>OX344798.1:16356901-21356901 GCA_947034925.1 Eudemis profundana
ACGTTAAAAAAAATACCGTTCCCCCCCTATTATCTTCGAAGTTACTGAACAGAAAAATCTGTAATAATTACCAATTATTAATGTCATCCTATATATTACAGGAAAAATATAACGGTTTTCCTAACTTGCACTGTTTTTGAGAAATTTGCAAAAATCTTAACACATACTTATTTGCTCCTACTAAACTAATCGCCATATAGTTTTTCTTGAACTATTCATGTATCTACTTATGAGTTTGTACGGAACCCTCGGTGCGCGAGTCCGACTCGCACTTGGCCGGTTTTTTCGAACTGGTGTGAACCAAGCATTAGGCTGAATTAAGCCGACGTTTCCCATAGTTTGTGAGACCGCTCGGAGAGGCGAGTGACCAATTACGAGTATATCCGAGGGCGGATGCGCCGGCGACTGCTGTAATCTACAAGCGCCATTACCTTTACATGCCGTCACTGCATCGGCTCCTACGTAATTCACGTAATAAATGCATCGTGTTGACACTCTTCACTGGCTACCCTTTCTGCGGTCCTTATCAAAACTGCAATAAGTCGTGTTCAATTTGCGTTCGAGTAGGCTAATATGATCTAAGCTATCTACATGATGTTTAATTGTCCTACCAGTCTCATTTATAACTCAGTCTAATTAGTTAGTTTAGGCATAACCTTTCGATAGTATAAACTTTTTGGTAAATTGATCTACAATTGCTGTCATGCAAATTGCAAACTGTCTTCGATTTTTATTTTTCTTAATTGGCAATCGAACAGACACAACAAAAGCTACTTTCGAAAAAATGCGTTTAAAAATTTTGTACGTGCATCCGTCATTATTCACGGGACTAATTTGATATATGATAGATACGTAAAAGCTTTCAATGAGGGAAATAATGTAACCGGTTTTGCAGACTACAAAGTATAAAAGTAAATTTGACCCAAAACTCAAGTTACGGCACTTTTTATTACGACGACGACATTAACCTGCCACAAATGGTCCGTTTGATCACCAATCGAGCTTTGGCTTCCCAGTTGCGTGAAAGTAAAAAACAATCCCCCATTAGAGCCTTATTAAGTGTCGTTTGTGTAAATAGTTATCTTTGTTTAGCGCTGGTGGCGGCTATTATAGAAAAACAGCGTTAATTCCAAAGCTACATCTACATGGCTAGCACAAGGTGGCTGCGCTTGCGCTATGTGATGCATAACGTAACAGCCAATGACATAGCGACTAAATGTGCTGCGTTACAGATGCGGGTTCCTATTGGCTGTTACATGCCGCGGCCGCTTTATGCTTTTGTAGAGCCATTATCAATTTAGCATCGGGGCAATAAAACCAGCTGTCAACAAGGATGACGCCGCCACTGATATACATATGACATATTTTTCGCGCGACTCAGCATCTAACAGTCAATGAGAACGCGCGACACAATTCTGCCGTCATACGGAGAAAGGGTGCGTCTGACATTATTTTTCAAAATTGAGTTACATATATATTTAGAATTAGTAAAAAAATATTTTTACTAAAAAAAAACCCGACCGCGGTGCACTTTAAAAGTGCATAAAATCCGCCATTTTGTTTATTTTAAAACTTCATACCCAGTGACACTCGCGTCATCAAGACGAATCTAATGATGTATCATTTATCAAAATCGGTCGTGCCGTTGAGTAGTTACGAGCGGACACAGGAACGGACATACATATATACATACATTCATACATACATACAGGTCAAACACATAACCCTCCTTTGGGCTTCGCCGCAGTCGGGTAAAAAGAGACGCATCTAAATATATCGGGTGGAATGAAACGAGGGACTTTCCTGAAAATATAATGTCATATATTTGATGTAGAATCGACCTGCAATAGTTAAATGCTTGTAATAATAATAAAAAAAAAAAAAAACAAAACGATCAACATAATGTTTTTTAACATTTGTACAACCCTCCTGCTTCTACGTCACTGTTTACGTTTATTATGTTTGATTTGTTAGTTGGATCCTCTTTGTTTAAAACGATAATCTCCGTGGTTGTCAATGTGTCACATTAAACACGCGGTTTTTTGTATGAAAGTTTAACAAGCTATAACTTGGAAACGGTGACAGATATGAACAAAGTTTATTTGGAGAAAATAATGTACTAAGGTTAAGCAATCCCACATTTGCAGGAAAGTCCCTCGTTCCGTTCCAACCTGTATATGCAACTCAATTTTGAAGAAAATGTCAGATGCTCCCTTTCTCCGTATGGCGGCAGACATGGAGTTACGGATGCGCGTCCCCATTGGGTGGTGCCGCAATATATCGCAGCCGTCTCGTGCTAGCCATACTGGACGCGAACATTATTTCCCGAGTTACGTAATGCCGTAATAGAGGCATTATATCTGTAAAGCCCGGAGCTGACCTTGATTTGCTGTTGTGTAGAATGTGCAAGTCAATGGAATTATCTTAAAAGCCTCTTTAAATAAGTAGCGTTTTTTTTGCATTTCAGGGAACACCAAGAAAACGGTCGATGGACTGTGTGAGAGATGTTATGGCTGAGAAGATTGTAGGCGATAATATAATGGGTGACAAAGTTGTATGGCAGAAAAGAGATGCTAAGGTCGATCCCCAGGTCAATTGGGATCAGCAAACATTTGAACTAATGATGAGAATATTAATGTTAATGTTGATGGGATTATTTATAGATCTGAAAACAAACAACAAAACTGTTGTTATAGTAGTAGTAGGTGCTGTTAAAAATAGTACGACTGTAGACACTTCATATACGTACACTTTATTTCAAGTTTTTGGGCAAACTTTGGTTATTTATTTATTCTCCATAAATACTAACTCCCCTTTCGCCACTAGTTTTTTTCTCTTGAATGTACCTACCACAAGTAATTGCATTGATGTATTTGATTTAATGGCTCCTTTTTTCTCCACAGTATTGCATTAATTGTAATACTTAGAAACTTGGAAAACTTTGCCACGTGCTGACAGTCCGTCGCTCGCAGCTGGAAAATGCCACAATACAGTCATAATGTTGATATTTGCTGCTACATACCGCAAAATGCCACGATTCCTTAAGAGGACAATATAAGCTTGTCTCTCAGTTGTTTTACAAAGTCGACTAGATATAATTTAAAAATAAAAAGTTTTCAAAATCAGTATCTCTAGCACAACTGTGCCACGCGACTCTTTGTCTCTTTCCATTCAATATAGCGTAAGCTCTCTTGCATGACTGAGAATATTATAGTAGACACCATCGAATGTTGGAAGTCAATAATTTGTTTCCATCTGATACTGTCATCACGTCATTGACAACAGAGTAGTAACTTGGAGGAAGATGAGTCCTTCACTTGATTGGCCCATCTGGTAAACAACTACGATAAACTTTTAAAGACTTTTAGGACAGGACTAAATTAGTCCTGTCCTAAAAGTTTAAATGATGATAATTATCACTATTTATGGTCCTACGGTCCGCGGGAGTATTTTTATAGATTAATAATGAAACAACGTATTTCTTTTACAGACAGTAACGAACGAACTTTATTTTAAAAGTGCAAGTAATACAGGTTTACCACAGATACAACATAGATTGTTTATTTGATGTTACCATTATATTTCTAACACCCCAACTACAGCAAATAAACAAAAGCTTTCATAAAAATAACCTTTTTTTATTTAAACTAACATTCTGTCTCTGTTTGACTAACCCCGAGACCCTTAATACATTTATGATGTCTAACAGGATTCAGAGCCTTAGTAAGGACGTCAGCTGGCATATCAGTTGTTGGCAAATATTCTAAATTTATTATATTATTGCTAACTGCATCTTTTATGAAGTGGTATCTCACATCAATGTGTTTGCTTTTTCTATTACACGCATAATTTGCCACCAACTTCTGTGCACTCTGGCTGTCATTATACAATAACACAGTAGATAGTTTATCAGTAAGTTCACACAATAAAGATCTCAAATATATAGCTTCCTTGCATGCCTCGGCTATAGCCATATACTCAGACTCCATGCTTGATAACGCAACAGTTCTCTGTTTTCTACTTTCCCAGGAAATAGCTGAGCCTGACATAACAAAACAATAGCCCGTATAAGATTTGCGATCTAAAGTATTGCTAGCCCAATCTGCATCAACATATCCAACAAGTTCAGCTGTTTCCTTAACATACTTTAAACAAAACATTTTAGTTTTTTTAAGATACCTAAGTATTCTCTTTGCATAATTCCAATGCATACTGGTGTGACACTTATTGAATTGACTAAGAAAACTGATACTATATGATATATCAGGTCTTGTAAGAACAGACAAATACATTAAACTTCCAATCAATTGTTGATATGGAATTTCTTGATCACAGTTTTCAGGCTTATTAACATCTAACGTACACTCCATTGGAGTACTAGCTGTTTTACAATTTAACATATTAAACTTTTCTAATAATTGATCTATATACTGTTCCTGGTCCAAGGTAATAGAATTTGACTCTTTATCAATTGTTACTCTCATGCCCAAGCACTGTTGAACCTGACCCAAATTCTTTATCTTAAACTTGGAACTCAATACAGAAATTAAGTTGTCAGTCTCTTCCTTATTATTAGAATAAACAAAAAAATCGTCAACATACAAGGCAATAACAATTTTAACCTCATTATTCATTTTTGTAAAAACACATGGTTCTATATGGCTCTTTTTGAAACCTAGCTCACATAAACATTGTTCTACTCTTTCATACCAGGATCTAGAAGATTGCTTTAAACCATAAATTGCTTTATTCAATTTAACAATCACATTATTCTTATTTAAATCACAACTAATTTCTGGCTGAACCATATAAATGTCCTCTTTAAGGAAACCATTGAGAAACGCTGTTTTTACGTCTAAATGAATGACATCAAGATTTAACTGAACAGACAGTGCAAACAATAATTTCAGTGTAGAATGTCTGACAACAGGTGAAAAAGTCTCTTCATAATCGATACCAGGCCTCTGCGTGAAACCTTTAGCCACCAACCGCGCTCTGTACCGAACACTATCACTATTCACTTTCTTTTTAAATACCCACTTGCACTGTATTAAAGTTTTGTTAGAAGGTAATTCACTTACTGGAACCCACGCGTTGTTTTCATCAAAGGCCTGTAGCTCGTCCTTCATCGCCTCTATCCACTTGTCCTTATCCGGGCTATTCAGAGCTTCTCGGACACTGACAGGATCACTTGCGCCACCTGGACAAGACGTTGTGCATAGATTTGAAAAACCATAACGCTCTGGCTTCTTCCTTATTCGTTTTAAAACCACTGGTGGTGATTCTGGCTCCTCAGCGTCTTCTTCATCTTCTTCAGATTGCTGTAATGTAGAATCTGAGTCAGTCATTGCATTAAGATATTCTGATTCTGAAGACATGTTAGCACCTAAGGGACTTGACATAGGTTCATCTATCATTTCTTCCACAACCTGACTCTCTGACTTTTCTGGTTCAGTATCCCCAACTGAAACTGACACAACTGCTTCATCTGTGCAATTTCTTTCTAAATTTTCATGTATAATTACATCTCTACTAGTTACAACACACTTCTTGACTGGATCATAAACACGGTAACCTTTCACATTTTCAGAAAAACCCACTAAGATATGTTGCTTCGACTTAGTGTCCCATTTATGCCGTTTTTCTTTTGGGATATGTACCATGATCCGACTGCCAAATATGCGGACATGACTTAAATCTGGTTTTGTATTTGTCCAGAGCTCATACGGAGTTTTATTATCTAATCCTGACGCAACAGATCTATTCCTGAGATAGACAGCCGTATGGGTCGCCTCGGCCCAAAAAGTCTTATTTAATCCTGCATCAAATAATAAACAGCGAGCTCTTTCAACAATTGTTCTATTAATCCTCTCACTCATGCCATTTTGTTCAGGGGTATAAACATTAGTTTTTTGATGAACAATACCGGACTGTTTCAGATAATTTTCAAACTCATTGTTACAAAATTCCAAGCCATTATCTGTCCTTAGTATTTTTATTTTTCTATCTTGTTGATTTTCTACCATACTTTTAAACTCCTTGAAGTATTTAAAAACTTCACTTTTAGCTTTAAGGAAATAAATAAAAGCCATACGGGTATAGTCGTCGACAAAAATCAAGAAATACCTGGATCCACCAATCGAAGTAGACTCCATTGGCCCACAAACATCAGAGTGGATTACATCCAGTGGCCTGCTACTCCTTGTACCAGTGTGACCAAATGGCAAGCGCGACTGCTTCCCTTGACAACACAATGTGCATGAATTTTTGTTGATCACTGACTTATCTGTATAGGATATTCCCGTAACTGCTCCGTCCTTCATTTTGTTCTGGTCGTTTATATTTAAATGGCCCAATCTCCTATGCCACACTTCACTGCTAACTGCTGGAGATGTAAACAAACATTGTTTTTGTTCTAAGACCAACTTATAAACACCATCTTCTTGGTTCGCTACAGCCACTAAATCATTTTCTCTATTGTAAACATAGCAGCACCGCTCCTTAAACTGCACACTATTTCCATTCTTGATAAGTTGACTAATGGAAATCAAATTAGTTGTGAGGTTAGGAACGCACAGAACATCTTTCAAAGTAACCTCATATTTGCAACTTGGAGTGACCGTTGTGATATCCACATCACCCGAACATAATACTGGCATGGCATTTTGATTCGCTGCCATAATCTCCTTGATACTCGGTGAATATGATGCATTTTGTATCATGTTTACATCCGTCGTCATATGAACGCTCGCGCCACTATCCAAGTAAAAGTCCTGTTTACTATAGTTTCCACTCAAGAAAACAGCAGAAAAAGCATTCGTTTTCTTTACTTGCTGCTTACACTGAGATTTATAATGCCCGAATTGTTTACAACCATAACATTTTATGTTTGTTTTCTTTGTCGAACTTGACATAGACAATCCGCCGCCATGGTGATTAGAGCTGTCAATCTTAGCACTGCTGCCAACCTTAGAATTATTTTGACGATAGTGTTGCCCTCTGCTATAGAAAGCGCTACCGGACTCGGAATCATCGTTAGCACCAAGGTCAATCAACTTTGTCTTCACTATGTCAGCTGTAATGGCGATCCCAGAATGTTCTATCGCCATTATCATAGGGTAGTATTTTTCTGGTAAACCTGCCAGCATTAAACACCCGATCCACTCGTCATTCACTGAGAAACCCGTGCCTGATAACTTCTGAGCTGTTTCCATGATTTGCGTAACGTAGTCGGTCATCGAATCGCAGTCGTCGAGACGAATCGATATTAAATTTCGCAATAGAGTTATGCGTCGAGAAAATCCAGAATCATCAAACATAGTCTGCAGTTTCTGCCACAAATTCCTTGTGCTTGTTGCATCTTTGACGTGAACGTATAATGACGGGTCGATTGTTAAAATTAACTTGGCTTTCGCTTTTGCATCTTCTGCGGCTGCCGTTGAAGCACTCTCCTGCTTTATATGATTAGCTGTGCCTTCCAAAACTAGCAAATTCTCCGCTGCAAACGCCCACTCATGATAATTCTCGCGCCCTTTTAACTTTGGCACGTTAGTCAAGAATCCGTTAGAAGCCATTTCTGTTAATATAACACTGTTTTGTAGATAATCCGATTGTATAACACAACACCTACGCCTATGCTAGCTAAACTACCTAAATATACTGAAAATAATCCCTAATGAGCATAATCTGGGCCCATAACCTAATGAAACAACGTATTTCTTTTACAGACAGTAACGAACGAACTTTATTTTAAAAGTGCAAGTAATACAGGTTTACCACAGATACAACATAGATTGTTTATTTGATGTTACCATTATATTTCTAACAATTAAAACAAAATCACTTTGTAGGTACGTATCTGTGTGCATTGTCGGGAAGAGAAAGATGGCGTACAATGCTATTGCCGTATAAAAAAAAATGTAGAATTACATTGAAGGTTGCTAGAATTAAATGAATCCTGCAACAACCTGTGTGACCTTACCCTAAGCATAGTAATCAGGTGTTTTCATTTACTAGGCGAGAGATTGGTGTTTTGGTGCGCTATGGCTACATTGTTGGGTGCTAGGTAGCCGGTGCAACTAGAACGACCTCGAAGGACGGCGCGCTTTGTACCCACGCGCTTGCGCGATATCCGCATAGTTCGCTCGACTCCGCCCCTTGCCCCCGCGCACCAAATGCTGGCCAAAATGTTGCAGTAACATTCTATTTTCTTTGAGGATGAATTTTCTTTTCCTACAGGACTTTGAGTACACTGTATGTGACATTTGAGAAGGTAGGTTTTTGCGATAATAATGATAAATTGTTTAATTTAAGGAACTAATCTGATATGATCGCATACATATAAAATTGCTATTATTGCACAAATACAAGAAAAACCTTGTTTGAGAATGCAAACCAATATAAATATCAAGATAATATTGCCATTACCACCATTACTTAGTTATAAAAACAATGATGTTTATTAAGTTTAAATCAAATAACGTATTACCTGCAGATTCTATTAGGGTCAATTCGAGCACTGTTTATTCTAAAATGTCGAAATTCTATAGCGAATTCATGTATCAAAAAGTTTAATCCTGAACGTTAGCCAAAGTCACCCCTAGTCGGTTAAAATACAATGGAACGTCGGTAATAAACATATATATGAATAAAACGTTCAGTATAATTTGAGTTACGGCATCCGCACGAAAGAGGGATCCCTTGCGGCTTCGTCGTGAAAGCAATAACATAAAACCTTATCTTGCACGGATGTTTGCCAAGGAGGCTATAGCAAATCACACCTATTTTTTATTTATTCTATCCCCATCCAATATATATAAATTAAATTCGTATACAAGGTGACCCTAGCTTCTGGATAATAAAACTTGTGTAGGGCTACTTCTTAGGAATGCTAATACTAGCTCTTTTCACATAAGAAGTAGGTAAATAGTGAATAAAAAAATCTAATAAATGTAATCACATTACATAGTGGTTATATGAGAAAGATTGATCGTAAATCTTCTATAATAAGCTTAATAACCATAGACACAGACTACCATACTACATACAACGTGCTGCCTGTACTAGGAACAAATAATTTAAACTAAGGTTGTACTCCTCAGACTGAACAACATTTGTTCAGCGATATTTAAATATAACGTATGTTTTGGTTTTTAGTACATTTCAAAGTTTATTTGAAGCCGCAATGTATTGCGATGTTAATTATGTTAGTAGCGTGACAAGCGACGTCAATTAGACTGATGTTAACGTACATTGAAAATACTATTTAATTTGTATGAAAAAGATAAAATCTAAAGATTACATAATTTTTAAAACTTGTTGAACGAAAGTTTTATTATTTGATGAGTAGAATCTACGTTTTAATTATTTGATCCTGTTACAGGCAACACCCGGTATATACGTTCATGACTGATTGGCCAGAGACAGCTAGGGACAGATACGAGTGAAAATGCAGGGGAGAGACCTTAGCCCAACCAGCAGTAAGGCCCACTTACCAGACAAACAAAACAATAAAAACATAGGATGAAAATAGATAGCGTATTGGAGTATTGTGTTAAGATCTAAAACTTTTTACTAGGTACCTATTTTGCTATATCATATGCATACAAATAAGTGAAAGCGCATGTCATAGCAAATACCAACGCCGCGACAATACACAAACTGAATACGTTTTCTAAGTAAGAATATTAGAAATTTACTATGCAATAGTATCTACCGATGAGATCGTGTAACTAGTGACTCAGGTAAATTCGAAAACAGCCGACTGCTATTTATGTTTTTCTTAACGTAACCTTGTAGCTAGTTCCTGGGTCACAGCGAAAAAACTCGATATTAGAGTGATCATTCCATGCACACCGAGAATATCAATTAAGTACGCTACGAACGCAGAACTAACACTTTTTCAAACTATAACACAAAAAATCGGTTCGGATTTTACAAAAGTTAGCGTAAACTTACTAACTAATACGACCTATTATTTTAAAACTAATCTTAGAAAAAATATGTACTTACTTGTACAAGTAGTTTGCACTTTTTTTGTAAACTAATTTATATCTATTGTTTCTCAAAAAATCGATAAAAATATTAACTTTTATTATTTAGAATACATTTTTCCCAACACAAAGTATATAAATAACTGTTAAATTAGTGTCTTAAAAATACTGTGTCACTTTTTGTACGCGGCAAAACCCTATTAGCAGGGCTCGGAAACCGGTATTTGCTCTATACAAAAATACCGGTATTCTTTCTGTTCTATTCGTTCTTTGGTTTATTATTTCGTTTTATAATCGGACAATCTAATAATACGAAACCATGACTTAAAATCATTATTGAGCTCTACATAAAAAGCATAAAAGAATTCAAAATATTGGGCTTTTTCGGGGTTATATTGCAAAATACCGGTTCCGAGCCCTGCCTAATTAGTCTTCCAACTCTATACTAAAACATGTAACGAATGTGGCATAGTCTCAATTGGATTCCGCACCGTAGTGGCAGTTAGCTTGATCTGCGTGATGGAGTTTAGTGAATGGGGAACGAGAGCGGAACCGCGGTACGGCAATAAAACTACAAAAATCGCATGATTCGTAACAAGAGTAAGTGTGTCGCGTGCGCAGACAAAGATGCTCTCAACCCGCCAATCATTCCGTTAATTGGAGAGAATCATCGTTGTAGAAAGTCCAGGGCACGTCAATATCGAGTGCAATGCGGTGCAGTGTCAACGGACAACGCGGCCGGGAGTGCAACAAACTACGCCGGCCGGTCGTTCACGCGATCTTTTAGTACTTCACTTACACAATAATGCCACACCACGTCCAATGCCGAGAAACAACAACAATCGAATTTGTAAATGGACATTTTATTAAACAGTCTCGATGCGGTGTCATGGTTTCGATTTTATTACAGCGTACTGGCTTGATTTTTGCCTCGGTAGGGCATTGTACCAGAATCGTACGGCATTATCTTGAAAAGCAAGTTAAAATTTATGCCAGAAATTTACAGAAAAGAACCGTCAAGTGTCTGAGCGAAATTTAGCAAATGCGTTAATTTGCGCGCAACACTAATTACGGACGATTAGAGATGAAGACGCTTTTATCAACTTTCAAAAACTCGCCTCTTTAAACACTAGTGAGTGCCATAGAAGGTATACTTCCTATGAATACAAATCAATAGTCAATTATTACGTCATTGCTCATTATGTGAAAGAGCAGGTGCCGGTGTGGGTAGTTAGAAGGTACAATAGTGCGCATAAGGTCGCTGAGTCAGTGGCCTCTTCCTGCCTTCGCGCCGTTTTGGGAAGCGTTACGTGAGCATCAGGACGCGTTGAGCACTTCAATGGCAGCTTACCTTATTATTTGCCTTGAATACATGCAGTATTGAAACTATACTTTTTAAACACCGCGATAATTCTTTAAATATTTAAAGCGACTTCATTTTTTCATGCAAACTTTCATCCCTCGTTTTAACCATTTAGGGATTGAATTTCGAAGAAATATATTTTTATTACTTACACCTCTACGTTCCCTAAGAAACATTCGTTTTAAACTTCATCTCGCTATCTGCAGTGGGTTAAGCCATATGTTTGCCAGTTCAGTACGTTAGTCACGGAACTGTTATATAAATGTGTATGGAAATATGAAGTTGATACCGTAACCATAGTAACGAAGTTTTCCAATATATAAGGTGTCTCCAAATTAGATACCAATACTTATAGAGCTGATAGTACTCGTCCTCAGACATAGACTTAAGTTTAAAACTAACTTTAATAGGGAATTTGCATGAATTTTTTTTAACAGATTTCTGAACAAAATATGAAAATACCGTAAAAAAGATGACATACAGTCAAAATAAAATTGAAATCGACCGAGAAACACGGAAGATATAAACATTTTAAACCACTAATCAGACAGCGATTAGACAGAGAGATCCGATATGGACTATGACGTCATAGTACACGGCCGTCATACAATCTCCATACTATATTCTGTTTTGCGAGAAAGAGATAGAGATAAATCTTTGTTGTGTTATATCTTGGTTATTTTTATAGTTATTCGAAAAATATTTTTTTCCTACTGTTTTTTATATGAATGAGCTTTTATTAAAGTAAATAAAAAATATCATGCATATTCCCTATTAACTTTGAATCTTAGAGGCCATATACATCTCTGAGGAATGTAGATTATATATTTTTTTTTATATAGGTATATACTTGCCAATGTTTTGACGCTTAGAGACCACATACATCTGTAAGAAAAATTGTTTTAATTTTAGTTTTTAAGTTATATTATGTGAGTCACAGATTTTTTTACATTTCTGTAAGTTACTTTTTTTGTAAAACATGTAAAAAATTTAATGTTAGTTTAGTAGTCTATATCTCGTTTCCCATTTTGTATTTTGACGTTTGAAGGTCCTTTACACCTCCAAAACATATTTTGACAAGGGAAACCCTGTACATCTCCATTAATTTTAGTATATATCTCTTTATTTTTTATTTTTCCTTTTAATTTATCTTGTTGTGACGCCTAGAGACCCTTTACATCTCTATAAAATTTAGTTTTATGTTTATTGTCATATATGTAATGTAGTTAAGTATTTGTTTGATGCATTTTACCTATTAATGAAATTGCATGTAATATTTTCACAATTATTGTAATGCAATTTTTTTTTGAAAACACAAACTGGTGTGTTTCTTCCGGCGCTTCTTCTCACCAGAATGTGATTTGCCGAAGTGCCATAAGAATCAGACATGGGAAAGAGCCCTTGAGGCCTACTTGCAGAAATCAATTATTTCATTTCATTTCACTAATTTAAAGTTTATGTTACTAGCAACCGTGCCACGTTATAACACTCTGTTAAGGAGATAAGCATAATTCAGCGATTAAGACTTCTTTGATTATCGTATGAAACCTCTTAATGCACGCTCACCTGAGAGAAAGCGATAACCACCATGTCAGTTAAATGCACAGGTGAATATGTTTGAGCAGAATTATTTTATTCGGAAAATGAAAACAAAAATTTCATATAAGTAAAAAGTTTTCTTAATTCCTATTTAGAGTTAATTATTTTGATGTAAGTTAACGTCTCTTTAAGTATTGCCATCTAATTTGGAAACACCTTATATTAACTATTTTAGCGAAAATTACTCATGATAATTCTATCTACCCCAAAATCCAACTATACTAACTCTATCATAAGATCCTTTGATCAAGGCGATAGTGGCATTGTCACCAAACTTACATGTTTGGCACATGTAAGTTTGAGCCGAATTGGATACAATACAAGCAAGAAGTTGAAAATAATTTGAAAATTTTGAAACTAACACCTTACTAACGAACATTGCGTTAAATAGATGCTTGTAAAAATGTTTTTATAATTACGAGCACAAGTCCAAAAATCTTTAAATAATTACTTAATCACATAACGTAATGTCGATCATAAGTCATTATCCATCTTCTATCATCACAGAAAAAATGTAAACAGAGAATTCCATTCCATTCAGCTATGTGTATTTGTGTCAATAAAGATATTGATGCGTGATCGTTTCTTACGTGCCGAGTCCATGTGTAAACAGTCCAGTATAATATAATGTGAAGTTGTTGACCCACTGACGGCAGAATTGTACTACACGCAATAATCTACTCTACACCGTTGGAAAAGAGTTTTGTTTCTGGATACAAAAACACTATTTGATGAAGTACGAAAATGTCAGCTTCCCCTGACATCACAAACATGACCCTTCGTTCGGGGTGACAATTTTGACGACACATTTGGATTGCGAAACTTTGGCGGGGCATTGTTTCCATCAAACAGAAACTAATTATGAGTGAGTGAGTTTCAAACTGTACGTTCTATAATAAAAACACATCTCATAACAATACCAGTACACGGTTACTTGCCACAGAATTCTATCGTGTACAAAAATACAAAATAGGGTAAAGGCACCAGTAATGGACGGGAACCAAACATGGACATTTTTTTTCCCATAAAACCCACATTTTAAGTAGCTGACACTAATTTTGTAAACTATGTATCAACAATATGTTCAGAGAATAGTCGGCTCGGCTATAAACAATTAAATGTTTGCTGTCCATTACTGGGTACTACTGTGCTAAACGTGTCCACGATTGGTGACATCATCCTATTAAAATGTGTTCTTTTGCCGATTCTAAGGTCATCTGGCCTTTTCTTTCTAAACACTCCGATATACAATTATTTAACATATAGATTTTATGCAGTAAACGATTTTAAAGATGATTCTCAAAAAACAATTAAGTTACCAAGTGAACAAAAATCTCTGAGCACTCTAACGACTTTGACAAAGTCATGTCCACATAGTTTTGGTAACGTTGTCCAAGTGGGTATTCCGGAACCTGTCTGTAACCATTTTTTTTTTTTCCACTGTGTAGACAGACATGCACCTATTCTAATGTCGACATGAGTTTATACACTTTCCAGGGAGAGCTGAACCTAAGTATCTGCTCAGAAAGGTAATGATAATGTTTAATGATATCGCATTCCGCGAACCTCGCGTCTGTTGTATGTACATGTTTTTCTAATTCGCGCTGCATAATATAATCGAAGCGTCAAAGGACTGGCTGTCGTAATGCGTTCGCCACTCGATTTGTCAACGTCACGGGACATCACCGCGCCAGCCAACGACATAATATAGAAAATAGACCGCAATGAAGAGGGAAAGAAATGACGGCACGAGTCCGCTGAAATGAAATTTTACAACACACGACATACCTGAAGGTAGGGTACAAAATTGGATTAGTGATCTACATTAAATTGACGTCACATAACATTCCTAAGGATAGGTGAAATCTGACGTGATTAGATTATCTAAGTACGAGTGTCGGTAAACTGAAGCGAATTTGAGTTATTTATTCTCATAAGGTCTTCGATAATTACATACCTCAAATGCCTTACAAATTATTAAACTACATAACACTGAACAAATTCACGTCCAAAACAAAAGAGATCCACTTAAAAACAAATTTCAATGACATATTCAGTACAGTAGCCATATCAAGTTTTCATTGAACGCTTTATTTATTCAGGTGTCCACAGATTTGATATGCTGAAATGGTTTTATTGGATCTAATTCTGCCAATGTGCTTGTGATTGCCGCTTGTTTCGTCTAACAACAGGCGAACAAATTGGCCGAGCGGGCGGTGTCAGCCGCAACAGGGTCCATGTGTCAATTTGTGCCTAAATGATAAGATATGAGATGGGGCTAGTTTATACGATACGCTTATTGTGGCGTGTGAAGACGAAGCTGTAAGCAGTGTGGCGCAAAATAAATAGAAGATATTTGAAGAGCGGAAAATAATAGGAGCAGAACCATTTCTCCGTTTGTGGACGTATACAAGTACGGCATTTTATATGTATGTAAACAACAACGGTTAGCACTAAGCTTTGCCTACGAAATTCGGTGTCGTTTTTCAAAAAAGAGATATTTGTGTGGTGAATACGAATATTTTGTTGATGGGTCTGGTATGTTTTCAACAATTTCTTATTTGTGCCCAATATTATCATAACTTACTTTGGTTGTAGGCCTACCTATATATGTTAGATTATACCCAGTAAAATAATTAAAATAAAGAACGACAACGCCATTCCGAAATTTATAAGACAATTAACATTGTGTAAATACTTAATAACAGTACAGCTGGTTAGATGGGTCCGTTTTTTCTTTATACCTACGTCGAACGACATTTTTCAGCTGGTTTAATTGAGGAGCGGTTCCCATACGTAAACCCTAGTTTTTTGACGGACGCTATACAGGAATCCTGCTGACATTCGAGCACCTGTCCTCGCTTCCCATACTCTTATTGTAGGCGTACATTCCTTTTGTACATATAAAAATACATTTACAAACAAACAAACAGAATTACATTTACGTAGACTAGATCAGCAATCAGCTAATTGTCATCTTGGAACACTCATTAAGCATATATGCTCCGAGTGCATAATACCCACTTATTTGGAAAACGTTTAAACATAAAGGAAAGTAAATTTTTGGTCAGCCGTTATTAAAATTGATCCGCAAAAAAAATAAGCAGTTAAATCATTTGGGCAGCATACAAAGATTTGGCTGGCAATAAATAAAATCGGGCGGCAACTCTTGTTCAGCAAACAGTTTAAAAACGGTTAGCATTTTAACCAATATTAATCTGCTTTTTTTATCATTTGGCTGCCTAATAAACAGTCGAGCTGCAAAATAATTACTTGGGTAGCAAGATTTTACAATTGGTCAGCAGAGAGTTTAATTGAGATATACAGGGTGTCACTGTGATATATACTGGGTGTCACTGTGATATATACAGGGTGTCACTGTGTTATATACAGGGTGTCACTGTGATAGATACAGGATGTCACTGTGATATATACAGGGTGTCACTGTGTTATATACAGGATGTCACTGTAATGTATACAGGGTGTCACTGTGACAGATACAGGATGTCACTGTGATATATACAGGGTGTCACTGTGTTATATGTATACAGGGTGTCACTGTAATGTATACAGGATGTTACTGTGATATATACAGAATGTCATTGTGATATATACAGGGTGCCATTGTGTTATATACAGGGTGTCACTGTGATAGATACAGGATGTCACTGTCAGCAGAGAAAACATGTCTGTAAGCAGTTTAATTGAAATATACAGGGTGTCACTGTGATATATACTGGGTGTCACTGTGATATATACAGGGTGTCACTGTGATAGATACAGGATGTCACTGTGATATATACAGGGTGTCACTGTGTTATATACAAGGTGTCACTGTAATGTATACAGGGTGTCACTCTAAAAACGAAACAGCTCCCAAAAATAGGTAGGTTAGGGTTATTTTTTTTTTGTGACCTTAAAACGAAACGGCTCCCAAAAATAGGTAGGTTAGGGTTATTTTTTTTGATGACCCTAAAAACGAAACGGCTCCCAAAAATAGGTAGGTTAGGGTTATTTTCTTTTTGATAACCCTAAAAACGAAACGGCTCTCAAAAATAGGTAGGTTAGGGTTATTTTTTTTGCTGACCCTAAAAACGAAACGATACACGTTGTGAATAAATAATATAACTTCTAAACATTATGAGATGAATAAAAAATCGAAATACCAATTTTATATGAGCCCATCACAGTGACACCCTGTATACATTACAGTGACACCCTGTATATAACACAGTGACACTATGTATATATCACAGTGACACCCTGTATATATCACAGTGACATCCTGTCCTGTATCTATCACAGTGACACCCTGTATATATCACAGTATCACTCTGTATCTATCACAGTGACACCTAGTATATATCACAGTTACATCCTGTATCTATCACAGTTACACCCTGTATATAACACAGTGACACCCTGTATATATCACAGTGACACCCTGTATATATCACAGTGACACCTGCTACTTGACAGCTGACAATTACCGAATGACAAAATGCGCACACGATTGGCGGCAGAATAGTTGCGCCCAGTTAGGTTTTATTGCCCCCTTTTTTTTGATGAACAAAATGAAATATTTTGCTTACCTACTGATTGCTTACCAAAATTTGATTTACCGTAGATCGCTTAATGCAGCTCAAATATTTAATTTGCTGATCAAAATAATTTAGAGCAGATCAGTATATCATTAATTGCAGCCTGATTTATAAATGTTTGCTTACCATAAGTTGCTTACCAACTAGCTATTTTGGCTGACCAAATACATATTTCTGCTGACCAAAATATGAATATTTTGCTGATCGATTAAATGATACCCAAACATAAATATCCTCAGTAGTTGAGTACCAGGCCACTAGTTTACATTTACATATTGAAAGTAAAATTCGTGTTTCATTTTTCTTTTAGTAAATTTATTTAAAAAGAAAGTCATAGGTAATGCTTTCAGTAACGAGCAGCAATCGTAGACCACACGCATAACATCAGATAGTAATATGATATGGAATATAATGGGGATGTTGACTAATGTTGAATTTTACAACATGACTACAGTCACATGGATTGGAAAATACTAAATTATCACATCACAGAAGAAATAAACAAAAAATCTATAAAAAAATATAAAGTTATGAGACAAAGTTTAAAAAAAAAACGATATTTTTTTAAGGAAAAATTAAAGTCGATTTCGGAATGCTTAAATAACACTGAAAAAATAAATGTATGACAACTATGTGCTTAAACGCACTTTTTCGTGCTCAAAATGGCAATATTCTATTTTTTTCATACAGACTTATTAGTACTTACGATTCTGTACCTATCAAAAACTATGACAACGGACGGTCAAACCTGTAGGTACATAATTTTAAACACATCACACTAATATTATAAATGTGAAAGTTTGTGAAGATGTTTGGCTGTTTGTTACTAAATAACGGGATAACAACTGGATGGATTGAGCTGAAATTTAGCATGCAAGTAGACCAAGTCCTGGATATATCCCGGTAAATAGTTCCATTGGGACAATAACGGGAAGTACACAGGCGAAACCGCGGGCAAATGCAAGTGGAAAATAAATAACAAACTATTGAAGTAACTTTCTGTTCGTCTTCACACCTTTTGCAAATTTTCAAGGAACTACACGTAATGCCGATTAAAACACAAGTACGAGTAATGTGAGTAAATAAGACTTCTTTTCAATTTTCGTCGTATTGCTGCGTCCTTTATGAATATATATGTATGAACAAAATATATCTAAAACGAAATCGGTATAGTGCTCAAAAATATACGAAACCCAAAGTAGTAATAAACTTAGTCACACTCTACTGCTTAATTACCTAATACGTACTCACCGTTATCTTATTAAACCATCTGACGTTCGTACATAATTCAGATAGTTACTCAAATACGTGCATAGTAAATTGAATTCAATTATTATTAACAAGCATGCTCAGAATAGTATGAGGAAACCAATCAGACTTGATCCAAGTAAATATTTACTGCCGCGTGTTTAATTTGCTTACCGCTGGTTAACTGTTAAATTTGCTTACTCCAGAAATACGATTATAGGTTGATAGTGTTGCTTTAAAATATATTCAACACACTTGCTCATAAAGTCGCTCTTATTTGGTGGTTCTTATGCGCGGAACGCAGCTTATTACACACAAGTGCTGTTTACTTTACATTGCCGCACAAGTGCTGTAATAACCGCCAATTGACCAATGAGAGCCGAGACCGTCGTCGTGGGGCTCGGCGTGCGGATATGATCCCCGCGCAGCGCCGCCACCACCAGTCCGACATCGTGTGCCTGTCCATGAGCGCGCCCGCACTACGCCGACACCACACGGCGAGGTGACGATAGACAGATAGAGGATAGATAAACCACTAAATAAATATCTATAAAACAGAAATTCTAAATGATAAGTGTGTTGAAAAACGTCGTATGACATTCGTGGGCATTGGTCATTACAGTCTCGGTTATACAGCCCTCGCCTAACGGCTCGGGCTATGCAACACAGCCTCGACTGTAATGACCAACTTCGCCCACTCGTATCATAATGTACTATTATTTCATCTGTCTATGAAAATTTAGGGTCAGTTGGGACAAATTCGTCTACGGCGCACTTTTCCCGTTAGCCTTATCATTAGCATCACATACCGACCTCTTTTAAATCAGTAAATGTTGGCCATTTTGCCAATATTGTATAACGAAATATTAAAATAGACGCACTCACCGAATCGGGTCTTAGGCGCCCAAGTTTCTGAGATAAGTAATTCTAGGATATTTGAAATTTTTATAACAGTAAAATTAAGTAGGCCTACCTAATACCTACCTTGCCTATAAAGCTATCTATATGTCGGATATCTCGCGTGTGACTGACTGTGTCAGGTCAGGATGGGTTAGCTGCAGAATCCTGGCCGTTGAGGTAAGTTGGTTAAAGAAGTGGATTCATGTCAGATCAAATCATTTATTCGTCTGATTCTTTTGGCCGCTTCGGTAATGACATTCTGGTGAGAAGAAGGGCCGAAGAAACTCACCAGGTTCTCTTTTCAATCATCAGGCATTACAATAGTTGTTACAATATTATGGCGTAGATACTCAAGAGAGCAAATAGACAATTACGTTACACAATATGATTCTTTTCACTATTAATCGACAGAATTACAATTATCAAGTAGCAACTTTAACTACTGGCAGACGAACTGACAGAATCGTAAGACAAGTGTTGTCGCCACGACAGTCAGAAAGAGAATCGACACTCTTGTCCAACGAACCCGTCTACGTGCACCGTAACCGGTCGTTACGTCACACGGCGTTCGCGCCATTTTAAATCTACTTAGTACTACAGTAGTCAATTGACTATCTAGGATTTCCTGAATTATCGCTGCTGTCCACGACACGGCCATCCTGCTGAGCACACGTCCTCGTGTGTCTGTCCTGAAACAAGCAAAAAAAACAACACAGTACGCCATTCGGTCATTCCTGACAATAATCACCAGCGTGACAAAAAAATTAAAACCGACAAAATAATTTTATTTTCATTTCTCCGTAATCGTTCTTTACGCTACAACTAAACACATAGCAAAGGTGACTATGAAAATAAAGTGGAATTTGTGGTTTATTATTTCTCAATATTTACAGTGGTACAAATCAACTTTTAACCAATTACCAATTGAATCATTACTTGGATATTTATGGGCACACGTATGGTCTAAGACTTATGTAACAACAGCAATGATTAGCTAAGTAAGAGACTGGCAACCTGTTCGTGGCCTATGGCAATTAAGCCCACACAGCAAGTCACATGCTTGCTATTACGCGCATCCACCAAATGGATCGCCGTGCATCCCCCTGGACTACACTACGGTCTGCAGTAGACCCGACCTCCACTAGGGCTAGCCGCGCACCGCGCATCCACGGACTACTCAGAGCAGATACCGACTTCTAACGGACTACGGCTACGATCTAACCTCTAGTATAGTCGACCAACCGAACCAAGAACCATCCCTCACTAAGCAACTAATAAAAAATCATAAAACAATATTATTGTTTCAATTACCATCCCGATTTTCCTTTTCTACAGTAATGTCAATAGGTATTTGGCTTTCAGGCATTTTTCGCAGCCTATCGTGTGCGTACTTATAGGTGTATCTAGAGTTTAGTACTTTCAAAACAAAACACCACTTTGTGATATCAAATGGACCTTTGAATTTGGGGCGAACCTCACCTAGTTCCTTTCTTGTTTACTAAATCAAAATAAAATTTAAAGTTAGAGTTCAAGTACCCATTACAACCAAACATTTTTTCAAAACTAAAATATCAAGAAAAGTACCTCTTTTGTCCGGTTATTTCTGTAGCGTTACAACCATCCTTGTGGTTACTCGACATAAAACCAACCCCGTGGTCCTATGCGACACATCCGATCACCAATGAGATCATTATGACTCCATATGACATTTATCTTGATTACCAAATTTAAAAATCACACAAATTGTACTATACGGAAATTCTGAATTACTAAAATTAACGGGTATTTGACTCAAGACCATTTTTAGCACATCGCAATATTTTTAATCACTAGAATCCGATATGATAGAACCGCGCCTTTTCCCACATCAGTAAACTTTACATTACTTCCAAACATGAATGCGTAACTAGGAATTTGTAAAAACATTAAATTTAAAGGTAGTTGAAAACAACGGTTGACAACATTTATTTTCCTCTCAAGAAACGTAGTAGTGTTGATTCGATTTTATTACGGAGAAAACTATATCCGAAACAGCTCGAACATTTACAATATCGTAATTCGAACAATTGTCGGGTAGAATGTAAAAATAAGTGACTGTCATAAATAGTCACTTCGTAAACTTGTTTGTTACTGCTAACTTTTTCATTGTTAATCTCAAATGGTAAACTTTAAAGTTTTTCTGTCAATTTAAAAGTAAAGTTTCGCTTTGTGAGAAAATACTCGGGTCAAGAATCGTTATAAAATGAGTACGACTCACCAGATCGTATTGGATTTCCACACGCTCGCGAATCTTGCAGGTGTTGGTGCCTGTTGTTGACTAACGCGCCTGAAGCGCCGTTGCCGCCCATGTCACCTTGTAGTGGCGCATCCGTAGCTGGTGGTGTGTAGTGATGAAGTCCAAAACGACGAATCTTCTTTTGCTCGCGAAATCAAACGATGATATTTGTTGTGGCTTCAAACCGTACTTCTTGAAGGAATCTTCATTGTCGTCGCTTCGACTGTATTTCACGGTGTTGACTGTTGTGCAGTGCAAGTGCCTCTTTATTTTCGGAGATCACAATTAATGATGTTGCAGTCACACTTTCTTCAGAGATTCCATTTAAACAAAACCGGCAGTGTTGGATATTCTGAATACATTAACGTTGGCTGCGCTGTAGTTGCTGGACTTGCTTTGAAGGTAAGAAATTGACTTCTTTTCTAGTAAAACCATTTTTGTTTTGTCACAATGATTCTACACGCAGTAAGTGCATCCGTTCGGTTGATTATCATTGACTCACATGTCCACTGTTGAGATCCAAGCATTTGCAAAGCATGTCTAATTCGCTAGGCATAAAATCTCTAACTGCCTTTCACTGGATATTGACGAAGATGTGGAATACCTCAAACACTGGAAATCATTCACATCCTGTGGGCGCTGATTACATCCCACTTCTGATGTCGGATATCTCGCGTGTGACTGACTGTGTCAGGTCAGGATGGGTTAGCTGCAGAATCCTGGCCGTTGAGGTAAGTTGGTTAAAGAAGTGGATTCATGTCAGATCAAATCATTTATTCGTCTGATTCTTTTGGCCGCTTCGGTAATGACATTCTGGTGAGAAGAAGGGCCGAAGAAACTCACCAGGTTCTCTTTTCAATCATCAGGCATTACAATAGTTGTTACAATATTATGGCGTAGATACTCAAGAGAGCAAATAGACAATTACGTTACACAATATGATTCTTTTCACTATTAATCGACAGAATTACAATTATCAAGTAGCAACTTTAACTACTGGCAGACGAACTGACAGAATCGTAAGACAAGTGTTGTCGCCACGACAGTCAGAAAGAGAATCGACACTCTTGTCCAACGAACCCGTCTACGTGCACCGTAACCGGTCGTTACGTCACACGGCGTTCGCGCCATTTTAAATCTACTTAGTACTACAGTAGTCAATTGACTATCTAGGATTTCCTGAATTATCGCTGCTGTCCACGACATATATATATGTAGTTAAGTTTTGCAACGGTGTGTATTATACACAGGCCTGTGAAGGTTTCGAGTAATTAAACAAAGACCTCCGTCAATCAATCTTAGCAGTTAAGCCTTCAGTACTACAGACTACTTCAGAAGGTAAATACGTAACAGATAAATGTTATGTCAGTGTCTCACGATATCATAAATAATTATCTGTATTTAATGTTTTAAAATAATTATACTATAATACTACAGGGTGAGAATCGTCTACTGATGTGATTAGTCATTATTATTGATTATAATGGTAGGTATTGTAACCTAGACCCCTCGAAGGTCACATGACTTAAGAAGGGGAAACTAGGTCAGCAAATTGAATTATGCACCTAGGTTGCAAAGTCGTAACCTACGTCAT
Source organism: Eudemis profundana (assembly GCA_947034925.1). Classification (NCBI taxonomy): domain Eukaryota; kingdom Metazoa; phylum Arthropoda; class Insecta; order Lepidoptera; family Tortricidae; genus Eudemis; species Eudemis profundana. The sequence continues at coordinate 16,380,474 of OX344798.1, forward strand.
TGATAACTATAGGTTTCATTACACGTACTGTAACTTAAAAGGACTTAAAACTGTCTATGTTGTAACATTTGGTACCCTTTGCAAGCTTTTTAGTGTAAATAACATAATAACAGTTGCAAATTCGAGATTACTTATTACTGCCACTTATGCATACGAATTGTGTACTATATTAATTAACGCGTTAAATTGGCACAGAATGCACAGAAAGAGATCGTCTTTCGTATCTCTCATCTATCATTTGCCATCTCAAGGTAACTTGCAAAATGAAACTTTTTAATGCCAGTTTTTGAAATTGTAATTGTGCCTGGCAAAAAAAAAGCATACACACAATCAATAATATAAACTTTTACGGAATATATTCCTTTAAAGACCCAGCTAAAGTAGGTTAATATCTACGAGTATGAATGTGAATAATCAGTTTTTAAAACCAAAGCGCAAAGTGCCACGTATTCTCCCATTAGTCATATCAAGAACACAGCAGAATATGTAACGCAACTCACGTAAACGCACATTGCGTGCCTTTCTGAACATTGAGCGCACATCCCATATAAACCGAAGATTAAGATTATAGGGCGCAGGATATCACCGTGTTGCAAGTACACCGCCTACCTCCGCACTTACCACATATGCCTGAAGGGAAGCCTATACGATTAACCAAGAATATAAGTCGCGTGGAGCAAGCGATAATCGTCTCTTTGTCGAAGTCATAAAGACTTCAGTATGCGTAATTATTAGTGGTTTTGCTACAAGGGAGTTTAGCAACATGAAAGATAATGATGATTTACTAGCTGATAAGTTACTAATTACACATTTACAAAGTATTCGTAGCCATTTTCGTAACTCATTTATTATGGGGTCGTTTCTGAAAGGGGCCGTGACGGCACAAATCCCATTTCGATTACAAATAATGGAAACGTGATGGAATGGTAACCTTATCTGTTACAAAGTGGCCTAAACGCGCATATTATCAGAGTAACAGGAAAAGTTTCGTAAATAGAGCACAGGCGAGGTGAGACCAGAATCGGGCACGGAAGCCTAGTTTCCAAATCATTTTTAGAGCACTTATTTGACTCTTAGGTCACTGTAAAACATATATAATAATATTCAGAACTGTATCTAGGGCTTCCTCTCACTCAGAACACGATAGCGAACACTTCGCTCGATAGAAAAGTAGCGCGAAAACACTATAAAATAAAGTATTTTTTTCATTTTGTACATCACCAGTTACCTTTTCTGACAAAATTAATACCTGACAATCATGATTTCACAGTCATGCAGGGCATCCTCTCATGTTTGGGTTGATAACGTATACTTTTATGTTAGAAATCGAAGATAATCTGCAATAATCTGCATTCCGCCCGACCCTAGTTTGTATGTGAAATGCGAGCCAGGTCCTACCGCGCCCTAAGGAAATAAAACAATCAAACTGCTCCTAGTATTTTGGGTGCCTGGTACAAAAGGTTCCTGGAACGTGATTGCCAAGCAACCCGTTATTTCTTTAGCCACATGCAGGAATTTAAGAAAAATATTACTATACGCAGTTAAAACCATTACGTTACGAAACAAACCACTAAGTACGTTATTTTTATTCACTATCGCTAGATCAGGGACTTTGACTGAACCAAATAACCCATATCCAGAACAACTCTGTAGAAGAGTGCCCAGTCGAAAAAAACGAATTTAAAGGATGGTCTGTATAAACATGATACTCTTTAAACATACACTTAGGGACTTATTTACGTGCATATCACATAATGTACTCATGAAAAACTTGTACTTATAGTAAGAATTATCTAAGGTGTCCGAATGTTCCTAAAGAGAATGAACAAACATTCGGACACCTTAGATTATTCTTACTATACCTGCATAATTTTTAAAGAAAAAAAAAATATTCAGAGTTTAATGTAATGAACACTAGCTAGCGTTTAGTAATAGAAAAGAATACCCACATGTTCTTGCCGAAAGCCTGAAAATGCGGTAAAACTAAACCGTTTATTAGAATGTTTTTGCTCCGCACCGAAGTTAATTCGCGTACGAACCGTTATTCACGCTATATTATGCACTCTAATTATTTTCTGCCAAAACTCAGCTTTTTGCAATTAAATATAAACTAAAATCACAACTGTAGCCCTGAATAATTCATGAGCGAGTAACGGTTAGGTAATTCTAAAGTATATTCGGCTATTATTTATTTTTATGTGCTGTTGGTTCTATCCAATTTGACATCTTACACGTGCTTCTGTATGGTTATAATGATGTAAGCTTTAAGTAACAAAAATACCCAGATCGGTAATGATGCTTGGCACTTGGAGGTATACCTACAGAATTGCAATTTTACTTTAATTTAGTGGCAAGCAAAATTATATTTTTACTTTTTTAAGGGACAATAATCAAGTATTCGTTGAGGATCGATTAATTATTTCCTCTGGTAGATTTTAGGTCCTACCTTACACTCTAAGTCAAAAGTAAAGAAATCGGTTACCATGTCCTCTGGTTCCGATGGCGCTAATTATTCTGCAAACCCTTCCGGCCAGGCTGGCACAACAGATCGCGACTTTGCTTTTTGCGCGATTAGGCATGACTTGTCATTTTCGCACTAGTGGCTATAGAAAATGATAGAAAGGTAGTTTTCGAACAAAAATGTCCGTAATTAGGTTAGGTTAGTTTAATTTAAAAACAAAAGTTTGTCTTAATCCTTTTTGAAACAAATATAAATTATGTAAGTATATAGCAAATTTCGTTACACAAAGGAATAAGATTCGTTTTACTAAATTTATCCCTTAACTACGGACATATATTTTTTAAAACGACTCAGAAGTATTGGTAGTAGCGCAACAAAAGAGTCACGCGACACTGTTCTGCTAGACTGCTATATGATCCCGACTCCCGAGTGTGTACATTATTTTGTAAATCCTGAACCAAAACAAGTGTATGGGCCGATTTTCGTTATCAGTGCGGTCGCGCTACGCACGTGACGGCGGCGCGAAACGTGCACCGTGACAAGCCGAAGCCGCCAACGCTATCTAGGTTTTGCCTTATCGATATTGAAACTGCCTAATATGCATTCCTGGCCTGCCACAAACATTACTGCGCGATAATACCACGCAGTTTAACTTGCGGAGTTGGGTCAAATCTTTGACTTAGGTACACACAAACACAAACGTTCCTTAGCGCATCGATACTGTAGTTGTTGTGTATAGTAAGAATTATCTAAGGTGTCCGAATATTTGTTCATTCCCTATACGAACATTCGGACACCTTACATAATTCTTCCTATAATCACTTAGTCAGCGTCCAATAAATGGGACAGGATACGTTGGTCAATAATATCGTAACACGGGCGCATTGTCAGAATCACTTTGGCGATGATAGTTGTTGAATTAATGTCACAATACTTCAACAACTTACAAGTAAGTTTTATTTCTTGCTTATGTGTGTTTTGTGTATATGAACATATATCCGAAACTCCGTTAGCTAATTGATGAATAGTATGAATTAGTACGACTGTCACATAAATCGATCAACCATGAGACGATTCTAATAGGAGAATGCATTTTATGAAAATATCCAACTAACGATGTTAACACACCAGCGATTTACTTATACTTGTATATATGCATGTATTTATCCTAAAATATGCATCTCCGTAGCACGTAACATCAAATTTCGCCTTCAAACCAGTGTGAATTTCGTAAGGTTTGCCGCAGCGACGTTTTATTTTCAAATGACCCTGATTCCGCCGAGCGGACGCATTGGAAATCATAATTATAAACGATAAACATCCATTTGCATTAATAATGCAACTTGGTAAATTGGACCAGTCCCGTCCCCCGATTAACAAATGTATTTTTTATTAAGGAGTTATTGTGAATGGTGCGATACCGAGTTCAAATAACTACTTGCATGTGGGTGGCATCGAAGTTTCCAAGGCAGTTGGGTTGAAGTATTTGTTTGCGATATCTTGAATTTAGCTGTTTCTACGATATCGTTAGTATTATCAATATCTCCGAAATACTTGAAAATACTCCTACCCAACTTTTTAAGTGGGAATTGGATGCGTAATAATTTAATATCATAAATTACAAATTTACAACTCCAGTGCAAAAATGAATCACATCGTGTGGTTGTAACATGACTAATTTTGTAGATAATTAATGTGTAATACGCTGGCATTAAATACAAGGAACCGAGATTTGTCAGGTTTGAATTCAAGGTTTACCGAACATGCAAGAGCAATTAACTTAATATCATGCCCAGGAGGACCAATTTCCTAATTATTGTTTAAGTCTTTTTGTTTAAGTTTAAGTCCATTTTTAATTTCCTTACTTGGAACTGTTCGTTCACAACTTTACAAGAAACTTACTAAACTTTATAGCTAAGTATGGAATTATTAAAACAATAAGTAATTGCTACAGCCCTTGAACAGATAATGCTAGTTTCGATTTTATTGTATTCATTTACTTAATTTACAATTCAATTCACTTCTTAGGTATTTTATTCGGTATATTCATTAATTAACGTTATACTTTAATAAGAATTGTTACCTGTTTTGTTACTACATACTATTTTTATGATGAGACCTCATAAGTTAAGATAACATCGACTACGCTTAATTAAAAGAGTCAATTGGGTTTTGAAGGCACTTCAACTTGATCAACCGCATTAATTGATGGACAACATCTATCGTAGCTGGCGCCACTTAACATAGTCCCGTTTTGTGGCTGTGGTGAAGATATTTAGTCTTTTTTTGGTGCACATTCTTTAACCCCCTTCGTGACCAGGCCATCATATTATTGCTATTATAGTATAGTGCTTGATTTTAAGGAGCATTTTGACGGCTCTGCCACCGGATTTAACTTAACAAATTTAATTTAACGAATATAAGACCGGCTAGTAAAAAAATATATTTATAAATGTTGCTAGATGGATTGTGTCATGGTACTAGAAAACCAGGGCCCTAGACTAAGTAACTAAGTCTAAACTAGCAACATTGGTCAAAAACAGCAAGGCCATTGGTGATTTGACCTATGTTGCTAGCTTAGACTTGTAAAATTGTAACTTGTAACTTCGTGAAACGGGGCCCTGGTATGTTCTTCCCGAATGCTGACATCACGTTATGTTGCTATTGATTGATTAAGAATGCCCATAATTTAAGAAAATATATCAGCCAGAATCAATTCTGATCTGAAATATATTACCAACCAGCGAAATCATATGTTTTATGTATTATATGTTTATTCAGGTAAAATGAAAACTATTTAATGTTACTAGCTCAACATTTATTTTGTTTAGAAGCAAATAAGTGGAGAAACGAATTTTACTCTGATAATTTATTTTCCAAAATGGCAACATATCAAGCTTGAGACGTCAGCGTGTCAGAGGTCATCATTGTCAGTTTCGGGAAGAAAATACCTGGATTTCTTGTACCATGGATTGTGTTAAACACGATATGAAACAGAAGGAAATAAATAAGAAATTGACGCGTAACAGAGAGATATTGAAGAGGAATATTTGCAGCGACTACCGGTGACCCTAAGTAAATATGACAAAAACAAGCTAAAGGTGATGATGGGATCGCTTCTGACTCTTTCCGGATTGTAAATATTGATGAAGTACGATAGAATGAGCGCACCCGAAAAGATACCTTTGTTATCTGGTATTGACAATGACTGGATTATAAATTACAATTGATCTGAAATATTGACGACGATAGGGAATTCTACATCCCGGATGTTCGCAAGATGAAAGTTTCTGTAATATAAGTACTTTTGAATTAAACTTATTTTTTTGAGCTTGCGTTTGACTCAGATCATACCTGATGGTGAACACTGATAGAGCTTATGATGTATCGAGCGCACCCATTAGATGGTCTTGAAAGTGCCCGGGTTATAATTTATCGGAAACACTGTCACTTTTCTTTGGGAAATATGATCAGCCAACAATTTCGAAGAGTCATTATTCCGAAATTTCATAATACTGAACGATAATTTTTGAATAAGTACGATTTATACGATATAATAAATTATTTAAAATTAAGTAAAGTTAAAATTACATCCTGATTTTTTTTTAACGCAATATCGGTTTCGGAATAAGGATTCGGAAGAATTATTATCATTGCTTTCGGAATAATGACTCTTCGGAATTAAGTAGGCGCCCAATGATGTCAGAAATCAGAAAATATAAGCCGGAAACTAAATACTACAAACTAAGGCTGGAGCGATAATCGCAACGATTTGGGCAATAGGTAATGAATGAGATGCATTTATATCGGTACGGTATGCAGCGTTATCAAGCGGAGCTCGCGCGGCGCTGCGGCGGCCGCGGGCCGCAGTCGCGTCGCGCGCACCGTGGCCTCCGCTCCTCTCGTGCCTCCCAAACCTCTTATCAAAACATTCGGCCGCCGGTCGGGATCGATCCGCAATCCAGCGCTAGATAACGCGATTGTGACTGTGACTCCAGTGATACAGTGTTGTTGTGAAACATGTGATTGACATACGTGCCTTGGAATACGGGACGAATTTTTGACAGCTGACATTTGATTTGAAAGCTCGTGTGTAAGTTTTGTTTACATGTGGTTAAATGTCGGTTTTAATTGATAGTTTCCTTGATTGTGTGTGTTTACTTTCGAATAATATATCCAACTTCACCTTGAACTTTTTCACACCGGCCTTATTTATTATAACAAGCTTGAACAAAACTTTGTGTATATGAAAATGTATTTTTAAGCCTACTTAATACCGTCTGTGAAAACCTAATTTATTTAAGGATCTTTAATTTACAACTCCATCCTGTAGCATAATGGTGTTTATGCTACGAGCCTAATACAATACAGATTGAATTAAAAAACATGTGTCCGGCTTATAACCGTCGCACTTAGCCGTTACGTCTAATAATAGATCTGGATTAAGGCAAAACAGATTTTAACTTTGACTGAGCACAATACAGTCATACTCCAAGTTCGTAGAGCGTCAAAAGGCGTGTGTATTTTTACTCTCGCGCCCAGTCGGCCGTCAAGTTACCGGAACACGAAAGAAGATCTCCGCTCATCTTGATTAAATAAACTTAAATTATGTTGAACAAAGTTTCTTAGTCGACTATAAAGTCGATGTCAAAGTCGGTAATTAACACTTTCCCTGTTCACCGTATCAGGATAAAATGTACTCCCTAGAATGCTCATTATTAAGATGTATAATAAAATTAACCACTTTGGTTTATGGGTTCCAAAGTAACCCCTATTTTCGTACCCAAATGGATACACTGGACCGAGACCGTGTGAATGCAGGACTCTGTCGCATCGCAGTCACTTATCAATACCTACTGCGACAATCGTAATGCGTCAAAGTGGTTATAGTGAAGGTGCTAAATAATAAACTTTTTACGATTTAACGCAGAATATCTGTACAAAAGAAGTTGTCGACCTTTTAAATTGTCTAAAATTTACGATAGAGCCAGTAAAAAAAAAGATGTAGTTAACGCAGAAGTGCGCAATTATGTTTACGATAGTGAAGCTTATAAAATACTTTTATACTGAATTTACGGGGCCCGGATCGGATCATCCCTATTTTAATATTTTATTTTATGCGACATCCCGGAGGTCCACTTACCAACGATAGGTCCTCATAAATAATAAAGTGAAGTCAATACATAAATAATTTTACGAAGTCTGAGAGCTCGCGAGAAATTGGATTAAAGCCTAATTGTTCACCAACTTTTCAAAAGCTTAAATTATGTATTCAAACCAAATTATAAAACAATGCTTCCGACCCAAAGTTCCTTTTTTGTTTTCTTTATTTTTTTTTAAATTCTAAGCTTGAGTGCAATCTTCAAGCATATAACTTAATTACGAGTATAAATAGGGGTTGGATTTTACTTGGAATTAAGTTGGGAAAAAAACATTGCAATATTTTAATACTATAGTCATATTAATACTCTTTAACATTTTAAGCTTTTTTTTTCGCTTTCCCTGCAGTTTTCAACGCCTCATTTTTTTACAATGTTTTAAATAGCACCGAAAAATCCGGGCCCAACGTATAAGCGAGCGTCGAAGAAAGGCATGGTTAAATGTGTCGACTTAAATCAAAATTGCTTGATTCCACGTAAAATACTATTCTACGTGTGTCTTTTCGAAAAAGTCATTATAATAAACGTCAAATTAACAAAAAGTAATTTCCAGGGCTAAGGCCATTTTAAAATGCATAGCAAGGAATCGGAACTATCGTAAACTATGAAACTTATTACATAGGTAAGTCCTGCACGACTATGTGCTAAACCTTAGCATGTTTCATTTTATTATTTTCTTCTTAGAACGAGCCTTCTATTTGACTATTCTGTTACTTTGTAGCAACACTCTGATGGGAGTAAGCAAACGATATCGTGAGCACATCAGTGACTAGCACTTTAATATGAGAAGCCCTAACGACCGTGCGCTATAGCTACTGCATCCACGATAAACACCATAATATGCTGGTGATTATCGTAGAAAGCCGCCAGTGCGCTCAATGTGCAGCTTTTTACTTCACCATAACTCCGCATCAAGCAAATGTAAATGATAAACGCGCTCCCGTTACGGAATCATTTAGATTCTATGTCCGATAGCAGTCATTCGCTGCAAACAACAATTAAGCCCGTCTTTATAAATTCACTTTTTACTCAAATTATTTAATTAAAATTTGCATAGTAATAACTGTCTTTCTAACGATTTATTTACGATCGTAGGAAATCCTGCATTTCAACTTCCTAAAATCATCAGATTACGAATCTGTGAGGCACGTGAATCTATGCGCGTTTAATTGCTGTTTCCGACATTAAAATATGTATGAATTGTAATACTTTGTCCGAGTTATCTGCACATTACAATGTCTACAAGCTACAAGAGCTCATTGAGACGGACGGAGCTGCGCGCACGCATGTGACCCGAATGCGGCCGATCCTCGGCTCATGAATTAATCTGGACAATTCATCAACGCGGTCCTGCTTCATTAAACCACCCGACTCCGGGACATTCTCGCGTCCGTCCCGTAGCGCCTTAATGACAATAACGACGCTACTTTGTTGATGCTAAATAAATGAAACTCTTAAACCCGTTACACTCCCATAAACTACCTCGGCGGTTGGATTCCGCACTCGTAATTAATTTTTCGAGCTCGTTAGAGCAAAAATGATCTTGCACCAACTAAAGTCACTGTTTTTTTTTTCCAATACCTAGTTGTCTGGTAGAGTCTTAAAGCATTAGTTCCGACATCATCATCATCATCATTCGCTTGCCCTTTTCCCATTCATTTGGGGTCGGCGCAGCATGTCCTCTTCTTCCAAACCTCTCTATCACCCGTCATCTCAGCGTTTACATCCTTCCTAGCCATATCATCTCTCACACAATCCATCCACCTCTTTCTTGGTCCTTAGACCTTATTTACTGTGCAATAAAATTAAATAAGTATTTTCTGAAAGCATATTTGAATTGAAATACATGGAACATTAAAGTTTAATTAGGTACTAGGTAGGTAAACATATACAAATACCAACCGGACGTGTAAATGTCTCGCGGTTTTATTCAATAAATTAACGAAAACGCACTCATCATTATTTACAACTAGATTTAACCGACGAAACAGGTTTGTGTTCATAATCATTTTGTTTGCTAATTAACATAACAGTATGGGTACAGATAATGCTGTATGATTTAATAACTTGCCATTCACGCCTGGCCAGTAGTCCGCACGCACATGCTACTTTGCATATTTGCTATGCCTTGCACGTAAGTGTGTATTGCAAGTAAGTACTTTGCTGCATTGGGAGAGGCATGTAGGCTTATGATGCTATGCTTTGTCAGGCGATAAATAAATGTTAAGGCAACCGTCACTCTCACACACCATTTGTCAGAACGTGACGGACGCTTTATCATTTATTTATCGCACGACAAAGCGTAGCATCACAAGCCTACTAGCTTAATGCCAGTTTAAATAAAACCGGTCAAGAGCGAGTTGGACTCGGGCACCGAGGGTTCCGTACAAACTCATAAGTAGATACATAGATAGTTCAAAACTGTATGGCGATTAGTTTAGTAGGAGCAAATAAGTATGTGTTACGACTTATGAAAATGTATACAAAACTGTGCAAGTTAGGAAAACCGTTATATTTTTCCTGTAATATTGAGGATGACATTAATAATTGTTAATTATTACAGATTTTTCTGTTCAGTAGCTTCGAAGATAATAAGGGGAGAATAGTATTTATTTAACGTTTTTCATCATAAATCAAAAACTACATATTAAAGAAAAAAATAAAAACTGTGTTTTCATCTAGAAATCAAGCCCTTTCATTTGATACCCCACTCAATATAATAGCCCTACTTTCAATTTTCAAAGTCCGATTACGGAGCCCCTTTACAAAAAAAGTAAAAAAGGTACAAGATTTTTTTTTTATATCCAATAAGCTCAGCTTAACAGTAGCTACCTTTAACACTATTCTAAATTTCAAATCGTTAGCAGCAGTAGTTCCTCAGATATCTGGCTGTGACAGACGGACAGACAGAGTCGCACCATAAGGGTTCCTTTTTACCATTTTGTTACGGAACCCTAAAAATTACGTATCATATTAGAATAATGTAAAAATCATCTAGTAGCTGATTCAAATGTATAAATAAAGGATAACCTACAAAATACAGGTATGTAAATACAAGTATGTATGTTTTAACGAATAACCTATAGCAGCTGTAGTTTTCAAATAAAGTTAAGTATAGTAGGTAAAGATGTTCGCATTACCACAAACAAGCAAATTATCACTTCCTACAATCGAATCGTTACAAATGACTTCCTGCTTATAATGTGAACTAATTCTATTAAACCAGTAATGATAGGCCACGTGCCTCTATTGATACAATATATTGTGATGGATTCTGACTAAAACCAGGAGCGGCTCACTCCGCGATTTCGCCACGCGGCGTTGAGGCCCCCGCGAGGGGGCCTTAGGGGCCTTATCACACTTGCGATTAGCGGGCGAGCTGCGGGCGAGTTTCCATACAAAACCAGCAACTCTAGCATAACTGGCCGCAACTTCGTTTCACGCGCGACAGAGCATCACCTGCCACTGTCCAGAGATGGGCAAAATTTATTCGAATGACGAATAACGAATAAGAATAACCAAATTGTTCGCGAATGACGAATAAAATTGGCGGATGATTATTCGTATTCTAATAAATTATTCGTGGGATAAATTATTCGCGGATGATTTATTCGTGAATGAATTGCGACGAATAATTATTTATTGGAATACCATATTTTGACTTTTCTCGAAAAAATAATAACTAAACAGAACTGAAAGACTGTTTTTGTACTAACGAAACGAACTAAGATTTTTGCCTTACTTATATAAAACATACTTTAATCATTTAAACTGCCTTTAGGAAGCCTGAGGCTTTAGGAACACATTATGTGTTAGAACCAATATAAGTACAGTAAAAACAAGTAATTATTCGTGTTGTACCTTAAATATTTTTCTTGGATTTATTCGAATAAAATAATGAATAAATCATCCGTGTTTTGAAAAGTCGTGTAATGATTTATTAGCGGATGATTTATCCGTGAATAAATTATTCGCGGACGATTTATTCGTGAATAAATCATCCGCGAATAAAAATATCGTGAATTATTTTTTATTCGTATGATCATTCTAATTAAACTTTATTCGAATAATGCCCATCTCAGCCACTGTCACACGATACTGAGTGGAAAGAGATAGGTAGCGTTTGTCACGCGACAAAGAGTCGCGTGTCACAGTTGTGCTAGAGGTACAGTTGCGGCGAACTCTTAGCCCGCGACCAGAAAGAGCACGCGTTAAGAGATAGAGACAGACAGTCGGATCCGGTGCGTTCCGTCGAGTGGTCGGACCCGAACGACAGCTTTGTTACAAAGAGAGACTTCTGTACGTAGTACTATTACTTATTCTGCGCTAAAATGTGAACTGTCTATTTCTCAGTAAGTTTCCTGATTCCGCTATTACACAATAAGTGACTACGGACGATTCGTAGAGATATCGTAATATAAAAGTTAAAAAAAAACTCAAATTGTGGGTTTTGGACTGGTTTAGCGTAACTCCGGAAGCAGACAGGTTTCACCGAGGCGGTGGAAGTGTACTATTAATTGGTATTTAAATTTTCGGTTAATGGGAGATAGCTGTTAGCGTTGAGTATTTCGATCCCTTAAGCGCCGATTCTGAATCTATTACGACGATTAAGTAACCATTGCTTTCACTGATACTACTAATGATATTACAACCAAAGAATCACGCAACGGTTTAGGTAACTAGTCTTGTTCATCACCTCTAATCGAGTTTCGACTCATTGGGTTTTGTTTACCGCTGACTAAGCTTTTAATATAACCACAAGTTGCGTTATAATGCACTAATGTAGTGTTTTCATTGAGCATTAAAAATAACTTAGCATAGTTCAATAACACAGGCGCTGCTTAGCAATCGCAATGTAATTAAAAATACATTATTTAGTAATAACTGACTGAAACGTTTCTTGAAGTAGATTTATACACATATTTGAAATATCTTTGAAATTTTATTTCAATTAAACGTATTATACAAATGAGTAAAAAGTTTATTCCTAATACGTATTTTTAATCGTATATTACCTACTTTAAGACTTAGTCTATGACTCATAACCAGGATATTTTTAGTAAATAGATTCAAATGAATAAAATGTTGGCGTTGGTTGGTATCTCGTACCCTGCCAATGAATAGGTTATTCGCCTCAGGTTTAGCCAGAGAATATCTATGTTCACAGCATATTAAGTTTTTAGGGTTCCGTACCCAAAGGGTGCCAAAGGTACCTATTTCTAAGCCTATGCTGATGGTAGTTAGTGTCTTGTACCTCATGAATCATAATAGATAGACATTGTAATTTTTTGCAAAGCGTGTATTTATGTTGCCTGTATAACAACCAATAATAAAAACAAAATAAAATTAAACATTTAAGGGGGCCTCATACAAAATATAGTGTTAAATCTTGTACAATATTACGGAACCCTTCAACTCGCACTTGGCTGGTTTTTTTTTTTCAAAGTTATGCCCATTCCGTGACCATGAAGCGTGACCAATGGCCGGCGATAAAGACGCTTAATTGATAAATTCTACAGGTCACACGTGAATTCAAATAATTCAGAAATATTTAAATCTGTACATTAAATTTTCAAGCAAGCAATAAATCCGTGTTACTTATTTTTCATATACCTGTACGGTAACATTTGGTATATCAATCGTATCTTTATTATTAAACGCCGAAATGTGGGTAACTAGCCCGCATAAACCCGCATACATGAAAATAGAGAAAAAGGGATGAATGGAAAGGCTCTAGGGCTCTATGGATTTTACAAACAATATACAAACCGTTTCAAGCGGTGTTAGCTTTACCGAAATTAGCTACACATATAATAGGTTTATTCGTCAAGAATTGATTAAATAAGGTTTCTCTTTTGATCAAATTTTAAGGCAGGAAACAATCTCGGCACCGGTCGTCGGTTGGGCTGGTCGGGTTTGTTTTATTACAGCAATCACTGTCTCTTAGCTTGACGCATGTGATTTGTGATCGAGAAGCAAAGTGCTCAACTTCCGACTCAGGCTCTATTACTCGCTTTATCAGCTAATCAGTCCCTATCACACGGGTGGATTCCTGCCATTCCGACACATTAATTATTGCTTTAATTAGCGTCGAAGCATTTGTGAAATCCGAGAAATATTACTCCGATTTAATTAAATAACATACACATGACATATGAACATACCAAAGCACGAACTAAAACCAGTAATCCCTGTCAAGACAATTATTACCACGCTAATAAGTTGTACTCAGTAAATACGTCATTTTACTATGCTTATCTCATGTACTTGGTCTTTTAAAGCATAACACCACGAAAGCCAACAATGAAATTGGTTTAATCTAGCTAACAGGCCATCTGACGTTTTACAATGAGCCATATTGTTTACAAATCGTCCCTATCCGATGGAGACATTGTACTCATTGTTCACTTTTCAAAAGCATTATGTTGTGAAGCTGTTAAATTTTTATTAAGGTTTTGTGAGGTATCGTAAACCGTACCCGTGTAGGATGGTACAGTCGCAAACAATGGAACATGAGCGATTAAAAAACCCAAAAGTGTCTGAAACGATCTGACGCCTCTAGCGATAAAGTTGCCTGGCGGTTGATTGCCACTGACGGCGACTGTACGTGCGCTTCTCCTCTGAGTGGTGTTCGCCCACGGCGCGCGCGCCGCCCGCCCACGCGCGTATAAATTGTTGCGCTAACTGTACCCAGAACAAATTGCCCGTGTAAAACATAAGTAATAGACCCTTACTTTTAATTTGGACATTCATTTGTGGCGTTTTACAAAAAGATACTATGGACAGTTTTAGAGGGGAATAATCATAGAGATGTTTTGTACACATCTACATAAACTTAATCACGTTAATATAGAATAACAAAATAGCTTTAAGAGCATAATTACCGTAAGAAGATATCATTATTTATTTTAAAGTTAGCTCATCAGTTACGCGACAAGGATAAACTATCTCTTTTCATTCACTAGAAAACAAGAGAGACAGGCATTTTCCGTAACGAACGAAATCGCAGTCAACAGCTGACATGACAGCTGCTGTCATGAAACAGCAAGTAAAATAAAACAATGAGGACTGGTCTACCTAGATACCGTTTTCTCAAATTATGTTGTTTGTGATTGAAACTTTAACAAATTTGACATTAATGCGTTGAATAAGTCACGGTTTTAACCCCCTAATTCCGTATAGTAGGTACTAATTCGAAATGAGTTTTGAACTTTTATGGAATTTAAGCTAGTTCTAATTTAAAAAAACACAAAATATGCTCAACGTGGCCTTAGGAGGATAAAATAAGTTAAGCATTTAACACAATCGTAGTTTCTTCTACTTTACGGTATTGCTCTTGCAACAGTAAAAACAAGCGTCTAAGTAGTCTTTCGACGAGTGAAACATTATACTAATGATCTTGTCCCAGATAAGCAATAGGATAGCACGTTAGGTTGCTAGAGTATGATATTCGTAAGTGAGGAATCGAATTTAGCCAGTGTAAGACGGTAATCGAGTCGAGCTCCGATAGATATAGGTTCCTGTGTTTACACATAGGTTATGCCAGCTCAAACTGCTTTGCGGTAATATTGCCATGCTAACACCTAATTCATTCCTCATTCTACCAAATACGTGCCTACTTACACAATTACACATACTAGAAGTATCAATGTCCAATTAAGGGGATTCCTAAGCAGTTATAAGTATACAATACAATCATACTTTATTGCACACCAAAAATAGTACATTGTGTATCAAGGGCGGTAAGTAAGGAATTACAAACGAGTGTTTGTTACAAGGCCGAGGCGAAGCCGAGGGCTTTAATAACACGAGTTTGTAATTCCTTTACCGCCCGTGGCACACACAATGGTTTTCATCACACTTGTGAGGAAATCTGATTAAAATAACCTTACTTAACCTAAATAAAATTGTAAAACTGACAGTGACATTAGTGACATATATCAAGACGACAAGTCACGTTCGGAAACCATAGCGGTAAAGACTTAAAATGGTTTATTTTATATTTGCAAAATACTGAAATACACTATTTAAACATTTAATTAATGTTACTGAAATATGTGTTTACATGTATTTGCAATAACAGTTCTCTTTAAATAAATATTTCAGTAATAAAAGTTAAAAAAGTAAGTTGGCGTTTTCTTTGAACATGACAAATAAGAGTAAAACAGAACCAGCGTTTCAAATTTAAAAAGAAAACCATTACGCCGCGGAGCATATACCAAGAAACCTGTGACTAGTACACTTACGCATTATTGTTTTTAGACTATTCACTTTGTTTATTATCATAACTATTATTAATTGCTAATGTTGAAGCTCTGTGGTGTCCACTGACATTGCCTCGTAGCTCTTATATTAATGAATCCAATCTTTATACCGTAGGCACCTATTTCAGAGACCATTTCTCTTACACACATCAATTATCTCTGACACATATCCGCTATAACTATCTCATAAAACAGCACGAGAGAAGCGTTCCTACTTTCTAACAACCATAAGTGGGTTAAAAATTACGTGACAGAAACAGAACACGCGGAGTTAATTGAAAACGTTCCGTACCGATTGGATATTGAGCTCCAAGCGTTTCAATAAAAAACTATGTATTGTTCATCTTCACTCAAAATGATATGAACACTATTTGGCATTGTTTAAATAAAAATGGAATTCGAAGCTAGACTTAAGTGTCGACACAGGCTTGTGTCCTAAATTTTGTTTCAGATGTAAATCGATTCTACTATTTATGAGGAACAAGTATATACCTATAACTACTACACTTGGATTACTATAGCAGCCACAAATTGCAATCAAAAGTAGCCGGCCGCATCGATCGTTGAAAACGGCCCATACAAAACGGATGCATCCTGTGACGTCATCTCTTGTCCTTGCTATATTAACTCTGTATGAAAAAAATAGCATTTTGCCATTTTGAGCGTGAAAAAGTGCGATTAAGCACATAGTTGTTTTACATTTATATTTTAAGTGTTACTTAAGGATTCCGAAATTAACTTTAATTTTATTTTAAGATGATGAAAAAAGGCGGTTAAAAATCGTTTCTTTTTTTTAATCTTTGTGGTCTCATAACTTTATAATTTTTATTTATTTCTTCTGTGTAATGATAATTTAGTATTTTCCAATACACGTGACTATATTATTTTGTAAAATTCAACATTAGTCCACATCCCCATTCGTAAGAACAAACTGAATATACGTAACCTGTTTAGTCTAGCAAAGCCAAAGTCACCAAGTTCACCGTTTAGTAGTTAAACACCAGCGTGGGACTTTTTATAGTTTTACACAGATCAAACTATAAAATGAAACAAATTAAACCAAATTTGATGTCGTTAAAATGGATTGCTAAATCACCAGTTTTCCATACCTATAAACAAAGGTTTATATGGAAAACTGAGCAACTCGAATCACTTCAATTTCTTATATTATTTATGTAACGTAGGTACATAATAATGCGCAGATCCCATACAATACGCATAAGTTCAGTACACATTAAATAACGTTATAACGTTTATTTGGCAATTTGACTGCTGTTGCGTGGACTTAGACATTTTTCAGCGTGGTACCTATCTAATTTAATGGTAATTAAACGTTAACAGTAGACGCTACAGTAATATCATAACATAGCGTATCACACAAAGATGTGCAAACTGCGTAAATCCCGCGACAGCACGTGCCGTGTCCTACCTAATGTCAACATCTGCGCTTAATTGCTGGCGAATGCCGGCCCCAGTCGTTTTTACCGTAAACGGTGTTTGCTTTAGAGTTAGCACAACTCCCTGCCTGTCAAACGCACACCAATCACCGAGAAATCAAGTGTTATCATTCAACAGTGGGAGAGCTGTTAAAAGGAAATAAAAACGCATTAATTGACCTAAATGTTTCATCGGATCCATGAAAAGTGTAACGTGAATTTTACTTGTTTGAAAACAAAATGATTTATAGTGACAGGCTAATGCATCGGCGAGGCCAAAATTAGTGGCTTCTGAAACTAGAAGCCATTATTCATTGCGATTCGCAAACATCGTCGTGCTTTAGAAGTTATGCGTACAATGTTGCATTATGTTACTTGCGTAAGTAATGTTTGGTGTACGTTCAACTAGTTTGTTAGTTATATTTTAGTTTACCCAACATACAGGGTTAAACATTAACTTCTGTTGAACAGCTTCACCTGTAAGAGCATTCACTTTGAAGGAATCTCTACAGCATTGCAGAACTCTAGAATAAAAGTTAATGAAACGTACGAGTTACGAGTACCTCAACAGATGCCTCACACTATCATACTTAAGTTGGTATTAAACCGAGGACATCTCAGACCAGCTTTATTAACTAAAAAGTAGAGATGGGCCGACTACGGATTTTGCCGACTAATCGGTTCTCAATTTGCCGATTAATCGGCCGACTAGTCGGCATTGCCGATCATAGTTATTAGCTATGTTCGGGTGCAATCGGAAACGCTCGGTTCCCTTCGTCTCCCCACACTAACACAAGTACATAACTGTAACTCTATTTACCATGTGTGATGTGCCACCAAAGTTTAATTATTAAAATTAAAATTTTACATGTTACTTAATTGTTACACCTTTAAAAAGCTTAATTAAGTTGATATTTTTTGTATTTGAGTAAGGTACGTAAAAATATAAAATAAATAAGCAAAAAATATAGTTTAATTTCTTCTGTGTCCTTTATTATCCGCTAGGCAATAGTGCCGAATATTCGGCATTTTTTGCCGACTAGTCGCCGACTAATCGGTCGACTACTGATGATGCCGAATAGTCGGCGTTCCCGACTAGTCGGCCCATCTCTACTAAAAAGATATCCACGCCTTCGTCCGCGACGTCGAAAAGTCATACGACACGTTTAGTTTACTGGGAGTGACACCGCCAACGAAGCTAGAGGTCCCAGGTTCAAATCATGGTAAGGGCAAATGTTTGTGTGATGAGCATTTGTTCCTGAGTTATGGATGTCTTCTATTTAAGTGTGTATTTATCTATATAAGTATGTATATCGTCGTCTAGTACCCATAGTACAAGCATTGCTTAGTTTGGGACTAGGTCGATTTTTGTAAGCTTGTCCTCCAATATTTATTTATTATTTATATCCCTAATTTTGGCTTCGCCGTAGTCAGATAAGAAGTACCTATCGAATAATGATAACTGTACCAAAATTGAGATCGGTCCAACCGTTTAATCTAATGAGACTACGCGTTTTTTTTTGTGCATTCATACAAACTTCCTAAAAATATGGTCCTGCAAAATAACGTATCTCAATAACTGACATAAAATATCTTCAATTAACGGATACTTCATTTTTACAATTATGTAATAATACTTATGATAAATTATAGAAGAAGATGTAAAACTAGACGAGCGCCGTCATTATAACTGCACTCTATGCCGTAGTAAATGTAAAATGCCATACTTAGGTGGTTGTTTGTTCGGGGACAAAAAGCGATGTTTATGAAACTCTGGGTAAAGTAAGAAAACAAGTTTATTTGACGCAAGATAGGTTGTAAAGTTTTGGTATTATAATATTATGCTTTATGTATACGAATAAGTGCTATTTTGCTATGCTCTATGCACATTTTCTGCGTACATGTTTACTAGACATAAATTTATCAACCAAACGTACTATGTACACACGTATGGACATACTAGTAGGTTTATAGCTATCGATTTAAAATTACACGATTTTTACTAATTATTATACCAATACTGGAATTCATTCCCGTGATCCCGTCCCGATTAAGATATATAGATTAAAAGAGATTATTCCCGGGGTATTAAGTCCCGTTTTGCCATTATAAAATCACTCCTATAAGAACATATATTAAGGTGCATCGTTTCGCTAAATTTTTCATACAAAACATACTTTTATCAGAAATCAGAAATCAGAAAATTTTTATTTGTCAGAATACAGTTTAAAAGGTTTTACAGTATAAAATGTTCTTGTATTCAACATGCAAGCACGTGTACAAATATTTGATTAATTAAGCTAGATTCATAGATGTTATTGAATTAAAATAATGATAATAATATATACGTAATCGATCATTAAGATGTCAGTAGATTTTTATAATTTAAATATTCCCCCACACTGTAAAAACATTTATCCATCAGCCATTTCGTCAACTTATGTCTAAATATATTCCCTGATAATGTCCGTAAATCATTTGGTAAATTATTATAAATAGTTATACTTGTATTGAACACATTTCTTTTGTATATGTCCTTGTGACTGGGTGGTTTGTACAGAAGGGACATAAGATGTGGTCTTGTCCGTCTCTCTATGACTTCACTCCGTAACTTGAAGTATTCGGGATGTTCTTTGACAAAAACACATATATCCCTTATGTACAAACATGGCAGTGGCAGAATGTTAAGTTTTTTAAATAGAGGGATACAACTATCGTTCATCCAGGCATTACTCATCACCCTGATACTTTTTTTTTTGCGGCACTATGCCGCATATGCAGCACGATCATAGATAAAATATTTGGATAATTTATGCGGACTAAATTGAAAGGCAAAATATAAGCATTAGTACCCTTACAAATTGCTAACAGTTACACGTAAGTCGTTGCCATGAGCTGTTACATTAAAATGTAAATCGTGTATTTGTCCATTTATTGCCTGTAAAAGCTCAATAGCCACGACAAGGAATATCTCTATTAGCATGTCATGGTGACAGGCCAAGTAACTCCGGGCTGGCATTGCCATTAGGCACTCTTTCAACGCCGCCCTATTGTCCTGCGATGGATAGCGATAAACATTCTCTACGTGATGGAATTTTTATATTTCCGATCCATAGACGCTGGCAGAATTATTAGAGATACCTTTATAGCGGCGTATTTATTAAACCTGTAAAACAAACACTGTCATCAGCATGATATTATTAGATCACTGAAATTTCGGAGGGTAAAGTAAATTAACACGCTCTTTGTTCCACACCGTTGTGACGTCTGTGACCCATGTTTGTCAACGTTCACCTAAATTGAATGTCAACAAAACGCTTCGTAATTTTGGTAGCACCTATAAGTAATTCATTAATATTTTATTCACGTTGCTGTTGATTATTTATATCGTGTCAACGATTTATGAATTACTCATAGCAAGCGTGATTAAAGATTTAATTAGAAATAAACTTGAACGTAGATTTAGTACCTAGTATAATTCGAGCAGCGTCATGATATTATTTTATATCCAAGTTATGTTTCCTGTAAAGGGTATCTTACAGAAGCTGCTGCTTGACGTATAATCTGATAAATTATTTGCAGTTGCCTTGCGTCCGCGCCGCGTCCCATGTGCAGTGCACTAGTATGAGGTGAGTCATCCCAACGCTTTGCACTTATACATATAGTACGAGACATGTCGTATTTTTATGTCTAAGGTGGATGCTTACATGTCGTGACTTGGCCGTAAAGTTTAAAACAATTACTGACTACAACACACTCCCATGTAAATAAGTAGTTAAAGTCCTTTAGACAATATATTATCGCTAGGCTCTATTAATTAATGTAGGCATTGCAAATCAAATATGAAACATTTATGCACTTTATCATCCCTATCTTATCAATATCATTCATTTATCTGTTTCAATATTTACATCGCTTTCTCAATGTTACGTTAAGTATCAATTCTGTTTTATATAACTAAAGTTTTCAATGAATCAGATCAAACAAGAGCGGATTTCGATAAGACTTAATCGAAATCCGCTCTTAACAGGAAATACCGCGAATATTTTGTCATGAAATTCAATCATCGCCGGCCCAGCTAGCCGGAACTCGATCGGGATCACTCGTCCGCAAAAAACTTTTATATTTTTTGTATCCACGGCTATTAGAAATAATTGAACTATACTAGTGTTCTTTGATTTATCCAAAACAACTCAATCATATCGATATATCGAGGTTGTAAAATCAACGATCACATGATACAACCTTATCGTGAAATCGGACTAGTCTAGAGATGTTCGCAAAGGCGCAAAGAGCCCGCAACACAGGCATCTTGGCCCTATCATTAGGTAAGTACTAGTCGCTATTAGCGGCGTGCACCTGTCTGGGCCGATGTCAATGGCCGTCAAACGTGCCCTAACTATAGCACGGCGATCACATGTCGACTGCGAACCGTGTAACTTAATTGCTTGCACTGCTTATACAACGCGTTACAAAACGTCATTTACCATTACCATCCGTAATTGTTGATTGTGCACCCGACAACGAAGAGTTAAGTTGTCTACCCATTTTCCGTGGAATAAAGACATGGTGTAAGATAACTTTCTAACCTCATGGAATGTAGGTAATGTGAAACACATGTTGCATAAAGAAGGCCATCTGCAGATTTAGCAATAGGAGTATGACAGCTAAGATGCCTCTATTACATTGATACGCTTATAACTAATTGACTATATTCGTACGATAGAGTGATTATTAAAATTGTGATTTACATTAAAATCAACTTGACTGGTAACTAGCCACGACTTCCTTAATTACCTACGATGGCAACATTTATTGCATAATAATGTTGCCGTCAGATAATCTTTGTGTTGACGCTATTAAGAACAACTGCCAAGTGCGAGCCACTGTACTCATCCCAGAATACAATCCGAGAAACTATAATGAAATATATTCTTTTAGGTGAATCTCTCATATAAAACTTGAAAATGTTTATTTGTTATCAAGTTAGTTTCTCAATTCCTCAGTTGGCAGTCTCAAATACTGTTGAAACGTGCCAAGATGTAGCTTCTTACCAACTTGAGGGTTTAAAAAACCCTTTGAATGAGCGCCAACTTTTGTATGGAAATGACCACCTTAACTAGCGAAGCTTCATTGCGCCTTAAGTACAAGTACAAGCAAACAAACGATACTTAACATATAGGGTTCAGTTACGACCTATCGAGTATAAATACAAATAAAAATCAAATCGAGTGAGTATACAGTCATCAGTACCTAATAATATATGATGAAATAGTGCATACATACATATCTGACAGGATTCTTTTCCTATGACAATTCGTTGTGTCAAATATTTATGCGTGCCCCGTGCCCGTCTCACATATTATCGTCGGGGACGGTAGGTAAGTACATAACATAGGCAGATACATAAAGAAATTGAGTTCAACAGTAAACCTTTAAGCGGCATTTCTTCACTCAGCTACTAGGAATCTTAAGTGGGAAGTAATCTAGGGATAATCTAAAACCATTATCCTGCCTTACGCAGTAAGATTCGTCGCGTTCGTCAGAGCGCTGCGTGTGCGCAAGGAATGCCTCGTATTATGCAATTACCGGCCACAACTCTTGCTCTAACGATGCGTTACCACGACGAAACGATTAAAAAATGCCTGCACTTTACCCACTATTTCAAATGTGCACAAAACTTGCTTTTTCATAGAACACTGCGTTGCGTCACAAGCGTGCTAATATGGTTTGGAATGCAGCCAGGCCGCATGTAAGTCAACCTACGGCTAGGTACAATGTTCTTTAATAATTATTTATGCTCCGCGCATTTTCGAACCCGTGCCCAATGCGAAAAAATACTATTGTGTATGAAAAAATATACAAAATAAACATAACGATAGAAAGCATGATTAGTGCTATAATATTTATTATAACGCTTACTACCATCAGTTGCCGAATTATTACCAATTTAGGTAAAATATATAATTAAGAACAAAAAATCGGGTTATTTTCGTGACTCGAAGTTTCACTAAACAGACCCTATTATAAAATTAATTATAACGTGCCGCTAACGTTAACGTTAAGGCGCGGTAGGACCTGGCTCGCATTTCACATACAAACTAGGGTCGGGCGGAATGCAGATTATTGCAGATTATCTTCGATTTCTAACATAAAAGTATACGTTATCAACCCAAACATGAGAGGATGCCCTGCATGACTGTGAAATCATGATTGTCAGGTATTAATTTTGTCAGAAAAGGTAACTGGTGATGAACAAAATGAAAAAAATACTTTATTTTATAGTGTTTTCGCGCTACTTTTCTATCGAGCGAAGTGTTCGCTATCGTGTTCTAAGTGAGAGGAAGCCCTAGATACAGTTCTGAATATTATAATATATGTTTTACAGTGACCTAAGAGTCAAATAAGTGCTCTAAAAATGATTTGGAAACTAGGCTTCCGTGCCCGATTCTGGTCTCACCTCGCCTTAATGATTCCACTAGTAATTAAAAAATATAGTGCATCGTTAATGTTCCGATCAACTTACAAGACCGTACAGCACTTTATTTATTTAATTTTATTGCTTAAAATTTTATTTATCTATCTTTATGGCTTATCCCTTAGATTATTTATAATCTCACTAAGTTGATTTATCGGCCATTAAACCGCCATCGCCGGTCGGAAAAATTAACCGCATTTAATTGAATTTTTACGAGAGTGCTGCAATTTATAAGCTACATTTTGAATTTTTCACTGTATCATGCTATGCAGCTATCAATCAAATAATTTTATAAAATAATCAGAACAATAGCGAGCATTAATGACATAAGAGCATAATATTTTTTAAGACAATAAGACCTATTTGTCCCGTTTGTCGCTTGATAAACGCAAGGTAAGGCATCCATCAAGTTTTAACAGGAGAGACGGGACCTCTATGGGGCCTTCGTCTTCATGACGCAATAAACGCGACCATCATGGGCGTGGAAAGTTTAGCATGCGTTTCTTTTGTCGTTGACTTCCTCGGTAGGTACCTACTGTTACAGGCAAGGTCTAAGTCAAAAGGAATTCTAATTGTCGTAAAAAGAGGCCTTGTGACAGATACGAAAGTATTGCTTACTTTATCTTATCTAGTTACGCAGAGGCATTGACCCCTTGCTGCTGCATGAATGCAGAGTAAATATTAATTAGGTTTTAGTCGAGTGGTTTCATCGAAATGAAGTGGTCAGTAGGTGCGTGGTGTAAGTGGGGTATCCGTTGGACGTACCAGAGCGTGAACGTGTCTTCGTGTGAGTTGCGGACTGATGTGGATTAGCACAAATAAATCTATACAATTCTATTGCACTAGGGGCATTTGAGATTTTTGTCTGAAATTGAAAAATACTCGCATGGACGGACTGTATTTAATGCATCATTGTTTTAAGAATGATAGTATTGTAAAGCTATTGATTGGAGACTAGGTTGTAGCCAGATATCTAAATATCAGGTATCTCTAATTAATTCAAAACTATTACTATCTGTTTTTTCAAAATTCAAAATGTTTAATGACACAGAATAGCGGAAATAACGATTCTTTATGGGTCGCTGATCCAATGTAGCATGTAATGACATCAAAATCTAGGTTTTCGTAATATTTAGGTATTGAGAGGCATTTTTATTAAATTACATAACATTTAATTTTTCAAAACAAATTTGACCTGAAGCGTCCAGCGTTTGAAAAATCGAAAAATGTGTAACATCCATGTCATAAAATATTGGATCTTTAGATATTTTTGTTTATTTGCTTTTATATAGGGAAGAAATTTTGTTCGAGTCGCAGCAGTCTATATGTACATATTTTTAGTTCCCGCATACAAAGCCGCGTACAATATCTGGTTATTAATATTCTCATAACGGTATCAACACGAGTACGTGCTTTACGTACAAACCGACGCTCCATTGGGACAAATACCGATACACATTTCCGAATGTACTTTATTTACTTATACACGTTTAAATAGCTTGCATTTACTCATTCAAATATAAGCTTTAGCATAAGTATACATATAAGTGATCAAATAATATTTCTATGTTTATGTGGATACTCATCCGTAAGTTTGTTCAAGTATATGTTTGCAAATTCTATGACATGAGTTGTCCTAGATAAACGAAGAAAAATAGAGCAGATAACATTTTATCCCGGTTAAATTCTAACTTATCCCTCGGCCTAACAGTAGTACATTGTGCACCCGCACGGAAACACAGAAAAGTCTAACAAAATATACACAAAATGAAAATGGCCATGGTTCATTATAACACTATCCTCGATAGTAATCGCAAACCATTATTAAAACCGTCTGCGTTGATAAATCGCAGTGCATTAATTTCCGTCGTTGCACATTTCTTAGCCTAATTTAACCCTGAGCACCTGCCCTGGTCTGAAGCAGGCATTAATCAAATCGCGCTTAATTCATTAACGTTTCCTATCCTTGCGTAACGGGCGGCCATTAAAATTAGATTGAACGATCGGAAGGCTAACCTGCTGCAGCTGGTAAATAACAACTGAGAAACTAATAGGCCCTGATCGTCCGGCAATCGCCTACGATTACTTCGATAAGAAGACATGGTCTTTGGCGTAGTTGATGTAATTTTTATCAAAGTCAATAATCTACATTCAACACTAGTTATATTTTATACTTAACTAGTTTCTAATCAATTAATTACTGGATAATTAATTTGAATAAATTACTATTAAAAGGCTGCATCGAATCGAATGTTTTGTTACGTGTCAAGGTTTTATTACTATCCGGTTACGATGAAGCAGAAGGAACGAGATTTAGTTAAATGGAACTAGCGTTAATAAGACTTGAGTTTCGAAATGCAATATAAATATATACAAATAATTAAATGTCGCTTACTTCTGACTAGTCCCAGCATGCAGCATTCACAAAATCTGCAATACGTACAGCGATACAAGGTACCTAACTGATAGTCTACTAATTGGCAATATCAGCGCCAACAGTCATGGTTCTAGCATGTTCCACAATCTATTATGGAATAATTGTATATCTGTGTAACTTTATAAAATCTCAACCAGCAGGACCTTGCTAGCAATATTGCCAAGCATATAAGAGTGCTGTAACTCTTTGAAAAACTCCTTACAATATAAAGATTTATAAACCGGGGACTAAAAATTACAGCTTAGTGACATAAGCGGCAGCACAGTTCTCTCTTAACGTTTACGTAATTGATATTTATCTACGCTATACTCGTATTTATCGGCTCCTAATTATTAGACCTTGGACTGGTCTGAGGAATAGTTGTCAAGAACAGGTTATGGACAGCTACTGGTAACGCGAGCGTGGTCCGGGTCTCATGGATTTCCGGTGCTTACCGCCCGCTATATTACTATGGCTCATTAGGATGACTCACGTGAACCTGTTCACCACAGATAATGAGACCTTAAGGCTAGTTTAAGCTTGGATACTTTGCGATGGTTCTGAGAATAATTATTCGTTTCCCGCAGTTTGATATGAAGTCATGATATTATGAAAGATGATACGCATTTTTTAATACTAGTATTTTTGCTACCGGTATATCGTCGACCGTAGGGTGAATTACGGTAAGGGACAGGCAAAACAATGTCCCTTACGCTAATTCAGCCTACGGTTGACGATATAAGTACACGATCATCAGATTTAAGTTAATGAATGATAAGTTATAATTTTATAAACTCAGAAAAGACTTTTTCATCACACTTGCTCGAAAATGGTGTCATTACACGTAGGTTCTGCGGGCCGTAAATGGCCTATTACGCCCTAGGGCGCAATGGTTTTCTTTTTAAATTTGAAACGCTGGTTCTGTTTTACTCTTATTTGTCATGTTCAAAGGAAACGCCAACTTACTTTTTTAACTTTTATCACTGAAATATTTATTTAAAGATTTTATATTATAACACATATTTCGGTAACATTAATTAAATGTATAAATAATGTATTTCTTTATTTTGCAAATATAAAATCAACTAAAATGGCCGTTACCGCTATGGTTTCCGAACGTGACTTGACGTTCGCATTGTCTATGGACATATGTGACAAATGTCACTGTCTGTTTTAATATTTTCTTGTTATACTGGGTCGAAAAGTAAGGTTATTTTATTAAGATTTCCTCACAAGTGTGATGAAAAACATTGTGTGTGCCACGGGCGGTAAAGGAATTACAAACTTGTGTTAGTAAAGCCCTCGGTTTCACCTCGGGCTTATAACTAACACTCGTTTGTAATTCCTTACTTACCGCCGTAGATACACAATGTACTATTACACGACACGAATAAGTAATCAACCCAATTAAGACTATAGATACAGATTTGCATAAAAACTTTAGTTAAAAAGAACTGGGCACATAATTTACATTTAGTATCGTTATTCCATGTATTTAAGGGTTAACAATACAGATTTAGCATTGTGTTAACAAGAATGGGATCTTAATTTATGTAGGTACGTATTGCTCAGGGGCGTATTTACCCTAGGGCCATCCGGGCCATGGCCCGGGGCGCCAATCCGCCAGGGGCGCCATAGCCGCCCTTGGCCGAGTGCATTTTGTTTTGGTTTTGGCGCCATTCCACCAACTTTTACTTCTCACCTTTTTTTATTTTAACGTCGGTAACGTGTATAAAAACACGGTTGTAAGTTAATTTTCGTCAATACCTACGAAGCGCGTTTGTAAGTAAGTACAATAAAAGTACATGCTCCGAATAAGGGCGCGCGCGGGGCGCTTTAATATTGAAGCCGATTTAGCAAAACAACAAAATAATCCAGTAACCTTGTCGCCTGAAAGTACGGGGTACTTTGCGTCAAATCCGGTAGTTCTGATTGTTTGCAGACTTCTTTATGATTTTGCATCATGAATAATCTAAGTTTGTGACCTCGAACTACAAACGCAACTTTGTCAAAAATCGAAAAAAAACCGCGAAAATTTCGGTTTTTGGTGATTATAACCCCAAAGGGGTGTACTGCCATCTGGCCGAAATATTTTTCGCCTAATTTCACTTCCCAACCAACTTATTGCAGTACTTTTACTTGGTAAACCAATGCTTAGCATAGTATTATTTCGCATACTTTTTATTTGATCACAATAATATTTAGCAGATATACATTTTACCAAGATTCATTTAGAAAAATAGTCACTAAGCAAATGTTTTATTAAAGCTAACTATTTATTGTCAAATAACGTTTGCCCAAATTTTAACTTCGCATACTTTTTATTAAAATTGGATCATCTAAAATTGGAAAAGACGACAACTCCGACGGTACGTAGTGTACCCGTACAAGTTAAGTTTAGCTGTGTTTTTAATTTTTACCTGAAAATAATTTGTCCAAGATGGAATGAACAGACTTATAACAGCGTATATAACAGAGTATTATGCGTCATAATATTATGAGTAAAATAACTTATGCCATTCAATACATTCTACAAAACAATTAAAGACATTTTGAAACATGACCAACTAAATATTTTGCCAACTAATAATATTCTAAAAAATAATTTGCGATATGTTATATATGCGAAACATTGGTTTGGTCTACGAAATGAAACTATGGGAAAAATAGTTTGCGAAGTGATAATTTGCCTTATAATTTTCGGCCACGTATTAGTAAACCCCCTAAAGGACTGGTTGTTAATAGTAGCTTCACAAAATTTTCTACAATATGAAACATAGAATGTCTCTATAGACCCAATAGGTTCTGAGATAAAGCTTTTCAAAACTCATCATTTTTTCGAACTTTGCAATTTTGGTAAGGACATTGCTCATCATCGTCATTACGATCGGCGCCACCGCGGCCGCCCTTCCAAGAGGGCTAAATGAACTGACTGATTTATTGATTTTGAATAACTCAATTTACTAACTGATACACCTAATAACTTTTGTAGCCCTTGCCTTTTTTATGTCATTATTCGTAGCTTAGCTTTATTTTCATTAAATATCATTGTTCACACTTCCCACTTTCTTTTCTAACATCCCATAACGTACAGGGCTACGATAGTATAACAGGGATTATGAAAATTCAGGGTCAAAATTCATTCAAAACGACAGAATATTGCAAAAAATTCCGAAGTTCGAAAAAATGATAAATTTTGAAAGACTTTATCTCAGAAACTATTGGGCCTACACTTCTACAGAGACAATTTTAGTCTCATAGTTAGGTATTGTAGCAAATTTAGTCTACTTTAAAAACGCCCTGAGAGGGTACTACCAAAAACTAGCCCTTTCCATATATTCACGGTTTTTTCGATTTTTGACAAAGTTACGTTCCGCGCTCGAGGTCATAAACTTGGATTATTCATTGGGCGTTGGCCAAGATCATTAACAAGTCTGCAAAAAATCAGAACTACCGGATTTGTCCCAAGCTCAGAGGAAAGTTACTGGATAAGTACCTAACGAAATCATCAGCAAAAAGAATTAGTAGACGTTATTAAAAAATTATGAAAAAAAATTGTATTTTTTTATTTAAATATTTTTTTTCCTTGACTTATGGGGCGGCGAAACAAATTGGCCCGGGGCGCCAAATTTCAAAATACGCCCCTGGTATTGCTAATTTGCACATGCAATTGTCGAAACAAATTTCTGGCGTAGGTACCTGTGTGGAACATTGCGTGTGTCAAATAAATAGTAAAAACTAACACTACTAACTAATCTCACACAATTACCGAACTTAGGTGTAATAAGAAAAAAATCTACAATGAATGAGACATGCACCAAACTTTTGAGTAGGTAAAGAGTACATAGTTTACGCGAACATCGTTTTTGCCTAAAGTAGGACAATCAGTAGGTATCACATTGACTTGCCCAACGCTCTTATACTTACTGACCTTACTTTGCATTAAAATCATTGTTATAAACAACCTGTACCTGTTGTTTTTTGACACAACCAATTTAATAAGTAATAATTTTAATTTCGAAAAATAATACATTATTCTTTCTTTTCCAGAGCAGTGAGCGTGTGCGGTGCGACGCGATGTACTCGTAATCGGTCATCATGCGCCTCTTCCGAGGGCCGAAGCGCAGGGAAGTGACCGGGCCGCGAGCCGCAGCGACGCCGGCGCCGTCTCCGTGCCGAGACGCCGCAGGCGCCGGAACGCGCACCCCGCACGACTTTACCCTCGTCACGGCACTACCAGCCATGGTCATGGAGGACGACGTTAGGGAAATGAAAAAAGGTCAGTATGAAAGAAGACTAGGCTCAAATTATATTTCGTCAGCTATAACAATGTTCAGAGGTGAATGAAGATGATAAAGTATGAGCTGCGTTACGCAAATACAAATTCATGATATTTTTTAAGTATATAATAAATTAATTTATTTGGTTTTATACTTTCCAGTGTTCGCAACGTGGGGACGTCGTATGGGGAAGAAACTTGACATGTTAAGAAAACCCGATACAAAAGAAGCTTCACAAGAACAGCCTAGTAATGAAAGCATTGACGAAGACTCACCTAGGAGTATCTCTGGCCAATTCAAGAAAAAACAACAATGGAAAATGGAAAGGAGCAGTTCTGAAACTACTTCGCTAAGACGAGATAACGACACGGACTCTATCAGAAGCGGTTCTCGAGACAGATCACCGAGCCCATTTAAATCTTTCTTCCACAGAAT
Organism: Eudemis profundana; assembly: GCA_947034925.1. Lineage (NCBI taxonomy): Eukaryota > Metazoa > Arthropoda > Insecta > Lepidoptera > Tortricidae > Eudemis > Eudemis profundana. The sequence continues at coordinate 16,411,403 of OX344798.1, forward strand.
GGGTTCTACCGGCATGCTAAACTCTTCTAAGTCCCAAACATTAAATATACATAAAACACAAGAAAATAGCTATCCAGTAGCAAGTGGACCCACGCTTTACAGAAGCTGTTCTACTTCCCATTTATCTACGTACGTTAAGGCTGATGATCCGTCTGATGATATCGACTTACAAAACGCTGATAGCGAAACAAAAAAGTCTCCTTCAAAAAATTGTAATATCTTGTCTGAAGATGCGTTGATGACATCATCAAAAGCAATTAGTTGTGATAACATTCCTAACCTAGACGGACAAGGAAATGGAATATGTAAAAAACCAAACTTTCCATATGCTTTCCTAAGGTCAAAATTATCAGTTTTGCCAGAAGAAAATAGTATGGCGTCACAACAACGAACAAGTTGCATAAGACAGAGTTATTCCGAGAGAATAGATAGAAAGTCTCCAAAATTCCGAAAAGATAGATTATTTCTTTCAAATTCTCGCTCAGAGGAACGATATCAAAGTAATGATAGCATATCTGTTCACGAAGATATGTTACTTAATTCTGCTTTGAGAAATGAATATTCAGATTTCAATCGAAGTTCCATGAGAAGTATAAATGAAATTGATGGGACGTATCCATCACGGCGTGTCGAAGACGTTCATCGGCGGTCGTCGATGATTTCGCATAGGCCGCCTTTAGATTACGATCCTATGCTTATACCGAGGAATAGAAATAGTTTACCGGTATATGAATATGGTCCATATTTAGGATCTGTAAGAGACATAAAAACAGAACTCATGTCATCAACACAGAGTATACACCTCGGACCAGAAAGTACTGAGATTCTACAGACTCATCGGCTTAGCAATTATGTGAGCTCAAACGAGTCCGGCTATGACAGCGATGGACGCCCTACTGATGAGCACAGCAACCATTCACCACCCGGGTACTCCAGTAATATCTCAACAGGCATTGTACGCGCGGAACCAATTGATACTTCTGCAGATGTTTCTCATGGTCATTTTTCCAGACAATTAAGCTTAAACCATAAAATAAATGTAAGCAGAGTTCATGTTCCAGCCAGGCGGAGTTCTACGCCATGTGCTTTATTTCCCATAGAAAAAAGTTTACCTTATGAATACGTAAACGATAATAGAGAACAACAGTTTTATAAATATCCGAATAATCAACTACACGTTTTAGATTATAATGATGCTAAACCACCGCCGCTACCAAAAAAGACATTAAACAAAAAAGTACCTTATGTTTACAAAACTATCACGCTCGACGAGCGTGTGGAGACACGGAAAATTAAATTACTTCATTCTCAAGTATTACCCGTCGAACATTCCTCGAATCCTAATCTTAGTACTTCAATACCGTCGATAGATAAAGAAGTTCCCAATATCCCCGTGCCAGAAACGGATATCTTTGGCCGAGGACCATGTACGAAGCGATTTAGGAAACTAAGATTGATAAAATCGAGATTAGATGAAAGCCTCGGAGTTTATTTAACACAACACAGAGTGGACTTTGACAGCAGCGGATCTAATTTTGAAATACGTTATATTGTCGTAAAACTGGATTTTGATGGCATAGCTCACAGAGACGGGAGACTGCGAATCGGTGATGAAATAGTTAACGTAAATGGAAAAGTTCTTCGAGGATTATCTTCGTTGAAAGACGTGCAGCATATTGTTAACTCTTGTTCTACTGAAGCTAGCTCTCAAGACGGGTCACAATTTCAAAAGTACCAAGTAGATCTTGTTATGGCACATGATGAAATAACCCCAATAACTCTCAGCCGAATCATAAACAAACAAACCAATGAACAGAATACTATAGCACCTTCAACGTCTAATGTTCCACCTGATATAATCTCAGAAACAGTTCATAAACCCACTGCTTCAAATCAGATAACCATTGAAACTCATTTTCCTAGTGAAAACCAATTTTACAATCCATACGGAGGTAGTACCGGCACCACTGCAATCGAATACGAGCGGAGTAGAATAGAAAACCGTGAAGGAACAAGACGACATGATACATGCGTTCAAGGAAATAGGCACTCTGTTCAACTAAATCAAAAGAGTGACGATGAAAAATTATTAGAAAGGTGTTACCCGCCACCATCAGCTACATTACAAAACATAACAAATATAGAAATATCAATGAGGTCTTCACCCACTCCAAGAAATAGACATTCAAATAATTACAGACCTATTTCACTTCACAACTCAAGACCACCTCCTATGGTCGAGCAATATTCAACAAGCAATGAGAACACGTCGAATGAAATTAAGGAAAAGTCTCCCCACTACATAAAACATGTTCCAAGATTGTACCAAAACAGATCCTTTGAAAGCATTCCGGAACAACTTCTGAGAAGTAGTAACAGGAGTAGATTTTTCAATAGGATTGGATCACAACGCTGCTCACCAAGCCACAGTCATGTTTCCCGTCAACAGGAACACAGTGCGTTAATGCAAAATGAGGCTCACCGAAGCGGTATTTATTCAAACAATTCGCTGCACAGAGCAGAATTCTGGAAGGGAGCTGGTCACAAAAGTCTCGGATTTAGCATTGTCGGAGGGACTGATTCTCCTAAAGGACAAATGGGGATTTTCGTAAAAACCGTTTTCCCTAACGGACAAGCAGCCGACAAGGGGACCATCTTTGAAGGTAGTTGATTTTTGTCTCAATCAAATTTAATACATATTTACTCATAAAAAATATTCTTGCTGACGTCTAAAATATTGTTATATACTATTGCAACTTTAACTACATATAATTTGATTGTATCATTATTCTTTACAGGTGACGAGATCTTGTCAGTCAACAATGTACCAACCCGTGGACTGAGCCATGCCGGGGCCATATCGCTTTTCAAACAAGTTAAAGAAGGAAAAATTGAACTGACGCTTTCAAGAAGAAGGTAAACACGTCGCAAAGTATATTTTATTTTTGATTCTAAAATATATATACTTTAATGCAGTTTATAGTTCGCGAATATTTTTTAAACCTATTATAAGCTATCGGCAATAGGTACATTTTCCGAGATCTGTCAAAATATGAAAACGTTGAAGTATAGAACCGCAGACGTATTGCTTTTGAATTTATTATGAAAATCAAAATTGTATTGTTTCAGAGCACCTAGGTCAAGATCTGTGGAACCTCTAGGTAATTTCCGCTGCGATAATCTGAAGGAGTAAATCGTCACCAGACCAAGAAAACGACAACGAGCCAGACATCGAGCGATCGTAGAAACTTTGTTCAATCATGTGCAATACGTTTTTTTATAATATCTACAAAGTGTTACTAAATACTTGGAAAGCTTAAAATTCCACAATAGTATTCAATATTGTTCAGGCCTGTTATAATTATTGCGTCAGACGCAAAGTATGTTAATCATTAATCATGGAGACACTGATTATTATGTTATGGCCTTTTAACTCTTTTGTTACAGAACTGAATCAATTTTTGCGACGTAGTCGCTGTACTATACCTGCTATATATTATTATGTTTAAACGATAAGATTTATAACATAATGTCTAATCAATAAGTACTCGTTGTTAATCGTTAAACATACAAATTCGTTGCTACACCTCCAACGAAAAACGTATTATTATTGCAACGTATTTTATATGCCTGTGTAAGCTTTTATGTAGCATATAGTTAGTGAATAGATTTTATATCAGTTTATTATACATATTACGAAATGTTAAACGATTGTAAATAGTACGTTGAATTCATACAGCATTAATGCAAAGTAAAAGTATATTGTTTTAGGCTCTAAATATAGTTTGAAGACCTACAATAAGACTGTATTTATGTATAATGTTTATAAAAACCTGATACAGAATTTCGTAGTGTGTATTTGCAAGAATAATCATCAATTCAAATACCTACATTTTGTGTAATATCGTGTTCGTTATTATGTTTTGTTAGGAAAGCTAGATCTCGTTGATGTTTGTAACCGATAGGTATACACCGTGTTAGAGAAAAAGAACTTGTAGCTGTTGTGATAGTTAATGGTTTTACTTTTTGTTTTCGTGAATGTTCGCCGATTTGCTTTGTATCTGTCAGGAGCTCAGCGTCACTTGTATACAAAAACATTCTACAATGACCAACTGAAATTATTGTTACAACTAACTTCCTATAAGCACGTCGTTTATAATAGTACATTGTGTATCAAGGGCGGTAAGTAAGGAATTACAAACGAGTGTTTGTTACAAGGCCGAGGCGAAGCCGAGGGCTTTAATAACACGAGTTTGTAATTCCCTTACCGCCCGTGGCACACACAATGTTTTTCATCGCACTTGTGAGGAAATCTGATTAAAATAACCTTACTTAACCTAAATAAAATTGTAAAACTGACAGTGACATTAGTGACATATATCGAGACGACAAGTCACGTTCGGAAACCATAGCGGTAAAGACTTAAAATTGTTGATTTTATATTTGCAAAATACTGAAATACACTATTTAAACATTTAATTAATGTTACAGAAATATGTGTTTACATGTATTTGCAATAACAGTTCTCTTTAAATAAATATTTCAGTAATAAAAGTTAAAAAAGTAAGTTGGCGTTTTCTTTGAACATGACAAATAAGAGTAAAACAGAACCAGCGTTTCAAATTTAAAAAGAAAACCATTACGCCCTAGGGCGTAATAGGTCATTTACGGCCCGCAAAACCTACGTGTAATGACACCATTTTCGAGCAAGTGTGATGAAAAATTATATAAAAACGAGACAGATACTCATTCTTATATAGACTGATATTATTAATTTGAGTTACTTTTGATTTACTACACTTTAAATACTACCAAAGTTAGACATAATTTTTGCACCCACTTATTCATAAATTTATCGATGGCTTAGCAAAGTTAAAGGGCAGAATTTTGTCATGGAATTTATTTTCCTATTTTTTTTTATTACCTATATATATATATATATTGGCCAACCGTGTCTGGTGTTCATACATCTCAATAGATCGCCTATTTAAAGGTGCTAATATGACCTTTTGTTACGTCCCAGTCGTAATAAAATACAAATTCTTCTATGGGATGCACGCACTGTTTGCAATATCCTCAATTTATGTAGAAAGTTTGATATTTCTTTTATAACTTTTGTATAAAAAAACTGGCCAAAATATGTTTAGTGTAGGGTACATATCAAAATCGTCTAAGTCTGTCATCTTATATGTCAATTTGAAGCTTATTCCCTCTTTGAAATTACACAAATAACTTAGCTTGAACTTAGCGATTTTGATATGTATCAACACAAATAATAACATCGATATCGTTAAAATGCTTCCATCCGTATGTATAACGTAACGTGATTTTTGCAATAGAAGATGTTTGAAGAAATGTATAAAGTAATATTATTACAATGAATATTAGTGGGATACATGTTTTTGTTATACACCAATTTACAATCCGATTAGCTCCGTCCAATAAAATTGTTGAAATGTCAATTGCTTAAATTATATATCCCTGCCGATCGACATTTCATAAAAGACTATAAAGCCACTAGTTCAGTAAGGCTGCAGCTCCACTGAGGCGGAGAGGAGACGTGTAGGGTCGACAAATCACATTAATTGAAATCTACATCTCATCTCCACTCCGCTTCAAAATTTTTCGAAACAGCGAACACTAATGAGGGTGCTTAGAAATCATAAACCCACCAGCTGGCAGCAGGGTGGCCAAAGGTCTTTTTGACAGTAGGCGTCAAGATCCACCAATCACACCACCTGATTTTGACACCTACTGCCAAATAGACCTTTCGCCACCCTGCTGCCAGCTGGTGGATTTCTGATTTCTAAATACCCTCATTGTGATTGGTCGATCCCTACACGTCTCCTCTCCACTCCACTCGATTCAGCCTCAGTGGAGCCGCAGCCTGATTAGACAGGTTGTATTTCGTAATAGTGAAGTAACGCCTAATAATAAACTCTTGAGAGTCAACGATGGTCAGTCGGAGTCATATTGCCATTCAGCCTCGGACTGGCTGGCCATATAGTCGAGGTGGCGTTTGCCAGCCGGGTTCCAACCTGCGCGGGTCCTCCACGGGCCTGGCTTGCGGGGCTTGCTGCAAGCCCGCGGCTTGTAGTTGTTTTTGTTGGACCTCGGGCTTATGGGGAGCCACCTGGGACCTTCCGGCCCAGTCCGACCCTGTTACCATTAGCTGTGCACTCTGCAGTTGCCGATATGTACAATGTTAATACAACCTAACGTGTCAAGTAAGGTTTGTCTTTGTTCACTTGCAAGAAAAGTTTGCGTTCTTACTTGCAACTTATATATTTTTCATCACACTTGCTCGAAAATGATTTCATTAACGTAGGTTCTGCGGGCCGTAAATGACCTAATACGCCCTAGGGCGTAGTGGTTTTCTTTTTAAATTTGAAACGCTGGTTCCGTTTTACTCTTATTTGTCATGTTCAAAGGAAACGCCAACTTACTTTTTTAACTTTTATCACTGAAATATTCATTTAACTGGGTGTATTTTCGCTGGCGTAATTTCTCTGGCCACCAATATTTAAAAGATTCCTCCTCACTGGACTGGCATTCTTTGGTTACTTGTTAGAACTTGACTGATTCTACATCGTAACCAAAAGTCCAATTCTAATAAGGCAGAATCTTCTCAGTATTCGCCAATATGTCACGACAGCGAAATTACGTTTTTGAAAATACACCCAACTGTTATGGTAAATACTTGTAAACACATATTTCGGTAACATTAATTAAATGTTTAAATTGTGTATTTCAGTATTTTGCACATATAAAATGAACTAAAATGGCCGTTTTAGGTCTTTACCGCTATGGTTTCCGAACGTGACCTGACATTCGCATTGTCTATGGACATATGTCACTAATATCACTTTCTGTTTTAATATTTTCTTGTCATACTGGGTCGAAAAGTAAGGTTATTTTATTAAAATTGTGATGAAGTGTGATGAAAAACATTGTGTGCCACGGGCGGTAAAGGAATTACAGTAATTCCTTACTTACCGCCCTAGAGTCACAATGTACTATTAAGAAAGCATTTAAAAGGTTATTTAAAAACACTGCAAAGTTCGACATGTGCCTTGACTATATACTGTAGTTCTGTACTGTACTGTATTACGGCCAGTTCACATTATTCCAGTCCAGTGATCCAGCGGGCTAATCCAGTCCAGTTGTGGACTGGAGCATATCGTTTACATTATTCCAGTCTTTTAAGAGTTGTTAAAGACTGTTACCAAAAACAACCACGCGTATTCACTATATCACGTTTTCCAGTGCATTCCAGTGTCGGTTCACATTATTCCAGTAGCATTCCAGCACTGGATTGGATTGCTGGACTAGAATGCTACTGGAATAATGTGAACTGGCCATTACTCTGAAGTCCGATGCATTCAATTGCGCTCGCCAAAATACCGCATTCCTAGAATACCAGATTTTTAAAATACCAGATTCTCGATATATCAGATCCTCCGTATACCACATTCCCAAAATTAACAAAATCATTTAGGTCTTTGAGTAACCTGCGATTTTATAATCTAGTGTAACGGAAATGTGGTAAGACAGGAATCTAATACTTCAAGAATCTGGTATTTTGAAAAATCTGGTATTTCGGAATGCGGTATTTTGGGCATGAGCGTCCAAATGGATACACTTGACAGGGAACGCGTTAAGCATACGCGAGTTATCTCACTCCCTTCTTCCGTGAGAGAGCAATTGTGCTGGCAACGTACGCATATGCGATCACATTCATACGTTTATGGTTAGGGTGCATGACTCCGCAATGACTATATAAATTCAGAAATTGGCAAGCCACCGGCTCCTATAAGATAACTGTTATGCGCGATTCTTAGTCATGTGACAAATGCTGCCTATCCCCGTTCCATCATTGTATGCAACCAACAAGCAGTGCGAAAGTGAGCGGTTAGTGGTCAGTTGTGCTATCCCGGCAGAACTTTAGGAAGCAAAGTTCAATGCCAATCAATCATTGATTACCTGTCAAAGAATCTAACTGATCCAGTTGTTATATAATGTATAATTCATGTATGATTTATAGAAACTTTTGCAGTGAACATTTTGTAAAGAATTTAATTCATGATATACTTATTGCTTCATTCCTATCAAAATAAAAGAATTCCTAATAATTTGTGTGATGTTTTATTAAAATATAACATTAAGTAAGAACAATCAAAAATTATACAATACCTATAAAACAAACAGTTTCCATTACACTTTAAACAGCCTTAGTAAGAGCCACATAAATGAATATCACAATACATAAATATCAAAACAAAGTGAATTTCAGAATAAACACTTGTTTGGTTAAATTCATCCAAGTGCATGTATATGTATGTAATCGTTCATTCCCAAAATATCGCATTCTCAGAATACCAGATTTTTAAATTACCTAATTCTCGATATACCAGATTCCCAAAATAATACATCCATCAATAGTACATTACTGCAGAGGCCGGGAAGTAAGGGGTTGCCGGCCGAGTACATATAGCAGGCCGAGCGAAGCGAGGCCAGATAGTTACGAGGCTGGCAACCCCATTTCCCGCCGAACCGCCCGCTTTTCTCAAATATGCAATGAAATAAATAAACTTACTATAATAACCACTTAATATTTTATAACACAAACTCTCTGTCAAAAGGGACATTAGTAACATATTATATCCATTAGTAACATTTTTACCGCGAATATTTAGATGAAATATTTTAAATGTATATTCGTGTAGTTAAAATTGCAATTTAAAATTGTTTATAATGTGTTATTTGTTATGTTCATATCAATTTGAAATAAATAAAACTGCAAAATATAGCAAACATCGTTTTTTGTTTTTTTAATGGCTGAATGCCGTGATGCTGTGGCCCAAATAAATGTGAAATGGAAATTTAAAAAAATACATTGCCAGGCCGGCAATGTAAGTATGAAATTCCATTACGTGCCAAGTTTCAAGCCGCACCGGAAACGAGGTACTTTGCGGCCTATTTTTAGGCACGTAAAGTCAACATTTCATGCCATGTTTGAGAAAAATCATTTAGATCCGTAACGGGAATGAGGTAAGACAGGAATCTGATAAATCGAAAAACTGGTATTCTGGGATTGCGGTATTTTGGGCATGAGCTTATGTAATCACATTGCTCAGAGTTTTATAAAATACAGCTTTATTTATGGGACTCTTATCAGAAACATATGCAAGGTACAGCATATTCAGCATTTGTTTCTTTTACTAGGTAAGTTTCCTTTTGTGTGAAACGTATAACAGGAATACTGCATGAAAATATAAACATTTTTCAATTCATTTGATATCACAGAGTATGGCAACACCACGCAAAACCCAGTGATCGGGGTTCTTGATTGTTGGCAGCCATAACGGGGTGATAAACGTCAATCCAGTACGTACTGGTTTCTTATACACAGGACACTGTAATGATCACACGATTATGATTAATATCGTCTATAAATATCGTAAGTTCATTAACTTTTTCAGTGGTCATTTTACATAAACAATTAGAAACTACACGGGATTAATATATATTCATTAGTGTTATTCATAATTATTATCTCATCCATTTTGATTTTAAATCATCCAGTCGTTTTGTTCAAATTGGATTTATCCCCAATTATCCTACTTCCTATATTTTAATTACTTAAAACCGTAAATTATGTGATGACCATCATAAAGATACTGTTTTGTTAAAACAAATTTCTTATCTATGAAAATGTTATTGTTGATTCATAGGTAATAACATCGAATTCGATATTATTATTACATTAAAATTTCGAACACCTCTGAAAACAAATCAATTTGATTTGACCTCAATTCTAATATAGGTAAGTCGAGATGACGTTGTATTCGAAATGAATTGTCAATTGCAATTTTTTTTGTCAAATCTCGCACGTTAGGTACTTGATATCGAACGATATGTTAGTAGAGGCCCACTCAGAGTTTGTCTCTGAATTTAAAAATAAAAACTACGGCTGCGTGACATGCGTAAGAGTTTTCATTTACCACCATTTGATATTTTCAATTTGCGGCTATTGAACACATCATAGAGAGCTTATATGTGTGTAGATAAAGCAGTGTATGTAACTGTACATAATTAACTCGCCTGTTGGATCGGTTCATAAAACCACACTCGTATTTTAATGCTTTTTCACTATGTAACAGTGACATATGAGTAAATTACTACGAGTAAATTAAGTATTTTTCAGAAGGTCCATAGCTACCTTGCAAAAGAGTGGAAGAACTCATGACTATGATTTCTTTAGTCAAATTCAATAAAGGTTACCTGATATAACTTCGGGTCCTTAGGCGCTGTAGAGTTGATAGCATACACGTGTGTCACTGGCAGTGCAGTGTAGAGGACTTTGAGTGTCGACTCACAAAGACGGCTGTTCCGCCGGTCCCAGCCGGCCCCGTCTAGGAACAGACCATGGACAAACACGCCTTCCTGGAAGGTGAGAGGTTTGTCTATATTTTGAGTTTAAACACAAAACACATGGAAGGTTATATTATACTTTTACGAACCAACTAGGGTAAAGAAAAATTAAGTTTAGGACATTTGAATATGAATATCCTATTCTTGTCTCTAAAGCCTTCCGCCCCTTTTACAAACTTTTAATTAGCTTGAAATGTTCGTATGTAAGTTGTCCGTTCCAAAAATTGCCAAACATTTTTTTAACCACTTGGCTGGTTCAGATAAAAGGAGATTGCCGACTTTTGGTACCAATATCGTCATTAAATTGTGTCACAACCAAAACGATACCAAAAACTTAGTTTTATTTTTTTAACCAGAGGGATTTTTTTATTACTGAATTTAAAATGGGAAATCTGAGATCAATTAAAAAAGAATGTGTTGTACGATTTCCGCCGCCACCATGAAAAATGTATGATTTCCTTAAAACTGTATTTGACAGACAAAATCGGTCAAAATCTAAAAGGCCTATGACAGTGGCACCACCGTCTACACAAATGTATACAAAAATTGTAATTCCATAAAACTCCGCGGTTCTTTCTTATACGAACTGCATCCAGCTGTCCTGTACCCAGGAAAGTAACATGTTTGTCTCGTTCTTTCTTAAGACTACTTCTCACATGAGTGTAAAAGACAAAGCTAACGTCATAGATACGTCTTAATACAATTAATTATGTATGTAGTTTTCTTGATCTTAGCACGAAAATTGACAGCTTGACATTCTGTCTTATTCTAAGTTTAAATATAAGGTACTTTATAAGACACGTCTTTTCACAATTTTGCGTCAGAGGTCGTAAATCATTTTAAATTACTTATTTGGTACAAATAACTAGTGATATTTCGCTGATACTACTATACGAGACATTGAGCGTAAATGTAATGCAACAATATTTTTTATCTCACGATGTATCAAAATAGTATCAAATAACTTTTTTAGGGTTCCGTACCAAAATGGTAAAAAAGGAACCCTTATGGTGCGACTCTGTCTGTCTGTCTGTCTGTCTGTCTGTCTGTCTGTCTGTCTGTCTGTCTGTCCGTCTGTCACAGCCAGATATCTCAGGAACTACTGATGCTATCGATTTGAAATTTGGAATAGTGTTAAAATTAGCTAATCCGAGCTTATTGGACATAAAAAATATCTTGTACCTTTTTTACTTTTTTTTAAAAAGGCTCCGTAATGGGACTTTGAAAATTGAAAGTAGGGCTATTATATTGAGTGGGGTATCAAATGAAAGGGCTTAATTTGTAGATTAAAACACCATTTTTATTTTTTTTCTTAAATAAGTAGTTTTTAATTTATACATTTTTATGTACCATTCCCCCCCTATTATCTCCGAAGTTACTGATCAGAAAAATGTATCATAATTACTGATTATCAATATCAACCTGAACATTACAGGAAAAATAGAACGGTCTTCCTAACTTTAATACTTTTTTAGAAATTTACAAAAACTTAATCCATCCATTAATCCATCTAGCGGAGAGTAGCAAAACTAAGCGATGACCTTTTTCATGCTAGGGGATTTCCGGGAAAAAAACTAGATGGCGCTAAAACACTAAACATTTAACGATGTTATAATTGAACAAAGAAACATAGTATAGTAACAATTAGTTCGTAAACAGCTAATAATAAATAAATTTAAATACTGTGTCACGTTTGCAAAGTTAAATAATTGTAAATAATATTATAATTATTTTACCAAGCTTATACATAGATGGCGTTGTAAATTCGGGGAACAGCATTTTGTATGGAGAATAACAGTCCTCTTGATTTAATGGTCCTTGCTATTAAATAGAATCATTACACGTCAGGTTCTAAATATTACAGGGAAAATATAACTGTTTTCCTAACTTGCACTGATTTTTAGAAATTTGCAAAAATCATAACATATACTTATTTGCTTCTACTAAACAAATCGACATACAGTTTTTCTTGAACTATTCGCTTATCTACTTATGAGTTTGTACGGAACCCTCGGTGCGCGAGTCCGACTCGCACTTGACCGGTTTTTTTTTTTATAATAATATTTTAACAATCTGAATAGGCACAATAAAAAACCTAAAACAGGTATCCGAAATGGCATGTCATACGACTAAGTTAAGTGAAGTCTCGTCAACGTCAGGAATTAAAGTTATTAGGTGATTTTGTATTTGGCCGGTTGACAAATACTTTGACGATTTGCTACGCAAAAACTCACTTCGAAATCTGGAAATCAATCTCAATTTCCTATGGATCCCCGAATACAATTTTAATGGGATTTAGTGATTAGGAAAGGCAGTTTCTTGTTCTTTAAGATACAGTCGGTTTCGTGTTGACACAATGACTTTTGATTTGGTACGAGGCCCCATAGACGCGTCGGCAATCTCCTTTGGCATGTAAATTCGATGACATTAAACCTATATTATTTAGTGATTATAAATATTATGGCCAATATTATGACATAGCATCAGGCTAATCTGATGTAGGAGCTGGACTGTAGGGATTGAAACTCCCTGATAGCAAACGCTAAGAATAAAGATTTTTATACTTATTATTATTACTGAATAGTTCGTCGGGCGGTGTTCTACTCAGGAGTGATGCATAGGAAATATTGAGAGTACATTTTTAGATAACCAAATAAATATAAGATCAAATTAGATCCTACTTACAGGGGGTGGTACTTTCACATCCTCTAAACTAAACTTTGTGACATCATTATGCAGAGAGACCATGTCCAAAGCCCAACCTTTGTGGGCCCTAGTTACTTCTTGTCGCATTGCCGTAAGAAAACCTAAGGAAAGGAAAAATAAGACATTATTTTTAATGGTAATGAGTGAATAGAACCTGAAGTTCAAAATTTTCCCAATATCCTTTCGGCAATAAATCATTACTTACTTATACAGAGAAAAGTAATGTTTTATTTTACCGCTTAAAGAAAATGAATTAACAGCGTCTGCTACTAATATAAGGACTACACTTAATGACACATACTTTCATCATAATTATAGAGAGCCATTAGGTACAACATGTATGGAATCATAGAAACCTTGTGGATTAAAGAATCCAGTCATCCAAAACGAGTTAGGCCTTGCTACGAAACACCAGGTCGAGAACTGAATGTTGCGCTCCAAAAACTCCGTGAACCAGAAACCGAGAGTGGAAGATGACCATGAATTCCTCAACCATATCGCTGGTACTTTCGCGTCGTAAATGTTGTCTAGAGAATCACGCAGTGCCTGATAAAACGTTTAGAATGATTACTAATGAAGTTTTATAACTTTAACTGACTAATAAGGTTAGTAAAATTTTCTAATCATCCCATCAACTTGAAAGTGTGTGACATCCGCGTGACAATACAATCATTTGAAACCATTGATCGAGGTGACCTAATAATGAATGGCACCAGAACCTCGATAGTGTAAACCTTTCAACGAGTAACAACCTTTAGAATTTGAGCCGTTTGGTTTGTTTTTAAAAGATATAACTCGTAAGTGTTGAAACAAATATGCATTTACCTCATTCATAATAATAGTGCCGTCAATAGCCAGAAGTAGGTCCTTTAATGTCGTTCGAACTAATCCAATAACTTTTTGCATTCGATCGATTTCTTGTCGAAGGAAAATAACCATTGAATTCAGCGGACCCATTATCCTTAGCCTGCCAATTTTTGTTAAGTTTTATTATTCGTTACATATTTTCTGTCACGTGTCAACTTAATACTTTATTGTTAGTTTAGAGGCAGTATCTAAACAAAATTAATCACGGATCAAAACTGAAAAAGATATAAGTATCAAACCGTTTTCATAGATATAACCAACCAGCGGAATTGTCATAGCTAAAATGAAACTTCAATAGGGAATGAGCAAATATTTTATCAACTTTCCAGTTATCAATGTTATCGAGTAATTGTGTCTTACTTTCTGGCGGTGACATGGTATCGTACCGAATTCATAATAGCATCAAAAAAGTGTACGAAAAATGTACTAAATTGTACGCTAATTAAAAAAAATGTACTACACATACTTACGAGAAAACGATTACTCTGTCACCGCTGGGAAGGATACTTTCTGGCGGGCGCTATCTAGTTTAGTTACTTTAGTTAGCGTACAATTTAGTACATTTCTCGTACATATTTACTGATTCATAAGAAAGTCGAAAACTCGACGGCAACATAGTGAAATAGATAGCGCCCGCCAGAAAGTAGGCTTCCCAGCGGTGACAGATTGATCGTTGTTTTCTCGTAAGTATGTGTAGTACAATTCAAACTCAAACTCAAAACTCAAACTCAAACTCAAACTCATTTATTTCTGTAAGTAGGCCTCAAGGGCTCTTTTACATGTCTGATTCTTTTCTTTAATTAAATTAATTTAATTAAATTTAATTTTTTTAATTAACGTACAATTTAGTACATTTTTCGTAAATTCTTTTGATGCTATTATGAATTCGGTACGATACCATGTCGGGAAAAGTGTCTCATGGCTTTCGTGGCACTGACAGACCGTGACTTGCCCTCCGCTAGATGGGCCCGTTAAATAGTGACATTATAAAATGGCCTAAGGGCAACACCGATGCGGGGGGCTGCAGGGTGTCAAGAGGTGTGCTGTGCTTTCTCCGAGGGTACTCGCGGCGTTATGCCCTTTAACACTTCCACGCCAGGAGCATATAGCTCTTGCGACTCCACTCTGGACGGCCGGTTAAGGCAAGCCAGAGGCGGAGGTCCTTTCACTAAATCCCATGACCCTCCCTAAGGACCCCCAGAAGCACTCGGGTACGTGAGGTCGCTACTCCCCAACAGCTCGTCACAAGTTGCCCTGCGTTATTATTATTATATTAACTACTGTACTTATCGATATGCATAGTCGATAAACCTGAAGTCCCTATGACAGGTCAAATTTGTCACGAGAATTCCGGGTTCTGGATATAACGTATATACCTTTCCTTAACTTCATGTGGGTCGAAATTAGGTGGGATTTTTTCCAACATCTCTTTAGATTGCCTATAGACTGATGCTTCTCGAGTTTCTCCGCCTCCAGAGCTCGATTCTTTTGGCTGAATTGACAAAATTGTGTCCAAAAGATCTTGAGTCTTGTTTCGCTGATAACTGCATTGCAAAAAAATCTATTACTATCGTCTGATAGTGATAGTTTCAAAGGGTTTGTATAAAAATTCTACTGGCTTAATATTTTATTACTTTATTAAAGTCGCCGTCAATAGATTTTGCTAACTATGTAAACAAAAGGCGTAACTTTGTTTTGTCACTGTTTCTCCTTGAATTTGCACAACACCTCATCAAACACCACTGAAACCATACACTATTTAAACGGTCGTTGCCGTAAAATACAAAACCATACAATAAATAATTGAATCTTGGATATTTCATTAAAATTTTAAAATGGTTTTATACATAGGTTATTATGTCATAATAGAATGACGTTTTTGTTTCTTTTAAATTCTAAAATTGTCTATGATGATAGCGTTGTGATAAAGTTGGTGATATTGTAAAGCTGCTACACACTACCTAACTTACGCTCTGTACCTAAGAAAATAAAATGAAATATTTAGACGGCATCATCGATAGAGCTACGGATGAAATAACGGCACCCTTTGTGATAAATACTGGTGGATACATCATTTTCAAGTAACGATTCGTCTTCTGATTAAGCAAATTAAAAATACCTGTATCTTGTGTTCGCTACTTTAATAGTCCATATGTTTTGACATAAAAGAGTAAAGTAAGAGTCTTCCCCATCACTAGTAAATTCATCATTCAGAGACAATTTCAATATGGCGGTTTATTTACAAAGTTAGCAAATTCTATTGACGGCGACTTTACTTCGGAATAGGCTACTTGATGACAGTTCAAATCAGCTTCTTTTTATGAAGTGTCAAAACGCTCCGAAAGTATGCAGTTTAGTATGAAATACTATCTTGTGACGTCATGCTCAACATGGTGCCTTATTTTTAGTTTTCGTCATTGTAAAATCGTTGATGGCACGAAAATAAGTTTGAATGATTTTATCCGGGCTGTTTTGGAAGCGTAATTTGCTGGTTAGAGTTAATGAATTTATTTTGATTGTTGTCAAATACCCTATTATTAGTAGGTACACAGGTCGGTTCACAAGAGCTGGCACGAATGGATTGAACGAGTGAATGATAAAGAGTTTATGTGTGCATCACAAATTGATTAAATACGGGTTGATCTGGTTGATTCAATAAGCGGTAATCGTATTTTTAGGGTTCACTAAAGTTTGACCTAAAAATTATTGACAAATGGTCATTTGACAAACAACGTTTCACCAAATAACCATTTGGCAAACGAGACATTTGACAAAAGTATCATCTTACAAAAACTCAATTAACAAATTATTAATTAGCAAACACTACACTTGGTAAATGTGTTAAATAATACAATGTCAATTGACCATTTTTCATTTCACCAAATAATATGTTTCGCAAATAAAGCATTTGTCCAAATGTCATTTTTCAAACATTATGATTTAGTCTGTTGGGTAATTTATTCCGCTACCCTCTTACCGCCATAAGTTACAAAATTATATAGAAGGCAAGCAATCATGCATAATACAAACCTAACCTAACCGACGACCTAGGTTTTTTCCATGATTAGTCTAAATGCATCAGTTCGTTTTTGTTGGGGGACGCAGTTCAAACCGTAACCTAACCTGACAACCTACTCTTTTTCCAAATACTGTGTATTAATTTGACCCATACTATATCTATTATTAGATTTATTAATAAACGAAACACTTGTCAAATAATACATTGTACCAAACGTTTTTAGACCAAGAGTAGTTTTGTCTGATAACTCAGTTGCTAAATGTTCATTTTGTCAAATAATTATTTATAAAATGTAAATTTAACTGTTGATCATTTGGAAAAGTGAGTTATTTGTAAAATGACTAGTAGTAAAATGATCAACTGGCGAAACATTTTTTTGCAAAACGTTGTTTGTCAAGTATAATTTTGCCAAATGACTTTTGGTCAAACGGCAGGACACCTATTTTTCGACTATGTCGTCTCATAACTTCGTAACCCAGTCTGCATTGTGTATTTTATGAACAACAAAAATATCCCTACCTAGTACCTACCTACACAATCGCAACCTTGTTTGCACACTGACGCCGTGACGCACGGAAATTACATCGAAACATCTAAATTTCGTATGAGTTTCGGATACATTCGCCATTATTTCGTATATTGGAGTCAGTGTGAAAACATGGCATAAATTAAATTAAAACTCCATGATAGTAAACTATTAGTAGCGAACCGTCAAATTTACCTTTCTATCATATCTTTTACCTGCTTAGTCTTAATACGAGGGTGGTTTGATAAGTACCTGTTATTTAGTACTTCTAGAATCTTAACATGCTCATGTTTCCGGCTATTGTATGACACATTATTTATAAGAATTTGAGCCAAATTTCAATAGAGTCGCATCTTTATTTTTTGAATTATGGATCACAAACTGCACGATTCCGACGACGACGTGGACGTAACTATGAAAAAATTAAAACAGTTCGCCGCAAGATCCACTCATATTTTTTTTATTTGATAGGTAATGGAAAAAAAAATATTATGTCTGTTTTTGAAAACTCTCTAACTGTTATAGTTCACAGTGTTTTTATTAGAATATAGATTTTTTTTTTAAATAAGAGCCGATTCTTGACAGTATTGGCTCAAAATTGACACCGACTAATAAAACATATAAAAAATTGGAAACCACATGTCTAGTGATCAATGATGAAGATTTAGGTGATAACTAAAGTCCTTGACTTACGTGTTGGTGATTTTAAGAAACTTAAACACATTATTCACAAGAATGGGATAAGCAACAGAGTGTGGCTCCAAATGAGCACCAAAAATGGGTTCACGATCTCAACTTGCAATTGGGTTCAGGAAAAAACAAGATAGCGAGTATTTATTGATCTATCACCATTGTTTACACTGGATTTCTAGCAAGTTATTTGTATTCACCGAGTTAAAAAAATAGAAAAAGAAAAAAAGTTGTTCCCTAGTAAAGATACCCAGAAGCCTGTTATGCGACTACTTTACAATTTTTTAATTTTTAAGAAAAAAAAATAATGCCACAACAATAATACCTAGTGTATTCAGCTAGTAAATAGCCTAGCTACAAACTCGTAATGCCATTTACGAAAACACATAAATAGTTTTTTAAAAAGACTTATCAAACGGCCCTCGTAATATGCAGAGTATAATTATGTTTTTTTTTTATTAATGAAGGAGTTTTATGTACTTGCTTACAAAATATATAGATCTCTCCTCCCGAAAAATGACGTCACTCAACAGTGACAAGTGACATTACTTTCGTTCAATCTATTCGTGCCAATTTTTGTGGATCGACCTGTACAAATCGTCACAACTTTGAAAAAACTCGTATCCGTTTTTTATTTGTTTCACATGAAACTAATAAAAATATATCTCGTATGCTGCACACACTCCAAAGTTGAGAAATAGGCAGTAATTGTTAGTTCAAAAATATCGTATCTAAACACAACGCCACTACTTTGAAAAAACTCGTATATGATTGTTCCATTATGACTTTACTGAACAAACGAAGTTGTAAGAAGTTGTTGTGTTTATCATGCTGTGGTGAAATGATTGCAAATATGTTTTCTTGATTGCCAGGTAAGTCTATGCCATCTATTCATCTATCTAATGACAGTGACATATCACTGTAATAACGACATTAGAACAGAACCGTTGGAGAAAAATTACACTTTTTTTAACGCAAAGGGACTCAATTTGTAAAGTTATTTCATAGTTTAATTTATCACTGACAGTTTAAATCAACTATTTTATATCACTTCTGCGCTAAACTACTTATAAGTCAAACTTTTTAACATACATGTCTCATTCCATTCATACATGCTAATCAATCGTGTCGTTTTTGTACAGTCACCAGTACATGACGGCTCGGCACAAATATCTGATGATACTAACTCAGCAAAAATATATGATCTTTTGAGGGCCGCTTTAGCAAAAGTATTCAGCTTATCTATTTTTAAATAATTTTTATATAATAAAGTTCTTATGATTCAAGAAATTTTTCTTCAACATCAGCTCAAAATATCTATTTAAATAAAAAAAAACTAAAGTGAAAAAAAACCTTCCCTCCCCCAGAGCGAGCTACTGCAAGTGTTATTTACCAACAACTTAAATAACAGCTTCTTTGAAGAATTTTCACATACTTTTTAGAAAAACAGAAAATCTCGAGGAAATGTTCAACTTTGGTATGAAAAATACACGGATGCTGAACACTTTTGGCCAATGCTGTATATCGTTTTGGTATAAAAGCTTAAATATCGAACCGAGCCGCTTAAAAATATCTAATAAGTACTCCTTAAATCATGATTAGCAGGCATCGTCAGATGATTTTGATTTCAATCGCTGATAAAGTGATAAGATATTTTGTCGTGCTGTTCACCATCATATATTTATGCTGGTGACTGTGTAAAAATAATAATCATATACATAGTCAAGGCTAATAGGCCAAGGCCTTCTAAAAATAATTATATAGCTTGATATAGTTACGTAATATCTGCATTTGTATGCAGTCCGTATGCCTGGGGTGGATCAACGGTCTTCATTTTCTCAATTTCCTCAAGGTATTCCGGTATGTTCTTAAATTTCATTATTCCGTAGCCCTTGTAGAATTGAAAGTCTTCAGTGAAGAGCTGATCGGTGAACCAGACTCGGCAGAAGGTGACGAGAAGATTGTTGTCATAGTCGTCGGTTACTCGACCGCCGTATTGTACCGCTGATACCATATACCTGTAGTTTAACAAAATACCTGCCATATAACTGTAACATAGATTTTATTAATTTCACACAATGGACTAATCCATTTAAATCTGTAAATCACGAGTGTAAAATAGCATGATTTTCAAAACAAATAAAATACCTAAGTTTAACGTATGCAATTGTTTTAATCAAAAAATCTGGAAACAAAATTTAGAATGTTTTCATTACAGCCATAATTAGGATTGGTTACATTAGCTCATGCCCAAATTACCGCATTCCCAGAATACCAGATTTTTCAAAATATCAGATTCTTGATTTATCAGATTCCTATCTTACCACATTCTCGTTACACTAGATTATAAAATCGTAGGTTACTCAAAGATTTAAATAATTTTATTGAATGTATTATTTTGGGAATTTGGTATACAGATAATCTGACCTATCGACAATCTGGTACTTAAAATCTGGTATTCGGGGAATGCGGTATTTTTAAGCCTTCAAAGTTGGGAATGTCCATTTAAAAAGAAATAAAATATTAAAAACTATTAATACCACTAAATAGTCCATAAAATTTATGGTAACGGTACGATAAATGCACCTTTTAACATAGCTGCAAAACAAATTCTTGATTTCCCCATACAATGTATAACCGTGTATCGTCACTACACTGTTGTATCTCGGTGAAATTTTATGATATTGTAGTAGGTTTTTCACTTATATTTTTAGTATTGAAATCAGGGCTCGGATACCGGTATTTTCTCCATACATAAATACCGGTATTATTTATATATATTATTTCCTTTTGTCAATCGGACATTCTAATAATACGAAATCATAATTTAAACACATGATTGAGCCCTACATAAAAAGCATAAAATAATTCAAAATATTGGGCAATTTCGGGTTTTTGCAAAAACCGGTTCCGAGCCCTGATTGAAAGAAGTTGTAGTTAGTTGTAGTTACAGAAAAAAGTTGTAAAATAGCGTATTGTGAATACATTCCTAAATGTATGATTGATCATTGTTCGACCTTTTATACTGAAATAAACTGTTATTACGTAAACCAAAGAAAATATCGCCGCTTGTCTAGTTTGTCCGTGTTTATATGTAGATGGTTGTGCATGATGCATTTCAGATTTATTTTACATATCTGTATCTTATTCATTCTAAAAGGGTTAAATCGTGCACATAATATGTAATGTATGCCAAATACTAACGTACACACTACATACACATTTCACACTAACCAATAACAGTATATTACCGTATTGTTGTCCAACTAAGATATTCGCCTGGCTCCAAAGAATCTAAGTGATTCTGTACAAACATGCATGACGCCAACCAATCAGCAGAATTGAACTCGTACGGGATGTTCCAGCCGAGAGGACCGAATTTACGTCTCTCTTGCACCA
The DNA here is from genome assembly GCA_947034925.1 of Eudemis profundana. Lineage (NCBI taxonomy): Eukaryota > Metazoa > Arthropoda > Insecta > Lepidoptera > Tortricidae > Eudemis > Eudemis profundana. Next base: position 16,433,044 of record OX344798.1, read on the forward strand.
CAGTGTGTAAGAATGAGACGGTGAATATTAAGGGCAGATAGTAAGGGCTGTCACTGTAGTCAAGGAAGTCCTGGCTCATTGCATCATATGTCCGCATAAGCCCAGCTTTAATACCTGTATCACGAAATTAAAAAAATAATCAACATAACATTCGCCATACGTGAAGTTTCGCGAGGCTTACGAGTTTACTCAATATCCTTTACGACTTTGAAATTTCGAAACATCAATGTCAGTTTGTAAGAAACTGAAAAAGTTGAAAAACTACGGGCACAATCATCATCTTCATCTCACTTCATTTTAACCCGGAGACGTTTACTACTGAACGTCGGTCTGCTAGTGTCGCAATCATAATATAAATAGTTGTGTAGTTTAAATAAAACATACCCGATGGAGGCTCGCAAGTGTATTTGATAGACATTTGCAATAATGTAATTGGGAATGTAGGATGAGGTTCTGTGGTGATCCACAATCTGAAATTACACAAAAGTACTTATGGAAATACCAATTAAAGTAGCATGATAATATAATGAGGGCTTCTGAAGTATAATAGCTGTTAATTTGTTACGGGCATGGAAACAAAGTTTACATTTCAATCATATATAATGCCTTATTAAGTGGAAATCTATGAGGGAGGCCTATGTCCAGCAGTGGACGTCCTATGGCTGAGATGATGATGATAATGCCTTAAAATCGTACCATAAAAATAACGAGCATGCTGCAGAATTGCGTTTTGTTAAAAAAAGAAAAAAGAAGAGATTATTCTGAACAATGAAACTATGTCAAAGCGCTATTCATTGAACCCTCACTCATATTTTCCATAGTTAATCTTAGATATTGAAAAATATTGACAACAATACAATACAATATTCTTTATTTTGCACCAAATCAAAAGAATATAAAAGCTCAAATCTAAACCAGCTTAAAATGCTTAATACATTCGGATAAGTATATGTCAAATCGCACATCTGGTTAATATTTCTAATTATCAGTTAAACAAAATTAAAAAAAAAACAGACGTATACGTTTTTACTTACAAAATCTCTTCTACCATTGACACCAATCAATGAGAGTAAAAAATATAATTAATTCATAACTTAAATGACACCGGTAATTTACGGTAGCGGTAAATCAATGTAAAACCTTAACTAAATCAGCCTGTAGGTTGACGTGACGTCATTTGCCTGCGCACCAAAAGTATGCTGCCTGCTAATTACAAATAAACCCGTGTAGCCCACCCACAAACGGTGACATTTAACATTTCGGAGACCTCACGTTGCACTAGCACCTCTAGCGGCGAATTCATACGCGGTAGCCCTCATTGTTTAAAAACGTGCCATTTAATATCAAATATCAAAATAGCATGAGTCACATTTGACGGTTGTTGGTATTTTTTACCCGAAATTGCACTAAATTTGAACCCAGCTTGACGCTAGTATGCGTTACTGTTTTTATAATGGCTACTGTGTTAAAATCTCAGTCAACAACCTAATTCGGTCCAAATGGTTAAAATGAACAGATAAACAGACGAATAAAGGCGTCGACTTAGATCCTTTTGGGTACGGAACACTAGAAAAGTCATGTATACATGAGCATAATGAGTATCGTACCTGAAAGTTTCATGAATCTTTTCTGGTTCCTTTTCCAGCTCACCAAACTGCTCCATAACCTCCACCATGTACTCCAAGCCTAAATGACAGTTTTGTAACAAAACCCACATCCCCTAAAACAAAATATTAGAATTTTTAACTCAGCATGTTTGTTATAAAGCAATTAATAGTTTAGTTTAGCATCGTGGGGAGCCCACGACACCCATTTTACTGAAGGTAACACCGCCATTCAGTACACGGCAACATCGAAATATAATAAGTATGAAAGCATAACTGACGCTCAAAATCGACCACACGTCGATAGTTCGTCAGATGAATCTACGAAAAGTTTTGAATAGAGAAGACGAGAATAGTGGTATCGCTTGGAATACTTATCATAGATATATCAACTTACCTCTTTTAGAGCTCGGTCTATCAGTTTCCTAGCATGAACCTCTTGTCCTTGGCCCATCGATATGGCGGAGCAGACGCATTCTAATCGCTTCGCGGTTACCTCGATGGATGGTGTAGGATCAGAGCCCATAGCCAAAAACCCAATCAATGGGACTAAGGGACGCGATTCCAAAACCATTTGCTAAAAATAATAAGATAATTTAAACGTCACCTCATGCTTCTAGTTAATTTTATTCAACTTTTTATTAAATACCTCGTAATTAACAATAACAGCCTCAGAAAATCTAGCGCCCATTGAATGTATAACATACTTTCTGAAATCATAAAATTACATTTATGACATGTATTATTTTAGAGCACATTCTTACTCATAGATGTAATTTTAATATACTTACAAACTTTGTGCTAACGTTCGGTCGGGACTCCAAGATCTCACGACTAACAGTTTCCGGAATACATCTAGAGTGTTGTATCCATCTGGCAAAGGTTCTTCTTCAGGTGCCTCCTTATCAAACCTAAAAGTACATTGAAATCAATATGTTCGAATCAATATATTTGCTGAAAATATTTTGATTCTTTCTAGCTGAATGTAGAAACACCACAATTTTATTATCATTATCAAGAACCATTAAAACAAGAGGACTGTCATCCTCCATACAAAAAGCTGTTCCCCGATATTTACAACGCCATCTATGTATAAGCTTGGTATAAAAATTATATTATTTACAATTATTCAACTTTGCAAGCGTGACACAGTATTTAAATGTTAGAATTTATTTATTATTAGCTGTTTACTAATTGTTACTATACTATGTTTCCGTGTTCAATTGTAACATCGTTAAATGTTTAGTTTTTTAGCACCATCTAGTTTTTACCTGGATATCCCCTTGCGGTCGGGGCACGATCCAAAGTATGAAGAATGACAGTCCTCTTGTTTTAATGGTTCTTGTCATTATTGATATAAATACCAAGTACACCAGAGACCGGGTCGATTCCAGCCTTGACTACAGAAAACGTGTTTTTTCAGGTTTTTTGCTCGACGGTAGTGGTAGGCTACCCCTTCGTGTGCATATTCAACTCGCTCTTGCTTGGTTTTTTTATTCAGTTTGAATTTAGATTTAGGTTAATAAGATACGATACATATAGTCGGACTACGCTAAGTTTGCAGAGGTCGAAAAAAGGTTTTATTAAAAAATATATATATGGCAACATGGGGAAACTACAGCAAGAGGATTATGTGATCTTGATACTTGGCAATAATTCTTCCGTTTATTATAATATGTGTCTACATACCTACTGAAATAAATATGCCGGTCAGTCTTGCACAAAACGATCAACTCTCAACCAAATAAACGATTTGTTCCAGGGTCTTGGATAATTTCTATGTATTTCAGTGCTATATTCATATATGTACATTGCATAGTTTGGTTGAAACTAGATCGATTGTGCAAGACTGTCCCGACCATTTATTTCAGTAGATATGTAGACACATTATATACTTATTAAACGACAAGATATTTGCCAAGTATCAAGACTAATTAATCATCTTGCTTGTAATGTTGCCATGTGTATTTCTTGAAATAAAACCTTTTTTCGATCTCTGCAGACTTAGCGTAGTCCGACTCTATAAAGCCGGCAAATTACGAGTAAATCTATCAATTGAATATTTACCAATTCTTCCATCCTTTCTCATTGTTCGTGATCTGGTTCAATATATTTGTGAACTGACGCAGGCCGGTAAGATATACTAAATTTAACCACGACATATCAGTTATCCATTTAAATGGCTTCGGAGGGCATGCGTTAAGATCCAACGCGGCACCACCTATTACAAGATTTATTTAATAACTCGACTAACGAAACAGTACAAATATTAGATGAGTAATATATATACCTTTAATCAATGTCTGGAATTCGTCAAACGATACATATTCTCTCTGCATATCTATCTTGAGCGTCAACAGCAATGTAAACAAATATTTATGAACTTCATAAAAGCCCCTTGATATGTATTTGAAGACGTCAAATGTCTGTCGATATAGAAAAAACCATAAATGAAGAGGTGATTCCGGGGTATCACAGAAGAAAAGAATAATTGAACTTATTTACCAGATACTCAATTATAAACGCTATTCTTCTTTGCGTTATGGGGCTAGGCTGCGATCTCTCCATAGAAATATCAAACCGCTCCAAGAACTGAGCCAAGGAGGTCTGGTACATGTTGCATACTAGAGACATGTTACATATAAGGAAATATAAGACGGAGCCGCGGGTCGCCACTGGTCGAAATTCTTCTCGAGCTAAGTTGATTTTTATCTCTGTCTCTTTCGCTATATCCAGCTTTTCCCTTACCTGTAATACATTGATAAGACTTTAAAACTGTAGCCTTATGATGCTACGCTTTGTCACGCGATAAATAAATGATAAAGCATCCGTCACTCTCACACACATTTTGTCAGAACATGACGGATGTTTTCATGTCATTTATTTATCGCGCGGCAAAGCGTACATCATAAATAACATAACCCTATGATGTTAGTTACTCGCGTAAATTTCACTCACATTATTTGGTTTCTCATCAAAAAAATTTGAAGTGAAATATGGGAGCGGTACGAAGAAGAAAGAGTAAAATTATAAGTTAGTCGGATTAATTTATCAAATTCATCGATAAAAGAATTAAATGACAGTTTTTGCGTTTTAGATGTAGCTGTCCAAGTTGAAATAACACTAATTAGTTTTTTCCTCTTTGTTAATAATGCGGCTTTCATCTCCTTGTGCATTACCTACTCAAATCTATTTTACGCCAACTCTACCTACTACCCTAAGGTTGTATGCTTATTAATTAGCGATAAGGCAACCTGTAGTTTACCATTTCTTTTACTGTTTTAGATTTAAGTTTATATGATCTCTAGATTTGGTGTGCAATAAAAAATATATATATAATTTTTTTCATTTATGTAACTAGGAGTTAAATATAGTATTGTGTAGGTATTGTATTAAAATGAGAGCGCTTTACCTCAGTGGCGGTCGCTTTTGTAACGTTGAGCACTTGAATGAGAGTGACATCTTCAACCAGGGAACCCTGAATGGTGGTCAGTTTGTGCAAAAGATTCGCCTCTAGCTCTTGCATCTTCCTTCTATTTGCAGTTACATCCATAATTAATTGAGTGCGTTCTGCTTCCATCTCTGCCTTCTCAGTTAAGATCACCCGACCTAATAGTTGGTCTTCCAAACCTGAGCAATTTTAATATCAACCATTAAGACGATTACACTGAGAGAAGTATTAGGAAGTTATATTAGGTCTTGGATCCTTAATAACATAAGTATTATTTAAAGATTCGGTAACGGGATAAACAAAATGACAACTTTCTGCAGCGAAAAATAAAACCGTCAAAAGAACAGCCATTATTAAATACGCATGCAACATCTACCTGAGATACAATTGTACGTTTTACATTTGTAACTTTTAGACTGGGCACGATAAAAACGGGATATAAAAAAAACACCAACTATTTTCAGCGGATTGTGTAACACCTTGTATAATAAAATACCTTGCATGGTTACGGTGAAATCAATAATAGAAGTTCTCGCTGAAATCTCAGGGGTATAAGCTGGATTAGGAAGTTTTGTCGTGATGTATATCTTATGTCCGTCCATCATATCTATTTCTTTGTCACCCAGTTTGACCTAAAATAAATAAATACAATTTATAATAATGTATTACCAAATATTTTGAGAAGTATATAGTAGATATAGGTACTTTGTATGTAGAACCAATCTTAATATAATTTTTCTCCAGAATATTATCCAAAGCTGGATCAAGTTCCTCTGCAACATCTTCAATTAACATTGGTCTTCCTAAAGAGACGCAGTCTTCCACGTGATTCCTGAAGTATTTTAGAAAACATGATATAATTATTTGCTTTTCATTACATTAATCAAGAGAACTAACGCTTCTGAACTAACGATGCGGGTGATCCAGAGCGAGCTGCCGAATTCTTTCAGATTTTCCCTCGTGCAGACTTGCTCTACACCACGTAATTTACATTATACCCGTATTTTACAAACGCAGAAACTTATTCTAGTACAGGTACTTAAGCGTTTCACACGCGTCACTGTCGTGGACACGTTTTTGTCGGAGTTCCTGCAGATTTTAATGAAATTCCAAAGTATTTTATTGAAAGTCCCGAACATGTACCTTATAACTCGATAATAGACTTAAATACCCTTAATTCTTCACACTGGCGCACCTGAAATACTTATGATTCAGCGTCGTAACTATGAGGTCGTTGAATTTCTCCATATTTTTTATCCAGATTTTACCCTGAGTTTGAGGATCGATTAGTAAAGGGAAGCGCGAAGCCTTCGTCACAATAATACCGTTTTGAATCGACAAATCATCCGTTGGTAAACCACATAGATTCCATTCACCAATCTGTTAATGAAAGAACTATGTGAGAAGGAACAGGTTTAAACCACAAATATTCCGTTGTTATCACTTCTAAGTTTTTTGTGGATTCTGATATCTTTATACAGGAAATGAGATAGTATGCAATTTACCGTGGCTGTATCCGTTAGTTGGTCTGTAATATTTAAATTCAATGAGACTGGTATTTTTCTTCTGAGCAATTCATTTAACCAATTCCTTATTAAAATTGAGCGGAATTCTTGATTAAATGGTCCCGAGTAAGACAAAAATCTGCAATTAGAAATATATGTATTCCAATAACAATAACATATACCTACGAATATTATGTTACCAGTCCATCTCGATTACAGATTAAATTAGTTTGTGCTAGACCAAAATATTCTACGTAAGTATGGCAGACAGGGCCGACTTTATTTATTCTTAGGCACAGAATTTCTTTAAGCTAAGGCCCTATTTAGACGGAGCGAGAATTCGTATGCGATTTTCATTTCATTACGGCGATTAATCGATCAACTGTACTCATCGTACCCTAGGTAGCCCGGAATGTAATCAAACTCGCATATACAAGTTCTCGCCCCGTCTAAATGGGGCCAAAATGTAAAAAAAAATTGTAGAGACCCGCATAAAAGTAATATGTCTCCAATAAGCCGCTCAATCTCTGACTTGAAGAGCGCCGATTGTTCAGTCCACCGAACTCTCTCTCCACTCAACCCATTAATTAGTGCGGTAGCAACGTCCATTTTCTCCTGACACTTCGCAGCGTCATCTAATACCACTTGTTTCAACGCCATAGCTTCGTCGAATTGTCTCTGCACTCCAGCTAACTCACGCTGAAAGTAGTATTTATTTAAAACCCTTATCATGCACAATCACTGTCCCTATTCAAGCCAGGAGTAGCCACATGGGAAAACGGGTTAGGGTAGGGTACGAGCTATTAAACGGCCGTCTTCCTACGCCTATTCAGTATTAATCTTGCATAAGACAGACTTACTGGCGAGTTAAATACATCTTAGTTATTAATATTCGCAATATATGCGCACCGATTTTTGCGAATACGAATGCGAATATTCGCGAATACGAATAATCGTTACATCGCTAGCTACATAGTAAGAGAAGTCGTATTCACCTCTTTAGCCGCCAAAAGAGCTTCAGCAGTATCTAACTCTTTCTTTGCAGCCTGATATTTGCCTTGCATCACAGCTAAATTGGCTTTTAAGGGTAAGACGTCTTTATTCACAGAGTAAAACTGAGCCATTGCAATAGTCCATGAAATTAAACCAGCTACATTTCCGCACGCAATTTTAGCCGCTTCAAAAGTATATTGACTGAAATATTTAATAGAAATCAAGTTACTTATATACTACCCGTTTTTTGCAATCAATATAGATATACATAAAAGCAGCAGTTAAGAAACAAAATATTACGGAAATGAGAAATATGGTTGCAACAAATCAACCATTTCAGCATTGATCTCGTCTTTGGGATAAAACTTCAGGTTATTCAAAAATCTTGAGTCAGCCATGACCTATGAAAATGAAAATTAAATATTTCACTAAAAATATCAATTCTTATCTTAAATACACAATATTAATGGTAATTATGTACCTTCAAGGACTCTCCCCAAGAAGCAGTTAAAAAGTTTTTCTCAGGGTCCGGCTTGATTGGGTCAATTTTTTTTCTGAATAGTATAATTACAGCATCCATAATAAGCGTAATGAGGAACGGTGGTTTGCCTAGTTTTCTTACAGTAGCAATGTCACCAGCATTAATAGTCTGTAAAACGGTGATGTTATGATAAAGAAAGATCACAGGCCATAGTATTTTATACACCGACAGAAAGGATCGAATGGCTTGCGATGTCAGTCAAAGACAAGAGAAGTATTGATGTGGATGACGCCGCCGTAAGCATTTACACAGTATTCTACGTTAATGACTTTTTCATGACACTTGAGCGTAAAGGGTGTTATAACACGCAGAGGTATAGAGCAGCTAGAGCAGTTTACCTCCCGTGGGTTATAAAAATCTATAACTCCCACGGAAGGTAAATCTGTAAGAAAAAATATTACGTCATTTCAGACCAAGGAGGTTTCAAATCAGCCGAGGCTTATTTCCTATTTTTTAAACATGGCTACAAAACCAATTTTACTGTATATAAAACTTATATGGTATATTTTATTACATATAATATCACTGAGTTCTGCAATTATTTTAGTAAATTTAATTTTAAAAATCGGTACAATCTGGCAGTACGGCCAGTCAAGATTGAGAACTAAACGCTGTTCTTAGCATTATCTGTGGAAGACTACATTGAAAAAGTTGACAGTTGAAGTTGTCTTTTAGCGGATTTGATTGATTGATTTTTATGCTTTATTTTTCCTCGCAAATGTGATGAAAATCATTGTGCGTATTAAGGGAAGTAAGAAGTGGATTACTAACGACACCAAAAGTGGAGGGCTCTTAACGACTCGAGTTTGTAGCCTGCCCGTAATGCTACCCGTAATGTACTATAAAAGTCAGATTGTATTTGTGTACCAGTCATCTTTTAAGATCAGAATAAAATAAATTGATGATTAAACTAACGGTGAAAATGAAATCGTACAGTTTATAGTATGGCATCATAACTTTACCAGTAAGGCGGCTTCAGCGGCCTCCAACGCAGGCCGCGCGGCCTCTAACTTCTCTTCAGCCACAGCGGTTTCTGCAGCGATCACGCTTACTAGCTTTACGGCTCGGTCTTTCACCTCCAGCACCTCACCTTTCACTATTTCAGCTGCCGCTTGCGATACCGCTACCGCTTGTAGCACCTAAGGCACACCGTCGAGGATTCTTTATTTGAGAACTATAAAATGTGTTCTTTTTTGTTGCAGTAGAACTGCGTTGCGAGACTTGCATCATTTTCATGTAATGTTTTTGATGGGATCTTATTTCTTTTTGTAAGTGTTCTCTTCCTGTATTTATTACATTCCAATATATTCTATTTTCTATTTGAACTACAAAAGTAACTTTGTAATCGCATGTATTTGTATAGGATTACAATTGTGTAGTTGTGACTGAAATTGCAATATTTTTAGGTTTTGTACGAATTGATAGGCTAAAAACGAATTATGTTTAAAATTTGGAGCTTGTGGGTCTGCTAGAAGTACAAACGAAAACACAGTTAAGTGACCATCAGTAGACCTTAATACATTGTAATAAGGGTGACAAGTGGTCAGTTAGCAGTGTCTTCGATTGTACCTTAGAATCATGATGATCAGTGAGTCAGTGAATGAGTGAGTGATTCAGTGACAAAACTAAGGAACTTTGGCGTGTAATAATTCTTAAACTACAAGTTCAAATTGGATGTTATTGAGAATATATTTAAGTCATATAATGCCCTATATGTATATGTCTGAAACTTCAGGGTTCTAGCTTGAGCCAGCACAACATTAAAATACGTTGAAATGGCCTGAATGGCTCCGAGAAAAGAATGGTACGGCCGTGCCTTTGTTTTACTCGACTTGGCAGATAGACTAAACGAGTATGCCACTCAACATTAAGCCAAACATTCTCGGCCAAAAAAATTTAGGACAATCAACATTAAGCGATAGAATAAACGACAGGCACCCAATGGCCATAATTATATGCTTTATATTTACCTCCTCTGCTTTAGCTGTTGCTTCTTTGATCTCGATATCTTTAAGTTCCAACTCTTTTTTTAGAATATCTACGCTTTCAGCTGCTTCTACCAGTTTGTCAAGACCGGTCGTCATTCTGTGGAAATACATTGTAAATAAATATTATTATGTATTTTACAATTATACTCCACATCAGAACACAACTAATCGAGTTCATCCAATACAAAATTGTACTTAACTGGAACACCGAATATCAGTACCAAATTTCCTACAACCGAGTATCAACAAAATTTTCAAACCTTCTGGCCATTTCAGCGATATTCAAGTGTTTTTCTTTATATAGCACTTTGTAGCCTTCCAAGAAAGATAAATACGACTTTGGAGTGACGTGAGCCTGTCTCCTAAATCTGTCGTAGTATACTGCGCACGTTTCGGCCACGTCGTCTTGTACCATGCCCATTATTTCAATTAGCTGAACTTTAGTCTCGGGAGCACAGACCACCTGCATTTAGCATAAACTTAAAATGATACATACATATAGGATGTTTCAGTTCTCTAAATTTGGAAATAGATTCCCGAATCCCTTAAATATAGAGCACAAGGTTTTGGTTTTGGCAGTGGCCATGACACTCACCTGCTTCCGTCTCAGAATATTCGGAAACCCCGCTTTGTTTTAAACACCACGGGTGGAAAAATAAAGAATGCCCTAAATCGTAGCTGAACCGGTGGGTGAGGGTCATAAATGGTCATTTTCATTTAGAATTGTATGGTTAAGCAAATCTTAAGTTAAATACCGTTTAATCTGGCAATGTTTGATGAAACATAATTATGTTGTTTAACATTAATCGACAGTTTTGTGACGACCACTAACTATGTATTAGTTAATGATATATTACGTGTTTAAATAAAAATGCCCAAATATGCAATCTGGAGTTTTCTTTATTACCAACCGTGGTTTACATAATTTCGTCGTCTTCCCCTGGCCTGAAAGTGAGATTAAATACTGCCTTTTTTGGTTTCCCATCTCGTTTATTATCAATAATATACTCACATTGAAATCCCACAGGAAATGGTGAGCCACTTCAATAAGCGCTTGTTTCGGCCATTTTTGAAACCAATCCATCACTGAACCAGAAATCAATCCAGGGAATTTTAGAGCTCTGCTCCTAAACTTCTCGCCCACCTGATATTTAAAAACAGTTAATGTGAGAACTTAAACCATGAATGCTCAAAATATAGAAGCAACTATTTGAATTTATACCGGAGAAAAGCATAGTACTACGTGAAGATTCGCTCTAGATCTCATGATGAAGTATTCATACAACACGTCCGGTACTGGGATCCTTTTTGGTGCATACTTTTTCATGATAGGCGTTAATTCATTTAGTATTTCATCTGAAAATGACAGCAATTCATCGAAAATTTATTTTACGTTTTTTTCTGTTTTATTAGTAAATAAATTAACTCAATGTGCATTACAGATAAGATTAGTTTTATTTGGCATACCTAATTCGTCTTTAGTGAATAGATTTGCAATTTCTCCTGAGCTAAGGATGTTATTAAGAAACTCTAAGAATTGTTCATCCTTAATATCATTATCGGTAAATATAAACGAAATGCCTTTTCCTTGGAATCCAGCGACACGATACAAATATTTAATGTCTTCCATAAAGTTGGACACGTTGTATGATCTAAAATAAGATAAGCGTTTGAAGAGTTAATTATCTGTTACACCGGGCGTAGAGTATAAACAACCTAGGTTATAATTATAACGTACCTGGTCAAAGTAATCTGATAAAATGCAAAGTTTGCGATGAAAGAGGCCAATTTCGTCAAACTTTGTTTGCCAGAACCACCAACTCCCACAAGAAGAGCGTTACCTCTAAAAGATAATATATTACCAATTAAGTATTCGTCGTAGACGATGATTTTTATTGTAAAAATCAGAATTACCGCGGTGTGTTGATAATCCTCGAAATTATGAACAAATGCACCATCGCATCATGGAAAAACACCAGGTCCAGAGAAGCTCCTCTTATCTGTTCGTTAAATAATGCTTGGAAACTAGCCAACTTTGAAAGCACAAATTCCCATCTATAACAATACGATTGTATGTATTGGAATCAACATATTTACTGGAAATATTTTGATTCTTTATAAATTAATGCGGAAACACCACAATTTTATTATAATCGTTTACCTTTGTTTTCTTAGATTAATTCTTTTATAATATTTATATGTAAAATATAAAATACATATTAACTTTTTCTTGTTTGTCATTCTGTCCCGTTATCCAAGAGACAACAGTGACAGAGTTTCTTGAAAAAAATATATATGCTACTAATGTGCATAGGAGATGATAAAAAATTTAATTTGATGAATTTTAACCAAAGAAAACATACAAAATCATGGTTATAAAAAGTTGTCCAGGGGACGAAACCATGGCAACGAGGTACAAGAAAAAGTTGATCCTCCCAAAAACATAAAAAACGTGATCTAGGGGGCCTAAGCTACCGGCATAACCGGCGGTTAGGGCTGCAGAGAGCGGAACTTCCTGACAATGCGCGCCGTGTCCAGAAGTACCCGCCTTCTGTATCTAACCCTTGATCCAGACATCTAGCGAGAGTCTTTTGAGATGGTGATCGAGACTCTTCGCTATAAGCCCGTTCGCCGAAACGACTATCGGAAGAATGATCGTCGAATTAACATCCCACATAGTGGTAACCTCGTGATCCAAGTCAAGGTACTTGCTGAGTTTGTCCTTCTCGGTCATGGGGGATGGTGATGTCGATGAGTACTGCCCGGCGCTTGGATTGATCTATTAATAATTTGGACGACATATCCTGTTTCAAAGAAACGAATTACTAACGAAGGCAACTCTTCATAAATCTTAGGAGCTTCGAGACTAAAATCTTCGTCCTCGTCACCAGTAGGGTCGGAAGGCTCTCTTAAGAAGTTGACGAAAAATGTTTCCTGTTCGGGAAAATCGGGAACAAATTCTGCCAATTCCTTTGTTGCAGTTCTCCAAAAGTTTTCTACAAACCACTCCTTATCGTCGAATGTTGTGAATCTGAAATGAAGTGTTTCAAACTTGTAGTTCTGTAGTTCATTTGCGTCGCAAAGTATTTTAAAAAGCTGAAAATTTTGAATCGTCCATCTTCCAGATTATGATAAAATATACTGTTTATGCCACACCAAGTGTAGACATAAAAAAATTTACACAACACGGGAGGTAATAAAGAAAGCCCTCGATCGCATATTTACGTCCCTCGCTTGCAGCTCGAGCCGCAAACTTCTGCGATTTCGGCTTTTCTTTGTATTACCACCCTAGTTGTGGAATATACTATTTTAATACATTTTCGAAATTAAAACTACACGAATTATTCGGTCTGAAATCGTCAATTTTCTTAACTGGGAACGCAACGTTCCTTCTTGCCACAATTGAACCTACGGTCGACAATAAGATTAATTCATACCTATCGGAGATTACTCGTAAGCACTCGTGGAACCACAGTTTTATAGCTGTATTTACGGACTGTAACTCTTCTTTTTTAATAAATAAGATTCCTTCCCAGATTCGTGACAAATCACGAAGATTGAAAACATAGTGGAATTTCGCTGGTGTCGGCAGCATTTTAGCCTAGAAGTATTTTAACGATTAATATGAGCATATAAAAGTTGTACATTAGTGATCATCTGTAAATTTGGTCTACAAATTATTACCAAGCTGTGTGCCCGTTGGCATAGTACTTGTTTCAGATTACACATAACTAATAAATAATAATTCATGGTAATACATCATAGTATTTATAAATAAATAGGTAACCATTTACATTTAATTGCATAACTACCACATACCTTAGTTTGCTGCCAAATTACACGTGTTACTGGCACGAGTTTTGGCATGAAGTCTACCAGTTTTTTGTCAAAACGAGTCTTACAGAAGTATCCTGAGCTAATAGTTTCTGAAAATGCAATAAAAAATAAATCTTTAATTCTTTATTGTAGGTACTAGCAGTCCCGGCAAACTTCGTCCCGTCTCATGAAAACGCGGTCACCACGCCATCTACCAGGTTCAATTGTATTTCCAAACTATCCAGGGACCTACTCAAACAAAAACAAAAGTTCATCCAACTCGGTCCAGCCGTTTAGGAGTTAGGTGACGCACGTACAGAAGAATTATAATATATAAGTATATAAAGATAAAATAGTATAGTAAAGAAAACTGGCATAATTTGTACTAACAAAATTTCATAGGAAGCAGCAATACTAATTATAATTTTGTTTATAAAGATACTTACCAAATATTTTATCCATCGAGAGGTTGCTTGGTAGAGTACAATTGAACACGTTAAATTGTCTTTTTAGCCGAGGCGGAATGTCGTTTCGACCACCCCCTGAATTACAAAGTATCCAGTTTAGATCTTTGTAGGTATTTAATAATTCGTGCATATAAATATTAGCATTAGTAAAAATCTTTTACACGGGTTAAGTAAGGAATAAGCATTATCGCCAAAAAAAGGGCATTAAATTTCAGTGGGATACAAACTTAAACAATTCGTACCTGGATGAATCATTGCGCCAAACATCTGTATATCAGCGATAATTATAAAGTCTCCAGGTTTCTCCAGTGAGTAGAAACCACCACACTCCATCATTTGGCGAACTATTTCATTCGTGACCTATAGAAAAAGTTAAATCATTATTGTTTTGGTTACCTCAACTATATTGCTTTACTTCTATATCACAACGTTATAAGGATACCAATTTTTCGCATGTTTTTTTTATTGAAGACGCAAATTTAAGTGTCAATGTATGGATTTAGGTAATACTTATCTAAAGTAAAATTAACACTTAAATTTGCCTCATAAATGAACAAGCGACGAAATGTTAACTTTCGTTACAATCTTCATAGAATCACCCTATTTAGGATTTACTGTGGAAAATGTTTTTGGTTCCCTGACGTCATTTATTCATTAGTGATACTGATATTAATATGATATACGTGTTTGACAGTTTGTATTCAAAAATCATGCTCTTACTTGGTCACCCCACTCGTTTACAACCGGCATGTTGATGTCATCTACGAAGACTGTCATGGCCCTATTCCCAGGTGGGCCGTAAGTCGTGCCCACTCTCTTCTCTACGTAAGATTCTATTATTCTCTGTTAGGATTTAGGAACAAATTTAAATTAACAACTTCATTTTGATTTACAATTTCATGATTCAAGGCCAAGTAAGGCAAATAATAAGTTTAGTTAGTTAGTCTTCAAAAGTGACATTTAAATGACCATCTTGACGTTAGCTCACCCCTCAGACCCAGGGATTTTAGTGCCTTTATTATGATAGACTAAGCATGCCATATTCCGATTAACAAAACTGCACGAATTATTCG
The DNA here is from genome assembly GCA_947034925.1 of Eudemis profundana. Taxonomy (NCBI): domain Eukaryota; kingdom Metazoa; phylum Arthropoda; class Insecta; order Lepidoptera; family Tortricidae; genus Eudemis; species Eudemis profundana. The sequence continues at coordinate 16,448,482 of OX344798.1, forward strand.
AGCTGATTGCTTTAATTGACTGTAATTCTTCATGCTATTAGTAGATACATATGTTGGATATAAGTAGTCAAAGTAAGATAAAAAAACGAAGTGGAATAAATAAATCACTCAAAATGGCGGTTTTTTACCTGGAACATATTTGGCGTAGTTGCAGAAGAAAAGTTTATCATTTTAAATAGCTTGACTTCATTATCGTACTTCGCCATGTAACTCTTCAACATTACTGTCTTAGCGGTACCTTGCTCTCCGATCAATAATACAGCCTTATTCTGCTTCGCAATTGTGTCGATTAAGAATGAAATACACACGTTATCGACGTTAGGTACTAAGATTGAAGCATATTCGGGTACACTGTCAGATGGATAGATGTAATCTTCGACACTTTCTGACCTGTAGAAGATAACATAAATATCGACAACTTTAGTTACTTTTTAATTTGTGGAGCATTGCAATGGAACAGCAGTGTTTTGCAACCTTTTTCATGACACGACCCCCTTGGTATGAAAAAATATTTCGCGACCCCCCGACCCTTCGCTTTTTGATCATGTTATGATATACATGAAATCTATCTTTTTAAACTTTATCGTTTTTTTTACTGAAGTAGTTCTCTCGACCTCTTGCGACCCCCCTAAAGAAGCCTCGCGACTCCCAGAGGGCCGCGACCCACACGTTGAAAAACACTGATAGAACACATGGAAACGGGGTGTATTTAAATGTAGGTAGGAAGGTAGTTCAGTCAGGACTGACTCACTCCGCGATTCGGTTGCGCGGTAAAATCTCTCCACGTGGAAGTGGAAAAAAGAGAACGCGTTATGAGATAGAGAGAGGGTCGGATGCGGGTCAACTCCGTCCGCTCATCCGACGCGAACGGCAGTTTTGTTAGGGAGAGAGGCTTCTGTACGTAGTAGGTACAAATTCTTATTCTGTGGTTCAGTGACAAAAGATGTAGGGATTATTTTACTGGGTAAAGATCATCACTGGTCAAAAGAAGTAATAGTACATTGTGCACCGAGGGTAGTAAGAAGGGAATTACTAACGAGAGTCTATTAGGAGCCCGACGCCGTAGGCGGAGGGCTTTTAATGACTCGAGTTGGTAATCCCCTTACTGCCCGTGATACACACAATGTTTTTCATCACATTTGCGAGGAAAAAAAAATAAAACATAAAAATCAAATCAAACTAAACGCACCCGCTAAGAGACCACTTCAACTGTCAACTTTTTCAATATAGTCTTCCACAGATAATGCTAAGAACTGCGTTTAGTTTTTAAACTTGACAGGCAATGCCGCCAGATTGTACCGATTTTCATAATAAAATTTTAAAGTAAATTAATTTAATTGCATTAAAATAATTGCAAAAATTACTGAAATAATAGTAAAATATACCATATAAGTTTTATATACACTAAAATTGGTTTTGTAGCCAAGTTTTGAAGATCTGAAATAAGCCTTGGCTGATTTGAAACCTCCTTAGTCTGAAATGACGTACGGGTAGGTCCTATATTTTAAAACTAAACTCATAACTCCCACGGGAGTTATATATTTTCATACAGTTTTTCCTCCCGTGGGAGTTATAGATTTTTATAACCCACGGGAGGTAAATCGGCTCGAGATGGTCTATAAGGCCGCGTGTTATAACACCCTTTACGAGCAAGTGTGATGAAAAGATCTTACCCAGTGTCGCACATTTTTAAAGCATATTTCATCCTAATGTCGTGTCGTTATTGAAATATCCCTTTAATTTAATATGTTTTAGTAAAATACTTCATATCATTTAATAATTTAGCAATTTCATTTAATTTAACTAACATGTAACAATTTCATTTGTATATGGGTTTTATACCTGAAATAACACATTTTTTTTATTTATTTCCAGCAAGAAGTCGCCATAAATTCAGATTTCATCAATCATTCATTAAATTACAAAATAGTAATCAATACCAGCTAAAAGCATTTTACTTGTTTACTTTCTTCTTATGAATATGTCGCTTCCAATTTGCACTGTTATAGAATGCCTAGTTTAAAATCAAGATATAAAATAAAACAAACTAACCAATGTTGCCAGGCCCCGGTAGCATTAACCATGTAATCAAAAGGCATGATCCATTCCTTAGATTTACCCCCCGGGAAGTCCATTTTGACAGGGAGTTTGGTGAAGAATTCGGCCATTTTTGTGCGAGCATCCAGCTCCAGAACGGCTCCCAGGGACCACATCATAGCAAACACGAAGAGACGCTCGAGATGTCGATCAGTGTGACTTTCTGACCGTAAAATATTTCAGTATAATTACCTAATTGTAACGACAAATTAATAAAAACTATAATATCTAACCAAGGACCTTAAAATAAATAGCCGGACGGAGCCTCGCTAACAAAGAACTGAAGCATGTCTAATAAGCCGAATACCTATGTGTGCTCGCAATTAGAAAAAAATAGTTGATGTGTGCGTGCGGCTCGTAAGTACAAGCAGCCGGCTTATTAAAAATGGCTTCAGTTCTCTGTTGGCGAGGCTCCGTCCGACTATTTATTTTAAGGTCCTTGTATATAACCAGTCGAAACTTACTTCCACTTGGATTCTCGATGGATAGCAACCCAGTTAATACATCAATGCATTGCCTGTATGAAGATAAAGATTTTTTAATACACTTGCTCAAAAAGTGGTACTTTTTGTAGCTGTATATCGTGCGCAAAGTTCGATTTTGCGAACTAGTGCTTTTTATTTCCCATTTTTTTTAATTTACTGTTGTTCAAATACATACATCCAACTAATGGTCAAATACGTTCTTTGTTTTTATTACGTCAGTGGACATTGAATGAAAGTATACATTTGATACGTTTAAAATATTAAATCCACATATATAACGTTTGATTGTTTTTATTATAAACAATTAAACTGTTATCTAATATTAAAATAGTTTAAAAAGTATGCTTCTTGAGTATTACCAATGAGTAGTTTAGTCAGCGGTCTCGCATAATACTAGTATTATGCGAGACCCAAAAAATAAAAATTGTCACAGATAAGATAATATGGTGCAGGCTGTTCGAGTTTTATAAATGACAACTAGCTTTCCGGCACTAAAGATTACATTTTACTTGGAAATTAATGAGCTATTAAGTATTTAAATATTTATTGCTTTTTTCCATTTTTAAATGCAGTTAAATTATCTTAGAACGTTTGTTCCCAAAATAGTTTATTTTTATTTGGCTGAATGGTGACAAACGCTGCCACGTTGGAAAAAGTTCGCAATTAAAAGTAACACATTTTGTTTTATTCCCGCCATTTTCATTCATGATTGTAATTTTGTAATTATTAATTATCACGCATTAGTTTGATAACACTTTTGTGAAAAATGAGCGATTCAGACGATTTTGAAATAAATTCAACACCACGAGATATACTAGCAAAGGTGTCAACGGCAACTACTATTCATTATTTTACCAGAGAAGTCGAAGGAGGAATATCTGGCCGTCTATGAGCAATTCATTGACTGGAAACGAGAAAATCGAACGGCGTCATTCTCAGAAAATGAACTTATGGCCTACTTTCTTGAATTATCTAAGAAATATCAGGCATCTACAATGTGGTCAGGATACTCAACGTGACTCTTAATAAGTGTTCCAATTGAGTGCTCCATTTTTATGAGGCCAAAAAATAAACAAATTTGTCTCTTAATCATTCAATCATTTCATTTTCGTTGTAATTTTTCGCAAATGTATTAAAAAACGTCGTTTGATACACGTGCGGAAGTGTCATTTCCACTCGTCCCGAGTCTTGTCCCTCGCCTTACGGCTCGGGCCAAGACACCTCGGGACTCGTGAAAAATGACATACTTTCCGCACTTGTATCAAAAAGTACTATTATTATTTTAGCAGATAACCATTTGTACAAAATAAAAAAACCGGCCAAGTGCGAGTCGGATTCGCACACGAAGGGTTCCGTACCGCCGTCGAGTAAAAAACTCGAAAAAACATGTTTCTTGTATGGGCCACCTTTAATTTTTAATTTTATTTGTATTATTTGTTGGCAACTTGGCATAGTGGCAATAGAAATACACATTCTGTGAAAATATTGATTCTCTACCTATTACTGTTCAAAAGTACAGCCCTGTGACAGACAGACAGACAGGCAGGCAAACATCCGAGTCTCAGTAATAGGGTTCCGTTGGCACCCTTTGGGTATGGAACCCTAAAAATATACCTACAGACATACTAACACTCCTTAAACAAAAATAAATAATTTGTGTTAAAAGATGATTTGTGACATTACCGAATATAAATGGCTTCAAGCAATTTCATTTTAGCTGGAAGTTTCTGTTGTACGAACGAATGGACGTCATCATAAATCTTATTAAATGCGTTACGCAAAGAATCTGCTTCCTTTTGAGGCCTTTTCTTCAACCAACCCTACAGAAAATAATAGTAGTTTATGTCACTGGTACATAATGAAAGGCATTAAAATACGAGTTTATATATAAAACAAAACACGAGTGTTTAATGCCTAATTATATACAGTTACCTACATACACACATATTATAATCTCGATGGTATGTTCAAACACCGCAAATTGAAATGTTAAAGGGCGGTAAATGAAAACTTTTTTCATGCATGATACAAATAAAATTGCTTTATGCCACACCTGGCCATAAAGTGACTTTTTCCGCACGCTGCGCGTACGGAAAAAACCGCTTTCTGGCCAAGTGTAGACATAAAATGATGTACACAACACGGGAGGTAATAAAGAAAGCCCTCGATCGCATATTTACGTCCCTCGCTTGCAGCTTGGGCCGCAAAATTCTGCGATCTCGGCCTTTCTTTATATTACCACCCTAGTGATGTAATGTACTATTGTTTTTCAGAGATGTGCGAAAATTCACCCTGTAGTATCATTATTACCTCTAAAATTGGCTGCCATTTCAACACAGACGATGACAAAAACACCATTCCCATACGGCTAACAGTAGCGGGTGAAGCGTTATCTACATTATCCGGCTCGAACACCAGTTTACTATTCTGAGCCATGGAAATACGATCACCATTGGCTAGAGTCAATGTCTTATTGTCATCCAATACGGAGTTTAAATTTTCAATCCACACAGCGTCTACTGGACCATCTAAAATAAAACGATGTTTTGGTGTTTCATTTGTAAATACAATTAGTACAAGGTTTTGCCAACGACTGTTGTTATGTAGTCAAATTATTTTGTCACCACAACTACATCGATTAATTTCGGAAGCAAGTAAATAACGTCAACTTGAAAATTTAAACCTAGCAAAGAAAGAAAAATTACGAGTAAAATGCTTATAAAAATGTAGGCACTTTCTACCAAATGCGACCTAGGTTACTAATAAAATGTCATACGATTACCTAATACGATCCATGTAGTATCGGATTTTTTTACTTTCAGGGCTCGTCTCCATAAAGTAGAGAAGATACCATCAGTCCAATCATTAGTTGCGACATCTAAACGGCCGAACATTTGAGGAGCAGTTATAGCCTAAAATTTCACAAAATGGCAATTTAACAAAACAAAGTCATTTTGTGTCAGGCAGGTATATATTTACTTAAGGAAATTATTTAATTTGCATATACTAAGTGATAAAAACAAGGATTTGATCAAATCCCTCAGGGAGAAGGAAAATGAGAAAGTTCAGTGGACATTTTTTCATGTTGATTGGATCAGATCACTGAATTTCATTCAATATTTTTAACATCACCCGGAAGTTCATAATCTCCCTGAGGGATTTGATCAAATCCCTGTTTTTATCATATCCCTGCGACATATACAATATCACCTTCGGATTCATTCTATTCTCCCTATGTGGTTTTCCCATCACAGTTAATGCTGCCATTAACGAGTGGATGCAAGTAGTTTTGCCGGAACCGGTGGGCCCCATAGTCATCAAACCGTGGCGTACGAGAGAAGTCTCAAACAGCTGAATAATCTTCAAATTCCAATCGGGATGGTTCACGAGACCAGTGCGCTCTGTTACAGTGGCTATAGAGCGTTGCATTTCTCTGAAATATAATTTTAGTTTGAACATCATCATTATCATCATAACTTCAAGACGGAGACGGCTACTGCTGAGCATAGGTCTGAAGATAGGATATCCACAATGAGCGGCCGCACGCATAAGTTTAAACATAGCTGCAAAATATTCTTTTTATAACTAAGGTAATGGTAGATTAGATTCTTATTGCTTTAATAAAGCTAAAGGCTTATTGAAAGTAGGAATCTGATTATCAGTCATCACTGTGATTGACTATATGAGTCCTATACTTATGTTGTCTTGACTCTACAATATCGCCCATTTAGGGAAAAAATTACCTATTTTACGGCTAATAATAACTAAAATACCTTTGTACTGTTTGAGTTAGCTTCATACCCGGGAACAAATCTTCAATCAATGATACGAACAACGGTTCGTCCTCGTCTACTAACTTTGACACATTCATTTCCCTGAAATAATTAATAAAATGACGTTTAAATTAATTCTTATAAATATTTTTTCACGTATAGGTATATTACTTACTATACATATAACCATAAAGAAAATCTGCAAGATTTAACCAAATTGACATAGGGCACAAGTAAAATTAAAAACGTTAAAAATTGCACAAAAGAAATTTTTACAATATATTATAAAAGGGCGACGAAGGAGGATGTTTATTATTTTAGGGCTTGTTTACTTACTTTAATACTCTCATCATGATGTTCTCTTCAGTACTTTCTGGGTTCGCACGCTTTTGAGCACCCATAGTCCTCAAAACAGATAGAATGTTTCGAAGCCCAAAATCATAGTGCACCTGTTTCGACAACTGTTCTTCGCACAATTTATACAATGTGAAGAACTTGCGAGCTACAAGTACATGCAAAATTTATTAATATTATAAATAACAAATAGGAACAAGTAGCAACATGGCTCCAAGAGTAGTTGAAGCTGCTAAGAGCAGTCGATCTTCCTTGAAAACACACGATCAATGTAATCGCCTACGCAATGAACAATTTTGCATAGGCGATTACTTAAGCACTGAGCAGTTGCGATCGCTCCGAACGTTTAGCATTTAGTAGCAGAAATTTCTTCTAGCGATTCAGCAGTACGTACTTGGACCGTTTAAGCAGTAAGGCTTGAATTACGATTTGACTAGTCCGTTAATGTTGTTCATGTTCCAAAATTAACAGCTTAAGGAGGTGGCCTAAGATATCGCATAGACAGCCGTACTTACCCAGTAAAATGTTTTCTTTGAAACCACAGCTGGCCAATTTGACACGAATAATAATCTGCCGGTCCGGCACCATCATGGCTACGGAACGGAACTGAATCTTCAGGTTTTCGGGCAGTTCTTGTCTTCCTGCATAACCAGGATTCATGGTGATGATGAACGCAAATTCTGGGTTTAGACTCACAGTGTCGCCATCGCTAAAGACCCAAAAACGTATTGTCTGAATGAACGTAAGTATTAACAAACATAATTCCAATCTCTTTGTGGATTTCGAAACAATTGCGCAAACGATAATGTACAATCATACCTGAATAGGAAAGAATCTTTCTTTTCTTTTCTAGCAGTAAGGCAAATGTAAATCTGTTGTGCCGCTACAGAAAGAACAGGTAACTCAATGCGGTTGAACTCATCAAAGCAACCCCATGTTCCGGACTGTGCCAGACCTTTATAGATCCGTCCTAAACCTGAAAGACGAATAAATTCTGAGACTGCATCCTCTAGCTAACATGTAACTTCGACCCCGGTTGTGCAAACACGATAATCGCTAACTCTAGGCACAAATAAATTACCTCTAAAGTCCATCTGGTCAGAGCAGTTGAACACGATGACCAGTTTGCCGAGGGTTCGAGCCATATCTTTTGTAGTCTCAGTCTTGCCCGTGCCCGCAGGGCCAGCCGGCGCGCCGCCCATATTCATGCCGATCGCTTGCGAAAGGGTTATGTAGCATCGATCCGTGAGGGGCGTGATTACAAGACGCTCGGTGATGCCCAAATACTCGTTCTGGTATCAAACAAACAGACCCGTGCATAAAACCCACCAACAGTAAATTAACAAGACTTTGATCATAGATCCCTAGATTTTCTAAGAAAATATTTAAATTTCACCTGATAAATGAAATTCACATCTGTGATGCACACAAGACAATCGTCCGTGTCTTCAAAGTAATAGAATCGTGCCTGTTTTTGCCATTCAAAATCTCCTGGCGATTTAATCCTTAGCTTCACTAACTCATCAAAAATATCTCTGTAACGGTATGATACAAGAAACAAATTACCAAATTCTTTAGACATAAAAACATTGTATACTTTTGTAAAAAAAACTAACCTCTGATGGACGTGGATTGTAATCATGGTCTCTATTTGAGTCCTATCGAGCGGAGTCAAGTCTTTAACGGTATAGTCGATTAAACCGTTTAATAAATCAAGAAACTTCTGGTTGGTAAGTCTCATTATAAAGCGGTCGGCTCTAGCTTTCTTTAACGCGTATTCAGCGTCACTAGTCCATAAGATTTGCATGCCCAGAAGACCTGCCTACGATACGATAAGAACAATTTATTCAACAGGTTCCACTAACACAATAAAATTTATTGCTTCAATAAATCTATATCATACCTGCCCTGGGAATGACCAAAAACTGACCAAAAAGTCAAATTCAGGATCGCCTGCTAAGGTTTGTGAAATATTTGCAATCACGTTTCGTACGGTATCTTTCATTGTATCTAGTAAAGTGTTCAACCAATTCTGAAAGTTAATTAGTCTTTATTGTTTTGAAACCTCTTCATCTACTTTTACTGATGAAGGACGATTAACGTCAGTGTAGCTACGACTTAGGCCTAGTTTCAGTAGTTCGGTGATTTTAGTCCGGTTCATATATATTTGTTTGAACCGGACCGAACTACTTCAGTAGTTCGGTGATATTATATTATTTACGTAGGCCACGACTTACTATATTTGACATTGACACTTACATATTATCATTGACATTGACAGCTTAATTTGACAGGGGCGATAGTTTCCTTTATTGCCCGCCCGTGTCTCTTTTGTCGTTTAGTGCTGCCACCTATAGTTCGTGCACGTTCCCTATAGTGCGGAAGACAGTCGTACTCTGATGCGTGACAAACAAAATCGCGGCCCTTTACGTATACTAGAAGTTACTGGTTTTTGGAAGTGTATAACATATGAGATTACCTCAACACCACCGAGGCAGGTAACTGGTCTATCCAAGGGTATCTTTTCTCCATTCGCAGAATTCATCATGACTATCCGCTCCTTATCATCGAAGTCAACCGTGTACATTGCGTCGAAAATACTCGGCAAGTGTGGCTAAATAACAAATAAAAATCGAAAATATTTCGTGAATGAAAAGTACGGTCAGATACAATACAGCTATTTTTAAGCCACTTGTCGTTGTACACAATTTAACCGTGTATTATCTTGTGTATTACCAAGCCTATGGTCGCGTACTCGCGTTTATACAACAGCCACTTAGTGATATTACGCCTAAATTACGAACATTGACAAGTGGGCCGACAATTCCTGCACGCTACTGTACATTCATAATTGTGAATCATAATTATTTTATACTCGTATATACCTGAATAGAATGCGGGTCTGAAGCTTGACCAAGAATCTCTAGCAGCACTGGATCCGATACAAAGAAGAACCGGGGGAAAATAAGTCGTTTTGTTTCAAGATACCCTGTAAGGGATTTCTGACAAGCCTCTAGTTGTTCTAGCAAATGTGGTAGCAATTGCTTTAGACTGTCATCCGACGTGCAAGTCTCAACGCAGTTTACTATGTCTCGTGCACGGTACATGATTTTAACGTACGTCTTGTCGATTGTCTGGAAGGAAAAGATTTCTTTCATATTATTGATAGTATAATAATATTTATGTCACATCTGGGCATAAAGTAGCAATTACCGCCCACTACGCGTGCGGAAAATCCCACTTCCTGGCCTGGGGGAGGTGAGTGTCAGGATGGCGGGTGTACATCAACAAATGGAGCTGTGTGGCTAGCAATGTGCCAAATGTGCGCCAAAATTGGAGCAATGTGCTCAACTCCAGAGATAAGTACACGGAAAAAAAAAAATTTAACTATACTACCAGAATTTACCAGAATGTGTAGTAAATGGAAATTTGTTGAGTTAATTATTTTTTTGTATGGTCAACCAGATTTATTGTACGCCGTACCATTTTATACTTAAATATTACAATTTTTTTGTAACAGCCTACATTATATTCTGGTTATTTCAAAGCGTGTAGGGGTTACTATCTAACTGTTACACTAACAACAGATATGTTATAGTAACAATACGGATCGTTGTGTCTACAACATTTTTTCATGATACTACTAGAATGTGTAGTAAATGGAAATTTGTTGTGGTAATTATTATTTTTTGTATGGTCAACCAGTTTTATTGTACGGCCCACCATTTTATGGTAAAAACTACAATTTATTTTGTAGCAGCCTACATTCTTTTCTGGTTATTTTAAAGCGTGTAGGGGTTCGTTGTGTTTACAATACGAACCGTTTATCTCAACGAACATGATATGTAAACAACGGGGCGGGGGCCGCGGGCGGGTGGGGTCATTACATTCAGTGTTACCAGGCCCTAATTTTTAACGCAAATTTGCTTATTTTTATTGAAAAGCGTGTTTTATTTATCACGTATAGTGTCACATAATAATAGTTGTTATTATTTTATTTATTTTATTCAGGAGAACCAAAAGCTATTACAATTCGGATAGCAACTTAAATAGACTGCCTGATGGTAAGAAGCTACTGTAGACTATTGGAAGATTACAACTCCAGAAAAGTCATGCGCGTTGCCGACCCTTTAAATCTGTTTACTCCTTGAAGAATAGCATACTTCTTTTTATACTACGTTGGTGGCAAACATGCTTACAGCCCGCCTGATGGTGAGCGGCAACGGTAGCCTACAGATAGTTAAAAAGTACCTAAAATGTAAAAATATGAGACAAAAGTTAAGAATGTAATTTAATGTTGAAAAGTTTTTTGGTTAGTAGTCGGGTTTTAGTTTTTAAACTTGACACTATTTATATACAGACACCACCATTAATCGCTATGTTCATTGAACTGGACCTTAAAATCTAAAGTGATTACGAATTTGTTCTTTCAGTATATCAAACCTGAACGGTATTACTTGAATGGTTAAAAAAAATTTTTGCCAAAAAATTGACCGCTTTCAAAGACTAAAAAAGTAAAAAATAATGCCCGTACCTCCCTATTAATCATCATCAGCTTTTGGCTCTGCGACTTTTTTATCGTACTTATTTTATTTTTCAAACCCTTGTTCTATAATTACCGTAGCTTGTCCGGACATCATATTTTTCGGTATAGGTAGGTACTTGCTTGTAATTTTTGTCAGGATTGAATTACATCTGTACCACTCACATCCCTAAGTGGCAAAATACTGCATGAATAATTACACAAAAATATAAGTACGTGCAATCGATAGTTTGAAATATACAATCAAATATCTGAGTGTCCTGTCCGAAAGTATAATTACCATCTCCAGTCGTTTTCGGAGTCCTCCACCCCATAGTTCGAAATATTTGCACATCATTATTGCACGAATCGCGAGCTAGCAGTAATACCTCGGCACTCGAACTGTGCAAATCAGATCGAGAAAAGGATGGTACGGCCGTGCCTTTGTTTTGCTCGACTTGGCGGGGGCACTGCCGTGCCCCCAGATAATGTCGGCTAATTCGCAAGTTATTTATGTAGGTAAATGTCTAATTTCCGTAGCTTTGGTTTTCGAATTCTCTAATTACCCTTCCTTTAGTTACTAATCATCAATTATTGTTATATGTTATTGTTTGCGTGAAATGTGTTATCTGTATGACCTTAATGCACTACGATGCTTGATTGATTCCTATGTCTACCAATGTTTAAGATTTTTAAGGAAATGTATCGTTTTTCTAAGTACCGTAGCACTAATTTAGCATAATTTGGACTGGTTTAGCAGAATTTTTTTACATTTAGCAGTTGGCATAATTTTTGGCATAATTTTTAAATAATAGAAATGTTACCTGTTAGTGACAAACACACAGATAAATGGTAAATTTAGAAACATGCAAGTTGGTGATGTGATGACATAAGTTTGTAAAATGACCTTCGATTGCATGGTTGACAATAATATAACTATAAAGTTTATTATTTATCTTTTGGTGTGCAATGAAGTTGTATTGTAATGTAAGTCGTAATAAAAGCGTAAATATTTTGCCACTTTCATTTTTAACATATTTTACTATGATTGTTTGTATGCTGTAGTAAAAAAATCAATTTGGTTTAATATAAAAAAAATGTCGATTAACACATTGACATTCTTAATTTACTTATCTTTAGCAATTTTTTTCCTGAAAGTTTAGCATGGACCACAAAAAGAATTATCGTAAAGCTGTAATAATCACAATACATTATTTTTTTATTTAGCACATTTTTTAACAGAATTTATCAAGTTTTAGCATAATTTTAGCAGATTTTCAACAAAATTTTAGCATTGAATGAAATTCAGAGTTGGCAACACTGATGGTTGTTGACTTGACTTGATAGTTGATGTGTGATGTGTGTCTGTGTTGTGTTGTAGTGAAATATTCAGCTCTCCAATCCAATTCTTCTGTTGATTCACAATATTCACATTTATACAGAGTTTGTGACATTTATATAACTAAAATGGACGAAGAGACCGAAAACCTGCTCAAGCAGTGGGGTGTAGCGGACTATATTGATACTTTCAAAGGTAAGCCACTTCATGTTTAATGAAAATTGTGTTGGTTTCATTTCATCGACTCGTAAAGCATTAAGTACAAGTACACTAAACTAAAGTAACTTTATGTTTAATCTGTAAAGTTATACTGGTAAACATTTTAATGGAATTAAATGTTTATGCTGACATTTTCGTGCATGTGCTCGTGCGCACCTATTGAAATCCTGGATAATATGTTTAGTGTACATTTTTTCACAAAATTAATGCGGCCGTCGCAGGCGCTCTTCTACAAACACTACTCAATGTAATCTTCGTATATATCAAAGACTGACGGACCTTCTCTTTCATATCGGGATTTATGATTGATCACTTGAATGCTCTAGTCTGTGTAAAGCTGCGTGTGTTAATACAGTACTTTTACTCTCAACCATTTTCCTTTACAGAAAACAAAATTGATATAAAGGTGCTTCCAATACTTGATAGCGCCATGATCAAAGACCTAATTACACCGATAGGAGACCGGGCCAGATTTATCAACGCCCTTAATCTGTGGAAGGCTATATCTAACGATATTGATGAGGACATTGAGGACAGAGTGCCTCCGGCGCCTCAGGTACTAAAATGTTTATTTACTCTACTTAATTGGTAATGCATGAAATACAGGGATTATTTATATTTGTTTGGTTTGAATAATTGGAAGATTAAGGGTTGAGGATTCAATTGCGGCATAAAACTATCTGTCATACAAATGTTATTGGGTTCACTTCACTGAAAAAAAAAACATTGTGTAGGTATTCAACTAATAACTTATTTCGATATGAACCTGACAAGAAAATTGGTTGAATCAACTAGATTGTTAGTTAAATTAACTAAATAGTTGGTTGGGTTGACAGTTTGGTTTGGTTGACCCAACCAACTATTTAGTTAATTTAACCAATAACTTAGTTGATTCAACCAATTCTCTTGTCAGGCCCATATCGAAATAAGTAGTTAGTTGAAATCACTGTTTTTTTTGTGGTTAACTTGAGAAAATGACTGGTCACTTGGACCAACTGATGGATATATTTATTTGAGGATTGAAAAAATAGCCCTAAGACTTAACCTTAAATGGATCTTCATTTGTTGAATAGTAATAAGTTAACAACATAATTAAACTGGTTGTTTGTCTTAGGATACAGAGTATGTTGATATACTAAGTGAGAAACACAGATATATACCTAGAATCAAACAGTTTCAGGTGGGTACTATGTTTGTTTAAATTCCACTGTCAGTTACAAAAAAAATATTACTTTGCTATTACACTATCATCGACAATTATAATAAGTATAGTAACTTATTTACATAATATAAGAATAATAAAGAACATATTATATATAAAGGTCTATGAGGTTTGATCTGTGGGCCCCGTTGGTTTCCTGAAAATAAATTACTTGAATTTAAATTGTTTTAATAAAAAATGTTGTTTTTTTAGGATGTCGAAGATGAAGAAGTTATTAGCGAGAAATCTATAGAAGTAAAGGAATTATCTACAGAACAAACAATCTTTGTCATTAAGGAACCATTGGATGATGTCACCAACTATTTCGACTCCCCATCTTGCAGCAACCATGCAACAAGAGTGGTAAGAATTCTTAGTTTATGTTACTTAATTCCTTTATCACTTGTTTCGTTTGTCTATGTACATTATGTGGTTAAGATGACTATGTATGCAAGGTTGGTTGACTAGAAACACTAAAAAAATGTGTTGTTTCTACATGCATAACCACTATAGATAGAGCTGACATTAGATTAGACAACCCGTTTTTTTTTACTAGTTGTTTTTAGCTATAGCTTACTGTCAAATATTCATAACTTTTTTGTTTATATATTTCTATTACCACCAATTAGTAGTCATAATTCTCAAATGTCATATATTTTTAATAATAATTACACTACTGAGAACTTACTTGGATTCATAATTTGTATTGTTTCCTTTTTGGAGGTTTATTTTTTGTGTTGGCGTGTTTTGCACGACGCTTCGTAGATATTCTCGTTTTACACTTACACTGTTGCTATCTTAGAATAATATAGGAAAAAATAATGTTAAACTTAAATCTGTTTCATTTGGTTACAGTCATTGCTGAACTTATTAAATAAATCTACAAAGGGCAAAAACTTGCTGAAGTTACACAAAGAAGATGGAGTGTTATCGAGCAGTAGCAGAAGGAACATATGCAATATTATTGTGGAAGACCTATTATCAGATGACCCCAATGTGAGGGTGAATCACGATACGCTTTTCAGCATTGCTGTAGAAATTAAAAACATTTTTCCGAAAGAAAGTGTAAACACATATTATGTGCCCTATGTAAATAATAATAAAATTAAGGTCAAGACCTGCGCCAAAGGCAAACTTTATGATTGTCTACACAATCGCAAGAGGCAATACAGAGAAGCAGAAAAGAAAAACAATAGTTTGAAAGCTGAACAAGCACCCGACGGAAAACAAAACTTACAATATGAAAATGACAAACCTGGTGATGGTAAGAAATTACTTATTATTTTCACGACCTGTTCCTATCTGCCGTGTCCCCGAAGTCGAGCAGAGGCACGGCCGAAGCATCCTTTTCTCGAAGCAGTTCAGGCCATTTACAACCCTCCTATAACTTGATTGTGGATAAAACTTGAAGCCTGAATTTTCAGTAACCAAGCAGGCATTGTATAATCACAGTATATTTAAAATTTCATTCAATTTTGGAATTTTGGTCCAGTTTTCTAGATATATCAATCAACTGCATAAATAAATCCCATCCCATATAAATGAATAGACTTACAAGGTTACTAATATTATAAATGCGAAAGTAACTGTCTGTAAATGGGGTATTAGGGTATAGTGTACAGGGTACAGTGTATCGGCTACGGGATTACGTGTTAGGGTTCCGGGGTAGGGGTACTCAGGTACGGGTTTGGGGTCCGGGATGTGGGAACCAAGGTACGGGGTCTGGGGTACAGGGTCCGGGGTATAGTCGGCATCAGATATATGAGAGCGGGAGGTGGTCAAAAATATGTGAACTTTTCTGTATTGTAAAGGGTAAAAGAGCTGTGTTCAGATATTGTTGACCACCTAACCTGCTTACATATATCTGATGTCGACTGTACAGGGTCTGGGGTAGGGGGTCCGGAATCCGGGGTGCGGGGTACAGGGTTTATGATAATGGGTAATGGGTATTATGTAAAAAGGTAACTTGTAAAATGGTCAACGGAGTGAAAAAGAAAGAAATTTCAATAATATTTCAGTATAACTACTTTTTTTTTTCAGATGTACAACAACATCTAATCTGGCTACGAAATTCAATAGAGCCGTGGCAATTAGTGCAAAAAAAATGGCAAGAAACTGCGGCTTATAGGTTAAAGAACACTAATAATGAAAAAACAATCGCTCAATACATGAACGAGTTTGCAGCACTGAAAAGTCCTGCTGGGTACACTCTGTTCGTGGAAGATTTTAAAACTCTTTATCCAGATAAAGAAAATTTGCTTCTTGAAAATTTTTGTTTATACAAGGACAAAATTTTAAATTGCGCGAAACAAAAAGCCACACGCGATGAATCATTGAAGAAACTCATTGAAGAACTCGAAAATCTGAGTAACGGTAAGCGCATTTTGAATACATTGTTCTAGTTCTTATATACCTGCTAGACTGACCAGCAAGTCGTGTCACAAGTACATATTTTTTTATGTATGTTCGTTCACGTTTAACTTTTTACTGGAACTGTACCGATTTTAATAATTCTTCCTAGTTGGAAAAGTCCCCCCATGTTATTTAAAACACTCTCGTCTGATTCTTATCTAATGATAGGGCCTATGAGGAATCTCAAAAGTTACACGGTGATTATTATCCAATTTTGTTTTAAACTTATAGCTGAAGTCAAATCAAGTCAAAAAAAAAAAAAAAAAAAAAAAAAAAAAAAAAAAAAAAAAAAAAAAAAATATAAGTTACAAAATATTGTGATAAAAATTATTAAAATTGGTCTAAAGTTATATAACATAACAATGAGTTTTGTAATCATCTTGGTTTGCTTTCAGGAATAGACGACATAAGAACTACTGAAGCAAAAACTATTTTAGCATTCATGGCGCTGCCGCTAGTATTAGGCAATCCCCTAGCAAAAGTAAAAAAGAACAGTTGGCGTCCATCAAAAAAGGAGAGCAGTGAAGGTTTCATCGCTCATATTGTTACTGCAGGTGAGCTACAGACCACAATTTCAAGCAGGCGAGAGAAATTCTCTAAACTAAATGTGACTTTACAACCCTTCATTATAATTGTTGGATGTAACTACACTGATATCGAGAAATATTATGTAGTGATCAATGATACCCTTTATGTGGTTCATTCAATCGTAAATGCAGTTGATGTGTGCTTCAAAATATTTCATGCATTAAATTGTAAATATCCAATTGAATGCTCCTCAACCTGGCAATTTATCCAGAAAGGTTTGTATAATTTGCAAACGCCATATGACAAACAATTTGTTTCTGTGAATTCTTTAATATCGGACCTTGGAATTGAAGTTGAATAAAATGCCTAAATGTTTTTTGTGTAAATTGGTTTTACCCAATATAAAAGATTTGTGTCATCATATTAAACTGATTCATAGAAATATTCAAGTAGATTATTATCAGTGTGAGGAAACAAATTGTAATAGGAAGTATTATCTCCTTAATTCATTTAAAAAACATTTGACGACTCACCTAGCAGATTTGCCAAATTTAGTAGAGCATGTAGGTAGTTTGGGCTGTAACAATACATTTGATAATGGCGTTGCAAATAATCCTGCCAGCGAAATTGTAAATTTACCACACCCTCCAACAAATTCGAGTGATAAAAGTGTTTCCGATATTACATCAGTGACAGAACAAGACAATGCTAATTTATTAGCCTCAACAACAGATCATTTAGCAAATTTTACGGCAAGCATGTATGCAAATCCTTTAATCCCAAGAAATGTGGTACAATTTGTTATGTCGAATGTAGAAAAATTTGTAAACAATTCTATTGTAGAGCCTGTCACTTCTATATTATCAAAATCTGTTCAAAGTCAATCCTCAGAATATTGTATACCCATATATGATCACATGGATTCAATTAAATCAAGTTTTAAACGGTTACATTCCGAGCACACGCGATTTGAGTTTTTCAAAATGAATGGCACATTTATTACACCATTTGAATATATTTTAGGACATAGAATGGAATCTATAGAACCGACTCTTGTAACAGGACAGTGTATTCCTATGAGATCAGTTTTACAAAAATTCTTTGAATTAAAAGATGTGCTCAAAGACACACTTAAATATTATAACGAAATGAAAAATGCTTCACGTGATGGTATTTTACAAAACATTGTGCAAGGCAGTGCATGGCAAAAGAAAATTATTTCCCATCAAGAGCAAATCGTTTTACCTCTGGCTTTATTTTACGATGATTATGAAATTGGAAACCCACTGGGTAGCCATGCAGGGATCCATAAATTAGGTGCCACTTACATAACAGTTCTCTGCCTTCCACCCCATTATAGAGCAAGATTACAAAACATATTTTTAATGTCGCTTTTCCATTCTGCTGACAGGCAATATTTTGGCAATAAAACTGTATTTTTACCAGTTATTTCAGAATTAAATTTTCTTCGAAATCAAGGTATTATCATAAATGTTTCAGGGTCATGCACCAGGATATTTTTTGAGTTAGCTATTATTCTTGGTGATAATTTGGGTATACACTCCATAACAGGTCTTGCTGAATCGTTTTCCTGCAACTTTCCTTGTAGAATATGTAAAGTACCTAAAGAAATAATGAAATATCAGGTGGCATGTGATCCGCAGCTTATGAGGACCATGGAACAATATTTATCAGATGTTAATATCGGAAACGTGTCTATGACAGGCATTAAAGAGCCATGTATTTGGCATGATGTCGATGGTTTTTCAATAATTGATCATGTAGGTGTTGATGTTATGCATGATTTGCTGGAGGGTGTGTGTAAATATGATTTAGCATTTATTATTCTAACATATGTAACAGAATTAAAATTGTTCTCTTTGGAAACTTTGAATGAAAGAATCAAATCTTTTAACTATGGTCCAGATGAATGTAACAAACCTATGCTGATTACATTGGATAATTTAAAAAACAGAACAATCAAAATGTCTGCTTCAGAAGTATTTTGTTTTCTGAGATACTTTGGGCTACTTGTAGGTGATTTTATTCCATCTAGTGATTACATTTGGGAGTTATACATAGTTTTAAGGAAAATTATTGATATAGTTACATCTAATGCTGTTCACGAAGATAACTGTGGTTTGATACAATCTTTAGTTACAGAACACCACAAATTATATCTGATGTACAGTAAAAAGTCTTTAACTCCAAAATTTCATTTTTTAACGCATTACAGTGACATGTTGCGGAAGTTTGGTCCTTTAGTGTCAATATGGTCAATGCGTTATGAAGCCAAACATCGTACTTCGAAATTGGCTGCAAATGTATGTAGTAACAGAAAAAATCCATGTAAAACGTTGGCAATCAAGCATCAGTTACAATTAAATGAAATTTTTTTAAGGGGTGCTCTAGATGAGATCTTGGAATTTGGAATACAAAAAACAGTAACTGATAATACTGCGCGAAAGATAAGACAATCATTCAACTTAATATCTCTGCCTCTTTTCCAAGTTAGTTGGGTTTCTATAAAAGGGACAAAATACGCTAAAAATATTGTTTTGACTTTAGATATATGTGACGGTATCTTACCAAAGTTTGGTTTAATTGAGGGTATTTATATAGTTTTAGAGACAAAAACTGTTATTTTTGAATTAAGTTTATTTAAAACACTGTTTTTTGATGAGAGGCTCTATTGTTACGATGTAGAACTGACTGAAGATACTATTTTTTATAATTATGACTCAATTTATAGCTATATACCAAATACTAAGTCGATAACGTCTAATAATAGGACTAAAATTGTTCTAAGATCGCCTGTGTGAGATACAGCATACAGCAACGACAATTGGGTAAGTCAAGTTTATCAAAAGTGTGCAATTTATATACTTTTTCGATAGTTCCCGACGTAATGATCTAGAAAATACCCCTTTTGCATTTTTATTCCCTGTAATTCTTCCCAAATATCGTGTTAAACTCACTTAAAAAAAGGGACGCCCGCCGGCAGACAAAATTAGTGCCTAAATTCGTAAAAAAAAACAAACGTATCTGTGTGAAGTTTGGTCTGTCACAATTGTCAGCTAATGCCGCGTCCACACCAAGCCAACCACCTAGGGGCTTCGCCGGCCTTCGTTGGCTTGGTGTGGACGCGGCATAACACAGACTTTACACAGATACGTTTCTTTTTTTTTACGAATTTAGGCACTAATTTTGTCAGCCGGCGGGCGTCCCTTTTTTTAAGTGAGTTTAACACGATATTTGGGAAGAATTACAGGGAATAAAAATGCAAAAGGGGTATTTTCTAGATCATTACGTCGGGAACTATCGTAAAAGTATATAAATTGCACACTTTTGATAAACTTGACTTACCCAATTCATTGTGGTACATATAATTTTTTTGACATGGTATTTTTATCTTGATTTTTTAATGGTTGTTGTTTGTAATTATTTTTGTGAATGCTGTAATAGGTATTTTTATGTTGATTTTTTAATGGTGGTTGTTTGTAATTATTTTTGTGAATGCTGTAATAGGCTCAAAATCCCCTTAAGTGAAGTCTCTCCACTTTGAAAAAATCTGCTCTCCGTACAAAGTACAAACGTAGTTTGGCTCTTATTTGTGACTGCAACAGGGTCATTCTCAAGAACAGCGTTTCAACCGCTGTCCTTACCATCCAGTGTAATATGGCGACTTAAGATAAGAATTGAAAATCAGTACCAACACCTCTAGCTAAGCACCGATTCTGAATTGCAGATATTCATCCCACTGGGCCGCTAGACACCGCAGTTATAATGAGGGTAGGAGTGGACAGCGGTCGAAAAGCTGTTACATTTTCCTGAGAATCACCCAACATCAAAGAAATATGTAGACACAATCTAGAAGCAAATATCCGTGCCTGTGGCTCGTGAGAATTTCAATAAAAATGTGTTATTTCAAAATAAAACTCGAAATCAACTTTGCATGAAGATCTTGCACTTGAATCTTAACCATAGGCACGGATATTTGCTTCCTCGCCCAGACAGATTTTCATTAGCTTTTGATGCCTATTGTTCAAATAAGAACCAAACTACGTTTGTATGGTGAACACGAAGCGAAGCGACTCCTCTTCATGACGTAGTATTATATTAAATAGACTGATTTGCTTAAGAAGCTAATTGTTTGATATAAAGACCAAAGTCGGGTCTCCACAGTAAGTCGGCCCTTAAATCAATTTGACTCGGGGAAAAGGGTTATTTCCACCTGTTACCAGTTGCTACCGTTGCTACCACTTATTACCAGTGGTAACAACTGGGATTTTTCCCATCTGTTACCACTAGGCATAGTTTTGGATCTCGATGCATACCTAAATAAAGAACATTATTTCAAAATTAGTAATTAGCTTGAAAACATCCCAAAAGAAAATACTCAAAAAAAATCATAAGTCAAAAACTGCCACTAGTATCCGAATAGGGTGTTGATACTCACAATCAATTTATATGATCGGCACCATAAGAGTCAAATTGATTTAAGGGCAGACTTATTGTGGAGACTCTACTATGGCTTTTGTTTATTTTTATAATTGTAAGTTTTTTAATACTATGTAACTAAATACCTCACAAAATGGCTCAAAGACATCTGTGTGAATTACACGTTGATTTTTATTATTATATTTTATGTGCGATTATAGTATAAACATTAAGTACAGTCAAGGGCAATATTATATTAACGTTTCCAAAAACCAAAATATCTGTACGGTTATTTAGCCAGAAACATTTGTACAATAATTCAGTCAGTGTTCGATTTATTGTACAGATATTTTTGGCTAATTAACTACAGATATTTTTGGTACTTTGGAAACGTACTTATATGTTTGCCCTTGACTGTACTTGACCTACAATGTTTAACGAGGAAAGGTCGTGTAAACAATGAAAAAATACAAAATACAATTTTGATTTAATTTAAGCTTTTTATTATGCTAGAATTTTCCCAACCTATTTAGGTAATCATTTTCTGGTTTTGTAATGTTTATTGTTCAAATTGTTAAGTATTTTATGCTAACTTCATAATATTTTGCTATAAAACGTATAATACACTCATCAAAAGTGTTTAGGGATCAAGTACGTTTTAGAGAATTACTTGAGGATTGTAATTGATTATATTCAGTAATTTTCACTATTTGCAAAATATGAGGGTGTGTTGTTAACTTACACATATAGGAAATCAAAGAAAAACCAATCTGAAGACTTGATTGAATGAATATTGATTGATATTTCTTATTGCTACAAATTTACTGATCCCTAGACACTGGATGAATGTATATATATTACAGGTTAACTTAAAATGTCATAGCTTCTTCCGACGGTGCGCGGTTTTTCGGACGGACGAGGAGAGGGTAGTTGACGCCTCTCGCTTCAATGAGAGGCTGTAACTACCCTCTTCTCGTCTGTCCACGAAACCGCGCACCGCCGGAACAAACTATTACAATCTGAAAAGTAAACATTACGTAACAATATAGTAAACAGTACAAAGCATTATAGTACATACTACAAAGAAATATGGTAGGCACTACAAAATATAGTAAACGCTACAAAATATTGTGGTAGACACTAAAGAGTAATATAGTAAGCACTATAAAACATAATAGTGGATACTACAAGTAACATATTGAGCACAACAAAACATAGTTAAACACTACAAAACATTATGGTAGATACTACGGAATAATACAGTAGGCACTATAAAACATTATGGTGGATACTACAAAGTAACATAGTGGCCACAACAAAACATAGTAAACACTTCAAAACACTGTAGTAGATACAACAGAATAATATAGTAGGCTCTATAAAACAGTATAGTGGATACTACAAAGTAACACAGTGGGCACAACTAAATACAGTAAACACTACAAAACACTGTAGTAGATACAACAGAATAATATAGTAGGCTCTATAAAACAGTATAGTGGATACTACAAAGTAACACAGTGGGCACAACTAAATACAGTAAACACTACAAAACACTGTGGTAGATACTATAGAATAATATAGTAGGCACTATGAAACATTATAGTGGATACTACAAAGTAACATAGTGGGCACTACAAAACATAGTAAACGCTTACTATTATACATTGTTGTATATACTATATACATTATCATCTATACAATATTTTATTTACGAGAAGTTAATAGTGGAGATTACTATATGCAGAGTTGTCCCACACACAACTAAAAAAATTGTAGGACGTACCAAATTCTCGTCACAGTAACCAGATTTTTTTTTCCGTGTATTTAAGAAATAAATGGTGCCCGCCATTCTGACGTCAGGTTGGCGGGTGCATTTCCAGTTCCAGGTAATGGCTGCCTACTCAAGGGTGAAAGTACTGCCTAAGGTTAGTGCTCGCAATGTGCTTCCACATGTATGAAGCACAATCAAATTCAGAGAGCGGTTAAAGAATAATATGGAACTGAATAAATATATATATGGGTCAAATGCAGAAAATATGTACCTTTTACTGTTCTGTCTGATCATGGTGTGTCTTATACTATTTTACTCAAAGTCACGAGCACTTTTCATTTAAAAAGTTGTCCCAAATGTCCCAACTTTTCCGTACAAATTTTGAATCTCAGTTTCGTTACGCCCAAATTAAATATAGGGGAAAATAGTAATGAAACTGAGATTTGTTTTTCTCCTTGGGCGCATTGCGCCACAGATACAAAATATTACTTCGATTGGCTAAAAGACCCGAGTTACGTGGTTTTTTTGTTTACCTTTTTTTTTTTTTTTTAATAAATAAATATTATTAGGGGAAAATCTTACACAAATCGAACTAGCCCCATAGTAAGCTCAATAAGGCTTGTGTTATGAATACTAGACGACGATATATTTAATAGATACAAATACTTAAATACATAGAAAACATCCATGACTCAGGAACAAATATTCGTACTCATCACACAAATAAATGCCCTTACCGGGATTCGAACCCAGGACCTCGTGCTTCGTAGGCAGGGTCACTGCCAACTAAGCTAAAGCGGTCGTCACCCTTTTTTAAATACCTAATAGTACAGAGTATAGGAAAGGATTCTTTGAAATTTAACTTCTTATGTTTCTATGAAAACATCGAAAATTCACACAAATGATGTTGCAAATAGGGCTTCCAAACGCGGGATTGTTTTTATGGCCGATACCGGGATCCCCGTATTAGCTATACAGAAAATTCCAAGCTTCGGCCGGGCCCTCATCACAAGATAAATGTAATGTGTTTAATATAAATGTTAGCATACATATAGTAGGTAACTAACCGCAAAACGCTTAGCCTCCGCCGGCAACTGTTTCGCAATGTCTCCACCCACAAACACAGCCTCCAGATACATCCACAAGTTCTGCACCGTAAGCCACTTCTCGAGAATTTCACTGGTGCTTACCAATTTGTTGATCCATAATACTATATCTCTTTTAAACGGAGGATTGTATCTGAAATGATTTAACGTGGAAATACAGAATTATTAATTAGTAACCTATTGCAACATGAAAATCTTTTTAGAGACCCTTTTTATATCGCCTCTAGTATTGGAAATGGAAGAAATCGTGATTTTTAAATAATTATATGCGTAATGAAAAACTACTCACCGATTTGATGCCAAAGAGTTCAATACCATTAAACTATCTTCGAGCAACGTGATAATGTCCATAGTGTCTTGAGCCTTTATGAGCAAATCACCACGATTCTTGAAAGGTGCAAATGTGAGGTCAACGACAGCCCAGTCAACAATTACTTGTTTCAATTTGGATTCGATGTCCTTTTCTTTTACTGAACTAATGCAGATGTCCTAAAATAATAGCTTAAGTGTTATTTACTAAGATATATAGTTGTGCGAGATCATTCTATTTTTATTTTCGACGATCATTTTTAATTGGTCGATCAAAGTCGATCATCTCTGTGAAGCTTTATATGTACTTAAATGCACATCGCCCACGATACCTAACTGACCAGGCCGAAAGCATGTTACAGTTAAAATTTATACCGTATACGATATCTTAGACCTGAGGTATAACCGTATATTATAGATTATAGTATACCTCAACATCTTCTTTATTCTCCAACAAAGGCGCTTCCATGACGTTAGCTAACGTAAACGTTTCTGATTCAACATCCAATATACAACCTGTAAAAAATAATATGAAAAGCATTAGGCAAAACCTGAAAAATACTAAAATTGAAAATAATACAGGATGTATCTTGGTCCTGCATGAACACACCGAAGTGGGAAAAGAAATAAACTACCGAGCAGCCACTATCTAATTTTATAATATACAAATACTTTCCCCCTTTTTTACCCCTTTGGCCCTATTTTTATTGCCCGTTTTATTGAAACAGATAAAAAACTTCAGTCACTTTGCTACTACCAAACCCAGCCGGCTAGTCTACCTTTGTAGAAAGGTACTTTGACAGAAAAGAATGCCTGCGTACCTATAGCTATAGCTGGTAACACTGATGTTCTGTTTTTCCAAAGCATATACGTGATATTGAGAAAATATTTCCATTCTTGACGAGAAGCATGGATTAATAGAGACAACTTAAGCCTACATACATAATATATAAATTCAATATTCATTTATCATTATTCATTTTACCCAATAGATTCTCCAGCCTCCTCCAATGACGCTCCTTCATAGACTTGTCAGCCATCAACTCCAACAATGGGCATGTCTGGTTAAAATCGTCTATTTTATTCTTGAGATCAATAAAAGCTGGCCAGTCTTTCATTGCTCTTGGTAACATACGGCACCTGCAGAGGTTACATTTTTAGATCGCTCTTTCGTTAATTTTTATACAAATTTAAAGCAGCATTTCCCAACGTAGCGACCCAATCGTCGGTAGGTTCACACAAAAAAAACAACCACCACAAAAAAATAAAAAAATAATGCAAATATTGGTTGGGCCTTGATAAAATAAGACGATACTCAACCACCTGGACTAACAGCCCATATGTCCCCTGCGGACATTCATGAGTAAAATCTCGAATTTGGATTTTTATGTCAGATGGGTGCGATCCAGCCCTTTTGGGACCACACCGCTAGGGCATGCAATACCGGTTTTACTTGTATGGGCCAAATACCGAAAAACGCGCATACAAGTAAACCTGGTATTGCATGCCCTACACACCGCATTAAGATATTCGTTATTATTTTAGTTCGATATATTTTTGTTCTAATACAATGTTTAAAATTTAAAGGTGGTTTCTAACCTCACATCAAACTCGGACAGTTGGGCAATTATAGTTTGAATATCTATTGCAGCCCACGGCGTCTCAAAATAACCATCAATGGAATTCATCACAGCCAGATATAAACTGTACCTGAAATTTACTACAATTGTTAACATCATCTTATATTTTTGCGATGAGAACTCTCAGAGGGAGACATGCCTCTTGGACACAGAGAAAATTGTGTCATAGAATGCTTAAACCTAGCTTAATGTATTTATGTAGAATAGATACTGTATGCAATTTCTGATAGAAGTCGCCTTTATCTTTAACGTCACGTCTAACACAAAACGTCTATTCCGCTGTTTGTCTGTCTGAGACATCACCTCTGACAGGACCGATGTGATAAGCTAAAATCATCTCACACGTTGACTTTATTGGTATTTAAAGCGAGAAACAGTAATAAAATCACTTACAGTTTATTTAGTAAATTGAATTCCTTTTTCTTTTGGTGTAAAATTGGATAATCTTTAACTTCCATACCAAATAATTTTTCACCACTGGAATACATTTCGAACCGTCTCCAAAGCTCGTCAAATCTTGATTGAAATAATATAACTCTACGAAATATATAATAAATTCATTATTTACACGGTACCGTAATGTATTGAACATTAAATTGGACATGACAGCATCACATCACTACATAGTATAAAGGTGGGTTTAGACCAAACGAACGAATGCACATTCTAACCCCACTCTACCAAATTCTTTATGTGTACACAAAGAATTTGGTAGAGTGGGGTTAGAATGTGCATTCTTTCGTTTGGTCTAAACCCACCTTAAAACAAAGTCGCTTTCTCTGTCCCTATGTATCGTGAATGGGTTAAATCTTTAAAACTACGCAACGGATTTTGATGCGGTTTTTTTTAATAGATAGAGTGATTGAAGAGGAAGGTTTATATGTATAATACATGCATAATATAATAGAGAAACACCGTGCGAAGCCGGGGCGGGTCGCTAGTAAGTAAATAAAATACACAAATAAGATCCTACACCTTCACCGATGTGCTCAAAATGTAGGGTTCATCATTATAAGATAGGATGGGACAGGAGCTAAGCAAGCCGAGAGGACGCACAGTATTTTTTTAAGATCGCTTGAGACCAGACATTTGTAACCAATATCGGATATCAATGTAGTAAGTTGTAATAACACAAACTGCAAAAGAAACCCTATGTCAATTACTGTGCGTTTTGGAGAAAAACAATGTCGAAGTTGCTACTTCGGAGGTTGTTCAAAATCGGAAAAATACGTTTTTTCTTTGTATACCAAAATTAAAGGCAACAAGTTGTAACCACATTTTGACACGTAGAATTATGTATTGTTTAAGCTTTACGACAGATGTGAATTATGAGTAGGAACACAAATATTCGGAAAAATTTCCTTTTAGATTTAATTTTTTATTTTCATAGTTTTGGTATGCAATTTTATCACTAATAGTAGCTGACCTTATAATCTATCTGTAATAAAAAAAATCGGCCATGTAGTGTACTTCACATCGTAATTATTCATGATTGAAAATATATTCTGAGCGCCTACATAAATACATCTTATCTAATACGAGGCCCATCGGAACTTCACCCCTCTCGGTTCGCTCCGGTCCCGTGTGTGATCCCTGCTCTGAATTAAGTAAGCTCCTCTAGCTTGGCAATTTCGTTGGTTGGTGACACTCACATGTGTGCTTTTTGTTATGTGCAACCGTAACTACTTACACAAGTTACCCCCAAAACGAACGGCGACCGTCGGAGGCTGCCTTATTGAACTTATTTTTAAGGGTCTGTACCCAAAGGGTGCTTATGGGACTTCTGAAGCCTCTACTTTGCCTCCGTCCGTCCGTCTGTCCGTCCATCTATTGCATTATCCATCTATATTTGGAATCGTAATAAGCAGATACTTGAAATTTTCACAGAATATGTATTTCTATGGGCATTATAACGACAAATAATAAAAATTAAATTAAATTGAAAATAAAGGTCCCAGGACCCCTTCAAAAAACTTATTTTTTTTGCTTAATTTTAATAGTGGCAATAGGTAGACGCTTTATATGTTTACAGTATATGTATTTTTATTGCCGTTATAAAATCAAATAATAAAACCAACATAGAATTCTAAATTAAAAGGGGCCGCCACCATACAAACTACCTGGTTTTATTGGCGATTTTTGCTCGATTTTAATAATAGCAATCAGTATTGGATTTATATATTGATGGAATGTGTATTGGTAAAATAAATTTATAAATTAGAGGGGGTCCACATACCAGAAACATGTTTCTTTGCGTTTTTTGCTAGACGATGTTACAAATCCCTGAATCCGACTCGTACTTTGTCGGTTATAATTGTTAAAAAAAACGAAATGTTTATATTTGTGTTTTATTTTGACTTCATTTTAGGAGTTTTTCAATGAGCAGGTAACTTCTTTTGAGTATGAGCAGACGAAGGGAATATTACCGAGTAATATTGGGAAAATACCGGGTAACATTGGGAATATTCCCAGTAATATTGGGAATTTACTTAAAAAGTAAACCTATGTTGATTTTTTGCATTTTGTATGATGCATTAGTCTACACTTAAATTGAATATTTCCCTATATTTCTGATTCTTGGGTAACTTACTGGGAGTATTCCCGGTAACGGCACATCACTACATGTGAGTGTCACCAACGAAGTTGCCAAGCTATAGTTAATTCCACTCACAATCTCGCGATATAATTATAAGTTTCTACGTTACTATAGAAGCTTAAACTGATCACCTGTCGCTAGCTTCGCGTGCCGACAAACCCGGAGTCATGGGTCCAAAGGCGTCATAATCACTGTCAAATTTCAACACTTCTTGCTCAAACGACGACACACCAGAGGTCAGCTCTCTCTGAAGTGGACCTTGCATCTCGACTATTCTCTGCTGGACCTGAGCAGCCTGTGATCAGAGATTATGAAAGCTATTTACAACTTTGGAAAACAATACTCACGTGCAATGCAATGTTATCAGTGATAACTTATCTATCACTCACGCATACACCGCAAACCATGGATAACATTTATTCCAGTAAACCCAGGGGAAAAATGGTCTTTATAAATAACTTATAATAAAAAAATTGCTGTCTTTAATTGTACTTACAGTCTCTAACATATTTGTGAAAGAGTAACGTAACCCGTCAACCATATCTGCGTCTTCTTTTGGAATATCTATGTTGAATTGATAAAATGTTGCGTAGCTTTCTTCGATTAAATCCAGCTCCATATCCATGCTATAATAAAACGTATATAATATAATACAACCTTCTAATCACCTTAACCACATTTTATTTTTAAAACCAAATACATACTCAATAAACGCGTTTCTGATCATTTCGAGACACAGCATGGCCACGCGAACGTCATCTAAATCCTTGATCTTTTTGGCCATGGCTTTCATTCGATCGTTGATAAACTGCATCATTTTGGTCACACGATCCTTGTAAGCATGACTCAGTAGCTTACCCAAAATCCTCTTCCATTCAATAGACTCGACGTGCAGACCCAACTTCACATTATCTATAAATAATAACGTAAGACGAAACATAATAAATAACGACGCTGCTACCGCACAGAGAATGAAACTTACAAGTCCATGTCCCACAATATAAAGCATGCCATAAAGGGACAGAGACAAGAGAAAGAAACAGATTAAGAAGGTATTAAAATAACTGGCCAAGAGCATGTCGGACCATGCTCAGTGTAGGGTTCCATAGCCGTAACTATAAGGTAAAAAATACGATGTAAAAAAAGTACAACAACAAAAGAGCGTATCTTCATAGCAATTACGTCCTTTTGTTGAGAAGCGCAGTTTATCGGCAATAACTCAAAAACGGTTAATTCGATCTTGTTGAAAATAATTTTCGTTGAAAGTATTAATTTAATTTTTCGGACGCACGGTTTAGAAAATAGAGGGGGGGGGACACAATTTACACAACTTTCGGAGCGATTATTTCCAAATACATTCACTTAATCAAAAACATTACTTAGGAACCTTATAGTGTTTTTTAAAGAGCTGTCGAACTATGTACCACACGTTGATATTTGCTGAAAAAAAAAATTTTTACTGTCTTTAACATGTATGGAGTGCCCCCCCTAAAAATATTTATTTTAATTATTTATATACCAAACTAAGTAGCGGCTCACAAATCACACCTATATTCCAAATTTCATCAATATCCATCATGTAGTTTCTGAGTAAAATGCCTGTGACATACGGACAGACAGACAGACAGACAGACAGACAGACAGACAGACGGACGGACATGACGAAACTATAAGGGTTCCGTTTTTGCCATTTTGGCTACGGAACCCTAAAAATATGTGGAACGTAGGAGGCGTAAAACGTTATGTTTGAGGAATGTGCACAAGTAACCTCTACCCGCCCTTCCTGACACCATCATCTGCGACACCCTAGGTTCATTAAAACTGTCCAAATGCGGAAAATATAGTAAAATAAAGAAGTACCCCCTACCCACCCATATCGATTTGAATAGATCCAATAATATGTCTCTCAGGTAAATTCAACACTTCCTCCGTCTGGTTTTCGTACTTCTTTAGCATGTCTCTAATGATGACATTTAAGGGATTAGTATCAACGAAGTCTTGGACTTGTTGGACTCTGTCCTCTGCCCACAAGTGGGAATATCTACTGTAACTCTGAAATAAACGCAGTATGTGAATGAAAATGAGCTCCATAGATTTGACAGCTATTAAACCACAACCCACCCGTCCCGCACTGCTGTGCGACTACCTGTGTCTTATTTATGTGGAAGAACTACAATACATTGCAAGTATTTATTTCACCAAATCTGTGTGCCAATTTGGAACTGAACTTCCTAGTTCATTTCCACACTGACCCAGTGATAGAATTGACTTATTATGTAAGTATAAGTTCCTGTCTAAAAAATGTGTTCTAATGTTTACTACGAAATAGGTAACATTAATATGTACCTTCAACAATTTTTCAATATCCGGCTTGTACATGTACATCATCCCTTGCAAAGCCATCACGGCTCGAACAATATCTTTGTGCTCAGACACCATTCGGAAGTAATTTCTGATTCCACCAGCTAGTGATCCAGATTTTGATGAACCTATGGATATTTTTCAGCAATAATAGGTACTGTAGTTACAAAATAACACCAATAAGGCAAAACAGTGCAAAACCTACTGCTGAGACTCTTCACCACTTGAAGTGACTTCCCAGAAATCGCTGCCTCCTTTTTAATAAGGTCCTGCTGACTCCACTGGTAAACCATTCTGTGGGCGTCCATGATGCAATTTAACACTACCTGAATATGTAACATTATTGACGGTTAATAGGGAAACCGTAAAACAATCACCTAACCAACTAAATCTAAAATAAGAAATAGTTTCAAACAATCACTTGAGAGAAAGCAGATTGTATTTCTTCCAGTGTCGGTGTGATTAAAACACGTGGTATTTGCAAAAACATCATTGTTTTCATTAGTGGTTTAAGTTTCTTCTGTTCCTCTGGGTCAGTTGTCATTGTTAAGAAACTGCAACAATAAGATCAGAGGCATGAAACTTCACTGCTATTTTAGTTAATACGATCACAGTCAATGGTCTAACAAAATAACACATTTTCTGCACCCTGTCGCCTAAGTGAACAAAGCTTTCTCAGTTTATCATGTGTGGCACCTATAAATGCCACCACTCTGATATCATTTATTGCAACCCATTTATCCTAAAGGGTATTTGGCACACTACCCAGGACCTGTTGTGCAACGCGCTATCGAAGATTTTCTAGCCCTTATTTATATCGTTCACAAGGTGAAGTGAAGATACCAATCACCGCTTGTCAATAAAGACCAAATTTGTCCGCATCTTTATAACAGTGACCTGAAAATGCGTCCTTATAGAAAGGCACAAAGTGCGAGGTACTTAGGAACCTCACATATATTCAATTCGTTCGTTAGACTCCGATCAGCAGGCATAAACCCGCCTGGTATAAGTGAAGACCAAGTCTTACCTTGAAACTGAAGCTCTACGTCTCAACAAATCAAGGCTCATCCGTGTACACTTAATGAGTGCTTCAAAACATTTAGTAGCAAAATATGCAAATAGCTCGTTGCTTTCATTGATCGCATGTTGAGGTTCGAAACGGTCTGGATTTTCAATTTCTAAGAAAGCTGAAACCACAGTACCATATTATTAGCATTTTAGTGGACAGGGGTAAATAAGCAAGAATTAATTATAGCCAGTGCACTTGTGGGTCTAAATTATCTTTTTTTGTTGCATCGTTTATCACGTACCCTGTCTCGTGGCCCCACATATGGGTCACGGCAAGGCTTATTACAAGGCCGTAAGGCTTACAATTTAAATTGGGACTGTGAACAAATATGATGACAGCAAACATATAAATACATGCACTATCATATTGTCGGGAAAGATTGCAAAACATGGTTAGAAAAATATACCCTGCGACCTATTTCTGTAGGTAAAACTGAGCCACAACGGTTTTCATACTAAAAAACACGTTTCGGCTCCAACCAAACTAACCTGCATCTTCTGGAAACACTCTCGTGGCCGAAGTTACCTGCTTCAATGCCTTTTCCGGTTCTAACCTACAAAATAAGTATTTTATCATCTTTATTATTCACTATCAAGAGAAATATAAGGGCGTCGTTCAGACTTTTTTACAAAAAATAACGTAATGTAATAACATAACAATTTCAAATGACTAGATTTAGTCTTCATAATTAGAATTCCTCGCACTTACCACTTATCCTTGAGATCTTTTATTGCTTGACTTGGCACACTATCGAGAAATTTGTTGATAAGTTCAATCACAGCTGTTTCAGCATTCCACGATTTTTGTTGCAATTCTGCCGCTATAAAGATATAATGCGCCGTATGTACCAAACAGAGACTTCAGTCGAAACATTGAGGCTAATAAGATATTGAGTGTAATCGGTAATTACTAGAAATGTGCCGGCTGGTCAGTAAAGCCAGTGTTCGGCCTCATTTATCCAGTCGGTCATGTGGGCCATTTGAGCACAGATTAGTAGGTTAGTCGGAGCAGTCCATAGTCAGGCCACCCAATAGTAATTATTAGTATTCATAACAGTAATGGGTTAGTTGATTAAAAAATCATATTTATTCATTATTAAACAAAATTCCCATACAAAAAAATACAATGTCAAACTTAAAACTACTAAACATGCCAAAATTCCCGAACAAAAGTAAAAAAAACTAAAAGCTCGCCATCAAACCCCCCCCCCCCCCGCCCGGTATAAATCACAACTTTTGCATTTTCAAAAGATTGATAAGCGGAGAACAGTAGCTAAGCGCTGTCGTCGCGGCAGCGCCCCCCGTAAAAACAGTAATTAGACTTAAGTTTTACTCAACTCCAACTAATCCAACTGCACTCGTCCCATGTGGTTACTACGTGGTACATCAGAGAAAAACCTTTGATAGAAGCTTGTAATATCACTACCACAAGGGCAGTTTCACTTACCAATGTCATCACGTCTTAATAGATTATCCTCATAGAACACATTGGGGTCGACAGCTTTTTCCGGCAATAATACGAGTAAGGTTTTCGAAATGGATGACAAAATAGCGTCAATTCGAGCCTCTTTCATGTCTACCACCTGTGGAATAATTTAAATGAGTACTAGAACCGAAAATCTGTAGGTTAACTCGTTCACGTGTTTGGGTTCCATATTGCGAACCTCTTTAACAAATAGATCAACTTCATCTAGAATGACTTCAATAGCATCGCAGTAAGCTGGTATCTCTAGAGACGTCCACGTTATTGTGGAGAGCCCAGGCTGAAAAGCTTTCTCCATCTTCACAAGTTGCGCTCGTAGAAGCGGCAGATAGAGTTTCGGCATACTTCTACGGATGTACAAGAAAAATTAATAAAAATCTTAGACAGGGCTAAGCCTGCCCGTCCACTGGAATGGAGCGGAGTGAAAAGGGAATTTCTTCACCTATGTATGCACAATATGCAGGCCTCACATTGTTTCCCTTCACCGAAAAGCTAATAATAAATATCAAATCATATTTCGTACGTAAGTTCCAAAAACTCGTTAGTACGAGCCAGGATTCGAACCCACGACCTCTGCTTGAGAGGCGTATATCCGAACCACGCGACTACCATATAGCTCTAGAAGAAGCCTATATATATCAACCAACAGAATTTAAGCTGTTCTCGGCTAAACCTCAGTGGACATGAATTATTTATTAGTATTATTACGATCAATAGAATTGTAATGTGTTACTACAAACCCTCTCCGTTCCGCTCCGCTCCAGTGGACGGGTAGCCTAATGATGACAATTTTTTTATTGCATTCAATATATCTAACATAGCTAGAGTTGCCTGGTGAAACCCGATAATTAACAATTAAAGTTTTTGTTACTTATCGGGTTTCACCAGGCAACCCTCGCATGTAACATGCTTACCGCCTTATTTGATTATTCCGGTCAACTAAATACTTTATCCTTTCAAAATTTCCTAATATTTGATCCTTGCAATACGCGACAATCTGAGCGGAGTCTGGTACGCCTGTAGTGAATTATATAACGTTTTTAGGTATTCATTCATTCCATTTCTCTTAGATACAATTTAAGTATACATACTCAGTCCTAATTGCCACATATACTCAACTTCCCGAATACATTCAGGAATGTAAATATTGAAATTGACGATGTATAAATTTGTCGTCGGATGCCTAATGAGGAGGGGAGCTATCAAGCCCAATCTGACCTGAAATTACAGCATTATTTAATGTATCAACATTTATTTTTATAAAATTATCATGACTATTTAAATTATTTTGAACCTTAAAGCGCCATTTTTAAGATGTATAAACTGCATTTCACATCCTAAACTGTCGCGAATCCTATTTGAAAGCATATAGACACAGTATAACTAGTATTCTAACTCCAGGAATTTACTTGAGAATAGGGTACTTGCCTGTAGTCAATATAAATTACTTCACGCTAGCCTTGAAATCTGCTTTCGAAAATTTGCAAAAATCAACTAAAATTCACCTATTTAACGTTTTAAACGATTTTTAAAAGACCAAAAGCTATAAATGAGGAGATGATTTGATGTTTGAGCACAATGACGTCATTATGCTTTTTCTCATAGAAACTTCATACTATCCGAGCGTTTTGACAATTCATAAAAAGTAACTGATTTGATCTGTCAGGAAAGTACCCTATTACGCAAGTACCAACGCTCGCACACGGAGGGCGTGGTACCACGGCGGCGCAATCCCGACTAATGAGCCATACGTTCGCCAAAGAGCTGCGATATGCTATGCACACATTCATAACGCGCGATGTACCTTTGTATGAAGTCTAGTTAGGAAGAACTACTAGTTATACTATGAAGTAGATGGCATGGACATAGTACCGATTATAAATATTGATTGAACTAATAATCGATACGATAGGGTTAAGACATTGTGAGACCACTCTAGAAGTCATCGGTGGTTAAAAGGTTAAACTACGGTAAATATTCAAGTATTCTTAACTCACCTGACCAACATTCTCAGCCCAAGCTTTATGATAAATTAACTCGTATTCAGTAAAGACGATGTACATGACATTGAATAGTTTTATACATCTTTGCGTATTCTGAAATAAACAGAATCCAATAGGAATGAAGTCCATGAAAGCGATGAAAATTAGAACCATACTCTTACATAAATTCGAACATTCGTTAATAAATAATTATTTCCAAAAACAAATTAACACGCAAATAAATGCCAACAAAATATAAAATGTATTTCGCTGTAGTCATATTTTAGTACCATGTGTGTAATGATTTCGTCTTGCTTCTTAAATTCTGCCATTGGACCTTGAATATTTTTATCCAAAAATCTTATCCACATGACTCTTCCTGCCACCGGAGGCATATTTCTCGGCAATTCAGGATTTTCTCTCTCCTCGTTATACCTAACATAAAACGACAGAGGTCATAAATTCTGGATATGACTTTTCTTATAATATTCTTAAGTGACATTATTGATTGTACCTGTCTCGGATTGACTCAATTTCGGTGGTATATTTACTTATCAAGTCATAGTATTGGTCTTCAAGATACATGCACTTCAATTTGAGATTTTCAAATCGTTTCAGCAAATTCAGAGCTATCTCAGTGGTGGGACATTTATTAACGCTCTGTAAAAAACATTACATTTAAGCATTTTAATTTAAAATAAGAAAGGACAGCAAATACCATTTGCTTTTCTGCTTCTTTTAAATAGATAAAAAACGATTAAATAGTATAATGCTTACAGCTATCATGAAGTTTTCCAGTAGCACTTCTTGATTAGCAACAGCGTCCTTATATACCTTAAAATCTCTGTCGAAATCGGGGCGTCTAAAAATGAAAATGTATTCATGGTTATAGTTTTATTTACAGAAATAGTTAAAACAATAACTAGAAAATAAATATATACCTACTTAAAATCATATTACACATCTTAAACTAAATTAAACTACATACAAAATAGGTATCCAATAAACTATAAACCCCCCCCCCCCCCTCTAATAGCTCAGACTGCGGCATGCTCCCCATTATGTTGGCAATTAGATTACAAGGGAAATTTATTGCAAAAGGTGTGCGCCAGTTTTGAGGATCCCGTAAAGATGGGCCAATCGTGGCGACAGGGTTCTCCTAAATGTATGAATACGAGTACATGTCGACTGACTAGGGTCCCATAAAATCTCTACCGCGAGCGCCGAGACTTTGTATGTAGGAAAGAGTATTTGCGGCGTTTGATAAGCTGATCCTGGTCAGCGGCTTGCCTGAATGTGGAATGTAGCCAACGTGTCAACGCAAGTTACGTCCCAAAACAGGGCTCTGCTGGGTTTCCATGTTACCGATGTGGCTCCATCCGGTCGCTTGCCATTGTCTCTCGTCAAAACTGGAGGCTCCAGAATCGCAGGCACGGAGTCAGTGGCGATATAAACGGCCGGCAGTTCTGGTACATGCAAGGCCATGTCGTCCTATCTGATCCACGTCATTGCCGCAGGTGCATGTATAGTATAAGGTATACATTATCTGGCTCGGCTTCTTCATCCAGACCTGTACCTAGTGTTGCACTGTTGATAGTGGCTTTGGATTCAGATAGTAGCGGCGATAGGGTAAGTCGCTGTGGGGCGACCGCCCAGGGCGCCGGACATAAGGCGCCCCTTTATATCCTCTCACTCCCTGAGCGAGGCCTACGAGTACTTACTCGTGAATTCCCAAAATTTTGAAATCTCACCCAGGGCGCTGGTATTGCTAAAACCGGCTCTGGATTCAGATCTCTGCCTAAATACTTATGGTGCATGAGGGAAGGTGTGCTACCTATGGCCTGATTCACTCACGATGACAGCTACGATAGGCACGCTCTGAATCTCTAGGGGCTGTATAAAATAATTGTAAACACGAACCTGTGGTCCAATGCGTCGTAGGTTTTTGTCGAAATAGCTTTAAATAATTTATTGAAATTCGCAGCATATTCTTCGATGCCCTCTAAAGTTGTTTTGTTTAAAATATAATAGGTGATATAGGTTTGAAACAAGTCTATAATCTGTAAACAATAACATTATGTTTAGAAAAAATAAATTAAAATGTGTAAATTTATATTAAACTAAAAATATTTACCTTCAAAAGTCTTTTTCGGAAGGTTTCGAATTTTCCGAAAATATACATTTCAGAACAACCAAAAGGTTTCTCGTCGGCTGCTTCGTGCATCTCCTTTTGTGTCTCATCATAACATTCCCGGTAAAAGCTATACAGCCCCAAACAGAGCTAGAAAACAAATCAAAATGACTGTTAAGTTCGAATATTAAGTCAAACATAAATATTTTCATATAAAAATTATATGCATTTTCCAACAATCATCATTTCGATTTTCGAAATGTTGGTACGCTTCTAATAAAATACACATGCCTTAAATATCTTTGGACAGCGAGTAATGCACTATATCCAATTTTCTCTCACACTCGCAAATTTTCTTAAAACTCTTCTTACATTTCCGACCATGTCTTACTTTCTCTCTCGTTATATTTGCCATGTTCTTTATACGATTACATTCATGTTTCGAAATTGTACACGTATGCATAAAAATAGGACGTAGCGGGAACGAATAGGTACTTTTCGAGTAAACCGTTATGGGGACTGTGGTAACTTTAAATGTAACTTACGAGAGCTTTATTGATAAATCTTAGTTTGTCCTGGTTCCAAATAGTCTTTTTTCCCTTATTGGTTAAGTAATCCATGCACATGTTTAATATTTGGTTCGTCACTTTGACTAACAAAGTTGAGATCTGTTTAGTTGTATTATAATAGCGAGAGGTACCGTATACCATTCGTACAGTGTATAAAAGGCCTGGTATGTATTGTTCCATTGTATGTGGGTCACATCTGCGGGGTTATAATCGAAATATAAGTACTCAAGTAATAGGGGCCGGGAACTCACTGGTCATAGGTTGCATAACGATCATGAGTTGATGAGGTATGGTTTGAGCACATATGAGACCAAAGGCATGAACAGGGCCAGGTAAGTAAGAGTCTTCCCGCTAGAAGTAACAGCGAATTTCTGTACAAGTGCAATGAAAATTGTAATTAGATTATTTTAACATTACTAAAGATGCCTATTAAATATCCAACGGAAAAAGGAAAAATAACCACATTCTTACTAAAAAAACATCTGACTGCGGTGCAAAAAATATCGCGCTTTAAAGTGCAGAAATCCGCCATTTTGTTTTTTTGTTTCGAATTTTACGTACGAACATAGGAACGGACATACATACGTACATACTGACTTACATACATACATAAACACATAACCCTCCTTTTGGGCATCGCCGCAGTCGGGTACCTAATAATAATGTTTACGGAGCCGCGCTACAATCGTCAACCTTCTGCGGTTCATCTAGTTATCTCACCTGTACAATGGCTCGCAATACTTTTCCAAGGCATATAAGTATTTAACATTATCAAAAGCTTCGTTGTAATAATCCGTAACTTGATTATCCAATTGCCTCCATTTCTGTAAAGCAACCAAGCTACAAAGACTGAAGAGTAATTGCCAGGAAAGAAGTTCTAACTTTGAATATTGCCTCATACCTCTATAAGGAATTCGCCTGTTGACTCGATTTTTTTTCAGTCATAAATCGATTCTACGATTTGTGATGAACAAATATCTATATGACACCTAATACATTTTGTTTAAGTATAACAGCCACAAATTCAAACCAAAAGGAGCAGATCGCACTGAGCATTGAAAACGCTCTATGCAAAACGGAAGGAACTTATGACGTCATCCGTTCCATCGCTGTACTAATACTAAGTCTGTATGAAAAAAATAGCATTTTGCCATTTTGAGTACGAAAAAGTGCGTTTAAGCACATAGTTGTCTTACATTTATTTTTTCAGTGTTATTTAAGCATTCCGAAATTGACTTTAATTTTTCTTTAAGACGAGAAAAAAAACTCTTTTTTTTTTAACTTTGTGGTCTCATAACTTTATATTTTTCATACATTTCTTGTTTATTTCTTTTGAGTTATGATAATTTAGTATTTTCCAATCCGTGTGACTATATTATGTTGTAAAATTCAACATTAGTCAACATCCGAATTAAGGACGCACAATTCAATTGAACGCTGGAGTATGCAAGAGCTGCGGGTAGAGGGACACAGTGAGTAGGCTTGCTAGCCGAGCTTTGTCTCCTCGTACCTCACGCATACACCGCGACTCTCAATAAAGTTGAGTCAGGTTTCTACCGCACGCACGCACGTAAGTCTTTGAAGCAAAATAGCGAAGAGAGCACGCCAGTGTGTGGTCACTTAAGGCGTGTCGCTGTCGTTCAAAAGGATAATAAAATGTGAGGTTTCAGGCAAACGATATAGTTGTCAATAAGTTCCTACCATAGGCCGCTGCTATGAAGATGCAACAAAAAAAGCGTATTCATAGCCAAACGACAAAGGTCCCAACTCCTCCAACAAATGTAGGTACTCAACGTAATTTGGATTTCGACACTCGCATTACGAATTCCTGGTGTACGAAATAAGTTTCGCATTTTCTGAGCCGGAATTACTTCAAATTGAATCCTCGTATATGTACCTATGCACCTAACCCACGAGAATATAAAGGAATACCTTGATAAGTTTCGATTTGGCGCGAATTAGGGCATGTATATACATCTGACAGGGAATGCTCTTAATATGCTCTATAATAGAGGTAAAAGTGGTTAGTTGACGTCTCCAATGGTCCAATTCTGCCAAAGGACCAATATTGGACGGCTCTCTTCTCAGCTGCTGACTTTGTACTAAGACCTATAAATAAAATGAATCCCAATAAATTTATTGATGAGATATTGTTTTCGTGGCATTCATAAATGTGCCTTAAAAAATATTTTCCCCAGGTGCTGTGTTAACGTTTCATATAGAGGTATTCTGTTTTTGCCTGATTGATCCTGAGACCTATCTTGGACGCCTCCTGCTCCAAGACTCTGGCTCGTTAACTGGCAAGAAGTTGCGCACGATCGGGACAGATGGCGTGCTCTCGTTTCGGAGGCCAAGACCCTCTTTGGGTCCCTGAGCCAAGTTAGTTAGGTGCTGTGTTATCTTAAATAGAAGCCTGATTATTATTGCCCTGTGCAAAATATTACTTAGGTCCGTATCCAACTTTGAAAACCTCTTAATGGTAATAATAATAATAGTCACCATAGTAATTTGCTTCTTCCATTGCTTCACGTAAGTGCAAATTTCTTCTAAGACGAAAGTCTTCGTAATTGCGATTTTCATTTTCTCCTCATCAGCTAAATGTTCGTCATATAACTCTTCATTAACCTTAAACCGGGTGCAGCAGTCTAGGTCGATTTTGGTCACTGTTATTGGAAGAAAGAGTTCAATTAATTACTCAAAAGGTTAAGTTTATATTTAACCATGATACAGGTCATTAAAATATTTAGATCAATATTAATTCTGCTTTTTCAACACTGAATTTCTTGGAAATAATTCCATGGTTAGCATATTGCAAGTAATTTAGTTTACAGACATTTACCACGTTAAAAAACACTATCTTCCTACATCCTCGTACAACACACAAGAACCTAATACACACTACCCCTAGAAACAATCTTTATCCGGCATTGTATGTAAGAGCCTTATTACAACAGGTGAAAAGGAAGAATATGCGAATATAATATAAGTACTTACTTGCCAAATATTCAAAGAACAAATTAATTTTGGACAAGTATGTTTTTATTATGTCTTCGCTCTTAGGGTTTGGTGGATTGATGTCGCCCCAGGCCCTGCACATTTGCAATGCCGGGTAATACACGTCCATAAGCATTTTGTATGTTCCCGATACAACATTTCCTTTCTCTTGGTCCATATCGATATACACTAGGTAGTAATCCTGAAACCGCCAACCTACACATGTAGAAAATGTATGGAATGGAGTGTTTGTATAGATCTACATTCGGGCTTTCAAGCAAGGGAAGATCTAAAAAGTCCTCGATATTCCTCTCAATATAGTAGTCGTTAGTTAGCCGGTGATCTGTACCATAGAAATAAAACTCGAATTCATTTCTATCAATATCCATTTTCGATCAGTAGTTTTGTAGGTTTTTATTTAAATTTGTTTAATTAGATTGCTCATCTTAGAATTTGAGTAAGATTCAAGTAAATTTGGACCATAGTTGGGTGGACCGGACTACCCTAAAACTCCTCAACTATAGTCCGGTCCACCCAGACCGGACTATAGTTGAGGAGTTTTAGGGTATTCTTTATTTGATAGGTGAAAGTGTTTACGTCAGCAACGTTCTTGGAGTCAATAGCTTTGTTCTTGATCCTATACATGGCAATACATCGGCCACATGTGCCTATTGTCGAGGCGTCCGAAAGATACGTCCGCTCCATCCTGCCTTTTTGATTTGGCACAAATCGGCCAGACTCTGAAAGTATAAAGTAATGTGATTTAACCAGTTCGGGAATCTTAAATTGAAGGGATGTTTACAAAAACAACAACTGAATAAACTGGTTGACACCTACTATCATTGACAATGCTTCTCTGTAACAGCCAGTCTAATAAGTAATGTTGTTTTTGTAAACATCCCTTCAATGAGGGTATTTAGAAATCAGAAATCCACCAGCTGGCAGCAGGGTGGCGAAAGGTCTATTTGGCAGTAGATGTCAAAATTAAGTGGTGTGATTGGTGGATCTTGACGCCTACTGTCAAAAAGACAGCAGGCAGCAGGGTGGCGAAAGGACTTTTTAGGGGTTTATGATTTCTAAACACCCTCATTGTTAACCAAACTCGTCCAGTTTTCACTTACGTCTGACACTGGGCACGAACCTATCCTGAAGGCAAATAACAACTGGAAGAACGTAAACGCAATAAAATTACCCATTTTCACTGGTGGCAAAAGGGCATCGCATAGAACTATACAGTTGCGGCCACCCTCCGCCACTGCGCTGTCCAACAAATCTATATGCACGTCCGCATCATAAATGCCTTCCTGAAAGTAAAATCTTCAAGATAAAGTGCTTCGTTCATCTACTTCGAAAGAAGATAAAGTATTCCAACAATATGGCTAAGCAAGTGTATTAGTTACCTTAACCGTCTAAACAACAACAAAAAACGGCAAGTCCTGGGAGTAGTTCGTTCGTAAATTCATCATATTTTACAACTATTGAACGAATTACGAGACTTACAAGGAAGGAAATAAGGTAGGTACCTAAGTAATAATGTGAGGAAGAAAGAATCGTGCTTTCAGTGCGTTTGCGCGTTGAAATAATGTGTAGATTACGAATATGAAATACGTCCTGTTTGAAAACTGCTTATTAACTTAATACCTACCTACATACCATTTAGACCAACTTTTGGTAGGTACCCACAAATACAGCTACCGAATTGCATATGTAGGTACAGTCAGCAAAAGATAGATAGGTTCAGGTTTATATAGCTGTTTCCCCGAGACTTAGGTCGGCAACATTCTCAATTTCCTATGCCGGTAAGTTAGGATATAAAATTTACAAAAAAAATGCGACTAACCAGTACATATTCAGATGGCCGATTCAAAATTGAGCTCGCCATCTCGAGTAAAAACCTGTGTTGAGTCTTCAGGCCGCCCACGCGATTGTTACGTGCCTCCTTTGCCTTAGCCTACAAAATTAAAAATCAATTCAGAGACCCTTGCAGCTAAATAATTTAATAAAACAAATTGGTCTAATCAGAAAGTTTATTTACTTGCTTCTCTTTGTAAGACTCTTGGCCTAATGCCAAAGCACTCATAGA
The DNA here is from genome assembly GCA_947034925.1 of Eudemis profundana. NCBI lineage: Eukaryota > Metazoa > Arthropoda > Insecta > Lepidoptera > Tortricidae > Eudemis > Eudemis profundana. Next base: position 16,491,948 of record OX344798.1, read on the forward strand.
TAATTTGCTCTTCTTCTGAATGTCTTTCAGTCGTGAGCCGACATCAAGGATAGCCTCGAGCGCCGTTCGATCCACTTCAATCATCTGCTGGTGCTCACCGGATTGACGAGGCTTAGAATCCGTTACACGTGTCAATTTTTCAATTTTTTCCGCCGTTTTCTCTACATCTTCAGCATTTTTATCACCACCCTCTGCATCTTCAGATGGAGCTTCTTTATGTGCTTCACCCTCATCAGCCATGACTTCAAAATTATTTCAATAACAATTAGATAAGCACAACTACTCCAACAATTCAGTGATGGCCAATGTCAATCATTCGCATACAAAAACCTCAGTTCGATTTTAAATAAACGAATTCAAATGTATCAGTTTCAAATTCAAATATAGAATGACAAAATTTGACATCATAGACAATTTGATTTTAATTTGTTTTTTAAAGCTTGTCTCACACTATCAAGCAAAGCGTTAAGTATATTTATCTATGGATATTTAAGCGGCCTCCACACCTACAATATAAATTGTGCACAATAAAGTCTAACGCAATTGTATTGAATACTGCGTTGCCTCTATACGATGCATTATGTGTTAAGTACAAGTTAATGTTTTTAGATTATAAAGATTAAATGGAATAAAAATAGGTTAAATAGAATGTTAAACACACTTTTAGCATTTTTTCTAAAACATATTGCTTTATATGCATTACCGGCGACACAATAATGAGAATGTTATAAATATGTATAATAAAATTTAAGCTTCCTAAATATTCAGTTCAATCATTTGCAACCAAACTTCTTTTTCTATAAAAGTTGTAAACACGGTCAATAACTGTATGCAAAATGCGATATTGCGCAATTATATGGTGGGTGGGCTGAGTTTAGAGATGGTCACACATTGTATACTAACTGCTTGCTAACTCCATGGTCACGCAATAAATTAAAAAAAAAACTGCTAACTGTTACCAGACCAGGCTAGCGAAACTCGGAACAAAAAATACTTTATATGGAATTTACATGGCAAACCATTGCCAAAATACTGAAACAAAACGTCAGTACAGTTTATCAAATCAACTGTCAGCCATGTTGTTTAGAGTCTGGCTAATGAAAGATGAGACTAAAAAATAGCGGCAAATTTAAAAAAACAACGGGTTGCAACACTGTTTATAGGGTGACAAAAACGGTAATGATACTTGAGCCGATTTTTGAGTTGTTGTCACCTTTTTAATTCTTCCGATTTTAGTGAAAATTGGTAAGTACACAGCTTTTATTAGAGTGTTAGTGTTTATTTATGATATATATTTACTCCCCACATTAGCCACGGAAAGAAAAGCAAAAACAATTCAGTAAGTATTTTCGGAAACTGTTACTTTCTTATATTGCATATTGAGTATCAAAATCACCACAGCATACTATCCTCAGAAATCTAATGACGTTTGACACATTTGACGTTTGTATAATGTCGCCATTTAAAAAGTTTGGAATAAATGTCAGTCTCATCTTTCATTAGCCAGACTCTATTTGATTTTCATTCCGGCTAGCTCGCTTTGTTAGTTAATTTCTTTAGTTTTCCATTTAATTAAGTTTTAATTGTTATCTAAAATAGTGAAGTGTTTAAAGTGAATACACTTTGTGAAAATTGCAACCGAAAAGATGGTTTACACATGTGAAATTTATGGAAATCTACCTTGTCGTAAAAATCGTGAAAAAAAGGTTGTTTAAGACGAAATTTCCCATGGATGAAAGCCGGTAAGTATTGCTTTAGGTTCTTTTAACCATATTTTGGTGCAGCAGGCTATATAAACTGATAATTAGATATTTCATATCTATTTTCATTGTAGTTCAAATAATTACACAAAATAAGTGGACTTTCGTGACAACTTACATACAATATAACCATAACATTAATGAACATTATTTTTAGGGATGTAACGATACATAGTTTTGCCAATACGATACCGATACCGATATATTGTAGTAAATATCGGTGATACCAATACCGATACCGATATCTTAAAAAATAATGAAGTATGAACTTCAGATATTTGTATGTCCTTATTATACCTAAAAATTGGCTATATTTAACAGAGAGTCAACCCTGAAAGTGTAAAGTAAAAATATTAGAAAAATATAGATTGTCAACTCAAACTTCAAATTTATTTTTTAAAAAGAACCAAAGATTTAATTAACATAGTAATTGTCATAGCACAAGGTAATAGACCAATACATAAAATAAGTCAGTAATTGAAATTACTTTATGCAGATTTTTTTTCATACAGCAAATTCTTTTCGCGTTCTTCAAATATCGGTTGTATATTATCGGCGATACCGATATATCGGTATCGTTACATCCCTAGTTATTTTATTTATTTTTTAAATCTTGAAATTATACAGCGTGTAAGTCTAATACGGGCGATAAATTTAATCGGACATAGTATTCATTAGTGTAATCATGAAGTAAAAGGTTTTTTTAAGTTGCAGTTCATTACGACCCCATAATTATTTTTTTTTAAATTTCTCAGCAACAATGTATTGTAAACATGGTTGCGGTACGGCGGTACCGAAATGTCAACGTTACTGTCAACGAGCGTTTAACGTGAGTGTGTTTGCATTACATTGTGGGCTGAATTATTTTGTATGGACAAAATTATTGTTGCAACTTAAATAAAAATGAAATGTAAATGTTATCTAATTACCTTCACTTTGTCCTATACTAACCACCGTTAAGAGATTCGCCCGTATTAGACTTACACACTGTATAACCTAAAATATAAGAAAAACTATATGTCTGTTTTAATTATAAAATGTTTTCAGATGCAGGCAGTGGATCACGTTGGTGGGAAAAGAAGTCTGAAGAAACAACTGCCAACATTATCACGTGGACACAGTAACAGGTTATCGGAAAATCATAAAGAAAGATTGAAATATTATAAACAACATTAGATAATTAAATCAGTAGAAGAAGTTTATTTTTCTTCTGGTCCACATTTAAGTACAACCATGTATAAGTCAATTTCAATAAATATCCATTACACAACATACGACTTAAATGTGGACTCGATCCTAACCTAATTTCGATTACGAAAATTGTTAACATGAGCCTATATTTCAACCCTCTCCATTTTATCGATATCGATAAAAAATGCGAGCGTACTATCTTAGTCTGTTATGTTGGTACTATTGCTCTTTGACAGTTCTTTGGCATATATGTTGGTATTGGTTTGCCATGCAAACTGATTCCATTCGCTAGTATGGGAGGGAGGTTGTATTCTCTTTGACTGTTACTATCATGGTCATGGCTGTCAAGTGTCAAAAGTGTAATAACGAAAACAAACAAAACTATTCTAGCGGGAAACTGGAAAATTATATTCTTTTATTTACATTTTGTTCTCTTAAACAATGCGTCGCAATTGGAGGGGTCGTTACCGAAATAATTGGTATCGTCCCCGCAACCAGGCGAGTACTAGCGTTGCGGATAATCGAAGTTTAAACAATTCCAGCGCAACACGACCATGCACTTCTGCGGCGTCAAGAGCCCCTGCTAATCAGCCACTTATTGTACCCATCAATCCTGGAAATAACGTATGGAGTCTGTATTTTCCTTCTCAAGGTAGGTATCTGTGTCTATTTTATTGGCCGGTAGTTTAGTCGGACTCTTAATCAGTATTGCCATCAAACTAATCCATCAGTTCTTTAATTGGGCCATTGTACGCGCCTAGCATACCATAACCCATCAATCTAACGGCCAATAAAAAATCTGTATTTTGTGAGGAAACTTATAATCCTAAAATGATAAACACTTATGTTTTGTTTAGATCAATCCGACTCAGGGTTAGCTGAACATATCAAATGCTTCAAAACATTTATTGAGGAGAACAGGCATATGTTTGATCTGGAGAAAATTGACAAAACACGCAGCATCCCTTTAGATGTACAAGCTTTAGTAAATGATAAACAATTCATCGGTGGTTGGCCAACATGGGAGTCCGATCTCTTTGAGAAGCCTGATGTAACATTACCATTACTGGAATATTGTTTGCATGAGGTGAGTATACATTTTATAATGTCTTAAGCTTCTTTCCACTCTTGTTCTTATATAAAGATATTTATTAAACTCAATTTGGATAAGATATTACGGGTAAAAGGGTATTTGATTAAGCACCTTTGGAGCCCTTTGGCAGTTAAATCAGACAGCCTTTCACCTGTTGATATAAATAAGTAAACAGGGGGCTAGTACTTTTGCCAGAGTGTGCCCAAAGCATTTACTCTAGTAAAGTTAGATAGCTTTTCTGTGTGTAGAATAGTGTACATTAGTCATATGTTTAATTTTATTTTCAGTCACTGAAATGCGAGTCGAAAATAAAAGTAAGAATCATAAATCACCAGCCTGTTGTACCGCTTGCCAATTTGAAGGTCAACTATTTTGGTAAATATAACAATATTATTGTATTAAATTTCACCATGCAATTTCATTCACATGACTTTTTGGCTTCCACACAAATTTTCATCCCCTGTTTTAAACATTTAGCTGCATTTAGTGCAACTCTGTTTCCTAAAAAACATGTGTTTTAAATTTTAATCCCATTATCTGGAGTGGTTTCAGCTGTGCATTGGCTGCCAGTATCTTAAAGACAGAACTGTTATATAAAGACACTCATAGATTATAATTACAGCCAGCAACTATGAGTTCAAATACCATCAAACCTGTCAGTTGGTGATGAAATATTTGGAGATTGACACTAATACCTAGTCAGTTTTGTAACAACCTGTTAACTGCATTTGAAATAAGTCCCTTATAAGTTCTTTAATAATTTGCTTTGAGTACATCTGAACAGGACACTATTAAATGTTTATTATTTTCCTCTTTGAAACATATTTAAAACAATATCATCATCATTCTATATTGTATCCCACTGCTGGGCACAGTTTACACTCATAGATGAGAGCGAATTTTTAAACATAATGTTATTATCTATTTCAGGCAAGCTAGTAACCATCAAAGGGACCGTCATCAGAGTAGGCAGTGTTGGTTTAACCTGTACAAGCATGGCATTTGAATGTTCCGGTTGCCACAGTACACAAGCAGTTGTTCAGCCACAGGGAGTGTTTACAGGTTTTAATTGTTATTATTATGTCTTTCCCGTACACGAGACAATAGTGTCCCGGCCCTTTGGGAGGCGTGCGCGGAGCCGAAGCCAACGCGTAGAGTCCCTTTCGACAATTTAATGAAAGGCAACGTGTACACCCAGCGGATGCTGTCCCTGCCCGTGTCACGGGACGCACGCAGAGACAGCCCCCGCCAGATGCAAGGACTATTGTTGATTGATGGAATCTAAATTTACTGGGTTATGGTGGTGGAATTATGGACTAGATACTGGGCTATGGATTGAGACGTGACGGCGCCTGTCAGGAAAAGTGTGTCATGGCTTTCGCGGCACTGACAGACCGTGACTTGCCCTCCGCTGATGGGCCCCTGTTAAATAGCGACATTATGAGCAATGGCCCAGGGGCAACACCGCTGCCGAGGGCTGCAGGGTGTCGAGAGGTGTGCTGCGCTTTCTCCGAGGGTACTCGCGGCGTTATGCCTTTTATCACTTCCACGCCTGGAGCATATAGCTCTCGCGACTCCACTCTGGACGGCCGGTTAAGGCAAGCCAGAGGCGGAGGTCCTTTCACTAAATCCCATGACCCTCCCTAAGGACCCCCCGGAGCACTCGGGTACGTGGGGTCGCTACTCCCCAACAGCTCGCCACAAGCTGCCCTGCGTAATTGTTATTATTATTATAGCTTTATTATCCATACTATATTTAGTTACAATTTTTAAATAAATATAAACTGTTGTTTATTGTATGGCCTCTTTAGGGGTAAAATACCTCCTCCATCTTCTCCCATGTTTGTCTGTTTTGTGCGGTGCTCATCCAGTTTTTGCCAGCTATTTTTACGATGTCGTCGACCCATCTTTTCATTTCCCTGCCTCTTTTTCCAATGGGGCCAAGCCACTTAGTCCGCTTTGTATTGACATCCAATGTATGGGGAGGTCGCCAACTGGTATAGGATGGATTCCCTTGGTACAGTTGTATATTGGGTCAATTTGAGCTGATTTAGCCCGGTAACCATGAACACCCCCCCCCCCCCTGGTGGGTAGGGAGGGGGGGCACTCAAAGTGACGCTTTACCTTGCTTCGAACAAAAAATTCTATTGACTTCAATTTCCTCGTGTTTGGTATCATTTTCGTATAAATCAAGGACGAGGAATTCAAATTTCGATATAATTTGTATGAAGTTTCATACAAAAAAACTCAGATTTTGATGAAAATATGAAAATTACACTTCACTTTTTTGAACAAAAAGGTGTATATTGAAAAAAATATGAGGGTTTTTGAGTGTAAAAAAATACTCTTAGACGGGAAATTATCAGCTTTAATATAATATATTTTTTATGTAACCTTATCATACAACCTCAACCTGGAAAAAAATCAAACGTGCTACGCGATAGTCACGAAGTTATTTTTTCAACCCGTCTCTCTCACAGAAGGTCACATAATGTATATGTAGTACATGCATCATATTTCAGAAATGCATAAGTGAGCAAGAAAAAAGAAAAATAAAAAAAAATTACTTATTTTCCGAGCTGGTCCCACTTTCGAGATGGTCCCATTGCAAACAGGTCAGGGTCTGATAATGGGATCTTGAAGAAATCCTGGGAACTCTTAGAATATTATAGGCACACATACAGCGATTTGAGTATATTATATATTTATATCGTAACTTTGTTATTTTGTGACAAAAATGTCTATTCTTTCCAGCACCCAGTTTTTGTCAGAGTTGCAGAGGTGGTTCAAAATTTGAACCATTGCAATCATCGCCTTTTACCAGCACAACAGACTTTCAAGTCGCAAAAATTCAGGAGATACAATCTCAGGTGATTGTTTTTTATTTTCTATTTTATGTAAATGGCTCCAGTCTTTAGGATTCCTTACCCAAAGGGTGTCGACGGGACCCTATTACTCAACCTCCTCTGTCCGTCCGTCATAGCTCATATGGCTGTATCTCACACAAATAAAATTAAAAATAAAAGTGCCCCCATACTTAAATGTGTTTTTTGGCGTTTTTTGCTCGACGTTGGCACGGAACGGAACCCTTCGTGTGCGAACCAAACACGCACTTCGCCTATTTTTTAAATATCGGTTCCCCGAGATACCACTTCGTGGTAAGGTTTCTGCTAAGTATCTGTGTGTGCAAAACAGACCTTCCGAGACGGTGCTGCCAGCTGGTGGAATACTATTTCTACCTCGTGTGTTTATAAGTTTTGAGACGATTTTTTGAAAGGCCCAAAAAAATAAATTTTGAACTGGCGGCTTGATAAAAACTTTTTAAATTTTAAATTTAAACGATGTCAATTAGAAAAAAAATTGATTCGGGTGTTATTTTTCGGTGAACCAGATATTGAAATATGATCTAAAGTTAATATATTTAGGTATGATCTAAAGGGCCTACAGTCGAAGAAAAGTCTACTACTTAAACGATCGTTTAAGAAAATTAAGGCTCGCATGATGTCAACAATTGCTATGGAGACACGATCCCAAAAAGATTTTGTTTACCAACGAAAAAATCTTCACCGTCGAAGAAAAATTTAATCAACTAAAGCCATTCGTACCTCTATTGACGAATGGCCCACACGATTGAAGACCTATGTTCAGCACTTTGAATAATAAATATTTTATTTTTACCGTAATGTAATAATGATTTTTCTTCTGTCTAAACTTCGTTTAAATACTTCAAAGAGTGTTCGAGAAAAAAATGATTTTATTCGTCTCAAAACTTATGAACATACGAGGTAGGAAACCTCATTAGCCAAGTAGGCACCCCTGAGTTAGCACAGATACATAGCAAAAAGTCCGAAGAGGTTAATTTAACTATGATTCTGGTATACTTCCAGAGTGCTTCCGGATCAATTCCAAGAAACGTGGAGATAGAACTAAAAGGCGACTTGGTCGGCACAGCCTGCCCTGGCGACGTACTCTCAGTCACTGGTATAGTTCAGGTATATCAACCTTGTTTACTTACCTCCACTTCGACTACGATTAAAATAGACTGCCCCTAATGAGCATTTTTTTCTCACCTGCAGTAGCCGGTTTCACGAAGCTACCAGTCACAATTTCACAAATAACCAGCAACATTGGTCAAAAACAATAACATAATTGCCTAGTTCGACCAATGTTACTAGTTTAGACTTGTAAAATTGAGCCACAATGCGCGGTGCCACTTTCGTTAGGGTATAAAAAGGGGCTGGAATCTAAAAGTTTCTGTCGCTCATACAACTTTTTTGTATGGGGGCTAAAGAATAAACCTGTCATGTCTTCATACTAAAACTGAATTATCTAAAAACGGTCCCTTTTTAGTACCGTCCCACTGGTGTCAGAAAAAATGTCTTTCAGCCCTCTTTAAACGAGACTTCTACTACCAAAACTAATAAGATGTTCCGAGAAAATCGACTTCGGTCATTTAGTCGTCTCAATAGACGGATACCCGTATAAGTATGTAAGCAATAAAGCACTCGGTTTGGCATTACCGGGCTACCGGCGTAGAGGAAGGCCTAAGCTGCTGTGGTTCAATGTCTTAAACAAGGGTTTGAAAAGCTGCGGGTTGAACGAAGATAATGTCAGGAATAGAGCGAAGTGGAGCCGACAAATAAAGAAAGCGGACCTTGTTTCCGGATAGGAACTTGATACGTTTTATCTACAGGTCCGTAGTGAGAGTAAAAGCGGCGAGGACAAGAGAGCAGCTCGACTCCTTCAGCTATACATAGAAGCCGTCTCCATACACAGCCAGAGGAACCTCAGCAATCCAACCCTTGCTTTCACTATCAAAGACTATTACGCTATTCAGGTAATTCTTACTTATTTTAATTATTTCAATATCAAGCTTTACTTCAAATATACCATCTACGAGGATTGCTTTGAGCGCTTCAAACGCTGTGACTGGGTGAGATTATACTGTCAAAATTCTGCGAGATATTTTTTGTTATTTAAATCTCGAATCTCGTCAAAATGTTAGAGGAGTTCATAGTACTTCGCCGTCGATATGTAGAATCCTCCATTTTAGATGTCGGTTAAAATAAATGCATTATTAGGCGCCCTTGCTTATTCTTTTACGTCCAATTTTACCATAAATTAATCTACCTATTCAAGGAAATCCACGCATCCGAAGACGTATTCCGGCTGCTAGTGCACTCGCTGTGCCCGGCGATATTCGGGCACGAGGCGGTGAAGGCGGGGCTCATCCTCGGGCTGCTGGGGGGCACGGAGCTCGACGACGGGCCGCGGGCGAACCCCCACATCCTAGTAGTGGGTGACCCTGGACTGGGGAAGTCACAGCTGCTGCAGGCCGCCGCCCACGCTGCTCCTCGGGGTGAGACTTAATAATTTCGTCGACTCTTGTACAATAGGGATGACGACTGGGTTAAAAATATATAATTCTATTTAGTCCGTCAGTAAGATTATGGAAAAATATGGGACACGTATTTTTTGGTTTATCAAATTATTAAAAATCGACAAAGGTATAGATCATTAAACTTCCGGAGTGGGGGCTTGTGACGTCACTCTTAGGTGAAAATCGTACCAAAGAGTGGCGTCACTCGAAACTTCTAAGCACCGTATTCTCGTCACTTTACCTCCCACATCCTAGTAGTGTAGTGGGGGACCCTGGACTGGGGAAGTCACAGCTACTGCAGGCCGCCGCCCACCCTGCCTCACGGGGTGAGACTTAATCGTATGTTAGAAAATCCACGTGCTAAACTTGCAGAAGTCTCTGCAGATTTTCGCGTACTGTATGTAGTTTTAGTTATTTTTTTGTAGTTTAAATAATGGATTGTTGATACTTTTACTTATTCTTTGTGACCCAACTCTACCAGAAAATCCAGTAAACTCTTGGTCCTGTCTACGACTTCTAGGACTGATTTTGGAGACCCGACTATTCTGTCATTATTTGATCATTACATAGGTGCTGTCTGCTTCCAGCAGGCTCAACAGGCGGAGCTGTTAATACGTATAACACGGAGTGTTTATTCAATATTTCAACTTAAGATCCGCGCATAAGGTGATTTGCTTAATGAGGGCTAACAGCCCGTCAGATTATTATGCAAGTTTAATTTCATTGACAATTAGTCCCATTAACCGCTCATTCCCAAAATACGGCATTCCTAAAATACCAGATTCCCAAAATAATACATCCAACAAAATCATTGAGATTCCTGAGTAACTTACGATTTTATAATCTAGTGTAACGGGAATACGGTAAGACAGGAATCTAATAAATTGAGAATCTGGTATTTTGGGAATGCGATATTTTGGGCATGAGCGCCATTAACTAGCGGTATCACCAGATACCGCTAGTTAATGGAATGCAGATCACCAGATCTGCATTCAATTAAACTTCTCTTTCCATTCAGGTGTTTACGTGTGTGGTGCTTCCGCCTCCGCGGGCGGTTTGACCGTTGCCTTAGGGCGGGAAGCCGGCGGCGACTTCGCTCTTGAAGCGGGCGCTCTAGTGCTGGCTGACAAAGGAGTTTGCTGTGTTGATGAACTAGATAAGGTAGACAGTCAAGACCTTGATACTTATGTTTGACAAGATGTACCACAATACGACACGACTCGACAACGGAAGCCCATATTTCATCAAACCAAACCTAGGTTTTAGCTGGCCTGCTGCTTTACGTCTGATATACACTTATTTTACGTGAAAACTAAACCTAAAATGTGATCCCGTATGTAGCTAGGTGCTCTTTTCAGGTACCACGTACACTACATAATATGATCTTTTGCTAGATTCTATTGTTATTTCTCGACAGATGACGGCACACCACAGCAGCCTGCTTGAGGCAATGGAGCAGAGGCGAGTGAGCGTCGCCAAAGGCGGAGTAGTTTGCAGTCTGGCCGCGCGCGCCACTGTGCTGGCCGCCGCCAACCCTGCCGGCGGCAGCTACAACAAGTGAGTTCATTTCAGTTGCAACAACACCTCACAGAAACCTACAGAAGGGACGGGGTAATGGGTGTGACCTGGCTCTGTATGCCACGATGCTGGTCACCAGTAACGTGCACCCCATAAAGACCAAAAGACACTGCTTACCCTCTAATTTCTTCGGGTAGGAAGCCAGAAATTAGTAGGGTAGGCGGTATCTTAACAGGGTGGAAATAAGACGGTAGGCAGTGTTTTAACTACTCTCAAGGAGGCCGCAAGAAGTGTGCCCTAGACATAGGGTTGCCAGATGGTCGGGATTTGGTGGGATTCTCCCGAATGTTTGTATGTCCTCCCGACTCCCGATAAAGAAGAAAATCTACCAAAAAACGACTTCATTTTAAAAAACTTACTACGATCCACTCAAGGCGGTCCGGCCAAAAAAAAAGCTCGCGTCGAGCGCGCGGGGCATCTCCCGACCAGTCTCAAAATCCTGAAATGTTTTTTCTTCCGATAATAGGGTCACTCAGAGCTCTAAGTAAACAACCGTAAGGCCCTAGTAGAGAATAAGGTTACGGCCAGCCGTAAAAGGCGACCAAAGGCAGTTATATACATTCAAGAGTCACTTAAGGCGGGTTACCCGACTAATCCCTTCAAATAGAGTAGCGAATTACGGTTTACCACAGAACGAGTCCATCATATAGTGCGAAGAGGGTCACTCTAAGCTCTGAGTCCCCCGCACAGGCTGCGCAGATGGTGGTCACCATGGAATATAATTGGGAAGAAACACCAATTTAATTCCAACTAAATAACAATAGGCTAGATGACTAAAAAAATCTGTTTAGTCCGTCTGTTACATTATGAAAAAATATTGTACACGTATTTTTTGTTTTGTTTGACAAACAAAAACTGACGAGGATAGAGTGCTTAGAAGTTTCGAGTGACGTCACTCTTGAATACAAATTGTACTCAAGAGTGACGTCACAAGCCCCCACTCCAGAAGTTTGAAGATCTATAACTTTGTCGATTTTTAATATTTTGATAAACCAAAAAATACGTGTCCCATATTTTTCCATAATCTAACTGACGGACTAAATAGAATTACATATTTTTAACCCAGTCATCATCCCTATTCTCATAAACCATTATTATGATATGTTGATAACAAGTAAGTTTTTTTACAGGGCTAAGACTGTTGCCGAAAACTTAAAACTGAACTCTGCTCTGTTATCAAGATTCGACCTCGTTTTCATACTCCTGGATCAACCAGATGAGGTACGTAATATCAAAATTCTACTTAACCTTTACAACGCTACGTCAAACAGAAAAGTTACAAACTAGACGCCATGACATAATAGTGTCAAAACCGAAATTGAACTTTATAATATTATGTTTATGTAATTAATTATTCCCTTTTCATTTTGACGATCTTTTTGTGAATTCATTTTAGTTTTAGATAATATAACGCTATGTACGAGCTTTAACATGGTCATTCACATAATAACTACTATTAACACCATGTATGTTTGAGTTACTCCGTGATGATGGCGCTTGCAACAGTGCCGAAATATCGGGAACTCATTAAAACAAACATGCATGGTAAATATTCCGTTGTTAATAGTAGCTATGTAATTTTCAATCAGAAATAAATGAATCTATCTATCTATCTTTCGCTCTGCGCTCTGTGACGGATTAAACCGTCGTTGGTGTTGAACCTGTGGTGCGGATATATCCTTTGTTGGTGTCTGAAAGGTTAAACTTTTACATTCAAATCTAGTTTCCATACTTTTCTAAGTCTCCGCATGACTTATGTTACAGAAAATCGACGCGATGTTGTCAGAGCATGTACTAGCACTACATTCAGGAAACAAGCGCCAGAGCTCAGCAAAAAATGTTATAAACACAACCATCAACACTAGCCAAAGCGACAACGATGCCTCTTTAAGGTAAATAAGAAAAATCACCCCTTTGTTTTTTTAGCCTCTTATCTGATTGTACAGGTTCATGGGAAAACCTCTGTAATCCAATAATCTAGAAAAAAAAATTCTATCAAATAGTATACCACTCAATTGCTACAACATTTTTAATTACTTGAATTTCGCACTTAGCGTAAATTTCTTCGCAAAAACTCAATTATCACCTTATATATAATGTAAATTTAAATTACTGAATTCGATTCACAGCAAAAGACTAAGACTAAGGCCCGGCGAAGTAATAGACACCCTACCTATAGTTTTGCTTCGTAAGTACATCGCATATGCAAGAAGATACGTGCATCCAAAACTGAGCAACGACGCAGCCAACGTATTACAGAACTTTTACTTGGAATTGCGTCATAATCACCAAGAGGACGGGACGCCTATCACCACTCGACAACTTGAAGCCTGCATTAGATTAACTCAGGTAAGTGTTATAACACTAAGTGACAAACAAGCATGCAATCCACTCAATGGAACGAAGAAACTATAGACTAAACACCAGTGGCGTGGCGTAAAAGATATCCTTGGGCAAGCCGGTGCAGATTTGGCGTACATTTTCCTTAACAGCTGTAGAATAAGGTGCTCAAATGCCTGATATTAGGCAAGCCGGTAGGAATCGAGTTCTTTGGACGCCACGCTACTGCTAAACACATGCAACCTGTTAAGTAAAAAGTTGCTGTTGGGACTTATTTCATTTTAAAAAATCGTTTGTTTTAGGCGCGAGCTAGGGCGTGCTTGAGGGAGGAGGCTACAATCCAAGATGCCAATGACGTCATCAGCTTATTAAAACACAGTCTCATAGACACATTTAGTGACGAATTCGGAAACATACAACTATCTCGTTCAATAAATGGATCAGGCGTCAGCTCCAGAAATAAAGTAAGCGCATGTTTATTTTTAAAACTTTATTACTGAACATAAATATTCAAAAAGCGTATACATCAGGTACCTATTATAAGGAGGTCGTTCAGTTCACTATGACGCGTCCTTATTATGAAAATCATATAGCTAATTGTGACGAATCCACGCGTCATCGTGAAATTAAATATCAGTAACATAGAATCACACAGAAATGCTCTTTACTTAGGACATTTCTAGTGTCCGTCAAGATAGCGTACACCGTAAAGATATTCAGAATCTGATGCAGCCAATAAATAGTACCCAAATAGTACCCACGAAATACCTAGGTGAAAAAAATATTACCCTTAAACTTTTTGAAATATAAGGCCTGTTCACGGTGTACACGGGTGTCAAGCTGGCGTACACCGTTTGTATCTCTGGAACGGCTTTGTTTTTGGAAACGCTTTATATCTCTAAAAATAGTACCCTAGGGCCCTAAAATTTCATTTCTCTAGCTATCGTAGAAGCCAAGATATTCCATGACTTAACGGTGTACAAAATTTCACACCGTCAAGCTGGCGTACCTACCCGGGAATTTCACATAGAAAGAGCTCAATATATCTCGGCTTCTACGATAGATAGAGAAATGAAATTTTAGGGGCCTGGGGTACTATTTGAGTACTATTTTTGAGATATAAAGCGTTTCCAAAAACAAAGCCGTTCCAGAGATACAAACGGTGTACGCCAGCTTGACGCCCGGTAGCGTACACCGTGAACAGGCCTTATGTTTCAAAAAGTTTAAAGGTACTATTTTTTGACTTAGGTATTTCGTCGGTACTATTTGGGTACTATTTATTGGCAGCATCAGATTCTGGATATCTTTGCGGTGTACGCCATCTTGACGGTCACCAATTTCTACTAGTTTCCACGACATTTTTAACGGAATACCGCAAAATTTAAATTGCAATAATGCAATATTGTTGTTGTTTGTTAAGGCAGCTACTTCTATCAAACAAATAACTGATAACAGTAGCCTTCTAGAAAATAACCGAAATTATGCTAAATTAGTACAAAAAATATGCGTAGTTTCAACAATGTGACCCGTATAGTTCCAACATCAGTCCGAGTGGCAAATCTAAACATATAAAGTAATTTAATAAAAAAATAAGAATAGCTAACTGTACATTTTATTTTTCAGTTAAAAAAGTTTCTGGATGCGTTAACAAGGCGAGCACATCAGCTGGGTAAAGATGTGTTCACAAGACAAGAAATGATACAACTACACAAGGCGGCCGGCGTTGCAGGAGATCCGAATGATCTTATAGAAGCTATGCACACTCATTCCTATTTATTACTCAAAGGATCAAATTTATATCAGTTAATTGCCTTTTAACCCCTCATATGTGTAATTGGTAAAATATTGCAAAATCAAGTCTTTGCGCCGTATTGAGCAAAATATCTTGTGTGACAGACGGACAGACAGAGTCGCACCATAAGGGTTCCTTTTTTACCATTTTGGTACGGAACCCTAAAAATTATCTGTAAAAAAGGTGCAAAAAGACTGCCTAAATAAATATGTAGTCAAACTCCTATCCAAACACAGACGAAGGGTTAATAGTATAAGTAACAGTTGTTTTATTGTTAAGTAATTTTAAAAATAAATGTATTATAACTAAAGGCATTGTTTTACTTTATCGCCGTAGGTTACCTCAGAAAAGCAAACACACAACTGCCCTCTTAGCCTAGCATAACACCGTTTATCGCCGACGTAAAGCATTCGTCCTTTTCGCTGATAACTTATCGCTAAAAAAGAGAAAAGTTATACATCGGTAATAGGTACACGGCATCGCGCTACGTTAGAAAGGCGTGCGTGTGTAACATACGTCTTTTTCTATCTAACGTAGTGTGATAGGGACAGATGACAGCGCGAAACTCGCTACAAGCGATCTCGCGAACAGTTCTAGCTTTTCTTACTACTCTACATTCTATTACTAATAAGTCTTTAGTAGAATTTGTGATGTAATGTATCAGAAACAAGAATCACGAAAGTGGTGCTTAATTTAGTCGACAGATTGTTTCGATAACCTAGGTGATTTCAAACTTGACTCCATTTCATTAACATCTGTCCTAGAAGGCACATTTTGAAGAGCTATGGATACATGACAACAACTGTACATAGCCAAAGTTACTAACACAGAATTCCACGACGATGGTTGCAGGAAACATGCAAAAAATATATTGGCAACTTTGCTACCCGCAAATAAGTAAAAATTCGATATAGCCGACATTATCAAAAGAGGGGTGCAGACTATTGCTAAAAATCGTATTTCCATTACATCTGTTCTTAAAACTTCTTTTTTGAACCATTTATATGCTTCTGTGGTTGAAGCAGTTTTGCCTAATTGTTCTAACGTGATGCCTATGAAGTTAAGAGCAGACCAAACGAATATATCCCAGACAGTACCATGCCAGAAAAAGATAAAAATAAACGTGCTAAATGACGCCGTCAATTTGAGGATTGTTGTTGGTAAATTTACGTATCTTGGTATTATGCCGAGGCTGGGTTTGTAGATGTATCTGAAATTAATAGGTTTGTAGTTAATAAGGACAAATTATGGATAAACTCGAAGATAACTACATGCCTCCCGACGACGTCTGAGCAAGGCAGACTATCTTGCTACAATATTACCTATATGATACTATCTATCTGTCGCATTTAAAAGGACGCGACATAATGGCCAGCAATAGAAGTTTTTTGGGCTGATGATGATGAAAAACAGAATATAATATTGCGCAATAATATTGTAAGCGGGTAGGCCGCCTTATATATTGCACTAGACGTCTAGGTGTATGTTCTTTGGTAATTCGAGTATTTCGAGTTGATCGATTTCCCATACAACGAAAAGAGAGTTAAGGATTTCAATCAAGTCAAATTTAAGTGTTATTTTTATTTCACAGCCTGATAGGTACATATTGCCTGCGCGAAACAGCGTGAGAAATCCCAAAAACATGCAATTGGTCGTTTATGATTAACACCATCTATTATCATCATTTAGGTTTATTTACTAAATATTTTTGTGGACTTTATGACTTATTATTTTATGGAAAGTAAATTTTTGGTCAGCCGTTATTAAAATTGATCCGCAAAAAAAAATAAGCAGTTAAATCATTTGGGCAGCAAACAAAGATTTGGCTGGCAATAAATAAAATCGGGCGGCAACTCTTGTTCAGCAAACAGTTGAAAAACGGTTAACATTTTAACCAATATTAATCTGCTTTTTTATCATTTGGCTGCCTAATAAACAGTCGAGCTGCAAAATAATTACTTGGGTAGCAAGATTTTACAATTGGTCAGCAGAGAGTTTAATTGAGATATACAGGGTGTCACTGTGATATATACTGGGTGTCACTGTGATATATACAGGGTGTCACTGTGTTATATACAGGGTGTCACTGTGATAGATACAGGATGTCACTGTGATATATACAGGGTGTCACTGTAATGTGTACAGGGTGTCACTGTGATAGATACAGGATGTCACTGTGATATATACAGGGTGTCACTGTGTTATATGTATACAGGATGTCACTGTAATGTTACTGTGATATATACAGAATGTCATTGTGATATATACAGGGTGCCATTGTGTTATATACAGGGTGTCACTGTGATAGATACAGGATGTCACTGCCAGCAGAGAAAACATGTCTGTAAGCAGTTTAATTGAAATATACAGGGTGTCACTGTGATATATACTGGGTGTCACTGTGATATATACAGGGTGTCACTATGTTATATACAGGGTGTCACTGTGATAGATACAGGATGTCACTGTGATATATACAGGGTGTCACTGTGTTATATACAGGGTGTCACTGTAATGTATACAGGGAGTCACTCTAAAAACGAAACAGCTCCCAAAAATAGGTAAGTTAGGGTTATTTTTTTTTGATGACCCTAAAACGAAACGGCTCCCAAAAATAGGTAGGTTAGGGTTATTTTTTTTGATGACCCTAAAAACGAAACGGCTCCCAAAAATAGGTAGGTTAGGGTTATTTTCTTTTTGATGACCCTAAAAACGAAACGGCTCTCAAAAATAGGTAGTTTAGGGTTATTTTTTTTACTGACCCTAAAAACGAAACGATACACGTTGTGAATAAATAATATAACTTCTAAACATTATGAGATGTATAAAAAATCGAAATACCAATTTTATATGAGCCCATCACAGTGACACCCTGTATACATTACAGTGACACCCTGTATATAACACAGTGACACTATGTATATATCACAGTGACACCCTGTATATATCACAGTGACATCCTGTCCTGTATCTATCACAGTGACACCCTGTATATATCACAGTATCACTCTGTATCTATCACAGTGACACCCTGTATATATCACAGTTACATCCTGTATCTATCACAGTTACACCCTGTATATAACACAGTGACACCCTGTATATATCACAGTGACACCCTGTATATATCACAGTGACACCTGCTACTTGACAGCTGACAATTACCGAATGACAAAATGCGCACACGATTGGCGACAGAATAGTTGCGCCCAGTTAGGTTTTATTGCCCCCTTTTTTTGATGAACAAAATGAAATATTTTGCTTACCTACTGATTGCTTACCAAAATTTGATTTACCGTAGATCGCTTAATGCAGCTCAAATATTTAATTTGCTGACCAAAATAATTTAGAGCAGATCAGTATATCATTAATTGCAGCCTGATTTATAAATGTTTGCTTACCATAAGTTGCTTACCAACTAGCTATTTTGGCTGACCAAATACATATTTCTGCTGACCAAAATATGAATATTTTGCTGATCGATTAAATGATACCCTTATTTTATTATGTTGTTTTACGTACACAAATTGTATCAAGCTATGAAATGAGTCAGGCCTCAACCAAATTTGAGGCCGGTGATTCGAGTCGGTCGGTTTTCCATACAAACAAAAAGAACCGACGGACTCCATTCATTTTTCGTTTGTATGGAGCTTAGGTCTGCCATCTCCAAAATTTGACACCTAGGACAAAAAGCGTACATCTCCGGATTTTGGAGCTTAAAACCCGGAAATTTCAACAGCAACGCAGTTTTTTTTTCACTTCGGGGGGGGGGGGGGGGGGGGTGCATTAGCTCTCGCGAGCCGGAGTAGCAAACCTGGACTCCAAATGAAAGGTTCCCCGGACGCTCTCCAAACTAGGACAAAATCTGGACGGATGGCAGCCCTAGGTATGAAGTACCGACCGAGCGACTCAAATCACCGTTAGGGCCTGTGCAAGTGTGCACACAGTCTTATAAACGCGCCGGCGACGCGCGTTTAGTAGCGCAGTCTCTTTTAAAATAAATTAAAATAAAAAGGCGTTTAAAAGATGCCGTGTGATCCTGATTCTTTTGTTAAAATATTTGAAGATTCCTGGCTGAAAAGATAAATAAGTACTTACTTTATCAAAAACTTGTACAATCCCACATCGAAGTATCTCCACATGTGCGAGTAGACGTGCACTCTGGCTATGCATCGCGGGTTCGGCGGTGCGTCTATATTATCCAACCGCCCAAATGCGGATGTAGTGCCATAGAATATAACGTACTTCATGTGGAACTCCAGACCCATCCAGAGACCTCCGCCGCATAAGGCCATTGTGGGTAATTCTGTGATTGCCTGAAAAAAGGGTATAGAAATCATTTTTAGGCCCGACAAACGATGCTTCACAAAAACCCCCTATGATGATATCAACAGTAGCGGTTTCTAGGATCGCCAATAGATACAATTTTTTTAAAGACTCCTTCACACTATAGCGGCAGCATGGCCAGCGGCCATGCGCCAAGAAGTTCGGCGGTATACACGGCGGGTCTTTGTGCCGCCAGACTTGCTCCACAAAAGTACCGCCCACACGCCACCAGTATGGCCCGCCCCTGGCCTGATGATGCCGCTAGCATATCCGCGCGGTAAAAACCCGCCAACCAGGCCTCCGACATAGGATGACTTAAGGTTGACCCAAAATTTAAGGTCGAGGTCGACCCCATCTTACTGAATAGATACTCGTCCCATTGACAGCACGCGCTTAGCGTAAGTACTAGGTAGTGTAATAACAGATTACGTCACAACACTAGCGCATTCTAACGGGTGCATTCAACTCGTACGGCTACCGTAGGTAGGTACTCTATATGGTTCCCTACCTCAAAAGAAAAAAAACGGAACCCTTATAGGATCACTCGTGTGTCTGTCTGTCACAGCCAATTTGCTCCACTGGTCCGATTGAGTTGAAATTTGGTACATATATTAAGGTTAATCACCCGAACATGGACATATCACGAAAATATATGAATTTTAACCACGGGGGCCACTTTTGGGGACTTTTCTAGTTGAAAATATAAAAAAAAGTTAGCAAACTATATCTTGTGACATATTAAATGGAAGGGCTCACTGTGAGAATCACAAATATAATTATAATTTTTATATTAATAGTTTTGAAGTTATTTAAGAAAATAGGCAAGAATTTACCATTTCCCCTCCCCCCCCTCCCCCTCATCTCAGAAACTATTGGACGTAGAATTTTGAAAAAATATGGCAAATAGTCCTACACCTATAGATTACAGGAAAACCTATAAGAAGTCTGTGCAATAAAGTATAATTGTTTTGAACGTACGGAACCCTCTCCACGCGAGTCTACCTCGCACTTGTCCGGTTTCTTATCCACTCTCATAATAAAACTTTTATGGCAATAAAATTTTATGGCTCGTCAAATATATGTTACCTTGTTAACCATCCATTTGAAGTAGGGCTGTGAATTGAGTTAATTAATTTCATCTTTTAATCCAATAGATCCAATGAGATAAAATAAGTTAAGATACGATTAACTGCTAGAAATTATTAATAAATACAGAATGGCTATTATAGGTTCTCTTTTCCATTCTTATAAAAAAATAGGTTGGTGAAACCTACCAAATATTTTTAACAGAGTTCAAAAAACGAAGTTATCAATTCGACCCATATGTATGTAATATTGTCAGAATTGCAGTTCTCTGATACGTTACTCTATACCTGCTTCTAAACGTGTGTGGCAAATTTCGTAAATGTATGTATGTATGTTTGTCCGCGCATATCTCGGAAACTACAAGTCGGATTGCAATTTTTTTTGTTTTTGTAGAACTAGGTATTGTCTAACTTAGGGAACTCTGCAAGTTTCATCAAAATCGGTTCAGTAGTTTTTGAGATAGAGAGTTATACAGGGTGTCCCTAAAACCAACTTTTATACGATCAGGGCTGATAGACCAGCTCATAAGAACCTAGATTAAGCAAATTTGACCTTAGTAAAAATCTCTTAGTTTTCGAGATATTGACGTTTTTGTAAAACTCGTGCTAAGTGATACCCTGACTCGGTGTTTTGAGTGTCATTGCTAAAATATCAAGTATTTTACAAATCCGTTTTTTGCTATGTGTGGCCAAATAACTATGCTAATGAACGTATTTTCTATTTTTGCTAATTTATTCATGCTGTGGACACAGTACAATAACAAAAAAAAATATTCGATTTTTTTCAATTTTCACCTCTGACTTCGAACTAGTGTGGTGAAAAAAAAATGTACTAACATAACCAGGCACTCAACGTCAAAAAATTGCGCATTTATTGTATTTTCTAAAATGGTATAAAATTTACTAAACACTGTAATAATTTTTGAAATAATGATATTTTGTTACAAAATTAACTGTCTGCCGCCTTCATCTCATACGATCCGGTTGAACTAAGTTTGCACCTGTCGTGCTTGACATCACATACAAATTAGGTGCAAACTTCACGTAATCGTCAATATCTCGAAAACTAAGAAATTTTTATGAGGTTGATTTTACTCAGTCTCGTTTTTTATGAGCTGGTTTATCAGCCCTGTTCGCCATTTTGTAAAAGTCGCGAATTTTGATAGCCTGGATCAGTCTTTCGAATGTCATGACTTCAAATTTCAGTATTTTCTTAATCTGCTTTTTGTTCAACATTACTTAATAATTATGCTATCATATCATTTAACCAATGGAATATTGTAGTATAACCTCCTTTTGAATTAAAATGCTATTATCTTAAAAACTACGGTGTCTAGTGTGTAAAATCTTACTATTTTAAACTACATTATTTTTTTTTATTTTAGCATGGTAAATTTGTTTTAAGTATTACGCGATTCAAATCCGAGGTCATATTTTGAATCACGTAAAATCTAATTTATTTTGATAAGGTATGATAGCATAATTATTAAGTAATGTTGAACAAAAAGCAGATTAAGAAAATACTGAAATTTGAAGTCATGACTTTCGAAAGACTGATCCAGGCTATCAAAATTCGCGACTTTTACAAAATGGCGAACAGGGCTGATAAACCAGCTCATAAAAAACGAGACTGAGTAAAATCGACCTTATAAAAATTTCTTAGTTTTCGAGATATTGACGATTACGTGAAGTTTGCACCTAATTTGTATGTGATGTCAAGCACGCCAGGTGCAAACTTAGTTCAACCGGATCGTATGAGATGAAGGCGGCAGACAGTTAATTTTGTAACAAAATATCATTATTTCAAAAATTATTACAGTGTTTAGTAAATTTTATACCATTTTAGAAACTACAATAAATGCGCAATTTTTTTACGTTGAGTGCCTGGTTATGTTGGTACATTTTTTTTTCACCACGCTAGTTCGAAGTCAGAGGTGAAATTTGAAAAAAATCGAATAATTTTTTTTTGTTATTGTACTGTATCCACGGCATGAATAAATTAGCAAAAATAGAAAATACGTTCAATAGCATAGTTATTTGGCCACACATAGCAAAAAACAGATTTGTAAAATACTTGATATTTTAGCAATGACACTCAAAACACCGAGTCAGGGTATCACTTAGCACGAGTTTTACAAAAACGTCAATATCTCGAAAACTAAGAGATTTATACTGAGGTCAAATTTGCTTAATCTAGGTTCTTATGAGCTGGTCTATCAGCCCTGATCGTATAAAAGTTGGTTTTAGGGACACCCTGTATATCAGTCACTGGGAAAACAGCGTTATTCAATTACTACTGAAATTAAGAAAATGAAGAAATAAAAAGGTAATTTAAAAAAATTAAACCAACTTCAAAAAAGGAAGGAATAAAAGTTTTATGCCAACTATTTTTTTGAGGTCGGTGCTAGCCTTGATATTTGGAATAATGGTGCGTGACTGGCACCAAAGTCTATTTAATTTTTTTTAAAATTACTTTTTTATCTTTCCTCTAACTGTCGAAATATACCACCCCAGATGGGAAACACATGCCATCAACTTTCTAATAACATATTTGTAATCTTTTATAAACCTCTATTCATGATATATGCAAAAAATTAAATTAAGCATTGTTAAGAGAATTGGAAATTTGCTTCAGATATCACAGATATGAAGGTATGCAGGAAGGTGGTCCCATACAGTTTCCAAGAACATCGGACACAAACGAGGTGTGGAGATTAAAGAATAAACCTTATTATTTCTTGTGATGGGAAACATTTTAAATCAAATCTGTAATTTAGCACTGGGTTAAACTAACATAACGCACCGTTAATCAAAAACAGTCCTAATTACAAAAAATTACAATTTAGTTAGTATCTTAAAACGGTTTTAACTCAGTTGTTAACAACATTGAATTAGGCAGCTTTATTGCTAATAGTGTGACAGTAAAAATATTTAGAAAGACATATATATATATCAGTGGCGTGGCGTAAAAGATATCCTTGGGCAAGCCAGTGTAGATTTGGCGTACATTTTCCTTAAGAGCTATAGAATAAGGTGGTCAAATACCTGATATTAGGCAAGCCGGTAGGAATCGAGTTCTTTGGACGCCACGCCACTGATATATATATATATATATATATATATATATACATATATCTTACCTCTATTTCATGCTGCATGGCATAAAAGTAAATATAGTGGAAAGCCAAATCCAGTATGAAAGTATACATTAAAAAGAGAATCATGTCCCATATAAATCTTCTCAGTCTCTTTGTAACATCGTTTCTTTTAACTTTTAGGCTTCTTTCAAAATCTTCGTAAAGTACTACTGGTCCAGTATGCATCAGTGGCAAGTAAAATATGTAACTCAGCATATTAGTCACAACTTCAACTTTAGTGACATTTATTTTATGTTTTACATCCATATAGTCAATACAGAAACTAATACACCTCAATTCTATCCATGAAATACAAACCAATGTTAGATATATCTCTTCATCAAAAAAATCTTCAGAATCAAAGAAGTACCAAAAGTAGTCATTGTATTTCAAAGCATTAAAGCAACACAATAAACCAATACTCAACAACCATACAATACATTTTCCACCGCCAAAAAATATTATCAACAGATATAATATTGGTTGAAGAACAAGAAGGCTCATTTGCTTCACTCCAGTATATACCAGGATGTAAATAATGCTTGATAATATATACCAATACTTCAGGTATTTTATTTTAAATGACCGGACCATTTCAGATATGACAAATTGAAATATCAGATAGTACCAAGACCTTTGAAAAAAATATTTCCAACTGCTCCATTCAAGGTCTGACACATCTCGGTACCTTGACAAAAAACTCCATCCAGCAACTAAATCTGGCCATTTCGGCTTTGGATTATTACTAAACAATTCTGAAAAAAAGAGGAATAATTTAATGAGCATGAATGCATTAAGCAATGCTTTTAATAACTACATAACTACTGCATAAAAAACTTAACTAAAATATAAAGTTCTTCAAAGTGTCAAAACTTTTCACATTATTAATGTTCACATCATAAACTTGTCCTCAGGTGAATTGTGTTTTGTAAAAATTTTAGTAAGTCAGTTCTAGTCAAGGATTGAAATTACATTAGTTATAGAATAATACAAAAAAATATTACCACTTTGAACCTGAAATAACTTAAACAATGAAAATAAGTTGGCAAAAATCCACAAACTGAAATAAAAATACAACTCGACTGAATTTAATTTGCTTGGCATTATGACGGTTACGAATACATATAAATTTGCATTGCAGTTTTATGTGAAACGCACTTATCGTACGTTTTCGCGTAAATAATAACTTTACATTTTCAAATTGTCCGGCTTGATTCTCTAGTCTAAATAATTCTGACAATGACAAGTATCACCATCAGTATGACAGCTGACATCTGTCAGTATATAGGATTCCAGTGAACGAATGGAATTTTAGCTCGATCCGATCAGCGAGCGAAACCGAAGGAATCGATAGGGTTGTACCATTGTATTTAATCGCATATTCCATCGTAATCACATAAACGAATTTCGCACTTTTTAATTAATTGCTGTTTTAAAATCAGTTGATTGCGTTTGTTTAATGCCCTATTCCAATAAAGCAAGACTACTTAAACAGTAGCGTATTTGAATTTTATTTTTTTAGAATATTACTGTAATGACATGTGTAATGATTGTTATAATAAATAATATATTTATTACGCACCCAGGCAGGCCTAAAATATGCGATCCGGGGCTTTCTCTTTTACCGCCCGTGGTGTGTACACAACATTACGTCTTTTCCTGACCAGGAAGAGAAATTTGCAGCCAATGCCACTTACCGCCTAGCCTAGCCACGTCATTGCACAACCAGTGACAATGGCGAGCGGTGCCCATAGCTATAGGCGAGAGTGAGAGATCACGCTCCGACCGCTCCGACCTCCTGCTCCCACCTATGGCCGCCGCTGCCGCTGCTGCTGGTCGTGCATTGTCGTGGCCAAGCGGTTAAGGCCTAAATAAACCGGAGACATAAATCCTAAATCAAGGACCTTAAAATAAATAGCCGGACGTAGCCTCGCTAGCAAATTACTGAAGCACCTCTAGTCCACTGGTTTCTCCAACGCTGGTTGGTCAGGTCAATGTGTTCGTGGTAGTAGGAAAAAACTTGTTGATGTGTGCATGTAGCTCGTAAGTACAAAGCCTCCGGCCCACTATAAATGCTTCAGTTAGCTGTTGGCGACGCTCCGTCCGGCTATTTATTTTAAGGTCCTAGTCCTAAATATAATCTTCAGGACCTAACTTTTTACATATATTTTAGTTGTACATTATTATGTATGTATGTTTATAATATTAATGTAAATGAATATGCCATATAAATGTACAATACAAGAAACTTAGAGCTTTTCTATTAATCACTTGAGGGTCTTAAGGGAAGAAAGAATTGTCTCGAAAAACGCATTATAGATGACAATGGGGAAGGGGGATATTTTTTTGGCACAAACGAAGCCACAGTTAGCTGACCACCCATAGACTTTAACACGTTGCAATAAAGTTGTCATTCGTTTACAAATGTACAGTTAACAGTGTGTTCAATTGTACCAACCAAGTAAATCACGGGAAGGTTGAAAAATCGTGAAAGACATGTTATGTAATATATGATAGGCTTTTAGAATAGTGATACATACATGCAATTTTAGTAAAGTTTGATCTCTTTCTCACATCAATAATTCATAACTAAATCATAAAAATAGTACATTACACAACTAGGGTGGTAATACAAAGAAAGGCCGAGATTGCAGATGTTTGCGGCCCGAGCTGCAAGCGAGGGACGTAAATATGCGATCGAGGGACTTTCTGTATTACTTCCCGTGTTGTGTACGTAATTTTATGTCTACACTTGGCCAGAAAGCGGCTTTTTCCGTACGCGCAGTGTGCGGAAATAGCCACTTTATGGCCAGGTGTGACATAAAAGTATTTACTAGAAACTAGTCTTCATACTAGTCAGGTAGGTCGGGTCAGTAATAAATCCTTTAATGTACCAATTGCGCACAAGGTTAAGGTGTAATACTGATGATATAGACATGTTAAGTTCCAAACTACGAAGGCCAAACAAAACTAATGGAGCGTATGTAATGTCACGTTTCCGCAATTACGATCTATTTAATTTAAAATTGTGATAATGTCAGTTGTCAGTAAAACACTGTGTACCCTCATTCCTACTAGTTTTCAAAACACCGTTCAGAAAGTTTCAACTATAATATAAAAATACCATATTATAGGCAAGTAAAATACTTTGTTAATTACATTTAATATGATTACCTAAATACAAATAAAAAAGTAAGATATACCAAATAGCAAATCAGAAATAGTCTGAATATATACCGTACGACGATTCATGTAGACTTTAAAGTCTATGGCAGTGAATGTGGCACAAACACAAGTAGGACGTAAGATGAACGCCTCAATCTAAGATAGAATGAATAAAGCGATCGCGGTAGTGACTTTTTGGTCAGTCTAGTCATCTTCGTAACCTTATCGTAACAATATAGTTTTACAATTATTATTATTTAAGTGTGGTTTGACTAGTGAAAATGCGTAATAGTTTATCCACTTTGATATTGGTGTTATTGCTGTGTTTTCACCTTGGCCAGTGTGAGTTTTTATTGCATTTCATACCAACCTGTTAGGTATTGTGTGAAATGAGATTGAGGAAATAATAAAATTAAATGGTTAGCGCTTGAAATAATTATATTCAGGTATTAATAGTAATAAATGGTTGATGTGACTCTCGATATATTTTATTTTCCTCGTCAAATTAATTGGACCTAAGTTTTAGGCGCTAGGAATTAAGCAGCTCAAAAGCAATCATGAAAAGACGTTTTTATGCCGACGTAATAAGGTCTTCGTTATATCTATGTGTCAGGTCGATTAAACTCCGGTATTGACAATAAATTTACTCAACAATAATTAAGTATCTCGTCCAATGAGACCTTTTTTATTAAATTTTAATATCTAATATCACGAATATTGACACACTGTCCTTACATAAATAAATTGTTATGTCTCAATATAAGTACAGGGTAAAAATGGATGAGTTCTAGCCTGACTGTTTAAGTTAGAAATCAACTATAAGTTTACGCAAAATGTTATGTATATACCTAGTTACCTACCTAGTTACCAGAATCTAATAAGCTGTAATATATCTACTACTATAATTGACTGGCCAGTCTCATTATCATCAGCCTAAGAACGTTTACTGCTGAGCATAGGCCTCCCCTAAATAACGTTACCATGGCCGGCTCTGTGGCCGAAGTGAATTCTGTTGACCTTAGCCAGGTCATCAGCTCACCTTGCGTGAGACCTATCCACTAGTCACTGGCCAATCTATACACTTTATTACACGGCTAAAAAATAATAATGTACAAAGATTAAAATAATACATGTTATATAACCATCTACTATACTATTAAATAGCCATCTACTATTGATATTGATTACAGATTTTGTAATGTATTTATTATTCTATTTCTCTTCACTCTATTTTTTCCAGGTCTGGAGGTTGATAAACAACGTCGATATAATCAAAATTCCGATTTTTTGCTTCATGAAGCCACAGGAAATCTCCAACATCAACAAGACACACAAATAAACACAGGAAAACGCGATTATGTGGCGCCTGCATTTTCTTCTCGATCACCATCAAGTACTACTCAACAAACTACTGCTAAGCCTATGACTTCTCTAAAAAGAGACTATGTGAATCCAAATCCACAGAATCACTTGTCAAATGGCAAACGAGATTATGTAGCACCATCTACTTCTTCAACTGTATCATTAGGTACTTCGCAACAAACCACTCCTAAACCTTCAAATACACCTCCCAGAAGAGACTTCGTCAATCCAAAATTTACCACTCCCAAACCTCTAGATAATACTCAGCAGCATCATAAAGGGCCTGGCCAAGTCAAAGACTTAGTCAACTTCTTTGATAGCAAAAGCAACGGAGTTGTCACCCCAAAGCCACCATCTTACAGTTCCGTCTTACAAGGAACAACTAAACAAGGTTCCACTGTGGCACCTTGGGGTACTACTAAAGTTCAACAGCCAGTTACTCAACCTACACATAATCTACCTCAAGGGCAAACTACTAAAAGTTATAGTTCTATTGTGTCTGGCCCTAGTAAACAAACAACGGCTAAGCCCTCTACGAAACCTCAGTTTGCAACGCCATCAAAAGGAACTGTGGCTCCACAATTGCCAAGTGCTATTGTGAATAATAACAAAAATAATAATCACGCAAGTGGCTCTAACATTCCGACTGATGCTGAACTTCAAATATTAAGTGAAGAGCTTTTGAGGAAAGATACAAATAATGCGGCAAAGTACGTAACAATAAACTATCAGCAAAAAACGACATCCCAATCAAAAGAAGATAAAGCGCCACTGCCGTAAGTACTTGCAGTAACTACTTGCGTACAAAGGTTAAACATCTTATCATAATCAGTTGCGTTCTCCTCGTCACACCAAATCCAAAAAGTATTTTATTTTAGATTTGTTTTATATGTAATGAGCTTTTGTAATGCTTACTAGGCGGGCATGAAAGAACGATACAATGTCGTGTATTACTTCTCTTATCTCCCCATTATGTAATTAATCTGATAAGCCTGTCTCTTATTTTATTTTAGAAAATGGATAATTTTTGATTTTTTTATTATTTTTTTCCGCAGATTACTAACGGTTTCTCAAGCAGCCTGGAATATTCCGACGATTCAAAAATTCGTGCCGTTGTTAGATAATTATGAGAAAGACACGCTTGTTAATGAATATGTTACACCACAGGTATGTAATTAATATAAAACTTATAGTAACTACTAAGAATCAAATTAATGAAATGAATATATGCGTTCTAATTGTAAAATAATGTAAAATTCCTAAATGAATTCCAATAAGAATATGAAAAATATTTCTTATCATTGTTTATTACATTTATAATCATAATCAACATTTCATATTAAAGTAGGCCATGTCATAAGGCAATTTATACAGGCAAAGGGTTCCACAACGTTATCATTGACGTTTTATTTAAAATATTAAAACAATACATTTATATTAAATTGACAAACATAAAGTACAGTTAAAAAGTCGCATATTAATCTGTTTTTACTATATCTATTTAAGGAAAGAAATGAAGAAAATGCCTTTATGGATGCCATCATGTCTACAACGGTCATTCGTCACTTGATGACCTTTTTGAAGGAAAGAGGTATGAAAGTAATAATATTTAACCGTTAGGGTTGGTAACAATATATAATAAATCATTATTTATAATATAATTAATTATGCCACTGCCAGTTTTAAACTAAAACTTGTTTAGTTACCAATATTACTTAGGTATTGAATTGTTTTTAAAAGTCGTGACATATTGTTTTAATTTGATGATAATTTAATTTTAGTCAGATTGAGATCAATCTATCATTAATTCATTACTATTTCAAGGATTTGTTTCACCGGATCCACGCCAGCAGCGTGATTTTCTAAAGCAGTTGTGGTTTGGATTATACTCAAGAGGCAAAGGCAAAATTAGTAGCTCAGGATTTGAACACATTTTTGTTTCCGAACTAAAGAATGGAGAAGTTCTAGGTAAGACGTAATCCCCAATAAAAATAAAAATTGAATTTTTGAGACATTGATGTTCTTGTTTTATCTTTATTTTCTTAGATTAGGTTTTTTACAATATACAGAATGTTTGGTGCATCGTTTGCCAAATCAAAATGGCCGATAGGAGTGGTTATTTGCTATCTCTTCCGCCTCCCAAAAAAAAACTCAAACAAAAATTTCAGATTTACCAATAAAACTTTTTTTTTATTTAAGTTTAAGCGAGCCGCTCCACGAACCATAAAAAAATTGGTAAAAATATTTGCAGGTCCAGGAATTTTGGTCTCCTATCTGCCATTTTGATTTGAAAAGCGATGCACCAAACACCCTGTATATGCAAAAAGTAAAATACAACATGTTCATACAAAATATAAACACATTATATAAAATCTAAAATAGGGTGCCGCCGGCTGCGGGGTGGGGCCTAAGCTACCGGTGGTTAGGGCTGCAGAGAGGATCCTCCTGACTATGCGCGCCGTGTCGAGAAGTGCTTCCTTCTGTACCTGACCCTTGATCTAGCCATCTAACGAGACTTTCATGAGATGGTGATCGAGACTCTTCACTATAAGCGTGGATACCGAAACGGAACGACTATCGGAATAATCGGAACAATGATCGTCGAATCAACATCCCACATGGCGGTAAACTCCAAACCCCCGGCCTTCACGAGGTTCTCGTCATGGGAGATTGTAACGTCACCAAGCACTGTCCGGCGCTTGGATTGATCTACTAGCACGATAACATTGATGTTTATTATTTATTATTTTATTTATTTTACACAGGACTACACAACTGGATTTATTTTGCTAAAGAAGAAGCAGTAAATAGAGTAAACTATTTGGGATACCTAAAATACGTGCCTATGGGTGATGTGAGTAATCTTATTTGTCTTATATTTACATCTCCTCAGATATGCATGGGGCCTATAGGTACATTATTAAAAAAGTTTACCAACTTAATAAACATAAGTTAATTAGCTTTGTTATATTTCAGAAGGGAGCCGTTATGAAGCTTCATTTCAACCAGAATGGTGTTGATAAACCTGTTGACAGCATGTTCGTTGGGACATCACCGGAACTCGAAATAGCCCTTTACACCGTTTGCTTCCTTACTCGTGCTGATAATGACTGTAAACTGAAGCTGGGAAATAAGGATGTTCAAATAATATCTCATACATTCCGCTATCGCAGCAAAAATCTAATCGGCAGTGCGTACCCGCAAATATGAATGCCACTTTGAAAATAAAACTTATATTTTATTTTGAGTGCGCATTTAACGAATGTTCTTTTTAAAAAACCTCATTGACATACAATTTTTTAACTACTATATTTTGTTATTTTTATTATTAAAATGAAATATAATTATTTTATTACAGCATTCTAGTAAATTACTTTATATCTCGATATTCCCACTATTAGGTACCTACTTTAGTAGTTGAGTAAGAAAAATGCAGTGAGATATTTATGTCTTAGTCGAAAAGCCGGCAACGCACTTGTGACTCTTTTAGTGTTGCAGGTGTCTATGGGCGACGGTGATTGCTTACCATCAGGCGATCCGTCTGCTCGTTTGCCCCCTATTTCATAAAAAAAAGAATCCCTCTGACTAATTATTTATTACAAAAAAAAAACAAATGAGGCATTTTTATCCTTTGATGTTAGGTACGATTGCTCAATCTCCGTCATATGCTAGTAAGTTCGATTAAAAAGATACGAGACGATCGGTTTTCCATACAAACAAAACGAGGGTAATTGTTTGCTTGCAATTATGTTTGAAATGTGTTTTAATTTATAGATTGAAACTTTTTATTTGCGCGCAATGACATGAGAACTCGCAAAAAGTAAAAAAAAAATTACCATGAAAGTTTAGTTTCAAATGCTGCTACATGACGCTGTTATATGATTCATAGTCGACGCTTACTTTCCACGATATTAAGTATTTTTAAAATAAAAAATCACAAGTGTGTAACAAACCCTAATCAATGTGACTATCTTACTTTTACTTTGCTTTTTTATTCAGTTAGCTGAGCAGCAATTAACTTTCGCAATATTTGATGGTACGTGACTACGCACCATACGCCTACAGAGCTCTTTACCATTTCCCTTATAGAATAGTTCTTTATTTAAATAATTTTCACAAATATATGTTTAGTGTACAGAAATGTTATTTCTGAAATTTCATCATACATATATAAATAAAATAATACGTCCTTGAAATACAAGGAGGCCTAGATTTTATTTGCCACCAATGCAGCGTTACTGAGTACTAAGTTCACAGATACCATTTTTTAGTTTTTTCGAAAATAATAATTGTGGAATAAATACACTCACATACATAGAATAGATACTACATGAATCCTGAAAACATAACACACCGTGTTTCGGGTAAAAATTCGTCGCGTAAAAAACCCTTTTGATAGTTCTAACAGGTAGTATCCGTCAAGATAGCGTACACCGTAAAGATATTCAAAATCTGATGCAGCCAATAAATAGTACCGACAAAGTACCTAGGTGAAAAAAATAGTACCCTTAAACTTTCTGAAATATAAGGCCTGTTCACGGTGTACGCTACCGGGCGTCAAGCTGGCGTATCTCTGGGACGGCTTTGTTTTTGGAAACAATTTATTCCATGACTTAACGGTGTACAAAATTTCACACCGTCAAGCTGGTGTACCTGGGATTTTCACATAGAAAGACTTCGAATTCCGAAATCACACTGTTCACTATATCTCGGCTTCTATAGGTATTTTCACGAGAGTTGAGGTGAATGATTACACATACAGCTACATGAAGTACTCATTGCAAAAAAAGTTAATGAATGAAATAAATGAGTGAGTAAATAAACACAAGGCTATAGTTTAACGAAACTTTTTGGTCTATCTTGCAATGCACTATTGAACTTGCTATCGATACGAAAAAAGAACACAGTAATTTCAAAATCCCGCTGTCATTACACGACAGTGTTGTTGTGTCCGTGGCCTCAACTCTCGTGAAACTACCTACTTATACGATAGCTAGAGAAATATTATAAAATTTAGGTACTATTTATTGAGATATAAAGCGTTTCCAAAAACAAAGCCTTTCTAGAGATACAGACGGTGTACGCCAGCTTGACGCTATTTTAGAAAGTTTAAGGGTAGTATTTTTTCACCTAGGTATTTCGTCGGTACTATTTGGGTACTATTTATTGGCTGCATGCATCAGATTCTGAATATCTTTTCGGTGTTCGCTATCTTGACGGACACAACATGTAAAGTTTAAAGTAGAAGGAAATGATACATATACACAGAGTCATAGACAACAAAGACAGATTGTCTTATTTACTAAAGCGAGATCTACCTAGTATGCGAAGAAAAAAGTAAAGTTAGCCCTCAATGTCTTCAAGAGAGATCGCGGTTATTATCGGTTATTTGGTTCGGCCTTAGTCCCTGTTGTGAAGAGCATCAATTAAATAAAAAATCTATCACGCGACTTTCCGCTCATCGAGCTATCATTTTCGAGTCGATTCTGACGTAAATCGTTTATCTCGTAATGTCATTCACACGTCACGTTAGGTTACGTCCCTATCTTTCAAATCTAATCTTTGCATGTGGTTTGGTTTTGCAAATTTGCAATTTTGCATTGAGCGGGTAGTTGTGTTGCGTGATTGACGTTTTTCAACTCAAATTATGCAACGATTATATATTATTTATCAAAAATAAAAACCTGTGTTAGCATATTAAGTGAAACTAGTAGTAAAATTTAATTGTGCTTTTATCGTAAATGGAGAAGACGAAATAACATTGTTTTTTGAATGCAGTCAGTGATTTGAATACGTCTATTGAAACAGTAAACATGAGTTTCCTTTGTTTATTCGGTGTAATTAAAAGGATAAATTTTAAATTATCACACACCGTAACAAAAAAGTACGATGTTAAGTGTGCTCGAGAGTTTTCAACCCGCGAATTGCTGAAGGAGGCATATTGTCGCACGAAATTGAAATGTCGATGTTAGTATTTCTTAATATAGAATTCCAAAATTAAACTCTTTTCTTTCTTTGTAATGTTGCCTTGGCTTCAATGTTTGTTTTCGTAATAAGAGGACAGTAATTTGGCACTCATTGTTTTGATTAAGTTTGAACTGACAATAACAAAGTATGGAGTAAAGCTTCAATTTTCCAATATGTGTCTGGTTTTTTAGCCAAGAAGTTGCCTCAAGATGTGAATCCTCGGGGTGTATTTGCCTGCAACGAGTTGGACTTATCAGAAGTAAAGGTGTATGGATTCGACTATGACTACACGCTAGCCCATTATAAACCTACCTTGGAGCATCTACTGTATAATCTTGGCAGAGATATTTTGCTTGAAAAATATAAGGTTAGTCTCTAGATTATTATCTTTGGAGGCAGAAAAGAGTTGTGAAGGCACAAGCGAGTGGGGATTGGGCGGTTTGCCATGGGCCTCCAGTCTTGAGGTGCCTCCAGTCTTGAGGTGCCTCCAGTCTTGAGGTGCCTCCAAATCGCAAGTACATCTCCTCACAATGTAACGACAATGTCTTTTCTCTAAGCAGACTGGAGGCTTTCAATATATATGCCGCCCATACCCCATTTGGCTTAGTCTGCCTCTGCAGCGGTGTGCACCAATTGAGATATGTTCACTTCAATCAATTTTTTTTACATATTTATCACACTCATTACCATTATTTTCAGTATCCAGCTGAGATCTTGACACTAGAGTATAAACCTAACTTTGCAGTTAGAGGTTTACACTATGATATTGAAAAAGGCCTCCTATTAAAGTTAGACTCATTTCTTCAAATTCAATTTGGAGCAGTGTACCGGGGCTTGACTCCTGTGTCAACTGAAGAAGTCCTCAAGATTTACAAGAACAGAATTATTCCTATAGCCTATGTGGAAGGTGACATGAGGGCTCACAAAGTGAGTAGTTTTTATTAATTGCTTAACACTTTCAGTACAAGTCCCTAATTTTCATACAAAATTAACCCAATAGTCAGGATCTCGGCACTGAATGTGTTAGGTGTTGCATGTATTTTAAATATTTTTTATTCATGTAGTGCTTACCTTAGTTGTTAACCTGTCTTTAAAGGAAGAGGCACAATAATAATGTAAGTTGTTGATTTGTGCCTTATTTTGAGAAAAGTCTTTTAATACTAGTATTAATTGTATGTACAATATAGGGATCCCGGTTCTGTCCATATTGAAAATATTGGTATTGGAAACCTTACTTTGAGCTTAATTTGTGGCTATGTAGCAACCTATGCAATCAAACAAAAATAATCAATTATCTTAAAAATTAACTACACATTCTATCACATAATAAGTAAATATTTTTGTATAGTGATCTAGCGGGGGTTACCAAATATCTGTCTCAGAAACTGACGCCTTTTGATTCCTGCATATTTTATTTAATTTTCTGGGCCTATGCGTAAGTAAACATTGTTTGGATGTTGCTCTTCAGTTCTAAATTATGGTGAATCATTGTAGTAGAGTTAGTTAGCCACATCATTGTGTGGTGACTATTTTTCGATGTGGAGGGAAGTCAGATTCGTCCCCTGTACGCGGGGAGAGCGGGGTAAATGGGCCAAAAACACTTCTTTTGGTTGTTTTTCACTGACCAGTTCAGGCTACTGAGGGCTTGTGTGGTATCGTTTTTGTGTAAAACAAATATCATAAATTCATTTTTTATATTAGTTAGGTACAGTTTCATATAAAAATATCTGGAAATCGCCGAAAAGGCAAAGATCACAACGATATTTTTTTATTCAGATCGTTATATTGGTTTGAATTTCATGACATTTCCCACTTTAGGACAATTATGGGCGATTCCATTATCGCGGGTGCAACCTTTTGACTCATACAAGGCCTCCTCCTAATAAAACGAAAAACATTTATTATAAAAATATTGTTTTAAGGATTACATTTTAACCTCTTTTCTACAGATTTGTGTATAAGTATTTAAAATAAATGTTTAAATAGCCACAAGAGAGGGTTAAAGTGCTATCGCGGGTGCAACCAAATCGGCCCACCTCTCCGGATCACAGTATAAAAACAGAAATATCTTTTAATTGTCAAATATTTAAAATGTTTTGCCTATTTATATTGAAAGACAATAAACAATCAACTATAGAAACATGAAAAAAGTATTAAAAATTGCAACTATCAATAAATGATTCACTGTTAAAACGATCGCGGGTGCAACATCGTATGATTCGCAGTTGGTCCTAAATCTTAGAATGCTAAGGTTTTCAAGCGCTTTAACATCCTGAATATGAAGTTAAGTCCATAACAATTCATTTAAGACCACACCCTACACGATGGTATCAAAAAAAGTAATAAATTTTGGGACTTGAAAATTGATGTCAAGGTTTGTCTCTAGAAGCATTCCATGAAAACATCAACTTTTTGTCCCTTACGAAACGCTATGGCAGCTACCCTAATAAAACGTATAAGCTGCTAAGAAACCCTATCAATCTTAAAGCCGAGTTATGATATTACAGTGCTGATAATTAGCTTCCTGAATTTATTTCTCGGAAGTATTAAAACGGCGGTGTCCCTTACGAAATATTTTCATGGAATGCTCCTCTAGCGGAATACTAGGTTAGCTGTGACAGACACAGTGTACCTCTATAGGCGTGTAAGGCAGCCTAGAAACCGTATTAATCTGTTTCTGCATGAATGAGGTACAAACATACACACCATTTTCGCATTTATAATTTTAATAAGTTTGTGTATTTTAATAAACCGCGTAACCACTGAACGATATAGTACATTTCCCTATTGACACATTATGTTGTGTAGCATGCATTGTGTCTGAAGGTTCATAGACATAGTGGAGCAATCAATGGCACTTGTAAGCAATCATTCATTTGTGCACTCCCCCTGCCGTGTGGCATGACACTGATGTATGATTGCAAATAACTACTACTGCTTCCATGTTAGACAATTTTACTATAAAACTTGTGTAACAGTTTAGATAACATCTAGATAGTCTAATCTGGTAGACACTGATTACACTCAGTATTTGTGTAGTTAAATGGGTTTAAATATGTGTATGTAATAAAACTATAAATTGAATTTTCATCTCAATGATGAATAATACAGTTAAACAGCTTGAAAGAGCACCCTTGCTTTTTGGAGTTTCATCAAATTCAAAACCTGAATTCTCTGTAACTATCATACCTACAGTAAAAATGTGTAGGACCTAATTTATAGCAAATTTAATGTAATTAATTTGTGCTGCAACAATTTTTCCTAAATTAGCATGCGCTTTAGATATAAAAGCAAAAATCTGCAAAAAATGACAATCCTGAAGTTAGCTCAAAAAAGCAATCAAAACAGTGGTTCTCTCCCCCACACACCCTAGACCCGTGGATTTTCAGTGTTTTTTGATTTTCCTTTATCTTGACTGCCTAAGGAAGCCCTAGGCCCATTTTCAAAACTACACGAGTTATTTGTGCCGTTAACTTCCATTTTCTTATGCTGTATCACAAACAAACGAAAAGCAATAAAATTAAACAAAATACATTCAGCACTTGCCTAAATATGACTTCTCTTTCATTTCGCTGGCTCAAAATTAATTACAGGGTTCTGTCACATGTTCAGGGTAGTTAAAATTTGACGCATCACTATGACAAAATATTTAATACTAGCTGTTGCCCGCGACTTCGTTCGCGTGAAATTCGAATACCCATGTGGGTGGTTAAAGGGGCATATACCTATTTTACCGCAGGCTAATAGTAGTACCGCTTTCTACGTTACCAAAACCACGTAAAACTGGCCGTGCGCGAAGCAGTAACTACCCCCTAAGAAGCAACCCCTTTTGTCCCCCTGGCGATGAGTTTCGAAAAATGGTAAATTCACGTTTGTTTTATTGAACAAACGTGATAAGTTAGGAGAACGACTTTTTAATCATGTGTGGATATATTTTCTTGATTTTTAGTAAATAGGATTTTTATGTAACATTATACCTGTAACTGTAAGAACCATTCTCTATACAAATTTTAATACCTTTAAAATATGAATTTCCAAAAAACACTTTTTTATTCTTTTTACGTTGTATATAAATAATGTACTCAGCATATTTCAAGCTTTTAGGTTTAGTAGTTAATGACTCTGTCCAAATTCAAATTTTTCATTTAACTCCATTTAATTGAGTATGAATTTCAAAAACTGGCAAAGTTACTTTTCTTGACATATAACGAAGGGTTTACATATCAAGTCGCAGATCTCTTACTTTAAAAATCATGTCCCAAGCATACAAATTTCTAACTCCGACTTTAGTCCCTTAGGGAATGAATTTTGAAAAACTGTGGAATCACTTTTATTTAAATTGAATAAACAGTCTATACAAAAAGTTTCAAACCTTCCCATGCAAATATTCAATCCTTTTAAACCCCTCAAGGGAAATAAAGGCCGAGCCACACCGGCTGCGTACACGTCTGCGTGCGCGTGGCGTACGCGTTGTATAGTATGAATGTTTCTCAAAATGGCGGCTGGTCACGCTCAAAGTCAAGGAGCTGCAGCGTACAGTGCGTGCACACGCAGCCGGTGTGGCTCGGCCTTAAGAACCTCTGCACATGTAAAGTGTCTAGATCTATAAGTTCTTGTTCTGTCTTTCAAACTTTCAACCTCTATTTAATTCCTAAATTAGATGAATTTTGGAAAACGGTAATAATGGCTTTTCTCGGCTCATTATAAAAAGTATATCTATAATGTCTTAGATCTCCTATTGTAAAAATCATATATTCCCGATACAAACTCTCAAACCCTATTTAAGCTTTTCGGGGATGAATTTCAAAACACGGTGAAAATACTCTTCTTTTAAAACAATGAAGAATTTAAACATGAAGTTTCATACCTCTTACTTAAAAAGATCGTAAAGTCCCGATACAATTTTTCAACCCCTATTTAAACCCCTTCGAGGATGAATTTCGGAAAATGGAGAAATCATTTTTCTTTTATTCTAATAAAGAGTCTAAACATGACGTTTTAAACCTCTTACTTAAAAAGATCGTAGAGACCCTATACAAACTTTGTGCAAGCATTTCACAGCATAACCGACCTCTATGGTTTGGCTGCCCTTCGTGAACGAGCTCCACACCGCCATGCGCGCGAATGCTGGCTGAAGTTGGCGACGCCCGCTTTCGAGCGTCAATTGTTTTTCGGCGGATTACTTTTTATGGCGGCTTTGTATTAACGTTTCGGTATATAATAAAAAATAAGTGTAAATATATGTGTGTTGTGTACATAATTTTGTAAATACAACTTGTACGATATATGTGACTGTTTGTGCGGATATAAAGACAATCGGGTCCCGGCCGGTGACGGTATTTGTGGGGTGAGCAAACGGACAAACACACGGCTCGAGCAAGCGACCTGGAGTTCACATGTTTAAGGGTAAGCCATCCATATTGTTGGGGAGCTGTTGGTAATGCTGCGCAGGGGGTCAAGCCAACCAGTCTATGGTTTACATCCACAAGCTATCGAAGATTAAAATACTGTACATAAATTTGGTCCTTCGAGCCGGATCAGTTTAAATGATTGTTTATTTGCCGGTGAAAAACTACAGAATGACATAACAAAAATTATTATAAATTTTCGGTTACCATTGTTTGTTTTTACAACCGATGTCAAAATGATGTTTCGAATGACATGGATTCATCCCGAGGATCGGCGGTACCAATTAATTCTTTGGAGGCGAAATCAGTCGGAACCGATTGGGTTATTTGAACTCACTACTAATACTTATGGGCTTAAATCGAGTCCTTTTGTGGCTATACGGTGTCTTCATCAGCTGGCTGAAGATGAGCAAAAACGGTTTCCCAATGCTGCCAGACTTCTTTTAGCGAATTCGTATGTCGACGACATAAACGGAGGTGCTGACTCTATTTCAGAAACTAAGGAACTTATGCACGA
The DNA here is from genome assembly GCA_947034925.1 of Eudemis profundana. NCBI lineage: Eukaryota > Metazoa > Arthropoda > Insecta > Lepidoptera > Tortricidae > Eudemis > Eudemis profundana. Next base: position 16,532,049 of record OX344798.1, read on the forward strand.
ATTAACAGAACTCATGCGGACCGCGGGTTATGAACTGAGGAAGTGGTCATCAAACGAACCCAGTTTAATAGCGGATATTCCCACTGACCATTGTGAAGTTCCTCGGTATTTTGATGATGACGATAAAACCGGTTTAATCAAAGTGTTAGGTATACAATGGAATCCCTCAACCGATACCTTTACGTATAAAATCAACTTACCAGTTAAACAGACAATGGTCACTCGGCGTAGTATTCTATCGTCATTGGCAAAATTATTTGATCCTCTTGGATGGATTTGTCCTGTGATCTTTCGGCTGAAACTACTATTACAGGAACTGTTGAGCGACGGCGCTAAACACGTGGATTGGGACTCGGCGGCACCTGATCACATTGTTACGAAATGGAATAATGCTGCCTCAGACCTACATAACTTAGAGAGATTATCAATCCCACGTTGTTTGAAGTTATCAGGTGAGGTGTCGTATTCCTTGCACGGTTTCTGTGATGGATCATCTGTAGGCTACGCTGCTGTGGTATACTTACGATCGGAACGAAGTGATGGAAAAGTAGAAATTCGTTTGGTTATTGCAAAATCTAGATTGGCCCCGCTTAAAACCAAATTAACTATACCTCAATTGGAGTTAAATGGTGCAGTTTTGCTTGCTAATCTGCTATCACATGTGTATTTAGCTCTGAGCGAGCTTTCACTCAATTTTACGGAAATTGTCGGATGGTGTGATAGCACGATAGTTTTAGCTTGGCTAGGGATCTCGCCTCATAAATTGGAAGTATTCCAGGGCAATCGAGTTTCCCAGATCAACAACCTAAATTTACCTCTTAAATGGCATCATGTACAGCGTAAACTGAACTGTGCAGATATAGCATCGCGTGGTTGCTCAGCTGCGCAACTGCTCGACTACCCTATGTGGTGGAGTCCGGAATGGTTACACCAGTCTCGCGATTGTTGGCCTAATACTATAAAACCTGATACACCTACCGAGTTACCTGGGCTGCGCTCCAAATTAATTTCTAACACGGCGGTATTCAATGAATCATTTGATCTAATCGGTCGTTATAGTTCATTTGAAAAACTAATCAATGTAACAGCGTACCTGTTCCGTTTTATCAATAATTGTCGAGGCCAGGCAGATTTAAACAAAAATGTAAGCATCTCAGAACGTCGCTTCGCTCTGAATCGTTTAATAATGATTGTTCAAAAGACACACTTTGAACAACATATAGAAGCATTATTGGCTGGAAAACCTATTCGTGATGCGTTAAGAAAATTGCACTTATTTGTAGACAGTCAAGGGTTGATTCGTGTTGGTGGCCGTCTATGTCAATCTGACCTTCCTTATTCAGCTCGGCATCCTCTATTACTTCCCGGGAAAAATAAATTTACTGGTCTTTTAGCGGAACATTTTCATAAAGTGTATTGTCACGTTGGTGCTAATACCTTAGCTTCAATTTTGGCTCGAAATTACTGGATTTTATCCATGCGGTTGGTTACTAAGAATGTTACATTTAAGTGCATATCCTGCTTTAAAGTTGCTCCTCGTTCACAGCAGCCCTTCATGGCAGATTTACCAGCTGACCGGGTTCAATGTGCACGTGCCTTTGAAGGTGTTGGAACGGATTTTGCGGGTCCGATTCTAATTAAAAGTAGCAACTTAAGAAATGCCCGAATACAAAAGTGTTACTTGTGCGTTTTTATCTGTCTGACAACAAAGGCAGTGCATCTAGAGATTGTGTCTCAACTGTCAACTGAAGGTTTTGTTGCGGCCTTTTCCAGATTCGTTTCTCGAAGAGGGCTACCTTCCTTGATTCGCTCTGACTGTGGGACGAATTATGTAGGAACGAACAAATATTTAAAAGAGCTGTTCATATTTTTAAGAGACAACCAGTGTGAGCTAGAACACGAGTTAATTAAACATCAAATCACTTGGTTGTTCAATCCACCGGGCAGTCCAAACATGGGTGGACTGTTCGAAGCTGCAATTAAATCGGCAAAAACTCATATGCATCGCGTGCTCGGCGATCAGCGACTCACCTTTGAGGAATTAACGACCTTTTTCACAAAAGTAGAGGCTATCATGAACTCAAGACCCCTATGTCAATTAAGTTCGGACTCCTCAGATTTGGAAGTCTTAACGCCAGGTCATTTCATCATCAGTCAACCTCTAGTAGCTCTGCCAGAATATCCGTTTGAGCAAAACAATATAAATCGTTTATCGCGGTTCCAACAAATTCAAAAACTCACACAACATTTTTGGTCTCGTTGGCGGAACGAGTATCTTCATACTTTGCATCAACGTCCTAAATGGACTGTACATACGAAATCGCCGGTAATTGATGACTTAGTGTTAATAAAGGAGGACAACTATCCTCCATTGCAATGGAGGCGCGGTCGTGTTATCCGTTTATTACCGGGAAAAGACGGAATCAATCGGGTAGCGGAACTAAAAACTCAAAACGGTACTTTACTTCGGCCGGTATCAAAACTTTCTAGATTGCCTTTGGTGGATGGTTGCTAACCAAGACGTGGCTTGGTTCGGGGGGGGAGAATATGTGCAAGCATTTCACAGCATAACCGACCTCTATGGTTTGGCTGCCCTTCGTGAACGAGCTCCACACCGCCATGCGCGCGAATGCTGGCTGAAGTTGGCGACGCCCGCTTTCGAGCGTCAATTGTTTTTCGGCGGATTACTTTTTATGGCGGCTTTGTATTAACGTTTCGGTATATAATAAAAAATAAGTGTAAATATATGTGTGTTGTGTACATAATTTTGTAAATACAACTTGTACGATATATGTGACTGTTTGTGCGGATATAAAGACAATCGGGTCCCGGCCGGTGACGGTATTTGTGGGGTGAGCAAACGGACAAACACACGGCTCGAGCAAGCGACCTGGAGTTCACATGTTTAAGGGTAAGCCATCCATATTGTTGGGGAGCTGTTGGTAATGCTGCGCAGGGGGTCAAGCCAACCAGTCTATGGTTTACATCCACAAGCTATCGAAGATTAAAATACTGTACAAACTTTCAACCCCCAATTAAACCCCTTGGAGGATGATATTCGGAAAACGGTGAAAACACTTTTCTTTTATAATAATGAAGAGTCTAAACATGATCGTTCAACCCTGTTACTTTAAACATCGCAGACTCTCCATGCAAACTTTTAACCCCCTATTTGAACCCCTTAGAGGGTGAATTTAAAAAACGGTGAAATTACTTTTCTTTTATTCTAATGAAGAATCTAAGCACGAAGTTTCAAACCTCTTACTTAAAAAATCGTAGTCTCTCCATACAAATTTTGAACCCCTATTTGAACCCCTTCGGGGATGAATTTCGAAAAATCCGTTCTTATCTCTCACCTACGTCATATGACCATTCTACTGTGAAAATTTCAAGTTCTTCGCTTCAGTAGTTTCGGCTGTGCGTTGATGAGTCAGTCAGGACTTTGCCTTTTATATATATAGATATGGTTATGGTTATTTCAAGGAACATAAAACCGTGTAATATATTGAAATTTGCGAGCTAATTTATTATACACAAAGTTTGTATAGAAGCTAATGACAACTTTGACACATAATACTCAGAAAAAAATTTTGTACCTATTTGCGCGTGTAGTATATACCTAAGTAGGTTTGTGTAGTACATGTACTAAGTACTAAAAATAATGAATTGCGCTCACTGTACTAGAACGAACTATTCCATTTCGATTCCGCTCTTGAGTACATTTACTTTAGGTACATTAACCGATCAACTCCGATCAACCGCCGACCGACATCCGACATGTAACAGCTCTTAATGAAAGAGAAAATGGAACGTAACAGCACAGTGCTGGAATAGATCGGTCGGTCTGATCCTGATCCGACAGAGCGGAACAGTACAGAACGGGAGCAACGCTTAGATAGAAACAGTAGTGTACTAGTGAACTAAAAGAACGAACTAGTACATTAGTACGACTGTAGAGTTCGGAGCGATCCGTTCAATGAACAAGCGCGCACAACCCTATATATAAGTTGAAATAGAAGCTATTTTTTTTTACATTTTCAGGCCAACAGAGCGAAGATGGTGCATCTAGCGGACTTATTCTCGGTGCCAGAGATGGGATTGCTATGCAACGTGGCCGAATATTTTATCAGGAACCATATTGACTATCATCCTGAGATCCTTTTCTTAGATGTTAAGGTGAGGAAAACAGGTTTTACAAAAAGAGTTGTTTCGTCACTAAAAAAAGTATTTGTCATTAACGCAAGAGCAGTGTTAACGCACGGATGTTCAATCGTGTACACCAAGTGTACACTTTCTACTTCAGTTCTTTTAAAGATAATTTTTAATACGAGATTTTCAGAGTAGTGACGGTTATTTTATATTTTAATAATTATATACCAAAAGTACTTAAGTACCTCTTTCTACGAGTACGTATTACATTCATGCGCAAAACATGCAATCTTTGTAATAGGAGTTTAATAACATCGTAAAACAGCTGTCGTTAACTTACACGTCAGCAGGTAAATATAAAACATTTGTTTTTGTGTAACGACTTCTAGACTATAGGTACCGAAGGTGTTTCTAATAGGTCATTTGTGCTTACCATAGGCTCTTTATAAGGGATCAATTTAATTGTGCAATATTAACTACCCATTACATTATGTTATTTATGCCACACCTGGCCATAAAGTGGCTTTTTCCGCACGCTGCGCGTAAGTGTAGACATAAAATGATGTACACAACACGGGAGGTAATAAAGAAAGCCCTCGATCGCATATTTACGTCCCTCGCTTGCAGCTCGGGCCGGAAACATCTGCGATCTCGGCCTTTCTTTGTATTACCACCCTAGTTGTGTAATGTACTATTTTCTACTCCTGTACTTTTATCTGTCTTTTACTTGGTCACGAACACTAATATAAGAACATACATAATATGAGTTCAGAGAAGTCTATACTCTATTCCCCATAACAGCACTAGTGTAGTTATAGTCACATTACGATACTGCTAGCAGCCACAGACTTCTAAATCTAGGTTAAACTTAGGTCAAGGATTAAGCGCTCAATTCTAACTTTACGATAAAAATGCACAACTACCAACTTAACAAACAATTAAATTCTTACGGTTTCTAAGAAAAACAAAACTCTCCGAACTAAATTAATTGATGGCAACATAAAAAAAAGTATTTTTAATATAGTGTGCGTGTCACTAGCGAGTATATTTCACACGACACGACACATACTGTCAGTCATACGTCATATTTGCCTTGTTTGCAGGTTATGCATAATTTTGTATTTTATATTAAACGGTTTTTTTAAAACCTAGTCGTAGAAAAAGTATTGTATGCAACATTGTATAATCAAGTCAAAAAACGCTCATTGCGTCGTTCGCAATTCGCATTTTTTGAGCCTACGTATACAACTGTTGCATAGAATACTATTACAAAAATGGGTCAGGTGGGTAGGGAATATAATGTCGATATTATATTATAGTCGGACTACGCTAAGTTTGCAGAGGTCGAAAAAAGGTTTTATTAAAAAATACAACAACATGCGGAAACTACAGCAAGGGGTTTATTTCATCTTGGTACTTGGCAATAATTTTTCCCTTTATTACAAAATGTGTCTACATACCTACTGAAATAAACATCTGGGTCAGTCTTGCACACATCGATTTAGTTTCAACCAATCTAAGCGATTTGATCCAGGGTCTTGGATAATTTCTATGTGTTTAAATATGATATTTAAATATGTACATATATACAAGCATTACTTAGTTTGGTTGGAACAAGATCAATAAGACTGTCCTGAATATTTATTTCAGTAGGTATGTAGACACATTATATACTTATTAAACGGAAATATATTTCCCAAGCATCAAGACTAATTAAATATATTTCTTGCGATGTTGCCATATGTATTTTTCTTAATAAAACCTTTTTTTGACCTCTGCAAACTTAGCGTAGTCGCACTCTAGCTCATTGATACGTACACAATTCTTTTTTGTTTAGTTTACACCAGTTTTCCCCCGAGGCGATGGAGTTCTAATTATTCTGTCTCCCTAAGTAATATCCCATATGGTGGTGGGGTCAGCTTGCCGTATTTCTATACCTATCTCCGCCCTCAACTGCCAGACACTCAATCAATATCTTTTCTTTCGTGTTCAATTGAAAAAATGGCTAGATGCGTGTTGCTGTTGCGGTCCTGTCACCCATTTGTCTTTCAATATCTAAATTTGTGACGTGACTCGCAACACGTAGTGTGACAAAGCAAACACACGCACATCTCTCTTTTTCAACCTCATAATCTATCTGTACCTACTTTGAGGTTTACAGTACTTGCATTCAGGGCCGCGCCGCCCCTGTGTGCGAAGTGTGTAGCGCACACAGGCGCCAAGGCGATAGGAGCGCCGAAAGTCGAAACACGACGACAATAAAGAGGTGCTTCATAGGTTTCGCACACAGGCGCTGCGGGGGGTCGGCGCGACCCTGCTTGCATTGTACACTCTGCCAAAGAAACGTTGAGCAGTTTAGACTTTGTCGTAATATATTTTAAATACAATATATGAACGTGGATTCGAATCCAGAATGTTAATTTTAACTGTATAATCATAAGGTTTTAAGTACCTATGCTCCACATTGGCTTACCTCCTTTCCCACTTTTGAATAAATTTAATTATTCTGTTCCCAGAATTCCGTACAAAGTTGTCATCCCATAATGCACAAGATAGTGGCACAAAACGTGGAAGAGTACATCAGGCCCAATCCAGACCTTAGGGCGTATTTCGAGATGCTACAACAGAGCGACAAGAAACTGTTCCTGGTCACAAATAGCCCATACCATTTTGTGTGAGTTGAAGGTTTATACGATGAATATAAGTTGGTATGATTTTCAGGGAGGTGGTGCATACATTATGCTATTGAGTAATAATCAGACAAAAGTTTTTGTGGCACGTATAAAATTATCTTAGGGACTTCCCAACGATATTAATTTTTCGATAAATATACTTTCTTCTGACATTTTTCACTTTGGAAATCTATTTAATGGCATTAAACGAAGTTTATGTGTAAGAAACACGTTAATAACAAAACATTTGTTAATATTGATGATTATTTGAATTGAAAATCTCTAAAAAGTATACTTAAATTACATATCATTATGTAACATCGATGGGCAGTGATTAGTATTTTAGTTAATTTCTATTTTATCCGGTGAATGTCACTTCGAATTCGAAATTAAATATTTGAAACAGTTATCGATAAATTTAATATCGGGAGGAAGTCCCTAATTAATTTGACCTTTATGCCACAAAGACTTCTATGTCTGGTAATATTTTTTTTTAGTATTTTCCCTACTCATAGTAAGAGAGATCCGCTATCATGTGATAGAAAAATATGTATTTACAGTAACGCGGGTATGGAGATGCTGGTCGGTCTGGACTGGCGGGAGTTCTTTGACGTGGTGATCGTAAACGCAAACAAGCCGAAGTTCTTTACGGAGGTGTCCCGCCCAATCAGAGTGTTCGACAAGAACGCTAACACCCACATCTGGGAAAAGGTCACTTCGCTGGAAAAAGGCATCATTTATTATGAGGTAACTTTTAGTTCTGGAGGATCACGTTCACGTTTAGCTTGATGGGAGTTTCGAAGTGCTATGGAATCGTTGTAAAGGTGTGGAGACTTGATAATGTAAAAAATTAGTCTAATTATAACTGGCTCTGCGTCAGTAGAATAGTCTATTTGATGACAGTTCAAATTAGCTTCTTTTTATGAAGTGTCCAAACGCTCAGAAAGTATGCAGTTTAGAATGACATACTGACTTGTGACGTCATGCTCAATGCCTTATATTTAATTTTTGTCATTTTAAAATCTTTGTTGGCACGAAATAGATTTTAACTGATTTTATACGGGCAGTTCGTTGATGGTTACGTAATTTGATGGTTAGAGTTATTCAATTTATTTTAATTATTGTCAAATATCCTATTCGGTTCCCAGCACTCTGCCTGTTTTAAGGCATTATTTGTGCATGCATAATATTCTAATGCTTCTGAAGAAAAAGTAAGCCAAACCTGATCCAACTTTATTCACGGATATGCATGCGTGATGGCATGTCACTATTCAATAGCAGAAACGAATAGAAAAATACCAATTAGTTTTGAGAAATATACGCGCGTTCAGGGATTTGGCACACTGACGACGGTCTTGCGGTCAGCGGGCACGCGGTCTATACAAAATATATAGACACTGACAATGTTGTTCATACATTGAACCTGCCCACTGACCGCAGACCGTCGGCAGTGTGAGAAATCCTTCAACGTGAAATGCCGGTAACATTGCGCTGATCTGCATCTAGGCAGGTTTGACGAATTTATCCTTACCATAAATAGATACATGTGAATACTAACCCGACTACAAAACTTTCCGCAGGGTACAGTAAAGCAGCTGCAAGACCTGACGGGCTGGAGCGGGCACCAGGTTTTGTACTTCGGTGACCACCCGTACACCGATCTCGCTGACGTTACACTAGAGCACGGCTGGCGGACCGGCGCTATCATCAACGAACTCACGGTCAGTATCGCTCAGCATTAGTTGACCTGTATCTTATAGCGACAGTTGACCAGTATCTTACAACGACAATTGACCAGTATCTTACAGCGATAGTTGACCAGTATTGTACAGCGACAGTTGACCGGTATCTTATAACGACAGTTGACTAGTATCTTACGGCGACAGTTGACCAGTATTGTACAGCGATAGTTGACCAGTATCTTACAGCGATAGTTGACCTGTATCTTACAGCGATAGTTGACCAGTACCTTACAGCGACAGTTGACCAGTATTGTACAGCGATAGTTGACCAGTATCTTACAGCGATAGTTGACCAGTATTGTACAGCGATAGTTGACCAGTACCTTACAGCGACAGTTGACCAGTATTGTACAGCGATAGTTGACCAGTATCTTACAGCGATAGTTGACCAGTATTGTACAGCGATAGTTGACCAGTACCTTACAGCGACAGTTGACCAGTATTGTACGGCGATAGTTGACCAGTACCTTACAGCGACAGTTGACCAGTATTGTACAGCGATAGTTGACCAGTATCTTACAGCGACAGTTGACCAGTATTGTACAGCGATAGTTGACCAGTATCTTACAGCGACAGTTGACCAGTATTGTACAGCGATAGTTGACCAGTATCTTACAGCGACAGTTGACCAGTATTGTACAGCGATAGTTGACCAGTACCTTACAGCGACAGTTGACCAGTATTGTACAGCGATAGTTGACCAGTATCTTACAGCGACAGTTGACCAGTATTGTACAGCGATAGTTGACCAGTATCTTACAGCGACAGTTGACCAGTATTGTACAGCGATAGTTGACCAGTACCTTACAGCGACAGTTGACCAGTATTGTACAGCGATAGTTGACCAGTATCTTACAGCGACAGTTGACATACTAAACTAATAGGCGTGTAGACTCAATTTTTTTTATGTAAATCGTTTTTACTCTTAGTGAGGAACGAATATCTATACTTACACCTACTATATTAGGATCACTGTAACAGCCGCATTACGATTTTTGAATCACAAGTAGAACTACATAAATTCAAAATATAGTAAGTTTTCTACATTAGTGTAGAGCAGTGATTCCCAAAGTGGTCCTGGTGGACCCCCAGGGTTCCACGAGAGACTCAACAGGGGTCTACGTTGGCGTAAAAAAGAAATGGGGGTTCATAAATTATAAGTGGGAGTCCACGAAAATTAATATAATACACTACTCAAAAAAAATAAGGGAGCAACAAAAAATCCTTTTTAAAAAAGCATTTTGAAGCTACTTACCACGTACTTTTCAGACAAATTTTCACATTTTCTGGCAATAATATTTTAGGAGCTAGCAGGTTCTCATGCAATCCTACATAATATAAGTAAATTATACAATGTTTATTTTTATCACACCAAATCTAGGGTTAATGGAACTCAGCCGCGACGCAATTTTTCATCGTCAGAGCTAATTTCCACATTTTTGATGAATTGGGGATATAGTAGAAATGTGTAGGGAGTCCACCGAAACCAGTAAAATGTTGAAAGTGGTCTACGAGAAAAAAAAGATTGGGAACCTCTGGTGTAGACTAATAGGTACATAATAAGTAGGATAGTCATAATAAATTGTTGACATTGAGATTGATTTACTTATCCGTTACGCCATTTCAATCTACGGTCGATGATATTCTTTAGTGCAGGTTAGCTATTTCAATAATAGGGAATATGCATCTTATTTTTTATTTGCTTTAATAAAAGCTAATTCATATAAGAAACAGCAGGAAATAAATATTTTTTGAATAACTATAAAAATAACCAAGATATAAGACAACAAACATTTATCTCTGTCGGTTTCTAGCAAAACAGAATATAGTATGGAGATTGTATGGCGGCCGTGTACTATGACGTCATAGTCCATATCGAATCTCTGTCTAATCGTCTGATTCGTGCTTTAAAATGTTTATATCTTTCGTACTTCTCGGTCGACTTTAATTTTATTTTGACTTTATGACATCCTTTTTACGGTATTTTCACATTTTGTTAAGAAATGTGTTAAAAAAGTCATACATATTCCCTATTATAAAGACAAATAACACTTTCCAGCACGAGATCAACACACTCAATACACAGTCGTTCAAGGAGAATGCGAACTGGCTGCAGATGCTCACCCAGCTTATTGAGGACCACCAGGACTATAAGGAGCCGGAGGCCGTGGAGGTCCTCACACAGTGGATGGCTGAGAGAGACTTCCTCAGGTATGTCTAACAGAATGACTTCAAAATTGTAGGGCTTGCTTTTAGAATCGTGAATAAACCTTACTGACTTACTGTTTTTCTGAGGCTTTTAGTGCGTTGGAAACTGTGGAGAATCCTTAAAAAAAATCTTCCAGTGAAATGCTTTAGAGACAAATGAAAAATTCGAACATACAAGTAAGAGATTAGACTTCAACCAGTGACCTTTTCTAAGCCTGAATATATACTTGTATAGGTTCGACACCTCTTCATTGAATTTGATTTTATGTACAAGATTATTACTTGTATGCCTAGTAAGAAAAGCTCCAAAAATACATATTTATATATGGCATTTTATTTTAAAGTGGCTTATTCGTCAAGTGAATAATTTTGTTCAGATTTACTTATTAAATCTACGCAAGTGTGCTTTATGTAACGTAATTGTGATATCTCTGTGATTTCTGTGAGTATATTTTGTGAATCTCTAATCTAAATAAATAGCATAACTCATACGTTACGATTTCTTTATTAAACGTTTCAAATGTTTTGGTAGTTATTTAAAAGCTAGCTTGTTAGGTATTAAAGGACGAGTATATGCATTATTTATTAACCGTTCATAAGGCTAAATGAAAATGTACTGCCGACGTTAAAGATATGTATTTTTTTCCGTTGTAATAAAGCGAAAAGGAACTAAGGCATATTTTCGACCTCGACTGCTCTCATCCGTCCATGCTATCAATATCCATATGTACAGTCTGCAGTATTATAAGCTAAACAAAGTTTACAAAATCAGCAACAATAGAGTCGTCCTTAGATCATCTGGTTGGCTAGTTCTGCTGCTGACTGTACCTAGAAATATGCAGAAATTTAATGTTTTACAGGAAAATACTTCGTGTATGTCGTTTTTAGGCCAAAGATAACGTGCTGTTTGCCATTAAGGAGGAATTTTGAATAGAATCTTTAGAACAGTAACAAATTACTAGAACCTTAATGACAACTACGTAAGTGATATGTTTTGCTTTAGAACGACATGTAATCGTCGATTTTCGTGATACAGTTAGGCAAAGTTCAAAATGATTGATACATTTCTCTATTATACTAATCTTATGTGCGCTTGCTATTCAAAATTGATTTCCATGTACCAAATTGGCTATAAATAACGCTTGTGTCTTTGCTTTTCACGCTGTCGCATTGTAGGAGTTATTCTGTCGGTTCCAGGAACGAAATTAAAGCGGTGTTCAACCCTCAGTTCGGGAGTGTATTTCGGACTTACCACAACCCCACGTACTTCTCTCGGAGATTGTTTCGTTTCGCGGACATCTACACGTCTAATATCAGAAATTTGCTCAACTATTCTTTAACGCACACCTTCTACCCGCGCCGAGGCGTGATGCCACACGAATATGGATCATATTTCGTTTAGATTAAGGATACGATAAGCATGTCAGACTCAGCCATAGGCGGGCCAAGTTTGGAAAGTTGGACGGTTGCGATTGGTCCGGTCAGACGATGTATTGCCCTATTTTTCAGAACTATTCTTCTAATATTCCTTCAATCGTTTATTGGGACATTATGGTCTAACCGATAACCAATATAAGTACAGCTCGCGGCAACTAAGTCTAATGGTAATCTTGATTGCTCAGTAGCAAAATATAAGGGATCGCAGGGACGTTAGAAGTGCGCAGAACCCCTACATATTTTAAATATTTTATTAGAAGAGAAAAATTTAAAAATTATGTCTCTGGCAGAATTCGAACCTGCATCTCCTCGGCTATCCGGGCCAAACACAGGCGCGTTACCAACTACGCTACCGAGACTGCCCAAATCATCCAATTTTTCAACCAGTCCCTTCATTTGTGACGTCATCCTGGGTAGAGAAAAACTCGAATCGAATCCTGCCCGAGACATATAATTTTTCTCTTGTAATAAAATATTTAGAATTCGTTGGCAGTCGTTAATGCTACAATAAAAATAACCCTACATATTTTGTTCACCGTTAGACTGAGGTACTTGACTTGCCGCGAGCTATTAGCAGGTCTAGTCATTGTACTATGGATCGAGCTGAGACGGCGGATATTGTGTCGCGAGTTTGGCATGTCTGCTTACGATGTGTATATAATCACGTAGTTTAAGAGAATCCGAGAAGCTTAGTACAGTCACCACACGGGAATGTTACGCCACTTGTCACTGTTCTTAATTTAACCGTGTAATCATAATTCGTTAGCAGTGGTGTTCCCGAAGTACGCCAGATTTGCATTACACGGCAAAATCAAGTGGTGTAATTTCGGTGTGGTGACTGTACGAGTGCAATGATATCATGAGTCCATTTATCACCTTTTATTGCGTTTTGATTATATATTTTATTCAATAAACTAAGTCAATTAATTGTGAATGAGACGTTTTCAGACAAAAAGTTCCTTTACGGGTTGTCAACATGGACGAGTTTTGACTGCATCTCCTTAGCAGTTATCTATCATTAGGAGTACCTACTAGGACTACAGAAATATAAGGAAATAATTCGCCGATTTGTATGGGAACTAAGCGTGTAACGTTTTTCGCTTGGCGTTCGATGCCATAAGTGTAATTTAGTGATAGAAAACATAAATTTTCCATTTCATTCGGTAGTATATGAATAATTAATTATTCCATTATTATCAGATTTTCATTTCTGATAATAATATCGACGGCAACTTTTTTTTTCTTTTTTCTACTCCTGGACTGTTGTCTGTCTTTTACTTGGTCACGAACACTAATATAAGAACATACATAATATGAGTTCATAGAAGTCTATACTCTTTTCCCCATAACAGCACTAGTGTCGTTATAGTCACTTTACGTTATTGCTAGCAGCCACAGACTTCTAAATCTAGGTTAAACTTAGGTCAAGGATTAAGCGCTCACTTTTAACTTTACGGTAAAAATGCACAACTACCAACTAAATTCCTACGGTTTTTAAGAAAAACTAAACTTTCCGAACTAAATTCATTCATGCCAACATAAAAAAAGTATTTTTAATTTAAGTATATTTTAAATTAAAAAAAAAGTTTACCATAGACACATACTGTCAGTCAAACGTCATATTTGCCTTGTTTCCAGGTTATGATTAATTTTGTATTTTATAATTTAAAACCTAGTCGTAGAAAAAGTATTGTATGCAACGTTGTATAATTAAGTCAAAAAACGCTCATTGCGTCTCTATTTGCGATACTCGCCGCATTCGCGGCTCGTATCGCAACTCACGCAATTCGCATTTTTTGAACCCACTTATACAACTGTTGCATAAAATACTATTTAGCACGCGAAGTACATACACTTTTTCCTTCTATCTCGATATATTTCTGTGATTAGGACATTATTGACAGCTACTGGGCGTTTCTCCAGAAATATGTCTGCGGTCACCTCATTCATCTGGCCCATTTTCATACTAAATGTATGGAGACAGATGAATAAGTCGCAGACATATTTCTGGAGAAATGCCCTACTAACCTGGTACCTTTTGTCTGAGAACGACACAACTGTTATTGAATTAATTTATTTGAGATTTTGTTTAGCAATCTAAGTATAAATTTTTATAAACTGTTGATGTGTTTTTGTCTAAGGCAAAATAAGACATTTTTATAACTGAATATTAACAGCATTTGTTATTGTTATGCTAGATTAGAATATAAAATAACCGACTTCAAACGAATCAATTATAATAACAAAGAGTTACTAAAAAATACTCAAATAGCTATAGGTGTACCTATATTTAAAAAGTACCCTCGATTTCTCCAAGATCCCTTTTAAACAAAATTTGCCAAGCCGGTTCAGGCGTCTTTGAGTAATTGGGGAACAAAGATAAAAAAACCGACGAACTCAAAATCTCCATATTTTTTAAAATCGGTTAAATAGTTCGCAAGTAAATTGAATCAAATAACTGTCAATATCGGAACATTTCCATATAATACGTGAACGATATTGATAGGCAATAATTTAATATTAAGGTTTGTTATTATTAACCCTTTGAACGTCAAATATGGTAGTAACACGATTTAGAACGTTATTTTAAAGTAAGTAGCTACGTTTTCCACTGCACCGGCACATCTAAAAGATGGAATATCACATGGTGTTCAAAGGATTAATTTATTAAACTAACCAGGTTTTTATAATGTAAATACATCGCAAGTATGTACCTATAATGTTTTCTAGTCAGAAGTATTTACTAGTGTCTCTTAGTAGGTTACTATTATTTATTTTCTTTAATTTCCTGGTCATTTCTAGCTTAAGGGTGGGGCAATAAATTGAGGCACGAGTATTTTTGGTATGAGAATCATGGATTATACTTAGGTACAGTCACGTTATGATGACATCCATTTTTTGTATAGAATTAGAAGTTTTTTTTCCTAAACCTATCATGTGGGGCATGAAAGAACTTTACGAGCTGGTTTTTAATACGTGTAAATGCAGCGTTACTTTATTTTATGCCACACCTGGCCATAAAGTGGCTTTTTCCGCACGCTGCGTGTACGGAAAAAGCCGCTTTCTGGCCAAGTGTACACATAAAATGATGTACACAACACGGGAGGTAATACAGAAAGTCCCTCGATCGCATATTTACGTCCCTCGCTTGCAGCTCGGGCCGCAAATTTCTGCGATCTCGGCCTTTCTTTGTATTACCACCCTAGTTGTGTAATGTACTATAATCCACCTGATAAGTTTTTCCATATATTTTATACGGCAAAATAGTTAAAAAACAAGTTTGGGCTCCTACAGGTCAATAACAACTTTTGATTTGTTTGTAAACTAATAGTCATATAACTCAACATTCAAGACATAGCATAATTAACATTCCAAAAGCTATTTTAATATTTGGAATTATTTGGATTAGTAATATTTATTCCTTTTGTAGAAATTCCTGAAATCAAATATTTTTTTAACTGCACCGTACTGTGCTGCAAACATATATATTATAATATCACCTCAAGCCCACCACCCCCGTGTTATCCATAGATCCCGAGTGATCTTAAAGAAAAAGTATAGGTAGGTACCATGTGTCGGCTTGGCTAAGAACGAATACGACGCTGACTACTAATATTGAAGGAAACTTAACACAAATCAATACAATAGAGCACAATCATACTAATTACGACTAAAAGAAGCTTATTTACGGCAAAAAATATGTAATTTATGCAATTGTGCGCTGGGCATATGGGCTGGGTGTTTTGTATGAGTGACTTGAGAATTTACAATTTTTCCTGAATACATTGCAGTAGGCTAAATTAGACAATATTGACCTGCAAAAATAATAAATCGCTAACTGCCAAGTTAACTTTTATATGTGTATCACAATAATTTTAGATAACTTTTGCAGTGAAATCATGTCATTTTAATTCTTACTTATTTATGTCAGCTTAGGCGTATAAAATGATTCTTTGTCAGTGTTGCGTTATAGTGAAATATATACCTATTGTCAAAAAATAGCTATCGATGAATCTTGTAATGAACTCCAAAATTACTTTTTATAGAAAGTAAACTGTTCATTTAATTAAGATAAAGGTTTATCATTGACTAGTAAATTATTATTTTGCATTATTGAATGCAATTTGAGTGCAATATTCAAAGTTGTTAATAATGTTATTTAATAGCCCTAAAGGACACACTGTAAAGTATTTTTTAACTTTAATTTTATAATTTTATTTAGTATTGTTGATGCATTTTTATAAGAGATGTCGTTTTTAGATGATGTATGTTTCTGTCACTGAAAGATTAACTTCACGTAGACTTAACCTTATACTATTTCCCTAATAGTTGTGAGGTAGTTATTGTTACTTCTAGACCAGGGGTTCCCAAACTTTTTTATACTGCGACTCCTTTGACAGGCTGTAACCTTTAATCGACGCCCATGTAAACTAGGGTACCTGCGAGTCGTTCTAGGTTTAACTTACGGCGGTTAAATGGTACGTGTCCCGACGCCCCTGGAACAGTGTCGCGACTCCCCGGGGCGTCGCGACGCACAGTTTGGGAACCCCTGTTCTAGACTAATGCTTAGTGTTGCGCATATGGTAGTCTGTTCTTCAATTAGTTGTCACTTGTAGGTGAATGTATCCTATCTAGCAGTGGCGTGGCGTTCATAGAACTCGATTCCCATCGGCTTGCCTATTATTAGGCAGTTCAGCACTTTATTTTAGTGCTCTTAAAGAAAATTGAAGCCAAAGCTGCTCCGGCTTGCCCAAGGATTTCCTCAACGCCACGCCACTGCTATCTAGAGTATATGTCAACACTGGTATAGTTCCTGAGTAAATTCCTTATGAAGTTAGGGTCTTTCGTCCTTCATTTTACGACTATTTGTTGACAGTTTTTTGTCGTATACATAACTGTCGCATTCCTGTTGTATCGACTATTGGACGCATAGCTTCTTCCAATATTCCATCTGTGATAAGGATGTCTACTTATGCCCCCAATTATAATAGATACTTAAGTTGACCATAGTTATACAGAAAGAGACCAGAGGCAAGCTCCGTATACTTGGATTATATACCTTACGCAGTTAAGCATAAAGTATATAATCCAAGTATACGTAATTTGCCTCTGGTCGCGTTCTGCGTAACTATGGTCAGTTATGTATGCGTGAAGTTATTTCTTCAGTTAGCGTTATATTTAAGAGAATAAATCTCAATTTTCCTAAGGCTGTTATAAAACATCGTGTTTCTAGACCTTTTATGTACGATATTCGTAACGCGACTCGTAGTTAAGTTCATATTGTGCCATCGTATTAGACAATAATTTAAAATCGAGTCTCAAGAAGGTCGTATAGATTATGAAATGATCATGTTTGTCATTATAACAGTGTCATACATTATTAAAAGCATATTGATATGAGTTTTGTTTGTTTTAATAATATGCGAACCCCGCTTTTGGTTTTACAGGTTATCAAGTAAGTTACCCAGCCTGACCTCTAGATAGTTATTTATAAGGAATTCGTGTTACTTACAGATAAGGAAATAAACCACTGGGAAACATTGGTAAAATATATTGTAATAATCACTTCAATAATTAGTAATGAAACATTTCTAGATTTATATCGCATCAATAATAAATATACTTTTTCTTAGAGTATTATTGCCATATACTTATAAAAAAAGCGCTTCCGTTCACGCTACTAAAAAATTGAGTAAATTATTTTAAAATAGTATGAACAGAAGGCATTTTCATTGCGTGGCATTTTACTTAGTCGTATTCATTAAATAGTGTTGCATCAACAAAACGCTTCTAGCAAATGACCAAGTAAAAAGTTTAGCAATGAATAGGGAGGAATTACGTTTAGAAGACTGGATACGCGGTATCAATTAGCAAAACGTTATCAGACTTGAGTGTCTTGGTCTGAATGGTGAAAGGTACGTTGTTGTAGTGCAGTTTGCAAGGTCTGTCGGGGCGGGCCATGAAGCACATGGTGTATAGGGCGGTCTCGAGTTCTGGGGAGGTGCCGACGAACATGTTCACTTCGGGCGCGTCCTTGGTTTCGCTGAGGATGGAGTGCTGCTTGAGGATCAATCCTTTCTGGAAATTTATAGATGGAATTTAGACATCTGGCCTCTGGGGTTGTCACTGACAAAAATGCTCTATTGAGCAAGTGGGAACGTCGATAGAGATCACTCACTGGTTGATAGTGGAAAAGTGGCCTAAGCCAGGACGGACTCACTCCACGATTCCGTTGCGCTGTAATTATTATTAAATATCGCCAGTCGGGTGGAAAAGAGAGCACGCATTATATACGCGTTATGCGATAGAGAGAGACGGTCGGATGCGGGTTAGCTCCGTCCGGTCATTCGACGCGAACGGCAGTTTTGTTAGGGAGAGAGGCTTCTGTATATATTGTATATAGTACTAATTCTTATTCTGTGCCTAAGCCCTCGATATCATTATATAGGTAACTAATTATGTTTACTATGTACGTACTGTATGCCAAGTTGATAGTTAAACTCCTTTTAGGTGGAAAGCTTGTTTAAGGTTTAGACAGATGCCTTAACCGACCATATTGCATGATAAGCCATTAGGTACTGTAATTACTGTCAATTTGTCGTGGCTCTAGCTAGAAGTAGCGATTTCAAGAAAAACCATCTTGAAACCGGAATATATGAGTCGTGCTAGCTTTAACACGTTATGTTTTAAGGTAGGTAGGTACTGAAATAGATAAGTGAACTTAGTACAATATCATATCTCTGATATCCTAGAGAAATGCAGAAACGTGGTCAAAAATTAACATTAAAATTCTAACATATTCAGTTCAAGATCCCGACTATCGGGTTCGCTTTTTTATGACGGTTTAGGTCAAGTAGTTATTTAAACTACCTAATTGAATGTGTACTTACTCCGGCCAAGTCGAGTTTGGAGACGTAGCCCAGGTAGTTGGCCTTGCGGTCCTGCTCTCGCTTGGCGAAGAACAACCAACTGTGCAGACCTGCGGAATGCATAGGTACATTTGTTGATATAATGTTATCAATTCTTTACAATTATTCCTAGGTTCCAGAGCTAAAGAGCATCACGTAGTGGTAACACGATGGTGAGATGAAAAAGATAAGATTGCAGACAAAAACCAAGGCGGCTTTTTTACCCAGGAGTGAGGTAAGAAATAAAAAAGTCGTTATTATAACGGTTTGAATGTTTTCCTTTAAACTAGTTGAGTTTATACCCGTCAGAGCCTCAATCTCCACATGTTATAATCAAAAACTTTATGAATCCGTGACAAAATTAAGGTAAGGTGCGTCACCTGATATTAGTAGGTATTTACTCAATGAGAATAATAAGTATTGTCATCGTACCTATTACCACTTAGGAGTCATTGTTGTTACTCAGACTGGTTACATCATTTTCATTCATAATTCTTGTATTTATTGTTTACATAGTTACACATACCTAGTGTTAGGTATAGTTATAAACGCGTTCAAAATAACTTCTACAATATAGTCGGAATCATAAATCTATTTGCCCTGTATTTCAATGTGAACCCTATTTCCTTCGACATAAAGACGCATTAGTTGTAAAAGGTGTTTGCACTTATTATGCATTTTTTTACGGGAGCTCTCTGCGAATTAACTGACAATGCAAATATGTAATAGCATTGTTTGGCAGGTACAAAGGTAAGTAGACTCGGCCTAGAATAATGATTCCGACTATACCAAGATGAACCGTCCCAAATAAGTACCATCAGTTTTACGCTATTCGCTTACGAAGGAGCATGTCTTTACTGGTACATAAACCTTACCCAGTTTGAAGAGAGCTCATCCACTTACCTGTACTTACAATAGCATTGTATCTATACAATGCTATTATCTACTTTTGTTCTCGAACCGCCAACCAATAACTTACAAAAAAAAAGTTAGAAGTACACTGTATGTATATCGAATTTTCAACCTTATTTCTTGTCGAGTAGGTTTGAAATGGAAATGAAATGCAACAAATGTTATGATCGCCATTATTCTGTTAGTGTATTTGGTAGTCTATTGTCCAAAAAAATAAAGTAGAAAAATTATATTAACCTTCCAAGGCGTTTATTATCTTCTTTTACTACAAGCTCATTATCATAATTTGTGGTTAACCACTCAATGGTATTGTAGTCTCAAGTAGAAGAGCTCGCTTCAAACTGGGTAAGGTATACCTACTAGGTACAATCTGATGAAACTAAACCAAATGGACATACGTCATCTGTCTTTATTACTTCGAACATAAGATGATACGTACCTAATACATCATTAGACTTGAGCTCTGCCATGAAAATGTTCTCGAAGGCACAGCTGCACTTGCACAGGCCGGTCCAGTGACGCGCGTATTTGGTGAACCAAATCTTCTTCAACAAATCCACTTGCTCATTGTATTCATTCAGCTGAGTCAAACCTGCGATAACAATTTGCATTGGCACGGTATACATATAGAAATCAGCATTTTAACTTTACATAATGCTACATAATCACTTCGGAACGACCAGAGAATATTAGCGGGAAATTTTGTTGGAAGAGGCACTAATCTTTTTAACCGACTTCCAAAAGAAGGACGGTTCTCAATTCGTCTGTATGTTTTTTATTTTTTTTTTTATTTTTTTTTTGTGTGTTTGTTCACCGATTACTTGAAGACGGCTGGACCGATTTGAAAATTTCTTTTTTTGTTTGAAAGGGTAGACTTCCGAGGTGGTCCCATTGTAACCAAATCAGGATCTGATGATGGAATCTTAGAGAAATCGAGGGAACTCTTCAAATATTATAGGCACACATATAGCGATTTCAGTATTTTTCGTAATTTCTCGTCCATCTCTTATTAGCAACGAGTTTCTAGTGTTAACCGACTTCAAAACAAAGGGTTAATTTGTATCTAGGTTTCTTCCCCGATTACTTGAAGATGGCTGAACCTATTTGGAAAATTATTTTTTTGTTGTAAAGGGTATACCTCCGAGGTGGTCCCATTGCAACCAAATCAGGATCTGATGATAGGATCTTGGAGAAATCGAGGGAACTCTTCAAATATCATAGGCACACACATAGCGATTTTGGTATTTTTCTTAGTTTCTCTTCCATTTCTTATTAGAAACAAGTTTTTAGTGTTAACCGACTTCAAAACAAAGAGCAATTTTTATGTAGGTTTGTTCCCCGATTACTTGAAAACGGCTAGACCGATTTGGAAAATTTGTCTTTTAACTAAATAGACTTATGTCTATTTTTCAAAACAATATTTTTCTGACGCCACTAAAAATTTAAAAATAAAGTAAATTTTTAAAACAAAAAATAAAAACCGACTTCCAAAAACTTAAACTAAAAACCAAAAAATAATATGTTAATCACCCCAAAGAAATGGATAATCAACGATTCATATATACATATACAGATATTTATAGTTTTTTACCTGTTATTTTTGAAGTCGGTGCCAGCTAATTATATACGTAGAATTCTTGAGGTTAAGTTTTTATATAGAGGACTTTCGTTGTTAAAGTTTAAAAATGTTAGATTTTGTTGATTTTCGACCAGGTAGACTGGACGAATTTACTTGAAACTTGAAATTGTAAATAAGTACTATGACAAAACCATAACATAATATCGAATTTCTCTTATGAGACCGGCAAACACCGCTACTACTTCAGACTCGAGTATTCGGGCGGTTGTACGACGATAATAAACGGTTACACTTATTTTACTGTGATAGGCAGGTAAAGAATCAGATGGAAATGTGCAGGCAGACCTTTAATATGGGAATGCACTAACCTTTGTTCACAAGGAAGGCCATGAGACTCCTAATAGGTCCGGTAGCTAAAATAGTGTTGATGTAAGTGGTTTGCTCAGACTCTTCCTGCGAAATGACATCACTCGTGTTAAGTTTCCTCAATTTGTAGGTACTTTGATACATAAAACTAGTTAACAAACTTATTTTGTGAATTCAAAAGGGCACAGTACATGTTCATTATACCTATTAGTAATAAATATACTCACGTTGGGTGTAACGAACTCTGGCCTAATGACATTCTTGTGGTAGTTGTCGAAAAGAGCCACGAAGGGTTTTATAGTCGGGCCGTTCCACACGTTGTCGGGTACGCTTAGGAGACTATAAACAAATTAACAATCGGTCAGTCATGGAAATATCATGATATAAATATAGGAAGAAACGTTATAAGTTAGCTTACCTAGTGGGTGCTTTATCATCCTTTGACATGGGGCTGGCTTGGCCCTGCAGGTTCACTTGGATGTAGTTAAACGCGTTGTTGATGTCAGCGTTGAACATCTCCTCGCTCACTCGCAGCAAATCATCATCAGTCGTCGAGTCCTGCACTTGTTTGAGAAGGTCCTCGTAGCTCTTTTTCTTAGCATAGTCCACTACACCTCCGACAACGGTACCAATTTGTTGGAGAGTGTTGGTTGCGGTGTTGCCTTGGCTTGCGGTCGCTTGGTTACTGATTAGATTTGGGAGGATTTGGTTGAAGATTTGACCGGCGGCATGGGCCAGGTCGTCGGCGCGGCAGGCCGCCAGGCAGGCGAGTAGAACTAGAGTAAACTTCATGTCTAGTACGTGGTGTCGGATCCAATCACGGCGCACTAGTGATCTCTGAGCTGCGCCCGAACCGATATGCGCGACCTCTGGGTGACGTCACCTGTATAGAGCGTATACTACAGTATGTTATTGAGATTCAACCCGCGGACTTCCAGTTTTTGCGTCGCTTGCGGTGATTGTCCTGAATAGGTAATAAGACGCTACCAGTTTAGGTAAATGACTTCCTAAACAAATTTGACCTTTACCTATTAGAATAATGAATGATCCTATTTACTCTTCCTGATGCTCATTTATACAACCTGGCTTCCTCATCATAATTATACATTTAGGGTCCCGTCAAAAGTTGTCCCACCGTCAATCTCTGCACAGGGTTATCTCTTTATGGGGCTCCTAATCAAGAAACGTGTTTCGTTTTTAGGGGTCTGTAACTCAAAAGGAAAAAACGGAAATCTCATAAGATCACTTTGTTGTCTGTCTGTCCGTCTGTCTGTCTGTCAATACCCTTTATCTCGGTAACGCGTGGAGCTATCGAGTTGAAATTAAAGCTATACACCCAGGTTTACAGCCCCTTGAAGCTGTGAAAAAATCAAACTTCTTCAAAATCAAAGATGTGGCCGTTTATGCCGTACAAAACGTAGGTATATTTCGACACTCAAGGAAACCAAAATATATAGGGTACTTTTCGTTGACCTAGAACTATGAAATTTGGCAAGTAATACCGTCTTATACCTACTACAAGTATAGTGAAAAATCTGAAAACTATAAATTTGTAAATAAATCATAAAAAGATATATGTATTTATTTAAGTATTTGTACGGGACCCTTGATGGGCGAGTCCAACTCGCACTTGTCCGGTTTTTTAGTTTTTCGATCGACGGTGGTTGGTAGTCCGTACTCTGTACGGACTCCGTTGTGTGCGCTTCCGATTTCTGAGGGTACCGTAACTAAATCAGTAAAAACCCTAGTCACCTTATTGTCTCGCAGTTTGTTTGTACATATCTGTCGACAAGTTTTCCATGCAGAATAAACAAATAAATTTTAGTACCTATAAATAAGTGAGTGAAGTTCCATTCTAGTCAGGGCTAACTGACAATTAGAGAGATTACTTTAGAAACGGAGGATACTTATACGATTGAAAGTAGGTATCAACCTGTATTGTTAATGACTGTAATTATTTCCTGGCACGTGCCAGGCTTTGTAGTCAACATAACTATAGATAAGAGCTTTAGAGGAATTCGACCCAGTGGAAAATATAGTGTTCTAATGGTGGTAGAAACATTACATTACCTACTTACTGAGTAATATGTAAATGAATTCACCCCACCGCACAGTGTTTTAAGATCGCTTGTGACCAGACATTTGTAACGAATATCGAATATCAATGTAGTGAGTTGTAATAACACAAATTGCAAAAGAAACGATAATTTCGCGAAAAGATAATTTCGCGGATCCATACACTACATGGCCGATTTTTTTACGACAGATAGATTATAAGGTCAGCTACCATTTGTGAAAAAAAATTTAAGCGGAAACTACGAAAATAAAAAATAAAAACTAAAATGAAATGTTTCGCGAAGATTTGTGTTCCTACTCATAATTCACATCTGTCGTAAAGCTTAAACAATACATAATTGTAGGGGAGAGGCGTACAAAATGACATACTAGTTATAAAATCAGTCAGTAAATCTTTATTTATTAGCAATATTTAACACTTAGGGTACCTGTGTATTCTTTGGTTCATTACCTAGTTAAAATTATAGAGATCAATCAACTTAAAACAAAAACAATAGAATTACAACAAAACAAAAAAAAGTTGAACAAAATCCGTTTTGTCCGCCCTAGGCGGGTAAAATGACACACGTGGTGTGGACAAAATGGCATACCAAATTTGTACCGAAAATCTGTCGGTTACCTACTTGCAGAGTTCACACGTAAAACGCTTTGTCTTTTTCGGAACATCTGCACATGATGCATGAGCCCATTTTTTACAACTCAAACACTTCAGCCAGACCTCTTTTGGCTTAGACCTGGAGTAGAGGTCGTTACAATAAATGCAAGGACAGTCTTCATCATCATCACCGGCTTCAGCTTGTAAGAAAGATAAATCATTTTCACTGTCAGAACTAACATTCAAAGCTTTTGTAACCTTTCTGGTCTTCTTATTTGAAACAGGTTTTGCCTTTGCCTCGGAAGTAGAGCTCAAAGCTTTTGTAACCTGTCTGGTCTTCTTATTTGTAACAGGTTTTGCCTTTGCCTCGGAAGTAAAGCTCAAAGCTTTTGTGACCTTCCCCGTGTTTTTCTTTGGAACAGGTGGCGGAGCAGATTTTGCTTTGGCTTCTTCTATATTTGGCGTTGAAGTTAACAACAATACTGTTGGCTTCTTGCGTGGTTTTCTTTTACCTTGTCCAGCCACATATATTCCTTTCGGCACTGGAGATAGGACGCTGACTGGAATATTGATATTCATGTCTTGGAGTATCAAGTTAGTTGATGTGGGTGTCGCAGGTATAGCAGTAGCTATGTTTCCAGATTGGGCTGCTGAGAATGGTCGTGGCTCGTCTGCGGCTGATGTGTTTGCAATTATTGGCGACGATGTAGTGCCTGCTTCTACCTGAGATGGACCTGGTGAGGGTGTACGTGGGTTTTCTGCTGCCATTGAATTTTCTTCAGTCTCTATTCGATCTTCTTGCATAGGGATGTCTGTTGTTTCAGCAGGCTCAAACAAATAGTCTGGAAATATGTTTGGATCAACAGGCCAGAGACCGGTTTTTTGAAATCCATTGACTGCAGTTTGGACTGTTGCTGCTTTGCCATAAGCTTTGTTGAATACGGCACCTATTTGCAAGTGAGTAACAACTCTGCCTGGATGGCTCTTTAACCAAGTGGTCAGTTCTTGATTGAAGTAAGTCTTTAGAGGCCCATAGAAAGACACGTCTAATGGTTGCATGCGATGCGTGCAGTGAGGTGGGAAGCACACCATAATGATTCCATGCTCTTTTGCGAATGTTAAGCTTTCTATACCTTTATGACTGATATGGCCATCAACTAGCAAAAGCACTTTGTCATCAAGGCTTGCTTTTACATGAGCTTGAAAGTGCACCAACCATTTATAAAATACAGCTGTTGTCATCCAACCTGAATCCTGCGCGACGCCCAAAGTACCAGTTGGTGCTTCGTCTATCAGCTCTTGTTTCATGTTTTTTCTAGGAAAAATTAAGCACGGCGGGATAAAATGCCCATTTGCGCTCATGCAACAAACAACTGTCACATGAGACCCCTTTTCAGCACTAGTTAAAGCCCCAACCTGCTTACGCCCAGTAGTAGCGAAGACTTTTTGAGGTCTCTGGACTGTTGATAAAGCTGACTCATCGACGTTGTAGAGCCTATGCGGTAAAATGTTATTGCTCTGAATAATGTCTTGATAAGTGTTAAAAAACAGTGCTACTTGAGGCTTGTTGAAGGCTTGGGCTCTTGCAGCTGAAGTCGCTTCAGGTTTTCTCAAGGATATGTCTGGGTGTCGTTGTCGAAATCCAGCCAACCATTCTTTGCCTGCCATCTTTTTTTCATTGTTGAAGTTATGAGGAATATTATTAACAACTGCGAACTGGTAGGCCACTTCCAAAACTTCCTTTCTTGTGAATCCAAACAATCTCGTTTCTAGTAATTTAATATGTTCTACCAGCTCTCGTTCCATCTCATATGTGAAGACACTCTTATACCTACCCATACCTTTTGCAGTTGGAATTAGGACTTTATTTTGTTCTAGTGCATGTCTTCTAAGAGTCGATTGTGGGACTTTAAACACTTTTGAAGCCAATAGCCAGCCCATTTCATTCTTTCTCACAGCTTCAATAGCCTTTTCCATGGAGGTTTTATCCCAACCTTGTCGGTCTGTTTTTCTAGAATAGTTTCGAGGCATGATATTCGATTATCTGGAAAAAGAAAAAAAAGGTGGGTCAAATGACATAGTATGCTATTTTACCCGAACAAGGTGTATGCCATTTTGTCCACTTCATAACCTCCAACATTATAAAAAAATAACTAAAAATGTAAATAGAGTTTTAAGATTTCAATGCATTCTCGACGTTGTTTAGTAATATTACAATAAATTAATACTAATAGAAACAAAATAACGTAAAAAAATACTTACTTTTACCAAGACACAAAATCCATCTGCGTAAAACTTGTGACTGCCAAAATTATACAAACATCCACCCGCACCACGCGGCCCACCGGACGCGACTAGCGTCTTCACAGGTTACGACCTGTTACTAAGCGGCTCTCTAGCGGCCATTGCGAGAACTAGTATGTTTGTGGTTTCGGAGAAACGGAAGTGTGCCATTTTACCCGCCTATGCCATTTTGTACGCCTCTCCCCTACGTGTCAAAATGTGGTTACAATTTGTTGCCTTTAATTTTGATATACAAAGAAAAAAACATATTTTTCCGATTTCATACAGCCTCCGAAGTAGCAACTTTGACATTGTTTTTCTCCAAAACGCACAGTAATTGACATGGGATTTCTTTTGCAATTTGTGCTATTACAACTCACTACATTGATATTCGATATTCGTTACAAATGTCTGGTCACAAGCGATCTTAAAACACTGTCCACCGTCTTGACAGCTTATAGATACACAAATACATCTAATAATATAAATGCCTATGTATTGAAAGCTATGTCTGACGAATAAGCTTAATTCTTTTTTTAAGGCGCGGTAGGACCTGGCTCGCATTTCACATACAAACTAGGGTCGGGCGGAATGCAGATTATTGCAGATTATCTTCGATTTCTAACATAAAAGTATACGTTATCAACCCAAACATGAGAGGATGCCCTGCATGACTGTGAAATCATGATTGTCAGGTATTAATTTTGTCAGAAAAGGTAACTGGTGATGAACAAAATGAAAAAAAATGAAAAAAATACTTTATTTTATAGTGTTTTCGCGCTACTTTTCTATCGAGCGAAGTGTTCGCTATCGTGTTCTAAGTGAGAGGAAGCCCTAGATACAGTTCTGAATATTATTATATATGTTTTACAGTGACCTAAGAGTCAAATAAGTGCTCTAAAAATGATTTGGAAACTAGGCTTCCGTGCCCGATTCTGGTCTCACCTCGCCTTAAGTGGTCTTCCTTTGTTTGTTACATTCCAGTCCATTCTATTTCCCATTTGAACTACAAAAGTATCCTTGTAATCGCCTCTATTTGTGTAGAATTTAATTGTGCAGTTTGTATTGAAATTACAATATTTTTAGATTTTGCATGACTTGATAGGCTAATAACTAATTATGGGTAAAATTTGGAGTTTGTGGGTCCGCTAGAAGTATCTTAGAATTATGATGATCATCAGTCAATCAGTCTAACAGTAGTAAAACTACATGTTTAAATTGAATGCATTTGAGAATATATAAATTTAAGTCTTATTATGCCCTATATAGCCCTGAAAAATCAGGGTTCTAGCCTTAGCCAGCACAAAATTACGGGAGGCTGAAAATGGCCTGAATGGCTTCGAGAAAAGGATGGTACAGCCGTGCCTTTGGTACCTATGCTTGACTTGGCGGGGGCACTGGCAGTGAAGAATATGTTATGCGATTATCAGGGCAGTGCCGCACTGCCCTGATAATCGCATAACATATTCTTAGACCTGTTTAGTGTCTGCTGTCAACAATCGGGCAAGTTCGATCATGGAATGTATAGATATTTCTGTTCTTGATCTATTGACACGTTTAGCTCAGTGGCAGTGCCACCGCCTACGAAGCTAGAGGTCCCGGGTTCAAATACTGGTAAGGGCAAATATTTGTGTGAAGAACATAATTATTTGTTCATGACTCATGGATGTTTTTATCTATGTAAGTATGTATTTATCTGTAAGTATATCGTCGTCCAGTACCCGTATTACAAGCATTGCTTAGTTTGGGACTAGGTCGAATTGTGCAAGATTGTTCCCCAATATTAAGTATATTTTTTTTATTTACTTATATGTACCTAGTTACCTAGCTATAGTCAACTTCATATTGGGATGACCGCTTTGGCACCACATCCAAGCCACCATTCATAAAATCCATACCCATAATCTTATAAACTGTTTCTATTCATAAATATTTTCTCGGGTTCGGATGCTGTGCCTAAGCGCACAACACACGAGTTTTATTGTGATTATGATAGTCAATTATTAGTACTCTTGTTGATCTCGCCGCAGTTTCTCTAGCCACGTGTCGATTGTTTAGGCAATGAGTAAAAGAAAGCAGAGAGACATCGTCACCATACGGTCGCAGGCGAGCGCGCAGCCGCAATGCATGCTCGCGTGCGCCCGCGCGCGGCGGGAAAATCTATCTTACTTTATGTATTATGCATCATCTGCTGCATCCACTGTTACAACTGTACACTCACCGTTCACAATTCTCTATTAGGACAATAATTACTATATACGCCAGTCAAGTTTCAGCATATTTTTTTATAAATTGAAGCAATTTATTTGCCATGCCAACTGGTTTTAAGATTAATCACTGGCAGCCATGTTTACGTATTGGAGGCAACAACTTTGACACGATTTTGTGATATTGATGCGCGTTTTCTCTCGATATTATTTCTCAGTTTTCTATTAGACATGTCAATTTGTCTTGATATAGCCTATGCAAATTAGCGCCTACTAAGTATTTGCTAGTTTTATTAGCCATTTACCACATCAGCCATTCCATATCGTTTAAGTTAAACTGCATCGCTTTTGTCTGCCGTGAAAGTTTGGATATTGAATGATATTTTAAAAATTTTCACGACCGGAATAACGGTTACAAAAATCATACCTGCTATATAAAATTCTTAATAGAAGCTGTTCTTGAAAGAGATAGTGAGCACTCGGTAGCCATGGATTTTTTTGAAATATATGTATTTCTAATGAAGGTTAAAAGGGAAATGATGAAAGTTTATATGCAAATCCTATCCTGCCAATCAATCACTAGTGATTTTATTGCCTTTGATATAGATGTCGCCGCCTTTTCATTTAAATTTTAGGTTAGGTTTGTTAGTTAGCTTGTGTCCCTCAGAGCAAAAATAGAAGCCCCGTGTAGCGGGGCTTCGTCGACCTGCTGGCGGGGCAATGGGCTGATTAAACCAATTGGCTGCGACATAGATATAAGCATATAATGATTGACAACAACGGGCCTGTAAATAGTTTATTAAGACCAGCTAACATTTTTGAAAAGATCGCCAGTTTCGTAGGTAGGTACTGAAATATTCTATAGAAGAAAAATTACTTGGTCTCGGTTTATATACAAAAAGAAAATGGGTTGACGACAATAATTGGTTACTGAATTTGTGTACCTATTCTCAAGTATTTAGGTACATAAAAACGTATAAATAATTAAAGCCACAAAAATATTACTTTTGTTTACCTACTTCTGATTAAAAGCCTTTCAAATAAAGGTAATTGAAAAATAGAAGTGGTACTTCCCTGGAAACATTAATTATTTTAGAATGCATGGAGCAACGTTTATTTGATTAGTATAAACTGCCTATTATCGTTATAAAATATTATAAACATTTCTCAGAAAAAAAATCAACGACTTATACAAACAAACAAATCGTATCGATGTACTAAGAAATTTGCATGAGACGTAGCTCGATGATCGTTCAAATTTGTGCTTTATTCTTGGGGTACAAGGGTCAGAGTTGCTTGGGATAATGTTATCGCATGAGGTCACGTATCAAGAGAGGTCGGCCGCGGCCAAGCCAACTTCTCGCCTGCGCTCAGTGAGATCACTCCTTAACCTCGACGAGCAAATCGTGTCCGTCCAAATTTGCTATACCTTAAAATATAGGCTCAGTCTGCATATTGAGGTCGAACATAACACGAGTGCCACGCAGCCAATATGAAGGCCGGTGTATTCGCTTTGCTGTTGGTGATCTGTTACGTGGAATGTGAGTATAATATTGCGTTATATTTGTAGTTTGTTTGCTCAAGGAAGTTCTCTTTGAAACAAATAGAACATCCGCTTGCAGCAATTGTATTCTGACACAAAGCGTCTGATGTAAATAAATAGTCGCAACATAACCTAACATAACTTTTTGTGGCTAAAGGCTATTATAAAATCGTTAATATATTAATTAGTCTGTGTGAACCTCAGAACGTGTGTGATTCTCAGAACAATAAAGCCACCGGAACGCATAAAATTTTAAACGTAAATTGTTGAAAACCCAACTTCGGCTTTAATAATTATTATGTATTTTAGTAGACGACCGTCAATGGAGGGCAGTTTCCCGGGCGTCAAACATCGCCGCTAAGTTGCTAGCTTGTCCGTTTTTATCGGTTACCTACTTTAGAGAATTTTCGTTGGTAATCGCAATTTCACAAACGGAAATGCGAGAAGCAACTTTACAGATGTTCTCGATATTCCTTCAAATGTCAAATAAATGTCATAGGTCACTTTAGTCTTTTTAGGCACTTGTCTCAACGCCGGCGAGTAAGCGAGCAAAATTGAGCGAGTAACAGCTTATTATGGGCTGACGTGGTACAGTGTGATCGACCTTTCCAGATCCACAATGTAATGCTACTCGCCTAATTTTACTCGCTTACTCGCTGGCGGTGGGACAAGTGCCTTACAGTCCTGTTTGTGGTTTCAGATAAGGATGAGTCCAGTAAGCTTATGATCCTTGTCGATCGATAAATAAAATGATAGAGGAACTGTCACGTTCTTACAAGCATTTTAGACTGAAAGTGACGGATGTTTTATCATCTATTTATCGAACGACAAAGCCTAGCATCATAAGCCCACAACAAATGATAATTACAGTAAATAAAATATTATAATGACATAGGACTATGACTTTTTATCGGAATCAGGGATTTATGTTCTATAATTAAAACTGCTGATTTTAACATTACAGGCAAGAAGACGTACGCGCCCCTCGACAAGCATGCCAACCTCGACTTCATCAACATGGAGGGAGGCGGAGGTGGATTGAAGCCGACGCCGCGGCCAGCAGGCTCAGCGACGCCACCGCCTAAGCCTCAACAGCCTGCACCGACGCCGAAACCAACCAACCAGGCTCCAGCCCAACCACATCCAACAGTCAAACCAACTGTGATTGCAATTATTAAACCAGCGCCAGCAGTCACGCCCCCTACGCCAAAAACGCCCAATCAGATCAAACCAGTGCCCGTCAATCCTGCGCCAGTGGCCCATCCTGCTTCCACACCTGGCCCGAGCAATGTCAAGGATCTAGTCAACTTCTACAACAGCCAAGGCAAAGGCAGTCCCATCCGGCCCTACAGTTACAGCCAGGCTGTCAAACAAGGATAAATATGATGATTTCTTCGTTTTTTTACTGAATACAGCATTAGTTAGGTGTTTCTAGTTGCTGCATTGTACTAACGGCTCGTTTTGTCTAAGTCAAAATAATTTCATAGAGACGCTTTGCCATCCATGCAATAAACTTTGTAAATCTTTTGACCTAGTGTTATTGAAAACCTTCTCACCTCACACTTTAGGCAATATTGTTTCTGTTCATAAAAATTACACCATCTGTATTCATTTAAGACACCTAAGTCAATTTAGTAGATCTGGGAATCGGTTTATGTGAACGCCACGGCGGTCGCACAAATCAAAATATTCACATTGTTAATATGAATAATGTTGTCCGAGCGCCTACTGATTTAGTATTCTTGTTGGATTTACGCGTATCCGATCTACGTGGTTCTTATAAATTAAGCGGTGAGGTAGGGCGAGCCAACACTAGCTTCGCTTCGAGCCATAAACTAATAACTTGTCAGCATCTTTAACCGATTACTGTTCGAAGTAGTGAACAATTTTTTCAACGCTCTCGTAATAACTGGCATCTACTGAGTTAGGTACCTTTCCTTTTCAAGATTTCTACTGCCTCCGCGAACTTGTTTGACGGAAGTAGAGATGCCGCAGGCAAGAGAATTTGTTCGGTACAGCTGAGAGTTTAGTTATTGCTCTATTTATGAAATTTAGTAGAAAGAATTAATAAATCTGTATAAAAGTTTCGGTGGGTGCCTAACTCTAGAGATCTCTACAAAGAGATCTCAACCTGCCTCCTGGGTAACACTTCGACAAATAATACCGTATGGGGCATCTTTTACCTATTTATATTATAAAGTACTTTTAGGTCTAGTTTTATTATATTTTTAAATTTACATATATGTAGTTATATTATATATGTAATCTTAAATGATACTTCTATTTCAAACTCACCATCATATAAACGTGCACAGCGAAGGTGCCGCCAAACCGACACGTGTACTCTATCATGCTGGGAAACGCCGTTAATTATCGCGATGAATGATTTTTTTTTACCAAAGTCTTTTGCTTAAATTATTTTCTTTTTTGCATAAGGCGTGGCTGATAAGTTTCCTTGGCGTCTTCTTTCTTATCAAGTATGCCTTTTGGAAGCGCCGCTAGTTTTTTCTAAAGTTAAGGTTTTTAAGCCCTTCTGGCATGTGTGTAAACATCTTTACACATTAGGCCCATCTGGCAACACTAATATTGAATTTGTATTTTTAGGGTTCCGTACCAAAATGGTAAAAAAGGAACCCTTATGGTGCGACTCTGTCTGTCTGTCTGTCTGTCTGTCTGTCTGTCTGTCTGTCTGTCTGTCTGTCTGTCTGTCTGTCTGTCCGTCTGTCACAGCCAGATATCTCAGGAACTACTGCTGCTATCGGTTTGAAATTTGGAATAGTGTTAAAAGTCGCTAACCCGAGCTTATTGGACATAAAAAAAATCTTGTACCTTTTTTACTTTTTTTTTAAAGGGCTCCGTAATGGGATTTTCAAAATTGAAAGTAGGGCTTATATATCGAGTGGGGTATCAAATGAAAGAGCTTAATTTGTAGATTAAAATGCCATTTTTTTTTTTTTTTTTAAATAAATAGTTTTTGATTTATGGCGAAAAAAGTTTAAGAAAATACCATTCCCCCCCTATTATCTCCGAAGTTAATGATCAGAAAAATGTGTCATAATTACCAATTATTAATGTCGTCCTAAATATTACAGGAAAAATATAACGGTTTTCCTCACTTGCACCGTTTTTGAGAAATTTGCAAAAATCATAACACATACTTATTTGCTCCTACTAAACTAATCGCCATACAGTTTTTCTTGAACTATTCATGTATCTACTTATTAGGATTATTATTATTATTAGGAAGACCGTTATATTTTCTCTTCCTAACTTGAATACTTTTTAAAAATTTACAAAAATCTTAACATATTAGTTCTACCCTCCCTACGAGAGCCATCTAGCGGAGAGTAGCAAAACTAAGCGATGATTTATTTCAGATTATATAAAAAATGTCTATTAAATACAATGATCACTCATCAGGCATCGGGAAAAAAACATAAAGTAACAATAATTATTAAAAACTCTATAATAGGAGTATAAAAATGAAATACCACTAGCGCCATCTAGGGACACAAATCTAAAATAAGGTAGCTTGTGGCAAAAAATGATACATGAGAACTAACTTAGTTGACAAATAATTATTTCAATCAGCCAATAACAAAAAGTAACGTTTAAGGGTGGATTTCAGAGCGTTTCAACCGCCGTCATCACCAATCCCGATATTATGATGACATCTTTTTAAAAATTACATAATTTTTGATCAAAACGTGAAAATAGTAGGTACTATTTTCTGATTTTATCAAAAGAATGGGATACATTCTTAAAGTGAATCGTCGAAATTTCGGGATTGGTGATGACGGCATTTGAAACGCTCTGAAATCCACCCTTAAACGTTACTTTTTGTATTACAAATTAAATATAAAAAGTATAAAAATGAAATACCACTAGCGCCATCTAGGGACACAAATCTAAAATAAGGTAGCTTGTGGCTAAAAATGATACATGAGAACTAACTTAGTTGACAAATAATTATTTCAATCAGCCAATAACAAAAAGTAACGTTTAAGGGTGGATTTCAGAGCGTTTCAACCGCCGTCATCACCAATCCCGATATTATGATGACATCTTTTTAAAAATTACATAATTTTTGATCAAAACGTGAAAATAGTAGGTACTATTTTCTGATTTTATCAAAAGAATGGGATACATTCTTAAAGTGAATCGTCGAAATTTCGGGATTGGTGATGACGGCATTTGAAACGCTGTGAAATCCACCCTTAAATTTAAATTACAAGTAAAATTTACGCGCTATTTAGTATCAATAGATGTCGCTGTAGCATACGCTGCATCGCGCTGTTAAGATTTTTCCAGGTTGAATAGAGCTAAAGCGGGTTTAAGGCAGGGTTGCTGTTAGTCGTAAGGTTGGTCTACTTATTAGTTTATACGGAACCCTCGGTGCGCGAGTCCGACTCGCACTTGACCGGTTTTTTTAAAGTGGGTAGGTTTGCACAACAGTAATTTTGACAGAGGGAATTTATGATTTTCTCAGTCTACCCGCGACCACGAACGCTGAAAAGGGTTACGAAACGTCGGGACTTAAAATGTAGTAATATACGCGATTTAATCCGTTTAAGTTGTTTTATTACAATGACATTTATAATCAGTTTTTAGGGTTTCGTACCAAAATGGTAAAATGGGACCATTATAATGTGACTGTCTGCCTGTCTGTCAAAGGTCACAGCCAGACGTCAGGAACTACTGCTGCTATTGATTCGTTTCTTTTTCAGGTCTGATAGGTTTCCTTTACTATACGCATAACGTCTCTTTTCTTTTGTCGATTTAGTGCTGCCACTTATAGTTCCTGCATGTTCCCTATAATGGAACCAACAGCTTCTTATAGTCGATAGTCATCCTTGGAAATAACTTCTCTATGGACACGCTCAGAGCCTTCTCATGATTTAGTGTCATTCATTACAGTATGCAAACATGATGCAAACTTGTAACCATTCCCGGTGCGCGATCAAGTAAAAATGCCCACATAGCCTCATAGTGTCCGTCAAGATAGCGTACACCGTAAAGATATTCAGAATCTGATGCAGCCAATAAATAGTACCCAAATAGTACCGACGAAATACCTAGGTGAAAAAAATAGTACCCTTAAACTTTTCGAAATATAAGGCCTGTTCACGGTGTACGCTACCGGGCGTCAAGCTGGCGTACACCGTTTGTATCTCTGGAACGGCTTTGTTTTAACGCTTTATAACTCAAAAAATAGTACCCAAATAGTACCCTAGGGCCCTACAATTTAATTTCTCTAGCTATCGTAGAAGCCGAGATATAGTGAGCTCTTTCTATAAGAAATTCCCGGGTACGCCAGCTTGACGGTGTGAAATTTTGTACACCGTTAAGTCATGGAATATCTCGGCTTCTACGATAGCTAGAGAAATGAAATTCTAGGGCCCTAGGGTATTATTTGAGTACTATTTTTTGAGATGTAAAGCGTTTCCAAAAACAAAGCCGTTCCAGAGATACAAACGGTGTACGCCAGCTTGACGCCCGGTAGCGTACACCGTGAACAGGCCTTATATTTCGAAAAGTTTAAGGGTACTATTTTTTTCACCTAGGTATTTCGTCGATACTATTTGGGTACTATTTATTGGCTGCATCAGATTCTGAATCTCTTTACTGTGTACGCTATCTTGACGGACACGCCTCATATCATTTACATCTTCGTGGTCGCTTTCTCGCAAAGGACATAAACAGCGGCCACTCCCTTAAAATAATAATGAAATAAAATATAATTATCCTATAAATTCGACACTAGAGTACATACTTACATAGTAATTTTTCGTACCACATTCATATACATATGGAATGTGTAATTTGGAGCTGAAACGATTTTGGCGGTTTTGGTACAGGCTTAAAATAAATAAAAACGCGATTTAAATAAAGAATAGCCGCAGTTATATGAAATCTATTGACTAGAAATTGGCATGTTCAAAAGTTTAGCCTTAAAAGTACTACTATTAGTAGATAATTTGTAAGATCAAATCGTTGGGGTAGCCCAACATACTTTACACTTCTGAAGTCAGCCGAGTTCAGAGTCAGAGTTGATAAAACCAGCTTATTTTTGCAATATCAATAATCCTGGTTTGGCCAAATGAGCTCCTAACTCTTTTAATATAGGTTCGCTGGGTTACTTAGAGGTGATTGAAGATATTTTTAAATTATAAAGCAGAAATAATGAAAGTTACGTATCCACGTACCGAGATTAACAAGCCAGCAATTAGAAAACAAGTCAACGACCTTCACATTAGACGGATATATCTAGAAGTTTCATAAAAAGTCACATTAACGTAAACAATGGCCTTAAAACTTATTCAGCCAGTGAAAGTGTAGCACGAGAATTCTCGGCGTAAGCCAGGCATGGGTAACAGACACGAAAGACACTCATCACAGTATATTTATGTAACTTTAAAGCTTTAAAAAACATCACACAATACATCATTATTCACATAGACTCGAATGAGACTTCAGCACACCAAATATTTTTTGGGAACTCGATTTCCAAGGGTACTAAGGGTAGGAAGAAACTCATGTCGTCTTCTTCGAAAATCGATATATAAGTATGTGCATATGAGTCGATGTCGATACATTATATCAAAATCATCCAATTCCGAGTCCAAGTCCGTCCGAAATTTAGTACCTATGTCAATCTCAGTAACTTATGGCTTTTTTGAAATAACGTAAATTCTATTACTTACTCTTTATAGCTTCGGTGAATTTGATAGCTACCTAATTATGTAGGTATCGATCGACACATATACAGAGCGTGTACGTGAGAGAGAACTTCAAAGCCTAGCTGAGCGCTCATTCCCAAAATACCGCATTCCTAAAATACACTTTTTTTAAAATACCGGATTCTCGATACACCAGATTCTCCGTATACAAGATTCCCAAAATTACACACCCAACAAAGTGATTTAGATCCTTGAGTAACTTACGATTTTATAATCTACTGTAACGGGAATGTGGTAAGACAGGAATCTCATAAATCGAAAATCTGGTTTTTTGAAAAATGTGGTATTTCGGGAATGCGGTATTTTGGACACGAGCGTAGCTGAGTTACTGCTTAAGTTGATGTCAAGTTTACTGTGGTCCTGTCACCTTTACAATTTACGTATCTATTTACTATGTATACCAAGAAACCTGGTTTTCGAGTGCCTTACAATCTTTTGCTATTATTATACCGCATAGTACCTAGAGTAAATTATCCATACCTTTCAGACCGCCTTCTTTTGTAGCCTATAGACCGGCTTATAGGAATTAGGAATATAATGAAAAGATAATCCGCATGCCTAGAAACGTTCTTATACAGGCTGTCCCATAACTGACACGTCACAGTGACACTAGGTAGACCAGGTCAAGAGGTACCAAACCAACTTAACATGACCCGCCGACCGTAATTACAGATATGACAGTTATGGGACACCCTGTATAATAATTCATGGTCTAACTAAAATTTAAATAAAGGGCACAGATCACAATAGGGTAAGGTAATAATTTTTTTGAGATCCTCTTTTCCGTGGGGCACTTCCCATTTTGTATCAAGGGCAGTAACAGTAAAGTAGTAAGTGTAGTAAGGGCAGTAAACAGTAGGTCGCCAACAGAGAACTTAAGCCATTTTTAATAAGCCGGCTGCTTGTACTTACGAGCCGCACGCACACATCAACTAGTTTTTTTTTCTTATTGCGAACAGCCCGTACACGCACACATAGGCAGCCGGCTTATTAGACATGCTTCAGTTCTTTGTTAACGAGACTCCGTCCGGCTATTTATTTTAAGGTCCTTGCTTGACACCCTGCTGTCACCTCTATTGCTAATGACTTATTATTCAAGATGGCAATTACTGAGGCAATGTCAAGCATTCGGACGTATACCTTATAAATTATTCAGTTTTCAGATTCTCAAAGAAAATAACTCGTTCATATACCTAGGTGTCGGCACGAGAGTTAAGGTGAAGATTAAACACACATCTAGGTACATAGAGTAGGTACTAATTGCAAAAAAGGTAGTTTATGAACGAATGAGTGAATGGAGTTTAAGTGCGCGATTGCATAAATTTTCCAAATGATAAATTATATATCAATCTGTGCCCCCGCCAATTCGAGCAAAACAAAGGCACGGCCGTACCATCCTTTTCTCGAAGCCATTCAGGCCATTTTCAACCTCCTGTAATTTTGTGCTGGCAAAAGCTAGAAACCTGAGTTTTCAGGGATGTATAGAACATAATATGACTTATTGTTAGATATACGAGGGTGGTTTGATAAGTACCTGTTTTTAAGTACTTCTAGAATCTTGACATGCTCATGTTTCCGGCTATTGTATGACACATTATTTATAGGTATTTGAGCCAAATTTCAATACAGTCGCATCTTTATTCTTTGAATTATGGATCAAAAACTATGAAAAAATTAAAACAGTTCGCCGCAAGATCTACACATATTTTTTTTATTTAATAGGTAATGAAAAAAAATATTATGTCTGCGTTTTTGGAGACTCTCTAACTGTTATAGTTCACAGTGTTTTTTATTAGAATATAGTTTTTTTTTAAATAAGAGCCGATTCTTGACAGTATTGGCTCAAAATTGACACCGACTAATAAAACATATAAAAAATTGGAAACCACATGTCTAGTGATCAATGATGAAGATTTAGGTGATAGCTAAAGTCCTTGACTTACGTGTTGGTGATTTAAGAAACTTAAACACATTATTCACTTACAAAAAGAAATGAGATCCCATCATAAACATTACTTGTAAAAGTTGCGAGTCTCGCAACGCAACGCAGTTCTTCTCCAACAAAAAAGTTTTAAGATGTAATGTTTGCCTTGCCTATTTCTAAGTCCTATTTGCAAGTCGGTGGGAATCGAGGTCTGTGGACACCCTCACCCTCCCGGTACGGACTTGGTTTAACATTAGATCTCAAAACTTTTTTATTGTAGAAGAACTGCGTTGCGAGACTTGCATCTTTTTACATTTAAGTAATCTGTTTGATGGGATTTATTATTCTCTCGATTGCATAAAGCAGTAGGGACCCAGACCGGGCTCTGTGGCGTACCTTGTGAGAGGCCTAGGTCCAGCAGTTGCCTGCAACGGGCTGATGATGATGATAAAGATGATTATTCTCTTTTATGATACGATTAATATACAATTATCTACCCATATCTGTCTTTTATTCCGTCAGATAACCATTAATTTAAATAAAACTATTTTAAAGTATCAAGTAACATATAAAATTATGTTAATCAGAAATTGTTTCTAAAAAATAATCGAAACTAAATACCTTGAAGAAACTGTTTGGTCATTTTTGCAGTTTGCTGTTGAACTTGCTATCGGTACGAAAAAAGAACTCTATTTTCAAAATCCCACCATCGTTACATGACATGCTGTTGTGTGCGTGATCTCAACACTGGTGCTGATACATATAGTTACAGTACGTTAGACGTTTTCATGAGCCTACTGCGTAAACGAGCATGGCGAGGGCTGCGCACGCAAAATGTGCCACTTTCACTCTCGCCGTGAATCACACGGGCCATTACTGCAGGACCTCTTACGGCTCTTACGTCTGCGACATATTGTGCAACATTTTGTTCGCATTTTAACAATAACAATGACTCATTGAGGCTACAAAATAAGTACACTTCAGTATTTGGTGATATTGGTAATAGACCACCAATAGTAGATAAATCGTTTCAGTAAAAATCTCCAGTCGATGAGCTGTAGCGTTGAACTGTGTACCTAAGCTTTCCAGTAACGTAATGCTTAATGATCTGAACTTTCTGAACAGCCGCAAAGAGTAATAATTATTACTTTAATATGTGTTAGTGTCTCGTTAACGTCATTTTCATAATTTAGGTGCCTTAATCTTGCTAAACTAACAATGAATTTGAACAGCTTCGCTTCCCAAGCTTGCGTGAGCGCGGGGAAACAATGACGACCACCCCGTAGTGACACCTCATCTGCACACAATGACATCATTTTGTGACTTGCTACACACATACCCGTATTTCTCCAAGCGAAAGTCGCATTACATTTCGTACATAGGTATGTGAAAATGCAATTTCATTGAATTCAATTAGTGATTTGTAAGCGAGAGATATGTAACAGACCAGAAGTTTTTGAGCAATTAAATGATAATAAATTACGCTACTAAATATGTAGGTTTAAAGCCAGCGAGGCGTTAAAAATCCGCATCTTATATTAGAGGAAATATTAAAGAAGCGCACTTGCTGTGAATTTGGAAATGACTACCAGTTTTGATATTTACAAAAACGCTGTACGAACACATGTTACATATTTTGATAAGTAATAAGGATGTTACATCACGGTCGCTGCGGGTGGCGCAGGGGTTCCCTGCCGACATCCGCCCCACTCTCGCTTTCCTCAAGTTCTTTCGTGAGGCGTCCGCGTTATGAAATGCGCCGACGTCACCCAGATCCGCCCTCATTCCTTGCGCGTGCGTCCGATGACGTTATTGAATAATGCAGCGGCGCCTGACCTATCCAATCCTAATTTGGTGCTTATTACATAACAGCAGACGCGCTTCCTCTATACGTGCTAGAGCGTTAATTTCAGAGCAATGCCTATTAAAAACTCATGCGCAGTCATTTAAGAACTCTCTAAAACAAAAGTTGAGATGAAAGTGACAAAAATAATTTACATAAAGTCTACAAATAAATCGGTTGTTTGAGAAAGGTTCTGTGACCGCACAGTCGTGAGAACATGTTTACCTAACAAAATGGTCTATTCTTATAAGTTTTTCATACGTAAGTAATCTAACACGACTATGTAGATCAGAGTTTCGAAAACAAGCCATACTTATGATCTTGGAAAATAAAAATGCTCATAATTCTTTTTACAGTGACTTCTGCTGCTTTTATTTCAATGCTTACATGTGCAATACTAACGATAATACTTAGAATAATCCTCTTATGCAAATGTAGACAGATCTGAGGTTAGTGACTAAGCCGATCCGAATTTGTGCCATGTTCCGTTTCAAGAAAGTTGTGACACGGTATTGTTATGCAAACCGGACTTGCCGTCGGACTCCGCCATGGTTAGTCTTGCGCACACTCGCTCGAAAAGGGTGCGATCTGCGAGATGATGCGCCTTTCTTGGACCGTGTTGGAAAGGAATTTGTTTTCTAAACTGTTGCTTTAACAACATTTGGACGTAGCGTAAGAGGATACCTCAACTCAACTGTTATACAACTGTAGTTTACTAATTATTGTAAAACCTCAAGGACGGAATTACCTTAAAATGTTGTAAATACAATGGGATAAGGCATATCTTTTTATATTTAATTAAGTTTTGTTGCATACAATGATGTTAGTGACCAATAAGAGGCAAAATGTCGTTTAATAACATTAACCCATTCACTGCTACGTCAGAACTCCAGGAGTCCGAACCGAACACGCGTTTCTTACTAGGTACTAAAGTGATAAAAATCAATTACACTAGTAATATATATTTTTTGTATTGTACATTTTAGTTTTATATTAATCTAGACTGTTGTTCTAAAGCGAGAATGAAATAGCATTTTTTTATTTGGAGAGGCAGGGATATAGCACCCTCTTAATAGATAACTATTTAGTTATTCAAGAAGACGGATACTAAAGGTAAACCCTTTTAATCGGACACGCTACACGAGTAGTTAAAACGTTTATAAGTTACATACTATTAAATCACTAATTTGCATTTAACTTTAAAGAGATATCTGTGATGAAAGGTTTATACGTTTTTAATACGAATATGGAGATGAGAAGATTATTTCGATTACGCCAGCGCGCAGGGCTCCTAGAAAGTTTTTTTAATTAAATTTGTTAATTACGAGTACTCGCTAGGGCTGGGCGCAGGCGCGGGCGTGACATTGTTCCGCGGCGCCCGCGCCGGCGGCGCCACGGCTACAATACAACCAGTATTTTAACTCCATGAACAACCAAAGATTGTGAACGTTGTTGATTGTGGGTTTTCATGAGATGAGATGCGATCCCAATAAAATCAATCCTACCATTATTAGTGTAAGTTCCCTAAGATGTTTGAATGTTTCTCACTAAATAACGTGGTAATAACTTAATGGGTTGTAATGAAATTTGGGATGCAAGTAGATCAAGTAAGTATCAAGTGTAGTCAGTATATGAGTAAGTAGTCTCCTTGGCACTGCGTAGATATCTAGCCTCGCTCTGGATCTTCTCTCGTCTATATAACGGGGAATGCTCCGAGGAATCGCTGCTGCATGTTTCCGCCATCGTCCTACGCGACAATATTTCCATCCTCACCACTTAGATGGTTGGCAGTCCACAACTGTGCGATTTGCTGAAACTTCCTGCCTCGCACGACTGAACTGTGGAATAAATTGTCGCCTGCAGTGTTTCCGGACCGATTCGACCTTCAAGAAAAGAGCATACTCCGACCTGAAAGGCCGGCAACGCACTTGTGACTCTTTTGGTGTTGCAGGTGTCTATGGGCGACGGTGTTTGCTTACCATCAGGCGGCCCGTCTGCTCGTTTGCCTCCTATTTCATAAAAAAGTCTGTGTATTAAATATAAGATATTTCATATCCTAGTAAATAGTTCATTTGGGATGATAATGAGTATAACACAGTCGAAGCCACGGATAAATGCTTGTAGTTCAATAAAATACTTAAGAGATTGATTCATCAACCCTCTGTGCTTACGTTACTTTGACAACACAACGCAGGATTATTCAGAGATCGACTTAATTAAGTCAACGTTGGATTTGTTAAAAATAAACAGAGCTAGGTGTATGTTTAACCATGAGGTACCGGTTTTTCATGTTGTGAAAATGCATTTGCTTACATGTACCTACCCTCGGCTGGGGCACCGCCCTAGGTGTAACCAGCTATCGGGCGTAGCCCAGACTCCCGTTTATAAACCGAACAACTGACAGCTCTGCTACTTTAGTGGAGCGTAATAAATAAGGCCCTGCAATCTGTGAGTTCAAAGTACTCAACTTTGAACTCACGGATTGCAGAGTCTCAGTACAGTCAAAGTACTGTCTACATCTCACGTCTGTCGTGTCGTGCCGTGCCGCGCGCGCGCACAAATATGAAATTGGCGGAGAGAGTGAAATTGAATAAATTGCCCATTGTGAGGTGCACGAATTTGGTAAGTACGAGTATTACTTTCTTTCCTCTCAACATGTGCGACGAGTGAATGATCTGAGATAATACGTGATTAGCGTACGCGACGTAACAATACCTTTTATTTCGCTTAGACACCTGCCGATTATCTAGACTTACGTAATTCTTGTTAAAATAATGGATCTTAGTCTAAGTCTAATATAGCTTTTGAGTACATATGGTCATGTAACTAACTGCTCTTAGGGGAAATCATGTGAAAATCTGCATATTGAGGTAATTTAATGTGTAACCATGACTCATTTGGGGTGTGTTATGGAGGTTGGATGGCAGTAAATAGTAAACAATACTGCATAATAACTGAAACCAATAAAAAACGACTGAACAACGTTTTGTATGCAGAGGCTCGGTACTTCGATCGGATTGTAGTTCAGTTTTTATTGTAATACGGGAAATAAATATCCGTATCCGTCTAAGTACTATAGTTAAGTACTATTTCTTGATCTAAATTTGACATACGAACAACAGTCCTTTCTCTCTATTTTTAGGGCTCCGTACCTCAAAAGGAAAAAACGGAACCCTTATAGGATCACTCGTGTGTCTGTGTCTGTCTGTCTGTCACAGCCAATTTGCTCCGAAAGTACTGAACCGATTGAGTTGAAATTTGGTACATATATTAAGGTTAATGACCCAAATACGGACGTGTCACGGAAATGTTTGAATATTAATCATGGATATATAATATAACAAAGTGGCCACTTTTGGGGGGTCAAATAGAAAATTAAAAAAAAGTTAGCAAACTAAATCGTGTGACATTTTAAATGAAATGGCTCACTATTAGAATCTCAAATATATTTTTTTATAATTTTTATATTAATAGTTTTGAAGTTATTTAAGAAAATATGCAAAAATTGACCAATCTCCCCTTATCTCCGATACTATTGGACTTAGAATTTTGAAAAAAAAAAAATTAGTAATAGTCCTACACCTATAGATTACAGGAAAACCTATAAGAAGCCTGTGCAATAAAGTATAATTGTTTTATACTGTTTTGAACTAACTCGCACTTGTGCGGTTTTTTTACATTCACTTTCATGCAACAGGAACTAATTACTGCCATATTAGGTATACATACTGCCATATTAGGTATACATATTGGTAATCTCTCGAATAGACTAAG
Organism: Eudemis profundana; assembly: GCA_947034925.1. Lineage (NCBI taxonomy): Eukaryota > Metazoa > Arthropoda > Insecta > Lepidoptera > Tortricidae > Eudemis > Eudemis profundana. The sequence continues at coordinate 16,577,007 of OX344798.1, forward strand.
TTCTGCAGCTTTTGCAGTCAACAAGATCCGACAATTAACAGACATAAAAACAGCTCGATTAGTATATTTTCGTTACTTCCACAGTATTATGTCGTATGGTATTCTGCTGTGGGGCAGTGCTAGTGCTTCAGAGCTTAATACTATATTTGTTCTGCAGAAGAGGGCTATTCGAGCGATATATAAAATGAATTATCGAGACTCACTTAGAGATAAGTTTAAGGACATTAATGTAATGACATTGCATTGTCAATACATCTATGAGAATATTATGTATGTACATAAGAATATCATGAATTTTAAGAAGAACTGTGACATACATAATATTAATACTAGGAATAAACATAAGCTCGCAGTGCCCACCACTCGGCTCCATAAAATAAAAACTAGGGATGTAACGATACACAGTTTTGCCGATACGATACCGATACCGATATATAGTAGTTAATATCGGCGATACCGATACCGATACCGATATCTTAGCTAAATAATGAAGTATGAATTTCAGATATTTTTATGTCCTTATTATGACTAATGGCAATGACTACTGGTTATATTTACCAGAGAGTCAACCTTGAAAGTGTAAAGTAAAAATAATAAATTGTCAACTCAAAATTTTTTTTTTATTAAGAACCAAAGATTTAACTAACATAGTAATTATCATTGCACAAGGTAATAGAATAGACCAATACATAAATTAAGTTAGAAATTGAAATTACTTTTTGCAGATTTTTTTTTCATACAGCAAATTCTTCAAATATCGGTTGTATAATATCGGCGATACCGATATATCGGCGATACCGATATATCGGCCGATATATCGGTATCGGTATCGGTATCGTTACATCCCTATATAAAACCTTACACAATTACCCATGAATGATGTTTTTATTAGGGATGTAACGATACCGATACCGATATATCGGCCGATATATCGGTATCGCCGATATATCGGTATCGCCGATATTATACAACCGATATTTGAAGAATTTGCTGTATGAAAAAAAAATCTGCAAAAAGTAATTTCAATTTCTGACTTAATTTATGTATTGGTCTATTCTATTACCTTGTGCAATAATAATTACTATGTTAATTAAATTTTTGGTTCTTAATAAAAAAAAGAATTTTGAGTTGACAATTTATTATTTTTACTTTACACTTTCAAGGTTGACTCTCTGGTAAATATAACCAGTAGTCATTGCCATTAGTTATAATAAGGACATAAAAATATCTGAAATTCATACTTCATTATTTAGCTAAGATATCGGTATCGGTATCGGTATCGCCGATATTAACTACTATATATCGGTATCGGTATCGTATCGGCAAAACTGTGTATCGTTACATCCCTAGTTTTATAATAAGCTGCCAAGTAATATAACTGAATTATCTATTAACAAATTCAAGAATTGTGTAAAGCGTAAACTCATGGCAAAGGCTTATTACAGCACACAAGACTACATGAATGATGAAGCACCGTGGGATTAATTGCGACTGAAATAGATATATTTTAAAACAATGTTTGATTGTGTCTTTTTCTGTTTTTGTACTTGCCAATTGTTTTGACACTTAGAGACCATTTACATCTCTAAGAAACTATGTTTTTTTTTTAGTTACATCATGTGAGTCACAGACTTTTTTACATTTCTGTAAGATATTTAGTAAATAAGTATTCTCAATTTGTATTTTGACGTTTGGAGATCCTTTACACCTCCAAAATATAATATTTTGACAACGGAGACTCTTTACATCTCCATTAATTTTAGTATCAATTTATTTTCTATTTTTTATTTGTCTTGTTTGGACGCATAGAGAGACCCTTTACATCTCTATAAATGTAGTTTTTAAGTTAATGTAATGTATTAATGAAATCTCATGTATGAAAAGAGAAACTGGTGAGTTTCTTCCGGCGCTTCTTCTCACCAGATGGTCATTACCCGAAGCGCCAAAAGAAAAGGAAAAAATAAGATAAAATTATGTAAGAAAGACATGTAAAAGAGCCCTTGAGGGCCTACTTACAGAAATAAATTATTTTATTTTATTTATTTTATTTTACATAAATAGTAATCTTCAATGCAGTTTTAAAATATGAGCCAAGTTATGTGTTTATAACTCGGATAAGTTAAGGTTGCACCTGGCTCAACGAGACGAGTTGCGAGCGGACCCGCGTATACAAGTTTATGGATGGAATATACATATGTACATTGTTATTATATGTGAGGAAATCGTAACGTCTAGTCGTCTGGTCATAATTTATTAAGAAGTTAACGCGAAAGGTGATTTGAAGTGCCCAGTTGTCCATACAAACCAAAAGTGGATTAATCAATCCATCAAACAATCAGCAATCCAAATCCATCTTAACAATATCAAACTTATATGAAAGAAACATGATGTTCCTTTATTCGTTTTTTAATGCGGGTAAATTACACCACAATATCAAAGCTACAAAGTTAAAAGCGTGCTTTCTTTTTTCTGCACTAAACAATACACAAAGTCCCAAAAAACACTGCCATTGATGTATTAGAGCATGCTCGAAATGTATTTTTTTTTGGCTTTTTGAGTCCCCAGCCAGCACAAACCTTCTGAGTAAGTTTTCTTTAACAGCAGTCATAGAAACTAATTGCTGAATAAGACTACCGTAATTAGCTGGTTAAGCGCTTACCCAGATGTTATTCAAGCAGTTTGGGCACAAAATCATAGAGCTAATAGCTGTGTAATAGCAATGTAACAGTTGATTAAGTTTTGAATAATTGTACGACAAGCTGAGTATCTTCTGCATAAAAGCATTTTTTTCTTTTATGCAAGTATTACAGCTCTGTTATCCAGACGATGAATGAATGATGAATGAACTGTATGCTTATGTCCTTCAAAGCTCAGATATTCAGATGATACACAGCGTTTTTATCAAGAAATGTCAAATTAAGTTGAAGTTGACAGATTCGAATACAAAAGTGCACGCATTTTTTTGGTGAGTGAATTAAATGGCGGAGTTATTAATGTCCCGGTAAGTAAATATTTTACCCTTATTGAATGCTTAAAGTGATAAATTGTAGGTGCGCATGCAACTTTACCGTGTATTTATATAGACATTTCGTGTAAAATTTTCACGCGCCGACCTGATAAGCCGGGTTTTTAAGAAATAAACAACATTTCGTCTATTGGTTAGTTTTTACAAGTGAAATATTTTTATGTTGTATGCAATTTAAGGGTTCCAAAATAAACTTGGTATACTTTTTACAAGAATATTATACCGATTTCGTTATTATAATTGAGTATTCGAGTATAAAATTTCACATCAATTAATAGGTTATGTTATTCATTATGGCGACAATCATTATGAATAAAATCTGCTGGCACAGCGGCTATTCGTCTAATGTCTACATAACAGGCCTTATGTGTCCACTTATTCAGTTGTTCTCTGGTTGAAAGTGGTCTGCACAGAACATATTTTCGATAACTGTTCTATAATCATACATACTCGTACTATAAAACAAACAAAGCCGCATAAACGCTGACAAATGTTCCAGAATAGTTCTTCTAGCTTAAAAAATGTCTACTTTTCTTAAATACCCAGCAAACTTCTGCATAAGAATCTGTTACTTTTGCTTTTACCACAGTTAGCTGCATATGACAGTAATTTCGTAGTTAAAGCGGCATAAAGAAGTTATAACAGCTACCTTATTTCTGTTAAGTCACTATATGCTTCATAACAGAAACAAAGCCTACTTTATACAGCAGCTGTGTAATTGTCTAGATGTGGTGTGTAATACAGCTAAAAGAGAACAGCACCTCAATTATTCAGCAATATGCTTGATAATGACATCTTATACCAGTGTTATACAAAAGGCTACACAAACTCTTGAGTAACAGGTCTTTTTTTGCTGACTATTCAGCTTTAAGAAATAAAATCGGCAAATTACAGAACTAACTCAGCTAATAGTGTTATTATAGCAAAAAAAACTTTAATACAGAACCTGGCAATACAAACAGCTTCTATACATATATGTGACGTCCTACGTGAAAAGGTACCTTATGAGGGTTTCTAGTTACGGAGATATGAACGGTTTTGTGAAATCCTTCAAAATCATCATTTTTTTCTTTTATGCAAAATTGTAAAATATAGGAATAGACGTGTATTTGTAGCTTGGTTTCACTGATGTACGTTATTTTTTTCTATATAAAAATTGGGTTCAAAGTTTAGTAGAAAAGGTACCTTATGGCGGATCACATACAAAAATGATAAAGCTGTTGATAAAATTCATTAATAAAATTTACTAGCAACTTTTGCTTATTTCTTTTTTATACCACGACGGTGGCAAACAAGCATGCGGCCTGCATAATGGTAAGCAAAAATTTTCGAAATGATCCTAGAAAGCTGAAAATTTGGAAGGAAAGGGCCACTGGGTGCCACAGATTCGGAATTGAAAAAAAAAAAAAAATAAAAATAAATACATTTGTATGTCGTTTCTTTAAAATTTTTAATTATTAAACATTTTTTTAAAACAGATAAAAAAGTGTTTTTGACGAATCGTATAACTTTTTGACCATTTTTAGAAAGACCTTGTTTTTTTTAAAAAAATTGACAAAAATAAAAAAAAAACACTGGCGAATGCCCATCATTTTTGACCATTTTAGAAAAAGTTTTTTAATTTTTTTTTCGAAAAATCTTACAAAAATAGACTTTTTTTGCGGTTTCTATCATTTTTTACCACTTTGTCATGTTTCCCTTTCAACCTTTTTAGAAAAAGTCTTAAAAACATTTTTTTTTAAACATAAAAACGTGTTTTTGGCGAATCGTGAAACTTTTTGACCATTTTAGAAAAACCTTTGTTTTTTTTTCAAAAAAATTACAAAAATAAAAAAACGCTTTTGGCGAATGCCTATCATTTTTGACCATTTTATAAAAAGGTTTTTATTCATTTTTTCGAAAAATTTACGAAAAAAGACATTTTTTGGCGGTTTCTATAATTTTTGACCACTTAAGAAAAAGAATCTTTTTAATTTAAAACACGCTAAAATCCACGACGAACACTTCTCACAACTATTCGAACGAAAAGGTAAGCAAATACTGCTCATGCCGGCCGGCTGAGACTCCGAGCGGCCAGCAAGACCGAGAGAGAACGATACGTAAAGTGTTGGTGAGAGTAGGACAGATGCGTGGCGGTAATGGCGGTGTAGCCAAAATAATACCACGGCACGGCGGTATGAAGGACAAAAACTGAGCAAGTTACGACAAGTATTTCTAACATTTTTAAATTACACCGCCATAAAGTACCTTTTGTACTAAACTGTAGAAGCATATTATGCAGCCTTTAATTCGCCTATAACAAAAATAAAGATAGGCAAAGACGTGTCGTAACATATATTTTACTAAATGGAAATACATAATAAAAAAAAAAACACAATTTTTACACAACATTGAATATCTCCGTAACTAGAAACCCTCATAAGGTACCTTTTCACGTAAGACGTCACATTTGAGAATTACTCTTAATTGGTCATCATGATTTGAAGTAAATTTCTAATAACCTTTTTTCTTCAGTTTTCTGTCTTATTACAAGATTTGTCAATAAATAATGTAAATATCGTGCCATACTGTAATTATCAATATTTTTTGCTTATGGCCCGCCATAAGGTACCTTTTCTCAAATGTATGGGAATAATTTGTGATTTTTACGTAACTTCAATCGTTTATAACTAAAAAAATACGACTTGTAGAATAATAATGACACTTTTGAGATACTTGTGTAGACTGATTAAATATAATTTAGACCTCATTATACGAAAATTGTGAATATTATAGGAATGATGAAACATATAATAAAAATGACATTTTAATTAAAATAAAAATATTTCGTTAACAATGTGATTTTATTTCTATCCCAAAATGTGCAGTCTAATATCTCTAACTATATACAATGGTTCAGATTACAATATGTTAAAGAACAGGCCGAATTTTTTTTTTTTTAATTTCTTTCTCAGAAGCGACTTGCTCTAATCAAAGGCTGATTTTTCACGACCTGGAAGTCACATTAAAAAAACCATTACTGATTTCCAAAGAAAAATACCTTGAGATACATAATCAATCATCATCTCCATAACTTCCAACGGGAACATACTTAAAATTAGTTTCAAACTTCTTTTGACGATTTCTCAAAAGTGCAATTTTAGCATGTGCAGGTTTGATGTTTTTTTAAAAAAAAAGTATGGGACTTAGGGTCGTGATTCTTTTTGTATTAGATAGCTTATTTAACACAGATTTAGGATCTGTGCTTAACTCAATACCAACCATAAGGTACCTTTTCCCGTGGAACGTCACATATAATAAAGCTTAACCCTGCATAAGGTGAAATTATTGGCCAGTTATCCGGCTTGTGTGCTGCCTGGGATCGTCTTATAGTGGTTTTCGCAGACGAAAAAAACCCGGCAAACTTTAACCATAAATCCTAACGACTACTTACTTGGAGTAAAAAACGCCATATGATGTACCTATAGTCCACTAATAGTTTTTGAGTTTTGAGCTTTATAAAAAAAAAAATTCGACCTGATTTGGTGTCGTTAAAGTGGATTGTTAACCCGCAGTATTACTCGTGGTCAGGACTCGTTGAAGTCTTTTGCATGACGGCCGTAATTCTCTTTTATTTACTAAGAAACAACTAAGGAAGCAATCTCCTTAAAATGATTTTGACACTGACTGATCTGATAGACAAAACTAAAAACAGGAAATTTTGCACTATTAGATCCATAAATGGAAATCCATAAACAAAATGTGATAGCGTGACGAGGGTAAAGAGTTCATAACATTCGAGACGCAAAATTGTGTAACTACGTATCACGGGCGGTAATAAAGGCCCTAGATCGCATATATAGTCTATTTATGGCCACAAACAACTGAGATCTGAGTTATTTTTAACCGACTTTCAAAAGAAGGACGGTTCTCAATTCACCTGTAACGTGTTTTTACGCGATTACTCAAAGACGGCTGAACCGATTAAGAAAATATCTTTTGGGTTCCGTACCAAAATGGTAAAAAAGGAACCCTTATGGTGCGACTCTGTCTGTCTGTCCGTCTGTATGTCTGTCTGTCGTCGTCTCTCGTCAGTCAGATATCTCAGGAACTACTGCTGTTATCGATTTAAAATTTGGAAAAGTTTTAAAAGTCAATAACCCGAGCTTACTAAATATAAAAAAAAAACTTATAGCTTTTTTACTTTTTTTTTAAAGGGGCCGAAATGGAAGGTCTCTAATTTTAAGTTGTGCTATTGTATCAAGTGGAGTATCAAACGAAAGGGCTTAGTTTGTGTATTCCAAAATCTTTACTTTTTTCTTAATCATGTACTTTTTGATTTAGGACGAAAAAAGTTCAAAAAATAGCGTTCCCCCTATTATCTTCGAAGTTACTGAACAGAAAAACTGTAATAATTACTTACCCATTATTAATATCATCCTAACTATTACAGGAAAAATATAACGATTTTCCTAACTTGCGCCGTATTTTTGAAGATATTATAACTCAGTATGAGCCACACCACAAAATACAAGCCATAGTACAAGCATTGCTTAGTTTGGGACTAGGTTGATTTGTGTAAGATTGTCCCTCAATATTTATTTATTTATTTTATGCTTAACGTAGACAATCCGGGATAGAATTCAATCCGCAGTGGTTAAGTAACTTATTCCGTCTGACGCAGAATATGATCTCGCGCGTTGGCCTTTAATTAGCCGCTTGCAATCATTGTACAACAAAGCGCTTTTTAAAACACGTCAATAAATCTCTCTACTACAAAACCGTAGCCCACGCGATGATATCAAAGAACTCCAAAATCCGCGCCAACCCGGGATAGAATGCCGCCCTTAGCAGGGTAACTAAATCTAGTGCACAATAGCATCTCACGCGCCAGTCTTAGCCGCTTTAATCGTGATTCAACAAAGCATATAAAACACGTCAACAAATCTTTCTATTACAAAACCGTAGCCCACGCGATGATATCAAAGAACTCCAAAATCCGCGCCAACCCGGGATAGAATGCCGCCCTTAGCAGGGTAACTGAATCTAGTGCACAATAGCATCTCACGCACCAGTCTTAGCCGCTTTAATCGTGATTCAACCAAGCATATAAAACACGTCAACAAATCTTTCTATTACAAAACCGTAGCCCATAGGCGAAGACATCAAAGGGCTCCAAAATCCGCGTCGATGCGATATAGAAGTCCGCCCTCAGCGGGCCGCGCCGCCCCTGTGTGCGAAGTGTGCAACGCACACAGGCGCCCAGGCAATAAGGGCGCCAAAATTCGAAACACAACGACAATAAAGGGGTGTTTCATAGGTTTCGCACACAGGAGCTACCGGGGGTCGGCGCGGCCCTGGCCCTTAGCCGTGGTAACTGACTTCGGTGCGCAATAGGATCTCGCGCGCTATTCTTGGCCGCATTTAATCATGATTCAACAAAGTGCATAAAACACGTCAGCAAATCTCTCTATTACAAAACCGTGGCCCACGCGATGACATCAAAGGACTCTAAAATCCGCGTCGATCCGGGATAGGATCCGCGCGCGCGCAACTTTCTCGCGTATATAACGCAGGTGACGCCGCGCCCGCGACCAGTGCCGCACGCAGCGCGCGAGCCCCGTGACGCCCGCGTAAACGAAAGTGATAGACTGTGACATTGGATCAGTGTGTGTGAACTGGAGCAGTGATCGGTAGCTCGTGTTATCCTGAAACTGTTCCCGCCTGGATCTGCCTGCTGCCACAAGGTAGATTTGGATTGTTTGTGGTGTGTGTGACGTGAAAACGCGGAATTAATGGATATGCGTGAAAATTTCGGGAGTATAGGTTTAAGCGGAACAGTTTTCTGCAACACGGTGTCTGATATGCGCTTATTTTGCGTGAATTATGAAGTTTTTTTTGTGTAATAACAACTGTTTGTATAAATTATTAAAAACAATAGAATTAGATAAAAATGTATAATAACCGACTTCAAACTTATCTACTGAATTAACAATGGCATGAGTTGCCCTAAAGAAATACTCAAATCGCTATAGATCTGCCTATAATAACTATTTGAAGAGTTCCCTCGATTTCTCCAATATCCACTCATCAGATCCTGGTCTAGTGACAATGAGACAACTTGGGAAGTATAGTCTTTCAGGCACAGTCAGAATTTTCTAATTAGGTCCAGCCGTCTTCAGCCGTATACTGAGGAAATACATAATAAAATATTCCGTCGAACTTTTGCAGACGATTAAAAAGATCCTATCTCTAAGTTTTTATCCTTGTATAAAATGCACTCACGGACAATGAATTCGGGTCATTTTCTATGAACAATTATATAGAAAATAACCCGAATTCATTGTCCGTGAGTGTAGTAGTTTTTATTAAAAAGTGTCTTAGGTTTAGAGAAAAATAAATTCAAACAACTAGTTAGGATGATTGATGCTTGTATAAATAAAATTTCTACAGACGTTAGGATAACATGTATTGCAATCTGCAAAAATGCCTTAAGGCACAAAACCACAAAAATAACAAAGTGTTTTTGTACAATCGCAATAAATTATTAAATACAAAAGTAATACATTCAGTAGCAAGTAGGTAAGCAGATACGTTAATTATTAGGTTATTAATAAATAAGAGTAAGAAAAGGAAGGAAGTCACTAAACTAGAGTAAACTAGTATTGTTTTGAACTCTTTAAAAACTCACAGTCATGTGTGTCTATCAAAAATGTTTTTTTTTTGTGAATTATATAATTAACAAGCGATAGTTATTTATGAAATAATTCCTCGGGCACTCTACATTATAATAATAACAAATGATTTTCAAGATGAAAGACTTTGAGAAACAATAGCTGAAACGGCGGTTTACTACAAAGCTAAAAATAGTCATAATAAGATTGACTGCTATTAAAAGCATGAATCGTAAATATATTCCATTTTCATTATCCGCAACGAATATCTATATCATCGTAATTAAATGTCAAATCCGACTGCGCGGCCGCCCGGTGGTAGAAAGTTGCATAATTTTACTTTCACTTGCACAACCGAAATTATCTTTGGCGCGGATATCGCTGTTTGAAATGCATTTGCATTTCTGCTCACCGTTTTTTACTATAATCGGCTTTTTGCGAGTTAACATTTCAAGGGAATAAGGCACTTATTCAGTAGCTATTTAGGATTAGTACTGGCTGCCGTAAGGTTTAGTTGAAGAAGCGTCATGTGGTATAACAGCCGGTGGAAAGTGGGTCAAGCGTCACACACCTCGCATTTTATAGGTTTACCTGCGGGGGGTTACTTCTGTAGTTTAGGTATGTATATGCTGGAATATTAATATATGTGTTAGTGGCAGACTGCCATCAATAAATGGGTACACATGTTCGTTGTGAATGTAAGGTTTAACTGCATATTTGTGGTTACATGTAGGAATTAATTATGAATGAAGGAATAAGGATTTATATCGGAGTATCGCTATTGTAGATAAAATAGTTTCATGATAAAGTCTGTTTTTTATTTCCGCGGACAAAAATGACATTTGATGTGTTGCCTGTTTTTTACAACTCATAAATAGTGATGTGATACAACCGGTATTTACCGACAAAAATTTAGGTAGGTTCTTATGTTTATTGATATTAAAGTGTCTGTAACACAATGAGTGCATAATCCGCGAAGTTCCAAAACGATACAATACTTTAGGTAAGAATGCCACCCTTTTGGAGATATAGAATATTTGTAAATACACCATATTTCTCATATTTAAAGGTACATTTTATTTGATTCGAAACTCATTACTTATCTTACAAAGCTGAAAATACGCCAAACCCGCTTTATTTCTCTGCATTATCATTTCAAGCAACGGAATCACATACGTAGGCACTATTTATCCAATAGTAGGTTAAAGGTTGAATACAATGTACCTAGTTATTATATGTAATTAATTTTCGATAAGTACCAAAAAATATATGTTTTAACGTAAAAAGTAATTTTTATTATATCGGTTATTAATAATTACACCACGAACCGAAACAAAGGACAGCACTGTTTCTTAAAAGCTGGCCACATTATTTTTACGTTTGACATTTGTAGCTGTCATATTTGTCTTCGGAAATAAAAAACAGACTATAGGTGATTTTTATTTTTTAACTGACCTGCGCTCTTGGGTCAAGTTTGATAGTTTTTACACTTATGGAGTTAATGAGGATAAATTTTTACAAATTAAACTCATGTGGCAGGTAACTTAGTTTAAAGTGCCTCTTTTCGATATGCGTGGAGCAAAAATTTAACGCGATATTGCCTATGGAAGTAATCGCACTTAAATTGTAAAACATGAATTAGTGAGCACAGAGCATTTCCAAATAATGGTCCTGCAAAAACTCAATGAGCTTACCTTCTTTCCTAGTGAAAACTAAGAGCGGATAGCCACAATTTTAATAAGTTGTTTTTAGGGTTCCGTACCTCAAAAGGAAAAAACGGAACCCTTAAAAGATCACTTTGTTGTCCGTCTGTCTGTCAAGACCCTTTATCTCGGGAACACGTGGAGGTACCGAGTTGAAAATAAGTCATATACTCAGGTCTATGGTCCCTTGAGGCTGTGCAAAAATCGAATTTCTAAGTTAACGTAAAAAATATATGGTCGTTTATGCCACAAAAAACGTATATTTCGACACTCTCAAGGAATTCAAAATTTATAGGTACTTGCCGTTGACCTAAAACTACGTAATTTGGCAAGCAATACCGTCTTATACTACATTGTATAGGGAAAAATCTGAAATATATACATTTGTAATTAAATCATAAAGAAATTGCAGTCGTCCTCTGCTCAACATAGGTTTCCTCCAAATACGACGACAGAAGACGGTAGCACGCGTTTTGTTTTCATCGACTTTCGGCAGGGTATGGTCGAAGTCTCTTTATATGACAGAAATGTGGAAATCTGTAGAAACTACTACAATACATATACCATACCTTGAGTTGGCAGGTTGAAGTGATAATGGGCTAGGCATATAGCTCGAACATATATTCTGTCAAACTTATTTAGGTGTAATATTATGTATAACTAATTCAGTCGGGAAATATGAATGGAAAACTCTTCTTCCCTCCTCTAATCCCTTACAAAATATAATGCGTCTAGATTATGTATAAGAGAAACAGAATGCTCGAAATGTGTACTTATTGTGGTACATATGTCATTAAATCTTTACGATTGTATTTAAATGCGAAACTTACTCGAGCACTTTGAAGTTAAACTATGGTATCAACTTGGGTATTCGTACTAAAACAAAACATGGTAACAACCAACTGCTGTGAGTAGTGCAGTGTTCAGTCATGTTCAGTTTAAGAGGATGCAATGCTCGCCGTAGATTGTCTGTTGATACTACGTTAGCTTTGCACCTGATGCCTGTGATGCCACATACGCACAAGGTAGAAACTTAACAAGGTTATAGTGTCATCATTTGCTTCTTATTTTAAACAAGCAAGGGAACTCTTTACCGGGATATAAAGTATATTATATGGGTATGTTTCAATCCAGGACTTGGTTTACTTGCATACCAAATTTCAGCTCAATCCATCCAGTTGTTACCCCGTTATTTAGTAACAAACATCCAAACATTTTCATAAACTTTCACATTTATAATATTAGTGTGATTGGTTTGCCAGATTACGATGAAAATATCAGCTGAAGTATGCTTTATCTCACTTCTAAGTCCAAAATCTAATATTTCAAAATAAAGGTATGACATTTTAAAATAAGTACCAAAATATGATTTGCACGGTGGAGGTGCGAGCTTAGTGCGTCCTCTTAACCTTATCTTGGGCGGATGTGGTAAGTGCACCATTACTGAAGTGGCAGTGGCGGTATTGCAAAACCGGCGACGTTCGGGTGGGCTTCCCATCCCATTGTTTGGATGCATTTGGGTTTTGCAACACGTCACGCACGGAGACCTGTCTTCTTGAGGGATTGTTCTCCTTGCGTAATGCAATGCAATGCATCCTACAAAAGATTAGATTTAATTTCAGATGGTAGTTGCATTGTTTACACAAATATTATTGTTATAGCGATGTGCTGGAATTCTATCTTTTACACTTACTATGTTTATTACTATTATATGAACAATATGGCATGACAAATACAGTCAAAACCTTTAATAACGATTTCGAAGGGACAAGATAAAAACTTGATAACCGATACTCGTAAGAAGCGCTAAGTACCTATACTATAGTAATAGTACGTCTGCTGACTGGTTTGCGGTTAGTACCTATTTTCCCCCTATTTAATTATATGTATTTATGTATGTATGTGTAGGCTTATATATATGTATACATATATTTATTTATGTATTGAAATATGCTTGTCCCTGCCTACCTGTACCTATTTAGCTCTCGCTTTCGTCACCCTTCGCACCATTCGGTTTATTTTTGTATCAAATCCGCTACCCAAAGGTTGTTTGGAAGACATCGCTCTTTAGCAATAAGACTGCCAGTCGTCTACCTTTTTAAATTGTTTTCTGGTGTGCAATTAAGTATATTTGTATTGTATCGTATTGTAGACTTATGTATTACAATATCTATTTAACACATATAAGTAGGTAAATATGTTTCGTACCTGACTTTTGCGTTGAATATTAAAAACAAATTAAGGTAAACGTCCTAGTACTCGACACCATCATCATCAGCATCAGCAGTACACTGCTGGACGTAGGCCTCTCCCAAGACGCGCCACGTTGCTCGATCATCAGCTATACTCATCCAGTTGCTGCTAGCCGCCCTCTGTAGATCGTCGCTCCATCTAGCCGGGGGTCGTCGCACAGTGCGTTTACCTATACGCGGTCTCCACTGCAGAACTCTCTTGCTCCAGCGATTGTGAATTCTGCGGCAGATGTGGCTAGCCCACTGCCACTTCAGCTTGCTTAGTCGAGTAACTATGTCGGTAACTTTGGTTCTCTGACGGATTACTTTAATACGGATTCTATTCCTCAGAGAGATTCCAAGTATAGCCCTCTCCATAGCTCGCTGAGCAACTTTTAGCTTATGGAACAGCCCCACCGTCAGTGTCCACGTTTCGTAACCATGGGTCATTGTAGGTAAGACGCACTGGTTAGTACTCGACACGCTAATGCCGAGTCGTCGACACCCTGCCACTTCTATTGCTAATGAATGAATTACTTAAAATTCAAGATGGCGACTACTGGGACAGTATCGTGCATTCGGACGTCTACCTTATCCAGTAAGAAACATATATGTTTTCACGTGTATTTCAAATTTTATACGAACACATTGAATAACTTTAGTGCCAACTGATGGATAAGACTCTGCAACAACTCTCAAAGATCAATGTTATGATAATGCCAAAACGGTTCGCAAGGAAATATCTCCGAGAAAGTTAACACCGTCTCAAAAATACACTTAATTAAGGATTTACGGAGATGTATCGTGTTGACGCTAAAATAAATTCCCATAAATTATTCCGTAAGTCTGCAAGATTGATTGAAAGCAACGGGCTTATTTTATTTACGCTTTTAACACGTACGAATATTTAATGAGTAAATATATATCCTCCAAATTAAAAAAGAACGAGAACGAACAATTTATAACTTCGAACGTGGGTTTTTCCGGAAATTACAAATCACTACTGATCCATTAAGTGTATTTAATGCAACCACGACATGATTGAATTCATTGTACACCTCACAAATCTTGCAGTTCTGAGTAGAAATTTCTAATATTTGGAATTATCCCATGTACCGCAATTACCACAAATAAGACACCTAGATGCTGTTATCTTAGGTCGGTCTAGAATTCTATAGAATTCTCATAAAGGGATCTTCCCTTTATGATGTGGATAAAGATCAAGACTGCACTGAAAACCTTAAATATTGTTTTTATTCGTGTAAAAATATGGATCGGAATGTGTAAGTTATTGAGGAAATTAATCGCCATAGAAGTCCATAAAATTAAAATTTACATTTGCAAAACGCTAGGTCATTTACTTGATGTCATCCGCGAATTCCAGTGAAGATATATTGTTGATATTACTAAATTAGACGAGAAAGTGAACAACGGGATTGAGACCACGTGTCTTATTTAGATAACGGGTACTCCAAGCCTGTTTGTACAAAAACATTTTTATAGGCTCACTCTTACTCATTTGTTCATTAAGCTTGAATACGTAATACGTATAACTTATTAATTGACACTTTCTCTCTTAAAGTGATGCTGCTGATAAACTTGGTGCTGACATGCCGTAAAATCGCTTAAAGTACGGCGCAAAGATTGTGGAAATATGTGGGTTTCCTTGAACAGGTGTTTTTTTATCTCATTTTTGTCTTGTAAGAAAGTTTACGCTGGACTTCGCCAGTGTAAACCCAATTGATTTAAATGTTGAATATTTGAGTGATAAGAAAATGTGTGAATAAATTAAATTTTATCAAAATAAGGAATTCAAAATGATCGATTGTAAGGTTTTCGGTAGTCTCGAAGCTGTTTTTTACTAATTGAAATGTAGAAATAAAGCAATTATGCTTAAAAATTGTTATTGTATGTTTATTAAAGGATCAGTTGTTTTAGATTCAGCGGCACTTGTCGACAAAGCTTAGTGAGTCTTGTTATCGAGGCTGTTTGTTAGACATTGTCTCAAAAAGCCGACGCACTTTAGCAGTAACATATCATACCGGGTTGTAAAGTAGATTGAATGTTTACGAGATATTTTCGAATGTAACGGAAACCCCGCGGTGAAAGCGTTAATGAGCATGTCCAGTTTTAATTTCCGCTAAGACAAGTTAAATCTTAAAAAACTTGCACTGCGAATCAACTTCGGCACTTCGTATTATTATGGTAATCAAAACGTGTACATTGTTTATGGTGTTATAGATAAGTTAAAAGAGGAAGGGCTTTGATTTATAGCTTAGATCGACTGGCCGACGACGGTGTCATAAAACTCGATACATCCGACGGCAGACTAATAAACCTACTTGTAAAATCTATAGGTACACATATATTTACCTAATGACCTTTTCCGTCTAATGAGCGTATTTATTTTTGCACTTAAAAACCGATTTCCTTTAAAGTAGTCTAAAGTTATCATAAGAACGCCACCGGTGCATTAATCCCCTATTCGTAAATAAAAATAAGTTATGTATAAAAATATATTTTTGAGACAAGCATTTATTGCTGACAGTATTTTTTGTACCTATAATCGCAAACTGCACGTCAAAGGTAATCAAATGAGCCCAAACACGGTGAATTTATCCTGTGTAATTTAGACGATCTTATGGCTACTACCAGGCTCCATCATCAGATCAGCTTCATGTCATAAAAATATTGCATTGTCATCTCATTTACATATGAAATTTTGCAAGGATATCCTTGAAAAATTTCAGTTCAATCGGAAACTGGAAAGTGAGTCTTGAGACTGCAAGATTTGAAGACACACATGTATGTGTCACACACAGGACAGGTGAAACTAAATAAAAGCTTGTAATAAGTATTTACATAGTCTATTCCAATAAAAGTCAACTACACGGATAAAGCAAAGGACAACATAAAAAAAACCGGTCAAGTGCGGACTCGCGCACCGAGGGTTCCGTACAAACTCGTCAGTAGATACGCGAATAATTCATGATAAACTGTATGGTGGGACAAACTTAACTTTGCTCTTGAAAAACTGTTGTTTCCATTCATCGATATATGTCGCGGTTAGTTCAGCAAATAATTTTGTCTTACGATTATTGCGAATTTCTAAAAAACGCTGCAAGTTAGGAAAACCATTTTATTTTTCCTGTAATATATAGAATGATATTAATAATCGGTAATTATTACAGATCTTTCTGTTCAGTAACATCGAAGATAATAGGGGGGAATGGTATTTTTTTTTATATTTTTTGTCTTTAATCAAAAACTACATGTCTAAGACAAAATAATAATAACGGTTTTAGAATCTACACACTAAGCCCTTTTATTTAATGTCCCACTCGATATAATAGCTCTACTTTTGATTTTCGACATCCCATTTTTATCCCCTTTAAAAAAAAAGTAAAAAAGGTATAATATTTTTTTTCTGTCCAATAGGCTCGGGTTAGGGGTTTTTAACATTATTCCAAATTTCAAGTCGATAGCATCAGTAGATTCTGAGATATCTTGCTGTAACAAACGGACAGACAGACGGTCAGACAGACGGACTGACAGACTGAGTTGCACCATAAGGGTTCCTTTTTTACCATTTTGGCACGGAACCCTAAAAAAGTGTCAACACAACGCGAGAAACGAAAAGTCGTATTTCTTTCACCATGTTTGGAAACAGCATTCTTGTCCAAACGTTGGTATGAGCTAAGGCTGGTTTTACAGTGACGCTTAATTTATCGAAGTGGTAAGAGCCGCGGACCACGGACTAGAATGTGTTGCATCCTTTATAGTAAAATCGATGATTCCTCGGTACACAAATTTTGGCGAATTCACTGTAGATTACACTTGACTAGCATGTTATGACTTTTAGTAATTATGTAACACGCACCAACTTCTCTAGGTACAACAACCAAGTGACATGCTACTGAAGTGGAATTTACAGGCAATTTACTAATATTTGTGGACATAAGAATTAGATTCCCGAAGAATTACACAAAACTACTCTGTGCTGACGGTCAGCTATGGCGCAATGCGCGATGGTGGTAAGCGTCACCAAGCGTCACTGTAAAACCAGCCTAAGCTAAGAGGCGTCCTCTCGGCGTCGCCGGCACCGACGCCGGCGCAGCACAGGCGCGGGAAAGCGAGTCAGTGTGTCAGCGAGGCGCGGCTCCTTCGTATCAATAACACCTGATTACCGCAACACCCTCACAAATGATCCCATTGTTGTCACTGTGACTCCTAAGTGAGATACTGACTTTGAATGGTACTTGATTGAGATATTCCACTATGTTGTCGTATTTGCTTTAATATGATTTCGGAAGTTCATGTAAGGTAAACTATGTTTATACGTAATTTTAATGTTCGAATAGTTGTCTTAGACTGAAAATTATAGAAAAGCTGTACAAATTCTATTTTGGCATGGGAGAGCTTGAAATCCAGACAAAGTTGTAGGATATTCATCATGCAAATCACGAGTCCTAATACCTTATTAGATAAGAGAAGAAAATACTGTGTATTTCAGAAATATGTACGTATTAAAGTTAACTCGTGAACCTAGATCAATGTCATCGTATAAATCGGGTATCAATCAGGTTAAGAAACTAGATCAGTTGGTACATAAATACTCGTATTGAATAAATAGTCAGATAATCTCTTACATATAGAGTGGTGTAGGAAGCAGGTTAGTTAGCCTTGGTTCCGCTCCTGTCAACATAAATAGCACTTAATTTCACCAGCATATATTAGAGCGAAAAATATCGCCCTAAGTAAACCACTGTGTCTTTATGATAATTGAGTGAAAACAAGTTAATTCTGTCTCGACAGGCCTCCGAGCAAAATAACACTGTTTGCGAGGACTCTATATAATATCGGCAATGATGTTGATTAGCCTGATTATTAGGTATCGATGAAATTGCTCGCGGGATTCTCTGTAGATAATTTAAGGGTACGAAATTTTGCCGGTGCGGGAACCGCTTGGTTAAGAAGAGGAAATGTTTACTAAGTATCCCAACTTGATAGCATCAGCGAGTCTGTGGTTTTTTAGAAGTGTGGTGGGTGCCATATACAATGATCCGAAACGAGCAACATAACAGTAAACCTCTTCTCAAATAAAAGTAAAATAATCGTACAAGAACAACCAACTCCAATACGAGATTTTTGAAAAAACAGAAAAAAAACTGAGACACTTTCTTACTTTGGCAATCATTTCACCAATTTTTAACAAAATTTGATGTTTAATATCAGCTGTAGTTAATTACCTGTCACGAGTTTCAACGTTCCAGCTTTGTAAAAGTAGAGTTGCTTATATCTGACGGCTGATCTCACCAAAACGAGCTAGACACTTTATTTAGAGTTTATCTTAATTACTACGTTGACAATAAGGTGTGAAATTAGTGTTGTCGGAACTATCTGCGATGCCATCGCGGTATTGTCTCGAGGCACCATTCGGAAGTGGAGCTTTCTTTTCTTTTGCTTGGGAAATAAGTCAAGTAATATCTGTTGTGGGTAAACACGGTCAAATGCTCTGTGCTATTCACTATGTAGATGCCTATAAACCCTCTACTCGTACCACGAAGCACTAGTACCTGTCTAATGTTACAGATTTTTCAATCCACGAAAACGAGGGGTTAAAACTATCTTCAGCATACTTAGTCTCTATTAGGACGTGTCTTTTGTGTGTAGGGATGCTTCATATTTCGTCGATTTTTTATTTCTCACGGGGCACCGGGGGTTTCCGGAATTTGGCCAACTTTAGGTATAAAAGCATCCGAATTTGCGATGCCTGTTGATACTACACAAAAAGTTTATGATATCGTTTAATCGTTGTTCATGTGAAATTGTTTTAATAAGAGTTACGTAAAATTATATTGGTCGTCTCATAAATCATACAAGGAACGTGGTTATGCGAAGAATGGTCCACTTTCCACTGATGATTGTTTTGATCATCTGGTCATCCCCGCTGACGCTGTTAAACTATGTATTTCGCTGTGATCGATTTATCAAGCAGCTACTCTCCTTATCGCCGAAATGCAAGTTCAAATTATTATAATGTATCAAAACTGTGGTTTAAAATTACATTAAGCACGTTTTTACTTAACATAAGCCCTTGGGTCGTGATGAAGGTATGATGTGCCAATCAACCATTTTGGAAACTTCCTGCCGCACAGCATAACAAGAGAAAGTGTCCCTGTATGTCACTCTAACAACCTTATTGGCGACTGATAAAGAGATTGTCCCTAGTGTAAACAAGGCGTGCCCGCATGCTGCGCCCGCGTCGCATTTAGCTGTAGCCCAGTCAACTGCATACGCCGATAACGCCCCCATGAGCTCCCAATCACGACACAGCCCGGGGAAAATTAACTGATTTCACTTTTGTTGCACTCGTCTCGTCTATCAACGACACTTGAAAGTTACACACACAAGTCGAGAAACGTATGTGCCGTTTGAGAACTTATTCTCCGAGTGGTTGTGACCAGTCATATATCAAGCTCGACAGACGCTATCACTCACAAATGTATCCACATTCCTAACGCTCCAAAGATGGCTCTTGTGGAAACTAGGCCGATCTGCACTAAAGGGAAAAGTTGATCACTGTATTATGCCCTTAATAATACGCATTAAGTGTACATACAGCGCGATTATAGTTACAGGAAATGTAATATTGTATGTTATTTAAACCTAATGCATTTAAGTAAATATTATGCGAACGTCTTCAAAACTTCGGGCTGCTCACTCAAGCATTGTCTTTGAAGTTGCTCAAAAAGAAACCGAAAGTACTAATTTTATTAGTCTAAAATGTATTGTGGACATTCACGCATGTGTGTGAATTTTATGAATATTTTAGCGTCAGATTGGAGAAAGTATCTCAAATTATTGTGCGCCAATTATGATGCGAAGTTTTAAGTCACGGTGTGTGAGTTTACTCCACAGCAGAATGATATACTCGTCGAGTTGTAATTACGCTGAGCTGCAAGCACCACATAGCAAGCAGGCGGCTAGTACAACGAGACATGAATACATTTAAATTAGCATTAACAGAAATAGCAATGCAGTTCTTGTACCAAGTGTAATCCACATATTATCTTTACTTGGTACTTGGTATGATCGACATAAATCAAGGTATAAGTGCGCCTAACGTAGGTATATATCATGATCATCGTTCAGTAATTTTCTTAAGTAAACGAGCTAAGTTCATCTACGAAATTATCATGATTTATAACGAGGTGAAGGTTGAGTTGTGGTGACGGGTAGTTAAGATATCAATGGTCAACTTTGTCTGGCTTGGCTATCTTATCGGCTCGGCATCGGTCTGCACTGCATCGCTCGCACTAGTATTACCCACAACCAGTCGCCAGTGCGTAGGGCTTGCTGAGTCGAACTAGTGCATTATTTATGGGTACGATTTCTCGCAGATCGTCTCGAGATTTCACCACTTTCATCTTGCATTACGAGTGTACACGAGCCACGTCCAGGCATCGAGCAATTCACATTCTTACGTTCAACTAATCCGGACTTAATTGCTGCCTCATGTAAGAGTTAATTTACATTTGGTGCTCAGCGGGACTGCCCTACAATTTGATGGTTATAAACCCGATACTTGTAATAAAATGCATAATTGATTACATTTTTGATTGGGTTTTCAATCATGCAATATTAAACTATAGGTACATGACTGATTTATGGCTGTGATTGGGCGGACTGATAGTTTTCCTCATCACTTTAGGCGTTTCGGCTGTAACGTGCAAAATGAAGTAGATCACGCAGAGAAACGGAAGTAAAAAGAATAAGCTGCCACCGAAAGAAAGAACAATAAACAACCAACAAAAAATAACGACCATGCTTTACAACGCTGGTGTTCTCCAAACATACTTAAAAGATGTGGATATTAGGCATTTCTGGCAGTAAAATTTTCATTATCTCAAATAACTTTCACTCGTAGTTTCCGCAATTATGCAGAGCGCCGGCGCGAGGAGGCTTATCAGGAAAACGCATTGTCTGCGGCCCCATTGTTCCAAGGACGATTTCACTATTCTATGCGACACCTCCGTCGCATTACTACGGTTACTTAATATAATTTATCTATTATGACACATCAGAATGAAATACTCGCGAAACAATAGCAGCAGGTGAGGAGACGGATGCGGATTTTATATTTTCATCATACCTATTTGGATTGTGACTTGACAAGTTAAGTGAAAAGACCCTTACTGAAACAATGTAGATTTCCAAAAATTTACCTAAAAAGCCTTTCATGAAGACGGTTTAAAGTAAGCATCAGTGTTTCATTTCTGGACAAACTGATGCATGGACGCAAGTCAGAAGCGGATAGCTATTACTCGTACTAAAATTAACAATGATCGTTTGACTAATGACTTAACATTTGTTTCAAAGCTCGACGCGGTGTGTACAAGTAACATAAGATAATGATTGTCTAGAAGCCAGTCGGTTATAAATCAATGTATTTGGGCGTTAGAAGAGTAGGCGCAACGCCAATAAGCCCTCTTGTTTCCAATGTCACACAACATGTGGACAATGCACGGAATGGGGACGAAGTTATTTTGTTTTATTCATGTACCGTAGAAAGAGGGAGAGTAGGTTACGCGGAGTACCACACGTCATATTTAAATTGTTTTGTGAATGTTTTGTTGTTAGTCTAATTACGTTTTATTGGATTTTAATAACAACCAATGTCATTACTTATTATCATTTTTATGAATGAATGAATTTGTGTCATGATTTTACTTACTGTACTTTAATAGCTTAATGATGAACTTTTACGTTTTGAATGGTATAAATTTAAATATAAATAATCAGCGTCACATTATCAATATAACAGTGGACTAGGATCCATAACACATACATTTCGGTAATTTGGGTAAAACGGTTTTAAATATATCAAACGACCAAAATATTGTTATTGATAGAAAAGTTAAAGAGGCAGATTAATGAGCTAATTAATAAAAATAGGAATATTATGCCAAATTTTTCCTGATATTTACCAATTTTTGAGGCCCTTCCGCTTTATTCAAAGCGTGTGTCAAAATTATCAAATTCTATGTAGGTGTATCTACATATATAATTTTATCGCATATACTTTTTCATTCAGGACATTTTCTAAGTTTCACTGTGACTGTGACATCGAGACAATATCCGCAAATGTGAATGCAAATCATTTAATCCTTAACCCTACCTTATAGTTTACGAATATTCATTGCAAAACGTTAGAAACAACTTGACAGCTATCTGACTTATGTTTTTGTTACAGGTTCTAGAGCTCAGAAAATCACAAATATATGCCGCCAAGATAATCAATTTTGTAAGTATACGTACACTAATGTTATTTTGATCCACTATGCACATTTAAATGCTCATAAATAATAAATGTACTTAGAAAGCTAACACACCGGTCACGGCAAATTAGTGAAAACTCTCTATTCAACTAAAGCGACATAAGTTTGAATTTTAATAAATTGCGTAACATCTTCGTAAAACGTGTAACGTTGTGTAAGTGTGGAACGGAAGGCGGCCATTAGATTGATATACCTGGTTTGCTCGGTTAATTATTCTCACCGAAATGTGTATCGGCTTTCACCGCGATCTGCGGGGGTTACGCAACGGCGCGGGCGCAGCGCGAGTGAAAGTACTGAAGGACCATGACCTTACTTCCAGCCTCCGCTTTGTTTTTGCTACGTGATACTGATACGGTACACGTTTATGTTTATACGTACGAGCTTCATAGATACGTCTTTCTTGGGCTATTATTCAAAACGTATTATAAGCTCGTGTCGGTATTGTACTCAATTTTTTAGTAGGTATCAATACCTACATATATGTCAGTGGCGTGGCATTCAAAGAATTCGATTCCTACCGGCTTGCTAATATCAGGCATTTGACCACCTTATTCTACAGCTCTTAAGGAAAATGTACGTCAAATCTGCACCGCCTTCCCAAGGATCTCTTTTACGCCACGCCACTGCTATATGTATTTAGCACTATTTATCTTATAATATTTTAAACTGAATGATCATTCTCATTTAGATATTAAATTTTGGGTGCATTAAGTACATACAACATTAAGATTAGATTCAATTTCAAAAATATACACTATGTTCAATAATGATGCTGTACTTACTACAAGTAAATTCAGTGCAATATTTTTGTTTATATACTTCAGTTAGATAGGGCTCCTTAGTTCGTTTACATTTCCGAGCGATTTATTCCATTTTATTAAAGGTACGTATAGTTTTGAACATGATCTTAGACTTTGCAGGTTAATTAATCTTTGTGATAGGGAAACCAGACCTATGGAATCATGGCATTCAGTTACTTACCTTAATCTTCAATCCTCAATTTCATTAACATGCTTCTACATTTCTTTTACATAGTTCGAAAAGGCATTTTTGTATTACTAAACTAAGAGTTAAATATTCAGATTAAGATAATTTATTCCCTGTCACATTACAATGGTAGTTGTTAGTGGTAGTCCTACGAATACTTACATTCATTTGAGTTACAATTAAATCAAGCATTAAACTCTGATGCAATTGAGGTTCGATTTATCTCATCATCGTTTTTGATGGTTAGAGCGTGTAGGCATCTCAGGTCTCTATCGAAATAATTAAGAGAGAAAGCATCGGCCATGGGCGTTTGATGACTAACTCAGAAAAATCCGTGTCATCGTCCTTAAGCACACTAAAAGCAGATGGTGCGGGCCGCGTATTTTGTAATACGGGAATTCGATTTGGAACCGTGTCAGGCAGGAGTGATTGTGCACTGTGTTGTCATAATGCATTCTGAAAGGAACGCACCTTTTTTAATAGCACCTGACTTGACCTATTGCGCCTTACAAGCTCTTTAATATGTATACTGACCAAGTGGAGGGCTTACGTCCCATAAGCCGACCGCCCAAAGGGCTCTTTAATATTTAGACTTTATTGCACAATACAGGAAAGTACAGTACATACGCCATAACTTAATGCCACCAGTGCTGCTCATGCTCTACCAGTTAACCGCTGGGCCAAACAGAAATATTAAATTGGTGCGTGAACATATATGTACTAATACTGATATACTTACATAAATATGCTGTAAAATATACCTTTACATACTATTACATGTACCAGTATAAAATATCATGAAGACAATTAATCTCTTAGGGCCGATAGAGACGGACTGCAACCCAACTGCAACTCCTACGATTTGTATGGGAACTGCATCACAACTGCACGCCGACTGCGCAGTTGTCGTTGATATCGGCCCTTACACATAAACACGATACGATATCACGTTGTGCTACGACACGACATCGTTTGACGATGCGACGTCGTTTCGTAGAAAACATGCAATCAAAAAAACAACTTTATATCAGAGAAGATTAAAATTAAAATATATTTTTCCACGACACGACGTCGCATCGTGAAACAGTGCCGTGTCGTGTCGTGTCGTAGCGACGCGATATATGTGTTTATGTGCAAGACCCCAAAGTGAGCGACGGACCAGCGGGATTGGTTGAAATGGTTCCTAATGTAGAGTGTGTGATCGAGCTAATGTGAGTTTTAAGAACGCGCCGCAACCGCGTTCAGTGTGCTGAAGGTTTAATTTAATCGGTATCCGCGTTGTGGTTCGCCACGTGGTGCGCGGGCGCATCAATTATCTCACGATTGTTGCGCAACGCGGGTGCGACGCCCTCGTCCTTGAGACAGTGGGCCGACTTTCTCTTCCGCCGCAAACGCAGCCGCCTATGAAGCCTTGGATCCGAGGTTCACGGGAACACAATGGGTCCCGGATTTCGTAATTTATAGATTGAGAAGATAAAAACTTTAATGGGTATTAGTTGGGCCAACTGATGAATCGTGTCGTGAATTAAAATTGTCATTTAGAATTTGGGGGTCATCCACAGAATACGTTACACGATTTTTCAGACTTTTAGACCCCCCCCCGCTCCCCCCCATGTCACACTTTTTTCTAACATATTTCATTTTTTTAATAAAGGCTGTCACATTTGGCTAGACCCCCTCCCCCATGGGTTTGACGTACTATATGGCCTTTGTTCTCCGCTTGCCTAAAACTCAATATGACTTATTCGCGTTATGCCTAAACTTCAATCTTCAGTGGCAATAAGACTAAGTAGCTTGCAGACTATTTTGCTCTTTGTCTATATAGTAGGGTGTCTATTTCGATAAATTGCCGAATTCGCGTTTTGCCTAAACTTCAATCTACAGTGGCATTAAGACTATGTAGCTTGCAGACTATTTTGCTCTGTGTCTATATAGTAGGCTGCCTATTTCGATAACGTGCCTAATTCGCGTTTTGCCTAAACTTTATTTTAAATAGTTTCATGCATAATTCTTTAATCAGGCGATACGCGATTCGCTTGAACTTCAAATATTTAAAGTAATTATTCGGACAACTATGAATTAACTCACCAGTTACAAAGTTCCGATTGAAGAAGACAAACTTCAGGTTAGTCATAATGCGTTTTAGACCTAAAGCGATTTAGGTCCAACGGGTTTTAGACATAACGCGTTTTAGTCTCAATACTGACGTAGGTAGTCCTAATGCGTGTGAGACGTAATGCGATATAGCTTAAAACTTAAAAGTTTTTAGGCCTAATGCGTATTAGACATGTTTTAGATCAACAGTGGTATAAATTAGGAAGTTGGCGTTTTATAATATGTGCGACTTAGACTATACAGCGACATAGGTATACAGGGTGGTTTTCTATAATCTGTACATATTAAAAGGGGTGAAATTTCAGCCAATTTTATCGGTAAAACTGATTTTAATTTTTGTTTGTGGTCATTCGTTTTTTTTTTTACAGATTTTTAAAGGTGTGTGTGTGACACTTGGAGAATCAACATTGTGCGGATAGTCTTTGCTAATATTATCACGTAAAACGCAGTAAAACCTACCGAAATAAGAGAATAACTGGGACAAAACGAAGGCGCCAACACTTGTGGTCCAGAAACTGAACGAAAGAACACTCGGTGAGCTTTAGTAACTTCATAATTCGTCAAAAACAGATTCGATTAATACGGATTTGATCAGAATATGCACGCACACATGTAAACATTTTAAATTAACTGCTTAATTATGAGACAAAAAAATTAAAATTAAAAGGTCAATCAGCTGTTCGCCTCTTGACAAATGACACTGACATCAGTGTACTGACGCAAATAGTCAGTATTGCCAGCCTAATAAATTGCAAAAAGTTGCGTTCAGACGTTGTATACGGCGTATTTTTGGTATCGACTAGAGGTCACTTTTAATTAGATATGGCATCAAATAAAAAAACGATAGTGTGCAAAAAATGCAAAAAAGATATAAAAGAGAAGCATTTCCTAATTTGCTCACTATGCATTTCTTCACTTCATATTACATGCACTACAGTAAGCGATCAGCTATACGACTTAATGTCGGTTGAAAAGCGGAAGTCGTGGAAATGTAGACAATGCCTGAAAATAGGTCATACGCACGAACATACAGATATGAGCACCTTATCTAGCAGTTCATCTAGTCAGACACCCAAGACACAGCAAAACCATCGAGACAACATTAAAATAAAGCCGGTTACACACCGATTAGAACCGGTTAGAACTAGAAGCGGTCAACAAAATGAAATTCAGGGCAAAACTAAAACATATGCGAATATAGAATCGGAAATGGATACAGCCAAAATAGAAAGTATGGAACCATTATCATCATCATCTAAAAAACCAGCTTGTAAAAAGGATAATGAGCCTGCTACGTCAAACACTACACAAAATTATAAATCTCCATGTCTAGAAAAGGACACTGAACATGTTGTTAGTAAATATGTAAAAAGAAAAGCAAGTAGCTTGTCGCCGATAATAAATACAAATAATCCAATGGATGACTCTTCATCGTACAGCTCATCGGAATCCACTCCTAACAGTAAGAATGATAGTTCTAAAAGCCTACCAAGCTTTTCTCAAAGTTCTCAGATTTGCGAACTGAAAGATCAAATCACTGTTCTCTCCACACAACTAAGCAGTGCACATGTGGAAATAGATAATCTTAATGCAGAAGTAACAAGGCTAACAAAGATTCAGTTGGAAATGGAACGACAAATCACAATTTTGAAAAATCTATTAGAAGATAAAGATGTTACACAAAGTAAGTCAGTTCCTAAGTCAACACCTAAAGCAACCCCCAAGTCAAAGAGGAAAAAAAGAGCTAGCTCTTTGGTACCACTAGCTGATATTTTAAGCGTTCCGTTGAAAATAAAAAATATTAGTGGAACTACTATGAATGATTTGCCCAATTTGGAACCAAAGAGTAAAGTAGATCCCCCTAAAACTGAAGTCACTCAAGAAATCACTCAAGAAATCGCTCGAGGCACACCGCAAGCCTCGAATATTTTTGTATTTGGAGGCCAGCAATGCACGGGAATCGCTTCCAGGCTTCTTCAAATGCAGCAAGATGCAAACCTTGTGAAATACAAAGTGAAAGCTTACATCAAACCAGGTGCGACTACAGAATGTATTCTAGAGACTGTAAATCAGAATAAGTTTTCCGAAAATGATAAAATTGTACTATCGGTTGGTGAGCACGACTCTAGTCCATTGGACGTGTTCACTAGTTTGAAAAATACTCTCAATGCCTTAAAAAACAATTATGTTTTTGTTCTTAGTGTAGGTGAAAGTAGAGAAATTGATGTAGTTCATTTAAACTATATGCTCAGTCGTTGTTGCAAAAATGTAACTAATTTAGAGTTTATAGACAGTAATTGTAATCGAGTCAAATATTCAAAATATAAGTATTTAAGAGAGATATGTACTAAATTAAATTTACGCATCGATCAAATTGATTATAAAAATGCGTACTATAACTATGTACCTAAAAATAATAAGTCGACTGTTATGACCTCCGATACGAAATCGGAAACATTGAGTGGAGAAGTACCTGGCGATATTGCTAATAAAAAGAACGTAGATAAAGAAAGCTCTCTGCCAAAAAAAGGTACAATACCTTACTACTTTTTTCGTACCGGAAAGTCAAACACTGAGCAGGCAAAACAAGCATCATCCTGAATCTAAAACTAGTACTGGAAGTAATTTACACATACTCCACCAAAACGTCCAAGGTTTGAAATCTAAAATAAGCCAAATTGAAATTTTTACCCAATCAACTAAAGTTGATGTTTTCTGTTTCTCTGAATCATTCCTTAAAAAACACGAAGCTACTATTCTACAGATTGATGAATATAAAATGGCTACACATTTCTGCAGAACTCGTAAGTCTAGAGGTGGAGTGTGTATCTATTTAAAGAAGTCTCTGAATTTTCAAAATATTCAATGGATTTCGGACATGGCTATTGAACTACATTTTGAACCTTGTGGGATACTCTTACCCGAGCTGAACCTAGTAATTGTATGTGTATATAGAACACCCGATAGCGACTTTCAACTATTCATTGAAAATTTTGAAATTCTTTTGGGTAAATTAACACTCAGATCAAGACATTTAAAACGCAAACTAGTCATAGCAGGTGACTTCAACATAAATATCCTGAATAATAATAGTATAAAAGACACTTTTTTTTCCACTCTTGCTAAATTTAACCTGAAACACACAATAAACGAACCTACCAGAATAACTGCTGAATCTCAAACTTGTATAGATAATATTTTAACAAATTCTGACCAGTGTAGCTCCAAGGTACTTAATTTAGGTATATCAGACCATACTGGTCAAATAATGGAATATACGACAAGTCTTAGTTTTAATGAAGTGTACTGGTACAAGGAAATTCGAAGAATAGATTTTCATATGGATATATTTAAAAAATACTTAGCTCAAATAAATTTCAAGGATGTACTTGCGGAACATAACGCAAATATAGCCTATGAGAAATTTATAAGCATATTTACTATGATTTATAACCTATGTGTCCCACTTGAAAGAGTAAAGATCTTGCACATAAAGAAACCCAACTGGAGATCTAAGGGTATCCTAAAATCGAGTAAAAATAAACGTAACTTACATCTCATAGTTCAAAAAAATAAACGTGATTCCAATGCCCTTTATAGCTACAAAAAATATTCTAAACTCTTAAAAAAAGTGATACATACGTCAAAAATAATATCAAATGACCGATGTATTAATAATAGTGTAAACAAACCTAAAGCTACATGGGGATTAATTAAACAACATACAAGCTTAACAAATTCAATTCCAAACACAATTTCACAAATTGATATAAATGGAAGAACATTATCGAATCCTTCCGATATAGCCAAAGCATTTAATAATTATTTTATAAATCAATGTGTAGATAGTACTGGACATTCGGAAAAACATAAAATCGTGTCAAATAGTGTCAGTAACAGCATATTTCTAGCTCCTGTTGATATATATGAAGTAAAAAAGATCGTATCTCAGCTAAAAAATAAGAAGAGTTCAGGCTATGACAATATCCCTATGTCAGTAATTAAATCATGTATACACCTTATTGCAGCGCCCCTAGTTTACGTGATAAATTTAACACTAGAATCTGGAATATTTCCCGAGCAACTAAAAAAGGCTCTAATAAAGCCACTTCACAAAAAGGGTACAAAAACTGATATAGGAAACTACCGGCCCATAGCTCTACTACCTAGTTTCTCGAAAATTTTTGAAAAAATAATACATAATAGATTAACCAAATTTTTAAGTAAAAATAATGTTATAAGCCCTTATCAATTTGGCTTTCAAAAAGGGAAGTCAACATCCTTAGCTGTATTTCAGATTTTCAAGCAAATATGGGAAAAAATGAATGAAAAAAAATGTTGTGTTTCTCTCTTACTTGATATGTCCAAGGCCTTTGACTGTGTGGTGCATGATATACTTTTACAACAACTGGAACATATTGGAGTAAGAGGGAATGCGATTCAATTGTTTAGGAGCTACTTATGTCACAGAGAACAAGCTGTTCTTATAGAAACTTATAATAACGAAAGTAAAACTATTGAACAAATTCAATCATCTTTTGGAAGAGTAATATTGGGCGTGCCTCAAGGGAGTGTCCTTGGGCCTCTTCTCTTTCTCATATATTTAAACGACCTGCCTTCGGTGATTCACGAACCTTGCGTGTTATTTGCTGATGATGCTACTGTACTATTCTCTAGTGATAAACGGAATGAAAATTTGAACAGTACTATTAACTGTGCTCTCAGCAAAATGATAACGTGGCTTAATACGCTAAACCTTAAAGTAAACTTAAACAAAACAAAGTTTATACAGTTTCGAAACTATAAAACTGAAGCTATGTCACTAAATGTATCGGAAGCGGGCACTTCTTTAGAAGAAGTTACCAGCGCAAATTTTCTTGGCATTAAAATTGACTCGCATTTAAATTGGAAATCTCACATAGAACAAATAAACAAGAAAATTAGTAGCTGCTGTTATGCCATTTCAATACTATCAGGCACGTGCTCTGAAACAGTAGTAATAAATGCTTATTACGGAAGCGTGTACCCACTTCTTACATACGGGGTAATTTACTGGGGTAATTCTGTGGATGTGGATAAGACGTTTAGATTGCAGAAGAAGTGTCTGAGGGCTGCATATCGGATGCGTCCG
The DNA here is from genome assembly GCA_947034925.1 of Eudemis profundana. Lineage (NCBI taxonomy): Eukaryota > Metazoa > Arthropoda > Insecta > Lepidoptera > Tortricidae > Eudemis > Eudemis profundana. The sequence continues at coordinate 16,608,193 of OX344798.1, forward strand.
AGGGACTCGCTCCGGAATGTTTTCCGAGAAAAAAGATTCTTAACTTTAACTAGTATATATATTTTGGAGTTGTGTTTATTTGTCAAAAATCAACCAATATATTTTACAAATATGTCTTCATTAAGGGAAAACATACGAGAACAGTACAAATTTAATATACAACTTCCCATAGTAAAAAATACTTTGTATAAAAAGAGTTCGTATGTAATGGCCATCCGAGTATTTAATCATCTCCCTATTGGCTTGAAAGCACTTGAAGGGGCTACCTTCAAGCGCAGGCTAAAAAACTGGTTGATTGAAAATGCTTTTTATACCCTACATGAGTACTTAACAAACTGTAATTAGTAACTTTTAACGTCCTTGAAAGTGTAACTTATCTTAAGTAGTTATAAGTTTTTGCAAATATTATTGTACGCCCGCAAGGGTAGCTGTTGGGACTTCTGTATTCACAATTTATCAACTTTGTATTATCATGGACACAGTTATGCAATAAACGATATTCTATTCTATTCTATTCTAAACTTTCAATGAAATTTTCGGCAGTACATTTGTTTGCCGCGGTATAACTTTTGATCTAATTGCTTCAAATTGTAAGAAAAAATTGCAGGATCATGGCAATAGACACGCTATTTAGTAGCAATAACAATAAACAACCGATTTGAAGAAAAAATCCTCCAAAAAAATTATAATTGCGGAAAACGGTTGCAAGCTTCAGTTTTTTTTTACGGAAAACACTGTTTTTCTCGAAAGTTTGTGAATATTGTGACCATTTTTTCATGCTTATTTTCGTTTAGCACTTAATTTTGATCTTAAAACATTTTTTTCTTACAGCTTTGAACAATAAGATCAAAAGTTATACCGCGTCAAACAGATGTACTGCCCGAAATTTCATAGAAAACAGTAAAAATCCGTAAAAATTTTTTTTTGCCCAGAAACCAAAATTAAAGTCATTTTTACCGATAAAATTAGTTGGAATTTCACCCCTTTTAATATGTACAGATTATAGAAAACCACCCTGTATTACGTTTAAGCCAAGTGGAGAAGAAAGGCTATATGGATGAACCCTTGTCACATGTATATCTTGATCTTGATACATTGTCTACTTATTGTCAACGTGACAGTTGCAAGATTAACAATTTAGCGTAGAGAAAAAGCTACCTATTTAAACGATTAAATATCATTTTGTGTGAATTAAAAATCATAAACGCTACTTTTCAAGACAGTTTACGCCTACGTATCTATAGGCCGCAATCCGTGAAAGCCCGGATAAGTAACGGATTCACACGTCTCAACACATTATCCACGCTCGTCGCGGGCGCCCGGTGCCGCACTGGGTCACCAGCGGCGCAGACGCATGGGTTCCGAACAAATGTTTATGTGCTCATTCCATTCCGATTACTAAGTGCGTAATGTATTCTGTAGTGTTTGACGGAATTGCTTTCACACCCTTACGCATATTTGTTTAAAGATCTTATTCAAAAATGTGCAAAGACTTATTCAGATGACATAATTATATGAAACAGCGTAAAATGCTATACTAATACACAAAACAAATACAAATAGGGACCAGTTTAGCCAATAGCCCTAATGTTTAGACTAAACGAAGGCGATCATTTTCCCACACTCATCGCACCACAAAATGAACATAGAAAACCTGAAGCTACAAAAAAATATAGGTAGAAATATCGTTAAAGTCTTTTCTAACGAAATAAGTTGGTCTCGATAAGTTAGTCATTCACGCGTATTTAAAATTCCAAAACATTTTACATAATTAAACAGAAAATGGGGAAAAGCTTAGCTTAATGGTTATCTAGTCAGCTAATAAGTGTCGCAGGGCCGAGTTATGTTATGCGATAGCGGGTATCGATTGCTGAGGAAAGTTACAGCAAGTCTAGGTTTCTCTGCGGAAGTTCCGGTTGAGAATGGAAGCACCCGGAACGCCCACCTGCGCCTGAAGGGCTAGCTCGATTAGCTGCGACATCGCTTGTCACTATCTTCTGTCTCATTATGACCATGATAAATAGAAAGAGATAAATATTTGGCGCATGTCGCCGGACTGCCTACGACTACAAGACACTTGTTATTGTGATTGTTTTGTTCACTCTTCGTATACTGGCGTGAGGTGACGTTGGCCTATGAGGACAGACTTTAATCTATTGAAGGCTCTGATAATTAGGCCCATTATGACTGTGATTATTATGAGATGTTTCAATGTGTTTGTTGTAAGTTAGTTAAGTTTTGCCTAAATTAGTACATTTTCACTTAATATTGACGTAACTTTTTACCAAGCAGGATTTCGATTTCCATAAAATGATTTGCTATCGGACTTTATTGACCTATAATAAAAAAACTATACAAATGACCCCTGTCCATATTATTATCTCAAAAATCAGCGCGAAGCACACAGCCCTACTTGTTTTTTGATCCACTGCCACAACCACAAGTTTATGTAAATGAAGCAATTTTCTCAGAAAACCGGGCCAATTTCTTCGAGATACGGAAGCAGCCTAGCTAACATAAAGCTGACATCGGCGCCTGATTGCATCCGAGTTAATTCAACGAGTGGCCGACCGGGCGGGTTGATGAGTCAACTTGGACTATAACTCTGAGACTTGTCTATGTAAATCTGCTAGGAATTTTCTGAATTCAGGCCAACGCGTTCGACGCGCCGCATGCCACGCGCTGAATAAATGAATAAGTAAATTTTGAGAACAATATCGTTTTGATAAAATGTGCCGAAAATGTTCCACCTTGGTTCGTTATGGTTCCCTAGCAATTCGGGAGCGTTAACGGATTTGTTAGATTAGATCCTGTCTTTAGAGGATATAAGTACTTTACTTGCTGCCTTCCAGCGCCTTGACGGCCGATTCCCACTGGCTTGTCTATTTCAAAAAGCACCTTGTTCTATTAGAATTGCACTTCAAGTAACCTAACTTGGCTTCGACTTACAGATAAATTTGACGCAATGAAAACGCGTGCCTTTGTAAAATTCAGGCTGCTAAGTAGAATGTTTCAGTATAACGCTCTAAGGGTAAATTTTATTCGCATCCTTCTGCCCGTAAGACATGGTGTGAGTACATTTTTAAATATATAATAATTTAATATAAAAAATATACATATATCGGCGTCAGGTTGTCCATTAAAATTGCCAATAAACCCCAGTCGGGTGTAGATTTTCATCGGTTGGAGCTCGATAGTATCACTAACTAGACATAATAAACGAAGAAATGCAGTGAGGTTGGTTGCGGGACGTGTCCCTTCACCCAAAATGCTCAGTTCAACCATCACTGACTCCAATTCCTTGTTCAGCACAATTCACCATTTTCTGACATGCAAGACAAAAACAGAACGTGACCGAACTCCGTAAATTTTGAATAAACGTCATTGTATAGCGCAACCAAAGACACTCAAGCATAAACAAACTTGACATTCCTTCGTGGGGAGAACTCCGCACTGCGACACATATATAAAGTATATTAGGTATATATGGTAATCTTGATAATAGCCTATCTATTAAATAAATTTACCTGTGCTATCAAATAAAAGTATAACTCCTAATAAGATATTAGACGCTCCACTTGCACTGGGCCGGATTACATAGGGGTATCATTTAATCGATCAGCAAAATATTCATATTTTGGTCAGCAGAAATATGTATTTGGTCAGCCAAAATAGCTAGTTGGTAAGCAACTTATGGTAAGCAAACATTCATAAATCAGGCTGCAATTAATGATATACTGATCTGCTCTAAATTATTTTGGTCAGCAAATTAAATATTTGAGCTGCATTAAGCGATCTACGGTAAATCAAATTTTGGTAAGCAATCAGTAGGTAAGCAAAATATTTCATTTTGTTCATCAAAAAAAAGGGGGCAATAAAACCTAACTGGGCGCAACTATTTTGCCGCCAATCGTGTGCGCATTTTGTCATTCGGTAATTGTCAGCTGTCAAGTAGCAGGTGTCACTGTGATATATACAGGGTGTCACTGTGTTATATACAGGGTGTAACTGTGATAGATACAGGATGTAACTGTGATATATACAGGGTGTCACTGTGATAGATACAGAGTGATACTGTGATATATACAGGGTGTCACTGTGATAGATACAGGACAGGATGTCACTGTGATATATACAGGGTGTCACTGTGATATATACATAGTGTCACTGTGTTATATACAGGGTGTCATTGTAATGTATACAGGGTGTCACTTTCGTTTTTAGGGTCATCAAAAAGAAAATAACCCTAACCTACCTATTTTTGGGAGCCGTTTCGTTTTTAGGGTCATCAAAAAAAATAACCCTAACCTACCTATTTTTGGGAGCCGTTTCGTTTTAGGGTCATCAAAAAAAAATAACCCTAACCTACCTATTTTTGGGAGCTGTTTCGTTTTTAGAGTGACACCCTGTATACATTACAGTGACACCCTGTATATAACACAGTGACACCCTGTATATATCACAGTGACATCCTGTATCTATCACAGTGACACCCTGTATATAACATAGTGACACCGTGTATATATCACAGTGACACCCAGTATTTATCACAGTGACACCCTGCATATTTCAATTAAACTGCTTACAGACATGTTTTCTCTGCTGACAGTGACATCCTGTATCTATCACAGTGACACCCTGTATATAACACAATGGCACCCTGTATATATCACAATGACATTCTGTATATATCACAGTAACATCCTGTATACATTACAGTGACACCCTGTATACATATAACACAGTGACACCCTGTATATATCACAGTGACACCTGTATCTATCACAGTGACACCCTGTATACATTACAGTGACACCCTGTATATAACACAGTGACACCCTGTATATATCACAGTGACATCCTGTATCTATCACAGTGACACCCTGTATATAACACAGTGACACCCTGTATATATCACAGTGACACCCAGTATATATCACAGTGACACCCTGTATATCTCAATTAAACTCTCTGCTGACCAATTGTAAAATCTTGCTACCCAAGTAATTCTTTTGCAGCTCAACTGTTTATTAGGCAGCCAAATGATAAAAAAAGCAGATTAATATTGGTTAAAATGTTAACCGTTTTTAAACTGTTTGCTGAACAAGAGTTGCCGCCCGATTTTATTTATTGCCAGCCAAATCTTTGTATGCTGCCCAAATGATTTAACTGCTTATTTTTTTTTGCGGATCAATTTTAATAACGGCTGACCAAAAATTTACTTTCCATTACATAGTCATTAAACTGTCGTATTAGCTATTAGTTATCTATTTTTAGACATCATATTTTTTAGTTGCTCTGTCTGTATGTATATTATATTAGTATATTAAACGGTCACTTTCTCCCTTTTGTTTCTGTTGCGGTGTGTGCCGTGTTTAGTGAAACGTATAATTCAGATATCAAGTTATGACGAATAAAATACAAGCTATCATACCTATATCTTAACAATCATACGGTCTGTTAACTCTATAAAGAGTATAAATTAACTAATAGGTATTTAATAAAGCTTTTAAAAATAAGTATATTAGGGTGTATATTTATTAAGTACGTAAGTTCAGATATCGTAAAGTTATAAGTTTATAACCCAAGCTCAAGGTGCCCAAAACTTCCACAACGTCTTCTATATATAAAATATCCGCGTTCCTATACCTAACGGGATAACATTATACCTATATATACATCATGTATTTTTGTAAATATGTACCTACAACCAAATGAAGTGTCACTCCACCTACAATATGCACATTATCGTTTCCCTCACGTTTTACAGGATATCTTATGAGGTTGAGGTTATAAATAACGTGTGTGTTTGAGTCTAACGAGTCGTGTATGATACGAGCTCTCGGTTGATTGAGATGTGACTGCTGTAACCGCGATTGTGACGTTCGTATCTGGTGCGCGCAGATCGGCACAGCGATATGTCGTGACTCGTCGGCGCTGGGAGGCGGCAGGTTCATAAGCCAAAGCCTGTCATGATCAAATAACCCCAATCGTACAGCTGTTGAAATATTAATCGTTGAAACGTAAATTTAAACTATGTTGAAAACATCTTTTCGGCGCCAGATGGGTAAATGGCACCGAAAAGATGTTTTCCACATAATTTTTCAACTAATAAAAATGTCAATTAATATGTATAGGTATTCAAAACACTCTCCAAGTATTCCACCGTGGACCCGTGGTAATAAATTAAAATCGCATCGGAACTTTTTCACCCGATTACCGCATTGTTAAGTAGTCAGCCAAGAAGGTCAAGTTTCGTCAGTGGTCGTTATGCAATAAATGAAAGATCGGCTAATTGTAACAAGTCACCGGCTCGCCGTCAATAATGCCCGGCGCTCAATCGCCGACCGGCAAATCGCGCGCGGCTAACGAAAGTTTCCGGATTTCGTACGCCTCCAATGCCAAGTGCTGCGAAGAAAGCGAGCTGGCCAGCTTCCTCGCCGCACCATCTCAAATACTACCATCTCCCTCATCCAAGCTAGGAGGCTGCTAGCGAGAAAGAGACTATATGTGCTTAAAAGAGAAAGTGGGCCATGTTACGTTTCTCGGTACCATTAACACGGGCATTGAACGTAAACGTCAACGGATAGAATCGCAAAGGCTCCATGCCAGTCTGAATTGAGTCCTATTAGTCTGAACTTGGGTGTAATTTCGAGTCAACCCCTTTTCGTCTATGGGGCTCGGATGGCGTCGGAGCTCGTTCAGCGTGCCATTGATACTGCATAGAGCAGCAGATTTCGGAGAGCAACGAACTGGCGGGGAGGTGAAAGTGTTGCGTGGCGTAACCTTGAGCCCATCCTGCTCTTCATCGAATCATCTAATAGATACGTCACACTACATTGTGTGATCCGCCAGATAATCATAATATTGAGTGTGACAGAAGGTAATTAAATTTAGTCGTTCTTGAAATTGAAGAGTGAAGTCATTGTAATTACGCAATGCTCTCGAAATCTTTTAATACAAATTGCATAAGCGTTTCGCCTTTCAGTGTAGGTATGATGTCATGGAAAGGGGTTATGAAAAATATTAAACAATAGCAAATCCACTATAATTTCCGGGCTATATGTTGACGTGGGCCCATTATATAATTATTTGTAAAATAATGTGTAGTTTCCCACGACTATTACTGTCAAGCCAGTATTTGATTGGTCCAAACAACTGGACGCTAACGTTGAGAGATACAACTCGTACCCTTGGTCAAATATCGACGCATGTGACTTTACGTCAAAAGTTTTTTAGTTTAGACGACCTCTTTAGCTTAGTTGGTAGTGACCCTGCCTACGAAGCAGGAGGTCCTGGGTTCGAATCCCGGTAAGGGCATTTATTTGTGTGATGAGCACGAATATTTGTTCCTGAGTCATGGATGTTTTCTATGTCGTATCCATAACACAAGCCTTATTGAGCTTACTTCGGGGCTAGTTGGATTTGTGTAAGATTGTCCCCTAATATTTATTTATTTATTTTATTTTATTTATTGCTCTAAAGTCATACAAATCATACTAACTACATGATACACATAGATCCTGAAAAGTTGTCATTTTGGAGATGCGTCGTTATTTGACCAAGGGTACGAACTCTTAACGTTACAACATGTCTCGAAAAAACAAGTCATTTTTGTCACGACCACAATTGAGGTATCGAGGCAACAATTTCTTGATAGCAGATCATTATTTTATTTTAACAAAAAGACAGCCATTTTGTCCCGTACTTGTGCGATTTCAGATTTAAAAGATTTTACAATACCATATTGTACAAATGTACAGCTTTTTATGCGATCAAGTTGGTTTCGCACTTTTCACATGCAAAAAGTAGCAGTAAATGATCACCAATGACAATATCATTGTGAATATTCACTGTTTGAAATATAAGCACGAGTGTTGACCCATGAGTGAAAACGTTTTAATTCTGTGAATTGAAAACAGTCAATGCGCACAATGAGATACACACAATAACAAAAGAATCATCAATGACAACTGATAGCCTTTTTCTGCTGGATTGAAAGCAACTTAATGATATTGCATTGCATACCTAGATTGTTTTATTTGTACGTATGTGCTTAATTCTCTTGGAATTTAAAGAGTACTTAATGATCCGACTTAATTATTAAGCCTTCATTATAATTAAAGTTAGTGCTTTTTGCCGAATACCATTACGAGTAAATATCTTTAGTATTGGGCCATATTTCTTAAGCTTTGTACTTTGTCTTTATTCATAAAGGCAATCCCTGTTTACAATTTTAGTTTCTCCGGTCCAAGGATTTGGACTGTATGTATATGATAGTCAGTTGATGGGCCAGAACTTTTTAAAATACATTATAGGTAGTACAATCACACTCCCTAATAATTATCGAGCAAGTTTATTATTTATTTACAAAAGAACACACACGGTACGATTTCTATTTATAGATCTTGTCTAAATGCAATAAAGTTAAGATCATTGACTATGTATATCTTCGATGGTACTACTGCTCTCTCTCTTACACGTCTAGTTAAAATTTGCACGGATAATTTGACAAGATAATTACAGAGACCGTGTTAAAGTCATTCAATTACAGTTCAATTTCGCTCAATCAATCTTGTTATCCATATACTCTCAAGAAGTTAAATCTCTTACTACAATGTTTATAGATTAACTAATCGTTACGCTTAATTACGCGCTTGTCAGTGATGGGAAGTAATGGGATCATAATTACCGGGTGTTTAGTTTTATATCTGCTAAGTCACTTTCGGGTCTGATTAACGACGCGAATGCTGGGACTTTTAATTGGCTGGTAACGAGCTGAAAGTTTTTCTAAATTAATGAATGGGAATGCCCGAGAAGGTTTTCTCATTTATTCTTTCTACGGTCGTTAGAAAGTGAGCGTGACGTGAACGTACATGAAACTTTGCGAATCTGCGTGCCCTTCATTGCATAGATTAGGATCTCAGACATGTACGTAATTAGTGGTTTCTTCTAAGAAAACGAGTGTATAATCAGGGCCTGATCTTTTATTGTTCATGCTGTTTCGTGACGGAGAAGGCTAGATTAGTTTATCTTTTACGAGTATGTGAATTAGTTAGATTTGTGTGCGTGTGGATTGAGTGAGCACCCTTCTGAAATAAAAAAAAACATCCTGTTCATTTAGTAAAAGTTCTAAAACAATTGTAAAACTAAATCTCTGTATTTGTAAAAAGATAAATCAAAAGATATAACCTTTAACGTGTGCTCACTCAGTTCTCACAAACTACCAACAAAATCAGGGAATGTATTCATTTAACATATAATATTTATACACGAATTTTTAGTAAAACCTGTGCTAACTTACCTTTATAATTTGTAGATCACCTAGTAACGTATTTAAGATTTTACAAATAATTTCTTATGCTCACTCAATCCGCACACTTTCGAAAACCCGATTTCTGATGAAAAAACTGAAAATTTAAACTGCTATATATATGTCTGCCGTCCGATCACTAAAAGTAGTCTAAGCCACAAAACGTACTTTCGAGTTATTAACAAAAAACTCCAAAATAATAATTTCTAGAAAATGTGAAGATTTATGTAGGTTTTTTTTTATACACCAAATAGAACTATGTCTATACTTGTCATATTAATGTACTTCCTTGTAAAATAATGCTTATATATTTATATAAATAGACTTTTGTGTTTTAGACGTGCAATTAAATACCAAAAAATTTTTTACCAAAAAAGTATTTGCATACTAAAACGTGGCTAAGTATACCTTAACTATGTTATAGTGTAATATTTTATCATACTTTTACTAACATTTCCAATTTGTTTTAGTTTGCATACTTAAAATATGGCTAAGTTACTTATTCGGTTTATAGCTATGTATTTATGGCTAAATAAAATGAAAATAACTTAACAATAAACACATTACCAGCCATTAGTCATTTTCTAACCACGGACTTGCGAAAAAAATGTCGCTGTACTACCACGGTACGCAATATTGCTTACTTTAAAACACGTTAAACGACAAACCGCCATAGCTAACTATGTTTAAGAGTAGTAAACTTATTCGATAAAGTTACAGTTTCCACTAAATCAATTGATATTCCACTATAAAGCAAGATTATTGAGAAGTTGAGGTAAGTTAATAAAATGATAAAAGATAAATGTTTAATTTTTTTAAACTAATAAATACCTAAAGTTAAAATTATTATAATACTTATAAGTTCATACGACCATACTCCATATGATATAAGTCTAAACTAATCTTTGGTAGCTTTTTCTATTCCGTTCGATTAACCGTGCAAAATTAAGTTGTTTTTATAAGCGTTTCATTTTTTGACTCTAAGTATGCATGGGCAATTTAGTGTTATGGGAAACTAGATAAAAATTCTATTCAACATTAAAGGGGAAACATTTCAAAATGAAAAAAAAACGCGTCTTTGGCATTGGAATGACAAGCAAATAAATGAAAGAGATACACCCATAGAAAATTTCATGCGTGGAAGGAAGTGAGATGCACTGTCAAATTTCCTTTTTTGCTTTTGAAGCCTGCCACCAGTGGCCCGTTTCACGAAGTTACTAATTAATAAGTTGTAATTTTACAATTCTACTAGTAAACTAGCAACATCGGTCCATTATAACAACACCACTGGTTGGTTTGACCAATGTAGACTTGTACAATTGGAACTTGCACCTTCCTGGAATGGGCCACAGCTTGTTAATGTCCAATTGGGCTTGTTATTGTCCAACAATCCTGCACCAACTAAAATCTCTGTTTTACCCAATGGTTGACTGATAGAGAATGCCTTAAATAAATAAATAAAATTGGGCCAGACTATGGAGCAAACTCGATCAAATCAGATGACATAACAATGCCGAATTCCGGTTTTTGGTAAAATTAATTTTATCGGGTAATACAATTTCAGGGTGACTTGACTTACTTGACTTAAGGTCCTGAGTCCCCTAGGTGGGGCAGAGGGCGTCCACAGTGCGTCTCCATCGCGAACAATTTCAGGGTGGCAAGTAAATAAAAAAATATTTACCAATAAAAGTGGTAGTGGTATTTGTTGGTTTTTATTAAAGAGCTGTATGTGAGGAATTAAACATAACTTTTATTATAGAATTAATAATGCTGCTTAAACTAAGCTGATTGTTCCTTTCTAAACAAAAATAATATTTTGTCTGTTTATTCTTTGATAATGAATAATGGAATAAAGGAAAAATATTTTTCTCTTGTTGTTCATTGTCTTCTGCAAATCGTTTTATTTTATTCAAATATTGCATAAACGGTCATAATTATGTAGTAACATACTAACTAAAAATATTGAACTTTGTGTTATTGAGAGTTGAGTTCAATCCTGAATAGAATTGTCAATCTCCATTGCAAAGGTGCGCGGACGCATTGTCCTTCTTATGTTCCATCTAGGGTGACATACCTACATAATTATACAACGTATTTAATATGACATTTCTAGTGTTTGCGTATTTATGGTTTCACGCAGCGATTAATTTTTTAACCCCTTCCAGCCGCAGATTTTGGAAAAGATATAATATTGATAAACAGTTCAATCTTCACATTGTTGCCAGAATTCAACCGTTTTAATCGACTGTTTTTATAGACACAAGAAGTATAGTTTAAAGAATACAGAGTAACGTTGTCTTTAAAATTTTATCGGGATTGACCTACGAGTATAAATTTTTCGTATTCATGGCAACAGTAGTATCTGGTTAACTAGTTTTCTTAATTAAAGTGTTCGCTGTATGTTGTTGAGTTCACGCAGCCGTACGTCCGCATAGAATAACCTACTCGAATGCACCGTCCCACCAACAAACGACTTCGCTGCAGGCGCCGTGCATATGACTGGGCGTACATATCATAGGTTTTCGCGTTAGATTTCCAAATTAATCCAAAATAATTAATTACCGAATCGAGGTATCCGACGTATAATAGGTTCAATATTTACTGTATAAGCTTTGGCACTCGAGTGGGGTGTGTAAAAACCGAATACGATCAACCATCCGTATGCAGAGCTCATCTGATCGAAGAACCATACTAACATGTACGCCCAGCCTTAGAGAATGTGACCTGAACATAGCCAGGTTTTAGTGTAGCGATGCTGGTTAGTCTGGTTCAAGTGAAGTATTATTATTTTTTTAAGCAATGTATGCATAGCTTTAACATAGTGACGTGTTTTTAGCGTAGCACTTGTAATGGGAATCACAATAAATTTCCTACAAAAACACGGTTAAAGTAGTTTAGCGTTGTAATTTCTGAATGATTCACACAAAAAAACATTGTTATAAAGAGGCAAAAGTATGTTAACCAGGGATTTGTTAAGGTTTTGTGCATAACGAGCTTATAGCCATGTACCTAGAGAGAGGATTTTGGATGAATCCAACAGTTAACCATTCTTAGACAGGTTGTAGTCTAGCAATGATGGTTAGTCATGTTTTAATTGTGGAAACTCCGAAAAATCATGCACTTAGCCGTGTTGGACGATTCTGTATCTTAAAAACTACATAAGATAGAAAAATAAAACCAAGATAGGTCGATGCGGCTTTTTTTTCTCTCTTAGCCCATATAGAAAACTCAAAATTGGCCATATGTGGCTTAGACTACTTTTAGTGATCGGACGGCAGATGTATAGTTTAGTAAAACTAATCTGGAAATTTGTAAAATACAAAACGAACCACTAACGTGGCAGGTTTTTGGATAATAAATGTTTGTTAATGCTCACTCAGTCCACACGTTACAAGTAAGTTAAAAATGTAAATATCTCAGTATTTGTAGTATTACATAAACTATAAATTACTTCAGATTTTAGTAAAATTTTTTACTAAATATCCACCATCTAATATTTTATATTCGTTGTCTGTTTTTAAAGATATTCGATTGCAATTTTTCAAATGTAAGTAGATCGATTAGGTTGACCACACTTTATTATATTATGGTCATATCCATGAATTAAATTTTAAAGTAAACAATTGTTTTGATTAGGTTAGTACATACTTATTACAATTAAGAGTTACCTGATCCGTAATTATTACCTTTCATTTACTGTAAAAGATTTAATCCGAGATCAAAAAATAAAAATAAGACATCTTTCAATGTCAAAGTGACGTACCAGGGGTAGTAACCTTTTTGATCTCATATATTTTTTAAATGAACTGTATTTTGGATATGACCATAATATAATGAATCGTGGTCAATCTAATCGACCTACTTACACTAGAAAAATTGCAATTGAATATATTTAAAAACAGACAACGAATATAAAATATTAGATGGTGGATATTTAGTAAAATTTTTTACTAAAAGTTGAAGTAATTTATAGTTTATGTAATACTACAAATATTGAGATATTTACATTTTTAACTTACTTGAAACGTGTGGACTGAGTGAGCATTCACAAACATTTATTATTCAAAAACCTGCCACGTTAGTGGTTCGTTTTGTATTTTACAAATTCCCAGATTAGTTTTACTACACTATACACATATATAGCAGTTTAAATCTTCAGTTTTTTCATCAGAAATCGGGTTTTCGAAAGCGTGCGGATTGAGTGAGCATAAGAAATTATTTGTAAAATCTTAAATACGTTACTAGGTGATCTACAAATTATAAAGGTAAGTTAGCATAGGTTTTACTAAAGATTCGTATATAAATATTATATGTTAAATGAATACATTCCCTGATTTCGTTGGTAGTTTGTGAGAACTGAGTGAGCACACGTTAAAGGTTATATCTTTGATTTATCTTTTTACAAATACAGAGATTTAGTTTTACAATTGTTTTAGAACTTTTACTAAATGAACAGGATGTTTTTTTTTTATTTCAGAAGGGTGCTCACTCAATCCACACGCACACGTTAGATTTAAGTGTTGTGACCAATTTTTTTCAATTCAAATGTACCTGCTATAGAGTGATCCATTCATAGTAGGATAAGAAATAAAGAAGATGAAAGAAACATGATGTTTCATATACAAGAAATCAAAGTACAGGTCGGGTGGTTGAGACACTGGGCCGGAAATCCAGAGGTACCGGGTTCGATTCCCGGTCTGGACCAGAGGTGAGTGCCATTTAATTTTTCTATGTAGGTATTTTGATTTCTTGTATATCAACGGTCTCATGATGAAGGTAATTATTAAAAAAACTTTGTGATGGAGGTAATAAGAAAGTAAACGCAGTGTCATCATAATAGGGTTAATTAATTATACAAACTGTAGCATGTTCCTATTAGATAGGTACCCGGCATTAGTATCAAGTTTAGTGTCTCGATTTTTTTTCACTACGTCACCTCTATATTTTTCACTTTGTCTGAGCTAAATTCATTCATCATAAGATATTGCGTGGGCACAAAATTGAATGAAATAGTAACAATTGAAATTTAATTATCTACTGTGAACGGATGTGTGTTATGTAATACCACTCAATAGAGACGGGCCGTAATGCAGTCGTCTTGTTTCTTTTTGGGTAGGTACTGCGTAATGGACAAAGACATTAATAAAAGTCAGTTAATTCGTCACAGCGGCAATGTTTCCTCCAGTAAGCACGCACTCGTAGTGTACAGTGTCTTTTTAGTGACGAATATACCTACTTGTGCATCACGAATTACGTAAAATATTTTTGAAATTTATAGATATGATGTCACAATTGGACGGAGGTATGGAATAACGAATTCGATATTATACAGGGTGAATTTGAAGTCGTGAATCGTAATAATTTTTTTGTAGTCTATACATAGTTAACAATAACTTACAATGCTTTTAAACCTAAATTAAGTATGTTTTTATTTTGTCCACTTTTAATTTGATTTATCCTAATTTTTAAAATCTCGTAGTCACCCTACATTCATGTTTCGTACTTGTCATGAAAATTTCAACATTAGATATCCAACCTCCTAATATTGAAGTTGGCTGGATAGAATTGGCACGTATTGTCAATAATGTCAACATCGTCGACATTGTCAACATAAGTGCCTATTTAAATCGTATTTACTCATAAAATAATTCAGTTTTATTACGATTAATGGTATAAGCGCCTCCACCATTTTGTTCATAATTAATTAAGCGGGTCTTTAATTGTAATTAACACTAGTGCTCTGTATTAGTTTTAAGTAGCTTTACCGGTAAACGTGGTTACGATTCACGATTTAAAATTCACCTGTATATTATTAATTCGATATTCCATAACTCCGTCCAATTGTAACTAAAAATATGTTTACGATCTTACCCCATGGAATTACCAGTAGAGTCTGTGCGGAAAGAGAATAGGCGTGGCGAAAAACGGAACTAACCTAACCAGTATGGCATTTTTTTTGCAAATACGGTAGAAAAGCATTACAGCGCCCCACCATATAAATCCTATTCTCTTTCCGCACAGACTCTACTCGATTGGGTACTGAAAATTTACGACTATTTTAGACACTATGTCTAAGATTTAGACGCTTATATTAAATTCCGGTCGGACTAAATTAATTTTAAAAAAAAATTGACTGGAAGACCTCAATATAATAGGCCAAACGTGTTGTCTAATAATAATGTAGACCTAGATAGTGGGAGTGCCACCGCCTACGAAGCTAGAGGTCCCGGGTTCAAATCCTGGTAAGAGCAAATATTTGTGTGATGAGCAGAGTAGGTATTTGTTCCTGAGTCTTGGTGGATGTTTTGCATCTATATAAACGTATGTATTTATCTATGTATATTGTCGTTTAGTACCCATACTACAAGCATTGCTTAGTTTGGGACTAGGTAGATTTGTGTAAGATTGTCCCCACAATCCAAAATATTTATATTTATTTATATAGTGGAGGTCAGACACATTAGACTGGTTAACGACTTATCAACACGACTTGGACCAACTTGACTCCAATGCCCTTACATTACAACATTGTAGCAGTTAACTGAGGACTTGTCTAAACAGCCCTTCTTCACCTTTTCCATTTCTAAATGCTGCAGTGAATTTTCTGAGAAAGCATGTCCTGCCTGAAATGTCTACCTAGCTTGAAAAGGCCAATGATCATACAAGAGTTGCCAAACTATTAGTGAAAAAGTTTGTTATAACTCTTTTTCTGTATGACTAGCGATTCAATGGATGGGGTGGACGGAACCTTACTTCAATTGGAACTATACAACTAAGTATGTAACATAGTTGATCAGAGCGTGTCATGGTAATTTAAATAGATATTATCGGCAGTAGCGATGCTTTTCCGTGTCTATTAAAGAAGCGAACTAACTAAGTAAGTAAGCAAAGTAAACGGGTACACCCCTTTCGTTACTCCCGAATGTATAAGCAGGCCCGCGCCGACCCCCGGCAGCGCCTGTGTGCAAAGTTGCAAACCTATGAAGCCACCTCTTTATTGTCGTCGTGTTTCGGATTCCGGCGCCCCTATTGCCTTGGCGCCTGTGTGCGTTGCACACTTCGCACACAGGGGCGGCGCGGCCCTGTGTATAAGGAATCTTTAAATTTAATATTGTCTTCGGTTTCCACGATTGTAATAAAACAACTTGAGCGGATTAAATCTTTAAATTTGTCAATGGGTCAATTGCAGAGAAAATGTACCTTTTACTTTTTTGTCTGATCGTGATCATGGTGTGTCTTATACCATTTTACTCAGAATCATGAGCACTTTTCATTTATGAAATAAAAAAAACTGTTCAAAATGTCCAAAATTTCCATACAAATTTTGAATCTCAGTTTCGTTACGCCCAAACTAAATATAGGGGAAAACAGTAACGAAACTGATAATTTTTTTTTATCAGTTTCGTTACTATTTTCGCAATAATTTAGTGGGTATATCTTATCTACCTACTTATTCCCTACCCTACCCTACCTGAATCAGACACAGCCTAGTTATATCGGAGCTGTGGTAAGGATCAAAACAAAAGCTACCCAATTCCATCTACCACGCAAAAGACATGCATAATGAGATGCAAATGAAAATCCAAACTCACTAACTTCTTAAAGTCTTAGCAAAGCAACATGAAGTGATTGCTACGTGCTATTGGTGGTCCAGTGGGTCGGAACTTGGATGGTCGGAACTTCGGTGACGAGGGAGATGATGAGATACGCGGAGCGTGCCGCGGCTGCGCGCGTAATTGCTTCACGTGACTCGGCTTTCTCGCCCACTTCGTTATGCCGCTAGACGCTTTTGGACATCGTCTTAAACGCAATTGAGCATCATAAATAAAATATAATATGATCTTCGAAGCGTGACTTAGACGAGACCGAGAGAAAAGTGCGTAGGGACGGTATGGCCAAAAGGTTTAGGTAATTTTCAACTATTCACTCGTACAAAACATAATATGTACTTAGAATTCACAAAACGCAAACAAAGGCAGAAAACATGCTGTTTGCTCATACCATTATAAAGGTAGGTCGGTCTGTAATAGAGAAGTTGGAGGTGGAGTCTATGGGGGTTTGAAGTAATACTCCTTCATGATGATAGTCGTTATATTGTGTAACTATAGTAAGAGCAAGTTCAAGACAAAGACCAAAGGCGAAGGCGTGTCTTAAAGCTAGTTAAATCTATTTATAATATATTAATGCTTACTTGCTATAACCCAAATCCGTGCGTCACATGTCGTAAACAGTAACAAAGAGTAACTGTTAATTCATCATATTACAGGTCGTTGTTAGCGCATATTATAGCATGCCAGGTTTATTGGAAATAACAGCGTGGAAAAGATATAATTAATACAAATTATCGTAAAAACCGCAAGTATTTATTAGATGTCAATCGCATAAAATTGCAGATCGTCGTTAATAGAAAACGAAAGTGACTAACAAAGTTTCGATTCACGTCTGTTTTTGTCGATCATCTCGTGTGAAACCTGTATCGGTTTTTATGTGTTGTGTGTGCACTAGTCACCTGGCGCGGGTGCAGAGTTGCAGACAGTGGGCGACGTGCTTTAATGCCTTCATTGTTCATTCAATCTGCTACAATAGCCAATTAATGCAATTTTAATTATATCTCGCACCGAGCGATTAACTTGATAAATTTCGAATGTTATCTTCGGCTCATCATTTAAGCTTGCTGCTCTGATTTTGATTAATTAGGCTGAACTTAAGAAATACTTAAAAGCAAAAAATTATATACCATTTATTAATCGTGAAAGCGTTTGGATGTTTGATATTTACCATCATCTAAAATCCTGATGATCTTTTAATTCGTCTCCGAACAGTTGCAAATTGCTTAAGTCTTTAGCGATTTTTAGACGTCAACAGTAATTATCGTTGGATCGATAACTAATCATCATATTATGTTGCACATTTCTTCTATCTTAGGTTTATTTTCGTTTAACATAATATATTGCTTCAATTTACTACAATGCCTTTAAAGATATATTACCAAAATGTGCGCGGTTTGCGCACCAAGACAACAGATTTTTATAGGAATATTCTTTTACGAAATTATGACCTTATTATTATTACCGAAACCTGGCTTCATGGAGGCATTCTAGACGGCGAATTATGTAACTCGCAGTATGAACTTTTTAGATTGGACCGAAACCTAGTGCTTACGAATGTAACGTTGGGAGGAGGTGTGATGGTGTGCGCTCGGCGACACCTGGGTGTGACGCTGCGTGCAGACCGAGCGACTCCAGCTACTGAGCTGCTCTGGGTAACAATACCTTCAAATTCCTTAGGATCAACCAATAGTCTTCATATTGCAACTGTATATCTACCACCTAATTATCGAACCTTACCTAGCGATGTTAAAAATGTTATTGACTCTGTATCGCGAGTATATAATCAAAATAATAGCGATTATTTCATGATTGTGGGCGACTTCAACCTACCCTGTATACTTTGGAATAGCGCGGATCCAATTTACTTAAAAAAAGGTTCCGTAGAAATACAGCAGGCAGGCATTGAACTCGTTGAAGAATTTTCATGTCATGGGCTGGACCAGCACAACTACATTAAAAACGCTAGTGGTAACACCCTTGACCTTGTATTTAGTAACTTCTCAATAGTCGTTAACGAAATAAATAACCCAATTTTAAAAGAAGATAAAGCACATCCTAGTTTAAACATTTTAACTAATGACTTAGACATAAAACCTTTAAATGAAAATAAAACAACAAAAATATTATATTTCAAGGGGGATTATGATAAAATAAACAAATATCTTAACGAAGTAGACTGGCCTGTGTTATTTACCAGTTGTGACTCGGTAAATTGTGCTGTCAATTGTTTTTATAAAAAAATACGCGAGAGTATACAACTATTTATTCCTAGAGTACAGCAAAATCAAAGTTCTAAATCTAAACAATATCCATCCTGGTACAGTAAACCCCTAATCAGCTTGATACGCCGCAAATGGAAAGCTCATAAAAAATGGAAGCGTTACCAAAATGATTTGGACTATCAAGAATTCTCTTATCTTAGGCGGAAGGTTAATAAACTTGAAACTGATAATTATAACACCTTTTTAACATCTGTACAAGACCAAATAAAAGTAAACCCTAAAAGGTTATGGAGCTATGTAAAATCAATGCGTGGCTGCTCGAACTATCCTAAATCCATGACCTATGGAAATGTATCCTTAAGTGATGGTCCTAGCATTAGTAACGGATTTAGTCAGTTTTTCAAAAGTGTATATGTAGAACCGGATAGTAACTCTGATTACGGCAACTTGAACATACCCGATGTAGGAGATGTACATGCAATCGGTAATATTATTGTATCGTCTGAGAAAATAATATCGCTTCTGAAAAAGGTAGACGTTAATAAATCAGCTGGTCCTGATGATATCTCACCTTATTACATTAGGAACACAGCAAAAGCAATAAGTATACCGTTAACTATTCTCATCAATAGATCTTTAAGAGAAGGTACATTTCCAGACAAGTGGAAAGAGGCGAATATAATACCTATACATAAAAAATCCTCTAAAACAGTTATAGAAAACTACCGCCCAATTTCAATTCTGAATATATTTAGTAAAATTTTCGAGAAAATTGTTTACAATCACATCTATCCCACCATAATGAATGGCATTAGCTCATTTCAACATGGTTTTTTAAAGCGGCGTTCTACTGTAACTAATTTAGCGGAATTTACTAACTTTGTATTGAGTAATATGGAGCGAGGTGGACAGGTTGACGTGGTGTACACTGATTTTGAAAAAGCGTTTGACAGAGTGGACCACGTCATCCTACTAGCAAAATTGGAGCATTTAGGTATTCATGGTTGTCTACTGCGGTGGATCAAGTCATATCTTTTGAACAGATCACAAATTGTCACAGTTGGGGGTTTCAGATCCGATCACATTCATGTCCCCTCCGGTGTCCCACAGGGATCCCACCTGGGGCCTTTGTTTTACAATGCGTATACTTTTGATATTTATACTTGCATTCAATCCCCTGTAGAACACTTATTATACGCTGATGACAAAAAAATATTTATTAAAATTAAAGACGCGTCTGACTGCCGCATTATGCAAAATGCATTAGACTCCCTAGAACAATATTATTGTAGAAACAAAATAACAATAAATGCTTCAAAATGTCAAATAATAACATTTTCTCGAAAACCGTCACCTTTGCTTGCAACTTACACTATAAATAACATTTCGCTAGAAAGAGTCCAATTAATAAGAGACCTGGGAGTATTGTTCGATAGCAAAATGCTAATGTCGGATCATATCGATAGTATAATTAATAAGGCTTATAAAAACTTAGGTTTCGTAATGAGAATATGCAAGGCTTTTAACGATCCCAATTGTATCAAGGTGATATACTTTGCCTATGTTCGTAGTGTTCTAGAGTATGCATGTAGTATATGGTCTCCTCAGTACATCACTTATATATCTCGTATCGAAAACTTGCAACGAAGGTTTTTACGGTATCTTAACTATCGAACAAAACATATAACTGTTAACTATAAATCTAGCTGTCAGAAACACGGTTTGATGAGTTTAGAGGATAGAAGAGCGATGCTCGACATGGGACTATTGTATGATATAGTCAAAGGGGATATTGATTGTCCTAATCTCATAGCAGAGATCAAGTACTTCACACCTAAATCAAATACCAGGCATCCACGACTCTTTAGTCTACCTGACTATCGGACTAATTACAGTAAGAATTCTGTGATTTATAGGATAGCTGCTACTTACAATAAAAAATTTAGTGATATAGATCCATTCGTACTTCATAGTAAAAACAAATTTAAGTGCGCAGTCAAATCTAAAATTAAAGATAATTCTGCACATTGACGTCAATTCTAACACAAACACACACACACACACACACACACACACACACACACACACACGCACACACACACGCACGCACATATATATATGATACACCTATTTGTAACAATATTTCTAAGTTAGCATACCCGTTCTTATTTCTAAGTTAGCATACCCGTTCTTTTAACTTGTATTAGTTAGGGAGACCTGTTATTGGCTATTCTAATGTATCCTATTTCTAGACTATAATTATGTTAAAAAGCTGTTGGTCTTCTAATAAATAAAATAAAAAATAAAAATAAAAATAACTGCGTAGGCAGAAATATTATGAAAATTTAGTGCAGCTTTCACTGTAAGTACGTCGAAGACGTTGATCAATGAGTGTAAATCAGACAATAACCTCTGCTCGTCTTGTCGACGACTGATGGCTGCGCAGGCTCTGACAGAGTCATTAGAGCTTTGCTATAAGTACGTGCGTGCTAGTAATAGTTAACCCGCGGGCGATGCTTAACTGCAATTAAATAGGGTTTAAAGTGATGGCTCTATAAAAAGTCACTTAAAGTGGGCTACTGTACCATTTGTCTACATACCACTAACACTAAACCGCTTAACTAACATTTAATATGATGTATACAGATGATTGGAATCATTATGATTGCTTCTTCGAAAACAATCATCTGATAATGCACAAGTCATCAATCTGTATACCGATTGGTAGTTATCGATTCAATACATATTGTTTATCCAATATATAATACAAAATGATGAATGACTACGTAAATCTGTGTATCAGAATACATTTTCAGATAGAAACGCGTACCATGTATGTATTTAAATAGGCACACGTCAGGCTGAGATTTTGAAAATGAGCGTTTGTTTTTTTTAATTCTCAAAAAATAGAGTTGTTACCTAAATATAGCTAAGTTACCTATTCCTGTTTACTTACTTAACCAAAAATATAAAAAATATCCGCCTGTAAAACATATAAAATTTGTAATTTGTAAAGAAGCTTATTTAAAAAAAAATTGGTCTGGAGTGTGACGAGACGAATTAGGCCGTAGCAATATAATGGCGAGCACAACAGAAGCAGGTACCCAATATAAAACCGCAGAGAAGGGCGTGAGGCGTGCTGCGGTGGCGGTACTCAAAGTGTACTATCATGTACTACTTATGGTTATGATTTCGGTTGGGCGCTGGCCCACATTGGTCGCCTTTCTTGTCGAGGCGCTTAATTGAGCACGCCGGCACCTGCTATCGCGTCTATTATTATAATATCGCCGCAGATTAGAAGAAAATAGAAAATGCCCGAGGGCCCGCTTTCTTGCTGTAACTGGTGCTGCAGCCTAGTTACACTTACAGCCACCTGGGCGGAGCCACAAAAAACAAATAGTCATCCTCGACACAAAACATATTAAGCCAGTTGATTCGAATGCCTAACTAATGACTGATAATTTCGCACAAACATTTCGACCCGACGCGTCTCCGTTCCGGCAGGCTGGTATCCGTTTTTGTGCACTGGTTTCGCCGCACGTGCCTATTATTCAATTTGTAAATACTTAATCTAGAAAGTTAGACATTAAACAGATAGCATATGTGTATTATTAGGCGGGTTGTTATAATCGCTTATCTGGTTTAATATAATTATTTGCGGTAAAATTGGCAGTTTGTTGTAATGTCATATCGTGTAGGAGCGTGTGTGTTCACGGTGGTTGTCTCATATCAAGAGATGAGACTTTCTAACTAGCGATCGAGTGTCTGGGGTGAAATCGGCAGCTCGCCGCGCCTCGAGACATTATACTCGCGCTGTACAAGGACTGCTAACACTCATGGGAAAATGCTTTCCCCAAAACCTGAATGCTGGCAGTTTATAAAAACCAGACTGCACGTGGAGGGAAAGAGGAAATTGTTTTAATGAAGTTTCATGGAGACTTCTAGTTTGCCTTCGTATTTCCATAGAGATATAAAACAAATATTTATTGGTATCTATAGGTTCTAGGTTAGGTGTCTTTACTAACGAATAATAAATACATGCTAATAGAGTTGGTACTGATGATACTAAGAAACCTCTCTGTGTATCAATATCATAAAGTCGAATAATCAAACAATAAATGGTAATTCCACGACAGAGAGTAACGTAAGTTACCAATTTCTCGCGTGTTTCTTCATTGATGGTGCGAATTTAGGTGTCAATATATCTAGGGATTAAAGTCATACTTATCTATATTAAAATTAATACTTAAATTTACGCCATAGATCAATAATTACGCGATAAAAATGGTAACTTCCGTTACATTTTCGTGGAATTGCCCGACAGCAGCAGTTAACGAGTGATTGATTTTTTTTTGTAGAACTTTACGGTAGTCTAATGCTAATTCCTGTTTTCTTCTCTATTATAGTTATCATTGTCACCAGAGAATTTATGGCTTTGTTGAGTTTCATTTGACCCAGGGTGTTTCATACAAACATAATATAATATACTTCGATTTATATTTTAAACTAGCTTATGCCCGCGACTTCGTCTGCGGTGTAAATTATAATTAGGCAATTATTCTTTATAAATAGTTTCTGATATTTGTTCATAAACTTGGTTGTAATTAAACAAAACCCTCAAATATTGAGCCCAAAACTGCACAATGTACATTTACCGCGAAAATCAATTCTTTGGTCCATTTAAGGATTATTTCCAAAAAATTAAATGCACTTCATAAACCACCTGTTACTTAAACAAAAAAAAAACAATCTACTAATTGCTATATGCTATGCATGGAGTTTGAAACCTTTTACTTTAAAAATTGTACGGTCCCTAAACAAACTTTCAACCTCTACCTACTCAACCTGTTTTCGAGATGAACGATGAAATCAATTGAGTTGTTTTCAGTTTTATCAGTTTTAGATACCCTACTTTAAAAATCGTTTGGTCTCTTTACAAAGTTTTAACCCCTTTTGGAGATGAATTTCAAATAATGGTTCAACATTTTTTCTGTACCCTTAGTAGCGGTAATTTCAACCCCCATTTAAACCCCTTTGGGGATAAATTTCAAAAAACTGCAATCACTTTCCTTTTCTCTTTTGGATGAGTTCAAGATCTACTACAAAAATCGTTTGGTCCCTATACAAAGTTTCAACCCCCGTTTGACTCCATTTTAGGGATGAATTTCGAAAAACGGTAAAACCACATTTCTTTGTTCTTATTAATGAGTCTATGTACAATGACTCAGATCTCCAACTTCAAAAATCGTTTGGTCCTTATACAAAGTTTCAACCCCCATCTAACCCGTTTTGGAGATGAATTTCGAAAAACGGTGAAATTACTTTTTTCAACTTATATTGCAAAGTCTATGTTCGAAGTCTCAGATCTCCTACTTTAAAAATCGTGTGGTCCCCATATAAACTTTCAACCTCCATTTAACCTGGGATGAATTTCGAAAAATCCCTTCTTATCCCTTACTTACGTTATACAACCACCCTACTATGAAAATTTCAAGTTCATAGCTTCAGTAGTTTCGGCTATGCGTTGATGAGCCAGTAAGTCAGTCAGTCAGTCATTCAGTCAGGACATCTTCTTTATATATATATAGAAGAAGATAGATTACGTGGTAAATGAATGTGATACATTTTTCAGTAAGTAGGTACTAAAAATAAAAATAACTCACGTATTAACTCAAAAATACATTTTTCTAAAAAGTCTTGCTAAATGGTTATTTCCAAGGAATAAAAATGAGTACCCACAAATGTATAATTATAGCAATCAGTATAAGTAATAGGTCTAGACGAAAGTTACATTATTCTAGCATGATATTAAAAAACGATTTTTGTAGTCTAGTCGACTCTTAAATATGAAGTAGAAAATATGGAGAGCGTTTGGTGCGGGTCCAAATCTGTGGGTCTAGTGAAAAGGGGTACACATATAACCCAGGAGCAAAAGAGCTTAAGTCATACAATAGAGTTGTGACCTTTTGTTCCTGGTATAAATGTGATTTGTACCCCTTTTCACTAGACCCACAGAAATATGATGCACAAAGATGCGCAACCCCGCGAACCCATCATGCAAATAATCACGACCTTGCACGAGGTGAAGGCCGCGACGCCCGCAACGGGAGCGCCCGCGCAGAGAAACATGCAGGCAGTGCATCCGGCGCGGCTGCACTCGGTCAGTGGGTCACCCCACCTCGGAGGGTGCTAGTGGGGGGCCCGCGGCGGCCCCGCCAACCAGTCGACGCCGGCATGGTAGCGCAAGCGCTTCCCTAGCGCCCCCCGCAATGAGGGCCATAGGCTAGTGCTTCTCTTGAACGTGTTTCGTTGGTTGCAGGCGCTGAACGACCCTGGACTGAGACTATGAAGAGGACCAGGTTACTGCTCGCAATCGCGACGCTCCTATTACAGGTTGGTATTTTTTTTTATCTCGTTAAATGTGCCTTAAGCGAGCAGTTGCATTTGTTACGTCTCAAGAATTTTAAAGTTGGTTGTAAAATCACATTTTATTGATTTTGAATACGTGCGTAATTTTATTAACAATGAAATCAACGTAACCTAAGGTAATACACATATTTAAAATTAAATAATTAATTTATATGTTAAAATTAATAATTTAAGGAAAATAATGCATTACATTTTCGTTTTAAATGTGCTAAGAAATTAGACTTTGCCTATTATAATGGGGATGACGACTGGGTTAAAAATATATAATTCTATTTAGTCCGTCAGATAGATTATGGAAAAATATGGGACACGTATTTTTTGGTTTATCAAAATATTAAAAATCGACAAAGTTATAGATCATCAAACTTCTGGAGTGGGGGCTTGTGACGTCACTCCTAGGTGAAAATTGTACCTAGTAGTGACGTCACTCGAAACTTCTAAGCACTCTATCCTCGTCATTTTTTATTTGTCGAACAAAAGAAAAAATACGTGTACAATATTTTTTAATAATCTAACTGACGGATTAAACAGTTTTTTTTTAGTCGTCTAGCCCATTTTCTTCAGTATTTGGAATATTACCGATACCAAAACTTAGTCACCCTTTACTCAAGCACGCAATCAAGGACTACAAATAATAATATGATATATCTGCATAATGATCGTAGCCGATAGATTAAAGCAGGAAATTTCTGTGTATAAAAACTACACTTTTACTTAAAAAAACCCGACTGCAGTGCAAAAAATACCGTGCATTAAAGTGCATAAATCCGCCATATTTTTTTTGCAAATTTGATGTAAAAATTGAGTGTATCGTTGAGGAGTTATGAGCGGATATAGGAACGGACATACATACATAGAGGTCAAACACATAACCCACCTTTTGGGCTTCCTCGTAGTCGGGTAAAAATATTGCACACAGTGTGCCCACTGCCCCGTTTGCACCTGTGCCCACAAGCCGCGGCGGCCATCAAAGCACGCACCGGATCCTGCGGATACCGTTCAGTCCAATATTCTCGCCGGATAATGGAGCAACGTAACCGTCCGCTAACGTTTCTTTCGCACTTGAAACCGCGCATCTGGTGCCCACACCTGAGACTGGGTACCTACCAGGCAATAAATATTTTCATTTTCTTGAAATAAAAAATCATGCACCTTTTTCAATTCAGAAAAATGACAAAATTAATTCCACTTTGAACAATCTTTTTAGGGTTCCGTAACCAAAGGCTGCAAACAGAACCCTATTACTAAGCCTCCGCTGTCACATGGCTCTATCTTTTAAAACGTAACAGTTAGAGGCTTGAAATTTTCACAGAATGTGTATTTTTATTGCCGCCATAACAACAAATAATAAAAATAAAATAAAATTAATACGAAAAGGAAATCCCCATACAAGAAACACGTTTATTTGGCGCCTTCTTGCTCGTCGGTGTGATGAACCCTTCGGGTGCGAGTCCGAATCGCACTTGGCCGGTTTTTAGGGTTCCGTAGCCAAAATGGCAAAAACGGAACCCTTATAGTTTCGTCATGTCCGTCCGTCCGTCTGTCCGTCTGTCCATGATCCAAAACTACATGATGGATATTGATGAAATTAGGAATATAGGTGTGTTGTATCAGCCGCTACTTACTTTCGTAGTTAAACAACTAAAATAAATATTTTTAGGGGGGGCACTCCATACATGATACAGACACAAAAAAAATTTTTTTAGCAAATATCAATGTGTGGTACATAGTTCGACAGCTCTTTAAAAAACACTAAAAGGTTTCAAAGTAATGTTTTTGATTAAGTGAATACCTTTGGAAATAATCGCTCCGAAAGTTGTGTAAATTGTGTCCCCCCCCCCCCCTCTATCTTCTAAACCGTGTGTCCGGAAAATATGAAAAAAATTACGAATGTAACGCTTAATTAATACTTTCAACGAAAGTTATTTTCAACAAGATCGAATTAACCGCTTTTGAGTTATTGCCGATAAACTGCGCTTCTCAACAAAAGGACGTAATTGCTATGAAGATACGCTCTTTTGTTGTTGTACTTTTTTTACATCGTATTTTTTACCTTATAGTTACGGCTATGGAACCCTACACTGAGCATGGCCCGATATGCCCTTGGCCAGTTTTTATTTTATTTTATTCAAATGATGTAAGTGCAATCTAAAATCTTTTTAAACTTAATGATAAACTCCATGCTTGTACTTAACTCTTCTCTAGATTATGTTCAATCACCGAAATCGTAATCGAAAGAGGAATTCATTTGAGAATTAGCATTCGAAAGTAGGTAAACTTACATCTGTTTAGACGAATTACTTAGCGGTTTTCGCTTTACGTGATCGGCAAATGAAACCGCACTTATCCTGTCAGTAATGGCATATTTGTTCTTAAAATTCACATCAGTCACAAATGGCTAGGCAAGACAAGGGTGTGCCTATATAATATAGAAATGTTGGGCTATAAGAATTGCTTTAACATAATCCTTTCGGCCTGTATCGCCACTCCTGTAAGAACGCGACACAATTACATCACAAGTCAGGATTGAACACCTTGCGTTCGGTTTCGATTTCTCCTTTACTTCCAATGCCATCTATAGAACATTAACCCTTAAATGCATGGTGTACGATGCAGCGTACATAAACAAAAAAAAATTCATTTTTAAAACTAGAAATATTTATTTTGTTCTTAAGATTAATTCTGCATGGAAAATGAACGTATTTTCATATTTATGAATCATTTTTGGCAAAATTGTATTTTAAAAAGTTATTAGACTTTTTGAGCAAAATGGCGGCAATTTTGAAAAAGTTATATTATATTTAAGGTTTTCGTTGAGTGTGTTTAACGGTTTTTAACAAAATAAGTAATTATTTTTTAGTTTAATGTTATAGCACATAACATAATCATAAAGATTAAAAGTTTAGGTACTAAATTTAATAAAGTTCTCAGTCTATAAGTAAACAATATTTGATCATGTAGGATCTAGCCTACATTTGATTATTTGTGCAAAAATAACCCAAAAAATTGCTATAGATTTTCTATAGATTTTCTAGTGTTTATTAACGCCATTAGGTATCCACATATTTTTTTGAGTAACAATAAAGAAATCATGCATTTAAGGGTTAAGGCTTTGGAATAATAAGACTTGACGTTTTTTAGGGTTCCGTACCTCAAAAGGATCACTCGTGTGTCTGTCTGTTTGTCTGTCACAGCCAATTTGCTCCAAAAGTACTGAACCGATTGAGTTGAAATTTAGTACATATACTAAGGTTAATGACCCAAACACGGACGTGTCACGGAAATATATGAATTTTATTCATGGGGGTCACTTTTGGGGGTCAACTAGAAAATAAAAAAAAAGTAAACTAGGTATATTGTGTGACATATTAAATAAAAGCGCTCACTGTAAAAATCTCAAATATATTTTTTTTATAATTTTTGTATGAATAGTTTTGAAGTTATAAAATATAAGGAAATAGACAAAAAATTACCATTCCCCCCGCCCCTTATCTACGAAACTATTGGACCTAGAATTTTGAAAAAAATATGGAAAATAGTCTTGCACCTATAGATTACAGGAAAGCTTATAAGAAGTCTGTGCAGTAAAGTATTATTGTGTTATATTGTTTTGAACGTACGGAACCCTCTCCACGCGAGTCTAACTCGCACTTGTCCGGTTTTTTTACGTCGTCTCACTTTTAAAGAGTATAAGCCTCACACCTGCTACTGTTAGGACTTGAAGTGGACCTAACAGCAGCACTTCGGCGTGTGCGCAGCGGCACGCTCTAGGCATGCTTGCTTGCATTATTCAGCTTTTTCCGCTCGCGTTCTCAACAAGTAGGCTAATGATTCCGTTAGCACATCCACAAAACAGCGGACCATTGGCAGATAACTGCATACGATGTAGTTTATTGAATCTCTAGAGAGAAATCAACGTAGCTAGTGTTGAACGAAATAATGGTTTATAAATCGTCAAGAGTGGCTATGAAAGCCAATTAGAATCCCATAAAAACGTAGTGCTAGCGTACAGCTTACAAGTAGGTACGAACTTAGTAGCCTACAAAAACCTACTTTTAAAATGCTATTGGGTCATCTGAGGCCAGTGCACTCACGAGGGCAAGTTGACACGTAAAAATATCAAAATATGATACAAAAATGCTTAAAGACTTGAAGCGTGTTTTAGCTTATTATGTGGATATAAAATGCTGTTAGCTGTTTCATATTCGTAAAGACCCCTGCCCTTCCTGATCTGACAAACATTTGCAATTGTATAGAATAAAGTTTATTAGGCTCTTAAGAGTAAAAATACCGCTTTAAATCTTTAAGTATGATTAAAATAAAATAAGCTTCATATAACAATAATTGTAAAAGAAAACGAGAAGTAACCGCTATCTCCAAAAGCACGCGGTCACGGACAATAACTAAATGGTAGTAAGTACGATATATTTGCATAAGACCGCGTCCCGCGCCCGCCACTGAAACACGTTGAGTCGTTGACCGCCAAAACGTATTTTTCAATGATCACTTTCACTGCGAATAAAGTTTCGCGGCTTTGTACGTAAATGACGTAACGAGTCGTGCGGGCGATTTCATTTTTGGCTGCAGTGGTCCATTATAATACGGGTAAGGCCGCAGTAATGTCGTTAGCCCATCGTAATAGCAACAGGTAACTATTACGCTTGCTAGCTTCGTGATCGAGTCATCAAATGATTCGTTTCAGTCATTTATTTACCAACAACTAGTTCTTTTTATTAGGTCTTTTAGGCTGGGGTCTATTATGTCTCTACTGGTATAAAGTACAAACTGAAAATATTTACATATAACATCTGATAAGTAGGCTAGATTTGCTATATAAGAATTTTAAATGTTTGATAGGCGTGTTTAATGACACAAATGTTGTAGTACCTTATGGTAAATGTTTGTAAAGAAAAATATATATACCAATTGGAATTCGACTTGACCTTCACTTGCGATCTTTTTATTATTTGCCTGTACTGTATTTTTTAACCAGTTGTCATTGGAATTCAATTCATAAACATTTACAATAAAGTCGTAAAATGAAAACAAAATTTGCCACTATACGAGATAGAAAGCAATTCGTCATAGAAAGTGCAAACGGATGATCACTTTCGTTTGTCGTTGTATTTCAGCAATCCATAATACTCACAATGGCCTATTAGGCGCTTTGATTGATCTGTTGGCGATACAATAGGTGCTAGATTATGCGGTAGTTTGTTTCATATCCAACTGCCAAATTGATTGAGATACATCGCTCGTATACTTCAAATGAATAACAAGTGGAGATACTAGATAATGGAGCTCTCTATTAATCAATCATGTTTAAAAAACAATTGCATAGCCAATATACGTGGATACTTATTTGCAATGCGATTAACTGATCAAACAATATACCCAGGTTACTGAACACGTTAAAATAGACAATTGAAAGAACATTTATTAATTCGTTGTACAAATAATAGTATATTACACAACTAGGGTGGTAATACAAAGAAAGGCCGAGATCGCAGATGTTTGCGGCCCGAGCCGTGGGCGAGGGACGTAAATATGCGATCTCGGCCTTTCTTTATATTGCCACCCTAGTTGTGTAATGTACTAATATGTATATCTTTGATAACTTTTGTACAGAAATTTTAGAAATGTCAAAACAAATCTGTCTCCGTAACTGTTTTTTTATTCAGAGCAAAGTGTAAATCTAAAAACAGTCTTAATGCTATTCATACGAACAGAGAAAGGGATGGATGGATTACTTGAAATGTAAAATGAAATTAAATGAAAACTGTCATAAATTATTTTACTGTACCTATTACACTACACATAAAGGCCGTAGCAGGATAAGGGAAGAAAAAATGCCCTTGAATGATTAAGAGCTGTTTATTTTTTCTATAGTTGCTTTCATTTAGTTGTATAATTGTGCAAAGTTTGGTTGAAAAATTCCCAGTGGTTCAGCCGGGAAAAAATAAAAACAAAATTTATGAAATTTGACGTATCTCTAAAACTATAAATCTTTATCATAATATCTTTAATTCATTTTGGTTAATTAAATAGTATGTATGCCTTAAAAGAAAATTGAGTCTCTATCTTTGCAATTTCTGTAAAAAACACGTAAGTCAAAATTTCAAAAAAAAGTTTTTTTGATACCTGAAGGAGTGACCACTCTAAGTGACATTTCTAAAAAAGCCTTATTTAACGATCTGTCAGTCATATAAGTTTGACGGTTAAAATCGAAAAGCAACAGTGTCAAAATTAAAAAACTATGTTGGTGGGATTCTGTTACATTTTATTCTTATACTATTCTAATCTAATACAGCCAAAGAACTTAAAAATAAATCTTCTTTGTAAAAAATTAAAAATAAATCAATTATTGACATTCCCATTAATATTGGCTTGAAAATATACAGGGTGGTTTTCGATAATCTGTACATATGAAAAGGGGTGAAATTTCGGCCAATTTTATCGGTAAAACTGATTTTAATTTTTGTTTGTGGTCATTCGTTTTTTTTTTACAGATTTTTAAACTTTCAGTGAAATTTTCGGCAGTACATCTGTTTGCCACGGTATAACTTTTGAACTAATTGCTTAAAATTGTAAGAAAAAATTGCAGGGTCATGGCAATAGACACGTTATTTAGTAGCAATAACAATAAACCACCGACTTGAAGAAAAACTCGTCAAAAAAAATTATAATTGTGAAAAACGGCTGCAAAACTTCAGTTTTTTTTACGGAAAACACCGTTTTTCTCGAAAGTTTGCGAATATTGTGACCATTTTTTCATGCTTATCTTCGTTTAGCACTTAATTGTGATCTTACAAACATTTTTTTCTTACAGCTTTGAACAATAAGATCAAAAGTTATACTGCGTCAAACAGATGTACTGCCCAAAATTTCATAGCAAACTGTAAAAATCTGTAAAAAATTTTTTTTTGCCCAGAAACAAAAATTAGTCATTTTTACCGATAAAATTAAATGGAATTTCACCCCTTTTGATATGTACAGATTATCGAAAACCAGCCTGTATTTGTATTAATTGTCACCTTTTAACTTATAAAACCTTTTTTTTTTCAAATAGGTAATCATCATTATTTCTAATTAAGCCTTACTTATCGTTTCACCAGATATATTCATTCGTAGGTAGGGTGTTGTTCACACATTGCCGCAATTGTGTACTACCTATCGCACGCAAGATATTTATCAAAAATTATTCAGCCTGCCGAAATTCTTAGTGGACCTTTTTTGAGAAACGGTATTAGTGTTACCGTTAATGAAGATAGCGATAGTGATTAAAATAAGAAGTAAAATACATTTTTAAGTTGATACATATACGAGTAAATGCCATAAATTTATTTTATTTTTAGTTCTTAACAAAGAATATTTATGTTTAAGTTCTTTGGCTGTATTAGAATTGTATAAGAATAAAATGTAACAGAATCCGACCAACATAGTTTTTTAATTTTGACACTGTTGCTTTTCGATTTTAACCGTCAAACTTATATGACTGACAGATCGTTAAATAAGGCTTTTTTAGAAATGTCACTTAGAGTGGTCACTCCTTCAGGTATCAAAAAAACTTTTTTTTGAAATTTTGACTTACGTGTTTTTTACAGAAATTGCAAAGATAGAGACTCAATTTTCTTTTAAGGCATACATACTATTTAATTAACCAAAATGAATTAAAGATATTATGATAAAGATTTATAGTTTTAGAGATACGTCAAATTTCATAAATTTTGTTTTTATTTTTTCCCGGCTGAACCACTGGGAATTTTTCAACCAAACTTTGCACAATTATACAACTAAATGAAAGCAACTATAGAAAAAATAAACAGCTCTTAATCATTAAAGGGCATTTTTTCCTCCCTTATCCTGCTACGGCCTTTAACACATGAACACTTTAACAAAGCATTTAGTAACAATAAAGCCGAAAGCTACGTCAAATCACAACGAATATGAGAAGTACTTTAAAACGAATTGCTTTCTCGCCGCGGGCCGCAGGGAAAGTACGCACGAGTGGCCCTTAGCCGGGGTTCAAGTTCATGCGCATGGTCATGATCATGATAATATGCGGTTACAAATTTCAATAACCTACTGTGATAAACCTAACGCACTTTTACGACCTACGCTTTCGGCTCTCCATACGCATATTATACGCGTACACAAATCTCACCAATTACAAAAATCCATTATCATGTAAAATTCATCGCTCGTTTAGTTTTGAATTTATTCGTCTAATTATACATCTTCATTGCACATAATTTATGAGTGAACGTTTTAATTTAGATGGAAAGCGCATTGCCTCGCGGCGCGACGCGGATATTTGTTAAAGAATCGAGACGCCGGCGCTTCTCTTGTGTCGTACGCACCTGAAACACACTTCCCACGTCCCCAGTCAGTGCTCGGGAAATTAGGTGTATTACGCGAACAATGTTAGCCTTGCAGGTCGAGGAGAGTAGTGGGAATAATTCAAAGTAGCAGTCATCACAATGAATTAGTCAACCTCATCTCATAAGTCAGGTCACATATATGGGAGAAAAGTTGATTCAAAATTACCCGAACACAGTCTTATGCAGTTCGCGTAAAATAGGGTGGCAGGGAGGACAAAATGCCACGAGCCCCGGCTAGATAAGGCCCTCACCCGAAAAGGCCAGGAGCATAGAAGTTGCTCATTTTTTTTACGTTCCATTTACTATGTTTACCACATTTGCCCCATTTGATGAATTTGCTTCGGACCTAGTAATTGTACCTACTTACGTTCCTGAGCTAATGCTGATGACGATAAATACGTTCAGATGTTTTCCTCTACTTTTAGTTGATATAGGTACTATAACGCACGGATATTTAATACTGATCCGGTTTCCTAGATTTTGTTTTTCTACACTATTTTAGAACCGTGCGTGACATGAGGCGGCCCTACCTCAATTTCCCGGTTAATAAGGTTTTTAACGGTTCACAAGCGAAAACAAAAAAATGGTGTCACCTCCGGTAAAATCGGTTTGATGTATCGCTTCATTTTATCGGCGTCAAGCAAAAATGCGCGAAGTTATGTAGGTACCGAAACTGTTATGGCATCGACCTTGTTAGGACTCACGGGCCTGTGAACACAAACGAAAATCCGGCTCTACGCTTTTGAGTAAATCTCGTTTGTTTGAATAACTTTCTTCGCTGCGTGCAAATATTTGTGGTTAGAATTTTGCTATTCATCGTTGAATAGGGGAAATTGTTGCACAATACAAACTTTTGTCCGTTAAGCATTGTCGTATTTGTACAAGCAGACAAAATATTATACAGTACCTACGTACTATTAACGAACAAGTCCGCATGAAAACAGTGGATTCTTTAAAAGTTTAAGTACTTACTTTTATAAAATATTTACCCGACTGCGGCGAAGCCCAAAGGAGGGTTATGTGTTTGATTTTGATAAATGATACATCATTAGATTTGTCTTGATTACGAGTGTCACTGGGTATGTAGTTCGTTAAAATAAACAAAATGGCGGATTTTATGCGATTTCAAAGTGCACCGCGGTCGGGTCTTTTTTAATAATTAATTATTGGGGTTGGGTTTTGGAGGTCAAAATTGTATTCTACCATGGTATACAAATGGTATTAGTTTTATAAAGATTTACTAAGCAAAACGTCCAAGTCGTGGAATGCACATGTAGGCAGGGGCAGGCAGAATGACTTAATTAATTGCGTAAAGACTATGTTAGCAAAAGATTTTGAACGTCAAATGTCCAAATACCTAGATCAAACGTCATAGTTACATAAAAGGTTACGAATAATGAATTGTGTTTTCAACCTATCCTGAATGGATGAGTTTAAAAAAGATGGACTAGTTAACTCAAGTAATTTGACAAATGATGTATCGTTGGAAGCGTAAATTAAAGGATAAGGATTTTACTTATTAGTTCTCCGCTTGCCTAAAACGCAATATGACTTATTCGCGTTTTGCCTAAACTTAAATCTTCAGTGGCATTAAGACTATGTAGCTTACAGACTATTTTGCTCTTTGTCTATACACGATGATTTTTAATCGGTGATCAGGTACCAATTTTTCTAACTCAGTAATTGATGGCGGTCACGTTGATGTCGTAATTAGTTACATCTAAACAATTTTTTTTCTGTGATAATTTTTATTTTGAAATCAGTTTTATTCTAAATTCCTTGTCATGCTACTAATCTGTATCTGTGAGCTTACAACCTCTTTAAAAATTTAATGGAAAAGATAATTTATGAGTAATAACTTGTCACTGTCATCGTAACACCATACGTTAGGAGCAAATAACGTACCGTAACGTTATTTGCTCCCACTAAATTAACCACCATACTATTTTTGTTGAACTATTCACGTATCTAATTACTAGTTTGTACGGAACCCTACGTGCTCGACTCCGACTCGCACTTGACCGGTTTCTTTTTTGGCTTAGGTACGCTAAAATAATTATATTGCCGCTCTACATTATATGACTTAAACTACGCTTTTAGATGAACATTACGTCAAGTTACTAGCCCAATAATTAATTGTGAAACGTCAAATGGGTCATTCTCAAAAAATGATGTCCGTAGTTAGGGCTTTATAAAACAACCTCTTAATCTTGTTCCTTTGTGTAACGAAAGTTAACTATATAAATTGTATGGTAAGTCATCATTTTTTGAGAATGACCCAAATAACACCTGAATTTGTTACGCAATATTTTCCATTGTACCTAAAATGACGATCCAGATACCGACGAAGAAGAGATTTGCCATTTGCGTTGCCGCCAACTCCGCACAGCTCCTTCGCCGGCCAATAGCTATGAAACATAACCAAAAACTTAACAATTCACAACACTTTCCCGCATAAATATTAAACCTTAGTTGCCTAATTTTGGTTTGTAACTTAAAGGTTAAACCATAAAAATGCCGTTGTTTGCCAAAAGAAGCTCATGTTTGGGGGAAGCGGATGCGGTTTGCGGCGGATCTCGTACTTTCACCTGCGCAAGCGCACCGGCGCACCTGTCCCTCGCGCGAGCCCACTAATTACTCCCATCAATTGTGATTAACATGATAACTACTTGCAAGCTACGCAGGTTAAACAAATTTAAATAATTGTTCAGTTCAAATGGATTTGGAAAACGTTATTTCGAAACCGGAGATAAATGTTTAGACAACAACTCATAGTAAACTAACGGACTAAAATATATGGAAACTAATATTTTTTAAGCATTTGGCTAATAAACAAAAGGCGCAATTGACGCATAACATATGCATAATCACGCTGCGATATGTCCCGTACCGTTGTGTAATAAAATAATTTGAATGTTTTTGCTAAAAAAGATCCTTTTTGTAACATAAAATTAGTGCGTCAATTATTATTTTTTTAATTTATGTTTATGATAGATAATGATTGCTATTGTTAATTGCGTCATGGCTTAATAAAAGTCTTCATACCTAACTAGTAGCTTGTGGCACTCACATCTCGATTGAACTACTATGTTAGGGGCCTATAACACTTAACTATAACTTGACACGTTTAGCTCAGGGGAGTGCCACCGCCTGCGAAGCTATAGAGGTCCCGGGTTCAAATCCTGGTAAGGGCGAATATTTATGTGATGAGTACGAGTATTTGTTCCTGAGTCATGGATGTTTTCTATCTATTTAAGTATGTATATTGTCGTCTAGTACCCATTGTACAAGCATAGCTTAGATTGGGACTAGGACTTATTTGTGTAAGATTGTCCCCCGATATTTATTTATTTATTTTATTTTTAAGAAATTATCAATAATTTATGGCGACCGGAAATTAGGAACTATAAACAGATGTTTATGATACTGAACTTATTTATGATCGTGATTCATAGAGTAACCTGTGATAAGTCCAAGCGGACAGTAAATAAACGACAAAGGCCCTCGATCGGAAGTGAAAGCCCTCAAATATTATGAGCCTGTACGTAGAGGGCTGTCAAAGAAAGCTCTAGTTGTTAAAGAGCCGCGCATGTTTTATAGGTCCGGTGTTTTCTTCCGCAACTGACAATCTCGATCAGTAGGCAATTTCTAACCGGTTTAGAAAACGCGAGCGTACGCATCGCCCGCGCCCAGCCGACAGCGCCGGTAGCTATTCTTGTGCCGGTCGGGCCAGCACCCGGCTCTCGCCCCATATACATCTCCTCGACATCCACATACTGGACTCGCAGCCTTGTTGCTCATTTGGTTTAAAACCTGATCAATGTTTCATAAGGCTTTTAGTCCGTAGGTACTTCGTAGGTAGGTTAGCTACGACGGCAACATTGATTAGTCTTGTCTTAAAATTCGTTGTTAACCGATTCCTAGTAAGGCAATATCTGCAACAGGAGCTCGAACGCGGAGCAAATACGGCAAATATCGTGAAAGCATCTTCGGAACTCATCTAAGTAGTATGATTGCGTTGATTAATATTATAATTGGTCCCGCGAGCTATCCATCAGTGTAGAAAGTCGGAAAGAACGCCGCCGCTCGCGGGACGAGCGCCCGCGCACGCGTCGCGTGGCGCAACTAGAGTGCGACGACAACGCGCCCGCGGAATGCGCTCCGCTCAGAATTACCACTTATCAATGCATATAAAACTACTATTTATTTAATTTATATGAAAACTAATTAGAAATGTAAATATAACACTTGCAATTTCTCTTGATTTCAGGATGCAAGATGCGAAACTGCGGTGGACTCAGCATCGTTACCGCTGGAGCACCGCGCGGGCGGCGGCTATGGCCCGCCTCTTCCCCAGACACACTCAGACGACGCGTGGCCCTTAGCGACGCCGGATAGCCCAAAGATCAAACATCTACAAGTGCAGTGCGAAAAAACTCACATGCGAGTCAATATCGAGTTCGATCGCCCATTCTACGGAATGATCTTCTCTAAAGGTTTCTACAGCGACCCTAGCTGTATGCATCTAAAACCTGGTACTGGACATCTCAGCGCGACTTTTGAAATCTTCTTAAATAGCTGTGGTATGTCAAGTTCTGCAAACCACAATGTTGCTACTTACGGGAGTCCGACTCCGAGCGGATCCTATGTTGAAAATACTATCATTGTCCAGTACGATCCCTATGTTCAAGAAGTTTGGGATCAGGCAAGAAAATTGCGATGTACCTGGTATGACTTCTACGAAAAAGCAGTCACATTCAGACCTTTCCAAGTGGATATGTTGCACGCGGTCACAGCAAACTTTCTTGGCGACAACTTGCAGTGCTGGATGCAAATACAGGTCGGCAAAGGACCCTGGGCTTCCGAAGTGTCGGGCATCGTGAAAATCGGACAAACTATGACCATGGTGCTGGCAATAAAAGACGACGAGAATAAATTCGACATGCTTGTCCGAAACTGCGTAGCACACGACGGCAAACGAGCACCCATACAACTTGTAGATCAGTACGGTTGCGTAGTAAGACCTAAAATTATGAGCAAATTCCAGAAGATAAAGAACTTTGGTCCATCAGCATCAGTCGTATCTTTTGCATACTTCCAAGCATTCAAATTCCCGGATTCAATGAATGTACACTTCCAGTGCGTCATCCAAGTATGTAGGTACAACTGCCCTGAACCTAAGTGTGGTGGTCTGGGCGCCGATTACGGTGTGCCACTGCTGGGCGGCAACACGCTCAGCGCTGGGGAATACGGTGCACCCAACTCACCTCATGCTGAATATGGACCTCCGCCACCATCACCGCACGCCGAGTACGGAGTACCGCCAGCGTTCCCCGACCCACGACACCCCGCGGACGCCACCGGCTCGTTCTCAGAGAAACGTGACGATGCTGTGCCGCCTCCTCAAGCACAAGTCTCGTCCACGCCGAACGCACCCAGTCCATCATCACCTGCACCTTCGCGAGATGAGGATGAAGTGAACCTACCACCTCCGCCACCTCCAGGTCGTCGCGGTGTATATAACACTGTTAAAAGGAAAGATGAAGCCCACGGTAATCTCGCAACTCTAGGAGGCCGGCCACGATCAGTCGAAGATTTGCCAGAAAGATTAGTCGGGGCAAGACGGCGGAGGGAGACATCGACGCATTCACGTATATACAAGCGTGACGCTCAAGAAATGACAGATGTAAACACTAGTCGTACAATTCAGGTGGTAGCACCAGGTGACGTAAATTTCGCATTGAATAACGCAGGGGGTAACGAGACGGTAGTAATCCAGTCTCCCGCAAGCGACCCGGAGACGATCTGCATGTCGGTGCCATCATTCGTGGCGGGGCTGGTGATGCTGCTGTTGGTGCTGGTGGTGGCGTCGCTGGTGGCTGCGTTCCTGTTCGTGCGCGTGCGGGCGCTGGACAGGAAGGGCGCGCACGGCGCTGCCGCTTACTACGAGACGGATTACGTGAAGCACGCCAACTAGAGCCTTGTCGACTGTGAGCGGTGTGTGTGTGACGCGAGGACGTTCCATAAACTCTTCTCGGATCCAAAGAGCGTGCGTGCTTCGGCCCCGGCCGGACGGCGCCGCCGCTGTCGCGGTCGCGATCGAAGCCCGGTGACGTGCGAGTTATTTATTTAGTTATTTAATGAGCGTGATGTCTTTGTTCGACTGTTTTGTAAATTATTATTCGTGTGCAAAGCACTCTCTGTACTGCCTTATACCTATAGTCGATACGTCTGTTGTAATTTTGTAAAGAGTCGTTAGTAAGGAAAAATAGTCCTTAAGTTATATACCAATTAAAGTGTCGTGTGGAAAGTTACTTTGTGTTTATGCTTTACTAAAGTTTTACCATAGCGCTTCTTCTAAATAAATCATCATAGCTACCGAAAACGATAGACTAAAAAACATATAGGTAGGTGAAGGTGAACAACCCTACTGAAGTCAAAGTCAAGGGGCATTTGTTAAAGTAAATTTTACTTTTGCGAAACTGTTTCGTATGTAGCATTTGCGCTTGTTCAACCGCGGTCTTCTCAAGTCTCTTCACATCGGTTGCAGGAATTACTAGGCTGTTACTGTACTAGCGAGCTATGCTTACTTTCGTTTCGATCCTATAGAATAGATCCTATAGTGCGGAAAGAGAATAGGCGTGGCGAAAAACGGAACTAACCTAACCAGTATGGCAAATACGGCAAATGCGGTAGAAAAGCATTACAGCGCCCCCAAATCTAAATCCTATTCTCTTTCCGCACAGACTCTTATCACTCTTTTTTATGAGATTATATCACACGGTCAGTTTGGATTAAAAAATATCAAAACTGAAAGGCGGCATATTTTTCATGGTAGGGTATTTTATAGAAAGTTGTACAAGAACTTTTTTTTTAGATCTGAGGTATTTTACATAATTTTTACTCAGATTTGCG
Source organism: Eudemis profundana (assembly GCA_947034925.1). Taxonomy (NCBI): domain Eukaryota; kingdom Metazoa; phylum Arthropoda; class Insecta; order Lepidoptera; family Tortricidae; genus Eudemis; species Eudemis profundana. The sequence continues at coordinate 16,649,063 of OX344798.1, forward strand.
CACGCGTACTATCGTCTGTGATAAAAGAAAAAAAAGTGTCCCAAATTTTTCATACAATTATCGTAATTCCATTACCGCAATATAAATGTCATATAGAAAAGTAACGGAATCGGAATAAAAAATATTAGGACACATTTTTTCTCCTAAATATCAGAGTCAATAGTACTCGCGATTCTGAGTAGAAACGATATAAAATTTCTCAGATCTAAAAGAATAGTTTTTGTACAACTTTCTACGAAATGGCCCAGGTAAAGCTAGTATTGAACATTACCTCATAATCATATAATTACTTTCATCTAGTATTTTCCAAAAATTGTCGGCTGTACTGCTCGATCTATTGAGGTACAATTTTCTTTAAAAGAGTTCTAAGTCGGTACTAAACTTTGGTACCGACAATAATTCAAAAATACCAATTTAAGCGCCATGGCCCGTAAGGAGCGTACTCGCTACGTATCGACCAAAATAACATTGAATCGGCTGTACATACTGCTCGATCCCCCTTCTTTCCCACCGTCCACCTCCCGCGACCACCTAGGTGAACCGATGAAAAATTTTTTTACTACCCTCAATTGGGTACCTAAGTCAAGTTATTCAAGTGTGCAACAACGCTTTTAAAAAGGGACGCCGGCCGGACTGACAAAATTAGTGCCTAAATTCGTAAAAAAAAACAAACGTATCTGTGTGAAGTTTGCAGTTTGGTCTGTCACAATTGTCAGCTGACACAGACTTCACACAGATACGTTTGTTTTTTTTTTACGAATTTAGGCACTAATTTTGTCAGACCGGCGTCCCTTTTTTTAAATGAGTTTAACACGATATTTTGGAAGAATTACAGGGAATAAAAATGCAATAGGGGTATTTTCTTGATTTTTTGCACTTTGAAATTGCACACTTTTAAAATTCTTGACTTACCCAATTATATCGTATAATTTATATTGGTGACCGTCCACCTCTGAAATTGATTTAATTAATTTTTCCATGTTTATGTATAATTATACGTTTAAATAAGAAAGAACTACAAGAAACGGAAATAATAGTTGTCAATATGGCATTGAAATGATGTCTATAGACAAACTTGAAATCTGAAGAGTTCTGATAATAGGTAGATACACCGTATTGATAACAAGGTGTACGGTGGAAATGATCTTTTTTCCATCGTACACCCAGGTGGTCAAAGGTGAACGGTAGTAAAAAATATTTTCAACGGTTCACCTAGGTGGTCTCGGGAGGTGGACGGTAGGAAAGAAGGGGGAAAAATTAATTAAATAAATTTCAGAGGTGGACGGTCACCAATATAAATTATACGATATAATTGAGGGTGAAGGGTAGTAAAAAATTTTTTTCAACGGTTTACCTAGGCGGTCTCCGGAGGTGGACGGTGGGAAAGAAGGGGGAAAAATTAATGAAATAAATTTCAGAGGTGGACGGTCACCAATATAAATTATACGATATAATTGAGGGTGAAGGGTAGTAAAAAAAATTTTTCAACGGTTCACCTAGGTGGTCTCGGGAGGTGGACGGTGGGAAAGAAGGGATAAAATGTACCCTACAAAGATAGCGCTCATACCCAAAATACCGCATTCCCAAAATAACCGATTTTATAAAATACAAGATTCTTCTTATCAGATTCCTGTCCTACCACATTCCCGATACACTAGATCATAAAATCGTAGGTTTCTCAAGAAACCAAATGATTATGTAGAATGTATTATTTTGGAAATCTGGTAAGTATACGGCGGAGCATCTGATAAATCGAGAATCTGGTATTTTGGGAATACGGTATTTTAGGCACGAGGGTAAGATAGTGCCCTACAATAGTTTATCGAAGGCGATGTGGATGGCGCAGATTGTAATCATGAATCATTGGCGTTAAAAAGGTTAAAAATCAGTTGTCTGTAAAGTCGGTTTACTGACGATAGTTGAACGTGACAACGTCATAAGAAAATTGGAACGCCTCAGATCGAGGTAACGCCGCATACGTCATGTTTTTTCGTGCGTGCAGCCGGCTCCATCGAATTATAAGACGTTGTCACGTCAAAAACAACAACATTAAACTCACAGTTCCAGTTCGAGGTGTCGCATCAGATAACTTACGCAGATCATTATTGGCGCAAAAGTGTGAGAAAAGAAATACACTGCGTTAAATGTAAGTATTACACGCAAAGAAACGTTTCAATGCTGTGGCGTTCTCACGTTTTAGTTAAAATATGTGACATTCCGCGGGTAAAGGTATCTTATGGATATTGTCGCTTGCGTCCTTCTATCGTGATGTCCTATAGTAACGGAGTCGGATACGACGCAAGCGACAATGTCCATAAGGTACCTTTACCTACGGAACGTCACATATGGTTCGCGTCACCACCACTCTGAAGACCATAATCTTCACATAGTCGTGTTTGACATCTGCCTTATAATGAAACACAGGTCATACAGTGTTATTTATTTTATATTCATTAATAGGTACATTAATAATAATCTACACGTCTTAAGCATAAAAATATGTATTTTGGAGAATATAGGTACAATGAGTTTTTAGTGTAGGTATCATTATCTCCATGGTTTTTTCTTAGGCGTTGTTGCTTTTCTTTTTTTTCGAGGCCCTGTTAAATACATTATTGATGATGATTTTTCTGGGATTGGATTTCTATATAGTATTTTTATTCTCATATCGTTCTTTTCTCCTATTAAATCTATTAAATCCTGAAAATATAATAAAACCCTTAATTTTTTACTGTATAAATCATCTGATTTTGAGCCCTATCAAGTTATTATAAAGCACACAATAACTGACAATTATGACTAAGGGAGCGATTAGGGCGATGAGTGGTAAACTGATGAGTGGTGACGAATTGATTATAATTATATATATCTGTAGTCATTAACTTATTGCCACTGTAGAAAAAATAACTAGTCTAGGTGGCCTCATAGAACATCTACAGATGATCCGTGTGCCCACACGGAAAGAAGATGGCTATATTATAAATAGTCACCTAAGTAACTTTTTGGGTTACAGCGGTTTCAAAGTTAGTCATCGTGAACAATTGCTATGGTAACCATTTTTTCAAAAATGATTAAAATATATAATAATTTAAGATACCTATCCACCTGTAATCAAGTGATAGGTAAGTATTTTGAAATTAAAATCTCATTTAAAAAAAAAGGTGACTAGACAAGTAGACATATTCTTTTCGTGGACCCTTCAGATACCTACGACTAGGTAGTTGAGTAGATAGCTCTGATGCTATGGGTAAACAGTGCTGGTTGAACATAATTACTAATTTCGACACAAATTGCTTAATTGGTTTTGGTTATAAGCTTGCGACCTAGTAAGGCAGTTTTGAATCCGGCCTAGGTCGAAATAATAATTGTGTTTAATTTATGTATAATGCAATAAGTATAATACCAATAATAGTAGTATTCACCTGAGGGAAAAACGAAGATCCATCTTCAATTTGTTTTTTAATTTCCTGCTCAACAGGAAAAAAGCTACGCCTGTTAGGTACTGGACGTAAATTATGAGTTAGCTGAGAATTTTCCTTTGTTGGGGGTTTAATTTGCACTTGGGGCCTCGAGATCCGATGTTTGTCCAAAGGAAACCACGCCTGCGGAAGCGCATTGAGCGGTATGAAAAAACCAATAATACCAGTGATTAAATATACCTACAGTCTTCGTAATGCAGTTTAAACCGTATAAATTAGAAATACTACAACTAGCTAACCTTAAGTTAGGGAATACCAACTATCCGAATAATCCTTTGCTAAACTCGACAGACACACTGCTAATTTTTTTACACCCTCCGAACTCCGAACCAGGTGCGGATAGTCACACAGCGCGGGAAACCTTATAATCTACATACATAATTACATATTACATGACGATTGCAAGTTGCCAGTATATATGGGTACCTATATCAAAGAAACCAACATGTTTTAAGAAAGCGGTCTCCCGTAGCATGTTTGCCATGTAACACGTGACTAATCAAATGTCCAGTTGAAGTTTTGACAGACAGGTAGGAACTACTACTTTAAACGAATTCGAAGTTTCGTAGGTACAATCGAGTACCTACCTCATCTACAGTAGAAGGCCTCGGTATAGGTGATGACGGGACAGGTCGCTGTCGCTGGCTCCTCAGTGGTTTGGTAACAGAGGGGTAGGGTGGTGAGTTGCTAGCAGCACGGGACGATGGAGAGATGCTAGTAGTTTGGCGCAGTGGCGACGAAGTTCTAGCAGCACAGTATGGGGGTGGCGAAATTTTTGCCGCACGGAGCAGAAATGGCGCCAAATGTGGCGGGGACGGTGCCGGCCAGTTAACATTATAGGGAATCCTGACATTAAGTCGAGTTCGGATGTTATCGCACTGTCGAGGTGGCTGATCACTGATAGTATCAAGCCGAGATGATCGAGTGACGCAGTCGATGCGAGACCGCCTGCTATTATTAGCATGGGGTTTAGACGGCGAAGAACTGGAGGATTGGGGTTGAGGCAGCGGATAGTTGTTAGTGTGAGGCACAGAAAATTGAGTAATGGCAGCATGAGCCCTAGACGGAGGGGTTTTATCTAACTCGCGGCATGCAGGAATGTTAGGGGCTTGTCGCTGGGAAAGCATAAAATTACAGGCACTGCAATATGCGTGCTTAATCTGTCTTGAGGGCAATTGGGCCGGCAACGGCGGAGGCTGTGACACTCTTCGCGCCTTCTTTCTTGTTTTTCTTCTGCTGCTAGTATTCTAAAAATATAAATTTGTTCTATACTAGAGGACTCTCACAACTCCGCCTAGTCCGCGGAGATGAAATAAATTTGTATCTTTTTTGCTTCGCCATAGTCGGGTAAAAAGCATCCCATGTCTTGACTGAGTGTGTTAATTACTATATATTAATTATTAAGTATATCACGTAAGTAAAGCCTGACAACTTTCTATTTGGCCCTCGACATGTTGCGGATTTTCAGTGATATTAATTTCTTTTACTGGCAATGATTACACTTTGACATCAGACGTTGAATGTCATCGAATGTCACCGATGTAAACAAAACGAAAATATATCGCGATTTAAACGATTTTATCATAAAAATGCCGAAAAAGATTCCAAAAGATGCAAGAAAAAACATTTTAAATACAATGAAGTATTTAAAGCAAAGAAACGACGAAGGATTGAATAGTATTCCATTGAAAAATGTTTTGCAATTGGTTACTGACATGACTGGTACTGACGCTTTATAGTGCGGTTGTATTGAACTGGTTAGTTGTTATACTTAAACTTAATAGATTTTATTTTCTCATAGATCCACAATTAAAAATATTTCTAAAAATAATGAAACGGTCTCGACTTTGCCAACTGTACAAAATGTTTCTCTCGATAATGATGCTTTCCTAAAGCTTGTTGAAGATAGTTTTCAGATATAAAAAATACTTTGATGTTTAGAATTTAGTTGTGTAGTATAAATTATTTAGGATTGAGTTTATGTAATTTATGCTTTATCTGTTTTTTTTTTAATTTATTACTACTATTTAGGAAGTCACTCGAGAAAACTGGGCCAACTGCTGTGACCATGTAAAAACAATTGAAGACGATTATAGGAATAAAGGTCCTATAATCGAATCCCAGACTGAACGTTTTATAATCGAGGTTGGTGGTCCTGAAAGCGACACAACATCTGACGAAGATCAAACTTCACCAGAGTCAGAATATGAAGAATACAGAAATATTAAGTATTTGGAATCGGATTTTGATGAATAGGTAATATTACAAAGCTCTGATTCTCTGTAAACAATGTTTTGGTATTATTCAAATATCAACACAAACCCAATACACACCATGCTGACTATACATGACGTATGCACATTATTGCCATACGTAAACTGTTTGTAGCGACACTGTGTCAGGGTCAAATAGAAAGTTGTTAGGCTTTACCTAAAGTAAAACCAAAACAGTAATTGTACATTATACCTAATACGAGTTGGCTACGTTAATCAACATGGCTACAATCAAGTGTGGCAATGGCTAAGACTGTAATGATCAATGCACACGAGTTACATAAGACATTTTTCAACACACTTGCGAGAAAAAAAATACTTACAATGTATAACTTCCCTTTTTGTACTTATTTGTATTAGCCACGATGTGCAGCGGCGGCGAGCAGTGAGCGCGGTGGTGTGCGTGTAGGGCGCGCGTCGTTGTACCCAATCTCGCGGCGCGTTGTGGCACAGCTCGCGACCTGATTGGTCGATATAATTTCGCCGAGGCACTCGGCGTGCTCTTATTGGTCAATTTGCAGTAATATAAAAAAAATATGAGTTAATTTGCAGTAATGTAAAAAAACAAGCATTTTGAGTGTAAGAAAAAATAAATAAAAGCCACTTTACGAGCAAGTGTGCTGAAAAACATAATTTCTAATCAGGACTTCAATATTAGGTAAGGTACATACTCATTGGTGATCGGCGACAGGTAGCAATTTATCGACGAAAGTATAACATGGATATGATTAAAATTTAAAAATGTATATGCAGTTTTATTTCTAACAACACAGACTTATGACATAAAATGCAACCGGCCGCCGATCACTGATGATCATATTGGCGATATACGTAGGTAATAAATATGCAATTTCGCTTCTCATGCTCGTAAAGTTCTTGTTTATATGGACAGAGCATAACCAATAGGTACACTTTCGAATTATTTTGAATGGAAAAAGGGTATTTGTCGCACGGCACGGCACAGTTGAGACTAGAGGTAGTGGTGTAGATATTTTGGATATGTCTATGTAGGTAGTATTTACCTGTAATAAGTTACAAAATTTGCTGGGAGTTAGTGGCGGCGGGCAGAGCGGCGCAGGAGGCCTGGGACACGGCGAGCTCGATGCCGCGCGCCGCGTTGGCGAGGAGGCACTGCAGGTTGCCTTGGTCCGACACCGATTCTGCAACTACTCATCATAGTAATCAATCTCGATTAAGCATGAACCCACGTAGCGAGCTGTCCCTTTTATGTTAAATAACCCCTCGTGCTTGAAGCTCGGGCTGCAAACATCTGCGATCTCGGGCTTTCTTTGTATTACCACCCTAGTTGTGTAATGTACTATTACTTAATTGGTAAGTTGTGTGGTCCAGAAAATTAATTAACTTTTGTCACCTAAGGGATATGTTTCCAAAAAAGTTTTAACAGTGTGAAGTAAAATTCCTTAGGCAAGTGAATAATGCTATTTCCCGGACAGTTTGTGGACGATGCACCTTTTAGTTCTGATAAAAAAAAATTATTACAGCACAAATTAGCTAATATCCAGATGTCTCACTCTCGTAGTGCTCTCATAGTCAGGATTGTCAGGATTATTATATATTTGCTATCACAAATTCTAAGGTAACTGAAGCCCAAAATAGGCATAGAAGTATGCAAGTGTGCCTTGCACACAAAAACGTTAAGTGCAATTTATAATAAAAGATTAGTGTAAACTTTTATGAAAACGCTTGCGCGTTGTGACACCTTGATCACAGTAAACAATCGGCAAGCAGCAATACTTAGGTCCGCAGAAATGCGCCAGCAACTTCAGGAGTGTCTTTTTTGGAATCCATTGAAATGCAACACTCGTAAATTTACCAGGGCATCAGCTCACTAGAAATAGATCAGAGCGGTCGCCGCGGACGCAGCGGCGTAGTTAGAGTGGGTGATACCCGTGGCGGTTATCAATGTTGGCACCCCATAAGCTGGGGGTTGCATTCAGCGATTGCATGTCATAAAATCCCGCCCCCCCCCCCCCCCCCCCCTAGCTACGCCACTGTGTGATGTCGGAGCAAAGACCTGGCCCGTACATCGGAGGCAGCACCTGGTTCTAGGTTGCTCCGCCCGTCATTCCGTTGGTTCGCCCGGCTCCTGCGATTTCCCGAAACTTCCCCGAGCTCCCCAAAGCCGTTCTCGTTCAGAACACCGCCCGTGTGAAGTTTCAAGTTGTTCTTCACTAGATGCGGTTTAATTTCGTCGAACCAAACGTCGCAGAGCTGAAAGACGCGCCGAAAATATAGTTTTCAAATATAGTTTTCTATTTGTACCTATCGTCGATCGGCGTAGACTATAATAACATTATAGCAAAAAAATCGGTCAAGTGCGAGTTAGACTCGCGCAAGTTGACCTCCCGATTTGACCCCCTTTAAAAAAAGTAAAAAAGATATAAGATTTTGTTTACATCCAGTAGGCTAGGGATAGTGATTCTTCAAACTATTCCAAATTTCAAATCGATAGCAGCAGCGGTTCCCGAGATATCGGGCCGTGACAGACGGACAGGGTCGCATCATAAGGGTTCCTTTCTTACCATTTTGGTACGGAACCCTAAAAAGACAGATTTGTTAGGCTCACATACCACAAGCCAGCTTGCAAGTCCATGTTCATAATATATGCAGTATCTAGGCGCCCCAGGGTACAATACAATAAATAAAATAAGATAGTATGTTCTTCCTGCAATTGAACTTGTCCATAACATGATAAAAGTGGCATTTTATACGACCTTCGTCAGCTTTCAGGGAAGGAACATAGGTACCTTGTTTTTTTATTGTACCTACCTACGTAGGTTTTTCAAATTATTGAAGCCACGTTTAAGATTTCTTTTAACAAAGTAGCCACAACTCTTACCCCAAGCAGAGCATTTTCTAAATCGTAACGTACTTCCTTCGGTATCTTATGCGTGTTTTTACTGCCACGGTTCTGTCCATTTCTGATCAAAACATCGCCGGTAGCTGCAGGCGGTGCGGCTGTACGGACTTCCGGACCCGTCTCGCGGGTTCGAGATGCCATGCGCCGATTCCGGGCCTGAGACATCGTTTTATCAAATAACCGATGTCAAGAAATACAAAATAACGGCATACACGTATTTGAACTGATCAAATACTTTCTTAAAAATACATAGTTAAATTCTTACAAAAAGAAAGTGTCAAACTGTCAATACGACACTTTTAACTGTTTACTTTTTTCGTTTTAACAGCCTAACAAAGGACTTTATAAAATATCGTTCATTAAAAACTTTTTCACAAAAAATATATAGTCTGACTACGCTAAGTTTGCAGAGGTCCGTGCAAAAGGTTTGTAGACAAACTGAAAGATATTTGCCAAGTATCAAGACTAATCAATCCTCTGTCTTGTGATGTTGCCATATGCATTTTTTTTATAAAACGTTTTTTGACCTACTCTGCAAACTTAGCGTAGTCGCACTCAATGCTTTATTATCCGATCATTATGATACGATTTTTAACTATTATTTAACTGTAACCACGGACCTTAAAATAAATAGCTGGATGGAGCCTCGCCAACAGATAATAAAAGCATTTGTAGTGGGCCGGTTGTACTTACGAGCCGCACGCACACATCAACAAGTTTTTTCCTACTACCCGCAGCACGCACAATGACCTGACCAACCAGCGGACTACAGGTGCTTCTATTAATCCGGCTATTAATTTTAAGGTCCTTGGCTGTAACGTATCCGTCCCTATGTTTAACAATTTCTATTGGAGGGTAGTTGATGATATTAATGATAATGACAGTAGCTGGTGGTTAGGTACAGATAAAGTTTTACAAAATGAATAAAATAAATGTAGCAAACTGGAAAACAGTAATGTGCGCCAGCGGATCTATTTTGTTGGGCGGAGTGGCAATAAAACTCCTAAATATCGGCAATGTATTTACTAAACGAAACGATATTCCGATCAACGAAGTGTTGCTGTACGGAGCCAATGATGAAACGCAGACGAAGCAAATAGGTTTGAACAATCTGTTCTGTATTTATTACGTGATAGTGCACGCGAACTGCTCGATCGACGTTTGCGTCCCCGACCTGGAGAGCGTGACAATAGCGAAGTGCCTCATCGGTGCGCAACAGAAGAACAAAGTCAAAGTACGCCTCATCGTCCACAGCAACAACGACTTCGATATGTCGAAGCTGACGAAACACGGTATTGAAGTCAAAATTGCGAAGTCGCGGCAGCCTTTAGAGCACGAGTTTATTTTGGTGGACGCCGCTGAAGATACCGGGGAAGCAGTGGCTGTGATGGGGTCTCTCGACTACGAAACTACGAGAGTCAATTGCAATAGAGACGCCACGCTGCTTACGTCAGAACCATCCGTAGTTAAGTCTTTGAAGAGAGAGTTTAACCGAGTATGGAATGCCACCGACAAGTGAACAAAGGTGAACGTTTAAAACATATATTTTTTATTTTTACATACATATCTGTTTTTGTTTTTATTATTAATTAATTGTATAGACCTAAGATTTTGTTACCTATGTTATAAGCTTGGGAAAGGAAAGGTGTAAATCTTTTTTTGTATAAACAACTAGGTAGAGGTTAAATAGGTTACAAATAAAAGTCATAACTAACACAAAATATTTAGATTTTATTTTATTTCCCTAATGACGAGATAATAATGGTAAGAAAATGTGAAAATTATTAAGAATTTCATCATACTATACTTTGCTACATCATTTTCTTTGTACTTGAGTGCTGTATATTATTAGCCTATTACATCGTATTTACAATATTTCATTTCCAACATTGATATATTAGATATTGGATTTTAGGTCAGAATTACTTATTTACAATCAGTGACATTCAAATGTCAACAATACGAAGTATTGGATTTTTTTATCATCAAACCATTTTATGTTCCAATTTCGTATTAACACTATACATTATTATTTTTTCATCTTCCCGATAGATACCTATTATAAAGACAATGTAAAATTACTGAACGACCAAGGACCTTAAAATAAACGGACGGAGCATCGCTAACAACGAACTGAAGCATGTCTAATCGGCCGGCTACCTATCTGTGTGTGCTGCTCGCAATAGGAAAAAACTAGTTGATGTGTGCGTGCGGCTCGTAAGTACAAGCAGCCGGCGCATTAGAAATGGCTTCAGTTCTCTGTTGGCGAGCCTCCGTCCGGCTATTTATTTTAAGGTCCTAGTGAACGACATACAAGTGCGCAAGAACAATATTTCAATGTTGAAAATATTTCTAGCGGCTTTTATAACTAGTGACGTTTTATCACAGTTCCAATACTACGGTGCAGCAATACGTGACGTCGGTGCACTTTGGTCGGAAGGGTCGGCTTATTAGTGTACAATATCTGAATCTAGCAATCTAGCACAATCTAACACCAACACAGAATCACTCCGGTGGTATAATTCACAAATTCGCCGTCTTTTCCTAATAGGTATAATATTTCAACCTATCCCTTATCGCTACAAGAAAAGCATAGATAACAGTTTGTAATCGAAGGTTAAAAGAACACAGTACACAGAGTGGGGTTAGAATGTGTTAGAATTCGTTTGGTCTAAACCCACCTTAAGAATGCGTAAAATTGCTCCCATAATGCTCCCGTATGGATTGCACTCACACAGACGTGCTATCGCGCGTCTGTGTGAATACGTGTCGCGCGCTCCTAAACTGCCGAAAAATCGGTCCACCGACCCGGCCGGCCCGATTTATGATCTTTGACTTTTTGGGGTTTGTCTCTGCCCCGAATAACAGAATAACTATTAAACACTCTAAAAATAAAAAAAAATACGAGGCGGAACGAAGTTCGCCAGGCCAGCTAGTATTATATGAATATATTTGCAGTGGTAATAAGAACTTCGTATAATCGAACACACTGTTAACTATACATTTGTAAACGAATGTCAACTTTATTGCAACGTGTTAAAGTCTATGGGTGGTCAGTTAACTGTGGCTTCGTTAGTACCATATTAATTGACGGATGAAATTATATTGTCAACGAGATTGGCGGGGAATTTGTGAATTACGTTACAGAAACACGACGTAAATAAAGAATAACAAAAAACGTAAGTTAAACGGTTTTATTTTGCATCGTCAGCTGTTCCGCTGGCCACTTCCTGACTCCATCATCAGATACTTGTTATGAAGTTGGAGTTATCAAGATGTCGTATTGTCACGGGAACTCGGTGTGTGTACCAGTGTACCGTATACAGAGTTTCATAAGAATCGGTGCAGTAGTATTTGGAACAAGTAAATAAAGAAATATACGGGGTCAAGCAAAATAAAACCGTTTAAAAAACGATACTTCGTTATCTTGTTCTGCGTTTCTAACGGGAAACCGTTTAGTACATACATACTCGCTAGAAACAAACTACAGTATCGATACAGAGACTACTTGTGTTTATTAATTTAACAAGTCAGCTCATGATCTTAACATGATTCTTGAAACTTACAAACTAAAGTAAAATGTTGAGAGGTTCCGAAGAAAAAAAATCCCACTTTGTTATAATAATTTATGCCACACCTGTACATACCTCTAGCACAGCGGTCGGCAACCTGCGGCCCGCGGGACGCATGCGGCCCGTGAACCGCTCACTTGCGGCCCGCGAGCCTCCCTGGCTATTTTGTATGTAAAGGTCGCTATATTCAGATTACATAAAATCACAATTTTTTTGCAAATTGCGGCCCGCGTCAATTTCGTTACCTACTATGTAGCCCTTGGCTGTTAAAAGGTTGCCGACCGCTGCTCTAGCACAACGGTGACACGTGACTCTTTGTCGCGCGACAAATGCTACATATCTCTTTCCACTCAATATAGTGTGACATTGACAGGTGATGCTCTATCGCGCGAGAAACAAAAGTTGCGGCCAGTTATGCTAGTCGTACTGGCCATAAAGTGGCTTTTACCGCACGCTATGCCGCCGTATGGAAAAAGCCGCTTTGTGGCCAAGTGTAGACATACAATTATGTACAAAACACGGGAGGTAATAAAGAAAGCCCTCGATCACATATTTACGTCCCTCGCTTGGAGCTCGGGCCGCAAATATCTGCGATCTCGACCTTTCTTTGTTTTACCACCCTAGTTGTGTAATGTACTATTAACAAAATCGTAAAGTGGGATAATTTTCTTTTCTGAATTCCAAAAGAATTTACATTTTCACATACTTGATGAATCGAAGCAATGTCCCGTGTTCAAAAATAATAACGTATTTAACAATCATCCTTAGAGGAAATCATTGGTTAGCTAAGCTTTTCAGCAATGGTCCAAATCGGTAATAAGTATCTCCTTCACTTATGAGCACATCCGCGATATTATTTTTATTGCCATAGGGATGATTCAGATGATTAGTTTTATCCTAAAACTCCAGAAGAATATTACTATACTAATATTTTTAATTAGATACCGTAATCTGGCAGCTTTTTGACGGTTACGGCCATATATTTTATGTACTTAACTGCGATAAGCTTTAAGTAAAATACTTTTCATCAATAAAAGTTACCTTAATTTTAATGTTTAACATCATTCTCAAATACGCTTTTATAAGAAAAAGGTAGGCTAAGTAATGAAAATCGTATTATAACAACTGTCAAAACGCTATCAGATTAGTATATCTAATTAAAAATACGGACATAAGTTAGTATTGATTGTTCTTCTGCTGACCATTTCATTTTGACGCGGTGATTAAGGCTCCGACCAAACCGCTGCTCAAAAGACGTTGACGTACCGTAAACGCAGTAACGTTCCTCATGCGTCACGTTTTTCACGTGTACCTTTCAAACCAGAGCTTAAAATACGCAGTGTTCATGTACTATCCATGGGTCGATTTCAGGTGTTTTTCTCGCATTTTTTTATATCATTAGTATCACTCGATTTTTACTGTGAAGGACTATCGAGTGACGACAACTTTTGATTAAATCATATTATGTAGCCTCGTATCGTGCGTAAGTTACCAATTTTTCGCGTGTTTATGGTGCAAATTCAGGTATCGATATATCTAGGAATTAAAGTTATACTTATCTAGATTATAATTCATACTTAAATTGACGCCATAAATAAATAAACACGCGATGAAATGGTAACTTCTGTTACATTTTCATGGGATTGCCCTCCATCGTTTATAATAAAAGTTAACTGTGATCACCACCGCTTGCTGCTATATTTGCTGTAACACGAATAAAAAAAAATCACCGCGGTCGAAACGCTCTGAAATCGAGTCCCATGCGTATTTTGAACACCGGTTTAACGGCACGTATAAAAAACGTGACGCCTGAGGCACGTCACTGCGTTTACGGTGCATCAACGTCTCTTGAATAGCGTTGTGCACAGCGTGCATTATTAACGTGACGCCTGAGGCACGTCACTGCGTTTACGGTGCGTCAACGTCTTTTGAGTAGTGGTGTGCACAGCGTGCATTACTAACGTGACGCCTGAGGCACGTCACTGCGTTTACGGTGCGTCAACGACTTTTGAGTAATGGTGTGCACAACGTGCACTATTAACGTGACGCCTGAGGCACGTCACTGCGTTTACGGTACGTACACGTCTTTTGAGTAGCGGAGTGCACAGCGTGCGTTATTAACGTGACGCCTGAGGCACGTCACTGCGTTTACGGTGCGTCAACGTCTTATGAGCAGCGGTTTGGTTGCAGCTTTAATTAAAATTGGAAAAAGTATTTGGTTTATGAAATACAACCTAGTTTTTAAGGCTATATACAAGCTAGTCTTTTCATACAATTTTCTAATCCGGAACTTGAATTGAATAAAAAAAATATTATTAGCACGGTTAAATTTTGTAGACCTAAATCTACTTAACAAGCCGACTTATTATTTAACCAAACTTAGAGCCCAATTTACGCTATTTGGAATTCATTATATACACGAGTCATCACATAAGTGAGTTTGGACAACTTATAAAGGTTTACAGGTGGGGTCAGGTGTGGTACTAAGTCAATATTCGATTTGAATTATAATTTTACGTCTATAAGATATTGGATTTTTTACTCGCGCGTGCATATTAAAATATAGTACACGATTATAATTTGACTATCAATATTTGTTAATCAAAAATGTGTTAATTTGTATGAAAAAACTAAAATGTATTATCACCCAAATATGTGTCGGTTTAGTGTGCAACTTTGCTTATAGCCTACTGGGCATTTCTCCAGAAATATGTCTGCGACTCATTCATCTGTCTCCATACATTTAGTATGAAAAAGGGCCAGATGAATGAGGTGACCGCAGACATATTCCTGGAGAAATGCCCTACTGCATAGCAGCTACACATGAGCACATCACGTACAGACG
Organism: Eudemis profundana; assembly: GCA_947034925.1. NCBI lineage: Eukaryota > Metazoa > Arthropoda > Insecta > Lepidoptera > Tortricidae > Eudemis > Eudemis profundana. The sequence goes on from OX344798.1 coordinate 16,664,113, forward strand.
TAAGAAAATATGTCTTATGGTTTATTAATACCTAAGTACGAGCTACTTTGAAAAAGCTATTTAAAATAAACTATACATTTCTAGTAAAAGATAAAAATTCTATTGCAAGATAGAAAAACTAGTCGTAAAATTACATTTTTAGTTTATGAAACCATTACCACGTTTACGCTTATCTTTTAAGACACGAAAAGTTGAATTCATTATATTTCATTTTAATATATATTGGAAAATTCTGATGCATATGGAAAAATTGATTCATTGATAAATATTAAAAACTGCAATAAGAGCTTTTGTATGATAACGCCTTACATACGATTAATCAACACCTAAAGCTGGTTATACCAAAACAAGGTGACTACATATTATTATATGTACAAACTTACGACTTGAACTAAAGATCGCTTACATGCTATTGAAATAAAATGAACTTGGCAGCATTATTGTAATTACATTTTACATAGCTGGCCGGTAAGTACAGATAGTTTGTAAAGTTTTAAAAACATGCAACTTTATAGTTGCTAAATAAGCTAGCAAGTCTATAGTAAAATCCTACAATATCGTAATAGTTGCTTACCGTCGACAATAAAAAGATGTATCCATTATTTCATCTCAACTCGTTTTATTTCGATAAGTGATAAAACGTATGCATCTCATTGTACGACTTTTCATTAAGAGCGGCCTGTAAGCTTGGCTTTCAAATTTTCATACAAGTGTAATTAGGTTTTTATGATAAAACGACATGCTACATTAGTTTGAAATTCTGCATGTAGATTACAGCCCACTCTAAAAAATTGTTACAAAAATCCGTCATTACCGGCCGGAGTAACTAACTTGTCTATGCTGACAAGACCAACAAGCGTTATAATTTGGTATTTATTGCTATGAATGTATCTCCCCAATAAACTTATCTCTATGCTAGTCGCATGGACTTCAAAAATCTATTGTCCACGTTAGTACCTTTAGCACAAATGTACTGCGTGACTCTTTGTCGCGTTATTTGTCACTCGACAAAGAGTCACGCAGTACGTTTGTGCTAGAGGTATATATTTCTTCGTTCAGTACAGTGTGAAGTGACAGGTCACGGATTTGTCGCGCGATTAGTGTCAAATTCTCCTAGCCCAACAGATCTACGAAGAACCGAAAACATACTCTACCCTGCTAATGTAAAAGGCGACTTTTTATTCGGAGTTTCATTGCCAAGGACTGCCTTTTACACTAGCACGGCAGTACTTTACTCCGCACTAGCGCTAAATGGAACACGGGATGGGTTTTTCCACGGTAAGAGGTAACGTGAGTCACAATTTTCACTAAGTTTTAAATCATCGTGATGCAAATTAAAGTGTTAATATACCTCTAAAGAAGTGTTACTTATCATCCTAGATATATTAACACTGTATTTTTAATGAAAAGAACCCGCAATGAAATCGTGACTCCCGTTACATTTACGCGGAATGACCCGGATACAAAGCGACGCTGTACTGTCTGTAACATTCAAAACGCCAGATACATCATATATAGATACAAGACAACGAAAGAAACAAGAAGATAGAAGAAACATCATGTTACTTTCATATGATACATCGTTAAACATCTTTATGCCTGCCTACCAGAGGCGTGGCGTCAAACATATTCTTAGTAAAGCCGGAGCTGATTTGAATTACTTTTTCTTCAGTAGTGGATACTCCGGTCATATGCTTTAAAATAGGCAAGTCGGTGGGAATCTGACGCCGCGCCACTGCTGCAGTAATAAAGATGTGTTGCGACATTTATGGCGCTTTGAATGTTACTGACTATTTGATACTACAGTTAGTTTGTACAAACTATTCACTCATCGGCGAAACAAAACGAGACTTAATCGCATAGTTATACTAATAATAATAACTTAATATAATTTTGCTAAATTCAAATTTAGGATGATTAGACGCGATTAAATCCCGTATTTCTATAACGTGTTGAAACGGTGAAAGTTTAACACCTCCACTGTCAAGCTTCCCACCGTTTTCCAAGCTTACACCGGGCACTTGGCGGCGGTTTTTAAACCAAAACCACTATATTGTCTTCATCGTCCACACCAATTCCAAACACTCGCGAACAACAAAGCCACAATAACCGACGCTTCGATCAGTTGGAACTGTCTGAACGTGCACATGAAAAGTATAAAGGGGATTAACTCCTAGTCACTGGATGAGAGCGGGTGTCATACATCCACCTCGACGTCGCTGTTTTGGTCCTGCGCGGAGGAGTGGGGGGAGCCAGCATCCTGCTCGTGGCTGTTGGGGGAGATCGCATAGTCTGCCGGTGAGCTAGGGTCATCTTCTGGCGACAATGGCAAGTCCTCGTCCATCATTATTGTGGCCGGTAGTGACGGGGTTACTTCTTGTAATTGACTTGTGTACACTGCAATGGAGACCGTGCACAGACAAGTTTAATGGCAGAAACATAGATCTTCGTCTGGCAACCCTACGTTAAGTTGGTTATTTTGCCCCGTTTTACGGTGCTTGTAACTTTTTAATATCAATTTGAACAGTGGTACATTGTTCTTAAGTAAAGTACAATGACACAATTACACTAAAACAACTTCACGAACGCAAACCCTTTATGATAAATATATCGAATGTGAATTTAAATAGTAATCCTTCTAAATTGCAGAATTGAATTGAGATATTATAGTCACATAACTGATGAACCAGTAAAGTTGCCACTAGGTGCTAACAAATACACTTGAAAATATTGGTATAAATTGAATGGGCCCAACCTTACATTAACCATGCTAGTTATAGCTTGGCAACTTCGTTGGTGACGCTCCCATGGTCCGCGTGGCATGGGCGGGGACGATGACGTATTGAGCACCGCTATACACGATGCGGATTACGTACGGATATGTCTGCCGCTATCTCTAAAGGCCGAAGCAGTCTTTCGATGCTTTCTTGCTGCAAATGCAGTTTGAAGACAGATTTTTTGCAGTTAAAATAACTGCACGCCGACTGCAAGCGGACTGCGAAGTTGCTTTACAATTTTGATGCAGTTATTTCACCTGGAAAAGAACTGCCTTCTAACTGCACTTTTGCAGCCAGAAAGCAATTTTTAAAATAGGTATGTACAATTTGTTTGGCTCCACATCCAATAACTTTTCCGATCCGCAGACTCATCTTTGCGTAGTTATACTGTGTGCTTTTTAGTATGTGCTGCCGTAGTTATTGTATACAAGTTACCGCCAACAGCACCGGCGGCCGACTGAGCTCTTGTCATACGGCCCCCGCCACGCGTACACCTCATAACACCCCCGCTGTCTCCCCGCCCCCGTCGCCCGCGGACCATGGAAGTGTCACGAACAAAATTGCCAAGCTATAATATTACTGACATTTTAACATACCTTTAATATTAGAGGGTTTGAGATCCGAATTGAAGTTGAGGCTCTCCTCCATAGCCTCCATAGTGAGTGCATCCGTGTCGAGGCTATCCATGGACCCGGAGCAGGAGGGAGAGCTGTCAGGGTTCGAGTTCACATTCAACTGCAGAGTGTCCAGCTGAGGGATGTGCGGTCTCACCTGGAATTGTCAGTTAACAATAATGGTACTTGTACAAAGTTGCGAAATAATGTACAAAGGTTGTTTAGGTGATCTCTTGCAGTTAACCTTTGAACAGTTGAGTGTTGAGACAAGAGGTGGCAGACAAACTGGGAATGATAAATAAAACAGATATAAATAATTGATAGTACAGTCTTTCTTGGTATAACATTGGATTCTAAACTCCAGTGGAGTCCCCATATTGGTAATCTCTCGAATAGACTAAGTTCTGCAGCTTTTGCAGTAAATAAAATCCAACAGTTAACAGACATCAAAACAGCTCGATTAGTATATTTTAGTTATTTCCACAGTATTATGTCGTATGATATTCTACTGTGGGGTAGTGCTAGTGCTTCAGAGCTTAATACTATATTTGTTCTGCAGAAGAGGGCTATTCGAGCGATACATAAGATGAATTATCGAGACTCACTTAGAGATAAGTTTAAGGACATTAATGTAATGAGAATGACATTGCATTGTCAATACATCTATGAGAATATTATGTATGTACATAAAAATATAATCAATTTTAAGAAGAACTGTGACATACATAATATTTATACCAGAAATAAACATTAGCTTGCAATGCCCACCACTCGGCTCCATAAAATAAAAATATCATTCATGGGTAATTGTGTAAAGTTTTATATTTATAATAAACTGCCAAGGAGCATAAGTGAATTATCTATCTAGTATTCTTGAATTTGTTTAAATTAAGTAAAGCGTAAACTCTTTTCTAAAGTTTATTACAGCACACAAGACTACATGAATGATAAAACACCGTGGAATTAACCCTTAGTTTGACAACGTACACCACAGTGTACAAAACCATCTTTTGTATTTTTTCCAAATCCAGTCCCGTGTTACTATTGAATCTCGGCGAGGCTTGAATTATGGACCTTCTGTATTTTTTGCCAAATTAAGGGTTAACTGCGACGGGAAACAATTCTATTTTAAAATAATGTTTAATGTGTTTTTTTCTGTTTTTGTACTTGCCAACTGTTTTGACACTTTAAGCAACAATTGTTTTGATTTTAATTTATTTTTGAAGTCATATCATGTGAGTCACAGAATTTTTACAATTCTGTAAGATATTTAGTAAACATTCTCATTTACTATTTTGACGTTTGAAGATCCTTTACACCTCCAAAACATAATAAGTCATTTTGACAACGGAGACTCTTTACATCTCCATTAATTTTACTATCAATTTATTTTATTTGTCTTATTTCCATGTCTAGAGAGACCCTTTACATCTCTATAAATGTAGTTTTAAGTTTAATGTAATGTATTAATGAAATCTCATGTATTAACGTCATATTATTGTGAAACCGGTGTTTTTTTTTTTAAGCTTATCCAGTAGCTTGATCGGCTTTTGTGACCAGTTGCTGCGCAGTTTCTTCCAGCGCTTCTTCTCACCCGAAGCGCCAAAAGAAAAGAATAGAATCAGACATGTAAAAGAGCCCCCTTGAGGGCCTACTTGCAGAAATAAAATATTTTATTTTTCATTAATAAATACTTATCATATAATAGGGATGACGATTGGGTTAAAAATATAATTATAATTCTATTTAGTCCGTCAGTTAGATTATGGAAAAATATGGGACACATATTTTTTGGTTTATCAAATTATTAAACATCAACAAAGGATCATCAAACTTTCGGAGTGGGGGCTTGTGACGTCACTCCTAGGTGAAATTTTTTTATAATGTAAGTGTAGTGTAGTTTGTCAAACAAAAGAAAAAATATGTGTACAATATTTTTTTATAATATAACTGACAGACTAAACAGTTTATTTTAGTCTCGCCTATTGTCAATGTATTAGCTGATTTTCAATCGCTTTATACAATATGCAATTATTCAAATTAGTGTATTTGTATTCATCAAATAATGAAAACACTAGGTGAATTTATAGGTATTCATATTTATAAAAATGCTATTCATTAATTATACATTCCTTGCCTTTGCACAAATTGCATACATTCAGTAGCAACAACCTTGTTGTAGTGTCCCAGTATCAGATAAAATATGAAGAAATGAAAAGAAATCTTTTTTAAGTCATACCTTCATTCCATCTGGCCTGTGCGGATTCCGGCAACCTTTACACTTGCACTCTGTGCAGGGTTTGCTCTCGACATAGCATGGACACCGCTGCCCACAGCATGTCAGTTTACCAGGAGTAGCAGTGGCATTGCCGCATCGGCAGCCTTTCCTCTTGCTGCTGGCTGAGCTGCGGGATCTGTTTGAGGGCTTCTTAAATCCTAATTGATTTGACTGCAAGAATGCAAAAAGATAAAATTTAAAACAATGCAATCAGATATTATTAATTTGATTATTTGGGGTATTTGTAGAGACTTCAAGAGCTTTAATGGTCATTTTATTATTTAAACAACATAAGATCTTTGTAGAGGCTGCCTAAAAAATAAAAATAACATGCACACCAAGAATGGGAAACCCTTGATAATACACCCATGAACAGGACAGGACAGTTGAAATGCCTGTAGAAATACCGATTAGTTTAAATTCTTCTAGGGTTAAGGGTAAAATGCTTATTTTCTTTATACTTTTATCAAATGGAGAGTAATGATTATTACAAACAATGAAAGTAGTCAGTAACATGTTAATGGATAAAAAATCAAGTTATCAATTACATGATATGAGAACAGTTTTTAATTTCAGGTTCATTAACTTGATAACAATAACAAAATGATTACTTTGAATTACCTTACTTTCCCTAGGAGTTGGTTCACTTGGTGAAGATGAATCTGTTTCATCAACCGCTTTTCTCTTAATAGTAATTTTATTGCCAGAGCCAGCATACATCACAGAGTACAGAGGGGAGCCATTAGACATTGCTCTGGAGTTTGGGGAGTCTTTACTGGAAGATCTTGTTTCTGAGTTACTTGATGTTGAGGCTGCCTGTGTTTGAGTGGATGCAGAGTTGGTGTAAACACAGGGCAAGATGCTGTAGGCGGACTTGGAGAGTCCTGCCGTACTTTTGTAATCGTCCGCGAAACCGGCGCCCTCCTGGATCAGATCGATGAGGCCGGAGCTAGCCACCGTGCCGCCGTTCACGCCCGCCGCGATCTCGTCCTCATCCACCAATGTCTTATACACGTCCGTACCCATAAAATATTCACACAGCTTCTTATAACACTGCAGTAGAATCCGTAACTGCAAATTTTCTGCATAATTTTCGTAGTCTTTACACCAACTGCAAGACGGTTTTAATTTCTTTCTCCCGCCTTTGCACTTTTTACACACGTGATGTTGACACCCCGAACTGGTCGGCGTATACGGTTCTTTAAGCAAATTACCACAAACTGTACAGGACAAAGATTGCCGCAAGTATGGAACTAAACGAAATAAATCCGTCCACGAAGACTTATCCGCCGGGTCGGCTAGTATGATGAGACGGCACGTAGAAACGTATAAGCTAGTAGCATTCATCTTCATTTATTGTGTAAATGTGGGAATAAGCAAAAACAAACAAGCAAATTGATTGTTTACAACAAAAATCCTAACGCAAGTTGAACAGTGCCGAGCGATACGCTTCTGTGAATGTCTAATTTGACAGTTCGATGACATTTGACAAATAATGGTGCTATTTGAGGTTAAAATTAAGATGCCAAAATAGCAAATCGTATTGCCTTCATCATACAGCAGTTCCTAAAGAAGTACACGAAATTAAATAAACTTATATTCATTTCACTAATATCCGTAGATGAATATAAAACTTTCATAAAATCTACTTTAATCAATATAAATACAATGCTCTTCAGCTATTAATGTCACGGTAGCGTTTTTTAGACGATACGAAATAGCATTCAGTATTGACATTTTAAGATTCGAAGTATTGCCATTTGAAATGGGTTAAAAACTGCCAATATGTTTGCTGCATTACGTACTGCTTATTATACAGCTACCTACTGAAAATAGCAGTTTGCAGAAAGTCTATGCCTTCCTTAAAAGAAGTAATTTTAATTTGTTAGAATGGAATTCCGATAGACACCTATACGTAAATTAGCTTTGCCACCAAACCGATACAGTGTATTAAACCGAGGATGTTCTCAATACACCGGTATTTTGAATGCTCATTATCATCATTTCACCCTGGCCTGTAGACTTATGATGCTACATTTTGCCGCGCGATAAATAAATGATAAAGCATTTGTCACGTTCTGACCAAGTTCTGACAAATAGTATGTGAGAGTGACGGATGCTTTATCATTTATTTATCGCGTGACAAAACGTAGCATCATAAGCTTACTGGAGGCGACCACTGCTGCACGTAGGTCTCCCCACATACTTCTATAACGAACGGTCGCACGCTTTTTGTCTCAAACGACTTCCGGCGACCATAACCAGGTCGCCAGACCTTGAACACTGCTCTACAATAATTCATTACTCATTACCAGGAATGGACGATGGCGCCTAGGCGCCCGGGTAGCATTATGGTCGTAACCTAATGGTTGAAAACGAATATTGAATGACTAAACTATCATTAGGTCAGATGGTACCTACATAATGTATATCGAGTGTACCTATATAGGTAGGTTTATAATTTTACTTTAGTATTCAATTCACCAATGAAACAATAATGATGATTCTGAAATATTTAGATCCTAATAAATAATATTCTAATCAGGGGTTTCAATCGTTTTTAGATTTCTAAAACCATAAGTTTGGAAAACAATAACAGTTACTAGTAATAAGTACGGTTAGCCTAAAAAGTACCTAACCTTTGACGCTGACTACAATCTAACCAGAAAATCACTTCGGTACGTACCTAATTCGGAAAAATTATCTAAGTATGTCATATACATACCTACTTCCATTTAACTAAATAAAAACCTACTGAGGGTTTGTTATAATGTTTAATTACTTAATTATCCTCATTAGCGACGCGATACTCTTCAGAACGATGTTCATTATCACAGTGTTGACACCAAATCAAAACAAAGATGGCTATTACTTATCGAATGCAGGAACCGTGTAATAAACACAATTGTTTAACCAATCAGAGCATTTAGATACGAATGTCTATTTGGTATCCGTCCTAAATGAGTTATAGCGTTTATTGTCTCACGAGTTTCGGTGCGGCGCAGCTCAGGACGTCTGATAAAAGATTACGCGGCAGTAGTATCAGTCGCTCCTCTGACGGGTACAGAACACCTCCGCGCCTTGCCGACTCCAAGAGCATGGAATGGACTAATTGAATCAATTGAGTGTCCCTCCCGACTGTGCTGATTGTGCCGGGCCGCGAGCCAGCGAGCCCGAACAGTGTTGGTCTCAAGTGATATTTGTGTTGCAACTGTTACACAGTGCTTTGAGAAGAGAGTGACTTTGAAAAGTGTTCAACATGTACAGGTACCTAAAGATTCTTATGATTTGGAGCTGTATTCTTAGATCAAATTATGTGCTACTCTACTTGCCTGTATAGATAATTTCAAATAGAGTCTTTTTTATGGCTTCTGAAGAATTTCTTAGAAGAGCAATTTTTAAAGATACAATTCTAGTCTCTTGAGTAACGCGTACCTATAAAAATAGCACACAGATAGCCGTCCAGGTGAGTGAGAGAGGAAAGGTCCTATTGAAAACGGATCTAAAAAGTAACATGCGATTCAATTGAATTCCGCGGTCCATCTATCACTGTTGAAAAAAGCACAAAACTTCGAACCAAAATTAAACCTCCATTAGTTAGGGTTAGGACATGAGATAACTTCCATCCCACGACACAAACAATAATAGAATAGGGTTCTAGAGTATAAGGTCACGTCAGGCTTCTCTAAGCCGCTGCACTTATTTTGTTGGTAAAAATGTACCTATTGTTACCCGAATATGGTAAAGCAAAAGGAATTATTTGCAACAGCAGAAACAAATGAATACTGAATCTCGTCTATATTTTCCCCACGGAAAAAGATTTTATTTCGTACTTTCCCCATTACTCTACATACCTAAAGACGTTTCGGACAATAATTTAATATACTTACTTTTACATCTTAGGCATTCATCGTCATTTCTTAATGATAGCAATTATTAAAATGACCGTTAATGCAGTCGCCTACTAAGAATTTATCATACTTACTTAACTTAATATAACTAAGTCGCGTAAAGATAGGTAATTAAACACGTTGGGTTCCTATGTAGATACCAACTGCATTGAACTCATTTTAGGTATCTTGTTATTTTTCGACAACGCGTAGATTTCGAAATGTATGTTGCATAGTAATAATTGATATCACACTTGTCCGTATAGTGCTGATTCAGACAAAGAAAATATGAATCAGGTAATCTTATCAGAATTTTCATAGATAAATTAGGCGTAAAGCGTATAAAATAACAATAACTTTTAAATTTGGTGATTATAATGCACGCTTGGATTAAAAAAATATACCTCGCCGAGTTTCTTAGCCGGTTCTTCTCGGGGCAGAGGTTTTACACTGGAACCGGTAGTAAAACTTGACATTCATAGGTGCATTTTAATATGCCTAAATTGAATAACAAAGGACTTTGACAAGGTGTTTGCGAGCTATGATCCACATGGAGACAAACACACGTGAATTAGGTAACACCTCTTTTTGCGGCGGGGGTTCAAAACAAGTACCAACATATAGGTAAGCGGGGAAGCGTCCCGTCACAAAGATCCCATCATCAGATTTTGGTTTGGTTTAGGGAATGCAAATCGATTATAACCGAAACATCGGTTATAATCGGTTACAGAAAATGTAATAGGTAATGGGTTATTTATTATTTCAATATATCTTTAAAAATAACATGTTATTTTGCTATAGGTATAAGCGGTAAATAATTACATTTTCTATGCATCTTGTCCGTTTCGTTTGATTATACGGTCATATTTCTTTCAAAAAAATCACATCTCACTTTGCTCTAACGAAAAACGTAACTAGTATCTCTATATGATGATGATGCACTTGCACTTACTGCCTTATTATAGATATTGATTTAAGATACAAGCATATTTGAAAGTAGTGACGATTTGTAGTACTTATTCATGTATAAATACCATTACTATGCAAAGATACGCATGTATTCCAAATAAACTATAGGAACCAGAATATTATAATGAATAAAAGTGTACCTAAGTTATTGTTTACGTATAGCGCGGCACTATTAAAATACGGCGAATTCTTTCCTTCTTTGGAGACATTTAGACTGCTTTTTAACCGACTTCCAAAAGAAGGACGGTTCTCAATTCGTCTGTATGTTTTTTTTTTTATTTTTTTTTTGTGTGTTTGTTCACCGATTACTTGAAGACGGCTGGACCGATTTGGAAAATTCCTTTTTTGTTTGAAAGGGTAGACTTTCGAGGTGGTCCCATTGCAACCAAGTCAGGATCTGATGATGGAATCTTGGAGAAATCGAGGGAACTCTTCAAATATTATAGGCACACATAAAGTGATTTCGGTATTTTTTTTCGTAATTTCTCGTCCATCTCTTATTAGCAACAAGTTTTTAGTGTTAACCGACTTCAAAACAAAGAGTAAATTTGTATCTAGGTTTCTTCCCCGATTACTTGAAGACGGCTGAACCTATTTGGAAAATTCTTTTTTTGTTTAAAAGGGTATACCTCCGAGGTGGACCCATTGCAACCAAATCAGGATCTAATGATGGGATCTTGGAGAAATCGAGGGAACTCTTCAAATATCATAGGCACACATATGCGATTTCGGTATTTTTCTTACTTTCTCGTGCATTTCTTATTAGAAATAAGTTCCCAGTCTTAACCGACTTCAAAACAAAGAGCAATTTTTATGTAGGCTTGTTCCTCGGTTACTTGAAAACGTGTAAACCGATTTGGATTTTTTTCTTTTAACTAAATAGACTTAAGTCTATTTGGTCAAAACAATATTTTTCCAGCGCCACGAAAAAATTAATAAATAAAGTAAATTTTTAAAACAAAAAATAAAAACCGACTTCCAAAAACCTAAACTAAAAACCAAAAAATAATATGTTAACTACCCCAAAGAAATGGATAATCAACGATTCATATATACATATACAGATATTTATACTTTTTAACCTGTTATTTTTGAAGTCGGTGCCAGCTATAAGGAGCTCAACACAGCCAGGTTTACGTGATTAATCGGTTAATTCTTGATATAACCGAACAAATAATCGGTTATGAAATTTGGTCGGTTATTGCATTCCCTAGTTTGGTTAGACCACTCTGGAGGATCATTCCGTTTCAAACAAAAAATGAATTTCCCGAATCAGTCCAGTAGACTTGTGATGCTACGCTTTGTCACGCGTCCTTCTTTTGTGGAAGTCGGTTAATAACGGACTTCAAAAGAAGGGATTCGATAAGAAATTCACAATTCACTATGAAAAATACCTAAATCGCTATATGTGTGCCTATAATATTTGAAGAGAAAGATATCTCCAAGATCCCATCATCAGATCCTAATGTTGTTGCAATGGGACCACCTTGAAAGTATACGCTTTCAAACATAACCATAATTTTCCTAATCGGTCCAGCCGTCTTCGAGTAATCGCGTAACAAACATAGGTACAAAAAAAACATACAGACAAATAGAGTACCGTTCTTCTTTAGAACTTCGGTTAAAAAGAGCACGCATTATGCGATACAGAGAGACGGTCGGATGCGGGTCAGCTCCGTCTGGTCATCCGACGCGAACAGCAGTTTTGTTAGGGAGAGAGGCTTCTCGTACGAAGTCTCTTATTCTGTGATATTGGTAAATGAAACACCTATAGGACAATTCTATCGTATGGCGATTCGATGTCGATTTGTTGCCACGGGCGGGGCGCGAGCGCATCATAAAGATCAATCAGACAATTGGGGCCGCCACGCATGATGCGCAGGAGTGGATCTCACAATGCGCAGCTTCCGTTCGATCGGTTTAGCAGCTTATTCGAGAACCAATACCTGGATGTAGGAGACATACCTTCATTGATTTGTCGCGTCTACTTACGAAGTTATTAGGAAATAATTTAGAGTCGAATAAGTTTTCTTGCGGAGTAAGAAGTAGGTAACATTAAAAAGTAGCTATAACTAGAATTACGAGATTATTTATTAATACAACTACAATTTTAATTAAGTACTTAGGTAGTAGGTACGTTAATTAGTAAGAAGAGGAAGAAACCCAGTTTCCACCGACCACCATATTTTAAGGCATTCGAGACTCTACAGCTTACTGCGTGGACGTACCTACCCACGGTGGGGCAAGGTGGGGCATTTGCCCCCACCCTGCTCTTTGACCCGAAGCTAAGATTTTTTAGTGAAAAGCATTCTCAATTTCCTACTACTTCAATTATTTACTCCTGCCCCACCTCTTAAAAATGCTGGGTACGCCAATGACTTTACTGGTCTTGAAGAAAAAATAAGTCAAACCTGCTCCGGCTTACTTTAGGATATGTTTGACGCGCGTACCTACCTTGTAGGACCTCATATCCTAATTAACTATAAGCTTAGGTATAAGAATTAGAAATCTATTACTAGGTATATTAAAAAACAGACGAACTAGAGTTATTATAATTGTAACAATTACTTATTTGATATCTATGAACTTAAATAACTGAAGACAACAACTCATTTACTGTGTCCTTATTTTCAAATACGTATTTGATAAGACAAGGAAAACATAAACATACTCAATACAACAATACGATGCTGATAGAGTTAAGTATTCCTATCGCAACATTACCCTAGGAGTAATTGCACAAGATCCACCAATTAAACTGAATTAAATTGACCTTAACAATTAAGACAGATGGCTGAGACTCGGTCCCTGGAAGTCTTAGTAATCGCAATTGACAAGGGCTACTCGAAGTTCAGTTTAAAAACCTTGAAAATTAGCGATTGTTTTGAAGATAAGTAAGTCAGAATGATAAGATTGATAACAAGTAGTAGAATTTATTTCAGCAATTGGTTTAGAGTAAGTACGTTTAACAGATATGATAATCTATAGGTGTTAAGGCAATATCGACGTCGGGAAAGATACAAAGAGTTCTATTGGCAATAGAGCGTTTGCTCTATGTACTTATGTACATACAATTTACATATATACATACAAGAAATCAAAGTACACAGAAAAATTAAATGGCACTCACCTGTGTACAGACCGGGAATTGGGATTTCCGGCCCAGCGACTCACACAACATAAAATGTGGTGTAATTTACCCGCATTAAAAAAACCAATGCAGAGACAAAATTTTTCCTTCATATAAAGTACATACAATTTGTCAATTTCATACATAAATAGCTTTGTGAGCTGTAGACTTCGCGACTCTGTTAACCTCCATGGCTAGGCTATTTTGAATATTTTCTAAATATTGAGATATTGAATTATCGAACCTGTTCATCAAATTTCACGAGAATCGACTGAGGAATGCGACCTGCAGAGAAGAACAGCCAGATATCTGCCGGACAGACAGACAGATATATGAAAGCATTTTACCCAAGCTGAAACGTCAATAAGAATGTCCATGTTTCTCGAGGAATGACGAACACTTATGGTGCATAGGACAAACCGGTATGGTCCTTGACTGCGTCACGTGGAAGGACATTAGTGGTGGTCTGGACGATCTACCGTCATCATCAGGAAATAAATGCCTAGTTAGTTTTGATATCTATATATAATTTATGCTTATATAGTTATGCTTACATGCCGTGTGGGAGACGCAGATTGATTCGCTAGTACCTAATTTTAGATTGACTTCTTTATTTATATAAGTTTCTGCCAATTTTTTTTTATTTTTAGGCAAGCATTGCCGACTGTACTTTTTTGTATAATATTGCATTGTCATCTGATTTACATATCTGTACAAAATTGCAGCTCAATTGGAAACAAGGAAGTGGGTCAAATTTAACTTGCAAGATTTGATACAGACACATAGGCAGACAGACAGACACCGGGACAGGTGAAACTAAATAAAAGCTTGTAAAAACAAAAACATCATGCTGTTCTATACGAAATATTTTATCTGCTTACTAGAGAAGTGCACCTCTACAGGTAGGTAGTACCTAAGTAGATAAAGTTTCTTCACCGACATGTCTAACGCGCGTTAATTCCCATCAATCAGTCCCCTGTCAAAAACCATGGTCTAGGACGATACTAGATGCTTTATCACTTCAAATTACTTCTTATCAATGGTTGACCCTGATCACTGATGAAATAATGTGCCTCCTTTTTGTAAAGCAGTTTAATAAGTTTTATGCCACACCCAAACCATAAAGTGGTTTTTACGGCCTACGTCCTACGTCCCTCGCTTGCAGCTCGGGCCGCAAACATCTGCGATCTCGGCCTTTCTTTGTTTTACCACCCTAGTTGTGTAATGTACTATTACAAGATTGTTTAGTAGTGGGTCATGGTCAAGTGTTTGATCTAAATAAGGCAATTGCTGTATATTGCGATCAGCGCTGATACGAAGTATCGTAAACTTACTGATAAGAAAGGTAACTGAAATAAGCGATCAGCTTATCTTATATAGAAAAAGTAAAAAAAAAAAACAAGAAACAATGGAGGCAAGGAAATAGAGACGACTGTGGGTGTTTGCCGGAAACCCTTAAGCAATAGATATATTTCGAGGAGAGGCGCTGTACTTGCGGTTGCGGATGAAGTGGGCAAATCATAAAGACTTTAAAAAATATGTATGTGTTTTGTGGCTAAGTTAACAGTAATAAAATCTAGATAACCACTATGTATCTACATTCATGAGATTCTGTACTGTCCACTTATTTTTACCCTTGAATGTACCTAACATTGTGTGTCCGGCATTGAGTAAGCACACATGTACTTCGATAGAAATCTAGGCAGTAAAACCATAATGCACCCGGCGTCAACAAAGCGAGTGTCAACGCCGAGATGCGACAGCGGCTGGTCACGAGGATGCCACTCATTACACCACACCACATTATTATTGCATTACTTAAACCCTCTAATTTGATATTAATTTCGCCTCCATTATTTTCATTATCTCTGCTGACATAACATTAAGAATAACTAAGCTGTTTTACAATGTCACCGCGCAACGTGAGGGAAAATTATAGGTGCGGCGAGTAACAAACACCGTGAATACTATTTTTCAGGGAACAATTTCGTCATAAAAACACGTCAGCCAAAATATAGACGCGTACTCAATCATTATCTCTTTTTTCTACTCCTGTACTGTTATCTGTCTTTTACTTGGTCACGAACACTAATATAAGAACATACATAATATGAGTTCAGAGAAGTCTATACTCTATTCCCCATAACAGCACTAGTGTCGTTATAGTCACTTTACGTTATTGCTAGCAGCCACAGACTTCTAAATCTAGGTTAAACTTAGGTCAAGGGGGAAGGAGGGTTAGCGCTCAATTTTAACTTTACGGTAAAAATGCACAACTACCAACTTAACAAACAATTAAATTCCTACGGTTTTTAAGAAAAACAAAACTTTCCGAACTAAATTCATTGATGCCAACATAAAAAAAGTATTTTTAATTTAAGTATATTTTAAATTAAAAAAAAAAGTTTACCATAGTCACATACTGTCAGTCAAACGTCATATTTGCCTTGTATTTCCAGGTTATGATTAATTTTGTATTTTATAATTTAAAACCTAGTCGTAGAAAAAGTATTGTATGCAACGTTGTATAATTAAGTCAAAAAACGCTCATTGCGTCTCTATTTGCGATACTCGCCGCATTCGCGGCTCGTATCGCAACTCACGCAATTCGCATTTTTTGAACCCACTTATACAACTGTTGCATAAAATACTATAAATTATTGGGAGATGATTAAATTATGACTGGTTATTTTGTGGTGTATATACTGTAGTTGTGTGTAGTTGTACTGTACCTACCTATATTAGCATAGGTTACCTACATCCTGAATTCTCTTAATCGATAAAACCGGATAAAAGCGACTCTGTACTGAATGACTACTACTAACTCACTTAAAGATTCTTAGAAACAATCAACCAATATATCTTAAATGTTTGCGTTGTAAACACAGTTTTCGCACTAAAATTAGGATATAGCTTAATAAATCGATTTCATTATCTATTAACGATATAATAAATTTACCTAGAGATGAAATTGTTGTAATGTTTTAGAAGTTCTTATGTAAGTATAAATGATGTACTTTTCCATTGTTTGTTTAAAACGTCTGCTTCCCCCTATTTATTTATTTGTAATTATATATCTATATGTAGGCTTATATATCTATCAGTGGCGTGGCGTCCAAACAACTCGATTCCTACCGGCTTGCCTAATATCAGGCTTTTGACCACCTTATTCTAGAGCTCTTAAGGAAAATGTACGCCAAATCTACACCGGCTTGCCCTAGGATATCTTTTACGCCACGCCACTGATATCTATTTATTCATGTAAGGTCAACCGGGGTAGTTGCGCCTATGGGGGCAAAGTGTCAAAACATTCCACTAATTTCGAACTCTTTAAAACTACCCCTACCCTACCTGCCTGTAGTATACGCTGTACCAAACCAAGGACCATTAAAACAAGAGGACTGTCATTCTCCATACAAAAAGCTGTTCCCCGAATTTACAATGCCATCTATGTATAAGCTTGGTAAAAGAATTATCTTATTTCCAATTATTCAACTTTCCAAACGTGAGTATTTAAATGTTAGAATTAATTTATTATTACGCACCGATAGAATGAAAACTACCTAAATTCAAAGGTTTTAACAATTGCATTAGATCACTTTCATTCTAACGGTGCGATTAGTTGTTTACGAACTAATTGTTATTATACTATGTTTCTTTGTTCAATTATAACATCGTTAAATGTTTAGTTTTTTAGCGCCATCTAGTTTTTGCCCGGAAATCCCCTAGCGGTCGGGTTACAATCCAAACTTTGGATTCCAAAGTATGGAAAATGACAGTCCTCTTGTTTTAATGGTCCTTGGCTGTACTTTACAGGCAGGTAGGGTAGGGGTAGTTTTAAACAGTTCGGATTTAATGAAATCTTTAAAAGTTTCTTTACCTCGGTTGACCTTATGTTTATGTTTGACCCAGCGGTTATTTACTTTTGGTACCTAATTAGCTCTCACTTTTTATTTCATTCGCACCAGAATCTACTTTTCTTGTTTATTTCTGTGTCAACTCCGCTACCCAAAGGTTGTCTGGAAGACACCGCTTTTTAGCGATACGACCGCCATTCGTCTACCGTTTTAAGGAATTAGACGCATTTTGTAAACGAACCTTGTATTTTTATTGAAAAATTGATATACTGGGTACCTACCTACCCTACTCTAGGTGTACATAATTAGTAGAAGTAGAGGCGTCCTACCTTCGAAACGTAATAAAATGAAAAAGAAAGCCCTAGAAAAAAAATTCGTTAAAAGCATAACGCATAGTATTAAATTATATCGTAGGTAGGTATATGGTATCTATCTACCTATTGTCGCTTCATTGTTGCTCTAATACAATGAAGCTAAGCCGTTCATTGTGACTATTCTAAAGAGATAATTCTTTGTAAATCTTTTACCTACACGCTACAGAAGTATATCTGTACCTCGGGTCATAGGGTCGCGTAGATGGAGTAACGCACTCGTTAACAGAGGTCTTGGATAGGGTTATCATCTTTAAACCTACGTACTCATAAAGACTTGACTCATTGAACTGAACGCAATGAAGTCCTTCTTGATCAATTGAGAGACCTACAACGAACGACTACGACTTCGTGGAATTATGTATCATATTCATAACTTTCAGAATTTGAATTTCTACGAAATAATTTGTAGTTCAGAAGAAAATTATTTTTATGATTCAACGTCAACCAGATACCTACTCCATGGTAGGTGCTAGACCCTAGACCACTAATCCACGGTTTCGGAGTTCGATTCTCAGTGTGGGTGTGTGGAGTGAGCGTACGTATGTACACAACACGGGAGGTAATAAAGAAAGCCCTCGACCGCATATTTACGTCCCTTGCCTGCAGCTTGGGCCGCAAACATCTGCGATCTCGGCCTGTCTTTGTTTTACCACCCTAGTTGTGTAATGTACTATTATTGCACACAAACATTAAATCAATCGCGTTTCTTTTTTTTCAGAACAACGCGCGCTTTTCTGTTGTTGGCTGCTTTGTGTCAGTTCGAAGCCTTGGCCAAAGAGGGTGTGGAAATAGAGGAGCTAACCGGACAGTCGAGTCGATGCTCGTACGACCACGCGTACGGCTACTACGGCGCGTATTGTGCCAAAATGGGGCTGAGCAAAGTGCCCAGCCTCAAAGACAGTGTAGAGGTCTGTTATTGTTATATTCAGCGATCGGACAAATTTGCGTCATCGCTCCTAAAAAATGTGGACATGACTCTAAAATATAATGAAATCATTAATCATTTATTTAATTTCTTACCTGAGATTTAATTTTGATAGCAAAAAAATACACAGGTTTGTTACAATGTACATTTATTAAAGAAAATAATCAGTATTTACGAGCGATGACGCAAATTTGTCCGATCTCTGGTTATATTATAAGTCATAAGCAATTTTCATAAAATTTTCTTTTAATAGGGCTTTAAAAAAACCAGCCTTTCAGTTACGCATGTAGGCATACAGTTCTGTCTGTCCGTCTCTCACAGTCAGATATCTCAGGAACTACTGCTGCTATCGATTTGAAATTTGGAATAGTTTTAAAAGTAGCTATCCCGAGCCTACTAGACATAAAAAAAACATTAAACCGTTTTTTGCTTCTTTTTTAAAGGGGGCCGAAATGGGAGATCGAAAATTTTAAGTTGTGCTATTATATCAAGTGGGATATCAAATGAATTTGTAGATTTCAAAACCATTTTTTGTTTATCTTGATCATGTACCTACTTTTTGATTTAGGACGAAAAACGTTAAAAAATACCATTCCCCCTATTATCTTCGAAGTTACTGGACAGAAAAATCTGTAACAATTACCAATTATTAATATATTATAATCCTAAATATTAGGTACAGGAAAAATATTACGGATTTCCTAACTTGAACCGTTTCTTAGAAATTTGCAAAAATCGTAAAACATACTTATTTGTTTCTACTAAACTAACCGCCATACAGTTTTTCTTGAACTATTCACCTATCTAATAACGAGTTTGTACGGAACCCTCGGTGCGCGAGTCCGACTCGTACTTAACCGGTTTTTTTTCATTCTCTCTGTCAACGTATCTTATCAGTTACTTATGACGTTACACACCGTGGGGGTCTATTATGTAAATCACGTGTCTACCTAATTTAATTTCAGATCATTGACTTCAGTGAAAACAAACTACGAGAGCTGAAAACGATTACATTCGCCGAGTACACAAGTTTGAGAAGGCTCTACCTGTCCGAAAACATGATTTACCGCGTCGAGGAGAACGCTCTTGCATCCCTAACATATCTACAAAGCTTGGATTTATCAAAAAACGTCATCCAAGTACTTCCTAACTCTCTTTTTCAACTGCCTTCGCTAAAAAAGCTTCAATTGAGTGGAAACCCGTTGGTGCAAATGAGTCCAACGTTTGCTGCTCTCTCTAGACCAATAAAAGCGCCAATAGAATATCTGGACATCTCAGACTGTTCTCTGACCGAACTATGGAACTGGGGCATCTTACCCCAATTATTGTTTTACAACATTTCACAAAATCCGCTCACACACTTAGAAGTGTCTCACTTCGTGGAAACGTGCAACTTACGAAAAGTGGACATGTCGAAATCTGTTGACAAAATAAACCTGTGTGATCTGAAACCTTCAATAAAATGGTTGAAGCAAAAACGGGTGGATTACTTACTCTTGGATGATTCGCACGTGAGGCTGACCTCTGAAGGTAGGCATCAGGAAAATTGTTAGTTGTATTTTCTTAATTTTCCTATTATCGTATACGCCCGGTCTTTGACCTGTTGATGTAAATATACCTATAGTAACATGACATCACCTGTGATTAGATTTCTCCCAGCTTTCCGTCCTTCTAAGTAATTTATTAAATGTGTAATATAAACCTTACCTATTTTACATATGTTGTGCTTACCTTATTAAATAAACGTATTCTGTTTATCCCGATACAATTGAACTAACATGACCTCGTTTCTGCAATTGATCGAAGAAAGAAATGTTTAATTATGCCAGGGCCTAGATAGATATGTACCTACTTTGTTTACATATTTCGCGTATCACACGTGTCATCATCATCAACCTCTATAAACGTCCCACTGCTGGCCACAGGCCTACTCTTATAGATGAGAGTGAAAGGGCTGTAGTCCCCACGCTAGCCCAGTGCAGATTGGGGACTTCACATACACCTTTGAATTTCTTCGCCGATGTATGCAGGTTTCCTCGCAATACTTTTCCTTCACCGACAAGCTAATCATAAATATCAAATAAAATTTCACATGTGTAATATAGAATTATGTTTTCAGAATTTGCGTTGTGTGCCGAAAGCACCATTTCAGATGAACTCAACCACACCCACCGCGCGTGTCTGGCAGCGTATAAGGTAAGTAAAATTGTTTATGTACAGTCAGCGACAAATAGCAATGTAGCATCCAAAGCGCCATATAATATCGTTACACATCTTTGTGTCTATAGCAAGGACCATTAAAACAAGAGGACTGTCATTCTCCATACTTTGGATTGTAACCCGACCGCTAGGGGATTTCCGGGCAAAAACTAGATGCCGCTAAAAAACTAAACATTTAACGATGTTATAATTGAACAAAGAAACTTAGTATAGTAACAATTAGTTCGAAAACAGCTAATAATAAATAAATTCTAACATTTAAATAGTGTGTCACGTTTGCAAAGTTGAATAATTGTAAATAATATAATTCTTCTACCAAGCTTATACATAGATGGCGTTGTAAATTCGGGTAACAGCTTTTTGTATGGAGAATGACAGTCCTCTTGTTTTAATGGTCCTTGATCTATAGTAATAAAGACGTGTTACAATATATAAGACCCGCTCCGAGAGGCGTAGCACCCTATTGTATTGTATTTATACATACCACTCACGTAATTAGATTCAATGTATAGGTTATAATATTTATAATAGATAATACGGTACCTTCTCACTAAATATAATTACTACCTTATTTATATTTACGCCAGAGCAAACAAGCGTTGCTTGCTGCGTCATTTGAGACTTGAGACTAGGTCGATGTGTGAAAAATTGTCCCCTAATTTAAACATTAAATATTGGATGTACCAGGTCCCCATCCCGGAGTCCCGACCGTCTCGCCGCACCTGGGCCAGGCTGTGCGGAGGCCTCGCCGGCTTCCTCGTCGCCTTCATGCTGCTGCTCTACGTCTTCCACCGGTTCAACGTGGCCAAAACCAAACGAGCCAGCGAGAAGAAAAAAGCCTTGCCCATCCAAGGCGACAAGCGCTCGTCCCAGCTGCTTCTGAACGATGCCTCCTCAGCCTAGCGCCGTCCATTGACTTGAGCTTGGAATGTAACTAACCTGGTTCATAATGAACCTGTTGATATTCGAAAGAACGCAATACTAATAGAGTACCTAGTGCTACTGTTGGTGGAATATCGGGGAAGTTGTTTGTTTGTGACGATTTTTGTAACTTTAGTGAGTTAACATCTATTAAATGGTGCGCGTGGAATTGAGTCTATTTATAGCTTGGCAACTTCGTTGGTGACACTCACCTGTGTGCTTTTTGTTATGTGCAGCCGTAACTACTTACACAAGTTCCTGCCAACATGAACGGCGACCGACAGAGGCAGCCTCCGTCGGTCGCCGTTTATCCACATAGAAAAAAGCACACAGGTGAGTGTCACCAACGAAGTTGCCAAGCTATAGTAGGTACGCTTCAAGCGTGACGGCTCCTAAATTGGGCAAATCTATTCGTAATCAATTAAATCCAGATAGGTATGTAACGAAATATAACTGCAACTACTAAACACCACGTCGTTAACTCGTATTGCACATAGTTCTTTATCGTGCCAGTTTTAAAGTGTATAAGGTTTTAGTATAAATGTTGTGTTCTGCCACTATATAAGTACAATTTACCATTTTAACCATTATGTAGTTAACAGCCTAACGGACATAAAGGCTTCAAAAGTCTGATTAGATTAACCAACATTAAAAAAGTCATGCAACGGATGTCTAAAACATTATTCGCGTCTTATTGTAAGCAAGGTTATTTGGTGGTAAGAGTTACAGGAGTGTAAGAAATGTATTGATATTTGTACGGAGGCTACGCGACACGATGCAATAGAAGAAATACCATAACGGCGGTGGCGCCACCATTAACACAAATGTAATTGTTTGTATAAAAAAAAAATAATAGTTAGTTCCGATTTAAGCCATGTTGTTCGTGTTTCGTAGGTACATAGTACTGTTGCATTCTTGGGATCGCGCTTATTCGATTTGTTAAGTCTTTCAGAATATGGCATTTAATGTTAAGAAGACGCTTTTGCCAAAGATGATATAGGATAGCTTAATCAATGTATCACTATATTTTTGTGAAAAGTTGTGGGTATGAAAATAACGCGCAATTTTGATATTTAAAATAATCCCTTTTGCTTTAGGTTGAAAAAAAAAAGATTTACATATTTTTGACATTATATGCATAGGTTTTAAGCGCATATTGATATTTCATTATTTTATAATTCTAATTCATTTACAAATTTAAGTATAACTGTGATACAGTACATCTTGTTACTTATTTTGAATAAAAAATATTTATATTCCTTTTATTTTTTTTATATTATTTCCCTCTTTGTACCAATAGGGTATTTTCTAGGGATGTAACGATACCGATATATACAACCGATATTTGAAGAGCGCAAAAAGTATTTGCTGTATGAAAAAATCTGCAAAAAGTAATTTCAATTACTGACTTAATTTATGTATTGGTCTACCTTGATATTATGCAATTATAATTACTATGTTAATTATATCTCTGGTTCATAATAAAAAAAAATTAATTTTGAGTTGACAATTTATTTATTTTTACTTTACACTTTCAAGGTTGACTCTCTGTTAAATATAGCCAAGTTTTAGGAATAATAAGGAACAAATATTTGAAGTTCATACTTCATTATTTAGCTAAGATATCGGTATCAGTATCGCCGATTATTTACTAGAATAATCGGTATCGGAATCGTATCGGCAAAATTATGTATAGTTACATCCCTAGTATTTTCCAATAATCAAAATTAATTCATTAACGCTAATCATCAAATTATGTTTCCAAAACAGCTCGGAAAAAATCCAGCTACACAGTTTTCACGCCATCAACGATTTTAAAATGACTAAAACTAAAAATAAGGCACCAATTTGACCAGCGAGGTCCCGTCAGTTTTTCTTGGAAACTGCATACTATCTAACCGTTTGATACTTCATAAAAATAATTCAATCTGTCATCAAATAGCCTATTCGCGAGAGCGTTTGGCCACGGTATACGGTAGTTTTTCTTGCAACAAAAGGTACATCGGGAGCGCGCATGTGTGCGCGCCGTGTACGGACGCACCACAGGCAAGCATTTGCCCCTGCCACAGTATGGAGTGCACGTGCGATCGTACGTCTGTGTAAATACGTGTCACGCGCTCCTAAATCGCCGAAGTCGTACTACTTGGTTGTCTTTATACTTTGGTTTGGCCCTATAACAGTGAATTCGACGAACAAGTGAAACCCACACGCGATGCAAGAGCCAATGTGCATACACCTTCAGAAATTGCAAGAACATAGAGCCCCGCAGGTTTTGCCATGAAAATTTGTAGGTTTAGTGTAGATTTGTAGTAAATATTACACTTACAATATAAACGCAATAATCTTTAAAAAAAGCAATTTATATTCAAAAACAATTTATATTTAAATGAAATTAAACCGAACTAAAGTTTAAATGGTCACAAAACTAAAATATATATAAGCATTCGATTCCTTGCTGATTGCGAAGTTATAATTTTCCAAGTCATACCCATCGCACGATAAACAATCGAATGTTTTAAGCATGAACTATGAGTAAGTCGCGAACATTCATCCAGCAGTTGGCAGATCCAAGCTTCCTCCTCTACTTGTCAGCAAAGATACGCTTTGAATGCCAGCCTAGGGTTAATTTCGTTAAATGTTGTCCAAATTTGCGGAATTCGACATTTATTTCAAGTGTCTTTTTTCTCACTATCATTCACAGGTTTCCCTACTGTCGGCTGTATTTCTTTTTCTTTTGCCAGTCGTTGTTTGCTGAACTTACCCATGCCAGGCTGATAAATGACGCGGCTGGGACGATCCTGAAGAAAACAACTGTTTTAAATGAGTCATCCTTGAAAGTAGGGATGTAACGATACATAATTTTGCCGATACGATACCAATACCGATTATTGTAGAAAATAATCGGCGATACCGATGCCGATATCTTAGCTAAATAATAAAGTATGAACTTCAGACATTTGTACGTCCTTATTATACCTAA
This sequence comes from Eudemis profundana, assembly GCA_947034925.1. Taxonomy (NCBI): domain Eukaryota; kingdom Metazoa; phylum Arthropoda; class Insecta; order Lepidoptera; family Tortricidae; genus Eudemis; species Eudemis profundana. Next base: position 16,689,048 of record OX344798.1, read on the forward strand.
ACCTTGGCTATATTTAACGGAGAGTCAACCTTGAAAGTGTAAAGTAAAAATAAATAAATTGTCAACTCAAATTAAAAAAAATATATATATTATGAACCAAAGATATAATTAACATACTAATTATCATTGCACATGGTAATAGACCAATACATAAATTAAGTCAGTAATTGAAATTACTTTTTGCAGATTTTTTTTCATACAGCAAATTCTTTTCCCGCTCTTCAAATGTCGGTTGTATATAATCGGCGATAGCGATATATCGGTATCGGTATCGTTACATCCCTGCTTGAAAGCATCACAGACATTTTTCGGAAAGCGATGTTGAAGAATGCTAATTTTAGGTACCTTATTTGAAGCAACTGCAGACTTACCTTATTTCTAATACGCCTCTCTGTACGACGATCGGTACTTTCGCTTTTTTCTTTCTCTTCGGATCCTTCTCTATCTGTGGACTTGCCTCTATCATCCAGAGAATTCTGTCTGTTCAAGGCATAATCATCTTTACTTGGCACTTCACTTGAATCCAGGCTGCTTCTCCTAACTTTCGCGATGGCTCCAAATTCATCATTGTTCTTACTGTACACTTCATCAATGTCATCTGTATATTTTTGGTATTTAGCTTCCTCGAGTTTAGTTTTCTTTTCCATGTCATCTATCATTCTCGTTAAGTCATCAGTTTTCACTTGTGGCAACTGTGTAAAAGGTTTGATGTCGTCATGATTCAGTGACTTTATTTTACCATCTGTAAGTGCACTTTTACCAGAAACAGACTGTTTGTCAGTTTTAGTAGTGTCACTTGGCTTAGTTCTTTCTTTACGAGTGTCACTGTATTTTTTACTCTTCTGTTCTCGGACTGCATCTTTTGATTTGACTTGTTTATCTTTTTTGCTTTTATCTGACTCATCATCATCATCGTTCGCAGCATCTTTTTTATCAGAGTCATGCCTTTTTTTCTTGTCTGCTACAAGACTCGTGCCTGATTTACGCTGCTCTCTAAATGTTTTGGATTCAAAGACAGTCCCGTCTTTGTTATCCACTTTGCCATGTTCTTCTCTAGATTTAGATTTCTCTTTTTCCCATTCTCTGGGTTTGATCTTTTTTACTTCATTTTCGCCAGAGTCATCTTCCTATAAAACGTAAATTGTAAAAGTTAGACGAAATCAAATATCGTTCTTATATAAGCGATAAATAATTACAATAATACAACTATGACAAACAAAGTATCAAAGTTGGTAACCTACGTGTTATATACATACAGACAAATACAATACTCAACAACATAAAATAATGAATTAGATTAAAGTAAACTACTGAACTGTGATAAACAAAAAAGAACCTTAAAGCATGAATCACCGCCGCTGTTTGGACTACCATCTTGTAGTTCACTTTTGTCACAATATTTACCAGAAGTCAAAGTAAAAGTATTATGCGTTTTCATAGACAGGGCAGGGAAGTGGCTATCCCAGTTTGAATCACGACTAATAAACTCTTCAGACCCATGACACCGTTTCAATTCTGATTTAACTGGTGCACACTTAGCTTTGGTTTTATGGTAGATTCTTTGTTCACCAAACCAAAACTGATGACTAGGTTTGCATTCTTTATAATCACAGTTATAGCTAGAGCCTTCATCTTCTGATATGTCACCAGGTGTCTAAAGGAAAAGTTATGGCATTTTATAGATCTTCATTTTTTAATTTGAGCCATAAGTATTCTGTATTACAAAGACTACTAAAATACTAAGAGCTGTATTCATATTATTTTCTAGTAATAAGTAGATATTTCATTTAATTTGTCATGAAAACATTAACCACAATTGTAATAACAAAACTGCGGCGATAATTGTCGAAAAGTTTATAAAAAAATCCTTTTTAATGTGTGAAGATCAATCAACATGCATTCACATTAGTTCCAGTGCAGCGAGGATCACATGGTTTTATGGTTTTATAGTGGATTTTATCCGATCCACACAAAGATAACGGTAACAATCCTAATAAGGCCTAACAATTTTAAGCTCAGCAGATGTATAGTAAAAAATATGTATAGTCAGTAAAAAGTATGTATAGTAAAAATGTTGTAGCTTCATAAGTTTCCTTACTTTGATGGGCAGCTCCTTAGTTTTCCTCTCAATCCTCATCTTGCGCTTGTCGTTCTCGCGGCGGCGGCGCTCGTCGCGCCCGCGCTTGTCCTGTTTGCGAGCTGCCAGATACTCTAGCAGAGGAGTTGATTGGACTTTCTTATCATTTCCTAGAAAGAGAAAAACGATAAAGTAAGATTTTCTATTTATGGCACCTTTTCGTGTCCGTCAAGATAGCGTACACCGTAAAGATATTCAGAATCTGATGCAGCCAATAAATAGTACCCAAATAGTATCGACGAAATACCTAGGTGAAAAAAATAGTACCCTTGAACTTTCTGAAATATAAGACCTGTTCACGGTGTACGCTACCGGGCGTCAAGCTGGCGTACACCGTTTGTATCTCTGGAACGGCTTTGTTTTAGGAAACGCTTTATATCTCAAAAAATAGTACCCAAATAGTACCCTAGGGCCCTACAATTTCGTTTCTCTAGCTATCGTAGAAAATGAGATATAGTGAGTTCTTTATATAAGAAATTCCCGGGTACGCCAGCTTGACGGTGTGAAATTTTGTACACCGTTAAGTCATGGAATATCTCGGCTTCTACGATAGCTGGTGAAATGAAATTTTAGGGCCCTAGGGTACTATTTGGGTACTTTTTTCTGAGATATAAAGCGTTTCCTAAAACAAAGCCATACAAACGGTGTACGCCAGCTTGACGCCCGGTAGCGTACACCGTGAACAGGTCTTATATTTCAGAAAGTTTAAGGGTACTATTTTTTTCACCTAGGTATTTCGTCAGTACTATTTGGGTACTTTTATTGGCTGCATCAGATTCAGACAAAATTTAAACACGGAAATTGGCCAAAGTAGCGTTTGGTAGCTGTTTCTCAGGTTATGCAAATAAATTATTATTGTGAAGTAATGTATTTTACAGTGACGTGATTGTTTTAATTAACGCATAGTTTAATAAAGTTTATAATAGTGCCAGAACAGTGAGAAATATGTGATGAAGTTCAGTGTAAGGATGAGAGAGATATAGAGAATTTTCTCTGCTTTCGAATGATATATAGTTTATACAATATAATTATAACATATTAGCACAATTTGATTTTTTCTATAACAGGTTGACTTATATATTTTGTTTCAAAATTCCTTGCGCGCTATGCGGTTTGGAACATTGTGGGTGGCACACGCTTGACAGGTTAACAAATTTGTATACGATTTGACATAGAAAATGAAAGTACTTAGCATTTCTTACCATCACTGATAGGATATGAGTATTCCAATTTAGGTTGATTTTCAACCTCTGGCTCCTTAGTCAAGCTTTCCAAGAACTCTTGGTAGATAGGGTCACTCTCTATGGTGCCACATTTCGGGTCCTTCTTTTTCTTTTTCTTGGGAATCCTCTGAAATGGAGCATATTCAACTATGCCTACATACTCCATACCTAACAAACAAAAATTATGTGAGCTTGAACCTAGATCTGAATGAATAATTTAAATTATTATTATAACTCTGGATTTGTTCCCATTTTCACAAAGCTACACTACAAGTTGCACTTTTACAAGTCTAAACTAGCAACATTGGTCAAATCAACCAATACGTTGCTGTATTTGACCTATGTTGCTAGTTTAGCGTTGTAAAATTGTAACTTGTAGCTTCGTGAAACAGGGGCCCAGGTGTAGACATAGTTTACTGGCCATCACTATAAGCTTAAAGCTGTTCTGCGGTACAGAACCTAAAGTACAGTATGTTCAATGAGAGACAATTTAACTTACGGTACCTTAGACTCTACACGGCAGTATTGTAGAATACTACAGACTGCACGTGAATATTATAACATAGTACTAACCTCTATCATCAACAAAGACATATTCGTCAAATTTATCCCTAAAGAGATAAATATCCTCAACGTTAACGAAGTTAATATAAGCTCTGGAATAGACGTTATTCCCCAGCGATGGATCGGGTTTAGCAAAGTAGAAATAGTCATGTTCTGGTATGGGGGACACTTGTTCTAGAAACGCTTCTTCCGACATCGTGGGAGGCAGTCGCCGAAGGATAATCTGTAATAAACATAAGCATTACGAAACCTGGCTTCAGTTATGCATTGTAGACGCTCAATTATTTATAGTTAATACAAATATGTTGCATAAAAACTATACCTTGGTTAAGGGCCGTTGCGATCTTGTTTTCTTGTCCTTCGTTTTATTAATAAATGTTTTGCTGCCCGAATCGGCGTCTTTTACATGTTGATCCTCAGTCATTGTTTACGTCTAATTTATGTATTTATAATCTTAAAGTTTCCACATTTTGTAACAGTGCTCTATTTGACGCAAGTGTAAAATGTATGTCTTTCTTTTGTGTCGTTGTGACGTTTGTTTCTGACATTGACGGCAATTAATTTATTGCAAAACTGTGCACCACTTTTTTTTTTTTTTTTTTTTTAATTTATTTCTTGACCATGGATACTGAGTCCTTCAGCCGGAATAATAGATTTGAATTACAATTTCAAAAAAGCGATACACAACATTTTCGTAACAGCGATATTGCTTAAATTAAATCTAACATTTTCTACACAGTTTACACTAATAATCCTCAAAGAAAAAATATTATAACCTTGACTGAAATAAATCGACTACAACACAACATGTAAAAATGGAGTAACTAGCAAAAGTTCATGACACTACATCAAACCTTTTCCACCGTGTTCAAAATAAATTTAAACACAGGTATAAAGTATACAGTGTTACACAACAAATCTTGGACGAGGCGGGGAACACTTAATGAGTTTTCTTCTGCAATGTCACTAATGACACTGACAAGCCTTGCTGACAAGCAGCAATCGTTGGATGGCAAACTTTTCGCACTGGAATATAATATGTTTAATGTCCGCATTTTCCTTGGAACAATATGTACATTTAGCGTCAGTTATTATATTCTTCCTCTTCAAATGTGCTGGAACTAAACAGTGCCCAGAACGTAAACGATTAATGCACGCTATGAACTTTCTATTTATATATGTAAAGCAGTTATACCACGGTGTTGTTGGTAAGTCTCTTTGTATTTCAGCGTACCATTGCCCTTTCTCTAGTATCTCTGTATTGTAGTTCCAATATTCTTTCCATCTTCTCTTTAGACAACTCTTAAACTGAGAATAATAGTCTGTAAACGGCACTTCGAAAGAGTCTGTTAAATCGACATCGTGACCCAGACGAGTTGCCTGGTCTACAACCTCATTGCCAGTTATGCCACTGTGGGAAGGTACCCACACAAATTCTATACACTTTTCTAAGTTATATAACATATCCTTAATCCTATATACAATATAATTTTGTTTATATGCTAAGTTGCAATTACACAACGCTGTTAGAACACTCTTAGAATCACTTACAATTAAGATATTTACATTATTTACAGTACTATTTACATATGTTAAAGCCTCTAATATTGCCCAAGCTTCAGCAGTAAATATACTGCATGTGATAGGTATTTGAAAGCATTTAGTTAATTTCATTTGTGGGTCATAGTATGCTGCTTTAACATTCTCACTTTTAGAGCCATCAGTGTAGATAGTATAAAATTCTGACTTTTCATTTAAAAATTCTAGGAACTCGAACTTATTTTTAACAGCATCTAAATTACAGTTAATGTTTAAATAGTTCAGTAAAGAGTTATATGGGCATTTATAAATTGGCCACTTATTACTTGTGAACATGTTATTAGTCAGGTTTTTAATGTATGACATTATGACTGGTATTTCAGGTAAGGAGCCTGAAATCAAAGTATTTGCCGAGATGTTGCTTGCCCCAGCTGGCTGTACTATTTCTACAGGATATGTGACTCTATCAAGGACAACACTATTCTCATTAGCCAATTCCTTTAAACAAAATCGCTCAGCCAGCTGTAAGCGTCGCAAGGACAAAGGAGGTATACAATTTTCTACTTCCATACAGTTGATAGGAGTGGTACGCATAGCTCCACTTATTACTCTCAAACCAATATTTTGTATTACATCCAATTTTCTTAGCAAGTTACTATTTGCGTTCATGTAAGATAAGGAACTGTAATCAAAATGACTTCTGACTATGCTTTTGTACAGCATGTTCAAAGTTTTTGGGTCAGAGCCCCAAAAAGTTCCTGCTAAGCTTCTCATCACATTAATGCTTTTCATAGCATTCTGACATATGTATTGTATGTGTTTATCAAATTTTAGTTTATCATCTATTACTACACCTAGAAATTTATGGTCATTGGCTATAGGGATGATATTATTATTATAAGAAATATTTACAACAGATTTAGCATGTGGATCTCTACTAAAAACTAACACTGTGCTTTTCTCAGAACTTATTTCTAATTTTAAAGTGTTGCTATAATAATTATACAGTTTACTTAATGCAGTGTTAATACTGTTAATGGCTGTGTTCAGATTTTGATTCTCACTGTATAAAAGCAAGTCATCTGCAAATTGCAATATTTTAACTTGAGGTGTATTTACATAATCTAGGATTTGAGATGTGTACATGTTGTACAACAAGGGTGACAATGTAGCACCTTGCATTGTTCCTTTATTAGTTTGCCTAGGCCCATGTAACTTATTATTAAATTTTACATATAATGTTCTGTTGTGTAAAAAACCAAAGATCCAATTTATTATTTTACCTGGCAAGCCCAATTCATGCAAAACATGAATTAGACTTTCAATATTAACATTATCAAATGCACCTTTGACATCTAAGAAAACACAAATCACATTAGCATGACTAAGCTTAGCCTTTTTGAGATCAGATATGAAAGATACAAAGCTTTCAGAGCAACTTCTGCCTTTTCTGAATCCAAACTGAACATCCGGCAGCTTTCCTTGAGTTTCAGCAAAGTAATCAAGTCTTAACTTCAGCATGTTCTCAAAAAGTTTACCTAAGCATGAAGATAAAGAAATTGGTCTATATGATGATGGATTATTTACAGCTTTATTGGGCTTTAGGATGGGAATAATACATTGAGTTTTCCATGAAGCTGGTATCAGCAAGTTATCCCATAGAGTATTATAAATATTTAATAGAATTTCTAAAGCATTAGGATGTAACTTTTTGATCAACATGTATGGTATGTTATCCAGCCCTGGTGTAGTATCTTTTCTACTTTTGAGAGATATATGCAATTCGTTTAGTGTAAATGGTCTATTGAGAAAGGCATTACTGTAATTATCGGAGGAATCATTTAGAACACTATTTACATTGTTTTTATTAATATGAGTTGAATCTGAGATATTATCTAAAAAAGTTGGCACCCATTCATCATTGAGAAATCTATTGTGAGACGAACCAATTCTTTTAAATCTTCTGATGTAACCCCATATTCTAGAAACTGGTGTCATTCTGTTAAAGCTACTACACAAGTTGTGCCATGAGTTAACACTCTCTTCCTTTAATATTCTTTTCTTTTGAGCATCTATCTTTTTGTAATTTATGAAGTTTGAAATACTAGGTGAAGTTCTATACTGACTTAGGGCTTCTTTGGACTTTAGAACAGCATCACTACATGTTTGGTTCCACCAGGGAACAGGCTTTCTCATGACTTTTGTAGTTTGCCTGCATTTCTGATTTGGTACTGTATTTGATCTAAGGTCATATAAAATATCTATAAAATTATTATACAAAGCAATTGGTTCTGTGTTATTAATATCTAAATGAGAAAAAGAAGTTTCTGATAACTCATAGTATTTGGTCCAGTCAGCCTTGCTATAAATGTATTTTTCTTCCACAGGACGAACTTCATATACGGAAGGCTTTACATTGACTACTACCTGAGTTGGATAATGATAGCTACCCATTGGATCATCATGAACTCTCCATTCACAAAGAGGAGCTATTGCTGGGCTTACTAGGGCTACATCAATAGCGGATGCATTTCTGTTTGGATATTGGACTGTTGTTGCACTACCATCATTCAAAATACACAAGTCAAGTTCATCAATGAGATTGTATAAACTATTGCCTCTACTATTATTTGATTGACATCCAAAAAATATATGGTGTGCATTTAGATCTCCCATAATTATACATGGCTTAGGGATTTCAAGTAAAACCTTTTTCATTTTGCGGATACTAAACTTACTAAAATCATTATTGTGAGGGCAATATACACACAGAATGTGCAATTTGCCCATAGAAGTATCTACTGCAATACAGATATTTTGAATGGATTCATAAAAAGTTGTGTTTACTATATCATAATGCAGATTTTGTTTAATTAATATACCTACCTACTCCATTGTGTGAATTAACTGAATTTTTATATATAAAGTTATATGGTGCAAAATTTGGAATAATACTATTGTCTTTAAGCCAAGTTTCATTTAATAGACATATATCAACATTATGTACATGAAGAAAATCTATTAATAATGCTTTCTTACTCTGTAAGCTTTGTACATTGAACTGTGCTATATTTAAATATAGATCCATTATTTAATTAATTAAATTAGCTAAAAGTATCTCTTTAATTCTTTTATTTGTGACTGGTGTATCATTCTTGTCATTTCCGAGAGTAATTAATGACTTTACTAGAGCATTAATAATAATGTCATTATTCAGGATTTGTTGTGCATTCAGATTCAGAGAGGAGTGGTCTATGCTTGGCTTACTACCAGTTGGCTTGTTAACAAGTGCCGGGAACACTTGAGGGTCTGCTATCAATGGGGCTACGGGTGTTGTACTCACCACAGTGGCATAACTTCTATTGAGGTTTAGGTATTTGCTCTTCTTTTCTTCCATTTTCTTCTGTTTGATGGGGCAATCCCTAGAGATTGCCAAGTGACTACCGTTGCAGTTGATGCATACAATTTCTTCTACGTCACATTCTTTGTATGAGTGCCGGCCGGAGCACGACGAGCACATTTGTTCTCCGCGACAGACTCTTGCTGAATGATTGAACTTCAGGCATTTATAGCACTGAAGTAGTGGAGGTATGTACATATGGATCGGATATCTGAACATTTGTATATAGGCATACTGGGGTAACGTTGTTGCTGCAAATGTGACTGCAATTGTACCAAGTGGCACAAGCTTGCCTTCAACCTTCCTCATAAACCTCTTGATGGATATTACCTCCATGTCACAAATAATGTTTTTATACACGTCCGCATTGGTTAATTCCTTAGGTACATATCGTATAACGCCTGTCACTTCGGTGAGGTGGGCTGGAACAAAAGCTTTGAGCTTGTTCCGCCCTAGGAAGTTGTCCATTTTGAGAAAGTTATTTGCTGGCGAAGGCTTCTTAAAAGTGATGCCTATCTTGTGAGCGTTTACTCTGTGTACACCTACTATGCCTTTCACATTGTCCGTAAACAGTTTCGTCAGTGTGATGGGATTTTTGTTTCCTATTTTTTCATTGTCTTGCGATTCCACATACACTACACACTCTGTACTATGGTTCTCGGGAAATTGCCGTTTATAGTTCGGTTTTGTGAATAATTTGTAGTTTTCACCAGTTTCTTCCAATTTTCTTTTTTTCGGCTCTTTGTCACCGGGGGGCTGCCCCCCGGCGCTGTTCTCACCCATTAGACTACAATTTACACTTTATTTACAAAATTTACTATTTACAAAAGAAAAGAAAGAATATATCAATATATACAAGAGAAAAATAATTATCGGAAAATTTAAAGCGCCCGCTTTATTTGACTTCCCGCCAAAAAGTCACTGTGCACCACCATTCATTTGAGTTGCCAGCTCAATCTTTTAGTTTCCACCACCTGTTGAATGGAATGACTATAATTATATATTTAATTTTTTATCCAATGTACTTAATTCATTTTTTTTGAAGACCAAAGGTACATATAGCTGTATGTCGATCACACCTCTGAGTCTCACCCACAATATATTTGCGTAATACTAGGTATTGGTCAAAGTTACTGACCATAAGCGGGTAATATTGAAAATTGCGATGCCATTGCTACCGGTAATGCAAAGTCATTTTATAATCTTAATAAATACAAGAACATTTTAATTTTTTTAAATAATATTGTAGATGAGTAAGCCACCTATCGCGACGTCAGTGACGCCAGTGTTGCTGTGCTCGGATTTCCATCTTAAAGTGTCAGTAGTGTCTGTCACTGTCATGTCACTTAAAGTCAAACTTTGAGCAGGTTTTAGGTTATAATTGCGTTTTCAAGTGTTTTTAAAAGTAATTGTTAAATCTTAATATAAAATTCTGTCTCCATAAGTTCAAAAAATGTTTGGAGTGGCTGTAATATCAAGACATTTGAAATCTTCAAAATTATTGACCCGAAGCTCAAGATTACTTACTACTATCGACTCCAAGAATGGTGATCAAAATCAAGAGAAGATACTCGATACTCCGGAAAAAGGTGGATTTGCTAAGGCATTTGAAAAACAATCCCAAATTCTAGATACTCAGGAAGCCACAGTTAACCACTCTTTCCCTTCTCTGCTACGAAACTCTAAACTTATGGATGTAAGTTTTTAATTTCCTCTAAAGCTATAAATTTCCTTAACGTAGATTAAAGTCTTTATACTTACAAATAAAAAAATATACTTTATTCCATCACACCTGGCCATAAAGTGGCTTTTACCGCACGCTATGCGTGCGGAATAAGCCAATTTCTGGCCAAGTGTAGACATAAAATGATGAACACAACACGGGAGGTAATAAGAAAGCCCTCGATCGCATATTTACGTCCCTCGCTTGCAGCTCGGGCCGAAACTTCTGCGATCTCGACCTTTCTTTGTATTACCACCCTAGTTGCGTAATGTACTATTTCGTATTTTAAGTAATAATTTCAATTTGTTTCAGCTTGGAGATCCTTCTGGCAAAGTTGTTATTGGAAAAATATTCCATGTTGTAGAAGATGATCTGTATATTGACTTTGGATGGAAATTCCATTGTGTGTGCACCCGCCCGGCAAACAGAGGAGACGAATATGTCCGGGGAGCGAGAGTTAGGATTCAGATCAAAGACTTGGAGCTGTCATCTCGTTTCTTGGGATCTAATACGGACCTTACTCTGCTTGAGGCTGACTGCAAATTATTAGGCTTGATTTCAACGCCCATAAGAGCTGCAGTAGTAGAGAAACAGCAGTAAGGTAGGTAATGAACCCAGTCTTAGTGCTAATCACAATGTAAAGGTTTCTATATAAGTTGCAGCTGGGTTGCAGTCTGTCTATCGGCCCTAAGTTTATCGAGTTTCATGGACCTTTTGTATTGTACCTGTAAAGTATTTAAAATGGTTGAGTATTGTCATATTTTCAGAAATCTGAAATAGACTAAAATTACTTTTCATAGATTTACTGGCTATTCCAAAGTGTTTAGAAATTCCTTCGTTTGAACTTAATACCTCTAAGTCTGTGGTGATTTGCTTGTTTTGTAAATATGTAGTTTATGAATAAGTGTTAGAGGTTGTATTTTTATCTGTACAATAAAGGTAACTGTAGTGAATTATTTAGTTCCACTTTTATTTAACATATCTTTAGGTAGCCTAAATTACCTACTCCTTTTTGTCCGTGGATTAGATACCTATGTTATTTCTGGTCCATCCATTGTATTGTTGCTGTGTCAAAATTCAAAGCCCAATGAAAATCGAACAAACACTTTGATACGTATAACTATTATACATATGGGTAAGGATTGATTAAAGAATAGGCTAACAGATTTTGAAACTCAACAATTTATTTAATTGACATTACATATTTAGACAACATCAATAATGACATGGAGAACAATCCAACCCTACCTAAATAATTTCATATACTTTATTGATCTACACTATCTACCATAGCTTATTTATTGTCTTAATTTGAGATAGGATTTTAGTATATTGTAATTGAATAAATAGGTATGAAATAGACATGTATTACAAAGATACTTCTGTAACTTTCGAAAAAAATATCAAATCTGGCTGAATATGTAATAAAAAGATGTAAACAAATTTACAACAATAAGTGGAATGTTTAAATATTAAATATAATGTTGTAAATATTTTTATACACATTTTGTGCTCTATAATTGATTCTAAAGTTTAATTTCTCAATAATTGAGATGGCTTTTATCAGCAAAAATGCATTTACGAAACTACTTTGCAACTGCTTACGAAGATTTTCTTACTTATAAATTATTCAACAAAATAAACACGGTCTTTGTCTAAAGCGCTTTGTACAATCGTGAGATCGACGGCAATTTCAATATGTGATTGAGATTCGTTTATTGAACTTTATCGCTGTTTCTGGAGACAATCTCCTGAATGCTGGGATCTTTGACGGCGTCGTTAGCGTCCGGTTGGACCTCAAGGATCTCGTCAGCGGACGCTTCGGGAGCTTCCTTGCCAAGCGGGTGCGCGCGCTCCCATTCCTTGAGGTACTGCACGACGGCCGTGTGGCCGAAGGTCTCGGCCTCGTTGAGCGGGCGACTACCCCAGCGGTCGCGCGGGTCGTGGTTGACGCCGCACTGCGCTAGCAGGAAGTCCACGCAAGCCAGGTGCCCCTCTGCGGCGGCCAAGTGAAGAGCAGTGCGTCCGTCGTAGTCGGACAAGGTCATGTCCATACCAGAAAGATGATGCCTAAGGGATAAAAGATATATTATGTAATGTGCACTTAAATTTTAAAAGGCATTTCAGTTAGTGAAGTAGGTACCTACATAAATTTCTACTTTTCCATTTAATGTGGTGATCTAATCAATTTACTATTTCATTTCTACTCTGGCCACAAAAGCGACATCTATATTCCCCGCCGTATAAACGCTGATGTACTAAATACTAGCGTCTCTCAGACTTAACTAACGCAATTAACTTATTTTAGAATATTTATAACAACAAGCAGGTATGAAACAATTGCTCAGAAACAAGTGCTCAGATAAAACTCATTTTGCAAATTAATTTGGTAAATGATTACTTATGCCAATTATTTACGCGAAATGAGATGTCTGAAAAATAGTGATAATGATAACCTTATGACAGTTATGACCTACGATTAAGCGAATGTATATATAGAACGATGCAACAATTTTACTTGTATTTAATTTAATTTGAAGTCTTCGTTGACTCCGATGCGACAGACGCCTCTGATGGAGTACTGGCAAATATTACAAGATATGTATCGTTTGCTTATAAATTCGTAACTTAAATATAAGGATAAGTTTTGACAGTTTACCTCCTGAGTGCACTCAGATCACCACTGGCTGAAGAGAATAGCAGGTTGACAATGCTGAGACCAGTCGATTCAAATTTGTAGCGCCTCGGGTCCTTCTTGTGGCTCGCGTAGCGAATGTTGTCGTACTTGTGGAAGTTGAAACGCTCTATCAGTTGCTGGAAGTAAATATTTCACGTTGAAAAGAGAACAACACCATAGAAGTATTTTGATTATTTCATAATAAATAAAATAAGATGTTATCGTACATCGCAGAATTGGAGTCCTCTGCAACTGTTGCCCAGAGGGTCGAGCGGTGGCGACCAGGTGCAAATTCCCATAACATTGGGCACTACTATCAGCATAGCTCCCGAAACTCCTGACTTCGCCGGAAGGCCCACTTTGAAAGCAAACTGGCCAGAATAGTCGTACATTCCGCAACTATGCATGAGTGATAGCACATTGCGAACGGAGTCGGGGCGGAGGACCTTTTCGTCAGTGATAGGACAAATGCCGCCGTTTGCTAGTGTAGCCGCCATAATGGACATTATGTCGCAGTTGGCTTCCATGGAACAACACTGAAACATACAGTACACAATGTTACAGCTATGACTAATTACCCGAAGTTATTTTGAGTGTAATAGATATTGCATAGAGTGATGTCTTGCCAGTAGGTACCAACCTGAAAATAGAAGTCCATGCACTCGCGCAGATTTGTTTTTTCCGGATAACATTTGTGTTCGCGCATATAGAAGCCAAGCGCATAGTTTCGATCAGCGGCCTCGCGTTCCGACAGAAATACTGCATTGTTGAATCCCAGCGGCTCGTTGCCCGACAGCCTACTGAAGAACGACATGACGTAGTCGAACTTCTCAGCGAGAGTCATTTCGGGTTTGTCCAACTGCTTCAGTAGAGAGCATACTAATATTGCACCGGCGTTAATCATAGGGTTGTGAGGTTTCACTGTAAACAAACAAGGTAAACATAACATCGTGCTTGCCAGTATAATTCGTTTATTCATCTATTTATACAATTGGATGGGTAAATAGACGTAGGTGTAAATTCTTTTACGCACTGTTGAAGTCCAAGACGAGCTCATTGAAGTTGCGGCCGCTTGGTTCGGTGCCAACATACTTGTGTACCACGTCGGGGCCCAGCGTCTCCAGAGCCATAGCATATGTGAGCGGTTTGCTGCACGATTGTAGCGTGAATGGCACCGCCACGTCACCTGGTTAAACATAAAGAGGATTAAATGATTAATTTCGTATAATAAAGGGAGACTACGATGGCATAGAAAAGAAGTAGGTAAATTAGAAGATAACGACGAGAAATGAAAGTAATAGTCGTACCTATGGAAAATCTTTGCCCATCAATTGTGCAAACGCTGATTCCCCAATTCTCCGTGCTCGCCCGAGCCAGCTGTGGAATGTAACTAGCCACTTTACCATCGGAATTACTCTTAGCGGCCCAGTACATTTCTTCTATGTCTTTAATAAAATCTTGGAAATCAGGAATGACGAATTGGCTACGAAATGCTCTCGTTATTAGAACAATGTTGGGTGCTATGACGTCTTTGAAAGCCTTCCTGTCCAGTTTGAGAGTTTCAGGAGAACCTCCTTCGTAGTTTGATTCTTTATGGACTTTGTACAGGTTGTGCATGACTTCTTTAACTCGGGGGTCATTCTTTCTAATGCCGGTCGTTCTCAAGGCCTGCAAATATATTCGTATTAGCATCGTTAAAGTATTTGTCACATATGGAATGTGCGAATAAGAATGAAGATGAAACATCATAGGAAACTCACGGCCAAGAACTTTCCAACAGGGAGGAGACCTGTGTCTTCATTCTTGAACATATCGAACAAGACATCGTCTGCATTTTTGTGCGATCCTTCAGCTACCCTGTGTAAGAAATAAAAAATGATGTACTTAATCTGAAGCACGTGGCAGCAAAACGTGACACTAATCGCGCAAACAACAGTGAAGGAAAGTGCTGGTGGGAGTAAACATCTACTAGAACAGCTCTTATGAATTTGGCAAACACTGGTGTCGTGTATTTGGAAATGCTCAATAACAGGCCGTCACGCGCGCGCTCGTTATAGGAGGACTGACGTCGTCCGCGGGTGTGGCTGCCACGTAGGAACGGACAGTTATTTTTAGTTGTTTTGCCTTTTTTTTTTCAATGCCACATCATTCTTGTAGGTACGGTCTTCACGTAGGTAAAGTAAATGGAATCAGGCGAACTTACATGTAAAGACCAGAAACATTCATGGCTGGAAATAATAGGCAGAGTTTAATCTTACAAGTAGGGTATTATAATTTTTCAATGCAATTTCCTTAATGTTGACAATTATTAGGTATCCGAATTTACAAAATAAACAACACCAGGGGCCCGTTTCACGAAGCTACAAGTTACAAATTACAAGCGGAAGTCTCTTTTCAATACCTTTTGATAGAAAGAGACTTCCGCTTGTAATTTGTAACTTGTAGCTTCGTGAAACGGGCCCCAGGGCATCATGTTTTATTAATAGTGGTAAATCCATGTTTTTTTTATTTATTTTAATACCTTAATGTTAAGCAAATAAAGCGGAACACCTACTGTAAACATATTTTCTAACAATCGTCAAAATGCAACTAAACACGAAAAAGCACAACTGTTATTACACTTATAAAATTGTGAAAAAAAAAACGCAACACTACTCGTGTCGATTCATATCAAACTTGCCTAGATCTTTAAATATCGTAGGTACCTATGTCAATTTGAAGTTTAGTCCTTTATCAGAATACGTAAATTTCCTTACCATTGCCCTTACACTTGATATGCGTCGACACACTTTTAAAGTTACATATCTACATTATACACCACAAAACAAAAGAGTTTAGTGCTCTGGAATGTCTAAGCAAACTTTATACTTTATACATGCTAGCCGTAAAACTATTTCTTATCAAAATCAATTTTCCGGTGCCTGCAACAGCCTTCACATTAACCTATATTGGTTAAAGTACCTATACATTTTATATATAACTACGTAATTAAATATACGTAATAAATGACTGACTTAAAAAATATTATTCGTTCCATTTTTTTAACAATTAGGTACCGGTGAATTCGGATCCTCTTTTTTGAAGTATCTAACCAAAAGCATCACACTTTAGAGCATTGAAAACGCATGTCTTTACTAAATTATACGTCTTTTCTCTCGACTATGCACTAAGAAACCAATTTCCAATTAATACGAATAAGAAGCATAAAATACGAGTGTGTTGGATCTGAAGATTAAGTAGTATACGTAGTCCCCTGTTTCCTCCCTGGATAATGCCAGTAGAGCAATAATTTTTTGTCCAAAAATCTATGGCTACTATTGATATGTTCCTATGTTTTCCTTTTTACGATAAATTGATTCTCAATTACGATAAATTGATTCTCAAAAGAGATATTAACCTTCAAAAACCTAAAAAAAAAATCCAGATTTTCCGCTGTGTTTACACATCCAGAAAACAAATTTGACTAGATTATTAAAAAAAAGGAAGACATAGGAACACGGCCAAAGCCTTTCTTTAATGTTTAATTAAAAAATTAGTTAAATAGGTTAAGTTTTGAGGAAGAAATCAGGGGACTACGAAACGTTGTTTTCATGAAATTTTAAAAGGTATTTTCGGTCCAAGCTGCAGTTGTCTCTATCGCGCTCTGCGCGGGAGAGGCGGGCAGTGCGGGACAGCTACACATTTTACAAATACCTAATTTTCAATTCTCTCCACCTTACTGTTTCCTCTTAAATTTTGTGCAAACATTCAGTATCAAACACAGCCTTACACTACATGAGAGCAGAGCATGCAAAACACAACATTCGGGAAACCAGTTTTTACTCACGATGGGGAATCGAGGTTATGCACGAACGAATACTGTCTGCTCCTTCCATGAAAATAATGCAACATACAATACCTTGAGTAAATAATTAGTAGACGGTTCTGACATTGATTGAGCACTATAAGACATGATATCTAAGTACTAGATAATATTATGAAATCTAGCTTAAATATGAGAACACGCATACGCGCCCTCTCTAACTAGACGATAAGATTTCGTATAGCATAATCGGAGTGAATTGCCGAATTTGAAAGATATTTTTACTCGGGATATTCTTTATGGTTCACCTTGTTTTGGCATAATTTTATTTGTCCGAATGTTCTATTCGCCCGAATACTAGTTACGCATAATAGTTATTTTACGGACAATATTGACTTTTCAGAATAATTATAAAAGAAACCTAACCTAACCTAATATGTTCTAAATGGCTGATGTAAAAGATTTAGCAAAATATTTTCCGTTAAAGCTAGAGAAAAATTATGCGGAATAAAATTCGGGCTAACAATACATTCGGACAAATAAAATTATGCCAAATAAAGGGAACCCATTCTTTATACTTTATACAAAAAAATAGGTGAATTGAGCATATTTATCGGTATTTATGTCAGTGTTCCAAATAAATCCCAAATCTATTCAACACTAATTATTTAGTCTGTATTGCACATGAGAAAAGTTATTGTACAAAAGGAGATATCAGCCTATCTGAGGTATCCTGAGGTACCTGAGTTTGGTTCCGTATTTACTCATGTAGGAAACCCAAAAACAAATGCATTTATTTTACCAACACATTCTATTGTACTTAATAATTTAAAAAAATATTAATAAATAAGTGTTTGAAATATTTGTGAAGAGATTCGAGATATTTGTAGAGCTGTTGATGTAGTTTTCTTAATAAAATATTCGGAGCGGAAAGGACTTTTCTTTCTGTTTTATATTTACGTAACTGCCTGCACATACGAGTAGTAAGTAGCAAGTGATAGGTACTAAATGTCAGGGGTGAATTGGACGTGAGTAGCTCATGGCGCCGGCAAGTTAATACAGATCAATAGGAGTCGATGTGGGTCATTACGAACAATCTATTTCCAATAACCGTCACGTAGAGATGATTTGTAACAAGTGGACAGCGCTTTATTTACAACTGCCACTTGGACGCTTCCGTCATAGCGCGGCAGATGCATCTGTTTACATATCAATTTTCAAATGTATTTGAACGTGATCATCAAAACGACTGGAATGAAATAAAGTGAATCGCTTACCTCATGTCTATAGATTGAGCGGCATAAAAGTTAGGTGCAGAGTTTCGCCATTTCTGCAACAATTAATTTTGTCTTAATGTTCATATGAATGTCAAACTCAAAACAAAATATAAAGTTATTTGTTTTTTTCTGAACATAAAAAGGATCTCTATCACCATGGGATCCGAAGTTTAATCGAATGGTAGTCACTCTTGAACCAAATGACCTAGTGAAGCGGGTTACAAATTTACACAATTCGTAATTATGATGCGTAAGCGGCTTATGAAATGGAAGGGACACTCACAGCAGGTCTGTCTATAACATAGACGGGGATTACTTGGCTATATTTCCGATAGCACCCGCAAGACGAGCGCTGGTGCAGGAGAGGCCGGGCCGCGGCCGCGAGCCGACGGAGGTGGCGGCTGGTCATGGCGACGAGCGAGGGAGGACAGGCGTTCACCTCACCAGTCTATAAGTCTCCGCACTCGCGCCGTACCGCGACACCCTAACGCGCAAGCGCCAACTGACGGAAGGCCCGAAGGCGCCGGCTGCGAATTTTCCCACTATCAACTCCGCTTTATTTACCTGTGACGAGCTCGTAGGCATGGGTGTTACGTGTTACGTTCGTTATCACTACGATGGCTTCAGATTTGTGAAACCGAACGAGACGCCACGTTTTGCCCTATTTGATAATTTTTCACGGTCATTGCTCAATCACAAAATTGTGTTGTCACACAAATTGTTTGGTAGGTACGAGTAGGTATCTCAAATACCAAACGACTAACTTTTAAAACTAGTATACTAGGTAGTCATAAGAATAAGTTTTGATGCCCATACTCAGAGTATTTAAAATTATGTCATATTTAAATTCGCCTCGCGAGTTGTTCTGCGTGGATTTTCCAATACATACCTATTTCGTCCCCTTTTCACTCTTAGGAATTGATGATTTTTTCCTTTAAACGTGTGATAATACGTGGATTGAGAGAGTTAGGCAATGCTCAACACTTTTGACCCTTAAATTATAAGAAATTAGGTAATTATTTGAATATTCATCCCTAATTTTTCGTCCACGCCTTCAGCGGTTTTGTTTGAGAAATTTCACCCTGTTCCGTCAATCCCTACCGCCATATCCCCCCTGATAGTGATGTGTAGAATATTTTTCCTTTCTTCCCCAACAGTAGGGATATAATTCCATATATCCCTACTAAAATCCACTACAGTAGGGACTCGTGGATTTTTTTCAAACCATCGCTACCAGTTTGCCCCCTGGTAGGGACTCGTGGTTTTTTTTCCAACCGTCCATACCAACTTGCTGTCTGGTAGGGACTCGTGGATTTTTTTCCAACCGTCCATACCAACTAGCTGTCTGGTAGGGACTCGTGGATTTTTTCCCAATCATCCACCATTTCATTTTAAATCGTAGAATAAACAATTACAAGAATTATCTATGTACATATATTTAGTTATCTTAATATATCTAGGAAATGGCTCACTGTTACGTTTCCTGCCACCAATTGGTTATGAGCATTTTCAATGAATTGATCTGCCATGTGCCGTGACCAAAAAGCTAGCTAAAGCTGAATTTTTAATTAGACGGAGTAAACTGACGTTTACGGGCGCATTCTTCGTGTGATTACTGCGTTATGATTTAATAACTGCGATACTGTGTATGAATAAAACTTACTATATTTTCACTGGTTTCATATTTTGTCATTTATAATTTCATTAAATAAAAACTATGTAATGCGATATTTTAAATTAGAACTATCAAATTACGCCGTGTAATTAAAAATCCGTCTTTAGTAGGTATGAGTGGCAGAAATTCCAAGTGTCCCTACTAAGGGGTACCTACGGTGGTAGAATTTCCAATTGTCCCTACTAAGGGGTACGGTGATAGAGAAAGGTCTAAGAAATCCCAATTATCTCTAGGTACTAAGGAGAACGGTGGTAGAGAAAGGTGGAAGAAATTCCAATTATCCCTACTAAGGGGTACGATAGTAGAGAAAGGTGGAAGAAATTCCATCTACCCCTATCAGTGGGGCATAGGAGGGAAAAGTGGATATCCACTTTTCCCTTCTATGCCCCACTGATATTTCACATTTCACAAGGTGGGGAAGAAAGGAAAAATATTCTACTCTTAATGCACATGCCTCGTAATATACCTACTTATTTGTTTCAATTTTCATACTTTAAAACTCGCCGTTGTCTATCAATTTGTCTTTCATTTTGCCTTGTTCTCTAAATACCGTTCAATGTAAATCCTTATATACAAGTTTGTCGTAAAAAAATATATTGCTTAGGTAACCTATTACGACTAGTGTATACATAAAACTGGATCTGTTTTCTTTTCTTCATGTAAGTAGGTGCGGGTAATAAGGCATAAAATAAATGTTTATTTTGTATTTGTTTATGATATAAGTAATATATTTTCGTTTATATTTTAAAGCAAATCTTCCTTATTTATAATTAATCAATAGGTTCGTTAAATTTGTTGTTTCGGAATTTCGAATACACAGTTTTTATTTTATTTCAAATCTTCCTTAGGCCGTATTACCCGCACATACCTAAGGTGTCTTATCTTTAGGTTGATGAAAACCACGTCATTGTAAAGGAAATGGCGTCATGTTTCCTTAGTCATTACGAATTTATTGTAGGGCTCACTACTTATTTACTTTTTTTGATCATGGATTAAAAGATAAAAGCTGAAAAACTTAAAGAATGTAATCGTTTACGTAACATCTCTAGTACATTCTTTACGCTAGGGACTAATTTAATGCCTTTTAATGCTTTGACGATTTTACACTAACACTCTAATTAACACTAGACACTGGTGGTTAGGTTTCATGCTTGACATTCTGGATTTAAACTCCTATATAGATATAATATCGCCTTCCGCTAGTTGAGATCCAAGGTTTCAAAAATGTAGTGGTTTATCTAAAGCCATTCAACAATTACTTGATTAACAATGTGAGGCATGAATGGCATGATTAAGGAAAAAATTAATAATGGAAATCTAAGTTCATATATACGTTCATCAATACATTCCAAGATCTTTGTATCTATATCGCAATGGGTAAATTCGTTTATTACTTCAAGTCACAATAATAATCACTTCAATGGTCTTATTACCTACATATTTTAATAAAAGCTCACGCATCTGATGATAGGTAGTACCGCGATGAGGAAAATATACTCGGCTTACATGTAATACTGTATTTCTTTAGGCCGTAGCTGGCCGAATCCAAATTAATTACTTTTTTAAATGCAACTACGATGTCTAGCCAGAGTAGGTAAAGCAGAATGCACACAAGCAATAATCACCTCAAAATCATTGCCATGATCCATAACGAAATCGTCGTAACCACCGCCCGATAAAGTCCGCATATCAATATGAACAGACCGGTGTCGACTTCGGGAGGGATGCGTCTGCGTCTCCCGCGACAACTGACGCCAGCCGTGTATTCGCACACCCG
Organism: Eudemis profundana; assembly: GCA_947034925.1. Lineage (NCBI taxonomy): Eukaryota > Metazoa > Arthropoda > Insecta > Lepidoptera > Tortricidae > Eudemis > Eudemis profundana. Next base: position 16,710,842 of record OX344798.1, read on the forward strand.
CGTACGCGCGAAACTGAGACATAATTCTCTCCTGCTTGTCGTTTATAAATACTCATACTACCGGGAGCATATAGGCTGGGAGCGTCACTATATTTAGAATTCCACGGTCACGGCATATGCTGTGACAGCAATATCTCATACAAATCTGACTCAAGTAAGACTAATAAAACTTTCAGATAATGAGTATGTGCAGTCAGCGTCGAATATAATGGAACCGGCCGAGGTGTAAACTGTTTTTAACCCCTGACGCAAAAAGAGAGCTGTTATAAGTTTGACGCCAATGTCTGTCCGTCTGTGGCATCGTAGCTCTCGAAAGGATTTCGATGCGATGCGATATCTTTTACGGGAAATCAAGTTCCTTGCGGTGGTTCTTAGCTATGTTTGGTAAAAATCGATCCAGCAGTTTGAAGAGTATCAGCCCTTTTCCAAAATAATTTAAGGCATTTTCGGCATAAAAAGATTTTTTTTTTTATTTCCGTATGATTAAATACGTAATTATATTGTACGAACGGCATTTAGTACAAAAAGAACATTTAAAAAGCATGAAATAAAACTTAAATTTAAAAATCCCTCGACTGAACAAAACTCTAAAAAAGTAAAGAACTCTAAATAGTATAGAAATATCATTTCATCGAAAGTAAATTTGTGGGGGGGGGTTTCACATTAAAGCACATAACGTTAAGATTTTATTTTAAATTTTACTGATTTGGTCGCATATAACCCGGATATGGTTGCAATGAATAAATGACTAAAACATACAAAGGTTTTGAAACGTCGGATTTTATATAAAAATTGATATAAAATCCATCCTATTGGCCTTTTATGTTTTTAAGATAAGTTGCTCTTGAGGGATCTTCTGTTTTAGATTGCATGTAATGGGTTAGGGCAGGGGTTCCCAAAGTGTGCGCCGCGGCGCCCTGGTACGCCGTAGATACTAAAGAGGGGCGCCGTGAGTCGATCCTCTATCATTATCTAAAACCACAAATATTCGCGGGTACCTATAAAGCAAAAATACCTATTTGAGCGAACTAGGGTAGGGCGCCGTGACTAAGTACTAAACTTGTAAGTGCGCCACGGGCTGAAAAAGATTGGGAACCCCTGGGTTAGGGCCCCGACGCGAGCAGATCTACTACATCGGGCCTGGTAGGGCTTTGTAGATTCGCCTTTGTAGCTCTGTGCTCCTCCATACGTCCGAGTGGTCCGAAGTGCTCAAGACCTTGTTCTCGCTTGCCATATTGAGTGGGGTGAAGTTTCTGTCAACTGCTACAACACCACGATGAATCTAAGACTCGATGCTCAGGAAGAACTCCCTAAGACTGCTCTAAGCTCTGCTTTAAGTGTAGACATAAAATGATGTGCACAACACGGGAGGTAATAAAGAAAGCCATCGATCGCATATTTACGTCCCACGTTTGCAGCTCGGGCCGCAAACTTATGCGATCTCGGCCTTTCTGTATTACCACCCCAGTTGTGTAATGTACGTACTATTTATTCTCTTTCTTGGAATCATAGAAAAATTTGCCCTTTGGAAAAATACTCCTCATATAAGGTATCATATATTATTACCTACCTATTCTATTTCTCTAATAACAGTCACATTAATTTAATTTTTATGCTTCCGTACTAAAATGGTAAAAAAGAAACCCTTATGGTGCGACTCTGTCTGTCTCTCCGTCTGTCACAGTCAGATATCGATTTGAAATTTGGAATAGTTTTAAAGTCACTAACCCGAGCGTACTAATAAAAGTCTCATACCTAGGGGAGGGTGAGGTATAATGATCCCCTTAAGGGAAAAACTTTATCTGTGGCCAAAGTTGAAGAGGTAAACGCAAGATTTCAATTGTTGAGAGTAGTGAATTTACTTATCTTTGTAACTGCATACTTATTTTGCATGATATGTATGTAGTTTTTTTGTATTAGAGGTTTTTGTAAAAGTTTAATAAGGGATCATTTTATACACACCTGTGTACAAAATGATCCCTCTACTAAACTTAGGATAGGGGTAAAACGATCCCAGGGATTATTTTATACCCTAATTTATTTAGTATCAGTGAAACAAAACACCCAGCTGTTTATTGTAGTCATATGTATTGTTCATAACAATAAAAGTATGTAAGCGAGTTATACATAACTCTTGTAGTCTTTTAGTTAGTAGGGATTATTTTACCCCAAGCACCAAATTCCAAGATATCGATCAAAAATATAACCTTCAAATGCCACATGCGGTATTCAAACATTGCTTAAATATAGCCAATTGCTATTAAAACCCGCCAATAAAACAACATTTCAATAAGCATGAACATGAAAAAAGTAATGAAATTTCAAAAACAGGGTTACCTTAGATCAGAGCCGTACTTTTTAATTATTTTTTAATAAAATCAGGCTAAGTGCTCATACCGCCATGACACTCGGAGAGGCAACTGGCAGGGGTGCGGGGATGACGTTTGTTGCGTATTTGAATAGATGGCTTTAGTTGTCACTTGTATACGGCTGGGGATCATTTGACCCCATGGGATCGTTTTACCTCACTCTCCCTACTTTTTTTTTAATTGCGTGAACTTTAGTCGTTTTTGTAGTGAAACAATTTAAATGGATTAAATTGCGTATATTATTTAATAGATTCATTCTGACGCTTTGTAATACTTTTTACAACATTCATGGTCGCGGGTAGTCTGTTGTTTTATTACAAAGATAAACAGAAACTGAAGACAGTATTGTATAAGCGTATTGCTTGGGCGAAGCTTTTCATATCGTATTATTGTCGTCTAGCAAATGTTACGTAGACCGGATCCTTGTTCCTCAGGACCAGATCTGCAATGAACTTCAGGTCTTCCGGACGAGTGACAGGCTGCAGTTCAAACCTCCGCAGCACTTCTGCTAGCACTAACTTCATCTCTAATAGGGCAAATTTTTGACCTGTAGAACAAACGTTGTATGTCTTAGTATAAATTATTCATTAACAAGAGTACCTTTAGTGGGGTAGAAACAGCATCGGTAGCAAAATGTACGGGTAGACTACATAATTACCTACAGAAATTATTAGAGTTAAAGCTACAAAAAAGTGTAAGATTTCCATAGGCTGAATGAAATTATTATATCTCAGGGTTTGTCCTGCCAAGTATTTTTCGGCTCCCGAGTCCCGACGAATTGCAGCCGGACTTTCAAAATTTCAGGATTTTTTATTTTTCTAGATTTGTTCTCTGGCTTCTAGTTCATTATAATAATTTATTATGAATAGGCATATCTATTAAACGGAAAGATATTTGCCAAGTATCAAGGCTAATTAATCATCTTGCTTGTTATGTTGCCATGTGTGTTTTTTGCAATAAAACCTTTAATCGACCTCACCTCTGCAGACTTAGCGTAGTCTGACTCTATTTGATGACGGATCAAATCAGCTTCTTTTTATGGATTGTCAAAACGCTCAGATAGTACCTCGTGTGTTCATAAGTTTTGAGACGAACAAAATCATTTTTTTCTCGTTTTATTTCCGTTTAATTTTTTTTTGTAATAATATAATCCACATAAATGCGCGTGACACTAGTAGAGCGACTGTGAATTCGCCATCAAAACATATAACCTGGCATTTTAACACTTAGAGTGTGACGTCACGAATCTTAGGACCCCTCCCACCCCTTGTCACACAATGTCACACTTCGTCGATCCCCTCTCTCCCCCTTAACGTGTGACGTTCTTTATGGATGACCCCCTACCTACCTATGCAGTTCCTAGGCCCCGCGCTGAACGGAATGTACGCGTAGGGGTGCCGGCTGGCGCAGAGTTCTGGCAAGAACCGGTCGGGGTCGAACTTGGAAGGGTTGGGGAACAGATCCTCGCGGTGATGCAGGTCATAGATGGAGATGTGACATGGGACTCCAGCGGGGACGTCGTACTTGTTACCTGAAAAACAGAATTTGGTACATTCAAACTTTGACCATGGTTGGGATCATCGATGTATATTCCTTCTAGGGATGTAGCGATACCGATGCCGATATATCGGCCGATATATCGGTATCGCCGATATTATATAACCGATATTTTTAAGAGCGCGAAAAGAATTTGCTGTATGAAAAAAAAACTGCAAAAAGTAATTTCAATTTCTGACTTAATTTATGTATTGGTCCTTGGACCTTGTGCAATAATAATTACTATGTTAATTAAATCTTTGGTTCTTTAAAAAAAAATGAATTTTGAGTTGACAATTTATTTATTTTTACTTACACTTTCAAGGTTGACTCTGGTAAATATAGCTAGTAGTCATTGCCATTAGTTTATAATAAGGAAATACAAATATCTGAAGTTCATACTTCATTATTTAGCTAAGATATCGGTATCGGTATCGCCGATATTAACTACTATATATCGGTAACGGTATCGATCGTATCGGCAAAACTGTGTATCGTTACATCCCTAATTCCTTCACTGGTCAGTCCCTTGAAGCTGGAATAAAATCAAACTTCTAAGTTAGTGGTAAAAAACCGGTCAAGTGCGAGTCGGACTCGCTTCCGTACAAACTCATAAGTAGATAAATGAATAGTTCAAGAAAAACTGTAATGGCGGTTAGTTTAGTAGGAGCAAATAAGTATGTGTTACGATTTTTGCAAATTTCTCTAAAACGGTGCAAGTTAGGAAAACCGTTATGTTTTTCCTGTAATATTTAGGATGACATTAATAATTGGTAATTGTCACATATTTTTCTGTTCAGTAACTTCGAAGATAATAGGGGGGAATGGTATTTTTTTAACGTTTTTCGTCATAAATCAAAAACTACTTATTTAAGAGAAAAAACAAAACGGTGTTTTAATCTACAGCCCTTTCATTTGATATCTCACTCGATATAATAGCCCTACTTTCAATTTTCAAAGTCCCATTACGGACCCCTTAACCCATTCACTGCTAATCACGACACATTGTCGTGATTCCGGAACGCTCTTCGCGCGCTGATCACGACAGTGTGTCGTTACCACATTTTTGGCTTTTATCTCCATCAGTATACATCTTTTTAATATCGTTTTCTTAATTTTACCTACTTAAAGGATGTGTTAAAAGCAACTGATACTTATTTTGAGAATATTAGAATAAAATCTTTTTATTTAAGAACACTAAACTTTTAGTAAATTTCAATAGAGATTAAACACTCTCTGATTAAATTTTTTCATGCCTGCCATATATAGCGAATTACACGATAAGTAATATAACAAATAGTTACATTTAAAAAATAAAATATTAATTATATTAGTACTTTTAGGTATCACGACAGCGTGTTGTGATTCAGCGAGCGGCGAGAGTTGTATTTCCTTCAATGCCAATAATGACGTAACTCCGAACTTGGTTTATAATCGTTTTGGACCGTAACCCGTACACATAAAGTTTATTTCTCCTTGAATTGTAATGGAGTTATATTTTTTCGTACATGATAATGGTACTACGTGAGTAATGAATGGCGTTATGCAGTTTTGTATGTTACCAGTGAGATTTTAGGTAAGCGAATGCATTGATCCCGTGCATTGATCGAAAATGAATGCGTAAATGTATATACGCAACCAGGCGATTTTATGTTTTATTTATTTTATTTTGTTAATCGTGTTGATGACATTATTTTATTATAATGTACAAGGTGCTCGTGAGGAATCCAAAAGATTTTAAACACACATTCCTGAGATCATTAGGAGTAAAAAATGTTATATAACATAATGCAAAAATACAAGAAAAAAAGTTACAAGGATTTTTTTTATTGATTTTTGTACGTAAAATATTTTTTTTAATGTCGAATTTTACATTTTGAGTTCCTCACGAGCACTTTTGAGAAACGCGACATGGTTAAAACCACGAAATCTACAAAAACTCAAATAATATCATCGTATCAAGAACAAATATTTTTTTTGCCGGTTTTGATATTATGTTATAAACATTTTTTACTCGTAATGACCTCAGGAATGCGTGGTTAAAATCTTTTGGATTCCTCACGAGACACCTTGTATGAATAGACATTTCAAAAGGAAATATTTTGATGTTACGTCTGGAGAAAAAAAAATTACGTTTTGAGCAATAGGTAACGAACTAATGATTAATAAAATTACCTACCCGGCGGCCCTTTTGTATTAAAGTTGCACGTGCAGATAGAGAGTATAATGGTTTGCAGCGTCGTATTTTTACTGATAATAATTAGCACTGACACTGAGCTTTTACCCGCCATGCCTTTCGTTCATGTAGTTGAAGCAGTGGTCTTACTTATGCACAAATTAGCGTGTTATTTTTAATCATTGTTACCAATGCCGCTCTATAATCCCCATAAGGAAGATAAGCGATAACGATTACTCTCATTCCTAGAGTTTATATTCCCAGGTACATTAGAGTCGGACTACGCTAAGTTTGTAGAGGTTGAAAGGTTTTATTTAAAAAAAATCATATGGCAAACATCACAAGAAAGAGGATAATTCAGTCCTGATACTAGGTAAATATCTTCCGATTTAATAAGTATATATTTGTCTACATGCCTACTGAAATAAATATTCAGGACAGTCTTGCACAAATCGATCTATTCTCAACCAAACTAAGTAGGTAATGTTTGTATACATGTACATATTTAAATATAATACTTAAATACATACATAGAAATTATCCAAGAACCTGGAACAAATTTGGTTGGAACTAAATCGATGTGTGCAATACTGACGCAGATATTTATTTCAGTAGGCATGTAGACACATTTTGTAATAAAAAGAAAGAAGAAGCCTTAGAGTCTGTGCGGAAAGAGAATAGGATTAATTTTGGGGGGCGCTGTAATGCTTTTGTACCGTATTTTCTGTTCTGTGGCCATACTGGTTAGGTTAGTTCCGTTTTTTGCCACGCCTATTCTCTTTCCGCCCAGACTATTGAGCTGACTATGGGGCTAGTTCGATTTGTGTAAGATTGTCGCCTAATATTTATTTATTTTATTTTATCTTGGTTGGTATGTAGGTTGATGATACTTTTCATACAAAATAAATTAATATTGAGTATTGCGGCCAGCCTCCTGGGCACCCTCCCTCGTGGCACCGACCTGGAGACCGTGCATTATTTATAGTTTATTTTCTATCCTTTTATTAACCTTAATATTATATGTCTAGTTTTAAGTCTTTTTATCTGAACTGTTTTGCTCATTTCACTATTAACTAAATAAATCTACATATTGAGTTGATGACTATTTTAAAAGACACTTCTGTGTTAGTCACAAGTTAATGTCAACTATGCTATGACAGTGTTGGGGTTATGACAGCTCATTTATACTGGTTGGTGATTAAATTAAGATTATGAATATAATTACAACATTACTTTCTTGGAGAAATGAACTTAATTAGATCTGAAGAATATACGAATAAGTTAACGGTAAACAATAAAAACACGGTGTATAATTCGAGTTAGCGAAACCTGTTCAAAGTTTTAAAGGAATTGTATATAACGTATGGTTTTCACATTCTTGAATAAAAAAGAATGTTTACATTCGGTAGTATTTAAATTGCATACAATCATTGTATTTTACTTCTAAAAACACCTTACCCAAGTTACAAATAAATAACTACCTACCGCTGCCAGCGGCACCCTAGATTAGGTTTTTTACTTTTTATTTTATGTATTGTAAAAAAACAACCCAGAGAAAATAAACATATACTAAATAAAAAAATAGCAAAAAACATTTTAAAATTAAAACAAAACATTATGTTGGCTAAAGAGAAATCGCGCATAACGCTATCCAATATAAAGCTCGCATCGCTGAGCCACTGAGTAACGACACGCTGTCGTGACTCTACGGCAGCTAGTTCGAATGTATGACAGCGCGCCGTACATGCTTCTGGAGTTCGGACGTCGCAGTGAATGGGTTAAAAAAAAGTTATCATTTTTAGGGTTCCGTAGCCAAAATGGCTAAAAAGGAACCCTTATCTTATAGTTTCGTCATGTCCGTCAGTCCGCCCGTATGTCACAGGCATTTTACTCAAAAACTACAAGACCTATACTGATGAAATTTGGAATATAGATGTCTTGTAGATGCCGCAACTAAGTTTGGTAGTTAAATAATAAAAATAAAAAAAATCTAGGGGGGGCACTCCATACATTTTTTTTTCACAAAATGTCAACGTGTGGTACATAGTTCGACAGCTCTTTTGAATACATTTTAAGGTTTTTAAGTAATGTTTTTGATTAAGTGAATACCTTTCGAAAAAATCGCTCCGAAAGTTGTGAAAATTGTGTCCCCCCCTCTATCTTCTAAACCGTGTGTCCGAAAAATATAAAAAAAATTACAAAGATAACGCTCAATTAATACTTTCAACGAAAATTATTTTCAACAAGATCGGATTAACCGTTTTTGAGTTATTGCCGATAAACTGCGCTTCTCAACAAAAGGACATAATTGCTATGAAGATACGCTCTTTTGTTGTTGTACTTTTTTTACATCGTATTTTTTACCTTATATAACTATAATGAACCTTAGGCTATGGAACCCTACACTGAGCATGGTCCGACATGCTCTTGGCCAGTTATTTTTTACATCCAATAGGCTCGGGTTAGCTACTTTTAATAGGTACTATTCCAAATTTCAAATCGATAAACCCTAAACCACTGGTCCCTGGATTGTGATGAAATTTGGCATGCAGATAATTCGAGAATGGACTTAGGACAGTTTTTTATCCTAGATCTCATCCCTTAAGGTAGGAAATAGGGAGTGGACGTTTGTACGGAGAATTCATTTCCCGAATCAGGGCTACCAAAGTCATCATTGGAGATAGTTTGGAACCCAGGGAAGGACCAAGAATAGTTTTAATCCTGGAAACCATCCGTTATGGGGGTGAAAAGGAGGATGGAAAGTTTTACGGAGAATTAACCATTTCCCAAGTACGGGATATAAATAAAGCCTAACTTGTAATCCTTACTGTATGTAGCAAAAATCGGACCCGGTGGGGGCCGAGGGCGCCTGGGGTCGAACCAGATCGCTAGTCCCGGTCCAGCTTGAGAGGGAAGGAAAAAAATAACTCATTATTGGAGATGGCCAACCATCTCCAATAATGAATTATTTTTCGTTGGTTGATAGGTTGGGTAAGGGTAAGAGTAAGAGTAGGGAGGGATAAGGGTTTGGGTACGGATACGGGAACGTCGTCGTCGTCGTCGTCGTCGTCGTCGTCGTCGTCGCCGTCATCATCAACAACCTTCTTCAAACACTTATACCAACCTATCTAAAGGTTAGTTGTTCAAATAACGATATTGATAAAATATTAATTTCATTTCACTGATATACATAGGTAGTAGGTACACGTACAGTCGAGTTCATCATTATCTGAGCAAAGATTGGACCAAAAATAACTGAACAAGACTGTCAGAAGCATAAGAACTAGATCAGATATTTTTGATCCGTTTTTTGCTCAGATAATGATGAACTCGACTGTACTATGTTCTTATATCAGTGAAATTAAATTAATCTTAATTTAAATACAATTCAATCAACTAAAACTAAAACGTTAGTTTGATTGGTAGTCTATCTCTATCAGATTAAATAAATAATTGTTTGACGATACTACAATTATTTATTATCAGATTAAAAATTGAATGATTTTAGCATATCAATTTTAATCAGATTGACGAGCGTATAATTAAATCTGTTATCAAATGGTTTGATTGAGATTAAATTTCTCGATTTTATTATTAATTAATCTTAATCAAACTAATGTTTGCCCATTTCTGCTAGTAATTGTATAGTTCATTACAATGATCACAATCGTAACAGTTCGAAACGTGCAGCGCTTACCTAAACCGTTATACCGTGTGATATCTGCACCAACCACCAAGTCGAGCAAAACAAAGGCAAGGCCGTACTATCCTTTCCTCGAAGCCATTCAGGCCATTTTCAACCTCCTATAATTTTGGTGTCCGTCAAGATAGCGTACACCGTAAAGATATTCAGAATCTGATGCAGCCAATAAATAGTACCCAAATAGTACCGACGAAATACCTAGGTGAAAAAAATAGTACCCTTAAACTTTTCGAAATATAAGGCCTGTTCACGGTGTACGCTACCGGGCGTCAAGCTGGCGTACACCGTTTGTATCTCTGGAACGGCTTTGTTTTTGGAAACGATTTATATCTCAAAAAATAGTACCCAAATAGTACCCTAGGGCCCTAAAATTTTATTTCTCTAGCTATCGTAGAAGCCGACATATTCCATAACTTGACGGTGTACAAAATTTCACACCGTCAAGCTGGCGTACCCGGGAATTCCTTATAGAAAGAGCTCACTATATCTCGGCTTCTACGATAGCTAGAGAAATAAAATTTTAGGGCCCTAGGGTACTATTTGGGTACTATTTTTTGAGATATAAAGCGTTTCCAAAAACAAAGCCGTTCCAGAGATACAAACGGTGTACGCCAGCTTGACGCCGGTAGCGTACACCGTGAACAGGCCTTATATTTCGAAAAGTTTAAGGGTACTATTTTTTTCACCTAGGTATTTCGTCGGTACTATTTGGGTACTATTTATTGGCTGCATCAGATTCTGAATATCTTTACGGTGTACGCTATCTTGACGGACACTAATTTTGTGCTGGCTATAGCTAGGACCCTGAATTTTCATGGATATATAGGGCACAATAAGACTTAAGTATATTCTCAATAACATTAAATTTGAACGCGTAGTTTAAGAACGATTGTACGTCATAGTTCCTCACTGATTCACTGACTGACTGACTGATGATCATCATAATTCTAAGGTACTTCTAGCAGACCCACAAGCTCCAAATTTTAAACATAGTTTTTAGCCTATCAAGTACTACAAAACCAAACCTCTAAACATCTAGACATCCAAACATCTTTACTAACTTTCACATTTATATATTAGTAGAATTTATAACTTACTGAGTATAACGTCCTCTGTCAAATTGCGGCTAATAAAATGCACTGGAGGATACATTCGTAGCGATTCCTTTATACAGCGGTCTAGGTACGGCATATTGTTGATATCTTCCATTTTAACAGCGCGATTTGAGTCGCCAAGTATATCTATAATTTCAGCAGCAGCCTTATCCTGAAATAATACTAAATGATCATAGTACTTATTCATTACATTGCGTTCGATCCCGAATGTTTGTACAATCCATGCTTCTAACATTTAAACAATAGAAATAATATTCAGCAGTTTTCTTTCACAAGCTTTATTTAACTTGCAATCTTCGTATGCAAGTTGTCCGTTTCAAAATTTGCATATCATTTTAACAACCACTTGCTTGTTATCCGATTCAGCTGAAAAGCAGGCTTTTGTCAGTTCGGTGATAATGGAATATTATGGCTATGGACGGGATGTATCGACTCATCGACTGGCTAATGTTAAATATTAGAATAGTCTTATATGGGATACTACGTTTTTTTACTCTACACTCTAAAAAATATACAAATTCTGTTTAAAAATAATATAAAAAAAAGTATGTATAAAGAGTATGATGCACACCTGTATATCCTTGTGGTTAGCTAACGCCAACATGCAGAATGTCAACCCAGACGCGGTGGTGTCGTGGCCCTGCAAAAAAAAAACCGATCAATTGCGAGTCGGACTCGCGCCCCGAGGGTTCCGTATAAACTCATAAGTAGACACAAGAAAAACTGTATGGCGATTAGTTTAGTAGAAGCAAATAACTATGTGTTACGATTTTTGCAAATTTCTAAAAAACGGTGCAAGTTAGGAAAACCGTTATATTTTTCCTGTAATATTAAGGATAACATATAGTACATTACACAACTAGGGTGGTAATACAAAGAAAGGCCGAGATCGCAGAAGTTTGCGTAAATATGCGATCGAGGGCTTTCTTTATTATCTCCCGTGTTGTGTACATCATTTTATGTCTACACTTGGCCAGAAAGCGGCTTTTTCCGTACCTACGCGCAGCGTGCGGAAAAAACACTTTATGGCCAGGTGTGGCATAATAATTGTTACAGATTGTTTTGTTCAGTAACTTCGAAGATAATAGGGGAGAATGGTATTTTTAAACGTTTTTCGTCATAAATCAAAAACTACACATTTAAGAAAAAAAAACGATGTCTAAATCTGAATTCTTCATTTGATACCCCACTCGATATACAAGCCCTCCCAACCCCTTTAAAAAGTTAATATTTGTTATTGGCTGATTGAAAAAATATTTGTCAACTAAGTTAGTTCTCATGTATAATTTTTCATGAAGGAATCATGTTTTGAAGCACACTTTTGTGTATTAAATTAAAATTGCTGCCACAAGCTACCTTATTTTAGATTTATGTCCCTAGATGGCGCTAGTGGTACGTTATTTTTATGGTATTTACTAGTGGCAGATTTCCTAACATACTACGATTATAGAGTTTTTAATAATTATTGTTACTTTATGTTTTTTTTCCGATTCCTGATGAGTGATCATTGTATTTAATTGATACTTTTATGTAATCTGAAATAGGCCATCGCTTAGTTTTACTACTCTCCGCTAGATGGCTCTAGTAGGGAGGGTAGAAGTAATATAATATCTTAAAATTTTTGTAAATTTCTAAAAAAATATTCAAGTTAAGAAGAGAAAATATAACGGTCTTTCTAATATTAATAATAATCCTAATAAGTAGATACATGAATAGTTCAAGAAAAACTGTATGGCGATTAGTTTAGTAGGAGCAAATAAGTATGTGTTATGATTTTTGCAAATTTCTCAAAAACGGTGCAAGTTAGGAAAACCGTTATATTTTTCCTGTAATATTCAGATTGATATTGATAATTGGTAATTATGACACATTTTTCTGATCAGTAACTTTGGAGATAATAGGGGGGAATGGTATTTTTTTAAACGTTTTTCGTCATAAATCAGAAACTATTTATTTAAGACAAAAAATAAAAACGGTATTTTAATCTACAAATTAAGCCCTTTCATTTGATACCCCACTCGATATATTAGCCTTACTTTCAATTTGGAGCCCTTTAAAAAAAAGCAAAAAAGGTACAAGTTTTTTTTTATGTCCAATAATCTCGGGTTAGCTACTTTTAACACTATTCCAAATTTCAAATCGATAGCAGCAGTAGTTCCTGAGAGATCTGGCTGTGACAGACGGACAGACAGACAGACAGACAGAGTGCCATAAGGGTTCCTTTTTTACCATTTTGGTACGGAACCCTAAAAACAACCCATAGCATAGCGACACTCAGTGGTTATTTCAGTGTTGCATTAGCGTGCTTAGAGCAACACAGAAGGTAGTCGCCATAGCACATTTTTCCGATACAAAAAAGGCTGCCATTTGTTACGGGGACATCTGCACAAGGTAGGTACTCTTACTTATTACACGTGAGTATAAAATGGTGTCTAACACATAATGAATGAAACAATAAACTGACAATTCCACGACCAAAAAGAGAAATAGCCTTTTTGGTGGCTTGGCAGACGGTAACGTCTGGCTAAGACTACAACTCCAAGCTGTCAACTGCAACCTGCTCCAAATTAGCGTGATCGTTCTATATCTGTGCTTGCACTCTCTCAGTCAATATATAGGGTAAGTGCTCCAGTGAATGAACAAATCCAGTGAACGAACAAAATGCATGTTTTTGTCGTAAAATAAGATTTCTGTACCTTTTTACCACGCGTGATATTTTTTTTTCGGTGAGCAACATTATTTGACAAGTTCTGGTAGCACTTACTTCAACTCATACGCATCAGGGTCAAAATAGCGGCGATGTAAAGTGGGCATGCTGTTGCTGTTCGTTCTTTATATGGAGGTGTAATAAGGGTTAAGGTAAGCTACGTTGTGTTTAATGTGCTATTGCGTGTGTCTTGTGCGTCTGCCTTGTACAGTGCGTGTTTTATTAAGCCGTAAGGTCATGTTTGTGCTATTAATGTATAGTTCAATATGATTTATTTTCAATTGTGACTTTTAATCCAGTGTTCTATAACTAGAAATCAAAATGACTTAAATCCAATGAACGAATGGGGGGGGGGTTCATTTACTGGAATCGCGTGATTTATTGTTTGTTCAATATCTGACGTTTCAGTAGTAGTTATAAGATTTGGTTTTCTATGACTTTGGTAGAAATGTGCTGTCTGACAAAAGGCCAGTGTTCGAACAAAACTTTAAATATTCAATTTTTAACAGTTTATTCACTGGTCTGAGTTTTCCAGTAAATGAACTACCGCAATGACAGTTAGTCCATTAATTATTTTCCAAAACCAGTGAATGAACTACAACATTTATTGTAGGGATGTAACGATACACAGTTTTGCCGATACGATACCGATACCGATATATAGTAGTTAATATCGGCGATACCGATACCGATACCGATATCTTAGCTAAATAATGAAGTATGAATTTCAGATATTTTTATGTCCTTATTATAACTAATGGCAATAACTACTGGTTATATTTACCAGAGAGTCAACCTTGAAAGTGTAAAGTAAAAATAATAAATTGTCAACTCAAAATTCTTTTTTTTTATTAAGAACCAAAGATTTAATTAGCATAGTAATTATCATTGCACAAGGTAATAGAATAGACCAATACATAAATTAAGTCAGAAATTGAAATTACTTTTTGCAGATTTTTTTTCATACAGCAAATTCTTCAAATATCGGTTGTATAATATCGGCGATACCGATATATCGGCGATACCGATATATCGGCCGATATATCGGTATCGGTATCGGTATCGTTACATCCCTAATTTATTGTATTTTTCTTGTTTTAAACATGGAAACTTCAAAAAAATCATACAAAATATTCCAATATGACCAAGAATCTCTCGACAAAGCCCTAAAAGCCCTTATACCAAAGTAAAGCATTATTGTTAAGGTAGTTCATTCATTGGTTTCATTTGTTCATTTACTAGAATTTTGTGCCACTACAGCTTGCTATAATTTAAAACTGTGCAGCACTACTACAAAATAAAATTGATTTTTGAAAACTAGAATAGTTGTTTACCCTATAGGAACAGTAATATTTGAATTTAATTATTGCTATCAGCCAAAAATATTTTTTTAAAGTTGAAAATTTCCTTAAGTGTTCATTCACTGGAGCACTTACCCTACTTATTTATTGTAAGAGTATTTTGACTTGGAGAATGTGAAGTTCTGAGGATATAGTTTCCACACCTCCTGCCAGTGGCGGCGTAAGTCAATCGGGTACCCGGGCGGAAAGGTCTACTTTTCGTTTTCGCATGGGTTAGGCCCTGCTGCTGCCTCCTGCTGATGAATTTGAGCTAGGATATCTGGGGGTACGGCAGTGCCTCCGCCAAGTCGAGCAAAACAAAGGCACGACCGTACCATCCTGTTCTCGAAGTCATTCAGGCCATTTCCAACCTTCTGTAATCTTGTGCTGGCTAAACCTAGAACCCTGAATTTTAGGTATATATGTATAAACGTAATGAATTTAGACCATATATATTTTAAACTTATGATAAAAGATGATATAAATTCGGTACGTTCTGCAATTTGACTTTATGTATTTTGATCGTATGCAAAACGACCGTATAACATGTGTTTTAGATATTTTGCTACGTAACCGTTTTTGAAGGGTCTCTGTCTGTATTCAATAATTCCAAATCACATCAAAACGTAGCACTTCTACTTACTTCGAACATGAACGTATCAACTTCCTCTTGAATTCCAGCGTTGTCAATCAGGCCATTTTTTTCTGCTGATATTAATAAATCCAGCATAGCTATTTTCTTTTTTTTCTTCATATACACGTCATCATCGTTGGCGTCATTCTCTTCGCTATCTTTTATTTTATCCGTATTGCTGAGTGCTATCTTTCTTTCATTTATGACGTTTTTGGTAAATGTCCGAATAACTTGTAAAATGTTTTTTTGGGCTTTTCCCAATGATGTTAAGTTAAAAATGAAGTCCGATATTAAATATACTCTAGCGAAACGGTTGGCAAATATGTGTCCAATTTTATATATTGCTTCTTTATAAGTTTTTGCAGTATTGGCCTCGTGTTCATTTAGTTGCGTTCCCATGGCGGTTTCTGTAAATGAAGGGTATCAGCGATGCAGAATATCTTAAAGTATAGCTAACACTAAAAGCGCACAATGTTATTGTTGCGCCCGGGAGTTAATCACTGTATACACGAAATCGCCCGCTGACTTGGAATGGCGAAAAGCGCAAAGGCAAACTTGGATACGGTGTGGAAGAATCGCAGTATCCAACGCACCGTAGAACCAAGGTACGGTTGGTTCCAGCTCAAGTAAGTATTTTCCATTTTTCTGAGACCTGGTGCATAAAAAGCCGCGAACACAGCAGAATCAACGCCTTTGAGATGTGGTACTGGAGGAGACTATTGAGGATTCTGTGGACGGCCATGAGGGTCAATTATTCCTTTTTAAAGGAACTTGGCATCACAATGCGACTCTCAGATATCTGCCGACAGAGGATTCTCTGTTTCTTTTGGGCACATCATGCATTCAATAAGACATGCGCTAGAGAAACAGATTATTCTTGGATCTGTGGAGGACAAACGCACCAGAGGAAGAGCTCCAACGCGTTGGTGCGATGCGATCAAGAGGGTTGCTAAGTGCAGTCTCTATCAGGCGATCCATAAACCCAAGAACCGGACTTTGCATTCGGTCACGATCCTCAGTCATGAGAGACCAACTAAGAAGAGAAGAGAGAGAGAGAGAGAGTTAATGAAAATGTTCTTTTTTTAATTGTTCTTTTTACACGCATTTTCTTAATAAAAATTAAAACAAAAATATTGCTTTGCTAATCCGCGATACGATAGCGTGTTAATCATTTCATGCTAGCCTCATTATTAATACCTGGTGCTGAGTGGCCCATGTTGACTGGACGTCCACACTAAGCCTGGTATTAATAGAAGCGTGCTGGGCCCATAACCTCTTGGAAATAAGTAAATTGCAGTGGAATAATATGTGTATAAATATATTTAAATTACTCGTAATCGTAAGCATTTACCTATGACATTGCGAACATTTTTCACCAGACAGTTTTCTACTTGACAGCTATTCAAAAGGCATGATCTGTTGCTGCCAGTGTTATATTCCAACACTCATTCCATCGACGGACGTGTATACCTCGTAGAGGGGAAACACGTGTTTGCATGTTTATTTATTTTGGATGTGAATGCATGAAAAAAATACGCAAGTAAGTATAACAGGCTAGCACTAATTGATTAATACGTTATTATATCGCGGATTAGCAAAGCAATTTTGGTTTTAATTTACAAGGATCTTCGCAAAGTAACGCCTGATTCAATCAATTATTCACGCATTTTCTGTCGAAATAATTTGATAAGGCGGAGTTTATGAGACGGTGACTGATACCGTAGCAAGCTGAAGTGGAGTAAATTGTTCAACTTTATAATGAGGTAGGTACTTTTTCACAAATTTAATGTAGTTTAGTGCCAAATCTGCTATAACTCACACGATTCCGGTGCCAGAATCGTCAAGTGAAGAGGTCAGATTAGGGTTGTAAAAAAACGGTTTTTTTTCTGACTTGAAAAAAAACATGAAAAAAAACCGTGAAAAAAAACCGTTTTTTTTCTGGAGTACGTTTTTTTTCAAAAGTATGAAAACTCAAAATTTGTAAGGCAGTTAATACTTTTATACGGTTGTTTTACTTGTTTTAGACTATATGTTAACCATTAAACCAATTTAATTTAACAACTTTGATTAATAACAACATAAATGAAATCTGTAGTGGTAGTTATCGCAATTTACTGTTGACAACACCAACGCCTCTCGTCGCCGCATCGGGGAATTCAGGGATTCCCCAAAAATTGTTTGTATACTGAAAGTTTATCGAATTAAAATGTTCGCACGTTGTTGTTTAGTTAAATAAATCACGAAAAACCGTTATTGTGGCATATTTTTGTTCATCTGAAAAAAAACCTAATTTAGAAAAAAAACCATGGTGCCAGGTTTTTTTTCATGTTTTTTTTCATAAATTTGAAAAAAAGCATTTGGTTTTTTTTCTATTTGCAACCCTAGGTCAGATTTCTCCTAAAATATTACAGGATTGGCAAGGTATATTTGTACATTGCACAGTCGAGTTCATCATTATCTGAGCAAAGATTGGACCAAAAATATCTGAACAGGACCTTATTGTCAGAAGCATAAGAATTAGATCAGATATTTTTGATCCGTTTTTTGCTCAGATAATGATGAACTCGCGACTGTACACGCGTATATAGGTAAACCTACTACAAATGGAGCTGAAAATGAACTATCTATGATTTGACAGGCACGATGTCGGTAGGCTCTTCATTATCGCCTTCACCTTCATGAGACGCGGAGTGATCTGCGGCCAGAGTGCCTCAGATTGGACTGGTGTAGAGGACAGAACCACTGAATTATTAAAAGATCGCGGCAAGTGGAATATATTGTCCTATCCGAGGACATATAGATGAACCTACCACAAATGGAGCTGAGAGTGAACTCTGATATGACAGGCACGACGTCGGTGGGGCGCTCCGCCGTCGCCTCCAGTGCCTGCACGAGACGCTGCGTATTCTCCTGCAGGATCACACCGAACTGCCGTAGGATATTAAAGTGAAACGTAGGCGTCAGGATTTTACGTCGAACTTGCCATTTTTCACCTGCACATTAAACATTGTTTTTCTAAATCAGGAATCAATAACAGTCTCTTCATTTAATATAATTAGCGTTTAATATTGATGATTAGTATCATAAGGACAATCATCAATAAAGTAATTTACCATTGCTTAGAAGCAGCCCCTCTTGCAACCATGGTTTTAAAAGATTATATATAAAGCTTTTGTCACTGTGCTTCATAGTTGACATTAAGATCTGTAAAAAAACATATAGGTAATACCTAGATTACTTTACTTGCCTGTAGTGGCTGTAGTAAATACAAATTATTTTATGCGGGCGTCTTAATCAGCTTTCGAAAATATGTATGCAAAAAATAACTAAACTTGATCTATTTCGCGTTTTCGACGCCTTTTAAAAGATCATAAAAAAAGAGACTTCAATTTCAGTAGTAAGTTGGATAACGCTGTTATGCCAACGACGCGTTTGCCTAGTGACTGATACATACCTACACACTTAGCTCGCAATCTCAAAAACTACTGATCCGATTTTGATGAAACTTGCACAGTTCCCTAAGTTGGACTGACTTCGTACAACTAAAAAAAATGATTTTAAAAAATTGTTTTTTGCAATCCGACTTATAGTTTTTGACATATGCGCGGACATACATACACTTACGAAATTTTGCACACATGTTTAGAAGCTGGTATACACTAACATATATAAAAACTGTATACATACGCGTCGAAACTTCCTTTTTTTTAAAGTCGTTTAATAAACTAACAGTAAGGAGCTGATTTGACCACTAAGTAAAATGAGGTCATATTATCGCTTATTGAATCAACCTGTACTGTAAGCTTATGATGTTACACTCTGTCACGCGAGAAATAAATGATAAAGCATCCGTCACTCTCACACACTATTTGTCAGAACGTGACAAACGCTTTACCATTTATTTATCACGTGACAAAGCGTAGCATCATAAGCCTACTGCATTTAATCATTTTGTCATGCACACATAAACATTATCAGTCACTCATTCAATCCATTCATGCCGGCTCTAGTGAATCAACCTGTAATATTATAAGTAGTTCAACATTCATGAATTTTATAGCATACCTATGCGTAATATATTATTACTTAGAAACGAGGGGAAAAGATATTTTTACTTCAATAATTACCTCTACATCTTCTGGATTATAGACAGTGACGGCGCCTATTGGATAAGTCCAAAATCGGTAAATTCCGTCAAAAGTTTTAGCCAAATCCCGTCCCAAGTCCATCAATTTTTCTGAAAATTTCACAAGAGCTTAAGGATTACCCGAGTTTCCACTAAGATTTTTTACTTATAAGGTGTGTATTTACCTGGTGAAACTATGATAGACAACGCGTTGCCGACTATGAATCTATCATTTAGCCCTGGTATTTTTCTAAGGGTTCTCGCTAAACTATTGTAATTAAATAATACATGTATGACACATAGTAATATCACGGTCAATAATAAATAGAATAACATTATGAACGGCCACACTAGACGAGTCGCGCAATTCACTGGACTGGGTATTTTGTTATCTCTAGTCGTATATTGTAATCGACAGTTATACATGTACATGATATGATCCGTTCAACTTTATTTGCCATGAGTTCAAAAGTCCAGTCCTTGATAGCGTTTTTAGGTCAGATATAGTAAAGGGGGCTCGACTATATGTAGGTATTTGGAGGGAGGGGGATTAGGGAAGGCAAGAGGGTGCAGAATCAACGAAAAAAAAAATTTTTAGACTAAAAAAAATTAATGACTTCAAAAAAATTTCGATGGCGATGGTGTCATCATGACACTTGTTTTTTATGATGTTATCGCATAGAATATGCTAAAATAAGCGTGTTTTGCTTGAGCACCTTTCTTCTAAACTTGATAATTACCGGGATATTGGCGATAAAAAATAGGTGTCATAATGACACCCACCAGTCCCCGGCCCCCTTTGCTATACCTATACCCCAACCTACTTTTATTCTCATTAACGGCTATCAACTGAAACCATGGTCCTTTCAGTTGATAGCCGTTAATGAGAATAAAAGTAGGTTGGGGTATAGGTATAGCAAAGGGGGCCGGGGACTGGTGGGTGTCATTATGACACCTATTTTTTATCGCCAATATCAACTTTGTGTAGAACCTGGTCCAAAAATCAACAGACCTGAGAGTTAGGTCATGGAATAAGTCTTGATATCTACTTCATTTCGTTCTATGGGCACCAAGTCGAATTTCATTGCAATAATCTCGAGCATGCACCTTCACATGTACGTACGGTCGGCTGCAAAAGTGCATGGACATGTTTCAACCATAATACTATGGCAATACGTTCGGCATCTGTCCATGCACTTTTGCAGCCGACCGTACAAAGAAGAGTGTAATCCAAATAACCAGAGATTTTTCAATCTAAGATAATGGTCAAGTTGTCTTATAGATAACACACCCAATGGATTCTTGTAACTGGGGCTGGGAAAAAATATCGAAGGACTCGACTACCCCAGTATGGAAAACTCTTTCTTCCTGACACAAGTACAATCTGTCAAGAACTTGTATCGGGCAAAATTAAGGACAGAGATACTCACGATGCCGACACGTCGAAAATTATTTGAATTACACTCTTTGTCTTTGTAATTAATCAATAAAAAAAGAAAAGAAAAAAATGGCTACATCGGTTTTTCTTCCTTTATTGATTTCACTAGAGAAACATTTATTATTATTATTATTTTAGTTAACATGAAAAAAAAATATTTTTCTGATCAACTTTACTTTGATACCTCTCCTTTTTTAACAGAATTCGATAACCCCAATAACGAATAAAACAACCGTTCGCAGGTTTAGGATCTACAGTGGACTAGGGCTTTGGGGTTAAATACATTGATAAAGATATTAGGTGCATTTAAATATAAATAAGTGTGTACAGTAAACGGCCATAAAGAATGCACATCGGCAATCATCGCATTTCCGAATACAAACGAATGCTAATTTCCATGTACATCAATTATTAGATTAATCGTTCATCGGAATTTGAATTTAGAACTAAGTACTTTATTGTTGTTTTGTTTTGATTTCACGTGGAATATATAGAGCTGTAAAACAGATAATTTAGCTTTTAATGATTTTACTGTCGGCAGTTCTTTGTAACGCAGAAGAAAATCGTACACCGTTCTTCGAACAACATCATAATCAAAATCGTCCATATCTAAACGAAATTATTTTTTTGGTCACCCATTTTTCGGAGAGCTGAACTTTGTTCCACTAGAATGTGTATCAGTGCCAGTGCCGACTTCGTTTAATAAATTGTTCAAAGTTCTTCTTGAAATTCCTGTGGGATCTGTAACTCTCCGTTGAACCTTCTTAAAATAATTACTTACATTAACATCCTCATGTTTTTTAAATTGGTCGGCTTCAGTTACAAAATACATATTTATAAATATTGTAGATAATTTCGCGTGACTGGCAAAGTAACGGCTTACCTTCTTTTCCTATAGATGCCATAGTACAAAT
This sequence comes from Eudemis profundana, assembly GCA_947034925.1. Taxonomy (NCBI): domain Eukaryota; kingdom Metazoa; phylum Arthropoda; class Insecta; order Lepidoptera; family Tortricidae; genus Eudemis; species Eudemis profundana. The sequence goes on from OX344798.1 coordinate 16,732,900, forward strand.
TTAATTTTGTAAAAGTTTTAGCAACTCTATATATATATATTGACACACGACTGTTGATATGCGACTGCACTCTCTCGCATTTGAACCACGACTGACAAAACAAACGTCATGGTGTGTGCGACACAGATATCGCTATACGAAGTCGAAATTAGCCGATTGCCTCTTTCCAAAGATCGATGTGCATTCTTTATGGCCGTTTACTGTACTCTAATAACTGCAACCCCATTGTATAGACATATTAGGGCGTCGATTTTTACGATAGTGCTCTCTTTTTGTAGGTTTCAATCTAGAGATATAGTAAAAAAATCAATAACATTACATATTTTCATTGTGTTTAATTTTACTTGTGTCCTTATTTTTTTAGGTAAGATATTATAGGTCGCCGTTTGTTATTGGCCACTCACTAGTATTTTTGTCGCCTACTTGTTTGAAATACGGATTCTATACCTATTTAGCGTGCATCATTATACATATCGTATATACGTTTTAAGCATCTTCTATATATAAGTTATCGGGGAACGCGTTAGTTTAGTGTGAATCTTCTATATATAACCCTTAATTTCAAGCAAGTAGAGAACTATAGTGTCCAATATCTAACCGTGCCCAATGATAATTTGTATGTGATTAGATGTAACTATTGCCGTTTCTCAAATTTAACGTAGATGGGATGGACGGGGCGCAGTATGAAGTCAGTGATAAAGACGATGTTCTGAGGAGTGGAGACCGGCTTCAGTCGGTAGTTCCTTAGTATCGCGGATAAAGCAATCTTCATCTCGTTCATTGCGAACTTTTGACCTGTAACAATTTGTTGTATTGCTAATTATTATGATGATGCTACACAATATACGGTAAGTCGAAGCACTTTTGGCTTAATTTTTCATCACGAAGCGATCAAAATAGTAGAACATAATAAGCCCAACCAAAAGAAAAGAATTGAGTCAGACATGTAAAAGAGCCCTTAAAGGCCTACTTGCAGAATTAATTATTTTATTTTATTTAATAATAAATAAATAAATTTTTATTGTTTGGAAAACTAGTTGAGGTCGCTTACCCCGTCGGCGCACTTGCCCCGACTGGACTGACCTTACGTACTGGGAAATCCGGGAATTACTTATATCAATTTACAACTACTGTTTCCCTGTTGATAACCAGCTACAAAATGGAAATTACTTGCCTCACTTTGTGGCCACTGTTTCCCTGTCCGTCTGCGATTTTGCAACTGGTTACAAACCGAAACAAATAATTCTCGATTCGTAGCAGAGTTTCCTACTGGGTTAAATATTTTCCATTTCGCAGCTGATTACAAAACTTGGTTGCATAGTGAGACGAAGGGTTGGGGTCGAAAAAAGGCCTCAATTTTCCTCACTTCGACATATCGAAGAGTCATAACTCTGGCCCGGGGACTCTGGGGACTACAGCCCATTCACCCTCATCTATGAGAGCTGTGGCAAGCAGTGGGAGATGTAATGTGTATGACTCGCCTCGCTCGCTTAATGTATAAGGCGTTTTTTTTCTGGATAAACCTTTAAGTACCTATGCAGTTTCTGGGTCCGGCGCTAAACGGGATGAAGGCGTACGGATGCCAGGTGGGAGGCTGCAGGAAGCGCTCTGGGCGGAATTCGAGCGCCTCAACGAACTGATCGCTGCGCCGCTGAAGCTCCCACAGCAGGATCGCGCAGTCCGAGCCCGCAGGCACTTCGTGCCCATTCGAGCCTGAAACAGAGTTTAAGTGAAAATTTTGTCTTCTATTACAAAATTGGCGCTTATTAGAAATCAACCCAGCAATCAACCTCGCTTGTTTTAATAATACTCACGCCACGGAGTAAAAGAAGGTTGACAGTAGTCAATTTTCCCCGAAGAGGGACTTAGGTACTGTAAAGCTGAGGTTTAACTTGATGAGGTCTAAACTGCATATACTTATGTAAAAATTTAACCTATTTTAGGGTTCCGTACCAAAATGGTAAAAAAGGAACCCTTACGGTGCGACTCTGACAATCTATCTGTCCGTCCGTCACAGCCAGATAACTCGGGAATTACTGCTGCTATCGATTTGAAATTTGAAATAGTGTTAAAAATCACTTATCCGAGCCTATTGGACATAAAAAAAACCATAATATCATCTGTATCTATCTACTGTGTAACTAATGTTTCTGCCAACAAACTGTTATACAGTTTGGCAGATGATATATATATGTAAATGTAAACTTATATTAGGTAATAAATAAATTAAAAAAAAAACTTATTAGTTTGTACGGAACCCTCGGTGCTCGAGTCCAACTCGCACTTTTTCTATTTCAAAAATGGAACTAATGTTGAGGATTTATATTTTTTTTTAATTATGTATCGGTTTATATTCATAAATTGATTGTTCGTCTTAGTCCGACAGGACGAGAAAAAGGCATGACGCCGGTGCTTCATCGGAGTAAAATGTAATACACCATGTGGACCATTTTCATTCAGCCTCTACAACAATCCTGAATATAAAAAGAAATATACTCACTCAATTTTAATGGCTCATTGATTTTCCTCATAATAAAATGTACTGGCGGGTAGAGTCTGAGTGATTCCTTGATACAACATTCCAAATATTTCATTTGTGACAAATCAGTCATTGATGCATGCTGATATGGAGACTTGAATATTTGATTACACTCATCAACGACTTTCTCCTGAAAATTATAAAAATATTTAAGGTACCAGTTTTAATAGACTAGGTACAAATATTGGTCAGCGGCATCACAGTGAAATTACATCACTTGTGTGCTATTCATGTAGGTGACATAGAGTGATATACCTGTGCATCAGGATTGCATGCCAGTAACATCAGCGTAAACTGAAGGGCTGTTGACGTCGTATCATGACCCTAAAAAGAAACAAAATATGTATATCGTTTTACTAACTAAGGGCGCCTACCTACGTGTTCCTTTATTTTAATTTTATTTTGTTGATATACCTCGAACATGAACGTATCCACTTCTTCGCCAATTCCATTTGCATCGATAACGCCATCTCTTTCAGCTTGCAGCAAAAGATCGAGCATGGCTAGTCGCTTTTTACCCGACATGGATATTTCTTTTTCATCAGTACTATTAGTTGCTTCAAGAAGCATATTTTTAAATTCATTCGACTCCCTCCTTTTCTCTATAACGTTGTCGCGGAAGGATTGCATTAGATCGAGTATCTTCTGCTGCTTGCGACCAAGGCGAGTCCAAGGGAATATAAGGTCAGAGTACAGCCACACTCTTTGCGCCCTGTGCACGGCGTACACGCCCAGTTTGATGATGGCGTCTTTGTAGCTGCGCCCGGTGTTGCTTGTCTCTTTATCTAACTGAGTTCCCATTGCAGTTTCTGGAAACCACCACCCAGTCAAGTAGATGTAACATATTATATCAAGAAATTGACTCACTAAGTACATAACTTTTCTAAATAACAAAATAACCGACTTGAAATATTAAATGTACGCAAATTCACGAGATACTAGAATAAAACTGCTATACATGTGGCTATAATATTTATTTGGATTATATTAGGTTTATACCATTATTGTTTCTTCCTATTCGCGATTCTGCACTAAATAAATTCCACACAACTGAATTTAATCACATGCGTAATCCTTCACAGTCGTTATTTCTACGCAATCTTATTTCTTCCTAGTAGCGATTCAGCACAATATGAAATCCACACAACTGAATTTAATCACATGCGTTATACTTCACGATACTATCTTTATCTTTTATTCTATATATATTCTATACTATTTTGTTTTTTCCTAGTCGAAATCTTTAAAAATTTTTTTCTCTGCCCCAATTTGGACCGGGTTCGATTCCCGGTTATGTATGAGATTATTAAAAAAATAATTACAGAATCGTGAAGTGATTTGTTAGGGGGACTTCCCGATATTTTCATTTTCTTGTATAAAAAATTCCGTTCGTCATTTTTCCTGTCACTTAATTTTCCATACGAATTATGTTCTATGCTTACATTTTACTTTTCGCTCTCTCAGTCGCAAAAGTTCCTTCGTTGTGTTTTTTCACTGTAGATTTTTTTTTAATATCTGGGGGCACGGCAGTGCCCCGCCAAGTCGAGCAAAACAAAAGCATGGCCGTACCATCCTTTTCTCGAAGCCATTCAGGCCATTTTCAGCCTCCCGTAATTTTGTACTGGCTAAAGCTAGAACCCTGAAATTTCAGGGATATATAGGGCACAATAAGACTTATTATCATTTATTCTATCTTATTCTCAATATCATTTAATTTGAACGAGTAGTTTAAGAACTATTGCATGTCAAAGTTCCTTAGTTTTGTCACTGACTGACTGACTGACTGACTGATTCACTGACTGATGATCACCATAATTCTAAGGTGCTTCTAGCAGACCTACAAGCTCCAAATTTTAAATATAGTTATTATGTAAAAAGGCGAATGAGATATTTTGCGAGAAGTAAAATGTACGCATAGGAAATAGTTCGTATGGAAGTGACTGGACAAAAAGACGATCGGAAATTTTTATACAAGAAAATAAAAATATCGGGAAGTCTACCTAACAAATCGAAGACTGTGAAGCATTACGCATGTGATTAAATTCTGTTGTGTGGAATTTATTTTGTGCAGAATCGCGAATAGGAAGAAACAATAATGGCATAAACCTAATATAATTCATTTATTTGGAAGGAATTCCCTCAAATTCTCATGGATCCCAATCACCTGAATTAAATTTAGAAAAAATATGTTGCATATCTGGATGGCCAGCAAAAAATATATTTTTAAATCGATTCCTGAACCACGCACTGAGGTAACAAACATTAAATAATCACAAAATAAAAAAAAAAAACCGAGTTTCAGTGAACCTATTTTGATATGAGATGCACGAGTGACTATGAACAATTCCCAAATCGCCGTCGTATATGTGCCTATAATATTCGAAGAGCTCCCTCGATTTCTACAAGATCCCATCATCAGATCTTGGTTTGGTTAGACCACTTTGGAGGACAGTAGGGTATAAATAGGGGGACTGGACCAATTTTGTATGGGTTTTTAGCATAGGGGAGCTGGACCACTTTGGTTGTAGTTTTTAGTGTAGTTGAAAAAATGTGTTTACTATGGCAGTATGGGTTAGATAAGAGTTTCCCAACTGCAAAAGTACAATTTAACGTGGTAATTTAGAAATATGTGCATTTTGTTCCTCATTTTATTATACATGGTCTCGATGTAATAGTATGGAGTTGCTGGAGGTGATAAGGATTGCAGTGACGCGAGACAGTGTGATTGGTCGAATGAGCTGTGACGTCACACTCAACTAGCAGTGTGGTTGGTTGAAGCGAGGTAGTGACGCAGTCAGTGCTGCAATGACATGCGCTATTTTGTAGGGAGGGTTCAACTTATAGTGGTGTTGGTGGACTATTGAGTGAGGTGCGGTTATGAAAATAGGTATTGTGTGAGGTTTGTATTGCTATATGATTTTATTAGCTGTAAAATCTAACTTTGTTTTGTGTTATCACTATCGTTATGGTTGTGGTTAGGTTGGGTTAGGTTGAGTGAGAGCAGTTATGAAAATGAGTATTGTATGAGGTTTGTATGACGATATGATTTTATTAGCTGTAAAATAGCTGTGTGTGTGTGTGTGTGTGTGTGTGTGTGTGTGTGTGTGTGTGTGTGTGTGTGTGTGTGTGTGTGTGTATGTGCGTACGTGTTTATGTAAAATAAAAAAAGTCAGTTTATTTAAAAAAAAACAATCATTTTATTTAAAAAAAATATACATTATCATTAAACTAATTCATAATGACCCCATGCTCTTGTCTCATTGCTACCGTCACCTAAAATACATCTTTTTTCATCTTTACCGCAAAGCACTTTCTTTCTCTTTATTTGAGTGTATAAGTTATGTTTTTCACTCACTAGATTGCATACATCATTATTAAAGGTTTTGCTTAAATCTAAACATTCATAATATTTCTGAAAATTAAGTTTTCTCACAGTAGCCGCATTAACGCCTTTATTTTTCATAATTAAATTAGGTTTTTTCTTTTCTTGATTTTCTTCATAGTCATCTTCTAGAGTGTAAGCATACATTTTTGCACGTAGACCAATAAATTCTGTCATTATCCTGCCTTTATTTTCGTCCTTCATCATACCTACAACTAATTTATTTATTTGAGGCAAACCGTAGATGTTATCTTTTTGAAAGGTAGATGTATCGAATCTTTGTTCCAAATCTGGTTTAATGTCTTCATAAAAATTTTTGGTTTTAATTTGATAAACAAAAGAGTCGGTATCAGTATACAGGAGACTTACATTCGTACTGTACTTGGGTAGTATGTAGTCATAGTGGAAACTGTACATTGATAGTTTGCTTAATTCTAAGACAGTAAATCCGACATATACAGTGTGTTACCGGTATGCGGGCTTTTATTAAAACTGATAATAATATGCTTCATTAGCAATCGTTTGCAAGTATTAGCAAATCCTAATTATGCGAATTAACTGCACAATTCAATTTCCTAAATCCGCACTTTAAATGTAGCAGGTGTACTTCGTAATTATCGTTATTCATATCGCTGATGCACTTGGTACAAGGCATGTCGTGGTACGGAGGTGAAAAGTTGAGAAAAACAATCCCACAATGAATGCCGTCCTTATCATTACGTTAATGTATGGAGTTTTTTACACAGCTTAAAGAGTTTTTTCTAAAATTTGACATGACAATTACAAAAGTATTGACATTGGCTTGTCAAATTACAAAACAAACATTTATTTGCAAAACTGATATTTTTTTGCGTTAAAATGGCTAAAGACACGTGAATTATCTGACATGATTTGTGCGACACGTGGAAATGTTCCTCAAGCCTTGAGACTTTATCGAGAGTGGTTTCGAAATCAGCGGCATCCACATAATCTTCGTTTGATAACAATGGCTGTCCAGCGAGGTCCAGAGAATGCATGTTCCTATCTGGTTAGTCTGAAAGGGCTATAAGTAAACGGAATTGTGCACGTACAACTTGAAGAAAGGATTCTCGATCACTTCAAACAGGTCCAAATGTCTAGTACTCGTATTGCTTATTAAGTTTTATTTTATTAGTGTTGTTTTTCCATAGTTTTCTTAAGTGTAGCAATCCTGGTATCTCTAATTGTTGAAATAGGTAGATGCAGACATTTATCTTGATGTCTTCGTTATAAAGAAAGAATGAAGGGCTGGCATTTACATCTAATTGTCAATTTAGTACTTTGCTGTACATTGCTTGCAATTAAAATTTTGCTAGAAAATTTATGAAATCGGAATTTTAGTCGATGAATTAAATGAAGGCCATGGTTAGGTTAAGAAACAACGTTACTTTAACCTACTTTAAAAAAAGCCTGCTTGCTGGTAACGCACTGTATAGGTTTATTGTAGATGATTTTCGATTTGTTTAACTGAACTGCAGCCAGCTCTTCAGAGAATATTGTAACACTATGAAAATTTGGCTTTGAAATGTACCTTTCCAAACCATATCGAGGTTTTGTTCGTGTTTTTCTATTACTCCACTCACAGCACAGCTTAACATCAACTCTCTTTTCCACATTTTCAATGGTCTTTCCAAAAATTGAATTATTCATTAGTTTGAAAAAATCTTTTTCGAAAGAATTTTGAGCTTGCGCTCTCTTTAGTGAGTTCAAGTCAATGTACGGTTTAAGCCATGGTGCTTGATTGAAAGCAAGAATTCTATGTATCTTCTTACACACAACCCCCTTTTCAATGCATTGTTTTAGATTGAGGTAGTGTATAACATAGTTGCTTTTGCTGTCGAATGTGAGTAGAAGCTTTTTAATTTTACCCTTAGGCGGTGTTTTAGTTTCCGCACAAAACGGATAATCATTGTGAGCGTCATGTAAAATTTGTGGATATTCTAAATCCGTTTCCAAGATGTAACCAATCTCACCAACCAATCAACGACTTTCTCCTGAAAATTATAAAAATATTTAAGGTACCAGTTTTAATAGACTAGGTACAAATATTGGTCAGCGGCATCACAGTGAAATTACATCACTTGTGTGCTATTCATGTAGGTGACATAGAGTGATATACCTGTGCATCAGGATTGCATGCCAGTAACATCAGCGTAAACTGAAGGGCTGTTGACGTCGTATCATGACCCTAAAAAGAAACAAAATATGTATATCGTTTTACTAACTAAGGGCGCCTACCTACGTGTTCCTTTATTTTAATTTTATTTTGTTGATATACCTCGAACATGAACGTATCCACTTCTTCGCCAATTCCATTTGCATCGATAACGCCATCTCTTTCAGCTTGCAGCAAAAGATCGAGCATGGCTAGTCGCTTTTTACCCGACATGGATATTTCTTTTTCATCAGTACTATTAGTTGCTTCAAGAAGCATATTTTTAAATTCATTCGACTCCCTCCTTTTCTCTATAACGTTGTCGCGGAAGGATTGCATTAGATCGAGTATCTTCTGCTGCTTGCGACCAAGGCGAGTCCAAGGGAATATAAGGTCAGAGTACAGCCACACTCTTTGCGCCCTGTGCACGGCGTACACGCCCAGTTTGATGATGGCGTCTTTGTAGCTGCGCCCGGTGTTGCTTGTCTCTTTATCTAACTGAGTTCCCATTGCAGTTTCTGGAAACCACCACCCAGTCAAGTAGATGTAACATATTATATCAAGAAATTGACTCACTAAGTACATAACTTTTCTAAATAACAAAATAACCGACTTGAAATATTAAATGTACGCAAATTCACGAGATACTAGAATAAAACTGCTATACATGTGGCTATAATATTTATTTGGATTATATTAGGTTTATACCATTATTGTTTCTTCCTATTCGCGATTCTGCACTAAATAAATTCCACACAACTGAATTTAATCACATGCGTAATCCTTCACAGTCGTTATTTCTACGCAATCTTATTTCTTCCTAGTAGCGATTCAGCACAATATGAAATCCACACAACTGAATTTAATCACATGCGTTATACTTCACGATACTATCTTTATCTTTTATTCTATATATATTCTATACTATTTTGTTTTTTCCTAGTCGAAATCTTTAAAAATTTTTTTCTCTGCCCCAATTTGGACCGGGTTCGATTCCCGGTTATGTATGAGATTATTAAAAAAATAATTACAGAATCGTGAAGTGATTTGTTAGGGGGACTTCCCGATATTTTCATTTTCTTGTATAAAAAATTCCGTTCGTCATTTTTCCTGTCACTTAATTTTCCATACGAATTATGTTCTATGCTTACATTTTACTTTTCGCTCTCTCAGTCGCAAAAGTTCCTTCGTTGTGTTTTTTCACTGTAGATTTTTTTTTAATATCTGGGGGCACGGCAGTGCCCCGCCAAGTCGAGCAAAACAAAAGCATGGCCGTACCATCCTTTTCTCGAAGCCATTCAGGCCATTTTCAGCCTCCCGTAATTTTGTACTGGCTAAAGCTAGAACCCTGAAATTTCAGGGATATATAGGGCACAATAAGACTTATTATCATTTATTCTATCTTATTCTCAATATCATTTAATTTGAACGAGTAGTTTAAGAACTATTGCATGTCAAAGTTCCTTAGTTTTGTCACTGACTGACTGACTGACTGACTGATTCACTGACTGATGATCACCATAATTCTAAGGTGCTTCTAGCAGACCTACAAGCTCCAAATTTTAAATATAGTTATTATGTAAAAAGGCGAATGAGATATTTTGCGAGAAGTAAAATGTACGCATAGGAAATAGTTCGTATGGAAGTGACTGGACAAAAAGACGATCGGAAATTTTTATACAAGAAAATAAAAATATCGGGAAGTCTACCTAACAAATCGAAGACTGTGAAGCATTACGCATGTGATTAAATTCTGTTGTGTGGAATTTATTTTGTGCAGAATCGCGAATAGGAAGAAACAATAATGGCATAAACCTAATATAATTCATTTATTTGGAAGGAATTCCCTCAAATTCTCATGGATCCCAATCACCTGAATTAAATTTAGAAAAAATATGTTGCATATCTGGATGGCCAGCAAAAAATATATTTTTAAATCGATTCCTGAACCACGCACTGAGGTAACAAACATTAAATAATCACAAAATAAAAAAAAAAAACCGAGTTTCAGTGAACCTATTTTGATATGAGATGCACGAGTGACTATGAACAATTCCCAAATCGCCGTCGTATATGTGCCTATAATATTCGAAGAGCTCCCTCGATTTCTACAAGATCCCATCATCAGATCTTGGTTTGGTTAGACCACTTTGGAGGACAGTAGGGTATAAATAGGGGGACTGGACCAATTTTGTATGGGTTTTTAGCATAGGGGAGCTGGACCACTTTGGTTGTAGTTTTTAGTGTAGTTGAAAAAATGTGTTTACTATGGCAGTATGGGTTAGATAAGAGTTTCCCAACTGCAAAAGTACAATTTAACGTGGTAATTTAGAAATATGTGCATTTTGTTCCTCATTTTATTATACATGGTCTCGATGTAATAGTATGGAGTTGCTGGAGGTGATAAGGATTGCAGTGACGCGAGACAGTGTGATTGGTCGAATGAGCTGTGACGTCACACTCAACTAGCAGTGTGGTTGGTTGAAGCGAGGTAGTGACGCAGTCAGTGCTGCAATGACATGCGCTATTTTGTAGGGAGGGTTCAACTTATAGTGGTGTTGGTGGACTATTGAGTGAGTGCGGTTATGAAAATAGGTATTGTGTGAGGTTTGTATTGCTATATGATTTTATTAGCTGTAAAATCTAACTTTGTTTTGTGTTATCACTATCGTTATGGTTGTGGTTAGGTTGGGTTAGGTTGAGTGAGAGCAGTTATGAAAATGAGTATTGTATGAGGTTTGTATGACGATATGATTTTATTAGCTGTAAAATAGCTGTGTGTGTGTGTGTGTGTGTGTGTGTGTGTGTGTGTGTGTGTGTGTGTGTGTGTGTGTGTGTGTGTGTGTGTGTGTGTGTGTATGTGCGTACGTGTTTATGTAAAATAAAAAAAGTCAGTTTATTTAAAAAAAAACAATCATTTTATTTAAAAAAAATATACATTATCATTAAACTAATTCATAATGACCCCATGCTCTTGTCTCATTGCTACCGTCACCTAAAATACATCTTTTTTCATCTTTACCGCAAAGCACTTTCTTTCTCTTTATTTGAGTGTATAAGTTATGTTTTTCACTCACTAGATTGCATACATCATTATTAAAGGTTTTGCTTAAATCTAAACATTCATAATATTTCTGAAAATTAAGTTTTCTCACAGTAGCCGCATTAACGCCTTTATTTTTCATAATTAAATTAGGTTTTTTCTTTTCTTGATTTTCTTCATAGTCATCTTCTAGAGTGTAAGCATACATTTTTGCACGTAGACCAATAAATTCTGTCATTATCCTGCCTTTATTTTCGTCCTTCATCATACCTACAACTAATTTATTTATTTGAGGCAAACCGTAGATGTTATCTTTTTGAAAGGTAGATGTATCGAATCTTTGTTCCAAATCTGGTTTAATGTCTTCATAAAAATTTTTGGTTTTAATTTGATAAACAAAAGAGTCGGTATCAGTATACAGGAGACTTACATTCGTACTGTACTTGGGTAGTATGTAGTCATAGTGGAAACTGTACATTGATAGTTTGCTTAATTCTAAGACAGTAAATCCGACATATATAGGTTTATTGTAGATGATTTTCGATTTGTTTAACTGAACTGCAGCCAGCTCTTCAGAGAATATTGTAACACTATGAAAATTTGGCTTTGAAATGTACCTTTCCAAACCATATCGAGGTTTTGTTCGTGTTTTTCTATTACTCCACTCACAGCACAGCTTAACATCAACTCTCTTTTCCACATTTTCAATGGTCTTTCCAAAAATTGAATTATTCATTAGTTTGAAAAAATCTTTTTCGAAAGAATTTTGAGCTTGCGCTCTCTTTAGTGAGTTCAAGTCAATGTACGGTTTAAGCCATGGTGCTTGATTGAAAGCAAGAATTCTATGTATCTTCTTACACACAACCCCCTTTTCAATGCATTGTTTTAGATTGAGGTAGTGTATAACATAGTTGCTTTTGCTGTCGAATGTGAGTAGAAGCTTTTTAATTTTACCCTTAGGCGGTGTTTTAGTTTCCGCACAAAACGGATAATCATTGTGAGCGTCATGTAAAATTTGTGGATATTCTAAATCCGTTTCCAAGATGTAACCAATCTCATTATCTTGCTGCTGCATTGTAATATCAAATTGTTCGATTTCATCTTTGTTTAACCATTTAAAGTTTCTTATGGGTAACGAACGAGACATTGCCTCACCATAAAGATTGTTCACGTCCAAATAGACAATAAAGCTGCTGTCTTGCTCCTCATCATACTCTTTCATGAAACAGTTGTTTGCTTTAGCATGCCGTTTGCTCACTTGACTAATTCCTCCTCTTATACCCATCTTTATAAACTGAATCATTTCATAATCAGTGAACAGTTCCAGTTCAATGTTAGTATACTTAAGCATTGCATCCCAGCTTAGACCTGGTGCTGTCACATACTGACAGGGGTCTAATTTGTATGTATTTATACAGATTTCGCGGAAGTTCTCGAAAACTTCAGCTAAGAGCAAGACATCTGTCTGCAGATACAAGTCACAATACTCACCTAACGTTTTAATATTGAATGTTTTCCATATGGTTTGCGCGTGTTGATAATCCTTTTCAGACACGTGTGTATCGGTAAGTTTATTGTAAAAGTCGCTTCGACTTGGTAGAGAGGTTTCTTCAAGTTTACTCCACCTGTCTACATATTCATAAGGATAAATACCTTTACGAGTTAACAGCTCCATGTAAACCTCCGTATCGATAGAGTTGTGAAGATCTCGTGGTGGTAAGTAGTTAGGTAGTAGCTTAAATTGCTCTCGCGATAGATTTTTCACTAACACGTCCAGGCTACTACTCATAAACTTATAAGAGTCTAGAAATCTTAAGGTTATGTCTTCTGCGGGAAGAGTTTTGTTAAAAGTAATGTATTTCTCTTTATTGTGAGGAATACATTTTATTTCCCCATCACACTTTGCCAATTCTTTTATAAACAAGTGGCTATCATATCCGCTTAAATTATGAAAGATTACTGGTATGAATATGGGCGTTTTGTAGTTTAAGTTACATTGATTGTGAGCTTTACCCCTAACGTTCCCTGTCAGATGACAATGATCGATTACATAACGTTCTCCATTTTCTATGAGCTTTTCACAAATATGACAACAGTCACCGAGTTCATCTGCAGATGATGAAGATGTTGCAGGTGGTATAATGGTTTTTAGAATCTTACCAAGACGTTCTGCGTCCTCTATGATGCTTTCAATAAACTTGTTCACACAGTCCTCCCCACGATGTAAGATAAACTTTGACAGTTTCGAATCATGTTCACAATGAATGTAATATGCAAAACTGCATGCTACATGTTTATGAGTATTGTAAGTGAAAGCCGACTTTTTTCCACGTTCATGTTCAATGGGCGTAAGTATGGACTCGAAATCAGCATAGACCACAAACGGTACTTTCATCTGATGTGAAATATTCTTGAATTTCACGAATTTTTCCGCTCCCTCAGGTAGTTGCACGAGTTTATTTCCACATCCTATTGTACGGTGAAGTTTTAGTTTTTCATCACTATAAAAATGCTGTAGACAACCGTCACATAACCATAGTTTATTCTTAGATTTAGTTATTTGTCTGCACACTAATCGTGGTAAGTTTTTAATCCAACAATAATGCGAGAGGTTGCCCTTCTCATAGTATAGTAAATTCACGTGTTTTTCCATAGTACCATACACTTTTGAAATTCGTAGAGGTGTTATCGTTAAGTCTTCATGCTTGCCGCTTTCAATACCGTACACGTTTACACTGAGTTCATTCAATTTTTCAAACCGTTTGATATCCAAAAAAGTTACGGGACACTTTACACCCTTTAATTTTAAAACATCACTGTAGTGTGGATATGATGATGTGCGATCATTATGTTTATCCTTCGGGTAGAGAGCACTAACGACTGCCCAAAAGAAACATGCCTTATCAGTGTTTTTCACGTTCACACATGCTTTTTTCGCTTGAATCTCTGTTGGAAGGGGTATGTATGAGGAAGCCTTTAGCGGTTGATGTTTGTTAATATTAATGTTGAAAAATTCTATTTTCTCTAGCGCCCATCCACTATCACGTTCTTGAAATTCTTCACACTTCTTGGAAATTGATGCTGCAACATTTTCTAAGTACTCCGGGAAGTCAAAGTGCATGTACAGGGCCGTGTTCTTGGTATTGAATGTTTTCAAATCTCTTATCACTTCACCTTCACTATCCGTTTTAACGAAAGTACAATGCAAGCTTACATTCACCTTGATATGTTTATGAATTTGTAATTCTGTCTTGAGCACATTTTCAAACTTTTGTTTAATTTTTAGTAGATAAATTTTAGGATCGAGTATTTCAGCAGTGCCGTTAATTCTATACGTTATAATTCTGCATTTGAATGCGCTATTAACAACGTAAACAGCGTAGTCAGAGTCCTTTTCTTGACTGCATAAGATTTGATGCTTTTTAGAGTTCGAATGAGCCAGCAATCTGTTTGATGGTACATCTTCATTGCAGTAGCTGCAGAAGTGCGGCTTCATCGTGGTGATGATAACAACGTTTTGGTGCGTATGTGGTCTTCACCCGGTCGCAATAACTTTTATAATGGTTTATTATTCTTAACACTATACTAAAATGATAATAGCAGTCGGGTACGATAGTGGATGGGTTTTAGAGGGTTTTGTGGTTTGCGGTAGTAAATGATTAGAAAGAACAAATTTTAAAGAGAAATATTTATTAAATTAGATAAGGAAAAAGGTATTGTACAACAGCACTGTAACATAACATTTGATTTCACAATCTACAACATCATCCATATTACATAATCCGTTGAGAATGCAATGAGCCTCCTCTAAAGTCTTGGGACATCGTGTCTTGAAACTTTTCCTGAAAAAGTTGAGTCTGTTTTCGTAGGTACACTTTGTTCTCTCCACCTGTATTATTCGAGCGTTGATGCAGTCCATAATACTATCGATATTACTCCATTCCAAATGATCTATCATCAGGGAGTGAAAGTTTTCTTCTGATTCCGCACCATGGAGAACAATAATCCGTGTGGAGGGTTGCGAAGTGACGTGTACAGAAAGACGGTTGGAGGCAATCATTAAGGGTGAAAATGTGTTATCTGGTTTGAGAAAAAACTCTCTAATGTAATCAATCTTATCCATAATCGTCTCGCTCCATTCTTCACATGTGAGTTCATGCTGCCCGTTAAAACTGATACAGGTTTGTAGTCTAATCTTAGCCTCGGAATACTGCAGCTTCAGGTATACCTGAATATTCTTAATCAAAGCAGTACTGGTGGGGTGGTTATTGAAATCATAGACACTTTTACATAGCTCAAGCCTACCCCATCCATAATTTTCAGCACTCCTCCTGTAACCGCAACAGTCAATCGATGGGGAGTATGAAGGTAAAAATATGTTTGAAATATTCATTTTTTTCTTTTTTTTTTGCAGACGTTCACCTCTTGACTCACTCAAAAGTAGACTAAGCGTTTACTGAATTATTTTTCTTGTGGTACTGGTTAGAGCATTATACTCAAACAGTGAATCGTTAATAATAAGACAGTATGCTGCGGTGTTAGCAGGTATATTCTCTTTAAACTCCATCTCCAATTTAATGTCAACAGCTCCGCCACCTGAGTTGAAGCTATCACACTGTCTTGAAGTGTCAATAACGATTAATGGGGATTGTGTCTTGTAATGAGCGTAGTTTACTTGGGGACTGCTATGATCCCGGTTGTAATAAGATCTTTGGAAATTGGTAAACGCATCATACAAAAGCGCATAGTTACTATGTTTGAATTCAGCTGAAAAGGGGTCGTATGGATAATATTGCGAATTCAAATACACCTTACAATTGGCGAGATTACAATGATCGAATATGCTCATATCTTTGCTCTTGTCATTCCTTCTTGAAGTCTGGAACGCTAAGATAAGGAAGCGTGGTTTCTCCAACTGCGTAGTCGTCTTAATACACCAAATGTGACGTTGTGATGAAGGTAATGAGGGATACTCATATAATTCCCACGCTCGAAACGCTATCTGTATGGGCACGCTGGTCTCTACATACGTCATCAAGCGTAACTTTTCCTTATCAGAGACTCGTATTACAGGCATCCTCCATACGGCTCGTGTAATGTTGATGTCAAATTTAGTAGCCGCCGGCGTGTGTGTGGTATCAATCTCTAGACAGTTTATATCAGTGCTAGCACGATTGAGTATCAACTCGTGTTTACCATTCATAATAACTTTTTTGTAATCCTCCGCAAAACCCAAGAAATGTGATAGGGGTATGGTTAAAGTAAACTTTTCACGCTTTTTACTAACACCCACTTCCCAACCGGCATTTTGAAGAGCGTAGTCCATTTCCTTGCTGTATGAAACGAGGCCTTTCATGGTGGATGTGATACCGCAATTTCTAGCTCGGTCAATCTCCACACCATTCAGCTCATAGCGAATATCTTGAAATAAAAATGCTGCACCATTGTTAACTAGCAGCAATCCCTTTTCCATTGTACCTTCAACTAATATTTGACTCTGACTCGGCAGTAGGATTAGATCTTGACGGTTGATGCAAATGTGAATGTTGTCATTATTTTTGAAAGAGTCATTATACGGGGTGTAGGGGTGAAATTCAACACTTTCTATGGTGTCATCGAAGGACACCCTCTCCCCAATGTCTAATATAGATGACGAGGACATACTTTAAAACCAATACTCTGTAAAAATGTACTATTTTCTCTAGTTAATTTCTTTAGTGCAGTAGGAGTCTTCTCGTTGAGAGCTCTACCTCGACTGATGAGATAGTCATTGTTACCTGTGCTTTTATTATTATTATTATGAATAATCATTTTTTCGTTTACTTTTTACGAATATGTAAACGGAGTGAGATGTTTTCACCGCGGAAATTTACCCTATCACCACGCTCGTTTATTATACGCACTTCAACGTTCTGAATGCAGTTATTGCTCTTTTTCACAGGTAAATAGATAATGTTGGAGGGTTGTTCGATTATCTGATAGCCAGGTGGGACTTGAGGTGAAAATTCATGTATTACATGTGACGGAAGGTTGTTAATGAATGAACCTTCTACAATATTACACTCTATTCTTATAGTGTTTGTAATCAATATATCAATGGGTTTATCTGACCAATGTACCGTTTTCGCTGAAAGAGTTTTCGAAGAGTAACCAAATAGGGAACCGATGCTGTTTGGTCTGTCAAAGTGAATGTCGAGCTTTGGGGAGTACATCATACACTTTGAGGTGTTACTATTTACGGTAATATCAATCAATTCATCACCTTTACCGTCAGATATCTTTATCATTTCATAGTTCAAGTGATTTATAATGTTGGAAAGCTCATATGAGCCTTCAGGAATTGTTATAACATGATTACCATAGTGAAATAGATTATTAGTCTTATCTACATTGGGTATAGAGTTGAAAGTCTTAAAGTATATGAGAGCACACTCATAGGAACCCTCACTGTCCAATTCTAGAGCCGGTTGAAAGTCTACATTCAAAACGGATTCATAACCGTTTAAACTCAATGTGAATGACGTCAATGCCATGATGATTGGGTTATAGTAGTGGTTATAGGTAGACGATTGATGTATGAATGAAACTGCAGGTGTAATGTATGTGATATTTATTTAAAAAACATATGCTTAGCACTGTCATACAGAAAACTTAAACATAAATGACCACAATTAACACTATTAAATCTTTGTAATCGATTATAATTATATTCCACTCGCATACTGCACCCTCCCTTGTTTATATAATTGATAAACTCTTGGGGAGGTCTCAGATCACCAAAACTATCAAAATACAAGCAATAATCACCCTTTTTTACATAAGCACACCAATGTGTACCATCACCCTGCTGTGAATCTAAATTAATAATACCAGTTTCATAGTAGTGAGGTTTCGTTGGGAGATTATCTCGCATGAAAACACCTCTAAAGTAAGGGATTTTCTCTCTGCGTACACATCTCGCAATATCAATGTCAGTGAGAGCGGTGTTGGTAGGAGGTAAATCTAATTTTTTGCTTTTTTTTTATTCTTTATGACAACACTCCGACCTGATATCGTTCCTAGCGGTGGGGTGATATAGAGCCCCATGCCACGTTTGTAGGGTGCTAAATATAAACCCTTCCCCACAACTGTACCGCTAGTCTTATTGTTTCTATTCTTTACCATTTCATAAATATTTTTAGCAGCAGTGGTGACTCCTCCAGCCAAAGTTCCCGTAGCAGCTAATGCACTCAAAAGCGGTATCAAAGGTAGGAACCCACCCCTCTTAGGTATTGGGATGACTCGTTGTTTATTATGTCCCTTGACATTTTTCCCTTTAATACATTTCTTTGCAGCCTTAACACCTGCTTTTAGGAGCGCTGTGGTGGTAGGTTTCTTTTTTGTTGTAATGTGTCGTTTGACAGCATCACGACTAGCTTTTATAACTTTCGATATGGGAACACCCATACCATGTTTGGTTTTAAATCTCATAATCTTATCTACTCCGAATGAGGCTATTCGTTCACCGATGGGAGTGTTAGTAGAACTCAAGCGATTTCTAGCAGTTTCAGCCAGCCGCAGGTCAGCTTGATGACGTCCCTCCAAAGTTTTGTCACGGGAGTAGGCAATATCATGTAATTTGCAGGCTTCGTCTAGTGGGTTCACACCTGGATCGTTACGAGCCAATCTCTCCTTCAATCTCGTACCAGGACCGCAATAATTATAACCTGGTATGTGAACTTCGAATGGTAGATTATTAATTAGACTATTAATAATACCACTACCACTATGACGATGTCTTCGCTGTTTGAAATTACGATTAACACTAACTCTACCTGTATGTGTTATCATATTAAGTATCTACAATTGACTGTGCATATGTGCATTATGTGTTCATATTTATTATTATTTAACCATCACAGCAAGTCTCATCACCCTCATTGAAAATACAATAAGAGCATGCATAGCAACAGTTGCATGAAAATATCGCTCCAAGATCATTAGCGTTAATGATGACGTCTTGCTCCATCACCGCTGATGCTACCTCCCCCTCAGGCTCCATCTCTACCTCAGGCTCTATCTCCACCTCAGGCTCCATATCAGGCTCTACCTCATGCTCCACCTCAGGTTCCGTCTCCATTTCCACTTCAGCCTCTACCTCCGACTCTGACTCCACCCCACCATCGCTCAATAACGATGATGAGGATGAGGAGGAGGAGAGTATCAACATATCATAAAAGGATATATTATGTAGGGATGACATGTTTTATTAGTATATAAAATACACGTCCTCACGATTCAACATATCAGAGTAAAATGAAACTTAAAAAGCAAAACACGTCACTTGCAGTTAAAGATTGGAGTGTAGTTGATAATGCAAAATTGAATAATAATCAATCTTTCGCTAAACACGGTCCGCTGTTGGCAAACAACATTAGATGCCTCATCTGTGGACCCTCAAACTGTGGCAAGACTAATGTTCTCTTAACATTGCTCTTAGATCCGAACGGTGTGAGGTTTAATAATGTTTATCTATATTCAAAATCGCTAAATCAACCAAAATATCAGTTTCTGGGTGAGGTATTAGAGCAAGCCGGCGACTTACCATTTCACACATACAATGATAAGAGTGAAGTAGTCCCACCTGAAGAAGCTGAAGAGGATAGTGTTGTTGTGTTTGACGATGTGGCTTTGGAGGATCAAGATGCGATTCGTCAATACTTTGCTATGGGCAGACATCGGTGTTTAGATTGCTTTTACCTATGTCAAACTTATAGTAGGATACCTAAACAGTTGGTACGTGACAATGCTAATCTAATATTGCTATTTAAACAGGATGAGATGAATTTGAAGCATGCCTATGATGATCATGTGAATACTGACATGAGTTGGAGCACATTTAAGGAGATTTGTCACGAGTGTTGGAGTAAAAAGTACAATTTTCTATCGATTGATAAGGAGAGAGACATAAATAAGGGGCGATATCGTAAGGGGTTTGATGTATTTATTGTTTTGAACTAAACATGTGTAATGTATAAAACTGATTATCACCTCTGATTTGTTATTAGTTTAACACTAACCCGCTACTGAGAAACACATCGGCAACATGTTTGGTGATAAAAAGTTAAAAAGGAAGCTTGTAGACTCAATTGAGAGTGTAAAGAAAAAGGTGAAGGCGTTGCGTGCTGACAAGACATCCCTTGACACCTCACTAGCACAAACCTTTGAACCAATCACAAAACCGCTCAATGTTTTAATGACTAAAGCATTAGAAACTAAAGATAGTACTGCTGTTAAAGAAAACCATGATAATGATCATGAGCTGAAGGACTTTCAATTCTTGAAAGCCTCTACACCGCTGTTAAATGCATCACTGAAAAAGAATCGAATGGTTAAATCTGAATCTAACATAAGTAAACCATTAAAGTGGGGTGAAAATGAGGATGGATCTGATGAATATGATAATGATGATGATGAAATTAGTGATGAGGAAGACATGAAGTCAGCTCTTGAAGATGAAGGTGATGATGATGATGGTTCTGACCGTGACGTAGTCACAGCTAAAAGTTATATTCAAAAATACATCAAACACCTCGATAAAGTTAGTAAAATACCATTTGGCGCTTATCTCAAGGATGACAAGCTGTATATTGGTGATAGTCAAGCGACAGTTGACAATAATGCAATACATGTAAAAGATATCCGCTTTGAGATGACACCTGGACTGTCTGAATTAATCTTTAAAAAGATCCCAAATAAAACTTTGATTAAGAAGGAAGATGTGACTGATTACAATAAAATTTTACACCTGACCAACGCTCAACGTAGAGGATTCGAACCAAACGGACAACTGTGCGGTGATAGAAGTGTAAAGTATCAGCTCTACATTAAACAGAAATCTAAGAAGCAAGGTGGGTGTTTGAGCTCGATGGTTAAAAAAGACACATTGACAACTAAGACGTTTTATCCGAAAACCGATTATGTCTACTGGGACGATCCTAATGAAGTGGTAGATCGATTAAGGCTATTAATCGCTTCACAGAGTGCTGGCAACACTTCACATACCAACGAGATCAATGCGATTGTAGAGGAACTGATTGAGAGCGGGATAATTTTAAAGTAAAAACAGGAACAGAACTTCATTTTTGTTTACATTAAAACATACCTGTTCTGAAAGCTGTTTACACCTGTTTATTTCTGTTTGAAAACCTGTTACAAAGCTGTTTATACCTGTTTATTTCTGTTTGAAAACCTGTTTCAAAGCTGTTTAGACCTGTTTATTTCTGTTTGAAAACCTGTTTTAAAGCTGTTTATTTCTGTTTGAAAACCTGTTTTAAAGCTGTTTACACCTGTTTATTTCTGTTTGAAATCCTGTTACAAAGCTGTTTAGACCTGTTCTAAGCCCTGTTTACAAAGAAGCCAATAATACCTAAACTAGTGACAGAGGCAGGTGTTAAAAGAAAACGTGCGCTGCAATAAATACGGTTAAAGGTGCTCTACATCATTCACTTTCACAATGCCTCTCAACAAGTTCGGACAGCATTTGGGTAGTGATTCTTCATCTGCTGCCTCCTATCGCAATAGAATTATAGTGGAAAAAGATTTAGTGAATTTTGAAAATAAACGATTGACCGGAATACAAAAGGCTATTCTTAAAACAGATGCAATCAATAAAGCTCAATTGGATGAACAAGCTATATTTCTATTAGGAAAGATCAAGACACATACTTTACAACTAAAAGATTTACAGACGAAGCTTGAAAAACTATCGGCCAGAATTATCACACCTGCCCCACCAAAACCAGCAGCATTCACACCTGCGAGTGCTTCAATTAAACGTATTACGCCAACAAAAAAGAAGAAGCAGGATGAGTAAAGCTCAAGTTGTAAATGAGATACATAAGTACGCTAGAAAAACCTTCCCACGTCGCCGATTTATTCAGAGAGGGCTTGATGATACATGGCAGATTGATCTAATTGATATGCAAAAGCATTCCAAAGATAATAGCAACTATAAATACATTTTGGTATGTATTGATACCTTTTCCAAATATGCTTGGCTGCAGCCGTTAAAATCCAAGAGCGCAGAAGATGTTACAACAGCGATGTGTAAAATTTTAAGTGAAAGTAAAAGAAAACCCAAAAACATTCAATCGGATGACGGAAAAGAATTTTTCAATGACAAGTTTAAATCACTCATGTTACGTCACCATATTAATCGCTATTCTACATTTAGCATTATGAAAGCATCCATAGTGGAAAGGCTAATTAGAACCTTAAAACATTGGATTTGGAAACAATTTAGTTTGAATGGTTCATACAAATGGATACAACTGATAAGGGATGTGGAGCATTATTATAATAACAAACGGCATCGTACTATCGGAGTAGCGCCAGCGAGTGTAAACAAAAACAACTCTAAACAGTTGTTACATAGAGTCTACAATCATATCAAAATTAAACCACGAAGCAAGTTCAAGGTTAATGACTCTGTGAGAATATCTAAATATAAATCAACATTTGCTAAGGGCTACACGGGTAACTGGACAACGGAATTATTCAAAATTATTAAAGTCCAAAACACTAGTCCAGTGACATATTTACTTGAAGATGTTAATCACCAGCCCATATCTGGCTGTTTTTATGAGCAAGAACTGCAAAAGACTAAAAACAGTGATATTTACTTAGTGGAAAAAGTTTTGAAACGACGTGGAAATAAAGTGTATGTAAAATGGCTCGGCTTAAATGAAAAAAGTTGGATTGATAAAAAAGACTTGGTGTAAGATTGTTATCTTCAGTGAAATAAATGGGAGATTGACTGAAACAATGGTGTTTTATTATTATACAATGTGTTTATTCATCATTATTATTAAGCAAAACATTATAATATTGCAAAATATAATTGCATAGCATTAACATATGTGATAATTAACTTATAGATTAAGACGTAGAGAGAGAGAGAGAAAGAGATAACATAAAAGAAATATATAAAAAACATTTCGCAAACAGCAGCATTAACAACCACCTTTGAAGTACTCTATGGATTGTTTTATTTGCACGCCAAGCACGCATAGCATAACATTCACTAAAAAATTAAAACCATTTTCGCTAAATACCACTCTCGATTATATCAAGGATCAGAATGATACCTGTAGGTTTATGATGCTACGCGTTGTCGCACGATAAATAAACGATAAAACATCTGTCAATATACCTGGGGTAGGTAGGAGTATTATTAAAAATGTAAAGTTAACATCTACAAAGAAATAGTTGTATTACGTAATATTTACATATATTGCGATGTGCAAAAGTCAATTCTCTTATCTTTTCAGCGTATATCGAGCGAATCCTAACTGCAACTATGATGATAGTGATACTACAAAAACTAAGTTATATTTTACAGCTAATAAAATCATATCGTCATACAAACCTCATACAATACTCATTTTCATAACTGCTCTCACTCAACCTAACCCAACCTAACCACAGCCATGACGATAGTGATAACACAAAACAAAGTTAGATTTTACAGCTAATAAAATCATATCGCCATACAAACCTCATACAATACCTATTTTCATAACCGCACTCACTCAATAGTCCACCAACACCACTATAAGTTGAACCCTCCCTACAAAATAGCGCACGCCATCGCAGCACTGACTGCGTCACTACCTCGCTTCAACCAACCACACTGCTAGTTGAGTGTGACGTCACAGCTCATTCGACCAATCACACTGTCTCGCGTCACTGCAATCCTTATCACCTCCAGCAACTCCATACTATTACATCGAGACCATGTATAATAAAATGAGGAACAAAATGCACATATTTCTAAATTACCACGTTAAATTGTACTTTTGCAGCTGGGAAACTCTTATCTAACCCATACTGCCATAGTAAACACATTTTTTCAACTACACTAAAAACTACAACCAAATTGGTCCAGCTCCCCTATGCTAAAAACCCATACAAAATTGGTCCAGTCCCCCTATTTATACCCTACTGAGGACCACTCCTTTTCAAACAAAAAACAATTTTCCAAATCGGTACAGCCGTAACAAACGTAAAAAATGAAAACCGTCCTTCTTTTGTGGAAGTCTGTTAATAACGAACTTCAAATGAAGGGATTCGATAAGAAATGCACAATTCACTATGAAAAATACCCAAATCGCTATATGTCTAACTATAATATTTAAAGAGTTCCCTGGATTTCTCCAAGATTCCATCATCAGATCCTGATGTTGTTGCAATGGGACCACCTCGAAGGTATACCCTTTCAAACAAAAAATAATTTTCCTAATTGGTCCGGCCGTCTTCGAGTAGGTAATCGCG
This sequence comes from Eudemis profundana, assembly GCA_947034925.1. Classification (NCBI taxonomy): domain Eukaryota; kingdom Metazoa; phylum Arthropoda; class Insecta; order Lepidoptera; family Tortricidae; genus Eudemis; species Eudemis profundana. Next base: position 16,757,351 of record OX344798.1, read on the forward strand.
TAACAAACATACAAAAAAAAAACACAGACTAATTGAGAACCGTACTTCTTTAGAAAGTCGGTTAAAAATGTAATCAAATGTAAAGGATCTCCTCCTTTTTTTAAAGTCGGTTAAAAAGATATCGGTCGTATCGGTGAGCAATATTTTTTATACCATATGAAAGCAACGGGATGTTTCTTTATTATAGGTATATATGTATATTTTTATATAATTTTTAGGGTTCCGTACCAAAATGGTAAAAAAGGAACCCTTATGGTGCGACTCTGTCTGTCTGTCTGTCTGTCCGTCTGTCACAGCAAGATATCTCAGGATCTACTGATGCTATCGACTTGAAATTTGGAATAGCTTTAAAAACCACTAATCCGAGCCTATGGGACAGAAAAAAAATCTTATATCTTTTTTACTTTTTTTTTAAAGGGGACCGAAATCGGATGTCATAAATCAAAAGTTGAGCTAATATATCGAGTGGGATATCAAATGAAAGGGCTTAATATTTAGATTCCAAAACAGTTTTTATTTTTTTTCTTAGACATGTAGTTTTTGATTGAAGACAAAAACCATTAAAAAAAATACCGTTCCCCCCCTATTATCTCCGAAGATAATGAACAGAAAAATCTGCAAAAATTACCGATTATTAATATTATCATAAATATTACAGGAAAAATAAAACGGTTTTCAAGCAAGTTATTGCAGCGTTTTTTAGAAATTCGCAAAAATCGTAAGACAACCTTATTTGCTCCTACTAAACTAACCGCGGCATATGTCGATGTATGGGGACAACAGTTTCACAAGAGCAAAGTTATGTTTGTCCCACCACACAGTTTTTCTTGAATTATTCACGTATCTACTGACGAGTTTGTACGGAACCCTCGGTGCGCGAGTCCGACTCGCACTTGACCGGTTTTTTTTTGGATAGTTATGCAGTTATAATACTTGCAAGATCCTTACCGCATATGGAGTGAAGGGTAAAATCCGTAATAAAAGTAGATACGTTTGTCTTATCTTTGTCCACTTCAGAAGCGAGCTGTTCTATCAACTTCCTGGAGTTTTCTTCCAGTATTGTGTTAAAATGGCGCAGAATATTGAAATGGAATGTTGGCGTTAGAATTTTCCGACGCTGACGCCATTTTTCACCTGTAACAAATATTGTCCACACATCATTTCAGCCATAGGACGTCCACTGCTGGAAATTTTCCACTTATTGCTATATAATTAATTCGTGAAGAGACATGTTTAGAATTAATCAATGACATTACCATCGCTTAACAACAGCCCTTCCTTCAACCACGGCTCTATAAACCCGTAGAGGAAGCCTTTTGTATTATACTTCGTTCCGGATATAATGGCCTGTAAGAACCAGAAATAGTTCAATTAGTATTCATTTTTAACATACATTCGCAAAGCATTGTACTTTCTTTATGATACGATTACAAAACACGCCCCAACAATTATGTTTTTTAATAATCAGTCTACGGCCACCTTCTGACTGCATAATGAGATCTGCTCCAATGTAAGTATCAATTATTATTGCATGGTTTACCATATTACAGCATACAAACATTTTATTTTAATCTACTTATTTTGATAACTTGTATCTGTCTTTTACTTGGTCACGAACACTAATATTATAAGAACATACATAATATGAATTCAGAGAAGTCTATACTCTATTCCCCATAACAGCACTAGTGTTTTTATAGTCACATTACGATACTGCTAGCATCCACACACTTCTAAATCTAGATTAAACTTAGGCCAAGGATTAAGAGCTCAATTCTAACTTTACGATAAAAATGCACAACTACCAACTTAACAAACAATTAAATTCCTACGGTTTTTAAGAAAAACAAAACTTTCCGAACTAAATTCATTGATGCCAACATAAAAAAAAGAATTTTTAATATACTAGTCACTGCGTGTTACTAGCGTATATTTCAAATTAAAAAAAAAAGCTTACCATAGATACATGCTGTCAGTCATACGTCATATTTGCTTTGTTTGCAGGTTATGCTTAATTTTGTATTTTATATTTTAAAACCTAGTCGTAGAAAAAGTATTATATGCAACGTTGTATAATTAAGTCAAAAACCGCTCATTGCGTCTCTATTTGCGATACTCACGCAATTCGCATTTTTTGAACCTACTTATACAACTGTTGCATAAAATACTACTTATTACTGCTATTTCTAATTCTAGAACATCTATCTACTTACAAACAATTTAGTAAGTATAAAAGAGTTAATTTCTAGCAAACTCACAAAGCTGCATTAGATAATATCTAACTGATTCGCTCAGAAAACTTTCTATTTTGTATAATTTTCAGATACCGTATTTTTTGAAGCCTGACGAACTTGCGGTCTTGACTGGACGTAGCAATATTCGGACCCGGTGGTGGCCGTGGCGTAGGTACCCTGGGGTCGAACCAGGTCGCTGGCCGGACCACCTTGAGAAGTTTTATAATCAAATATTTTTATATTGCACCTCTTATGAAAATAGCGGATTAATTAAATACGATTCTGCAAAATGTGACGTTTTAAGGACAATCCTGGTTATGGCTTACTTAATAATAATAAATAATTATTTGTCATTTGCTTTCAATGACCTTTCAATATCTAATCGTCGCAACTTATCAGGATCATTACCACAACGTCTTAACATACCTACTATATGATAAGGAGAGTGTGTGGGAGCAGCAGCAGCCTTCTGAAGGCGTTGGTCGAGCGCCTCGACTGCCCGATCGCAGGGTTGCAGGTAGCCGTTGGGAGAGCCGAGTAGAGCTTGTTATTACAACTCTTCTTTGCTCTCACTATGGCTTGCAGCCCGAGCCTAATCTATTTGTTTTGTTTACCTTTTTATTTTTATTATTTTGTTTAGTGTTACTAACATGGTTTTTAAGTTTTCTGTATCTGAAATAAATGATTTTTATTTTTATTATACTTATTTATTCAACGCGATTATGAAATAGGTAATAAGATTAATTTTGTTGCAAATGAGGTTGTAAACTAGAGCGGACAGATTTATATAAAAATCTATTCAATATAAATTTTATGTTACCGTCCTTACATGCTGTACCAAATTATCATGTATATTTTACGTCACCCTAGGCCGTAAGTGGCATTTTACACTCGCTACGCGGGAAAATAATACCTGGGTGGATTTTCGTCCGCGGCATTTGTATGCCATACATTTAGTTTGGCATAAAAAAATTCCTGGACAAGGGAAGATTTTAAATTGTGGAAACATCACGGGCAGTAATTAGTAAAGTCCCAGATCTCATATTTCTGGCAAAATACAGACACAAACACTGCGATCTGGGGCTACAATAACAAATAAAATAATATTGTAGTCCTGCATCATAGCCACATTGAATTCCTGTTCTTTAAACCCACCTCGGTAACCTCAGGGTTGCATATTACTATAAATTTCCTTGATGCTAGTTTTAATTTGAAAAACTGCTTATATTTACTTCCCAGTTTTCTAAAGTAATAGAAGAGTGCAACTGAAACAAATAATTTCTAAATAATACTGGGATAATGTTGAACACTGTTCGAAGGAAATATTATAATTTGTTATTTTACTCTAGGTAGGTATCTAAATCTTCTCTGTCGTGGTCACACTGAGGCGTCTACATCGGTGGCAGAGGCATGGTAGAGGCGGACACAGCTCTCCGCAAGATCATTGTCATCTCACTCTATTGGAATACTGTATGGCACGGTCAGATACTCGGTTCCTACAGCGGCTTTCCCTTGGTCAGTACAGCGCATAGGTGACCTGCCGCGTCATCTGGTTGCATCCACTTTTCCCTGATCGCGGTATCTAAATACCCAGAGTAAAATAATATTTGACTTCCAAAGTGCTAATTACTTACCAGGATCCATTAAAAAATCAAGTGAATTTTCAACAATATAAATTCCTCGTGGACCCGGAATCTTTTCAAACTTTTCGTCACTTCGTATCCATCTGTTTAGATAATATAAGGCTATGGCCAACCCCACTAGATAGATCCACTCCATGTTCACAAACTGTCTGCTCGATCAATAACAATAAAACATCGATGTACTATCTACACGAACTCCGCACACGTAATAACTCCTTATTGGGTAAATGGCTGATTATATCGCATTTTCTTGTCATTTAGTTGTTCTAGATGATAAATATGAATCCCATCAAAAACATTACAATGTAAAAAGGTGCAAGTCTCGCAACGCAGTTCTTCTACAACAAAAAAGTTTTGAGATGTAATATTAAACCAAGTCAGTACTGGGGGGGGGTGTCCGCAGAACTCGATTTCCACCGACTTGCCTATTATTTAACCGTGGAGGAACACATTTTATAGTTTTCAAATATAGAATCCTCAACGGTTAAATAATAGGTAAGTCGGTGGAAATTGAGTTTTGTGGACACTGCCCCAGTACTGACTTGGTTTAACATTACATCTCAAAACATTTTTGTTGTAAAAGAACTGCGTTGCGAGACTTGCATCTTTTTACATGTAATGTTTTTGATGGGATCATATTTATTTTTGTAAGTGGTGTTCCTTTATTTATTTCATTCCAATCCATTCTATTTCCAATTTGATCTGCAAAACTAACTTTGTAATCGCATGTATTTGTATAGGATTACAAACTTATGCGTGAGTTGTGACTGAAATTGCAATATTTTTAGGTTTTGTAATACTTGATAGGCTAAAAACTATGTTTTAAATTTGGAGCTAGTGGGTCTGCTAGAAGTACCTTAGAATTATGATGATCAATCAGTGAGTCAGTCAGTCAGTGACAAAACTAAGGAACTTTGACGTGCAATAGTTCTTAAACTACACGTTCAAATTGAATGTTAATGAGAATACTTATACTTAAGACCAGAACATCGCATTTGATTTTTAAAACATACCTAATCATTAATGTATCAGTTTCGTCAAAAGATACTGTCAGTATGATTTGGGACGTGGAAAAAAAAATATAAATCCCCCAAAAATTTAGGGGAGAGTGGGGTAAATACGGATGCGGGGTAATCCCAGAAACAGCCTTTTCTAGAATTCTAGCTGCCCCCATGCCTCACTATCCCGATCTTTTGATCACATGCACCATCTGATGCGTGTATAGTCTTCAAGAAGAAAAGTCGCGCATGCATTTTAAAATAAGTACCAAAGACTTTTTTCACGTGTTTTCTTATAATACTCATCTATATTTAGTGACATGTATACACTGTTATGTGAATAACTCCAACTGAGTAGTAGGAGTTATCATAACTCCTACTGATGAGTGGATAATTGGTACCGAGTAGTTGAATTAAATATGTAGGATAGTACCCAAAATAACCGCAATACTCGAAGTAGTGTCCGCATTTACCCCACATGCACCGGGTAATTCCGGTCAGAAAGCCTTTTGTTTTTCTTTAATGTTCAATATTTGTAAATTATTTAAAATAAAAGATTATGGTAATTTTGTAAGGTAGTAACCAAACTTTAAGTATATAAAAAAACCGGTCAAGTGCGAGTCGGACTCACGCACCGAGGGTTCCGTACAAACTCATAAGTAGATACGCGAATAGTTCAAGAAAAACTGTATGTCGATTTGTTTAGTAGAAGCAAATAAGTATATGTTATGATTTTTGCAAATTTCTAAAAAACAGTGCAAGTTAGGAAAACAGTTAGATTTTCCCTGTAATATTTAGAACCTGACGTGTAATGATTCTATTTAATAGCAAGGACCATTAAATCAAGAGGACTGTCATTCTCCATACAAAAAGCTGTTCCCCGAATTTACAACGCCATCTATGTATAAGCTTGGTAAAATAATTATAATATTATTTACAATTATTTAACTTTGCAAACGTGACACAGTATTTAAATTTATTTATTATTAGCTGTTTACGAACTAATTGTTACTATACTACTGAAACGCCCCCCCACATATCCTGGTGTAAAAGCCCTGAGAAATCTAACCTTACCTGACTGTAATTTGCTTTGGTTGGCCAAATAGTGATCATCTAATAGCAGAACCAGCCACGTTGCGAATTATGTAGTAACCCGTGTCCTTTTCGACTACGCGGGCAACTATAGAGCCTGAGGTCCGTCCTAGGTCTGGATAGAAGACGTCTAGAGTCCTAGCAAGTGGTTTCCTCGAGTTCTACCTGGAGCCTATTGTCTACGGCTACTAAAGAAGAAATTATTTGTATGTTTTAAATAAAGATTTATTCAATAAGTATTTAGTTTTGAAAGGTAATGGCCCCGACCAGCCCTAACTCGGTTTGGTGACAAACGGATTAGGATTGCACTGACCTAGACTACTAGTTCCGCTGACGGTAAATTGGAAGATCTAACTAGAACTTCCCGGAGGTAAATCGAGCAAGAAATGTAAAGTTATAGCAGTCCCAATCTGTCCGCCGGATGGGGAGTAACCGCCTAACTTAGACAGAGCCATGAAAAGGTATCGTTTGTGGACTCTCAGAGTCTCTTTTGCCCTAGTAAATTCAACGACATAGTCAGCCAGTTCTAGCTGGCAAAACCATAGTAATCCCTGAGAGGGAAAACTTCAAACTGGAAACGACATCACGCGCTACCACAGTGAGCGCACAATTCATGGCTCTTTACAAGGTTATGGAGAGACTTACTCTACCTATCCACATCCCTAGACATTCTACTGGTGTCATCCCTACAATTATATCGCGAAAGCAAACCCAGAGAGGCTTCTCATCCCGGTGAAACGCCCGAGGCTACGGTTCAATTCCGCTAACCCAGAATTTGCTGCAGAAGTTCCTGGAACCATGAGGCGGGAGCTCCCCTCTAACCTACGACTTCAACGAGCCGGGCGGCCCAGGAACCGTACACCAAAACGTGTATGTATCCGGGGAAGGTTGTCGGTTTCCTTGACACGTTTAATGAGGCCGGCCATTGGCGATACCGGGTACTCAAACAGGACTTTAACTGCCCGAACGCATTAGTCAATTTCACCAGGCGACCCTCCAGTTGGACTTCACCTCCGGACCACGAGAACATTTATCTCGCTAGGATTGTCCCGCAATCCCTGACGCCCCTCTTTGCAAGGATCTGGAGCCTCTCTAGGCCCTAACTATCGTATTACGGACAATCCGTACTTCGGAAACAGGTTCCATCAAAAGTTAATCTCAGGATCAACGTCCCATTGAAAGACACTCTCGGAAACAAGTTCCACTATAAAATATTCACAGAATCAAAGTTCCATTAAAAGACAATCCCGGAATCAACGTTCCATTATAAAGTATTCACGGAATCAACGTTCCATTAGAAGTTATTCATAGAATCAACGTTCCATTATAAATCATTCTCGGAATCAACGTTCCATTATAAAGTATTCACGGAATCAACGTTCCATTAGAAGTTATTCATAGAATCAACGTTCCATTATAAATCATTCTCGGAATCAACGTTCCATTGTAAAGTATTCACGGAATCAACGTTCCATTAGAAGTTATTCATAGAATCAACGTTCCATTATAAATCATTCTCGGGATCAACGTTCCTCTATACATTATTCACGAAATCAACGTTCAATTAAAAGTAATTTGACTTGACATTAAACCTCACATTTGGTCGAAACTTTAGAATTGTCTTTCAAGTGAATCCCGAAGCCCTATGACAGATGCCTGTCTCCCGGGTTGCCAGCCCAAGATTTATAATTTCACCAAATGGATGGACACCGTACTAGGCTAAATCTGAGCTTCAACAGTCAAAATAAACCCTAAATTTACATAACAAACCAGCTAGAAACCCAACTTCATAATCCCGCAATTTCGGTAAAGTATTTTTAACCCGACGCGAAAGCTCACAGCCCGATCTTTCCCTGGCTCACCCGGAAGCCCTACATAGAGAGAATCTACTCAGTCGCGGGTTGTCAAGATGATATAGAAACATTACTTCCCGCCCCGTAAACGTTACAATAAACTTTAAAACTATTACATCTATTTTTAACTTACAACGATTACCCTGTGGGAGGAAAATGATTAGTACACAGTTTATGTAGAGCCTCGGCCCTGTCGCACAGCAGCGAATGGCTTACCTTGAATGAGACGCATGGAAAATACTCCAGGCTTATGACAGAGAGAGTAAAACACAAAACACTCACCGATTTGGCGTCTGTGTACCTTGCTGGATGGCCTCCGCTCCCGACCGCGACACGAAGCTCCCGAGCCGCGACGCCTCCAGCCGAACCCGCTCGCTCTACAGCTGCCCGCCGCTTGTCGACTAACGACCGCTCGTGGAGTCGACTGCGCCTTCCGACTCCTTGGGCACCGCTTATCAGCTGGGCAGGATCCCGACATCCTCCTCCTTCCAATCGCTGGCTCCCTCCTCAGTTGATGGAGGCTTCCGCCGCTCCTCTGCTTTCCGCCTTCAGTTGAGCTGAGCTTCGTCGTACAGTTGCAGAGTCCCGGACGGAGTTGTGCTTGCCGATGACTCAAATTTGAGTGTCCCTCTCCACTAACGGGCAGGGCTTCGCCTTACAATTGTATGGTCTCTTGCTGTGATGAGCTTACGCCGTCGATTCGTATAAAAGACCAAGCCACAAACGGGCAGAGCTTCGCAGTACAAATGTACAGCCGCTTCCTGAGATGTTGCCCCGTCAGCGGTTCGAATCTGAATGCCCAGACTGCGGCGCGGCCTGCGCTTTTATACCTGCGCCCGCGCCGACGGTTTCATTTGTTTTTTAGACAAAAGCCGATCGAAAATGTCATTTGTTTTGGAAAAAAAGAGCATCGAAATTAGGCTTTTGTTTTTTGACAAATGAATCTCGATGACAAAAGCCGATCGAAAATGTCACTTGTTTTGAAACAAAAGAACGCCGAAATTCGGCTTTTGTTTAAAACAAGTGAATCGCGCTGACAAAAGCCGATCGAAAATGTCATTTGTTTTGAAACAAATGAATCACGCTGACAGATCCCCAACTTCCAAATCAAGGCCTCAACCCTCATTTCCGGCAGCTCCGGACCCTTTCCTGGGCTGTTCTCCTTCCGGGTTTCCCGGCACTACTTCCCCTTAACTGCCAGACTTTTTCCCTAGCTCAGGCGAGTGGCCGCCCTTGATCTATGACGAATTCTTCCCAAATAATACAAGTTTTTTGTGAAAATCTCTCTCCTGTGGCAACATTCTGCCTTGTCTCGGGCTCCTTTCAAAAAAACATACACGTCAAAAGTGTCTCTGACAGTCCAAACGCCGGTGTGCCAAACTAGGCGCTGCTTTCAATATTCCTCAGTTTCTTTCTCGTGTCGTTTGCAATTAATACCTTCGTACTTCGATGCTACGGACCGGAAGTGCAGCAAGAATATTAGTGTGTGTTTTCTCCGAGCTATGTGGATTTCTCGCCGCCGGTAAGTCACTTCTCTACCAATCTGCATTTCTCACAAATTCATGAAATAAAACATGTTCCTTCTTTCGCCTGCCCTTGACGAGATAATTGACATTCATTACCATTGTTCTGCCTCCAAATACATCACGGAATTCCCCCATATTTGAGTGATCGCTCGATTACACAGCCCTCCTCGTACATCAACCTGGCATTTTAGCAATACGAACGCTCGCGGTGCTATAAACTTCCCCTGCCTATGTATCCCGAAGAATAATCGGCCTCTAACAATACCACAAACGTCGTGGCGAGTCTATGAGCCAGTCCTGATTCTCTTGGCTACCAGTAAACTGCGTGATTGATTCCCACATAGCCTTTCTCCATAATAACCCTAATACGGAGCAGGAAGTATGTTTGGGTGTTCCTTGCAATAAACATTAGCACATCAACGAACTTTTGCGGCTGTGGCCGCTTCCGCGGGCACCAAAGGCGCACCAAAACCCCCCCCCTAATTCAAGACCTGGCCCTAAAGATATCTTTACACTTCCCGCGACTGGCTTTGGCGACTGCAAGCCGGAGTACCGCGACTCGGAATTTAACATGGGTTCTAATCTATTAAAATGGTTCCCCTGGCGTCGGTTCGTTACAATGTCAGACACTAGACTTTTGTTGTTTAAAAATGCTGAGGCTAGGACATTATATTGTGCAATATGACTTTTGATCGAATCGAATTTGCTTGCGATTTGATCAAACCGATTTATCAGATAGTTCCGTCAGATTGTATTTTAAATTTCTTAAGTAACAATTTTCCATAACAATTTATTGTACTTCCTTTAGCGAGGTTCGATTCGATCGGGTTCTACTAACTTCAAGGAATAACATTAAAGTCGAGAAACAAGATTCAGATACAACGCCGGGTCTTTAAAAGGGGGGAACACACACACGCGTACTACGGATCTGTCCGTGTGTTGTTTTATTATTGTAAAAATATTTCAGGGCTGCGATTAGAAAAAATAAGATAAATCGAAAGGCCATTTATAAAAGAATCAGTGAGAGTAGTTTATTGGGACTCGGTAAAACCTAAAGCCATTGCATGTCGTTGGATCATATGCAAGTTACATTGTATGGGTACTGTCAGGTAATGGATGTGTGGGCCGGCGTACCCCACTCCGGGATTTTGTTTCGCGGAGATCATTAGGCAAGCTCACGGCTGCGCCGACACCCGGCAACGCCTGGGTGCGTAGCCAAAGGATGGATGGTTATGTGTTTGGCCAGAATGGTTGTATGTAAGTATGCATGTATGTATGTACGCAAGTGTGTATGTTACCCGACTGTGCCAAGGGCCAGAGAAGGGTTATGTGTTGGGCCTGTATGTATGTATATAGGTATGAACGACGACGTGTAACAAAACAGTTACTTAACATTACGCAACTATTTATTTTAACTGTCTCTGATTCACTAGGGAATTCAAGTTATAATTACTTTATTTTTGTTGACAACCCTAGCGGGAGGCGTAGCGACCAGGAAATGCGCGCGTTGTGGGTTAGAGCGAAAAGGTATGATTCGGCGCATTTTTGTGACTCGGGAGTGGGGTTTGTTAGACAGTGCGACTTCTGTACAAAGTAATTGGGTTAATAAACCAATACATAGGGACTTAAACCTAGGTACTATTGCTTATCCTGTGGTGTGGTGGAGGAACAGTTCTACTATGCAATAGGGAAGCGGGAAATGTTGCGCAGTTCTATCAGCTAATGAAGGGAAAATCGTACCGATTAAGCTATTTATTCAATTAAATGTAATCAAGTTGATCCGCGGTGCTGTTCCTTTCGCGGAGAATGAATGGCACATTCTCGAACTACTAAAATGAAAATTTTATCGGCAAACATTAGAATTTCAATTAATTTACGAGTAGTTACAGTTTGCACGTTTGTTGGTCAATTTGGCCCGATCCCGCACAACATAAGATGCGCGTTCGCGTTCATAAGTATCGAACAATTCTTAATCGTTCGCGTGTCACCATTAAAAGAGTCGCTAATGTTTAAAGGTTAGTTGCGCCATGCAGAGCGCAATTTACGGATCTTAGCTTAGTTGTAAGTACATTTTTTTTTTTGATGATGAAAATTAAACGGGTTGGGGTGGATGTCCCAGTGGGTGACACTATAAGGAGCGGATTCGCACTTTTGTCCCAAAAGCGTCTCAATTATCAAACATACTGATAAATCGCATATGCAAGTGTATTAACCGGTTCTTCATTAATGATGTAGGAACAATAAAAAATATGATAATCGTACACTTACTGAATTGAGCCGTTTTCCGCAATTGTATATGGCAGGGCGTTACTTCACGTTTTCATGACTGACTGGGGGTACGGCAGTGCCCCGCCTTGTCGAGCAAAACCCGGGGCACGGTAGTGCCCCGCCAAGACGAACAAACAAAGGCACGGCCTTACCAACCGTTCCGCGAAGCCATTCAGGCCTTTTTCAACCTCCTGTCATTTTGTGCTGGCTAAAGCTAAAACCCTGAACTTCCAGCCTCTCCTTGAAAGCTTTTTGCTTCTCCTTAAAAGCTTCACACCAATGCTGTTGTCATATTTAAGTCCGTAATAAGTTTTTTACACAGTTTTGTAACTGGATCATACAATACAATACAATACAAGTATACTTTATTGCACACCAGAAAAACACATTACAAGAGGTACTTACATAATTAGAACAATTTAAATAGGTAGACAACATCATAGTTACAGGAGATACGGAGACAGATACAGATTCCTTATTGGTAAAAGCATATTTTTTTTTTACATGTCACATTATTATTATTACATTACATTCAATTAGAATACTTACAATTAAAATTAATGTGTTACATTATGGTATGAGAGAGACCCAGCTTTGGATAAGGAAACAATCCATTTGACCAGGGTAGCTTCGTGAACCGTTGTAAGGTAAAAAGGTCTCGGGCCCCATACGGCACTCAGCCGGATTTTACCATGCACCTTATATAATAAAGTGATTCGAGGAATTCCATATTTTTGGGATTCTGTAGCAACAGAAATTCCCCTTGCTACTTCACCTATGCCTTTGAGATGTCATCTTGAGATCTCGGAGGTATGTTTTCATAGCAAAATACCTGCAACCAATGAATGACATTCGTGTATGACCCAACGAAAGACACATCAATGTGCAACTGTCATTCACTACTAAACGCGATTATTTTGTACCGGTTTATGACATGCCTCCAAAATACTAGAATAAACAAAATTAATCATTTAAAAACACAGAATATCAACGTTTGTATAATTATCTTACAGTTTAAATAATTACTTACCTACCAAAAAAACACTACATCCTGCCTATAAATTCCACATTCACGAAGCTAGGACTTAACAGATTTACTAAGTATAGCGACGCACAGTCAACTCGGAGCACTTGTTCGCAAACACTGCCGTAAAAAAAAAAAAAACAAAAGGAATTCAAGGAGACGAAGGAAGCTTCTAAATTAAATTCACAAACACTAATAGTCGAGAACACCTGGTTTTTGGCCTGTATTGATATTCGTTTCCTTAACTTTTGAAATAAATTACAAAACTGTCATTCACTGGGTCAGTGTCATCCGCCGGGACATTTACCTTCAATCTCTAAAATGCAAAATAGGTTTTCTGACGTACAGAGTGAGTTTTTTAGTAACCTCCAGTATTCAAAGAGGTGATTTTGTAGCTGCTAGCGAGCACGAGATTTGGCACAGGGTTCAGGTACCAGGGTAGGGAGTTGTAAAAAAAAAAAAAATATTCGGTTGTCTGTAAGGTCGGTTTGCTGACGATAGACGAACGTGATAACGTTGACCCTGACTTTGACTTTGACTTTGACTTGGACTTCGACTTTTTTCCCAAATAGCTGCTACAATGACACTGACACGCTAAAATGATGGCTAAGTGGCCAGAGTAAATATCTGCCGTTCCACAAATATAATGTCGAAGATTTGTTTTAATAATTTTTAAACTACGATTAAAGCAGGCGTAAAACGGAACTGCCAAAGCAGCATCCACTATTTAAATTTAAAGATTTTTGCCAAACTCAGCAATGTCTCTTGTCATTCAAAAGAGATTTTGACAGCCGTATCTTAGGGAATAAGGGCTAATTTATTAACAATTTGTAAGAAACTATCGTCTTCACGACTTTAGTGCTGGAATAATATAATATAAAATACCTATTTTGCGCAAAAACGCGTAAGATGTATGAAATCCTGCGGCGCTTACTGTTTTTTCGAGTTGATAAAGTTAGTTTGCGCAAAAACGCGTAAGATGTATGAAATCCAGCGGCGCTTACTGTTTTTCCGAGTTGATAAGGTAACGGCCCCGCAAGGTAACGGCAAATGACGTCACACCCTTTCGTGCATGCAGCAATTTAGATTCAAACTGGGTTGATGTCTATTACGTGGGGTATGTGACTGATCAAATCGCACTGCGAGAGGCATCGCCGCTGCGCACGCCACGGAGACTTTTGAAGGTGGTAGAATTGGGCAAGAGGAGAATATTGTTCTTGTGTTAACCCTATTACATGATCGAACCATCATACTCACGAGACATAGCGGGCGAGTGGAGAAGCAATCTACATAACCCTAGGCATAGTTTGATTGCAATTTGAAATATGCAATGCGGTGTTTACGCGAGGGTTTGACATTGAGAGAATCTGAGAATGTGAGTCGGAGCTTCATTTTAACTAGACGAATAGAGCGAGGCAAACGCTGACCCAGGGGTCGGATATCGTGGGTCACTGTATGTCTGGTGGCCGGAGCTTTGTCGTCCCTTGTGTATTAATCGGGTAGTTTTTCTTGAAGTCGATCGAATAATCGGGCAATTTTTAAAAGTCGACCGGAATTCAGGGACCGTTTTCGTTACGATATAAGCGGTACGGTACCGCTATAGAATATCGGTACCGTAATGATATAAAGGTAGACTATACCGGTTGAAATATTTTGTTACTGTACCGCTTTATACCGGTACGTACCGCTAATGTTGAAAGCGGTACTTATACCTTTATTATTACGGTACCCAACCTATATTTTTTCAGTACCGAAATTTTTCGCTCGCATATTGTGGCTTTCCATAAGAAAAGGGACCTTATGGCAGTTTCTAGTTACGGAGATATGGACGTTTTTCTGAAATCCTTCAAAATCATCATTTTTTTCTTTTATGCAAAATTGTAAAATATAGGAATAGACGTGTATTTGTAGCTTCATTTCACTGCTGTACGTTAATTTTTTCTATATAAGAATTGGGTTCAAAGTTTAGGAGAAAAGGGTCCTTATGGCAGACTTCATACAAAAATGATAAATCTATTGATAAAATTGTTTAATAAAATTTACTTGCAACTTTTGCTTATTTGTATTTCTTTTTTATACCACGACGGTGGCAAACAAGCACGCGGCCTGCATAATGGTAAGCAAAATTTTCAAAATGATCCCAGAAAGTTGAAAATTTGGAAGGAAAGGGTTTGGGGGCCACAGATTCGGAATTAAAAAAAATTGAAAATAAAAATAAATACATTTGTATGTCGTTTTTTTTAAAGCTTATTTAGGAAAAAGTTTTTAAACATTTTTTAAAAAGTGTTTTTGGCAAATCGTATAACTTTTTGACCATTTTAGAAAAACCTTGTTTTTTTTTTCAATAATTACACAAAAAAAAAACACTGGCGAATGCCTATCATTTTTGAACATTTTAGAAAAAGTTTTTTATTTTTTTTTTTAGTTTTTTTTGGATGTTTCTACAATTTTAGATCACTTTGTCATGTTTAAAAACCTTTTCAGAAAAAGATTTATAAACATTTTTTTTAAGTATGAAAACGTGTTTTTGGTGAGTCGTAAAACTTTTTGACCATTTTAGAAAAACCTTGATTTTTGTTTACAAATTTTACAAAAATTAAAAAAAAAACACTTTCTGGCGAATGCCTATAATTTTTGACCGTTTTAGAAAAAGTTTTTTAATTTTTTTTTCGAAATACTTACGAAAAAGGTTAGTTTTTTGGCGGTTTCTATAATTTTTGACCACTTAAGAAAAATAATCCTTTTAATTTTTTTTCAAAAGATCAACAAAAACAAAAAATTTTTTTTGGCGAATCCTATCCTACCATTATGATTTTTTTTATAAAACTCGGTAATTTTTGGTTTTATAGAAAAGTCGTCCATACAAAACACATTTATTTTAGCGTATTTTATATGATAGCATCACAAAGCATAGGTCATCATAACACCATGGTGTGAATTATTCAACATAGTGTTATAATTATGACAATAACTCTTAATTGACCAAGATTTGAAGTAAATTTCTAAAAACCTTTTTTCTTCGGTATTCTGTTTTAATACAAGTTTAGTAAATAAATAATGTTAATATCGTGCGTGCCATACTGTAATTATCAATAAGTTTTACCTGTGATTGGTCATAAGGTCATAATATCCCATACATTTGGGAAAAGGGACCTTATGACTAATCACTTAAATTCAACAACGTTATTTGAGAATTACTCTTAATTGATCAAGATTTGAAGTAAATTTCTAATAACCTTTTTTCTTTAGTTTTCTGTTTTAATACAAGATTAGTAAATAAATAATTTAAATATCGTGCCATACTGTAATTATCAATAATTTTTGCTCATGGCTGGTCATAAGGTCCCTTTTCTCAAATGTATGGGAGTAAATTTGTGATTTTTACGTAACTTCAATGGTTTATAAATAAAAAAATAAGACTTGTAGAATAATAATGACACTTTTGTGATACTTGTGTAGACTGATTAAATATGATTTAGAACTCACTATACGAAAATTGTGAATATTATAGGGATGATGAAAAATATAATAAAAATGAATTTTAATAAAAATAAAAATATTTCGTTAACTATGTGATTGTATTTCTATCCCAAAATGTAAATTCAAATATCTTCAACTACATTATATACAATGATTCAGATTACAATATATTAAAGAACAGGCCGATTTTTTTTTTAAATTTCGTTCTCATGAGCGACTTCCTCTAATCAAAGGCTGATTTTTCACGACCTGGACGTCACATTAAGAAAACCATTACTGATTTCCAAAGAAAAACAGCTTGAGATACATAATCAATCATCATCTTCATAACTTCCATAATTTGTTTTATTTCTGTTTTTTACCTTTTTTGTTTTTAGTTTGTATTTATTGTTATTTTTTATTTATTTTTTATTTCTTTAATTTTTTTGTTTTTATTTTGTATTATTTACTTTATTTGTTTTTAGTTTGTGTTGATTGTTATTTATTGTTTTTATCTTTAATTTTTTTAGTATATGTTGTTTAGGTATTTTTTAAAAACAAATTAAAGTTAAAAAACAGAAAATACCTAATCATCACAAACTAAAAACAAATATAAGGTAAAAAAACAAATAAAAGAAAAAATAGCAATCAACGCAAACTTAACTACTAATACAAATACTAATAAAAATAAAATAAATAAACAAACAAACAAAAAATACCTAATCAGCAGAAACTAAAAACAAAACTAAGAAATAAAAAAAAACAAAACAATACAAAAGAAAACAAATAAAAGGTAAAAATAACAAAAAATAACAATCAACACAAACTAAAAACCAAAAGGTAGAAAAATTTAAAATTTAAAAAAAAATTAAAAACACCAAATGAAAGAAAACAGTAACTAAAAATTAAAACAAACAAGGTACAAAAAAAAACAAATTTAAGATAATAAATATAAAAAGTACCTAATCAACACAAACTAAAAACAAAAACAGGTAGAAAATACAAAGTAAATCCAGTACATCTAACATAAAAAAGTATAAAATACCTAATCAACACTAACTAAAAACAAGAATAAGATAAAAAAACAAATAAAAGAAGAAAAAAAAACAAAAAATAACAATCAACGCAAACTTACAACAAAAATAAGTAAAAAAAACAATAAAATACAAAAATAATACAAATTAAAGATAAAAAAGACAAAAACACGTAATCCACACAAACTTAAAACAAAAATAAGGTAAAAAAAAACAAATAAAAGAAAAAAAAACAAAAAATTACAATCAACGCAAACTTTAAACAAAAAATGTAAAAAAACCAAAAAAATAAAACAAGTTAAAGATAAAAAAAACCCACACAAAGTAAAAACAAAAAAGGTATAAAATACAATGTAAAACACATTAAAGATAAAAAAAAAACATAAAATACCCAATCATCACAAACTAAAAACAAAAAATAAGGTAAAAAAAAACAAATAAAAGAAAAAAAATAGCAATCAACGCAAACTTAAAACAAAAAAAGATAAAAAATACAAAGTAAAACAAACCAAAGATAAAAAACAAACAAGAAATACCTAATCAACTCAAACTAAAAACAAATAAGGTAAAAAATTAAAAAATAAAACAAATTAAAGTCTTCGGGGAAGACCTATGTTTAGTAGTGAACGTCTTAACGTTGAAATGATAATGATGCTCAAGGCTAAAGACGACGCGATTGAAACTTGACGACGCGACGACGCTCGGCGCACACACATAAACCTCAAACGGTACCTTTTTAAAACGGTTAAGGTTACCGAAAAAAAATTACGGTACCGTTCAATTTCGATACCGTTTCATTTCGGTTGCGCTACCGAAATCATACCGAAACAAACGGTATGACGTCATACCGCTTTAAAACGCTACCTTCATTTTTCGGTTATGCAGTCCCTGCCGGAATTTCAAATGGATCCGGAGTGTTACACAAAAAAAAACACAGTACCGGACACCGAATAGAAAAGGGTTAGGCGTTTGGGACAGGTTGTGTACCAGTACGGTCCAGCAAGTTGGATGCGATCGAGTGGCTCGGTGATCTGAGGAAGAATGAAGGACGATGTTTGCCATAGAGTTGAAAGGTGGTCGAAAGAGTGTCTAGGAGACAATGACTAAGACTTTGTGACTATAGCCTTGGCTTTGACTTTGACTTTGAGTAAAGTGAGAGGTATGAAGGGAATGAAGGACGACAGCAAGGATTGCAACGACTGAGCTGGGCTAGGTACATGATCAACAGTTTCTCGGCGACTCGTTTCGGATTTTACAAAAGGGTGTTGTCTATGGCCTTAGATGTTAGGTTTTAGGAATTGCCGTTGTCAGGCCAGGCCATAGAAAACATCGGTACTGACAAGAAGCTAAGAGACCGAACTAAATACACACCCCTGCTTCCGAGTGGCAGTTCACTGAAACGCTTGACTTCTGGAGACCAAACTGCAAGATTGCAGTTGCGAATATGTAAAAGGAAGAGGTTGGGTCACGGTGGAGAAGTCGGGCAGAGTATTGTAGAGCTGGCATAGGAATGAATACAGGATACATGCACCGAGAAAAGAGTGAGTAGGTCCGCCTTCTTAGCAGGGAGAATACCCGGTCTGGGAGGATGCAGGGGTAAGGGTAGGTTAAGCACAACGACGTTGATCGAACTCAGATATTTCCGGTTTACTGGGGAGATACGGTTAGACTACATAGGCGTTGACCGAGGGATAGTAAGTCTGGCGTTGATCAGCAAAATCCCGGGTAGCTCTCGCTGGTCGGAATCGCAGGATTCTAGGTATTCACGACACCTACTCTGGCTTGAACTGGAAATCTGGGGTGGCATACAATTCCCGCTTCATTCCAAAAGATGGAGGCGACTTGTTGGGGGGGCGGGGCTGCTCTCGCTGAGTATCTGGGTAAAAACTCACTACATGCACTGCTGGAGGGAGGCGTCGGGAAACTGAGCTTGTTAGGATAGAGTTGCTAAAGCTTCGCGAGTCTGAAGGTACAGCCTATGCTGCGCTTTACCAAGGGACAGGGAAAAGCTATGTAACGAACCGACGCCAGGGGAACCATTTTAATAGATTAGAACCCATGTTAAATTCCGAGTCGCGGTACTCCGGCTTGCAGTCGCCAAAGCCAGTCGCGGGAAGTGTAAAGATATCTTTAGGGCCAGGTCTTGAATTAGGGGGGGGTTTTGGTGCGCCTTTGGTGCCCGCGGAAGCGGCCACAGCCGCAAAAGTTCGTTGATGTGCTAATGTTTATTGCAAGGAACACCCAAACATACTTCCTGCTCCGTATTAGGGTTATTATGGAGAAAGGCTATGTGAGGCGCTGAAGGAGCTTGCTTGAGTATGCAGGGGTAGTGGGGAATCAATCACGCAGTTTACTGGTAGCCAAGAGAATCAGGACTGGCTCATAGACTCGCCACGACGTTTGTGGTATTGTTAGAGGCCGATTATTCTTCGGGATACATAGGCAGGGGAAGTTTATAGCACCGCGAGCGTTCGTATTGCTAAAATGCCAGGTTGATGTACGAGGAGGGCTGTGTAATCGAGCGATCACTCAAATATGGGGGAATTCCGTGATGTATTTGGAGGCAGAACAATGGTAATGAATGTCAATTATCTCGTCAAGGGCAGGCGAAAGAAGGAACATGTTTTATTTCATGAATTTGTGAGAAATGCAGATTGGTAGAGAAGTGACTTACCGGCGGCGAGAAATCCACATAGCTCGGAGAAAACACACACTAATATTCTTGCTGCACTTCCGGTCCGTAGCATCGAAGTACGAAGGTATTAATTGCAAACGACACGAGAAAGAAACTGAGGAATATTGAAAGCAGCGCCTAGTTTGGCACACCGGCGTTTGGACTGTCAGAGACACTTTTGACGTGTATGTTTTTTTGAAAGGAGCCCGAGACAAGGCAGAATGTTGCCACAGGAGAGAGATTTTCACAAAAAACTTGTATTATTTGGGAAGAATTCGTCATAGATCAAGGGCGGCCACTCGCCTGAGCTAGGGAAAAAGTCTGGCAGTTAAGGGGAAGTAGTGCCGGGAAACCCGGAAGGAGAACAGCCCAGGAAAGGGTCCGGAGCTGCCGGAAATGAGGGTTGAGGCCTTGATTTGGAAGTTGGGGATCTGTCAGCGTGATTCATTTGTTTCAAAACAAATGACATTTTCGATCGGCTTTTGTCAGCGCGATTCACTTGTTTTAAACAAAAGCCGAATTTCGGCGTTCTTTTGTTTCAAAACAAGTGACATTTTCGATCGGCTTTTGTCATCGAGATTCATTTGTCAAAAAACAAAAGCCTAATTTCGATGCTCTTTTTTTCCAAAACAAATGACATTTTCGATCGGCTTTTGTCTAAAAAACAAATGAAACCGTCGGCGCGGGCGCAGGTATAAAAGCGCAGGCCGCGCCGCAGTCTGGGCATTCAGATTCGAACCGCTGACGGGGCAACATCTCAGGAAGCGGCTGTACATTTGTACTGCGAAGCTCTGCCCGTTTGTGGCTTGGTCTTTTATACGAATCGACGGCGTAAGCTCATCACAGCAAGAGACCATACAATTGTAAGGCGAAGCCCTGCCCGTTAGTGGAGAGGGACACTCAAATTTGAGTCATCGGCAAGCACAACTCCGTCCGGGACTCTGCAACTGTACGACGAAGCTCAGCTCAACTGAAGGCGGAAAGCAGAGGAGCGGCGGAAGCCTCCATCAACTGAGGAGGGAGCCAGCGATTGGAAGGAGGAGGATGTCGGGATCCTGCCCAGCTGATAAGCGGTGCCCAAGGAGTCGGAAGGCGCAGTCGACTCCACGAGCGGTCGTTAGTCGACAAGCGGCGGGCAGCTGTAGAGCGAGCGGGTTCGGCTGGAGGCGTCGCGGCTCGGGAGCTTCGTGTCGCGGTCGGGAGCGGAGGCCATCCAGCAAGGTACACAGACGCCAAATCGGTGAGTGTTTTGTGTTTTACTCTCTCTGTCATAAGCCTGGAGTATTTTCCATGCGTCTCATTCAAGGTAAGCCATTCGCTGCTGTGCGACAGGGCCGAGGCTCTACATAAACTGTGTACTAATCATTTTCCTCCCACAGGGTAATCGTTGTAAGTTAAAAATAGATGTAATAGTTTTAAAGTTTATTGTAACGTTTACGGGGCGGGAAGTAATGTTTCTATATCATCTTGACAACCCGCGACTGAGTAGATTCTCTCTATGTAGGGCTTCCGGGTGAGCCAGGGAAAGATCGGGCTGTGAGCTTTCGCGTCGGGTTAAAAATACTTTACCGAAATTGCGGGATTATGAAGTTGGGTTTCTAGCTGGTTTGTTATGTAAATTTAGGGTTTATTTTGACTGTTGAAGCTCAGATTTAGCCTAGTACGGTGTCCATCCATTTGGTGAAATTATAAATCTTGGGCTGGCAACCCGGGAGACAGGCATCTGTCATAGGGCTTCGGGATTCACTTGAAAGACAATTCTAAAGTTTCGACCAAATGTGAGGTTTAATGTCAAGTCAAATTACTTTTAATTGAACGTTGATTTCGTGAATAATGTATAGAGGAACGTTGATCCCGAGAATGATTTATAATGGAACGTTGATTCTATGAATAACTTCTAATGGAACGTTGATTCCGTGAATACTTTACAATGGAACGTTGATTCCGAGAATGATTTATAATGGAACGTTGATTCTATGAATAACTTCTAATGGAACGTTGATTCCGTGAATACTTTATAATGGAACGTTGATTCCGAGAATGATTTATAATGGAACGTTGATTCTATGAATAACTTCTAATGGAACGTTGATTCCGTGAATACTTTATAATGGAACGTTGATTCCGGGATTGTCTTTTAATGGAACTTTGATTCTGTGAATATTTTATAGTGGAACTTGTTTCCGAGAGTGTCTTTCAATGGGACGTTGATCCTGAGATTAACTTTTGATGGAACCTGTTTCCGAAGTACGGATTGTCCGTAATACGATAGTTAGGGCCTAGAGAGGCTCCAGATCCTTGCAAAGAGGGGCGTCAGGGATTGCGGGACAATCCTAGCGAGATAAATGTTCTCGTGGTCCGGAGGTGAAGTCCAACTGGAGGGTCGCCTGGTGAAATTGACTAATGCGTTCGGGCAGTTAAAGTCCTGTTTGAGTACCCGGTATCGCCAATGGCCGGCCTCATTAAACGTGTCAAGGAAACCGACAACCTTCCCCGGATACATACACGTTTTGGTGTACGGTTCCTGGGCCGCCCGGCTCGTTGAAGTCGTAGGTTAGAGGGGAGCTCCCGCCTCATGGTTCCAGGAACTTCTGCAGCAAATTCTGGGTTAGCGGAATTGAACCGTAGCCTCGGGCGTTTCACCGGGATGAGAAGCCTCTCTGGGTTTGCTTTCGCGATATAATTGTAGGGATGACACCAGTAGAATGTCTAGGGATGTGGATAGGTAGAGTAAGTCTCTCCATAACCTTGTAAAGAGCCATGAATTGTGCGCTCACTGTGGTAGCGCGTGATGTCGTTTCCAGTTTGAAGTTTTCCCTCTCAGGGATTACTATGGTTTTGCCAGCTAGAACTGGCTGACTATGTCGTTGAATTTACTAGGGCAAAAGAGACTCTGAGAGTCCACAAACGATACCTTTTCATGGCTCTGTCTAAGTTAGGCGGTTACTCCCCATCCGGCGGACAGATTGGGACTGCTATAACTTTACATTTCTTGCTCGATTTACCTCCGGGAAGTTCTAGTTAGATCTTCCAATTTACCGTCAGCGGAACTAGTAGTCTAGGTCAGTGCAATCCTAATCCGTTTGTCACCAAACCGAGTTAGGGCTGGTCGGGGCCATTACCTTTCAAAACTAAATACTTATTGAATAAATCTTTATTTAAAACATACAAATAATTTCTTCTTTAGTAGCCGTAGACAATAGGCTCCAGGTAGAACTCGAGGAAACCACTTGCTAGGACTCTAGACGTCTTCTATCCAGACCTAGGACGGACCTCAGGCTCTATAGTTGCCCGCGTAGTCGTAGAAGTAGTAGAAAAGGACACGGGTTACTACATAATTCGCAACGTGGCTGGTTCTGCTATTAGATGATCACTATTTGGCCAACCAAAGCAAATTACAGTCAGGTAAGGTTAGATTTCAAGCAGTTGTATGGTTCTCAGGGCTTTTACACCAGGATATGTGGGGGGGCGTTTCAACATGTGGTGCAAGAACAGTTCCACGCTGTGTTAAAGATTAATCATCCCTTTATATATTTTAATAATTACATTTTAAAAAACTACTTTGTTCGTATAAACACTCCTAACTTGATCCAATTTTCTCACCTGACAACCCTACCGCTAGTCAGATAATTTGGGTCATGCGTTTCTTGTCGACGAATTGATTACATTGGCTCCCTAATTATTTGAAATAATTTAGGTAATTGAATATTAATTTACAAATCCTCAAAAATCTTAAATCGGCTAGTTCCTACTTTGACAGGAAAATTCGCCTCTACCCGCCTCTTTACGAAATTTGACTGACGTCTTGTCAAATCAATTCAAATTTTAGTTGAAGCTTACACGCTTGTTTTTTACTTATTTTTTTATGAGTATATATTATTAAATAATTATGACTTCGTTTCGGTTTTCGTTTTTTACGAGTAGCGCTATAAGCATACTGTTTTTCAGTGAATAACTTATACTTGTCCTGGATCCAACGTGATTCAGACAAAGTCCCGACCGGTCGGCAAATTCATGGCGCTCATAAACCCAGTTATAACAAGAAATGGGTCTGCTGAATTTTACATGCGACGTATTGGCGTTGGTCGAAAATTTCGAGGTAAGTGCCGAACACATTTTTGAGGTTCCTATTTGTAATTTTTTTATAACCGTTGCCTCGAACCTTAAATGTTCTAAACCCCTTGTCCCAACTATATTATTATGGGTGTTTTAGGTTTTATTGCGATAACTAAACTACGCCCCCTGTCCTGGCCCTGAACGTTCTACCCTACTAGATGATTTACAAAGCTATTTATCTATTTTGCGCTCTGGCTTTTTCCGAAAAACTAATAAAATACCCAAGATTCGGAAACAGCTCCCGTTGATGTTCAACTAAAATACCTGTCCCGATTTACTATTCTCTAGTCCCTTCTAGAAGGTCCTTGTTCGGGTTGATGGCAGGTTTTAGCTCAACTCAGGTAAAGGTAAGTAATAATAAATATACTCTATGCCATGAAGAGTCCCACCCCGATCAACTACCTTTATTCGCGCGTCCTTACTAATCGCGTTTTATTATTTTTAGCCGCAACCCGAGACGATATTTTAAATAAACCGCGAACTCACTTCGAAGCCGCTAGACTGCCTGGCCTGGGCAGCGGAGCCCAATGTGAATGCCCCGGGTCCTACTAGCTCTCAGCGAGTAAGTAAAAGTAAGTATAAACAAATACATACACAGAAATTATTTTCTACTCCTATTTTTAATGGTTGGAGGGGGTAGCAAACATACTAGGGTGTTTCACATGCCTATTTTAGCAATCCTGCCTACCCACCCTGAATCTCTCCCACTCAAAATGTGCATATATATATATATAATTTAAAGTTCGCAGATCCTGGCCTGGTAGGACATAAGTACTGTATACAGTATGCCATCACATTCTGTATATAACAATGCCAGTTATAAATGTGTCCTAGTAGATGTTAAAGCCGACTGAAACTGTTTCCATGGTTCACCTGAAACATATTTCCTGTGAAACCCGAAGGCTCATAGTCACAATTGCTTTCATTTATTATACTGTGGCTGAAGCAATGTCTTATTTCACAATATCATTCTGGAGCATTGTAAATCACTACTTGAACTTAATGTGCAGAAGTGCGCTAGAGTGACTGAGACCCAAAGGCCGCGCAAGCGATAAGATAGTTTAAAGTTTGCAAAGAAAGGTATAAGCATTTAAACTTGTAAAAGTGATACACCCTAAGCTATACTTGAATGTGATCAGAAGCGAAGGAAACGACATGAAAAACGCATGCAAACGTCCCGTATTTCTCAACAAAATACAGTATCTTTCCTTGTAACTTTCGCAAGTAAAATACAATGTAGTTTTCGCATTATTATGAAAAGTGACTCTGAATGTAAAGGCTCTCAAATAAACAGGTGACCTCTCATCCCGCTCAGACTATATCTCGATATCTTTTAACTAAAGAGGTCGGAATTATATATTATGACGAAATACTAATTGGAATAAAATACTCTATGCTCTATGTGACGTAAACGTGAAGTCAATTTCGCGTCAAAGGCAAGTCAAGTGCTGAATATATAAAATACACGATATAAATCAAGTATTTTACGTGTATGATTGTATTATTTAAACAAAAGGTCAGCTTTATTTATTTGTAAGTTACAAGTAGCTTATAGGAATGATACGAAGTCCCAAAAGAAAATACATGAGTCCCTCGTCATCCCCTCCGCCAGCGATCCGGGTTTAAGACGTCCCTACGAATTGTGCAACTCACTTCTTCCGTTTCGGCACTGCGGTTTTAAGGTTCCGTACCCGAAGGGTAAAACCGGGTCCCTATCACTAAAACTGCGCTGTCTGTCCGTCTGTCACCAGGCTGGATCTCAATATCCGTAATGGCTAGGCAATGTAGGTTTACACAGATTATGTATCTTTATTGCCATAATAACAACAAATAATAAAAACAATATGTAAGGGGGCTTCCACACTAGAATTTTTTTTTTTTTATTTCTGGTACGGAACCCTTCGCGCGCGAGTCCGACTCGCCCCTTGCCGTTTTCTTTTCCCCTGATAAACCTAAGGCTTGCCTTCCTTTCACAGATCTTCCAGCTGTGCTGTTAGTCTCCTGTTCCTACACATAAACCCCCAAATAACTCCGCGGCAGGCGCTCGGCAAGGAATTTTTACGAGGCCCCACCAATGGTGTAGTGCCCTGTCAACATTCGCGAGATAGCCAGCTAGGCCAGGTGAATCCCCATAATATACTTAATTGATTACTAGCGATTTGCAAAGAAACTTTAACTCATATTCAAAGCTGCGTTTTGCTTTTCGTTACTAAAATAGGTTCTAGGTCAGGGGCCCCAAATGGTGGACCACGGTCCTGTCCCAGACCGTTGGCCCGTTTCACTCAGTCCTTTCAACATAGACTATTTGTATGAGTGAATGTTCCTCTCTACATAAATTACAACGCGCGCTTAAATATATGTGCACCGCTACCAAAAACATTTTTAAGAATGCGTAGCAATGCGTAGGAACGCTTTGAATTGAACTCATGGTAACACACCTTCGTCCGTGACTGCAAGGCTGTTTTACTTTGCAGGCCGGGCCCCTGAAATAATCAATCTGTAGGCCCTGATCTAGGCCCTTTAGGTCATATGAGCCCTGCAAAGCGCGCATCGCGTGTTTCCTACCATAATCTAATTCCTTACTAGTCATACTGTTGTTAGTCAAATACCTCTTTTCTCTTTCACAGTGAGCCATCCTGAGGGAACACTATCCTATCGCCTACTCCGCATCCTACGAGATATTAGGGTGCCCTTTACCTATGAAGTCTGATCGAAGCCCTACAACGGGAAAAGATTGGCCGCCGAGGCTGGGAGTTCTGTCAGATACAAAAGAAGTCCCCTCCGGCTATACTATGTTCATAAATCAATTTTCCCACACAAGCATTGTCTTCCGGGGATCTGACAAAACCCTTCCACTACCATAACTGTTTCCAATTCTAGTATTTAATAGTACTAAGGGTGGCCTGTCCCATTCTCCTCAACCTCACGCTGTTTAATCGTTAATAGATTTGCAAATGACCGCGTCTCGTCTCGACATTATATAGAGAAATAACAGGGTAGCTTTAATTTTGCATATATCACGTAAAGCCTGTTTCTTATTTCCAAACTGGCTATGTTAGCTACTGAATAACCGTATTCACCAAGGATGCAACGACATATAATTATGCCGATACGATACCGACACCGATATTTGTAGTGAATTATCGGCAATCCCGATACCCATACTGATAACTTAGCTAACTTATGGAATAAGAACTTCAGACTAATTATTTGTATGTCCTTATTATACCCAAAACTTGGCTATTTCATAACCGAACGTTATCTTTGAAGGTATGAAGTAAAAGAAATAAATTTTGGACACAAAATTGTTACTATTTTTTTGTTATGTACATAGTAATTTTTACTGCACAAGGTAGTAGACCATTAAATATATTACGTCAGTAATTGAAATCATATTATGCAGCTTTTCCATATAACACCTCTTTTCGCGCACTCCAAATATCGGTTGCATCCCATCGGCATCGGTATCGGTAATGCTACAACCCCAGAATTCACTGATTAGAACGTTCTGGTGACTATAAGAGCTCAGAAATATACCGAGGTAGAAGGAAAAGTTTATTGATTGGGGCCAAGCGTGTAACGTTTGTCGATTGGCGCCAAAAGTGTAATTTAGCGATGGGAAACATTAATTTCCCATTCTATTTAATGGTTTTTGCCATAATTATTCACACCATTGCCAACAGATGCCAAATTCTGATAATTATATTGACGAAAAATAAAGTGAATTGTGCACAAAGACACATCTCTGTCACTTCTTTCTAGCACGCGAAGTACATACACCTTTCCCTTCTACCCGGCTACATTCCTGCGAATAAGTAAACCCTTTTTTTTGCCTTTGTCTATTGGACTAAGTCATAATTTAATATGAATGATTAGTAATGAGTTTCTTCATGAACTTATTTGTCGCACTATTGCGTAACATTCATGGAGTTTCCACGTTATTCCTTCTGGCTATTGTTCCCGTGCGTTTGCTAGCACAAGCTAAGCAACCCTTAGAAATTAGCTCTGCCGCGAAACATTTATTTCAATTTAATAGTAAGTAGGTATGATAATTTAATTAGTTCTGGTTGTGTAATGTAATTCTTTGTTAATTATGTACTTTTGAATGCTATGAATTTAATTGTACATACGTTTTCCTTACGCCGCATAAATTTTACATACAACCTGTCTGTAATCCGTAACTAATACCGCGATTACCTTACGGCCGGGCCATCCTTTTAGTTTCTTTAAAAGGTGATTATATTTTTTTCCAGGGATCCGCTTTAGTCTCCTAGCATGTAACTTTACCTAGAAATGACTTTCTTCTTACAATTTCCATAATTTTGGAAGATGTGTTGGTTTTTAAGTTGTTTCGCTCTTTCCTAGTAAAACGACGGGCGAAAGAGAAACTAATTCTTTTCTAGTTTTCAATGGTTTATTCTTCTAGACAGCAATTATTTCGACAATCCAAACTTTATAGGTAATTCGTTTCGCGCCATCGCATCGCGTCTAGTTGGCAGTTGTCTTTTTCATTCTAGTGTTGCCACAATAATAAAATGTAGTAAAACAGCATAGAGGTTGGACTTGTGTCTGGCTTATTGGCGAGGCTGGCAAGCCTGGCGGAACGCGGCAGCGTTCGGCTGAGCTACGGCAGAGCTCGGCGGGGCATTGGCATAGCCCGGCGGACAGCGGCAGCTAATCCGGCAGAAAGGCAGGCGAGGCGGCTTTTAATGACAGGCGGTGCAAGCATACGTTACAGTCGGCCATCCTGCAACAATTGCTCCCGCAATGGGAACGAACAAATGGATTAGCATTTATGTTGTCAACTGTACTTTTTCTGTGTAGTCGCAAACTGCATGTCAAACGAGTTAAATGAGGTCAAACACTATGAGTCTATTTTGTGTAGTTTAGATGATCCTACCGCCACCTTCCGACTTTATCATCAGATCAGCTGCATTGTACCATAATATTGCATTGCAATGTACCTATACCAAATTTGAGCCCAATCAAAAGTCAAAAGGTGTCCTAATTCAGCTTGCAAAATTTTCTCTAAACATACTAACAAACATTGTAAGTTAATAAAAGTTATTTTTTTAAATAAAACAAATGTCTTCAATTTCAAGTAGGTCATCTGGCCCTGTGGCGCTGTCAGGCATAGGAGTTGTATCTTATGCTAACTAATCCTGCCAACCCTGTAAGCATTACTCAGTAAGTATTTGTAATTGCCTGTGATGTTAATCAAAATATAGAGGTTATAGAGTAAAGTCCATGGAGCGTTCACCCTAAATTCTGTACTTGATTAGCTTTATGATTTTATTTTTATACCTAACATGCCTTATTTAGTCTAACATGATGGCTCTTAAACTTAATATTGTGTCATGTGAAAACTCAAATTTGTATGAATGCAACTTATTCACTGAACATACAATATACGGACAGGTGTTACAGGTTGACTGGTAGAGAATGCTTTAAGTCCACCTATTATATTCTATGGTGTCCATAATACGCGGAATAATTTGCCTAATGCTTAAATTAATTATAGCATAACAGTTAAAAATAACTTTAATGTTGTGAGCATATCATGAGACCAGCTTTCGAAAAGCATTATCATACTCTAACTAAGCTAAAGGCAAGTACACTATAATGAGCATTCTAAAAAGGAATCCTGGCACAATGAAGAATGCTTGAGGTTCCTTACAGGGGACGGTACATGGGCCTTGACCATGTCATAATCCAGTTGATTGCAACCGTCAGTATGACTGAAATATGGTTGGGAGAGAAATTAATCAATTATTATTATTATGCATTTGCCTGTTTTTCTATTTGTGCCATGTAAGTACTGCTAGCCAACAAACATTCTAAATTTTATCATATAATCTGTTGTTAACCAATGCATTATTCTCAATCTCATCTAAATAGGCTGGGCCAGCAATGAGCTTGATTTTCTTTCTTTTTGAAATCATTTACTATGTCAACTGAGTTTCTATTTAGGGAATGAGCTTGAGCATATATAATACATATATTCCTCAAGGTTATATATTCTTTTTCAAGCATCAGTCCGAAATCAGAGGTTTCATCAATTGATCCTTAGAATAATGGTTTTGCTACAGTTGTATGAAGAGTACAGATCTATAGTGGATTACTTTATTAGACACTGTCTCCTAGAATATTTTTGGTCAGTGTCCACATTATCATAACACGAAATAGGACCTATGGCAGTAACTTCGCTAAGGTTCTATCCCCGAACTACGTGCAGAGTTATTAATACGTGTTTAACCCAGATCTACCCTAAGATAAGGCGATTGCTTTGTCTGAACGTATTCGTCGGCCTACTGTATGTGTCTAGACTGTAATATAGGCATAAACAGCAAGTCTCTAATTACAAGAAATAGTACATTACCGTTTATATTTCTCAGTACCACGATTGTTTTCTGCGGTTTGTTTTCCTTCTATGAATCATACGGGTGATCAGATAATTGGGCAGGCGATAACAGAGCAGAATCGTATTTACTTTAGAACACAAACAGTTATGCGATTCCTCAAAACTTTCATAAATTTACAAAAATAACAACACAGCTACCGACCGACTGACAGATAAACTGACGTTGACGTGACGTATCTCTTTGACGTTACCAGGCGTGTAGGAACCCGAGGATAAAAATATCACTAAACGAACATATGTATCATCAAGAGAAATTGTATGACCTTACTAAATAATTGTGATGGATTATTTTGTACAGAAACAATCACTTTTCATATTTAATTACAATTCTGTTTTCCGACTTAGGCGGTACCGCATCTGTTCAGTATTACCAGTACGGAATAAACGTCAATGGCAGGCAGTAGATATATTTATATATTATAGACACAACGCCACCACCACCACCATTTAAACAGTACTGTTTGTTGAGACTGTGTTTATTTATTTATTTTTTTAGTTTGCTTGCCTGGGAATCAACAATCTTGTTTAATAACAAAGAGAATATATTCCCTTTACTTGATTCCGATCCATTAATACGAGGATAAGGCTGCGTTTCCACCGATTTTAAGAGTGGTGCCCAGTGTTATAGAAATGACTTGACATTACCCTACCTGATCGGATACCGAACATAGAAACTTGACACAGAACAGAATAAGAAGATCACACTGTAGCAGCAGTATCATGAGACAGGATACTTGGCAAAAACTAAGAACGGAGGATTGACGAAGTAGGTTCAATATAGTGGCCAAGATCATAAATATGGGAAGCAAGACCTCAACTTAATAGTCAGACAACATCACCACACAGCTGCTAACCACTGGATGAGGCTGACATTACACTGATTTAATAAGAAAGAGTGTATACCCAGCCGGGTAAAGGGTAGGCCAAGGCATATGAAGCGACATTTATGGGTGTATTCATGTGAAAACAAATAATTATTTTATGATATGGCTGTGCAAACTGGCTAATAAGATAAACAGAGTGACATGAAGTATGGTGTTCTGGATAGTTAGTTTCTAAAAATTCAGTTACAAATCTGATTGTTGGAGAAATCTGAATAATATTGGCATCATTGGTAATTAATAAAATTTAAGTACTGGTGACTCACTAGCTGCTGAATGTATAATTTTTATTTATTAAGTCTATACTTTTAAGGCGTTTTAAAGTTTCAGCAAGCAATCATTCTTTCAAAATATTAAATCAATGCAATAATTATGGCTGTTTTCATTTAAATACCTTTTATTTATTTGGCAAGGCAATGCAATTGATTGTTTAATTGTTAGGAAGGCTGTAAAATTTATTAGCAGATACAGAAGTGGCTGGCTGGCTTGATATGGCGTACTGACCTGACATGTGGCTGGCAAGTAGAGGCGCATCTGGCTATGGCTAGGACCGGCCTAGGCTGGCATATAACATTCTCCATACTGATGTGACTGACTTCCATGTTTTGTTCCTCGGCTCGGGTGACTGTGACAGGCAAATAATATGCAACATCCTGTAACTCATGGCGGCATGTGAGGGCATTTGCAGGCTTGCACCCAGGAATTGCCTAAGAAGCAAAACCCTTTTTCTTGTTGCTGTCTTGTTTTAAGTTTCTTCATTGTATACTGTTTGTCTGGGTTCCCTGCAGTCGGGGTTAGAGGTCAGATGGCAGTTGCTCCAATATAATAGACATAACGCACCAACGAAACAGGAAAACACTACGACGATGATGAGTTGACCGTATAAATCTTCTGCCTCATGGTCAAATTCAGGAATCAGTGATGCATTCGGTCTTTTGATTTCTCAGACTTCTTCTTTCTTCAGAGCTTCTTCATTTATGTCATTTCCGTCTTTCTGTATCTCATTCGACAACGAATTCCGTAGGTAGTAACTTCGTTTCAAGTAGATATGAGCACTCTTTTAGTCTTTCTGTTTTGCGTCGTCTCCTACTATCGCCTTTTAACCAGGAGGCGGTACACATCACGTACACATTGACCAGCGCGGTCGAGGTTACTGCGTTTCAATTGTTTTTTCGTTATCCCGCTTCTGAATAAAACGACGGGCGAAAGAGAAACTAATTCTTTTCTAGTTTTCAATGGTTTATTCTTCTAGACAGCAATTATTTCGACAATCCAAACTTTATAGGTAATTCGTTTCGCGCCATCGCATCGCGTCTAGTTGGCAGTTGTCTTTTTCATTCTAGTGTTGCCACAATAATAAAATGTAGTAAAACAGCATAGAGGTTGGACTTGTGTCTGGCTTATTGGCGAGGCTGGCAAGCCTGGCGGAACGCGGCAGCGTTCGGCTGAGCTACGGCAGAGCTCGGCGGGG
Source organism: Eudemis profundana (assembly GCA_947034925.1). Lineage (NCBI taxonomy): Eukaryota > Metazoa > Arthropoda > Insecta > Lepidoptera > Tortricidae > Eudemis > Eudemis profundana. The sequence continues at coordinate 16,790,045 of OX344798.1, forward strand.
CATTGGCATAGCCCGGCGGACAGCGGCAGCTAATCCGGCAGAAAGGCAGGCGAGGCGGCTTTTAATGACAGGCGGTGCAAGCATACGTTACACTAGCAAATAAGGTACTAACTGAAACCTAAGTAAAATGTTTATCGACGTAACGGTGGTTTTATTTTGACAACTCGAAGCCTTGCCTTGATAACTCCTAACATACTTTTGTAAGCGAGGGAGAGTGCCCCGGCCTGGATCCGGCCAAGCCTAGGCCCCTGTAACCATGTTATGCATAGTTTCCCAAAGGTGGCGGTCATACCCTATTTTTATTAACCTTATAATGATCTTCATCCGGGAAGAAAATTCTACTCCGTTATTTTCTAACTCTACAGCTCTAGATACTAGCAACTAAACATCCGCTCGACCGACAGCGGGCGAGCTAAAGGCAAATTGTAATATGTTTGTCCACTTTTTCTCCAGGAGCCATAGCAAAGGTAATTTGTTATGAAAACATGACTGTTTCAATAGCATAAAGGTCACGATGTCGCTTGGGAATGTGGCACAGGGTTCAGCAACAGTTCCTGAACTTCCCTTCTGCTCTCAGGCGAACGAATAACAACCGGGACCGGCTCTTTATTCTTCCGATAGATCATTCCGTTCCCATTCTAAACGGAACGATTGAAACTTTACGAAATGTCAAATGTCGCGGGGCGCTATCGCGTCTGTGTACATGTCAAATAATAATTATTTGCTCGCTAATAAGAAAATTACAAAGTTTAACAATCATTGCTCTCACGAAACATTACGCGCTTGGTTCCGAGCTTAGAAGCAACCTCTGCAAGCGTTTGCGGTTGGGATAGAGGCATATTCTAGTAAACTAACCGTCTAACATGGCTGCTGCAAATACTGCTATGGCTGTGTTTTTTACAACCTATCGAAGATTATTCACAACTTTGGACGCATTTAATTTCATATTCCGTTAGAAATTTTGACAAGTTCGGACTGTGAGCACCTATAACATGATAAAATAACCTATAAATATTACTTCGACAACGAGGATTTACAAAGTCTTCTGGAGAGAAGTTGGGTTCCGCCAGCTCTCGGGCACAATTAGTTTAGCCCTTACGATTATGACAAACATCCAGGAGTGTCTGGTAAGCTCTACTTTTCTTAGTACAAATCTTTTTTAACCCTCGCTTGTCATAACCATAAAAGATGACTCATCATAAGTGTCCTTATTTTCCAAATACCTGTCCCCGGGGTGAACACTCTTCGCCTTATCAACTACTGTCCCCACCTAACTCGTTTTCTCTTGTGTGATTCATACCACGATCCCAAACTAAATATAATACCCCTATGCCTACTTTCTTCCAGATACCCTACTAATATAAAGTGGTATTAAAGATATATAGAATTAGGATTTTATTATTGACTGTTGTAATGACAACGACATAAGTTTTTACATTGAAATAGAAAATATCAAATCTTTTGTGTGGCCAGTGATCTCGTGTTATAAAAACGCCACCTCTTTACAACACTCCGCCTCACGAGATTAGGCAATATTAATAATGCTCCTCAGTTTGATGAACTTTGGAGACGGTAGAGCCTTTGTCAAAAGGTCTGCTTCCATATCATCCGTGGAACGGTATTTCACATCTATGTGTCCATTTCTCATAGCATCTCTTACAAAATGCTCCCTGATGCTGATATGTTTTGACTTCGTGCTGATGATTGGATTTTTAACCAATTTTTGAGCGGCTTGGTTATCATTGTATATATCAATTACGCCTGTCTTTACATTCAGTTCATTTAGTAAGTTTTTCTGGTATATGGCTTCTTTAGACGCTTCTGTCAAAGCCATTTACTCCGCCTCAGCTGTACTCAGCGCAACTGTTCTTTGTTTTTTAGCTTCCCAGCTTATAGGTGTTCCACCAAAGGTAAATATATATCCAGTGACAGATCGCCGGTCAATGGCACATGAAGCCCAGTCTGCGTCAGCTGTTCCTTCCAATTTCGTATTACCTTTTACATAGGTCAGCCCCAAGTTCTTGGTCCCTTGTAAGTATCTTAAAACACGTTTTGCTGCTTTAAAATGTTCTGATGTGTAGCAGTTATTGAATTGGCTTAAGTGGCTCACAGCGAACATTATGTCTGGACGTGTGGCAACTGCTAGGTACATCAGCGAACCTATAAGGTTTTGATAAGGTAAATCCTTCTCTTTTGCAGGACTTGTTCCTTTCTCCAATTTTAGTCCGATTTCCATTGGAGTAGACGCAGGTTTACAATCTTTGCATCCAAATTTGTTTAGTATTGTCTCGATATAATTAACTTGTTTTAGGACTATTTGATTTTCATTTCGTTCAAACGTTATTCCGAGACAATAAGTTAATTCACCCAAATCACGCATCTCAAACTTTTTTAGAATTAATTTTTTGATGTCATTTATTTTTTCTTGTGATTTGCAAGCAATGATGATATCATCAACATATATGCTAACAATAATGTCATCTCCGCCTTTCGCATATATGTACATACATGGATCGATTTTTGTAGGAGTGAAGCCTATGGATTTCAATTCAGCATCTAATTTTTTATACCATTGTCTTCCTGCTTGTTTCAATCCATATACTGCTTTATTAAGTTTGCATACTGTATTTTCTTTATCTTGGATTAAATCATGTAGCATTTTAACAGCTTTTTGTTTAATGACCGAATCTTTTGTGGATTTAATAATCTTTTCAAGATACATTTCCAGATTTTTTGGTCTTTTCATAAAGATTTCTTCTTCTATATCTCCATTTAAGAATGCAGTACAAATATCTATTTGGTTCAAATGCATGTTTTTCTGGACAGCCAAAGATACTAACAGTCTTATTGAACTTAATCGAGTTACTGGTGCGAACACTTCTTGGTAATCAACACCAGGTATTTGTGAAAATCCTCGGGCTACTAGTCGAGCCTTTTTGCGTTCAACATTACCATCTGGTCCTAATTTTTCTGTGAGAATCATCTTGCTGTCAATGACATTGCGACAAGGTGGTTTCTTTACAATTGACCAGGTTTCATTTTTTAAATGTGCTGTTATCTCAGAAAGTATTGCATCATTCCATTCTGAATCGTTTTCTTCAGTCATGCATACTGTGCATGTATAGTCTTTTGTCCAGACTGGTGGTTGTCTAGATCTTTGAGGTCTTTGATTTATTATTGAATCATCGTTTTGATTTGATTCTGTATCTGTTACTGGAATATCATCAGTACTGTTTTCTTCATATCCTATTACCTCATTTTCTGATATTCGACTATTATCAAGATTATCATCACTTTGTTGTGGTTTATTTTCTTCTTGATCATTGATAATGTCTGGGAATATTTCATTATCTTCTGCCTGTTGATACACTTCATTGTCTTTTTCTTTTGTATCATTGTAAACAATTTCTATTAACTTTTTTTCAAATTTGTTTTCTTGTTTGTTATTTTTTCCTCTGTTTTCATAGTATAGTGTTTTCATTATGTTCACATCTCTGCTTATAATAACATTGTCCGTTTCTGGCACTAATATTCTGTAAGCTTTGCTGTTCTCTGCATATCCCAGAAATATGCCTTCAGTTGTTTTTGATGTGAATTTTCTCTTTTGTTTTTTATTTTTGTTTAGTACAATTGCTTTGGATCCGAAAACTTGTAGGTGCTGTACCGATGGTTTTCGTCCAACCCAAATTTCGAATGGAGTTTTGTTCTGAATTACTTTTGATGGAGTTCGGTTAAGTAGGTAGTTTGCGGTGGACACAGCTTCTGCCCAATATTTTTCCGGCATGTTTCCGTCGAGTAAGAGGCATCTAGCTCTTTCTTGTAGGCTTCTATTTTTTCTTTCTGCTGTACCGTTCTGCTGCGGCGTGTATGCACAGCTAAGTCTTCTACTTATACCACACTGTTTTAAATATCCATCAAATTCTTTGTTAATGTATTCTGTTCCATTGTCAGTTTGTAAGAACTTTATTTTATTTTCAGTGAATTTCTCCATTTCTTCTTTGTACTGTTTAAATTTTTCCAACACTTGATTTTTTCTTTGGAGTATGTATACTCTTGAGTATCTAGAGTACTCGTCAATGAACGTGACAAAATATCTTGCTCCGCTAACGGATTCTTCATTCATTGGTCCGCAAACGTCTGAGTGTACTATTTCAAGACGTTGTGTCGTTCGCAAATTGTCTTTATTCTTAGGAAAGGGTAGACGACTCATCTTTCCCTTGATGCATACTTCGCATTCGTTTAATTTTTGATTCATATCAAACTTGAGTCCATTCATTGCTTCATCTTTACAAGCTTGTTTTAAACATGTTTCGTTCAAGTGGCCAAGTTTTCTATGCCATTGATCGATTTCCGCATTAAATGTAGCTTCTTCTTTATAGTTGCAGTCATGTTTATCCTTTTTGTCCATTAAATAGTACAAACCATTAATATTTTTTGCTTTGAGTTCAATCTTCTTTGTTTTAGAATCTTTTATTGTAGCAATATTTTCTTTGAAAAGTACAGTCTTTCCTTTTTTGGTTATTTTTGATACGGACAAAAGGTTTGTTGCTAAATCTGGTACATATAATGTATCTTCAAGTTTAACATTATTATCTTCAACTTTTATTTGAACATTTCCTCTTCCTTCAATCTTGGCAGTGCTATCATCAGCTGCTAATTTGAGTAAACCATCATATTTGTTTATTGAGGAGAAGTCATTCAAGTTGTGACACATATGCGATGTGCATCCACTGTCAATACACCATTGTTTTGTATTTTTATACGGTTCCGTGGCTAAGCAAATGTTTTGTGCTGAGTTAGATCGTTCTTCTTTGTTGCGATCATTTCGGAATCGACAATTTTGTGTTTTATGTCCATGTTTTTTACAAATTTGACAGTAGGTTGGTTTCTTCTTTGAGGAAAAATTGTTTTTTCTTGTATACATTGCATTGCTTTCAATTTCGTTTGTTTCCGAATGTTTACGGGCTTCGGTTTCTTCGAGAATTTTTATTTTTAGCTCTTCTGGTGAAGGTAGGCTATCTCGAGATTCGATTGCTATGCGAAAATTTTCGTAGCTTGATGAAAGAGAGTATAACATTATGACAGAGAGAAGTTCTTTGTTTATTTCGATATCCATGTTGGCAAGTTTATCGACAATATCCGTCAAATTGTCTAAATGTTCTCTTAAATCATCCCCTTCTTTAAATTTGGAAGCAATTAATTGTTTAAGTAGCGAAGCTTTTTTAGTGGGTCGCTTACTTTCATATATATTTTCCAGTTTTTCCCATATTTCTTTTGCCGTCGTACAATTTTTGACGTTTTTCAGTTCCTGTGATGAAATTATTAAAAACAGCTCTGACCTGGCTAGAAGTTCGCCTTCGGCGTATGCTGCGTTAGCCGTAGCATCATTTTCAGTCGTAGGCGGTTTTGGACTAGATATATATTTCCACAAACCAGCTTTGATCATAACAGCTTGTGCTTGAATCTTCCAGGTATCATAATTGTTGCGGTTTAATTGCTCAACACGGTACGACGTGCCAGCCATTTTTTTTTACTACACACTTTTTCCACTTTACTTTTCCATATTTTATATGGTTTTATATACCCATAACCTAATATAAAGTGGTATTAAAGATATATAGAATTAGGATTTTATTATTGAGTGTTGTAATGACAACGACACAAGTTTTTACATTGAAATAGAAAATATCAAATCTTTTGTGTGGCCAGTGATCTCGTGTTATAAAAACGCCACCTCTTTACAACACCTACAACACAAGCCGTAAAGGGATAAAATAACTGTCGACCTACGAACCACGACGCCTGCGGGCACTCAGGACTCTATATTCGCCCGCAACTAGCCTTCCGTCGTATACGGCAGCAATTTTGGGTCCGCAGAAACGGACCCTTTCCTAAAGCAAACTACAGTATTAAATAACCTATTCAAACAAGGATACACCAACCCCTGAACATCCTGGATCCTGGACACGGCTAATCAATTCTGAAACGCCCCCCCACATATCCTGGTGTAAAAGCCCTGAGAACCATACAACTGCTTGAAATCTAACCTTACCTGACTGTAATTTGCTTTGGTTGGCCAAATAGTGATCATCTAATAGCAGAACCAGCCACGTTGCGAATTATGTAGTAACCCGTGTCCTTTTCGACTACGCGGGCAACTATAGAGCCTGAGGTCCGTCCTAGGTCTGGATAGAAGACGTCTAGAGTCCTAGCAAGTGGTTTCCTCGAGTTCTACCTGGAGCCTATTGTCTACGGCTACTAAAGAAGAAATTATTTGTATGTTTTAAATAAAGATTTATTCAATAAGTATTTAGTTTTGAAAGGTAATGGCCCCGACCAGCCCTAACTCGGTTTGGTGACAAACGGATTAGGATTGCACTGACCTAGACTACTAGTTCCGCTGACGGTAAATTGGAAGATCTAACTAGAACTTCCCGGAGGTAAATCGAGCAAGAAATGTAAAGTTATAGCAGTCCCAATCTGTCCGCCGGATGGGGAGTAACCGCCTAACTTAGACAGAGCCATGAAAAGGTATCGTTTGTGGACTCTCAGAGTCTCTTTTGCCCTAGTAAATTCAACGACATAGTCAGCCAGTTCTAGCTGGCAAAACCATAGTAATCCCTGAGAGGGAAAACTTCAAACTGGAAACGACATCACGCGCTACCACAGTGAGCGCACAATTCATGGCTCTTTACAAGGTTATGGAGAGACTTACTCTACCTATCCACATCCCTAGACATTCTACTGGTGTCATCCCTACAATTATATCGCGAAAGCAAACCCAGAGAGGCTTCTCATCCCGGTGAAACGCCCGAGGCTACGGTTCAATTCCGCTAACCCAGAATTTGCTGCAGAAGTTCCTGGAACCATGAGGCGGGAGCTCCCCTCTAACCTACGACTTCAACGAGCCGGGCGGCCCAGGAACCGTACACCAAAACGTGTATGTATCCGGGGAAGGTTGTCGGTTTCCTTGACACGTTTAATGAGGCCGGCCATTGGCGATACCGGGTACTCAAACAGGACTTTAACTGCCCGAACGCATTAGTCAATTTCACCAGGCGACCCTCCAGTTGGACTTCACCTCCGGACCACGAGAACATTTATCTCGCTAGGATTGTCCCGCAATCCCTGACGCCCCTCTTTGCAAGGATCTGGAGCCTCTCTAGGCCCTAACTATCGTATTACGGACAATCCGTACTTCGGAAACAGGTTCCATCAAAAGTTAATCTCAGGATCAACGTCCCATTGAAAGACACTCTCGGAAACAAGTTCCACTATAAAATATTCACAGAATCAAAGTTCCATTAAAAGACAATCCCGGAATCAACGTTCCATTATAAAGTATTCACGGAATCAACGTTCCATTTGAAGTTATTCATAGAATCAACGTTCCATTATAAATCATTCTCGGAATCAACGTTCCATTATAAAGTATTCACGGAATCAACGTTCCATTAGAAGTTATTCATAGAATCAACGTTCCATTATAAATCATTCTCGGAATCAACGTTCCATTGTAAAGTATTCACGGAATCAACGTTCCATTAGAAGTTATTCATAGAATCAACGTTCCATTATAAATCATTCTCGGGATCAACGTTCCTCTATACATTATTCACGAAATCAACGTTCAATTAAAAGTAATTTGACTTGACATTAAACCTCACATTTGGTCGAAACTTTAGAATTGTCTTTCAAGTGAATCCCGAAGCCCTATGACAGATGCCTGTCTCCCGGGTTGCCAGCCCAAGATTTATAATTTCACCAAATGGATGGACACCGTACTAGGCTAAATCTGAGCTTCAACAGTCAAAATAAACCCTAAATTTACATAACAAACCAGCTAGAAACCCAACTTCATAATCCCGCAATTTCGGTAAAGTATTTTTAACCCGACGCGAAAGCTCACAGCCCGATCTTTCCCTGGCTCACCCGGAAGCCCTACATAGAGAGAATCTACTCAGTCGCGGGTTGTCAAGATGATATAGAAACATTACTTCCCGCCCCGTAAACGTTACAATAAACCTTAAAACTATTACATCTATTTTTAACTTACAACGATTACCCTGTGGGAGGAAAATGATTAGTACACAGTTTATGTAGAGCCTCGGCCCTGTCGCACAGCAGCGAATGGCTTACCTTGAATGAGACGCATGGAAAATACTCCAGGCTTATGACAGAGAGAGTAAAACACAAAACACTCACCGATTTGGCGTCTGTGTACCTTGCTGGATGGCCTCCGCTCCCGACCGCGACACGAAGCTCCCGAGCCGCGACGCCTCCAGCCGAACCCGCTCGCTCTACAGCTGCCCGCCGCTTGTCGACTAACGACCGCTCGTGGAGTCGACTGCGCCTTCCGACTCCTTGGGCACCGCTTATCAGCTGGGCAGGATCCCGACATCCTCCTCCTTCCAATCGCTGGCTCCCTCCTCAGTTGATGGAGGCTTCCGCCGCTCCTCTGCTTTCCGCCTTCAGTTGAGCTGAGCTTCGTCGTACAGTTGCAGAGTCCCGGACGGAGTTGTGCTTGCCGATGACTCAAATTTGAGCGTCCCTCTCCACAAACGGGCAGGGCTTCGCCTTACAATTGTATGGTCTCTTGCTGTGATGAGCTTACGCCGTCGATTCGTATAAAAGACCAAGCCACAAACGGGCAGAGCTTCGCAGTACAAATGTACAGCCGCTTCCTGAGATGTTGCCCCGTCAGCGGTTCGAATCTGAATGCCCAGACTGCTTTTTTTTTTTTTTTTTTTTTTTTTTTTTTTTTTTTTTTTTTTTTTTTTTTTTTTTTTTTTTTAAACTGACGAACTCGCAGCCCCTCCTGGGCGTAGCGATTTTCGGACCGGGTGGTTGGCCGTGGCGTTCCCTGGGGTCGAACCAGGTCGCTAGCCAGACCACCCTGAGTTGGTCGGACTGGGTGGGAGCCGGGAGTGCCTGGGGTCGAACCAGGTCACTATGTCCGGTCCACCTCGATATGATCGGGCTAGGTGGGGGTGCCCAGACTGCGGCGCGGCCTGCGCTTTTATACCTGCGCCCGCGCCGACGGTTTCATTTGTTTTTTAGACAAAAGCCGATCGAAAATGTCATTTGTTTTGGAAAAAAAGAGCATCGAAATTAGGCTTTTGTTTTTTGACAAATGAATCTCGATGACAAAAGCCGATCGAAAATGTCACTTGTTTTGAAACAAAAGAACGCCGAAATTCGGCTTTTGTTTAAAACAAGTGAATCGCGCTGACAAAAGCCGATCGAAAATGTCATTTGTTTTGAAACAAATGAATCACGCTGACAGATCCCCAACTTCCAAATCAAGGCCTCAACCCTCATTTCCGGCAGCTCCGGACCCTTTCCTGGGCTGTTCTCCTTCCGGGTTTCCCGGCACTACTTCCCCTTAACTGCCAGACTTTTTCCCTAGCTCAGGCGAGTGGCCGCCCTTGATCTATGACGAATTCTTCCCAAATAATACAAGTTTTTTGTGAAAATCTCTCTCCTGTGGCAACATTCTGCCTTGTCTCGGGCTCCTTTCAAAAAAACATACACGTCAAAAGTGTCTCTGACAGTCCAAACGCCGGTGTGCCAAACTAGGCGCTGCTTTCAATATTCCTCAGTTTCTTTCTCGTGTCGTTTGCAATTAATACCTTCGTACTTCGATGCTACGGACCGGAAGTGCAGCAAGAATATTAGTGTGTGTTTTCTCCGAGCTATGTGAATTTCTCGCCGCCGGTAAGTCACTTCTCTACCAATCTGCATTTCTCACAAATTCATGAAATAAAACATGTTCCTTCTTTCGCCTGCCCTTGACGAGATAATTGACATTCATTACCATTGTTCTGCCTCCAAATACATCACGGAATTCCCCCATATTTGAGTGATCGCTCGATTACACAGCCCTCCTCGTACATCAACCTGGCATTTTAGCAATACGAACGCTCGCGGTGCTATAAACTTCCCCTGCCTATGTATCCCGAAGAATAATCGGCCTCTAACAATACCGCAAACGTCGTGGCGAGTCTATGAGCCAGTCCTGATTCTCTTGGCTACCAGTAAACTGCGTGATTGATTCCCCACTACCCCTGCATACTCAAGCAAGCTCCTTCAGCGCCTCACATAGCCTTTCTCCATAATAACCCTAATACGGAGCAGGAAGTATGTTTGGGTGTTCCTTGCAATAAACGAACATCAACGAACTTTTGCGGCTGTGGCCGCTTCCGCGGGCACCAAAGGCGCACCAAAACCCCCCCCCCTAATTCAAGACCTGGCCCTAAAGATATCTTTACGCTTCCCGCGACTGTCTTTGGCGACTGCAAGCCGGAGTACCGCGACTCGGAATTTAACATGGGTTCTAATCTATTAAAATGGTTCCCCTGGCGTCGGTTCGTTACACTACGTTTCTTTGTTCAATTATAACATCGTTAAATGTTTAGTGTTTTAGCGCCATCTAGTTTTGCCCGGAAATCCCCTAGCGTGAAACATGCCATCGCTTAGTTTTGCTACTCGCCGCTAGGGATTCCAAGTTTTGTAAATCTCTATAAAGGTATTAAAGTTAGCAAGACCGTTCTATTTTTCCTGCAATATTCAGGTTGATATTTATAATTAGTAATTATGACACATTTTTCTGATCAGTAACTTCGGAGATAATAGGGGGGGAATGGTACATAAAAATGTATAAATCAAAAACGTGTGCGTGTGGATTGAGTGAGCACCCTTCTGAAATAAAAAAAACATCCTGTTCATTTAGTAAAAGTTCTAAAAGAATTGTAAAACTAAATTTCTGTATTTGTAAAAAGATAAATCAAAAGATATAACCTTTAACGTGTGCTCACTCAGTTCTCACAAACTACCAACGAAATCAGGGAATGTATTCATTTAACATATAATATTTATATACGAATTTTTAGTAAAACCTGTGCTAAATTACGTTTATAATTTGTAGATCACCTAGTAACGTATTTAAGATTTTACAAATAATTTCTTATGCTCACTCAATCCGCACACTTTCGAAAACCCGATTTCTGATGAAAAAACTGAAGATTTAAACTGCTATATATGTGTATAGTTTAGTAAAACTAATCTGGGAATTTGTAAAATACAAAACGAACCACTAACGTGGCAGGTTTTTGGATAATAAATGTTTGTTAATGCTCACTCAGTCCACACGTTACAAGTAAGTTAAAAATGTAAATATCTCAATATTTGTAGTATTACATAAACTATAAATTACTTTAGCTTTTAGTAAAAAATTTTACTAAATATCCACCATCTAATATTTTATATTCGTTGTCTGTTTTTAAAGATATTCAATTGCAATTTTTCTAATGTAAGTAGATCGATTAGGTTGACCACACTTTATTATATTATGGTCATATCCATGAATTAAATTTTAAAGTAAACAATTGTTTTGATTAGGTTAGTACATACTTATTACAATTAAGAGTTACCTGATCCGTAATTATTACCTTTCATTTACTGTAAAAGATTTAATCCGAGATCAAAAAATAAAAATAAAATATCTTTCAATGTCAAAGTGACGTACCAGGGGTAGTAACCTTTTTGATCTCATATATTTTTTAAATGAACCGTATTTTGGATATAACCATAATATAATGAAGTGTGGTCAATCTAATCGATCTACTTACATTAGAAAAATTGCAATTGAATATCTTTACAAACAGACAACGAATATAAAATATTAGATGGTGGATATTTAGTAAAAATTTTTACTAAAAGTTGAAGTAATTTATAGTTTATGTAATACTACAAATATTGAGATATTTACATTTTTAACTTACTTGTAACGTGTGGACTGAGTGAGCATTAACAAACATTTATTAACCAAAAACCTGCCACGTTAGTGGTTCGTTTTGTATTTTACAAATTCCCAGATTAGTTTTACTAAACTATACACATATATAGCAGTTTAAATCTTCAGTATTTTCATCAGAAATCGGGTTTTCGAAAGTGTGCGGATTGAGTGAGCATAAGAAATTATTTGTAAAATCTTAAATACGTTACTAGGTGATCTACAAATTATAAACGTAAGTTAGCACAGGTTTTACTAAAATTTCGTATATAAATATTATATGTTAAATGAATACATTCCCTGATTTCGTTGGTAGTTTGTGAGAACTGAGTGAGCACACGTTAAAGGTTATATCTTTTGATTTATCTTTTTACAAATACAGAGATTTAGTTTTACAATTGTTTTAGAACTTGTACTAAATGAAGAGGGTGTTTTTTTTTTATTTCAGAAGGGTGCTCACTCAATCCACACGCACACTATGATTTTTATTCAGATGTTCGCTTAAGTGTGCGCAATTCCGCCACTCTCCCCTATACATAGGTACTAAGCCTTGTGGTGACTGCAATGTATTTGAATCTATCCGTTGTACTGTACAACAGTTTATATTTGGATTAATCATGGATTAATCAATTGAAATCTTACTTGAGAGCAAAGTAATATTCAAAGCGTTCTTATTATTATCAGTTTCGGCTGAAGCCGAAACTCGAAACTTCAATATAAAGTCATGTTGTCGTGGGAAGCAAAAAAAACCGGTCAAGTGCGAGTCGGACTCGCGCACCGAGGGTTCCGTACAAACTCGCCAGTAGATACGTGAATAATTCAAGAAAAACTGGGACAAACTTAACTTTGCTCTTGTAAAACTGTTGTCCCCATATATCGACATATGCCGCGGTTAGTTTAGTAGGAGCAAATAAGGTTGTCTTACGATTTTTGCGAATTTCTAAAAAACGCTGCAAGTTAGGAAAACCGTTTTATTTTTCCTGTAATATTTAGGATTATATGAATAATCGGTAATTATTACAGATTTTTCTGCTCAGTAACTTCGGAGATAATAGGGGGAATGGTATTTTTTTAACGTTTTTTGTCTTAAATCAAAAACGACATGTCTAAGAAAAAAAAAATTGTTTTGGAATCTACATATTAAGCCCTTTCATTTGATATCCCACTCGATATATTAAGTAGCTTAACTTTTGATTTTCGACATTCCATTTCGGGCCCCTTTAAAAAAAAGTAAAAGGTGTAAGATTTTTTTTGTGTCCCATAGGCTCGGTTTAGTGGTTTTTAACACTATTCCAAATTTCAAGTCGATAGCATCAGTAGATCCTGAGATATCTTGCTGTGACAGACGGACAGACAGACAGACAGAGTCGCACCATAAGGGTTCCTTTTTTACCATTTTGGTACCCACCTAGCCCGATTCTTTCGAGGTAGGCCGGCCGGATACGGTGACCTGGTTCGACTCCAGGCACCCCCGGTCACCCAGCCCGACCTGTGTGTCGACCGGACCACCCTCGAGTGTGTGACACACACAGTCGACACTCGAGGGTGGTCCGGCTAGCGAACTGGTTCGACCCCAGGGAACGCCACGGCCGACCACCCGGTCCGACAATCGCTATGCCCGGGAATGGATTGCGATTTTGGCAGTTTCTTAAAAAAAAAAAAACTGTACCCACGCTCAAGTTCAGTTTCGGTTTGGCCGTAGTTTCAGCTGAATGGCAGCCAAAACAGTAACTAAACCGAAACTGAAAGAAAAGTTCGGTCGGACTCTAAAAATTTTGTGAGCAGGCTCAATAATTATATATTTTTTTACTTTATATGAAAGAAACATGTTGTTTCTTCATTGGTTTTTTAATGCGGGTAAATTACACCACATTTCTATGTTACATACATAGATACAAGAAATCAAAGTACATAGAAAAATTAAATGGCGCTCACCTGTGAACAGACCGGGAATCGAACCCGGTACCTCTGGATTTCCGGCCCAGCGACTCAACCATTCGTCCACCGTAACACCCAGAAAACACCCTCAATTTTGCCACCTACTTCGACTTCCGTATCATCTATTTTAATAGGACTTTAACCTACACACACAACACACAGTGACACAGTTCACAGGTGAGCGCCATTTAATTTTTCTATGTACTTTGATTTCTTGTATCTATGTATATATATTTTTTTGTCAATTCCCTTTGTAGATCTTTTTCTAAATGCTGGAGTCGTCAGAGTTAACATGGAGTTAACAGACTCGCTTGTTTATAGTATCGTAGTTTGTATCTTTTCCTTTTTTATAACCTTTTTACACTCGACATTTTTAAGAAAGTCCAAATCGGGTTGACTTCAGTTATGACAATGACAATTTAGTACAATATGTCACAACAACAGCTATTGCTATGGAATAATAAATAGTTTTCCATACAGTCACCTCTCCGTGTGTAATAGTATAATATGACGACGCGGGCCAGGCATCAGACTGAATCCCCCCAAGACAAGACGCAGCATGAGACCTTATCGCCGGGCTAACAAATCACTAATGGTTCAAGTAAAGTCCATGACCTGTTGCGGTTTTATCATTGTTATTATGAAAGTATTGATTTGTGACGAGACGTTTATCTGTTTATGCGCCTCTGTTATACTGCCGTCCTCAACCTAAAAGGTCGCTAATTTCTATGAATCTTCATACAAAGTAGCGGCCTTTTAGTTTGTGGACGGCAGTATAGGGCAGAGAGCAGTCAAAATACCCATATATATGTCTGATTGCATTCAATTTATTGTGCGAAAACTGAGGTGATACGTCTGTTGCGCATTATCCGAAAAATATTTAGAGATCCAGGACCCCTAGCCAGGGGTTCCCAATCTTTTTCAGCCCGTGGCGCACTTACAAGCTTAGTACTTCGTCATGGCGCCCTACCCTAGTTCGCTCAAGAAAGGTATTGTTGCTTTATAGGTAGGTACCGGCGAATATTTCTGGTTTTAGATAATGATAGAGGATCGACTCGCGGCGCCCCTCTTTACTTTCTACGGCGCACCAGAGCGCCACGGCGCACACTTTGGGAACCCCTGCCCTGGGCACTTAGTATTGACACAGTATAATACAGTAATTTTTCTTACTACAAAGGTACATCGCGTGCTTGAATGTGTGCGCGCCGTGTTCGAACGCACTATAAGCAAAGAAATAAGAATGCGTTAGAATACTCCAGATGGATCGCACTCACACAGACATGCTATCGCGCGTCTGTGTGAATACGTGTCGCGCGCTCCTAAACTGCCGAAGTTGGACTACTATACTCGTTCGTCTTTATACTTTGGTATTGAGAAGGCAAGCCATGCTTTTGGGCTTCTATGAAGGGTCCACCGCTGCGGCCTCTAGGCTAGCCGAGGCCCTAGGCAGTGTCAACGACCTAGTACCTAATCATCATAATCATGATAATACTTACAACTGTCTATTTAGACTATGCATGACATAATGGCCTTAAAGAGGTTAACAATCAATTTTCACGACATCAATGCGGTTAATATTTGTTTCTTTTTATAGCTTGACACATTTTGCTAGCACGAAAGAACAGCAAAACTTCTAAAAAACCACAAAACCTGCAACTGGTGATTATTGTGCATCAGCGCCAACTATTAGCATCATCATTCGAAACTGAAATTTTAATTACCAAAAAATATTTTCTTGCTTTTGGACCTTTTTATTTGGTTTTGCCCCGAATTAAATGACCAAACTATATGTAATAATAATAAAACACATTTAAAAAAATGTATATATTTACGATAAGTACAATGTAGTATTCTTTATTGCAAACCAGAAAAAACATTACAAAATTAACATTACATAAAAACTGGTCAGTTTCTTCCGGCGCTTCTTCTCACCAGGAGGTCATTACCCGAAGCGCCCAAACAAAACAAAAAATAGAATCAGACATGTAAAAAAAGCCCTTGAGGGCCCACTTGCAGAAATAAACGAATTTGATTTTTTTAATTTTGAATGAAAACAATTTAAAACGTAAACAACAACGTAGTTTTATCGCTTATCGATTGCTAACGTTCGTTTTGATTATACCTATTGGGCGATTCAAATTACCCATCCACCTATGACTTAAGCCCTAAGTGCATGATGAAAACCTTCAGTGCCCCCCACGATAAAAAAACAACCATATTGTTGTGAAATTTTTTTCAACGACGGGGGGGGGGGGGGGTAATCGGGGCTGATGCAGCCTGGAGAAGCCCCTGCTGCGTAAAACGACGCGTGATTTGGGGATAGTAGGTACAATCGCCAGAAATAGTTTAGTTTATACTGTACTGTAGTTGATATTGTGGTTTCAGTTTTTTTTTTATTTTCAAAAGCGGTAGCGCCCCCCTTGATGGCATCAACGCCCCCCATTTTTTTCCAAGGCCCCTACCGCCCTCCTGGGAATCCGCAGCGCCCACTGGGGGGCGGTGCGGACTACTTTGGAAACCTATGACCTATACGTAGTATACGTTTACGTTCCTCTATTACTGCTCCTGCACGTTCCCTATTATTTGTGCGAGTACTCCGTATAATGTTTTTATACAGACACGCTGACTTTTCAGAATAGTTATTAAAGAAAACGTAACAAATTTTCAGAAATGTCTTTCGTACAAGCCGGAGGAAAATTATACGAATTAATTAGGACAAATAAGACATTCGGACAAATAAAATTCGCTGATACCCTAAATACCGCATTATTCTGGGAATGATCACATTTTTCAAAATACCAGATTCTCGATTTATCAGATTTCTGTATACCACATTCCCGTTACCGTCCCTAGATTATGAAATCGTAGGTTACTCAAGAAACTAAAATTATTTTGTAGAATGTATTATTTTGGAAATCTGGTAGGTATACGGAGAATCTGATAAATCGAGAATCTGGTATTTTGAAAAATGTAGTATTCTGGGAATGCGGTATTTAGATTTTAGGACACGAGGAATAAAATTTAGTATGCGATTGTGTTTGTTTCAGCTCCGGTCAGCGTCGCGGTTGGGCCGGCTGCGCGTGCTGGCCCGTGAGTTCGCGAGCGACGTGTGCACGATGTGGCGCTATGGAGCGCCCTTCCCCACCTTCCTCAAGATCGTCGGCACACTCTTCATGTGTCTGCTTGTCCTGATGCCTCTGCTCTACCCGGCTTTCGTAGTTCTGATCACGTATTTCACATTCGAAGGACTTTTCCTTAGGTGAGTTGATGCATTGAAGTTTCACGTCACGCTAAGGACCTTATCATACTGGCGACTTGCGAGCGATTTGCGAGCGTGTTTTCATACAAAACTTGTCGCGTTGAACTCGTGGCGAGTTCGCCGCGATCGAAATTTGTATGAAAATACGCTCGCAACTCGCTCGCAAATCGCCAGTGTCATAAGGCCTTAACTGTTGTTATTAGCAGATAATAGAACGTTTAAGTGAATGGAAGTTTGTTTACATAATTGAGTTAATTATCTACCTACGCTATTGCACTGGATTTAACATTAAAGTACCTTAACTACTTGAGAGATAACATTAAAGACGTTCCAAATTAACATAGGTACGTATACAAATTAAACTACATGCATAACACAATGTGATAGTAAAGTGTAAAGATTATGTGAGTACTGCTAACGTCCAACATGCTGACTTTTAGCTTTTATAGTTCAAGTTTTATGCGTTGATTTCCTTCCACTTTTGGTAGGCGGATTCCAAGAGCAGTACGTGAGTTTCACGCGGTTCAAAAATTGTTACTTCACATTTTGTATAGGTACGACGCTTCTCGAAACTTAACATAATTTTGAATTAGGTACAATGTTAAAAAGAAAACGAAATGTTCCATTAGGACATCATCATTACTTCTACCTGGAGACGTCCACTGCAGAACAAAGGTCTCCCCCAAAGACTTCCAAAACGAACGTCGAGAGAGCCGAGGTAGCCCCATTTGATGAATTGGCCACGGGTCTAGTTAGTGTAGTTACGCCACTGGTATAATGTTACAGTTGGTGGTTGGAGGAGCCCTGGCGGTTTACTCCCCGTTATATCGGGCAGCGCGCGCTGTCGCTGCTGTCCCGGCCGAGCGGCGCGCGCGACGTGTGGAAGGTGCGCGAGGTCCTCACGCGCGCCATCCTGCTCGCTCACTCACTCGCCACCTCCGTCGACTACCTCTGCGTCATGCAGGGCCTCCTCGACGAGGCATAGACAATTTAAACCAAACTTATGGCGTGACGTCACGCAAAACTTAATAGGAAAAAATCCAGGTAACACCAGTCTACCCTGAAATCTTCAAGCCAAACTGGATAATTCAGTAGACTGAACTATATATTAGGGTGGAAGGTAACGCATATTTCAATTATTATTATTAACATTAACTATAAATATTAAAGAAAACCAATAGATTTTCGTAATGTTTTATTTTGCAATTCAAGACTACCTAGATTTAGGCAACAGCATTGGAATTGAACCGTTCTTTGTAATAACGCATGAACAATAAAATAGGTAATTCACACAACTCTTATCGGGCCACTAAGCTTTCCAATTTTGATCCAATACTTAAGAGTTTTATTTCGTTCACATCTCACACCTTCCGCACCTATTCGCCACCTATCAGTTAGGTATTGTTATCATTGTCAAACTGTTGCTGGGATCTCATCTTAGTACTACTAAAAAGAAGATAACAACATTACAGAGAAATAACATACATTTATTTTCTTGAACATTGACAATATTGACGTTATCTGAATGAGATGCTTTAAATAATCTGACACTTAAGATTACCGTTACCTGTGGGGCTTACTTAAAAAGAGCATGGTTGACATCGCCTGTGCCTCGCAGTACCACGCTGGGAACCGTCAATGCCACACGAAATGGCGTTGACTACATTCGTCGCTATATTGGCGCTTTGCCATCTGTGAGTATTGACTACTTATTTCTTAATATTCCCCACTACATGTAAATTAACGAAAATTGCATAAACTTTAGTTAAGGAAAGGTGTTGCTCACGAAATAACGCAAACAAGTAATGCTTATCGGATGAGATCGATCGTCAAGCGGTTCGAACTCCGGTTGCCTAGCCTAGATGTTAGCTACCGAGAAATTGCCGCCTGGCATGCGATGCGATTTGTGGCTAAATTGGGGGTTCGGTGCTAAAAGAACAACTGACTAACTGATTTAACACTAGTGTTCATCATCAGCCGGAAGACGTCTGGTGTTGAATATGAGCCTTTCCCAAAAACATCATCGGGGGGATATGCCGCAAACTGCACTGGTGTTGCTACGTACTACACCACACTTTGATGTAACTTTTAATTTTTAGGTCTTCTAAACTTAATAGGTAGGAACGTATTAGAGTGACTAGTTAAATAGGGAAGTTGATTAATGTTAAATTTTACAACAGGATGTAGTTATATTTATATGGTTTGGAAAATGCCAAATTATCATAACAAAGAGGAAATAAGTGAAAATATATAAAGTGATGGGGCAAGTTTTACATAATATCAATATTTTTTTATCATCCAAAATAAAAGTCACTTTCAGAATGCTTAAAAATCGATGAAAAAAATAAATATAGTAACTACGGGTAAGCGATTAGATGCTTAAAATGTTAAATAACAATTTTTTTTCATACAAAAATAGTGCAGCGACGTAACAAAGGCGTTCCTATCGTTTTGCATGGAGCGTTTTTAACGCTCGGTACGGTATGGTTGACTAGGTACTTCATTACTTTTTGTAGCTGTTATAGTCAACCAAATGTAGTAGGTATCATATAGATTTTTGGTCCTCACAAATAGCAGAATCGCTTTACGTCGAAATAAAATCGAGTCCAGTGCTTATTCCGACAAATTAGATTCTTGATATTGCAAATTGTAAAATGTGTCACGGTATGTTTTAGGCGCGCTATAAGAACCTATCTGTATATAGGTAGCGCGTGACCATTTTACGAATGTGGATTATCATTTAATATTGTGTCACAACACAACCTCTCACCTCACACTTTAGATCGCAACAAGCTTGCGTAAGAAATCAGTAGGTACTCTCATTCATTTCATAGTATTTCCAAATCTTTACCTCAGTACGAGACTAGCGGTCCCATATGGTACCAGTGTTTTTTTAAACCAAAGGTCTCACAAAAATTTTATTACTCAAATTTCGTTACATAAGCTCTAATAAAGAACATATTAAAAAATTACAAAAATTGGACACTTCAAAAAAACTTAACAGCTTACCGCACACAGGATTACCGCAATATTATGTTAAAAGTTTAATAGTACATTACACAACTAGGGTGGTAGGTAATACAAAGAAAGGCCCAGATCGCAGATGTTTGCGGCCCGAGCTGTAAGCGAGTTTTTTGTTTATTACCTCCCGTGTTGTGTACATCATTTTATGTCTACACTTGGCAATTGTGGTATAAACCTGACTTACAGTATTCCAATCAGGAAAATAGTAGCAACATCTTATCTTCTTATTTATATCTTTCAAAACACGATTTCCTTGACTGTCAAATTAACATTTGGAATTTCAGTTTAATATAGCATTGCCAAGATATGGGGTGGCATCCCTAACGAAGTGTGTTAATTTTTACCTCTTATATTATGCAAAATTGGTTTCATTTGGAAAAAGGATGAGGCATCGGTTGATATTAGGCCGTATCTTAGACTATTTGTCATGCCTAATTGCAATATTTCGATAGTAAATATCTTATCGAAATTAATTATGAAAACAAAGATATGAAACAAGGATACGATTTTGCAGGATTTCGCTTATCAGTCGATGTTATATTCTTATACTAGCGACCCGCTCCGGCTTCGTACGGGTGCAATGCTGATACTAAATGCATGTATTATACAATACAAACCTTCCTCTTGAATCACTCTATCTATTAAAAAAGACCGCATCAAAATCCGTTGCGCAGTTTTAAAGATCTAAGCATACATAGGGACAGACAGCGGGAAGCGACTCTGTTTTATACTATGTAGTGAAGCTTAGCCAAAAAATACACACGGATCTGCCATATCGATAAACAACCTGCTGATTGTATAGAAGTAGGTACTTACTACGTATTATCTATTCAATAGCAGTTTTCAACTCAACTATCAGCTATAAAGTACCGGTTCTTACAAAATGTCTTCGTTATCGAATTGCTAAGTACCTACTTAGACTGTTGACTTTTCTAAATAAGAACCTACTAAGGAGCGTTAATGGCAGTGGTGGATTTACCAGCAGGCTGAGTAGGCCTAGGCCTAGGGTGGCAGATTTTAGGGTTGGCAAATTTGGGATTTTATTGTTTGTCTTCAGAAATCCAAAAAATACTCGTAAACGTGGTTTTTTTTCGGGGAAAACAAATTCCCGTTTGGTAACCGAGTCAGCTACGAAGAATAAATTCTTCCTCATAGAAAACCTAATAAAATATCGGTGCTCTACGAGGAAAAATAATCGCATTTGATAACCAGGTTAGCTAGGAAGAATTTTACGAATTGACCTGGTAACAACGGGGCCATCTGGAAGATATAATATTTCAAACGAAAAATATATTTTTTATATCGGTCGAGTCGTCCTCGAGCATTCGGCATATTAGTTTAGTACATTACACAACTAGGGCTTTCTTTATTACTTCCCGTGTTGTATACGTCATTTAAGGTCTACACTTGGCCAGAAAGCGGCTTTTTCCGTACGCGTAGAAATAGACTTAAAATGTAAATTAAATACACTATCTTAAAACAATCATTATAAAAAGAATACCACCTCAAGCAGTTCCACCTGAGGCATGGTACCTATTACATATTACCTCTCTTCTCTGAATAACTAGGACAATTCTTTGCGAGATGATTATCTTAATTCTGTTATCAAAAAAATTTAACGAAACCGTGACATAATACGTCGCTTTCATTTACTGATTAAGCTATTGTCAACCAGCGTACATAAGTAATCCTTTTAGTCGACAACAACATAGGTTATATTTCGATCCAATCCCTGAACAAAAAACGTAGGTTAGGTAATGTAAGTTATCATATCATTTATAGACCTCCACAGTAGCGTCTTTTGAGCGTCGTCGATGCAGCGTCGACACAACGTTCGCGCATCGTCGCCGCGACCCCAGCGGCGACTTTAGAGCGTCGTTTTGTCAGCGCCCGCGCAGCGTCAAAGCGACGTTAGTTTATATATTATTATGGGTTTATGTACTCGTGTGTAACTAAGTGTATGTTATAATATTGCCATTGCGCATGCAAAAATGGCAGGCTATTTAGTATTGGATTTGTATCGGAAAAATGTGCTAACGCGACTCCCTTCCGTGTGTTCTAAGGGTTGCCGCGACTACATAATTATGCGTATTTGTTTATAGGAGCGCAGCGCTTACTCATACAAAATTCCCGGATGGCTTCACTTTCGGCGTGGCCACGGCCGCTCACCAGATCGAAGGCGCATGGAATGTTAGCGGTGAGGACATTATATTATAACCTGCCGCCTTCTTCGAGTTGTAGCATTTGTGGCTATAGGTAGGTATAACTACTTATAGCCACAAATATATATATATATACATATATAAAGTTATGGTTCTAGTGTCAGTCTGTTTCACTTGAATATCGAACAAACATGTCCTAGTATTTTATCTACCTTCTGCGTAGAGCGATAAAATTGATAAGTTAATAACTTATCAAAAATATAATAAGTACTTAGTTCCGCTTGTTTACAACCTATCGAATTCACAACTAGAATGCGAAATAAGCAGTTTTTTTCACTTGACTGAGATCGTACAGAGCGCACGAGGTACGCTCCGTATAGGTAAAGAAGCTGGCTTCCATGAGATTCTCGTGGAATGCCCTGTGCCTATAAGATGTTCCGTGGCGGAGGAACTGATATCCCTAAAAACAAGGCAAACGAGGTAGTATGTAATTGATATCTCAAAAAAACTTTTTTAGTAAGTAGTCGTAGTACCATTTACGACTGGTTTTGCTCTCCCATGACATGAGACACCGAGTCGTATCTCGGATTTATCAAACAATGACGCCCTACGACTACGGCTTATTTTTACATACAGAACTTGTAACTTGTCAACCAAAAGTAGGTTGACCTTTTAAGCATTAAATGATGTTATAAGATTAAAATCGCATACAAAATTTAACCACGATAATTGTTCAGGCAAATCGGAGAATGTGTGGGACAGACTGTCGCACACGCGCCCGGACATGATCGCGGACGGTACCAACGGTGACATCGCCTGCGACTCGTACCACCGCTACAAGGAAGACGTGGAGGAACTGGCCTACCTCGGCGTGGATTTCTACCGATTCTCTCTGTCTTGGGCGCGCATCCTGCCCACTGGTCGTGTGGACTACATCAATGAGGACGGAGTGCGCTACTACAATGATCTGCTGGACGCTCTGGCCGAGAAGAATATTGAACCCTTGGTAATTTAATAAGGATCTTTTATTGGAACTACAGCAGTCCATATAACATCGGAATTAGAACACTGAGAGTTTCAATAATGTATGTCACATAACGTCGTTCTATTTAATGTTGTCATGTCGTATACTTTAATTATAAATACTGTATTTCCTACTTGCACAGGTGACGTTGTTCCACTGGGATCTCCCCCAAACACTGCAAGACCTTGGCGGCTGGGCCAACCCCAAGATGGTAGACTATTTCCGCGACTACGCCGACGTGTGCTTCAGGTTGTTTGGTGGCAAGATCAAGTCTTGGATCACCTTCAACGAGCCCTACGAGATTTGCGAAGACGCTTATGGTGATGAAAAGAAAGCCCCAGCCATCGATAGCCATGGCGTCGGCTGTTATCTCTGCAGCGATACCCTTCTCAAGGCTCACGCCGAAGCATACCATCTCTACGACAACCTGTACAGGCCAACTCAGGATGGAAGGATTATGATCTCTATCAACTCAATCTGGTATGAGCCTATTGATCCTGACAACGCGGAGCTTGTTGCGCTGGCTGAAGTAGCCAACCAGTTCAAGGTCAGTTAACACGTTTGGCATTTCCTACGTCTCCTCGAATCAAAGTTCCCACCTGCTTCTATTTTATTGTGTTGTTGCATTACAGTTCGGTTGGTTCGCACACCCTATTTTCACTGAACAAGGCGGCTACCCGTCAGCGATGGTCGATAACATCGCTCGGCAAAGCACAGCCGAAGGCTTGCCTAAGCCCCGACTGGAGCAATTTGATGACTATTGGATTAAGAGGATCAAGGGAACTTCGGATTTCCTGGGCATCAACCATTACACGACCCACATCATAACTGGTGCGGGTTTTGATCCGATCGCCAAGTCACCTTCGTGGCTCAAGGATATTGGAGCTGTCACTAGCATGGATGTGGGAGAAGACTCTGCTTCCGAATGGCTGAGGGTAGGTTATAATTATAAAGTTAATTTGCACACTAACTTAAGACATGGTACAAACATAAATTCGGAATAAGCATACGAACAATTTGAAGCATCCCTTTATATTCGGGGATGAAGTAATTTAAAGTTTACCTATATTTTTTAAGGTTTCGTGCTGAAAAGGAAAAAACGGAACCCTTATTTTACTTTGTTGTCCGTCTGTCTGTCTGTCCGTCTGTCAAGACCCTTTATCTCGGGAACACATTGAGGTAACGAGTTGCAATTAAAACCATGTAGGTACTCTAGGTCTCTGGTCCCGTTTGGCGCGGGAGCCCTGGCGGCTTAAAGCCAGGGCAGCCGGGGGGCACCAGTGGTAGAAATGTCACGAGCCCACTGTGCCCCCATCAAACGGCATGCGGAGAAACGCCGGTGGGTTTTTAGTGGGTATGCTCCTCCTGCCCTCTGATTAGCAGAGGGTGCGCGAGAGGAGTGAGTCCCACATAACCCCCCCAACCAACATCGGGCCTCCCTAGGCCCAGGGGGGGTATGCGTAATGCATTTTCCCACCGTCAAAAAAAAAAAGAAAAAAAAAAAAAAAAAAAAAAAAAAAAAAAAAAAAAAAAAAAAAAGGGCTCTGGTCCCTTGAAGGTGTGAAAAAATCAAGCTTCTAAGTTAACGTAGAAAAAAGATACGGCCGTGTATGCCGCAAAAAACGTAAATTTCAAATACAAATACAAATACAAATAACTTTATTTTGCTTGAAACATGGTATAAAAGATGGTCAGACAATAAATATTAAAACACATATTTCACCAGCTTCTGGCATGCAAAATCTTATAGCTAAAAATCAATTTAAAGATATAACCCTTTGTGATCAACATTCAAAAGGTATTCATTAATGGAGTAGAATGCCTTTTGCACAAGCCAAGCTTTGAGTTTTCTTTTAAACATCTGTAAAGGCAACATTTTAATGTCATTATCAAGTTTATTATAAATTTTAATACTCATATTAAATGTGTTTCGGTTATACAAAGCTGTTCTTTTGTGATGTACTACTAGCCTATCAGGGTACCTAGTGTTAAATCTACAAACATCTCTATTTGTCTTAAACAGATCTGGGTTCGATTTTACAAATAAACATATTTCATAAATGTACATACATGGAACCGTCATTAGTTGTAATTCTATGTACAACGGCTTGCAAGATGTCCTAATGTCAACGTTACAGATTGCCCTGATGCATTGCTTTTGAGCTATTAATGCTCTATTTACATGGTGCGAGTTTCCCCATAGGAGAATAGCGTATCTAAGCAGGGAGCTGACATAGCCGTGATATGCCTGAATGGCGGCCTTTTTAGTGCAAGTTTTCCCCAGTCTCCACAAAGCATATGCAAAAGAATTTATTCTACTACACATTTTCTCAATATGGCTTACCCAGGAGCACCTGTCATCTAATAGAATGCCAAGAAATGTTGTTTGACAGGTTTCTTCTACAACTTCGTTGTCTAAAGTTACTCTGAGAGGAAGTTTATTACCATTATGGTTTATGAATTGCATGTATGTCGTTTTCTTTATATTTACATTTAAGTTATTATTTCGCATCCATTTTACAATTTTACATATAGTGTTGTTTATGTCAATATTAAAATTATTTATGTCAGAGAACGGAATAATAATAGATACATTTCGACACTAAAGAAACCAAAATTCAAAGAGTACTTTCCGTTGACCTAGAACTAGAACTATGTTTGGCAGGTAATACCGTCTTATACTACGAGTATAGGGAAAAATGTGAAAATTATACATTTTTTTAAATCATAAAAAAATTGACTTTACTAAGGGAATCAAAATTTATAGGGTACTTTATGGGGTATTTACAAATTTGTGCGGTGGGCGAGTCCGACTTGCACTTGTTGGGTTTTTTTAAATGACACAAATTTCATATTAATTAGGATGGATTTAAGCGATTTTGATAGCATCGCATCGCAAGTTATATTATTTATTTCAATGGTGACAATCATGTTCAGGTGGTGCCTAAAGGCTTTGCCAACCTTCTGCGTTGGTGCAAGAGCAACTACAACAACCCACCAATCTACATTACGGAGAATGGATTCTCAGACCGCGGCACTTTAGAAGACTACGGGCGCATCAAGTACTTCAATGTAAGCTTATAACTTGTGCACTTGATTACATCATTAATTTTAGAAATAAACTATCACCAAATTATATCTTTACCTAGTCCTGTTGAAGATATACGATAGCAAGTTTACTTGAACACTCTACTGTCTACTTAAACTCTCTACCGCTGTAATGACAGCTGACAAGTACTTTGCATCGTCCCTTTTTGGCACCGACCCCCGACTAAATAACATAGTTTTTCCTCGTGGAGTTTTTATATAAATTTGTAATCTCTTTTTAATCGTTAGATATCAATAGTGAAAAATCCTCTAATCTGTTGTGTGATATCTATTCAATATTACACGCACATTAATACATATAGCGAACGTTTTATTTCAATTCCCGGCAGTGTCCTCCAAACTATCGAACACATAATCTCTACTGCGCACTCATTGCCTCAATAGGTTAGGGCTCAGAAGGAATAATCAGAGAGATATGTATGGAGATGGACAAGCCAGGGATGATGTGGACGTTTCTACTCCGTCGGTGGTGCAGTCCGAATCGTCGGCACATCACCATGCGTCGATTGGAGGTTATCACATTGAAAAGCTGAACGGTCATCGCAACTACAGCTCTTGGAAGTTTAATATGAAGAATCTGCTCATCATTGACGGACTATGGAAATATGTCAAAGGTGAAGATGCTGACCCCGCGCGTGATGAGCGCGCTTTGGCCCGCATCTGCCTAGCGGTTTCGTCCACGTGCCATCAGTATGTTCAAAATGCAAAAACCAGCAAGGAAGCTTGGGATAATTTGGCAAAAGTGTTTGAGGACTCCGGCCTAGCTAGAAAGGTAATGCTGTTGAGAAAACTTCACCGCATCGAGCTCAATTCCTTCGCTTCAATGTCGGAATACATTGAGAACACTATGATGATAGTGCAACAACTCGCTGACATAAATAAAGTCATTGATGATGGAGAAGTTGCTGAGATTCTACTGTCAGGCTTACCACAGGAATATGATACCTTAGTGACAAACCTGGAAACTATTTGCATAACATCTGCGCTGACTAGTGAGGTCGTGCGCACTCGCCTCCTGCAGGAAGAGTCCCGTAGGGCAGAAGCTATGAATAAAAGAAGTGAGGGTGCGGCGGCTTTCATGTCAAAGCCTCTTGTCACCCCTGCAGTCAAGCAGTGTGCTTATTGTGGCAAACAGGGACATATCAAGAATCGCTGTTTTAAACTTAAAAGGAAGAGGAAGGAAGAACAAGCTGCGAACAAAGGCTTACTTGCTTCGGCATTCCTGGCCACCAGCGAGGATTGGTTTCTTGACAGTGGATGCAGCCAGCACATGTGCAAGGACAAGGGAATGTTTGACAAGATGGACTTAATAAATAGTGAAGTGACAATTGCAAATGACACAAAACTGAAGTGTGTTGGCAAGGGCAACATAAATTTAACAGTAGAACATAAGAAGTTAAAATTAAATAATGTATTATATGTACCAGGACTCTCTGCCAACCTTATTTCGGTAAGTTGTCTTGTTTCTCAGGGGTTTAATGTCATTTTTAGTAAAACGGGGTGTCAAATTTTTAATAATTTCGATAAATGTGAAATTCAAGGCAAACCAGTCTGTAGGGCCTCTTGTTCTAATGGTATATATAGGTTACCTCTATCCCAACAATCATGTGCATCAGTGGTGCATTCTTCGGCTATCTTGCCTATGCAAGATGCACAGAGTGCGAACGCAGCCAAGGTGTCAGCTGAAATCTGGCATAGGAGGCTGGGCCACTTAGGTATGTCTAGCATGTTAGCTCTTAAAAATGGTATGGCATGCGGTATATGTTTTCAGGAACCTGATGTCGACAGCCTGAAGACCTGTGAACCTTGCCTTGAGGGAAAAATGGCTGCAAAGCCGTTCCCCTCGGCTAGTACACACCGTGCAAGCAAACCGTTGGAGCTAATTCACTCCGATGTCAATGGGCCTCTTCCGGTAGCAAGCTGGGGAGGTGCCCGGTACATTGTGACATACACTGATGACTTCACGAGGAAAACCTATGGATACCTTCTTAAAAAGAAGAATGAGGGGAAGACGAGCTCTACTGCACTGGCAGTGAACACGACGACGACTCCGTGTCGTCACCCGTCGCCGAGACGCCGCGACAGCGTGTGACGTCACCGTCGTGGGGGGTGACACGTCCAGGGGAAGGGGAAGTCTCTGCTTCCGAGTCGCCGGTGCCTTCACGCCGTCCCGTTCGTAGCACTCGTAACAAAATGCCTACTAGGTATGATGATTTTAAAACTGATTTCTCTCTCCTGACGCAAGATGGCGCTGAATTGCATGAGGATCCTCTGACATACGAGGATGCCATTTCTAGCCCTGACTGTCAACAATGGAAAGCAGCCATGAAGAGTGAATATGATTCACTTATGTGTAACAAGGTATGGAGGTTAGTTGACCGTCCTAAGCATGAAAATGTTGTAAAATGTAAATGGGTCTTCAAACGTAAATTTGATGCTTCTGGTAAGTTCGAAAGATTTAAGGCTAGACTGGTAGCCAGAGGTTTCACTCAAGTTTATGGGGTTGATTATATAGACACTTTTTCACCTGTTGTTAGACATTGTTCATTACGCATACTTTTTTCGTTGGCGGCAGAGTTAGATTTAAATATGAATCATGTCGATATTGCCTCAGCCTTCCTTCATGGAGAGTTGCATGAAACAATATATATGGAGCAACCTCCAGGCTTTTGTAATGAAAATCAGAATAAAGTCTGTCTTTTAATGAAAGGTATCTACGGTCTCAAGCAGGCCAGTAGAATTTGGAATTTGAAAGTACATGATTTACTGTGTAAGAGTGGATTTAAGCAAAGTGATTGCGAACCATGTGTTTACACTAAAAAGTCAGGTAAAGTGTTAACAATTTTAGCACTCTATGTTGATGATTTCTATATATTTAGTAACACTGATAACAGCGAAATATTATCTTTGCTTAAAAACCATTTCAATGTTAAAAACCTAGGTACGCTTACTAGTTGCTTAGGTATTAATATAAGTAGAGACAGAATTAAGCATATTATAAAGCTTGACCAGTCTGATTATATTAAAAGGTTATTAGTTAAGTTTGGTATGCAAAATTGCAAACCGGCCTCTACGCCTATGGCTACTAATTGTAAATTGCAAAAGGCTGATTCTGAGTGTCTAGATGATAATACTTATAGATATAGAGAGCTCTTAGGGTGTCTTATGTATCTGAGTGTGTGTACTAGACCAGACATAGCTTACACTTGTAGCCATTTAAGCCAGTTTAACCATGCCTTCGATAAGACCCACTGGCAGGCAGCAAAGCGTGTCTTGAGATATTTGTCAGGTACACTAAATTATAGTCTATATTTTTATAGGTCTGGTAATTTAGATTTAACTGCATACTCGGACGCGGACTGGGCTAACGATATTGTCGATCGTAAATCGTATACAGGTTTCGTGGTTAAACTTGGAAATAATATCATAAATTGGGAATCGCGGAAGCAACGGTGTGTTGCGTTATCCTCGTGCGAGGCCGAGTATCTCTCCATAGGAGATGTATCTAAGGATCTTTGTTTCATAAAAAGTTTCCTTACAGAAATTATAGATGTAAACATAGTAATTACTCTATATAATGATAGCCAAAGTGCGCATAAAGTTTTAGAGTCAAAAGAGTTTTGTCACAAGCGCACTAAACATATTGATTTGCGTTATCATTTTGTCAAAGATCTTGTGCATAAGGGTTTCTTAACTGTTAAATATATGCCAACTGGAGAGATGATTGCAGACATACTTACTAAGTCTCTTAGTGCAGAAAAACATAAATTCTTTGTTAATTGTTTGTGTTTAAAATGATTGTTATATGTTAGCATGTAATTATAGAGCATGGAGAGACTTGTCATGTTATACTTAAAACTAATATATTTAATATTAAGACTGATAGAGTATAGATTGGTTAAGCATGTTTGTATCGGAGCATGTAGAGTTTGCTTTGTTATTCTGTATAACTTGTTATCTTAAGGGGAAGTGTTGAAGATATACGATAGCAAGTTTACTTGAACACTCTACTGTCTACTTAAACTCTCTACCGCTGTAATGACAGCTGACAAGTACTTTGCATCGTCCCTTTTTGGCACCGACCCCCGACTAAATAACATAGTTTTTCCTCGTGGAGTTTTTATATAAATTTGTAATCTCTTTTTAATCGTTAGATATCAATAGTGAAAAATCCTCTAATCTGTTGTGTGATATCTATTCAATATTACACGCACATTAATACATATAGCGAACGTTTTATTTCAATTCCCGGCAGTGTCCTCCAAACTATCGAACACATAATCTCTACTGCGCACTCATTGCCTCAATAAGTCCTTCTCTAAAATAATATAAAATTCAGTGTTTTAATATTTACCTATCTATGTTTAACTTTTAAATTCTGTTCAGGATTACCTCTCTGAAATATTGGAAGTCATTTACGAAGATGGAGTTAATGTACTGGGATACACAGCTTGGACCCTGATGGACAATTTCGAATGGCGAGCTGGATTTTCGTAAGTAATTTATATAAAACTAGGTTAACCTGAGATGGGTCTAAAGTTACGTGACGTGAATAATGCTGACATTGTAGGTATATGATCTACGGCATAGTTAAGTTCTAAAGACATCATTACAGGAAGGACCATTCTTGTTTTATATGATGAAAGACTAGCTGAAGAGTTACTTAAACTTGTATAAACCCCTATCTATGGCTTATTTGCAAAATAAATGTTTTGAATTGTGCAGGGAACGCTTCGGATTCTACTACGTGGACATCACGGACCCGGAGAGGCCGCGCATCCCGAAGTTGTCTGTGGAGTACTACCGCAAGCTCACGGCCACGCGCGAGCTGCCGCAAGACGAGCTGTTCAAGGACCCTGCCGTAAGGATTTCTTGCACTCCCTACCAAGCGGGCTAGCACAAATAGCCGGTTATCGTGATAGACAGTGTTCGGATCTTGAGTGCAATTCCGGGTATATAACTTCAAACGTTATACAGAAACATGGATGTTTCTCAGAATTCTGGGAATCAATATTATTGTAGATGCATTTTTTGTTTATTATATGTGTCCATAGTGATATCCCATTCCCGGGATCCTGATGAATATCCATGTTTCTGTATAACGTTTGAAGTCATATGCCCCAAATTGCACCCAAGATCCGAACACTGGTGATAGAGCATGACGGGTTCCCTCTATGTGGTATACGTTATATAGATAAGGTTATTGTTATTTACGTCACACCTGGCCACAAAGTGGCAATTACCGCTCGCTACGCGTGCGGAAAATCCCACTTACTGGCCTGGAGGAGACGTAAAATTTTGTACTTACCACGGGTGGTAATGAAGAAAGCCTCAGATCGCATATTTATCGCCCTTGCCTTCGGCTCTGGCGTCAAATACCTGCGATCTGTGCAGTCCTTGTTTTACCGCCCTAGGTAAGTAATGTATTATTATAGTTAAGTTTATTGTTATATATAGTTCGGCATGGTCTATCACATTCGCATAGGTAATATTTAATGGAAAGGGATAGAGTCACGCGTCACAGTAACGCCAGAGATACAGGTCCTTAATTCAACATACAATTCTACCTTCATAAGGCAATAGGCGGTAGTTGTAGTAAATCTGACTTTGTTCTCTATAAAAATGCATGAAACACTAACCTATCAACAGTCTACGCAGCGTAGGAGTATCGTAAAAAATCTCGAAAAGTACAGATATTATACTTACTACAACACACACAACCGACATCTTACAAACACGCAACTAACTAAAACGGGAGGTTATTGTTGTCGTTTGTAGTTTAATATCTTTTCGATATTTTTAATGGTAGGTGCAGTTGTCCCGTTGGCGTACTTGCCCCAAATGACTATATATTAGGCATTTCTTCCCACTTTCTCATATTATTATGATTTCAGAGCACGTTATTTAAAAAGTATATAATTATGTTTATGTATTTTAAGCTTTATATTTTCACAGATGCGGATGATGGGCTGAAGCATGGGTATCGGTTTAAATATAAGTATGTAAATATAATATTTAGATATGTATAGTAAATATTAAGCGTTATGATAATTAACTTTGCACCACTTGCTCTTTCACAGGTGTTCAAATTCAAAGTCGAATTATAAGGTGCTGCACAACGCTCCGGACTGCAAATAAAATAAATTATATGTATTAAAACAAATATTTATTTAATTCATATAAGAATATCTAATTATCTACAATGAAATTATTGTAAATTATTTTTCTAACCACAAATTTCATTGCCGTAAACATAGATACACGAAACTTAACTTACTACAGAGAAAACTCGCATCCGCTATCAGCCTGTAAGAGATATGTTTTAAAATTATGACGGCTACACCTACTTAAGAAATAAACGATTATGAAATATAATATTGTTCTGAATATTATTCTGTTTATAAAAGCGGCGCCGGCGCCCTCCGCGGCCGCCGGCGCAAGCGACTGTTAGCGATATGGAATGTTTCTCGTGTGGCTCCGCGAGCCGGCCGAGCGCCGCTCACTGCAGGGCGCGCGGCCAGCCATATCAACGGGCACAGAGTTATACAGACGCCAGACACGAATTTTTAATTGATGGAAGACTTTAGCATGCCAATGTTTGAAACGTGATTTTACTTTGAACGCTTTGGTCTGCGTTAGCACTAGCAAACGTAAACGTACATTCACACTTTGAATATATCATGCTATACATTTTGCTTATAACCATTTGGCATGTTTGAAGCCGTGTCTGACGCCGGCATTACAATACAATATTTAAACGACACTGTCAGTGTTTCACCTTGCTCTGTCGATATGTTCATTAGAACGCACGAAATAGAAAAGCGAATACAGAATAATGAACCGAAGAATATGAGCGTCGTATATACGGGCCGCGAGTGTATAGACCATGATCGTAAATAACCTTTTGATCGCCGTGTCAAACGCTATAAGTGGTGAGTCATACGCCCTGCGATCATGACATGTCATACAGTAATGCGCTCATTCCCAAAATACCGCATTCCTAAAATACCAGATTTTTAAAATACCGGATTCTCGATACACCAGATTCTCCGTATACAAGGTTTCCAAAATAACACACCCAACAAAGTGATGTAGATCCTTAAGTAACTTACGATTTTATAATCTAGTGTAACGGGAATGTGGTAAGACAGGAATCTCATAAATCGAAAATTTGGTTTTTTGAAAAATCTGGTATTTCGGGAATGCGGTATTTTGGACATGAGCGCAGTAATGTACCTAATGACAGTCCATATTAATTGATATAGCCCTTGTTGAGGCGGAAAAGGTTAAACACGACAACAGATCTATAGAATACAAAATTAAATGTACCATAAACCCAGCACCGTTACGTCTAATTACAATACTTACACAGATCCTTACAGAAACTGAAGATTACATTAAGTCTTATAAGATTAATAATAGTACGTTACTAATATGGCAAAGTTTTCAATGTAGCGTTTCATATTAAAGTCCTAATTTATTGTCGTACTTTCAATCAAGCTAGCTATATTAATAAATTTCATACAAAAAATCTAAAGACTAGGTGGGCTAAAACACAATTTTGAGAGAGTTTGCAGTTCTGACCAAACTTCAATCAGTAAAGATAGAAAAATAATTATAACAAGATGATATAATACTTAAGTATGTAACGGTAAATGATAATCTTTCAACAATCTTAGTTGGCACCAAGTGGATGTGTTCCGTACACTTAAGGCACTAACTCTAGCACTCGGCCACCAGAATGCTCCCTCGCTCCTTCAGCCTCGCTCCGTCCAGGCGCTTCGACGCTAACAAAAGAAGGCCTCCTGCTGCACCTCATTTATTTCCTAATGTTAATTAGCTAGCTGCATCCATACACATAGATTAAATTCTAAACAAATTTAATTTATAAAAAATGTATATTGAAATTTAGCCAGCAATACCTTATCTAAGTTCATGATTAAGCTATATAACTAAGTATTATAGATACTTATGCGTACCTATTTATAATCTCGATAAAATACACAAGGACGGTGTAAGTAGGTAGGCGAACACGATACTTCTACTATAAGTAGTTCTGTCCGATTACATAACATTAACTTGACCACAAAAACTGCACTTGTAAATATGTTTTTCACTTTACCTAATACAAACCACAATAAATATATTTTTTAATAAAGGCACAACAAGGCACTGTTCCATCGAGATGTTATCACAATTTTAATAATTAAATGTCGATATATCCATCAAACTTCATTCAGTTAATTTATACCTACTTAGTCAAAGAAAGGATAGGATTTCCATTAGTCTTACAGCTAAAGATTATTGGAAACCTAGCTTACTATTAGTATTGCAACACTGCTACTTTCGGCGAAGAAAGAAGGCTTGCATCGAAACTTTACGCCTTCGACTCGGGAGTCTCGGCCGCGCGCGAGCTACTATATAAGTATAAGTAAGTAAGGACTCTTCTAAATAGTGACTAGCCATTACAGTCATGGCCTACCACTTAAGGGTACCTACTTGGCGTTTCCATAGCTCTACATTTTGAACTTAACCAAAATTGACACTATACATTCTATAATACTTAACGCTGAAGTCGAAAAAAAAACGTCGAATGCCCTTTCACTGTACGAGAAACGGTTACGTCAAGTATACATCAAAAATGTAGGTACAACGATTATACAGAACAGCGTAATTCTATCTCGTTTGAATAAATGCAGAGACTTCAAAAAACAATACTGTATTACTTACATGTGAGAGTCATACCTTTAACGAATATATCGGGCTTCCGTACCAACATAACCATAGTCACACGACATAAAACACGTCAACTCATACACACGTAACTAGTTAATGTCTGAAATGTACACCATACATTTGGTACTGTAGGAGCTCAACACCCGTCTACAGCCAGGTAAGCACATTATCGGGCTTGTTCGGAGTCGAGTTGATCAGGGACTGCACGTCATCCAATAATATGTCGGCTGTGAACTCCCCCATCTGAAATTAAGATTACGTTATGTCAATAAAATTAGTAAGAAATTTCAACTAACATGTTACAGTTTCATTTGAATTGTATTTGTTTTCGATCCTGTTTTCCCGGCTGCAATGGCCTAGGTCGGATCGGAAACAGTAAAGTAAGGGATTAATAGTACCTACATTGTGCACCAAGAAGGGGATTAATAACGAGAGTCTATTAGGAGCCCGACGCCGTAGGCGGAGGGCATTTAATGACTCGAGTTTGTAATCCCCTTACTGCCCGTGATACACACAATGTTTTTCATCACATTTGCGAGGAAAAAAAACTAGACAAAAATGAAATTATTTATTGGCAACTTTTTAATATAGTCTTCCACAGATAATGCTAAGAACTACGTTTAGTTTTCAAATTTGACATGCAATATAGCCCTATTGTACCGATTTTCAAAATAAAATTTTAAAGTAACTTAATTTAATTAGCAATAATCCTCGGGACTCGTGAAAAATTACGTACATTCCGCACTTATATCAAAATAGTACATTACACAACTAGGGTGGTAATACAAAGAAAAGCCGTGATCGCAGAAGTTTGCGGCCCGAGCTACAAACGAGGGACGGAAATATGCGATTGAGGGCTTTCTTTATTACTTCCCGCGTTGTGTACATAATTTTATGTCTACACTTGGCCAGAAAGCGGCTTTTTCCATACGCGCAGCGTGCGGAAACAGCCACTTTATGGCCAGGTGTGGCATAAAGTACTATTTCGACCTCAGCAAACTTAGCGTAGTCCGACTATATGTACCTGTAAAGTATTGAGGTCATCCGTGGAGTCGAGGTTGTCGGTGAGCGTGATGTCGGTGTCGAGGCTGGCGCCGGTCTCGCTGCTGCAGTCCATGCGGTCGTCCATGGCCAGGAAGTCCTCCGGGGCGTACGACTGCGACACGGCCATGCCCAGCCCGCTGTCCGCTGACTCCTGCCGCTGGTGCTCCGCCAGTCCCGATAGGAAGGGGTCTAGCGCGGGCTCAGTGGAAGCTGTGCTTGACGCGAGCGATGACACGATCGACGATGCTTGCCGCGCCATTAGCTCTTGCTGAAATGTTTAAATTGATGCTCGTAATATGATTTTCCCGGGTCCATATCGGGTCGCATAAATTTGAAAGGCATAATTCATCATTTGTCATAATGCATTTTTTCTCAACACGTGATTTTTTCAGGATTATTATAACACGAACTATCCTAACCCATTTAACAGGATGATACCTTAAAGAGTCCTGAAAATTCTACAGTTTCACAAAAAAATTGTCTACAGAGGCATGAAATTTTAATTATAGTCGGGCTGGACTTGAACCTGAATCTCCAATAGAGCGCAGATATGCATAAACCGACTAATGCCGAAGAACTAAGTTAGCTTAGTCACACGGGAGTCCTGACCGAGGCGTCGTCGCAGTCGTCGATGCGATTATAAAAATCTCATATGTTTGGGTGGAGCACATCGTTACTGTCAAGTCCCTGTTTTTGTGCTTGAACAAATGTTAGCTCTTAGAGCTGTCACAACACAACTATCGGGCTAGGCTCGTCGCAGCAAAACCTCAGCATCAAGCTACCCTTAAGGCGTATAAAAAGATGAACCGACTGGTTAAAGAATATAGAAATATAAGGGAGCTGCAATTACCACATTACAATAATTAATGGGCTTACTCTCGAATCCAATCTTGGATGGAGGAAGCGCATTCCAAGATGTCTACGCATAGGATTTAATTTTACTGTATCCCCTTTGGTCAGAAAATGGACATTCTGGCCAATCGGAATGTCTATGCATTCTGATTTTGGATCCAAATGAAATGATGGAAAATGATTGGGATTAAAATTGGAAGCCAACTATGAATCCCACATTTTGGCCGTTCGCTTGAGTTGTTTTGTGCAAAAAGAGGGTATGAATGTAATCGAATTTTAGCTCGAAAAATGTTCTGTCAGAAGGGTCACAGTTCTTTTTTCTACGAAAAGTCCCGTAAGGAAGTTTCTCAGCAGCGCCACCCTGGTGGCCAAAAATCTGGTAGCACTCATTTCGTTTGACATGACATGATACGTAGTTAAGCAACCTTTACCTGCAATCTGATTTCCTGTTGCCGTTGCTTGAGTCGCTCCCGCTCCAGCTGTAAAGACTGAAGACGCATTTTCTGTTGTAGGGAAGCGTTATTGACCCAGCCACCGCCCGCCGCGCCGGCGCCCGCCGCTGGCGTGCGCTGCAGGTGTTGAGCTGAAACCAATCACACACCAACCTAAACATCATACCTACAACTGAAAATATACACAGTTTAAGTTAGCTACTCATAAATGCCATCAACATTCAACAACACAAGCAGCCCACTGCCCTACAGAACTAATAGCTCCTGAACCTTTCATACCAGCCGTCTAACATCTGATCTTACACTTTATGGCCTGACTATAGCCACTCTACATACTGAGATCTTATCAACAATAGTATACACTGCAAAGGCAAACTCAACTTACGTATTCTAGGATCGAACCAGGAAGTAGTGCGTGCGGCATGATTGATGAAGTAGACTTCCCCCTCTGGTGTAGCGGCCTGCTCCCAGCCGTCGGGCAGCGGCCCCAGGTCTGTTGTTGTGTTACTACTTGTACTCTTCGCTGCTGAAATCAATCAGACGTAATCTAATCAGTGAGATTGTATTTCCAGGGCAATAATCTAAGACATGAATGATCCTCTCAACAGCGACTAGTTGCAAGCCAGTAGAGATATAGTCTAAAACGTACGCGCACGTGATTGGTAATCAGGTGGACACTGGGAAGGTCGCGAGCTCGTTCCAAGAAAACAACGGCGCCAGACGCACGCCCGCGCAGAGCCGCGCGCTGGCGCACTCGCCAAAGTGAATCAGCCACGCACAATACGACGTGCCGCACTAGTCCGCGGCCCACCATCTTGCTCGTGAGCGCGCTAAGGTTCACACTCATTCATACTTTTGTACACTGGACACAGAAGGTGTCACCATTTATTATTAGACCCAGCTCGTGCTGATTTATACGCGTTGTATATGTACAGTTAGGTATTAATAGAACCCTGAATCGGACACTAAAATTATCTTCCTATCCTTATGGGTTTGCCCAAGCTCTGGTGTTGTTTTGTTTTATTTTTGTTGTTATTTTTTTCCTGTAAAGTGTGTGTGTGGGCTTAGAGATAAGTCCGAAATTAGCAGAAACGGCTCAGTATACGCCGATTTAGTATGAATAAAACCAGAGCTGTGCTAGTGTAGGTAGAGTGCTAGAGCTGCGCCGTGGTAGCGGAGCAATGTGCAAGGAAAAAATCTGCTAATCAACGTGTCGAGCCTTACTCAGCGTGGTCCGGGGTTGGTGCACTTTTACTACTCCCTCGTACAGCTCTGGTGGAAAGACAGCCTTATACTGTAATCGCTGTCGGTAAAAAACTCTGTATGCCAATAACCACACATTTTCAAAGGCCTTAGTGTTGTAAACTATGATAAACAGTGAATGCTCTCATACATTCGAATCTATACTACTGTCATTCCAAACAACTTCACGATAGAGATGCATCTTGGACGAATCAAAAATTGGGTCATGGACCTTTATTGTTGTAACGTTGATATTGACTGGCACATCAGGGCCCTCCCTGTAAGTGGAAAGTCCCCATTTAAACGCAGTAGGAATAATTATTATTTTAGAGAAAACTAGCATACACATGTTATGTAATATTGCGATTGTCGTACATTAACGCTTTTCAGTGATGATCATGTTAGTGGAACTGACTAAACAATAATGTCTGAGGCATATGACAACCCTACCCCTGTAATTCCAACGCCCTCTGGTAACTACTACCAGCGCAATCCCCCTATACCCCGGGTGATCCTGCCTATTGTCCTAGATAGTCGATCAAAGGTGTCATACTTTCTAACGCTGGCATGGCGTCGTAGGGAATTCAGAATCACATCAAAAAAATATACGAGAAATGTCACCGCTTAGGAAGCATACTTTCTGGAGGGCGCTATGCACAATTTTGTACATATTTATTGATTCATAAGAAAGTCGAAAACTCGACTGCTACATAGTAAAATAGATAGCGCCCGCCAGAAAGTATGCTTCCTAGCGGTGATAGATTGATCGTTGTTTTCTCGTATGTGTAGTACAATTTTTTTTAATTAGCGTACAATTTAGTACATTTCTTGATGCGATTTTGAATTCCCTACGACGCCATGTCACCGCTAGAAAGTATGACACGATCAAAGATTCTGAATACATGACGAGTTGACTCTGCCGTTACCTCTCCAACCATAGTAATTACCTATTGTATATGTATTGTTTTTAGCGAGTCAGCTTTTGCAGGTCGTCTCAATCAAAAACCCTTATGTGTAATCCTTAAGTCTACTATGTAGTAGGTATATATAAGCGTGCGGATAGGGAATGCAATTACCGGTAAAATTTACCGTCTTTTCATACTAAAGTCCGGTAAATTACCGGTAATTGCATTCCCTACGTGCGGAGCATATCACAGATACATTTGACTAGACCAGTGGTGGGCAAAGTACGGCCCGCGGGCCATCTCCGGCCCGCGGGAGGGTTTAATCCGGCCCGTCGGCGGTCCTTCGAATTATAGTAGTACTTATATGGCCCCTGATAAAACAAAATTTTTGCTATAGTTCTGGCCCTCCTCTGAAATTTCTTATATTTTCTGGCCCGCCATGAAAAAACTTTGCCCACCACTGGACTAGACCAACTTTAACTAGTAACTGGGCCAATATTCAGCGTTTTTACGGCGTTTTATTTTCGTCATTACTGTCTCAGTAAATATTGTTCAAAAAAACGATGCCTAGACTTCACTTTTTATGAAACCGAAAAACAGTCCCGAGGTTAAGTCTAGTTTTATCAAAATTGTCACGATTTGTCCTTTCGTTATAGTAAATATTCGTCGGACAATAATGATTGTCAAACCGCGCGGTCAAAACGCTCGGAGAATCGCCCAACTACTTATTTACAAATTCCGTAATGTTATCATTATTAAATCTAAATTTCCATGAAGAAATTATGAGTTCACGTCGAAATTATTCCAAGATTACATTCAGGTATATGTTATCGCGACTTCGATTACAGAGGAATCCGCAATGAAAACACATTATTTGTCTTGAGAGACGATCTACTTAAGAGTTTGTGGAGATGAGGTAATAGGAGAGATAAGGTAAGACGGAGCACCGACTGACACTTGCTCGGAGCGGCGGCGCCACTGGCAAACACGGCGGCGGCGTCGAACGTGACTACAGCACGTACCGAACTATAGCTATCACAGGAATGCGTAAATAAGTGTGCGTTCGCACACGTGACACGGCGCCCTAAACAGGCTGACTCAAGCTTGACGAAGTTTGGTTTCAAATTTTACCGCGCCCGACGATCAAAAACAAATGACTGAAAATCAAAATTATAAATCGCATGGTGACGATAGAAAGAGACAAAGCAGATAGTGGTGACATTGTGTTATGGTCGCAGTTGAAGTGTGTCGCAAGCGCTGAAAGTCGCGAGCGCCTGCCGGCCGCGCCCGCGCCGGTCGGTCGCCTCTCAACACGACACCGATGTATTTTCCGAACACCTTTCATCGCTCGTCTCACATCGACCGACGGAAACAACGCGTTAATACCCGTCATAAAATCGGTTTTAGAATTCAGGTTATTTACTTGTTTTTATTTCAGGTCCATGATAATTTTAAACGCGACTCTGTGGCCAATTAGATCACGTGAAAACGAGATCAAGAGAAACGTTGGCTTTTGTGAGTCTTGTAAACTACCTACGTAAAAACATTAAAGCCAGAAATCATGTTAGTAGCCTGCACTATTAATTGTTACAGGAAACAGAGCTCTGAAAACAGCCAGTTGCTGTTACCTGCCTTTACCTTAGACCAGAATTCATAACTCATTCTAACTCCTACCTAAATTTTATGACAACGTAACTGAATGGCACCTATTAAGATATATTTACATGCATAATACAGTCGTTTTAGGAATAACAAAAAAATAAGATTTTATAATAAGTATCAGCCAGTCTTTCCGTCCATACCATTCTGTTCCAGTCTGTCTTTCCTAGCGCCCGACATAGTGCAGTATGGAGACTATGAAGTATAGATTTCCAAATTCCTTTTGGTTGATACCGAGGTGGTATTTTGTCGCAATCCATAATTTGGTGGTTTTGCTAATAAAGTGGTGCGTTGGGTACCTGGCGCAGGTGTGGGGGCGACTGTTGGCGGCGCCGGCGTCGCTAGCAGGGCCTCGGCGCTCTGGTGCAGCACGCCCGCGGTCACGTTTTGCGCTGCCAGAGACTTTCGCGGGTCCTCCCATGTCGTCGTC
This sequence comes from Eudemis profundana, assembly GCA_947034925.1. Taxonomy (NCBI): domain Eukaryota; kingdom Metazoa; phylum Arthropoda; class Insecta; order Lepidoptera; family Tortricidae; genus Eudemis; species Eudemis profundana. The sequence goes on from OX344798.1 coordinate 16,831,674, forward strand.
TTTGTTATGTGACTGGAGAAAAACAAAAGCAAAACTTTAGAAATCTATTATTTTGTTACACAGTTTTGGTGTAGAGCAAAATAAGATATGAGTAGCAGTGGCATGGCGTATATAGAAGCCAATTCCCAATGGCTTGTTTTGATCACTATTCTACTGGTCTTGAAAATAAAGGAAAGCAAAATCTGCTCCTGCTTGCGCAAGGATATGTTTGACGCCACGCCACTGTAAGGTACCTAGTTTAAAGTGCTACTTTTCTCTAAGGCTGACGATCTATTATAATATGTCCGCTGTTGTAAATTATAATTATGTTCACACGTTGTCCTTGTCCCATTTAATTTAAACTCGGACCCAACCTGCCACAAAGAAATTTAACTTAGAAGCAGAAGTCCACGGAGATAAATTGCAAAACTTCCCTTGTTGTGTTGCCTCTCGCAAAAACTATGACTACGTTTTAGCTACTATTAAACAGGCTTAAAATTAGGTACCTAATTATGTAACGTACACCCGAGTATAATCACAAATAAACAACCAGCGAGATCTAATCACTACTTAATCTATGGCTTCAGGCATAGGAGGATGACTCGGTTTAAATCAGTTTAGGTCAAAAGATTGCAGTAGAACCGCAAAAGAGTACAATGAATAGTTGGGGGAAAATTGTATTATAACGTCATTGTGAAGAATATTACCACTTAGCTAGTGGATGTGGCCAATTCGGTGAACCGGACGCGGCGAATGCGACCCAGTGAAGGCAGTGGCGTGATGAATGACTCTTTTACTTTCTTTGCGCCACGGAAAGTAGGCAGACATTACGTTTATGGAGGACTCAATGATTTCGACAATCTTTATTTATCAACTACATTTTTATTCACTGATTAAATGTACCTAAATAACTTAAGCATGCCAATCACAATGTAACAAATTCCTTGCAAAGCTGAACCTTTTCAGGCTCTCCGTAATTTTTCTAAAAAAAAAGTCTGTATGTACTAACATACATCTTAAATGTTTTTCTTATAAAGCAAAAGCGAATCTGCTAAAAAAATCATATTGGTTAACATGTGGGCGGGCAAAAGTCACAACAAATCAATTTGTACGGAACGGTAATGAACTTGGCCGCTATCGTTATCAGCTGTTTTCCTGTTGCTTACCAGAAAACAACTGACATTCACGTCCCCTCAACTTGATAGTTTCAAGTACCTAAGTAATTTAAACTGGTAGAAGACGATCATGCGTATGTAACTTTTGAAAGTAGGTAACTATAACTATACCAGCCGGGAGTGAAGAAGCTCACAGTGAGAACACTAAAGTGAATGTTAGTTTGCTTGGTTAAAATTGGGTAAAGCACTAGTTGTGTGAAATATGTAACAGTTATCGGTTATCAGTTAGCTACTAATGTTTCGTATACAATAAATATACATACTCGTACTACAGATATAGCCATGCCGATGCGCTAAAGGCACAGATCACCTGTACCCTGCACCTGCAGCCCTTATCACCTTACCAATGGGTAACCTTTTATGGCGAGGCAGCTGGGACTTATGGACAGAAGACTCATGAAACTATTCATTTACATGATGCATGCAAGTTTAATAACTAATATGTACGTTCATTAAATAATTATGAACCTGTTAGTTACGACTCACAATAAATGTAACGCATAAAGTTGCAATGGATTTAGTGTCCGTCAAGATAGCGTACACCGTAAAGATATTCAGAATCTGATGCAGCCAATAAATAGTACCCAAATAGTACCGACGAAATACCTACGTGAAAAAAATAGTACCCTTAAACTTTTCGAAATATAAGGCCTGTTCACGGTGTACGCTACCGGGCGTCAAGCTGACGTACACCGTTTGTATCTCTGGAACGGCTTTGCTTTTGGAAACGCTTTATATCTCAAAAAATAGTACCCAAATAGTACCCTAGGGCCCTAAAATTTCATTTCTCTAGCTATCGTAGAAGCCGAGATATTCCATAACTTAACGGTGCACAAAATTTCACACCGTCAAGCTGGCGTACCCGGAAATTTCTCATAGAAAGAGCTCACTATATCTTGACTTCTACGATAGCTACAGAAATGAAATTGTAGGGCCCTAGAGTACTATTTGGGTACTATTTTTTGAGATATAAAGCGTTTCTAAAAACCACGCCGTTCCAGAGATACAAACGGTGTACGCCAGCTTGACGCCCGGTAGCGTACACCGTGAACAGGCTTTATATTTCGAAAAGTTTAAGGGTACTATTTTTTTTACGTAGGTATTTCGTCGGTACTATTTGGGTACTATTTATTGGCTGCATTAGATTCTGAATATCTTTACGTTGTACGCTATCTTGACGGACACTGGATTTAAATTACATGGTTTATTTTCAATCCATGGATTCATTTTCTTTCATACAACATTGTTATACCTAATTGGTTAACTTAGGTGACCTATTTTACATATAGTACGATTTTTGAATGTGTATAGGTATGTAAATTCTAAACACGATAACGACCAATTATTTATTTAATTTTTAGGTCACCATAAACCGTAAGTGGCGTTTTCCACCCGTTTTTTGAGTAGAAAACCCCACTTCATGGCCAAGGAAAACGTAAAATTGTGACAACACGCCATATTACAAACACCTGCAATATGGCCTATTCTTTTTTGACCCCACGAAACTGGCAAGGTTCTCTGAATTTCAGTGTTTAGGTAAGTAAATGAACTCATGAAGGAAGTTACCTGCGGTATATTTACTTATATTTAACTTTCATAGAGGAAACATTCCCACGAGGAAACTATATCCAAACACTGGCAAAGTTTTTGTTATTTCAATATTTCACTCATATTTTCGAATGATCGTAATGTAACACTTGATCAGTAGGCTTACGATGCTACGTTTTTGTCACGCGATAAATAAGTGATAAAGCATCCGTCACTCTCACACACTATTTGTTAGAACGCGAACGTGACGATTGCTTTATCATTTATTTATCGCGTGACAAAAACGTAGCATGCAGCAAGTCTCTTTATAACCGCCCGTGGTGTATTACCAAAGTAAATAATTTTAAGTCTGTGCCAAGACGGGAAGTGGGATTTTTCTCCGCGTAGGGGGCGGTAATACTACTTACGGCCCGGGGTAAGAGGTAAACATACATACGTACCATTCTATAGAAGTAAATATAAGTGATTAAATTAAATCAACGTTTAGCCGAAATACAAGTAAGCGGACCACCGATTTTAGACTTACCTAATCATAAGATTTTTCTCATAATTTTAGTACTTACTTCGGTAGAAGTAAGTGCCATGTACATAATACTACTGATAATACCTCTGATAATACGGTAGGTACCTATTGTGATTTTAATAAAAGTTCTCTGCACCTCGCCTTTATTACTATAAATTGTAAATGCGATCATGCGGGTGTTCGTTCATTGACATTTCTTATTGTCGATGATTCATTAAAGGAAAACGATGTATTTGTACAGGGGAAATTGAAAACCTGCTAGTGATGCTGCGTAGAAAAATGCCATTTAAGAAATAATAATGTTCAATTATTGCAGAGAAGTCACTTAAAATCGTATGGATATTATACGATACTTGTTCAACGGCATAGGAAGGCAACGGCGGGCTTCGTGTGTAATTACACCGGCCCGAACCCCTACCACGACGTCGCTTACAATAACTGCACCACAAGAATAATGAGACAGTTCCACACAACGTAACACATAAGTGCGTCTCTGTCACTCAGAGCATTGACTACGACGACGACAAACTTAACCGTCTGCAGTGGAGATGGCTCAAGTTGCATAACACCGGGCAAACTGCGCGGTTTGCATCGGAGTTTGTACACAATCGCATTATTTACTCACACCCTTCGTGCGAAACACGTAATCAGTTTCCTCAGAAACGCAATTCAAACAGGATTATAGGAACGACGAGGAATAGAGCCACATGCAAAATTGGGGCCTGAACTGACATATAGGTACATAGGACTTTTCATGACGGTTAACCCATTGGTCACCCCTCGTGTAAAACACGTAAACAGGATTATACGAACAACGAGGAATAATAGAGCCGCATGCAAAATTGGGGCCTGAACTGACATATAGGTACATAGGACTTTTCATGACGGTTAACCCATTGGTCACCCTTCGTGTAAAACACCTAAACAGGATTATACGAACAACGAGGAATAATAGACCCGCATGTGAAATTGGGGCCTGAACTGACATATAGGTACATAGGACTTTTCAGGATGGTTAACCCATTGGTCACCCTTCGTGTAAAACACGTAAACAGGATTATAGGAACAACGAGGAATAATAGACCCGCATGTGAAATTGGGGCCTGAACTGACATATACATAGGACTTTTCATGGTGGCTAACCCATAGGTTCAAAATACTAATAGAAATATAATATATAACATCTGTATTTTACTTTTTTGGTTCAAATAATCCGTTTCATTACTTGTCAATCCCAATGTGTAAAACCTATTCCGCACTTGCCATATTTTCGGCCGAGTCTGTATAAGCGAAGCTTGAATTTTAATTATGTCTACTCTAACGAATAGAACAATTGCCATGTGACAAGGAGTGTTGAGAAATAAACCGTAATTTCTCTCGCTCGAAGGCCTTCAACTAACTATTACACAAAAGACAGTGACTGTCGCCGATATATGTTGATACTTGTGTGTTATAGGTTGGTAGATTCACTTTATTGTTAAGAAATAAAACTGTTAGAAAATTAAACCATACTCAGGGTCTACGATGTTTTGAAGCTGAGAAAAAAATCAAACTTATAAGTTAACGTAAAAAAAGATACGGCCGTTTATGCCGCAAAAAATAGTATTTTATGCAACAGTTGTATAAGTGGGTTCAAAAAATGCGAATTGCGTGAGTTGCGATACGAGCCGCGAATGCGGCGAGTATCGCAAATAGAAACGCAATGAGCGTTTTTTGACTTAATTATACAACGTTGCATACAATACTTTTTCTACGACTAGGTTTTAAATTATAAAATACAAAATTAATCATAACCTGGAAACAAGGCAAATAATATGACGTTTGACTGACAGTATGTTTCTATGGTAAACTTTTTTTTTTTATTTAAAATATACTTAAATAAAAAATGCTTTTTTTATGTTGGCATCAATTAATTTGGTTCGGAAAGTTTTGTTTTTCTTAAAAACCGTAGGAATTTAATTGTTTGTTAAGTTGGTAGTTGTGCATTTTTACCGTAAAGTTAAAATTGAGCGCTTAATCCTTGACCTAAGTTTAACCTAGATTTAGAAGTCTGTGGCTGCTAGCAATAACGTAAAGTGACTATAACGACACTAGTGCTGTTATGGGGAATAGAGTATAGACTTCTCTGAACTCATATTATGTATGTTCTTATATTAGTGTTCGTGACCAAGTAAAAGACAGATAACAGTACAGGAGTAGAAAAAGGTTCGACATTCTCAATCTCAACAAAACCAAAATTTATAGGGTACCTACCTATTTTCCGTTGACCAGAATTATGAAATACCGTCTTATACTAGAAATATAGGGAAAAAATATAAAAAAACTATACATTTGTAATTAAATCATAAAAAATATAGTTATATGTACCTACCTACAAATTCGTACGGAATCCTCGGTGGGCGAGTCCGACTCGCAGTTGTTCAGTTTGTACAAGACTGCCCAAAAAAAGGAGTGTTATGTTTTCAGGGTTCACGTATGTATCTATGAATGTGGGTTTCTTTATTCCACGATCATTTCTTAAACCCCTGAACCGATTTAGAAGTGTTGGGTATTGTTAGAATCCCTGAGTTATCCCGAGTATCATAGGGTATATGACATCATCATAAAAACAATATGACTGATTTTGTACGCCATATTGTGTGCTCGGAAGAAAAAAAAATCTTCCGACCCCATCGAGGGGGAATCAAAATTAAGAGATTTAAAAGCTTATAATAAAAAAATATACCTACTTTTGTTAGGTAACTTTTTAGTTCGCGTTCATTCACGGCAGTCATGCTTTTTATTTTTAATAATAATAAATGAGTTTGTCTTTGTCCATACAATGTTTGCGAAGTTTGATAGATGGTCAATAGAACTAGTTTTGGCGAAGCACGGAACTGTGTTTAAAATTGAAACTGTGTTTAAATTTTACTTACAATTACTGAATAATTTAAAGATAAAAAAATGCAATTAAATACAAAGGTTATACTGACCTATCAGTATAGCGAGATATTGCACGTTATTGCTGCTAACCCGCAAAAAAAGGATTAGCCAGACGGATATAATACCGAAAGTAACTGGTGCTGTAAGTGGAATGAAAATTTCGGCCCCACACCTGGGCTCTAAACCAGGGGATAATTAAGCGGGGGTAAAACAGCTATTTGGCAATGGTAGTGAGGACGAGTGACACGAAGAGACTACCTACTCTATATAAGGGTGTATTTTCAAAAACGTTATTTCGCTGTCATGACATATTGGCGAATACTGAGAAGATTCTGCCTTATTAGAATTGGACTTTTGGTTACAATGTAGAATCAGTCAAGTTCTAACAAGTAACCAACGAATGCCAGTCTAGTGAGGAGGAATCTTTTAAATATTGGTGGCCAGAGAAAATACACCCCTAAAATCTGTTTGCAGCATATAAAACGGTAGCAAAATGAGAAAGGTTAGGCATAAGTATAACATCATAGCCCTAATCGTGACAATCACCGAAAATTGTTATAGTTGCCTAACAGTAACCCATAAACAATGTGTGAACAGTTTTCCTCTGTCAACGGCTACCAGAACTCACGTAAACCCTGACCGCAACAAAGTACGCTTCGTAAACAGAGCGAGATATTATGACGAATCCAGCGAAATGCCTCGTGCTTCAATTAATCAGAAAATAACGTTGGCACTGTTTCTCTCCACCGACGTAACGCTAACGTTAAAATAATCAAAATAGCGAGTAGCGCACCCATTCAGCCCGCGGAGCAGAATAGGTATACTGTATACATTATCTACGTGTAAGTAATGAGTCAGGGACGTAAGTATACCATAGAAACAAAGATGTTATGATTGTTACAAGCGTCAAACATGTATTTTATTTAAAGGCATTGTCCGAAGCTGCACCTTGCACCTAGAGACCCTACAAGTGTTTAAACAATTATTTTCCATAGATGTATAATCGCCAGTCCGTTTGGCCCGGTTGACACTCTGACAGTGTAGCCAGAAGATCCAGATTAGATCTTCGCCACTGGCAAATAATGGCACGCAAAATTCGCGTTACATTACACGTTAAATTACATTACACGTTACACTCGTCTGGACCCGGCTGTAGAAACAAGACATAGGTATCGCTAATGTTTGTGATCCCAAAAGTTAAGAGGACATTTATTTGTTTTGGTCTTTTAACTAGGTATATTCCGCATATAGTGCTTACTACGATATTGTTGACAAGTACGAAAATTATAGATCTGTCGTTGTCGCGACTTCAAATATGGGTCAATCATTGTGTCGAAATAAGATAGGTTCCTTAGACATGAAAGCCTACGCATAGCAAAATCTGTAGATGATGAGATAGGTGTTTACGGTACGGATCCAAGGCAAAAACGATCTTAGTTTGAGTCGATCACGTTATATATTTTACTAGGTAAGGTACAGTCAAACCGTCCAACTTTGCCCACCGCCAAACGGACGGTGGGCAAAGTTGAAGGGTTTGACGTACCTACTAAAAATATTTTTTTCAAGCTCATATCAGACCCGCTCTCCAAACTGAAAGCACATATTTTACCTACTACAATTATTATGATAGCTATTTTATTTAAAATTTAACGCATTTTGTCGCTGTGACAAATACGCTTGTCATATTGCATTGCCATGGAATAACCACTAAAGGTACGTAAATCAAATAAAGTAATGAATTATTTGATGTCATCTTCCACCACAACACCGCAAAACTAACAATTGAACACATCAGGTACAATATGTGTGGAGAAAATTATTTTAAAACATTCCGTGTTTTCCCATTGACACATAAGTCGGTCTGACGAGAAACTGAGAGTCACTACCACTATATAGACAGTAAAGCTGTTTAATAATTATTTCTGTGTCATTGTTGGTCACAATTTGTTAAATAGCGCGTACGGAAAAAGCCGCTTTCTGGCCAATTGTAGACATAAAATGATGTACACAACACGGGAGGTAATAAAGAAAGCCCTCTATCGCATATTTACTCATCGTTTGCAGCTCGGGCCGCAAAATTTTGCGATCTCGGCCTTTCTTTGTATTACGACCCTAGTTGTGTTGGGCCCACGAGTAAATACAATGGTTTTATTTATCTAGTTAAATCGATTCAATTAATCTCCAATCTGAGCATCGTTCCTAAGATGGCGCTGGTGGTCACCGGATGCGCGTCATGTCGGACGCACATCCTGTAGCTGGTACGCAATCTTCCCGCTTTTACACTTCACTTCTACCAATATAGGTATACTTATGGTACACTACCGACGAAACAATGAGCTATGCCTGGTATCCTTAGAAACAAATCAGCGCTGCGTTCGGGCTGATTGATTACGTAACCAAACACTAATTTCGTGTTTACTATAAAATTTAAAGCATATATCACCCATATCAACAATTATCAAGCAGTTAATTCATATAGAATCTAACAAAATAGATGCGGTATGCCTCTGAAGGTTTATTATGATACGATTTATATGATATCCTTTATCGTCGACAAACGTTTCATCGTTTATGAATCATGTTGGTTCCATAGATATTGTTCGGTGCTGGTAATTCCTGTAGATTTACGTACAGAATTACATGGTTAAGTACACCCAGCAATAGTACTCGTATCTAATCCTGTGTTCCGTGCAAAAAAGCAGTAAGAACAATGTTTGTATTCAATTACAATTTAGTGTGTTTAATTCGGATGATTTTAAGCTGTATGTGTTAGTGCGTTGTGTACTTTAATAAACTAGGGGATAACTGTACCAATTCTGGGCATGACTCATTCATTCACATGTCCGCTTGCCTAGACGCAATGGTAGAGTATTATTTGTTTGTTCAATGTTACGAACGCAGAACTAGAAATTCATTGAAATGTTGCAAAGTATTTTTACTGTGTTTCTAGTTAATAATAATTATATTTAGATACATATCAATGAAGTATGCGCTCTTATTATTTGGACGATATCATTGCGTGTTATTGATATTAGTTTGCTAACCCCATCAGAAATAATTCAAAAATAAGGAAACATTAAGTTTTTTTACATGAGAATTTCTATCTTTGCGACACTTCTTCGGCTTCCTCGGGATAGTAGGTTTTGCACCGAGAACAACATGGCGGAGACGGCGTTCTAATTTTGAATCTCGGACGAGTCGGCGCTCGCGTACGTAAATAAACGCACACACGAATAATAATCAGTAGGTAATACTATACACGTACCTATTCAGTCAGTAGACTAAATACTAATTCCATACAAAGTGAAACCATTAATCCCTGCTTTTCCCCACTTTATGGAAAGAGTTAAGGTAGGTGCAGTCTTAATTTGTATTAAATTTTCCAATTACATACCTATTTTAAATTATTAGAACCTCAAATTAGTAGTAGTAAGAAATCAGTCATAAGTCCAACACGCAGTGTGGAGATATTGCATATTTGACGTGGTGGATTAGTCCTCAAACAAGGATCGTTTAGGCGCCAATCAGCTCTCACAATCCCAAGAACCAATTGATTTACACGCTGTATGTTGTACAACATCAAACGCCATCGCTGGCGCCGCCTGCCAAGCCGCGCTAGGTTATTCATTTTACATTTCGAAGCTTCATACGCCTACATTCATTAATAACTCTGATAAATGATAAACTAGTGACATGTACATTTTAAAATAATAACCTAATAATTAGTTGTGTATTGAAGTTGTAATGTTGCACATATTATCGTTGTTTGACCCGTACCGTCACCAAATCCTAAGCTTATTAGCTTATACATAGAACGCCGCGCAAGTCAAATAATTACTCCTATATCTCAATACGGAAACCAGACACAAATTGCATCGATTTCTGACTTCCCGTAGTAACACGATATACCTATAGATATTTACTCTTTAACGGGAAGTTCGACAAATCTCTAGGACATACGGCCTCATTATGATAATTATTATGCATATGAACAAAGATAATAATGGTCACGATACAAGTACGTGCGCAGTCGAGAGTAACTGGCTGTAGGTAGCAAACTGCGTGCAGAGAAATCGCCGTCGTCGGCGCGGCGGGCGGGCGCGGGCGCCGCCCGTGCTCCCGCGCCACCAGTCGGCCTTGCCGCCCAGCCATTCGTACCCAGAGGTTAACGTGTTTTTTCATTGAACTTTAGAAAGTAACTAGATATGACTTGTGTTGTCCTATCGATACAGCACGACCAATCCAATGAGCATGATGCTAAGCAATTAATGGTAAACAAGTGGATAACTTCTAAAAGTTTTATTTATGTCTGACAGTTTTAACATTAAATGAGTTAATTATATGAGTTAGTTGAATTAGTTTTATTAATGGTAATGACTTCATCATCCGACCCTCAACCAAGTCGAAACCATCATAATGTTGTATTGTTACGGATACTCGATATAAATTTTTATGAGAATCGGTTTAATAGAAGTAGTTACAATGAAACGAATAATAATATGTGGTCAAACTAAATTGTTTAAAAATTAAAAAAATATATTTTTCCTAGGGATGTAATGATACATAATTTTGCCGATACGATACCGATACCGATATTTGTAGTAAATTATCGGCGATACCGATATCTTAGCTAACTGATGAAGTATGAACTTCAGATTTATTATTCGTATGTCCTCATTATACCTAAAACTTGGCTATATTTTCGCATATTTACGTCCCTCGCTTGCAGCTCGACCTGCAAAGTGATTTAGTGATTTATTTGAATAAAAAGAAAATGCAACATTACAGGATAATCCTAAGTCATTACAATTTCTTACAGCTAAGTTTACATTATTACATTAAATTCAATCTTATACTAGGCATAAACAAGACATTAATTCCAATTTAGCTATATAAAAACAAAAACAAAAAAAAGTACAAAATAAACAATAATTAACATGTCAATGGTTAAATTACTAGGTAAGACTCTCACACAGTTTCAGGCACTCTCTTTCAACAACCGTCCAGCCATCCGCAAACTTCTGCGATCTCGGCCTTTCTTTGTATTACCACCCAAGTTATGTAATGTACTATAACATAGTAATTCTTATTGCACAAGGTAATAGACCAATATATAAAATAAGTCAGTAATTGAAATTACTTTTTGCAGATTTTTTATCATACAACAAATTCTTTTCGCGCTCTTCAAATATCGGTGATATTTAATCGGCGATACCGATATATCGGTATCGTCACATCCCTATTTTTTCCATACCAGCGAGGTAGGTAATTCACGGGATTTGTTAGATGAGGTTCCCAAACGCATGTTTTCCTTGCTGAAATTTTTCTTTTCGCATTTTTTCCCGAAAGCGATTATCACCATTCACTTTTTTCCTCTGCTGCTTATTTTCACAGTCGCGTTGTTTCCGTTTCTCATATTTTTTCGCCTCAATTTTAACCTGCAGTTAATTTCTACATTCGTTTCTTTCCTTGTTGTGTTTTTTCTGTGTGTCCTTTTTTCCCGCAGCCAGTTTTTATACACAATGTACTATTATGGCCAGGTATGATTACTGATATGTAAATGCAAATGTAATAAGATGAAAGTAACTTTCAGGTCTACATATTATGCTATTTGCAGTCAGGGGACCTGATCTATTCTATTAGGCTGCGGATTCACTATGGCAGAGATGGAGCGGAGAAGTGTCGTATAGCGATCGACCAATCACATTAGTTTTCGCTGTTTCCATTGAAGCGAAGTGGAGGCGATATGTGGATTTCAACTGATGTGATTGGTCGATTCCTACTTATCTCCTCTCCGCTCCGCTCGTCTCCGCCTCAGTGGAGCCACAGACTTAGGGTTCCGGAGCCAAAATTACTAAATAATTTTACACCCAGAATAATTAATATTTGCTCTGGGGAATTATAGCGAGCAAAAAATATGCTACTAAGTAATAAACCGAATGTGAAAAAATGCGTTTGTGAACAAATGCGATTAAAAAAACTCGCTACTAAGAAATAGTAAGACAGGGAAATTAGAGAAATGGGAAATAATGAGACTAGGAATAACCGCGAAAAGAGCAGCAGCCGCAATTAAGGAAAACAAGCGTTTGGGAACCTCATCTAACAAATCATTCACGGAACAGCAGGGAAGCGGGCTAACTGTTTACGTCAAAATAGTTGACTCATGACATATAACTATCTATCTATGCAGTTTTCGTACAGCACAGGACTGTCCACTTAACTTTGGTCATTCATAAATTCATAAACAATGTGGCAAGCAACCGCAAAATTAGCGTATAAATCGTGACTCGCTACTAAATATCAGGAGTTAAAAATATAGTTGGTAAGTATTAGGAGAGCACTACGAACGAAGATTGAAGTCGCAGCATCCGGGTCGTCGGCACTGCGTCTTATCGATGACTCTTTCAAAACTGCCTGCGATTCCCAGAACCAAGATTACCATTGCCAACGCATAATAAAATAGGATAGGACTGGTTTGGAGGCCATTTGACTACGTTAAAAAACAAAAAATACCACTATTCTTAAAACGAGTTCCATCCAGTTATATTTAAATTCGTGTTAAAACGTATATCTTGACCATTAATATGAATCAGCATTCAAAGATGATGAAAAATTAAAATCAGTATAATATACAAATAACCTACGAACTGGAAATAAAACACGACTAAAATATCCTTCTGGAATCCGTATAACAAATTAAGAAAGAAATGTGTAAACTGTAATTAAGTTATTTCTAAAGGAATCGTAAAATACAATGCAATAATGCTCATAAACGTCAGTTTTAGCAACATGTAAGAGAAATCTGTGTAGGAAGGAAAATGCGTCAATCTCGCGCGAGCAACGGAAGCCACTGTGATTGCGTGGTCAACCGTCACTGACCCCATCGGAAAAATTTTGAACTTATCCAAAAACTCCGAATACATATCGATATAATCAAATTGTATCGCATAATTGAATCCTTTTCAAATAAAAGTCTATCTGTGTAGTCAAACAGTACCTATTGTGCAGTTATTAAGTGTGGCTGAGTCAGAAGGCATTATGTAATTAGAGTTGGTGCCCTATAATTAGACGGTAATGAGAATGAGAGAAAAAGGTAAATCCCGGTTATTTTTGCGTGCTTCTCGTCAGCAGTTAGTAAGTTAAGAGTCAAATCCTCTTTCATCTTTCGTACCTGATATGATTGTTGTGAAACAACTCAATCTAAATAATAATGCGCAAGAAATGGTTGGCAGGCGATAGGTAGGTACTGCTAGGATGGACTATGGCACTACGAAGAAGATCTCGTGCCAACACCCAAAAGTTCCAGAGGTAGACCACCCAACAGATAGAAAGGCGACATTATCAACAAACCGGCAGAAAAGAGAAGCTCTGTGGAAGAATGAAGAGGAAGCTTATATCCGAAGTCAGGCACAATAAAGGCATATGTAGAAATTGCAATACATTTATAATGTTTCATTGCTATACAACACTTTGTTATACATAAAATCATATAGAACAGTACAAAACATTAGTGGCGAAGGCGATCTCTTCCAGTTAACCTTTAGCTAAGTTGTTTTAGAGCTAAGACTCAAAAAAGTTTTTTTACACCAAATTGAGTTGAGGATATAGACTAAATAGATCTTTGATGTATGCAACAATAATTACAGCAGAAATAATCATGGAGACGTCCTAGATACAGTAAGCGAATTTGCAATCAGGGATTTGACACGAATAACCAAATGCAGTGGGTGCGTTGCCAGCAGTCAGGTCCCGGATAGAGCGCCCATTTGCCAGCGGGGCAGGAAGTGCTAATGGCAGCGGACACTTGCCGAGCCGCTGAATCCAAACCGGAAGGAGTCCGGAACTATACAGTTAACATATTCCTAACCATGTGACTAAACAGTAAATGTGTTCAATTGGTGATGCCATAGTGGTGGTAATTAATTACGTTTAACCTGACTCCAATCCAAAACGCAAATGAGAAATTATCACACCATAAAATTAAGCTAGGTCAATCTAAAATACAAGGCGTTATTGTATAAGAGATTTGAATCTGTCTTATTCCGTGGTGCAACAGGCATAGTCGGTAGACTGCGCCGAGGCTACTGTCCTGTACCGACTCGGACTTTGGACCCGATTGTGTTGGTATGCGTGTCCCGGTCGCTCCCACGGGCGCGGCCTACCTGCATCCTGCTCGCCTTTCCTTGTTGGGACCGCCATTACATAACCGCTCGATTAATGCCGATGATGTCGGTGCTTTTTGCTACCACCTGACAGACACGCTTCAAAGATCCAATATCTAATCGCTAGATGCAGTAGAGCTTTGTTTTTTACCGAGTTCCTCCTATAATAACATTCTTCTAAATAACGGTAAAGACCCAGAATCCTTATTAGTATACTGAAGTAATTTAATAATATTAACTACCATAGTCTAACAGTATGGTAGTTCATATTTTTAAATTTCTTTCAATTTATTAGTTACTTTCACGAGTATCACGACGCAATTTTTTTTAAGAGAAATGAGTTTGATTTGTGCTCCTTTAAAATTGGACATCACGATTGCAATTAACGAAATAGAACCAAGAGCTAGGACAATACAATCATTCGACGAGATTTTTAAGGGCCGATGCAGACGGACTGCAACCCAACTGCAACTCCCTACGATTTGTATGGGAACTGCATCACAACTGCACGCCGACTGCGCAGTTGTGATGCAGTTCCCATACAAATCGTAGGGAGTTGCAGTTGGGTTGCAGTCCGTCTGTATCGGCCCTAAAAGATAAATCAAAATAACAAAAACCGATAGCATAGGAAATGCAACCAGCAAAATAGTCCATTAAGAAATCATTTTATCACTAAAGAGTCCTATTAAAGCGTTATAAAGGTTTTCGTTATGACCATGTGTTTTATAAAAGCCACTTATATCACTTTTCAGCTGTATAATATTATACAGCACTTTAGTACTGTTTAATAGTGATGTAAACGTTTACATTACAGTCCTAAATCATGCCTTTAACGCTGCACTATAAATGATTCTGTTATACCACTAAAGAGCTTCCTTGTCCTATTAAAGGAACATATATTACCGTTTTAAGGCAAATATGTGTTATTGTCGCTTCCAAATGAGTATTATAGTGCAAGTACTATAATTGTTAAAAGAATACTATTATAGGATAATAATGTACTATTCGGATTTGTGAAATAAAGATTTCCAAATAGCTGCTATAGGACAAATACTATAGTTGCCCCGAGGACACTGTTAAAACACTAAAAAGTCTTGAAATCATTGTTTTGGTAACTGTTACGTCTCATAGTTGTATTAAAGAGTTTGAAATACTTTTAATGGGCCTTTCTGATATATAAAAGTAGCATTTGACCACTTATAATCAGCCAAAATGTCCAATAGTAGAAATTTAAAATGTTCTTTTAGAACAAGACAGACATATTGGTGTATGGTACTATCCTCTTACCACGTTGTTCTAAGCAAGGCCGGGTTCCGTACAAAATAATAATACGAATGAAACCACCCCAGCAAGTAATGTTTAATAATGTTCCAAATCAGATTGGCGCATAAAATCATCTTTTCGTAAAAAGCAGTCGTAATCCATCTTACTGTACGTACTGGAAAAGAAAAAAATATATATTGATCTTGGATCTGGGTATAAGTAGGTACCCAATAATTTGTTAATAATACAATTACTTGTGAAAAGTGATCCTGTAACATACATTGCAAATTATATAAATATATGGAAGGAACATGTACCACCAAATAATATCATAATGACATCAAAGGTTTCTTATATGGTTTAACAGGTGTCAAGGAACCCTATTTTTGTCATGGCGGCAAATGACTGACCTGATAGACGTTATATAGTAAGCCTATAGTAAGCACGAAGACACTTTTATACCAGCGATCGAGAAATTTATATATTTTCGTGATTTTAATTTCATAAATATTAATAATTAAGGGGGCGCATGAAAATTTTGTTTATAATACTAGTATACTTTGTACGTAAATCTTCAATCGCAAGTAAAAATGGGAGTCTAAGACAATAACACTAATTTCACAAACAGTGAGCAGCCATTTTGCTTTAAATGTGTAGTTCAATCAATTTACTTACCAAGGAGATTTTTAGTTCCGAGCAGTACGCACCGTCTCACAACTCACATCAACTTTACGGATGAACTATAATAGCTCCCTTATCTCTAATATAGGACTTAAAAGTCCATTAACAGAACTCTGATTACTTTTTTGTAACTTTTTTGTGATGTAGATGGCTCAACAATCACTGTTAAAAGCTTAAAAAGTGTTACACGTCGCGGTTTTAGTATAACTATAGCACTAAAATGTGATGTATGGAGCCACAATAACACGGTTATGTCACGAAATTGCGATATAACTGTGCCAAAACCTGCCTGAGTAAACGTTTACATCAACGTTATAGGACATGTATGAAACACTAATTAGTGTTCTGGAAACGTTCTATGGACTTTTATAGTACTTACTTTTGCTAGTTGGGTGCTTGATACGTTCGTGAAATACTTTTTGTCTGCACGCAACCTCGTTCCTCGAGGCTATCACCATCACACCGGTACTTACCTGGCTGCTAAATGGTTCTAGGGGCCTTGAACCCTCGTGGGCTTATTAAGTTCACCCTCTTCGGTAAGAACCATAGCACGCCAGGACCCGCCAGGTAAATATAAAATATTTTGTAAAAGAGGCATAAGAAATAGATGAATTCATCTTCAGCAACATAATTTTTGCATTTTTTTATTATTGTACATAAACTTTTCATTGTTTTGTAACTGTATTCGTATTATAAATATCAAATGCAAAACAGTTAATCACGAATTGTATTGTGTATCGCATGACATTATGTACTTATTTCATTACCTAATCAAAGACCATGTTTCGGTTGCGAAACGTTGGTTTGGGAACGCAGCACCCCGCCTCCGAATCGCAAAATGTCAGATGATTTACATTCGCCCTAGTACGAATGAATCAAGGTCATGACACAGAATTGCGATAGTTGACGAAAAGATTGACATCTGGAACCATCAAAATTGACATGAGTTCAACTAGCACTCTGCTGCTTTTCAGCAAAGACTACGTTCGCTCACCTTAATATACCATAAGTTGTTAAGTCAAAATGTTACTTATATTTGCAGAACACTTCGAAACATGTTTTTTTTTTCTTTTATTAGATATGTTTGTGAAAGCTGGAGAGAAAGTTCTCGTCCCTCCCTATCATGTAATTTAACATAGAACTTCTTGACTTCTTCAATTTAGACATACCATATAGCGTAAGAAAACAAGCCATTTCTTTATTTCTACAAGAATAAATTGGTATGCGTATCCTATTATCATGCAGTTTATAACCGAGGCATAAAAAGTAAACTGTGAGTCTCACATCGCCTTTGTTATTGCTGGCAAACTCGTGGATCGGGCAGTCAACGCAGCCCCGGCTATCGAAGGTTACTGAATGATCAGCGCTGGTTCCGAGAAACGCGGCGAGCCGCTCAAAGGCTGGGGCGGAGTCGAGAAAAAAAATCAATCCCTTTGTTACTAACAACTCAGGTGTACACCGAAATAAAATAAAACAAGCTCGACACGAACTGCCAGTGCCCAGGGCGGCGCTAAGCGCACTGCACTTATCGATATCCAGTACCTAAATCTTTTTTGGTAACAGTAACATGTCAATAAATAAGTTTTGATATCCCCTAATAAAAATACATATTAGATTAGCATCATCTACGCATTACTACACATGAAAAGATGATCACTCATAACTATTGACTTTTGATGAAAAACTTAGTGCAAGACGGCGTTTCTTTATCTCCCATACGTGTACATGACGTGATAAATGATGATGTCGACGGAGAATAATCAAATAAGTTTTTTAACCATCGATATCCAAGTGCATCCTAGCGATGGATGCTATTACAGGGGGCGGGGCGCGGCCGAGTCCTATCGCTTCCAAGAACTTAGAACACCGCAGCGCAGCCTCCGTTTAGGGTTACCGACTATGCTGACTCACATAAATCACATGCATAAAACTAAAACCATTACGTTTAAAAAACTTCGCTATTCTTACTTTTATTTCTAACTTCATAATTAGGTATGGATAATGAAGTGCGTCTGCGCAAATTATGTAAATAAAATTTAATAAGCTCGTCAGTTTGGGCACCTTCGCCTAAATAGCTACCACTATTTTACAGCGTTAGCGCTCTGTAATTAAATTAACTTGGTCCGTTAATGCCAATCAGATAACTATCAAATTAGGACACATATTAATATTGGTTTGGTAAAAACTATAAATTGAGGTCTTAGCGGATTGTTCGTCCTTAAATTGAAGCATCTGATAAATGTTGATATGGGTTTTTGGTAGCCCTAAGGCAGAGTTAACCGCGGCTACATCACAGGATGCCCGCTCGTTAACTCGACTCCCGAGGTGAAAAACGAACGGCGAATGCACTTTAAACAGACTCAATTAAATATTAACAAAAATGTACAGCTCTTTTTATCATATAGGTTCAAGAATCATTTAGAATTATAATTAACTTTTGTGCCGGGATACATTTCTCTGAACATTGTTTTTAACCTTATCAGATTATGATTATCCTTTACCACTAGTGAATAGGTAAAGATAAATACACAAGATAAAATTTGTGGGACTATTTTTAGCGCCTAATTTCATAGAACCTTTTTTACGATTATGTTGATTAAAGGAGTCGTAACCTAACTGAGCGTAATCGTGGCGTCGTTGGGTCGCCAGCACCATGCCGAAATAACCGTGCTCAATGGGCAGTCGCGGAGGCGCGGGGGCGGACGGCGGCGTCGCGGCGCTCGCGCCAAAATTAGACGTAAACACGAGGCGCCGGCGGCGGCGCTCTGACCCTCCTGCCTCTGCGCACAACAAAACTCAGCTCAACTTAATCTCTTTGGAGTCAGGCCTTCTTGACAAACAATCCTCATTTACTTGGGGTTTCCTCACTGGTCTGCAAACCCAGGGATACTAGCCCGCGGATGAGATAGGCTTATTTGTACCACGCTTGAAGAGTCAAAAATTACGCAAATTGGTGTTTTGTGGACTCTGTAACTGTAGCTGTATTGATACGACCAACTGAATAAAAAATCCTTTAAATCGCTAGATGAACAGTGGGATTTTTCTTAGTATCAGTTATTTCCTTCCTTCCTTCCTTCAAGCGGTCGTTACATTCTTAGTTTGGGATATATCATGGGATACTTATTTGCATCAGATTTTTTCAGGTTTTTGCAACGTTGAAGTAACAACTTTTCAAAATTTAAATATGTACAACATTCACACCATTCGTGATTAGTATCAAAAGTAGTAATATTTTTTATGCCACACTTGGCCATAAAGTGGCTGTTTCCGCACGCTGCGCGCAAGTGTAGACATAAAATTATGTACACAACACGGGAGGTACTAATAAAGAAAGCCCTCGATCGCATATTTACGTCCCTCGCTTGCAGCTCGGGCCGCAAACATCTGCGATCTCGGGCTTTCTTTCTATTACCACCCTAGTTGTTTAATGTACTATTCTAGCATATAAAAAGCATAAAAAAGGTATTGTAAAACTTCATAGCCGAATCTGAATGTAGGCTTTATATTTATGTACATAAATAATTGCCATAATAAAAAACCTAAACTAGTTATAAGTCATTTGAAATTAAACTTATCAGTATTCTATAAAGGAACGCGTACCTACAGTAGCGTCTATAGTGACCACCGAACATCGTGCCGTGCTGCGATATCGTATAGTATGAGTAATATGACTTGTGTCATCATGGTGTTAGGTATTATACATACATATGTATAATATGACTTTATTATATACGGTTATTGAATATTGGACATTGAACCAGAACACATTCCAAAACAACCTACCAAGTTTTGTTCTTAACCTTCCATACAATTAGGATTGTTTATTTTTTTAACCCTCCTTTTTTTTTAAATAGAGTAATTTAAGAAACTGATTTTAAGGATTTGGATTATAGTTTCGTAATTTATTAATTATCGAATTTTAAAGTTGTGTGTTCACTAAAAAGGATTTAGTCACGCGGCGGCTGTTTGATTGAAGTGCAAACCGGAAAAAAAAACATTTTGTCATTAATTTGTCAAACGTCACTCAATAAAATTATTTTATTTAGGCTAAGGCGCGCACGGGCACGGGTGACATCTTGTCACAATAATAGTCGGATCTCTCTGTCTTTACAGTGAGAAAAAGTCAGAAATCTGTCTGCCACCGTGACAGATGACACCTGTGTGTACCTAGCCTTTACTTGTTATCAATTCTATCCTAACTTCATAATTTTGTAATTACGTAAATTATTAAATAAATATTGCTAGACTAACACCGGTAATGCTACAAATATTTTTGTGAACAGTATTGATTGATACCTAACCAAAGTGGGTGTATAAATAAGTAAATGTTAGAAATCTGAGGTACTTACAGAATTATATGTTTAAAAACGGTAAGACACAACATTAACTCACCGATACCACTTATTCTCAAGAATTTAGCATTTATTCTGATACATGTCGTTCATGAATGAAAGAACTACATATTACATGCACGATTGAACCCTTTTAGAATGAATAAGATACAAATATGTAATATAAATTGAACATAAATCTGGAATGCATGTAAACAAAACATTCGTTGACAATGACAGCCATAGACATATACCAAGAACCAACTAGACAAGCGGCGATTTTTTCTTGTCAAACGTAATAACACTTTATGCCAGTAAGGGTGTATAGGAAGGTCGGACAAAGGTCAAAGATACATTTGGAAATGCATATATTCCCAATGATCGTGTATTTATTTACCCGAATGCGGCGAAGCCCAAAGGAGGGTATGTATGTATGTATGTCCGCTCGTAACTACTTAACGGCACAACCGATTTTGATAAATGATACATCATTAGATTCGTCTTGATGGTGCGAGTGTCACTGGGTATGAAGTTCGTTATAATAAACACAATGGCGGATTTTATGCACTTTAAAGTACACTGCGGTCGGATTTTTTTTAGTAAAAATATTTTTTAGACTTTAATTAAAATAAACTGCTCTAGAAGGCCATTCTTCGGAATGATTTTCTAATTAGACCACATTGTAAAAATGTAACCAATCCCAATTACAGACCTAGACCATGCCTTCGTTTCTTTCACAGAAGATAATTTCATTTAAACGAAAGATCCGAGAGGAGTACATAAGAGACGAGACCTTTGAAGAATTAAGACAACATTTCGGACACTGTAACGAATTAACATAAGGCCAAAACACGAAGACTAAAGACTGGGTACGTGACGGTTATGTCGGTTGAACAGCATTCTTATATTACATACTTATATTAATAAGTTTAATCACACCATATCAACACGTAAAGTAAGACTTACATGTACGACTATATTCTAGGGTATGACGCGAACAGCAGGCCCTAAGGCGCCTGTAAATGTATGTCTACACTTAACCCCTTTTGATCCTACAATTAAGCATACAGCGACACTCGGTACGCCATACTCGTGTCTTTATTGAGTCTGGATCTTTATCTATAAGCGGTATCTAAATATAAATTGAAAGATATAACATAAACATTAAAATCACTTATTTTAATTAGAATCATCATCATCATCATAAATGATATTTAATGTAAATTCTTAATAATGTATGAATTTACAGATTTAGAGGACATTACTCGTATAAGATTTCTATGTCGACCCGGTTCCAAAAACATCAACTGTGGCAGACATTACCATTTTCAGGGTTCTCCGCCTTCAATTTAAGAATATTTTTTTCTTTTGTGGTCTGTGTGTGGACTGAATTCTAATAGAAACTTACACCTGAATGTAGTTACTAAGGCCTTAAAGGTCAAGAATGGTAAGTAAGGTCTTAGAGGTGTTATACTCATACCGGTGTTATACGGTAATAGCGAATCATGTAAACTAACTGAACCTAAACATAAAACCATATTGTTCCCAGATAATGTTAGTGTTGGATATTCTCAAGTAAACAATAACTATGAAAGTCGTTTCATCTGAAGACGGTCCTTTGTACTACTAACTATAACAGTACATGCAGACGAGGTGGTTCAACCGGTGTGGTCTTGATGAATGCTCCGTCTCACTCTTTATCGCGGCACTGTGCTGACCACGGCACATAATATTAAAGTACATTAATACCGATGACACAAGCCGACGATACCCAACTGACAACTGTGTCCACAAGAGAATAGTGCACACACAGCGAACAAAGATCTGCCCTTGAAAACGCCGCGGTTAAGAATCTACACTTTGTGAATGTTATTCTTAACGCAGTAAATTATGCATTCTGAGTCAAATATGTAACTATTTCAAGTTGTTTCAAGTGTTTCGATCACAACTTCACAAGAAATGAATTAATGTAAGGGTTCTCAATACTTTATAACCGAAGTTTGGTAACTTTATAGTATTGACCGAGCAAGCGAAGAAAGTGAGCGAAACGAGAGAGGTTTATGATCGCCCAAGGCGACAGATCGGCTTATCCAATCTTCGGGTTTGGTCAAAGACTAATTGGAATCAATAGAATTTTTAACGAAACAGACTCGGTTGAGGTGTTACGGTGGAAGTCACGAGATCTCAGCTCGGGGTGAACTACGAAAAGAAGAAAAGTGATAACTGACCGAATTATCTGGAATGAAAAAAAATCCCTAGAAAGAATGAAAGAAAATGCATTTTTCTATTTATGACAGTAGAAAGTTACACAGTAAGTAGGAAAAAAATAACAAGAAAATAAAAATCTCGCTGCCACAAAATGATCCTACCTAGACTCGACTGATCCTCATGTAATTTGGTACAAAATTGGCAGTTGAGGCCAATATAATTATTAGGTTCGAATATGAGCAGTGTTTGAAGTAGCGATGTCTCTGTTCGGGTAATCTGCTAGTTAGTATCTAGTTAGGTACGTACTTAAGTATAACATATCGACTTGGGCTATAGCGTTGACTAGCAAACAATAAACTAGCCAGCAAACTGCCAATTATCTTTTTTCCTAGTTTTAGGCATCGAAGTTAGGAATCGAGGCTATCGAATAGCGAATACGCGATTATCGCACGAACACGCGATTGCGACCATCAAGTAAGTATGGTCACAATCGCGTGTTCGCGCGATAATCACGTATTCGCTATTCGATAGGACGATGCCTTAAAGGAAAAAAAGGAACTCTTAAAGGATCATTTCGTTGCCCGTCATCAGTCCGTCTGTGACATATAAAAACCCCTTTTTCTCAGGAACGGGTTGAAGTTTTGAGATCAATGAATACCGAATGTTATAATGTCGGTATTGACAAGGTATACATAATGAGTTTTCAAGTCTATAATGATAAAAAGATATTATTTATTATACATATATGGATACTTAAAAATAAAACTACCTAAAGGTTGTTTTGTTTGTTTGGAAATGTAGTATAAAAAAAGCAAGTCACAATAAAAGGAAAAAAACTTAGACTTAATAGTACATTGTGTATCTAGGGCGGTAAAGTAAGGAATTACAAACGAGTGTTTGTTATAAGCCTGAGGTGAAACTGAGGGCTTTAATAACACGAGTTTGTAATTCCTTTACCGCCCGTGGCACACACAAAATTTTTCATCACACTTGTGAGGAAATCTTAATAATATAACCTTACTAATCGTCCCAGTATGACAAGAAAATATTAAAACTGACAGTGACATATGTCATAGACAATGCGAATGTCGAGTCACGTTCGGAAGCCATGGCGGTAAAGACCTAAAATGGTTGATTTTATATTTGCAAAATACTGAAATACACTATTTAAACATTAAATTAATGTTACCAAAATATGTGTTTACATGTATTTGCAATAACAGTTCTCTTTAAATAAATATTTCAGTGATAAAAGTTAAAAAAGTAAGTTGGCGTTTCCTTTGAACATGACAAATAAGAGTAAAACAGAACCAGCGTTTCAAATTTAAAAAGAAAACCATTACGCCCTAGGGCGTAATAGCTCATTTACGGCCCGTAAAACCTACGTGTAATGCACCATTTTCGAGCAAGTGTGATGAAAAAAATTATAATGTTATATACAGAAAAAATGCGATTGCAATAATTGGTTTAAATAAGTTATCTAGTATATTATTTCTGTTAGCACTCACTCAGATACCAGGAGCAAACTTAACGCAACTGGATAATATTTGTATATTAGCAGATTTGATAAATTTTCAACACAATTGTTTATAATATCGATGGGTAAGTATAGTCGGGGAACCGAACTTTCGTTATGCGAGTTCGAATCGCACTTAGCCGATTTTTTTAAATACAAAAGACAGTGTTTGACCCAGTATTACCTGACCTCCCATTTATACATCCGTTATACCATGATACCGGATATTTACTTATCTCCTAAACAACGCATAGAATAAAAGAACATCAGAAATGAAATAGGTACCAAGAACACACTTCCAAAATGATTAACTGCCCCTAGCATCGGATCGATTTCTCGGGCCATCCCCGCTGTGCTAAGTTTCTGATCGGCATCGATAAAGACTTCGTCTAGGAGCCAACATCCAGTAATCAGAGCGTGGAAACTGAGGTACTTTGTTATTATAGCTCCACACTGGAAAACCAACTCTGTGTAACACTAATAAGGTATATTTCAATTGCATAGTATGTGCTCACAACACAATTACCAGCGCTATCGTAACAACACAAGGATGTAGATGTCGCAGGGAGATTTTAACTTGATTATTGGAGAAGAAAAGTATTTCCTACTTCGAAATTTACATTTATAGATTTTATAGTATAGAAATACTTAAATGCACTCTCAGCGCCTGATCCGGACCCAAAAAATGATTAAGAAATCTCGGAACCGGGTGTTCTAATGACGGCTCACGACTAAGATTATGCACTTGCAAAAATGATCGCGTACTGGGTAGGTATACCCATCCAGCTTATAATTTCCGGGTACACGCATGCACCCGCGCACTAAATATGTTCAAAAGAACGACGGTTGTTGTTTTTTTTTGTGTGTTTGTTCACCGATTACTCGAAGACGGCTGAACCGATTTTGAAAATTCTTTTTTATTGTGTATAATTTTCATGTCCGATTGTACATTACACTTATTAACACCGTGTGCGACGAAAGAAGATAAGTGTCAACTGAGATTTATATCAAACTAACAAAACTGGCCAAGTGCGAGTCAGATTCGCACACGAAGGGTTCTGTACCACCGTCGAGCACAAAACGCGAAAAAACACTTTTCTTGTATGCTGTTTTTTAACCGGCTTTCAAAAGAACGACGGTTCTCTATTCGTCTGTATATTTTTTTTGTGTGTTTGTTCACCGGTTACTCGAAGACGGCTGAACCGATTTCGAAAATTCTTTTTTTGTTTGAAAGGGTATATAAGTCAGAGGCAGAGGTGGTCTCATTGCAACCAAATCAGGATCTGATGATGGGATCTTGAAGAAATGGTGGGAACTCTTCAAATATTATAGGGACACATATAGCGATTTTGGTATTTTTCATAGTTTCTCGAGCATTTCTTATTAGAAATGAGTTTCTAGAGTTAACCGATTTCAAAACAAAGAGAAAATTTTATGTAGGTTTGTTCTTCGATTACTTGAAGACGGCTAGACCGATTTAGAAAATTCTTTTTTTGTTTGAAAGGGTATACGTCAGAGGTGGTCCCATTGCAATCAAATCAGGATCTGATGAAGGGATCATGGAGAAATTAAGGGAACTCTTCAAATATTATAGGCACACATATGGCGATTTGGGTATTTTTATAGGGTCTCAAACATTACTTATCGATTAGCTTCATTTGTCGTAAGGTCCAGTGTTAAGTGACCTCCGTCAAGGAAAAACGGTTTCAATTTATACGTTTGTTTTACGCGATTAGTCGAAGATGGCTGAACATTATTTTTTATTTGGAAGGGTAAACCTCTGAGGTTGTCCCATTGCAACCAAATCACGAGCTGATTATGGGATCTTACAGTTATTGAGGGAATTTTTAAAATATTATAGGCACACATACAGCGATTTGGTTATTTTACATAGGGTCTTATTTTAATGCTTTAGTCATTAGTTTATTGAAAGCCGGTTGTTTTAATTTTTTTAATTTTGTGGTTATATTATTTGTTATTAGCGGCAATAGAAATACACAATACACATTCTGTGAAAATTTCAAGTCTCTACCCGTTACGGTTCAAAAGATACAGCCCTGTGACAGACGGACAACGGAGTCTTAAAATAGGGTTCCGCTGGCACCCTTTGGGTACGGATCCCTTAAAAATGGTATTTCATAACCGAAACTCGGAAGAAAGCAATTCATACTCGTACGATGATTATTTTGAATAGATGATGAATAGTATTTCTGATGACTTACAATGTATACCTATATACCTATACCTTAGAATTAATATAAAAGAAACATGTAAGTAATTGTAGCACATTAACAATGTACGGGCAGTCTATTTGTTGCACAATCAGAGCGATTAATGTGCAAATTAATTAATGTAATGCTGAGCTTGACGCAATAGTTGTAATAAAGCAGTATCAAAATAATACCTCGCAGCTACCTTGCCCACAAGTGACAGCTACAGGAAGGCTAGGAGGTGCCACGCCAGCCCTTCAAATTCAGGAGCCTCTTGGACCCTCTATCGAGTTGTTTTTAATGAAATGAGAATTTAGAATTACGCCTATTTTATTTACACTACTCGTCATAATGTACATCCTCCTTGGTCACATGACGTATACACAGTTTTTTTTTAAATCTGACAGTACTTACTAGTCTTACTGGCTGTTGTAAAAATCGGACCAGGTGGGGCCGTGGCGTACCCTGCGATCGAACCAGGTTGCTTGGCTCGGACCACCTTGAAGATTCGCTGATTGCTCAAGGTAAGCAACGGACCAGCGGGAAAATACACAGAATAAAAAAGTGCGTTCCAAAATTCCTACCAAACCACCAACTTACCTAGTAAACCATGACTTTTTTATTATGCCTCTTCGAGTCGTACCTTTACAAGGAGACAATATATAGGTAGCTAACCTAACCTAACAGTGGTGTGGCGTAAAAGATATCTTTGGGCAAGCCGGTGGAGATTTGGCGTACATTTTCCTTAAGAGATGTAGAATAAGGTGCTCAAATGTCTGATATTAGGCAAGCCTATAGGAATCGAGTTCTTTGGAAGCCACGCTACTGGTACCTAATATAATTTGATACCCGAAGTCATCTTGGCTATTCGTAATCGGAGATCGTTCATGCTGCTGGTTTTCTACAGATTGTCAACAAGTAGAATGTGTCTTATTATATTTCGCATTTAGAACTTGCTACAAAACATTACATGTAAAAAGATGCAAGTCTCGCAACGCAGTTCTCCTAAAACAAAAAAGTTTCGAGATGTAAAGTTAAACCAAGTCAGTACCGGGGGGGTATCAACAGAACTCGATTTCCACCGACTTGCCTATTATAACTATGTTTAAAATTTGGAGCTTGTAGGTCTGCTAGAAGTACCTTAGAATTATGATGATCAGTGAGTCAGTGAATTAATCAGTGAGTGAGTCAGTGACAAAACTAAGGAACTTTGACATGCAATAGTTCTTAAACTACACGTTCAAATTGAATGATATTGAGAATGTATATAAGTCTTATTGTGCCCTATATATTCCTGAAATTTCAGGGTTCTAGCCTTAGCCAGTACAAAATTACGGGAGGCTGAAAATGGCCTGAATGGCTTCGAGAAAAGGATGGTACGGCCGTGCCTTTGTTTTGCTCGACTTGGCGGGGGCACTGCCGTGCCCCCAGATAATGGTCCACTAATTACGCAGCTACAATTGCAAAAAAAAGAGAAGAACATGCGCGTTCAGAACGAAATACTTATAATTTAATTTATTTATTTACTTCGGTTTTCTTTTTATTGACTCAAATTTAAAAAGTAGGGGTCTTTAATTTTTTTTTACTCAATGCGTGAACTGATATACGATACGAGATATAATATTTTAAGTAATATCGTACGTAGGTATACCAATGTAATTTGTAGTTGGAAATTAATGAGTGGTATTGCTTCTACATTACATTTCAATGGGTACCCATGTACATTTAAACGGCCTCTTGTTACTTTCAAGATAACAGACGTCATTCAACTAGGTGATAGAAAGTTGGTTAATTTTTGTTTTGAACTACCAATATCTATAGTACCTAAGTATCCTTGAATTTTTTTTGTATTCTCCAATAAATGTACCATGACGTCTAAAAATAAATAATAGTCGCTTCTTAGTTTAATCAATCCATTTCAAAGTGATTGCGCTAAGTAAGAGAAAGTATTTTAACAGCACATTATTTTGTTTTAAAACGAAAATAGTATTCGCGGAGTGCCGTTAGCCGGAGCTACCTGTCGCGGCGACGCGGGCGCACGGCTCACGGCTGACTTCTCAGAAGGCGGTACAGCGATAGTGGACTGTATTTTAATGTTATCGCTGTGAACGCACTTCACTCTACGATAAGTCCACTTGTTGTGCATGTGACTTCTCCGTCGCGCTTTACTCGGAAACTGTCGTGAGGTTTAAGCTAATTAGCCTCCTCTTTAGTAAATTAACGACTCTTGCGCATACTGTCTTTACTTTCTATTCTATAAATCGAGATAACTTAGGTACCCTACCTACATTCGTCGTACGTTACATGATGCACATCTGCATATTCATCATGAACTAAGTAGTATTTTCATTACTGTCCATTAACTACTTTAACATTAACTAATTTCGAATACGCAGCTGTATGATAAACAACTAGCAAGGTGAATCTATAATGTATAGTATACGTATGTAGTCGAATCGAACCGGACTGCTAGACGGGCCGCACGGTTGGCTCTAACGAGTTCAGGCCGCGAACGGCCTTGCCAAAGACGTCCAAGCGAGAGGCTGTTCCTTTCTCCATACAAACATGTACCGGGCCTACCTGCCACACGCGCATGCGCAACTGCCCGGCTGGCCAAAGATACCTTTACCGTTAATGCGCAGCTGTTTTAATCGACATAGGTAAGTTCCATTAATCGTTGTAATTTTATATAATTTAACAGGAAAACAAGTTATCGGTACCTTCTATGTCCGTCCCGTCTAAACAAAGCGAAATATTAAACTTGTGTCTTCGGGTTTCGAATATAAGACAACGCTCAATGCTAATAGTTACCGAGAAATGGCGTTAACGATAAAGGAATAACAGACAAAGGTTCGATACCTTATCGACTTTATTTTTTTTAAAGATTTTCGAAATAGGTGGTAATACGACTTACACACTTTTTATTTTCACGGGAGATGTTCAAAAACCTTTATTACCTATTCAACGCATGATGTTCGTCTGTTTAAGGATTCAAAGGACATCGCCATAAAAGGATATATTGCACGAAGTTCAATCAACAGTCAATGTCCATTTAAACAACCAACTTATACTCTTTGAACCAACGTCAACGACGTGTATAACTAGTAAAGGTATATAGATAATTAAGTAGGTATAACTTGTCTTTACCACCACGGAGCAAAAAAATTTATGAATGAAAAACCTCTGTGTAATATTAATAGACTATTATCTGTTCTTAAATTTTATTTCCGTAACTTGACAAATGCAGAAAACAAAGCTTTATGGAGGAAGAACCTTCTGTGGTATGTAAGGTATTGCGAGGTTCAAATGAGAAGTTAACTGTCAAGCCGGCATTTTGTCTCGCGTCTCGCTTGTACTAAATCGTGTGCTAGCGCTGAATGCAAAACAAAATAACGGAACGACAATTACTTCTCAGCAGGACCGAGAGGTAAAGTACATTAATTGCTTAAGGTAACTATAGTACCTACATTACACAACTAGGGTGGTAATACAAAGAAAGGCCGAGATCGCAGAAGTTTGCGGCCCGAGCTGCAAGCGAGGGTAAATATGCGATCGAGGGCATACATAATTTTTTTGTCTACACTTGGCCAGAAAGCGGACTTTATGGCCAGGTGTGGCATAAAATACTTTCTTTTTGACTGACAATAAATATAAAATAAATAAATATTGTGGGGATAATCGACTTAGTCCCAAACTGAGCAATGCTTGTATTATGGTTACTAGACTTACTTATATAAATTAAATTTATATACTTAAATAAATAGAAAACATCCAAGACTCACATGTGCTCATCACACAATAACCACATTTTTATAAAAAATAGCCCGACCGCGGTGCACTTTGAAACTGCATAAAATCCGCCATTTTGTTTATTTTGACGAACTTCATTCATACCCAGTGACACTCGCACCATCAAGACGAATCTAATGATGTATCATTTATCAAAATCGGATGTGCCGTTGAGTAGTTACGAGCGGACATAGGAACGGACATACATACATACATACTTACATACATACAGGTCAAACACATAGCCCTCCTTTGGGCTTCGCCGCAGTCGGGTAAAAATATTTGCCCTCACTAGGATTTGAACCCGGGACCTCTAGCTTCGTAGTTGGTGTCACTCCCACTAGGCTAAACGTGTCGTAAGTAATAAAAGCAGGTTTTTTAAAGAGTTCTAATTAAAAATCGATACAGTATACGCTTAGAACACTTTAAGAAGCAAAGGCTTATTTATTCTGTACAAGTTTTTCATTTTCGTCAGGTAGATATTAGTAGAAATTACATTTTTTTTTTCAAATCTTATCAAATCAGTTAATTTCGAGACATGCATAACAGAAATAGGGTACTTTCCTGACAAATCAAATCAGTAACTTTTTATGAAGTGTCAAAACGCTCAGATAGTATGAAGTTTGTATGGAAAAAAGTGAAATGACGTCATTTTACTCAAACATCAAATCAACTTCTTATTTATAGTTTTTGAACTTTTAAAAATCGTTTAAAACGCTAAATAGGTAGGTGATGTTTAGTTCATTTTTGCAAATTTTCGGAAGCAGATTTAAAGGCTAGTGTGTAGTTATTTAATATTGACTACAGGCAAATACCCTATTGTAATTATTTAGCGTGGACTATAGCAATCTACCAACCTATCAGTAAAAATCTGTCAATAGAAGAAAAAAACCGGACAAGTGCGAGACGGACTCGCCCTCAGAGAGTTTCGTGCAAATACTTTAAATAAAGACTACATTATCACACTACCTGAAATATTTATATAAATTAAATTAAGGTGCTATTGCAATGATTAATTCGGATAATGACATAAATGAGTATGTTACACATTTATGTCATTGGTTTGGTGGTCATGTTACTAAATTGGCTTTCGTAATTTCGGCAATTTTCTTTTATTTAGTCTACTTTTCTGATGACACGTTAGCATAAACCGATTTAAATTCATTGAAGGTACCTAGTAGAGCAATTTCGTGTAGTCAACTTCTTAACACTCTATCTACCGCGATTCGCGAAAGATTGTATTGTAGTTTAATGCACATCACGCTTAATATTGTTCGAACTACCCTAAATTGGAACATTGTTTGCTTTGATGCAAAAATAATCTAATTACAGTACCTATATATCAAAATTTGCATGTAGGTACTAGGTACACTGGAGTCACACACAATTTCCTCAGCAGATTGTATACGACGTCGTTAAAAGTGAAAACCGGCACGAACAAAAGTGAGAAGCAGTTCGGGTCAAGATTCGATACCTAGGTGCTACTCGTTCTGCTGAAGTTACCGGACGTAGCGCCGCATTGGGCGTCCGCCAAGGCAATTTGCATCGCTACCCGTTTCGGAACATCGCCAAGTCTAGCCGAACAAAACCACAGAGAATTACCACTCCATTCCAATAATAATTAAAGCAAATATTTCGCAGGCGAGACGCACGCCGACGGACGTTATGGAGCTTATAAAGTATCGCCTCAGCCTGCAATTAAGAAACGATGCGCACCACGTCTATTTATTTACCGACGCGGAAGAAACGCGCCGCTTGCGATGGCATCGCGGCGTGCGCCGTGCCCCGCAAGTACGGCGGCGCGCGAGCAACGCCAAGCCGCTCCGCTGCCGCCGGTCTAAATTAAATACCTTTGATATCCAAAATATCAATATTTTCAGGGAGCTTATGAAGTGCGTCGGTGCAATTTACTTGCGGGTCTTCCGTGTTGGCAACCCTGATGTGCGCTAACGAACCGATGCAAAGTATTAATCACTGGCACCTAGTGTAAGCAAACTGTTTCATGTGATTGGTTTAGTGTTTTAGTTAACATTTATATTACTTCAGACATTGTAGCCCACCTTATACATAATACTTAGGTATTTACTATTTACCAATTACTAATTATTGATAAATGATAACAGCTATACATACCTCCACCTTCAACACAACTACTGTACCGCGGGGCTCTCGTGCGGTAAATACTATCTATATTTTTCCATTCTAGACAGAAGATAACACACCATGCTATATCGTCGACCGTAGGCTGAATTACTGTAAGGGACATTGTTTTGCCTGTCCCTTACCGTAATTCAGCCTACGGTCGACGATATTTAATTGAAAAATATTTATTTCAAACATTTATTTGACAGGTTGATGTTATGTTTTTTTAGAAAAAGTTTTCCCAAGCCATAGTAAAAGATAAATAAAACTACAAGGTAGGGTTGCCCACTTTTTTCCTGGTTAGAATACCGTAAATCTGTATGCGTGTAATGCTACGCGCGATAAATAAGTGATAAAGCTTCCGTCACCTTCTTACAAATAGTGTGTGAGAGTGACGGATGCTTTATCATTTATCGGGCGACAAAGCGTAGCATCATAAGCCTACTTGGTATTTTGTTACCTGTAAATTGCGGCAACCCTAAAACAGCCAACTTTTGCAAAGCGACTGTATCACATCGTGTCTACTATAAAATTATTAACCTTTCCATTACGTTTTGCTAAAAATCTAAAAAAAATATTGATTCACATTTGCCAGGATTAATACGAAGAGAGGGACAACCCTAGCGCACTGTGTTTACTTTTTTTCTCACATTGCAAACAAATTTTACTTTATTATGAAAAAAAAACCAGACAAGTGCGAGTCGGACTCACCTACCAATTAAGGGTTCCGCACAAATTTGTAGATAGATATGTATAATAAAGTTACACTATAAATTTTGATTCCCTCAGTAAAGTCTATTTTTTTTATTTAATGAAAAATATATTGTTTTCAGATTTTTCCCTATACTTGTAGTATAAGACGGTATTACTTGCGGCCTTTGAATTTTGGTTTCCTTGAGACTCTTGAGAGTGTCGAAATTTACGTTTTTTGCGGCATAAACGGCCGTATCTTTTTAAGGATTCCGTAGCCAAAATGGCTAAAAAGGAACCCTTATAGTTTCGTCATGTCCGTCCGTCAGTATGTCACAGGCATTTTACTCAAAAACTACAAGACGTATACTGATGAAATTTGGAATATAGATGTATTGTAGATGCCGCTACTAAGTTTGCTAGTTAAATAATAAAAATAAAAAAATCTAGGGGGGGCACTCCATACATGTAACAGAAGGTAAATAAAAAATTTTTCAGCAAGCGTCAACGTAAGGTACATAATTCGATAGTTCTGTTAAAACTTAAAAACATTATAAGGCTTTTATGTACTTTTTTTGATTAAGTGAATACTTTCGGAAATAATCGCTCCGAAAGTTGCATAAATTATGTCCCCCCCCCTTTAACTTTTAAACCGTAAATCCAAAAAAAAAAATCAGGAAGGTAACGCTTAATAAATACATTCTACGAAAATTATTTTGAATAGTAACGAATAAAACCGTTTTGAAGTTATTGGCGAAAAACTTCTCAACCAAAAGGTTTTAAGTGCCATTGATTTACACGACCTTTTAAGACCTTTTGCCAGTTGTTTATTAAGACTTTTTTTTGTACGGTGGTACGGAACCCTCCGTATGCGAGTCCGACTCGCACTTGGTGGGTTTTTCACGTTCACTTAGAAGCTTGATTTTTTCACAGCTTCAAGCGACTATAGACCTGAGGTTTTAATTTCAACTAGATACCTTCACGCGTTCCCGAGATAAAGGGTCTTGATAGACGGACAGACAGACAGACAAACGGACCACAAAGTGATCTAATAAGGGTTCCGTTTTTTCCTTTTGAGGTACGGAACCCTAAAAAAGTGAGGGAAGGTCGCCGTTAGGCGGTCTCCTCTACTATTGCATACTCTGCTATTTCTTTTTC
Source organism: Eudemis profundana (assembly GCA_947034925.1). Classification (NCBI taxonomy): domain Eukaryota; kingdom Metazoa; phylum Arthropoda; class Insecta; order Lepidoptera; family Tortricidae; genus Eudemis; species Eudemis profundana. The sequence continues at coordinate 16,865,971 of OX344798.1, forward strand.
TCAGAAACATACTCGTAGGTAATTTGTGAATAATATTATTAATAATTTTATACTAACTAAATAGCCAACATTATTGAAGACAAACATTTGTGACGTTCCACGGGAAAAGGTACCTTATGGTTGGTATTGAGTTAAGCACAGATCCTAAATCTGTGTTAAATAAGCTTTCTAATACAAAAAGAATCACGACCCTAAGTCCCATACTTTTTTTTAAAAAAAACATCAAACCTGCACATGCTAAAATTGCACTTTTGAGAAATCGTCAAAAGAAGTTTAAAACTAATTTTAAGTATGTTCCCGTTGGAAGTTATGGAGATGATGATTGATTATGTATCTCAAGGTATTTTTCTTTGGAAATCAGTAATTGTTTTTTTAATGTGACTTCCAGGTCGTGAAAAATCAGCCTTTGATTAGAGCAAGTCGCTTATGAGAACAAAATTAAAAAAAAAAAAAATTCGGCCTGTTCTTTAACATATTGTAATCTGAACCATTGTATATAGTTAGAGATATTAGACTGCACATTTTGGGATAGAAATAAAATCACATTGTTAACGAAATATTTTTATTTTAATTAAAATGTCATTTTTATTATATGTTTCATCATTCCTATAATATTCACAATTTTCGTATAATGAGTTCTAAATTATATTTAATCAGTCTACACAAGTATCTCAAAAGTGTCATTATTATTCTACAAGTCGTATTTTTTTATTTATAAACGATTGAAGTTACGTAAAAATCACAAATTATTCCCATACATTTGAGAAAAGGTACCTTATGGCGGGCCATAAGCAAAAATTATTGATTATTACAGTATGGCACGATATTTACATTATTTATTGACAAATCTTGTATTAAGACAGAAAACTGAAGAAAAAAGGTTATTAGAAATTTACTTCAAATCTTGACCAATTAAGAGTAATTCTCAAATGTGACGTCTTACGTGAAAAGGTACCTTATGAGGGTTTCTAGTTACGGAGATATTCAATGATGTGTAAAAATTGTGTTTTTTTTATTATGTATTTCCGTTTAGTAAATTATATGTTACGACACGTCTTTGCCTATCTTTATTTTTGTTATAGGTGAATTAAAGGCTGAATAATATGCTTCTACAGTTTAGTACAAACGGTACTTTATGGCGGTGTAATTTAAAAATGTTAGAAATACTTGTCGTAACTTGCTCAGTTTTTGTCCTTCATACCGCCGTGCCGTGGTATTATTTTGGCTACACCGCCAGTACCGCCACGCATCTGTCCTACTCTCACCAACACTTTACGTATCGTTCTATCTCGGTCTTGCTGGCCGCTCGGAGTCTCAGCCGGCCGGCATGAGCAGTATTTGCTTACCTTTTCGTTCGAATAGTTGTGAGAAGTGTTCGTCGTGGATTTTAGCGTGTTTTAAATTAAAAAGATTCTTTTTCTTAAGTGGTCAAAAATTATAGAAACCGCCAAAAAATGTCTTTTTTCGTAATTTTTTCGAAAAAATGAATAAAAACCTTTTTCTAAAATGGTCAAAATGATAGGCATTCGCCAAAAAGTGTTTTTTTATTTTTGTCATTTTTTTGAAAAAAAAAACAAGGTTTTTCTAAAATGGTCAAAAAGTTTCACGATTCGCCAAAAACACGTTTTTATGTTTAAAAAAAGAATGTTTTTAAGACTTTTTCTAAAAAGGTTGAAAGGGAAACATGACAAAGTGGTAAAAAATTATAGAAACCGCAAAAAGAAGTCTATTTTTGTAAGTTTTTCTGAAAAAAAAAATTAAAAAACTTTTTCTAAAATGGTCAAAAATGATGGGCATTCGCCAGTGTTTTTTTTTATTTTTGTCAATTTTTTTAAAAAAAACAAGGTCTCTAAAAATGGTCAAAAAGTTATACGATTCGTCAAAAACACTTTTTTATCTGTTTTAAAAAAATGTTTAATAATTAAAAATTAAAAAAAACGACATACAAATGTATTTATTTTTATTTATTTTTTTTTTTCAATTCCGAATCTGTGGCACCCAGTGGCCCTTTCCTTCCAAATTTTCAGCTCTCTAGGATCATTTCGAAAATTTTTGCTTACCATTATGCAGGCCGCATGCTTGTTTGCCACCGTCGTGGTATAAAAAAGAAATAAGCAAAAGTTGCTAGTAAATTTTATTAATGAATTTTATCAACAGCTTTATCATTTTTGTATGTGATCCGCCATAAGGTACCTTTTCTACTAAACTTTGAACCCAATTTTTATATAGAAAAAAATAACGTACAGCAGTGAAACCAAGCTACAAATACATGTCTATTCCTATATTTTACAATTTAGCATAAAAGAAAAAAATGATGATTTTGAAGGATTTCACAAAACCGTTCATATCTCCGTAACTAGAAACCCTCATAAGGTACCTTTTCACGTAGGACGTCACATTTACTCGCGGCTTCATCATCAGCCTATACATATACGTCCCACTGTTGGGCACAGGCTTACTCTCATAGATGAGAGTGATGAGAGTGAGGTGTGAGTGGGCTGTAATCCCCACGTGCGGGTTGGAGACTTCACAAACATCTTTGAATTTCTCCGCGGATGTGAGCAGGTTTCTGCACGATGTTTGATGATCCTTCACCGAAAAGCTAATGGTAAATATAAAATCGTACTTCGTACATAAACTTTCGAGAAACTCGTTCGTACGAGCCAGGATTCGAACCCACGACCTCTGCTTCAAAGGCGCATGTCCGAACCTCTCGGCTTTATCATGGCTTTGCCTGTGTTATTCCCGTTATCATCCCAAGGGAACATTCTACCAGGTTATAAAACATTCCATGTTTCAATCCAGGCCTGATATTCTATGGGGTGCTAGACAGGAAACCTCCCAGAGTGTCTGGATTCTTCTCATTCCTCTTGATCCTCTTGATCCGGTTGATCCGCAGGAAAGGGAAGCGTCTTGGCCGGTGCACCCCGGGAGCAACGGCAAGTGATTTCTTAGGGGCCCATAATTGATCACTTGCCGTTGCTGTGAATGAGCCTGTCAGGGGGGGTTGGGGGGACCCGCACCGGGTTTCCTCTGTTAGAGGACTCTCCTGGTGCGGCTCGCGAGGGCGGAGCGTCGGGCACGGGTAGCATCCCTCCGACGTCTCCTTTTGGGGGGCACTGCGGGCAGGCACCAGACGGGTGACCTGTGCCGCTGCGTGATGGCGGTGGACTGGTCCATCGTGGTCCGTAAACCTGACTGTCCCCAGCAACGAGGGCTGGCAATGGTCAGCAACGGACGGGCGAGTGTCTGCGGGGTAGGGGCGTGTGTACTCCCGTGGACGGCTGCGGGGCAGGGGCGTTTGTCCTCCCGTGGCGGCGAGGGAGGGACCGGGACACCGTGTGTCGGGTGCCGGTCCCTGCTTCCCCGGGGGACGACCATCGGGTCGGGGGGAGCTAGTGAGGGAAGGCACACTGGCCATGCTACAGTGTGCCTTTTTCGGAGAGGGTTCGCCCTAGGGCGAAGGTGCCGGTGATGTCGTGGTGGCTTGATAGCGATCCCATGGCATCACCATGAAGGCACAGGGTGGAAGCATCCCTGAGTTTTAGTGGGTAGGCCAATCCCTTCTGAAGCGGAGAGCCCCACATAACCAATGCGTAACATCTGGCTGCCACCCACGATGGCCTTAGGTTACGTAGTGGTATGCAGTTTCATGCATTTCTCCGGGTGAAAAAAAAAAAGGCCTGATCTTATATGCCAAATTTCATCTCAATCTATACAATCGTTACCGTGTTACTTTATAATAAAATAAACATCCAGACCAGACATCCAAATCTCCAAACATCTTCACAAACTTTCACATTTATGATATGATATTAGTAGAAGTAGGATATTAGGACTTTTTGCTACATCACTAGTATAAAGAAAGCTTTATTTTTTTGAGACTGACAAGTGTTGCCCCGTGCCCGGTCTGATAATGGTAAAAAACTTAGAGATCGGTAGTACCTACCTATTTTCTCCACAAGTCGCATTCGACGCAAGTACATACCTACATGACTGTGTTCAGATTTCAGATTACACGTGCGAGCGCGTTACTGGAATCAATGTTTATGTAAATATATGGCATTATTAATTAATATAGCAACATAAGAAACAGTGCTGACAAGACAATAAACACTCGGAAAATCCTTGCCGGTAAATATATTAAGAAAATTATACTCGACTTAATTATAATGGGTTAGTCTTTAGGCAAAACAATACCTTCTGACGTCAACATTTAAGTGCAGTTTACATTTGTCTGAATACAGGATTTTTACCTACTTGTATATGCCTAATATAAACGGCGCATTACAGCTGGCGTTATGTTATAAGTTGTGAATCATCCTTTTGTCTTATCACTTCATTTGTTATACGCACTCTGCAACCCTACGATCGCGATAAGATATCAGTATCATGTTGAGGGGATAACCCCCTTTTCCTTCTTACTTGAATGTTATCAATAGTATAAAAACTGAATAGGTACACGAGAAGTACTTACTAGAATAATAGAACTAGGTAGTTAAACTCCTCGGCAACTTCATACCGATGCATTTCCGTTCACATGCACGTTTCTGCAAATTTCGATATATGATACTACTTAGATACATGATCCGACACTAGCCGCGAGAATTACCATCATAATGTTTGGAGTTTAATCATATCTCATAATTATACAAGCTGGATTTTCACTATACATCGGTTGTTCGCTTGAGGTTAAAGGCCAAAAAAATGGGAAGCGCTGTTGCCGGTGAGCAAAATAAACCCAAAATGAAAAGGGAAGCTATTTCTACTTCGAAGGTAACGCAGCTACTTGCCTGCTTGTAGAGTCCGACCGAAATTTCGGTTTCGGCCTAGTTTCGGCAAAAAACGGGTTTTGGCTTAGTTTCGGTTTCGGCTGCCATCCGGCCGAAACTACAGCCGAAACCGAAACTGAATTTGAGGGGTTTCGTGCTGCGATCGGACAGTCTTTATTTCAAAAAGCACAGATAATTTATTTGAAATAAGAAGTTATAATATATTATAATTAATGATTACTCTAGATATAAGAGACTAACTGAAATAATATGTTATTTAAAAATGAAGACTGACTAATTATGATTGTAATTTTTTCTCTTCCTACAAAAACATGACCTTATATGGAAGTTTCGGTTCTGGTTTCGGCCGAAACTGAGATCAAGGCCGAAACTCGGTTTCGGTTTCGGCCGTGAAAACTAGTTTCGGTTGGAGACTATACCTGCTTGTTGTCTATACTCCTAATGAAAATAAAACGCATACATTAATCAATATATAAAACCGTGATAACCTGTCTAGAGTATCATCATCATTTTGACCATACATGTAAGTAGTAAACTACCTACTACGAGTACAACGCCAAAAAAAATGCAATCAGCAAACCCGTCGGTCTAGTAGGTAACCTGAAGCTCTGTGAGTCCAGTATTTACTGTGGTGCAGTCTGCCCGCGAATATTTATCGCGTGTTTTTAGGGTTCCGTACCAAAATGGTAAAAAAGGAACCCTTATGGTGCGACTCTGTCTGTCTGTCTGTCTGTCTGTCTGTCTGTCTGTCCGTCTGTCACAGCCAGATATCTCAGGAACTACTGCTGCTATCGGTTTGAAATTTGGAATAGTGTTAAAAGTAGCTAACCCGAGCTTATTGGACATAAAAAAAATCTTGTACCTTTTTTACTTTTTTTTTAAAGGGCTCCGTAATGGGATTTTCAAAATTGAAAGTAGGGCTTATATATCGAGTGGGGTATCAAATGAAAGAGCTTAATTTGTAGATTAAAATACCATTTTTATTTTTTTTCTTAAATAAATAGTTTTTGATTTATGGCGAAAAAAGTTTAAGAAAATACCATTCCCCCCCTATTATCTCCGAAGTTACTGATCAGAAAAATGTGTCATAATTACCAATTATTAATGTCGTCCTGAATATTACAGGAAAAATATAACGGTTTTCCTCACTTGCACCGTTTTTGAGAAATTTGCAAAAATCATAACACATACTTATTTGCTCCTACTAAACTAATCGCCATACAGTTTTTCTTGAACTATTCATGTATCTACTTATTAGGATTATTATTATTATTAGGAAGACCGTTATATTTTCTCTTCCTAACTTGAATACTTTTTAAAAATTTACAAAAATCTTAACATATTAGTTCTACCCTCCCTATGAGAGCCATCTAGCGGAGAGTAGCAAAACTAAGCGATGATTTATTTCAGATTATATAAAAAATGTCTATTAAATACAATGATCACTCATCAGGCATCGGGAAAAAAACATAAAGTAACAATAATTATTAAAAACTCTATAATAGGAGTATGTTAGGAAATTTGACACTAGTAAATACAATAAAAATGAAATACCCCTAGCGCCATCTAGGGACACAAATCTAAAATAAGGTAGCTTGTGGCTAAAAATGGTACATGAGAACTAACTTAGTTGACAAACAATTATTTCAATCAGCCAATAACAAAAAGTAACGTTTAAATTTAAATTACAAGTAAAATGTACGCGCTATTTAGTATCAATAGATGTCGCTGTAGCATACGCTGCATCGCGCTGTTAAGATTTTTCCTGGTTGAATAGAGCTAAAGCGGGTTTAAGGCAGGGTTGCTGTTAGTCGTAAGGTTGGTCTACTTATTAGTTTATACGGAACCCTCGGTGCGCGAGTCCGACTCGCACTTGACCGTTTTTTTCTTTATACTAGTTACAGTTAGGTACTGAAACTGAATTGGTAAATCTATATTTTCATTATCATCAATTCGTAGGGCGTAGAGAAAGGCAGACGCATCGCACTCAATTTTAACGTGGTGAATATCTAGCGAATAGATATCTCGTCTCTTATTTGGTTATTCCCAACTAGGTATCCCAGAAAGTACTGATTGTTTCCTCATTAGACTGTAGGTAGGTACGTTAGATGGAAAAAAATCTCTACTCGTTGTATGTATAGTACAACTAGAGATATTTAAAAGATTTCCCAAAATGTATCGCGAAGTGAGAAGAAAATGGCCAGAAGCACTCACCTATCAATTTGAAATGCTTTATGCAGCGTCACACTTATAGGTAAATTAAAGAGAGGGAAAAAATGGGAAACTTGTGTCCACCACCAGAGTTATGGGAAAATTTTGTACCTACGCTACCTGGTAAAATAGATAACAGGTGATAATAAATGGGTTTCCTTTCGTTTTTGGCCCACCCAATGGAGCAAGTAAGAATATCGCCCTATCTTTCCAGTAGGGAAAAAAATATGGGTAAATAGGTAGGTATAGTTCGGGATCTTGATCATTTAGTCGAAAATGGGATTCTAAGATATCTGGGGACACGGCAGTGCCCCCGCCAAGTCGAGCAAAACAAAGGCACGGCCGTACCATCCTTTTCTCGAAGCCATTCAGGCCATTTTCAGCCTCCCGTAATTTTGTGCTGGCTAAAGCTAGAACCCTGTATTTTCAGCGATATACAGGGTGTCCCATAACTGACATGGTAATGTTAAGTTGGTTTGGTACCTCTTGACCTGGTCTACCTCCAGTGTCACTGTGACGTGTTAGTTATGGGACATCCTGTATAGGGCATCCTAACACTTAAATATATTTGCAATAACATTCAATTTGAACGTGTAGTTTAAGAATTATTGCACGTCAAAGTTCCTTAGTTTTGCCACTGACTGACTGACTGATGATCATCAGAATTCTAAGGTACTTCCAGAAGACCCACAAGCTCCAAATTTTAAACATAATTAGTTTTTATCCTATCAAGTCACGCAAAACCTTAAAATATTGCAATTTCAATACAAACTGCATAACTAAGTTTGTAATCCTATACAAATAAACGCGATTACAAAGTTCAAATAGAAAACAGAATGGATTGGAATGAAATAAGAATAAGTAAAGGACGACCACTTACAATAAGAGTAATTTAAACCCACGTCCCACGTGTTAGCAACAAGTGCCTTATTAAATAAAAGGAACAGTACTTAATCCGTGACATTGTAATCACTATTGCAAAATCATTTTTAAGTAATAACTAATAACCTACCTTCATATCAAATCATCAACAACGTAAGAAATATCGTCTAGCTACTGATAATTGTCTGAAATGAGATCATAATAGGTAAGGAGATAACCAGAATGGATAACAGGTGCCTCTGTACAAGCATTCATAAAGAAAAATCCACAAACACGAAGCAGGTAGGTACCCACCTTAAGTAAACGAACCATAATCTAAAGTTTAATGACCATATGGCTGATTATTCGTGGAAACTATGTCAAAGAGGTAAGCAAACAAGGGTACTCAACGGTAATTCGAATTCAATCTTCATTGAATCCCGTAGCCTAAAGAGTAAAACTACAGAACATAAGTAAATTAAATAACAAGTTTGAAATTAAGGACAAAAAAGCTTACTTGAGATAGTATATCTGTCCTTCAGGAGTGCGGGCCTGCTCCCAGCCCGACGGCAAGGGACCTAGTTCATCCGTGATGTGTGAACCGACGTCATATGATCTTTGTTTTGAATGTTGGTGGTGCAGGGGGGGTTGTTGATTCTGTTGGCCGGCCGCGTATGTCTGCTGCAGACTCGCCGGTGACGAGTGCGCTCTAGAGTGCGACACTGGTGTCGCTCCTGTCGCCGACGACGACCCGAACGCTGAGTCGGCCGAGTTTTCTCGCGAGTGAGACACAGACGGTGACTTGGAACCGGTCGACGGCGGGTTAAAGAACGACTTTGGAAGCTGTCGCATACGCAGAGGCACCTGTAGCGGTCGTTTCGAGTCTGGTTTAAGCACTGTGTCAAACAATGACTGCAGAACCGAGTCGGAATCCTGGTCTACACGTAAGACCAGGTTCGATTTCTGTTCACTATCAGAGTTGAGAGCCATGGTTTCTGCCGGAACGAATAGATCTCGAAACCGACTTGGCCCACCGTTGTGACACAACACTAGCACGCGAACGGGTTGGCGCAGCGCCACCCGACGTACTTGTGGAATAGCGCTCGCTGCGCGACTGACGCACGCTCGGGGCTCCGCCCGCGCCCCGCGAGGCTCCCTCCCTGCCCACGCGCACCCGCGCCGCACCGCACTGCCACCGCCTGCGCAACCCGCAGACCGGTCTTTGAGACCGATGCCCCGCGCCCCCCTTTGCTTGTCTACCTTCTTGGCTACCTTACTATCCCCTTTAGCTTGCATGCAATGCCATTTTGTAATTCTGCATTTTAATCACTGCTACTTACCTGAGCCGTCTCAAAGCGTATTTAATTTACATATCTACGTGTCTATCTAATCTAGCCACAATAAAGATAACACAAACGACGTAAGGTGCATTATCTACTTTTTCTGTCTTCTAAATGGTAGACGAGAAAGAGAGAGACTAAAAATTAAATAATAAGTAATTAAATGACTTAATTTTCCTTGAAATGAGTTCATAGGCCCACCCGCAACGCAGCGTAGTTCCATGGTCACAACGACTTACCATTACCACTGGGTAGCAGACGTGCGAAAATAGCGACATTGTTTATTTATATTATTTGTAAGTTCTACAGTGATATCCACTTTTCAATAACTTAACTATGACGTCAAATCACTAATAACTGGACAACGAGTAACGTATCATATAGGTATGCTAGATATTATATTCGCGCCGTTCACGTGTTCGAGATTGTTCGCTGCGAGTTCGCCGCGATCGAAATTTGTATGAAAACACGCTCACAACTCGCTCGCAAATCGCCAGTGTGACAAGGCCCTTAAATAAACCGGTGGACTAGAGGTGCTTCAGTTCTTTGTTAGCGAGGCTACGTCCGGCTATTTATATTAACCTCTAGTATGCCGCGTATATTTTTTTCTACTTAATAGCAAGGACCATTAAAACGAGGACTGTCATTCTCGATACTTTGGATTGTAACCCGACCGCTAGGGGATATCCGGGCAAAAACTAGATGGCGCTAAAAAACTAAACATATAACGATGTTATAATTGAACAAAGAAACATTGTACAGTGACAATTAGTTCGTAAATAAGAAATTAATTCTAACATTTAAATACTGTGTCACGTTTGCAAAGTTGAATTATTGTAAATAATATAATGCTTTTACCAAGCTTATACATAGATGGCGTTGTAAATTCGGGGAACAGCTTTTTGTATGGAGAATGACAGTCCTCTTGTTATAATGGTCCTTGTTAATAGTTTCCTCGTACGCGGATCCATGTTCCGACATACAACGGGTTAAGGTCCCTGTTTTTGACTGAAAATGTCCTTCCATAGAAAAAGTAGAGTGGCATCCTGACTTTGCTGAGTAGAACCCAGTTAACTTATGTAACTATTTGGTAAGATGATATTCTGAAAAACTTATAACGGCTTGTGAAAATGTAAATAGTTACTATTGTAGTAGGTACGAGGGTAGGTACGAAACCGGGTGAAGAATTCAAATAACGTTGGTCAAAGGATTATAAGCACCTTCAATATGTATCGAGAAAACTCACTCGCGCTCATATATTTTAGTATGATTTTATTTTAATTGTATATGTATAATTAAAATAAATTGCTACCTCGAAATTAGCAGTGAATAGAAAAATATACAGATCATGCATGGCCAAATTTTATCGTGTACAGTCTTTATACTTAACTAGTTAATTGATAGCTTACTATTGTGAACCTAAACATGAATAACGTAAGGATAAATTAGATATACACCTTCCTCGGGTTCATCCTCAAAATCGTCATATTAACTAATGAGTAGGGAGTTGCAGATATGAATATAATGAGAATGTATGATATCGAAAAGTTTTGACAAAACAAGAAGTTTCAGACAATAACCGAAGTAATCGACAAAATTTGCAAGTTCTTCACTAAGCCCTAATCTAAACAAAACAAATACTGATCTAAGAGTTACAGGAATTAGTACCTACTTAAGTCTCAAAACGTAATGTAGTATATACATCACTGTAACAGAAATTCGCTCTGCGTTCCTAAATCCGATGGGTATTCTTGACATTGGGTTGAAGTTCTAGAATTCGATTAGTGACCATGTCAGGACGGGTAGGATTCAAGGCAAAGAAGTCCCAAGTATAGACCATGACTCGTATTATTTATGGCTTTGTTTCCTAACCATTAAATATTTAACATCGGTAAACGAGCAATGGAATGTGAAAGAAAGAGACTGTAAAAATATGTAAGACACCTTTTAATACAATCGTAAATAAGAAGGTTGTTGAGGAAGGGCTAAGCAAAATTCACTGGTAAGTGTAACTGCCCGCAAAATAGTACTTTTTGATATAACTGCGGAAAGTATGTCATATCTCACGAGTCCCGCGTGGTGTCTTGACTGTATCTCTCTTTGATTTTGCTGAATGGTGACAACCGATGCCACAGTTTTGTCCCATTGTAATTTTTTTGCAGATGTATTAAAAAACGTCGCTTGATACACTTGCGGAAGTATCATTTCCAATTGTCCCGAGTCTTGTCCCTCGCCAGTCGGCTGGTGCTAAGACACCTCGGGACTCGTGAGAAATGACATACTTTCTGCCATCTTTCTGCATTTATAATGAAAGCTAGGTAGGTATATGTAACAAAATAAAAAAGCACAGTATTCAACTAGGTACATTGACACGTAATGATTTACTTCGTAATCACTCAATCAATCACTTTTACACAAGCACACTTGATCCCATTAACCGAACGTAAATGTGTAGATGCTGTGGATCACTATCTCAAATGAAATTAGACGAAATATTCTAAATCCATCAATTCTAAGCAAGCACGTAGATATAGAAAGCCTGAACCTCGCACGGCCCAATTTCAAAGAGGGTACTTCCGAGGAAGACCCAGTGTCCTTATACTAGAATAAATTAATAAAGTCGTGAGCGCCCAGACCAAAAATTGTTCATATCTTGTTAACCGCAACAGATATCAGTGTGATATTTTAGGGGTACTATAATGTTGATTTAGGCTTGCCAGACAGAAAGAAGAAACTCTAAAATAATTTGCCCTTTATTTAGCACATTGAGCCGCTATATATCATATAGCGCTGTTCGAACAATCTTAGATATCCCATAAAATGCTAATATAAAAACTGAATAGGTACCACAAGAAATTAAGAAATAAGCTGATTGTCTGCGTCTGAAGAGCTGCCAGTCTCAATCATGTTTAAGTAACATGATTAGCCTTCCTGCATATGGAAACTAAGAAACCTAAAAATGGGAATGTAAGCACTTAATATTCCAAAAACTCAAACGGATTAAACGTTGTTATGTATAAGAACTAGAAAACTTAAAATTTCAAAGTAAAAAACATAAACACGCGATCGATTGCATCCTCGATTAGATTAGTTTGCAAAATTAGTGAGACGCTTTGAAGGGCTGATTCTGAACGAGTACGGGTCTCGCCGTCATTTTCGCCAGTCTTGTTCCTATTTGGGACGTATTAAATCATTAGAATAAGCAAAATGGCGAACCAATATGAAAAGTAAAAAAAGATATAAATGCCCAGCGTACTAGCTACTAGTATTACTACAAAAAAAATTAGCAGCGAAACATATTGATACTGATAAATGTAGTAAAATAACAGTGTTTACATAAAATCCATTCCTTTATCTTGAAAACAAATCAAAATCTAATGAGAAATATTAAAAATATTTCAAAGATATACACAAGTAAAACTAACTGCTCTTCTTGCTTCTGCTGCTTCGCGCCATTACCTTGACGTTTAGTGACAGAAGGAAGATCATTGTTATCCCGTCCCGCTCATCTAAAGCAGTACTGCCATAATGCCAAACGTATTCAAAGTTTTCAAAGGCACGACGTGGCGCGTAATACAAGCAAATCTGATGACCGTAAATATTTTGTTCTAGTTTTAGCACAGTGGGTCTTCACTCCAAGTCGCGATTTGCATATTTGGGCTGTACTGCAAAGTGATTTTGTTCTAGTATTAGTACTATGAACCTCAGGAAGCTAGAGAGGGATAGGTCATTGGCAATGACCTATCCCTCTCTAGCTTCCTGAGGTTCAAAGTACTAATACTCGAACAACATTGCACAACCAGATGACTTGACTATACTTAGCAACGTTAAGCAAGTAGTAACTTATCAGCAATAAGATACCTATTTGATCATCAGGCAAATAGGTACATATCCAAATATATATGGATAGATAAAGTATGTACTACATATATAGTTGCCAGCTGTTTCCATGTTTGTTTCATAAATTAATTAGGTATATAGTGTTTATTACAGCAAAGAGCTGACACAAAGCTTTATAAAGTACGGATTCATCGAACAAATACGTAACATTACAGCATACGAAACTATTATGAATGCATTTACCTAAGTCTGGATATAGCTGAATATACTAAAACTTTTGGATTTTAACTCAAGAGCAACATTTTCTCACTGAAAACTATTCATTTGAATCGTAACTTCCGTGCACTTGTCAGTGTCACTGACAAGTGACAAAATAAATATAGTAAGGTACGTTCAGAAACGATATCATAAATAATAATCCCAGATGAAGTTCATTTACAGATTAACCCTAGCTAGAGGAATCTAGGACCATGACAACAATATCAAAATATACAACAGGAATATTGTAATTTATTCGGGTTATTTAAAACGTCATACCCTGACAAAAGGTACCTAACTTGAAAAATGTTTCTGTTTCTGAATGTTATATCATTGCACAGGTAACAAATATGTATCTTCGTTTAGTGGCATGTTCCAAAACATATATGTTACGTTTTTACTTTAGTTGCATATAATTTATTACGAAGGTCGCACTTTTGGGTCGTTTGGTCAAATTTTGTTTTATAGGAGAGCAATAAAAATTACACGGGATCAAATTCGAATTTCGAGCTTGGGAGTCATTAATATAGAGTCTGTGCGGAAAAAGAATAGGCGTGGCGAAAAACGGAACTAACCTAACCAGCATGGCCACAGAACAGAAAATACGGCACATACGGTACAAAAGCATTACAGCGCCCCCCAAAATTAATCCTATTCTCTTTCCGCACAGACTCTATATTAGCCAAAAATATCTGATTATTGGCTTGGATAAAGTCGCAGAGAGGGCGCTAGTTATGACTGACCATCTAGTATCCTTTTTGAGTAATGGCCAGTTCACATTATTCCAGTAGCATTCCAGTCCAGCAATCCAATCCAGTGCTGGGTGTCCGTCAAGATAGCGTACACCGTAAAGATATTCAGAATCTGATGCAGCCAATAAATAGTACCCAAATAGTACCGACGAAATACCTAGGTGAAAAAAATAGTACCCTTAAACTTTCTGAAATATAAGGCCTGTTCACGGTGTACGCTACCGGGCGTCAAGCTGGCGTACACCGTTTGTATCTCTGGAACGGCTTTGTTTTTGGAAACGCTTTATATCTCAAAAAATAGTACCCAAATAGTATCCTAGGGCCCTACAATTTCATTTCTCTAGCTATCGTAGAAGCCGAGATATAGTGAGATCTTTCTATAAGAAATTCCCGGGTACGCCAGCTTGACGGTGTGAAATTTTGTACATCGTTAAGTCATGGGATATCTCGGCTTCTACGATAGCTAGAGAAATGAAATTGTAGGGCCCTAGGGTACTATTTGGGTACTATTTTTTGAGATATAAAGCGTTTCCAAAAACAAAGCCGTTCCAAAGATACAAACGGTGTACGCCAGCTTGACACCCGGTAGCGTACACCGTGAACAGGCCTTATATTTCGAAAAGTTTAAGGGTACTATTTTTTTCACCTAGGTATTTCGTCGGTACTATTTGGGTACTATTTATTGGCTGCATCAGATTTTGAATATCTTTACGGTGTACGCTATCTTGACGGACACAGTGCTGGAATGCTACAGGAATAATGTGAACCGAGACTGGAATGCACTGGAAGGTGGCTTGGAACCCAAAGGTAATGATTTTAGGCCTTCCTCGTCATATATATGGATTTACAGTGAGACAATAATCAATTTGAAGGTGGATAATCTTGAAAAATAAATGAAAATTCTGTATTATTATTATTACAGATAAGATGAAGAAAATAAAATTTAATTTTAGTACCTATAAATATAGATTTCGATTCCATTATTTTGCGTGAAGGTTAGTTTACTGTTATTAGGTGTCCCTGTTTGTCTATTCTATTTTGTTTATTTACTTAAATTGTTATAATACATCGTGTTTTTATTGATTTCAGTTAACTTCGAGGGCACATTCTCCAGATCTAATTAAGTTAATTTCTCTAGAAACTAATGTTGTAACTCATACCATTTTTAAAATATTCATAATCTTAATTTAATCACCAACCAGTATTAATGAGCTGTCATAATCCCAAAACTGTCATAGTTGACGTTAATTTTTGACTAACTCAGAGGTGTCTTTTAAAATGGCTATCAACTCAATATTAATTATTTATTTTGTATGAAAAGTATTTTTTTTTTATTTAACAAAAAGCGATATACCAGGTAGCTTCTGTTGACGTACGAAGTAACCTGTCGACTTTAACGGAAATAAAAAAACACGGTGTATAAACATATTTTCTGGTTTTATACACTATTTTGCTTAATACCTATATGTACAATATATGTCTAATTTCATTACATGGAATGGAAGATGTCGCAATCAATGTCGCAATACGTGAAAATTAAGTTTCATTTTTAAACTTAAGTAGAATATTAAAATAAACCTAAATTAAAACTAAGAATATACTAAAAACTAGATTAAAAATGTGAAATTGATATAAAGGTAGAAATAAATGAATCTATAAATAATGTACGGGCTCCAGATCGGTGCCCAGAGGGAGGGTGCCCAGAAGGCTGGCCGCATTACCTCGCTGAATAGCTAAAGCTATCCTTTGGCATAGGTATGAGCCAGCCCTCTGGTCACCAGTCGCCTCAATTAGCTGCTTTGCTATGTCTTTGTACGTTTTTAGGGCACTTTGTCCCCAAGGCCCGAGCGTTTCTACCCCAAACGGCTCAAACATGTA
This sequence comes from Eudemis profundana, assembly GCA_947034925.1. Lineage (NCBI taxonomy): Eukaryota > Metazoa > Arthropoda > Insecta > Lepidoptera > Tortricidae > Eudemis > Eudemis profundana. The sequence goes on from OX344798.1 coordinate 16,881,904, forward strand.
GCCAGTGTCTATGGCTGCATATTTGCGCCGCTTGAGGTGTTCGGCTGCGTCCGCAGCGGCTCCGGCTTTGGTAGAGGTCACTGGAAGATGGGACGGCGCTAATGTATCCACGCACGTGGCATCCCAGACCAGCGGCCGTCCCAACTTCCAGGGGACGAGGGTCATACCATCCGGCCTCTTTCCATCGTCCCGCGCCAGGCCTGTTGGTTCTAGGACGGCTGGTGTTCCTGCACTGGCGAGCGCTCGGCGCAAGATTTCGTTAAGGCTGGCATGCCGCGCGATGCGCCCAGCGCTCCTGGTGCAGGACAGGCCATGGAGTCCAGTTTGGGCGACGTTGGTACCACATTGGCACCGATGCGGGGCAACACATGCCGCTCCCAGGCGCAGCGATACTGCAAGCCTGAAGGTCTCATTGCTGAGGAGCGTGCCAATATTTTTGGAGGGAAGAGCCTGTAGCCACGCGCCGGACTCCCATTTAGAACTGGCAAGGAGACGAGCTCGCTCCGCGGGGCTGGTAGACGTTTCGTATAAATTATCCCGTACCAGCACGCAGAGCGGCTCGTCCCATTGTCGCTGTGAATGGGGGATCGAAGGCGGATTTTTGCAATTTTTGCAAATTCCAATTAACTTTCAGAAAATTATTACTAATATTAGTAATAATTTATTTGACAGACATACAAAGGCTAATTATATTTGTAAATAAATTAAGAGAATAAGAAAATAAACCAACATATAATGAAAAGTAATACATATTTCATTTATACATAATTATTTATATTACAAACCTTAGATAATAAAAGTAAAACCAATAATAAAATTATTAGTATGAATTGTTTTGGAACGTAGCCTGGCTGAGTGACATTTCTGTTGTGCTCGCAGTTGTATATTATGTTGTCTGTTTCTTAATGTCACTGTCAAGTGTTAGGCTGTCAGGCAGACTGTCACAAACTGCACAAACAGACGAAAACAAGGGTGCCTGGTTTGAGTTTGCGCGGTGTCGTTTTGCTGCTATAGTAGTTTCAAAATGTCAATAATAGCGATAATGAAGTATACAAAACTCAACATCGCTATCTCTCAACGCGCATGCGTCTTTACGCATTGGAAAATAAAGTGGAAAAATCATTACACTGCACGAGAAGCACTGCAACGCTGAATCGTTCACTTGACATAGCAATTTTGTAATGGCTTTAAGCTTGCACGAAAGCTTTGAGAGATGTTGCCGACTATGTGCCGAAGAGCAGGAAGTGACTATAATGATATTCAGCGCAGAAGCCGAAGCTATGCTTCTACAGAACAAGTTGAACAAGTACTTACTAATTGAGGTAAGTGGCATGAAGTGACTACGTAAAGTTTCCATAGAAGCAACCAGAAAAATATAAAATCATCAGTAATATTCAGCTTAACTTGAGATATGTGCATTATATGAGTCCAGGGATTAGTTTTGAAAAGAAAATTGCAGGTCCTTATTAAATTGTGTACCATTAGCATTACCTACATTTAATTTGCCTGTTCATGAGGCATTCTAAAATGATTAGACAGCTGAGATTAATAAATTTTTATTACATAGAAAACATATCAACACTACTTTGAAAAAAAAAAACTTGTATCTAAAAACGTTGTAAAGAAAAACGTCAAAAGTTACATAGGAACTTCATATGGACTTACTGCGTTTTTACCTGGAGTTAGATACGTGTTTTTATTAAAGTACTCACAATATGTTGCTGGAGTAAACTAATAGGTAGCTTATATGATTGATTACTGCAATATAGCATCTGCACCCTTGTGCCCAAAACACCATATTCCTAGAATACCAGATTTTTCAAAACAAGTTCCCAATTTATCAGATTCCTATCTTACCGCATGCCCACTATTTTATAAAATTGTAGGTCACTCAAGTCACAAAATATTTTTGTAGAATGTGCAATTTTGGAAATCTGGTATATGGGGAATCTGATAAATGAAGAATCTGTTATTTTAGGAATGCGGTATTTTGGTAACGAGAGCATCTGCATAATTAATTTGAGCAACAAAACTGGGCCTACATGTTCATTTTCTTATGAAATATTATTTAAAGGTCACATTTTTGAACATAAGCTATAATTGTGCTACTTGTCAATAAGGAGGATTTTTAATTGCACCTTCATAACAGTAGCATATTACTTGGACCTTATTAACCACTACAAACATACAGTTTAGCATTTCTTGAGTACAACACAAGTGATTAAATTTAATATTTTGTACAGAAGAATGAAATGGCTACTTGGCTACATCTAATTAAAATTGTACTTATGATATATTCATTGAAATAAGAAAATAGATTCTGTCTCTCTCTAAACTACTAACTAAAAGGGCATCATTTGTGATAGAATTTTTAACCACCTTTGTTATATGGAAGTATAGTAATATGAGCGTGTAGGAATATTTCCTGATTATCATATTTATTTTGCAGGTAGATGAAGAAGACAAGCTCCCTAAAAATATTTGCATCAGATGCTGTTCCAAGTTACAGACTGTCTGTGAATTCATTGACACAGCCCGTAAAGCTCAAGAACTGCTCCTAAACCAAAGTATTATACTGGATCAATTTGACACCCCTAACACGCAAACTTGTATGGTGCTCACTAAAAATGAAGTGAAATCGGAGCCTGATGATTCTGAAGATGAAAACCATGTAACTGAAATGGAAATAAGTGTTGACCCCATGATGATCCTGCAGAATTCTGATAGCTTGTTATCACCTAATGACAGTACTAATGAGCAAGTCGAAGATATTACACATTTGCACAGTGTGGATGGTGAAAACGTAACTATCAAATTAATTAAAAGAGGAGATGCACCCGATCCGCAATCCAACGACCAGACTGACAAGAAGAAAAACAAAACAAAACCATTCCCATGCATTACATGCAAAAGAAGCTTTTATACAGAACTAGCATTGAAAAATCACTCTTGGATACATTTTAATGAAGAGAGGGTAAATAGAAAGTTTAAATGTGGCACTTGTGATGAGAGCTTTGACTACAAATGTGACTTGATTGTGCATTTAAAAAAGCATAGAACAAACGGGTTGTGCACAGTATGTGGAAGATGGTAAGTGATTTCTAAATGAACAAAATGTTTGCGTTATTGAGCTAAATTTGCAGGTATACACTGTATTTTAAAATATAATAGCATATATTTTAAAATACCTGCCATGATGGTGTAAAAGGCAACTTGCTACTTTTATAAAAAGTTGCCTTTTACTCTAGCACAGCAGATTTTTCAATCATGTCAACTATTGATTAAGGTCTACTTACCACCCTATCATCTGTACTAAACGTAAATATCCTTGTTATTTATAAAATGACGTTATTCTTAGTTTCAGAACAGAAAGAACTTTAGCTGCACACATGACTGTGCATATGGCAACTAGTAAAGCATATACCTGCAAAGTATGTGGGAGATCTTACAACACCCGTAGCAACTTGAAGACACACAGCATTACTCATAGCAGTGAACGACCATATCATTGTCACCTCTGTAAGAAGAGTTTCAAGAGAAATCAGGACTTAAAGGTAACTCTCTTATTAACTTATCTCTTAATAATTTGTAACTGGTTTGGCTCACATACTGTTTAAAGTGTAAAACAATGCATATTCATATTTGTTTGAAATAAGATAGTACTGGCAGGTACCTACCCTGAAATCTTCCGCATTAAATGCCTTTACTAATGGGCAGAGCTCGGAATAGGTAGTGCCTATTTACCTAAACTTCGCGGGAGGACGTAACTAAGAGTGGTTACAACCACCAAAAATAATTATTTATTTTTATTGAACGCGGGATTTCCTGGGATTAATAAGAATACATAATTTACATAAATTCACACTCGGGGTTAAATTATTAATGAAATACAAGGTATATTGAGAACTCAAAAATCGACTTCATACAAAATTTCTGCATTAGATAATTGTATTTCATTAATAATCTAACCCTGAGCGTGAATTTATATGGATAATGTATTATTATTAAACCAGGAAAATCCCGGGTTCAATAAATAGAATTAATTATATTTGGTGGTTGTAACCACTCTTAGTTACGCTCTTCCTCCCGCGAAGTTTAGGTAAATAGGCACTACCTATTCCGAGCTCTGCTAATGGGTATAATATGGTATTACATGAATAGAATAGTGAACTATAAACTTAACAACAAAACTATTTCCCTTTACAGTTTCACATCAATCAGCACACTGGAGCTAAGCCATACAAATGTCCATTTTGTGATAAAAGCTTTGCAAGCTCCGGTAACTGCTACTCCCATAGAAGCCGCATGCATCCAGGGCGACGCGTAGACAGCAAGATCCGTCGGCGTATGGCGGCGTCCCGAGAAAGCGTGGTCCAGCCGCGCCCCAACGTCTCTGTGAGAGACCCCGCGTTGCATCCGCGCCCTATTGCACCCAAACCCATAGTCACGCCAATGAAACCGATGGTCAATCAACTATCTTCGGTCAAAGGCATTTTTAAATATCAGTGCACTCTGTGTAACCACACCTTTATGAGGAGGGATAATTTTACGGTATGTATCCTGAATTACATTTCATAAATTTTATTTACTAGCGTCCCGCCCCGGCTTCGCACGGTGTTTCTCTATTATATTATGCATGTATTATACATATAAACCTTCCTCTTCAATCACTCTATCTATTAAAAAAAACCGCATCAAAATCCGTTGCGTAGTTTTAAAGATTTAAGCATACATAGGGACATAGGGACAGAGAAAGCGACTTTCTTTTATACTATGTAGTGAAGAGAACTGTTGAAATTCACCCCAGGAGCCATTCATTTTCATAAAACGCAGGGTTTCTACTCATTCTATAAAAATTTGCATGCTTAAATTGTATTTTCTTCCTATACAGTCGCCATTTGATACAACATACCAGTTTCCTCCAAATTTGAAATGTCATATTGGCTGGTACCTTAATACCTTTTGGTTGACGAACGCTGGTACCTTAATTCCTTTTGGTATGACATATACAATTAAAAATGATTATGAACAGTTTTCTCACTCAGACATATTTGATGGTGACTGATTGAATTGATGATGTAAGGTTTATTATATTGTTTCAGTACCACATGTATCAGCACACTGGTCAAAAACCATTCCAGTGCACACTCTGCCAAGGCCAGTTTGTGACCAGAAGAGGACTGTTGATTCATCATGATAAGGATCACCCTGACAGTGACCGCCCCCTAGCACTTCTATCTAAAAATGTGCTGCTGAAGTGATGAAAATTGATAAAAATACATTACCAGAGTTCATTCAACACAAATTATAATATCTGAGCAAATACATTTATAAGAAATGAAACAGTCAAGTTCTTAGTGGTTTCACCAACAAGTGTTACAAAATTTGTGAGATTGCAGTCCAGTTAATATTCTAGGTATTATTGACTGCAACTGTATTCTTTAGTGTCATACATAAATCTTACTGAAGTGCTTTATTTTAACTTAGTGTATGTTAATAAGTATGCATAATGTTCTTCAATTTAATTCGTTTTGTTATCCGATTTAAGATACACATATATTTTTAATGTTTGCAATACATTGTACCAAATTACCCCTAACTTAATTAGCACATTTTACATTCCCAGATTACATAAAGCACTTTGAAAAATAGTCTATGAATGTCATGTAGCTATGAATTCATACAGGGTGTCCCTAAAACCAACTTTTATACGATCAGGGCTGATAGACCAGCTCATAAGAACCTAGATTAAGCAAATTTGACCTCAGTAAAAATCTCTTAGTTTTCGAGATATTGACGTTTTTGTAAAACTCGTGCTAAGTGATACCCTGACTCGGTGTTTTGAGTGTCATTGCTAAAATATCAAGTATTTTACAAATCTGTATTTTGCTATGTGTGGCCAAATAACTATGCTATTGAACGTATTTTCTATTTTTGCTAATTTATTCATGCTGTGGACACAGTACAATAACAAAAAAAAAATATTCGATTTTTTCCAAATTTCACCTCTGACTTCGAACTAGAGTGGTGAAAAAAAAATGTACCAACATAACCAGGCACTCAACGTAAAAAAATTGCGCATTTATTGTAGTTTCTAAAATGGTATAAAATTTACTAAACACTGTAATAATTTTTGAAATAATGATATTTTGTTACAAAATTAACTGTCTGCCGCCTTCATCTCATACGATCCGGTTGAACTAAGTTTGCACCTGGGGTGCTTGACATCACATACAAATTAGGTGCAAGCTTCACGTAATCGTCAATATCTCGAAAACTAAGAAATTTTTATGGGTCAATTTTACTCAGTCTCGTTTTTTATGAGCTGGTTTATCAGCCCTGTTCGCCATTTTGTAAAAGTCGCGAATTTTGATAGCCTGGATCAGTCTTTCGAAAGTCATGACTTCAAATTTCAGTATTTTCTTAATCTGCTTTTTGTTTTAAACATTACTTAATAATTATGCTACATACCTTATCAAAATAAATTAGATTTTACGTGATTCAAAATATGACCTCGGATTTGAATCGCGTAATACTTAAAACAAATTTACCATGCTAAAATAAAAAAAAATAATGTAGTTTAAAATAGTAAGATTTTACACACTAGACACCGTAGTTTTTAAGATAATAGCATTTTAATTCAAAAGGAGGTTATACTACAATATTCCGTTGGTTAAATTTCGTACCAGAATTTGAATTTCGAACAGAAAAGGTATGATAGCATAATTATTAAGTAATGTTTAACAAAAAGCAGATTAAGAAAATACTGAAATTTGAAGTCATGACATTCGAAAGACTGATCCAGGCTATCAAAATTCGCGACTTTTACAAAATGGCGAACAGAGCTGATAAACCAGCTCATAAAAAACGAGACTGAGTAAAATCGACCTCATAAAAATTTCTTAGTTTTCGAGATATTGACGATTACGTGAAGCTTGCACCTAATTTGTATGTGATGTCAAGCACGCCAGGTGCAAACTTAGTTCAACCGGATCGTATGAGATGAAGGCGGTAGACAGTTAATTTTGTAACAAAATATCATTATTTCAAAAATTATTACAGTGTTTAGTAAATTTTATACCATTTTAGAAACTACAATAAATGCGCAATTTTTTTACGTTGAGTGCCTGGTTATGTTGGTACATTTTTTTTTCACCACTCTGGTTCGAAGTCAGAGGTGAAATTTGGAAAAAATCGAATAATTTTTTTTTGTTATTGTACTGTGTCCACAGCATGAATAAATTAGCAAAAATAGAAAATACGTTCAATAGCATAGTTATTTGGCCACACATAGCAAAATACAGATTTGTAAAATACTTGATATTTTAGCAATGACACTCAAAACACCGAGTCAGGGTATCACTTAGCACGAGTTTTACAAAAACGTCAATATCTCGAAAACTAAGAGATTTTTACTGAGGTCAAATTTGCTTAATCTAGGTTCTTATGAGCTGGTCTATCAGCCCTGATCGTATAAAAGTTGGTTTTAGGGACACCCTGTATAATTACATATATTTGTTTATGCTTTGCAGTTGATGTTGCGAGCCAAGGCAAAACAGACGGCTCAGGCGTGTAGGAAATTACGTCCATGATGAATAACCTGTGAATCTATGATTAATTTGTACGCATAATAAGGAATTAACAATAATATGATCTCATATAAAATAAAAAAGATATTGAATGATATTAGTGTTTGATATTTTGCTTAATTATTCTAGCTGAATATGTTTTTTATTATTATTTGAGAAACTCTATGTAAGTACTCATCGTATTTTTTATTTACAATTTAAAAATAGGCTTATTTTTTTTAAATAACCTTTTTTTTAAGACGGTTAGTTAAATAGAAAATGAGTCCAGATTGGTCATCGAGAAGTAGGTATAGTTTTATGCTGGTGAGTAGGTAGATATTTCTTCTAGACCACCTAGGGCCCGTTTCACGAAGCTACAAGTTACAAGCGGAAGTCTCTTTCTATCAAAAGGTATTGAAAAGAGACTTCCGCTTGTAATTTGTAACTTGTAGCTTCGTGAAACGGCCCCCTAGTTTCATATTACGTCGTTGCTTAGTAATCAAGCAATACAATAGGTTATACTCAGTCCTAAAGTAAAGAATACCGCCAGTGGTACGTATAACATGCATTTATGTATGTATTTACTATAATTAGCTAAAAGCGCCAAATAGTTATTAGTTGAATGAAGGAAGTGTTAAGTGTAACTTGCAAATGCAAGCAAGACGAAGTTTGTTTATGACAATATTGACCTTTATAACGACCTCTAAACTGACTAAACTCCAGGGCGATGACGTCAGACTTTGTAAGGCGGTTTTTATCCTTTACTTAACTCTCTGTGTGTTCGGTTCTAACATAAACATTTATTTTCAAGCTTTGTAATGACTCAAAAGATATAATTGGGGTGATTTAATACAATTTCTGATATTTTTTTATGAAAATGTTACAATTTAACCCCATATTCTATCCGAAAAATGCGTATCTGTCGCATTTACTTCTGACTACTGAGTCATATGCATGCATGCGTGCATTGAGTTAGAAAAATGACTCTCAGTGAAGTCAATATAGAAAATAAATGCGCATGCGTATATTTTCCGTCAAATAGTGTTTGGCGGGCTGGCTGATAAGCACAGGCGGTTGATCACGATGAAATTATTTTTTTTAGTTGCACGACAGATATCTTACATTCCTCACGTGTCTGAACGGTTTAATTTAATCCTCTTCATTTGCAACTTGTAACGAAAATGAGTAACGTGGAATTGGCCAATAATAGAAGAATGGCACGACAGAATGGGATTGTCCAACCTTTACTTACTGGTAAGTTAAATAAACACATTATTTTGGAGCGAATTTCAAATGTCAGTGATTAAACTTTTTGTGGACTTTATAACTTCCGACATTAACTTAATAAGATACAGCGATTTGGATTATCTATCTAGGTTAGAGAGGTAATATTTAAGAACATCACAAATAATTTCTTTTAGATATTGTAGTTTTTTGGTATTTGTATATTGAATAATGTTGCTTACTCACTCCCGTATTTTCAACTATTTACTGCTGGGGTTATTGTATGATGATCTAATGATATTGCAGTAACAAAGTGAAATGTTGAAATAGTAATTCAATTCTATGTATTTAATTATTTCGACGTTCAGTGCTAAAGAATACTAGGCAATTTTTTTTACATATTTATACTAAAATGTAGAAAAGTAAAAATATCATTTTGTCAAAAACCTCCAAAATGGTATATCTACTGGAATTTTGAGATGGTGCCAGCTGAATGTTTGTTAAAATTGTTATGACCAAATTTGAAGTAAGCAGAGAAAACTAAAAAGAAACATGATTTTTCTTAGTGAATACTTAAACAACAGAACACAACCTTACATTGTGTTTCAATGTCAGCCGAATCATTAATTAATCATAAAGAATATTTCATGATTTTAGACTTACTATTTTTTTGATAATGGAACCTGTGTTTTCTTTAAAGTAAATATAGGTACAATACCATATTGAGGTTATATACGTTATAGTTGATTATTATGAATGCTACTGTATATTACATACAGTAGATTATTGTGAAAATTGTATACTTTGAGAGCAGCCGGTTTAGATTGTAAGTCGTCATTGGGCCTGCAGAAGTTGCTATGTTTTACATGTTTCTTTGTTTATTTTTATGGCGAAGCACAAAACTAAAAATAACATAGACTTCTGCAGGTCCAGAATCCATATAAATAAATAAAAATAAAATAAATAAATAAATATTAGGGGGCAATCTTACACAAATCGAACTAGCCCCATAGTAAGCTCAATAAGGCTTGTGTTATGGATACTAGGACGACGATATATTTAATAGATACAAATATTTAAATACATAGACAACACCCATGACTCAGGAACAAATATTCGTGCTCCATATGTTCTGTAAGTCAATAATTGTGACGTTCCGCAGGAAAAGGTACCTTATGGAGGGTCGGCACTTACGTCGTGTAGCATCAAATTAATATAGGAGTGCCGTTAATAACAGCGTAAGCGCCTACCCGCCATAAGGTACCTTTACCTGCGGAACGTCACAATTTGATTGAATTATTATCACTCAGTAAAACGTTAGTCATAATCATAATATGTATTAACATTAACTCATTTAATTTACTTTGTTTTAGATCTGTACCAAATCACCATGGCTTATGCTTACTGGAAAGCAAACAAAGTAAATGATGTTGCAGTGTTTGATTTATTTTTCCGCACAAATCCATTCCAAGGAGAATTTACCATATTTGCTGGCCTCGAAGAGTGTCTAAAATTTATGCAGAATTTTCATTATTCCGACAGTGGTATGTAGAAAGTTAATGTACGAATAACGGTTTTCATCTTTTTATGTTACATAAATGAACATTTGTTTCACAGATATCGAATATTTGATGCAGACTCTTCCTGAGAATATTGAACCTGAATTTTTCATATATTTAAAAGATCTTACATGCAAGGATATAAAATTAAGTGCTATTGAGGAAGGATCTGTTGTTTTCCCAAGGTTTGTTTTAATTATTTGTTTCTTTTTTGCATGTGTCTAATAGTACATTACGCAACTAGGGTGGTAAAACAAAGAAAGGCCGAGATCGCAGATGTTTGCGGCCCGAGCTGTAAGCGAGGGACGTAAATATGCGATCGAGGGCTTTCTTTATTGCCTCCCATGTTGTGTTGTGTACATCATTTTATGTCTCCACTTGGCCAGAAAGCGGTTTTTTCCGTACGCGTAGCATGCAGAAAAAGCCACTTTATGGCCAAGTGTGGCATAAACCTCTTTTAATATTGTGTGTTAAATTCCAGAGTGCCCCTGTTAAGAGTTGAAGGCCCTCTAATTATTGCTCAGTTGCTGGAGACGACCTTATTAACCCTGGTTAACTTTGCAAGGTAAGTCATTTATTCAATTAATATGGCTTTAAAAACTTGAATTGTAAATTGTAATCATGAAAATATTTATGTTTCATATGACTGCGTAAATAGATTTGTATGTTTGTTGTTATTACACAGATTTACTGTTATAAACATGTTGTTATCGACTAGGTCCCTTACATTGCATTTCTGGAATATGTATCTGTTATCAAGTAGGTACCTATGCTGCTACCAGTTTTTATCAGTTGTCAGGCTTGGTTGGGTCAGATAATTATAGATCAGCTTAGGCACTTCAACTATCGGTTATATTACAAAGGAACTTAGACACTGCTCAATTAACTTTGTTTACTGTGTTTTACATGTATATATAGACATATAAAACACAATATAGACATAAAAAAAACTTCCGAATAAAAAAACGCTAAAAAATAAATAACTGGCCAAGAGCATGTCGGACCATGCTCAGTGTAGGGTTCCATAGCCGTAACTATAAGGTAAAAAATACGATGTAAAAAAAGTACAACAACAAAAGAGCGTATCTTCATAGCAATTACGTCCTTTTGTTGAGAAGCGCAGTTTATCGGCAATAACTCAAAAACGGTACATTCGATCTTGTTGAAAATAATTTTCGTTGAAAGTATTAATTAAGCGTTACCTTCGTGATTTTTTTCATATTTTTCGGACGCACGGTTTAGAAAATAGAGGGGGGGGACACAATTTACACAACTTTCGGAGCGATTATTTCCAAAAACATTCACTTAATCAAAAACATTACTTAGGAACTTTAAAGTGTTTTTAAAGAGCTGTCGAACTATGTACCACACGTTGATATTTGCTGAAAAAAAAAATTAGATACTGTCTTTAACATGTATGGAGTGCCCCCCCTAAAAATATTTATTTTAATTATTTATATACCAAACTAAGTAGCTGCTCACAAAGGACACCTATATTCCAAATTTCATCAATATCCATCATGTAGTTTTTGAGTAAAATGCCTGTGACATACGGACAGACAAACAGACGGACGGACATGACGAAACTATAAGGGTTCCGTTTTTGCCATTTTGGCTACGGAACCCTAAAAAGTACCTACTTATCTATTGGCCGTAGATATATGTGTGACCGTCAAGATGGCGTACACCGTAAAGATATCCAGAATCTGATGCTGCCAATAAATAGTACCCAAATAGTACCGACGCAATACCTAGGTGAAAAAAATAGTACCCTTAAACTTTTCGAAATATAAGGCCTGTTCACGGTGTACGCTACCGGGCCGTCAAGCTGGCGTACACCGCTTGTATGTCTGGAACGGCTTTGTTTGCGGAAACTTGCCTTGCAAGAGTAAGTAATCTAATCATGCTATATTCTCAATTAATGGTAATTAGCTACAGTTACAATTACAATGCACTTATTTCGATATGGCTTAGTTACAGATGGTAGAAAAATAAAATAAAGTCATATCTTCAAACGCATAAATAAGACGCTTGTAATTAGAACGTTATGGTTATTATCGTACTGTACTGAAGTATTCTAGTATATAGGTATATATGTAATATTGATAATTAGGTAACATGGCATGCATGATCCATTTGTGTCAAAGTAGGTAGGCATGCATTAAAATGTTTAAGCAAAAAGCAGACTAATTAATAAACAACTATCTTTGTGCACGCCGTTATAGAGAAATGAAATTTTAGGGCCTTAGGGTACTATGTGGCTATTATTTTTTGAGATATAAAGCGTTTCTGAAAACAAAGCCATTCCAGAGATACATGTGGTGTACGCCAACTTGACGGCCCGGTAGCGTACACCGTGAACAGGCCTTATATTTCGAAAAGTTTAAGGGTACTATTTTTTCACCTAGGTATTTTGTCGGTACTATTTGGGTACTAATTATTGGCAGCATCAGATTCTGGATATCTTTACGGTGTACGCCATCTTGACGGTCACGTCCTATCAGTCTGCTCTGCAGCATGTTGCAAAGTAAGGTATTGAGGAAAATCATGCGTCACTCTCACACGTAATTACTTGTCAGAACGATACTGAGCTCATCATAGGCAAAATAGCAATTCATTACTTACATGATTTCAAAGTAGGTTTACTAAAGTGTTTAAGTTTAATGTCATGATGACATGACTGTCTCAGAAAACAATGGATAGGGTGTTGAAAAAGTTAATAAAAACGAAAATTGATATTGGTATATAGATACAAGTAGGTACTTATATGCGTTAAAGGGCATGTAACTTGATTTATAGACGTCATGATAATCGAGCTACCAATTCTGTAAGATGCGCGTGGACAGATCCAGCTTTAATACGTTTCTGTACGGCACCCTATAGTGCGTTCTCTACGGAGAAATTTGTATGTATAATTTTTCTTTTTAGAGTCCGCATGTTTCACCCAAACAAAATAGATTAAGCTATAAAATTAAACATATTTTAACCATGATTGATCTGGTATAGTGGTTCCGAACCTGGGGGTGATTACCCCTTTAGGGGTAAAATAAAGTTTTCTCAGGGGTAATACTCATATTAAGTCGTTTTTCTTTGAGTACTTCCATATACTTGTCTGTATTACCTATTTTTTGGAGGGGTAGTGATACAAATCTAGAGGGGCCTGTGGGTAATGTGGCAATAAAGGTTAGGAACCACTGGATCTGGTAGAAGCGAATGGTGATCCTTTTTTGTTTGTTTGTATGGAGAACCGACCGACTCGAATCGCCTTAAGGCTACTAATGTAGTCACAGGGTGTTGGTACATAATGAAATCCTATTAGGCTATGCAATTTTTGAACACTAACTTAAAACCAAGGACATTAAAATAAATAGCCGGACGGAGCCTCGCCAACAGAGAACTTACGAGTTGCACGCACAGATCGACTAGTTTTTTCCTATTGCGAGCAGCACGCACACATAGGTAACCGGCTTATTAGACATGCTTCAGTTCTTTGTTAGCGGGGCTCCGGCTATTTATTTTAAGGTCCTTGCATAAACTATGTATGAGATCTTTGTAAGTCTAAAGATTTGTATCTTTCAATCACTATCAAAACCTATGTGAGGCGATAAAGAAATTGAAACTAATTACATATCTCGTTTTGTTCGTTTGTAATAATGGTAATAGGTTGACGCTTCATATTTTCACAGAATATGTATTTGCCGCTATAATGACAAATACATAATAAAAACATAACAAGAACCGTGTTTTTTGTCGTTTTTTGCTCCATGGTATTGGTGTGTGAATCTGACTCTCATTTGGCCGGTTTTTTAGATAGGTATGAAGAGAACTTATCTCTTAGTAGGTACACGGTATTTATATGGTTTTTATCTATCCTTGAAAGTACCTAATTGTGTCGTGGTCGCATACTTTTACCGAATTTCAAGTGATTGAACATTTTCTTCGAAGTTTTTAAAGAAATAATACAAGGTGAAGGTATAAAACCCGTTTTTTTTGTCATCGCACGTCATTTTACATTAATATGTAAGGTAAGTAATTTGACGATAAAGATTTCGTACCTAGTTTTTGTAGCCGAAACTAAACCGAAATCCTTTTTCTAGCCGAAACTAGGCTTTTTTTTGATACCTGACAAACTTGCAACCCTTATTGGGCGTTGCAAAAGTCGTACCAGTGGGGGCCGTGGTGTTCCCTGGGGCCAAACCAGGTCGCTGGCCGGGCCACCTTGGGGTCGAACCAAGTCGCCAGTCCCGGTCCCCTTTAGAGAGGGTCGGACTAAGTGGCGGCCATAGCGCCTGGGGTCGAACCAGTTCACTAGGCCAGAGCCACCTTGAGCCGAAACTAGGCCGAAACCTAAATGGCCCTCTTTTATGGGGAATTGACCGACTCAAATCACCTTAAGAAATCTCTGACTCCATGAAGCAAGAGACGGAGGGCTAGGGTACGGTAATCCGCTTCTGATAAGATACCTATTTGCTAACTAGGTTACTAAAATTGGGTGGTATGTACCTAGCTATAATGCGAATTTATGTCGACAAAGTAATAGGTACTTACCGACATACACACTCATAACAACTCCAGTTTTCCTCCTCGGGTTTAGAAGGACATTTTTGTGTAATACGTTGCGTACCGACCATATTTTATTTTTGAGAATAGGTAAATCATCACATATGTATAATAGTACTCAAATTGTACTATTTAGTACCTAGCATAGAATAATAGTACTTCATATACGTTTACGTTTAAACTGGTCCATATAGAACGTACTCGTTCCGTACCGACCAGCAGCCATAAATGCAAATTCGAGTAACGGACGCCGATGTAAAAATTGTACTCAAAATGTAGGTTTTAATACTACACTTTAATAACCTAACTATTAGTAAAAATAAAAAAAAACACGACTGCCATGAATGAACGCGATATATTTTTATGATTAGTTTTTAAATCTCTTCATTTTGATCGTCCTCGTACATAGATACACAGATGAGCCCTGAAATCGATCAGGTTCGATCCCAGGCGCTACGGTCCCCATCTAGCCGGACCCTCTCAAGGTGGACCGGGCTAAGCGACCTGGTTCGATCCCAGGGAACGACACGACAACCACCTGGTCCGATTTTAATAACAGTCAGTAAGACTTGTACGTTTGTCTACTGCAAAAAAGAAATCAGTGTAAAAATAGCGATCTAGTCGTAGTTGATTCTCATTACAAGATTCTCAGTACACTACTTCCATACAAAACTTTGTCTGGGTGTAACTTTTTTTGTGAATAAAAAAAATATGTACTCACTATAGGTGCAGTACTAAATCTTAGCGTATTTTTTTTTACATCGGCGTCTGTTATTCGACCCTTCATTTTTGGCTGCTGGTTGGTACGGAACGAGTACGTTCTGTAGGTACAGATCCGTACCGATCAGTTTAAAATTGGTATATAAGGTAACTGCGAAGAAGTACAATTATTCTATATTAGGTACTATTAATCAATCTATCATCACAAAAATCATCAAATCATTCTCAAAAATGAAATATGGTCGATACGCAACGTATTAAACACATTTTTGAAGTGTTTAGGTATAGCTCAGTTTATGAGCAGGCGTGGATTTAGTATGTATGTAGTTACAAATAAAATAAATAAATATTGTGGGGACAATCTTACACAAATCGACCTAGTCCCGAACTACGCAATACTTGTATTAAGGGTACTAGACGACGATATACATACTTATATGTATATATAGATAAATGTATACTTAAATAGATAGAAAACATCCCAGACTCAGCAACAAATACTCGTACTCATCACACAAATACCCAAATGCCCTTACCAGGATTTGAACCCGGGACCTCTAGCTTCGTAGCGTAGGCGGTGTCACTCCCACTAGGCAAAGACTATGTTGCAACGGTATTACTACTATTCGTCATTAATACGAGAAAGCAAAGCGCAGTCCGAAGTGCTTGATACCTACGTCGTTACGCTATGAAGTAATAAGTACCTAGGTGATACTAGTAAATTGAGCAATAGCCTGAATCAGGCGGTGGTGTAGGGCAAAAGCCTTAGTTGGTATGTTAATGTATTTAATGATAGGTACATACCAAAATACGAGTAACATGTTCCAGTTTTAAATTTCAAATATCAAATTCTCAGTAAGTAACGAAATCACCGAGACTTATAGCTGTCTTTATGCCAACTTAATCAGACAGGCTTCATTGTGAAGTTTTCTACCAATTTTTTGTTATTTCTACCTACTTAGAAATACGAGCCCTTTCCGTTATACAAAGTATATGGAAAAACGGTAACACGATAGGAAGAAAATGTTGGGATGATTTTTTATCCCATTGGGATTGTAAAAGCCCGTAATTCTAAGTAGAAATAACATAAAATTGGCAGAACATTGCACAATAAAAAAAAATTGAGAATTGCTCAGCTATAGGTAGGTATACTAACTACCTGATGGAGCTCACGCCCTTAATAGCGTATAACCCGATAGATCAGGTTTAAATTTCTAAAAACCTTTCCTGGTCGCTCACCTCGGCATAGAAGGAATTTCTGTAAAAAAATCTACTCCTATGTCGTATCATGTTATGAAAATTTCACTGTGAATGGAATTATGAAAATAGAACCTTCTGGTACCTACAACATTTTAAAGGTGCAATGATTCGTTAGCAAAAGTTAATTGCTGCCGTTGTTTGTTCGTCACTTAAACCGTACTTTATTACTTATTGTCGTGCAACGGTTAGATAGTTAAAATATCAATTATGTTTTGTTTCGGTGATAATAACGACCCATCACAGCTTGCTCCTAGATAAGAATTGTGAACAAAAACGAACTAGCCCAAAACATAATATGTGTAGCTTTTTGTTCTTCCTTCGCGTCGTGCTTGTACCTATTACTAGAATACGGGTAGACTCGCGTGGTAGACAGATATAATTTATGCTGTAGATACCTAACGGGAAGCAATCAGTTTGGCCTCTAGTCATGATTCATCACTTTTTATCATTTTAATGTTCAATGCTGTTAATAACACAAAGTGCAGAATTGCAGTGCAAATTGCAGATAAAATTGCTCAGTAGGTAACTTTATAACATTCGACGGAAATGTTATTAAATTCTAAAGGCAGTTGACTGCCATACCATTTTATATGAAATTCCTTAGTAAAGTATACCAAACGTTTGTACTTATGTATAGCGTTGATAGCTTTTTGTCTGTTTTCAGCTTAATGGCAACCAATGCTGCTCGGTACCGAATGGTGGCTGGAAAAAATATTTCCCTGCTGGAATTTGGACTGAGAAGAGCGCAGGGCCCCGATGGCGGATTGTCGGCTTCAAAATATGCATATATCGGTTAGCTTTACTACCAATACTTAGTAGTAAGCAAACGTAATTGACTTAATGCAGCAGTATTAACGTCTAATTACATAAAGAAAGTTCAATAACTTCAATTGTAAAGGCGTTTCGGAAATTAAATGAAAATTGAGTTACATTTTTCTATGGGTGATTGTTAGGTGTATAATAGCGTAGATTAACTTGTTTTATTATACATTTTATTGATTTTATTAGCGTGTTTCCGCAATTCGGGCCGGCGGGCCGTGCCTGGTACCGCGCGGGCCACCCCGGGTTTGTGCGATACTCCCCGCCCCTTGGCTCCGAGAAGCCTCAAATATCGAATAGACTTCGCAAACACTGTTAATCTGTTTAATCATGCAAGTTTTGCGAACCTTGCCCTTGAACACTTTTCCTATTACTCATGTCAAACTTAAATCGATTTTTGCGCTCAACTTGAAAACTTTGCCTAAGAATATAGCATAGGCTAAATAACTTACTAACTTAAGTATAGACCTATAAGCCGGTAACTCCAGTCACGGAGGGGAACCGAGAACCTCGTTTAAGTTTCGTGTTTTCATAATTATTAACGCTCAAACATGAACATAGTTATGAACCGAACTGTCTGTTGACATGCAATAAACTTAAAGATATGTGACGTTCCACGGGAAAAGGTACCTTATGGTTGGTATTGAGTTAAGCACAGATCCTAAATCTGTGTTAAATAAGCTATCTAATACAAAAAGAATCACGACCCTAAGTCCCATACTTTTTAAAAAAAAAAACATCAAACCTGCACATGCTAAAATTGCACTTTTGAGAAATCGTCAAAAGAAGTTTAAAACTAATTTTAAGTATGTTCCCGTTGGAAGTTATGGAGATGATGATTGATTATGTATCTCAAGGTAATTTTCTTTGGAAATCAGTAATGGTTTTATTAATGTGACTTCCAGGTCGTGAAATATCAGCCTTTGATTAGAGCAAGTCGCTTATGAGAACGAAATTAAAAAAAAAAAAAAATTCGGCCTGTTCTTTAACATATTGTAATCTGAACCATTGTATATAGTTAGAGATAATAGACTGCACATTTTGGGATAGAAATAAAATCACATTGTTAACGAAATATTTTTATTTTTATTAAAATGTCATTTTTTTTATATGTTTCATCATTCCTATAATATTCACAATTTTCGTATAATGAGTTCTAAATTATATTTAATCAGTCTACACAAGTATCTCAAAAGTGTCATTATTATTCTACAAGTCGTATTTTTTTATTTATAAACGATTGAAGTTACGTAAAAATCACAAATTATTCCCATACATTTGAGAAAAGGTACCTTATGGCGGGCCATAAGCAAAAATTATTGATAATTACAGTATGGCACGATATTTACATTATTTATTGACAAATCTTGTATTAAGACAGAAAACTGAAGAAAAAAGCTTATTAGAAATTTACTTCAAATCTTGACCAATTAAGAGTAATTCTCAAATGTGACGTCTTACGTGAAAAGGTACCTTATGAGGGTTTCTAGTTACGGAGATATTCAATGTTGTGTAAAAATTGTGTTTTTTTTATTATGTATTTCCATTTAGTAAATTATATGTTGTGACACGTCTTTGCCTATCTTTATTTTTGTTATAGGCGAATTAAAGGCTGAATAATATGCTTCTACAGTTTAGTACAAAAGGTACTTTATGGCGGTGTAATTTAAAAATGTTAGAAATACTTGTCGTAACTTGCTCAGTTTTTGTCCTTCATACCGCCGTGCCGTGGTATTATTTTGGCTACACCGCCAGTACTGCCACGCATCTGTCCTACTCTCACCAACACTTTACGTATCGTTCTCTCTCGGTCTTGCTGGCCGCTCGGAGTCTCAGCCGGCCGGCATGAGCAGTATTTGCTTACCTTTTCGTTCGAATAGTTGTGAGAAGTGTTCGTCGTGGATTTTAGCGTGTTTTAAATTAAAAATATTCTTTTTCTTAAGTGGTCAAAAATTATAGAAACCGCCAAAAGATGTCTTTTTTCGTAAATTTTTCGAAAAAATGAATAAAAACCTTATTCTAAAATGGTCAAAATGATAGGCATTCGCCAAAAAGTGTTTTTTTATTTTTGTAATTTTTTTGAAAATAAAACAAGGTTTTTCTAAAATGGTCAAAAAGTTTCACGATTCGCCAAAAACACGTTTTTATGTTTAAAAATAATGTTTTTAAGACTTTTTCTAAAAAGGTTGAAAGGGAAACATGACAAAGTGGTAAAAAATTATAGAAACCGCAAAAAAAAGTCTATTTTTGTAAGTTTTTTGAAAAAAAAAATATTTTTTTTCTAAAATGGTCAAAAATGATGGGCATTCGCCAGTGTTTTTTTTTTATTTTTGTCAATTTTTAAAAAAAAAACAAGGTATTTCTAAAAATGGTCAAAAAGTTATACGATTCGTCAAAAACACTTTTATATCTGTTTTAAAAAAATGTTTAATAATTAAAAATTAAAAAAAACGACATACAAATTTATTTATTTTTATTTTTATTTTTTTTTCAATTCCGAATCTGTGGCACCCAGTGGCCCTTTCCTTCCAAATTTTCAGCTTTCTAGGATCATTTCGAAAATTTTTGCTTACCATTATGCAGGCCGCATGCTTGTTTGCCACCGTCGTGGTATAAAAAAGAAATAAGCAAAAGTTGCTAGTAAATTTTATTAATGAATTTTATCAACAGCTTTATCATTTTTGTATGTGATCCGCCATAAGGTACCTTTTCTACTAAACTTTGAACCCAATTTTTATATAGAAAAAAATAACGTACAGCAGTGAAACCAAGCTACAAATACACGTCTATTCCTATATTTTACAATTTTGCATAAAAGAAAAAAATGATGATTTTGAAGGATTTCACAAAACCGTTCATATCTCCGTTACTAGAAACCCTCATAAGGTACCTTTTCACGTAGGACGTCACATATACTATCTAATGTTTGCCTTAATTGCAGTAATATGCTGTCTTTATGATTGAAAGTGCTCATGAGCAATGAAGTAATCTTTATTTTCAGGTGGATTTGACGGCACCAGCAATGTGCTGGCCGGCAAGATGTTCAACATCCCCGTGAAAGGGACTCACGCGCATTCGTTCGTGACGTCGTTCAGCACGTTGGACGACGTCACGTCGGTAGTGCTGCGGCACGCAGATACACAGAAACAGTGCAATCTGTTAGATCTGGCGACGGAATGGCGCAAGCGCGTCTCGCCCATCATGGACGTGTCCACCGAGGAAGCGAGTGACGGGGAATTAGCCGCACTGATATCGTATGCCCTTGCCTTTCCGTCAGGATTTCTCGCTCTAGTGGATACGTATGATGTCAAGAGGTATAACTTTCAAGGCTTACCGTCACGACACAGGCAGCATATGAATGGGCATTCTGGCTACAATAGCAACTGTGGATCCAATGGTTCTAGAGTACAAAACTCACAGAGTATACATAGTACATATGGATATAGCACGGTCGAACGCACACTGAGGTAAAGATGCAAATAGACAACTCATATTGACATTTGGTGTCTGATATTAAACTTGTATAATTTTTGTTTTGCATTGTTCGTTTTGTCATGGTTTTGTCTAAGTTATGTGGACTTTTAATATAAGTTGTATTATGTTATTTATGCTGGCTTGTGGCCAGGTTTCGCCACATTCATTTTACATCTATACTCATTGGGTTGGGCATGACTCACACACGGGACCTTACTTTAAGCACACTTGACCACCCTAGGGGTTCGCGACGGATCGACGCATTCTTACGACCCGAGCAGTAGTTACGACCCATTTTGTTTCGCTTTTTTCAGTGAAGCGTAAAGGGACGGCGCTTCATATCAAACCGAATGTAAATAAAGAAAACACCGACGAGAACTTAACATTTTGCTTCAGTGTGACGTATATACGTACTTGTCCTGGAACCGAGAGCAAGAATAGGGCAGTTTTAGTCATTGGGCACAGTTGCATTGTATAGGGATATGCACACGTTCACAGTAATCAGCTCTATAAATGCATGTATTCTTGTTATTCATGAGACACCCATTTATTTTAGTAGTGGAATCGTTTGTAGAATTATTTTTTAGTTTGGCAGTTATAGCAGTAATGTATTGTTTTAGTAGTAAATCAAGTAGCTAGCGACGATTAGGTAGATCGTATGATTAGATATGATTCTTATTTATAATGATGTTATCGTTGCAGTAGATCTTGATTATTATAAGAGAATCGTGTACAGAGAACGGGTGGGCTACATTGATAATGATGCATCAGTGTGCTGAGACAAAAGGGCATATGAGCAGTCAAACCGCATACAATCATACGCCCCTTTGCCTTTGCACAGGGGTACGGGTCATTGTTCTGGTCTCATTCGGGGACGCATCGCCTGTCATTAACACCATTCCACGTAAAATACTAAACGAATGTCAATATAAGTGGATCTATATTTGCATGTCACTTTAAATATGGTTCTATCGTTAACTGTTTAAATGGTCCCGATAAGAGTTCATTGTTTAACATCTGACACAATGAAGTAAGATCATAAAATGTAATACCAATGTGTGCCACCCGGGCGTACTTGATTCCCACTCTGTAGTTACCTAGTTTGAAGTTGAGGCAGAATGGCGCACAGAATATTTAGTTATCTGAGACGCTTTGGGTTGAATTTGGATGGTTATAGCGTATATTTTCCTTGACAGGAGTGGGCTGCTGAACTTTTGTGCAGTGGCACTAGCGCTACACGATTGCGGTTACCGAGCTATGGGAATTCGTATCGACAGTGGAGACCTCGCATATCTCTCTGTGTTGGCCCGGGATACGTTTGCAAAGGTTGCTGAAGCCCTCAAACTACCCTGGTTCTCCACATTAACTATCGTAGCATCCAACGACATAAACGAAGAAACTATTCTGAGTCTGAATGAGCAAGGCCACAAAATCGACTGTTTCGGCATTGGAACCCATTTGGGTGAGTTATGTTCAGCATTTATGGGCTTGTTGTTTATGTGTTAGACACACGTTTATGATTTTGCCGATACGTTCACAGTGACTTGTCAACGCCAGCCTGCTCTCGGGTGCGTTTACAAGCTTGTGGAGATTAACGGACAGCCAAGGATTAAGCTTAGTCAAGACGTGGGGAAAGTCACCATACCGGGTCATAAAGAGGTAATTATATATTCAAGTCTATTACTGTATTGAACAAAAAAGGATTGGTTAAAACAATGTTTAAAAATCCAGCAAGAAGGTATTTCCTGGTAGATCAAATCAGTTACCTTTTAATCTTTTTATGAAATGTCAAAACGCACAGATAGTATGACGTTTCTATGGTAAAAAGTACCTAAAAGAAATGACGTCATTTTACTCAAACATCAAGTCATCTCATTATTTAGGTGAAGTCTAGTTAAGCAAATTTTCGAGAGCAGATCATTTATATTGACTACAGGCGAGTAGTTGAGACCAGGAACAAAAGTAACACTTTGTACTTTTACCTTGATTTCTGGCTGGGTGTTATTATTCAGTTTATGTTCTTTACACGAATAACTTCTTTTATTTTATTATGATATGTTTTATATGAATAACAGAGAGTTTAAAAAAAGTCGTGAGTTGTTACTTTCGACCACGTAGGCAGGCCGAAAGTAACACGTTGTGGGTCGAAAGTAACAAGATAAAGAGGTTGGTAATTAATATAATACTACATGTTAAATCAACAAATTATTTATTTGAAGGTATTAATAACACAAATAAACTTATGCATTTTAAATGTTCAGTATAATTCTCCTACCCGGACTCGCAATTATGGCACACATAACTCTTATCATCATCCACACATTGTGTTACATTGTGTATCCATTGTTCATTTGGTCGACATGTTACTTGTGTACCCATAGGGCTATGTTACTTTTGTACCCTTCCTCATTTTTGGTAAAACGTGTAATATAACCTTAAAACGGAACGCGCTAGACAAAAACGAGATTAAACAATGTACAATCAATCTAATCAAGAATGGATGGATACCTACGCAAACATTCAGATTAATATCATCCTTTTACGACTACGTAAACATTAAATAAGAAGACGTCGAAAAACCTACTTTTGATTTGTAAAAACACGTAGAGCCCTGTCACACCTAAAAGCGCGTGGCGCACGCGACGACTGGATGCAAGTGAGGGGGGCGCTCCTGGCTATCACCTGACGACGGTGAAGCGGTGTTCGCCCATTGGATAAATCTACAGAGCATTTGTTCCTTTCGACCCGCCGTTACTTTTGTACTATTAGAAAAGGATTTAATTACACACTGATTTTACAACAATTATTTAATTAATAATATTTCATGGGCAGACGCACACAAGTATGTCACGCTTCATAGCTCGATGCAGACTGTCTTTAAAACAATGCTGCCTAGCTTTAGGGACGTGCGCGCCCTGTAGGGTCGTAGACACAATATCGATTCATGAAATCATCGAGTCGACTATTTTCTATCTAACAGTACCCATTCTCTCCTAGCCTATTGAGCACCCTGCTGAAACAGAAGAAGTATGGTTTCTTTTGTTAATCTTTATATATAGGTAATTTCACGAGAGTTGAGGCCACGCACACAACAACACTGGCATGTAATGACAGCGGGATTTTGAAATTACTGTTCTTTTTGCGTACCGATAGCAGGTTCAACAATGAATTGCAAGATAGACCAAAAAGTTTGTTGAAACTATAGCCTTGTGTTTATTTACTCACTCTTTCATTTCATTCATTCACTTTTTTTGCAATGAGTACCTACTTCATGTAGTTGTGTGTGTCATTTCATTCACCTCAACTCTCGTGAAATTACCTATACCTAATGTTTTTGATTTTAATGTGTAATTTTTAAGACTAACAATATCAACACTATATATGAACAGTTCAATTGAATAAATATGATAATAAGGTAGATAGGTTCTGATTTAGTACTTACATCCCACACATCATACATCCCGGGCACACCGCTGACTTTTCCAGAAATACATATCGTTTTATTCGAATGACTAACAAATCACGGAAATCCCATCAGTACCATAAACAGTTTCGGTTTTATACACATACATAGAAGATAAAACCCTTTTATTTTAACCCTACCCTTGAAGCTACATATGAGTCATGCATGCGGTTTAGTGTATACGTACGGTGATGTAACCCAAGTCTAGGCAACCGAACGATCGCGGTTGGTAATAGCTTGCAATGGCATAGATAAATTGACATTTGATAGGTTACTAGTTTACCGTATGTCATTGTTGGTTAGTTGTTGTGTAACTTCGTAAAGATATGTTTAGAATCTTTTCGTATGATTTTCTTTACAGAACCATAGCGTCGTGAATTCGATACGGTTGTTCGTATTTTGTAGATATTTTAAGTATCTAGGACGATGAAATGTAGAATATCTTAACCTATTCGCCGCTTTGAAGCGAAGCAAAGCACTGCCACCTATAGTGAGATTCGATAGAAATGAACAAACAAGTAAACAAACGGATTTACCTTCATTACTTCGTAATCACGCACTTTTTAAGAACGAACATAGCCTTATCAACAATTTATATACATAAACCTTGTATTTTCATTCATTTTTAATTAAAATATCCATTAATTATTCATATTTCAGTAAAAACAAACTTAGTCAATACCATTTTTCTATGTGTCAAATGTTACTCAAATTTTTTTACTCGTCTAAAATGTAAAAATCTATATTGTCTTTGGATTCGTAGTGATGGGAATGTCCGTTCTTTAAAAATGTATTACTTTTCATTAACAATGACATTTTGATATCGATTAGTATTTCGGAAAGATTATTTTTTAATTATAGATTTTGGCAATTAATGCCATATCCAATAAATGTATATACGAAAATCCAACTACGAAAAAGGCTAAAACAAGATCCTTGCGTTTTTACTCGTCTGATTACAACCGCCAAAAGAAGTGACAAATTATGTGAGCCTGGCACAGGGCCGCGCCGCCCCTGTGTGCGAAGTGTGCAGCGCACACAGGCGCCAGTGTGATAGGGGCGCCGGAAGTCGAAACACGACGACAATAAAGAGGTGCTGCTGCATAGGTTTCGCACAAAGGCGCTGCCCTGGCCTTGTGAAATCATACTCATCAACTTGACCATCATCTTGACATTTCGGACAAGCCGTGACGTCCTTGGTCGTGAAGGGACTGGCGAGGCGGGTGTCAACATCTTCTAGCCGCGCGGTTTTCCGAACTACCCGCACTTGGTCTTGATTTTACATTCGGCGCTATAATCCTCCTTTCTGCTTCGTCGTCGTCTGGTATAAGGCCATAGCTATCTATGGCCATTAAAAAATAACCATAACTGACAAGAAGTGACAAAGATTAAAGAAACGTTTATTCGTGTTATTACGGATATCTTGCATTGTTCTGTTCTTCCGATTTTGTAGACCCCGTTGCGAGTTTCCCGTGGACCCCTGGAGGTCACTCGCTGGGTCAATCACTGATCTAAAATACCCATAGTTCCCCGCCCTAGCTTTTCATTGTCACAAAACATTTAATAATGATAAAAGTATCTGATATTAATCAATAGTACGATATACTTTAAGTTCCTCTCACTTACTTGTAGTTAATAATAATTTCATGAATATCAAATGGATTGATTAATTAATGTTATACCTTTCCCATCACTATTTCACAGTAAATCCATAGACAATAGACGCAATTGTCAGTCAACATATTTGTTATTGTTTTTGTTCAGTTCTATCGAATCTCACTATACACGCCACGGAAACAAAACAAAAGTTTGGACAAGAAAATATCGATACCTTTAGACTCAAAGGGCGTAAATGCCATTAGAATCTTCGGCGTTTACGCCCTTTGAGTCTAAAGGTATAGATATAGGGATTCTAAAAGTGCCTTCTGTCTCACTATATTGTTGAGTAATAAAAAAGTACTTAAATTTACATAGTAAATCATTATTAATACCATAATTGAGCTTGACATTCACATGATAAATCGACTTTAAAGTGTGATAATATCAAAATACTCTGTGACCGAGTTACAACACTATCCGTTTGACTATGAGGGGATGACGTCACGCGTGGTCGTCTCCAGCCGACACCGGCGTCAGAGGCACTGGTAATTGTTTTAATTCAAGAGTTGGGAAGATGTGCTATGCATTTATTTCTGTTATCGATATTTTTAGGTAGGACAGTAATAACATTTAATCTATATAGAATACGTTATATTGCGTTATGTTTAATAAAGGTTAAATTTGTACAAGCTGTTTAACTTATAAAACAGTCGCGAAAAATTATATGTGCCTCTTTTTATTTCAAGGGAGTATAATAAAAGGTAATAAAGTAAACAGATGCACTTTACAAATAGGTAATCTTTTATTAAAAACGTACCATGTAATAATCTCAGTCGCAATTAAAAGAAATAAGATTCTTTAACAATTATTGCAAGTAGGTATACAGGTAGGAATACAGGACACTGATTAGTGCTTGTTTATTAGAGATGTGCGAAACCAGTGTGTCGATTATTATTACTAATTAGAAGGTGATCTATTATAGATCATATCTATGTGTAGCATGCTTGGCGTATTACTACATAATAATGTGCGTAATCATAAAATCATGCATTTATAAAATCACATAATTAAAGTGGTCCCGTAAAAAATATTTTTACTTAAATTAAATTATGAAATATCGTTGGCGGCCAGTAGTTGCTGCATAAAATCATACAATGAATCAAAGTTGATTTATTTAAGTTTTTTATATTGTACTATGTTCGTGTATTCGGTTTAGAGGATTGGGTAGGCTTAAACCAATAATAAAAGTCCATAATTTTTGTATTAAGTTTTGTATTAACATGTAATTTTGCTCTCCAATTTTACGTCGGCTAGTGGCGTCCATGGCACAACTTTTTGATGTCGGCCATAGCCGACACTGGCGGTGAAAGGGTTAAATATTAAGACCACCTAGCAAGGTTTTCATTATCATTGCACTAGGTTGGCAGGTAGGTACACCATTTATCGTTTGCCCCGATCAAAAACTCTACATTCAGTTCGGCGTCTAAATGCTTTTCTCTTAAGTGTGACATGAATTTATTGAGATAAATCAACTACCGACGTAATTTCACATCGATCAATAATCATCGATCTAATTATGTACTTAGCTGTTCAAAGCAATTGATGGCTGATATATCAAATGATTGTTCGTAGGAGTTTCTCTTTGCAAATTAGCCTCATTAGAGAATTATCTAGATATGAATATTTACTTAGACACAGCTTGTAACAAAACACATGCGAATATTCTCAGATCATTGGTTAGTTTTATCTTTGACCTGAATAATCAATACGTCACCTACGCCATCCGCGAAAGACCTTGTAAGTAATAAATTATTCCATATTCAATGATTATCATTTAAGTTCATGGTCAAGCTTTGTTTATTTAGGTGCTGATAATAACCAAGCTATATAACTTCATTATCATTTAGCAACGTTGGGGTATGATGGCTTTAAGTAAGAGCATATCGCTTGACTGGGTTGGATAATTAAAATCCTACTTATCCAACTATTATAAATGTAAAAGTTTCTTAAGATGATAACTGAATCGATTAAGATGAAATTGCATGCCAGTAGGCCAAGTCTTGGATTGAAATATAGGTTACTTTTTATTCCACTAAACTTCCCGGGCCAATAACGGGAACAGCCCAGGCGAAGCGGGTATAATGCTGGTTAATAGGGAATGTGCACGACGAAGGTGCCGCCAATCTAAATCAAGCACCCTCTCATGCTGGGGCCACATTGACGGAAACGCCGCTAATTTATTGCGATGAAGGACGACTAACGTCAGTGTACACGACTTACTATATTTGACATTGACACTTAGATATTGTCATTAACAGCTTGATTTGACAGGGGTGATAGTTTCCTTTATTGTCCACCCGTATCTCTTATGTCGTTTAGTGCTGCCACCTATAGTTCGTGCACGTTCCCTATATAGTACACTGTCATCTTCTTTCTAGTTATTCAAACTTGAATAAAAACAAATAGTCTGAAATATTTATGAATAACCCACAGGCATACAGACTGTTTGGTGCAGACGGACACGCACTGATCGATCTGCTGCAGCGCTCATCGGAGCCGCCGCCGGCGGTGGGCCAGAAGGTTCTGTGCCGGCACCCCTTCCAGGAGTCCAAGCGCGCCTACGTCATACCGAGCAAAGTGGAGCACCTCTATAAGGTAGTATTAGAATAGAATAGAATCATTTATTGTCAGAAAGTGAGTAGTTACACACACATTGTAAGCATCGAGAGCAAACCAAAATTGATGAATAGCTGGGAGGCTCAGAAGGAGCGAGTTCAGCTTGCCAGGAACAGTCGGAATCTTTTAGCCGTCTTCTTTTGAAGCCGTTGCCCGGGGTGGACCGCGAGGAGGCAGATTCTGACCAATTACCACCCCAGTAGTGTGTACTGAGTAGTTATAAATAGATGTTAACAATAGTATTTTAGTTCGTCACTATCAGCCAGAATATGGCGTACAATATTTCCTATTCTCATTGCATGTCATTGAAGAAAGTATTGTTATATTGGAATGAATTAAAGTAAAATGATAGAAAAATATAATAAGTAAAGAAAAAGTCAAAAGTAAATAGTTATCATTTTCATGCAGGGAAAATAGTGAGAAGATGTCAATGATGTCAATATTGCAAATTGAACTTAATATCCTACGCAGGAAAAAGAGTTGTCATAACCCCTCCTCGATGACAGCAAATTTTTACGAGACGTAAAAAAAATATTTAAATTATAGTGAGATTCAATAGAAAAGGACAAACAAGTAAACAAACGGATTTACCTTCATTACTTCGTAATCACGCACTTTTTAAGAACGAACATAGCCTTATCAACAATTTATATACATAAACCTTGTATTTTCATTCATTTTTAATTAAAATATCCATTAATTATTCATATTTCAGTAAAAACAAACTTAGTCAATACCATTTTTCTATATGTCAAATGTTACTCAAATTTTTTTACTTATCTAAAATGTAAAAATCTATAATGTCTTTGGATTCGTAGTGATGGGAATGTCCGTTCTTTAAAAATGTATTACTTTTTATTAACAATGACATTTTGATATCCATTAGTATTTCGGAAAGATGTTTTTTTAATTATAGATTTTGGCAATGAATGCCATATCCAATAAATGTATATAGGAAAACCCAACTACGAAAAAGGCTAAAACAAGATCCTTGCGTTTTTACTCGTCTGATTACAACCGCCAAAAGAAGTGACAAATTATGTGAGCCTGGTACAGGGCTGCGCTGCCCCTGTGTGCGAAGTGTGCAGCGCACACAGGCGCCAAGGTGATAGGGGCGCCGGAAGTCGAAACACGACGACAATAAAGAGGAACTGCTGCATAGGTTTCGCACAAAGGCGGGCAGCAATGGCCTGGTGAAATCATACTCATCCATCACATCAACTCTTGACCATCATCTTGACATTTCGGAGAAGCCGTGACATCCATGGTTGTGAAAAGACTGGCGAGGCGGGTGTCAACATCTTCTAGCCGCGCGTGTTTTCCGAACTACCCGCACTTGGCCTTGATTTTACATACGGCGCTATAATCCTCCTTTCTGCTTCGTCGTCGTCTGGTATAAGGCCATAGCTATCTATGGCCTTAATTAAAAAATAACCATAACTGACAAGAAGTGACAAAGATTAAAGAAACGTTTATTCGCATTATTCTGGTCTTCCGATTGATTAATTAATGTTATACCTTTCCCATCACTATTTCACAGTAAATCCATAGACAATAGATCCAAATTGTCAGTCAACATATTTGTTATTGTTTTTGTTCAGTTCTATCGAATCTCACTATATATACATTAAGGAGAATTGCGTATTTATTTGCATTTATGTTTGTTATTCGTCCTATAAGCATTACTATAAACATTGAGACGAAGATATGTACAGAAAGAGAAAATGATTTGTATTTGTTTTATTTTTCATTAATGTTCTTATCTTTGTTTAATGAACTTTAATTGTGAATTAGATCTACGCCGGAGATTTCATTGTTTTGAAAAACATGTCTCCTTCAGCTTTTATGCGGATTGCACCAATACGTCGTTTGGTTTTAAAGTAATTTCAATAATTAAGTTTATAAAACAAACTTGGGAAACAAATGGCTTCTCCAGTTTTTATTCGGATTGCACGAATACATATTTGTTTTTCACATGTAATTTCAGTAAATAAGTTTATGCCAGACCTGGGCCCCGTTTTACGAAGCTACCTACAAGTTACAATTTTACAAATCTAAACTAGCAACATTGGTCAAATCAACCAATGGCGTTGCTGTATTTGACCAATGTTGCAAGTGTAACATTGTAACTTGTAGCTTCGTGAAACGATTGATTGTTCCCATACCAAATGACCGACCATGCTGGGAGAGAGGCGCGCAACTTTGCTTTATCGTTAGATCTCTCCCAGCTTGTCAGCTGCGCCACTAGGATCCCCGATGTTGAGTCTCACACAGCCAACTGCTTGGACCTTCTGTTGACTACTGATCCAGACAAGTATTCAGTGGCGGTAACTGCGCCCTTAGGAACGTCTGACCACTGTCTGGTGAAAGCTGTATCCGTTTATTCCCCGCCCGATCAAGGCCTCAGTGGTAAGAGACGGGTGTGGCGATACAGGTCAGCAGAATGGGATGAGATGCGCCATTTTTTCGCGTCTTATCCTTGGCGTGCGACGTGCTTTTCTTCAGATGATTCGTCAATCTGTGCCGACGCTGTAGCTGGTGTCATTCACCAGGGTATGGAATATTTTATTCCATATTCTGACGTTTCGACTGGCTACAACGCTCGCCCGTGGTACAATGCTGACTGCGACCGTGTGGAGACACTAAAGCAGTCAGCGTACTTGGCTTGGGCTGATGCTCGAAAGCGTAAGGCAGCTAATACTCGACATCTGAAGAAAGCCTTTAACAAAGCCGCCAAGTCCTGCAAGAAACAGTTTCGCAAGGCACGCTTCGACCACGTACGCCGCATTGGGACCAAACTCGCCTCATACCCAGCCGGGAGTAAGGCATTCTGGTCCTTGGCTAAAGCTGTCGAGGCAAATTTTTGTCGCCCCTCGCTACCCCCGCTGGTAAAATTGGATGGATCACTAGCTCACACTGCAAAGGATAAGGCAAATCTGTTTGCTTCTCTGTTTGCAGAGAATTCACGGTTAGACTCCGCAGGGAAATTACCGACAGCCCTTCCACATGTGGGCATCACTATGAATGCTGTCCATATTCGCCAAAAGGAAGTACTTAAAATCTTGCGAAATCTAGACGTGAACAAAGCTAGTGGTCCAGATGGCATTCCAGCAATTGTCTTGCGTAACTGTGCAGCCGAATTGTCTCCAGTTTTAACTCGCCTGTATCGCCTCTCTCTAGATACTGAAGCAGTTCCCTCGTCTTGGAAGCTTGCTAATGTGCAGCCTGTGCCTAAAAAGGGCAGCCGAGCAGACCCAGCCAACTACCGACCGATCTCTGTCACCTCCATACTCTGCAAGACTATGGAGCGTGTACTGAACAAACGACTCCTAACATACCTAGAAGATAATGACTTGCTCAGCGATCACCAGTTTGGTTTCCGCCCGGGGCGATCGACTGGGGATCTTCTAGTGTATGCCACTCATTTTTGGAGCGAGGCTATTGAAAAACATGGTGAGGCTCTCGCCGTGTCTTTAGACATTTCAAAAGCCTTCGACAGGGTCTGGCACACAAGTCTAGTAAGTAAGCTTCCTGCGTACGGCATACCGATTGGCCTTTGCAACTGGATCACAGACTTCCTGAGGAACCGATCGATTCGTGTAGTTCTCGATGGCTACACCTCCGATCAAAGGGCTACTGATGCCGGTGTTCCTCAGGGATCTGTTCTGTCTGCAACTCTATTCTTGCTGCACATCAATGACATGCTAATGCCTGGAACCTTTGGTTATGCTGATGACAGCACAGTTGTAGATAGATACCTGTCCAGTGCAAAGGCTAAACGTGACGAAATACAGTCTAGTCGGGAGGCGATGGTGGATCGCTTGAATTTGACTCTTAAGGCAGTATCCGATTGGGGTGAAGCCAACTTAGTCAAGTTCAACGCCACCAAGACACAGGCGTGTTTGTTCTCCACAAAACGGAGTCATTTTGACCTGACTCCGACTTTCCGTGGTGTACCCGTGCCGATATCGGATCGTCTGGAACTTCTTGGCATGAACTTATCGTCCAATCTGAACTTCGGGTTGTATATTGAATCTTTGGCCAAAACTGCAGCCAAGAAGCTTGGGATCCTCTCCAAGGTTAGGCGGTACTTCACACCAGGACAACTGCTCCAGTTATACCAAGCACAGGTCCGGTCGTGTATGGAGTACTGCTGCCACCTTTGGGATGGGTCCGCCAAGTACCAGCTAGCCGCCTTAGATTCAGTCGATAAGCGTGCCAGGAAGCTCATAGGTGATCCTGATCTGGTGAAGCAAAAACTGCAAAGCCTTGAACACCGCAGAAAGGTCGCCAGTTTATCGGTATTTTACAGGGTACATTTCTGCGAGTGTGCGTTGGGATTGCATGAACTGATTCCGCCATCTCCATTTCGTCATTATGGGACTAGGCGTGGACTTGGGTTTCACCCTTACGTTGTCGATATACCAACGACTCGCACAAAGCGCTTTGCTTCCACTTTCCTTATTAGGACAGCTAAGGAGTGGAACTCTCTTCCAGCAGACCTCTTCCCGGAAAAATATAACTTGGATCTCTTCAAGTCGAGAGTGAATAGGCACTATCTAGGTAAGCATGCTCCATCATCGACTTTATCTTCACTTACCAACAGGTGAGATCAAAGTCAAATGCTTACCTATCGTGAATAAAAAAAAAAAAAAAAAAAAAAAAAAAACGAGGCCGCACGAAACGCGTACAGAAAAAGCCGCTATCTGACCAAGTGTAGACATAAAATGATGTACACAACACGGGAGGTAATAAAGAAAGCCCTCGTATTTTTCTTTGTTTTACCACCCTAGTTGTGTAATGTACTATTTTAATGTATGTGTGTATTGAATAAATTGCTTTTAAATTGCAGGTGTGCTGGAAAGACGGCAGAATCTGCACCCCGCTGAAGCCATTGTCCGAGGTGCGCGAACGCGTGCAATCCTCCCTGAGAACGCTGCGACAAGACATCAAACGGAACTTGAATCCTACTCCGTACAAGGTAGGTACATGAACAATAGGCTACTTGATGACAGTTCAAATCAGCTTCTTTTTATGAAGTGTCAAAACGCTCCGAAAGTATGCAGTTTAGTATGAAATACTATCTTGTGACGTGCTTGTGACGTCATGCTCAACATGGTGCCTTATTTTTAGTTTTCGTCATTGTAAAATCGTTGATGGCACGAAAATAAGTTTGAATGATTTTATCCGGGCTGTTTTGGAAGCGTAATTTGCTGGTTAGAGTTAATGAATTTATTTTGATTGTTGTCAAATACCCTATTAGGAATTGATATTAAAATAGTACATTATGATACGAGTGGGCTATGTTGGTCATTACAGTCGAGGCTGTGTCGCACAGCCCGGGCCGTCAGGCGAGGGCTGTAATAGCCGAGACTGTAATGACCAATGCCCACGAGTGCCATACGACGTTTTTCAACACACTTGCGAATAATAGTACATTACATAACTAGGGTGGTAATACAAAGGCCGAGATCGCAGAAGTTTGCGACCCGAGCTGCAAGCGAGGGACGTAAATATGCGATCGAGGGCTTTCTTTATTACCTCCCGTGTTGTGTACATCATTTTATGTCTACACTTGGCCAGAAAGCGGCTTTATCTGTACGCGCAGCGTGCGGAAAAAGTCACTTTATGGCCAGGTGTGGCATAAAAAATATTACTTATCATTTAGAACTTCTGTTTTTGTTCTTATTTTGTGGGTTATCTAACCTCGTCGTGTGGTGTAGTGCGCGGCGGGCGCCCATGTACAGGCACGCCGGCATAATATCCGCGCGCCGAGCGCTAGTGCGGTAATGTAAAAAAAACCCCTTTTGTCTTAGCGCCAAGTTTCCAGAACACTGCCCTTACCTTTTCCAAAAGTATTGGGATCCTCGGAGTCGACATTACGAGCGAAGTTCAATTTCGGGGCCATCTGGAGAGCAAAGCCAAACTGGCTTCTAAAAAGCTCGGGGTGCTCAACAAGGCGAAGCAGTACTTCACTCCCGGTCACCGGCTTTTACTATATAAAGCCCAGGTGCGACCACATATGGAGTATTGCTCCCATCTCTGGGCTGGAGCGCCCCAATACCAGCTTCTCCCTTTGGACTCGATCCAACGCCGGGCAGTTCGTGTTGTCGACGATCCCGTACTAACATACGGTTTGGAACCACTTAGCCTCAGGAGAGACGTTGGCTCTCTGTGTTTGTTCTACCGTATGTACAACGGGGAGTGTTCTGAGGAACTTTTTGCGCTCGTGCCTCCGTCGCACTTTTATCACCGTACCTCCCGCCTCAGGAATAAGGTTCATCCACACTATTTAGATGCTTGGCATCCCAAGAACAAGCGGGCATCACGCTCTTTTCTGCCAAGAACTGGCAGGATGTGGAATGAACTCCCACCTGAGGTGTTCCCAGCGCGCTATGACATGGGGTACTTCAAGAAACGAGTAAACAGGGCTCTCAAAGATCGGCAACGTATAGGTAACACCTCTGGTGTTGCAGATATCTATGGGCGACGTTGACTGCTTTCCATCAGGCAGCTCGTTTGCTCGTTTGCCACTTATAACATAAAAAAAAAAAAAAAAAAAAAAAAAAAATGTAGAGTAAAAAGCACGTGTGTAATAGTAATAAGTTGCGTTGCGCTCGTAAGAACCATGAAATAAGAGCCACTTTATAAGCAAGTGTGTTGAAAATGCACTTTATGCCACACCTGGCCATAAAGTGGCTTTTTCCGCACGCTACGCGTACGGAAAAAGTCGCTTTTTGGCCAAGTGTAGACATAAAATGATGTACACAACACGGGAGGTAAAAAGAAAGCCAGCTCGATCTCATATTTACGCCCCACGCTTGCAGCTCGGGCCGCAAACATCTGCTATCTCGGGCTTTCTTTGTTTTACCACCCTAGTTATGTAATGTACTATTACGATAGTGAGGTCCTCCTAGACGTGTCCGTCGACGGCGACACTCGTACAAAATTATCTTAAATTCTAGCGTCTTGATTCTTTGCGTGTATAGGCATAAGCTTGAAATTTGGGACATTTTTTGCAACACCACTGCCAGTACAGTGGCCTTTGACTGCCTGTTTATTCGCCTCTTGATGAACCTCATGTCATAGCGTAATGGGAACACCTTAGGAATCTCATTCCACAGCAAATTTGGGCAATAATGAGAGTGATCCGTGTTCATGTCTGAGATGCCCAGTATTATTGCTGCTTTATCTGGAAAATGGTTGTCTATACATATAATTGAATTGTAGAAAGACATTAAAGTTTTTAGAATTTTTGCCTGTTTGTCCGTTTGTTTGTACCTTATTTCACCTCCGCGAACGAAGTCGCGAGCGGATCTACTAGTCTTAAAAAATAAGTTAAAAATTAAATCTTTTTGCGAACTGCCTGGGACTTATTTCTTCGTCGCTGCGCTATTTAGCGCTAGCAATGTCGTTGTTAGGGTTCCGTACCTCAAAAGAAAAAAACGGAAGCCTTATAGGCTCACTTTGTTGTCCGTCTGTCCGTCCGTCTGTCTTTCAAGACCCTTTATCTCGGAAACGCGTGGAGGTATCGAGTTGAAAAGAAAACCATATACTCAGGTCTACAGTCCCTTTAAGTTGTGAAAAAGTCAAACTTCTAAACGTAAAAAAGATACGGCTTTTAAAGTGGCTAATTTGCACAACGGTAATTTTGACAACGCTGAAAAGGGTTACGAAACATCGGGACGAAAAAATGAAGTAATATAAGCGATTTAATCCGTTAAAGTTGTTTTATTACAATTTTTTAATAGATTTTTGGTCGGCAGGTGGCAGTGAGCGACGACCTTTACAACTTCATTCACGACTTGTGGCTTCAGAACGCGCCCATCGGAGAGTTGTCTTGAAATTAGTCTACTACATACGCATCTTTATCACTTATATTGCATGTTTCCTTTCGCGAAATTTTCCATTTCGTAAGCTATATTTGCTTCAGTTATAAGTTTGGCCACTACAACAAAAGTGAAATAAAATATTTTTAATATATATTTAAATGTACTTAGAATAAAATCACCATTGTGTTGAATTAAGTCAAGCTAGTCACATACAAAAATTAGTCAAAATTTAAATCGGAGTCATCATGCATCTTTTACTAAAAATAAGAAACTACAATCCTAAAAATTTCACTTTTATAAGATTGTTATAATATTTATATTCATGGTAAGTGTAACGGTAGTCACGCAAAATATTTGATAACAGAGCAGATATATGCCTTAGAAAATAAGTTAGAATATAAAGAAGTTACATAAGGATTACAAGACA
The DNA here is from genome assembly GCA_947034925.1 of Eudemis profundana. NCBI lineage: Eukaryota > Metazoa > Arthropoda > Insecta > Lepidoptera > Tortricidae > Eudemis > Eudemis profundana. The sequence continues at coordinate 16,919,085 of OX344798.1, forward strand.
CAGAGACAGTTGAAGCAGGCCCTGTAGGGTAGAAATGTACTCTGCGTGTTTATTTTTCCACTAGAAGAACGTAATGTACAAAAGATGTATTTATATTTTAAATTGCTTAGCTGTTAGACCACTACATTATCACAGAGTGAGTAGTGATTAGACCACTTTGGCACGCTTTTGAATCAGTGCTGGTGGTTAAAATTTTGTGATATATTTATATTTTTTGTTGGTAACTGTTTTTTTATTGTATTGAATATGCCATTATGTAGGTCACAAACCTTTTTTTGTACTTTTTTTACGTGCGTACATTTGGCGCATATTATAATAAAACCTAATGCAAATGCAATCTGCAAATGTAATAATTATTGTAGGAAATATTATACAATACGTCGTACCTACCCGTTTACATTGAAAACTTATTGGGTGCAAATGATTTTAGAATTGGATTTTAGAATTGGAATAATGTGCGAAGAAAATGCATGTCACTCGCGAAATTAGACCATTTGATGAGTATTTTTATTTTATGGATGATGAAAGTATTATAAATAAAGAATGCACTAAAAGCAACTTATAAGTTTATAACAACCGATTGACACGATATCCATTAATAGTAGATTGTGTCACAAGGGAGCAAAATGATGTATTTACGGCGAGGGCGTGTATTGAATCCTGAACGAATCGAAGGATTCTAAAGTATAATCCGGAGCGTAGTGAGGGATTCAAGTGTTAACGCCCGTAGTGAAAATATTTTTTTTGCTCCCTTGTGACACATACTGCTTTTCACACCGACTATGAGGAAAATTCAAATAAATATAGTTAATCAAAGAGCATCACACATTATTATTAAAAATGAAATGTTAAATTTATAGTCTATTATTATTTTATAAAACGATTATAATTTTTTGTCGGACGGGAAGAAAATACCACTTCCATATTATATTTATGACCCTTGCCTGCGGCAGTCTGTTAAATTTTTTAAACATGTCTCACTTTGGTCTCACAAATAGATGTGTAAACTTGTGTCATATACGCCAATGTCAGTCCCATACAGTACCGGCCAAAAATATACCACCTTCACGTTTTTTAGGCAAAACTTTCTTTTATAATTCACAAAACATTTGCACATTACTGCCTCAGGTAGTATGTAGAATTGTAGACTCCTTGTACGATTGATGAGAAAACCTGCCCAATATGTGACCGTCAAGATGGCGTACACCGTAAAGATATCCAGAATCTGATGCTGCCAATAAGTAGTACCGACGAAACACCTAAGTGAAAAAAATAGTACCCTTAAACTTTTTGAAATTATAAGGCCTGTTCACGGTGTACGCTGCCGGGCGTCAATCTGGCGTACGCCGCTTGTATCTCTGGAACGGCTTTGTTTTTGGAAACGCTTTACATCTCAAAAAATAGTACCCAAATAGTACCCTAGGGCCGATATTCGAAGTCTTTCTATGTGAAATTCCCGGGTACGCTAGCTTGACGGTGTGAAATTTTATACACAGTTAAGTCATGGAATATCTCGGCTTGTACGATAGCTAGAGAAATGAAATTTTATGGCCCTAGGGTACTATTTGGGTACTATTTTACAATATATAAAGCGTTTCCGAAAACAAAGCCGTTCCAGAGATACAAGCGGTGTACGCTAGCTTGACGCCCGGTTTTTTTTTTTTTTTTTTTTTTTTTTTTTTTTTTTTTTTTTTTTTTTTTTAAACCTGACAAACTCACAACCCACTTCCGAGCATTGTGATTGTCGTGCCGGGTGGTTGGCCGTTGCGGTCACTGGGCTCGAACCAGGTCGCTGGCCAGACCACCCAAGGGCGTCCGACCGTGTGCCTTACACACGGCCGACACGCACATCGGACTGGGTATGTGCCGGGGGGTGCCTGGGGTCGAACCAGGTCACCGGTCCCGGCTTACCACGATAAGAGTCGGGCTAGGTTGACGCCCGGTAGCGTTCACCTTGAACAGGCCTTATATTTCGAAAAGTTTAAGGGTACTATTTTTTTCACCTAGGTATTTCGTCGGTACTGTTTGGGTGATATTTATTAGCAGCATCAGTTTCTGGATATCTTTACGGTTTAGGTACGCCATCTTGATTTTTAAAAAAAACTAAATACATGGCAGTATTCGTTTATTCGTACCTAACATATATTTTTGACCGATACTGTATATTCACCCAACAACAAAGCCATGTTGAAAAGATTAGCTCAAGACGTTTTGTATTTACTATAATCTATCTAAACACGAATCATTACCATGGTATGGTACGTTATAGTTTACAGTTTGCGCGCCGAGTTGATTGCGGCTTTGAGGAATGAAGGCGCATCGTGCGAGTGAATGTTTATTGCTAATAGCATAATACATATTGTATTTTACAGAATAGATAGCCCCTTGTATTTATTTTTTATATCCGGACGTGTAATTACTGCAATTTCATGGTTTGCTTAGGTGAAGTAACAATGAAATGGTACAAATAAGACCTATAATAATCATTATGCCACACCTGGCCATAAAGTGACTTTTACCGCACGCTTCGCGTACGGAATAATGCCGCTTTTTGACCAAGTGTAGACATAAAGTGATGTACACAACACGGGAGGTAATAAAGAAAGCCCTCGATCGCAGAATTACGTCTCTCGCTTGCAGCCCGGGCCGCAAACATCTGCGATCTCGGCCTTTCTTTGTATTACCACCCTAGTTGTGTAATGTACTATAATTTACTTACTTGTCATACTTGTATAATTTACATATTTATTGGAAAAGGGGTTTACATATAAGTGCAAATATTACGCAATCGGCCTTAAATTATCTCCACAGATTATTTTCCGTGCTAGACTTAAAGTAATAAGGATACTACTATAATACCTATTGATCAGCCGTGCTAAGGGTAAAGGCTCGCCATTATAAATAATTGCTGCTCGGTTAATGTTGTCAGGCCCCAAAATAAAAATTGTATTACGGTAACTATTAATTCAGAACATAATAACACATCATAAATTATATGAACATCGATTTAAATTTACAGTGTGTGTATTGTGAATATTGTGATGAATTATACTAAATTGTATGTATAGGGGTTAGCTAAACTGTTTAATAGGAACTTTCTATTTTAATTAAACTCAGACACGTTTCATGTCATCAAAAAAGCAATAATTATAATAAAACACTGTAGGAAACATGTCAAAAAAATAGATGTTTTCTAAATGGCGTTGCGATAAAAATACACTGGCCTATTCGACGAACATAATTTCTGTGCCTTTGAACAAAGCATTATACAATAAGTGAACAATGCACACATTTTTATGGTTTTATGTGAAAATAGCTATGTATGTTGTAATAGAGTATCTATTTAGTTTTGTTAAATAAAGAATAGTATGATTTTTATTACGATAGTGTTTAATTTAACATCTCAAGCCCCAAAAAATAAATATCCAAGTGCTTGCTATAGCGCTCCCTAGCAGGTAATATGGTAAACCCAACGTTTTATTAATTATTAGCAATACCATTTTTATTGACGCAATTTTTACCGATCCTGCAGGAAAATTACGTTGAAATCGAACTGTATCCTACCCAAAAACGACATTATGCCCAACCCCCTGTCCAGTTTTCACCCTCATTATGATTTGTGAGAAATTGTCGTCTATGATTTGCGATTCGCAAGTTGCGAATGCGAACCAATAAGTATACTGAGGAAATGTTCAATCTGTGTCTGTATTACCATTATTCACTACAGTTTATAATTATAAATAACTCACGAAATCGCCGCTTTGTCTATACGGCTAAGCCTTAGAGCATTTAGGGCTAAACAGATGCCGAACTCATAATGCTCAGTTGTTATGGGTATTATGCTCTATCTACGTTGTGGGTAGACTAAAATACGTTGTCTACAGACGTGAAGAGTTTCATCCGTTATAGCTCCTCTGCACGATGGGCCATCGCTGGCCCAGCGATATGGCTATACCGTGGCCTTGCGATGGTTGATACGCAACTACACGATGGGCCATCGCTGGCCCAGCGAGATGGCCATGCGATATTTGACGTCCACACTATGGAATGGGCCATCGTGTAGATGCGTACCGCCATCGCTGGCCCACTCCCTTTGATGTGCGGCCGAAAAACCGACACCGTCGCCATTCCACGGCCATCGCACGCGCCATAAGCCATCCGTCACCACTATGCCCTCCACACGCTGGCCCATCATAGTGGGCCATCACGATGGGCCATCGTGTAGAGGCAGCATTATAAAATCGCATACAGCTATATGTTAGAAAGAGATAAACACGCATCTCTTGATGGATAGCATGTGGATAGCTCTTGCCTATAGTAGAGTCTAAACACACCGATTTCGTCTGGCAACTGAAAGAGATATAAGCTATTTGTCAAAAAACCGACTTCCAAAAACTTAAACTAAAAACCAAAAAATAATATGTTAATTACCCCAAAGAAATGGATAATCAACGATTCATATATACATATACAGATATTTATAGTTTTTAACCTGTTATTTTTGAAGTTGGTGCCTGCCACGCAAAGCTGGCTGTGTTGAGCTCCTTTAGCTGGCACCGACTTCAAAAATAACAGGTTAAAAAGTATCTGTATATGAATCGTTGATTATCCATTTCTTTGGGGTAATTAACATATTATTTTTTGGTTTTTAGTTTAAGTTTTTGGAAGTCGGTTTTTATTTTTTGTTTTAAAAATTTACTTTATTTTTAAATTTTTAGTGGCGCTGGATAAATATTGTTTTAACCAAATAGACTTAAGTATATTTAGTTAAAAGAAAAAAAATCCAAATCGGTCTAGACGTTTTCAAGTAACCGAGGAACAAACCTACATAAAAATTGCTCTTTGTTTTGAAGTCGGTTAAGACTGAAAACTTATTTCTAATAAGAAATGCACGAGAAACTAAGAAAAATACCAAAATCGCTATATGTGTGCCTATGATATTTGAAGAGTTCCCTCGATTTCCCCAAGATCCCATAATCAGATCCTGATTTGGTTGCAATGGATCCACCTCGGAGGTATACCCTTTAAAACAAAAAAAGAATTTTCCAAATAGGTTCAGCCGTCTTCAAGTAATCGGTGAAGAAACCTAGATACAAATTTACTCTTTGTTTTGAAGTCGGTTAACACTAGAAACTTGTTGCTAATAAGAGATGGACGAGAAATTATGAAAAATATCGAAATCGCTGTATGTGTGCCTATAATATTTGAAGAGTTCCCTTGATTTCTCCAAGATTCCATCATTAGATCCTGACTTGGTTGCAATGGGACCACTTCGGAAGTCTACCCTTTCAAACAAAAATAAATATAAAAACATACAGACGAGTTGAGAACCGTCCTTCTTTTGGAAGTCGGTTAAAAATAGACAGCGTCTTCACCTCTCATTGTAATGGGTCAACTGTGTTCCTGGGTTGGCTGACGAAATCGACTCAACGAAACTTATCGCCGCTATACTTACTTAACCACGTATCTACTCCAATAGTTTCATAGGAAAATCGCACTTTTCTACTCGTAACACAGGTGCGTTTTCTATCAAACTATTCGAGTAGATACGTGGTTGAGTAAGTATAGCGACGTTATTGGCTTTTCCCAATCTGATCAGATTGGTGATGAAATTGTCCCGTGTGGATAATCCAGTAAACAGGTACTTTTTACTAATAAAGTAAAGTAGTTATAAAATGACTACATTAACAGGTTTTTGTATAAATAGGACAAACTAGTATTTAAATGTTTATGTGGGCTATGTGTCCAAGACTTGGCGTGGGGTACGTCAGCCGTCAAGCTAGCGTCTGCGCTACGAAACGTAACGAAACGGAACGCCGAACGGCAAACGGTATCTGACAACTAACCTCAAGACTGATTTTTTATCGTTTTGTATACGCACGCCAATCTAGTGTTTTTCACCTCATACAAGCTGATAGCAGAGGCGAGAGACGCGTAAGTGTTTACAATATTATATGTCTTTAGCCATACTGCACGGATTTTACTCACATTTTCTTCGTTTTATGTGTAACCTTATTTTCCGTTTACCGATTTGTTCGTTATTTATGATAAGGGATTATCAATGTATAACTTTACGGTGTTGATAAAATTAGCTTTGTTTATACTGCACCTTCAATTTGTTTCACACTCGGTAAAGCCATAATTTTTACTTATTTAGCTCGAATAACGGCTCGGTCGCTACTACTGTACAACAAACTTCATGCAAACGGAAGCAATACGTACTTTATGTTGAGGTGATTAATATTTTAATATTTTGTTTGCAGTGTTAGTTGTTGGGCAGTTTTTTACTCACCTACTAAAAGATAAAAGATAACTATATCACTAGATTTATTCTTAAATGTGGACTCAAAATTGCTTGCTTGTAGTTTAATGTAAGTACGTAATGTAGTGGGTTTACTCATTGGCTAACATAGTTCCAATACCAGTTTAAAGGTTAATGATATCTCTCATATTTTATGGAATAATTACCTGGAATCACTTAACAATTACACCCTGTATAAACCAATTTGATTTTACAGCAGCGCAAAATCAGGGTGGGGACCTCTGGGCAGTTTACATTATCTGCTCTCTACAAATTAAAATAATTTATTTCATGTAACTAAAGACATATAATGTAAGTAGGTAAATAGAAGTGCTTAATGCTATAATAATAAATATTAGAGGACAATCTTACACAAATCGAACTAGCCCCATAGTAAGCTCAATAAGGCTTGTGTTATGGATACTAGACGATGATATATTTAATAGATACAAATACTTAAATACATAGAAAACATCCATGACACAGGAACAAATATTCGTGCTCATCACACAAATAAATGCCCTTGCCGGGATTCAAACCCAGGACCTCTTGCTTCATAGGCAGGGTCACTACCAACTAAGCTAAAGCGGTTGTCTAATGCTAAGGAGTTAGTAGGTATAATTAATTATAGTACTTATTATTTAAGATGTCTAGGGCAGACTGCACATTTGTGGCACCCCCTGCTATAGCTCAACAGTATACTGGGAGCACCAACAAATGGATCGCCTACCAAGGGACACCTAAAAGATGCTTCTCGCCTGCCTGAGAGGGCTGCAGGAGGACAGACGGTTGTTATTAATCTTGTCTTTATTTCTAACGAAAGTCCAATAGATTCACCAGCTACTGTACTTAAACTACCAGTATGCAGTTCTTCTGAAATTACCCTTCATTATTTATACCAACAAACAACACTCCGATTTCTTCAATGAATGACATGATGACAATGTAATACATTCATTGATGAAATCGGGGTGTTGTTTACCTACTAACATTATGTGTCTTTAGTTACATGAAATAAATGATTTTAATTTAATTTTTAATTTGTAGAGAGCAGAGAATGTACACTGCCCAGAGGTCCTGCCACCCTGATTTTGCTCCACTGCACACTGTTATATCAAATTGGTTTATACAGGCTGTAATAAAATTGTTTAGTGAATCCAGGTGATTATTCCATAAAATATAAGAGATATCAATAATACTTGTATTGGAACTATATTAGCCAATAAGTAAAACCATGTAAATAACTTTTTAAAAATGAAACTAACTGAAAAATTGTAATGTAAGCCAGTCATGTATAATTTGGGTCAAGTCCAGTTTGACCTGCTTCCAGGCCTTATTGCCTTGAAATTTGACATATTATATAATAAAGTACAAACAACAAATATACACAAAAATGTATGTATTGTAAATGAAAATTGACAGAAATGTGACAGCATTTTGTTTTACATTTTAACTGAGGAAAGAATTAAGTTACCAAGTGACATTAGGGTAAGGATAAAGTTATCTAATAATGGTTCAATTCATAGTAGGTATACTTTTTCCTTTTTTTAACCAAACAAGAGCTAGGTCTAAACCACTGGAAATATAAATGAGTATGATATTTTATAAGTAGCAAGCAATAAGGGATTGAAAGGAATGCACCAATCTACCCAGTTTTGATGTGTCCGTCAAGATAGCGTACACCGTAAAGATATTCAGAATCTGATGCAGCCAATAAATAGTACCCAAATAGTACCGACGAAATACCTAGGTGAAAAAAATAGTACCCTTAAACTTTTCGAAATATAAGGCCTGTTCACGGTGTACGCTACCGGCGTCAAGCTGGCGTACACCGTTTGTATCTCTGGAACGGCTTTGTTTTTGGAAACGCTTTATATCTCAAAAAATAGTACCCAAATAGTACCCTAGGGCCCTAAAATTTTATTTCTCTAGCTATCGTAGAAGCCGAGATATAGTGAGCTCTTTCTATAAGGAATTCCCGGGTACGCCAGCTTGACGGTGTGAAATTTTGTACACCGTTAAGTTATGGAATATCTCGGCTTCTACGATAGCTAGAGAAATAAAATTTTAGGGCCCTAGGGTACTATTTGGGTACTATTTTTTGAGATATAAATCGTTTCCAAAAACAAAGCCGTTCCAGAGATACAAACGGTGTACGCCAGCTTGACGCCCGGTAGCGTACACCGTGAACAGGCCTTATATTTCGAAAAGTTTAAGGGTACTATTTTTTTCACCTAGGTATTTCGTCGGTACTATTTGGGTACTATTTATTGGCTGCATCAGATTCTGAATATCTTTACGGTGTACGCTATCTTGACGGACACAGTTTTGATCATAATAAGTAACTGAAAAAAGACAAAAAGTGTTTACATTAAACTACAAGGAAGCAATTTTGAGCCCACAGTTAAGAATAAATTTAGTTTAAAAGTTGTGTCCGTCAAGATAGCGTACACCGTAAAGATATTCAAAAACCGATGCTGCCAATAAATAGTACCCAAATGGTACCGATGAAATACCTAGGTGAAAAAAATAGTACCCTTAAACTTTTCGAAATATAAGGCCTGTTCACGGTGTACGCTACCGGGGCGTCAAGCTGGCGTACACCGCTTGTATCTTTGGAACGGCTTCGTTTTCGGAAACGCTTTATATGTCAAAAAATAGTACCCAAATAGTACCCTAGGGCCCTAAAATTTCATTTCTCTAGCTATCGTAGAAGCCGAGATATTCGATGGCTTAACGGTGTACAAAATTTCGCACCGTCAAGCTGGCGTACCCGGGAATTTTATATAGAAAGACTTCAAATTCCGAAATGAGGTATATACCAATAAATAGTACCATAAATAGTACCCCTTTTTCATTAATAATAATATACAAAAAGTATATAGAGAACTGAAAAAAATCAAGACAAACTTCTACATAGTAAAAGTACAGGCACGCGAAAAAGTCTTTGGTATTTTAATCACTTTATGCTTTTTTGTTCATAAGGGGCGTAAAGTAGAGGTATATATCAAAATGTACATGCTCTATGATTGTAGGTACGTTATATGTGTACGTCGTTTATAAATCCTATAACTTACTAATGATTATCATTACGAAATACGCACCGTATAGGTGTTTCTCGTACGTAATCAGACTTTGATTTTTATTTATTTCTATACAATAAATTGATGTTTTCAAATCAAGGACGTTATCAATTCCATCCGTAGATGTTTGTAATATTATTTATCATCGAGCGTAAGGACAAAAACAAGCTTGCCGGCCGGCGATGCTGGCAGGTACCTATATAAAAAAAGGTTTCCGGCTGCATAGCCAAACGTTAAGTAAATTTATGCTCACTTCAAACCCGATAAGAACTAGTTTTACTTAATCTTAACAGAAACGAGTATTCGGTATGAGAAAAGTTAGAGCTCTATCGATGACTGTACTAAGATGCATTTGTATGGAGAAGTTTGCCTTGATTTTTTTCAGTTTTCTATATAGTTTTTGTATATTATTATTAATGAAAAAGGGGTACTATTTATGGTACTATTTATTGGTATATACCTCATTTCGGAATTTGAAGTCTTTCTACGTGAAATTCCCGGGTACGCCAGCTTGACGGTGCGAAATTTTGTACACCGTTAAGTCATGAAATATCTCGGCTTCTACGATAGCTAGAGAAGTGAAATTTTAGGGCCCTAGGGTACTATTTGGGTACTATTTTTTGACATATAAAGCGTTTCCGAAAACGAAGCCGTTCCAAAGATACAAGCGGTGTACGCCAGCTTGACGCCCCGGTAGCGTACACCGTGAACAGGCCTTATATTTCGAAAAGTTTAAGGGTACTATTTTTTTCACCTAGGTTTTCGTCGGTACTATTTGGGTACTATTTATTGGCTGCATCAGATTCTGAATATCTTTACGGTGTACGCTATCTTGACGGACACTAAAAGTTTCTTTTATATTTTAGTAGGTAAAAAACTGGACAACAACACTGCAAACATATACCGTAATAGGTAGACTCGAAATTTTCACAGAATGTGTATTTCTATAGCCGCTATAACAACAAATAATAAAAACAAAATAAAAAGAAAAGGGGGTCCCCATACAAGAAACATGTTTCTGTCGGCCTGTCACAGGGCTCTATCTTTTGAATCGTAATAGATAGAGACATGGAATTTTCGCAGAGTATATATATGTATAGGTACATATGTATTTCTATTTTCACTATAAGATCTAATAATGAAAATAAAATCAAGGATTAAAGGGGGTATACAGAAAACCCCAATACCCCACACAGAAAACGTGTTTTTTTGGCGTTTTTTGCTTGATTTTAGTAATGGTATAGATAGATAAATGCTACATGTTCACAAAATGTGTACTTCTATTACAACAAATAATAAAAATAAAATAGAATTATAAATAAAAGGGGATCCCATACAAGAAACGTCTTTTTAGACGCTTTTTTGCTCGGTGGTCCGCCCTACGTGTGAAAATCCGACTCGCACTTGGTCGGTTTTTTGGGTTCTCGTTGGAGTTGGACCAAGGTGGTGCTGATAGAAAGTGGAGGCAAGGTGTAAGATGGAGCACGCTTGACGAAATAATTAGGCATTCATTTAATAGGTAATTCGACATTACTTAAAAAAACACGTATCTGATGCTGACTCTAGGTAAAACGCAGTAAGTGTATTATGACGTTCGTATGTACCTTTATACGTTTTTCTCTACGACGTTTTTAGATACGAGTTTTTTTAAGTAGTGACGAATTTACTTTTGCCTAGAAAACATCCAGGTTGTAGGAGCATTCCATGAAAATATTTCATAAGGGACACCACCGTTTTAATACTTCCGAGAAATAAATTCAGAAAGCTAATTATCAGCATTGTAATATCATAACATAACTCGGCTTTAAGATTGGTAGTGTTTCTTAGCAGCTAATACGTTTTATTAGGGTAGCTGCCATAGCGTTTCGTAAGGGACAAAAAGTTGATGTTTTCATGGAATGCTCCTGTAGCCATTTTGCTTTAATTTTCAGTTTTGACTATAAAAAAATCATGAAATATCTTTACAATCGACATGTATTTTTTTAAAATGTTCGCCTTGTTTTGATAATTTGCTGTTTCCAAATCCATGTAACCATAGTTTTTTCGAAAATTCAACATAAGAAAACATGCATATTGAGTATACATTTTTAAAGACTCCCGCAATGTTAAAACTGTGCTAATAAAAGATAAACCGCTTCACGCGATGACATCACACGTCATTAAACGTTTTAGTGACCAAAGATAATTGTGCAGATTAATGTCGAGAGAGCGGGATGGAGACAAAGTATAAACTAAAGACAAACAAGTAGTCCAACTTCGGCTGTTTAGGGGCGCGCGACACGTATTCACAGAGACGCGCGTCTGTGTGAGTGCGATCCATACTGGAGCAGTCTTACGCAGTGCTAAATGTTTGCTTGTGTTGCGTTCGTACACGGCGCGCACACATACTAGCGCGCGATGTACCTTTAGTCGGAAGAATAAATACTGCTATTATAGGTACTGTGACGGAGAGCACCAGAGTCTCTGTAGACTTTATAATTGGTCGTTGCAATAAAGTTTACATTCGTTTACAAATGTACAGTTAACAGTGTGTTCGATTGTAGGTACTGTCAGTACTGTATGTGAGCAAAATCACTTTGTGCTAATGTTGTCAGTTTTTTTGTATTTTGAGTTCCGCCGGGCGTCGAGACTGCCTCGTAATTATAGGCACGTGAAGCATTATGAATGTAAATCAGGGGGGCATTGCGTAGAAGTTACTTGTTCTACTGTAGTCTTCATCAGGTGCGCTGCATGAATTTGTTTGATAACAAGACTACCTCCGAGCCAAACGAATCTGTAGGCACCATTCATCATAAATTAAAAATTAAACTAATTTGTAGTTGATGCAACTGAAGAACCTGGTCCCTCACCCACTTAAAAAAAACTATTCTAGCTACATATCTTCACACAAAAGATCCCATTGGGTCGAAACGTATTATTTACTAAAAAATTCCGAGTCATCTCCTTGATTTCCTTACACGACAGGCTACCTTCTCCTATTTGGTTTATATAGCTATGGTAACATGAGGAGTTATCAGAAACAATTGGTGAACATGTAATGTGCACGCGCCCCACTTGCGCCCAGCGGCGAGTCATTATCCGCAGCCGCGCCGAATGCTCAACTAAGGCGATTGCGTTACATGGGGCCTATTGTCATCTTTCCCATTACTGCCACGCCTTGGGTACATAATAAGTAGTACATTGTACCTACTATTGATGTGTTCTCATTTACTTTAACGTTATATTTATTAAGCGTTTAATAGAAGTCATCCATAGGTCCTCAGCAGGAGTAGGTAAAGTTGGCTTACATTTTATTCAAACTAGTAAAATCCTTAAGAGTTCAAAAGTGACGTTTCCAGGCAAAGGTTATCACAATGCCATTTGTCTAGACAGACGAAATTAATATTTATTAAAATAAAGTACGACAAAACAGATAAATATACGTCATACGGGTATGTAACAAGCTTATTTTAATTAGTACAATATAAACTTGACATCAGACAGTAAATACATGCTAAACAAAATAAGTTTCCTTATAACATTTTTGAGACAAGCTTTTATTCTGTCTGAACCTTTTTTGTCTATGTAATCGTAAACTGCATGTCAAAACCAATCTAGTGAGCCTAAATATAGTGGATTTATGTTATGTAATTTAGATGATGCTATGACTATGGCTATCTTTCGGCTCCAACATCAGATCAGTCCGTGTCATAATAATATTGCATTGTCATCTGATTTACATCTGTATGCAAAATTTTAGCTCAATCGGAACCGTGAATTGGGTGAAATTTAACTTGCAGGATTTTAATTACTAACATACAGACAGACAGACAAGGGGACAAGTGAAACTAATTAAACCTTATAAAAAATCAAACAAAACATATAGACGCCTGGAAAACTGCTTAATTTCATGGTTCTGCCAATATTTGGGGATTTTTTATAAGAATTTCCGAAAATTGTTTACCTATATGGCAGGGCCAATAGGTACCAGTGGCGTGGCGTCCATAGAACCCGATTCCCACCGGCTTGCCTATTTTTTAAAGCATATGACCGGAGTATCTACTACTCCTGAAGAAAAAGTAATCCAAATCTGCTCCGGCTTTACTCAGTATATGTATACTTGACGCCACGCCACTGATAGGTACCCAACAGGTATTTCTCAATTCAATTGAGAATCGTAAACGGCATGTTAAATAAATTTCGCATAGACCTAAAAACGAAAGTGGCCTGGTAATATTTCCCAAGGTGGCCATTATTTCTTTTTCGGCGGTGTCAGAGCTGGGGGTAATCTGATTTTGATTTCGCCTTTCGCCCTACATTTTACGTCTGTCGTCAAATGTGAAACGTCCCCCTATGGTAAACTTTCAGTTTCCAATTATTTCCCGCCTTCAGATTTCGATTAAAAATAATTTATGACACGCAGAAATGTTTAGTCATTGTATTAAGCATAAAATGTACGCTACGAGGTGGGCATACAAATATTGACGATGCCACTAGATTCGCAGTCACGTTCGTATTTTGCGAGCTTTTGGGTAGTTGAAAGTTATGTAGGTTGGAGATGTGTGTTTGTGTGTACTCTGTAAGTACAGTTGGTTGTGTAGATGTTGTAGGTAGAGTCAGGGGTCCCTCGGGTTGCGCGGGACGGCGCGGGTGGCAGGATGCGCCCGGCGGCGGCGCATCAGCCCTGCGTCAGTGCCGCCAGTCGCCCGCCGCCGAGCGCTCGGCCGGCCGCCGACGCTAAACAACCCTTATATATTTAGCCACTTACATCGCGCACAAATACCTATAATCGCCTGTTGAATCGCGTGTTTAATTCCCAAGCAGATATTTACATTCATTAAAAAACTGAACATTTTAAGCTCTGTTATGTTTAACTTATCTAATAGATTGTCTGATTGTCTGTTTATTGTTAAAAAGTTGTTTGAAAACAATTGTTGCTGTTCATATTTTAATTATGTTCAAAAGTTGCTGCGCGCGACCAAATAAAAAGATACCCAAAAGTAAATCGAAGCCCGAAAAGATAAACACGATGGCTGAATTGGATGTTACTGATACAAATCAAAAGTTAGACAAGGAGGAGGAAGTTAGGGAGTCGAAAGATGAGGCTATGCCAAAACCCAGTAACGATAAAATCGTTCAACAAGAAGTAACCCCTAATGAACCTGAAAAAAGTGAATGTACTGAGAGTACAAATAATATAAGTGACAACAAAATACCTGTTTCCTCAAATCCCGTTGATGATATCGTTGATGATGTTATCCATGAAGATGTTCTATCCCAGGTGTATAAAAGGGAACTAATGAAAAAAAGGTACTCCGTGGATTATAAGAAAAGCCGAATGGACTTCAAAAGATTCTCTGTAGATTACCGTCGAGACTCTGCTACATTAGAAGAACTGGCCCGACTTGAGCAAAAACTAGCTCAGACTAACTTCGATATACGCCCCGGAGGACGACGTAAATCTACGGGCATTCTTAAAACGAGTGTCAGCACTGTGATTGGCGACCACAAGTCGTTTACTCAGGAGCCGAACTCTGATGACGATGACGTGTTTGAGAAAAGTATACCCGAGTCGAGCGAGTCTGAAAACCCGACCGAACCGCCTGCGACACCTGTAGGTCGGGACGAGCTAGCTTTACGAAGGCACCGATTCTTCTCAGATCTGGTGTGCGCCGCCCGCGCAGCCGTCGAACACCGCGTTCGCTTTGATCCCCTTGGACCTGTTGTTGCTGAATCCGGTGAGTTTAAACTTTTGCATCAACAACGAATATACCAATCACGTCGTTTAGAACAGAAGGATAGCTACGCGCATTTGCATAACTATAACTGTTGTATTTGAAGTGTCATTCACTGTACTTCTGTATGAGTCAAACTTGCAAGTTAATTTTCACTCAATTCTAGTAGTCAATCAAGTTAGCGTGTGCAGACCCGGTGACTACACAAAGAAGCTTCAGAAACTCGTGTTAAAGTGATTTTCTAATAAGAAACTTACTTGAGGTGACTTAAGATTGCCTAGATATAGATATAGAGAAGACCAATGAGTACGTAGGTTTGAGGGCTACAGTGGCGTCCCAAGTAGCACACAGGCTAAAACGGCTACAGCTCTTATACTCTCAATCTCTTACTCTTGTTAATTGATTTTTTATTTTGTTTTAGTATTATTATTTTTTATTTTTATTTTCATTGTATAATTTGATTTTGTAATTGTTTATTCCATTTAACTATCCCGGTTTTGACATATTCTTTGTGCTTAATTTATTTTGACATTTAATGTGTATCTCGACCTTGCTAATTGATGTTTTATTTTGTTTTTATTATTTATTTTTATTTTTTCATTGTATAATTTGATTTATTCCATTTAATTGACGATCTCGCTTTAAATTCTTGTAACTTGACATGCAATGCAACTTATAATGTAATTTTAAAACGAGAAATAAATAATCTAATCTAATCTAATCTATAGCGCCTAAACTGGACGTATAATAGCTGTATAAGCTTTTATACAGCTTGTGTGCTACTTGGGGTGGCGTTGAAGAAATCCTTGGGCAAACTGGAGCAGATTTGGCGTCAATTTTCTGTAAGAGCACTAGAATAAAGTGCTGAACTGCCTAATATTAGGCAAGCCGATGGGAATTGAGTTCTATGGACGCCACGCCACTGGAGGGCTTATTATACCTACTAATATGAAAATTATTGGAATGGACTGAATATTGGATGCTTGAAAATCAATGTATTCCGCATCACATCAAAATATCGATGTTGATTTCCAGTTATGTACACTTTGCTGAGAAACCGCAAAAAAACTTTACTTGTCCCTTTTCTTATTTCGGCAGATTTAATCGCAAGTAAATGATCTGTTCTTAATAATCGACTGAATTATTTTTATTATGCAGTAGTACAGAGTACACCGACGCTTAGGTATACAGGTAGCTATATGTGGATATAAATATCGTTTTTTTTAATGAATAAAGTAAATTTAATTAATTTATAAATAATAACAATACAAAGCAATAATTTCGATAGCGGAGAAAAGCCATACTGCTACATTGATTGTGTCCATATCATATCTTTTTTCGTCCAAGTTTTAGAAATTAGTCAAGTTATTCCTTTTGAGTAATTCATGAAATGCATACGTATATTTTGGTTTAATGTTGGAAAATAGTTTTGTTTTGCTAAGGAGTTGTTTGTAATGTCTTAAGTTTTTGGGGCGGTGGAAAAATCAATGGTCTTGGCCGGCGCCCAACTAAGCTATACTTTACGGGTAATGCCTCTATTCAAGTTCCTCCTTTCCGGAGCCTGCGAGCCTGAGCTTACTTTTAGGATTCAAATAGATCCCTATTTTATACAGGATTATTTCAATCTGATTGTTTTATACATTTTATACGCTCGGCACCTTCAAACCTTTATTTCGACGCCAGTTTCATGATTTCCATAAACCTGATGAGAATTATTCAGCACTCATGTCATGACGTTAAATTTTAAATAGCGATGCCGTAATTTTTATCGCCCATAAATAGTACCTACATTACACAACTAGGGTGGTAATACAAAGAAAGGCCTAGATCGCAGAAGTTTGCGGCCCGAGCTGCAAGCGAGGGACGTAAATATGCGATGAGGGCTTTCTTTATTACCTCCCGTGTTGTGTACATAATTTTATGTCTACACATCGCCAGAAAGCGGCTTTTTCCGTACGCGCAGCGTGCGGAAAAAGCCACTTTATGGCCAGGTGTGGCATAAAATTTAGAGTTTCGTTTTAGCGTTAAATTATTCTCGTATGAAACTTAATCTTCTCAATGTTTATGAAAATACTTTTAAATGTTGTCTCTGTGATTTGGGTATTTATATTGTAATTCTTGCATTTTTTTATTGAATAGATAATTGTGTTTTTTTACTAACCGAGCTGTTCTATACTCCGTTTTTTTTCAATGTGGAAATTTGGTAAACAAAATTGACATCTGTCAGCTGGAGGTTTTTATCAGGTACATTGTGTGGCAAGTTGGCAACATGTGTAATTAATTTCATTTGATAGTGAATACTTGATTTTTATGTAGGTAAACAATTTATCCTCCTAAGGTCCAACGCAAAATAACGCTCATAGTGACTGTGAACCATGGTCCTACCAGTAGTACTATTGTTTTATACTAATTCAGACCCAAGTGTCATTTGACACTTTTTTAATTTTATTTTACGTGTATGTATAGCACCAATACTTTTTAGGCGTGTTTGTAATCAATGTATTGATAGCTTTTTGGGCAGTTGATTTTATTAGAATAAGTGCTATTGAGAAGACCACGGGCTTTCTATAAGTCTTGAATTATATTCAATAAAAGTCCTAATGGTAGGGCCATGGTACGCTATGACTACCCAACAGTTGAAGGAGCTGGGTCTGAATAACAATGTTAATTAGTCCTACAGGTAGGACCTTGGGCCTTAGGAGTTTATATTATTAACAAATCAAAAAGAAACAAATTTCTTTTATTTTACTTACATTATTCTATAAGCAAAAATCAAATTATTTTTTCCTATTACTGTAAAATACTACTATTGGTATAAAATGTTGCACAATAAAATACGCAAAGAGGCAGAGGTTTTGAAGCAATGGTCAGGTTTTTATACGTCGTTGTCGTTATGATCAGTTTTTCAAGACAGTTGCGAATAAAAAATAATGCTTACCATTTAGAACCTCTGTTTTTGTATTTATTGTGTGATTCATGTGATTTATCAAAGTAAAAGTACGTGATTCGTTGGCAGTCGTTAATGCTTTAATAAAAAATCATGTTTGGGGTGTAGTACATCGTTACTGTGGATTTCTCAATACGAGTTGGGACCACAGTGCCATACATATGGGTTGTAAGGACTCAATGGTAGATGGTGCTACATACGTCACCCAGAATGACGTCTCAAATGAAGGGACTGGTTGAAAGATTCGATGACTTGGACAGAGTTTCGGTAGCCTAGTTGGTTAGGGCGCCTGCTGGCCCGGATAGCCGAGGAGATGCAGGTTCGAATCCTGCCCGAGACATATAATTTTTCAATTTTTCTCTTCTAATAAAATTTAGAATTCGTTGGCAGTCGTTAATGCTTTAATAAAAAATCATAAAAGTACGTGTGTGCTATAAGCTACGTTCCGCGCGTCAGAATAATGAAATTAGAGCCACTTTATGAGCAAGCGTATTTAAAATATTTATAAATTAATAATAATTATTATGCCTTGCCTTTGCTTACTAAATTAGTACTTTAGGCTTATAATATAACTTATAACTAATAAATTAATATCGGTCAATGAAATCGACATAATAAATATCATGTGCTTTGAAATTGGCTACTTGACAACTTTTTTCTGTGATATGTTATAGAAACATCTCTCAATAATAGAAATATTAGTGAAAAAACCACTTCAATATCATAAAAACTCACCGAGATACTACAATGTTAAAATCACATTTTTAGACTTTCCCAAATACGTGCCGAAACGCTCCCTACTGAAGCCCGTTATACAGTGACGTCACTACTCATACGTTGTTTGGGGAAATCAATAACTTTGTCCTGCAACTATGTTAAAACTTGCGTTTATCGTAACGGTTTCATAACAAAAGTTACTATAAATTTTATGGGTTATTTAATGGTATTAATAGTTTTTAATAATTTTATACTTCTAAAATGGACTTTCCCACCCAACTTTCGAGGCTCATAAAAAAGTTACACGATAGGTATGAAACTGAAAACTGGAATATATTTCCTTTTATGCTTATTTTAACAGGATCTTATATAATTTTTACAAATTTCAGTTGCAGTCAAGTAGCCAATGGTTCAATGATTGTTGACGACCACTGATTGTTTTGTTTACCAAATTTCCACATTGAAAAAGAACGGAGTAGGTATATAATTATATTTATTTCTACTCTCCATCGATTTATATGAATATTATGAATATGTGGGGGGTTTTGGAGGGGAACAATCGATGTAGCTTGGTCTTATCTCTGGTAAACAGTGTTTTCGTATTTTCGTTCATTTTTCTCCGAGCATAGCTCTGTTCCCCAGGTACTACATTTTAATTTACAATAAAACGGTATTGTTTACATAGCTACAACAAACAAGCACAAGGTAATTAAATTGAGTGTACAGCGAGTTCAGACTTCATAAAGCTACTTGGATACGTTTTACCGTTACCCGCGGCTGTATGCGAATACGGGTTTACAATTTTCACGGTTGGTTTTCCTCGGCTTATTGAATTAATAAGTTTAACGTGGGCTTAATCAGCAAAATATCCAGTTACGTTATATTTCAGACAAGTTGTGTAGTTTTATATTATAGGTACTTGTCTCATTGAATGTGTCTTTCAATTCTATTACAGTCTATCAACGACATCGCATGTCGCAATTAAATGATTAATATGAGTGTTCGTAGGTACTCTACTCTTTTATGAAGTTGTTATTCAAGAGGGGTCTCCAAACTACGTACAGAAGCCGCTCTACTGCCGTTCGTGTCAGATGCCCGGACGGAGCTGACCCGCATCCGACCGTCTCTCACAATTGCATAACGCGTGCTCTTTTTTTCCACTGTAGAGTGGCGAGATTTAATAATAATTACCGCGAAACGAAATCGCGGAGTGAGTCAGTCCTGCCCGCACAGTAAAGTAGCAACAAAACGCGTGTGATTTCACATCTATGTTTCTTATATATCTGTCGTCGTGCCGAAGTGCTGACTCGACGGTCCTCCTTGTAGTACAAAACTTAACTAGCATATGTATGATTTTCATTAAGTTTTTCTGACAATGTTACGTTTCGAGGCTAAATAAATTCATGAGGTGTGTATATAATTGAAAGCAGCAATGTAGCTTTTACCTGGGCACTACACAAAAATCCACCGCTGTTACGCAAAATTTCCGGACTTTTGGACAAGTATCTTTGCGAACAAATGTTACTTGGTTTTGAGGTTGGGACGGGCTTCACATTTAATTACATAGCCTCTCAGCCTGCGCAAATACTCGCCGCAAACAGTTTTAACAACATGCTATTGATATTTGGGAACTGCACACGTAACATTTTTCAAGCACAAGACAATTTTTTTTTTTGGATCTGTGAACTTGATCTCCATTAACTGTAATTGAGATGACAGGAGAAACTAGCCATATCAAAAAATCATTCTCATATAATTTTTTAAATTTGAATACGCTGGTTCATGTTCGAAGGAAACGCCAACTTACTTTTTTAACTTTTATCACTGAAATATTTATTTAAAGAGAACCGTTATTGTAAATACATGTAAACACATATTTCAGTAACATTAATAAAATGTTTAAATACTGTATTTTAGTATTTTGCAAATATAAAATCAACTAAAATGGTCGTTTTAGGTCTTTACCGTTATGGTTTCCAAACGTGACTTGACATTCGCATTATTTATGGATATATGTCACTTTCTGTTTTAAATTTTTCTTCTCATACTGGGTGGATTAGTAAGATTATTTATTTAGATTTCCTCACAAGTGTGAGGAACATTGTGTGTGCCACGGACGCTAAAGGAATTACAAACGAGTGTTATTAAAGTCCTCGGCTTCGCGTCGGGCTTCTAACAAACACTCGTTTGTAATTCCTTCCTTACCGCCCTAGATACACAATGTACTATGAATGTAGTGTCAAACAGTTCGGTTTGTTTGTGTATCTATCTATCTAGTCTTGAGTGATGTTTGACTCAAACATCACTCAAGACGCGACAGTGCGTTTTTTGGCTCTTTTATTCCACTCCACTATACGCTAAAATCAAACATTAGCCCCTCCTCCCCAACCCTAACTATATAGATAGGTAGAGAAATGAAATTTTATGGCCATAGGGCAGGCATTTGGGTACTATTTTTTGAGATATAAAGAGTTTCCAAAAACAAAGCCGTTCCAGAGATACAAACGGTGTACGCCAGCTTGACGCCCGGTAGCGTACACCGTGAACAGGCCTTCTATTTCAGAAAGTTTAAGGGTACTATTTTTTTCGTCTAGGTATTTCGTCGGTACTATTTATTGGCTGCATAAGATTCTGAATATCTTCTCAGGCTTTAAAAAAAAATTTAAATTTAACCGTTGTAAGCAAGCAGGTACTTTCCAAATTAATTCAATACAATTATTTATAAGTCTGAGCTACCTTTAAACATTGTTAAATTTCGCACAAATTTTGCCGAGGGGCGTTTAAAGTCGAAACGAATAAAGAGAACCTTGTGGAGAAAGTAAAACAAAAAGGAGTTTTTTAGACCACCCTTGTAGATAATACGGTGTCCTGCCGTTTGACCAAAAGTCATTTGGCAAAATTACACTTGACAAACAACGTTTGGCAAAAAAAATTTTCGCCAATTGATCATTTTACTACTAGTCATTTTACAAATGACTCACCTTTCCAAATGATCAACAGTTAAATTTACATTTTATAAATAATTATTTGACAAAATGAACATTTAGCAACTGAGTTATCAAACAAAACTACTCTTGGTCTAAAAACGTTTGGTACAATGTATTATTTGACAAGTGTTTCGCTTATTAATAAATCTAATAATATATATGGAATGGGTCAAATTAATACACAGTATTTGGAAAAAAAGAGTAGGTTGTAACGTTAGGTTAGGTTAGGGTTTGAACTGCGTCCCCCAACAAAAACGAACTGCTGGCAGAAAAATTAGGTTATTAGGTTAGGGTTTATACTGCGTCCTCCAACAAAAACGAACTGCTGCCAGAAAGACTAGATTGTTAGGTTAGGATAGGGTTTGAACTGCGCCCCCCAACAAAAACGAACTGACGCATTTAGACTAATCATGGAAAAACCTAGGTCATCGGTTAGGTTAGGTTTGTATTAGTTATGACCACCAATAGCGGGGCGTCATAATGCATGATTGCTTGCCTTCTATATAATCTTGTAACTTATGGCGATAAGAGGGTAGCGGAATAAATTACCCAACAGACTAAATCTTAAATGTTTGAAAAAAGAAATACTTTTTATGATATAACATTTTGTTAAATGACATTTGGACAAATGCTTAATTTGCGAAACATATTATTTGGTGAAATGAAAAAAGGTCAATTGACATTTTATTATTTAACACATTTACCAAGTGTAGTGTTTGCTAATTAATCATTTGCTAAGTGAGTTTTTGTAAGATGATACTTTTGTCAAATGTCTCGTTTGCCAAATGATTATTTGGTGAAACGTTGTTTGTCAAATGACCATTTGTCAATAATTTTTTGGTCAAACATTAGTGAACCAGATAATACTCTAGTAACCTAAGTTCTTACCTCCATATAGGTACATGTAATGTACACACTATGTTATTCTACCCTCGGGGACAAGGGTACGGTAAAGTTCACATAAAATGCCTTTTACGTTAATAACAAGAATGTTACGACTTGCGTTTTCTTTCAAATAAAAAGCACCCCATTAGAACATAAGTACCGAAAGTTCCTACATAAATTGTTTGTTGTAGAATGAGCAACGATAAAAGTAATCTACAAGTGAACGGTGTAGCTAATAAATGATATACTCTTAAATGGTTAGCTGTGAGCAAATAGTATAAGTTTTAATGAATTACAATTCTTGCCCTATATAATGGGCTAGACGACAAAAAAAACTGTTTAGTCCGTCAGTTAGAGTATTAAAAAATATTGTACACGTATTTTTTCTTTTGTTTGACAAACAAATAACTGGCCAAGAGCATGTCGGACCATGCTCAGTGTAGGGTTCCATAGCCGTAACTATAAGGTAAAAAATACGATGTAAAAAAAGTACAACAACAAAAGTATCTTCATAGCAATTACGTACTTTTGTTGAGAAGCGCAGTTTATCGGCAATAACTCAAAAACGGTACATTCGATCTTGTTGAAAATAATTTTCGTTGAAAGTATTAATTAAGCGTTACCTTCGTGATTTTTTTCATATTTTTCGGGCGCACGGTTTAGTAAATAGAGGGGGGGGGGGGGACACAATTTACACGATTATTTCCAAATACATTCACTTAATCAAAAACATTACTTAGAAACCTTATAGTGTTTTTTAAAGAGCTGTCGAACTATGTACCACACGTTGATATTTGCTGAAAAAATTTTTTTTTACTGTCTTTAACATGTATGGAGTGCCCCCCCTAAAAATATTTATTTTAATTATTTATATACCAAACTAAGTAGCGGCTCATAAAAGACACCTATATTCAAAATTTCATCAATATCCATCATGTAGTTTTTGAGTAAAATGCCTGTGACATACGGACAGACAGACAGACAGACGGACGGACATGACGAAACTATAAGGGTTCCGTTTTTGCCATTTTGGCTACGGAACCCTAAAAATGACGACGATAGAGTGCTTAGAAGTTTCGAGTGACGTCACTCCTAGGTACAATTTTCACCTAGGAGTGACGTCAGAAGCCCCCACTCCAGAACTTTGATGATCTATAACTTTGTTGATTTTTAATATTTTGATAAACCAAAAAATACGTGTCCCATATTTTTCCATAATCTAAGTGATGGACTAAATAGAATTATATATTTTTAACCCAGTCGTCATCCCCATTAGCTTAACTTACAAGGACGTATACTGCCCTGTTAAACAAAAAAGGCGTATTTTCATACGAGTGTCATAGATACTTACGGCTTTTTGGCTTATGACGGCAGTATAGGTACATGTACAGAATTTAGTAGTGATTCTGACAAAGTTAGTCAATTTGAAGATTGAAATGAAATGTAAATCAGCTTATGGTAATTTTCGAGCCCAAGCTTTTTAGCGCATGTCATTAACAAATATTAAGTACCTATTTAAGTGACGAGGGGCAAATTTCTCATTAGTAACTTATCTCATCTAAATACCATTTAAATTATACGGATTTCTCATTGAAATAAATTATCCTATGTGATAAGGTAATCGTATAGCCATTCACTATTATCTACCTTCCCGTGTAACTCGATTTATCGCTTTCTTGGAAAAATTATAGTGACGCCTACATAATGCAATACATATAATTTTCCATCCCTATGTGTCGTAATCTTTTACAGCGTTCGTGGTCGCGGGTAGACTACAATTTTCACAGAGAAACAAGAATGATATTTTCCAAAACTGCTTTACCTGGGGGGTTGCAGAGCCTCTAGAAGGGGGTCGCAGAACCTCTAGAAGGGGGTCGCGAGGGTCGAGAATCCTCAGGCAAAAAGGAAAAACAAAAAATCTCTAAAGTGTAACGGAATCAAATTCAGGTTAGAAATCGTGGAGGATAGGGGGTCGTGGAATATTTCCGCATACAAAGGGGGTCGTGCCATGAAATAGTTTGAAAAACACTGCCGTCGTACATTTACAATGAGCTTAAAACCGCGAAGCAGATTGGAGATGGTGCCGCGGATCGAACAGACTTCTATATTGTCTTTGTTTAGTGTCAGTTTATCAGTTATGTAGACTTGTGTAATTATTGCTACTGAAAAAAATATATTTAATTATGACGTCGAAAATTATAAAAAATAAATAAGTTGAAATGATATCTGTGAAGATCTGGGTGAATTTTATTCAGATGTACTTGGGTGGAGTTATGTAATAGGTATCGAATGAAGTGCATAGGATTTCCATGGCGCTTAATTCGATATTGCATAACACCGTCCAAATTATATTTTAGTTTTGTTAATATTTTCGATGTTATTTCGTTATTATTTTTGATTTCGCTGGCAACAACAAAATTGTAGTCGTATGCATTGACAACATGACAGTCCCGTCTATATACAAATACAACATAGAAGGTGATAGAAGTCAGTGCCAACCGTGGCGATATCTGTAGTAAGAAACTGTTAATATTTAGGGTTCCGTACCCAAAGGGTGCCAACCGAACCCTATTACTAAGTCTCCTCTGTCTGACCGTATGTAAATCCGTCACAGGGTTCTACCTTTTGAACTGTAATAGGTAGAGACATGAAATTTTCACAAAATGAGTATTTTTGTTGCTGCTATAATAAAAACAAAATAAAGCTAAAAATAAAAGGGGGGGGGGGGACCCCTTACAATAAACGTGTTTTTGGCGTCTTTTTGCTCGACGGCGGTTCGGAATCGGAACCCTTCCTGTGCGAATTCAAAGCAACATTGGATCAATTTGTACGTGAGATTAAGTACTGGTTGGTTTTAATGATGCTTACGGACGTGGATGTAAGTCGAATTTCATAGCTCTTATACTATACCCTAAAAATAATGACAGAGCGTGTATAGGTACGTTAATGCAAGAATACTATCACTACAACTACTTACAAAAAAATTTATCAAAAATTCTAGTAATTTTTCCAACATATAAAGTTGTTCTAACCGCGGTCATCGTATAAAATGTTAACCTAACGGCACATTTACCTTATTGATTGCTAGCCGATGGCATTCATTTGTTATGCAGCTGATAGGTATGGCTCATTGTGATTATTACGTGCCATACGTCATCGCCGCAATGAGTCACTGGCATGTTTTAAGCGGGCGTCGGACCAGTACAGAGGTTCGGAGTGACGGAGTGCCGGCAGCCGGTCTGAGTATCACGGCCGCATCCGTTCGACGACTACACTCCAGCCAGTGTTCGCCGACGCACGCGCATCTCTAGTGATTATATCTGAACATAACAAATAGCCAGTGTTCTAATATTGTGCTGTGACTGTGCCCTTTTTTCGGATCTGTACTTACTGGTAAGCTCTCTTTCTGTAAACGTTCTGCTCATATCCGTTGAAAATAAAACATTTTCGGAACATATTATGTAGGTAACGGTCCGGTTTCCAATAAATATGGGAATAAAGGACATTTACGATTTGAAATTCATTCGTGCAGTATTTTCCTGTTTGTTGCTACCTATAATGGTTACCCATATAACTCTGGAACTGGTATTTAATAGTACTTTTTTATGACTTCGTTCCACAAGGAACCTGAATGGTTTTGTAAGACAGGGCGTATCTCACGACTGTTACGGGATTTGGCACTGTTTTCAGGCAACTAACATTGATATTATTTATTGGCATGAGTAATGCATTATCAACTTATAATATCACAATTATCGACAGCTGCTGCCGGATGTTTCTATAGATTTCTGAAATAATTGTACATAGAGATGCATATAAATACAGTCAGCAACGGAGATAGCTCCCCAGCCATTATTAATATAATAATAAGGTTACGTATCTCTACCAACCTAGCCCGACCCTCTTTCTAAAGGGGACCTTGACTGGCGACCTGGTTCGACCCCAGGCGCCACCCCTAGGTGGCCCGGCCAGCGACCTGGTTCGACCCCAGGGTACGCCACGGCCCCTACCTGGTTCGACTTTTGCCACGCCCAATAAGGGTTGCAAGTTTGTCAGGTTTCAAAAAAAAAACTAAGAACAAATAAACTTTTCGCTATCGAAAGTGGCTTCTTAAATATTTTGAAAACACACTTCTTTAAGTTAAGAGCTCTGCTCTTGTCAGTGAAGTGGAGCAATCGCCAATTGTCAATTCCTGCACCTGATACGCAATGCAAAAATCTGGTACATCTGAGAGCCATTTGCATATATACCTAATTTGAAATGAAAGTCCACATCTAGCGGACCCCCATACCGAAGTATAAAGACGAACAAGTAGTCCAACTTTGGCCGTTTAGGAGCACGCGACACGTATTCACACAGACGCGCGATAACACGTCTGTGTGAGTGCGATCCATACTGGAGCATTCTTACGCATTCTTAAAATGTTGCTTGTAGTTCTTTTGTACACGGCGTGCACACATTCAAGCGCGCGATGTAACTTTTTTGGTAGGAAGAAAAATTACTGCTATTATACTGTGCTCACCAGTAGCGTGGCGTTGAAAAGAATGCTTGGGCAAGCCGGAGCAGATTTGG
This sequence comes from Eudemis profundana, assembly GCA_947034925.1. Lineage (NCBI taxonomy): Eukaryota > Metazoa > Arthropoda > Insecta > Lepidoptera > Tortricidae > Eudemis > Eudemis profundana. Next base: position 16,946,291 of record OX344798.1, read on the forward strand.
CTTAAATTTTCTTTAAGAGCACTAGAATTAAGTGCTGAACTGCCTAATATTAGGCAAGCCGATGGGAATCGAGTTCTATGGACGCCACGCCACTGGTGCTCACACTCTTGCACATACTCATCTGGATAATATCAACATTTTGAGTTTATTTATTAGATAAAATCTTGTTTCTGAAATTGCGATTCATGATTGCTCATGCTACTGACTGGAAGTCGCTTGCCCGACGCCAGGCGGGCTTTCATTTTTGCGTTTTCATTTCTTTTAATCCGATATGTAGATAACGCACGCAATTCAATCTTCAATGTAGATTTTGGATAGAACACTTGATTAAAATATATTGGGTTTTGGATTACGAATTTATCATGTTTGTATTGTTCGCCAAAACCATGATGTTGATGTTTTTTCAAGTATAATATTATCTCTGACTAATGATACCTACTCATTCAAATAATGTAATGTGGGCTAAGAGATGATTTTAGATGCAAGGTCATGAACAAATGAATGAAGTTGATGACGAGTGATTCACAACGAATACTCACGCCAAGATATCACCCAGATAAATTAGATGAATTAGAAATCAACTATCATTAGCAGAGTCTTAGTGTAAATAAATAGTGTGTTCTCTAATTACGCTCAGATATACGAGTACAAACGTCTCTCAAGACTTGTGTGTGTAACGAGTATTTTGTGCTTTGCCATTCTTTTTCAACGTTGTCCTCAGTTTAGGGCGTGGAAAGCTTTTCTCAGGGTTATTCAATTTTTTTATTTATTAAACTATATTGCACAAAAGAAACCTCATCGTTACAAAAGGTGAACTTATAGCATATTACACAACTAGGGTGGTAAAACAGAAATGCTGAGATCGCAGATGTTTGCGGCCCGAGCTGCAAGCGAGGGACGTAAATATGCGATTGACGGCTTTCTTTATTACCTCCCGTATTGTGTACATCATTTTATGTCTACACTTGGCCAGAAAGCGGCATTCTCCGTACGCGTAGCGTGGGGTAAAAGCCACTTTATGGCCAGGTGTCGCATAAATTCCATAACGCATTAAGTTATGTTACGGCATTATTTTTTTTATAGTAAATGATAATTCATATTTGGATGAACCGCTTAAATATCAACACATACTTTTTGACGCTCAGGCTTTATTTATAAAAAAAATCAGTATAGTTTCTTTATTTTGCGCTACATGTGCGCGATCTAGTGTTCTGGATTCGGTTGGATGATCAATACTTATGCAGGATTCCATTCTATTCGGTATTGTCGGTGCCTCTACTGATGTGTAAATTTATCGATATACATGTAGTGTTCAATACCGTGTCATTGTTACTATGTGGATTCGTTAGTTGCCAGCTCTATATTTCATTAATTCCAACTTGTTAGTTTTTATTTATTACTCTACTATATGTTATCGATAATTTGTATGACAGCATGTCTGCTTGTGTCTTTTGCAAGGTTTTTTTTTTACTGTTTCTATTTAGTTTAAACAAAACTAAGGAAATTTTACCATCCCTTTTGTCTTGCTAAGGCATATGCATAAGGCATATATGATAAAGTATTTTTTTTAAATAATTTGTAGAATGAATTCCATTTCTTAAAATTCAGTAGGTTATCAAATGACATGTTAATTGTTAAAACGAGATAACCAGTTTGGAGTATTTGCCAACTTTCTAAGATTCTAAATACATCAAAGCACACCCGAGTGAATTGAATAATCAATGTCCATCGTTTGAATTGCTTAAGAAAACTTTAAATGGGTTGAAAGTTGTGGAGAAAGGGGCTTTTCCCAAATTATTTATGAATTGTTTTCTTACGGTATGGCATTGAATTCTGTTTTATTTCTAGCCGTCATTAATTACAGAGCGTTTTAGAGTCACATTTGTGGGACGACTTGAATGCTTTATTCTGACCTGGCACGGATCCCATCCCATGCGTAAATATAAACGTGAATACTGAAAAGCAACATTCTGAAAACGTTCATTTTCCAGCGTGGATAGCTTTTTTCGCCGGTACTGCTTATATTATATGATTATGATTATGCTATTTCTCAACTTAAGATTAGATTAAAATTTACAATATTTCGCAAAATGTTGACATACATGCTCCTGAATTATAACGCAGTAAATTAGAAAAATAAAAACGCTTTATAATACTTTAGTATTTTTAATTAAAAAAAAACAGGCCGGCCTTTGAAAAATTTTAACTGACGTAACATAAATTAAACCTTCTATTGAATTTTTAATTTTTCCCCGTACATTTTCAAGTAGAAACTCGTTAAAAATGTATTACTACACTAAAGGGTGCCGACATTCTTAAAGGGCGTCGCTTGTCACTGTATATGGAACAAGCTAAGAGGCACTTACTCATTTGCGTGCCCTTGCCAACCCTTAGCCTGCTCCGCCTTAACCACGGCCTCTTCGAGAACTAGCGCCTGCAGCTTGTTAGTCAAGCGCCGGTTTACAAATTGCCCGTATACTGTGAAGCTGAAGCCGTAGCTGTGAAACCCAACGTCGCAAAATATCTTTCATGTTCCGTACTTCAATTTACAGCATTCCTCAGAACGTATCAAAGTTATTTCTACTTAGGTATTACATCGCGCATTCATGGTCGAAAGCGTTAACGTTGGAACAGTTACCTAACATGGCACAAGTTTACATATATGGCTCCCACCAAGACATCGGTAAATGGCATGCCGCATGACATTGCCGCAACAGATGGTTTTCTCTAAGCTCCAAACTCTGGGTTACAAAAAATAACTAACCACAAAAATTCACAACATTTTGTTCACTTCTAAGAACCCTTAATAAATCTTTTAGGCTTGGCCGTTCCTCATAATTGAGACCTTTGCGTTACTTTATCTCTTAATTATCTAAACAAAACTGTGGGTGTATATTTCTTTTCAAGTTTGCCATTGTCGTCGGCATAAAGGTCCTTTCTGTCAGTGAACTCTCAGAATCAAAAATACGTAATTAACGTTTCGTATTAATTCTCAAAGTTAATTTAATTATATTTATGAACTATACCTACGGCTCGCGGTATACCGTCCGGCTACGGTTACTATTTAGCGCTTTGTGGTCGCTAGCCCAGTGAATTATTCAACCCACTGGGTGTCATTTAATGATGCAGCAGGGTTGCTGCTCTGCTCTCCTATTTATACAGCTGTGAGCAAATTGTGCAAAACTATTCAGAATTTCGGAATATTCTGTTTAATTGCCCTCCTTCCCAAGTATAATGAGTTATACAACCAAATTTCCACCTTCTAGAAAAACTGATGAGATCTGGACGGTTTAAGTACCTATATAAGCTTTTTATTATCTCGGTACGAACTGACTTACCTAGTGTAAAGATTAGTATTTTCAGTCTTCGAACTGTATTTTCTCTTTTAATCTGCCAAGATGCAAATCGACTTATGAATACGATTACGCGACGAGAATTCCCATGGCGATTATAATATCATCGTGGCTATATCTACATTGGGATTCTAGCAGCGCTCGCACGGATTAAACGCTTAGACCCGACGGTTTTTTCCCCTTCTGGTGGATAAGAATGTCGCATTTCCTCCCCTTCTTGTGTTTGGCATTGATGTACGACTTGTATTATTTATTGACTTTCTTGCAAGTGGGAAAAGATTATGTATCAAGGTATTATGCAACGTGCATGTTTTGGTTTAAAATAATCTTGGCCGCTGGAATCTAAAATTAGTCGTTACGCATCAGCTGAGTGTGACTTTGTTGTTAAGATTATATATAAAGCAGAGTGCAAGGTCCCTTCAGCATGCGCGTCAGGATTGTTGGACACCGATATAAAATGTATGATTTATGGCCCTTAAGTACTTTCTATAAAACGAAGAATAAACGCAAGATCACGCGTTAAATTTAAAGACAAACTTTGTAATTATTTGGAGTTAACAACAACCGTCCTATGTAAACTCTTAGTATACAGTTACACAGTTATAATAGCATATACCTACTCGTAATTGGTAATTAATCGACTTCAAAAAAGTTCGTCGGACTCAATCAAGTTTTTTTTTATGCACACCTTGTGCAAAAAGAATTGAGCATGCCTGTTTTTCTGAAATAACTTTTAAATGAAATATTATTTTGTAACAATAAAAATATACAAACACGCAAGTTAATAAAGTTCTTTCTTATGAATTAAAGAAATTTAATGAAAGAGCAGGCCGCGATCTGATGGTGGAATCATGGAGAAATCGAGGGAACTATTCAAATATTACAGTCCTATAGCGATACAGAAATTGCCATTAAAACTTAAATTATCCCTAAACAGCGAAGAAATTGAAGAAGTACCTAGACACTTTACACTCCTAGGTATTACACTTGACACACACATGAACTGGAAAACCCACGTTTCAAACATTAAGCCGAAAATATCCCGATTCTTATATGCGCTTTTCACGTTACGAAACACAACTGACTTCACAACCGCACTCTCTGCTTACTACGCCTATGCACACTCATGGTTACGATATGGAATTACAATGTGGGGAAACAGCTCAGATGCACACGACCTGTTCATAATGCAGAAAAAAGTGCATACGTGTACTAGTAGGTATAAAAAACAGAGATAGCTGCAAACGTCATTTCGTGGAGCACGGTATACTCACACTACCATGTTTATATATTTACGAAATTTGCATGTTCGTGCGTAAAAATATAAACATCTTCCAAAAACAGCAAAATAAAAGATTCAAATATAAACTTGTCTTACCTGTGCCCAATTTAGAGATATTTCGTAGCAGTCCTCATTACGCAGGAGTTAAATTTTATAATAATATCCCGGATTACATAAAAACAGAAAAAAAAGATACACTATACTCAAACAAGTTAAAGTCATTCCTTGTCCAAAAGTGCTTTTATACACTAGAAGACTTCTTCGATATCTAAATGAGGGAGACTCTGTATTTTGATCTAAGTAATAATTTTGTTATTGTAAAAGATAGACTTGTTTACTGATTTTGTTAGTATTATTAATGTCCTATTTTTGTTTTAACTTTATTGTTTATTCTCGGCGGCTATTCTTATATTACCAATTATTTTAGAGAATATATTCTATGTCTAGTTTAAGTGTTTAGTTTTAAGATACATTTGCCATACCCTTTCGGGGTCCATGTGATACGGCTGATTTTGTAAAACCTTTTTTACCATGGTGCAATAAATGATATGATATGATTTACGCATTTTTATAGTAACTCTTGTACTTCTTAATTGCATAATATACTAGTTTGTTGTATTAATTTTGTAGTATTCAATCAATTATCTGAAATTAATTCCTGCAACAAGTCGGCAATTCAGAAAAGGAAAAGCTGTACATATAAATTGTCTTGTTTTTACTGCGGTACAATAAAATATAAGTAAATGTTTATTGTACCATGGTTTCTACACTAGGTTCAGGTAAACCGCTGTGTACAGTATCGTGTTGCAGTATCTCAGTAGAGCACAGGCACTTTCTACGTGCGTGCACTTGGATTCTCTGACCTCAATTATCTTCTTAAATGTCCGTAGGCCCTTGAAACAGACTGATAGATGAGTGTTCACTTTAGTTTCGTATAGTAAACGTTGCGCGATTCATGTCCCAAAGTTAACAAAGACACGAAATTTGTTAGATAGGTATGTAACGATGAAATCTAAATATATGTAGACGATTCTCATTCTTATTTTCCAGACATAATCCTGAAATGTTTACATATATATTATTAGAAGTGACATTACGATGTTGCTTTGCGACATTCAGATAAACATGGACTACAGCCCATTCACTCTCGGCTATGGGAATAGCTATGTACCTAGCAGTAGGACGTCTATAGGCTGATGATGATGCAGATAAATGCTGGTAATGTTCACGTGCAGGCGCAGACAAGACAACCGGAAACTATGCTGCTCAGTGAAAAGACGCGTTTACATTTTAATTCGCCATTTTAAGTCAGTCATTAACACGAACACTCGGGCTTACTCTTTGTGACGATCCTTAGTATCGCCCACGGATTAAAATAATTGAGTTTATTCAGAATTTGAAACTTCAGTTGCAAACTTCAGTTACGGGTTTCAGAGCTGGAAAAATTGTAAGGCTTACCAGTTCAACCGACCGAACTGAAGCTCCTAAGAAATGCAGAGTAATGGATAAAATCCTAACATTGCTCAAACAATTACGTTAGGCGTTTGGATAAACATTATATTAGGAAAAGATATGAAAGATTTGCAATCTTACCTAGTATAATTATCCATGGACGTTGGTGACGAAAGCACCCAAGGAAGGGTATATTTACAACCCTGGCACTTATAAACATAACATAGGACAGTTGCAGATTATTCCAATACTTAATTAATTTTCTTCGCCACGTGAACGTAAACAAGGAATGATATCGAAACTGACCGAATGTATTTGAAGTGATGTCACAAATACAATCGCGTAAGTTATGGTTTAGGGAAAATTATCGGAATTAAGATAATGTTTTAATTTAGATTAATTATATTATATAGATTAGAAAATTAAGAGAAAATTATTGGTGAGTTTATGAAAGTGATTTGTGATAGCTAAATTAATAATATTATTTGCGGGTTCGAATGGGAAAACTTAGTTAATACAGAACTGATTGTCTATGGCAAAGATAAATAATCGAAAGTACCCGTAGATAAGATTCCTAAGGAATAGACCTTTTGCTCTTAGACATAAGGATGATTTTGGGCAAACCGTAAAATATTGGCGCCTTTTTATGGACCAATCACAAAACGTCCCAATGATATGCATATGTGTGCAGTATTTTTGGACTGTTGGATTATCGAAAAATGTTGCCAATTACTGGAGGAGCAAATTGGATTGGAGAATAATTGTATGATTAGATAATAAAATAGGTAGACTATAATTAAGCTTTCTAGTAATTAGAAAAGGACATTAAAAGGATAATTTATTTATGTGTTATTATACGTTAGGACAACAGTATTTTAGCATAAATGGGAAACATTCGGGAATTTATGTTTCAATAATTGGGATCACCGCTTACGAAACGGACGGTTATACGGACTACCCTCGGAATAAAATTCCTCAAATCAAACAAAGAAATAGGCTGTATGTCTTTAGTCATAAGGGCGATATTCAGCCAAATGAGAAAGTGGCGTGATCTTGCTTCTTCCAATCAGAGGATGTCCCGGAACTATGAATGTGTGAAATTTACCCTGATGAAGAATCGTGCATAATGAGACTGAGATATCGAAGGATCGACATAAGGTTGAAAATCATGTACATACGAAAAACCGGGAGAAACGTCTATAAAACCCGATGTAACCAGTATTTCAGCGTTCAGTCTCGCCTCGGCGACATTGATACCAACCTCAGCTCTCGCGAGCTGCCATCAATAGTCTTCGTCTTCAAACCAGCCCTGGAGGCTGCCAACATTTAGTCGCCGATACTAGATCTCTGCGAAAGCTGTACAGGCCGGTACAGGCTATGTCTAGTGTTAGGAAATAACTGAACCTTTGCGAAAATCTTTCGAGATTATGTTCAGTTATTAGTCAGATTAGGGATCTCTTCAATTATTCTCATCTGCGGCTTGCCGACGGCGGAGCCCTGCCCATTTTCAGCCAGAATTTGGGACTTCTTCAATTATTCTCTTCTGCGGCTTGCCGACGGGGGGGTTATCGCCATTTTTAGCTAGAATTTAGGACTTCTTCAATTATTCTCTTCTGCGGCTTGCCGACGGGGGGGTTATCGCCATTTTCAGCCAGAGTTAGGGACTTCTTCAATTATTCTCATTTGCGGCTTGCCGACGGGGGGGTTATCGCCATTTTAGGCACATTTTAGTCACATCTTAGTCGAGGGTTTATGACCAAATTGGGGAAGGCCTACGTCCATTATTTAGTCCAGGCTGGGCCTACGCGAAAGCCATGGCCATTTTTTTAGTCAGATTTTAGGCAGATTTTAGTCTTAGTTTAGTCACATTTCAGTCAACAGGTCCTATGTTCATTAAGTTAGTCCAGGCCTACCTACAAAAGGGTCATGTTTTAAATAGGAAAGATTTATGTCCATTTTCAGAAGTTCTGTCTTGCATACAAGGGGTTCTAGTCTAAATTTAGGGGAGACCTACGTTTAATTTAGGCTGACAGTCGGTAAGAATCCTGTGATCATAGTTTGAACCATAATATGAAACTTAAATCCACGTTACAGCGGAGGGAATCGTCAATTATCAACGGCGGGGCAGCGGGCACGGGGAGGAAGCCGTCCGCTGCGTGCTCGACGGCGTGCACCTGGTCCTAGATTGAAGATAACAAAGACATACTAGCAACGGCGCCACGGAGGGCTGGCTGGCGGTGAACGTGCAGACCACGGCGGCGGCGTGTTCCTGTCCTTACAGCGGAGGGAATCGTGACTATCGGCGGCGGGCGCGTCATCCTGGGGCAAGACCCGGTTCCTGTTCGTAGAGGTTTGAAGACATCGAGGGGTAAGTGTTTTATTTTATCACTGGTAGGGCTATTCGTGTGGGGGTTGCTTTGTTTTGGGAGGTTGTATATGAATCTGAAAGTCATAGGCCTGTCTAGTCCTAGAATTGTCTAAAGTCTACTAAAGTTATTATCATATTAAATGCATTTTGAGTCAATGATAGCAACAATTTCGGTTGAGACGTCAAGCGAAATTGTTAGCATATTTTTTTGAACGAGCATAGGCAGGCAAATTTGAAGTGCTTTTATAATAATGTACATTTTTGCAAGGGTTTTATTTTAGTTGATTTTTCTTACTTGTGTGTTATTTGGATATTTTGTTTGTGCGGAATATTTCGACATTTGCGTTAAACTATAAATTTGGTTTATGAATAATGTGTGATACTTAAATATTTGTGCGAACACACGGATGTGTGTTAATTCGTCATTAAGTGTATGCGATTGGGCGCCTACCCTCAAATTCGTACGGAATACCTCGACCATTGCGTTGAACTATAATTTTGTTTTATGAATTATGAGTTTATGAGTTTCGTACACGTATGATTAGAATTAAGTCGGGTTTTACGTATTACCTCACGGTATTACATAGTTGTAAGCTTGCGTTTAATTGATGCGTAAACTACTATTTGTTTATGAATAATGAGTTTATAAGTTACGTACAGGTACGGTTGGATTTAAGCCAGGTGGTACGTTATCGTATTGTGGTGTGAATGTGCGGTTTCTCATGAATTTTATAAGTGTTCATTTATCTGAACATACATATTTTCTGCAGCGTATTTGCGTGTGCAATCATACCCTCAATCTTTACTATACTGAGTAATGTATGCAACTTACTTCCAGGAAGTTTTATTTACGAATCTTTAAGAGTACGAATTGAAACATATTCAAAACACCGAGACCTTTTGTTGGTTTCACCGAGATTTATTTATTTTAATTATTATGCATTTATGTGTTGTGAATGTGATGAGACGAATCTATTGTCGGATACTTGCATGTAATTTATTGGGTTGGTTTTGTTACTTATTGCATTTCTATGAGTGGATGCTTTTATATTTTATGATGATAAACCCGTGTTCAGGCAAATATTACCCGATGTTTATTCATGTTTACATAAACTTTACACATTCAGTCACACATACTTGCACATTAATTTAGTATAGGGTAAGTTAGCAGCTGATAGTCATAAATTTATTTATTACTTATAGACAACTTCAAGCATTCTTTTGGGAACCGAGTAGGTAGTAAATTGATCTTAAAGGGGGGGGAAATGAGGTCAATTTAATAGGTGGATAGGGGGTGTATAGTTAGCAATAGATATATCATTACTATATGATATTAGGTAGGTGCCGTGGTAATCGGGGGGAGACGGTTTGTCTGCCATATTGCCGTAATGTGACAGGGGGGCGGTCTCTGCCTCCGGGCTGACTGTACTTACGAGATAGGCTAGTAGTTCTGGGGATAGGTTTCAGAATTGTACTCATGCTGACATGAGTCATGCCGGCAAGGTTGCAGTTCCTTAGGGGTTACTGATAGTAGAGGTTATTGTCATTAATATTGATCCGTAGTTTATATAGCTCATCCAAGCATAGTCACGCCGTTTGTGGACCCATGGGTAACTCAGGCTGACGTGAGTGTCTACTGTACTTCCCCCTAATGACCGTGTGACTGTGGGAAACCCTAGTGTGGTTATGTGTTCTTCACCGACGCATGCCATACAAACAAGCTTGCTTGTCCGGCTTTGCCGAGCATTTGGCTGATGGAGGATTGTTGGCCTCTCCTCGGAGAGTTGAGCCCTGCCTAGCGGGAAATCCGAAATGCAGTCATACCCCTGTTGTATACTCGAGCTTAGTTCGCGATTTGTTTGACCCTTTGCTATTAGTGACCCATGGGTATCTTGTAGGGGGAGCTTAGTTCAAGGAATACCGACCAGAGTTGAATTGTAGTATTACCATTTCTTATATCGTCACGCCACATTATTATGCAATCCCGGGGGGGTCAGGGTCCATATCCCCGCAAATGTTAGTGGGAGTCATGCAGGTTACGACCGGTGTCTGTTGAGTATGTGATTTTGAACTCTTTAGCGTGAGTGCTTTGGGAGCTGTATTATAATTGGCTTAGGGAGAGTTTACTCTCAATTACATAACAAGTTTGAACACTTGATACACCACTCTTATTCGTCAATAAGAACCAGCTCTGGGAGGACCCTTGGTAGCTATTCGAGTAGGGATTTAGGTACACTGGTTTAATCCTAGGTTCCCACATACCGACTTTTAAGACATTAAAGTCACACTTAATACATATCACATTATGATTTAGGCTTTATTGACTACTTACTTTTGATTTGTTCTTTATCATATTATGAAATAGGTTTGACTGACTGACATCTTAGTATAGCTAGGCCAAGATACTTGACCGTTATAGGGTTACTGACATCCTGCCTTTGACAAGACTACTAGACTGAATACTATGACTAGACCCTCTACATACAGCGACTGTACTGGTAGGTTAACTGACCGGTGGATGGTTATTTTGCGACGTTTTTTACCATTCGCAAAGCCCTACCTTACAAAACGTTGGTAGTTTCATGAATTGTGAAGATTGAGCAAATTCCATAAAATAATCCATCTTTCACAATTCTTCTTGCCAGGTATTAGAGCAGAATCAGTCTATAGATAAGCCTGTATCTTAGCTTATGTTGTCCTGCATGTGGGGAGCTGGGACTGACATATGCTATAGATACAGCACCTTAGTTATAACACTACGTTATAACCTCCCTATTTGCTGTCCTCTCAGTAATATTGGCATCTGAGCCGATACAAGAATTTCCCATAAATGTTATATGCCTCCTGGCTTTTTTGTGGAGGGGGCTTATCGTCTATGGCCGGAGCTACTGGTGGTTGCGGAGGTAGGAGCGCCACCCTTGCCACATCTCTAATACCTTTTTTATACTATAATATCAACGACTATAATCATACAAAAAGACTACTTCAATTGACAGACAATTTTGTATAGAATGACTCATGACTGCCTTCCCGCCTCTCTAGAACCTTCTATATAGTCTAGAATATAGAACTCTAACATGATATCATCTCTTATTAACATTACGCCTTTCTTACATAAGATAATAAAAAGTTAACTCATATATTTTATATCTACCATACTTACATTTCCTTCAATCAAGTCAAATATTCCTGCGGAGTCCCTGTCTTATCGAAAAGAGTTCTGGGTTATCTACATCACAACGAAGGGTCCTACCAATACTAGAACGATCACGCCATGGCCAAAGACAAGTTTAGATTATTAATGTAGGTATAGCACATCAACCATCCAGTAATAAGTATTATAGGAATAGTTCAGTATTAACAGCCTTCAGTACCTACACTAGAGTCAGAGAAAATTACCAGTAGTTTCAGATTCTTTAGATTTTCATTCAGTACTAAATTTCAGTAGTATAGTTTCAGCTGCAAAATTCATCGTCATGTAATTTCAGTAGGGCAGATTTTCTAGGGCGAATTTCTAGGGCGGGAAAGAAGATGTAGCTAGAGTAGCGAGAGTAGTATTGAGGTGCTAGGATAGCGAGTTGCTACAATATGTGATGCCGTGATACCAGGATTAGTTAAAAGCTAGTTTAATCAGAAAAGTTACATTTATTATCATAAGCTTGTCTGTAGTAACCCAACAATGGGTTACAATTTGTTGTCGTTAATGGATAGAAAGACGGGGGGCCGCAGGGATTTATTGATTAAATTATGTGTATTTCAAAGTCTTCATTAATAATTAAACCAAATTTAGTCATGAGCACAGGGCAGGTATCACTTCTATTAAAATAACTGCATAACTGTTTATTACCAAGCAGGAACAACATTATTATCTTTTTGCCAACACTTCATTATCATGTATTATCTTTTCACTCCACTATTAATCTGAAACAATAGAATAATTTATTTTTTATTAATTTCATTTTCAATTAAAACCACAGAATTATTTTTAGAAATTTACAGAGTTTTATCTTACTAAACAGGTGGTTACCTTAAACCATGATCATAGTTTATAGTTAGGAAATAATCAGAAAATCATTTCTTAAAAATACCATCAATAATTATTTGTTTTATGACTCGAGTAAGAAATTGAGAAATTAATATGAATATAAATAATAAAGCAGAAACGTGCAATTAAATTATCAATTAAGGATCATACCAACCTTGTTTTATCAGTATTCATCACTGTAGAAAGAAAAATCCATGTTTGAAAATTTTCTCCGGAGACTCTCCAAAGACAATTTATGATTTCTAATCGAATTGTATTCTGAGATGTAGTTATGTTGTAGTAGACTCATCATTAAGCTGGGCTAGTTATGATTAGTAGATAATAAAATCCACAAATAGGTTCCCAAGCACTTTGCAACTCTTATCTTTGCTTCATGAAGGAGGTGGAGGAGGGGTCAAGGCCGACGGTCACCGACATCACTTAATCATTAGAAAAGTTTGGGTTTGCTTGGTGATTCCAACCGGGCACTGCAACTCTTCGTGTACAATGATAGTTGAAAGCCAGATTTCAAACTATTTTTCAAATTAAAGGACATGTTTTCATAATTAAAGAAACCACTTTCATAGGTTATGTTTCCAAAAAAAAATATTATCATGGTTTGCAGTAATGTAAAGCTTGCTGTTTGTACACTAACATAATTAACTCACAAAACAGTTCATTGGTGTACATTTTCACACTCCAATATGCTTAAAATTTTAACATTTTTTTTTTTTTATACACTCACTAGGTTATATTTGCTTTGTATTATATGATTCATTGTTTAGCATTTACAAATTGATACCGGTAACCTGTTAGGATACATGCCCAGTCTTTATTTATCACACTTGAGAAAAACCTAGGTAGCGTTATGTATTTTTACTACACAATAGTCAGGCAATTACAAGGAAAATAGGTTATGGCACTTGTGACGAATTTAACACTCCCGACGCGTTGTCATAAATTAGGAGGGTTTGTCGTTCTAAGAAAACATCGCTGTAGCAATGAATGACTTTGATAGCGATAGTGATGAGAAACGTCATGTCAGTGTCATCACAATAGGGTACTTTCCTGACAGATCAAAGCAGTAACTTTTATGAATTGTCAAAACGCTCGGATAGTATGAAGTTTCTATGAGAAAAAGCATAATGACGTCATTGTGCTCAAACATCAAATAATCTCCTCATTTATAGCTTTTGGTTTTTTAAAAATCGTATAAAACGTTAAATAGGTGAAATTTTAGTTGATTTTTGCAAATTTTCGAAAGCAGATTTCAAGGCTAGCGTGAAGTAATAAATTACTTGTTGATTACAGTACATTATTGACTACAGGCAAGTACCCTATTAGAATGTCATGCGGCCGCGTGATGGCATTATACGTCGTTCAGTAGCGAGAAATATAAGCTTAGCTTGAGTAACAAGTTATATCTCGTGCGGTACAAAAACAGACTGTATTTATTCCATTCGTGACACATAATTATAAAGATATATTTGGCACTATTAGGGCATTTATGTTGAGAAAGTTCGTGATGATGAAATATTAGGTTAGCTGTAATTATGTCCATCCTACAGGAACATATTGGTAGTCGATTAATTATATTACGGGAATTTCTTAACGTAATAGTATTTCTTGTGCAGCCTTACTTTATGACATAACTATAGCTACTTTCATAAAACATAAGTAAATCATTGATAGCTTTAATTGTCCAGTAGTAATTTTATAATACAATACTTACCTTTATGAAAAAAAAAATTTTAAATTACAAACAGCATACAGAACACAAAATTTTATTTAAATCAGTGTTTAGTAAAATCGTGATATTACATTTTTGAATATGAAGTGACATTACTAAAATTGCAGTCAGTACATCCCTAGGTAAGGTGACAGATTATAGATAGGAAACTAAAAGTCAAAAGTAAAAATTATGTATTAGGCAGATGAAGGGTTGAAAATTGTTTGAGTTATGTCATCGTACTTCAAGCGATTTTGTGGGCGTTCATGTGCCATTTTCGTCACAAATTAATTCTCCTATATTAGATAGGTTATCCCCAAGACCTGTTTAGTTAAAATTGTCAAATCAAATTATTTAACAGCCGAACAGTAGGGAGCGTGCACGGCGAATACACCGCCAATCCAAATCTTGTGCATTGTTATATTAAGGTCACATTGATATAAAGTGTCAATAATGTGACTTGTATTGGTATGACCACGACTTACTGTATTTGGAATTGACAATTGTAGATGGTATATGATTATTCAGGCCTGCTAAGTTACCTTTTCCATTCGTATAGACCATTGATATTGCTTCTAGGTCCCTATAGTAAAGAAAAGTTATGTAGTCAAAAGTAAAATTGCTTTTTTTTTTATACGGATATTTCTAGAAAATAAAAGGGAAACCAACAACATGATACTTTATTATTAATAGAATATTTGCCTAGATAATTGCGGTTAAAACATTGAGATTTATTGTTTGAATTCTAGATCTAGACAATTAGGACAAAGTTATGAGACAATCAAAAATTAAATAGCCATTATTTCAAGACATTACTTCAAGAATATAAACATTTTATTAGCTAGTGGCTTCTATGGAACAAATTACATCTTTAGCGCAGACCTGCTTTACAACTAAACTTTATTTTAAGGAACCAACCAGTGGATTTAGGATAGTTTAACCAAACCTCAATAAAATTGAATCAACAATTACACCAAAGTATTTTAGCAGCTGCAAGTTACACAAATGACGGGTAGACTATTGAGAAGGAACTTATTTATAAACGTATTTGTCCAGATCAAATTGCTTAAAAAAATAAACATTCTAGTAGGGTCTTACGACTATGATTCTTTTAAGTGTAGCTTACTTACTAAACACTAAGTTGTGACGCATGTAGTATAGTACCGGATATGACTCATAAAAATCAAGAGAAAAAAAAATAAAACATTTGTTTCTGTAAGTGGGTCCTCGGGGGCTCTTTTACATGCCTTATCTCTAATTCTTTTCTTTGGCGCCTCGGGTAATTGACCTTCTGGTGAGAATAAGCGCCGGAAGAAACTCACCAGTTTCTCTTTTCGACCAAGAAATATAAAATTAAAAACATAATTAGTATTGGATATTAGTTGCAATACTGAAAGGTTCTAATTGATGGTACTATGATTTGTCCGCAAGGTTTCATTTGGTAGTTGACAGCAGTAGGAAATTTCAATGAGTCCGGGAAGTGGTTCTCGAGTTCAACAGTTAGAGGGTCCGGGGGCCGCCTGAAAAGTTTAAAATTAAATTTGGTAAAAATAGTTAAACAACAAAAAAAAAAAATAGGGAACGTTACATAGGTAGACTGTGGCACGGGTTAAAACTAGGAAACAGAAAAGAGAAAGTTCTGACACCTTATAGTATGTTATTATGGTTCCTTACTTATAATACTAACAATGATCGCTGTCTCCGAACCAAAAATGATAGTTTATAGCAATAAGCTCTTGCATAACAAGATATTACCCATCACCACTATCTCCCATTATAACAACCATTCTACACATATAGGCAGTATGGACGACCGTTAGCGCATTTGCCCATTGCTCGACTCTCCGTAGATAAATTATAACCAAGTTAAGACCAGATAGGGTGTGTGTTAGGCAGTGGTCATTTTATCCAGTCAATTGGTGGAATAATGCATAGGCATTATTATACTTATAGACTGAATTAGGATTAGCAGACAGGAGAAATAATACTTACAATCATGCTATTCAATAAACCGGGTCCGACATCTGGCATAGCTTTTTAACCATTTATTTTGTTTAGATTCCATTTACTCATGTTCCGATTATTAAATCGACATAATATATAATAAGCAACGTTATGAGTATTACTTTTTAAAGAGTCACAAAGAAGTCTGGTAACGTTGAAAACCTGTAAAGATACAAAATTACACGTTAAGCTCAGTAGGAAATATTTTATATTATATCACTGGTAGCAACATTTAAATGTGGCCTAACAAAGGTAGTATTATAAAACTTACTTAGAATTTCGGTGCCATAGAATCCTTTGGCGTTTCCATTATATTATGTGTCTAACATTAACTTACTTGTATCACATATACTATTTGCATACTAAGTAGTTAACTAAATTATCCCTTCATTGTAAGTTCTCTTAAGATATGTCCTTTGCTTCCTGTGAAAGATTTTAACGATGATTACAAAGTCAGTCTGCTGGTGTAGTTTCATGAACAAATATAGAAGATAGGCATTACACACATACTTACTCTTTTATACGTCATAGTCAATTCATCCACTAATTACTATAATATACCACGAATCCATTGGTAAAAAGTTAGTTATATTCTTCTTGTGGAATATTATGAACATTTTCAAAAGAGCTAATAGACAGCCGACTACTAGAGATGTCAAATGGAACTATGGAACCGCGGCTGAGTAAAGCGACAGAATTAGATATCACACGCAGGTAGCGAACTTTAACACTGGTATTATCCTATCAAATTTGGTCGGATTAATCCATTACCATAGAGAATAAACGTAAAGGTGTTTACACACTTGAACGCATGGAATTTTGCATACTTTATGGCTTTTTATCCAACTTGAGAAAATGAAAATAATTACGATCACGTATTATCGTAAAGGTCTTTTGAATGCAAATCATTTTAGATTTATTACTTTTAGGTAGATTAGAACTATCGAGGTTTAGTTTAGTCTTATACGTAGTTCAATTGTATCAGTTTAGGATAAATTTTAAGTCACTTTACGTTTTCTATGATCTTGTTATTCTTTGAATTGCCAATTAAATATATATATTTCACGTTTTAGATTTTAACATTTATGACAGGTTAAAAACGAATTACAATTACAAAATTATGGCACTAAAAATCCATATTCAGCGTTTTTTTTTCGTCGTTTTATTTTTATCATTACTACTCAGAAAAAATGTTCAAAATCAATGACTGGAATTGACTTTTTTTTATGAAACCGAAAAACAGTCCCGAGATAAGTATTATCAAAGTTGTCACGATTTGTTGTTTCGTTATAACAAATAATCGTCGGACAATAGAGATTGTCAAGTCGCGTGGTTGAAACGTTTAAATATTTTAAGGATTTTCCGAATTAATCAAAGCAATAGGAATATTTCACATTATATCCAATATCAGATTAGGAAGTCGGATACAACTCGTACATTCTATCTAGTCAGTATCGTATCGGAGGTTGGAACCGATATCAGATCGGGGCATGTGGGATCCCTCTAGCCATTGACAAAATATATTTTGATTGTCTGTGAATATTAATAGTTACCATATTTGAAAAAATTGGGACCCTAAGTGTTGCCATATATTACGGTAAAAATTTATAAGCTGAGATTAAGGGAAAATTAATAACCGACCAAATCGGGTGTCAGTCGTGGCCAATAAGTTTAGCATCATGATTGAATTTGACATTCTGCCAGGTTGACCAACTTTGAATTAATAAGAAACTATAAATTGTACTCACAGAGTCCACCATTTGACACCTTATGATTGTATAGAAGAAGTGTTTCTGAACGTACCTAGAGTTTAGCCGGAGTTGCCAATGTAATTTAGTTTGAGCTGAATAGGATATTTTGGTAGTAACATTTTCACATGTCAAAATGACAGAACAATTTTATGAGTTACCAGTTATACTTATGATGAGATTAACGAATTAATCGGAATTTGACATATTTTGAGACGGTTTGTTGGCAGAATTTACTTGCGAAACCATTGAGATAGTAATTAATTAATATGGACTAGATACTATTAGAATAATTTTATAGAACGGTGTTAAGTATTCAAAGTAGTGCAACACAGTCTGTTTGGCTAAATTTAAATGACGCAAGCAACACTGAAAGATAATTGTCATTGTCATTGTCAGATGTAACCGCAAAAAAAAAAAAAAAAATATTATGTTGGTTGAATCATGTTTGCAAAGAAACATAAAAGTTTTATCAGTAAAATTAATGGTGATTATAGTTTGTGTTAGGAGGGTGTTCAAGTTGAAAAGTGAGAACCAGAGTGATGAGTTCATTTTCGTGAATATGAAGTTAGTAATAACAATCCGATCCGACTCGAAAATATAACACCCTAAAGGTTAGTATAATTTTGTCATAATCATACATTCTGATAAATAGACTGTTGAAAATTAGGTAGAAACATCGCGTCCATAGGATACATTCAATAAAAGATGCGGCCTTATCAAGAATGAATGTTATAATGATTGAAAAGAGATTTGACAATAGTTGACAATTAATATCAGATCTAGTTGATATAAACATTTTACCATCTAGATAAACGGTTTACAATTAAAATAGTAAATTTACACACTAATTTTGTCGAGGAATCCTTCATGTGTTTAAGTTTCCTCTGCGAAACATTCCGGAATATCAATAAATACAGTACCTATAAATGTTTGTGTCATTATAACATTTTTATTCTACATATGATGACATCGCATAGAGTAACTAAGATAAACATCTTTTATACGGACCACTTTTCCCTAAAATCAAAATTTACCGAGCTATTAAAATTCAGACCGAGCGAGCCTGAGCAAATCTTAAACTTAGAAAATTTTTGGTTTTTTTTATAGTATAACCCTCTACTATTGTCACTAAATCTTATAAAACATGATAAAATAAGCATGTTTTATTATATAAACTTTTTCCCTTAGATTAGTATTTACTGATATATTGGGGTCAAAAGGTTATTAAATTTATATGAATTTGAGACTTAGAAAATTTTTGAGGGTAAATTTTGATGTCTTTATAACCCTACATTTTTGTTGAAGAATTTTATAGGACATGATAAAATAAGCATGTTTTGTTATATAAACTTTCTTTCTCCGGTCAATAATTATGAGAGTAGAGGTGGTTCAAAATTACAAACATCCGAGGACATTTAAATTCTACTTTCTCTTCCTATAATTTAGGCTAGTCTTTTGCTTAGTCACAAATATAGAAGCATACAGGGTATGAGTACAAAGTAGGCTGTTAGAAGTGAATATTGCCTTCAAGTATGACGGGTGGATTTTAAATAATGTCATCTCGCTCATAGGTCAAACCCACATTTACGCCTGTAGGAGCTCTTTTAATGAAGATCAATGAATTAAATAAGGTAGATATATACCATCATGGGATATCTTGATGAAGTTCTTAATTTATTATCGCAGGTAGCAACTAGCAGCGATCGAGTATTTATGTCAAACACCCACAACAATGTACGCAATCACATAGATATCTATAGTAGGCTAGACGAATTATTGTTAAAAACTAATACAACTCGCTCCGTCCAGTAACGGGTACTAGGGCTATCTTAGGTAACCCGTTAAATTGTAGATGGCGCTGGCGTTGAAATAGATCGCGCGTTTTCAAGTACAACCCAGAAATACCAATTTGAAAATTCAAGTATTATGTTGTTTAATCTCATAAACCATTAAATGGCGGCAACATCAAGATAGATCTCATTTTCGTTTGTTTAACTTGGAATTCGTAAATAAGGTTTAAGTAATTTTGTTCTATATCAAATCTCAACTGGCGACTTCATATGAGTGCAAATTAATTTCAGTAGCTCAGGTTAGTACGGAGCCGTATTTAAGAAGCCTTAGGAGAAAAACTAGTTAGCCAATCGAAGTTAGTACCTAGTAGAGGTATCAACTGGTCTTGTTGGCCTAGGGTAGCTTAGGGCCAGGGCCTTGTTTGTTATTAAAATTATTAATGTAGTTTTAGGGTTCAGTCGTAATGAAGTCCTTTGGTCACTCGTTCTCTACACCAGGGTTCCTGCCGTTGCGGTATACATTTTGATGTTACCTGTTAGAATGTTATAGTAGGGAAGTTTTCACCCATCATCATCACCATTAACCTTTAAAGGCGCTTCATTTTTCTTTTTCCGTATAAGGGTAGTTAAACTGTTACAAAATGAAAACAAAAATAGGACATTAATCGTTAGCAGAGGAAAAAAAAAGTGATTAGGGTATTTATGATATTATTAACTCAATAACTACCAATGATTATTTTCCATATTTTAGACTGCTAGTCATTTATAAGCTATTCAAATCAAGGTCATGCCTATACTTTTATGATTAGTTCATAGTATAACTTTTGGAAGTTTATTATCTTTTGAATTTCGCTGCATTTTATGAGCTACATATTTGCTTAATTAATTTGATGCTATGCCATGAAATGGAACAAAGTAAACGGATATGTACTATGTTAAGATAAGTTAAAGAAGAAGTAATCCATGTTAAACCTTGAGCGATTAATAGGGGTTTTAAAAGGGTATTCATTAATTTCCATTTTACAATGTAGACATTATATATTATATATTTATTGATATACAGGATGACTCTGAATATTGCAAATATAGGGGTTAAAAATCATAACTATGGAATTAAAATTAAAGGTTCCAATTTGGAAAAATGTTTTACTTTTATCATAAGCGGTGGTGGCATTATAACTCTATCATTATAGTTTTAAGTCTTGAGGAACCGGTATTATGTATCTTTTAAGGTATATCACAACATACAAAGGTATGATAGATATATTTTTTTATTTTGGGCTAAGGACAGTCTGTGCTGAAAAAATTTTTATGAATATTTTTTAATTTTTTAGTTTTACTGGTAATACCTTGTTTGGATGTATGAAACGGAATGAACTTGCGCGCACAATGAGAGATAGATAGTGTGAATTGTATTAATTTAAGAAGATGCAATTGAGGAAGAATGTATAAATGTCTGTAAGCGAATAAGAGGGGGGAGGGGACACCCGGGTTTTGATATGAGATGAATGTCTATGTGATGTATGTTAAGTGGTGTATAATAGTGATGAGACAGTGAAGATTGCATTTGGTTAAATGGGTTTCTTCAACCGGACAAGGCCTTGCTGTTTAACTATTATTATAAGATAAGATTTTTATTTATTTAAGAGGAACTATTATTCTACGTTAGAGCCGAAGGCGACTGCGCATAATAGTTGGGGCCGGCTGTGACGATCCTTAGTATCGCCCACGGATTAAAATAATTGAGTTTATTCAGAATTTGAAACTTCAGTTGCAAACTTCAGTTACGGGTTTCAGAGCTGGAAAAATTGTAAGGCTTACCAGTTCAACCGACCGAACTGAAGCTCCTAAGAAATGCAGAGTAATGGATAAAATCCTAACATTGCTCAAACAATTACGTTAGGCGTTTGGATAAACATTATATTAGGAAAAGATATGAAAGATTTGCAATCTTACCTAGTATAATTATCCATGGACGTTGGTGACGAAAGCACCCAAGGAAGGGTATATTTACAACCCTGGCACTTATAAACATAACATAGGACAGTTGCAGATTATTCCAATACTTAATTAATTTTCTTCGCCACGTGAACGTAAACAAGGAATGATATCGAAACTGACCGAATGTATTTGAAGTGATGTCACAAATACAATCGCGTAAGTTATGGTTTAGGGAAAATTATCGGAATTAAGATAATGTTTTAATTTAGATTAATTATATTATATAGATTAGAAAATTAAGAGAAAATTATTGGTGAGTTTATGAAAGTGATTTGTGATAGCTAAATTAATAATATTATTTGCGGGTTCGAATGGGAAAACTTAGTTAATACAGAACTGATTGTCTATGGCAAAGATAAATAATCGAAAGTACCCGTAGATAAGATTCCTAAGGAATAGACCTTTTGCTCTTAGACATAAGGATGATTTTGGGCAAACCGTAAAATATTGGCGCCTTTTTATGGACCAATCACAAAACGTCCCAATGATATGCATATGTGTGCAGTATTTTTGGACTGTTGGATTATCGAAAAATGTTGCCAATTACTGGAGGAGCAAATTGGATTGGAGAATAATTGTATGATTAGATAATAAAATAGGTAGACTATAATTAAGCTTTCTAGTAATTAGAAAAGGACATTAAAAGGATAATTTATTTATGTGTTATTATACGTTAGGACAACAGTATTTTAGCATAAATGGGAAACATTCGGGAATTTATGTTTCAATAATTGGGATCACCGCTTACGAAACGGACGGTTATACGGACTACCCTCGGAATAAAATTCCTCAAATCAAACAAAGAAATAGGCTGTATGTCTTTAGTCATAAGGGCGATATTCAGCCAAATGAGAAAGTGGCGTGATCTTGCTTCTTCCAATCAGAGGATGTCCCGGAACTATGAATGTGTGAAATTTACCCTGATGAAGAATCGTGCATAATGAGACTGAGATATCGAAGGATCGACATAAGGTTGAAAATCATGTACATACGAAAAACCGGGAGAAACGTCTATAAAACCCGATGTAACCAGTATTTCAGCGTTCAGTCTCGCCTCGGCGACATTGATACCAACCTCAGCTCTCGCGAGCTGCCATCAATAGTCTTCGTCTTCAAACCAGCCCTGGAGGCTGCCAACATTTAGTCGCCGATACTAGATCTCTGCGAAAGCTGTACAGGCCGGTACAGGCTATGTCTAGTGTTAGGAAATAACTGAACCTTTGCGAAAATCTTTCGAGATTATGTTCAGTTATTAGTCAGATTAGGGATCTCTTCAATTATTCTCATCTGCGGCTTGCCGACGGCGGAGCCCTGCCCATTTTCAGCCAGAATTTGGGACTTCTTCAATTATTCTCTTCTGCGGCTTGCCGACGGGGGGGTTATCGCCATTTTTAGCTAGAATTTAGGACTTCTTCAATTATTCTCTTCTGCGGCTTGCCGACGGGGGGGTTATCGCCATTTTCAGCCAGAGTTAGGGACTTCTTCAATTATTCTCATTTGCGGCTTGCCGACGGGGGGGTTATCGCCATTTTAGGCACATTTTAGTCACATCTTAGTCGAGGGTTTATGACCAAATTGGGGAAGGCCTACGTCCATTATTTAGTCCAGGCTGGGCCTACGCGAAAGCCATGGCCATTTTTTTAGTCAGATTTTAGGCAGATTTTAGTCTTAGTTTAGTCACATTTCAGTCAACAGGTCCTATGTTCATTAAGTTAGTCCAGGCCTACCTACAAAAGGGTCATGTTTTAAATAGGAAAGATTTATGTCCATTTTCAGAAGTTCTGTCTTGCATACAAGGGGTTCTAGTCTAAATTTAGGGGAGACCTACGTTTAATTTAGGCTGACAGTCGGTAAGAATCCTGTGATCATAGTTTGAACCATAATATGAAACTTAAATCCACGTTACAGCGGAGGGAATCGTCAATTATCAACGGCGGGGCAGCGGGCACGGGGAGGAAGCCGTCCGCTGCGTGCTCGACGGCGTGCACCTGGTCCTAGATTGAAGATAACAAAGACATACTAGCAACGGCGCCACGGAGGGCTGGCTGGCGGTGAACGTGCAGACCACGGCGGCGGCGTGTTCCTGTCCTTACAGCGGAGGGAATCGTGACTATCGGCGGCGGGCGCGTCATCCTGGGGCAAGACCCGGTTCCTGTTCGTAGAGGTTTGAAGACATCGAGGGGTAAGTGTTTTATTTTATCACTGGTAGGGCTATTCGTGTGGGGGTTGCTTTGTTTTGGGAGGTTGTATATGAATCTGAAAGTCATAGGCCTGTCTAGTCCTAGAATTGTCTAAAGTCTACTAAAGTTATTATCATATTAAATGCATTTTGAGTCAATGATAGCAACAATTTCGGTTGAGACGTCAAGCGAAATTGTTAGCATATTTTTTTGAACGAGCATAGGCAGGCAAATTTGAAGTGCTTTTATAATAATGTACATTTTTGCAAGGGTTTTATTTTAGTTGATTTTTCTTACTTGTGTGTTATTTGGATATTTTGTTTGTGCGGAATATTTCGACATTTGCGTTAAACTATAAATTTGGTTTATGAATAATGTGTGATACTTAAATATTTGTGCGAACACACGGATGTGTGTTAATTCGTCATTAAGTGTATGCGATTGGGCGCCTACCCTCAAATTCGTACGGAATACCTCGACCATTGCGTTGAACTATAATTTTGTTTTATGAATTATGAGTTTATGAGTTTCGTACACGTATGATTAGAATTAAGTCGGGTTTTACGTATTACCTCACGGTATTACATAGTTGTAAGCTTGCGTTTAATTGATGCGTAAACTACTATTTGTTTATGAATAATGAGTTTATAAGTTACGTACAGGTACGGTTGGATTTAAGCCAGGTGGTACGTTATCGTATTGTGGTGTGAATGTGCGGTTTCTCATGAATTTTATAAGTGTTCATTTATCTGAACATACATATTTTCTGCAGCGTATTTGCGTGTGCAATCATACCCTCAATCTTTACTATACTGAGTAATGTATGCAACTTACTTCCAGGAAGTTTTATTTACGAATCTTTAAGAGTACGAATTGAAACATATTCAAAACACCGAGACCTTTTGTTGGTTTCACCGAGATTTATTTATTTTAATTATTATGCATTTATGTGTTGTGAATGTGATGAGACGAATCTATTGTCGGATACTTGCATGTAATTTATTGGGTTGGTTTTGTTACTTATTGCATTTCTATGAGTGGATGCTTTTATATTTTATGATGATAAACCCGTGTTCAGGCAAATATTACCCGATGTTTATTCATGTTTACATAAACTTTACACATTCAGTCACACATACTTGCACATTAATTTAGTATAGGGTAAGTTAGCAGCTGATAGTCATAAATTTATTTATTACTTATAGACAACTTCAAGCATTCTTTTGGGAACCGAGTAGGTAGTAAATTGATCTTAAAGGGGGGGGAAATGAGGTCAATTTAATAGGTGGATAGGGGGTGTATAGTTAGCAATAGATATATCATTACTATATGATATTAGGTAGGTGCCGTGGTAATCGGGGGGAGACGGTTTGTCTGCCATATTGCCGTAATGTGACAGGGGGGCGGTCTCTGCCTCCGGGCTGACTGTACTTACGAGATAGGCTAGTAGTTCTGGGGATAGGTTTCAGAATTGTACTCATGCTGACATGAGTCATGCCGGCAAGGTTGCAGTTCCTTAGGGGTTACTGATAGTAGAGGTTATTGTCATTAATATTGATCCGTAGTTTATATAGCTCATCCAAGCATAGTCACGCCGTTTGTGGACCCATGGGTAACTCAGGCTGACGTGAGTGTCTACTGTACTTCCCCCTAATGACCGTGTGACTGTGGGAAACCCTAGTGTGGTTATGTGTTCTTCACCGACGCATGCCATACAAACAAGCTTGCTTGTCCGGCTTTGCCGAGCATTTGGCTGATGGAGGATTGTTGGCCTCTCCTCGGAGAGTTGAGCCCTGCCTAGCGGGAAATCCGAAATGCAGTCATACCCCTGTTGTATACTCGAGCTTAGTTCGCGATTTGTTTGACCCTTTGCTATTAGTGACCCATGGGTATCTTGTAGGGGGAGCTTAGTTCAAGGAATACCGACCAGAGTTGAATTGTAGTATTACCATTTCTTATATCGTCACGCCACATTATTATGCAATCCCGGGGGGGTCAGGGTCCATATCCCCGCAAATGTTAGTGGGAGTCATGCAGGTTACGACCGGTGTCTGTTGAGTATGTGATTTTGAACTCTTTAGCGTGAGTGCTTTGGGAGCTGTATTATAATTGGCTTAGGGAGAGTTTACTCTCAATTACATAACAAGTTTGAACACTTGATACACCACTCTTATTCGTCAATAAGAACCAGCTCTGGGAGGACCCTTGGTAGCTATTCGAGTAGGGATTTAGGTACACTGGTTTAATCCTAGGTTCCCACATACCGACTTTTAAGACATTAAAGTCACACTTAATACATATCACATTATGATTTAGGCTTTATTGACTACTTACTTTTGATTTGTTCTTTATCATATTATGAAATAGGTTTGACTGACTGACATCTTAGTATAGCTAGGCCAAGATACTTGACCGTTATAGGGTTACTGACATCCTGCCTTTGACAAGACTACTAGACTGAATACTATGACTAGACCCTCTACATACAGCGACTGTACTGGTAGGTTAACTGACCGGTGGATGGTTATTTTGCGACGTTTTTTACCATTCGCAAAGCCCTACCTTACAAAACGTTGGTAGTTTCATGAATTGTGAAGATTGAGCAAATTCCATAAAATAATCCATCTTTCACAATTCTTCTTGCCAGGTATTAGAGCAGAATCAGTCTATAGATAAGCCTGTATCTTAGCTTATGTTGTCCTGCATGTGGGGAGCTGGGACTGACATATGCTATAGATACAGCACCTTAGTTATAACACTACGTTATAACCTCCCTATTTGCTGTCCTCTCAGTAATATTGGCATCTGAGCCGATACAAGAATTTCCCATAAATGTTATATGCCTCCTGGCTTTTTTGTGGAGGGGGCTTATCGTCTATGGCCGGAGCTACTGGTGGTTGCGGAGGTAGGAGCGCCACCCTTGCCACATCTCTAATACCTTTTTTATACTATAATATCAACGACTATAATCATACAAAAAGACTACTTCAATTGACAGACAATTTTGTATAGAATGACTCATGACTGCCTTCCCGCCTCTCTAGAACCTTCTATATAGTCTAGAATATAGAACTCTAACATGATATCATCTCTTATTAACATTACGCCTTTCTTACATAAGATAATAAAAAGTTAACTCATATATTTTATATCTACCATACTTACATTTCCTTCAATCAAGTCAAATATTCCTGCGGAGTCCCTGTCTTATCGAAAAGAGTTCTGGGTTATCTACATCACAACGAAGGGTCCTACCAATACTAGAACGATCACGCCATGGCCAAAGACAAGTTTAGATTATTAATGTAGGTATAGCACATCAACCATCCAGTAATAAGTATTATAGGAATAGTTCAGTATTAACAGCCTTCAGTACCTACACTAGAGTCAGAGAAAATTACCAGTAGTTTCAGATTCTTTAGATTTTCATTCAGTACTAAATTTCAGTAGTATAGTTTCAGCTGCAAAATTCATCGTCATGTAATTTCAGTAGGGCAGATTTTCTAGGGCGAATTTCTAGGGCGGGAAAGAAGATGTAGCTAGAGTAGCGAGAGTAGTATTGAGGTGCTAGGATAGCGAGTTGCTACATCTTCAAACGACATGGATGACGTGATACGGTTATAAGTTCAGAGCTAATATCGTTAATGTATGCAGTTATCGAAGCGCATTGTTATTAACTTGATGTAATGTGATTTGAAATACATAAATGTGTGTCTCATTCAATACTTAATTAATTTTAGACTAATAATCGATGTCTAAATTAGCGCCTATAGTGGCAAATGTGATAAGTATCGTGGGCAATTGGGCACACGGATTTATAAGAACTGTGATTGGGCATATAGTGGGCATGTAAGCCACATGTGAACTATAACAAATTCCACAAATCGTTAGCTAAGGAAAATATAATTTAAACTCAGGGGGTGTTCATCAAGTAGGTACTTAAAATATGTTTTATCATAGACTAAACCAGTTTAACTTAATTATAACTGTTAAGTGTGACGACAAAACGTTATTAGCAGGGACCGCAACTTTGGTGCCGATGACTGACGTATGACGTTTAGTCCGATATAGGATGTTTTTTTAATAACATTGCAATACCTCAATTCTTTATAATGAAATATTAAGAATTATTTGCATAAAAAATAATGTTCACATTAAAAAACGATGCAAGTATTATTTTTATTCGTTTTTTTACAGTAATGTAATTGTAACAAAAAATATTATTCTTCGTGTAAATAAAACAACATATTAACGGAAGGATTTTTTTTTATACATTTCACACGTACATTCAGGGCAAAATAGTTCTTGAACCTCTCGCCAATTACCAAAATTAGCGTCGCACTGGTCATAATTCCTATAACCGCACCGTATTCCAGCGTGTTATAACGGGCCGTGGTGGCTGAGGTATGTCAGGGTAAAGTTGTCTCAATACTGACATTCTTGAGGGCGATTTTAAAAATGCTAATTTTACACTTGCTATTAATTCATTAACATCATCGTATAATTCTCTAATGTTCTCTGCAACACGGTTTAGCCCGTGGGCTACACATGTTACGTGTGTTAAATTTGGGAAAATGTCGTTTAGTGAGCGGCCTGCTTTTAACATATACGGAGCTCCATCAGTGAGAAACAATGCCACTCTTTCATGATAAGTATCACTTTCAAACAGTTTGTTTAACGAGTTAATCACTAATTCTTTAATAGTAACATTATTGGTTTTGGCCAGA
Source organism: Eudemis profundana (assembly GCA_947034925.1). Taxonomy (NCBI): domain Eukaryota; kingdom Metazoa; phylum Arthropoda; class Insecta; order Lepidoptera; family Tortricidae; genus Eudemis; species Eudemis profundana. The sequence goes on from OX344798.1 coordinate 16,974,952, forward strand.
ACTTGACAAACGATAAGGTGTGGTTTGCTCGCGTTGGTTTCCTTAAGAGCTCCGACAATCACATTTGCAATTTTTTGCTGAAGTCTGTCTTGTGTCTCATCCACACTTACGTAAATATATGAATTACCTATATCTTGCCATATAGAAGCGTAAGTCTTTTGAAATGTTTTTGGTAAAAAATTACACCTTAAGTTCGATTCTGACGGTATACTCACATTATTTGCATATTTTCCGCTAATGCATTTTTCAATAAAATTGGAAAAGTTCTTATTTTTTAATTGATTCCAGGGTATATTCGAAGCTATCATAAATTTTGTTAAATCCATATTGAAATCATGCTGTGTCATTTTTCCTCCTTCTCGTTCTATATGCTTTTTTGTTTTCAAATGTTTCTCTATATTACTTGCTTTTCCTGTTAAATATTGGTCACAGCAGGAGCAGTACATTTTTTCATTTTGTAAAATAAGAAAAGGAAATTTCTGCAAATACGATTCCATAGCGAAGCAATAATATTTCGGTTATATTTTACCAATGAAAAATAATTAAACAGAAATTGGTTGTCATTTCCCACAATCTTGGTTTTAACATGACAAAGACAATTATGTTTTTATACGTGGCCAGTACGTGGAAAACTCTTAACTCAAGTTTTAATATCAGTAAACTAAAGAGGCTAATAAGTTGTTATTTGATTAAGTGTATATAATCTAGATAACAACACTCTGTATTTAGCTTGACGTCGTACGTCTGTCATCGGCACCAAAGTTGCGGTCCCTGGTTATTAGGGTAGCCGGAAAGGGTCAAAGGATGCGTGATGTGTGATGTTAAGTCGCAAAGCCTGTTATATGAATTAGACATGTCGTTAACCCACGCAGAATTCAGGTAACTCTCGTACATTTAGGAAAATAAAACCGTTTTCAATTCTAACAAACTGTTTACTTTTAAAATATTCGCTTATTTTTATAAAATTTTGTAATTTCTGCAGGGGTTTGCGGAATTGTTGTTCCAATGGAGCTTTTACTGCAGATAAAAGTATTGTTAACTTGAGAAATCGTGTTTTCTGGAAACTTGTCCAAATATTTTGAGCGGGTTTTTTTTATGACTACTTTTATGAACAATAGTGAATCTGTGTGCCTACCATGAGTTGACTTTTCGATCGGCGCTAGCGAGTATCGAGCCCTCGATGGTGTCCTGCCGTTTGACCAAAAGTCATTTGGCAAAATTACACTTGACAAACAACGTTTTGCAAAAAAATGTTTCGCCAATTGATCATTTTACTACTAATCATTTTACAAATGACTCACTTTACCAAATGATCAACAGTTAAATTTACATTTTATAAATAATTATTTGACAAAATTAACATTTAGCAACTGAGTTATCAGACAAAACTACGCTTGGTCTAAAAACGTTTGGTACAATGTATTATTTGACAAGTGTTTCGTTTATTAATAAATCTAATAATAGATATGGTATGGGTCAAATTAATACACAGTACCTATTTGGCAAAAAGAGTAGGTCGTTAGGTTAGGTTAGGTTAGGGTTTGAACTGCGTCCCCCAACAAAAACGAACTGCTGGCAGAAAAATTAGGTTGTTAGTTTAGGGTTTAACTGCGTCCCCCAACAAAAACGAACTGCTGCCAGAAAGACTAGATTGTTAGGTTAGGTTAGGGTTTGAACTGCGCCCCCAACAAAAACAAACTGATGCATTTAGACTAATCATGGAAAAAACCTAGGTCGTCGGTTAGGTTAGGTTTGTATTATGACCACCAATATATTATTATGAGCGAGCGAAGCGAGAGGAGCGTCATAATGCAAGATTGCTTGCCTTCTATATAATTTTGTAACTTGTGGCGATATAAAGGGTAGCGGAATAAATTACCCAACAGACTAAATCATAATGTTTTAAAAAAGAAGTACTTTTTATGAAATAACATCTTGTTAAATGACATTTGGACAAATGCTTAATTTGCGAAACATATTATTTGGTGAAATGAAAAAAGGTCAATTGACATTTTATTATTTAACACATTTACCAAGTGTAGTGTTTGCTAATTAATCATTTGCTAATTGAGTTTTTGTAAGATGATACTTTTGTCAAATGTCTCGTTTGCCAAATGGTTATTTGGTGAAACGTTGTTTGTCAAATGATCATTTGTCAATAATTTTTTGGTCAAACATTAGTGAACCGCCCTCGATGACAGTCTATCTCTTTCGTACTATTGGCGCGTGCGAGAGAGGTGCACTGACTCTCGATACGAGAAACTCGCTAGCGCCGAGCGTACACTCAACTCATGGAAGGCACACTGATTGTGCATTCATTGCGACAATTTGTTACGTCTGTCACCAGAGAACCCATCAGAGATAGCGTTGCTCTGACGGAGACTGGAGACGGAGTTATAGCGGAATATGGCAGGGAGACAATTGGTCGTAACACAAGTTCCATTGCTATGTAAAAAAATGTCCGATGTCTTGAACGTGATTTGGTATCAACTTTGTACATTGTTTTCCAAAATAAAACCTATGTTTATATCGAAAGATATGTCGTTATCTCTGTACTCATGATAATGACTAACTCTAAATATTTTTATCAAACCTATCTTTTGTAAGTTGCCGATAATACGCGGCAAACGACCAATCAGCACCCTCGGAGTTATATTCACAAAAGATTTTTCTACACACCTTAAAAGGATAAGCCATTCGCTACAGCTGTAATTATACCTTTGTAATCTGTGCACCAGTTTGTTAGAGTTCTTTGTTGGTTAGAGACAATGGCGGAAGGTCAAGGTGCTAGTTTACGAAGAAATATGAGGCATTTAATAGAAATGTTTGAGGCACGAAATAATCTCTCCGAGGAGCAGGATGTCGCGGATGCTGTCAATACCATTTTGGACGAGATGACTGGTATGGATTACAAATACCTTGTTACTTCTTGAAATTATCAATTACCAGTGCTCATTGAAATATTGTTTCTCTTGATCCTGAAGCAATATACCTCAGTACTAATACGCTCCCATTTATTCTCAACAAATCTACAGCTCTCTGTATTCAATATCAAATTAGTAACGAGTATGTTCTTACTCCTCTTCAACAATACGGTTGGGTGACATTCCAATTTTACTCCGACGTCGTCTAGTCATTATCTCTTTAGATATTTGTATTTGGAGTTTTTTCTCGGTCCCTTGATCTTCTTATGTTATTTGTTCACCTTTAAACATTCTTCACTGTTTCTATTAGCAATATTCTCATGTACCTATTTATTTAAATTGATGCCTCTGGCTGTTGGTACATTAAAGAATAACGTTCTACTGCGGTCGACCCCGTTTTTCCAAGCAAATGCTCATTAAACACATACCTAATATCGAAGTGGACCTTTACTCGTTTTGTAGAGACTTCGAGAAAAAATATATTGCACAAGTTAGTCTCGTACTGATCGCCCATTCATGCAAAGGAAAGTTATAGTGATTTGGGTTTAATATGATACATAAATGTGACAAATTTCTCGTAATTTATGCCTTTACGACAGCCTGAATGCAGGCTTATTTGCATACTTAGATGAGAGGCACGATACTAATCAAAAGGAAAGCTTTATCACAGAATTTGGTATAATTTAGTATTTTGCTGGATATGTAGCCTACTATACATACATATGTCATAATGTTACTGGTGCGAAATTAAACACTCAACAGCGTGCGTGAGTATGTCTGTGTGTTTCCATAATGAATTCGCTAAAATGCCATGAAATATATTTTAGATAAAATATTAAATATAAATGATTATGATGGTTTTGATATTGATTTTAGTGTCATCTTAGTAAAATATTGCTCAGTACGAAATTGTGAGTCACTCCACGATGATAAAGCTTTGAGTCATCAATATAATTCGCCTGTGGACTCGATTTTTTTTCTGTCGTAAATCGATTCTACTATTTGTGAGGAACAAATATCTATTATGACACCTAATACATTTGTATAAGTATAACAGCCACAAATTGTAACCAAAAGTAGCAGATCGCACTGAGCATTGAAAACGCTCTAAGTATACAAAACGGAAAGAACTTATGACGTCATCCGTTCCATCGCTGTACTAAGTCTGTATGAAATAAAAATTGCATTTTGCCATTTTGAGCACGAAAAAGTGCGTTTAAGCACATAGTTGCCATACATTTATTTTCTCAGTGTTATTTAAGCATTCCAAAATAAATTTTTCTTTAAGATGATAAAAAAAATATCGTTTTTTTTTAAACTTTGTGGTCTCATATCTTTATATTTTTTATACATTTTTAGGGTTCCGTACCAAAATGGTAAAAAAGGAACCCTTATGGTGCGACTCTGTCTGTCTGTCTGTCTGTCTGTCCGTCTGTCACAGCCAGATATCTCAGGAACTACTGCTGCTATCGGTTTGAAATTTGGAATAGTGTTAAAAGTAGCTAACCCGAGCTTATTGGACATTAAAAAAATCTTGTAACTTTTTTACTTTTTTTTTAAAGGGCTCCGTAATGGGATTTTGAAAATCGAAAGTAGGGCTAATATATCGAGTGGGGTATCAAATGAAAGAGCTTAGTTTGTAGATATACTGTTTTTATTTTTTTTTCTTAAATAAATAGTTTTTGATTTATGGCGAAAAAAGTTTAAAAAAATACCATTCCCCCCCCCTATTATCTCCGAAGTTACTGATCAGAAAAATGTGTCATAATTACCAATTATTAATGTCGTCCTAAATATTACAGGAAAAATATAACGGTTTTCCTCACTTGCACCGTTTTTGAGAAATTTGCAAAAATCATAACATAACACATACTTATTTGCTCCTACTAAACTAATCGCCATACAGTTTTTCTTGAACTATTCATGTATCTACTTATTAGGATTATTATTAATATTAGGAAGACCGATATATTTTCTCTTCCTAACTTGAATACTTTTTAAAAATTTACAAAAATCTTAACATATTTCTTCTACCCGTAGGTAGTAGGGATACGAGAGCCATCTAGCGGAGAGTAGCAAAACTAAGCGATGGTTTATAATGTTTATATCAGATTACATAAAAAATGTCTATTAAATACAATGATCACTCATCAGGAATCGGGAAAAAAACATAAAGTAACAATAATTATTAAAAACTATAATAGGAGTATGTTAGGAAATTTGACACTAGTAAATACCATAAAAATGAAATACCACTAGCGCCATCTAGGGACACAAATCTAAAATAAAGTGTGCTTCAAAACATGATTCCTTAATGAAAAATGATACATGAGAACTAACTTAGTTGACAAACAATTATTTCAATCAGCCAATAACAAAAAGTAACGTTTAAAGTTAAATTACAAGTAAAATTTACGCGCTATTTAGTATCAATAGATGTCGCTGTAGCATACGCTGCATCGCGCTGTTAAGATTTTTCCTGGTTTAATAGGGCTAAAGTGCGTGTAAGGCAAGGTTGCTGTTAGTCGTAAGGTTGGTCTACTTACGAGTTTATACGGAACCCTCGGTGCGCGAGTCCGACTCGCACTTGACCGGTTTTTTTTGTTTATTTCTTTTGTGTTATGATAATTTAGTATTTTCCAATCCATGTGGCTATATTATGTTGTAAAATTCAACATTAGTCAACATTCGAACCTACCTCCAAATATTCTGGAGTTATACCTAACTCCAAATATTCTCTAAATCTTCGGTAATCTGAAGTAACGAAACAATTTACTCAAGTTGCGTCTGTATGTATATGATTCTGGATCACATTTCATTAGCTGTTTAGAATGCGATACCACAAATAACTAGTAGTTATCACAACAACTACTATATTTGACAACGTACGTTAACTCTATAATTATCCAGAATTTTCCTAACTGGATAGTCATAAATAGTAAATTAAGTAATTGAGGAACGGCGACCTCACAGAGTAGGTAAATACAAAAAGTATCTCCAAGGGTTTAGTTAGATATCTCGTCATCCAAATACATGTGCTCGGTAATGAATATTTAAGCGATGGTTTGTTTCTGCATACAGGTGGTGAAACCGACCCTACAGCTGCGTCCCAGAGTCCCGCAGCAGAGCTCGAGGCATTGATCGAGCGCCTGGAGCGAGTGACCTCACGCCTGGAACGTCTGCCGCTGCTGCGCGCGCGCTCGCCGACCCCGCCGCGCTCGCCCCAGCCCTCGCCCGCGACCCCCGCGTCGCCCGCCCCGTCCCCCACCCCGCAGGAGCCCGAACCCATCGACACCGACAATATGAGTATCAGCGGGTTTCAAGATATTGTACAGGTAATTAATAGTGTTATGTGAAAAGACACTAAAAAGAGAGATCCGTGACGGTGATCCGGTATGAAGTTAGGTCCTAATCATTTGGGACGCCTGGTATGAGCAATGCTCAGTGAGCATGACTCACCCGTTCAACTTCAACTGATTAGACCTAACTGTTACCTAGGAGCTGCATATACGCTCCCGAAGTGATAAAAGGTATTACCGGCACCATTTTTTTAAATTCATAAACTGACTAGCGGTTGACCTTAGTAGCGCCTGATAGTAGGCGACTAAGAGGTCGAAGATGTAGCTCACATTCTGTAACAAGTCGACTTCTTGTTTGAGGGTTCGGCAATTACCTATTTTCTTTACGGTGTATTACTGTGACTTTTATTTCGCCAGGCCGAATGAGTCTCATGCGGGCCGCGACCGATATACATATCAGTGGCGTGGCGTAAAATATATCCTTGGGCAAGCCGGTGCAAATTTGACGTACATTTTCTTTAAGAGCTGAAGAATAGGGTGCTCAAATGCCTGATATTAGGCAAGCCGGTAGGAATCGAGTTCTTTGGACGCCACGCCACTGATACATATGTATCTAATTTTACTGGTTAAAACCGGGGTTAGATTAGTTTATCTTATCTAAGGACATTTTATGTAGCCATAATTTATGCATACTAATATTTTAACTCAGATAAACTTGCGTGGACTAAAAATTTCCAAAGACATAAATCTCAGACCAAGGTTTCGCCAGCTTCGAAGTCGCTGCTTACTCGTTAATTAGGTAGGTATCAGAGAGCGAGCACTGAGGAGCGGCTCTCGTTAATTATTAACCATTACATTGGGATTCCAAACATCCATGATCTCATCGAAATAAATCAGCAGGGTAGGCAAATTTATATCCACAAATATTCCATCGGAGATTTACTTTATTTGAAGCTTCGATTTAACGATTGAATTAGCCAATTAATCTCAGCTTAGCCATGACGAGCGATAGGCGCAGCCGCTCGCAGGAAGTATCAAGGCCTGTCAATATCCGTAGCTGCCACCCCCCGTGCAAATAGGTATATTATCGTTTATTAGAAACTTGCCAAACGTTAAGAACATTCCTTAGTTTGATTTAGTGTGCTGGCTTATTAAGTTTTCTTTACGTTAGTTCTTTTTTTATTATTTCTGAGTGATTGCGTAAAGATGACAGGAATTAGAAAATAATTATTAGAGTTCGTTAGCGCAGATGACTGATTGATAGATCGAACTTATTTTGACAAAATCAATATATTGATATATTGACGTCATAACATTGCAATAAAAAGTTAGTTATGCTAATAACAATTATTAAAATAGTCATTTATGTTCCGGTGTGCAGTGGCGAGGCTTGAGGCTTGAATTGAAATGCTTATGGAGTGGCTTCATTACGCAAATTAGTTCACGCCACTTATAATTTACAGTTAGATGCAAGTTATCTATCTTGAAACAGAGCAACGTTCTAAACATTTCTCATAATGGGTAATTCCATGAAAATGTAACGGAAGTTACGATTTCATCGCGTGTTTATTTATTTATGGCGTAAATTTAACAAACACGCGAGAAATTGGTAACTCGCGTTACTCTATGTCGTGGAATTACCCAATGAAACTTAATAGAGGTCCCACCAGCAACTTCGTTCGCGGAGATAATCTATATTTTGCTTCACCGTAATCGGGTAAAAAGTATGCTATGTGTTAAGCGGGATCATAATCTATCCGTTCACCAAAATTCATGGAAATCGGTCTGGTAGTTTTCGCGTGGTGCGCGAAAAAACGATGTTTTTGCGTTCTAATACTTAACTTAATGCCGTCCATCGTCTAAAACATTAAGAGCACTCTAAAACAGATCGCCCTTTCTTGATAAGGGTTCAAAGCTATTCAATTATGGTTTTCATTATTAATTGTTCCTAAGATTCTCGTCCTGTTATAATTAATTACTATTCGGTGTTTTACTAACGAGGATATCGTTAAGCGACTTGATCCCGATTGGCCCGTCGCACCTGATACCGATGGTTTCTGTGATACCGTCAATGCTGAATCTGCTATCTTCATTAATTAACTAGCAGTACTTTTGCTTGGTGATTGTGCAAAAAGCCACGAGTGCAATTTTCACGAACTGTATCTCGTCTGCTTTTGAGTATGGATCAACGTCAAAGTGGAGTGGTTAACATTTGGCATACGGGCTGAATTGGTTAATTGGGCGTGACTGCTCCCAAATTGGGATAGATTTCGGATTATACACATATTCTTAATGGTGTTAGGTACACCACTAATGTATCTTTCAGACCCCTATGTGACCGTTTTAAGACTATTATGATTTTGTTCCTTGGTGCAGGGTCCGTTGCGGTCATACCTGGAGTTGTCCAAGCGCATTGGCGGCGATGTCGCCACTCACGCTGATCTCGTCGCAAATGCTTTCCAGTAAGAATTTTCATAAATTTATTTTATGCTATGGTTTTACTGAATTTCACCTATCGCTATATATGTATGTAATCAAATATTGTACGTCGATGTTAAGGAACTTAGGTATGCTGGAATCGACTTTCAACCTTAAATGCAATGACAATACAAAAGCAACGCTAGCAAAAAATTAATATATTTTTTGCTGGCGGAAACTGAAGGAAGTTCTTAGCAAAACATGTTTTTACAGGTTGGAATTATTATTATCGTCCAAAAGTTTCAGTGTAAATTACACTTTTCAGTTTCAAATTTCAAACAACTTTTGACATTGTTGTGTTTAGCGACTTTGGTTATGAAACAACTAAAACTTTTCAAACTTTCATTTCCTCTGTAGGTACTCTCGAGAAATGTTCTTTAAATTTAATATTGTTTACAGGGCTCAAATGCGTTACATTCAGCTAGCGGGCTCCCGAAGCAAGCCATCGCAGAGCGAGGAAATGCAACTGTTGGCTCCCACCAGCGAACAGATCGCCGCCATTCAAGCGTACCGCGAGAAAAACCGCGCGTCCAAGCTCTTCAACCATCTGTCGGCTATATCCGAGAGCATTCCCGCTCTTGGCTGGGTGGCTATAGTCCCCACGCCGGCGCCCTACGTGAAGGAAATGAACGACGCTGGGCAGTTCTACACGAACCGCGTCCTCAAGGAGTGGAAGGACAAGGACGTGAAGCATGTGGAGTGGTGCCGCGCCTGGGTCCAACTGCTATCCGACCTGCAGTTGTATGTCAAGCAATACCACACCACGGGTCTCGTCTGGTCCGGTAAGTGTTTATCGACAGCAAAATCAAACTGCCGCGTTTATGAAATGAGGCACGGCCGTGGAGGAGCATTAGGGCGTTATCGGCCTATTATGTGTGTACTCATCCGTTCAACCATAGCTACGGAGGGTTTAACAAAAGATGTTTTGATATCATGATGCTCTACGCGTTGGATACTACATAATCTACCTTATAGGTAATAACCCTCCTTTGGGCTTCGCCGCAGTCGGGTAAAAATGTCGATAATCGTAGTCAGTACCTATCATAAAATTTGCTTTTAATTTAATTATTTTCCGTCTAAAGTAAAGAGCGTGTCGTTGCGAAGTACACGCACGAGTAACATTGTCGAGTCGTTTTACGTTATTAATTTAGTAGATGGCAGTGACGAGAGTCGAGTGCTAATTTATTATTCAGTGAACAATCGCCGTTGGTTTTGTATTTGAGGCCACTCAATTTGCTAGCTCTATTGATCGGTTAAGAGACAAACGAATCCGTTTAATTTTGACAAACTCGACAATTACAGCACTAATGTTGTAAAGGCTGCGTATTGCTATTTCACCGAACACAAAATTAAACCTGAATTTGCTGCAACCGATTTCAAACCTTTCTCGTAACATTTTCTCCTAAAATTTGTTTTAATTAATTAGAAACGATATTTGCGGTCGAATTTCTCTCTTTTAGCTACCTACATTTTTGTGCCTTCGACGAAGTTCGCCTTTCCTTTAGGAACATCTGTTTAATTAAAAGCTTACAACTGTGCAAATCAACTTTTATATCTGGAGCATTCCATGAAAACATCTTCTTTTTGTCCCTTACGAAACGCTACCCATCTTAAAGCCAAGTTATAAATAAATAATAATAAATAAATAAATAATAAAAATAAATAAAAATGTCGATAATCGTAGTCAGTACCTATCATAAAATTTGCTTTTAATTTAATTATTTTCCGTCTAAAGTAAAGAGCGTGTCGTTGCGAAGTACACGCACGAGTAACATTGTCGAGTCGTTTTACGTTATTAATTTAGTAGATGGCAGTGACGAGAGTCGAGTGCTAATTTATTATTCAGTGAACAATCGCCGTTGGTTTTGTATTTGAGGCCACTCAATTTGCTAGCTCTATTGATCGGTTAAGAGACAAACGAATCCGTTTAATTTTGACAAACTCGACAATTACAGCACTAATGTTGTAAAGGCTGCGTATTGCTATTTCACCGAACACAAAATTAAACCTGAATTTGCTGCAACCGATTTCAAACCTTTCTCGTAACATTTTCTCCTAAAATTTGTTTTAATTAATTAGAAACGATATTTGCGGTCGAATTTCTCTCTTTTAGCTACCTACATTTTTGTGCCTTCGACGAAGTTCGCCTTTCCTTTAGGAACATCTGTTTAATTAAAAGCTTACAACTGTGCAAATCAACTTTTATATCTGGAGCATTCCATGAAAACATCTTCTTTTTGTCCCTTACGAAACGCTACCCATCTTAAAGCCAAGTTATAATATTACTATACCGACATTCGGCTTCCTAATTCTACATGTCAAAAGTATTAAAAAGGTAGTGTTATCACACTTGCTATTTGCAGGCGAGCTGCGGGCGAGTTTCCATACAAAACCAGTCGCGGCGAACTCGAGCGACATTTGTATGGAACTTCGCTTTTAACTCACCCGCAGCTCGCTCGCAAATTGCAAGTGTGATAACGTGCGATACGCCAGCATCAGCAGTTTTATTACTATAGGCATAAAGATGCGCAACAATCAATATATATGACACTTTGAATGCTACAGACTATTTGATGCTGACTGTACCCGACATTTAATAGTACATTACACAACTAGGGTGGTAAAACAAAGAAAGGCCGAGATTGCAGATGTTTGCGGCCCGAGCTGCAAGCGAGGGACGTAAATATGCGATCGAGGGCTTTCTTTATTACCTCCCGTGTTGTGTACATCATTTTATGGCTACACCGCACGCTACGCGTCCCTACGGAAAAAGCCGCTTTCTGGCCAGCTGTGGCATAAATTGTTTAAATGTAATTAATTAAATTACCGGTAATTCGATGTTATAAACAGTCAAGTGGTTCGTAATTTAATTAGTGATTTACCGTAGCATAATTAATATGCGCACATTTATGGGAGTTAGTAGTTTGGCTGTGATTTGATGTGTTGTATACCGTGGGTACGTATATTAGTGGAATGTTTGCACGTTAGCCCTCTGAGAACTAACTCGAGATTGCGGTTTTAATAATACATCTAATATGAATATTGTGATACGTTTAGCGATGTTAACCCTCTCGTGTATTCTCTTTGTTTAGTTGAATACTGAGTTAAGTGTAAGGTATTGTAATGGTTGATTTAATATAAGTAGTTCTTACTTTCTCGTACAATGAGATATTCAGTGGTTGATTTAAATACGAGATTGTTATAGAAGTATCTAAGCAGCTTATGTTCTAATAGTTCTGTATTGGTTTCATTATGTTTAGTTAGATGATGAACAATTTTTTGAATTATTATTATAATGTTCTAAGCATCTACATTTATTTGAATTGGATACTTTCCTCACTGATCAACTCGATCAATAGACAATATGAAGTATCAAAAAGCTCATATAGTAACATGCTATGAAAAAAAATGACATCATTGTTCGCAGAAGTTAAATAGTATCGTTTTTCAATTTTGGTCGTTTAAAAATCTATTGCAAATCATACAAAACCACCCAAATAAAATTAGTTGCAGTTAAGTACCCAATTATGTAAACATTTATCAGTCTTACTAATGATTATGCCATTAATAGTTTACCTGTCTAGTTGTGCGTATACGCTAACTATTATTAAGTAGTTAATGGGCGTAATTAATAACACAATTTATTCTCCTGAAGCGTGGAGCGAGTCGTTATTAGACTTGTTAGTAGACCCGTCGCCGATATATTTGGAATTTAGTAAAAAATAAAATTTCTTCTATTATTTATATTATTTTTCTAACTGAAGTGATTACTTAAGTTAAATGGCGAGAAATGAGTATGGTTATGTCATGGTTCTTTCCATTCAGGAAGTTCTTAGGACCTAGGTTCTTAAACAGGGATAATTAACTTATTGCACGCGTGAAGGTAAAATTGTTATTTTATGGGCTCAATAAGACCGGTACCGTATTTAGAATATAGGTAACATATTAAATAATGAGCTATCTACTGAAAATCTATTTTGCGGTTTGCATATGTGTCATTTTTATGAAGAAATGAATATAAATTTGGTCACATTCATTTTGCTTCAGGGATGTAGTTGTTTATTTTGACATGTTAATCTGACCCAGATATTTATTTCAGTAGGTATTTAGACGCATTTTGTAATAAAGGGAAGAATTATTGCCAAGTACCAAGATTAAAAATTCCTCTTGCTGTAGTTTCCCCATATTGCCATATATATATATATATATATATATATATATATATATGGCAATATTGTTTAATAAGACCTTGTTTCGACCTTTGCAAACTTAGCGGAGTCCGACTATAATTCGGTTCAATTATTAGTTTTGCAGCGTGAAAGACGGCCAAATGATTTCGCAGGGTATATTGTACTTCAAAACCGTCATGAATCATTTGGTTCTTCTTTGTAGATTAGATTATGCATGTAACATACATGATATACCGATCAAAAATAGTAATGTAATGTGTTAATGGGTGCAGGTAAGGGCGCGGGCGCGCCGCCGCCGCCGCCCGGAGGCATGCCGCCGCCGCCCCCGGTGCTGCCCGACGTCGACTTCTCCAACCTCTCCGTCGACGACCGCAGCGCGCTCTTCGCCGAGATCAACCAGGGCGAGAATATCACTAGCAGTCAGTATACTTTATATTGGAAGCAAGGCCCCGCGATGCGATATCCGACCTTACTCATCATTTAACCCTTAATTTAGGTAAAATCCGAAAAGTCAGAGAATTTACAGTGTTGAAATTCTGGTTGAATAATAATAATGAAAAAACAAAATATTATGTATGGTAGGTTAAACCAAATTAAGGGTTAAAGTGCCGGCTTTTTTCGTATTGTATTAATACCGTTTAGTCAGTAATGCTCAGAAAGAGCTAAATTGCAGGATACAAAGCACATGTAAAGAGTGGGGTATTGTTCGAATAACCCGAAGGCACACATGATATATATTACTTACTATACGTACCATTTGATTGGTGAGTACTCAAAAATATTCTACATAAACGAGCGTTCATCAAGTCAAATTGAAAAAGAAATGGAATAAAGTGACCACCAAACAGACGACCAATTTTTTTACAATCCTTATCATAATTTAATATTCCTTAATTAAAATAATATTGAAATCGAGACGTATAGTGAGATCAGATAGAAATGAACAAAAACGTAAACAAACGGATTTACCTTCACTACTTCGTAATCACGCACTTTTTAAGAACGAACATAGTCTTATCAAAAATTTATATACATAAACCTCGTATTTTCATTCATTTTTAGGGTTCCGTACCAAAATGGTAAAAAAGGAACCCTTATGGTGCGACTCTGTCTGTCTGTCTGTCTGTCCGTCTGTCACAGCAAGATATCTCAGGATCTACTGATGCTATCGACTTGAAACTTGGAATAGTGTTAAAAGTCGCTGATTCGAGCCTATTGGATAGAAAAAAAATCTTATACCTTTTTTACTTTTTTTTTAAAGGGGTCCGAAATGGGATGTGGAAAAACAAAAGTAGAGCTATTATATCGAGTGGGATATCAAATGAAAGGGCTTAATTTGTAGATTCCAAAACAATTTTTGGTTTTTTTCTTAATTTTGTACTTTTTGATTTATGACGAAAAACGTTCAAAAAAATACCATTCCCCCCCTATTATCTTCGAAGTTACTGAACAGAAAAATCTGTAATAATTACCAATTATTAATATCATCTTAAATATTACAGGAAAAATAAAACGGTTTTCCTAAATTGCATCGTTTTTCAGAAATTTTCAAAAATCGTACACATACTTATTTGCTCCTACTAAGCTAACGGCCATACAGTTTTTGTTGAACTATTCACGTATCTACTTACGAGTTTGTACGGAACCCTTGGTGAGCGAGTCCGACTCGCACTTGACCGGTTTTTTAGTTTAAATATCTATTTACTTTTGCCAGTTGTTGGCAAACTAACTTTTGAAATAATCTCGGGACTGGGCCCAGGGCGTTGTTTTGCCGAGAAGTTGTTATACCTACTTAGTCGCGAGCGTGAAACTCAAATTAGAGTTTTTGAATACATGAATGTCTAATGTTGCAACCATAATAACAGTGATATCGTCCGTAATTATCTTCAGAACTTTACTGACACTGATATATCTGTGGGTCTAGTGAAAAAGGGTACAAGTCACATTTATACCAGGACCAAAAGGTCATAACTCTATTGTATGACTTAAGCCCTTTTGCTCCTAGGTTAAATGCGACTTGTACCCCTTTTCACTAGAGCCGCAGATATGATACTCCCATTTACCCGTGGCTTCGCCTGCGTTATTATTTTCCCAAGGGTAATCTTTACGGGGATATAAAGTTTTATGAATCCTATATTTCAATTCAGGACTTGGTCTACTTGTATGCCAAATTTCATCTCAATCCATCCAGTTGTTACCCCGTTATTTAGTACATACAAACATTTAGACATCCAAATATCTTCACCAATTTTCATATTTATAATATTAGTTTTTATTGATTATTTGGTATCAGTTTTTGTGCTTTCCTCGCAATCTAAGTAAAAAGTTAAGAGTTTAACGCGAGAATGGAACCCATTTTGACATTCAGATTGTATTTGTGCTATACTTACTTCGTCTTAATGACCCATTCTAGTCCCTTGTCCAATCCCTTATCTGTTTTAAAGCATGTGTTACCTATGTTCTCCCTTTAATTCATCTAGGAATCGTTACTAACGATTATTTTCTTTGTTATGCTGTGATCCTAGTTAAATAAATATCGAGGGACAATCTTACACAAATCGAGCTAGTCCCAAACTAAGCAATGCTTGTACTATGGGTACTAGACGACGATATACATACTTATGTAGATAAATACATACTTAAATAGAGAGTTGGTTGGAATTAATAGTATTTTATGCAACAGTTGTATAAGTGGGTTCAAAAAATGCGAATTGCGTGAGTTGCGATACGAGCCGCGAATGCGGCGAGTATCGCAAATAGAGACGCAATGAGCGTTTTTTGACTTAATTATACAACGTTGCATACAATACTTTTTCTACGACTAGATTTAATATATAAAATACAAAATTAAAAGCATAATCTGCAAATAAGGCAAATATGACGTATGACTGACAGTATGTGTCTATGGTAAACTTTTTTTTAATTACTGACTCACGTGACGTGACTATATTAAAAATACTTTTTTTTATGTTGGCATCAATGAATTTAGTTCGGAAAGTTTTGTTTTTCTTAAAAATTGTAGGAATTTAATTGTTTGTTAAGTAGGTAGTTGTGCATTTTTACCGCAAAGTTAAAATTGAGCGCTTAGTCCTTGTCCTAAGTTTAACCTAGATTTAGAAGTCTATGGCTGCTAGCAATAACGTAAAGTGACTATAACGACACTAGTGCTGTTATGGGGAATAGAGTATAGACTTCTATGAACTCATATTATGTATGTTCTTATATTAGTGTTCGTGACCAAGTAAAAGACAGATAACAGTACAGGAGTAGAAAATAGTACATTGTGCACCGAGGGTAGTAAGAAGGGGATTACTAACGAGAGTCTATTAGAAGCCCGACGCCGTAGGCGGAGGGCTTTTAATGACTCGAGTTTGTAATCTTCTTACTGCCCGTGATACACACAATGTTTTTCATCACATTTGCGAGGAAAAAAAAATAAAACATAAAAATGAAATAAACTAAACGCACCCGCTAAGAGACAACTTCAACTGTCAACTTTTTCAATATAGTCTTCCACAGATAATGTTAAGAACTGCGTTTAGTTTTTAAACTTGACAGGCAATGTCGCCAGATTGTACCGATTTTCAAAATAAAATTTTAAACTAAATTAATTTAATTGCATTAAAATAATCGCAAAAACTACGGAAATAATAGTAAAATATACCATATAAGTTTTATTCTACACTAAAATTGGTTTTGTAGCCAAGTTTTGAAGATGTGAAATAGCCTTGGCTGATTCGAAACCTCCTTAGTCTGAAATGACGTACGACTTTTAAAACTAAACTCATAACTCCCGAGGGAGTTATAGATTTTCATACAGTTTTTCCTCCCGTGGGAGTTATAGATATTTGTAACCCACGGGGGGTAAATCGGCTCGAGTTGGTCTATAAGCGCGCGTGTTATAACACCCTTTACGAGCAAGTGTGATGAAAATATTATAATGTGATTGGCAGGCCTCCGTAAGGTGACGTCGGAGATGCAGACGCACAAGAACCCATCGTTGCGGCAGGGCCCGGCACCGTTCAAGGCGGCGTCGCACGCGCCCAGCAAGGCGCTCCCCACGCCCGGCGCCGGAGCCGTCGACAAGCCGCCCGTCTTCGCGCGCGACGGCAAGAAGTGGCTCATCGTGAGTACTACCACAGATTAGAGAATATAAACAAATATTTCAGTGTCGCGCGTCTCCATACAAAAAACAAGAATTCCCACACTCAACTGTGACGTTTTGGTCGCCGGCGACTGGATCGGCTACGCCCACCGCGCGGGAGGCCAAAATCAAGTGAAGTGCACCTGGTACTACCAACCATCATGGCACAGATCAGAGAATATAACCAGATATTTCACTCTCGCGCATTTCCATACAAAAAACAAGAATTCCACGCCCACAGCCACAGCACGGTGAATTTCGCGCAGTACAGTACGTTTACCTACTTCTCGTACTTTCTTTGATATCGGCCGACGCTGAAGATTATATTAATTTTTGAAGACTTCATGTTTAAGCACCCGTGGTCTAATAATGAATCAAGGGAGGCCATTGGAGGGCAATGGGAGGCCAAAAACGAGTGAAATCCCTGATCATGGTATGGTACTTAGAGTAAAACATGGTTCTTCCCGAGAGTGAAATGTATCTTAACGATAATGTATATGTTGCCATTCTTCAACTTCTATTATGCTTACGATGTATTTACGTTCACGCGATGTCATCAGCTCACGGGAAGAACAAACCTTGTTTTATTCTACCGTGCCTAATACCAGTATCAATCCACTGCTGATATAGCTTTCTCCACGGTACCGAGACCCTTTTGTCGCGCGACAAACATCTGCTTCTTTCCAAGTTTAGAAGACACTGGTAATGATGACGTGAAAAGTGCAATACACTTACGTATGTACATGAATAAAATGTATCCATATAAATAGGGTTTCTACCTTTCCTTCCAAAACTGTTTCGCCTGCATGTGATTCAGTCATTTCAGGGAAAGGAGATAAACGTGGCATTACCAATCGGCATGTATTCTCAATGACATGCTAGCTTGAAGTGCTCACTACATTTGTTTAATATAACCTGACTTAAGTTTTGCGTACTTAGACAGTTAAATGCTTTTGTCCTGAGTGACTACTTGTCTATCAATAGACAGAACCTTGCTGCCTCTTAATGTGTTTTCGAATAAGCGAAATAGGTTAAATGTCAAAGAAATTTGATCAAATATTTGCATAACGGCAACCAATCAATACATCGCAGAGACTATCTTTCTATTGATGTTAATGTAATGTTGAAGATGACGATTATTGCCGACCCTCGGCAGTAGATCTAGATTTCAGGGATAAAAACTTCTGGTTCCGGTTCAGACATAATTATTCCTCATCGACCATCAACCGCCTCGACTCCAGTCAAATTCTAATCGATAATTACCCAATGACATTTGCAACTCTTCCGTTCAGGTACAATTAAATAAACTACTAATTAAAACATTACGAATATTTATACATTGAGAAATAGAATTACTGGACGTATTACTTATATTAAGTTTATCTGGAACGACATTGGTATCAGAATTTCAATTAACAATAAATCAAAACCATAAAAGTAGTTTAATTAATAAATACTGAACTGAACAGAGTTACCATTTGCATAATAAATTATAACTATACTTATACTTTCAAGTTGGGAAGGGTTGCCATTCCTAAGCTAAAACTAGAACCACCATGGAGTCTGAGTATATAGACCGAAATATCGTGTAAGTAACACGATACTATTCTAAGCTGAAGGCGTTGCGCACACTAATGTATAACTATTTCCCAACAGGAATACCAGAAGGGCAACTCCAACCTAGTGGTTGAGAACGCGGAGATGAACAACGTAGTGTACATGTTCCGGTGCCGTGACTCGGCGCTGACGGTGCGCGGCAAGGTCAACGGCGTCGTGCTCGACTCCTGCACCAAGTGCGCTGTCGTCTTCGACAACCTCGTCTCCAGCGTGGAATTTGTCAACTGCCAGTCCGTGCAGATGCAGGTCAGTTTATCGTTTTTGCCTGAGCTTTGCTCCTTCGGAGGCACCGTCTTCGATAAACCGCTCGTCTTCGCATGCGACGGCAAGAAGTGGCTCATCGTAAAGCCGGGTTTCCACTGCGAGCGGAGCGGACTCCATAATGACTCCGTTTAACTTTCATCGCTGGCGAAGTGCTTGTATGCGGTTTAGTGTTGCGAGTGCCACCAGCGATGAAAGTTAAACGGAGTCATTAATGAGTCCGCTCCGCTCGCGGTAGGAACCCGGCTTAAGTGTTACCCTACAGTGTAAGTGTTGGGCCTACACTATGGTATAATAAAACATGGTATGCTCTTCCGCCTTCGACTCCCTTGAAGCGGTCGTTAAAACTGACCAAATGGAAGCGAAGCTACTTGGAGTATAGTGCAGAGTTTACTGCAGTTGCGCTTTCGTGTATAATGTAACGTATATATAGGCAATCTACCTACTTATTGTATAAATCTTTCACATTAAAGAAGTTGTGTGCAAGTGAAGAGAGCCTTAGTTTGTTTTTGATATTTGCATAACACTTAGTTTTGTTTCATTACTTGTTTTTTTTTAAACTAAGCTTTATTATTGCGACTACCTGAGGTGAAAGTGTTGGAGTGTCTTACCCTCTGGAGTGCACAAACACTAATGAGTTATTTCTCACGGTGACGAGGCCGGCTGCAGTGCTCCGGCGCATAAGTGACCCCATCTAGTGTCAGCGCTAATGACGTGTCCACTTCTATTCTTGTGGATCGCGAAGTTACAGCAAGCTAGCTTATATAGGCTGTTAAGTACACCATGGTAACATATCGGTAGAAAGGTAATATTTAGCCAACTTAGTGTTCACTGACTACGTATTCCTACGGGCAGCGCATTTTGCGAATGTAAGCATCTTTACAGATGTGAGCATTCATCGTCTTCGTTGCCCAATGTTTAGTTTGATGCGCGTGCGATTCTGAGTTACGATCGTTATGTGCCAAGAACAATTATGATTAGTAATCAATGATCATTATGAAGTAAAATCGAATGAATACATTTTCGGATTTCCAATAATCGAATTTGCAATTTTATATCAACTTTGGATCACTCGATGCGCGCATTCGCAATTAAAAATACGCAAAATGGAAACAACGGCTTCAACAATGAATTTTAATGCGATAACATCACACTGCGATGATACGATCGTTGGGGTCATTGTGATCTAGATTGCTGTTGATCTCTTGTATGGCGAGCATCTGGCTGCTGGTCTCCTCGAGCAGGCGCGGCAGCGGCAGCAGCGCGCGGCACTCGCACTGCGCCGCGCGAGGCTCGCACTTGCGGGACTCCAGCTCCTCCCGACACAGAGGCTCAAGCTCCTGAAATGTGTATGAATCTCGCTAAACATATTGAAATATTGTCTCGGCACAATGTGTACCCTGTATAGTGCGGTTTTGCAGCATTTTAGGCATTTCATAATATTTACGTTAGAAAATACCACTTTCTGGCCAGGGTATAACGTAAAATTGTGGATGTGGACACATCACGGGCGTTAATAAAGAAAGCCGCAGACCGGATATTCATAGTCCTCGCCTGCGGCTCGGGCCGCAAACACCTACGATTCGCGTCGTTCTTTATTTCAAGTGGCCTGAACTTCTATGTAATGCAGAAAGCTCACGGCACCGACGAGATATTTCGTTTAATTCACAAACTAATGCCATAACAAGTCTCCGTATTCCTCTGCAGTTGTTAATAGTTCAGGTCAGCTAGTGCAACCCTCTCGGCTTAGCAGTTCGACTGTTAGTGTATGGTGTTCATATTCATGAATGTTTGTCCCAAGATTATCAAAGGCAGTTACAGCGTTTTTTGTCATAACATAAGGCTTACCTCATAATAGTTCCCGTAATACTTGTCCGTGTACTCCTGAGATTCTAAGTCTTCTAGAGATCCCGATGTTTCAGGCTCCTGGAACAGTCGCACTAGTTAAAGTTGTCTCGAACTGTCAAACGACCTTACGATCTTAAATTTATGTCGTAAGGTGCTCGAAAATAAACCACTAAATATGTATAAGGGCAAGGGCAGTCGTCTTCTGTAGGTATAAATATTATGGCTGTTTGAAACGTTTAGGAGTGCAGAGGTGAATATTTGTATTTTTACCTATCGCCATTCTACACAAATAATGGTTACATTACATATAAAACTTTGTAATTGCTCAAGGCTTTTTAATTTTAACAATATTTTGTGAGTAATATAGTACGCACAGTACTTGGGACAAGATAAAGAATGTGATCTAATAAGGGATATTTTTCTGTCCATGTACCGAACGCTTCCACGAAACACGTAGCGACAAAATGTCGCTAATCGGGTGCGGGAAACCGGACGAAAACCTTTTGCTAGTCGTACAACTTGGTACGGGCAAAGTATAAAGACAACCAAGTAGTTCGTCTTCGCCGTTTAGGAGCGCGCGACACCAGAGCGTGCCTAAGGCACAGGGCTGCCGCTCGTCGGTTCTGTAAAATACCTACTTAATACGAACGTAACTTTTATTAGGTTGACCTCGATCGAACGAACAGTCGTTCGAGGTCAACCTAGTAAAAGTTACTTATTTCAATATGAAAGTATCTGATCTCACACATCTGATGTTAATGTTATTAAGTATAATAGTTTAAATAAATTAGTATTGGTATGTGTACATGTAAGTAACGCAACGATATTTCGGCTCGTTTCATAAAACCACTCTCGTGTTTAAGGCATTTTATTTATCAATAGAATCAACCACTATTTAAATAGTACACGTTTAAAAAATCTGTTAATTTTACTCATCACTGTCAAACAAAATAATTATCTACTCTATTTAATTGGTATAGTTTGATCACAAAACTATCAAACATTCTATAGACGACTTAAAATATAACATTTATATAGGTACTAATAAAATACACACCTTTCGGAATCCTTAGGAATGCAGAAATATGACAATTCTGGATTTTGCGCATTATTCTTCAAACATCCGAACACACTGCAGTATATACGTCTTCTATACTTTGCTTCGTCCGCAGACATTTTGAACGTTCGACCGCTTGCGACGATAACTCAGCCCTGACTAAGCACGCGCCGATGCTTGCCTGTGGTGCGTCCGTACACGGCGCGCACACATGCGCGCTCCCGATGTACCTTTTATCGGAACAAAAACTACCGTATACCGTGGTACGGGCAAGGACCATTAAAACATGAGGACTGTCATTCTCCATACAAAAACCTTTTCCCTGATATTTACAACGCCATCTATGTATAAGCTTGGTATAAGAATTATATTATTTACAATTATTTAACTTTGCAAGCGTGACACTGTATTTAAATGTTAGAATTTATTTATTATTAGCTGTTTACGAACTAATTGTTACTGTAGTATGTTTCTTTGTTCAATTATAACATCGTTAAATTTTTAGTTTTTTAGTGCCATCTAGTTTTTGCCTGGATATCCCCTTGGGGTCAGGGCACGATCCAAAGTATGGAGAATGACAGTCCTCTTGTTTTAATGGTCCCTGGTACGAGGCAGCGTTTTTGCATTTCTATCTTCCCTAGTGGGTTTATACTCTACCGTGCGCACGGGGAGTTTTAACAGGCAAAATATTTATAGAAAAGTTTTTGATTGTGAAAGGTGTATGGTTGGGCGAAACTTAAGCTATATTTGAATTCCGTCTAACCTGTCAGTCGGTGACGAAATATACGGGGTTTGACACTAATCGTCAGTTTTGTGACAACCTGTTAACTATCAGTTAAGAGGACACTTTAAATAAAAAAGCCCATTCGCAAGATATCAGACATAATTTACTTGAAAGTAATCCCCGTAAGAGGCCGGGAAGTCCCACGCGGGGTTATACTCGTCGCAGTTGTCGGTCCGTAGGTCGCTGTCCGTGTCGGAGACTAGTCGCTTTGAGCCGTCGCCCATCGCCTCCTCCGACGTCTCGTCCCGCCCCTCTAGCGTGCACAGCACAGCGTACGACAGGGACTTCTGCCAGTTTTCGAACGTTTTTCTGGTGTGTTCCATCTGAAATACAATAACACAAATTATTACTAAAGCCTGAATTAGAAATTAAATTCACTGTTCAATATACGCAAATTTTGCCACAATTCAACCAGTGCTGTTTTTATTGTAGATATAATGGGTGCTAATCAGTTACCTTTTTCTTCAACAAGGTATGTTTATTGGCGCGACGTAGCCGCTTTTGCTTTATGTAGTGCTTCAAACAGGCCATTCGATACACGTTGGTCACATTGATGATCTTGATGCGGCAGTCATTATTCTCTTCTGCGCTGCTTAACGAAGAGTATTCGCTTTTCTCGGAAACGGTCTCGAACGGTCTCGGGTCGCTCTCCGTGATATCATTTGGTTTCACGGGCTCGTCTTTATTATTGGCAAGGTCTTTAAGTAGCTCCACCATACATTTATTGTCTACCGGAAATATAAAAAATAATCACTATCTCTCCTGCTTGTCTGTTCGACATGTTCGTTCTCGTAAAATGGTGCAAATTCTCTACCAAATTTCATTATAATTGCATTTGAAATAAAAACATTAATAAAGTGACCCATTTAATATTGGCGAATGAGTTCTAACAGATCTATTTGTGAATTAAGTCAGTCAACTTGGTATAAATTGTAAGTCACATTATTAATGTTCTATTACGCAGGATTATTACATAACAATACTTAGGTCTGCCTCGTCAGCGCTTTGATAGGCTACGTCTGGAGTGGGTGCGACGAACCGCTCGAGCACCGCGCGCAGCGACGCGTCTGCCGCGATGAAATCACGAACGCGCATGCGCGCTGCGCGCAGCCGCTCCGACTCGCGTTGCAGCTGCACCGCATACTCCGCACACTCCGACTCGCGCATGCTCTGCTTCGTCTCCACTATAGCGATCTGTTCGATACAGATCACGATCATGTATAGTACGGGTGCATTCAACATCGTATACGATTCGGCCCTCGAACTTACTCTTAAATCTATTGCTCACATTCCAGCCTCTACCACGATGCACTTAAATATTAGATAACTAAGTGTTAATCACAGAATTGTGTCTAGTGTGCATTAGACGTTAACGAACGAGTGACGTCAAACTACGAGTAAATTAATGTTTACTTAACAGTATATGTATACGACATACCTGCAATGTGATGTCTTCTAGTTTCATTTGGGTTTCCTTCAGGCGTTCTCTCGAGGAACAGTAAACGCTCTTTAAAAATGTGTACAAATAGACTCCGGTGGGCAAATATATCATACTAAACACTATCTGCAAAATAATACCGTTCCTATAGTTCTGAACCAGTTCTGGTCATAATGCCTATTATAATGTAAATATTAGTGTAAGTGTAGTCAAATCTTACCACGTTGACAAGCGTTAATTTCATATACATACTGTAAAGCGATGTTATACAAAACTGGCCAAATGGTATTCCGTAGCCGTCCAAAATGCGGTTCCGCAGGCGGTCAATCGCGGCGCCTTCGAAGTGTTGCAACACCTGCCCCTCGCGAAACAATCCGCTCGTGTATAGCGCGAGCAACAGCGCCGTGAATACGATTATTAAACGCTTTATCATTATTGTCACTGTAATCCGTCTTTTATCCATACATCATTATTATAAAAATGAGAAAATCCAAATGTAAACAAACCGTCAGAAACTTAAAATGATGACAATAACGTGACGCTGTCACAACTTCTGCGATGAGTTCTAACTTTGAATTAGGTATTAATTAAATGTCAAGAACTTCTATAGAAAGTTTCGATATGACCATTTTAATATTAAAAACGTGTCTTGTTCCTAAATAGAATGGTTGCAGCTATTTATTATCAATTGTAAAAAATATTTCTGATCTGTACTTTGAAGATGTTGTGATGAACTGATAAAAATGCCCAAATGTATTTAAAGGGTTTTCAATCGAAACATATCTGTGTATGTAGGTATTTTAGTTTATAGCCACTAGTGGTCGGCGCTGACATCAAAATGACTGGACATTTTTTACAGTTTATTATCAGTCTATCGTGAAGTGAGTTAATCATGTTTTTCCACTCTCACAGAAAAACTGTAGTCTTTTTTATCTTTTATTTATAGATGATTGTTGATTCACAGGTACTGGGCAAGGTGCCCACCATTTCCGTGGACAAGACAGACGGCTGCCAGATCTACCTGTCCAAAGACGCGCTCGACGTCGAGATAGTTAGCTCCAAGTCCTCCGAGATGAACGTGCTCGTGCCAAAGGGCAACGGCGACTACGTAAGTATTTATTACCTTATCACAAACTCATACAAATTCCAATTTTTTCATGATCGACGGTGAGCCGAACCTTTAAGTTTGTAGTCATTGTTTGATTTGGTAGCCTGATTTTTCGGGTTCGGGGTCCGACGGGAGGCAAATACATTGTGTATAGGCTAATCTCACTACATATTGTAATAAAAGCTTTATTTTTTGTAATAAAAACTTTGTTGGGAGGCTGGCATTTCAGCTTGGTCCAAAATCCTTTCGTATGTCCGACTGTTCTCCTGTACAGGTCGCATTTCTCAATAGATCCTCGTGAAATTTTATAAGCACGTTCGGTAATTATGGAGATTATTAGATAGAATTCAGTTTTTACCCGACTGCGGCGAAGCCCAAAGGAGGGTTATTGGATTTTTTTTTATGGCGGTGTTATGGTGGTTCTGGTGTTGGTGGACTCGCGAGATCTACAGCTCACATTGCCACTAATATAGCGTTAATAACTCTTAAGCAGGCTTAATTATATGGGATTGTATTGTTGCAGACGGAGTGGCCAGTGCCGGAGCAGTTCAAGACGGTAGTGAACAAGAGCGGCGGACTGTCCACCACGCCCATCGAGAGCAAGGGCTAAGCAGCCCACGCCCCGAGAACATACCACTCGCGATTAGTAGCCTCTTGGTCCAAGGGCCT
Organism: Eudemis profundana; assembly: GCA_947034925.1. NCBI lineage: Eukaryota > Metazoa > Arthropoda > Insecta > Lepidoptera > Tortricidae > Eudemis > Eudemis profundana. Next base: position 17,000,769 of record OX344798.1, read on the forward strand.
AACACCTGCCCGTTACAATTAATTAACGTAATTACTTTGCACGGTCTAGTATCTTATAACACACTAGCCTCATATCTAAATCGTTTCCAAAGCACAAATGTTCTCGGGCACCTCGTTCTTATCCAATCTGATTTTGCCAACGTGGATTCACTCTTTCATTTCCTAGTATTTAAAGGTATATCTTATGTGACGTAGCAATCATTGTAACTCAAATATTTACTGGCCTTTTATTACCTTTTTGAAGATGCTCTTTGCTTTCTTTTTTTAAATTACTTATTGAAGAGTCAGTCGTGTGCGGCGATGGAGTACCGCTAGGTACGGGATTTAGTTAAGTTAGGTGTAAGGCGTGTGACTGTATCGAGTTTGAAGTTAGGAATGCTATTGGTTTCTACTTTGACTGTCATTAACAGTGATTCTATAACCCCGATGTGTGACTCGCAAAAATTATATTTTTAGTTGTCAATGATTAAGTTATGCGGTTATCTGAGATCTTTTTTCTAATTTGAGACTATTATAATTTATTGATATTCTTATTATAATTTTTAATTTCTTTAAAGTATTATATGAACGTAGGCAATAATGAATCAGTATAATTCTATTCCGTTTTATTATGAATGTGACATTGCTAATGAGAATTTAATTATTGACAATGCCATCATTTTGAACATATGATAATTTGTATTACAAGTTTGCATTTTGTTAATTTATTTGTCGAGAGATTAAACTAAGTTTTAAGGAAATGTGTATTAATTTTAACAATAATCCTCCTGCAATTATTATATTCATCAAAGGGATTAAAACAACAATTTTAGTGATTTCATTTTAATAGATTTTTATTTCTGGCATGGCTCACATCGTCCATTTGAATTGTGAAACATCATTATTCAAACGGAAAAGGTGATCCATGAATTTCAAATAAATAATTTTAAATTTAAGCCGTCATGAAGTGGTTAACAAAACAACAGTTGGGCACAAAATGATACTAATACCTATATTTACAAAGCGTACCCGAGTTCTATAAATATGGCATAGTCAAACATATCAGCAACGTAGCGAGGCAGGCAGAGACTGCACTCGATCGAGTAACGGGGTTTTTACACTTAATTACTAATTCACATTTTTAAACGTACAATGTCGCACGTTTACTTATTTTATGCCACGCCTGGCCATAAAGTGGCTTTTACCGCACACTACGCGTACGGAAAAAACAGCTCTCTGACCAAGTGTAGACATAACATTATGTACACAACACGGGAGGTAATAAAGAAACCCCTCGATCGCATATTTACGTGCCTCGCTTACAGCTTGGGCCGCAAACATCTGCGATCTCGGCCTATCTTTGTTTTACCACCCTAGTTGTGTAATATACTATTACTAAATCTAATTAACATATCAGTCGCATTTAAGAAAAATAACTACATTAAGTACTGGCTTATGAGTAGAATAGGGTCTGCGACCGTCAATCTGGATCGAGCGCGCTGGAATTATTGAGTCTACTCTCGGTACATTGCCACTCGTCGCTGCCGTCGGAGCACTCCAGGAAGCCGTTACACACGCTCGAGGCCGGCAAGCACTCGCCGAGCGGGCAGCGGTGGCCTCTGCACGTGTCTATTTTCATAGCCCTATTCTCCGCGGCTTCCAAATCGTAGTAGAAATCTTCGGACGAAGCGTCCGCGGGAGCGGAGTCGTTGAGACGCGGCGTGTTGGCCTCGATAACACTGTCGATCCAGTCTATGTAGTTGGACACCTTGGTGTAGACGCCGGGTCGGTTCGCTCTAGCGCACCCATATCCGTTGCTCGTCACGCCGTAGATGTACCATTTGTTGTCAGCTTCCTGAAATTTAAATTACGCTTGAAAATTGCCTCCGAAGCGAAAACCGACGGCCTCGGAATCCGTACATATTATTATTCAATTCGATGGAACGTAGGAGGAAATAAATAACTTTGCTTTCGTCATTATTCGCTATTAGGAACTTTCCGCTCTGGTGAGGAATTGGAATTCATTACTCATTAACAAAGTTTACGGTTCATAAACCTCTCGATCGGATCACTGGTTGTAATATATTTCGTAGGTTCGTTTCGTACTTCACTACAATTGAGTTCTTTTGGGAGCATCTGGCAAATTAGCCTGCAGCTTAATAGAAACGAGGGTTTTATCTTGGCAGTAGGAAAATAAATTTGGTTGTTAATTGAATGGAGTGCGGCCTACTTAAGCGAAAGTGTTCTTCCGTTTTCCTTGATGTGCATTGCTGTTAAATGGCAATTTGAGTAAACATGGATAGACCAGGTGTTCCCAAACTTTTTATATTGCTGCTCCTTTGTGCTGCTGCTTTTTAGAGGGTGTAATGTTTTTGTGACGCTCTTGAGAACGGAGATAAGATACCTACCTGGTGTAACGGCCTCAGTTTACCGTTTCGACCGTAGAACAGTGCCGCAGCAACTTGGAGCGTCGCAACAGTTAGTTTGGGAACTCCTTGGATATGTCGCAGCCAACTGGTTTAATCAGCCATTTGGTTAACTGCCTAGCTTTTTTTCTAAATTGAAAAAAATGACCCGCCAGCAGATCGACAAAGCCCCGCCGGGCGGGGCTTCTATTTCTGCTCTGAGGGACACAAGCTGACTAACAAACCTAACCTAAAATAAGGAGTGTGTTTAATGAAAAGGCTAGGCAGGCAGTTAACTAAATTGCTAATTGGCGGCGACAGGTAGTCTATGAAGTCGTAGACGCGCATAAGCCTGCATGTGTTATGGGAGGAATATACCTGGCACATGAGCGGGCCGCCGAAGTCGCCGAGGCAGGCGTCGCGGCCGCCGCGCTCGTAGCCCGCGCAGAACATGTCGTCGGTGACGCGGTCAGTGGCGTGGCGTAAAAGATATCCTTGGGCAAGACGGCGCACGTCTAGCATAACTGGCCACGACTTCGTTTCTCGCGCGACAGTGCATCACCTGTCACTGTCACACGATATTTGAGTGGAAAAAGATAGGTAGCATTTGTCGCGCGACACAGTTGCGTGTCACAGTTGTGCTAGAGGTACAGATTTGGTGTACATTTTCCTTAAGAGCTGTAGAATAAGGTGCTCAAATGCCTGATATTAGGCAAGCCGATAGGAATAGAGTTCTTTGGACGCCACGCTACTGCGCGGTACAGCGGCAGCGCCTGCATGCGCCACCGGCACTCCGCCGTCGAGATCACCGTCAGCTCCACCTCTTGCAGTGTGTCACAACTTGTGTGCGTGACCTCAACTCTGCTGGAACTATCTATACCTGGCACATTAGCGGGCCGCCGTCGAGATCACCGGCAGCTCCACCTCTTGCAGTGTGTCACAACTTGTGTGCGTGACCTCAACTCTGCTGGAACTATCTATACCTGGCACATTAGCGGGCCGCCGTCGAGATCACCGGCAGCTCCACCTCTTGCAGTGTGTCGCAACTTGTGTGCGTGACCTCAACTCTGCTGGAACTATCTATACCTGGCACATTAGCGGGCCGCCGTCGAGATCACCGTCAGCTCCACCTCTTGCAGTGTGTCACAACTTGTGTGCGTGACCTCAACTCTGCTGGAACTATCTATACCTGGCACATTAGCGGGCCGCCGTCGAGATCACCGGCAGCTCCACCTCTTGCAGTGTGTCACAACTTGTGTGCGTGACCTCAACTCTGCTGGAACTATCTATACCTGGCACATTAGCGGGCCGCCGTCGAGATCACCGGCAGCTCCACCTCTTGCAGTGTGTCGCAACTTGTGTGCGTGACCTCAACTCTGCTGGAACTATCTATACCTGGCACATTAGCGGGCCGCCGTCGAGATCACCGTCAGCTCCACCTCTTGCAGTGTGTCACAACTTGTGTGCGTGACCTCAACTCTGCTGGAACTATCTATACCTGGCACATTAGCGAGCCGCCGTCGAGATCACCGGCAGCTCCACTTCTTGCAGTGTGTCACAACTTGTGTGCGTGACCTCAACTCTGCTGGAACTATCTATACCTGGCACATTAGCGAGCCGCCGTCGAGATCACCGGCAGCTCCACTTCTTGCAGTGTGTCACAACTTGTGTGCGTGACCTCAACTCTGCTGGAACTATCTATACCTGGCACATGAGCGGGCCGCCGTCGAGATCACCGGCAGCTCCACTTCTTGCAGTGTGTCACAACTTGTGTGCGTGACCTCAACTCTGCTGGAACTATCTATACCTGGCACATGAGCGGGCCGCCGTCGAGATCACCGGCAGCTCCACTTCTTGCAGTGTGTCACAACTTGTGTGCGTGACCTCAACTCTGCTGGAACTATCTATACCTGGCACATGAGCGGGCCGCCGGAGTCGCCGAGGCAGGCGTCGCGGCCGCCGCGCTCGTAGCCCGCGCAGAACATGTCGTCGGTGACGCGGTACAGCGGCAGCGCCTGCGTGCGCCGCCGGCACTCCGCCGTCGAAATCACCGGCAGCTCCACCTCTTGCAGCGTGTCCGCTAAACATACAAGTAGGTTTCTCAATATCAAAATAATAGTACCTACATTACACAACTAGGCTGGTAATACAAAGAAAGGCCGAGATCGCAGAAGTTTGCGGCCCGAGCTGCAAGCGAGGGACGTAAATATGCGATCGAGGGCTTTCTTTATTACCTTCCGTGTTGTGTACGTCATTTTATGTCTACACTTGGCCAGAAAGCGGCTTTTTTCGTACGGAAAAAGGCACTTTATGGCCAGGTGTGGCATAAATTAATTAAAGGTAACCGTCAAATTATGTTTCCAAAACTGCACGGAAAAATCCAGCCACACTAATTTTCGTGCCATCACAAGTTTCAAAGTGACAAAATAAAAATAAGACACCATGTTGAGCAGTGACGTCGCCAGCAAGGTGACCGTGACCGTCAAGAAGGCGTACACCGTAAAGATATCAAGAATCTGTTGCTGCCACTGTACCGACGAAATATACCTAGATTAAAATAATAATAGTACCTACCCTTAAAATTTTCGAAATATAAGGCCTTCTACGATAGCTAGAGAAATGAAATTTTCGGGCGCTAGGGTACTATTTGGGTATTATTTTTGACATATAAAGCGTTTCCGAGATACAACCGGTGTACGCCAACTTGACGGCCCGGTTGGGTACTGTTTATTGGCAGCATCAGATTCTGGATATCTTTACGGGGTACGCCATGTTGACGGTCACCCAGCAAGTGTTTAATATACGATCAATCAATCACCTACACTATCTAAGCGGTTTGACACTTTCAAAAAAGTAGCTGATTTGATCTGTCGTCAAATAGCCTTAAGTTTCTTCAGGGGTCCGGTTTTCAAAATAAAATTATCATCGCTGCCCGTTTCTTAGTACCTTTACGGTACTTACGTTACGCCATTTGGTGACCCCTGCACTATCACGCTGTTGGGATACCAAAGGTAACTGGTGGAAAAAAAACCCCATCCCCCCTATTATCTTCGAAGTTACTGAACAGAAAAATCTGTAATAATTATCAATTATCAATGTCATCCTAAATATTACAGGAAAAATATAACGGTTTTCCTAACTTGCACTGTTTTTAAGATATTTGTAATTGCTTATTTGTAACACATACTTATTTGCTCCTACTAAACTAATCGCCATACAGTTTTTCTTGAACCCTCGTTGCGCGAGTCCGACTCTCACTGGACCGGTTTTTTTATTTCACAGTCACCCTATACAGCGTGGGAGGGACTATACCGACAAACTTTAACTATAGATTCTAACAACTAGGTTAGGAGTAAAAAATGTTATGTGATGTATAGTCGAAAAACGCTTACTTTCCGAGATATTCATTATTTTGTAAATGAAAAATCCCAAGTGTGTAACAAGCCCTAATAAATGTGACTAAGATACCTTTACTATTTTTTTAAAATCCTTTAACTAAACAGGAATTAACCTTCGCAGTATTTGATGGTAAGCGACTACGAAGCCAAAAAATTGACCTTTCGTTTCCATTTTTTTTTAAGGACATGTTTATAACGAGGGGCTTAATTTACTGATTTATTTTGTTCCATAAGACTATTAATGTAAAATGACAATAATTCGACGACAACAACGTATATGGTTCTAATTGAAAAATGACAACTTTACAGGAGAGCAAAACAAAGGTAGAATCCTTATAACTTTTTTCGTATTAAAGATAATAAGCTGGAATTTGGCAAACACGGTTATAATTATATTTTATATATTTTTTTATTTTTATATAACTCAATTTAATTGTAGTTTTCGAGAAAATGCAGATAGACCACTAGATTAAGTTATAACTGTTTGCTCACCGTTGCGTATACGGTTCTATCTACCAGTTAGAATATTATACTTGGTTACAATTTTATTTAAGAAGCACGTATGCAGGTCTATCTGGGACTTAGAACATTATACTTGGTTATTGTTTTCTATAAATTATACGTATGTAGGTCTATCTGGTACTTAGAATATTATACTAGGTAAAAGAAATGTTCGTCTTACTGTAAAAGGTTCAATGTGTGAGTTAAGTCATCAAATTTAAATCATTTATTTTGATTAGGTTTTTACAATTGTAATACATAGTTTTAACGCACCATATTTAATTTAATTGTTGGTTGCATTATGATTCTGTATAAATATACATATTTATAATTTTGACACATTTTGTAGATAGAACCGTATTCGATTCATTAGTTTTAACTTAATAATCATGTAGGAAGTACTAAATAAAAGTAAAATTATGATAAAATGTGTTATTTATTAAAAAAATGTACGAAATGTTGTATTTCACAAACGTTTTACTAAGTAAATAACCTTAGGGCAAAGCAGATAGCTTGTGGGCGGTGCAACTAACGTCATTTAATTTTAATTAAAAATCAACTACATTACCAATACTAAATGTAAACAAGTACATAATTATATAGATACGGATAGCTATATATATAGATTTTTTCAATATATATATATATATACACATAAAAAAATACATACAGATGACACATCTAACCAGATACACTAAGAGACTTCAGTTCTACTAGCATAGAAATTACGCAGAGATTTTTTGAACGCGAACTTATTTGGAGCTTGTTTGATATTAAGAGGAAGACCGTTCCAGATCCAGAGGCGCGCCGCTTGCACGGAGAAGGAGTAAGTCATAAATCTGGTACGATGAAGAGGGGTAGAAAGGATGAGCTTATCAGAAGAGCGAAAATACCGAGTGTGAGTCTCACTGGCATAGTGAAATAAAGTTTTGAGATACTCCGGAGACTGTGGATCGTTGAGGATTGAGAAAAGAGTACAGAGCATACGAATATTACGTCGTTCACGAATGTGGAACCAACCAAGCTGAGAACAGTATGAAGACACGTGATCGTATTTACGGAGACAGAAAATGAAGCGAATGCAATTATTTAGAAGACGATCCAGCTTATCAAGTAGCCCTTCGCTTAAGTCAGGATAACACACATCACCATAGTCGATGAAAGGTAGAATCAGGGTGTTTACTAAAAGTACCTTGGTTTTTACGGGTAAAAAATGTTTAAGTTTGTTAAGTGCATGGAACGAGCCTATGACTTTCCGGGAAATTTCGGAAACCTGCGTCTTATAGTCATAGTCAATAGTGGCTGTGATGTCAGTTACACTGCATTGGTCGTATAGTTGTAAATCGTCGGCATACAGATGGTACGAACAGCAAAGGTCGGGGGTGATGAAGTTAATAAAAGTAGAGAAAAGAAGTGGGGAGAGGATTCCACCTTGGGGTACGCCAGTGACTAGGTCACACCAGTCAGATAAAGACCGATCAACGCGAACTGCTTGCTGGCGTCCTCGAAGATAGTTAGAGAACCAACTTAGGGCAGAAGGTGAAGCATTGAGATGTTCGAGCAGGGCAAGAAGGATGTCATGGTCGACAGTATTAAAAGCGTTGGAGAAGTCAATAAGAATAAGTACTGTGACCAGTTGCTCCTCCATGCCTTGTCTAGCATCTTCAGTTACCTTGAGAAGCGCAGAGCAGGTACTGTGGCCAGGTCGAAAACCGGACTGAAAGGGGCTCAACAGCTTATGTGAGTGAATGTAAAGCGAAAGTTGTTTGTGAGCCACCGCTTCAGCAATTTTCGATAGAAAAGGGAGAATAGAGATTGGTCTGAAGCTGCTAACTGTGGTGGGGTTACTGATCTTTGGCAAGGGTATGACAAAAGCTTTGCGCCACAAAGATGGAAATTCACCATAGTACAGCGAGGAGTTGATGATATCAGTTATCACAGGGAGCACACAGTCGAGGACTGATACTATCATGTAACGACTGACATCACCACACCCAACGGCTTTAGACTTGATTGCTTTGATTATAGTCTTGACTTCTGTGTCTGTTTTTTTTTAGAAATTGACAAACTCGCAACCCATACCCGGGCGTAGCGATTGTCGGACCGGGTGGTTGGCCGTGGCGATCCCTGGGGTCGAACCAGGCCGCTAGCCAGACCACCCTGAGTTTGGTCGGACTAGGTGGGTGCCGGGGGTGCCAGGTCACTTGTCCCGGCCCACCTTGATAGTATCGGGCTAGGTGGGGGCCTGAACGCCTGGGGTCGTACCAGGTCGTTGGCCAGGGCCACCTTGACTTTTCGCTGATTGCTCAGAGTGAGCAGCGGACTAGCGGGAAGGATGAAGCGGATCAACCTGTCCTTATGTGAACGTGTGTATCGAACTAAACGATTCAAAAAGGTAAATAGGTAGTTCTAAGTGACTGAATAAATGATGTAAACAATTCTAAGTGGCACATAGATTTTACGTACTTTGTTAACTACAGCTATTATAGTAACGTATATAGTTCTAAGCGGTAGATAGTCCTGTGTACACAGTTCTTTTAAAAAACAGTTCACGCGTATACAGTTCTAAGTGGTAGATAGTCCTGTGTACGTAGTTCTACTCTAGGCCGATCAACGGCGAACTGAGTTCGATGTGGCACATTGCGCTTTGTGCGCGCAAGTGAGTGAGATGGCAAACATCGCGTACAGTTCAATGTGGCACTTAGAATGGTGTTCGTGTTAGTTTACAGATTGTTGACTCAGATCGCACTGTATGCGTCATTTTAAAATCTATACTAAGTGAAATTTTAAGAAAATTTTTATACTACGTGATAGGTTTCGACGTGTAGATCATTATGCTGCAGCGTACGTAGTTCGAACCTTTTAGCACTTTGCACCTTGTACGTTGTTGTCGTCGAATATTCGACCCATGTTGATATAAAATTTTTTACTCGTCACACCACCAATAATTCATGGCTAAAGTATGTCGGTATAGTCCCTCCCACCCTGTATAAACTCTAGTTAGGTATATACATTGGTGTGTCTTTTTATTAAATAGGTATGTATGATACTAACATTTATTTAATGTAAAACACCTAAGCACGTTATGAGGCCGATATGTAAGTGAAAGGACAACGTTGCCAAAGACAGAAGAGTTATATAATGTGCGATTACTGTTTGTAGACAGGTAATGGGGTAGTAAATAAATAAGTAATTCGCCTCTTGTAGGCGAGCGTGTAGACTAGGAATAGGAACGTGCCGACCGAGATGAGAAATTGAGAACATAAGGCACGTGTGGGATTACGGCGCGCGTCATCTTCGTCTAATGATACCTACGAGTAAGTGCCTTGCCTATATAGCCTATATATTGACGATCTCGCTTTAAATTCTTGTAACTTGACATGCAATGCAACTTATAATGTAATTTTAAAACGAGAAATAAATAATCTAATCTATAGGTAGTTCCAGGAGATTAGAGTTGAATGATTACCCACCCAGCTACACGAAGTATTCATTACAAAAAAAGTGAATTAATGAAATGAAAGGCTATAGCTAAAACAAACTTTTTGGTATATCTTGCAATTCACTGTTGAACTTGCTATTGGTACGAAAAAAGAACAGTAAATTCAAAATCCCGCTGTCATTACATGACATATTTTATATCGTTGTGTGCGTGACCTCCACTCTGCTGGAACTATCTAGTTTATGGATTGATAGCAATATGACTGCAGATAATGGTGCAAAGTAAAAGCGTGTAAATGGGTACAATGAGTGCGATGTGGGAAATCAAATTTTTCACACCTCCTATTCAGAAAAAAGTATTTTGATCCCTCATAAGAGGGATCAAAGTGATACTTTTCTGTTCAAGGACAACATGGTATTTTTAGTTTGAACCCACTTAGAATATGCCATACCATAGACAGCTTTATTAATATATTACACACAGAGGGCGGTATAATAAGGAATGGCCCAGATCACTGGTGTTTGCGGTCCGAGCCGCAGGCTAGGGCCATAAATATAATATGGAAGTGGTAAATTCGTCCCGTCCGTAAAAAATAATAAACGTTTTATAAAATAATAAGAGACTATAAATTTAACAATTGAACATTTCATTTTATTAAAAATGTGTGATGCTCTTTGATTAACTATATATTTCGTTATTTTGGTTGGTAGCGTTTGTATTTAAATTTTCCTCATAGTCGGTGTGAAAAGCAGTATGTGTCACAAGGTAGCAAAATTATTTTCACCACGGGCGTTAACACTTGAATCCCTCACTACGCTCCGGATTCTACTTTAGAATCCCTCGCTACGCTCGGGATTCAATTGTAGAATCCTTCGCTTCGTTCAGGACTCAATGTACGCCCTCGCCGTAAATATATCATTTTGCTCCCTTGTGACACAATCTACTATTTTACATCATCTATGTAGGTATATGTGTTCATTTTACGATGAAGGTAAAATAAAGTTGAAAGTAAATGCCAAAAAAACACATTGGCCCATGAGGGGATCGAACCCGCGACCTTCGCGTTATTAGCACGACGCTCTAACCAACTGAGCTAATGGGCCAGTGTCTGACCCAGCGAACTTACAGTACTAGTGCAGTAACATTGAAATCTTATATAATCTTGTTGTAATGGGCCAGTGTCTGAGCCAGCGAACTTACAGTACTAGTGCAGTAACATTGAAATCTTATATAATCTTGTTGTATGAACTTACAGTATGAAATTGAATAATATTTTTTTTTTCTACATCACTAACAATCTTCTTTTATGCCACACCTGATTATAAAGTGGCTTTTTCCGCACGCTACGCGTACGGAAAACCCGCTTTCTGGCCAAGTGTAGACATAAAATAATGTACTCAACACGGGAGGTAATAAAGAAAGCCCTCGATCGCATATTTACGTCCCTCGCTTGCAGTTGGGGCCGCAAAGATCTGCGATCTCGGCCTTTCTTTGTTTTACCACCCTAGTTGTGTAATGAATGTATCTACTATGGTCGCATCATCCTAACTTAACTGCTTTACAAGGGTGAACCCACCACACCATCACTACTAACTACGTACTGTGAGGATATTTCCTTAATAATCGCGAAAACCACAAACAAACAACTTCATGATGTACTCCGATGATGATGATGTGTCCTTTCATAGATTTGATGAAACCTATGTGTGGGTGGATACTTATCATAGCCAAAATCCGTGTCAATTAATTGGAGAAACAGGTTAAGTGCTTGGTGTTACTGCGCAGTGGGTAATAATATCTTTTGCCGCGCTATTCTATTTAAAGTGGAGCTTGGAATCGTTTTTAATATTAAGAAATTAGACACTTATAGATTCTTTGCGTTACGCGTTATTGCTAGGTAGGTAAACGTGGGTACCTATGAATATTTAGGTGAATTGACATTTAATTAAATTAAATTGTAATTAATAATTAGGTAATATTTAGGTGAATTGACATTTAATCACACGGATAAAGAAATGTAGGCAAGGTTAGTGGTTGTAGGCGCATAGATTTTTCTAAACTGAGCTAGTGGCGTTTTAGGAATATTTTACTTGTACCTACCGTGTGAAGTAAAAAGACTACCCTCAATAGGCAAGGTTTATTATTTATAGATCATCCATCACTATTAGATGTATGTCGATAATTTCCTCCCTTGGCCTTGGTAAATTAGGACAAATCATTAGGTACCTATTCTAAGAAATTCAGTTAGCTCCTTAGTTATTATAAAATCAGTTGTGATTGTGATCGTAGGTAACTGCGGCCTTTTATCAAAGTATAATATTTAGTAATTAGGGTTCCGTACCAAAATGGTAAAAAGGAACCCTTATGGTGCGACTCTGTCTGTCTGTCTGTCTGTCTGTCTGTCCGTCTGTCACAGCAAGATATCTCAGGATCTATTGATGCTATCGACTTGAAACTTGGAATAGTGTTACAAGTCGCTCACTCGAGCCTATTGGATAGAAAAAAAATCTTATACCTTTTTTACTTTTTATTTAAAGGGGTCCGAAATGGGATGTGGAATAAGAAAAGTAGAGCTATTATATCGAGTGGGATATCAAATGAAAGGGCTTAATTTGTAGATTCCAAAACCATTTTTGTTTTTTTTCTTAATTTTGTACTTTTTGATTTATGACCAAAAACGTTCAAAAAATACCATTCCCCCCCTATTATCTTCGAAGTTGCTGAACAGAAAAATCTGTAATAATTACCAATTATTAATGTCATCCTAAATATTACAGGAAAAATAAAACGGTTTTGCTAAATTGCATCGTTTTTTAGAAATTTTCAAAAATCGTACACATACTTATTTGCTCCTACTAAGCTAACGGCCATACAGTTTTTGTTTTCAATCGAGTCTGACTCGCACTTGACCGGTTTTTTTTTCTTTTTACAAAAGGTACATCGCGCGCTTGTATGTGTGCGCGCTGTGAACGAACGCACTACAAGCAAAGATTTAAAAAATGCGTGAGCATGCTCTAGTATGGATCGCACTCACTCGCGCGTCTGTGTGAATACGTGTCGCGTGGTCCTAAACGGCCGAAGTTGGACTACAGGACCGTTGCTTTTATGATGTAAGTACCTACCTACCTAAATCATACGACAGAGATCGCCCTCCGGCCGTATTTTTCCTGTTTGGTATACTTATCTTAAATCCTGACCTCGAACTTGTTAATTGTATTTTTAGAGTTAAGAGAATTTCGAATTCCGAAAGTATTGGAAGGTACGTGCTAAAGCTTTGTTTTTAACAAAAACAACCGTCGGCTTTTCTTAGATTACTTACTCGTATTCCAGAAATGGGACTTTATAAGCCCCGCACAAACGCTCAATAAAATACGTGCTTTCCTTTATATAAGGTGCTTAACCGAAAGTGTTCCTTTAACATAAGAGATACATTATTTACGGCGGTAGCGTGAGCTATATTGGTAAGCTAATAGTAATATATTACAACTAGGGTGATAATACAAAGAAAGGCCGAGATCGCAGATGTTTGCGGCCCGAGCTGCAAGCGAGGGACGTAAATATGCGATCGAGGGCTTTCTTTTTTACCTCCCGTGTTGTGTACATCATTTTATGTCTACACTTGGCCAGAAAGCGGCTTTTTCCGTGCGCGCAGCGTTCGGAAAAAGCCACTTTATGGCCAGGTGTGGCATAATATTATTTTTTCTACTCCTGTACTGTTATCTGTCTTTTACTTGGTCACGAACACTAATATAAGAACATACATAATATGAGTTCATAGAAGTCTATACCTATACTTTATTTCCCATAACAGCACTAGTGTCGTTATAGTCACTTTACGTTATTGCTAGCAGCCACAGACTTCTAAATCTAGGTTAAACTTAGGTCAAGGATTAAGCGCTCAATTTTAACTTTGCGGTAAAAATGCACAAATCAAAAAATGCGAATTGCGTGAGTTGCGATATGAGCCGCGAATGCGGCGAGTACCGCAAATAGAGACGCAATGAGCGTTTTTTGACTTAATTATACAACGATGCATACAATAATTTTTCTACGACTAGGTTTTAAATTATATAATACAAAATTAATCATAACCTGGAAACAAGGCAAATATGACGTTTGACTGACAGTATGTGTCTATGGTAAACTTTTTTTTTTTTAATTTAAAATATACTTAGATTAAAAATAAACGTAGGAATTTAATTATTTGTTAAGTTGGTAGTTGTGCATTTTTACCGTAAAGTTAAAATTGAGTGCTTAATCCTTGACCTAAGTTTAACCTAGATTTAGAAGTCTGTGGCTGCTAGCCATAACGTAAAGTGATTATAACGACACTAGTGCTGTTATGGGGAATAGAGTATAGACTTCTCTGAACTCTTATATTAGTCTTATATTAGTGTTCGTGACCAAGTAAAAGACAGATAACAGTACAGGAGTAGAAAAATAATATTATAGTAGCACGGAAATCAATAATAAAGACTCACGGAAGACGCGCTCGTGCTCGTAGAGCTGCCCCCAGCCGACGACGGTGCAGTGGTGTCCGGCGGGCGGCGGCGCGCGCGGCGGCGGCAGGCACGCGGGCCGCAGCCGCGCGTGCAGCGCGAGCGCGTCCACGCGCAGCAGCGCGATGTCGTTGCGGAAGCCGCGCGCCGCGTACTTGGGGTGCAGCACCACCTGCCGCACCGGCGCGGCGCGCTCCCACGGCCCGCGCGGCCACGCGCCGCGCCGCAGCGCGCCCAGCCGCGCCACCCAGTGCGCCTCCGTCGCTCTGCAATTACGGGCGGGGCGGGTCACCCCGGTTACAAGCGCTACATAGCGGTGTGCACGAATATACTGATTGAGACATATTAAACTCCCTACCACTCTACTTGGTGGCTAGGGTTTTAGGGCTACAGAAATCAGAAATAGCAAAACTGAAAGAAAAAAACCGGTCAAGTGCGAGTCGGACTCGCTCACCGAGGGTTCCGTACAAACTCGTAAGTAGATACGTGAATAGTTCAACAAAAACTGTATGGCCGTTAGCTTAGTAGGAGCAAATAAGTATGTGTACGATTTTTGAAAATTTCTAAAAAACGATGCAATTTAAGAAAACCGTTTTATTTTTCCTGTAATATTTAGGATGATATTAATAATTGGTAATTATTACAGATTTTTCTGTTCAGTAACTTCGAAGATAATAGGGGGGGAATGGTATTTTTTTGAACGTTTTTGGTCATAAATCAAAAAGTACAAAATTAAAAAAAAAAAACAAAAATAGTTTTGGAATCTACAAATTAAGCCCTTTCATTTGATATCCCACTCGATATAATAGCTCTACTTTTGTTTTTCCACATCCCATTTCGGACCCCTTTAAAAAAAAAGTAAAAAAGGTATAAGATTTTTTTTCTATCCAATAGGCTCGAATCAGTGACTTTTAACACTATTCCAAGTTTCAAGTCGATAGCATCAGTAGATACTGAGATATCTTGCTGTGACAGACGGACAGACAGACAGACAGACAGACAGAGTCGCACCATAAGGGTTCCTTTTTTACCATTTTGGTACGGAACCCTAAAAAACAAGACACCATGTGGCTATCACAAGACTGGTGGACTTTCATATAATTGCGACGCCCTATTGCTACTATTACTGTTGTTAAATTAATTTATTTTATATTCAGTTACATTTGTTCGTATGACTTGACTGAATCGAAGCAAAGCTAGTATTTAAGAATCGATTATCCCGAGTGCACCTAACATTCATGGATAAAATTACGTAGCCGGTTGCATGATTAAATGTCATACGTTAACCAACTACGGGTTACTTGTAGTTCAGATTAGACTTGCTCAAACGAGTTTTGATTTTTTCACCTGGTTTGTTTTTTCAGGTTCTGTCCACTAGACTCGTAATTGCTATGCACTTTTACGAAAGCAGAACCATCTCTAACGAAATCTCGATGTTTCATGCAAGCGAAATAATTAAATGGCTAGGGCGGAATTCGAATCCGCATCTCCAGGGCCAACCCAAGTGGCTTTCCAATTAGTGCCACCGAGGAATCCGCTCGAGTCACTGAAGTTTTCAATCAGTCTCTCCATCTTTTTAATTTCTATGACAATACTCACTGGTAGAAGCAATGGCTGGCGGAGAGCAGCCAGTCGGGCGCGATGAGCGTGGCGCCGCACTGGAAGTCGCCGTCGCGGTAGAGCGCCGCCTGCCACGGCCACGCGCCCGCCGCCGCGCCGCCGCCGCCCACCACCCTGCCCCAGCGGACGCGACTGTTAAGCCGTGTCTTCATTACACAAGGGAAACCCTAGCAGATCGACTCGCTCAACGACAGTGCGCAATGGATACTCCACCTCCGTTATCCGCATTTCGGTATACATTGCGCGCGGCTACCGAGGGTCCAAATGTTTGGGAGTTTGTCGCGTGTAATAGAGACAGGACAAAACATAGCAAATGCAGTCAAATTCTTTGCAGTCAAATAAGCGTATACCTAGGCCTTACAGTAAACGGATGAAATATTTAATGTGGAAAAGAAAATGATCTTGCGAGTTAATAACTTATAAGTAATACAACAAAAATATAGTATCGTAGGAGCGTCGAACATAATATGGCGCTACCCGGAAGACCGACTTTGGTCAAAATCAATCAATTTGTCGTAAATTCGAATCGGCTAAATTCGGTCGAAAAAGCTTTATGTTCACATTGTTCACGCAATAAGAGCAAAAGAGCGAGCGTTCGGCTCAGCTCGGTCCGACCGCGCCGAGCTTTTTTTGACCAGGTTTAGCTGATTCGGTGGTGGTGATAGATGTCAGGGGACCGCGGTAACATTATCGGGATTCGGCGAAGGTTCGTGTTGGAGTCTCTATCTCTGACATATAAAAAGATCGAGATGCCAACACGAACTTTCGCCGAATCCCGATAATGTAGCCGTAGCGTAATCGACCTGTGGTAGTTTTTCAAGCAGTGTTCTCACCTGGGTTGCTGCGCGTCGGCGTGAGGGCGCACGCCGCACTCGAGCGTCGCGCAGCGCACGCGCAGCGCGCGGCGCCCGGTGCAGGCCGCGCGCCGGAACGTGAGCCGCGCGTCGCGCGCGCGCGCCGCGTCGTGCCACACCTCCCAGTACCCCACCGAGCTCGCCGCGCGCCCCTCGCGCGCCTCCCGCGCCCAACCCGATGTTCTGCAGAATAATATTCATGCGCGTTAGAGGTAAATACCATTGTGTGGAGTATCACTGGAAAATTATTTCACTTCTCATGCTCTTAAAATGTTAATTTAGTCTCTGTATATCGGGACTAAAGTTCCTCTCTAGGGATTACAGTAATTTTTTTTTAATTGACTTTGTAAACCCCTAAACAGCCAATCGGGGTGTTTGTGGTTGGAATATTGTCGCCATTTTTAGTCATTGTGTTGTGTATAGACAATTTTTGGGTGTGAAAACAACCTAAATAGACAACTGTGCAAAAATATTTAAAAAATAACGATTTAATATAGTAATAATGATTAATTATTACGAATATAAATCAATTTAACTAGATTAGGGGTAACTTAATTTTATTTTGCATGATCCAATTAGTTTTAAAATAGGTAGTTTTCACGTTTGAACCTGTTGGCTAAAAATGCCAGCATTTAAAGCCTGAGTGACTTCACAAAGTAAAAAATAAATATTGTAATTTTGTGTAATAGAACGTCGTTTTTTTCCTCGCATTCAAAGTGAAAAGTAGAGTGTTTAACGCGGGACTAAACAACCATAATGACACTCGATCTATAGTCACCCTCGCTACGCTCGGGTGGCTAAACACCTCGTGTCATTATGGCTTGTTTTAGTCCCTAGTTGAACAATCTACTATTAAATAACAGAGAGATATTATCTATATTAATAATTTAGCCGGGCCCTACGGTAGACCTGAACCAAAAGCACCTCAAAAATTAAAGTGTTAAAAAATAACACTTTCGAATCGACAACTTATATTCGCAAAATTCGTATAACGGAGAAACAAGCGTATAAAGATGTAAAATAATTTGAATAATACCAAAAACAGTCGGCCATGTTTCTTTGCTGCGTTCGGAGACTGCCATAGCTTAGCGAAGCGCGCGTAATGTGTGCTTTTAATTGAATTTGTACACACTCGGCGAGAACGGAGTAAACTAAACTGACGAGGTGACGACATGAGTAAGAAAAACGTTTTTTACATTAGAAAATCGTGCGTATAATATTATTTCAACAAAAAAAAAACAATATTTACATGCATCGTGCTATTTTTAAAACGTAATAAATTACTAAACAAGTGGAAACTGCACAATATTATTGTCTCATTGCTCAATGAAAATGACAGTTGAAATTGTAAGCTAAAAAAAGCAAAAAAAAGGAATAGGCACTTTTATAAATCCTTCTGAAGGTATGGGGGCTTTTTAAGTTTATTCTGACTTAGGAAACAAAATTATACCAATTTTCGAACATTTTTAATCTGTTCACGATAATTTTCGACATAGAATATTGAGAATGCAAGCCTGAATGTTTTTTTTTCTTCATTTTGGAGGTGGGAATGTTCAAATATACAAATACTTTCGTAAATTTCTTTTCTACGGGGGGGGGGGGGGGGGAGAAATAGTGGATGGTAGGTAATTTTATCCCCTTAATATGGAGGGATAACTTATTCGGGGAATCTGTTGAAAAAGTGTCCTGTCGAATGCAGTAAATAACAGTTTTGAATCTCCCTGCAGTAACGTTACGTTAACGCAACAGGAGGGTAGGTACGAAGTGGATTTAGTATGCTACGGCCACATTATCGGCGATTCGGCGTAAATTTGTACTGTCATCTCTTTCCCTGACATACAAAAAGAACAAGACGTCAACACGAATATTCGCCAAATCCCGATAATATGGCTGCAGAATATAATATGGCTACAGAATAGATTACTACATTGAAAAGGGAGTGACACGAACTGATCAGGTCTGGAACACCACATTGCGCATAAAAAACCACGTTGCTGATGCAGGTGCCAAAACTGCGTTGCCGATGCACGTGCTTAAACCGCGTGAAGTCGGACTGTACCGGGGCCTGCCACATTTGCCATATGCATCCACATAGCCCTAGTAGCAAGCTGACGTCATCACGACGTCCCACGACGTCCATTACGTCATTATGACGTATGAGTGACGTCGCTTATACGTCGCTGACGTCAGTTTGCTACCTGGGAGGTCGGTTAAACTGACTAACGGTGGCCCACGTCGCCTACGTCTAACGCCGCCTCTGAACCGGGGCGATTCTAATTCAAGGGGAGAGTTGTGATCACTAATGGGAAATTATAGTCTAACAACATAAATTGAATTCGGTTTTTAAACGGGACTCTACTATTTTAGATGTTTGAAAAATTAAAGTTTTATATACTTTATTTTTGAAGATAGAAATGTGAAAAATCATACTTTGGATTTTAGATAAAAAGTGATTTTATTTACCTTTCTAAATTCGATTTTAATGTGGATTACCCAAATAGCATTGCGTCATTACTTTAAAAATAAACACGTATCTGACACTGACTCCAGGTAAAAACGCAGTAAGTGTATATGAAGTTCTGACGAATGAAGAACTTTTGACGTTTTCCTCTACGACGTTTTGAGATACCTACGAGTTTTTTTCAAAGTAGTGACGGTTGGAATTTTGTAATGAAAGTCCTTAAATAAGGTTTTGGATAGTTTAAACCAAAAACGACTTCAACATTATTTTAATGTTTGGAACTCAGCCGTCAGTTCAACATCCTCATTTTTGTAATGTCTGTTAAAAATAAAATATAATTTCTAAGGAATTAAATGGGGGTTTGTGATTCTTTACATTTTGCCCGGGCAAAGCCGGGTTCACAGCTAGTTGTATTATATTCATGCGGTCCATTCTATATCAAAATGCGTTTCTGATTTATTTTCCAATTTCCCGTTACAATAAATGAGATAACACAGGCAGACACATTTTGATTTATAAAATGGCTTCGACCATTGACACCAACTAATGAAAGTAGTGATAAAATTGATTCGTAGCTTTTACGACACCAGTAATTTCCGGTAACGACAAATCCATCTAAAACCTAAAGTGAATCGTGCTGTGTGTAGCTTGACGTCATTTTTACGTCATCGGCACGAAAAGTACGGTCCCTGTTGAGGAGTTTTACGGTATTCATATTATAGTGCTCACTGGAAGGTCATGGCGCGGCAGACGGCGCGTCCGAGGTCGGGCAGCTGCAGCGAGCTGTGCGCCTGCTGCACCACGTCCGCGAAGCTCTCCACGCACAGCCGGCCCCACACGCCGCGCTTGCGCACCATCACAAATCCTGCAACGTACATACCATCTCACTTGGACCAAAATGACATAAAAAATAGTACATTACACAACTAGGGTGGTAAAACAAAGAAAGGATGAGATCGCAGATGTTTGCGGCCCGATCTGCAGGCGAGGGTCGTAAATATGCGATCGAGGGCTTTCTTTATTACCTCCCGTGTTGTGTACATCATTTTATGTCTACACTTAGCAAGAAAGCGGCTTTTTCCGTACGCAGCGTGCGGAAAAAGCCACTTTATGGCCAGGTGTGGCATAATATATCTTTATAATTTGATTAAAGTCGCTATTCTTTACCCCTGCATCATTTAAATGAAAAATCTTGTGCAAAGTCTTCGAAGTTATACTTTTATCAGGCGCAACGCACATTTTCACACTTCAGGCACGTAGTACTTACTTATAATAGTACCATCAGTGTTGGAATAATCACATACTCGAAGTAGGGCTGCCATCTCCAAAATTTGATATCTAGGACAAAAAGCGTAAATCCCCGGATTTTGGAGCTCAAAACCCGGACATACACCAACAGCAACATGCAACGAAGTTTTTTTTTCTGGGGAATGCACCCCCGTGCATTCGTTCTCCACGGCCGCGATTAGCAAACCCGGACAGCGGATGAAACCCCGCCCGGACGTTCCCCGGACGCTCTCTAAACTAGGACAAATCCGGGGAAACCCGGACGGATGGCAGCCCTAACTCGAAGTAGCATTAGACGGCCGGGCTCAAGCCTCTAGTCTCTAGGGTGTCCATCACCTCAGGCTTGTGGAAACCCTTATAATACGTACATACGGTAGATGCAACTACATCGCACCTGTCGCTCTACTGCCGCGAACGTTATAAATGTTAAGTTTTGGTTTGTCTAATCTACTTACTTAATTAATTGTAGGTACTAACACTAGAAATATAAGCCATTGTATTACCCTAACAACCCTATGGATTTGAAATCCGAAATAAATATGGTTTGAAATTGAATAATGATAATGCCTCCGGGCCCTTCAGGCCCAGTGGCTCCATGCGTACCTTCCTCGTTGTAGGGCACGACCTCGTTGTCGTCGATCTGGTCGGCGAGCGCGACACAGCTCTTCTCGTCGTCGCCGAGCGGGCAGTCGGGCACGCCGTCGCACACGCGCGCCTGCTCCACGCACTGCCGCGCGTTCGCGCACACGTACTGACCCTCCGAACACCAATCTGTACACAAGATTAGCAAAATGTATTGCAAAGATATAGTTTCGATCAGAAACTTTAATTCCAACGAAACCTCGCCTGAATTCAATAAAATAATGTGAATTCGTATTGGCGCACGTACGTACGCATTTTTTTTCCTTTTTTTTAGCCTTACTAACTTGCAATCCTCACTGTATGTAGCAAAAATCGGACCAGGTGGGGGCCGTGGCGTTCCCTGAGATCGAACCAAGTCGCTGGCCGGACCACCTTGAGTGAATCGGATTGGGTGGGGGCCGGGGGCGCCTGGGGTCGAACCAGGTCGCTAGTCCCGGTCCACCTCGAGAGGGTCGGACTAGGTGGGCGCCAAAGCGCCCGGGATCGATCCAGGACTAGCGTCCTAATCGCCTAGCGGCTAGTGCCACCTTGAAGTTACGCTGATTGCTCAAAGTGAGCAGCGGACCAGCGGGAAGGTTGAAGCGGATAAACCTGTCCTTATGTGAGTGTTTGAATCGAACGAATGTACCTACGACTAACACTTTAGCACTTCAAACTAGAGACGTAATATTTGTGAAGTAGGTACCACCGCATCAGCAACAGGTGATATAAGTTGGCGGTAATCAAAAATACTCTACCATACGCTTTCGAGCTCGAGGAATTTTAGCCCCAACGTCCGATTATTCGGAGTTCGTGCGTGGACTCCAAGCACACTCCAAGGAAGTGCTCAACTAGTTTAGTAACTGGATCCACACTACCAAAGTGTATACGAATAAATGTATACCGCATCTGTTTTCGTCGGAGTAGTCCCAGCAGTCGACGACGCCGTCGCAGAGCTTGGCGTGCGCGAAGTCGGCGCGCAGGTAGTCGGCGCACGAGCACGCGCGCTCGTCCTCGCCGCCCGCGCAGTCCAGCAGCCGGTTGCACCGCGACGTCAGCGGCAGGCACTGCCCCGTCGAACACCGGAACGACGTGCTGTTGCTGCATTCCTCTGATAATTCAATGTGATTACCATTATTGCTAGATATAAATTATGATTTCATGATGACATCACATAACAGATTCAGCCCACATTACCACTGCAATAGTGGGTAGGTTCCCTATAAGTAAGAAAATAATGAGTCGTCTGTGAAATATTTTTTTAATCGGATTGGTGCCATTGTGGTCTACATCTAGGACAAAAGAGCGTTCATTTGCTTTTTTTTTGCGTCGAACGCCGCTAAAGCTTTTGTTTCGGATATCACAATTAGCTCGGTCCTATTGTGACTAATCCCACACTACAATTTTATGATAACTGACATCGTGCCTAATCTATTTGCGTTTTACTGGTGTCCTGCGGATAAAACTATAAAGATCGGCAACTTTATAGTCTTGTATGAAAATAAAACGAGGTTACGATGGTTTAAAACACACTCAACAACTAGACTTATAAAAATACAGTACCTAAGTGGATAAGGAGACCGCCTTCCTAATGGTTGGAGGAATAAGAATGAAAATATGACAATAATATATGTTTTCCAGGACCGGCTCGGAGCTGATATAGTTAGGTAAGTATGTAGGCTGAATAATTATATAGACAATTGTAATGTTCATACCTGTTTTTGCGACTTCTTTTTTGATGTCTTTCTCAAAATACAGTTTATTGAAGTTCTTTTCGGGAATCGGTTTCTCAACTATGTTTATTTCTTGTTTAGACGGTGGAACTTTGCTGAATGTTTTAGTTAAAATCTTGAACCCTGCTTGATTTAGAGTGTAACTAGAAGGGATAGCTTTTGTAGATATTACTCCACCCGGTGTTCGAAATAAAGTGTTGTTGTGAGCATCTGAAATTGTTGCTAAATTCGCTAATTGCTTTAGCTTGTCAATAGTGAGAGTACTTGTTTGATTTGTTGGTATTTCTAGGACAACATCCGGCTCTAAAGCTAATTCGTATGCAGGAAGGTTCAGAGTTTTATTCGCCTGTTTGCTACTCACACTGCCTGTAACATGATATGATACTCGATAAGTGCCTTCTGGAACATTTGCTACATGTTCCTGCTTATTTTCAACCGGCCCACTTAAGTTATCACTTGCTTTAGGAAATCGATTACTGCCAGTGATAACGTCTGGTGAACTTGCGACTGTTATACTATCACTGACATTTGTTAAAATAAATTTGTCTTCTGTTTCGTCCATTTCGCCATTTGTTGGCAATATAACTTTAGGTGTTACATAATCGTATTCGTCATTTACACTCCTTTTTGTAGTTTTTTCAGTCACTGTTTGAGACCTTATGTTGCTACGAAAAAAACTACGTTCACTTTCTTTGGCCGGAGTTTCAAGCCTGATTAAAGGGCGAGGGCGTAGAGGACGATTTACACCAAGATTAGATTTGGCAGGTAGTAATGTGATCACCTTTGATGTTGTTACCTCGACCTCATCTTCGGGTACAAGTTCCACTGATCCAGTCATTTTATTGTGACTCTGGCGGTCTTCATTTTCAGATTCATCGAATTCTTTTAAAAGATTTTCTGTAGTACTCTGGGTATACCTTTTTATGATTTCCGTCAAATTTTTTAAAATGGATACTTTTCCAGGGAACTTAGGCGTCGTATTAGGAAATACAGCGTCATTTTTAGTAATAATAGCTTGTAACGTATCGTTGTAGTATTTCTCTGGCGAATGCTTATTGAACGTGCCATTCTCGTTGGTTGAAGTGTTGACCAGTTCCCATGTATGATGAGGTGTCTCTGTACTCGGTATAATGGATACTTTGTTATTAGGTCGCCTTGTGGAACTCTCGGTATCTTCGTGCCCATCAGTTGGTTTGGTCGTACTACTGGAAGATAAATCTCTTGAGGCTGTAGTTGATACTGTACTGGTTGTAGTTGAAGTACTGGTTGTTGTCGAAGTACTGGATGTACTGATCTCCTGTTTCTTAAGAATAGACGCACCTTCTACAGATATTTTCTCTGTGCTGTTGTCTTGCTGTTCAAATTGCACTACATTCAATGTCACAGACGTTGTTTTCTCTTTAGGAGGTCTTTCCACTGGTTTGCCATCATCTTCGTCGTCATCACTAGTCTCTTGAGATTCTACTACTCCACTAATTTTATCTACAGGAATTGGATGAGCTTTTGGAAAACTAGACCCTAAAGTTTCCATATCCTTCAAAGGTGGAGCAAACGTTGGAAGGGTAAAACTCGTGTAAACTGGACTCGGCACGTATACTTCTGCACCTAAATTGGGGTCAATATTCAATAAACCCGGAGGTTTATATGTCACTTTCTCTCTATTTTTAACGGGAGGGATTGGACTTAAAATACTTTCTAACACAGATGTATCTTCGACTACTTCAGCGACACCAATTCTGTCCTCAGCATTTTGTTCGACTGGTTCTACAGGTTGCTCATCGGTAACTACAGGTATATTACTGGTTGTCTCGTAGTATGGCCTAGTAATAGGCCGCCAGGGTTCATTATCAATAACATGTGGTACAGTAAACAGAGTATCGATTTTGGGTATATCTTTGTAGTGATTTTCATTTGTGAGAAGATCCAGCAGTATTTGCGAAACATTATTCGTATTTAACTCTGTAGGCGTGGAGGATGTAGTCGGCGACGTTATAGTTGTAGAACTTCTGGTGGTTTTCTCGGAATCTTTTTGTAAGGTAGGTTCTGTTTTTGATTTCACATTCAATGTGGACATTATCGTAAATGGTCGCGTCTTTGGTGTGCTTGTTGGAACTCGTCGTGTCGTGGATGGTCTGTAAGTAGACGGCTTAATAAACGAAGCTTTTGTGATAGGCGATTTTGTCGTAGTCGTTGCTTTCGTTGTGGTTGTGGTTTTAATGTTTGGTTTTTCATCGTGTCTTGGCGGACTAGAATTCTGTTTATTTTCAGTAATATCGGCCTCAGTTTTTGTGATTTGAAAAGTGCCTTGAACTACAGGTAAGTTTTCGGTGTCAATATCCGGCTCATCAGGATCCCTCTTCTTATTAGACATGCTCGGTTTCACAGTTGTTTTACGGACGACGCCCACTCTAGTTTGAAGGGTTTTGTCCTTACTGCTTAGAGCAGGGGGTGCTTTTGAACTACTTACTGCCATCGTGTCGTTCAAAGCCTCTTTGACGTAAGATTCAGAGTGGTATGTATGGGTAAGGTCCCTTTTTATTACTATGCTAGAGGGATCTATTTTAATTTGTCCAAAAGCCGGGTGCTTTGAATTTAAGTCTTGAATCAAGATATATTTCAACGTTTCTTCTAAATTTGAGACGGAACTGGAAAAGAAAATAAGTATTAGAAACGAAATTCACGGGTGTTGCTTTGTTTTGTAGGTAAAGTGTCAGATATACCTGGGTATTTTTCTCCTGTCGAGATAGAGTCTGAAGTGCACGTCGAGCCGTCGGTCGCCGAAGCCCGTGACGAGGGCGCCCGCGAAGGCTTGCCGCAGCTGAGACGGCGCGGCGTACACCTGCCGCAGGGCGGCGCCGTACCGCCGCTGTCGCTCCCGCCACGCAGGGCTCCCTGCTGCGCCCCCGTACACGTCCCCACGGGTCACTCGTAACGTACCCTCGAAGGACATTATAGCTGAAAACCGTTGATGTACAGATAACGAGAGCAAGCATTGAATTTACAGCAAGCTCGACATTGCTAACAAAATATAAACTGAAACAGTAGGTATTTATAAATATAATAAAGCTAGCAGTGGCGTGGCGTAAATGATATCATCAGGCAAGCCGCTGCAGATTTCGGCGTAGGTACATTTTCCTTAAGAGCTGAGAATAAGGTGCTCAAATGCCTGATATTAGGCAAGCCGGTAGGAATCGAGTTCTTTGGACGCCACGCCACTGAAAGCTAGAGAAGGTCAGAAATCTGAGCAATGAAGAAAAATTGGTCAGAAGATTCGAACTATAACACTTCAATGTTTTAAGCATTTCTTGTGTATAAATAATTTCAACCTTACATTATACCGTAGGTAAATTTTAAAAGCATTATAGGATTCAAAACGGCGTCATAATACAGTCACTGTAAAAAATGACTCACGTTCCCCATTATCAGGCCTCAAAGCCCCCATATAGAATGCTAGCGCAGCCACCGCGAGCACCGCGACGGCCGCCAGCAGAGCGCCTCCGACGAGTGCCGCTGAGCACAGCTTCCCGCTGCCACTCCGGGAGCCGCTGCCGCTGCCGATGCCGCGCCCGTACCCTCCGCCCGCAAACCGGTATTCACTCTGTCAACAAAATGATCATTATATAAAACTTTAAGCAGGTAGGTATACCACGACTACAAAACTTATATCCAATAATCACACATGTTTGAAATGAACCATTGATGGGACGGCATGGATAACAAAACACATAATATAAAAAAATTCAAACATTTAGATAAATAGAAAACTTTTCCTAATTCATCTATAATGTTTACAAGTACTAAATAATATTACTTAAGTCACAAACATTTTCATGTCATACCTACCACGCCGCCGTTCGACCGACCTATGTGAAATATGTAATTCGCAGAAAACAAGGCAAATAGATAAGTCATAGTAAAGGATCGTTATTTTGCCTTGACACGAAGTTGAAATCGATGGGAACTTGGGCATCATGGCTGACAGACCGAAGGCGCTGAGAAACTGCCCACGGGCAACTAATGCACATTGCACACCTTTTACCCTTTGGCACTGTCACTTGACTCTGCGTGACTCGTATATCAAAATCGATGGATCACGAGAATAAGCGCTTAAGATAAGATTGCTAAGTAATAGTTTTTCATATTAATAGGTAAATAAATAAATATTTCTTTGTTGTACTGCCTTTATGGCTGTGCTTACGTACTTACTAGTATTTAGGTATAAATATTTATAAACAATAGTGCGTAAATATATAAATTTAAAATTTTAACAGCACCCGTAAGTCAAATAATGATAAAATCTTTATGTACTTTTATTGTTAGAACTCAAATTCCCGGGAGCAGAATTGATTATGACGATGGATAAGACACCAAAAATAGTGTACGGCTACCTTCGATATCTGTTTAATTATAATGTATGCCTCAAAAATTTACGTGTAGGTTGCACGTCATTTTAAAGAACACGATCAGAATTTTGATGAGGTAAAATTTTTGGCTAGTTGTTTTTTGGCCAGAGTAATTACACCGTGGAAGCGGCGGACATTACAAAAGGGTTCGCATATTTACAAACGCAAGAATGAAGAAAGTCTCCTCGGAGAAATGATTCACAAACAAGGCACAGTAATTTCTTCTTGCTTCGAAGAAACAAAATAACAGGGGTACCTACTTAGGTAGATATATAAAAAAATACGGAATTCCACAAACGTAAAAGTAAGGCTCAAACTTATGATAATAACTACTTAGGTAGGTACCTACTAAATTAAAAATCAGTAACGAATGACTTCGAGTCGGATAAGAATCCCTTTGTAATATCTGCATAGGTATTTATTTAACGAATAATGCAAAACAGACGACTAAACAAACTTTGAATTAACATACAAAATGATAATATCACGAGGTATATCAGTCATCAAGAGTTTGGTCAATATCTTATGCTTAATTAGTAATCTTAGAATTACTTTCTTATATTTGTAATCAGACTTCACGAATCGCTCGCACAGCGCAATTATAATAGTACATTGTGCACCGAGGGTAGTAAGAAGGGGATTACTAACGAGAGTCTATTAGAAGCCCGACGCTGTAGGCGGAGGGCTTTTAATGACTCGAGTTTTTAATCTTCTTACTGCCCGTGATACACACAATGTTTTTCATCACATTTGCGAGGAAAAAAAAATAAAACATAAAAATGAAATAAACTAAACGCACCCGCTAAGAGACAACTTCAACTGTCAACTTTTTCAATATAGTCTTCCACAGATAACGCTAAGAACTGCGTTTAGTTTTTAAACTTGACAGGCAATGTCGCCAGATTGTACCGATTTTCAAAATAAAATTTTAAACTAAATTAATTTAATTGCATTAAAATAATCGCAAAAACTACGGAAATAATAGTAAAATATACCATATAAGTTTTATTTTGCACTAAAATTGGTTTTGTAGCCAAGTTTTGAAGATGTGAAATAGCCTTGGCTGATTCGAAACCTCCTTAGTCTGAAATGACGTACGACTTTTAAAACTAAACTCATAACTCCCGAGGGAGTTATAGATTTTCATACAGTTTTTCCTCCCGTGGGAGTTATAGATATTTGTAACCCACGGGGGGTAAATCGGCTCGAGTTGGTCTATAAGCGCGCGTGTTATAACACTCTTTACGAGCAAGTGTGATGAAAAATAAATTATTACTTATTTATTTAGCGAACCACCGGCACATCCGCAGTGTAATTGCACCCCTCTTTAAATGACGAGTTGCGCAATAAGGACGTTGAACTTGGTCAATTACTCGCGTATTTAATTACTTATAAGTCAAAATAATTATGTTTCATTCTAAAGTACTTTAAATCTTTATGCCACACCTGGCCATAAAGTGGCTTTTTCCGCACGCTGCGCGTACGGATAAAGCCGCTTTCTGGCCAAGTGCAGACATAAAATGATGTACACAACACGGGAGGTAATAAGGAAAGCCCTCGATCGCATATTTACGTCCCTCGCTTGTAGTTGTAGCTCGGGCCGCAAATATCCGCGATCTCGGCCTTCAGTAAGTTGAACAGTAATAAAAAAATGTTTATGTATTATGTCATTTAAATTTATTTTTAAATTCATACAATTTTACATATTTCATCCTTATCATAAATCCTGCTATAAAAATATAAAACTTAAAATAAAACAAGTAAAAAGATTGCAAAACGAAGGTTCCACCGAGATTTGAACTCGGATCGCTGGATTCAGAGTCCAGAGTGCTAACCATTACACCATGGAACCGTTGGAGCTTCGTGTGAATTTAGCGTTAAGATTGTTGCTTGTATTAGATGCTTTTTTTAACGAACAATATTTTTAGGATAGATAGACTCTTCAATTTCAATTGAATTAACGTCGTTCGAGTAATACACGTTAAACGACGAGTTCTCTAAATCGGTAGTTCTAATAGCGTTTCAACCGCTCTCACTTTCCTGGTAGAATTATGAAGTATTTCCCCGTAGACTCTGATTCTTTTTTTTTGGGCTATTTTGTAGAATACCAGTACCTGTAGAAAATAACAGAAAATGGGAATCCGCGCCTACAGGAAAATAGTCAAAAATTCTACCAGGAAAGTGAGAGCGTTTGAAACGCTATTAGAATTGCCCAAATAATCTAGATTTTGTCCAACTACAGATCAGGATTTATAGATTTCTTATTAGAATGTCATCCTTTCATTTTGCAACGAAACAACATATCAAGGATATCATAGAGTACCTAATAATTTAATTCCTGTAATATTTAAGCTGTTTTAGGAGGATTGATCGTACACTGGCCACACGGGCATAGCTGGCAAATGGTGTTTTACGATAATCATAAACAGTGATTCAGCTCGATTAGCAACTAATATCGTATTGTTCTTACCTATTTCCCGCGCCATTAGTTAGTACATGATAAATTAGCATTTATTGAACGAAGACGGCACGGTGACCGTGGACCCATTGCTACGGGGCTACGGTAATGACGAGCATGGCACTCGAACGCGGTATGTACCTACGTTCCAATGCTTTAACGCCAACGATATATTACTTATAGGTATCAGGTCGTTGCTTAGCACTTCTATTTATAATGTACTAGCATTTTCTCGCGGCTTCGCCCGCGTTGTTCCCGTTATTGTCCCAAAGGAACTCTTTACCGGGATATAAAGTATCCTATGTTTCAATCCAGGACTTGGTCTACTTGCATGCCAAATTTCAGCTTGATCCATCCAGTTGCTATCCCGTTATTAGGTAACAAACATCCAAACATCTTCACAAACTTTCGCATTTATAATATTTATTACTTATAGGTATCATGTCGTTGCTTAGCACTTCTATTTATAATGTATAATCGAGTGGTAATGGTAATGGTGGTATGATGCCGCGTGTTGCGCTCGCGCTCATTTCACGCCCACTTACCCCGCGATGACCGACAGACAGACATTCGTCCGACTTATTGTCGTGGCAAGGTCTGCAAATTAAAAGTTAGAATTGTTTAAGTACGTGAGAAGTAGGTCCTAGGTACTTACTCATTGTTTACCTATATCATCTACCAACACTAATCCCCGGCATATTATATCGATAAGTACCCTAGTTCACACTTGTAATAATTACAATTATTTTGCCAATGGAATTTATACTTAATAGCACACTAACTTACTAATTACAACCATTTTCTTCAAAAAGTTAGTATTTATGACTGTGCTCTAAGTTATCGATTTGTACCCCCAACGCATTAACCTAGAAATCCGACGTGTTATAGGTTAATAGGTTTATTTTTCACTCTTATATAGATACAGTTTTAAAAGACATGATCATTATAATTAGTGATCTACATGTACTTTAGTACTTAGTGGCGGTATCTGACCTGTGTCACTGTCAGTCACAGATGAGATAAGCTAAGCGAATGGGCAACATGCCAACAAGCTGTTATCGTAAGCTATTTATGGTTCTAATCTAAGACTGAGAACCACACAATTCGAATTGATTATAATGTGCGTCATCGTAATTCAGCCAAGTAAAATAAATGAAAAGAAATTCTGATTTAGTACCCATCATTGCAACAAACTAATAAAAGTGCCTGCCTACAGTTTGTAAAAGGATTACCTACGCTCCTTCGCTTCGCTTCGCTCATTCCCCAGAATCCGTTCAAGGATTTACTTATTATGTACTATCTAATCTACCGAGGACGCGACTCATACATAAGTTATAGGTAGCTTTTTTTATAGAGCAGATCTAAGCGTTTATTTGAATATTTGACAGCAGCGCATTTTCATAGGCGTCCTACGGGGGTCTATATTAAAACGCATACAGTAAAACTTCCTATTTTGACAATGCATACCGTTGTTACGCATAATTGTGTATTCGTATAATATTAAAATGTATATTTTAAAACGCATATTTTAATTCGCATACTATTAAAACGTATAACAATTATTTGGTATAACATTAGTGTTCATAAATACTAAAAAGTATAATTTTAATAGGTCTAATCAGACATTTTAATTTTAGATGCTCAATCGAAAAATTGATATCGCAGAGTTTGTACAAGTATGTTTAAAGTGACATATCCATACTTGTATTGAAAACTAACTGTCGCTTTCAGTTTAATTACGTAAAAGTTCTTTCTCTCGAATTTATTCATTAAAATACCTACACTATTATAGTATATGTTGATAAGCCAATTTTTTTATGTAAGAAAACGCCCAGTACACCCCGTTAGTGGCCTTGTGGCTCAACTACAGTGGAGATAAAAAAATCTCTAAAAGTTAAAAAAATAATATTTATGCCACATCTGGCCATAAAGTGGCTTTTACCGCACGCTACGCGTAAAAAAGCCGCTTTCTGGACAACTGTAGACATAAAATTATGTACACAACACGGGAGATAATAAAGAAAGTACCACAACAACAACAACAAGGTAAACATCCCTTTAAGGTAAGGCATCAAAAAAACTGGATGGTTTATAAAACCTACGTAGGCATTATTACAATTTATAATAGGAAAGTAAATTTTTGGTCAGCCGTTATTAAAATTGATCCGCAAAAAAAAATAAGCAGTTAAATCATTTGGGCAGCATACAAAGATTTAGCTGGCAATAAATAAAATCGGGCGGCAACTCTTGTTCAGCAAACAGTTTAAAAACGGTTAACATTTTAACCAATATTAATCTGCTTTTTTAATCATTTGGCTGCCTAATAAACAGTCGAGCTGCAAAATAATTACTTGGGTAGCAAGATTTTACAATTGGTCAGCAGAGAGTTTAATTGAGATATACAGGGTGTCACTGTGATATATACTGGGTGTCACTGTGTTATATACAGGGTGTCACTGTGATAGATACAGGATGTCACTGTGATATATACAGGGTGTCACTGTGTTATATACAGGGTGTCACTGTAATGTATACAGGGTGTCACTGTGATAGATACAGGTTGTCACTGTGATATATACAGGGTGTCACTGTGTTATATACAGGGTGTCACTGTAATGTATACAGGATGTTACTGTGATATATACAGAATGTCATTGTGATATATACAGGGTGCCATTGTGTTACATACAGGGTGTCACTGTGATAGATACAGGATGTCACTGTCAGCAGAGAAAACATGTCTGTAAGCAGTTTAATTGAGATATACAGGGTGTCACTGTGATATATACAGGGTGTTACTGTGTTATATACAGGGTGTCATTGTGATAGATACAGGATGTCACTGTGATATATACAGGGTGTCACTGTGTTATATACAGGATGTCACTGTAATGTATACAGGGTGTCACTCTAAAAACGAAACAGCTCCCAAAAGTAGGTAGGTTAGGGTAATTTTTTTTTGATGACCCTAAAACGAAACGGCTCCCAAAAATAGGTAGGTTAGGGTTATTTTTTTTGATGACCCTAAAAACGAAACGGCTCCCAAAATAGGTAGGTTAGGGTTATTTTTTTTTGATGACCTTAAAAACGAAACGGCTCCCAAAAATAGGTAGGTTAGGGTTATTTTTTTTTGCTGACCCTAAAAACGAAACGATACACGTTGTGAATAAATAATATAACTTGTAAACATTATGAGATGTATTAAAAATCGAAATACCAATTTTATATGAGCCCATCACAGTGACACCCTGTATACATTACAGTGACACCCTGTATATAACACAGTGACACTATGTATATATCACAGTGACACCCTGTATATATCACAGTGACATCTTGTATCTATCACAGTGACACCCTGTATATATCACAGTATCACTCTGTATCTATCACAGTGACACCCTGTATATATCACAGTTACATCCTGTATCTATCACAGTTACACCCTGTATATAACACAGTGACACCCTGTATATATCACAGTGACACCCTGTATATATCACAGTGACACCTGCTACTTGACAGCTGACAATTACCGAATGACAAAATGCGCACACGATTGGCGGCAGAATAGTTGCGCCCAGTTAGGTTTTATTGCCCCCTTTTTTTTGATGAACAAAATGAAATATTTTGCTTACCTACTGATTGCTTACCAAAATTTGATTAACCGTAAATCGCTTAATGCAGCTCAAATATTTAATTTGCTGACCAAAATAATTTAGAGCAGATCAGTATATCATTAATTGCAGCCTGATTTATAAATGTTTGCTTACCATAAGTTGCTTACCAACTAGCTATTTTGGCTGACCAAATACATATTTCTGCTGACCAAAATATGAATATTTTGCTGATCGATTAAATGATACCCTTTATAATACACACCTAAGGTGGTAAGTTAAATAAAAAATGTCTCAGATCGCAGCTATTTGTGCATAAATATGCGAAAATAATTAAAATAAAAAGGTAGGCCAGGCGCTAAAAAGCGATATCTCCCAGATATATCTTCCAGACAACATTTGAGTAGCGGAATTGACACAAAAATAAACCAGAAAAGTAGGTGGTGCAAAGCGTAACAAAAGGGAGAGCTAATTACCAAAAATAAATAATCGCAGGGGCAAATATAAACCTACATATACATGCATAAAAACAAATGAATAAATAGGGGGAATATATTAACCAACAAACTTTAAAAAAACATTGTAAAAATGGGAACATATTTTATTGTATTAGAAACAATAGTACTAGTAGATAAATCCCAAAAAGTAGGGATTCTGTAAACAACAACGACCAATTAAGTTACTTTTTTCCAAGTAACGCCCCACGTATACCGAACGCATAAATGTATGCGTTCGTTATACTTAATAACATTATGCGGATTTCAGGTATGCCAATTCAATCGGTATGTAAATTAACTAGTATGCGTTTTTATGATTATGCCATCTAATCGGTATGCTTAATCATCGTATGCCCAAACTGTTATGCATTTTAATATTAGGCTTATTAAGTTATGCCTAATAAGGGACACCCGTTCAAGTACCAGAAAAGTCTCTCTTCTTTGAATTAACTAGTTTACCTTCTTTATCATCATCATCCTCATTTCAACCTTGAGACGTCCACTGCTCATACCTCTAGGTCTAGCCCAAAAGACTTCCACAACGAATGGTCGCACGCCTTTTACATCTATCGACTTCTGGCGACTCTAACCAGGTCGTCAGAACATCTTGAGGTTCCCACCTTCTTTATATTACTTTCCTATTGTCAGGCTGTCAATGTCTAGGGAATATTCGATTATTTACTATTTATTGAAAGCTCCTCTAGTTCTCCTGAAAATACTTAAGGCCTTCGTGAAAAGTATCATCATCATCATCATCATCATCATCATCATCATCATCATCATCATCATCATCATAAATTTAAGAGACTTGCTCTTGTCGCTGAAGTAATCGCCATTCCGTTCTCTTTTCTGCTGCTATCTTGAGTTCCTGATACGACGTCACATTGATTTTCTCTTTAACTTGATCCATAAACGCACGCCTTGGTCTTACTCTACCTCTTCTTCCTTCTATTTTGCCTTCAATTACAGTTCTTATACAGTGTGTAAGTCTAATACGGGCGATAAATTAAATCGGACATAGTATTCATTAGTGTAATCATGAAGTAAAAGGTTTTTTTAAGTTGCAGTTCATTACGACCCCATAATTATTTTTTTTTAAATTTCCCAGCAGCAATGTACTGTAAACATGGTTGCGGTACGGCGGTACCGAAATGTCAACGTATTTGTCAACGAGCGTTTAACGTGAGTGTGTTTGCATTACATTGCGGGCTGAATTATTTTGTATGGACAAAATTATTGCTGCAACTTTAAGTAAATGTTATCTAATTACCTTCACTTTGTCCTATACTAACCACCGTTAAGAGATTCGCCCGTATTAGACTTACACACTGTATAGTTGTCATGTCGTATCGGGTGCTCCAACATATTTTCTTTTCTATTCTCAATATTCTTGAGTAACATTCTCTTTTCGCCTATTAGATGCAACACATCATCATTCGTTTTCTTTTCCATCCAGCTAATACCTTCCATCCTTCGCCAGCACCACATTTCAAACGCATTCAATCTTTCTCTATCCCTTTGGATTAATGTCCACGTGCCGCTTCCATACAACGCTATGCTCCAGATGTATGTCTTGATAAAACGTCTTTTGATTGTCCAGAAATTTTTAATCTAAAAAGGTGTTTTTTGCATTATAAACTTTCTTGGCCATCTATGCGAGCAATTATATCCGAAGTGCATCTGGAGTCACGGGTTATTAGGCTGCCTAAATATTTGAACCTATTGACTTGATCAATGGGTGAATTTTTCAATAGTATGGGCTGTACTACTTTACTGCGCTTTGATGTAGTTAAAGTTTTAGTTTTCTTTATATTGATTTTGAGACCGAAATCTGTAAGTAAATATGCTTTTCACACCTCCTATTCAGAAAAAAGTATTTTAATCCCTCATAAGAGGGATCAAAGTGATACTTTTCTGTTCAAGGACTACCTACAGGGTATTTTTAGTTTGAACCTGCTTAGAATATGCCATTGCCATACCATACATTATAGACTCTACATATTGACTCTACATATCAACTCTACATATCGACTCTACATTATTGACTCTACATATCGATTCTACATATCGACTCTACATATCAACTATACATATCGACTCTACATATCGACTCTCCATATCGACTCTACATTATTGACTCTACATATCGACTCTAAATATCAACTCTACATATCGTCTCTACATATCGACTCTCCATATCGACTCTACACTATCGACTCTACATTATTGACTCTACATATCGACTCTACATATCGATTCTACATATCGACTCTACATATCCACTCTACATATCGACTCGACATATCGACTCTCCATATCGACTCTACATTATTGCTCTACATATCGACTCTACATATCAACTCTACATATCGACTCTCCATATCGACTCTACATTATCGACTCTACATTATTGACTCTACATATCGACTCTAAATATCAACTCTACATATCGTCTCTACATATCGACTCTCCATATCGACTCTACACTATCGACTCTACATTATTGACTCTACATATCGACTCTACATATCGATTCTACATATCGACTCTACATATCCACTCTACATATCAACTCGACATATCGACTCTCCATATCGACTCTACATTATTGCTCTACATATCGACTCTACATATCAACTCTACATATCGACTCTACATATCGACTCTCCATATCGACTCTACATTATCGACTCTACATTGACTCTACATATCGACTCTACATAAAGTCGATAATAAGGAATGGCCCAGACCACAGGTGTTTGGGGTCCGAGCCGCAGGCGAGGGCCATAAATATAATATGGAAGTGGTAAATTCGTCCCGTCCGTAAAAAGTAATAAACGTTTTATAAAATAATAAGGAACTGTAAATTTAACAATTTCACATTTCATTTTATTAAAAATGTGTGATGCTCTTTGACTAACTATATATTTCGTTTTCGTTATTTTGGTAGGTAGCGTTTGTATTTAAATTTTCCTCATAGTCGGTGTGAAAAGCAGTATGTGTCACTCGGTAGCAAAATTATTTTCACCTCGGGCGTTAACACTTGAATCCCTCACTACGCTCCGGATTATACTTTAGAATCCCTCGCTACGCTCGGGAGAGCTCGGGGATTCAATATACGCCCTCGCCGTAAATACATCATTTTGCTCCCTTGTGACACAATCTACTAATCCATTTCTACTATGAGCTGTTCCAGTTGAGATGAATTTTCTGCTAAGGCATCTATATCGTCGGCGAATCGTACTTATAAAATTAAATTATAAGGGGGGTGCCTTTCCAGAATCTAATATTTTTTTGATGGCCGTTTCAATAGAAATGTTTAAAATTATAGGCGAGAGTGGAGTGGACATCCCTGCCGCACAAGGTGTGTCTTATATTGGCTCTTCCTTTTTGCTCTCCTATTTCTATAATTGTTTCATGCTTCTTGTATAATTTTTGAATGATAAGTCTGTCACTTTAATCTAACCCTACTTGTTTCAAGATATTCATAAGATTTACCCAGTTTCAAACGCCTTTTCTAAATCTAAAATTGATATATATGGGTGTTCAAGTCCAGGTCCATTCGTCTATCAATAATTAGGCGCAGAGCAAGAATAGCTTCCCTCGTATGTGAAAAGTATATAGGTAAGATAGGATACCAATAGGTATTAATTACTTTCAGGCTGTTTAGCATAATTGGCCGCGACTTCGGTTCTCGCACGACAGAGCATCACCTGTGACTGTCACACACTACATACATTGAGTGGAAAGAGATAGGTAGCATTTGTCACGCGATTAAGGGTCGCGCGTTACACTTGTGCTATATATAGGTGCGGGTGTACTACTCGATATGTTTCTCAACTTGTGCCCAAATTCCCAAATGCCTACAAAATAAACCAGAAGAGAGTAGGTATGCTTAATTTATATTTCTCTCGAACGCGATGCGACAAACTGAAAGACGTTTCAGTTGAATATTCAACAAGTTAACGACTACAAAGAGAGACGCAAGAATGTCTTATTATTATGCTAAGGTTTTATCGCTATGTTAAAGGCATTTTACGGTCACGCACGAGCAGATTATTTTATTTCCGAGGCGCTGGGCAGAGCCATCAATCAAAAAGAAGAGCGAATGATTTTTGGCTTGTTTGTCGGATAAATTGGAATTGGAACGGTTTGAATATCTCAAAAGTCCATAAATGAAAATGCCGGTCAGAGTTTTATTATTATGCTGAGTCTTAAATTTATTGCCTACCTAAATCTAGCTGTGTATCTTACTCTATTGACGAAGCCACTTAATGGGACCCACTTTTCGACCTAATTTCATTGGAAAAAGGTCGAAAAGTGCAAACGTATTTGTGCCGTCGACTGCGCCTACTAGAGTCTCATTAAGTAGCGAGAAATATAATAATCTCTTTCAGTACATACCTACCTAATAACAAGCATGAATTCTATTCAACGAAGAACCAGTTTAATAGATGAACAATGCACTAGGACTTAGTGATTATTACTATGCAATTACCCTTGCGGTACCTATTTCAAGATGCACATACATAAGTTGCCTGTATGTTGGTGCATGGACACGACGTGAACCGGGCGACCTTGCGGCAGATGCGCACGACCTCACAACCCTGGCTGGCGCGTCCAGGCACAGCCTAACTGATGCTGACGGTGAATGATCACCGGTAAAACATCGGGTTATTGGCTAATATGCCAATCATCCTGATGTACCTACTTGTCATAGTGTAACTGCAATTAACAACAATGCTACACGCACGTCATGCATCATCAGTCATTATTAATACATTACTTTCATACATATGTCAACATTGTCAACGCTTATTTTATTAATAATAAATAATTCTTTAAAGATACTTAAAAACAAAATGTAAAATCAGACCCGTTTTTTCCGAAATACAAATTCAAACAAGCATAAAAACTTTTCATACCAAGCGAAGCACCACGGCCCGGTAGCAACCGCAAAACTGGTGAACACGTAAGAAATCATCTCAATTAGAAGTTTGATTAAAAGCATCAATGAACAATGCGACGTGCGCGTGCAGTGTTGGTCAGTTTTCGACAATTAATCAATATTTGTTCAGGTAATTGCTGAGCGAGGTTCCTTGTACGAGTACCCGGTGTGCAGGTCATGGCTCCACGACTCTAATAGTTTAAACACGGGAACTAATTTGTTAGTCATGGTAACATTCATGAGGATCATACGTTATATCAACGCCATGCCGACAGACGCGTCTTCATCAGATGATATAATCGTGATTTCTTATTAATTACGTTTGATTACCGACTTAAACACAATAATAAGCTTGTTAAGTAATATTAATTATGAACCTGCGATTGTACTATGTGGAATTCATAATGCCAGTATAATGGGCGGCACAACAGTCACGTCAGTGTCCTCGTTGACGTGTTTAATTTACCTCATTTTCCTTGTTTTAATGGTTTTCAATTACGTAACGAGGTAGCTCTGTAAGTACAGCCTGAGATTTGTACTCAGTTGTCCACATGCAGACAGACAGGCAGACATTGTCAGATTCACCGGAGGCTTCACGGCAGATTGCTGGTAATAAAGCTTATTATCTGCAGCTATTGTACAATACAGGAAGACTTTTTGTTGAAAATCCTTCGAAGTTGGCACTGCGGCAATTACAAAGACACTTTAAACAAAAAGTTACCATAAAGTGGGTAGTATAATACAATTAGGAAAATGATAACTTACGTAATTAACGTTTGAGGGCAAATTTTACTGACTTATTTATATCGTGAAGGCAATCTAATATATGCGACTCAAACTTCACTCAAAATAATGACACAGTAAGTACTAGAAAACAGAAGTGTAAACACTGTCATAGGTATGTATTTTGGACAAATTAAGTTCCGACTTATTGTTAAGGAAACAACTTGTAAAGTGTTATTAAGAATAAATATATTATAGAGCCGTAGTTTTGGTACAAAAGGTAAAAGAGAAGAGCAGTGCGTTGCTAGGAGCAACAAATAAACTCTATGTCTTCGACATAACTGCCCCGGGAAAAGATAGGAACAGTAAATTAATAGATTAATACATAGCTTACTTACATACTTTAAATTATAAGGTACTCAAACTAAAGGTTTACTTCAAAATCAATAGACAG
This sequence comes from Eudemis profundana, assembly GCA_947034925.1. Classification (NCBI taxonomy): domain Eukaryota; kingdom Metazoa; phylum Arthropoda; class Insecta; order Lepidoptera; family Tortricidae; genus Eudemis; species Eudemis profundana. The sequence goes on from OX344798.1 coordinate 17,040,669, forward strand.
TCAAATAAACAGTACATAAAGAAACCTATAAGAGCATGGAACACTTATCGTAATTATTTTCTTTTGACTAAACATCTCTAACATTCTACTGGTAAATTAGCTCAGAAAATAATACGACATTGCAGTGCAGTTAACCATCTACTGTTAGATCTACATTAAATGAATTACGCACACATTAACAATTGTCACACTGAGTGTCTTGTGATCCTACCCAGAGGCAAATGAAAAAATTAATAATAAAACAACAAAAAGTAAATAAATCTTCCGTAGGCACAGAATTAAAAATAAAATAATTACTTGTTAAACAAATCATTACAATCACGTTATTTAGTATATCAGAAAAATTGGACAGCCTTTATAATCGTTATGACAGGTACTTTAAATTCTAACAGGTAGGATAACCATCTCGGTGTCCTATTTATTATCTTAATTAATACACGTGCCTCTACAATCGGTATTTGTTAATTAGTATTAAAAGTTTTTTAAAGAATGGATGTACACCTATTCATAGTAAATTGATAGTAACAATAGCTGCTCGGTTGAAAAAACGTTTCGATTTCAGATAAAACTTAACTGTAGTTGTAACATTCCAGTAAATAATCAGGTTCATGCGTAACTACCAATGCAAGTAACAACCTTTAATGTTTAAGTTTCTAAAAAGTTGTCGCAAACAAATAAACTTAAATATATTCATGAATAATAGAGTAACTCTGTTAAGCTCCAATTTTTATAGAGTCAAAATAAAGTTAACACCTACCAGCCTAAACTTCGTACAAGGTAGGTGAATGTGAGAATATGATTGATAAACTTAATTTTAACTTTAACATAAAAGCGATAGCCAGGTGCTCGGCCTAATGCATCGCAACAGCCCACGAGCCGAATATCATCTGCATTAGCGGTTTGAAGATACTTAGAAATACAAATATCCTGCATGTTGACAAGATTTGTCTGAAACAATATCCATATTTTAAGTAACTCATTGGACGACCCTGTGTTAGTGACTCTAATAGGGACGTGACCAACGTATCCCATCGAGTCGGATAGATCGTTGATATCGCTCAGAACACTTCGCTCAGTCGGCGGTTCGACAAGGTTGGCAATGCAATCACTCAGGTAAGATTCATCGGTGCTTGCATCGTACGATAAACCCAATATCTTGATCACTGATTCGTCTTGGTCAGCTTCTTTGGAACTGAAAGCTAAACTTGACTGAGATAACTCGATGTTGTTGGAGTTTGATCTATGAAACCTGAAATCAATAAGCTCAGTAGCTGACATAAGCTCGTGTTTTAGCTGTACGGCGCCCTGAATTATGTCATATTCGATTTTTATATTATCGACACAGGACCTTTGTATTATAGCGACGCTAGCAGGTGGATGTTCCTTTTCATTTACTCTTACTAGGTCGCTTGCTTGTAGTATAGAATACATGTGGCGGACGCCACATTTTAATGTGTATTGGTGCGTATAAAACTGCATTATTATGTCACATAAAGACTTCCGCCCGAGAGGTGCTTTACGAATTGTATTATTTATGCCAAGACTGTTTTCAGTCTTTGACATTGGATTATTATGTGGATCACTGATTTCTGTATGAATGTATGAATCGTGATGAACAGTGTCCGTTGTATAATGCTTATCCAAGCTGTATAAATGTTGCTGAGCAATCATGTATAAGTTTGACGGGTCAATATCCTGCAAATCAACTTTGAGCGGTAATTTGACCTCGCCTGTATTATTTTGTTGTGTATTATGTACCGATTCCTGTAATACTCTTTCGCTATACTCGTGCTCTAACAGGGATTCATGACACCTATCAGGAATCTTCTCTGCCACCCTAACTTGACAAACGCAGTGATCAAGATTGGGCTCTACGACTGTATGCATAGCAATGGTTGGAATGGAACCGGCCTGGCCGGTAGACGACACGATGTATCCCAGCTGAGTGTTGAGCAGGATGGGATCCGCTGGTCCGCCTTCTATTTTGCCATCTTGTATAATCTTGAAGAAGACATCACTGGCTAGTAGCAGTGATATTTCCCCTGGAATATGAAATTCTTTGTCAGCTAAAGCTACATGTTTGGGAATTGCAAAGCCGCTCAAGTCTATTTGTTGTTGAGGCAACTTTGATGTAACTTTCTGTATAACTGAGCAAATAACATTCATTTTAAAATTGTGAACCATGGACTCTATGGTCAGATTGATGCCTTTAGTCGTGTTGCTGTAAATTTCACCCAATGTTCCTATATTTTTCTGTAAATCATGTTGTGGCAGCCCTAATTGATCAGCAAATGCAGTTGTGCAGATTGAAGTTTGGCTCGCGCAATATAAAAGCGCCCTCACGATGTACTTTTTACCATTAGCACCGACTACCATTACCTTAGCCGTGGGTAAAAGCGCACAATCGCTTACAGACTGAGCTACATGCATGCTTACTGGTCCCTCACATTCACCTTCTTGCTCCGTTAGTGCAGGCTGGTCGATGGGTACATGTATCAATGTATTGTGAGAGCTGGAATCACAAATATTGCACTTAAAATTATATCTACATTCATTGACGTGAGAGTTAAGGCAAATTCTACATAATGTATTTTTTACAGTAAATTCATTTCTCTTTTCTGGATTTAGAGCAGTGAATTCTGGGCATTTAAATAGCTTGTGATCTTTCGAGCAAAAGGAACATTGTGGTTTTACAACCCCTTTGGTAACTGTCGCAAGAGTCACCGATTTACTTACTGGTTTGTACACCTTTTCGCCGAGAGTCGGACTGGCCTCAAGCGATGCAGCACGTTTTTCTAAGTACCCTAACAACTCATCAACAGTAATAACTGTTGTGGTATCCCTATCAGAGTGAAATAACCTCACGGTAAATGGGTCAAGCTTGCGCACTAATATACATGACAACAAAGCATTCCACTCATGAACAGGTTGTTTTAGGTTTTCAAGTGCCTTGATACGCTGCCTGACAGATGCTACAAAGTCCCTCAGTTGCTGAGCTGTACCTCGATGCAAATCGGGCAGATCCAGTAGGCTGGTGACGTGACTGTTGACTAGTAATGCAGGGTTATCATACCTTGTCTCCAACAACTTCAAGGCTGGTTCATAAGACTCACCCACAATCGGTAGGCTGTCAATAATATGTAATGGCTCCCCCTTTAGGTACTTTTTTAAGAAACAAAGCCTTTGTATGTTAGATATCCGGGTGTCTTCATGGACTACAGCGCGGAACATCTCGATGAACGGCTTGTAGCTGGATATATCCTTTCCGTCGTACGTGGGAATATCCAGAGATGGCAGTTTTGCCATGCCTTGCGAACCTTGAGGTCTTTGACACTCCATCTGAGTGGCATCTTTCTTCAATAGCCGCTCGATGTTGGCTAGAATACTTGTATAAAGTTCCTCAGTGTCATCCTCTTCCATAGGTACGTCTAAGGCCAGCAAAGTAACTATCGACTCATTATATTTGGTATAGGCCTCAGTGACAATATTTTTTCTTACTTCTAAGTCCTCAGTCGTTAAGTCCTGATGTCGCGCCAATGCTCGCTGCACACGTTGAATAGATAGCTTACTTTGGTTTTTCACCGCAACACACTTCTTTACTTCGAACTCCGACATATTGTATGAGCAGTTTGATTGCGCACTACTGTAAGTGGATTCCGTATCACTATCCAGCTTAGGAATAAATTTGTTTATTTACAGTAGGCTTTCAAATGTGCAATGGAAATTGTCATCATTCTGATCGAAATGAAAAAATTGTATTGAATTTTTATGCGGGAACCATATAAACACAACTGTCACAAATTGACGGACATGAATTTTCTTACGAAATTTTCTGAGGATTTAGATTTCTTCTGAGACTTGAATTATTGTATTTTTACACGAAATTACTACACACGTGGGATGAATCAATGTAACTGAATATCTTTTTCGGCACCATGTTAAGGAAACAACTTGTAAAGTGTTATTAAGAATAAATATATTATAGAGCCGTAGTTTTGGTACAAAAGGTAAAAGAGAAGAGCAGGGCTATGAAACTTAGAACAACTCGGTTTTTGTTGCGTCAAACGTTGACTGACTAAGTACCCTAGATGGCGTTGGAACCTACTTTTGTGTTTTTCCGTTATAAGCAGAGCACGTTTTACATTATGTTTTCTTTGACACTGATGACATGTTTTAATAGTTTCATTAATAAATATCTATTATAATTATAATTAGTTAAAATTAACAACAGATTTATTAATTATACATTACTACAAATGTGATATGTACGTGGAATGAAACGTTCCAGCTGTTATAAACGAAACTTCTTAGTGAACTCTATGGTTACTGAGTAATTTTGTTTTTTTCAATTTTACTGTCAATATTTTGCTTGTGTCAAAATAAAATGAAAATTTACGGTATTAAGTGACTTTATTTAATTGGCGACGAAATGCATGCCGTACCATTTGCACAATTCTTCAGTGTTCAAAAAACGCAACAAGAACAAATATAAAAACTTCTCAGGGTAGCACGCGCGCACACCGCGACACCAGCGGCAGTGAGCTACATTACACCATAACGGACGGCAACGTGACGAGCGCCACCACATCACAGGAATGATCTCGTGATAGAACAGTTACACAAAGCCTTCAACATGGATAAGTACAATCCTAACCATTTTCGAATGAGCGACTACATAGACCTCTTCGAAGCGAAGTGCGCAATCGTCGGCGTGGAGGAAGCTGACGATATGAAGAAAGATCTTCTGTTTAACAACATTACGCCTGACGTGTTCAGTGAAAGAAATTGAAGACAGCACTTATTCCCAACTTCGAAATAAGCACGTACCCAGACATAAATAAATCATGATAACGTCAGAGAAAACTTGATTTTATTCCTCCTCTTATGTTTTTACCCTGGGCAGATTTTGTTCAGTCAATGCTTGGGAATGCCACTTAACCGAAATTAAACTTTGTGTTGGAAATTCCATACCAAATAATTTTGATTTCGGTTACATTACATTACATTGCATTCCCTAGCATTGACTGAAGAAAATATCAAAGAATGGATACGTATGTGGGGGCGTGTGGGGGGGGGGGGGGGGGGGGCGGCGAAATGTTTACTGCCTAAAACCACTGGGAGCACTTGTGTCGCCTTGGTACCAGTCATTCCCGCAAGATGGCTCTCTTTACCCTATATATTACTTTACTCTTTGGAGAAGAGCAGTGCGTTGCTAGGAGCAACAAATAAACTCTATGTCTTCGACACTTATCTCACATATTCAATTAAACATCATCCAATTTAGGCAGTCGAAATCTGCAACTCTTTGTCTACCAGTGGCGTGTCGTCAAATATATTCTTAGTAAAGCCGGAGCAGATTTGGATAACGTTTTCTTCAGGAGTAGTAGATACTCCGGCCATATGCCTTAAAATAGGCAAGCCGGTGGGAATCGGGTTCTATGGACGCCACGCCACTGGTGTCTACATAAATGTAGTCGTAAAAGAGTAATATAGAGCAAAAAGTACGATCTATATGTATCGGTACCAAACAACATAAAAAATTAACGAAATAGATCCTACATTTCAAGATATAAAGTTCATATCATGGTAGAGTAATTTGCAATGTTTTTTTTAATATAGACAAAAACAAAGCACCTGCGGCTCAGTGTGAAAAATATGAATCATGGTGGGCCATGGATCTCGTAATAAAGACTATAATCTCGCTCGACGTGAGTCGGTCAGTTTTCCATACGAACAAAAAGAGGGTTAGCTATCATTCGCATCCAAAGCATCAAGTATGTTGAAATGTGTTTTATTTTATAGCTTGATACATTTTGTGAATTAGCGAAACGACATGAGAACTCTTAAAAAGCCAAAAAATATATATTTTAGCAAAAACGTTTGTTTCAAATTATGCTAATAAATGGCGTTAACCTGAAATGGCCGATTGCACGTTAATACCTACTGATTTTTAGAGACTTTTCATGATGTTTTGAGCGACAAAAATTAATGAAACACATTTCAACAATGATTACGCCAACGACACAACAATTTTGATGATTTTGATTATTTGAGTGCAAGCAAAGTTAATAGCCTTCGCCCGTGAATATACCTAGCCTACGCATACGCACATATAGAGCAGCGAACAAGTGACAAAAAACTTGACATGCGAACACCTAAACGTCTCTAATAAATCATAAAAAATCATGGACACCTCTAACTGGAGTAGAAGAGGCTTTGAACTATATCAAGGCTAATCTCTACATATACAAACTGAAGTAACTATGAAGCTATTGATGCGGTTGGATTCAGCTGCAAAAAAGATTATTAATAAACATTGAATCATTCTTCAAACCTTAATTGAATTTTAACGAATGCTGTGAATTTTATTTCCTGTTTCCTTTGATTCAAAAATTGATCACATTGCTATTTTTTACTTCAGTGATGTTTTTAATGGATCATAAAAAATAATACCTGTCTATCGGCTACAGATATATAGCTAAATCAGAATGATCCAGTACATTATTTAGTGTAAAACGATGACGCTGAATATCGCCATACCACACGTCGGTTATTTATCGAGCTTCCGTGAACATTACACCATTTTATAGAAGTAACTGATCGACGAAGTGTGAGAGCGCAGATTGCTGGGTGACTAAGCATTTATGAGCTAGATAGAGATGTAGTACCTATACAGTGCGTTACCAGCAAGCAGGCTTTTTTTAAAGTAGGGTAAAGTAACGTTGTTTCTTAACCTAACCATGACCTTCATTTAATTCATCGACTAAAATTCCGATTTCATAAATTTTCTAACAAAATTTTAATTGCAAGCAATGTACAGCAAAGTACTAAATTGACAATTAGATTTAAATGCCAGCCCTTCATTCTATGTTTATAACGAAGACATCAAGATAAATGCCTGCATCTACCTATTTCAACAATTAGAGATACCAGGATTGCTACACTTAAGAAAACTACGGAAAAACAACACTAATAAAATAAAACTTAAAAAGCAATACGAGTACTAGACATTTAGACCTGTTTGAAGTGATCGAGAATCCTTTCTTCAAGTTGTACGTGCACAATTCCGTTTATAGGCCTTTCAGACTAACCAGATAGGACCATGCATTCTCTGGACCTCGCTGGACAGCCATTGTTACCAAACGAAGATTATGTGGATGCCGCTGATTTCGAAACCACTCTCGATAAAGTCTCAAGGCTTGAGGAACATTTCCACGTGTCGCACAAATCATGTCAGATAATTCACACGTGTCTTTAGCCATTTTAACGCAAAAAAATATCAGTTTTGCAAATAAATGTTTGTTTTGTAATTTGACAAGCCAATGTCAATACTTTTGTAATTGTCATGTCAAATTTTAGAAAAAACTCTTTAAGCTGTGTAAAAAACTCCATACATAAACGTAATGATAAGGACGGCATTAATTGTGGGATTGTTTTTCTCAACTTTTCACCTCCGTACCACGACATGCCTTGTACAAAGTGCATCAGCGATATGAATAACGATAATTACGTAGTACACCTACTACATTTAAAGTGCGGATTTAGGAAATTGAATTGTGCAGTTAATTCGCATAATTAGGATTTGCTAATACTTGCAAACGATTGCTAATGAAGCATATTATTATCAGTTTTAATAAAAGCCCGCATACCGGTAACACACTGTAGATGTGCTAATGTCAATGACTGATTGATGTCTATTGCTGATGGCCACGAAACCGGTAAATATTTATACAGCGTGTAAGTCTAATACGGGCGAACAATTAAACCAGATATAGCATTTAGTAGTGTTATCATTAATTAATATGATTTTTGAATTACACTTAATAGTGACCTCGTAATTAATTTTTGAAAATTTACCTAGCAGCAATGTACCGCATACATGCTTGTTATGACATTGCGAGATACGAGCTTTTTTAAAGTAACTGTCAACTAGCGTGGTTGTCAACTTGAATGTGTTGCGTTACATTGCGGCCCGAATTATTTTGTATAGTAAATATTTTCATTGTGGTTTTAAGCAATAGTTATCTAAATATGCTTCTTAGGTCCTATGCTGACCACCGTTTCAATATTCGCCCGTATTAGAATTACACGCTGTATATCTTCTGATACAATTTGTTTCGACTCATTATCGTATCATAGAATATATAGTCTGTAATAAGTTAATAAACACTACTTTTTTTATTTTTATCCTGTGTTATACTTAAAATAAATAAATATTAGGGGACAATCTTATACAAATCGAACTAGTCCCATAGTAACCTCAATAAGGCTTGTGTTATGGATACTAGAGGACCTTAATACCTAGAAAACATCCAAGACTCAGAAACAAATATCATCAAATCATCATACAAATAACCCCCCGAAAAACCCGAAAAACTTTAACTATAGATTCTAACAACTATTAGGAGTAAAAAAGTTATATGATATAGGTTTAGTCGAAAAACACTTACTTTCCGAGATATTCATTAGTTTTTAAATAAAAACTCCCAAGTGTGTAACAAGCCCTAATAAATGTGACTAAGATACTTTTACTATTTTTTTCAAATCCTTTAACTAAACAGCAATTAACCTTTGCAGTATTTGATGGTAAGCGACTACGAGGCCAAAAAATGGACCTTTTGTTTCCATTTTAGCTTGTTTCTCTTTTTCGACATCTTTTCTTCACGTAACGACATGTTTATAAGGAGGGACTGAATTTACTGATTTATTTTGTTCCATAAGACTGTTCATGTAAATTGTAAAATGACAGAATTCGACCTATGTTGATATAACGTTATTTACTGTTTTGTAATACCATCAGGAATACGTGGTTAAAATTGTTCGGGTTATTCGGGCCCACCGTGTATATAACTTCACAATCCACGACGTTATTTTGTATACCTACCTACGTATACCTATGAACACGAACTCTTAATTTGGTAAAAATACATACAGAAGATCCATAATTTAAGGTTCGCCGGAATTCAATAGTAAGTAACATGCGATTGACGTTGGAGAAAAATACAAAAAGATGGCCAACGAGTTTATACGAGTATACCGTGGTGTACGTTGTCAAACTAAGGGTTAAGAAGTACCCTATAAAATGTAGGAACAGAAAAGAGGAGATAAGTGTATGTGCTTTAAGGAATTGGCTCCAAAATTGAAAATCAATATGGAAACGTAACGGAACAATGCGGATGCGCCCTAACCTAAGTATGGAATGTGATGTGGCTGAAGATAGCACTGATTGCACTGGCAAGGCGTAGATCGAGTGGCATTCCTACGACACATTACCAATCACTTCACTTTTATGGATAACAACCGCGCCGACGCAGTTCATCATCTCGATTGGATTCATCTTCCATACCGCAAGATGATAGGAATGTTTCAAAGGCTTATTTCTTTTCTACACAATTGCGGAGAACGTACGTGTCTTTTTATTACGTCACGTCACATACGAGAAGCAACGCCTGTCGAGGTAGATAATGTTATCCTTTTCGGATGCGTGTAGTGTGAAAGTGACAGGTGTTTTATCGCAAGATACGGTTGTTGTCGAATCGGGTGTCTCGGAGCACGAGTGTGTCGCGTAACGGTTCGGCACGCGTGACTCCGTGCGATACGATTACTACAGACAGGCAGCGCAAAGCTGTGCCCAACTAACGAGAAAAGATGAACCTGGCAGTGTCCCGGGTCTACTAGGGTATTGGAAATAACAACGCCTTTCAAGGTAATATAATGGCGTTGTACATACATAGGTAAGAGGCCTAAAAGGAACTAAACTAACATATCAATATCTAAGTACAATTATTACTCCCAGACACTCGGCATCCCAGACACCCTTTCAGATTTGTAACGGTTCAAAATAGACGTATTGCTATTAAAGACCTCAAACGAGTTATAGGTACACAACAATGACAATCTCAGTAAGTGTAGGAAGGCGTGGTGGATTAAGGGTCAATCAATTTTCTATACTTAAGGAACTGTTGTTGGAATCATAATAAACAACATCCCGTCACATATGTTCGATTAAATGCATATCCTTGTTTTTAGTACTTACCTACTCAATAAGTAAATTAGTCAATAACTTATCAAAATTGCATATACTCGAGTTTGGAATCTCAACTTGAAGTTTATTTCTGTTTCTAAAAGACACAAATCAATTAGTAGGTTACAGTAGCTCAGATTTAGTTTCGATATGTATCAACTGTAACAAACACAAGTCTTCTCTCGCATCTTCAACTTGAGTTTATAGAGTTGTAAGTAGGTTATTACTCTTTTTTGTTTGCCGAACATAAATATTGTGGGCTTTGCAATGCATTGGCAATTATCTGCATAGTTATCTTGTTATTAAGTAACCAATTAATGGTATGATACTAGTATGGAAATACAGACTCTAAAGCTTAGGTATGGCATACACATGTGGCAGACTATAAAACTCATAATTCGAATTAATTAACATACCGTGTTTACTCATGATCTTCACAATTACGAATTAATTAATTAATACATTTGTGAATATATAAACTGTTGATTTTATGGCTCACTAAGTTGTTACTGAATCGTAGGTACATACTTTAATGGCTGTAGGAATTAATTAAGTACCTAAATTCACAAAATAGTAACCGTAGAGTAGACAAATACCTACGTAAATTTTAGAGAAAAGTAGAGCACACCCTACTAAACCCGTATTTGCAGAGACGCGTAAAACAATATTTACTACAAATAAATCAGAGCAAAAGTACACATACACGTAACAAAACCAATTAACAATCCAATCTAAATATTATTTATGAATTCTATAATAGCTATCTCTTCAACTTTCTCTCACCGGCTCCCCTTGGCTACGGTGACGCCCACGAAGCACACCCAAAACTGTAGACCTCATTATACTTATAGGTCTGTTTAGTGGAGAGTGGACCGTGACCACGGCTGTGGGTCAAGGACTCGGTCAGTTACCCGGTGCCCCCCTACCGGCTCGATTACTTCTTTTTTGGGACCCTCTTTATGGAGATTTCGTGAATTCATTATGTGGGATTCCAATGTGGAGTTAAAAAAATGGACGTGGTATCTTTGCATTGTAACGACAGAGCATTTGCTATTAGTATCCACTTCCATTAAATACTTATATCGTACTTTAGTGCCATGGTATTGCAGACAACAGGCAAATATACTCGTACAAATATTAAAATATGGCTGTTACGTAAAGGGACAGCAAAAGATTATCATTGTGGTCAACAGAATCACTGTTTGGTTAACATAAACGCACAAAAACAGGCTTTTTAATATCTCCAAATCTAAATAGGTGGGAGATTCTCACAAAGCGTTTTGACCGCGCGGTTCGAAAGTCATTGTTGTCCGACGATTACTTACTACAACAAAAGGACAAATCGTGACAGTCTTTATAAAACAAGACTTCAGTTTCATAAAAGTTAACTAACTCTAGGCATCGTCTTCTTTAACAATAGGTATTTACTGAGACAACAATGATGAAAATAAAACGCCATAAAAATATCGCTGAATATTGGCCCAGCTAAATACTATTAGATACTTACTAGAAGTCAAGTCGATCGCGACGTCACCACGGCATGGAGGCCATAGTTGAAAATGTTGAAATGCCTTCTCCGGACACGCGGAATATGTGGTTGTACCTCGCGGATGTGTTTCGCAAAAGGAAACAATTTCCGATAAACAGCCATATCAAGAGACAACCGACTTGAATTCAAGAGATTGAGGTCACGATCATGGCCGAATTGGCCGCGGGTGGCGTCATTGGGCTCTGATTTGAAAACATGGACCCGAAAAATCAGTGTTGTTGTATGACCAAATAAATAGGTACTCAAGGAACAGAGTCAGCACAGTATTTTTTGGGACCATGTCAAATAATCTTACGAGTAGTATCTTCAAATAAACTGAGTTAGTGATTTGCATTGAAGTTAAATGTTAGTAAGACTTAGATACGTGTTCTGACATCAAATAGGTTCTTAATTGACCGAGTGAGTGAAGCGAACGAAGTGTCTTCGTTTCAGTTTAGACAAGAATGCTTTCGTATGCCCGTCGAATGTCCAGCGGATGTCAGCCTGTTTTCCTCTACAGGTCGCATTTCTCAAACAATTCTCGTGAATTTTTGTGAGGAGGTTCGATAATTAATTACATACCTATAAATTTTTTGCCGACTCAGTTTTCGATTTTTGTCAAAATGGCGTAGTTATGGGGGTTCACACACTCGCGAGGTCTACAGCTCACAGAGTCACTAATAAAGAAACCAGACTTTGTTGACTCTATAAACAAAATTGTAGACTTGTAGAGTCCGACCGAAATTTCGGTTTCGGTTTCGGCCTAGTTTCGGCAAAAAACGGGTTTCGGCTTAGTTTCGGTTTCGGCTGCCATCCGGCCGAAACTAAAGCCGAAACCGAAACCGAATTCAGGAGGTGTCGCGCTGCGATCGGACAGTCGTTATTTCAAAAAGCACAAATAATTTAATACTTCAAATATCAGAGACTGATTGATTATATGTTATTTAAAAATTTGACTGACTGATTTTTTCATAAACATGTCCTCATATGGAATTTTCGGTTTCGGTTTCGGCCGAAACTAGTTTCGGTCGGACACTACTTGTAATCTAACAGAGGATTGTTAAAACGTTTTAATTAATTAAAAGTTTAAAACCTCTACTAAAAAGTAGACAGGTTTGTCCTTAATAAATTTTACATGAATTAAATACTTCAAGTAGCTCCACAGCATGCATAAATCAAAGCAGCTCTTATTATACCGACATAACATAGTTTATAAAAACGCTATACCCAGTTATTACTCACTATAAATACTGTATTGAATTGCACGTGCACAACCTGAGGGCAGCTCTTCACCATAAGATAATCATTTGTATACCATTTAAGTCTAATTAATCAGTATTCGCATTGTTTAAGAATTATAGTCTTCTCCCACCAGTCTAGTAATCTCAGCGACCTGGGTAACTGCCTATCACTACTATGATTATATAACGATAGCATAAAAATAAGACATGTAGATCAAATTCTAATGGTTAGATTTAAGTAACCTAGAAGTACCTAAGTTTTATATATCGTGTAAATATCTGTCAGTTAAACCAGCACACTTTACATATAATACGCGCGTATAATAAATCGCTCATATTTCACCCTCATTATGTTTTTTCTTGTGTAATCTCCATTGCTACGACCGCCTTTCCACCTTGTGTAAACCAGCTCTCGTCCATTGTGTGTGCTTAGATATTGTTAAGACATTATTTAAATATATAATTACCCCATTTTTACTGCAATCCGCTTAATATACCTACTTGCAACATGAAAAGTAGCGTACCTTTGGCTTTGGAACATACCGAATGCTAGTATAATTGATTCCGCGTGCAGGTTCATTTATAGGTATATTCTCTACTCTATATACAGGATGTCCCTAAAACCAACGTACATATGAAAAGGGATGATAGACCAACTCATAAGAAACCAGATTACCTAAATTTAACCCCAATAATTCTTAGTTTTCGAGATATTAACGTTTTTGCAAAACTCCTGCTAAATGATACCCTGACTTGAGTGTCATGCATGACTAAAATATGAAGTATTTTTCAAATCTGTTTTTTGTTGCCAAATAACTATGCTATTGAACTTAGGTAATTTATTTTTTGTTAATTTCTTCATGCTGTAGCCACAGTAGAATAACAAAACATATTTTTCCGTTTTTTACAATTTTCACTTCTGTACAAATTTACAAATTTCGCTTAGTCACGCGATAAATAAATGATGAAGCATCCGTCACGTTCTGACAAATAATGTATGAGAGTGACAGATGCTTTATCATTTATTTATCGCGTGACAAAGCGTAGCATCATAAGCCTACTGATTTCGAACGAGGGTGGTGAAAACAAAAGTACTAACATAAACTGGCAAATTAGGTAAAAAATTTACGCATTTATTCTAGTTTATAAAATAGTATAACCTTACAATTTTTTTTTGCTTTTGAGGTAAAACACTAACAAATCAAATTTACATAATTTGGTGCAGCCCTTTTCGTATGTACCTACGTTCGTTTTAGGGACACCCTGTATATATACTAGCTATCCCCGCGAACTTCGTTCCGCTTCAGATTTTTTTTTAGATGTTTTCTGTTATTTGGAACAGCACAAACCCAAAATATCATAGATCATAAAACTCGGTCCACCCGTTCTCAAGTTATAAAAGGTGTAACTAACCCGACTTCGTTTTATGTATACTTATAGATAAGATTATATTTTTGCTCTTATCGTATGATCGCAATCACCGCAATGCGAGTCTCGAGTTTGAAATATTTCAGCTCCACACAAATGTTCCAATTTAATAAATTACTCACATATTTAGCATCGTTTTAGTCTTAACGTTTCGACAGTTACAGATGGGGGATAATTTTAAGTTCTCCAGGCGCAATTACTTATATACTTACATTAAATATGTTAGTAGGTTCTGCAATCTGCATGACCTCCATCAGGTATTTACCTGATACATGCCTGTGACTTAGAAACAGGTGGAACTGCAGACAGGTAAATAGTTTTAGTAACTAACCGCTATCTATGTATACAATATGTATACATGTAATAAAATCCTAGTAAGCCTATTTTTGTACATATAAGTAATTCTTGTCTGATTGTTTGTTCGTGATTTCCATAAAGTTTGGCAAACCGGTGGATTATGAGATTATGACACACTGACTTAAACATAGGATACCTACGTTTAACCCATCTACGGCGAAGCAAAAAAATTACCCAACTTATTTTACTTCCGCGAACAAAGTTGCGTATCCTCTTGTTTAGAATAAGAACTTAAAATTAGAACTTATTTTACAGGGTCATACTTTCTCATTACCTTTGTAGCGCTGCAACCATAGTAAGTACATTACTACAGAGCCCGGGAAGTAAGGGGTTGCCGGCCGAGTACATAAAGATGGCCGACGCCAGATAGTTACGAGGCTGGCAACCCAATTTCACGCCGAGGTATGCATAGTGCTTTTCTCAAATATGCAATGAAAAAAATTAAAAACACTCCAAAAAACTAAACTTTATTTTCTAGAGACACTAAAAGTAAAGTAAAAAAAAAACGAATTACTGAATGAAACATTTTCAATTTCCTTTCCAAAAACTGTTTCAGTATACATTTTTACCGCGAATATTTAGATTAAATATTTTAAACATGGGTCATTATTTGAGCGTTTCACCCGCCTCACTTTCGTGAACACATTATCGTTGAGATTCCGGCAGATTTTAATGTAATTGCAAGGTATTTGTTAGCAGTCCCGTATATGTACTAAATAGCTCGATATGAGACTAAAATCTGAGGGAACTTCGACAATAATGTAACCACGAAAGTGAGGCGGGTGAAACGCTCAAATAATGACCCATGTATTCTTGTAGTTAAGTTTGCAATTTAAAATTATTGGAAATTGTTTATAATGTGGCATTTGTTATGTTCATGTCGATTTTATATAAATGAAACTGCAAAATATAGCAAACATCGTTTATTGTTTTTTTTAATGGATGAACGCCGTGATGAATTGATTGATTGATTGAACGCCGTGATTCACAAATAAATGTGGAATGGAAATTTAAAAAAAAAACATTGCAGACCTAGGCCGGCAATGTTGTATGAAATGCCATTAAATGCCAAGTGTCAAGCCGCACCGGAAACGAGGTATTTTGCGGCCTATTATAAGGTACGGAATGTCAACATTTCATTGCATGTTTGAGAAAAATACATATTATATCGCAAACTACTGAGTAGTTCGATCCGCTTTAATGTGATACTTGCTGCTGCTATTTGACATAGCCAGGTAAGACTGGACCGATACAAACTAGTTATATAAGTGAGAAAAATGTACCAAATGGGAACAAAAAACTTAACGCCGAAAAATCGCCCAAAAGAGTTATTTCCCAGATTTGCGGAAGAGTTAATTAGCATGATGACGCGCAACCGCGTCGTGGCGAGCAACGAACTCGGCCGGGTCGGTCCCCGCGAACCGCCAATGTTTATGGCTATTGTGGAGTGTGGACGGCCGCAGAAATCCCCTCGCGCCACGGATTTTCGTGATGGCTTTTGTTTACGCCAGAACGGTCTAAAAGGGGATTAATCCTTGTTACAAAATTGGGGACATACAAATCCTCCTTTTTAATTGTTTCATATTGTGAGGTCATAAATGGCCAGTTTTTATTGTATATTAATGGTATTTTGGTAATAGTAGAGTAAGGAAATTTTATTTAGGTTAGTAAAATGATTTATTAACACTATCTGGATTTAGAGGACAATGGAAAAAACTACTTTCAATTTACTTTGCTTCGGTTAAACATCTTATCGTGATTTAACTTTTCTTTAAACCTTTTTGCTATCGCCTTTTCTCCCGGTTTGACCATATTGACCATCTCCCCGGGATTTATCTACCCTATGTTTCTATAAAAAAAATATTTTTAAGGCAAGAGTTTTACTTTGCCGTACCTTTTTTGTATAGTCACAAACTACATGTCAGAACCAATGAAATGAGCGCAAACACTGCGGGTTTATCTTATATAATTTAGTATAGTATAGTAGGTAACAGTAGCGTGGCATTCAAAGAACTCGATCCCTACCGGCTTGCCTAATATCAGACATTTGTGCACCTTATTCCACAGTTCTTAAGGAAAATGTACGCTTAATCTACACCGGCTTGCCCAAGGATATCTTTTACGCCACGCCACTGGTAGGTAAGGTACATATTTAATGCAGAAACCAATACATTAGGGTTTAATCCTAAGTAAACCTGGTAAGGTGTAGCAATTTTAGATGATCCATGGTTATCTCTCCATTATCAGATCAACTCCATGGTCCCCACTATATTATTGCATTGTCACCAAAGAAACGCAACTAAGTATACCAAATTTGAGCCCCGTCGAACGTTAGGAGGTCGTCCTAATTCAGCTTGCAAGATTTGCTCTAAACATATGAACAAACATTACAAGCTAATAAAAAAAACTTAAAAAATCTAAATTTTCCTCTACTATTTTTATCTTCCTGTTTATTTTCAGCGTACCGTAACTTATTACAAATTCAAATAATTTATTTCAGATTAGGTATACACTGAATTCTAATACATAGCAATGAAGTCGAAAAGTGGTTTTAAACAGTTCAAGCAACCATTATATTACGTTTTCAAAAATTGTACGAGTAAATGAGAAAATAAGAGGCAAAAAAAATTTTAATTACGTTAATTATGTTCATGTGTTAACAAAAAAAAAGTAATTAAATTTCAAAACGTTTAATTTCAGTTTCAGGAATTTATTTTTTGTACAATTTTATATTTATATATCTGCCGTCCGATATCTAAAACTGGACTAACCTCTATACAACTCCATAGAGGTTAGTCTAGTTTTAGTCGTAGGACGGCAGATATATGTGTACATATATGACTCGGGTAAATTGTTTTAAGCGACATGCAATTAAGAAACCCAATCCTTACATTTAAAACCACAATTGGAAGTCATTTACTTATTTCAATTGTAACCAAACACTTTCTTTTACTTTCTACCGCAAATGAAATAAACAGTAGGTGTCACGAAACCAGCTGGAAAATACATTTTTTGTTCCCCAACAGCCGAGGAGAAAGGTGACCGCCTGGACCCAGTGACCCACTCGCGAAGTCTACTTTCTGCATGCAGTCTATTGTCTCACTCCGAAATATTATATTTGTAAACATCCATCGATATAACACTTAGGAAAAAAATCGTCCTCCGGTGCAGTTATTTAAGTAGGTACTTATTTGTTTTCTTCACTCAAGAAAAGCGGGTGCAATTAATAGTTAGAGATAATAACATGGTTCAAACTTGAGCTTATATTTTTAAATACTAACGCATTTACTCTTAGACCTATAGACTTTTAAGATCGAAAGGAAAAGTCAAGGACTACTCGAGACAAAATAGAAAATGCCAGTACATACTTTTACACCTCACTTGAGTCCTAGAAAATTTTTCATAGAAGACTATGACATTTTTGCTAATATTTGATTTTATTGCGTGGTATACCAGAGTCAAAATGCGATTTCAGCTTAATTTTAGCAATTTAGAGTGATGTTTGACACAAGACTTCTCCATGAACATGTAATAAAGTACAATGTCAATTGCATATTATTAAACCACAATAGTCCTGAACTCAAAGGCATCATTGCGATCCTAAAACTACGAAAGGGATAGAACAGCAAGAGGAAGACTCGGCTTGAATTATTGAAAAAATAGCTCAAATCGATACGCGTTTCAAAGTTCTAAGGCGTCTTATTATTATGGAAAGAAATCTAGGATATCTAAGAATAAACTGTAGAACGAGGTCTCCTTACAACGCTGTGCCTAGAATATCTCAGTTTAACGTAGCGAGAGTTGAGTTACAGTTTAATACGCTAGAGATGAAGATTTTAATTAGAGTCCAGTCGAGACCCGTGGTATAAATAGCCGGGACGCTGCAGGACAGGTTGTCAGGTAGGGCTAGATACACCGGCTTGAAATAAAAACTAATAAGCTAAGTAAACTTCGCCTGGGGGCGTAAATAAATTGAATTATCTGAAGTCTCCACAATGTTATTTTTATTTGTTCCATTTTTATTTCGCTTAGTGCTGAAGTATGAAAACTTTGTCATACGCGTGGTTCATTAAATAAGAGAAAACAATATCAGCGTTATCGCCGCAGTGTCCATTTACCTCAATTTGGTTTTATTGGCGGTCTAAGCAAAATACATGATAGTAATTTGGTTAAAGTTACTGTGTTAATGTTTAAAGCTTACTTAAACTCAAGTCAATTTCATATAATTAATCTAAAACTCTTAAAATATATAAACTAGGTACCTAGGTAAATACAAAAGCCTAGTTAAAAGACGAGGATGAGTTTAGACGAATTGTAGAATTTCTATACAAAAATTACAAATTATTGCTACGTCCTTGCTTAATATTTAGACGTAAATACCGAAGCCTCGCCAGATATGTAAATTTTAGGGTTCCGTACCAAAATGGTAAAAAAGGAACCCTTATGGTGCGACTCTGTCTGTCTGTCTGTCTGTCTGTCCGTCTGTCACAGCCAGATATCTCAGGAACTACTGATGCTATCGATTTAAAATTTGGAATACTGTTAAAATTAGCTAACCCGAGCTTATTGGACATAAAAAATATCTTGTACCTTTTTTACTTTTTTTTTAAAAGGCTCCGTAATGGGACTTTTAAAATTGAAAGTAGGGCTATTATATTGAGCGGGGTATCAAATGAAAGGGCTTAATTTGTAGATTAAAACACCATTTTTATTTTTTTTCTTAATTAAGTAGTTTTTGATTTATACATTTTTATGTACCATTCCCCCCCTATTATCTCCGAAGTTACTGATCAGAAAAATGTGTCATAATTACTAATTATCAATATCAACCTGAACATTACAGGAAAAATAGAACGGTCTTCCTAACTTTAATACTTTTTTAGAAATTTACATAAACTTAATCCATCCATTAATCCATCTAGCGGAGAGTAGCAAAACTAAGCGATGACCTGTTTCACGCTAGGGGATTTAACGATGTTATAATTGAACAACAATTAGTTCGTAAACAGCTAATAATAAATAAATTCTAACATTTAAATACTATGTCACGTTTGCAAAGTTGAAAAATTGTAAATAATTATTTTACCAAGCTTATACATAGATGGCGTTGTAAATTCGGGGAACAGCTTTTTGTATGGAGAATGACAGTCCTCTTGATTTAATGGTCCTTGCTATTAAATAGAATCATTACACGTCAGGTTCTAAATATTACAGGAAAAATATAACTGTTTTAACTTGCAATGTTTTTTAGAAATTTGCAAAAATCATAACATATACTTATTTGCTTCTTCTAAACAAATCGACATACAGTTTTTCTTGAACTATTCGCGTATCTACTTATGAGTTTGTACGGAACCCTCGGTGCGCGAGTCCGACTCGCACTTGACCGGTTTTTGATTTGAAATTAAATTGACTCCTTCTGGAGGGTCTATCCCGGGTTTCATTTCCTTTGCCAATTATCCTTAATCCATTCGTAATTAATAAAGTAACTCTGAAAATTACTGTACATTCTGGGACCTGTTTATTTAAATGAATAGCTCGTCCGAGGGAACAGAGAAATGTTTTCATCTATTCAAATTCTACTCTAAGAATGTGGGCGTTTTACGAGTAGGTATGTGTTGACCCGATTCGCGCGGCGCTCTAGCCGGGCCGGTCTGCGCCGGCGCCGGCTATTGCACTGAAGACGACTCGACCGCCACCGGCCCAAGTGCAAGGCGAACCTCTTAACGTAACTTCGCGTTACGACAACAAAATGCCGACACGATTTATATTTTTTGTATTTTTTGCGCTCAAGACATGGTTTGAGCATGCTGATATTTAAACGCAATGCAGTGCTCCTTTTACGTAATCTTGTTTTAGTGTTACTCGGATGGCGGGAATTAGTGTTGGTGAGAAAAGATTAAGGATCACATAGCATAGTTAATATGAAGGAATGAGATAAGTTTGAACTTTTGATTTGGTAAGGTAGACAATTGATTGCAACGAAGCTGAAAGCGCAAAATGTATGGTCCTCGAACATAAAATTACTATTTCAGCTTAATTATTAAAAATCTAGGTACAATATTTACTTAGTAGGAAAAGGTAGCTTTTATATTTAGGTACAATGTACCTATACTTTCATACTTACGATATATACCTACCTATAAAATAATAAAGAGGGAATTATTCAATAAATATAATGGCAACCGAAGACCCATTGAGAAACATATAGCTGGATGCAAATTTTAAAAATGATCTACGTCGTGACAATCTACCGGAGTCGAAAAGAAAAACGGAACATGCATAAATCGCAATTCAGTGCACGTTTCGTTCGCGATTCAATATAGATAAGTATTGGGGATGCAAAACGAAGTTGTGTTTATATCTTGTTTTCTATCCGAACCCCGGTGTTCTTTGAGCGAGCTGAATACCAACAAAAAACGATTTCGAGACCCGGTAATTTAATAATGCTCGTGATGTCAGTGGATGACGGTTCCCACATAGATGGAATTAGCAGACAAAATTAATGTTCCTCGGCGGTCGGTGCCTGCGCTTCACAGAACTCGTTTTTCAATTCAGCATCTTTAAAATCGCTGACAAATCAGCTAGCCCAAATTAGATGAATTCATTCAATCAGTCCGTGTTTTGAAAACGCCTCATACGCCTAAATTAAAGATTGTGAAGGAATAAAGGTTGTTCAATTCTTGTCCAACTTCTAATTAGTTCAGAAAGACTATGGTGCATTTGATAACAGACGTCCTGTACCTACGATTCGTGCTATGAAACTGGCGGAGGAAGGTAGGAAACCCAGTTATTTACAGTTACTTACAGGCGCTATGAAAAGTAAGTAAGTATACCTTCAATTTGAATATCTGTGGTTGCGATGTGGGTTAGGTCAGGTTTATCGCGTCGTTTGTTTTGATAAATGGATTACGTGCGACCACCAGATTTTCAGCTGACACTGATCTGCTATTTATGCTATAATCACAATAGTTTATTTGTATTGCGTATAACTCTTTTAGAAAGCCAATTAGCACTATTCTGTACGTTTAAAATAAGTTTTACATTACAACAAAAATATAGAGAATATCTGAGCGAAAAGAGACTTTTCAGTGTCTCAAAAAATGTAGAAATATCGTGAATTTTGCAACGAAATTCTACTTCAAACAAAAAAATATTCAATATTAGTTTATGTAATAAATTAAACTTGGCTTAATTCACGTTCTAATTTCTTGGAACATTAAACGCTGGGAAACTTGTAATATAATTGTAATTTGATGTTTTTTTGGATTACTGAAAATGACCCCTATTTTCATTATTTAGCTGATGGTAGCGCCCTAAAGGTATATAGCTAGATTTTTTTCTTTATTTTTCCCTAATTATGGATAACATTACACACCTTTTCAGTGCTATTGCATAACGATGTTAAAAAAATCCCGAATGACAACACACCCTAAGGTACGTACCAGTGGCGTGGCGTCCAAAGAACTCTATTCCTACCAGCTTGCCTAATATTAGGCGTTTGATTACCTTTTTCTACAGCTCTTAAGGAAAATTAACCCCAAATCTGTACCGGCTTGCCCAAGGATATATTTTACGCCACGCCACTGGTACGTATTAGATAGGTACATTTACGTAGATAGGTAGTTTGATTAATAACAACTCATGTGAGTCATTTGTATGGAAATTCTTTAGAAGTCAAGATCATTGACACAAAAATACCGCTTAGAGCTAACCGTTGTGCGACTCCTGACCCCGGCTCAGCCATAAGGCGGCTCTCGGACAATGCGCGTGCGATTTTTTTCACAATGGTCTTAACTCGGTATACTTATACCTTATATTTACGAGGTTTCCTCGTTAGTTCAGCAATTGAGAGATTTATATGACAGCATTAAGCCACTTGTGATCAAATTCTCATCAGCGTATAGTTGGACAGTCAATAACGATACACGTTACCTACATTACCCCATGGCCTATTCTGTTCAATAAAACAAAGAGTGTCCTAAAAAAATACTTTCTCTAAGTGAAGTCTTTAACTGTTAAATTGTGAAGAAGTATTATTAAGAAAAGTCCCTCGTCGGACATTAATTACCACAAATTAAACGCAGGAAAATTAAGCACATTTTCTGACCCGCGTAGTTCCCTGTGACTAACGTTTTTAAATTACTTAATTCCTTAACAAAGTTACTAAGCACCTAAAATATTTTATAGACAATTCAGCATTTTTAACAGAACATTTAGCACACTACATTTTTTTATTAAACGTACAGGAATCAAACCATAACCACTTGATAACTAATATCCAACAATGAGATAAAAAGTTTGATTATAGACGTATTACGAAGTTGGAATTTTTTGCAACCTAACCGTTGAGTTGAGGAACATTTATATCGTGGTTGGATAATCTCAGCCCATGTTAGTAGGTAGAGCCGAATATAATTATTATTAATCAGTATGAAGTGATTACATAATTGTGGTAAGCTATCTTTAGCAGCGCGTGTCTTCACGGTTAGATGGGTGAGCTGCCGTTTACACCAATATCGGAGGTGTTCGTGGCGGCTGCGCACACGACCAAGGAGGTAATTAAGTGAACACGCGGAAGTCCATTCATCATTATTCATTAGCAGCATCACTTAGCTCGGGCCACGCTTCCTGGGTTTTTCTGCAACGGCAGCAGCAGATGAGTTCACGCGTGCCGCGCGGCTGCGCTCGGCGGCGCACGGCTCGCCGCCATATGGAACCGAATGCAGCGCATCTTACATCACTTATTTTATTGTTACACCCTCTCGTTACACCTACGTGCACCATGTTCATCGTCAACATGATTCGCGGAATTATCGCTCGACGCGCTCTATGATTTTATTAACATAATTCTAACGGTTACAATAGCAGTTTTTGCATTCCCGGCAATAATATTCGATATATTTATGTCTATATCATTAACATATTGAATGTGTATAAACGTAACTGTGAATGGAAAATATATGTATATAGCTGCAAAGCGAACAAAAATCATAGTAGGTACTAGGTACCAGTAGCGTGGCGTCCAAAGAACTCGATTCCTACCGGCTTACCTAATATTAGGCATTTGAGCACCTTATTCTACATCTCTTTAGGAAAATGTACGCCAAATCTGCACCGGCTTGCCTAAGGATATCTTTTACGCCACGCCACTGCTAGGTACCTACTTTAGCCCGTGAGGTACCATTAGGAAATGGTGGAGTGGAACCTACGGCGGCGACCACGCGCGCCGGGAGCGACACCACCGATAATGGCTGCTCGAATTGCGGCGATGTAGCTCACTAGAGCATGAGATCAGCCACTTGCTTTATTTTTTTCGTCTCATAATCGATTTTCGATGAGGTATGGTCGCCCCGATTACATTAGAAACCACCGCAAGCGGCATTTTTTATGGTCATAATCTTAACTTAATATTTCTAATACCTTATACATTTACAAATTTCCTTTTCAATAGTTACGAATATGGACGCCTTTAACACACTAAGGCAATAGGCTAACAATACGGCATAAATCGTTGTAAATGTAAATAACTGGCCAAGAGCATGTCGGACCATGCTCAGTGTAGGGTTCCATAGCCGTAACTATAAGATAAAAAAAAACGATTTAAAAAAAGTACCTACAACAACAAAAGAGCGTATCTTCATAGCAATTACGTCCTTTTGTTGAGAAGCGCAGTTTATCGGCAATAACTCAAAAACGGTTAATCCGATCTTATTGAAAATAATTTTCGTTGAAAGTATTAATTAAGCGTTACCTTTGTATTTTTTTTTATATTTTTTGGACCCACGGTTTAGAAGATAGAGGGGGGGGGACACAATTTGCACAACTTTCGGAGCGATTATTTCCAAAGGTATTCACTTAATCAAAAATATTACTTAGGAACCTTATAGTATTTTTTAAAGAGCTGTCGAACTATGTACCACACGTGGATATTTTCGGAAAAAATTTTTTTTTAGCTTCTGTAACATGTATGGAGTGCCCCCCCTAAAAATATTTATTTTAATTATTTAACTACTAAACTAAGTAGCGGCTCATACAAGACACCTATATTCCAAATTTCATCAATAACCATCATGTAGTTTTTGAGTAAAATGCCTGTGACATACGGACAGACGGACAGACGGACGGACGGACATGACGAAACTATAAGGGTTCCGTTTTTGCCATTTTGGCTACGGAACCCTAACAAAAAGGAACCGTTACACTTTGACAGCGCATTAAAACAAACATAAAAAGACCCGGCCCAATTTGACAATACAACATTTAAATTACCTTGATGAAGCGATGGTTGTTATATACACAC
This sequence comes from Eudemis profundana, assembly GCA_947034925.1. Lineage (NCBI taxonomy): Eukaryota > Metazoa > Arthropoda > Insecta > Lepidoptera > Tortricidae > Eudemis > Eudemis profundana. The sequence continues at coordinate 17,065,550 of OX344798.1, forward strand.
TAAGGGAGAAAGTATCAAAATATTAATGCAGCACTAGCTTTTACAACAATGACAAAATGCAGGTCAAATGTGTCTCAAGTCTCAAACTTTACACAATTGCTTCAGTTATAAAGAATTTTAGGTTCGCTTAGTAAATGAGATAACTATAAACAGAGCACACAGAAATAGATCCCGGTTTTAATGAATAGAATAGGCAGTGTAATATTATAATACAAGATATTGACATGAAGAATGCAGAAGTGATTTGATATCATGGAGATCAAGCGGTGTAACGGTCGACGGCGACGGTGAACGACACCGTGCGATCGACGCGGGCGCATCCCATCGATAACGTATCGACTAGGTAGTTAAAATTATACCAATTATCGATTTCGGTATTGATAAGCTTTCTTCGTATATGATCGATGAATATAACTGCCCGTACTCGACCGATGCATCGTTAAATGAGGTAATCATAATACCCATGTCCATATGTGTTGTAAATACTAACACATACGGACTCAAGGTCAGAAATAAATTTATTCATTCATTCATTTACTTCACGACAGTTATATTTGATGGAATCAGGTTTAAAACCTCACTTCATCAACCCAAATTTATAACACTTTTAGAAAATCTTCTCATACCAAAATATTTGCTATAACAATGTATCGGTTTTCAGTTTTTTTTTACAATTTATTATCATATCATCGGTGTTTCAGACAAATTATATGGACGCTTTTAGGACCAGAGTATAAAGGCATCTTCTTGCGTGCGCTCGTTCCATAATACTTTACTATAGCCTCAATCAATGCTTACATCAGGCATGATCGGAGTCAAAAGCAAGCCAAATTATTATTAAAAAAATGTACAAACCTTGCTTTGATTTTATTACGTTTACAGATATATAGTATTGGTGCTGTGTGTTAAGTATTTGCATGTTCAATGAACTATTGTATGAACATTGCTCATACTATAAACCTACGATGTTAAATGAAATAGAATGTGAAGGTAACATCATATTAGTATGACAAATTAACATGGGTGTTAGGAAGGAACTTCCGGCAAACATTTAATATACGTAGTTCACGTTCGTTTTCCGTCCTCTCTATTGTGTCTGCCACGAAAACATGTTTTATTGTAAGTATCTTTATTATAAGATCACGAAACGGCTTAAAAACGAAGATTTACTGTTTTTCAACAGTGACAGGATGAGCATTCATTCATAAAATGAATGCATGATTTACGGGTTTGTATGAACAAGGTAACGTGTTTTGACGTCCTATTAATACGACGCCGAAGGTACTTATGTGCAGACGCAGACGAATAAAATCAAGGGTGTTATAACACGCAGGCATATAGAGCAGCTAGAGCCGATTTACCTCCCGTGGGAGTTATAAAATCTATAACTTCCACGGGAAATGAATTTGTATGAAAACTTATAACTCACGTAGGAGTTATGAGTTTTAGTTTTAAAATACAGAACCCACTCGTACGTCATTTCAGACTAAGGAGGTTTCAAATCAGCAAAGGCTTATTTTTTATCTTCAGAACTTGGCTACAAATATAATTTTACTGCATATAAAACTTATACGGTAGGTATAGGTATTTTACTATTATCTCAGAGAGTTTTGCAATTATTTTAATAAATTTCATTTTAAAAATCCGGTTCGAAAACTAAACGATGTTCTTAGCATTATCTGTGGAAGACTATAATAATATACATCGCTATCTGCTGGTATTCGTAAATAGATTGCAGCCGATATGGACAATGCAGCTCCGAAAATTAGCAAACTTTTGGAGCTGCATTGTCCATTACGTTATTAGATTACAGATGTACTGCGATTCGTATTTCTGGCCAGATACCTCTATTCCCGGCAACTATACCCTCTACCCATGCAGCAACTTATTTACATTAAATTGCACTAGCACTCTTTTTTGCCTGCAGTGTGTATAGCGACTAAAACACTTTCTATTCTAAGTACCTATACAAAATATTTATTAAAGACCTACACCACTACCACCTTAAACGAATCCATCAACTGTTGCAAGGAAACAACAAAAACAGGGTATAAGTACTAACTTTAAATCCAATCCAGGAAAATTCTCATGCATATTATCCAACATAAGAAGCGTGTGCATGTGCATGGTTACCCAGAAATTATTCACGGAATACAATGCGAACATTCTAGCAGAATTTATAACTTACATTTGCAATGTGACACAGCCTTAAGTTAATGAGTACAATTTAAGTGTTTAAAATGCAGATTTCTCACGAAATTTTTGGGTTATACATTTATTTATATACGAGTTTTTGCCTGCGGATTAGAGCATTTTGATACTGCGCTAAACACGAATATCGTCTAAAATAAGTAATTCGTTATATATAATTAAATAGAACTGAAGGATGTAGTTAACAAATTGAAAGAACTCTGCTTACTTGTGTAACCGGAATTCACCTAGCAAGTTTGGGGGCGAGACATTGACATAGAACCAGTATTATTTTACATAAAATGCAAAAAATTGCACTTATTATTTTGTCAGTCGCTTGTTGGCACAGGGTTTTTTTTTGAAAAATTGGATCGTTGCTTAATTTTAGTCATAAATTGTCGTTAATATTTTATTATCAATGCACATATCCGATTTGATGAACTCGGCAAAACTCTATCTCTTTTAAAATACCTATTTAACCCTTTCAGTGCACAATGAGGCCACACACCAACCTTCATGACACGCCTGTCGTGCCATCCGCAACGAATCGGTTAATATATTTTATATAAGGTGCTAATAAATTAGGTACCAATATTTTTAGGGCTGACTCAGCTTTCTGAGTTTATTTATGTATAAAACAATAAACAAATTATGTATGTTTTTTGGAGAAAATTAGGGAAGTCAGTGTGTTACGTAAATGTTAATGAGGTAAACAATAATCAGTTATTAAGACCTCTTTGATTATCTTATGGTTACTAACTTTTCAATATGAATGAACTGGCCACTTCCACAGAAAACGACGACCACTTGACAGAAAATGTTCTTGTCAGTTAAATTGCACTTAAATTAACAGTATGATTCAGTTTGGGTAGAATTTTAATTTTTTTATTTTGTTCGGGAAATGAAAACCAAAAATATCATATGAGAAAAGTTTCTTAATTTCTATAAAAAGTTAATTGCGTTGATGTAACTTAACATCTCTTAAAATATTGGTACCTAATTTGAAAGCGCCTCATATATTCCTCAGTATTATTTAATATATTCCACTGTATCAAATCCCGATGCCTAACGTTACATAGGTATATAATACGAGTAGAAAGGCAAATTAACAAGCGCACTCTGTGAAAACTTCCCATTCAAATACGTTTCTACTAGGGATGTAACGATACACAGGTTTGCCGATACGATACCGATACCGATATATAGTAGTTAATATCGGCGATACCGATACCGATACCGATACCGATATTTTAGCTAAATAATGAAGTATGAACTTCAGATATTTGTATGTCCTTATTATAACTAATGGCAATTACTACTGGCTATATTTACCAGAGAGTCAACCTTGAAAGTGTAAAGTAAAAATAAATAGTCAACAACAAATAAAGAACCAAAGATTTAATTAACATAGTAATTATCATTGCACAACGTAATAGACCAATACATAAATTAAGTCAGAAATTGAAATTACTTTTTGCAGATTTTTTTTCATACAGCAAATTCTTTTCGCGCTCTTCAAATATTGGTTGTATAATATCGGCGATACCGATATATCGGTATCGGTATCGTTACATGCCTATTTTCTACCTATACTAATTTAACGCCTAAAATACTAAGAATGTATTATTAGAAGTTCGTTGAAAGCTCACGCCTCGCGGCCTCGCTGCTTATCTACCAAAACATCTTATCCCAGAGCGTCAATGGCTCAATCCTCTTAATTCCTCTTTTTCTAGTAAGAATCGTAGTGGACGATTTTATACCATTTTAACGATCATTGTCAGGTACCGTTGAGCGGCTAACGGGACCGACCCACCGGCCCTAAGTCGCTCCAACAGCGCTACGATCAACTGATATCATTCCGAAATTATATGGACGCTCCCGCGATAACTTCATTCGTCTAAGCAATTGTTTAGGAGCCAACCTAGCGAACAATGCTTACGAACGATCGTGGAAAAAGTTCAGTTATACTAATATACGCAGCTGTCGGTTATCTCCGAAACAAAATGGCTTATAAATGGCTGTGATAATTCTTAATTGGTGTTAACTATATGACATCAAGTTATCGCAGCGTACATTGTGACATATTGACACATATAAACGCCGTAATAAAACTGATGATCTAAAATCTAAATGATTCAATCATTTAACCCGGATCATTACTTTAGTGGTTGCAGATGCATAAGTAAAAAAATTATAAATATGAAATCATCGTAACTTATTGTACGTAAAAACAAATACCTAATCAAAATTGGAAAATTAGTAAACAACTAGGACCTTATTGTTCCCGCTGAAATGTGTTTTATTTCCTTGTGTTAAAAGCTATTTTACTTAGGTACCATTCTGAGTACAAAAAAGGATTTATGTTTAAATGTGTGTTGATATAACTTCTACGTTAATCTTGAAATATATATATATATAAGTACAAAACTAGGACAATAATAACATCTCCTAAAAAATATTGTGCAATAAATTATCTTAATTTATTTTGGGCAATCAGTATTATTTAGGCTTTAAATTTGTTTCTTGTGTGTTTCATTTACCTATACTTATAATACAATATAGGTATTACGGAAATTAATTACGTGATTGCATAAGTTCTGCTATAATAACATAATTAATTAACAAAATAATCTATCAACATACGGCTAAAAAAACGTGACTCTTCTACTGTGTTGATCACCAGTAAAAGTTCTGTAATATTTGAATACTCTTGGTTCGTATTCGAGTAAATTAAATACTAATCTGTACCTACTTGATGTACCATACGTAAATAAGAGGTAAAGATAAGGTACAGTTATGTATTAAATTGATTAAATAAAATAAAATATAAGTACCTGTGGACGTAGTGTGGTGGGCCTGGAGTACATGTCATGCTGATAGAAGCTGGTGGGCGAGAGCGGCGGCCGGTACTTCTTGTGGCCGTAGCCCATCGTGTCCATAGTGTGCATCCTGCTTCACTGGTACTCTGTGTCCACTCGTCTCACTCGCCAGTACGCGTCATAGTCACTGTAACAAAACGCATACAATTTTTCTTGAGCCCTCTAGTAATTAAGTACTGTAGAGACTGCCCGTCTCTACTGATGAATCATAAAGAAAGTTTAAATATTCAAATACCTATCTGTCAGTTTAACGTAATGTTTATGTATTAAATATTGATTTAGTTCTCATCTGAGCGCCGCCATAGAAGCATCATGTAATATTTCGGAATAAAACCAATTCTAAATCATCAAGTGCCTGTTTACTTCAATAAACCACTGGCTAGACCCTCACTCACAGTATACTTTTCCAGATCAGCTGTGGCTTCTGTTTATACGCATTTCTGGAGTAGCAGGGCAGTTCTGCCGTCTTCAAATTAAAAGGTCGCTAATTTGTATGAAACTTCATACAAACTAGCGGCCTTTTAGTTTAAGGACGGCAGAGTTCTGTAAGTGCTTTTAATATTCTAAAGCTTTCTCAGTATCATAAATAAAATCGGTCAAGTGCGAGTCCGACTCGCGCACCGAGTGTTCCGTACAAACTCGTCAGTAGATACGTGAATAGTTCAAGATAAACTGTATGGTGGGACAAACTTAACTTTGCTCTTGAAAAACTGTTATCCCCATAATATCGTCGTCGATATGTCGCGGTTAGTTCAGTAGAAGCAAATAAGTTTGTCTTACGATTTTTGCGAATTTCTAAAAAACGCTGCAAGTTAGGAAAACCGTTTTATTTTTCCTGTAATATATAGAATGATATTAATAATCGGTAATTATTACAGATTTTTTTGGTCAGTAACTTCGGAGATAATAGGGGGATTGGTATTTTTTTCAACGTTTTTTGTCTTAAATCAAAAACTACATGTCTAAGAAAAAAAAATGGTTTTGTAATCTACACGCTAAGCCCTTTTATTTGATATCCCACTAAATATAATAGCTCTACTTTTGATTTTCGACAACCCATTTTGGTCCCCTTTAAAAAAAAGTAAAATAAGGTATAAGTTTTTTTCTGTCCAAGAGGCTCGGTTTAGCAGTTTTTAACACTATTCCAAATTTCAAGTCGATATCATCAGAAGATCCTGAGATTTCTTGCTGTGACAGACGGACAGACAGACGGACAGAGTCGCTCCATAAGGGTTCCTTTTTTACCATTTTGGTACGGAACCCTAAAAATCCTATACTTTGCGTTACTCCATTATGACCTCAAAGTGGACTAACTGAAACTCTCGAATACATTACATATTCAATTAATATTTTTAAATGGGCTAGACGACTAAAAAAACTGTTTAGTCCGTCAGTTAGATTATTAAAAAATATTGTAAGTACACGTATTTTTTCTTTTGTTTGACAAACAAAAAATGACGAGGATACAGTGCTTAGAAGTTTCGAGTGACGTCACGCCTAGGTACAATTTTCAGCTAGGAGTGACGTCACAAGCCCCCATTTTTAATATTTTGATAAACCAAAAAATACGTATCCCATATTTTTCCATAATCTAACTGACGGACTAAATAGAATTATATAGTTTTAACCCAGTCGTCATCCCTATTATATATTTATCATTGTTTACACACATTACTCAGTTATCTACGCAAAAAAAATCAGTGAGTGCCGATTTTTAAAATTGATAATTATATTCTTACTTGGTAATAGGTACAGTGCGATTATACACTCGAATCGAAGTCCATAATATAAGTATTTGATATGATGCATCTAATTTGTTTTGCATTGTCTGATAAACTTAGTAAAACGAAATTTAACATACGACGGAACATAATTTTCAAATTTTCTCTCTTTAACAATAAAAAAAAATTATATGGCTAAATTATTAGTTAACCTGTAGGCCATTACTCTCTCCAATGTCGATTACTGAATAATACGTAACAGCCGTCAGCACAGTAAAATGCTAGTTGTAGTGAATGCTAACATGGGAGCGGTGAGATAATGCTTATTACCCCGTTTGCATGAATTACCCGCGCCCGAGAGTAAGTGTGTCACCGGCACCGGGGTCCCGCTAGGCGCACGCACTGCCTGTGCCTGCCTCTACATATTGTCAACTGCCCACTAGACTCTTATGCTTGTGTATGTGCTGTGTTACTTTTGACAATCTTTACATGAACCTTTTCTACTAACACTAAATATATCAATCCAGCATACGAGCATTTCAAAGACATTCTATTGTTCTTATATCGTACATACATAGTTTATGATATCTATGTATTTGCTTCCTTATTGAAACGCATACATCATCGACGTTGCATAAAGAGATCTTCGGACATCTCTCAAAACTGCTTCTAGTTTGCTTTTTGCGCAAGAATATTAAAATAAGCTCAGCATGTTAGTGGGTAAGTTGCAACCATTATTACTCCATAAATAACTCCAATAGTGATAACGTAAGGTATCACTACTGTTATGTTGGTCATGGCGGCTACTACGATGATATAAGCCTACGATCTTGACGTGGTGTGGAATTTAAGCACATTCACAATTTTACAGCTACGTATGAATACGTAGGACCCGCGTGGACACCGGTCGGTGTGGCGCTTAATCAACGTGTTCGTTAAACCTTAACGGGATATTCTTGATTACATTCAGAAACTTTCATGCCCATGTGACAAATTACGGACAATATGCAGATTAAACGAGTCTTGAGAACCAAACCGCTACGATTGACAGATTTTACAAGGTTTATTATTGTTATTGTTAAACAAAATTGGTTTACCTACTTGTTAGTGATGTTTTTGAAGCTTTATTGTAATCCATTTCAAGGACGTTTATTTTAAATCCATCTGACGGCAAGTACTCTTATGTTAAGCAATTTCGTACGTCGATATCACGAGACATGGACATATTTACCTAATAAGCACTGCTACCCAAATATAGTTGTTAAAAAAAAATGCGAAAGTCTAAAAAAATATTTGTAAATTGGACATTCACCACCGTTTATGATGTCAATACTACAATAGAATAGGCAACGGTATATTGTAATTTGAAGAAAAGTAAAGACACCTGTTTCATAACATGACTCAGTTCAGTAGGTACCTACTTAATGAACACAACCCACCTGACACAAACCGTTATCTCATTGCTAAAAATTTGTTTCTAAAAGGGGTAATGAGATTATTACACTCGATGTAATGTACATGTTATCCATTTTGCATCAGATACCACCCCGTGACTTCGTTTGCGCGGGATTTTTAACTTTATTGAATATAAAATATAAGGGTGGATTTGATATAACCTTAACATACCTCTATAGTTTACATCCCCTAAAGAACATGTGTTTCAAAATTCTTTCCACTATATCCGTTGATTTAGGCTGTAGGCACGTTTTCTTTCAGGAACTTTGTTATAGAATTATTTTATATATAAGTATATATATATATAGATTGCCAACTGATAAATTTATCACAATATTCATACAGGATGCTTACCCAATTACAGATTGGCGGGACAGCTCAAATTATTCCTCAATGTGTAACAATATTTTCAATACGATAGAGTGCGAAGTCAATTATATGTTGCTCGTTGATGTCTTTTAAACGTGGGACAATTACTGCAAATACTACGAGACTTTTTACGACTTAAAAAAATTATGCATGGCTCAGATATATGTTATAACTGCTATATAAACTTATTTTATAATAATGTGATGATATTCGTCTTAATTAAAATTGTTTACCTTTATATTCAACCGAAAAGCACAGCACCTCACACGTTCAGCGCAAACTTATTCAAACGTAACGTCTCAACCAATCACTTCACTCTGACAGTTCCGTTGTCGATTCGTAAAACAATCGTGATCTAGTTAAATTGTAATCAGTCAGAACTAATCGTCTTGTTCGGAAATCGAATCTGGAACATCTGCGCATGAAATCGCGCAGCCGCGCACCGCTACAGACTCGTTCGGTGTGCGCCCGAGTTGCACTTGAGCGTTGAACTGGCGTGCCAACCCGGCCAAAGCGAGAAGGCTTTACTCTTAACCACTACTGCATGGGCGCGATACCTCTTAATTATTCTGGTTTATTCCAATACACCTATATAGAAGTAAAGTAATTGTAGCGCAAAGATGAATGCGGGCAATGGACAGCAAACCGCAAAAGCAGTTCGGAAACTGTGCTGTGGTCGCCGGCGGCGCGAGATAGCTTAATTGATCGCTCAATGATCGCTATCTTCCAAACGTACGCTTACGGTGTATACCCGTAGCGTAGCACTCGTCTCTCTATCAACTAATCATTTAAGTAACAGTGTGTCACACTTGTCAGTAGCGTCTACAAGGCACTACTAATAGTCTGATGATTATGGGAGCATAGAACATGACTTAATTTAAGTAAGTAGATATTATGTTATACATCAATTAATAACAATAAGATTTTTATTATAGCATTAACGTCTGCCAACGAATTCAAAATATTTGAATACATAGAAGAGAAAATTGAAAAATTGTATGCCTTGGGCAGGATTGTAACCTGCGCTTCCAACAGCTCTCCGGGCCAACACAGAGGCGCACTACCAACCAATCCTACTTTAATTCCCTAAACTATTTCAAATGGTTCGGTAAAAATCTGTTATACATAATTATATTATAGATTTTCGCCTTTTCCTCGGAATTTTAGTTAAGTACCTACCGGATGATGTTCCTCAGGTGGATGACATCTCGCCAAACTCTCTCCATGGATAAAATCAGCGTGGCACAAAGATACAACTTACTGTATGACTTTGCGTGTTGAACTATTTCGTATTTAGGCTTTACATTAAAAAGCTTTCGAAATGACCTAAGTGGGTGCCAGAGCGAAAAACAGCATTTAATTAATATAGCGTATCTTCATCGGCATCTTTTCGAACGTATTCTTTTAGATTAGGTTAGTTTAAAATGGCTGACCCCACATTTCTTCGTTTCCCTACTAATGTACCTATAGAGATAAATTAAGCACTAATTTCACTCAAGTTTTTCAGTAACTTATTACGTTTTAATGGGAGCACGATGCGTAATTTTCCGATTAAAGATGGTTCTCCTTGTAATCGCATGACGGATAACGCAGGTTTTTTCTAATCTATTAAAAAAGTGTGAAGTTTACGTGTAGAAATAGCTTCGGAATAATTTCTTTACTTTTACTAACGTAAAGATTTGTAGACGATTTTAGTGCACAATTGAAAAGGTCTTAAGGTGATTCTAGTTCCTTGGATGTCCCGACAAATGAAACAAGGGTTAAAAATCAACTTTAACAACATCAAATTTGATTAATCTGTGTTCATTCCATACCACACACAACATTTTATTTGCGCGAAACAATATGAGAAGTCCCAAAAAGTCAGGAAAAACATGCAATCGGCCGTAGGCTATTATTTGAATCATTCGAAACTAAAGCTTCAATTATGTACGAGCAAAAATTTTTTTTTTGCATATTGAGACTTCTCAGGCTATAAAATATCATCAAGCTATAAAATAAAGCACATCTCACCCAAAATTGATATCATTGACATGGATTCCTAACCCTCTTTATGTTTGTATGGCGGACGTAGCAACTCGCAGCAAATACATGAATAAAAGATTATCAACCACAATTACCTACTATGTATTTACTTAAGATTATTTCTAAGTAATAGAGAAAAGTTTACACTGCTTAATTGAATGTATGGCCGAAATAATTCGATTAAAGTTGCATCCCGCGATCTTAATTTGACATATTTTTTTTGACAAATTGAAATACTCCTACACTTAGCGTAACGATAAAATTTCATAGACACACAAAGCAATTTAAAAATCGAGCTCTTAGTCTATTTCCATGTTTCAGCTGTACCTAATAATTATGATTGTGCGGGTATAGAATTATGGCGTAGCGATGCAGGAGGGAGCGTAATGGCGACGTCCTGTGCATATCCTAGAGCCTGCGCCTGCGGCGAGCGGGCGACGAACCCGGGACCCGCGGCCGCGCTAGGCCGCGCGCATACCGACGCATCGCGATTACAATGACTAAACACATCACTTACATTCTATTGGTTAATTCAGATATTCGGCGAGGTGTCAACTTCATTCATTGAATAAAGATAATACCACCACGCACACACATTAACACCATCTATGTACTGGGTGGTCACTATCTTATCCGCAACCATTTGTTTCACAGATTTAATATTTTCTCTAATACTAGCCGTAGCCCGTAGCACAAATACATACTATGAATTGAATATGAATTAAAAAAAAATGTGTAGTTCGATTTTCGTACCTCAACAATGAGTTAGTGATGATAAATAATGGTTATATAACGCAGGGTTAATAAATACTAGCTAAACAATATTGAATAAATATGATATCACAATACGAAGCAGTCTCCATGGATTGTGCGCCTACTTTATAAAGCTACGCAAACTTCCGCTCGTATCACTGGTGAAGCGCATTAATTTTAAATAGGGTCTATGAGGCGGTTGTTTTCATTAAAACACTTATAAATAATAACGAATAGTTAAATTATAATAGTAAGGAAGGAAGATGCAGTAATGTGGCAATGTGCGGTGCGCTTTACAGGTAACGTTTAGCCGTTAAACCTTTATTTCCAATAGGCTATGCGGGCGTTTCATCACATAAAAGTCACGCTTGTAGGAAAACCATATTTTACGCTGAACGGACGAACTAACCGCATATAGGTACCTTCTTCTACAAGCACTTTATGATTTGAAACTCATAGTAAAATATCAAAAATAAACACAGTATCATTCGGTTTACATGTGATTTATTTTATCAGTACACAAAAGAGAATTTAGGAACGAAAATTGAGCAATCCTTACCTACCTAATAATTAATTATTTCACTTATTAATATAAAAAAAAACTTGCTATTGCTGGCAAATCTAAAACAGTAGGCTCGATTCAATGAGAACTTACTTAATATTAAAGACTGATTCTCCGTAAGTAGAAAATCATTTACACTATATCTTAATACAAGTTCTGTCAAATCAGGCCTATACGAGTATTCTTCATTCGTCACAAGGCAACAAAGGCATAAACCTACGTAATACTAATGACATAAAACTTACCACTTCGCAGCTGTCGTTGCCTTGTGTCGAGGTTTAACATAACACCTTATTCTTCAAGAGCACATTAGCTAACATTCAAGCAATGACTACAAAACTAAGTATCTAGTACACGTTTCAAATCACGACTCCAGAGAATATTTTAACTATAGCTTGGCAACGTTGGTGACACTCTCATGGTCCGCGCGGGGGGCGCTGTAGCTGCAAATGCAGTTTGAAGGCAGATTTTTTGCAGTTAAAATAACTGCACGCCGACTGCAAGCGGACTGCGAAGTTGGTTTACAATTTTGATGCATATATAATTTTGATACAAGAAATCAAAGTACACAGAAAAATTAAATGGCACTCAACTGTGTACAGACCGGGAATCGAACCCAATAGAGACCCCAATGGATCCCAATAGATGGATGGATGGGAATGGCCGTAGTTATGTACACAAGTTACTGTCGTCAGCACGGCGACGGACTGAGCTCTTGTCAGACGGACCCCGCCGCGCGCACACCTCATAGCACCCCTGCTGTCTCCGAGGAGTGTCACGAACGAAATTGCCAAGCTATACCTCTGGTTATTTTACGAGTAGTCAAATGGTACGTCAATAGTTAGTCATTATTGCATTCGATTTATAAAATTATTTCCTGAGTATTTGGCTATTAAATATATTTTTATTCCTCCTCGTAATGCGTCGAAATGGCGTCTAAGATAAACTGAAAGGTTCTTGGATTTATCCAACTGAGTCCGGAGGGCAGTTCCCACGAGCCCATCGAGTCCAAACTCCTGGCATGCCTTCCTACCGTCCTCTCCAAGAAATAGTCGTCATATTCTCTATCGTAGTCCGGTAAAATAGGGTTGAATTTCGCGTAGTAAATGGCCGAAAAGCACGCGTACAAGAGTAGAGCAGCAGTGAAAAGCTGAAAACAAAAAATACAAAAATGACTCGTAGTGTTTAATCACAAGAAAGAACAGGAGCCTTCGTTGATATAGGTAGGTGTACTGTAATGTCCGAGTATTAAGGCGTGACCTCCTAACATAAAGCAAAAACAATGTCACGGAACAATCAAACAGATGACAAATTGCTCCAGTCTATTAAGATGTCTCAATGTGACCTTACGAACAAAGTACGTCACTTGAAACTGAAGCATTTCAGGCCAGAAAAAAGGCATCATTAAGAGGAGATAAGATGCATGTTCATTTTTGGATAAGTTGGTCGTATACGTTGCAAACAATTTACAAAAATTTTACTGTAAGGTCAGTTGACTACTTAATATTCAACGGAAAACTCGAACATCACCATGAGTTAGACAAAATTAGTGCTAGTGAAGATTGTTTAATGTTAAATATAGCATGCGCAAGGTTTTTGCCACGGAATCTTTGGCTGCCGGCGCGGCACCGATGCTTGACGACGGCCGTCCCATGCCGGACAAACATCAAAACTATGTCAATGTTATGACTACACGCCGTCCCTCGTTACCTTTTTGCCCGGCACGTAACTACGTAGGTAATCGTCATTTTTTCACACAATATAATTAACAATAATATTTTCTCGCTACGTTGCGCTACGGTGGTCTTGAGGTCAAAACTATTTTGTATGACTAAGTAAGCTAGTTTGTTCATTTATTTAACTGAAGATGCTTGGTATTTACTTATTTAAGTATTTACCTATAGTAGCAACATTATTATGAATAGATCAACTGATTGATATAGATCAAACTAGAACTAGTAGGTACGTGGCTTAATTTATAAGAGCCCATACGTCCCGTTGTAAAAGGGTGATGGTAGTGGTAGTGTCTTAGTATGTTCTCACCTGGAAGACACTCCAGAACTTGAAGGAGCCCTCGTTGATGATCCAGTCGTAGTAGCCGGCCCAGGGATCGGTGTACCGACCCTGTTTCATGGGCTTGGCTGTGGTGGTGGTCGTCTCATGGTGGTGTTCGTCATAATAGTCCTCGAAACCGCGCCCACTCCCCTCAGACGTTCCGTTTCTCACTCTGGTCCGCCGGTGCTGGAAATGCAGTGACTTACATGAGGAACTAAGACTTTTTAACCGACTTCAAAAATTTCTTCTTCTCAATTCGTCACAATCTTTTTTTAATATTTATTCCCCGATTACTCGAAAACAGCTGGACTGATTTGGAAAATTCTTTTTAGGGTTACGTACCTCAAAAGGAAAAAACGGAACCCTTATAAGATCGCTTTGTTGTCCATCTGTCTGTCAAAACCCTTTATCTCGGAAACGCGCTAAGGTAACGAATTGAAATTAAAACCACAATGAAGTCTACAATTTCTTAAAGCTGTGAAAAAATCAAACTTCTAAGTTAACGCGAAAAAAATATTCGGCCGTTTATGCTGCAAAAAACATAAATTTCGACACTCTCAAGGAAACCAAATTCAGAGGGTACTATGAAATTTGGCAAGTAATACCGTCTTATACTACAAGTAGGTATAGGGAAAAATCTGAAATCTAGACAGTTTTAATTAAATCATAAAAAAATAGACTTTACTAAGGGCATCAAAATTTATAGGGTACCTTATTATATGTAAAAAAAAGTCCAACTCGCACTTGACCGGTTTTTTGTAGGTATGTATATGAGCCCTGTAAGCCCTGATGCTGCACATCGTATATGGCCGGAGCTCCTCGGGAGCTCACGGCCGGGATTACTAGCTGTCTTTTAAATTTACATCATAAACATATTTGAAGCCTATCCTCGCGGTAAGTCACACACGTCCGAATGATACAGTTTGACCTTAGTGAATGGGCTGTTCCTTGAAATGCCACTGTATGATTTCTTGTGTATTCTCTGCGTCATATTGATAAACCCTAGTTTTATTTTCCGTATTCGGATTTTTTGATTTACCTACTCATCATTATTTCCTTACTTAACGTATAAAATCAAAAAGTTCTCTTATTTTAATTAGGTGTATCGTACAATTTGTCATGATGATGAAATGAAACATTTTATTTTAATTACGAGTATAGGTAACTAACATTCACATTTCTAAGGGAACTATTTACCGGCATATAAAGTATTTCATGGGACTTGGTATAGGTATACTTGTATCGAATCAAATTTTTACCGCGTTATTTAGTAACTCACATCCAAATATCTTCGCCAACTTTCTCATTCATAATATGAGTATAGTAGGGTACTCCCAATATTGCCATCATCTAAATTGTATCGTTACTCGCCACAGATATATTGGGACATACAGATTTCTCAGAACATGTTCACCGTTGGGTAACACTGACAGATGTTTTATAAATTATAAGTATACTAGCAGTCCCGGCGAACTTCGTCCCGCCTCGTGAAAACGCGTTCACCACGCCATCTACCGGGTCCAATTGTATTTTCAAACCATCCAGGGACCCACTTAAATATGCACACAATATCTCATCCAAATCAGTCCAGCCGTTAGGTTAGATTAGCCAGTTAGGTGATAAATACACGTACAAAAGAATGATATAGTGCGGTGCACCTATTTTTTATTTAGGATCTAATCAAATACGAATATAATACAATCGAAGACACTGCTAACTGACCACTTGTCACCCTTATTACAATGTAATAAGGTCTACTGATAGTCACTTAGCTGTGTCTTTGTTTGTACCAATAGCATTAACAGTGTATTGAACTATAGACGGAAAGTTTAAAGGAATGAACGTTAACGTAAATCGCTCTGAAAGGGCACACTCGCATACTAGATTATTCCGCTGCACTTGTCGTTTACGACTGATTTTAAAGACCAAAATTGATCGACCGGAAGCAGTTTGGAATATTTACAGCAGATATTATACTTTTTGTTCTGAATTCGCTGAGTATCCAAGTAGTCGTAATTAACAGTCGGGTGTCAACGATAGTCTTGATGGGTTCCACAAACAGGGGCTGAAGCAGTTAGCACCCGCGGCGGGTCACCCACTTCAGCGGGTACCGTTACTGACCCGGTTCGGGACCATGTGTCCAGTGCCCGGTGCTAGAGACACGTACTAGTACTTCAGTATCAAGGTTCAAGAAAAAGTACTTGTGTACATCTTGTGTAGGTAGTTATATGAAGAGAAGTGCTTCCATATTCAACGCTCAGGAAGAGATCCTTATAATCAATGTAGAACAGTAGAGATTTAACAGAATAATTGCGGATCACATGGTATCTTAAGTGGCGTATACCAACCCATACTATAATAAGTCAACATTAACGCTTGAGATTAATAGATTTGTAGGTTTACGTGAGCTAGTTTTCCGCAACTCAGCATCTGATATGCGCTTATTTTGCGTGAATAATAGATTTATTTACTGTAGAATATAATATAACATATACCAGTAATTTATAAATATACAGTATTTAGAAAATCCTCTGTTCTAGTAGTGAGAGGAAGTTTTATACATTAGTTGTAGAATGTTGCGTAGGCATCTTAATATCAAGCGTGCACTGAGTTCAAGTATTAACTTCGCACATTTATTTTATTCATTAAAAGTCTTCCTAATTTTATGTCAGCTAGAGCATTTCTAATTTAGAAACTTTCAGTTTTCCTACAAATAATGGTGAATGTGCAAAATACGCGTAGTCGCGTCAACAAAATCGTAATAGCACTGGAAACCCTAAATGGCCCTAAACTTTCGCGATTTCTCTCTTCACGCGATAAGCCATTATCAAACATTTGTCGATCGACAGAATTGCGTTACCTTTGCAGCTGAAAGGACCATCTTATTTCTATGCACTTACCACTAGAGCAGTGGTGTTGCTGGGGCGCGCGAGCGATCGCTGCTTGTTGATGTTGCGCACGACCTCGAGCGCGGTGCGCAGCGCGGTGAGGATGAACTCGGAGGGCGCCATGCCGCCGGAGCTGACGGTGCCGCCGGGCGAGTCCGACGGCGGCGATGACGTCAGGTCGTCGGGGTCGTACCGGTCGTAATTCGATCTGAAACATTTACCAATATTTTTGTGAACCCACTTCACCCCTTCGTTGATCACTCTGCGAAGTGTCTGCAGTGTAACTACAATGTACCCTTCTTCATCGAAGAAGAAAAAGTTGTTATGATTTTCTTTTCTGTTTCATCTTTCCTCTTTTTTGTTTCACCGTATTCGGATAAAAAGTACCCTATAACCTTCCTTAGGTGCCCAGTTACCCGTGTTCCAAAGATAATTGTGATATAGCTACACCCATACTCCATACAAACATAGCTTAATCTCAGTAACTTTTCTGGAAATATCTTCAATACTTTTTATTTTTACAATTTATTAATACGAGTAATAGATTAATAATTATGAAATACAATACAATACAATACTCTTTGTTGCACACCAAAAGAAAATACAGAGATCCTTAAATAGGTAAACAAGATACTAAAAACCAATGGTAGACAACAGGCGGCCTTATCGCTAGGAAGCGATCTCTTCCAGATAACCTTTGGGTAGCGGAGATTAAGTAAGAAATAATAGGAAAGTAGGTGGTGCAAAACTGTGATAATATATAATAGATATGTTACTCAACTGATTTAATTCCGTAGCTAGTGTAACGACTAACATTAGATTTGTAATGTATTATTTATTGGGTTGCTTTTAACTATGTTGTTAATTTATATAAACCATGCGATTATGAAAACTATATTTTCCTACGTAAATTATTCACCTAAGAACCACACATCCACACAAATAAAATTAAAATCACGAATTTAATACGAAACGTAACTCAAAAGGAAGTGAAATAGAAATAAAACTTACCGTAAAGGTATATATTTGTATTTGGTGTAGGGCGGCGCGTGCGGCGTGGCGCTGTCGTAGCGCACGGCGGCGCTCGCGCCGGCCGCCCACATCGCCAGCGCCACCGCCGCCGCCCACACTATGCCGTGAAACGTCAGGACCAACCCTCTTGACACCATCTCTGTACCTCAAATGTCACCTTTTCCAAACAATCTCAAAGCAATGTTCTACAAATTGTATTACAACAACGCTTTATTACGTCATTAAGTGCGTTAAAATTTCCATTTCATTGAAATTTTCCAGGGTGATGCGACCGGGTGGGAGTTGGAACACCTACTGACTGGTTTGAAATGTCGCGCTCCGGTTTACCTCGGAAAGAGAGTTTCTGAAATATGAATTCTGCAAACATCGTGCTAACGTGTTGCTCTCAAGTGGAGAGCTTAATTTAATTTACAAGTTTAACCGCGTACAATATTCAGGAAGTAGAACGGAATTTGCTAGCAATTTCAATTAAATTATTACGTTATTGAGTGTGTGATTATAATATGGAATTAATACTGATTTAATTAAAAGTTGATTAAGTATTTGTTAGTTTAATTTAAGTTAAAAAATAAATCATATG
Source organism: Eudemis profundana (assembly GCA_947034925.1). Lineage (NCBI taxonomy): Eukaryota > Metazoa > Arthropoda > Insecta > Lepidoptera > Tortricidae > Eudemis > Eudemis profundana. The sequence goes on from OX344798.1 coordinate 17,084,059, forward strand.
CATAGTAGATTATTTTAGTAATGAATTAATAAATTGCAAAGTTATGGCACATTGAAAGTGTATATTAATTTATGAAAATTTAAGTCGGTCCTATTTTAAATATTAGAAATGATAAATCCATCCCAACCATCACAAGAGATTTCTTAATAGTTAAGCGCTATATCCAAATACGAATGTTGAATTATAGATACATGTGTTGAAAAGGCTACGGTCACAATTTGTAGACTGAAAGAATATATAGAATACACGCGTCTGGTGACTCAATTATCACTAGTAACAGTAATAATTTATTGTCCGCATGCCCGTGTGACCCCGCTAAGCTAAGCCCGGCGCCTGCGTGGTTCCATTTCCCCCTATAGTAACTCTTGCCCCACTTGTTCATGCGTGGAAATCTCTCTAATTTAAAGAAAAGCGCTAAACTGTTTGGGTTATCGGATTCCAAAATTGGGGTATTTTCGATATATTACGAAGATGCCAACGATTGTTAGGATTCCGTAGCCAAAATGGAAAAAAATTAAAACGTTATAGTTTTTATGCCACACCTGGCCATAAAATGGCTTTTACCGCACGCTACGCGTACGGAGTACGGAAAAAGTCGCCTGGTGGCCAAGTCTAGACATAACATTATGTACACAACACGGAAGGTAAGAAAGAAAGCTCTCGATCGCATATTTACGTCCCTCCCTTGCAGCTCGGGCAGAAAACATCTGCGATCTCGGCCTTTTTTTTTTTACCACCCTAGTTGTGTAATGTAGTTAATATGTCATATCCGTCCATACGAGTATGTCACTGCGTTTTAACTCAAAAACATCCAAGATTTATATTGATGAAATTTGGAGTATGTGTAAACTGCTACTTAGTTTGGTAAGTAGTTAAATAAGTTAAATAACATATATAAATATTTCTAGGAGGGGCACTCCATACATGTAATAGAACATAGGTTTCCAAAGTGGTCTGTACCGCCCCCATTGGGCGCTGCGGATTCCTAGGGTGGCGATAGGGGCCTTGGAAGAAATTAGGGGGCGTTGATGCTATCCAGGGGGGCGCAATCGCTTTTGAAATAAAAAAAATATCAACTACAGTAGGTACAAACTATTCCTGGCGATGGTCCTCCTCCTCGCGATGATCCTCAATCATCAAATCACGCTTCGTTTTAAGCCGGTAGGGATTTCTCGGGATCTTCACCCCCCCCCCCCCCCCCCCAGTCGATTTTTTTGGTCAGAAAAATTACCATTTTGTGCCATCGGAGGTAGAGCCGGAATGATCCATATTGGTCCCAAACGATCCAGAATCCAGAATATCTATGAATCCATTTGATTTTTTTTTTAAATCTACCACTAATTAAGGTACTTAAAAACCATCGCCCTAAAAAGAATAGCTAGAGCTTATTTGTTACCGTTTATCACGTCTCGCCGAAAAATGTCGTATGGCGGGACCGTACTATTCATGACGTAAAAATTACGTCAAGCTACATACAACATGACTACCTTTAGATTAGATTAGTCATTACCGGAAATTACCGGTATCGCAAAAGCTACGAATTAATCTTATCACTACTTTCATTAGGTGGTATCAATGGTAGAAGCCATTTTTAGATCAAGATGTGTCTGCCTGTATTATCTTATTTATACGGGAAAATGGAAAATAAATCACAAACGCATTTTGATATAGAATGGACCGCATGAATATAATACATTCGGATAAGTATAGTGCCAAATCGCATATTCTAAGCTTTCCAACTTTCCGTTAAAATAAAGAGAAAAAACAGACGTATACACTTTTACTTACAAAATGTCTTCTACCATTAACACCAATCAATCAAAGTAAGAAAAAAATCATAACTTAAACAATACCGGTAATTTACGGTAACGTTAATCAATATAAAACCTTAACTAAATCAGCCTGTATGTAGGTTGGTTGACGTCATTTCCCTGTCATCGGATAAGTATAGTGCCAATTCGCATATTCTAATATTTCCAACTTTCCGTTAATATAAAGAAAAAAAAAAACAGACGTATACACTTTTACTCACAAAATGTCTTCTTTCATTAACCAGTCAATCAAAGTAAGAAAAAAAAATCGTAACTTAAACAATACCGGTAATTTACGGTAACGTTAATCAATATAAAACCTTAACTAAATCAGCCTGTAGTAGGTTGACGTCATTTCCCTGTCATCGGCACGAAAAGTACGGTCCCTGGCTATCTAGGATAACTGGCCGCGCCTTCGTTTCTCGCGCGACAAAGCATGACCTGTCACTGTCACACTATATTGAGTGGAAAGAGATAGGTAGTATTAGTCGCACGACAAAGAGTCGCGTGTCACAGTTGTGCTAGAGGTCGTATGTATTTAATAAATTGTCGCTACTATGAAGAATAAAAGAAAGTTACATTGTAACTATTGTGAAATCCAAATGTGTATTTAAATAGACTATTTGCTGACAGATCAAATCAACTTTTTTTTTATGACGTGTCGCGATGCTCAGATAATATGTAGTTTCCCAGTAAAACTGGCTTGTGGTGCTCAGCATGGTAAAATTGGTGCCTTATTTTTATTTTTTGCCATTCTAAAATTCACACTGAAATATACGGGTACCCGGTCAGAAAATTGGTCTGTGACGAAGAGTATATAATATAGCCTACGTCTACGTCTTACCATAATAACTACAAAACCACAGTCTAAGGATAATACAGTCGGCCGATGGACCGGTTTTGATGGAGCAATCAATCTGCGGGGTGAGACGCGGGTGTGTTGGTACCGAACTGCATACAACGCCGCACTTAGCAGTTCGGTACCTAACTTTCAGGGCTGCCGCGCGTTTGTTTAATGACCACTATTGTTATGTTGTACGTACTTAAGTGTGTCTGTAGGTTAATTACTTTTTTTATAAAAGTCATTATTGGAATCACGGATCATTATTGGATGTTTGTATATTTATATTTTTTATTATTTTTCCCTAATTACACATAAAATTACGCACCTTTTTAATGCTAATACATTGCGATTTTCAGAAAAACCCGAAAATCGACACACCCTAATATGGATTTAGTCAGCTCGCTGCTAAGACCTTCAGTTTTCATCGGGGATGGGCGGGGCAATACGTAGAATTAACAAAACTCATGCTCTCGCTGCTTTCCATTCGGTATAATACACGACTCGTAGAGTGCGACTATGCTAAGTTTGCAGAGATTGAAAAAAGGTTTTATTAAAAAAAACATATGGCAACATCACAAGCAAGACGATTATTTAGTCTTAATATTTGGCAAATATATTTCCGTTTAATAAGTATATAATGTGTCTACATACCTACTGAAATAAATATTCAGGATAGTCTTGCACAAATCGGTCTAGTCCCAGCCAAAATAAGCAATGCTCGTATTTAATACATAGAAATTATACAAGACCATGGAACAAATCGCTTATTTTGGTTGGAAGTAGGTCGATTTGTTCAAGACAGACCCGGATATTTATTTCCGGACATATTATAATAAACTGAAGAATAGGGTACTTGCCTGTAGTCAATATAAATTACTTCACGCTAGCCTTGAAATCTGCTTTCGAAAATTTGCAAAAATCAACTAAAATTCACCTATTTAACGTTTTAAACGATTTTTAAAAGACCAAAAGCTATAAATGAGGACATGATTTGATGTTTGAGCACAATGACGTCATTATGCTTTTTCTCATAGAAACTTCATACTATCCGAGCGTATTGACAATTCATAAAAAGTAACTGATTTGATCTGTCAGGAAAGTACCCTATTATTGCCAAGTATCAAGATTAAATAATCCTCTTGTTATGGTTTCCCCATGTTGCCATATAATATTTAAATAAAACCTTTTTTCGACCTCTGCAGACTTAGCGTAGTCGCACTCTACGTGTTAGCGCGGTGATTGTTGCACACATTATGATGTAGAAGATACGAGCCCATTTATTGCTTCCGGTTGTAATATTACACAAGTGCTTAGGTATTTGCGACTGCCTAGATTTTAGCCTACTAGACCAGGTTACTATCCTGCTGGGGCGACTGCCACCTGACCTCAGTAAACCCTGGGACTACGAAACCAGGTGGATGAGATCATTGCTACTCATTTAGCTAAGTTACCATGTGCAGGTTTCCTCAGGATGTTTCCTCTGACCGTATATACCAGACAGACCAGACAAGTTACCAAATTAGTACTCAGGTAAATTGAAACATATTGATAAATATGGAGATCGATGTATACGAGACCTACATGGAACTCCACATTTATCATTATACGACCTAGCGACTCTAGTTCACGCCCGTCCTATCCTAGCGTACACCACCAACCGCAAAGCTCACTAAATAAGACGAGGTAACCAACCTGATTACTTCGTTAAGAAATTCCACCGAATTTCTTTTAATTTTTGCATCTCAAGACAAACCAAGTGCAACTTGATGATAATGTACATAGAACCCTAAGTAATCATCTAAAATGCGAAATCACTTGACCACATGGCTTTCTTCAATAGGCTTCTTTGGTCTGCAGGGAGTTTTGAAACGATTAATTGTCTGTTAAATCTCAATCTTATTATACATACTTACCATGGTGAATCGGTCGACTTCAATTTGCATATACCTACGTGAATACGTCATTTTTAGTGCAAGTGCCTGGTCACTGGTTGCTCGAACTTCGCTAGATTTGATAGCTTGGGAGATGATTTTTTTCGGGATGACACTTATCAATAACTGTATCTAAAACCATCTAAGTAGGGTGGTTCTTATTAACCGACTTCCAAAAGAAGGACGGTTCTCAATTCGTCTGTATGTTTTTTTTTGTGTGTTTGTTCACCGATTACTTGAAGACGGCTGGACCGATTTAGAAAATTCCTTTTTTTTTAAAAGGGTAGACTTCCGAGGTGGTCCCATTGCAACCAAGTCAGGATCTGATGATGGAATCTTGGAGAAATCGAGGGAACTCTTCAAATATCATAGGCACACATATAGCGATTTTGGTATTTGTCTTATGTTGTACCTACTTCGCCGATTTGTAAGTACCAGAAATTCATCTTTGTTTTTGTCATATTTAACTGGCTCAATAAAGGCGAAAGTTCAAATAAGTTGTTAAAATTAATGAATTGTAAAAATAAAAGCGTCCTTTAAGTATAATTCCTACTACTGATACTCGTACGACATACGACAGCAAACAATAACAAATATATTGTTTGCTGTCGTATGTCGTACGAGTACCTCTAAGAAGTTTAAAGATATACCAGTAACTATATTCTAAACCGTTGATGAAATAGAAGATTGTTTTGTATTTACATTTTATGAATTAAATTTATAAATAAGACAAAATTTAACCTTTAGTTAGAAGTTAGAACAAAAGTAAGTAACTTTTGAGGAAACGAATTGTAACATATGACCAGGGCTCTGGCAACAATGGCCGAAGGGAATGCCATGCCAGCACAAGCCACAGTCGGCGCGCCTGTAAGCCATCCTCACACTCGACCTTTATTATTGACAAGATGCAATATTTCAAAATACCCCCCTGAGCGCACTGAACACTTGCTAATAGTGAATATGCATGATTCTTTTTTTATCCAATTTTTTAACAAAATATGAAAATACTGTAAAAAAGATGACATAAAGTGAAATAGTTATTTATGTGACTGGTGCATAATGAGAGGTATTAATACACGAGTGTGGTTTTATGAAACGAGCCGAAGGCGAGTTTCATAATAAGATCACAAGAGTGATTTATTTGTGATTTTGGGTGCCTATAATTATCTACAGTCGCATACATAACTTTGTCTACATGCATATCATAAGTTTTCTACAATATGTACAGTACAATGACGTGCATTTTCAAGTGTCGGACTACGCTAAGTTTGCAGAGGTCGAAAAAAGGTTTTATTAAAAAATAAGGCAACATGCAGAAACTACAGCAAGAGGATCATTTAATCTTGGTCCTTGGCAATAATTCTTTCCTTTATTACAAAATGTGTACCTACTAAAATAAATATCGGGGTCAATCTTGCACACATCTATCTAGTTTCAACTAAACTAAGCGATTTTTTTCAGGGTCTTGGATAATTTCTATATATTTAAATATGTATATGTATACAAGCATTGCTTAGTTTGGTTGGAACTAAAACAATTTGTGCAAGACTGTCCTGAATATTATTTATTTCAGTAGGTATGTAGACATATTATATACCTAGTCATTAAATATATTTGCCAAATATCAAGACTAATTAATGCTATTTCTTGTGAAGTTGTCATATGCATTTTTTGGAATAAAACCTTTTTTCGACCTCTGCAAACTTAGTGTACTCTATCTTGGTTATTATTATAGTTATTCGAAAATATTTTTTTCTTCTGTTTCTTATGTGAATGAGCTTTTATTAAAGTAAACAAAAGATAGGTATCATGCATATTCCCTATTACGATACTTAGGTTATTCCTTTTAAGTGATCCTAATATGTCTAAAATAGAAAAGAAAAACAGAATAAGAACAAAATAATTTTATTGAGCAATATAAAATGGTGGTTTCTTATGGTATCTATGACTAATACCTACAAATACAACTGAACAGAGGTCATAGATTGACATCACGTGTAAGTTCATACCTCGTTACCAAATACTTGACACGTTGTGATAATGAACTATACTCAAATATTCAAGGAATTTTGAATATGTCCAGTTCACAACCAATTAATTAACTACTTAATTGCTAGTTCCCCTTAGCCTATCAAGTCTTATTTACATATTGATTCTTGCAAGTATGATTAATCATCTTTCGTTCCTTTGTTCATATATTTTTCAGCGGCTTTTCCGATAGCCGCCGTAACCTTTCCAGTAATCTCATGAAGGTTTTCGTTTGCGAGATCCCAGGACTCTACTGAACGCTTCGAAAAAAAGTCTGATGTTTGTGTGTTTGGTCTCCAACTGTTGGGATATACTATTTTGTGTCGCAAAACTGCCTTGATAATTAATGCACCTACATACACGATAAAATAAACGCTGAAATACAGTGGTAAGTAATACAATTTCTTCCCTAAGTAGTAATAACTGTATCTGTTCACACGCGGCGTCTCTGTGGTCGTCGTCGTAGTCGTTGTGGGATGGTGGTGGTTATGATGATAAAAATCATGATCGTCAAAGTCGTGGTGGTATTTGAAATCTCCGGGAAAGTCATGGGGAAACCCGTGGTCATCTGAAGGGGGGCCAGAATTGTCCATGTCGGGTTTCATGTCCGAAGGTGGCGGTGGTGGCATCATTCCCATGTCGTTTCCTTTCATGTCATCTCCTCCTTTGCTGTCATCATTGCCATGATTTTTGTTAAAGATTAGCTCAGGATAGTCAGAATCGTGATATGAAGGAGGTCCATGGTGGTTATAGCTTGGACTCGGCGGGTGATCATCGCTGAGAGGAGCAGCAGGTTCAGGTTTTTTATAGTGGTAACCGTGGAAGTCTGGCGTATCCATTACGGGCGGAGCATCCATAGGCTTGGCATAAGAGTAACCTTTGAAAGGTTTTGACAGAGGCGGTAAAGTCGGGAGGAAAGGTTGAACTGGAGCCGAGGGTGGTTTGTATCGGTAACCTAAATCCATGGGTGGACCGTCATCATTGCCATCATCTGGCGGTGAGTCATACGATGTGTCCACTGGAGGTTGGTACTTAGGAGCTGACATTATAGTGACCGGTGGCCGTGGTGGAGGAGCGGGAGCGGAAGCAGGCGTGGGAGCAGAGTCTGTGTCGACGGTTGCGAATGGTGGGAATGGTTCGTAATTACCCGGGGCAGGAAAATCATTACCAGAAGATGGTGGTGGAGGTGGAGGAACTAAGTTCGCCACTGACTTAACAGGTGGTAAATCTCCACTAGATTCTTTTTGTTTTATCCCGTATTTCGTTGGAGGCAAATATGGTTGTGCAGGGTTGTAACGATCAATGGCATGGTGCATCGGTATAACGTCCTGAGATTCTCCTCGAACCGGATTTGTCACCTCGCGGAAGTTATCTAAACTTGTTAATAAGCCATTGTTGCCCTTCTTGCTGTTCGTGAACGAATTTTTCATTTGAAAGGGCTTTAAATTAATGTAAGGAAAACGAATGTTAGGTTCAGTACGAATTGCACGGGATTCATTTTCAGCTCCGTTTCCTGGATTTGTTCCAAATCTGCAAACAACATTTGTACACATTAATTAATAATTTGAATTGGGCTCTATTTAATTGATTGAATCAGGCGTTACTTTGCGGAAATCCATGTTAATTAAAAAAAAATTGTTTTGCTAATCTGCGATATATTACGCGTTTATATCGTGGATTAGCAAAGCAATATTTTTTTTTTAATCTCTATTTAATTTTCAATTTACATTTTCATTGCCAAGATCTTATGCGGGTAAATTTCTATGGAAATTGAAAATGATGAAAGGAAAATATGATTAAATGAGCGCACTTACCCTGGTAAAGCGAAGTTTTCATCCATTATATCTTCTATCTTAGCCTGATCTTCCTTGTGGGTTTCATCTTTAGCCTTCATACTGTCGGGAATATTTTTATCAGTATTAGCATCAATAGGCGCTTCTTCCCACTGACCAGCATACTGGTTATGCTTTTCACTATCAATCACGTGCCATATGTCTTGAACGCTATTGGAGTCTGGCGCTGCCGTCGTAGATGAAGTCGTAGTGGATACCGTTGTAGACGGAGTACTTGACGGAATATATACTGGTGCTGCATCATGGTGGCCGTAGAGATTATTATATAGAGCGAAATAATCAGTCATGTCAGGAGTACTTTTCTTAGACTCTTCCTCTTTCTCGTTATTCTTCGACGGCTGTACATAATTTACTTCAGGTGTTTGTTCCGGGATATCATCAGGCACGTATATCGGCTTCGTGGTTGTAGATGTCTTGGACTGTAATTTTTCTTTCTCCAGCAAGTTTCTCAACGACTTTCTGTAGTTATCTCCATTATGAGACTCAAATTCGGCAAATATTAAATCGGGTGTTTCTGGTTTCAATGTTGTCGTGGTCGTTGCACTCGTAGCGTTCTGGGGCGAATCTATCCTTCTCATCCAGTTGTGGTAATAGAAGGGTGCCGATCTTCCCTCGTCGATACTCAGTGGCCGCGGCGGCCGAGGCGAGGGCGTTACGACGTACACTAGAGGACCGGGAAGGCTCAACGAATGAACATTGTATAAGCACACCATAAGACTAAAATATACGGCTATTTGCGCCATTTTGTTTTATTTCTGCATCTACCACTATTTTTACTACCGGTCCGCTGGGATGCCAAATGAGAAATGATGGAAAGAGTGAAGGCTACACGAAACCATATGCACCGTTCTGATAAGCCGAGAGTAAAATTGTGATAATTTTTAGCGGTACCCTGGAATGTGGAGCACAACGCCTAAGGCACGATCCCGGTGACCAGAGACCGAGTTATGATTTACACTATTAGCAAGGCAATTGATGTCACGAAGAAGCGAGACCGTGCCGAAGAAAGTTTCACGGAGTTATACTGCATATATACAGTACAAATAAGTAATAAATTAAACGTTTTAGAACTTATTTGCACAGACAATATCAAAAATATCTGATGAAATAGGAATCCAAATGTATCTTATGGCGACTGTACCTACTCAGGTAAATTTGAGCTCTTACATACAACACATGACATGACAGATAGTTGGTTAGCATCGGTCAAATTCGTTAAGTAGGCAAGTGAGGTGACGTAAACGTTTTCTATTAAAACCTTCCATTTCGTCATATCATTTTTGTCGCCTAAAATAAATCCTACTTTTCATTTCCGCTAATTCCAGTAGGGTTGATTATTTCTTAGGTATTTTAGCAAGGTGGTCAAATTATAACTAGGTACGCTCTTGAATATGTCTATGAAGTTACTTCAAAAACAATAACAGGTTAACTATATATATACGTATGCCCTAAGAAAGACTGAATTAGTTAGAAGAAACTTGATCTGACATAGGGTGCGTTGTCCAACAGTGAACCACCTTTTTTTTTAAGTCGCAGAACTTGCTAGAAAATAAAGCTAGAAATTTGATTTTGATGTCATTGTTTAGGTAATTTCATAAGGTATCTTATGTATAGGTTACAAAATGCTTTTTGGACTAACTAACATCCATTAAGTAGGTTTTAAAAAAATATGATATTTGGTTCACTGTATACTATGGGTCGTTTACATTAAACCACCCTTATTTCAACAGTGAACCATAATGCCATTATCAGTAAAAAATGCTGAAATGTGAAAGAAAACTAACACAATATTTGGTAATCATCTGTATTTCTAATATACATGAATATAAAGAAATAAAAACGTATTCTTCTACTTAAAAAAAAGGAAAGATATTTGGTTCACTGTATACTATGGGTAGTTTACATTGAACCACCCTTATTTCAACAGTGAACCATAATCCCATTACCAGTAAAAAAAAAGCTGAAATATGAAAGAAAACTAACACAATACTTGGTAATCATCTGTATTTTTAATATACATGAATTTAAAGAAATAAAAAACGTATTCTTCATACAAAAACTAAAAGTTATTATATATTATATATCGTGCGGTACACAGTGAGCCGGCTCAGTGAGTACTATGTGAACCAGGTTCACTGTTCAACAACCACACCATTCAACTTAAAATACGAAAAAAGATAGGTTATAAACGGAATTGTCACAACGCAATGTACTCATAAAATGACTAAGACTTCATCAAATTTAACACCATACAGCGTTTGGTCATATGTTAAATAACAAAATATACAAAAATCCAGACACTTACTTGTGAAAAGTATCTTTTTTCGACGAAATTTAAACAAAGTGCTATCACACGTCCGGCCTAAGCCGCTGCCGCTGGCTCACTACGGGAGGGGGGAAGGGTTCTTAGACGGCATGTTTTAGCACGATCGGTCAAACTGGCAACGTCGCAGTTTCTTCAATATGGCGGTGGTTCAGTGTATCTTGATGGTTCACTGTTGGACAACCGACCCTACTTCGTAATATAAAACGTGAGACAAATCGCTTAAGAGCCTTATCACACTCGCGATTTGTGAGCGAGTCACGGGTGAGATTCCATACAAATGTCGCTAGAGGCGAACTCGCCGCGAGTTCGCCGCGACTGGTTTTGTATGCAAACTCGCCCTTATTCGAATTAAGACTCCTGACTACACCAAGCGCGCATATAGATCCTTTTTGCAGATTATCAGGATGACATATTTTTTAATTAATTCATTTTTCAAGACTTAATCACTTTATTCTTGTTAACTTTATTACTAGTCACCATGTGAGCTGTAGACCTCGCGACTCTGCCAACCATCAAGGCCCCGCTTTTTTGAAAAAAAAAACCGAGTCAACAAATTTAAATAAATCTATATAATTAACTATCAAACCAGCTCACAAAATTTCACGAGAATCGGTTAGTTAGACAAGCCACCTGTAGAGGAGAACAGACAAACATCCGCCGGAAAGCATTTTCACCTAAACTGAAACAGAGAACTTCGCGTGTTTGTCAATGTGTTACCAATTACCACGTTTCGCCATTTTGATAAAATTCCGAAAACTTCTATACTTATAATTTATCGAACCCTGGTTGAGAAATACGACCTGTAGAAGAGAACAGCCGAAAAGCCATACGGAAGCATTTTTGCCCAAGCTGAAACGGAGACGCTTCGCGCTCGCTCGATCAGTGATGAGGTTCTGTAGAGACCTGGCGGTCTCTACAGAAGAATTATAAATATAATTCAAATATCTGTCAGTCTAACGTAATGTTTCAATATAAAAAATTGATTTAGTTCTCATCTGAGCGCCACCAACGCTGGTGCGTTGATGAAGATGAAGAAGTTGAAGATGGTTCTTGTACTCTTTCGAACCCAATAAAACCCAAAATTTACCAGTGTATTTCTCTCCAAATAACTTCCCCGAGCAGACCCTCCACAGTACCTTACCTCCGCCATCTATATTTTTCAATTAAATTAAAATATTTTGGGAAGTAATTAAATGGTCCGCCGTTATTGAAATTTATTCCCAGTAAAAGCCATTAAATCGTTTGGACAGCAAACAAAGATTTTGTTGGCAATAAATAAAAATCGGGCTCCAACCCTTGTTCTGCAAACAATTTACAAAAGGTCAACAATTTAACCAATATCGATCTGCTTCTTAAATTTTGTCTGCCTAATAAACTGTCAAGCTGTAAAATAGTTACTTGGTCAGCATGATTTCACAACTGGTCAAAGGAAGTCAGGAGAGGGGTTGTTGGAAGAAGGAGGCGGAGAAAGAAGAGGGATTTAATTGAGAGGTATGCATATTAAAAGAACCGTTATCTATATAAATAAGTGGATTACGTTCAATTTAAGGTGCGCTAGAGTGTACTTCTGTCATCAGAGAGGGAGTGCTGCAGTTGACTGTTCTTGGAAGGGGATGCTCAAGTTAAAAAAAAGCTGTGGGAAGACAAGAGGGGCGTGGGTAAAAATTCTGCATGCAAAGGATATTGCTTGCGATGGAAAGCAAAACTGATTGTCTGGGTGGGCTCATCTTGCATGGGCGGTGGGTGCGTCGGTGGGAGCGGTACTGTGACGCTCCGCGCCTTCGGCGCTATGCCTGTAGTTAATGCCAGGAAGCAGAAATATAGAAGTACGGAGTAATTAATAAATTAAAATAATTTATTATATACATGTCATTATAATGTGTTACAACTAATTTAAAAAGGTACATTATATCCAAAATAAAAATCTTGGATGCTATTCTACTTTATTGTCATTTTTCTTAGCATTATTCGAAATGCTTTCCGTCTCGGTGTAGGCAGGGTTCTCCACTCCGGAGTCGCTACCGCCATCTGTGTTATCCGCAACTAACTTGCTCTTCTGACCGGACCCCGGCACTGTAGGCTTATCGATCGCCAAGTTCTCCGATTTATTAATATCAGTTTTGGTGGCGCCATCTAGTGTCGCTTTTCCTTTATCAGCTTCTATGTTAGTGTCACGGTTTTCCACGTCAGTTATTGCTGGCTTTTTCTTGTAGATGTCGTTCTCATCGCCCATGGCTCTCTTTCGGATGTAGAACTTATTGAAAAGGAAATATATACATCCGGTAACAAATGTGGCGCACGCAAATATTTGGTACGTCGGTCTTGTTCCAAAGAACTTCATAAGGTATCCACCGATGAGACTTCCCGCTCCTTTGCCTGAAAATGAAATGAATATATGTAATAATGGAACTCGTTTTTTTTTAGATTACAGCTTAGCTTTTATAGATTACAAGCAGGTCTCATGTTAAGTATGTTTTGTTCACAAAGTTAGAGGCCAGACTCTTATCGATGCCATAGTAGAGGCCGCCCAGTTGCCCCTGCAAGGAGGTGTCGGTATAGGGATGTAACGAATATCGGTTTTTGAACATTCGCGAATGCGAATACGAATATTGGTTATAAAATTTTATAATACTAGAAATAAACAAAATTAATAACTATGAAAATTCAATACTTCCTTTTCAATTACGATTAACTTAAATTTAATTCAGTTTTGCAATAAAATAAGTAATTGAAGTTTAAGTTGGAATAATTCGTCAGCTAAACATAATGATTATGCATGTGGTAGAAAAATTGGAACCGGTGGAAGTTAAAAATATCTTATTTTCATTTTATTTTTGGTACATATCTAACAGAGTTTTTAATTACTTATTGATAGTTTCGAAATCCGACTCGGACTTGACCGTATTTTTTTCTTTTCCATGAATTTTAGGATCTAAAATGCACCAAAAATATTCGCAATATATTCCCATCGATTTTTGCGAATATTCGCGAATACGAATGCGAATACGGATATTCGTTACATCACTAGTCGGTAAAGGAGAGCCGCGTAGCGTACGTACGTCACAGTCGCAATGAACGTCAGATGACGTCACCGACTCCAGCGTCTGAATCACCAGACGTAGCCATGGGTTACAGAGAGTATTCTGGAGAGATGGTCAGAGCATGCACGTTAGGGTGTCCCAGAAAGCAAATCTCCATACAAACTTTGAAGTCAAGTCGGCACGGGTTCCCATCTTCACAGAGAGCTGAAATTTTATATACCATAATATTTTAGTAGTTCCAACATTTTCAGGGGGCATTACGAAAAAAAATCCTGCCCATACAACAATTTTTTTTTTAATTCGTTTGTAATGTTTTTTAACTACTCAAATATACTGCCATATAAAATTTCAGCTCTCTGTGGTGATGGGAACGCGTGCTGACTTGGCTTTAAAGTTTGTATGGAGATTTGCTTTCTGGGACACCCTAATGCACGTACCGACGCCGTAGTAAAGGCCGCCCAGCAGGCCTTGCACAGAGGTGTCGGTCGTGGTCGAGGAGAGACGCGCGGCGTACGTCACGGCGGCGGTGAACGACAGCGAGGACGTCACCGACTCCAGTGCCTCGAACACCAGGCACAGCCACGGGTTGTAGATTAGAGAGTACCCTGGAAACATCGTAAAAAGATTCGTTAAGTGGTATTCCAACAATCAAAATGTTCTAATTTCGAATAATCAATAAAGATGAGTCAGATCATCAAATGTGTGAAAAATATTGCGAGGGCACTCACGAAGGGAAAGAGAATATCCTAAAAAATTGTTTCACGACTTCACGACGAGAATCTACGTGAAATTATGTCAAACGACGTATCAATATGACATCTGACGAGGTAAGTATACACTAACAATATGTGACATGGTTAATCGTTTCGTCTTCATGCACGTAGCTGACTCGCTAAAACTCTGGCTTTAGAAAAGCATAAGTACAGCTCTTCAACTGTACTTATCAGAAATTTTGAGCGTTTTGTCCTATCACTGTATTTCCCAAAGATATTTAGAATGAATTTATCGAAGAACTCACCGAGTAGCCTGATAGCGTAGAAGACAAACCCTATGAAGAGTACGTTGGCGTGTCCGAGGCGGCGGATAATGGGCCCAGACAACACCAGCAGCGGCAGCCCGGCCACACCCCCCACGGTGATAGTCACGCCCATCAGCGAGCGCGACGCTCCCAAGTCCTGGAGCAACCAGAACAGGAAGCTCTCGATGTAGCCCCACGCCGTACCTCGATAAAATAAATAAACAAATAACTTTCATCACCAGCCGAAATACGTTCACTGCTAGAGTACAGTATGTGCTATAACCATTAATAAAACACGCGTTGACCTGTTTCATTGAAAAACTTGAGATTTGTAAGCGAAAAGCACTGAGTGAATAAATAATGGCATACCTCTATTCAAATCTCATGCCAGTCAATGGAACTACATA
Source organism: Eudemis profundana (assembly GCA_947034925.1). Lineage (NCBI taxonomy): Eukaryota > Metazoa > Arthropoda > Insecta > Lepidoptera > Tortricidae > Eudemis > Eudemis profundana. The sequence continues at coordinate 17,099,318 of OX344798.1, forward strand.
ATATTATAAAACAAACTAGCTTTTCACTTCAAACAACGTTTAGTTCCACGCTGTCTAATCTCTTTAACCCAAACTGAAATGGACCCAGCTTTAAATGTAACAAAGGCGTAATGTATGAGTATCTTCCTATTCTCAGTATCCTAGTGACCCACCTGTATTATTTGCATAACAAAGATATTCTTCGTGATGCTTTCTACGAAACTGTTTGATGAAGATAAAACGAATGTAGGTCAACTTCGTTATTTACAGTTATCTTCTAGCATTTTAATGCACTAAAGGCCCATTTACATGATGCATTTATAATTCTATAATGTAGAGTCATTTATAAATAATCCTTGAGAAGTCTATTAAGAATTTACCGAAACACGTACCAACCAAATATATGTGTGTGTGTAACAGTGGTGAAGCATCCATACACCCTGATTCCCACCGGTTTATCTATTCTAAGATATTTGGGCACTATTGTATTGCACTTAAAGGAAATAAAAGCGGACTCCCTTGCGGCTTAGCCACGTATTTCCGCACCTTGCCACGGGTATTTAAAGTTCTTACCCATAATCAAGCAGGCTATGAAGAGTGCGACGATCTCGATGCTGCGAAAGACGGAGATAACGTCATCGAGGAGGTTCTGCGCTGGCTGCTTGAACTCCAGGTCGATGCTCAGCATCAGCACTCCGGACGCCACCTTCAGCACCGCGTACAGGTAGAACGCGGGCCTGAACACAAATGATGTTCATCATCATCGTTTCCATCAATCCGGCCACGTTCACTGGTAAACATAGAGCTCCTTTGAAGTGATGACTAAACTGAACGACCGCACGGTTATTGCCTCTTCTCTTATTAACTCAAAAGGTCCTAAAATCATCGTACTTAAATTCAACGTCGACAAAGGAAGAGTTGAGAATGATTTAATGAAGGTAAAAAAACGATGTAGTTAATTATTGACCTTCACGATAAGTATGTATACAAGCATATCCGATAGTTGTCCGTACTAATTCGTAAGTGGGTAACATAAAACTACTTATAGAGAGGTACTTACTAACTAAACAATAATGTCGCAAAAACCGATCCAGCGAGACGCAGTTACATTCGATACATAATATTTCCGACACTGCTCGTCTAGAATTACGAGACAAACCTCAAACATACTGAGTACTTGGGTAAACCCAAAGGCCGGGTTTCTGAGATAAAATACAAGAGTCCAAAAATCTTCAATCATACCTTGCGTGGTAGGTATTAAAATTAAATTAAATTAAATAAAACTTTATTTCAGACGTTTTGTACATCCATATGGTGTTAGTATATCTTATTCTACGTTAGAAGCTTGCAAACATAATCTGGATACCTTTCACTAAATGAATTTTAGGAGGGAGAAGGGGGTTCGGAAGCCTTGCCAAATCCGGGAAAGTTTCGAAACAACGAATATAAATTTATTTATACTCGTAAATTAAAGCAGAGGATTTTTACCTACCTATTCACTGAAAAAACGTCCAACTTTTTTACTTGGCCAGTTGCCAAACAGCATTGTTTTTTACCGACTTCTAAAAGAAGGACCGTTGTCAATCCGTCTGTATGTTTAGGAAGACGGCTGAATCGATTAGGAAGAATGTTTAGGTATTTGTTTGAAAGGGTACACCTTCCAGTTGGTCCCATTGCAACCAGGTAAAGATGATGGGATCTTGAAGAAATCCAGGGAAATCTTGGAATATTATAGGCACACGCTCGGTGATTTGAGTATTTTTTATCGTAACATGTGCATTTGTTGTCGAATAGGTTAATTTGCAGGCTTATGATGCTACGCTTCGTCGCGTGATAAATAAATGATAAAGCATCCGTCACTTTCATACACATATTGTCAGAAGTGACGAATGCTTTATCATTTATTTATGGCGTGACAAAGCGTAGCATCATAAGCCTATTGAAATCGGTTACTTATTTTATAATAAATAAAACACCACGCAACGTACACGTTCTACATTCATCCCGACAATGCAGGAAACTAGAAATTACAGATCAATTTTATAGCGTTTTTGTTCTGTCTCCAAGATGATGCAGAGGCTGCCATTATAAGCGTTCTTAACAGTTATTTAACTGTTACCTTCTAGGTATCACTCGTGTACCAATTGTTTAACGAGTGGTTTACATTTAGTTAATTTCCGCGGTAGCGCGAAGGCATGGAAGTGGCCGAAAATTAGGCAGAGTAAGTATACCTACTCTGCCTAATTTCGGCATTAATTCCCTACTGTAGTTGTAACTACAGTCTTGGCCAAAAGTATTGAGCATGCATGCCGTTTTTACAAGCTTTTATTTAGTTTCACCTGTCCCACCCAGTGTCTCTCTGTGTGTCTGTATGTCCGTAATCAAATCTTGCAAGTTAAATTTGACCCACTTCCCGGTTTCCGATTGAGCTGAAACGTTGTAAGGAAATGTAAATCAGATGATAATGCAATATTATTATGACCTGGAATTTGGAGCTGATCTGATGATCGAGCTGGACGACTGGGGCTGGTGGATCATCTACATTAGATAAGATAAATTCACCGTGTTTGGGCCCATTTGATTAGTTTTAACGATCAGGTAGCGATTATACAAAAAAGTACTTTCAGCCATAAAAGCTTGTCTCAAAAAAAATATTTTTTTTGACAAATACGTATTGTGCAATAACTTTTAATTTAAATATTATTTTGTAATAATAAAAATATACAAACATGCCAACATTTTATAAAGTTCTTACGAATCAAGGATTTTTTCTTCAATGTCATCTGAAACTGAAAGCATCTGAACTAGTTAAATAAAAAATAACTAAAGTGCAAAAAACCCTTCCAAGCGAGCTAAACCAAAAGCTTTTTGAATTTTTTTCAAATTTTTATTAGAAAAACAGCAAATCTCGAGTACCTACATTCCTTACATGGCAGAAAAGGATTTTTTTTGTTACATGGAAACTAGTACAACGTATACATATAAGTGGGCAGTATATACCTAAGTCCATGCCAAACACCAGCACCAACAGGAGTGGAATGGCATTGCGGGCCTGAGGCATTTGAAGCTCTTCATCGAAAGAGCCAACTCAATCTGGTCCAACAAACTGTGGAAGTACAGCAGAAGACATCTCAAGCTCATAACTGGGGTGTTCACAGGTCACTTCAGGGTCAAAGGACTTCTGGCCAAGTTGGGACTTTTTGACAACACAGATTGTAGACTGTGTGGCCAGGAGGCAGAGACAATGAAACACATATTGTGTGAATGTCATGCTCTCGCCAGACAAAGAATGAATGAATTTGGCACGGGCTATCCGGAGCCAAATGAATTCCAGGCACTACCACTGGGTTCCATAATCCGATTTCTGGAGGTGGAGCAAGCCACTGCGTAGATGCGGTAAGGGGTAATTACACAAAAGATCCCATTGGGTCGAAGTGTATTCGAAAGGACCCCTAATACCAAGATAAGATATACCTAAGTCCCAAATACAACCCTGGCCGAAAGAGTTGAGCACCCGTATATTTTTCATACAAAAGTCGATCGTATATGTAGTTAGGTACGTAGGTAAGGGTTAATTCGATATAAATTATAAAATGTTGGTTTAGTTTCAGAATCGTCCCTCAGATAGAAGATCATAAACTGACATTGTTTAGGATTATTTATTGTTGCCATGTTGTTCCGTTATGTTGTTGCCATTTGTAGGCACTAAGTACCTACAGTGAATCCCTTACGGGAAATACTCTTACATGTTGGCACTGGTCAGTGTTTAGATTTATTATCTTGTCTATATCGAGAGTTGAGTGCTAGATCGAGAATAGCACAATAATTATAAATTTGCGCCTGATATCTGAGACGCTACATACAAATAAAAACCTTGAGTTGCTATAAGTTACCTGAAGTCAGTGTATCCCTTTCCCCAGCTGGCGTAGTCGATGAGCAGGCCGGAGAGCGGCGACGAGATCATGCCGCCGATGCTGCCGTACACGCGCTGCAGGCCGTAGTCGGCGCGCTGGTCTCGCACGATGGCGATCACGGCACCCTCGAACATGGCGAACGCCGTGCCTCCTATGATCCCGATGAATACGCGAACCTGGATATATCAATAATGAGAATTAAACACTATTTTTCACGTATGAATTCTTGTATTTTTAACCAACTAACAAAAGAAGGACAGTCCTCAATTCGTCTATTTTTTTTTGTATGTTTGTTACGCGATTACTCGAAGACCCGGTTTGGAAAATTCTTTTCTTGTTTGAAAGGGTACACCTTCAAACTAGTCCCATTGCAACTCAAAATCTAGTGATGGGATCTTGGAGAAATCGAGGGAGCTCTTTCAAATATTATAGGCACATCTTACTCGTGCATATCTTATCAAAATAGGTTCAAGTTTGGAAGTCGGTTATTTAAAAAAAAAAGTAAGTAGTTATAGTTATAGCAAGACTATCTAGTTTGACTCCATACTTGTTTGTTTCAAAAATTGCAACTGCTTTTTCAGCTACTTTCACACTTTACACATTGAATACCCGTAACAATACAACATTATGATAATGCCAACTTGGCCTGATGATGGAATCAGGAGTAGACAGTAGAACTTTACGGTTTTACAGCTGATGATTTAAAATAAAACCATTTAACTGAAAATTTTTAGTTACTTTTATTATTTTTAAATACGTAATAATAACTTCAATCTATAAATAGTAAATTAGATATGACTTGCATATGAATTAAACGTGTCCTTTAAACGTCTTGCTACAGTAGATAAGTTGTCGTGCGTGAGCATAATTATGTTACAATGCCGCCATCTTAATCCGAGAAACATGATACGCAAGAAGTAATTAAACGCGAGTAAACATTGTTTACTAGCACTTGAGCACAACAATAGAAGTTTATAATTTACTAAACTTGGTATTTGCCAGCTTAAGGCTACGAGTGATGCCCCCAGTGAGTAAGCTAGAGCTAGCCGGATCTGGGACAAGGCCGGTTTTGGTCGTTCTGTCTTCGTAGTTCTATTGCGAAACGTGACTTATGTAATATCTTATAGTACCACAAGCTTATACGCAGAGAGCTACAACTACGATCGTCCAACTTAATAATCTTTAGAGTAGCTAGTTATTACAGGTTATCACATATCAATATCTCATATGGCACTTTTTCTCCGGATAATGATTACCTATGTAAATTACATTTACAAATAACTATAAAAGCTTTTTTTCAAGTTCTATCCGTAAATAAATTAAATAGTTGTGTGCGTCAATTTGAATCAAATTGTGCATGTCTATCTATTTTCACCCATTTCCCGGTTGATTTGACAATACATCTAAACTTATGTACAATAACGATGCCACAATAAAGTAGTTACTATATACCGCAAATACTTATTTGTATGGAGAGGCATAATACATTAAGCAATAGGTAGGCATAGCAACCTCGTTAGCAAAAACTTTGTTCCTTCAACAAGTAAACGTGTGTGAGATCAAAAGATCAATATCAATATAATCCTTTTCGTTTAATAAAGACTTGTACTGGCACACACCATACATAGCAGTGGCGTGGCGTTCATAGAACCCGATTCCCACCGGCTTGCCTATTTTAAAGCATTTCACCGGAGGATCTGCTACTCCTGAAGAAAAAGTAATCTGCTCCGGCTTTACTAAGAATATTTTTGGCGCCACACCACTGATACATAGATCTAGCTATAGCTGCAGTGCTGCAGATAGTAGAAGTCTTCAATTGCAGAATAATGCAGTTTAATTGTGTATTGGATTGCTCCGCCGTCTCAAGAGTTTTTGTACTATACCTAGTATTAAATTGCAAGTGCACTGGGTTTCAAATTTAATATTGTAAATAAGACACAAAGTTAGTTCACTGCGGAAAGTGCAGAAGGACTTAGTATTGAGTGTTTAATCGTTATTTATCCCCTACAATGTCGTCGCATTCTCAACATGTTTGTTATGTTTATAAAAGGTATAGAAAAACTGCAAAGTTACGGCCTTAAGAAGCAGTAACACAACCGAGCGGCTACTAGGTGCAGTGTCTTGGAACAAGATCGGTGGCAATGGGTCGGCCACTCGCCGTATCAAGTTCGCCATTACCCAGTTAGCGGCGATTAGTGGACAATCTTCCCATCAGCGGCAGCGGGCCCGTCGCTCAATCTGCATGCTTACATTAACCCACCACGTGTTCGAATTTATATACGCTGAGTTTGGTATTAAGAAGATAAATTGTTCCAGTGACTGACAAAGTTTACACTTGTAGATATTCTTTTGTACCTTATATGGCATCTCTGACTTTGCGAAAGATACATCGAACTGACATGAATAGATATTATGTTGTATAAAAACAGATATGTCATATATACATTAAAGTAATCGCATGCCGCTTGTAACATAACTGCCTGCAGAAAGATACATTACTAGCCAGATAGATAAAATTCATAGTAGGTACACGCATAGTATAGGTAAGGTATTCATGCAGAATTTCTGTCTCTTTATAATCATAGTCTACGGACCGTTACTGGGTACCTAATAACGGTCCTCTTCAAACAAGTCGCGTCCCTGACTCTTAGATATTAATCATCGGTGTCGCAAACAACGTCTACTTGTACGCCCAAGATAAAATTTTATACACATCAGGATATTTTTTTCTTCTCAAAGGCTAGATTCAACCAAGTTTATCTTTCTGGGATCAACACGTAGAATGGGTTAAAAATTCACAATAATAGACATTACTTAAGTATATCTATCTGAAACTTAACTTATCTATAAGGACTTACAAAAGACATGCGTTAATTTCTGCTAAGGGGAAATGAATGAGCGAGAGGAATCCGGCCGGAGTAGAGCCCGTGCCCCTGACATTGGAATTGTTTAAAGGAACTGAGCACTTACAGCGAGATACGTCCAGAAGGTGAACATGGGGTCGAGCTCGATCTGCTGCTGCGTATTCTGGCATAGGCTGGCGCGCGGCGCCGCCGCCGCGCAGGCCGCGGCGCAGCGCCGCAGCGTCGCTGCGCCTGCGCGCACCGACACTCCGTCAGCACCCTGATCAATCCACAACCGATAACTATTAAAAAGTTTATCTTTATTACACGTAGGAATCCTCATAATTGCATGGTGTACGAGTATACCGAAATGTTCAAGCGGTACCGCGCAGTAGGTATATTCTGCTGCGGATTTTCGAGAATTAAGTGCGCAGTGGATATACGTCTAAACATAATTATATAAAATAAGAAAAGATACTTATACTATAAAGGGTGGAAAGAAGACTAAACACTCTAAAGTTCTCAACGACCTAGTCAGCCCAGAAATCATAGTGGACAGGTACGTTGTTGCCGAGTTGCAGACTTATTTAGGTGTGATTAGATGATAGAAAGATAGAATGTTAGGTATTGTTTCCGAACACCGTTAAAAAATATACATATATTTAAGTTCTAAAGAGGACGATATGACGGTGGGTACCTAATACGAAGTGAATAAAAATTTTTTTAAATAGGAGTTTTAACTCTTACCTCACTTAAACTGTCGACACATGTCGTAGTTTCAACTTCACTAAAGTCTTTATCAAAATTAGATTGGCTGCCAGAAACTGTTATTGCTTTAACCATGTATTCCCTCACGTCGATTCCAGCATTTTTGGCATCATGGGATATTCTAATTCGAAAATGTCTCTCATCGTTTATTTGCTTTTGTTCCGATAGAAAACTATTCTTGCCGAAATAACACGTAGCATTCTCCAAGTTATGAGTGCACTCCATTTCATAAAGTTGCGGCGCCGGGAAGAACATCTGACTTGGAGTAACTAAAGTCGCGGTCGTATTAAATAAGGGATCATTTGTTAGGATTCTAGCTGTGCTCTGATCCTTCTTAGGCTTCATCGGCTTCAGGAACGACGATACCGTATGCCGATAGACCAACTGTTGAGAGTTAACGGGTGACTGCATTTGTATATCATACGAGTGCATGTGTAACAACTCTTCGCTTTCATCTAGACTCATTCCAGTTGGAAGGTCACAGAGAAAACCGCAGGATAGGGACCTTGAAAGAAAGATTTCTATTTTAATTTGACATTAGTATATTATACAGTACATACAATATGATGGGTAATATTGGAATGTTTCTCTATCATTCAAGTCATTGTATAGATAGAATAATAGTATCAGTCGCTCGATTGTACGGAAGTCCAACATGTTTCTGGTATAACGAATAGAGATCTCAACAAAGACATTTAACATTATAACAATACATTTTCGTACATATACATTAATTGTTAAATTTTCCAGCATTATCCATAAGATGATAACAAACGATAAATTTTCAGTTCAATTCCTTTTTTTTTATTTTGGATATCTTTCACTCCAAGTCACACGTCTGAACACAAAATTGGATGTGGAATGAAAATAAAAATCGTTTAGTAACAGTTCACAGTCTAAGCAGAATACAGTTGGCCGACGGAGACGTTTAGCCAGAGCAATCCTGCGCAGCTGCGGAGTGAGACGCGGATGGGGAGGCCTCGAATTGCAAACATCACTGTGCTTAGCAATTCCGAACATACTTTCAGAGCATGCGTGGTTGTATCAGGGTTAATCTTCAGAAATATGTCTGCGACTTATTCCTTTGTCTCCATACATTTAGTATGAAAAAAGGACAGAGGAATAAGGTGACCGCAGACATAATTTCTGAATAATAACCCATCACCTGATTGTGTGGGCGTTGGCCAAATATAGATTTTAAGCCGTGCTTCAGTCCTTCACACGAGCGAGCAGTCTCTCAAGTGAACCGTTTGATATCTGAGTGAGTTAGGCCTAATCTGTTTAATGCTTATTGTTGAGAGTCCAATTAAATAAGTAAACTCACGTGAGATTAACATCGTAAGCGTAGGGGTGCGCCGGATGGCAGGGATAGTCGCGCACGTGGCGCAGGCGCAGCGCGGCAGCGTCGCACGTGGCCAACAGTTGCACGGCGGGCGGGAACGTCACCGTGATGCGCCCCACCGGCACCGCCAGCAGCAGCAGCGCCGACACGCCGCCCAGCGCCGACGACAGCGCCAGTAACAACTGCACACGTACATTACCAATAAGTACGGTAAGCCTTAGCCAGTTTATAGGCTCCTTTTTTAATACTTAGCCTGTAATAGAAGTCGAGTATTGTGTAAGGAGGTGTGGCTAGGTGGGAGTCCAGCCAGCCTAACTTAGCGTTGAAAATTCCGGAAAAAATCAAATGTTTTTATTTGAAATATTCGTTTTTCCGTTTCTTTCTGATTTTTTCGGAAGAATAAAATCATGTAATTATAATTTATTAATGCTTCGAATAGGCATACGGCAACGTGTCAGCCAAGCTCTTAAGGCCGAGCCACACCGGCTGCGTACACGTCTGCGTGCGCGTGGCGTACGCGTTGTATAGTATGAATGTTTTTCAAAATGGCGGCTAGTCACGCTCAAAGTCAAGAAGCTGCAGCGAACAGTGCGTGCACACGCAGCCGGTGTGGCTCGGCCTTTAAAGCGAAACGGTAAGACACACAACCGGCGATAATATTGTACAATAATATTTCGGCCCTCTTTCAACCTCTGTAGTTCAAAGTTTATCACTAACTTTGTTATATGAGTATTTGGGCACTTCCAGGTCGTTTATGAAGGTGGAGATGCGAAAAAGAAAGCCAAAACCCATATTTTTTGTTAAAATAGCAACAGAAATTTTCGTTTTTTTTCTGCCTCGTTTTTCTGACTCCAGAACACACAAAACTCGCAAGCGCACATAAGCGTATGATCTGTCTAGCAATATCGTGCGATTAATCAATAATAAAATATCGGTCACTCCCGCTCCGCAGTTACGTAATTGTGGGACCATGAGAGGTGTTTTATCAATAACTGATATATCATACGAGATTTTGCTTTGCCACCTGGTTAAACAATAAATAGTAACCAGGTGCAGGTATAGCGAAATTTCGTATTCATCCACTGATAAGTAAATTAAGTGTCAACTACAACTTGGCTAAAAAAGTTACCTTTTCTTGAAATCCTCTAACTATGTATGTGCTGAGTTGGCTGCCACATTTCTATGCACATGATTGATCGGAAAAAAACCAGGAGGACCCAGGATCTATGGTCGCTTTGCTATTGCTATATACATAGTGAAAACCAATTTTCTGTGCCCCTTAGTTATACGTTATCATCAATTATTGTTGATTTCAATAGATATAATTTACTGTAGCTGAGCTGAGTATGCGTGGTACTTCATTATATGTTAAGGTTCAATTTTCATACCTATACATTTTTTATTGAAAAGCTATAAGGGTTCCGTTTTTGCCATTTTGGCTACGGAACCATAAAAAACCATTCTCAAGGTGAGCATGCTTTCCTAACGTGACAAGCATACTACTGGTTGGATTGAAGCACATAATTAGTTAACGTACATCCTCGACTAACTACAGAGACCTATTAACAGAGATGTGTATGTTCGCGTAAGCCTTGCTGCGACATGTTCACAAGCGGAAAACTGATCCTGGAGGCTATGACAACATCATTAATCGTCATCATGACAGCGTAATGCAAAATGCGTGTTACATAAATCAGTTCTGGATTATTAGAAAAAAAAATTCAAGCAAGTTGCTAGTTAATTACTGGTTTAATATTATGTTTGAGAACATGAAAAAATAATAAGCACGTGTTTCGTTATACCGTTTGGAATATCATCAAAAAATATACGACCTCTGACCATAACAGTAGGTCTGTGGAAAAGTTACAAATAGATAATGAATGTATTGATGACCCACAAAAGATTGCTGACTGTTTTAATATGTTTTTCATTCAATCAGTCACTGATAATATATCATCAGACTCTACTACTGACATAAATATTGTCAGTAATGATGCTACCATATTTCTGAATCCAATAGGTGTGAACGACCTGATGAATATAATTAGAACACTTAAGAACTCCAAAGCCGTTGGTCATGATGATTTGAGGACAGACGTAATAAAAAAGAGCATGTTTGCTATCGCGAATCCTCTTGCTCATGCCCTAAATTTATCATTAACACAGGGGAGTTTTCCGGAAGTACTCAAAAAGTCCGTGGTAAAACCCCTATTTAAAAAAGGAGATAGATCGCTAATGAGTAATTATAGACCTATAAACTCTAATACCCATATTTTCGAAAATATACGAAAAAGTCATGTATAATAGATTATTAAGTTTTTTAGAAAATAAGAATGTGTTAAATGACCAGTAGCATGGCTTTCGTAAATCCAGATGTACCTCCTTGGCAGCATTTAAATTAATGAAAAGCATACTAAACGCTATAGAAAATCGTTTGCCTGTCACGGTCCTATTCATGGACATGAGTAAAGCATTTGATTTTGTAAGCCACAAGCGACTAATTTCAAAATTATATAGGAATGGTATACGAGGACCTGCTCTTGATTGGATGAAGGCATACCTTGATAATCGAAGACAATGTGTAGAAACTTTGAAATACTGTCCAGAATCTAAAAGTTTAATGCCGTATAGATCATCATACACGGTAAATAACTATGGGGTGCCTCAGGGTAGTATTTTAGGGCCATTTTTATTTCTACTCTATATAAAAGACTTACCGAACTATTTATCTCATGAATGTATCTTATTCGCAGATGATACGTCAATAATTATACCATGTAAAGATTTAGCTTCATATAATTCTGATATAGAAATGACATTGGCTCAAACTATTCAATGGCTCAACATTAACAATCTAAAAGTAAATCTATCTAAAACAAATTATATGCAATTCCACACTGGTCGAGGCATCCCACAGAACCTAAGCATATGTTTTGACCATGACCCTATCGAAGAAGTAAGACATACTCGATTTTTGGGCATATACATTGACTGCCATAACTGCCATTGCAGCTGGCAGAAACATGCAGATAGTGTCATTTCTAAAGTAAACCAATTTGTATACGCGCTAAGAAGAATAGCACAAACTGTTTCCGTACAAGTCGCTTTAATTGCTTATAATGGTTATATTGACTCTACTCTTCGATATGGGATAGTCTTATGGGGTAATTGTACAGGTAAACAGCAAATTTTTATTGTACAAAAACGCTGTATTAGAGCAATTTTTCGTATAGGTCGAAGAGAATCATGCCGTCCGTATTTCATAGATAATCGCATTCTCACAGTTACGTGCATTTATATTTTGGAGGTTGTTATATTTGTCCATAAATATAAAAATCAATTTACAGAATTACAAGACATATTTCAGCATAATGTTAGATCGCAGTACAAGCACAAGCTCTATAAACCAGCAGCAAGATTAGCATTAACCTCGAATAACGCGTATTATATGTGCATTAAATTATATAATAAATTACCTGACAAATTTAAACATCACAATATAAATATATTTAAGATTTCTGTTAAGCGATGGCTTGTAAATAAGTGCTATTATAATATTAATGATTACTTAGATGATCTACTTTGACATTTTTTTTTATTTTTAAAATAATTATATAGTAATAATAATAGAAAACGCAGGGCAGCTTGTGGCGAGCTGTTGGGGAGTAGCGACCCCACGTACCCGAGTGCTCCGGGGGGTCCTTAGGGAGGGTCATGGGATTTAGAGAAAGGACCTCCGCCTCTGGCTTGCCTTAACCGGCCGTCCAGAGTGGAGTCGCGAGAGCTATATGCTCCAGGCGTGGAAGTGATAAAAGGCATAACGCCGCGAGTACCCTCGGAGAAAGCGCAGCACACCTCTCGACACCCTGCAGCCCTCGGCAGCGGTGTTGCCCCTGGGTCATTGCTCATAATGTCGCTATTTAACAGGGGCCCATCAGCGGAGGGCAAGTCACGGTCTGTCAGTGCCGCGAAAGCCATGAGACACTTTTCCTGACAAGCGCCGTCATGTCTCAATCCATAGCCCAGTATCTAGTCCATAATTCCACCACCATAACCCAGTAAATTTAGATTCCATCAATCAACAATAGTCCTTGCATCTGGCGGGGGCTGTCTCTGCGTGCGTCCCGTGACACGGGCAGGGACAGCATCCGCTGGGTGTACACGTTGCCTTTCATTAAATTGTCGAAAGGGCCTCTACGTGTTGGCTTCGGCTCCGCGCACGCCTCCCAAAGGGCCGGGACACTATTGTCTCGTGTACGGGAAAGACATAGAAAATAGAATATCATTGTGTACGTATGTATGTACGCCTGAAAAGGTAGAAGTTGGTGAAACCTGTCAGTAGCAATTGTAACTGCAATTTGTACCCGATTTCCAACATACATTGAATAAATCATTTCATTTCATTTCGGCTTAAACTTATATTTTCCTAAAAAAAACACCCTTCAAAGTTTGAGCCTATTGAGTGCTTTTTTTTAGGAAAATATGAGTTTGAGTTGAAATGACAAAACACGTGTCTATTCTTTTTTCATGTTCTCAAACATATAATGAAACCAGTTATTAACTAGCGACTTGCTTGAATTTTTTCTTCTGTAGAAGTTGGAGGGTTTAGTCACTTTTCAGTACTTTGGAGGTCAGTTTGTCCCAATAGGTTGAGATTGGGCAGCTAAAAAAAAACACTTGTCTATTATTTTAGACTACTCTCTAACATCAGTCTAACATATATCAAAATAAATCAGATCGGAGCCGGACAGTTGGGTACCTTTCCTTGTAAGACTAAAGCTAAAACTACACATTCATTGTGAATAGAATAATTGGATTTGTTTTGTTTTCTTATGAGTACTTATTTAGCAATCGCACCGTTCGTGAATATCGTGACTATAAAAGTATAATAATATATGGTAGTATGGCTTCCGGGCGGCGCGCAGTGACGCACGCGCGAGGCTCCGGGGCGCACAATGCGCGCGGGCCCACAATGCAAGGTAAAGGTATTGTATCCAGAGGCGATCCCCGTCTACCATAACGTTACCACAAATTAAACCGATTCTATTCAATACTACCAAATCACAATGTCAAAATTTCAACTTATCTACTGATCTTCACCAGAACGCTGTCAAACAGGACAGATTAGTCATATTCACAACTTTTTTGTTAATACAAGAACAGTTTTACACTTTTTTACATTCTCATTCAGCGTGCCTCGTATCAACCGCACTAAGTGATACGGCATTTGAGTAATTTCCATTTAATAGCGTAAACGTTCCTAATTATAGTTTTCCCGTTTACTTTAGTGGTTCCTATACTTACGTAACAACTGTTCTGTCATTGATACAATCTGTGGACACCAAAAAAATGCTGAACAATGATGAATTGAGGTTTCAGGTGCAAATCTCTTCTCAGCCATATTATCCACAGTTTTGCTCTCCATACATTTGACCTTACTACTCAGCATGCATAGATGGGTGACAAGGAGGCCTGTTACCCATAAAGTTAGACATAATGTATTGTTTGTAATTATCGAAAAGTATGATTAATGAAAACCAGAATATTTTCAAGATATATTTTTAATCCAATGGATTTTTTTATAATATTCCTGAAAAGTTAAAGGTTTCAGACAAAAAACGGGACAAGTGCGAGTCGGACTCGCCGAGGACTCCGTACAAATTTGTAGGTACATATAATGTACATATAATAAAGTACCCTACAAATTTTAATTCCCTTGGTAAAGTCTATTTTATATGATTTAATTAAAAATGTATAGTTTTCAGATTTTTTCCTATATTTATTGTATAAGACGGTAGACGGCTAAAAAGTCCACTAACGATAGTACTTGCCAAATTTCATAGTCCTAGGTTGGTCCTAGGTCATCGGAAAGTAGATACCTACCCTTTGAATTTTGGTTTCCTTGAGAGTGTCGAAATTTACGTTTTTTGTGGTGTGGTTTGTGGTTTTGTGTGGTGTGGTACAGCCCATTCACTCTCATCGATGAGACTAGGTATGATAGATAGATAGATCTTTATTGTAATAATCATACATTGTCATTCTTTCCCGTACACGAGACAATAGTGTCCCGGCCCTTTGGGAGGCGTGCGCGGAGCCGAAGCCAACGCGTAGAGGCCCTTTCAACAATTTAATGAAAGGCAACGTGTACGCCCAGCGGGTGCTGTCCTTGCCCGTGTCATGGGACGCACGCAGAGACAGCCCCCGCCAGATGCAAGGACTATTGTTGATTGATGGAATCTAACTCTACTGGGTTATGGTGGTGGAATTATGGACTAGATACTGGGTTATGGATTGAGACATGACGGCGCCTGTCAGGAAAAGTGTCTCATGGCTTTCGCGGCACTGACAAACCATGACTTGCCCTCCGCTGATGGGCCCCTGTTAAATAGCGACATTATGAGCAATGGTCCAGGGGCAACACCGCTGCCGAGGGCTGCAGGGTGTCGAGAGGTGTGCTGCGCTTTCTCCGAGGGTACTCGCGGCGTTATGCCCTTTAACACTTCCACGCCTGGAGCATATAGCTCTCGCGACTCCACTCTGGACGGCCGGTTAAGGCAAGCCAGAGGCGGAGGTCCTTTCACTAAATCCCATGACCCTCCCTAAAGACCCCCCGGAGCACTCGGGTCGTGGGGTCGCTACTCCCCAACAGCTCGCCACAAGCTGCCCTGCGTCATTATCATTAAGCATTTCAGGAAATATAGTTAAAATTAAATAAATCCTTGTGAAGACCAGCATAAAACCAAAATTCAAGTTTAAATTAAAATAATAATATTTTAAATTACATATATAGTTGTTGCTGTTGTAATGTGCCCGCCAGTTGGACGTATATAGAGGCTGATGGTGATGAAAAAAAAAACATATAATAAAATCGTAGAAAGACTGTTTAAACATTAAAGATTTTTTTCAAAAAAGTATCTGGTAGTGTTAAAAATAAGTAATAAAACGTAAATAAATAATGCATATTTGAAATTTTTGTCTGTTTGTTTATTCGCGCATCGCGTAAAAACTACCGGGCCGATTTTTATGAAATTTGGTATATATACCGACAGGTATAGATTATGGCCCCGGTTAAACATAGAATAGGTACTTTTACCCGACTAAACTGGAGCAAAAACAAGGCATTTCAACAACTTATTTTCGCCTCCTCGAACGAAGTTGCAAGCGGATCCACTCAGGGACGTATTTACCCTAGGGTCAGCCGGACCATGGCCCGAGGCGCCAATCCGCCAGGGGCGGCGTAGCCTTCTTTTACTTCTTCTGGGGCGGCTAAACTCAAAATACGCCCCTGGTGGGTCCACTTAGTAATTAATATACATACAGCCATGAGAGACACTGACCCTGAAGTTGCCGATCTTGTCGGCCAGCATGCCGGCGAGCGGCGGCATGACGATGGACACGACGGGCGTGACGGCCGACATGATGGCCGTCTCCTCCACGTTGATGCCGAGCTCGCGCATGTGGATCGTCAGGTACGGGTACAGCACGAACAGAGCTGCAAATAGTACAGCCTATAGAACCATAGTGATTAAACAAGTTTATTTCTCAAAATAAATACATTTTACTCATATAGGTACTACAAACTTCTACATTCATTGGAACATTTTGGTGAATTTCGTTTAAGTTAAAGTTTAAGTGCCTATTTCGTAAAAGTTTAAGTCATTTCGCAATTTTAAACTGCTGCATATTCTTATGATAATAACATTTTCAACAGTATACACACCCAGGGCGGTATAATAAGAAATGGCCTAGTTCGCAGGAATGAGTGCGCGATCTGGAGCTTAACTAATTACTGCCCCTGGTGCTTCCCCAATTTTACGTCTCCCCTTGGCCAGAAAGTAGATAGTATTTTCTTCCCGCGCAGCGGCTAGAAAATGCCACTTACGGCCTAGGGTGACGCAAATAACTACCCAAATACCTACTTGTTGCACATACATATATATATATATATATTTAATTCTGTCCGTTATGTAAGTACTTTTGTATTGTATAGGTATTGAACAGCGTATTTTCGCATCAAAAAATATTATTGCATATAGCATGCAATTCAAAAAATAAAAATATCAATTTAACTTTGATTTGGGTATATTTATTTAAATATAATAGTTTTACATCCATGTTCATTTGATTTAAATAATGTAATATTGTCTTAATAAAATCAAGATTCTACATAATTATTACCTGGTAGTGACCAAATTTAAGCAGCTTCCGTATAGGGTATGAATGCGGTGCAGAGAGAGCGCGAAGATGACTAGTCGAGCTTTATCGTACATTCGTACCAGTGGCGTGGCATTAAATATATTCCTAGTAAAGCCGGAGCAGATTTGGACTAAGTACTTTTTTTTTTCACGAGCAGTAGATACTCCGGTCATATGCTTTAAAATAGGCAAGCCGGTGGGAATCGGGTTCTATGGAAGCCACGCCACTGATTCGTACCTCACCTACGCAGCTCACGCATAGCCCGGCTCCCATAAAGTTGAATGGCCTATTTTTTTAAACTAATAAAATAGATCAAAGGTCTCACAATTATTTTGTAAAATTACAATATTTTATCCCGCGTAGGTACCTACCTAATGTAAAAACTACAGCGTATAGTTTTTATGCCACACCTGGCCATAAAGTGGCTTTTCGGCACGCTGCGCGTACGGAAAAAGCCGCTTTCTGGCCAAGTGTAGACATAAAATAATGTACACAACAAGGGAGGTAATAAAGAAAGCCCTCGATCGCATATTTACGTCCCTCGCTTGCAGCTCGGGCCGCAAACTTCCGCGATCTCGGCCTTTCTTTGTATTACCACCCTAGTTATGTCATGTACTATTATAACGGGTACTCACTTGACGCTTGAACGAAAAATAATATCTTCAGAGGTATCAATTTCTTTTGTTTCAGATCGTCAGTTATTCGTTTGAAAAACGAACGAATGAACTCCATGTTGATCTTTTGATGCTACTGGTAGGTACAGAAATGTATCGTCGCCAATCGATTCCACACGAGGCCAGCCTCCTGCGTGGCACAGTTGCTTGTCACCCGGCGTCCCTCATGTAAGCTTATTCTGTTATGCTCGTGATACATTAAAGCAGATTACACACGGTAAAAGTCTGAAACAAGGAAAGGTAATTCTATTAATTAAGTCTGCGCTGCATGCAATTATCGCTAACCATTCTTACAAATACCGGAAGTATAATTCTTTTGTCTTGCACTTTGACGTCTTTGACTTATTAAATGAATTTAAAATACCTAGTCAATCGCAATTGCAACTTTTATTTAGTACAGGTACATTTTTTGGAAAGATTAAGAGCGAATCCGTTCCCAGATTAATCAATTCTATTTCCTTAACTAATAATTTATGTACTATTTAGATTGTTTTTATATAAACACATACTGTTTATTTTTAGGGTTCCGTACCTCAAAAGGAAAAAACGGAACCCTTATAAGATCACTTTGTTGTCCGTCTTTCCGTCTGTCTGTCTGTCTGTCCCTCGCGTGGAGCTATTGAGAAACTCGAGTCTATGGTCCCTTGAAGATGTGAAAAAATAAAGCTTCTAAATTAACGTGAAAAAAGATACGGCCGTTTATGCCGTAAAAAACGTAAATTTCGACACTCTCAAGAAAACCAAAATTCAAAGGGTACTTTCCGTTGTCCTAGAACTATGAAATTTGGCAAGTAATACCGACTTATACTACAAGTAAGTATAGGAAAATCTGAAATGTATACATTTTTAATTAAATCATAAAAAATAGACTTTACTAAGGGAATCAAAATTTATAGGGTACTTTATTATATGTAGGTACCTACAAAGTACGGAACCCTCGATGTGAGTCCGACACGCACTTGTCTGTTTTTAGGGTTCCGTACCAAAATTGTAAAAAAGGAACCCTTATGGTGCGACTCTGTCTGTCTGTCTGTCTGTCTGTCTGTCTGTCCGTCTGTCACAGCAAGATATCTCAGGATCTACTGATGCTATCGACTTGAAACTTGGAATAGTGTTAAAAGTCACTGACTCGAGCCTACTGGATAGAAAAAAAAATCTTATACCTTTTTTACTTTTTTTTTAAAGGGGTCCGAAATGGGATGTGGAAAAACAAAAGTAGAGCTATTATATCGAATGGGATATCAAATGAAAGGGCTTAATTTGTAGATTCCAAAACAATTTTTGGTTTTTTTCTTAATTTTGTACTTTTTAATTTATGACCAAAAACGTTCAAAAAAATACCATTCCCTTCCCATTTCCCATTATCTTCGAAGTTACTGAACAGAAAAATCTGTAATTATTACCAATTATTAATATCATCCTAAATATTACATGAAAAATAAAACGGTTTTCCTAAATTGCATCGTTTTTTAGAAATTTTCAAAAATCGTACACATACTTATTTGCTCCTACTAAGCTAACGGCCATACAGTTTTTGTTGAACTATTCACGTATCTACTTACGAGTTTGTACGGAACCCTCGGTGAGCGAGTCCGACTCGCACTTGACCGGTTTTTTATTTTTTATCTAAAACCGTATTATAGTTTAGTACGGCATCAATCAGAAAAACAAAGTGTGTGCAGATAAATTATTACGCCAAGTAGTTTGGAATAACATAGACGAATATTTTTCTTAGTGCAATACAAAGCCATTTTGATGTACCTACTTAAATGGGATTTTTGATCCTGAGCATATAAAAAGCCTGTAAAAATTAATGCTTTGTAACTTTTGATGTTATTACTTCAGTCTACGTGAAGCCCATTTACTGCATTTCCTAATAAAACGTTAATCCATGGATAATCTAAGTCAAGTCTAGTCTGTAAAAGGATAAATCACCTGCAAATGAGGCATACCACTTACCTAGTCGTAAATTTGAGTTAGGTTAGCCCCTAGCCGAAATATCTGTGTATGGTATTAACAAAGCCATTGACAAAGGCAGACGTAATTAGAGTAGTACCTACCTACAAAATTAAGGAGCGCTAGAGCGTAAATAGGTAACGATATTTTTGGCATAATGCTCTATCATTTTACGATTTCCTAATTCTGACATTACATGACAGGTAATTTTAGTTCAGGACGTCTCTATTGCTGGCCAATGTTCATCAGTTATAACCTAAGCGCATTGTGGGAAAACTTTATACAGGGTGGGAGGGACTATACCGACATACTTTAGCCATGAATTCCTGGTGGTGTGACGAGTAAATAATGTTATATCAACATGGGTCGAATATTGTCCTTTTACATTAATAGTCTTATGGAACAAAATAAATCAGTAAATTAAGCCCCTCGTTATAAACATGTCCTTACTGGCTGAAAAGTTATCAAAAAGAAAAAAAAAGCCAAAATGGAAACGAAAGGTAAATTTTTTGGCCTCGTAGTCGCTTACCATCAAATACTGCGAAGGTTAATTCCTGTTTAGTTAAAGGATTTAAAAAAAATAGTAAAGTTATCTTAGTCACATTTATTAGGGCTTGTTACACACTTGGGATTTTTCATTTACAAAATAATGGATATCTCGGAAAGTAAGCGTTTTTCGACTATACATCACATAACATTTTTTACTCCTAATAGTTGTTAGAATCTATAGTTAAAGTTTGTCGGTATAGTCCCTCCCACGCTGTATAGTGGTACGTGTTATATTTTGGAAAAACAAATGAGAATTGACAGGGCCATCTAAATACTAATTTTGCTAAAGGTTGATCCCTTATAAATTTTAGGTCAGGATTCAGGATTGTTTGAAGTCGTTGTTATACATTTTTTAATTTAGTTGTCACTGGTGCAGTTGGTCACACAATTGGGACGCGAACAATAGCCGCACACAATGGCGTCTTGAAGCAGCTCATAACAATCTACTCTGATTTGTACGATCTCGCGTGTCTACACGACGAAACGAACTCGCTGAACCACAATTCCTTTACGGCCTTTATCACACTTGCGATTTGCGGGCGAGCT
Source organism: Eudemis profundana (assembly GCA_947034925.1). Taxonomy (NCBI): domain Eukaryota; kingdom Metazoa; phylum Arthropoda; class Insecta; order Lepidoptera; family Tortricidae; genus Eudemis; species Eudemis profundana. The sequence goes on from OX344798.1 coordinate 17,120,085, forward strand.
GCGGGCGAGTTTCCATACAAAACCAGTCGCAGCGAACTCGCGGCGTGTTCGCCGCGAGCGACATTTGTATAGAACATCGCTTTTAATTCGCCCGCAGCTCACTCACAAATCGGAAGTGTGATAAAACCCTAAGGGCTACCTACTCGGTCATCACCAATATCACCATGATCTGCCTAGGCAGCATTTTTAAACTGATTTCACTAATGTTTGACAAAAACTATACTAGGGAATTAAATATTTGTATACCTAATATGACATTGCACAATAAAATAAAGAGAGAAATATACTCGTATGTACGGGGAGTTACTATCTCTGTTATGTTATAGCTGACAGCTGACTATAACAGTGTGTCATCAGTGTGTCTCGGGTGGTGCCGGAATAAAGTGCACAGATGAAACTAGATGCAATTTTGTCGATAAAAAAAATAATGAAAAAAACGGGTGTACCCTTGTTTTGCCGACAAACATTTCATTGAATATTATTTCATCGACAACGATTCATCGATAGTAATATTGATTGGCGTTATTTTGTTTCATCTACTATTTATTTAAATTTTTCTTACTACGTAGAAATACTATTCAACGAATATTACTTGATCGCTGATTCCTTTCAAATTATTTTAATTGGCACAACTACTAAACATTGCAATTCATTTATTCGACGTATTACTTTAATACATTTTTATATGTCGTATGCACTTTTCTGTTGCAAGAATTTTCGAGCGGCTTTCAAAGTAGGTTTAGGTTAGGTTAGAACTGCGACCCCACACAGAAACATACGGCTTTCATAGTAGGTTTAGCTAAGGTTAGAACTGCGACCCCACACAAAAATGAACGGCTATCAAAGTAACTTTAGGTTAGGTTAGAACTGCGACCCCACACAGAAACGAACGGCTTTCAAAGTAGGTTTAGGTTAGGTTAGAACTGCGACCCCACACAGAAACGAACGGCTTTCAAAGTAGGCTTAGGTTAGGTTAGAACTGCGACCCCACACTAAAATGAGCGGCTATCAAAGTAGCTTTAGGTTAGGTTAGAACTGCGACCCCACACAGAAACGAACGGCTTTCAAAGTAGGTTTAGGTTAGGTTAGAACTGCAACCCCTCACAGAAACGGACGGCTTTCAAAGTAGGTTTAGGTTAGGTTAGAACTGTGACCCCACTCAGAAACGAACGGCTATCAAAGTAGGTTTAGGTTAGGTTAGAACTGCGACCCCACACAGAAACGAACGGCTTTCAAAGTTGGTTTAGGTTAGGTTAGAACTGCGACCCCACTCAGAAACGAATGGCTATCAAAGTAGGTTTAGGTTAGGTTAGAACTGCGACCCCTCACACAAACGAAGGGCTTCCAAAGTAGGTTTAGGTTAGGTTAGAACTGCGACCCCTCACAAAAAGGAACGGCTTTCAAAGTAGGTTTAGGTTAGAACTACGACCCCACACAGAAACGAACGGCTTTCATAGTTGGTTTAAGTTAGGTTAGAACTGCGACCCACTCAGAAACGAACGGCTTTCAAAGTTGGTTTAGGTTAGGTTAGAACTGCAACCCCACTCAGAAACGAATGGCTATCAAAGTAGGTTTAGGTTAGGTTAGAACTGCGACCCCTCACACAAACGAAGGGCTTCCAAAGTAGGTTTAGGTTAGGTTAGAACTGCGACCCCACACAGAAACGAACGGCTATCAAAGTAGGTTTACGTTAGGTTAGAACTGCGACCCCACACAGAAACGAACGGCTTTCAAAGTAGGTTTAGGTTAGGTTAAAACTGCGACCACACATAGAAACGGACGGCTTTCCGAATACGGTTAGGTTAGAACTGAGTTTCGATAACGAAATATTACAAATTGAAATAATTTTATGGGGAATAAATTTTATTAAATGCAAACCAAAATGAAATAAAAAAGCCCGTAAAGAAAAACCATGATATAAACTATGTACAAAATAACTCAAGTACCAATTAAAAGTCCCTGATTTAAATTAACTAGTATCGATTCTTCGACGCAATTACTTGTCGATGAAATGAAAATACTTGAAACGTTGTCTTTGAAATAACATTCGATTAAATGACTGTCGGTAATTCAAGGGTAAACCAAAAAAACGATGTACCTATGTAATTATTTTATTATTTATGATTTCTTTAAAATTTAAAACATCGATTGAATACAGTGAACCTTAATCGGAACAAAGGAAAATATTTCACTTCCTAGGGCAGTTACAGTATTGATTCGAAATAAATGGAATTTACTCACAAAGGATTGCAAATGTTATAAATAAACAAAACTTGAAAAATCCTTCAAATACAAATAAGTAGGTATTTCTTAAGAATTTCATGATTTTTTGTTAAAATTCGTATTAGTTTCGTCTATGAAGGTTGCTGAATATTGCGCTGCTTCTGTGAGCGACTCCAAACCCAAGCAAAACAACTAGGTAAATACTTAGTCGTAAATATTTAAATTGCTGGTTTCTTGAGGAAGTTTTTTTGGTCTTCAATTCAGGCAAGATTAATGCGTTAGGTTAGTGCGACGCGCCGTCGAGGGGATTCCTAACATTTTGCGCCAGCACCTCAGTTCGAATGCGTTAATCCTGCTCCGAATGCGTTCCTTCAGAGTTCAGGTTTCTGAAGCGTATAGAAATATAGCTTCGGTTTGCCGACGATATCGTGGTCATGGCAGAGATGCTGGAGGATCTCGGTACAATGGTCGAAGATCTCAACAGAGTATCCCAACAGGTGGGCCTTAAGATGGACATGGACAAGACGAAGATCATGTCTAATGTCCATGTAGCGCCCACCACAGTATTGGTTGGTAACTCGGTCCTCCGAAGTTGTCGACGAATACGTCTATCTAGGACAAACAATCCAGCTAGGCACGTCCAAGTTCGAGAAAGAGATCAATCGACGGATCCAACTCGGATGGGCAGCGTTTGGGAAACTGCAAACTGTCTTCTAGTCCAAGATACCTCAGTGCTTTAAGACGAAAGCCTTCAACCAGTGCGTATTACCGGTGATGACCTACGGAGCTGAGACGTGGTCTCTGACTATGGGCCGCTTAAGGAAGCTCAGAGTCACTCAGCGAGCGATGGAAAGGGCTATGCTCGGGATCTCTCTGCGAGATCGAATCAGAAACTGGGAGATTCGTAGACGAACCAAGGTCACCGACATAGCAAACCGGGTAAGCAAAGTAAAGTGGCAATGGGCAGGGCAGATAGCTCGAAGAACCGATAGCCGTTGGGGCAGAAAAGTACTCGAGTGGAGACCACGTACTGGCAAGCGCAGCGTGGGACGGCCACCGGCAAGGGGGTTGGATGACCTGGTTAGGGTTGCGGGGACTCGCTGAATGCGGGTTGCTTCTATCCGGCCCATGTGGAAATCTATTGAGGAGGATGCCCGTGTCCAGCAGTGGACATCCTATGGCTGAAATGATGATGATAATTATGATAGAAATATAGAGAAGATCAGGGTCATCAGCTTTGTTTTGGTCCTTTGGGTTTGGTTATTTTTTTTAGATCTGAGAAATGTTATATCATTTTCTACTCAGAATCGCGAGTACTATCGACTCTGATGGGAGAAAAAATGTGTTCTAATATGTTTTATCTCGATTCCGTTACTTTGCTATACATATACACTTGTATGGCGGTAACGGAACGGAAGAACGATTTTTGTATGAAAATTTTGGGACACTTTTTTTCTTCTATCAGAGACGATAGTACGGGCGATTTTGAATAGAAATGATGTAAAAAACCTCAGATCGAAAAAAAAATGTTGCACAACTTTCTATTAAATGGCCCACTTACTTAAAACGAACGAACCTACTTTAGAAAATAATTGCGATTAAGAAAATTACGACTAGAAATATTTATGAACATTCAAATAAAAGATTGACATTATATGAGGTTTTGCCAAAAAACTAGATGTTTTGACAATGAAAAACCGATTTTATGTACCCAATTGAGTGTTGCGATGCATCGTTAGAATTATTACGTCATCGCAAGTATCGCACGCTATGTTGTTTTTAAACACCAGTCTTGTTTTTTATTACTCATGCTTAATCACACCAAAGTCGAGGTTTTCTCTATCGAGCCATTAAGCTTGACCTAGCTATACAAACATGGTGCCTAGTATAACCATTTGCAGTTAGGTATGTTTACGAGGTCCAGGCATTCTACAAAACAACCAGTAATGGTCATCTAACCAAACCTACAGCGATATGGTGGGTTATGCGACCTGTAGGCTTATGATGCTACGCTTTGTCACGCGATAAATAAGTGATAAAACATCCGTCACGTTCTGACATATAGTGTGTGAGAGTGACGGATGCTTTATGACTTACTAGCGACCCGCCCCGGCTTCGCACGGTGTTTCTCTATTATATTATGCATGTATTATACATATAAACTTTCCTCTTCAATCATTCTATCTATTTAAAAAAACCGCATCAAAATCCGTTGCGTAGTTTTAAAGATTTAAGCATACCTACATAGGGACATAGGGACAGAGAAAGCGACTTTGTTTTATACTATGTAGTGATTTATCATGTGACAAAGCGTAGCATCATAAGCCTACTGGAAAGTAAGAGTGGTTGAAACGCTGTGAGATAGAAACAACCCATATGTAAATAATACATATAATTCATATAAACATTGCATACTTCGTTTATTTCGTAAATATCCATATTCCGAATTGGGTTAATATAATTGTTTATAGTAAATTTTTAAATAGGTAGCTACTTTATATCTGGGGGCACGGTAGTGCCCCCGCCAAGTCGAGCAAAACAAAGGCACGTCGACCATACCATCCTTTTCTCGAAGCCATTCAGGACATTTTCGACCTCCTGTAATTTTGTGCTGGCTAAAGCTAGAACCCTGAATTTTCAGAGATATATAGGACACAATAATCAGACTTAAGTATATTCTCAACTAGCGACCCGCCCCGGCTTCGCACGGTGTTTCTCTATTATATTATGCATGTATTATACATATAAACCTTCCTCTTCAATCACTCTATCTATTAAAAAAAAACCGGTCAAGTGCGAGTCGGACTCGCGCACCGAGGGTTCCGTACAAACTCTTCAGTAGATACATGAATAATTCAAGAAAAACTGTATGGTGGGACAAACTTAACTTTGCCTTTGTAAAACTGTTACACATCGACACATACATCGACATATGCCGCGGTTAGTTTAGTAGGAGCAAATAAGGTTGTCTTAAGATTTTTGCGAATTTCTAAAAAACGCTGCAAGTTAGTAAAACCGTTTTATTTTTCCTGTAATATTTAAGATAATATTAATATTCGGTAATCATTACAGACCTGACAATCGCTGGAGCAAGAGAGTACTGCAGTGGAGACCGCGTACAGGTAAACGCAGTGTGGGACGCCCCCCGGCTAGATGGAGCGACGATCTGCGCAGGGCGGCTGGCAGCAACTGGATGAGTATAGCTGATGATCGAGCAAAGTGGCGCGTCTTGGGAGAGGCCTACGTCCAGCAGTGGACTGCCGCAGGCTAATGATGATGATGATGATGATGGAATCATTACAGATTTTTCTGTACAGTATCTTCGGAGATAATAGGGGGGGAATGGTATTTTTTTAACGTTTTTTGTCTTCGATCAAAAACTACATGTCTAAGAAAAAAAATAAAAACCGTTTTGGAATCTACATATTAAGCCCTTTCATTTGATACCCAACTCGATATATTAGCTCAACTTTTGATTTACGACATCCCATTCCGGTCCCCTTTAAAAAAAAAGTAAAAAAGGTATAAGATTTTTTTGCTGTCCCATAGGCTCGGATTTGCGGTTTTTAACACTATTCCAAATTTCAAGTCGATAGCATCAGTAGATCCTGAGATATCTTGCTGTGACAGACGGACAGACAGACAGACAGAGTTCCTTTTTTACCATTTTCCATTTTTGGTACGGAACCCTAAAAACGCATCAAAATCCGTTGCGTAGTTTTAAAGATTTAAGCATACATAGGGACAGAGAAAGCGACTTTGTTTTATACTATGTAGTGATAACATTCAATTCAAAATTTATATATTTAATCATGACACAAAATACAAATAATTTCAGACACAACTGCACATTTAAGTTTGTATGGGTACATGAGACGGGACTTCCAACGTTTTGACATACAATATAAATTTAAATGTAGACAAACCATTTTTTAAGGGCGTTATATTTCAACGAAGATTAAAAGTTGCGGACAGCTTTGTGTGGGTTAAAAAGTTGATTCACCCTATTAATAAATAAATAATAAATAATACATATACTTTTTAATCGAACCGCGCCGCGAGCGAAACGCTAGTTCAAAAATAAAACAATAAACATAGTACTTTCGTGCGCGAGTGTACCAATGCGCAAACATACCCCCTCCACTTTCTTCCAGCGTTGTTTTTACGTGACGCGACCTTTTTTTTTGTACTTGGTAAACAACTGTACCTATATTATTTTGTATTTTATTTGTGTAGGTGTTCTTTAGATGTAAATTATTAAGTAACATAGTCATTACATAAATTTTACTCACTTTTTAACTAAGCAAGTAATAAATGTTACAAATATTAATGTGAATTCGTAATCCTTTAAACGTGTCTGGAGATGAAGACGTGCTGGTATGTACAGACATGGTGGGTTATCGCTTAGCTTTATTAGTTATTTTAACTAATAAACTTAGTTCGCGGCTGTCGGTTTACTTACTTGCTTAACGAATAAATTATATTCTAAGCAATTTCCCTACGTCCTGCGACATAAGTTATTTATAGTTATAAGACGGCTGCATTTCTCTTAATTTAGAATCGTAGTCCTGGCCGACCGGTTGGTCAAGAAGCCTAGAAGCGTAACTGCGGAATTTGTAGTGGGTTCCATTCTGGCCTCCATATTGCGCACCTACCTAAATCTATTTATCTAAATACATATAATAAAATTGTAGCAAGTCTGTGTTTGTGCGTGCATCACGCAAAAATTACGAAGCTGATTTCTATGAAATTTTGTTATTGTACAGGTAGACCTCGGTTAACACATAGGATACTTTTTGTCAGACTTATTTCACCTCCACGAACAAACTAAGTATATTATTCTGTCGTTATCAGACAGACGTTACTATATTATTAGTTTATAATAAGGTTCTAGCTTACTCTACTGCTAAGATGCAATAAAAAAAAATCCTATGAATTTTAGACTTAGGGCTCCCGTGAGATTTTCTGAGGCACTTTCAGTCCGATTGGGCTATATGAACCTGTCAATAAATAAATAAATAAATAAATATTAGGGGACAATCTTACACAAATCGAACTAGCCCCATAGTAAGCTCAATAAAGGCTTGTGTTATGGATACTAGACGACGATATATTTAATAGATACTAATACTTAAATACATAGAAAACATCCATGACTCAGGAACAAATATTCGTGCTCATCACACAAATAAATGCCCTTACCGGGATTCGAACCCAGGACCTCCTGCTTCGTAGGCAGGTTCACTACCAACTAAGCTAAAGCGGTCGTCAGATGTCAATGACGTCTCAAACGAACTATGTGGAAACTGAGGCTTTTATGCAGGGATCGGAACCGGTATCGAATTACCGTTTTATTTCGTTGAAATACCGTTATTGTACTCCGTTCGTGCTACAACCGGTATTTTGATGGAACGGAACGGAATATTTCGGTGATCGCTAAGTGATGAAGAACGAAATGATAACGTTCCTGATGAGAATAAAAACCGGTATTCTCGACGAGCCGAGCTCGCCGAGGGGCTCGCAGGGGTGGTGACGATGTGCGCCGGCATTTACAAGGTCAAATTCCGTGTTTTGTAGCGCGTCGCATAGCGCGATGTATTTATTTTCAATTTTTGTCGGGAAAGTTTAAATTCTGAGTGTTGAAGCGCGCACGCTCTTTATTATAATATTGTTTGTTTTGTGATATTAAGTTTTTAAAGATGATACATAGTAATTTTTTAACTAGATTAATTATTTGCAGGTATTTCTATACTACCGAGTGACAAACAAGCATTCTGTCTACCTGACAGAACAAACTGAATGCAAAATTAAATAATACAAATAACGTTCTTCTTTTTGCAATATTTTTATTGTATTTTAGGTATTTTAATTTAGGTAGTTTAATTTAGTTTTTAGGTTTATTTAGTTTTAGGAAATTTAAATTTTATCTTCTATGTATTTGTTATAATAAAGAAGTCACTGTCAAAAAAAAAAACGTTCAATCAAACTGATTGATTGAGTCAGGCGTTACTTATATTATTACCGCGTTATTGATATTTTTGTTTAATTAACGTTCAAACTCTTCAAAGCAAAAGTCAGTCTAGGGACAAAGATGTAGTGTCTGATGCACTGGTATACCTACCTAATACATACTTATATTTAATTTGGATAAATTTAATGATTAGAGGCAAGTACATTTATTTCGTCTTGACGAGTACTCTGAACCGAAATAATATCCAGGTTCTGATGATGGAGCCGGAATGTGGCCATGGGAACTCCGTAATAAAACGTCGGAACCCCATCGTGTTTGAGCTCATTTATTTTGTCTTGACAAGTACTCTGAACCAGAATGATATCCAGGGTCTGATGATGGAGCCGGAAGGTGGGCATGGGAACTCCGTAATAAAACGTCGGAACCCCATCGTGTTTGGGCTCATTTGTTTTGTCTTGACGAGTACTCTGAATCGAAATGATATCTAGGGTCTGATGATGGAGCCGGAATGTGGCCATGGGAACTCCGTAATAAAACGACGGAACCCCATCGTGTTTGAGCTCATTTATTTTGTCTTGACGAGTACTCGGAACCAGAATGATATCCAGGGTCTGATGATGGAGCCGGAAGGTGGGCATGGGAACTCCGTAATAAAACGTCGGAACCCCATCGTGTTTGGGCTCATTTGTTTTGTCTTGACGAGTACTCTGAACCGAAATGATATCCAGGGTCTGATGATGGAGCCGGAAGGTGGGCATGGGAACTCCGTAATAAAGCGTCGGAACCCCATCGTGTTTGGGCTCATTTGTTTTGTCTTGACGAATACTCTGAACCGAAATGATATCCAGGGTCTGATGATGGAGCCGGAAGGTGGGCATGGGAACTCCGTAATAAAGCGTCGGAACCCCATCGTGTTTGGGCTCATTTGTTTTGTCTTGACGAATACTTTGAACCGAAATGATATCCAGGGTCTGATGATGGAGCCGGAAGGTGGGCATGGGAACTCCGTAATAAAGCGTCGGAACCCCATCGTGTTTGGGCTCATTTGTTTTGTCTTGACGAATACTCTGAACCGAAATGATATCCAGGGTCTGATGATGGAGCCGGAAGGTGGGCATGGGAACTCCGTAATAAAATGTCGGAACCCCTTCGTGTTTGGGCTCATTTGTTTTGTCTTGACGAGTACTCTAACCTCCTAACGCCCAAGGTCCTACCTCTAGGATTAATTAACATTGTTATTCAGACCCAGCTCCTTCAGCTGTTTGGTAGTCATAGCGTACCATGGTCCTACCACTAGGACTTTTATTGAATATAATTCAAGACTTATAGAAAGCCCATGGTCTTCTCTGCAGCACTTATTCAAATAAAATCAGTTTCCCAAATAGCTATCAATACATTGAATACAAATTCGCCCCAAAACTATTGGTACACTATACATACAAGTAAAATAGAATTAAAAAAGTGTCTTATGCTTGGGCCTGAATTAGTATAAAACAATAGTACTACTGGTAGGACCATGGTTCACGTCACTATGTGCGTTATTTTGCGTTGGGCCTTAGGAGGCTAAAGTGAGATGATATCCAGGGTCTGATGATGGAGCCCAAACACGATGGGGTTCCGACATTTTATTACGGAGTTCCCATGGCCACCTTCCGGCTCCATCATCAGACCCTGGATATCATTTCGGTTCAGAGTATTCGTCAAGACAAAACAAATGAGCCCAAACACGATGGGGTTCCGACGTTTTATTACGGAGTTCCCTTGCCCACCTTCCGGCTCCATCATCAGACCCTGGATATCATTTCGGTTCAGAGTACTCGTCAAGACAAAACAAATGAGCCCAAACACGATGGGGTTCTGACGTTTTATTACGGAGTTCCCATGCCCACCTTCCGGCTCCATCATCAGACCCTGGATATCATTTCGGTTTAGAGTACTCGTCAAGACAAAACAAATGAGCCCAAACACGATGGGGTTCTGACGTTTTATTACGGAGTTCCCATGCCCACCTTCCGGCTCCATCATCAGACCCTGGATATCATTTCGGTTCAGAGTATTCATCAAGACAAAACAAATGAGCCCAAACACGATGGGGTTCCGACGTTTTATTACGGAGTTCCCTTGCCCACCTTCCGGCTCCATCATCAGACCCTGGATATCATTTCGTTTCAGAGTACTCGTCAAGACAAAACAAATGAGCCCAAACACGATGGGGTTCTGACGTTTTATTACGGAGTTCCCATGCCCACCTTCCGGCTCCATCATCAGACCCTGGATATCATTTCGGTTTAGAGTACTCGTCAAGACAAAACAAATGAGCCCAAACACGATGGGGTTCTGACGTTTTATTACGGAGTTCCCATGCCCACCTTCCGGCTCCATCATCAGACCCTGGATATCATTTCGGTTCAGAGTACTCGTCAAGACAAAACAAATGAGCCCAAACACGACGGGGTTCTGACGTTTTATTACGGAGTTCCCTTGCCCACCTTCCGGCTCCATCATCAGACCCTGGATATCATTTCGGTTCAGAGTACTCGTCAAGACAAAACAAATGAGCCCAAACACGATGGGGTTCTGACGTTTTATTACGGAGTTCCCATGCCCACCTTCCGGCTCCATCATCAGACCCTGGATATCATTTCGGTTTAGAGTACTCGTCAAGACAAAACAAATGAGCCCAAACACGATGGGGTTCTGACGTTTTATTACGGAGTTCCCATGCCCACCTTCCGGCTCCATCATCAGACCCTGGATATCATTTCGGTTCAGAGTACTCGTCAAGACAAAACAAATGAGCCCAAACACGACGGGGTTCTGACGTTTTATTACGGAGTTCCCATGCCCACCTTCCGGCTCCATCATCAGACCCTGGATATCATTTCGGTTTAGAGTACTCGTCAAGACAAAACAAATGAGCCCAGACACGATGGGGTTCCGACGTTTTATTACGGAATTCCCATGCCGACCTTCCGGCTCCATCATCAGACCCTGGATATTATTTCGGTACAGAGTACTCGTCAAGACGAAACAAATGTACCTGCCTCTAATCATTAAATTTATCCAAATTAAATATAAGTATGTATTAGGTATAACAGTGCATCAGACACTACATCTTAGTCCCCAGACTGACCGACCACCCATGTGTAATCTTTTGCTTTGAACAGTTTGAACGTTAATTTGTTCTATCAGGTCGACAGAATGCTTGTTTTTCACTCGGTAATATAAATTAAAATTATACCTACAAATAATTAAATACACTCACGAACAATGAATTCTGGTCATTTCCTATTATAATTGTCCTTAGAAAATGACCCGAATTAATTGACCGTGAGTGTAATTAATCTCGTTATATGTATACCATATACCAAATACATCGCGCTAGACACTTGCTAACTAAATTATCTACGAAAAATGGTTAATTGTCCGAAACTACTTTTATAATCCGAATGAATCCGTAACAAAACAACACAACAACCTAAGCAACGCACAAAAGCAAAAAATACAAAATCATTGTGCGCTGCATACCGAAAAACAAAATATCCCGCAGGCAAACTCAAGGTAAAATTAGAAATAGAAACTCGTTCTATCTTGTTACGCAACGAGAAAAACGTTTAATTTCGTTCCACAGAAACGGAACTTAGTAAAAAACGGTATCGCAAAAGAACGGTTCTTTAACCGGTGATCACAAACAAAAACCAGAACCTTTCCGTTCTCGTGTCAATGAACAAAACCGGTATTCTACTCGGAACGGTTTCCGATCCCTGCTTTTATGTGAGGTTCCCAACTGATTTGTAATTTATTCTTTCGAGCATAAGTAATAACTTATATTTTTTAGCTAGCTCTACCTTTTATGCCCCTACTTTTTTATGCACTAGGTACCATATTTGCTAGCATTTTTCCCTGCGTCGCATGTGTTATTCCCGTTAAAAGGTAAAAGTATCCAATGTTTCAATCCAGAACTTGGTCTACGCGCAGTCGTGCATGCTAAATATAATCTTTATCTATTCAGTTATTGCCGCGTAATTAGCGACAAACATCCAAACCTCCAATCATCTTCACAAACTTTCACATTTATAATATTAATAGGATTTTAATAATTTTGTGATTTCTAAAAAAAAATTATGCATCTGCATCAGTTTATGATTTTTTTTTTGCCAAACCATCTTCGGAGAAGAAAATCTTTTAAAGTGATTCGAGACGGTCGATTTTCCATACAAATATAAAGAGGGTCAATAATGCTTCCACGGAATCAACTATGTTTGAAATGTGGTTTATTTTATAGCTTGATACCTTTTATTTGCGCGAAATAATAGATGTTCCTTTGCACCAATGCACCCGGAAAGCTGCTCTTAGAGTGGAGTGACACCTGAAATGACGACCACGACCACTCTGTCAAGAGTGCTACCTACTGACGAAGAAGAAGAAATATAGTAGAAGCAAACAATGACCCTCTTTATGTTTGGAAAACCGACCTACTCGAATCACCTTAAGCGGCGGTAGTGTGCCTTAATATACAATATTAATATTATTGGGTAGGTAATAACCACGAAGCAGAAGTAGCCTACATCTTCTTCGGAAGCGTCAGGAACTGTACCCACTCAAAAGCCACTAGCCCAACTCGAATGGCTATAGACATAATATATTATATATAATATATTTATATACTTATGACTAAAAAATCATGTATAATTTATAAGTTTAAGCTAAGATTAGTGACTAGCTAAGATTAGTTAAAGTACGTAACGCGTCGCTATAGTAGGTAAATAGGTATTGATATTTCGAGTATTAAAAACGTAAACGTATAAATTAAAACATTATATTTAGATGTTACCTACAACTGGTTTTATTATTGAATTAATGGTTCTCGACTCTACTTTTTGTGAGTCACGAACGCTTTGCACAAACAATTTGATTTTGTATTTAATCGCGCAATTAATATAGGTATAAAAATATCGTAAGCTAGCTATTTTACAGTCGATTTCTGGGAATGGGAATGTTACCTTAAAAGGTTTTAAAATGCACTCTAAAATGTATACTCAGCTAAATCCCCCACAGTATGTGGCAATAGCATAAAATTACCGAATCACACTTACCGTAGTTTGAAATTAAGAAACCTTATCATACAACTGTGCGATAACTATTTTCACATAGAAGGAAATGTTCTAAAACTTCCTTTACAGTTAATCCGAGGGTTTCTGCAGGGCCTCATAAATGTTTCGAATGTTAAACAAGCATTTAATTAGTTATTTATTACAAAAGGTAAATAAAGTTCGTATTTAGCGCTGCGCAGACGCGGCGGGTGTCGCGTACTGCGGAGACGCGTGCGCGGCGGGTTGGAAAGTTTGCACGGCACTAGCGACGCCCGCGCACGATGCTCCCCTCTCGCGCAGCGCCGTCTACGCGCCCATTTATCATGGCATCAACAACAGTTCCAAGCCTCTATGTAGTGAAAGGTTGCTTTTCTATGCAGTTTGACCTGAGCGACAAACCTGAGGAGCCTGTTATGTTTTCAATTTCCCAGAGCTGTTCAACTAATAAAAGAAACTGACATACGTAGGTACCTAGCTAAACTATTTGTTTTAAGTATATCTACATGAATTTGTCCCTAAGTACCTATAAGGACCCCTATGTTCGTATCGACACAAAAGGCATAGATAAGCACCCATTGACAATGGTTGTATGGCAGTCAAAGATTGTCTTCGACTCTACATTATGGCAGGTGGATGTAGGTACTTGCGATTTGTAGCCAAGGCGCAATAATATCAGACCGAACAAAGCGCTATATAGAGTTTTGTTTTAGAATGCTTTATCCTGTCACTTATTAGCAAGTAACTGTGCCTGACTACTTATGCAACCACAAATATTAACTCACTCATAAAAAGTCTTATTCGCATATTTATTAGCTAACCTACTTTACAATTAGAAAAACTATTATACTATACCTATTACTTAAAATTATGCTCAAAAATAGATCTACTGCATAATATTAGGTAGGTATACTTGCACTAGAACGAGCACATTCCAATTGGAAATGCCAAATAAGAGTACAAATTATCTATATATATAAAAGGCAAAGTCCTGACTGACTCATCAACGCACAGCCGAAACTACTAAAGCGAAGAACTTGAAACTTTCACAGTAGAATGATCATATGACGTAGATGAGAGATAAGAACGGATTTTTCTAAATTCATCCCCTAAGAGGTTCAAATAGGGGTTCAAAATTTGTATGGAGAGACTACGATTTTTTAAGTAAGAGGTTTGAAACTTCGTGCTTAGTTTCTTCATTAGAATAAAAGAAAAGTGATTTCACCGTTTTTTGAAATTCATTCCCTGAGGGGTTAAAATAGGGGTTGAAAGTTTGTATGGAGAGTCTGCGATTTTTAAAGTAAGAGATTTAAAACTTCATGCTTAGACTCTTCATTAGAATAAAAGAAAAGTGGTTTCACTGTTTTTTGAAATTCATCCTCTAAGGGGTTTAAATGGGGGTTAAAAGTTTGTATGGAGAGTCTGCGATGTTTAAAGTAAAAGGGTTGAACGATCATGTTTAGACTCTTCATTAGAATAAAAGAAAAGTGTTTTCACCGTTTTCCAAAATTCATCCTCCAAGGGGTTTAAGCGGGGGTTGAAAGTTGGTATCGGGACTCTACGATCTTTTTAAGTAAGATATTTGAAACTTCATGTATCTATTCTTCATTTAGAACAATGAAAAGTAATTTCACCGTTTTTTGAAATTCCTTCTCTAAGGGGTTTAATTTAAAGTATTAAAGTTTGTATAGAGAATGGTTCTTACAGTTAGAGGTATAATGTTACATAACAATCCTATTTACTAAAAACCAATAAAATATATCTACACATTCTTTAAAAAGTCGTTCTCCTGACTTATCACGTTTCTTCAATAAAAGAAACGTGAATTCAACGTATTTCGAAACTCATCCCCAAGGGGATAAAAGGGGTTGCTTCTTAGGGGGTAGTTACTGCTTCGCGCACGGCCAGTTTTACGTGGTTTTGGTAATGTAGAAAGCGGTAGTATTAGCCTGCGATAAAATAGGTATGTGCTCCTTTAACCGCCCACATGGGTATTCAAATTTCACGCGGACGAAGTCGCGGGCAACAGCTAGTTATCATACAAATATTGTACCATGTGTATTGTGTATTGTATTATATTGTGGTGTTGTTATTGACGACCGCTTTAGCTTAGTTGGTAGTGACCCTGCCTACGAAGCAAGTGGTCCTGGGTTCGAATCCCGGTAAGGGCATTTATTTGTGTGATGAGCACGAATATTTGTTACTGAGTCATGGATGTTTTCTATGTATTTAAGTATTTGTACCTATCTATTAAATATATCGTCGTCTAGTACCTATCCATAACACAAGCCTTATTGAGCTTACTATGGGGCTAGTTCGATTTGTGTAAGATTGTCCACTAATATTTATTTATTTATTTATTGTATTCGGTAGGTAGATAGCTGACTTTACAACTGAGCAAATTAAGAAACTTAACAAGTGCGAGTCGGACTCGCGGACGAAGGGTTCCGTACCATTATCTATAATAAAATTGCTACTCATTCTCGAAAGGAGGCTTTTGCTCGTAAATCTTCGAAAGGCGCTAGATATAAATACAATAAATTGAAAAAATATTATTAAACATGTATTTTATTGTTTTTAGTATTTGTTGTTATAGCGGCAACAGAAATAAATCATCTGTGAAAATTTCAACTATCTAGCTATTACGGTTCTTGAGATACAGCCTGGTGACAGACGGACGGACAGCGAAGTCTTAGTAATAGGGTCCCGTTTTTACCCTTTGGGTACGGAACTCTAAAAATCTGTCCTTTTAATTTTTCTTAGCTCCAGAGGAAATGTTCTCTCTCAAACTTTTTCTATTCGTTTATCGCGCTAAAATTTCTACCCGTTTTGTTCGTGTACGATACAACAATTTAAATTCGACGGAGGTGCGTTTGTGCGTTTCTAAAGTAAACTTATAATTAACAGATTTTGCGAACATAAACCTGTGGTTTTATTCAATATACTCCATGCATATTAGAGCTATATGCATTAAATACCTACATGTCTAGCAGTGCTATGGCGTGAAATTCTAGCCGAAGTATATTTGGTATACTTTTTCTTCAAGAGCAGTCAAGAAGTGCTTAAGTTCCCCAAATGGGCAAGCCGGTGGATTTTATATGGAGGCCACTCTAATAATGTTTAGTATCTATGTTATTAAACTGCAATCACAGTTAACTAACATTTCTGATTGTGGAATCCATGGTTACAAGTAGGTAGGTACCTACTAGATTAACTAGCTGAAACAACTAGGACACAACGGTTTGGACCCGGACGAGGTCAGGAATCGAGCTGGGCCAGCGAGTATGCAGAGAAGATACATATACTTTATCTATTACCGACTGAATTATTATGATTCTACTTCACACAGCGCGACTACAAAAGATCAATCATGGAGTAATGCCAGCAAATTGCAAGCCTATGTCGTCTGATGAGGCAAAACTCGGCAAGTTTTGACTAGTACTTCTATATAACTTTTGGTTCCAAATATTTCTCACTTCGAAATGCGTTTTATCAAAAAAAATTGTCCTTAGTCATTCAAATGTTTAAAGTGAGGTAACTTAGGGTATGACCGTAACATGGGCAAAATCAAGGTAGGTATAACTTCATTTCAGCACCAAGTTACCTACAAGCTTTTTCAGTTACCAACTTTTCCGTATTTTTCTTACCTCTAATTAGATATTACCTGTAGCAGACCGTATCCGCATAGCGTTTCGCCCATGCGTGAACAAAATAAAATAGAGACTTTTTAGGGTTCCGTACCAAAATGGTAAAAAAGGAACCCTTATGGTATTTGACGACCGCTTTAGCTTAGTTGGTAGTGACCCTGCCTATGAAGCAAGAGGTCCTGGGTTCGAATCCCGGTAAGGGCATTTATTTGTGTGGTGAGCACGAATATTTGTTCCTGAGTCATGGATGTTTTCTATGTATTTAAGTATTTGTATGTATGTATCTATTAAATATATCGTCGTCTAGTATCCATAACACAAGCCTTATTGAGCTTACTATGGGGCTAGTTCGATTTGTGTAAGATTGTCCCCTAATATTTATTATTTATATTTATTTATATTTATGGTGCGACTCTGTCTGTCTGTCTCTCTGTCTGTCTGTCTGTCTGTCTGTCTGTCTGTCTGTCTGTCCGTCTGTCACAGCCAGATATCTCAGGAACTACTGCTGCTATCGGTTTGGAATAGTGTTAAAAGTAGCTAACCTAAGCTTATTGGACATAAAAAAAATCTTGTACCTTTTTTACTTTTTTTTTAAAGGGCTCCGTAATGGGCTTTTGAAAATTGAAAGTAGGGCTAATATATCGAGTGGGGTATCAAATGAAAGAGCTTAATTTGTAGATTAAAATACCGTTTTTATTTTTTTTCTTAAATAAATAGTTTTTGATTTATGGCGAAAAAAGTTTAAAAAAATACCATTCCCCCCCTATTATCTCCGAAGTTACTGATCAGAAAAATGTGTCATAATTACCAATTATTAATGTCGTCCTAAATATTACAGGAAAAATATAACGGTTTCGGTTTTTTGTAACGTTTAAATTTAAATTACAAGTAAAATTTACGCGCTATTTAGTATCAATAGATGTCGCTGTAGCATACGCTGCATCGCGCTGTTAAGATTTTTCCTGGTTTAATAGGGCTAAAGTGGGTTTAAGGCAGGGTTGCTGTTAGTCGTAAGGTTGGTCTACTTATGAGTTTATACGGAACCCTCGGTGCGCGAGTCCGACTCGCACTTGACCGGTTTTTTATTTAGGTAAAGCTGCAATTTGAAGATTATTTGGGTGTATTTTCAAAAACGTAATTTCGCTGTCATGACATATTGGCGAATACTGAGAAGATTCTGCCTTATTAGAATTGGACTTTTGGTTACAATGTAGAATGAGTCAAGTTCTAACAAGTAACAAACGAATGCCAGTCTAGTTAGGAGGAATCTTTTAAATATTGGTGGCCAGAGAAATTACGCCAGCGAAAATACACCCATTTCCCTTGCTTAGTAGAATAAGAGTAGTCCCCCAAAAGTAAGCTCTGTTAACTCTCTGCTTATAAATAATCGTATCATTGATATTGTCACTCATAGTGCCCTATCACACTTGCGATTTACGAGCGAGCTGCGAGCGAGTTTCCATACAAACCCAGTCGCGGCGAACTCGCGGCGAGCGACATCGGCATTTGTATGGAACTTCGCTTCTAACTCGCTCGCAAATCGCAAGTGTGATAAGGCCCTTAAGGCAACCAAACAAAACAACAAGACAAGCAATCCTTCTTGGCGAACGATGCCGGAACGATGTGACGTCTGCGTCACATCCCGTTATTATGGAGATGGTCCTAACAGCGGAGCTGACGTCCGAACGGCTAATAAAAGCATTACTGCAACATACAAGCAAGCCCTTTATGTAATTGTCACATAAGAAGAACAAAATTAGCCTTGACCACACATCTTAATTTTCTTAAACCGAGTCCGGCCGGCCAGTTCTGCCAAAAGCAATAAGTAGGTATAATATATACAGCAAATTAATGGTTCTGGTAACCCTAATAACCCCTATATCTATTCATCGATTAATCTGCAGTTAATATATAATATCATTGAAAATAAAATATTGTAAATCTCAGGCAAGAGACCCTCTTTTCAAGTTGTCTTTACATACCTAAGGTCCTAGCAATAGGCTACTGCAATGTAGAAGCAATTAAAAAACGTCCTAATTGGCAAGCTGTAAAATATCTTTTCTAGGATTCCGTACAAAATGGTAAAATAAGGATCAAACCCTAAGTCCGACTTTGTCTATCCGTCTGTCACAGTCTGATATCTCAGAAACGACTGCTCGAAAATTAAAAGTAGAGCTATTTTATCAAATAGGGTATCAAATGAAAGATTTTTTTTTTCTTAAGCATGTAGTTTCTTATTTAGGACGAAAAACGTTTAAAAATAGACGATGCGATGCCGACAGAACCCTATTACTATAAGCCTTCACTGTCTGTCTGTAGAGACTTGAAATGTTCACAAAATGTGTATTTCTATTGTCGCTAAAAGATCAAACAATAAAAAGAAAATTAAATCCAGAATTAAAGGGGGTCCCCATACAAGAAACGTGTTCTTTCTGGCGGCTTTTTGCTTTATTTTAATAATGGTACCTAATAGGTAATAGATCCTTGATATATTCACAGAATGTGTATTTCTATTACCGCTATAACAACAAATAATAAAAACAAAATAAAGTTAAAAGTAAAAGGGGGTCCCCATATAAGAAACGTGTTTTTTTGTCTTTTTTCTCGACTGTGGTACGGAACCCTTAGTGTGCGAATCTGACTCGCACTAGGCCGGTTTTTATTTAGAAATTCACAAAAATCGTATCACAAACTAATTTTGTCAGTTATTACTAAACTAACCGCGACCTGTCGACCTGTGTGTGTGTGTATGGGGAGGGGACAACAGTTTTCCAACAGCAAAATTAAGTTTATCTCTCAATACAGTTTATTTTGGAACTGTCGGTGCACGAATCCGACTCGCCCCTTCCCGGCTTTTTTTAAATAATCTGTATCGGTGTAGTAAGGAAAAAGATTCAGTGGTCTAAGAATCAAATTGGTTGAGTAGGTATATATCTGTTCGAGCTACCGTCGGTCGTCGCCGGCGCAGCACGGTCCCCGCGCGTGAATCAATACTCACCTCGATTAAATTATTTACACCCAAGCTCGAGGCGGGGGACCCCTGTATGCGATCCACGTGATAGTTACTACGATCTTTAACTTTAATACCTTTAAAACACCGTGTCTTGTTTCACCAGGGATACCGTATTCAAGATATTACCAATTACAAATAAAAAATACTTACCACTCCATAACTAGGTAGGTACGCACAGCAATCTATTTCACAAAAAAAGTTCCATTCCATTCCATTCCATTCAAATTTTGGTCTCTCAGGCAAAATCCCTGCAACAGTTGCGAATAAGGTGCCGTGCCGTGGACATGGGTCCGCGCCCTAAAGCCCTAGCAATAAGTTAATGCTATCTGTTGTATCTTTAATCTTTATATCAGTTTTATACAAGAGACGACCTTTGGCCTGTACCTGTACAATTTAATGTTTTAGTACAATCCATAATCTGAATTTTCACTTATTTTGCATTCAATAGCCAGGTAGCGCAACAGATAGGCACTTTCTCGTAAATAAAACCACTGAAGCCACTCTTCGTACATGATTAAAGTTGATGGCTAGAACGATGATCTAATGGCATTAAGCCCGCCATTAATTTCTTACATACATATGTAAGAAATTTATAATTTTGCCAATGCTTTCGCACTGTCTTCACTTATCTTATCATAAAATGGCTATTTTGAACTAAAGTACTTACATTTGAAATTATAATTGTGTTTACTAAATAAGACAAGTTAATTTGAAGATTTGTAAGTATATACTAATACACTTAAATAATAGACGGTAGTTGTATTTTCAACGTATATTTTTATATTTCAAATAACTCATTCAATACACAAATAAAAAGCCAGTAAGTATATTACCGCTTTTATACAAAATCTCATCATCATCATTAGTAGCACTCGAACACATTGCAGCTCACTCAGTCCGTGCCATTTTCGAACATTTAAGTAAACAATAGTAAGCGTATATTGTATTAAAAGGACCCTCAGACGTAGATATTACTGACAAGACAATATTCTCTACCAGCTCCTTCGCAGGCTAATGTAATGGGAAGATAATACTCGTATAAATGTGGATCGTCTATGGGAGGCCTAAGAGGTAAAGTATTTGTATATGTATTGTGTTTGAAGACATATTCGACTACCAGCAAGTCTTCGACTAGGTAACTGAGCACAATAAGATTGGTTGATCTACTATGAGGGGCATAGCTGATAAGTTTTTGCAGTATTGCAGATGTTGCGCAGTAAATTTGATTTTCTGAGGGGTCCTAAGGGGTAGGGGCAGTCTTTGTTTATAGGTCTAAGATCTCGAAGAAGTATTCGATCTCCAATAAGCAGTCTTCAGCCAGCCGAACTAGCGCAACCGGCCGCGACTAGGCTTGTTGCGTGGCACATCATCAATAGTCTCTTTCACACTACACTAAATGGAAAGAGATACGTAATATTATCGCGCGGTAAGGAATCGCGTGGCAGCATAGTGTGTGAGATGCAGCATTTGCGTTATAAAATTGATCTTCTATGAGGGGTCTCATAGGTAACAGTCTTTGTTTATAAGTCTAATATCTTGAAGAAGTATTCGACCTCCAGCAGGCCGTCCTCGGCCAGGTCGCTGCAGTGGACGGCGTTCTGCACTTTGTTGACGCCAAGCTTTGCGCGAAGCGTGTGCGGCCGCAGCAATCGTGCTATTTCCTGGAAATACGTATAGAACACGTAAGTCAGGAAACTTCGAATTCCGAAATCACGCTGTTCACTATATCTCGACTTCTACGATAGCTAGAGAAATGAAATTTTATGGCCCTAGGGTACTATTTGGGTACTATTTTTTGAGATATAAAGCGTTTCCAAAAACAAAGCCGTTCCAGAGATACAAACGGTCTACGCCAGCTTGACGCCCGGTAGCGCACACCGTGTACAGGCCTTATATTTCAGAAAGTTTAAGGGTACCTACTATTTTTTTCACCTAGCTATTTTGTCGGTACTATTTGGGTACTATTTATTGACTGCATCAGATTCTGAATATCTTTACGGTGTACGCTATCTTGACGGACACTGCGTTATGGCCTGTCCATCCTGTCAGGATCTTTGAGAGCGCCGGCGCCGCAAGCAACGCATGCATGAAAGAGTCGCGAGCGGCTTTCGGCGCCCCGTGAGACCCTGCGCCCGTGTGCGGTGCACACCCTGCACCATAGGTAAAGCTGCTTTTGGTAGTCAACAGACGTGTTTTCGAAAGAGTAGAAGAGGAATTACCGGATCGGAGGGGCCAACAAGTTTCCTGAACTCCACCGCTGTATTCACAGTCTTGTCCTTAGCTTGCAACTCCATGGCCACACAGGGTCCACTCGCCAACTCCTCTACCATACCCTGAAAACGACAAATGTTTAGTATAAACACATATGCACGAGATTGAACTAATATGGGCTCGTTTCTTGGTTTTAGGATACAATTTATACCTAAGTAATCTGAGTCAGTTGGGTTATTTAAAGTCGAACACAAATTATTGGGAAAGGGATTGCTTATAGCAAAATGTACCTATATCGCACCCTTGGTCAAATAACGTCGTATCTGCAAAATGACAAATTTTCAGGATCTGTGTGTATCATGTAGTTCGTATGATTTTTATGACTTTAGAGCAATAAAAAAACTTTGAACGTAAAGTCACATGCGACGTTATTTGACCAAGGGTACGATATGGGTAGTTCGATAGTGGGTAGTTGGCTGCCATCACGATTACATGCTAAATAGAGTGCTCTTCAATTTTAATCAGTTTTACTGGAAAAAAGTCGTTGTGCCGCTATTTAAAAAGCTTGTGTGAAGTGCGCTTAAATCAAAGGACCTATTTAACAATCTCGTCATAATCATAATACTGCCTCAGTGCCATAAATCGTATATGATAACCGAACAATCATTAGTATTGCGAGTGGTCATTTAGTCGTACCCGCAAGAACTGGCTTATAGTAAAGCAGCTTTACAATTCGGCGTCTACGTCACGCGCTGCGACGGCTTTGTGACTAAGTGAGCGGAATTACGCGGGTGAATCTCCAGCGATCTGAGTTCGAATCCCCGGTGCCTAACGAGAAATAAGTTTTTTGCTTTTTCATTTTTATTATTATTTTTTTGGACTTATTTATTTTTCTGAATATAATAAAAATGGTGGCCGTCGTTTGTGAAGCCTGTAAAACAAACATAAGTGTGACCCAAAAACGAGTCAAGTGTACTAATGTTGCTTGCAATCATTCGTACCATTCCGAATGTGTCAATTTTGATTCGTCGGATACAAGAAGTACATGGAAATGTCCGTATTGTGTGGCTAGCCAAAGGAAAAGGGACAACTCAAACACCCCATGCCAGGCTGGCAAGTCTGCTGCACTTCCGCAGTCGCGAGTAGACGTACCGAAAGATAAAGTGGTAAATCCAACTAGCTCGGACCCCAATAAAATCGTGCTCGAAGAACTTCGAGCTTTTCGCGCTCAGATCACTGCGCAACTCAATGAACATAATGAGGCATTCAGACGACTTGAAGCTTGCTTTGATGTTGTGAAGGATAACATAAATGACCTCCAAAGGAAAGTTACTGATTTGGAGCTGAAATCGGATCGTATCGACACAATTGAAACCCAACTGCACAATCTAATAGAAAAGAATGCAAAGCTGGAATATGAACTAAATATAAGGGATCAAAGAGACCGAAGAAACAACTTGGAGATAACAGGGGTCCCGCAATGCCCGAACGAGGACGTAGCTTCTGTTATCAGTAATATAGCGGAGTTAATAAAGATGCCATTATCTGCCGACGATCTGGAATGGACTTACCGCATCAAGGGGTCCAGCTCGTCTGAAGAAACACCTGCGGATTCAACTGACCAAGCCGTAAGAGCTACTTTTGCTGAGATAACAGAAGCCCCTAAGGGTCCGGCCCGTATAATAATGCGTTTCCGTCAGCTGCAGACCAAATTTAACTTTATTGCAGCGGAAAAAGAACACAGACGCAATAATGGTGGAACTGGTATTACTACGTCAGATCTCGGCTTTTCCGGAGAAACCCGCAAAATCTACTTGGCGGACAATTTAACCCCTGCAAACCGGCAGCTCCGTCGTCTGGCTAAGGAAATGACAAGTGAAAAGGGGTACAAATACGCTTGGGTTCAGGACTGTAAAATTTTGGTTCGCAAAACGGAGAAATCAAAGGTTATTCGTATAAATACTGTTAGTGACCTGAATAGTCTCTAGGTGTTTGACATTATATGTGATAAAAATGGTTGCAAAAAGTGTTCAATTAAAATATGTTAATTTAAAAATATCTTTAATAAATGTAAGGTCATTAAGTACAGGTAGAGATGAGTTAATTGAAACAATAAAGACAGAAAGGCCGGATATAGTGGCTATTACGGAAACCTGGCTGGCTGAATCCTCGGACTTAAAGTATTTTCATATTTCTGGTTACCAACTCACACACAAAGCCCGTGGAACAGGCCAGCGAGGGGGAGGTGTCGGCGCCTATATTCGTAGCGACTTAACTGTTCACAAGGTAAATGTCGTAGAGCGTTGCTTCGAACAATTTTGGCTTGAAATCAAATTAAAAAAATTTAAAATGTGCATTGGAATAGTGTACCGTCCACCTGATTCCAATCTTTTAAACTTTATCGATAATTTGAGTGACACTCTAGCGGACATTGGGCCAGCATATGATAACCTGTGTTTAGTCGGTGACATCAACTTGGATCTACTCTGCGGAGACGGCAGCGGTCAGTCAAATTTCAATGATCTCTTGACTGAGCACAGCCTACACCAAGTTGTCAATAAACCAACCCGCGTAACCGATACAAGTCGTACTCTCATAGACGTTATATGCTGTAGTAAAAATCTAAAAGCGAAAGAAGTTCGTATTCAACACAATGACTGTCTTAGTGATCATGGTTTTATCACAGCTGATTTTGAAATAAAAATTGCAAAACCTTCTGCTAGAACTATAACGTATAGACCCTTTGATCAATTTGACCTAGAAACTTATCAAACTGCATCTTCTGCGACCCCATGGGAGTGGGTTTTGGACTACAAAGATAACGTCGATGCGGCAGTTGAATGTTTTACTTTTTTAATTTTACAACTATTTGATCATTTTGTGCCGTGCCGTACTAAAACTTTTACGAACCCTCCAACTCCTTGGTTAACGGACAGCATAAGAGCCATGCGTCATGATAGAGATAAAGCCTGCTCGCTAGCCAAACAAACGGGCAAGGAGGAACATATTAAAACGTACAAAATATATCGCAACTTAGTAAATAATACATGCCGAACCGAAAAACATAATTATTTCACTCTCAGAGTAAACAATTGTATAAAAAATAGTCGTAAAATGTGGGCGGAAATAAAAAAAACCCTAGGGACCGATACAGTAAATCAACTGCCATCTCAATTTCGTAGTCCAAATGAAATTAATAGATATTTTGTTGATACAGTACCACAAACATGTCAAAATCCAGAGCTAATATATACGTACTCAAATACTAAGTTCTCTGAACCTGTATTTACATTTAACGAATTATCGCTTGATAGCGTGAATAAAATCATTAACTCCATCACATCTAATGCTATGGGAATTGATGCTATATCAATGAAAATGATAAAACTTACTTTACCATATTCATTAAAAGCAATTACACACATACTAAATATGTCTCTGAAGACTGGATACTTTCCTGCATCTTGGCGAACGGCCCTAATTAAACCTTTACCCAAAAAAGAGCCCGTAGAAACTCTAAGAGACCTTAGACCGATTGGGCTTCTTCCAGCTTTGTCAAAAATCTTAGAAAAAGCCGTCCATCAACAAATATTACCATACTTAGAGCATCACGATATCATACCGCGTAGTCAATCTGGTTTTAGAAAGAGTCATAGTACTACCACAGCTCTTTTACATATTGTTGACGAGATACTTGCAGCTTCGGACGGGAAAAAGGCATCAATTTTAGTTCTATTGGATTACAGCCGCGCTTTTGACTGTCTGGATTTAGGTATCCTTTTGGCAAAACTAAAACACTATGGCTGTGATGAAACTGTGTTATCTTGGTTTGACAGTTACTTTCAAAATAGAATGCAGTTAGTGGAATGTGTAAATGACAAGGGAATTAGAGTACAGTCTGAACCATTACCGGTACTAAAAGGCGTAGTTCAAGGTTCCATATTAGGCCCTACACTGTACTCCATTTATACCGCCGACTTACTTAAAGCCACAAAATTCGGACTCACTCATATGTACGCAGATGATACACAGGTTATCGTATGTGCCAGTCCTAATGACGTAGACATATCACATGCTGTAGCCAAACTGAATGAAGATTTGGACTCAATTAGGACGTGGTCAGAAAATCACGGGCTTAAACTAAATGCACAAAAATGTACTTACGTTGTTTTAGGTACTAAAAACCAAATTAATGCAGTACGTCGCGTCGTAATAACCCTTCTATTTTAATTAATAAAGAACCGATTAAAGAGTCTTTAGTCGTAAGGAATCTAGGAGTCCTTTTCGATGGAAGACTCAAATTCGAGGAGCATGTCAAGTCCAAAACATCAAAGAGTTATGGAGCACTTAAAACTCTGTACAAAATTCGCCCGTTTTTAAGCACGTCAGTTAGACTAAAAGTAACGGAATCCTTAGTTTTATCCAACTTGGACTATTGTGACGTGGTATATGGTCCCTGTATGTATAAAAAAACGGAAAGAAAAGTACAGCGGGTCCAAAACTCTTGCATGCGCTACTGCTTTGATATAAATCGAAGGTCTCATATAACTCCGTATCTAAACACTTATAATATTCTTAACATGAAAAACAGACGTAAGCTTAAGTTGGCGACATTAATCTTTAATATTAAGTCGAGTAGTCATCCAAAGTACTTGTATGATAAATTTTCATGGCCAACCGATGACAGCAGAACTGGTTCAATAAGTGTCCCACGCACTCATAAATTGATTTCATTTAGGGGTAGCTTTCGTTTTGCAGCATCTAAATGCTGGAATGATTTGCCTCCCCCTGTAAAGAAAACGAAAACGCTACACGCCTTTAAGGAGAAATGCAAAAACTGGCTTCTGTCTCAGCAAAAAGAGTCATGCGTCTGGCCGCAAGTAAAAACGTCAAAGAGATAGCTAGACAGTTGTTAGTAGTTTTCCATTTAACATTTTATTTTTCTTGTAGATATAATATGGAACATATGTTGCCTTATTTTTCAACCAATCTAATAATACCCTATACCTTTTATATTAATATTGGGACCCTATTTAAGATACCTCTCAAAGTCAATATGCCTTGTTTTAATAACTGTCGTGTTGGCAGCGAGCCTACCACCTAACTCACTTAGTTAAGTTTAGTATTAGGTACTTAGATATTAAGTTATGGTTGGAGACTGAAAACCAGCGACTCCGCTGAGTCTCAATCCATTTTACCACACTATTGTTTAAGTTTTCTTTTTTGTTATGTACATTTTAATTGTGCTGGTAAATAAATTTTCTTTTATTTATTTTTATTTATATGTTAAAAAGGTGGGAAGTGTTACGACGGGGGAGTAGAGGTTTTAGAAGTCTGAAAAATCGTGTGACGCATTTTTTTGGATGTCTCCTAAGGAATAATCGAATAATTAGGTGCAATGAGTGTATTGAGAGCGACTGACAACTGGGATTTCCAGCTATGTCTAGGTAGGTTTTTTGAACATGAACTTCATGAAACTAGGCAGCGTTAACGCTCTCGACGATGAGCTCGACCAAGTGGAAGCTTCCGTCATCGATGAAACGGAATGCAGTTTCAGATTACAGTGTGTAGTTAGAACTTACCTTATACTCCGGCACAATCCCCTTATAGACTTCATAGAATTCGGCAGCGTTGACGCTTTCGACAATGAGCATGTTGAGGGCAGTGATGTCGAAGCCTCCCTCATCAATGATCTCGAGGGCGGTCCCGAGCTTGCCCTCCCGAACTGCGTGCGGCTTCAGAATGCAAAGTGTGCAATTTGCGAGAGTGGCCGTCGGCCGCAGCCGCACCACCCCCGGCGAGGACGGGAAGAAGTACGAGATGTCCTGCCAAATAACACCTAGTCAACACAAAACAATAATACACTACAAAAAAAATACTTAATACTTGAGACTAATATGGTGGGGAGGTACAGTCACATCACATTAAAGGTGATCCGATATATATGGTGTGCGTTTGTGGAGCGAGCGCAGTGGTTGAAAATTGTATAGTAGCATTACTTTTATTGGTCATTATCATTAAACAATACTAAAAATACACAGAAATGTTAGTCAAGCTTTTTTCGTCTAATGCGTAATAAATAATGAGCAGAACTATAGGCAATAGGTATGTGGAAGAGAGGACAATAGAGAGATCTCTCTCCAGGCAGGTGTTGTGCCTGGGGACCGAAGGGAGATGGTTGGAAGTGTTATATATTGAAAGTGTGTTACAACCAGACAGAAGTCTCTGTGGCAAAAACGTCAATTAACTAGGGACTTCTTTCCGATATTAAATTTATCGATAACTGTTTCAAATACTTACTTATTTCGAAGTGATATTTCATAGTAGATATTACCGCATGAAATAGAAATTAACTAAAATGCTGATTACGATGTTTTATAATGAGAATAATTATATAAAATTTAAATACCTAATTTATAGGCATACTTAAAGGTATTTTAAAATTCGAATAAACATCAATTTCGAATAAACATTTATTATCAACGTGATTTTTCTTACACATTTTTTTTTATGCTATTCAATCGATTTCCATACAAAGTAAGCTGAAACTAAAAGTGCCTTGCAAGCTTGCAACCGATAAGAGGCCAATTTAGGTAAATTGTATGACTTTAGGTAAATTGTATGACATTGTGTAAATTGTGTAGCATAATAGTATAATCTAATCGTCACTACTTTGAAAAAAACTCGTATCTAAAAACGATGCAGAGAAAAACGTCAAAAGTTACATACGAACGTCATATACACTTACTGCGTTTTTACCCGGAGTCAGAGTTAGATACGTGTTTTTTTAAAAGTACTGATGTAATATAATAATACCTACTCAGTTTTTGGAAAATATATGTAAAAATGTGAAAATAAAATAAATATAGGTAGATAGTAATTTCTATTTATGGGAGTAGGTAACTAAATTTAAATCTTGTACACGACCTTACAATTAAATGTCTTTAAATTACTTATTTAAATGTATTGTTGTGACATAAGCAAGTACAATGTATCGATAAATTAATATCGTTGGGAAGTCCCTTTTTACAATTTTATTCGTGCCACAAAAACTTCTATGCCTGGTTACAACACTTTCATAGCGCGATGTAGAACAGTATGGAGATGACGCTATTTGTATGGACGTTGATGTAAGCGCCATCTATCCATTGTCGATGTTGATGTCCACTGCTTCCAGCGTATGTCACTAGGTGGCGGTGTCGCCACAGCAGCCCCCCTTTGAGACCGGAGGGTTGATGTGAAAGCCGCCTGTGCGTCATGTCGTCGCTTGTAAGTGCCAGTTGCTCGCGCCGCGTCGCGCGTAGGCAACGGTCGACACCAAGGGCAGGCGACGTGTCCCTGTTAGCCGGCGAGGTGCACCAAGCCTGTTGACTGATGAGAGCGGAGTCTTCAGAGGTACCAGGCATGATGTATGCTAGGGTATCTCAGAGAAGCTGACTGACTTGCTGTGAGGCTGCGTCAGTCTTGAAGTTGGATGCGATGTTGTCATCACGTCGGGGTCACCAATGTGGAATAGAGGACAATATAGAGATCTCTCTCCAGGCGGGTGTTGTGCCAGGGGACCGAAGTCCGAAGGAAGATGGTTAAAAGTGTTATCTATTGAGTGTGTTACAATGTTACAACACTTCGATAACGCGAAGTAGGACAGTATGGAGATGACGCTATTTGTATGGACGTTGATGTAAGCGCCATCTATCCATTGTCGATGTTGATGTCCACTGCTTCCAGCGTATGTCACTAGGTGGCGGTGTCGCCACACACAGTCATACACTTTATTTGGGGTATTTGACAATAGATAAAACAAAACATTTAAAAAATTAACACTTTACAGCAATTTACAATTAACTTAAGAGCCTCCGCAAATTGGGCCACAAGCTGCGGGCGAGGTTTTTCATACATTTTGTATGACACCAGCGCACACTGGGTTCGAGTGGCCGCGTTGGGGCCGCAAGCTGCGGGAGTGGCGCACTGTGTCACTTGTAGGCCCATTTAGTGGCCGCCACTGGCGGCTCAATATGCGGCCGCTCTAAAGTGTTACTGAACCGGCGAGCTACAATCATCGGCCTTATATTCGCCTACCATCTGGTGCTACTGAGGCCAATCACAACTCAGTTATTGCATTTTTAGGGTTCCGTAGCCAAAATAGCAAAAACGGAACCCTTATAGTTTCGTCATGTCCGTCCGTCCGTCTGTCCGTATGTCACAGGCATTTTACTCAAAAACTACACGATGGATATTGATGAGGAATGTAGGTGTCTTGTATGAGCCGCTACTTAGTTTGGTAGTTGGTAACTAAAATAAATATTTTTAAGGGGGGTCCCCCCCTTACTTACAAATTTTTTTTAGAAACTATCAAGGTGTGGTACATATTTCGATAGCTCTTTCAAAAACATTTTAAGGTTTCTAAGTAATGTTTTTGATTAAGTGAATACCTTTGGAAATAATCGCTCCGAAAGTCGTAAAAATTGTGATGAAATCTGTGTCATTTATAAAAAACATGTTTGAATATTTAATACCTATTCTGATGTTAAACAGCTGTATGTAGATAATGTAATGTTTATTTTATCTAGTAATTGCACCTCTATAACTAATATAAGCCTCCCTCCCTGTATTAATGGAACCCTCTGTAAATGAGAAAGTTATTTATTTATACCTGGATATCTCAGACACTGGGTAAGTGGAATACTTCTTTAAGTGAGACAAATTTGCGGATCCCTTAAGGTCCCAGTTATCCAGGTTTCACTGTAGGTATAGTATTTTAAACAAAACTCCGTATAGGTACTAGCTTTTAAAACTAATTCATGTGTCCTGGCAGTAAATACCATATTCAAACGTTGCAGAACCGGAGTATGCACAAGATGTAGAAATGAAAACTAATATGAAAATGCTTAACTTGTCACCAGCAGTCTGCTTCCCGCATTCTCATGCTTATCCTATCAATTAAGTTGTACATATGTACCATGCTACTGGACGTACCTCCAAAGCATTATCCGCATTTGTGGATGCATGCGCACAGTTCCTCACAGCATCTGCGCCATACAGGGCTCTTATGGTGCCAGGGGCAGCCTTCAGTGGGTCCTTGTCCCCCAAGCATTCAATACATGCTTTCACTGCGTTTTTACCAACTAACTCCATGCCATACACTAGTTGCCCTAGCATATGTTCTATGATAAATCTGTAAATATTAATTTTAATCAGGGCTGGACTTTGGCCTTCATTAAGATAGAGGTTTCTACAAGTGCCTTTCTCTTCTTTTATTTTGGGACAACCTCCCTAATCTGACTAGTGTTCAAATATTAGTGACTAGAGTTCGTTGATCGCTGGGACTCTCAATTATTGCGATGGTGGATACGGATCCAGAAGATCTGTTAATGTAATATAAGGTTCTGTTTGTTTTCTTTGTGTATTGTGATATAACTAACACTATTTTAACTTTATGTTTGTTACTAACACTTATGGGCTTAAAGCCTGAAATAAAGTATTTGAATTTAAATACAATGTGCTATACTGTAAATACTATTGCCATCCATAATGCTGATCACAACAATTAACAAATTATATTTTTAAGATTATTAATAAAACAACTGAAATACTTACGGCAATGAAGGGTCATTCAATGTGTGTCTATAGACAAAGTTAATATCATCTTGTGTGAGACGAGCTTTCTTCATTTTGGTAACCCGTAAACCATGATCATGAAAATAAGTCACAATTTTTCCAGCTATATTAGTTGGTATTGGTTTCAGCATAGCAAATGTTCTGAAACAGTAATGACAGGACCGCTAGTTGATTTATATGTCACACCAAACTTGTCTCATTCAATTAAATATAATTAAAGCCACTTTAAAATATTTACTTTAGAAATACAAATCTGAATCGACTAGTGCTTCGGAAAAAATTACAAAAACTAAAAGCCGAATTTTTCTAAAAAAATAGTTGATTGTACAATCATAATAAATAGAATATGATGATAAGATGGTTCTTACACTTCCATATCTTTCTGTAATCTCTTTCTGGTGTCTTCGCAGGCGAAATCTACAATTTTGATCAAGCGCCCTAAAATGAATATAGTCCCACCAATAAAAAACTTATCCAAGGTGACTGCGTTTACTTTTACCCTTCGGACAAAAGTTTTACGAGTTTTCAAATCAAACATTTCTACTGTATCGTCTGTTGGATAATAAAATACATTATAACGCCGTGTAACACTAGCTTGGCTGTCATACCATTCGCCAACAAACGAATACTTCTCTCTATAAGCCCCTTCCTGAAAATAAAATCAAATAGAAAATTGTTGAAACTGAATTACTTTCAAAACATAAACAATAAATACTTAAACTACTTACCATTTTTTATTGAAAAAAAGTCAAACGCTCATTTCGAAAGTATGCCTAAAATTAAATTAACGTAAGCTGCTAGGCTACATGTAAACATTAACAACCAATTAACAACAAAGCCCGTTCTGTCTGACTGACTTTAAAAACTATTGGGTTGCCATTACTTTAGCTTTATTAATCGTGACTTTTCATCATTCATTAAGTTGTCAGCGAGCGAGCGACGTCCAAACCAAACGGCACGTTTTGTTGGCCAACCGGTAGGGTGCATTCCTACCGGTTGGCCAACAAAACGTCAAAATCGTTATTTCGTCAAAAGCTGCGTACACACAAGCCAACGAACGCCAACGAATGGGTTTCGCCGGCCTTCGTTGGCCCAGTCTGAGAGTAATCAAAAGAGGATCTATCTAAAAAAATGCATATGGCAACATTGGGAACACAATAGCAAGAGGATCAAATTTTTGCTTATTAGTAGCAAGAAAGCATGACACTAATGAGCAAGTGCTACTTAGTGGCATCATGGCATGTGTGTCTAGTCATTGCTACTAATGAGCATCATGCACATTAACGCATGCTCAAGAATCAACCGCTGTTTGATTTTGAAGCATGCTAACTGAGGCGCGGGTGGAAGGGGGAGTGTTTCAAACTCGTCTGAACAGGCTTGCTTTTTAACATGCTAGTGTCATGGACGGATTCATTGGCGGGAATTTGAAACAAAAGTGCGGAGAATTTTGAATTTTATGAAAACTTTTTCAATTTCGTCTTATATTTCAATAGTACCTATATGGGCAGTTAGTGTGTTGCTGTTTGTACAAGATGGGTATTATACCCTCTGTTCGATATTTAAAGAGCTATCTATATTCATGATACATATCTAGCCCAAATGAATAGTGAATGACTAGTGTCAAAAGGGATGGTTTTGCCGTTAAATTGGATTGTTAACCTCCTTTTCGTTTGTATGGAGAAACTTGCGACTAAAATCACCTGAAACCAACCTTAAACTAATAAATAAGTGGAGTAGGTAATTTAACACCACTAGAAAAATGTCAAAGTGACAATTGCGTTGTGAAACTATAGCAGGCTTTCTGCCGATTAATATTTGGTGTAAATCAGTGTCAATAGTACTTAAATAAATAAAGGCGTGTTAGACACAAATACAATGGTAAGATTTCAGTCGGGTGATATTGGATCATGAATAAATTAATCCCAATGCCTAGGGCTTACCCCATTTATTACCCCAGATTTGCCCCGGATATTTGCCGTCTCCGGTGCCTTGCTAATTAAAAAGTTTTTCACCACTGGAGCACCATTTTTCTCAAACATTGAACAGATGTCTGGCCTGGACAGTACACACGGCGGAGACAGGTTACCTGCCTCGTACACCTGCTTAGCAAGCCTCGTTAGCGCCACAGAATAAGAATTCGTCAGACGGAGCTGACCCGTATCCGACCGTCTCTCTCTCTATCGCATAACGCGTTCTCTTTTTTCCACTCAAGAGTGGCGATATTTAATAATAGTTGCTGCGCAACGGAAATGTGGAGGGAGTGAGTCAGTCCTGTTAGCGCTCTATGTTCTAGGCAGGAATACCATATCTATTCTATTCGTCAGGTAGTCCATGGCATCCA
Organism: Eudemis profundana; assembly: GCA_947034925.1. NCBI lineage: Eukaryota > Metazoa > Arthropoda > Insecta > Lepidoptera > Tortricidae > Eudemis > Eudemis profundana. The sequence goes on from OX344798.1 coordinate 17,154,199, forward strand.
ACACATACGACAGCATACGATTCTGGCCAGGAGTGCCAGAAAGAGGGATATGCTCTGTCTCGTCCTTACTCATTAGAATAATAATAAATACGAATCCTTTATGTCCTTTATGATGCATAATAAAAGACAAATGTTTTCAGGTTTTCGATTACTTTGACAAACATATTTTCCTATGTGAAATGTACAACGAAGAGAGCGACGAAATAATTGACGTAACACTCAATTTCTTTCCTTTTGATAATTCCGTACTTGTAGTCGATCCGAGAAAAGGTAAAAAGCTACTCCGAAGAGTACAACTGCCGTCGCTAAAGATGGAGATGCTACAGATAGGCAATGTTGTTAACATATTTTCTAAACTGCTTAAAATAAAGGATTGTGCTCCTATAACGAAAAGAACGATGTTTAATAAAATGGAGAGGTAAAAAGAACCATATAGGTATGTAGTACTTAGATAGTAGGTAATTAAGTGCTTGGAAATAATATGGCTCATTTAAACTTAATAATGCGCTAATGGGGTCCCTCCCGTATTCTTTTCCTCGACTCGTATTGTCCTCGACATTATCCGCGGATACTTGATAGATAGAGTTGATAGTCCATTGAATCACTCGGGGTGGTCCGGTTTCACTCGGGGTGGTCCGGCTAGCGACCTGGTTCGACCCCAGGGAACGCCACGGCCGACCACCCGGTCAGGTAATCGCTATGCCCAATAGGGTTGCGAGTTAGTCAGGAGTTCAAAAAAAATAGTCCATTGGGTCGGCACAATAATTATCATAGATTGGTCTGCAGTCTGCACCCGGATTTTCGACTGAAGATGGAAATTTGTAGTGCTAAACTCCCTACATAAGTACATAACATAGGTAGCCTTTTCTTACTTGTTATACTATCGCTACCTACTTTCTTGGAGCCTTGGCTGCTATGGATCGGTGACGTAAAGAATGAGATAACTTGACCCTATTTGCATTTGTAAGAGCTACTGATGTTCAAAACACTGGGTAATTTAACGCTTAAAGATTGTTATTTTGAATAATAGCACCTTCGCTATGATAAAACCATGCCATCCGACGGAGTACGGAAAAGTGATAACGTTCATAATAAAGAAAGGTTTCCAAATCGTCCGTATGAAAAATGCCAAAGCTGATAAAGATTTTGCAATGGAACTGTACCAGAATGTTGCCGGAAGCGATATGCTACCGTGAGTATAAAATTACATACCTACCTACATACTATACTAGGTACCGTGTACGTTCGCAATTATCATTGTTTATAAACCTTTCGACGCATAACACCATAAACGCCAAATTTAATAAATACTTTCAATGAAAATTATTTTGAACATGATCGGATTTACCGTTTTTGTGTTATTGCCGATGCCGATAAACTGCGCTTCTCAACAAAATGACGTAATTGCTTTGCTATGAAGATATGCTCTTTTGTTGATACACTTTTCTACATCGTATTTTTTACCCTACAAACGAGTTTTTTTTTACAAAGCAAAACCACCGAACTGAACCTTGACCACCAGAACCTTTGACTTGCATAAAGTAATCGGTACCTACTAAAAAGCGATAGGTAAATCATTAATGCAGCCCAGCGGAAAATAGTTTAACTACCTAATTGTGAAAATTAAGGACTACTAGCGCCATATTCCGATGAGAAGAACAAGTTTATCAACTAGATGCTGATAAAATAGGCATTAAACGATAGTTCTCCAGTAAGGTTGCCTCACTGGAAAACCACCACTTGTGTTGTGACTGATCTTGTGAAGCAAGTTTCAAGCTGCAAGGCCAGAAGCTCGTCTACAAGTGCCCTTTGTCCCGTAGTAATTTCAAGTGAAGCTGAAGGCCTGAAGTGTCCCAGGGCGTTTTACGCAAACAATATATCAGTGTCATTTTCGCGAGCCCGAAGGGCGAGCCTCAAGGTGCGAGGCCGAAGACAGGGGTTCTCTACAAGCGTTCTATATGACGCAGTAATTACAAGCGAGGCCAAAGGGAACAAGCGGCCCAGCCCAGGTCATTTTATACCATAAATCGTATGTCAGTCTAATTTTAGCGCGCCCGAAGACTAGCAAGCTTCTCTGTAAGCTTTCTTCATTCCCAGCGGAGGCCGAAGGCCGAACATCGCTTTGGGCCAAAGGCACGAAGCATCCCTGGTTATCTCACGCAAACCGTATGAGTCCAATTTAGTATAGGAGTCCGAAGGACGATTTTCAGGCTGCAAATCCGAAGACGTAGCTCCACTGCAAGAACCCTATATTCAGCAGTAATAGGCAAAAGGCATGAAACATCTCAGGCAAGCAAAAATCATGTTTTAGTCTTTTTTGTAGTCGGGTTTTAATTTTTAACTTTATTTTCATCTGTAGTACCGGCTACAGTATGGTACGGTACCCTACACTGAGCATGGTCTGACATGCTCTTGGCCAGTGTTTTTTTCATAGTTTCATACCGGTTTAAAAGATAAAGGGCTGGGAGGGGGAGGGGGAGAGGGTACAATTTTTGCTACTTTCTAGCGATTTTTCCAAAAGATTCGGAAGTAGGACGAAAGGAAAAGGAATCTGCTTCAGTGGCAAACATTTTACAAGACCCAAGTAGTGTTTTGCGTTGCGTTGGTGAAAATTTTAGTAGTTGATATTTGGTGTAATCATTTTTATAAATTCGCAAAATACCACAAAACCTCGGGTTGATGTTTCCCGTTTATGGTGTTATGCGTCGAAATGTTTATAACCACAAATCGATTAATAATTTCTGTACAGAATAATAATAGACTACATTACGTCCGGAGAGGTTGTTGGATTAGAGCTGGTAGCTCCTGAGGCTGTGAGTTACTGGCGCTCTTGCTTGGGAGCTACTGACCCTAAAAAAGCCGCGCCTGGAACCCTGAGGCGCCTATTTGGTGAAAATATTTTAAAAAATACGGCTCATGGCTGCTGTACTCGACCAGGTGCCGCAAAGGTTGGTGTGACTTCTATATTAGACCAGATAAATCGTACCCGTTGCTCAACAGTTGGATTATTTAAGTTTTCATTTGGTGTTTATTGGCTCCTACACACAACGGCTGGCCGGCAGTGGCGGCGTCCGGGGGGTGGGGGTGCATTCGCCATCCCCAGAGATATGAAATACGGCACGCTGTGTCACTCCCCCTCCCCAGTGCTCACTCCGACCTTGCTCGGGCCCAGCTAAGTTTCTTGCCGGAGTCTTCTTAGCTGGGCTAGGTTTAGCGAACCGGCAACTAAAACTCCCATTAGTTCGATGCTCACACTCTCATACGACAGGATGATCCGCTTCATCCTTCCCGCTGGTCCGCTTACCCCCGTCGTGGCGAACATAAAAATATGGGTGAGGTCGCAAATAATCATCGCACAACGCTGAATATGTTGGGATGTTGTTAGCATACATATAAGTAGTGTAAACTCAATTTTGCTAGCTTAGTGGGAGTGACACCGCCCACGAAGCTAGAGGTCCCGGGTTCAAAACCTGGTAAGGGCCAATATTTGTGGATTGAGCGCGAGTATTTGTTCCTGACTGAATGTTTCTATCTATTAAAGTACGTATTTATCTAAGTAAGTATGTACATTGTCATCTAGCACCCTTAATACAAAACACGGGTTCATTTGGGATTAGATTGACATGTATAAGATGTCCCGTGATATTAATATTAAATTAAAAACTTATTTACAATATGTCGCATATTTCACCGCAGGAGTCAACTAAGGGTCCGGAATACGTGCGTTGCAGTGGTGCGTGCATGTTACGTCCCAAGCCATCGAAATGTAAAAATGTGGTAGAATAATATTGTTCCTTACATTATATGTCGATACCTAGACCGCACACATATATACATCTCCAAAACTAAACGCATTTTTCAGAAGTTATAAACCAAACTCTGAAAAATTACCGAAAATTTTGGTGTTTTTCGACCACCATACATTTAGCACAACTTTTTCGAAACTGCAAAATCGAGTTTACACTACTTATATGTAGCCTAACAAACAACATCCCAACATATTCAGCGTTGTGCTATTTTTTGCGACCTCGAATGTTCGAAATGACTGGGTCAGCTGCTCACTTTGAGCAATCAGCGAAAAGAAAAGTCAAGGTGGCCCTGGCCAAACGACCTGGTTCGACTCCAGGCGTTCAGGCCCCCTTCTAGTCCGACCCTATCGAGGTGAACCGGGACAAGGCGACCTGGTTCGACCCCAGGCGCCCCCGGCACCCACGCAGTCCGATTCACTCGGGGTAGTCCGGCTAGCGACCTGGTTCGACCCCAGGGATCGCCGCACGGCCGACCACCCGGTCATATTATCGCTACGTACCTACTTACATCAATAAATGGAGAATGTGATCATGGTGTGTCTTATACCATTTTGCTCAAAATCACGAGCACTTTTCATTTATGCAATTAAAATGCCGTACAAATTTTGAATCTCCGTAAAAAACTGAGATTCAAAACCCTAAGCAGGCGCAGCGAATAAAGACACACCATGATCAGACAAAAAGTAAAAGGTACATATTTTCTGCATTCGACCCAAATTTATTCAATGGAAATATGTGACATTCCGCGGATAAAGGTACAGTCGCCATCAGATATATCTGAGCTGTCAGTGTACTCATAAATATCTGAACACGGCTCTAATACTATGAAAATAGAGCCGTGTTCAGATATTTATGAGTACACTGACAGCTCAGATATATCTGATGGCGACTGTACCTTATGGATATTGTCGCTTGCGTCCTTCTATCTTGATGTCCTATAGTAACGGAGTAGGATACGACGCAAGCGACAATATTCATAAGGTACCTTTACCTGTGGAACGTCACATATTACTCTTTAACCGCTCTCTGAATTTGATTGTGCTTTATACATGTGGAAGCACATTGCGAGCACTAACCTTAGGCGGTACTTTCACCCTTGAGTACCTAGGCAGCCATTAGCTAGAACTGGAAATGCAACCTGACGTCAGAATGGCGGGCACCATTTATTTCTTAAATATCTCTGGAGTTTAAAGAGCACATATTGACGTGGAGAACTCTTCACTAGGCGTAGGTATGGAAAGTTTCGGGTTAAATTCATTAACCGATTCGTTGAGGATGGCACGACAGGCGTGTCATGAAGGTTGGTGTGTGGCGTCATTCCGCACTGAAAGGGTTAACAGTACGCAGACAAAGTCAAAGTTTATTATTGCAGGTACTAGATTGGTTTTTTGGCTACGAAAACGGACAACTTAAAGTGCCTTTTAGAGCAACACTCAAAGAGTGCACATGTTGCATAATCAAACCGCACGCAATTATCGATGGTCATTTAGGAAACATTTTGGAGCACATTACTACGTCAAATATTTTTTATATTTCTGCAATGGCGATGTTTTCCTTAAATATTCATGACGCTAAAGAATTCTTCGAAGTATATAAAGGAGTTGTACCGGAATATGAGGTATGTCTCTTAGTCTTTGTGATGTGTGCGTGTGGATTGAGTGAGCACCCTTCTGAAATAAAAAAAAATATCCTGTTCATTTAGTAAAAGTTCTAAAACAATTGTAAAACTAAATCTCTGTATTTGTAAAAAGATAAATCAAAAGACCTTTAACGTGTGCTCCAGAATATAATGAAGTGTGATCAATCTAATCGATCTACTTACATTAGAAAAATTGCAATTGAATATCTTTAAAAACAGACAACGAATATAAAATATTAGATGGTGGATATTTAGTAAAAAATTTTACTAAAAGTTGAAGTAATATAGTTTATGTAATACTACAAATATTGAGATATTTACATTTTTAACTTACTTGAAACGTGTGGACTGAGGGAGCATTCACAAACATTTATTATCCAAAAACCTGCCACGTTAGTGGTTCGTTTTGTATTTTACAAATTCCCAGATTAGTTTTACTAAACTATACACATATATAGCAGTTTAAATCTTCAGTTTTTTCATCAGAAATCGGGTTTTCGAAAGTGTGCGGATTGAGTGAGCATAAGAAATTATTTGTAAAATCTTAAATACTACGTTACTAGGTGATCTACAAATTATAAAGGTAAGTTAGCATAGGTTTTACTAAAGATTCGTATATAAATATTATATGTTAAATGAATACATTCCCTGATTTCGTTGGTAGTTTGTGAGAACTGAGTGAGCACACGTTAAAGGTTATATCTTTTGATTTATCTTTTTACAAATACAGAGATTTAGTTTTACAATTGTTTTAGAACTTTTACTAAATGAACAGGATGTTTTTTTTTATTTCAGAAGGGTGCTCACTCAATCCACACGCACACCTTTGTGATTACAATACAATGCGCTTGCAACCTGTTACTTGAGAGGTTGCATGTTGTGTTATGTGGCTGCAATTTCTGCTTTCCTTCATATAGGCTGCATACTTGTGTGTATGTAACATAGTATGTACGTACCTACTGGCACCTAGAGATTCTAGAGCTTGCGGTTAATTAATTTACTGTTGATTTATACAGGGTGGGAGGGACTATACCGACATACTTTAGCCATGAATTCCTGGTGGTGTGACGAGTAAATAATGTTATATCAACATGGGTCGAATTTTGTCATTTTACATTAATAGTCTTATGGAACAAAATAAATCAGTAAATTAAGCCCCTCGTTATAAACATGTCCTTACTGGCTGAAAAGTTATCAAAAAGAAAAAAAAAGCTAAAATGGAAACGAAAGGTCGATTTTTTGGACTTGTAGTCGCTTACCATCAAATACTGCGAAGGTTAATTCCTGTTTAGTTAAAGGATTTAAAAAAAATAGTAAAGGTAGGTATCTTAGTCACATTTATTAGGGCTTGTTACACACTTGGGATTTTTCATTTACAAAATAATGGATGTCTCGGAAAGTAAGCGTTTTTCGACTATACATCACATAACATTTTTTACTCCTAATAGTTGTTAGAATCTATAATTAAAGTTTGTCGGTATAGCTCCCACGCTGTATAATGACTGATTCATTCATATTAACTTTCCTAATATTTTGACTTCAGAGTATGTGCGAACATCTAACAGAAGGCAAATGTGTTGCATTAGAAGTGAAGACTTTTGATCCAAATAAAAATGTCGTTGAAGAGTTCAGGAAATTGTGCGGTCCACGAGATCCGGTGACATATTATTCTTACACTCATTCCCAAAATACCGCTTTCCTAAAATACCAGATTTTTAAAATACCGGATTCTCGATACACCGGATTCTCCGTATACAAGATTCCCAAAATAACACACCCAACAAACTGATTTAGATCCTTGAGTAACTTACGATTTTATAATCTAGTGTAAGGGGAATGTGGTAAGACAGGAATCTCATGAATCGAACATCTGGTTTTTTGAAAAATCTGGTATTTTGGGAATGCGGTATTTCGGACACGAGCGTATTCTTATCCTACTACCTTAAACTTTAGGTTATATTTACCTCACCCCAGGCCGTAGGCCCATTTACATTTACCGCCCGCACCTGTACCTCTAGCACAACTGTTACACGCGACTCATTGTCGCGCGATAAATGCTACCTATCTCTTTCCACTCAATATAGTGTGACAGTGTCAGGTGATGCTCTGTCGCGCGAAATACGAAGTCGCGGCCAGTTATGCTAGACGTACTGCAATTATAAAAAAAAACTGTCTGGGGAAAAACGTAAAATAAACCTACTCAGCACAGGCGGTAACGAAAATAGCTCATTTGTAAGCCTTACCTACTCGACAGCCGGCACTAACACCTGCGATCAGCACCGGATGTAAGACGTTTTCGAGCCGGGGCAAAAATTTGATTTGGCGCTCTCTGCTCGGGTGCAGAAGTTATTATTTCAAAAATCTCACAAAAGTATATGAATTTGGCGCCCCCTGAAACTTCTGCTCGGGGCAGGTGCCTCAGTTTGCCCCCTTCATTCACATCGATAATTCTTATCGGATATCTCGGATGGCACAAATGATTTAAAATTTGGTACATATAGATAATTTTGTTTTCCAAGTTAATTTAAATGCGTTTCATCTCTGTAAGACAATAAATCAGTCCTCGTCGGCCATTCAATCGAGCGCCAACAATAACAATAGCCTAAATCGATGAATGTTTCAGAAGTCTAAGGCCTCTTGAACCAATGTTCATACAATGTTATTTCCGGTGATCTAGGAACTATGTCGCCAGCTGTACCCGGGCACTTTGAGAGCTTTGTACGGGAAAGACACCGTACATAACGCCGTGCACTGCACCGACTTGCAAGAGGATGCGGAAATAGAAGCCGAGTACCTGTTCAAGCTTTTGGTCAACCAATAAACTGATTTAAAATGTATTTTAATTTTTATACATTAGCTATCTACCTACATATATTAGATTTTTTAAACCACTTTTTGTTTCAATTCTCTATGGTAGCCTTTCCCACCTTTTTATAGGGCGGACCCCTTAGTGCACCTTGCCCTGATCCACGGACCTGATATTGTCATTAGAGTTCCGTACCTCAAAAGTAAAAAACGGAACCCTATAAGATGACTTTGTTGTCCAATGTCCGTCTGTCAAGACCCTTTATCTCGGGAACGCGTGGAGGTATCGAGTTGAAAATAAAACCATATACTCGCTACTCGCTAGTGAGCAGCATACGGACCCGCCTATCCAAGGCGTCCAGCTCAGTCTGAGTCCACCTTAGTATGCCAAAGGGGTAAGTGAGCAGGGGCATTACCCAAGCGTTGAAGGCCTGCCGCACCTTATTGCCACCAGACAAAAGAGTTAAGTACTTTCGTCAAGCTACAGAAGAAGCGCTCCTTCACCGTCGGCCTAGTGTCCCTGTCCGCAATACTCAAGGCCTGTGACATACCAAGGTACTTGTAGGTTTCAGCCTCGGAGACAGACCTGAGAGTCATCGTCTCGAAAAGTTGCAAATTCGGAGAATTTACGACTTTCCCTCGTTGTACATGCATGACCGCACTATACTCTTATACACTACTACACCAAACTCCATTTTGATGCTCTATTATTATTATTAAAAATATTTATATAGCATTGATATTCAGCTGTTCAAATCGTAACATATCGCATGGATAAAGAAAAATGGTCAAAGAGAGTAACTACTTGGCAAGGACCAGCAGGCAAAAGGAAAAGAGGTAGACCAAGAGAAAAATGGGTTGATGAGATAGTAAGAAAAGCTGGTGAAAACTGGATGATGAAAGCAAAGGACAGACAGACATGGAGAAAAATGGAGGAGGCCTTTACCCGTTGAGGGAATATTGAATTTTATATACTTAACTATGTTTTAAAAAGTATTCCTGTTTAGCATGTACATGAATACTTCTAAGTTATCATGTAAACCATTCATTATGGAAATAAAGAGGCTATTTTATTATTATTGAGCTGTTCACTTGTGCTTGTAATCATTTTTTATAGCATTATCATTGCCTTCTATTTCAATCTTGTCATACATCCATTTTCGGTTGATCCTGAAAAAGAAGTATGTTACAGAAACAATTAAAATGTCAAATCAAGTAAAATTTTAAAATTCAAGGCAATAACTACTTAAGTACTGGTTTTTGTTGTCCAGGGACCGGTACTTTCATTCACAGGGTTGGGAATGGGTTTTGCGTTAGGGTTTGCTCACAAAACGCTTTCTGTTTCAAAGCCCATTGACTTTGCTGTAAAAGTCCTTTCGAGCAAGCGCTATCCCCAATTTTTACCAGATTCGAAATGAAAGCACAATTAATTGTAAATCAATTTTACAAACAAAAATTAATTAAGAGCCTTTCATTCTAATGGTACAAATATTGATTAGAAAGTGTGTGATAGTGATAGGATAGGTCAGGGTCACCTACACAACATAATAATTTGAGCATGCAATAATTTATATTCTATTACAATGGCATTCAATGAAAATATTGATCTGTCGTAAATAAAATGTTTGTCAGGCTTGCAGGTGGGTATATTGAATTATGTATTTATATTACCTGACGACCGCTTTAGCTTAGTTGGTAGTGACCCTGCCTGCGAAGCAAGAGGTCCTGGGTTCGAATCCCGGTAAGGGCATTTATTTGTGTGATGAGCACGAATATTTGTTCCTGAGTCATGGTTGTTTTCTATGTATTTAAGTATTTGTATCTATTAAATATATCGTCGTCTAGTATCCATAACACAAGCCTTATTGAGCTTACTATGGGGCTAGTTCGATTTGTGTAAGATTGTCCCCTAATATTTATTTATTTATTTATTTATTTATTTATTATTACCTGCACTCGTGTCCACATTTCATGGAGTTACATTTCTGACATGGAAAATGGCACCCAAGACATTTCTCGTCCAGGCAATCACATAAATCTTTACCCGTGGCCGCTATTTCACCGCGTTCGTTGTATATCGCTTTACTTTTACGGCTGAAATGATCGCAAACAAAATTACATTACAAAAGTTATAATTTTTATCATAATAAAAGAATTCAACGGTTTTGAATACACTGTTTGCTTTTTTCATTACAACAAAGAGACAGACTTACTTCCCAAAGTAATTTTTACGATTCAGCTTACGACGTTCACGCTCTGAAGTTACAGGGTTAAAATTGTGTAAAAAATGCATTGCAATATGCAGTTATTTATTGTATATTTCACAGATTACTAATTAGTAGTTATTTTGTTTATGTTTTGATATATCGTGCATTGGGAGACGATAATGCACTGCACGGCCAAAATAAAGTCCGGCCCGATAATGTACAGCTCCGGTAATCGGGCCGGGCTTTATCGGTCGAGCTTTATCGCCCTGTACAGATAATGCTCGGACAGATATTTCGAATGCCGCGTACACACCAAGCCAACGAAGGCCAGCGAAGGGGCTTCGCCGGCCTTCGTTGGCTTGGTGTGGACGGTTTAGCAAACGCCAACGAACGTTCCATCATCGTTCGTTGGTGCGACGTATCACGTGACCTATCATTTGACATGCGTACACACCAAGCCAACGAACGCCAACGAAGGTTCGTCGGCGTTGGCTACCGCACGTTAATTGGGTGCGTTCAATGCGTTCTTTGGATGCACCTTCAATAATCAACGAATGTGAGGCATCAGTCGAATCAAATTAATCAACAAAAACATGTCGTCGCTACCTCACTCTTTAAATAAATAAATAAATATTAGAGGACATCTTACACAAATCGAACTAGCCCCATTAGTAAGCTCAATAAGGCTTGTGTTATGGATACTAGACGACGATATATTTAATAGATACATACATACAAATACTTAAATACATAGAAAACATCCATGACTCAGGAACAAATATTCGTGCTCATCACACAAATAAATGCCCTTACCGGGATTCGAACCCAGGACCTCTTGCTTCGTAGGCAGGGCACTACCAACGAAGCTAAAGCGGTCGTGTAACTCTTTGTTTTTCTACATTGGTTATGTTTTGAGTACAAAATATCTTTTTAGGTTAAAAGTCTACAAAAACTTTCGTTCTTTGGCCTTCGTGCATCCGTTCACACCGTGTTGAGTTTGCTCCAAATCCTTTGATGTTGCCGCCACGCCAACGAACGATCGTTGGCGTTTGTTACACCGTCCACGGCCAACGAAGGCCAACGCAAACCCATTCGTTAGCGTTTGTTAGTCTGGTGTGTACGCAGTTGAACGAACGTGCGATAGCCAACGCCGACCAACGTTCGTTGGCCTTCGTTGGCTTGGTGTGTACGCACCATAAAACAAGGGTTTTTTTATAGGAACTGTTATAAACTCCTTAGTGAGTTCGTGGTTTAAAAAGAATAATAAGTAACTTTAACATGTCATTAATTTTCAATGTCACAATAAAAATATGCTTATTTACAATATAAAGTGATTTATTTCATTGGCGACGAGATGGACGCCGAACAATTCGCTCAATTCCTTAGCGTCCAACAGACGCAGCAGGATCAACTCTTAAAACTCCTAACCGTGGCACTCGCGCACACCGCTACACCCGCGGCTGCGAGTTCCACGTCACCGGACGGTAGCGTGACGAGCGCTACGACGTCGCAGGAACGACCACGGGATAAAATGGCTACACTCAAAGCGTTCACAATAGATAAGTACAACCCAAATAACTTTCGAATAACCGACTACATAGACTTTTTTGAAGCCAAGTGTACAATCCACGGCGTAGAAAAAGATGAAGAAATGAAGAAAGACCTACTACTCAACAACATCACGCCTGACGTGTTTAGGGAATTAAAAACGTCTCTCATTCCCAATTTCGAGATAAGCACTTACACAGAGATACGCACAAAACTGTTAGACATATACCGCGTCAAAAAAACACGATATCGTGCTCTCGCCGAATTTTGGAGCTGCGTAAGAGAAGACAATGAATCCATGGAGCACTATGCAAACCGATTAAAGGCATTAAGCGTTGATTGTGGCTATGACAACGTATTGCTCGAACGGCAGCTTCGCGACCGGTTTGCGACTGGCTTGAATCACACGGAGCTGGAAACCGACCTGAAGCAGAAGTGGCCTGATCTAACAGAAACATATAATAGACAGACCACGGAAGTCTCATTTGCACAGTTATTTGCAGTTGCACAGTCACGCGAACAAGCGGAACACGATACACACACGGCAATGACAAATATCAAACGTATTACAAGGAAAAGCAAAACAAACTACAGTCAACGCCCACCTACCAGTTTCAGAAACCCCCGGAAAATACGGTCCACTCAATGTCTTCGTTGCGGCAAGCACGACAAACATGATGTGGCTAGTTGCCCAGCCAGGAAACATACATGCGAAGAATGTAACACAGAAGGGCACTACGAAAGCTGCTGCATTAAGACCGGCCGAGCGTACATAGCAAAATACAGCCCAAAAACGCCGCGACACAAGCTACAACGGGTAACAAATACCACGGGCAGTGGAACATCTTCTGGCTCTAACGTTTCCTCGGAAGATGGCGACACCGACGACGAACTAGTCTGCAATGTCATGCCGATTCAACATCGAGACTGCAAAAGGATCGACACCATCATCAACGACAGACGCTGCACCATGGATTGGGACCCTGGATCAGCATATTCCATCATTAGTACAACCTTTTGGCGACAAATAGGGGCCCCAGCCTTAACTAAAGCACCTAAGTTGAAGGCATACTGCAATTACAAATTGAAATCAAAAGGCCTCACGGACGTCATAGTACAAAGCGAAGGGAAGCAGAGAGTTCTACCTGTAGTAGTCATGAAGCATGCAGACCCAATGCTCTTTGGGTTGCAATGGAGTGAGGCGTTCGGAATGGAGTTCCCTAAGCCTGTCTACTCCATAAAAAACGCGGAGCCAAAAACGCTGCAACAAGTCCTGGAGAAATACAAACAAATCTTCGACGGCAAGCTCGGTAAAGTAGAGAACTACCAAGTGAACATACACGTTAAACCAGGAGCAGAACCAGTACACTTACCAGCACGACCTATCAAGTTCGGGATGAAAAGAAACATCGAAAAAGAAATCGCACGTCTTGTAGCGGAGAACATTATATACCAAGTGGACCCTAACCTGACACCTGTGGAGTGGGCCACACCCACTGTCAATGTTGTGAAACCGAACGGGGACATTAGAATCTGCGGTGATTATAGGAGCACACTTAACCCTGTATTGGTGAAACATCTGCACCCAGTTCCGCTGTTCGACCAACTACGACAAAAACTAGCACATGGACAAGTATTTTCGAAGATAGACCTCAAGGATGCTTACCTACAGTTTGAAATAGCACCAGAATCAAAGAAGTACTTAACGCTTTCAACCCACAAGGGATATTTTCGATACAACAGAATGCCTTTTGGAATTTCGACAGCGCCCTCTATTTTTCAACATTACCTCGACGAACTACTGAGCGACTTACCAAACACGGCTGTGTATTTCGATGATATTGCGGTAGCAGAATCATCGACTTATATCTCTGCGAAGACCTCTTGAGAGCAGAAACGAATCATGATGATACCTTGTCACAAGTATTAAAGAATATGAGAACTGGCTGGAGAGAATTGCAGTATGCCAACAATATCAAACATTTTTTTAAAAAGCGCAATGAACTCTCAATAGAAAACAATATAGTCATGTGGCAAGGCAGAATGGTCATCCCAGGGAGCTTGCAGCGCAAAGTACTGTCATACCTTCACAGAGGTCATCCTGGCATATCAGCGATGAAGGCCCTTGCTCGTTTTTATGTTTGGTGGCCATCTATTGAAGAGGACATTGATGACTTCGTTAAAGGATGCAGCAGATGTCAACAAAATAAACCTCACAACACAGAACTCCCCATTTACTCTTGGTCTATCCCAGAACGAGTGTGGGAAAGAATACACATCGATTTTGCGGGTCCCTTTGAAGGCACTTACTGGTTGGTCCTGAGTGATGCTTTATCAAAATGGATAGAAATCAGACCCATGAAAAATATCACTACGCCAAACCTCTGCGCCGTGTTAGATGATATATTCTGTACTTTCGGCCTTCCGGAGATGATTGTCTCGGATAACGGCCCGCAATTCACCTCATCAGAATTTAAACAATACTGTAAGACGCAAGGAATTGTGCACATCAAAGCATCACCGTACCATCCCCGAACTAATGGCCTCGCGGAGCGTTTGGTAAGGACCTTTAAGTCGAGATTTGCCTCTGCAACTGAGCCTCAACAACGGCGACTACGTGAATTTCTATTCACATACAGAATCACTCCTCATAACACCACAGGCAAATCGCCAGCTGAGATAATGTTTGGGAGACAATTAAACACCGTATTATCCAACATACGACCCAATAGAAGAAGAACATTGCAGCACAAACAAGTGCAGGCTAATATTGAGAACACGGTGAATAAAGCGAATTATATGCCCGGTAATACAGTGTACCACAGAACACGGCTTGATAAAACCTGGCAGCCCGGAGTCATAGCAGAGCGGAAACACCGTTACTCGTACACAATCTCAACACCAAATGGGAACATTATCCGGCGACACGGGGATCACATACGCTCTCGTTTGCCTTCACCTATTAGCTCGCCACGGGCACCAGAGATGTCGCAACAATCACAGTCAAATAGTCCCACGACGATAGAATTTCACACACCTAGCGGTAGCCCGAGGCCCGGACCGTCACAAAACGCTACGACTCCTTCGCCGCCGAATTTACCAGTCAGGCCAGAAGGAATTTCTACCCCACAATCTAGTCGGGCAGTCGCACGCCATCCGGCCGCAGCCCCTGAAGGCTCACCGCAGATAGAGGTCGATGCGAGACCACCGCCTGTTGCCATACCCACACTGGCACCGCAGCGCCGTAGTCAGCGAGTAGCTAGACCACCTCGCCGACTCATTGATGAGATGTGACCAAAGATGGAGAGGGACGAATGTTATAAACTCCTTAGTGAGTTCGTGGTTTAAAAAGAATAATAAGTAACTTTAACATGTCATTAATTTTCAATGTCACAATAAAAATTTGCTTATTTACAATATAAAGTGATTTATTTCAGGAACGAATGAAGGTACTGACACATTTGCTTATTTGCTTGCTAAGTGTGTCTAGTCATTGCCACTAATAAGCATGCTTTTTTTGAGCATGCTTAAAAATCAAACTCTACCACCGCCGCAGGTAGAGTCTGTGCGGAAAGAGAATAGGCGTGACAAAAACGGAACTAACCTAACCAGTATGGCCACAGAACAGAAAATACGGCACATACGGTAGAAAAGCATTACAGCGCCCCCCAATTTAAATCCTATTCTCTTTCCGCAGAGACTCTACTGACACATTTGCTTAAAATAAGCATGCTTATTTTAAGCAAATGTGTCAGGACCTTGATCGTTTAGTTGACATAGAGGATAGAGGAAAGTATATTGTTATTGTAATAAGGTTTTGTTACAATCAACACTGGCCGCCTGGAAAACGAATGGTTTTACTATTTGAATTTGAATGTAAGAATGTATGTCGTTCGTTTGAACGACATGACATTCATTCCAGTCCTGACTAACACGCAGTAAAAATAAAATGACATTTGTATAGAGATTAGATTTGTTTATAATAAGTATTGTGATTCAAATAGTGTGATCATTGATTGAAAAGAAGTATCCAAGGCCTCTGTGTATCACTCACATATATGTATGTACAATTGTACATACGTAGTGCTAAAACTTGACTCACATCGCCGAGTGTGTACATAGTCCTACAGAATAATGTCACAAAAGTTGAGTCGTGTGATACTAATTTTATTATGTATACTTTTGAATTCTGGCAACATTGACGTAAATATTTGACATTTGACGTTTGGTTGTAAATGAGATCTCTCTTGTTTTATGTTTTTTCCTTGTTAGCTTTACATGTGCTCAAGAATATTAATTTATAGGATATATTTATCTGCTTATTAAGTTATAGGCTTTCACTGTATCGATTTCAATTCTATTCATATAATAGGTGTATCACAATGGCAGACGCATCTAACAAAGAGCAGTCTGTTACCAAAGTTCCCATGATATACGTATGTGGAGGTATAACTTTCGACATTTTAAAGTATTATTAATTATACGTATTACCTATTGTAACTATCCATATAGGATTAAAGAATTAATACATTATATTTTGTTTCCAGAATGCCATAGAGAGAATGAAATTAAGCCACGAGATCCCATAAGATGTCGAGAATGCGGCTATCGTATTATGTACAAGAAGAGGACTAAAAGATGTATCCTTTTTTTAATAGTACATTACACAGCTAGGATGGTAATACAAAGAAAGGCCGAGATCGCAGGTGTTTGCGGCCTGAGCTGCCAGCGAGGGACGTAAATATGCGATCGAGGGCTTTCTTTATTACCTCCCGTGTTGTGTACATGTTTTTTTGTCTACACTTGGCCAGAAAGCGGCTTTTTCCGTACGCGCAGCGTGCGGAAAAAGCCACTTTATGGCCAGGTGTGCCTTAAAAGGCCTAACTTATTTTTAGTTTGAGTTCGCGTATTTTTACTTTGATAAAAATTGTTTGATTTCAGCTTTGACATAAACGACCATTTACCTCCCAAATCAAAGTATGAATATGTAGCTTGCTTCTTTTTGCATCTCCTTGTGTTTTTTATATACCAACATCGTCTGGTTAGGTATCAGCATTGCCAGACGTCCCTATCTTGGTGGGACGTCCTGATTTTAATATCAAAATTAAATGACCCGGACAGGCTCAGTCCTGCTTTTCGGGAATAACTCGACCGTGCATGCAATGTGCTGAGGAAGTGTGGGCGGGTGGCAGAGACAAGTATTTTAAAACTCAAATAAAAAGATACATATTAAAAAACTTCTGATTTATACAGTGGATTTTGGGTATAACAAAGACATAGGATCCACTGTTAGTTCGATGTTATATCCGGAAGTCGATACACGCAAAGGTTAAGATAGATATTGTTGAATGGGATGCTTTGTGAGCTTTGTAGAAATTAGCATTATTTTTACCGTTTTTCAATTTTGAGATAATTCCCGCCTTTTCTTTAATAGTGAATGTGCATCTAGGAGCCATATTCGCACATGTTCAACAGTTTACTAAACACAGTTGCCACCAAGGATATCACTTTGTAACTGACCCATAAGTTTAACTCCAAAAAGCTGCCCAGCTAATATCTATAAACAAAAAGTAAAGGTCATTAAGCATAGGTGATTTAAGTAAGGGATTTGTAACAATGGGAGTGGCGTCATCAACTTTGAAGAAATTTCCTTATAACAATAAAGAATAAAGTAAAGTAAAGGTCACCACAGTTGCTGACCATCTGTGTGGATGTAAACAAAAGAGAAGAAAGGTCTTTGTGTCTTTGGCGGCCGACTCTGGTCGCAATATCTGCATGGGGTTTCTAGAAATTTATTGCAAATGATTCATTAAAAACAGTCCCTACACCCCATTGCGGCGTTACATCCGAAGTCGCTACAGCCACATGAATTTTGTACTAAAGCATGCTTAGATTTAACGTCGCTATAGCCAAAGTGTCAACCAAATCAATACATGTGTTTTTACTATGTCCTGCTTTCGATGAAAGAATCCCGCTTTTTTACTCAAAAAGTTTCTGAGACTTGGCAAAAAAAAACTGGCAATGCTGGTAGGTATCATATAGGGTTATTTTTGAACCCATTGCTAAAATTTTATATGCATTTTAGAAAATTTTATGTTTTTATTTTTTTAAATAACTTTCTTATGCATTGCATTACCACTTAATTTAATCCTTAATTTCTGGGCGCATTTGGTTAATCTCAGTGTGACACATGACATGACAAGACCACCAACTATTTTGTACCTACTTTTTTTGGTACTTTATGTACAAAAAAAGAACCCAATTTTTTAAAATATAATCTTAATTTTTTGAAGAATATCCCAATAGACGTAGCAAATAGGGAGTGCAAACCGGTTAACCGGTTAACCGAAAAACCGGTTAACCGCCTGTATTTGGCGACGGTTAATAACCGGTTATCGATCCCAGAAACCGGTTTTTAACCGAAGTGTAAAAAACTGTAGTAAATTGACTAAAATTCTGTAATTTTACCTTATTCCTTTCCGATTACTCATTTGTTTTACTCTGCGAGTTCATAAACCTTTAAAAATCAATCACATTGGTACTTTTACTATGTTTCTTTAAAGCTCATTGACATTACACACTAATAAAAGTACCTTTAATAATTATCAAACTCTCATCATCTCACTTTCTTCCTTTATGTTCCTTGTGTCCCTTTAAGGTCTTAACGTCTGATACGCAACGGATTCGCCAAATGAAAAGTTTTTTTTATATATTTCCAAACGTACTTTATTTATAAACACCACCATAGGAAACACCAGAGTCACAATTTTTTTATGCCAAAGACAACTTTTTTCAACAAATTTTCAGATAATCGTAAAAATAAACTAAAGCTAAACGCCGGAAATCACTGCCAAATTGATGTCAAAAACTTGATACTTTGTGGCGAAACCTGCGTAAAACTGATTCCTTATACCATTTCTGAAAGAAAACTTCTTCCCTTTCTCTATAAAATGATGGGAATGTAGAAGTGTCTGCAAATATCTGGTGTAGCAGGTACTTTAGCAAAGTGATGTTCGCAACCGAGTGTTGGTTGCCATTCGATAAAGCAATATTACGTCAATAATACCATACCTATCACTAATATTATTGATGCGCAAGTGTGGAAAAATGTTTGGCGGTGTAGATGTTTGTATGTTTATTACTTAATAACGCAGTATCAACTGAATGGATTGAGATGAAATTTGGCAGGGAAGTAGACTAAGTCCTGGATAAGGATACTTTATATCCTGGTAAGGATTTCCCTTGATATAATAACAGGAATAACGCAGGTGAAGCTACGGGTAAAAAGCTAACAAAAAATGGCTGACAGTTTTAGTTAAATAACACGCTTTTCCAGCATTATTTTGACCGTAGTTGGGGTTGAGCCACGATGATAAAGAGCAAGAGAAAATTGAACTTAAAGACTTGATCCAACGAAGTCTAGCAGTATTGACATATTGAACGGTATTGGGTTCTGTGGCCAAGGGAGTCGCCATCTATGAGAACATGTGTTACACATGTACCCACCTCGATGCTAATACTTTACAGCTTTGACGATCGAGCGAGAATAGATGGTGTTAGGTTAAAAAAAACCTATTAAACCAGAATGATACAAAAGTCAAAGTAGATGGCAAAATTGAAGGCACTTGCTGGGTACCTTGGTGGTCGAAGACCAGAGGCACTGGGTTCGATTCCTGATCTGGACCATAGGAGAGCGCCATTTAATTTTTCTATGTATTTTGATTTCTTGGATTTTATGTAACACAAAAATGTGGTGTAATTTACCCGCATTAAAAAACGAATAAAAAAACATCATGTTCATTTCATATAGTAAATCTAGGTAGTGAATCCGTTTCAAAACAGGCCTCACTTTTTATTTTCCGTCTGGCCAAATTATCACGATATACTGTCAGTAAAGTTCCCATTATTCTTGTTTGTTTTTTAAGTTGATTTTGTTTAATAATTGACTAAGCAATATTTTAAAGTAGTTCTTATTATCATATACTCACAAAAACGACAAAATGGACGAAAATAAATTAACCGGTTTTTAACCGGTTAACCGGTTTTTTCGGCATCACTTCGGTTAATAACCGGTTAAAAAATTTGGCCGGTTATTGCATTCCCTAGTAGCAAACCAGTATTTTTTTTATTTACTTAAAGTGGGCTTATTCTTGACTGATTTTTTTTTGGCAAATTTTAAAAACTGACTGCTTTAAGTATACACCGTGTCTAAAAGTTCGGATGCAATATGTTTCGAACTGGCATAAATTCCATGAAGCTTCAAATAAATTGTTTATAATCAGAGTTGTTTCTCTTGCTTACAATAAGTTCCATTCCTTAGGGCCAGAGTAGATGAACACTCAAATCATTGGCAACGCAAAGTAATGGTAAGTTTGTTCCATTAGCAGTCATTAGCTTATTATCTTCTGTTGCTTCGAAGGGTATTTATTATTTTGTTATATTTCTAAATTCGCTATTTTCTTTTGTTTTTCGCCATCTCGTAAATAATTTTAGCTGGCTTGTTTCATTCGTTTATAGAAACAGTTGAAACACCTGCTTTTTTATTTATTATTAGTCTTTGGCTCTTTGGATTTCGTAGGAAAGTATAGAAATTGTTTTTCCTTAATGTCTAAAGCATGCTTATTAAAAGGAAATTACTTCAACTTGGAATATGCTTTTGTAGGCACACTAAAACAACTAAGTTCCTATATTTGTTTAATATAATGCTTGATTGGTTGGTTTAAAGAAGTTACTGTAAGTCTCAAATGAATTCATTCTTGTCCTTAATCAAGATAACAGTGGTCGTTTTCGATGCGCGGTGAAGCTGAAAAACCGGCGTTCTACAGTTAATCTCTACACGTAATTAGTTAAAAATAAATGCTTAATTCTACTGATCTTCTGTCTTTTTTTTACTTTTTACATTATACTGCAGTGTTTCTCAACTTAATCCGGGGACCCCTGAGGTCCGTAGACCTATCCTAGGGGTCCGCGGGCAAAATAAATATTAAATTATAAACGACAATATCATGGGTGCTGGCACTAATGCCTTGATCACACGTACCGAGCAAACGGGCGAGACAGTGCCCTCGGCCGAGTACTCGGTTCGTGTGAACGGTGTGCTCGGCCCAGTACGGGAAGAAACGTACTCGGCCGAGCACTGTCTCGCCACTGTACTCGTTACGTGTAACAAGGCCTTAAGGGGTCCGCCCTTTAACCCTTTGAACGCCAAGAACACTTAAAGATGTCTTGTGCTGTCGTGCATATCACGCCATCAATACCTAAAGTGTCAAAGAGCGTGGAGCGATATACCAGTGGCGTGGCGTCCATAGAACCCGATTCCCACCGGCTTGCCTATTTTAAAGCATATGACCGGAATGTATCTAGGTACTACTCCTGAAGAAAGAGTAATCCAAATCTGCTCCGGCTTTACTAAGAATATATTTGACGCCACGCCACCGCGATATACACCTTCATGCACGAGCATAAAGTTTAATTTTGGGTTTGACAGTGTTATGGCATGGCGTCTAGGTAGGGCTTCCATTCCGTAATTACGCAATAACGTAATTACGGATAGTTTTGGGCTTCTCATAAATACGTAATTTAAAATTGTAAATCCGTAATTACGTTATTATTTACTTTCAGCATTATAACCGATTTTTCATTACAAATATGCACATTTCTTTTGCTAAAACACGTCCACACGATGCACCAATAACATATTCGACAATAGCGGGCATCCCCGTCTTTTGCGGCTACTTCAATCATGTTGCATAGAGTTGAGGACTCGGAAATTCCCTGTCAGGCTCGGGTTGATAACTTCACAAGTAAAGGTGGATTTAGACCAAACGAATTCTAACACATTCTAACCCCACTCTACCAAATTCTTTGTGTACACACAACTAACTCTCTCTCACCTTCAGCAAAATCAAAAGGAGTACGATTAGTTTCAGCTAATCTAGTAGATACACACAAAGAATTTTCATTTCAGAATTCGTTTGGTCTAAATCCACCGTAAAACAAACATAGAACAATATTCGTTCTTTCAAACAAGGAATAGAGATCAATATTGCCTAAAGAGTCTTCCAAAACTTCGAAAAATAAAAGTCCCTTATTGGGGATTCCCTTTGTGTTTGAAGTTCGAAATTGAATATTATAAGAAAAATGTTTAGTGATCGATCAGCAATCACCCGGGACACTACACCACAAACTACAATCCCTCCAATTTTTTTGTAATCGTGCATTTTTGTTGTTGGTTTCAACTTGTGATTGTGACTAGTGATTAATAAACAACGGTGACCTACAATACAATACAATCATACTTTATTGCACACCAAAAGATAAATTACAATACAAACTTATACAAAAACATTGGTAAACAATAGGCGGTCTTATCGCTAAAGAGCGATCTCTTCCAGACAACCTTTGGGTAGCGGAGTTGATATAAAATTAACAAAACTAAATGAGTAGGTGGTGAGGAATAAACGATGCAAAAGACGAAGAATGCACACAAATAACTAAATACAAGGGAAGCAATACACATACGTATATAGATTAATACATAAACCTACATATACAATACATAAAATACATTATATATATAAACGAAATATATATGACGAGGAAGGCCTACAACCATACCTTTGGGTTCCGGATCACCTTTGGCCACCCTAGTGGTATGGTCCAATAATCATCCAATAATCCAGTATCCGCACCAGTTTGAGTACTGGTGTATTGCTCTTCATGTCTTTCTTTACACAATCTAAATGTCGCAGTGATAATAAACGAAGTTACACGATAAATTCCCAAAGAGCCACGTAATTCCGTACATTCTCTAAAGATGACTGACAATTCATCCATCAACGTCATATTTCCTCCTTTTAATCTAAACTGCCTGCATTACTCAAAAAGGATCTAATACTAAATGGTCAGTCATAACTAGCGCCCTCTCTGCGACTTTATCCAAGCCAATAATCAGATATTTTTGGCTAATGTAACGTTGTTATTTTATCACGATACGACACGGCCGTCCTGACCAGTCACACGTCCTCGTGTGACAGTGTGACTCTTCTGTAACATGAGACAGCGAAAGGACAGAACTTCTATTCACCGACTCGGCCGTTTCCTGACCACAATTTGTACTTCACCACTTAATTTAACTTTAGCAACAATAACTACTGTCATTATAACAAAAGAAAACGGAATCGGATACGGTTTGGCATGTGTTGTGTCTACTGAGTGTGATATGAATGTCGTCCTCTGGAATAAGCAGAGGGTTATGGCACCGAGGTGCTCCAACCGTCATCCTCTGAAATAGAGGGATATGGCACCGAGGTGCTCCAACTGTCATCCTCCGAAATAGAGGGATATGGCACCGAGGTGCTCCAATCGTCGTCCTCTGAAATAGAGGGATATGGCACCGAGGTGCTCCAACCGTCGTCCTCTGAAATAGAGGGATATGGCACCGAGGTGCTCCAACCGTCATCCTCTGAAATAGAGGGATATGGCACCGAGGTGCTCCAATCGTCGTCCTCTGAAATAGAGGGATATGGCACCGAGGTGCTCCAATCGTCGTCCTCTGAAATAGAGGGATATGGCACCGAGGTGCTCCAATCGTCGTCCTCTGAAATAGAGGGATATGGCACCGAAGTGCTCCAACTGTCATCCTCTGGAGAGAGGGATATGGCACTAAGGTGCTCCAAACGCGTGTCTATGTTTTTTTGTTATTTAAGTACAAACTGTATACGTTTCCGATACACAAAGAAACGGACATTGCTCGTTGAATTACAACATGACTCCCATAGGTGCGTTTACTCTACATTTGCTACGTTGATGGGTTAGTTTGACATGCTACCCTTGCCTGCGTTCTCCGTGCTCGTAAACTGTGTTCTCCGTGCTCGTAAACTATGACACGTAGTGTCTTTTCCTAGACCGTCGCATTTAAGATTATGAAAATTATGACATACCAAATCTTCAAATTTATGTGGGGCAAGTAGCTCCGTATCCCACTTCTGATGACGAGGAAGGCCTACAACCATACCTTTGGGTTCCGGATCACCTTTGGCCACCCTAGTGGTATGGTCCAATAATCATCCAATAATCCAGTATCCGCACCAGTTTGAGTACTGGTGTATTGCTCTTCATGTCTTTCTTTACACAATCTAAATGTCGCAGTGATAATAAACGAAGTTACACGATAAATTCCCAAAGAGCCACGTAATTCCGTACATTCTCTAAAGATGACTGACAATTCATCCATCAACGTCATATTTCCTCCTTTTAATCTAAACTGCCTGCATTACTCAAAAAGGATCTAATACTAAATGGTCAGTCATAACTAGCGCCCTCTCTGCGACTTTATCCAAGCCAATAATCAGATATTTTTGGCTAATGTAACGTTGTTATTTTATCACGATACGACATATATATATATATATATATATACAACAAAGCCTGCAATAAAATAGAAGCAAATAGTGACTATTGAAGTGATAAATAATGTTTTTTTAGCATGTTTTTAAATATGGGGAGAGATTGAGCACGTCTTACATTAAGCCTATAAAAAATAGGTATTTACTTTATATCAAATATCTTTAAAATTGTATGTAAAACTCGTAAAAAACATAATTTTAATTAATGAGAAACTATAATTACATAATAACCAATTTTGATAAATAAATTATTACTTAACTAATGTTGTAGGTCTCCCATCAGACGTGTACATGTTGAATATTTTATTTGCAAAAACCTTTTATTTTAATTTCGTTATGTTTCAGCTTTAGCTCACTTTGCTTGATATCGGTCGAGCGAAAAGCGAACTTGTTGTTTTCATTGATATTCCTGAAAATATAAATATTTCTACTAAAGTGGTAAAAAATACGTAATTTAAAAAAATATATCCGTAACCAATAACGTTATTGAGATTTCCGTAATTTTGGAAGTCCTACATCTAGGGAATGCAATCTCGATCTCGCGAGATTTCGAGCAAATTTTCGAGATTCAATCTCCACAACAGGAAATCTCGATTCTTGCAATATCGATCGAAATCCCGGTTATTATTTTCGAGATCTCGAACGAGATTGTAAGATCGATTTGTATGAATTATTTCTGATTAATGTTTTTGAGGCTAGATTCGTGTTATTCGGGCAGTACTACATGGTGCTACTGTGTGTGGCCGGTTTTCACCGACGTTATAGTATTTTTTAACATTTTTGTCTTAAATCAAAAACTACATGCCTAAGAAAAAAATAAAAACGGTTTTGGAATTTACACATTAAGCCCTTTCATTTGATATCCCACTCGATATTGGTAAAGTAGTGGTTGGTAGCTAGGGAACGCAACCCGGGTAACCGACTTTATTTAGAGTCGGGTAAAACCCGGGTAACACGGAACCCGAGTAAAAAAACCTAGTAATTAAGAAATAATATGCGTGTATCGTTTTATTTTAAAGGTAATTGAATAAAATCTAACGTCGGCCGCCTTAAAAAGCAAACTGGAAAAACATCACATAACTACTTGCTTATTTTACTTAACGCGGCCGGCAAGTTCATTGTAGGTAATGCAACCCGGGTACCCGAAAACCCGGGTAACTGACTTTATTTAGAGTCGGGTAATACCCGGGTTTCATATTTGACCGGGTATTGCATTCCCTAATAATAGCTCTACTTTTGGTTTTCGACATCCCATTTCGGTCCCCTTTAAAAAAAGTATAAGATTATTTTTCTATCCAATAGGCTCGGGTTAGCGATTTTTAACACTATTCCAAATTTCAAGTCGATAGCATCAGTAGATCCTGAGATATCTTGCTGTGACAGACGGACGGACAGACAGACAGAGTCGCGCCAAAAAGGGAGGTTTGACAGTCGAAGATATTTTTGTCGCCTTTTTCCACTGACAAACACTAACCAGAAATACTTTCTTTTCCCTCTATTTCATCTCACATATTTTATAATTCACCGCAATATAATTAATTGGCAATACGCATGCATAAGGCACCGGTCCCACCGCCGCGCCGGCGAGTAAAGTTGGGCGAGTAGTATTACATTGCGGACCCGGAAAGGACGATTGATCACACTGTGCCTAGTCAACCCGCAATGAACTATTTACTCGCTTACTCGCCGGCGGTGGGACCGGTGCCTAAACCACGTAACCTTTTAGTTTAACTATAGTCACGTCGATTTGAACACCGGGCCCTCGTTTCGCGTTTGTAGCGTTGGTCAAATACAGCAACGCCATTGGTTGATTTGGCCAATGTTGCTAGTTTAGACTTGTAAAATTGTAACATGTAGCTTCGTGAAACAAGGCCCTGGAAGTATATGTAAAAATGCGACGATAAATAATAATGCACGTGAATATGGATTTCGTTTATTTTACATATCCTGACTGACTGTTTTTCAAAATACCTAAGTGTACAAAAACTAGTGGCATTTGCCACCTTAAAGGTGTAACTACCTTAATTGTAATAATATAGCTTAGTTACATGCTAATACAGTCTACGCCAATAATTGGTAATCACTTTTCGCCTTCATGTATATGCTGCCAAGGCTTAAGCGTTAACCGACTTTTGGAGTTGACCTAATCATCTAACTGTCTAAACGCAAGTGACGTAAGTTCAGTTCAACATCCACATGTACATATTATGAAATATATTGTAAATAATTAAAATGAGATATGGTAGGCGCGTGAATTGCATTATTAGAGTAATGGGTCACCTGTTAACTGCGCGGCCGAAATATGTGACACTAAACCGAAGTTATAAAAGAGAATTTCGGTCCAAATATGCCTGCTATGCTTTTTACAATATCACAGCCCCTGTATTACATTGGCGATAAACAATATCATATTAGGGGGGCTGCGTGCGACACACATTGACATACTATTAGGTACGTTATGCTTTAGCGTAAAGCCGATACTCGGTTAGATAGTCGGCAACAACGCATTCTATGCATTTCGTCTGAAAAGCGACAGAAAAGTCGGCGCGGCCTTTTCACATTAAACCACTTTTAATCCGCTAAATGTGTGGTACGTAATTTTGCTATTTTTGTAGGTAAGCAGGAACTGTGCCATATTCGACCGAATACTCTTTAAAACGGCTGCGTAATTTCGATGTAGCGTGTGCCATCGCACAAAACGTATTTAACAATTACGTCACAACAAGCACTATCGCATTACTCAGGTATTCGGTAAATTCGCTCATTTGCTATACTTATTCACCGTAAAGACTGTACACGAGATATTTTCACACTCATTTATCCAAAGAAGTGAATAACACAGAGTAACTTTTCGATCTTAGTTGTTAAGGCAATAGGAAATATGCATGAATATTTTTTATCGCATTTCGTAACTAAGTATGAAAATACCGTAAGAAAAGATGACATAGAGTAAAATTAAACATAAAATCAACTAAGAAATATGGAAGATACTAGTATAAGCATTTTAATCAACTACTTAATTACATAGCAATTAGACGGAGAGATCCGATATGGACTGTGACGTCATATTACACGACGGCCATATAAGCTCCACGTTATATTCTGTTTAGCTAGAAAGAGATAGAGATAAGTCTTTGATAGCTTATATTATGGTTTATCTTTATAGTTATTCGAAAAGTGTATTTTCATTCTGTTTCTTATATGAATGATCTCTTATTAAAGGAAACAAAAAAAGCATGCATATTCGCTATTGCGTGCTCATCTGGCCGATCTCGTCTAATGCCTTTATACGGTTAAGGGTTTATACAACAGCTCTTAAAAGGTGATTACATGACCACAACTCAATACTATTGTTATTACAAGCGATACTTATTGTAAAAAAAAAAAACAAAACGAAACTAGCTACCGCTTTCCCGCGAATCACAGAGCACAGAGTTAGTTTGGTATAAAGTATGAGGATTTATAACCAAATAAACTAAAACATTGTCACTAAACGGTAAGTTGGAGCACGGATGGTGGTGGAGCTAACTTTTATATAAATTTGGTATACAAACCTTTGAATTGGCTTTGCCACTAGCATATCAAAATACTTTTCTGAAATCGGTTTGCTGAATCTTGCCGATAACATTTCGACAATGGCACCTTTAAGTGCACTCCAAGATATGATCAGGTATAAGTAATTATAATAAATACGTAATATTTACAAAAGGAACAGTTACTTATATTTGTAGATGTAAAGTTAAATTACGCTCGTCAAATTTTCACTCGAGTGAAGAGTAACTAGTAACAAATATCTAGCACAAGTACTATTTTTGATATGGAAGACTCTTCAAGGATTGTTACAATGTATATCTAGATTTCGTTTATGGAAGATGATATGCCAATCGTTTTTAAAGATAAACGTTTTTGGAAGTAGACGTTACTCACTGTAAATACATAGTCGTATATATTTTATAAAAATACATACAAAACATAAATTATGGTACTTATCAAGGTAATATTCTCGATGACTATATTTTAATATGTCTCTCTGATATTTCAATCGTTACTTACAATATGGACCGCAAAATGTCTGCTGTTATATTTAAGGTTAAAGATGTATTTCATTATGATCTCAGTTTTCGTTAAGTTTCTTGGCCATGAGACAAATGTTCCGGTTGTGTATAATATAAGACCTACCACTACAAATACGTAAGCCTTACAAAGGAAGCAATTTTAACAACATTAGATATTTCAATTTGAGATTTTTACAATATTAATATAGAAACAAAATACAAATATATGTATTTAAAGCGTATTATCTCGTTTTCGTACGTGTCTCGAGTCAAACCCCATTACGAATAATTACATCTTAAATTAATAACAAAATTGCACATTAAATAACCTACTTAATATAATTTTGGCACTAATTATCTGTGGCACTATAATTAACTATTTTCTCTATCCAGCTCGTCACTATTTTCAATAGTCTTCATCTCACTATCCCTTTCACTGTCACACGTGTTGTCCTTGGGGAGCGCTTGCTCGTCGTCGTCGGAGCAGTCTTGCGACTGCGCATGCGCGGCGGCAGCGGCGCCCGCGCCGGCCTCGCGGTACTCCAGCTTGCTGGGGTCCTTCTCGTGCAGCTTGCGCGCCAGCGACTGCAGGCTGGCCAGCGAGCTCGCGCAGTCCGTCGTGTCGATGTCCGTCAAACTCACTCCCGCACGCTCTATCTCCGTAAACGTGCCGAAAGGCAGCTTGAACAGACACTCCAGCCGCATCACGTGCATTTTGCTCCTGAGATGTTTCGCTAAATGTCCGTGTATTCTGAACGCGATATTGCAATCCGAACACCGGAATGGTCTAGGGTTTAGGGAAGTTGCCGCGCCGAATGTCGAAGTCATCGACACTTTGTTATGATGCGATCCTGATCGCTCGTGTTTTTGTAGGTGACCTCGAGTTCTGAAACTAACCGCGCATGCGCTACATCTAAACGGTCTCTCCATGTAATGAATATTCAGATGCAATCTCAGCTGTGACGGTTTCGTGAACGTTTTATTACAGAAGTCACATACTCTTCGCCCATCTTCCATAAGCCTGCCCGGCGCATAAGAGGAAGACCCCTCAAATTCTTTTCCTTTAGTAACTTTAAATGCTACACCTCCCGCTCCTATAACAACTTTTCTAGCAATGGGGTCGTGGTCTAAGGCTGACATTTTTATTTCATCAGTGTTATTTAATTCATCTCTATCTTCCATACCCATTTTAGCATTGTTGATATCAGTAGCTTTATCTCCTTGACTGTGATTGTTTTCATCATATGTCTTAATGAGATTTATACGTGCGTGTTTAAGATACTCAGACACAACGTGTTTAGCATTCTCTGCATTAGTGCTGCTAGGCGTCCGAGTTCTTTTGGCCTCTATAACTAAATTATTTAAGGTAGAAGAATCATTAACAACAGTTAAATTATCCTCTTTTGATACATTCAAGGGTGACGTTAAACTATCGTTTTCGCACACTATCGATATCTTAGAAGTACTGATAGTAATTTGTGTTGATGAATTAGATGCATTTACGCAATTTATCGTTGTAGTTATGGCTCTGATGTTAGCACTAACATTGTCACCTTCTGGTAAAACATGTTTTTCCAATTCTATTTTCTTCAGTTTACTTAAACTACTTGTTAACTGACTCTGTTTTATTTTAGAATCTTGAAGAGCTCTTTCAGTTAAGTATGTATGAAGCATCGGCTCTCCATTCGACCAATGAGTTTGATTATGAGGAAGCTTCGCCGTATTTGATGCTAAAGATGCTAAGACACTAGATTCTCTAGCTGTAGGTATTTCGGGAATGTTAGGAGCAACTTTAACATCATTCTTACTAAGATCCATTGGTTCATTGTCGGCGTCCGTTCGCGAGTCTACAGACGTACTTCTGGAGATATTGAATTTTTCTGGACTTAATTCTGACGTGGTAGTTTCGAGTCCGGTGGGTGTATAAGGGTAGGTCGATGGCCTGGCGCTGGTGATGAGGCCAGGCGTTGCTGAAGTCGCCGGTCGGCTCCCTCCCAGCGACAGCAAACAATGAGCTGCTTCATGTTCTGGCAAACGGGACTTACAAACTTCAGTGTCTGAAAATTTAGAAAACACTTGTTAGATTTTTAAACAGTAATACGGTAATAGTATATTTAATAATAATAAGAAATCATATTCCTTTAACAAATAACGCCTCCATGATTTAAAAGGCCTTTTTTTTCAAAGTGCTACCACACTTGATTTTTTAAATTTGATAAATTTTATGTAATTCCTACAACTACACTCTAACAATGAGTCCAAAATGTTTTTATTCCGATTTTGTTACTTTCCCATATAAGAACACTTGTAAGGTAAGGCGGTAACAGAAAGGAAAAACAAAATTTGTATGAAAATATTTGGACACTTTTTTCTTCTATGAGAGTCGATAGTATTCGTGATTCATAAAATTTATCAAATTTAAAACATTAAGTGAAAAAAAAATGCCCAGAAACGTCTTTGGGTGCTTGCAAGCACATGATACCTATAAAAACTTTCAAATGAATATACAGGATGTTTGGTGAATTATGGAATATCCGTGAACCAGTGATATAGGGTCTGCCAAATGAAGCTAATTTAGGTCTAGTACAATTGCGACCATTTTTCGATATTTTTTTATATCGTCATTTTGTACTTCAAACAATTGTGCCAGAAGATAGGCTAGGTTAGGTTAGATTCAGTAATAACGATAATGTTTACAAAGTTAGAGTTAAGCCTAGTACTCTTTTTTATACTGTGGTTAAGCGATCAATCCTTTACAACGGTGATTTCGTCCGCACTGTGCCGTGGCTGTGTAGCGTCCGGTCCGTCAAACTTATTATTCAATATTATTTCTTGTTGCGGAATAAATAATACCTTGCTTATTGTTTTAAAATGTGCATTGAATGGGCACGCTTTAAGTCGGGTATATTTTTTTATACATCAAAAACAGCATAAAATTTGCAAAAAATTCTCCATTATCAAGTTTGAAAAACTTAAAAAAAATACAACAGCTTTACCGAAATACACCTAACATAAAATAATATGTGTAATATATGTAGAAAAAAAAACAAAATATCTCGAAAACGATGATATTTTTACAAGACCTATCTAAATTAACTTTATTTCACAGATCTAACTGCCATCACCGTCAACCAGTTCACGGATCATCCTTTATGTACCAACATCCAGTATAAGTTACTTCTGATATTTATATATAAAATAGTATATATTTATGTTACGTATTTCTTTTTTATGGCGTTTTTACACAGGAGTCAGATGGCCCATTCTGATGAGCCGGCCACTAATTAGTTGTCAGGCATGACTGAACTGGGCTCTGCAGGACGCAAAACACATCCAGAGTTCCAGACTAGCACAGCCATGAACAGATACGAAACATGTCAATGTCATCCAAACTAGTAGTAATATAAAACCGAAAGTAATTCTGTTGCCTTTTGATGCTTCTGAACCGATTTAGATGAAATTTGGTATGGAATATTTCGAGATCTTGTTCGAAACATAAAAGCTTATACAGGGTGTCCCTAAAACCAACATCGATACGAAAAGGGCTGATAGATCAGCTCATAAGACACCAGATTAAGTAAATTTGACTTCAGTAAAGATTTCTTAGTTTTCGAGATATTGACGTTTTTGCAAAACTCGTGCTAAGTGATCTGCCGCTATAACGGAAAAGGGCACATCTAATTTTTTTTTCGACATCAAGATGTTTACATATTCGGAAATCGGAATCAGTAAATTTCGCTGATTCCGAACATGTATATATCTCAGTGTCGAAAAAAATGTTAGTTGTGCCCTTTATATACGCCCATAACCGAGTCAGGGTATCACTGCCGCCATAACAGTGATACCCTGACTCGGTTATGTGAGTGTCATGACTAAAATATCAATTATTTTTCAAATCTGTTTTTTGTTATGGGTAGTCAAATAACTATGCTATTGGACGCAATTCCTATTTCTGTTAATTTCTTCATGGTGTGGCCCCAGCAGGATATCAAAAAATAATTTTCAGATTTTTCCAAATTTTACGTCTGATTTCGAACGAGGGTGGTGAAAAGAAAATGTACCAACACAACCTGGCACATGACGTAAAAAATAGCGCATTTATTGTAGTTTCTAAAATAGTATAATATTTACTCAATACTGAAATAGTTTTTGAGATAGTGATAT
This sequence comes from Eudemis profundana, assembly GCA_947034925.1. Taxonomy (NCBI): domain Eukaryota; kingdom Metazoa; phylum Arthropoda; class Insecta; order Lepidoptera; family Tortricidae; genus Eudemis; species Eudemis profundana. The sequence goes on from OX344798.1 coordinate 17,186,833, forward strand.
TTTGTTACAAAAATAACTTGTACTGTAGTTATACTTCATCTTAAATTTCATTCCAAATAAAAAGCCCTTTGATCGTCTTCTCGTTAGTATCCTATTTCAATACAGTTTATTGATTAATGAAACATTTAGGTAAATTTTTGGTCGACTGGTTGAGCGCCAAGCCAATGGAATAGTAACATCAGTACAGGTTATTTTTGTTATCTCAAGAACCATTACAATATTTAGTAAATGTTATACCATTTTAGAGACTACAATAAATGCGCTATTTTTTTACGTCATGTGCCAGGTTATGTTAGTAGATTTTTTTTCACCACCCTCGTTCGAAATCAAAGATGAAATTTGGAAAAATCTAAAAATATTTATTTGATATTCTACTGTAGCCACAGACAGCATGAAGAAATTAACAGAAATAGGAATTACGTCCGATAGCATAGTTATTTGGCTACCCATATCAAAAAACAGATTTGAAAAATACTTGATATTTTAGTCATGTCATGACACTCAAATAACCGAGTCAGGCAGGGTATCACTTAGCACGAGTTTTGCAAAAACGTCAATATCTCGAAAACTAAGAGATTTTTACTGAAGTCAAATTCACTTAATCTGGTGTCTGATGAGCTGGTCTATCAGCCCTTTTCGTATCGACGTTGGTTTTAGGGACACCCTGTTTAAAGCCCGTTTAAAGTCTTTATATTAATATACTTAAATCTTATTATGTTACAAAATTAAATTATTCCAAATGTCGCATATCGAAAAGAGGTTTCCCGTTTCCAGTTATTCGGAAGGATAGTATTAAGTATTTAACTCTATTTACCGCTAGATTCTGTTTCTCCCTCGTTGCCTTCATCGCCATCTGAATCGGAATCGTCGTCAGTTTCTCCGGATCCCGGAGCCATCTCTCCGCCTTCTGCATCATTGCCTTCGTTAGGATTGATTCCCAATTCACAACACTTTTTGAAATGGGCTTTGCTTTTCATATGCTTCGTGAGGTTTCCCTTGGTTTTAAAACTGAAAATATAAGTATTATTTTCACCTAACGTAATGAATATATTATGTTCATATCATCAATATGATAAACTAGTGTTCGCCCTGCACTCGAACCTCGCGGCTTTCTCGTTTCCTTCTCTCGAAATTTAGTCGGAGAGAACCGATTTTTAATATAACTGGTCAGAGCGCCACGCCACTGTAACCGCGCTGGCGATGTCTCATTCAAACTTAAAAACCTTACTGGATCACGAACGCAGTAAATTGTAACGGAAACATCGGGATGTAAAATTAAATGATATACGCGGTTTGATCCGTTTAAATTGTTTTATTACAATAAGTGATAATCGCGGAAACCGACTCTATTACACTGATTTGATTACACTGATTCTCTCTATGAATTAGCTCACAATACGTGAGCTTTTATTTTTTTTTCAAACGATTATTTCAAGTGTGACTGAAGTTGGGTCTGATACTGATAGCGTTTCTGATTAATTACTTTTTGGGTCAGAAAAAAGCTAAACTTATAAGAACAGAATAGAGACGGAACCATTGTCAATGGACGAAGAATGCTGCCATTGCGAAACCACGTATAAAGAAATATATGCCAGTCTCTAACAAGGAAATTACCTGAAGGCACAATGTACACAAGTGTAAGGGCGCACATCGGTATGAGTTCTTATATGTTTCTTCAACATGGACGGTTTCTTGCAACGAATACCACATTCTGAGCACACATACCGGCCTCTGCCGCGGCCGCGCACGTAAGTGTATTCTTCGTTGCTTTCAAATCCTCCCGCTAATTCTTTTTTTGGAGTGACGGCATTCTCAGTGACTAGTAATTTATTTTCTTCTGTTTTCTTAGGATCCACGCCCAGTACTGACTGAAAATATGACAAGAAATATATATATATATAGAGTAAATATATTTTGAATAGTATAACTAACAAACATAATAAAATCTCGAGGAGAATGCGTATTGACTTCATCAATCTTAACAAACATAAATCGTTATCTTTTAAAAACAGCTATGGAATAAAATCGAAATCGAATCGGTTCATGCGTTTCAGGGCAAGGTTTGCCCTTCCCATCCGTATCTAGCAGTGGAAAATGGCGGCGACTTTGAAATATCTTTGTCCTACAACCCAACCCTCTCTTTTGATACTTTTTAGACTGGCTAATCCTCAATAAGTAATTCCTTTAAATTACCGAACAGAACAAATATAACCACATCCTGCTAATCTTTAAGACAATTGGGGTATCCCTAAAAAAAATAAGGTCTAGTTTTTATTAGGGATGTACGATACATAATTTTGCCGGTACGATACCGATACCGATTTTTGTAATAAATTATCGGCGATACCGATATCTTAGCACACTAATGAAGTATGAACTTCAGATTTATTATTTGTATGTCCTTATTATACCTAACACTTGGCTATATTTAACAGATTAACAGTCAACCTTGAAGGTGTAAAGTAAAAATAAATAAATTGTCAACACAAAATTATTTTTTTTATTATGAACCAAATATATAGTTAACATAGTAATTATTATTGCACAAGGTAATAGACCAATATATAAATTAAGTCAGTAATTGAAATTACTTTTTGCAGTTTTTTTTTTCATACAATAAATTCTTTTCGCGCTCTTCAAATATCGGTTGTATATAATCGGCGATACCGATATATCGGTATCGTTAATCCCTAGTTTTTATATTTTTATTCGATAAAGAAGGCTAATTTAAGAAACTAATTTCGTCGTTTTTGCAATTAACCTAGTAAATTAATTTATTTTAGTTTTTAAAGAAATTTTCATTATGACGTCACTACATAATCGGTTTGTTTGAGACATGCTTTAAAACTTTTGGATTTGTCTGTAAATTAGGGTTCGATAGCTAAATGTATGTAGATTATGGGGATATCAATAACTCAATACCGACAGTAAGGTCCCTTCCCGCTGATAACGCCACAAATATTAACATCTAAGCTATTGAATTATGCATAGTTCAAGTATTTTCTTATAATAAAAAAGACAACAAAAGGGCCCTGAAGGGGAACTAGCTGAAATCCTTTAGTTAGCTCATTTTACTGAAAGGAAACATTCCTTTATTTAAAAAAAAAACAAAACATTTGCATTCAAAAAAATTCTAAAATTATCTTGGCTTTTGTATTGGATATGATAGTAAAATAAAATTAATTATAGATTTCACGATCTTTTCTATCCATAAGACCAAATGTTTATTAGAGAGATTTTATCCTGAACAATCGTCCTATCGATTAGTAGAATAAAATAGCGAGTGCTTATTTTTTGAATTTTTAATTGGTTCGATTGCCGGGTGAGACAAGGGAATTTCAGAAGATCTTTGAATGCAGTTTTGTTTCTTTTTAAAAATAAAGGAATGTTTCCTTTCAGTAAAATTAGCTAACTAAGGGATTAAAGGTAGTTCCCCTCCAGGGCCTATAGATTTTTTTCCACCCTGTATACTTCTAGTTACCTGCTTGCTATCCTTTGAAATTTTATTCCATTGCGACGAGTGCGTCAGTATGAGATCCTGTTTGAGCACAGAACTGGCCACGTTTTGCGGTCGATGCCGTGAGTCATAAAGAGACATGGCAGACGAAGCTGACAGTCCTAGTGGGTCTGGCGTCAGCTCCGATAATAACTGTAAACATTGATGCATTTATCGTACAGACATCTATCACGTAACATTTGTACCGTATTATACAATTCATATTCGAACAGCTAATTGAATTTTATAATTACCTGCCAATTGCTGTACATAGATAGAAAATGTTGATTAGGAACATAAGTCGGCTGTGGCCGATTTATAGTGCAGTAAAACACTTTTGTTGAGCACTTCAGCCCTAAATATGTGTAAGCATTGCCATTTAGATAGAGTTGTCCATAAGCTTTAGCAGGGCGCGGAGTTTCAGGTGAGACCAATGGCATCGTATTTGCATTAGGAGTAATACCGTGATGCCTCTTAGGTGTAAATGTCCCGGGCTTTAATGGCAGTGTCGATGGTCTTAAAAATTTCGGTTTACGATCTTCTCCTATAGATTTTGCAGTCACGTTTTTTTGAAAATAAGACGTTTCTGACCTTTCATTGTGAATGGAAGACACTACCGTCTCCTGAGCATTAGTATTTTTTTGGACTTCCGCCGAACTTGGTATTTGATTATTGAATATTTCGGCTTTCGTAATGAGATTCTCAAAATTAAAATTTCTTATTTCATTTTGTGATTTTATATCACCACTTCTTGGTGTATTTAGTTTGTCTACATATTTTGTTTTCACTGACAAAAAGTTGGAATTCTCTTTTAACACAGGCATTTTAGGGACACCGTCGGAGTTTCTTTTTACAGCCACATCTTGTTTTGCTGTCCCAGGTTTAATGCTGGATAACATTTTTGGAGGAATGTTAGGTTCATCTACATTTCTTATGTTTATTATAGGCACGGCAGTTACATAATGAGATACCTCCGAATTTAATTGTTTCGGGGTAGATTTATCCGTTTCCAAGTTTAATGTTCTGCAATTAGGACTTCTAATACCACGCATGATTTCATTTTTATTTATTTCATATTTAGTAGATGCAACACCCTTAGTAGCTTGGCCATTCACACATAGAAAATTGCTGTGCATATTATCCGCCGAAAGCATTCGAGGTTCTATCGGACCAAAATATTCGTTCGAATTTTTCGATAGTGTTGCAACGTTTGTGCCAGGCGTATTTGGTCCAGGTATTCCTGGTACATGTGGTATTAATTTTCCTCCGTGCAGGATTGTCGTAGCTCCATTCGGAGATGACGATGGGCTAAGAGGTGGCAAAGTCAAGGGGTTAAATGCTGTAATAGCGCTAAGGGGTGGAAATTGGAAATGAGTCATATCGCGAATATTTGGCAGGTTGTTGGAAATACCAGTCGATACCGATATTCTAGGAGTTTGGGGTTTCGGAGTTCCAATTATTTCTTTTGGTGTTGGAGGATTATGCACAATCGTTCCACCTGAATGCAATTCCGATCTTACTACAACGCTGCTGGCTTCCAAGTCGGCGCTTAGTTTTGATGGTGATAAATTTGGATGAATTAATATGGGTGATAATTGGTTTTTACTTGGTTCGATTCGCAGCGTAGTGGTGCTACCAGAATGGTGAACTATTTTTACTTCGCCACCGAACATCTGTAGGGATGTTGAATTATGTCTTCCCAATTGAGATAATTCATCCATAGTCCGTAATGTTGTAGCATTGGCTTCAATACACCTTATTTTTGATTGACTATACAAGTCGGTTGATCTTGGTGAAATATTATCGGACGGTTTTGGGCTGTAGAGGTCCGAACCATCAATTCTTCTTTTCGGACTGATCGTCATTGGTTTAACTTTCATATTTTCAGTTTTCTTGTTGTAATCGTACGGAACTCTCGTATCAACGAGCCTTGTATTTCCAAGGAGAGGACCGGGTGATGGCAATGGAGCAACGACATCATTTGATTCGGGTTTTATAATCACTAAATTATCGGGTTTAATTTTCAGCGGGGGCGAGTTGTTAAAAACTGTCAAATTTGACGAAGAATTAGTCGACGTTTCTGGCAGTCGAACATTTATTGAATTGCTTCTTACGTAAACGTTTTCAGGTTTACCGATCTTGACCTCTTTATGAGCATTATTAATTAATGTATTGTTATTAGAATAGTTGCCTTTACAATAGTATAATCTATGTATTTCCAGGTTTTCAGCACTTTTATAAACTATCTGACAGAATGGACAAATGTATAGAAGCGCCGGTCCGTCGATTACTTCTCCTGCAACTGAAGTCAGACCGTTACCTTTTGTTTTCAATAAGAGATCCTTTATAATCGACCCTTCTGGATTTAAAGGATGTTTCTGATGGTCTGTTATAGAAAAACTCTCTGAATGGGATCGCTTTCTAAAAACATTGTCATCATTGGAATTTTTCGTCAAGTTAAGTGGTGAAGGCTCCGTTTTAATTTCAAGCTCATTCATAAATTGTTTGCTTTCTGCAATTTGTTTGATTTTACCATATTTTTTCTGTAACGGTGTTTCGATGACATCAATAATAGCTTCATTATTTGATATTATTTTAGAGATATGTTCCGTGAGAAAATCGGCGTTCGGTGAAATAGTTTTTTTTAATTTATCCTTTTCATCTGTTTCTTGATAATTGGAAACTACTCTAAACTTCGGTTTATATATTGTTTTTATTTTACTTATATCTCCCTCTCTAATATCTATGCCAGTTGGAGGAGTGCAGCGGTCATTCGTCAATTCTGGGGATGAAAATTCATAAAATCTTGAGTTTTCAAGGCGAATATTGGACACATCCGTACCTGAATCGGATATAGTAGAAGGGGGTAAAGATGTATCACTTTCAGATCCACCTGATATATCTTCTTCGTTAATCGTAGCAGACACGTCAGCTCCTCGCGATCTTAAAGCGTGAGTCCGCGATCTTCTATGTTTATAAAGGTTTGACTTTGTTTTAAAGGCAAAACCACAAGGTACACAAGGGTAAGGTCTCTCGTTTGTGTGAGCTCTGATATGTTTTTGAAGAACTGAAGGCTTGGCACAAGATAGCTTACAGTATGGGCACACATACCGCCCACCTGTTCCTCCACTCTGAACGTCTCTAAAATCATTTTCAAGGTTTTCAGTCTTATTTGAAAATTCATCATTGAAACTGGTCTTACCAGATACTTGATCAACATTATTTACATCACTTAACCTAGCATTTTCATCACTAATATTAATTTGTACATCTTTAGAGTTCTGATTATTTTGAAATCCTTTTATTTTCTCTATTTCTGGATGAGCTGCTTGAATGCTCCCATTAGTAATATAACTGTTACGAGCCGTCTCCTCTGCTTCGATATCCTTATGTCTAGTGTCCGCAACCCTTGCAGTGTTGACTGGGAACACTGCAATGGTCGATGCCATTTTTTTAAACTTCTTATGGAGATAACTGTGGTCATTGTTGTTGGTGAAGTTATTATCCAAACGTTTTTCTTGAGTGAGTGGCATCGTACCCGCGAATTTCGTACCTGAAAAAATAAACAAATTAAAACCCCAGTGGTCATTCTACCTTCATACCGTAACTACTTTGAAAAAACTCGCATCTATAAACATTGAAGAGAAAAACGTCAAAAGTTAGATACGAACGTCATAAACACTTACTGCGTTTTTACTTGAAATCAGATACGAGTTTTTTTAAGTAATGACGATACACATTTATAAATTATTCTTTAAATAAATCATGTTTCTGTATCTTGGGATAGTAAACAACATAATCGCCTTGATCATTACTAAGGCTTAATAATATCCTACAATAAATTGGTAAACGCACTAGGACTTCATAGTTATTGGCGAGAAACAATCGTCAACACAACAGAATGTTGCGGTGAACGAGTTGACGCAACGCGCATGTGCCGGGCTATTTCTATTGGTGTGCGGCGTGACATCATCGTGACGTAGACACATCTTATGCTAACGGATGAGGATATCCCCGCCGAACGTTGCTACTTTCTGCTATCTGTCTTTATCTTTCGCATTGTGTGACTAACAAAACAATACGCAGGTACCTGACTTATGAAATGAAAAATTTGCACGAGCTTAATATGTCCATAGTGTAATATTTTCAAGGTTAAGCATAAAAATCCTTTCGCGTATTTGACTAAATAACTGAGGAAACCAATTATGAACATTGGAATTGATGACATCATGGCTTACTTAGTATGCGTTGGCCATTAATACACATTTATTGTAAATTTCAAGACTACACAACTGTTAGCAGCTGAGAATTTGTGACTATTATATATAATATACAAGTGTCGATATCGTACACTATAATAGTATTCATAAGTCATGAAGTAATAATGTAGGAGCGGTGGCGACCGACCTCGCTTTGCGCTCACACAACTCAAAGCATCAAGTCGTTTGTGGACGACTGCGTTTGTGCGTTCTAAGAAGGCGTTACAATTTCTGAGAACCGGAGACAAGCAAGCGGCTCCACTCATTTAAGAAAGAGCTAGCGAATAAACGTTACGGAGCCTACGCACTCACTACACACAAGCGCGCATAGTTCAAAGTTTCTTAGTGTTATTTCTTGTAGCGCATTTTACGAGTAGATATACATATATTGTTATTCTTTTAGTGCATTTGTTTAGATTTACTTATAAATCTTATAATAAATGTAGTTACTTAATTTGACTCGTAAGCAATAAAGGTCCAAACAAATTAATTTTGTTTAGCTTACATATTCTTTTTAGTTCATCGGTAGGTTGATTGGTGTCTGTATTAAACTAAACGTAGGAATGCATATTGAGAGTAGAGAGCCAAGCGAAGGCAGGCTGTCGAGCGAGGTGGGGCGGCGGCTCAGCACACTAGTGTTGTAATGAGACAAAGGAATCCCGGCGGTCGGCTGCCGCCCGCCGGCCTGGCGCCACGCCAGGCGGCCCTGGCGACGCTTGTGTCGGCCGTCAGCCTGCATTGCTCCTACCTATCTAATTCCAATCAGCAAGAAGGTACGCCTGCTAGGAAACTCGTTTCACGTGACGACTTGCGTTAATTTAAATGAGATTTTAATTAATTAAAGTTAGCGATTAGACGTCTTTACGCAGGTAATTTAATATTGTTTATGCAATTCATCGTTATTAGATTGAACTGGAAGCGCATATGTATTTATTTTTATCTTAGCAGAATGGTAGACTAAATAGGTACGCTCAAGCGTGGCGACCTAAATGTAGGTATATAGTTGTAGCCCTCACTATCAATTATAGACAGAAGTCGACCGTACAAGTTTTGTACCGAGTGCCTTGGTAAATTACGTACATATGTGAATGTGACACTAAGTATAGCTAGTAGTCTGTAAACGTTGCTCATTATTATATCACATAAACACAGTAGATTTGTGAGTCGATAAGTTGTGATAAAAAGTCACCCAGTCCACAGTGATCAGACTTGTTGCTCATTGTTGTGATAGGTATATTCAAAACCTACACACGATCATATCAATCAATATTTAGCTATTATAGGTACAAGTATTGTATCACATGTATTGTATGTTTTAATGTATTTTCAATATGCTTGCTCATTGTATCAATAATTGTAAGTATTTTATCTTTAAATTACTTTTTGTAAAGAGCCAGTTCATTGGTTCAGGTATTATAGCTTGTGTCGCAAAGGTGTTTTGCTACAATCGCTTCGTCCATGCGTTTGAAAGGGATAACACCACACAATACGCATTTATTCTCTTTCAAATACACTGACAACTAACTCGATAGGTTAAGTCTAATTCTAAATCGGTGTATATTTAAACCATCCATAGTTTTTTGAATAAGGACTCATTTTAAGTCTAATAAAGATTCTATGTGCGTATGTAATGTACACATCTCGATTTATACATATATTTCGAATAATGCACTAATTCTTCAATAGGTCTTCCTATACAATTGACCAAGAAATTTATACATTATTTATATGTCTTTTCTCATGAAATTCGTTCCCATACCGCAATTAATTTATTATGCGCTGTGATACATATTGTGAGGTCATGCTTTACTGATAAAAATAAATACATATGTAACGTAACGTGTATTGAACATGACAATACTCTGATAGGTTAATCCCAGAGGTAAACTTACCGCGGAATAGTTAATTAGTCCACCATCATATGTATTATGTTCTGATATCATTTGTTTACGCCTCCAGAACAAATGTCAACAAGTCCGATAGGCTGCATTTCACCCGCGCACAAGTGAATCATCGTTAATAACTGCGCGACGATCCACGCCACGCTCACACACACACCTGTGATAACACACTCGCCTCACTTATACCCCGGTACGGACGGCACTTTCTTTTTCGCGAATAAATATCGTCGTGTGGGTAATTATTAATTTTGTCTACAAAACGTAATTTGTAGTACGTCGGTTGTGGTTCAGACTCGTGCAACACACCGCTCTGACGCGGGCGCGGATGACTGACTGTTCGTTCGGGCAACCCAACTGTTTGTCGTTCGTTTCGTCGTCGTGCTCCGCGGTCCCGTCCCTCGCCGCCCGCAGCCGCCCCGCGCACCGAACGGACTTGCCTGCGCTCGCTCTGGGAGTAGTGATTCATGTCGCGTTTATCTATCTCCCTCCTTCAACATAACCGGATCGGTCGTTCTTCGTAATCTATTTATACATACATATCTATACTTTGTAAACTACGCTATAAAACGTTGCGTTGCGATTTGCGATTTACAGTAGCAACTTCAATAAAATTACCATGAAGCAGTTTTAAAAGTGAACAAAACACGAGTAGGTATAGTTTTTTATAAATGCATGTAAATACGTATGACATACCTTTTTTGCTATTGCTTTAATCAAAGCAAATTAACCAAGGTACTGACTGGGCTAACAACTATTAAATGAAATAAGATTTTAATGACTCGTGGTTAGGTAGGCAGGATATCATCACATGAGAGTGTTCGGTTTGGTTTGCGCTGCAGTACCTACATAGGGTAAGTTCCTACGTGTACCTATGTGGTGTATCTCGCAAGGTAGGTTCCATCCTACTCTGTCGAGGTGGCACGGACGGGCGCCTGAGTGGTTGCGGAACTAATAATTACTATTACCCATCCATCGGCATCGCAGTGCGAGCTGGTGTAATTTTCATGCAGCACTGATTTCGTAACGGTTGCGCTCGACTAGAACGGGTATTGGCTCCGCGGTTCGTACGTTCTCCAATTTACGAAAGGACTGACAGCATAGCCTTTCAGTGCGCTAGGTAATTCAATCACTATGTATTAAGAATATTGTTTCAATATAATATTATAGTCTTCAATATTGTCTATTTACATGAGCAGTAATAAATTAAAATAATATCGCGATGTCATGTTAAGTTAATCTTAGCGTTGGCATTTTCCTATATTTAACTTGTATCTCTTGAACTTGCTATCAGGGAGACCTCTTTATCAAATTTATATAGGTACTTATTTACTATACATATTATAGCAATTTAAAGATAAACAAGTCGAGCTGGTGTCATTTTGGATATGAATCTATCTTATAGGTACATGAGGCGGATATGATCAGTGTTCGGATCTTGGGTGCTATTTGGGATATATGTCTTCAAATTCAAACATTATACAGAAACATGGATATGTCTCGGAATTCTGGGAATCAATATTACTGTAGATGCATTTTTTGTTTGTTATATGCGTCTATCTATAGTGATAACCCATTACCGGAATCCTGAGGAATACCTATCCATGTTTCTGTATAACGTTTGAAGTCATATACCCCAAATAGCACCCCGGCCATTCTCACGAAGTATGTCTGCGGTCACCTAATTACCGCGACGCTGTTTTCATACTAAATGTATGGAGACGCGGTAATTAGACGCAGTCATACTTCGTGAGAATGGCCGACCCAAGATCCGACCACTGGATATGATTCAGTGGAGTGGAGAAACTTCAGAGCTCAGGCGCCCGCGATCGGCCGACTATATGAATACATATATTATTTGCAATGATAATTGGTAGGCGCTATCAGCGAGCGGAGGCGATGACGCATGCGCGCCGATACCAGCCGTTTGATTGCGCCGTGAACGACTTGGTCAGGAAACGAGCGATACCACAGCCACATGCTGATATTTATGTCAGTTATTACAATAACTAAGTACATCAGACTAATAGACGCGTGCGTATATTTATTTAGCAGTTGAAAGTAAAATAACTACTTGTTGACTACGCTACGGCACACTCTAAACTTGACGGCATTCATTCGTACAATATTTCCTTATTAACTTCCTTGATTGCATTGCAGTCTTAGATGAAACGAAAAGTGAATTATCACAATTTTAATTCAGGATCGCTGCTGGGCTACTTATGTAAAGTATATCACTTGAATATGGTAATGCCATAAAATAAAGATACATAACTATAAAATAAATATAATCATGGCTATACTACGAGATACGAGTATATGTATAGTCCGACATAATCCGCGAAAAACCAAATAAAAGGTATGTACCTACTTAGCAGTGGCGTGGCGTCCATAGAACTCGATTCCGATCGGCTTGCCTAATATTAGGCAGTTCAGCACCTAATTCTAGTGTTCTTAAAGAAAATTAGAGCCAAAGCTGCTTCGGCTTGGCCAAGGATTTCTTCAACCCCACGCCACAAATTCAGGAAGGAATCATCAAGAATTTTCTACTTTCAGCATGACTCAGGAACTTAGTATTAATTAGGTACTGAAATATGAACTCGTGATTGTAATAATCACTTTCTATTTCCACTAAATATTTACCCGTCAAAGTTATAAAAAGTCTTTTCTAAAGTTCTCCTTTTTCTTAACTATCCTTACATGTTTAATTTACGACGTCTAAGGATTTACTGGCTGGTACATGTAACACTAATAAGACATGTCTTATTATGGTGTTTTAATGATTTAGCATATTAACTATCTATAACTGCGCTATACTGGCAAATTCTTATACTGTTTACATATCTCAAAAGCGTACAAGATTGATAATGTTCTACCTCTCCTCTAGTTCTAGCCGATTCATAGGTATATTATGGGCATTTTTAATGATACGTCGTTTGGCGGTAGGCGCTCCCACCGCAGCAACAGCATACAGCTGTTCCGCGAAAGGCACGCGAGCGCGGGGGCGCGGGCACTTGTTGCGCGCGTTGTTTGGCTGGCTGGCGCTGGCGGCTCCGTCTGCCTGCCGCGTGCCGACGTCACGCCACGGCCTTGAGCTCGTGGCACGGCCAGGGGATCTGCCATCATGTTTGTGAACGCTGCACGATACGTTGCTAATGTTGCTATCATCTCACAACTTGTGTTATTGCCAAACTCGCTTGTAGCGTCGCAATATACCTTAGATACTTTATATATTATGTTTGTCATGGCACAACTTTATAATTTTCATATGCTAAAGTCAATAGCCTTGATTTAATATAACGATATTATTGTCTAGTGCAGTGGTTCCGAACCTGGGGGTAATTACCCCTCCAGGGGTAAAACGAAGTTTTCTCAGGGGTACCTATGAATGTTAGCCGTTATACCACGTTTTACTTTGAGCAGTTTCTTATAAGCTTATAATACCTATTTTTTTGGAGGAGTAATAAAATAATACAAATGTCGATGAGAATGTGGGTGATATGATAATAAAGGTTAGGAACCACTGGTATAGTGTAATTATTGTGAGTTCCGATTCCGAGGCAAAACAAATTATGCTAACGCTAAGTAAACAACTGAAGTGGTCCAATAAAAGTACATTATAAGCAACAAAATTCTATTTTGCGTGCTTATTTTTAAAGATAAGGTCTAGTCAAACTTGTACTGAGACTAGATTAAAAGGTACTTAAAATAACGATTTAATTATAACGATTACTAAGCGACCTGGCTATAGGTAATTATCTCATCGCAGGGCCAGTGGGAATGTCAGAGTAACTAATGTATAAAACAGTAATAGATTACCACCGAAATGTTTGATTCAGACTAAGAAAATTTTATGGATATAATTATGTAGGTATATACAATATCAAACAATATACATAACACAAATTGGTCCGGACGGGCGCCACGAAGTCGCGTGGGCGGGAAACCCGTCGTTGTGTAGTTAGAAGCTTTATTAGATGCGTACCTCAACCCAACCGAAAATAGAACGTATTTCAAAATGGAAACAATTATTAAACGCCATTACATTATTCGCTCTTTCACGAACGTTTCCTATTACTCAAAAGTTGACCATGCTAAACGATTGCACAAATATGCAATGACGCGTAGGTGTTGGTAAAAGGCTCGAAGTAAGCAAACTTGGCAAACAGTGCCGTTGCAGCATTGTGTGATTTGTGTGTGAGTGTTGCGTCCCCGCCGTCCCTCCTCCCGCCCCGGTCGGGCTTCCCTTGCAACCAGGTCATCGGGCCTGACACCGCGGCCGCGCGCCGCCGCGCCGCACCGGACCGCGCCTCGCCTCGACTCGACAACTGAACTCCATCTTAGGCTTTCTAGACCAGCAAAACTATGTGACGCCTATCTCTAATCAGGTAGGCGTTACACATCTATTTGCTAAATAAGTAAGCTGTGCGGCCAGGAACTTATAATTATAATGTAGGTTAAGTCTTAACACATAACACAAGGTTTACAGTACTATCCTGCCATTCCAAGTTTCCAAAGAGAGCATATTGGTTAAACTACAGGTATAGGTAGTAGAAGATGATGTCATTACTACTAAAGTCATTAAAGTAGCCCAAAATGTACATATAAAAAACGATGCTTATACCTACTTACATAAAGTACGTACAAGCAATATATGTTTCAAGAGAATGGCGTCATTCTCTGCGAATTCCGGCTTTCGCATATCAACGACCAAAATACGCCAGATGTATGTATGCGACAACAATATTCGTGAGTCAGTCAAAACCGGGTACCACTTGACCAAATAAATGTTTATTCATTGTTGAACGCTTCGGCGCGAGTCTTTCCTCGGTGACGTTAGGTATGATTTGCATTTACCTATTCTATTCATTATTTAAAGTTTTAAACACCTACATAACGTCATTCAGTAACAGTCTTGCGACGATATAGCGAGGAAACGCTGCCGGGCCCATGCATATTGAGTTTTAGGTGTTGAGTTTTGTTACAATGTAGTTATTATACATATTGTAATCTTTTGATTATGCTAGGAATTTTCATAATCGTTTATTTTCGATTAAAACTGTGGCTGTTACGAGTATATACATCATATACACATCATCCTTGTCCTTACGTAGGTAATTACGAATTAGATGGAGCGACACGGTTATAGCTTCCATTTTGGTTGCCAATTATTTAGATTTGAAATATATTTGGCACGCGCCTCTCTCCATACCTGTTCTTCGTGGGTGCCACTATTCGCGATTCTCGAGTATATCGATGCTCGCTCGGGATTACGATTCCACTCTTGGAGTTATGCCAGAGGTGTTCCCGCTTCCGAGTGGCATTCTTTCTCCTACGCATATCATTATAACAAGTTCACAGATAAAGTTTAAATACTTTTCTGTCGTAAATCATTGTTATGTAAATATCAGTAGCGTGGCGTCCTAAGAACTCGATTCCTACCGGCTTGTCTAATATCAGGCCTTTACGCACCTTATTCTACAGCTCTTAAGGAAAATGTCCACCAAATCTGCATCGGCTTGCCCAAGGATAATCTTTTACGCCACGCCACTGGTAAATATGTATACGTACGTAGTGGTTCCATATGGCGAAAGCACAGGCAAGCTCTTTCTTT
Organism: Eudemis profundana; assembly: GCA_947034925.1. Classification (NCBI taxonomy): domain Eukaryota; kingdom Metazoa; phylum Arthropoda; class Insecta; order Lepidoptera; family Tortricidae; genus Eudemis; species Eudemis profundana. The sequence continues at coordinate 17,202,100 of OX344798.1, forward strand.
ATATTTTAGGTGGGACTATGTATTGTGTAGGTACCTACCATATAATAATGTAATGGTTATACGGCAAATAAGTCTGGAAATGTTATAAGCACCTCTGAAAATTGGGACCAACTTTAGATATCGCTCTTGAGGCATGCAAAATTGGCGATCCCGCATATCTCTTTCATTTGCTGATAATGACCCACCTATGATAAAAGATAACAACTATCAAAATGATATAGGTATGTATGTAGTAATGTAACTATTTAGAGGCACACCAGATAAATTGAACATACGAAAGTTTTATTAGTATTTATATGGTATTTATTCTCATTGTATATTATTACGTAATGCGGTGGGTACCTACTTATGTTTTCATTAATTTGCGTGGTATTGGAAAATACAGCAACACGCATAGCAGTCATCGTATTGTTGTTTAACAGACCTACTAACTAGACCTATCATTAAACCGACGAATCATCGTTTACTTACCACCGCAGGTAAATTTAAATTGACACATCGAATTTAATCGTAGTAAACGATTTCAAGATTGGTCTGAAAAACTAAACTGTTTTCATAATAATTAACTTTCATGTCTTATTCAGTTGACGTAGGAGATTGTTTTCCAAAATATGTAATCAAAATTCGCTTCATGAATCACCCATTTCCTATACAAAAACGTTAATCTCTACATATTTATTTCCAGTCTATGTACACAGTCTGAGACCATCATCTCATCATTATATTAATTATACATTATACTCTTGAATAGGCTTGTGTAGTACAGTACTAAGTACTAAAAATAATGAATTCCGCTCACTGTACTAGAACGAAATATTTCGTTTCGTTGCCGCTCCTTAGTACGTTTAGTACATTAACCGATCAAGCCCAATTAACCGACATCCGATATGAAACCGGACAGAGCGAAACAGTACAGAACGAAATGCGATCAACGCTTAGAAAGAAACAGTAGTGTACTAGTGAACTAAATGAACTAAAATACTGAACTGAAGTAAACGCCGTAATGAGGCGAACTAGTTTGACAGTTCCACAAGCACAAATGTTGCCAGAGTTAGGCCAGTGATGTTTTGTCGATATAATAAAAATAAAGACTATGACTGTGACTTAATTTATAACCTAATAATAGTTAGGGAGCCCAAGAGGGGATTTCGGGATTTACTCCAGCGCGGCAGATTAACATACAGGGGGATACCTTGTACACGGTTAAGTTAAATACCTCTACCAAATATGGGCCCCGTATATATGGCCGCTAGTCAAGGATAAAGGATCAGATTAGTAAAAAAAACCGGTCAAGTGCGAGTCGGACTCGCGCACCGAGGGTTCCGTATAAACTCATAAGTAGACCAACCTTACGACTAACAGCAACACTGCCTTAAACCCACTTTAGCCCTATTAAACCAGGAAAAATTCGTACGGGCTTCCTGGCTATGTATTACTACGGAACGACCGCACAGGCAAGCGCGGTGGTGGCGTCGCCATCTACCTCCGTAGTGATATACCATACAAAATTATGTCGTCCTCCCCCTCTCAATACTCCAATTCGATGGAACACTTGGTTATTGAAGCTAACATTAAAGGGTCGAAAGTTGTTCTTGGAGTCGTGTACTGTCCGCCCACGGTCGATTACTTTTCATCCTTAGAATTATTGTTCACTTCTTTTTTGACGGAGGGTACACACCATATAATAATGGGTGATTTCAACACTGATCTTACACAAAGTAATGCTAGAACACGCCAGCTGCTATCAATCACAGAGTCTGCCGCACTTTCTATACTTCCTCTAAAACCTACACACCATAATCTTGATACATCTGACTCCTGGTTAGACTTGATTTTGACGTCGTCACTCGAACGTGTAGGTAAAGTCGGTCAGTTTGTAGCGCCTGGTTTTTCTCGACACGACCTAGTATTTTTATGCTACAAAGTTCGGCCACCAAAGATGCAGCCTATTTCAATCGAGTTACGAAGTTTTGCTAGGCTGGACTCGGAAGCGTTAATGCGGGATGCTCACTCTATTGACTGGACACCCACGTTTACAGCATTGTCAGTTGACGAGGCGGTAGTTTCGCTTAATGCGGCGGTATTGAAGCTGTTTGACACTCACGCGCCCGTTCGAAAAGTCAAACTAAAGCGACCGCCCGCGCCGTGGATTACCCGAGCGGTCCGTATTGCAATGACGAGGCGGGATCGGGCGTTTTGTAAATATAAACGTGACCGTTGTGAGGAAAACTGGTCTGCTTTTAAAATTGCTAGGAATCGTTGTAATACGATAGTGAGGTCAGCCAAACGTAAATACATTCATGAAAACATCATATCCTCTTCACCTGCCGACACTTGGAAGTTTCTAAAAACTATTGGCGTGGGTAGTTCTCAAAGTAATTCAACTTCATCAACATCATTTTCTTTAAACGATTTAAATCTTCACTTCTCGAAAGCTTCAACCTTAGACCCCGCCACTAAAACTCACAGTATTTCGTGCATTAGTGCCCTTTCAACCCGTTCTAAAACCACGTTTCTCTTCACCCCGGCTACTGATGATGAGGTGCGAAAAGTGATTATATCGGTAAAATCGAACGCTATTGGTCATGACGAGGTAAGCAGGGTAATGATAGTCTGTATCCTGGAATGCATTGTCCCTGTTATTTCTCATGTCGTGAACCTCTCTATGCATTCCGGCGTTTTCCCTTCACTGTGGCGCAGTGCTTACGTCATTCCTCTCCCTAAAGTCGCTAACCCCACCTTGCTCAAAGAGTTCCGTCCAATTTCAATTCTTCCTTTCCTGTCCAAGATCCTCGAAGCTATAGTCCACAAACAGTTGTCTGCCCACATCTACTCTAACCAGCTTCTCTCTCCTCTCCAGTCTGGTTTTCGTCCTGGACACAGTACGTCTACCGCTCTGCTAAAGGTTATTGAAGATGTGAGGCATGGCATTGAATCCTCTCAGTTCACAGTCATGGTCCTTATTGATTTCTCCAACGCCTTTAACGCTGTCGATCATGAACTTCTACTTGCTACCATTAATCACTTAAATATCTCATCATCAGCAGCCGAGTGGTTCGCATCCTATCTACAGAGCCGTCGCCAGGCTGTCCGTGCTAACCAGTCCTTCTCTGATTGGTGTGATCTTGCATCTGGTGTCCCGCAGGGTGGAATTCTGTCTCCTTTACTATTTTCAATATTTATTAATCTCATTACCCCCTGTATTAAGTGCTCATATCACTTGTATGCCGATGACCTCCAGTTGTATACACAGACAAACCCGGACGACATAGATGGAGCCATATCCCGAATAAATGAGGATCTCGACCGCATTTCATCTTGGTCTAGAGATTTTGGGATTACCGTCAATCCGTCTAAGTGCCAAGCGTTAATTCTTGGGAGTCCGCGCCTCTTAGCAACCAGAGACATAAAACTATTCTCGCCTGTTGTTTTTGAGGATATTGCCATCCCATTTGAAACGCAGGTGAAAAACCTCGGGTTGATCATTGATCGTGGCCTTAGCTGGGAACCCCAGGTGTCAGATGTCTGTCGCAGAGTTACCAACACCCTGCGATCGCTATATAGGTTTAAGAATTTCCTCCCGACAAGTACAAAAAAGCTCCTTATTCAAACTCTTGTGCTACCAGTGATAGACTATGGTGATGTCTGTTGTACCAACCAACATTACACAAGCTCTCTTAGATAGATTGGACAGACTCCTGAACAACTGCATCCGATTTATTTTTGGCCTCCGAAAGTATGACCACGTTTCTGCTTATCGCCAAGAACTTAATTGGCTTCCTATTAGGGAACGACGTTCTCTTAAGATTCTGTGTACGTTATTTTCCATCTTATACGATCCATCTGCACCCAACTACCTTCGTTCTGAATTTCAGTTTGTCACTGCCCGGCCGGGCTGTGAGCTCCGTTCCTCCCGCAAACTTAAGCTTAATATTCCCCCTCACCGTTCTGGTTCCATGTCTAATTCATTCACCGTACAGGCGATTCGGCTCTGGAATGACCTCCCCCTCTGTATACGAGAAGCTCAGAGCAAACTTTCTTTCAAGCGCATGCTGCGCAAATATCTATTTGAAAATCTTCATGATTAAGACTCTTCATAGTAGTTTAGAAGCAGGTACCATAATTATATATTTATTGTATATGTATGTATGTATATATATATATATATATTTATGCGTATGTATATGCCCATACATACTGCACATAGACTATTATTTTTTTTACAAATATTATTATTTTGTACAAATTCGTTGTGATTCCGAATACCGCACCTATAACATCTCTGTTTACCCTAATGGTTGACTGGTAGAGAATGCCTCATGGCATTAAGTCCGCCATTTGTACTCTCTTGTATTGTGCAATAAAGTTTAAATAAATAAATAAATAAATAAAAATCTTAACAGCGCGATGCAGCGTATGCTACAGCGACATCTATTGATACTAAATAGCGCGTAAATTTTACTTGTAATTTAAATTTAAACGTTACTTTTTGTTATTGGCTGATTGATATAATTGTTGGTCAACTCAACTAAGTTAGTTCTCATGTATCATTTTTCATTACGGAATCATGTTTTGAAGCACACTTTTGTGTATTAAATTAATATTGCTGCCACAAGCTAACTTATTTTAGATTTGTGTCCCTAGATGGCGCTAGCGGTATTTAATTTTTATGGTATTTACTAGTGTCAAATTTCCTAACATACTCCTATTATAGAGTTTTTAATAATTATTGTTACTTTATGTTTTTTTCCCGATTCCTGATGAGTGATTATTGTATTTAATAGACATTTTTTATGTAATCTGAAATAAAAAAATAAAAACGGTATTTTAATCTACAAACTAAGCTCTTTCATTTGATACCCCACTCGATATATTAGCCCTATTTTCAATTTTCAAAATCCCATTACGGAGCCCTTTAAAAAAAAAGTAAAAAAGGTACAAGATTTTTTTTATGTCCAATAAGCTCGGGTTAGCTTTTTTTAACACTATTCCTAATTTCAAACCGATAGCAGCAGTAGTTCCTGAGATATCTGGCTGTGACAGACGGACAGACAGACAGAGTCGCACCAAGGGTTCCTTTTTTACCATTTTGGTACGGAACCCTAAAAATTTATCATCAGACATTCTCGAGCGCGTCAGATTAAGGTAGGGTGAGTTAATTACATGCTAAAAAGTGTATATTCCACTAATCTGACAATTGGTTATGTCAAGTATTTCAAAGATGTGAAGTTTATATATTTTTTCGATAGGCCTCGTCGTTAAGGTCCAGAAAACATCGCTGATGCATTTTTATTCCCTGTAATTTTTCCAAAATATTGTATTAAATTCTCGACTAAAAAGGGACGCCAAGCTGACAAAATTAGTGCCTAAGTTCGTTATAAAAATCAAACAATTGTCTATGCGAGGTCTGTGTTGGCTGTCAGCTGTCATTTGTAACAAAACAAAATGTAAACAAATATTGTGAAAATAAATATAAGAGAAGTTTGATAGGTATTTAAGTATAAAGTTATCGCAAACTTTATGCTAATGACGAGTACGTACATCAATGCTTTAACACCTCTTAATTTTAGCAATATTGTGCTTATCGATCGTCTGAAATATTCAAGGATTATAGCTAGAGTCTGGCTAATGAAAGATTTGACTAGTAAATAGCGGCAAATTTAAAAAAACAACGGGTTGCAACACTGTTTAAGGGTGACAAAACGGTAATGATACTTCGGCCGATTTTTGTTTCGTTGTCACTTTATTAATTCTTCAGATTTTAGTGAAAATTGGTAAGTACATAGTGTTTATTAAAGTGTTAGTGTTATTTATGATATATTCACTCCCCACCCCACATTAGCCGTGGAAAGAAAAGCAAAAACAATTCAGTAAGTGTTTTCGGAAACTGTTACTTTCTTATGTTGCATATTGAGTATCAAAATCACCACGGCATACTATCCTCAGAAATCTAATGACGTTTGACACATTTGACGTTTGTATAATGCCGCCATTTAAAAAGTTTTGAATAAATCTCAGTCTCATCTTTCATTAGCAAGACTCTATCTCACAAATTCTAGTCTCCGCGCACGAACTCATTTTGATGTTTTATTTTGACATCAAGGGTGAAGCTCTAGAATTCTTGCAATTCTTTCTACTTATTTCTTCAATCCAAAGGCCAGCAAAAATATCTAATTACACCGAACACACAAATACCTAAACAGAATAATAGAGTATTTGCCTGTAGTCAATATACATAAATTACTACACGCTAGCCTTTAAATCACCTTTTAAAAATTTGCAAAAATGAACTAAACACCAACTATTTAGCGTTTAAAATGATTTTTAAAAGATCAAAAACTATGAATAAGAAGATGATTTGATGTTTGAGTAAAATTACGTCATTTCACTTTTTTCCATACTAAGTTCATACTATCTCAGCGTTTTGACACTTCATAAAAAATAACTGATTTGATCTGTCAGGAAAGTACCCTATTGATTTTTTTAGTTGTCGCAAATGACACTTGTCAGTCGACACACCACAGACCTCAACCGATACCAATTTTGTTAAGGCGAACGTACACACTCGACATTTTGGCGTCCTTAATTCAAAGCTTTACAAAAATTACAGGGAATTAAAATGCTATAGTGGTATTTTCTAGTTCATTACGGTCGGGAACTATCGAAAAAAAATATAAATTACACATCTTTGAAAAACTTACTTAGGCAATTCTTGAGTGACGAAAAGAAGTGGGACGGTTTCAAAGATGTAAAAAAAACGTAATTTGGACATTCTCGAGCGTGGCAATTTTTTTTTTATTTTGAAGGAAATAATTCAAGGATAATGGAAAATATATAATCTGACGATTTCCACAAGCCGAAGTAACGGGAACCCGTGCCGACTTTATCCTAACTTTCTCATACTAACCTAAGCTGGTTGAGCTAAGTTTGCACCTGGTTTCCTTGGCATCATATACAAATTAGATGCAAACTTAAAGCAACCGAGATATAATAGATTCACGGATTGAGTTTCTGCTTTGTCGGTTTTTGATTGAGACAAATTTCTGCAAGATAGTGGTCAAACAGAATCAGAGTGTGCAAATACATGTGAATTTCAAGCTTTTTATTTCCAGTAACTTCACAAATATGAAGAAATAAAATTGCTGAATTTTGTAGCTGCAATGCGATATTTTACATAGATAATCTATTAACAAAACATATTTCCTAGCTCTTAATTAATCACCACCTTTTGTACAAAATAATAAAATGCGTATTAATTGTATAAAAAGGGTCACAATAGTTGCGCCATACAATCCCGGCTGCGTCAAGATTGCACCTGGTTAGTATGTGATGCGCAGGGACATCAAGATGAACCATATATATCTTAATCTGACGCGCTTGAGAATGTCTGATGATATTTTTTTTTTTGCACATTCTAATAATGGCTTTGAGTTTGCGTCACATCCAAATCGTCTGATTATTGAATGAGAGCTTTTTTTAGGTTCACTTAACATCCCTTTAGAAAATCTGACGCGCTCGATAAAAAAAAAATCTCATTTTCAACCCTTAGGCGGATCTCACACTGCAGCGAAAATCGCGGCAACACGCGACTCAGCGATTTTCAACTTTGTATGTAGAATCATCGATTTGTATAAAAAATCGCGGGGTGGCGCACACTGGCGCGTAAATCGCGGCGATTTTTTCCGTGTAGCTGCGCATAGTACGAAAAAATCGCGGCGACGGGCGATTTCAGTGTGTTCTTCGCCTTACGTACGACCACACCCACCATGCAAACGGTCAGATTAACATACGTACATTACATTATTAAAAATACGTGGGACATGGATGCTATCAATATCTGACGCGCTCGAGAATGTCCGTGCAACAGTTTTTTTCACGTTAATTTAGTTTTTTTGAGACTTCTCAGGACATTTCGCGCAGACAAAGTGTATCAAACTATAAAATAAAACATATTTTAAAAATAATTGATGTCGTGGAAGTTAACAATGGCCCTCTTTGTGTTTGTATGGATAACCGCCGACCGACTCGAATCACCTTAAGGATTCACTATTTCTGGAAATGTAAGGTAATCTACTATAAATATGATGCTATGAAGAATAACCAGAATAGTTTTACCACGCCGGCAAAGGAGAACCGAGAACGAACACCGAGGTAAAAGTTGACAAATACCTATCGTTCGTTACTTGCGTATTAATCACTCTTCTATGTAAATCAAACGAGGTGCGCATCACACACGTTCACAACGAAAATAGGATCAAATGGCTCTAATCCAAAAAAGAATGTCATGTCAGTCAGGAGAGAAACTTGACTGCTATAAATATTTCACCTACGTTATTATTCCTACGCAATTTGGCAGTGGCTTCTGAGGAAATTTCGTGTTAATTTTTTTGAAGAATTCATGAGCCACATGGAATGGCAGACCGGGCAATGCTAATATATTATATTTATCTGTTTACTGTACTACTCAAATAAAAAGGATTACCCAGCTGATGGCGTATTTCTTTCTGTTGTGGCAACACTCATGAGTTCATATAAAGCGTTCAGTGGTGGGCCACTATTGACTATGATTTTATTGGTCAATCAGCGAGTGTGTAGACGCGTGAGCAAGTAAACGTCGACTTCCCTTTGTTTGACGCGTGTCCACAGGAAAAGATGGCCAATTCGAATAGACCATTTTACAACTTTTTTCTGGGGTATGTTATAAAAAGACCTCTCAATAATAGAAATATTAGTGAATATTTTTGTGCGTCATAATAGTCAAGCGCCATTATGAGCATTATTCATAATATTACATACGTGTCATAATATTTATTTTCCATAAGATTATTTATTACATATATTATTCATAAGTTTTTATGACATAATAATGAGAAAAAAATATCACTGATTACGCCCTCCAACCGGGATTTCGTCAACTTGCTTACAGTTTTCTAAAGAAAAACTAAATGGCTGAAAAGCTAGGAGGGGAGGCTCATCAAAAAACAAATTAAGTACCTACCCCTAATTGAACGCAGGCGCAGATAGGTTCAGGTTAATCAGCTTGCGCCCCTCGGAGCGGAAATAGAAGCCCCGGGGCTTCGTCGACATGCTCACAATCAAAATCCTCTACATTAAACAAATAAAACCGGTCAAGTGCGAGTCGGACTCGCGCACTGAGGGTTCCGTACAAACTCGTAAGTAGATACGTGAATAGTTAAAAAAAATCTGTATGGCGGTTAGTTAGCAGAAGCAAATAAGTATGTTTTACGATTTTTGCAAATTTCTAAAAAAACGGTGCAGTGCAGGTTAGGAAAATTGTTATATTTTTCCTGTAATATTTAGGATCATAATAATAAATGCCAATTCGTGGTCTCCATTTCGAGAACCTTTCGGCCCCAACGGCCATCTGTTCTACGTGCTATATGCCCTGCCCATTGCCACTTTAACAAGCTTATCCGTTTAGCTATGTCGGTGACCCTCTGTAATAATTGGTAATAATTACAGATTTTTCTGTTCAGTAACTTCGAAAATAATAAGTTGAGAATGGTATTTTTTTTAACATTTTTCGTCATAAAACAAAAAGTACATGATTAAGAAAAAAAATAAAAATTATTTTGGAATCTCCAAATTAAGCCCTTTCATTTGATACCCCACTTGATACAGTAGCACTAGGTACTTAAAATTCTCAACCTCCCATTCCGGCCTTCTTTAAAAAAAGTAAAAAAGGTATAAGATTTATTTTTACATCTAGTAGGCTCGGGTTAGCGACTTTTAAAACTATTCCAAATTTCAAATCGATAGCAGCAGTAGTTCTTGAGATATCTAACTGTAACAGACAGACAGAGTCGCACCATAAGGGTTCCTTTTTTACCATTTTGGTACGGATACGGAACCCTAAAATAGACAGGACAAGTACGACTGGGATAGGTTAGGTTTTAGATTGAATAATTATTATGGCGCTTGAATTTTCTGGCAAATGATTTTAGGGCTCCTGTCCTGAAAATATGGAAAAGGAAATGTATGTGTAATGTAAATGTATAAGCCCATTTTCCCCTACTAAATGAACGGCCTAAACATTAGCCAGCTATATCGTTAATTGATACATTGACGCATTGGCTAAATTTCATCCAGGCAGTTAACTAAATGGCGCCGTTTAGTGAAAAGACTAGGCAGTTAACTAAATGGCTAAATAAACCAGTTGGCTGCGACATAGAAACCATAAAGTTTTGATAACTTTACCACGCATGCTCCAAGCAAGCCAATTTAAACTTTTACCACGACACATTTCAATAATTTCATCGCGATGTCATCTACGTCATTTAAATTGAAGGCTAAATAATTTCCGGATTAGCGGGTTCGCAAATATTCGAATTATTATTAACTAGGTTGTTGTTGCCTCGCGAGATTCTCGGAATATCCCCGAGCACGCGCCGCTCCGTCGCGCCGCGCCGCGCCTGTCTATAGTTTATATACTTTTTCACATTTACAATTTCGGTATTTCCAAGAATACCTCGTTCGCTCCCTCTCGCTCATTATGAGTTATTATTAATTTTTTAGTGGGTAGAAATGTGTCATACTTGGTTTGTTTTTGTTTTATAAACAAAAGCAGATTTTGCTAAAACTTAAACAAATTGTTAAAGGTGTGAACATAATTATATTGTGTTCTTGACGGATCGTAAGCATCTGATATTATTTATTTAGTATAATTTAAAAAGTCCATGTATAAATAACCCTCCTTTTTGCTTCGCCGTAGTCGGGTAAATAGAAAAACAACCCCAAAATAATTCCTTAGTAACGACTTGGAAAAATATTGAGAATCTTAAGTGTCTCTAGGTATATATATATATATATATTATGGAAGCTAGGTATACAATGTGTCCCAGGGGCAAGTGACCAGCTAGTGATGGTTGAATATTCACGCGAAGTCATCGATAAAAAAAATATTTCAGAGGTATACAACAATTGTTTTTTTTTTATTGCTACTTCTTTTATTTTAGTGAAGTCAGCCGAATTGTAAAAAATACGAAGTATGGGACAATTTTCGGTGAAACAATTTTTTTAGCTTATTTTCAAATTTGTTCCTTAATTTCTAAATGTGTAATTTATTTTGGTTAGTTTTTGTAGCTTAATCGAATTAGTTACATTATTGGCTATGCAAAAACAAATACAGAATAGAAAATAAAGTCAAACCCAAGAAAATCCCAAGTAGTGCAACAAGTCGGCTGACTTCACTACAATAAAAGAAATAGCAATAAAAAAAAAACAATTGTTGTATTGTAAGTGAAATATTATTTTTTTATCGATGACTTCGCGTGAATATTCAACCATCACTAGCTGGTCACTTGCCCCTGGGACACATTATATTAAAAGAAAGGTCCCTAAAATCCGCACCTACGTCGCAAGCCCGTGTTGCTTGTACAAAATAAGTAATTGCGACACCGACACTCCGGCGCCGCCCACCCGACGAGACAGCTTATGTCGCCATGGTAACCAATTAAGCGTGTTGCGGGACAGCAACAGGATCATCGCTGTAGGTCATCACAATTTATAGTTCATCCATCACTAACCCAGTTTATTTTTATATGTAATCTAGCATGGGCCGAACTGATAGCTAGTCATAAAACTAAATTTAAGTAGAGGAAGCGAATCTGCCTTCATGTGGAGTAGAACCAGTGAATTCAATGAGGGTCACCGGCTATTGTATTCCGGCTGACCTTTGCGTTGCGACACTTACATAATTATATGCTATACGACAATAGTAGGCTATACATTTGCACGTTTCATGAAGTTGTCACGAGCTGTTTAAGTGATAAGTGAAATAATTAAAATGACCCAACCGATTATTGTCATCACATCATATGACAATAGTCGGTCGGGAGTGGAATCAATATAGCTCTACAGGTATAAACAGAAACGTGAACTCATTGAACTCGCTGTGTTGCAAAGCGACTAAACCAGTAGGTTCAGACTGCGAGTGAGGGAACCGAATGCACCTGCCGGAGTGCCGACGCCCTGGCGGCGGCGCGGCCCGCTTCGTTGCACAAACATCGGAGAACATAATAACCTTGTTGTTATTTACGGTATGCGAGTAAATAAACCGCGCTCGCTAAAAGGGATTGGCGAACGAATCTGCGGATATAAAAATCACCGAGAACGATTATGAAATGATAAAAGAACAAATTTGCGGATACAAAAATCACCTAGAACGATTATGAAATGATAAAAAGTTCTCAGAACCTATGGTAAACGTAATTGAGATCAAACCATGATGATAATGCCGAATTCATAACTAGAGTCTGTGCGGAAAGAAAATAGGCGTGGCGAAAAACGGAATTATCCTAACCAGTATGGCCACAGAACAGAAAATACGGCACATACGCACGGTACGGTACTACAAAAGCATTACAGCGCCCCCCAAAATTAATCCTATCCTCTTTCCGCACTGACTCTACAATGTCGTCAAAATCGTTGCTTAGGAAGTAGATCCTACCGCGTCCCAATACAGACTTAAGAATATTGTAAGTTATGGTAATTTTAAGGTTTAGTCTGATTCCTATTCGGTTCGCTATCAGCTATCACTTATTGGTAGATTGAATTTGACATCGTAAAAACTAACTTAAGGTATGAGTTGAAACAAAGGGGTTTCGCAAGAAACTATATTTCAGTAAATGTTGAGTGAGTGTAGTGAATAATGATGAATGGAAGTAGATGGGTCTCTAGAGCTCGGCGCCCGAGACGCGGGCGAGCTCGCCGAGAACTCGCCACTTGGCTGAACTGAAACCTGCGGGACCGGTCGTACGGCAACGCTTTTTGTTCCCTGTCCATGTTGCCAACTAACCAACCGCCTCGCCCGGCCCACTAATGAGAGTTCTTCGCTGAATGGGAATTGTTCATTACAATCCAAATAGCTGCAATTATTATACGTCTGAGGGTACCACAAGGAATACGCCTTAACAATATTAAGTGGAAAATCTTTGTTGGTGGTACATTTATGAACCTTCCCAAGTATTTTCGTAAATAAGCTTTTTTAAATGAAATAAATCACTACTACATAGTATAAAACAAAGATGCTTTCTCTGTTCCTATGTATGTTTTAATCTTTAAAACTACGCAACGGATTTTGATGCGGTTTTTTTTTATAGATAGAGTGATTGAAGAGGAAGGTTTATATGTAGGGTCGGTTGTCCAACAGTGAACCATCAAGATACACTGAACCACCGCCATATTGAAGAAACTGCGACGTTGCCAGTTTGACCGATCGTGCTAAAACATGCCGTCTAAGAACCCTTCCCCCCTCCCGTAGTGAGCCAGCGGCAGCGGCTTAGGCCGGACGTGTGATAGCACTTTGTTTAAATTTCGTCGAAAAAAGATACTTTTCACAAGTAAGTGTCTGGATTTTTGTATATTTTGTTATTTAACATATGATCAAACGCTGTATGGTGTTAAATTTGACGTAGTCTTAGTCATTTTATGAGTACATTGCGTTGTGACAATTCCGTTTATAACCTATCTTTTTTCGTATTTTAAGTTGAATGGTGTGGTTGTTGAACAGTGAACCTGGTTCACATAGTACTCACTGAGCCGGCTCACTGTGTACCGCACGATATATAATATATAATAACTTTTAGTTTTTGTACCAAGAATACGTTTTTTATTTCTTTAAATTCATGTATATTAAAAATACAGATGATTACCAAGTATTGTGTTAGTTTTCTTTCATATTTCAGCTTTTTTTTACTGGTAATGGCATTATGGTTCACTGTTGAAATAAGGGTGGTTCAATGTAAACTACCCGTAGTATACAGTGAACCACAGATCTTTCCTTTTTTTTAAACTAGAAGAATACGTTTTTATTTCTTTATATTCATGTATGTTAAAAATACAGATTATTACCAAATATTGTGTTAGTTTTCTTTCACATTTCAGCATTTTTTACTGATAATGGCATTATGGTTCACTGTTGAAATAAGGGTGGTTTAATGTAAACGACCCATAGTATACAGTGAACCAAATATCATTTTTTTTAAAAACCTACTTAATGGATGTTAGTTAGTCCAAAAAGCATTTTGTAACTTATACATAAGATACCTTATGAAATTACCTAAGCAATGACATCAAAACCAAATTTCTAGCTTTATTTTCTAGCAAGTTCTGCGACTTCAAAAAAAAGGTGGTTCACTGTTGGACAACGCACCCTATAATATAATAGAGAAACACCTTGCGAAGCCGGGGCGGGTCGCTAGTTTAATATAAAATCATTATCATTTTAACCAACGGGGGCAACGGGGTTTATAACAACATTCTAGGATCTTTTTAATTGGTACCTTCGTAGGACTAAAATAAATAGGTACTTAGGTAAGTAAGCAAGTACTGTAGGTTGCCTGGAAGAGATCGCTCTTTAGCGATAAGACTGCCTATTGTTTACCACTGTTTTTGTATAAGTTTGCATTGTAATTTATCTTTTGGTGTGCAATAAAGTATATTGTATTGTATAACAATAACTTTACACAGAAAGAGACTGTTGCTACACAGATAATTATTGGATATAATTATCTTACTAAGTACGCCAAATTGAGTGACACAGACATTAGTAATAACATAACACATGAATAAATGAATAGAATATCTTCTATCGAGCAAAATTTATTCGAGTATCAGCAACAGGTGCGCCACATATACATATAGCCTGAGATCACTGAATGAATACTAGGATTTCTATTTATCTTTGTTGGTGGTATTTGCTTAATAAACAAATGACAGAAAAAATTTAAATTGGTCAAACTAGAGTTTGCTGGAGCAAGCGACATAATCTAAAATACTGTTTAAAGAGCTATGAAGGATACATTTTACCTAGGTATACATTGGTCAATGTTAACTATTGTATCACGGTCTGTACCAATATGCCAAATTTCAAATCTTTATGTTATCTTATCACACATTCTGATTTTCGAGAAAGTAACACACCCGTACGGCACGCCAAACACATAGGTATAAATATAACGACATGTATAACATTTATTTTCAGCTTTTCAAGTACTTATTATAAAACGGACTTTTCATGAAGACGAATATTTTCCTTACTTGTACGTTGTTATTAGATATACGAATTTTGAAAATTAATGACGCCTATAACCCCGCTAATCCACAGAATACGCGACGCCTAGTCGTCATGCAATGCAATATGCAGGTTTAAAAGAAGTTCCAACGTGCCAGGTTATTTAAATGAAAGTTTGGCCGTATTGTATTGTATGGCAAGGTGCGGCAGTGTGATGCGAGCCACTCGAGCTCGAATGAGATGGCTCGGTATGCGGAGCGGCGGGGGCGGGCGGACGTGCCAATGTTGCGGCGACCTGAGGTAGGCAGGCAAGCAACATATTTATTCATATGCCCGAGGCGTAAATCACCGTGCATCTATTTCGAGTGGGCCGGTGCGGGCGAGAGGAGCGTGGAGTGGGGCGCGGGTAGACGCCCGATGCCGGTCTGGCGCCAGAAGGATTCCCCAACGCCCCCCGCTCCCTGCGCGCTGCTCGAGGTCACGCGTCGCCCGCGCGCGCTTTTGCTGCCACGAATGACCGCGATTCAAACAAGAACCCGTTGTGCTGCGACATCATCAGTCGCCTAAGCATTAATTTACTCATAGGTACATTTGTTAGCATTAGCAATAATTTAAGTAAGTACAGTCAAGTTTAAAAATCAGCGCCTCTAGAAAGGGAATAAGTCGGAAGCGTAAGTCGTACTATGAGACTACCGTCACAGAATAAGTATTGTACAGAACTCGCACTGTCTGACAAACCCCACGTTCGAGTCACAAAAATGCGCCGAATCCTACCTTCTCGCTCTAACTCACAACGCGCGCTCTTTCTGGTCGCCACGCCCACCGCTAGGGTTGTCGACAAAAATAAACTTCTTATTACAGATTGTGTTTCATGTTAAATTACAGGTAGTTATGGCGTTAATAACGGCGTTTGATTTTATACATAGAAATAATATAGTATTTCAAGTTTCGAGTAGGTTCGGTAGTGTTTTCCGTGGTGCACAGCAAATATGTTTTATTATTATTTACCTATAGGTATTACAACTCAGTGCTTTCTACATTGTATAATATAGGACTTAAAAGGAAAAAGATCGCTTTTTCTTTTCAAAATTGAATGATTGTAAAAATTAACAAAATCACTAGAATCAAGCTAGAATCTAATAATATTCATAAATTAACGTAAATGAGCCAGATTTACCAATTATTCGCATCCTCCAGTAATGAAAAAAAAACTTGCTTCATAGGTTTCGCACACAGGCGCTGCCGGGGGTCGGCGCAGCCCTGGGCTTGCCTAATGCATTAGGCAAGGAATAATAATAATTATCGCGAAAAAAAAACGCGGAGTGAAGTACGCCTGCTACCGACCTTTTGTACCTTGTTTAAATCTGACTTAAGTATTCCCTTCTTAATAGAGGCACTGAAATATGGGTGCATACAAATGCCCAAAAATATGTCCGAGTGGGAAGCTTTAATACTACGCCACGTTACGAATATCTTCTGCGACTTTTGAGGCTGACTGTAAATCTAGTTTTCAACACACTTGCTCATAAAGTCGCTCTTATTTCGTGGTTCTTACGCACGGAACGCAGCTTATTACGCACAAGTGCTTTTTACTTTAGTTTACCGCACAAGTGCTGTAATTACCGCCAATTGGGCAATAAGAGAACGGCGCGCGGATATTATACCCGCGCAGCGCCGACCGACACCGTGTGGCTGGGTTATTCTTCAGAAATATGTCTGCGGTCACCTTATTCCTCTGGCCCTTTTTCATACTAAATGTATGGAGACAGAGGAATAAGTCGCAGACATATTTCTGAAGAACAACCCGGCTGTACATGGGCGTGCGCCGCGCTCTACACGACGCCACACGACGAGGTTAGACAGACTAGGATAGTAAAACCACTAAATAAATACGTACAAAAACAGAGGTTCTAAATGATAAGTATTATTTTTTATTCGCAAGTGTGTTGAAAAACGTCGTATGACACTCGTGGGCATTGGTCATTAAAGTCTCTGCTCTTACAACCCTCGCCTAACGGCTCGGGCTGTGCAAGACAGCCGACGCCAACGACAACATAGCCCTCTCGTATCATAATGTACTATTTTAGTTTAGGTTTGAATTTCAGCGGGAAAAAATCGGTTCCATCTAGGGTTGCCACCCAAGTAGGAGTATATAATGTATTTTTTCTACTCCTGTACTGTTATCTGTCTTTTACTTGGTCACGAACACTAATATAAGAACATATATAATATGAGTTCAGAGAAGTCTATACTCTATTCCCCATAACAGCACTAGTGTCGTTATAGCCACTTTACGTTATTGCTAGCAACCACAGACTTCTAAATCTAGGTTAAACTGAGGTCAAGGATTAAGCGCTCAATTTTAACTTTACGGTAAAAATGCACAACTACCAACTTAACAAACAATTAAAATCCTACGGCTTTTAAGAAAAACAAAACTTTCTGAACTAAATTCATTGATGCCAACATAAAAACAAAAGTATTTTTAATATATTCACTGCGTGTCAACTTCATTTAAACTAAATAAAACCGTTTAAAAAAATAAAAAGTTTACCATAGACACATACTGACAGTCATACGTCATATTTGCCTTCTTTGCAGGTTATGCCTTGTTTGTATTTTATAATTTTAAAACCTGTCGTAGAAAAAGTATTGTATGCAACGTTGTATAATTAAGTCAAAAAACGCTCATTGCGTCTCTATTTGCGATACTCGCCGCATTCGCGGCTCGTATCGCAACTCACGCAATTCGCATTTTTTGAACCTTCTTATACAACTGTTGCATAAAATACTAGTAGGTACTCTATTTTAGCTGTATGTACGTTATACTTTACGAAACACAAAGTACTCGAAAGTGCTTTATTAACTGAATATACCAATTTCATGTCAATTCTGCCTCAATTAGAAGTATTGAACAGAAACATACATTTGAGAATGTTCGCGCGATAAATAAATGATAAAGCATCCGTCACGTTCAGACAAATAGTGTGTGAGAGTGACGGATGTTTTATCATTTATTTATGGTGCGACAAAGCGTAGCATCATAAGGCTGCTGAACATTTGCACTTGCCAAGTTGACATTGACAGAGATGTCTTAATGAAGTTTTCATTGGCGGTTTAATTTGGCTGTTTTGACGGTTGGACTGGGCTGATTGTAAAAGTTTAGAGTATTCTGTCTGAGCGCCGTTGTGCCTAGCGTTGCCAGGCGTCCGGATAAAGCCAGACATAGGATTTTTGATTGTGTGTCCAGCGAAAATAAACGGTGTCCGGCCAATTTTTTTGTCGTACCCATTAGTACTGAGACACAAAATCCTCAATAATGTAGGGTGTCCGGTCTTTTTACCCAAATGTCCGGCTAAACTGGCTGGTCTGTCCAGCTATTAGGTCTAGCGACCTGGCAACCCTAGTTGTGCCTTTAGTGATATTTGCTAATATCTGACAGTTTATTAATACTTTAAAATTGAAAGTGATGACGATGTGGTGACTGATGCGAGTGCTAGTGCTACTAACACTGTCAAAGGGAAAAATAAAAATTAATAAAAAGTACTACTTTATTTTTATGCTGTGTACTTTAATTTTTATGCTACACCTGGCCATAAAGTGGCTTTTTCCGCACCCTGCGCGTACGGCCGCGCTTTCTGGCCAAGTGTAGAGAAAGAAAGCCTCGCTTGCAGCTCGGGCCGTAAACTTCTGCGATCTCGGCCTTTCTTTGTATTACCACCCTAGTTGTGTAATGTACTATGGGTTTCACGAAGCTACAATTTTACAATTGGCTGATTTGGCCAATGTGGCTAGTTTAGACTAGTAAAATTGTAACTTGTAGCTTCGTGAAACGAGGCCTGGCGTGAAATACGTTATCTGTCTGTACAATAAAAAGGTGGCCCCTAGTTCCATCGCCCCGTTCGGCCATAGAAGTATCAGTAGACTTATTATTAAAAGAATTGTACTTGTTTATTTAAATTAAGGGCCTATCACACTGGCGATTTGCAAGCAAGTTGCGAGCGTGTTTTCATACAGATTTCCATCGACAAGTTTTGTATGAAAACATGGTCGCAACTCGCTCGCTAATCGCCAGTGTGATAAGGCCCTAATAAACTAGTAGTTTATGTGACTGTTACATAAATGATAGATATTAAAATAAGAGTATGATTGTGTGTTTCGGGTTTATGAAATGAACCGAAAGACGTGTTTCATAATAACATCACACGAGTGTTTTAATGTCTAATTATGTAGATTCATAGGTACACTGCTTTATCTACACGCATAATATTATAAGCTCACTATTATAATGTGTTCGGTAACGCAAATTACGAGCAGCAATGCAATGACATCTCACGCATAGCATGCAACTGTAGTTTTACCATAACTTACCAAAAATTGGACCATTCCCTTTAGATCAAACATAAAACAACTTGAAGTCAGCCTTACTTATCTTCTTGGCATATTTTTGACGAATCATTTGTCTTGACCTCGCGGTCAACAAGTTATGAGGTGGCGCAGTTTATCCAAATGTTATCATTTCGTTTACGTACCTACTTCTCTTCGCATTATCCTGCCAGTAACGGCTTGATAATTCATATATAACGACACCATCTTAAAACTTTTTTCAATAATCTAAACCATCTCTGCCCCAGTGAACTGCAAAAAGGACCACAGTCATCATAGAATAGTTAGCACTAAGGACTAGACTATAAAGGTGCTCCTAAACGCGATATATTTTTCTGCAATTTGTGGCCGGCAAGTCTGCTATCTTTTTCTTATTTTATACTAGCATTTTCCCGCAGCTTCGCCCGTGTTGTTCCCGTTATTGTCCCAAAGGAAAGGAACTCTTTACCGGGATATAAAGTATCCTATATTTCAATCCAGGACTTGGTCTACTTCCATGCCAAATTTCAGCTTGATCCATCCAGTTGTTACCCCGTTATGAGGCAACAAACATCCAAACATCTTCACAAACTTTCACATTTATAATATTAGTGGGATTGTAAACTAAATGATGCACATAGTTGCCGGATACGAATTCCAGAAAAATATTGCGTGTTTAGAAGTAGGTACCTTAACACGTTGATGGACAGAACGCCTATAGGCGTCGAAGGCTTACTATGGGATTACTTTGCCCAAGGACAACGCCTAGAGGCGTTCTGTCCATTATAGTGTTAAATAATATATACCTATACATAAAATAAATGTAAGTATACTCTGGGCTGAGCAAAACACATGTTTTGCTTTTAGTAGAAGAGCCTAACGACGACCTTCCCTCACTATTTTTCCTAACGAAACATATACTGCATGAAAGAGCATAGCATGCATCAACAAACACTATGCGGCTCGTACCTAATTGAGTACCTATTGAATTTTCATAGTTCTTAATTTTGTTTATTTCTAGTAGCATAACATTGTATAACCAATATTCGTATTCGCGAATATCAGAGTCGATTATTCGTATTCGCATGATCGCGAATGTACAAAAACCGATTTTCGTTGTTACATCCCTACTATGCGCTAGGGTTGCCACCTTATATCCCGGCAATTTTCGTAAAATTCGGTAATCCTTTTTCGTGAAAATTCTGATACCAATCGAAAGTAAAACGCTCAAATAAATTTTCGAATTTCCTGGCAAGGCTAGGTTGCCACGTTGTAAACAGGTTACTAAAAATGCTAATTTACCCTCATCTATTTTTCCTGACCGTTTTTACATAAAAATGAAGGCAATTGCATTATGGTGCGTACACACGAAGCCAACGAAGGTTCGTTGGTTCTCGGTCAACTGCGTACACACCAGACCAACGAACGGGTTTTGCTAGGCCTTCGTTGGCCGTGTGTGGACGCTTTAACAAACGCCAACGATCGTTCGTTGGCTTGTGTGTACGCACCATTACAAGCACGATGGCATAAGGGTGCCGCGATTTGAAATTTATTCAGCGAGGATGTTTATCAATTTCACTAACTTGTGTTGTTCAGACGTTATTCCTGCCATGGAACAAAATGATCCTTAATCGCAACTGGGTCAATCCCCATTACCAGAATTTTTTGAAAAAATTCATTAACTTTTTTAGTTAGGCATCTCATCGTTTTTCCTGACCGTTTATATTATGAAAATGAAGGCCCGAGTGTTTTAAGTTTCCGAGTGTTGTAATTAGTTTTAAGGCTTACTTACTTATGTACAGTTTTTTCACGCACCTCAAGCAACCGTCAGTTTTTTAATTCGTAGACAAACTACAGTCGGCTTCACTCACACTACTGTATCGTTCGATATCAAGTATTATAAATAAGCATGCTCAAAGTAAACGATTAGGCACACTTGCTATTAGCACATGCTTTCGACCAAATGGCCGTATCGCACCAAAAAAAATGAAAACAGTGGTTCTGCACGGTATTATAGTATCAATCGTATTTGTAAAAAACTCTAAAAAATAATCATATACTAGGTAGGTACTGAAATATAAACATAGACGAAATTGAAAAAGTTTGTTTCAAATTCCCGCCAAAGAATCCATGAAAAATTGAAGCTCTTTTTTGCACGAAAACGCCACATGCGATGCGGATATATCGCACAGAGTGAATGCTGGCTGGATGAAATGGCGATCATTGTCCAGCGTGCTCTGCGACTGTAGAATGCCAATTCGAATCAAAGGAAAAGTCTACAAGATCTGTGTCAGACCCGTTATGCTCTACGGAGAAGAATGCTGGACATCCAGAAAAGACCATGGGCCCGTTTCACGAAGCTACAAGTTACAAATTACAAGCGGAAGTCTCTTTCTATCAAAAGGTATTGAAAAGAGACTTCCGCTTGTAATTTGTAACTTGTAGCTTCGTGAAACGGGCCCCATGAAGCTAAACTTCACGTGACAGAAATGAAGATGTTAGGTGGGCCGGCGGTGTGACTAAACTGGATAAAATAAGGAATGAGCTAATTAAGGGGCACCTTCAAAGTGGCACCCATCTCATAAAAAGTCCACGAAAGCCAATTGCGTGGGTATGGGCACGTTCGAGTATTGCGCCGCGACGATGACCACCCAGTTAAAATCGCATTAAATATTGTCACAGGAAAACAACCCCGAGGTCGCCCAAAAGCTACTTGGTGGAGAAACCTTCAAAAACTATCCAAGGACATTCCAGCTGACCCTTTTGACAGAGCGGACTGGCGAAAAAATATTCGGAGGGCCGACCCCATATGAAATGGGAAGAGGCACGGAGAGAGAAGAGCTCGAATTAAGCATGCTCATTAGTAGCAATGAAGGTACTGACACATTAGCGTATTAGTAGCACGAAAGCATGCCAGAAATGAGCACGTGCTACTTAGTGGCATGTGTCTAGTCATTGCTACTAATGAGCATGCTTAATTCGAGCATGCTCAAAAATCAACCGTCATGGATTCTTTGGCGGGAATTTGAAACAACTTTTTCAATTTCGTTTATGTTTATATTTCAGTCGTATACAGACAGTACTTTAAAAAAACACGTATCTGATACTGACTCCAAGTAAAAACGCAGTAAGTGACATATGAGGTGCGTATGTAACTTTGACGTTTTTCTTTACAATGTTTTGAGATACGAGTATTTTTCGAAGTAGTGGTGAAGATATGATTATGTTTTTGAGTTCTTTACAAATAGGACTGATACTGTAACAGCGCAGAGAACCACTGTTTTGATTTCTTTCGGTCGAGAACCACTGTTTTGATGAAACGGTCATTTTGGCCTAAAGCATGTGCTTATGAGCAAGTGTGTCAAATCGTTTGCTTTGTGCATGCTTATTTATAGAGTCTGTGCGGAAAGAGAATAGGATTTAGATTGGGGGGCGCTGTAATGCTTTTCTACCGTATTTTTTGTTCCGTGGCTTATTTTTTTTTTGTGCTTGAACAAATGCTAGCTCTTTGAGCTGTTGCAACTATAGGTCTTCGTGGCGGTAGGCATGCCTCGGCAAAACCTCGGCACCACGGGAGTTATTCATCAGCGTGCAAGGACACTCGAACCGAAGTGGGGAGTGTACCTAGCGAATATGTGATACAGTAGTTCGTCTTGTAGGTAGTGATTCTAAGCTAAGTTTTTATGTGATGTCGAGAGGATTTAGTGTGAGACTACCGCGGTGGCCGTCCCCGCCGGCGGAGACGACGGCGTGCACGTGGAGTGGACGCGGCGCCGTTCGGGTTGTCGTCTTGTTGTCTGTTTAAGTAGTAGTCGGCGTCATGTACTACATCAGTGTCAGTGTCGTTTTCACTGACGACGTCATCGGGGTACCATCTGTTGATGGTGGCCGTGATGACGTCGTCAGGGTCAGTCAGGATGTGGCGAGGTCGCCTCACTAGCCTGCGCAGGGCAGTACGTAGTGCAGCGTTGTCAGTAATAGTCTGGGTCATGTCGTATAAGTCATTCACCCTGTCGGGGAGAGGATCGTTATCGGGATGTGGGTTGGGTATCGGGGCGGGGATTTGGAAGTCTTGTGGCTGAGGTACGGGGGTTGAAACGTAGTTCACAGCTTCCCGTAAGAGAGAATTAGGATGGGAATTCGCATGTGTGAAGAATCTCTCTGAAAGATTCTTCATATATGCGTGGATGGTAGGTACATTGGCGTCGTGATGTAATAGGAGATTAGTCTCATACCAGGGAGCATCCAGTGCCCGCCTGAGAAAGCGATTCTGAATCACCTGCAAAGGATGGAGTTTGTTTACGCCCACGTGGGCGAAAACAGGGCTGGCGTAGGTGAGAATGGGTCTGATACAGGCGGTGTACAATGCCAGTTTATTTCTAAACTGCATCCGACTCCGCCTGCCGACCATTACGCCCAGCCGGCCGAGGATGTGAGCGGCCTTGTTACGCGCTCTTTGCAGGTGCTTAGTTCCGTGGCCATACTGGTTAGGTTAGTTCCGTTTTTCGCCACGCCTATTCTCTTTCCGCACAGACTCTAAGCATGTTTATTACTGGCAAATCTGAACAGCTGCAGAGCATGCTGCTTTTAAGCATGCTTATTTCTGAGCAAATGTATCAGTACCTTGACTAGACACACATTTAGGGTTGCCAGGTCGCCAAACCTAATAGCCGGACAGACCGGTCAGTTTGGCCGGACATTTGTGTAAAAAGCCCGGACACCCTACATTATTGAGGATTTTGTGTCTCAGTATTAATTTAATGGGTACGACAAAAAGCATTCTTTCGTGCTACTATAAGCAAATGTGTCGGTACCTTAAAGGATACAATGATTTTTAACTGCAAAACCATCTTCATTCTTATCGGAGAGATAAGCTTCCATTCCAAGATATCAGAATAATAGAAAGTACGTCATATACTATACGTACGCGATAACGAGGAATTCGGGTTTCCCTATATTTATTTTAAAACCAATTCCACGGAATTTGATGTAATAGTACTTTTTTTTTCATTTAAGACTATAAATACCGCGCTGGCTCATCAGAACATTGGAGACACACAGTTATGGTGCGTACACATAAGCCAACGAACGCCAACGAATGGGTTTCGCCGCCCTTCGTTGGTCGTTGGCCCAGTGTGGACGATTTAGTAAACGCCAACGAGCGTTCGATCATCGTTCGTTGGCGTGTGCCAGCAATTCGCAGCGTGACGTATCATTTGACCTGCGTACACGCCAAGCCAACGAACGCCAACGAAGGTTCGTCGGCGATGGCTATCGCACGTTAGTTGGGTGCGTTCAATGCGTTCTTTGGATGCACCTTCATTAATCAACGAATGTGAGGCATCAAGCGAATCAAATCAATCAACAAAAACATGTCGTCGCTACCTCACTCTTTGTTTTTCTACATTGGTTATGTTTTGAGTACAAAATATGTCTTTAGGTTAAAAGTCTACAAAAACCTTCGTTTTTTGGCCTTCGTGCATCCGTCCACACCGCGTTGAGTTGCGCTAACGTGCGGTAGCCAACGCTGACGAACCTTCGTTGGCATTCGTTGGCTTGGTGTGTACGCAGGTCAAATGATACGTCACGCCAACGAACGATGATCGAACGCTCGTTGGTGTTTGCTAAATCGTCCACACCAAGCCAACGAAGGCCGGCGAAGCCCATTCGTTGGCTTGGTGTGTACGCACCATTAAACCGTCCACACATGGCCAACGAAACCCATTCATTGGCGTTCGTTGGTCTGGTGTGTAAGCAGTTGACCGAGAAACAACGAACGTGCGATAGCCAACGCCGACGAACCTTCGTTGGCTTGGAGTGTACGCACCATTACATTAAGGCTAGTGCGATAACGTTCCTTTTCTATTCAAAATGTAGTGTTTTATGACACTTTTATGGGTGAAATTTTTTTTAGTGTTTTAAAAACAGTTGAGTTTTTAGTCATTTTCACTGTCGGAATATTGATATCCTGAATGTAACACTGACGAGTATTTGGGGAAAGAAATCGATGCGAACTATAGAAATCTTAGAACACAACAAATAAGAAAACCCTTTCATTGACCATTCAAAGAAATTAATAAAAAAACAATGTGCACAGTGTGCAGATTAATGAATTCCGAAGAACGGCCGAGTTCTATTATTACTATAAGAGAATTGTGTTTTCATGAAAAATAAAAATATAAATTAATTTTAATATTTATTTATACCGATAAGTGAACATCAAAGTAATACTACATCTACAAGAAGCTCAAACTGATAATAGTAATTAATTTGGTTCACTAATTGTTTAAAGGAAATCAGTCAAGGGACATTCCAGAATCTCCATCTTTTTTCTCGTTATTTTTTTCGTCGTTCGGCTTTTCTTCATTCTTCTCTTCCTCTTTGGATTTGCTGCTGTCTGAAGAAGCCGAACTCGGGTTGTTTTCGAGGGCCCTGAAAAATGCCTGCATGTCGCCAGTATTGGCAGCCGATGCGACCTCCGGCGACAGGCCAAACTGCGTCATCACAGGACCCATCTGCCCAGAAGTCAATGCTGAAGAGAACTGGTTCGCTGCCTGCAATCACACCGACATTAGACTGGCTATTGGCAAATAGCGGAAAAGTAACCATAATTATTTGAACAAGTTGTCTCGATATCTCATACGGACACTAGTTAACTAATAAGACTGTTTTATAAAGACTAAGTGACATCATCGATAAAAGTTACAAGTACCGAGTGATTCAAATTTTAGGGGAGGCGTCCATATACATATAAATAAATATAGTCAGGTCTACAGCCAATCGACAATAATAGTTTAGTTATCTTTATCTGCGCTAAGTAGTAAACAACTTTATATCTTCATGATGTAACATGTGCGTTATTTACGAAAAACACTAGATTTAGACAAAACAGGATAGAGAGTTGTTTATTACTTAGAACAAATAGTTTTAAATATGAATGAGGTTTAGGCCGTAGTTACACACGACGCAAGCCATATGAAAGGGCGATAAACATGAGACCCGACGTTTTTCTTGATCACTGCCTCTATGTAGTACAGTCGCCATCAGATACATCTGAGCTGTCACTGTACTCATAAATATCTGAACACGGCTCTAATGCTATGAAAATAGAGCCGTGTACAGATATTTATGACAACTCAGATATATCTGATGGCGACTGTAATATGTATACAGTTTTACGTTTTCCCTTAATCTATTAAGTGGGAATTGCTGCCTTTATAGCGGGCGGTAAAGACAACACTTACGGCCCGGAATGACGTAAAACTGGTTACAGTCCTTACTACCAAAGTTAGTTATCTGTGCACTTCGGTTAAAGGATAAAGTACGTCATCAGTAGCAACTGCGCATCTATTTAGTACGAGCCCTATGTTGTACGAAAATAAAAAAACATGAAATAACAACATAAACATTATAAAAAGCGTTACGTTAGATCACATGTTGCCACACCAGGCCACCATACAGACATGCGTGGCATGAAATAAGTTAATCAAATCGATAAAAAATGCATGGGGCAAAAACTAAAACTCGAATTGCAAAATTACAGATAATTCTGACGTCATCGTGCGTTGCTAGTGGACTTAGTTTCCCTGATATACCATAGATATCAGTGTTCACCAGCGCTATGAAAAACAGTCGATAAGATTGCTTATTTCTTTACGTAATTTAAAGTTTATTGATTCTTCCGGTTCTACATACAAACGAAATGGGGTTAAGAATAGAGATTTGCCATTCTCGGAAACGTTCTCCGTTTTGTATGGAGAGAGAACGTTCTCGAGAACATTTCCGATACAAAACTGAGAACGTTTCCGAGAATTCTCGAGAACGGCACAACTCTATAAGAATCCATTTTAAAGATATGAATTTCAGTTCTTATCTTGGTAATATCCCTTTCGGACACACTTCGACCCAATGGGATATTGTGTATTATGATTATGACCCCTTATGGCATCTACAGTGGCTTGTTCCACCAACATGGAACCCAGTGCTTGGAATTCTTTAGGCTCTTGGTAGTCACTACCAAATTCCTTCATTCTTTTCCTGGCGAGGGCATGACATTCGCACAATACGAGAACGTGTCTCTACCAACTCACCACACTACTCTATAATCTGCACTGCAAGAAAGTTCCAACTTGGTCAGAACTCCTTTGACCCCGAAGTGACCTGTAAAGTGTACACACCAGAGTTTTTAGGGTTCCGTACCAAAATGGTAAAAAAGGAACCCTTATGGCGCGACTCTGTCTGTCTGTCCGTCTATCACAGCCAGATATCTCGGGAACTATTGCTGCTATCGATATGAAATTTGGAATAGTTTTAAAAGTCGCTAACCCGACCCTATTTGACGTAAAAAAATCTTGTACCCTTTTTACTTTTTTTTTAAAGGGGGCCGAAATGGGAGGTTAAAATTTAAAGTTGTGCTATTATATCAAGTGGGGTATCAAATGAAAGGGCATAATTTGTAGATTCCAAAGCCTTTTTTTTTAATCATGTACTTTTTGATTTATAATTAAAAACGTTCAAAAAAATACCATTCCCCCTATTATCTTCGAAGTTACTAAACCGAAAAATCTGTAATAATTACCAATTATTAATATTATCCTAAATACAATGGTTTTCCTAAATTGGACCGTGTTTTAGAAATTTGCAAAAATCGTAACACATACTTATTTGCTCCTACTAAGCTAACCGCTATATAGTTTTACTTGAACTATTAACTATTCACGTATCTACCTACGAGTTTTTACGGAACCCTCGGTGCGCGAGTCCGACTCGACCTTGATATGATAGCTAGAAAAATGAAATTTTAGGACCCTAGGGTACTATTTGGGTACTATTTTTTAGATATAAAGCGTTTCCAAAAACAAAGCCGTTCCAGAGATAGGTACAAACTCAATATGATGTAGTTAATATTGGATTGTTAACTCCCTTTTCGTTTGTATGGAGAACCGAGTGATTCGAGTCACCCTAAATTTACCATATTACTATTCTAGTTTAAAGTGCGATACATGTTTGTAAGACAGGATGGAACGTTTCTGTGAGGCTGACCATGCAAATAAGAATAAGATTCCATTAATGTATTCGTAGGTAAGGTATATAAATAGCATGTGACACTGCAACAGCGAGAAGTTTACTGTATTTCTCTTGTCTCGCAATGTCTTCTATTGTGAATCGAATTTAAGGCAAGATTTACACCTGTAAGTTTTACTTACGTAAGTATTATAAGGACGCAGCTATCTGTTACACTTAAACAGTGTTCACCTCTCATTCTAACAAATAGTTGGATTCCTTATTATTTATTATTAAAACCTGGCCTAAGGATAATTTTATTATTTAGAAGGAAATATTCCTGGGGTGGTCTCATAACTTTCTTTTAGTTCCACTTTCAAAAAACGGAAAATAGGGGATGAAAATGTTTATCGTTACCCCGTTAGTATGCGTTTTCACCGTTTATGAACAGATTTTATTGTTAATGCGTATTCTGTCTTCTGATGTTTTAGCCGTTTTATTATAAGTATCTGAGGTTAAAACACAAGGTTGTATTAAAGGAACAAGATCAAGAAAAGAAATGACCCAAACACAGTAATTAGTAAAGGCTGCAAATGATTAGTAAATAAACAAGGATGTAGAACCGAACCACATGCGAAACAGCTATCGACTTGAATATTGCATTGGGCGTAGTAAATCATACTCTTGGCCTCAAGTCCATTTTTTTTCATGAAATAGTGATAAAGTGTGTTATGGCGAGGCCAAGAGGTCAAGCCAAATGGCCGTGGGACTCCAACTTTACGTATAGCATGGTAAAGAAAATACATAAACCAAAACAGATTAGTAAACCCCGTGAACAATCATCAAACAAACAGGCACAGAACCGAACCGCATGCGAAAAAGCCGCAGCCCGAAAGCGTCGTGACCGTCAAGATGGCGTACACCGTAAAGATATCCAGAATCTGATGCAGCCAATAAATAGTACCGACGAAACACCTAGGTGAATAAAATAGTACCCTTAAACTTTTTGAAATATAAGGCCTGTTCACGGTGTACGCTACCGGGCGTCAAGCTGACGTAAACCGTTTGTATCTCTGGAATGGCTTTGTTTTTGGAAACGCTTTATATCTCAAAAAATAGTACCCTTGGGCCCTAAAATTTCATTTCTCTAGCTACCGTAGAAGCCAAGATATAGTGTGAACAGCGTGATTTTGGAATTCGAAAGTCTTTCTATGTGAAATTCCCGGGTACGCCAGCTTGACAGTGTGAAATTTTGCACACCGTTAAGTCATGGAATATCTCGGCTTCTACGATAGCTAGAGAAATGAAATTTTGTGGTCCTAGGCAGGGGCGTATTTTGAAATTTGGCGCCCCGGGCCAATAATGTTTCGCCGCCCCAGAAGTCAAGGAAAAAATTATTGAAATAAAAAATACAACATTTTTAATAACTTCTAGTTGACTTTTTTTTGTGGTGTAATAATTTGTTTACAAAGTCATTAATGATGATTTGATTACTTATAATCCAGTAAGTTTATACATCAGAGCTTGGGACAATCGCGACGGCGCGGATCGCGCGCTTGAACATTCAAGCGCGCGATCCGCGCCGTGTACGAACGCACTACAAGCAAAGAAATAAGAATGCTCCAGTATGGATCGCACTCACACAGACGGGCTATCGCGCGTATTTGGGAATACGTGTCGCGCGCTCCTAAACGGCTGAAATTGGACTACTTGTTCGTCTTTATACTTTGCCTTGAGAGCGGAACCTAACTTTGTCAAAAATCGAAAAACCCTAAAAATTTGGGAAGGTCTAGTTTTAGGTAGTACCTTCTCAGGACGTTTTTAAAGTAGACTAAATTTGCTATAATGCCCATGAGGCTAGAATTGTCTCTGTAGACCCATAGTTTTCGAAATAAAGACTTTCAAAGCGAAAAAATTATGAATTTTGAAAAGCCTTATCTTGGAAACTATTAGGTGTACACTACAGAGATAATATTATTATTTCATATTGTAGAAAATTTTGTGTACTTTAAAAACGTCCTGAAAAGGTACTATCAAAAACTAGTCCTTTAGGGTTATAATCGCCAAAATCTGAAAACCGAAATTTTCGCGATTTTTTCGATTTTTGACAAAGTTGCGTTTGACGCTCGAGGTCACAAATTTAGATTATTCATTCAACATCATAAACAAGTCTGCAATAAATCAGAACCACTGGATTGGCGCAAACGGCGCAAAGTACCCCGTACTTTCAGCCTTTCAGGTAACAAGGTTACTGGATTATTCGTTGTTTTGTAACGCCCTTATTCAGAGCATGTACTTATTTTATTGTACTCAACCCGCCGTATGTTTTTAATAACAGACGCGCTCCGTAGGTATTGACGAACATTAACTTACGACCGTATTTTCGATAAAATAAAAAAGATGGGAAGTAAAAGTCAGTTGAATGGCGCCAAAACCAGAACAAAAGGCAATCGGCCCGGGGCGGCTATGGCGCCCCTGGCCGATTGGCGCCCCGGGCCATGGCCCGGATGGCCCTAGGGTAAATACGCCCCTGGTCCTAGGGTACTATTTTTTTGAGATATAAAGTGTTTCCGAAAACAAAGCCGTTCCAGAGATACATGCGGTGTACAGCAGTTTGATGTACGGTAGCGCACACCGTGAACAGGCTTTTACGAGTATTTCGAAAAGTTGAAAGGTACTATTTTTTTTCACCTAGGTATTTCGTCAGTACTATTTATTGGCAGCATCAGATTCTGGATTGTTACGGTGTACGCCATCCTGACAGTCACAAAGCGTCGGGCCCAGCGCGCCCGGGCAACACGTGGGGGTAGGGTTTGCTCCCGGGAAATACCGGAACCGAAAGTACCGGGATTTCCCGGTATTTTGAGCCGAGCAAAGAACCGGGACGTGAAAATAAATTCCCGGTACTTCCGGGAAACACATTTTGAGCAGCATTTTTCCTATAATTTATGTTTTCTGGTGTACTAAATTGAGTTATGTCTATCGTAATTCAAATAGTGAGAGAAATGGCGAAAAAAGACGTATAATTCGAAACGAACAAGCGTGTAGTTACATTTTAACCAAACACGGGTGGCGACCGTGGTAATGGCGATCGTCGGCGACTCACCCCCTCCTGCCCCACTGGTCCATAAAATGATTATTAAATTATATAAATAAATGTGCTTTTAATGCAATGTGTAGGTGTCTTTATTATAAAACTAACTGAATCTCATCGGACTGAAGTATCGAAAGTCTTTGAAAACTCGTCCCGAAAGTACCGGCACGTCCCGGTTCTATTATCGGCCAGTACCGAAAATCCCGGTTCTCCAAAGCGGTACCGGTACTGCGTACCCTACGTGGGGGTTCACCTGCGCGAACTGCGGGGAGAGCAGGGTGGTCCTTACATCGTCCTGGGCCGGCGGCAGGTGCGGCGCCAGGCGCTGCGCGTGCGGGGGCGCCGCGGCCGCCGCCAGCACCTCGGCCTCCGTCAGCGCCGCCGCCAGGTCCACGCGCGGCGCCGCCGCCCCGCCCCCGGACCCCGCCTCGGGCGCCGTGCCCAGACCAGAAAAGTAACGTTGCAAATCGGACAAGAATATTTGACCACCTGCAAGTCGAAATCATAGTTACGAGCATCACGGGCGTAGCCAGGTTTTAGTATCGGGGGGGAGGGGGGTTCTTATTTTAATTGTATTTATGTTAATATCGGAACTTTTCGGGGGGGGGGGGGGTTACCGCCCGTGACGAGCATACGGTTACATTAACATGTAGCAGGAGTTCCCAAACTGTACGTCGCGACGCTCCGGGCTGTCGCGAAATGAAGCACCGTTAGGATCCCGTTTCACGGATCTACAAATTACAATTTTACAAGTCTAAACCAGCAACCTTGGTCAAATCAACCAATAGCGTTGCTGTATTTGAGCAATGTTACTAGTTTATATTTGTAAAATTATAACTTGTAGCTTCGTGAAACGCGGCCTAGGTCGTCATAAGTTAAATGCATTATCTTCTTTTACAAGAGCTGCGCAAAAAATACAACCCGTAAAAGGGATGATGTATATTATTTCTAAGACAACTGAGTGTCATCAGTGTGATTCGATTTTTCTGTGTATGGGAAAATCCTCACTTTAGAACTACAAAGAAACTGCCCAAGATGACATTAGGTCATTCTTCATACATATTAACAATTTCGAGATAGGGAAATTTGGGCGCACTGTAAGCCGACTATAGGGAACGTGCACGAATAGGTGGCAGCACTAAACGACAAAAGACACACGGGTGGACAATAAAGAAAACTATCACCCCTGTCAAATCAAGCTGTCAATGTCAATGACAATATCTAAGTACACTGACGTTAATCGGCCTTCATCGCAATATATTACCGCGTTTCCGTCAATGTTGCCCCAGCATGAGGGTACTTGATTTAGATTGGCGGCACCTTCGTCGTGCACGTTCCCTATAATGATTTTTAGTTTAGTTTGATTGAATAATGCTTTTTTCGTAAAAGGTGATTTTCGTTGGAACTAAAAGCAAAAAAGTTCTGTAATTTTATTCTGTGTCGGAAGGATACTCACTACGCGGCTGCGCGGCGCTTGCACCGGCGGCGGCACCAGCGGCGGCACCGGCGGCGGCACCGGCGGCGGCACCGGCGGCGGCACCGACGGCGGCGACGGCACCGGCGGCGGCGCCAGTAGCGGCGGAGGCGGGTGGTGCGGCGGCGGGTGCGGCGTCACGAGGCCGCGCGGGCGCCGACGTGCGCGCGGGCGGCTCCTGGCGGGAGGCGCTGCCGCCACGCGAGCTACCGCCACTGCCTGATGTGCGCGAGCCTGAGTTTCCGCTGCTACTGTTGTTCCTTGAAATTAAAGCTGTTATTAACCAACCTTTGCTTGCTTGACCCGCGTTACGAGTGTACTGTGTAAGATATTTTTCACACCTATTCAGAAAAAAGTATTTTGCTCCCTCATAAGAGGGATCAAAGTGGTACTTTTCTGTTCAACAACAACAGGGTATTATTATTAGTTTGAACCCACTTAGAATATGCCATAGCATAGACAGCTTTATTAGTATATTACACACAGAGGGAGGTATAATAAGGAATGGCCCAGATCATAGGTATTTGCCGTCCGATCCGCAGGTGAGGGCCATAAATATAATATGCAAGTGGTATTTTCATCCCATCCGTAAAAAATAATATACATTATATATTATAATAATAGACTATAAATTTAACATTTCATTTTTAATAATAATGTGTGATGCTCTTTGACTAAGTATATTTTTCGTTATTTATCTTATTATTTATCGTAGTTAGCATTTGTATTTGAATTTTCTTCATAGTCGGTGTGAAAAGCAGTATGTGTCACAAGGTAGCAAAATTATTTTCACCACAGGCGTTCATATTTGAATTCCTCACTACACTTCGCTTCGTTCAGGATTCAATATACGCCCTCGCCGTAAATACATCATTTTGCTCCCTTGTGACACATCATCACTACATAGTATAAAACAAAGTCGCTTTCTCTGTCCCTATGTCCCTATGTATGCTTAAATCTTTAAAACTACGCAACGGATTTTGATGCAGTTTTTTTTTTAATAGATAGTGATTGAAGCGGAAGGATTATATGTATAATACATGCATAATATAATAGAGAAACACCGTGCGAAGCTGGGGCGGGTCGCGAGTCTACTATAAAAGTAGAATATTTTCAAGGATAATTAATCATCTCTAAGCAAAAAAGTCATGTTCACACTACTAATTAGAAGAAAAAAAGTTTCCTAATTAGCATGTTAGCAGACAAATCTTAAAGCTGTAATTTCATTGACAAAAGATACCTATGTAATTAGTATGAGTGTAAACTAGGCCATTGTTATATTGATGGTCTATTTCACATTCACACTCATACTGAGGACAGGACTTAAGTTTAACACAGAGTAAATTCTAACTGTTCAGAAAAGAAAGTTCTGGTGTCTGCAATGAGGTTAAAAACTATTAAGAGAAAAGAATAGAATCAGACATGTGAAAGAGCCCTTGAGGGCCTACTTGCAGAAATAAATTATTTTCTTGACTAACCCCATTGTTCCAAGGAGAGAAGACAGTCCACCAATTTGGCCAACTCCTCCAAACAACTGCATGAGCTGCTGCTGGGACATGTTGTTGAGCAAGTTCTGCAGCTCGCCGTCCTGCGCGCCGCCGCTGCTGCCGCCGCGCCCGCTCGATGTTGGCGGATTATTCAGTGCCTCATTGATGCGGCGGCACAGTTCATCATCCTTGTCCGTCTTAGGTTCCTGGAATATCCATAATTGTCTTAGTTTAATGTAGACTATTCATGGCATATTTAACATAGGTAAATCAAGCTCACATGGCAATAATTGTACGAACCTGCATCCAGAAGAAATATTTCTTTGAGAAGGACTTGAATTTCAAAACATACACTCGTCCGGTAGTGCATTCATTGACTCGCGCGAATTCGCAATCATCGGGGAATATCAGAAGATCATCCTCTACTTCTCCCGTAGTACGATCCTTCCAGCAGAAATGCATCAGTGAGTCTTCACCTTGGTAAACATAAAGGAGGCCCTTCCTTTTGTCGGGGTGCACCATGCGACCCTTAAGCGTCATTCTGCCGGCTCGAAACTCAACTAGATGCTTATTTCCTCCCGAACTCCCACCAAGAGCTGATGTGTTACCAAACAATGCAGTCGCAGACATGATGCTGTTGAAATTAACAATAAATTAAATGAAACGATTTCAAGAACTGTTAATTATAATTTTGTGTTTAAACACAATCATATCCATATAGACTTACACGTGAAATTCACTCTCTTATTTACTTTTAGTTGTATCTAAAGTAGAACCGAAGACGAACACAGTGATACGACAGATTTCACAATTTTATTTTTATCACGATCAGTAGATCACGATCATCGTATATCATAGACAATTTAATTTGAAAATTTAATATGAATGCTTGTATTTTAGCCATAGCATTGTCAGTTAGACCATTTGTTGGATAGTGTGATACTTCTTAAAATCAGGGTTGCCATCTTAGGAAACTAAAGTGACAAGTATCTGTCTGTTCTGTCAAATAGATTTTTATTGTGTGGTACCATCGCCATCTTGTGTATTTTATCGTTATCACTGAAAATTGTACGTGGTTGGCGCACGAAGACTTGGGTTGCAAGTTGAGGTGTAAATTAATTGAAGTTAAGTTAGACTGAGCACGACAACGACAGCGAGTCTTTGGAGGATTGTGAATAATTTTCGACTTAAACATCTGTTTCCTTAAAATTTTCATCAATTTACAATTTTATTGCTGTCATATTCTCAACTCACTATTGTGAATAGTTCTGTAACATCAAGAAGACTGAAAAGTTTGTAGTATTTCCCGAGCAAAATGAGCGGAGTTCAGACAGGTATGTAACAATTAAAATATATCTTGTAATTAAGTGGGTGTCTGATGATGAGGCGCAGGATTTTTACCGGCGCAATTTCAATTTTAACTTCGCTCTACTATTAGAGTTTTCGCTATAATGATTGTTTAAATAACTGTTTATTTGTTAATCTGCTACAAGTTAACATTATACAGTGTGCCTAAGGTGAGTAAAATAATGTTTGTTGATACCAGGCACCCAAGCTGTACTACAGTAGGGCATTCTAATTGGATTATCTGCAATGTTGAATTATGCTATCGCTTTTTAGTAAAACAACATAGTTTTAGGTTACAGAAATTAAATTTATTTATAATTATTTCATGAACTTTGCAAACGGCCTATGATTACCAATTTTGTATAGAAGTCAGTGGTTGTTTAGCATCCTTTTGTTTATCCTATTAATAATACTTATTAGTACTTCAATAAGTAATATTCCTGATAATACCTAGTCTATTACCTTAATTGGTGCTGTAGATCAAACAGTGTTGTATCTGCTCATATTATTATCTCTTTACTTCCTCTTTTAGACTGATCTATAATTCAAACTATATGTGCTAGAATTAAATGAGTCTGTAATACTATTAACTACACTTTGAGAAACACTTTTTTAATTTGTTCTAGTGTTCCTAATTAATACTCTAATTATTCCTCCACTCCAGTTATTTTAGTATTAATGCACAAATGTTATCTTATCATTATTTGGTTCACCACAGTACAATGTTTTGACACTTATGATGTCACAAACTCTCAATCCAAAAAAAAAACAATATTGATTGGAGTTAGTACAGTACAATCAACAACCAAGATATATACATTTTGTCCTTTATTCTGCTGAAATAGAGTGCTAAAATGTATTTATATTTATGTTTGCCTTTGACTGCATCACCCTTAATAGCATATTATTTATTAAAGTATATGTTGACTCACCAAAAAAATATATCTTAGTTCCTATTTTACAATGTTATGCTAGAATCTAGTTTCATTTAGATCATATAAAACTCATGTAAGTATATAATTAGATAGGAGGTAATGTTTGAAATTTGTCTCTATCATGTATAATGAGATACAAACTATGAAATGATAACCTGGTTAAGTTAAAATTGCATCTGGTTTGTAAGTGGCTTTATATGCCCCATGTTCATACTTGACATGACTAAGTAGCATTGAATGAATTTGAATGCTTCTTATTAATAATGCTAATTTGCATCATCATGCACATTTTGTTTACTCATTTTTCATTAGGTGATTGAGCAGAAACTAGAAAGTCATTAATAATTGTTTGTGGGTAGTTCTCTGCGACTAAACAGTCGCACCAATCGCATTATTATCATCGCAACATTATGGATGAGCTCCCTATAAACTATGGGGTCGTTTTCGGTTAACTTGTAGAAGTTGCGTGCTTCTGCTATTTTGATCATAATGATCCTGATTGCTTTTATAAAATGGCCAATAATAGCGGCGATGGTAATGAAGCAAGCAAAATAAAAAATCGCAGAGAACTACCCTTGTATACTTAATAAAACTGGATTTGTGAGTGTAGGTGGAATCGCTTCATACCCAGGTCCATAAAGATTGGAATCATGTGCGTTTACGAAGCAAGGCTAGAATTTCACGCGTGCGTTTTGAAATGTTTCTTACATAAACACTTAAAGTTTCCGCATTCTCGCTACTATTGCTAAAAACAATCATTTATTAAACCTTATCAATTTTTCATATACTTATTTTGCAAAGATGCTACTGTATGTTTAATTCGTTTCATGATACGTAAATGGTTATTTGGTATTTTATGTATACCTACATAAAATACCAAAATCTTCCTCACGAATCTTCATTCTCGTTAAGAACCATTAGAGAAAATCACATATAAAATCTAGATCGTTATAGCATTTAACTTGCTGTCACCTTACACTAACACTCAGTCTGGAAACTTTTAAAATAGAATGCTCGGAAGTTAACCAGGCCTCTAATCACTCAAATGACCTCACCAATATATATGTTGATACTCGTAGTTATGTTATATGTCATTAGAGTAACATCATTACATTATAATTAAAATAAATAGAGTAATATTCACATACATCCTTTACCACAACTCATTTTATCCAGCATTGCACAATCAAGACATAGATAGATCCAGCCTACATCAATCTCATCATTAGTAATTTATTATTTAGTATAGCTGTAATAAAACTACAGTCTTCTGGCCAATGTAGGTACGTACCAGTGGTGTGGCGTCAAATATTTTCTTAGTAAAGCCGGGGCAGATTTGGATTACTTTTTCTTTAGGAGTAGTAGATACTCCGGTAAAAAATAGGCAAGCCGGTGGGAATCGGGTACGTACACAGAGGAGTCAAACGGAAGATCCGCTATCACCGAAGCTATTTACCAGTACACTAAAACACGACCGTCTTCCGAAAACTTGCGCCGAGATGGGGAGAGGAGGACTTTGTGGTTGGCGAAAAAAAGATTGCCTGCCTAGTCTCCGGTTTGCCGACGACATTGACCTATTCTCCTTAACAGCTTCCGAGCTCCAACGCATGCTTTAAGACCTAAGCAATCAAAAACTTGATGTTGCACAAAAGATGAATATGACAAAGTCCAAACTTATGAGTCTTATGACTTTATGACACAAGACCTAGAATCGAGATAAACGGAGAACTCATTGCATTGCATATTTCCATAAACACTTATATTCGTACCAATTAGTTTCCTTTCAGGCGCGACTAGAGAAAGAGATTGAAAGACTAACTGAAAACGAGTGAATAGCTATTGGTCCATGAAATGATGAAACACCTGATGAAAGGTCACTCCCGTTGTCACTGTGTATGTAAATGGAGGCTGAAGGGCATGTGCATACATCCAATTCTCATCTACAGTCCATAGGCTTGGTCTTTGACAAAAACTCAGTGGTCTAAGCGGCTAGGTTGAAATGGGACTGAGCTGGTCTCTTCTGCCGCATGCTATGGGGAAAGACAGGATGACCACAGAGTGGAAGCTTGACAGATCAAAACGGAAACGCGGCAAACCTTACCTTTCATATTAACCACGTAGCAAATGCTTCAGGCCTCGCGCATTGGGGAGCCCCGCACCGACTCGTAAAGGGGGAAATTTCGTCACATATGTGTAAAAATGCTACTTACAGCCTCGCCTTAGCTTAATCCGCCACTGCATGGACCAGTAGCACTTCCAGACATTTTTGACACGGCGTTCGACTTCTTTGTCTTACATGTTGCTGAAAGAAACTAGCTACTAGGCAGTTATGCATACTGATGTAAAAAATAACCAACTTAACTTGCTAAATAGTACCGCCGACGCTCCTTTTCTTCTCAAGAATTGCCTTGAATTTACTACATTGAGCAATGTAAAATGCAATTACGTTTGGTTGCACAGCGAGCGAGAATGCCGAAACACGACAGACAAAGTTAAATAAACGATTCTTATTGATGTGGCAAGCAAGCGTTTTTTGGTGAATTTAGTTTCGTAGCAACGACTTTTATATTAAAATATCCAATAATTAAATAATATTCGATTTATTAGGTTTGGATTAACATATGTATTACAGTTAGGTAGATAGGTAGGTGTAATTTAAATACAGACCATAGAACTAGTTAAATCCGTTGTATGTCTGGCATACGAGTTAAATGTGATTGGGTCCATTGAACTATGATTTTTTATGGTATACGTGCTGGGTCAATTAGAAGCTCTGGCTGCGAAGCTATTATAAAAACCCAAAGCGCTGCATGACTCACTATGTTACAAACTGGTCGTAAAATAGGTATCCAATTTTTTGTTTTCAAATTGAGTAGCAAAAATGACGTAACAAAAAGATGGTCCAGCGCTCTGGGCCCGGCCGCCGCTCGCTACGGCACTGTCAATAAACTTTGGCCGCACAAGGTGAGCTCGAATCGTGGCTGTTGTTTTGTTCGTTCTCGTCGTCGGTCAGAAACCTGTAAGTGCGGTCTCTACCGCCACGTGACACATTTATAACGTATAGATTTAACACCATAAAGTTGAGTAAAACACTGCCTTGGTGTAAACAGAGGTCAAGATCATTGTTTGTAATTTTCCGAGTTTGGAGCTCATGCGGCTGGCGGTGAAAGTGGCGAATACGAGCACTCGGGCAGCGGCGCGAGACGGGCGCGGGCGTGCTAGCGGGGCCCGACGTGGCGGAAGAGAATTGAAAAATATCTTGCGTGCTGAGCGCAATACGGTCGCATATGTCGCGCTCGCGCGAGTGCAGGGACAACCGCAGCATGATTGTAGTGACGTGAAGTTACCGTTTATGATCGCGTTGTGATTCAAGTGACAAATTGTTCGTATTTTGGATTTATAAACATGTTAAAGAGTAGCGATAGACTCGACAGATAACACCTATATCGAGGCATGGCTAGTAGCGGAGGTGTCGAGCCGGCGAGCTTGGAGTACATGGAGGATCCGTACTTCTTGCCGCCGGACGACGACTCGACGCCGAGCTTCGACGTGGCCGTAGACGAACTGGACGAGCTCGAGGAGCTACCTAGTTGGCCGAAGGACGACCTGGACGCCACCTGGCGAGCGCTGCCCGACCTTGCCGATGCTGCACTGTGTATCGAAACCGAGTTCTATATGGACAATCGACGCCGAAGATTACGCATATTTAAGAAGAAAATGCGGGAAGTTAGAGTCACCTTCCAAGATTTATCGAAGCCATATCTTGCCAAAGTCTCCAGCCACACGAATTATAAAAAGTTTTTAGGTATTACGCCGGGAGGTCAGTAGACATTAAATACCTACGTATGTACATACATACATACATACCCAACATGTGTTTGCGCTAATTTGTACTCCATTGTTAGGTTTAAAACAAATACATCCGCAATTGCGCACCTATGCCGTCAACGACTGCTATTACAATGAATCTACAATGCTAGCACGTAACTCTAGTGCTAAACTCGATCAAAGAATCGATACCGTAATACTGGATAGTACTAATTAAAATTAAAACTCAAGCATTTGTAATTGCTACGCTTGCATTTGTGAATTGATAATAAAATGTTAGTGAGCATAAAACAAATAACATCATTTGTATACAACGTATACGTGTGTAATTTACGTTGTTGCGTAAACAATGAGAAAAATGTTTGTCATGGATTGCTTATCTTCTTTTAAAGTTGACAATATGTAGCATGAATAAGATGAGATTTTTTACCAGTAACCGATTAACTTTTACGGCATTTATCTGTGCCTTCGCGAAATATTGAATGAATGAACCTACTGAAAATACCTATGTATTTATCAACGGACGCAGTTTCAGAAATAAAGGAATTGGAACCTTTGTCGTCTGGAATGGTGCGCATAAATAACTGAATATGCAAATTCATAAGACTGTTTTATCCGGAATTTATGACATGCAAACGCGTTACGCAAGATAATTGCTAAGGGTGCCAGCGCAAAATGACTGTAGACGCCGCCAGTATCATTTATGCTTAAATGACCTCGCACACCGAGACCTAAAATACGCTAACGATAGCGATCCATTAACGTGGTAAAATGTATGTGAAGACGGGCACTTTATT
Source organism: Eudemis profundana (assembly GCA_947034925.1). NCBI lineage: Eukaryota > Metazoa > Arthropoda > Insecta > Lepidoptera > Tortricidae > Eudemis > Eudemis profundana. The sequence continues at coordinate 17,243,464 of OX344798.1, forward strand.
TCCGCTATATTACCGAAATACACTGATATTTTAAACCTGGGTGTGCAATGAGCGGTCCTTAATACCTATTACCATTCTCACTGATGGCCCACTTCAGTTATGTAAATACTTTCGCACGCCTCATTTTTAACTCATCTACATCACCAATAGAGACTATCCATACATTTTTCGATTGTCTTCTGACGTCCTAGAGTGTACCCTAGTAAATGAGACTACACTATTCTGAAAAATTGTTTGAATTGTGTTTCAGCCGAAGAAGTGATTCCCGGCGCTGGCGCCGCCGGGGACGCGCACACGCCCGACGAGCTCGTGGGCCTCACGCCCGAGCAGGCCGAGCAGCTCCGCGCCGAGTGGAGCCGCGAGCTCGCCCGCGTCGACGATGAGATCGCCACCTTGCGCACCGTGCTGCAGAGCAAGGTAATAACTGTTGTGGCGTGAGACATGCCAGACCAGCTCATAGGCCTCACGCCCGAGCAGCTCCGCGCAGAGTGGGGCCGCGAGCTGGCCCGCGTCGACGATGAGATCGCCACCTTGCACACCGTGCTGCAGAGCAAGGTAATAACTGTTGTGGCGTGAGACATGCCAGACCAGCTCATAGGCCTCACGCCCGAGCAGCTCCGCGCCGAGTGGAGCCGCGAGCTCGCCCGCGTCGACGATGAGATCGCCACCTTGCGCACCGTGCTGCAGAGCAAGGAATAACTGTCGTGGCGTGAGACATGCCAGACCAGCTCATAGGCCTCACGCCCGAGCAGCTCCGCGCAGAGTGGGGCCGCGAGCTGGCCCGCGTCGACGATGAGATCGCCACCTTGCACACCGTGCAGCAGAGCAAGGTAATAACTCGCACCATTAGTAATTCAAAATGATTCTACAATTGAGTTAATCCCTTTTGAATTCATTTTAAGATTGAAAATAAACTGTCAATTTTTTTTTAGTTAGGCCAGTTTATTACTAAGAGTGCGAACTGTCGTCGCGTGAGACATGCCCGATGGGATCCTAAGCCACATGCACAAACTGGCCGAGCAGCTCCTAAAAACTAGTTAAACCTAGTAAAACTACACTTTATCGCACACGTGACTTAGCAATTCAGTCTAGACACGAATCATTTTAATGAATCACAGATTTTTCATATGGCATTAAAAAGAAATATGGCACTTCAAGTAAACTTACGGTCAATTAGCGTTTTATATCGTAACAACGAATTTAGAGCTTTTGCAAATTGCACATATTTCACATTCAGCAAATTATATAAGAAGTGGGACACACGTTGATGTTTAAAAGGAGCGCTTTCTCTCTTTCTTGTTCGTTTTTCATAGCGGTTTCCACGGGCGTACGAGGTGTATAACGATTGTCATTAGGGCCTTTCTATTTGTATCATTTTCATGAACTTGCTATTGGTGAGTGTGCGAAAATTTAAACGTGACCGTGAACGCATTATAACTATTGTAATCCTGACAAAATATTTTCAGATCCGTCAAAGCTCCGAACTGAAAAGAAAGCTTGGCATCACAGTGTGGAAGGAGATTACTGAAGACGTCAATCAGGGTTTCAAAAATGTGAAAGAAAGCCATGTGTAAGTATTAGCACTAAGGGTTCAATCGTAAAAAACTGTAAGAGGTGCATTGCATTACATATCACGCTAGGTACATGTTAGAGCTTTTCTTGAGGGTTAGAACATAATCATGCACTAGCGGTTCTTGGGTGCATTGCTTGCTTTTTGTTTTATGTAAGTAGAAGTTATGGTGGCGTTTTCATTAGAATATTCTTTTATACAAATTCACTTTTGGTTTGTTGCACAACAGCTATCAATCGATAGAAACTCGCGTGGCAGCGCTTACTCAAGCTGTGACCGCAGCACCAATGTGAGTACATTATAATGTCTTACAATTACTTCGATTTCACAGTTTGTGAGGGGTAGAAAGTTGAAGTTGGTCGCGCCACCCCAAAAATATCTTAAAGTACTTTTTTTTTTAAGTTACATTCTGACACTTTGGATAACAGTTTTCTAGCAAACTGTAGGTACGTTTCCCATGAAGTTAAGGTAATGTTTGCATGACAGCATGATTTCCAGTAAGTGCCCCTATTGACAGATTTCAACTTTCCGCCTTATATTTATATATTTGTTATGGTGAAAAGCGCTTTTTACTTTTGCAACTTAGGAAAGCTTGTAGTTGTAGAATTGACCTAATTTGCCATGGTTTTAGAGTGAGAAATAGTAATTGTTCTAACCCAAAAGAACTTGTTTTGAATTCACGATTATTCATCGACTATTTGCTTAGATATTAAAGTAGAATCAATTTAGTCGTGTATTTTGTGTAGTACTACTAATGAATATGAAATTAACAGACATTCTTTGTAACACAGTTCATTCAATTTATAGATACGTAATCGTTGCGTTGGTTTTGTCTATGTCATCATAATATTATAATTAAATTATGCAATGACAGCCAGTCGGTAATCCGTATGTATTTATTTCTTGTCTTTCGTGTAAAAAAAAAACACAATTGAATGTCTATTGTGTAAGAATTCTTTGTCCTACTTTCACATATATTCATTCAAATAATAATCATCTGAGCTATTTTAATTTTGGTGACTGTTACCGGATCAATAGTCAATCGTTATCTCTATGAAATTCTTCGACAAAAAGACTTGCGTGCCCTGTACTTTACGGAATTGTAAAGTATTAAAGATAAAGAGGCGAACTGATAGTCGCCAAACAAATGAGTGATAAATTGAATGAGAAAAAAATTGATGATGATATTGTGATTTGAGTCATCGATTTGATTATAAACCTCACGTTATCTATTCGGTTAAGAGCATCACGCGAAGCTGGTGATTCAGACTACATATCAGTATTGTTAGTTATCATTACCAATCATTCTCACTGTGGGTTGTATGTACGTAAATATAATCTTCAGTGTGTCTTGGAGGATGTCCGAAATGAGTGAGTGAGTGTACGAATAATCATTGTACACTTAAAGTCAAACTCCTAGCAGGTAATGATAAAAATATCTGGCAATCGTCTCTTAGTCGCTTGCAATCTAAAACTAGATTAACGGCGCGGCGTGCAAAATGGCGAAAAATGGGGGGTAGGAACAAAAGTTTACAGGGGGTTCTGTATCAGCAATCAGCATCCACACGTGCTTACTGATTCTATACAAGAGTTTTCTTCCTTTTCTCATTAACATAAACAAGATAAAACTTAATTTAATACTAAAGTAAAATAACGGAACAAGAAACGCATGCAAGCAGCAAAGTTACCCATTGACGCGGCAAAACTTTTCTCCTAAATACCTACTAAATATTTCTTGGAGCAAAGTTAGACCAAATTTGCTCATAAAATGGGAACCGTAATAGAAACAAATAACAACCCGTTAAATCTGTTTTCTGGTTTGGAGCATAGTTATCCCTGTAGGAGCAAAGTAGGACGGTTTTACGGTACTTACAACCGTTTTCAGCCAGGGGTCGGTGATCATACTGATCATTATGAAATTCTGAAACCGGTCTACTCGTATGCCTATCAAAAAGTCAAAAACCGCTGCACTAAACCGAAAATATAGTCTTAGAATATGTATGTATATCTGGGCCTGAAACCCTCGATATGTATGTAAACAAAACACTTTTATGTCACACCTGGCCAAGTGTAGACATAAAATGATGTACACAACACGGGAGATAATAAAGAAAGGCCGAGATTGCAGATGTTTGCGGCCCGAGCTGCAAGCGAGGTCTTTTTTTTTTCTCGGCCTTTCTTTGTTTTACAACCCTAGTTGTGTAATGTACTATATTGCACATAAAATAATATAGAAGAAGTACAACAATCAATGGAATATGTACTTAATCGTATTTTGGTATTCGAAGGTCACCTTATTTATTGACCTCTTCTCTACAGATACCAAAAAACGGAATCTGTGATAAAATCGACGGCGGAGAAAACGACGTCGATCCTGGGCGGCATCACGGCCGGTGTGTCCACCAAGCTGGGTCAGATGCGCAACTCCGAGTCTTTCCGCTCCATAGAGGAGCGCGTCGGCTCCGCCTACGAGAACGTTAAGGTAACAGTATACAATCAACACACACTGTTAACTGTACATTTCTGTGGGTTTAGTCAAAAGGGGTGAGCTATTCTTCAGAAATGGGTGTATTTTCAAAAACGTAATTTCGCTGTCATGACATATTGGCGAATACTGAGAAGATTCTGCCTTATTAGAATTGGACTTTTGGTTACAATGTAGAATCAGTCAAGTTCTAGCAAGTAACCAACGAATGCCAGTCTAGTGAGGAGGAATCTTTTAAATATTGGTGGCCAGAGAAATTACGTCACAGAAAATACACCCAAATATATCTGCGACTCATTCATCTGTCTCCATACATTTAGTATGAAAAACGGCCAGATGAATGAGGTGACCGCAGACATATTTCTGAAGAATAGCCCGGGTACAAGTCAAATTTATACCGGCAACAAAAGGTCACAACTCTATTGTACGACTTAAGCTCTTTTGCTCCTAGGTTATATGTGACTTGTACCCCTTTTCACTAGACCCATAGATTTGTAAACGAATGTCAACTTTATTTCCAACGTGTTAAAGTCTATGGGTGGTCAGTTAACAGTGGCTTGGTTTGTACATACACACTGATGCACATGTCACCTTTAATAAATGTAATAATTAACTTCTTCTATACAATTTATCCAACCGTTTCGTATTTAGCGGGAGATATCAAAAATACAGAACTTCGTGCTTTTAAAAGATTTGTGTTCTTCAATGTAATCTAAATCTTTATCAAAAGATATACAGTTGCATTTGTTTTGTTTATTTTGAAACTAGAAAAATATAGATTTTAGCTCTATCTCAGTATTATTCAAAATTTATTGGCAAGAGATAGAGTAGGTAACTGGGTATCAAGTTCAATTATTTCAGTACCTTATTACGTTTTAAACATAGCACGACTTATATCTTGCGGTTTCAAGAAGGTTTTCCTCGAAATCGCATGACGGATAACGCACATTTGTTATTATCTAAAATGAAACTAAAGTAAACGCAATTAGGCGAACTAGTTTGACAAACAGAAACATTGCCTGGCTCACAGAAAATGAAATAGTCATAGGTAAATATCGATAAAATGTTATCGACAATAATTTGCACGCATCAGGATAGGTCTAAAAAGACGATATAAATTCATGAAACGTGTAATCCTTAAATCTGTTCAAGAATTTATTGTGTCCCCTTACTTTATTAGGTTATAAATTAAGTCGCAGTCATAGGTCAACCGTGCCCAGTTATTTGCTTGTTGCATTTTATAAATGTCATTTTATGTAATAATGTCAAATGTTGTAATGTTTTTTTAAAAGAGAAACTGGTGAGTTTTTTCAGGCGCTTCTTCTCACCAGAAGGTCATCTACCGAAGCGCCAAAAGAAAAGAATCAGACATGTAAAAGAGCCATTGAGGCCTACTTGCAGAAATAAATGAGTTTGAGTTTGGTCACTGGGCATTTCTTTATTTTTATTATATCGACAAAACATCACTGGCCTAACTCTGGCAACATTTGTGCTTGTCGAACTGTCAAACTAGTTCGCCTAATTATGGCGTTTATGTATAGTTTCGTAGGCTGACATTGTTCGTGTAATTCCAGGGCAAAGTGGCGTCCCGGTCGAACTCGACGCAGAGTTTCGACGAGGCGCTCCGCGACGCGAGCCGCGCGGCCAGCGGCGCGACTTCGCCCACCATCCCCGAGCACAAGCCCCTGCCCTAATGCCAACACCAAACATGCCAGCCCGACAAGACTATACGTGGCACGATTCCTTTGTAACTACTGATCACATTTAGCACAGTATAACCAGTAGTCTAAACCCCTCGTCTGCTTAGACACGGATCCGTGCCAAGCGTTGAACCTTATGTTTTCAATAACAAATTTTGACGCCGCATACGAGGGGCATCACACATGGCGAAGATACTATAATATTTTATCTTAAGATAAAATATCGCTCACTATACTATTTGTATGAGCTATCTATCACGCACGGCTAAGATAATATATATTTTCATATTACAGTATCTTAAGATACCGAGGGATATGGAAATGTTATGTTAAGATACCGAGCGATGCAAAGATGTCATCTTAAGATGCGTAATATATCTTATAATATATATATTACAAGATCTTTATACGGAGTGTGCAGTGAATATCGGAATCAAAATGGAATTAATGACTATCACGCATATTTATAGTTAATTTTTTTTATATCATGAATTAACTTATGAATAGTAAGAAAAGTTTCCTTAGATTTATTAAAATATATTTGGAACATTTTCGTTGAAAGGTCTTCGAAAAAATTAAATTTATCACGGCCTTTCCGAAATTTTATGTGATTTTCAATCCAAATTGCTCAGCACTTGGAATGTGCGGCAGATTTTTTTAGATCATATTCGAAATCAGCATCATCATAGATGATAAGCTGTCTAGTGTCTATTAAATCTAACAGTAGGGCCGTATTATTCATAGTCAACCTGTATATATGGATTCAGTGGCGCAATGTACATGTGACCCCTAGCCAAGCCTTTGAGAGAATGATTCCAGCAGATATACTATCGTATCTTAACCGTGTGTGATACCTTAAGATACTGTTATATTTTATATCCAGGTATCTTAGGATAAAATATTACAGCATCTTCGCCGTGTGTGATGCCCTTTACGCAAGTACCGCCGTACGTACACAAAGGGGCGGGGCGCTCTTAACTGCTATCGATGTAGGCGTGTCACGATTCGCCACGCACACGTATTATAAGTCGCACGATATACCTTTCTACGAAGTTATACTACTGGTTATACTGTGTCTAGGCCGATTCGGTTTCTGAACCTTGAGTGCACCCTAGAGACATACGATTCAAATTCATTTTAGTACTGTTTCTGAGCGTTCCCCCATCAGTGCGGTGTTCAAGCATTCGGTTTGGTTCAAAGATTTCTCTGAGGCATAGGGACTGTTATAAAGTTACTGTATTAGAGTGCCCGAGTTCAGAAACCGATCGTGCGCCGTCATTTAAATGGTCGTTGCGTGGCGTGGCTTGTCGGTAAACACCTGACTACCGGTGATACAGGGCTCCAGCAAACGTCTCGACTACGCGACCACTCAATAGCTCGGTTGCATAAATGTCCATTAAATTCCTTGACATAAGTTGGGATGTAACTTCTCTTGGTGAATCAGTTCGGAGTGACAATATCCTACTCAAGGTCCTAATAAATTTGAAAGATATATGTGTAACCGAGCATGTCTTATAGTTTTATAGGCGAATCACTAATTAAACGACGTCCAACGTATGCACATGGAATGCGGAAATGTATTCAAGCGAGAATATTCAATTGTTTTGGTTTTGTTACTTGTATTACTACTAGTAGGTACTAGCGCTATAATTACAGCAACAAGAAATACCCCCGAGTTAAAAAAGAAAATATATTTAAACGTCTTCTTATGAGTTATTCGCATATTAGATTAAACTTTCTTGAAGCAAGCGTGATCTAGTATTTTGCAGCTATTAGACACTTGGGGTACGACGGACACGCTTTTACATCATCTTAAAATGCTTGCACTTTAAGTTATCACTTAAGTAAGTCATTGACTTTATGACGTTTTGAGTATTTTATGATAATTTGTACTAGTTTATGAGGATTGAACCTTGTAAGACTTGTTTATTACATGCCAGATGTTTCCATCTCGCCGTCAAAGCATTGTTATTGTTACAACAATTGAGTTCTACCCAAATATGAGCAACCTTGACATGTAATTTATGTTTATGTACTTAATGGGAGATCAGTGCTACTGCTACTAGATTTCCTGTTAATAATACAGATATCGCGTATACCATTTAGTTTTTTAGAATTCTGTTAGACCATGACTAATAGTGTTATTACTACTTACTATATAATACAGCGATGTATATAATTATTACGAAAAGTCGCGCAGTGGGGTTCGAGTTATAGTTATTTATTTGAGAGCCTTAGAGCTAGACCCCCTTAAGACTTGGCAACCGTTCTCAATCAAATATCGAACGGCTGGCATAAGAATATGAACGTAAAAAAAGTATATCGTTCCACTGGCAGATGATCTTTTTCCCTCATTTTTTTCCCGGATTGATGAGCAATTATTAGGGATATGCGCTAAGTGCATAGCGTTAGGTATGTCTATACTACCGGAGTGTGACTTGTAATCACTATATAAATGGTATTTAATAATTTATTCTTTGTGTCTGTAAAATGCATTCCAATGAAAGTTTCTCGATTATAATGTGTCTATTTAATGTTTTCACTATAAATTTTTGAGATAAGACGAAGAAGGAATAATTCAGTAAACATATTCAAATGAAGGATTACAATTTTATATGCCTGTTAAACACCCATATTGTGTATAGTTGTGCTTTGAATAAGCAAAAGACAAAATCGCCGATGCCTCTTAGGTCCAGTTGAAAATGATAAAAATATTTTTATAAGATGCTTAGCTTTCCTTTACTTATAAAATATTTTCACTATTTACATAAATACCTTAAAAAGTGGTTAATAAATTTATGTATTAAACTTATTTCCAATTGTTTTATTAATTGCCAATACGTAAATGTACAGTCGGCGTCAGAGATATGTTAGTGATTCTGTCTATTACGCATCTTTGAAGTCGACCCAATATGTGGTTTAAAAGAGTGTGTCCAGGGACACACTCTTTTAAACCACATAAATATCTATATCAAAATAGAAACAAAAGAGTATATAGTCGGACTACGCTAAGTTTGCAGAGGTCGTAAAAAAATCATATGACAACATGTGGAAACTACAGCAAGAGGAATTTTTAATCTTGGTACTTGGCAATCATTCTTCCCTTTATTACAAAATGTGTCTACATGCCTACTGAAATAAATATCTGCCTCAGTATTGCACACATCGATTTAGTTCCAACCAAACTGATTTGTTCCAGGTTCTTGGATAATTTCTATGTACTTAAGTATTATATTTAAATATGTACATGTATACAAACATTACTTAGTTTGGTTGAGACTAGATCGATTTGTGCAAGACTGTCCTGAATATTTATTCCAGTAAGCATCTAGACACATTATATACTTCTTATGCTGCCTCTACACGATGGCCCACTATGATGGGCCAGCGTGTAGAGGGCATAGTGGTGACGGATGGCTTATGGCGCGTGCGATGGCCGTGGAGTGGCGACGGTGTCGGTTTTTCGGCCGCACATCAAAGGGAGTGGGCCAGCGATGGCGGTACGCATCTACACGATGGCCCATTCCATAGTGTGGACGTCAAATATCGCATGGCCATCTCGCTGGGCCAGCGATCGCCCATCGTGTAGTTGCGTATCAACCATCACATGGCCACGATATGACCATATCGCTGGGCCAGCGATGGCCCATCGTGTAGAGGAGCTTTCAAATCGGAAAATATTTGCCTAGTATCAAGACTGATTAATCTTCTTTCTTGTGATGTTGCCATGATTTTTTTTTTAAATAAAACCTTTCGAACTCTGTAAACTTAGCGTAGTCCGACTCTAACTACCTCGCGACAGTTTCTTTTTCACATCCCTAATTCCGTCCCAGGTCAAGTTGACTCAGTTTGAGTTGCACAGGGCTACAACGCTTGGGGAGCTCAAATACCGCGAACCATCCGGCTGCCTGTTCGACACTGCAACGATGCGTCATTGCTTTAACTATTTTTAGGGTTCCGTACCTCAAAGGAAAAAACAGAACCCGTATAGGACAGGATTAAATGTGCGCCCTCGCCGTAAATACATAATTTTGCTCCATAAGACAAGACTACCTACTATTTTTTTCCTAGCGTAGGAAGGTGAGGGAAACTTCAAAATAAAACTTCATATTAAATAAACAGATTGTATTACAACCCATACACATATCTCGCAATTCATTAACTGTATTACTACTAGTTTTATGTTATAATTACATACATAGAAATACGATCATTTAGACATTCATAATTCTGTTGAACGTTGATTTATTGCATTTAGGTAGAATCGTGGGGATTATTAAAAGGCTTCCTGAGTCAATTTACAATATACCTAATCGAGTACTGCGCTGATATACTATAAAATAAGTTACATTATGTCTTTATTGAGATATTCAGATTAAATCTACTACAGTCCGATATCGGCGTACGCTTTATACCGACCAGAATTTGTAAAAATATAAACACTTCACTATATTAGTTCCCTCTATGGCTGATCATAAATGTCTCGAGTCACCCTTGTTTCATGGACTTTGTTTGCGCCTCGATATTTTGCCTTCGTGTCGATATAACACAGTCGAAAAAATGCTGCCGTCCATCTCCACTCCACGTTTGCGCTACCTTCCAGTATTGGCGATGTGCTCAGCGCTCGTGACTCTCTAACTAGTGAGGTGCGAAGATTAGGGATCACGTTACCAATCTGCATCTGTGTTCGGTGTTGAACGTGCCCTTTGGACGGCAGCATAATTCCAACAGAGACAAACATACTTTGAATTTATCTAATTTACATAATCAAAACAGACAATAGACACAACGGACAGACTACGATTAAGTATGCGAATTAATCTTTCATTGCTATTATTTCAGGTATGCGAATCTAAATCCCGTAGCTTAAGTCCTAATAAATATAAATATTTATAATAAAGCTGTATATTCATTTTTTTTTGCATTTTGACTAAGGCAATGTTATCTTACCATCGGTTACCACTATTGCTATGTTACGAAGTGTTTTATCACTACATTTATAAAGTTGCGTAGTTAGATCTAGACGTTTATTCACATTTCATCTTCTGTTTTAGGCAAGTTGCCTAGACTTTATCCTAGTGGATTGTCCCACTGATTACAAATATAAATTACTCAGGCGGAGTTATCTATTGGAGATACCTTTATGTGTAAAAATATTATTCTCATTAGAATCGACCAACATACAGTGCGTGATTAGTGCAGAATGAAAGTTAAACCCTACGCTTAGTCTAATGAAATGGAAATACCACAGCAGTGGCGTGGCGTCCAAAGAACTCGATCCCTACCGGCTTGTCTAATATCAGGCATTTGACCACCTTTTTCTACAGCTCTTAAGGAAAATGAACGCCAAATCTGCACCGGCTTGCCCAAGGATATCTTTTACGCCACGCCACTGTACCACGGTGTAATGCAATGCCATGATTTGACTAAACTCGACAAAGATACAGGATGGGCAACTTGTTTAAATATAGTAGGGACCGTATTAATTCATATGCAGATTGAGCGCTACTATTATAATATCAATAGACCACCATAGTCGACCACATTATACTCAATGAATTACCCTGCACGAAGAAATTTGAAGACTAATCTATAAACACTACTATGTGGACTATACACAAAAGCGTTTGTCTCACGGAATAGAAGCTTCTCGGTCAAGTATTAATTAAAGTGTCAAATACATACAACATATATCGTCGACCGTAGGCTGAATTACGGTAAGGGACAGGCAAAACCCTTACGCTAATTCAGCCTACGTAGGGCTTCCAATCCCGGTATTCCGAGATCTCGGTATTCCGGGATCCCGCGTCTTTTTTCAGTCCCGCTCATAGCGGGATTACGAGCGCGGGATCCCGCGGGATTTGCGGGACTGCGGGACAAACATTTTCAACAAAATATTGATACAAGCAAATAAGAAATACTAATAAATACAAATAATAATAAAACTTGGCCTTTTCTTTGTGTAAGTATGTTAGCTTGATAGTTTGTCTATCTTCTTTGATGTTAGTTATTCTTTCTCGTTTGCTCAACTCAAAGGTTAACTGGAAGAGATCCCTCATAGGGATAAGTTCGCCTTTGTACAGATCCATTATTTTTTGTATTGTTACTATTTGATTTTATGTGCAATAAAGTGTTTACGAGTACATACATAAATTTAATATTTTAATAATTTGTATTAAATTATAATTGAGTTCCTTAGAGTTTGTTTAACATAGGTTGATTTTATTTCGGTCTCAATAGAACTAAGGGGCTATTCATTTATTACGTAAGACGGTTTAAGGGGGGACCCCCCGGTCAACTATGTCTTATTTTTTCTTACAGAAGATTATTTTGCGCATTATTATGATCTTACGTAAGATCCATCAAAACCCCCTCCAACCCCCCTGTAAGAAAAAATAAGACATGGTTGACCGGGGGGTCCCCCCCTTAAACCGTCTTACGTAATAAATGAATAGCCCCTAATAGAAGTGCAATGTTATTTTTTTATGTGTAATATTTAATGTTTAAAAGGTAAACTGTAATAAAAGTTTAAATACGTTGATTATTTCACCTTATAATTGATATCATTAATTTCTATGCGGGATCCCGTAAATACCGGGATCCCGTGGGATCGAAAGTGTGCAATCCCGCAGGTACCGAGATTAAAGATAGTCTGCGGGATTGGAAGCCCTAAGCCTACGGTCGACGATATAAACTTAGCTATAAAGAATATAAAAATAGCAACATATGCGGGGTCAGTAACGGGCGCTCAATTTTTGTAATGGGCTAGACGAATAAAAAAAACTGTTTAGTCCGTCAGTTAAATTATTAAAAAATATTGTACACGTTTTTTTTTGTTTGACAAACAAAAAATAACGAGGATAGAGTGCTTAGAAGTTTCAAGTGACGTCACTCCTTGGTACAATTTTCACCTAGGAGTGACGTCACAAGCCCCCACTCCAGAAGTTTGATGATTTATAACTTTGTCGATTTTTTATATTTTAATAAACCAAAAAATACGTGTCCTATATTTTTCCATAATCTGACGGACTAAATAGAATTATATAGTTTTAACCCAGTCGTCATCCCTATTACTGTTGTGCAAGCGAGGCGCGCTCGGGAGCCGCCGAGCGCCCCGCGCAGTTTTGTGTGATGCGGACGCTCGCTCCCAAAACACCACTACTAGCACAATGTAGAATATTTCAGTAACAATTTAAATCTAGTGTGATAAGATAAGCAGGCATCGTAAATTCGGATGCGTTTATACCGAAAGTTAAGCAAACATGGAATCGGCTTCTTAATTTTTTTATTTTAACAATGCGAATACCGGGTTTCCATGATTGTACAAAACGTCACGACAATATAGTATCTCGCGAATATGTTCAACATCGACGCCGACGCCAAAGTTTAGGTATATAAGCATCCGAATTTCCGATGCCTAGATAAAATCATGTATATTGTGGATTCTATGAATCGAGATTATGATATTTTATGCATATTGTGAAATGTGGTACAGTCGGTTACCTCACTTAAGTATCCAGGCGCACATGTATGCGCGCCTGGATACTTAAGTGAGGGCACCGACTGTACATATTTTAGGAACAAGCGACCGACATCGTGTCGTGCGCAGCGTCGATATCATATGAAAGAACAATTGCCGGCGGGTAGAGAGCTTAAGTTTATTTCACTGGAAGAGTTAGTACATTTATACTATAGTTTCAATCAGAGCTAAAATTCCGGTTTCGTCTTAATGTCGGACATTACTAAAGGCCTGCCTGCCTGAAGGCCTGAAATGTTACTCAATAAACTATATATAATGTATTTGTTTGATGCATTGTATTCTTGAAATTACATGTAATATTTTCACAATTATTGTAATGCAAATTTTTTTTGAAAAAGAAACTGGTGAGTTTCTTCCGGCGCTTCCTCTCACCAGAATGTCATTTGCCGAAGCGCCAAAAGAATCAGACATGTGTAAGAGCCCTTGAGGCCTACTTGCTGAAATAAATTATTTCATTTCATATACTTATATAAATTAAAAGAACTCGAACACACATTCTCCCTAATACTTTGGAAAAAAACTTATGCCAGATCAAAATACTATAAATTTGCAAATGTAATGGGAAAAAATTATCAATACAATTATGTATAAAATCCTATTTCTTAACACAAACCATACTAAGCTAAGTTTTATGGCCTCTATACACCTTGCAATTGAAGGGGTGTTTACAAAAGGGCATTTCTCCAGAAATATGTCTGCGGTCACCTCATTTATCTGGCCCTTTTTCATACTAAATGTATGGAGACAGATGAATGAGTCGCAGACATATTTCTGGAGAAATGCCCAAAAGCAACATAACTAAGCTGGTTGACGTCTGCTGTCATTATAAATGTTTCTCTAAGTATCAACCAGTGTAGTCAGTTATGTTGTTTTTGTAAACATCCCTTCAATTTTACTACCAACATGTCGTACGTTCGTTCGAGCCGACTGATTGCAAGGTAGACAATATTTGTGGCCAAGCTACGGTTGTCTTGCGGCTGATAAGTTGCAAGGTGTGTAGCTTACATTAGTTCTACTAGAACAAAACAATGCTTGCGTTCCTCACAGAACATGTTTGAAAGTTTACGTTTACTTCTACATCCAGCCTGTATTTCATAAATTAAAAAGTATATAAGTCTTATCCCGGGCAATATGTCTTTCATACAAATTCATAATGTTATACAGTCTGAGAGCCCGCGTCATACTCGCGTATCTCTTGAAAAGGTTTCTGGAGAGCTATTCCACTCTGTAGCTGTCGCCTACTTAACGGTATTAATTAAAACTAACATATAAAATCGACAAATTACGAATAACTTTTGCTGGGTATTACTCGAGTAAAAGGCGAGTAGCATCAGAGCAGAGCAGCGCGAACGAGGTTCAAAATGTTGTTCCGTCATTGTGTATAGCTAAGTCCACACTGTGCCCTTTTCCTCTTCAACTTTCAACTTCTTTATTCAATATGAATTGCGTCCAGTGCATTCAACTGTTGCGTGCATTAAAACGCATGCAACTAACTGTCCACATTAATTGTCAAGTTTCGGTTAGTGTATGAAGATGTGTGACGATGACGAGTCCTCGTCAGGTCCGGCGCCGATTTTTTTCTTGCCCGCCTTGTCATGCTCGTAAGAAAAATAGGAACGAAGACTTTTTTCTTTTGTCAAGTTTGACAGTTACTATGGACAGTTAGTTGCATGCGTTTTAATGCACGCAACAGTTGAATGCACTGGACGCAATTGATATTGAAAAAAGAAGTTGAAAGTTGAAGAGAAAAAGGCCACAGTGTGGAATTAGCTTATAAGTAAGGCGATGTTCGTCAAATTATTTTTACGTCATCCAAGCCATAAGAGGTCCTTTTTTGCCCGCTACGCGAAGAAAAAATCCCTCTTCCTGGCCAGAGGAACACGTAAAATTATATACACACCACTGACTTTTATTTTACTGCCCTTGGTGTGTAATATACTACAGAATCCTTTTGCGAGTGCATACATTTTTGGAGACAATATAAGTTACTATGATTGATATTGCATATCCGCAAAATAAAATAGAAAGAACTAAACTTAAAACTAAAAGGCGGTATAACAACCTTATTTTTTGGCCTCGAGGGGGATTGCGGTGTCTGTTGGAGCTATATCTTAACATTTATGAGACGAGACTATCTCTACAACTATCAAGACGAGAGTTCGAGCGCCTAACAGCTAACAACGTACTTACTTAAACAATAATGCTCCATGATTTCTGCGGTCCGATTTTAAAAGTTTAGGTAAGTACCTAATTTAGCGCCAAAATAAGTATTTGGTTAAATAAATTTCACCGCACATAAAATTACATTTCATAGAATAATTAACAATATTGCTAGGTCCTTATAAAATAAAAAGAAGGCATCTTGAGCCAAATTTAAGTAGTGATTTTATCGATGATCGGTTCATAAAACTGGATATGTTAACTTAAAGCAATAAAATCTTAATCATTGTCGCAATTAAAATTAGTTCCGACCGATTTTATTTATAATATTAATCTTAATCTAGTAAATGACACGCCACCATTTATATTGATTTGATAATTTAAAAAACATTCTTATTACAACTTTCGAAAATAGTTAATGTTCCACCTAGAATTATATTGAACTACACAGTACTGCCTGCACGAGAAAAAGATGGTCGTTTAAACTTAGTTTCCAAGTGCACTTACGTCTAATATGTAATGAATATTTTCCCTTGTTTAGATTCATAGTTACATTAATAATAACTTATTAAAATATTTCTAATGCATGTATATTGAACCAAGAGTGCGAACACACTCCTACACTAGACATTTGGCAGGCATTAAGTAACAAGAGTAGCACAGTAGCTGTTCTACGAAAACAATCATAAATAAAGAGCTTTTGTCACCACCGTGACTGGCTGCAATGCTGCAATCACTCTAACAAGCGAAAGACGTGTTAATGTCAATTTAAAATAACGCAGATGCCATTTCCACAACATAGTTTGCTACTTACAACTAAAATAAGAAGCGGCTCATAACGAGCAAAACTTATCAATCGATATAAAACTTTTTTTCATCACACTTGCTCGAAAATGGTGCATTACACGTAGGTTTTGCGGGCCGTAAATGAGCTATTACGCCCTAGGGCGTAATGGTTTTCTTTTTAAATTTGAAACGCTGGTTCTGTTTTACTCTTATTTGTCATGTTCAAAGGAAACGCCAACTTACTTTTTTAACTTTTATCACTGAAATATTTATTTAAAGAGAACTGGTATTGCAAATACATGTAAACACATATTTCTGTAACATTAATTAAATGTTTCAATAGTGTATTTCAGTATTTTGCAATTATAAAATCAACCGTTTTAGGTCTGTACCGCTATGGTTTCCGAACGTTGCGCATTGTCTATGGATATGTCACTAATGTCACTGTCAGTTTTACAATTTTATTTAGGTTAAGTAAGGTTAATTTTAATTAGATTTCCTCACAAGTGTGATGAAAAACATTGTGTGTGCCACGGGCGGTAAAGGAATTACAAACTCGTGTTATTAAAGCCCTCGGCTTCGCCTCGGCCTTGTAACAAACACTCGTTTGTAATTCCTTACCTACCGCCCTTGATACACAATGTACTATTGGATAGAAATATACTTGGGTATGATTTAACTAATACATACTATTTCGTTAAGTCACAATCAAAACTCGCTAAATAATAAAATTAAGGAAAATCGATCCTGTTCAGGCTGTGACTGGACTTTTATTAACGTATTGCAATTAAAGAGTTTTAGTTGTCACCTGACGATTTGCACAGACCACTCGCGAAGTTCGAACAAGAATGTGCGCACGATTATCACGAAACGATTGCCTGGGTATATGAGATCGAATAAAAATCATTAGATCCTTTTTGGGTCACTGAGTCAAACAGTCAGCCAAATTTTAAGCATGACGCTTTTCAACAGTTGCAAAGTATGTATTTTGCTTTGCATTATAAAAAGGAACTTAAATGGCTTAGTATTCACCGCAGCTAAACCCCAATGTTCAGTACATTTGTAAATACAGCAGAATATTAGTTGAACCAAAGATTTATATAAGGCATTAAAGATCTGTCACTTTGGTTTAGCTCAATAGTATCCAAAAACCTAAATAGCTTCTCCGTCCAAGAGGACAAAATCCAGACGATTTTAGGAAGAAAAGCATATCTATTTAAAAATAAACCGTGATTTAGTTTAAATAATTTGTGACAAATTAAAGGAGTGTCATTAATAGCAGCAGCGTTTCAACTACGCTAAGTTTGCAGAGGTCAAAAAAAGGTTTTATTAAAAAATATATACCTATATGGCAACATGCGGAAACTACAGAAAGAGGATTATTTAATCTTGGTACATGGTAATATTTTTTCCCTTTATTACAAAATGTGTACATACCTACTGATGTGTAAATAGATATTTGGGTCAGTCTTACACACATCCATCTACTTTCAACCAAATTAAGTAATTTGTTCCAGGGTCTTGGATAATTTCTATGTATTTAAGTATTATATTTAAATATATACATGTATACAAGCATTGCTAAGTTTGGTTGGGACTAGATCGATTTGTGCAAGACTACTCTGAATATTTATTTCAGTAGGTTTGTAGACACATTATTTACTTATTAAACGGAAGGATATTTACCAAGTATCAAGACTAATCAGTCCTCTTTTTTGCGATGTTGCCATATGCATTTTTTAGTAAAACCTCTTTTTGACCTCTGCAAACTTAGCGTAGTCGCACTCGACGTATACAGCTGTTAGATATGAATCGCGATAAAAGTAATACGGTGCGTACACTCGAATCGCGACACCTGCCCAAGTGCCCGTGTACAATACTTAGTGACTGTTTTACATTTCGGACATATTTAGCTTCATTCACACTGAACTTTAGAGACGTAGCTTTAAGGGCTTTTTTATTTAAAATGTCCTCTTAACTAGCAGTTAACAGGTTGTCACAAAATTGACGATTAGTGTCAAACTCCATACATTTCGTCACCGACTGACAGGTTCGACGCTATTTGAACATAGCTTAAGTTTCACCTAACCGTACATTTTAAAATAAAAATGCCCTTAAACTTGCGTTGATTTACAACATATTCATCGATTGATTGTGCATATACCGTCAAACCCTCCAACTTTGCCCACCGCCCAATCTTTGCCCATGGGCTATTTCCTTCCTGCAGGAAGGAAATAGTATATTTTCATCCTGGGCAAAGATTGGACGGTGGGCAAAGTTGGAGGGTTTGACGGTATATTTAAAGGCCCGTGGCATTAAAATTCAACTTTACAAAAAAGTTCTAATATTTGATCGGTAAAATTGATCAGTTAACAATAACGATGCTTTAAAGTTTCGTGTGAATAAGAATGTACCTCGGTTGCGTATGACTTTTTGCAAATAAATCTGTAAGGTCTCTCACCCCACTAAAAATATAAAA
This sequence comes from Eudemis profundana, assembly GCA_947034925.1. NCBI lineage: Eukaryota > Metazoa > Arthropoda > Insecta > Lepidoptera > Tortricidae > Eudemis > Eudemis profundana. The sequence continues at coordinate 17,262,184 of OX344798.1, forward strand.
AAGGCACAACTTTATTAGCTTTGAGAAGTAACTGGTGAACTCATCCATAACACTAAGTAAGCTCACGCAGCACGCCCGATCCGGCGCCGGCCCGCCCCCGGCCTATTCTTCAGAAATATGTTTGCGACTCATTCATCTGTCTCCATACATTTAGTATGAAAAAGGGCCAGATGAATGAGGTGACCGCAGAGATCTTTCTGAAGAATAGCCCCACGCCACTTGCGTCATGCGTCCGGATCGTACGCGTCGCGCAAGTGCCACAATCGGCATCGGTTATGGACACCAGCGTACAACTATAAAATAACTGTCGAATAACAATCGATTTACAAAAATAGCTGATATGGGCTCAACCGACCGAGTCACTGCCTACCACGCGACGGACTCCGGTCGACCATAGTTTTGCAGATAGCAAAGTCAAATCAAACATACGTAATCATTAAAGGGCGTCGATCGCTTTCTGCTAGAGTCCGACCGAAATTTCGGTTTCGGTTTCGGCCTAGTTTCGAAAAAAAAACTGGTTTCGGCTTGTTTCGGTTTCGGCTGGCATCCGGCCGAAACTACGGCCGAAACCGAAACTGAATTTGAGGGGTTTTGTGCTGCGATCGGATAGTCTTTATTTCAAAAAACACAGATAATCTATTTGAAATAAAAAGTTATAACATGTTATAACTTCTGATAATTAATGATTACTCTAAATATCAGAGACTAAATGATTAATATGTTAATATGTAAAAATTAAGACTGACTGATTATGATTGTCATTTTTTTTCCACGATAACATGACCTTATATGGAAGTTTCGGTTCTGGTTTCGGCCGAAACTGAGATCAAAGCCGAAATTCGGTTTCGGCCGCGAAAACTAGTTTCGGTCGGACACTACTTTCTGCACGACTACGGTCCGTCAACGATGCGCCGACGGACGGCCGCGTGCGGCTCGCCGTTCTTGTTTAAGCGAAATACATGACCTTCTTGGTGACGGCGTGGACGGTGATGGCGCGGGCCATGGCGCCGGGCGTGCGATCCTCGCTGCAGGCAGACTGGTGGGAACCCTCCCCGGAGTCATGTTCCTTCTCTACCAAGTGGTATCTCGCACGGAAGGCAACCAAATGCGCGTAGTAGGCGGGCGCCGGGATGGACACGGACCGAGTGCAACGCACGTACGTGTGGCACAGCTGGTACGTGAGGCACTGTAGCTCGTCAGAACCGAAGTGGTTGTCGTCCCATAGCACGTGGTAGTGCGAGGGCCGCGACGTCCCCTGCAAGGACGGGCGACGGTCACATCGAGTATTCATATAGGGAACGTGCACGAACTATACGTGGCAGCACTATACGACAAAAGAGACAAGGGCGGACAATAAAGGAAACTATCGCCCCTGTCAAATCAAACTGTCAATGACAATATGTAAGTGTCAATGTCAAATATAGTAAGTCGTAGCTACACTGACGTTAATCGTCCTTCATCGTGATACATTAACGGCGTTTTCGTCAATGTGGCCCCAGCATGAGAGGTTATATGATTTAGATTGACGGCACTAGTTGGCAGCACCTTCGTCGTGCACGTTCCCTATACTAGGATGTAACTGGGCGTTTTCCAAAATAAATCCGGGGGTAGCTGCTTCTCAATATATGAACTTTTGAGGTTTTTCTGGCTCAGAATCGTTACTTTGGAACCTTATACGTGAAAAAAATGTCCCAAATTTATTTTTCCACTACGTCACCGTTTTGTATTTATGTTTGTATGAAAGTGACGTAGTGGAAACAAAATCTATACAAAATTTGGGACACATTTTTTTATTTTACGTATAAGGTTCGAAAGTACTAACGATTCTGAGCCAGAAAAACCTCAATAGTCCATATTTTGAGAAAGTAGCTACCCCGGGATTTATTTGGAAAACGCCCAACTCGGAAATGTTGTGAGTAAGTTATAATACAGGGAGCCCAAAAAAAAAACAAATTATTGGGCGTTAGCGTTGGTCGCGCATGGCTTTCTTGGGTATCACAAGCTTAGAACAAGTTTAGTGCTCTTATTAGGAAACTAGGTAGCCAATATAACAGCCATTCGGCTCACAACTCAAGCTGGGACAACAAAATATACCAAACACATAACAGTTCTGCGTGTAAAGACATTTGAAATTCTGATTCCGAATAGGTTTTTTTTTTCAAATTATGTAAAAAAGGAGAGGTACAGCCTTCTTTAATTCCTCAGGTATTATCAAACCGCGATAAGAATACGATTGAGCACATAAAATATGTCGTTTTTGAATGAATACATGAAATAACATTGTCAATGGTAAAGTGTGCACATAAATGAAAATCCTTATTTCAGTACGAAAAAATTCTAAAGCTTGGGAAAAAAAACAAACAGATTTGTCAAATACACTTCAATATTTATATCGGAATCTATAAGTGTCTGCTGCACTTAAACTATGAAGATATCATAGTTTGACTTATAATTATATATATTAATTGTTATATATTGTTGTATATTTACTTTTGTGCTAGCGGTACTTCGGAATCGTATTCTAATCGAGGTTTGATAATACCTGTATGCCTTGGCAGCTGCTAATGTTGAATTGGGGTGGGTGATGCCGAGGTCGGCGCAGAACTGTGTGAGGTGCCAACTGTTAAAACATTTTTAATACACTTGCTCAAAAAATGGTACTTTTCGTAGCTGTGAATCGTGTGCAAAGTTGTATTTAGCGCACTAGTGCTTTTTACTTTTCAGCTAATTTTTGAACATTAAATAACACATTAATTTGCAAATAAGTAAACTACAAAGTAATAATAAATATATCTCTTGCTTTTTCATGTTTAAATTGAATTAAAATCTGTATGTTTCTTCCCAAAATAGTTTCTTTTGATTTGGCTGAATGGTGACAACCGGTGCCAGGTTTTCGTTTCATTTTTTCGCAAATGTATTAAAAAAACGTCGTTTGATACACGTGCGGAAGTGTCATTTCCACCCGTCCCGAGTATTGTCCCTAGCATGACGTCTCGGGCCCATACACCTCGGGACTTGTGAGAAATGACATACTTTCCGCACTTATATCAAAATAGTACATTACACAACTAGGGTGGTAATACAAAGAAAGGCCGATATCGCAGAAGTTTGCGGCCCGAGCTGCAAGCGAGGGACGTAAATATGCGATCGAGGGCTTTCTTTATTACCTCCCGTGTTGTGTACATCATTTTATGTCTACACTTGGCCAGAAAGCGGCTTTTTCCGTACGCGCGGCGTGCGGAAAAAGCCACTTTATGGCCAGGTGTGGCATAAAGTACTATTTAACCTAGGTGGAAATACCTGTATGCCCTGATGGCTGCAGAGGTAGAAGTCGAATTCGGTGGGATGCGTGATGCCAAGGTCCACGGTGGTGCCGGCGGGGATGTTGCCAGATTTTCCCGATTGTTCCTTCTTGTCGGCACAGAACAGCCGCGTGTGGTGCCGTTTTTGTACCACGATGAACGTGATGCCCGGCTTGTATTCCGCCTCCAGCTGGACAATGTATTTATGTCAATTTAGGATGGTGCTTTGTGAGCGATTGTGAAGTTGAGTATTGTCGATGTTTCACCTACATTTTTCTACTTTAGAGCAGGGGTCGCCAAACTTTTTTCCGTACCGGGCGTACTGCACCTCTGAAAATGTCGCGCGGGCCACATGACATGGTCGACTTGGAGTTAAGTATGTTTTCGTAATGGGGGGGGGGGGGGGGGGTGTTCTGTGTCTCACATCATCTGTAGGTAAAGTACTTCTGTACGTAGTACTATTCTTATTCTGTGCCGTGGGCCGGATTAGAATGCCTCGCGGGCCGGATTGGAACGGATCCGTAGTTTGGAGACCCCTGCTTTAGAGTTATGTACCCATGGAGGAAGTATCAACCTATTAGTGAATGTCGGATTTATTTTCTTTACACTAAAAAAAAGGAAGGCGTAACTTGTAAACAGGTTAAGTCACAAGACTGATATTTTGACCTTGTTTTAGAATGTTGACCCAGTTGACCCACATTCGAATATATTCAATATAATTTTAGGCATAGTATTTTATTTTTCAAACACAGTAATCGTTCGAATTTCTCAAAATGAAAGAAAAGTTTAGAACTAATTAGAGTGAACAGACCAAACTTTTGATTTAGTGGTAAAACTTTACAGATCAGTGTGTTGGAACTGTGTATCTTGTCCCGTCCCCTTGGCTTTATACTCCGAATTCTAATTCAAGACCAAAAAAACTACGACATATCTGTAACTTTAACACGTTTGACAGTGATGTCAAATGTGTTAAAGTTACTTATGTCATTATCAAGTGAACATTTCAGAGACCCAAACATTTTATATCAATAATTAAATTATTATTAATATATTTCTAAATTGTGACTAATATTGTTGATAAAAAGTAACTAATTTTAAGTAACAGTGACAAGAAAGTTTAATTAAAATACTTCTAAAACCGGTCAGGCTAATAGCGGTCAGGTTGACAATTCAAACATAGAATAACGTCTTCAAGATTAAATAGTCTATAGCTTAGTCGGAAGTGTTACAAGTACAATAACTAGTAAGTAAGTTAATTTGGGCATCTTATATTTATGTAAATAAGTAACAGAGACTTGTTTATTTAAATTGAAAGTTTAAAACTACTAATATATTAACAATATCAGTGTAGTATTTTCATGATTAGATAAATACCATTGTACACTTACGTTTTTGTAGTGGCAACCCACATTGGTCTTGAATTAGAAATCGGACATAGTGAAGAGCTACTAACCTTAATGCAAGCCTCCCGCACGGCCGTGAGCTCGTGCTGCAACACGTGTATGAACTGCCCCTCGGAGATACCGTCCCGGTACATTATGATGCGATGCGGCTTGAACCCCCCCGTACTCTTGTAGAACATTATCAGCAACTCCTGTACCATACTGCTCATCTCGTGAACTATCTCTTGCCTGCAACGGTGGACCTCGACATGCATAAATCGAACGACGGCGAAATATAACAACAGCGAATGAGAAGCGATCATTAAAAATGATAGTCTACAATGATATAGAGATACTGATGAAACTTGAAGATTCTAAAGTCGCGAGTGTTAATGCCAATCGGTTTTTATCGGTCGACGCCACTACCGTCGACAAGCGTCGTCGATGGAACTACGAAACCGGATCAATTTAAAAAAAAGCTATAAGCGTTCGCTCATCGGTACCGAATAGTGAGATATAGCCTGGCCAGCCGTATGCGGCAGTGGAAAACGTAACTCTTTTAACATTAGTCACAGTGAGACTTAAAAAATCAAAGTAATGCGTGTTAAATACCCAACAGAACAATGACATGTCTTTCAAAGCTTACGCTAGTGATACTAAAGAAAGAAATAAACATAGGGTCTGTTGGGGCAAGTGCGCCAACGGGGTAAGCGCGCCTATCATAAAGAATCTCGAAAAGTACAGATATTATACTACAAACGACAACAACAACCGCTTCGCTTTAGTTAGTTGCGTGTTTGTAAGATGTCGTTTGTTTTGTAGTATAATATCCAGACATAGAAGTTTTGGTGGCAAAAACGTCAATTAACTAGGGAATTCCTCCCGATATTAAATTTATCGATAACTGTTTCAAATACTTCATTTGAAGTGACATTTAGTTGATATTAAGTAAAATAAATTACTTAACGAAAATGCTAATCGCTACCCATCGATGTTATATGTATAATGATATAGTATATTACACAACTAGGGTGGTAATACAAAGAAAGGCCGAGATCGCAGATTTTTACGGCCCGAGCTACAAGCGAGGGACGTAAATATGCGATCAAGGGCTTTCTCTATTACCTCCCGTGTTATGTACAGCATTTTATGTCTAAATTTAGCCAGAAAGCGGCTATTTCCGTACGCGTAGCGTGCGGAAAAAGGCACTTTATGGCCAAGTGTGGCATAAATATATTATATACCTAATTTAAGTAATTCATACGCATACTTTTTATGGATATTAAAATTCAAATAAACATCAATTTCAACAAATATAACGGACTTTACACTGTATATAGGTATGCGAGTTGCATTTTCATATTATACTATCTCATAGTCATAACTGTCATAAGCAGACCTAGGAATGTAAGGGGCAAACGCCTGACAGGTACTAGAGGTAGACGAAAATTTTTATCGACATTTATGGATATCGATATTTTTGTTTTCGACTTTTCTTACCATATGAAGTTCTTGACAAATAATACTAAAGAAGTCCTTTAAGACGAAGACTATTAAGTTAATAATTTCCATATACTTAAATAAAACACAAAGCTGGGTATGATTACTAGTTTAGGCGGAAAGCATCGAAGAGAGATCGCGCATCGCGGAGAGTATCGATACGCGAACTTTCTACTTGCCTTTCCATTCTGCACCAAAAACTTAAATATGTTAATGCCAAAAATATCGATATTCATAAATTTCGATAAAAATTTGGTCTACCTCTAGTACTTGTTAGGCGTTTGCCCCTTACATTCCTAAGTCTGGTCATAAGAAAGTACAATATTTATATTAATAATATTGTTGGGACGTCCCTATGACAATTTTATTCGTGCCACAAAAACTTCTATGTCTGATAACATTGTATTTTTCTAGACTCTTATGATACACTTACCCCGTCGCACTATTTTTAGACTTCAAACATAAATTCAGATACGGCTAGCCGGACTGTACACATAATATTCCCATCAAAAGCCATAAGCGAAAAAACCCGGGCTTGGCGAGTTAACTAGTTAGCCCGCCAGGCCCGGGATCCAAGCTTACGATTCCCGATCTTCGTAATTGAATGACCTGTGTTGTTGCACGCGGACCGTGGCCGCGTATCGCGAGGGATGCGCGTCCATGCTGCCAACAACGGCCGCTATGGACGGTTTCTTGTTGTCACCCGCCGGAGGGTGCGTCACGTCCACGCCCAGGAATATCACGGGCTCGTTGAACACCTAAGGGACATTCGTGGACCGCTTGACAACATACCGTCAACTGGGGTGATTAGGAATGGCGGGGTGAATAAGGATGGCCCCGGGAAAAAACATTTTCCTGATAATTTCTTAAGAACATGTAACACGTATTACACATTTAAGAAATTATCAGGAAAATGTGTTTCCCGGGGCCATCCTTATTCACCCAGCCATTCCTAATCACCCCAGTTGAACGTACCGTATTTGGGTCAATTGCAGAAAAAAATTAACTTTTACTTTATTTGTCTGATCGTGGTGTCTTATACCATTTTACTCAGAATCATGAGCACTTTTCATTTATGAAATAAAAATAAAGTTGTCCAGAATGTCACAAATTTTCCGTACAAATTTTTTATTTCTCGGTTTCGTTACGTCAAAACTAACTATAGGGGAAAAGTCGTAACGAAACTGAGACTTTTTTTATTTCATAAATGAAAAGTGCTCATGATTCTGAGTAAAATAGTAGGTATAAGACACACCCATGATCAGACAAAAAAGTAAAAGGTACATTTATTGCGCAAATGACCCATTTCTTAACATGTTCACGGACACAACACCGTTTTGAAAATTGCGTGCTATATGGCACTAATAAAGCGCATACAATAGTACATTACACAACTAGGGTGGTAATACAAAGAAAGGCCGAGATCGCAGAAGTTTGCGGCCCGAGCTGCAAGCGAGGGACGTAAATATGTGATCGAGGGCTTTCCTTTATTACCTCCCGTGTTGATTACATCATTTTATGTCTACACTTGGCCAGAAAGTGACTTTTCCGAACGCGTAGCGAGCGGAAAAAGCCACTTTATGGCCAGGTGTGGCATAAAAACAGTTTTTGTACAACTTTTTATAAAGACCACATACAAAAGAAAAATAAATTACACAAATGAAGAAACGATGAGTAAGACGAGGATTACCTTGGGACGCAGTGAGGGCACCAGGATGGAGTTAATGCCACCGAGCTTGACGTTGATCTTGAGGCAGAGGTTGCTGAGCGTCTGTGGCGAGGTCTTGTTTACATTCTTAGCTTGCACACATTGCGTCGCCATGCCCAGCACCGTGTCGCCCACTCGCTTCACTTCAGCTGTCAATGTTAAAACCTCATGTTTACAAATCGCTTACCTGCCGAAAGTATCTCAAAATTAAATGTACAGTTTGATACCGTTTATAACAACTCTGATTATCGTCCTACCGGTTTTAGCGACGTTAATGCGAACTTATGTTTGGTTTCATAGAGACATTCGCTCTATGACAACCAGGCATCGGAAATTCCGATGCTTTTATATTCAACGTGTATATGTTTATTTTGTTAAGAAGTTCTTGTGAAACCTGTCGGGCTAGGCCTTAACTTGGATTGGTCTCAATTCAGTGGACCAGTCGAAAATTAGAACTCTCATTAAAATATTAGAAGACAAGGTTGAACCGCTACCACAAATCCGCAAAAAGCGCTCAGCTTTCTAATGTGGTCGTAACGACTCTTCCTTCACGATATAACGATATTCGGCCAACTTAGACAGTTACCTCTATTTGGCATAACTTTATTTGACCGAATTTTTAATTCGAGGAATTTTACATAAGTCGCTAAGAATAGGTTAGGTTACTCTTAAAGTTATTCTGAAAATAGTATCTGTAAACTATTATGGGAAAAGAGTTGTCGGAGAAATAAAATTATGCCAAAACAAAGGTTATCTTTTTTGGATTCTTGTTCAACATGCGAACATTCTTGTTCAATAGGGAACGTGCACGACGAAGGTGCTGCCAACTGGTGCCGCCAATCTGGGAATTTTTATTTTAAAATCTACGGCTAGGCGAAACTTAAGCTATGTTCAAATATCGTCTAACCTGTCAGTCCGTGACGAAATGTATGGAGTTTGACACTAATCGTCAGTTCTGTGACGACCTGTTAACTGTCAGTTAAGAACGCAATTTAAATAATAACCACATTTTTACTAAAAAAAACCCGACCGCGGTGCACTTTGAAACTGCATAAAATCCGCCATTTTGTTTATTTTAACGAACTTGATACCCAGTGACACTCGCACCGTCAAGACGAATCTAATGATGTATCATTTATCAAAATCGGATGTGCCGTTGAGTAGGTACGAGCGGACACAGGAACGGACATACACATACATACAGGTCAAACACATAACCCTCCTTTGGGCTTCGCCGCAGTCGGGTAAAAAAAGCCCATCTAAATCATCTACCCTCTCATGCTGGGGCCTCATTGGCGAAAACGCCTTTAATTTATCGCGATGAAGGACGATTAACGACAGTGTAGCTACGACTTACTATATTTGACATTGACACATATATTGTCATAGACAATTGACAGATTGATTTGACAGGGGTGATAGTTTCCTTTAATGTCCGCCCGTGTCTATTTTGTCGTTTAGTGCTGCCATCTATAGTTCGTGCACGTTCCCTATGGACAAAGATAAAATTGTATAGTTACCGTAGACGGGCGTCTTGCCGGGCAGCACAACCACAACGAGCTGCAGCTGCACGAAAGTGGACTTGAGGTATTTGAACATCGGCTCGACCTGGTCGGGGCCCGTCGCGTACTTGCAGAAGCACGGCTGCCCGATGATCGGCATGCCCGCGTCGTTAGATATCTTCTGCAGCTGTTGCGTGAAGTTTCTGCGCAACCAAGTTGGGTGTTAACTCGTTTTACTATATCAAGTAAAGCCCGGTATACACAGAAAAATAAAAATAAATTACGCTTGAAGGGTGTTGTCTAATAATTAAAATAAATTAATTAAAGCCAAACATCAAATTAGTGTTTTTCAAAAATAAAACTTCATATAATTAGTTGGGGGCGCTCCAACCCAAAACTCCAGCCTCGGGGGGATTCTAAAGCCCATATTTCAAAAAGAAGAATATGGACCTCCTACTGGCTTTTCTAATCTATGTATGCAGTTTTTCTTGTCCCTAAAATCGACGACATGGTTCATAAGTACAGATCTTCGTATGTCTTACAGTTTCAGACTTTCCCATACTGACCGGTCGAAATGGCCCAACCTGTATAGTTAAGGGACTTACTTGAGCGCGTCCTCACGGCTGCGGTGCGAAGCAGGCTATAGCCCACACGCGGATCTCGACGCCCATGATTTTAGCTCAAAACCCGGACAAGTCAACAGCAAAGCAGTTTTTTTTTTCGCCCCCCCATCCCCCCCCCCAGGGGGGGGGGTGTTTGCATTAACTGTCGCGGGCCGAGTAGCAAAACCGGACTACAAATGAAACCCTGCCCGGACGTTCCCCGGAGGCTCTCTAAACTAGGACAAATCCGGTGAAACCCGGACGGATGGCAGCCCTGCATATACCTATATACTAGTAATTTTGAGGGACTTACTTGAGCGCGTCCTCGCGCACGGTCCGCTGCGGCGCGAAGCAGGCGATTGCCCACACGCGGATCTCAACGCCCATGAAGAACTGCTTGCCACGCATATCCCACACGCCTTGGTTGGGCAGCGCCTGATTAACGGAAACAAATGCATACCACTTAGCCACGTGCTCCATACAAAACCATACGGTGAGTCAAATTACAGGAGAATCCGGATATAACGACCTAGAAGGGACCAGTGATATTAGGTCGCACTATACGGATATTCCCCGTAAATAACCAGCAATGGCAGAGAAATGATTTGTAACAGGAATTGTTCTTTCCTTCTACAAATCCTAAGGCTTACACCGGTAAGGTTCGTACCTTACCGGCCCAATACTTTCAGGTTTATCCTAGTGATAAGAGAATTCTTAGTGCTGGTTATGAAATTTGGTTATACACCCGCCCGTATACCATACATCCTAGTTGTAGCGAGTTAGAGCCTAATGTATGTCGCGGTAACAAGGATGGTATTGTGCCTGTGAAACAATAAAACAGGTCACTTGATTAACTAATTTAGTTTTAATCAAACACAAACGTCCTGTTCACGCAGAGCTTAAAAAGGAATGAATCCATTTCAATATGCTATGCAAACAACACAACACAACACCGCCTTGTTATCGTTCCAACAGAGAATTCGACTCCATCTTAATAGTGTTTACACATCCGGGGCCCTAGGCTGGTTAAGCGGCTCGCCACGCAGTCCCATAGCGATGATGTCATCGCCTCCCTGTTGCACGGCTGCAGCGATTGCCAACAAGAGTATGAAGGTAATTAATTCATTCTCTAAACAAAACGCTGCACTATTCTGCCTGTATTCTATATTAATAATTTTTAAGAGAGCTTGAATATTTTTAGGTGTCATTGTTTCTTCTGGATTAGAACAAAATATATAGATGAGATAATATTACACATTACTCGTAATGTTACTTATCTTGACGTCGTTATTTTATGCTACTCGAGATGTACTATATCAAGTGCTCATTCATGTGTACTTGGAAATTATAAACAACACATTTACTTTCAAGGATATAATAACATATATATCAATTTAGTAGCAAATAGATGTAATTTTTTTTCAAATATCCAGCTACACTCATTTTAGTGCCATCAACGATTTGGCCAATTTGGCCATGTCCAGCAGTAACTTCAGAAGACAGTTTTTCTTGGGGACTGCGTACTATCTGAGCGTTTGACACTTCATAAAAATAATTTGACTTGACCTGTGACGCTGTTCAAAAGTTAATTTAGCACTGCCGTAATGACCAGGCATGGGAAATTCGGAGGCTTTTATACCTAAACTTTGGCGTCGCTGTCGGTGTTGATTAGTGTGGAGGCGGACTCAATTTAATTTTATTATTAAATTTCCCGGAATTTCTAAATTACCTTACTATTATTAAACTGTTATAAACGCATCGCGGGCTTTTTTATTTAAAGTGCGTTCTTAACCGACAGTTAGCAGGTCGTCACAGAACTGACGATTAATGTCAAACTCCATACATTTCGTCACGGACTGACAGATTAGACGGTATTTGAACATAGCTTAAGTTTCGCCTAACCGTAGATTTTAAAATAAAAATGCTCATGCTACCTATTTGAGTATTAGAATGAACTATTTATTTGAACTTTATATATTATGAAGGAAACATTTTTTGTCTCTTCATTGGTTTTAATGTGGGCAATTTACACCACACTTTTTATGTTACGTATAGATACAGGAAATCAAAGTACACAGAAAAACTAAATGGCACTCGCCCGTGTACAGACCGAGAATCGAACCCGGTACCTCTGGATTTCCGGCCCAGTGACTCAACCACTCGTCCACCGTACACTCAGAAAACGCCCTCAATTCTGCTATCTACCTTGACTTCCGTGTCTTTTCTGTTTTAATAGATATTTATTTGAAGTTATTTTCCATGTACTCGTTTTTTGAAGTCCGGTTAAAATAGCCAAAACCTAAACATATTTCCGAGGTACTACATTATCGTGACGTTTTGTACAATCCCGGAATACATTATTGAAATCAAAATTATAAGGAGCCCATTCCATATTTGCTTAACTTTTTCCGAGATTTTGCCAACTTTAGGTATAAAAGCTTTGGGATTTTCGATGCCTGAAGAATTATTACTATAACATAAAAAATGCATCTACATTCCCAAAATACCGAGGAACATCCATGTTTCTGTGTTCGTTTGAAGTCATACACCAAATAGTACACCCTGATCCGAACCCTGGTAATGACAGATCCTCACCTGACCGCCTAGCGAGGAGACGCGGCCGCCATACTGCAGTTTGGGCGGCGGCAGCACGCGCCCGCGCACCTCCATCATGTTGTTGGAGATGGTGAGTCCGAACTCCTTCACGTACAAGTCCGTGTTGAAGTTCGCGCGTCGCACCAGGTTGTTGATCTCGCGCTCTCTGTACAATACAAACATGTAACATAGCTACATACATAGTTTTAAATCTAAATCTAGAGATAATTAACCATAATTAGTACAAAATTCTCATACGGTTTTATTTATTAGTTAATTTCAAATTTTGTAAACCCTGTGCATTGTTGATACACATCAAGGAAGAGCGGTGTCTCTTGACACAGGTATCTTGTATACTTAAAAAGAGACACCAACCTGTCTATAGATAAGATGTACCTTAGTTACTAAATAAATCATTTTTTTTTATAGCTGCACCGTTCGAATGGATTCTGTATATTTTAGATAATTCTGAGAACTTTGCAGTGGTTACATGATTTTTTTTGCAAATCTGCAGATTGTTACAATCACTATCAAATAGTCTAACATTTAAAGCGCCAGATATACCGTCGTCGTCAATTCGTCACACATCTTTGTGTCGATAGTAATAATAGTACATTACATAACAAGGGTGGTAATACAAAGAAAGGCCGAGATCGCAGAAGTTTGCGGCCCGAGCTGCAAGCGAGGGACGTAAATATGCGATCGAGGGCTTTCTTTATTACCTCCCGTGTTGTGAACATCATTTTATGTCTACACTTGGCCAGAAAGCGGCTTTTTCCGTAAGCGTAGCGTGTCGCAGCCAACTGGTTTAGTTAGCCATTTGGTTAACTGCCTAGCGTTTTCACTAAAATATAGCCCGCCAGCAGGTCAACGAAGCCCCGCTGCGGGGCTTCTATTCCTGCTCTGAGGGACACAAGCTGTGTTTAATGAAAAGGCTAGGCAGCTAACCAAATGGCTAACTAAACCAGTAGGCGGCGACATATACATTGCTTTGGATGTTACTGACTTAACAAGAATTATTAAGATTAGCTAGACATCCTAGATTAATTTAAGCGTATTTTTAGTTTAACTAATTGTAGAAGTAAAAAAGAAGATTTTTTTTATACATTTATGACACTTTATCTCAAGGGGGAAGTTGTGAACAAGCTTTACCAATTATAATATTTTCGGTAACGCATTTTCCTTAACATCCCAAAAATATGCTCAAAACATACCTATCGGGCGCCGAGCGGGCCGTGGCTTTGATCATGGTGGATGTCTGCATGTCCGTTAGTTTCTTGATGCACCGCTGCCCGGGCACGATGTTGCAAACCTCAAGCGGCAAGTACGTGTGCTTGTGCTCTTGCCCCACTTGCAGACATGGTAAATGCGGATATCGTAACTTCATTTTATATTTGTCCAGGAAATATTTCGCAACTGTGCATTCTACGGTTTGGCCGTTCTCCAGTTGCAGGGGGAATCTAGAAATGGTAATCATCGTTATGTACTAAATCAAAATTATAAACATAACAACCAAACTTTCGAGGCAATGGAGCGGATGTCCAGTATATCTCAATGAATATACAACCATTTGGCTCTAAGGTACAAATTATATATTGAAAATAATGTAAAATGTGATGCATTAAAAACAGTTTTATGGTATATTTTGTGTGAGGAAATAGATACATTATAATAATCTCATGCAAACTTTCCTTATAAAACCGGAAATTACATATTTGGTACTTTAATTACATATTTTACTATGAGCTTTAAATACTAAAAGTTCATATTTTCTATGTCTGAATGTACAATACCTAAATATAATAGTTATATTTATTGTATGTTATAAATAAATTCAAAGTAGCTACTACAAAACTATAGGTAGTGAATATGATTGTGCTACAATCCTTATCAGAGTACATCTATACAATCAACTAATATTTATGCTTATCTATGCAGCAGTTAAACACTTTACATTTTTGGTAATGAAACTATGAGGAAAACAGAAGTATGTTAACATGTAGACTTACGACTGCATCTGAGCTGGCCGACGGGTAACGTTGCAAACGCGATATTTCCTCTTCATAGTGCCACAATGAGTGATCTCGATTTTCAAACCCTTTATTTCTTTTGTAAATTTTACTCTTTGCGAATCAGTCAATGGTTTTCTTTGGTCATTAATGTCTCGAATATCTAATACTTCACACATAAACTCTATGACTGGTTGGGCCTTGTAAAATGCAGTGGCAGATACTGAAATACACAAAAGAAATGTTTGAAAATAAAGAAAGTATTTCATAAATACTGAACATAAATAATCTAATTAAATTTATTAGCTGTTTGGCAATAATTTTTTATTGCATTATTATTTACTAGCATTTCCACACGGCTTCGCGGGGGTTATTCACATTTATGTCCCGGGAATATAAATCCTATGTTTCAATCCAGGACTTGATCCACTTGCATGCCAAATTTCAGCTCAATTCATTCAGTTGTTACTGCGTTAGTAGTACGGCGGATTTCAAAGTGCACCGCGGTCGGGTTTTTTTTTATAAAAATGTGGTTATTTGAGATATACAGCGTTTCCAAAAACAAAACCGTTCCAGAGATACAAACGGTGTACGCCAGCTTGACGCCCGGTAGCGTACATCGTGAACAGGCCTTGTATATCGAAAAGTTTAAGGATACTATTTTTTTCACCTAGGTATTTCGTCGGTACTATTTGGGTAGTATTTATTGGCTGCATCAGATTCTGAATATCTTTACGGTGTACGCTATCTTGACGGACACGGTACTAGGTAGTTTAAATTTTGTAGAAAATGTTCATTTAAATCTTAATATCCCCATCTTCCATGTAACATGAGAGCACATTTTGTCATTTCACCAGACAAATTATGTTAGTTTCATTCAATGTCTGGCAGCTTGAGCATGTCATGCTCTGCTTGCTTAAGGGGCTTTGCTAACGGTGGCGTCGTTGATCGGGTCGCAACCTTCCCTAAAATATGGTCGAGCTAGGCGATGGCTGAGATACACGTTATGCTCGTGAACGGGTGCCGTTTGTGGGGTCTGGCTGTTGACGCTTGCATGGACTATGTTGAATGTGTCAGATAATTATATAATAGTGTTTAATAGAACTGACGTGAGACACTACATCTTGTTCTCAATTGAAGTTAATGTTTTATCTTATAGCTTGAACGCATAGAGTCCGTTTTTTAGGGTTCCGTAGCCAAAATGGCAAAATCGGAACCCTTATAGTTTCGTCATGTCCGTCCGTCTGTCTGTCTGTCTGTCCGTATGTCACAGGCATTTTACTCAGAAACTACATGATAGGTGTGTTTTATGAGCCGCTACTTAGTTTGGTATATAAATAATTAAAATAAATATTTTTAGGGGGGGCACTCCATACATGTTAAAGACAGTAAATTTTTTTTTTTCAGCAAATATCAACGTGTGGTCCATAGTTCGACAGCTCTTTAAAAAACACTATAAGGTTCCTAAGTAATGTTTTTGATTAAGTGAATGTATTTGGAAATAATCGCTCCGAAAGTTGTGTAAATTGTGTCCTCCCCCCCCCCCTCTATTTTCTAAACCGTGCGTCCGAAAAATATGAAAAAAATCACGAAGGTAACGCTTAATTAATACTTTCAACAAGATTGAATGTACCGTTTTTGAGTTATTGCCGATAAACTGCGCTTCTCAACAAAAGGACGTAATTGCTATGAAGATACGCTCTTTTGTTGTTGTACTTTTTTTACATCGTATTTTTTACCTTATAGTTACGGCTATGGAACCCTACACTGAGCATGGTCCGACATGCTCTTGGCCAGTTATTTACATAATTAACTTAGATGCTTAGAGACCACATACATCTCTAAGAAAAATTGTTTTAATTTTAGTTTTTAAGTTATATTATGTGAGTCACAGATTTTCTTTACATTTCTGTAAGTTACTTTTTTTTTGTAAAGCATGTAAAAATTTTAATGATAGTTTAGTAGTCTATATCTCGTTTCCCATTTTGTATTTTGACGTTTGAAGGTCCTTTACACCTCCAAAACATGTTTTGACAACGGAGACCCCGTACATCTCCATTATTTTAGGATATATCTCTTTATTTTTTATTTTTCTATTTAATTTATCTTGTTGTGACGCCTAGAGACCCTTTACATCTCTAAAAAAAATTGTTTTACATTTATTGTCATATATGTAATGTAGATAAGTATTTGTTTGATGCATTGTATTAATGAAATTGCATGTAATATTTTCACAAAATTTGCATTACAAGCAAATTTTTTTTGAAAAGAGAAACTGGTGAGTTACTTCTGGCGCTTCTTCTCACCAGAATGTAATTTGCTGAAGCGGCAAAAGACTCAGACATGTGAAAGAGCCCTTGAGGCCTATTTGTAGAAATAAATTATTTCATTTCACAGCAGTTTTGCTGTTCTTCATCCACACAATGTTGCCTCTAACGGACCTCCATGGGCATGTGTAACAAAAACCACTGACAACATTAAGGATGTAGTCATAAATTAAATTCATGGATATAAAATGTCCTTACCATCAATATTAAGCATCATTTTCCATTGACTTGGCCTCACTGACTGATGGAAACCAAACCAGACTTCTCTGCCGCCACCAAGAGGATGATAGTACCCTTCTGGAGAGGAGAAGAATGAGCGGCCCACTGGGGTATACATCATTGATGGTAGATGTCTCATTACCACATCCAATGCTAAAATGGCATCATATGGTATCTGCCTTGTTCGACCCTCCAAAGCCTCTTCTAGTGCAAACAGTGACACCTAAAATAAAATTACATAGTGTAAAATACTAGAATAGGTTATTATTATCATCTTCACAATAGATGTAGTGTTTAAATTTAACACCATTCATCTTTTAAAGTAATTAGTAATCTCAAAAATTTGCTATACTACAGTTAATTAATTAGTGAATGACATAGTATTTGAACTAGAGTATTTCATTAAATGGAAACACATTAAAAATGTATATGTATTAAACCAAATATAAAAAGTATAATTAACAAATGAGGTCATAATTATTACCTGAGCTACCCATTTTATTGTCACACGAAAAACTCTGTCCTTGCCTTCTCCTGGCAATATAACTTCCAACTCAACTCTATCATTGCCGATGGGCAGAGGATCTCTAGTGTACAGATTATTTCTGCCATCAAACACCGGCTTGAGGGCACCAAATATCTTATTATAACAATGTACCATAGTCTCTACAATTTCTCTATTCACCTGAAACGATCACACAATATTATGTTTTGATTACAATGCTGTTTACAAAATATCCCAATTGATTAGCTGTGTTCAAATAATATTATAAAATTTATTTAATTACCTTTCGTGGGCATTTATCCGGCTGTATATTAACATCATAATGGTGCACATATCCTCGTGGCATGGATATTTGAAAGTGGTTAGCTCTGAGCATGATGGGTCTCCCCTCATGGCCTAGGTTGGGACGCCGCGGGCACGTGAGCACGGGCAGGTCTGGCGGAGGTGCGGCGACGGGCGACACGAGCGCCATGGTGCCCGCGCCTGGCGTCACGGCGGCTCCCGGCGTGCCCGTGGTGGCGGCCGTGCTCGCGGCTCCGGGCGCTGCGCCCGTCGTCCCCGCCGCTGTGCTCACACCTCCCGACACACCCACCGCACCACCACTCGTTTCCCCCGCTGGAGCTACACAAAATAATCCAAATTTTAACACCACACACTAAAATTACTCGACTTTAATACTATGTAAAGCTTCATTGCTACATAATGGTAATATTTAGGGCAATCAAACAAAGGAAGTGCTTCTTTGCTAGCTAGAGAAGCGATCACTTAAACATGATGATACTAACGTTGACCAACGGGGTACATCTTGTTTACTGGTTAAATTAACGAAAAGTGTAAAATTAACAAATGTACAAGCTCCTCGTGCTGAATTAGCTATAATGTGATCAATTAACGATGTGGATAATGTCTGCTACAAATTGACTTGACGTCTCTGCGTTGATTTGACAATTACCTCTAACCATAGACTATTCGTGCTCTATGTTGTCGATGATACGTTAATAAGGTCATTTACACACAATCCAATTTGGACGAATCGATCCGACTTGTAGGTCACTAAAAAGGTCCTCACACTCCTCCATAGCAATTCACCACACTGTCCGGGAGTGTGAATCCATGAGTCCGGTCGTATAAAGCATGGGTTCGAATTGAAAAGTGTTTACGAAGAAAGATCGTAATTATTTTTATATAATTATGGCGCGTTGAAATCTATTGCGACTCTAAAAAAAAATATTTCACTTAATATACTATAAAAGAAAATCTGGGGGCACGGCAGTGCCCCCGCCAAGAATCAACAGTACATTACGGTCTAGTAATACTAGCTCTCTGAAGCACTCTATTGCCACTTTAATATTATTAACTGTCTTCGTAAAAGTTTTGACATTTTATATTTATAGCTAGGTTTTAATATAAATATATTTTCTTCCTGAAAATTCGAAGATCTTTATTATGTCGATTCCTTTCAGCGGAACCTTACGAAGATCAGGAGGAGTAGTTTCTGCAATTGGAAAACAACTGAGAGCTGTAAATTTGAAAGCTGCTAAAAGAATTACTGTTAAATTCGACCCTTTTGGCAACAACGTTACAGAAACACGGTAATGTATGGGGTTTTAGCGTGTAGACCATTTGCTTAGATTATAGATAGCTTATGATGGCCACTTATTTAAATTAAAGCAAGATTCTAAAATATCCCGACATGCAAGAATATCTATATCCTAACCTATTTTCCGATCAGTCTCATTTAACAACTCTATACTGTTGTTAGTGCCATTTTATTATTATAGTCATGTGCTCTAACATAAACTTATAATTTATATTAAATTAAATTCCATATTTCAGAAATTTTCTGCACTATATAAGCTCACCGAAAATCGCCTTAACAAATCCCAATTGTGCCCTGAAAACTGACATAGTTTGTGATCGCAGTGAACCTACCGTTGACATCACTCTTACACCATCAATTGCTGGTGAGAATACTTACTTATTATTGAATATTTAACACACTGATCTACATGTCACATCTGTGTATTTTTATGCAATTTTTATTATATTTCAGAGAGTGCTGATTTGAAGAAGGTTACATTTAGAAGCGGCAATCTAACTTGTTTGGAGCTTCTACAGTTATTAAATAAACATATTTCATCATTAGCACCTGTAGAGCAACCCGTCTCAACAATACAAACAAAATCAGAAAAGAAAAAGACCAAGAAGAAGTGATAAAATGGCACGCAAAGGAGGGTTCCTTCAGCTAGTCGAGGAGTTCTATAGTCACATACCAGCATTCACTGATGTGTTTTCTGAGGACACATTCTACATCTTTGTTGTGGTCTTTGTTTTCTCAACTATCATGGTTGCCTTTATTTTGTCTAGATTTGTTACCATTAAACCAGTGGATTAGTTTAGCTTATTTTAGAGTTGAAACAATGTTTAAGAATATATTAAATATTTAATTTTGGCCTTTTTTCTGTGACTAACCCTCTCAATAGCATCTGGGTTGAAAGATTTTATTTCTTTATTATTGGTCCTGACCACAGACCACTAATGGTCTGACACAATGGTCCTGACATACTGATTCTATTTTTATCAAAACTGATTACTACGAGAATAAGTTAGGCGTCTGCAACGTAAGCAACCGCCGATGGCTTTGCGCCTAAGGGCCCCTCGCAAGAGTTACTAAGTTTTTAGAAAAGAAATGGAATATGAAAAGGGCCTCCCTAAGCTGATTTCACCAACATCGAAGTTTCATCTAGCACTGTCACTACTGGCTTCAACATTGCTGCCTGTAGTTGTGATGTACAGATGAATTTAAAAAAGCTACATTGCAAGCAGAAAATGCCTAAACGAATATAGTGACATATTTATGCCAATGGGAACCAACCCACACAAGTCACCGGCAAGATTGGATCCTATTCTCTAAAGCTAACAGTTGAAATTTCAATGACTTTTTTCTGTTGGTTCCCATTTGCATAAATACATCCAGAAGATTATTTCATATATTTTGTATTTATGTAAAAAAATCAACACAACCAAATTTCTCATTATGCCCGACTTAGCGGATGCATGTGGCCGATGTGCCCGATAAAGTTGCATTTCAACCTTACGGTGTTGTATGTACTTGCATTGGCAATTCGAGATTTCGTGCACAGTGCAGTGTTAAGGACCGTGTCAGTCCGTTTTACTCTCGGCATATCAATATATGTGTAGATTTGGGATAGAATCCTTTGAATAAAAAATCCAGAGAAATGTAGTTAATAATATGTATATTCAATACAAATCGTATCATTTGCAACATGAGCTGGAACCAATTTTCTTCCTGTGACCAATATCAGTAGAAAGTGATCAAACTGTCTATGTGATCTAAAATTCTTGAGCACCCCAACGGATCTGCAACAATAATATAAAATCAGAAATACAATAAGAATATTTTTATTGCACAACTTCAACAACTCCATGGGTAAGGCTCCAGACCGTTTCAACCGCCCTTCCATATTCCTCAAAACTTTATAAATTTTTAATCATTTGAATTAATTTTTGGTAACACGTAAAAGGGCGGCTAAAATACGATTGTGACTGAACTACTGCGAATTGAACCTTTCGGTTGGCTGATAACAACGAAATAATAATATCAAATCGGTGATGAAACTTCCCCATACGCCTGTAACTTTCAAGCTTATTTGTTTGAAAAACTTCATGTGAGTTAGGGGTCATCCACAAAGTACGTCACACGATTTTTCAGACTTAGCCCCCCCCACTTTTTCCTCTTTCTTTCTTTTCACCCCCCCCCCCCCCCCCCCCCCCCAATGGGTGTGACGTGCTATATGGATGACCCCTAAGTGAACTTACGTCTTGATTACGGGCTTTATGTTTGCGTTCGACGACCGACGTGAGGGCTTCCGAGCGCACAGCGAGCGAGTCGACCCTCTCCACGAGCTGCTGGTAGGGCGAGAGCGGCTGCGCGCCCATCACCACGTGCCCGAGCTTCGAGTCTATTTTGGCGTCCAACCGCGCGTTGCGGATCAGGTTCACTATCCAACATTCGGCCTCGTCCGGCTGCATGTTCAGGTTTTCGGCCAACATTCTAAAAAAGAAACGTAATTTTTTTTTTCAACCCGAATAATACCTATGAACCAATAAGTCCTACACTGTTTGACTTTACGTCATACAAATTTGTGTGTAATCGATATGATATTTTACAAGCATTTTCATCTGTTGAGGTGTCTGCAATGTGTAACTTAATTTTCACCCATTTTGACTCATCGGATTAACTTCGGATAAACAAAAGCTTTCATTAAAACTGAATTCTACTACAAAAAACTAGTTTATTTACCCAATGCTGATGACTTGGTGGATGCGACAGAAAGTCTCAAAGATCATGAGACGGGCATTCTCGACGAACTCCTCCAGGCAAGCGATGAGGAAGAAGTCGGTCAGTAGGACGGCTTGGCACTGGTTCAGTTTCCGCCGCGCCGCCTCGAAGTCGAAATTCACGTACAGATGTTCAATAAACTCCGTGATAGGATCCCTACAATGAATATAAATTGTCAAGACTTGAAAATATAATACGAAAGACGAAAATTGATTCCTCGCCTTTTAGCATGTACGTCATTTCAGGAAATACAAGATGCTATAGGGAACGTGCACGAACTATAGGTGGCAGCACTAAACGACAAGAGAGACACGGGCGGACAATAAAGGAAACTATCACCCCCCTGTCGAATCAAGCTGTCAAGGACAATATCTAAGTGTCAATGTCAAATATAGTAAGTCGTAATTACACTGACGTTAATCGTCCTTCATCGCGTCCAACATTAGCTTCTAGGGCCAGTGACAATTTTTTCAGTAACGTCATTTTTTTAGGGAACAAATTGAGCTAAACTGCCTTGTCCCCGAGCCTAGACGGCTAATAATAAAACTTCATAGTCTTTTTTTTTGATTATAGGTACATTGAGCAAATACATTGAAAAATCAAATACGATCGACTACAGCTAATGCCGGATTTGAACCAATCAACAAAATCAATCAATCAATGTATCTATAATTATAATGAAATTGTGGTGTTTCCAGTAAATATGTTGATTCCTTAAAAGTGTATTAGTCTTTTTTTTCTTATAGTCTTTGGGTTGTATGCAAACTCAGTCGACCGACTCTAACCCCGAAAACTGAATGTCTTTGTGGCCCTGTCTAAAACTAGATAATGGGAAAATAAGCTGAAAGTCGTAAATTTACCAGTATAATAATTATAGATATATTGAGCAAGCACAATGAAAAAAAAATGGTGGTGTTTCCACATTCAGCTATAAGGAATCTAAATATTTCCAGTAAATGTGATGATTCCACTACGAGTATAATGTTTACCTGTAAGTGTATGCCTCCTGTTGAATTACTTTTACAAGGTCTTTGAGGGCGTTCCTCCGCGACCTGTTGATGATGACAGCAGTCGCCAGGTACCGCAGGATATGTGGGCACATCGTCTGGATCGCGTTCAAGTACCTAAACAATCAAATGATTCTTATTAACAAAAGTATGGTTGTTTAATATTTTTTTATACCATGATAAGCAGAAAGAAGAAAGACGTAGTGATATCTGCGTGACAATAGGGTGTTTGGCAACAATCAATATTGATTAATTACCTCTAACCATCAAAAATGCTCGAATGAAATCAATTACACTCATTTTCGAGCCACCAATGATTTTAAAATACAAGTCAGTATTTCATACAAAACTGCATACTTTCTGAATGTTTTGACACTTCATAAAAAGCTGATTTGAACTGTCATCAAATACCCTATTAAAGACAGGTGATTTTTATTTTGGACTAGAGGATGCCCACCAGCTCGCATCTTTCGCGAAGGTAACATTAGTTAAATGTGCCTTTTTTGCTTCGCCATAGTCTGGTAAAAAGTAAAAGGTACCCTATATTTTAATCGTGGTCGATCTGTACACGAAATTTCAAAGAAATTGGCCCGATAGTTTTAACGTGATGCGCGAACAAACAAACAACCCGAGAAACAGACATTTCATTAACTATTTATTTACATTGTATTACTTATTATCTACTCTCTCCAGTTACTTGACGAAATGGCAACATTTGAAGCTTCTGACGTAGTCGAGTTCCCATGACGTCATCAGTTATCGGAAGAATACAGGTTGGCCCATTTCGATCGGTCAGTATGGGAAAGTCGGAAACTATAAGACATACGAAGAACGGTTCGATTCCCGGTTAAAGTACAAGTTTTTTTTTCAAATCTATGTATGCAGTTTTTCTTGTCCCTAAAATCGATGACATTGTTCCTAAGAACAGATCTTCGTATGTCTTATAGTTTTCCCATACTGACCGATCGAACCACCCTGTATATCCAGTTTTATTGTGCCACAAACTACAAAGGTTTGTACTGGAACATCTCAATGATGAGGTCACGCCCCTTGACGTGGTTGAAAAACACGAAGAGCGACCAGTGCACGAGCCAGGTGCGCTGCTGCAGCGCCTGCATGTTGGTAGCTACCGGAAGAATATACCCAGTTTTATTGTGCCAACTTACAAAGGTTTGTACAGGAACATCTCGATGATGAGGTCACGCCCCTTGACATGGTTGAAAAACACGAAAAGCGACCAGTGCACGAGCCAGGTGCGCTGCTGCAACGCCTGCATGTTGGTGGCGGCGGCTCCGGCCGCGCCGTTGTCTATGAACTCCCGGAGCTTCGTCAGGTCGTCCAACGCGCCATCCCAGTTCTGTACCAGAATCTCGCTGGCTAGCTTGCCCCACAACACTGACAAGTAATTCTGGAAAAGGTGAAGCAGTGTTAAACATGGGGAAATTGCCGAATTGTTTAGGCAACACTTTAATGTTAGTCCGTTACCATGTTCGCCCCGGGATGGTTCTGTGTCCGTGCAAAGTACTTCGACCGTCGCGGACAGGCGTGACACCTACTTTACTGCTAAAGAAATTGAAAAGGTTGTAAGTAAAATGAAAAGAGGCAAGTCCCCTGGCCATGACGGTCTTAGTATTGAGCACTTCAAGCATGCAGGTTTTCACTTATATCGAGTCCTTTCTCTATTTCTTAACCTGTCTATAGGTCATTCCTATTTACCTGAAGCTTTTATGAGAACGATTGTGATACCTATTGCTAAGAATAAAACGGGTGACTTATCTGACCGGACGAACTACAGACCCATTTCACTCGCTACCACTGCCGCTAAAGTGCTAGATTGTCTGCTCGATTCCAGGCTGGATAGGCATTTAAAGTTACACGACGCCCAATTCGGATTTAAAGCAGGGCTGTCCACAGAAAGCGCCATTCTATGCTTGAAGCAGACAGTACGGTACTACACGGAAAGGAGAACACCTGTGTATGCCTGTTTCCTCGACTTATCCAAGGCATTTGATCGTGTTGATTATAATGTACTTTGGAGAAAGTTGAACGAGACAGGCATACCGAGGGAGTGTGTCAGCATGTTTAAGTATTGGTACTCCAATCAGATTAACCAGGTGAGATGGGCCAATGGTTTGTCTGGTGAATATAGGCTAAACTGTGGGGTAAGGCAGGGAGGGATTACGTCTCCCAAGTTGTTTAACTTATATGTTAATGAACTGATTGAGGGACTGAGTAGCATGCACGCTGGTTGTTACGTAGGTGGTACATGCGTCAATAATATCAGCTACGCAGACGATATGGTGCTTCTCAGTCCGTCAGTCAGTGCTCTTGAGCAACTGTTGGCAACTTGTGAGGCGTACGCCCTGGCGCATGGTCTTCAGTACAATGCTAAGAAGAGCGAGGTTATGGTTTTCAAGGCTGGAATAATAAAACCGTATTACGTGCCTCCTATCGTGTTAGACGGTAGTCCTCTGAGCATTGTAGAGAAGGTTAAATATCTCGGTCATATCCTGACAAATACGTTAAGCGATGATCAGGACATTGAAAGGGAAAGAAGGGCATTGGCAGTACGGAGTAATATGCTCGTCCGCAGATTCGCTCGGTGTTCTAAGGAGGTAAAAATAATGCTTTTTAAAGCTTTTTGCCAATCTTTTTACACCAGCGGTCTGTGGGTCAAGTATACGAAACGGGCTGTTAATGCCATTCGAGTACAATATAATAACGCATTCAGGATGCTGATGGGGTTGCCCCGATGGTGCAGTGCATCCGGCATGTTTGCGGAGGCCCGTACCGACAGTTTCCAGGCAATATTGAGGAAAAAGATTGCATCGTTGCTGGATCGGGTCACGCGGAGCTCCAACAGCATCCTCAATGCGTTAGGGGGCCGATTTGACTGTCCTTTAATAAAGTTCTGGATAGATCAAATTAAAGGCAAGGCCCAATTTATTTTATATTAATAGGCTACTTTTTATTTTTAATACTAACTTAGTTTTTTAAGGCCAATACTAACAAACTATGGATGTACCTTTGTCCGAAATAAAGACTTATTATTATTATTATTATAAAATAGTACATTACACAACTAGGGTGGTAATATAAAAAAAGGCCGAGATCGCAGATGTTTGCGGCCCGAGCTGCAAGCGAGGTTGTGTACATAATTTCATGTCTACACTTGGCCAGAAAGCGGTTTTTTCCGTACGCGTAGCGGATTACATGTATCTCAAAAATAAATATTTGTTGACCACTTCATCAGTCCTAAAAGGCGGGGTTCGAAAACATAAACCTTTGATTTCGTAATCATATGGTTATCATAATCAAACACCGCTGGCCGAACTATATAGGTTAGTTGTAATGGTATAAAAACTTTTTGCAACCATTTGTTTACTTAAAAATAATAAACGCAACTGTCAACTCGTCACTTTTGTAAAGATGTCAACTAAATTGGTAGTTCAGAAATTCGAGACGGATAATAATTGTAAATATTTGAACGTTACGATTCAAGATGAAAACGATGAAACGAGATTCAGCGAGTGGTTGGACGGTAAAAAGCAAAATTCGAAAAAAGTTACCGAGAAATCGTCACATTTGGTAGTGAAAATTGTATCGGGACTGGAATATGAAAATTTTGACCTCGATTCATGCGCAAAACAGGTGGATAGGATGCCAATAAATACCGCCGACCCCATACTGCCCAACTTTAACGAACCCAACCAAAGTGATACCCCAAACTTTTCGCAAATTCAGCACAGTACTTTAGGAGATCAAGTTACTGCACCAAATATTTATCTAAATAGAAATTTATATGAGCAGAATAACGCGAATTCATGTAGTCTACAACAACCTGTGTGCCCATTAGAGTACAGTCTGGAGAGAGTTAAGGAAAACAACGCGCGTATAATGGAAAACATTCACATGTTGAACCGAACCTTGAATTATACGAAAAAGAAAGAAAGCCTTGATGTAGCTTGCCCGAAACCCGTCCGGTCATACACGTGCAACACGTGTGGAAAATGTTTCGTCTACGAAACGGGCCTGAGAAGGCACTATTCTACGCGACATGCCATATTGGACATTCAACCGCGATGGCAGGTGGTATGGACTTGCATAGAATGCTTCCAAGTTTGGCCGCGTCAGGACGTGGCTATGCAACATGCGACCCACTGCTGCCAAGCAGACAATCTAGATTGTGTTCGCGAAATAAAAACGTCATCACTCTTGCAATGCGAGTTCTGCGAGAGGGTTTTCACGAGCATTCCTCGGCTGCTACGCCACTCGAAGACGCACACCACCGCCACCAACTATGAGTGCAATGCTTGCGAGATGGCATTTTCATCTTACAAGACTGCAGAACAGCATTGGCTTTCATGCCCATGGCTAAAAACATGTTATACATTTCATTTGGCTAAGCTACTGCTCTGCAACGCTTGTGACCGCAAGTTTAGGAATTACGAGCAGTTGTACAATCACAGGTGAGAAGTGTGTTCAGAGATATCAAATGCATATAAAAATTTAAAAAACAAGTTAAAGTTCTTTCTTTGTTTTCAGGTACAAAGTAGGTCATTACATGACTAAAACGTATTGTAGCCAAAGCCATATCAGAACTTTTGGCATAATGGTGTATCAGTGTGAAATATGTGGCCAATGGTTTGCCTCGGTTGCTCTTCTCCTGAGTCACAGAAGCCAACACCACCCTCACTATGAGAGTAACGCAGTATCACAATGTGTAAGTAGTATTCATAACACA
The DNA here is from genome assembly GCA_947034925.1 of Eudemis profundana. NCBI lineage: Eukaryota > Metazoa > Arthropoda > Insecta > Lepidoptera > Tortricidae > Eudemis > Eudemis profundana. The sequence goes on from OX344798.1 coordinate 17,289,949, forward strand.
CTTAAAATTTAGTCTAGGTAATTGTTGTAAAACTTGTTACTGTTTCCAGGATATGAACTACACAGAAAATTACACCACTTACAACATTTCTGATGACAATAATATTCATGAATTGGAAGCTCTTACAGACCAACAATATTAAAAATACACTGAAGTTTGGTTTGTAAGATTACTACATATTTGTGTATCTTATTAATAAATAAATACTGGTCTATATTCAATATCTTTTTTCTAATATTGCCTAGATTACTTCGTTGAAATTACCAATTAGTAAATTTTTAGTTTGAGATGGACATGGATGAAGGAAAAGTCTTGGAGGAAAAGGGAACTTTGCCTTTGACAGTGCATATAGAATTTTGTAAGGGATTTTTTCAAATTAAATAAAGCTTTTTGTTCGTAGTTAAGTAAAAGGGATCCAATACCATACACAAACCATTTTAGATTATTCAACTTATTTTCTAAAACAGCAAGTTGGTATTTCATTGATGACTTTGTCCTTAAGTATGACTATTAGGGAAAGTGACAAATGAGGAGTGTCTTTTCTAAAGGGCTTATTTTTCCATGGTTGTAATAGAGAATTAAGTCCTTATGAAAAGATATGGCAAAATTGTTTGAGATATTTTTTAGCTTTTTAATTATAAGTTGTTTACCTTATCTGTGGGTGACATGACTAGCTGGCAGAAGTACAGGTAAGAGGCAGATTCCACGTAGTTACCACATTCATAGCGGTATTTAGCCAGGCGGTACATGCTGTCGATCATCTCAATTTTGAACTGCAAGAGAAATGTGGAAACATAAGCACACTATTCATAATTTATTGCTGTGTAAACAGATGTATCTGAACAGAATATACCAATATAAAGGTTCCCCAAGTATAAACATAATTACGTGGCCTCGGATAATTTGGAATGTTTTCAATGGAGATGTAACTAAAATATTGAAAATAGCAGCCACTTGATTACAGTACACCATAGTTTTTCACTATGAGATTTTTGTTGATTTATGGTTATGATTCTTATATACCTAAGTGTAAAAAAATAAAACATACAAACATGTTGTCACACTGTAACTTTTGCAGGCCCAGTTACAACTTGGGTTCATGCATGTAGTGGAAAATATGTGAAAGAGGCACAATTTTAGCTTGCATTTCTGGCACTCGGAGTGATGTCTCACACAAAATATTCCACTACAAAACTTTTTATAATCATATTGACTGCATATTATTAGACCACAATAGTCCCTAATAAGAACAAGGTGCTAATAACAAAAAAAAATCAAGACTCATCTTCAATCAGTGTTTCAAATATTTCGGGCTTCATAAAGATTATAATACAAACCTCAAACTCCTTATTCGTAGTTAAATAGTTTATAAGAGTTTTGGGATCCCTCATGGTTTCCACAGTCTTCATGACATCATCGCGCTGCATCAATCTCAGAACCGGCTCCACTGCATCTTGGAGCTCTTGAAGTTGGGATAGAACAACACCTCTGCGGGACTTAATCTCCTAAATACAGAAAAAAACATGTTAAGATGTTGAGCGTCATCAGACACAGTCTAGGGACTGTTCTTATGTTGCAAGTCTGTGGCCACTGGTGTTCAATGTGTTAATATTACAAAAATAATAGTGTTCTACACAAAACATTTTCTACATCAAGTTAGTTCTATCTATAGATCAAAATATCAACATAAGGATGACAGAAATGAGTTATGATGTGAAGCACAACATATACCTGCTCAAAATATCTCCATGGACACATAAAGGAAAAATAATATTCTTTATCTGGTTGGAAGCCGTTTTTACTTACCTCCGGTGTATCCTCATCTGGATAAAGCATCCTTCTGATGTCTATGACATAATCAATCATATTAGTTTTGCTCAAAATCTCCAACTTTGCTTGCAATAGCTCTGATTGGTCATAAGTCTGTAATGGAAGATGTGTGCTATCTTTATCTTTGTGTTTAGAAATAAAAACTGTAAGTAAAATATCGACAGGTGAAATTGTCTTTGGTTAAAGCACCTATCGGTTTAATGGGTGCTTAGACCAAATAGCCTTTAGCCCGTCGATATAAGAATATTTACATACTATAATGACGCATAGATTTGTGTTAATTTTTCATTTATGTAAATTGATATAACATTATCAAGTATAATCAAATTGCAAAACGCTCTGTTGTAGCTCTTCTTTATTAAGCTCATTTAGAATAGATATACCTTAATTTAAGATATATTATTATTTTACACCACAATTATGATACTTAATTAACCAACTGAAACCACTTGCAAAAATGTTTTGATGACGACAACCAACCTCTTTCGCTGCTAAGAATTCCAGTAAGGGAAACACAAGGTGACGGTCTAGATATTGACCTATCTTGAAAGTCAAATCAAATTTCGAGTAACTCATGATGATTTCTTGCACTTGCACACAATTTTAGGCCTTCACTTCTTGTAAAAGTAAATCCAACAACACTTCTAATAGCCCGTTGAATTAAGAGGCCTTGTATAACCTCAAAATTGCTTGAACTAAAAGTTACGGTTGCGTTCAGAAAACAATGAATCCAGTGTTGCCAAGTGTAACCAGTATGTTTTTTTTCGGGTATCAACAGTGCTGGATAGTGTAATCCAGTCTTTATTACCATAGACAAAGATCGATAAGAGAGGACTTTTTGTTATGTTATCTGTTGCAAGACAAAAAAAAATAAAGACGAATGAATACTTGTGAGGTTATAATTTAATTTGTTTTTCTCTTTACATACATTATGACAGTACATGTAGGTTCCCAAAGTGATTAATTTCTTTTAATTTGCAGTTAAAATACAATTATATGCTTCGTTAGGAGAATAGAACGCACAAAAGCAGAGTCACCCGCGTCTCTTACTGTGAATTGATTTCAAAATGGCGTCAAGCGCGAGCGCGTTGCTTGATAGAATGCGTCATTTATAGAAGCGGTGCATGTGTATTTCTACAATGGTTTAAAAATAGAGGACTTGCATAAGGCAGTTGCATGGATTACTATGAACAATGTCGAATACCGTGATAACGAACTATACGGACCTTAATGGGCCTTCTACGAAGGCTGATAGTTCTGTTGTTGTTATTGTAAACAAGGATGGATCTCTTTCTGTAGATCAAAACTTACTTGGAACATTAATGGGTAAGTGTTTAATAATATCTGTATTTACTTGTAGTCTGTGTTGAATTATATTCGTATAACCACAACGCCTTTTGTGGTTAATCTACAAACAACCACTAAGGCCCGCAAGCAACACCCGCTGTGACGCTTCTCGTTTAATTTTACGCAATGAAATTACACATACATTTCTAGCATGTATTTATAATTCAGAACCTAATTGCCCTAAGTGATTTTATTTGCTTTAATTTCCAAAACTACAATTCTTATAGGAGTTAATTGTTTTGTTATTTTATTGTATTGTATTGTTTATGAAACCTAGCCCCTAATTTAGAACTTACTTATTACATGCACAGTATACTTCAAAATTCTCAAAATCTTACTTAAAATATCTTTGTTGTTTTGCCGCCAATTTTTTTTATGTTGTAAATTTTTAAATCAAATTTGCGTTTTAATAGGTAAATAGTTGCTTTTTTGAAACTTTATAGAAATGATGTGTATTTTAGGGACAGATGGTTCTCAAGCTGCTGGAATAAGTGTCGTCAGAGTGGGACATGAAGGCAAACCTGATGACGCTACTGACTCTGAAGCAGAAGATGATAAAGTGCCACATGTTACACTTTCAGTCGACAGTTACTATAATGAACCTAATAGCATCATAAAGTATGGTAAGTACATAAAATCCTTCTTACATAAAAAAACTTCTTACATACCATGTAATTATTTTTCTTATTTTCATGAATGTTCATTACTTATTGCAGATAGTGGAGCAGAAATGTTGCAATCATTGAGGATTGAAACAAGAGAGAACAGTCTCATTGGGTTTCATAATGATCATTGTTACACACCACTGACCTCTCCAAGTCAGTCTCTGCCTCAGAGAACTGACACTTTTGCAGGGTATGATGACCCTGTTATTGAAATCACACACACTCCACCCCCAAAACCAGTTCCGAATTCAAAGAAAATCACAATATTAGAACAGCAAATCATACCAAGAGGCAAGAAGATAACTATAAACCCCCAGGAAGGCATTATCTTTAAGAGATCTGATGTTTTGACAAAACCATTGCCAGTCTTGACTAAATCAAAATATGCTAGTGAACCTGACAAGGGTTCAGGAAGCCAACAAATAAGTGAGGACGATAATGAATCATCATCTGCAAGTTCTTCTGCAGATGGCATATCTGACAGAGATTCAGATTCAGACTATAAAGATGCAAAAGACAGGTCAGGCCCGCTAAAGATACGTAAAACAAAACTGAAGCCTCGTATCCTGAAGCAAACTCAGGCTGCTAAAGCAAAAGTCCCACCAAAAGTGGCTGCCAGACTTAAGTCTAACAAAAGTATTATCAAACGAGAAATAAAAGAAAAAATCATTCACAAAAATATTGCAGAGAAGAAACAAGCAAACTTGGATAATGTGCTACAAAAGGAGAGTCTGCTAGCTACACCAGAAGTAAACCTAAGTGGCCATGAACTTAGTAAAGTTGTAATCAAACCATCCTTAAAACCAGTCAAGAAGGAAAAGAAAACACCTGCTCATGTTTCTGCTTTATTAACTGACATGACCTCACTGTTCTCAACACCTGATGTGATTAGAAGGGTTTCAACTGAGAACAAACCACCAGCAAAAGGTGAGAAGGAGCCAAGTATAGGAGCCAAGAAAACAGATACTCCCAAAGCACAGGAGCCAGAGGAAAAATCTTTAGACATTACCAAACTTCCTGCAACACAAACAGAAAAAATAAAAAATGTAACTCCACAAAAAACTTATTCCAAGCAAAAAGACAAGGCCATTAATCCTTCTGATAAAGTATCTAAAGGATTTGATCTCATTCCACATATTGATGATGCCAGTTTAGCACAGATATTCCAAGACACTCCTGGCATTACAACAACTTTAAACAAAACGCAACCAAACATCTCAAACATTCAGACTATGAACAGCCCAAGTTTAGCTGGCCCACTATCTCCCACATTAGACTTATTGGGCGCTTTGCCATCTGAAGAGGAAGGTTTGAGCGAGGACTTCTTGATGCATGTAGCACAGCTAGTGGAGAGTTCGGAGAATCTGCAGGAGGTTTTAGACAAGCAGGTTCTTGGTAAAGTGGATACTGTGCCGCCCACTGCCATAGCTACGACTCCGGTTGTCCAGCCACTAACACCCCAAACACCAGCATCAAGGAGTCTTCTTTACCAGCAAACTACACCAGCAAAAGCGGTTAAAACCCTACTACCACAGAAAAATCCAATAGAGATAGTGAGACGCGACGGTCGTGTTATCACATTGCCGCCGATCGAGGCACCCGCTACGAGGTCATCTAAACGAAAGAGTCAAATGGAGGGTACCAGCAATGCAGAAGTGGTGCCACCTCCCGCCCCTGCTCCGGTGCAAATCGCGCCGCCGATCGCCGTTGTCGCCGCAGTGACGCCTGAGCTTCAAGTACCACAAGCATCCAAGCATTATGTCAATAAAAAACTCCCACCCAAGAAACCAGAGCCTGTTGTTCCAACACCCGTTGTTGATAAAATATTTACTGAATCTCAAGAAAGCTGGAACTCTGAAGATGATCCGTATAGGTAAAGATCTCCATATTCTGTATATTTAGAGTTAACTTACTTGAATTAATTGCGTTATGCTAAATGTATTTTCTTTCCAGATTATGGTGTATTTGTAAACAGCCACACAACAATCGCTTCATGATATGTTGCGATAGCTGCGAGGACTGGTTCCATGGCAAATGTGTTAACATTACAAAAGCAATGGGTCAGCAAATGGAATTGGATGGCATTGAATGGCGTTGTCCAAACTGTGTGAAGAAAACAAAAGCCACTCCAAGAACCATCACAAATAAAGTAAGTATGAATAATGTAGTATCATTATAATTCAAATTCAAAATTATCTATTCAAGTCAACAATATATTGTTAGTAAATACTTAAGTAGCTAGGTTAGTTGATTAAATTAATTAATTATGATGTCTAATTACAAATATTTATATTAATTGACGAAATAAATGTCCTCAGAGTGAGGGTTTATTAACGTCTCTGTCAGCAAGTATTCTTAGAATGTTATTGGAACTGCCCAGAACTCTGCCTCTGATGATAGCCATTTTTTTGCGCACTATGGTGTGAAAACCATCGACACGGGCATCGGCAAACATGCCTGACGCGCTACAGAAACTAGGTAGAACCATCAACATTCTAAACATGTTGCTGTAGAGGACACGCAAGGCGTTGAGTTTTTTTTTGGGTAAAACTTACCCACAGGCCACTTGTGTAGAAAGATTGACAGAAAGATTAAACTAATGCTACTTTTACTTCTGTACAATACGTGAACCTGCGGGCCAGCATATTCCCTCGAACAGCCAACGCCCTGCGTTCCCTTTCTATATCACAGTCATATTTTAACAGTATACTTTTCTTTTTTTATAGTATGTCTGTGTTTTATTCCTCTATATAGACATTTTAAAACATTTATTATCTTATTATTTAAATAGATGACGATTCAAAAGAAGCAAGAAGTTGAAAGTCATCAATCTCCACCCCTGCTGGTATCACCACCAGGAAGCAAAACTGTATCATCAAAGACAAGTTGTATTGTGTGCAAGAAGCCGGCCCGCGCCAGCAGCATTTACTGCAGCGACGCATGTATTCTAAAACACGCCCAAGACTCATTGGGAAACCAAAGCACTCCAGGAAAATCAGATGGTGAGAGATCAGAGCTGCAAGACAAATCAAAATCAGATTCCAGAGTAAGTACATTTTCTGAACAACAAATATACCTATTAACTTTGCAACCAATATATTTGAAATGGTTACATTTTAATTTTATGTTTTGTTTGACTTTTTCAGGTTATTGTTTATGAAAGAAAATCTGGCAGGTTATTAGCTGGACCAAATGCTCCCACAGCAGAAAATTTAAAGATTTGGCTACAGAAAAATCCTACCTTTGAAGTTGTACGACCTGGAACTCTAAGTGCTATTAAGCCAAATATTACTAAAAAGAAAGCAGCAGCAACAAGGGAACCTAACAAAGTTCAAACAACTCTTAACTTCGAACGTATTCCCAGAAAACCTGGATTACAATCGGTTACTAAAAGCCAACCAGAGCTCAAAGAGATTCCTCCTAAACTTATGTACGCGACGAAGGAGGAAACTAAAGCGTCACCTAAAACTCCAGTGACACCAAAATCCCAGCAGCCACAATTCCCTGATACACCAAGAGCCAGCACATCAGGGCTGAGAACTTTGAGTGAACCTAGGAAACTCGTGCGCACTGCAAATCGGCCGGCAAGCGAAAAAGTAAGTTCAATTGAAAGATAAAAAAAAATCAATGATTCATCAATCTGTTAAAAACGCTCGTAAAATGTTTTATGTGTTGACGGAAGATACTGTTCCATACCTTTTACGTAATGGCAATAACCTTGATTGTGTTTACACGTTGATTATAAATGGTTTGGCATATTTATGATAACACTACGTTATTACAGGCACCATCAGTATCACCGGCGGCGCGCAGGAAAGACACGCCTGATATTAAGAGCAAAATGAAGTCTGCAGAACCGATTCGTGACAATGTGCGAAAAGCTATGCAAGAACAAATGACTGTACGAATGGCGGAAAACACTGGACCGAAGTTTAGCGAAGATGAAATAAAACAATTTGCTTACGACACTGAGATGGAACTGCACGAGTTATTCCGCGATGTTGGCATGAAGTACAAAGCAAAGTACAGGTCGCTAATGTTCAACATCAAAGATCGTAAAAATCTATCACTGTGGCAGAAGATTTGTGATAAAACCATTACACCTAAGCAGCTGGTATGTAATTGTTATTATTATTGTCTTATGATATAATTAGTATCGTTGTGTTTATTTTCGTCGATAATCGTTGTGTTTTCTAGGTTCGACTGTCACCAGAGGAATTAGCCAGTCAGGAGTTGGCGCAATGGAGAGACAAGGAATCAAAATATCAGTTGGAGCTGATAAAGAAATCAGAACTGGACCTATTAGCTGCCAGTAAAACTTACGTTCTTAAGACACACAAGGGCGAAGAGGTATGGATATATCAATTTATGGGTCAATGTTCAAGAAAAAAATAATGTATTTACATGTATTTTTATTTATTGTAGGTAATGGAAACTAAAGAATCTGTTTCCACGGAATTAGACCCAAATGTGCCTGTTGAAGATTTGGTGTCCGCTCTCAATGATTCGACAGCCACTGAAGAACCATCAAAAGACAACTCCTCTGAATCGTAAGTTTCCAGTAATTATTTGATAACGTACCGATCGAGTTTCTGTTGCTAATAATATTATTGCGTTTATGTTTTCAGACTCGAAAGTCCAATCAAACCTGATATTAAGAAGCATAGTAGTAAGAAAAACACAAAAGATTCTTCAGGCCATTCCAAAAAAAGTAGTCGAGAATCAAAACGAGATTCCGACAGTAGAAAGTCGCGGTCGTCGCGAAGAAAATCGGACTCGAAGAATAAAGATGAACGGTACACGCGAAGAACAGAAAAGAAGGCCAAGGCTGTATCTAAAGACGGATCTAAGAAGGAAGTTTCGAAAGAAAAAACAGACTCGACTGAGCACAGGCGGAGGTCGCGATCAAGAACAAAATCAAAAAAGCGATCGAAATCTCGAGAACATTCCAGATCGATTTCGCAGGGTCGAGACAGGTCGCCCTCGCGCCGCTCCAAGTCTAAAGAAACGTCCCGCCGCAGAAACAGCTCGCGCTCCAAACACAGAGCCAGCACCGACGATAAGGCCAAACATCGCTCTAGATCTCAAGAAGTAGCTTCTACGAAGAGCAAGAATGAGTAAGTTGCAATTTATTTATCAGATTTCGTGATAGTTCCGTTTTTTTCATATTTATTGCTGTCGCTATTTTACTTCAGGTTTATCTGGTAAGTTAAAACTAATAATTCTATGTATCTACATTGCAGATCTACAGATTCGGATTCATTAGAGAGGCCCAAATCGGCGATGCTGAAGGAAGCCCACCCCGAGTATGATCCTCACGAGCCCATGATCACATCTGCGTTTTCCGAGGAAGACCTTAGGAAGTCAAGGGATGACGTATACGAAGACAGTTATAACAAAAATGAGATCAGTGACTTCACAAACACTGAAGCTGTGTATGATGCCTCGAAAACGTTTACAGTTGACACAAATTTAAGCATGCCTGGGACTACTTTTGTGCCACCAAAGCAGAGTTCTGAAAAACGGGAGAAAGCGTCAGGTAACCATTCTGTCACCTCATTAAAGAATTCATATTAGTTCAGTTGGTTAGTTTTAACTTGTCTCATTTTTAAGAGCAACCATATTTCAGACATAATTAATTTGTATTCTCTTAATTTAACTTAATCTTCACACTTTTATGCATGAGGTGTTTATCTTTAAGTGACTGTTACGCTACTCATCGAAATTATTGTATGTTGTTACTGAACAGCATACGTGTAAACTGTCGTTGATGAACCTTAAATAAATATATATCTCTTAGTAAAACGTAGAAAATCTTACATATATAGATACAAGAAATCAAAGTACATAGAAAAATTAAATGGCACTCACCTGTGGTGTAATTTACCCGCATTAAAAACTAATAAAGAAACATCATGTTTCTTTCATATAACGTAGTAAATCTTCTTGTAGTTTATATACAAATTGATAAGTCCTTTTTCTTTATAGAACCAGAAAGCGACCAGGAGCCAAGCAGCACTGTAGAGCATTCTACGGCTACCGTGTGGAATGGCTGCATCAACATGGTGGATGTAGCCCGCTTCTATGTCGCCGCACATGAGGTATTATACGTTTATTTATTATATGGTTAGATCACATTTTGAACCACTTAAATGATGGCTTGCAGGCAACATAAATAAAAAAATATCTTATAAGATATTAAATTGCAAGCGTCTTTAAATATTTATGTCGTGTGTTTCTTTCTTTTTGAATACTGTATGGTACACATATCGTCGACCATAGATTCAATTGGGGTAAGGGCCAGGCAAATTAATGTCCGTTATACCAGTTCAACGCGGTCGACGATATACAGTAGATGCGTACGGGCGCATTTACATCACAGCATCAGCGCATATGTTACTGTTGCACTCAACATGTGCGTCTACTGTAGATAGACTTAACTAAGTTGAGCTGATTACCGCCAGGGCATACACTCGGAATGTCGTCGTTCGAAGTTCGTATCCTGCCGTCCCGTTTACTTACATATTCTATAATACGAGAGAGGGAGAGGGAGACTTCACGGTACGAACTTCAAACTCAAATATACAGGCCCAGGACTAAACGGACGCATAGAGAGACCCTTTACATCTCTATAAATGTAGTTTTAAGTTTAATGTAATGTATTAATGAAATCTTATATTAACGACATATTGTTGTAATACTCGTTGGTCAAAAAGAGAAACTGGTGAGTTTCTTCCGGCGCTTCTTCTCACCAGAAGGTCAATTACCCGAAGCGCCAAAAGAAAAGAATTAGAGATGAGACATGTAAAAGAGCCCTTGAGGGCCTACTTACAGAAATAAATTATTTTATTTTTTTATTTATTATTAAACTATTTTTCTTTACCAGGTCTCCGGGACAGCCGCAGACATTGAAGATGATCTCAGCACGGAGTTGGATATCGTGGGCAGAATAAACCCGGACACGGTCTGGGACTACATAAGCAAAATGAAAAGAGCTAGCAATAAAGATATAATAATATTAAAGCTACAGGCCGCGAACGACGAAGAAAAAATGCAGTATATCGCTCTATACAGCTACCTTAGTAGCCGAAATAGGTGTGTCTTTATTTTCCCTAACCCTTCCAATGATCATGCATGCACTCTGACTATCATCGATGTCTATCTAGGTAACACAAATTATATCAGTCTTAAAGATATACTGGTCCTTGTTTGAATGATCCGTTTCTTGATATTAATTGCAATATAGGGATGCCATTCCAACTTGGACATGCTATAAGAATACCTAGTAGAATATCCACAGTATGAAATGGGGCTCTACACTTTGCTACGTGCAAATTTATTTAGATTTGAGCATAACCTGTCACCTGTCTGGTGCATAAGCTGGCCTGCCTTTTGTAACCTGTCGTACCATTTCTTCGTCAACAATACATTGACAGCTAGATATAATTATAGGTTAGGCGTGGTGAGGGTTCTAAACACGACCACCGTGAAGGACTTCTACATCGTGCCATTGCCTGCGAACACGGCTTTGCCCGCGGTACTGCTGCCACTGGACGGGCCCGGGCTCGGCGAGGTGCGAACACATTTGCTCGTCGCCATCGTTATCCGCCAACGGAAGAAGCGGCCCGCGCCCACGCCGGCCGACTCCCTCCCCGCCAAGGTACGTCACACCATATAGACTAATGGGATACCTATGCTCAGATATCGCATGTAAATAGTTGACTACATAAATGACAGTGAGATTTTGCCGTGTGGTTTCATTGCTTTATACTCCCTTCACCTCTTGCCTGGTTGCGCAACTGTCCACTAAATTTAAGTGCCGCGGAGCTGGCACCTTTTATCTTGGCGAAGTAGAAGGTATCATCATGTTGTGCAACTGGGTGTCATTATTCCTGTTACTGTAGCACGATAGCGTTCAGCGCTGATATATGAGGAGTGTATTTTCAAAAGGGCTTATTTCTCTATGAAACCCATAGAATAATAAGCCCTTTTGAAAAGACGCTCCAAATAGCGTTCGTCGTTTTTGTTGGACTTGCATAGTAATCACGTGTGCCCAAAATAGTTGGGGGGGCGACAATAGTATTATTTATTTTTATTTCACTTGTGAAAAACACTATCGCGCTATAATAACCCTGCATGTCTCATAATAGTACATTACACAACTACGGTGGTAAAAGAAAGAAAGCCCGAGATCGCAGATGTTTGCGGCCCGAGCTGCAAGCGAGGGACGTAAATATGCGATCGAGGGCTTTCTGTATTACCTCCCGTGTTGTGTACATCATTTTTTTTTTCGCTGCGCGTATGGAAAAAACCGCTCTCTGGCCAAGTGTGGCATAAAATATCTATGTCGCAGCCAACAGGTTTAGTTAGCCATTTGGTTTACTGCTAGCAGTTTCACTAAACTATGACCCGCCAGCAGGTCGACGAAGCCCCGTAGCGCGAGGCTTTTATTTATGCTCTTGAGGGACACAAGCTAACAAACCTAACCTAAAATAAGGAGTGTGTTTAATGAAAAGCCTAGGTAGCTAACCAAATGGCTAACTAAACCAGTTGGCGGCGACATCTATGCCAGTTCACGAACCGCATAGGTACCGCTCTCATGTTTACTTTATCGCTTCTAATATTCCGCTTGTAATAAAACGTCCGCTTTGAAAGTGTAACTGTCAACTGTATGGACAGGACAAACTATGCGTATTCTTATATGAATAAATCTAGAACTCCTGGTTTGAAAATTGTAACAAAGCCCGTTTATCGTCCTTGTGGAGTTCTGTATGTTAGCGTGAAAAACTAAACTAGCTAGACTAATCTGCCAAAACTACTGGTGATCGCCAGCACTATGTCACACTTCACAAAACTAGTAATTGAGATAAAAGAGATCATTTCATCTTTTGATATTCCATTATTCCAAATTAAATAAATATTTTTTATTTATGTAAATCATTCCAAAATGCTTTACACGTTTAAAAAAATAATGAAACGAAATCCAAAATTACACCGGAGGCAGACATGATGGCGTATTGAAAACACTGTAAAAATACCCACGAAAAATTCATATAAACCATTAAACTTTTTACTACCGCATGTTTTCTGTGATTATATCAATACACATTACGTGAACTATACGGAAATAGGTCTGAATTCACTTCCTAGGTCACTAGATTCTGGAATGGAAAAATTTGATGTACCCTGGGGGGAAACTGCCTTAAATCCTTAAGTTACTTAATTGATGATAAAATAAAATTAATGAGAGATTTCACGATATTTTTTATTTCTAAGACCAAATGTTTATTAGAGAGGCTTTATCCTGAACAATAATGCTATAGACAAGGACCTTCAAATAAATAGCCGGAAGGAGCATCACTAACAAAGAACTGAAGCATGTCTAATCGGCCGGCTACCTATCTGCGTGTGCTGCTCGCAATAGGAAAAAACTAGTTGATGTGTGCGTGCGGCTCGTAAGTACAAGCAGCTGGCGCATTAGAAATGGCTTCAGTTCTCTGTTGGCGAGGCTCCGTCCGGCTATTTAGTTCAAGATCCTTTGCTACAGATTAGTGGAATAAAATAGCGAGTATTAATTTTAATTTTAGCTGGTTTGATTCCCGGGTGAAACCGGAGAATTTAAGGAAAATATTGAATGCAGTTTTGTTTCTTTTTAAAAATAAAACAATGTCTCCTTTAAGTAAAATGAGCTAACTTAAGGATTTAAGTCATTTTCCCTCCAGGGCCTATCAAATTCTTCCATCCTGTATACTATCTCTGCCGTTTCCTGACAATACTCTCTATTATTAGTCATAAATGCCTGTATTGCAGGTTCGGCGCTCGTCGCGCAAGCGGTCGTACACGCCGCCAGTGGCGCCGACGGCGCCCGGCGGCGCCGGCGTTGTCCCCGGCGGCGGCGGCGTCGGCGTCGGCCCCGGCGGCGTCGGCGCGTCGTCATACACGCCGCCGGCGTCACCCCGCCGCCGCGGCGCGCTGCCGCTGCCTGCAACCTACACATCGCCAGCGCTCTCTACACATGTTAAAGACAAGATTGCGGCTACTCTCGGTAAGTGTCTACTAGAAGTTTCAACAATTATTTAAACTGTTTCATGTCAGGAGACAGGACCATCTTTATCTTAGTGGGGGCCTTGGCCGCTTTACAGCTATCGGGCCCCTTTGTATGACTATTATATAACAGACGACTTTTTTATTGGCGTGTCAACGTAAAAGGAGCTCGAATATTAGCCTCGTGGCCTGAGTTTTTTTTTAATCTAACGTTACCTCTTTCCTTATTAGCGCTAGCACGATGCCGTTTATCGCCGATGTAAAGCATTCTCTAACAGACAAAATTGCTAGAAAAATAATCGATATCTTTAGACTAAAACGTAATTTGATGTATAATTTATTCTAATTCCTATGGTGCCATACATTATGTAAACAATATATGGTATGGTTATATTATATCATACGAAAGATATGACATCCATATACAAATAGGAAATTGTGTGATACATTTGAAAATCCTCGAAATTTGGTATGTCAGTTTGAAGATTTGTTTTTTGAATATGACACAATCTTTTTACTAATTAGTTTGGACTCAGTCGATTTTAATTGTAACTAAACTTCTTTCGAAAAGGAAACTACCCGAAAATTAAACTCAAACTCATTTTACGTAGCATCACAATACAAGTATTCCGTATTCCACAGCGTCAGCGGACGACGACGACGAGGCCTACAGTCCCGGCTCGTCGACGAGCAGCGGCAGTGCGGCGCCGTCGTCGCTGCGCTGCAAGATGGAGGAGCTCAACCGACAGATCGAGGAGCAGAAACAGCAGATACGCAAGATGACGCAGGCCGACTCCTCCGTCGCGGAGGTAATTCATACTTTCTGGAGGAATATTAAAATTATTGAAATCTATGCTTTGATTCCAGTAGTACTTCATTGGACGCCAGAATTAGCTGAATTAGTTTAACTTTGCTCGAGTTTATCACCGTAGATCCTATAATACCAGATTATCAACACTTGCGGCAAAGTATAAAGACAACCAAGTTAGTAAGACTTCGGCCGTTTAGGAGCGCGCGACACGTATTTACACAAACGCACGATCGCACGTCTGTGTGAGTGCACTCCATACTGTGGCAGGGGCGCGCATGGCGAAATGCTTGCCTGTGGTGCGTCCGTACACAGCGCGCACACATGAATGCTCCCGATGTACCTTTTGTTGGAAGAAAAACTACCGCTTATACCGTGCTTGCGGCATTGTTATAGCGGTTGCGATAATAGGGATGATGACTGGGTTAAAAATATGTAATTCTATTTAGTCCGTCAGTTAGATTATGGAAAAATATGGGACACGTATTTTTTGGTTTATCAAAATATTAAAAATCGACAAAGTTATAGATCATCAAACTTCTGGAGTGGGGGCTTGTGACGTCACTCTGGAGAGCGTGGTGTGAGGAGATCCAAGTCCTGGAGCCGATGTGGTTCTTGTTATTTTAATAAAACACTTTGGTAATGCAAGGACGCGTTTATTCCTGATTGCGCACGGGAGAAGAAGAAGAAAGTGTTACCATACTAACAAATTACAATAAATACTAATTTGAACTTAATGTTGCCATTAACATTGTATGCAACATGCTGCGGCCTCACAAAGCAAACATTTAATAAGAGTTAAATGGTCTAATAGGCCTCTTTTTATTTGCAATAACGGTTAGTACATTTGTACAAGAAAACGCTAATGGAGTATATTAACAAATAAAATCAAATTTACAGCAATTATTAAACATGTTTCATGAACGAATTGAAAAATATAGAGTAGGATGCAGCAATGCTAATCTTCAGTATTAAATACAAAAATATAGTTAAACCTATGCCATTCTACTTTATTTTACATTGTTTAAACAACCAAAGGAATCTTAAGATTTGCAAATACACTTTCTGTAATTGTACTTATTTATGAACTTAGGTCAAAATAATAGAAAAGGCAAGCTACTGTAAGTTTACGCAAGACATGGCCTATTTTCGACAGAATAGATGTATAGTTACATATTACGATAGTAGCTTTATCACATCTTTGTTAACACAATAGGTTTTGCACTTATAATCATACATTATAACACAACTGGTAAGTTATTGATCAAATTATGACTTCAACTCGTAAGTAATCATTTAGAGATTACAAGCAAATATCTATATCAGATATTAACCTAAGTCTAGAACTTAACTAAGATGCAAACATTGACATTATTTAATATAAAGATTTAAGCCTCTATCGGCAGTACACATATTTTATGGATAGATCTTCTATGAGTATGACCGTTTGCCGTTCGCACCTCGACAGCGCGTACCAAGTTGTCTTTACCCGGGAACAAATTGGTGACTCTGGCCATGGGCCATTCTAGAGGAGGTGAATTATCGCTACGCAATATAACCAGGCTGCCAATACATAGGTTTGGCATAACAGACTGCCACTTAGGTCTGTTTTGGAGTTGATTTAAATAATACTTGCTCCAATACTTCCAGAATATTTGTTTCATGCTGGTTATAGTTGACCAGAATTTTATTAAATTGACGGGTTTGGTACTTACATCTTGTTCTGGGTAAGTATTGAGCGGCGCACCAGTGAGAAAATGACCTGGCGAGAGGTAGGACAGATCGTTTGGATCAGTCGTCAGAGCTGTGAGCGGACGCGAGTTTAGTACGCCCTCTATCTCCACCAGCACGGTGTTCAGCTGTTCGTACGTGAGTAGAGCCCTCCCGACAACGCGTTTTAAATGGTTTTTCATACTCTTAACACCACTTTCCCATAACGATCCGAATATAGGGCTATAACTTGGTATGAAATGGAAATTTATACCCTTGTGTGAGCCGTATGACTGCACAGCGCGCTGGTGGTCTTGAGAGGCATGCAAGCGATAGAACTCGTCTAATCGATTCCTTGCTCCTTTAAACGAAGAGCCGTTGTCGCAGTAGACATCGCTGGGCAGATTACGTCGCGCTATAAAGCGTTTGAAACAAGCAAGAAAACACTCTGTGGTTAAATCGCTACAGAGTTCAAGGTGGATCGCCTTCGTGGCGAAGCATACGAACAAAGCTATGTATCCTTTTCCGATTACTGGTTTTTTGATGCGACTATTTTTGACTGTTACCGGCCCCGCGAAGTCTAGTCCGACCCTCTCATACGGGCGACAAGCAGTGACGCGTGCTGCCGGCAAGGAACCCATCAGCTGAGTCGTCGCAGCAGCCTTCAGTCTGAAACATATTACACACTTATATATAACCTTTTTCACAGAGCGTAAACCGTCAGTTATCCAGAAGCGTTGTCTTAAAGAACACAAAACTAGTCTTTGATCTGCGTGTTGTAAGCATATGTGCTCGTTTCTCACAATCAAGTCAGTAATTATAGATTTTTTCGGCAAAATGGCCGGATGCTGTGCAGAATATGGAAGCGGCGCATTTTGCAAACGACCACCTACTCTTAATATGCCTTCTTTATCGATGAAGGGAGTAAGTGACCTTAAATCACCCTTCGGCTGCTTGTGAGATTGTAGCAACTTAATATCATCAGCAAAAAATTCAGTTTGCTCTTGCTTTACTATTAACATGAGCGCTTTATTTAATTCCATAGCAGTTAGAAATCCTTTGTAACTTTGAGAATTGGGTTTTATATTATTGCAAAATCTAAGAATGTATGCAAATACTCGTGTTATTTTTCCTATAGTAGAGTACCTTTTCAAAGTATCAAAGAGATCAGAGTTATTGACTGTACTTGCAAGGCACAGAGCTCTAGCATGATCTGATTTTGATTCAGGTAGCTCTGCGGGCATTATTGTCCCGTCCAGAAAGTTATATTCTTTGTCATGCAAGAATGACGGACCATGCCACCATAAGGTGTGGCCAGTTATTTCTTGAGGCTGAAGGCCCCTGCTTAGGCAATCTGAGGGATTATCATCAGTGTTTACATAGTGCCAATCGTAACCTTGTGTCACCTGTCCTATGGATCGTACTCTATTTGCAACATACGTTTGGAGCTTTGTAACATCAGTCTTTAGCCAGGCTAATACGATTTGCGAGTCAGAGAACAGGTGAGTGGCATGAACATTTATTTTTGTACAGAGTGTGTCATGTACTTTTTTTACTAAATTAGACAGCAACAGTGCAGCGTTCAACTCTAGTCTCGGAGTGGTAAGTTTATTCTTACAGGGATTAATGCGAGACTTTGAACATAGCAGTTCAACTCGCACGTTGCCAGCCTCGTCTATTGTGCGCAGATATAAGCAGCAGCCGTATGCTACTGAAGAAGCGTCTGCGAACCCGATCAACTGATTAACTACAGTGTTTACCGGCTTGACACATCGCTGTACAACTACTGGTTGCATTTCGGAGATATCTTTTGCAAAGTCAGTCCACATGCTACGAATATTATCTGGAGGGGTGGAGTCCCAAGCCAAATTGGCTGCCCATAGCTGTTGCATAATAACTTTCGCGCGGACGAACACCGGACCGATTAGTCCCATCGGATCATAGAACTTGCTAATATAGCTTAGAATGTCGCGTTTAGAATCGTTCGTACTACTATATGGCTCAGGGCATGTGCTCTTAAAGACATCAGACTTTACGTCGAATTGGACGCCTAAGGTCTTCACGAGCGCGTCATTTTTCTGAAGCTCCACTTCTCCTAGTTGTAGACTGTCTTTGGGTACATTTTCTAAGATAGGCTTGCAATTTGAAGCCCATTTGTGCAACTGAAAGCTTCCCATACTGAGCAGTTGAATTAATTGTGATTGCGTTTGCAGTAAATCTTGTTCTGTGCTGCAAGAGACCAAGATGTCATCAACATAAGTATTGTTTCGTATAGCTGATGATGCAAGAGGCATAGAGCTCTCATGTTTCTCAGCAAGATCACTGAGACACCTAGTGGCCAAGTATGATGATGACTTGAGACCATATGTTACAGTGTTCAGTTGAATGCACTTTATATCTTGCTCTGGGGATTCCCTCCAGAGAATGTTTTGCAGTGATCGCTGGGCTGGATCTAAATCTATACAGCGGAACATCTTCTTAATGTCACAAATAAAAAAGAGCCTGTCCATCCTAAATAGCAGGAGGATATCGAAGAGGTCTCTTTGCACCACAGGACCATTAAGTAGCATATCATTCAGAGACACTTTTTTATTAGTAAGCATTGAGCCGTCAAACACTGTCCGCAGCTTACAAGTCAGACTACTCTCTTTTATTACTGCATGGTGTGGCAGAAAGTAAGCAGGATCCTTACTTAAATCAAATGTGCCAATATCACGATATTCACCATGATTCAAATCAAGATACTGATCTATAAACTTTTTGTATTCGCTGAAAAGAGCTGGACTTTTGTGCAGTCTCTTTTCTAAGTTTAGAAATCTATTGAGCGCTAAGTGAAATGATTCCCCTAACTCAGAGTTCATTTGCTCTAAAGGAACCTTAGTGGGCATTGAGACTTGGTACTTATTGTTCTCAAGCTTGGTGGTTTCCTTAAAAAGATTCTCACAATACTCATGCTCTGGTAATTGCTCAGGGAAGATTTCAGGCACTTTTTCAGTTTTCCAAAATACAGTCAGTTGATCGCTAATTGTATTGTCGCATTCTCTACAAAATAAAGATACAACCTGATTACTATTTGCAGCAGGCAGCTGGGTGCGGCCCGCGACGACCAGGCCGAAGGATGTGTGTACTAGTGATGGGCCCCCGGGATGTGTTGTGCTCGGTGTTGCAGCTGTCTCATTGCCGGCAGGTGTGACACGTTGGCTGCTCACTGGATCTTCATTACTCTGCGGTTGCGGCAGGAGGATCTGAAAGAATATGTCAGCTCCAAGCAACAAATGTACATCACCAGGCTTATTGAATTCCTCATCCGCTAGCTTTTGGTTTGCAGGGAATGTTAATTGCGAAATATCAATCTGAGTCTGTGGCAATTTGGTTGTAATAGATTTTACAACATGACAGTTGACATTTATTTTGAATGGATAAACTGTGGAGTGCACATCAAGGTTTAAGCATTTGTCAACTTTTTGGTCTGCATTTGTGATGCCGATGATTGTGGTGTTAGCCTTATGCATCGACTTTCCTAATATATCCACCACCTTCTGCGTAATGAACGATGCTTGTGATGCACTATCGAGCAGAGCTTTAGCATATATTGTCATCCCCGACTCAGCAATGAGTTTCACACGTGCAGTGGGTAACAATACCTGACCCTGATGCTGCGAAGTCACAGACAAGGTTACAGAAGGGTTTGCATTTTGCGTGGGTGCATCATGATGCATCAAAGTATTGTGCTCTAGCTTACACACGGCACACCGAAAATGATATTTACATTTGCGCTTGTGTTGGGACAAACAAATATTGCACAAATTGTTTGTTGAAGCAAACTCCAAGCGTTTGTTAGTTGCGGCCAATTTAAAACTTGGGCACTTAAATAATTTATGTTCAGTTGACTTACAGTAAATGCATGAGGCAACTTGCTGGTTCTGCGCAGCAACAGGGTGGCTGACTAATCGCTGAGATTGCACCTTCTGAATGTTGCAGTCAGTGTTCTCAATGGCTAGCGCTCGCTTTTCAATGAAGTCGACAAATTCCTTTACCTTAGGAGGATTTGCATTGTCACGCTCTAGCTGGAATGCTCGATATGTCATCATATCAAGTTTTCTTGATAAAATGCATATGATGATGGAGTCCCAGCTATCGATGCTCTCTCCTAAATTTTTCAAAGCAGCTAGATTTTGCTTCACAACTGAAATAAATGCACGTAAGTTAGTTACATTTGAGCGCGTCATAGTGGGCATGTCGAGCAGAATGCTTATGTGTTCGTGTATTATCCTAACTTTGTTGTCATAACGTTCTTTCAGTAACTTTAACGCTTCTGGATAGCTGTCATCTTGTAGCGGAAGATTATTTATTAAGGCTAGTGGCTCCCCAGATAGAAATCCCTTTAAATAGTATAGTTTTTGCACTGCAGTGAAGGACGCGGCACTATCAATCATTGCTGTGAACATACTAATGAACTCATAGTATTCTGTGTACTTACCATGAAAGGTTGGAATTACCACACTGGGCAACTTAATATTACCCGCGCCCGTGGGCTTGCTGGCTTGCTCGGACTGGGGGTTGCTACCATCTTGACGCTTTAAATTAATTAATGCGTCTAATTGCGCTAACAAGGTAATGTAGTCGTCCTCCACCTCCTCCTCGGAGTCGTCCGTGGTTTGCTCGCTGAGGGCTATTATTTGGGCAGACAAACGCTCATACTCAGAGAAAGCTTGCATCAATCGTTGCCGCTTGGCAAAAATAAGCTCTAGTGGAGCTCCCATGAGTTCCTCTTTGTTGTACGAGTTCTTGAGGCGCGTTATGGAGGCCTTTGCGCGACCCCTGGCCGCTTTACATATTTTTAACTCCGTCATTTTCTGTTTTACAGTAACTTTTATAACTAATAGAACTTATTGTCATTAGGAATTATAATTATTATTGGAAACACGGCACTATTTCACTAGGCGGGACACATTAAACAAAATGGCAGATTGACGATGACGATGCCGGACGCGTAGACTCGATCGACGTGAAGTTAGCCGACATTGGCGTTTTTCGCTGCGTTTCGCCTGCTCGTATGTGCGAGCGGCGTTCCGATTTGCTGCGTTGCGCGGGCGGCGTTCCGATTTGCTGCGTGATGCGCAGGGGTGCCACCCGCACAGGATAGTGTTGCGACAGTAGAATAAGATACTTGTCGATATCAAAATTGCACAGCTTGTTTTGTTTGTAAGTTGCTTCTCTTCCGGCGAAAATAAAATGGCTGACCTTGTTTGTGATCACCTTGTGATTTCTTCGGGCTCGAAATGGATCTTTTGTAGGCACAGGGCGTTGTTCTTATTTCTCTAAACTTCGAAGGACCAATGGAGGGTTTACTAATATGTGGCCGAAAATTATAAGGCAAATTATCACTTCGCAAACTATTTTTCCCATAGTTTCATTTCGCAGAATCATCTGATGGCAAACCAATGCTTCGCATATATAACATATCGCAAATTATTTTTTAGAATATTATTAGTTAGCAAAATATTTAGTTGGTCATGTTTCAAAATGTCTTTAATTGTTTTGTCGAATGTATTGAATGGCATAAGATATTTTACTCATAATATTATGACGCATAATACTGGGTGTGTAATGATCGGTATAACTACTTTTGATATATTTTCACTGGATATATCAACATTTGACATAATTTCATAGTATATAATCACTTAAGAGGAATAATAAACTTTTGATATAACAACTAAGTAGATAATTTCAGAGTGTATAATGTTCAATAAGTATAATAGTTGTTAAATATAACGTTTATCTAATATAATGAACATATGCAATTAATATTATTGGTATAATGTGACTTGAGATATAAACTTTTCTGTTATTTTCATTTTCACGGTTCTAATATAACCTAACCTAGTTTTTGGGCAGTATCGTTTATGTTAGGGTCACGGTTACCTAACCTAACCTAACCTATTTTTTCTGACAGCAGTTCGTTTTTGTTGAGGGACGCAGTTCAAACCTAACCTAACCTACTTTTCTGACAGCAGTTCGTTTTTGTTGGGGGACGCAGTTCTAACCTAACCTAACCTACTTTTCTGACAGCAGTTCGTTTTTGTTAGGGGACGCAGTTCAAACCTAACCTAACCTACTTTTCTGACAGCAGTTCGGTTTTGTTGGGGGACGCAGTTCGAACCCTAACCTAACCTAACCTAACCTAATTGAACTTGTGGTTTGAGTTTTTTTTAATGCGGGGGGCTTCGCCCCCCGAGCCCCCCTTGTGGGGGGCTCCGCCCCCCCGTCCCCCCTTTTCCTTCTATGCCCTAATAACTAATTAACCTAACCAATCTTTCTGGAGACAGTTATACATTATACCAATACTTCATTATACCCACTGAACGTTATATCGAACAAAATTATATCACATGTACTTTATACCACATTACTATTATATTAATTATTGTTATATTACATGTTCATTATGCCGGATAATAGTTAGATCCTATCAAAATATACAAAATGTTGTTATTCTAAAAGTTTATTATATCCCTTAATCGTTATATTGACCAATAATATACCATTAGTTGTTATATCGACCGTTACGCACCCCATAATACTAATATACGTTATAAGGCTGTTCATTCCATCTTGTCGCAGGTCGCAGTTCTAACCTAACCTATACACCGAACAATGAAAAGTCCGACTCTATGATAACCCGATACATCAAAAATACGAATTCCGATAGTCAATGTACCGATTTTTAAAATTCCGAAATTCAATACACCGAACAATAAAATTTCCGACTCAATAAAAGTGGGAGAATAGGCCTTAGATTTAGCTAAACTGACCTATTAACCTAACTGGGCTGTGGTTAATTTTCCTTAGCGTCACAGTTTCAACCTGAAAGGGCTGTGACCAAGTCGACGAAGCCCCGCTGCGCGGGGCTTCTATTTCTTTCTAAGGGACGCAAGCGACCTAACCAACCTACCTAAATTAAACCAGATATGGTTTTAAAGGTTTTTTCCATGCGGGGGCTCCGCCCCCCGAGCCCCCCCGTCCCCCCTTTTTCGCTTTATACCAACTCGTTTCCCTCGGAGTTGTCGTCTTTCCACAACTCCGAGGAGTCCAATTTTAATAAAAAGTATGCGAAGTTTAAATTTGGGCAAACGTTATTTGACAATAAATAGTTAGCTTTAATAAAACATTTGCTTAGTGACTATTTTTCTAAATGAATCTCGGTAAAATGAATACCTGCTAAATATTATTGTGATCAAATAAAAAGTATGCGAAATAATACTATGCTAAGCATTGGTTTGCCAACTAAAAGTACTGCAATAAGTTGGTTGGGAAGTGAAATTAGGCGAAAAATATTTCGGCCAGATGGCAGTACACCCCAATGGAGAGCGTGGTGTGAGGAGATCCAAGTCCTGGAGCCGATGTGGTTCTTGTTATTTTAATAAAACACTTTGGTAATGCAAGGACGCGTTTATTCCTGATTGCGCACGGGAGAAGAAGAAGAAAGTGTTACCATACTAACAAATTACAATAAATACTAATTTGAACTTAATGTTGCCATTAACATTGTATGCAACACACTCTTGAGTACAATTTGTACTCAAGAGTGACGTTACTCGAAACTTCTAAGCACTCTATCCTCGTCAGTTTTTGTTTGTCAAACAAAACAAAAAATACGTGTACAATATTTTTTCACAATGTAACAGACGGACTAAACAGTTTTTTTTAGTCATCTAGCCTATTCCGTGTAAAGAACAAAGCACACCACTAACGCTACGTTCATAGAACCCGATTCTCACTTTATTTGTCTGTTTCAAGGCATTCTCTTATCCAAATGCCGTCAAAGAAAAACTAAGCCAATTTTGCTTCGGCTTGCTCACGAAAAAGTATAGCTCCCACACCGCCAACTTCACCCTTGCATTACAGCCAGTATAACAACTCTTACGAGGGTTTAGATTGGGGTTTTGGGTTAACTCGAACGATCGGCGTAGCTGTGTTTGTATTAAGCCGGTGATAAGCTTAACAGAATAAGTGTTTCTCAAAACCAGCGCTTTAAAAACCCGTCTTACAAACTCGATAAAGGTAAGGGGTTCCGATCCCTGGCTCCATACAACCAGTTGGTGACGCGCTGAGCGGCAACATAATTAGGTTGATTACCCCTGACTATTGGTTGTTCTAGTTTTTTCGTGGGCCACACTTAAAAACAACAAATAACGGTAGTTTTAATAGGAAATTAAAGTTTATTTTGGTTTAAAAGGTTTTATTTTTCAGTAATTTTATTATGACGCGCCAGGCGCGTCATGTAGCGTTGTTGCGTGATTTTTTATGACGAGCCTGGTGCGTCATCGGCACGGAATCGGTTATACAATAACTATTAATTGTAAACGTCCCTAGGACCAGGAGGAGGCTTATTCGCCGTCGCGGCCAATGACGCCGCCGGGCGTGGTGCCGCTGGCTGACATCTCGCTGCCGTCCAACCTGCAGGAGATCCTCGCCACCATCAAGCAACGCTCCGAAACCACCCCGGCCGACGTCGATATGCGCACGCGCCAGCCGCTGCCTTAGGGGTCATCCATATAGTACGTCACACCTATGGGGGCGGGTCTAGCCAAATGTGACACCCTATACTAAAACGATGGAATTTGCTAGGAAAAAGTGTGACAGGGGGGGGTCTAAAAATCTGAAAAATCGTGTGACGTACTTTGTGGATGACCCCTTAGCATAGCCACGACACACTCCTAACCTCCTAACTAGAGTTGTGCCTGCTCGTTCTTTGAAAAAGAGCGCTCCGATCTCGGTCAAAGGAACTAGTTCAGTCTTTTAGTTCCTTTAGTTCAGGAGCAAATCTCAAGATCTGAAGGAAGGAAAGGAGCTAGCTATTTAATATTTGATTTTGACTCATTCGATCATTCGGTCCCAACCGATTTGTACCGACGTATCGACTACTGAACTAAAGGACCGAAGACCGATTAAGAGCGCATAAGAGGAACTAGTTCTAATCGGTCCGAGGTTGGATTTCATTTCTTTTAGTTCTTCGGTTCTGACCGACACAAGCCTACTCCTAACGCCTATATACAGTCAAAATACATGGGTCGTTCAAAAGGCACCAAATACGCAATTAGGTACTAGTGGTACCTTTTGTCTGGGAACGTCACCTATATACGTTACCAAGGAGACAAACATAATCGAATGCTCTTACGCCTTCGACAATAAAGTCATGATTTATCTTGACTGTACATAACTTACCATGAAATTTGAACATCTACATATATATGTCGCCGCCAACTGGTTTAGTTAGCCATTTGGTTAGCTGCTATGCCATTTCATTAAACACACTCCTTATTTTAGGTTAGGTTTGTGTCTCTCAGAGCAGAAATAGAAGCTAGGCTAGGGCTTCGTCGACCTGCTGGCGGGTCATAGTTTAGTGAAAATGCTAGGCAGTTAACCAAATGGCTAACTAAACCAGTTGGCTGCGACATATATACGGAAATAAAGATGTTATTTTTTTTGTCTAAAATGGAACAAATCGAATCGAAATACTAATCATTTTTTTTTTATCATATAAATCTAAATGAAATCAACGAGTATTTGCTATAGGCATATCTACGGGATGGGCGTTAGGATGGCTTAGACACCGGAATGTTCCACCTGATTAAGTTTGCACCTAGATTATATGCGACGACATAGATGATAAGTCCAAACTTAGTTTAGGATTGACGTGCGTTGTGATTTATGGAACTGATACGGTAATCCACGGCAAAGACACGCGTACATACCTACGATTCAGGTATGTCCAAGCCTTTTAGTATTCGAAATTGGCAGATCGCCATACAAAACCTGCCATATCAAGCTGATACTAATCGTAGCTTGCGGTTTCAATACAAATGATGATCGTCTGTGCTGAAGCGAAAGGGACGCGCCGAATGTCAGATCTGAAGATGTTCAGGAGTATATTTGAGTTTTGTATTTTATTTAAGTGAACTTGAGCGGTGAATCGATTATTATAGTGTTATTTTCGAGATTGAAGTTGTTATGACGCTGTTGGTTGACGAAAGTTTGTCTAATGTGTAACTTTTTTTTTATGAACTGTTTTAAATCATACTATGATGCGTTTAAGATAGTTATGTATAATGATCAGGTTTAAAATATTGTCTGCTGCCGTCGGTGTAGTTATGAAGCCGTTTATTTTAAATGCCGTTTTAAACTAGGGTGTAGTACAAGATTATTTATAAATAAATTAGTGGTGTAACTTTGCAGAGCGTAATTTACTTATTCTATTTCTTTGTAGAGAAAAGGATGTATAAATGATATATCGTTTTATCCGCCTGCCCGTCGCGTCAGAGGCCATCTACTGTGTAGTGGTTATGTTGACAATATGTTATGTGTATATTTCTACTTTTGTAGATCATAATAATTTAGATTTAGTTTTTTATTATTGCGATGGACTAGTTATTACATTTACTTGTAACACGGAAATACGTGCATGCTTAGCATGTTGTAATCTTTTTGAGAATCTATGTGTGCAATAGATTGGATAAGAATAGTCAATATCTCTATTGACTTGCTAATATTAAGTGGTTTACACAATCCGTACTTCAGTGATCAACATCAGACTGTAAATAGTTTAAACTTAACTAGTAATTATGAAATCTTTCATTGCTGTGTACAAAATTAAACTGACATATGGCACCTTAGACTTCAAATATTGTTTTATTTATTATTATTTGCATTTAGGCTTCCTCATTCAAAACTATTTTAAATCAAAGAACATTCCAGATTATGTAACAACTGCACATTCAGGTAATTTCTATTTAATTTTCATATATACACAAAATTAAAACAAACTTTAAAATAAGTTTTAAATTATATACTGTCATCATCATACAATGATTTTTTCGATCTTTTCTTTTTTTGAACAAAAGAATTTGGCAGCTCATCAGAATAATTTCTCAAATTTTTGAACACTTTATCTTTGAGAGATGGGCGACGTTTTAGTCTGTTCTCCATAGCAAGCACTTTGGTTTCCATAAGTTTTCTTCTTGGGACATGTCTTAAAGCATAATCCCAGTCTCCAGTTAATTTCAGATCCAATAGTATTGGCACCATGTGGTTAATATTTAGGTTCTTTTTTGAGCCTGGGGCCCATTCCAGATATCTGTCAAGTGGTAATTTAGCCATTTTAATACCATCTCGTTTAGCTTTAGCCAGAGAAAGGGGCTCATTATTGACCTGAAAGCAATATTTAAAAATGGTTACACATTTAAGCTAAGGTGATATGAGTCACCCATTTCCATAAGAATAAAAAGTATGTTAACAAGCTTTAACAACATCCATTTTTGTTGAAATGGGTTTTTTACGTAGCTTGAAAAATTGTTACTTTTTCAAACTGTCTTATGCAGTTAATAATGCAAGTAATCATTAAATATTGATCGAGTCTGTAGCATACCTTGTCAACCATACACCCAATGATGTAAATAGCATCATGATCATATTCCATCAATTCATTTCGACAATGTGGTGTGAGATACACCAACTTTTCTTTTGGAAAGACATCCAAGTAGCTTTCCGCGTGAATATTTAGAGGTAACCAGGGCTCTTCTAGTGAGGGTATATTTTTTACCAATTGTTTATAGAACTGTCCTTTTACATTCACATTGCACATATGTATATCAAATGGGTCCTTATGAATTCTATTGTCACCAAAGACAAAGGTCATCTGTTTAGCAGCATTCACAGCTTCCCTATAAATCATGTTGTCTTCATATGAGCAATCTATTACTACAGACTGGCCATGCATTATGGCTTGTAATGCTCTGGAACAAAAAAGTAAGTTGCTGGTTTTATGAATAGTCTCTTGTTACATTAAAGACAAACATAACTCAATTATATTATTGAAAAATTAATATACCTCATCTCATCTGAAGAGGATAAAAGTACAGTTATGAAGTGTTTAAAAAAACCAAAAATGAAACCTGTTATCCAACCAAACTACAATAATATGCTAGTTAGAAATTGCAGACTTCAATGAGCAGATGATTATACCCTTTTTCTTATAGGACTTTAATTCTATTTGAATGTTTTCAAACTTCATAAAAAGTAGCCAATTTGAACTGTCAGGTAAGTACCCGACTGCAGATATCAGTAATATTTTGTCCATGCAATCAATAAGAACAGTGCCTCACCTATAGTTATCAAAGTTGTTTATAGATTGGTCTCGAATACGCAAAAACAGTGACTGGTGTTGAATACCATAGTCAATATCATCAGGATACTCTTTATTGTCCTCAGGAGTTGATTCTAAATGTGCTTGTCTCTTGGCTTCTTTTTTTGCCTGCAAAAACAACAAACATACATTGAGGCATGAACCATGAATCGCGCTGCGCGCTCTCCGCGAATTTGAATCTCGCGGAGGGTGCGCGTCTGCGGGCGGCCGAAGCTACGCGGATCCGCTGCGTACGAAAAGCGATTTATGCCTCATGTTGTACAGATATTACTAGAAAGTTAACATAACAGAAGATGTAACATGGTAATCTTGAATCACACTTACTTTCTGGTTCTCTTTTGCTTTTTCAGTTTTAAACAAATATAATAAGTATGAATTTCTCTGATTTCTGCTAGGTAGTTCCATGAGATGTTTCCAATTGCTACTCCTCAGTCTGTCCGGCGCGTGGCGACCATCTTGACGCATCACTTCAACCTCAAGCATTAAAATGCGTAATTTTTTTTCAAGATCTGCATCGCCTTTACAAAGTTCGACAATAATTTGATCTGGAAATAAGTACATCATTTGATTGAAGTGCGTTTTGCAAACTGAATATACTTACACTAATAAATAACAGTTCCGGTTTTTGTTATACTTATTAAAAATACTGAATTGTATTCAAAGTCACTTCTTTATTCTTAAATTTAGGTATAGTTAAGGTTAATCGGGGGGCAAGAGCGCCAACGAGCTAATTGCGCCTAGTCGCCTACCATTAAAATTATAGAAAAGTACAGATATTAAACTACAAACGGCTTGGCGCACTTGCCCCAACTGACCTATGAATGTCAAAACCACACAGGTTCCAAGATGAAACCTCTGCTCCGAGAAGAACCGGCGTAAGGATCTCGGCGAGATATAAGTATTATTATCAAACCAGTACAGTAAATACCGTCATAAGTGTCGTGTGTGTCTCACCTGAGTCGTCCTCCAGAGGTTGCGAAAATTGACTGGCTGGTCGGTAAAATGACTGTTTAAAGAAGACAATATTTTTTGGCTGGACTTTCCTAATAGTTGGATGTCGCATATGCCGTACAATTGATCGAATACAGTACATTTTGGAAACTCTATAAGTATTGAACAAAATCAGGATTTGTTAAACTATAAAAACTTTGAACTCTATGTAAAGGTTAGCAGAAATTTTATCACATGTAATAAATCAACAATTAATACGTTTTACAATTTAACTTCATAAATATTTGAGAAATAAATACTAACGAACAGTAAAATATTTCTAGGTTATGTGTTTGTTTTTAATTATGTGACTCAGGAAAAGTTTTTATGAGGCCGGAAACGTCAGGATAGCTGCTAATCTTCTATGGAGACGATCATTCAAAACTGTTGACTATCTTGACTGATGGCGGAAGTTAATTGTCCTCGTATCCCAGTACGTAGCTATAGGAGCGTTTTAGTTATTATCGTTTTGTTATATTACACAGCTCACTCGCGTACAAGACTATTGGCAAAATTGTATACCTATCTCATTTTGAACACACGCAATAAAGTGTTGGGTAGACTTTATTGCGCAATTGTACTGTGCCGACTTATATTTTGCCAAAACAAGTCGAAAACATGCTTGCCTTTGAATGCACTAGCAAAAGTACATTCATGAATTCACGACGTTGAATTACAATACCATAGCAAAAATTAAGTTAACTGTGATGCAAGGCAACCAGACTGTCAACATTTACTTTGACCGTTTGATCGTCTATAGCCCACATAAGAGGTCATGACATAACATAATGGTGCATACACACAGGTCAACGAAGGCCAACGAACGAATGGGCTTCGCCGGCCTTCGTTGGCTTGGTGTGGACGATTTAGCAAACGCCAACGAGCGTTCGATCATCGTTCGTTGGCGTGACGTATCAAGGTGAATTTAGACCAAACGAATTCTAACACATTCTAACCCGACTCTACCAAATTCTTTGTGTACATACAAAGAATTTGGTAGAGTGGGGTTAGAATGTGTTAGAATTCGTTTGGTCTAAACTCACCTTCATTTGACCTACGTACACACCAAGCCAACGAACGCCAACGAAGGTTCGTCGGCGTTGGCTACCGCACGTAAGTTGGGTGCGTTCAATGCGTTCTTTGTATGCACTTTCAATATAACGAATGTGAGGCATCAGTCGAATCAAATCAATCAACAAAAACATGTCGTCGCTACCTCACTCTTTGTTTTTTCTACGTTGGTTATGTTTTGCGTACAAAATATCTTTTTAGGTTAAAAGTCTACAAAAACTTTCGTTCGTTGGCCTTTGTGCGCATCCGTCCACACCGCGTTGAGTTTGCTGCAAATCCTTTGATGGGCGAATATTCAGCGTTTTTACGGCGTTTTATTTTCGTCATTATTGTCTCAGTAAATATTGTCCAATAAAACGATGCATAGAGTTAACTTTTTATGAATCCAAAAAACAGTCCCGAGCTTAAGTCTAGTTTTATCAAAATTGTCACGATTTGTCCTTTCCTTATAGTAAATAATCGTCGGACAATAATGATTGTCAAACCGCGCGGTTAAAACGCTCGGAGAATCGCCCTGATGTTGCCGCTACGCCAACGAACGATCGTTGGCGTTTGTTAAACCGTCCACACACGGCCAACGGCGCAATTGGCGTTCGTTGGTCTGTGTGTATGCACCATAAGTCACAGTCATGTCACAGTAAAATTGATACTGGCAGGCTGCCAGGCACACAGGCAGTGTACTTTCAATTTCAAAAATCAAAGTTGCTATAATGCCATCTCTGTCGCTCTGTCGGTAAAAATATCTGATGGAGCGAGATGGCACGATACAAACTTGAAACGAAGCGCTTTGGAGTATAGCTTGGTATACGTATAGATAGCCCATTGAGCAGAGCAGATCGTGTGGTGTTATTATTTTAGGTTATTACACTTTCATACTGAAGTCGAAGACAGACTTTTCTTGATATTTGTTCTGCTGGCGACTCCAACCTAAAGGTAAAATAACAATATATATATAGGACACCCTTTTAAATTCGAAAAACAATTGAAAATTTAATATACATGAATACCTCGTCATGAAATTTCAGGATGTCGGTCGCGACTATGTTACGCCGCTCGATCATCAACGGCACAGTATATTCAGCTGCTGCTCTGCGTTTTGCCTCAACTCAACAAGAGAAGAAGGTATTTTTCGATGTGACAGCGGACGGCGAGCCCCTCGGGCGAATTGTGATTAAACTTCATACTGAAGAGGTTCCGAAAACCGCTGAAAATTTTAGAGCACTTTGCACCGGAGAAAAGGGATTCGGATACAAAGGTTCTTCGTTCCACAGAATTATTCCTAGTTTTATGTGCCAGGGAGGTGATTTCACTAATCATAATGGCACTGGAGGCAAGTCAATTTACGGTCGCACCTTCAGGGATGAGAACTTCAAGCTGAAGCACACTGGCCCAGGAATTTTGTCTATGGCTAATGCTGGACCCGACACGAATGGTTCTCAATTCTTCATCACAACCGTTGCCACACCCTGGCTGGACCGGAGGCATGTTGTGTTTGGTGCAGTAGTAGAAGGCATAGATACTGTTCAAAAAATGGAGAAATTAGGCTCAAAAAGTGGACAAACATCTAAGAAAGTGGTTATTAATGATTGTGGTGAGTTGGATTAAAGACTTGTAGTAGTAGTCTTACACTAGAAATAGATTTTATGATGGCATTTGTTATGTAGATATTATCATGTATGTATATTGTTGAATAAACAGTAGATATTGTAATATGTGGTTTTGATGACCTATATTCAGTATTGTTGATAATAGTATAAATAGGTATTTAGTAAAAAATTTCATGTCTCCTTTGCTTCATATTATATAGATTAAACATTTATTAAAATAGTGAAATAATTGAGATATTAGTTTCAAAGTTTATAACTCTCTAATTTATTTTTATCAGGGGAGATGGAAGAATTGATTGCCGTGGAGAAGGCCCAGTAACACCTCTGTTTTGTACTTCCTTAAAAAATTAAACACATTTATTTTAAAATAAGTATGCAATTTTATTATTCACTAAATGCAACAAATTAGTTTTGGAGTTGCTATCATCAACCATTTCTATCTGAGATTCAGATAACAACTTTACAAATACAACTAAGTCAGTATCAAGTCTTAACATCTATTGTAATAAGGCATTTTTAGATAAAACACTCTCTTTTATATCAAACTATTTATCTCTCTTAACAAATATATACATGGATGACATGCTAATTTCTTTTGTCTTTTTTTCTGTGATAAATATATTGCTTTAAAATACTTGTTCCATACTAAAATAATACTCTACCATAATAATTGATTACTTATTTCAACACATCAGCCCAAGAATTGACATTTATTTATAAATCACGAAAAAAAGGATAACTATTTTTGAAATCCAAAAAAATCTATTTACTATATAATTTTTACAGGGAGATAAACGAGCCATGTTTCAAACTATGTATATTAAAAATAACGTTATCTAAATATAAAAATAATATTTACAAATTAAGAAGAATACTAAATTAAATGTACATCAAGTTACAAAACCGAAGTTATAACCAGCAGTCATCACCATCTTGAGATCATGATAAATAAACATAAAATTGACATATATTTCTTTACAAAAGTATAGCTTGTGATTGGTGCCTATTGTAGTGAAGATGTTTAGTTAGAGTTTTATAGAAGTTCTAGGGAATGTTATGATACCAGTTGAGGTATAACATACAGTGCATTATAACATTAAAGTTGTCCATTTCTGCTGATCTGGCCCTATCCTCTTTGTTTAATTTTTCTACATTATTTTGCAGAAATTAAATTTGGTTTCCCAAAAAATGCCACAGTTTTACTTGTGTCTTTGAATTACGATGGAAGATTAAAAAGTAAATTCCTAAAATATTCCAATAATTAATTACGGTATTAAAATTCCCGAAATAATGAATAATTAATAAAAAGTGGGCATTGCCAGCTCAGGAAATAAAAACAGTCTTAAACGAAAATTTAGTGTTTATCATTTTGGTGCAAGCAGAGAAGGCTTTATGCTAGAAGGCAGGATAGTTTTTTGTTTTGGTACAAAAGCTGTTGATCAGCATTCAAGAGAACTTGGCGTTCTGTGGCACTTTGTGAATTTAAAGTAGAATCTTTTGAAAAAAATATTCAACAAAATGGCAGTTTTCGCGTGGGCATATCACAACTAAAATATGTGCTATATTTTTATTATCATAGTCTTATTATTCAGAAAAGTTCTTGATCAAGTTAAGTACAAAGTAAACCTAAATGGTGAATAGCAAAAATGCTGTAAATTATACTAAGGGGGCGTAATCATCGGACATTTCACTTGAGCTTCTTAAAAACTGTCAAGTGAATATGCTTAATTTGCACGATGGACATACTTGGAAATTCTTTTCATTTTTTGTTACTCAAAGAGAATTCACTCGTATGTGATTATGCAACGCATTGACATAAATACATTAGAAGTATTCATTACATTTACCAACGATAATCTATGAACATGTTCATTAATTAATATTAACTATTAGGAGGCCAGCTACTGTGAAAATCTGAGTGTAAATATACTGAGTATTTATGTCTAACACAAGCTGTTAAGGGAGATTATACCCCAACAGTGCGTTTTCACAATTCAACAATAATTTAACCCTTTAACGAAAAACCGATATTAATAAATCAATGCATATTATACTTTGGAGTAAGTATCGGTTCCCATTTACAGGTCAAAATTGAGAGGATTTGTACGAAAACGCTGCGGTATGCTTCCTTAAATTTCATTCATAGCTGCTCGCGATCAATCAACATTATTATACTTTTTGGAGGTTCTCTACGGAGATAGTTCTCTTTAAAGCGTCGACACTACAAAGATATGATCCAAATCACTCATTCAATACGCTATTCGACGGGTCATAGCCCAATTTCACTAAATATCACGGTCGAGTCAGACGCGCGGGTCGAAGGGCGCGGAGAGCTGGTCGACGCTGCGGCCCTTCTGCAGCTGGAGGCTGAGTTCGTGGGGTTCCATCGTGATGTGGTGCGAGGACGTGCGCTTGTGTCGCGACTGCGCAGGCGCGCGCAGGTCGCGCGAGCCCGTGCGACGGTGCCGCAGCACGCCGCTCGAGTCGATCAGGCGCTTGCTCTCCTCGTCGCCACATTTAAGCGGTAGCACGGTCAGGTCGAGATTCTCGACGCTTTTGAGCGCGAGTTGCTTCAGCTGCTCGAGGCTGAGGTCGCGCGAGCCCGAGCGCGAGTGCGCTTCCCGCGCCTGCTCCAGCTGAATGGTCTTGGAGTCGTTGCGGAGATGCCGCGAGGCGACGAGCACGCGCGAGCTTTTGCGCGCCGTTTGAGACTCTTGCGAGTATTGGGAGTCGGTGCGTTGGATGCCCGTCTTGTAGGGCTCGGCGTCGCCCGCCTCCAGCGGCGACGTGGCCGCCGAGCTCAGGCCCGACGTCAAGCCCGAACGGAACCCGCTTGCGTTGTCGGCGGAGGGCAGCTCCTCGAACACTATAAGGGAAAATAAAACATGTACATAATGTTTGCTATAAATAAAGAATGTAACTATGGGTAAATAGTAAATTCTCCAAAAATATTCAGTGTTACGTATAAGTTGCGTTTTCGGGGGTAGGCCCTAGTATAACCCCTTTATTCCATCCAATCCTACTATTAGTTCGATAGTCGAATTGTTTGGACTTTTTTTTTTCAAATAGTACTGTACTGTACTGGAAGCACGCATTTTATTCCAAATAGAACTAGTACATTACATTTACTAATAATAGTACATTACACAACTAGGGTGGTAGGTAATACAAAGAAAGGCCGAGATCGTGAAAGTTTGCGGCCCGAGCTGCAAGCGAGGGACCTAAATATGCCATCGAGGGCTTTATTACCTCCCGTGCTGTGTACATAATTTTATATCTACACTTAGCCAGAAAAGGATATAACCGCCAGCCACTTACGTTTGTCGAGGCTGATGATGGAGCCAGCAAGGTCGCGCGTCACGTCCAGCGGTGGAACGGCCTCCAAGTGCTTGCGGCGCCGCACGAGCCACCAGTCCACCAGGAAGATGCCCAGCGCCACGATCTTAATTCCGCCGCACAGGCCCACATACCTGGCGTACAATTTGTTTATAGTTAAAACTGTTCACTTCATCTAAAGGGGTCGTCATATAGTAACAGCCTATATGAACAAGGTCAAATATGTTATAATAGTGTGACATGGGGCAGAGGGGGTCTAAACGTCTGAAACATCGTGTGACGTACTTTGTGGATGACCCCAAACAAAAAAAAATATTGTTTTGCTCAAGTTTTTTTTTGCTATAGTCCTATTTCTCCAGTACGTATTGTATTAATTTTATAATAAAATGGATGGTCATTATCTACCATTGGCGTGGCGAAAAAGATATCCCTTGGCAAGCCGGTGCAGATTTGGCCTACATTTTCCTTAAGAGCTGTAGAATAAGGTGCTCAAATGCCTGATATGAGGCAAGCCGGTAGGAATCGAGATCTTTGGAAGCCAAGCCACTGTTATCCACTAAGTTTATTGAAAATGAGACATTTAAAAAATAAGACTCCTTTCATACCTGAATCTGAACTGTTCAATATCGTAGAGCAAGCACCGGCCGCCTTTCTCGCCGCTGCATGACTGTTTCCACAGTATGCAAGTGGAGTCGATGAGGTTCCCAAACACGATGGGCGCTGGGATGTAGCCGAACAGCCGGAATATAACGAACTGCATGCCCAGTGCGAATGACCGTTCCTCTTCGCTCACAGATCTGGGAACAAGACAATTCATTATACGTGGTCCAGAAAAATTATGACGTAAATAGTCAGAAATAGCTCACGGCTAAGACCTACCTGCATTCATTCTAAACATTTTGCTATGGGCTCGTCCAGAAATCATGTGACCAAATTTGGCCTATTTTTGACCCGCCATCCCCCTCCTGTGTATTTTTTTGTAAGTATTATGAGCCAGGTACCATTAGACGCTGAGCTTTTATTATTGATGTTTTAAAGTTGATAAATGATATTTGGGTAAATATGCTTAGAAAATATTGTTGAATAATTTCGTTGTTTTTGGCTTTCTCGTTGTGTAAAAAAATTAACACGTGATGTCTTCTCGGACCCCCCCACCCTCCCCCATCGTTATCATTCGGGATATTTTTCGGACCCCCACCCCGCCATAGACGATCACATGATTTCTGGACGAGCCCTAAAGTATTCACACAAAACAGTTGTAGTTACCTGAGCACTATCATCAGCAGCGGCATCTGCGTGACGGCCACGACGAAAGTCATAAAGAACAGCAGCACGAGGAAGGGGAAGATGGTGGTGCAGGGCGGGTTGCAGGCGCCGGCCGTGGCCACGGGCACCACGGTCACCTCGCTGTACTCGCGCGCCGCTCCCGCCGTCAGCGCCGCCGCGGACGCGCCGTTCACCATGCCGGTTAGTCCACGCATGTTACCCGCCACGCCTAAAACAATATAACTTATCCAGTCGATTTGTATGGAAATGGCTGGATATGGCACAAACGTATTCTCACCCGGCGGTATGTGCTCTGTAAATCCGGTAGCTGACATCAATCACAGGAATTTACTTTATAAACATAAAACCAAAACCACGCCCAGACAGATCGAAAAGCGGATAAGTTAAAGAAATGAAAAAGGATGTTGACTAATGTTGAATTTTACAACATAATATAGGTAGTTAGTCACATGGATTGGAAAATACTAAATTGTCATAACACAGAAGAAGTAAAACAAAAAAGAGCAATCAGAAAAGAGTTATGAGACCACAAAGTTTAAAAAAAAAATATATTTTTTTTATCGACTTAAAGAAAAATTAAAGTCAATTTCGGAATGCTTAAATAGCACTGAAAAAATAAATGTATGACAACTATGTGCTTAAACGCACTTTTTCGTGCTCAAAATGGCAAAATGCAATTTTTTTCACACAGACTTAGTACAGCGAGGACAAGAGATGACGTCACAGGGTGCGTCCGTTTTGTATGGGCCTTTTT
Source organism: Eudemis profundana (assembly GCA_947034925.1). Lineage (NCBI taxonomy): Eukaryota > Metazoa > Arthropoda > Insecta > Lepidoptera > Tortricidae > Eudemis > Eudemis profundana. The sequence continues at coordinate 17,327,606 of OX344798.1, forward strand.
CAAGGCTCGGTGCGGTCGGCTACTTTTGATTGCAATTTGTGACTGTTATAGTAATCCAAGGGTAGTAGTTACAGGTATATATTTGTTCCTCATAAATAGTAGTATCCATTTACATCAGTTACAAAATTTAGGACACAAGCCTATTGGTCACAGCTATCGTTTGCCAGACGAGTTATGTCAAGATGCCCACGGAGTGGAAGCCCCATGCGGCAGAGCTTGTCGGCGATAACAAGATAACTTAAAACTCGTTTCGGACTAGCTAGACGAAACTCAAAACTGAGACCTCACCGTTCAATGCGAAGATGAGAGAAGCCTGTTCCTGTGGGGCTGTGGCGCACAATAGCCTTATAATAGGGAATATGCATGATATTTTTTATTTACTTTAATAAAACCTGACTCATTTATATAAAACACAGTAAGAAAAAACTATTTTTCGAATAACTATAAAAATAACGAAGATATATTTCTATCTCTTTCTCGCAAAACAATATACAGGTCGCGTCACGTAAAAAGAACGCTGGAAGAAAGTGGAGGGGGTATGTTTGCGCATTGGTACACTCGCGCACGAAAGTACTATTTTAATTGTTTTATTTTTGAACTAGCCTTTCGCTCGCGACGCGGTTCGATTAAAAAGTATATGTATTATTATCTATTATTTATTTATTAATAGGGTGAATCAACTTTTTAACCCACACAAAGCTGTCCGCAACTTTTAATCTTCGTTGAAATATAACGCCCTTAAAAAATGGTTTGTCTATATTTAAATTTATATTGTATGTTAAAACGTTGAAAGTCCCGTCTCATGAACCTAATTTTCTTTTTGGTATGACGCTTAATAGTAAAACATCGTCCCCCATAACTGTTTACACAGTTTGACTGTGGGATCCTTGAGTATTATTAGTTGATATATTATTAAATGGAATTAAAAACATGTTTCTGTGTAGAATGGAATAACAAAAACAATATACATCATAAATCATTTTTCTATGTAAAACCATTTTGTAATAAACAAGACACTTTTGTGCGCGACAGTATTTTGAGAACGAACGTGACGTGAACACAGTGCGGAAAGCAAAGGTCGACTGACGAACCAATAGCGCCCCGGCAATGATGCGGCGCGGCACCCGCCCTCCCCGCGCCGCACCTCATACCACCAAATAGACCGATAAATTGCCTACTGCGCAGCCCCACCACCAGCGTTCTTTTTACGTGACGCGACCTGTAGTATGGAGATTGTATGGCGGCCGTGTACTATGACGTCATAGTCCATATCGGATCTCTCTCTCTAATCGCTGTCTGATTAGTGCTTTAAAATGTTTATATCTTCCGTATTTCTCGGTCGATTTCAATTTTATTTTGACTGTATGTCATCTTTTTTACGGTATTTTCAAATTTGGTTAAGGAATCTGTTAAAAAAATATCATGCATGTTCCCTATTAAGGGATAGTGGGTTAGACTTACAAGCGCAGTTAGCAAAGTTGGACCGGGAGGAGAAGGACTCTGCGCAGCCGGCGTGACAGGGCGAGAAATATGTTAGGCCGTTGTTCCCGCACACCGGCTCCATGTCTGTCTCTGTGCAAAGGCAGTTGAAGTTGCACGCTGCCGTCAAGTTCACTTTAAATGGCTCCAGATTACTGAAACAATTTACATGTCCAATAAAAAACGAGATATTCATATATGGCTTAGCCATTGGAACCTTAGAAATCAAATCAATATATGAAGTTTCTGTTAAACTATCTAAAGACCGGCATACTTAGACCTTGACCTCACCTGTTATTTGTATAAGGAATGGTGGTCCCGGCCATCTGTATGTTGTCGCAGCCGAGGAAGAACAGCAGGGCATAGCAGGAGAGGCAGATGGTGTTCGATATCAGCACGAATTGTACAGCACCCTTAGGTCGCAGCTCCAGCCGCTTCAACAGACAGCCACCCATGAAGATGCCAATGCACGCGCCAGGGATAGCGATGGATCCTGAGGGACATTTCCGTTTAAACATGAGAACCAATAACTGTTTTTAGGGTTCCGTACTAAAATGGTAAAAAAAGGAACCCTTATGGTGCGACTGTCTGTCTGTCCGTCTGTCACAGCAAGATATCTCAGGATCTACTGCTGCTATCGACTTGAAATTTGGAATAGTTAGTGTTAAAAATCACTTATCTGAGCCTATTGGACAGAAAAAAATCTAACTAACTATGGAACGATATGGTGGGAGCGCATCCCTTACAGAAGCATCTGTTTTGAACATTGGTGCGCTGTATCGCAGGAGCGCCGTTCTACATTATATGCGCACGGACCAGTAAATTAGTTAAAACGTTTCAATCAAGCCTGTGATGATGGTGTATAGCTGTATTGTGCGATGCTGTGACCTATGTCATGTTTAGTTAATCTAGCTGTTTTTCCTTATTTACTCACTTTTCCATTGCCTGAGACACAGGATTTTCCTATACTCACGGACAATTAATTCGGGTCATTTTCTATTTAAATGTTCATAGAAAATGACCCGAATTCATTGTCCTTGAGTGTAGTTTAGGTTCATGTATTAAAGTGGCTACTAATTTTATACCCTCTTGCGTATTGGTTATGTTGTAACTATGATTATTAATAAATGATTTTATTACTTAAGTCACTAACGACATCGTTATCGTAAGCCCTTATACGTATTACTCTGATGAATGCCAGAAAAGTCCAAGCGTTTTACAGGAACGTAGGGTTAAATGAATTATCTGTCTGTGTTGAATAGTCTCATAAAAATAGCTCTAGGTTAGGCAGAGTAACCCGGAAAAATATGCCATACAAAAAACTGGGATTAAAAATAAACGTTGGCATCATACACTCTTTAGGAATCTAATACGGTCATCTGAAAATGTTTCGTTTAAAAGTGTACCGCGATCAATAACTACAACTGGATAGGGCCCAAAGTAGCAATAAAATAAAAGAATGTTGTTAGTTAGATTTTATTATATAAATACATATAGGTAGGTAGCAGTGGCGCGGCGTAAAATATATCCTTGGGCAAGCCGGTGCAGATTTGGCGTACACTTTCCTTAAGAGCTGTAGAATAACATGCTCAAATGCCCGCTATTAGGCAAGCCGGTAGGAACCGATGTTCTTTGGATGCCACGCTACTGGTAGGTAGTTAAAAATTGACAGGCACATTGGTTGAAATATCTGTTACCTAAATGTTATCACTCCGCTATTGATCAATGAGGAAGAACCAATCGGCATTAATAGACCTTGACTTGCATGATGGATAGTTCACAAAAAGCGCATGCATGTTGTTCCGAGGCTAACCGTCTTATCGTATCGTGACACCAAAGGTTACGTGAAGGTTATGCACGATGAAAAATGGCCCAATCGGTTAACGGGCTAATCAAACTTAGCGTGTCTACAACAATAAGTGTGCCAACACAACCCCACAGTCCTTCACAGTGGTTCCGAACAAAGCGTCTTATCAGTTCAGTTTCAGTTATTTACTAGAAACGGCTAGAAATATTAATGATTCCTTTGTTTAAAATCGGATCGGAAGAAAACAAACATCTACGTATAGTAAGAATTATCTAAGGTGTCCGAATGTTCCTAAGGAAAATGAACAAACGTTCGGACACCTTAGATAATTCTTACTATACTAATCGTATTTTTTACGGTAGTATTTATTTACAATAGAACGCGGTCAACGCTCAATGTTTATTTAAATTGAATTAGATCATCATCCCGAACAACTCTAAACATGCAGAACGTTTTCTTTATAGTCTAGTAACGGTTGCTAGCGTTTATATTGGCACCAGCTCACAGCGGGGAAAACCAAACATAAAGAAGGATAATTTTTGAAATAAAATAAACATAAATTACTAATTGCCACCAAAATTCCTAGAAAATTCTAGTTCATTGTTTTCGAGTTTATGCTTTAAATAATATATATCTGAGAGGTATTTCTTAGGCTCCATCGAGATGACGTCTATTCAACATTAATATTCAACAATCCCCCAATAAAGAAGCATCTCAATCGAGCGGAGAAATTAGGTCACGATATTTGCTTTAATTTATCTTATACGGTATGGGTTGAAAATGGACTGACCTTTTATGGAATAGATATACTTCAGTCAGATTCAGTTACGTTTCTTGGCGGAGTCTTCTTTCAAAGTTGGGCTAGGGTTAGGGAAGCGACTAAAACTCCCTTTAGCTCGATCACAAGCACACAATAACGAAAGCTTCAACCGTTTCAATCAATCCTGCTGGTCCGTACGCTTACTTCGAGGGGTCAGTGAAAAGGCACCACGGTTTTCCAGCCGTAGCCACTCGGGCTCGCTATGGCTGCGGCTGGAAAACCTGCTTGCAGGATTGTAAGCCCCGCCCCCCACTAATTTAGGACAGCTATGCGAGAGCTCGTAGAGCTAATAGTTCTAGTCAGGGTAAAAAAATATACTTACCCGTGAAGACGCTAGCTTGACTCTTTCCGAGGCTGAACTGAGTCTCCAAGTACTTGGGCAAGAATACCACGAACCCGGAGACAATCATGAGCTCCATGCAGGCTCCAAGGCATGTCACCACGTACACCGGGTTCTTGATCAATCGCCACATCGACAAAGGAATATCTGAAATACACAATTATTTATGTATTTTTCGTAATCTATTCAATCAATCAATGACAAACCACTCAATGTCAGCATGTTATGTTCTAGATAAGAAAACATAGGTATATCCACTGTTTTAACATTCTCAATTGTTTGTAGGAGATCTCATTGAGACGCTGAGTTTGTTTGCTTAGGCGAGCTATTCTGGGAGTAATAAACAAACAACTTCGTTTGTAAACTTATTTGCGAGACTATCAACAAGTCCAACTTTCATTATGTTACTGTGCCCAAACGTCTACAACGGGACCCTACTAATAAGGCTCCTCTAACTGTTCGTCCATCTATCATAGGGCGCGAATATAAAAAAATGAAGATTGAAACTTAATTAGTCGGCCCTTATAATTTTCACTTGCAGAGTACAAAATACATACATAATATCAATAATATTAGTAGTAGGTATTATAAAAAAATATTATTACCTTTAATATCCTTCCCGTATCCGGTGTCCTTTATATCAGATTGGGGTTTTACTGGGGGCTTCGAGGTGCCGGATCCGCTGGCCGCCGCAGCTTTCTCCACGAGCCTGATTTTTTCTTTCTCTCGCACTAGCACCTTCGGGAACGAGAAGAACGGGACAGCGACCAGGATGAGGAGGAAGCCGCACAGTAGGAAACCGCCCCACCACATGCCCACCCATCTGTGGTCGCCTGGATCTAAAACGGGAAAAAAGTCATATCGCAATGTTTTACGGTCTGTACTATACATATATGATTGGCATATTGTTGACTAGAAATGGTGCTAATTGTAGTCACAAACCAGTTATCATAAAACGTTTAATTCTGTCAATAATTCCGTGACTATAAATCTGAACAAAAATTCACTCGTTTCACGCAAACCGACACGACTCTTATATGCAAATATTTGCTCGGTACAATAATAGTTTTCATTAAATAACCGAATAGACGCTTAGCACTACATCAGTCAAAATGTTTACGGTCACTACGGCTGTTAAGTGACAACATTTACATAAAAAAAATAAAGTCTCGCTATTCATGAAGTATTCTTTAATCTTACCAATCTCTATTATTTGTCCCGAAAAGGAATCCATGTGGAAGGACAGCAAATAGGCACCAAGAAGAAAACCAAGCACGGGCCCAAAAGCAGCCATACTGTACATACATCCTGCAATAGAATAAAGCAAACGTTTTAATAATAATTACTACATGTTTGTTTTTTAATAAATAGCAATATAAATCATTTTCTTTTCTCATTATTTCCTGTACACGCTTTTTAAATACTGTATCGTACTGTAAACAAGTTACAAGTCTCAAATCATTGAAGCAGGTACGCTGAAAGGAAACGGATACGCCGCATGCACAAAACGAAGCTTATGAAGAAAAGCCCAGAGGCAACGAGGCAGGCCTGTATGCAGTAACTGCAATTCGCTTGTAGACATTACGGCCGAAACTAGGTCACTCTTGTTCGGCGGCGAAACGTTGCGCCAGGCTTTTGTAACAAATATCTATGACTGATGGCCCGAACCCGAGCTGGCGTCGCGTGAGCACACAACTGCATTCACCCACTTTGCTATTTAACCAGTGACCTTGAACTTCCAAACTTAATTTACTTACATATTGCAGTTTTATAGATTTTATTTGTGTTCGTACTCGGTACCGATTGGACTGAGAGTGATACGAATCTCGAAGTTGCACGGATAAAAGGTAACTATTTTCCGACGCCTTTATACCTATATTGATTTCTTAATAAAGTGAACACATGCTAAGAGAATTAACAAATATATTTTTCATCACACTTGCTCGAAAATGGTGCATTACACGTAGGTTTTGCGGGCCGTAAATGAGCTATTACGCCCTAGGGCGTAATGGTTTTCTTTTTAAATTTGAAACGCTGGTTCTGTTTTACTCTTATTTGTCATGTTCAAAGGAAACGCCAACTTACTTTTTTAACTGTTATCACTGAAATATTTATTTAAAGAGAACTGGTATGGCAAATACATGTAAACACATATTTCTGTAACATTAATTAAATGTTTCAATAGTGTATTTCAGTATTTTGCAATTATAAAATCAACCGTTTTAGGTCTGTACCGCTATGGTTTCCGAACGTTGCGCATTGTCTATGGATATGTCACTAATGTCACTGTCAGTTTTACAATTTTATTTAGGTTAAGTAAGGTTAATTTTAATTAGATTTCCTCACAAGTGTGATGAAAAACATTGTGTGTGCCACGGGCGGTAAAGGAATTACAAACTCGTGTTATTAAAGCCCTCGGCTTCGCCTCGGCCTTGTAACAAACACTCGTTTGTAATTCCTTACCTACCGCCCTTGATACACAATGTACTAATAGGTTTAAGTTTACGCTAGCTAGTTTTCCGCTACTCCACGACAGATATGCGCCTATTTTGCGTGATAGGCCGTAGGCACTACTCTTGCCACAAATATAATAATAATAGTTCGCTAACTTTGTTTTTCAATTTTCTAGTTGACCCCCCAAAAGTGGCCCCGTGATTATAATTCATATATTTTCGTGACATGTCCGTGTTTGGGTCATTAACTTTAATATATTTACCAAATTTCAACTCAATCGAACCAGTACTTTCGGAGGAAATTGGCTGTGACAGACAGCCGGACGGACGGACGGACCGAGAGACAGACAGACACTCCAGTGATCCTATAAGGTACCTGAGGTACGGAACCCTAAACATGTACGGAGCTATAAAATAAAACTACTGTCAACCAAATTTTATGTCGTTAAAATGGATTCTTAACCCTCTTTTCGTTTGTATGGGGAACCGAGCGATTCGAATCACCTTAAAATAGGCAACTTTTTACAGTAAAAGGTAAATGACAGATAATGCGTGGAATTATGAAACTCAGTTAAAAGTCGCCAAAGAAAGTTAGAGATGGAGGCGAAACAGGGATTTAGACTAGTTAAAAGAAAAGGTAAACGATGTTGTTGTACCGAAAAACCAAGGAACTTCCTATATATATGTAGTAGGAAAGATCTTATCACATCAAATAAAATAATAAAGAAGGGGATGAAAATTTGTGTATGGAAACCCATACAGCGGCACGACTCGTTACATATAACCAATAAAATTCGCACAAGCCTGAGAATACCTGGTACAAACCAACATATATGAGAAAGTAGTAAACATTTCACCTCGACGGCTGGAGCTTAAAACTTGAAAGCTATAAGCCGGGGTCGGCCGGTATTACTGAACTTAGCGCTTTGCAAATGCCAAGTTGAGCGACATAGGTGTTCTATCAAGGTACATTCACGTAAATATTCTTTTATACGACTTGAGGGATAGTATTATAAACGGAAAATGTTATTTCCTATAAAACTAAAAGTCGGGTATTTAAGTAAGGATAGATATTCTTAAAGAATATTTCAGCTATCAAAAAAATGGTAATAGGCTAATAGATCTTGCCGCACCCTGCCCTTGACGCAAGGCCTGTTTTTCAAAGTAATGGTTTCTGACATCGCGTGTTCGGCTTCTAGTTTTCGCTTCATATTCCATTCGTATGGCAATTAGGTACGTCCGGCGCTTATTAAATATGTCCCTAAGGTTTGAATAATTACTTACAATATTACAAATATCTAAATGACCCTTACAAAATGTCTAAGAATAAAAGCGAGTGCCCTCTACATTAAAAGTGGGCCGCAAAGGAAACGGTTGCGGATCATTCCAGACGGTTCAAGCAGCTCTCGAGCGCGCCGCACCTGCAGGGCCTTATTAAAACCCTTCGCCTCGGTGCCACTGTAAAGTCACATCGACGGACGTAAAAATCGACAAGTTTGATTTCTGTCACATACGTATTCCATCACATTCGCAATAAGTGGGGATGTTAATTAACTCGTAACTTGTCGGTGTACGAATTGTACGATTAGTGGAGCGATCTTCGATCTAGGTAAATACATCGCTTTACTTGTACCTATTTCATTTCTGTCAAGACAAATATATCTTCCTCTTTTGACGATTTTGTTATAGCTGTTAACATATTTTTATATCTCGATAGATGTTTTGTTAACATCGCGATGTGAACGGATTTGCTTATAATAATAATCTAATTTATACATAAAACCAAAGTAACCCGATTTATAACTCTAGAAGGGGTGGACCGATTTTTATGATCTTTGCTTTTTTGGGTTTGTCTCTGCCCCGAATAACAGAATAACTATGAAAAAATCTAAAAATTAAAAATTCTGAGGCGGAACGAAGTTCGCCGGGACAGCTAGTATTCTATAAACGTAACCACATTTTGGTTTCTAAGTACAGGACGATTCACAAGAGCTGGCACGAATGGATTGAAGGAAAGTAATGTAACTTGTCACTGTTGAGTGACGTTCTTATTCGGGAAACTACAAATATTTTGTAAACAAGTACATAACACTTCTTCGTCATTCAAGAAAAAAGTACATATAATCTGCACGTAACTGCCAAGATATGGCAGAAAGGTAAATTTGAGGGTTCGCTACAAATATTTTACTATCGTGGAGTTTTTATTTAATGTATATACCCTCTTTTCACACTGACGCCGCAATTTGCGAAATCATGGCGAAAATAAGCGAAACTCACACGAAATTTAGAACAGACACGTCAGATGGCGTCAGTGTGCAAACAAGGTTGCGATGATGTTGGTAGGTATTTTAATTGTTCATAAAATGCACAATGAAGACTGCATTACGAAGTTATGAGACAAGATTGTCTAAAAACACGTTTTTCGTTTATTGAATTAACCTGTACTTAATCATTTCGTGATGCACGAAATGATTAAGTACAGGTAGACATTATCATTCACTCATTCAATCCATTTGTGCCAGCTCTTGTGAATCGACCTGGACTTTAGATTATATATGTACAAAAATCAATTGCTTTACCGCAATTGCGTAGCGCAGTAGTACCTTACCTACTACCGTTAAAATACCGGAAGTCGTAGTAAAACTACGAACGAAATTAAATTTTGAGGATGGTAAACAAAACCGGCACGAGTAAATAAATATAAGATCAAAGTAATATATTTAATACGATTTCTAATAAAAGATTTGACGAAATTCTGTGTGTACTCTGACAAGTTTATATCAAACAAAAACGAAAATGGGCTTTTGTTTATTTTGAAATGTGAGTAATGTCAGAAACTTCCACTATTATGTAAATGTATAGTCGTTTGTTCCGCGAGCCTGATGACAGAAAGTTGTTCTAGCCGTGGCGGGTAGGTCAAGGGCGCGGGGTGAAGTGTATTAGTCACGGCCGTGGGGAGAGTCAAGTCATTTTTCGCACCTGGGAAAATATGTTTGACATCTCATTGGCGTATACTAATTTACACATTTTAATTAAACCTGATAATCGCGAGTGACAAATGAATATTGACATGACACGCAAGAATAGCGAGTTCAACAACCTGTTTAATTTATTAAATGTATCCTGCAGTTTTATTGCGCCCCACATACTACATGATTCAAGCGGCTATCTAAATAACGGCCCCAGCGAGAATTCAAGACTTGACGTTACGGTACGGGTAGGCACGCTCGCCTGCGATATTAGTTTTTCTACGATGAATTACGACTGTTTTATACTCTTCGCCATTGATATATGAAATCAGTAAATAGAAGGTACGTACTGAAACTCCCCAGTAGTATGGAATTTGTAAGTAATCAATGTCCCACACAGGTGTACTTATTGTCCACAGTAGTTTCACTAATAACTTCAACACAGTTTACACTGTCCTACATGAACTACTAGACTAAAGACACCGGTCTTTAGTCTAGCGTCTAGTGAAACTACTGTGAACAATAAGTACACCTGTGTGGGACATTGATTACTTATTCGAAGAATATTATCTGTAGATCTTCGTTGAAATGGGTATAAAATTGCAGGCAAGTGAATGATTTAGTGAGCCGTGGTTTAAAATTGACCGACCCAGCGTAATTGAGTGATTTATACGTATTGGGACTGAATCGCAGAGTAGAATTAATAAAGCAAATCTGGCCACACAGTTCAATGAACTTTCATGTCTGCAAGTAAATGGTAGAGCAGTGTGGTTACGAGCGCACTAGTCAAGGCATGACAATAAACTCGTACAATATAACACCACCTCCAGTGGAAGGTCGGAGGGAACAGAAGGTCAACGATTTATAGCAGTAAAGAAATGGCGAAGTTCGATGTAAGTTGTTCGCGAACACCGATTTATTTTATACGGTGTAGAGTAATATTGAGAAAATGTTTTTAACTAACTTCAAAAGAAGAAAGGTTCTCAAGGCATTGGACTTTATTTTATATACATATTATGTACACTGATAATTCCTTATCGCATGACCCGGGATTGAAACCTTTTGGGTTGGAAAAGGGGTGGCCTCATAAATACTTATCCCCATATATGATAAGATCTATGAGCCAATTATTTTAATACGATTATTATAAATGTTCGACTTTATCTAGAAATCTAGATTAAAACATGATTTTTGAGACAAAATTGCCAGATAAAGTGATACCGAATATGGATAAAAATGCAATGCAAGGGCAGGTAAGGGAATCCTCCTGTTTTAATTTTATAAAGTAGCTTTTAATTTAGAACTAGCACAAACTTTTTTTACAGCTCGCTGACAGCATTTGTGCAAATTGACTGGAGTTATCAAGTCTGTCTCAGGAATTAACGATTCGAATAGAACAGTTCTTGGCACGTACCTATATACATGCTGGATGACTCTGGACGCACGTGGTCGTCGACGTAGGTGGTGCCAAGCGTGAGCAGCGGCGAACCGCCGCAGCCCAGCAGCAGCTGCGCTACCACGAACACCATCACCGGCAGGAATGTGCTCGGGGAACTCTGTTTCACATGGATCGTCATCAGTTATATGGTATTCGCGGACAGCGACAGTATGCAAGTCATAGAAGATATCAACTAGACTGACTATCGCTATACTTTGAATAGCCCACTGGCCGTAAGGTGAATTTTCCATGAGGACAATTTAAACAAGATTGCGCTTTAAAAATGGTCCACTGGAGATATTATAATTTATGACTGAACGAAGTAACCGTATCAATTAGTTCGTAAACTTACAATAGTTAAAAACTGTACAGTGAAGTATAGGTAATACACTGGTAAAATTTAACGGTAAACGGCAAATAACAGAAGTATCGATTATCACACATCATTAGGTTTACACACATCATTAGGTCAGCAAATTAAAATAACTGAGAAAGTGAGTAAAGTTCTAACCTTAATACAATTTTCGGGTCTCAAATTGTTAGGCGACAGGCCTTGCGCGAGAATATTTTTCTCCTGTGGTCGGTAACAGATATTCTCTGCCGATTTATTATTTATCGTCATTTCACTATTAATTTCTGCTATAAAGTGAGGCACCACAAATACTAACGAACCGATGCCCATTATTACCGCACCTAAAAATAAAATAAAGAATTACCAACAATACATTGATAGAGGTAAAATTTTATCATAAGCTTAATGGGATCATATAATTTCTCACCGACTGCGATCCAAACGGGAATGTGCCGGCGACTGCCGAGATACGAGACAAAGATTACGGTAATAACGTTGCCGATCTCGTAGCTGCTCGCGATGAGTCCCGAGAGGCTTGAGGGGATCTCGAATCGTTTCTCGATGGTTGTGATCACAGAGTTTATGTACCCGGAGCTCAATGCCTGCTGTAGCGTCACCAGGATCGAGAGGAAAAATACAAATACCTAAAAAAAAAAACAATTTTAGTAAAAAACAAGCAAGAGATGAAAATAGCGTTGAAAGTGCGAGTTGATAAGGAACTTACTTTAATACTAGAAAATCTCTGGATGAATAGCGGTCTCCACGATAAGATACCGCAGTCTCGCGCATCATGAGGAATGTCCAATATTTCTGGGAATAACTGGTGAGGTTTCTCCCTTTCCCTCTCGCGCTCTCTGCAAAACGAATAAAAATGTTAGCGTTTATACTTCGAAAAGGAATAAAGAACGTGGATTTTGTAGTGCATAGTGCATACCTGTCGCATATGCCAGCCGAGGGGTTCCGGCTGTGGCACTTGACAGGGTCCCGCGTGTGCGAGGGGTGCGGCGGGTGCGAGGGGTGCGCGGGAGCACTCGGCCCTGCCGACTCGTCGCCAGCCTCCGCGCCACCTGACTCCGCGTACAGCCCCGTCATCGCGTACATTGACTCTTGCCTCCTGAACAAATATTATGCTTTACAGAATAACAATTTTACGACACATAAAAGTTTTTATTGTTCGTAATACCCAATTTCAGATTATATCGCTGTGAAATCTGTAAAACATACTTAAAACAAACAGTAACACATACTTAACAGTAATAGTGGAAAGCAGTTAGAAAACTGTGGGAATTTTCTATCAATTACATTTGTCACAACAATAATAGCATGAATCATTTCCTCAACTCGCTAAGTGTTAACCACATTGTGAATGTAATACAACCGAAGTAATAAATGGGTTGGAAGTGACTTTAATGATGCATTTAGCTCCACTGAGATGAGGTACCTGTGTAATAAACAACGTAGTTGATCCGCGGTTTTTTCCGTCATTGTCAGTGGCTTGAACAAAGCTTCAGTACGAAATGCGAGCGAATAAAATTGAAATAACGACTACACAATTGAACACTTTGTTTACACAGGTTTTACTTTTGGAACCAGTACTTAACTGAACGTGGTTTTAAGAAATTAGTACTTGTCCGGAAGGCGTGTGTCGCGTGTGCTCGAGGAGCGTACATACTAAATAGAGTGGCAGTATGAGTAAAGCTTGTGTTTTGTTGTCTGAAGTGATATCGTATGATTAAGATGCGAATGTGGGCCAGGTGTCGCAAGAAGATACCATGCTGACTAACGTTATCGGTTCGGTAACAGGCTAACGGCCCGGTGGCTGTACTGTGCCGCACTAGCGATATCTGCCTATGAACAGTCGAGGGGTCAAAGATATTTGCACCTTATTTAATTGGAATAAGGATAACATTTTCAACAATCCTCGATGTGCACAGCAGTGTGGCGCTCTACACGTGGCGGAGGCGTCACAGGTTCTCATGTGGACACGGTAGGTAAGTACAGAAGAAATGTAGAATATCTCCTTATCACCTAGATTTTAAACGTAGATAAATAATGTATGATGATTGTAGGCAGATATCTATTTGTATGTTTTAATAATTAATTTACAATACAATCATACTTTATTGCACGCCAAAAGAAAATTACATACACCATAATTAATTACATCCACCATATAACTAATGGTGATTATGGTGAATAACTAAACGGAATAAAATTTGAAGCAAAATTATACTTATATCTAAAAATTAGGTACAATTAGTTTTTGTGGCGGGTGTGTTTGTGTAAAGGTGTGGCGCTAAGCGTTTACAAAATTATGACAAACCATTAGATAACACTTGGAAAATTCCAAGGAAATAATGAAACAGTCAGTCCCAAAAACTACGTCTAATCTATTTGTGAATTTATATAGATATATGACATTTTGACACTTGAATAAACATAGATTAGATTAGACAAGTGTTCAATTGTATACATAGATAGAGGTGATCAGTAATCAATAGATGAGTCACTGTAGTATTTCCTGTAATCTCTAATAAAACGTTCACGTGGAAACAGAACAACCACTGAATACGACCAAATCCAACCAAATGAAGTTATGACTGTACTGTATTACGTTTTCCTTAAGGCCGATTCTTGGGGGCTGAGAAAAGAAAACATCGTGAACGTAGCTTAGGACCGAGGTAAATGCCCGTAAGAAATTACCTAAAGGTAGCATCTAAAGTACATCTGGGTGAATCAACTTTTCTTTGTCAACAAAATTTTACCTTCTCCGACTAATATTGAAAGGAAATCTTTATTAGGATATTTTATGAATAAAGTGTATGCTCATTTAAAAGACAGACAATAAAGCTACGTAATACAAATATTTTTTATTTTTATAAGCAGTGACCCAGTGGACATAGCTGTCCCTCACTTTTGTACGAAAATAAGGGTTCGTCCGCTGGGTCACCCTATTTACATTGTGTCTTTGTACGTATGTGTGTCATGTTGACGTTTATATGGGTCTATACCTGTCAATAAATAATAATAATAATAATTATTTATTTATTAAAAACTAGTTTTATTTTTACCTTAACCTATCTGTAGTATCTTCTTCCATTTAAATCATGTTAATACATGCAAAAGGTGAACAATTAAGGAGAAAGAACAAATGATACATTTGATAATTTTGATATCAGTTATCTATCATTATCACAATCGGCCCCCAAAACAGCAATTTTCTCATACCGGGTGTGGCCTGTAATACGAGCAAAAAATTAAACCGTAGATTCTCCTCAAATAATAAAACTTTTGTTCAACCACTTTTTAAAAATATGTAGTCCTTAGATTGTCTCTTTTTCACACAAAGTAATTAGTATTTTCAATGTACATCAAAATCCGTGTAATTGACATTGCTTGTCAAACTTGTCACCCTACAGACGTAATCAATTTCGCAATACATTGCGTGTTCGGATAAACTTTAAAGTGTGCTAAAAATCAAACAACAAGTTATTTTTAAAAATCGCTGAATAAAAGTTGTCTAGTTTGAGGAGTAGAACCTACGTTTAACTTTTTTGCTCATATTACAGGTCACAGCCTGTATATGAGGATACCTACTCAAAATAAGTACATTAAGTTAAAATAATATTTGTTTTAATTACGTAATGTACCTTTTGTAATGTGTTTTTATGGTGTGCAATAAAGTACATTTATACTGTATTGTATTGTACTAATTAGTCTCAAGTATTTATCCTATTGCATAAATCAAATATACCTAATATATAATTTAAGCGTGTAATAGGAAACGAATCAATTACAAACGATAACATTTGACATCGCGCTCTACCATAAAGCAATTTGCTATGGAATGAATTAATATTTAACAAAATCAGCATAAATTATGAAACTCAGCGCTCCCTTATTGTGATGCTGATATGACATTTTAATTTAAACACATATCCATATAAACACTTTGCTGTCAATGTATCGTGTACTTGTTGCTTCTAATCTTGGAGCAAAGAAAGTATAGTTTATGATAACATGATAAGCGCAGATGCGGTAGAGCATGTCAAGAACAAAATGATGCGCCAACACGCTGCAATTTACTCTATCATAACTAGGGACCGGACAACATAATGCAAATGACATAAGGAACAGGAGAAACCGGGTAATGGAGTGGCCTAGTTTCAGTAGTTCGGTGATTTTAGTCCGGTTGAAACAAATATATGTATATGAACCGCACTAAAATCACCGAACTACTGAAACTAGGCCAATGGAGTAGACATAGTGTAACATTTTTTTATGAAATCGATAAATTTATCGATGTTGTTGACGATCATTTGTACTGTAGTCAGTAGTATTAAAAATGCGATCCCAGAATTACAGTAGAAATTCTTTTTCTAGAGCGAATTCACTTAGCTTTGTACCTGACGAACAATACTCATTATCTGCATTGTTAACTGTGGCCACAACTTCCATTTCGAAATGTAAGGCATTATAGTGCACATAACTTTTACACTAAATTAGTCTTTAAGTCAAACAAAATAAGGTTTACTCTTAAACAAAGAGAACACAGATGTTGGTCACTTCGTAAGTAAAAGAGCAGTGAAGTACGTATCGATGCTTAGAAAGACCAACGATGTATTCTCTTTGTTTAAGTGTAAACCTTAATTCGTTTGACTTAAAGACTAATTTAGTGTAAAAGTTATTTACACTTATAATGCCTTACATTTCGAAGTGTAGTGGTGGCCACAGTTAACAATGCAGACAATGAGTATTGTTCGTCAGGTCCACAGCTAAGTGAATTCGCTCTAGAAAAAGAATTTCTACTGTACAAATAGTTCGCATTGAGTGCGAAATATATCCACTTTAGTAACAATAAAAGTTTATACGCACTTTCTATAGACGAAATGTATCTTCATTGATTAAATGATAAAAAAATTATTTAATTTTTTAATCTACGACGACATCGACAAATTAATAGACTGCATAAAAAATGTAACACTGATGTTTACTCCATTACTCGGTTACTCCTGCTGCCCCATACGTCATTTGCATCCTGTTGTCCGGTCCCTAATCATAACACTATTGTTTGAATTAGTGTTTGTTACTCGTTTACTCAAAGGTTAACCGGAAGAGATCCCTTCTAGATGTGAATGAGTTTTAATGATTTGTATACAATAATAAGCTGTTTCAACTATGGAACAACATAAATATTGAATATTGTCTTGTACACCTACGAAAACCAATTTCTAACAATGCTTAAATTTTTTATCTTATTCCCTTTTCATACGATGTAGAAATATTTGTGGCAGGAATCGGGGGAATCGTAGGGAGGCGTATTTTACTATGTAACCGTTATTGTGTATAACCGTTAGTATGTTACGTACTATGTGATCAATTGGCTATTGGTCTTGAAATACACCGTGTTTTTATTGATTTCCGTTAACTTCGAGGGCACATTCTTCAGATCTGATTAAGTTAATTTCTCCAAGAAACTAATGTTGTAACTCATACCGTTTTTAAAATATTCATAATCTTAATTTAATCACGAACCAGTATATATGAGCTATCATAATCCCAACACTGTCATGGTTGACATTAACTTTTGACTAACTCAGAAGTGTGTTTTAAAATATTCATCAACTCAATATTAATTTATTTTGTATGAAAAGTAAAAAAAAAACGATATACCTACCAGGTAGCTTCTGTTGACGTACGAAACAACGTGTCGAATTTAATGAAAAAAAAAAAAAACACGGTGTATAGGATCGGGGACAGTGGCAAGGTCATAGAACCGAGATAGTGTTCGCTGTAAAATGCTGAAATCAGGTATATCTAAGATAAGACTTTGTTAGATACCAGACGTCGATCCTCAGATTGACGTGGCGATGCCACAGATCAGACGTTTAGATTGGAATTTATGGATAGACACAGCCAACAAGTAACTTCAAAGAAGTGTAATATTGGTAATCGGCATATACACTTACGGACAAAAAAATCGACTCAAGCAACATTTTTTAGTTTTGGTCATATTTTGGGGAAACGGGAAATATTTCATTAGAAATGTAAATGCAGTTTTATAAAACATTTATTAAGCAATGAAAAACAGAAACGACTGATAAAATCGGTTGCGGAATTTTCAAGATATTGTTGTTTACATGGAAAATGGAATTTTACCTGCGTGCATACCCCTGGAGTTGCGGCCCTTTGAGGGCCATAAAAACCAGTGTAACCGGTTATTCCTTATTAGTGAGTCCCCACGGTCCAGCAACGAGCCTCGCAAACAGCCTAGGGCAGCTGATGGAATCCCCCATGCCGACCATCCTGGCGGGGGATTTCAACGCCAAGAACCTGGCCTGGCACTCGTCCGCCACCAACACAGCTGGCCGCGCCATCTTCCAAGCTGTCATCGATGGCCGCTACGATATCTCCGCGCCAGAACAGCCCTCACACTACTCCGACCTGAACGGGGCCGGAGATATCATAGACTTCGCCATCCACAAGGGCCTGAAAGCGGCCCTCACCTCGGAAGCACTGCCAGATCTCCCTTCGGACCATCGCCCGGTCCTCATGGTCCTGGGTGATCTACCAATTGCTGCACCATCCAAGCCACCTACGAAGCGAGTCTGCTGGGATTCCTTTTACACCGCCCTGGAGGAGAAATCCCACACCGGGCCGGTCTCCTCAGCAGACGAAGTCGAAGCCACCACCTCTGCCATCACTCAAGACATCCAGGAGGCGCTTAGCACCGCCTCGCACACCGTTCCGAACAGCGCCAGGCTTAAGCCGCTACCTGCTCGGATCCAGGATCTCATCACGAAGAAACGCCTCCTGAGACGACAATGGCAGAGAACAAGATGCCCTACCCTGAAAGCGTCACTCAACGCTCTGGTGGACAGGGTCCAAAGGGAGCTCTCAAATCACGCAGCCGCTTCATGGGAGCAACACATCGCCGACATAGACGAAGACATGCCCTCTGTCCATCGTCTATGCAAGCAGCTGGGGACGATTCCCACCACCATCCGGCCGCTCCTGGACAGCAACGGTCTCCCCCGCTACCACGCCCAAGACAGGGCCGAACTTCTGGCGGACCATCTCGAGCAGCAGTTCCAGCCCTTTGACACTGAAGATCAAGAACACATCGCCGCAGTAAAAAACCACCTCGACGCCTACTTCTCGGTGCCCATCAGCCTGGAGGAAGACCCACTGTTCTTCTCACCCGGCCAGGTCAAGCGAGAATTAAGGAAGACAAAGCCCAAGAAGGCAGCTGGCCCCGACAGGATCCCGAACAGAGCGCTCCATCACCTACCCCAGCGCACAATCTCAAACATCACGAGACTGTTCAACGGGATCCTGAGATCGGGCCACTTTCCAGAACCCTGGAAACTTGGCCGGGTGATTGTCCTACCGAAGCCAGGGAAGAACCCCTCCAGGCCTGAAAGCTACAGGCCCATCACACTGCTCAGCACGCTGTCAAAGGTGTTTGAGAAACTGCTGCTCCAGAAGCTACAGCCCCACATCACCCCGAGACCAGAACAATTCGGGTTCCGGGCCGAACACTCCACCACGCTGCAACTAGCGAGGGTGCTGCACGAGATGGGGACGGCCTGGAACAAGAAAGAAGTCACCGTCGCTGCCTTCCTCGACATGGAGAAGGCGTTCGACAGAGTATGGCACGAGGGCCTGCTGTACAAACTGTCGACGTCTCCCACTCCTCGACGCATCGTGGATGTCCTGGCTTCCTTCCTCCGGAACAGAAGGTTCCAAGTCGCAGTCGAAGACTCTATATCTTCGGAGCGCCCGATCCTCGCGGGCGTCCCCCAAGGAAGCTGCCTGTCCCCGGCCTGCTATGCCCTGTACACCGACGACATTCCGGTGGAGGGCGACGTCAAGCTGGGCCTGTACGCGGACGACGCGGCACTCTACACGTCGTCCCGAGTACCAAACCACGCCGCCTTCAAACTCCAGCGCTCGCTTGACGTCCTACCCGACTGGCTCTCCAGATGGAGACTGTCGGTGAACGTGGGCAAAACACAGGCCATCATGACAGGCCAGAAGCCGCTGCCGCCTCCTCTTCGACTGCAAGGCCAGGACATCACCTGGAGCCACACGGTGAAGTACCTGGGTGTCACCATTGACCGGGGCCTCAGAATGAAGCAGCATGTGGACAACATTGTTCGAATCACCAAGGTGGCACGAACAGCACTCCGTCCAGTCCTCTCCAGCAGCCTCCCATTGCGCACCAAGCTTGGGATATATAAGACGTACCTGCGCCCCCGCCTCACATATGCGGGGCCCGCATGGTACGCTCTTACCACAGAAACTAACAGAAAGAGACTGCGTGCGCAGGAGAACCAGGCCCTGCGCACCATCGTCGACGCCCCGCGCTATATGCGAAACGTGCTGATCCACCGGGACCTCCGATGGGAAGGGCTGGACGCCTTCATCAGCCGCCTTGCCAACGACCTGTTTAACCGTGCGGACCAGTCCACGGTCCCCATGCTGCAAGGGATCGCGCCACTCCACGCGCGCCCCCCAGACCCCATTGGCCGGGCTCTGCCCCGAGAGCTCATGCCAACTGACGCCCCAGGATAACACCAGGATCCACAACGCCGCAGAAAGGCCACCGAGCCACAAAGCCGAAGAAAGGCCAACGTCCCAAAGGACAAGAACGAAGAAAGGCTGTAGAAACAGCCAGATGACCGGGGCTCCGTAGAGACCCGAGGAGCTGCAGGCTAAAAGGGCACAGCCCTGAGAAGCCATCCCCACACCACCAAGAAAGGTGTGTGAGAAGACCAAGTGACTGACTTCCTTATTAGTCGCTTATCAGAAGTTGACCTGTGCACATCTCCCGCAATTACTCACTGGAATCACCTGGACGAAATGGACACCACCGAAAATGAAGCCGCCCAAGTCGTCGCCCTGCTGAACCAAGGACTTTCGCAGCGTGTTGTCGCTCAACAGCTGAATTTAAGTCAGTCTGCTGTCTCCAGAGTGTCTCGTCGGTTTGCTGAGACCGGAGTCCTTACTCGGAGACCGGGATCTGGCCGTCGAAGATGCACATCCGAGAGAGAGGACCATTTCATTGTGACAGCCAGTCTTCGGAATCGCCACCGGACCGGTGTTGATATTCAGCAGCAGCTGGGGCAGGGCCGTGTGGAACCAGTGAGCTCTCGAACAGTTTGCCGAAGACTCAAGGAAGCGAACCTCACCCCAAAAAGGCCTGCCATGGGGCCTAAATTGACTCGGAGACATCGGGACGCTCGCAAGGATTTCGTGGCGAGATACGAAAATTGGACGTATGAACAATGGAGCCGCGTACTCTTCAGTGATGAGTGCAGAGTGTGTCTCCATGGCAGCGACAGAAGAAGACGGGTGTACCGGAGACCTGGAGAGCGGTTTGCACAGTGCTGTTTCTCTGAATCAGTCGCCAACGGTGGAGGATCCGTCATGATGTGGGCGGGCATTTCAATGGAGGGGAGGACTGAGCTGGTTTTCATCCCGGGTGGGGGGCGAGGAGGTGGATTGACCGCTGCCAGATACATCACCGACATCCTGCAAGACCATGTCGTCCCCTATGCAGGTTTTTTTGACGAGGGGTTTCATTTGATGCAAGATAACGCCCCTTGTCACACCGCAAGAGTTACACAGGCATACCTTGCTGAGGTCGGCGTCCCCACCCTTACATGGCCACCACTGAGTCCGGATTTGAATCCAATTGAGCACTTGTGGGATTATTTGAAAAGAAGAGTTCGAGCCCGAGATCCAGCCCCAGCCACGATTTTGGCCCTGAAGGAAGCTCTTGTCGAGGAATGGGAAGCATGTCCACAGGAAACCATCAGGAAGCTGATAAGGTCAATAAGGAACCGCATTGAATGTGTAAGAAAAGCCCGTGGTACCAATACGAGGTATTAAGTAAAAATAATAAATCGTTTTCCATTAAAACAAATTTTCTTTTCATTTTTTTGGTTACTAATTTAGCCACGTTTTACCCCTACTTTGTTAAAGCCACTTGTTTTTCAGTAACTGAAATGAAAATGATCTGAATTTGATATTCTGTGAAAGCCTAAATTATGAGCTTTCTAAAAATACTAGTATAGTTACAATACTAATTTTAGTTTCAGAGATATTGCGTATTGAAACCAGAATAATGTTTGAGTCGATTTTTTTGTCCGTAAGTGTATATCAACATTGGTTATTTAGATCAGACGAAGTATTTTCTTGTAGACGTCTTATTGTTGTTTGAATGTTTGGGCTTTGAGGAATTGATTGTTTGTTTGAATTATAATTCCAGTATTATAATATGGTGCTAGGGTTATAACATATAATTACAAGAAAACAACGTTTGCAATACAAAGCAAATATTTTTTTACTATTTGGGTAATTACTTCGTTTATCTACACACTCTCATATCATAAATCCTCTATAATGCGTCCAAAAAACAGCAAATTATGGTCAGCATAAAGATAACTGTTTTGTTGGAACAAATTTCTTCTTTGTGATAATGTTATTATTGGTCCATAATGACATCGAATTCGATGTTATAATTACACGCAAATTTCGAACATCTCTGAAACACAAAGCAATTTAATTTGATCTCAATTCTAATATCAGTCGAAATGACTTTTTAATTGAAGTGAAATGTCAATTGGATTTTGACAAATCTTGCACGTTACTTGATATCTAACGATATGTTAGTAGAGGCCCAATCTGGTTGGTCTCTGAATTTAAAAATAAAAACTACGGTTGGGTGACTTGCGTGAAAAAAGTTTTCATGTATTGCTTGAAGTGAAATGTCAATTGGATTTTGACAAATCTTGCACGTTACTTGATATCTAACGATATGTTAGTAGAGGCCCAATCTGGTTGGTCTCTGAATTTAAAAATAAAAACTACGGTTGGGTGACTTGCGTGAAAAAAGTTTTCATGTATTGCCATTTGACATTTTTAATTTCCGGTTTTTTAACACATCATAGAGTGCTTATATATAAATATATGTGTGTGTAGATAAAGTAGTATATGTAACTGTACATAATTAAGCATTAAAAGACTTGCCCTTGTGTGATGTTATTATGAAACGCACCTACCTATCGGCTCGTTCCATAAACCCATTCTCGTATTTTAATGCTTTTCATTATGTAACAGTTACATAAACTACTATTATTAATAAATATTTTAATCGTTGAAACTAACAATTATTGTCAATAGCACATATTATTACTTCTATATTAAAATGTGTATTCTCAGGGAATGGAACCACATACCTAATCCCTGCCTATACCTTGTTAATGAGGTTTTAGCAACCGGTCCCTGTTATGAAGATACAATTAAAAATCATCCACCATCGGCAAAGGGGTAACTTTTTCCACGGAAACAAATAGTATACGACGACCGTCTGGACTTACGCACTTTGTACAGATGTTTATTTTCAAGTTTTTTACATCTATACAACATAAAACGCAGGTAAGTTATTCTTTCTCTTGTAATTTTCTGTGTATGTTTCTAATTTTCTATAACGATGTAGACACATTACAGCGAGGAAGGCCACTACACTGTCTTTTGAAACTAAATAATCTAAAAATACTGGATTAGCGAACAAGCGGGATAAATATGTAGATTGGCGATTGTCGTAAATTCGCGGATGTAAGGTACAGGTAAACATTATTAGGAACCAGATGTCGATGCAGAGATTAACGTTTCAACGTCCCAGATCTGACATTTGCAAAATCTAGGTCCTGATTTAAAAATAGGTGCACAACGTGTCTATTAGCTACACTACATACCTATAGATAACTCATTTAAATTGGGATTCGTAATCCTTTTATTTACGAGTATAATTGTTTAGACTAGGTATGTATAACAATGTAAACAATGATTTTAGCCTTATTTCGCTTCGGATAGAATAAAACACGCATTAAATTGTTGATATGCTAATACCGACTGGTAAATTTTGCTACGGCGATAATATCGCAAACGAAATCTACATAATTAAACAACAAATATTACGCCCACAGCGGCATGTAGGTATATATGGAATATTATTAAGTAGCTTGACTTTGAAACAGGTCAGCCTAAGCCTGTAACCTTTAAAAGTATTGGAGAGATAGCTGGTTTAGATTGTGAATGGAATATACTCGTATATACAAGATTTTAATTATATAACGCAAAACACTGAAAATAGGACGCCCATTATTATTTATTAGACTTTACTTACATTCTAATTCTACCTAGAGTAGAATAATATAATGGTAATGGAAATTTCCCGATCCCTGTGCGCCACCTACCCTGCGAGGTAGGTGTGTAATGCAACTACAATATTTTAGGATTGGTGTATGTTTGTGTATTGGTGTATGTGTGTTCATTCTCTTTACAAACATTCGGACACCTTAGATAACACTTTCGCGCGAGCACCTATCAATTAAGCGTTGTTAAGCTTACATTTTCGACGTCTATAGACGTTGCTCACGCGAAAGTGATAATTCTTACTATACTAACCTATCAGTGGTGTGGCGTCAAATATATTCTTAGTAAAGCCGGAGTAGTTTTGGATTACTTTTTCTTCAGGAGTAGTAGATACACTCCGGTTATATGCTTTAAAATAGGCAAGCCGGTGGGAATCGGGTTCTATGGACGCCACGCCATTTCGGCGGTTTAGGGCCACAAATAAAAATGACCACTTCTTATAATGGCCATTGCTCATAATGCCCGTAACGCGAAAAGACTACGACACAAAATGTCTGCTATGCTATATAAAATGTCTACTTGTAATAAGACCCATTTTTTGCATATCCACTTTGTAAAACCACCATTTCTGGAAATGACTACTTTCTGAAACGTCTCCTTTTTGAAACGGATGTTTTAAAAAATGCCGGGTTCTTGGCTTGACTACTTCTAGTAATGCCCATTTACATGTTATGCTAAAGATACTGAAAAGGGTGGAAAGCATTGGTGTGAACCACGTGTGACATTAAAATAAAGAGGGCTATTTAATCCATTTTTATTCGTTTATTTATCATAACCAACTTCTTAACATAAATTGAGGTGGTCTGAGGCAGATTTGTGGGATAATGCGTTTTTATTTGCGAAGAAATTCAAACCAGTCACTGGTTTGAATTTCTTCGTAAATCATTACGTAGTGTCACTGGTTCGGAACAACAACTTTCTATAGAAAACCAAAACGCTATTTCCACAAATCAACCATTTCAACTAACCATTATTTGTTCAGAAATGCAGTGTGAGACAGAAATTGTGATTTGATCTAGCTTTGAGGAATTTATAGGCTAACATGGACAGCGAACGATGGCCTTCGTGGCGTTTTCCAGAAGTGATCAATTCAAGAACTGGGCAATTTCAAAAGTGGTAAATAAAAAAAATAGACATTTCTGTAAATGGACAATTAAAGCTGTGATCATTTTATAAAGTGGCCATTTCCAGAAATGGTTGTTTTACATAGTGGGCAATATTAGAAGTAGGTATTACTTAAAGTGGGCATTTTACTATGTGTGGAGGATACTGTATTCATTAATAGTCTGAGAGCTGCTATTCGCGAAGAACTCGAAAGCGTCTTCTGCGACCGAATTACGACGTGTTTGGATGATACGGTTGCTAAACACATGACAACGGCTGCGCATAATATTACGGAGCGTGTAGTGGCGAAAATGACTACACTTGAGGAGCGTATCAGTGCAATGGAGCGCAGTCTATCCTCCTTAGCACTGATGAAAAGTCATCCGAGTGTCAACATCGAGGACACCAAACTGTCGACGCATGGAGTCCTGCAGAGCAAGCTTATCAAAAATAATGGCAACTCAGTGAAGGCCCCGCAGCCACCCTCAAAGTGCAGGTCTAGTCAGACAGAACAAGGTGATCGTCCTGTGGAAGCGTGCGGACAACCTGATATGCCTCACATCTCTCCTGTAAAACCTATGCCAACAGGGCAAAAATATCCCGTTGAAAAGTCAACGATACTTCGGGCTAATTCAGGACGAAATATCACTGAAGGGGACAAAATACCTGTTATCTCTGACAACATTGTAGACGCTACCAATAATAACGCTGACTCCAACCCAGGCAGTGGCGGATGGATCGACGTAGTCAAGCGACCTCGCAAGTCAGCGCCAGGAGTCATCTGCGGCAGAGCTGCATCCGGAGCCCCGCTTCTGGAGGCATCAAAATTAGAAGCATCTGAACGCCAGGCTCAATTGCACGTGTACTACCTAAAGCTAGGTACAACCGCTGACCAGGTGCGCACTCACCTAAATCTGATCGGCGGAAATGAAGCTTACGGCATCGATGTACTCAAATCGCGGGGTTCCTACGCGTCCTTTAAGCTTAGGGTGCCACATAATGTAGTGGATTGCATTATGAGTCCTGAAAATTGGCCCGAAGATGTATGCGTTAAACCCTGGCAACATCTTTTTCGTCGACCCCGGACGCAACCATCGTCAGCGGCTTAATAAACCACACGGAAAATCGAAAAAAATAACTCTAGATATCTACTACCAAAATGTAAGATGGCTGAAATCTAAACTATTAGACTGGAGAACCAACCTTCAGCTTTCTCAACACCTGCTCCTTGTAGCCGCTACTGAAACGAATCTGGATAGTTCAGTAACTGACGCAGAACTGTCTTGCAGTAAATGGTCTGTCCTTCGGCGTGACCGTAGTGGTGGGCGTACAGGCGGCGGCGTTTTACTTGCAGCGCAGTTACCCATCTACCTCGAGCGCCTGCCACAGTATGAGACATCACATGGAGAAGATCTTTGGGCGAAGTTCGATGTTAATGGTCACTTTTTTTATGTGTGCGTTGTATATATCCCACCCAGAGCAGCCGATGAAACTTATACCGCCTGGTTTCATAGTGTTGAACTGTTCTGCGAACGCAACCCCACCTCTAAACTGTTTGTATTAGGTGATCTTAATTTATTTAGTGCTAGTTCTTACATCTGTGATGAATATTGTTGTTTTTTATCTTTTTGTAACTTGTTAGATTATAACTGTGTGAGAAATATGAATGGTAGAATGCTAGATGTGGTGCTGACGAGCCCGGAGATAGGGAGTGCGCTGAGTGTGTGCTGCGCGGCGCCGGGGGAGGAGATAGTGAACATCGACCCACATCATCCGCCGCTCGTAGTGCATGCAGAGGTCGATAGCTCTAATAAAGTAACTCTAGCAGATCCGTCCAACATCGACAGCTCGAAGGACTGGAATTTTTCTAAAGCAGACTTTCTTAGTATGTACAGCTTTATTAGAGATTTCGACTGGCAGTCTCTTTATAAAGTTAAAACCGCTGATGAAGCTGTATCCGAGTTTAATAACACGATGTACAGTTTCTTCGACCGTTGCGTTCCCAAGAAAATACGGAAGCAGAAGTGTAGTCGGACGTATCCTGTCCATTATACTAAGGCCATAATCCGTGACATTGACCTGAAAGCTCGCCTGCATCGTCAGTGGAAGCAAACCAACAGTGAGGAGATCCTTCAGGAATTTAAAATATTGCGCTCTAAAATAAAAAATAACATTAAATCAGCTTATAATACCTATGTTAATAATGTCTCGCGTAACATCTGTAGCAACCCGTCAGAGTTCTGGCAGTTTGTGAATACCTTACGTAGTCGGGGAGGAATCGAGCCTGTTGTCACCCGCGAAGGCACTAAGTACTCTGGAGCCGACGCCGCCGCTGCGTTTGCAGCACACTTCGAGTCCGTTTTCCTGCCAGACTTACCTACTCTCGATCCCGAAGCTACCCTTTCGGACGCTGTAGCCGGGGCACAGGTTATTGATATTCGTATGATCGCTAAAGATGTCGTGCGCTACGCGGTGCGACGGCTTAAAGCCAGCAACGCTGCCGGCCCTGATGCTATTCCGGCATTTATTATTAAAGGATGCATTGATTATCTGATTGCTCCCTTGGTCTTCATTTTTAATTTAATATTAACTACCGGTGAGTACCCAGGCATATGGAAACTCTCCCGTGTAACTCCTATACCAAAAAAAGGCTCCAAGCTCGAAATCGAAAACTACCGACCCATCGCGATACTCTCAGCATTGGCCAAGGTTTTCGAAATGGTCCTCCACGAGTACCTTCTTCCTCAGTGCATGCCATTTTTCACCAGCTCCCAGCATGCCTTTCTTCCTAAGAGATCGGTAGCTACTAATCTGGTCGAGCTGGTGGATATTCTTGCAAAAGAGGTCGATGCTGGAAACCAGGTCGATATTGTCTATCTTGACTTTCAGAAAGCGTTCGACAGGGTTGACAATGACGTCCTGCTCCAGAAATTATATAAAATTGGATTCGTCCCCCGGCTTTTACGGTTATTCGCTAGCTACCTGGGAAATAGACAGCAGTTCGTCAAATACGGATCATACCTTTCGCAACCCTACCATACACGTTCTGGGATTAGTCAAGGATCAAATCTGGGCCCATTTCTCTTCCTGACCCTGATTAATGACCTTCCTGACGTAGTGATGAACTCTACTGTCCTACTGTTTGCTGACGACGTTAAACTTATCATGCCTATTAAGACCCGCCTTAACTGTGAAGCACTACAAAACGACATCGATGCTGTAGTCAAATGGAGCGTGGAGAATAAACTTTTGTTTAACAGCAGCAAGTGCGAGGTTATGACCTTCTCGCGCTCCACATCGCCTATCTGCTACGACTACCGCATAGCCAATGGGTCACTGGTCCGCGTGGCTGAGGTTCGTGACCTCGGGGTCACTTTTGACGCTGGTCTCACATTCCGCAGCCATGTAAAAAACATCACGAAGTGTGCCTACCAAAGGCTAGGGTTTGTACTGCGTAATGCTGCCCCCCTCACTCCTGCGGCTACGCGTACGCTGTATGCGACACTGGTCAGGAGTGTTCTTGAAACCAATGCAGTGGTCTGGAGCCCGCATGAGAGTAAATATATCCTCATGCTGGAGCGTGTTCAAAAAAAGTTCCTACGGCATATGTACAGGAAATTGTTCTTCTTTTATCCCTTTCTTTACCCTACTCGTTTCCTGCAAGGCGTCTTGGGTTATGACTCACTGGAGTTACGAAGAAACCTAAGTCTGATCAGTTTTACATTAAAAATCCTACGGGGCAAAACTGATAGTGTGAACCTGGTTGCGAGGATTCTGAGGCTCTCGGCTCCTAATGAGTACTGTGGTAAGCGGCGTAGTGTTCCGCTCCTCGCCTCGGCGCCCCGCCGCACGCACCTGTACCGGCACTCGACCGTCCCTCGTGTTACAGCACTCCTCAACTCTTTGCTCGCAGCTTCACCGCACTGTGATCTGTTTGCGACAGGGCTAGTGGCTTTGGTGAATGAATGGAAGAGAGTGTTAGAGAGATGGCAGGATGCGTGAGTGTGTATATATAGCTTTAATTATATTTAGTAGTTAAGATCCTGTAACGCTTTGGTTTTCAACTGTCATGTTACTTGATTTTTGTTAAATAAATAAAATAAAAAAAAAAATAAAAAAAAATGTGGGCATTATAAGCAATGGTCATTATAAAAGTGGTCATTTTTATTTGTGGCCCTAAACCGCCGAAATGCGACCGTTTTCTACCGTAGATCTTAAAACTCCCTATAGTATCCTAGACTTCCAAGGCAATTCAAGTCACTTTAAAAATATAAAGTAACCCATTGTACAGATGTAGTGAATAATCCTTTCCTTTCGTATTTTCCCGGAAATGTTCGTTTTTGTCTTACTACTTCACTCGCACTCAGTACCCATCGAGACAACGTAGGGAACGGTCGCATTGCAAGAGGAAGTATCTATATAGAGTAGTTATTAATACCACAGAAATATTTTGTTGATATTTTTAATTTTGTGATTTTTGATTTTGTGATAAACTTCATGAACTCGTGTATTAATGCAGGCCACCTATATTTTGATAGACTTTTTACATGTCACTCTTGTCTGTCATTTTTGTAAATAATAAACATTGATTTTATTCGATCCACTTTAACAATTTCTAACAGACATGCCGAAAGCACTAAGAAAAGGGAAACGTTTAGATCGGCAAGCCTGCGAAGTTATTTTCAATATTTATCTATATTTCCTAACTGAAAATGATAAATTCAAACATACCAACTATACTGCTTACTTTTGTAAAGTCCATCACCCAAGTCGTTCATCCAATCAAAAAATCATATTTATTTATATTAATTTCTCTGCTGGTTTGTTTTGTTTTATGTTGAGGTGTCTTTTTTGTTATGTCATAGTATTTTTAATTAATTAAAAAAAATAATTGTTATAAAAAAGGTCTGCAAAATCCTACTGTAATTTTGACTTATAGTTAGACTTTTGGGGTTCCAATCCTTATAGAATCATTAGATCATCCCAACCGGAATTTGGTTTTTATCAGTGCGTTTTATTGAAATAAAACGTCCTCGGTAACTAGTTATATTTTTGTTTACCTAACGAATTCTTTATATGATAGAATCGTGGTGGTTTTAACATCTCAGTGTAATATACGTCAAACGGGCAGTTTGACATTTGACATTGATAAATAAAGTATGCGATTTATTTGATACCTACACGTAATTTAATAATACAGTAATTCATAGACACATCGGCAACATTCGGGTGTTATCGTTGTTCCGAGTTTCGCCGATAGGAAAGGATTATTCACTACATCTGTAACGCGGTGCCGCTTTGAGGGGAGAATAGTCTAGCTCTACTCGTAGATGCTTTGATTGCAGGTCTATTTGACGATTTTGACGTAGGAAAAAAATTCTACAGTTATCTAACGCTTCTAAATCGGTTTACGATTTATCGTGGAATAAACAAAGAGTTTTATACATATGAAGCCTGAAAACATTATACTCCATTACTTTTTTTTGACGATCGTGTAAAAAGGTCCAAAACGGCTAACCTGTGTCCCTTCCTGTGCTGGGGCGCGGCGTTGGCGCCGCCCGCGCTCTGCGTCCGCTCGCCCTCTGTCATGGTGGTGCTGCGCAGAGTAGCTCACCGCGCGTCCATTACCATTTGCGTCCCACTCCTCCACCTGTACGACAAAACGTCCATCTTTAATATCTAAAGTTTAGATACAGGAAGTTGCGGACTCCCTTTAGTTTAGAATCTGAACTATTGGAGGTCCGCAACTTCGTTCACAAAGGTGAAATATGTTACTACCTCTTTTTTGCTTCGCCGGACTCGCGTAAAAAATATCTCATATTTTAACCGGGATCAACCAGTACACCAAATTTCATGGAAATCAGTATGGTAGTTATTGAGTGATGCGCGAACAAACCGTAATTTTTTTTAAATCTATTTATTTGCATTTTATTACTTATGCTTAACACTGCCAACTTTCGGTTTATGCGGTTATAGTTATAGGATTTCCCATAGATTCCATATGGAAGTTCCGATTTATCGATGGGAAATCCCATACCTAATTTTATTTATGAGCTGTTGTTATACGAAAGTTGAATTATCTAGATCAATCGGTTCCAGCTTTGTGTTGTATACCTAAGGTTTCATTTAGAAGATGATTTAAACTTATGTTGATTGCGATTTTCAAAGGTATAAGCGAGCCACCCAGGTTTATATTTGATAACCAGACCAGTCAATTCGATGTCATCTATGGCAATTTTGCTAATCCCTTATAGTTGCATTTTTGTCGATGCGCTTTAAAACATCTCGTAGTAAATAGTACTCGTATGTACAATATAATATTAAACACTTCGTTGGTTGAGAAACGATGACACAGAAAACAGAAACAGACTATTAATTTAATTTCCTATTGTTAAACTTACACACAGCAAATATTTCAATACCTACCCATTAGGATTGAGAATGCATTACTCACGAGCACTGTTAAGATTCTATTAAATCCGTTTTAGTTGATTTAGCGTCCTATAATTATTTTTATGCCACCCCTGGCCATAAAGTGGCTTTTTCCGCACGATGATGTACACAACACGGGAGGTAATAAAGAAAGCCCTCGATCGCATATTTATGTCCCTCGCTTGCAGCTCGGGCCGCAAACATTCTTTGTTTTACCCCCAAGTTGTGTAATGTACTATTATTGCGGGTAAACGCGATGGCAACAATTTTACAAAGCCTTACCCACTGATATCATAATGATAATGCATCGATCAATAAATATGTTACGAATATACCTACATCGGATATGTTACAGATCGAGGACCATTGTTAATTTTACCAATGATATTGGTAATTTGTTACCTATTTAAAATGAAAATCACGAAACAAAAATACAAGGTAACTTTGCTCTATTACACCTCATAATTTTTTACTGATTCGCGAATACGAGTACGAGACTTGGCCTTATCTTGAGAAAAATCTATTTACCTAACCGGTGTTGGCAAACATGGCAATAGCAATTACTTAATGGAACAACATCACTGTATATTTTTCTAAAAACGAAGTCATCTCTTGGAACAGTGTACGTATCGAAACGGCATTTCGTATCGATAAAACTGGCAGTAAAGACGTCATTACTCGACTTATGTATTTTATGCCGCACAGGGCGGTACACGCGACCTCTATCTGCACAGATTACTTTCTGTGAATAGGGTATTTGACAACAATCAAAATAAATTCATTAACTCTAACCAGCAAATTACGCTTCTAAAACAGCCCGGATAAAATCATTCAAACTTATTTTCGTGCCATCAACGATTTTACAATGACGAAAACTAAAAATAAGGCACCATGTTGAGCATGACGTCACAAAATAGTATTTCATACTAAACTGCATACTTTCGGAGCGTTTTGACACTTGATACAAAGAAGCTGATTTGAACTGTCATCAAGTAGCCTATTGCGTCAATTGCGGTTCCCCTTATTGTGCTGTGGCACGGTGTACAAATATGACTGCGTCGTACACAATTACAAAGTAAATGGAAGAGGCGTACCTCAAGGAAGTATATTAGGCCCTCTGTTGTTTCTGTTCTACATAAACGATCTGCCAAGGCAAACTAAAAATCAAGTAGTAGGTACTCTACTAATGTCTGAACACTAGAGAAGAGTACGAACGCGACATTAATAACACTCTCAGCGATATAATTGTTTGGATGACCAACAACGATCTAAATATAAATCTTTCGAAAACGCACTTTATACAATTCCACACTAGCCGTAGGCCAGCCCTGCCTATAAATAGTTCACAGAAATCTGACATAATTAAATTATAGAAAGCGAAACTACGAAATTTCTAGGTCCTTGATACTTGATAAGAACTGCAACTGGAATTCTCTGAAATTTGGTTAACTTTGAGCCGAATTTTGAAAATGGTGTTTTCAGATAATAATTAGTAAAGTTTTTATTCTATACTATGAGAATAACATCTACTTTGTTGTATCTAAAAGGGCCAGTCACTTTACTTGATAT
The DNA here is from genome assembly GCA_947034925.1 of Eudemis profundana. Classification (NCBI taxonomy): domain Eukaryota; kingdom Metazoa; phylum Arthropoda; class Insecta; order Lepidoptera; family Tortricidae; genus Eudemis; species Eudemis profundana. Next base: position 17,360,594 of record OX344798.1, read on the forward strand.
TTTAAGATTTTTTAAAATCAGTGTTCTAGGGACGATACTGTATCGCGATAGTAGCGATGCAGAATCGTATTTAGGTGTGCAAGGAAGGGTATACGACCAACAACAGCATCGCGGCTGAATCACGACTGCATCGCTACAAAAAGTCACCGTGTGTTATCTCCCTACGACAAGGAGAATTTAGATTTTTTCCAATCGCCTCTTTGCATGTCCAGGTTTTTTTTGCGATTTTCACTTTAAACAACATTGTTTTCTTTCTAGGCACTATATTCTACTACAAATACACGGGTATTTTGTTTCAAACCATACATCAACACAGTATGACGATCAGTCCCTAGATGTCAAACCACACAAAATCAAACGTAGCCTATTATTTAAAACAGACATCAAAACCAATTTGTGATCAAAATAACAAGGCAGACCTAACTCAAATGTATAATAAGTAATGAGATCAATTATTAATTAACTATCTTTGAAACGACTTATCTAGGGCCTGAGAGTTTGACCACGGTATACGGTAGTTTTTGTTCCGATAAAAGGTGCATCGGGAGCGCGCATGTGTGCGCGCCGCAGGGTTCGAAATTATCAAGATAATAACGAGCCGTGATAATTATCGGATAATTATCCGATAATTATCACCAGTTTTAAAAGATCATTTGTTAAATTGTTTCATAAGAAATATCGATGGTTTATTGTTTCAAAACAAAAAAAAATATGTTTAATTTTTTTTACATAACATAAAATACAAATCAACATTAATGTCATTAATTAAAGGTAGATTCAGTGAAAATCGGTGTTCGTCAGATTTGACAGATTTGAAAATAAATTACTTGACCAAAGAAGCCAAAGGCTTAGAATATAGTTCTATTTCACGGGCGCAATTTTTTGTTATTATCAATTGATAATTATCCACCTGTTATTATCGCGATAATTATCGTTGATAATTATCCTTTCGAACCCTGGCGCGCCGTGTACGGACGCACCACAGGCAAGCATCGCCGCGTGCTTAGTCAGGGTTGAGCTGTCGATGCGAGCGGTCGAACGTACAAAATGTCTGCGCACGAAGCAAAGTATAGAAGACGTATATACTGCAGTGTGTTCGGATGTTTGATGAATAGTGCGCAAAATCCAGAATTATCATATTTCAACATTCCTAAGGATCCCGAAAGGTGTGTATTTTATTAGTACCTATATAAATGTTATATTTAAGTCGTTTTTACAATGTTTGATAGTTTTGTGATCAAACTATACCAATTAAATAGAGTAGATAATTATTTTGTTTGACAGTGATGAGTAAAATTAACAGATTTTTTAAACGTACTAATTAAATAGTAGTTGATTCTATTGATACATAATAGTATTTTATGCAACAGTTGTATAAGTGGGTTTTTTGACTTAATTATACAACGTTGCATACAATACTTTTTCTACGACGAGGTTTTAAATTATAAAATACAAAATTAATAATAACCTGGAAACAAGGCAAATATGACGTTTGACTGACAGTATGTGTCTATGGTAAACTTATTTTTTTTTAATTTAAAATATACTTAAATTAAAAATACTTTTTTTATGTTGGCATCAATGAATTTAGTTTGGAAAGTTTTGTTTTTCTTAAAAACCGTAGGAATTTAATTGTTTGTTAAGTTGGTAGTTGTGCATTTTTACCGTAGGTAAAGTTAAAATTGAGCGCTTAATCCTTGACCTAAGTTTAACCTAGATTTAGAAGTCTGTGGCTGCTAGCAATAACGTAAAGTGACAATAACGACACTAGTGCTGTTATGGGGAATAGAGTATAGACTTCTCTGAACTCATATTATACATGTTCTTATATTAGTGTTCGTGACCAAGTAAAAGACAGATAACAGTACAGGAGTAGAAAAAATGCCTTAAACACGAGAGTGGTTTTATGAAACGAGCCGAAATATCGTTGCGTTACTTACATGTACACATACCAATACTAATTTATTTAAACTATTATACTTAATAACATTAACATCAGATGTGTGCGATCAGATACTTTCATATTGAAATAAGTAACTTTTACTAGGTTGACCTCGAACGATTCTTCGTTCGATCAAGGTCAACCTAATAAAAGTTACGTTCGTAGTAAGTAGGTATTTTACAGAACCGACGAGCGGCAGCCCTGTGCCTTAGGCACGCTCTGGTGTCGCGCGCTCCTAAACGGCGAAGACGAACTACTTGGTTGTCTTTATACTTTGGTTTGACTGGCACAGCACGTGTTCCCGCAGCAAAGTTTGCGACTGCAGTAACAACAAAATGTCTGCCGCGGCTTGGCTCGTGTTTACAGCTATCTTCACACCTTTGCTTTCTTATTGAGTAAGTTATGAAAATGCCTTATGCTTGGATGGCGTGTATTTTTGAATTTCGTAAACGGCTAGGGCCTGATGTTTTTTATCGCTTACGCTTTTTGCCTTGAAATAATCTGATGAAAAATATTGTTATTATAAATTAAATAGTAATGACAAGGTTAGTAATGTAATAAATAGTAAACGTGTTTAAATGGAGTTAAATCAACGTTTTCTTATAGAATTAGAATTACAGTGAAATGCTTACTAAATTTGGGAGATCTTACATGGCTAGGGCCTGATATTTGGGGTATGATAAGGCGATTTTTGGAAATAAAGGATATTATGATTGATATCAAAGTGAGTGACCAAATTAAATGGAATTTATAATACCACCTAGCAGTTACAAATATTGGATAAAATCAATATAGATATGTGAAAATTGTTACTAACACCAAGTTAACCAAATATCAGAGAATCACCCATATAGATGAATTATGCTCTAAGGTTTCTAAATTTATATATCCAATCCAATACGCAGATTGGTACAAAACTCATTACTAAAGGCAGGAAACATGACGTACCTTGGTTATGTCCAGTCGAGCCTAGCGTATGGTTTAATGTTCTGGGGAAATTTCTTCGACTGGCTAAAAGCATTCAAAATGCAAAAACGCTGCGTGTGGGCTCTATGTGGCGCAATGCAAAGGGATTAATGTAGACCTCTATTTGCTAAATATGAAATACTGACACTGCCTTGCTTGTACATTAAAGAGGTTGCAATGTTTGTGAAAAAGAATCCCTATCTTTTTCAGACGAATGAAGCAAATAAACATATACGGATTAAATCGCGTATATTACTACATTTTAGGTAGACTGCCCGCGACCACGAACGCTGAAAAGGGTTACGAAACGTCGGGACTTAAAATGTAGTTAATATACGCGATTTAATCCGTTTACGTTGTTTTATTACTATGAGTGATAATCGCGGAAACCGAAGACAATATTAAAAAAACATATTTTAAGAAATAGCAAGAAACTTATTATAAGTACACACCGATCACAATCAGCATTTTACACAAAAAGCCACTATGGCAGTTAAAATATTTAATAACATTCCGGATAGCTTTAAGACCCTCGATGACATTAAATTAAAAAATGTGCTTAACAAATGGCTATTGAAGAATACGTTTTATTGTATAACTCACTTTTTGAATAATAAAGACAAAATTTAATTTGTATAATACGATTGGCATACTGATATGTCTCTGTTAAATAAGGTTAATAGAATAACATAATAAAATTAATCTTGTACACCATAAATGTGGTAGGCTATGGAAAAGGTACCAAGAATGACTGCAACATCTTATCTATGGCACTGGTCCCACCGCCGGCGAGTAAAGAAGGGCGAGTAGCATTACATTGCTGATCTGGAAAGGTCGATTGATCACACTGTGCCTGGTCAGCCCGCAATGAACTGTTACTCGCCCAACTTTACTCGCTTACTCGCCGGCGGTGGGACCAGTGCCTATGTCACCTGTAGTCTAGCATTAAACTATCATTCCATTTCATTAAAAACCGTGGGAGTCGGATTCACTTCGATAATAGTTTAACCATTGCTCTGCTGCACTGCTTATTAAAACGCCGACATTTATGTGATGCGGTAGGACAACTGATTACGTGCTAGATTGTCAACCTAGAAACTAGTTGAGTTGAATAGAAACCCCCATTACTGTCCGTTATTTTTCATTTCAATCGAGAATTGCGGTCTATGGAAGCCATTTTCACTAAAACTGCCGTTAACCAACCACCATCAATTCCAAATTGATGACATTGAGGAATTGCGTTTATTTTATAGGCGGGTTTTTGGTAACGGTCGTTCTGTGTGGTCGATGTTTCGCGAATTGCATGAAGCAATGACCGCGGAACATTTAAAGCATGTAAGGTGATTAATAGTACATTGTGTATCAAGGGCGGTAAGTAAGGAATTACAAATGAGTGTTTGTTACAAGGCCGAGGCGAAGCCGAGGGCTTTAATAACACGAGTTTGTAATTCCCTTACCGCCCGTGGCACACACAATGTTTTTCATCGCACTTGTGAGGAAATCTGATTAAAATAACCTTACTTAACCTAAATAAAATTGTAAAACTGACAGTGACATTAGTGACATATATCGAGACGACAAGTCACGTTCGGAAACCATAGCGGTAAAGACTTAAAATGGTTGATTTTATATTTGCAAAATACTGAAATACACTATTTAAACATTTAATTAATGTTACAGAAATATGTGTTTACATGTATTTGCAATAACAGTTCTCTTTAAATAAATATTTCAGTAATAAAAGTTAAAAAAGTAAGTTGGCGTTTTCTTTGAACATGACAAATAAGAGTAAAACAGAACCAGCGTTTCAAATTTAAAAAGAAAACCATTACGCCCTAGGGCGTAATAGGTCATTTACGGCCCGCAAAACCTACGTGTAATGACACCATTTTCGAGCAAGTGTGATGAAAATATTTACTACGTTACGTTTACGATATGGTATGTCGAACAACGAATGTATAAAATAAATACTCAAATAATTGCACTTGACCCTAATGTGAGTATCAATCAAAATAACACTAATAAAATAATCAATTTAATAAAACAACGGAAGGTCGTAATAACATGAAAATAGGATCCCGTAAATGTGTGACACAGAAATAACACCATCAAGCATCAATAACAGCAATTGATAAAATTAGAACGCACGACTGTGGGGGTCAATCATGTGTAGGCAGAATCACTCCAAGCCACCACACACGCGAAGTTAGGCGTCTGCTTGCATTATGTCTTCAGAGAGCTTTCAGATTATTAAGACAGAATGGAAAAATAAAAATAGCATACGTTAATATACTTAGAATTGTCTTTTTATCAACGTAATCCCTTCTATTTTCATGTTTTTTAGGTCCGGGATTTTTTTCAACGTGCTTTGCTGTGATTGTCTAAGATCCGAGTATAGAAAGACCTTCACCGAACTGGTTAATGGATGAAAAGTATTTTATATTAAATTAAATATGTTAATAAATATATTGCAAGTGGGTTGCCTAAAAAAATTCAGTCCAGAATATGATTAATTAAAAATTTAAGTTAAATTTGCACCTGGTTGGTATGTGATGCTAAGGAAACAAGGTGCAAACTTAGCTCAACCGGTTAGTATGAGAAAGTTAGGATGAAGTCGGCACGAGTCGGGTCGGGGGGTTCATAGAATGAGTAGATTTGTGGTTTAGGGGCATTTTAGCACATAGCAAGCCGCGCCGCTCCGTGTGTTCTTCACCTACGTGCGACAAAGAGGTCGCAGCGAACCATCTCATGCGATAGAAGAGTGTTATGTGCTAAAATGCCCCTAAACCAAAAATCTGCTCATTCTGTGAACGGGAACCCGTGTCGACTTCATCCTAACTTTCTCATACTAACCGGTTGAGCTAAGTTTGCACCTCGTTTCTTTAGCATCACATACCAACCAGGTGCAAATTTAAGTTAAATTTTTAATTAATCATATTCTGGACTGAAATTTTTTAGGCAACCCACTTGCAATATATTTATTAACATATTTAATTTAATATAAAATACTTTTCATCCATTAACCAGTTCGGTGAAGGTCGTTCTATACTGGGATCCTCTACTATGAGGTCTTTAAAGACAGCGATCCCCATAGGGCTCGTTCAGAAATCATGTGATCAAATTTGGTCTATTTTTGACTCCCCCCCTCCCCCTTGGTGATTGTAACGTTACCCCCCCCCCCCCCCCCGCCCCCTATCCAAGCTCACGTGTAATTTTTTGAAATTTATTATTGATGATTTAAAGTTGAGAACTGATATTTGGGTAAATACGCTTAGAAAATATCGTTGAGTAATTTCGTTGTTTTTGGCTTTCCCAATGTGTAAAAAAATTACACGTGATGTCTTCTTGCCCAACTTCACTCGCTTCTTCGCCGGCGGTGCCTTTAAGGCCGAGCCACACCGGCTGCGTACATGTCTGCGTGCGCGTGGCGTACGCGTTGTATAGTATGAATGTTTTTCAAAATGGCGGCTATAGTCACGCTCAAAGTCAAGGAGCTGCAGCCGGTGTGCCTCGGCCTTTAGCGGCGTTTCTTCTCACCGGAAGGTCATTTTCCGAAACGCTAGTAGAATCAGACCTGTAAAAGAGTCCTTAAGGGCTACTTGCAAAAAAATAAATGATTTGATTTGTTAATTTAAGTAGCTACTTACTTAAATTTGAAGTTGACAGCTACTTCGGTAAGTACTTTAGCTATACCTTGCATTCTGACTAGATGTGACTGTTTCTAATAAAACGGGACTAAATGGAATGTTGTAGGGTGTATTTTCTACTTGCTTAGTAGGTAAGTAGATAATGTTATACTATGCTATAATGTTAACGAGTGACAAATGTCATAGAATTACATATTTGAAGGGCACTAACAATGCATACTATGTGGTATAAAATAAATACCTACATTGTTGCTGCTAGAGATGTGCCTTTCCTGGGAATATTCCCCACACATCTCTAGTTGCTGCACATTTATTAAACGTAACATTATTTAAGGGTTTTCTATTTGTTGTTGACATTCTATTTGTTCTATCCTAAAAAAAAACATTCGTTTTTGCTTGTCTATTTTGAAAGTGTGTAAAGCTTTAATCTGGAAAGCCACAACATTGGCACAATTAGTGTGATTATGGGATAGGGCAGTAACGGTTATAATCGACAAAACATCCGTTCCCTCGCGGAGCTGCAACATTACGTAACCTTGCAGAGTGGATCTGTTGCCAAAATTTCACTCCCGCACATACTGGTCGCAGGGAAAATGGCGAAGTTCACTGCGGGCTAAACGTGACTACTGGAAACCATTTAACGCGTATATCTGCTTTATCATAATGTATTCGTTTAGTTCAACAAGAAAGCGATGACAGGTACGTCGTTACCAGTCATCACTTGTTTAATAGCTATAAAAACGGTTAATAAAGTCGTATTAATTGTTTATTTGAGTCATTCGCCTGTTGTCCATCTTCCGCCAAGTCAACAAGCAAAACTAGATCCTTCCTCGAAACAACTCAGGACATTAATAAGCCTTCTTTATCTTTGTTCCTAATTAAACTACAACGTAGATTTTTTGTATTTGTATTATTACAATCAATGAATAATGTTGATATTCCATACGTTGTCTTTGCAGTTTTTCTAAAAAAACTGGCCAAGAGCATGTCGGACCATGCTCAGTGTAGGGTTCCATAGCCGTAACTATAAGGTAAAAAATACGATGTAAAAAAAGTACAACAACAAAAGAGCGCATCTTCATAGCAATTACGTCCTTTTGCTCAGAAGAGCAGTTTATCGGCAATAACTCAAAAACGGTTAATCCGATCTTTTAATTAGGCGTTATCTTTGTAATTTTTTTTATATTTTTCGGACACACGGTTTAGAAGATAGAGGGGGAGCGAGGGACACAATTTTCACAACTTTCGAAGCGATTATTTCAAAAGGTATTCACTTAATCAAAAACATTACTTAAAAACCTTAAAATGTTTTTGAAAGAACTGTCGAACTATGTACCACACGTTGATATTTTCTGAATAAAAAAAAAATTTTTTTAGCTTCTGTAACATGTACGGAGTGCCACCCCTAAAAATATTTATTTTAATTATTTAACTACTAAACTAAGTAGCGGCTCATACAAGACACCTATATTCCAAATTTCATCAATATCCATCATGTAGTTTTTAAGTAAAATGCCTGTAAAATACGGACAGACAGACGGACGGACGGACCTGACGAAACTATAAGGGTTCCGTTTTTGCCATTTTGGCTACGGAACCCTAAAAGGCTCCAAGTCAGGAAAACAGTTTTATTTTTCCTGTAATATTTAGGATGATATTAATAATCGGTAATTATTACAGATTTTTCTGTTCAGTAACTTCGGAGATAATAAGGGGTTGGTATTTTTTTGACGTTTTTTGTCTTAAATCAAAAACTATATGTTTAAGAAAAAAAATAAAAACGGTTTTGGAATCTACACATCCTTTCATTTGATATCCCACTCGATATAATAGCCCTACTTTTGATTTTCGACATCCCATTTCGGTCACCTTTAAAAAAAATGTAAAAAATGTATGTAGCAAATAAAAAACTTTGACTTTGACTTTATAAGGTTTTTTCCTGTCCAATGGGCTCGGGTTAAGTCGTTAGCATCAGTAGATCCTGAGATATCTTGCTGTGACAGACGGACAGACAGACAGAGTCGCACCATAAGTGTTCCTTTTTTACTATTTTGGTACGGAACCCTAAAAACATCACATCGACCTGACTTACAGTTTTGTATAGGGAGAAAGAATATTTCCGAAAGACTGTGTAATTGTGTATATGTCAGATGTGCCAAATGCCTGCATATTTGCACGTTATGAATGTCTTCGATGCGTAAAAACAATATGACTTTGTTAAGTATAATCTTAAATTAGATCGAACGTAGAGCACAGCGCCATATTGTAATGCAACATAGAAAAAGTAGAGAAAGACAGTACATTCAGGTAACATTTGATAAAGCGTGCTAACAGCCGATCAAATAGGGCATTAAAGGCATACCTAGTCGTTAGGCTGACAACATCTATTAGATTAGTGACTGCGAAGCAAAGATTTATGTGAAACAGGGTGTGCGTTCAAGGTTAACATAGGTATTAGGCATGCGTGCGGTCGATACTTTCCACGTCTTTACGGGTTTTACTAGTTTATTCATTTTCAAATTACGAAAGCTAATTTGCTTCAACACAATCGCCGCTAAAAGCATAACGCTTGTTACGTGTTTTCAATCAGTTCGCTTCTGCGTCGATTTCAGATGCGATTGCGTCGCCGTTGCGTCACGTCCGTTGTTTCGAAGCCGGCGCATCTGACATGTATCGTCCACATTACGGCATAATTAGAACCAGTTGACGGGTACTCAGATAAAAACAAATTGAGTTACATATTAAAATCACAGGTGTAATATAAGGTTAAGTAGGTGGTCCTGTCCGGTTAGAACTAAACCGAACTAGTAGTCGTTTGTAAGTTCTAGTATCAAAAAACCAAGGTCATTTTAACATTCAAACTTGTCCTTAATACATTGTTTCAAAAAGTGTGGCGGTTCGCGTCCGCGTCGCAGCCGGCGGCCTCCGTCGCGTCACGGAGGGAAAGGCATGAGGCCGCGAGTGGGCGACGCTGGCCGCTTAGGATCGATTCAATACAAACACCACCATTTTTCGATGCCAACTTCACTAACAGGATCTTCACAAATCAATATCAACACCAAGGTCAGACTGGCTCAGCTCAGCGCTTAATGTTTGCTCGCGCTGATGATCTAATCTTATTAAGTGGTCTATCTATGATTTTTGGGCTCGTCGTGTCCCAAAAACCATGGATAATCCTTTAACAGCTGATAGGGCGTCTCATGACGGCACAAAATATCTGATTTCAGGTTTTGTAAAAATGCCTTATTTCGAGATACATATTCACATTTTTGTAAAAACCGGATTCACAATATTGCTGTCAAAGGATTATCCATGGTTTTTGGGACACCCTGTATAATAGTCAATCAATACCAAATCCAAGGTGCAACAGAGGGACAATTCGGAGGTTTAATTTTCTCAAGTCTTGTCGCCGCTTGATCCGTAGATGTTCAAAAATAAGCGTTGGTATTAAGGCCAAGTATGGATAATTCGATCGTTACTCACTGAACTGAACTGAACACGTTACACACAGAAGAAGAAGAACTAAAAACAATTGGGGGCAGCTGAGATGGATTTATGAAAAACTTGCAATTCATTTATTTTTCTAATTTTGTTCCATTCTCCATTTGACTCGATTTTTTTACAATATTTGAAAGTAAAGTGCTACAGTTGGCATGTCATTGTAAAGAGTAATGACTAGAGATTTTTTTTAAACAACACAAAGTCTCTATCCCTATTAGGTTTTTTTTAAATTAGTTTAAAGTTGAATTTTTTTTCTTTTTTTTTAAACTTTGACTGCTCATAACTCAATGTGTTAGACATAGTTTTGCCCCAAAATGTCATTCATTAGATTGAACGTTTATTAGACAATAATAAAATAATAAATGTTTACAGTAAAAACTCATAAAAAAGTACTATGGGGGTTTAAAGGCCAAATTCCGGTAAATTTAAAAAAAAAGAGTTAAAACTTATTAAAAAAAAATCTGGGCCTCAATCGTCATTTTACTGAAATTGTATTTTCTAAATAGGTGTACCTACGTGGCCCTTAAGTTTGGCTAACCCTCTACCAAACACCCTGTATATTGAACTTTCTTACTTTGTCCGTCACTAATAAGATTTTACTTAAGCACACCACTAAAATTTAATCCATATTTAAATTGATAAGTTCAATATAGGCTTATTAACTGACAGAACTATATTTCTAGAGCGGTTAGTGTGTGTATAGGTATTACCTATTTAGCGTTTTGTCAATATGACTTCATTAGACAGTGGACATTATGACACCAGGGTTATCGAACATGGGGGAATTATAACATTCGGACTTTAGGACATCGATTTCTGACCTTTGGACATATAACGTATGCGTCTAACTAAACCGATTTCAATATGTTTATGTCCAAAAAAGCTTTGACAGGACTCAGAGCAAAGGAATTTCCCCGTTTGTGAGTAGTAGTAGTGAAGCTAACAATGGTAAGACTGACATTAGTGAGGAACGGGCCCCTCCGTACAATCCTGTGTGATCTATACTCACGATCCAATGCTCTAGATCAATAAACTGAGATGACACGATATTATAAATAACACGCAGCAATACACAGGAAGTAAGATGGCTCCACGTAAACAAAGCTGTACCTACACTGCTGCCGAAGTCGACGTGTTCTGTTTATCGAGAACCAGGTGAAGGACAACCATTGTTATGAGAGCAGATAATCAAATAATTGCGAAAACATACCTGCCTTTTTGCCGATCACAATATTGATGCACAACGTGACGGCGCTGCATTGGACACATACATATCGTTTACTTCTAGGAAGAAACTAAGCAGGAAGTTGCTAACATATTAAAAAAAAAATTATGCCATAAATAATTATGCCGCTTGTGGGCTAATGTCAGACAGAGACTGGACTAATACAGATCGAGATCGGGTGAGACCGGTTTGGCCGCAGTCGCACGAGCGTGAATCATTAGCTAGTCACCTAGTCGGTCAACGCTAACTGCATGTGTTGTTGCTGGTTATATTAAGACGTACGGGGATTTATAGCAATTGAATACAGCGTGAAACAATTAATGTACACCTACTTGCAAAATAGTCTAGCAATAGAAAATGCACATGATAGATAGCTGTCAGCATTCTTCAAAACACGTGTGCAGCGTAAACGTCATAAATAATAGCACTATTGCACTAGCGTGTCGTGAGAATGGTAAATGACAGTTTATTGTTCTCGGAGAATTCCAATAGGAACAGGTCGACCCACGGAGGCAGGATGAATCATCTAGGAATGACCCATACATAAAAACTCGGCATGTAATTTGAAGGCTCTAGCGTTGGTTGAGTCACTCACGGGTTTGCGCCGGTGGCTTTTATTTAATCTTAGGGAAGTTTGATGAAGAATCCCTGTTGGAGTTTAAATAAATTCCAGGCTCTCCTGTTGGATAGCAAACTGTTTAGTCTTTTTAATTTATCTGGCAATCGGCTAACGACTTAAGTAAAGCGATATAACGAATAATAAAGACCAGCTACATTAAGGTTTAAGATGGGCTTCTAGTTTCTTGAAATAATATTCAGCGCTGCGGGTGAAAAACTAACTATAAATAGCTAATGGCAAAGCTCTGGAGTGTTTGTCCCTCCACGTCCCCGTAAGTGCTCTATTGTTTGCATGCCGCTCCAGACCTTAGAGCGAGGACGCGAGATAATCCTTCCTGGGATAACCCCACCGACGTGATGTTTTGTCACGGCCGAATGTATCGCGAGCATGCAACTAATCAGCACTGCTGCATACATCATGTCGTTGTAACTAATACCGTTGTATTTTAAACGGGAGCGAGGTCGATACCCTGTGGTCCGGGATTTAAAACGTCGCAATCAATTCGTAGAAGCAAGCAGTCTCGGTAATGGTCGGGTAATAAAATATGTTACGTGAACAATATCGTTAAATTATCGGTCTCGTTTGAATTCGATTGGATTCATTGGACTTAAAATAGTATGATATTTATGAATACATAATGAAAGGCGCCTTACCTTTACGGCGATGACTTGTATTTTAAGTGTTTTGCTCTCATTCCAGAACCTGTAACAAAAAAGGAAATCAGTGCCAGTGATTAGGTGAGCGAGTAATGTTACAATATTGCTTACGCGCTTCATGACATCCCATTACTCCATAATATTTACCTTATCATAGCGTGCCTAGGCTACACTTATACCTTATACCCAAGTGTCGTGTACTTAAGAAAAGTGTTGCTATAGGTAAGTATATTTTTCCTCTTAAAACGCATTAGGACAAACTAGCCATTACTTCCACAATGCATGGTCGAGAGTGGAGTTGTTGCTCTGCCTTATAGAGTTTATTGGCACAATCCGAATTGATAAATCTTGTAGAACAATGAGTAATAAATCGGGTAAAGTTCTCGACCCGTGTCGCCTGCCATCAAATATGGGCCACTACACTACACTACGTCACTATAAATCGATAAGACCCATCTGTAACCCTAATACCAGTCGGTCCACATCACCGATAAATAAACCCAGTGAAAAGATTTTTTGTACCTACATTCCAAAGAACGAGATTTTGTTTTATTGTTCAGTTCTAGACTAATCATATCTGAGTGGGTTGAACGAGAGTTGTCTATATGTATAGACATTTAAGTGACATTTCGGCATTAAGGCGGATATAGGTATTAGCGATCTGATAAGACAGTTTGAAAATGCGTTAGGTACACGTCGGTATATTTTGTACTTGATAAGGCAACACAAAACCCAAAAATTTCAGTTAAAGTGAAGCTCACATTTTACTTCTTTATTTAAAATGGATCTCATAAAACTAATTCTTGTAGTAGCAGGTGTTACTTGACTCCCGTATCCCGTAGAGTGCCTCGCAGTTATCGCTGTGCAAACAAACACATCGAGTAAACATTTGTCGTGACGCCCAAACCACGCTTATCGCAATATACGCTTTGGATTCCATTATCACTAACAAACAACTTTGTCTTCTAACAAGTATAGGTAAGACATCTCAGAATCAGAACAACTCACATGAAGGTTTTAACTAGTTTACTGAAAATATATATTTATATTGTAAATACCAGTGGCGTGGCGTCCATAGAACCCGATTCCCACCGGCTTGCCTATTTTAAAGCATATGATTGGAGTATCTACTACTCCTGAAGAAAAAGTTACCCAAATCTGCTCCGGCTTTACTAAGAATATATTTGACGCCACGCCACTGGTAAATACATATGTCAATTCATTAAAATTTTATTGCACAAAATAAAAATGACTAACTTAATGCCAAATGGCAATCACTACCAGAAAACCATAATGGAGTGTGTTATAGGTAAGGAGACATGTAATTTAGATACAGTGAGAAAATAACGTATTGAATGTACTTAAGGCCTTTTTCTTATTTTATATTTGTTTATTATGATTTGTTGTTAAAGCGGCATTACGATACGAATACACATTCTGTGAAAATTTCAAGTCTCTACCTATTAGTACCTATTCAAAGGAATACAGCCCTGTCCTGTGAAAGACGGACGGATGGACGGAGAGACAGACAGCGGAGTAAACTTTGGGTACGGAACCCTAAAAATAACATACGATATATAAATATAAATAAAATAGTGAAAAATTGTATATTTAAAGCTCAATCATATGTTCTAAGGTGAACTGGAATTACTTCGCCGCTTTCATTAAATATTCATATGAAAATTCAAATTGAAAGGAAATAGATTTCCGCTAAACGACTAAATAGCAAAAAAGAAAGTTTACGGTTTCTCGCTTTTTGATCTAATTTACTGTTTCAATATAGTGTTGTCCTCGTTCCATGGCAAGTTACTGGCAATGGCCGTTTTTGTGCCGCAGTTAGCGTACAAATAACGACAAGCGCTCGGAGAAGGATGAAAGTGGGCGTGATATGCTTTTACTATTCGCGACCAATATCGAGCTCACACGTCCCTATTGCCTAATAAATATTTATGTTGGGAAACAACTGTCTTTAACTGCATTTACGTTGTGTTAATATCTACCGACATGTATAATTGGAGTCACATGTGGCTGATTACATTAGGTCATGCAACGTAACATTGGAATAACGCATATGCAACGTAATATTAGAGCCTTATCACACTTGCGATTTGCGAGCGAGCTGCGGGCGAGTTAGAAGCGAAGTTCCATACATACAAGTGTCGCTGGTTTTGTATGAAAACTCTCCCGTAAATTGCAAGTGTGATAACTTGATAAGGCGCTTAAAGTTTACGCAGTGCCTGCTTACAAGTACCGTAAGTACCGTAAATATGTTATGTTACCGCGACAGAATACCTAAGTACAAAAATTTTGACGTTGTCTGTAAATACTACATAGCTTCGTACAGATTCTTACTTTGACAGTGGTGATGCCTTTGCCATGGCCTTGTAGGCAGCACAGCCCGGCTGCAGCGGGAGCAGGCCGGGAGGTGAGCGACCGAGCCGCCGGTCATCGGCGCACACGCAAGAACCGATTCATCTGCGCTAGCTCAGATAAATTGCGCAATTATTAATTCTATTTCATGACCCTGACGGTCACACATCGTCCTTATAATGTATTTTATTACCAGTGAGAGGTCTTGCTGAGACAGCTTTGTTGTACAGTTTTGACGTCGAAAAATTTAAAAATAAGTCATACATACTTAATTCCAGTTAATACTACCTTTTAAAGTCTCGTCACCGACTGTAAGATATCTAGGTAGTTAAGGTAACCTTTCATGTCGCAATGTATTGAAAGGATACCTTAACTACCTAAACCTAAGTACTGTGAGGATTGTATCCTGGGATACAACCTCACTATCTCCGAGGAGACGGACTGGCAACTTTTGGAAGACAGTTCATAATTAGAATTTAAACGAATACAGACAGACTGTATTCTAGTTAGGCTCTAGTTTAAGAAGATTGTTGGAGTCTTAAGATAGATCTAGAACCGTACACACGGAATAAAAGTTAATGTAATATAAAACAATCTTTTATTATTTAAAACTCCGCCTTTATAGTACCTACAAACAACGAACGGATTTATACGATATAGGTAATTTTTTATTATCTCAAAACAAAATCTTAATGTCTTTATTACTTTTTGAGTAAGCGAACAGGTAAATAAAATGCTTTTTACTCAATAAAAGATATTCGTATTAAAAAACCGATTAAATGGATTAAAAATGCCACTCATATTTTTTTTTTTAATTGAAAGTATGTACATAACTGACGGTTTTGCAAGATCATCCAGTAATTTATCAGCTAATGAATAATTAAGTTAGGCTAATGACGTACGCAAATAAGCGTATAATGATTATTTGCATCTGAGACATTATTGAAAGAAAATATCCAAGACTCCTTTCTATTTGATGATGATGACCGATCGAATCAGGTTATTTTTATGAAGTGCCAAAACATTGCAGTTTTCAAGAAAAACTGACTTGTGACGTCATGCTCGACATGCTCAAATTGGTGCCTTATTTATAGTTTTGTCATTTTGAAATAGTTGATGGCACGAAAATGAATGCTGGTGTTCTTTTTCAAGGAGTTTCGGAAACATTTAGTGTTAATTAATTAATTTTGATTATTGGAAAATAAAATACCCTATTGATTGATAGTCATGTATCAGTGCAGTTATAGCCTTACTATTTACAACAACAGCAAAGCAGCACTGTTATCCGTGCATAAGTGTAATATTATTAGTATTATTACATAAGTGTCCGAGCGCAGGCCGTTGTGTTCAAGTAAATAAGAGCGTATATATCGTCAGTATGTGGACTTAATAATGCAAGTAGAACAAACAGCACGTGCGTAACTAAATCCAATCCACGTAATAAGTAGCGAAGTAACCAGCTTTAATATGTTTACGTATGACGTCTGCTTTTGCTTATGCATGACAAACTTGACAACCGTTACGAGAGTCCTTTCGTAGAGTGGGCTCGCGAGTAAATGAGTAGCCTAATTAGAATGCTAGTCGTGATCTGAGTTCGTCCTGCACTTTCTACTAGCAACAATAGGATCTCAACGCATTGTAAAAACATGCGTCTACCCTTGAAATAATGTCGGGTTTTGTAGTAGAAGGCTCGGGGTACATTAGAGAATGGCTAAGAGCCAGACAAAGGATGTTTGGAAAGCGACTTTTTAAATTTTCAGTGTAGGTGTAGCTGTAGGTTTTCAAGGGAAGTCTTCGCTTTTTCTGTTTAGGGCCATGGTCTACGTGGGTTTTAGTTCATGTTTGATTTTATGAGTGCCGTTTAGCTATAAGATCACCAAAAAATACGGATTAATTATTTTTTCAGTGAAACATTCGGGTAGCACAATATTGGTACATTTAACGGAGGTCAAACGTTCGCTGATAAGCGAGTTCGCGAGGCGATGACCTCGGCAAGTGTCGCAGTGCGCAGCTGTTTGAGCTTCCTCGGTACGTGCCCGATGGCCACGGGACCCGAAACACGCCCAGCCCTCGGTTCTGTAATTCTGGCCGCATTGTTTGCAGAGGCTGCTGCGGCGATGGGTTTTGTTCAATTTGATTGCCGGCCTGTTCGGTGTTTACGTTTGTATCACAATCACACGGCGTGGGGTCTCCGTGTTTGTTTAACCGAGTAAAAAGGAGTTTGGTAATTCGCTTAGTAAACGTTATTTATACTAATGAAACCTGTAACATTTTAAATTGTTATCAATGCACATATTAGAGCTGTCTGTATTTGAATTCAAAGCAGACATTTATAATAATATATGCGTTATTGCCAGTGACGTTAAATGTTTAGGGTATAACATATACCTACTTACATAATAGACACACATGTCAAATACAAAGCAATTAGCTACTCAGAAAGAGGATAAAAACAGAAATGTTGCAATTTTCTACTTATGACCATGTAAATAAAAAATAATTGACTGAACATTTAACAGTACGATCGATAACGCGATATCACTACAAGGTCACGTAATATTACCGATTGCAGTTTCTAACTTCATACCGTACCTAAGTGCGGTTTAGTTCCATTGAATGGCAGCTTCAATGGCCGGTAACATGTAGGTATGTATTATTATTATTTAGAGGGGTTATTACAACTATCGGATCGATTCAAGACACCAATCGCGTTAACTTTAACACCGTGACGCGCAAATACCGTGACGCACAGTGGGTCATACATAAGTTAGGGTAGGCAAATATGAAATAAACGTTAACTTTCAACCTTTGGATTCGAGGCCTTATATATTATATTTTATTTCAGTCCAAGATTTTTTAATTTTTAAAGACAGCCTATTCTCTAAAAAAAAATTTAAAATGCTTTTGTGCCCCCAATAGGACTTCATTTCAAGTTTGACATTAATTTAGTACATACGTCGTTCTAAAAAATCTATCTTTGTACCTAATATGGAAAATTGAATTTCGTCGAATATACTATTGACTCTTCGGCAGGTGTCAACTCTAGGCGACCCCCAGTAACTCTAGTAAGGTAAGATTCTAAATGTAGGAACCGATTTTAATTCTTAATCATCTTAAACAACTTAAATTTCAAATAAAATACATCCATATACATATAAGTAAAAAATAAACAATCATGGGCTTTAGCAATTGTGTAACTCGCGATTTAAAATGATATTAATATCGCTAATTATAATGACTCAGGTGGACAAACCGCAGACGCTTGTTAATGTGGATTTGTGCACATGACTGCTGTAGAGTTCATCCACCCTTGTAGGGTGGATATAAACACCTCATGCGGCCACCACCTTGCAAGGTTAAGCCCAAGCTCCGAACACAGCTTGATATTGTATAGCAGAGGTCTCCAAACTACGGCTCACGGGCCGGATCCGGCCCGGGAGTCGGTCCAATCCGGCCCACGGAAGAGCCCATGATCGGTCCGCGAGAGCTCGCTTTCCAGTAAATACACTCCCTCGGTCCCCCTGGACGACATCGACAGCGGCCGAGAAAAAAAGATTACATAAGTCCGTCCGTGGTCGACCATGTCGTGTGGTCCGCGTGAGATTTTCAAATGTGTGGCAGTGTGGCCGTTTGCTAAAAAAGTTTGGAGACCCCTGTTGTATAGGTTAGTGATCCTCTTAATTAAATGACTTCCAGATGTATAGTGCGACTACTATAACTTTGTAGAGCGGAACATTGCAACACCTCCATTTAAAAGTCACATTTTCATAGAGATTTGACGTTTAAATGAATAAATTTGGCACTCTAACACTATAACCGCAAGTAAGATGGCTTACGCAAGGTTTACACAGCGTCCGCTTCGTGCCCTGGAAATTAAGAATCGAAGACAGCCTGTGCGAAAATAAGGATCCCACCAAAAGCTACAAGTTTTAGATATTTTGTTGTTGTTTGTGTACTAATACTAGCTTACAATACCAAATCTCAGCTTTCTAGGACTTAAGGAAGTACCCTAAGAATTTTGATGACCATCAGTGACGAAATCAGTGTTTTATTTTAGATATCAATAAAATCTAAAGTATAAGAGTTATGCAATTGAAACTTTACATGTTTAATGAGTCCACTATTGACATCATATCCCGAGAATTTTGTTTATCTGGTATAATCCAAACCAAACATATGAGGGTTCAAAAAAAACGACAAAGCGCTTCGACAAAATGTTGTACCTAGTGCCTTTGCGCTTCGCTTCGCCTGACTCGTCTCGACGGGGGCTCTCTGCTGCTAGTCACCACATTCCGAATTTCGGATTTTATTTTCATTGCAAAGCTCGCAATCTGCACATCACTTGATACTACCGAGAAATATGCCAGAATCGGTCGGGGTACTAGGTATATGTAAATATTACTGCTTTTACACCGCGACTGAGCTGTTAGGTATTCGATACGGTTCGGAAAATCTTCGGTTCTATTTTCTCGGTAGCTTTAAACTTTAAAGGTAAGCACTAATAGACCACGTCATTGCTACCTGGTTGATTCAATTACATTAGTTCATCGGGATTAGGATACCTTTAAACATTTCTAGTCCGCTCCATGCAATCCACCCACGACGTAAATAATCAGGGATCGTACTTTTCGTGCCGATGACGTAAAAATGACGTCAAGCTACATACAGCATGATTCACTTTAGGTTTTAGATGGATTTGTCGTTACCGGAAATTACCGGTATCGTAAAAACTACGAATTAATTTTATCACTACTTTCATTAGTTGGTGTTAATGGTAGAAGCCATTTTATAAATCAAGATGTGTCTGCCTGTGTTATCTTATTTATTAAAACGGGAAAATGGAAAATAAATCAGAAACGGATTTTGACATAGAATGGACCGCATGAATATAATACATTCGGATAAGTATAGTGCCAAAGGGCATTTCTCCAGAAATATGTCTGCGACTCATTCATCTGCCTCCATACATTTAGTATGAAAAAGGGCCAGATGAATGAGGTGACCGCAGACATATTTCTGGAGAAACGCCCCAAATCGCATATCCGATTAATGTTTCCAACTTTCCGTTAAAATAAAAAAAAAAACAGACGCATACATTTTTACTTACAAAATGTCTTCTACCATTGACACCAATGAATGAAAAAAAAATTCTTGACTTAAATAATACCGGTAATTTACGGTAACGGTAAATCAATATAAAACCTTAACTAAATCAGCCTGTATGTAGGTTGACGTCATTTGCCTGTCATCGGCACGAAAAGTACGATCCCTGTAAATAATATTTTCATCCGTCCACCTGGCAAGGTCACAGCCACAGCCCCACATGCCTTCATTAAAATGACGATTCGAATCGTTAGCATTAACTTTATTGCGGTATTTCGTGTTGTAGAAGTAATTAATAAATTGATCCTTGTTTTTTACATATTCACGTTCTGGGTCTTGATTATTTGCACAAAATGAGATTTTAATGTCTAAGTAAGTAAAGTCCATGTACGTAATTAATACACGTTTTAGAGAAACGAGAAGAAAGTGGTTAAAGCGATTACTGAATTTGTTTGCATTCTATTTTCCGTATAGGTAGATACCTAACTTAAACTAACCTAACAAAGTATGCAATCTATTTTATATGTATACAGATAATCAGTAGAAGGCACTCAAAAAACTCCATTTAAGAATTGCAAGCTTAAATAACCTAACCTAAATTAAAAATTTAAAAAACCCCCGACCGAACATAACAAACGACCTGATGACCTTGAAGACCTGAACCGATTTCCACCAAACATAGCTAAGAACACTCTCGACTGATATACCTTTCAAACAAAAAAAACCGCATTAAAATCGGATCATCCGTTTGGGAGCTACGATGCCACAAGGACATTTACACATTTACACACACAGACACGTCAAACTTATAACACCCCGTCGTTTTTGCGTCGGGGGTTAAAAACCGGACAAGTGCGAGTCGGACTCGCGCACCGAGGGTCAAGTTAGGAATGGAAGGGCTGCAAGTTAGGAAAACTGTTTTATTTTCCCTGTAATATTTAGGATGATATTAACAGTCGGTAATTATTACAGATTTTTCTGTGCTTTTACTTCTCTACTTTTAATTTCCGACATCCCATTTCGGTCCCCTTTAAAAAAAAGTTATAATTTTTTTTTCTGTCCAATAGGCTCGGGTTAGCAATTTTTAACAGTACCTATTCCAAATTTCAAGTCGATAGCATTAGTAGATCCTGAGATATTTTGCTGTGACAGCCGGACAGACAGACAAAGTCGCACCCTAAACCCTTATGGTGCGACTCTGTCTGTCTGTCTACAAGCTTTTATTTAGTTTTACCTGTCCCGGTGTCTGTATATGGCAGAGTTTCTTAAAACTTTTTTTGATCACGGACCCCTACATTATTTCGAAAACCTTACGGACCCTTTTCGAATATAATGCAGAGAAAAAGAAAATCAAGGGCACATGAAAGTTTGTGTTGAAGGCATAGCCACGGACCCCCGGCTCTCGTATCACGGACCCCTAAGGGGTCCATGGACCACAGTTTAAGAAACCCTGGTCTATGGCTAATCAAATTTTGCAAGTTGAATTTGACGCACTTCCAGGTTTCCGATTGAGCTGAAACTTTGTATGACATGTAAATCAGATGACAATGCAATATTAAATATTATTATGACATGAAGCTGATCTGATGATGAAGCCGGGTGGAAGATCATCTAAATTACAAACATAAGTTCACCGTGTTTGGGCTCATTTGATTAACTTAGTTTTAATGTGCAATTTGCGATTGCACAAGAAAGTACAGTCTGCAATTAAAGTTTGTGCCTTATAACTTTTTTTTTGACTGAAACGTCTCCCATGGCCATAGGCAAATTTTGTTATCCGCCAAATTGATGTTTTTACAACGATTTGATACCCGACATCCGCAATTTTTCCAGTTGATACCATTACACGATTACAATTATGATAAAATTATAATATATTTTTGATGACATTTCGTGGTACAAAATGATGTTCAACTTAACAATACATGTTATTATTGCTTTTTCAATATAGGTTATTATTTTATCATACAGTATCATAACAATACTAGTACTTTCTTCAATTGTGTAGTGTTGCTGCTTGGTTAGGATAGGGAATGGTCTTCATCATCATAACTTTAACCCAAAGATATCCACTGCTAAACACTAATGCATAATGAACTTTGAATAAAAACATTCGTTTTATAAGCAGTTACCTTCTTGGTGGAGGTACAATCAGGCACTACCACTCTGTTGGTACGAAATGCAAGGTTCAATTTAATAAAAAACCTTTCCACCGCAACAGAATACAGAGACCGGTGTTATAAAATTCAATACAAAGTTTTCAGGCGCTGGTTTTTGCGACGCTAGACAACAAACACCCCGTGTTGGGTATATTGTTGTCCCTGTCGAACCCATTGTAGGTACGTAGTCATATAAGTATGAATGACGTATGTTTTCAGTTTTCGGACACGGATATACGATGTTTGATCTCTTTCATGAATATGTCATGGACAATTTGAGGAAGCGGCTCGCTGATTATCTGAAGTGTAACAAATTAACAATATTCAGCATCTATACTTACGCAGCTGAGAGTTTGGTTCGTAACATGAATTAACCGGATTATTCTGTAAATCAGGAGAATCTTGACACGTTCGATAATTTTATTACTGGATATTCGTAAAACCCAGCTTAGTACATAAAATAGATCAGCCGGGAAAACAAATGTAGAGTTACTTCCTCAGAGATTGAGATCTATCCATGTTGAGGCGGTTATGGTTGTTTATAAGTTATAAGCCCTTAACTGACCGCTTCCTTTGTGGATGGATTAAGACCTACTTACCTAACAAACGACAGTAAGTTCAGTTACGAGCTTGCGACAGTTATGAATAAGATTTGCTTAACAACCTAAATGGCTGAATAAATTAAGAATTACCCAAATTGAGGACACACAAAATTGCAGTTTAAGTAACTTAGACGTTCATTATATTGAAATTGTAAAGTTGTCTTACGTCACGTACCTACTGGAATTTTAGTGATCTTGTTTGGCAATGAGATATTTTATGGAACAACAATGAGGTTTTCATGCTCGTAAAGGGTGTTATAACACGCGGGCTTATAGACCAGCTCGAGCCGAATTACCTCCCGTGGGCAATAAAAATCTATAACTCCCACGGGAGGAAAAACTGTATGAAAATCTATAACTTCCGAGGGAGTTATGAGTTTAGTTTTAATATAGAACCTACCCGTACGTCATTTCAGACTAAGGAGATTTCAAATCAGCCAAGGCTTATTTCACATCATCAAAACATGGCTACAAAACCAATTTTAGTGTATACAAAACTTATGTATGGTATATTTTGCTATTATTTCAGTAATATTTGCAATTATTTTAATGCAATGAAATTAATTTAGTTCAAAATTTTATTTTGAAAATCGGTACAATCTGGCCGTATTGCCTGACATGTTTGAAAACTAAACGCAGTTCTTAGCTTTATCTGTGGAAGACTATATTGAAAAGTTGACAGTAAATAATTTGATTTTTGTCTTATTTTTTTTCCTCGCAAATGAGATGAAAAACTTTGTGTGTGTCACGGGCAGTAAGGGGATTACAAACTCGAGTCATTAAAAGACTCTCGTTAGTAATCCCTAATAGACTCTCGTTAGTAATCCCCTTCTTACTACCCTCGGTGCACAACGTACTATAAATACCCATGAAACGAACTGATGTAATAGTACATTACACACCTAGGGCGGTAAAATAAACAAAGGTTCAGACTTCAGATTGCAGCTGGAGTAATACACGATTTGGGGCTGACGAAAAATGTATTCTCACATTGTTTTATCGGTATCAGAAGTAATGGCCAGTTCACATTATTCCAGTCCAGTGATCCAGCGGGCTAATCCAGTCCAGTTGTGGACTGGAGCATATCGTTTACATTATTCCAGTCTTTTAAGAGTTGTTAAAGACTGTTACCAAAAACAACCACGCGTATTCACTATATCACGTTCAATCCAGCACTGGATTGACGGTTTACACTATTCCAGTGGCGCTGGATTGGGTGAGTTGGAATGAAAAGTTGACGGTCTCTCCTGTCACTGGACTGCTCACTGGAATGGGTCAGTGCCGGATTAGCCATATAGCAAGAGTAGCAAATGCTACGGGCCCCGCGCATTGGGGGGCCCCGCGCCCACTCGCAAAAGGGGACCCCCCTCGTTATAATTCGTAGCGCCTCTTTGAAGAGAAATGCTACAGGCCCCGCGCTGGCTTAATCCGGCACTGGAATGGGTAGGTACATTTTAGTGCATTCCAGTGACGGTTCACATTATTCCAGTAGCATTCCAGCACTGGATTGGATTGCTGGACTGGAATGCTACTGGAATAATGTGATCTGGCCATAAAGTGTTCTATTGTAATAGATATATTGCGAATAAATTGCACATTGCACAAGTCGTTGAGTAGAGCTCGTGATCGAACGTCTTTCACTGCGCGGGCAGGCTATTCTGCAGCGTTAACAATGTTATCCGCACAGATCAGTTCTCGTTCAGACCGACCTTGTTATTTACTTTCATTATATGGAGCAGAGTGAGCATTGTACAATTGGCTTTGGTACAAATATAGCAAGCTTTTGTTATATTTCTCTGAGTCTCTGATCGTCACTATTCGAATTAGAATGATAGTTGAAAGGTCAAAGAATATTCGTTCTTTGTTATGGGACAGCTTTTGCTCGCATAAACGTCAGTTACGTATTGTTCCACGATATTTGCTATATTGGTAATAAGTAGCTAATTAGATAATGATATCGTGCAGGAACATGGTGCTGCTTTCGAGTGGCAGTGGCACTGATGGTCAGTCGGCAACGAGCGCCGCGGTGGTGGCGTTTGCGCAACCTGCTTGCGTCAGGGTTCAGCCCCGGTCGACACTCGGGCCTATCTACTTTATCCACATTTATTTCTTTCCAGTAGCGTTTGATTGGATACGACACCACGCCGGTGACCTCATACGTAACGGTTCGTATCCAAACCCTTTCATCCTTGACTTGACATTTGGCCGTTTCCTCATTGTGTGTCCGTGTCAGCTTATTCGTGATGCGCAAGTACGGAACAATGATAATGATACAGTCAATGAATTAATTACAGTTTAATCCTCGGATCGGCAGGTCAAGATTCACGTGTGCTAGATTAGGGGGAAAATAATTTTAATGCAGTTAGTGTTCGGCTCGTCAAAACGTATTAGATGAAGCGTGAGATATAGGTATAGAAACAATTGTATTTGATTAATTGTTTACCTACTACTCATAGCAAAGAGCGCATAGTTGGCAAGCGGCGTGCATTCTGCGCCGGCGTCCATGGCGGAAGCGCTTACTGACCCACATGCTCCTCTGCTTAGCGTGCGCAGTAAAATGCTACGAAATCGAATAATTTTAGGTTAAAATTTACATATGCTCGCATGCATTCCAAGTTCGCAATGCGTGTGAATCACGTGTTAGACCGCGCTTTCAGTTGTATCCGTATTCAGTCTAGCCTGCCGGCATTCAAGTCTGATTTCACGATACGTCATAATGCGTACCTAAGTTATATTTGTTATTTAGGCGATTGTCAAATCCAAACTGGGTCCGGCAGATTTGATGAAGGCATTATAGACACCGGTACTCTCAGGTTTCTTAGACATTGCTTCACTACAAATTGATTTAGGTATCTACCTACTTCCTAGGTTTGATTGATAACTGGTGATACTCGTATACGATATACCTAGGTAAGGCTCACGTTTCGGAGAGATTATCAGATCAGGTATGAACCTATTACGTGTGTCAAAGGGAAGTGTTGAGGCAGAAACTTTGATAAAGTCAAATGTAGGTAATGTAAGAACTGGTGTTCTGAATTAAGTAAATAAATCATTACTGACCTTTTTACCTACTTTCCAATCAATATAAAAGCTGCCTTCAGTGGTTTAGGTCGGAATGTTGTTCGATCCAGCATGAACTATATTCATCAGGGTATGCAAAAAACAATATTAGTAATAAATATTAAAATATTTTATATTCCGATATACATTGGATATCAAAACAATGCAATTTTCATTCTGTAAATAGTAGGTAAAGTAATGAAACATATGCCTGATTATTTAATATTTAGTTAAATTATAAAAAGTAATAAGTAATACATACTTAATGGAGATTTATTTTTATTTAGAACACAGTCGAACGAAACCGATTAATGAGTCAACAGCTGACAAATCATTCAAATTCACTTTCCATGCCCATGGTATGAAAACTCTGGGGGATGGAGGAAATCCTCTATGTTTATTACCTCCTGAAAAATAACCATATGATATGGACATCAGTCTATTAACTAGAATAATCTAGAATGACATAATTATTCTAAAGGAACTTAACTAATGCGATTGGGTCAAACTGAAAATCTTCTTTGAAGTCAAAAAACAGTATTAGAAACCCAGCTTTACAGGTAAATTTCGGAAACATGAAAATAGTGGGTTGGTTTGAGAGATTATAAATGAAAGAGAAGTAGAGTCAATATCGTAACCTTGGCAGGTGAAGGTGCAACGCACACGGAAGAGATCCTCGTGATATATATACTAAATTGGTAATTTGGTATGACATAAGCGGAACACTTTAGTTAAAGGACCCGTAGGTATTGAGTAGTGTACCTACCTACATATTGCAGCTTCCATACGTGTAGCCTGAATCAGAGCATTATGGGTATCTTTATTATCTTTGTCAATAGCCCGTTTTTCAAGACAATATTGTGGATGTAGAATGTAGAGCATAGATTTAGTGTCAATTAAAAAAAATGTTTCTTTAGAGCCGTTGTTTCATTAACTACATCAACATAGAAATATCATAATGATTAAATAACAATTCAGTAAGTAGGTATAATAGGCTAGATGACTAAAAAAAACTGTTTAGTCCGTCTGTTACATTATGAAAAAATATTGTACACGTATTTTTTGTTTTGTTTGACAAACAAAAACTGACGAGGATAGAGTGCTTAGAAGTTTCGAGTGACGTCACTCTTGAGTACAAATTGTACTCAAGAGTGACGTCACAAGCCCCCACTCCAGAAGTTTGATGATCTATAACTTTGTCGACTTTTAATAATTTGTACGTGTCCCATATTTTTCCATAATCTAACTGACGGACTAAATAGAATTACATATTTTTAACCCAGTCATCATCCCTATTATGGTGATTTGAACATATGGAAATCTGATAGACACACAATAATAACTTCGTATGATGGTGAATAAATATTGTAACATATTTCGTTAATAAACTTGATAGGCAAATTAAGAAAATTGACATAAATTCTCAAAATAGGAATTTTTACTTGATAGTTTATTTTTTTCTGCAGGTATGGCACTAAGCAATCCACATTACAGAGAACTTACTTAAGGTGAAACAAAACACATGTCTATGTAGATTTATTTAGTGGAAGTAAATGATAACCCCAGTTGTTTGTGTTGAAAGCCAACCAATTTGAATCACTTTATTAATGCTGACCTGGCAAAGTATTTCATTTGTTTCCAATTATTATTGCCAAACCCTTTGTCTCGGAAACCCGTGGAGGTATCAAGTTGAAAATAATACCATATAGGTACTCAGGTCTACGCTCAATTGAAGCTGTGAAAAAATCAAACTTCTAACTTAACGTGAAAAAAAGATACGGCCGTTTATGCCGCAAAAAACGGAAATTTCGACACTCTCATGGAAACCAAAATTCAAAGGGTACTTTCCGTTGTCCTAGCACTATGAAATTTGGCAAGTAATTTGTATTAATGTAATTTAAATATGGGCAATAGCCTGAAATGATTTTTAATTTCAACTTGATTTGTAATTATTAGGACAGTGGGCATTTCTCAAACAGTTCAAAACCAATGAACACAACAAATTGTGCCTTAGGTTAAATTTCCTAATCTATAATCTGATCTAGTTTTTCAATAAAAAAATTAACTGTATTGAATTTTTTTATAAATGAGGTTTTGTAACTTATATTTAAATATAATTTTTTAAATGACTTCATAAAATTTTCTTTTTTTTAACAAGTTTTTATTTAGTTTGACTTGTCCCGATGTCTGTGTCTGTATTTGACCCACTTCCCGGTTTCTGATTGAGCTGAAATTTGGCAAGAATATGTAAATCAGATGATAATGCAATATTATTATAACACGGAGTTCATCTGATGATGGAGCCAGATGGTATCCATAGCATCATCTAAATTACATAAGATAAATCAGCTGTGTTACGGCTCATTTGATAAGGTTTGACATGCAGTTTGCGATTATACAAAAAAAGTGCAGTTTATTATGAAAGGTTCCATCAAAAAAACATTTGACAGAAACATTTTAATGATGCTATATAATATTGCTAATAAAAAAATAGTCCAAAGACACCTATAAAATATTACACATTCCACTTTTGACTATAGTGAAAGAGTTGTGTCATACATTTTTAGCTCTATGCTTAATGTTCCTGGTGGTTTAGGAGCATTCCACCAAAATGTCCCACAGAAGACACCATTTTTTTCATACTTCTAACAAAGTTAGGAAGTCAATTTTTGGCATGTCAATATTTTATAGCTTGGTTTCTACATTGATAATGTAATTTAGGACTTTCTATATATTTTTAAGGTAGCTGAGCTGCCATAGTAGTCTTGTGCAGGACAATAGACGATTAATGCTCCTTTAACACACAAGTAGGTACAATGTGTAGTAATAAAAACATGATGTTCTTCATTCTTTTCTGGATTGTTAGTAATTAGTGTTTAGATAAACTGACACATTTTATGTACTACAATAGATAAATAACAGACATAATTATGACCAAATCACTGATTTCTTTTAAATTGGAAAATGCTCGAATTTCTGTAATTCTTAAAGGAAGTTAAACAGACTGTGATGTCGTTAAAGTATATAGCTAAGTTTTACTACATGTGTTATTGAGAGGTATAAAAATGTTTCCTAAAATAGGCATTGATTTATACATCTCGTAGACTTATTGGTAATTAATGAAGTAGGTACCTTAGCAATAACATATTCATGGAACGATAGGTGCCTATTTTCCCTGCCCCACAATAAGACAAATCAGCTGTGATTACCAAACACAGGCCGAGAACGAAAATAACAAAATCAATAACCACGTGATGGCGTGTTACCGTTTTTTACCTGCTACGGTAATTACATAAACCTGTATCTATCCAACTTTTCTCCTATTTTTGACGAGGTTGAACAGGCATAACGGAATTTTACTGCTCTCAAAATAAATACAATGTGTGTCACATATTTTTCTTGCTTTGTACAATCTCATTGTGCGTATAGCACTTTTGAAATATAGGATTATAGGAAAATATCTAAAATTAACATCTTCTACTTACGCTATATTATGATGTAAAGGTGCTCCTGGTGAAATGGGTACAGAACAATGAGGACTCCCGTGTTTCCTTTGTGAGAGGAAGGCGATGAACGTCACACCAAATTGGTAAATGCACTATTACAATAATTCTTGAATCCGATTTTCAAATATCACACGCAATAATTAGGAATAAACAAATAAAGGTTCACTTGTCAATAAAAATTGTCAACAAAATATTAAACTAACAAATCGTCTCGATACACTCACTCAGACGAGAACAGAATTCTACTGGTGGAGGTGGCGTTTGGTAAGTTTTGGTTGGCTGGCTTGTAGGGTATATTTTCAGCGGTGTGAAGTTATCCGTGAGCCATAAATGCCAAATTCCATCAGCTGATTTAGCAAAGATAGTGACATCTCTGTTTACTATAAATAACGAATATTTCCTAATGTAAGTCATAGATGGCTGACCAATCGAGTTAGATGGTGGCAGTTTGTAATCTGAATCACTGCACATAGATGGCGCGGAAAGTTATAAAGTGTCGTGTTTGCCAAGTATCATGACTAGTAGATTCCACTACAGTTGCTAAGATGTCGCTTTATTTTAATTGTCTGAAAAGGTTTATTTTAGGCGATAGCAACGTGATTTTTATTCCCTTATTGTCAAAATTGTGTAAATCCATTATGATATTTTAGATAATTTTATCAAAGTGAATAATTCACCGATATACGTCTTGTGATTGATTAAAAATTGCAATGCAGCGTAAATACTACATTTTGAATTGTATTATTTGTATTTATAGTTCATTTACTATTATACATAATAGTATTACGTTACTGAATGCTTATTTCGACCCACTACATATGTGGCCTCTTGGTCTAGGGGTATGATTCCTGCTTTGGGTGCAGGAGGTCCCGGGTTCAAATCCCGGAGGGGCCCTCTTTTTGCTTTAAAATCGTATTCCAAGTGGAAAGCATTGATTTGATTACCCAATGTTCCATTTTATTTGATGCACGTATCGTTAATATATGATATACATGATAAAACTCTTTTCATCACACTTGCTCGTAAAGGGTGTTATAACACGCGCGCTTATAGACCAACTCGAGCCGATTTACCCCCCGTGGGTTACAAATATCTATAACTCCCACGGGAGGAAAAACTGTATGAAAATCTATAACTCCCTCGGGAGTTATGAGTTTAGTTTTAAAAGTCGTACGTCATTTCAGACTAAGGAGGTTTCGAATCAGCCAAGGCTATTTCACATCTTCAAAACTTGGCTACAAAACCAATTTTAGTGTAAAATAAAACTTATATGGTATATTTTACTATTATTTCCGTAGTTTTTGCGATTATTTTAATGCAATTAAATTAATTTAGTTTAAAATTTTATTTTGAAAATCGGTACAATCTGGCGACATTGCCTGTCAAGTTTAAAAACTAAACGCAGTTCTTAGCATTATCTGTGGAAGACTATATTGAAAAAGTTGACAGTTGAAGTTGTCTCTTAGCGGGTGCGTTTAGTTTATTTCATTTTTATGTTTTATTTTTTTTTCCTCGCAAATGTGATGAAAAACATTGTGTGTATCACGGGCAGTAAGAAGATTACAAACTCGAGTCATTAAAAGCCCTCCGCCTACGGCGTCGGGCTTCTAATAGACTCTCGTTAGTAATCCCCTTCTTACTACCCTCGGTGCACAATGTACTATTCATGCGTCTGGTGTCCTGGTATTGTTATGGTAGCGTTGACAATCATCCTTGTGATTGAGCCATACGTACCAAGAAAGCATTGATTTGATTACCCAATGTTCCATTTTATTACGATGCACGTATCTTTAAAATATGATATATGTAAATGGTTGACATTGTATGAATTTCTTGCGAATTAGCTATGTTACTGTACCCGAAATTTGTTAGATAGTACATTAGACAACTAGGGTAGTAATACAAAGAAAGGCCGAGATCGCAGATGTTTGCGGTCCGAGCTGCAAACGAGGGACCGAAATATGCGACGAGGGCTTTCTTTATTACCTCCCATGCTGTGTACCTACATCATATTTATGTCTACACTTTGCCAGAAAGACCAGTTGTGGCATAAATTATATAAGGGATATCTTGTTAAAATAAGCAAAATAAAATAAGGACACATGTTGAAGTTTTAAGACTTAAGTTCGATACCCAAAGTGTCAGGTAACTTTTCTTTCAACACACTTGCTCGTGAAGGGTGTTATAACACGCAGGCATATAGAACAGCTAGAGCCGATTTATTTTAATAAATTGGTATGAAAACCTACGTACGTCATTTCAGACTATGGATGTTTCAAATCAGCCAAGGCTTATTTCCTATCTTCAAAACTTGGCTACATAACCAATTTTACTGTATATAAAACGTATACGGTATTTTTTACTATTATTTCAGAGAGTATTGCAATTATTTGAGTTTTTCTTTCCTAAAAAAATCCTAATAATAAGTTGGTTGGACTGCAGATAGGCAGGCCACTTGTTAAGCCACGAGTCCTAGGAGAGAGCAAAAAGAAGAAACGTAGGACAAATATTTGTTATACGTATGCTTATACGTACTGGGTGGATAACTGGATAGGATAGGGGCGGAATACCTATATAGAATGTATATTACCTAATATAGAATGAAACGCTGATGTTTGTTAATATAATCTTGACTTGACACAGATGACACTGTGCACTGATACTTGAATATACAGGGTGTCCCTAAAACCAACTTTGATGCGAAAAGGGCTGATAGACCAGCTCATAAGACACCAGATTAAGTAAATTTGACCTCGGTAAAAATCTCTTAGTTTTCGAGATATTGACGTTTTTGCAAAACTCGTGCTAAGTGATACCCTGACTCGGTTATTTGAGTGTCATGACTAAAATATCAAGTATTTTTCAAATCTGTTTTTTGATATGGGTAGCCAAATAACTATGCTATTAGACTTCTGTTGCATAAAATACTATTATGCAATACAACTGTTGCATAAACAACTAAATTTTCCAATTTCTGTTGCGGTATTTTCGCAACGTAACCGAAGGTAGGAATGTACAAACATACATGCCCAAATGAATTTGGCACCCACGTCTCGGGACTATTACATTTGTAGATTTACGTGCTAAAATTACGCATACGACACTATTTCACCGTTGTCAACGTAAGTTCTAATTTGTAAAACAGGAACGTGTGCCTCGGCAGCCTTATTCCAAAACTACCATGTACCCCTGTATAAAGCAAAACCACGGAACTCTCACACTTGAAAGTCTCAATGGTATTAGCAAACAGTCTAATATGGCTTGTTCCAGGCGTATTTCTCGTTGTTCTGCCACACCGCCTTATTCGCAGTTTTGGCGTGCCGCACACGTTCTACTACTACAGTTTGCTAAGCGCTAACTTCAAATAGCCTTATATCATTTCGGCCACGCAATTGGCTGTAATTATAAATTACATGCAAGTGCGCACGCAGCAGCGGCCGAGTAGGAAGCGCTCGGTGCGTTACTCAAACATGCTAATCAGTCATCCGCTAATATTGTGTAACTGATATTGTTTATTTAAACTCTACAATTCGTGGAAACGTTTGCCGTGAACAGGAACAACAGGGTTGTGTTGGTTATTTATTTATTGGTACCCATTTAGAGTCCGTCTACTCTAAGCCTGCAGAGGTCGAAAAAAAGGTTTTATTATTATAATATGTATGGCAACATGGGGAAAGCACAGCAAGAGGATTATTTAATCTTGATACTTGGCAATAATTCCTCCCTTTATTATAATATGTGTCTACATATCTACGGAAATAATTATCCGGGTCAGTCTTGCACAAATCGATGTACTTCCATCCACCCAAAATAAGATCCGATCAAAATTGTTATACCTATACCTAGGTTATTATAGCTTAAAATAATTAGGAATTCTAAGCAATACAATTATTATATTATGCATGTTTGCTGGAGCAAATATACTAATGATCTACTAGTAAAAAAATGTAACAATAATGACATACTACCTACTTAATATATACCATGTTATCTGTAAAATATTAACTGTAAATTAGAAGATAAAATACCATCAAAAGAGTTTCTCATATAAGTGAAATGTAAACTTCTTTTTGAGGAAATAATTAATTCTTTAACCCGAATAAGCGTTTTGTTCCAGGGTTTTGGATAATTTCTATACTTTTAAGTATTATGTTTATACAATGTACATGTATACAAGCATTGCTTAGTTTAGTTGGGTTGGAATTAGATCGATTTGTGCAAGACTGTCCTGAATATTTATCTTTTTGCCAAGAATCAAGACTAATTAATCCTCTTGTTTGTGATGTTGCCACATGTATTTGTTAAAATAAAACCTTATTTCGATCTCTTGCAGACTTAGCGTAGGCGGACTCTACTACTCTAGTTACGGAAAGTTTAGTCGAGTCAATACGCGGCAACACTATATTCGAATTTTTATTTAACTAGAGTAAATTCAAATCTAATCATATATTTTGCAAGTTGGCCTCAAGGGCTCTTTCACAGGTTTGACTCTACCGGCGCTTTGGTTTTTTTTGTTTGCTGTTGCAAAAATCGGACTCGGTGGGCGCCGTGGCGTTCCCTGGGGTCGAACCAGGTCGCTGACCGGACCACCTTGAGTGGATCGGACTAGGTGGAGGCCGGGGGCGCCTGGGGTCGAACCAAGTCGCTAGTCCCGGTCCACCTTGAGAGGGTCGGACTAGGTCCCGGCGCTTTGGAAATCTTCTGTAGGTTTATAATGCTACGCTTTGTCACGCGATAAATAAGTGATAAAGCGTCCGTCACTCTCACACACTATATGTCAGAACGTGACGGCCTACTGGTAATAGGGTTGCCAGATTGAATTGCCCTATAATCGGGAGCAGGAAACAATATGTCGGGATTTTGAGACTTTGGTCGGGAGATGCCCCGCGCGCTCCACGCGCGAGCTTTCTTTTTTTAGCCTGAAAGACCAGGAATTTTGCTGGCCGGACCACCTTGAGTGGATTGGACTAAGTTCTAAAATGAAGTCGTTTGTCGGGAGATTTTCTTCTTTGTCGGGAGTCGGGAGGACATACAAAAAATCGGGAGAATCCCGTTAATTCACGACCATCTGGCAACCCTAACTGGTAAGAAGAAACTTGACAAGCGCACATCTGATGCCGCCGCTGGCGCCTATGCGTCAAAAAATATCTCGCGGATGATACTTATTAATTTCGTCCTTCAGTTAACAATCTATTATTAATTCGCTGTATTTCTTTCAAACCTAATTTCAAACGAAGTATGGAATGTAGTTAGTATAGCATGCGAGCTAAGGGACTTTAATGGAAAGCATACCTACGTTAAGGCGATTAATGAGTCTTTGCGAGCGAAGTCGTGGGAAAAAGCTAGTCTCATATATTTTGTAACTCAGGTTAGGTACAAAATATATGAGGCTATACTATATGAGAACCTCTCCTTATAAATTATGGTGGATCATGCTAATCCAATCACTGGAAGTGGGTGGAAATCGATATGGCTAGTTAGACACTTAACGAAGAAGAAAAGTTAAATAAAAGCTTGTTAAGGAAGCGCCTTTGGTCTATACAGTTTCATTCATTACTTAGGATAGGGGAGGTAAAAACTTTTTCCGAGTATAAACCCTAACTTACACAAAGCTTTAACTTATTCTGATTTTCATAGATATAAAAATATTTTTACTAAAAAAAACCCGACCGCGGTAACACTTTAAAAGTGCATAAAATCCACCATTTTGTTTATTTTAACGAACTTCATACCCAGTAACACTCGCGCCATCAAGTCAAGACGAATCTAATGATGTATCATTTATCAA
Organism: Eudemis profundana; assembly: GCA_947034925.1. Taxonomy (NCBI): domain Eukaryota; kingdom Metazoa; phylum Arthropoda; class Insecta; order Lepidoptera; family Tortricidae; genus Eudemis; species Eudemis profundana. Next base: position 17,395,738 of record OX344798.1, read on the forward strand.
AATCGGTTGTGCCGTTCAGTAGTTACGAGTGGACATAGGAACGGACATACATACAGGTCAAACAGATAACCCTCCTTTGGGCTTCGCCGCAGTCGGGTAAAAATGTGATGCATTAGTCGCGAGAAATGAGACGCGCCTTTACAGTGCGTCAACGTCTTTTGAGCAGCGGTGTGAACAGGAGCATGCATTAATAAAAACGTGACGTATGCGTCTCGTTACGTTATTGCGTTTACGGTGCGCCAACTTCTTTTGAGCAGCGATTTGACCGCTCCTTAATGTAAATTTTCAAATTAGCATAACTATAATATTATAATTATCACGTAAAAACCATTAATAATATGACCAGTTCTTCTTGCAGTGTTACTGAATGAAATCGACTTTAAGCAGACCTTCAGCGCTCCAAAAAAGATTTATGGCTAGGCGTCAACAATAAGTGCTTTTGTTCGAAGGCGAAGGTCCTTTGACCGAATGATAAAAATGTCTTTAAAAATAATTTTCCTTGTTATTGCTGGTAGATCGCCTTATCGATATATAAAATTGTAATTAAATTGTAGGTACTCCTTTTTTAGCTGAGACGGTGCTTTTATTGCTTAAAGATCTAAAAATGCCATACAGTAGCTACATTGCCGATAGCATATATTGTACACCACATTAACCGAATAAAATAATAAGTTCCCCGATTGTTCGAATATGGCTGGAAATCTTTTTTATTTCAAAGAGTACAGCAAGGGCAAAGGGCCACCTTCCAGTTGGTGCAACTGCCATTGCAACCAGGACAGGATCGATCTAATGACGGGACCTTGGAGAAATCGAGGGAACTCTTCCAATATTACTAGTATACCTATAGCGATTTTAATATTTTTCTAGTAATAGATTAGTTTGAAGTCAGTTATTTTTGAATTTGTAATTTTGTGTTACGTTTTTGCATCGAGAGCGAACATTTTCCATAGGAGATTTAATAAGTGTCTAATTGGGTACTTGACTGTAACTAAAATTTGTAAAAATTATACAAGATCCTGTTAAAATAAGCAAAGTAAGGAAATATGTTAAAGTTTTGAGTTTGATACCTAACGTGTAACCTTTTTTGTGGGCCTGCAAAGTTGAGTGGGAAAGTCCATTTTTACCAGACTGCGGCGAAGCCCAAAGGAGGGTTATGTGTTTGACCTGTATGTATGTATGCATGTATGTATGTATGTCCGTCCCTATGTCCACTCGTAACTACTCAACGGCACATCCGATTTTGATAAATGATACATCATTAGACTCGTCTTGATGGTGCGAGTGTCACTGGGTATGAAGTTCATTAAAATAAACAAAATGGTGGATTTTATGCAGTTTCAAATTGCACCGCGGTCGGGTTTTTTTAAATAAAACTGTGGTTATTAAAGTATAAAATTATTAATACCATTAAATAACCCATAAAATGGTAACTTTTGTTATGAAACTATTTGGATAAACGCAAGTTTTAACATAGTTGCAGAATAAAGTTTTTGATTTCCCCAAACAACGTATGCCTCGTGGCGTCACGTTGTAATGGGCCTCAGTAGGAAGCGTTTGGGCACGTAGGTACCTATTTGGGAAAGTCTAAAAATGTGATTTTAACATTGTAGTATCTCGGTGAGTTTTTATGATACTGAAGTGGTTTTTTCAATAATATTTCTATTATTGAGTGAAAGGTGTTCCTATAACATATCCAAGAAAAAGTTGTCAAATAGCCAATTCTGAATTTTATAGCAATAATAACACAGATTCCTATAAAGGTCTGTAACTTTTTCACAAATGCAATAATTTGCAATCTCTTTCTTTTTGTACAAGAAATTTAGAATAGCTTGATTTTATTATACGAAAACATAATTATTCTAATTGTATTAACAGTTAGATGCAGACATATTTCTGTAGTTGGGTGCATAAATATAGAAGGACACTCTAAGACAACTGACTATCTACATCATAGCGTTTCCCCCATCAAAATGAATTAGTTTTATTGTGAAAAGGTTCAGTGGCTTAGGAGTCAAATTGGAATATGCCAATTTTCCAAGATTTGTAGGTTGCCAGAGTTATATTGCCATTTGGCACGTTCTATATGTAGCCAGACTCTGGTTCCATAGTGACAATGATATTTCTTTTTAACGGTCGGATTTACCGGTTCACGGAATACCAGTTTAAGTATAGCGTTTAGGTATAAACGGCTAACATTTCCAAGTTAAATAGAAATACGTGAGCAATGTCAATAACGTTCGCTAATATATATTTATAGCCATTTCACGCTACAAATAAAATGTCTTTATGCCACACCTGGCCATAAAGTGACTTTTTCCGCACGCTGCGCATACGGAAAAGCCACTTTCTGGCCAGGTGTAGACATAAAATGATGTACACAACATGGGAGGTAATAAAGAAAGCCCTCGATCGCATATTTACGTCCCTCGCTTGCAGCTCAGGCCGCAAACTTCTGCGATCTCGGCCTTTCTTTATATTACCACCCTAGTTGTGTAATGAACTATAGCGTGTTATATTGTCTCGAAAATGAGAAACATCAATTTCTTTATCTGTAAAGTTTATTCTCTAGTCTTAAATATATTATTTAGTTATTGAATGAAAACTATTTTAACGCCAACAACGTCAACTATTGAATGTGTTTACTAGATCTTAATAAGTATAAGTTATTCAGGCTTGTGTACACACAAAGAATTTGGCTTTCGGAGGTGTACGTCAGATTCCGTTTTCGTCAGATGCACTTGTAGGTCAGATTCCGTTTTCGTCAGATGCCTTGTAGGTCAGATTCCGTTTTCGCCAGATGCCTTGTTGGTCAGATTCCGTTTTCGCCAGATGCCTTGTAGGTCAGATTCCGTTTCCGCCAGATGCCTTGTAGGTCAGATTCCGTTTTCGTCAGATTCCTTATAGGTCAGATTCCATTTTCGTCAGATTCCTTATAGGTCAGATTCCGTTTTCGTCGGATGCCTTGTAGGTCAGATTCCTTTTTCGTCAGATTCCTTGTAGGTCAGATTCCGTTTTCGTCGGATGCCTTGTAGGTCCGATTCCGTTTTCGTCGGATGCCTTGTAGGTCCGATTCCCTTTTCGTCAGATTCTGACTTAGTCAGTTTCCTAGTGCGTCAGACTCTTATTTGCTGGATTTCCAATAGGTCAGGTTTCGTTTTTGCCAGACAGACTCCTAGTAGGTCAGATTCACATTTTGTTATATTCTTAGTGGGTCGGATTCCAACTTTTAAGATTCCTAGTAGAGTGAGACTGGCTGTGATCTGTCACGCGACAACAAAAGCCAGACGTAAACTTACATTCTGAACCATTTTAAAGCACATACATGACTGAATATTCTAATAAAAAAAATATATATATAATACCATAAAACAGGGTCAATAGGGTTCGTTGGTTGAATAGAGTTTTTACTGGGTTTTTAGGGTTCCGTAGCCAAAATAGCAAAAACGGAACCCTTATAGTTTCGTCTGTCTGTCCGTCCGTCCGTCTGTCCGTATGTCACAGGCACTTTATTTAAAAAACGGCATCATGGATATTGATAAAATTTAGATATAGGTGTATTGTATGAGCCGATACTTAGTTTAGTAGTTAAACAACTAAAATAAATATTCTTGGGAGGGGGGGGCACTCCATACACGTAACAGAAATTAAAAAAATATATTTTCAGCAAATTTATATCGACATTTCTTTTCAAAACATTTTAAGGTTCCTAAGTAATGTTTTTGATTAAGTGAATATCTTTGGAAAAAACCGCTCCGAAAGTTGTGAAAATTGTGTCCCACCCTCAATCTTCTAAACCGTGTGTCCGGAAAATATGAAAAAACGCTTTATTGATTCTTTCAACGAAAATTATTTTCAACAAGATCGGATTAACCGTTCTTGAGATATTGCCGATAAAACAAAAGGACGTAATTGCCATGAATTGCTATGAAGATACGCTCTTTTGTTGGTGTACTTTTTTACATCGTATTTTTTACCCGACAACGGCAAAGCAAAAAGAAGGATTATAATTTTAGTGCCGTATGTATACATAAATGTATGTAGGTATGTACGTCTGTTCCCTCGTAACTTAAAAATGACTGAACCGATACGAACGCGTCGCGTATGATCAGTTGGAACTTGGAACCAAAATTAAGTTAGGGACCGTGATCCTCAAAAAAGATAAGGACTAAATATCATCAAGTCGTATTGAACTATGTGGCAATTTATAGTACATTACTACAGAGGCCGGGAAGTAAGGGGTTGCCGGCCGAGTACATATAGATGACCGAGCGAAAGCAAGGCCAGATAGTTACGAGGCCGGCAACCCCTTTTCACGCCGAGGTATGTATATCCTTTCTCAAATATGCAAAACAATCAATTAAAAACACTCCAAAAAATCTACCTTTATTCGAACATTTCGAACCATTCTTTCGCATTTTAGTGTGCGAAAAGGTTAAATGCAAATATAACGCCTATGAAGTTGTGATATCCTAGTACCTCGTTTGGGATCATTATTTATTTATAATGATGTGACTCGAACTTTACAATAGTACATTACAAAGACTACTAAACTAATTAAACTAGGGTGGTAATACAAAGAAAAGCCGCCGAGATCGCAGAAGTTTGCCGCCCGAGCTGCAAGCGAGGGACGTAAATATGCGATCGAGGGCTTTCTTTATTACCTCCCGTGTTGTGTAAATCATTTTATGCCTACACTTGGCCAGAAAGCGGATTTTATTTATATATTTACGTACGCGAAGCGTGCGGAAAAACCACTTTATGGCCAGGTGTGGCATAAAAATATAACTGCAATAGCGTGCCAAGTCGAGTATCACAGCAGACTCAAAAATTGACGTTCCATGAAATAAATAAAAAGATATATGAATCTGACTTACTCGGAATCAGACAGAATCGGACTAAGTCGGGACCTACTAGGAAACTAAGTCGGAATCTGACCTACAAGGAATCTGACGAAAACGGAATCGGACCTACAAGGCATCCGACGAAAACGGAATCTGACCTACAAGGCATCTGACGAAAACGGAATCTGACCTACAAGGCTTCTGACGAAAAAGGAATCTGACCTACAAGGCATCTGACGAAAACGGAATCTGACCTACAAGGCTTCTGACGAAAAAGGAATCTGACCTACAAGGCATCTGGCGAAAACAGAATTTGACCAACTAAGCATCTGGCGAAAACGGAATCTGACCGACAAGGCATCTGGCGAAAACAGAATCTGACCAACAAGGCATCTGACGAAAACGGAATCTGACCTACAAGTGCATCTGACGAAAACGGAATCTGACGTACACCTCCGAAAGCAGAATTTGGTACCTAGAGTGGGGTTAGAATGTGTTAGAATTCGTTTGGTCTAAACCCACCTTAAGAATCTCGCACTCATTCGATTTAAAAAATTAAATCCTTTATAGTAAGGAAGTCTAGAAAAACAGATTTTAATGAAGCCATTGCGTCGGCCGCGGGTACCAATTTTGGACAGGGCACTAGTGATGGAAATAACTGGTTGAAAAAGGCAGTGCGGATCATTTCCTTTTCGATCACAAGCCTTATTTGGAAGTCATAAGGGTTAGTCTCATCTCGTCTAAAAAAGCAGCTGGTCTAAGCAGTTAACTGGTCTAAAAAGCAAATGGTCTAATTAGCAACTCGTCTAAAAAGCAACTGGTCTAAGTAGCAACTTGTCTAAAACGCACCTAGCAGCTGGTCCAAAACGCTTCTCGTCTAAAACGCAACTGGTCTAAAACGCTACCCGCCAATAATGCAACTGGTCTATAACGTTCTTTGTCTAAATCTCATACCGTCAAAAATTAATGTCTTCTAAACTCAAATTAGTCAGCACTGATTTGTATCAATCATAATATTTTTATTATTATTTAAATTTTAAGTATCTATATGTACAGTCAACTCCTTTACTACAAAGACATGTGTCCACTTTTTCACCTTATTGTTATTGCATTGAGATAAATTCAAAAGTGGATACTTATTTTCGTAGTCTATATACCTATATATAGGTATATAGACATACAGGTAGCCTACCTATTTGCGCTTGCGTTAAAGTATTTAGCCGCAGCCCACTTCTATGTACAGCCGGCTGCAAAAGTCCATGGACAGATCGAAATCATTTTCCTGTGAAGGGCACCCTTGGCGCCACTATCTATCAGTCTAATATACAAACTGCATGTTGCTGGTTCAATAAGATTTCACTAGATGGCGTTGAAAACAACAAAAATCCCCACTACTTGGTCCAGGATTTAAAATGTAACCATTTCACATAACAATATTCAGCACGAAGGCAGGAAAACATCACATAATAGAATGAAGTTGTCATTAACAAACACGGTATTCTATAATCTAAAATCTAAAGTATGTTTCCGATGTAGAGGAGTTTGAATAATTATTGTTTCCACTTGCAGGCCAATCGGTCAGTAATAAAAATTGTTTAAAAATTTTTTTTTTGATAGAAACCTATGTATTACCTTTCCGTACATGAGATATGTATTTTCACGAGTAAGTACGAGTCATTGTTCTACTTTATTCTGGTAAGACCTTTAGACCAGTTGCTTTTTAGACCACTTGCTAATTAGACTAGCTGATTTTTAGACCACTAGCTACTTAGACCGACCGCGTTTTAGACCACTTGCTAATTAGACCATCTGTGCGTTAGACCAGTTGCTACTTAGACCAGTTGTTTTTTAGACGAGTTGCTAATTAGACCATTTGCTTTTTAGACCAGTTACTGCTTAGACCAGCTGCTTTTTTAGACGAGATGAGACTAACCCAACGAACCTATTCAAAAGATACCCAAATCACTATAAGCGTTATAATATAATATGATTGACATTGACGGTTAAAAGGGCTAACTGATTTCCAGCGAGCAATAGGAACAATCTTACCAGACTACGGGAGAAGTAGGTATAGTGAAAATATTGTGTAACGGAATAATGCTAAACCGGAGAATTCGTGCTTTTTTATCAGTATTGATGATTGATGACCATATTGGGGATCCGGTAATGGTGTTGTGTGTCAAGGTGGCCTGATGACCTGATGGCCTGGTGAAGGTCGCTTGGCACAGGACCCGTGCGATGGCTTTCTCTGTAGGTCTATGTCCCACAGAAGACGTTATTTTGGTAGGTGGTGTTCAAACCTTGTCATAGTAGATTTCGTGACGTTTATTATTATTCTCTTAAGGTTCTTCCAGGAAGTACCTTATTGTACATATAGATTGATTTGCAAGTCGCGCGTTGCGCTACAAAAGTTCACGATCAAGCATAAGTATGCAATCCGAGTTATTGATGGTATGTTTAATTTAACTATTGGTGGTACGTTGTTATTGTGATTTTTTTTGCATGCGTGTTTGCATCACAGAATTTGTATGAACTACAGATGCGGTAAGTGTTCCTAGTTCGCGTGCCGGAATTTTACGGAGAGTTGGAGTAATAATAGTTATATGCTTTCTAATGTATCATTGAAACTGAAACTACTTTTTGTTAAGTAATAAATACCATTTATCCCACACCTGATCATAAAGTGGCTTTTACCGCACGCTACGCGTACGGAAAAAGCCGCTTTCTGGCCAAGTGTCGACATAAAATGATGTACAAAACACGGGAGGTAATAAAGAAAGCCCTCGATCGCATATTTAAGTCCCTCGCTTGCAGCTCGGGCCGCAAGCATCTGCGATCTCGGCCTTTCTTTGTATTACCACCTTAGTTGTGTAATGTACTATTAGAACCCGCGGTGTCTAATTACTCTTAATCGAATTGAGTTACTCCATTTGTGATTTTCCCAATTTGCTGATTGCCCTCATTACACATTAATATGTTTATGGTATAAAATGGTAAACAAATTTAACCCTTTTTGACGAGCGGAGATCTTTTTCCTGGGATTAACAAATTTGAACTTATTCGCACCGTTAGAATGAAAGCGACCTAATTCAAAAATTTTGCTAATTTAATTTTAATCTTAAAATGACCTAAAACGGTTTCAACTCAGTTGTAAAATTTTTGTATTAGGCCGCTTTCATTCTAACGGTGCATTATGTTTAACTACATAGTACTGAACTGCGACTAAAACATAAAATACTCGGCTCCTATTCAAGGAGCTTTCGAAACGGCTCGTTGATACCTCAGGCGATTAAAGGGCTGGCAGTTTCCTCGTTCAGGGCATTAGTATTGCCATACAGCGAAGAAATGCTGCCAGCATCTTTGGCACCATGCCACGGGCACAATATAATTTTTCTTCCTGCAAAAGGTACATCGCGCGCTTGAATGTGTGTGCGCCGTGTACGAACGCACTTCAAGCAAATAAATAAGAATGTCTAAAAATGCTCCAGTATGGATCGCACTCACACAGACGTGCTACCGCGCATCTGTGTGAATACGTGTCGCGCGCTCCTAAGCGGCCGTTACTTTTGTAGTTCAAATGGGAAATAGAATGGATTGGCATGTAATAAATAAAGGAAGACCACTTACAAAAAGAAATGTGATCCCATCAAAAACATTACATGTAAAAAGATGCAAGTCTCGTAACGCAGTTTTTTTACAACAAAAAAGTTTTGAGATGTAATGTTTTGTCGATGTTAAGAGAAGAATATAATTTAACGGGTGGTTTTAGCTTTAGTCTTAGGTTTAGTACAATTATTTTAGTTTAGGATAATTTATTGTTGTTATGAACTTACTTTCAAACATTCCAAGATGTTGGCGTTAGAATCGTCATTTATTGTATGTTAGTTTAGTTACTAGTAAGAGTAAGATGACACGACAAGTAGAGTAGGATGACATGACAATCATTAACCTTTATCACAAAACTGAGGAGTACAGGTTCTCATATATTTTAAAACTTCCCGGAACACAGTTTTTAAGATATATAGTTATTCCCTCAGCTTACCAAATTCAATAGATAGACAAATAAATCATTTATTTCATGACACTAATGTAACTGAAGATATTGTTGTAAAAAAAGTAACAAGTAGGTACCTATTATATTCACGTTATAATCATCAAATAAAAGGCCATTAAATTAACGCCTTTTGGTAAGAATGCGTCATCTCGAATGTTACTGCTATTGACTTGGTTGCTTAATGGGACGACCCTGCTTACGAAACTAGCGGAGCCGGATTCGGTTCCTAGAAGGTAAAAAAATGTATATTTAATAATTGCGGAATTTTTTTGAGTTTTGACTTTATCTATATGAAAATATATATACTCGATTAGTACCTACTAGTTTATTTAGATGACTACCTATTAGTAGCTACTCGATTAGTACCGATTAGTTGATCTTCGGTTGTCATCGGTTTGGGTAAAGACCGATTTGTGTAGCTCGATTGATTTGTGCATCTGATAGTCATTGTTACCGAAGTACTTTTAATGTTTAGGGTTCCGTACCAAAATGGTAAACAAGGAACCCTTATCGTGCGACTCTGTCTGTCTGTCCGTCTGTCACAGCCAGATATCTCAGAAACTACTGCTGCTATCGATTTGAAATTTGGAATAGTACTAAGCGGTACTGGGTACCCTAGCGGTTAAAATAACATTATTCAGAGCTACCCCGCCGGGCCGTTATGGCTGATACGTTGTACAGCCAGCTCCTCTTGCACTGGACCAGGTTCATGAAATACTTGCCTCTTATACTTAAACTTCTAATATTAAAGTTAACTTCAGTTTGTAAAAATAAAATATGTAATAGAAATAGAAATAATGTATCTAATAGTGTAAGGGTAAATGTGACTAACAACTATGGACTGTAGTCTGAAGTAAACGATTTTATTTTTTTTTAAATTACGGACCCACGGACCCAATGGGACTTTGGAAGTTTAAAGTAGGGCTTTTATATCGAGTGGGGTATTACATAAAAGGGCTTAATTTGTAGATTAAAACATCACTTTTGTTTTTTTTTCTTAAATAAGTAGTTTTTGATTTATGACGAAAAACGTTTAAAAAAATACCATCCCGAAATTCTTCTTTTCTATCTATTCTATTATCTTCGAAGTTACTAAACAGAAAAATCTGTAATAATTAACAATTATTAATGTCATCATAAATATTACAGGAAAAATATAACGGTTTTCCTAACTTGGACCATTTTTGAGAAATTTGCAAAAATCGTAACACATACTTATTTGCTCCTACTAAACTAATCGCTATACAGTTTTTCCTGAACTATTCACGTATCTACTTATCACGGAACCCTACGGATCTACTTGTACGGAACCCTCGGTGCGCGAGTCCGACTAGCACTTGATCGGTTTTTTAATCTCTATTCTATCAGAAAATTAGCCTTACTCTTATATCATATCATCATGTTACCAAAGTATACACGTTACCTAGGTTCTTCTTGTTGGAAGACTTCAGGAGTTCAAGATTTTGCTCGTGTGATACTATAAATCTTGTAAGCCGTGACAAGGAAGTTGTAAAATTTTAGTCTTCTAACTAAAAACTCGGACGACCGCTTTAGACGCTTTAGACGCTGCAATAACGTAGTGCGCATACAATGTATAACTTACGTGTAATATTGTGTAGCAAAATTTAAATAAAACAAGATTTTTTTAGTATAAGTTGGGACAAAGTGGAGGGGGACGGGGGTTCTAATTTGTTTCTAGACGGATATCTTTTACAAAGAAGAAAATGGGGTTATGTAAAGAAATTTATTTAATTTAATCGAATATAATGAATAATTGTGTGGGTTCAAATCAATGAGGCTCAAAAATGTTTACGATAATTCGATTCAATAACGAAGTTAAAACTTAACGGCTGAGCACGGGTAAACATATACAAAAAAATATTAGTACTATGCTTTCATATACTTGCCCAAATCTGTTACCTATTCAAATTGCCATATTTATGGCAATGGATTTCCCAGTATTAATAGTATTTTGTGCAAAGTTGTATAAGTGGGTTCAAAAAATTCGAATTGCGTGAGTTGCGATACGAGCCGCGAATGCGGCGAGTATCGCAAATAGAGACGCAATGAGCGTTTTTTGACTTAATTATACAACGTTGCATACTAGTATTTTATACAACAGTTGTATAAGAAGGTTCAAAAAATGCGAATTGCGTGACTTGCGATACGAGCCGCGAATGCGGCGAGTATCGCAAATAGAGACGCAATGAGCGTTTTTTGACTTAATTATACAACGTTGCATACAATACTTTTTCTACGACTAAGTTTTTTAAAATATAAAATACAAACAAGGCATAATCTGCAAACAAGGCAAATATGACGTATGACTGACAGTATGTGTCTATGATAAACTTTTTTTTATAGTATTTTATGCAACAGTTGTATAAGTGGGTTCAAAAAATGCGAATTGCGTGAGTTGCGATACGAGCCGTGAATGCGGCGAGTATCGCAAATAGAGACGCAATGAGTGTTTTTTGACTTAATTATACAACGTTGCATACAATACTTTTTCTACGACTAGGTTTTAAATTATAAAATACAAAATTAATCATAACCTGGAAACAAGGCAAATATGATATGACGTTTGACTGACAGTATGTGTCTATGGTAAACTTTTTTTTTATTTAAAATATACTTAAATTAAAAATACTTTTTTATGTTGGCATCAATGAATTTAGTTCGGAAAGTTTTGTTTTTCTTAAAAACCGTAGGAATTATTTGTTTGTTAAGTTGGTAGTTGTGCATTTTTACCGTAAAGTTAAAATTGAGCGCTTAATCCTTGACCTAAGTTTAACCTAGATTTAGAAGTCTGTGGCTGCTAGCAATAACGTAAAGTGACTATAACGACACTAGTGCTGTTATGGGGAATAAAGTATAGACTTCTCTGAACTCATATTATGTATGTTTTTATATTAGTGTTCGTGACCAAGTAAAAGACAGATAACAGTACAGGAGTAGAAAAAGGGCTATAAAGTAAGCAAATGTATTTTTCATCACACTTGCTCGAAAATGGTGTCATTACACGTAGGTTTTGCGGGCCGTAAATGACCTATTACGCCCTAGGGCGTAATGGTTTTCTTTTTAAATTTGAAACGCTGGTTCTGTTTTACTCTTATTTGTCATGATCAAAGGAAACGCCAGCTTACTTTTTTAACTTTTATTACTGAAATATTTATTTAAAGAGAACTGTTATTGCAAATACATGTAAAAACATATTTCTGTAACATTAATTAAATGTTTAAATAGTGTATTTCAGTATTTTGCAAATATAAAATCAACCATTTTAAGTCTTTATTACCGCTATGGTTTCCGAACGTGACTTGTCGTCTTGATATGTCACTAATGTCACTGTCAGTTTTACAATTTTATTTAGGTTAAGTAAGGTTATTTTAATCAGATTTCCTCACAAGTGTGATGAAAAACATTGTGTGTGTCACGGGCGGTAAAGGAATTACAAACTCGTGTTGTTAAAGCCCTCGGCTTCGCCTCGGCCTTGTAACAAACACTCGTTTGTAATTCCTTACTTACCGCCCTTGATACACAATGTACTATAGGTAGGATATGAATATTTGACCACAAGCAAGTAACCGTGTTCTGTCCTGGTTCTACTACTCAACATCTAATATTGAATTAGTAAACGAATTAAAAACTCAAGAAATTCAGTAAATTTTATCCTCATCTGACAATTTACCATATCCTCGCTCTGCATCTCAATATTGATCTAGTTAGTGTAATAAAACTCAATAGAATGCTACTGAATTATTTAAAGTCCATAATTTATGAAACTGTCTTTCGTTTCGTCAAAAAAGCAGCGACACCCATCGGTCCAACAGTCAAAATTCCCGTTCCACAAAGCCCTTACATTAAATACTACCTTACACTGCGCTTTGCTTTTTCATCTTGGTGAATCAGAAAATAACAGCCTACAGAGTTCGTGTTAGAAACATTAGCTTTAATAAATGTTTGTGCAATCGAGTCTAAGATAATAGTGATTTGCAAGCATATTGGACAGTTTATTTTGAGTATACACAACCGACAAGCACCAGTTTCTGGTCAATATTTGAACACGTCTCGACATACATTACGAGGATGTTCTCCTTCAACCGATGAATGGGCGGGTTTTGTTGATGATGATCGGCTTATCTCACTTAATGAAACATAATCGTCAGATGATTATTATAATGTACTGATATTTTGGATGAATTAAAAGATAAAATTAGCCTGAATTGCCTGTACACCTTAAAAAGGATTCATATTATGTCAATTTTATGAGGAAGCTGCAATTATATAGCATTAAAATGCACGCGGATATTTACAAGTCGAACTTTTTAAATGCCAAACAGAACAATCGATCTTTAACAATTCACGGCCAACACAAACAATGTAAGCAATAGTAATTCGTTGAATATTCTAAGACTTATCCAATTTAATCGTGTTACTACGAGAAATAGCCAAGTATTCTGCCCGGAGACAGATGATAAACGGCTCTAGCAAGGCTTTAATAATCCGAAAGTCATTTGGTGAATGTGATCTGGCGCACAGACAATGAATGGATGAGTTATCTGCGTCCACTGGTGCTCCACAATGCCGTGTCCAGCGCTTCCTTGAACCCGGCGTAACGCGAGTGGCTCCGTGCTCACTCTGCCATAAGCAATTAAGCATGCATCGCCCATGCGCCCTCCCCTCGGACTTCACTGTTGCAGTCTATATAAGAATTCGACACCGATTTCTTGTCATCTGTGTGTCAGTGACTGCAGTGCTGTGTTGTGTACCGGGCAAACAAACAAACCAAGGTAGTACTTGAATAGCTATCGTTTTGTTTGGCGCTCACACAGTGTAAGCGTGACATGTTTTTGAGTAGTGGGCGATTTATTTATTATTTAGGCATACGTATTTCAAAACCTGACTATTATATAAATTGGTAATTTTTTCACCTAGGACAGCTAAATAAATAATATTTCATTCTTTGTATTTTAAGCACGAAATACATCGTCGCCCCCATGCTAAACTCTCAAACCTACCACTTTGAGAAAGTCGCAAATTTGATCATAATCTGGATAGGTTTAGGTCTAAAATCCAAGTTCACCAAAATTGCATATTTGTAAGTTTAGCATGGGGGCGACGACATGGTACACTTAGCTAAGTCACAATCAAAACTTTAAAAAACATGGTGGTCAATTTTATGAAACAGTTATAACGTTAACAATAATTAAATGCCATAAATATTTAAGATTCAAGGCAGGCGTAATAGTTACCTTCGTGGACCATTAAAGAGATGCATCGTAGTCGACCTCGTGTTTGTTGTAGGTTGTAGGGTTCGTGTAGGCAGTTTTTGTTCTGTAGGTATCCCGTAGGTATTGGCGTGACGTATATTTGTATTGGAGCTGGTGCTGATAGAAGTAAAATGTTTCCTCGCACCAGCCACAACCGGATTGCAAGGAGATGGCTAGGAAATGTTGAACGAAAACCAAATAGAAATGTCTCAATTTCCGGAGGAATGCTTCCTTGCAACGTTCTTTTTATCTGAAAGTATTTTACGTTGGAACGCTTATGGATTTTAAAATTCAATTCCGATTTCAGCTTTTTAAGTTAAATAGCTTGTGGTTAAAATGTTTTTTTTAGCGAAATTGCGTTAACGAGCAAAACATCATTTCCTCAGGAGTCTGTCTATATTTTTTTGTAAAAACTATTTTCCAGGAATTTAAATGATTGACAAATTAACAATTTTGCGGACACGGGAAGTTTGAATAGTCGTGGTTTTAAATGGAATATGGTTCACGGTTGTGTCAAACATCGACGCCGGTGTTTTGACCATTACAACCTGCAAATTTTAAGTGCAGATATTTACACATTTTTACCCGACTGCGGCGAAGCCCAAAGGAGGGTTATGTGTTTGACTTGTATGTATGTATGTATTCTACTATATTCCATTAAGAGTTACGTATGTAAAATAGAAGAAAGAAAGAGTTATGCACTCCGCCATTGATAAAATACACCAAGTTTTGTAATTTAATCTCAACTATAAACGGGTGCTCAACTACTTTGAAATTTTTAATGTTGTATGAAACCTAAAAAAATTAAATAATTATTTCTTTGATTTTTATTTCAGTAACTGTTTTTACACTGTTTGGGCATGTGATTAATAAAATGTGAATTCTAAAAATATTTTTATTTCTATTTTTAATAATTTTTTGAAAAAATTGTTTTTGAAATTTACCGATTTAGTCACATTTTATTAGTGATATTTAACCTATGTATAAGAATGGCTGTTGTTATAAGTCAAACAAGAGCTTGTAATATGCTCTTGTTGGATTTCTTTGAAATTAAGATTTTGAGAAATTTATAAAAAATAGAAATAAAAATATTTTTAGAATTCACATTTTATTAATCACATGCCCAAACAGTGTAAAAACAATTACTGAAATAAAAATCAGATAAATAATTATTTAATTTATGCCTCACCTGGCCATAAAGTGACTTTTCCGCACGCTGCGCGTACGGAAAAAGCCGCTTTCTGGCCAAGTGTAGACATAAAATGATGTACACAACAAGGGAGGTAATAAAGAAAGTCCTCGATCGCATATTTACGTCCCTCGCTTGCAGCTCGGGCCGCAAACTTCTGCGATCTCGGCCTTTCTTTGTATTACCACCCTAGTTGTGTAATGTACTATTTTTTAGGTTTCATACAACATTAAAAATTTCAAAGTTGTTGAGCACCCCTTTATAGTTGAGATAAAATTACAAAACTTGGTGTATTTTATCAACATAATATGTGTAACAAAATAAGGGGGTGGCCTATCAAAAATAAAAAAAAGTGTTTTTTTGGACCACCCTACTGCAAACCTCTGTCCTTTTTCGACTGTCTACATGGGTCATTGACTCACGTTATTAATATATTGATCAGTCACGTTATTAAAGTACGTAATTTATCTTGTCGTAATCAATATTTCAAAGAATATATCAATACGTAACAAAACGCATCAACTTCATATGCGTGTCCAGCGCGTTACTCAGTGCTGTAATACACACTTTACGCAGAACATAACGAGCAGACGTAACTTAGTAGTTGAAGTCGCTCCATTGAATCAGCTGTGTAACGGCCATTATACATGTTTCCAGAAATGCGCTCGACCATGTTGATCGTTTTCACGTTCGATCTATCGAACGCTACATTGTATAGGTTGCTATCTTTATGAGGTTTTCGTTTTTGATCAGCTCGACTCTATTTGAGCGCTCTCTGTACCTACATCTTGAGTGCATAACTTTATTGTCAGTATTTATTTATTTTATACAGGGTGGGAGGGACTATACCGACATACTTTAGCCATGAATTCCTGGTGGTGTGACGAGTAAATAATATTATATCAATATGGGTCGAATATTGTCATTTTACATTAATAGTCTTATGGAACAAAATAAATTAGTAAATTCAGCCCCTCGTTATAAACATGTCCTTACTGGAGGAAAAGTTATCAAAAAGAAAAAAAAGCTAAAATGGAAACGAAAGGTCAATTTTTTGGCCTCGTAGTTACTTACCATCAAATACTGCGAAGGTTAATTGCTGTTTAGTTAAAGGATTTAAAAAAATTAGTAAAACTATCTTAGTCACATTTATTAGGGCTTATTACACACTTGGGAGTTTTCATTTAAAAAATAATGAATATCTCTGAAAGTAAGTTAAAGTTTGTCGGTATAGTCCCTCCCACCCTGTATTTAATGCACAATAGTACACAGTACAATTACATTAAGTCCGCTTCTTAATGCTTTATAAGGCATTCTCTATCAGGCAATCATTGAGTAAAACAGTAGGTATGTGCCATCCATATCAGTTATCGGTTGGTTTATTCCTTTCAAATTTGTTACAAAAACGTTAGTTGGTGCACAAATGGGTTAACAGCCTGTTTAGTATTTAGTTTGTGAGAACAATAAAGCGCTAACCGCTAAATGAGCTTCGTCCGTTGGGCGCCCAAGCACAAATATCAATATAAATACGTAAATTATGAACATCATGATGCTTTGTTACTTTAATTCTTATATTTTAATGGAGTATTAATATCGGCTCAAGTTCCGCCTAGATCGTACACTTTTCATTGCATATCATTCTATCATGTATTTATTTATTTATTAAAGTACGTATCCCAAATATTCTAAGTAAACGAAAAGTCAACCTTAATTGCATAGAGCGTACGGCCCCATCCCAACAACAGGCATTGGTTTAAGTCCGTTTATTTAACATAACATACATTTGACTATGAGAGCCGACTTTAATTAAAATGGGATAATGTGAGGACAAAAAAGAAGTGCGACATTGTATCAATAAGTTGTAATACATTACGTTTTCAGAAACCAGAGAAATGCAGTCGACCACGATCATCGTTCTCGCGTGCCTGGTTGCCGTAGTGGCGGCGGGGGCCCACTACGAGCGCTACCCGGCAGTGGAGGCGGTCCAGGAAGCCGACGATCAGGTCCATGAGGCCCTTTACGACACCCCCGAGCTCGAGAGGAGCCACAGGACCAAGAGAGGCCTTCTACTTCTGAAAAAGAAACTGCTACTTGGTATGAAATTATAAAAGTTTTCTTTAATTCTTATAAGGAATAGTGAGATTGCAAACTGGCTATTTCGATTTATTTGGTTTCTTGAAAGTGAATCATGAAGGAATCTTCAGGTGTATAGTAAAAAAACCGTTAGATTAAGATTCAATCTTATGAAAATAAACAGTAAATTAATACAAACAATTATATATATATATATAATAGATTGATATGTCTATATGTAAATACGAGATATATATGTAGATTAAATGCAAGCAATACATATACCTTAAGTAGGCTTAGATTTATTACGGTACCAATTAACTAAGAATAGAGAAACAAGATCAGCTTAATCCATATTGACCTTAATGATGGATGACCTTAGCCCAAATGACATTATCCGAGTAACTTTGTTGACACTATTGGCAGATGAATGGCATTTCTGTAAATATATTTTTCTACTCCTGTACTTTTATCTGTCATTTACTTGGTCACGAACACTAATATAAGAACATACATACATAATATGAGTTCAGAGAAGTATAAACTCTATTCCCTATAACAGAACTAGTGTCGTTATAGTCGCAAAACGATACTGCTAGCAGCCACAGACATCTAAATCTAGGTTAAACTTAGGTCAAGGATTAAGCGCTCAATTCTAACTTTACGATAAAAATGCACAACTACCAACTTAACAAACAATTAAATTCCTACGGTTTTTAAGAAAAACAATACTTTCCGAGCTAAATTCATTGATGCCAACATAAAAAAAAGTATTTTTAATTTCGTCACTGCGTGTCACTAGCGTGTATACGTCAAATTAAAAAAAAGTTTACCATAGACACATACTGTCAGTCATATGTCTTATTTGCCTTGTTTGCGTGCCATGTTTAATTTTGTATTTTATATTTTAAAACCTAGTCGTAGAAAAAGTAACAAAGCTCATTGCATCTCTATTTGCGCAATTCGCGCCATTCGCATTTTTTGAGCCTACTTAAACAACTGTTGCATAAAATACTATTACACGATGTTTACACGTGTCTTTTTCAATACGAGGATATTATTAATTGAGAACCGAACACCATGTCGCAACTATATTTTACCTTGAATAGGTTCCACATTTAACGTAACATCAAGGTAAAATCTGGTAAAAGAGCATTTTGTGAATAGGGTCAATGCCATTTAGCACATCTCAATGTATGTGTATATTTCGCTTGCCACGTAATGATTAGTGTTTGTGTGGGAATCCATTGTCACTTAGCGTTTATAATTTTCCAATAAGTATGTTAGGAAAATTCCTTTTCAATAGAATAATGATAGGCAAACGATTTGAGCATCATTGACCGCAAAGAAAATTCGTTACCTACATTTATCGATTTAATTAAATTGAAATATATACGAATACAATATGCCACTAATATAACTATATATTCAGACTCGTGCATTTTAGTATGGTTCACCATGGCTTAAGATTGGGCTCACGTACTCAATGGAACATCGTGGTTTGTTTCAGGAGCTCTTGGGCTAAAGGCGGCTAAGACTGTCGCAGTCGGCGCAGGAGTGGCCGGCGCTATCGCGCTCAAGAGCAAGGCCAAGTCAGTACCGACCACCATCAGCGTGCACGGCGGCCACCCAGGCCACTCGTATTCCTATAACAGGTGATTGGTCCTAACAAGCTCCATGCTTGCCTAATACAATAACAATTCATAAACGCTTTACCTTGCAAGTCATCATTACTTGCCAATACTTGAATCTGTAATAACGCGTTGTCATTCATAGCTTTAAGCAATTATCATTTCATGCTTTGAATTTTAACCACGTCCAAAACTTTGAATGTCAACTACGTCACTTAAAAAATATCGTCAGGTATGTGATGGAATTAATATTAGCGGAAGCTAATAAAGAAATCGGACATGGTGTGCTCAGTTTATTCGTTTAAAGTATACTTAAGTACCTATAATTAAATTATTATATAATATGATAGAATGGTTCAAGGTGTGAGGTATCTATACCTATACCTTAAGTTATTCGTAAGACCAACGCAAACATTTACAATACAGGTAAGTAGGAAGTTCTAAACACTTATCAAGCTATTACGGATATAAAACGTTCCAACTATTTTTTACAAATTGCGGCAAGTTTGCTCGCTTCATGAAGCGAGACTCTAGGGTTAATAGAAAATGCATATAGTTACTTTATAATTTATAGCTAAGTACTTCGGTGCTTCTGTAATAAGATCCTTTAATATAATCAATTTATTAAGCAGATAATACATTTTCCAGCCATGCTCCCTCGTATGATGTAGAAGTACATAGGTGAGTGCAGTGGCTGAGTGCCTTATTTTATCCACGTAGTTAGTCCTCAGCTTAATGCACTTAGCCTGTGCACACCTGCATGAACGCAAATACGATTTTTCAAATTGGTTTAACGATCGCGCATCCCCCGGTGTCTGACTACTGAGATTATGGAGCAACAGTAATTTAAACTTTACCTCTCTTTGGTCGGTTTGCGGATCATGTTAGTATTTACAGGCGTGAGAGCTAACAAAGTCGTTAATGAGACCTTACGCTTAGTTTAAATGACTGTCGCTATAAATAGTGCTTATAAATACATTAGGTTTCATTTTTCTTTACAAAATATTAATTGAAGGTTACCTAAATACTTACTATGATTCACTACAATTTCTATGGGATTTCAAAAAGGAATGATTTTAGTGAGGAAAGATTATGCTAAAAATGTTTCAAAACAAATATTTTTATTGTAGATTGTGGGTAATACAAAGTATATTTATATAGTTAGATCTGCGCCGGCGCAATTAGGTAGTTAAGGCATACAATAATTAACATGTACATTGTACATACTATAAAAAAATACTACTATACTTAAAACTAGCTAGCTAAATTTTTTACAATAACCTTTTTACATGCCTAAGAGACTACATTTTAAATTAGGTGCATTAATTTCAGATGTGTTGGAAAGGAATTAACATTTCAGGTTTCATTGGCGCATAGATACATGTCGAAGAATGATTAAATAGTTATAAAGCGGTCATTAATATTATAGTACTGCCGTCCTCAAACTAAAAGGCCGCTAGTTTGTATGAAGTTTCATACAAATTAACGGCCTTTTAGTTTGAGGACGGCAGTACTATAATAGAGTACCTACGCCTTCTTTAAACACGAACTATTTAGCTTTATTTAAATTCTGGTAACTCCGTTTTTTTTTGAAGTCCTCAGGCAAATAATTAAATATCTTGAATAACATGTACCTACAGAATGCTCTTCCTGTAATAGTGTGCAGTATTGCAGGTGGGTAGTAAAAGTTTAAAACCGTGGTTTCTAGACGTCTCTGATATTGACTATTTTAATTTTGACCACTGAGTTTGACCGTTGAGCTTGGTTTGGTGTTATTTTAAACAGGCTGCGATCGCTACTTAAACGCTGCTAGGCTTGAGACTTCGAGGTCTGTTGTATCTTTGGTTATAAAAATAATAGGTATATAATGTAAATATCACTGTCTTGCTTGATGAAAAGCCTCTGACCGACGCAACATCAACAATTAACCTAACCTCTCTCTCTATAGGTAAATTATTCCGACGCTTTTCATCTCTGCACTTAGCCCTGTACTCAAGAATTGAATGGAGTAATTATTACGTCGGATTGCATGCTAATTTTGTAACCATTATCATCGTCGGAGACGCCTACTGAGAATCGATTCTTTCGCAAGTGGCCGCTGGATTTTATTTAAATAAATGTTAACCACAGACGACTGTCGTTTTCACACGATGTACCATATTTTTCATGAAAAGCTTAGTTGGTAACTTAAAATCTCCTCACAGACTCATTTGATATTCAAATGGAAACATAACTACTTCATTGAATATCTAGTAGTAGAACGCTCGGGTACAGGTTCTGTTAGAAATCCAAGAATATAAAAAGAAAACTGAAACTGGCTTTCGCGGAAGTTTAAGTCTAAATCGGAGAAAAACTAGGTAAATTAGGGGTTATGTATCCAGCTTAGATTTCTTCGGGAAGCACATGATAACAGTACTCTTGATTAGTTAACAATCTTATTGTCATTACAATTAATGTATTTTTTTTTGCACATACCTGCATACGGCATATTGTTAATTTGTGTTTTGTTTATTGCGCTAAATAAATAATTTCTGTCTTTTTAATAAGTAACTAATTCATTAATTTTCTTTTGAACAGTTCGCCACATCACACTGATTTTGAATAACAAGTAACATAAAATGTATGTGCGGAATTTTTTACTACATTATAGCAGTGTTTCCGATAAAATTGAAGTCCTTTGAAAGGTATCACTATATCGCTTATTATTAAGACCGTTATTTAAATTGCACCTCCTAACAGTAGTCTACCACTAGACTAGGGCCTTAGTAACAAGGTAAGTACCTTTTACGTGAGAACAAAACATAATGTTGACCGTAGGTTCAGTTGGGGTAAGGGACAGGCAAAACAATGCCCTTTATGCCCATTGAACCTACAGCCGACGATATATTACAGTATATAATGGAAACAAAATTCTAAGACACACAATATCACAAGTTTAAAGCTTTGCTATTGACTATGAACTAGGCGCAATTTTTTAACGTCATACTCACAGCAAATAATAACAACCCCATTTTTCTTATTTATTTCATTGTTTATATATGAATAGCAGCAGTACAGTGACAGACGGACAGACAGACAGATAGAGTCGCACAATACAGGGTTCCTTTTTTTCCTATTTTGGTACGGAACCCTAAAAAACACCCAAACAGCATTTACCCGCGGTTTCGCCCGGGTTGTTTCAGTTACTGTCCCAAAGGATTTTTTTACCGGGATACAAAGTATCCTATGTTTCAATCCAAGACCTGGTTAATTGCATGCCAAATTTCGGCTCAATCCATCCACTTGTTACCCTATTTGATTATAGTAGGAATGACAGGATAACTACGTATTTTTGTGTAGCCCGTAAAATATTACAATCGTAGCACTCATAGCACAGTAACCATGACGCATAAAAGCCGCCGCTAGTCGTTAATGAAACATAAGATAATGAAATGGAATACTGTGAGTAATATAGAAATCGTATTATGTTTGGCGTTGATGATTATTTCAAACCATGTTTTCTCCACTCACATTTAATGTGAATAGAATTTTCATTCTTAATCCATTGCATCCCCGTCTTTGTATCTAAAATTGTGAAAATGAGAAGGGATTAATGACAGATGGTTCATATTTCCCGTACGTGACCCACATACAAATTTGGCGTAAAAATGCTTTATTTGAATGGGTTTCGATGGGACACGCTTGAACATTAGAGTGTTTGTTTTATTTGTGGAGCGGACCGGTTTCTTTAGAATGCCTATTATATTTAAATATTATATCATGAGGTGATCTATGAATATTTAGTGACCCCAGCTACAGCTGGCGTTTTCGATTAGGTAAAACCCAATTTTTATAGCTTCGTACAAAGGAATGCGGATTCCAAGATGATAAAAATAAAACATGTTCGTTCATGGTTTCTTCGAGATTTAGGATTAATGATAAACTGTAGCAACCAAAAAGGTAGAAGCAGCAATGCTTACCTGCCATTGCCCTATTGTACTATACAAAACCAATTATTTATGAAAAAATATTTATGCCACACCTGGCCATAAAGTGGCTTTTTCCGCACGCTGCGCGCACGGAAATAGCCACTTTCTGGCCAAGTGTAGACATAAAATGATGTACACAACACGGGAGGTAATAAAGAAAGCCCTCGCTCGCATATTTACGTCCCTCGCGCAAACTTCTGCGATCTCGGCCTTTCTTTGTATTACCACCCTAGTTGTGTTATGTACTATTCTCTTTTACCTTTCATTTTTAGTGTAAATAATGTTAGTATACAACTAACGCTCATGTTGTTTTGCAGCTGGTCTGGTTAGTCACGCCGCGCAAGTTTTCTGATGTCGCCTCAAGCGTACTCCAGAAAAACGAGAAGAGCATCACTTAAGTATTTGCTAAGATAATGTACATTTTTGTGTTGCGCGGAAAAGCTTTGGAGGGTCGATTTCAGAGCGATTCAACCGCAGCGGTTTTTTTCATTCGTGTTTCAGCAAGTAAAGCAGCAAGCGATGGTGATCACAGTTAACTTTGATTATAAACGATATAGTTCATCGAGGCTACCCATGATTTAATCAAAAAGTGTCGTTTATTGATAGTTCTTCGCTGTAAGAATCGAGTGACATTAATGAAGTAAAAAAAAAACGCTGGAAAAACGCCTGAAATCGACCCTGGAATGCAATTACTCTCAATGAGAAATCTTTAATACCTAAAGATTTTGTCATCCATTTGTAGTACTGTAAAACCGAATAGTGGTTGTATCATGAGCGAAATTATATTAAATACAGATCAAAAGTCATCATTGAATTCTTCAAAGATGTTTCCGCTCATGGTACATTCACTAATTCCAAATAGTGCCGTTAAAATGATGTTTCTGCCATATTATCTGAAAGTAAGTTTTGAATTTTGTAAGACGGTCGCTTAGACTGAAAGATACTTTATAACCAGGCTATAACTGTTAGTTTTTAGTTATAATTTGGGGCGTTTTCTATAATATTTATAGTAAAACGTTTTACTTTTACTTCTAGTGTTTAGTGTTATAATGTGTTTTTTTTTATAAAAAAAGTTTTCTTTTAATTTTCTTGGTTTTATTATTCATCGGTATACAAATGGCGTCTTAGAATAAGCCTACTTATTCTGTGAACGGATTCTTGAGATTTTTGGAAATCGATTGCCTTCTAGAATATTCCTACATGATATACATACATACAAGTAACTTAATCAGTATAGTGGGGAGCCCAAGAGGGGATTTTGAGATTTACTCGAGCGCGACAGATTAACATAAGGGAGAATACCTTGCATCCCATTGAGTAATTCGACACCGTATACATATAATGTATTTAAAAAGGATTATGCATTTGCTGATCAGAACACAATAGTAAATAGTACCTACATTATGATACGGGTGGGCTATGTTGTAGGCGTGGGCTGTAATAACCGAGACTGTAATGACTAATGATCAATGCCCACGAGTGCCATACCACGTTTGTCAACACACTTGCGAATAAAAAAAAAATATCATTTAAAACTTCTATTTTATATATATATTTTTATAAAATCTTTTTTTATATCTGCGAACTTAACGTGGTGTTATTTACATGGAGGACTAACAGCTTAAATTATATTAATAGTGACTTAACTAGTAATAAAGAGCCTATCCATTAGCAATAAACCTTAACATACTTAGTTAACATCGCATTGTTTGTTGAGCGTCGTCGCTAGGAAAGACTGCGATTGTGCAAGAAATATCGAAGGTATTTTGCTCGTAAGTAATTTATTTCAGGGTTCCGCACCTACTAGACAGTAGACTACAATAACAAACATAAAGAATGTCATTAATTCCACGACTCAAAATAAACACCAGGCAATCTCCAGGCTTTATGTTGTTAATAACACCAAAATTAAAGAAAAAAATAACCGACTTCAAATGAATCTGACACTACCTACACTATGAAAAAATACCCTAATCGCTATATGTGTGCCTATAATATTTGAAGAGTTCCCTCGATTTCTCCTAGATTCCACAATCAGATCCAGCTTTGGTTACAATGGGACTACTGCGAAGGCCATACCTTTTCAAACAAAAAAGATTTTTTAATCGAATCAGCCCAGCCGTCTTCGAGTAATCGCGTAACAGACATACAAAAAATGAGGTGCTAGTCGGACTCGCACGCCGAGAGTTCCGTAAAAAATTGTAGGTACCTACATATATTAAGGCAGAGGTTCTTAAACTTTTTTTGGTCACGGACCCCCTACATTATGTCGAAAACCTTACGGACCCTTTCCGAAAACAATCAGAGAAAAAGAAAATCAAGGGCACATGAAAGTTTGTGTTGTATGCATAGCTACGGACCCCCAGTTCTCGTATCACGGACCCCTAAGGGGTCCATGGACCACAGTTTAAGAAACCCTGTATTAAGGTACCCCATACGTTTAGATTCCCTTAGTAAACACTATATTTTTTTACCCGACTGCGGTGAAGCCCAAAGGAGAGTTATGTGTTTGACCTATATGTATGTATCTATATCTATGTATGTATGTAAGTCCGTGCCTATGTCCGCTCGTAACTGCTCAACCGATTTTGATAAATGATACATCATTAGATTCGTCTTGATGGCGCGAGTGCTGACTGGGCATGAAGTTCGTTAAAATAAGCAAAGTGGCGGATTTTATGCACTTTTAAAGTGCACCGCGGTCGGGTTTTTTTTAGTAAAAATATTTTATGATGTAGTTTTCAGATTATTCTCTATACTTCTGGTATAAGACGGTATTACTTGCCAAATTTCATAGTTCTAGGTCAACGGAAAATACCCTATAAATTTTGGTTTCCTTGAGGGTGTCGAAATATAAGTCCAGGAAGCAAACGAGCAACGCACCGTCAGTAGGTATACTCGTAGTAACACAAACCAATTCGACTTGCTATCGACCTCTATACACTTAAGTAAATAATAAACTAATATACCCAGCCTGTCATAATGATAGGTACCTAAGTATATAGTGCTAAACATGAGAAATAATTAGTAACATAACATAATATATACACTCAAAAAGTTTATCTAAACAATAAACTGATATGAAATGAAACTCTTGCATCGCGTTTCGACTTGCTATTCCAGCGTGCGAGGTGAACTTCGGTCAATAACTTTAGGTACTACCTTACCAGAGTTCAGTGGTAAAGAAAGCTCCATCACGTTGAAATATACATTTGACGGCTCTTATATCCGTTTGAAGACAAGTTTAAGAATAAAATTATACTAGTGGTGTGAATGACCAAGTCTGAATAGAGAGCGACTACGCTATGTTTGCAGAGGTCAAAAAAAGGTTTTATTAAAAAAATGCGTATGGCAACATCACAAGGAAGAAGATTGATTAGTCTTTATACTTGGCAAATATCTTACCGTTTAATACCTATGTATATGTATAATGTGTCTACAAACCTACTGAAATAAATATTCAGGACAGTCTTGCACAAATCGATCTAGTCCCAACCAAACTAAGCAATGCTTGTATACATGTACATATTTAAATATAATACTTAAGTACATAGAAATTATTCAAGACCCTGGAACAAATCGCTTAGTTTGGTTGGAAATAGATAGATGTGTGCAAGACTGACCCAGATATATATTTCAGTAGGTATGTAAACACATTTTGTAATAAAGGGAAAAAATACTACCAAGTACCAAGATTAAATAATCCTCTTGCTGTAGTTTCTCCATATTGCTTTAGGGTAAGGTGGGGTAAGACGAACACTGGGGCAAGACGAACACTTGTATGGAATGTTCATACTATCCGTCTTACCCCGGGCAAAATAAACTATGTTCGTCTTACCCCACCTTACCTTATATATTTTTTTTATTAAAACCTTTTTTCGACCTCTGCAAACTTAGCGTAGTCCGACGTTTACTTTTGAATATAGAATTCGTTGCCGTGACACACACACACACACGTCTGTTTTGCGAAGATCAAAATGCAAATTCGTGAATAATCATAAATAATGTTCGTTATCGTCGTTTAATCTATTACATAAAACGACAAATAGAACTTAAATCCTGTGGAAAATCCAAAGTCAAGTTCAAAGGGTTATTACATGCAGCACTGACTACGAGTAACTTCATACATAAATGGAATCAACAGTCACAAGTACAGAAATATATGTTTAGTTTCCTACCTGCTAAAACTATGAATGACTAAGATTAGGTATTTCTATTTGGTAGAGAAAGATAACATTTAATTTAGAAAAAAATAATGTGACATTTAGATTCGAGGTGTTGACCTCTTGCTGACCTGTCACAGTGTCACCGGTCGATACTGGTGAGACTACTTTAAGCATATCATAGTTGCGTCACCCTGTTATATAGATGTCTATCCGTTTTATATATATTACCTGTCTGTAAATTAACTGTTTTATAGTTTATGTACACCTTATTTTCCTTTGGCCTGCCTTTACTACGTTTCATGTATTAAGTTGGTATCTAATGCTATTGACACATTTTCACGTAATAAAGCGTTTGATTTGATATTGGTTAAAAATTTGCGCGGTTTCTTAAGTCAGAATATAACAAAATTACTGGTTTATTTTGATTGCTCCTATTTTTTTCTTTGTTTTTTAGATTTTTAAAATAGGTAGGATTTTAAGATCTATTTATTGTATGCCTTATAAATTAAAATAGTAACAACATAATAAAGAAAGATAAAATAGTGAGTACGTTTTTTTTTCAAAACTTACCTCATACTAACCCCAGTCTCACTTACCACATACCAACCCCAGTGACTTAATTACTCGAATGGCAAAGTATTTAAGTAAAGGAAAGTAAATTTTTGGTCAGCCGTTATTAAAATTGATCCGCAAAAAAAAATAAGCAGTTAAATCATTTGGGCAGCATACAAAGATTTGGCTGGCAATAAATAAAATCGGGCGGCAACTCTTGTTCAGCAAACAGTTTAAAAACGGTTAACATTTTAACCAATATTAATCTGCTTTTTTTATCATTTGGCTGCCTAATAAACAGTCGAGCTGCAAAATAATTACTTGGGTAGCAAGATTTTACAATTGGTCAGCAGAGAGTTTAATTGAGATATACAGGGTGTCACTGTGATATATACTGGGTGTCATTGTGATATATACAGGGTGTCACTGTGTTATATACAGGGTGTCACTGTGATAGATACAGGATGTCACTGTGATATATACAGGGTGTCACTGTGTTATATACAGGTTGTCACTGTAATGTATACAGGATGTCACTGTGATAGATACAGGATGTCACTGTGATATATACAGGGTGCCATTGTGTTATATACAGGGTGTCACTGTGATAGATACAGGATGTCACTGTCAGCAGAGAAAACATGTCTGTAAGCAGTTTAATTGAAATATACAGGGTGTCACTGTGATATATACTGGGTGTCACTGTGATATATACAGGGGGTCACTATGTTATATACAGGGTGTCACTGTGATAGATACAGGATGTCACTGTGATATATACAGGGTGTCACTGTGTTATATACAGGGTGTCACTGTAATGTATACAGGGTGTCACTCTAAAAACGAAACAGCTCCCAAAAATAGGTAGGTTAGGGTTATTTTTTTTGATGACCCTAAAACGAAACGGCTCCCAAAAATAGGTAGGTTAGGGTTATTTTTTTTGATGACCCTAAAAACGAAACGGCTCCCAAAAATAGGTAGGTTAGGGTTATTTTCGTTTTGATGACCCTAAAAACGAAACGATACACGTAGTGAATAAATAATAATACTTCTAAACATTATGAGATGTATAAAAAATCGAAATACCAATTTTATATGAGCCCATCACAGTGACACCCTGTATACATTACAGTGACACCCTGTATATAACACAGTGACACTATGTATATATCACAGTGACACCCTGTATATATCACAGTGACATCCTGTCCTGTATCTATCACAGTGACACCCTGTATATATCACAGTTACATCCTGTATCTATCACAGTTACAGCCTGTATATAACACAGTGACACCCTGTATATATCACAGTGACACCCTGTATATATCACAGTGCCACCTGCTACTTGACAGCTGACAATTACCGAATGACAAAATGCGCACACGATTGGCGGCAGAATAGTTGCGCCCAGTTAGGTGTTATTGCCCCCTTTTTTTTGATGAACAAAATGAAATATTTTGCTTACCTACTGATTGCTTACCAAAATTTGATTTACCGTAGATCGCTTAATGCAGCTCAAATATTTAATTTGCTGACCAAAATAATTTAGAGCAGATCAGTATATCATTAATTGCAGCCTGATTTATAAATGTTTGCTTACCATAAGTTGCTTACCAACTAGCTATTTTGGCTGACCAAATACATATTTCTGCTGACCAAAATATGAATATTTTGCTGATCGATTAAATGATACCCTTAAGTAAACAAACATATTGCAGGCACGTTTAAGGTAGTTTAAGTTAGGTAGGTAGGTACCAGTGGCGTGGCGCAAAAGATATCCTTGGGCAAGCCGGTGCAGATTTGGCGTACATTTTCCTTAGAGCTGTAGAATAAGGCGCTCAAATGCTTGATATTAGGCAAGCCGGTAGGAATCGAGTTCTTTGGACGCCACGCTACTGGTAGGTATCTACCTACCTATAGCTTATTACCATTGACACTGTGACGCTAAACGCTTTTAAACAAGTTTTTTTCATTATTATACTAATAATTTATAACGCAAACATGTTTTGTAAAAAAAGTGACAAGTCATTTACAAAGTTATATTTCACAGAAATTCGTTGATGTGTAGGCTTTTGTTGCTTACCTTGACGCACTTTTTGGACCAATAATTGAGTAATAAAATCCTGATATTGTGAAATTATTTACTATGACGTGGCGTGACTTTCAAGTATTGTTAGGCCGGGTTTTCACGTACCTATATTTGTCGTACTCATTATACCGCACGTATGTTTGCCGTCTACCGATGTGATCTGCGATCCTAGTTCTAATGAGTAGCTCGGCCGGCTGTGACTTCGTTCGTCGCAGTCCATTTTTAGATAAAACTGTGTAACCTGCACGATATCGTATTAACAAAAAACATAGTAATACTGTTTGCGCATTCTTCTGGCTGACTTAAGTTATCCAATTAGATGTACGACTTTCACGAACTAAAAAATTTTCAAGTTCATCCAACCGTTGTGAAACCCTAACAAAGTAGAAATATAAGTACTTAAGTATTGGTTTTCATGAACTATTTTTTTTAGTTTTTATAAGCGTTAGTTAAAAGTGATCAGCATCCCTTTCTATTGTACAATAAAACAAGTCTTATGGGTTAACTGCTTCGATTCCCGACGGCTGACAAATGTTCAAAAATTCAGAACACCAGAAAATATCTATCTTATCTTATATACATAAAAGAAACAAACAAACTATGTATGTATATGATTTTTGTTAAACAAATTTGCGGTTTTAGACTAAAATATGTTCATGCACCAATTTAATATTACTGTTTGGCCCAGCGGTTAACTGGTAGATAATTCCTTATGGCATTAAGTTCGCCGTTTGTACTTTCCTGTGTTGTGCAATAAAGTATAATAAATAAATAAAGTCGGGTTAGTTACACCATTTATTTATAATTCAAGAACGGGTGGACCGATTTTTAAAATCTTTGATTTGTTGGGTTTGTCTCCGCCCGAATAGCAGAATAATTATTAAAACATCTACAAAATTAAAACTTCTGAGACGGAACGAAGTTCGCCGGGATAGCTAGTTTCTTGTAAAAATAGAAACTCTGATGGAGTTAACAAGGTGTATAAGTTGAGGGAATGTAGGTAGGTAGGTAACTAGTAGTATAAAGCAAAAAGTTCAATGAAATGAAGAAGCAATTTGTTAAAAATTGTAATAAATAGAAGACCTTAGATTGTGAGTGTAATTCGTGTAGATTTAAACATAATTCGAAAAATATCTTTTTCCTGTGATGGGTTGACGTTTCGAAGTAAGGGAATGGTAAATAAAAGATACGAAATGTAATACTCGCGCAGTACTGTTTCGGAGCATCAACGCAGGTAACTTTGAAAAGAGTCGTGTAATCTTGCGAAGCACTCACTGAAATGCCTCAGGGGTTACCACGTAGTAGTTTAGCGAACGAGTTTTTTCTAACCTCTGCTCACGGCTTTTACTACGAATGGCAAGGCGCCATTTTCTCGGTAATCTACCAGAAACCCGTGAAAACTTAATAAAACGGAAGCTAAAACTTCTTGATAAACTACTTAAAAATCTCTTTGATTTCTATCGAAAATTAAGAAATTACGTTCACACAATGTCTGTGCTACAATCATCAATTTAAAAACATACGTAAATTCCTGAATTAATCTATATTACCAACAGCACTACAACATTATCAGTGAATTTTTTTCCAATATCTTTTTTTAATGCTTATACGTAGTGTGATATCGGTGGTTGATTGAGTACTAGCCACACCGAGCAAATGAAACCACTATAACACGTTCCCCATTAGAGATTTTTGAAGTTACCCGTTTGAATTCTATTTTAAGTGAATTTATCGTTTTTACGAGTATAGAACTCGCATGTCGATCCATGAGTCGATACGATTGATAACTATTACTTAAAGGTGATGTCACCAAGAACAAGACGGGAAAAGTTTAACTTTAATTCACACTATGCTAATTTTAGGTACAAAATACGGCTTAATTAGAACATTATTGAAACAGCGGCCGGACTTTACTATACACCGTGAGCCCGAGTAACCCGAAAAACTTTAACTATAGATTCTAATAACTATTAGGAGTAAAAAAAGTTAGTCGAAAAACGGTTACTTTCCGAGATATTAATTATTTTTTAAATGAAAACTTCCAAGTTTGTAACAAGGCCTTATAAATGTGACTAAGATAATTTTACTATTTTTTTAAGTCTTTTAACTAAACTGCAATTAATCTTCGCAGTATTTGATGGCATGCGTCTACAAGTACAAAGAAAATTACCTTTTATTTCCATTTTAGCTTTTTTCACCCTTTTTGATATCTTTTCCTCAAATAAGGTAAGGACATATTTATAAGGAGGGGCTGAATTTACAGATTTATTTTGTTTCATAAGACGATTGATGTAAAATGACTAAATTCGACCTATGTTGATATAACGTTATTTACTTGTAATACCGTCAGGAATACGTGGTTAAAATTTTTGGGGTTGTTCGAGCTCACGGTGTATAAACATGTAAAGAAATGATCCATAAAAAGGACGTGATAATAAAATAAGAGCGTGAAAATGTTTTATGCAATGATTTAGCATAATAGCAATTACGTAATGCAACATCATCTTCAGTATACTATTTTTGTGTGTTAAATCTATTACCATAAATCATCTAATATCATAAATCTATTACCATACGTGTCGCATATAGGTATAAGTTAATTATGTATAAATAGGTAGGTGTAAGAATCTCTTTGAAATTAATTGTTTACATTCAATCATAGCAGATTATCATTTCTATAAAACCTTTAGCTGATTTATATGTCGTCATTTATCAATGATAATTGTCTAAACAAAACCTATGTAAAATCCAATCATACAAGTATATAGAATAAGCTATTTTATTAAACGCATCCAAACAAGGTTTGTTTCACTAAACGCGAGGAATCGAAGTATTTACGTATCCCCACTCCATCGTGGTACTTCGTCTCCGCGCACCCCGCGCACCGCGGCTTCTGATTGGTAGAAATAACAGGCGTATGATTGGTCGAAATAATGTTTCCTAAATATTTTATACTTTTACAATTCTTATTGGAATTCTTGATTAATGTTTGTGTATAATTATGTGTCTATGATTGTAACCTGATTTATAACTGTGTTTATTCAATAAATAAAAGTTGGTTACACTCCACCTAATTACACGGCGCCTGCGCGTCCTACGCAGTGCCTTCCCGCGCATGCGCGAACGCATTGCGCAACAGATCACACACACAGGTATAGAATCAGCTGATTGACTCTTATAAAACAAGCAATCAAACGATTCTAAATTCATTCACTTTACACGGCTCAGTAGAGCAGTTTACCAACTTTAAATATGTAAACAAGTTCTTCTTATTTAAATCCTATTAGGATGACCTTTTCAAAATACAGTCTGCACTCAACAATTGGACCTTCGAGCTACCGGATCCAGAGCGACGATCACTAAGGCGCTCAAGATTTAGAGGACCAGGGGCTCAAACAAACAGCAAGAAAGAAACACGTACGCGCTGAATGATCGAGTTCAGTATCTTCGTGAAATTAATTTTTCACTGTACTCGGTTTACCGATTGTACGCCAGCTTTCGCTGAAGAGGTGCCGCCTCGAGTCTCTCGGCGGTTACCTATCAGGATTCTGGATCTTTCGGGACCCGCTTCCTGCAACGCGTCGTGTTTGGACCTTAAGGCTTAAGTGCCTTGGTCTTTTGGTGACTTTAGTCACGAAGAACGCCAGCTTAACTGAGCACGCAGTTTCTAGTCAGCCACCTAGCGGTGTTAACGGGCTGACCAAGTCTCTGCGCATCGAAGGATCTACGCCACTGCGAGTGAATC
This sequence comes from Eudemis profundana, assembly GCA_947034925.1. Classification (NCBI taxonomy): domain Eukaryota; kingdom Metazoa; phylum Arthropoda; class Insecta; order Lepidoptera; family Tortricidae; genus Eudemis; species Eudemis profundana. The sequence goes on from OX344798.1 coordinate 17,429,322, forward strand.
AACTTAGGGTTAGGGTTAAAATCAGTGTTAAATTCAGTGTTAATGATAGGATTAGGTATTGTGTTAGTGTTAGGTATTTGTTAGTGTTAGGTTTGTGTTAGTTTTGTTAGTGTTAGTTTCATGTTAGTTTGTTAGGGTTAGGGTCCCCCACGTGCGATATGTCAGAAACGAAGAATCTACGTTCCAAGGGACCGGTTCCCGAGGGAGAGGAGACTCCGTCCCAGGGAGAAACCACTAGCTCAGATACGACAACATGGAGCAAAGGCACCGGCCAATCCGCAGACACAGGCAGTACCGCTAAACAATCCGTCGCGAGTAAAAGCAGCGCGAAAAAATCCGTCACTAAAAAACCCGCCGCGAAAAATCCCGCGCTTCAAGAAGAAGAGGAGGAGGTAGACGACCAGGAAGGTAGCACGCATACGTTAATAAACGCGAACGAGGATAGGGTCGCGAGCAGTAGGTTAGCAGTACTTATGGCCGAACTGAACATGCGTAAAGCCGAACTAGAATTAGCTGAGCGGGCCGCGGCCGCCGCCAAGAGTAGATTAGAGATTGTTCAGCTCGAGGCCGAACAATCTACCTCAGGCGCCGGCGCCCCCTTAGTACCGGAAAATAGAATTCTAGGTTGGGTAGCACAACAGAACAGCTCTAGACCTGCGAGCCGTAACCCCGAACCGCCGCGTAGGGTAGATCGTGCGTATCATAACGCGGACATGCTAGGTAGGCAGTTATACGCGCCGGTAGCACCGCGAAACATTCCTGACCTCCCGACCTTCGACGGGTCAATTTTAGACTGGGTAGCGTTTAAGGCCGAGTTCGAAGACACGGCCCCCTTATGTACGGACATAAATAACGTCAGCAGGATACGTAGGGCACTCCGAGGAGAGGCACGCATCGCAGTCAAATCGATTATGTACACAGTGTCGGATCCATATATAATAATGGATGCATTGGAAAAACACTTCGGCGACCCCGAAGAAATCGTTTTGACTGAGATTTATCAAGTTAAAAAGATGCCGCGCCTGGCCGAGGATAGCTCTAATATCATAACATTCGCGGGTCACGTGGCCAACGTAGTGGCCACAATAAAGTCTCTTCGACAGGAAAAATACCTATACGCCCCGGAATTAGTAAACAAAATTGTAGACAAATTAAATTTAATCGTACGGTACGAATGGGCAAAGTACAAAAACGCGCATCAAAACGAGCCCGATTTAGTTGCGATGTCTACATTTTTGAGTGAGATAGGTAGTGCGGCTCGGAAAACACACGGTAGGCATCCTAGAACGCGAGCTCACGTACATACAGTGAGTCACGAATACGATAATCGCGATCTTTCACCACCGTGCGAAAAAGCGTTTTCCCGACCGCGACCTACACCACGACCTCGCGATTATAGCAATAGTAGCTGTTCGGACAGTGAATCGTATAGGAATCCCATTAGGACGGTCGCGCAAGTAAATCAACGTCCTAGTAAGAAACCCGCTACTGCGCACAAACCACGCCCCCGCCCGACATTTGAGGCCCCCGCGCCGACTGCGGCGGTACAGTGCGTGAATTGTAAGAAAAATCACAATTTGAGTGCGTGTGCGGATTTTATTAAGACGTCGATTGCGGAACGATGGGAAATTGCGAGAAAACTGAAATTATGCTTCAGGTGTTTAGGAATTGCGCATAAACGCCCGAATAAATGTAAATATCAGCCATGCGGTGTGGCTCAGTGTGAAGCAGGTCATCACAAACTTTTACATGGTTTGATTGCAGCGGCGACGCCCGCAAAAATTAATGTTAGCAGCGTTAATTGCATTTCGCGTTCGAATACCTTTCTTAAAGTAGTCCCGGTGGAACTGACAGGCCCTTTAGGCACCGTTACGTCTCACGCGTTGTTGGACGAAGGAGCAAGCGTAACTTTGATTCAACGCGATATAGCCGACCAAATAGCGCCGCGACACAATAACGAACCACTTATGATAGAAGGGGTAGGTGGTCATATCATGAACGATAAGGATTCGTGTAAAATCAAGCTAAATATTCGCGGATTTTGTAGTAGAAATCTAGAAAGCCTAAACGCACATACCATTGCTCACCTACATTTGTCTCCGCAAGAGGTTTCACGTGATATGGTGGAAAAATGCGAGCATTTGAAGGACATAGTAGAGGAGCTGTGTTATGAGCAGGCTACACCTACAATCCTTATCGGCCAGGATAATTGGGAGCTTATAGTGTCGCGACAAATTATAGCGGGAAAGAAAAATTTACCAGTGGCTAGTTTGACGCGCCTCGGCTGGGCGCTACACGGGACGTACGTAGCGCCCAAGCACGGCATAGCCACGGTTAATCACGTAAAAACACTCACACCGGAGAGTGAAATTCTTTCGACTATGAAGGAACACTTCAGCATAGAATCGTTAGGAGTAGAAAGTCGTACGCAGAAATCCGACCCGAACCAACGCGCGTTGGACGTTCTGAACGCAACTTGCACTAAGATACCCGATGAGAATAGGTACGAGGCAGGTCTGTTATGGCGTTCGGACAACGAGACACTACCCGACAATAGGAATCACGCGTTACGCCGTCTTTATAGCCTAGAAAGAAGGCTCGATAAAGACGAAAAATTAAATAAAGAATATACCGCGCAGATCGATAACTTGTTAAAAAAAGGTTACGCAGAGGAGGTAAATTCGGATCCGCCGGCGGACGCGCCTAGATTATGGTACCTACCGCATTTTCCAACTATTCATCCGCAAAAGGGAAAAATGAGGTCGGTATTCGACGCTAAGTCTCAAGCCTTCGGAACCAGTCTTAACGACAAATTACTAGCAGGCCCCGACTATTTAGAGTCGTTGTTCGGGGTAGTTGTTAGGTTCCGCGAGGGAAAAACGGCCATAATAGCGGATGTTAGAGAAATGTTTTTGCAAGTAGGCGTAATAGAAGCTGACCGTGACGCATTACGTTTTTTGTGGAGGGGGGAGGACAGGACGAACCCGCCTAAAGAATTTAGAATGAAAAGGCTAATTTTCGGCGCGGCGTCATCCCCGACCACGGCATTATACGTGAAAAACAAAAATGCAATGCATCACAAGGACGAGTTCCCTAAGGCAGCCGAAATTACAATCAAAAACACGTACATGGACGACATGTTGATTGCACTTGACGAAAACGAAACCAAAGTAAAAAAAATTGTTAACGAAACTTACGAGCTTAATCTCAAAGCATCTTTCGAATTGCGCGGTTTCGCATCGAATAACCCAAATGTCTTAAGCGACGTCATTGCAAGCAACACGGACTCCTCCGTAATAGGAAAAAATGAAACCGAACGGACGTTAGGTCTTATATGGAATCATAAAAAAGACACGTTAGGTTTCAACGTTAGTTTACGCAACACGCCGGAAAACGTGTTAAACGGTTCAGTTTTGCCTACGAAACGGCAGGTGACAAGTAGCGCAATGTCGATTTTCGATCCTATAGGGTACATCAGCCCGATATCGGTCTTAGGAAAGGCGTTAATGCAAACCGTTTGGAGGACAGGTATAGGCTGGGATGATCAAATCACCCCAGAATGTCAACCGGCGTGGTTGTCGTTTATAGAAAATATACAGCAACTGCGAAACTTAGAAATACCGCGTTACGTATTTTCCAGCCAACGGAAAGGCTGTTTGCATATATTTTGCGACGCATCGGAGAAAATTTACGCTACCGCGGTATATTTCGTAAGCGACGACGCGCTCGGGCAAAAAGTATCCACGCTAGTAGCCGCCAAAGCGAGAGTAGCGCCTCTCAAAACGATTTCTATACCGCGTTTAGAGCTACAGAGCTGCGTACTAGGTACCCGCTTAGGTAGTACGGTAGCCAAAGAAACAAGTTACGAAATCGAGAAAAGTTATTATTGGTCCGACTCGCGCACCGTATTAGCATGGATAAAGGCCGACCCGCGTACGTTTAAGAGCTTCGTTGCTCACAGATTGGCGGAAATAGAAGATACCACAACGCCAGCCGACTGGCGCTGGGTACCGAGTGCGTTAAACGTCGCCGACGACGCCACTAAGGATATTCCGACCCAATTTGATAAGAACCACCGATGGTTCCACGGCCCTGATTTTATTAGGCAAAATCAGGAAAATTGGCCTAAAGAAAAATCGCCACCGACGGCGATAGCGCTCACCGGCGAAGAGCGAATCGTAAAAAGCGTGCATACCGCGAACGTAAAAAAATCCGACGACAATTTAGCGTTTCTGCCTAACATAGATAGATTTTCTAAATTTACGCGATTGGTTCGCGCGTCTGCCTGTGTCTTGGTTGCGGCTGAGGTATTTAAAGCCAAAATGCTAAAGAGAAATCACGAAACAGATATGAAAAACGAGCATATAAAAATGGCGGAGATACTACTAATGAAAAGAAGCCAGCAAGCATCATTTTCCGAAGACTACAGACACTTGGAAGCTGGGCGGCCGCTACCGAAAAAGTCACCACTGCACAAGATCGCATTGAAAATAGATAATGCGGGCCTGATGACACTGGACAGCAGGATTGATCGAGACGTATCCAGCATCCTGGTACTTCACGCCAAAGAAAAGTTCACCCGACTACTGATTCAGCACTACCACGAACGTTTCAACCACGGTAACCATGCCACCGTAATAAACGAGCTGAAACAGAGATACTTCATAATCGGATTACGCAACACAATTCGATATATTTGCAACAAGTGCCAATGGTGTCGGACCTATAAAGGGACTACCCTCAAGGTCCCCGTAGGCGACTTACCAGCTGAGAGGCTCAAATGCAATCAACCACCTTTTACTGCCACGGCCTCTGACCTATTTGGGCCTATGACAGTAACGATTGGACGCCGACATGAAAAACGATGGGGCGTATTATTTACGTGCCTCACAACCCGAGCCGTTCACCTCGAGCTAGCCGCGTCACTATCGGCTTCCTCACTCATACTCGCACTACGTCGTATGATGGCAAGACGCGGAAATCCAACCATTCTCTACACTGACAACGCGACCAACTACGTCGGATCAGAAAAAGAATTAAATGAAGCTCGAAACACGCTCACAGAAACAATAAAAGTCTTCGCGCCGGCCCGCAACATAATATGGAAAAAAATCCCGCCCGGAAACCCAGCAGCTGGAGGCGCCTGGGAAAGGATGGTCGGCTGCGTCAAGGCAGCGTTAAGAATAACATTACGAGATCGAGCACCGCACGAGGAGGTCCTTCACACACTCATTTTGGAGGCGGAGCACATAATCAACTCTCGACCTCTGACCCCCGTCAACCCCGATCTCGAGCAAGAATCGCTAACCCCAAATCATTTCCTGCTACTGCGATCCAATGCCATGAACCCATTCGGCACCTTTAAAGACGAGAAAATGTCTCTGAGCTCTTGGAAAACAGCGCAAGCACTAGCAGACGTATTTTGGAAACGATGGATAAGCGAATATAGACCGACCTTAATGCCCCGCGCCAGTATGAACCCGAATAACTACAAGTTACAAGAAGACGACGTCGTAATCATAGCTGACAACACTATGCCGCGCGGATTATGGCCTAGAGGCATTGTAGCAAAAACCTATCACGGCCCTGACGGCCACGTTAGGCAGGCCGATATCCGCACGCGAGCAGGCACATTCCGCCGCCCAGCTTCCCGTCTAATAGTTATATGCTCCAAAAACGGAGGTGCTATCGCACGTGGGGGAGACTGTCGCATATAGGTATAAGTTAATTATGTATAAATAGGTAGGTGTAAGAATCTCTTTGAAATTAATTGTTTACATTCAATCATAGCAGATTATCATTTCTATAAAACCTTTAGCTGATTTATATGTCGTCATTTATCAATGATAATTGTCTAAACAAAACCTATGTAAAATCCAATCATACAAGTATATAGAATAAGCTATTTTATTAAACGCATCCAAACAAGGTTTGTTTCACTAAACGCGAGGAATCGAAGTATTTACGTATCCCCACTCCATCGTGGTACTTCGTCTCCGCGCACCCCGCGCACCGCGGCTTCTGATTGGTAGAAATAACAGGCGTATGATTGGTCGAAATAATGTTTCCTAAATATTTTATACTTTTACAATTCTTATTGGAATTCTTGATTAATGTTTGTGTATAATTATGTGTCTATGATTGTAACCTGATTTATAACTGTGTTTATTCAATAAATAAAAGTTGGTTACACTCCACCTAATTACACGGCGCCTGCGCGTCCTACGCAGTGCCTTCCCGCGCATGCGCGAACGCATTGCGCAACAGATCACACACACAGGTATAGAATCAGCTGATTGACTCTTATAAAACAAGCAATCAAACGATTCTAAATTCATTCACTTTACACGGCTCAGTAGAGCAGTTTACCAACTTTAAATATGTAAACAAGTTCTTCTTATTTAAATCCTATTAGGATGACCTTTTCAAAATACAGTCTGCACTCAACAATACGATTACGTTAACCTTAGTTCTTCAGATTTATAGTATCTTACAGTGGCGTGGCGTTAAATATATTCTTAGTAAAGCCGGAGCAGATTTGGATTACTTTTTCTTCAGGACACACACCGGTCATACATACTCCGGTCATATGCTCTAAAATAGGCAAGCCGGTGGGAATCGGGTTCTATGGACGCCACGCCACTGGTATCTTACCTGTCTAATCGTTAGGAACTTAAGAGATGATATTTTACCTAGGTACAATAAATCGTAAATTATTAAGTGCTTGATCGTGTATGACACAAATAGGGCTTTGTATCAAGTCAAAGAAACTACGACTAGCTGCTTAATATATTAAAACCATTGTCGATGAGCTATGATGCTCCTGTCATCGGTTTAATCAATGAAAAGGGCAGCTCCCTAATAAGGAGAATGGCAATTTATCGTCTCGCTCCATGGAATGCGGAAGTTTTTGTCCAATTCTGCCGAAAAGGCCCTTGCGTCGCGACCCGCACAAGTGGCCCCGACATTGACTAAACCTGCTGTCAACCCATCCGCTTCGCTATCGTGACAGGTTATTCACCTTATTGCATGTAAGAATAGGTCCATCGCCGCGCTAGATTTGCCGACATCCGGCGCAAAATGTCACATCGTATCACTCTCATTACTTTTCTGGCGTCCAATCTATCTCATACTTTTATCATACGCTGCAGGTTTTTATGCTCGATCGCATTGAATGATATATTTTATAGATATTTCAAAATACATAACGATAAATGATGTGCTCTTAACTTCTTTTATAAGTATTAATTCGTAATTTTTGGAATTGAAATACAGGATGATTTGGGAGACGTGGGCAGAATCAACCCTACGGATTCAGTAAATTGCTACTGTTTAGTAACAGTATTAGTGAGATTTACGTTCATGTTTTTCCCTGGCTGCGGCAAAGCCCAAAACTTTTTAACCGACTTCTCAAAGAACAATTCTCAAATCGACCGTATGTTTGTTACGGGATTACTCCGTCAATTATGAATTGATTTTAATCTAATAATTTTTTAGGCTTCCGTACCTTAAAAAAAATAACGGAACCTTTATAGGATCACTTTCTTGTCCGTCTCTCCATCTATCCGTCTGTCTATCAAGTTGTCGAATAGAAAATAAAACCTACTCAGGTCTTTAGTCCCTAAAAGCTGTAAAAAAACCAAACTTCTAAAAAAAAAGATACGGCAGTTTATGCTGCAAAAACGGCATATTTCGACACTCTTAAGGGAACAAAATTTTATAGGGTACTTTAACATTAATATGTATCTACAGATTTGCACGGAACCCGCGGCGAGCGAGCCCGACTAGCACTTGTTCGGTTTTTCATTGTTTCAAAGTGTATACGTTTCAGTTGGTCCCATTAAATCCAATCTTACCAGATCAGGATCAGATGATGGGATCTTGGAGAAGTCGAGGGCACTCTTCAAATATTATAGGCACAACTACAGCGATTTTTTTATAGTAACTCGTGCATTTGGTGCACGAATCCATTCAATAAGGTTCGTTTGAATTATAGGTACGTTAAGTACTTAATTTATTTTCGTTTTTGCAATCATTATTATAACCTAATGACTGGGCGTGTTTGTTTTTCACGTGAATCCTGAAAAGTTGACGGTTTCAGAAATAAATTATTTCCTCGTTTGCTAAGATCCGTATTTTGAAACATGTATAATGGGTAAAGAAAATTTTGAAACAGCGATTGAGACTGTATACCACTCGAGTAGGAACGGTACGTTATACAGGATTTAGCTTTTAGAAGATCCTAGGTTAGCACGTGAAATGCGACCGTACTTTCATTCGCATCAAGCGCGAAGAGAAAATCGCGGCGGTTGGTTCGCGATATTTATCCCTCTGCTATCCTGAATTTGCTCAATTGGAAATGCATTTAAATCAGTTATCTAATGACGCTACTTCATATCGCACGAAAGGGCATGAGCAGAGCATGTCACTAGAATATTTAATGGAAAGGTAGAAAGTATTTCTTGCCTGATATAGAGCCGCATGGTATACTGGTGCTAGAGGTATTGCACCTAACCTAATGATTGACTTGTACAAAAATAGTAAAGCGTTAAGTCCGCCCTTTGTAGGTACCTACTTTTGTCTATCTTCTGTGCAAAAGAGGGAATTCAGATATATTTGAATTGCAATGGGTATATATCCGTCAGACAATATTACCTTAGATTACACAGTAGTCATTTTTAGAGTAAGCCGTGACAAACCAACGTAGCTTACTTTTTCTTTCAAGTTTTTTTTGTGCTGGTGCTAAGTATCGAGTTCTATGAACTCAGTGCCACTAGCATGCGAATCATTTTTGATAATTTTGTTAATAATCTCATGTGCTTTATTATTACAAACACGACTTCTTTTGGTGATTTTACCAGCTCAGACCCCTTCATGATTTTCTGCGGTACTAATACGGCTGCAGGATGCAGGAGGCTACGGATGCAGGTCCCTGTTTTTATTACTTTGTTCTCTCGTATGCTCGGTAGAGAGAGTCTCGCTGTTTAGTTTATCCCAGGATTCCGGGAAAGCCTGCATGTCACTGGAAATTTGTTACAGGATTTATAAAGCACACTACATAATTCAAAAATTCAACATCTCCAAATAGTGCTTTGTTAGGGGAATGCTATTCAATTTAATAATGTTTACACAGTTTGCAACATAATCAGTTCAATAAAACAACACATACAAAACATTTAGTTGCAACGCAACCACAAACAGTTGTAAGTAGAGCTTTTGATTAATACCAGTGGTGATGCCGTATGCGAGGCGAGCTCGCAGTCGGGAACTATGACCATCAACAATATCATAATCATATCTTGTAATAGCGCCTGATGAATATTGTACGTGTGACTCTACCTGGCTTATTATAGTGTGCCTATTTATTGATATATTGGAATTTTCGCTAGGTGGGGTGACGGTGACATATTTTCCGTTGGACAGTGACATGTCGCTCCGTATGTGTGGTCGCCGGGTCGTCCTATATAAGACGGAGGCAGGATCTTGCCGGCCAGTGGATTTGTACCTGTTTGAGTGTGTGCTAGCCGGAGATTTTTAAACAGGTGGGTCACATTATTTTCTATCATGTATAAAAAATTTATTATTCAAAGTTTGAAGTGTCTTAATTCGCTATTTGCAATTAGGAGTGGTTTAATATATCCATGTTCGCATTTGTAAACGAGTATAATTAGGGACGACTCATATTCATGACAGCTTTAACAATTGTGAAACCGCGTGAATTTATGCAAATGCTAAATTATTTATGATCGCTTCATGGTTTTCGTTATAATTAGTTCTTGTTGGTTAATTAAATGTTATATTCTGATTATAATATGCGTTAAAACCTCGAATTGCAATTTCATTTATTGCGTATATGATATCATCAAATATCACTATTCGCTAATTTGTTAGTAGGTCACGTGATTTTTTTTGTCAAAATAAGTATCCGAAAACGTATCATTATGAATTACTATTGAAAAATGTCACTAGAAATTCATAATGATACGTAACGAGAAAAATAATCGATAGTGTGAGAGTGCACCACCAAACAATATAATCAGAGCAAAGTTACGAGACCGCCCAAGTCGGACGGTTCGGGCCGCCCCTGCGATCTCTTACAAAAGTCCGTCCAAGGCGATGACAATACAATTAATATGGATGTCAGTGGCTTGAGTGTAGTAAATAGTACCTACTAGTAGTGATAGACTTGGTGTAGTGTCAATTGCTATATTCTACATTTCTCCATAGAAAGTAAAAATTGTAAAGAAATACGTTAAAAAGTTTAAAAAACATTAAAATTCCTGAACGAATTAAATTTTTTGCTATATAGGTTTACCTACCTATTAGGACCTCAAAGAATATAAGAGAGATTATTTTGCAGGCGTACGGTAAAGCGAAATTAAGAACTACATTCGTTTTAGGGTTCCGTACCTCAAAAGGAAATAACTGGCCAAGAGCATGTCGGACCATGCTCAGTGTAGGGTTCCATAGCCGTAACTATAAGGTAAAAAATACGATGTAAAAAAGTACAACATAAAAAGAGCGTATCTTCATAGCAATTACGTCCTTTTATTGAGAAGCGCAGTTTATTGGCAATAACTCAAAAACGGTTAGTCCGATCTTGTTGAAAATAATTTTCGTTGAAAGCATTAATTAAGCGTTACCTTCGTGATTTTTTTCATATTTTTCGGACACACGGTTTAGAAGATAGAGGGGGGGGGACACAATTTTCACAACTTTCAGAGCGATTATTTTCAAAGGTATTCACTTAATCAAAAACATTACTTAAGAACCTTAAAATGTTTTTGAAAGAGCTGTCGAACTATGTACCACACGTTGATATTTTCTGAAAAAAAATTTTTTTAGCTTCTGTAACATGTATGGAGTGCTCCCCCTAAAAATATTTATTTTAATTACTTAACTACCAAACTATGTAGCGGCTCATAAAAGACACCTATATTCCAAATTTCATCAATATCCATCAAGTAGTTTTTGAGTAAAATGCCTGTGACATACGGACAGACGGACAGACGGACGGACGGACATGACGAAACTATAAGGGTTCCGTTTTTGCCATTTTGGCTACGGAACCCTAAAAACGGAACTCTTATAGGATCACTCTGTTGTCAATCTGTCTGTCCATCCGTCCGTCTGTCCGTCCGTCTGTCCATCCACCTGCCCATCCATCTGTCCGTCCGTCAGTCCGCCGGTCTGTCCGTCCGTCTGTCTGTCAAGACCCTTTATCTCGGGAACGCGTTAAGGAATTCAACATTCATAGAGTACTTTCCGTTGACCTAGAACTATGAAATTTGGCAACGCCCTATACTTGTAGTATTACAAGTATAGGGAAAAATCTGAAAGTATACATTTGTAATTAAATCATAAAAAATATAGTCTTTACTAAGGCAGCTCTTTGTACGGAACTCGGTGGGCGAGTCCGACTCGCACTTGTCTGGTTTTTTTGTAATGGGAAATTCTAGTAATGTACGTATTTTTGTCATAGATCAGAATGAAGGTGTGCACAGTAGCGTTGGGAGTCCTGGTGGCGTGTGCGGCCGCGATGGCCCTGGAGCAGGGCCCCCTGATAGCGGCGCTGCGGCCAGTTGAGGAGCCCACGCAGATGGTGCCGGTGTACGTGCAACCCACAGAAGTGCAGGGCCCCCGGCAGAAGAGGCACTTGCTTGCACTCGGTAATTAATACGATGAAGGTTTACAATAATTGTATATGTATAGTAATGTTGGGAGCCCTGGTGAAGTGATGGCCACGATTGTGCTGGAGCAGGGTAGCCTGATAATGGCGTTACAGCCAGTGGAGCAATCCACGCAAATACTGCCACACATGTCCAAAATCCGGATAAGGGGGATATTGCTATTATTTACAAAAAAAAAAATGATTTTAGCGGCACGACTTAAAATTTTATACTGAAATAAAGATATTTTAGTCATGCTCCTTTGAATTTTTTTACCTTTTCTTATCTGGATTCGGGACCAGTGTGTGCCAGTCTATGTGCAGCCTACAGAAGTGCAGGGCCCGCGATGCGAGGGGCACTTGCTCCGCGATGATTATCTTATCACTTTCGAGGACGGCTCTGGTTTACTTAACTCAAGGATATGGCTACGGCCTACGGTAAACATCAAAATTGTTCGATTTTTGTCACTTATGTAAAACACTTTCATAATTTGAGCATAAGTACACTCACGGACTTTAATTGTTCAGCCATTTAGGGTTCACCTTTACAATAGTCGTGTCATAGATTGTGTATTACACGACAAAATTAGACTGAGCCCGAACAATTACCCCGAACTGAGGCTTAAGAATTAAAGTCAATGACCGTGCGTTGAAGAAAACGCATTTCTTTTATTATATGGCTTGGTACGCTCTCGTTTTACTCAGAAGCCTTTCCTGTGGCCGTGGTAACATATAGTGGTATTTTTGATAAGAATTCAATGAAATATGGCATACAAAGTTTGTCTCAAACCATTCAATAAAGGCATCCAATTAAAAAAACATAATATGTTGGATTTCTGATACACCAGCTAAGGTAAACCTGAAAAGAATTGAACGTTAAGCGACGAGTCTTTAACTTCTGGCCTAAACACAAACTTGGCTCGGAACAAAAACTAAATAGTGTTTTTTAAGTTCTTCTAGAATTGGACTAATAAAAGTAGAAAGTACGTTTGTTCTACTTAACTGATAGCAAACCGGGCATCAAATCGATTGAAGTATATAACAAGGTTAATAACGTGGATAAACGAATTGTACATATAGGTAATATTTTAAAACAACGAGAATAATAAAATATGTTTAATAATTATATTGATACACGTTACTATTTTCGAAAGCTCAGAAGCTTGTATAAAATTCTGAAAAATAATTAGAAGGCCACATAAGGGGAGTGGTCAGTGCACATGAGTACAGTGCACACAAAGTGTCCTCATTACGTATACGTACCTATTTATATTCATTGTATTCATATGTACAGCACCTGAAATACTTCTTTTATTGTTTCATCCCGAATAAGGAATCAATACAAAATTTTCAAATAAAGCAACAATTATAATAGGCTACTTGATGACAGTTCAAATCAGCTTCTTTTTATGAAGTGTCAAAACGCTCCGAATGTATGCAGTTTAGTATGAAATACTATCTTGTGACGTCATGCTCAACATGGTGCCTTTTTTTAGTTTTCGTCATTGTAAAATCGTTGGTGGCACGAAAGTAACTTTGAATGATTTTATCCGGGCTGTTTTGGAACCGTAATTTGCTGGTTAGAGTTAATGAATTTATTTTGATTGTTGTCAAATACCCTATAGTGTAGGTTATTGTGAAATAAATCATAATATTGTCCTAAAGAAGATGGCAGACCACCATAATTATAGATAAATGATTCAAAATCAAAGAGGATTTCTAATAACAAGGATATATAATTACAGTTATTAGTGAAAGTAATTTTACAATTTCTAATGAGCGAATAATGAACTCGCAAGATACATCATTAGGTATTTAAAATTCGTGGCCCTATAGAATTTGTTCGTAAAAACAGGAAAAAAAATTTAACAAAAGAAAAAAATACAATGAAGACTAAAACACCTTTACCAAACGCTTTTGATTGAAGCCATTGTTAAATCAGTGCCATACACAATCCATAATAATACATTCTTGATTAATTTAAAATAATTACGTTGCGTAAAATAAAGTCGCAGTTAGATAATATTATGCGACCCATATAAGCATTGAAACTGTTACACAAATAACGTTTACAATGTGCACTCAACTGCTCGTATTTTATTTGTTAACATACGACGAGATGTAGTTAATGTATTAATAAATCGCGCAATGAACGTTACAATTTGGTACGTGAAAACGTTCATCTAGTATTTAGAATAGGTTTACCGCTCGGGGCTCGTGCGACATTGATATGCGGGCCTGCGACACTCCGCGTGGATACATTACGTGGGATCACGTGGCTCCCGGGAGGACGACTTACTTTCTACCCCCAGAGATTGATGGTAGATTGTTTTATCTAGTGGGAATATAGATGAGCTAATCAGAGCGCGTGCGTGTTTATTGACTATAAAATATGTTAATTAAGCGTGGATCGGACACATAATATGCCAGGCGGTTTGAGCCTTGAACTTAGTATTTAGATAACGAGCTTGGGTGAATATATTGAGCAGTAGGCGTTAATTTTAAGTGTTAGTACAACGAATGTGGAGCGTTTGTCATTGTGTTTCTAAGTAAAAAAAAATATCTAACGTGCCACAAGGTATGTCGGTGAAACGGTTATGCTCGTTCAAACGAATGGAAGCTCGTTACCACCTACTGCCTCTAAAATGTCGATATCATAAATGTTCTGTATTCAGGACCGACACAAAGGTTAGTCATTTAGCGAAAATTGGAGAAACTATGTGGCAATTTGCGTCGAAAAAGTAATAAAATACCTATTGTATGAAGGTGTAAACGCGATATTCCTTTGTTTAAGCCATCATTTTAATCATATTTTAATAGACAACATTGACACGTAACAGACTTTTTTTTTGTTTAGCGAGGGTATAGGTATCATTGTTTCTCCTAGCTATGAAACGCGTATATTTTTGTACTTTTTTTTTATTATTTAAGGACTAGCATTTACCCGCGGCTTCGCCCGTGTTGTTTCACGTTACTGTCCCAAGGGAACTATTTACCGGGTAATAAAGTCCTATGTTTCAACCCAAGACTTGGTCTATTCTACTTGCATGCCAAATTTCAGCACAATCCATCCAGATGTTACCCCGTTTTTTAGTAACAAACATCCAAGCATCTAAACATCCAAACATCTTCACAAACTTTCACATTTATAATATTAAGTGTGAAGCGTGATTTGTTATTGTATCTAATCATATATTCAATATAAGTATGTTTCACGACAGACGTCTCCATTGGCAGGTACTCATTATATTTTGGTCAGAGTTTAATCTGTTCTAAATTTCCAGGAGGTCTGGCTGGACTCGGTCTCCTCGGCGCTGGCGCTCTCGGCGCCGGCGCTCTCGGCGTCGGTCTGATCGGTGCTAAGGCTGGTTTGGTCGGCGGCGCTATTGCTGCCACCGCTCTCCAAGGCAGAGGCTTTGGCGGTGGCTACGGTGGTGGCTACGGGGGCGGTTACCATTACGGCGGTGGCTACGGAGGCAGCTACGGTGGCGGTTACGGCGGCTACGGTGGCGGCTATGGCGGTTACAGGTAAAACTGAAAAAGCTAAAGTAATAAATATGGAAAAACACTCATAGTACATCAGTGGCGTGGCGTCAAATATATTCTTAGTAAAGCTGGAGCAGATTTGAATTATTTTTTCTTCAGGAGTAGTAAATACTCCTGTCATTTTAAGAAAGGCAAGCCGGTGGGAATCGGGTTCTATGGACGCCACGCCACTGTAGTACATTCTTATAACCCCTTGCCATCGGAGGTTAAAAAAGCTTTTTAAGCTGCTCGAGTAGTATTCCTGTTTCATTACTCCAGTTAAGTTTCATGTAGAAAGAGTTATGTAGGTGCTTTTTATAGAAACTAACTTGACAGAGACCGGTGGGTCTAAAATCATCAAAAGTTGAATTGTTGAGTTCCTTATGTAACATGAATACGAATTATTTTTATATTAATTCGTATTCATGTTACATAAGAAACCCAGAGAATTATAGTTGGAAAAAATAAATAAGGCACACGGCTAGTTAGGGTTCCGTACCAAAATGGTAAAAAAGGAACCCTTATGGTGCGACTCTGTCTGTCCGTCTGTCTGTCTGTCTGTATGTCACAGCAAGATATCTCAGGACCTCTAGCACAACTGTGACACGCGACTCTTTGCCGCGCGAGAAATGCTACCTATCTCTTTCCACTCTATATCGTGTGACAGTGACAGGTGATGCTCTGTCGCGCGAGAAATGAAGTCGCGGCCAGTTATGCTAGACGTACAGGATCTACTGATGCTATCGACTTAAAATTTGGAATAGTGTTAAGAACGACTAACCCGAGCTTATTTGATATAAAAGAAATCTTGTAACATTTTTACTTTTTTTTTAAAGGGGTCCGTAATGGGACTTTGGAAATCGAAAGTAGGGCTATTATATCGAGTGGGGTATCAAATGAAAGGGCTTGATTTGTAAAACACCTTTTTTTGTTTTTTTTTTTAAATAAGTAGTTTTTGATTTATGGCGAAAAACGTTAAAAAAATACCATTCCCCCCCCTATTATCTTCGAAGTTACTGAACAGAAAATTCTGTAATAATTACCAATTATTAATGTCGTCCTAAATATTACAGGAAAAATATAACGGTTTTCCTAACTTGCACCGTTTTTGAGAAATTTGCAAAAATCTTAACACATACTTATTTGCTCCTACTAAACTAATCGCCATATAGTTTTTCTTGAACTATTCATGTATCTACTTATGAGTTTGTACGGAACCCTCGGTGCGCGAGTCCGACTCGCACTTGACCGGTTTTTTTTATTTACAAGGATGTACGTTTTTAATGTTTTGATTTGTTTCAGCTCATACCCCACATACGTCGTTGAAGAGCGTTGGTGCTGATTGACTCCTGGCAATGGTTATTGTTACTGTTTAAAGACATTGTTGTTTGAATGTGAAGTGAACTAGGTATTTATTTGAATATCGGTGCGTGAAATACAAAATAAAAGACCTAAAGATTTATTATTTTGTGCTCATTGAATCATCGTACTCCGGATAATTTACTAATACACCGTTACCTTATTTATGTACTTATGCTTGTTGAATGTTTACTGAATTTCTCTCCAATTAAAGTTATGCTTCAAATTCTATTACGACAAAAAGTATGAACAAATCTTCAAATAACTTTGCTAATTTTAATTATTTGAAGCGAAAAAAGTGTTGTCAAAACATTCCAAAGAAGATGAAACAGCTTTTAGAAGCATTGAAAAGCAACACGAAAATGTTTTTTACGAGTTTGCAAAGTTTTAACGACCGTTGTAAATAAATTAATCAATGATTTCAGTGGATAAAGTTAAGATAATAAAATTTTGAAAATTTCCTCATGGTTTTTGAATGGAAATAAAAATAAAGATTAACTTATTATTTCATTTTGTAGAACATAAATGTGGTATGTGGTGGTTTGTGCTTAGTCTGCAAAATATAACAGTTGTTAGTGGGAAAATACTACCTTGGTCATTGTAATAGGTACGTACTTACTAAGATTTGAGACTATATAGCGCGCGTTTGAGACTATAAGTAGTTAAAACCCGATACTTTTTGTCATTTCGCTTTTAGATCATCGAATCTCATACCGTAAGGTCGGGTTACTTTCGCCCTGGGGGGTAACTTTGGCCACAGGGATTAATTGGATCCAGGTTTGATTATTGCATTTAAATTACGGCACTTTGCCATGTGGTTGGTTTTAGCTGGCCATTCCTGTTTATTATCAGACCCTATAGATTTGAGATATGTGATTTACAAGGAGGGCAAAGTTACCCTACATTTGGCCAAAGTACCCCGACCTTACGGTACTAAGTATTACAGAATGAAAACTCGATAAATAATTATTATAATACATCTTACTGAAAATCTTAGGCATGTCCTTTTTATAAGCTTTTATTTAGTTTCACTGGTCCGGCTGTCTGTCTGTGTCTGTAATCAAAACTTTCAACTTAAATTTGACCCACTTCCCGTTTCCGATTGAGCTGAAATTTTGCAAGGATATGTAAATCAGATGACAATGCAATATTATTATGACATGAATCTGATCTGATGATGGAGCCGGATGGATAATATACTTTTAACAATATAAATTCACCTAGTTTGGGTTCATTTGATTAGTTTTAATGTGCAGTTTGCAATTATACAAAAAAGTACAGTCGCCGGTAAAAGTTGGTCTTGCAAAAATATTTTTTTGACAGAAACTTATTTAGGGTTCTGACCAAAGGGTGCCGACGGAATCCCTGATTTAATTACAAATGTATAGTTTTCAGATTTTACTCTACTATACTTCTAGCAAAAGACGGTAATACTTGCCAAATTTCATAGTTCTAGGTCAACGGAAAGTACCCTCTAAATTTTTATTCCCTTTGAAAGTGTCGAAATTTACGCTTTTTGCGGCCGTATCTTTTTTTTACGTTAACTTAGAAGTTTGATTTCTGCACAACTTCAAGTGAATATAGACCTGAGTATATGATTTTATTTTCAACTCGATACCTCGCCGCATTCCTGAGATAAAGGATCTTGACAGACAGATGGACAAACGGACTTGTTGTCCGTCTGTCTGTGAGGGTTGAAAAGAAGTCACCATATTGAATTTGGTTATAGTCACCTATTTTAAATTCCTTTTCTCCGACGGAATAGAGACCTCGTGACTCTTTTCTTTTCTTCTGCCGAAATTCGGTGGAAATAAACTATACTCAAGTTGTAGTCAAGTTGTAGTCGATTTTCCCCTCAATGACGCATAAACCTTAGCCATCATAGACATATATGATTCAGTTTCCGACTAATTTCTATTTTCTATTCTACACGAAAACAATATGAAATGTTGATACTATTTTTATTTAACCTCTTGTAATAACATACCTACTCATCTGTAGTGCGTTTTTGTAACAACAACCCGAGTGCATTTCATTTCACGTGAAAAACGTGCACATTTTGTGTATTCGGAAAGATTTCCGAGATAATATTTGCAAGCGATTCGGTCATGTATCATGGGTGTGCTGGGGGCGTTTATACTGGCGCGGGTGGATGAGCGCCGCCGGCATCGAAACAGCATTAACGGAGATGGATGGGACCGGCCCACGCCATCGCCTCTTTAATCTCGCACAAAAGAGATGTACGATCCACACCCAGCCCGTTGATGATCGCTCTCGAGAGATCACTCCACGGGTTGACAGTGTCGCGCTGTCACCCGCGCCAACGGTCCTTTGTTTATTTTTGCCATTCAATTACGTAAGGACTCCACATTTTTACTGTGACTAATTAAGTATGCATTGAAGCACTACACTGCACCTGGAAAGTTTTGACACGTGTGTGAGATCCCGATATTTCATACTATACTTAAATACCAGTATTGGAGTTTCTACTGGACCCGTATCCGTAACTAACTGTAGATGCCTACATGCGTGAGTAAAATGCAGTCGAGGACGTGCTTGGAAGCTAGATTGCCAATCTCAAAGCATATCTTAAACATACCTACGCCGTTTAGTGAAAAAAAAGTTTTGGCAAACGTCTACGAAAATATCGAAATAAAATTATTATTTTTATTTCAATATGTTTGAGTCTCACGGTGGTTTTCTAAGTAAAGTCTACCAAAATGTTTTTCTAAAGAAAATATTTCGGATAAACGTAACCCTCCCTTGAGATAAGCAACCATACTCTTTGAATGGGGTGATGAGGCTGATTTAGCAGAATAAATCCATTTATATTGTACCTATACCTAACTAAAATGGTTTGATGTTAAGGTGAGTCAGGATTGTGCTCCATTTTATCGACGTTGTAAGAATGCTTCATCTATAATGAACGACGAAAACACCTTAAATGTCCAGTAAATGTTTTATGAAGATGTTCATGTTTCCGCCTTTGAAAAGGATAACAAAGCAGAATTAGTAGCAAGAGGTAATACTACTCCGGGAGACCTGTAAACGGAGCATTGACAAAGATTAATTAACTGCTCAATAATGACGGAACAGTCTTATCTGACGCAATTGATCGCTCAGATTAATAGAGCCATTTTCTCCGGAGGAAATTTACTTGTCATCCGGACGTACGAGCGGAACAATGAGCGAGCAATATCGCAATTACGATCACGATTTACTGTTGCAAACCGACTTCAAAAAAGATAAGCTTTATTAACAGTTTCCATGCGAAATGTTAAGAAAAACTAACTCATAAATGCCGCAGATATTACATAACGCCATATAATAGACATTATCATACTAGACGAGGCCACGTCATATATAAATTGCAGATATAAAACATCACATAACTGGACTGAGTTGGTTTTCCGGAGGTGGTTGTATATTCATTTATATTTGTAATTTTCAGGCTACTCTGACTTAAACATAATATAGTACCTATAGTAACATTTCCTAATAAAATAATGGTAGTTGAAGTATTGTTAGTAGTAATTAAGTGTCTCCGGATGATTCTCCGAGCGTTTTGACCGCGGGGTTCCAACATCATTGTTGTTCCGCGATTATTACCACAATGGAAGAGTAAGCCGCCATAACTTTGATCAAACTAGACTCAGTCTCAGAACTGCCTTTTATAAAAAGTTTACCTTGACCATTACCTATTTCAGCAATATTTGCTGAGATATAATGACGAAAAAAACGTTTTTGATTTAATTTGTATTTTTTTCGCATGAATAGCTAGTTAATTCTATCTCTCTGTCAGCTAAGTACCTATCTAAACTATGCAAATTTTATTTGAATTCAGTGTATCTTGCGGCAGCTTTTACGGGCGTTTATTCTGAAAAATATGGTAAGGTTCTTTTTTTCATCATTTAGCGAAAATTAGTCTCTATACGTTGATAGAATCCAAACCACGATAAATATATAGAAATTTCATCTTTCATTGCACATCACGCAAAAACTACCAGACCGATTTCCATGAAATTTGGTATACTAATAGATTATATCCCCGGTTAACACATCGGTTACTTTTAATCTGATTAATTTCATCCCCGCGAACGAAGTTGTTGGCGGGCCCACTAGTATTATTTTTTGGGTAATGCGACAAATATAATGTCCAGGCTGCTTTTACTGCACAGAAGAGAGCAATTCAAATAATTGCTAAGGTAAATCAGCAAACTTTTTTTTATACTATTAGGGTAGCAAGCATGGGTACGGTCTGCCTGAATGGTACAGTCACCTTAGCCTATGCACGCCTGCAACGGTATAACGTGCGTGTTGCCGACCATTTTAAAAACCTGCTCAGTCCCCTCTTAAAGAATTCCATACTGTTACCTCCTGCCTTACCCTTACCTCCTGGGAAAACCGTGGCCGGGAGCTCACGGTAGGTTTCTTGTGCGCGACCATTTTGGTTCTAACGGGTGTGGATGAATACTCTGCCGATGCCGAGCGGTGCGGTGGTAGAAGATGGCATTATACAATCGGTAAAACACACATAAGGAGGCGAAGTCTCTCCATAGACTTAAAGATTACCGCTTGTGAGTATGGCAGCGCGTCTTTGAATCGAGTCAAGAGGGTCAAACTGACAGGTGCCCCAGCCCAGAGGTGACAGCAGTACTACATATGGGGTCGGACCTGTGATTTATATACCAGTAGTATTAGCCCAGGAGTGAAGTACAGCTTCGCTCTATTCAGGACACCAAGCTTTTGGATGCCAGCTATACACTGTAGGTAGTTAATTATTTTATTGGCTTGACTGTTAATAATGTAGTTCTAAACTTGGCACCTTTTCTGATATCACTACTTTTAATGCCATAAGCGAACTTGGCCCATTTTTCAAACGCATTCTTTGACGGGGTTCTTATAATACCACATTTTCTACTCCTTCACGGCCATTCTCACGAAGTATTTCTGCAGTCACCTAATTACCGCGACGCTGTTTTCATACTAAATGTATGGAGACGCGGTAATTAGACGCAGTCATACTTCGTGAGAATGGCCGTACAACGATTTATTTTGTTTACTCATGCGATTTTGTTGTGTACAATTTAGAATGCTTTTACGTTTGATTTTCGTTTCATCTGATCGTTAGGTAACACGGCCTTCAGTTACAGCGTCACCAACTCGTGTCATTTGATGGCCGCAATAAAGTATTACGGGTCTTAACATTAGGGCAATAAAACAATTCTGCTAAGAGAGACACCATATCGTAATGAGATATTACGTGAACAAGGGACATGTACTTTTTCTCTTTTATTTGGATTCGTTTAATAGCAAAAAATAAAAAGCCGGTCACGTGCTTGTCAGACTCGCCCACCGAGGGTTCTGTACATACTTGTAGTATGTAAATAGTTCATAATAAACTGTATTGAGAGTGAAAAACAAACTTAACTTTGCTCTTGGAAAACTGTCAAGTGTGTAAGTCGCGGTTAGTTTAGTAACTGACATAATAAGTTTGTATTACGATTTACGAACTATGCAATTTAGGAAAATCATTTTATTTTTCCTGTAATATTCGTGGTGATATTAATAATCGGTAATCATTATACATTTTTCTGTTCAGTAACTTCGGAAATAACACGGGGAAATTTATTTTTTTAAACGTTTTTAGTCTTAAATCAAAAACTACACGTTTAAGAAAAATAATTTTTGTATGTCCAAAGGTTAGCGATTTTTAACACTATTCCAAATTTCAAATGGATAGCAGCAGTAGTTCCTGATATATCTGGCTGTGACAGACGGACAGGCAGACAGACAGACTCGCACCATAAGGAGTTCCTTTTTTACCATTTTGGTACGGAACCCTAAAAAGAAGACATCTTCAAATTTGCTTATCTGATTTTCATAAAACTAAAAATACAAAAACGATTCCACACAGAGACTAATACACGTAGGGGAGACCGGGTATGGTTGTCTCGCGGGTTGGTTGTCACAGCGGCCATAAAATAATACTAAACGAAGGAATAAGTGCATCGATTGGTGAAGTACGGAAGGGTGTACAGCTCTTGCGATCTTTTAGCACCGATCGACGTACTTAATATTTCGTTTAGTAATATTTTATGGCCGCTGTGACAACCAACCCGCGAGACAACCATACCCGGTCTCCCCTACAAACGGACTGATCAGTTTGTTTGACAAGGATTTTTTTAAATAATTTCACCGGGTTTATAAATAATCAGTTATTAACTTTTGCTTACCGTGATCTCATAAGAGAGGCAGAGTTTAAAGCATATTTATCTTAAAGAAACTATTTGTAAAAGGTAGTAAACCGTAGCCATCTAAACTTTTCAAATAAAACCAATGAGTCTGCTTGTTTACGTACTTTGTTGTTCCACCCGCCCTTTCTTTGTCCAAATCAAACTTCGTACTGCTCTTTTAGTAATTTGTGGTCGTTTGTTCCAACTATTTTCTTTATTGGGTTTCTAGAAAGCATTTGTTGTTTACTGTTTCTTACCTAAAAAAAACGGAGTTTCATACTAGTAATTAGTAGAATTTAAACAGCGAATTGAGTTTAAATTGAGCTACTATGTAAAATAACTCAAGAATCAGAGCACTATAATCAAAATACCAAAGGAAACAAGAAAAATAAACATTAACAAAGAGTTAGACATTGTTTTCCGCTTTCGTCTTTTATTTTCAATATTTTTATAGAGTCTGCGATCAGAAAATGAATACAATCTGAAAGGAGGGGTAAAATTTCGTAAAAATAAAATCCAACTTATTCGCTTTGCTGGTGATATCGTAGCTAGGCGCACACACACACATTTTTCAGGAGTTTAGGACTGAAAATAAAGATCCCATCAGAAACATTTCATGTAAAAAGATGCAAGTCTCGGAGGGACGTTTAATACTTCTCAAATAATTAATCCTCCGTCCACGGGTAAATAATAGGCAAGGCGGTGGGAATAGGCTACTTGACAGTGTGAAAAATAATGGAAGAAGTATGGATATATGTATTAATTATAAGTATTAGAACCTATTTACGTCAATATTACTAAAAATAAACTGATAATTTCTTTATAAAACTCGGATGAAAATTGATTATTTTTCATCCGAGTTTGTCGCCATTTTATCGAAAACGGTTTGGATTGGCCGATGACGTCACACCATAGTAAACAGCATCGACAGCATCTGTCAATCCTATTTTTAAAGGTAGAATGTTATGCGATCCTCGTTGACATTTGCCGGTTTACTATCGCGTGTCGTCATAGACGCCATATTGTCCGAGAAACCGTTTTGGCGGCTAATTTTAAAAGTGCATATTTATTTGCTTTTTTCGGAAAAAATACACAAAAGAATTAAAAATTACCACTTTCTGAGTGTTCAATAGTAGAGGTGTGCGCCGCGCCGCCGTGCCGCCGCCGCCGACAATTTTTCCGCGCCGCCGCCGACAATTTTTCCACGCCGCCGCTGCTGATGAAATTGACCGGCGTGAATTTTTTATGGCCATTTATATAGTACCAATGAATTCAAGTGATGTATCCATATTAATTTTAACAATAAACAAAGAAAATCGTTTGACCCCCTTTCTTCCAGCCGCGGTCCCAGCTTTGACGGGGCTTATACCGGGCACTCTTGCTGTAGATGTCTCGTTCACGTTAATTTTTTTATTTATCGTATGGCAAATCATATTACACTGCATGCTTATAATCTAAATTTATAGTTAGTGAAGTAGTCAGTAGCTTCGCTCGTGACGTTTTGAAAATCC
Source organism: Eudemis profundana (assembly GCA_947034925.1). Taxonomy (NCBI): domain Eukaryota; kingdom Metazoa; phylum Arthropoda; class Insecta; order Lepidoptera; family Tortricidae; genus Eudemis; species Eudemis profundana. The sequence goes on from OX344798.1 coordinate 17,453,621, forward strand.
TGGATTGGGCCACTGTATTTCGTTATGGGCATTCCATAACAATGTGTCGTATGGTTTCCTCAGGACTCAGGGCATCCGCATTCGCAACTTTCGTCATCGCACCAACCCCATTTTTTCTGGAGGTAGTTAGTTACAGCGGCCAATTCCTGTTCTCAGCCGGTTGAGCATACACCAGACTCGGCGTGATTCGTCGAATCCAGGTGGGCGGATACGTGGGTTCAGTTCGAACAGCTCGAGTGAGATACCTCTGTCGGACCAATCTTGGGACGAGGCCTCGTTCAAATTCCAGTGAGACAGTGGTCGATGGGCTTGCAGTGCCAGTGGGTTTCGGGACTTCACGCTGGATGTTTTGAACGTAGGCAAGTTGTTATTGATGGACAGCTCAGGCCGTCTGAGCGCCTTATCCACTTTCGGTTATAGATGGTGAGTGCGTCGGAGGCGGGGCGGGGCTATGCTGCTTAGTGCTTAGGGCTGGAAGCCAGTATGAAGGAGTTGGTTTCATGCAACCCGTGTTTAAACGCATGGTATGATTTAGCTGCGTATAGACTACAGCAGTATGGGCACTGTTTACCAAGTTTGAGGCGCAGTACTCTGCCGTTGTATAGACCAGTGCTAGGGCAGATGTTCTTAAGCAGCTGGTTGAGGCTCCCAACGAACAACTTGAACGTGAACTTTTACAAGATGTTGTTCCTCGCCCTCAGTTTTACTGCGACGTTATTGACGTGAGCGCTATATATGAGGCTTCGGTCCAGGGTAATGCCTAAGTACTTGGGGAGAGGGTTGTGGTTGAGAGTAGAGCCCCTGAACACGACATTGAGTTTCCTACTAGCTATTCGGTTGTTTAGGTGGAAGCAGCACACTTCAGTCTTCGAGGCATTGGGGCAGAAGCGCCACCAGAGAAAGTACTCGTCTAAGGTGGCCATGTCTTTCTCGAGAAGGTTTTCTGTGACCTCGATCTTGTTGTCGTGTGCAACCAGTGCTAAGTCGTCAGCGTAAGCAAATTTCCTGGAGAGAGTTGCTGGCACGTCATGGGTGTATAGAATAAATAACGTTGGGGCCAGAACTGAGCCCTGTGGCAGACCGTTGTTCAAGACCTTGGGTGAGCTGCATATATCCCCAAGGAAAACACAGAACGGCCTATTGGTAAGGGCGTCTTCGATAACTGTGCAGATGTGGTGCAGATCTTTATGCATGGGATCACCTTAAGTAGCTTAAACAACAGACCTTGGCACCACACGGTATCTTAGGCAGCTGTTAGGTCCACAAAAAAGGTTGACGTTTTGAGATTTTCGCTGAAGCCCTTCTCCAAGAGATTAGTGTTCGCACTTGGTCACTACAGTTTCCGTTCACTGAAACTTGCTACACACGAACTCTGGGTAGCGGCAGCTACCTCAGCTATAGATGGCTTCGTGCTCCGCAGGAACGCAGTTTGCTCCTTTGCGTACTGAGCGCTGCGAGCCTGCGCTTGCGCGCGAGTCAGCCACCCGCGCCCGCGGCCGGGTTCAGCGCGTGAAGTGTGCTCGCTCACCGCTTTTGCGGTCAATGGTTCCTACACTGTTGCCGCATCTCACTCTCAGAGAGCGCGCTAATTATACCAGCTCCACAAACGAGCATCGCTACGCAGGACGCACACGAATTGATCACGTAAACTTTCGTTTAAAGTTTATGCCAAATTTGCAGTCACCTAACGAATGAATGATTATTTGTTGAATAAGGGGTTATATTATAACACGATGAAGGGGGGCAGCTATTATAACAAGAGTAGCGTTGTCTAAGAAGGCTATACTCGTATAATGCTGGGAAATATCTAATGAAAGTCATATCAGAAAAAGATAAAGGCATAGCATTTTACGACAGCGAAATGTGAACAATGACATGCGGTAAAAGAGAAAAGGTTAAGAGAGCAACGGGATGGGACACCCTTTACGACACAATGATTACATCAAGACGTCTATGGTATTACGAGGGCAGACTGTAGGCAAGAGAAAGAGAGGTATATATACCAAGAAAGACTCATATGAATCCTGTACCTAATGGAAAAAGTAAACATCGTACCGTATCAGGAGGTCATATAGAAGGCCAAAGACAGAATAGTACATTATGATACGAGTGGGCTATGTTGGTCATAACAGTCGGGGATGTGTTGCACAGCCCGAGCCGCGAGGTGAGGGCTGTAATAGCCGAGACTGTAATGACCAATGCCCACGAGTGTCCTACGACGTTTTTCCATACACATGCGAATAAAAAAATAATACTTATTATTTAGAAGTTCTGTTTTGTAATTATTTAGTGGGTTATCTAACCTCGTCGTGTGGTGTAGTGCGCGGCGCGCGCTCAGGCACACGGTGTCGGCGCTGCGCGGGTATAATATCCGCGCGCCGAGCCACGTGCGTATGGCGTGCTCTCATTGGTCATTTGGCGGTAATTACAGCATTAGTGCGGTAATGTAAAGTAAAAAGCAATTGTGTCCTAATAAGTTGCGTTCCGCGCGTTAGAAGAATGAAATAAGAGCCACTTTATGAGCAAGTGTGTTGAAATAGTATATTACACAACTAGGGTGGTAATACAAAGAAATACCGAGATCGCAGATGTTTGCGGCCCGAGCCGCAGGCGAGGGACGTAAATATGCGATCGAGGGCTTTCTTTATTACCTCCCGTGTTGTGTACAGCATTTTATGTCTACATTTGGCCAGAAAGCGGCTTTTTCCGTACGCGTACCGTGCGGAAAAAGGCACTTTATGGCCAAGTGTGGCATAAATTAATTTAAGAGTCCAGCGGATGATGATGAACTAAATGTATTCCATATAATTTTAAAATTAACTTGACACAAGGAGACGGGAGAAGGGCAAAGGCGAAGGCACTAGACCGCGGGGCAGATCACCGATGAGGTGGACAGACCAGATTAAAAAAGCTGTCGACGGCCCGTTACATGAATGCACACGGAGAGCAGCAATCCGCGAGGAGTGATGTCGCATTGTAAAACAGGCCGCTATCGACGACGTGACGGCCACGACCACTCTGCCAAGACAGTGACGCCGAAGAAGAAGACAAGGACAAGGTACTGAATGTGATAACGCTTTTGATGGCTAAAGTGTTGCAATGTATATAAGGTGCTAACAAATTAGCTACCGATATTTTAAGAGACAATACTTTACGTTATCGGGGGGCACGGAAGTGCCACCGCCAAGTCAAGCGCGAAGCAAACACTGCCGTAGCATCCTTTACTGGAACCATTTCGCCGCATTTTCAGGCCCCTATTTGAGAACCTCTGGATAAGACCAGAACGCAGAAAGTCGGTGGGAATCGAGTTCTGTGGACACCCCCCCGGTACTGACTTGGTTTAACATTACATCTCAAATCTTTTTTGTAAAAGAACTGCGTTGCGAGACTTGCATCTTTTTACATGTAATGTTTTTGATGGGATCTCATTTATTAGCACCTTATATACCTATACAAGTATAGCATCCGGCTAGATATTCATAAAATATTGCAGCGTGTTGAAAATAAGCAAGAAGCTTAATTGAATTCTCTTTGTGTGCACGAATTTAATATTCATTGTAATACAGTGGTTTGTCTCGCGGGAAACGTTATGCCCCGTAAAATTATGCAACAGTAGGTATTACTGAGCACATACTTTAATTATATCACATTCAATGGTTTTACAGTGAACTTGGGTATAACATACATAATGATATTTTTCTGTCCTCCGGCCGGAAAGCGTCACCTTGCCGGCCACTGCGCTACACGAAGATGCAACTTTCTGGTTCCGTCGAACAGATAAATAGTATACAAACCTTGGCCAGTAAATAAGAAAGCCTTAGATCACATGTTTATCGTCCTCTGCTTCGCCTGGGCCGACAATGATATGTGATCTGATACATTTCTTACTTTACTGGCCTCGATATGTACCTCAATGTACAATTTCTCAAACCTGCAATGAAATATTGACATTACGTGCCTTATAATAGGCCGCAAAGTACCTCGTTTCCGGTGCCGCTAGACGAAGAGGCCTTTAATGGAATTTCATACAACATTGCAGGCCTAGCCTGCTAGTCTCGTCCGAAAGTGCAATCAATTCAATTCTTCAACTCACACGTCCATCTATTACTCACTTCCTGACCTTTACAACAATGTACTACATAAAATATACATTATGTAGAGATAAATAGTCTAGACTAGACTGTATATTATTGTAACCTATATCGATACAGCTAGAGTAACTTATAGCAAAAGTTTGCCATAGTCGTGATTTTGCATTCTATTAGCCCATTTTTGTTTGGTGTCTTCAGTACATTCGCAAAAAATCTGCCAACGGATTTGCTTTGTGCCTATTTCGGGGTTGCTGCTAACGTTAATGAAATTTCGAAGCAAAGTTTCACCAGCCGACAGCCGATGCTATTCTTCTTGTGTCTGGCTATTAGCGATCCGGGTTTTGGGGAACACAAGCAAAGCTAAAACTAGCGAGCAGTACGTAGCCGTATCTAGGTCGAAATAAAATTCCATATTTCCATATTGATTATTGGGCCTCTGAAATTTTAAAGACTAGCCGTCGAGGCTCTCCAAATGACCTTTTCGTGTTCGATGGATTGTTTTGTATTTTATGCATGAACGAACGCTATATCAAAGCGGGGGTTTTTCTATTTCATAGCCAGTTGCGAATTTCATTCCAATTTGGATGTTCTCTGATTATTGGATTATGTAGGGCATCCCTGAGCGAGGTCGACCCTGTCAGGTTTCAATATGTCCTCATTTAATTATTTGTATAAACCAATTTTATGGTACAGAACATCGCGTAAACGATTTTTGTGTAGCAATATGTAGGCTGTCATATGTTTTTTGATAGGTGACCAGGATAAGTGTTCAAGTAATAATAAAAACAAATAGAAAGCAATTTAGAGCGAATACTAATTTAACATTTAAAAAAACCGGTCAAGTGCGAGTCGGACTCGCGCACCGAGGGTTCCGTACAAACTCATAAGTAGATACGCGAATAGTTCAAGAAAAACTGTATGTCGATTTGTTTAGTAGAAGCAAATAAGTATATGTTATGATTTTTGCAAATTTCTAAAAAACAGTGCAAGTTAGGAAAACAGTTATATTTTCCCTCTAATATTGAGAACCTGACGTGTAATGATTCTATTTAATAGCAAGGACCATTAAATCAAGAGGACTGTCATTCTCCATACAAAAAGCTGTTCCCCGAATTTACAACGCCATCTATGTATAAGCTTGGTAAAATAATTATAATATTATTTACAATTATTTAACTTTGCAAACGTGACACGGTATTTAAATGTATTTAAATTTATTTATTATTAGCTGTTTACGAACTAATTGTTACTATACTATGTTTCTTTGTTTAATTATAACATCGTTAAATGTTTAGTGTTTTAGCGCCATCTAGTTTTGCCCGGAAATCCCCTAGCGTGAAACATGCCATCGCTTAGTTTTGCTACTCGCCGCTAGGGATTTCAAGTATTGTAAATTTCTAAAAAGGTATTAAAGTTAGCAAGACCGTTCTATTTTTCCTGTAATATTCAGGTTGATATTTATAATTAGTAATTATGACACATTTTTCTGATCAGTAACTTCGGAGATAATAGGGGGGGAATGGTACATAAAAATGTATAAATCAAAAACTACTTATTTAAGAAAAAAAATAAAAATGCTGTTTTAATCTACAAATTAAGCCCTTTCATTTGATACCCCACTCAATATAATAGCCCTACTTTCAATTTTCAAAGTCCCATTACGGAGCCTTTTAAAAAAAAAGTAAAAAAGGTACAAGATATTTTTTATGTCCAATAGGCTCGGGTTAGCTACTTTTAACACTATTCCAAATTTCAAATCGATAGCATCAGTAGTTCCTGAGATATCTGGCTGTGACAGACGGACAGACAGACAGACAGACAGACAGAGTCGCACCATAAGGGTTCCTTTTTTACCATTTTGGTACGGAACCCTAAAAACTGGCGTGCACCTACTCCGGTATTTGGTCGCTTTCATTCGGACCTTTAATTTTTTTTTGCAACCTCTAAGTCCTAAGTGTAGCTCTTGAAAAACCCGATATACTTACTTTCATGTTATATTCAGAGGCTTAGAGGGTCATAAAAATAAAAACTTAATTATGAAATGAATTTTATTATCCAAAGCTAAGAAATGGAGTCACACGACAAGGTACCTAGGCCCTAAAATTGTATTATATTCTATAATTGTATTACACATATCATGTTTATGTATTATTATAACTGTTATTTTTTGCTATGGTTAAGTTTGATTCGCTATGTTTAATGATGATGGTCTGTAATTGGGTAAATAAATTAAGAATATAGGTATTGAAAATTAATTAAATAAGTTCCACATTTACTGGATCACTTTAATATTACGGGATTTATTTTAAATAAAGATTTTCCGAACACTGGCTATACTAGTGTTAGTAATTACATTATTTAACTACTTAAGTTCAAATTTTAACAAAGTATAAGTATATGAAAAGTAAAATAGGTACAATAAAAACAAAACATACACGTTTGAAAAAACGTAAACAATGTTAAAAACCTTTACCTAGACTGTCGCCGGCAGCGGAACCAATAATGATTACTATTCTGCTTTTACATTTTTATTACTATGAAAAACACACACATCATCTGCAACATTTGCTAAATCGTATGCACATTGAACTGAAAATCATGTTTATTCAAATTTCATTCACTCTTTTCAATCATATACTGATACACGTCGGGGATGCAGCGCCTCGCTCGAGGACTCGGGAAAATTTCATTAGACGTATTCAATAAGCATTCACTTTATCGCTACATGATACGTCACATACGACACATGATACACGTACACTTTATGGCAATATCACTACTGATACATACGTTATGCCACCAACATAATTAGACAGATCAGGTCAGCAACACTAGCGTGCTAATATTGTGAAAGCGAAAGATCAAGTAACTAGAATCAGGAGTTAATTGTAGATTTGATAAATAATTACATTGGAAGTAAACACTTTATTACATAATATATATGCATTAACGAAATAAGAAATCTGTATAAAGGTTGTTTTAATAATCATGATAACATTGAAATCTATCATTGCTGGTATGTTGTCACACGGCCAACGTTCGCCATCTCCGGCCCGCGGGAGGATTTACTCGTATTTCGGTCTGCAGACAGTCCTTCGAAATAAGAAGTATATGGCTCGTTAGTCGCGATTTTATATTTTGACGGTCCATCTGGACTAGCCTAATTTTGCTACAAATCTGGTCCTTCCCTAAAATTTCTTTAATTTTCTGGCCTGCCATGAAGAAAGTTTGCCCACCACGCACTGTTCTAGAATTAATAATTGACCCTGGTAAGTTAGTTTGATTTTCAGAAAGAAAGCACGTGGAAGTAGTCAACGACGATCTCGTGTCAAGTTCATGCTGAGCTGTTTACCTTTTTTTGTCCTTATGGCGCCACCCGAAAGCCGTGTCCCATAGTGTGTAGAGCGAGCGACATTATTGCGATATTTACGACCTGTCTATAGCAGTTGGTGGTGCGCTGCCGCCAATGAAAATACGAATTCCATTTAAAAGCACCTAATTGGACGTCGCGGCGGTATTTTAGGGTCGATAAAATTTTATTTAACCCCGAGTTTTTTGCGTTTTCTGGAGCACCGGTTTTCTGGAATACCGATTAAGACGTAATTGTATAATTTAAAATTAGAATCATAGATTGGAATTGAAAAGTTTAGAAATGTTGGCATTTACGGTTAGTACATGTGGTTGGCATATTCGTGTATTTTATCTCGTAGCCATAACGCTGCAGTAGACTGGCATATGTAATGTGCCTGTAATGTGCGCACCTCTCACGGCAGGCGCCGCACGAACTACGGGCAAGATGTTCTTTATGGGAATTTAAGAGCTCTACGTCGCATATTTTGAACCGCCATTTTTGAGGCTTTTTCTTTTACCCATTTTGTATAGAGTGGCTTTCGACTACATGTAATCGCTTTCCATACCTTTATATATAAAGTGTTTTTGAGACGTGAGGCAGTGAAAAAATGCTGCAATTTTAATAGATTTAGATATCGCCCTTTTGCCTGGTCTTCTTAAAATTATCAAGTTAAGAATCTATAAAGCTTGCTGTTTGTTTTGATAAATAAAATAAGAAAACAAAAAACTACTGCTTATAACATGAGCAATTAATAATAATTTCATTGCTAATTAGATCAATGGCAGGAATAAAAAGCGACGCTTGCGCGTTGTGTGTCGGCTTCATTAATAAAATGATAAAGTCTCTTATAATGAATTTTGATAGTCAATAAAGGAGTTAAAATAAGTCTCAAATATTTTGTAAACTATTCAAAGGTTTCCGTAGCCGTGCTACGTCGTCCGTTAAACCTTCCCCGCGCGCTACGGGCGGGCGCTACAGCACGAGCTATGAAAAGTGTTAACTTTCAAAGGGAATCTGCAATTTCTCATCGTAAATGCATTGAGGTAGGGCTTGCAAATATTCGACTTTTTCAAATATTCGAATATTCGAATATGATTTTGTAGATATTCGAATAATTCGAATATTATTCGAATACTACCAAAAACTATTAAAAAATCGTTTTTCTTAGTATTTTTTGTGAAAAACATGTTAGAAGAGATATTTTTTACGCTGCGATTACCTTAAGACTAATCAAACTTAATTAGTCTTACTCAAAACCTATAAACCGACTAGGTAGATGAGGGAATTGCTTTGTTTGCAATATTTGCACTGTGGCATTCACTGTTATGCAGATGACAGCACGGGTGATGCCTCCTACACTGGCCGCGCCAATATTTCTCGGGATAACGTCATCGAGAGCCGTAACAGACTTGTGTCTGAAATTGAAACTTCCCTTAAAAAAAGTTTCAGAATGGGGTCGACTTAATCTAGTCCGTTTTAACCCTACGAAGACACAGGTTTGCACTTTCACCGCTAAAAAGCTTACGTTTGTTTCATCACCTCGTTTTGAGAGCACCCCCACCTAACTGCCACAGCCACTATTAGAATCAGTGAAGTCCAGTTCCGCGGCCATTTAGAGGGTAAGGCTAAATTAGAGTCTAAGAAGCTCGGTGTGCTCAACAGATCGAGACAGTATTTCACTCCGGCCCACCGCCTACAGCTTTATAAGGCGCAGGTCCGTCTACATATGGAATACTGTTCTCATCTGTGGGCTGGGGCTCCCCAGTACCAGCTTCTCCCTCTAGACCGCATTCAGCGGAGACCGAATCGTATCGTCGGCTACCAAGATATTTCAGATGGGCTCAACTCCTTGGCACTGCGTAGAGATGTAGCCTCGCTCTGCATCTTCTATCGTCTGTATAACGGGGAGTGCTCCGAGGAATTGTTCGGATTGATCCCTGCCGCATCTTTCCGCCATCGCCCTACGCGACAATATTTCCATCCTCACCACTTAGATGGTTATCAGTCCACAATTGTGCGTTTTGCTAGAAACTTCCTGCCTCGCACGACTGAACTGTGGAATAAATTGTCGCCTGCAGTGTTTCCGGACCGTTTTCTCGTTTGCCCCCTATTTCATAAAAAAAAATCCTTTGGGGGATTTATGTCGGACTCACCCCCTCAGAAGGAGAAGACATACTCACTTAAACCACCTGGACCCGAGTTAACTGAGACTAGCAATCTGTCTAAGAGTTGGAGTCAAATATTTGCATGTACCCCACACGTGCTCCGTGGCATGGACGTTAATCAGGTGTGGCGAGACGGCCTTTCATGCAACAGAAGCGCCGGCCACATGGAAGCTCCGTAGACACAGTGCACATGCTGGTGCAACGTATCCACAAGCCCTGGTGGGTAGTTAGTTGGCTGAATTCCGCATTCATGCAACCTCTTAACAGGCTGGTTCAGCGTATAACCAGTCCCAAATCATAAAGCTGTCCCGTCGCCGCTTTTTTGTACTTTAACTAAATTGGTAGGTTTATCCTCGTAAAGCCGGTTTCCTAAATTTAGGATATTTTGCTGAAGTAATTTTCGAGGTTATTAAGATGAGAATAGAATTCTAATTTCATATATGCTCCCCTGCTCATCACCCCCTCATGGGCCTCACGGGGATATTAGTTTTAGAAATTTTAACTGACTGGTCCATGCTTCGAGAGATCCCAGAGCTGGCGCATACTTCTCCCAAAAAAATGTCCTTGCAATTAAGAAAGTTAATGACGCATGCAAAAAGAAGACCATGCCACAGGCAGCAGCTCAGCCTAGAGAGAATATTCTAGTTTTTAATTTAATCATTGTTTTTTATAGCGTAAAAAGTTACGCTGCGCTATTTTAGGTATATTTAGTTTGAAAAAATGTAATTGATTACTTTATCCTTCTTTATTATGTCCTTTGTTAGCATTTTAATTTAAATTCCATTTAATTTAAATAGGTAGTAAAATTATTCGAATATTCGAATACCTTACCAGGTATTATTCGAATAGTAAAATTAGCCGAATATTCGAATAATTCGAATATTCGAATATTCGAATTGCAAGCCCTAATTGAGGGCTGGCTTCGATCGACACTGTACGCAGAGCTGGAATACTACTAGCGGAAAGTCATAAAAGGTGGTTATAAAATTGCTCAATCGACATTCGATTGTTGGTTATTGGTGTTAGGGATCCCTAATGGTGATAGGGGTCATTTTAAGGAAATTCGAATGCAGTTTGGTATTTTGTATGTAGTCGTTTATAAAGACTTAAAGCCGCCGTTTTTTAAGAGCCGTTTAAATATAGTACATTACACAACTAGGGTGGTAATACAAAGAAAGGCGGAGATCGCAGAAGTTTGCGGCCCGAGCTGCAAGCGAGGGACGTAAATATGCGATCGAGGGCTTTCTTTATTACCTGCCGTGTCGTGTAAAGTAGGATATCGAATTCGAGATCAAAAATGTAAATAAGTGGGTTGCCACCATTAAAAAAATAAACGCTAGTGGTGGTAAGTCTAAAATCATTGAAATAATTATAAAAAAATTAAATATTCACAGGTAAACACTGTTGTATGGATGTTTAAAAATATGTTACTTAGTTATATAGCGAATTAATATTTTTTTATAACGTATTTGTGGAGTTTAAGTAAATTATATGGAGTTTAAATTTATACTACTGGTAATGGTAAGAAGTTTTAAACATTTGGTATGTAATTAAAACAACAGTTTATTTTTAATATTATTATCAAAATTAATACATTTTTAAATTTCTTTCCATGTATAATTGTATTTCGTGGCATTTTGCTTTATGTTTCTTGTTAAGTTTTCTATTTGTGCGTGTTGTTTAATGAGTATAATCGTTTTTTAGACTAAACCTTTTTTTACTTCACAATATACTGGCTAGTTGTAAAACGGCCGAATAAAAAGTACGTGAAAAAAAAACAAATGAGGGTGGTTGAAAATTTGTAGCAGATGCATGTGAGTTTTGATCTCGTTGTAACTTTTAAATAAATAATTGTGGTTTAAGGTGAATTTTTAACACGTGTTCTTTCTAGACTAACTATAAATGGGGTATCATTTAATCGATCAGCAAAATATTCATATTTTGGTCAGCAGAAATATGTATTTGGTCGGCCAAAATAGCTAGTTGGTAAGCAACTTATGGTAAGCAAACATTTATAAATCAGGCTGCAATTAATGATATACTGATCTGCTCTAAATTATTTTGGTCAGCAAATTAAATATTTGAGCTGCATTAAGCGATCTACGGTAAATCAAATTTTGGTAAGCAATCAGTAGGTAAGCAAAATATTTCATTTTGTTCATCAAAAAAAAGGGGGCAATAAAACCTAACTGGGCGCAACTATTCTGCCGCCAATCGTGTGCGCATTTTGTCATTCGGTAATTGTCAGCTGTCAAGTAGCAGGTGTCACTGTGATATATACAGGGTGTCACTGTGATATATACAGGGTGTCACTGTGATATATACAGGGTGTCACTGTGTTATATACAGGGTGTAACTGTGATAGATACAGGATGTAACTGTGATATATACAGGGTGTCACTGTGATAGATACAGAGTGATACTGTGATATATACAGGATGTCACTGTGATAGATACAGAGTGATACTGTGATATATACAGGGTGTCACTGTGATAGATACAGAGTGATACTGTGATATATACAGGGTGTCACTGTGATATATACAGGGTGTCACTGTGTTATATGCAGGGTGTAACTGTGATAGATACAGGATGTAACTGTGATATATACAGGGTGTCACTGTGATAGATACAGAGTGATACTGTGATATATACAGGGTGTCACTGTGATAGATACAGGACAGGATGTCACTGTGATATATACAGGGTGTCACTGTGATATATACATAGTGTCACTGTGTTATATACAGGGTGTCACTGTAATGTATACAGGGTGTCACTGTGATGGGCTCATATAAAATTGGTATTTCGATTTTTTATACATCTCATAATGTTTAGAAGTTATATTATTTATTCACAACGTGTATCGTTTCGTTTTTAGGGTCAGCAAAAAAAATAACCCTAACCTACCTATTTTTGAGAGCCGTTTCGTTTTTAGGGTCATCAAAAAGAAAATAACCCTAACCTACCTATTTTTGGGAGCCGTTTCGTTTTTAGGGTCATCAAAAAAATAACCCAAACCTACCTATTTTTGGGAGCCGTTTCGTTTTAGGGTCATCAAAAAAAAAATAACCCTAACCTACTTATTTTTGGGAGCTGTTTCGTTTTTAGAGTGACACCCTGTATACATTACAGTGACACCCTGTATACAACACAGTGACACCCTGTATATATCACAGTGACATCCTGTATCTATCACAGTGACACCCTGTATATAACATAGTGACACCCTGTATATATCACAGTGACACCCAGTATCTATCACAGTGACACCCTGTATATAACACAATGGCACCCTGTATATATCACAATGACATTCTGTATATATCACAGTAACATCCTGTATACATTACAGTGACACCCTGTATACATGTAACACAGTGACACCCTGTATATATCACAGTGACATCCTGTATCTATCACAGTGACACCCTGTATACATTACAGTGACACCCTGTATATAACACAGTGACACCCTGTATATATCACAGTGACATCCTGTATCTATCACAGCGACACCCTGTATATAACACAGTGACACCCTGTATATATCACAGTGACACCCAGTATATATCACAGTGACACCCTATATATCTCAATTAAACTCTCTGCTGACCAATTGTAAAATCTTGCTACCCAAGTAATTATTTTGCAGCTCGACTGTTTATTAGGCAGCCAAATGATAAAAAAAGCAGATTAATATTGGTTAAAATGCTAACCGTTTTTAAACTGTTTGCTGAACAAGAGTTGCCGCCCAATTTTATTTATTGCCAGCCAAATCTTTGTATGCTGCCCAAATGATTTAACTGCTTATTTTTTTTTGCGGATCAATTTTAATAACGGCTGACCAAAAATTTACTTTCCCTATAAATGTCCTAGTCTTCCACCCAATATCTGTTACTGAAAAGCATACGTCGTAAATAAAATTCATTTATAAAGATAGAAAAAATATACCCCTGGAAGGTCACTTTGACATTGACAGTTGTTTGTTTACATTTTTGATCTCGAATTCGATATTCGACTTTTATGTCTACACTTGGCCAAAAAGCCACTTTATGGCCAGGTGTGGCATAAATGTCTTAACGACGAACGGACAGTGTTGGACTTTTCAGGGTTAAAAAGGTTATTTAACAACTTTATTATGTGGTATGTTATAGAAAAACCTCTGAATAATAGAAATATTAATCAAAGAACTACTTTAACTATCATAAAAACCCACGAAATCTAAAAATGTGATTTAATATTGTTGTATCTCAACAATATTAAATCACATTTTTAGATTTCCCCAAAAACGCTCCATACTAAACAACATACCTACTTGCATGTGTCGTCACACGCTAGTACCTTGTATGGAAAAAAAAACTTGCGTTTATCGTAACGGCTTCATAACAAAGGTTACCATACATTTTGAGGGTCATTCTCATTTTTGTGCACATAGCCACTACCGTGGGCGTTATTACTCTTTTTATGGATAAAAAAAAAGAATTCTATCATGAATTCACTCATCTATACGATAAAAAAAAATCGGTTGTCTGTAAAGTTGGTTTACTGACGATAGTCGAACGTGATAACGTTGACCCTGACTTTGACTGAAATTGACATTGACCCTGACTTTGACTTTGACTGAAATTGACATTGACTGACTTTGACTTTGACTTTGACTTTGACTGTGACTTTGACTTTGACTTTGACTTTGACTGTGACTTTGACTTTGACTTGGACTTGGACTTCGACTTTTTTCCCAATAAGCTGCTACAATGACATTGACACGCTAAAATGATGGCTAAGTGGCCAGTGTAAATATCTGCCGTTCCACGAATATAATGTCAAAGATTTGTTTTAATAATTTTTAAACTACGATTAAAGCAGGCGTAAAACGGAACTGCCAAAGCAGCATCCACTATTTAAATTTAAAGATTTATGCCAAACTCAGCAGTGTCTCTTGTCATTCAATAGAGATTTTGACAGCCGTATCTTAGGGAATAAGGGCTAATTTATTAACAATTTGTAAGAAACTATCGTCTTAACGACTTTAGTGCTGGAATAATATAAAGTACCTATTTGACAGGTAACGGCCCCGCAAGGTAACGGCAAATGACGTCACACTTTTTCGTGCGTGCAGCCGGCTTCATCGAATTATAAGACGTTATCACGTCAAAAATAACATGATAATATTATGACGGTTAGGTTGAATATTTAGAATGATCCTTATAGGGTAATAATAGGTAATTTTTATATTTCCATACTTTTGGACTATTCCACCAACTTTGATGGCTCACGAAACACTCAGGTATCGAACTCAAAACTTTAATATATTATTAGGTCCTTACATATGAAATTGGTGTTTGGCGAACTGGCAACTTCGATTCAAAATGAACTACCTTCGAGATGGTGAAAGTGCATAGATAGCCGGTACATACTTTAATTAAATAAAAATATAGTTTCATACAAAAAAAATCGTTTTCATTTTTGCCATGTAAAACGCCAATTTCATATGTAAGGACCTAATTATTTCTTTATTTTGCTTATTTTATAAATTTCAAGCACAGTCAATCTCTTTATTATGTAAACCAGTCAGTTACATACAATTTCAATTTAGCTATTAAAATAAAATAAATATGCATTACCTCAAATTGGAACCCTCCATTGCTATACGTAGAAAATATGGTAAAGACATTTACTTTTAGGTCACAAGAAAAGCGCAGAGGTGGGCCTCTGGGGCGCGATAGCGCGAGCCGCCTAAACGAGTTGAGAGGAGAAAGTTCGCTCGCTCAGAAATATAGCAAACTTCAGCGCGGCGGTCCGGTAAACCGTAATTTCCCGGAAACCTCGTGAATCCCCCTCACCTATACCCTTCTTATACCCTACCTATACTACAACTTTGTTTCATATCGGTTTTATAGATACCGACAATTTATATCATGTTTTGACCTTACGAAATGTTCATACGAATAATGTAATTAATAACTGACATGAAATTCGAAAATGTGTGCTAATGACTATACATTCTAAAACCGTGGGTCTATCTGCAAGTAATACCTGCTGTTCATTAAAAAGTGCAATTGGTCTGGAAGTCAATCCGTTTCATATTATAATTGCTTGCTAGCATCAGCAAAGCTTTATGAAAAGTTGAAATGTTTCTTTGTTCTTAGTAGGATTTTCATCTCCTCTGCGGCCTTGAAAGGGAACAATGGGGCTTCTTTTATCGTTTATTCATAGGTAAATTAACCTCTTTTATGAAGGAACCACAATACAATAGAGTGCTTTTATTAAATGCCATAGAAATGTTAAATACTGTTCGCTTATGCTACTGCGAAAGTAGGTAGTTTAAAAGGAAACACTAGCTCGTGTAGACATTGTGACATTGTTGTCATTATTTAGTTTGCAAGGTCTCCCGTGTCAGAGACTCCGGTCGCGGCCGGCAGTGATCCATCAAACCAAAGTTGATCTCTGTTCAATTTATGAAATACGATAGTTTGTTTTCTGTGCCAACCGCTTTCATAATCATTGCTGCCACATTGAAAAACTTTACGGTAAATTGACGTATCACATTGAAATAAAAATAACCTAGTAGTGATGGGGAAAGCACTTCGCTTAATGTAAGTTTGATGAAAGTTAGCATGAATCTCGAGTATTTTGACCGGATAGCTTAGGGGGTTCAGTTAGGATAGGTTTTAGGGAACAATACTATTAGATCCCTATACAAAGCAGACTTTAGCGATAAAGGTTATGGAGGCGATGGCACGCAATGACCCCGTCGTGCATTAAAGCCTCATCGTTAAACTCATGGCGGCAATGCATAGGCTACACTTTGGCAGGTTGGTTGCTGAAGTTTGCCTCGATGAGCTGAGTCGGCGCTAAAAGTTGGCACATCAATATGCAGGGGCGCCTGGCTCGTGGCCAATCTAGGATACGCCAATTGAATGTTTTGGCCGCTTTAGGTCCTATACGTCCGCGATACAAAACTTATGACAACTTTATTGAAGTGCCCCTAATACGGCTTCGTTTCCGGTCGCTTCAATAAAAAAGTAAGTTGGGGGTTATTGCCAAACAATATCAAAATCTATAGCCACGTAAACCAATTTATGGAGATTTCGTAGGGGAATGTCAGTCAGACGTATAACTGGGTGCTTTTAAATTTAACGAATATAATAAAAAGTACAACCACAAATAACCTTTGGGGCGATTTAGTTGTTCCATGTGCCTCAGCAACATTATCACGACACGAACTCAAAGCTTCCATATCTGCAAGGCAAGGCATTCGTAGTCGACTACTAATCACACCAAATCGTTACATTTTTGTCAGGTAACTATTCTCATCAGAACAACCTGCCCCGGGAACTTTCAGCTCCCTTCTTCCTTATTATTATTATTCTTTCTTATTATTTTTTGTCCTAATCAAATCTATGAATTTCAGAGAGACACGAGTCGGAAAGATTCTTAGTTAATTAGATTTTAATCTATGCACCACTTCACTCAAGGGAATCTTCGTGTTTTTATCGGACAGCGAATTTGCTGCTATACTTTTTTTCCGGCGAATAAGGTGAGAATGAGAATAACCAATTACAGGAAATGTATGTTTTGGGTCTACCTTATTTCGTATAAAACTAAATGGTATAAAATCAAAACGTATAAATTCAAAACGTATAAAATCACTTCGTATAATCATTCATTTCGGTTAAAATTCATTTTGTATAACATTTAAAAGCTCTAAATACGAAATCTCTATTCTTCAATATGTCTAACATTTAAAATGTATAAAATCATTATGCATAACATTTAAGATGTATAAAATTATTACGCATAATATTCATTTTGTATAACAATTACTTGATCGCATATTTAAAACGTAGAACATTCAAAATATCTAATCATCACAATGTATACAAAACAGTCGGTCGGGCTCCGCAACTGCTCCGCCGCTGCGGGAAGAGCAGCCCCTTCGCCCTTGCGTATCAAAGCATATACAGGCTGCTCCATATACAGGGCATATACAGGGTGTCACTGTCTTATATACAGGGTGTCACTGTTTTATATACAGGGTGTAACTGTGATAGATACAGGGTGTCACTGTGATAGGTACAGGGTGTCACTGTGTTATATACAGGGTGTCACTGTGTTATATACAGGGTGTCACTGTGATAGATACAGGATGTCACTGTGATATATACAGGTTGTCACTGTGATATATACTGGGTGTCACTGTGATATATACAGGGTGTCACTGTGATAGATACAGGGTGTCACTGTGATAGGTACAGGGTGTCACTGTGATAGGTACAGGGTGTCACTGTGTTATATACAGGGTGTCACTATGTTATATACAGAGTGTCACTGTAATGTATACAGGATGTCACTGTGATAGATACAGGATGTCGTCGATAACCTACCTATTTTTGGGAGCCGTTTCGTCTTTAGGGTCATCAAAAAAAAATAACCCTAACCTACCTATTTTTGGGAGCCGTTTCGTTTTTAGGGTCATCAAAAAAAATAACCCTAACCTACCTATTTTTGGGAGCCGTTTCGTTTTTAGGGTCATCGAAAAAAATAACCCTATCCTACCTATTTTTGGGAGCCGTTTCGTTTTTAAAGCCATTAAAAAAAAATAACCCTAACCTACCTATTTTTGGGAGCCGTTTCGTTTTTAGGGACATCAGAAAAAAATAACCCTAACCTATCTATTTTTGGGAGCCGTTTCGATTTTAGGGCCATTAAAAAAATAACCCTAACCTACCTATTTTTGGGAGCCGTTTCGTTTTTAGGGTCATCAAAAAAAATAACCCTAACCTACCTATTTTGGGAGCCGTTTTGTTTTTAGGGTCATCAAAAAAATTACCCTAACCTACCTATTCTTGGGAGCCGTTTCGTTTTTAGGGTCATCAAAAAAAATAACCCTAACCTACCTATTTTGGGAGCCGTTTTGTTTTTAGGGTAATCAAAAAAAAATAACCCTAACCTACCTATTTTTGGGAGCCGTTTCGTTTTTAGGGTCATAAAAAAAAATAACCCTAACCTACCTATTTTGGGAGCCGTTTCGTTTTTAGGGTCATCAAAAAAAATAACCCTAACCTACCTATTTTTGGGAGCCGTTTCGTTTTTAGGGTAATCAAAAAAAATAACCCTAACCTACCTATTTTTGGGAGCCGTTTCGTTTTTAGGGTCATCAAAAAGAATAACCCTAACCTACATATTTTTGAGAGCCGTTTCGTTTTTAGGGTCATCAAAACAAATAACCCTATCCTACCTATTTTTGGGAGCCGTTTCGTTTTTAAGGCCATAAAAAAAATAACCCTAACCTACCTATTTTTGGGAGCCGTTTCGTTTTTAGGGTCATCAAAAAAAAAATAACCCTTACCTACCTATTTTTGGGAGCCGTTTCGTTTTTAGGGCCATTAAAAAAATGACCCTAACCTACCTATTTTTGAGAGCCGTTTCGTTTTTAGGGTCATCAAAAAAATAACCCTAACCTACCTATTTTGGGAGCCGTTTCGTTTTTAGGGTCTCCAAAAAAAATAGCCCTAACCTACCTATTTTTGGGAGCCGTTTCGTTTTTAGGGTCATCAAAGAAAATAACCCTATCCTACCTATTTTTGGGAGCCGTTTCGTTTTTAAAGCCATTAAAAAAAAATAACCCTAACCTACCTATTTTTGGGAGCCGTTTCGTTTTTAGGGTCATCAAAAAAAAATAACCCTAACCTACCTATTTTTGGGAGCCGTTTCGTTTTTAGGGCCATTAAAAAAATAACCCTAACCTACCTATTTTTGGGAGCCGTTTCGTTTTAAGGGTCATCAAAAAAAATAACCCTAACCTACCTATTTTGGAAGCCGTTTCGTTTTTAGGGTCTCCAAAAAAAATAGCCCTAACCTACCTATTTTTGGGAGCCGTTTCGTTTTTAGGGTCATCAAAAAAAAATAACCCTAACCTACTTATTTTGGGAGCCGCTTTTTTTTTTAGGGTCATCAAAAAAAATAACCCTAACCTACCTATTTTTGGGAGCCGTTTCGTTTTTAGGGTCATCAAAAAAAATAACCCTAACCTACCTATTTTTGGGAGCTGTTTCGTTTTTAGGGTCATTCATAAACAGCAGTATAATTTGGAAAAGCTTGTTGCTTAAAAATGTGAACTTGGAAAAATATATATGACTAGATTATGACTAAGCTGCGATATATTTTGAAATATACATTACACCAAATATTACTTAAAATACATTACAGTGACACCCTGTATATAACACAGTGACACTCTGTATATATCACAGTGACATCGTGTATCTATCACAGTGACACCCTGTATCTATCACAGTGATACCCTGTATATAACACAATTGCACCCTGTTTATATCACAATTACATTCTATATATATCACAGTGACACCCTGTATACATTACAGTGACACCTTGTAGTTAACACAGTGACACTCTGTATATATCACAGTGACATCCTGTATCTATCACAGTGACACCCTGTATATCTCAATTAAACTGCTTACAGACATGTTTTCTCTGCTGACAGTGACATCCTGTATCTATCACAGTGACACCCTGTATATAACACAATGGCACCCTGTATATATAACAATGACATTTTGTATATATCACAGTGACATCCTGTATACATTACAGTGAAACCTGGGCCTCATATTTCAATAATATTAAGGGTTTACAAAAATTAGAGCTTTTAACAGTTATACCCCGTGAATGTTATACCTTATAATACTTATAACAAATAACGTTTCGAGCAAATGAATGTTATACCTTATAATACTTATAACAAATAACGTTTCGATCAAATGAATGTTATATCATACGAAATTATACAAGATGACTTTAGAGCATTTGAATTTTATACGAAATGTAATTATACACTTTAATTTTTATGCCATCTGAATTTATACGAAATGAATCATTATCCGAAATTAATTTCGACGAAGTGATTTTATACGGATTGATTTTATACCAAATAAGGGGATACCGTATGTTTTATATTGTCAAACATCTTAGTGGAGTTATTGGAGCACCTCTTCCTATTATCTAAGGCCAAAGTGTGAGGAAGGCCTTTAATTAAACATCCAGCTACGCCATTACCGGAACTTAGGTGACGCAGTATTAGTAATTTGGCGTTTAATAACGTTAATTGCCTACATTCCAGTATTATAATATCGTGTGGGAATTTGCTACGTATCTCACCGAACCAAAAGTTAGATATAAGTACGTGTTACAATAGTTCATTGGTTTGAAACATCGTTTCAGGTATAAAACTTATTATGATTTTGAGGGAGCTATTTGACTCAAACACTTTTACGTATTATTGTCAAATTCGCGAAAGTATCTGTACAGTGACAATTAGTTTAATAGTGAATTCTTTGGTTGAAAACATGTGTTTCTCATCTTATATTTTGACGTTTGGAGATTGTTTATACCTCCAAAATATACTTTTGGCCACGGAAGCTCCTTGTAATTCAATTGAAATTGGTTAAATTTAGTATAAGACTATAAGACCAATTATTTTTATTTTTTTCTTATCGTGACGTTTAAAGGCTCTGTACGTCTACAATATCTACATAATAATCTTAATAAATCCGGAGACTATATACATTTATTAATCTGTAAAAAAAAAGAAACTGGTATGTGCGTGTATGTGTAGGTTATGGAATGAAATAATAATTTAATGAAATATTTTTTAGATAACGTTGCATTTAAAGGAGTAGGTAATAAAAAAATCTTAAAGTCTATATTGGGTGCCATCTATTTTTTTGTCCGAATGTTCTATTTGCCCGAATACTATTTACGCATAATTTTTCTCTAGCTTTAACGGAAAATATTTTGCAAAATCTTTTACATCAGCCATTTAGAACATATTAGGTTAGGTTAGGTTTCTTTTATGGTTATCCTGAAAAGTCAATATTATCTGTAAAATAACAATTATGCGTAAATAGTATTCGGGCAAATAGAACATTCGGACAAATAAAATTATGCGAAAAATAGGCGACCTGTTTATATTGTCAACTTCAGATAAACCATAATTCAGTGTATACCTAGTTGGGAAAATTGGCTCTTATCTAATCGAATTGCCAATGGAGCGGAATTGTAAAAGCCGATATTTGTTATTCAATGCAGAAGCGAAATAAAGTAGAAACAGCTGAACGGAAAACCATCGGGGCAGATTTCGATTCGGTGTGTTGGCTAATTGTAGAGCGCACGCTGCGGCGGCGACTAGGCGCTTGTTTCAGCGAACCTAAATGAAACTAGTTTGTATGCAAGTGAAGTTTTTCATAAACTGTTCCAGGCTCAAACCGCGCCAGGCGTCACTTCGAGGAAAAAGTGCAATTAGTATAAGAAGAATGGAAATGAAATTGTTTTGTTCTACTTCATTTACTTCACAGCGGCAACTGCTTATTCATTACTTTTTATTTTAAGGATAATGCGCTTATAACGCCTTTTAGGTTATATGCCTACTAGCTGCCGTATAGCTATGTGCGCGTGGGTCTTTATTAGTTATCCAAATTTTTATCCATCGTTTACTTAGCTACTTTAGGGGTTGACTACCTAATTATCAAAAATCCACCGCAGCGCCTAAAAGAATAATGTTTATTTTTTTTTTGTGAATCTTTGTTTCAGTGATTTAAAATCTAGGTTGTGTGTTTTGTCTAGCAATAAGTGCATTGAAATGAAATTTCACCTACCAAATTATAGTACATTGTGCACCGAGGGTAGTAAGAAGGGGATTACTAACGAGAGTCTATTAGAAGCCCGACGCCGTAGGCGGAGGGCTTTTAATGACTCGAGTTTGTAATCTTCTTACTGCCCGTGATACACACAATGTTTTTCATCACATTTGCGAGGAAAAAAAAAATAAAACATAAAAATGAAATAAACTAAACGCACCCGCTAAGAGACAACTTCAACTGTCAACTTTTTCAATATAGTCTTCCACAGATAATGCTAAGAACTGCGTTTAGTTTTTAAACTTGACAGGCAATGTCGCCAGATTGTACCGATTTTCAAAATAAAATTTTAAACTAAATTAATTTAATTGCATTAAAATAATCGCAAAAACTACGGAAATAATAGTAAAATATACCATATAAGTTTTATTTTACACTAAAATTGGTTTTGTAGCCAAGTTTTGAAGATGTGAAATAGCCTTGGCTGATTCGAAACCTCCTTAGTCTGAAATGACGTACGACTTTTAAAACTAAACTCATAACTCCCGAGGGAGTTATAGATTTTCATACAGTTTTTCTTCCCGTGGGAGTTATAGATATTTGTAACCCACGGGGGGTAAATCGGCTCGAGTTGGTCTATAAGCGCGCGTGTTATAAGTAACACCCTTTACGAGCAAGTGTGATGAAAAAATTAATATTTATGTATTACTCGTATGCAATTAAGAATAAGCGATATTATTTTGTACTTTAAATTATTTAAATTTCTGTCCTTGTGCGTTGTGTTACAAATAATTTTTATATTCCGTATTTGTGCAATGCCTATATACCTACCTATCTGTACAAAAATTATCGTAGTCAATATTTATATAAAATTTTAAATTGATAACATTCGCACTCAAATATTTATCAAGAAATATTTTAATAAGACGTGAAATAACTGATGGCATCATGTACGCTCGTGTATAAGTAAGTATTAAGCATCATTTATGTTTTCGAATAGACATTTGCTATCATCCTCGCTCCTGAATCACGTTCGTTCGTTATATATACAGGGTGTCCCTAAAACCAACTTTTATACGATCAGAGCTGATAGACCAGCTCATAAGAACCTAGATTAAGCAAATTTGACCTCAGTAAAAATCTCTTAGTTTTCGAGATATTGACGTTTTTGTAAAACTCGTGCTAAGTGATACCCTGACTCGGTGTTTTGAGTGTCATTGCTAAAATATCAAGTATTTTACAAATCTGTATTTTGCTATGTGTGGCCAAATAACTATGCTATTGAACGTATTTTCTATTTTTGCTAATTTATTCATGCTGTGGACACAGTACAATAACAAAAAAAATTATTCGATTTTTTTCAAATTTCACCTCTGATTTCGAACTAGCGTGGTGAAAAAAAAATGTACCAACATAACCAGGCACTCAACGTAAAAAAATTGCGCATTTATTGTAGTTTCTAAAATGGTATAAAATTTACTAAACACTGTAATAATTTTTGAAATAATGATATTTTGTTACAAAATTAACTGTCTGCCGCCTTCATCTCATACGATCCGGTTGAACTAAGTTTGCACCTGGCGTGCTTGACATCACATACAAATTAGGTGCAAACTTCACGTAATCGTCAATATCTCGAAAACTAAGAAATTTTTATGAGGTCAATTTTACTCAGTCTCGTTTTTTATGAGCTGGTTTATCAGCCCTGTTCGCCATTTTGTAAAAGTCGCGAATTTTGATAGCCTGGATCAGTCTTTCGAAAGTCATGACTTCAAATTTCAGTATTTTCTTAATCTGCTTTTTGTTAAACATTACTTAATAATTATGCTATCATACCTTTTCTGTTCGAAATTCAAATTCTGGTACGAAATTTAACCAATGGAATATTGTAGTATAACCTCCTTTTGAATTAAAATGCTATTATCTTAAAAACTACGGTGTCTAGTGTGTAAAATCTTACTATTTTAAACTACATTATTTTTTTTATTTTAGCATGGTAAATTTGTTTTAAGTATTACGCGATTCAAATCCGAGGTCATATTTTGAATCACGTAAAAACTAATTTATTTTGATAAGGTATGATAGCATAATTATTAAGTAATGTTTAAAACAAAAAGCAGATTAAGAAAATACTGAAATTTGAAGTCATGACTTTCGAAAGACTGATCCAGGCTATCAAAATTCGCGACTTTTACAAAATGGCGAACAGGGCTGATAAACCAGCTCATAAAAAACGAGACTGTCTGACCTCATAAAAATTTCTTAGTTTTCGAGATATTGACGATTACGTGAAGTTTGCACCTAATTTGTATGTGATGTCAAGCACGCCAGGTGCAAACTTAGTTCAACCGGATCGTATGAGATGAAGGAGGCAGACAGTTAATTTTGTAACAAAATATCATTATTTCAAAAATTATTACAGTGTTTAGTAAATTTTATACCATTTTAGAAACTACAATAAATGCGCAATTTTTTTACGTTGAGTGCCTGGTTATGTTGGTACATTTTTTTTTCACCACGCTAGTTCGAAGTCAGAGCTGAAATTTGAAAAAAATCGAATAATTTTTTTTTGTTATTGTACTGTGTCCACAGCATGAATAAATTAGCAAAAACAGAAAATACGTTCAATAGCATAGTTATTTGGCCACACATAGCAAAATACAGATTTGTAAAATACTTGATATTTTAGCAATGACACTCAAAACACCGAGTCAGGGTATCACTTAGCACGAGTTTTACAAAAACGTCAATATCTCGAAAACTAAGAGATTTTTACTGAGGTTAAATTTGCTTAATCTAGGTTCTTATGAGCTGGTCTATCAGCCCTGATCGTATAAAAGTTGGTTTTAGGGACACCCTGTATAAAGGGATGTGTATGAGAAATTCAATTAGGCACCCTGTTTGAGCATCAGTGTTCGGCGACGGTGTGGACCGACTCACAGGGAACAGGGAACTAATACATTTTGCACGGAACCACAGGCGGCGGCATTAAGTGAGAGACAATTCAAATACTCTGTACTCCTCACGACATCGTCGTTTTGTTTCTATTCAGCTGTGAGCATTTCATTGGATAAATGTGCTCAACGGAAACTTGGCGTCTTTTGTGAATATGAGTTGGTAACGCTTGCGATAGATTGTGGAGTATCCAATTATTCAAAGACGAGGATTTTACTACCGCGCCCGCATGTGTGCTTATATCTATCTACAAAGTTTAGTAAATGGTTTCCTATAATCCATGTTACCGGCAAAGCAACACGGTTATCTATGTAAGCTGAAATTCAAAACTGTCATTAGCTTCGTTAGAGGTGTATCTAAAATTCAATCAATAATTAAGCCCCGCTGGATGTGGACTTTAAGTTCATTATTTTGTTTGCGTTCACTATCCCTTCGAAATGTATTGCAGAACTTCCTAATCCATTTACACTCAAATTAATTAGTTCATGACTTTCATGAGTTACGGGGTAAAAGTTATAATTCTTTCATTTCTGTTTATGGTATAATCATTTGATGTAACATTTTAAATATTTGTATTTGAAATAGAAAAGAAAAACTTGTATGTTGCATTACAATCTCAATCCTGATTATATGTCCAAGTAAGCTACTGAACTTTAAGCGAAATACAGACTTGGATGTCTCATGATGTCATGATAAAGGTAAAAAAATAGTTTAAGAGTTAGATTCACTGACACTACTGACAGGGAGATAATAAGATATCTCCTTCGGAGATATCGTGTGACGCAGACTTTTATTACGGGACAGTAAATATTTATTCGGCGTGAGAGGTTCTTTCGTAAATTATATTTATTAAGGGAGATTCTTTAGGGATTACATCATCCAGTTTCACTTTTATTAGTATGGTGACATGAATATTAGACGAGTGCGCCAGACCATTGGCTGGAGCAACAAGTCACTCGGGAACTCGGATCAGCCGTAGTTACAGGATTTACATGGGAACACGTTGAACAATGTTGTGTTGCATGCCTGTATTAGAGTTTGTATTTCCCTAAGGGTTGCTGGAATGTATTTGGATTTGCATGTTTGACGTGAAACTTACCTGCCGGCTTAGGTCACATCGCTGAACCAAATAGTCACTGCTTCGACATGTTACTGAAGCCTGATGAAATTACTAGGTAGGTACCAATAAATAAATTACTTTGTTTGTGCTACTGGGTCAGGAGTTGTACCTAGTTCAGAATTTGATCTAATTAAGTAAAATGGAAATTATGA
Source organism: Eudemis profundana (assembly GCA_947034925.1). NCBI lineage: Eukaryota > Metazoa > Arthropoda > Insecta > Lepidoptera > Tortricidae > Eudemis > Eudemis profundana. Next base: position 17,480,121 of record OX344798.1, read on the forward strand.
GTTTTATAATGTATGTGAAATTTGGTGTGGCACAGTACAAGTCACCAGGGAGGCTCAGGCTAAAGTCGGCGCGGCACGGTATTGATCCGGTTTATTTGTGGATTGCTGCATTCTGCCGCCCAGCGGATCGTCTGCTTTCTCACATAAGCACTGTGCTTTTTAGGGCATTTAATTATAGACAGCAGCCTATGAGTAAATAACAGTAAAATATAAAATTCAAAGTTCTTGTCCTTATTAAGTTTTCAATAGAAACATAATTATTGGTGGGATTATTATCATACGCAAATCATTCTTCGTTAAAATACCTTCATTAGGTTGATGCTAAGATTTACGGTTTTATTCAATCCAACGTCCCGCTAAATTATGGGGAGCCGAGATCCATTAAGTGCTTAAGTGCCTTCGGAGCACGAAATTGGGGATGATAATGGAAATGGGTTCCTTACGATGTTAATATGGGACTTTACACCGAGCCCACCAATTCACGCGTTGTTTGCAATATGCAGGGCAAGTGTTAAGTTCATAATTTAAACGGCCTCATTCATATATCTAATGCGGACCCTGCTTAACGTAATGAGCTTTTTATGCAATTATATAGTATAATGGACGGGTTACCGCGTGAATAAAACATTCTGATGGTGTGCGATTAAATGATACGCGAATGCAAATTGTATGTTATTATAAAACCGTTTGTTATCCGCACGCATCTCGCCCCTGGAGCGTCAGAAAGTAATAGTTGCGGTGCCATTTATCACCCGAGTTTCATAACGGATCCCCTCTATGCCATGGTACAATAATAATTTATTGGTTCGGTCCTACTAATCCGATAGAAATGGAAATAACCGCTCTCATTCGTAACTTTGGCACAATAAAGAAGTTCCAAGTCCTTGAGGCTCGGTGTACAAATGGGATAACTTTAAGAAAGCAATCGGCCTTATATGGTCGTTATGGACCACTATGTAGTCGCGGGCGTGAAAACCATTGGAAAGTTTCTTCTATTGCTTCATTTGATATAACGCTTTTATAATAGTTGTTTTTAAAAGTTAGAAATTCAAAGTTTCCGTAAGTATCAATGGAAATTCTCCTATTTTGCTAACAATGATTATTTGAGTTAGGGTAAAGTTGTGAAGTACTAAATTCTAGAGAACATTTCGGAGCCCCGTTTTAATAGTACCTACCTAGTTTATTAAAGTTAAAGTGTTTTATTTGTGAAACATAGGTAAATCTGAAAACTTACAGAGCTGTTAAAAATATATATGAACCGCTATGTTTTGCCGATGGGCGTACAAAAACGTTACATTTTAGCCGAAGCCAAACCAATAGACTAAATTAAAACTAAAGCATAAACGATGTTAATAAATTGAAAGCATGAAGTGCAGAATTGGTAAGTATGTCAAATTTAAATACAATAATAATACGCTAATTGAAATTTATGTCATTTAAATAATCGGAAATAGAATAATAGTAATTGTTTATTAGTAAGTGGTAGATAAATATTGAGGACCAGGAAGAGCAAACCTCGTGTAAAGTCAAACTGTGGTGAGCTCCGGCGGAGGTCGCTGGAAACAAAATTAATTACGAAATAGTCGAGGAAACTTTTGGGTTAGCGTCGCGTCGCTGTTGGAATAATTGCTGCTAATTGAGTTCCGTCTACTCGATGTGCAGGTGGGGGGGGGGGGGGGGGGGACTTTAGTGTCGAAGGCTTCGGAATATAGGTACAACTTTAAAAAGCACACTATGCAGCTGCCAGATTTTCGCGGTTGAATTTTAGATAACTGTATTTATTTGCTGCCCGACCCCAACTGTTCTCTCGTTTGCATAATATTTTTTAACCTAAGCTTATCGGTACCTACGTTACATTAGCTTACGTATTTCTATTTTAATGCTTTTAGTTGCTCCTTGATGTTGTGCTATTTAGTCGACGAATAGTCTTCACAAGGCACGTGGGAGTTTCTCAGGCTCCTAGTGCAGCGCTAATGCAATACGTCTAGGGAACGCTTTCGGTAGCGGTGGCACTGCAGGAGCGAGTATTATATGTTAATATGTACTATAATAATGCCTTTATGAGCTGGTAAGATAATACATACAGTGTCGAATTGTATTATAGATACTGTTACTATTATGGTACATGCTTGTGTGAACCATTGCAGTACACATATACCTACACGTGTAGTTTAGGTTACCTACGAATTTTCTCGTGGGAATGGGCTAGACGACAAAAAAAAAACTGTTTAGTCTGTCAGTTAGATTTAAAAAAAAATATTGTACACGTATTTTTTCTTTTGACTGACAAAAAAAAAATGACGAAGATATAGTGCTTAGAAGTCTCGAGTGACGTCGCTCCTAGGTACAATTTTCACCTGGGAGTGACGTCACAAGCCCCCACTCCAGAAGTTTGATGCTCTATAACTTTGTCTGGCGATATTTAATATTATGATAAACCAAAAAATGCGTGTCCCATATTTGTCCATAATCTAACTGACGGACTAAACAGAATTATATATTTTTAACCCAGTCGTCATCCCTATTACTTAGAATATTTTATTTGATTACTTTAACTTTATGTTCACATGTTGTGTCATATTACATTATATAATATTAGTAATATAAGCCCTTAAACATGTTTTGAGTTTTTCGGAACTTATGTAAATAATATGATTTGATATTTATCATTAGCAGGAGAAGGAAAAACATATGCATAATTACATCCCCGTCTACTGGCGGACAAACGTTCACTAACATCCATGATATATAATGAAGATGATAGTAAAACATTATTACGCTACGGTTAGGTTCAAATGATAAACATTATTATGATTTTATGGAGCGCCTGAGGAATTAAATAAGTAGTTATACTAACTAGCTTACTTGTAGGTAAGTAGATAAAGCTGAATAGGGTTCATTTAAGTTCTAGGATCAGATGAGGTAAGCGGGATCCCATCAAAACCCGTGGAGGATTCTTTATTTAAGAACTATAAAATGTGTTCCTCCACGGTTAAATAATAGGCAAGTCGGTGGAAATCCCCCCGGTACTGACTTTGCTTAACATTACATCTCAAAACTTTTTTGCTGTAGATGATTGCGTTGTGAGACTTGTATCATTTTTCATGTAATGTTTTTGATGGTATCTCGTTTCTTTTTAGTGATCTTCCTTAATTTATTTTATTACATTCCAATCCATTCTATTTCCCATTTGAAATACAAAAGTAACTTTTAATCGCATGTATTTGTATATGATTTTACCAGTTCGTATTGAAATTGCATTACTTGATAGGCTAAAGACGCTAGGCTTGTGGGTCGGCTAGAAGTATCTTAGAATTATGATGATCAATCAGCAGTGAGTGAGTCAGTGACAAAACTAAGGAACTTTGACGTGCAATAGTACTAAAAACTACAAGTTCAAATTGAATGTTATTGAGAATACTTATATCCCTTAAAATTAAGGGTTCTAGCTTTAGCCAGCATAAAATTACAGGAGGTTGAAAATGGCCTGAATGGCTTCGAGAATGGCTTTGTTTTGTACGACTTGGCGCAAAAAGACAGTGTTTAAATGTAGAGTAACACAGTTTCCGTAACCAAATCACACATTAATTATTGTGAATTTTAGTTAGTCTCTATTAAATTAAGGGTTTAACAGGTGTATCAAGGGTGCGCCAATGTTCATATAAAATTGAAAAATCGATTATTGGAACTCCGAAAATGTATCTCATAAAATTTTACAACCTAATGATCATTGTACATATTTATTTTTAGTCATAGTCATTGGAACTCCGAATGTATTATAATCATAATGTTGTTCAACATAAATAACTTTGTTACTATAATTTATGTATATATAATATTTCAATATAACGTTTTCAAGTAATAATATTTGGTGTAATATATATTTCAAAATATATCGCTGCTTAGTCATAATCTATTCGTATATATTTTTTCCAAGTTCACATTTTTAAGCAATAAGCTTTTGTATAATATATTTTTCAAATTATACTGCTATTAATAAATGACCCTAAAAACGAAACAGCTCCCAAAATAGGTAGGTTAGGGTTATTTTTTTTTATGATCCTAAAAACGAAACGGCTCCCAAAAATAGGTAGGTTAGGGTTATTTTTTTTAATGGCCCTAAAAACGAAACGGCTCCCAAAAATAGGTAGGTTAGGGTTATTTTTTTTGATGATCCTAAAAACGAAACGGCTCCCAAAAATAGATAGGTTAGGGTTATTTTTTTAATGGCCCTAAAAACGAAACGGCTCCCAAAAATAGGTAGGATAGTGTTATTTTTTTTGATGACCCTAAAAATGAAACGGCTCCCAAAAATAGGTAGGTTAGGGTTTTTTTTTGATGACCCTAAAAACGAAACTGCTCCCAAAAATATGTAGGTTAGGGTTATTTTTTTTTATGACCCTAAAAACGAAACGATACACGTTGTGAATAAATAATCCCATCAAAAACATTCTGTAAAAAACTAGCCAAGTCTCGATGGAGCTGTTTATCTCTAAAAAGTAATGAAATCTAGACAAAGTCGTGCCAAAGTCAGTACCGGGGGGGTATCAACAGAACTCGATTTCCACCGACTTGCCTATTATTTAACCTTGGAGGAACACATTTTATAGATCTAATAATAGGCAAGTCGGTGGAAATCGAGTTCTGTTGATACCCCCCCGGTACTGACTTTGGCACGACTTTGTCTAGATTTCATTACTTTTTAGAGATAAACAGCTCCATCGAGACTTGGCTAGTTTTTTACAGAATGTTTTTGATGGGATCTCATTTCTTTTTGTAAGTGATTTCTAATTTGAACTAACTTTGTAATCGCATGTATTTGTATAGGATTACAAACTTATGTGTGCAGTTGTGACTGAAATTGCAATATTTGGAGGTTTTTTAGGACTTGATAGGCTAAAAACTAACTATGTTTAAAATTTCAGCTCTCTGAGTTTATGGGAAGTACTAGTTCTATGCTGATGATCATGAGTCAGTGAGTCAGTGAGTCAGTGTCTGTCATAAATGCGAAACTTTGCTTTCGCTTAACTTCGGAACTAAATGACCTACAGACTTGAAATTTTGGATTTTAAGTATGTGATTATAGCTTACTGGATGACGAAAATTTCTGCGATCTGGTCTTATCCAGAGGTTCTCAAATAGGGGCCTGAAAATGCGGCGAAATGGTTCCAGTAAAGGATGGTACGGCAGTGTTTGCTTCGCGCTCGACTTGGCGGGGGCACTGCCGTGCCCCCAGATATAACTTCTAAACATTATGAGCAAAATGATTCTATGAAATAAGTTGAATTATGATTGCATATTATGCGTTCCGATACACGTTGATTTCAAATTATATAACTTATAATCATTATGAGCAAAATAATTATATGTAATAACTTTATTAATTAAGTAATTCTTGCTAATAACATTATAGGTACAGATAACATCTAAATAATAACATTATGTGTACAAAAATTCGATTTTTTTATTATTATAGGCAATGTAAGTAGTAGTACTAATAAATATTAAAAAAAATTATGAGCAAAATTTTTCGGAGAAATGATGAGTATAGTCACAAATCGTTATTTGTATAAAAAATCGAAATACCAATTTTATATGAGCCAATATGGACCCGTGTATCAACACTTTCGCTACCAACAATTTCGTAGTTCTACGCTCGTGGCGATGGCATTGGCATAACATGGAGAAACCCGTATGTAGAGGAAATTTAGCGCTTGTAAAGCTGGGTCCTGGTGTTGAAAGTGTTAATATATCGAGGTAGGGAAGACCGGGTATGGTTGTCTCACGGGTTGGTTGTCACAGCAGCAATTAAATAATACGAAACGAAGGAATAAGTGCATCGATTGGTGAAATAGGGAAGGAGGTGAAGCTCTTGCGATCTTTTAACACCTAGCGATGCAATTATTCCTTCGTTTCGTCTTATTTAATGGCTGCTGTGACAACCAACCCGTGAGACAACCATACCCGGTCTCCCCTAAGATGGAAAAGCTGCGTGATAAAACTGTTGGAAAGAAAATTAAATTAATTTAAACTCACACCAACACCACATGGTCATTGTTATTATTTTATTAAATTCGTGTATTGCCGTAGTATTTAAGTACGTAAAACAATTTGAGGAATAATTTGCATACTAACTGGAATATTAGTCATATCTTGCTCGTCGTGGAATTGACACAGAATTGATCTTGCTAAATAAAGGTAAAACAGTTTTTCTTGGTGTTTCGATATTCTGAAGTAGAAACACGTTATAGCGTGAAAAGCTTAGAAAATAACGACAAGCCTGAATTAATACTGTTTTGCAGCAAGATCTAAGTGGGTTTAACTCCGTAATCTCCTTTAGAAGGCGCTTTACGGGGACCCTCTATACATAAGAGTAATTTCATTAGTCTACGTCCAACGATGTAATTTTCTAATTAGATCACATGTGGTTCATGGGGCACGGGCCTGGGCCTTGAAAACAAATATTTGAACAACTAGCTCATGCCTGCGACTTCGTCGGTGTAAATTTATTAAATATAATGCAATTAACTTCATTTAAGTGTAACTTTAGTTTTAACAATTCGGCAATATCCTAACCTACTAACTTTCAACCATATCGTCGACTTCCTAACTTAATTAGGTTAGGAAGTTACCTTTAAGTAAAGTAATATTTAACTCGTTCAGAATTAGATGTCGGTGTCGGCTTACTGACACTTTTATAGTCATAGTAATCTGTGGAGTAAGATTTAAAATAATATACATATTTTTGCAAAATATGATTTTTGGGTTTATACATATTTCTCTGTGTCTCTAAATATCTTTAATATTGTAAGAGTAGGAAGGTCAACATGATGTACGGCTTTGTCAAATGTCCACTTTTTACGTTTTACTGTTCCGAGAAAATTGGTCGTGACAAATGAACAGACGGATGGACGCTTGTGAGTGATCTTGTAAGGGAATCCACTTTTTCTTAGGTTTGAGGTAGATAAGTTTCTGTGAAAAAAAAATGACAAGCTTTTATTGCCGACTATACTTTTATTTGTATATTCGCAAACTGCATGTCAAAACTAATCAAATGATAACATGACGGAGTTATCTGATGCAATTTAGATGATCCTATCCACCTTGTCACAGAACTGCAATAAGTGTGCCAAATTTCAGCTTATTAGGATACCAGGAAATGGTCGAAAAATAGCTTGCAAATTTTGAAACTACAACTTACATACACCTCAAATGTTAATTCGTTTTTCTACTCCTGTACTGTTATCTGTCTTTTACTTGGTCACGAACACTAATATAAGAACATACATAATATGAGTTCAGAGAAGTCTATACTCTATTCCCCATAACAGCACTAGTGTCGTTATAGTCACTTTACGTTATTGCTAGCATCCACAGACTTCTAAATCTAGGTTAAACTTAGGTCAAGGATTAAGCGCTCAATTCTAACTTCACGATAAAAATTCACAACTACCAACTTAACAAACAATTAAATTCCTACGATTCATAAGAAAAACAAAACTTTCCGAATTAAATTAATTGATGCCAACATAAAAAAAAGTATTTTAATTATCGTCACATCGTGTCACCAGCCATATCAAAAAAAAGTTTACCGTAGACACAACTGTCATGCCGGCTGTACACACTCGGAGAGACCGGACGAGATACGCGTGACGTCCATGTATTTAATATTTTAACCAAGTCGTAGAAAAAGTATTGTATGCAACGTTGTATAATTAAGTCAAAAAACGCTCATTGCGTCTCTATTTGCGATACTCGCCGCATTCGCGGCTCGTATCGCAACTCACGCAATTCGCATTTTTTGAACCTTCTTATACAACTGTTGCATAAAATACTATTTGCCATTTCGTGGGATAAACTAAAAAAAAAGCGTTCTTGTGATGATTTGTTCGGCTAGGTTAATTAAACAATTCCAAAGAAAATCATTGGTTTTAAAATGTCTTTGATGTTCTAAAATTTAAACATGCATTTACTGAAGGAAGTAATTTTGTTCGGGTTCTGTGCTCTGAGGGCGAACCTAATTTTACAAAATTTGTAGTGTCTGTATAGTATGTGCATTAGTAAGAATATCATTATCATCATGTACTGTATAAAATAGTTCTATGGCTGATATGACTGAAATCTAAACTATTGCAGATACATACAGCGGGGTGTAAATGCAAATTCGAATACATATATCTCAGAAGAATTATCTCAAAATCAACACCTGAAAGTAAAACGGGAGGTTAAAGTTTGTATGAAGAGTTGGAAACTAAATTTAGATGAAGAGAAATCGCGGGCGGAATCTAGTTTGTTATAAAGTATACATGCTCGTTGAAAGGTATATATATATATATATATCACGTATTGGAAACTGCAAAATCTCATTTCTTTGTACAAGAGAGGTGTTGAAAATGGTAAGCTGTTGGCGGCTATTCATTTAAGTTTGTTGTTTGCAGTTAAGCTGCGCTCTTTGGTTTTAATTTTGTTTCGTTTCCACACTCCTCTTTCAGTACAAATTAAACTTTTTTACATTGTAATTAGTGGATGTTGAATGATGTGAGTTTACACCTGCTATGCCATAATAAACGGTTTGATTACGGTATTCAGAATAAGGTATTTGTACTATAATTTTATTGGAGAATAGAAGAGACACTTAAAAAAAATTAAAATTAAATCACATTATATTGAATCGGGTACAATAAATAAAAAGCAAAAAAAAATTAAACCGAACTTAATAAAAACCTTAAACTAAGCTAACCTACACCACACCAGCGGTTACGGTATTTGGTTAGAAATAGATGAAAAATTAACAAAACTGTCTATATTTAGAACTTTTATATGATTCTACAAGATTTATGATGCCTAACTTCACGCCGTGTGATCGTTTCGAATTTCGGTAGTTACTTAGTTAAAATCTAGGTTTTCAATCCGCTCTGATTCGTTATATGTATCAGATGAAATAAAAATAAAATTTACGAGTAGGTATTATTTACTTAGAAGAGGCTACAGCAGAGTTTCTTAATCTTTATCGGTCATGGACCACCTACAATATTTCGAAAATTTTACGGACACTTTCCGAATAAAATATTTTTGTTGTATGCGAGCCATCGACTCCCGGCTCTCATATCACGGACCCCTAATGTCCTAATGTCCATGGACCAGAGTTTCAGTAACCCTGAGCTACGGGAACTGCATAGATGACATCACATAACTTGATTGGAGAAGCCTATGAGCGGATATTACCTTTGTGCAGGAAAAATGTAATTTCGAGTTTTTCCTCTGATTAAATAAGCGACGAATATTCGAATTATTCGAATATTCGGCTAATTTTACTATTCGAATAATACCTGGTAAGGTATTCGAATATTCGAATAATTTTACTACCTATTTAAATTAAATGGAATTTAAATTAAAATGCTAACAAAGGACATAATAAAGAAGGATAAAGTAATCAATTACATTTTTTCAAACTAAATATACCTAAAATAGCGCAGCGTAACTTTTTACGCTATAAAAAACAATGATTAAATTAAAAACTAGAATATTCTCTCTAGGCTGAGCTGCTGCCTGTGGCATGGTCTTCTTTTTGCATGCGTCATTAACTTTCTTAATTGCAAGGACATTTTTTTGGGAGAAGTATGCGCCAGCTCTGGGATCTCTCGAAGCATGGACCAGTCAGTTAAAATTTCTAAAACTAATATCCCCGTGAGGCCCATGAGGGGGTGATGAGCAGGGGAGCATATATGAAATTAGAATTCTATTCTCATCTTAATAACCTCGAAAATTACTTCAGCAAAATATCCTAAATTTAGGAAACCGGCTTTACGAGGATAAACCTACCAATTTAGTTAAAGTACAAAAAAGCGGCGACGGGACAGCTTTATGATTTGGGACTGGTTATACGCTGAACCAGCCTGTTAAGAGGTTGCATGAATGCGGAATTCAGCCAACTAACTACCCACCAGGGCTTGTGGATACGTTGCACCAGCATGTGCACTGTGTCTACGGAGCTTCCATGTGGCCGGCGCTTCTGTTGCATGAAAGGCCGTCTCGCCACACCTGATTAACGTCCATGCCACGGAGCACGTGTGGGGTACATGCAAATATTTGACTCCAACTCTTAGACAGATTGCTAGTCTCAGTTAACTCGGGTCCAGGTGGTTTAAGTGAGTATGTCTTCTCCTTCTGAGGGGGTGAGTCCGACATAAATCCCCCAAAGGATTTTTTTTTATGAAATAGGGGGCAAACGAGAAAACGGTCCGGAAACACTGCAGGCGACAATTTATTCCACAGTTCAGTCGTGCGAGGCAGGAAGTTTCTAGCAAAACGCACAATTGTGGACTGCCAACCATCTAAGTGGTGAGGATGGAAATATTGTCGCGTAGGGCGATGGCGGAAAGATGCGGCAGGGATCAATCCGAACAATTCCTCGGAGCACTCCCCGTTATACAGACGATAGAAGATGCAGAGCGAGGCTACATCTCTACGCAGTGCCAAGGAGTTGAGCCCATCTGAAATATCTTGGTAGCCGACGATACGATTCGGTCTCCGCTGAATGCGGTCTAGAGGGAGAAGCTGGTACTGGGGAGCCCCAGCCCACAGATGAGAACAGTATTCCATATGTAGACGGACCTGCGCCTTATAAAGCTGTAGGCGGTGGGCCGGAGTGAAATACTGTCTCGATCTGTTGAGCACACCGAGCTTCTTAGACTCTAATTTAGCCTTACCCTCTAAATGGCCGCGGAACTGGACTTCACTGATTCTAATAGTGGCTGTGGCAGTTAGGTGGGGGTGCTCTCAAAACGAGGTGATGAAACAAACGTAAGCTTTTTAGCGGTGAAAGTGCAAACCTGTGTCTTCGTAGGGTTAAAACGGACTAGATTAAGTCGACCCCATTCTGAAACTTTTTTTAAGGGAAGTTTCAATTTCAGACACAAGTCTGTTACGGCTCTCGATGACGTTATCCCGAGAAATATTGGCGCGGCCAGTGTAGGAGGCATCACCCGTGCTGTCATCTGCATAACAGTGAATGCCACAGTGCAAATATTGCAAACAAAGCAATTCCCTCATCTACCTAGTCGGTTTATAGGTTTTGAGTAAGACTAATTAAGTTTGATTAGTCTTAAGGTAATCGCAGCGTAAAAAATATCTCTTCTAACATGTTTTTCACAAAAAATACTAAGAAAAACGATTTTTTAATAGTTTTTGGTAGTATTCGAATAATATTCGAATTATTCGAATATCTACAAAATCATATTCGAATATTCGAATATTTGAAAAAGTCGAATATTTGCAAGCCCTACTCGGGACACAATTAAATATTATAACCTCGCAGGTAGGTATTTTGCATAATATTGGGCTATTACAGAAATTGGCTGAAAAGCAAAAACATTAAAGTAAACACCGGGTCCGGACACCGGAACCGTATTTGAACAAATTGTTGCGGCTTTTTGGTGTTGTCGATGTAAGTAATCCGATTGTATCTACGTTACCTAAGGCGATTTTTTGCGTTACTATATTAATCCTACTATTAAGTTTTATTTTGGGTGCTTACAGTTTTGTCGACACTCAGAGACTTATCGTAGGTATATTTCATTTCATTGAATTTTCATCTCTTCTACAATTGTTTTCTCCGGAACCGTAAAAATGTAATGTTTTCAAAAATCATGTAATCATACCTATTAGGATATTACATATATATATGTGGTGTAAAATTTCCCGCATTAAAAACCAATGAAGAGACAAAATGTTTCTTTCATATAAACTATTAGGATATATTTGTTTTATATCAATCCCAAGAAAAAAAATGTTACGGAGAAAAATACTTTCGATGAAATGTAACAATGTCGATGAATTGAAACATTCGATGAAACATTTAGGGGCGATTGGATTTAAAGGGTAAACCCATTATTTTATGTGTAGGAGTAATTTACATATAACTGTATTTTAATGCCAAGAAAATAGTTTATAACGAATTTCAAATCGAGTCGAAGGTCCTATTCAATGTTCTCGAGTGGAATCCAAAAACTACCACGGTCACCCAATTATCTGAGTGGTGTCCAACCTTAACAAAAGAACGTTTGTAACGTGAACAATACTATCAATAATTTGGTAAAATGTTCGAGAGCACTCGGAAGTGGCGGGGCGAGCACGCGTGCCGAAAGTTCCGAGTTCTAGGCGCAGGCGTCCCGAAGAGAAATCTCCTCGGAAGTGGACTAGATTTATGGCGGCAGTTAGCGTGACGCAGGTATTTTTGCGCGCGCCAAGCGACGGAAAACTGACCGATACTTCCACACATTTCCCCGTAATGTTTGTTTTTGCGTCCTTGGTGTTTAATCGCGATAAGATTTATTGTTACTAGCCAACTGTGTACGTTTTGTATAAAACTAATAATACGAGTAGCAAGTGGCTATGGCAGTGTGTTTTAGTATAATATTGTCACCTACATAATAATTCCTAATCGTATAAATAAAAATCTAAATCTTTAATGTACACAAACATTATCTACACCCTTCATTAATATATGTGTCTACTTGTAAATAATTGCAAATATTGAGGTACAAAATGTTATTAGTTACAAAATAATGGATATAATTCGGCATTGGACCGTTTAAGAAATAAATAAAACTTTATCCTAGATACGTAAATCAAATACACCTAAGAACTTTACGAGGTGAAGGTGAGGTAAAGGCTTTACGTAAGGTATTTCCCGTGCTAAATAGACGAAGTAAACACAATATAAAAAGGATTACTGGATTCGTAGAAGTTTGGTTGGTCGAAGTTGGAACCCGTCGAAAGGCTGGCTTTGCTGCCCTCTTAATAAATCTAGAGATCAAGGTATTTCATACAATGCTAGGAGATTTATGGGAGTGTAAATCATTGATGTAATAAAACTCGTCACCCGCTTGCTAGTCCTGCTACGTATAATAGAAGAGTCCTCGCTCAGAGGCACTCGTAGATCAATGAGGATTACAATGTCGCAAGAATGTAATATATTAAGATAGAAATATAATAATGGATAGTCCAGCAAGTACCTAATATTTTATAAAATTGTTTAATTTATGAAATACGAATTGCTAAAATGACACTACTATTTATAACATTGAAAAATAACTATCTTTAAACAATCCAGATAGATTCTATGTGTCGCTACCTTTAATAAGAACGTATAAATAAATAAAAAAGTAAAATTATATTTTTCATTAAATCAAAATTTCAATTTAAATCAAAGCTCGTAAAAACTAGAATTAGGAGTCCCCGTCTTTTTACAAGTCTGATAATAATAATGACACAAATATACTTTGCAAAAAATATTCATGACGAATATAGTTACTGTGTTAAGTACCTACGTGTAAAATCTTGAACATTACATCTAGACGTGTTTTGACATGTGACAGCGTTAAAATACACCCGTTAAGTACGTGTAAAATCTTGAAGAATACATCAAATGTATTTTCACTTGTGGCGGTTTCGGTTTTACTACACACGTCTGTATTATTCCCAGCTAGTTCGCGTGTGTAAGTCAACAATAGGGCGCGTCGAGGGCCACGCCCCAGGGCTCCGCAATGAGAGCTTGTCACTCCGCAGATCACGAGGGTGTACCTACACTACGCAGTGTACACCGCACGGTCATGTGTACATGTGTCTCGAGAGGGGCTCGAGAAATAAACAATCTTACGTTTTAAGCGCATACCTTGTTGACTACACGCAAAAACTAAGTTAATAACTTAGGTACTTTTTTCGTGGAGTCAACTAGTTTGGGTACTGAGATAAATGAATTTGATGTCTTTTATATGCTTTTAACGTGATTTGGGACGCTCGGCTCTCCGTGCAAATGCAAAAGGGGTTGAGAATTCATTTTAACGACATCGAATTTGGATGTTTGTTTCATGTTATAGCTTGATACATTTGTCTGCTCAAAACAACATTAGAAGCCCCAAAAAACCATAAAAAGATGCAATTGGCCATTGATGTCTAAATGCCACCTAAACGAAAGAAACTAATATTATATTATTTGCTTTTGAAAAACTTCTCATGTTCGTTTACGTTTCAACCAACATCGATGTCGTTTAAATGGATTCTTAACCCTCTTTTCGTTTGTAAGGAAAATCGGTCGAATTGAATCACTTTAATGTTGTTGGAAAAAGTCTACATAGTCGACGTGAGTTCGGTATCGTCCAACCGAAACTAGTTTTCACGGCCGGAACCAAATTTCGGCTGTGATCTCAGTTTCGGCCGAAACCAGAAACGGAACCGAAACTTCCATATAAGGTCATGTTTTCACGGGAAGAAAAAAATGCCAATCATAATCAGTCAGTTTTCATTTTTAAATAACATATTAATTGATTTAGTTAGTCTCTGGCATATATGTATAGTAATCATCAAGGACCTTAAAATAAATAGCCGGACGGAGGCTCGCCAACAGAGAACTGAAGCCATTTCGAATGCGCCGGCTGCTTGTACATACGAGCCGCACGCACACATAAACTAGTTTTTTCCTATTGCGAGCAGCACACACAGATAGGTAGCCGGCCGATTGCTTCAGTTATTTGTTAGTGATGCTCTGTCCGGCTATTTATTTGAAGGTCCTTGGTAATCATTAATTATTTATAACTTCTTATTACAAGTAAATTATCTGTGGTTTTTCAAATGAAGACTTTCCGATCGCAGCACAAAACCCTTCAAATACAGTTTCGGTTTCTACTAAGTCAATACCAGTTTTTTGGCCGAAACTAGGCCGAAACCTAAATTTCGGTCGGACTCTAGAGTTCGGTTAGTTAGCTACCTACAATTTTTTGCATTTTATCTATGTGCCCGCAACTTCACCTAAGATGTCTCATTTACTGGTGGGAAATACCTATCATACGGATTTGTGAGAATGTTGATAAGGTGTGGTGGTGTAAGGGAGTGTCGAATGATGCAATTTCCCTGTCTCAGGTTGGCGTCTTAGGTATTCACGAGTACCGATTCACGGGTCGGGCAGTTCGGTGTCAGTTACTTGAAAATTAATACTTCTCTCGCCTTCAAAATCTATTGCCTATGGTTTACTCTTATACCTGGAAATAACATTATACCTACAGCAGAAGTAGATACTTTCGATTTTTTAAGGTTCCATAGTGTACAATATCTATAGATGTAAGCGTGAGGCTTAGCTCAGAAACGCTTAGCACAGAAAAGCTTAGTTCAGAAACGCTTAGCTCTTGAAAGCTGTAATTTGGCATCGGTATAGATAACGGCGATATAATAAAGGCCACATAATTGTGCATTAAGGGTGGCAAGAAAGGGATTACTAACGAGAGTCTTTTAGAAGCCTGACGCTGAAAATGGATGAGGGCTTTACTGCCCGTGTTACACACAATGTTTTTTATCACATTTGCGAGGAAAAAAATACGACAAGAAAATCAAATAAACTAATCGCACCCGCTAAAACGGAACTTCAAATGTCAACTTTTTCAATGTAGTCTTCCACAGCATATGCTAAGAACAGCGTTTTGTTTTCAAACTGGCCATACTGCCAGATTGTACCGATTTTTAAAATGAAATTATTGCAAAACTCTCTGAAATAATAGTATAATATACCGTTTATATACATTAAGGTTTTGTAACCAAGTTTTGAAGATAGGAAATAAGCCTTGGCTGATTTGAAAACCCCTTAGTCTAAAATGACGTACGAGTGGGTTCTATTTTAAAATTAACTCATAACTCCCTCGGGAATTATACGTTTTCACACCAAGTTACCTCCCGTGGGAGTTACAGGTTTTATAGGTAAATCGGCTCTAGCTATATGCCTGCAACGAAACGAGTCAAATCACCTTAAGTTACTGACTATTGTTGGAGTCAAGTTTCCCCACACTTCATTAGCTAAATAGTAAGTTTTTACTGATCATGTGAAAAAATGGCGATAACAATAGTACATTACATAACTAGGGTGGTAATACAAAGAAAGGCCGAGATCGTAGAAGTTTGCGGCCCGAGCTGCAAGTGAGGGACGTAAATATGCGATCGAGGGCTTTCTTTATTACCTCCTGTGTTGTGTACATCATTTTATGTCTACACTTGGCCAGAAAGCGGCTTTTTCCGTACGCGCAGCGTGCGGAAAAAGTCACTTTATCGCCAGGTGTGGCATAAAATAAAAAAGAAACTACCGCAGTTTGGCTTTAAACGTTATCAAGTGTAGTTTTCACTAACTTGTAAAATGTACAATCAGCGGCAATAATATAATATGATGAATCTCGACACGCATAAATATCTGACAAGACCTTATCCCTATAGTATTTACTAGAGTGGTGTAAGATATTTTTAATCGAGTTAAAAAAAAAGAGGTTATTGCATGCACCGTTTCATCATATGTCGTTGCTGGTGATTGTACTTGAAGAAGTATGTATGTACACATTGCATTTATAGGTTAAATAACTGAAATAAAGTGTACATGTACTCGTAGTAAACGTACCTTTATAAACCTAATTGCCGTGCGGTACTTAGTTTTTTTGTCAATTGTTGGTAGATCGTAGAGGAAGACATACGTTTAACAAGTCTTAAAGGCCATAATTATGTCTTTTATCCCTTGAAAAAGGAGTCTCCTTAAATATATTATTTGCATTCCTTATTTTTTACTTATAAGCCGCCGTCGAATTTTTGCTCTTATACTGTCTGAAATTTACAGCGAACTCGTTAAGAAACTCTCGCAGGAGGGCAGTTGTCGCCGTGGGCTGTTTTATGTCGGAGACATTAATTCGTCGTGTTTGAGATTGTCGTATAGCTGCTCTAATTGGCCGCACATCGGATTGTAGGAGCATCTCGTTAGTTATGTTACCTAGGTAGCCAGATGCTGGTACTGTCTTACGGCCAGCGTACATTGAAATACTTGCTTCGCTGCCTATATAAAATGTTACCTATGATCTATTCTTGACGTTCTAACTGGTAGACTTCTTTCCTTTCCTTGATGAGTAACAAGAGACAACAAAGCGAAACAGGCACATTAATGACGAAGATTATTAATGTGTTTGATGGAGTTAATTATAAATACCTATGTTTATCTCACTTAATAATCTCGTTTCACTGACAACAATTAAATCACCTAACATACACTTATAGCTACATAGCACATATACCATCTTGCAAACCTAAATTATGCATAACATTTCGAGGAATCTTTGATGTATAATTGTACATAAGCAGTATAATATTTTGACAAATCAACAGAGATTGCTCAACGACAGCGTGCCATGCTCCCCTAATATAAGGAAAACGGCGAAGCCTTAATTTCGCGTTAATTGCGCCGGTACTTCGGTATCAAATATAACTTCATAGAGTACGGAGATGACGATGCTTCTTATAATCATTATTATGGGATCCCATTACCACAGTATTTTAAGATTTCATCGGGCGCGTTTTGTGGTAATTTATTTTTAATACCCACTTAACCTGATGGGATCATCAAAATAAATTTAGGTATAGTTTGTACCCAAAATCGTCTCGGAAGCTTAGGCAGCGTATTTACCTAAACAGGTGTAAAATGGATGGTTATGCGGCGGAATTACCATAATGTTTGTTGTCGAAATATTCGCTCGCCGAAACGGAATATGTAATGAGCGGGCGAGCGGGAGCAGCAGATTTTGCACGGCTATACCGCTTCATGTTCTTTAAAGGTAATCCAGTAATTTTATGCAGTGATAAATTTAATTTGTACTTTGTTTGCGGAGTGGCATAAAGCCTACTGCGCTTCGAGTATAAAAGTTTTAAAGAGCCAAGTGAGATTCCGCATTAAGAGCTTCGTGCGGATGGAGATAAGAGAATATGGCTGCTGGGTTTATGCATAAATTTTAATGTTAAGTTCATTGCTTATATTGAGGAGATTTATATTATTATTAATTATAGTTGTTGAATATTTAACGTGAGACTCTTATTTTATGCAGGGCGTTGCATAACCGTTGGCAGTCCTCGTTATTGCGCGGGTATGCGGTGTTATATGGAACACTCGACTAGGATGGTGGTGACTTAGACGCTATATTTGGCAGTGTGATAATGAAGACACGTCGAGGCTCGCAAGTATTGTGCCGATCCCGTACTGGCTCCACTCCAACGTTTGCAGAGTGCGCCTCCGCGACATCTGCCTGTTCAATATGTAATTGGTTGCCGTGTCTACAGCTACAGAGGTGGACTAATACAGCTTGTTGGTGGATGCCATTGGATAACCACAGCAGACCATGCCGGACGTTGCCGGGTCAGACCGTAATGTGCTATATGGCTGCAGTTATCACTCAGGTGAGCTTGAGCTGCAACAAAATACCGTTTTGAGGCATTTATGGGCGCCATATTTTTAAGGTTTTAGTACTGAGTGATACCAAATGATAATAATATAGGTGTGCCAAGCTGCATACAGCCAATAATAAAATAATCCATCCTATTTAATAATTTGTCACGTTCTAAATTCAAAGTCGCACAGCGGCGGTCGATATGGAATTTTCGGTTGTCGTAACTATTTACATACCTGGGCATTTCTCCAGAAATATGTCTGCGACTCATTCATCTGTCTCCATACATTTAGTATGGAAAAGGGCCAGATGGATGAGGTGACCGCAGACATATTTCTGGAGAAATGCCCACCTACACGTGCTATTCTCACCCCGTTGATCCAAATGACTGTTTTTGAAAAAAAAAATGTTATAGAATTATACATAAAATATCCAAAATTGGTGGGCGTCCCTATCTAGGAACAATTAAAATAAAAAATATAGTAATGTAAAAAATGCACTATTTACAAATGCATTTGGACTTCATTTTTTATACTTAAATACATCAAAATTACTAGTATACTATATTTAAGTTACAAGTAGTTCAGTAGTTTAGATAAAAATAAATAGAAACCGATTATATATTTTTTAATTTTATCGAAAATCTGTGGCACTTTAGGCTCAATATTTGGTGAAATAGCATTTTATGCTTGGGAAAATAAATCAGCAAAACGACAATCACTTTGGCGTCTGAGGCCAATACCCCATACTAACACGGTTATACCCTTTGTGACACTTTATTTACTGCATCTATTTATATAACATCAATAACGGTTTTTTCTTTCATAATCACGTATATGTATAAAAGTAATTAATAACGAGACGAGTGTTTTTAACACACTCTGTAAAAACTCGTTTTCCTTACAAACATTGCAATAGTCAGGTTTCGGTTGTTCTCGTCTAAATCTGTTGATTAACATTTACTGCACCGATGTTATTTAATCCTAACCCGATGCGGAGTATCGAACAGCGAGGCGGGAAGAAAGGCAATAAAACGCCTATTTATTTGAAAGCCAACAAGGCTCGCAGTAATGAAATTCCTCGCGAAATATTAACGCATTTTTTCCAACAAAGAGGTGATGTATTATCGGCGCTATGTACCGACCGAAGCAACATTTTTGTATTGATTCAATGACGCAGCTTTTTTAATATCGTTGACGGCTCCGTTAAGCTGGCCTGTATCTCTAGCACAACTGTGACACGCGACTCTTTGTCGCGCGACAAATGCTACCTATCTCTTTCCACTCAATATCGTGTGACAGCGACAGGTGATGCTTTGTCGCGCGAGAAACGAAGTCGCGGCCAGTTATGCTAGACGTACTGCTGTTTTACATTATTTTATGATTTTTATTATTATTTAAAGTTTATCGTTTATATATAGTTCATACCGGATAAAAATAGACTCTAGAGGGACACAGAAGAAGAGATTCCAAACATTTTCTGTAAAGTTTCACTTCTTCTTCTTCGCGATGGTCGCGTGACAACACGCTAGAGCGAACGCCTCTTCCACTGCCCCGCAGAATCACTCATATTTGAATGTTACAAATAACTATTCACCAAATACTTAGGAATGACAAACTATAACAGAAACAATTAAATTTTAAAAACATACAAATTCGATATAACTATTTGATAGTACAATATAATAATGACAGCTCTGAGCTGTCTCATTTATATTGAGTGTTGCTTATCTCTGGCTCTTTGGGTATTTTATAAGGATACTTTTTTTATTTTCAGCCAACCAAAAAGTATGGGCATCATCAATATTTTATTTTAGAGCATCTACTTTAGAAATGTCATTTATTGAATGGTAACCTAAAACCGGCACTATAAAAAACCTTTTTTATCTTCTGTCTATTCCTATACGGAACAGACTGTAGCTAGGTTTAGGTTTAGTATATGTTTGTGCGGGCTACTTTGCCGCAACTCGACGTCTGATATGCGCCTATTTTGCGTCATGTGAATTAACTGTTTCTTGAAGAGAATAATTCAAGCTGAATATGTGTTTTTATACATTCCTAATTCGAACTGAAACGTATCCTAAGAACTATCCAGCCAGGAAATACGGCGCTGAAAATGAATAATAATAAAATAAAAATAGTGGGTCTGTGAGCCGATAGACCTCGTAAGTTAGTCAACTCCGGTGGCTCCGCCATTATGAATAAATTCCAAAAACCGAATCGACAGCAATAAGCTATACATAATTATCGAACCTGCCCACAAAATTTATCGAGAATCGGTTGGGAGATACGACTTGTAGAGGAGAACAGCCGGACAACCGCCGGACAAACGAAATCATTTTTGCCTGAGCTGAAACGGAGACGCTTCGCTCTCTTAGCTTACTCGGTCAAAAATAAATGGATGAATGAAATGAATAAGGATTTAGTATTACATCATCATCATAATCATAATTTCAACCTTGAAACGTCCCTTGCTGAACGTAGGTCTCCCCCAAGGTCTGCCCCTTCCACAACGAACGGTTGCACCCAAAAATCCCGCAATGTCACAAGACCAAGGTTCTTGACCAGTGCATGCGTTGCGAGTGGTGACATACGGAGTAGAAGCGTGGTCTTCCACTATAAGCATTATGAATCGGCTCAGAGTCGCTCAACGTTTTACGGAGAGAGCTATGCTCGGAGTGTCTTTACGCCATCGAATCAAAAATGAGTAAATTCGTAGAAGAACTAAGGCAAGTTAAAGTGGCAATAATGGGCTGGGCATATTGTTCGAAGAACCCATGTCCGATGGGGCGTAAAGGTTCTCGAATGGAGACCACGAACAGGAAGACGCATTATTACACGTATACGTTTAAATATGTATACAAATAGTATTCCGTTCACATCGGCCAATAGTTCTGGGGGCACGGCAGTGCCTCCGCCAAGTCGAGCAAAACAAAGGCACGGCCGTACCATCCTTTTCTCGAAGCCATTCAGGCCATTTTCAGCCTCCCGTAATTTTGTACTGGCTAAAGCTAGAACCCTGAAATTTCAGGGGTATATAGGACACAATAATACTTATATATATTCTCAATATCATTCAATTTGAACGTGTAGTTTATGAACTATTGCATGTCAATTAGTTTTGTCACTGACTCACTGACTCACTGATCATCATAATTCTAAGGTGCTTCTAGCAGACCTACAAGCTCCAAATTTTAAACATAGTTAGTTTTTAGCCTATCAAGTCCTTTTTGCTGTAGCGAGACTTGCATCTTTTTACATGTAATGTTTTTGATGGGTAAGTTTTAATCGATGCTCGAGGCGGTCACTTTAATTAAAATTTAATCAACGGTTAAAGTGAGCAACTACCCATGTGCTTGGCATTTCAATTTTAAAAATCATTTGGTAACGTGAAATCCGATAAAAAAAGGAAACAACAAATCGTTTCGTAAATCTACGCCGTTTATTCATCGCAATCCCTACAAATTACGTGGGCTGTAACTGGCATCGAAACAATCACAGCCGATGATCCGGCCCGTGTTATGCAAATCTGGGCTTTGCTTCTAACAATTGATGCCTACTAGCGCCATCTGTCGACAGTACATAGAAACACTGCTATATATGCCACAGGGATACAATCCGTTTACAGGAACAGCGATTTACTGATAAACGATCCGCTTCTGAGCGTCGTATAAATTGATCTTGTCGAAAGGCTAACAAGCTTACGGGGTAGATCTGCTGAGGTTCCCTGATTTCGGCGGAGCTTCGGGAACGATAAGAAAGATGATTATATTTGGATACTGATAACATAATTTAAATTATTTTTTTATACCGTCATTAGGTACACTGCAAATTCTACAAATCGTTGCTGGCTAGAGGAAGATTTAAAATTATGTCCACACCACGGAAGGTAATAGAAAAAGGTCCAGGTCGCATATTTATAGCCCTCATCTACGGCTCGTGCCACAGACACCTGCGATCTGGGACATTGTTTATTTTATGCCACACCTGGCCATAAAATATGTGTTTACATGTATTTGCAATAACAGTTACCTTTAAGTTAAAAAAGTAAGTTGGCGTTTCCTTTGAACATGACAAATAAGAGTAAAACAGAACCAGCGTTTCAAATTTAAAAATAAAACCACTACGCCCTAGGGCGTAATAGGTCATTTACGGCCCGCAGAACCTACGTGTAATTGACACCATTTTCGAGCAAGTGTGATGAAATAGTACATTGTGTATCTAGGGCGGTAAGTAAGGAATTACAAACGGGTGTTTGTTATAAGCCCGAGGTGAAACCGAGGGCTTTAATAACACGAGTTTGTAATCCCTTTACCGCCCGTGGCACACACAATGTTTTTCATCACACTTGTGAGGAAATCTTAATAATATAACCTTACTAATATGACAAGAAAATATTAAAACAGAAAGTGACCTTAGTGACATATGCCCATAGACAATGCGAATGTCAAGTCACGTTCGGAAACCATAGCGGTAAAGACCTAAAACGGCAATTTTAGTTGATTTTATATTTGATAAATACTGAAATACACTATTTTAACATTTAATTAATGTTACCGAAATATGTGTTTACATGTAGTTGCAATAACAGTTATCTTTAAATAAATATTTCAGTGATAAAAGTTAAAAAAGTAAGTTGGCGTTTCCTTTGAACATGACAAATAAGAGTAAAACAGAACCAGCGTTTCAAATTTAAAAAGAAAACCATTACGCCCTAGGGCGTTATAGGTCATTTACGGCTCGCACAACCTACGTGTAATGACACCATTTTCGAGCAAGTGTGATGAAAACATAATTATGTACTTATTGACATATCCCATCAAAAACATTACATGTAAAAAGATACAAGTCTCGCAACGCAGTTCTTCTTGAACAAAAAAGGTTTGAGATTAAACCAAGACAGTAAGGAGGGTGTCCACAGAACTCGATTTCCACCGACTTGCCAGTGTGTGTCTGCAAAATCGAAATAATTACCAAAAGTTTATCATAATTTTATTAAAAATATCATACTAACATCTTTGAACAGAAAAGTAGGACTTTGATTCCTCCTAAGAGGAAAGAAAAGCCATTTTTCTAAAACAGAGGTCTGAAATAAAATTTTTAGCAGACAGTAAGTACAGTCGAGTTCATCATTATCTGAGCAAAGAACGGATCAAAAATATCTGATCTAGTTCTTATGCTTTTGACAATAGGGTCTTGTTCAGATGTTTTTGGTCCAATCTTTGCTCAGATAATGATGAACTCGACTGTACTAACTGACAACAAACATTTATTCACACACGTTGATCGTATCAGGTTGCTTGTTACAAATACCTGAAATATTATAAACGCAATACCGGGCCCACAAAAAATGGTGAAGGAAATTTGAAAATAGTGGTCCGTTTTGCATGCCGCGGGTAGTGCCTGGGGCGACCAGGGGGTTATTACGTGTAGAAAGGTTTCCGCACCGGTGCTCGTTCCGGGACCAAGGATTTTTATACATCACCGGGTTTATCAGGAATTGCATGTATACTTGCTGTTACCGTCTTGACCCGTGAAAAAGTGAAAGCATAAGTCACAAATTTAAATTATTATTTAATTTTAAAAATATCAAAATATATTTATGGTTTTTATGATTAGAGTTGACCTGTTGAATTTTCCATTCGATCAATTTTGACTTTCTTTGACTTGTTTTTTACTTAAATCTAAAAAAATGCACCATTCTCGCAAAGCACTGCTGACTACGAGTAAAGAGACGTTTTTTCACTTTCACGCAACTTTGTCCGGTCCTGTGCTAGTCTGATTCACAATGTCCAATTTATAATGTTTCAAATATGGTGGTTCTATTTTAACCAGTTTGGGACATCCTAAACTGGTTAAAACAGAGCCACCAACAGACATTTAAATACATATTTGAATGTCTGTTTTTAAATCAGTTAGGTACAAATCTCTCTGCAGATGGTATTTTGATTTAAGTTGAGTCTTTAACAACTTTAACCGGTAGAGAAAAAAAATCTGCTGAAATCCTGCGCAAGCTTGTCCCTGGTTTAGGCCTAAGAAAATCACTAAATATTCGTTAGTTTTTACGATTAAAATGCTAATATTTTCCACCTTCATCTCGTATACCTCCGTGTAGAACATAAAAACATTCTCGCGTGCCGTTTTTGTTCTCGAGGGAGTGGCAGAAGAGGGGCGAAAATGAGAAATGCAAATAGGTTGTTGAGCTCTCCCGCACCAAATAAGCCTATGAACGCTTGACAAATAGTATTATGCTACGATTGCGCTGTCTCCGAGGGAAACATAAGATTAATAAACCAGTAATACCCACCTTATTTGCCTAGTCACACATCTTAAATCATGCGTATTGGAACAACGTACGAGCTCGCTTGGTGAAAACTTAGACTGTCAATTCAATTTCCGGACCTTATATGTAGTAGGTAGTTATCCCGCAGCCGACTTCAAATTATCATCTAGAGGCAATCCAATGTAACCATTTCAGGACAGTCGAAGGAGATTAATAAAACTATTTTTCTACTCCTGTACTGTTATCTGTCTTTTACTTGGTCACGAACACTAATATAAGAACATACATAATTTGAGTTCAGAGAAGTCTATACTCTATTCCCCATAACAGCACTAGTGTCGTTATAGTCACTTTACGTTATTGCTAGTATCCACAGACTTCTAAATCTAGGTTAAACTTAGGTCAAGGATTAAGCGCTCAATTCTAACTTCACGATAAAAATTCACAACTACCAACTTAACAAACAATTAAATTCCTACGATTCATAAGAAAAACAAAACTTTCCGAATTAAATTAATTGATGCCAACATAAAAAAAAAGTATTTTAATTATCGTCACATCGTGTCACCAGCCATATCAAAAAAAAGTTTACCATAGACACAACTGTCATGCCGGCTGTACACACTCGGAGAGACCGGACGAGACACGCGTGACGTCCATGTATTTTATATTTTAACCTAGTCGTAGAAAAAGTATTGTATGCAACGTTGTATAATTAAGTCAAAAAACGCTCATTGCGTCTCTATTTGCGATACTCGCCGCGTTCGCGGCTCGTATCGCAACTCACGCAATTCGCATTTTTTGAACCTTCTTATACAACTGTTGCATAAAATACTATTACTTACATGTAACTGCAACAATATATTTTTGCACTTGAAATCACTGCTGATACAATGTAAACCACTATACACCACTATTCGGTATTACTTTAGATCCGCTTTATTTGCATTACGATTTACACCATCACTGTACTAGCAACTCAAATTACAAAATGTCTAATGCCTGTACGGGACTTGGTATCCGTTATTTATACCCGCGCGGTAGTTTTAACCGCGCTCTGACAACTAAAAGGCGCCATCAGTGGCATGCTTAACCGATTCCAAGTCAAGTGCAGTATTCTAATTAAAGTGTAATTGTTAATGAATTTTTATTGAACAACACAGTTCTCTTAAATAATTATTTAGTTTTATAATGTAATAATTTGCAGAAATATGTACGATTAACTGATGTTATTAGTCTTCATATACGACATTAGTTCCAAATTCCGCCGCTAGGTTGTTTATATGTTTATTTATTTACGCAAATTATTACTAGTATTTTAATAAAGCTTACAGATTCGTCCATCCTGACTATTTGTGTCACGACCTCGTGACGGTAGCTATTTTAGGTATCAATAATTTATATAATATTTCATAAATTAACCTGAATTAATGCCACATACATATAATATTAAATGCAAGTTTAAATTATCATTATTAATTTAACTTTTGATCACCATTTTACTATTTTCTTCATTTCACATATATCAATAAACCATGTTAAATAGACTTCATCAAATTAATTAACATAACCAATATCCGTCCTAAACTCATCCAATATTGGTACCTATTCTACCAATGAATACATAATCCATATCCAACCATCTATATCCATCCTTTACACATATTATGTAAATGATAATATTTTATAATCCATTATCTATCCGAAATCTGAAAGAAAATTATTATCATCCTTCCAACCATTTAATAATCCATCATAGTATTATCCCTCTGAAAGAAAAATATTAACATCCTTCCAAAGGCTTATTAGCCAGTATTATCCTTCCATCCTTATCCTTAAAACCAGTTTTTGTGTAACTTATCTCATTTTACAAATATGACATCTTGGATCCCCTATTTATGATTTAATTATCACCATCTATTCCATCTTGAACATCTATGTCGCTGTCACTACTAACATTATTTTCATCCCTTTCATCAGAACTCAAATAATTTTCTGACCTTTTAAAATTCAACCAAGGGTGTATCTTTTCTACAGGATGTACACCCCTATAGACAGCCTTACCCTTACGTTTGGTGATTGGAGTATCTTCTACCGTGTACCTATCGTTACTCATCACTTCAATTACCTTGTACGGTCCAAAACATTTAGCTAACAATTTCCTACTCTTCCCCGGACACAAAATTGACCTCTCTACTCGAACCAAATCTCCCACGTTAAATTTCCGTGGTTTACATCTTGATTGGTCAAATCGACTTTTTTGTTTACCCTGTGTTGTCTCTATATGCTTATCTACCTCAGCGCTAATTTCTTTTTGTTTATTTGTAAGGTCATTCTGCTCTAAATCACCATTTATCGTTGAACGTAAGTTCCCTTCAGCCATGCTTGTCAAGTTAACCCCAAATAGTACTTCCGCGGGAGTACGTCCTATGCCTTTATTTATGGTGTTGTTTAATCCCCATTGTACATCCAAGACTTTGCTATCCCAATCCCCCTCATCGTGGCCATGATTCATTGCCGTTAAAGAATCCAGGATCGTACGATTGTACCTCTCCACTTGCCCGTTGGCTCGTGGAGTGGCAACCGCGTTCATTGTATGCTTGATACCTACACCTTTTAAGAATGTCGCAAACTTTTTGCCAGTAAAAGATGAATATCTATCCGTTATTAGTCTCACGGGGCATCCGAACAAAGAGAAATATTCCTTAAAAGCCCGGATAGTGGTAAAAGACTTCGTACTTTTTACAGCTTTTAAGACAATAAATTTACTGTAAGAGTCAATTATTACCAGTAAATATTTGTTTTTACGTTTGCTCGCATTGAATGGGCCCAGGTGATCGGCATGAATAGTGTGGAACGGCTTGGCAATCTTTGGTATGGGATGTAAATAACCCGATTTCTTTCCTGACGGAATTTTACTATGGGCACACTCCAGGCAAGATTGGACATATTTCTTAATGAACTTGTTCATTCTTGGAAACCAGTAAGTTTCTTTAATTTTTTCAAGAGTTTTTTCCACAGAAAAATGTCCAATCTCGTCATGACAAGCCCTTAAAATGTGCCATCGTACACCCTTGGGTACCAACCACCTGTGCCCACTATCAGTCATCCTATAAACGCAGTTGTTTTTTATGCAGTAGTTTTGTCGCACATCTACTACATTCTTGGTGTTAGGATCTAGTAAGATATTTTTAATTCGCTCTATTTCACCATCAGCAGACTGAACAGTCCTAAGCCAATCATCTGAAATAGTGAAAACATTGGGCAGCTCTAAATCTGTTAAGCTGTTGTTAGATTCGCTTGGTATCGGGTTGCGACTCAGGGCGTCTACATGACACATCCCGTGACCAGCCCTATACTTTATGTCGCAATCGAATTCCTGTATTAGGCTCCACCAACGAGCTACTCTTGGTATCATATCCCTCTTCATGAAAGTAGCTCGTAGGGAGTTACAATCCGTTACTACAGTGAACGGCATACCGAGGAGATAAGGCCTAAATTTCACCAAGGACGAAACAACCGCCAAAGTTTCTAATTCGTATGACGAAAAATGCTGTTCAATGGGAGATGTTTGGCGGCTAAAATAGGCCACTGGCTTCAAATCGCCGCTAGTTTGCTTCTGCAGTAATATACCGCCAACCCCCCATTTACTTGCATCGGTATGCAATTCAGTGGTCAGTAGCGGACTGTACAACGCTAATATGGGCCGGGAGGTTAGCTTTTCTTTTAGCTCATTAAAAGCTTTTTCCTGATCACCTCCCCATACCCAAGGTGTATTGTTTTTCAATAAGCTAGTGAGGGGCCTGGCTATCACGGCAAAGCCTTTAATAAATTTCCTAAAAAAACTTGCCAATCCGATAAACTGGCGGACGTTATGGACACTTCTTGGGGTTGGAAAGGATTGTACTGCTTCGGTTTTCTTGTAACCAGGTTTGATACCACCGGCGGTCACTTCGAATCCGAGAAAATCGACTGATGTTTGAAAGAAAAAACATTTACTTGGTTTTAACGTCAAATTAAATTCCCGTAACCTTTTGAAGATTGATTCTAATTTTTCCAATCCTTCATCAACCGATATTGATGGTACCAAAACGTCGTCCATATAAGCTACAGCTGTGCTAAAGCGAAGCGGGCCCAAAGCCTTGTTTACAGCCCTCTGAAACACAGACGGTGCGTTGGCTAAGCCAAAAGGTAGTCTGTTGAACTCCCATTGTCCATCCGGAGTTATAAACGCAGTCTTTGGTCTCGCTTCCTCTGCCAGCTCTATTTGGTAATAGCCGCTTGCTAAATCTAGGGTAGAGAAGAATGAATAACCTGACAGTCTATTCATTTGGTCCTCCATACAAGGGAGAGGATAATGCTGCTTTATCGTTTTTCGGTTCAGCGCCCTGTAATCGACGCAAAGTCGTTTGTCACCCGTTTTCTTTCTAACTAATATGACTGGGCTCGCATATGGGGAACTTGACTCTCTTATTATCCCATTTGCACTCAATTCATCTACCATACCTTGTACCTCTTCCCTTTCTTTTTGCGATAACCTATACGGCCTGTATACTACAGGCTGATCATCACACAAATCAATTTTCATCTTCTCGACATCTGTACATCCCAATTCATTCAGAGACGTAGCAAAACAGTCACGGTAGTTGTTAACCAAATCTAAAAGACGCATCTTTTGTGCGTCAGGAATATTACCTACATTTAATTGCTGCAGAGACAACGGTTCAAGGTGCTCTCTATTTTCGATTCGATTGATCTCACAAAACCCAAAAGACTCTAGTACTAGCTCTACTCTGGCGATTAACTCATTTTTCTTGAATGTAATTGGTTTTTTGTTCAATGGAGTAACTAAAACATGACCAATCCTACCTCTAATGGCGTACAGGCCTTCTTCAATTTGATACTCTCTACCTGGTTGGCCTCTGTAACTACTACGAACATATATATCCCCGTCTAACTCAGAGTCGCATTCTACCTCCAACAAGTCAACCCCCTTAATAGTTACATCACTCGCTACTCGTAATTGTAACAATCTTTTACCCACACCATCTGTACTGTAATTGTTAGTAAATATTAATTCCTTTTCGGTTTTAAGCATTTGGACGTGTGGTTGTTCGGTAAAAGTCTGACCGATCAATAGGGGATACTTAAGATATTGATCTGGCACAACAGTGCAATTGACCTTAGCACTTACATTCTGAATTTGGACATCTGCCACACATGAACCCAAAGAATTAACAACCGCACCTCCAAATCCTACCATAGGCCTACTGATACTAGTATCTAGCTTACCGAATATTTTCTTAGCTTCATTCTCGCGAATTAATGTCAAATCACTACCAGGATCAACTAAACATGTTGTATTATGTCCGTTCACTAACACCTGCTGCACATACTTCTCAGACATTTTATTTGTAAGTGATTCGTTAATTAATAGTACAGACGTGTCCTTCTTCTCGTCTTGATTTTTGTCATTCTTAGACCGAAAACATTCTGAATCAACATGTCCGATTAAAGAGCACTTAGTGCATTTTTTAATAGGTTTAGGACACTTAGACAATGGATGCCCATCTTGTTTGCAATTATAGCAACGAATGTTACTATTTTGTTTACTTGACATTCCTACAGAAGTGTTCGGCCTTAAGTCACGACCTCTCTTATTTACGGTAGCAAAGGTTTTAGTTGTTTTGATATTACGTAAATATGCTAAAAGTTTGTCTGTATCCGTAAATTGAGCCGCCTCTGCTCCCAGCCGCACTGACCTGTCATCTATACCGAACAAAATAAACCACAACGATTTAATAAGGCAACTTTTTCGTAATAATAATCTTCGAGTGACTCGCCAAACCTAGCTCGCTTTGCTAACATGTCGGTTAACATTTGACCGTAATTTTCTTCCGAAGGGAAAGCAGATCTAAGTTTGACTTGCCACTCAGCCCATGAAAACAAAAGAGTCGGCAATCCTTCGTACCATTTTTTCGCAACGCCGACTAATTTTGGTAAAGCGTAATGTATAGTCTGCCGTTCAGACCACTCATACAACGTGGCGCATTCATTTACTTTGGTGAGCCAATTCTCGATGGTCTGGTTCTTTAGTGAAGGGTCGAACTCAGGTACCACGTTTATATTTGAGTAAGTATCCTTATTTTTACGAGAGGATCCAAAACTATCTAATAACTTTGTAAATTGAGACAAGAACTCACGTGAGGTATCTTCTGGTCTCCTATGGGTCTCCCGTTGATTTGAAGTCACGTTGCTGCCTCGCGACGGTTCTCCGGATCTGCCACTGCGCCGCGATGTCTGTCTGGACTCGTTGGAGCGTTGCGATGGCTCCCCACATCCGTCGTGACGACACGACGGTTCTCTGGACGAAACGCGATGATGCGACGGTTCCCTGGATCTGCCGTGGTGACGTGGTGGTTCTCTGGATCCGTCGTGAAGGCGCGATGGTGCTCTGGATCTGTTGTAGCGACGCGATGATTCCCTGGACCTGCTTCGACGCCGAGATGCTCGTCGATCCCCGTAGTCCATGGCTTCAGGTTCCTCAACGTAGGAGTGACTGCGACTTCTTGTGCGACTTCTGACAGGGGACCTTGACCGCAATGTTGGTGATCGCTGTCGAACGTCTGGGCGCCGTGATGGGCTTCGTAAGACACGCCTTCGCGGAGTTCGCGTCCTACTACGGCCGCGATTATCATCAGGAGGTGGATCACAGCTCATCATTTGGGCTTCTTGTTCCTCTGACTGCTGGGCTACCTCATCACCATCCATTGTTCAAGCTGCAATAAATATATACGGACATCAATTGTTCAATATATATATATATTTTTGAGGGTAGGTTTTAATACGCTAATTCGAACCTAACAAAAAGAAAACTATCCAAGAAAAAGAAATAGCATTGATTATACGTATTCGCAGTTATTTGAACAATAGTGCGACTCAATACTTATTTAAACTTTATTGCACAAAGAGGCATTCTTTACCCGTTAACCATTTGGCTAAAAATAAATATTATAGTTGGGAGATTTCACACGGAGTAGTAGTCTTAAACTTAATTCATTTGTAAATACTCAAGTAAGTGTGAAAAGACAAACTATAATACAGGATACAGTACCTACCGTTAGTATATATACGGCTTGTATATATATATTGTATTTTTTTATACCATACTTAGTAATTGAACAGTAAAACAGTAACCTCGTTTGCTAAACTTATGAAAACTAACGCTAAATGGTAACGTTAAATTTTCGTTAACATTGTGGATAATTAAAAAAAAATATATATATATACATTCATTTTAGGTACTAACACGCAATGTTTGATCAAGTCCTCAATTTAGTTCACACACATACTCCTGTACAGCTAGTAAATGTGCTAATTGATCTCAAAGCATGCCATAAACAATCCAAACCCAATCATACTACCGACACACAATCGGAGTGCAACTTCAACTGCATAAGTACATATGGCATACTTTTGTAGAACACTTTGAATAATATTTTTATTCTATTTTCTTTGGGTTATCCCACTGCTGAAATTTGTAACCATTTCAGGACAGTCGAAGGAGATTAATAAAACTATTTACTTACATGTAACTGCAACAATATATTTTTGCACTTGAAATCACTGCTGATACAATGTAAACCACTATACACCACTATTCGGTATTACTTTAGATCCGCTTTATTTGCATTACGATTTACACCATCACTGTACTAGCAACTCAAATTACAAAATGTCTAATGCCTGTACGGGACTTGGTATCCGTTATTTATACCCCAATAGTTTTAACCGCGCTCTGACAACTAAAAGGCGCCATCAGTGGCATGCTTAACCGATTCCAAGTCAAGTGCAGTATTCTAATTAAAGTGTAATTGTTAATGAATTTTTATTGAACAACACAGTTCTCTTAAATAATTATTTAGTTTTATAATGTAATAATTTGCAGTAATATGTACGATTAACTGATGTTATTAGTCTTCATATACGACATTAGTTCCAAATTCCGCCGCTAGGTTGTTTATATGTTTATTTATTTACGCAAATTATTACTAGTATTTTAATAAAGCTTACACCAAATAGTTATAAACAAAGTAGGCGTCTTTAGAAGCGTTATTTTGTACTTTCCTGATATTCATATGGGGCGTGAAAAATTCGGTTGCAATTTGAAATGTACTGTACATTTACTTATGTTTTAGTCGGATTATATTTTGCTTTCCCTATCCAATTATAGGTGTAGTAGTGAGATCGGATAAAAAAGAACAATAACGTAAACAAACGGATTTACCTTCATTACTTCGTAATCACGCACTTTTTATGAACGAACATAGTCTTATCAACAATTTTACATAAACCTTGTATTTACATTGAGTTTTAGTTAAAATATCTTTTATTTATTCATATTCCAGTAAAAACAAACTTAGTTCATACCATTTGGTTAAGTGTCAAATGGTAGTCAAATTTTTTTACTCTTCTAAAATGGTGTAATCTATTAGGTTTAGGTCCTTATATGAAATTGAAATTGGTGTTTTACATGGCAAAAATTAAAACGATTTTATATAACGAGTTTATATTTTAAGTATTAGATTTTAGTGAATAGTGGCATATCGAATAAATGGTGTATATAATAAAATAAAGTTAACCCGGCGAGAGTGTGGGGGGTGTAGCATACCCCACGTATAGTTTACATAGTTATATTTTTTTGTATGTCATGACTACAATTTCGAGGCTTCGTGTAGGTGGTTGCAGGAGGAAATAAGATAGTGATCCAAGTATTGCGCTGATCAGCATTAGGAGTACACGTGCTCAAACGTCCGTGGGGTATGTCATAACCCGCCACACAGTTCGTGTATACTTTTTTTTATTGTTTTTCTTCCTATTTTTTAACTAAATATTATAATTTTTTAGGTTTAGCATAAAAAAATCGCTGAAAGTTGATGAAAGACGACTTGATAGAATGCTGGATGAAGTTTTAAATGAGTCATCAAACAAATTAAGTTCATTCAAGAATGACAACATGGCATTTTTCTTACGTTTATTTTTGTTACCAAAAACTAGTGCCGCACATCTCTTTAGGAATATAATGAAAGTATTAAGAATTTAAATTATTATTATATTTTTCTATTCTTATCTAATTCCCAAACATACTATTAATTTTACACGCACATACATACGCAAACTGCATATTATAAAAATTATAGGAAATTAACTATTGATCCTAGAAAAATTATAAATCATTGTTGACTCCCTCTTACCAAGCAGAATGTAAAGAATTAATAAAAGTGGTGCCTTAAAAATATGAAATTTTGTCAATTTCATAAAACATACCAACTTAAATAAATCACCTACGAACAATAACAGGGGTACTTAGGCAGCGTATAGGGGCATAACTAATTTAGTTAAATTTTTACTTAAGTTTAGTTTAATAAGAAGTTTTATTCAATTTTTTGTTTGCTTTTCTTTTTGTTTCCAAATAATTATGTAAGCATCGGAATTAATTGTGCTGATAAATATCAAAAGGAGAAAAACGAGTACATATTATGTAAGTAAATAGAAAACATGCAAAATTACGAAAAAAATATTGATGCCCATCTGTCATTGCACAAACATTTTCCTTTACCGGGTTCGGAAACCAGGGCTCCTAGCTTCATAGGCTGACTAATATCAGTATGCTAAAGAGGTCGTATTCTAAAGCCATATTGATTTGCCGTCGAAGGCTTTTCTACCGGGTGGAAAGAAACGCAGGACTTTCCTGGAACTATAGTATCATCTATTTTATATAGAATTGACATTGGAATTGACCTGCAATAGTTGAATGGTTATAGTATTAAGAAAAATAAAACTATCAAAATAATATTTTGTTTCATATTTGTACAACCCTACTGGTTCTACGCTATTTGGTAGTTAAAACCTCCCCCCTTTGTTTATGACGATAATCTCTGTGGTTGTCAATTTGACGTAATAGCTAGATATAAGATAAGGTATGAAGTAAACCAATATAAGCGGATAAACATGTAATTTATTGTAATAAGGTATAAGCAATTAAATGAACAAAGCTATTCTAAACTATTGGCTTTTATTCTAAACGCAACAAACGGACCAATTCCGTATTCAAAATAAGTAGCATAAAATAGACAAAAGAACATTATATAATCGTGTGTGTTATCGTATAAGCCTGGTTTGCAAGTAATAATTATAATGATAAAATCATATGACACTCCAATTATTATGCTAGCATTACTACCTATAATTACAATGTATGAACTTCGTCTAAAATGCAATAAAGAAACCCATAAGCCGCTCTGCTATGAAGCGACCCACAGAATAACAAGTAAACCAGGTTTATAGGTTGTACTAAGTTTGTTAAGACCAACGATATCATTAATAAATTTAGCCAAATCATAAAGCAACATTAGATAGGAAGTAACATCATACCTGTTGTTGTTCACTCTTTGCCTGCTCAGTGAATACTGGCCCGAATAACGCTCTGCCCCTCTTTTATATCCAAAGAACAAAGAAGCGACCCGACAGTTATCAATGCAACTTCTTTTCTGCACAAACTTTTCTCCATACTAAATTCTAATTATGTAATGTGGTTGGACATTAAATTATTTATTTATTAGTTTATTTAGAGATCCTCACAATCGCTTAAAAGTAAAGTCTAACATATAAGTGTTGACGTGCAATTTAACATAGCTGCCGCCAAAATAAAATCTAATATTTTACTACGTTATATATTTTCTTAATAAATCTAAATAATAAAATCCAACTGGTATACATCGATTTAGATTCCATCTTATATATTTACAACTTAAAAGTAGCAAGTTGGTTTTTGATTCAGAATTGCCAATAATAAAACAGGTAGAATAGATATCTACCCACTTAAAAATATTGACCACTTACAAAAGTGGTTTTATAACTATCTTGGGATACTAGTAACTATTATTAACCTAACACGGCCATACTGACAAGTACTTCGTTCTCGAAGTACTGAAGATTTAGATTCTCTTTAATAAACAATGTTAATCATCGTATATAAAAAAAAAAAAAACTGAATCAGAATTCTCTTTTTGTTTCAACTTTTTTTTTTTTTTTTGTTATTAGTATTTAATCTATTCGAATCGAATATAATAAATATTACTGAAATCATCTGAAAGCGATTGTTAATCATACAAGTTACTTTATAAATTATTCTCCCTTTTTTTTACACATTTTTTTTTGATACATATATATATATTTTTTTTTACTTTCATTTTTTTTTTTTTTTTTTTTAAGTGATCAAAACCAATTCGATACTTGCCAATCACCTAGAAATGCTTGTCCCTATCACCCGCTGCTTAGTGAGCTAGACAAGCACCAAATGAGTGGCCGACCAGCGGAGTATCAAAAGTATCAATTGCCTAGCCATACTAACTCCATACACCCGCTGCCGGTGTGAAAAGTTAGTACCAAACAATTAATAGACCAGCGGTAGAAACTAATCAACCTCTTTCAGCGACTTAATAAATAATAAATTAACAATGTGTCTAAAACTCGTTTATAAATCACACAATAATCACGATTATTACCATATGCAAAACAAAAATTACGCCGTGGCATCATTTTCAATCAGCTCGCCCGGCCAGTAACGTAATTTTTCTTTGGCGGTGATTAAATTCCTTAAGTTACCCAGACCTCTTAGAGCATAGCGATCGTTAGGAAGAAGAGATGTTATTTCATAAGGCCCCTTGAATTTGGGCATTAATTTATTATTTCGTCTATGATCTTGGTTAACATAAACTAGATCACCAACCGCTAAAACCAAATTGTTGCGTCGTGTGGCATCAAATCTACTTTTAAATTTTTCGGCTATTTGATCTAGACGTTGTTTTGCCAGAGCTCGATCTGCTTGAATATTAACTTGCGAAACCGAGGAGTCTCCGTCAAGCACGTCGTCTAAACGGGCTTGTACAGATGGCATATTAGCATCAACACCGATAAGTAAGCGAAGTGGGGAGAATCCAGTGGATTTTTGAATGGTTGTATTGATCGACTGCTGGACTCTCCACAAATCGTTCGGCCAATCTGACAAATCGTTGCAGATAGTGTTAAGCATGTTAGTTACTGTAAAAACATATCTTTCGACTTGACCGTTACTCCTCGGGATCCCTGTGGCTATTAAATGGTGCTGAACTTGCAAGTCTCTAAAAAGAGTTTGAATTTGATTGGAAGTGAAGTTTGTTCCTCTATCAGTGATTATCAAAGATGGTGTACGAAGAGTTGTAACTACTTCACGTATTACTGTTGCCATTTCCTGAGCATTGAGTGTTTTCAGAGGCTTAAGTAAGCAAAACTTTGTAAATCCGTCAACTAGTAGTAAAATATATTTATACCCTTCCCTAGACTGAGGAAATGGCCCAGTACAGTCCAAGTGAACAGTGTGGAAAGGAATGGCAGTTTTTTTAATTGGATGTAGTAGTCCTTGCTTAGGACCGTGGTGGCCTTTTCTTTCAACACAGACTAAGCAATGTAGTAGATATTTTTTAACAAAAGCTGCCATTCCCGGGAACCAGAAATGCTCTTGGATCTTACTCATGGTCTTGTCATATCCTACATGACAGTTTTCGTCATGAAATAAACGCAAAATATTTAGGCGGCTGCCTTTAGGTATATATAATTTTGGTTCACCATTAGAATTAGGTTTATAGTAAAGCAAGTTATTCCTAAACGTGTATCGATTTTGATCTAGATCACCAGTTTGAACCCTATCTATTAGAACTTGTGTGTCTGGGTCTCGTTGTTGGGCTGCCTCTAACCAAGATTGTGTATCGTTTGGGGGAATCACATTTACTGTACAAGGAGGACTAGGGGCCTCAACCGGATTTCTGCTCAAGAAATCGACGTGACTTATAAATTTTCCTTTTTTGTAAACTATTTCAAATTGAAAATCTTGTAAATATGTCCACCACCGTGCAACGCGTGGGGATAAATCTTTTTTTGACATCGTTGCTTTAATAGCATTACAGTCAGTAATGATTTGAAAGTTTATTCCAAGAAGGTAAACTCGAAAATGTTTTAGGGCGTTAAAGATAGCCAAGGTCTCTAAGTCATAGGAACAATATTTCGATTCCGCAGGTGACGTTCGCTTACTGAAGTAGGCAATGATTTTTGTCTCTTTTGCAACCTTTTGAATTAAAATAGCGCCATAACCTAATGAACTGGCATCGGTATACAGTTCGGTGTGCAAGGTTGGGTCAAAAATAGATAATGGGGGAGAAGATGTGAGCTGATCAATGACATACTTTCTAGCAGAGTCCTGTTCAGGACCCCAAAACCATTTTTGGTTCTTTTTAGTTAATTTTGTAATACAAGCTGTTCTAGTAGCAAATTCGGGAATAAACCTACGAAAATAGCTGGCTAGGCCCATAAATTGACGGACTTGCTTGACTGTACGTGGGGTTGGAGAATTTACTAGCGCAGTGATTTTAGTGTCACTGGGTCGAACTCCGTTTTGTGATATTTGTTGGCCTAAATATTCTATAGTATCAACAAAGAATTTACATTTTTTTATGTTGATAGTAAACCCAGCAGAATTAAGGGCAGCCATCGTTTGGTCTAAGTACTGAAGGCCTTCCTCTATAGTTGTGAATGGTATGAGAAGGTCATCTATATAGACTAGTAGAAAGTCTAAATGTTTCACGGCTTTAGTGATAGCTCTTTGAAACACCGATGGGCCATTACAAATTCCAAACGGCATTTTTAAGAATTCGTAATGCCCATCCGGTGTTACAAAGGCAGTGTATTTAACTGAATCGGGTGAGACTGGTATTTGATGAAATCCATTTTTCATGTCAATTGAGATAAAATATTTAGCCTTTCCCAGTTTATCTATCTGATCCTGTATGAGAGGGAGAGGGTATCTATCTTTATCAATTACTTTGTTCAAGGATCTATAATCAACACAAAGTCTGTCGCTTCCATCCTTTTTCCTTACTAGAAGAACTGGGCTTGCGAATGAAGATTCACTTTCCCGGATTATGCCATTATCTAATAAATCTTGTATAATTTTCTTGACCTTCTCTCTCTCATGCGGGGACAATCGATATGGGCGGTAATAAACATTTGAATTATTTTTTATTTGAAGTTTTAATTCACCGGTATTAACACAGCCATTATTGTCTAAGACATTTGGATACTTGTCAAAAATGTTTAAAATTTGTGTTTGTAAATTGCTGTCCAAATTCTCAAGTTTCGATCTTAACTCTGTGATTCCACTATCAACTATATCATGCGTATAATTAATATCTACATCTGTTTCAGTACACCGTTTAGGTATAAGTTTACAACCGTTAATGTCTGTGACTATCTCAATGTCTGGATGTTGCAAAGCGTTTCTGCCTATCAAAAGATCGTAATTCAAATCCGAATCGTTAATAACATGAGCGTCAATTTCAAGACACAGATCGTCAAATTTAACAGGTATGGTAACCATGCCCAACGTCTCCAATACACCACTGCCTATTCCGTTTATTCTTATAGTTTGTGGTTGTACCGTACATTGAAGACGATGCACAATGGATCTCTTAATTACGCTACAATTAGCTCCTGTATCTATCAAAGACATCACGACCGTATCATGAATTGACACCCTAGTTAATTTCAATTCTGTCCTAAAAAATTAATTTGATTAGAATTTGAGGTGCTGCTCGTTGCAGTACGTGTGTCTGCATTCGTGGCAGACCGTGCTTTATGAAAACACGTAGATTCGGTATGGCCATTTTTCTTACAAAAGGTGCAAAACCTTTCGTCGACTTTGTGTTCAGAGATCACAGTTTTACCTTTTGCGTCAAGATTTTGGTTAATATTTTTATAACACTGCGATTTTTGGTGACCTAGCTTGCCGCACAAGTAACACCTAGGTCCAGCAATACTACGGTTATCTAACTTAAAGCGTTTAGATTTATTCTGTTCGGTCGTATTATTGGGTTGGCTTTGCTCTAAGGGTCGCTTCTTGGGTTTAACATAGGCAGTGAAAAGAGAAATCAGCTCAGAAGTTGTCTTCACGCTACTGTAATAGAGAAGTTGAAGATGGGGACTATGGGGGTTCGAAGTAATAGTCTTTCATGATGATACTTGTTGTATTGAGTATAAGACAAAGACTAAGACGAAGACCAATGACAAAGACGTGTCTTAAAGCTAGTTAAATCTATTTATAATATATTAATGCTTACTTGCTATAACCCAAATCCGTGCGTCACATGTCGTAAACAGTAACGAAGAGTTACTGTTAATTCATCATATTACATCTCCCCCGAAAGTTCACTCTTCACCCCCTCATGCAACAAAAAAAATGTGACGAACGCAGTTGAGTTTTACATTTTTGTTTCTTATTATTAGCATTTAAACTAAGACTTTATGTGATAAAATGAACTAAAAAAAAAAATTAAACACATGGTAGGTATTTATAATATCTGAAATTAATACATAAGTTTATCTAAATTACTGTCCACATCGGTCAAGGTGTTAAAATTTTAATTCAAAATTACTTTTATTTATCCATATTTTATAATCGTACACATTAGTAAACATTTCCTAGGTATCGGTACATTTACCCAATGATAAAATATCTAATGCCATCGGAGTCCTTAGCTCCTAATAAAAAAAAAAACAAATGGGAATAGTTTCCCAAGGGCATGGTCACCCTTCAATCCTCTCAAAAACACAAATGGGAATGGTTACCCAAGGGCATGGTCACCCTTAATTACCGGCATATCAGGCCTAACTCTCGGTTGCCTGTACTTAGAGTCACAAATACATTAAGACGTTATAAGTCTCCAACGGTTTCACGGAGGGCACGGTAGTCCAAAACACCATGAGCAAACACGAAGGACTAGCGCTCTAACTTCCTTAACACAAAAATCAAATAATATGTACCTTACCTGGATATGAAACCTTTTGTATATATATTAATTATTCAAGTTATATTGTTACTTCGACAATTTAAGTAATTTGATGCTATCCCGAACTCTAGGTTGATCAGACCCAGAAATGCGGGTATATCTGGTGATAAAATCTTTGAAAGATAAAAAAAAATCTGGAGAAATATTATTACTGGAATGCAAAATCATATACATATTATTGATAAGTAGGTCATACTAAAATCTAACTATAATGGACATAATGCCGACGCTATGCGCGGGCGCGATGACCGCCGCGTGCTGACCGAGCAGAATATTGCTCTACATACTGTATCATATTGCGAAATACCTATATCTTTATACAAATAAAAAAATACTTTAAATTCCTGTAGAATCGTAATGGTCAAAACAGCGATTCAAATTTTTACGTAAAAAAAAAACGAACTGATTAATTTTTGCTAAGCACATCTTTTTATAAAATGCAATAATAAACTAGATTTTAATTATATTTAGTTTCTGAAATATTAGTTTATTTAAACCAATATCTACTATTTATTAACTTAATGTACCTTAATTATCGCGAAACTAAATAACATACTGTATCAGTAGTTAACACACATAGGTAAATAAACTATTTAAAAAAAATTTAATCTTATGAGAACCCTAATCATATTACTTCACAATATTATTTTAAAAACTTACATTAGTTATAGTCAATGTACCAGTAGGTATATAAGTGGATCAATCTGACGCTGCGCTAGGTAGCCTCGGGGCGGGCCGCGGGTCACGTTGGCGGGCACGACGCTCGATGATGCTGCTGATGCTCGATGATGGGCCGGGCTAACCCTGGACACCCTGGAACATGGGCCGGGATTTCCCTGGACACCTCTTGAAATGGGCCGGGATAACCCTGGACACCTCTTGAATTGCGAGCCGGGATAACCCTGGACAGCGCTCTTCTTTCTTGTTGTCTTCTTCATAATTTTTAAATCTTCATTCTTGAAAATATGTCTTTCAATTTTCATAATAATTTTTCAGTTTTCGGTTTGATCTTCTTTCTTCAATTCCTCAGAATATTTTTTTTTGCAATGGTGTTCTAGGCTTCAATCTTCTTTCTTCTAGAGGCACAGTCTTCAATATGTTCTTCAAATATTTTTCTTCATAGCGCAGCTTGATTTTGTAAGTTATTCTTTCTTAATTTTTTCGGTTCGCTGGCAGGGTCGCCATGTAATAGAGAGGTTGCAACTGGGGACTATGGGGGTTTGAAGTAAAGGTCCTTCATGATGATACTTGTTGTATTGAGTATAAGACAAAGACTAAGACGAAGACCAATGACAAAGACGTGTCTTAAAGCTAGTTAAATCTATTTATAATATATTAATGCTTACTTGCTATAACCCAAATCCGTGCGTCACATGTCGTAAACAGTAACGAAGAGTTACTGTTAATTCATCATATTACACTACTATTAAGAGATGCCATTTTCACGTTCACATCACTGATACTGCCGCAAACTAGTTCAATCAATTGATTTTCAGTGAAAGAAATCTTGGTGTTCCGCAACAATCTAACCTTTTCTCTAGCATATTCGCAATATGATTCTGCGGAATCAGACGAATAAGCCACAGCTTTTGCAAGTTTTTCAGCGAGATTTCTTTTTTCAGGATATAAATCAGTCAAGTCATTTTTAAAATTTTCCCAATTTCGACCATTTGACGGGTTCCAAGACTCGAACCAAATTAAAGCTGAGCCCTTAAGGGCCTTACCGGCTTTTGCGACTGTTGCGACGCTGCTCCAGCCAAATTCCTTGGAGAGTTCTTCGATGCTGTTACACCAGCTCTCTGCTCCATTGTCGCTCGTGGCTGGATCGAAGACCGGCAGCGCCACATCGTCGTCAGGACGTCGCTTCGACACAGCATCACTGATTGCCTTGAGAAAACTTTCTAGGACTCCAGCATCCATTCTGAAACTTACAAAACTTGTATTAGAAAGGTACTATAATGTATCCCACTTCTGATAATAGCTAGATATAAGATAAGGTATGAAGTAAACCAATATAAGCGGATAAACATGTAATTTATTGTAATAAGGTATAAGCAATTAAATGAACAAAGCTATTCTAAACTATTGGCTTTTATTCTAAACGCAACAAACGGACCAATTCCGTATTCAAAATAAGTAGCATAAAATAGACAAAGAACATTATATAATCGTGTGTGTTATCGTATAAGCCTGGTTTGCAAGTAATAATTATAATGATAAAATCATATGACACTCCAATTATTATGCTAGCATTACTACCTATAATTACAATGTATGAACTTCGTCTAAAATGCAATAAAGAAACCCATAAGCCGCTCTGCTATGAAGCGACCCACAGAATAACAAGTAAACCAGGTTTATAGGTTGTACTAAGTTTGTTAAGACCAACGATATCATTAATAAATTTAGCCAAATCATAAAGCAACATTAGATAGGAAGTAACATCATACCTGTTGTTGTTCACTCTTTGCCTGCTCAGTGAATACTGGCCCGAATAACGCTCTGCCCCTCTTTTATATCCAAAGAACAAAGAAGCGACCCGACAGTTATCAATGCAACTTCTTTTCTGCACAAACTTTTCTCCATACTAAATTCTAATTATGTAATGTGGTTGGGCATTAAATTATTTATTTATTAGTTTATTTAGAGATCCTCACAATCGCTTAAAAGTAAAGTCTAACATATAAGTGTTGACGTGCAATTTAACAT
Source organism: Eudemis profundana (assembly GCA_947034925.1). Classification (NCBI taxonomy): domain Eukaryota; kingdom Metazoa; phylum Arthropoda; class Insecta; order Lepidoptera; family Tortricidae; genus Eudemis; species Eudemis profundana. The sequence continues at coordinate 17,523,286 of OX344798.1, forward strand.
AGCTGCCGCCAAAATAAAATCTAATATTTTACTACGTTATATATTTTCTTAATAAATCTAAATAATAAAATCCAACTGGTATACATCGATTTAGATTCCATCTTATATATTGTTAGCCGCATTTCCGAACGCGGTCTAAGTTGTAGAGGGCGCTGCCAACCCAGCGGACTGTGAAGCCTCCTAGCGTGGGTTCGCGCCGGAATGGCGTCTCGAGAGGATAATCAATTACTGAATCGATTGTGTTTTATTATAAATATATGGTTTCCAAGTAACTAGTGCTTTTACTGTTAATAAATCAGAAGTGAGATTTCGTTGTATTCATGCCTACAAAGTATTTCGGCTTATAAATCAATTCTTGTACGAAATAGTAACATCTTGACAAAACAGATGAAAGACGCTTTGCGTTGTTAAACTCTCTTCGTTATTTGATAAAAGCACTACGTACTGGCGTATAACAATTAAATAACCGTGTGTTATGTGGTGAACGTAATATTTGATAGTCTGAAATCGGTAAGATTCGTGATATTAATGTCACAAAGTTGTGATAGGCTGAACACGCCGTAAGTAATCATTTGTATGAAAATCGTCGGTGTCTTACACCTGAAACGAACTGGTAATGTATTATTTCCGTATTATAATAATCCCTAGAATGTGGGTTTGTGACATTGCTACGATATTCTGACGATATAAGAGATAATGTACTTTTGCATAAATTGGTGAGTCATGGGAATTTGTCCTTTAAAGAAACCGCATAAGGTCCACTTTAATAATTCTCTGATATTTCTAAGTCAGTAAAACTAATCTTGTGGTGTATGCATTTGAAATATGTTTTGATATCATACAATTCTATATTGAGATTGACTAATATTTTTATGGGTTTTACATGTTGCATGAAATGTATAAGTAAACTAAACATGGTGTTGTGTGGTTTTGTATTTAAGTCCCACAGGAGACAACAGCAAAGAAGATGAATGTTTTATCCTAGACTTTTGCGCAGTCGGTGATGTTCAATGGTCACGACGACGACGCGTATTGCGCCAGTCGGTGATGTTCAATGGTCACGACGACGACGCGTATTGCGCCTGTCGGTGATGTTAAATGGTCACGACGACGACGCGTACCGCGCCAGTCGGTGATGTTCAATGGTCACGACGACGACGCGTACCGCGCCAGTCGGTGATGTTCAATGGTCACGACGACGACGCGTACCGCGTCTGTCGGTGATGTTAAATGGTCACGACGACGACGCGTACCGCGCCTGTCGGTGATGTTCAATGGTCACGACGACGACGCGTACCGCGCCAGTCGGTGATGTTAAATGGTCACGATCAACGTCGCTCCTGCAAATGTCGGTGATGCTACACGGTCACCCATGAAGGAGAGGCTGGAGTCACGCGCGGTGGCGCTTACGCTAGTCAGTGGCGTCAAAGCGACATTGATCTCACCTCACCTTAAGAAGGGACATCAGACTAAGGGTAAAGAAGACAACAAATGTAAGGTAACACGACGAGAATTACTACTAGAATGTAAAGTCCAAATGAATGTATGGTCGAGTAAATATGCAATATCGCTTATCCTTTGAACATCAAATCAAATACAAGTTGTAGCACAGACTGTATAAGTACTGTTACAGTAAGTTTCTAAATGGACCAAATCCTATGAGATTGTAGCAAGGTTAGCATTATAATATCATCATTCGTCCGCTGTCGGACACAGGTCTCCCCCAAAGACTTCCACAACGAGCGGTCGGGCGCTGTTTACTCTATCAATGGTGACCTTGACCAAGAGCAATAAATAAATTCTGGTTGAATGATGGGGTTAGATTGCCTTTGGCGTATAATCTAATGGTGGAAGAGTTGAATCAAAAACTGCTACACTAGAAGGAAACGATGATGACGCATTGGCCACGTATCTTCAGGCCATGTCAAAAAGTATGTCGTCAACGGCTTCACATCTAAAGGCAAAATGTTGCCTAATGTTGTGAGGAATCTTAAGCTTTACTGTCTGTTACAGAGATTAATATGCAGTATTTAACTTTCGTTGCATGGGCTGCATTGGAGGGTCGCTATCGTGTGACGCTCATGGATGGATGGCGCATTGGCCAAGCCTTGCTGAATCGAGCAGGCGTGCCATTCCCTAAGCTGACGATGCCTGTAAAAATCGTGCTGCTGAAAACCCACAATGAAATCAACTGTGAGTTCGTTCCATGTCTTCGTTTAGAAAAGCCATGATTCAAACCTGTTTGGTACCAGTAATCGGATAAAGATTAATGATAATTTACTTTTGGGTTGTTTACTCATGAAATCATAATTCATCAAATATAAGGATAAGTCACACCAATTAATAAGGTCTCTATTAGATCCGCGTCACAACAGTGATCTTCTCTGGTTGTTGACTGCATTATGGAATATCGGTCTCGTTGGTGACCAATCGTGATTAAAGTCAAAGAATCGTTATTGATAATACACATTTGATTTATTTTTAACGAATTGTTACAAGTAGAGTATTTTAGTAAATTATAGAATTTAAATAGACTTAAGTATTACATGCCAAGGCATTATAGTACACGTCATCAGTATTGTATCTTAATAATATTACCTATTGAAAGGAATAAGTGGAACCTGGATTATGCATAGCCTGCTTACAGGTTATACCTAAAGATGTGTCTGGTCCACAGAGACGTAGACCAAGGTGAAGCATACCGCAGCCGTCTGAAGCATGAAGATGACCTTCGAGGACGAAGGTTTTGTCAGGATGGCCGATCTGTTAGCCGCATTTCCGAACGCGGTCTAAGTTGTAGAGGGCGCTGCCAACCCAGCGGACTGTGAAGCCTCCTAGCGTGGGTTCGCGCCGGAATGGCGTCTCGAGAGGATAATCAATTACTGAATCGATTGTGTTTTATTATAAATATATGGTTTCCAAGTAACTAGTGCTTTTACTGTTAATAATATTTACAACTTAAAAGTAGCAAGTTGGTTTTTGATTCAGAATTGCCAATAATAAAACAGGTAGAATAGATATCTACCCACTTAAAAATATTGACCACTTACAAAAGTGGTTTTATAACTATCTTGGGATACTAGTAACTATTATTAACCTAACAGACGCATTACTTTACCTACCTACGAAATTTGTGAAAAGTTGGTTTACAAAAGAAACCTCTTAACTGTTATCTTCTTTTAGTTAGACCGTTTCTTGCTGTCTCTAAATAGGGTTGAAACACGCAGTTTTTTTGCATGAAAGTTTAAGAAGCTATAACTTGAAAACCGTAACAAATATTATTTATTTATTTATTTAGATTTTATTGCACAATACAGGAAAGTACACAAGGCGAAGTATATAGTTTATTTTGATAAAATAATATACTAAGGCTAAACATTGCCACATTTGCAGGAGTGCCTCGTTCCGTTCCAACCTGTATATAAAACGTTATTAGTTGCTTTCCAGTATGAATAATGAAGTAGATTTACTTCGAGATTCACCGTCTCCATAATTAGAGAAAAAGAAAATGTTTTGCCTACGGACCGGTAAAGCGGACTGATAGCACTCGGGATGATATTTCAAAACTAAACAAAGATATCGTAGCCTCTTTTGTTCTTTCACCAGAACAAAGCTCAAATGACCCCTTCGCTGACGGCCACTCCTTTGTTATCGGAGCCCTTCTCTTCAAATGTCGAAGAAGATTAATTACTGCCATGCAAATGAATAGGACTAATTTCTGGCCACAAAAATGACATATTTGGGTCCTGTCCTGTTTACGAAAGGGTTGTAGATTAAGGAGTTTTTTGGGGTAGAATCGATCGTTATGGCAAAAAAATAGGTGTAGATGAATGGCTTAACGCTGGTAGTTTATGAATGTAGAGGTGTACCGTCGGAATAAAAAATATAATTAAGTATTATTGTTTAGGTTTCTGTACATTTGTACATCCACTGTAAGTTGTTTGAAATGAACTAAGTAGTAAGACTTTATTTTACACACTCCACGAGAGCTCGAGTTAAAGAAAATTTTGTATGTTATATAGGATATCTAGAACGAAACATTACAAAGTTATAGTGCGTTAACCAAATGGCAAACCGTCGAAGTACAAAGTTATCCTTTAGCATTAAGAGGTTTCCTTTCATCTCCAAACGTTGATAGTTCAAAGTTTCGCGTGTAATAACTAAACTGTGTTTGTGCGGCTGCGAACTTGTGATGAATACCGATAGCTATGTATTATAAGTAGGTGAGCATATGTTAAGTTATTATTATAGTCAAATGAGTGGCTTTATCAGTAATAATGAAAATTTCTTAGTGTGAGTGTTTCTTTAAGATGAATGAATTTTTTATACTGCTTAGTAATCAAACGTATAAAGTTCTACCACGTTCTACGCACGACAGTTCAGCACAATTTTTTAAATCAGTGTCAACTCGTTACAATACATACATATACTATACACATATACATAATAAAGTACTAAATATTTATTATTGATTGATATGACTAGTAGCTCTGTGAGCTGTAAGCCTCGCGAGTCTGTCAACCTCCGAATCCGTAAAAAAATTGTATAATTATCGAAACAGCGAGTACATACGAGTACGAAAGCATGTTTACCGAAGCTGGAACATAGGCACTGAAATATTTATTAGTTTTTAGGGTTCCGTACCAAAATGGTAAAAAAGGAACCCTTATGGTGCGACTCTGTCTGTCTGTCTGTCCGTCTGTCACAGCAAGATATCTCAGGATCTACTGATGCTATCGACTTGACACTTGGAATAGTGTTAAAAGTCGCTGACTCGAGCCTATTGGATAGAAAAAAAGTCTTATACCTTATTTACTTTTTTTTAAAATGGTCCGAAATGGGATGTGGAAAAACAAAAGTAGAGCTATTATATCGAGTGGGATATCAAATGAAAGGGCTTAACTTGTAGATTCCAAAACCATTTTTGTTTTTTTTCTTAATTTTGTACTTTTTGATTTATGACCGAAAACGTTCAAAAAGATACCATTCCCCCCCTACTATCTTCGAAGTTACTGAACAGAAAAATCTGTAATAATTACCAATTATTAATATCATCCTAAATATTACAGGAAAAATAAAACGGTTTTCCTAAATTGCATCGTTTTTTAGAAATTTTCAAAAATCGTACACATACTTATTTGCTCCTACTAAGCTAACGGCCATACAGTTTTTCTTGAACTATTCACGTATCTACTTACGAGTTTGTACGGAACCCTCGGTGAGCGAGTCCGACTCGCACTTGACCGGTTTTTTATTAAAAGTTCTGCAAACAAAACTGGTTGTAATAAAAAAAAAATCTAACGTTTAGGAATTTTCTAGGTTAATCGGTGCATTTATGCCAAACAATGAGACATGGATAAGTTGGTAGGAGTGGTATTTATTGGCATAGTATTATCTTCCAATGATTCGCTTCTTAGCTGATACCTATGATCCATTACAAGTACGTTAGACAGCAGCGGCGCCTAGGGATGACGCTGGCGGTGGGTGGTGATTATACACTCGGCAGGCACGGGTTTAATTTAACGCCATTTACGCGGGCCCACGGAGGAGACGCTTACCGTTTGACGGCCAATTATGACGGGTAAGTTTCGGTACTGAAACACGGCACTTATACTTATTCGAGACAAATTCCCTTGATATTTATCTCTTTGAAGCAAAAACGAGCCTTTATTACATTAAGGGATACGATGAATACTCTCTCGCGAAATAAATGACGAGTCTGCTTCAGGCACGTGGAAAAATTGCCTTTATTGGCTAGATATGAAAGACGGGATGTAATAATTGATCGAATCAATGACATGAAATCTATTAGCGCCCAAAACGAGTATTGTTGAACGCCATTCAAGAAGTGCTACATTAGCAGACTTCCAAGAACCGAGCAGATTTTCTGATTCAACTTCTTTTTCCATGTACTAATGTGTCACGGGATTTTCCGCCTATTGCGATTCGTGAACTACAAGTCGGAATCTATCCATAGGGATACAGTATTATAGTTATCTACAAGTAATCGTATTGATCCGGGTGTAAGTTCCAATAGTTATTTTTTGTAAGTAAGAGTCTTAATTATTCGTTTAATCTTTCGATGCCTCCAGAATGGTGACAATAGGATTGTTTCTTGAACATTTTTACATAGTCTTCAGTTAAATAATTAAAAAATATGCTTTGGGCAATCAAACAAAAAGTGGTGAAGATATAACCCGTTGAAGTTCTGCGTGACGTCACGCAGTGCTACACTTTGTCACGGGCCCCCACTCCCAAACTTTGAGCCACTTTATCTTTTTAATTTTATTGAGTAATTGACAAAAGATAAAATACATGTCCATTATTTTTTGATAATTTAACTGACTAAAATGTATAATCATATTTTTTTACTCAGACACATCCCTATTATACGACGTGGATATCCGAACGTGCTTCTGAAAATGAATGCAATCAAAAGTGGTTTTCAATGTACAAGCAGCGATGTTTGAGTTCTCTTGTCAAATACGGAACGGGAGCTATCACTTGAGCAACGTAAACCTAATCATCGAAAACCAACATTCAGTTGTGTCGGCAGCGGCCATACCCAGTCGTAGTCAGGGAGATGTGTTTAACTTTACGTTTTGTACTCCCTGTTTGTGATTCCTTGTACTCCGTCTGGTCACCTTTCTATCTCACTTTGCACATCAAATTTCTATTTCGAATTTTATTCTAGCAATGTAAATTTATGTAGAATGATAATCCGATTTCTCTCCGTAGGTATCTATTCTCGCTAGAATGTACACATACGATGTAGACTGTAGAAGTGAAGAGTGATTTAATTTTTCGAGATGTATAAGTTTCAAGGACGGCGGAGGGTCGAGTATGGCAGCGCCATCATCTACTCTGAATTTGAAGGGGGCAAGCGAAAGCGTAGCGAATCACTCCTCAGGTACAAAGATGTGCTCAAGCGCCATATAAAAAACGCTGATATCGACCCCGATCGATGGAAAAAACTGGCGCCCAAAATGGAGATCTTCCATAAAAGAGAAGACCTCAAAATTTGAATCCCGGCGAAAGGTAGAATTGGACGTAAAACGGGACGAGCTGAAAGCCCGACCACCTGCGGCCATCAACTATGCCCATGGCGTTGATGAAAATTAAAATTAGTAATAAAGCGAGGGGTGAGGGTGTAAAAAAAACAATTTTTTAGGGTTCCGTACCAAAATGGTAAAAAAGGAACCCTTATGGTGCGACTCTGTCTGTCTGTCCGTCTGTCACAGCAAGGTATCTCAGGATCTACTGATGCTATCAACTTGAAATTTGGAATAGTGGTAAAAATCGCTAACCCAAACCTATTGGACAGAAAAAAATCTTATACCTTTTTTTAGTTTTTTTTTAAAGGGGACCGAAATGGGATGTCGAAAATCAAAAGTAGAGCTATTATATTGAATGGTATATCTAATGAAAGGGCTTAATGTGCAGATTCCAAAACTATTTTTATTTTTTTCCTCAGACATGTAGTTTTTGATTTAATATAAAAAAACGTTAAAAAAAAATACCATTCCCCCTATTATCTCCGAAGTTCCTGAATAGAAAACTCTGTAATCATTACCAATTATTAATATCATCTTAAATATTACTGGAAAAATAAAACAATTTTCCTAACTTGCAGTGTTTTTTAGAAATTCGCAAAAATAATAAGAAAAATTTATTTGCTCCTACTAAACTAACCGCGACATGTCGATGTAATAGGGACAACAGTTTCTCAAGAGCAAGGTTAAGTTTGTCCCACCATACAGTTTATTTTGAATTATCCACGTATCTACTGACGAGTTTGTTTGTAGTGATTGTTTGTTTACCTAAATAAATAAAAAAAAAACAAATAGTTTACATATAAAGACTAATAATAGTTTGCATTAAACCAATAAAGAGACAAAAAATGTTTCTTTCATGTAAAACAAATAGTTTAGTTTAGTTGGAACTAGATCGATGTGTGCAAGACTGACCTAGGTATTTATTTTTTAGGTACTTTTGTAGACACATTTTGTAATAAAGGGAAGAATTATTGCCAAGAAATAAAAAGCAATTACAGGAAGAGGATTTTTTAATCTTGGTATTAAATAATTATTTTGCTGTAGTTTCTCTATGTTGCCATTTTTTATTTAATAAAATCCTTTTTCGACCTCTGCGAACTTATATCTAGCAGAGTCCGATATTAACCCGTGAATGTGCACTAACTTTTAAATGGGGCTAAATCACTTTAATAAACTATTGTTTATCATATGGACGAAAAACTAATGCCCATAATAATGCCACAGTTGTTACGTTGCAGAAAATTATACTTAAGTGACAATTTAAATTTCCGCTAACCATTTCGCTTTGTTCATAAAGCAAATTGTTTCTGAATTTCTTTATTATTTCCATGAAAGTCTTTCGACAGATTCTAAGAAAAAGCATAAATAAAGACCTAACAACAAAAAGGACGCCTAAACGAGCTTCTTATAAAGTTCTATTTCTTGCCAACGGAATGGACAAAGCGACGACAACAATATGAAATGCATGAAAAAAATATGGAAGTTTCTAAGTGGCTCAGTATCCGCGGTAGGCGAGTGGCTGTGTCACTGTGGCCGCGACCCCCTTGCATACAAATCAGACCAGTGGCTGACTTTGAATAAAACTTTTTGAAATTAACTTTGATCGCATTTTAATGCGCGCCCTCGCGATGCTGCTGCGCGTCGCTCCGCGCCTTAAGAATTAAAATTTCTCTTGTGTCCGAGCTCTCTCGGTTACCTAGTTTAGGAATCAATTTAGACTTAAGTTTAACGCGCTGTAATCTTTCAAATGATTTATATCGCAGCGAAGCATACAAACTTCGTTGCATCCTTCTTTTTAGGGTTCCGTACCAAAATGGTAAAAAAGGAAGCCACTCCGCCTGTCTCTGCGACTCTGTCTGTCTGTCCGTCTGTCACAGCAATATATGTCAGGATCTACTGATGCTATCGACTTGAAATTTGGAATAGTGTTAAAAACCGCTAACCCGAGCCTATTGGACATAATAATAATTTAATAATAATTTTATTATGAGCCTGCGGTGTCCCACTGCTGGGCAAAGGCCTCCCCCCTCTTTTTCCATTGCTCACGGTTTTGAGCTTCGTTTTGCCAGTTCTTCAGAAATGAGTCTAAGTCATCTCGCCATCGCCGGCGAGGTCTGCCGCGACTCCGCTTTGAATTAGGCTGCCACTCCGTGGTTATCTTGGCCCATAACTCGTTTGGCATGCGGCATACGTGACCAGCCCAGTCCCACTTCAGCTTGGCTGCTTTTCGAGCTACATCGGCTATTTTAGTTTGTGAGCGCAGCGTAGTGTTTCGGATACGATCCCTTAATTTTACACCTAATATGCTGCGCTCCATAGCCCGCTGGCAAACCCCGAGCTTAAACTTCTGCGCTTCTGTCAAAGACCAGGTCTGAGCTCCGTAGGTGAGAACTGGAAGTATACACATGTCCATGAGCCTACGTTTGAGTGACAGTGGTAGGTCTCCTTTCATTAGGTGTTTCATGGACCAATAGTTTTTCCAGGCGTTTTCAGTCCGTCTTTCAACTTCCTTCTCTTGTCGCGCCTGGAAAGAGACTAACTGGCCCAAGTAAAGGTACTCATGGACATATGCAATGAGTTCTCCGTTTATCTCTACCCTACGTTGTGTACTGTTTGTCATGAGTTTTGCCAGGTGTGGCATAAAATGATTTAAATCAAACATTAGCCACTATCAAAAAAATAAGTTTCTGTCAAAAAATGTTTTTTCATCACACTTGCTCGAAAATGGTGCATTACACGTAGGTTTTGCGGGCCGTAAATGAGCTATTACGCCCTAGGGCGTAATGGTTTTCTTTTTAAATTTGAAACGCTGGTTCTGTTTTACTCTTATTTGTCATGTTCAAAGGAAACGCCAACTTACTTTTTTAACTTTTATTACTGAAATATTTATTTAAAGAGAACTGGTATTGCAAATACATGTAAACACATATTTCTGTAACATTAATTAAATGTTTCAATAGTGTATTTCAGTATTTTGCAATTATAAAATCAACCGTTTTAGGTCTGTACCGCTATGGTTTCCGAACGTTGCGCATTGTCTATGGATATGTCACTAATGTCACTGTCAGTTTTACAATTTTATTTAGGTTAAGTAAGGTTAATTTTAATTAGATTTCCTCACAAGTGTGATGAAAAACATTGTGTGTGCCACGGGCGGTAAAGGAATTACAAACTCGTGTTATTAAAGCCCTCGGCTTCGCCTCGGCCTTGTAACAAACACTCGTTTGTAATTCCTTACCTACCGCCCTTGATACACAATGTACTATTTCATCACACTTGCTCGAAAATGGTGTCATTACACGTAGGTTTTGCGGGCCGTAAATGACCTATTACGCCCTAGGGCGTAATGGTTTTCTTTTAAAATTTGAAACGCTGGTTCTGTTTTACTCTTATTTGTCATGTTCAAAGGAAACGCCAACGTACTTTTTTAACTTTTATTACTGAAATATTTATTTAAAGAGAACTGTTATTGCAAATACATGTAAACACATATTTCTGTAACATTAATTAAATGTTTGAATAATGTATTTCTTTATTTTGCAAATATAAAATCAACCATTTTAAGTCTTTACCGCTATGGTTTCCGAACGTGACTTGTCGTCTTGATTATGTCACTAATGTCACTGTCAGTTTTACAATTTTATTTAGCTTAAGTAAGATTATTTTAATTAGATTTCCTCACAAGTGTGATGAAAAACATTGTGTGTGCCACGGGCGGTAAAGGAATTACAAACTCGTGTTATTAAAGCCCTCGGCTTCGCCTCGGCCTTGTAACAAACACTCGTTTGTAATTCCTTACTTACCGCCCTTGATACACAATGTACTATTATGCCACACCTGGCCATAAAGTGGCCGAACGGAAAAAGCCGCTTTCTGGCTAAGTGTAGACATAAAATGATGTACACAGCACGGGGGGTAATAAAGAAAGCCCTCGATCGCATATTTACGTCCCTCGCTTGCAGTTCGGGCCGCAAACTTCTGCGATCTCGACCTTTCTTTGTATTACCACCCTAGTTGTGTAATGTACTATTTGGAGACAAACTTTTTCTTCACATAATCGCAAAGTATACGTCAAAACCAATCAAATGAGCCCAAATTGAGTTTCGGGCTAATTAATTTATCTTATGTATAAATTTAAACGATCCTATGGCTACCATTAGGCTCCATCATCCGATCAGCTTCATATAATAATAATATTGCATTGTCGTCTCATTTACATATCCTTGCAAAATTTCAGTTCAATCAGAAACCGAAAAGTGGGTCAAATTTTGTTACAGACACACTATTTTAACTATAAAATGTGTTCCTCCACGGTTAAATATAGTAATAAGCAAGTCGGTGAAAATCGAGTTCTGTTGATACCCCCCGTACTGACTTGAAGAACTGCGTTGCGAGACTTGCATCTTTTTACGGTTGTACGTTGTTTTGCCTAACAACTTTTTGCCTATTTTCGTTTTGCCTAATTTCATTTTGACTAATATTGTTTTGCATAATTATTCATTTTGCCTAATTTTTATTTGAGTGAAACTCGTTTTGTATAATCCTTATTTTACCTAAATTTATTTCGTCTAATATTGTTTTGTCTAATTTTTAGTTAGTATAATCTACATTTATATAATGTTTGTTTAACATAATTATTTTTTGTCTAACATACATTTTGCATAATTTTGTTTGTTCTATACTTATTTCGTATAATGTTTCATTTAACCTAACCTAACCTACTTTTCTGACCGCAATTCGTTTTTGTTGGGGGACGCAGTTCAAACCTAACCTAACCTACTTTTCTGACAGCAGTTCGGTTTTGTTAGGGGACGCAGTTCAAACCTAACCTAACCTACTTTTCTGACAGCAGTTCGGTTTTGTTGGGGGACGCAGTTCGAACCCTAACCTAACCTAACCTAACCTAATTGAACTTATGGTTTGAGTTTTTTTTAATGCGGGGGGCTTCGCCCCCCGAGCCCCCCTTGTGGGGGGCTCCGCCCCCCCGTCCCCCCTTTTCGTTCTACGCCCTAATAATTTACCCAAGCAGAGTGGCTTTATGGGCTGCTGTAAAAATATTATTTATGGTTTTGTATAATATTATTAGTATTAGACGCAGTTCAAACCTTACCTAACCTACTTTTCTGACAGCAGTTCGTTTTTGTTGGGGGACGCAGTTCAAACCTAACCTAACCTACTTTTCTGACAGCAGTTCGGTTTTGTTGGGGGACGCAGTTCGAACCCTAACCTAACCTAACCTAACCTAATTGAACTTATGGTTTGAGTTTTTTTTAATGCGGGGGGCTTCGCCCCCCGAGCCCCCCTTGTGGGGGGCTCCGCCCCCCCGTCCCCCCTTTTCGTTCTACGCCCTAATAATTTACCCAAGCAGAGTGGCTTTATGGGCTGCTGTAAAAATATTATTTATGGTTTTGTATAATATTATTAGTATTAGACGCAGTTCAAACCTTACCTAACCTACTTTTCTGACAGCAGTTCGTTTTTGTTGGGGGACGCAGTTCAAACCTAACCTAACCTACTTTTCTGACAGCAGTTTGTTTTTGTTGGGGGACGCAGTTCTAACCTAACCTAACCTACTTTTTGCTTAATGTAACCTTTGTATTGAGTTTTTAGACAAAAAAAATTTAGTTAAAATGATATTCGGCTATATAATTATTAGTTAAAATAAGAATCGACAAAGTGAGTTTTAGATAAAATAATATTCGACAAAACAAGAGTTATGCAAATGATAATTTAGGTAAAACGAGTTTCGACAAAACAATAATTATGAAAAATGAATTTATACATATTGACTTTAGACAAAAAATTCATTATAGTAAAAGTTGTTAGACAAACTGAAATTAGACAAAAAATTTTTAGACAAGTCAAGGGAATACCTCTTTTTACATGTAATGCTTTTGATGGGATCTCATTTCTTTTTGTAAGTAGCCTTCCTTTATTATATTACATTCCAATCCATTCTATTTCCAATTTGAACTACAAAACTTAATTTGTAATCGCATGTATTTGTATAGGATTACAACAGTTTTGTATAACTATTAACTTGATAGGCTAAAAACTATGTTTAAAATTTGGAGCTTGTAGGTCCGCTAGAAGTACCTTAGAATTATAATGATCATCAGTCTGTCAGTCAGTGAGTCACTCAGTCAGTCAGTGACAAAACTAACGAACTTTGACGTGCAATAGTTCTTAAACTACACGTTCAAATTGAATGATATTGAGAATATATTTAAATCTTATTGTGCCCTATATATCCCTGAAAATTCACGGTTCTAGCTTTAGCTAGTACAAAATTACGGGAGGCTAAAAATGGCCTGAATGACTTCGAGAAAAGGGTGGTACGGCCGTGCCTTTGTTTTGCTCGACTTGGCTGGGGCACTGCCGTGCCCCCAGATGGTCTTTTAAATACTGCGCTCGTTCTTGTCTCATGCACAAAAAGCCAAGAAACTATAACATGCAGTCATTATTGTAATAATGAGTGAAAATCGCGAAAGTTTACATTAATATCTTATAAACACACAGTTTTCGCTTCGATTCAGGGATTTATAAATAGAAATACCAGGGGACAGTCTCCAGATTCTAAACGCGTGTAAACTATATACGCTATTGCATGTGTCGTTGCACACGCTATTATGTGGCCTTACGAGACTTTTGGGCAACTCTATTTTTTAACCGACTTCCAAAAGAAGGACGGTTCTCAATTCGTCTGTATGTTTTTTTTTTATTTTTTTTTTGTGTGTTTGTTCACCGATTACTTGAAGACGGTTGGACCTATTTGGAAAATTCTTTTTTTGTTTTAAAGGGTATACCTCCGAGGTGGTCCCATTGCAACCAAATCAGGATCTGATGATGGGATCTTGGAGAAATCGAGGGAACTCTTCAAATATCATAGGCACACATATAGCGATTTTGGTATTTTTCTTAGTTTCTCGTCCATTTCTTAGTAGCAACAAGTTTTTAGTGTTAACCGACTTTAAAATAAAGAGCAATTTTTATGTAGGTTTGTTCCCCGATTACTAGAGAACGGCTAGACCGATTTGGATAACTAAATAGACTTAAGTCTATTTGGTCAAAACAATATTTTTCCAGGGCCACTAAAAATTAAAAAATAAAGTAAATTTTTAAAACAAAAAATAAAAACCGACTTCCAAAAACTTAAACTAACTAAAAACCAAAAAATAATATGTTAATCACCCCAAAGAAATGGATAATCAACGATTCATATATACATATACAGATATTTATAGTTTTTAACCTGTTGTTTTTGAAGTCGGTGCCAGCTAAGGAGCTCAGCATAGCCAGCTTTGCGTGGCAGTGGCAGGCACCGACTTCAAAAACAACAGGTTAAAAACTATAAATATCTGTATATGTATATATGAATCGTTGATTATCCATTTCTTTGGGGTGATTAACATATTATTTTTTGGTTTTTAGTTAGTTTAAGTTTTTGGAAGTCGGTTTTTATTTTAGATAGTGTAAGCCCGAGTGAACATACGCACTCGATAATAAGCTAAATTAGAAATTTAAAACTCCGCGACATTTTAATGGCTCGCTGGTAATATCTTCATCAAAAATAGCTAAGAATTTACAAAACACAACAACGGCTTCAAACTTATGGGCCAAGAAGATAAGGGGGGCCTTTTTTTGCGCTGGGGCAGGACTGACCCACTCCGCGAGTCCGTTGCGCGGTTATTATTATTAAATATCGCCATACCCATGGGTGGTAATAACCAGCGACCAGAAAGAGCACGCGTTAGTACGCAATATGCGATAGAGAGAGACGGTCGGATGCGGGTCAGCTCCGTCCGATCGTCGGACGCGAACGACAGTTTTGTTAGGGAGAGAGGCTTCTGTACATAGTACTAATACTTATTCTGTGGTTGGAGGTCAACACATAAACAAGAAAGAACTATAACTAGGTACGTTTTGGCATCGACGACTAGATTCAATTTGGAGAGTCTAGGGAATGCAGGTACCCCCACATACGGAGTGCAGTGAATGCTAAACGATAGCGCTGGAGCCGTTCACCTCTGCATTATAAACTGTGTTAAAAAGTTTTTTGCAGAAGTAAATACGGTCTGTTTGTTACGTTGACGGCTTCTTAGGGCTACGATGTTTCCTATTAGCAAGCATAAGCAAAAAAAGGAATCAACAGGTCGAGCCATCGAACTACGAATGCCAAGTACATTATTATGATGAAGACAAACTCATAACAAGCTGTTTTAGTTAAAGGCTAACATGACAGCGATCGATCACTGGGAGAGTGCGGCTTCATTATTCGTAATGGGTTGTATAGATTAATAAAATTATTCAAACTTGGGGATGGAGTATTTTTTGAAAATCTGAATGAACTTTTATCGCATGTGGTGTAAAAAAATACATGGTCACTGGCTTTTGCATGTAAGTAGACCAAGTCCTGGATTAAAACATAGGATACTTGACACCCCGGTAAATAGTTCTCTTGGGGCAGTATCGGGAACAACGCGGGCAATGCCACTGGTAAATGAAGTTGGTTAAAAACTAAGCGATTATCAGCAAATTTTGTAAAAGGTACGTTTTGGGAACGGGACATTTTGCGAAAGGAACGTTTTGTGTACGTGACATTTTGGCAAAGGAATGTATTGAGAACGGGACATTTTGCGAAAGGGACGTTCTGCGAAAGGGACGTATTTTATGTCAAGGGACATTTTGAGAACGGGATATTATGCGGAAGGGCCGTTTTAGGAACGGGACATTTATAAAAGGGACGTTCTGCTAAAGGGACCAAGGGACATTTTGCGAGTGGGACCTAACCTAACCTAACCGCATTGTTATTTTTAATTAATAGGATGCTGAAAATGAAATTTTATTTCCACAAATCTAACAATAGCGTCACTTAAGTTGTCAACCGTTTCGGTCATCCACAAGTTCCACAACCATGACTCGTGAAATCAGAGTAAGTATAATCTTGGGAAATAAAGATACATAGCTCGTTACATTTCACCTTTTAATATTTATTGTGTTCATGAATAAATAGTTCGCAGGATAATGAAGTCAACGAATTTAGATTTCTACGAAAACGCGTAACAACTTTGTTCAAATTTCGTAAACGGATAATTAAGTAAAGCGATGACAGTTGTTTGGGGCGTAACATGGGCGTAACATTTTGCTCGCTTTCTTTTATCTTTTTTGTTACTTTTATTTAACAGAAAATCTTTTTGACTGTGATTAAACTCTGCTGAGTTTTTTGCACGTAGGTACAAAGTTATAGATGTTTCTTATAGTGAGTAAAGATCAAGGCTCTACAGATTATGGTATTAAATGGTTCCCTATCGTTTGACCGAACTTCATAAGAAATAATTTTACTTCCTCGAATTTCATCTGCCATAATTTCATTTTCCATAATGATCTATCATCCATAATTTTCTGGAGCCATAATGACACAAATGCCATACATTTCCTTTTCCATATTTTCAGTAACTCTAAAATCATTTGCCAGAAATTTAAGCGCCATAATAATTATTCAATCTAAAACCTAACCTAACCTATCCCAGTCGTACCTGTTTTGTCGTTTTTTTTTAAATAGAGGTCTGTGAGCATGTGGCCATAGGTTTCTATTTCCGCTCTGAGGGAAGCAAGCTGACTAACGAACCTACCTGCGTTCTATTAGGGGTACTTAATTTGTTCGTTCGCAAAAATTGTGTCACTATATTATGGCATGGCAAATGATGATTATGGCCCGAGAACATTATGGCAAATGAAATTAGTTTTTATGAAATTATGGCAATCGAAGGTGAAACCTATTAAACAAGTGGAAATGTTTAGCTTTCTTTGTGATTTTTCATAAGTTGCAGATTTTTACCTTTAAGTGGCGGTAACCTAAAGGGAGCTGGCAAGTGTGAGGTGTTCAAAAGCCAACGCGCGCTTGATGGTTCTCGTGCCCTTTTTCATCAAAACTGTAGTGTTTGTATACCCTTGTTTACATATAGGTACAGTAGGTATATATGTATATACATAGTGCTTGCGAGTTGCCATACCAAATGTGGGTATGCATAGCTATTATGTGAAGGTAGACAAATAATAAATCAGTCTTGAATAAGCCGTCTTTGATTGCGCTCCCATATTCTCCAGTGGCGAACGATTTGGTGTTAAACTACAATGCCTATGGGCAAATTGCACGAGTTTGACCTCGATGGAGGTGGAAACTGGCCCGCGTATGTTAGGCTCGTGAAACAATACGTGTTATTGAACGAGATCAAAGCAGAACTGCGCGTGGCCACGTTGGTTACGCACGTGGGCGCGGCTACTTATCAGCTAATGTGTGACTTGTGCGCCCCTAGTCACCCGGAGGACAAGACCTTCGACAGTCTCGTTCAGCTCGTCAGCAACCATCTAGAACCCAAGCGATCAGAAATTGCGGAGCGGCACACTTTTCGACAGCGACGCCAGGCGGACGGCGAGTCGATCGGAACATTCTTGCAAAGTCTCAAGCATCTGGCCACCCACTGTAACTTCGGGCCGAATCTGGAGGTGAACATTAGGGACCAGTTCGTGTCGGGGTTACGGAGCGAGGATGTCCGGTCACGGCTATTCGCGGAGTCGTCGTTAGATTACAAGAAGGCGGTGGAGCTGGCACTCGCGCTGGAGGCGGCGGAGCGGCACGCGGCGGAGGCCGCGGGGCGGCGCGCCGCGCTGTCGGCGAGCGCCGGCCCCGGGCTCGGGCAGGGCGAGGCCGCGGACGGGCTGCATCGCGTCGGCGCGGGCGGCGGCGCCCAGGCCGGCGGACGGCGCCGGCGCGGCAACGCTTGCTGGAGATGTGGGAAAGGAGCTCACACTCCGAATAAGTGTAGATATAAGTCTTACACGTGTGATAAGTGCAGTGAAAAGGGACATCTCGCGACGGTGTGTCCCAAAGGAAAAGAAGTCGGCAGGTCCAGGTACCAAAACTTCATTACTAAAGACACTGATTCCCAAAGTGATTCGAGCGATGGTCTGTTGGTACAGTCAATACGGTCATTTCTGTTAAAGGTAATAAAGATTGTCCATACTATTGCGATTTAAAGCTGGAAAATATTGATGTCACTTTCGAAATTGATACGGGAAGCAAAATATCGGCTGTTAATAAAACTTTTTACGATAAATATCTATCTCATTTGGCTATTATCAGTGATAAGATAAAATTGCATTCATATACGGGCGATGCCATTGTCCCACTCGGACGAGTCGACGTGACCGTACAGTGCGGCAGCGCCTCGGCATTGTTACCTCTCTTTGTTATAGATAACGGCGGGCCACCGCTGCTAGGCCGTCGATGGTTACGTGAATTAAATTTAAAGTCAATTAACTTGTTTCACTTGTCGGAGAAACGCGATCCTATCGTACAACATCTGAAAAATGAATTTCCAGATGTTTTTAACAGTTCTATAGGTACATTTAAGACTAATATTAAGTTGTACTTAAATGATAACACGCCGATATTTTGCAAAGCCCGCCCCTTGCCCCTTGCACTCCGCGCGCCCGTCGAGCGGGAGCTCGAGCGTTTGCAAAACGAAAAGGTGATCTATAAAGTGGAAAGGTCGGATTATGGAACCCCTATTGTCCCAATTATTAAACGAGACGGTTCAATAAGAATCTGTGGTGATTATAAAGTAACAGTAAATAAAATGCTAAAAGATTTTCACTATCCTTTGCCACGAATCGAACAGCTGTTCGCGGCGCTGAGTGGGGGCGAGCAGTTCACCAAGTTAGACTTAAAGAATGCCTATTTGCAGTGTAACCTTGATGAGGAGTCACAACCGCTTACCGCGATAACCACACATCTGGGAACGTTTGTTTATCGTCGGGCCCCGTTCGGTCTGAAATGCCTACCTGAAATGTTTCAAAAGTTAATTGAACAAACCTTGTGCGGGTTAAAAGGGGTTGTGGCTTTTCAAGACGATATTTGTGTCACTGGCCACGATAAATCAGAACATTTGTTTAATTTACGAGCAGTGTTATCCCGTTTGCAAGACGCCGGCCTGAGGCTAAAATTCGAAAAATGTGAATTTTTCAAAAGCGAGGTTAGTTATCTCGGCTATAGAATTAATAAAGAAGGTTTGCACACTGATAGGAGCAAAGTCGATGCAATAGCTAGGGCACCGGTTCCTCAGAATGTCTCGCAGCTCAGGGCCGCACTCGGACTTATTAATTATTACGCTCGATTTATTCCAAATATGAGTTCCACTTTGCAGCCCCTTTACAATCTGCTTAAAAAGGGAAATACATGGCAGTGGACGGCGGCTTGTGATTCGGCCTTCAAGGCTATAAAGGAGACCCTCACCAGCGAGCCCGTGTTGGCTCACTACGACCCGGCATTGCCGGTCGTGCTTTCCGTGGACAGCAGCTCGTACGGGCTGGGCGCCGTGCTGGCGCACACGTACCCCGACGGCAGCGAACGCGTCATCTGCTGCGCGTCGCGCACACTGAACGACGCCGAATTACGCTACAGTCAGGTAGATAAAGAGGCACTCGCCATAGTTTATGGAGTCACTCGCCACCACCAGTATCTCTTCGGCCGCAAATTTACGCTCAGAAGTGATCACAAGGCGCTAAGCTACATTTTCGGCAAAACAAAAGGAATACCGCAAACAGCCGCGAGTCGCCTACAAAGGTACGCCGTACGTCTAGCCGCTTATAACTTCGATATACAGTTTGTATCTACGGAACGTAACGGAAACGCGGATGCCTTATCTCGCCTTCCACTTCATAATAAGGAATCAGAAACCGAACACGACGACGCGACTTATTTGCATTTTGCTGAGGACAGTTTCCCAATCGGTTATAGAGACATAGCTAGGGAGACCATGAAAGACGCCACGCTGTGTAAGATTTACGGTTACATTATAAGCGGATGGCCGTTTACCGTCGAAATAGAAGGTGAAAAGTCCTTCTTACATAGGAAAGCAGATCTATATGTAGATCATGGATGTATTTTATACGGGTATAGGGTTGTTGTACCGGCCTCGTTACGAGCGGCCGTGTTGGCAGACGTGCACGCGGGACACATGGGCGTAGTACGTATGAAACAGATCGCGCGGAACTACGTGTGGTGGCCGCGCATCGATCTGGACATCGAGGAGCTCGCGCGCAGCTGCGCGCCGTGCGCGGCCGTGCGCGATGCTCCCGCGCGCGTCGCGCCCGTGCCCTACATCTGGCCTACGGAACCGTGGTCACGATTGCACGTCGACTTCCTTCAATATGGAGGTAAGTATTATTTTTTAATTATCGACTCGCACTCAAAATGGATCGAGGTGTTTCCTATGAATTCGGGAACCTCGGCGAGCCTGGTAAACGATAAACTCAGAGAGTGCTTCGCCAGATTCGGACTTCCGAAACAACTCGTCTCGGACGGCGGGCCGCCGTTCACGTCGGAGGAGTTCGAGAGCTTTCTGCGACATAACGGTGTGTATCACGTTTTAATCGCACCGTATCATCCATCCAGCAATGGCGCCGCCGAGAACGCCGTAAAAACGATTAAAAAAACAATCAAGAAAGCGGCGACAGAAAATAAAGATATTAACAGGGCTCTGTTTAGGTTCTTATTCCAATATCGTAACAGCGCACACGGCACTACAGAAAAGGAACCGGCCGTGCTGTTGATGGGCCGGCGGCTGCGCTCGCGGCTGGACATGCTGCGCTGCAGCACGGCGGAGCGCGTCGGCGTGGCGCAGGCCGCGCAGCTGCGGCACGCCGGCGGCGCCGCGCGCGCCCTGCACGAGGGCGACCAAGTGCTCACTAGAGACTTCTCTAAAAATACGTTAGGTAAGTGGAAACCGGGAGTGGTGACCGAGCGGACGGGTGCCGTCACGTATAAAGTACGGGCCGCAGATGGAACTTTGTCACATAAACATGCAGACCAAATAATACCCCCGCGTAAAAGTCTCCGGTACTCCAATGCCCATACTCGCGTCGATAACGCGTTAGAAAAAAATCGTACGGACGACTTAAACGGTCAGGTATGTCCGGTAAACGATGCCTTCACTAATGACAGTCAGTCAGCTGACTGTATTGAAGTGGCGGTGGAGCCCGGTAGCGAAAGGCCACTGCCATCTATAAACCCGGTCTCGTACAAAGATAAATTACGCCCGCGTAAAGATTAACCCTTTCTTTCATTAAGATAACCATTTCTGTAATAATATTTACTACTTATCCCTTTAACGTACGTTAAGCGTATATTATTAGCATCTAGGTAAAATAGACTACTTACTCCATACCAGTGTGCAAATTGGCTTGGTTCATTATATACTTACTTAAATATAAATAGTACCTACTTGTTTTCGCATTTGTAATATTAGTTCAGATCTAGGTATTGTACGGCCGTGAATTACAGTTATAATTAACATACTTACTTTAAATCGGCTGTTTCCTAATTCAAGATGTTCATGGTTTCAATTATTGTTTTTTAGATTAATCTATGTTATCAGCTGTTATTTCTTAAGCTAGTTTTAATATGATTTATATAGGTCCGAACGATATTGTTACAATTAACATGCGGAGGGGAAAGTTGTAGTGTTTGTATACCCTTGTTTACATATAGGTACAGTAGGTATATATGTATATACATAGTGCTTGCGAGTTGCCATACCAAATGTGGGTATGCATAGCTATTATGTGAAGGTAGACAAATAATAAATCAGTCTTGAATAAGCCGTCTTTGATTGCGCTCCCATATTCTCCAAAAACAATCATAAAGTATAATGGAGACCACATTATGGTAAAAAATAATGTAAGTTTACTTTGGACTATTTCCATACTTTATGTGGCAGTGGCAGTCTCTAAAGGATACAACAGTTTATTTCAGACGAACATTATTTTTACACATTATTTGCAGCTCGGCCCGCAAACATCTGCGATCTCGGGTTTCCTGTCGGACCTATTGGGATCTAAACTACATGTACAAATGTCCTGATGTACTGATGTCACGTTAATGTTGCCATAGATTAAGAAATTCAATAATCAATTACATATGAAATAAATTACCGATCAGCGAAATTATTTGATTTAAATGTTATTTGTTATTCGGCTGAAAAAAACTATCTAATGGTACTAGCTTAACATTCCTTTTCTTTAGAAGCAAATAAGTGAACAAACGAATTTTACTTGGATAATTTATTTTCACAAAATGGCAACATACCAAGCTTGTGACCTCAGCATGTCAGAGGTCAATTGAGGTTATCATTGTCAGTCTCTAGAAGAAAACACACCCGGTTTTCTTCTCCTGTGGGTAGGGTGCCCATAAGGTTGGCTGCGTTGCCTCGCTGGATGGCAATGCCTATACGCTGAGCGAGGAACGAACCGGCCTTATGATCTAAATAAAATAAGTAGAATCCCAAGACTTAAACCCAGCATATTAAGTTTTACCTGAATACTGAAGTGAATATTGAACTTTTATCGAATTTAAACAGGTTTTCTATGTATTTTAGTATAAAAAAAAAGTTTTGAGCAAGAGAAAATCCTTAAGTAGGTAGTTATCCTTAAAGCATGTCTCAAAAAATAGGATCAAATAATCATTTACCTATACCAGGACGAAACACTGATATCAAGCTGAGAAATAATTGATCTCAGGAACATTATGATACTCGTATGAGCTGTTATTCAAAACTTGGCATTGAGCCGGGTAACGTACCCGGCAGGTACGCCTGTCCGGAGTGTCCGGCCCACCGACGAGCGCCCGCTGACGGGCAATGCGCACCTCTACAACAAAATAAATCGAGAACTTAATTTCTACCCCAAAAACATTTCATGAGTGCAAAAAGCTTCTGATGAATTGGTTGAAATCAAGAACGTACGATGATACCGAATTCTTGTTAAAACTTAATTAAATATAATAACTGAACAGGATGATAGACATGACATATACACACTAACACTCACTCAAAGTGGTACCTGATCTGATACTCGTAATTTTCTAAAATTATAATTGTTATTGTTTAAATCTATTAATAGTTATTTTCTCTTGGTCAATTGTTAACGCTTTTTATTTGCTGGATAGACATTGCACCTGCTTATTACTTTTTTACTTTTTACCTCAACGAAGAGCGGCGTCTTCCGACACAGGCAATATCATGCATAATGGGAGGCCCCATCCCTTACACCATGTAACAAGGGCTTTTCAATGAAATAAAGAATTTTGAATTTAGAATGCATTCTAAACGCGGATTTCTACCGCACAAACATACCGGTCAAAGTAACCTTATAAAATTTGATTGATGCGCGCGGTCTAAAATGAAAGCAAATAGGGGTTCGAAAATTTACAAAGCTCTTTATTATGTCTGTAGGTGAGTCGCTTAAAACTCGCTTTCTTTCGTTCCTTTTGATATATAATTTTGACCATGATGGACTAGAAGTGTCCTCTGGGCTCCATAATTTACGATAAGGATCATGGTTACCTCAAAGTGTAGGTTTCCTCATGATGTTTTGCCATGGTCAACTATATTTATCCTTTACTAAGGGGATTAAATATGGAATGGATATTTGTGTGGGAATCACAATAATAGGAAGTAGGCACCAGGCTTAAAAATCTGTTCGGAGGCATGTTTAGTGAAATACCTATACACGGGAATGGGAATTGAGTGCGTATAAGTAATAATTATCTTACTATATAGCTGAGAGATCTCATAGCGCTGCGGGCCGGGCGGGCCCCTGCCTCCCCGGAGACCTTCGCTCTCGGTCGGCTTGGATGGCAATTGCTTCACTAACTTGGCCTTACACTTCCAACCTCACGGCGTTACGAAATATTTAATGTAATTTGATAGGAATATATTCCGTGAAATAAAGCCGACGGAGAAATTGATGTAAAATTGACGATAACAGATACACTTGGCCAGAAAGCGGATTTTTCCGTACGCGTAGCGTGCGGAAAAAGCTACTTTATGGCCAGGTGTGGCATAAAATATTGTTGAATGGGCAAGTTTTTTTTTGTACCGTAAAACGGGATGAGTAGGGACAAAACTGACATTCAAACCTCAATAAAATTGTATTTTTACATATGCAAACTGAATTGTATATATAATAAATGTTCCGGCCGTTTGTATTTTAGTTTTTTTATGATCTCCAATTATTTAAGTAATTTCAATTCATAACTTTGACAATGAATAACACTACAGCTCCATTTGCAATAAGAATATATTATTTAGGTAGCAGTAGTCTTTAAAAACCACCTCACCCCTCTATCATTCCTCTGTCATCCCTACTCTACCCATTCGTAACCCAGCTGTCCTCGCAATTCCTTCTCACCCCATTTTATGGTAATGCATCCCGCCTAAAAATATTGGAACTACTAAAATATTATGGTATATAAAATTTCAGCTCTCTGTGATGATGGGAAACCGTGCCGACTTGGCTTCAAAGTTTGTATGGAGATTTGCATTCTGGGACACCCTACTGATGATATCGAAAAATGTACCTATCTATTGAGTATTTGTATTGCCGAATAAGTTTTATAGGCGTATAACTTAATTGAAGGCCATCCATGGTATGCGTGACATGCGATGATGAGTGAAGGAAACGGTTCTATCCAGATATAGAGAATTCCATCTTACCAGTTATGCAGTGTGCGCACTGGTTACAAAATTAATCTCGCAATGTTGATTGCGAAATCTTGATTTCATTTATATTCAAAATGTGCAGGAAGAAGAATCCTAAAACTCATAAATAGCTCTACCTTATTGATTATCTCGCTAAACCGCAGAACTGATCTTGATTGAATGTCAAACATATTGTTGTCAGTAAAGGAATTAGTTACAATGAAATTCATCGTTCAGAACTCCATATAATGTTGGCAGGGCTTTAAACATTTTGATGCAAAACATAATTGAACCTCGTAGACCCAGATTCATTGTAATCCTCGTGCACACCTGCAATCTAATTCCTCTAAATAGCTTATCTCGATGCGATTCGTCGTTTGTGTTTATTGGGCAGCTGGCGCGCAATCCGCAGTGGTTTCGAAAGAAAGTAGGCCAACACATTGTGGATGTGGTTAAAGAGATAGTCAATCCATATTTTTTTGTCTGGTATTCACAGTTTTCTATCGGCAAGACATTTTTTCATGCTTAAATAAAACTATACCTTCATAAATTAAGGAATTTGAGACTAGTGTTTAGTCAGTTTTAAGTTTAGACTTATTTAATTTACGAGAGAACATCGGTTCATGTAAAACTGCATTTTGGGATTGATTTGTAAATAAAACAGAATCAATCATTCCAGAAGATTGCACTAGTGGCTTCATAAAAATGAATAATTGTATTGTGAGTCTTTAATCAGAACCGATATACTGTAAATTTACCACAGCCCGCTATATGTTTTAGTTTATTCGCGGATTTATATTGTGATTTTGAAGTTATATTAACTGACTAACACTGAACGATATTCGGTGTTGTCCGGAAATTTACGGATTTGATACTTGGCCGAAAGTATCAAAACTGTAAATTTCTGAAAAAAACTGAAAAGAAATCATGGCATTTTTATGGTTACCAAACACATTTTTATAATATGTGTAGATAAAGTAATGTATGCAACTGTATATGTTAAGCCATAAAACAGTCGTGTGACCACACTCGTGTTTTAAGGCCTCTCATTAAGTGTCTGTTGCATAAAACTACTATAGCCTACATCAGATTAAGATTCAAGATTCAAGTGTTGTTTTTTTTTAACTTCAGACGCAAAAAGAGGGTCATTGTATGTTTGTCGCTTATGTGCATGTTCTCGTCTGTGAGTATGTCTGTTGCGTGTTTGTGGCTGCATATCTTTCCAAGGGCGATCGGTTATTGAATGCTTTTATTAACAGAAAACTCGGTTTCTTGTGCTATGTTTCATAAAATGTCACTCAATCCCAAGCCGTCAGGGGTTTCATATTGTTAAGTAGGTGTGTATGCAGATGTAAATAGTTAATACGATGAACTTGCTGTACTAGATTAGAAGAGCGGACATATTTGCGTTATTTAGGTCCGTGAGCCTACAAAAACTGAAGAAAGTCCTACAGATATTTTCGGACTTCTCGCGATAACAGTCAAGATAAAGGAAAGAAAAAATCACTAGTGCAAATAAAAACCGGTCGAGAATTTCAACGGTCCAGGAAATTGAGCTGCACCGGATATCGTCGCACCGGAACGACGTGCGATGGAGCAATGGCTTCCGGTCGAGGTGGGCGTTCATTATTCCTCCATTCTCTCACGTTTCAATTTTATATTAAGTTGTTTGTTTTAAATCGTATATCATTATTCCGTTTCCTGTCTGCGATGATTAATTGCAGGTCGGTCGGTTCTGTTAGAATAGTCGATATTTATTATTAATGAAACTATAATAAGCGAAGGTTCCCATAAATCAAGCGTTTGAGTCAGTTTATCACGTGAAATAATGAAGTTCATTCAATTTCAAGACTTTCCGTACTACTCCGCAATAGGGAATATGCATGATTTTTTTTTTAACAGATTTCTTAACAAAATATGGAAATACCGTAAAAAAGATGACATGGGTGTATTTTCGCTGGCGTAATTTCTCTGGCCACCAATATTTAAAAGATTCCTCCTCACTGGACTGACATTCGTTGGTTACTTGTTAGAACTTGACTGATTCTACATTGTAACCAAAAGTCCAATTCTAATAAGGCAGAATCTTCTCAGTATTCGCCAATATGTCATGACAGCGAAATTACGTTTTAGAAAATACACCCACATACAGTCAAAATAAAATTGAAATCGACCGAGAAACACGGAAGATATAAACATATTAAAGCACTAATCAGACAGCGATTAGAGAGAGAGATCCGATATGGACTATGATGTCATAGTACACGGCCGCCATACAATCTCCATACTATATTCTGTTTTGCGAGAAAGAGATAGAGATTAATCTTTGTTGTGTTATATCTTGGTTATTTTTATAGTTATTCAAAAATATTTTTTTCTTACTGTTTTTTATATGAATGAGCTATTATTAAAGTAAATAAAAAATATCATGCATATTCCCTATTACGACGCACATAAGTACTGCACTGCACATAGACTATTATTTTGTACAAATTCGTTTTGATTCCGAATACCGCACCTATAACATCTCTGTTTACCCTAATGGTTGACTGGTAGAGAATGCCTCATGGCATTAAGTCCGCCATTTGTACTCTCTTGTATTGTGCAATAAAGTTTAAATAAATAAATAAGTAGGTATGTAGTTTTTTTTTCTAGTGGCCATTGAAAGTAAGTTATGTACAATGTAGGTATTTATTATTTTGCTAAGTGAATAATCGTAACCTGATTTATGTTTAAAAAACCGGTCATGTGCGAGTCGGACTCGCGCACCGAGGGTTCCGTACAAACTCGTCAGTAGATACGTGGATAATTTTCAAGATAAACTGTATGGTAGGACAAATTTAACTTTGCTCTTGAAAAACTGTTGTCCCTATACCGAATCATATGTCGCGGTTAGTTTAGTAGGAGCAAATAAGTCTGTCTTACAATTTTCACGAATTTCTAAAAAACGCTGCAAGTTAGGAACACCGTTCTATTTTTCCTGTAATATATAGGTAGAATGATATTAATAATCGGTACAGATTTTTCTGTTCGGAGATAATTTCGGAGTTAATGGGGGCACAGGTATTTTTTTAACGTTTTTTGTCTTATATCAAAAACTGTATGTCTAAGAAAAAAAATAAAAATATTTTTGGAATCTACACATTTAGCCCTTTCATTCGATATCCCACTCGATATAATAGCTCTACTTTTGTTTTTCCACATCCCATTTCGGACCTCTGTAAAAAAAAGTAAAAAGGTACTTATAAGATTTTTTTTCTATCCAATAGGCTCAAATTAGCAATTTTTGACACTATTCCAAATTTCAAGTCGATAGCATCAGTAGATCCTGAGATATCTTGCTGTGACAGACGGACAGACAGACAGAGTCGCACCATAAGGGTTCCTTTTTTACCATTTTGGTACGGAACCCTAAAAAAAGTTTAGCCATACTATAAAATACATCATCATCATCAACCTAAGAGAATTTGGTACGCGGGCCAATATTCAGCGTTTTTACGGCGTTTTATTTTCGTCACTATTGTCTCAGTAAATAAGTATTGTTCAAAAAAAACGATGCCTAGATTTAACTTTTTATGAAACCGAAAAACAGTCCCAAGTTTAAGTCTAGTTTTATCAAAATCGTTATGATTTGTCCTTTCGTTGTAGTAAATAATCGGCGGACAACAATGGTTGTCAAACCGCGCGGTCAAAACGCTCGGAGAATCGCCCACGTGTACGCCAGTTCTTTGAAATAAATCACCTCACATTCAAAGTTGATTGGATTGTTTCCCACCAACTGTAGAACTACTGACTACTATGAATGACCACGCACTACGTAGGAAGGCTTGTGTTATTTTAATTATGTAATAATTTTAATTATGTAATAATAAGTTTTGGGGAGTTATCTGCCTGCCTTAAAATATTAAAAGCAAGGCAGTAGACACGGCGGCTGATGGCAGAAAATTCATCCATTATTCAGTCCACGCGGGACACACGCAGGTTTAATAGATTGCACCATGAAATCTCCAGCCATCATCAATGCGTTCGTCCCTGGATATAATGTGCCTAGTACCCAACCAGTGCAAAATGCGCTGTTTAATATAATGTTATATTTCTTACAAATATTTTCCAATTTCACAATAATTCCACGTTTGTTCGTGATCGATCATCATAATTTACTGTTTTCATCCAAGTCTCAAACAAATATAATAAAAACTATCATTTAACTTATTATAAACATTTTAAATACTTCTTGGAATATAAAATGGAATAAAAACTACTTGCTCGTCACGCTAACCCAAATACCAATACTATGCCAAGCAAGCGTAATATTTTAGTAGCTTATAATTTCATTTCTTTGAATTGTTTAGTGTCTTTTCAAGTTTGATTGTAATCGGTTGCTTTGGTCTTGACTTCTTGAGGCTCTATATAACGGTGTACGAGTATCGGGTACACGAGTCTACAAACAAGAAGCGGATAATAACTGGCTCGACTGTCACGCACAACCCCATAATAATTTCCGGCACTAAAGCATCATATAGACTTCCTTTTCTACAGGAAATTGTTTTGAAATTCAGCGTGTAGGGCTGGAGAATCCTCGATGGGATAAATGAACGAATAATGTATTTATTCCATTATTGCTGTTGTTTCCAAATAAGCTATGAATCACATTGACGACGCAGCTACTCGAGTTATTTGTAGGTGTATTTGGTTCGTGCGTGGAATATGGAAGTGGTGAAATGCTATACACGTAATTAATTTCGTGATGGCGGGATCTACTGTTAATATCTCTTGATCTCTTTCAGCGCGCGAGAACTAAGCCATAGATTATTGACCGACACTCATTTACGTCTAAAATCCTTCCAGGATAAACGTGCTAATTAATGTAACTAATTGTTTCTGTTCATCTAATCTCTATAAACAGGCATGTACAAGTCGACTGTCTTTAAATTTTGTATTGCTGTTCATATTTAATATTTTCAAAATAATTGTAATACTAAATATGTTCAACTATATAGAGCTTTCACAAAATTATGCTAATAAGGTAGGTATTATTCGCCAAAACTTAGGCCCTCACTTTGAAGTTAATTTTCATCACACTTGCTCGAAAATGGTGTCATTACACGTAGGTTTTGCGGGCCGTAAATGACCTATATTACGCCCTAGGGCGTAATGGTTTTCTTTTTAAATTTGAAACGCTGGTTCTGTTTTACTCTTATTTGTCATGTTCAAAGGAAACGCCAACGTACTTTTTTAACTGAAATATTTATTTAAAGAGAACTGTTATTGCAAATACATGTAAACACATATTTCTGTAACATTAATTAAATGTTTAAATAGAGCATTTCAGTATTTTGCAAAAGTAAAATCAACCATTTTAAGTCTTTGCCGCTATGGTTTCCGAACGTGACGTGAATTCGCATTGTCTATGGATAATGTCACTAATGTCACTGTCAGTTTTACAATTTTATTTAGGTTAAGTAAGGTTATTTTAATCAGATTTCCTCACAAGTGTGATGAAAAACATTGTGTGTGCCACGGGCGGTAAAGGAATTACAAACTCGTGTTATTAAAGCCCTCGGCTTTGCCTCGGCCTTGTAACAAACACTCGTTTGTAATTCCTTACTTACCGCCCTTGATACACAATGTACTATTATAATCATGTTATACATAGAATACACACTTCCCACATAAAGAGTGGGGTGGGGAGTATAATATACACTTTTATTACTTAAAAGTTGTTAAAAAATTATTACTTAAAAGGTACTGCCATTTTATACGAGTAAATGGGATATAATGTAATGCCTCGCTGCCTTTCGGCAGGATTTGGTTCACTAACCTTTATTACATCTTTTGTTAAAGTAACGGGCTTAAGATTTTGCATTTTCTTAATTTAAGGTAAAATGATTCTGCTGAAATAATAATATTAAAAGCATTTCATTAATCAATTAGGATAGGTATATTGAAGAACGAGGCCTTCACTTTTAAAGAATTTATGAAACCCGTGGGAGTTTGAGAAAAGGCAGCAAATAAGTAAGTCCCTTATAATCTTATAAAGTACGATCTGGAAAAAAAATTTAATGTTGAGAGGAAACAATAATGCAGAGAATTCAAGTTGAAAATCAATGGAAAGGGTCCTCTCAGTGCGGCGTAAGCTCTTTGAAAAAAGTTTCCAGTTTGAATTGACTTTCCCTGTTCGAGGCCGAAGTTTCGTATGCCTCAGTTGGTCGTATCGCGGGTGACCCATTTCAAATGTCATTGTTAAGTCGACATGTAGTCTCCTCCACGTATACACCTTCGTACAAAAGAGGATCTGTCGTTACTCACAAACTTTACTGTTACTCGCGAATTCCGGACCTCATGAATTGTTAAGATTGTAACTGTAGGTACTTCGGAGATCTTTATTGGGTATATTTATTTGTCAACCGTGTGCAGCCTAAGGCCTTCGGAGACGTTCAAATATACGTATCCTGTGTTTGACGTGAACCCAGCACCTTTCTATTTCTACCCTAATAATATTACTATACAAATCTTATATAAGTTTGAATCACATATAAAAAAAGATTGCATAAAATAACAAATATTTAAAATAGGTATAACATGAGATAGTAGAATATTAATCAATTTACTAAGCATTTAATAATACACAAAACCCTTATTAACAGTTAGAAAAAAAAGGACTATTTGAGTAAACCAGGGTCATAATAATATACCTATACCCCAAATTCAAAGAAAACTGACGAGTGGTTTGTGGGTTTTGCGTTATACGAGAACACAACGTTTTTAGAAATGACATATCACAATGAGCACGTATTGTATACATCAAACTTAAATGGACAATAGCACTGTATTCATTATTAGATAAATGTTACTGAAATTAAAATATCATAAATCATGATCGATGTCATAAAATACAGGATGTTTTGGTAGGTTAGTACGAATTGTCTATGTAGCTAAATGTCCTGTGACTCAAATTGACCAGGAAGCGAAATGTCAGTCGTCCAATTAGAATTTTGCCCATTTAACATAATTTGTACGCGTAAAGACAGGGCTCATCCTGAGGGTTGTGAAGTGAGTCTAGCCACAACTTGAATTTTAATTCTTATGTGGAGTGAGAGGTAGATAGTGACCTCACCAAAGAAGAGTTTTGGCCCAAAGGTAGTACTGGTGTATTACTCTTCATGTCTTTCTTTACACAATCTAAATGTCGCGTTGATAATAAACTAAGAGTTACAGTTACACGATAAATTCACAGAGATCGGCACAATTCCGTACATTTTCTAAAGAAGACTGACAATTCATCCGTCAACGTCATATTTCCTCCTTTTAATCTAAAACTGCCTGCATTACTCAAAAAGGATTTAATACTATATGGTTAGTAATAACTAGCGCCCTCTCTGCGACTTTATGCAAGCCAATAATCAGTATAATATTTTTGGCTAATTTAACGTTGTTATTTTATCACGATAACACATATATAATATAAATGTGACTGTGCTAGATAGTGCGAGTTAGAATATTAAAGTGTCTTAGAGAAATGTACTGTACTTAACCTAAGGAATACTCCCTTAAAATTCTCGGAATTCAAGAAAAGCACGGTATATATACAGAGATATCATGAAATCTTATATTATAGGTCAATGCGTACTGGTGCAAACATTTCAAATTTTGTTAAAGTTTTCCTGTTACGCTTTTGAGCGATCGAATTCCATTGACCTAGTGAAATTGTGAGCAAGCATTCTACGTTTTTTAATATTCCCCATTCCTCCTATGCGTAGCCCAAATGAGGAGCCCGGTAAATCATGCCAGTCGTTATCGCGAGAACTTTAATGAACTTCACAAAATACCTACCGTAGATTTTTTGGATGTTCGTTTTATACGTCTATCTATCTCGTGAATGAATCAAATGTCTTTGGTGGAGTGGCAAACTAAACAATGTGTGAGCTTAAAGCTCACTGATAAATTATTCAAGCTCCATGAATACTTGAGGGCCTTTCTTTAGGTACCTACCGATAACGCGAGTAGTAGAATACATCATCAAAACTTTCGTTGTATTCTTCTTTACAAAGTTTAATTAATGTATTTTAGGTTTTAGCCTACGATACAAGTAAGTTGCTTAAATTAGGTATAAATTATTCTATTCGTAACTATTTCCACAAATAAACGGAGTACCGTTTATTTGTGGAAATAATGCAGAAATTTGGTAAACAAAAGAATCAGTGGTCTTCAACATTTGTATTTATCAATGAACAATTTAAAAGTACTTGATATTTACTATGTCGTTTTCTTGTCCTATAATAATTTATTAGTGCTCACTTAGTAGGCCAAGCCAAGGTATATAATATAATGTATACTTTAAAAAAATTTCAACACACTTGCTCATAACGTTAGTAAGGCTCTAATTTCATTATTCTTACGCGCGGATCGCCGATTATTACACACACGTGCTTTTTGCTTTGGTAAATCACAAAATAAATACAAAACCAGAAGTTCTAAATGATAAGTATTAATATTTATTCGCGACTCTATTGAAATACGGATCATAACGACCACGAGTTTAAAAACCTGACCATTGCTTCAAAACCTCTGCCTCTACTTCGGTTTGAAATAATAAACAAGAATTCACTTTAAATTAGTATATTGTGAACCAACAACAACTTTGCATTGCACAGTAAGTAAACGCCATTTTTAAAACTACGCATTGACCGTGGCGACACCTAGTGTCCTAAAAGAAAACAAAACTTCCTTTTCAGCGGGATAGTGAACGAAGGAACTATCTTATACAGCCTATATATATATAAAATTACCAACCCAATACTCCCACTAAATTTTATATAACTAAAAAAACTTAATACGTATGCATAGAACAGGAAAAAACGTATCTAAACATAACTACTCACTTTCAAAAAAAACTATGCTATTCTATTCTACTAAACAATATCTCGTCTCTCATATGCTCAAATTTCTGAGTAGGCAGAGCTTTTGTAAATATATCTGCCAGCTGATCAGAAGTCTGTACATATTTTATATGAATTAATTTTTGTTTGACTTTCTCCCTAATAAAATTAAACTTTACATCAATGTGCTTTGTCTTTTTATGGTACACTGGATTATTAATTAATTTAATTGTACTTTGGTTATCTATGCACAAAGTTGTACAGTTTTGATCAATATCAATTTCTTTGAAAAATTGTTTTAGCCACAAAAGATTCTTGGCAGCTTCACAGGCAGCCATAAATTCAGCCTCAGTAGTTGATAAGGCTACACAAGTCTGCTTTTGACTAGCCCAGGATATGGGACCTCCATTTAACATGAAAATGTAACCAGTGAGTGGTTGATTTTCTTGTGTCCACATCCCCAGCAAAATCTGAGTCTGAATATCCAATTAAATTTTCATGACCTTGATACTTTATACAAACATCTTTAGTTTTAATTAAATATCTAATTATTCTCTTAAGTTGAGCAATATGAACAGCACTAGGTTTATTAATGTATCTACTTAACAAATTAACACCATATGTTATATCAGGCCTGGTCGCTGTAGACAAGAACAATAAAGATCCTATGGCTTCCCTGTAGGGAAAATTAATTTGTTTATCATCAGAATCATTACATATGTTTACATTTGCATCTACAGGTGTGTTACAGGGGTGTGCTGAATTCATATTGAATTTATTTATTACCTGTTCAATATATTTCTTTTGGCTAATACAGATGGAATTTTCACTTTTAAAAATTTCCAAGCCAACAAATTTATTCAAATTTAGTTGTTTAATATTAAAACCCTGTTTTAGGTAATTTATTATATGAGCTAACACTGTATCTGATTCAGACATAATCAGAGCATCATCTACATACAATATAAGCAAAGCTTTAATGCTATTGAAATTACCTACAAACACACAATTATCGGCTTGCGACTGAACAAAACCAAATTTTACCAAAAAATTAGTAAACTTTTTATTCCAACAATGGGATGCCTGCTTTAAGCCATACAGTGACTTATTCAATTTGCATATTTTATCTTTTGGTGCTCTTACACCATCTGGGACTTCCATGAATAAATCCTCTTCTAGCTCTCCATATAAGAACGCTGTTTTCACATCAAATTGCCGTATATTCCATTTATGTTCTGCAGCAATTGATAGCAGTATCCTAATAGACTCATATCGAGTAGTAGGTGAAAATATATCACTGTAGTCTATGCCTTGAATCTGTGTAAATCCACGAGCACAGAGTCTCGCTTTATACCTATCTACTTCTCCATCTCGGTTTCTTTTTATATTAATGGCATCATCATAAGTCATAGGAATATCCAACTCCATTATGTTTGCTTCAGATGATTTATTTCTTGGTCTTAGTGTCATGGTGTACCCCTCTAAGTCATTCAAAGTAATTTCTT
This sequence comes from Eudemis profundana, assembly GCA_947034925.1. Lineage (NCBI taxonomy): Eukaryota > Metazoa > Arthropoda > Insecta > Lepidoptera > Tortricidae > Eudemis > Eudemis profundana. The sequence continues at coordinate 17,558,265 of OX344798.1, forward strand.
GTGAAGGTTCATAAACCTCATCATTTTCATCAATGGCACTATGAATACTGTCTTCACTCTCATTATTGATATTCGTCTCCGAACTATCCATCACATCTGAAACTTCTTCCAAAACCATATTACCATCATCATCAATCTCTTCTTTGTCTTCACTTAACAAAATTTGAGCTTGATTCTTCCTGATTTCAGGAGTCTTCTGTTCATTGAAAATAACATTTCTTGACACCATTATTTTTTTAGATACTGGGTCATACATTCTATAATTGTTATTGTCATAACCAATCAGCATCATCTTCCGGCTTTTACTTTCTAACTTCTTTCTTAACTGATCTGGCACATGGACATAATCCTTCACAACCGAACACTCTGATGTGATCTAAACTCGGCTTTACACCAGCCCACAGTTCTAACGGTGTGATATTTGGTGTTTGACTGGAAGATGTGCGATTCAATAAGTACACAGAACAATTGACAGCCTCTGCCCACAGGTTGAGTGGCACATTACGAGCATATAACATTGATCGAGCACTTTCCACAATAGTTCTCATTTCACGCTCAGCCCGACCGTTTTGCTCAGGTGTATATGGGGCAGTGAGTTCATGAGCAATACCTTCACTGTCTAGGTATTTCTTGAAAGCTTTACTAGTGTACTCTCCTCCATTATCTGTGTGCAGTGTATGTATACTATGCGAAAAAATGTTTTTCACCCTTGCATTATACTTCATGAAACAATCTAGTACATCACTTTTGTGCTTTATGAAATATACATATCGGTAGCTAGTTGCTGCATCTTTAAAAATAACAAAGTATCGCATACCTTGAACTGATGGCTCATTGAAAGGTCCACATACATCACTGTATATGACATCACCTGGTTGCTGTGGTCCCCTATTGGACTTCTGGAATGGTTGACGAGCATGCTTGCCATATGCACACCCTTCACAAACAAACTTGTCACAATTTGATAAGTCCACACCGGTAATAACATTGTTTTTGCACATTTTCTGTATTTCTTTGATATTTAAATGTCCTAACCTTTCATGCCATGTTTTAAGGTCCAATTTTTGCACTACATTACACACTGGGTTTTGAATTGTTTTCACTTTTAGTTCATATAGATTGTTATTTTGCAAAGATGCACACATCACTATTTCATTGTCTTTGTATATCAACGCATCACATTCCTTTTTAACAATCCTGTATCCTTGCCTTGTCACAACACCTTCAGAGAACAGGTTTCTTCGCAACTTTGGTACATAAAGTACATTTTTTAAAATGCTTGTCTCCCACTGACCGTTAACATATTTATCAATCAAAATGTTTCCTTGGCCAGCCACTTCAATGGCTTCTTGATTACCCAACTTCAATGGATATCCAGTATATTCATATAATTCAGCAAAGTTTTCACGTTGAAAAGACATGTGAACTGAAGCGCCACTGTCTAAAATCCAGCAATTACTTTTATCATTATTGCTCCAGTCACTATTTGTTACATTGAAGGCTAACATGCTCTTCTCCCCTTTATTGTTGTGTTTCTGTTTTGGTGCACGACATTCCTTAGCAAAATGACCTCGCTTTCCACAGTTATAGCACACAAAACGATGTTGTTTGTCATTGTCACTGTGTACACTGGATTCTTTGTTTCCTTTCACAAATATCTTCTTCTTAGCACCTTGTTTTGACACTAACAATGCTGTTTCATTATCATCTTCAACGCCCAAGCTGGCCTCCTCATCTAACAAGCGAGCTGTCAGGTTAACTATAGTTTGAGAGCTTGGATCAAGTGACATCCAGGCTTGGCGAAGAGATCTGAACTTGGAAGGCAGTGTACTCAATATTTTTGTCATAATTGCAGTATCACTAATGTCTTCTCCGCTTTCTTTCAGTTGCTTAGCCAGACCTTCAACTTTGGCTATATGTTGAGCGATGCTATCTCCTGTGGCCATTTTATACTGATAAAAACGTTCGTGTAGCATCATTTTTGTAAGTTCCGACTTTTGCTCATATATGGACTCAAGTTTAGTCATTACTTCAAGCGCTGTTTCACAGTTTTCAATGAGTGCTACTTGTTTTAAGTCCATAGCCGACGTCATGATAAACATTGCTAATCCATCATCTTTGTTCCATTGAATTGCGTTTGTTTCCGGCTTCGGTGTGTCTATGTTCAACCCTTTTGCACGTAGGGCACATTTTATTTGGAATTTCCACTGTTTGAAATTTGATCCATCAAACTTATCAAGATTCATCGTCTTGCCGAACTCCATTATAGGTTAAGTACACGTGGATGACGCGCCCGTCGATTTTCAATACTACTTTACTGTTTTCTTCACTGCTCTTTGTTTATTTATTACACTGACTCTAAAACCGCGTGGGCCTGGGCCCATAACCACTTCGGTTTGAAATAATAAACAAGAATTCACTTTAAATTAGTATATTGTGAACCAACAACAACTTTGCATTGCACAGTAAGTAAACGCCATTTTTAAAACTACGCATTGACCGTGGCGACACCTAGTGTCCTAAAAGAAAACAAAACTTCCTTTTCAGCGGGATAGTGAACGAAGGAACTATCTTATACAGCCTATATATATATAAAATTACCAACCCAATACCTCTTTGGGTGTTTTATTGTGCAACATTTTTTACCAATGATTACAATAATGGCCAAAAATATGAATTTGATTTTTTCTTTCAGAATAATGTAAGTAAAATAGAAGACATTTTATATGAAAGAAACATGTTGTTTCTTCATTGGTTTTTAATGCGGGTGAATTACACCATATTTCTATGTTACATATATAGATAAAAGAAATCAAAGTACATAGAAAAATTAAATGGCGCTCACCTGTGAACAGACCGGGAATCGAACCCGGTACCTCTGGATTTCCGGCCCAGCGACTCAACCATTCGTCCACCGTAACACCCAGAAAACACCCTCAATAAGGTATATATAGATATATTTATTTTACAATTAAATGCAGCAGTGTTCTTCTTAATATTATTATAGGAACATTTAATAGATTATACCCTTAGCTGTAATTAGGAATGCCAAGTGTTACAAAATAATTGATAATTATCCCTAGCGTTAATCCGTAGGTTAATGAAGGTCCTTGGCACGGTGTCTTGCCGTACAGTCAGTGTCCAATATCATACAGCGGACAATGAGTCTAAAATATCCAAAATTAAACCTTATTATCTAAGACTTATGGTCATTATTTAGACATTTTTAAGCATTTCGCAAGTTGCGACATTTTTGGCGGTGTGTACGCGTGTAACTGTAGTGTGTAGATCTATGTCTGTTCTGTAGTTACCGTGTAGGTCTTCCGGGAGGTAATCCGTCTATTAATATTCATTGTCACTGAGGCATCTCGGTTTCGGCACTAGACCGACGCTTCTTGAATATTTTGCTGAGTTGGCAAGCTTCTTGGGGTTTTAATTTAAATGTTAACATTGAAATTTTGTGAATGATATTTGAAGGTTATTTCGGATCTACATAAAATTATTAGCCGTATGTATGAATAGTCGGGTAAAAACTTAACTATGGTCAATTTCAATATAAAAAGTAATTAACACTAGTAATCACATTTATTAGGGCTTGTTACACACTTGGAATTTTTCATTTTAAAAATAACTTATTAATATCTTGAAAAGTAAGCGTTAAGTAGATAATTTAATAAGTAATACGTCAAGCTTTAACTATAGATTAAATTTATTATTATCAGTATTACTATTACGAAAAAAAAACCCGGTCAAGTGCGAGTCGGACTCGCGCACCGAGGGTTCCGTACAAACTTGTAAGTAGATACGTGAATAGTTCAAGAAAACTGTATGGCGATTAGTTTAGTAGGAGCAAATAAGTATGTGTTATGTTATGATTTTTGCTAATAATAAAAAACGGTGCAAGTTAGGAAAACCATTATATTACTTTTCCTGTAATATTTAGGATAATATTAATAATTGGTAATTATTACAGATTATTCTGTTCAGTAACTTCGAAGATAATAGGGTCCCGAATGGTATTTTTTGAACGTTTTTCGTTCTTATTCAAAAAGTCTATGATTAAGAAAAAAATTAAAAATAGATTTGAAATTTACAAATTAAGCCCTTTCATTTGATACTCCACTTGATACAATAGCCCAACTTTAAATTTTAAAACTGTTCGAAATTTCAAATCGACAGCAGCAGTAGTTCCTCAGATATCTGGCTGTGACAGACGGACAGACAGAGTCGCACCTAAGCTCCACGCAAGAGTTCCTTTTTTGCTTGCGATTGCGATTTGCGAGCGAGCTGCGGGCAAGTTTCCATCCAAAACCAGTCGCGGCGAACTCGCGGTGTGTTCGCCGCGAGTGACATTTGTATAGAACTTCGCTTCTAACTCGCCCGCAGCTCGCTCGCAAATCGCTAGTGTGATAAGGCTCTAATGATCTTTAATGATCTAATGCTCTCAAAATCCGAGGGAACAAATTAACCCTTTTACAATAGCGATGAAATACATTTACTTTTATTAATTTTTTTAACTATGTACACTAACTATTTTTATTATTATTATTATTATAGCCTTTTTTCTCTGACTATTCGTCAGGCTGTCCTTTGACATAGGCCTCCTCTAACTCCTTCCACTGTGATCTATCCTTAGATATTCTTCTCCAGTTTTTTGGAAGGTCATCCTCCCACCTTTTTAATGGTCTACCCTGCTTTCGTTTTTCCGTCCTTGGGTACCATTCTGTTACGTCTCTAGTCCATTTTGTGGCCTTCTCTCTCATCATGTGTCCAGTCCATCTCCACTTTAGCTGTCTTACTTTGACCGTCACATCCTTCACTTTTGTGGCATTTCTTATCTTAGTGAGTTTCCATTTGTCCAGTTTCTTGATTTTAAGCATGCTGCGTTCCATTCCATGTTGGCAGGTTTCTAGCTTCTGTTCTAGCGTTTTGGTCATTGCCCAAGTTTGGCATCCATACGTCATGCATGGAAGTATACACATGTTGAACACTTTACTTTTTTCTGAAAGCGGTATATTATCATTTTTCATCACTTCCTTTAGAGACCAGAAACGGTTCCATGAATTAGTTACTCTTCTGTCTATTTCTTTCTTCATGTTATCTTCAGGTGATATGACTTGTCCCAGGTATATATATTCATTGACGTACTGTACTTCCTCTTTATCAATTTCTATTTTTGTTTTTTCCCTATTTGTCATTATTTTTGTTTTTGATGTATTTAAGGTTAGTCCACACTTTTTACTTTCCACCGTTAGCTCTTGTAGCATACTTTTGAGGGATACCTGGTTTTCTGCAAATAGTACTACGTCATCGGCGAACCTTAGATGATTTAGCTTTTCCCCATTTATATTTATTCCATGTTCCTGCCAGTCAAAGTGTCTAAATATGTTCTCTAGCACTGATGAAAAAAGCTTGGGTGATATGGGGTCACCTTGACGGACACCTCTTCCCACTCTGAATTCCTTCCCTGTTCTTTCGAGTTGGACTTTGGAGGTGCAGTTTTCGTAAATTTTCTCTATTATTCTTACATACTTTTCTTGTATACCCTGGTCTGTGAGAGCTTTCCATATAGATTTGTGGTATATTGAATCGAAAGCTTTGTTATAGTCCACAAATGCTAGATAGTATGTTTTCCTATATTCGTTACATTTTTCAACTATTTGTCTTAGTACGTGTATATGGTCCATGGTTGAGAACTGACTACGAAACCCCGCCTGCTCTCTCGGCTGATTCTCATCTAAGTTTTTAGTCATTCGCTCAAGTATGATTTTTGTGAATACCTTGTATAGGTTGGACATAAGGCTTATTGGCCTATAGTTTTCTACTAGGGATTTATCTCCTTTTTTGTGTAGCAATATAATGGTAGATTTTGTCCACTGCTTCGGAATCACTTCGGTCTGTATGATTTCATTGAACAGCTCTGTAAGAGGGGTAATTATGGCATCCACAGTTCCTTTTAGTAGTTCATTGGTGATTCTATCTTCACCTGGGGCTTTGAAGTTCTTTTGTGATAGTATTGATTTTCTGACTTCGCTTTTGAGTATACAAGGTATGGTGTCATCTGAAGGGTTTGTTGTTTTTGGTGTGATTGTCTCATTTCTAACTGTTGGTGCCTCATATAATCCGCGATAAAATTCCGTTGCAATTTCAGTAATTATAGGTCTTGAAGTGGTATATAATCCTTCTTTTTTTTTCTTCATAGTTGGTATCCAAGTGGAGTGTTCTCTGAGTTCTTTTAAAGCTTTGTTTATGCCTCCGGTTTTTTCGATATTGAATCTGATGTTTTGAAGTCTACTTGTATTTCTAAATTTACGTATGCTGGTTGAGATTTTTTTGCTTACTTCTTCAATTTTTTTGCAATTTTCTTTCCGGTTTTTTATGAGCTTGTTTCTTTCTTCCATTAGTGTTCGGGCTTCTGGTCCTAGTTTGTCTTTTGTTTTGTTGATGACTAATTTGCTTTCTAATCTTGTTAGCTCTTTCTCTAACTCGTTGTATTTTTCTTGGGTACTTTGGGCAGGATTTTCCTTCTGTTTTTGGAGTGAGGCCTTGAGATCTTCTATTATATTGTCTGGTAGGGGTAGTGGAACGAATTTGCAGGTATTTCTTATGGTATTTCTTGGTTTTTTGTGTTCTTTTGTTTGTAGCGTCGCTCTGACCATCCTGTGGTTTGTTGAAAAGTTCAAGTTATTTAGTGTAGACACATCCTTAAAAGTCCTAGGCACATTTGTAAGTATGAAGTCTATTTCGTTCCGGTATAGGCCATCTGGTGATATCCAAGTCCATTTTCTATGTTTTTTTTTTTTGTAGAAGGTATTCATGATTTTGTGGTGGTGCTCGAAGCAAAAATGTATAAGACGAGATCCATTTTTATTTCTTTTCCCATGGCTGTGTTGTCCCATGACTCTTCCTTCTCCTGCGCTTCTTTGGCCAATTTGGCTGTTGAAATCACCCATAATAATGTAATTTTTATTTATAGATTGCATGGCTCGGCTGAGATCTTTGTAAAATAGATTTTTATCCTCGTCTGATGCTAATTCAGTGGGGGCATATATTTGCACAATAGACCATGGACTTTTGTATCCTGGCAGGTTGATATTTAGGATGGCTACTCGGTCTGATAATCCCGCAAATCCTAATATATTTTTCTTTAGATATTTCTTAATGATAAATCCGACTCCATACATTCCTTGTTTTTCCCCTTTGTAGAAATCGATATAGTCGTCATATTCTTCGATACACTCTCCAATTTTTCTCACTTCGCTTAATCCTATGATGTCCCAATTTATGTTCCTGGTAGCATTTTCCAATTCCACTAGTCTCTCTGGAGTTCTTAAAGTTCGTGTGTTTAGAGTTGCTATGTATATTCTTGTTCCTTTTGGGTTTTCCTTCTCTGAGGTAGTTAGAGGGTTTTGGTCTAATTCTCCCTCGGGGACCAGCCGTGTTGGGGGATTTTTGGTTAAACGTTGTTTTTCTTGTTGTTTTGTTTTGTTGTATTTATTTTCTAGATTTTGTTGTTGAGTTTTTGTATTAAATGATTGTACTAAATCGGTTTTTTCCTTTTGTTTTGCCTTTGTTGTTTTCTGTTTTCCGTTGTTGATAGTTGTATTATTGTTAATTTTGCCATGTATTTTTTTCTGAGAGTGAGTATGATCTTTCCCGCATGATCTGAAATGCATCTCTTTTTGTTCTTATTTCAGTTTTGTTGCCGTCGCTGACAATGTGTTTATCCGGGCTTGGTGTTCTTGAACTTGACCTAGAGCCGGAGCTTTCTGGTATATCTTCATGAGACGCATCCGTTCTCTGTATTTTGGGGCCAGTTTTGTTCCATTGACCTTGTTCAGCATTGACTGGGCTCGGCGTTTTGGTGTCAGATCTCTTCCTTTTCTCCCTGTCACCTTGTTTTTTAGTTTGTTCCTTTCTTTCTTGCAGTTGTTTTTTTGTAATATCATGAGTTATGTAAGTGTCCGTCTTCATTTTCTTTTTGTTCCTTAGTATCTCAATTTTCTTCTGGAGTGAAGTGATGGAGAGTAGGATTGGACGAGTTTTGCCAGTATTTTCGTTTTTGCCGAGTCGTTGCATTCGGTTTATATCACTTGGTGTAAATGTTACTTTGAGATCCTTTATTGTTTCTAACACAGTTTTCATGAGGTCGTCAGTTTTTTCGTTTGCCGGTTCAGCGATACCATGCAATATTATGTTGTTTTTCCTCGCATTAATGTCGAAGTATTCCAATCGCTTGTTTAATACCGTTATCTCATTTCGAAGTTTTTCGTTCTCCTCTATAATGGGTTTAATCTTTTCGTCCATTTTAATAAGGACCTTTGTTGTTATATTTTCGTTTATTTCATCTGTTTGTTTCCTAAGCTCTTCTTTCATTTTGTCAAATAGAAGTGACATTTCGTTTGACAGCTGTGATGACATTTCTTTTTGCAGTTTCCGAACGCACTTCGTTAGACGAGCAATGTATGTCAAAATGCAACGAGCAATGTAGACCAAATTTATTGAACGCAGCCAAATGATTGCGCGGTTGTCAGCCTTGTTTATTTAGTGTCTATGGTAAAATATGGTTGCCTTATCAACCGTTTTCGATAGCTTTTAATACACTTTCACTGCACTAAACACTCTTGCGTGTCACCTATTTTTACGCACAAACACTATTCGGGCTTAGGTCTTTACGTTTTTGCAACTTATTCACTTGATACTAGGGGATATCACTGGTATTTTATTTATTTTGCGGGAGCGAGTTGTAACACGACTTTCTTGTACGAACACCGGAACCGGAAAAAACACTAACTATACCTATAGTTAAATTAATTAAACGGAACATAATACTTTTCTTTTTACCGCCGACGGAAAACGAGGGGTGTACGTGTGTATCTGTGTGTCTGTCTGTGGCATCGTAGGGCCCAAACGGATAAACCGGTTTTGATTTCGTTTTTTTGTTTGTAAGGTGATTTTATCGAGATTATTCTTAGCTAGGTTTCGTCAAAATCGGTTTAGCCGTTTAGGAGATATTATAATTTGAAATTAAAAGGTTGGAGATTTTTACGTAATCGTATTGTAAAAACGGCATTTAGTGCAAAATTAACATTTAAAGAGCATGAAATAAAACTTAAATTAAACATTTAAAAGACTCCCGACTGCAAATTACTCTATAAATTAATAAATAATACGTAATAGTTAGCGGGGGATCTATTACAAGCAATAACAAAATTTAGTTGTTTGATTCATTAATGCAATTTGTTTCTGGTGAAATCAATAATGGAATAAAATTAAATTCAGACATTTTAATACATACATTTGAATGTAAATGAGTCAAATATTGTAGATAATAAATGTATTTTTTTGGAAAAACGGGGTAAATTACAATGGTACGTAAGAAAAAAGAATTTACTACTTCGAACAGTATTGACTGTTTTAAACAGTACATACGTACACCAAATATTTTAGATGCCTACTAGTTAAACACAATTTAGTATTAGAAAAATGTATGTACCCAACATTTATAGCTTTGAGCCAATTGTTAGGATTACTTTATATTATACGATAACAATTTGGTTAAGAAAGTATTAAAATAACATTATTTATAAACAGTAAAAATATCCTTCCAAAAAATAAATGAAAGTCGTTATCATGGCGTGAATTTTTCTTAAATTTGTCCCTTTCCAACACGGCACTTACTCGTAGTTCTCAATCAAGCGAAAGGTGGGTGATTTGAGATATGTAAACACGAATTAAACGCCACATATGGCGGTTAAATCGCTATTGCGTTTTTAAATAATTGAAACAAAATAGTATTTTATGCAACATCGACAGCAAACAAAATATTACAACTCGTCTTAAAAACATAAATGGTCAATAAGAATATCTGTGGAATCAGTAAGAATAAGTCATCAGTATCCTATGTCCCCTGGATGGGGCAGAGGGCGTCCACAGTGATCCTCCATCGCATTCGGTCTTGAGCTTCACGTTTTATCTCACTCCACGTCTTCCCGATATTCTTCACCTCGTCTGCAACTGTGCGTCGCCAGGTTTGTTTGGGACGGGCACGCTTGCGCTTTCCTTGTGGATTCCAATCTAGCGCCTGCTTAGGAATGTGATCAGAATCTCTTCGGAGGGTGTGGCCAATCCAGTTCCATTTGCGTCGCTTGATCTGGTGGTCGATTGGAGATTCGTGGCAGCGCTCCAGGAGATGTTCGTTGGAGATTTTATCGGGCCAATAGATACCGAGAATTCGGCGAAGACAGCGGTTGACGAAGACCTGGAGCTGGTGCGAGATAACTTTCGAAACCTTCCACGTTTCACACCCATATAGCAGTACGGATTTAACGTTGGCAACGAATATCTTGATCTTGGTCTGACGTGTTAATTTCCGTGACTGCCACACAGGCCGGAGTTGTGCGAAAGTTGCTCGGGCCTTGGCAATGCGTGAAGTGATGTCCTCTTCAGTACCCCCAGATTCTGACACGACACTACCGAGGTATGTGAATTTGTGGACGCGCTCCACATCCTCTGCACCAGTCCGTAATGGCGTGCGGTTCCCCACTCCAGATCGCATCTCTTGGTTCTTCCGGGTGTTAATCTTGAGTCCCGCAATGCCTGCCTCCCTGCAGAGGTCGTCAAGCTTGGATTGCATGTCGCCATGCGTATGACTCAGCAGGCACAGGTCACCCGCATAATCCAAGTCTTCTAAGACATTGGTTAGCCTCCACTCTATCCCGCGTCGCTTGTTGTGGTGTGTGCGAAGCATGATTCCGTCAAGGACAACGAGGAACAGGAGAGGCGAGAGCAAACATCCTTGTCAAACGCCCGCATGTACCTCAATGTTATCGGAGATGAGGCCATCGTGAGTAACTCTACATGAGTATTTCCTGTAAAATATCATACCTAGAGTCTTTTGCTTAAATTATTTTCTTTTTTGCATAAGGCGTGGCTGATAAGTTTCCTTGGCCTTCTTTCTTATCAAGTATGCCTTTTGGAAGCGCCGCTAGTTTTTCTAAAGTTCAAGCCCTTCTGGCATGTGTGTGAACATCTTTTTACACATTAGGCCCATCTGGCAACACTAATATTGAATTTGTATTTTTAAAGTGGGTAGGTTTGCACAACAGTAATTTTGACAGAGGAAATTTACGATTTTCTCAGTCTACCCGCGACCACGAACGCTGAAAAGGGTTACGAAACGTCGGGACTTAAAATGTAGTACTATACGCGATTTAATCCGTTTAAGTTGTTTTATTACTATGAGGTACATATTATTTTTTATTCTAATGCAAAGAGAGTCGTTCAAAAGGCTCAAGCATAAATAATAAATAAAATAAAGCTATCTGTAAAACGTAAATAAAGAATAACTACTTACAGATATCTATAAATGAGGCACGAAGTAGAACAGCTGCAGTAAATACACACGATACGAATAGGTAAACGGATAATATAAGATTTAAAAAACCTGCTTCGTTTTCAGACTATGTTTAACATGGCCAGGAATATTAAAAACATTGCCAGATAATATCAGTGCCTCCAGTGAAGAACGGATAACACGAGTTATTCACTTTGGTTTTTATTGCTCCATTAGATTCAGCTCGTCAAACTACACAACATATCAAAAGGACATATCTCTAGCTGTCTCCTAACCTAGTTTTTTCGATGACCCAAAGGGTATAAGTTGGGTGTGCATAGGGGTATAAGTTATTTTATCCAGTATTGCAGACAATTGCAAAGGAACAAGTGGTCACAAGCCAAAATTACTCACAAACCCAAAGGCATATTTACGGTTATATTTTTAAATAAAGAATTAATTCATTTTGTTCCAATAGTACTTTAACAGTATTTTGGCGTAAACGTATTTATGCCATTTTTCTATCGTGATCATCTCGTTTAGTGTCATTGCTACAAGTAGCGCCATAGGACAGTTTCAAGTCCATGCCGTGTTTCTATTGGTCTATTTGTGTGCTGCTCGGAAACAACTCACTCAATTACTTAAAATGTGGTATTTTTAATTTAGAAGTGTTGATTGATAAATATTGATATTATAGCAATGAACCATTGTTTGATGTTAGCTGTTGATTTTATTAAAGTTTTTCAAATTATACGCCTACTTGTTTTATTGTACGGCCTCATTTGGGTCCCTAGCTATAGTTCATACAGGAAAACAGTAGACTCTAGAGGGACACAGAAGTAGGGATTCTAAACATTTTCTGTAAAGTTATAATACTTGATATTTATTTAATGTTAAATTTTAGCACTATGCTTTATTAATCTATGTAATGAACTTTCACTTTAGGTTTTACGCGATGGTCATTTGTGATGACATACGCCAGGGCACTACGCTTTTTATACATCCCCACAGAATCACTTACATTGTACATTACAAGTAATAAAGTATTCACCAATTATTTAAGAATAATAAACTATAGGTATAAAAGAAACAGAAATAATGAAAACAACATACGAATTCGACATCATGATTCGGTTACGTAGCAAAATATCTAACATCAAATGTCATAAGCTCGATACACATATGTCTAAAATCTAAATGAATAATGTTCGTCATCTATAACGTTCGAAATGCACAACACGATAGATCGAAAGATTATAATGTCGAAGTACAAAATGAATATGATTATTTTCATATAAAATTGATACATATATGTTTAGAATATAGAAAATCGAATCGACAAAATAATTGGAGAACTAGGTATCATGTTTTTTAAACCATGAAGACACATACGAGTAGACGACCTGTTTGATATTAAATGCTCGTGATTGCCGCTTAATCGCCCATAGACGCAGCCGCACCAATAAGAACTTGCTCATGCGTCGCTACCTCAGGACTAAGATGAAATGTCTCTTGTACCAGATATTTTACAAGTCATATTAAATATAGGTTTTGGTTAACCGCTTAAGCGATTCGGAGGAGACCCAGCGTTTGAATATTATTGATGTATAATTTGGCTTTATGTATACATATTCAGCACTATAGATTATAAAATTAATGAATTTAGACCGTATATATTTAAAAGTTATGATAAATGATGTTATGAATTCCGTACGTTCTGCAATGTGACTTTATGTATTTTGATACCGACCGTATAACATGTGTGTTTAGATATTTTACTACGTAACCTATTCTATTTCGATAGTAGATACAATATAAATAATAATAACAGCTCCTTAGCTAAACGTTTCATTTCTTGAGTGTTACCTATCTCTGACTCTTCGGGTATTTTATTAGGACACTTTCTTTATTTTAAGGCAAATATGACTAGTTTTATTAATTATTTAGAAGTTCTGAGGTAAAATGTAGTAAATAGCATTGGTGAATAAATTAGACAAAGTATTAAACATCATCAATATTTTATTTTTGAGCATCTACTTTAGAGTTGTCATTTGTGACGTTCCGCGGGTAAAGGTACCTTATGGATATTGTCGCTTGCGTCGTATCCGTCTCTGTTACTATGGGAAATCAAGAAAGAAGGACGTAAACGACAATATCCATAAGGTACCTTTAGACGCGGAACTTTATTGAACGTCAGCCTTAAACTTGCACTATAAAGAACCTCTTTTTTCTTCTGTCTATTCCTATACGAAACAGACTGTAACAAATTCCAAGGTTAATAAGTCGTGTCAATCCAAAAATACCAAGCCGAATAATGGTATAAGTCGTGACATTTCTAAAAAATCCAAATTAATAATGGTATAAGTCGTGTCATTTCTAAAAAAATTCAAAATAAATAATGGTATAAGTCACGTTATTTATTTATGCACGTTGTGCGTAAAGGTATAATTCGTTTTATTGCTAAAAAATCAGAAAAAATGATGTAAATAAATAGAGTTATTACCTTTAAGAACTCGTGAATATGGGCATTATTACATAAAATCCTAAAAATGAAACACATTAATTGACTCAAACTATTAGTCCTATATGTATGAAACGAAAGCCTTAAACCATAGCTTGTATAAAAATGCTTCAAAAGTTCTCAAGGCAAAATTTCGAAATATCGTTTTTTGTCTCTCCTGAAAAGTGCCGTTTTTGAGTTATTCCCTTATTCACTGGAGGCACTGATATGTACATCTCATATCAATAAAATGTTCAATCTGATGTTACGTAACTCGTGGATTTAATTCATTTGATAATGATGAATCGTTCTTGAATTAGTCAATAATTACTGAATGAGTTATTAACTCCCAAACATGCTCCACCGAGCGTGCTCGCAGCGTTAAACAACACTGCCTTTAGTGCCCCAAATATTGAAAATGGCAAAACAATACCTACGTGTAATCGAGCGCCCGTTCACGTGTAATCCGTTTGTTTGGGATACGCTTTCAAAATGGATAGAGTGCACTTCACTATGAGAGGAAAAATATTGCGGCGAGAATTTGAATTTTGTTTTACACAGTATTTATGCTGCTTCTAGTCGTTAGGCCAATAGGATTATCATTGATTTGAAAAAAAAACTAGCTATTATTATTATCTGTATATCTTTATTCGCTTAGGTTAGGGTTTTTACAATATATATATAAAAAGTAACATACAAAATAAAATTACAAAATATAAACACATTATAAAAATCCTAACCTAGGGTGCCGCCGGCAGCGGGGCGGGGCCCAAGCTACTTGGTGGTTAGGGCTGCAGAGAGAGGAACCTCCTGACGATGCGCGCCGTGTCCAGAAGTACCGCCTTCTGTATCTGGCCCTTGATACAGCCATCTAGCGAGAGTCTCTTGAGGTGGTGATCGAGACTCTTCGCTATAAGCCCGTTCGCCGAAACGACTATCGGAACAATGATCGTCGAATCAACATCCCACATGGCGGTAACCTCGTGAGCCAAGTCAAGGTACTTGCTGAGCTTGTCCTTCTCGGCCTTCACGAGGTTCTCGTCATGGGGGATGGTGATGTCGACGAGCACTGCACGGCGCTTGGATCGATCTATTAGCACGATATCAGGCTTATTGGCTACAATAGTCCTGTCCGTGATGATAGATCGATCCCAATAGAGCGTGGCACGACCATTTTCGAGAACCGGCGTTGGTGCGTACTTATAGTACGGCACCTCAGACCCCACAAGACCATATCGAACAGCAAGTTGCTGGTGAATGATCCTGGCTACTTGATTATGTCTGTGCAAGTACTCGCCGTTAGCTAAATGGGAACAACCGGAGATAATATGCCTGATAGACTCTCCGGGACGGCGGCATGCCCGACAGATGTCGACCGTACCGTCCTTCAGGATATATCTCCGGTAGTTGTTCGTCATCATAACTTCGTCCGCAATTGCACAGACAAAACCTTCAGTTTCCCCGAAGAGATCACCGAAGCGTAACCAGTTCACCGACGCGAGCAGGTCTACATCGGGCCCCGTGAGGGCCTTGTAGAACCGCCCGTGTAGCTCCTTACTCTTCCATATGTCCTTGCGGTCGTCGGTGCTATTATTATTATTATCGTATGTCTCTTTATTCATCGAAATCATCATTCCTGTCTACAACTGTGGCTCTAATGCAGAGTATGCTCCGCAATAGAGCTACAGTCAATGCCCATTACAACGAGCTAGAGCTAGTACAACCATAAACAGCATACGAACATTATGTACGTTAAACGTACATAGTTTCATGATAATTCAATTGATCTTCGTTATGGTGGCTCTGCGGCAGAGCGATGAGGATATCCATGAGAACTTGAAGCGTTGGAGGTCGGTTTTTTTTAGATACTAAGGTTTTGTATATAAACCAAAAGGCGGTCATTTTTGCTTCTACGGCACGAATTATGTTTGAAATGTGTTTTATTTTATAGCTGGATACATTTTGTCTGCGCAAAATGATATTTAAACTTTCAGGTAATAACGCATTATGACCACGTTGATGATTACCAAACATACAAGGATAAAATGTCGGAGTGTCTGAGTGCTGCCCACGTCACCAGAAGTTTTTCCATGTTTGGGGTTTTTTGGTTGCGATTCAATGTTTTTTTTAATCGACTATCATTCTATCGTGGATTTGTTATTCGTTTGCATATCATAAACGATATGACTTGACGCTGGATGAGGAATTGGAGTCAGTAATAGTGTTTGACCTATTGGTTGAGCTTCGAAGGGGACATGTCCACTGGACAGTATAGCATCCAACCTTCCGAGCATTCCCTCGTTTGTCATACTTAGTCGCATTATCGTACACAAACTGATGAAAACCTACTGTGAATTATCAGTTATCTGGTGTGATACGAGTATCTTGGCCACCTCTTCTTCTGTGTCGTCATATGCAATATACCAGGTGTTGCCTGTACTAGGAGCAAATAATTAAAACGTAGATTGTACTCCTCAAACTGAACAATATTTGTTCAGCCACATTTAAAAATAAGTTATGTTTTAATTTTTAGTACACTTTAAAGCTTATTTGAAACCGCAATGTATTGCGATGTTTTTTATGTTTGTAGCGTGACAAGCGACGACGTCAATTAGACTGATGTTAACGTACATTGAAAATACCATTTAATTTGTATGAAAAAGATAAAATCTAAAAATTAATAATTTTTATAAGTTGTTGAACGAATGTTTTATCGTTTGATGAGTAGAATCTACGTTTTAATTATTAGCTCCTGTTACAGGCAACACCCGGTATACATAGTTCGCGATTATATATTAGAAGATGTAGGGCGTGGCCCTAATCCGGCTCTAGACATGGGTCAGGTAAAAATATATTTTTATCATTTACATACGATACGGGCTCCACGACCGTCAATGGAATAGAAAATTTTATATCCAAGCATTCATCCTTCGTCACTTTTTATGTGCACATATACGTTACACGCGAATGAATTATATATATACGAGTATATAGGTTTGTGAAAAATATATGAAAATACTTAATATATCAAAAAAATAACACCTTACCGTAAAATGGGGTGAGTAGGGATTGCGAGGGCAGTTGGGTTATGAATAGGGAGAGTGGGGAGGACAGAGGGGTGATGTGGTTTTTAAAGGCTACTGGTACCTAAATAATATATTCTTATTACAAATGGAGCTATAGTAATATTCATAATCCAAAAGTGTCGATCCAACAATTTGCCCAACTCACCTTAGTATGAAATCCCATCTCACCCCAACTACGAGGGACTACGGGGTGAGGAGGGATTTTTTGTTTATCGTTAAAGTTATGAAATGGAACTACCCAAAATCATATTAGTACATTACACAACTAGAGTGGTAATACAAAGAAAGCAGAAGTTTGCGGCCCGAGTTGCAAGCGAGGGAAGTAAATATGCGATCGAAGTCTTTCTTTATTACATCTCGTGTTGTGTACATCATTTTATGTCTACACTTGGCCAGAGAGCGGCTTTTTCCGTACGCGCAGCGTGCGGAATAGTACATTGTGTATCTAGGGCGGTAAGTAAGGAATTACAAACGAGTGTTTGTTATAAGCCCGAGGTGAAACCGAGGGCTTTAATAACACGAGTTTGTAATTCCTTTACCGCCCGTGGCACACACCATGTTTTTCATCACACTTGTGAGGAAATCTGATTAAAATAACCTTACTTAATAACCTAAATAAAATTGTAAAACTGACAGTGACATTAGTGACATATATCAAGACGACAAGTCACGTTCGGAAACCATAGCGGTAAAGACTTAAAATGGTTGATTTTATATTTCCAAAATACTGAAATACACTATTTAAACATTTAATTAATGTTACAGAAATATGTGTTTACATGTATTTGCAATAACAGTTCTCTTTAAATAAATATTTCAGTAACAAAAGTTAAAAAAGTAAGTTGGCGTTTTCTTTGAACATGACAAATAAGAGTAAAACAGAACCAGCGTTTCAAATTTAAAAAGAAAACCATTACGCCCTAGGGCGTAATAGGTCATTTACGGCCCGCAAAACCTACGTGTAATGACACCATTTTCGAGCAAGTGTGATGAAAATAATATTTAGGATGACATTAATAATTGATAATTATTACAGATTTTTCTGTTCAGTAACTTCGAAGATAATAGGGGGGGGGGGGGGGGATGGTTTTAACGTTTTTCGTCATAAATCAAAATCTACTTATTTAGGAAAAAAATAAAAACGGTGTTTTTATCTACAAATCAAGCCCTTTCATTTTATACCCACTCGATATAATAGCCGTACTTTTTCAAAGTCCCATTACGGACCCCTTTAAAAAAAAAGTAAAACAGTTACAAGACTTTTTTACATCTAATAAGCTCGGGTTAGCTACTTTTAATAATATTCCAAATTTCAAATCGATAGCAGCAGTAGTTTCTGAGATATCTGGCTGTGACAGACGGATAGACAGACAGAGTCGCACCATAAGGGTATCCTTGTTTACCATTTTGGTACGGAACCCTAAAAAAGTGACTAAACCGATCAAAATAGTACGAAATTTAACCCTAAAGTTCTAAATCATCAACACTGATAGTATTACAAACTAATATTATTAATGCGAAAGTAACTCAGTTTGTCTGTTACACTTTTACGCTTAAACAGGAAATAAGTAGGATAGTTTTTATCCCCGGGGAGTACGAAATAGGAACATGGAAGTGCAATTACGAGTATTAATATTTCGCCAAAGAAAATCTAATAGCGAATCTCCCTTATGGCGATTAACGAGTCTATGTCACAAAATTGGGGCTCTGTAGTTTTGTTTACAGCAAAGGCCTTTTCATTGACCGTAATTCCATTGCTCCTCAGGTATTCTTCGTACGTGTGTGTTTATGTAAGCAAGCTGGAGAAGGATTTGCTTTGTCGGTCGTAAATCCGTTGGCCGACTCCGCTTATTTGATTACGTGGAGCCAGGCTGGCCGAGACATAACCAAGTTTATTGCCTTCTTTGTATAACTTACGCCCCAAACCACAAATGAGATAGGTTGATCCATTTTATAGCTCCCTTATAATTATCATAATGTTCATTCATAATTCATTTCTGAGGCGTTATTTTGTTCCCGTGCTATTTTCGACGTTATTAACGGACGGAAGGTAATGAATGCCAAGGCAATTTACTCTTCCTTAGAGATGTGCCGACCAGTTGCCGACTATCCGGCCTCATTTATTGTCGTGCGACTAGTCGGCACTTTATATTTTATAGAAATATCAAGCCTAATTTTATTTGAACCAGCTTCAACATCATCTAAATATTACCATACAAGCCAGGATCATTCACCAGCAACTTGCTCTTCGCTATGGTATTGTGGGGTCTAAGGTGCCGTACTATAAGTACGCACCGATGCCAGTTCTCGAAAATGGTCGTGCCACGTTCTATTGGGGTCGATCTATCATCACGGACAGGACTATTTATTGTATGTAGCCAATAAGTCTGATATCGTGTTGATAGATCAATCCAAGCGCCGGGGAGTGCTCGTCGACATCACCATCCCCCATGACGAGAACCTCGTGAAGGCCCAGAAGGACCAACTCAGCAAGTACCTTGACTTGGCTCACGAGGTTACCGCCATGTGGGATGTTGATTCGACGATAATTGTTCCGATAGTCGTTTCAGCGAACGGGTTTATAGCGAAGAGTCTCTATCACCATCTCAAGAGACTCTCGCTAGATGGTTGGATCAAGGGTCGGATATCATCATCATCCGATCCGTTCAGCGGTACGTCTGGACACGGCACGCATTGTCAGGAGGTTCCTCTCTCTGCAGCCCTAACCACCAGTAGCTTGGGCCCCGCCCCGCTGCCGCCGGCACCCTAGGTTAGGTTTTTTATAATGTGTTTATATTTTGTATTTGCATTTTGTATTTTACTTTTTATATATATATTGTAAAAAATATGACTTGAGGAAATAAAGATCCCATCAAAAACATTAAGGTGTGGCATAAACATATATTTCGACACTCTCAAGAGAATTTAAATTCATAGGGTACTTTCCGCTGATATAGAACTATGCAATTTGGCAAGTAATACCGTCTTATAAATCTTATAATACATGTGTACCTACGGAAAAATCTTAAATTATACATTTGTAATTAAATCATAAAAATATAATATTTTTATTTAAAGTAGATATTTGTAAGGAACCCTTGGTGGGCGCGTCCAAGTCGCACTTTTCCGGTTTTTATATCTTTTAGACCCCCTTTAATTTTATACTATTCAATCAACATTCCTTTCTTTTTCAAGTTTTAGAGAACTCTTAAGCAAAGTTTGGAAAATAATTAGCGTTCGACTATTTCAAAACGTCGTAATTTTGTAAAATAACTGTCTTAATGGCCTATTGTAGTAAACTGGTTTCAATTCCGGAATTTTAGTATTGGAAAAATCGTCCGGAATTCCGGAATTTCAGAATTCCGGAATGCAAGCCCTACCTGTGGTAAAGCTATGAGAGCAATCTAAGTTTGTCTGAGATTGTTTTACCTCTATAAGACATGTTAATATTGAACTATAAGCTATTAGAAGTTAAAAGACGAATCCTTTTCTTAAAAATACATTATAGAAGTAATGTTATTTTCATATAACTACATGTTAACTGTAAAAGCCATCGGATATTGAATGAAAAAGTATCGGTTAGTGTATAAAAGATCACCGATTTGATAGAGTTTTATTCAAGCTCGCCAAGTTTGTCTTCATCTCACCAGGCGTTGGCTATAGGGAACGTGCACGACGAAGGTGCTGCCAACTGGTGCCGCCAATCTAAATTAAGTACCCTCTCATGCTGGGGCCACATTGACGGAAACGCCGTTAATTTATTGCGATGAAGGACGATTAGATATTATCATTGACATTGACAGCTTCATTTGACAGGGGTGATAGTTTCCTTTATTGTCCACCCTTGACTCTTTTGTCGTTTAGTGCTGCCACCTATAGTTCGTGCACGTTCCCTATAGTAACTAAACCTGTCGGTGTCACTTGTACAACTTAATTGAAATTGAATCCCGCCCGGCAACTGAAGCGGCTCGTATGTTCTCCATTTACTGCTGATGTTGAGTTACGGTATGTTTAGAGCATTCATTAGTAACTAATACCTACGCGTTCCTAGTGGCATAATGTTGCGTAATAAGTAAAGTATTCCAAGTCTCAAAATTGGTTCTACATTTTAAATCTAACAATGACCTTATCACGTTAATTTTGATTTGCCAGAAACCCAATAAATTCGATTCTTGTATAGGATAAACACTGCGTAGGTCTTGACTCTGACTGCGTACAATGTAAATAATGTACCAGTTTTTTAACATTCATATTATATTTCCTACACTTTGGAAAGCTATGAAGACATTTATGTTCAGAATGTGCAATATGCAATTAATTACAATTGACGTACATCGATATGAATATGATCCGTTTAGCTACTAAAATAACCATGTCCTCATTTCACTTTTCGATTCGATATCCTCACTGCGAAGCCATTGTAATAGGTACTCCACTATTTAATAAATCGCAAATAACTGGTATACTCGTACGCATAAATATTTCTCACAAAAGTTTAATATACTTAATGCAATGTGTGTAACATACGTTGCCGTTCCGTTCAATTGAAATTAGTCTCAGTCAGGTATAATGCATAAATGCAGTGGACAAGTGGTCAAAGGTCGAGTCGCATTTATTTCCCGGCCTGTGCCGTGCGGGGCAGAGCTAAATAGATTTGGTTTCTCGTATTGATCCGGGCTATTCGTAGCCCCGGCCTAGACGGACTGAAAAAGGTCCATCCATGTTCGATAACCCTTTTGTTACCGTATTTCTCACTACTATGGGCTTAATGTATATAATTGTATTATGTCTTTTAAAACTGATTACTGTGAATGGGTGTTACTTATACTATAATTAGAAACTAGAGTTTATGTTACCATCAGTGTCGTTGTGGATTGACCACATAAATTCCGTGCTAATATCCGAGCGGGCAGGTGTCGCCGTAGACAGAGGAGAGTTTTCTGCAATCCACTCGCAGCGAAGCTCTTACAGTACCTACCTAACGTTAGCAGTCTGAACATGTGGAGTTCTGACGCAAGAATAAAATGCTATTTCACAGTTTATCAACTTTCTGAATATCGAGCCGTTAAAATTACAGCAAAACAATTTATAATGTACACAGGTTCTCGAAAGTGTTAAGCAATAAACGCTATGCCGACGTTATTTGTCAATCATAAAATTTGGGTTGGCTCTAACTACCGACACGCCCAAATTGGAGTGAAATAATTTTGGGTCTGCAGAGCCATTAAAACGGGCCGATCCATAATTTTTAGGCCGCTCGTGTCACAGTTTACTGCCAATATACTACTGTGCCGACACAGCGGAAATTTCGCATCATTTCTTCAAATTAATTCACCTCATGCATGTACGGATATTGAATCGAATTTCGATTGCATTTCGAATTTCCAATCAGAACGATTTAAATATTCGCACGTTAAACCTGAAACAATCTCAAACTGTATCGATTAATGAAACATTTAATAACTTATATTATATTTATATATCGATAAAGATATATATCTCGATGTTTCATAGAGAAGTAGATAACAGAAGCAAAACGGTTGCCAAGAATTTAGCAAGTAAAACAAGCAGCCGAAGCAACTCGTACGTCCTATGTGATTTTCATCTAAGTGCTTCGAGAGACAGTCGCAAGATTAAAGTAAACGCGCACCCATGGTTGTGACACAAACAATATAAGATTTCTCTGGATAGCGAGGATGTTTCATAAAAATTGTATTAAGCCCTCGGGAAGTTGCCCGTATCTGACGCGTTTGAACATCGCTAGTTTAAATTTATTTGAATTCCGCTGACGTAAATTTCTCAAAGCCCCGCCTAGCTTTAATGCTAAAAAATTACCCGGAGCGCAATGGAGGCAAAATTAATGCATTCGTCCGAGAGCGGGTCGCAGGTGACACGACTGTTCTAGCCAACTGATGTGTCTCGCAAATGGAAGCTGGCAAATGAACGAAAATAGACAAGATTAAGTTTCGTCTCTGCATTAATATCATTAGCAGCTATAAGAAAATAGAGAAATATGAATAGACCTGTAAATCAATTGATAAATAGTTCAATTACTAGTTGATTCGTTGAGAAAAAGGTCAAGATCTTTAGTTCATTTGCATGTCTCGGTCGTGTGATCTCAATATTATTGTACGGGTTGTTATAGTAGGGGGGTGGTAGCATAACAAAAAATAGAGAAAAATTCTATCCACCTAATGTTTCTGAACAAATTCTATCATCCGAACTACCGAATCCCGTCAACTTTACGACAGTTTTTTGTTTAATTCTGTTTATTTTCCTTCTCGCCGTCATTACGAGAGAGTTTTATAGGTAAGTATATATATTTTTAAATGAGCCTTCCATGCTTATTTTGTACATTTCACTTCCAAGTGAATGTAAATGTAGGTCAAAGGTTCTTGGCGACATTTTTTACAGTTAATATATTATTCACCTTCGGATACGCAAGTAGGTACAATATTCTCAAGGTGGCGGCTAAAAACTCTTCCCTGTCTGATTTGAATTTAAAATACTTTCGCTTCGCAGAGAACAATGAGATGCTCATCATTTTCCCCGGCGGCTCAGTACTTCTATCCATCATGGAGCTATCAAAACCCGCCGCACTGCGCCCTGCCTTTACTCGCAATCTAACACTCCCGTGCCTTGTATTATGATGCGTTTCATCCCTCCATACATAATTAATTATGCTTTGTTTAATGTATCTACGCTGGTAAAAAATGGTATTTATATCGAAGAAAGATAACTTTAGGTAAATAAGTGATGTACTTTTTTCGTACTGCTGAATATTTTATTAATAGAAATGCTTTTTGGGTTTCACAAGATTTTATGTTGTTAACGTTAATTAGGTAAATCTGTTTACTTCCACGAATCATATGCGTATAAATAAGTTTGAGTGACGGTAAATTGATGGTGTGAATGGTATTTCACAAGCTTTTCAAGTTAAATTTAACCCATATCCTGGTTACCGATTGAGCTCACATTTTGCATACCTATTTATGGAAATTAGATGACAATACAATTTACTAGTATTATGACATGGAGCTGGTCTGGTTTTGACACCTAGT
This sequence comes from Eudemis profundana, assembly GCA_947034925.1. Classification (NCBI taxonomy): domain Eukaryota; kingdom Metazoa; phylum Arthropoda; class Insecta; order Lepidoptera; family Tortricidae; genus Eudemis; species Eudemis profundana. Next base: position 17,582,247 of record OX344798.1, read on the forward strand.
AAGCGATTATACAATACAAGAAAGGTACAGTCTGTATTAAAAAACTTGTCTCAAATATCTGGGCTTACGGCCCCCGTCAGGACGAGCCTACAATTTTTGACAGTATCTTTCTTTCATTATATACTGTGATTTCAATACTTTTACAATACGTGGAGAGTTATATTAGAGGGTATTCAAAATATGAAATATACAGGCGGGTTTCGATTACATATGAAAAGGGGTGAAATTTCAGCCAATTTTATCGGTAAAACTGATTTTTATTTTTGTTTGTGGTCATTTGTTTTTTATTTACAGATTTTTAAACTTTCAGTGAAATTTTCGGCAGTACATCTGTTTGCCGCGGTATAACTTTTGACCTAATTGCTTCAAATTTTAAGAAAAAATTGCAGGATCATGGCAATAGACACGTTATATAATAACAATAACAATAAACCACCGACTTGAAGAAAAAATCTTCCAAAAAAAATATAATTGCGAAAAACTGCTGCAAGCTTCAGTTTTTATTACGGAAAACACCGTTTTCTCGAAAATTTGTGAATATTGTGACCATTTTTTCATGCTTATTTCCGTTTAGCACTTAAGATAGATAGATAGATAGATCATTTATTTCATGAGAAAATAACAGTATAAATTTGTAGTACAAAGTTACAAGCATTCCCGTCATGATCGTCAATATACAAAATTAGAATAATAAAAGTAAAAATGTCATAATTTCAAAATAGAATAAAAACAGAATTAGCAAATAATAATCAAATCATGTCTCCCAATAAGGATCGTCAACAAAATTAGAATAATAAACGTAAAAATGTCACAATTTCAAAATACAATAAAAACAGAATTAGCAAATAATAATCAAATCATGTCTCCCAATAAGGATCGTCATAACAATTTGTAATAATTGGAACAATAAAAAGTAAAACAAGAACATATACAAAAACTAAAATACAAATTATTAAAAAACTAATTCCATGTACTCGTTTACTGAGTACAGAGGGTTATCCAACAAAAGATTTCTCAGTTGACGCTTAAATGCTTCGTCAGATGGCTCATTTCTGAGATCGGCAGGTAAACGCTCAAAGTAAGTTGGGCCGATGACGCGGGGGTTCTTACGGGAAAGTGCCATGCGACGAGGAACCGCTCTCAGTCGTCCAGTAGACCGAAGCTGTTTCCCTGGGACATCTACGCGTGCAAACTGGGAGAGATTATTTCTAACAAATAACAGTAGGTCAAAGAGATATTGTGAGTAGTGAGTCATAATACGCTGAGAAATGAAGAGTTGCTTACAGGGATGCCTGGGCGTAACTCCTACAAGGGTACGGACTGCTTACTGCAAGTAATTTTGATTTTAAAAACATTTTTTTTCTTACAGCTTTGAACAATAAGATCAAAAGTTATACTGCGTCAAACATATGTACTGCCCAAAATTTCATAGAAAACAGTAAAAATCTGTAAAAAAATAATTTTGCCCAGAAACAAAAATTAAAGTCATTTTTACCGATAAAATTAGTTGGAATTTCACCCCTTTTAATATGTACAGATTATCGAAAACCACCATGTATATTATGGTTATATCTCTGAATATTAATTTAATTTATTGACCGAATTTATCTCTATTCAGGGGTGATTCTGCTTCCATTCCATTTTGCTCAAGTATTCCTTACATTAAGTAAGTGAATACTAAAAATGAATTTTCAAAAATTCATCTCAGTGGATATAAAACATCCGTACATTACAAATTCATAGAACATGAAATGAAATGAAATGAAATGAAATGAAATGAAATGAAATGAAATAATTTATTTCTGCAAGTAGGCCTCAAGGGCTCTTTCACATGTCTGATTCTTTTGGCGCTTCGGCAGATGACATTCTGGTGAGAAGAAGCGCCGGAAGAAACTCACCAGTTTCTCTTTTAAACACATTACAATAATTTTGACAATATTACATTGCATATCACAAACAACTACTTAACTAAATACATTTCAATAAACATAAAACTACAATTTAAGAGATGTAAAGGGTCTCTAGGCGTCAAAACAAGATAAATTACTAAGAAAAATAGAAAATAAAAAGGCATATACTAAAATTAATGGAGATGTAAGGGGCCTCCGTTGTCAAAACATGTTTTGGAGGTGTAAAGGATCTCCAAACGTCAAAATACAAAATGGGAAACGAGAAATAGACTATAGAACTATCATTACATTTACATGGTTTACACAAAACGAACGTACAGAAATGTAAAAAAAAAAAAAAAAAAATCTGTGACTCACAAAACTTAAAAACTAAAATTAAAACAATTTTTCTTAGAGATGTATGTCGTCTCTAAGCGTCAAGACATTTGCAAGTACAAAACAGATTTTTTAATATAATATAATCTACATTCCTCAGAGATGTATATGGTCTCTAAGGTTTAATGTGAATTATTTACAAAAACGGACTCTATGCGTTCAAGCTATAAGATAAAACGTTAACTTCAATTGAGAACAAGATGTAGTCTCTCACGTCAGTTCTATTAAACACTAGTATATAATTATCTAACACATTCAACATAGCCCATGCAAGCGTGAACAGACCGGACCCCACAAACGGCACCCGTTCACGAGCATGACGCGTATCTCAGCCATCGCCTCCCTCAACCATATTTTAGGGAAGGTTGCGACCCGATCAACGACGCCACCGTAAGCAAAGCCCCTTAAGCGAGCATGACATGCTCAAGCTGCCGGACATTGAAACTAAAATAATTTGTCCGGTGAGAAACGACAAAATGTGCTCTCATGTTACATGGAGGATGGGGCTATTAAGATTTAGCAGTGTGAAAATGAATATTTGCTACAAAATTTAACTACCTACTCACTTAAAGGCGTTCTTGTCATCTAGAAAGTCACTGACGGTGTAATACGCCTTGCTCAGCAAGTGCCGCTTTACATGCGATTTAAATTTGCTGGGCGGTAAATCCACTACACCGGAGGGTATTTTATTATAAAAGCGTATACAGTTCCCCACGAACGACGTACTAACTTTACGGAGACGATGGGCTTGCACAACCAGTTTATTTTTACTTCTTGTGTTGAAGTTGTGAACGTCACTATTGAGCTTGAATTCATGGAGATTTTTTCTTACATACATAATGTTCTCGAGGATGTATTGAGATGCTACGGTAAGAATATTTATCTCCTTGAATTTTTCTCTCAGTGACACACGAGCTCCTATTTCATAAATAGATCGTACGGCTCTTTTTTGCAACACAAAGATGGTTTGTATGTCTGCCGCTCTTCCCCACAATAGAATACCATAGGACATAACACTATGGAAATAGCTGTAGTACACAAGCCTGGCCGTCTCGACGTTGGTTAACTGTCTTATTCGCCTTACTGCATAGGCAGCGGAGCTAAGTTTACCCGCAAGAGTGCTTATATGAGCGTTCCATTGCAGTTTTGAGTCTAAAGTGACACCTAGAAATACTGTTCTGTCTTCAAATTCTAGTTCCTCGCCCTTTAGTTTTACTTTAGCACTGTTGTTCTGTTTCACGTTGGGTAATGTGAATCTGATACACTTGGTTTTCTTGGCATTGAGGAGCAGGTTATTTGCAGTAAACCAATCCACAATAGTGGACAGAGCATCGCTAATGACATCGTAGTCATCCTGTTTTCTGTCCACCTTGAAGAGAAGAGAAGTATCGTCTGCAAATAACACTATATCATGTTGACCTTGCACAAGATTAGGTAAATCATTAATGTATACCAGAAACAGGAATGGGCCCAGAATTGAACCTTGAGGTACTCCAACAGAAACTGTTGAGCCGGCCGATTCAGTCCCGTTAATGACGACTCGCTGCGTTCTGCCCGAAAGATAAGATGAGACAAGGCTAAGGGCTCCGTTCTTTATTCCATAGTGACTAAGCTTTCTTCTTAAATTCTCATGACTAACGCAATCAAATGCCTTCGATAGGTCGCAAAAAACTCCAATAGCATCTTGAGTCTTTTCCCAAGCATCATAAATATGTTTAATTAGTACCGCACCGGCATCCGTAGTGGAGCGACCTTTGGTGAAACCAAATTGATTGCTGTGAAGTAGCTTGTTCCGATTGAAATGGGACATAAGCTGATTGAGAATAAGTTTTTCAAACACTTTGCTTAATGCTGGTAGTATTGAAATCGGTCTGAAATTTGTGGGGTCTGATTTCGTTCCTGATTTAAACAAGGGAATGACTTTGCTATGCTTCATCAAATCAGGAAATACTCCAGCATCAACACATTTGTTAAAAATATCAGCTAAATACGGTGCCACGGGCTCTATAATTGAATGCAACACTTTGACAGAAAGGCCCCAAAGATCTTCAGTCTTTTTCATATTCAGAGATTTGAATGCTTTCATTATCCTATTAGGAGTAGCGTGAGTAAATTCGAAGCCTTCCTTGCATTCTGCTACGTTCATTTTTAATAATGCTTCAGCGACATCTGGTGACGAATTTAGAGACTTGGTTATCTCTAGAGGAATGTTGGAGAAAAATCGCACAAAATGATCCGCCACTTCGACATCTGAATTCACCAAAGCATCATTAATTCGTAGACTGTATTGATGATCTTTGACCCGGGTTTTCCCAGTTTCATCGCTGATTATCTTCCACACAGTTTTAATCTTATCATTAGAATTCTTGATCTTTTTCGACAAGTAATCAGCTTTAGCGCTGGCACACATTTGCTTAAAAGACTTGGAAAAATTCTTTACATACTCAAGAAATTCCCGTCTTTTATCAACTGTCCTCAAATCATAAAGGTCGTAGAGCTGACGTCTCTTCTCGTGAATATCTGGTGTAGCCCAATCACTGAATTTAGGTTTAACCTTGCCTTGAATTTTCTTCATACTGAAACAGGCGTCGAATTCTTTCTTTATGCAGTTAAACAGCGCGGAACACATACAGTCAGCATCATCGTGAGTAAATGAAAGATAACATAGTTGTTTCCATATATTTTGATTAAATAAATCTAAGCGTTTTTCCGATATAGGTCTGCACAGAGCGTCTTGTGGAGTCGCAACCGTTTTCCCACTGAAGGAGGCTTGTTGTCCACAGTGGTCAGAGCTCAAGTTGTTAATAATAGATTTCCTAATCGCATCCATGTTACTAAATATGTTATCTATACACGTGGCGCTGGTAGCTGTAATTCGAGTAGGCTCACAAAACAGGTTCACCAGGTTAAAAGATTTAAAAGTGTTCAGTAAACTCACAGTCATTGAGGAATTTTCAAGCAAATTGACATTAAAGTCACCACACACAATGACACACTTTTTACTTCTAAAAATGTTACTGAGCACTTCATCCATAACTGACTCGAATAAACTATAGTCCGCCGATGGGGGTCTGTACACACATATGATTATAAATTGGTCCAATTCAATACAAGAAAGTTCTATTTGGCGCTCAATGGACATGTTGACGATATCCTTGCGTTCTTTACATTTCAAGTTACGCCTCACCATAATTAAAGAACCACCGCGAATATATGACTTTCTAGAGAAAGAACTCGCTATAGTATGATTGTTAAAATTAAACATAAATTCGTGACCTTTAAGCCAGTGTTCAGTTATACACAGGATATGTATATCTTTACAGTCTACAAACAGACTGATTTCAAGTTCCTTACTTGTGAAACCCTGTATATTTTGGTGAACTACATTTATCGTATCATTATAACTTATACTAGTGTTACAGTCGTCGATGGACTCAGAGCCGGTGGGTGCACGCGTTGTCGAAGAGGTTAGTTTAAATCACCCGCCGGCTCTGGCACAGAACTCGCGCCGCTTAACGCAGAATCCTCCTTATCACTATCACACGCCATGTTAGTCATGACGGGGTCTACAATATTATATGCTAATAGTTTAGCACAGTCGCGTAAGTACCTACCCGGGAGGTGGGTACGTCTGCGGGTCAGGACGAAGCGCTTAATAAATTTATTCGTATCGAAATACGAAATCGTACTATTATACAATGACAACTTATAGAATAATGAATTGAAATAATCAATTTTTTTTGTCGCTTTTTCTGTCATTTTTTCTGAGAAAGGCAACGCACAAACAATTATTCCACCTAAGCCTCCCTCGGCAAGGCGGGTGAGGGTCTCCGACAAGGTAATAATATCTCGCTTGGTAAAATCGAGACTATTTCCCAACAAAATGACCAGCGTAGTATCGCGGTCGAACGTGTCGGAGGAGATGCAAGAGACCAGATGATCGACGGAGGCGCCCGGTAGACAGTTGCTGGTGACTTTTTGCCTCAGACGCTTGGCCATCAATACGCCGAGCCCTACGCCCACCTCGTCGGTGTACAAGATCGTCCTCCGCGGAGTCGCGGGCGCGGCGGCGCCGCTCGGGGCACGCGCCGAAAACGACGCGGCCGGCGCGGCCGAGCCCGCGCTCGGATCATCCGACGGTGCGAGATAAGGTGCAGGCGGCGGCGTGGCGGGCGCGGCGGCGACGCTCGGGGCACGCGCCGAACACGGCGCGGTCGGCGCGGCCGGGCCCGCGCCCAGACCGTGCGACGGCGCGGGGTGAGGTGCGGGCGGCGGCGGCGCGGGCACAGGAGTCGACGTGCGCACGGGTGTGCGCGCCGTGCGGGACACGCGGGGCGTACGGGACGCGCGAGGCATGCGGGGCATGCGGGACGTGCTGGGCGCGCCGGGCGTGAGCAGCGCGGTGGCAGCGCGGCGCGGTGTGGGTGCCGGCGAGGCCGGCCTGCTGGAGCAGGCGGCGCCACAATCACCCGACCCGGCTTCACTTATAAAAGAGTCAATGCCCGCAGCTTTGCACTTGCCGAGGTCGATCAAATTATTGATAAAACCTATATACTCCTGCATCTCCTTACACGACAGTTCATATTTATTGGTTATGTCTCGCAGTGATAATTCTAATCTCTTAAGTTGTTCATCGGCAAGCTCCAACTGGTTTTGACACTTAAGGAGATCTTTAGTCAATGCTATATTACTGATTTTAAGTGGAACCGATTTGAAAAATAACCTATGGCGTTTCTGTAGGAGTTTTGATTTTGAAATAAACCTTTTCAACTTAAGATATTTTTTTACCTTGTTAGAACCCCTCACAGATATATTTCTATAACAATGTTCAGGCATATATACAGAATCTGTCAGGTCTATTGTTTCAATTTCAGGAGGACTTACAATACTATCATGCAAAAAGTCCATATTCTCACAACTGTTGAAGCTGTTTAGTTCCGCATATATGCTTAGGTTGTTCTCCGCTGGCTTGGGACGCTGTTTGCAGATATTATTTTCCCTTAACTGCCCTTCCTCGAGCTGCTGTTCTAGGTCTCGGATGCGTTGCAGGGCCTGCTCGTGGATCTCTTGACACTGGAGATATTGGTCAACAGATGTTTGGAGTTCGTTCCGTTCAGCGACCACATCTTGATATTCGATGTCCTGCTCAGCAAGCTGGCGTTTAAGTGTGGTGTTCATCCGGACAACACGTTCTATTTCCTCCTCACTTTCGTCACGCTCCTGCACAAGCTTCTCATTCAGCTCATTGGTCGCTTTCAACTCAAGCTGTGTTTGCCGGAGTTTGGCAGCCAGGACATCCATCCGCGTAGTTGGTTTGGTGATCTGAGCTGAAAACATAGTGGTGGGGTATAGTATCTGCCTAGATCTTGAATTGCAAGAAGCCTGTTAAGTATAAATTGACTAATACACTCAGTGTGTCAAAATATTAACTTTTAATGGTGTTCAACACTTTTAAGAAAAAACAATTAAGTATGTAATGCTATGTAACCTCTTTTAATAAGGTTCTATTAGTATAACACGCCCGTATAAGTCAGGTTACTTATGATTAGAGCAACTTTCTCAACTCAGAAACATATATACTTACTATGCATTGACTATGGTATTTTTAATAGATATCTGATCGAATAACCTACTTAAACCTAATTAAAAGTTATAGAATATTAAAAACAATACTTCCCCGGTTTAATTTCGCTGATTAAACAGCACAGGCAGAAAAACATTCAAATGCTAGAACGTTATCCAAAGTCGTTGACAGTTCACTTCACCGTTTCTTTGTTGATTTTAAGTAGTCAATATCTTGATTCGTAGGTAACCAAAACTCTTGACTACATTTACACTGGTTTTTTATGTAGTAATGTTCACTTCTACAGCTGTAATCGCTAGTTTCTTGATTAATACTTAATTTAAATATTATTCTAAAGTACGATCTGCAATTTGACGTTTCGTCCGGCTGGGGTTGCCAGAATGTGTGTGGGTTGACATGTTTCTTCATATTTCATTTAGTCTTTTATTTATTTTTAAATGCACCCAGCGAAACGGTTCATTTCTGTTTGTGTAATAAATTAAACATTTTCATGGTCTGTTTTTTCGTGGGTGTTTCTATCTTCTATTCTGCGAAGGACGGGAGGCTAGCTTGTTGTTGCTGGCTTAGTCAAATGTGCCGCGTTATTTATGACTGGGATCTTTATTGATTTAGCGACTTCATGCCCGAGGAAGAAATATTTTTTAGGTAAGAGTATAATGTATGTAGGGTACACGCCTGCCTATTAGGGATGTTTTCAGGGTTTATATCTACGGCGTGATAAGAACATTACACAACTAGGGTGGTAAAACAAAGAAAGTCCGAGATCGCAGATGTTTGCGGCCCGAGCTGCAAGCGAGGGACGTAAATATGCGATCGAGGACTTTCTTTATCACCTGCGGTGTTGTGTACATCATTTTATGTCTACAATTGACCAGAAAAGTAAAAGCCACTTTATGGCCAGGTGTGGAATAAAATTATTTTGATTTGCGGTTGGACTATCTTATAAAATCATTGATGTTAGTATCAGGATGCTATACTATCAAAGCTAGGATTCCATGACCGGACAATTACAATAATATTCACCAATCACATAAGGGAGCCCTAATTAAACAAAAAAAAACGACAATAGCTCGGTATCATCGCTACACAACGATCTCCGTCAAAAACCGTCGGGTAGCGGAGTCAATATATAGGTAAAAAAAAACAATAAGAATATACTTAAGTGAAAAGAGGAAGACCCAATAGAAAAAAAACTTCAGGAGATTTATCCAATTTTGTAAAAAGAAATACCATATAAAACTAATCGATCATTGAAATTCTTACGCAAATTAATAAAGATGGTGCCTACCATAAGTCGATTATAGTAATATTGTAGACGAAAACCTCAAATTTTCCATGAAACGGCTAACTTTAAAGGCTTAGCAGTTTAAAGAGCCCGATGCTGAATAATCTGCGGAAATCTCGCAAAAGCAAGGGCTGCGGAAAACTACACAGCCATTAATATTTTTATATCAAGCCTTTTCTTAGGGAGATCATAATTTCCCCAACAACCTCGGCGACTATTGCGACATAATAGCGTATGTTATGACTACTGCAATTTTACGGGGTTTTTATTGTCACCGGTCCATCTTAGATGAAAAGTAAATGCCTAAACAGGCCAGATTTATTCCTGACATCAGACTAAAACAACACATTGTTAGCTGCACAACACACACACACTGCGACAAAACTGAAATTGTTAGCTGAGTTTCCCAAACGCAGGTTTTCCTAGTACTTAATTTTCTTTTCGGCGTTATTTCTAGTCGCAAAATTTTCCAGTTTTTTACTATTTCTTGGTAGCGAATTTTATGGTCGTATTTTTTTACAAACGCTTTTTTTCAATTCGTTTTATTACTTAGTAGCATATTTTTTGGCTCGCAATATTTCCTTCGTTTTATCACTTAGTTAGCATAATTTTTGGTCGCTATACTGTAGTGGTAGTGGTTAGTGGGGGTGATTTTTTCCCTTCAACCATATTTTGTGTCTCTTAAAACTAATTTGGGTCCTAAACTACCATTTTCGATAAAGTCAATATAGTCCAAAAATGGTAAAGTGGGCTAATGTCATAATATGTATTTTATGTTAAACTTATTATAGGCTCATAATTTAAGGAACAGAAACTATTTCCGAATCATAGGACAATCTTTGTTTAGATACAGACGGATCGCATCTATTCAAGCTATGCTTAGCCGCCTTCAATTTCAGTTCAATTAACCGCGGTGATTATGCTAATATACCAGGCAATTGCTTCCACGTTGGTGGTACCGCAGCGTTGTAATTAAAGTTCATCAGGCAGTCGCGGCGCGTCTTCAACTCTCGGATATATCGGCAACTGTGTAGCTACCAGTTACACAGACCTGGCCGCTCCGGCCCAGCTCCCCCTTTGTGGTCGTTACAAACTGAGACATCGGGGGAGGTGCGGGTGCATCTGCTATGGGTGTTGTCCAGGTAGTCCGTATCGAGGGGAGGTTACAACACGAATATTTTTAGTTAACAGTTTCATAGATGCCCAAGTTTATCAAAAGTGTCTGCCGATGTCTTAAATAGACTCGGGCAAATATTTAGCAAGAGAAGAGAACAAGTGAAATATTTATCTAAATGAATATTAATGTTTTCCGCACCTTCGCTCAAATCCGCTCTCCTTGGCCTTACCTGTTTGCGAGCAGTGCTACGTTGGTCTAACTATCCTCATAAATCGTCCAAGTGGTGAAGCGGTTGGAGATTTTCGTAGCAAGTCTTTAGAGAGCACTCGTGGGAACGGTTCAGTTGAATATTTCCTGTGCATTAAGACACAGCGTTACACTTTGGGAATTTTTCTTCCCGGGAACAGACGACGTTGAAATATGCGGAATGACGGATTCTTGAAAAATGCAGGCGGTATTCTAAATACAATTTATTTGTAGCTACTCGAAGGTATACTATATCTTAATGCACAAAGGAGTTATATTAGTTGCGAAAAGAGTGTACAACAAATACAGATTAGTATTAAAAATACATTATCGCGGGTGAAAGAAATCAAAATGGTCGTGCTAATTTAATTTAAAGTTGTTCCGTGAGAGAGACTTTAGGGTAATTGAGATGCTAGCAAGTCGGTATACGGTAAATGCTATTCCCTCGGCAATAGTAGAATCATATCAAATTTCCTTCGAACGTAGACAAACATACGAAGTTAACTCCAGGGAACATGTTCTCGCAACAACATGAACAATCGCAAATTCGTCTCGCGGCTGCAGCGTTGTGCATTTGAACTGAGATCTAATTCGGAGCCTGGGAAGGTTCAGCTACATTCGGATCGCACATTGCTCTATTTAAACACAAAGGTGAAGTAGGCAGGAGTAGGATAGCGCTCGCTAATGCCAGGATTTGACTCCAGTCGAATGGTTTGAATAGGTCGGCTGGCACCGAGCATCGAGTCGGGAATATTGTCTCAAGACAACGAGCTTCATAATGAGACGCGGCCCGGCAAATTGCTGCCCCAGCCCGCCCGCTACCCGCCTCAAGGGAAATTAAAACCGTTTATTTAGAGACATACAGACATACATCAACGGCAGAAATGCGCTTAAAATCCCTGTATGAAGACTAATGAGCTAATTATTGTAGGGCTACGCCCGCACTCCTAATTAGTTCCTTCATCTCTGAGGGCTCCGTTTGACGAAAATGTTAATGAATGTCAATTTCGACATTACATTAATTAAGAATACATCGAGATGATTTTCTAATTTCTACTGTTGCCTCTTGCTTGCTTGTCTATTTTGGGCAAACAAACACATTATGTTAGAAAGTTAGAACATGCCTAAAGTATCATCAGGGTGTATTTTCAAAAACGTAATTTCGCTGTCATGACATATTGGCGAATACTGAGAAGATTCTGCCTTATTAGAATTGGACTTTTGGTTACAATGTAGAATCAGTAAAGTTCTAACAAGTAACCAACGAATGCCAGTCCAGTGAGGAGGAATCTTTTAAATATTGGTGGCCAGAGAAATTACGCCAGCGAAAATACACCCATCAAGCTAAAATTGGTTAATAACGTTGTTTGATTCTTAGAAAATTACGGTGAAAATAAACTTCAACTTTTTTAATCTTTACTTTTCATAAATTAAGAATATCCTACTGCTTAATATTATAAAATTTATAAATTTATAAATGTGAAAGTTAGTGAAGATGTTTGAATGTTTGTTAGTTGTTACTAAATAACGCGGTAACGTTTAAATGGATTGAGATGAAATGTGGTGTACAAGTAGACCAAGTCCTGGATTACAGCATAGGATACTTTATATATTTATTTGCTAGCCTATCGTAGTCTACCATTTTCCTTGAAAATAATCATAGAGAGTCGCTCCGTTTTAAATAGACTCGGTTAACTGCGTGTTTGTTTTATCAGAGATTTGGAACAAAATTACCTTTAGTTTGTATTTAATTTATAGTTTTAGTTCTTTATCAGAGTAGGTATCTAAGTGAAACAATCCTATTGTCGGCGACTTTGAATTGTATATCAAATAAATGGTGGTTACAGAGTAAAGTTAGGTTGATGCTAGCCCAAATTTGACAACATCATCAGTATTTGCCATCAGAGAGTTTCAGTCCCTGCAACCCGACTCCATCATTGTATCAAGCTCGATGGTGCCATAATATTGCGTTGTCACCCAACTTACATAAGAACCGGTCGTATTGTTGAAATTTATTCAATAACTAAATAAACAATAAAAATAAATAACCCTAAACTAAAATAATCATACCTAAGACTGAAGCTAACACTTCCTATTAAATTATATCTGAAAAGGGCTCCCGTGGCGTGGCAGATGTGACGGCGCTAGCGTTTCCCTCATGTTGCGTCCCACACCAGCACTCGAGCCATCTTCCACGGGACCAGGGAGATCCCGTCGGGTCTCTTTCCATTGTCTGAAACATGTTATGCGAAGTATATTTCTGACCAATATTATTCTGCCAGATGAGGGTAACACGCTTCAATTAGCAAATAAGAGGAGGCGACGAAAAAAACTTTTTCAACGCTGGCACAACATCCATCACGGCGGTTACGCGGCAAATCGCTGACAATATCGATTACTGCCAAGAAAAATATATTTATGGCACTTGCCAGCAACTTCCTGCATTAATCCCTTGTTTGTTTTACTTTATAACGGAAACTCGAAACATTTCCGCCTCATAAGGGTTCGAAGAGGATATCCATCAATGACATATTGTTGCTTTGGTTTTTCTATTTATAATAATGACACGATTCTCTTAATAAATATTTCTGTCCCTATATAATTCTACTTTTACAGTATTTTGCCAAAAATTGTTTAAGATTAGCTTTGAATTGTTATGGCCTAGACCAAAAAAATTAGTTCAAGGTCAAAATGAAATGATTTCCGCTTCATCGGAAAAATACATATTGGGCACAATTATCTTTAATTTTAGACAGTACAAATGATCTACTTTATTACTTAAAAATTCTGCCTTGTAATGTACCTACCAGTAAATTAGCTAATTAGTTACGTTTTTAGCACTCGTTTATGCATATTACATATCGAATGTCGATATCAATTCTAAAAGCGATAAATCGCAAGCAAAATGAGGAAGGTCAGAAAAGTCAGGGCAGTGTCGCCTTACAATCTGCACTCAATCACTCAATACGGTGTGCGCTCGGCGACGACAGTGAGCGATTTACGTGGCCGCCGGTGATTAATATAGGATCTCATAAAATAAGCCTATTTAGTTTTATCATCATTTTTAAAGTCACGCACTAATAAAAGCCAGAATTCAACGAACTATGTTACACTGGCAGGTCAACATTCACAAATGTTGCCATCTAATTCTAAGCTGGCTCATCTAATTCTGGAGCCCATTTTTGTACGGGTTTACAGTTTACAAGTCGGTAGGTTTTAGTTTTGCATGCATAGTTTACGATGAACTTACATAACAGTTGGACGAATTGCATTAAATAAATTCAAGTCATTATAATAGCTATCCATGTTCGGCAAATACCACATTATTACAGTAATATTGAAATCTACTCATCCTCATTTTATATACGTGGTATACGAGTACGCCACCAAACACCGGTGGCGTTGGTTCAGCAGAAATGCCTATTCTTGATTCTCATTTTTGATGAGTCTTAGTTTGAGCTATGCTCGTGCATTTGATGCTCATAAGAAGCAGAATTTATTGACATTTAAAATATATAAAATAAAATAAATATTAGGGGACAATTTTGCAGAAATCGAACTAGTCCCATAGTAAGCTCAATATGGCTTGTGTTATGGATACTAGACGACGATATATTTAATGAATACAAATGCTTAAATACATAGAAAACATCCAAGACTCAGGAACAAATATCATCACACAGATAATATTTGCTCTTACGGAGATGCGAACCCAGGACCGTCAGCTTCGTAGGCAGAGTCACTAACACTAGGCTAAACCAGTCGTCAAATATGGTTGCAGGTTTTACAATTCTATCGATTAGATACAATTTAAGGGATGTAATGGGCTTTATTTTACATCAAGTTAAGGCTCTGTAGGCTACTAGGATACTTGAGACAACACTTGTTTGCGATACACTTCACAATAATAAGGTATCGTCTAACAAATAAACAAGGAATTATTCTGCTTGCGTTTTGCGATAAAAATGTTATTTTCGAACAAATTGGCAGGCAATTTTGTTCTCTGAATCGTTTCGAATGATTTCCAGAACTACCTATCTCTACCCGACCGTTCCTAATTTGATATTTATAGGCTCACTGAAACAGATAGGATGATCCAGACAAAGGCAATGAAGTTTTCAATTTATTATTACAGATAGGAATATTTTTTGGGAATAGGCTAATAACAGATACTATCGACTCAACTGAAGTTTGAGACGAGAAGCTACTAATTATAATAGCTATGGTTATTCTAGTATGAGTGTACCTATTTGTGGGCCAAGTATCCAAATCCAGAATATCTAGTTGGAATAATATACGACAGAGACAAACAATCGCGTGAGGAATGGCCCCGGAGATAGCCGCGACGCGCCTCCTCCGGGCGACATTTTTCACTCTCCCTTCAATTTACCTGCTGAGTTCATCTTGAATAATTTATATCTACTGTTCACAACTAGATATGGCTGTATTTGTGTATGTTACGCAATCGGAATAGGGCTCACAGTCGACTGGCAACGCTCCCAGAAGAAAATGTAAAGGCAATCATTTTAATATCTACCGGGATTCTCACGCGGATTTATCACTAAGCGCATTGTTGTGTTGCTCCTCAGACAATCCATTTTACCTTTCTTTTTAAATATTACGCTTTTGTACAAAACTATTTTTTTTTTATAATAAGCTTTTGTATAAAACAATATACAAAGGAATAAACGAGACTGGTTCATTCAGTTGAGTAGGAAATTTAATTAATTACCGTTAATTATATTATTGAAATCATTCATGTGTATCCGCAAAATATGAGGGGGAGTTAAAATAATAGTCAGGGGTGCATAGGTATATCTATTTATAAGCAGATATCAATTTATATAGGCACCCGTAGTGTAATTACCCAAAGCATTAATCATATTTTGTTTATTTGTTAAAACCTACCAAACGAAAAAATGTTATCGCGATCATTATTTGTCTCCCTTGTCATTCGAGTAAACGAATGCTTCATTTAATTATGTACCTCACTTAACAGATAACCAAATTGCTGTTTTGAAAAAGTATCAGCTTCAGTTTTCTATTAACTTCTTTAGTACCCATTTCATTTTCCATTTGTGTTATATTTCTTTTCCGTTCAAGTAGTTATTATGAAACTTGTTGCTGTAAAGCTTTTCTGTTTCCATTTTTTAATGCAATACTTTAGTGATTGTATAACTATACGTATTTTGCTACTTGCGGTAGCTAAATAAAGTAAGTAGGTACGTACCATTTCATGTGAATTGAACAAATACAATTACATTCCATAAAAATATGAAAAATGGGTCAAGTCTCAAAATCCAGTTTTGATAAAAATTGTGAGATCATAGTGAAGAACCAGATCAGGCATCCCTTAAACCCTTAATATAAATAAATAAATATTAGGGGACAATCTTACACAAATCGAACTAGCCCCATAGTAAGCTCAATAATGCTTGTGTTATGGATACTAGACGACGGTATATTTAATAGACATAAATACTTAAATACATAGTAATATACAGGGTGTCCCAAGACTATGCGACATAAAGGGAAAGTACCTCAAATATTGTGGATAGGTTATTTTCCTAAAAGGAGACTTTACTTTGTTTAAAAAAATAATTGGAACTCTATTCAAAGATTTTTGAAAAATCACCTGTTTTAACCAGGAATCGAACCCACCAAATATGAAAAAAGAAAACAATTTTTAATTTCACTATACCGATCGAAAAGGTACCCCATAGAATTTTTTTTTAAATAACACAGGAAACTCTTAAACAAAAGGAAGACCGAATAAGTACCGAATCGTCTATGTAGCAAAATGTCTAGTGACGCAAATGGATCAAGAAGTGAAATGTCAGTCGTCCAATTAGCATTTTGTCCAATGAGAGTGTTTAGAAATCATAAACACACCAGCTGGCAGCAGGGTGGCGAAAGGTCTTTTTGACAGTAGGCGTCAAGATCCACCAATCACACCACTTGATTTTGACATCTACTGCCAAATAGACCTTTCGCCACCCTGCTGCCAGCTGGTGGATTTCTGATTTCTAAACCCTCATTAAAATAACGTTCATAATATAGAACATCAAAATAGCAATTCGTCTGTGTAGCATAATGTACGAACTGCATCAAAAAAGCTCAACAAAACAGTCAAATCTTATCGAAAGCAGTTAGCCTAAGTAGCATAATGACCAAAAAGCAACACGTCCAAATAAATGTATACTGTAGTATAAAAAACCGGTCAAGTGCGAGTCGGACTCGCGCACCGAGGGTTCCGTACAAAATCGTCAGTAGATACGTGAATAATTCAAGAAAAATTGTATGGTGGGACAAACTTAACTTTGCTCTTGTAAAACTGTTGTCCCCATATATCGACATATGCCGCGGTTAGTTCAGTAGGAGCAAATAAGGTTGTCTTACGATTTTTGCGAATTTCTGAAAAACGCTGCAAGTTAGAAAAACCGTTTTATTTTTCCTGTAATATTTAGGATAATATTAATAATCGGTAATTATTTCAGATTTTTCTGTTCAGTAAATTCGGAGATAATAGGGGGGGAATGGTATTATTTTAAACGTTTTTGGTCTTAAATCAAAAACTACACGTTTACTGAAAAAAATAAAAACAGTTTTGAAATCTTCATATTAAGCCCTTTCATTTGATATCCCACTCGATATATTAGCTCAACTTTTGATTTTAGACATCCCATTTCGGTCCCCTTTAAAAAAAAAGTAAAAAAGGTATAGGTTTTTTTTTCTGTTCCATAGGCTCAAATTAGCGGTTTTTAACACTATTCCAAATTTCAAGTCGATAGCATCAGTAGATCCTGAGATATCTTGCTGTGACAGACGGACAGACAGACAGACAGACAGACAGACAGACAGAGTCGCACCATAAGGGTTCCTTTTTTACCATTTTGGTACGGAACCCTAAAAATGTGTACGTGTCAGGGAAAGACTAACAAGGAGGGGTACCCAACTGTCCGACTCCGATTTGATTCATTTTGATATATGTTATAGAGTACGTACGAGTACGTCAAATATTGTGGATGGGATATTTTGCTGAAATAACTTTATTTTATCTTTAAAAACAATTGGAATTGCATTCAAACATTTTAAAAAATCGCATACAAAAATTAAAATTTAAATGTTAAATTCCATGGTCATCCAGGCTAGTTTACGCAAATTGAAGAAAAGTCGATTCTGTAAATTGACTGTTATGTGAAGATGCCGGAATCATAAAATACGCAATTAGCATACAGGATGTTTGGATATTGAATACATTCCTTTTAAGGGGTTATAGTACAAAACATTTGCAACAAAAAAAAGTCATATAGTACTCTGTCCGTAAATTATTGTATGCTAATTGCGTATTTTATGATTCTGGCATCTTAACACAACAGTCAATTTACAGAATTGACTTTTCTTCAATTTGCGTACTAGCCCGGACGGAAGACCATGGAATTTAACATTTAATTTTTAATTATTGTATGCGACTTTTTAAAATGTTTGAATGCCGTTTCAATTGTTTTTAAAAATAAAATAAAGTCTTATTTCAGCCAAATATCCTATCTACGATATTTGACGTACTTTCTCTTCATGTCGCATAGTCTTGAGACACCCTGTATGCTTCTTTAATAAACGTCACCAAATATTATAATACATTTGTGCCCGCTGTTTTTCCAAATTGGCGGGCGTACTGCCATGCCCCCTGAATCCCGCAACTCCACTCGAATTTACGCTAAACAAAAGATTCAAGGAACAGAATTTAACTTTAAATTCGTTTTTAATTATTCCAACAATTATTTCACTCGAAACTTTTGAGAGGAACACGTGAGTCGTGTGAAATACCAAATACACAGTGAAGTGACATCAACAATAAGTAAGTTGGTGTAGCGGCGGTCCCAGGTACCGTGTTGCAGCGCTCAGCGTCTGCAAATTGAATTCCTAAGTTATTCCTCAAGTTGTGAAGGCACGAATGAAGTGAGGTTGTTCCAAGTTGTTGTTCCTTGAGTCGGGACTCGATGATTAGAGTCGCACGCGAACTACTCGACGTCTGCGACGCGATAGTGATTCTGATTGCTGACGTTCAGATCCTTTACGCTTATACACACATACGAGTACAAGTAGGTATTTCATATTCGGTGAATCGAGATGGCCGGTTCACCCCTCTCTCCTTGGGAAACGAGAACTGGTGCACACCTAAGGTGGTTACCTAGCATCGACAGATACAGAAGGTGGCACTTTTGGATACGGCGTGCATTGTCAGGAGACTCCTCTCTCTGCAGCCCCAACCACCGGTAGCTGCCGGCATCACCCTAGGTAAGGTTTTTTTAATGTGTCGTTCATATTTTGTAATGTAAATAAATACAATTGTATTTTACTTTTTATAAATACATATTTAAAATAATGATATACTGGAAAATACTCAAATACTACTAAAACTTACTATAATCAAAATACTCACTACCTATATTTAAAGAGTTCTTTCTATTATTCCAAGATCCCATCATCAGATCTTGACCTGCTGCCAAACCCAGCCGCCTTCGAATGATTGTGACTTAGACTCACAATTATGATATCACCTGTGTGGTAAAGATGTAGAGTTTTGCGAAAATGTATTTTTTTTCACAATCAAATGCCGCTGTCTTGTTATTATCAAACATAGAGTTTTTGTGGCAAAAACGTCAATTAATTAGGGACTTCCTTCCGATATTAAATTTATCGATAACTGTTTCAAATACTTATTTCGAAGTGACATTTCATAGTAGATATTAAGTTTACCGGATGAAATAGAAATTAACTAAAATGCTGATTACTACACATAATCGATGTTATATAATCAGAATATACAGGGAGCCAACCTAGTGAGGTTGGCTGCATTTCTTCTTTTATTATGACTAGTTAGTGATACTATCGAGCTCCAACCGATGGAAACCTGCGCTCGACTGCGGATTATTGGCAATCTGATGGACACCCTGACGATGCCTAACCCCTGACGCCGACATATCGATAAATTAATATCGTTGGGAAGTCCCTATGACAATTTTATTCATGTTGGTTATTATGTAAAATACTAATCACTAAACACACTTTCACATTAAGGTATAACATTACTAAGGTGTTAAGCACCTACACACAAAATTGAATTGTCCTAACTTCATGTGAAGAGCAGTATCATCCACAATAAGGATGCCGGTTCAAGGACACGTAGGGCGAAGGGTGAACCACACACAACTAACAGAATGTAGTGAAAGCCTGCATCTCACGAGAGAGCATACGTCAAGGATGGGGGGTTGTGTCGAGCTAAAATTAACCCGTTCATTGTGTAGGCATGTCCCTACGTCAAACTGATGAAATTCCGGGAGACAAGCGCCGAGTACTGTGACAGAGAGTGAGTCTTGACTTAATAAATTGAAACATTGTTTATGACATTTTTCATTCTCTTCTCATACAGTGCTAAAATACAACTTTATAAAGCACGTCTCTTATGTGTATGTATTTTACGCAGGTGACTCGAGAGCCAGTAGGTACTCGTAATTAATCACCCTCGCCTGTGTACTCTGCCGCGCGCACCGTGCAGCGTATGCACTAACACGCCCCAGCCCTCTGCCTACATTCATTAACTTCGCCACGAAATGCGAGCATCATATTACTGTCTAAAATAGCCCCGGCTCTAACTTTATCAAATTATCCACTAGGAATGAGCAAGTTAAACAAGATTCCACACTTCTGTATTTACGGGCAGTGCTGTCCGTTGGCAATTAATGTTACGTTCTGTTAAGGGGCAGCAACTTGTGTCGTATTAGTTAAACTTTACACGATTTCCGACAGCTAGGAGATCCAATTAGCAATATCATCCGGTGTGAGTGTAACGAGGCCGGAGCGGCAATAAGCGGCGGCGGTACAGTTAACATACTGCAAATTGCTGTAAAATTTACTTAAACTCTTGTTTCATCTGAGATAGAACGCGGAACGGAGATTAAGCGAATTGTTACAGACTGTCTCAGGCTTTACAGGTAATAGTCGTTTATTACATTATACAACTTACGGAGAATATTGAGTACAGTCAAATATGCTTCAGCTTACGTTTGTCAGTATCTTTAAAAATGTGATCTTAATGTCTTGCTTACTCAAATTTTGAACCTAAAATTTAGCATATATTGTGCTTGACCCACAGAAATAGAAGGTAGTACGAGGTAGAAGGAAAAGTGTATATATCTCGCGTGCTAAAAAGAAGTGGCGACGACCTACTTTGCACGCCGTCAACTTCAATTTTCGTCAGTATTATTATCAGATTTGAAAATCTTATAATAAACGTGTAATTAATTGTTCAAATACCATCAAATTAAATGAAAAAATTATGTTTTCCATCACTAAATTACACTTTTGGCGTCAAACGCCAGGCGAAAAACGTTACACGCTTGGTTCTCATACAAATCGACGATCTATTTCCTGCTGTCTCGATATACCGGGTGTGGCCTGTAATACGAGCAAAAAATTAAACCGTAGATTCTATTCCTCAAATAATAAAACTTTTGTTCAACCACTTTTTAAAAATATGTAGTCCTTAGATTGTCTCTTTTTCATACAAAGTAATTAGTATTTTCAATGTACATCAAAATCCGTCTAATTACCATTGCTTGTCAATCTTGTCACCCTACAGACGTAATCAATTTCGCAATACATTGCGTGTTCGGATAAACTTTAAAGTGTGCTAAAAATCAAACCACAAGTTATTTTTAAAAGTCGCTGAATAAAAGTTGTCTAGTTTGAGGAGTAGAACCTACGGTTTAATTTTTTGCTCGTATTACAGGCCACACCCGGTATTTTTGTGGTTTCACCATTGAACGACAATTTTTAATCATATTATTTAATTTGATAACTACATGATAGAATTAAAGATGGAAGACTAGCGAGAAAGGGGAAAATCAAGGATAGGTACTACACATAATAATACTCATGTATTTTTGAAGATAACAAAGATCTCATTGTTGTTAGTAAAAACGTAAGAACTTGAAAAAATTATGTTAGTATTAAAAACTAAAAGTAAGATTAGATTTTACAATTTTAATTATTTGTACCATTATAGGACAACAAACTTGATCAGCAATCATCCTCAGAATGCTGTTTGTGCTACCCCTTATTCTGCTCAGCAGAGATGCCGCCTTCTTGCGCACAATTGCTGCAAATCCGTCGGTAATAAAGAGAAAGTAGCCGTCATGTCACACAGGGTAATCAAGGTGGATCTCGAATTCTCGATAGCCCCTATAGATTATGTAAAGTCTTACATAAAGGTTCATGTTAATGACATACAAAATACCTTGTCACTTCGTTTTTACAGCATTGTCACAGCTAGTCTTAAAATAATATTGAACTTCTCCACAATTAGAGGGATTCGGGCAATAGGATTGTTTATCTTACAAATAACGTAAAATTATTTACTTTACTGGCATTTATCCGCTGCTTCGCCTGCGTTATTCCCGTGATTATCCCAATGCATCTTACTGGGATATAAAGTATCCTATGTTTCAATCCAGACCTTGGTCTACTTGCATGCCAATTTTCAGCTCAATCCATTCAAGTGTTAGTGCGTTATTTAGTAACAAACATCGAAATATCCTAACTTCTAAACATCCACACATCTTCAAAAACTTCCACATTTTATAATAATAATATTAGTGTGATAGCAAAGGACAAGTAGTCCGACTTCGGCCGTTTAGGCACGGTAGACGGTAGTTTTTGTTCCGATAAAAGGTACATCGGGAGCGCGCATGTGTGCGCGGCGCGCCGTGTACGGACGCACCACAGGCAAGCATCGGCGCGTGCTTAGTCAGGGCTGAGCTCTCGACGCAAGCGGTCGAACGTTCAAAATGTCTGAGGACGAAGCAAAGTATAGAAGACGTATATACTGCAGTGTGTTCGGATGTTTGAAGAATAATGCGCAAAATCCAGAATTGTCATATTTCTGCATTCCTAAGGATCCCGAAAGGTGTGTATTTTATTAGTACCTATATAAATGTTATATTTTAAGTCGTTTATAGAATGTTTGATAGTTTTGTGATCAAACTACTTATACCAATTAAATAGAGTAGATAATTATTTTCTTTGACAGAGATGAGTAAAATTAACAGATTTTTTAAACGTGTACTAATTAAATAGTAGTTGATTCTATTGATACATAAAATGCCTTAAACACGAGAGTGGTTTTATGAAACAAACCGAAATATCCTTGCGTTACTTACATGTACACATACCAATACTAATTTATTTAAACTATTATACTTAGGTAATAACATTAACATCAGACGTGTGCGATCAGATACTTTCATATTGAAATAAGTAACTTTTACTAGGTTGACCTCGAACGATTGTTCGTTCGATCGAGGTCAACCTAATAAAAGTTACGTTCGTAGTAAGTAGGTATTTTACAGAACCGACGAGCGGCAGCCCTGTGCCTTAGGCACGCTCTGGTGTCGCGCGCTCCTAAACGGCGAAGACGAACTACTTGGTTGTCTTTATACTTTGGTTTAGGAGCGTGCGATACGTACTCATACAGACGCGCTATGAGTGCGATCCGTATTGGAGCATTCTTAAGCTTTCTTAAAACGTTGCTTATAGTGTGTTCCTCCACGTTTCTTTTGTAGGAAGAAAAATTACTGCTATTATACTGTGGTGATAGTGTGATTGTTACTGTATATAGATATTAACCACTGGTGACAGTGTACGATACAATGATTCTTCATTAATATCGCTCACGTGAAACAATTGAGCACAAATATTATTTGGGCTGTCTTCTTTGAATCCTTTGCCAATGGTTCACATAATTGGCAAAGAGATCACATTTGCCTGGCGCGACACGTAATTGCCCCAGCGGAGTTCATACAATAGCCTCCTTTAATTATTGTATCCACTCAAGTATGACACTTAACGCCCGGGCATAGTTTACCTTGATTATCACCCTCGTTAATTAATGTCGTACTTGAACAGTCTATTTCACTCCTTGCCTACATTTCAATAAATACCTATCGTCGGGGATAGTGCAATACCGCGTAAGTAGCATATGCAATTAAGGTTCAGTTTTAAGCAAATTTGTTAGAAATTGAAACCTTATCTACATGTGCTACTTACGCGGTATGGCACTATCCCCGACGCTATGTACCTTCGTTTAAGATCAAATGACGTGTATGACCATGTCATTCTCACAATCAAGCGATGAAATGCTGCCAGCGTCCTCGGTACCATGCCGCAGGGGTTATTTTTAGATTTACTATAGTTTTAGTTTATAGTATATTTAATTTTGTTTTTAGGGTTCCGTACCTCAAAAGGAAAAAACGGAACCCTTATAGGATCACTCGTGTGTGTGTATCTGTCTGTCACAGCCAATTTGCTCCGAAAGTACTGGTCCGATTGAGTTGAAATTTGGTACATACAGGGTGTCCCTAAAACCAACTTATATACGAAAAGTGCTGATAGACCAACTCATAAGATACCAGATTAAGTAAATTTGACCTCAGTAAAAGTTTGTCAGTTGGCCACAGTAGAATATCAATTTTTTTTTTAATTTTTTGATATTCTACTGTGGCCACAGCATGAAAAAATTAACAGAAATAGGAATTACGTCCCATAGCATAGTTATTTGGCTACCCATATCAAAAAACAGATTTGAAAAATACTTGATATTTTGGTCATGACACTCAAATAACCGAGTCAGGGTATCACTTAGCACGAGTTTTGCAAAAACGTCAATATCTCGAAAACTAAGAAATTTTTACTGAGGTCAAATTTACTTATACTGGTGTCTTATGAGCTGGTCTATCAGCACTTTTCGTATATAAGTTGGTTTTAGGGACACCCTGTATATTAAGGTTAATGACTCAAACACGGACATGTCACGAAAATATATGAATTTTTTATCATGGGGGCCAATCTTGGGGGGTCAACTAGAAAATTTAAAAAAAAGTTACTGTGAGAATCTCAAATGTAATTTTTTTATAATTTTTATATCAATAATTTTGAAGTTACTTAGAATATAGGCAAAAATTTACCATTCCCCCTTATCTCCGAAACTATCAGACGTAGAATTTTGAAAAAAAAATGGATAATAGTCCTATACCTATAAGATTACAGGAAAACCTATAAAAAGTCTGTTCAATAAAGTATAATTGTTTTGAACGTACGGAACCCTCTCCACGTGAGTCTAACTCGCACTTGTCCGGTTTTATCTTCTATGTACTATTTATTATATTAAATCTTACTACCAAATACGAAATAATAATAAGCAGACTGGGAAAAGAGTTCAAAGGTCGTTCGAGTTGCGTTCCGCCGGCAGCGGTGCTTAGTCATTATTGCAAGTGGACCACAGACAACTCGTCACTACTTCACTTTATGATGCCAAAGAGTTAAGGATGCTTGTTCGCAGTTCGTTTTCCACGATCACTGGTCCCTGTTATTAAACTATCAGTGAGATAAAATATAAAGAAGGGAGGTATACCAGCTAAATAAACCACGCGAGAAACGGTGAGTCGAGTAAAGCACAAGTGGAATTATTTGGCGTTAGAAGTGATAAATTCGTAACTCCCAACGTATCAATTAATTGCCTCTTGAAAATTATTAATAATAAGTGTTCGCAAAGCTCCAAAATCGTTCTCCTGTTAATGCAGTTATTAGAGATAACATCTGCTGACCCGATTACCGAAACGTCACGAAATGATAATTTATTGTCATTTTGCTAATCAATGTTCGGATCCATTTAAGAGCTGTAATAGCTTTATCTACATTCCTGATTGCAAAGCGGCTAACTGTGATTTTCCGTAATCTGAAAGTAAGTTAAACATTTAATGAACTCAAATAAAATCCGAGATAAAAAAGGACGAATCCAACCCGAGAGCGGTAATTATTGGCAGTCGTAAATCAAATATAAATGGTTCCATTTTCGTTTTGGTGTGTACGGAAACACTAAAAGGCCTTGGGCAATGCCGCTAAATGAAGATTTGTGGCCAGCAATAAAATACCATTGTGTTGTGCGTCCCATGGAGTCTAAGGCTGGGGCGTCTATGTGTGGGCCGATAGATTTTAAACGGGGTCTATACAAATCACACAAAAATTAGTACATTACTGCAGAGGCCGGGAAATAAGGGGTTGCCGGCCCCCAGTCCGATGTGCGTGTCGGCCGTGTGTAAGGCACACGGTCGGACGCCCTTGGGTGGTCTGGCCAAGCGAACTGGTTCGAGCCCAGTGACCGCAACGGCCAACCACCCGGCCCGACAATCACAATGCCCGAAAGTGGGTTGTGAGTTTGTCAGGTTTTAAAAAAAAAAAAAAAAAAAAAAAGGGTTGCCGGCCGAGTACATATAGATGGCCGAGCTAAAGCGAGGCCAGATAGTTTCGAGGCTAGCAAAGCAACCCCTTTTCACGCCGAGGTATGTATAGTGCTTTTCTCAAATATGCAATGAAATAAATTAAAAACACTCCAAAAATCTTAACTTTATTTTCTAGAGACACTAAAAGCAAAGTACTTTTTTTTCTTCACCTTGTAGTTTTCGATTTAAGATGGAAAACGTTTCAATGAATACCGTTCCTGCCTATCATCTTCGAAGTTAGTGAACAAAAAAATGTGTAATAATTACAGAAAAATCGCAACATAAACTAACCTGCTGTTACTAAACTAACCGCGACCTATGTCGGGGCAACAGTTTTCCAACAGCAAAGTTAAGTTTGTCCCGCCATACAGTATATCTTGAACTATTCAACGTGTCTAGTTACAGGGTTGTACTTACATACAGGACCTTCGGTGCGCGAGTCCGACTAGCACTTTACCGGTGTTTTTTACCTATGTTTACGAGTGGACGAACTCACGGATGAACTGATTTGGAAAATTCTTTTTTTGTTTGAGAGGTTACACCTCTCAGTTGGTCCTATTGCAACAGATTAGGGTCTGATGATATGGGGTATTGGGGAAACTGAGGTAACTCTATATAGGCACATACGTATCAATTGAGGAAGGCAGCTACTTTTTACAGTATCACGTGCATTTGTTATAGAATAGGCTCGTTTAAAGTCGGTTATTTTAATTTTTGTTCAATTCTTCCTATCCTACTAATATTAAAACTGATGGTCTACTCGAAACCTGATGGTTTACCAGAGTTCACCTCAGTTGAAATGATTGTCAAGTTAAGTTTTGTACGAGTACTATGATATGAATAAAAAGAAAGATCTTACTTTATGTCGCTAGTGAATGGCACCGTTGCTATTGATAAACGTAACAAAACAGGAAGTCGTGCCATTTTATACGGACGCTTGTCTGTTTTATGGAATGAAAACTGGAAGCTCTATTCATCGGTGCAATAATAGCATTTGATTTTAATTAGGAAAAAGCAAATTAAGTTCTTGTTTTTAAAAACCAGGTCAAATGCTTAAGTCGTCATAAAAATAACTTAGCAAAGTATTCAATAACATCGAACATCTTCTAACACTTCTTGTTGGATTGTTATATATATGTTCAGGCTACTATTTATACATAACTAGCTATTCCGGTGAACTTCGTACAGCCACAGATTTTTTTTTTACATGTTTTAATAGTTATTCTGCTATTCGACTCTGTTATATACAGGTTGGGCAACTTGAAGGTATACAATATACAACTTTTTTTGCCGCCATTTGGTTTTGGCGGCAAAGTTGCTGCATGAAAATTACTTTGTGTAGATACGGCAAATTTGATAAGTGGTTTGTGGTTTCAACAAGACGGGGCCACGTGTCACACGGCACGAGCCACAATAGAAACATTAAAAATAACGTTTCCCGGTAAGAAACGGCACAGAATAAGTAATAGTACTTTGTACAGAAGTCGCACTGTCTAACGGGTGTCCCTTATTAGGCATAACTTAATAAGCCTAATATTAAAATGCATAACAGTTTAGGCATACGATGATTAAGCATACCGATTAGATGGCATAATCATAAAAACGCATACTAGTTAATTTACATACCGATTGAATTGGCATACCTGAAATCCGCATAATGTTATTAAGCATAACGAACGCATACTTTTATGCGTTCGGTATACGTGGGGCGTTTGTTGTCTACAGAATCCCTACTTTTTGGGATTTATCAACTAGTACTATTGTTTATAATACCTACAATAAAATATGTTCCCATTTTTACGATGTTTTTTTAAGATTTTGTGATTAATATTTTCCCCCTATTTATTCATTTGTTTTTATGCATGTATATGTAGGTTTATATTTGCCCCTGCGATTATTTACTTTTGGTAATTAGCTCTCGCTTTTGTTACCCTTCGCATCAACTATTTTATTTTTGGCATGTAAGTATACCAAGTCCTGGATTGAAACATAGAAAACTTTATATTCCGGCGGTAAAGAGTTCCTTTAGGACAATAACGGGATCTGCGCGGGCGAAGCCGCGGAAAATGCTAGTATTTAATAAAACACACATTATTGAATCAACATTAAATTTATTTCTATCACGTCATCTATCACTTTAAATTTAGGTAGTTTCGTTATAATATATAGTATATTACACAACTAGGGTGGTAATATAAAGAAAGTCCGAGATCGAAGATGTTTGCGGCCCGAGCCGCAGGCGAGGGACGTAAATATGCGATCGAGGGCTTTTTTTATTACCTCCCATGTTGTGTACTTTCATCATTTTATGTCTACACTTGGCCAGGACGACTTTTTCCGAACGCGTAGCGTGCGGAAAAAGCCACTTTATGGCCAGGTGTGGCACAAATAGGTTTATTGTTCTACAAAACATATTTTTTAATAAGAACAGGCAGTGATCTTATTCTGAGCAACAACTCAAAAAGAGGGGTGTTATTATTTAAGTTTTATTTCATGCTTTTTAAATGTTCTTTTAGTAGTACTATAGGTAGGGAAGTAATAGTACATTACACAACTAGGGTGGTAAAACAAAGAAAGACCGAGATCGCAGATTTTTGCGGCCCGACCTGCAAGCGAGGGAAGTAATATATGCGATCGAGGGCCAGATGTGGCATAATTATATTTTCTTTACTTTTTAGTATTTTATTGTCGGGAGTTTTTTATCTTCACTGTAGTTGAGCCACTAGGCCACTTAACTGGGCGTACTGGGTGTTTTCTTACATAAATAAAATTGGCTTATCAGCATATACTATAATTAGGGATGTAACGATACCGATACCGATATAATATCGGTATCGCCGATTATATATGACCGATATTTGAAGAGCGCGAAAAGAATTTGCTGTATGAATAAATCTGCAAAAAGTAATTTCAATTACTGACTTACTATGTTAATTAAATCTTTCTTTCTTTCTTAATAAAAAAAAACTGAATTATGAGTTGACAATTTATTTATTTTTACTTTACACTTTCAAGGTTGACTCTCTGTTAAATATAGCCAAGTTTTAGGTATAATAAGGACATACAAATATCTGAAGTTCATACTTCATTCTTTAGCTAAGATATCGGTATCGGTATCGGCAAAACTATGTATCGTTACATCCCTAACTATAATAGTGTAGGTATTTTAATAAATAAATTCGAGAGAAAGTACTTTACGTAATTAAACTGGAAGCGACAGTTTTCAAATCAAGTATGGATATGTCACTGTAAACATACTTGTACAACCTCTGCGATACCAATTATTCGATTAAGCATCTAAAATTAAAATGTCTGATTAGACATATTAAAATTATACTTTTTAGTATTTATGAACACTAATGTTATACCAAATAATTGTTAGACGTTTTAATAGTATGCAAATTAAAATATGCGTTTTAAAATATACATTTTAATATTATACGAATATACAATTATGCGTAACAACGGTATGCATTGTCAAAATAGGACGTTTTACTGTATGCGTTTTAATATAGACCCCTGTCTAACAAAACCCACGTTCGAGTCACAAAAATTAGCCGAATGCTACCTTCTCGCTATATTCAACAAGAATACTTCATATTTTTTATATTTCATAGAGTAAAATTTCAAAAACAAAGTGTATACCTGTTATTTGCCCACCGTGTATATATATATGTATATAAGGTGATAACGAACTAATTACCGATATTTTTACAGCTGATAGGTACTCGGCTCTTCGGAGTAAGTATAAAACATTATAGTTAGGATTTAAATATGATGTTTTTTGGAGGAATTTGCTGTTGGGCGATTCCGCTAGAGACGAACCTTGACATCAATTTCCAAGTCCCAAAATTTATTACTTTTTTTGATACCATCGTGTAGGGTGAGGTCTTAAATGAATTGTTATGGACTTAACTTCATATTCAGGATGTTAAAGCGCTTGAAAACCTTAGCATTCTAAGATTTAGGTCCAACTGCGAATCATACGATGTTGCACCCACGATCGTTTTAACAGTGAATAATTTATTGATAATTTCAGTTTTTAATACTTTTTTTATGTTTATATAGTTAATTGCTGTTTATTGTCTTTCAAATACTTTCAATATACATAAAATATAAATAAAAAATAAAGTAAAATAATTTATCTCTGTAAGTAGGCCCTCAAGGGCTCTTTTACAAGTCTGATTGAAGATCTGAACAATTCGTGAAAATTTCAAGTTTCTACCTATTACGGTTCACACGATAGAGCCCTGTGACAGACTGACAGCGAAGGCTTAGTACTAGGGTTCCGTTGGCACCCTTTGGGTACGGAACCCTAAAAATCATATGAAAAGTTATCTTAATTTCTATTTAAAGTTAATGGTTTTAGTGCAAGGTACCGTCTCTTACCCTGAACTGCTACATCTTACATGTGTGTCACACTCTCTGTACGCTCTCCTTTTGCGCTGTTGGAGCGAAGGCACAGTACCGCAAGATATGACGGATGCAGACATCGTTACTCTGTACAAAGGCAAGGGTGATCGTGGGGATTGCAACAATTATAGAGGTATTTCGCTATTGAGTATTGCTGGTAAAGCATTTGCAAAGGTGGTTTTGAAAAGACTTGAGATCTTAGCAACGCGTATCTATCCTCAGTCTCAGTGCGGCTTTCGCGCAGGCCGTTCGACAGACGACATGATTTTCACCCTTCGTCAACTCCAAGAAAAGTGCCGCAACATCGCGTCCCGCTCTACATGGCCTTCGTTGACCTGAACAAAGCGTTTGACACCGTAAGCCGGGAAGGTCTCTATGTGGTGCTCGATAGAGTTGGTTGTCCGCCTACTTTACTATCTTTGATTAAAGCTTTTCACGATGGCATGTGCGCTTCCGTGGTGTTCGATGGCGATACATCAGAGCCCTTCAGCGTGAACCGAGGTGTCAGGCAGGGCTGTGTTCTTGCGCCAACTCCTTTTGAAATATTCTTCTCGGCGCTGCTTACAGTGGCTTTCAAGGACTGTGACGTTGGGGTGCACCTGCATACTAGGAAGGATGGCCGACTATTTAATGTCAACCGTCTTAAGTCAACTACTAGGCGGACTGACTTAATTGCCAGGGAACTCTTATATGCAGATGATGCCGCATTTGTTACCCATTCTGAAGAGGACCTCCAAATACTGATCGAGAGATTCGGCCATGCTTGTCAGTTATTCTCCATGAGCGTCAATGCCTTAAAAACCGTGATTATGGTTCAGGGAACGGACAGCACGCCTAACATCAAGCTTGATGGTTCAATACTGCAAGTCGTTGATCACTTTTGCTACCTTGGCTCTATAACAACATCTACGTTTTCTAACCCCAAAGAAATAGATTCTCGCTTGGGCAAAGCTTCCACTTCCTTTGGACGACTTCATACTCGGGTTTGGAGAAACGATAAGCTCACTATTAACACCAAAGTTCTCGTGTACCAGACTTGTGTACTCAGTACTCTTTTATACGCATCGGAGACGTGGACTACTTACTCTAAACAAGAGCGCCAACTGAACGCTTTCCATATGTGTTGTCTAAGATTTATTCTGGGAGTGACCTGGAGAGACAGAATGTCTAATAGAGCTGTTCTTGCGAAGACTGGTTCCACCAGCATTACAGCGATCCTTAAACAGAGGAGACTCCGCTGGTTGGGCCACGTACACCGAATGGACTCAGAGAGATTACCCCGCCAAGTAATGATGGGCCAGATTGCACACGCAAAAAGACCTGTGGGACGTCCAATGTTGCGGTTCAGGGACTCTTGCAAGCGTGACATGGAATGTTTTGGCATTGATACTGGCGGCTGGGAACAAAGAGCAGAAATGAGACCAGAGTGGCGCAGGGACTTCAGCACTGGAATTAAGAGACATGATGAAGTGTGGCTGGATAACCTGCAGCAAAAGAAATTAAGGAAACTTCGCTCCAGTAATGATGCTTCACTTCCTGCACTACAATATGCATGCGACATCTGCGGCAAAATATGCCGTGCCGCCATCGGCTTATATAGCCACAAGCGAAGCTAATTTGTTAGAACCTAGATAAATCGCTAAGAGCAATGGCCTTTGCATCTATATAGTGGTGACAATATTAGAAAAAAAAGTTATGCATATAAAATATTCATATACATAGTTTTAAGACTAAGTAGATTTAAAAGTTTGCTTGTCATAAAGTTTCTGTGTAGGAATCAAAAACAGTCAAATCAAGATTACAAACGTGTATGATTTTTTGTGATATCAATGGGTACATTTTTCTTCGACATACCTATACGAAGAAAATTCTGTCACTGAAAAAAATAATGTATCGACGATATTATAATTAACAGACCTCTACCTTCTAATCCCGGTATTTTAGGGTAATTTAGTACTGCATTGCAATTATCAATGGGTATTTCCATTTTCAAGGGTTAATAGCATCGGGAACATTCATAGCTCGGAGAGAAATGGCAACGATGCAACCTGAAATTGGCCTCTTTAATGTCCCCGATATGAGTTTTCCATTACGTGTGTTGTCATCAAAGCCGCATATGAATGTTCAAGAGCTGGCGTATCAGTCAGCGGAACAAACGAGCTGTCGACAATCAAAAAGCTGATATCGTATGTCGTCGGATTTACGACGAACGATTATGGTTCAACCGTTGTGACAAATCTATCAGTAAGTAATTTTCATGGTTTGTTTATTTAACATAGATTCTGCCCTGTAAATTTGTCCGTTTGGATTTTCCAACTTTTTCATACAGAGTTTTAGCTCTGAAGTGTTTTTGGAAAATGCTTCGTTAGGGTACTGTACAGTTGTTGTACGGCCCGTTGCAGCACATCGGAAGTAGTTGGAACTCCTCAGGGGCTCATGGCCGGGGTTGAGGGGGCGCTGACCTAATGTCTAGGACGCCAGGACCGGACTGCACCTGCTGCTCTTCTGCTGATCCTGTAAAGCTAAAAGAAGATGTGTGGGAGCTACTCGGATTTGAATCCATTGGGACTCAGGAAGTCGAATAAGGGGATTGAATATACTGACTATGTTATAGTGGTCTGTTTCAGCTTCTGTCTGTCGGTTATTACGGACCCTTTCATAGTGAGGGGCCCTTTGAGGTGGAGGAGTGCGTCACCTAAGGTCGAGACAGTATCTGATCGATGACCTTTCGGCCCCGGTGGCCGTTTAGCTCAGGGATAAATGGGACGTTAGTACCTACAAGAGTTGTACCTTGGTGTCATACCCACCATGTAAGAGCGCTGGTACTTGCGTAACTCTCTTAAACACCCAGAGTTATACTACTGGTTTACAATATGAAGCTATGAGCGAAGTCAGGTCGTTTCGATTGAGGGCGTGCTTCAGCCACCAAACTATAGAAACTGAAAATAGTAATTTTAACATGAAAAAGTAATATTGCACGCTTTCAAAAAAATTTATTTCATGGACAGTTGAGGACAACCAATTGTTAGGGCCGATACGGACGGACTGCATGCCAGCTACGATTTGTATGGGAACTGCATCACGACTGTTCCCATACAAATCGCAGCTGGCATGCAGTCCGTCTGTATCGGCCCTTAGTCGAACGATTTCGCAAACATCGGAATTTGCGGAGTCAAAACAGTAGGTAAGGCTAAATACACCATCCAACACAGTTCTTCTACAACAAAAAAAATTCTCCCTTGAAAGTGTCGGCATAAACGGCCGTATCTTTTTTTACATTAACTTAGAAGTTTGATATTTTCATAGCTTCAAGGGACTGTAAAACTGAGTATATGGTTTTATTTTCCACTCGATACCTTTACGCATTCCTGAGATCTTGATAGACAGACGGACAACAAAGGGTATAAGGGTTCCGTTTTTTCCATTTGAAGTACGGAATCCTAAAAATACGACTAATTTCCTTCCTTCCTTTTCGTGAAGCTGATTTACAAACTTGGGTCAGATAAAAATATACTATTTATATTTAAAAGAGATAAATAAAAAAATAAGGAACTCTCTCCACCTGAATTGAACTCGCACTTATCCGATTTTTTTTAACAAATTATTCCTGTGGTTATTGATTGGACTAAATTGCCAGCGACCACCTATGCGCATGAGTCCACGGGCTTGGCCGTGTCTCCGGATGAAAACTTTTAATTGCCTTTATGTTCTGCCAGTGTCATGAGGGTTTCAAATAGTAATTTATAGCCTTTATTTGTAACCTTTGCGGGTAAAGTGGTTAATATATAAGGTGCTAATTTATTAATTGCAGATATTGTTACAGCTGATAGTACTCGGTTCCTGGAGGATATTTAATTATGAAACATTATAGCTTTTACGATGTTTTTTGGAGAAAACTGAAAAACAAATATTGAACAGATTCTAGTACTTACCTCTTTTACCTAACACTTAACTGTAACTGGCCACTTCACGCCGATAAATCAAATACTTGATTGTCAATGTCATGTTATTTGCCGTCTAATTGTGTCGTTTGTTTTGTGTCGTCTAATTGTAGACACGAGTGACATGCCAGATAGTGTTGAACGTCTTGTCAGTTAAATGCAAATGGTGATTATTTTTACACGAAATTATAATAAAATTTTTGTTCGGTAAATGAAAACAAAAAATATATGAGAAGATTTCTTAATTTCTATTTAAAGTTAATCGTCTTAAAGTAAACTATCATGTGTTAAAAATCTGCAACGAATAAATTAACACCTTTTATATTTATCTAAAGGATTAATTCCTTATTATTGTTTACACATGGGAACAAAAATTAATCGTGAAGACATTAGCCATTCTTAACTCAAAAGCTCTTTGTTTTGGTATTTTAATTTACATGGGATTATGCCAAATTTCAGTTGCCATAATTTTCAATTTATCCGGAAATGTTCTCTGGTGGAGTAACTAATTGTACGGATCCCGGGCCCGCTCAACTAAATCAATTATGAGCCGCAATTACCAAGGTAATTACATGCTTTGACAGCTCCACCAGCATCGACAGTCACCGTGTGCCTACGTCTAGCACAGTTCACTGTCTCGGAGGCTAATTTAATTTAGCCGAAGGTGCCCTAGGGAACTGCCGCTTCAGTTACCTAGATATTGAGTATTAATTGCATTTTGCAAATAATTCACAATCGGTCTGACAGTGATATGTTAAAAGATAAAATCTCTAAACTTCTCTTGAATAACCTAGCGCCAAGTTCATTTCAATGGGATGAAATAAGCCCCCAACCTACTTTAAGAGTGCCAACCGAATTACTAGTATTTCGTTTACCGGCGTACATTTCCACTTTAGTGAAAATCGGCTTATTTCTTACTAGGAAAATATTAAACGACTTAGAAAGCACACAAGACTCCTATTTCAATAAGCTTGTCAAATCAAAATCCATTTTCCGTAGTCTCAGTATAGTGTTTGTTTTGTTGTGTGCGAGCCGGGGACAACAGGATATTGAACTTCTTACGCCTTTGAATCCGTAGATTCACTCAAATTTAACCGCTTTGTAACAATCCTCTCTAATCATTGTGTATACTTATATAGCGTGTGTATTCAATACGAACATGTATTTTAAGAGTCTGCTCTTAAAATAGTATAAGTGCTAACTAATGCCATAATTTTATGAATTCTATTGAATAATTTAAGCATTTTTGATGCAAATAAATTTGGCACGCAATGTATCTTTGCATTTAACAACTATTATTGACATCCATAACTAACATTCAACGTGTCTGCCTTTCAAACGTGTCAATTACGAAGTATTTGCGTTAAAACTACATGTCTGCTCAACAAAACTTTAATAGTACATTGTGTATCAAGGGCGGTAAGTAAGGAATTACAAACGAGTGATTGTTACAAGGCCGAGGCGAAGCCGAGGGCTTTAATAACACGAATTTGTAATTCCTTTACCGCCCGTGGCACACACAATGTTTTTCATCACACTTGTGAGGAAATCTGATTAAAATAACCTTACTTAACCTAACTAAAATTGTAAAACTGACAGTGACATTAGTGACATATATCAAGACGACAAGTCACGATCGGAAACCATAGCGGTAAAGACTTAAAATGGTTGATTTTATATTTGCAAAATACTGAAATACACTATTTAAACATTTAATTATTGTTACAGAAATATGTGTTCATGTATTTGCAATAACGGTCCTCTTTAAATAAATATTTCAGTAATAAAAGTTAAAAAAGTAAGTTGGCGTTTTCTTTGAACATGACAAATAAGAGTAAAACAGAACCAGCTTTTCAAATTTAAAAAGAAAACCATTACGCCCTAGGGCGTAATAGGTCATTTACGGCCCGCAAAACCTACGTGTAATGACACCATTTTCGACCAAGTGTGATGAAAAATAAATTAAGCTTTATTATGATCAGTAATTATTATGTTTTTAATAAAACTGTTAGCACCACTTAATCTTGTCATTATTGAAGTCTTTCACGACCAGCCAAAAAAATTAAAACCACTTACCCCAGATACCGACAGCGCCCGCTAGGCGAGTTTGAGAGAACAATAATGCGTTACGAAAAAAACGGCCGGCATTATAGCAAAAGTTACGGGCGCTCGCTAGGCGGGTCCTTGGGCGTGAAAGTGTTAAAATGTATGTTCGTATAGTATAGGGACCGTGCACGAACTATAGGTGGCAGCACTGTCAATGTCAAATATAGGGCGGAACCTTTAGATTGGCGTCACCAGTTGGCAGCACCTTCGTCGTGCACGGTCGCTCCACGAACTAGGTGGCAGCACTGTCAATGTCAAATATAGGGCAGAACCTTTAGATTGGCGTCACCAGTTGGCAGCACCTTCGTCGTGCACGGTCCCTATGCACACGCTATATAAATGTCTGCGGGAAATTTCGCACACTACAAATCGTGGTGAACAAAGGTTTTGTTTATACGTATACTAAACATCAAATTATACACACACAAGCGAGATACATTTGGAGGGTATGGAGTGTTAGGAACGTGAAGTTTATTTTCATACAATGTAATGTAAATGTAATACTCTTGAACGCGTACGTACGCCATTAAATAAAAACTTTCTAGATTACACCCGAAGCTAAGTAAAATACAATGTTCTGTCATAATAATGTTAATTTAACGAGTTCGTTTTTGTTATTTTACGAGGCTCCTGGCTGACTGACGCCGAGGCACGTGACTCGCGGACGACTGTCAAGTGTCATCTAACTTAGCTCATAAACATCTCGCGGGATGTACGACACGTTGCAACTTTACTGTTGCCAATAAAGAAGGCATTCTCGCCCTAAGACAAAATTACCGTAGCAAATATGTATAATATTATGTTACAATCCGTAATGTAACTATGCCTTTTTGAGGTTTCTCGAATGAGTTGTGAGGGGCTTTTCCCGAAACTCGTGAGAATTTTAAGTGTGCCTATACGAGTGCTTCGTTGTATAAAATGTTAAAGTTTTATTTTTTGGCATATAGTTTCCAGACCATTTATCCAGACTAATACATTAGTTTGTGTCATCCTAGGTACTTAGGTAGAAATTTAAGAGTTAGTCTTTTCGATCAGTATTGGACGAAAAGAAAATTAAAGAGATGAAAATTTTGCTTTCATGATTATGATGAAGTAGTAACTGATGGACAAAAATGACACAAAATGCCTACGCATTTTGTGTAATTTTTTTCCACGAGTTTCCTGATATTTGACCGGTACCTAACACGTCACCCAACTAGATCCAAAAGAATATTACAATAGGTTATATAGGTGTTACGCGTTTCAGATTACTGATATCTGTTGTACAAAATAGTATATATTGTGCCGAATTCATCCACGACATTTGTAAATACCAATCGTAATAAATATATAATATCTTACACCAATCGACCTAGTCCCATACTAAGCAATGCTTGTATTATAGGTACTAGACGACGATATACATACTTATTATTATGTCTTTCCCGTACACGAGACAATAGTGTCCCGGCTCTTTGGGAGGCCTGCGCGGAGCCGAAGCCAACGCGTAGAGGCCCTTTCGACAATTTAATGAAAGGCAACGTGTACACCCAGCGGATGCTGTCCCTGCCCGTGTCACGGGACGCACGCAGAGACAGGCCCCGCCAGATGCAAGGACTATTGTTGATTGATGGAATCTAAATTTACTGGGTTATGGTGGTAGAATTATGGACTAGATACTGGGCTATGGATTGAGACATGACGGCGCCTGTCAGGAAAAGTGTCTCATGGCTTTCGCGGCACTGACAGACCGCGACTTGCCCTCCGCTGATGGGCCCCTGTTAAATAGCGACATTATGAGCAATGGCCCAGGGGCAACACCGCTGCCGAGGGCTGCAGGGTGTCGAGAGGTGTGCTGCGCTTTCTCCGCCTTTACGCCGTACGTCTTTATTATTATTATGGTTTAACAATACACTATTCACAATTTGTGTTGTTTTTATCCTCAAAATCTTATTATTTATTTATTAAGGTGATTGCGTTCCCATGCTACTAAAGTTAGTGCACATTCACGTTCATCAAAATGACACATTTACAATGTCGATTTTTCATGCATTCATGATATTGAATGTGTAAACTCTAATAATTGAAAGATTTTTTGAAACATTTGTAGCTTAAAAAAAAAAAAAAAATTTTAAATCTTAAAATTGCATGCCCTAATTCAGCACAAAATTTAATGGGTATTATACCTAAGGGATCTGAAAAAGGAAAAAGTTGTTTAATCAATTGTAATTTTTTGCCATTGTGTTTTTCATACTGTCCCTATGTCAGTTTGCACTTGACGAAGATGACATAAACTGTGTTTTCGCACTCCGCAGGCTATTCTAAATATGATATCATAATGATTTTTAACATTTTCCACGCCAACGATGTATATTATATTGGCAGCGCAGGTTGGACGCCAACAACGCATAATTATATTGGTCACAGACCGCAGAGCGATATAAACCTTCATGCACCAGCATAAAGTTCAATTTCGGTTTTGACACTGTTATGTCATGGCGTCTGATTTGCGATTTTTGTGTTTTACGTAGCGGCGAAAAGGTTAACTTTAAATTAATTTTGCCAGTTTTGATCTGATTAAAAGAAGTCGCCCACAAATCATCGAATGCTTGAGAATGCAAGTAACATATGTGACACAAAACACAATAATAAGCTTCATAGGTACGATTATATACACATACAAGAGATAAGCAACTTTAGAATTATTGAAACTTGTGAACTCAAAATAGCCCAGCGCTATCGTTCTAGAAGTATATTATACGCTAGCTACTAAGGGCATGAGAAATGATAATGATCGTAAATTAGCAATCATTTATGTTAAAGTTTTTTAAGGTTAGTTTCCAGATTATATAGCTATTTCTCAATGGTTAGGCTTACTCGTAGAGTAGTGAGAGGGAATGGCATCAAGTTCGTTAGTGGTCGAGGGCTCTGCAGGCGGGGTGCTTCTGTACCCTTTGATGTCGCCGTGGCAGCTGGTCCTTGGCCTTATTACCTAATTATCTGTATGCACGCTCTGTGCAACATCTAGGTATTACAAACTTTCGATAAGCCGTAGTAAAAATTTAAATAATAAGAATTCCAATACAAAGGCAAAGGGAATTTTAGAAAATCATTAAATGCAGTTTTGCTTCTTTTCAAAAATAAAGAAATGTTACCTTTCAGTAAAATGAGCTAACTAAAGGATTTAAGGTAGTTCCCCTCCAGGGCCCATAGGGTATCAAATGAAAGGGTTCATTTGATACCCCACTCGATATATTAGCCTTACTTTCAATTATCAGAGTCCCATTACGGACCCCTTTAAAAAAAAGTAAAAAAGGCATAAGATTTTTTTTTCCATCCAATAGGCTTGGGTTAGCGGTTTGTAACACTATTCCAAATTTCAAGTTGATAGCATCAGTAGATCCTGAGATATCTTGCTGTGACAGACGGACAGACGGACAGACAGACAGAGTCGCACCATAAGGGTTCCTTTTTTACCATTTTGGTACGGAACCCTAA
Source organism: Eudemis profundana (assembly GCA_947034925.1). Taxonomy (NCBI): domain Eukaryota; kingdom Metazoa; phylum Arthropoda; class Insecta; order Lepidoptera; family Tortricidae; genus Eudemis; species Eudemis profundana. The sequence continues at coordinate 17,622,039 of OX344798.1, forward strand.
TAACATAAACTTACAGAGCGTCTTCTCTGCTGTTTTGAGGTAAGGCAACGACTTTTGAAGGGCGAAATGATCTATCGCTTAGATAATTTCGCTTTTCAACCTTCAGGCAATATGTAACCATGATACCGTCGGTCCGGTTTCCCTGTCACAGGGGTTACGGAAGTTAAGAGGAAACAGGAGGGCAGTTTTTCCATACAAACGTAGTCCCCTGTTTCCTCCCTGGATAATGCCAGTAGAGCAATCATTTTTTGTCCAAAAATCTATGGCTACTATTGATATGTTCCTATGTTTTCCTTTTTACGATAAATTGATTCTCAAAAGAGATACTAACCTTCGAAAACCTAAAAAAAATGCCAGATTTTCCGCTGTGTTCACACATCCAGAAAACAAATTTGACTAGATTATTAAAAAAGAAGAAAACATAGGAACACGGCCAAAGCCTTTCTTTAATGTTTAATGAAAAAATTAGTTAAATAGATTAAGTTTTGGGGAAGAAATCAGAGGACTACGAAACGTTGTTTTCATGAAATTTTAAAAGGTATTTTCGGTCCAAGCTGCAGTTGTCTCAATCGCGCTCTGCGGGTAAGAGGCGGGCAGTGCGGGATAGCGAGACATTTTACAAATACCTAATTTTCAATTCTCTCGACCTTACTATTTCCTCTTAAATGGCAGTCGCTTCAGTGTAATTTGACATCCCAAATCTGGGATCGTAGTGAAAAGCCTATCCACAAGGAAACAACAAAACTTAGAGTAATGATTTTACAACATATTCATATTCATTTATTGCGTCAATATCATGTCGTACATAAGATGTTAAGTTTTATACATTTGTTCACAGACATGAACCCTGTTAGGGCACAGGTACATACTAAGGTTAAGTTTACCATTACTATTACTATTACAACACAAAATATTAAAATACATTGCTAATTTATCATTTCGATATTTATACATCATAAATAGGTAAGTAAGGTACTAAATAGTCAAAATAAAAACATTTCACGTAGAATTGCCATTTAAAACTCGTCTATAGAATAGTAACATTTATTTATCAGTAATGTTTTCAAATTGCATTTAAACATTTTGTCGTCTGTTTCATATTTGCAACTTGAATACATCGATAGTAGGGCCCAGTTTTGTATTGCTAGTTTAGCTAGGGGCCATTCATTTATTACGTAAGACGGTTTTGGGGGGGACCCCCCGGTCAACCATGTCTTATTTTTTCTTACAGGGGGGTGGGAGGGGGTTTTGATCGATCTTACGTAAGATTATTTTGCGCATTTTTATGATCTTACGTAAGATCGATCAAAACCCCCTCCCACCCCCCTGTAAGAAAAAATGAGACATGGTTGACCAGGGGGTCCCCCCCAAAACCGTCTTACGTAATAAATGAATGGCCCCCTAGTGGTTATTCTAATTCGGTTTTATTTTTCTTTATATCTCACAAACGGAACTTGATCATTGAATCCAGCTGCAAAATGCTAGAAGGCATCGATTCTGATTTTTATATTTCTTTATAACAAAAAAAGTTCGTAAATTTAAATTTGTTTCGGTTGTGTAGTGAAACAATATGGACAATAGCTTCTTTGCAATTTATCTTATTCTGATTAGTAATCAATTGAAATTTGATTCGTATGTCCAGGCAGAGTAGGCAATATCTTAATGTTTGTATGTTTTCTATTTACGTTAGCGGGTTATCATTCAGTCTTCAATTTGCTACCCTCAACATAAGCCGAGCTGCAATACGGCAATACGGGACGTTCTTCTTTTTTACTTGTTTTTTACCTACAATGGAATTGTCTCCAAAATATTTTACATCATAACTTATTAATTTTACATTTATATTCCTATTATTTCGTTATCAAAACACTTTGTTTCTCTGTAGCGTTATTGTGTAAAATTGTTTTCATAATTTAATTACAATTTTACAGAAAAAAAAACCGTGACAGAGCGGTAAAATACCACTCCGTCACAAATAATTTGTATGGAGCAATTGTTAAGAAGAAGAAGGTCCCATACAACAACTTGTATAAAATAGGCAGCCAAGTTAAAGCGACGTTGATAATAATTATGATGGGTTTGCAATCAAACCCAAAAGGAAACTTTGCGATAGTTAGAGTAGTTTAACATTGAGTTTGAAGCTAGTAATCAGGTGGCACCCTTGACCAATATTTAGACATTTGATTAACTAGCGATTGCTAAAGGCAGTTTGAAACAACTTTTGGTCACCAGTTTGCTTTGGCGGAATTAACAAACACCGAGGAGGCGAGAGGGTCCAAGAAACTAAGTTAGAGATATCTTTAGATTAGCCACTCCGGTAATGTCTTGGCACTAATTATAGGTACGTATTATAAAAAATACACAAATCAACTGATAGGGCAGGGCTACCATAAAAAAAAATGCCTCTTTATAAAAGTGGAGTGTTTTTTATATATGTCGCAGTGTCGGAGTTCTGCCCACGAAGGAATGTCAAGTTTGTCTATGCTTGAGATCTTTAGTTGCGATAGAATAACGTTTATTCAAATTGACTTGGTTCTGTTATTGATTTGTCAATCTTTTGCATGTCAGAAAAATAGTGAATTGTGCTGGACAGGGAATTGACAACACTTCATTTTAAGAACACTTTAAAATGTATATACGATTCGAAAGCAGTTTGTCTCCTGAACACTACACTATTTTTATAATTTTTTTATATCGCTTAATATAAAAAATACAAATGAATAACAAATATGTTCTCATTTTACCAGTTCTACGGCACAATAGATGAAATGCCAGTGCCTTTTGCCAAAGAAAAAATAAGCTGTCATAATTTTGAATTTGACATTGTCAATGTATACTGTGAGATCGCTTACTTTTTTTCGATCGCGATAAGACTAAAGTAATGGTTTATTCTACCGTAGAACTGTAGTTACGCCCTTTTAGAATAAGTAAATATTAATATATTAATTATAAATTAATTACAAATCCTGGTGAAACAAATAAACTATCAGCGTATTCGTCTTTTCAAACCAAATACCTACAGTGAACCAATAAAATTAAAGGCTCAAAAAAATGAAAGGTTGTCAATTGGAGCCAGTGATAGTAAAGCTGAGCCTTTTGGGCGAAGGGACAGGTCTCGTATCCAACCAATGTCACTGCATTCCCTCGTTTGTTATAACCACTCACAATAGGGTATTTTACAACAATCAAAATAAATTCATTAACTCTAACCAGCAAATTCCGCATCCAAAACAGCCCGGATAAAATCATTCAAACTTATTTTCGTGCCACCAACGATTTTACAATGACGAAAACTAAAAAGAGCATGACGTCACATAAGTTAGTATTTCATAACTGCATACTTTCGGAGCGTTTTGACACTTCATAAAAAGAAGCTGATTTGAACTGTCATAAAGTAGCCTATTGTTATTATTGTGCACGAACCGATGGAAACCTACGCTCGACTGCTAATTATTAGTAATCTGATGGACATCCTGACGACCTTACCCCCCCCACGCAGACATGTATAAAAACATTATCATAAGAAGCGTACTCACATTTTCAATCAGGGGCAATGCCTCGAGTAAAGCGCGAAAAAGAAGCAATAGTCAAGCAATCGTTACAATTCTGCGTGTACGTATGTTACATTTTATATCAGCCTGCGAAAACGAGCCTAAAATGAATAATAGCAACATACGGCGGGCGCTCCGTGCGACTAGAGGAATTTGCAAGCGGAGAGAAGTTAACAATTTCATTTTTATAGGTGAACAACCCAGGATATTGCAGACGTTTCTAATTTCCGCCGGCCGCCCTCCGCCCGCTATGCTGAGTTATTACGTATTTTACAGTAAATATTTTCCTTGCCTCACCTGAATTCATGCCGAAAGAACGTGCAACGTATATGGCATTAAGTTTAGGTAGATACGAGTATTTATTCCCCAGAATATGTATACTTTTTATACAGTTTTAACCGTATATTTCTTTTTTTTCTATTTCAAATTTTACGACAGTTGTATCAACTACTTCTACTAACTCGATTCTTTTCAAAGTTTCCACACACATTGAGTTTCCGGGACAATACATTATTATCAATTTATCATAATTTCGACTTGGTTGACGGTCTGGCGAAGAAGTCAGGAGCTAATGGAACAGTTAATGATACAGCAATTTAGCTTTATTTTTTCAATTTATGCACTTGTTTTATAACAAATAGGTTTCTGTTTCTCTAACCACACTCGATCGCAACTTTTTTTGTTCGGGATAGGAAAGCATTTCACCATGATTTCACCTGTTGAAGTGACGAATAAAATGATTTATACGTTACACGACCGTATATACCGAACGAAAATCATGTCACTATATTATTCAGAGTGTTTTTAACGAATTGTTGGAAAACCATACATCGTGCCTTGTAGTGTACAAATGGGTCATTATTTAAGTGTTTCACGCGCGTCACTTTCGTGGACACATTTTTGTCGAAGTTCCCTGATATATTAGTATTATATCTGTATGGTACATGTCCGGAACTTCTAAAAAGTATACAAGAAAGTGACGCTCGCCCAAAATGAGTCAGTTACAGAACAAATAAAACTTTTTAGTAATGCGGTTTATATAAATGTTATTTTCTACAATAGATTTGGTTCTACTGAATATAAGTGTCTCACTCAAATAAGTCGCATTTTATAGAATCAGATATGTATGACAAGAGTGTCTGTCGTTGATTGATATTTTATTTAAATTTTTGATTAAATTGGCAGTAATACAGTTATCCAGTACAACGTGATTTTATCATTTACTCAAGCGGAATTAATTGAATGGGACACGGCATCGCGCCGGCTCCCGATATTGTGTGGATTCAGAAACACACCTGTAACCATCAGGTCTGATCTGGCTTCATAGCTTTAATTCTCCGCTTTTATTTATTTTGCTGCTCTGAACTCAATTTGTTCTCAACACAACCTTTCATACTAAAAATATTTTTTTAGTAAAAAAAACCCGACCGCGGTGCACTTTAAAAGTGCATAAAATCCGCAATTTTGTTTATTTTCACAAACTTCATACCCAGTGACACCCGCGACATCAAATCTAATTTTGTATCATTTATCAAAATCGGTTGTACCGTTGAGTAGTTACGAGCGGACATAGGAACGGACATACATACATACAGGTTAAACACATAACCCTCCTTTGGGCTTCGCCGCAGTCGGGTAAAAATACACAATAAGTGAACTTCGTAATTTAGTATAAAATCAATCGGGGCCTTCTTTGGGCTTCCATCTGTTTGGTTTCTATGTCTCGAGGCGAGGACTGCGAAGCAGTAGTTTTTCCGGAACATTTTGCATAATTTCATTTATGCCACACCTGGCCATAAAGTGGCTTTTTCCGCACGCTACGTGTACGGAAAAAGTCGCTTTTTGGCCAAATGTAGACATAAAATTATGTACGCAACACGGGAGGTAATAAAGATAGCCCTCGATCGCATATTTACGTCCCTCGCTTGTAGCTCGGGCCGCAAAGTTCTGCGATCTCGGCCTTTCTTTGTATTACCACCCTAGTTGTGTAATGTACTATTTTCTACTCCTGTACTGTTATCTGTTTTTTACTTGGTCACGAACACTAATATAAGAACATACATAATATGAGTTCAGAGAAGTCTATACTCTACCCCCCATAACAGCACTAGTGTCGTTATAGTCACTTTACGTTATTGCTAGCAGCCATAGACTTCTAAATCTAGGTTAAACTTAGGTCAAGGATTAAGCGCTCAATTTTAACTTTACGGTAAAAATGCACAACTACCAACTTAACAAACAATTAAATTCCTACGGTTTATAAGAAAAACAAATCTTTCCGAACTAAATTCATTGATGCCAACATAAAAAAAGTATTTTTAATTTAAGTATATTTTAAATTAAAAAAAAAGTTTTTTTAAATTAGTCAGTCAAACGTCATATTTGCCTTGTTTCCAGGTTATGATTATTTATTTATTTTATAATTTAAAACTTCGTCGTAGAAAAAGTATTGTATGCAACGTTGTATAATTAAGTCAAAAAACGCTCATTGCGTCTCTATTTGCGATACTCACCGCATTCGCGGCTCGTATCGCAACTCACGCAATTCGCATTTTTTGAACCCACTTATACAACTGTTGCATAAAATACTATTAACTACGCTCGAAGAGCAAAATGTACGTTTAGAATACAAACAATAGTACATTACATAACTATAGGGTGGTAATACAAAGACAGGCCGAGATCGCAGAAGTTTGCGGCCCGAGCTGCAAGCGAGGGACGTAAATATGCGATCGAGGGCTTTCTTTATTACCTCCCGTGTTGTGTAATATTTCATTGCATGTGGGAAAAACCCATTAAACCACCACTATCTTACTACGGGTAGGTTCGTTAGTCACCTTGCGTCCCTCAGCGAGCGGAAATAGAAGGCCCGCGAAGCGGAGCTTCGTCGACTTGCGTAAGGACGGTATTTTTATTTTTCTTACAAAAGGCTGGAAAACGACTTGTAATGGCTAGGTTGAAAATGTTTTTTTTATGATTTCCCTAAAAGCGACTTTTCTTGGTTAGGTTGTTGGGATTATTTGAATATTGGTAATGCATTTTAATTATTTTGCAGAATGAGTATAATTCAGTTTCTTATACCTACTTGATCTTATAATTATACACATCAACCGAACCGATATAATCCATGAGCAATTCTTGAAATATTATACGAAGTGACTAGGTACGCGTATATACAATTTGTGAATTATGCATATGTATATTATGAGAATTTTTCGTTATGATTTATAAAATTATGTTCTTCGTTGTTATGAACAATTAATTAATCATATGTTTTTTAAATATTATACAAGGTGACAATTAAACTATTTGGATATTATAAAATTCTAAATCATGAGATTTGACCATTATGATAATGAAATTATGCAATTTTATCATTATACTACTTAATCACTTATAAGTGTTGAAATTATGCAATTCGTGTTATGTAAAATGGAACTTAACCATTTGTTTGTATGCAAATCATTTCAGAGAATTGTGTTAAAATGGGTGTCATATTAGGCATAATTTAAAATTCCTGTTATGAAAACGCATAACAGTCTAGGCATGCGTTATAAAATGCAATCGATATAAAATGAGCGTTTTTGAAAAATAATTCCACGTTCATACACGTTGTTCATAGAACCGCAACCTTTTGGATTTTTCTTAATACTAGGTAGTTAATGCTGGCTGAACTGAACTGCTACCAGAAAAGTAGGGTAGGTTAGGTTAAAACTGCGACCTTTACAGAAACGAATTGCTGCCAGAAATGTACGTTAGGTTTGAATTACGACCCCAACAGAAACGACCTGCTACCGGAAATGTAGGTTTGTCTGTTTTACCCAATGGTTGACTGGTAGAGGATGCCTTAAGGCATTAAATCCGCCAATTGTACTTTTTTATTATTGTGCAATAAAGTTTACATAAAAAAATAAATAACCCTAATAGAAACGAGTTGCTATCAGAAATGTAGGTTAGGTTAGGTTTGAACTGCGACCCCAACAGTAAAGAAAATTCCAACGTCCGATTAGGCGTACTAAAATTATACCTTTTAATATTTATGAAAAATATTATACATTGTCATTGTTATACTTAGTAATTGTTATGCATATTAAAATATACAGTTTAATATTATACGAATATACAATTATGCGTAACAACGAGTAGGAAGGATACTGTATACGTGTTAAAGACCCTGTTGAAATTCAGTTCATACCGGTGGCTACGCCAGCGCTACTGTGGAAGAATTTCTTATTCCATTCGGATGGAGACTTTTTTTACTGATTCCCCATATAAGAAATTGCTCCTTATATATCTAGTCTCTATGATAAAAACATTGAATAATTACGAAAATAGCTTAATTAACTAGCGTTTTAATAAGGCCTCCCAGGAATATCATAATATATTCCTACTTCTGCCGATCTCAAAACATGATTTCAGTTAATAGTTGAGCCTCATATACCACAGAGTGCAGTCATTAAATAATAATTCTCGGGAGAGCGTAGCACAAACAATTTAATCTGTTTCTATTAACGATCTCAATTAGAGAGTCGGAGTAGCAATTACCAGCTAATGGATCCCGCGGCACTGAGATTTCAGTAACCCACGATTAAAATAATGAACCTTCTTTGTCCGCACGTCGGGTATCCATTTTAAATGTTATCTTCAATCCGTAACGACCAAAACGCTGTAAGGGACCTAAACCATTCTACTAATATGCGTAAATATGTGAGTATGTGACCGCTTGAATTGGAAATCTAATTAATTTAATATCGGGCTGAACCAAACGTATAAAAATATTAATTAAATTATTAAGTTTTACACAAGATATACCTAAAAAGTTTTCAATTTTTAAGCGTTTCTTTTTTTTATTGTGTACCTAGTACCATTGACGTCTTTTACACCGAAAACCATAAAAGACACATAAAGGTAAAAAATGAAGAAAGGGGTTATTCTTAGAAGATAATATGATTCCTCTGGCTAATATTTGTAGACAAAGGCCAGAGGAATGTAATAGTTGCTTGCGGTGAACTAGTAATAAACCTTGAGCCTTAAAAAAATTGTTTTTTTTTCAATCGAGAGTATGAGTAAAGTAGAGAAAGTGTAAAATCGAAATCAAATCAATTTTAAACGGTGGTTTTATTTTATTTTGACAGTGTTTCAAACGTCTAAGGACTAAATCGTGTGTAGGTACAAATCTATCCTAGATAGGGAGACTGAACAAAGGTTTTCTTTTTCGTCGTAGGTTACTGAAATTTCAGTTCCGCTGGATTTAAACTGATTGATACTGCGATTGGATTTGTAGTTGGTAGGTACATGTCATAGAGAATGAATGAATTTATAACCTGTATTCGACGTGTGATATGCCATACGATTAATAATAATAGAGAAATGTAGGTAGGTTTAAGAAATCTGTATATACATCAACCTACCTACATTACAACACATCGAAAAAACCTTTCGTTGCCATATTTTAATGCTTTGTTGTCTTAAAACATCCACTCCATTACCGTGTGAATGGTCCATTAGGTCGCAGGAGCCCACTGATCTGGTGATTCGATGCTTTCGGCAAGAGCCGTCGTTAGCAAAGTGGATAGTGCGAGATGCGTTTAGTTATGCATCATTAGGCGCGGTATCGGGCAGTGCTAAGTCGCATATTTCACGTCCGCCTTGCCGGCTCCGCTCGACACACGGCTGCCAGGCACAGCCGGCTGAGCGAGCGAACGCTCATGAATAAATCGGACCTGCTATCTAGACCGGTATGGCTCGTGTCAGGACTATCTATGTACGTTTGTCAAGTTTGGATGCAATTTACATCAAAGATTAACTGGAAGAGGATTATTATGTTTTCCTTACCTTCGGCTTGTATTCTAGTTGTTGTATTTTATTGTTGTTGCGTGAAAGGAGAATCAATTAATAAACCTATTTTCGCACTTACAGTATGGATAAGGATATAATAAGTAGGTATAGTTAGCCTCAGACGTAGTTGGATACTTTAGCACTGCGGCCTGTTACTAAATTTTCAAGCTTGGTAATATTGAGTCTGACTATACGTTTGATTATTGTGTGCCGTATCGTGTGATTATCGTGTGAAATAGTGGGCGACTTAACTTACTGTCCGATGATTAATAGATGGGGCACCTATCGAAATTTTATAAGTCTGGCGCATGATGACTTCCGACCAATAGGAGTTCTTCGGTCTCCAGGTATGTATTCGGTCCCCACCTAGTCATGACATCTCTCTAGCTTTTTTGCACGGTCTTAAATATGTCGAAGTAATTTTTACCCGACTGCGGCGAAGCCCAAAGGAGGGTAATGTGTTTGACCTGTATGTATGTATGTATGTCCGTTCCTGTGTCCGCTCGTAACTACTCAACGGCACAACCGATTTTGATAAATGATACATCATTGGATTCGTCTTGATGGCGCGAGTGTCACTGGGTATAAGTTCGTTAAAATAAACAAAATGGCGGATTTTATGCACTTTTAAAGTACACCGCGGTCGGGTTTTTTTTAGTAAAAATATTTATTATGTATGTATAGACAGTATAATACTAACCACTTTTGCTTATAGCTCTTCATTGTTTTGCCTATTTCAAATTGCTTTGCAAACATTCGTAATTATCGCATATAAATGAACACTTACACCAGCCCAAAGTAAATGACTGCAAAATTAATTTTGAAATTGATGTTATGACACAGTTTCCATAAGAGCAAACATTAATGAAATTACTTTTGTTTATTCGTCTTGACTTTCTAAGATTGATTGCAAACTTTTGCTGGAGAGACTTTCCATGAGAGTTTAAACAAATGTACATAATATAAATTTTGTACAAATATATGTATAGTGAAGTACAATATCTTACAGTAGCTACCATAAGTATGGTATTTCTGTCTCGGAAAACTTTGACGCCACGCCTTTGATACATAGGTACCAGGCACCTACTTGGAAATTCTCATTAATTATTCAAATGATAACCAAACAGAGAACCAAACAATATGTAAGTTTGCCCTTAAACTTGTATTTGTATTATCTATTTTAGATACATTTTTATCCGTTATATTATAAATATTATAATATAGATACAGTAAAAAACCAACAAATCTACTAAAAACCGAGCCACACGATATTTGTATTCACAAGGTAATTGTTATGGTATCGAACATCGCAAATGTTATAATTAGGTATGAAATATACCTCGTGTGTTCATAAGTTTTGAGACGATTTTTTGATAAGCCAAAAAAAAAATTTTGAACTGGCGGATTGATAAAACCTTTTTAAAATTTAAATTTAAATGCTATCAATAGAAAAGAAACTGATCCGGGTGTTAGTTATCGGTCAACCGGGTATTGAAATATGATCTAAAGGTAATTAGGGTCTTAGGGTGTATGATCTAAAGGGCCTACAGTCGAAGAAAAGTCTACTACTTAAACGATCGTTTAAGAAAATTAAGGCTCGCATGATGTCAACAGTTGCTATGGAGACACGATCCCAAACAGATTTTAATTACCGACGAAAATATCTTCACCGTCGAAGAAAAGTTTAATCAACTAAAGCCATTCGTGCCTCGATTGATGAATGGCCCACACGATTGAAGGCCTGTGTTCAGCACAATGGCGACCATTTTGAATAATTTAAATTTTATTTTTACCGTAATATCAGTCGTCGTCAGTCGTCGTTCGAACGCGCGCGCGAACGGACACACCTCTGTGGTTGTGACGATGTCTGTGAATACGCTAAAGTGTGCGAACTGTAATGTAGTTATTTGTGAACTTTTGTCATTTATTCAAAACAAAATCGATGTAATTGTGAATGTAAACTTAATTTCGATATGTGAATCGGCGTTCTCAACCGAAGAAATTAAACACGCAAAGTCGTTACTTTTCGAATCTATCAAAACGTCCCAAAGAAAGGTGAAAAGGCGTAACGATGGGCAAAAACAAAGGGATCTGGAGGATATTATCAGCGTTTTTAAGGTGTTGGATCCTGATGATATTCCAATTTTCGTGGCTCGGGACCTGCACAAGCTGCCACCCGTGACCTTTGACCACACGGACGTTACAAAGCTGCTCAAGGAAATTGCGGTTTTGCGTGACGGGATGGAATCCATAAAAGAAACCTATGCTACTGTGGAACAGCTTCAGAATCTGAAAAAAGAACTCCATTTTAACCAAACACCAGCCTCTCTGAGTACCTGTAACGTTAACATGAAAAGAGGAGGGTATATTCTTGATAGCGGACCGGTAGCCTTATCAGTAGCGGACGTCACAGAAAACTCGGTGGATGTGAGTGCTGAGCGTAGTAACGTTATACCATCGTATCGCTCTCTCGCTTTTTCCTCGGCGCCGGGGAGCGCGCCGATGCCTTGCACGTCGAGTAATTCAACTATGCTAGAACCGGGATTGGACGCGGACAAATCGCTGTGTTGTAAAGCAAATGATGACGACGGTGGTGATAAGCCGTTAAAACAACCTACAATGGCAGAAGTCGTAGCTAAGGGAGAGTGGAAGCAAAGTTCATCCCCTAATGAGTGGAAAATAGTCGAAAACAAGCGATTAAAGAGATTAGCGGGTAAAAGGGGCGCAGCAGTTTCCCGTTTAAGCGACAAATTCAGGGCGGCGGACATCAAAATTCCACTGTTTATCAGTTACGTCAGCAAAGAGTCCGCTGAGAAGGACATCTGTGAATATATAAAAACAAAAACAGGTGAAACTGTGTCCCTTGAGAAAATTAAAATGAAGAATGATCGCTGGTATAATGCATTTAAGTGCTATGTATCGAGAACTAAATTGGACATATTTTTGGATGACCAACTGTGGCCAACCGGTATTGTGTTTAGGCGTTTTATACGGCACACGAAGAATGTAAACAACGAATTGCAGCGAGAAATTTTATCTGATATTCATCACTCGTAATGGAAGGGAACAATAACACATCAACAATTAACTTGGCTACGTTTAACTGTAAAAATGTTAAAACGTCTATTAACTGTGTGCGTTCGTTGTGTGAATCAGCTGACCTAATATGTCTACAGGAAACTTGGTTATTAGAGACCGAATTAAACTGGCTTGGCGACATTGACCCTAGATTTGGCTACACAGGAAAATCTTCAGTAGATACAACTAAAGGTATTTTACGTGGGAGACCGTACGGAGGCGTAGCAATATTATGGCGGAAAAACATGTTTCAATCCGTATCAACAGTGCAGTGCGATAACAACCGGTTTAGTGCCATAAGTGTATCAATGCGTAATAGGTTATTTATGATTATAAACGTATATATGCCCACCAACTGTATTGAAAACCTACCTTTATTTACAGAATGTCTCGGAGAAATGTATGCTTTGATAGAAAATAGTGGCATCGAGTCTGTTTTTGTGTTAGGAGACTATAACGCACACCCAGGTGAGTCTTTTTGTAATGAACTTTTAGAATTTTGTTCGGAACATGAGTTAATGTGTGAGGACATAAACAGGCTTGGTGTCCAGTCCGATACGTTTACTTTTATTAGTGAGGCCCATGGATGTAGACGTTGGTTGGACCACTGTATAGTTACACGCTCGGCGGGACAGACTGTGATGGATACCAGGGTTGTTTATGGGACATATTGGTCGGATCATTTTCCATTGTTGATTAAATGTAATATTGATGTAATTTGTGTAAAGACAAAGGTCAATGAACCGATCTATAATGGAGCCATTTGGGGTGAACGAAGCCCCCAGGAAATTAATGTTTATTATGATTACTGTAATGAGATATTAAAATCGCTAGATTTATCACCTGACTTAATTTATTGTGCCGATACCTGGTGTTGCGTTACGTCTCATGAAAAGTTAATAACAGACTTATATGAAAATATTGTGAGTACACTGCGCCAGGGTGCCATTCATAGCAGGGCCGAGACTCCCCGTAGTAATAAAGTAAGGGGCGTAAAGGGCTGGAATAAGTACGTGAAGGAGTCGCATTCGCAGGCTCGGCTTAGTTTTCAAACTTGGATCTCGTGCGGAAAACCCGAGATAGGCCCTGTCTTTGATGATATGACAACCAAGCGTAAAGTGTTTAAATCAAGGCTAAAGTGGTGTATTAAGCACCAGGATCAAGTTGTTATGGATAAATTAGCATCTCATCATTCGGATAAGCAGTTCTCAAAGTTTTGGAAAGGCACTAAAAAATTAAATAAAAAGCCAAGTCTTCCAATCAGCATGAATGGCATAACTGATCCATCGGACATTGCTAATCTATTTAAAGATCATTTTAGAGTAAGATCCCCCTTAGGGCCGGCGCGGGGGGTGTACGGTGGGGGGCCCTCGCGGCCGGGTGCACGCCTCATTTTCTCTTGCAAAGAGGTTAAAGAAGCAATAAGTAACATGAAAAGAGGTAAGTCACCCGGCCACGACGGGCTCAGCATCGAGCATCTGCAGCATGCGGGTGTTCACCTCCCGCGAGTGTTGACGTTGCTGTTTAACTTGTGTCTTGGACATTCGTTCCTACCGAAAGAGTTAATGCAAACAATAGTCGTACCGATTGTGAAGAATGGAACAGGAGACATAGCGGACAAGGGTAATTATAGACCAATTTCTCTTGCTACTGTAATAGCCAAGGTGTTTGACAGTGTGATCGACAGACGCCTCAGTGAACACACCAAGTTGCACGACGCACAGTTCGGCTTCCGGCCAGGGCTGTCCACAGAGAGTGCTATACTCGCGTTGAAGCACACTGTCAAATACTACTTGGATAGGAAGACCCCCGTGTATGCTTGTTTCCTGGATTTGTCCAAGGCATTCGACCTGGTGTCGTACGACATCCTATGGCAGAAACTCGAGGGGGCGGGCGTTCCTGCCGAACTGGTTAGCATCATGTCTTACTGGTACCAAAACCAGACAAATCATGTAAGATGGGCTGACACGTCATCTAGTCAGTATAGGCTGGAGTGTGGGGTTCGGCAGGGGGGCCTGACCTCTCCGAGGCTCTTTAATATTTACGTAAACCAGCTGATCGTGGAGCTCAGCAACACCTATGTTGGGTGTCACGTCGATGGCGTCTGTTTTAATAATATAAGTTATGCGGACGACATGGTGTTGCTGGGACCCACTGTTGGCAGTTTGCGTAAATTGATAGCTATCTGCGAAAATTATGCTGAAAGTCATGGGTTGAAGTACAACTCAAAGAAAAGTGAGCTCTTGGTATTTAAAGGCAAAAACAAAGCTCCAGCTTTTGTACCTCCCGTTTACCTCAATGGTTCACCATTGCAGAGAGTCGCGCAATTTAAATACCTAGGGCACATTGTTAATGAGCAACTGAAAGATGACTGTGACATAGAGAGGGAACGCAGGTCATTATCTGTGAGAGGGAATATGCTGGCTCGTAGGTTCGCTGGGTGTACTCTTGATGTGAAGATCACTCTCTTTAAGGCATACTGCCAAACTTTCTACACCAGTAGCCTGTGGGCCAGTTATACCCAAAAGTCATACAGCACACTGCGCATACTGTATAACAACCTGTTCCGGGCGATGGCGGGGCTTCCTCGATATTGTAGCGCATCTGGCATGTTCGCTGATGCGCACATTGACGACTTCTATGCGCTCATGCGCAAAAAAGTAACATCCCTGATAAGCAGGATAAGAGGAAGCCCCAATAGTCTGCTGCAGGTGGTCGCAGGAAGGCTGGACAGCGCCGTGCTCGGCAGGTTCAACGAGCTGCACGCCGCGCGCGCAGCTCGCTGAACCGGTCGACGGGCGCATGTGTTAGATTATATTTGTATTATTATTATTTTACTAACATAGTCAATAGGATCTCTTGTCTACTAACAATCTATGGACCATACTTAGTTGTCTGAAAATAAAGATATTTTATTTTTTATTTTATTTTTTATTTTTATTTATTTTTTAATATAATGATTTTTCTTCGGTCCGAATTTAGTTTAAACACGTTAAAGAGTGTTCGAAAAAAAAATGATTTTGTTCGTCTCAAAACTTATGAACATACGAGATACGAGGTAGGTAATTTCTCTAATATATTATTAAACTTTCCGTAGTGGAGCGTTGTATTTGAACACACTTTCATGATTACGAATTTGTAAATTTGCGAAAAGTCAAATAATGGAGTAAACTGAATAATTACAAATGATTAAATAAGGCAGGTAACGAATTAATTACTCTATTTACTTATACATAGTACGGGTGCGCCTGCGAGCATTGTGTGTCGAGCGCGTGCAAATGGAGCATGCGGTATTTTGTTGGCTACCGTTCAATTAACTTATTTCAAATTTCTCTCTGTATTCTGGCGTAATAATAGCCGCGGCATTTATGAGCACTTCATTAAGAGGGCAACCCGGCAATAGACGGGGAAAGCAAAGTTTAACGGAGTTTAATAAATGGGTCCAATTACCCTAATTAAGGGATAAAGTCCGAGTATTTTCCACGACATGGTCCACGGTGTTAACTGTCTCCGGCCGGCGATTATCGCGACCATCGGTAATTCAATAATGGCCTTTGCCGGCCACATTATGAAGCGGCACCTTCGTCTCCGCTTCCTTCGCCGCTGACATTGTTGCGGCCAAATGCTCATCTACTATACGAAACTTAATCCTCCACGTAACTTGGGCACCCACAGGTAGTTCCCCGGGGACCCGTTTTATAATTAAGTTGGTATTTCCTTAGATCAAATTAGGCATTCAGAGATAAACTAATATAAGGTATGGGTATTTCAATTAATTCTAAACAAGTTATGTATTTTATAATATAGAATTTTACTTAAAATTTAGGTATATAAAAGTCAAAAATAATGTGAATCTACTTATCATGCGCTCATGCACAATCGTAAGATACGTAATAAGTTATTAGATAACAAACATCCAAACATCTAAACATCCAAACATCTTCACAAACTTTCACGTTTATAATATTAGTGGGATGGGATAGTGGGATCGTCAGTTTGTGATCTAAATATTGTTTAATAGAGTGCGTCTACGCTAAGTCTGCAGATGTCGAAAAAAGGTTTTATTTAAAAAGATGCATAAAATCTCAAGTAAGAGGATTAATTAGTTTTGATACTTGGCAAATATCTTTCCATTTATTAAGTACTTATACAGCGTGGAAGTCCAATACGAGCAAACAATTAAACCAGATATAGCGTTTAGTAGCGTTATCATTAATTAATATGATTTGTTTAATTACACTTAATAGTGACCTCGTAATTAATTTTTGAAAATTTACCGAGCAGAAATGTACCGCATACATGCTTGTTATGACATTACGAGATACGAGCTTTTTTAAAGTAACTGTCAACTAGCGTGTGTGCCAACTTGATGTGTTGCGTTACATTGCGGGCCGAATTATTTTGTATGGTAAATAGTTTCATTGTTGTTTTAAGCAAAAGTTATCTAAATATACCTACTTCTTAGGTCCTATACTGACCACCGTTTCAATATTCGCCCATATTGGATTACATATCTGTTAAAATAAATATTCAGGACAGTCTTGTACGATCTAGTTCCAACCACACTAAGCAATGCTTGTATACCTACATGTACGTATATAACTATAATACTTAAGGCGAGGTGAGACCAGAATCGGGCACGGAAGCCTAGTTTCCAAATCATTTTTAGAGCACTTATTTGACTCTTAGGTCACTGTAAAACATATATAATAATATTCAGAACTGTATCTAGGGCTTCCTCTCACTTAGAACACGATAGCGAACACTTCGCTCGATAGAAAAGTAGCGCGAAAACTCTATAAAATAAAGTATTTTTTTCATTTTTTTTCATTTTGTTCATCACCAGTTACCTTTTCTGACAAAATTAATACCTGACAATCATGATTTCACAGTCATGCAGGGCATCCTCTCATGTTTGGGTTGATAACGTATACTTTTATGTTAGAAATCGAAGATAATCTGCAATAATCTGCATTCCGCCCGACCCTAGTTTGTATGTGAAATGCGAGCCAGGTCCTACCGCGCCTTAAATACATAGAAATTATCCAAAACCCTGGAACAGATCGCTTTATTTGGTTAGAACTAGATCGATTTGTGCACGACTGACCCAGATATTTATTTCAGTACTTATGTAGACATATTATATATTCTAACAAAACGAAGAATTACTTCCAATTATCAAGATTAAATAATCCTCTTGCTGTGGTTTCCCCATGTTGCCTTATGTATATTTTTTAATACCTAAAACCATTTTTTGACCTCGTCGAACTTAGCGTAGACGGACTATACACCATGGGTCCTGTAATAAGAGCAAAATAATTAAAACGTAGATTCTACCCCTCAAACAATAAACCTTTAGTTCAAAAACTTTTAAAATGATGTAGACTAAAGATTTTCTCTTTTTCATACCAATTAAATTGTGTTTTCAATGTATGTTAACATCAGTCTAATTGACGTTGCTTGTCACGCTACAAACATAAACAAATTCGCAATACATTGCGTCTTCAATAAATCTCAAACTACTTATACTAAAAATCAAAACATAAGTTATTTTTAAATATCGCTGAACAAAATGTTGTTCAGTTTGAGGAGTAAAACCTACATTTTAATTATTTGCTCCTATTACAGTGCCCACCATATTAAATTGAGTCGCATATATGTAAAATTGAAAATGGACACAAAAACTCACATCCACGAAGGTACAACATAAAATAAATTAGTAGCGAGAAAAGTGGTAGTAAAGTGATAAATTTAAGAACGAATTTAATTAGAATTTCCATACGACAGTAACTAGAGGCGAAAATATTCCGCCAACCAACTGGATTAGTGAATAATAATTACCCATAAACAAATGTAAGGGTCTTAACTACGTTAAGGGCTTAGGTCGACTTTGTAATGGTTGAAATTTAAATGTGACCTTTTGCCGTTGTTTACTGGGCAAGTTAAATTTGGTGGTGAAATTTTGTAACATTGTTATTTTTTAAGGTAGTCTTGACTCTACAGCGAGCAATCTTCAAATGTATGTCGTGACAATTTTTTTCTTTAAATTTACTTCGATTATTATGTTATAGTTACAGCATTATTGTATAAAAAAGCCCTCATTAACAGTGTATTATTTTCCTAAAATATTTTTGATTCTCCTTTAAACCAGCTAATTGCTACCCCCCTCGAAAGTTTCAGTTGTGTATTTATAATGATTCGAATAAGTAACAAAAGGGGTAGGCAGCAGCGCAAATTGTATACACTCAGTTCAAGAGCTGCGTAACTTACATTTGTAGGTAGCTAAATGGAAAGTTGCCAAACACGGAGAACTTCCGAGCAATTTCGTCCTTCGTACCTTTGTCCTACAACAAATCAAAACTTTTCTGTACTGTTTCTTGTATCAGAAATGTGAAATGTTTCTCAGATCTCCTGTTAATTAACTGCTACGGATTTCGTTAAAACGAGTTTAGTTGTTCGGGATTTCAGTCTCTTGGATTGTATTGCACAAAAACGCTTGGATCATACCAGTCAAATAAACAGACGTAGCCGCGCCACCAGATAACTGAAGCATTTCTAGTGGGCGACCGCGCTTTGTACTTACGAGCCGCAAGCACACATCAACAAGTTTTTTCCCACTATGAGTAGCATGCGCACATTAACCTGACCAATCAGCGTTAAAGCAACCGGTGCACTAGAGGTGCTTCAGTTATTTGCTAGCGAGGCTCCGTCCGGCTATTTATTTTAAAGTAATTGATTATGGCGAAAAACTTCTTTGCAATGTAACATAATTTGCTAATGCTTAGGATTAAGCTGTGGAAATTCTAATACCTAAGTGCTTGAATGTATTCGGAATTATTCATTCGGGCCAATTCGTGCAGTTTGTGAGGCGGCTGGAGATTTATGTCCCCAACTTTACCTAAGTAACGTACGGTCACGACGGCATTCCATGGGTATAAATCAAACGATTCCATCCCTCAGTCCTCCGCAGCCGGTCATGCGCTCCAGCTTACAATACACTGGGGAATTAAAAAGGTTTTAAAGCAAATAATCAAACCAGTAAATTGCTCCAGGGACTCCATGATTTCATTGAAAGGTCCACGGTCAATAATGTTGACTGCTACCTTATAATAATATTATTCCAAGCTCATTGAATTGCTAATAGGGTTCCATTAAATGTTTCAAGTAAACTTATTTGTGAACGTAGGTACTTAATTTATAAAGGTACGTATCTATTCTTGAAGCCACTCCTTATTATTTTCCGTTTTATTCAAGCTTTAGAGGCTCATTATTGAACTTATAAGGTCAACAATTTCCTTTCAACATCCTTATCGGCAATTATCGGTTTGAAATGAAATTAAATAATTTATTTCTGCAAGTAGGCCTCAAGGGCTCTTTCACATGTCTGATTCTTTTGAATTTATACCTATTAACTGTATAATTTCTAATGAAAAGTAGGTCAACCTTTCCTATTTTTAATTTTGAACGTAACAGTTATACCTAACAGATTTAGACATTATAAAATTATTCGTGTGTATTAAAAATATATTAAAATAAAGTACCTAAAGCAAAGTTTATCGTGAGACTTCTAACCTGCCGTTATGTCGGATCTTCGCAGAGAGTAGAAAAATGTTACCATCATAAGCTTTATACGGGGTGACCGGTGACCGTTCCTTGCCGATATGAGATTACTTTAAAAATATTCTAATGTCCATATTAAGTTGACGTTTACAAATCAATTACAAATTATAACCAAGCGTAAAATTAATTGGAAATCTGTCGCAATATATAAAACTATGTAGTATGTAATTGCAGATACTGTTGAACACATATCTTTCGTAGAATATATATATATAGTAGGTTCCAGTAGCGTGGCGTTGAAGAAATCCATGGGCAAGCCGGAGCAGCTTTGGCTTCAATTTTCTTTAAAAGCACTAGAATTGAACTGCCAAATATTAGGTAAGCCGATGGGAATCGAGTTCTATGGACGCCACGCCACTGGTAGGTTCCTATATAACACAGGAACTCTCTGTGAGGAATGTTTTATGAGATCAACGTATTGGAAACGTGGTGGGTAGTATTTTAGAGAAGAATAATGAAGCTAATGAAGATTGGTGGCCAGGTAAGTCCGTACTTCCTTAAGTCGTTATTTCTCGCAGAAACCTTAATTAAAATGAATCTTTTTAGGTCGTGGATTTTCGGACACAAAACTTGAAAAAGCAAAAGCTTTTTAAAATTATATACTGTAGGTGGGGCCGTAATGTATATTTTTATTAAACGGAGCAGGACTTCGTGTCTATCCTAATTTGCTATCTCTCTCCGAATATCTTTATGCAGATTCTTGTGCCGCATATCCTGCCTTAAATCGATGTAATTATTTTTATCGAACATCTCATGAACTCTAATCGATACCTTTGGGTTCAATTGGCGTAAAGGACAAAACGCTGGTTTTGAGGAGAAGCAAAAAACCATTTTATTTTACAAAAAATGGCTATAGTTTTTTTGTTTCTCGACCTATATTTTCGACATGTATATGAAAAATATTTGAAATGCCCGTATCTTTAACCTGTGATGGTAGTTCTAGCTGTAAACAATTTTCCATAATTGGAAGTTAGATGTCCTTTACAACTGGTAAAAATGTTATCAATGTCATTTACACCCGTGACTTTTTTGGGCATTTGGATCGGGTTGTAAATGACAATCTCAGATGACTTTGTTCCAATTTTGGGGCGTAAAGTTAACAGCTATGTAATAAAAATTGACAGTTTTCAACTTAGTTTACCTTAAAGAGACTTGAAAAATGTATAAAAAGATGATAAATTCAGCTAGGCATAATAACTACTACTTATTAACGACGGGATATTTACCATGTATGTTTGTTTTTGTGAGTTCCCGATATTTCGGCACTGTTGCAAGCGCCATTATCACGGAGTAACTGACATGCAGCGAGTTTTTAGTTGTAGTCTACCCACACACCATAGCGATCTACCCTCTTTCGGGTTCGCTTCGTCCGCGCGTTATTCAAACTACTAACGTCCGCATTCTCACTTGGAACTCGATCACGTTCACGACACACAACACTTACAGTATCACTTCGCGTATTTACTCCTGAACATGTCTTTTTTCCCTTGGAGAACTTACGGATCACTGGATACCAGATGCTCGACAGTTGAAACCCGTCATCCCGGTTGAAATTTTTATACTTGAGGATTTTGATAGCTTCCTTAACCATTCTGGGTATATAGTGTTTTTGTGTCGAGCGAGAGGATCTATGGGTTGTGCAACTCAATCCAATGATTCGTTTCCGCGTTCAGAAGATGTTCAGCGATTGCCGATTTCCGAGGTTCGTTGTTTTTAAAAATTCGGATGTGCTCCTTTATACGGCATGAGATAGTGCGCTTATTCTGACCTATGTAAGAGCTACCACAGCTGCAGTCAATTTTGTTAATATCTGGGCATTCAAGCGGAAAACGGTCCTTTGGCGTACGTAGATATTGTGCCAGTTTTCTGTGGGGAGTGAAGACAGTCTTCACCAAGAACTTCTTTAAAATATTGGCAACTTTATCTGTCACTCCCTTTACATTTATGGTAGGTACGCCGTTTGTTGTTCAACTTTATAGTCCAGGTGCTTAGGCAAAACGTCTCTAGGTGGTATAATCCGCCCATTATAACCATTTCTCTGTAGAACGTTCTTTAAATGTGTCAATTCACTACCCAAATGATCCTCGTCACATAAATTGTATGCGCGGTCAGTAAGTGACGCTACTACAGAGTACAGTTGGCGAGGGTGGTGGGATCATTTTGGTAGTGAATTGACATTTTAACGCAGGGCAGCTTGTGGCGAGTTGTTGGGGAGTAGCGACCCCACGTACCCGAGTGCTCCTGGGGGTCCTTAGGGAGGGTCATGGGTAAGAGTGTAAGGACCTCCGCCTCTGGCTTACCTTAACCGGCCATCCAGAGTGGAGTCGCAAGAGCTATATGCTCCAGGCGTGGAAGTGTTAAAGGGCATAACGCCGCGAGTACCCTCGGAGAAAGCGCAGCACACCTCTCGACACCCTGCAGCCCTCGGCACTGGTGTTGCCCCTAGCTAGGCCATTGCTCATAATGTCGCTATTTTTTTAACAGGGGCCCATCAGCGGAGGGCAAGTCACGGTCTGTCAGTACCACGAAAGCCACGAGACACTTTTCCTGACAGGCGCCGTCATGTCTCAATCCATAACCCAGTATTTAGTCCATATTTCCACCGCCATAGCCCAGTAGAGTTAGATTCCATCAATCAACAATAGTCCTTGCATCTGGCGGAGGCTGTCTCTGCGTGCGTCCCATGACACGGGCAGGAAAGCATCCGCTGGGTGTACACTTTGCCTTTCATTAAATTGTCGAAAAGGCCTCTACGCGTTGGCTTCGGCTCCGCGCACGCCTCCCAAAGGGCCGGGACAGCATTGTCTCGTGTACGGGAAAGACATACAAATAATAATTTATTTATTTCAGGCATCAAAGGCCCATAGATAAATACCTTACAAACTAACATACATATCTCATTACAAAATAAACTTAACAAATTAATAATGTCCTACTAGTGTTTTACTCTCTTCCAATAGCACTAAATTATAATAATGGAAGTGACATAGTGGCTAATGATTATCGACATTAGGATGTCAATCATTAGGACGAGTACGTAGTGAGTAAAACACTGTTAATGTAAACAATAAGTATAATAGTATGAAAAATAATGAATTCATCATCTTTTTCTACATTTTTCAAGTCTCTTTAAGGTAAACTAAGTTGAACACTGTCAATTTTTATTACATAGCTGTTAACTTTACGCCCCGAAATTGGAACAAAGTCATCTGAGACCGTCATTTACAACCCCATCATTTCCAAATGTCTAAAAAAGTCACGGGTGTAAATGACATTGATAGCATTTTTACTAGTTGTAAAGGACATCTAACTTCCATAATACATTGTTTACAGCTAGAACTGCCATCACAGGTTAAAGATACGGGCATTTCAAATATTTTTCATATACATGTCGAAAGTATAGGTCGAGAAACCAAAATACTGTAGCCATTTTTTGTAAAATAAAACTGTTTTTTGCTTCTCCTCAAAACCAGCGTTTTGTCCTTTACGCCAATTGAACCCAATTAAAGGTATCGATGGTTTAGAACTTTACGATTACGTAAATTGCTTTTATTTCAGAATTTAGACACACATTTGTGGCAGTAAATGCCAAAAATAAAGGCTAATCCCTATACAACCCTGCTCTTCTTTAAAAAATGTGCTATAATTAGATTTAAGGCAGGTCTTAAAGGACAAGTAAAAGACTACTTGCCCTTTACAGCCCTGTTCGATTTATCAAATTACGGTATGTAAACAAGTATAATAATTTGAAGGCAGGTCGTAAAGGACGTGTAAAAGAATACATGCCCTTTACAACCTCCTTAATTCTATCAAATAATGGTGTAATCATTTTTTAAGCAGGTCGTAAAGGACAAGTAAAATAATACCTGCCCTTTACAACCTTATTCGGTTTATCAAATTACGGTATTATAATTTAAAAGCAGGTCGTAAAGGACAAGTAAAAGAAAACATGTCCTTAACGCCCACCTCGACTATGCGCTTATGGAAAGTAATCATGAGAAATGAAGGGCTTAAAGGACAACAAGAAAAAAATAGGTCATATACGACAGTATTCATATTTACCGGCGTACTTTACGATACACCTTTTAATTCGTATTTTATAACTTGACACTTACGTCCCTTAACCTGAGCTAGTTTTGCGAACACGATGAATAAAAACTGGGTCGTAAAGGCACTTTTTTTAAAGATATCGAAATTTTAACAGAACTGTAGAGCTTGAAATTCTGAACAAAACTGTATATATAACTCATTTTCGCCAAAATGTCCTTTACGCCAATTGAACCCAAAGGTATCGTAATATTTTATTGTATGGATTCAGAATTTTATAATGAAGAGAATTCTGAAATAATAAAATAAAATTGTGGTCTCAAAATTTCATGTATTTAACATGCAATGCATACATAATCTCATTGGAGAATAAGGGGTGCTTAGTGAGTTTCCTTTGATTTAACAACGAAGATTATGTTTCTAGGAAATCAGGAGAAATTACACTGAAATCACACGCCGCACCGCGCTCGTTCTCGTCGTGCTGCAGAGTAAACGTTTGAGGCAAACGTCGTTAAAGTCCTTTAGACTCGTACTTTGAACGAAGCCATGAAGAATATTGTGAAATCATATGACGTCGTTAATATTTATCGTTAATACTATGTAAAAAATTAAATTAAACTGTAAAATAATATGTAACAACTCATAACGACGCTGTTAGCGCCTCAATCGATACTTTTCAAAGGGCGTCGTAATAGTACCTACCTACTCTCTCTTAATTTACAGACATCCCATTTCAAGAACCCGTTTTGTCCACCTTTTTAGAGTCAGTCTGTTACTAATGTGCGAATTACGTCGGTGTGCGATGCCAAATATAATAGTTATGTAGTAAAATAAAATAAAATAATTTATTTCTACAAGTAGGCCCTCAAGGGCTCTTTTACACGTCTTACATTCTTTTCTTTTCTTTTGGCGCTTCGGGTAATGACCTTCTGGTGAAAAGAAGCGCCGGAAGAAACTCACCAGTTTCTCTTTTCATCATTTAATATACATGAGATTTCATTAATACATTACATTAACTTAAAAACTACATTTATAGAGATGTAAAGGGTCTCTATGCGTCTAAACAAGACAAATAAAAAATAGAAAATAAATTGATACTAAAATTAATAGTCTCCATTGTCAAAATATTATGTTTTGGAGGTGTAAAGGATCTCCAAACGTCAAAATACAAATTGACAATACTTATTTACTAATTATCTTACAGAAATGTAAAAAAATCTGTGACTCACATGATATAACTAAACAAAAATTAAAACCATTTTTTCTTAGAGATGTGAATGGTATGTAGTATCAAAACAATTGGCAAGTACAAAAACAGAAAAAGACAACTAATCAAACATTGTTTTAAAATATATCTATTTACAGTTGCAGTTAATCCCACGGTGTTTCATCATTCATGTAGTCTTGTGTGCTGTAATAAGCCTTATACATGAGTTTACGCTTTACACAATTCTTGAATTTGTTAATAGATAATTCAGTTATATTCCTTGGCAGCTTATTATAAAACCTTACACAATTACCCATGAATGATGTTTTTATTTTATGGAGCCAGTACGAACATTTTGAAAGTATTACATGTGCCGTATTCCGGTTAGACTGTTTATTGTAGTCCATAAAATAAGCGGTCGTGTATTCTATACGTGAGCAAGGTCGGGCGTGAGGCGCCTCTACTTCGTGCTAATGATGAAGGGAGGCCATCTTCCCCGCATATTACATTGTTTATTAGTCCCAAAATGAAACACAAACCAGTACATATCATACCTGTGTAAGGAAAAGGGTCATTCCGCGTAAATGTAACGTGAGTAACAATTTCATTGCGTGTTTTTTTCATCAAAGATACACATTTTAGTGTTTATATCTAGGGATGATAAGTAACACTTCTTTAGAGATATATTAACACTTTAATTTGCGTTGTGATGATTTAATTTCATGAAAATTGTGACTGACGTTACCTCTTACCGTGGAATGACCCAAAAGCTCTTTGATTAACTATATGGAAATGGCTATCAGTGCTATCAAATATAAACTTTACATAACCTATTAGTATGGCTGACTTTGCAGTAGATAGGTTAACGAGAATTTTATTTACGATGAATTCCACTGAGCACTCGTGTGGTACTTAATATAATAAGTTAAATGTGTTGCATGTAAACTAACGTTGTGGTACAGTAGTTGTTGCCAAATCCATTATCGTCCAGCGGAAAGACTACAAAGAAAGCAATACAGGCAGTGCTGCGCCGTAATGGATTTCGTTTCTTGGACACAATACTCTCAGCTCTAGATTTAGATCGGAGATTTTCCATTCGCGACGATACTTTGGTATGATGATGCAATTTTCAGCAACATCCGTTGGCGAGAATTGTGGATGACATCGTACATAAATGTTCATTTTGAGGGTTCCGTACCTCAAAAGAAAAAAGTGGAACCCTTATAGGATTACTTTGTTGTCCTTCTGTCCGTCTCTTCGTCTGTCTGTCTAGATCCTTTATCTCGGGAACGCGTAGAGGTGTTGAGTTGAAAATAAAACCATATAGATACTCAGGTCTACAGTTCTTTGAGACTATGAAAAAATGTAACTTCTAAGTTTACGTAAAAAAATACGGTTGTTTATGCCCCGAAAACGTATATTTGCACGTCTCGCACTTGTCCGGTTTTTAGGGTTCCGTAGCCAAAATGGCTAAAAAGGAACCCTTATAGTTTCGTCATGTCCGTCCGTCCGTCCGTCCGTCCGTCCGTCCGTATGTCACAGGCATTTTACTCAAAAACTACAAGACCTATACTGATGAAATTTGGAATATAGATGTCTTGTAGATGCCGCAACTAAGTTTGGTAGTTAAATAATAAAAATAAAAAAATCTAGGGGGGGCACTCCATACATATAACAGAAGCTAAAAAATTTTTTTTTCACAAAATGTCAACGTGTGGTACATAGTTCGACAGCTCTTTTGAAAACATTTTAAGGTTCTTAAGTAATGTTTGTGATTAAGTGAATACTTTTGGAAATAATCGCTCCGAAAGTTGTGAAAATTGTGTCCCCCCCCCTCTATCTTCTAAACCGTGTGTCCGAAAAATATACAAAAAATTACAAAGATAACGCTCAATTAATACTTTCAACGAAAATTATTTTCAACAAGATCGGATTAACCGTTTTTGAGTTATTGCCGATAAACTGCGCTTCTCAACAAAAGGACGTAATTGCTATGACGATACGCTCTTTTGTTGTTGTACTTTTTTTACATCGTATTTTTTACCTTATAGTTACGGCTATGGAACCCTACACTGAGCATGGTCCGACATGCTCTTGGCCAGTTATTTAATTGTACTTCTTTTCGAAAACCATGATATTTTATTGCCATTTAAGTCGATTATTCCATTGGTGTAAAGTTAGTAGTGTATACAATGATAAAACAAAATGAAAATGTTCAAACTTTAACCGGAATTTAACCAACATTTTGTGTCATGTCGAAGTGCACGTTCTAACTAACTATTAGTTATGTCAAATACCGAATCATCTGTGTAGTAGTTATGTTGAAATTCGTCGTCATGTCTCACCAGTACCACGAAACAAGACGTTGGCTCGAGTCCGGCCCAGGTCGACATTTTTCATTGTGTTTGATCATTGTATACAATACAATACCAAATTAGTAAGAAATATCTGCATTGTTAACTCTTTAGCTATGTTTACCGTTTTAGAATTTTAGTGCAGCAATTCATACTAGAATTGATCCTGTATACTACCTACATACGACGAAAATGTAGATGGGCATTTTCCAAAATAAATCCCGGGGTAGCTACTTTTTCAAAATATGGACTTTTGAGGTTTTCCTAGCTCAGAATCGTTGGTACCTACTTTCGAACCTTATAAGTAAAAAAATGTGTCCCACAATTTGTATAAGTACAAAATGGTGACGTAATAGAAAAATAAATTTGGGACACATTTTTTCACGTATAATGTTTGAAAGTACTTACGATTCTGTGCCAGAAAAACCTCAAAAGTCTATATTTTGAGAAAGTAGCTACCCCGGGATTTATTTTGGAAGACGCCCAGATGCATTGATGATGAGATGAAACCTAATACATGTCTAAGGAGATTGTCTTATGGTATGAGAGTAAGTATACTCCTTAATTTACGTACTGACTTATAAATGCCTACTTCAGAGATAGGTACTGCAATTATTATTCTTTTGCCAACTGGGGTAGTTATTTTAACTTTTGAGGTCTAATCTCGCGGGTCTTTAGCGCTTAAGTGAACTCAGGGCTCTGATGGAAAAACTTCTGCCGAAGTGGGTTTACGTGCCCGGTGTACCGAGCGGACCCGCGTATTGAGATATGTTACGTGAAAAACAATTTAACTTTCCAAGTTTATTGAATTACATACAACTCCTTTGATTGATCATCACTTTATGCGCATTAACAAAAATGCTCCTATTAATATTATGAATATAAAATTATGCTATTTGCAAAACTTAATCAAGTTGTTTTATACCGACACCCTTGTCCTTAGGCGTTTTGAGCATTACTAATTCATATGCACATACTTAAGTTTTTTTATAATTATAAAATATGTACGTATATTGTTTTGTAGAGTAGTATAGTCCGTTTCAGTTAAGTCTGCAGAGGTCGAAAAAATGTTTTATTAATAGTACATTACACAACTAGGGTGGTAATACAAAGAAAGCCCGAGATCGCAGATGTTTGCGGCCCGAGCTGCAAGCGAGGGACGCAAATATGCGATCGAGGGCTTTCTTTATTACATCCCGTGTTGTGTACATCATTTTATGTGTACACTTGGCCAGAAAGCGGTTTTTTCCCTACGCGCAGCGGCCGGAAAAAGCCACTTTATGGCCAGGTGTGGCATAAAAAACATTATATATGGCAACATGGGGCAATCACAGCAAGAGGATTAATTAGTCTTGATACTTGGCAATCACTCTTCCGTTTATTATAATCCCACCAAAATCATAAATGTAAAAAAGGAGAGCCAAGTTCAATACAAACATTATGCTAGGCTGTGGGCTTCGCCGCAAAAAGAATGGAGATCTAAATGAGTGCCAAGTCCTATGCAAAATCCAAATATGTATTTATAGGAACAAAATAACATTATGAACAAGTATTAAACTCTATTTCTTTGCTTTATTGGATACCAATAACAATTGCTGTTTTTTAAAAATGTGAGATCTTAAAGTAGGTCGGATTTGACTTGGCCAGTTTTCATTACATCAGTCATTTTATAAAGTTATTCAACATATATATATATATATTTTTTTAATTCTGATAAAAACTGGCCAAGTCAAATCTAACCCAACGATACAATAAACAAATTTGTATGGGGACCCCCTATTTTTTAACTTTTTTTATTTTTAATTTTCTTTCTACGCTTACACACAATTACCGAGCTAGATTCCAAATTTCATTAACGGTTCCAACGACACAATTATAAAAAAAAAAATTGTATGGGGACCCCCCCTATTTTTTAACTTTTTTTTATTTTTAGATTTTTTTGTACGCTTACATACAATTACCGAGCTGGATTCCAAATTTCATCCTTCTAGGTCATCTGGAAGTAGGTTAGGTTTAGCTACTATATTATGAATCAGTCAGTCAGTGCTAAAATTTACGACTTTTTGACCTTCATATCTTTATAACCGTTTGAGCTAGCTTTATGAAATTTGGGCTTCTAGGTGTCCTTATGGATATAATTAAACACACGTAGTTTTATGTGTTTACGTTAAAGAGGTTTTGAGTTATAGAAGGGTCAAAAGTAGCACCAAGTGGTTCGTGTAATATTACACTTGGCGCTGGCTAGCCAGTTTTGCTTGAACTTGGCTTGACACGCTGCCGCGTGTTTAGATATGTACCTACTGATATAAATATCCGGGTCAGACTTGCACAAATCAATCTAGTTCCAACGAAACTAAGCAAATTAGTCCAAAGCCTTGGATAATTTCTATGTATTTAAGTACTATATTTATATAATATGTACATGCATACAAGCATTGCTTAGTTTGGTTGGGACTAGATCGATTTGTGCAAGACCCTATGAGTACAACCATACAAATTGATGAGAAAAAATATTTTTTGATTAACACGTTGGTGTACAAAATGTGTACCTAATTAATGCGATTGTGCTCTAGGCCAGCGGTCGGCAACCTTTTAGCAGCCAAGGACCACATAGTAGCTAACGAAATTGACGCGGGCCGCACTTTGTTAATAATTTGTGATTTTATACAATTCTGAATATAGCGACCTTTACATACAAAATAGGCAGGGAGGCTTGCGGGCCGCAAGTGAGTGGTTCACGGGCCGCATGCGGCCCGCGGGCCGCTGTTTGCCGACCGCTGCTCTAGGGCATCGATGGGTAGAAAGAATAGGTAGTAATTGAGAATGTGAAAGTTTTCTACTACAAGTTGGTACTACATGTATGAGTCACAACGCTTTAGCGTCACTGCAGGCCTTTTACAAGCTTTTATTTAATTTGCCGTATATTTGTGTTGGTCAAATCTTGGAAGCCAAATTAGAACCACTTCACAGGTCTGCTGATGGAGTAGAAAGATGGCTATGAAATCATCTAAATAAACTCACCGTGTGTGATTGTCGGTTTTCGCATGCAGCTTGTGGCTACATAAAAACGTACAGTCGGCAATAAAAAGCTTGTCTCGAAAATATATTTTTTTTTACAGAAACTTATTAATATTAACATTATTAACCGACTTAAAAAAACAAGGCTATTTTCGGTATTTGGTAATCCTGACTCTAAGATATTGATGGGTCAGACCTACTGCAGCAAGTGCCATAATTTTATAGCTAGTTACAGTGTGCTCAGCAAAGGTGTAAGCTACATTGTTCTAGTATAATGTCTCTGCCATCGAATTTATGGGGCCTGTCGTAAAACGGTCGTATTTATTCATGTGCATGTTTATGTTCATTGATATGACTAACATAAATGAAGATAACGTCTTACGGTGTAGCTATCTACATGAATTTGTCACTGTTGCTATTATGGCCTCCTTAGGCAAGATAGAAATCTTACTTATAACTTAGTATACACTGTCCGAATAACCCGAAACATTTTAATAACGTATTCCTGATGGTATTACAAGTAAATAACGTTATATCAACATTGGTCGAATTTTGTCATTTTACATGAATAGTCTTATGGAACAAAATAAATCAGTAAATTTAGCCCCTCCTTATAAACATGTCCTTGCTTGAGGAAAATATATCAAAAAGGAAACAAAAAGCTAAAATGGAAACAAAATTTGGACTCGTAGTATGTATGTATGTATGTAATAAATACTGCGAAGGTTAATTGCTGTTTAGTAAAAAGATTTAAAAAAATTGTAAAAGTATTTTAGTCACATTTATAAGGGCTGGTTACACACTTGGGAGTTTTCATTTAAATAATAATAAATATCTCGGAAAGTAACCGTTTTTCGACTACATCATATAACTTTTTTTACTCTTAATACTTGTTAGAATCTATAGTTAAAGTTTTTCGGATACCTTTATCGCGAAATTAGATTGCCTACGACTCGTCCATGGCTGAGAGTAGTCATGTTCTTTTTATTAAACCCAGCATCGTCGGGTAACTAGTGTCGTCTCTAAGCTAAAATCGGACAAGTGCGAGTCGGACTCGCCCACCGAGGTTTCTGCACAAATTTGTAGTTACATTATATTTAAGTACCCTATAAATTTTTATTTCCTTAGTAAAGTCTATTTTTTATGATTTATTTAAAAATGTATAGTTTCAGATTTTTCCCTATACTGGTAATATAAAACGGTCTTAATTGCCAAATTTCATAGTTCTAGGTCAACGGAAAGCCCTTTGAATAATGGTTTACTTGAGAGTGTCAAAATTTAGGGGAGACCGGGTATGGTTGTCTCACGGGTTGGTTGTCACAGCAGCCATTAAATAATACGAAACGAAGGAATAAGTACATCGATTGGTGAAGTAGGGATGGAGGTGAAGCTCTTGCGATCTTTTAACACCGAGCGATGCAATTATTCCTTCGTTTCGTATTATTTAATGGCTGCTGTGACAACCAACCCGTGAGACAACCATACCCGGTCTCCCCTACGTTTTTTGCGACATAATCGGCCATATCGTTTTTTCACGTAAACTTAGAAGTTTGATTTTTTTTCATAGATTCAAGGGTCCATAGTCCTGAGTATATGATTGTAATTTCAACTCGATACCTCCACGCTATCCCGAGATAAAGGGTCCGGACAGACAGACAGACAGACAGACAGACGGACAACAAAGTGATCTTATAAGGGTTCCGTTTTTCCTAAGGTACAGAACCCTAGAAATGGTACAAATACGGTCAGTGGTTTGGACATGTCATGCCTATTAAAATACATGAAGGTCAAAAATATCAAACAATATTTTTTCTTATCTCAGTAATAATAAATTTAAAATAGTATCATCAGTAGATAAAACTACATAGAAGTCGGTAAAAAGCTACAATATAACTCAGTCATCAGCACCGCTAACACAATCCAAACGAATAGCTTTTTAATTAATTGATTAACGACACTTATTATATTTAAACTCTACAGTGTAACGGAGTGAAATGGAGTCTTAAATATAAATGTCTGTGTTTACTAAAAATGAGTTGCCTCTCGCTCCCCGGTCTCGGCAGCCAGTCTACGCAGCGCAAACTAACAAATTGCAGTCTCAGCCTCCGGCCCGCAACAGTATTTTCAAGTAAATGTCTCGAAAAGAAGCTTGGAAATGTTCCGCAGACGTCAAACTTTGTCTGCAAAATTTATAGTCGATATTTCGCGGCGCTGCTGTCAAATTATATATTTAAAGAATTTCCGCGTCGCCAAACAACATGCCGCGATATTTACTTTCTCGCATTGGATTCAGGGTTAAAGTTAGGCATTTAAAAAACAAATGAATATTCTTGATTGATGGGCAAGTTGGCCTCCATATGCATATCACGTGAAAGTTGGTTACATAAGCTTAATTTTCAAATATGAGGACAAACTCTAAAAGCCCTGGAGAAGAGAGTTATCAGCCTTCAAATACTGGGTGTTAAGAGTTAATTAATACTTAATTGATAATTAAGAATCAATTAACTCATAATTTGGAGTTTTTTTTGTTGGTTTTAGTGACTAATGGTCTTAATGACAATTATAGCAAATGCTGTTGTCAATAAATCTACATCCGTTATAATTGTATCGGTGATGAGGCTGGGTCTCGTACATTTCTGCCCATCATTCAAATAACCCAGTGTTTAATAACATGGTTTCAGGCAGAAACGAACTGATGTCTTACTTGGGTTATTTGTCGCGTAAAATCCACACGGGAGCGATGGAAACACGCCAAAGTTGCATATACATTTATATACGCATTTAGAAATTTACTAAATTAAATAATGTATTCATCAGATAAGCTGTGGTAAGAGTAGTATAAGAAAAGCTTTAGGATGCCTCGTATGTTTTTGTCGTAGAACCTTGCTCATAAATCAGTTTCCCAGCACAAAGTTAATAACTAGATTTTAATTCCTAATGTTCCTTGTTTATAAATAACTAGCATTTTCCCGCGGCTTCGCCCGCGTTGTTCCCGTTATTGTCCCAAAGGAACTCTTTACCGGGATATAATGTATCCTATGTTTCAATCCAGGACTTGGTCTACTTGTATGCCAAATTTCAGCTTGATCCATCCAGTTGTTACCCCGTTATAAGGTAACAAACATCCAAACATCCAAATATCCAAACATCTTCACAAACTTTCGCATTTATAATATTAGTGGGATTCACGATCCTTGTTTAAAAATAATTCATACAGGAACGTGAAAATGTATTGTAGAGAAGCACTTCTTCATACTACTTAATATACTTAGGTTGTTGCGTCACGATCACGATATAGCTAAAAGGAGTTAGCCGGCGAGCAGTGGAACTAGCTCGGCGGGGTGTTTAGCGCAGAGAACAAAGGGAACCTAATCAAATAAGTAGAATACCTAACTAGAGTTGAGTAACGTCCTGAGTCCACAAATAAATAAAAAGATTTTGAAAAATACCTAATGTTTATATCAACAACATTTCTGTCTAGCATTTATCGAGCGCCGGATTTCCGCCTAGGCCTACAAGGCCCGGGTCTAGGGGCCCGGCCAGCCTAGAGGGGCCCCAGCGATGGACTCTTCATATAAGCCAAAAGCACGGCTTGCCTTCTCAATACCGAGTGCCTAGGGGCCCTGGATCTCTAAATACGGTCCTGCATTTACCCACGCCTGCGATATTTTTGTTTTTATTCTAAAGGAACTCATTAGCGGCATAAAAAGTATTTGATGTTTTAATCCGGGACTTGATCTACTTGGATCTTAATCCAAGCATTGTTCCCACATTATTTAATAACTAACATCTAAACATCCAAACCTCTAAAAATCTTCAGAAAATTTCACATCTATCTATTCTATAGATATATAATAAATAATCATAATAAATATTAGGGGACAATCTTACACAAATCGAACTAGCCCCATAGTAAGCTCAATAAGGCTTGTGTTATGGATACAAGACGACGATATATTTAATAGATACAAATACTTAAATACATAGAAAACATCCATGACTCAGGAACAAATATTCGTGCTCATCACACAAATAAATGCCCTTGCCGGGATTCGAACCCAGGACTAATACTTGAATGGAACCGATAAACCAGCAATATACCGCTTATCTTAACGCTAACGTGCTAGTTGGGCTCTTGCTTCGTAGGCAGGGTCACTACCAACTAAGCTAAAGCAGTCGTCAAAATATATATATCTTTATCTTATCTTATATTTATATGTTATATTTCGACATAGTTTTACTTTTACAAAGTCGGGTTAGTTACACTATTTATAACTCGAGAATAGGTGGACAGATTTTTATGATTTTTGATTTCTAGGGTTTGTCTCTGCCCCGAATAACAGAATAACTATTAAAACATCTAAAACATTCAAATTTCTGAGGCAGTACGAAGTTCGCTACGACAGCTAGTTAATATTAAGAAGTATAAGGATTCACTTGTATAAGATCCTTGAGGAAAATACCAAAGTGCCAACACCAGATTACTGTTATACCAGAATATGAAATTCAGAGAGGAACGTCTCGAGATGTACTCCAAAAACGATATAATTTGCAAGAATGTAATATTTTTGAAAAGAGTTTTGGGAATTTTAAAGCGCTGCTTTAGAACTGAGCGAATCCCAAACCTTTTCGATTCATTAACGTGTGGTGGTTACAATTATATACCATATATATTTTATCTACCTACCTAATTAATCCATACGTATCACAAGACATTTCACCATTTCGGAGCTAAGTAGCAGCTGCCACAGTGTCCTGTCGTGCTTTCAAATCGTTCTCGTTACGGTGAAGTAACGATTAGGACACGGCCATTTCGTTACGGCTCGGACACGTTCTACCACATTTGAGATTGCTCAATGATTATTCTCTTCACTACTTATGTGATACTTTCTAATGGCTTTGTGCAGGTATTATTAAACTTAATTAATCCTCTACACGCGGCTAATGTGAGGCGATAATTTGAACGTACACTGCGTTTCACCAGTACATGCCTATATACTCACAAGAGAATAACGACTGACGACCGCGTTGTGTCTGTTTAAATAATTAAATCAACGTTTCATCACAGTGCCTAAATAAAGAAAAGTTCACTCACCTATATTCCGTAAGACACTGCGCAAATTTGTATGCTTAGTGATGTATCTGTTTAGGCTATATTTATCAGTCAGTCACCTTTAAAATTTTTGAAAAGAATTTTTAACGCCAATCACCCCTTCGACTAGAAATATTTGATATCAAGTAAATCTAGTCAGGTGCGGTAAAACGTGTTTTGTAAAAGTCCATCTAAACAAAAAAACTTAAAGAGAACCTTGCCAAGGTTGCCGGGGACATTTATCGATAAGCGATAACAAGCTGGCAACACAAACAGTGTCGGCACAGTAAATTTAAAAACGAGATGCTTTTTCCTGGGAAATAAAAAATGAGGTAGCTAGCCTTTGTACGAGTTTCAGCTCTATTTCTTAGGAGCTTAAACTGTTTCTGTGGAACTAATGAAAGGTCTTTGTTCCGATAATAGTATAAGAAATTTTTTGTACAATCGATGACATACTTAACTGTCCATCGGTAAACCTTATTACAATAGCCACTTAACAGTGTCTTCGTTTCTACCTGCAGTGAAACGCATTCAATGTATTAAGTGTTTTTTTTAGAGCCTGACTACCTACGAGTCCTACTGACTCTTGGGTAGTGTCGCATATAGGTATAAGTTAATCATGTATAAATAGGTAGGTGTAAGAATCTCTTTGAAATTAATTGTTTACATTCAATCATAGCAGATTATCGTTTCTATAAAACCTTTAGCTGATTTATATGTCGTCATTTATCAATGATAATTGTCTAAACAAAACCTATGTAAAATCCAATCATACAAGTATATAGAATAAGCTATTTTATTAAACGCTTCCAAACAAGGTTTGTTTCACTAACGCGAGGAATCGAAGTATTTACGTATCCCTACTCCATCGTGGTACTTCGTCTCCGCGCACCCCGCGCACCGCGGCTTCTGATTGGTAGAAATAACAGGCGTATGATTGGTCGAAATAATGTTTCCTAAATATTTTATACTTTTACAATTCTTATTGGAATTCTTGATTAATGTTTGTGTATAATTATGTGTCTATGATTGTAACCTGATTTATAACTGTGTTTATTCAATAAATAAAAGTTGGTTACACTCCACCTAATTACACGGCGCCTGCGCGTCCTACGCAGTGCCTTCCCGCGCATGCGCGAACGCATTGCGCAACAGATCACACACACAGGTATAGAATCAGCTGATTGACTCTTATAAAATGAGCAATCAAACGATTCTAAATTCATTCACTTTACACGGCTCAGTAGAGCAGTTTACCAACTTTAATATGTAAACAAGTTCTTCTTATTTAAATCCTATTAGGATGACCTTTTCAAGATACAGTCTGCACTCAACAGGTAGGAATCGGACCAAGTGGGGACTTACATACCTGCAAGCAGGTTCGCTAACCGCGGCTACCGAACTCTCACACACAAACATACACACATACTACACACCCAGTTGCAACGTGTAAGCCGATAGCACCGCGCAATTGAAACAGAACTCTAAGCGGAAAGATTTGGCCCATTGGACCAAAACTGACCGTAGCAAAAAAAAAACCGCG
Source organism: Eudemis profundana (assembly GCA_947034925.1). Taxonomy (NCBI): domain Eukaryota; kingdom Metazoa; phylum Arthropoda; class Insecta; order Lepidoptera; family Tortricidae; genus Eudemis; species Eudemis profundana. The sequence goes on from OX344798.1 coordinate 17,659,387, forward strand.
GCTACCGTGACTTTTCGCTCATTGCTCAAAATGAACCACAGACCAGCGGATGTAGAGTATGATCGAGCTACTGGGAGTTTTAGTTGTCGGTTCGCGTTCCCTAACCGTATGTGTTTATGAACTAAATTAATATGTAATATGTTGCTTAGCTTAGCGATAGCATTTACCTAAGCTAAGTTAAGATGAATTAAATTTGAATTTATGTACCTCTTACAAAAATAATCTGTGAATTAGGTTTAATAGGATTCCTATAAAAGTACTGTCCGTGTCCGGGCCATTCGAACACGCTCCATTGATTCTTACTAGTAATCTGTCAGTTGCACCGTAAATGTACATTAAACATATTTTTATTGGAATGTAGATTGTTAGAATGTTTATAGTAATGCAACGAAATCTCGAATATTTTCCTATATCTTTGTGTTTTGTTCAACAGGCTACCGTTATACCGGTGATTACTGTTCCTAAAATGGAATGCGGCGCGGGCTGATAGTAAAGCCGCGTCAAAGCCCGTCGCCAAGCAAGGACTCCCGCGGGACGAATCGCTCCGTTACAATGCCGAGTAATGCGCTGCGCAGATCAGCCAACTATTTTTACCTGATTATGCTATGGAGCCACGGGAATTCAAAGTGAAGTTTAAAGCTTCATATTAGCTAGGGAGTTCCAGCGTCTACGTCTTGCAAGATGAATCGCGGTGTATTAAAATATTCAGATAAATATAGGGTTTCGTATAAAATAAGTGCTTCAGAATATTGCTATATTAGATACTCATAAAAGAAAATAGGCCGTAAAAGCCATATATTCAAACAAATTCATCGCTTTCTTGAGATTTCTTTAGCAACTTTTATTAATAGTTAGTTAGAATTTAAATTATTCAATATTCAGTACGCGTACATGAAGAAACCTACAGCAATAAAATTCATATTAAAACATTTTCATCAGCACTCATATACGTAAATCATCGTAGATGGTTAATGCGGGCGTGATAAGCAATGAAGTAATAAGAACATTGCCCTTCGCCAATATACATTCTTTCATGAGCATTACGACCGTTTTATGCCCAAGAGGTTTAATATTCGCAGTTCCCTAATGGAAAGCAGAAATTCATTCGAGATGTTGAGTCACGGAGGCGTTCGTAGTTTCCTCTGTTTAACATAATAGGTATGTTGGATGGAATTCGCTTACGTAGACGAAGCCGCAAACAATAATAAGCGACCTCTTTTTATTCCTCCGATAAACTGCGTTCCGAAAACTATTCATGCCACAGTATAAACCTTTTATTTACGACGCCTGGAAACAGTTACTATGGGAATAGGAAACCGTTCAATTACGCTCATATTGTGTGCGATTGAAACAGGGTGTCGAGCTTATTTTACTTATACGAAGGTGGAGAATGTTTTTAGTTAAATCGTGGGTGAAGGTGGAATTGTGCGTTTTAACTTATTAATGTGATGGCACCGTGTTTTCCTCTGGTTGTCAGGGGATATTCCTGGGAGAGGCGCGACGTGTGCTTCACGCGAATCAGAAGTGGATTCGACAGCATTCCCTGCGAAAATTCCCCTACGAGATCAGAATATCAATTGCTTTTCTGCCCAATTTTCTCTCAAATTGCTACGGAATATTGTACCGTGGAAAATATAATATTTGAATAACGTCATACACATTGGTATACCGAAAAAAGTAAAGTGAAAGTGAACCGCTGTAACAGGTGTCATTGATTTTGTTAGCTTAGTTTCATAAATGTTTGAGGGTAAGGATCTACGTTTTCGGTGGGTAAACGAATTCTGCAATTTCATGGCAATAAGTAAATATTGTTTGAAGTATTTATTCCGTTCCTAAAACTCTATGTGGTCGCTAAAGTAATACTTTATTGCGCACCAGAAAAACATATTGCATAAACTTAATTAAATTATAGGTAAGGTAGGTAGGTGTGTTGCGTTTATGCGCTGGCCAAATGGAATCTTTGCAAAGTATAAAATATACAAAGATTTTAATAGAATTTTGCACGTTCCTGCTTACTTCAGTATCGCGGGCGTAAACTAGAATAATAGTGGCGAGGCCGTAAGCAGAAACTTCCCGAGTGTTAATTGCAGTTCCGTGACAATTCCGTGGAGCCCGCTGCCGCAGGTCTATTACGTATCAACATTTGGCCGTCGGTGCTCCAATTTCAGTTACTAAATACAAAGTTATTTGTATTCAACAAACTGTAATTTTACGGAGTTAACCATATGTAGGTATTCATGTTACACTGAAATAATAATATATTTATGTGTAGCACTACTATAAATTTAACACAGGGAACCCGCTCCACGGGCGCTAGGCTCGTAGCAACTATGAGCTACATAATCTCCATGGTATCGGCTACAAGCGTAGCGCTAACAAATGTTTGGTTGCGAAAGTATGAAAAGACGAGACATTTTGTTCATGCAATGTTTTATTTTTCTTTTTATATTTCAACACAGTTAAAAAATGCTTGCTGGCGCGAATGCAGCCGGATTTTTTTTTAACAATTAATAGTTTCAGAACTTAATAATCCATCCAAAATACACTTGCACATGCACATACAGTCGCCATCAGATATATCTGAGCTGTCAGTGTACTCATAAATATCTGAACACGGCTCTATTTTCATAGCATTAGAGCCGTGTATATTTATGAGTACACTGACAGCTCAGATATATCTGATGGCGACTGTACATTCGTTAGCCGTTTCGCCGATCAAAATCTAGATTCTAATTGGTGTACTAGCTTAACTTATGAATCTTTAAGATATTAAGAAATATTTTTAATATTTAAGACGTTAGGATCGCCCAAACAATCGTACCATACAAGTTTGTCGGTTAATGTGCAGAATTAAGACCTCCTGTATACACGGTGAATTTTAATCGGTGATCAGGAGTAGACAAATATAAATATCTAGCTAAAATCAAACTTAGTAGGCGGGGTCTCACACAAATACCTCACTGTTTAATTAATTAAAGGTTAAAAAATAATTTAAACTAATAACCACTGGATACATGGTCACCTAAATTAATTATTGAAGTAAAATTACGTAATCACGATACGTCAAGTGCCATAGCTTTCGCGTAAAATTTGACAGATCTTAAGTAAATAAACTTTTCTACGAGTATGAGTAGTAGGGGTATAGATAACGAATTAAAATTGATCAAATGGCCGAAAATAAAAAGGATGCAATTCCGACGATTTAAGTAGCCGCCACACGACATGAAGGACTGACTCACATGAAACCTCGCTGCTTGCCTATTGCTTCTACGAGCATCCCGAGCAAAGCATCTTAAAATGCGTCGATCCAGATCGTCAGGACGACGTCGAGGCCAGCCGTGCTTGAGCGTGGTTTGGTGGCACTGTGAACTGTCCGAAGTCACTGAGGTTTTAGTTTATGCGGTTTATCAAACTGTGCGTGAGAATTGGTACGTTTGGATGAATTTCGTGTAATGATTATTTAGTTCATCTTAAGCTGTTTGGTTTGTATTGATAAACGTACCTACAATATTGTAACGCTCGATATTATTTTAATTACTTATTTACTTTTCTCATCAATATTTGCGACTTCTATGGCTTTGTTTACATACATGACAGTGACAAGTTATTACTCATAAATTATCATTGCCATTAATTTTTTAAAGAGATTGTAATCTCACAGATACAGATTAGCAGGGTGACAAGGAATTTAGGATAAAACTGATTTCGAAATAAAAATTAAAACAGAATTTTTTTTTTAGATGTAACTAATTACGACATCAACGTGACCGCCATCAATTACTGAGTTAGAAAAATTGGTACCTAATCACCGATAAAGAATCATCGTGTATATGATCCTCTTAAATTGACTTGCGATCGAGTATCGCCGTGTCATGGTGTCACCTCATTCCATCGGGATTGACGTGCATATTCAAGTGCCTTGGTGATATATCATGTATATATTACTCGTATTATCAATGTTGTAGGTATACAATTTTTAACATTCAGAGCTTAAAGAGAGTGTACCTATATATATACACAACCAGGTAGATGGTACCTATTGCCTGAGAACAAAACAATTTAATTTAGTTAAAATTAATTGATTTTCGGGTAAGTTCACTTGTTGTTCATTATTAAATCACGGATGGGTAGTTTATTACATATTATGTAGTCTAGACACACGGCATAATAGTCTTATGGAACAAAATAAATCAGTAAATTGAGCCCCACCTTATAAACATTTCCTTAACTCCTTAGGTGCTTGAGGAAAAGATATCAAAAAGGAAAAAAAGCTAAAATGGAAACAAAAGGTAAATTTTTTGGACTCATAGTCACTTACCATCAATTACTACGAAGGTTAATTGCTGTTTCGTTAAAAGATTTAACAAAAAATGTAAAAGTATCTTAGGGCTTGTTACACACTTGGGAGTATTCATTTAAAAAATAATGAATATCTCGGAAAGTAACCGTTTTTCGACTATACATCATATAACTTTTTTTACTCCTAATAGTTGTTAGAATCTATAGTTACAGTTTTTCGGGTTACTCGGGGGCACGGTGTATACTACACTAGTTATTCAATTAATGATTAAAATGAAGTTTACTCGTACATAATTCCGCAGAATTGACTTGTGAGTGTCGACCCGCGGCCCCATTCCGTCGTGATTGACGTTCGGGTTAGCCCATTTATCGTTAATTAGTATTTACCGCTAACATTTACTCGTGCTTTGCCGCCGTTTGCGTAGTTGAACCTCGAGGAATTCAATCTAATAAGATTTTCATTAGAGCTACTGCTTTATCGGTTATTAAATCGTAAATGTTGGTATACATTAGTATCCTTTCTTCTTTGTACTTTATAAGGAGTACCTAAACTAGAAGCAGTAGGAAATTCTTTTTCAAGTATACAGATCACTATAATTATTTCATTGACATTCTTTCATTCGAATTAACTATTTTATTTTGCCCACACGCACACATATACCGGGTCGAATGTAACGAGGGACTTTCCTGAAATTATAGTGTCATATATTTGATGTAGAATCGATTTGCAATGGTTAAATGCTTGTAATAATAAAGGAAAACAAAACTATCAAAATAGTAGGTACTTTTTAATGTTTGTACAACTCTACTACTTCGCCGCCGCTACCGCTACACGCTGCCGCCCGTGTCCGTGTATGGCCACTAAATAGGTTTGAAACACGCAGTTTTTTGCATGAAAGTTTAACAAGCTGTAACTTGAAAACGGTGATAGATATTAACTAAGTTTATTTGGAGGAAATAATGTACTAAGGCTAAACAATGCCACATTTGCAGGAAAGTCCCTCGTTCCGTTCCACCCGTATATCATTGTTGTTGTTTAATACAGAATCGACTAGGTGACAGTGGAAGCTGCAAGTTGTCAGACTGCCGACGGCACTGCTGAGTGCTGCATCCGAGTGTCCACTTTATACCAGGCGCTATAAGCTGGGATATCCACTTAACGTCCTCCCAGCCGAGTTATGTTTGCTTTAAATCTCGGAAGCCACCTCCACGCACCCTTTCGCAAGAAAAATCTGCGCAAGTAAATGTTCCGTTATTCTGTTTCACGGGTATCGTTTTATTACACCACGTATACCTACGTGCGCTACTACGGAATAGTCGAGAAGATAATATATGTGCTTAACTATGCTCCACGAAACTGATTCGCCTCGTTCTACACGAAGTTTCAGCGAAAATACAATTCTATTTTGCATCCAGCGGAATTTTTACAATGACAACGGATTTTTTGTAGGATTTTTACGTTGACGTGCTATTATTTGAAATAAAATTATTCTGACGTATGAGAATTTTTGGAATGTGAAGTTGTAACATTTGTTCTTTAATTTTTTTACATGGTTTATGATAATTTATGCCACACCTGGCCATAAAGCGGCTTTTTCCGCACGCTGTGCGTACGGAAAAAGCCGCTTTCTTGCCTAGTGTAGACATAAAATGATGTACACAACACGGGAGGTAATAAAGAAAGCCCTCGATCGCATATTTACGTCCCTCGCTTGCAGCTCGGGCCGCAAACATCTGCGATCTCGGCCTTTCTTCATATTACCACCCTAGTTGGGTATACATGATTTAAGGGAAGTAAAATTAAAACTAAAATTAATAAACTAAATCCTACATTAAAAATAAAAGAAAACATTACAAACTAAGATTTGGCCCCCTCGGCAGAGTGCCCATCACGCAGGCAGCATTCCCGCGCTGTATCGCTATGGCGAGTCTTTGCGCGAGAAAGCTGCCCGCGCGAGGGTCCCCCGTTGCCTCCCTCAGGCGCTTACTGAGCGCCCTGTGCAGACCACGCGCACCCTGACCCCACGGACCGAGTGTCTCGACGCCGAATGCCACAAATTCATATTGGGCGCCGAGACAACTGTATTTTGTGATCTTTAATCGCTCCCGGGCGTCTGCCGCCGCACCGGCTGTTTTGTGGGTCGCCGGTAGGTAGGATGCCGCGAGCGTATCCGCACAGGTGGCATCCCACACCAGCGCCCTGCCCATTCTCCACGGCATCAACGACATCCCGTCGGGGCGCTTACCGTCATCCCGGATAATTTGCGGTTCGAGAACCGCCGGGACGTCGGCGCTGACGAGCGCCCTTCTCAGGATGTCGTTGAGTGCGGCGTGGCGAGAGTGGCGGCCGGCCCCCGAGGAGCATACCAGTCCGTGGTGCCCTAGGCGATCCGCGTTGGCCCCACAGGAGGCGCAAATATGGTCTACGCAGACTTCCGTGCCTAGTCGGAGACCAATCGCGATGCGGAATGTAGTTGGGTCTAAGTATGTGCCGGTGTTAGGTGAGGGATATGCATGGAGCCATTGGCCAGACTCTGGTCTGGATGCTGCTAAGAGCCTGGCGCGGTCCTTGCCTGATGAATCCGTGATGAGTGTGTTTAGGGTGGAAATGGATGCGATGGTATCCCAGGCCCTCTGGCTCTTTGGTTTGGATGGCAAATTTGGGCTCGGTCCAGCTAGCCAGGCATTCGAAGCTTCAATCGAACACGCGATCTCGCAGTTTGTAGCCGCCGGGGCTTTGAGGATTTTACCTGCGAGATCGGAAGTGCTATGAATTGAAGCTAAGAATGCCGGCAGAGCGACACTTGAAATTTGGCGAGTTCCCAACCCACCGTACCTTATAGGTAGTGAGGCTTGGGTCCAAGCCTGTTCGCTGATGCTTATGTTTACTATGGATTCAATTTGGAATTTCAAAAGTGTGTCGAGAGGTCGGACCAGGTTGGGGAATTTCCAAATAGGGCAGCAGCGAAGCAGGTACGTAAATTTTGGGACGAATAAGCAGAATTTTAGTATGAACAACGCGGCATGACTGCTGATTTTGGTCAGGCGGTCCGCGTGTTCATTAAATTTGGTAACCGAATGATTTAAGAGGAAAGGGATGGCTTCGTTGAAGACGGGTGCGCCGAGGAGGTGCAGATCGTTTTTGGATGTGTTTTTGATGTTCTGGGCAGCATTATTAAAACTTTGGCGGATGTCGGAAGCCAAAGTAGGGTTAACTTGTTCTGAAATGTATAATTCACACTTGTTGAAGTTGAGATCTAAACCTATAGCAGAAAATTTATTTGTAATTTGTATTAAATCTGCCAGAACGGTCTGCGAGTCTCCGCCCAGTGTACCGTCGTCAAGGTACCACACGTTTAATTTAGAATTTAGGCTATGTATTATTGAATTTATTGCCAAACTAAAAATAGCTGGACCGAGGGGATCACCCTGCTGACATCCCACTGCCGAAAGAATTTCGTTATTTTTGTGGACTAAATTGGACGGACAATGGTAGCATTGCAGTAAAAAGTTGTAAATTTCTGGTACGTGTAATATAATTTCGTTCAGCAGGGTATCCCGGTTGACAGAATTAAACGCGTTTTTTACATCTAATTTAAGGAGAACCTCGCACATGTCGCTTTGGGCAAAGGTGCGTACCGCGTGGACTGCGGCTTCGCAGCCTCCGCGGGTGCCAAAACCGACTTGTACGGGTTCGAAAAGGGCCTGAAATTTGTTACGTGTGAGCCGGACACACACTTTGGCTGCTAGTCGCCGAAGAGTTGACCCCACAGCTATGGGGCGCACGCTACCGTCTTTTTTTGTTAGGGCGATGAGGTTAGCCCCATAAATAACCGGTGTTATCTCTTGACATACATCACCCGAAAGCATAAGATTAACCAGTCTTGTGAGATTTACGGTCAGGCGTTCCCCAGATACCCCTGTACCGTGACTGGTAAGGTCTGCAAGGTGTTGGGGTGAGATGCCGTCGAGACCAGAAGCCGAACCCTTTGGGAAGGAGGCGAGGGCCGCTACTATGTCTCGTTCTGTGGCATGGAGACAAGCCATGGGGTCAGATGGCGGGTCAACGAAAATGGGTGTGGGAGGGCCTGGGGGGTGCTTGGACTGTAGCGCCGCGAGGGTCTCCGGTGTGTCGGGTGCGATGGTGTCGTTGGTGAATAGGAGCCGCGTGGCGCCTTTAAGGTCTCCATCGTGTACTTTCTCCTCCACCTTCCTGAACAAGTCGTGATTTCCTTTACGGGGTCCAGCTGACACGGTAAAATTTGAAAGAGTGGGACTATTAATATTGTTTCTAATTTTGTGCGTGAGGGAGGTGTTAATGTTGTTGTTAATGTTGTTGTTGTTGTTGTTGACGTGGAGGATTTTGTAGGAGAAAGTTAGTAGCTCATGCCACGATGTCGCATTGTTGTTCCGAACGCATCTGTTGATGGTATCGGACAGGGCATCAGCGACGGAGGCCCTGACGCCACGAGGTATCCGCTTAATTAATGGTGTTGTATGTTTGAGCTGGCCGAGAAGTGTTTGGATTGGGATGACATTAGGGTGATTTGGCGTTGATGATGAGGCGCTGTAGTTTTGTGAATTTGACGCAGAAGGCGTGCATGCAATACGAACCTGATGTGCACGTGTTTGGTGAATGTGAAGACCTCTGATTGACGTGAAGCTCCTCTGGCAGACCTCACAGGGCTGCATGTGGGTTAGCAACAGGAGCGGTAAGCAACCCTAGTTGGGTAATGTACTATTATTGTTTATTTTTTTATTGAATAAATTATTATAGATTAGATTAGATTAGATTCATTTATTTCTTATTGGAAATTACATAGTGTTTTATATATTAAAACTAAAATGAATTCACAAAAAGATCGTCAAAATAAAATGAAATAATTACAAAATAAATTACAATAAAAAATTAAAATCAAAATGTCATATGGAAAAAATAACTAATATCTAATCTAAATACAGGGTGACTGGAAATTCGCCGTATTCCTTGATAGGGGTTTTTCTTCAGCTCATTTGCAATGATTTAGGCCCTGTCAACTAGGAGTCAAAACTCCTTGGTTTTCGAGATATTCAAGTTTTTTGGTTTTCTTTTTAAATACCCGCCTCTTGACATAAAACTGGTGATTGTGTAGAAACTACGCAATTTTGAAATAAAAATAACATGTTTTGAATAGCTAATAAACTACTGATTACATTACAATAGTAAAAAGTGCCAAAACATTACAACAATTGACAAATAAAAGCATTCAAAGTCAGAAATTCCAGATTTTTTTCCGATTTTTTTTACATTTCAATTTTTTTTTCATCTCGAAAACCAAGGACTTTTGACCCCTAGTTGACTGGGCCTAAATTATCACAAATGAGCTGTAGAAAAACCCCTATCAAGGAATACGGCGAATTTCCAGTCACCCTGTATATGTTGTATACGATCTAGGCCATCCTAGGTAATACAATGTCAAAGCAATAAATTCAGTATGTCGAATATTTTTACAATGCAATGTCAAGAGAAATTAAAATATCAATAAAAATTACGTCAGGTTTAAAACAATAAAAAAAAATTAATGAAAACATTAAATTAAGCAATAAGAAAACACCAAAAAATGTTAAATATCAATCATAGTGAAATTTATAACAATTATATAATTATCTACTTTCGCTGTAGGTACTCCTTTACAGAGTACAACGATTTGAATAAAAAAAGTTCTTTGAGTCGGCGACCAAATAATTCATTCCAGGTCTCGTTTTTGAGGTTGGCGGGTAGTCGTTCGTAAAACTTCGGGCCTATTACGCGCGGGTTCTCGTCGAGGAGCGCCAGCCTCCGCGGTACGAGCAGTAGTTGCCCCGTCTGACGGGTTATTCTGCCCGGAATATTGGCACGTTTAAACATAATATGCATATTTCGCCGCGTGAACATATATCCCCGTTTAGGCGCAGTTAAAGATGACTTCTTTTGATATTATTTGAAAATAAAATTTTAGGGAGTTAACCCTTAAAAGCATGATTTTTTTATCGTTACTAAAAAAATATGTGGCTACCTAATGGTGTAATAAACACTAGAAAAATATTTAAAAAAATCTATAGCAAGTTTTTGGGTTAATTTTGCAAATGTACGATACAGCTTACATTATGCATTCCCCGCAAAATCAAGTAGCCCATATACACGGCCCATGATAATTTGAAACGAAAATGTTTGTAGGTCTGAATTAAAACCTTTTCAGAAATATATGCTTGTAATACACGTAATTATACTTGGGACTATTGTAGAGATAGTTACAGTTATGTGCGGAGTTTCATTACATTACCTGTATGTCTACTACTTTCTACAATATCAATGTAAAAGAATACCATAGCAAAAAAAAACGTTCTTAATGTTATTATAGATATTTCTATATATAACTTGTTATCAAAGAGAAATGGTCTTCACTCTAGTAAAGACGCAAAGCACAGTACAATAGCAGTATTTTTTCTTCCCACAAAAGTTACATTGCGCGTCTTGTATGTGTGCGCGCCGTGAACGAACGCACTATGAGCAAAGTTTTACAAATAACAATGCTCCAGTACGAATCGTATCGTCTGCTCCTTGGCCTGAGGCCGCTCCTAAACGGCCGAAGTTTGACTACTTGTTTGTCTTTATAGGTACTTTGCTCTAGTAAAAAACAACTGTGCTGTGTACTGTTTGTTATTAATGTATATTGACATTGAAAATGAAAAAAAAAAAATGAAAAAATGTTTATTAAGGTTTTCATGACACGGATACAAACATAAGCAGGGTTGGAACCTTCCAGTAAGCAAATATAATGCTTGTGTCGGAAGACTCCGCTCCTCCATCACTCGGAAAATGTAACAAACCAAAATAAAGTTATAGATAAATTACATTATCATTATTTACATTAAAAATGATAAATTGATAATTCTTGAGACCGTAAATAAATGAACCTACTAATAATATTAAAATGTTGTAAGAGTTAAATTAATTTGCAAGAATAATTTCGATACTGTTCACAGTATTGTAAAACTGCTGGGAGTGCATTGTGTAGGCTGGATCTTACATGATCAAATATACTTAACAAATACTGTTTACTTATAGACTGAGAACTTTATTAAATTTAGTAAACGTTTAATCGTTATGATTTGTGCTATAACATTATACTAAAAAATAATTACTTTTTTTGTTAAAAACAGTCAAACACACTCAACAAAAACCTTAAATATTTAACTTTTTCAAAATTGCCGCCATATTGCTCAAAAACTCTAATAACTTTTTTTTAATACAAGTTTGCCAACAATGAGTCATAAATATGAAAATACGTTAATTTTTCATGCAGAATTAATCTTAAGAACATAATAAATATTTCAAGTTTTCAAAAATGAATTATTTACATCTTACATGCATTTAAGGGTTAAGAAATAATTTTGAATTGTTATAATATTGTAATAACATTTGATTTTCCCAGCAAATAAAAGTTATATTATACTCGTATTGAATAAGAAGAAAAACATTAATTGAGTAGGAATATATTTTAACTTTTATTTCTATCATTTTTCTATTAGTATTGAAGGGTATTGAATTGGGTCTATATTAAAACGCATACAGTAAAACTTCCTATTTTGACAATGCATACCGTTGTTACGCATAATCGTATAGTCGTATAATATTAAAATGTATATTTTAAAACGCATAATTTAATTTGCATACTATTAAAACGTATAACAATTATGTGGTATAACATTAGTGTTCATAAATACTAAAAAGTATAATTTTAATAGGTCTAATCAGACATTTTAATTTTAAATGCTCAATCGAATAATTGGTATCGCAGAGTTTGTACAAGTATGTTTAAAGTGACACATCCATACTTGTTTTGAAAACTAACTGTCGCTTCCAGTTTAATTACGTAAAAGTACTTTCTCTCGAATTTATTTATTAAAATACCTACACTATTATAGTATATGCTGATAAGCCAATTTTATTTATGTAAGAAAACGCCCAGTACGCCCAGTTAGTGGCCTAGTGCCTCAACTACAGTGAAGATAAAAACTCCCGACAAAAAATCTCTATGCAACTAAAAAAATATTTATGCAACACCTGGCCATAAAGTGGCTTTTACCGCTCGCTACGCGTACGGAAAAAGCCGCTTTCTGGTCAAGTGTAGACATAAAATGATTTACACAACACGGGAGGTAATAAAGAAAGCCCTCGATCGCATATTTACGTCCCTCGCTTACAGCTCGGCCCGCTTGTTACTCTATGCAAATGTAGTTTGGTTCTTATTTTATTAAACTAGAAGATTGATTTTAAATAGTTGCAATACTAAATTACGCATAAAACAAGGTAAATATCCCTTTTAGGTAAGGCATAAAAAAAAACTGGATGGTTTATAAAATCTACGTAGGCATTATTATAATTTATAATACACACCTAAGGTGGTAAGTTAAATAAAAAATGTCTGAGATCGCAGCTATTTGTTCATAAATATGCGAAAATAATTAAAATAAAAAGGTAGGCCAGGCGGTCGTATCTCTAAAAAGCGATATCTCCCAGATATATCTTCCAGACAACATTTGAGTAGCGGAATTGACACAAAAATAAACCAGAAAAGTAGGTGGTGCGAAGGGTAACAAAAGTGAGAGCTAATTACCAAAAATAAATAATCGCAGGGGTAAATATAAACCTATATATCCTCCTGACACCGAGCATTTAACTGAAATTGCTTACTTCGTCGACCACGTGCCGCCATAGCTGTATACTCCTGAGCACGGGTCGCAAGAATGGCGGCCACTAGGTAGGATATCTCTATCGAACTTCGAGGACAAACTATCGCCATTACTTAAATTTCATTGGCTGAGAGCAATCACGTGTCCAATATCTTTTTAGCGGGAAAAAACAAACACTCGGGAATTGAGGCTACCTGTAGGTCGTCGTCCATTATCGACATAAGGAGTTAAAAAATATTCGGATTTTAGAGTACAGTTTATTTAGCACTTTGTAAAGGACGCCAGGTGTCAGGAGGATATACATGCATAAAAACAAATGAATAAATAGGGGGAATATATTAACCACAAAACTTTAAAAAAAAATTGTAAAAATTGGAACATATTTTATTGTATTAGAAACAATAGTACTAGTAGATAAATCCCAAAAAGTAGGGAACACAAACAACAAGGACCAATTAAGTATTTTTTTTCCAAGTAACGCCCCACGTATACCCAACGCATAAATGTATGCGTTCGTTATACTTAATAACATTATGCGGATTTCAGGTATGCCAATTCAATCGGTATGTAAATTAACTAGTATGCGTTTTTATGATTATGCCATCTAATCGGTATGCTTAATCATCGTATGCCTAAACTGTTATGCATTTAAATATTAGGTTTATTAAGTTATGCCTAATAAGGGACAGCCTATTGAATTAGATTTATTCTGTAATCGTTATACTCACAGAGAACAGAATATTGGCTCGTGGCTCTCTCCGTATAGTTTGTATAATACCAATACCTAATAATATTCCTGCAAGATTCCTCTTGCTTAGTAATGAAATTCCTGAACATGAATATTGAATATACTCCACACATACACAATTTATATTTTAAATTCGCTACTTCCATTTTATAGTACCTAGTATATAAAACGACATTGAAAAATTAAGAATGGTGAAAACAATCCAATTTTGCAGGTTAATCTCTATTTTGAGGTACACAGAGAGGGAAAACAGGTTTTAAACAAAGTCATGATTCAACAAGAAAAGGCAAACGGTATTTGACGCAGCAATTTTAGAACAAGTTACAGCCAAAAATAATCATATATCATTTCAGTGCCGTTAACTGACATTTATTAAAGTCCCCGACATTCTTCATTGCCTCGGTGGAATCTTCGATGTATATTCACTAATTTATTACTACCAAGTAATTTTTTATAACTGACTTCGAAAAGAATAAAGACGACTCTCAATTATTTTTTGTTTGAAAGGGTATACCTTCGAGGTGGTCCCATTGCAACCAAATCAGGGTCTAATTCTAGGATCTTGGATAAATCGAGGGAACTCTTCAAATATTATAGGCAATAGGTAGCGATTTGGGTATTTTTCATAGTGGCTTGTGCATTTCTTATCGAATAGGCTTAATGCAAGTGACTTGTTTAACCCGTGAGTAAGAATTATTTAAGTTTTTTTTATGCAATTTAACACTTTATCGATTTGATATTTCTTCGAGAAGACTTCTACTAGAATGTTTGTTCTACTTATATTGAACCATTATTGATTATTATATAAATACATGTTATTCAAAACAGTGCAACGGTATTGTACAAGAAAACTTACGACTTATATTACACAAAACTACTTACATAAAACACTTAAAACTAAAAATTTGACGGCACAAGGAATCAGGGAGGCTAAATAAGTCTATGGAGCCAATACATTTATTTAGCCTTGCCTATCACCACATATACCCAGTATCTCGTGAGAGGGCAATCATGACGTTCAGACATGTCCCCAGGAAGGTGTTGCTAGTGTTGCTACACACCCGCACGCGCGTCAGCAGAGACGCTAGGTAATTCTTTTACGCCTAAAGGCATGGAAGTTATCTGTTGGCGCCGGTTCACTAATGTTTGACCAAAAAATTATTGACAAATGGTCATTTGACAAACAACGTTTCACCAAATAATCATTTGGCAAACGAGACATCTGACAAAAGTATCATCTTACAAAAACTCACTTAGCAAATGATTAATTATCAAACACTACACTTGGTAAATGTGTTAAATAATAAAATGTCAATTGACCTTTTTTCATTTCACCAAATAATATGTTTCGCAAATTAAGCATTTGTCCAAATGTCGTTTAACAAAATGTTATTTCATAAAAAGTACTTAATTTTTCAAACATTATGATTTAGTCTGTTGGGTAATTTATTCCACTACCCTTTTACCGCCATAAGTTACAAAAATATATAGAAGGCAAGCAATCATGCATTATGATGCTATTGGTGGTCATAATACAAACCTAACCTAACCGAGGTTTTTTCCATGATTAGTCTCTAAATGCATCAGTTCGTTTTTGTTGGGGGACGCAGTTCAAACCCTAACCTAACCTAACAACCTACTCTTTTTCCAAATACTGTGTATTAATTTGACCCATACTATATCTATTATTAGATTTATTAATAAACGAAACACTTGTCAATTAATACATTGTATCAAACATTTTTTGGACCACGAGTAGTTTTGTCTGATAACTCAGATGCTAAATGTTCATTTTGTCAAATAATCTATATATATAAAAGAAGAATCTATATATATAAAAGAAGAAGTCCTGACTGACTTACTGGCTCATCAACGCACAGCCGAAACTACTGAAGCTAGAAACTTGAAATTTTTACAGTAGGATGGTTGTATAACGCAAGTAAGGGATAAGAAGGGATTTTTCGAAATTCATTCCCAAAGAGGGTTAAATAGGGGTTGAAACTTTGTATGGGGACCAAACGATTTTTGAAGTAGGAAATTTGAAACTTCGAACATAGACTCTTCAATATAAGTTGAGAAAAGTTATATCACCGTTTTGTGAAATTCACCCCCTAAAGGGTTAAAAGGGGGCTTGAAAGTTTATATGGGGTACACACGATTTTTAAAGTAGGAGATCTGAGACTTCGAACATAGACTCTTCAATATAAGTAAAGAAAAGTAATTACACCGTTTTTTGAAATTCACCCCCAAAAAGGGTTAAATCGGGGTTGAAAGTTTACATGGGGACCAAACAATTTTTGAAGTAAGAGATCTGAGACTTCAGACATAGACTCTTCAATATAAGTAAAGAAAAGTGATTTCGCCGTTTTTTGAAATTCATCCCTGAAAGGGGTTGAATGGGGGTTGAAACTTTGTATAGGGACCTAACGATTTTTGAAGTTGGAGATCTGAGACTTCTGTTGACGATAGCCCCACCGAACCCCGACCCAACTGAACATCGTCTAACTAAGACCCTGAACATGTTTTGTAAGTAGCTATAAGCCCTAGGACTACTTCCTAGAACCATGTTTTATAGTTAGTACGTAAGTGAAATATTTAAGTATTTTACGAGTTTTTTGCCCGTACAAGAGGCTATATGTGTAGTGTAACGACTCATTAGCACTTGTGTAAACCTTAGAACCCGATCCCCCTATCTAGAGCTGAGATAAAGACTCGTAACGAATGTGTAAATCGAGTATACCCAGACTTCACTGGCAACTAGTGCTAGGAGCGGCCAGTGAACGATTTGGTAGGAGATCTCGACACACCCACTCGAGGCTTCTACCGGTCAGAGCCAGCTTACCATGAGGATTGTGAGGCGATGCATATAGCACGCCCATAATTACCATGAGGATTGTGTAGTCAAGTATATAGTACGTTAGTCGTTACCATAACGTAAAACAGCAAAGAGCGAAAGTTTTCGAACAACTTTATGTATCGATGCCCTATAATTTCTCGGTCTGACCACGAGAATTCAGCGTAGGATGGTATCATTCTGAACGGAATTTTCCATCACGCAATATGTTGCAAATGTTGCGCAACAATCACTTGCTTAAATACGCCGGGAGCTCATTCGGAGCCCAGTTGGCGTCGTGAACCCAAGTTGTAAACTCATAGTGAGAAACAGAACCGAACCAGTAGTGATCCGATCCGAACATAGTGAACCTAGATCCCCTAGCCTATGACCTAAGTGAAGTCTAGGTAGGACTTAAAGTCAGTGAAACAGTATTTCTTTATTACGTGTTGCGGCCCGAGCCGCCCAACTAAGAACAAGTATTCCTTTAATAGTGTTTAGCGTGTAAATAGCTTATAGGGAAGTATGAACATTATTAACTATTTGATACTGATTCGCTGATTGATTTTTGTGTGACTATTTCTGTGTTATATCCCGTGTAATAGATTTAAGTGTTTGTGTAAATATCGGAGCGTGGCAAGTTTGTTTGGTGGTTTCTTCTTGCTATTGGCCGTAGGAAACGCAACCATTAGAGTCAGTTTTAAAAACAATATAAGTGTTAAATCTGAACCTTTGTTTTGAGCCAATCGATCCCTTAGTAATTAAAACTCCAGGAGCCTTACAACCTCCTGTGTATGAACCTGAAGAGCTATCGTAGCTGTATCAACTGTTAACTTCGGGACCTCACGAGATCCGTGAGTGCGTCGTTAACAACTTCGTTCATAGACCCTTCAATATGAGTAAAAGCAATTTCACCGTTTTTTGAAATTCATCCCCAAAGGGGTTTAAATGGGGGTTGTAGCTCTGTATAGGGACCAAACGATTTTTGAAGTAGGAGATCTGAGAGTTCGGACATAGACTCTTAAATAAAAGTTAAGAAAACAAGTTTGACCGTTTTTTGAAATTTATCCCCAAAAGGGTTTAAATGGGGGTTGAAACTTTGTATAGGGACCAAACGATCTTTGAAGTTGGAGATCTGAGACTTCGTACATAGACCCTTCAATATGAGTAGAGAAAGGTACTTTCATCGTTTTTTGTAATTCATTCCTAAAAGGGGTATAACGGGGGTTGAAATTTTGTATAGGGACCATACGATTTTTGAAGTAGGAGATCTAAAATTGATGAATTGAACAGATCTGAAAATATTTAAAGATTTATTAATATTTATGTCCAAAACGGGTTGAGTTTGGTTAAGGACCGTATCATTTTTAAATTAAGAGGTTTGAAACTCCATACGTTGCATATATTAGAAGATAAATGACGATAATTTGAAACTTTGTACTCTTCGATTAGTAGATTATGTAAGTAACCGGTGGTTTATGAAATGCATTTAATTATTTTGAAATAACCCTTAAATGCACAAAATAATTGATTTTTACGGTAAATGCTCCGTTTTAGGCCCCTTAAACCCCTTTGGGGATGACCAAAGGGGTTTAAATGGGGGTTGTAGCTCTGTATAGGGACCAAACGATTTTTGAAGTAGGAGATCTGAGAGTTCGGACATAGACTCTTAAATAAAAGTTAAGAAAACAAGTTTGACCGTTTTTTGAAATTTATCCCCAAAAGGGTTTAAATGGGGGTTGAAACTTTGTATAGGGACCAAACGATCTTTGAAGTTGGAGATCTGAGACTTCGTACATAGACCCTTCAATATGAGTAGAGAAAGGTACTTTCATCGTTTTTTGTAATTCATTCCTAAAAGGGGTATAACGGGGGTTGAAATTTTGTATAGGGACCATACGATTTTTGAAGTAGGAGATCTAAAATTGATGAATTGAACAGATCTGAAAATATTTAAAGATTTATTAATATTTATGTCCAAAACGGGTTGAGTTTGGTTAAGGACCGTATCATTTTTAAATTAAGAGGTTTGAAACTCCATACGTTGCATATATTAGAAGATAAATGACGATAATTTGAAACTTTGTACTCTTCGATTAGTAGATTATGTAAGTAACCGGTGGTTTATGAAATGCATTTAATTATTTTGAAATAACCCTTAAATGCACAAAATAATTGATTTTTACGGTAAATGCTCCGTTTTAGGCCCGATAGTTTAGCAATTTTATTAATTACAACACTTACACCCACATCTGTCAACAAATATCAGAAATTATTTATGAATACTAATTGCCTAATTATAATTTTCATCGCAGACGAAGTCGCGGGCATAAGCTAGTTATTTATAAAATGTAAATTTAACTGTTGATCATTTGGAAAAGTGAGTCATTTGTAAAATGGCTAGTAGTAAAATGATCAACTGGCGAAACATTATTTTGCAAAACGTTGTTTGTCAAGTGTAATTTTGCCAAATGACTTTTGACAAAACGGGACTTAATCGCGTAAAAACACGCTATTACCTCGACGTTTCGGACGTGGCGTGACGTCCATGGTCGCGAAGGGACTGGCGAGGCGGGTGTCAACATCTTCTAGCCGCGCTGGTTTTCCGAACTACCCGCACTTGGTCTTGATTAATACTTTGCATATTAGGGTTGTCACTCGACCGACACACAACACTAACAACATCAGGCGATTTGCCGGAAGACACTTGATGATATTTACATATGCAGATGACTGGATTCCACGACGAAGAAAGCTTAAAACCATCTTCCCGATTGAAATTGCGGTGTTTTTACGCGATTAAGTCCCGTTTTGTTATAATAATGAGTGAAAATCGTGAAAGTTTAAACCAATATTAAATGACTTTTGGTCAAACAGCAGGACACCATTATAAGCCCTGTGCGTAAATACTGCCCACAAACTGCAGGTGTACAAAGTTTGGCAGTATGCTTTAAAAAGCCTTAATTTTACTTGCGTGTTACAGCATGCAAATTTACGGGCAACTATATTGCCCCTTATTGCCATGGCTCTCCTTTCCCTTTCGAGATCCATATCATCTTTCAGGTCCCCGATGAGCACATGGCCGAGATACTTGATACCCCCCAGCATGATTTTGTCGTTTCTGAGTTGTACTTTGGAGCCTTAAAAATGAGTATTCCACTTTTGGATGTATTATACCTAACACCATGCTGCTCGGCGCGGCGTAAGGCTGCGTTTCCACCAGGGATGTGTAGCGAGGGATGTTTTTGTGGTAACCAATGGAAACAGCTCGGCGTAGCGAGGACAAGTAAATGAAGTGTTTCCATTGGTTACGACAAACACATCCCTCGCTACTCATCCCTGGTGGAAACGCAGCCTACACCCTCGTATATGGTGAGCAGTTTTTTTATCGAGCCCACTGTGGCGCCCATCAGCGCCATGTCGTCCGCGGAGCTGATATTGTTGAAACAAGTTTTTCAAATATGGCATCCGACACGCTCGCTGCTGAGCCTCATAATTAACTCGTGTCATATATGTTAAACAAGGTAAGGGATGTTAGCCATCCCGGTCTAACCCCACATTGATTGGAGCATTTACTCGTCTAATTAATATACATAATAATATTTACTAATCCAATGGCGACCCCAAAATTACTCTAAAACTACCCTTGCATCTCTCAGAAACGCCTAAATGTAAAATAAAATAAAAAAAATATTAGTCGAAATCCTGCATTGGGAACTACTTATTGAAATATCATTAAATAGTACAAGCCCTAAGTGGTATTCTAATGGCACAAAATGATATTCAAGTTAATTTGATTATTCAATCAAACCGCATCTTAAACTTCCCGCAGCAGTATTATAATTTTATAAATGACGTAATTGACATGACTTTTAATTTCCCAATAGGATCATGAAGAACGGCGCAAGTTTGCAATTTGTTTTTAATTCTGCGAAATTAATTTAGCATCTGTTCAGATTGTAAATATTTAATAAGGTACAACCGGGAATGTCTTGGGATTTAATCAACGAGCTTGGGCAGGGGTAAATATAAATAATCTCTTATCTGGAAATGTATTGTCTACTCATTCATGTTACCGCAATTTTTGGTACTAAACATTCACTTACGACTTGGCTCTAGCAGCTAAATGACTCTTTAATTTCAGTATAGAGATAAGAATGGTCTAGATTTGTGATCAGTTGAGAAGTTTGGCCTACCAGAATATATTCTTGCGTTTTTCCTTTATTTATATTTTCTTTTACTTTGATAAAATGCATGTTAATTGGTCTCGGCACCAATGCCGTTATAATAGCGGCAGTGACAATACAGTTAGGTAGATATTTACACTTGACTTACACCGGCTTAAATGAAACGAACGCGAAGATATCGTCTGTTCAAAAGACAATTTATGTAGCAGCAATTAAACGGCGCTAGATCTTCTTAAATTGCTGGAACTTCGTAATTGTATTCCCTCCTTAATAAGGAGTACCGTCTTACCTCGTAAATATAAAGCGCTTAATCTCGTTTAATTTTCTTGTTTACAAAGACTACCAAGGACGTAGGTATTGGTTTCAGAGTTCTTGACATCAGCAGACATATAAATATAAACTGCCAATACTCGCTGCTTTAGAACGAGCGAGGTAAATGGTAAACAAGTCTTATTTTTCTTTACCATTAAGTTATTAATATCTGTGGGTGCTATATATTTTTTTTAGACAATAAAACCTTTTCAACCGTTCTATCGAGCTCGTAAGCATTCCAAGGATTTTATTATAGACGAAAAAATTTGTGAGTTTAATGGTTAGCCAGTTTAAAAAAAAACATTCATTTCAGACCTTACGATCCATATACTGTTAGTTACAGGAAGACTTAGAAATACGATGTTAGTAACACTGAACAAAAGTAATAATAAAAAAATGTAAACAAAACAAAATAAATTAGGTTTGGGATGCAAACCATAGTTAGGGCAAAGAAGAGATGTAACAAGCTCAACTCTACTTGGCTCTCCCAACGGCCACTGCAACCCAATACCCAGCGATTGGGCAGTCGAGGCGTTCGGCCAACGCCCTCAGAAGGCTGTTGCTGCTCCCACGCACTCTTCTTAGCATGGAGGCGATTAGCTTAGTTAGCTTTAATTTAGTTAGGTTAATCATGTACGTAAGTACCTCTCCGTTGAAATAAAAAGTTGTTTTTATTCGTAGACAATTGAGTATACCTAACTACCTATTAGCTAAAATATGTTAGAGATTTGTTTTGAAGATATGATATGGAAATTATAAGCGCGTTTCATAACCTACCTACCTAATGAAGAAAAATCATGGAAAGGGTAATTCCATGGTACAGAGTAACGTGAGTTATCAATTCTTCGCATGTTATCTTATTGATGGTGCAAATTTAGGTATATATCTAGGCATTAAAGTTCCTTAAATTTCCAACAGACATAAGTAAATACACGATGAAATGGTAACTCGCGCTACAATTTCATGGAATTACCAGAAAACATATATGATATTTCGATATCACTGTAATAGCAATACATAGTTTACCAAACGACGCGCTTGTTTTAGTACTATCGGGAACTAATATATTAGTTTGTGAATTTCTTGTATCAGAAACAATGCGCGGTCAGCTTGTGAAGCGGGGTGCGGCCCGGCCGTCAACCTCCTAACGGACCAAGGAGGCGTGGTGTGTCGCTATAAATATCACCCATATACAGGCAGAAATGTCACTTAATTACATACTAGTACATTGTTGTGAAGGCCGAAAAGTCGGATAGAATTCGATGGACGATATATATTATCAATAGATGGACGATAGAGTTCGATGGCCGATCCGAAGGGAAAGCCACCGCTGCTGTACGCGGTTTGGCGACGATCGCTATATGAATGTGACCGATGGGTCATTGGTATTGTAAATAATCCAATAATATTATAGTTGACTTGTTTGATTACTCTATAGGCTAGATTCTTCGCTGTGCAAGAACCAACCTCTACTACTCTAACAAACACTCTAGCAATTCTTAAATGAACTTGGATCTCTTCAAGTCGAGAGTGAATAGGCACTATCTAGGTAAGCATGCTCCATCATCGACTTTATCTTCACTTACCATCAGGTGAGATCAAAGTCAAATGCTTACCTATCGTGAATAAAAAAAAAAAAAAAAAAAAAAAAAAAAAAAAAAAAAAAAAAAAAAAAAAACTCCTTTTCTACTCCTGTACTTTTATCTGTGTTTTACTTGGTCACGAACACTAATATAAGAACATACATAATATGAGTTCAGAGAAGTCTATACTCTATTCCCCATAACAGCACTAGTGTCGTTATAGTCACTTTACGTTATTGCTAGCAGCCACAGACTTCTAAATCTAGGTTAAACTTAGGTCAAGGATTAAGCGCTCAATTCTAACTTTACGATAAAAATGCACAACTACCACCTTGACAAACAATTAAATTCCTACGGCTTTTAAGAAAAACAAAACTTTCCGAACTAAATTCATTGATGCCAACATAAAAAAAAGTATTTTTAATATATTCACTGCGTGTCAATTTAAAATAAAAAAAAAGTTTACCATAGACACATACTGTCAGTCATACGTCATATTTGCCTTGTTTGCAGGTTATGCCTTGTTTGTATTTTATATTTTAAAAAACCTAGTCGTAGAAAAAGTATTGTATGCAACGTTGAATAATTAAGTCAAAAAACGCTCATTGCGTCTCTATTTGCGATACTCGCCGCATTCGCGGCTCGTATCGCAACTCACGCAATTCGCATTTTTTGAACCTTCTTATACAACTGTTGCATAAAATACTATAGCAGGGTGTCTCCATAAACGTCATCATCATTATCTTTATTAGAAGTGTTATTCTGGTGCGAACATAACATTGCGTATGTGTTGTTGGGTTGTGTATCTCTGTTGGGAGCAAGTTTTTTTCCTTTTTACGATATGAAGATCAGATTACTGCCATCAAAGAGAGCAATATACCTACTGTGGGGTGGAAGGGCGACAAAGCGTGATACTTAGATAAAACAATGTTTTAAACGTGTTTTCAAATGACCGGCTTTATGGCATTATGTTTTAACATAGCTTGAGTGTTACTTCAATGTGCGTGCGACCCATTTCTTAGACATGTTTTTGAACACATTTGCAGTATGCCTAAGATTCAAACGGAGAGAATTAAATTTGGAATTGGAACCCACCAAGGTCCGATTCCAAATTTAAGTTCTGTACACAGTTACTTCAGGTATCTGCAAAGTGCATGTGATAAAACACGGAGTCATGCGTGTAGCTTAAATGAAATATTCACCGAACACAGTATTTACGATGTTCTCTCGAATAGTTCACTATTTGGGTGCAGACAGCGAATATATTACGGCGAAGTACGTTTAACATCTCTGAACACGCTCTTACACCTTGGACTATACGGTTGAATACAGATTGACGATTATTGCCCATCTTATGACGCATAAATAGTACCTATTTGTGAAACAATATTATTAAGTTATTGCCTAAATCAGAATATAGTAAAAGGGTTCCGTTGGCATCCTTTGGGTACGGAACCCAAAAAATAGTTTTCAGGTCATTGTAATAATCAATTTTCTTAGTCGATTTTCGGCTACTATTTTTAACTTTCTCAGCTCGTTTAAGCAGCGGTACATGTTCTGAATTTTATTTTTCATGATAGTATAAATAAAAGGGAAATATTTATAATATTTATAATATTGACGCAACTGTCTAGATCACTTCATGTTAAAACTGAATAGGAAGAACACAACTGCATATACAGCTGTACTAAATACCTCTATAACGGATCATCAAACTACGCTTCTAGTTTTAAATTATCAACAAAGTTCATTTACGGATTCAAAAAGTACTGATGTGATTAATTACGACATAGCAGTTACTAAGCTGTTAGGAAAAAACCTAGAAGCTCTACTATTTTGTAATGACCCCAGCCAAGTCATTGAGCAACTAATATACAAACTACAAGAGGCAATTAGTGAGAGTAAATCCGTAAAAATAATACCTAGGAGTCGTCGAATTATCAAGCCATGGATAACCCCGGGTATTCTGCGTTGCATAAAAAATAGAAATAAAATGCAACTAAAAATTAAATCTGATCCGGAAAACGAGGTACTGAGGACCACATACAAAAGATATCGGAACTTCGTCAATAGTTTAATCAAAAAACTAAAACGCAAATATGACCGGCAACTGCTAGAAAAAACTGAAAAAAACTCTAAGGCCCTATGGACCACAATTAAATCTATTACTAGCTACAAAGGCACAAAAACTACTAACACTGATTTACTTAAATACAAAATAACCCCCGCTGATTCAGTTAACCAAACGAACGAATTTTTCACCAACATTGGCAAAAATCTTGCTGCGGTTATCACTTCCCAACGAAATAACATTGAGACAAACACTTGCTCTACCAAATCTTTTATAATCTCCCCCTGTTCCTCATTTGTGCTTTTAGACACGGATCCTCAGGAAGTGGCCAGTGTTTTGATGTCATTAAAATCTAACAGTGCGCCTGGGTATGATAATATTCCTACTGGTTTTCTTAAGCTATGCAAAACAATAATTTCGCCTGTAATTAGTCACCTGGCCAATCTATGTTTTGCTCAAGGGACATTCCCATCTTTGCTTAAGAAATCCATAATAACGCCTGTTTACAAGAGTGGGGATAAAACTGATCCAAATAACTACAGACCAATCTCGGTACTGACTACAATCTCTAAAATATTAGAAAAATTAATTAACAACAGACTAACAAAGTATTTGAATAAATTTAATCTGCTCTCCAAGTCACAATATGGGTTTAGACACGGTAAATCAACTGAGGACGCAGTACTAAACCTTACATCTTTAGTTAGTAAATCTATAGACAATGGAAATAAATGTCTAGCGGTCTTTCTCGACTTAAAAAAAGCTTTTGACACAGTCTCTATCCCGACTCTTGTAAACAAGCTTGAAAAAATTGGAATTAGGGGCAAACCGTTGGAATTACTAAGAGATTACTTGTCAGATCGCAACCAGAGGGTCAAGATTGGCAATTATACCAGCTCAGACTGTGAGGTCTCATTTGGAATACCGCAGGGAAGTGTGCTGGGCCCAACCCTATTTCTCGTGTATATCAATGACCTCACTGGGATTAACTTACAAGATGGACACGTCATTTCATATGCCGATGACACAGTGGCTATATTCACGGGCAAGTGCTGGAAGTCAGTATACAGATCAGCAGAGAAAGGCCTACGTAGGGTTAACAGCTGGTTAATTGCCAACTTACTCACTCTCAATACTGGAAAAACAAATTACATCTGCTTCTCCAAAACTAACATCACACAACCCCCAAGCGACCTTACCCTCACAATCCATAACTGTGATCCCACGTTCACTCACTGTGATTGTACGTCACTTGCAAAAGTATTCTCAACCAAGTATCTCGGGGTGATTATCGATCAGCGACTGTCCTGGCACCCCCATGTAGATCATATAAATAATAGAATACGAAAACTAATTTGGATATTTAAAATACTTAGGCACATCACCACAACAGCTTTACTAAACCGAATTTACATTGCTTTAGCAGAATCAATTATGACCTACTGTATTACTGCATGGGGCGGTGCAACTAAAACTAAGTTTCTTGAAGTTGAACGAGGGCAGAGATGTCTGCTAAAAACAATGCTCTTCAAGCCATATCGTTATCCCACAACTGATCTCTATAAAGATTGTAAGCTCTTAAGTATGCGTAAACTGTACATCACGTCGGCAGTCTTAAGACTACACAAAAACTTGACGTACAGACCCGAGACCCAACGGCGTAGAAGAGCAATTGTGGCGGCACCTGTGCCCTCGAGTAACTCTGTCTTTGCACGGCGCCAGTTCGAAGTACAATCTGCGCATATGTATAATAAAATAAATAGGCTAATACAGATTTACTCCTTGCGTCCGTATGACTGCAAAAAACTATTAATAGAATGGGTAACTAGACTTGACTACAATGAAACAGAAGAACTTTTGTTTCAGGGAGGTAATAGACATTAATAATTCGTCTTTGTACATATCCTGAGCTTCCTACATTGTTTAAGTTTGATTTTAAGTGTGCAATAAGGTGTTTACATACATACATACTTATACTAACTAAAGTAAGAAACGTAAATGTTGATAATTAATAAACCATTTGTACAAATAATAGTAAATAGGGTGACTTGTAAAATGCACAGACACACACACACACACACACACACACACACACACACACACACACACACACACACACACACACACACACACACACACACACACACCGCTTTAGCTTAAACTTTTAGCTTATAGTAATATAGTTAATTAAAGCTACTTAAATAAGTAATCAATTAATTTAAAGAAATAAAATAAATAATTAGAGTAAGCGAAAATTGTACCCCGTTGGGAAGAGCGAGTCCGCCTGACACAGGTGCATAAACACCTACTAGGAGGACTCCACAAATCTATTTTGTACCATGTTTACTTTAAACGAAATAAACATTTTCATTTCATTTACTTTAAACGAACGAAATAAACATTTTCATTTCATTTCATTTACGATGTTCTCTCGAATAGTTCACTATTTGGGTGCAGACAGCGAATATATTACGGCGAAGTACGTTTAACATCTCTGAACACGCTCTTACACCTTGGACTATACGGTTGAATACAGATTGACGATTATTGCCCATCTTATGACGCATAAATAGTACCTATTTGTGAAACAATATTATTAAGTTATTGCCTAAATCAGAATATAGTAAAAGGGTTCCGTTGGCATCCTTTGGGTACGGAACCCAAAAAATAGTTTTCAGGTCATTGTAATAATCAATTTTCTTAGTCGATTTTCGGCTACTATTTTTAACTTTCTCAGCTCGTTTAAGCAGCGGTACATGTTCTGAATTTTATTTTTCATGATAGTATAAATAAAAGGGAAATATTTAATTATGCTTCTAAAATCGTAAATTAGTATTTTTAAATGTCTTTTTTTATGTATAAAATCTTTACATTAATTAATAAATAAATAAATAAATAAATATTAGGGGACAATCTTACACAAATCGAACTAGCCCCATAGTAAGCTCAATAAGGCTTGTGTTATGGATACTAGACGACGATATATTTAATAGATACAATTACTTAAATACATAGAAAACATCCATGACTCAGGAACAAATATTCGTGCTCATCACACAAATAAATGCCCTTACCGGGATTCGAACCCAGGACCTCGTGCTTCGTAGGCAGGGTCACTACCAACTAAGCTAAAGCGGTCGTCAATTATTATTATATTAATTTTTATTATAATTATTGTTTAAAAAAGATGGGCGTTTTAATTTTTTGCCAAAAGCTTTTGTAAAATAAAAACATTTATGAAATACATGCCACACATTTTTTGCGTAGTTCTAAACAGATTAAAATATCGCTTGATTTGATTTATTCTATATCTCATAGAAAAAGCTCAATCATTAAAAAAGAAGACCATTTAGATTATTTTGCTTACTGTTTCTGCAAAATTAAAACGATAATTTAAATCCATAATTCGATCTTTTTAGTAAAGATCATTTAAAATATCGAAAAAATACGTGCCTAAATAAAACCGTTTAAAAATATCGAAGTAGTAAATAGTATTTTATGCAACAGTTGTATAAGAAGGTTCAAAAAATGCGAATTGCGTGAGTTGCGATACGAGCCGCGAATGCGGCGAGTATCGCAAATAGAGACGCAATGAGCATTTTTTGACTTAATTATACAACGTTGCATACAATACTTTTTCTACGACAGGTTTTAAGATATAAAATACAAACAAGGCATAACCTGCAAAGAAGGCAAATATGACGTATGACTGTCAGTATGTGTCTATGGTAAACTTTTTATTTTTTAAATGAAGTTGACACGCAGTGAATATATTAAAAATACTTTTGTTTTTATGTTGGCATCAATGAATTTAGTTCAGAAAGTTTAGTTTTTCTTAAAAGCCGTAGGATTTTAATTGTTTGTTAAGTTGGTAGTTGTGCATTTTTACCGTAAAGTTAAAATTGAGCGCTTAATCCTTGACCTAAGTTTAACCTAGATTTAGAAGTCTGTGGTTGCTAGCAATAACGTAAAGTGGCTATAACGACACTAGTGCTGTTATGGGGAATAGAGTATAGACTTCTCTGAACTCATATTATGTATGTTCTTATATTAGTGTTCGTGACCAAGTAAAAGACAGATAACAGTACAGGAGTAGAAAAAGAATTTAAAAGAATAGAATTGAACTCAAACATGGATAAACTTGCCCATAAATAATGAATTAAAATAAAATATAATAACTTAAACGGATTAAATCGCGTATATTAACATATAATAATAATTTAATATTATTTTAACGTTTTACAATCCAAACTAAAATAAAGGTGTTGCCTTGGACCTAATGTGTTAAGACATTTACACACATGCCAGAAGGGCAGAAACTAACCTCCAAAAAAACCGGTCATGTTCCAGACTTCCAGTTAGACTCGTGCACCGAGGGTTCCGTTCAAACTCATAAGTACATGAATAGTTCAAGAAAAAGTGTATGGCGATTAGTTTAGTAGGAGCAAATAAGTATGTGTTATGACTTTTGTAAATTTCTCAAAAACGATGCAAGTTAGATAAACCGTTATATTTTTCCTGTGATATTTAGGATGACATTAATAATTGGTAATTATATCAGATTGTTCTGTTAAGTAACTTCGAAGATGGGAATGGTATTTATTTAACGTTTTTTGTCATAAATCACAAACTACTTATTTAAGAAAAAAAACAACAACGGTGTTTTAATCTATAAATTAAGCCCTTTCATTTGATACTCCACTCGATATAATAGCCCTACTTTCAATTTTAAAGTCCCATTACGGATTAGCTACTTTTATTCCAAATTATTTTATTTTTATTCCAAATCGATACCAGCAGTAGTTTCTGAGATATCTGGCTGTGACAGACGGACAGACAGACAGATAGAGTCGCATCATAAGGGTTCCTTGTTTACCATTTTGGTACGGAACCCTAAAAAGGCATACTGAATCAGTAACTGATTCGAAAGAAACCTCAAGAAAATTTTTAGCTGCCGTATGCAAAAAAGAACATAATTTTAAACAAAACTCTTGGTATGCTATTTTTACAAAAAACAAACACCGTTCATTGTTAAGGTTTTTGCTGTGCCTTGCCTGTCCCTTGATGAGTGATATGTTAGAATTATCGCGGAAACCGAAGACGACATTATAAAATACTTTCTATTTAAAACTGTTATGCTAAAATGATATGCTTTTAGGTGAACCGATTGAACAATGACGTTCATTTTGTTCTGTCCCCATAATTTCGATGGAAACACGAACGCGGTATATACGAGAACACTATAGCAATTCTGATGTCTGCCCTTTACCATGCAAAGCCATGTATCGCATTGGTTTAAGTGACCAACTCGTCCGCGTGAAGTGGCACTCCGCTGCACTGAAGTGTTACCGAGCCGACCCTCCTCGTTCCGAGCGCGCCAGCTATAAAGCGTGACAACTTGATTTGATTTGTCACACGCGATCGTTACACGCTCGTTCATATTACAATGCCATAGGGCTAGATTGAGATAGCGAAGCGAAGCTTACGTCCGAGGGGCTTCAGACCGACTAGCGTCTAGGGACGTTATTCCAACCGTGAAATTGTAAGATTTCGTCCAGCACGGTCTACCATTAAATTATAACCGTTAAGATTGCAAGCAAATGCAGCAGAATTTTGTATGAGGCAACTTCCAAATGTAGACTTTCTTTAAACTTGAAATTCTCTTTTGTATGCAAACCAGTTTCTATAATGAGATTTGCAAGAAGTAAAGTTCTGCAATCTTTATGGATGACATATTAGTGAATATATAAGTCAAATAAACGTAATAATCATCAGTCTCATCACAGGAATCAGACGAACTTGTTGATATTTTTATATTTCTCAGTGTTAGCCTTCTAATCCAAGAGCCTGGTGTATGTTCTCTGGCGCCTTTTTCCCGTTGTTTCGAAAAGTGCAACGAGCTGGTAAGTTACTTCTCATTGCGCCGAAGTTTACAAATAAACACGATGGGGCGTAGGAAATCGCTAAATGGTTTGGTGGTTGAGTGGTCCACCACGAACGGTCATTGTTTTTAGGGTTCGGTACCCGAACCACCGGAATCATATTACTTAGCTCGGCCACAGGGCTCTTTGTTTTGAAGCGTAATAGGTAGATACTTATTTTCATTTAATTTTCACCGAATATGTTTTTCTATTGCCGCTTTAATAACAAATATTAAAAACAAAATACGTACGTAAAGTGAAAAAGAAAAGGGGTCCCCATATACGAAACTTGTT
The DNA here is from genome assembly GCA_947034925.1 of Eudemis profundana. Lineage (NCBI taxonomy): Eukaryota > Metazoa > Arthropoda > Insecta > Lepidoptera > Tortricidae > Eudemis > Eudemis profundana. The sequence continues at coordinate 17,690,350 of OX344798.1, forward strand.
TCTGTCGATCTGTTATATGGCTGTATATTTTGAACCGTAAGAAGTAAGAATCATTGATAGAGACTTGAAATTTTCACAGACCGTGTATTTTTATTGTAGCTATAACATCAAATAATAATAACAAAATAAAATGAAAAATTAAAGGGGTGTCCCCATACAATAAACGTGTTTTATTTTGGCGTTTTTGGTCGATTTTCATAATGGCATTAGGTACCTAGATCAGGGTTTCCCAAACTGTGCGTCGCGACGCCCTAGGGAGTCGCGACACTGTCCCAGGGGCGTCGCGACACGGGAGTTTCAAGTCGCCGTAAGTTAAACCTATAACGACCCGCACGTGTCTTAGTTTACAAGGGCGTCGCAAAAAGTTTACAACCTGCCAAAGGAGTCGAAGTGTAAATAAGTTTGGGAACCCCTGACCTAGATGCTTGATAATATATTCATAGAATATGTATTTTTATTGTCGCTATAACTACAAATAAAAAAAATAAAGTTAAAAATAGGTAAAAGAAACCTGTTAATTTGTAATCTTTTTACTCGACGGTGGTACGGAACCTTTCGTATGCGAATCCGAATCGCACTTAGCCGGTTTTTAGGGTTCCGTACCCAAAGGGTGCCAATGGAACCCTATTCCTAAGCCTCCGCTGTCCGTCTGTCCGTTTGTCACAGGGCTGTATCTTTGGAACTATATTAGGTAGAAACTTGAAATTTTCACAGAATGTGTATTTTTATTGCCGCTGTAACAACAAATAATAAAAACTAAATAAAAATAAAAGGGTTCTCAATGCAAGGAACGTATTTTTGGCGTTTTTTGCTCGACGGTGATACGGAACCTTTCGTGTGCTGATCTGATTCGAACTTAGCCGGTTTTTGTGTTTATATTTCGTTGTCATCAGAGAGTGACTTAAATTTAATTTATATCTTAAATTATTGAGTTCTTGATAGAAAGTGGCACGGTTTCCGATGACTGATAAAATAGTGATAAATGTGATAATGTACCTACATAGCTGTAGGTAGGTACATTATATCATCCTGCCGATGCCGATCTGTTTGTATGAAACTTCATACAAACTAGCGGTCTTTTAGTTTGAGGACGACAGCATCAGAAAACGGAAGCCTATACAACAAGGTAAATATTAAATTACGTTAAATTCGATTCCATTCATTGATAATATTTGTTGTATTGTACGTGTGTGTTGTGTACCGTGACGTATCCAAATGTAAAATTACTCACGCAGTATTATGAATATTATAGACAGACGATCGGACAGCGTTACCGCAAAATTGATACTTTACAAACAGCTATTTACGAGCAGTTTATTTAAATGCGCTTACCCACCCAGGATGACGTCACAAATGAAGGGACTGGTTGAAAAATTGGATAACTTGGACAGAGTTTCGGTAGCGTACTTAGTAGTCGCCTATCTTTGGCCCGGATAGCCGAGGAGATGCAGGTTCGCATCTTGCTCGAAACATATAATTTTTTTAATTTCTCTTCTAATAAAATATTTTTTCTACTCCTGTACTGTTATCTGTCTTTTACTTGGTCACGAACACTAATATAAGAACATACATAATATGAGTTCAGAGAAGTCTATACTCTATTCCCCATAACAGCACTAGTGTCGTTATAGTCACTTTACGTTATTGCTAGCAGCCACAGACTTCTAAATCTAGGTTAAACTTAGGCCAAGGATTAAGCGCTCAATTCTAACTTTACGATAAAAATGCACAACTACTAACTTAACAAACAATTAAATTCCTACGGCTTTTAAGAAAAACAAAACTTTCCGAACTAAATTCATTGATGCCAACATAAAAAAAAGTATTTTTAATATATTCACTGCGTGTCAATTTAAAATTAAAAAAAAAGTTTTCCATAGACACGTACTGTAAGTCAAACGTCATATTTGCCTTGTTTGCAGGTTATGCCTTGTTTGTATTTTATATTTTAAAAAATCTAGTCGTAGAAAAAGTATTGTATGCAACGTTGTATAATTAAGTCAAAAAACGCTCATTGCGTCTCTAATTGCGATACTCGCCGCATTCGCGGCTCGTATCGCAACTCACGCAATTCGCATTTTTTGAACCTTCTTATACAATTGTTGCATAAAATACTAAAAATGCACTACCTAAAATTGAAAATAAATTTTCCATTTAGTAATATTATAAGCTACCAAGCCCAAAGTTGATTTGTATCAAACATCGTTATCAGTCCACAGTGTTTCCGGGTAATGGTTTTCAGATCCTATATGCAAGTACCGGAGCAAATATTCGAACGTTATAAAATTTAAACGAATTTTAACCGACATCAGAAAACAAGTTCTCATGTCTGGGTCAAGTCTGGTCTGGTCGTAAGCATTTTTTTATGTACATGAAGACCGCTGGACCGAATCGGAAAATCATTTTTCTGCCCTCCAGCTCCGGCCGGAAAGCGTCACCTTGCCGGCCGCTGCGCTATACGAAGATGCCGCTTTCTGGCTCCGTCGGACAGAAAAATAGTATACAAACCTTGGACAGTAAATAAGAAAGCCTCAGATCACATGTTTCGCTTCGCCTCGGCATTATATGTGATCTGAGACATTTCTTACTTTACTGGACTCGGTATGTAATACACTCTTATTCTTATTTGTTCATGGAGAACCAACAGCCTTAAAAACTAAACAACAATGAGAGAGTCAATTACAGGAACTCACTTATGGTGACAAAGTATAATTTAACACTAAGTTAAATAACACGTACAAAATGTTGCAAATGCACATGAATTACAAACTAAGAAGTAGATACAAAATATACGGTTGACAAAATACTACTCATTATAAACTAATTTAATTTTTAGGCCCTTTTAAAATATAATTTAATAGATAGTTTAGTTTTAGGTTTAGTATAATTATTTTAGTTTAGGATAATTTGTTGTTTTGTTATTTATTATTTAATCTAATACTAAGAACACGTGGCCGATTTATACCTACAATTGAAACCATTCACTCGCTAAATTACGCCTCACAAGAGGAATAACGCAATTAAAAACATCAATAGGTATTTATCTCCTTTGTCACACTATTTAGTAGTTTAGTATACTATTCTTGTTTGGAAGAGTATATCTCCCAGGTGGTCTCATTAGCACCAAATCAGGATCTGATGATGAGATCTTGGAGAATTCGAGGAAACTTTTCAATTTTTTTTATACTATTGCCGACGCGCCGTCGGCGTGCAGTTGTGATGCAGTTCCCATACAAATCGTAGGGAGTTGCAGTTGGGTTGCAGTCCGTCTGTATCGGCCCTAACTCGTACACGTGTCATTGAATGAGTACGTTGAAGACGGTTATTTAAAAAATAATTTTGCATCAAGTTTTATTATAACTCTTTTTACTTTGTGTTTAAGAACCTCTTACCATTTACGAAAATCTTAGACAAAATCGAAATGCAATAGACAAATAGCCAGCTACCTTACCGGTCAACGGCAAAGCTCGATTGCGGTTTCGCATTACACCGTCCTTGCTGGTTCCTAACAGCTCAAAGTTTTGCACGATCCAGCAAGAATTTGGAATCAATTACCAAACCTCACCCGGAAACACGCCTTTGAGAATAAGGTGATCTTGAGATGTGCTGTATATAAGATACATTTGTACCTGGTCTTGCTTTTTTGTTTGGTAGTCCAAAGCAATCCGCCATCACATCAAATAGAAATAAGAAAATTAAATGTGCCGTAAACCTATTTAGCCTAGCGTGATAAATTCGACTATTAAGTTAACTGATCACAAAGAATATTTAAAATTAGATAGCACCATTGCGCTCTGCATTTCTGGTACTGAAAACGTCTATAAACTGCCACAATCCTTGTATTTTAGGGCACGACATTCCTCTCGCCAAGCCGAGTAGATTTATCACGACTAAAAAGTACCGATAAAGGACTTTTAGGTAAAGAGATCGTCGAATTGGCACCTGACAAAGGTGCTATGTGTCATGTATCTATAAGTGATAGCGGGCCGGTACGTGCTATGGCCACTCAGCTTGAGCTGCTAACGCCCCTAGATTTATGACTGCGACGTGAAGGTACAGTCAATAAATCTAGATCGCCACCGGTTTCACTGCCTGCACAGACTGCTGGGAGCATGGAAGGTCAAAATACAAGCTCAATTTAGAAGTTTATATTCACATCACCAGTACTTCAGATAGTACCTACCAAGTTACAATAGTACATTACACAACTAGGGTGGTAATACGAAGAAAGCCTGAGATCGCAGATGTTCGCGGCCCGAGCTGCAAGCGAGGGACGTAAATATGCGATCGAGGGCTTTCTTTATTACCTCCCGTGTTGTGTACATCATTTTATGTCTACTGGCAAAGGCCAGAAAGCGGTTTTTTCCGCGTACGGGCAGCGTGCGGAAGAAGCCACTTTATGGACAGGTGTGGCATAAATGTATTTCCATGCAGATTGAGACATTCAATATTTTCTGCCAATTATGCTAGATATACCATGTTGGCACGTAAGACAATACAAAACATGTGTTGGATATACAATTACCTGGTGCTAAAAATCCCTCCTAGGCTTCGTGTTGTTAAAGTAATCATAATATTCATCAGTATCATAATTCTTTTCATTCGTCTATTTATTTCCGGCTCATTATAACTAGATAATTACCCAGGTACCCTAGTACTTTGTTAAAAGAAAAAGTTAGAAACCAGTTTTGTAGTAAACACTCAACTTATCAATTATCTATTCTAAATCGACAGTTACTGAATAAAAGAGCAAGTATTTTAGCTGCTAAGAAACACGGCTGGTAGCGTTTCTTTAAAGCCTTTAAAGGCAAGTTATGATATTACCACACCGATATTCAGCTTCCTAATTTTACATGTCAAAAGTATTAAAAAAGTAGTGTCGCTTACGTAACATTTCCGTGGAATGATCCTAAAATGCATTTTGATGCGTTATTGAGTTATTCGTGTTGTCCATAGCATGCAGTCACATGTATTTTATTCTTTAAATATTGGTGAAATAATATTGTGTGAAATATTACTCCAAATTGACAAAATTCTAGAAATAGTATTATCCAAGGACCTTAAAATAAATAGCCGGACAGAGCATCACTAACAAAGAACTGAAGCACGTCTAATCGGCCGGCTACCTATCTGTGTGTGCTGCTCGCAATAGAAAAAAACTAGTTGATGTGTGCGTGCGGCTCGTACGTACAAGCAGCCGGCGCATTCGAAATGGCTTCAGTTCTCTGTTGGCGAGCCTCCGTCTGGCTATTTATTTTAAGGTCCTTGGTATTATCTTATATTCTATAATATTAATAATTAAGAATCAAACGAACTTACCTTACGTGATGTTTGATTCCAATTATGTGAGTATCCCAACCGAAGACGATTACTATAGTTTACATGCAGCAGTACATAAGATGATGCTGTCCTTGTCACACATTTAGAGCTATAATATCTTAAAAAGCAAAACCATACTTCCATCTCTCTCTCGCCGGCATCGCCACACCCGCGCCCGCGCTTACTTGACCTCATTTTTTCAGAGTTAGATATTTTGTGTTGTAGACAAGTTTTTTATTTTTTATTTTATCCCTTGGGCTAGGGTGGGATGGGACGATGTAATCGTCTTCGGTTGGGATACTCACATAATTGGAATCAAACATCACGTAAGGTAAGTTCGTTTGATTCTTAATTATATTTCGTATCCCAACCGAAGACGATTACTATAGTTTACATGCAGATGTTCAGAGCATTGTTATGTTCAATATGTGAAAAATGAAAAGTAAAAAACTGGTAATTCCAATCATTATAATGCTGATTAGCTACGAAATTGAGAACAATATTCTGATGACTTAATTTTAAGGTTCAATTTACATTTATCAGATTCTTAACTGTTTAATTTTAATGGCATAAATGCAATTAATCCTATTTAGCGAATGTCAGATATAGCATACGTAAAATTATTTTCATTTCATTCCAGGGTGTCTCTATAATATTACTTATTAAGATAGACATTGGAACGATCACTGCAACCTGCAGCCTTGCAAACAGTCTCCAGATTAAACCCGGCACGGTGCGCGGCAGATTTTCATGCTACCCGTGTACTGTGAACGCTGAAAATACTTATGTCAATGGCATTGTCTCGTGATACCTTTTTAACCCAGTGTGCTAAGGTCTGAGATCCAAAGTTTTTATAAGGCCTTCGTACAAAGAGGTATCCTTTAGTATGATGGCGTCTCAATTCATTTGTCCTACTAACATACGTTTGAACTGCGAGTGCTGGGCAAATAAGGACTTTCGCGGATATAGGGTAATCTGTTGATTGGTTAACAAGCTCCAGGCCTCGAAGTATTAATTAAATTTGTAACCTTGATTATATTTAACATTTAGATGGCTCCTACTGGAGGAGTATCATCTCATTAGCTATACTGTCCAGTACCAGTGCTAATGAAGGTGAAGCCATAATTACATCATTACTTATTGGCATATTATCTAATTTTATCAGTAGCCTGATCGTGTGCATCCATTGTGCCGAAGCAATGGTGATAAAAGTACAAGTTTTATATGATAAATCAGTTAATGAGACATCTTCATTTCGATAAATATTTAAGAAATGATTTAGAACTATATTTGTACGTGGATTTATATTTCGGGTTCGGAGGTTTAAGTTTGTAAGCCTTTAAGAAATCGATTAACCCAATCATTTGACGTAACATTCGTATTGCGATAAGGCTGATCTGTGTATGATCAAACAGCTATAGCTTAAAATTTTATGGTCAAAAAGACATCATCAAAAAGACAAGACGGTGATGTGTTAAAACACATCACCGTCATTAGCGTCATAAACATCAAGATTTCTCGTTTTTTACAGAGAAGCTCCCAGGATTTGAGTTAATAAAGTTTTAAATTATTGCTTTAAAAGTATTTTTGCTAAAGAGGCCATCACTATATCTAGTGATTCATGTAGTAGGCCACGCTTTATTATCATATCCCTGATAATTTAGCTGCCACCAGGATAAGGCTGGCATGAAGCGGGAGGCGCGTTCTGAACGGAGAGACTAATAAAGATCCGTCGGAATCAATAAACGTTTTTTCAGGTACGACAAGACTAGACCACAAGGAGTACCATGCTTGTGATGGCCAGTAGGGTACTACAACGATACCTTTAGCTTTATCTGAAATGATTTTTCTAATACTTTGCTCACTAGGCTGAATGGGGGAAAGAGATAAAAAATAATATTTTCCCAACTAAAAGTAAAGGCATCGACTATTTCTGAATAAGGATCTAATTTCGAAGACGCATATCTACTGCAGTAGGCTGTAGTTCTGAGGGCTGTCGAAAAGGTCAAATGCAGGTGTACAGCCTAACATATGAACAATCTGTGAAAATATATAAATAAATACCAGAAATTTCCCATTCAGTGTCTATATTCATTTGGCTGGAGTCCTAGACTCCCGATCTGCTACTACATTATCGCAAGACTGTATGTATGATGTAAATACATAGACGTTTTTTGACTCGCACAACTGCCAAATGTTTCTTGCATACTTATTTAAATGGGGATATTGTACTTCCCCATTCTGTTAATATAACATGGCAGGTGTGTTGTCTATTCTCAGTAAAACGTTGCAATCTTTTAGATTTGCTGTAAATATCTTCAGTCCATAAAATGCGGCTATAAGTTCCAGCGTGTTTATATGAATGAAGTGTCAGTTCACTGACTGTCCAGTTGCCAGAAGCGTTTGGGCACCACATGTCGCGCCCCAACCAGTTATAGATAGATGCATTACTATACATTTCTAACAAGTAGTTATTCTTGCGGATCGGGGAGAATGTATCATTATATTATTAATCCGCCATGAAAAATGTGGACTTAAATATTTTTCTAGTTTCATTTGTTTGTTGTAATTTTCCAAATGATCCAGAGCTAAAATATTTCTCGTTCGAAGAATTTAGTATACCTACATCCATCCGTATTTGACGGCTGGGCATACGGAGGGCAAAAATCTGATGAATTCAGCTAAACATCAAATTGTAGCATATGTGCGGTTCATCTAGTATCGCCTCCACCACGTGGTCGCGTAATGCCGCGTGTAGCTGGTCGGGCGGCGGCCGCGCGGCGAGTCTGTGCGACGGTCCCGCGGCGGCCGGTGAGGTGCAGGGGGCGGCCGCGGCTCGGCCGCTGCTGCTACTCGTGGCGGCATCCCCCTCGAGTTTAAAGCACTCCGTTGTTGCTGTGCTTCTTTCTACTGATGGTTTGTAAGCAGGACTCACAACTGTCGATTTCATTTCTGAACCGGTTTCAATGATCGCCTTTGAAAACTTGATATGCTCTGTTAAGGCTGAACGGAAGAGATGTTCATCCATTTTTGGTATTTTTGACGGTATCTCTAATATTTTAATTAAGAGTGTTTAGGGCTGCGAACCGACGAGACTGAGATTCTCTATAATAGCTGTTGTACTTATATGAGCTTGCCGGCGTCACTCAGTCTTTATTATGTCTTGAGATACTGTATTCTTAGATGACAATGCCTAATTTAACACTTGTCCTATTGCACCGAGACTACCTAACAGCTGGCTCTGCTTACTTTGGCCGTAGAAGTCCTTTTATACATTGATTTCCAAAAAGGGCTGCTTTGATCTCAAGATTTAGCATCGGAAACCTCATATTGGGGCAATTTTCAGGAGGCAAGTAACGTCTGATTAGTTCCAGGTGAAAGTCCTTAGCTAATCCATTTGCCAAAATGGGTGCCGACTTGGGTGCAATATCCTTATGTAGGTTTTTGCCGTATTTTTTGTTAATAGTTGGGTCCTCGCCCAGTAGTTCTAATATTTTCGGTTCCAATGACGGTATAGTCTCGCCACTCTATCTATGGGCACGGCAAGTGCCGCCAGGCGGCGTGGGCGCTTCGATCGTTACGGGCTCGGCCGGCGCGATCGGCGCGGGCGACGTACTCGGCAGTAGTAGGTAGTTGTTGCTTCGCCCGGCTCGGCCAACTCAGGGTCCGAGGCCTCCGTGTCCCCGTAAATATGAATGTATCCTCTACACGGTTCATGTGGAGTATGAAGTCCTCGACACCGTTAAAATGGAACTGATGTTCTGGATAGAACGTGTGTATCCTCTACACGATTTACGTGGAGTATGAAATCCTCGACACTGTTAAAGTGGAGCAGATGTTCTGAATAGAACGTGTGTATCCTCTACACGATTTACGTGGAGTATGAAATCCTCGACACTGTTAAAGTGGAGCAGATGTTCTGAATAGAACGTGTGTATCCTCTACACGATTTACGTGGAGTATGAAATCCTCGACACTGTTAAAGTGGAGCAGATGTTCTGAATAGAACGTGTGTATCCTCTACACGATTTACGTGGAGTATGAAATCCTCGACACTGTTAAAGTGGAGCAGATGTTCTGAATAGAACGTGTGTATTCTCTACACGATTTACGTGGAGTATGAAATCCTCGACACTATTAAAGTGGAGCAGATGTTCTGAATGAAACGTATGTATTCTCTACACGATTTACGTGGAGTATGAAATCCTCGACACTGTTAAAATGGAGTAAGTAGACGTAAACATTCGGATATAATAGTCCTCTACACGGCTCGCATGGAGTAGGTATACAAATGTCAACATTTTGTAGCGTGGATGATCAATATGATCACACTTGAAATCTTCAACACGATTTTCGTGGAGCTATACACGTGTAAATACATCTACATGTTTGTTTCTTTTCGCCAGGCAAGGTGATAGTCATAACACAAACCCTAAAATTTGCCAATTTTACTTGGCGTCATAACACTTTTATCACTATTGATGACGAACCCCAACGACTTAAAAAAGTCTTGTAGTTTTTACGTTTGTTAAGTAATTAAATCTATGGTCTTACTATATATAAAAAATCGTCTAAGTAGTTAAATGACAATAGGCCCGAAGTACGTAGATATTTCTTTTAATAATTTTATATAAACAAATGGAGCCGTGTCGTTTAGCAAGACATTCGAATCAAACAATTGTGGTCGCCACTTAAAACGCAATCGTTTGCGATCATTTTCATCAACAGATATCAGAAAATAGGCATCATGTAGATCTATTGTTGCCATATCTTGCAATACCTTACATAAAATGTACCTACATGTAAGCAATTAATAAATGAAATGAAATAAAGTAATCGGTACGTTACGGTAGTGCGACCGCAGTCATCCAACTTAAAGTGATGAACCGTAGTGAATTTGTTTAATTATTTTAAACTTACAATTAGTATGAAACGATGAGTTCCGTTAGGTTTAGGTACTGTGAAAATAGGTGAGACAAATTGTCCTTCACATGGCATACACAGTGATATGAAGTTAGATAAAAACTCAGCAAATCCGTTATACATCTTTCCTAATTATATAACATTATACACGTATCTTTACTTTTTATTCGTAAATATGTAAGTAACCAGGTTTAATGATTTTGTAGGTAAGATGCGTAAAGGAAATTTGAAAGTACCGTTATTGGCAGTGCCGTATTATCTAAAAACACTTTATAGTAACTAGTACTTTTGTTAAAATGATTACAAACTTACCTTCATAATCCTGGTTGTAATTTCGATCCCTTGATCGCTTTCGTTTTCACTTCACTACACTATTTTTTAACGTTAAATTTCGTGCGACTCGGACAACACCAAAAAATGTAATGAGGTCAAGTAAGCGCGGGCGCGGGTGTGGCGATGCCGGCGAGAGAGAGATGGAAGTATGGTTTTGCTTTTTAAGATATTATAGCTCTAAATGTGTGACAAGGACAGCATCATCTTATGTACTGCTGCATGTAAACTATAGTAATCGTCTTCGGTTGGGATACGAAATATAATTATTTTATTTGTCTTACGATCACGCTTGGCTACGCTTAAGCGGAAGCAAGAACGTTCCTAGCATAGTAAATGCATTTGGCGTGTATGTATTTGCCTCGTTCATTATTATTCGCACTTTAAACTTGTTGCAATACGGGCGGAAACCACGAGAACAATTTTTTGCTTGCCGTGTACCAGAGAAAGAAGAAAAGGATCAGACCCCTTTGTAGTTTAACGAGCTGATGAAGTCCATACGTCCCGTACTCCTATTTCCCGTTCCGTCTTCGATTGCAGCCGTTTGTATCAGTGCACCCTATTATTTGTTCAATCGATACTACGGTAGAGATATAGTGCTGCGATAAACGAATAAGTGTGATTGAATTCGTTTCACGCGTGTAAATAAATATTTTTTTCCAATAAAAAAGCATGTGCTCTTTTTTAAAACTACACTAAGTTCAAACTGGTATCGACAGGGCTGGCAATAATTTTATCAATGAAAGGCTAAAAAAAACATTCAATCTCTTTAAGCGTAGGCTAGTCTAACACCGGCTAATGTCCTAACCGGTATACCTGTTCGACAACGTTAAAATATTTCAGATGCTCCATCCTACTTGCACCAGTAGCATTTTGGAATAAAAAAGAATGGTTTGATCTCGTGGAATAGGTTTTAATAGCGTAGCAGCTAGCTGGCCGGATGAAATCGCGGCGGGCTCACGCCGCGCGCCCATTAGATGGGCAATTTGTTTGGCTACTGCCAGGCAAAGCCTTTAATCTCGCGTCGCACTTCGCTGCCCTGCTCGGCCACGCATCCCATCGCAGCTATTTGCGTTTTCAATGTGAATTCCGAATATAAATAGGGATTGGCAATTATACTTGGAGTACTCGGGAATTAGAATTGCTTTGCGTGCCATTTTGTTAATAAAAAAGTCTACTAGGGGGTGTGAGGGAGAAATATTATTGTCCAGTATAAATCAAAATCTTCGCTCAGTCATATATGCGGGTAGTAGTAGCGTGGCGTTCATAGAACTCGATTCCTACCGGCTTGCCTAATATTAGGCATTAGAGCACCTTATTCTACAGCTCTTAAGGAAAATTTACGCAAAATCTGCACCGGCTTTCCCAAGGATATATTTTACGCCACGCCACTGGCGGGTAGATAGTTATAAGTATGTTGTGATAAACTTTGGTAAACATTACAAATAGATTGAAAACAAATCATTCAGGATTTAAGTTTTTATAATACCTCTTCAAGATGATCCATTACGACGAAGTTGCGTGTCGATTCGATGCCCCCGCAATAGGCGCCTGACAGGTGTCGGCGTGGACAAATTGCAGCTATTTTTCGTTCACGCGTCACATCCATAACATCACCCTCCACGCGGATGTTAACTGTGTTATTTCACTGTAATTCACATTTCACACCAGACGTAAGTTCTGGCAACAATAGGCAGCAATTAAGCATCATGTGTACTGATTAGAGTCCTGGCCTGAGATATCGTTGCAAAGTTACACTGTTTATTCGTTGCATGTTTAGTGAAAACTGTTTGTAATACGATTAAATGGAGATAATTACTCGTTTAGATACAGAGATTATATTCTTACATATTTATGAGTAGGTACAGTTACTGTACCTTAAGTACAAAAGTGATAATTTTTTTATTCACGATTGGATTAAATCATGCAATGCGGTACTCTATTTTACTTGATATTATTTAGGTCAGTAAGTTTAAGTTTCAATTCGGCATTTAGTACTTAACTAAGATATGATCTTATTAATGGAAATCCAGTAACTTTTTGTTGGACAAAAGGAGGAACAATATCAAACGATTTTAAATAGTTTTATCGGTGTTTTCCATACGAGTATAACTGCGGCTACTAAATGGTTTTACGATTTCACACTCTAGTTAACAGAAAACAGTAGGTAAAAAGGCACGGCAGTCGTTAATGAGGTAGTTATATTAATTTTCAGTGCAGCGATATAAAATTTGGTGCCTGAATTAACCGTCTGTTTATAATGGTATAAAGTATTAATATCCTCGTCTTAATCTGGTTAAAAACTAGAATTTTGCCATAATACCTCTATAAAGCAGAGCACTGTCTACATTCATATCACTGTGTGTTATATATAACATAAGACATCGATCAAATTGCTCTGTAGGCTCTTATCTTAAAACAACTTAATGTCAGTGTTGTAAGATTAAGAATTAACAGTACATTACACAACTAGGGTGGTAATACGAAAAAAGGCCGAGATCGCAGATGTTTGCGGCCCGAGCTGCAAGCGAGGGACGTAAATATGCGATCGAGGGCTTCCTTTATTACCTCCCGTGTTGTGTAATGTACTGTTAATTCTTAATCTTACAACACTGACATTAAGTTGTTTTAAGATAAGAGCCTACAGAGCAATATAATTTTCAAAAAGCCGCTCATAAAGTCGCTCTTATTTGGTGGTTCTTATGTGCGGAACGCAGCTTATTACACACAAGTGCTTATTACTTTACATTACCGCACAAGTGCTGTAATTACCGCCAATTGACCAATGAGAGCACGTCGTCGTGGGACTCGGCGTGCAGATATTATCCCCGCGCAGCGTGTTCATGAGCGTGCGCCCGCTCTACACCGACGCCGCACGATGAGGTGACTATAGACGAGGATAGATAAACCGCTAAATAAATATGTGCAAAAACAGAAATTTTAAATGATAAGTATTGATAAAAACGTCGTATGACACTCGTGGGCATTGGTCATTACAGTCTCGGCTATACAGCCTCGACTGTAATGACCAACTTCGCCCACTCATGTCATAATGTACTATTTCATCGACACGACGTCGCATCGTGACACGGTGCCGTGTCGTAGCATGACGCGATATCGTATCGTGTTTATGTGTAGAGCCCTGAGGCCGAATAAAAGAAACACGAAACCAGCAAACTCCTTCGCATTTACAACATCAGTTGGGGTGACCGCTATCCAATACATTTGTCAGTTAATGATAATTCGGGCGCGTTCAATTACCGTAGATACTTTGTGGCAATCGAATATTATGTGGCGTGGCGCTAATTACATACCGAGATCAGTAAAGTGAGAAATGTCTCAGATCACATGTAATTGTCGGCTGGCTGCGGCGAAGCAGAGGGGGGAGGGAGGTTATTTTGATGTGATAGGATGACGAAAAAAAAAAGGGAAATGTCGTGTCCATGGCACAACACACCCGATGTACCTCGGATATTCACCGTTGTAACTTAGACACCTAATAACACACATATTATAATCATCACATATATTAATATATTTATGAAATACTAGACATATTTACCATATATACATCTGGGGGCACGGCAGTGCCCCCGCCAAGTCGAGCAAAACAAAGGCACGGCCGTACCATCCTTTTCTCGAAGCCATTCAGGCCATTTTCAGCCTCCCGTAATTTTGTACTGGCCTAAGCTAGAACCCTGACATTTCAGGGATATACATATAGGACTCAATAAGACTTATATATCATTCAATTTGAACGTGTAGTTTAAGAACTATTGCATGTCAAAGTTTCTTAGTTTTGTCACTGACTCACTCGCTGACTGATCATCATAATTCTAAGGTACTTCTAGCAGACCTACAAGCTCCAAATTTTAAACATAGTTAGTGTTTAGCTTATCAAGTCCTTAAAAATCTAAATATGTTGTAATTTCAGTCACAACTACACACATAAGTTTGTAATCCTATACAAATACATGCGATTACAAAGTTAGTTTTGCAGTTCAAATTGAAAATAATGGATTGGAATGTTATAATTAAACGAAGACCACTTACAAAAAGAAATGAGATCCGATCAAAAACATTACATGTAAAAAGATGCAAGTCTCGCAACGCAATTCTCCTGCCGATTTTTTGTTTACCTTATTTAAATACCTAAAAGTACAGATAAAGTATATAAATCGTCCTCTCATTGAGAGACTATTTTTTGATCGATTAAAACTTCTTATGGTAAAATAACAAGAGAAATGTATGGTTGCCCGTTGGTTTAAACTTTCTATCGAACTATTTGAATGCTATGGTACACAGGGTAATCCAATAAATTTTCGATAAATGGCAATGATAGTGTTTGTTTCAATTCGCTTACCATTACATACAATGGGTCGGATATGCAAAGTCCTGTACTATTGTAATTGAATGTAATGAATGAAGAATTTGAGGGTAGCAAATTTTAAAATAAAACAAAACAGCCTTTACGCCAAAATTTTCTATAGAAAAGTGTGAAATGGTTGGCGGGCAAAAGCTAGTGTGAAAAATATAGCAATTTGTAATGAACATGACATAGGATAAATTGCATGGTTTCGCACAGTTCATGAATTTAACATTGCCTAAAGTCTAAGCATGAACGTAACGACCATCTTGAATATTTATCGAATATTCGCCAGAATACGAATTTTCGGTAAAACTAACTAACAAACATGCTAAATACCGAAAGTAAACCGAATATTTATAACAATATTTTAAAATAAATATATTCGAATAAAATAAAAATGAATGTAAATAGGTAACATTCCACGTGTTTGGCGGTATTCGCAAAGTTTTCGCCGTCGTCAGGTTAAAATGATAACGGCGATGCCAACATTTAATATCTGTGCATAGCATAATGGCAAAATCGCATTTAAATTCTAAACTTCAATTAACGAATTAACTCGTAAAAGTTCTGCTCCATCGCAAAGATCAATTAAGCGACGACATCTCGCCAGAGCGCGTGATAATGCCATTAATAAATGGATGTACAGTAAATACAGGCCGTTTGCAAAATATAAATGAGGGGTATTTGGGATTCATAGTCACTGCGACAATTGACTGTTTTTTTTATATTTTAACGGTTTGTATTAAGAGGAAACAGTAAGGTCGAGAGAATTGAAAATTAGGTATTTGTAAAATGTGTCGCTATCCCGCACTGCCCGCCTCTCACCCACAGAGCGCGATAGAGACAACTGCAGCTTGGACCGAAAATACCTTTTAAAATTTCATGAAAACAACGTTTCCTAGTCCCCTGATTTCTTCCCCAAAACTTAACCTATTTAACTAATTTTTTCATTAAACATTAAAGAAATGCTTTGGCCGTGTTCCTATGTTATCCTTTTTTTTAATATTCTAGTCAAATTTGTTTTCTGGATGTGTGAACACCGCGGAAAATCTGGCATTTTTTTTTAGGTTTTTGAAGGTCAATATCTCTTTTGAGAATCAATTTATCGTAAAAAGGAAAACATAGGAACATATCAATACTAGCCATAGATTTTTGGACGAAAAATGATTGCTCTACTGGCATTATCCAGAGAGGAAACAGGGGACTACGTTTGTATGGAAAAACTGCCCTCCTGTTTCCTCTTAAACATATTATGTATAAAAAACTGTCATCAACTTACTATTTTTACCCGACTGCGGCGAAGCCCAAAGGAGGGTTATGTGTTTGACCTGTATGTATGTATGAATGTCCGTTCCTGTGTCCGCTCGTAACTACTCAACGGCACATCCGATTTTGATAAATGATACATCATTAGATTCGTCTTGATGGTGCGAGTGTCACTGGGTATGAAGTTCGTTAAAATAAACAAAATGGCGGATTTTATGCAGTTTCAAAGTGCACCGCGGCGCGGTACGGTTTTTTTTTAAGTAAAATACCGTGTGTCGATACCGGGTAAACTGAGCGGCTTAAAAATATCTGAGGCTATAGCTTGGCAACTTCATTGGTAACACTCACATGTGTGCTTTTTGTTATGTGCAGCCGTAATTACTTACACAAGTTACCGCCAACATGAACGGCGACCGACGGAGGCAGCCTCCGACGGTCGCCGTTCGTTTCGTGTTGTTGGAGTGTCAACAACGAAGTTGCCAAGCTATAATGATACAATTTTATCGATTGTTTTTAACGCTCTGTTCTATTAGACAGTATAATATAACAGGTGACTGAAATAACTTATGACTTATGACTTTTATGAAAGCTAATCTAATTTTGAAAAAAAAATTACGTTCTAAGTATATATTACAACAAATTATCAGTGAGTGTGGTACTTTGAACATTGTAAAGGTTTATAGGCGTACCTATATACAAACACAGAATGTTTTTCTCATTCAGCAACGATGGTCATTTATCAAAATAATTTGCAGAATCGCCCGGCAGTATCACAGAATGACAAATATTGCGTTGTGTTCAGGGCGAACAATTTATAAAACAAACTGATGAAGCAAAACTTTATGAACTGTATTTTTATGTAAATATGTCAGTTTAGTCGTTTAAATTATGACGACAAGCAACAATAACGGAGAAGCGGCGGACGACACAGTGGCAGTCATTATTCTTGAGTTGAGTTCAGCTGGCACCAACTTCTCCTGCAGTGCGGAATGTAAAATAATCTCTTACATTGCCTTCTTTTATTGCCACCTTCGCAAGCCGCGCAACCTGCGAGGTAGCTGGTGGAACAAATCAGTTAAACAATAACTTGCAATGAATGAAAACAATCACAAGGACGACGAAGAAACGACGAGCCAAATATTTATTCGTTTGAGCATTTCATTTTAATAATTATCCAAATCTTCAACAACACTTTCTAAAAGCTTCAATCACGAACGCTTCGGCCCGTTCCTTTGTTTGAATTTCGATTAGTTTCGAATTTTACCACAGCTGGGAACTTTCCAAAGATCATTAAGGTATTACAGAAAATATGAAATTTATGTTAATCCTTTACCGAGTTTGGCATTTGGTGATAGCTACACGTCCAATGTTTAAAACCCCAATTACAGAGTTTTAACGATCTGCATATTTAAGAGAGAAAGAAAATTTTGCCTTAATCAGGATTTGTTTAATTGTTATGTTGGGCCTGTGTCGTCGGGGGCGGGAAGAGTTCGGGGCTGGCGGGATTTGAATATTTGCCGTGCCCGCATGTAGTTTAAATTGCGTTTCCTTTGAGAACGGCACAAAGACGTCGGTGGCGTGGATGCGAGGAACTTCAGCCAGGCGGAGGCCGCGCCAGCAGCCTTTTTCAGCGCACAACTTTCCAGGCGCAGCGGCTAACGACAATCAAAAGCGTCAAAGTAGGCTGCAGACTTGCGGAAATTGTATTAGAATATGCAGGTACTGCCGCTGCTAGTTTGCGATTTGTTTTATCTTCTCGGTGCGGTTTAAATAGTTTTATTTTCAACGAGTTTTTAAACATACGGTACGGTAACGGTAGTTAGTGAATAAATACATTCTGAATATATCAATGTAGGCACTAAACGCAAAAACAAACACTAGGTACGTTTTTGGAATTTATAAATAAACATTTTCATTCCAACTATAAAAAAAACCGGTCAAGTGCGAGTCGGACTCGCGCACCGAGGGTTCCGTACACACTCGTCAGTAGATATGTGAATAATTCAAGAAAAACTGTATGGTGGGACAAACTTAACTTTGCTCTTGTGAAACTGTTGTCCCCATACATCGACATATGCCGCGGTTAGTTTAGTAGGAGCAAATAAGTTTAGTAGGAGCAAATAAGGTTGTTTTTGTGAATTTCTAAAAACTGCTGCAAGTTAGGAAAACCGTTTTATTTTTCCTGTAATATTTAGGATAATATTAATAATCGGTAATTATTGCAGATTTTTCTGTTCAGTATCTTCGGAGATAATAGGGGGGAACGGTATTTTTTTTAACGGTTTTAGTCTTCAATTAAAAATTACATGTCTAAGAAAAAAAATAAAAACTGTTTTGGAATTTACATATTAAGTCCTTTCATTTGATATCCCACTCGATATATTAGCTCAACTTTTGATTTATGACATCCCATTTCGGTCCCCTTTAAAAAAAAAGTAAAAAAGGTATATGATTTTTTTTCTGTCCCATAGGCTTGAGTTAGCGGTTTTTAACACTATTCCAAATTTCAAGTCGATAGCATCAGTAGATCCTGAGATATCTTGCTGTGACAGACGGACAGACGGACAGACAGACAGACAGAGTCGCACCATAAGGGTTCCTTTTTTACCATTTTGGTACGGAACCCTAAAAAGACGAACTACTTAGTCAAAGTATAAAGACAACCAAGTAGTACGACTTCGGCCGTTTAAGAGCGCGCGACACATTTTTACACAGACGCACGATCGCAAGTCTGTGTGAGTGCACTCCATACTGTGGCAGGGGCGCGCAGAGGCAAATGCTTGCCTGTGGTGCGTCCGTACACGGCGCGCACACATGCGCGCTCCCGATGTATCGTTTGTTGGAAGAAAATACTACCGTATACCGTGACTTGGTTGTCTTTATACTTTGTCCAAGGGCTCTTTTACATGTCTGATTTTATTATTTTCTTTTGGCGCTTCGGGTAGTGACCTTCTGGTGAGAAGAAGTGCCGGAAGAAACTCACCAGTTCCTCTTTTAAAAATATGAAGTATTACACAGCAATTATGAAATTATTACATAACATTTCAATAATACATTACATTAAACTTAAAACAATTTTTTTAGATATGTAAAGGCGTCAACACAAGAAAAATTAAATAAGAGAAAATAAATAGTCTAAGAAACTAAATAAATAAATAAATACTACGGGGACTATCTTACTCAAATCGACCTAGTCTCAAACTAAGCAATGCTTGTTATAGGTATCATGTATACAAGACGACTGGTAAAATTATTGGAAATGTCTCCGTTGTCAAAATATTATGTATGTAGGTGTAAAGGATCTCCAAACGTCCAAATAAGTACAAAATGGGACACATATTTTTCACGTCGAGAAATAGACTATTAAGCTAACAGTCGATATATTCCCATGTTTACTATAAAATAACTTACAGAAGTGTAAACATTCTGCGATTCACATAATATAACTTCAAAATAAATTAAAATTAAAACCATTTTTTTCTTTGAGATGTACCTATGGTCTCTGAGTGTCGAAACAATTAGAAAGTACAATAAAGTAAATTTTTAAAACAAAAAATAAAAACCGACTTCCAAAACAAACTAAAAACCAGAAAATAATAACTTACCCCAAAGAAATGGATAATCAACGATTCATACAGGGTGAAATTAAAATCACTGGCCAAATTTTTTCCTGACACTAGGTTACACTTAAGGAATCTATTTAGCGAAAAAAAAAGAATTTTTATTTTTCAATTTTCATTTTTCAATTTTTTTATATTTTCCACGAGTCGTGGTCACCCTATTACTACAAATGTAAACATACCTAGTAGTATGTTTTAATAACAACATCAACAAAACCCTTATCTAACCTACACTAAACCTTATATCGTAGCAATAGGGTCCACTATAGCACAACACTATTGCTATGGTAGGCAATTTTATCAATCTTATAAACGAGGGTAGTCTTAAACCATGCTAGAGGTAAACATAGCAAATGATTAGTCACTCGTCACTCGCCAACCGTAAAATAATAGTCGCGCGCGTACTAAGATTTAGAAAATGTATTCGAACCGGGAATATTACGAAATGGTGCGGTGTTATTTATTAAGTGGTGAATGTTTACGTGGTGCACAAAGATTATACCAGTTGGAATCAGTTCCGCGCCTTCGGAGGCAAGGATTGAATCCAAATGTAGCATCTCGTCGAAGTGCGTAACAACGTTGTAGTGCTTCGCAAATTAAAAAACAATGTGCATAAGCGTGCCGAACTTTGTTTGGAGGTGCGTGGATTACAGTTTGAACATCTATTGCAGTATAACTAATACTTGCTTCAGTAAGTACCGAGGGTGATTATGTAAATAGTTTAATTGTGTCGATTTTTAATCAAATGTACATAAGTTGATTCAATTTTTTAAATACGCCTGAATGCAAAGATTCCCGACTTAAAATTTACTCATTGTTTTAAACCACGGACCTTTTGTTAATTATCTATTAGTCAGATTTATCATTTTAGATTTAAAAAATGCCTTTGCATTTTGACGGTCCTAAGCCCGTTAAAGTATGAGGGAAAAATTAGCAACTTATGTAGGTAAGCGTCTTATCTCGCTGCAATAGGGTTCATAATATGGTGGCATGATTGCAAGCTGTGGGAGGGGCGGGTTGTCAATGACCTTAACTGATAAGGAAAGCGGGTGTAGTGGGTAGTTTGACGGTTCACCATAACGTACGAGATTTTAAGGACAACTTGATGATGATTTTTCTCAAAAAAAATGTACTGAGCGGTATTAAAACAAAAAACACGTGTTTAATATTTTTTCGAGTTCTTTCGGGTGTTTCAATTTGGCCAGTGAATTAAATTTCACCCTGTATATGTATACATATACAGATATTTATAGTTTTTAACCTGTTATTTTTGAAGTCGGTGCCAGCTAAGGAGCTCAGCATAGCCAAAGATTACAGAATACTAGTACCAAAGATTACAGAATACTAGTCAGCATAGCCAGCTTTGCGTGGCAGTGGCAGGCACCGACTTCAAAAATAACAGGTTAAAAACTATAAATATCTCTATATGGGCGATTCCGTTAGAGACGAACCTTGACATCAATTTTCAAGTCCCAAAATTTATTACTTTTTTTTGATACCATCGTGTAGGGTGAGGTCTTAAATTAATTGTTATGGACTTTGGAATTTAGTAAATATAGTCAATTATTTTCAATTACAGTCAATCCCACGGTGTTTCATCGTTCATGTAGTCTTGCATGAGCTTTAGAAATGAGTTTACGCTTTGCATGATTCTTGAATTTGTTAATAGATAATTCAGTTATGTTCCTTGGAAGTTAATTATAAAACCTTACACAATTACCCATGAATGATGTTTTTATTTTATGGAACCGAGTGGCGGGCACTGCGAGCTTATGTTTATTTCTGGTATTTAATTAATATTATGTATGTCACAGTTCTTCTTAAATTCATGATGTTGTATGTATATACACAATATTCTCATAGATGGTGATGATTGACAATGCAATGGCATTACATGAATGACCTTAAACTTACCTATCTCTCAGATATCGGTCGAATAGCCTTCTTCTGCAGAACCAACTAAGTATAGTCTATCCGGCGCCGTTAGAGTAAAAAGCCATAAAACTTGTTACAATAGCATTATTACTTCGAAAGGTGACAAGTCGTAATACGAAGTAGTGAATTTCGACCTAAACACTTTCTATTAAAGTTCAAATGCTTTTTATGTTTTAAATACAAAAGGTACCTTCACACCTGCATAGGGTTATTCTATTCTATTCTATTCTTATTCTATTCTAAAAGTATAATAAGTGTGTGATACTACCCAGCACGACCACGGACGATTTTGTTATTTCTTTTGCGGTACATATTCACGAAAAATAATGTACTTTTTTGTACTATTCATTAAAAAAATTGTACCTACTCGTACGGTTTCGGAGTTGTGAGATAGAGGTTGTGGTCGTGCTAGGTAGATGCTACCTGGCACGACCACACTGACATTGAGGTTAGTTTGATAGTGAACATAAATGTACTGAAATTGTACTATTTTGTACCGAGTATAAAATAATTGTACCCCTTCCCAATTTAAAAAAAAATAACTTTTTTGTTCGCGGAGTACAGCCGACGGAAAAGAAAGCGGTACAAATTCACGAAAAAAAATGTACTTTTATGTACTCTTCATTAAAATGTAATAACTCATACGGTTTCGGCAGTGTGACACAAAAGGTGGGGGTCGTGCTAGGTAGATGCTACCTGGCACGACCACACTGACATTGAGGTTTGTTTGATAGACAAAATAAATGTACTGAAATTGTACTATTTTGTACCCAACATAAAATAATTGTACCTCTTCTCAGTTAAAAAAAAATGTCCCTCAATGGTTCGCGGAGTACAGCCGACGCAAAAGAATGAGGTACAAATTCATGAAAAAAAAATGTACTTTTAGGTACTTGTAATCAAAAAGTAATTACTCATACAGTTTCGGCAGTGTGACACAAAAGGTTGGTTAAGGTTGGGTCGTGCCAGGTAGACAGATGGTTCTTGGTCTAGGTACGACTACGCTGATATCGAGGTGAGTTTGATGGGCAAAATAAATGTATTCTATTTGTACTATTTTGAACTTCGCATAAAATAATAGTACTTCTTCGCAGTTAAAAAAAAAGAACTTCAAGGTTCGCGGAATACAGCCGACGCAAAAGAAATTGGTCCCCAGTCATACATCTTAGTATGACAGGGGCGCTACTTATCTCTGCAGCTGACTGAAATTTTCATAAAAAAAAACAAATATTCATACAGGTTCAGTATTGTAATACAGGTTGTGGCCCCTTGTTCCTGGTACGGGCACGGTACAATACAAAATAAATGTGCTCAAATTGTGCCTACAGTCTACAGCACATTAAATGTGATAGGGTTATAGAAAAACCCGCTGCCGTTACAGAAGAGGAAAGTAGGGGACATTTGAAGCCAATTGTTAGCCTTAAGGTCAGGCCTAAAAATATGGTAACGAATTTTATTCTAATGCCTCGGTCGGACAATTCTGAAATTTATACTTTCAATATTTATTAGACGCGACTGTAAATGGAAAACAAAACAAGTAGATACAAATATATCTATTAGCCTTGCATATCCACTGCTTGACAAATGTCTATATCCCCCACTGGAAACACAAATAGTTTTTTTTTCATAATTTTATGATGAACAACGCATGATGAGAATCATTAGCTATTGTAAAACATTTTGCAATGCAACTAAACCTACTTTTTTTCAGATTTTACTTGCAATAAAACCCAAAGCTGTTTTCATAAATCAAATCATAAGTCTTATGAAGTTATCAATGATATATAGAATGAGTATAAGATAAAAATGACCTTCGCGTATACCTTTGGATAGGAGATATGACTACGTTTATTCCAATTGTTAAGGCTGGCACCAACAACAATAAATATTTCTTCCTTTTTTGAAGTAGAATCAACTTTGTAAAAATACTTGTTTATTACCTATGTATTTTAAAATTTGAGTACATATTAAGTTGGATTACGCTGTTAAGGGGAACGCGCCATATCAGCGCACTTCAATCCGTCTAGAACTGGTATATTCAGATCAGATCATACCACAAGCTACACCAGCGCTACTGCGAAGGAATTTCGAACGATGTATTATGATTTTCGAACTCTTCCCTAACCGATTTGGTGGTCTGTTTCAGCTAAAAGTTACAATTTTACAAGGGTGACACACACACAAAGCGGTCAAACTTATTTCGTCAGAGTTTAAAAATAAAACGTACGGAACATTGGATGACAATAGGTGTAGAAGTTTCTATGGGGAATCAGATGCGGATGCGGCTGAGGGTGAGAATGACGGTGAAGATTTGCTTTGCTCTCTTGGTTTTTTAGAATAAAAACTATCCTATGTACATTCTCGGATCTCAAACTTTCTTTATACGAATTTCATCACAATCGATCAACGGTTTATACATAAAAAGGTAACAGATAAACAGAGTTACTTTAGCATTTATAATATAACTAATATAAGTATAGGATTCCTTTTGCTAATGCACATTCAGCGGAGCAATACGACTTCAAATGGAGACATTCTTACCTCTTTGGTAATGGCAGCGGTTTTTGCTATACCACTGTCACATTTGATATGCTATAGAAGTGTAGACTGTACAATTTGCTAGAAGTTGAGCATTTATTTTGTATTATTCTGGTCATTCGATTAAGCGTGGTTGTGTCAGGAACCATCTACCTAGCACGGTGACTACAACCATTTGTGTCACAATGCCGAAACCGTATAAATATTTGTTTTCTAATGAAGAGTGCATAAGAATACTTTGCGTCGGCTGTATTCCGCGAACCTTGAAGTTCTTTTTTTTTAACTGCGAAGAAGTACTATTATTTTATGCGAAGTTCAAAATAGTACAAATAGAATACATTTATTTTGCCCATCAAACTCACCTCGATATCAGCGTAGTCGTACCTAGACCAAGAACCATCTGTCTACCTGGCACGACCCAACCTTAACCAACCTTTTGTGTCACACTGCCGAAACTGTATGAGTAATTACTTTTTGATTACAAGTACCTAAAAGTACATTTTTTTTCATGAATTTGTACCTCATTCTTTTGCGTCGGCTGTACTCCGCGAACCATTGAGGGACATTTTTTTTTAACTGAGAAGAGGTACAATTATTTTATGTACGGTACAAAATAGTACAATTTCAGTACATTTATTTTCACTATCAAACTAACCTCAATGTCAGTGTGGTCGTGCCAGGTAGCATCTACCTAGCACGACCCCCACCTTTTGTGTCACACTGCCGAAACCGTATGAGTTATTACATTTTAATGAAGAGTACATAAAAGTACATTTTTTTTCGTGAATTTGTACCGCTTTCTTTTCCGTCGGCTGTACTCCGCGAACAAAAAAGTTATTTTTTTTTAAATTGGGAAGGGGTACAATTATTTTATACTCGGTACAAAATAGTACAATTTCAGTACATTTATTTCGACTATCAAACTAACTTCGATCTCAGTGTGGTCGTGCCAGGTAGCATCTACCTAGCACGACCACAACCTCTATCTCACAACTCCGAAACCGTACGAGTACAATTTTTTTAATGAATAGTACAAAAAAGTACATTTTTTTTCGTGAATATGTACCGCAAAAGAAATAACAAAATCGTCCGTGGTCGTGCTGGGTAGTATCACACTAATAAGTGAGTAAAATATTAAAACACAACCATAAACCACTAAACCAGATTCAACGGAATAGGTACTAGAGTCTGTGCGGAAAGAGAATAGCCGTGGCAAAAAACGGAACTAACCTAACCAGTATGGCCACAGAACAGAAAATACGGCACATACGGTATAAAAGCATTACAGCGCCCCCAAAATTATTCTATTCTCTTTCCGCACAGACTAGTTGAACATTCCCGATTGTTGCAACCCTACCCTCCAATGTTTTTTATTGCATTTGCAATTTTTGCGCTGTCATTTAATATTGTACCTTAGTACTATTACGTTAGCTTTTTGTATACGTAAGAAATAACTTACACTTTTACTATAATAGATAACCAATTAGCTCATTTTTATGACTCTTAAGTCGGCGGTCAGATTATACGTTACTTTACTACGTTAGAGATAGCATTGTTTATATCATCATTGTAAGCGTTCTGCTGTCATTTGACTTTGAAGATAAGTGAGGTGTCGTCTGCAAACAATACTATATCATGGTGGGTCTTTATGAGGTATGGCAAGTCATTATACCTAGTTGTTGTTACATGATACACAAAATAAGTACAAAAACTGAAGTTCTAAATTACGAGTATAACTATTATTTTTTACTCGAGTGTTGAAAAACGTCGTATGACACTCGTGGGCATTGGTCATTTACAGTCTCGGCAGTGACCGCCTTGACTGTACATAATGACCAACGTAGCCCACTTGTATCATAATGTACTATTTTAGGGTTGAACTGAATTACGTATTTAATAAAAGCTATGTGCTGTACCTATAGTTTATACATTATTATAATACGTATATTATTTTAATACTTACACATATATTTAAATAGTATATCGAGATCTAAAAAATATGTATTGTTATTATATAGAATATTAGGTTCAGGAAGCCTAAGGATAAAATAGTTCGTTCGTCCATCTTTAAAGCGACATTATGTTCAGTGGCAGATACCTTAGTTGAAATAAAGATGATATGATTACTGTCTTATATTCTAGATTATTAGGTACATTACAATCCCATCCCACTTACCGCTAATATTATAAATGCGAAAGTTTCTGAAGATGTTTGGATGTTTGTTACTTAATAACGGGGTAACAACTGGATGGATTGAGCTGAAATATGACATACAAGTAGACCAAGTCCTGGTTTGAAACAGGATACTTTATTACCCGGTAAAGAGTTCCCTTGGGACAGTAGCGGGAACAACGCGAGTGAAGCCGCGGGAAAATGCTAGTATGATAAATGTG
Source organism: Eudemis profundana (assembly GCA_947034925.1). Classification (NCBI taxonomy): domain Eukaryota; kingdom Metazoa; phylum Arthropoda; class Insecta; order Lepidoptera; family Tortricidae; genus Eudemis; species Eudemis profundana. The sequence goes on from OX344798.1 coordinate 17,717,044, forward strand.
AAAGTTTGTGAAGATGTTTCGATGTTTGTTACTAAATAACGCGGTAACAAGTGAATGGATTGAGATGAGACTTGGCATAAATACAGTCGCCATCAGATTTATCTGAGCTGTCATTGTACTCATAAATATCTGAACACGGCTCTAATGCTATGAAAATAGAGCCGTGCTCAGATATTTATGAGTACACTGACAGCTCAGATATATCTGATGGCGACTGTACAACTAGACCAAATCCTGGATTGAAACATAGAATATTTTATATCCCGATAGGAAGTTCCCTTAGGATAATAACGGGCATGACACGGGCGAAGCCGCGGTTAAAAAATTATTGAGAGAAATACGTAACTTAGAAGTACCTGACTATAGCAGGACTACTATATTTATGAAAACATACTAAATAAAACTTTGTAAAAGACGTAAAAGCTGTTACGGACCTGCGGAGACCTATCTTAAAAACTAAGTTTATGTCTTAGAAACCTCAAAGCCAAGTAGCGGAAGTTAAAGAAAGGCAGAGTCGAGCATTTCCAATGAAAAGTTTAACCACTGCTCTGTGAAATGACAAAACGGAAAATTTTAAGTAGGGTACAACTCCATATTTCAAGTAGCTACAGCTTCTCAATAATTTTGTTTAGCGCAAAGTGGTTACTTCGAAGTAACCTGCCGTTGGTAATTAGATTAAAATAGCTCTGAGAAACGGTAATAAGGCCGCCTTGCTTGATTTTAATATAGTTACTTACGTAGTTAGCTTCTTAATGTATTTCCTTCTTTAGATTACCTATTTTATCTCTTGTTAAGGAGAGCAATTAGAAATGTTTTCTACTGAAAAAACAGTGACGCCACTTATTACGCAGGTTGTTGCCGGGATACTTACCAGAACACAATATACTCCAAAAGAAAAGTGTTCACGTTTGATTATTTATTTTTAAGCAATAATAGTATTTTTTCTACTCCTGTACTGTTATCTGTCTTTTACTTGGTCACGAACACTAATATAAGAACATATATAATATGAGTTCAGAGAAGTCTATACTCTATTCCCCATAACAGCACTAGTGTCGTTATAGCCACTTTACGTTATTGCTAACAACCACAGACTTCTAAATCTAGGTTAAACTGAGGTCAAGGATTAAGCGCTCAATTTTAACTTTACGGTAAAAATGCACAACTACCAACTTAACAAACAATTAAAATCCTACGGCTTTTAAGAAAAACAAAACTTTCTGAACTAAATTCATTGATGCCAACATAAAAACAAAAGTATTTTTAATATATTCACTGCGTGTCAACTTCATTTAAAAAATAAAAAGTTTACCATAGACACATACTGACAGTCATACGTCATATTTCGATACCTTTAGACTCAAAGGGCGTAAACGCCATTAGAAACTACGGCGTTTACGCCCTTTGAGTCTAAAGGTATCGATTTGCCTTCTTCGCAGGTTATGCCTTGTTTGTATTTTATAATTTTAAAACCTGTCGTAGAAAAAGTATTGTATGCAACGTTGTATAATTAAGTCAAAAAACGCTCATTGCGTCTCTATTTGCGATACTCGCCGCATTCGCGGCTCGTATCGCAACTCACGCAATTCGCATTTTTTGAACCTTCTTATACAACTGTTGCATAAAATACTATTATGCAACAGTTGTATAAGAAGGTTCAAAAAATGCGAATTGCGTGAGTTGCGATACGAGCCGCGAATGCGGCGAGTATCGCAAATAGAGGCGCAATGAGCGTTTTTTGACTTAATTATACAACGTTGCATACAATACTTTTTCTACGACAGGTTTTAAAATTATAAAATACAAACAAGGCATAACCTGCAAAGAAGGCAAATATGACGTATGACTGTCAGTATGTGTCTATGGTAAACTTTTTATTTTTTAAATGAAGTTGACACGCAGTGAATATATTAAAAATACTTTTGTTTTTATGTTGGCATCAATGAATTTAGTTCAGAAAGTTTTGTTTTTCTTAAAAGCCGTAGGATTTTAATTGTTTGTTAAGTTGGTAGTTGTGCATTTTTACCGTAAAGTTGAAATTGAGCGCTTAATCCTTGACCTCAGTTTAACCTAGATTTAGAAGTCTGTGGTTGCTAGCAATAACGTAAAGTGGCTATAACGACACTAGTGCTGTTATGGGGAATAGAGTATAGACTTCTCTGAACTCATATTATATATGTTCTTATATTAGTGTACGTGACCAAGTAAAAGACAGATAACAGTACAGGAGTAGAAAAATGTTTTTTTTTACTTCAATCATGCCTAATGCGTACCATTGATAAAGTCTGCGGTGGAACTAAGGTCACAAAAAAAGCAATCTGTGTAAAATACTTTTTGTTGTTCAATAATTTACTTACGATTGACATCATGAAGCGCCTGGTGGTAAGCGACTACTTAGAGTTTTCTGGTTCGGTAAAAGCCGAACTCTAGTTTTGAAGAGTCCTAAGTTATTTTGCCAGGTAATACTTACTAGAGATGTATATTGCTTTTTACGATAAGAAAGTTTGAAGTCATTTCATGTTTATGATAGCCTGCACTAATTGAACATATCTGCGGGTCGAAAATCGAAGGTGGACGATGGTATTCCAGACATAGCTCACTTACAGCAATAAAATATAGAACACTACCAAGCAGGCTACATTTAACGAATGTCTCAAGCCGTAGAGTTTTGTTTATGCTAGAGTTTTATCTTCTATGAGCCTCTTGGCTCTCCAATATATCATGATAAGACAGGCTAGCTGGACTTATTCTACAATGCTCCATGCAAGAATAGACTAAGTTCATCAGGGGAAAAGTATGAGTGTACAAAAATCAGTGTAATTACCATGTACTTACGTCAGTCTTATGTACCTCGCTTAAGATGCTGAGTTTATTGGCTGCAATGGTAACGCAATGCAGGTTTTTATCTCATTCGTTAATTGGTATCCAGATATCAGTGCTGTGACGGTATTCCTATCCGTGGACAAGTCCGAGTACTTTTTCACATAAAACACCAGCAACATAATAGTACATTGTGCACCGAGGGTAGTAAGAAGGGGATTACTAACGAGAGTCTATTAGAAGCCCGACGCCGTAGGCGGAGGGCTTTTAATGACTCGAGTTTGTAATCTTCTTACTGCCCGTGATACACACAATGTTTTTCATCACATTTGCGAGGAAAAAAAAATAAAACATAAAAATGAAATAAACTAAACGCACCCGCTAAGAGACAACTTCACCTGTCAACTTTTTCAATATAATCTTCCACAGATAATGCTAAGAACTGCGTTTAGTTTTTAAACTTGACAGGCAATGTCGCCAGATTGTACCGATTTTCAAAATAAAATTTTAAACTAAATTAATTTAATTGCATTAAAATAATCGCAAAAACTACGGAAATAATAGTAAAATATACCATATAAGTTTTATTTTACACTAAAATTGGTTTTGTAGCCAAGTTTTGAAGATGTTAAATAGCCTTGGCTGATTCGAAACCTCCTTAGTCTGAAATGACGTACGACTTTTAAAACTAAACTCATAACTCCCGAGGGAGTTATAGATTTTCATACAGTTTTTCCTCCCGTGGGAGTTATAGATTTTTATAACCCACGGGGGATAAATCGGCTCGAGTTGGTCTATAAGCGCGCGTGTTATAACACCCTTTACGAGCAAGTGTGATGAAAAAGCCCTAAAATAGGCAAGCTGGCGAGATTTCGCTTCTATGCAGGCCAGGTCACCGCTAGTTATTCAGTTTCAAATAGGTTTCTGATAGTATGGATTTGGAGAAGGTTGAAGTAATAATACAACATATTGCGTTCAGTTGATCTATTTCGGTGTAACAAACTTTATTATGAATACCACGGAATCGTCTATTAAGATTAGAGTTTCGTTAGGTTATTATTTCAATTAACTATTTACATCTACTGGTCTAAATTAAACTATTTTAATCAGTAGTCCAAGTCTGCCACAGAATTGCTATTACAAATAATGACTAAGAACATTGAACAACGCCGTAGACGTATAGATTTACATTAAATACTCGTATTACTCTGGGGTAGAGACAACATTATCTTTAGACACTACATAAATAGATCAGTGTGCACATTGAGTGCAGACTGACGTGTTCCAATTTATGTGGTCTTGAAAATTTCATTTATTTCACACAACTTGATGGACAAAGGAATAAAACTTAAGTCTACAAGGGCTTGCATATTTGCTCTGCACGATTATTTCTCTCTTTTTATTCATTTCAGTCTCAAAACGTAGATTTTTGATGTTCACGCAACAAGTGAATTGGCGACCGGTTATACTAGCCCAGACATTAATTGTGGTCACTGTCTCTACATATTTGATACTGGTTAACTTCAAAACAGTTTTTCTTTATTTATTATATTATTATATTTCTTTATTTATGATCAGCAACACTTAAACGGAATCGAAGTATTTGCCTCTACACCAAGGTAAATTTCCTTGCAAACGTCCTTATCAAAGCTAAAACTCCATGTAACTATTGCGAACATTTCTTAAAGTTAAATAACAAGCGATTAAGCAACAGAAATATTAGCTAGCAAAGACTGAAGAAAAATTAATGTCTACGAGTGGGGCTTCTGTTCAATGGACTTTTCGTTCTAGCCTAGTCAGTACAGTTCCTGGGCTGGTCACACTTACAACAACTAGATTTCTACATGAAAATTTAGTTATTTGTCTGTCTATCTCGATTAATGTTGTTTATCTAAGAAATTATGTGCATCCAACTGAAATCGTTGGCGAAGTTTGGCTACGTAGTTGATAAAATTCTGTGCACATTACGTACTTAGGAATAATTGAGTTTAACTCTTCAATAAATAAGTACGTGCCGATTATTATCGATTTGCAACAAAGTCTATTTTAATCATATCAATAGCTTAGAATTAAACCAAGCTAACAGTACATATATTTTATACATATAATTGGTGAAATTATCGTTAAGCTATTGTAGTGATCCGAAATCAACATAAAGCGTTTTGGTTGTCTCCGATCCATCAAAATCAATCTCAAAACTACACTTGGCTGTTACGTTTGGTTAAAGTACCTTCAACATGTATGATAATTGACATCGAGACGTACATACATATTACATTATAGGCTAACATTTCAAACAAAACATTTAACTAGTGATCAGTGTTGGACACTAAACATTCTAAAATGAATAAATTCTTATTATCGTTTTACGTTTTACTAATGAACTTCAAGTTACATGTAATGTATGTATCTATTTACAATGATATTAAATAAAACGTGTGTTTATTTAAAATGTTCAGTGTCTTTTCTTAATCCTTTTATAATACAACGACTTGGCTAATGTATCATTACATGAACTCATTGTAATAAACGTTTTATATCATTAGCAAAAAGTAAATTAATTTTCTAGTCGAACAGGGCTGGAACAATTAACATAGAAAACAAAATAGGTACCAAAAAATAGTACACAAAAGAAATTCACTTACGTAACACGAAGTACGATCACCCTGTGTTTTTGAGCGAAAAGCTTTCATTTGCCAGTATAATTATCAAAGCTCTATTGTAGCTTTACACCTTCATTCGATATCAAAACTACAAAACAGAAGACTAGACTGTACACAAGGAAACAGTCTTCGCACCGCATCCGCATCACAACGTTCGCGCGGCTCCAAAAATTCCAAATTTCAATTAAGTAAATATGCAAAACAGCACGGATTCACTGAATAATTTAAATTACACAGTCACTGGCCGGAAAGTTTGTGCGGTGACGTAGAGGGCTGCGGAGAGTAGAAGACGGTGTATGTGCGTGATCGCCGCGACGGAGGCGGCCGGCGCGGGCGTCGGCGCGCCCAGGCGCGTGTTCGCGCGCACCACCTGCGACCGCCACCGGATCGTGTACAGCGGCTGTTGCCGCGACAACGCCACAAGTCTACCGACAAAATAATTGCTTACATTTTACTCGTAACACGACGGCGCTGGTGGTTATTCGACGCACGTACGCTGTAGGTATGCCGCGGATCTTGTTAGCTCGGGAGTGACTAATGGTCGTATGTATAAGTATGAAAACGTGTTGTTTGTGTATAAACCTAATTTTAACATGCATTGCGTAACATGTACTCTAACTGAGGCAATATCTCACAAAAAAACCTAATAAAATAATAAATTCGTAATAGGGTTAGGTACTTATACAGTATCTTTTTATACAACCGTCAATATTGACTCAAAATACCTTATATTCATTGCAGTGATTAACTTCCTCTATTTTCATGATATTTCAAGCATAAAGATCCATTGAAGATGTCCGAAGTCCATTAGCAAAACGATCTCCAGTAAAGCGATAAATACCGTTTTCCATGAAACATCGATAACAAAAGTAATCGCAATAAGAGCGCACTACATTTATTGCTGCAGAGATGAAACATTGCTCTCAAACGCTATAAAATATTTTCGACACGGATAGGAGTCATCGGGTGGGCTTGTTTTTACACATCGTTATTCGGGATTTACGAGTGGGAACGACATTTGGGAAGCACGCCACGTCGCCGCTTACGGCCTCTATCTAATATGCACAGGGAGGGAACCTTTGTACCAAGAAAGTGTATAAAAGCATGCGCTCCCACGAATTTGGCACGTCTGCCGTGTATTAAGGCCGAGGTCCGTTCCTAAATAATCCAGCAAATGGCCTCCTTGAAAAGTGTTTCTCTATCTTTAGTAAATTGTTTAGATTGTGCTAAAAGCCCTTTCGAAAGATTTCTTTTTCTTCGCTTTTTTCTTTGAATTTTCCTTTGGGCACCCACTATGTACGTGCTCTAAATGATTGGACAGCATTAGTTTACTTTTAAAAAAGTCTGTTTATAAATGGTTGAAAAAAATATGCATTTGCCTATTTTTGTTATTAACAATAAATATGTACTTATATATAGTTTGTTAGTAATGAATTGTTATATTTTAAAGTCTATTGCAATCTTAAAATACCTTATTTATCAGAGATAATTTTGATCAGTAATCACTGTCTCTATTGATATGTACCTACCTACCACAAAACTGTAAAACATATTACATAATTTTACTTGATTCTATTCCCGGCTCAGGTACCTAAGTTTGAAAACAAATATCAGTGAATAGCAACCCCTTTATTATAAAAAAAACACTGATAATTGACTGCAAATGTCTATAAGTCGACATAGATGATGATTATACTGCGTGCAATATCACCGCTTGACATACGAGCATCTATCTAACTGCTAGATTCTCGTATATCACGAGTGCTCTGCAGTGCAACGACTAAGAAAAGGAGAATGCAGTTTTATTACCTGGGTATATCACATTTTTCCAACAGAAACCTAAACCCTGAATTAAGTTTATCTTTTTCAATATACAATTTTCCGAACTCTGGTAGTTATGGTAGTAAGTATGTCGTGGTTCGTGGGTACATAATTCCGAAGAGTCAATATTCCGAAAGTTTTTTTAGGATATATATAAAAAAAAACTTTCAACGTAGGTAACATGGCTTTCGGAATAATGAAATTCGGAAGAATTATACTTTCGGAATGTTGACTCTCATAACTAACCTCACCAAATCGTCTATGGCATATAGTCACCGTTCCGTAGAAAATAGCGTTCGGGGTTATAAATTCGTAATTAATGATGTTTTTGGAATTATGACTAGAGCCCGGAATTTTCACCACAAAACAAAAGACTGTCGCAGTCAAACTAGTGTTAGAAACATTTTTTATCGATATCGATAATTTCATTGTGTAAAAGAAAAAAAACCTAAAAATATCTAAAAATCTTACCTAACCTACACATCATACCAATTCGCCTGTTGACGCGTTTTTTTTCTATCGTAAATCGTTTCTACTATTTGTGAGGAACAAATATCCATATGACACCTAATACATTTGTATAAGTATAACAGCCACAAATTGTAATCAAATGTAGCAGATCGCACTGAGCATTGAAAACGCTCTATACAAAACGGGAGGAACCTATGACATCATAGGTTCCATCGCTGTACAGTTGTATGAAAAAAATTGCATTTTGCCATTTTGAGCACGAAAAAGTGCATTTAAGCACATACTTGACATACATTTATTTTTTCAGTGTTATTTAAGCATTCCGAAATTGACTTTAATTTTTCTTTAAGAGGATAAAAAAAATATCGTTTTTTTTTTTATTTGTGGTCTCATAACTTTATATTTTTTATACATTTTTGGTTTATTTCTTTTGTGTTATGATAATTTAGTATTTTCCAATCCATGTGACTATATTATGTTGTAAAATTCAACATTAGTCAACATCCGAATTACAAGGATTTTTATAAATTTGCTCCCTTGACAACCAAATAAAATGTCATGTGCTGCACTGTATACTGACGTGTCATATATCAGTCTTTATATAATTTTATACAAACCTTACGTAAAATTTAAGAGGAAACAGTAAGGTGGAGAGAATTGAAAATTAGGTATTTGTAAAATGTGTCGCTGTCCCGCACTGCCCGCCTCTCCCGCGCAGAGCGCGATAGAGACAACTGCAGCTTGGACCGAAAATACCTTTTAAAATATCATGAAAACAACGTTTCGTAGTCCCCTGATTTCTTCCCCAAAACTTAACCTATTTAAGTAATTTTTTCATTAAACATTAAAGAAAGGCTTTGGTCGTGTTCCTATGTTTTCCTTTTTTTTAATAATCCAGTCAAATTTGTTTTCTGGATGTGTGAACACAGCGGAAAATCTGGCATTTTTTTTAGGTTTTTGAAGGTTAATATCTCTTTTGAGAATCAATTTATCGTAAAAAGGAAAACATAGGAACATATTAATAGTAGCCATAGATTTTTGGACAAAAAATTATTGCTCTACTGGCATTACCCAGGGAGGAAACAGGGGACTACGTTTGTATGGAAAAACTGCCCTCCTGTTTCCTCTTAAATATTGGTGGACAATTTTTTCTTCTATTACACATCGATAAAAAAACTAGCTTCATTGCGATAGTCTTTTGTTTTACCGTGCAAATTCCGGCTATGACTCTTCGTATTTATTGACTGTTCCCTAATGAGGTTACCTGATGACGACGGTATTTTGTCTGTAGGGCAGCGAGTAGGTGTGGTTCTTGTCGCGCGCGCAGTAGGTGAACAGGAGATCGCCGGCCGCCGCCGCCAGACCGCCCTCGCCCGTGCCCGCGCCGGCCCACTCGTGCAGTGAGATGTTCCACGACCCACACGACTTATCCTACGCAAAACGTTTTATCAATAATACGCATGAACTTTACTTGACTAGATGACGCATCTGCAACTTTGTTCCCGGAGGTAATAGTACATTATTGCAGAGGCCGGGAAGTAAGCAACTCCTTTTCACGCCGAGGTATGTATAGTGCTTTTCTCAAATATGCAATGAAATAAATTAAAAACACAAAAAATCAAAAATTATTTTCTAGAGACACTAAAAGTAAGGTAGAAAAATATTTTAAACGTGTATTTGTGTAGTGAAATTAAAAAAATAGATCCTGCTGGCCTAGGCCGGCAATATTGCATGAAATTCCATTAAAGGCCTCTCGTCTAGCCGCACCGGAAACGAAGTACTTTGCGGCCCATTATAAGACACATAGGTCCCTAATGTCAATATTTCATTGCATGTTTGAGGAAAAGTATAAATAGTGGTCCAGCCTCGATTCATGTGTCCAAAATTGTACTATAGTACCTATGGTATGTTACCTTAACTTCTTCAAAAAAATCTTAAACTTGACAGACAAGCAACACAAACTTTAAACTGATTGACTACAATGCGTACACTACATTAACGCCACACGCACAAAGATAGGCAAAAATTGACCGGATACAAAGCAAAAATGTCATATTTGTAAATTCTATAGTTAATATAATTTTGGTCACGTGGCCTATTATAGCTTTCTGAAAATTATATTTAAAAAAAACGATAAACACACTTAGAATCAAGTTGGGCTTACAATATTAATTGGATTTAAATTTGGCACTATTTTCTTCCATACGCGTTCGTTGTCCTAGCGTGTGTCTCTGACCAACCTCATATTTTGTGACGTTCGTCATGTTTATTTTCCCTTCATTGCAACAACGGTAACACATAACAAAATGATGTTTTTTTAAATACAATACAACCTCTAAAGCATAACAACAAATATAAATTGTCTATGCGTGAGTCAGACTTAAATAAAAATCTCGAACACAATGAAAAAAAACTTTTCAGGTAATTATGTAGATTTTATATGAAAATACGGAACTCTCGGTGCGCGAGTCAGATTCCCCCGTAGCTAATTATTTTTGAAGATATTTCATTCTTCATTCTAGGCATCAAATGAACGAATCTACTGAATTCAATTACGTAAGATAAGTCGGTAAGGCTTATCTTCTCTTTGATTAATCTCGGAGCTGCCTCAATGGCTGGTTTGTCTGTGAGGGATTGATCAATGCAAATGTATGATTATGTGGGGTACTACCGGTTGCCCATATGCAGATTTGGCTGAGAACATAACGTGCGGCTAGTAATAAATACATAACCCGTAGTCATGAACTAAACGTGCTAGCAGAATACTGACGATCCGCCGTGTACAGACACGTCTTTATTCTATCAAGACTAGGAATTATCCCGTAAAACAAATATATTCGTATTTATTATCAGTTAGTTTACCTGTTCTGAGGATATGTCAATGTAGAGCTGTCGTTCAACATTTGAGTCCAACACCCAGGTGCATTGTTGATAAAAGAACTCATTAAGGCTGCCCGTTACCGGCACGTTTCGCGAAGATATCTCACCTATAGCAAGAGAAAATAAAATAAGACAACGCTGTAAAGAAAAATAAGAAATTTCAAGAGGCAGTGGAGTTTACGTGAGCAATAATGAAATTAAAGGGCAGACGCAATGAGTCGCCGCAATAGCTACGTCGTAATTGGAACTTTACGATCTTGTTCAGGGATTTTTTCGATTCAGTGTCACCCCAGGCGGCGTGAAACTGGGTCGTGTCATGTAATTTTCTCGGACACGCCCCGCGCCACCGAGAACAATATCCAACGCATTTTCCAAAACCCCGACGCGTGTCGAATGTCAAATTGAACTGTTTGTTTTTCGTTTTATGCGATTGGGGCGGCCGGAGTTCATTGGAGATAAATTGCCGATTATCTCCTACTTCCGCCGGACCTTTTCATCGAATTATCTCGGGTTCCGTTCTCATCCATTGTGTGGATTACAAGGACAATGAAATGCCGAAATATATGCCGGAAGAATATCAAAGCTTACCGGAATGCGTAGTAAAGGTGCGCTGCCCACACATGGCGTCGTCGTTGAAACTATAGGCGGCAGCGTAGTTGAAACCTCGACTCGCATACGTGTAGTGCGCCACGGAATATTCGAGGCGCAGACTCGTCCAGCTCCGCACCACGACCGGCAGCCACGCCGCCTGTCGACCAAACCTCCTCGTAAACGCCGATTCATTACCCGTAATTATGCCATGTGCGTTTAGGAATCAACGTGAATAATGACCTAAGGGAACGGTGACTGCGGTCGCGGTGTTGGTGTGTACGTGCACGGAGTATTGACAAATTTGCCCTGCAACAGTCTACGCAATACGCATACGCTGTCGGGCGCTAAGTAATTGAATTTTCAGGGGCGAGACTCCGGTCTGCCGCCCCGGGCGACGCCCGGTCACTAATAACAAGGGCGGAAGGATGACACGCCGCCAGTTAGGCCATGTTTTATGACCACCGGGACGAGGGGCAGTCAGACCGTCAGTCCCAGATATTCTCGAAAATTTCGCAACAATGTGTCCTCACAGCAATTTCGCGTCGAGCGTCGCCGACACCAAGTCCTGATATGGGTAAAGCGATGTGAATAATTAATTTACGTGTTCACTGGGCGAACGTAGTGCAGTGCATGCGAAAGTTTGCACCGCGACCAGTGCATGTATGTAATTACAGATACTGTCGGAGAAAAAATAATTACGTGGCATTTGTTTTTCGTACGCGAGCTATGAAATTGTTTTCCTAGAGAGAGGGAGTAAATCTTGACAAATAAGTGTAAATAATCAGCCCAGACAGCCGAAGAGCCATAAACAACAAAGAAAACTAAACAAAAAGGCGAGTATTTAGTTGCGCGGCTTGAGTGGTAGGTAAAAGCACTTTTCTGACCCGGCTATCTTGTACAATGTAGAACACAATACCGAAATACTTACGCGCTTAGTTGCTCCCCTCTACTAAAGTAATTTGTGTTATTACGTTCAGTGAAGTTAAGAAATAAGACGAAGTTAGCAATCAGTTAATTGCTATTTGATTACAGAGAGACTGAAACTTCGGACCGGGAAAATTAGAAGAGCAAATGAAGTGAACACCGAATTTAAGAGATAGACGGGTCAAATGGCGATTGTATGCAAAAGGTATCATGCCGGAAAAATGCTTGTAATGAAATGTAAGCGAAGCCTGGACGACTTAACCATAAATACTTAGCGGGAGATTTCCTTTTGTGTAGAATCCCGCCTTACCGCATGGTGGTCGGACCACGCTTTATTGCTGTTACATACTTAATAGCAACCCTCTTACTTAATTATACGAATCGCACCACGGCACAGGGCCCCAGGGATACCCGTGCCATGTTAGCATAAGGGCAAAATAACACGATTCATTTATTAACAGTCTTTCATGAACCTGTGCAAGACCAAATTATTATGTCAGAAGAATTATCTTCCTGAGTTATATTTATCGAAAAACTAGTGATAGTAAAATTATGTTTTTATTAATACAAATAAGAGCGCTCGACGTATTGTCATTCGTTCTTTTTTCCCTGTCAATTATGAATCTGGAAATCCATTTCAAGTGTTAAAAGATTAAAATCATTCTCCGTAGCGAGATTTTTATGATTTCATTGCAATGGCCTAATGAAATAAAACTCGGTTAAGGACAATACCAGCTAGAGTAATTTTTGAAATACTATTAAAGGATATCGACTTATAATCAGGTTTTTCAATTTTAATCTTCCTATATTTGAAAGAGGTAAAAACTGGCGCTAGGTCACATAGCATAGGATAGCAGCGCGCGTAGTCACAGAGACTCACTTCGTGCATCGAAACTGTTTCATACCTACATTTTTGAGGGCTCATGTGAGCACAAATGGGTTGAGTCTTGCGCTCCTTCCAACATACGTTTTTGTTACAATAACATAAAGGGTTGAGCCACCTGTAAGGTGGATTTTTCAAATCTTTTATAATAATGCGTTCAAAAACCGCCAATTGCAACCAGCATAAAGATAAAAGTGTTTTTTAGAAGAAATTTCTTATCTGTGAAATGTTATTATTGCTTCATAATAACATCGAATTCAAATTTCAAACATCTTTGAAAAACAGATCAATTCGATTTGACCTCAATTTTAATATCAGTCGTACGATTCAGATTCAGTCAGTACGATTTGTTGAAATGAAATGTCAATTGCAAACAATTTTGACAAATCTCACACGTTACTTGATATCGAATGATTATGATAATTGAGGTTGACTGTAGTTTGTTTCTGAATTTAAGAAAAAACTTTGGTAGCGTGACATGCTTGAAAAAGTTTTCATTTACCGCCATTTGACTTTTTTAATTTGCGGTTTTTGAACACATCATAGAGAGCTTATAATATGTGTGTTGCCTTTGCTTCGTTTCATAAAACCACACTCGTGTTTCATGGTCTCTCATTATGCATCAGTTGCATAAACTACTAATTCTGAAGAACACCATTTTGGTTCCCACGTGTGTGGATACCTGAAAGTCGCCGCATAGACACGACAGATGCGTCCCATCACCGGCCACGAGTGCGATATGATCGTGGTAGTGCAGTGGGGTGGCCGCGCGGCACTCGCAGCCGGCGTCGCCGCACGCCGTGCGGCAGCCCGCGGCGCCCGAGCCGGCGGGCTCGGCGCTCCACATGCGCTCCAACCGTTGTATCTATACGACAAACAGTTTTTAATACACTTGCTTAAAAAGTGGTACTTTTCGTAGCTGTAAATCGTGCGCAAAGTTGCATTTTGCGCACTACTTAGTGCTTTTTACTTTCCAGCTAATTTTTTAACACTAAATAACACATTTATTTGCAAATAAGTAAAGTACAAAGTAATAATAAATATATTTCTTGCTTTTTCATGTTTCACCCTTAATTAGAAAACGGGTAAAAAACTAGACGTCCTAAAAACAAAAATGTACACAAAATACTATTATATTTAGGTTTTTTTTTAAAGTTGTAAGTGAATGGAATATTATTGCCACAAAAAATACGCCAAGGGCACTGGAACGCTTTTCTGTGCGCAGTGGCAGCCAAGATGCTGAGAGGGATTTTCCGTCTCGCGGAGCTTCGGGAAGTAATTATTTTTACATAATTTTGTATGACAACACCGAAATCAGTTTGCATATGTTTTTGATTAACAATTGAAAAATGTGTTTCTCTTTAATTGACATTCAAAAGTTGTCCAGTATTTTTCCCGTTGCCAATGATGCGGTGTTTTAATTCGTTATTTCTATGTCCAACATTTTTCCCGTTGCCAATATTGCTGCATTCGTGGCATGAGGGTGTCTCTTCTCTGCACGCAACTCGGTGCAGGTCTCAACGAAGCAGCCGTGGTCGGCGAGAACCTGCACCAGATGGAAATTGGGCACTCCCCACTTTCGGGCAACCCACCGGTCGAAACCTGGCACGAATGCATCTAGGGCCCCCCAGCCCGCAGTTGCCGATGCTAAATCTCCACCTCTAACGCAGGGTCGCCTGTCCTCTCCTTCGCACCTCTTCAACTTCCTTCGGAGTCGAGAACTCCCCCGGGCCCTCAGGTCCGTGTGGTATTTAGGCTTCCGCGAGGACCTTCGCTTGGAGTTCCCAGAGGAGATCACTGGCTAAGAGGGTTGCCGCTACCCAGGATACCCTGCACGCCCTCAATGTGAACGCCCGCTGAGGTTTTTGTTTTGTTTAAATGACAATTTAATAAATATAGGTAAGATTCCTTTAGTAAAGTAAATAACTATATATTCAGCAATGTCCAAAATACTGTACATTTAAACTACCCACCTATTCTATCCACAATTGGCAATGTCCAACATACTTGACATACGATTTCTTGGAAAGTATCAACAACAGATTTTTTTTTAGTTATTTTTCCATTACATATGTACATATAAATGTCCATAAAAACGATAAGACTAACTGAATTTCACTATTTTTTTCCTTGTCGAATTAAGGGTTAAATTTAATTAAATTCTGTATGTTTCTTTTCAAAATAATTTCTTTTGATTAGGCTGAATGGAGACAACCGGTGCCATGTTTTCGTTTCATTGTAATTTTTTCGCAAATGTTTTAAAAAAGTCGTTTGATACACGTGCGGTAGTGTCATTTCCACTCGTCCCGAGTATTTACCCTCGCCTAGCGACTCGGGCTAATACACTTAAGGACTCGTGAAAAATGACATACTTTCCGCACTTATATCTAAAAGTACTATTTTTTAAATAACTGATTTCATACGAAGCTGTTTGATAAGAAATGCATGAGTTACTATTAAAATACCCAAATCGCTAAAGGTGTAATATTCGAAGAGTCAGATCAGAATCAGATCTTGACCTAATTGCAAAGGATCTAACTGAAAGACTGTACCCTTTTAAACAAAAAAAAATCTTCAAAATCCGTCACACCGTCTTCGAATAATCGGAGAACATACTTACAGAAAAAAAAGATTCCGAAGAACCGAAAACCTTCTTTAAATAACTGGCCAAGAGCATGTCGGACCATGCTCAGTGTAGGGTTCCATAGCCGTAACTATAAGGTAAAAAATACGATGTAAAGAAAGTACAACAACAAAAGAGCGTATCTTCATAGCAATTACGTCCTTTTGTTGAGAAGCGCAGTTTATCGGCAATAACTCAAAAACGGTTAATCCGATCTTATTGAAAATAATTTTCGTTGAAAGTATTAATTGAGCGTTATCTTTGTAATTTTTTTTATATTTTTGGGACACACGGTTTAGAAGATAGAGGGGGGGGGGGGGACACAACTTTCGGAGCGATTATTTCCGAAGGTATTCACTTAATCACAAACATTACTTAAGAACCTTAAAATGTTTTCATAAGAGCTGTCGAACTATGTACCACACGTTGACATTGTGTGAAAAAAATTTTTTTTAGCTTCTGTTACATGTATGGAGTGCCCCCCTAGATTTTTTTATTTTTATTATTTAACTACCAAACTTAGTTGCGGCATCTACAAGACATCTATATTCCAAATTTCATCAGTATAGGTCTTGTAGTTTTTGAGTAAAATGCCTGTGACATACGGACGGACGGACGGACGGACGGACATGACGAAACTATAAGGGTTCCTTTTTAGCCATTTTGGCTACGGAACCCTAAAAAGGGGACCCTGCCGAATTGTCGACAAAAGTTTCATCGACTGTTTCATGCCATCGAATTTTCATTTTGTCGATAACTTTTTCTCTTGAAAAGTAAAATTTTCAAAAATTTCAAGAAGTTTCTCATAACGTGTTTCTCATAATGAGTATTAGAGCAAAATGTGTTCGGTTAAATAATGTCAATTTCTTACTTTTAATTTTATATCAATTTGCATTGTAATTTTATTATTTTTATGTCGATGAATGAAACTTTTGTTGACGATTAATCAAATTTCTTTTTTTATAAAATGTTTTGTCCGTCTTTTAACGTATACACTTAATAGTAATCAAAACTATCAATATCATGTCTAAACTGGCAGAGGCGACAAACTAACTTGAATGTTCATCGAATTTGTCAATGTAGGTACCTACCGTATAAGTATGTATATTTATACAACTAGTTTTCACAATAAAATAAAATAACAACTTGCTAACGAGTCTAGAGAAAAATGCTCTATTTGAAACAAGCGAAATCCTTGAAAATAATTGTAGGTACTGATTACTCGTGTACACTGCAAATTAGTTATTTTTGCGATTTATCATTTGGATTTGCCTACGGAGCCAAACGTCGCGATTAAATTCCCATGGGGAGAGTTCGTGTCGTAAATAGGTACCTTGTATTGATCTTGTTCTAGGGTTGTTTGTATGTCTTAGCACTTATATCTATCACATATTACCAATGTCACGGGAACTTTGAGGCGTTTGGTGTATCCTTGTTTAATAGATACTTGCCTCGACGATGACCTTTTGTTTAGCGGTCAGTACGAATTAGAACTTACGGGTGTAGCATTCGTTTCTAACTATTTGTCTCTGTCTACTGACTTAGGTTTCGTCAGGAGACGCGATACGCTCACGTTTCTCTACTCTACAGATACTTACCTCAATGACGCTGTGACGCCAAGGGCAGGTGCCCCGTGTTATTTTCAAATGATCGTCTCTTCAGTATAGATGAAATAGTTATCTTACTATTAAGATGTTTGTAATTCTTTATATAAATAAAGAATAATCAGAACTAGTTCAAATTGGTTTGATTTTAGTGAGGTAAGCGGAGAAGAACAATTATAGCATGAAAGAAACATGATATTTCCTTATCGGTTAAATAGGGTAATTGCAGGTACTTACTGACTAGGGGGAAATGATTTAAGACATTAATGCTTACCAAAAATAATATATGCATATATTCATTCACTCATTGTTTGTCGCTGGTATTTTATTGAAAGCCAAATGTGGTTTTAATGATTAATTTATGTTGTTTATTAATAATACTCTCTGTTAGCAGGAACATATGCAGCGACTTTCTTGAAGTAACGCACCGCAGTAATTGTTGATTTTCTGGAAGGAATATTAGACACAAGTCTCGTCAAAGTTATAGATAAAATGGGTCTTTGGATCTAACTATGTGATTTCCACTGAAACTGTTAATTTTATTAACTAGAATAGAATTTTATTATGTATTGAATTGAGATTTTGGAAGGCTTAAATTATCAACCACGGGATGATATTGGAATACAGGAATGGTGTTTTGAAATCGGAATTTAGTTAAGATATGTTTATTTTAAGAGAAATTGTTGTTTAAAGACGTAAAAATGACAAGCTTACCTGAGATCTGCATTGGTAATAATAATGAAGGGTGTCATGATTTTAATATGTGAAATTTGCGTTCTTGCTCTATCCGTTATCCGGCTATCATACATTTACTAAATATCCAAAGGTTTGGCGTAGATAAATTGGAGGATTTAACAAAGGTTAATTCCGAGGTGGAAATTCGCGAATATGAAACTTAAAGGTTATGTTAAATAGAAAAATTGACAGTTTAGAATATAGGCATTTAGTCGTTTAAAAATATGTCTTGAATAAGATTAGATCTGTTACGAACGAGTGTTGACAGAACCAAGACGAAGAAATATTCATTCCTTTTGGCCTACAAAAGGATTGAATAATTTTATTTCAAATTTTAATTTAGAGGACGCAAATTATAAAATCATGTTATTTTAATTAATTCTTAAGCAATGTGTAAATTCAGTAGCCATAAAATTAATTTTAAGATAAAACCTTTTTGTTGACTTGACATTAAGAATCAAACTGGCAGGTATTTTTAACGGAAAAATAAAACCGTTATAATTTGAAATGTGTTCGATTAATTTCGATTCGCATTTGTTTCGGGGTATATAAGCAGTACAAAACGAGGTCGGATTGATTATCCCTGGAGCCGCCGCGAAGAACACATCAAGAAGTCAGAAGTTTCAACAGGACCCTGAAGAAAAATTCTCAACGCTTGGAAGACTGTTGAAGAAATCCTACGGACGGCGTAGTGGAGTGCATCGCTAGAAGAAGTTCTGAAGTGCTCGCTGGTTGGAAGTCTGCTGAAGATCGTGGATTTTTGTAAGAACTTTTATTCTTTTAGCCTAGGTACCGAAACAGTGGAAACCTTACGGTGTCAACATAAACTGTTTCGAGGGCTCGCCGTAGCCTACAGGCCAAGTAGCTAGTTATATATTTGTAGTGGGACTTTAGCCAATCTTTAGCTTTTGGGGCAAGTAGACGCTTCGGTGTCTATAAATCTTTTCCCGAATGCTTATAGGTTGAGCGACTGGCCTAAAACAGTATATATATATTTATATAAATAAATTCAATTAGATTTATTGCCTAGAGTTCATCATTACGCGAATATAATGAAGCATTCTGTATTCGCGTACGGAGGACTGATTCCTTGGTTAATGTGTATACTAATTCTATTTATCCTAGGTTTTACTTATGGAGTTGGTAAGATCAGAGTTTTATTTCATTTCTGTTTTTATGTGTGAGTATTTTCTTTACGATGGCAAATAATGAGTGTATTGATAGATTGCTCTGTAAAATTTATATAGAACGGAACTTAGTCGTTTATTGACACTTTTGTATTGAATTTGGATTAAATAAATATTTCTGTAATTTCTGGGGTTGGGAATTAAAACATGCATTAAATGTATTAGTAACATTATCTTGGCAACATTCTGTTCGACATTCTAATATTCTTTTCAGAGTTGTAACTTTTATTGATAAACTTCAAATTGTTTGACAAAGTACATCTAATTTGATTCTTACGTAGTTGTCTTAAGAGACAAAATTGCATAATAAGTTTTGAAACTTAACTTTAGTTAAATGAATTTGGACTCATGTATAGAACAGAGATTGACATTGACAGTCGATAAAAGACTGTGGATAGTTATAATTTAATTATTTCTTATGGGTGTTTAATCTGAGATGGCTTAATTCTATTTCTCTAAAATTGAAAAGTTCGTGTGTCTTGTGGTGATTTGATCTTGCCTGATACGTCAGAGGGTACAATAGCCAAGGCTAGTTCCCTGCATTTGGACCAATTAGCCAGAAGATACACGGGTCCAAGGACTCACTTTTAGTAAGATTTCCGATACGTATCTCTGGCTCAAGAGTCTGGTTTACGTAAGATTGAATCAAGAATTCAGATCTTGTCGGGATCTCACTAGTTTTCTAATTGATTAGATTTTGAAAGAGCCTTTCTCGGTGAAAACATCTCGTGAGAGTTAACATGCTTAGGGGATGATTTATGATCTTTTTCCAAGGTATTCAGAAAGGAGGATTTCATCCAACTTTCAGACACAGACGTTTTGACATGACAATACGAAAGTAATGCCTACCGGCGGACAGATATTTAGCTGCATTTTTCTGTCTATATTGCCCATGGTTTGAATGCAGTGGTAAATTATATTATGTGAGGAAAAGGGGCTATATATTAGCACCTCGCATCTAGAGTATATTTTGTTTTAGCTGTCTCATAATATAGCCTGGTTTGATGGATACCCTGTCTTCCTGAAGTACAGGAGTGTGTTGTCGGAACGGTGCTACAAAGTTGTTACCCCTTTTGCGAAATCTCCTCTCAAGGAAAGACTAGTTTTTGAGCTAGTCATTAATGGACTCTAATAGCCTCTTCTAGGCTGGGCAGTAGGGAACGACCAAGCAACAGGCCGCAGTTCCGCTGACGTCGCCGGAGGAGGTGACGGCGTCCAATGGCCCTTTAAACTCTAGAGTTCATTAACTACACTTAGGTAAATTCAGACATACCCTGACTGACATGACCACTAAGCTTATACTGACTACAGACGAATACCTGGCTTCATTCCTTTATGAGTATTCTATACTTACTTTTCCTTTACCTTATTTCGCATCATTACACTAATTTGTGATTCTATATCTGTCTAGTTTTCTTTATGGACTTGTACTTTCAACCTAGAAATTAGAACTTTCAAGTAAAATGTTCTCAACACTTATTTTACAATCATTTATTCATCTTTATATTAAAAGAGGGTATCTTTTACCGAGTTCTCACTTAATCGAAAAGTTCTTGGGTTGCTAGTAATTATTTCACAGCGTAGAACGGGTTGTCCTGACTCTATAGATCACAGATTGGCCATAAGTTGTATTCAAAGCAAACTATTATTGTAATAGCTCTTAAGCAATTAAGACTACCTGTACTCTGTTGTTGTCTGATTTTGTAAATTCTTACTATGTGGATTTGAAGTGCAATAAAATATACTTGTATAATAAAATCTTATCATTTTATAATTATATGGGGTGGCTTTGAGTCGTGGACTATTATTAAATATAATAAGGCCTCGAACGTTACAGAATTGGTGGGTACCGTGAACAGGATATTTTGCACTTTGAACCACTTTTCCCCATTTAGATTGCGGCTAGTGATATGCAAAATTTAGGTTTTCAATACTTGTGGTAGTTTGCTTTGAATTAGGTCTGTATTTGCAGGCCAGAATTGTTGTTGTGAAAACGATAGATTAATTGTGAGAGCTTGGTATAGGAAACATTCTCAATGTCTTGTGCGGGCTTCTTGTTGAACTTGGCGGTTACTTGTGAAGCCAGTAGAAGATTCATTTTATCTTCTTGCTGTGGGAAATAGGCAGCTTGCCTGTTTGTCACAGCTGAAAAGAAAAAAAAGTATTTTTAGTTCATTCACAGTTAATATGTTTTAGGTACCCTGCTTAAGAATTTACAGGATATGTAGTAATGTATTATTTTAATAATAATAGGTAAATTTAGGATAGACAGGATAACATAGGATAAGGGTTTATCTCATTTAATACTAACCTCTGTTGCATTTTCATAGATTCTCCGTTCCTTTTGGAATCATGTTTTTGAAGTAAGGTTTCTTCTCGGAAGACAAGATGTTATAATCTTGATTAATTATCTTGTGTTTAAATTACTCAGGAGCATACTAGTAGAGTTTTGTTGTAAACCTTTAAAACCAGTTTTTCACAGAACTTGATTTAATTCAGTTCACTAGATTGCTTTAGCAAGTAATCACTTTATGTAGTTTATTGTCTTGCAGTTCAGTTAATGAGATCATTTTAGGGTGGATGCAGCGCTGGTCGGTATTATAGTAAATTTCTTAAACAGTTTCAAGTTATTCAAGTAGCATTTGTTATGAAGTAGGATTCTTCATAAGAATATAGATTATAATGTAGGACTATTTCACTTTTCTCATAGATTTCTGGATAGATTCACTATACACTCTTTGAACTCTGGTAGATAGGCACTTCTTGAATCTGGAGTAATCAAAACTGTTTTGTTTACAGTATAGGTTAGGTTAATTTCTTTAGTTTATTGCCGAGCATTCGGTGTTCTTGACAATATCTTCTTCTTGTCTTTAATCTCACACACAAAGCAGAGGAAGCGTAAATTCTTTAATTTTATGAATAACCTGTTGATAATACGAATACTATTTCGACAGGAACAGACGGTTACACTTAGCACACGAAATCCGTTCATTTCAGTTCAGAACCGCTAACCTATATGCAGCACACAGTTGTAGTCATTTACCACTTTAAAACACGGGTTTTACTTAATTTATATCATTGTTCTGATTAATTTTCATAATAAAAAAATTTCGAGTTGATTACATAAGGCGCCATTTGGAGAAGCATCGGTTTTGTCATTTATTTATCTGTGATTTAACCCTGTGTATGTCAAGAATGTTTAAGACAGAATTTGTTCAATATAATGCACAATTATTTTGAGATAGGTTTCGCAGAGTGAACAGACAACTTCAGCAACATATTGGGAATTTGTAAAGTCATCAATTACTCAATTTATACGGTTATCATTTGCACAATCTTTACGTTTCTTAATTGCACAAATTTGTGATTACTTTGACAAGCTGAATGCAAATAAAACTATCTATATCTTTTAATTTAGTAGTCAAGTAGGTTGGATTTCTATTCTAATAAAATAAAAAAAAAAACATGGATAGTAAGCCAGGAAGTTGCGTTAGTGTACATTTACGACCAGGAAAAAAAAACTAGATGCACAGACTCTAGCGTAGTTAGGCGGGTTTGGAAAATTCAAGATAGCGGCATGGACAAAAAGCAGGGGGGGGGGAGGTTCGTTGGGACGGGTTTTAATAGATTCTTGAGTATTTATGATTTTAACAGAGATGTATTGCACTTGCGCTAAAATAGTTACAATTTTAATTTGTTCATTATAGTGTACATATCATTGAAGGGTTAAGGAGATTTAAATTTTAATCAGATTTAAAAATTTTAAAAAATAATGTCCAATGTAATGGGTCTACTGATGGTAGATGGAACTAATTTCATTATTCATTTTAATACTCTGATAGAATTCTAACGACTCTGAAAACAATACTGTTGCATCTTACCTTTAGAGATTTTTACGGATAAGTCGGGAATTGGGATTAGGTAAATAAAAGTCGTTTCAGCATAGGTTGGTAGTGGCCCTTACTGCCAGGATAGTTGTAACTTGACTGTGAGCAGCTTTCTTTTAAATCTATTAGAGATAAGAAATAGTAGTATATGCTTGGAACAAAGTAAAAGACAACCAAGTAATATGCGAAAATTATTTATGCCTTCATGCAGTTAATAGCAATGAGGTACCCCTTGCTGCAAGAAAAATTACTATTAAACACTAGAATGGTTTAGAACTGATAAAATACATTTTGTTGTGATTCGAAGACATTTTACAAACAAGGGTTGTGTTCTACCAGTATTATAGAAGCAATGGTTTTGAAATTAAGATAGAAATAGTATTTTGAGGGCGGTCAATGTTTAATATATGTGAAATAAACATCAGTTAGAGTTCACTTATTGTCTGGTAGAATTGAGTGGAGAGCTGTTTCATAGTTATATTACGTAGATACAGACCTATACACAGTAATGCAAAAAGAAAACACCTAGATAATTACAGAACACTACTTTCTTGAGATAGCCTAGCATATTTTAAATGTATAATTGCAAACAGACATTACATAATATCTGTTTTAGGTAACCTAGCAGTAAAATGTCTTATTTAAAGCCTTATTTTAATTATAAACTTAATTGGTACTGGAAGTTGATTGACAAAGGAATTGACAGAGTACTGTTTCATTTTGGATTTGAATAAAAGTTGGTAAACAACTGGAAGTCATAATTAATAATGGATGAAGCATTATAGAACAAGTATAAACTTATAGAAGACTGTCAATTCATTCTGTCTAAAAAACTTCTAGTTTCTTCGCGTGGGATGAGAAATGTTTCATTGCTGATTTCTCATGAACATAAAGTTAGCTTTTTCTTGTTACACGGAGCTCGGAGCTAGAGATAAATCTTCTTGGAACTAGATGAAGTAACTTGATGAGGAGGTTGAGACAGGAGTTTTAGTTGCTTGAAACCAACAGCTCCTTCCCCACTAGAAAAAAGAAAAGAATATTATTAACAATAAAATATGAAAGTTGAAGCCAGGACAAGTTCCATTTTCTCAGTGACAGATACAAGTATATTTTTGTAGATTTCCTTATTTAAGTGAACTAATCCTTATATATTTAGGAATATTTAATTATAATAGCGGTAGAAAACAAAAATTTAAGATTTCTAATAAAGTTACAATTTAAAAATTTGCAACTTTCACATTTCCAGTGTGCCACAATACATTTCTTGAAGTTATCTATCTTGAAGTATCTTCTGAGTTATAAAATAGCATTGAACTTTGATAGGTAGCCTAGTATTTAACTGCAGTTTAACTTGCATGGTTTTTTTCTTGCGTTAAACAAAGTCTATACATTTAAAACGGTGAAAAAAATATGTTAGCGTTTGTACTAAACACAAAAAAGTATCCATAGTATGACCAAAAAGATTTATGCATACTTACAAATAGAAAATCCTTTCTTTGATAGTATCAAAATATAAGAAAAACAGTTTCAGGCATTGTTTTGTAAAGTAAGAGACATGTTCTAGCCGGATAGTTGGTAGGTGTTCTGTTCCTTGCTCTGCTCTCAGTAAATTCAGCAATCTTCTTACTCTGAAAAAGGTATAAGTAGTTTAAATTAAAAAAAATATATATATATAAGGACTAAAGAAAAAATTGTAGTCTAGCTATTGTCAATTCGCACACTTCAAACACAAAATAATAAAAGTGAGTGGAAGACAAAAATAGTTCATTAATCAACTAGGGTAGAAATGCGGGGAGGGTTCAACATCACAGAAGTTTGCGGCCCGAGCTGCAAGCGAGGGACATAAATATGCGATCGAGGGCTTTCTTTGTTGCATCTCGTGTTGTGTATATCATTTTATTTTTACAGTTGGTCGGGAGTTGGCTTTTTCCGTACGCGCAGTATGCGCAGGGGACCACTTTGTGGCCGGGTAGGGCATATTTAAAATAGTTAATAGTAATGAAGTCCTACACATAGATATTACTGAGCACTATAGACAAATTTTGTAGACAAAAGTAAACAGTCTAGCTCTTAGTGTTAGCTTAACTTGCAACTCCAAAGCCTAGACTCACAGCCTATGCTATAAATAAAAAAAAAAAAAACATTTTAACATCACTATAGGAATGTATTTACTATTTAGTAAATAATTTGTTAATAGTTCGTTATATACAGATTACAGCATTTATTGTCAGTGCCAAATTATTTTATGTGCTTAGTGACACATATGTAGGTATGCTTGCTTTTTATAAAAATAATTATTCATACTTACAAATTAGGAGATTCATTCTAAAACAGTAGCCTTTTCATTCTGGAATATTATAGTGTAATATTGTTCTCGACTTCCGCAATTATCACTCATAGAGTAGATAATGCTATAATTTAACGCAGCTTAGAATCTTAGGTATTTTCATTTCCCTGTTACCAAATAATTCTTTAATGATGTTATCATAGTCCCCAATATAAAAATTGAGAAATTTGCTCTTGTTAGAGAAATGGCTACCATCCCGTTCTCTTATCGGCCACCATTTTGAGTTCCTGGTGTAATTTCGCCATAAATCATTGATTAGTTTGATCCATAAATGCTCGTGTCCGACTTCCGCTGTATTTTCTTTCACTGTAGATATTCCTATTTAAGATGCCATGTTGAAACAGTAACCTCAGCATATTCCATTTTCAGCATTCTCCGATAGTCATTCTCACTGAAAAGTTTAAGTAAAGTAAAATTAAAATAAGGAAAGGGTTAAATAGAGCCAGAGACATTCTAAATTGTTAGTATTTTAAGATATGAAATAGTACCGGGGATCTCAAACTTTATAAGATAAGTACTTTGTCATAAAGGGCTATCCTATTAACACTTAAAATAAAAATTGGTTTTAACATTAAAATAATTGTTTAAAATAGAACTTGGTGAAGAGGTACTTCACACTTATACACTTAGAACAGATTCAAGTTCATTTTGCGGACGTCACAAACACTTTGTTTGTAAAGAAATCAACATTTAATGGCCAGAAGTTTACGTACAAAGTTATGCTTTCTAGAATTTTCAAATACCGTATACGCCAGTTTACTTTTTAACGGAGTTTATTGGATAAGTACGAAAAAATGTCAGAACTTACTTGTGGAATCTTTTGTTTTCCCAGCAAAATTTAACGAAATAGGTCCTTCCGAAAAATATTTTGAGTATCCTTATGATATTAGTTAACTATTTAACTTTGCTCCCATGAAGAAATGTTGTAGTGAGCTCGTGAAATCTGTAAAGAATATTTGAGAAAAGGTTATTCACCCTTGCGAGGATTTACATTGACAATCATAGCTTATAGTAACTTTTGATGTATATTGTAGTTAGCTTACCTGTTTTAAGACATATTTATTGTGAATTATTCACATTTCGTTTTGATTTCAACACATTTTAATTCTCCAAAACAGACTTGCTTATGGAACGCGGCAAAATTATCGTTGATGAAAAGTCGCTGTCATTTTTTGACAAGACAACTCAAATTTCAAATTTGACGTTTAAGTTTGACGCGTTCGAGTAATCATTGTGAGACGTTTTTCGTACACGGTTAAGTCAGATGGTGTAGTTGGATGATTTGTCTATAAATCAATTATTCTAAAAATATTGATAATTATAACAATTATTTTTTTTGTATATTAGGTAGTTTAATTTAGTTTTGAGATTTATTTGTCTTAGGAAGTTTGAATTTATCTTGTTTTTGTTTGGTTGATATACCTATTTTTCAATAAAGGAGTATTTACACAAAATTTTAAAATTATAATTATATGATATATTTCGAGTTGTGTGATTGTCGAAACTACAGAATCCTAGCTGTTGAGATATGTTGACTGAAGAAGAACATTTATGTTAAATCAAATTGTTTATTTCTTCTGATTCCTTCGGCGACCTCGGTACCAACCTAATCATAATGTTGCCGCCCTCGTGCAGATAACACTCAAGTTCTTTGCATGACGTTGCCTAACCTGTCAGTTAGTTTATAAGGATAGCAAACATTAAAAGCGCAGCAATGCGTTAACTAAGTTGTCACAATAGTTCACGAGTCTTCCACTGGTGGCGCTAGTGGCGTGACACGACGATATGCGAATGTAATTTTGTGCGGTTTAAATTGTAATGTTTGTTATCGGTTTTAGTGTATAGTACGTCATACGTCGCGAGTTGTCGATTAATTTCGTAGCAAGTGTGTACAGCTTTTAAAAAAATAAGTTGTGGTATTCTAAACGCGAGTGTATAACCAGATTTAGGGTGAACGTTCGGTGTGGCGGCAATTTTAAAAATATGTTTGTGTTACGGGTTTTAAAAACACAATAAAGTGGTGTTTTAACCATTTGCGTAAGCGTTTATTTGTTATAACGAGTGAAGTGTTTTTTTTTTAAAGTGTAGTGCAGTGAATTATAGTGTGGAATTCAGTTCAATTTAATTAGTTAATTGAGAATAGTAACGGAAAGTGTTCAAGTGTTTAGTGAGTGTTGTGATAATTGTTTGTGGTGACTTCTGAAGTTTCACCGACTACCAGCTGTGGAGAATCAAAGGAGAGGAGAGGAGGAAGACTCGTCTACACCGATCGGAAAGTAGTCAGCGGCCGTGATCGTCTAGTGGTTAGGACCCTACATTGTACATCGAGAGTCGACATCTTTTGGAACTGAAAAGAAGCTGAGAGACTGCGTCTTCGGAAGGAAAACTTAATTAGTAGTTAGAATTGTTAATAATAATAAAGCCTTTTATTTTCCCATAACAAATTTTACATAATAATAAATTTCTATATCCAAGTTTTATATTATAGGAACCCCATTTTGTAGGGTATAGACCTCCTCCATTTTTTTTTCCAGTTCTGCCTTTCTTGTGCGACTTCAAGCCAATTGTTCCCTGCCAGTTTTTTTTATATATCATCGACCCACCGTTTTTGTGGTCACCCTACGTTTCTTTTCCCTTGTGGGCCAGTCCATTTAGTAGTTGCGAGGGTCCAGCGCTGGTCGGTGCATCTTGCCACATGTCCGGCTCAGTTTCATTTTAGTTTTAACGCTTGGCCGAGTGCATCTGTAAGTTTCGTCTTACTTCTTAAGTTCTTATGTCTTGACTTCTCACTTTGTGTTTTTTTTTTTCAGACTTAAGATGCTCCTCTCCATTGCTCGCTGACAAGTTGTTATTTTATTTTTAACTTTATTTGTATACGTCCAAGTTTGGGAGCCGTAAGCTAAGCAAGGCAGAATGCAAGTATCCATCACAGTTTTTTTTTTATGTCCAGATCGTAATTACCTTTGAGTATATCTTTGTGAGCCCAATATTTGTTCTAGCTGGATGTTATACGTCTGTTGATTTCGTCTTCGTTGATTTTTTTTTAGAGAATGAGACTTATATTCATACTCCAGCTCTACATCGTCTAAAAAGATTTTTTTTTTCCTGTTTGCAATTTGTCATCACTTTTGTTTTGCTTAGGTTCATGTACAGGCCGACCTTTTTGCTTCTATGTTGAGTTGTTGTATCATATTCTGTAATTTGTGATGGTTATCGGTAGTTGGCGATGTCTAGTGGGTCTCCTTTTTGTATAGCAGTACAATATCAGACTTGTGCCACTGTTCTGGTATTTTTCCTGTTATAAGAGCCAAGAATGTCTAGGTTGATATTTTGGATAGCGTGCATTAGTTCTAGGTACTTTTCAGTGGTAGAGGGTGATCTGACGTTGTATGTTGCTATTTTTAATGATTCTTTTTTATCTACTTTCGTGATCTTTGATATGTTTGATGGAGGGTTGTGGTCGTATTCTTCCACGGTGACCAGCCGGGTTGGAAGATGGTTAGAGAGAGGCCGTGATTTTAATTGCTATTTGTTTTCCGATTCTAACGCTTGACTGTCGAGATTTGAATTGGATCCTTGGGATGGTGCGAACTTGAGGGGCCAGTAGGAAGTAAGAGTGCTATTCGGACCGGTTTTATTTTTCTTGCTTGCTCTATTGGTAGCGTCATTATTAGCTAGTGTGTATGTTGGTGTCTCCGGAGACGTAGACAGGTTGCGTTTTTGATTGTTTTGGTTTTTGTTGTATGTGTTTGCGCCCGGTTTGTTTTTCAGGATGACGATTTGGTTGTACTTCAAAACCGCATTTTTCCCTTCGTCTCTTAATTTCTTCACTTCCTCTGACAATTGTTTGCGTTTTTCTAAAATTTCGGGGGGGGGGGGGGGGGGAATCCTCTTTTATGTAGTAGGGAGAGGTGTCTAAGGCTTTTCCTTTTTCAGTATTTTAATCTTTTTACCTAGCGTCGTGAGGGTTAAAACGATTGGCCTAACTTTATTTTCTTCTTTTTTGCCTCTTCTGGTAACTGCTTCTATTTCTTGTCTCGTTAATGGTACTTTCATAGTTTTATTTATTATTTGAAGTACATTATTTTCTAGCTTTTCGTAACTTGAAGTCGTTTCGGCAACTCCGAAAAATACGATGTTTTTCTTCCTTATTTCTCTTTCAACTTGTTTTAAACGTTTTTCTTCCAATATTTCGAATTTGCTGTCTAGATTTTTTATTAAAGTGGATGTAATTCTGGTTTCCATATCCCTGTTTTCTGCTTTTAGCTGTTTCATTTCTTCTTGTATGCTTAGCAGCAATTGTGTGATTCCCTCCATTATATTTGTGTTTTGCTCCCTAGAATTATTGTTATTGTATAACTTATTTTCATTTTAACTTGTTCATCATTATCATTTTTTATTGTTAGTTATATCATCATCATCAATTTCATTATCATTATCATCAATTTCATTATCATTATCTTCAATTACACTATCATCATCATCAACTTCTTTAACAAATCATCGCTTTCATCGCCATCGATAACTTCTTTATCATCTTCATCAATTAGATTATGGGGGGGGGGGGGGGGGGCAAATCTTAGTTCATAATGGTTTCTTTTGTTTTATTATAGGATTTAGTTCTTAAATTTAGTTTATTAATTTTAATTTTAAATGTATGTATATTTGTCTTTTTATTTTAACCTCTTTAAGCTGAAGAGACTGACATGGGTATGTTTCGTTTTAATTTGATCGTGTATCGAAAGGGTTTGATTCGACTGAACGGGGTCAGATGAGAGAGTATGGTATGGAAGCAATTGTGAGGGCTGGAAGAAATAAAAAAGGATGCAAGGTAGAGTGTTTTTGTTTATTAAGGGATGCATGAAAGGGAAAAGCGCTTTGAAAGGATGTTTGGATGATGATGGTTTGCTAGAGTGTGCAGGATTCCCTCGGTTGAATCGGACTCGGTATGCGATCACCAGTCTAATTGTATTTAGCCTTGCGAACTAATACAATATGGTGCCATTTACAGACTGTTGGTGTGAGGCTAGGTGATTTAATTTTTGCTGTTGACTGGCGCGTCAGTAAATGGTGCTACACTCCACAAGAAGCTAGGAACCCGAACTAAGTACATACCCGCCTGTTCAGCATGTGATTCATTCAAAAGAGCTGTGCTATATTCTGCGGGGCAGGTATAAGAGCTCGTCCCTGGGGGGGGAGGGGTCGCTAATTTTACTTATAAAGAAACCACAAGATAGAATCTTGGTTGATTTGATTGAATCATTTGTTTGGATGTTAGGAGGACAAGCACAAAGAAATTCAAGGGGCAGTTTTGGTGGTTTAATCTTTGAGGCTAGCTTTGACGATTGGGAATTTAACGTTTGCGGTTATTTCAAAGCAGTTATTCTGTCTTGATAGGAGGGGCAGGTGCTAAATCTGTAAGGTTACGACTGAGAATCTAGATGAACAGAAGGGTCTAGTATTCAAAAGGTATGGCACAGGCTGGACCCATAGGGGTCTGAGGTGTAAAAACCTTACGACTGTTGGGGCAGAATGCTGTGGCCGTGGACAGTCTATTCTCATTTTGATGAGTGGTGAGACACTTTGGTTAATAAGGCGAGGCTGTTTCCTGTTGAGTAATTGTTGAAATACACACCACACTTACATTGCAAGGTGAAAATATAAGACGGACTGGGTTAGGTTTAACCTTTTGACCGCCATAGTCGGTAGAGTTCTTTTGGATGGTTATTGACTATAAATTTGAATCAGCGTTTGCTGATCTATGTTATTTGATCTTTGAGAGGGTATAATAATGTTTATAGCTTTATTTATAAAGTAAGAATATTGAAATACTTCAGTTTTGACTTTCATATTAGGAATTTGTTTTGAGTTGGCGCCCAGAAGGTTAAAGAAGGTTATGTTTGTTCTACGTTTTGGAAGCTTTGAACAAACAGGGGGGGGATTGTGACGCCAAGGGCAGGTGCCCCGTGTTATTTGCAAATGATCGTCTCTTCAGTATAGATGAAATAGTTATCTTACTATTAAGATGTTTGTAATTCTTTATATAAATAAAGAATAATCAGAACTAGTTCAAATTGGTTTGATTTTAGTGAGGTAAGCGGAGAAGAACAATTATAGCATGAAAGAAACATGATATTTCCTTATCGGTTAAATAGGGTAATTGCAGGTACTTACTGACTAGGGGGAAATGATTTAAGACATTAATGCTTACCAAAAATAATATATGCATATATTCATTCACTCATTGTTTGTCGCTGGTATTTTATTGAAAGCCAAATGTGGTTTTAATGATTAATTTATGTTGTTTAACACAAAAACCCCGAAGACCCGAGTGAGGTGCCAGGCGGGTTCTTGTCCGACTGTCGCTCGGACACCCTCAGGGTGGTGAAGGCCTTCGCTGACGCGTCCATCAAAGGCGCCAAGGTCTACGACAAGTTCCAGTTTGAGAGGATCGGCTTCTTCTCAGTCGACCCTGATACCAACGCTGATAACATGGTATTCAACAGGACGGTTTCCCTCAAAGAAGATACTGGAAAATAGAAATCAATTAACTATAAAACGTAATAATATTATTGTGTTTTTAATATGATTTATACAATAAACATTTTTTATTTGTTGTTTATTAATAATACTCTCTGTTAGCAGGAACATATGCAGCGACTTTCTTGAAGTAACGCACCGCAGTAATTGTTGATTTTCTGGAAGGAATATTAGACACAGTCTCGTCAAAGTTATAGATAAAATGGGTCTTTGGATCTAACTATGTGATTTCCACTGAAACTGTTAATTTTATTAACTAGAATAGAATTTTATTATGTATTGAATTGAGATTTTGGAAGGCTTAAATTATCAACCACGGGATGATATTGGAATACAGGAATGGTGTTTTGAAATCGGAATTTAGTTAAGATATGTTTATTTTAAGAGAAATTGTTGTTTAAAGACGTAAAAATGACAAGCTTACCTGAGATCTGCATTGGTAATAATAATGAAGGGTGTCATGATTTTAATATGTGAAATTTGCGTTCTTGCTCTATCCGTTATCCGGCTATCATACATTTACTAAATATCCAAAGGTTTGGCGTAGATAAATTGGAGGATTTAACAAAGGTTAATTCCGAGGTGGAAATTCGCGAATATGAAACTTAAAGGTTATGTTAAATAGAAAAATTGACAGTTTAGAATATAGGCATTTAGTCGTTTAAAAATATGTCTTGAATAAGATTAGATCTGTTACGAACGAGTGTTGACAGAACCAAGACGAAGAAATATTCATTCCTTTTGGCCTACAAAAGGATTGAATAATTTTATTTCAAATTTTAATTTAGAGGACGCAAATTATAAAATCATGTTATTTTAATTAATTCTTAAGCAATGTGTAAATTCAGTAGCCATAAAATTAATTTTAAGATAAAACCTTTTTGTTGACTTGACATTAAGAATCAAACTGGCAGGTATTTTTAACGGAAAAATAAAACCGTTATAATTTGAAATGTGTTCGATTAATTTCGATTCGCATTTGTTTCGGGGTATATAAGCAGTACAAAACGAGGTCGGATTGATTATCCCTGGAGCCGCCGCGAAGAACACATCAAGAAGTCAGAAGTTTCAACAGGACCCTGAAGAAAAATTCTCAACGCTTGGAAGACTGTTGAAGAAATCCTACGGACGGCGTAGTGGAGTGCATCGCTAGAAGAAGTTCTGAAGTGCTCGCTGGTTGGAAGTCTGCTGAAGATCGTGGATTTTTGTAAGAACTTTTATTCTTTTAGCCTAGGTACCGAAACAGTGGAAACCTTACGG
The DNA here is from genome assembly GCA_947034925.1 of Eudemis profundana. NCBI lineage: Eukaryota > Metazoa > Arthropoda > Insecta > Lepidoptera > Tortricidae > Eudemis > Eudemis profundana. The sequence continues at coordinate 17,750,280 of OX344798.1, forward strand.
TGTCAACATAAACTGTTTCGAGGGCTCGCCGTAGCCTACAGGCCAAGTAGCTAGTTATATATTTGTAGTGGGACTTTAGCCAATCTTTAGCTTTTGGGGCAAGTAGACGCTTCGGTGTCTATAAATCTTTTCCCGAATGCTTATAGGTTGAGCGACTGGCCTAAAACAGTATATATATATTTATATAAATAAATTCAATTAGATTTATTGCCTAGAGTTCATCATTACGCGAATATAATGAAGCATTCTGTATTCGCGTACGGAGGACTGATTCCTTGGTTAATGTGTATACTAATTCTATTTATCCTAGGTTTTACTTATGGAGTTGGTAAGATCAGAGTTTTATTTCATTTCTGTTTTTATGTGTGAGTATTTTCTTTACGATGGCAAATAATGAGTGTATTGATAGATTGCTCTGTAAAATTTATATAGAACGGAACTTAGTCGTTTATTGACACTTTTGTATTGAATTTGGATTAAATAAATATTTCTGTAATTTCTGGGGTTGGGAATTAAAACATGCATTAAATGTATTAGTAACATTATCTTGGCAACATTCTGTTCGACATTCTAATATTCTTTTCAGAGTTGTAACTTTTATTGATAAACTTCAAATTGTTTGACAAAGTACATCTAATTTGATTCTTACGTAGTTGTCTTAAGAGACAAAATTGCATAATAAGTTTTGAAACTTAACTTTAGTTAAATGAATTTGGACTCATGTATAGAACAGAGATTGACATTGACAGTCGATAAAAGACTGTGGATAGTTATAATTTAATTATTTCTTATGGGTGTTTAATCTGAGATGGCTTAATTCTATTTCTCTAAAATTGAAAAGTTCGTGTGTCTTGTGGTGATTTGATCTTGCCTGATACGTCAGAGGGTACAATAGCCAAGGCTAGTTCCCTGCATTTGGACCAATTAGCCAGAAGATACACGGGTCCAAGGACTCACTTTTAGTAAGATTTCCGATACGTATCTCTGGCTCAAGAGTCTGGTTTACGTAAGATTGAATCAAGAATTCAGATCTTGTCGGGATCTCACTAGTTTTCTAATTGATTAGATTTTGAAAGAGCCTTTCTCGGTGAAAACATCTCGTGAGAGTTAACATGCTTAGGGGATGATTTATGATCTTTTTCCAAGGTATTCAGAAAGGAGGATTTCATCCAACTTTCAGACACAGACGTTTTGACATGACAATACGAAAGTAATGCCTACCGGCGGACAGATATTTAGCTGCATTTTTCTGTCTATATTGCCCATGGTTTGAATGCAGTGGTAAATTATATTATGTGAGGAAAAGGGGCTATATATTAGCACCTCGCATCTAGAGTATATTTTGTTTTAGCTGTCTCATAATATAGCCTGGTTTGATGGATACCCTGTCTTCCTGAAGTACAGGAGTGTGTTGTCGGAACGGTGCTACAAAGTTGTTACCCCTTTTGCGAAATCTCCTCTCAAGGAAAGACTAGTTTTTGAGCTAGTCATTAATGGACTCTAATAGCCTCTTCTAGGCTGGGCAGTAGGGAACGACCAAGCAACAGGCCGCAGTTCCGCTGACGTCGCCGGAGGAGGTGACGGCGTCCAATGGCCCTTTAAACTCTAGAGTTCATTAACTACACTTAGGTAAATTCAGACATACCCTGACTGACATGACCACTAAGCTTATACTGACTACAGACGAATACCTGGCTTCATTCCTTTATGAGTATTCTATACTTACTTTTCCTTTACCTTATTTCGCATCATTACACTAATTTGTGATTCTATATCTGTCTAGTTTTCTTTATGGACTTGTACTTTCAACCTAGAAATTAGAACTTTCAAGTAAAATGTTCTCAACACTTATTTTACAATCATTTATTCATCTTTATATTAAAAGAGGGTATCTTTTACCGAGTTCTCACTTAATCGAAAAGTTCTTGGGTTGCTAGTAATTATTTCACAGCGTAGAACGGGTTGTCCTGACTCTATAGATCACAGATTGGCCATAAGTTGTATTCAAAGCAAACTATTATTGTAATAGCTCTTAAGCAATTAAGACTACCTGTACTCTGTTGTTGTCTGATTTTGTAAATTCTTACTATGTGGATTTGAAGTGCAATAAAATATACTTGTATAATAAAATCTTATCATTTTATAATTATATGGGGTGGCTTTGAGTCGTGGACTATTATTAAATATAATAAGGCCTCGAACGTTACAACGCTAAGGTTAGCGACTGGTGTGAGTCGGTGCATGCAAAGCAGCTGCTTTTCTAGGTTCCAGAAGACGTGGTGCTGGCATCGCCAGTCCGTAATGCGTGGCGGTGCATGTCACGTCGTGAGACGCGGTGCCTCGTGTTGCTCGACACTATAGATACTTGCCGCGATGGTAACACTCTGGTTAGCGGCCGGTATAAACCGGTGCGTGCACAGCAGCCGCTCCACGAGGTTCTAGAAGATGTATTTGTGGGCGGGCGCAGCCACAAACACATCCTCTGGCGCCGCCAATTCAAATGCGTGGCTGTGTAGGTCGTGTCGGGAGACGCGGTGCCCTCGAGTTGTTCTACACAATAAACACTTGCCTCGATGGTGACACTCTGGTTAGCGGCCGGTATAAACCGGTGCGTGCACAGCAGCCGCTCCTCAAGGTTCCAGAAGATGTGGTGGTGGGCAGGCGCGGCGACACCGCCATGTGCTGGCGCCGCCAATCCGTAATGCGTAGCTGTACAGGTCGCGTCGGGAGACGCGGTACCCTCGTGTTGTTCTACACAATAAACATCATTTTAATAGTTTTAACTTTAGATTACAAAATGGAATCATTTCATTTCATTCCGGAGATTATATACGTCTCTCGGTAAAATGTAAAAAAAACTGTGCCCAGTTATTTGCTTGTTGCATTTTATAAATATTGTCATCTTATGTAATAATGTCACAATTGTTGTAATGTTGTTTTTAAAAGAGAAACTGGTGAGTTTCTTCAGGCGCTTCTTCTCACCAGAAGGTCATCTACCGAAGCGCCAAAAGAAAAGAATCAGACATGTAAAAGAGCCCTTGAGGCCTACTTACAGAAATAAATGAGTTTGAGTTTGAGTTTCACATATAAAAATGCCACTTGTGTTGAATGTACTAAGGCGATAGACTAAGCTATAGACCAGGGTTTCTTAAACTGTGGTCCATGGACCCCTTAGGGGTCCGACGAGAGCCGGGGGTCCGTGGCTATGCATACAACACTAACTTTCATGCGCCTTTGATTTTCTTTTTACCCGACTGCGGCGAAGCCCAAAGGGTTATGTGTTTAACCTGTATGTATGGATGTATGTCCGTTCCTATGTCCGCTCGTAACTACTCAACGGTACAACCGATTTTGATAAATGATACATCATTAGATTCGTATTGATGGCGCGAGTGTCACTGGGGATGAAGTTCAACAAAATGGCGTATTTAATACACTTTTAAAGTACACCGCGGTCGGGTTTTTTTTTTAGTAAAAATATTTAGTTCTCTGATTATATTCGGAAAGGGTCCGTAAAGTTTTCGAAATAATGCAGGGGGTCCGTGACCAATAAAAGTTTAAGAACCTCTGCTATAGACGATCGTTATAAGTAAATATTGTGACAATAATCTTTTGAAATTACTGATGTTCAGTACAACTGTAAAATAAGACCACGTCAGATTTAGAATTGACGTGATCTACCAAAAGACAAATGATTTCGATTAGTTGAATGAGTTGAGAAGAATATCACTACTAACATACTTCTACTAACTATATTGCGAACTATTAATAATCACTACAAAACTTACTAACCATCATGAAACGCAAAAGCGCCATCCAGGAATTCTTCATCATCCGCGCTTTGCGAAGTCGCGCGGCGCACCAATATGGTCAAATTAGCACCCTTGGATATCACTGCTTGCCGCACGAGAAATCTCCCTGCAGGGTCCCTCGCTTCCCTCACGGAGGGCCCGCACACCCTCAGAAGCGCTCGGTCCCCTCTGTCCGATCGCTCTCCCCTCTCCCTCGAGGAAAACTCGTGAAGTCCTTCGAAAATCTCAATATGAGATCTACAACTTTGTAACCTGGTTAACCAAAAAAATATAACACTGCATTTAGTGAGAATAAGTCTTCAACTCCTGTTTACAATTAAACTTAGAAGCCAACGAGATCGCGTAGGTAGACCATTGAAAGTTTAATCGGGCTAATGAACCGTGAGTCTTACTAACTAGTATGTACGGTCAGCCTCAGAAGTAGCTGGACACTTTAGTACTACGGCCCGATACTAAGTTGTCCAGCTACTTTTGAGGCCGACTGTACAATGTGGTTCAAATATGTACATGCAATTAACTGCTTAGTATAGTCCACAGAACTGCGTTGCGAGACTTGCATCTTTTTACATGTAATGTTTTTGATGGGATCTCATTTCTTTTTGTAAGTGGTCTTCCTTTATTTATTAAATTCCAGTCCATTCTATTTTCCCAATTAAACTACAAAAGTAACTTTGTAATCGATGTATTTGTATAGGATTACAAACTTACTTATGCAGTTCGTATATCTTTGAAAGGTGACTGAAATTGCAATATTTTAGGTTTTGCATAAACATTGCTTGATAGGCTAAAAGCTAATTATGTATAAACTTTAGAGCTTGTAGGAGTTGTAGGTTTACTAGAAGTGTTAATAATGATACTCAACAGTCTGTGAGTCAGTGACAAAAAAAACTAAGGAACTTTGACGTGTAATAAATAGTTCTTAAACTATAAGTTCGAGTTGAATGTTATTGAGAATATATCTAAGTCATATTATACCATATATATATATCCCTGAAAGTTCTGGGTTCTAGCTTAAGCCAGCACAAAATTACAGGAGGCCATTCAGGCCGTTTTCAACCGGCCTGAATGGCTTCGAGAAAAGGATAGTACGGCTGTGCCTTTGTTTTGCTTGGCTTGGCGGCAACTTGATAGATTACACACCTACGACCGTAAAATAAAGAATGAACCAAATCACAAATTTGTGTTTGACCATAATATTGAATCAGAAGATTTCTTTGTTTTCGTTTGTACCTAGTGTGTACATTTTACGTCTTCAGTCGGCCAAAAAGTGACATTTGTTTTTCACGGACAAAAAAGAGCTACGGCCTGGGGTGACGGTAAAATATTTTTTCTACTCCTGTACTGTTATCTGTCTTTTACTTGGTCACGAACACTAATATAAGAACATACATAATATGAGTTCAGAGAAGTCTATACTCTATTCCCCATAACAGCACTAGTGTCGTTATAGTCACTTTACGTTATTGCTAGCATCCACAGACTTCTAAATCTAGGTTAAACTTAGGTCAAGGATTAAGCGCTCAATTCTAACTTCACGATAAAAATTCACAACTACCAACTTAACAAACAATTAAATCCCTACGATTCATAAGAAAAACAAAACTTTCCGAATTAAATTAATTGATGCCAACATAAAAAAAAAGTATTTTAATTATCGTCACATCGTGTCACCAGCCATATCAAAAAAAGTTTACCATAGACACAACTGTCATGCCGGCTGTACACATTCGGAGAGACCGGACGAGACACGCGTGACGTCCATGTATTTTATATTTTAACCTAGTCGTAGAAAAAGTATTGTATGCAACGTTGTATAATTAAGTCAAAAAACGCTCATTGCGTCTCTATTTGCGATACTCGCCGCATTCGCGGCTCGTATCGCAACTCAAGCAATTCGCATTTTTTGAACCTTCTTATACAACTGTTGCATAAAATACTATTATCAACATTCTTTAAGTATATTTATAACAATAATACGGGTACTTCATAATTAATCTAGTAATAACATTTACGGAATAGACCCCGCACGAATTTACCACAGGCATTTCGGGGGAGCGCGATAAAATATACCTACAAGCCATAACAATACAACCGTCAATATTTCAACCTTGGGACGTCCACCACTGAACATAGGTCACCGTAAAGGCTAAATCAAACTGTCGCCCGTTTTTAGAGTTCCGTATCTCAAAAGGAAAAAACGGAACCCTTATAAGATCACCTTGTTGTCCGTCTGTCTTTCTGTCTGTCTGTCAAGACCCTTTATCTCGGGAACGCGTGATGGTATCGAGTTGAAATTAAAACCATATTCTTAGGTTTATAGCCCCTTGAAGCTGTGAAAAAAATCAAACTTCTAAGTGTATGTGAAAAAAAGATACGGCCGTTTATGCCGCAATAAACGTAAATTTCGGCACTCTCAAGGAAACTAAAATGAAAAAAACTTTCCGTTGACCTAGAACTGCGAAATTTAGCAAGTAAAACCGTCTTATACTCCAAACATAAGGGAAAATCTGAAAACTATACGTTTTTAATTAAATCATACAAAAATGGATTTTAAGAAATATGATATGTACGTAATGAAAATAATTGACGTAATGAAATTACACAACTAGAAATCGTCATGGATTTGCGGTGCAAACAATCAACTAACCTTAAATTATAATTAAACAGCGACACTTGCACAACATCTGTAGGCGTGCCGAGCAGATGGATGACGCACTGCGCGCGCCACGCCGACGCCCTGGTGTCGAAGTGTCCGGAGCGCGCGCCGCCCGGCCCGTAGCCGCGGACGCGTGCGCCGCAACCGACCCGCCCACCGCTACCGCTAGAGATCTCGTTCGTAACAGAGTTGCTCTCCAACTCTTGATATCTGTCTACTGTAAAACAAAACCAATAAAACGCGATCTTTAGAAACAAGCTTTTATTTTTGACATTTTGTTAAATCAGAAAAGACTGCTAATGAAATTTAAATGTTTTCACTGAAACACAAATTAAAGATCTCTCGGCATGGAGATACGGGTTAGAGGCCTACCAGAGATATTTCATTTTTCAATTTTCGTTTCAATAACAACATTTAAAGTTTAATTTCGCGTCATTTTCATTTACGAGTACTTGATAATACTTATTAACACATTCAGTGCCAGGCATCGCTACGTGTGCTACGCCGTAGTCCGTAGCACGTCCCGTAGATAACGAAAATGTCTCGTAGAGATTGGATCCGACTATCGGGTCGGAGGCACTCAAAAAGTTAAAATGCAAAACACTTAGTAACAGACAACGCATGTACAGCTAAAACAGTGAGCTTAGACGCATAACATTTTGGACAATAAAGGCTAAAATTTAACGCAAAAAGACTATGAAAGGATTTTCGAAAACTTGTTACTTTAGAGTCTTTAACTGGTTGTGAAAATTTTACCGAATACACGGCGCGTCGACTTAAGAACAATGACTTAACTGATGGATAACGCAGAGCTTCTAAGACCATTCAGAATAACATCTTAAGTAAGTATGAAAATTGATAAGGGTTTTTGAATATATATTTTATTAGAATGTTCATTATTAAGACAGATTTCGTTTTATTTAGGATTTTTACATGTTACATAGTTATAAAATACCATCTACTTTACCACTAAAATTAGATAAAGATCTAGTCTATTCTCAAGACCTAACCCGACCGCACCTAAATAATAATGACAAAAGTTATCAAAATGCAAGTGACTGCCCACGGCTTATTTTTAAACATAATCTTTATTGGTAAACCTAAACAACTGTAACTTAGTTATCGTATCCTACTCACTCGAGAATTGAATCCTGACGATACTTTATTATTGCGTTATGGGCGTGTACGAATATCAGTAATATTTTCTACGCGGATGATATATGGTCACGTCCCGGGATTGTGTCTCTAAAACCCACTTTACTTGACATATATCAACGACGTGATGACCTAAAACTACGTCTAAACATGACGTAACGCAACGTTACAAAACTGACTTATTAAATGGGGGCCTGATATAACTAAGTGAGCATGTAGAAATTATTTCAGATGAGAATTGTGGATGTATTAATATGGAATGGTTATTTACGCAATAGAACCCACACTACATTCTTCCGACTGTCGGGTATATGAAGCACGTCGGGTATAGTTAGCATACATTTAAATGACAAGAGATTTTAAACTATAACAGAAGGGAATTTAGTTTTTAGAAGAATTTAGTTTTTAGTGCATTTCCAAACTCGTTCGTTTCAAGCAAATAATAAGAATAGTATTTGCTTGAAATTAACTTAGTTCACAATTGCAAAAAGTGAGTTGCTTTAGTTCATAAACACAAATTTCATCCGTTTGTATTGTCATTCAGACGTATTTTTGTTTCCTCACTCTGTATATCTCGCCAAAATTAATAAGAAAACCTGAGTTGATACATTATATTAAGTTCTAACTGTTTAACTAGACACTTGTTTACGTCTAAGTTAATGGACCATGATAGAAACAGTAACGTAAATATTTCTCATAACTATCTATTTTAGCCGAATGCGAGTAAACATATTTATTATAATAAACATGGTGAAACAATCTCTACAAATTACTTGAGATAGCGGAAGCGAACAGTAACATACAATTTTTAAGACAAATACAAGAAGTTACATGCCATATCATAATGATAAGTTGAACCCTATGTTGAATATTTTAGGATGCTATCACACTGCTAATCTTAATGGTTTAATCCTTTCCTGACATTAATCTATACCAGCGGGCGCAGATATAATCTTAAAGTGCAAACAGATTAATGTGTACACACCATGCTGAGTGTGATGTGTGAGCGCAGCCAGGGGCGGCGAGGCGACGACGGTCGGCGGCGGCCCGCTGCCGTCGACTCCCTCGATGAATTCCACCTTCGCGATGAACCCATTGTAGTCGTACGGCGGCACCAACGGCCCAGAACTAAACGCAAACACACTCTTTTCAAACCAACCCAAAGGATCCCGATGACTCGCTCCCCAGTAATTAAATTAAAAGCGATACTAAAATGTAGGTTCGTTCAATTAATTTAAGAGCTGACGTCGGAAGTAGAATTATTTCAATCAGCTAGATTGCCAACGAGGACTTACTTGAATTCTAGTAATAGGTTTGGTCCGGGTTGCTCCAAAGTGGCGCTTCTCTCGGAGCAAAGCGTCGCCAGCAAAGGAGCGGAGGGCGAGTTGCCAGCCCGGAGCGTTAGGTAATCCGTGGCGCAGTGACTGCAAATAATTATGGCTGTGAAACATCCCCTGCTTAAAATAAATTAAATTTAAAATAACATGGCTTTACTGCAGACTTTACGGTGCATTTTGACTTAACATGTTCGGATTTAATGCGAAGTTGGCACTGGCGAAATTGTAGCTCTTTATTTTAATCATTTAACACTCGTATTTTATTTTGCTCATGAATTTGTTATCTCTAAAGCGGAAACTCGCGCAGTCTCTCAAAGTGTTTTATGAGTGAAGAGTGCAACATTTACCCTCCTTTATACATTTGACTAACTAAACCGTTTGGAAGTTATTCAAATAGTAACTATCTATTCAAACCTTCAAATACAAACTTATTTATGTAAATATATATTTTATTTGAAAGTTTCGCTTAAAAATTTCGCTAGAAATATTTGAAGGTACTTATTAGGTACAGAATTATCAAAAGTGCTACATTCGCGAGCGTACACGGCACAACGCAAAATGCAGCGTCATCCGAACGCCCGCGGTATTAGTCGCTAGCATTTATATACAAGATAACAGAGTACTGTTTTCTTTGGCGAGTTTAAAGGGTGTGTTTGCTATTAATCTAAGAGCAGAGAGGAGGCAGCGTTTGTGTGTATTAGTATGTAGGAAAACGTATTGCTGCGAGATAGCGGTTTTATTTCCCTCTTCCTGGCTCTCCTTTGAGTATGAACGGGTTGTAGGTGGGCGGTTCTTTTTGTATGGTAAATTAATTTATTACCCAAAGCATTTTTCAGTCTCATTATTTTTGAGCATAGTTTTTATTTATTTCTTGTAATATGTTAATACTGCTCAAGTTAATTTTTACTATTAGCGTCCATAGTAAAAAGTCGCCTTTTACTACGTCCTAGACAGGACGGCAGATCTGCCTTTGAAATAGGTGAAGGATCAACTTGTTTATACAAACAGAAACAGTCTATATAAGTAGTTAGACTAGTATCAGTTGACGCTGGCTGCTGGCTGGAACAAAGTTTCGCTCCCCTACAACTGCAAGTTAGCATTTCCGATGAGACAACAGGGAACACATTACGCTAAGCCGGGATATCGCAATCAAGTGTAAGCCGAGCGCACCATGCATGCTAATCACAAGGAAGTTTTCTACTCGCCTCTAATTTACGACTACCTGAAGTGAATCGCTCCGCTTTAGTTTTGTTCAATGATCAAAATTCGTTTAAACAATATTAATGTCATTTATTTTCCTAAGAAACGTAAATTGGAAACTAAAAAACTGTCTAGAGACATTGTTATTTCTATCGAAATATTAAAATACCACGATTGGCTCAAAAATACATAAGTATTCTACTAAGTAACAGAAACGTAATGATATTATAACAGTATTTCTTCGAAGTTAGTTATAAAAGCTTTTCGGAGCATTTTGAATTTTTGAGAACTTGAACAGCTATGTAAATTTTCTTTTCTATTTCAGGGGTACGTAATACACGTAGTAAATCCACGTAAGTTCCAGGTTAACATTACCACAAAACAATAAATAAAAAATAAAAAACTTATGACGTAACTTATCAATATCATCAAAATGGTTGCCAGCAACAATGTGTTTAAAAAGGGAAAAGAACGCTGAAATCCTGCTGTTAGTTATAGTATATCCACATTTTCGATGCCAAAATATCAGCGCAAAATTTTAGTTTCCATTTTGCTTCTTGCTGCTTGGAAATTGAGTGCATCCTCCAAGACTAAATTATCACATACGGGTTGCGCTGAGGAAGAAGTAAAAGTGAGAAATCTCCCCGTTAATTTCAGTCACACACAAACCCACGAGGGTGGAAGGGAGATAGAATGCCGGACGTTTATTTACAGAAACGATTGTTCGCAAGCCTTTCAAAACGCGAACGAGTGGATTTCATACGGGTGCTTGGTAAAAATACTTCCGTGAGCGGGGAAGTGAATAAAACTCTACTGGCATTTATAACTTTTGTGCCTTTTATTAATTCCTAACAGCTTGTTTGTTTCGGAAAGATGCGGCGATACTGTTATTGTTTCATGAAAGTTTTTTTTATAATAAATTATAATATGTATAATATTTTAACTTACATCAATATAACTAGTCTCCAATGGAAAATTATCGTGGAATTTGAATCTTTAAGGGATTAAGTTTCTAATTTGAAGGACTTTGAGCAATTTTAATATAAATCGACAGACATGTTTATTCGGAGCGCAAAATAAAGTTGTTTTCACACACATTATTCTATTACATTGTTGTGGAACACGACACACAATAAAGTATCAGTAAAACATTACAAATACCGAAATACCTATATAGTTTCCTTATATACGAGGCATTTCTTTCACTAAGATAATACAGTGGGATCCTTAAATTGAGATACTATGGTGAAACTCCTTCGGGTAAAACTTAACAATTCGTGGTATTAACATCTTCGTGTTAAGTTGTTGTTATCTTTAGGTTAATTAACTTTAGCAATTACGATCAATGCTTGTATTTGGTTTGTAGACACGCACATCACCATAATCAACATAGGTTTTGCGCCGCTTGCGCTGAAATTCAGTTTAGCACGGTCCGTTAATCGCTGTTGGTTAGTGCGATTGTCCGAGAAAACGCCAGGAGATAGCCAACGTCGGTTCATTAGCTTTGGCAATAATGGCTACATGGCTTGCCGTGTGTTGGCTTAGTGTGATTTGCTAACGATTTGGGATCGTTTAGCTACCAAAACAAACTCGTTCGTGTTACAATGGTGTTATTTTTCTACTAATTTACCGGATTGCAGCATGTTATCAAAAACTTAATCAGTTGATTTATTGCCAATGTAAAGATGAAATAGATAGTATGCTACAAATTGTTATAGGTATCGGCACTAGAGTTGAGACTACGCACACAACAACATGTTATGTAGTGATAGCGGGATTTTGAAAATAGTGTAATTTTTTCGGACCGATAGCTCGTTCAAAAGAAAACTTTAAGAATGCCCGAAAAGTTTTTTCAAGGTATATAGTTTCGATTATCTTTCAGAAAAAAAAATATGTATGCGATATAATAGAGGCAACATAATTTTTGTTATACTCACTTCCTAGGCAGTAGAATGGAGGTGAAGATGATCTTGACCCTGGTGTTGACAGAGTTTGTTGCGAAGAGGTAGCGACAGCGACGGTGCGGCGGGTACAAGCCCGGATAGCCCGGGCTGGCGAGCACGCAGGGGCTCGACCCGCGGCACGACACGTCTTGATACAGCCAGTCGCAATCTGTGCCAAACCAACACTAAGTCTGGTATTAAAGATTAGTTTAAACTAGTCTTAAATCTGGAAAGACATGAACACCTATCTCTAAGCGGGGATTGAGATTGAGAAGATTGTTCTTGACTTGGGCCGCGAGCAACCAGTGTTCACTTGGTATATTATATTGCAGTTGTATATCACTGGATAAGTTAGCATTTATTTTAGAAACCAAAGGTGAAAAATAACCACCAAAATATTTCTTTAAAAGTCCAACTAACAAAGTATAACTGACGTGTCATATTCTACTAAAAGTACAATTCTTTTACTTTCCGACGAATCATAAAATAACAATATTCTCATTTAAAAGTAATGCATTGTCAGCATCAAAAAGAAACATTTATACCGACTCAAATTTGGCAAAAGAAAGTCACGTAAATATATAATTTATAAGTGAGTTCGATGCGATGTCCTGCTGATACTCGGACACATAATATTTATAAACAGAAAGTGACGAGGGTCGCACCTACGTCCGGCACACTCGCGTTCAGTTCAAAGCATTTATGTTTTGATACAGCGTAAAAAAGTTTATCAGACCGATTCCACTTTAATAATAACCATTGTGAGAAAAAAATGTGGAAAACTCTTTTAAAATTATAAAACGATCGAGTCTTGAGATACTTATCACAACTTCGCTATCATTAAAGCACTTGTTAAAGGCGAATATCATAAAGCAAAGTTTATGCAGTATAAGAAGAGCTAAATGGAGTGGGAGTGCAATGGAATTAAATGGATCTGAACGACTTCGAGGAGGAGTTGAGCGCCGCTTCTGCTCAAGTTTTGTAGTGGCGCGTACTTTCAATATTCTTTTTGCAATCCGTAAGGCACTCGTTTTAGGAAAGAATGCGTACGATTTATTGTTGCTTTAAATTGCTTACTAAAAGGATTTTGCTATAAAGGTATTGTTAACGGGTATGTTTCCATGTTAGGCAGTAATTCTTATAGGAAATAACAAAGTGTCATGTAAAGCAAAGGATTTCTGACTACGCTTTTTCGTTGAACGTCACGTGATTCATAAGGTACAATTCAAAATAATGTAGCCATTTCGTTGTTGTTCAGTTGAAAAGACAAACCTGTGAGTGGTATCCTGGATCCACCGCTGGGGTGGAAGCCCACCCCTTGCGTGTTGCTGAGAGAGGTGAAGCTGAAGAACGCGAGGAATTGTGACCGGTCCGTCTTCTCCGTTATCCTGTTTAAATTAAACTATACTATAGCTTGGCAACTTCGTTGGTGACACTCACCTGTGTGCTTTTTGTTATGTGCAGCCGTAACTACTTACACAAGTTACCGCCAACACGAACGGCTGCCTGCGGAGGCTGCCTCCGTCGGTCGCCGTTCGTGTTAGCGGTAACTTGTGTAAGTAGTTACGGCTGCACATAGCAAAAAGCACACAGGTGAGTGTCACCAACGAAGTTGCCAAACTATAGTAAATAACTTCAGCGGTCACTAAATGATTCGTTGAATGCAAACTCTCAAGTTCTGTATTGTCTTTTATGCAACACCTGGTCATAAAGTGGCTTTTACCGCATGCTACGCGTACGGAATACGCCGCTTTCTAGCCAAGTTAGTGTACACATAAAATGATGAACACGCTTGCAGCTCGGGTCGCAAATATCTGCGATCTCTGCCTTTCTTTGTTTTACCACCCTAGTTGTGTAATGTAGGTACTATATTATACGAAGACCGAAAGGAAGTTAGAGTAGAAATAATTTCCTTGATCTACCTATGAATCTATAAACTTACGGATTTCAGATTCCTCTTAAATAGTTAAGTTTTTACTGAACCTAGAATAAGTTTCTTTTTGCGACTAGAATACGTTTCTATTTAAAACTTATTCCTGTCTGTTTCGAACTATAGCTACATCGGAAAAACGGCAAGCTACCCCTTGGGCGACTTAAAGGTACTTGCAGTACCGCTCGCAATCAAAGTTTTCCGTGCTACCAATTCACAAACGGAACATCCGCTAAAGTAATAAAATCGTTGAAAATAACGCAAAGTTAATTTACGAGAAACAACGTTTATCCGTAGCGGCTGGCAGTTAGACTACATAAATCACACAGTTGCAATGCCGGGAGCTGCAAAGTGACGGCACTTGGTCAATTACCGCCATAATGTATTACCGCAGCCGCAAATCGCGTCGGAAATGGAATTACCCGCGTCTCAAGCCATAAACTGACATCAGCGACCACTCTAGCGCTCGTTCGGTGCTGGTACCGGTCGGAACGGCCCTGCGAGACCGGGGGCCGCAATTCCGAACAGAGCATTACCGGTTCCGCTGTGTCGACCTTTTGTCCCGGCGACTACCGGAACATGCGTTTCCGAAACGAACTGCAAATGCAGATAAATTTTGGAGCACTCCGACAGTTCTCTCACAATAATACCGGTTAAGTGCCACCCATTGTCATTAGCACGAAAATGTAATTAATTGTTATTCGTTGCCTACGAACAGAGTACTGGCAATGGTTGGCCTAAGCCTGTAGTTGTTAGCTTAGATATAATTGAATACATCCTCTCATAGTGCGCTAGCAGCACATCCGAACGTTTAATATGAAGAGAAAATATGAATTATGTAGAGTAACAAGAGTTTGTCTAGTAGCTAGTAGGTAATTTATTCAAATTACACACTCGCCGGATGGGTTGCTCCTGCGGGACTGATAATATGATAAGGATCAGGTTTAAGAGAATCGTGTGAATCCTGTCCCAAAACACTTGCTGTACAACGTCACTCACTAATTTATTTATACCTACATAAGTGCGTTGAATTTAAAACAAATACAATTGCAAAACATAACTTTTCAAATTTGTTAACATTATAGGTAAACTAATTCAAAGCTTACGTTATGCACTGTCTGTGTCAAATATCGATGTCACGTTTGAAGATCACTTAAATCCAAGGTGACCGCTCTCGTCTCAAGCTTCACAAGTTCATCGTTGCGACCTTGAGGTAGTACTATCAAAAGTTATGTTTAAAATACCAACATCGTCGTAGTTCCCTACTACTTTTTCCCCTTTCTTCAGTGCGCTCTATTTACCACGATCTCGTATAACGCAGGTCAATGGCAAATATATAAATAATAATATATTTTGTTAGTTGATTGATTATTTCCAGTATAATTGGAATTAGAATTCAATTAGAAAGGAGCTTTCGATTATAATCAAAATGTCACCTTAAACTTAAAAGCACCTACTTCTTTGAAAACGCACACCCTTTCTAGGTTGCACATAGAGTGCGACTACAATAACTTTGCAGAGCGGAACATGGCAACACCTCCATTTAAACGTCACATTTTCTTAGAAATTTGACTTTTAAACGGAGTTGTTGCCATGTTCCGCTCTGCAAAGTTATCGTAGTCGCAGTCTAATCGAGAAAACGTCAGATGGTAGACTAATTGACGCTGAGCGTGTCCCGCGTGCGCATTGTTTTTCGGTTGTTATGCTATGCTTATACGTTACCTAAACTCTAAAGTGGAAGCGCCATGGTCAGCGAATAGCACGACGGGCGGGGTGTACCGTTCGTTGGCACCGCAGAGCCTGGTCTCGACCGGCCCGCCAGCGCCCGCCGCGCGGACGGCGCTCGCGCCGCTCAGCTGCAACCACCCTCCTTCGCAGCTGTTTAAAACACTCACATCAATTATCTTATTTAAGTAAATTACAATAAGATTTATCGTTAATCATGGTAGGTGCAATCGCCATCAGATACATCGGAGCAAACAAGGTGCTCGTAAACAAGTGAACATGAATACTTAGGCACTAGTCCCACCAGCGGCGACCAACGAGCAGCGAGTAGCGATTGGCGAGTTTTTTCTTCGCGGGCGAGTGAATTCTCTTAGAAAATTTACTCGCCGGCAGTGTGAACAGCCAGCGATGAACTATTAATATATGTGTCTCTTTTACTAACACAGGATCCTTATCTTTTGTTCGTTTCTTGGGCGAGAAAATCGCCGATAGCTAATCGCTTTCTCGCTCTTGGTGGGACCAGTGCCTTATATTGTCAACACGAATCTATTGGCGTTAGAGTGTATGTTCAGACAGTTTTAACCTTGAAGTGAATAGATATATCTAATAGCGACTGCAGTACACTTATTTCTTTCAATATCGCCGCTATAATTACTCAACCACGTATCTACTCTAATAGTTTCATAGGAAAATCGCACTTTTCTACTCGTAACACAGGTGCGTTTTCTATCAAACTATTCGACGATATGGTATAGCAGTAATAACTACTAATAACACCGGGATATTTACCATGTATGTTTGTTTCTATGAGTTCCCGATATTTCGGCACTGTTGCAAGCGCCGCGATCACGGAGTAACTGACGTGCTGCGAGTTTTTAGTTGTAGTCTACCCACACACCATAGCGATCTACCCTCTTACGGGTTCGCTCTCGAGTCAGTTACTCCGTGATCGCGGCGCTTGCAACAGTGCCGAAATATCGGAAACTCGTAGAAACAAACATACATGGTAAATATCCCGGTGTTATTATGTGAATGACCATGTTAGCTTAAAATCGTATATTGGTATAGCAGTGTTCAATGAATTGAATTAATAAACAAACAATTAAAAGGATGTTTGCAAAAACAACATAACCAAGCTGGTTGACACCTACTGTCATTAAAAATGATCCCCTATAAGTGTCAACCAGTCTAGTCAGTTATGTTGTTTTTGTAAACATCCCTTTTCAATTGATAAGCAATTTTCATTGCAGATATATACTTCCCCGAATTTAACAAAATATTTCACAAAATACCTAGGTATTTCAAAAATGCAGGCAATTTCAACCCGTGCTGGCAAACATGACTGTTATGCATTGTTATTTCAATAAACACTAGTTCGGCGTAATATAATAAAATTGTAAATTGAAACAAACAAACGCTCAGTGTTGTAAATTGTTTTGAAAATTGGACATTATTATGCAAACACATTAATCTCCTCAAAACTAATCGCCTAGATAGGATTCTATTCGCTAAAAGCTAAGTAGAAATTTCATCGATTTTTTGTATTGGTTGGTTCCTGTTTGCAGAACTATGTCCAATGGAGCAAGTATCGTTTGTACCAAATATTTTTTATTTGATGTTAGCAGTATCCGCACAGCGCACACGTTAATTTTCCCATTATAAACGTATGCAAGCGTCAAATTGAATATTGCCGTCATCCAATACGGCTTTATCTAAAAAAACTGCGAATATTGGCCTGCACTGACCCGAACAGTTCAAGTTCTGAATAATAATGAGGAATCCGTGCTCCAAATACATGGACGTATGGCGGGCGGGCTTAGTCGGTCAGTCTAAATACCTATTCAATTTGACGGGACATTGATCACAACTGCGTGCGTGTGACAGCCCCTGTCCCTTCACACTCGACTTTTTCACATTTGTGCAGATCCCTGTTTTTGAATTCTGGTTATTGGTAGTTTTTACTAGCGGCCGATAAATAGTAAAAGGAGCTTGTTCATGAATATCTGTCGCTGGCACAAACACAGTGAAACTCGTGTCAGAGAGATGTAATAATTTTTTGTCGGGGTTTTGAATATTACTTAGAACCTGGAATATAGTTTTGACAGAACTATATTAACGACATATTGTTGTAATACTCGTTGGTCAAAAAGAGAAACTGGTGAGTTTCTTCCGGCGCTTCTTCTCACCAGAAGGTCAATTACCCGAAGCGCCAAAAGAAAAGAATTAGAGATGAGACATGTAAAAGAGCCCTTGAGGGCCTACTTACAGAAATAAATTATTTTATTTTATTTTATTTTAGAACAACACTGTGCACGTTCAAATCAAAACTTTTTAAATATCTTTATAGTGACCAGCTGTCTAGTTCATAAATTTTTAACATAAGTAATATAAATAACTTTTATCCACGTAACATATAATTATAATCATAACCTAACTACATACTATACTATCTATGTAAATCAGTGGCGTGGCGACCAAAGAACTCGATTTCTACCGGCTTGCCTAATGTCAGGCATTGGACCACCTTATTTTACAGTTCTTAAGGAAAATGTACGCTAAATCTGTACCGGCTTGCCCAAGAATATCTTTTACGCTACGCCACTGATGTAAATATACCTAACCCCAGTTCATACACCGTTTTATAACTCGTAATTCGCTTTATCTATATCTTACTCTTATTCACACTCATACACACACACACACACACACTGTACAATCACGGACTTTAATTGTTGAGCCATTTAGGGATCTCGCACTCGCTAGCAATGTAAGCCAGATCATCTGATAACTTAACTCATACAATTTATACTGTTATTTTGTCGTGAAATAAATGATCTATCTATCTATTGCATTTTTGGTGCTTATAATTTTGGTACCTGGCCTCAACTGGATCGTAGTGGAATTGTAGAAAACTTAGGAGTATGTATTATGATATCGATGGCAAAAAGCGGAAATGTAGTAACCGCCAAAGAAAACCTTTGGCGGTTACTACATTTCCGCTTTTTGGCATCGATATGATGGTGTGATGATAATATTCATTAATTAATCTAATCATAATAATTTGTTTAAAATGAAACCATTTATCGCTACGTGCCTCAAACACGTGCAAATTATTGCCAAGAAATTTATAACCATAATCAAGGAACAACCATTAAACCGAGACCTAATAGATACTGACACATTCATCAACCTATGAAAATGGGAACTGAACGGTTAACGGATTGAAAATCCTCCCGACAACTGAGATAAAGAAATCTTTTCTAAAGTGTCCCGACCTGGAATTGTACTGAAACTTATTTGCACGGAAAACAGGTCCAATGGCTGCCGGGGTACAAAGTCAATCGGTTGCTCAATAAACAGCAAGTCGGGCTTTAAGGTATTGCTCTTGAATTTAAGTCAAGGATTACCAAAGTAATTGGGTACTTGACTGTAACTGAAATTTGTAAAAATTATATAAGATCCTACATATATAGATACAAGAAATCAAAGTAGATAGAAAAATTAAATGGTACTCACCTGTGGTCCAGACCGAGAATCGAACCCGGTACCTCTGGATTTCCGGCCCACTTGGCAACCGGAGTACTCAGCAATTTCAATTTTACCATCTACTTTGACTTTCTTATCATTCTAGTTTAATAAACGGATAATATATATTATTTAAGTACAATAATAGACTTTATACGTGTAACTTTTTTTATTAGCCTCCAAAGTTGGATGGGAAAGTCCATTTTAAAAGTATAAAATTATTAAAAACTATTAATACCATTAAATAACTTTTAATATTTATAGTAACTTTTGTTATGAAACCGTTACGATAAACGCAAGTTTTAACATAGTTGTAGAACAAAGTTATTGATTTCCCCAAACAACGTATGAGTAGTGACGTCACTGTATAAAGGGCTCCGGTAAGGAGCGTTTCGGCATGTATTTGGGAGTCTAAAAATGTGATTTTAACATTGTTGTATCTCGGTGAGGTTTTATGATATTGAAGTGGCTTTTTCGCTTATATTTCTATTATTGAGAGGTGTTTCCATAGATATCTGGTGTTTCTATAACATATCACAGAAAAAAGTTGTCAAGTAGCCAATTCACTTATTAAATATTTTGAGTAAGGAAGGCTAAAATATTGTTGAGCTTACTCTTCGACAAGAAATTACAAACCCCGACTTTTAAACAAGACGGCGTGACGACGACGCTCGCTCGCTGGTGAATTACTTCTTTTGTTTTGCGGGTGCACGAAATAGTATGCGATGGATTGCTCTATTTGGGGTGGAACCAAGGTGGAACTTAACGAGTTTAATATTTAGTTTCATATACCCATTATATCGGTATTATAAATATGATAAAACCTAATGTTATACTTTTTAACCCAAAAAACATAAAGAAATGAATAATAGAAAGGAAGAGGAGAAAGGCTAACAGAAAGGTTCCACGTTCGGGTTTTGTTTTTAATTATCTATTACAGCTCGATTCTCAAGAGCTGGCACGGATGTATTGAATAATAATAAATAATAAATAAATATTAGGGGACAATCTTACACAAATCGAACTAGCCCCATAGTAAGCTCAATAAGGCTTGTGTTATGGATACTAGACGACGATATATTTTTATTTCAATGAGTGAATGATGTGATGATGTTTATGTGTGCATCACAAAATGATTAAATAAAGTTTGATTCAATACGCGATAGTCGTGTTTTTAGACAATCTCGTCTCATAACTTTGTAACTCAGTCTGAATTGTGCATTTTATGAACAATAAATACCCTACCTACACAATCGCAACCTTATTTGCACACTAACGTCGTGAAGAAGAAGAAACATAAATAAATTTCGTTTGAGTTTCGAATATTTACGCCATAATTTCGTAGATTGCGGCGTCAGTGTGAAAATAGGGTATAAATTATATAAAAACTCCATGATAGTAAAATATTTGCAGCGAACTGTCAAATTTAAATTTCTGCCATATCGTTTAGCTGCTTAGTCTTAATAATGTGCAGATTATATATATTTTTAATTTTTTCTTCAATAATGAAGAAGTGTTACTGTACTTGTTTACAAAATATTTGTAGCCTCCCGTATAAGAACGTCACTCAACAGTGACAAATGACATTACTTTCGTTCAATCCATTCGTGCCAGCTCTTGTGAATCGACCTGTACATAAATAATAAAATCGTAGAAAGACTATGTTTGTACACTAAAGATTGGAGAGTGTTTAAAATAAGAAATAGAACGTACCTAAATGGATAGTTTTTGAAAATGTTGTCTGTTTGTGCGCGCATCACGTAAAAACTACCGGACCGATTTGCATGAAATTTGGTATAAGTACAGGTAGATTATGACCCGGATAAACACATAAATACTTTTTACCCGACTAAGCCAGAGCAAAAAAGAAACATTTAACGTATTTCAGCTCCGCGAACGAAGTCGCGAGCGGGACCGCTAGTTTTATAATATAAATAGTCTGTGGTTAATAGTGGCCAGGGTTGTTTATATTTAATAACTTTTCGTGTTTTTGATGAAAGCTTCTCTGAATTTTATTTCACGTTGTTTTTTCAATGAGACTCGCCAGTGTTTTTGTTATCATAGGGAATTTTCAGTAGATAATAAAAATACTCATCTACATTATGAAAAACGATCGAATGCCCTGGACGCTGGATGGACGGCGTCTTGATCTGCCGAATATTTATCTTATCCTACCGTAGCGACCTGTAACTTCGCCTGCGGTATCTTTCGCCTATTCTATTTTCCAAATTTTCTGTAGAACCTATAAAACTACTAAAATCAAGTAATGAGAAGTTACGGCGCGCTACGATACTTGTTTCTATTTGGCACCATTGACTTTTCTAACTTCCTACGGAGATACTGAAAAACAGTGTACAAGAGGGCACTTAGGTCTAGGGCGGCTTGATTTGATCTAAGGTCTTGTCAGACGTATTTTTACCTGGTGCCATTGAACCTTCCAACGGAGACCAGCCTGTAGAGCTGTATCTCGACTCGCTGACCGGCATCTGGCTGAAGGAAGTAGGAGCAGGCTCCCGGGCCCTGGATGGACGGTGACTTGATCTGCCCGAAGGTCTTGCCCGACTTGTTCTTTAGTACGCGCGAGTCGATCGTGATGTTGCACACTGTTAAAAAAGGGCTATATAAGTTATCTGTTACTTTAAAATATTTTTTTTGTAATAATTTGCAAGACTGACGTCCAAAAAGAAAAATGTCCACGGTTGATCCATAAAATTTAACTAGACAAAAATGTCCAGCAAATGTTACTTATTTGTGCATTTCAGTCCTTAAAACAATGAGAACATTTTAAAACTGCTCAATTTATTCGGGTTAATTGCCTTAATCAACGATAATTTTATTATACAGTGTGTATAAGTCTAATACGGGCGAATCTCTTAAGAGGAAACAGGAGGGCAGTTTTTCCATACAAACGTAGTCCCCTGTTTCCTCCCTGGATAATGCCAGTAGAGCAATATTTTTTTGTCCAAAAATCTATGGCTACTATTGATATGTTCCTATGTTTTCCTTTTTACGATAAATTGATTCTCAAAAGAGATGTTAACCTTCAAAGACCTAAAAAAAATGCCAGATTTTCCGCTGTGTACACACATCCAGAAAAATTTGACTAGATTATTAAAAAAAAGGAAAACATAGGAACACGGCCAAAGCCTTTCTTTAATTTTTAATGAAAAAATTAGTTAAAAAGGTTAAGTTTTGGGGAAGAAATCAGGGGACTACGAAACGTTGTTTTCATTAAATTTTAAAAGGTATTTTCGGTCCAAGCTGCAGTTGTCTCTATCGCGCTCTGCGGGGGAGAGGCTGGCAGTGCGGGACAGCGACACATTTTACAAATACCTAATTTTCAATTCTCTCGGCCTTACTGTTTCCTCTTAACGGTGGTTAGAGTAGGACAAAGTGAAGGTAATTAGATAACATTTACTTAAAGTTGCAACAATAATTTTGTCCATACAAAATAATTGAGCCCGCAATGTAATGCAAACACACTCACGTTAAACGCTCGTTGACAGTTACGTTACATATCAAATGCGGTATTAAATAAAAGGGATTAATTTGTAGATTCCAAAACCATTTTTTTTTTCTTATTCAGTTCAGTACTTTTGATTTAGGACGAAAAACGTTAAAAAAATACGATTCCGCTCTATTATCTTCGAAGTTACTGAACAGAAAAATCTGTAATAATTACCGAAAAGATATAACGATTTTACTAACTTGCATTTTAGAAATTCGCAAAAATCATAGCACAACTTATTTGCTGCTACTAAACTAACCACGACTTATGTCAATGTATGGGGCAACGGTTTTACAACAGTAAAGTTAAATTTATTCCACCATACAGTTTATCTTGAACTATTCACGTATATATATTTGTAATTGGACATTTATATTGTTGGATATTAATACTGGTAATATTTAAGTTTGGGCTATTTTTTATTTTTTTTTATTTGTTGTTTCAAAGGGCCTTTATACCCTAGTACATATCGGCCCTATAAGGGCTATTTTATCATTGGACTTTTTTATTTTTGGGCAACTTTATCAAAAGCTATATTTATCATTGAACATTCCTACTTATTGTTGAACGATATTAATAGTGGTAATTTTTATGTTTGGCAATTTTATCATTGGGCATTTTTTATGGTTGGTTAATTTTATCATTGGCCAAATGTCTATTGGGACATGCTTTTGAACTGTCACCTTTTTGGATTTTTTTCTTGGACATCAGTACCTATGGCAAAGGTTTGTAATCTATTTCATATTTACTAATAGCTTGTAATGATACCCTCTTAATTACCTTTTAAAGTGATGTATCTGATATTAAAACAAAACACATTTATTACGAAACAGGATCGCACAACGCTGGGAGAGCTTGAAATCCCACAAGTAAAAACATTGAAAGCTTGATATTGGCCAAGGGTTAATAATGGACCGTTATTCAAGGAAAAGGTAAACATTGCGAGAACTGGACCTCCTAATACCCGGGGGACACGGCAATAAATAGCGATCCATTTTTAAATTGTGGTTCATTTAATTTATTTGCATTGATATACGCAATTCAAAAAAAGTCTCATTCGTGATTCTATTGGCTCGCGTACGTCGGCTCTCATCAGAATTCGGTGGCACGTAATTGGAAATTAAATCAACTTTTCGTCCCCAAGTTTCGTTTTGATTAGGTATTTCGTTTTTGATTGATTTGTCAATAAACTTGAATTTACCGCATTCAATGAATAGCATTTCTGAGGCGTGCCAAGTACTTCAACATAGTCTTGTTGTTAACTTGTTTTTCATACTATACGTCAGAACTTCTATAAAGCTGTACCATTAAAACGTTGCTTAAACAATGATAGAGTTGCTAATTGGGCTCAGTAGCAACAAGTTGTTGAGAACACTGAATGGCAAAGTTATGAATAACACAACTTTCGTGCTACGCAACCTGGCTATTTGGCCAGGAACAAAGGATTAGAACTAAATAATTCAAATGAAACTTCGCAAAGCTACCTCTTCGTGTGCGCTATAAGTCAAATTTTACTGCCAAGAACGTGACAGGTCCTCGCGATTGTGCGGATATAGAAACCGACCATTACAGTGACGTAAGCGATTTCCAGGTCATCAATTTTGTGCGTGATAAGTCGAAAGTGCACGAATGGACGGGAAGATTAAAAGTGGCTGTCCGGATTTTATTATAATTTTGTATTAGCATTATGGCTTTTGTGCTGAAAGTGCAGGCAAATTTGATGGGTCGGAAAAACGAAATTAGGGTTTTATTAGACATCATGATAATCTTATTTTATTACTTTGGTTAGAAATTATTACATCCATAAAAAATTATAAGAACTTCGTACCTTACGGGAGGAGAAGAGAAACCATGCCTAACCGGATTCGAGGTGCTCGGTTTCCCACACAAACGAAAAGAGGGGTAACAATCAACTTTAACAACTTCAAGTTTGTTTGAAATGTGTTTATAGTATTTTATGCAACAGTTGTATAAGTGGGTTCAAAAAATGCGAATTGCGTGAGTTGCGTACGAGCCGCGAATGCGGCGAGTATCGCAAATAGAGACGCAATGAGCGTTTTTTGACTTAATTATACAACGTTGCATACAATACTTTTTCTACGACGAGGTTTTAAATTATAAAATACAAAATTAATCATAACCTGGAAACAAGGCAAATATGACGTTTGACTGACAGTACCTATGTGTCTATGGTAAACTTTTTTTTTAATTTAAAATATACTTGAATTAAAAATACTTGTTTTATGTTGGCATCAATGAATTTAGTTCGGAAAGTTTTGTTTTTCTTAAAAACCGTAGGAATTTAATTGTTTGTTAAGTTGGTAGTTGTGCATTTTTACCGTAAAGTTAAAATTGAGCGCTTAATCCTTGACCTAAGTTTAACCTAGATTTAGAAGTCTGTGACTGCTAGCAGTAACGTAAAGTGACTATAACGACACTAGTGCTGTTATGGGGAATAGAGTATAGACTTCTCTGAACTCATATTATGTATGTTCTTATATTAGTGTTCGTGACCAAGTAAAAGACAGATAACAGTACAGGAGTAGAAAAAGTTTATAATTAGCTTCATTAATTTTTTTGCACAAATATCATGAGAAATCCCGACAAACTACCAAATTAATTTAGGCACATTTCAACCAAAAAATATCGCTGCGTTGTTAACCCTTTTTTAGTTTGTATGGAGAATCAAGCAACGACAAATCGTTAAGACTTTAATGCACTCCATAAATATGGATTAAGCTCAAGTTGTCAAGACTAAAGCCTCCCCGGTTGTAGCGTGTTTAGGGACATGCCATCTTGAAATATGATGACGATGATTCATGCAAGATGACTCTGAGATATAAAAATATTCCTGTGTGCGCCGGTTAGCGCCACAACTTTTTATAACTTCTTATATAATCTATACATAGGTACATCTATATTACATACATAAAACAAAGCCGGGTTAGTTAAGTACACCATTTATACTCGAGAACGGGTGGAGGCGGACCGATTTTTATAATATTAGATTTTTTGGATTTTTCTCTACCCCGAATAACAGAATAACTAATAAAACGTAAAAAAAAATCTGGGGCGGACAGAAGTTCACCGGGACAGCTAGTTTTTAAAAATAAGTAATACATAAAACGTAAATACAAAGCTTTTGAAATTTCTGTCTATTTGTCGGTTTATCTGTTTGTCTTTACGGCTGTTTATTTGTTTGTTCGAGCATCACGTAAAAACGAACGGGCCAATAGTCATGAAATTTGGTATACAGGTAGATTATGACCCCAGTTAACATATAGAATACTTTTTATCTGCCTACGCCGAAGCAAAAAGGAACATTCAACGTATTTCACCTCCGCAAACGCAGTCGCGAGTGAGTCCACTGGTAAGAAATTTCCCCTCGTGCCCAAAACACCGTATTCCTAGAATACCAGATTTTTCAAAATACCAGTTTCCCGATTTCCATTCCCATTACACTAAATTATAAAATTGTACGTCACTCACGAGACTAAATATTTTTGTTTAGAATGTACAGAATGTAGAATAGTTCAATACAAAAATTATGCTAGGCTGTGGGCTTCGCCGCAAAAAGAATGGAGATCTAAATGAGTGCCAAGTCCTATGCAAAATCCAAATATGTATTTATAGCAACAAAATAACATTATGAACAAGTATTAAACTCTATTTCTTTGCTTTATTGGATACCTATAACAATTGCTGTTATTTAAAAATGTGAGATCTTAAAGTAGGTAAGATTTGACTTGGCCGGTTTTCATTACATCAGTCATTTTATAAAGTTATTCAACATATCGTCGCTGGAAAGCAATAATGCTGTAACCCTCAAAAAGTAAACTTTTCACTAGAGCCAAAAAACGTTTGCATTTTTTTAGAAAAATTCATAAATCTCAAACAAAAAGAGATTATTAAACCCCCTTTGGTAGACTCGTTGTAAAAAAATCGAAGTTTATAATTTTGGTGGTAAAATTACTATAAACTTGTTTTTAATATGACTTTTGTCGTTTACAGCATTTCGATATTTCTAATCATGGCACGCAATAATGCTGTAACCTACAAAATTTTTGTATGGAAACAATATTTTTACCAAATCTCACAGTCGTTTTAAAATGCTGTAAGTCTAAAAAGTGGTTCGTAATACAATTTTTGGGCCGTGAAAACTTAAATTGACAAGATTTTTGTACTGCAATGTTGCTGTAACTGAATGAATGGAAGGAAACAGGTATGAATGAAGCAGTGTAAGTGCGAATGGTAGTTTATGTTGATCCATTTTAAAATGTCAGTGGTAAATAATTGTTGATCTGTAGTAATAATATTTTCTGAAATACTTAATTAATATGCCACACATACATATCTTTAAGCTTAAAATGTTATGTATTGGCTATTAAAAAGTTATCATTAAGTATTGTTATATTTATGTTGTTGGACTGTATGCATCTACATGCAGCAGCACTATGTAATCGCCTAAACTAATTTTAATCATTTGATTTGGACGATGATTGAGAATGGAAGTGTGGTATTTATCAGGCTATAAGTACACAGTATTAAAAAAACTTATTTTTTTTACAAAATAAAGACGTATCAGAAACGCCTGGAGGAGCTTGTGGTTGATGAAAACAGTAATGGTGGGAAACCCATTGTATCCCTGAAATGTAAGCTCATAGAGATTTAGTGCATTCTACCCATTCTGACTTATGGCGCCCAATTAAGGTCTAGGAGGACTTCAGAGGTAGAGGAAAGTATTAGAAGAGAGACTCATGCAGAGCAGTGAGACACTAAATATACTAGTTAAAAAAATCGTTGTTTTAAGGTAGACGTGTCATTTTATTTAAAAAAAAATATTATTTATCTAATCGATAAATATATTCAATTCAATTCAAAAAATAATAAAGATTATTTTACAGAACAGTTATGATACACGTATAGTTTACATGCATTAAAGTTTGAACGGAAAAATAATTAACGTGTTTTTCTTTTAAAGTAGGTTATGCTTATATTACCTCTATAATCTAAAGGGAGCTTTGCAAACATTTATATTTAATTTAAATCATGATTAAATCTTTTAAAAAAACGAAAACTAGCAAACTACAAATAAAAACGACCCTCAATACTATATACATACAAACTTACTATATATTTTAAAATGTATTTACTGTCATTATTGATATACGCAATTCAAAAAAAGTCTCATTCGTGATTCTATTGGCTCGCGTACGACGGCTCTCATCAGAATTCGGTGGCACGTAATTGGAAATTAAATCAACTTTTCGTCCCCAAGTTTCGTTTTGATTAGGTATTTCGTTTTTGATTGATTTGTCAATAAACTTGAATTTACCGCATTCAATGGATAGTATTTCTGAGGCGTGCCAAGTACTTCAACATAGTCTTGTTGTTAACTTGTTTTTCATACTATACGTCAGAACTTCTATAAAGCTGTACCATTAAAACGTTGCTTAAACAATGATAGAGTTGTTAATTGGGCTCAGTAGCAACAAGTTGTTGAGAACACTGAATGGCAAAGTTATGAATAACACAACTTTCGTGCTACGCAACCTGGCTATTTGGCCAGGAACAAAGGATTAGAACTAAATAATTCATATGAAACTTCGCAAAGGTACCTCTTCGTGTGCGCTATAAGTCAAATTTTACTGCCAAGAACGTGACAGGTCCTCGCGATTGTGCGGATATAGAAACCGACCATTACAGTGACGTAAGCGATTTCCAGGTCATCAATTTTGTGCGTGATAAGTCGAAAGTGCACGAATGGACGGGAAGATTAAAAGTGGCTGTCCGGATTTTATTATAATTTTGTATTAGCATTATGGCTTTTGTGCTGAAAGTGCAGGCAAATTTGATGGGTCGGAAAAACGAAATTAGTGTTTTATTAGACATCATGATAATCTTATTTTATTACTTTGGTTAGAAATTATTATATCCATAAAAAAATTATAAGAACTTCGTACCTTACGGGAGGAGAAGAGAAACCATGCCTAACCGGATTCGAGGTGCTCGGTTTCCCACACAAACGAAAAGAGGGGTAACAATCAACTTTAACAACTTCAAGTTTGTTTGAAATGTGTTTATAGTATTTTATGCAACAGTTGTATAAGTGGGTTCAAAAAATGCGAATTGCTTGAGTTGCGATACGAGCCGCGAACGCGGCGAGTATCGCAAATAGAGACGCAATGAGCGTTTTTTGACTTAATTATACAACGTTGCATACAATATTTTTTCTACGACGAGGTTTTAAATTATAAAATACAAAATTAATCATAACCTGGAAACAAGGCAAATATGACGTTTGACTGACAGTACCTATGTGTCTATGGTAAACTTTTTTTTTAATTTAAAATATACTTAAATTAAAAATACTTGTTTTATGTTGGCATCAATGAATTTAGTTCGGAAAGTTTTGTTTTTCTTAAAAACCGTAGGAATTTAATTGTTTGTTAAGTTGGTAGTTGTGCATTTTTACCGTATAGTTAAAATTGAGCGCTTAATCCTTGACCTAAGTTTAACCTAGATTTAGAAGTCTGTGACTGCTAGCAATAACGTAAAGTGACTATAACGACACTAGTGCTGTTATGGGGAATAGAGTATAGACTTCTCTGAACTCATATTATGTATGTTCTTATATTAGTGTTCGTGACCAAGTAAAAGACAGATAACAGTACAGGAGTAGAAAAAGTTTATAATTAGCTTCATTAATTTTTTTGCACAAACATCATGAGAAATCCCGGCAAACTACCAAATTAATTTAGGCACATTTCAACCAAAAAATATCGCTGCGTTGTTAACCCTTTTTTAGTTTGTATGGAGAATCAAGCAACGACAAATCGTTAAGACTTTAATGCACTCCATAAATATGGATTAAGCTCAAGTTGTCAAGACTAAAGCCTCCCCGGTTGTAGCGTGTTTAGGGACATGCCATCTTGAAATATGATGACGATGATTCATGCAAGATGACTCTGAGATATAAAAATATTCCTGTGTGCGCCGGTTAGCGCCACAACTTTTTATAACTTCTTATATAATCTATACATAGGTACATCTATATTACATACATAAAACAAAGCCGGGTTAGTTAAGTACACCATTTATACTCGAGAACGGGTGGAGGCGGACCGATTTTTATAATATTAGATTTTTTGGATTTTTCTCTACCCCGAATAACAGAATAACTAATAAAACATAAAAAAAAATCTGGGGCGGTTAGAAGTTCACCGGGACAGCTAGTTTTTAAAAATAAGTAATGCATAAAACGTAAATACAAAGCTTTTGAAATTTCTGTCTATTTGTCGGTTTATCTGTTTGTCTTTACGGCTGTTTATTTGTTTGTTCGAGCATCACGTAAAAACGAACGGGCCAATAGTCATGAAATTTGGTATACAGGTAGATTATGACCCCAGTTAACATATTGAATACTTTTAATCTGCCTAAGCCGAAGCAAAAAGGAACATTCAACGTATTTCACCTCCGCAAACGCAGTCGCGAGTGAGTCCACTGGTAAGAAATTTCCCCTCATGCCCAAAACACCGTATTCCTAGAATACCAGATTTTTCAAAATACCAGTTTCCCGATTCCCATTCCCATTACACTAAATTATAAAATTGTACGTCACTCACGAGACTAAATATTTTTGTTTAGAATGTACAGAATGTAGAATAGTTCAATACAAAAATTATGCTAGGCTGTGGGCTTCGCCGCAAAAAGAATGGAGATCTAAATGAGTGCCAAGTCCTATGCAAAATCCAAATATGTATTTATAGGAACAAAATAACATTATGAACAAGTATTAAACTCTATTTCTTTGCTTTATTGGATACCTATAACAATTGCTGTTATTTAAAAATGTGAGATCTTAAAGTAGGTAAGATTTGACTTGGCCAGTTTTCATTACATCAGTCATTTTATAAAGTTATTCAACATATATTCATGAAATTTGGGCTTCTAGATGTCCTTATGGATATAATTAAACACACGTAATTTTATGTGTTTACGTTAAAGAGGTTTTGAGTTATAGAAGGGTGAAAAGTGGTTCGTGTAATATTACACTTGGCGCTGGTTAGCCAGTTTTGCTTGAACTTGACTTGACACGCTGCCGCGTGTCTAGATTTTGGGCACGAGCGGAAATTTCACCAAACACTCCAATCGCTTCTATTGTAGCTACGAAAGCCACGTGCCACGTGCGGCCTTAGCTGAATAAACCATTTTGGTAAGAGTAATTTTAAAACAGTTTTGCATGAAAATATTGACGATCTGGCCATCTAGTGGAAATATAATATTGAAATCTATCGCTTTATTTTTTATATGATTTTCCGGGATGCTTGTAACTCCATCCATCGTGCGTTTATGTAATCTCTTATACCCCTCTTGGCCGAATAACATCTAAATTTGATTTGCAGACGCTTCAAATCAAATAAAATAGTACATTCACATATACGTACGTAAATATGCGATCGAGGGCTTTATTACCGCCCGTGTTGTGTACATAATTTTATTTCTACACCTGGCCAGAAAGCGGCTTTTTCCGTACGCGTAGCGTGCGCTAAAAACCACTTTCTGGCCAGGAGTGGCATAAAACATCTTACTGTTGGCGCAGTACTGCTCCAGGCCGCACTGCGCGCAGCGCGCAGGCGCCACGTCGCCGCACGGGCACGCGCCATCGCGCACGCAGCACGCGCAGTCGCCATCCGCGCCCGATGGGCACGCACAGCCTTTCGGTGACTGCGTCCATAGGTCTACTTGGCCTGTCATAAAAACTCAATGTATGTTACTAGAACTTGATTCTGGTTCGTCCCATGTTGAACTAAGGTAATGTGAAGGTTACACACTGCGCTGGCGGCCTGGCTGGCTGGTGCCGCCATCAAGCCCGGCGACATAACCGGAGGGTATTTATGTCACCGGGCTTGCTGAAGCGAACCGCCGGCACACCACCAGTACGGCTTCTAGCCTGATAATGCCAGTGGCATATCCACACGGTAAAAACCAGCCGGCCAGCCCGCCGTAAATAGGAGCCATAGTGCATCCTGATATTATGTTTCCTTTTAATGGATTCTTTAAATTCTCCATGCAGGAATTATGGTTTCTTTACTATTTATCAAACTTAATTCTCAATCAGGATGAAGTGACGTATTTTCCCATTCTCAACGGATTCAAAAAGAATAATATTCTAAATTGTTCATGTATTTTTTCTAAGTGTCATCTTCACAATCGGCACAAGAATCGGTTATAATGTTGTTTTATTGCGTATGATTGTGTAATACGATTAAATAAAGTGTGAGTAACAAGTAAATCACCATTCCATGATAGTAACCAGCGGCAAAATGCAAACAATTACATACTTATGTTTATGTAGAAACCTCATACTCACTGGTGGCGTCAAGAAATATCGGCGTCCACGCGATCTGCGCGAAGGCAGTAACGCAGGCGGCCAGAAGCAGCAGCGAGAGAGCCAGCTGCATGGTGCGCGAGTCACCGCACCCCTCCCCTGCCCCACCGCCGCCTTCGCATTTGACTCACCAACGACCACTCACACACAAACACAGAACAGAACACCGATCCGCTTCATTGCACAAAAAGAACTCTAAAGTCGTTTTATTGTTATTTCTCAACGCCCCACTAGTTTATTGCGGCTTTATTACGAATCCTCGCAATCTTCGTTTTTCCATTTGATTGCGCCGAGGGTTTAGGACGCCGTGTTGTCTGTAACAAAATTGTCAGGATCAGGTCAAAATGATTACGGAAATGGTAGTTTGATTTTACGATATTTCACATCAGAATCTTATCTACCTATACACCCACAATGTACCTACGTTCGAACAGTACCTAAAAGGGGTAAAGTACGTTTCTAACTCCAAAATGTACGCTATTATTGCTAGTTAGCTTATCTAAACTAATTCCTTTTTAGCCATTATGGTTACGTAACCCTAAAAATGAAATGATAACTTCTAAAATTAATAGTATATTACTATTTTACAAAAATATTATTATCTTTTATGCCATTCATGGCTATAAAGTGACTTTTACCGCACGGACCTTGGAACAGAAAAATACCACTTTGATCCCTCTTATGGGTGAGCAAAGTTCTTTTTTCTCAATAGGAGGCGTGAAAAACGATTTATAGTAACTCGAATTTTAGTTTGAAAAACTATGAAAATTAAAGAAAAACTGTGTGCGTCTCGACGCGATGAATAAAATGAGCTAAATAAAATCGCCCAAGTGCGTGTAGGATTCGCACACGAAGAAATGAAATTACAAAAAAAAACATACAGACGAATTGAGAACCGTCCTTTTGGAAGTCGGTTAAAATATAAACACATTATAAAAAACTTAACCTAGGGTGCCGCCGGCAGCGGGGCGGGGTCCAAGCTACGGGTGGTTAGGGCTGCAGAGAGAGGAACCTCCTGACGATGCGCGCCGTGTCCAGAAGTACCGCCTTCTGTATCTGACCCTTGATCCAGCCATCTAGCGAGAGTCTCTTGAGATGGTGATCGAGACTCTTCGCTATAAGCCCGTTCGCCGAAAGGACTATCGGAACGATGAACGTCGAATCAACATCCCACATGGCGGTAACCTCGTGCGCCAAGTCAAGGTACTTGCTGAGCTTGTACTTCTCGGCCTTCACGAGGTTCTCGTCACGGGGAATGGTCATGTCGACGAGCACTGCACGGCGCTTGGATCGATCTATCAGCACGATATCAGGCTTATTGGCTACAATAGTCCTGTCCGTGATGATAGATCGATCCCAATAGAGCGTGGCACGACCATTTTCGAGAACCGGCGTTGGTGCGTACTTATAGTACGGCACCTCAGACCCCACAAGACCATATCGAACTGCAAGTTGCTGGTGAATGATCCTGGCTACTTGATTATGTGTGTGCAAGTACTCGCCGTTAGCTTGATGGGAACAACCGGAGATAATATGCCTGATAGACTCTTCGGGACGGCGACATGCCCGACAGATGTCGACCATACCGTCCTTCAGGATATATCTCCGGTAGTGGTTCGTCATCATAACTTCGTCCGCAATTGCACAGACAGAACCTTCAGTTTCCCCGAAGAGATCACCGAAGCGTAGCCAGTTCACCGACGCGAGCAGGTCTACATCGGGCCCCGTGAGGACCTTGTAGAACCGCCCGTGTAGCTCCTTACTCTTCCATATGTCCTTGCGGTCGTCGGTGCTAAGCACCTTAGGTCTACGCCAGTTCTCGTTTGCCAAGGAAAGAGGAGTAAGGCTTCTGTCTACTGCTACTACATCGCGATGTATCCCACACTCGTTGTTTAGGAAGTACTCCCTGAGGCTGCACACCTCGCGCTTATGGAGGTCCTTGGCGCTTAAAAAGCCACGGCCGCCACACTTACGCGGGATGTACAGTCTCATAACTGACGAGCGTGGGTGTAGCATGCGGAGTGTAGTTAGCAGCACACGGGCCCGCCTATCTAGGGCGTCCAGCTCAGTCTGAGTCCACCTTAGTATGCCAAAGGAGTAAGTGAGCAGGGGCATCACCCAAGCGTTGAAGGCACGCACCTTGCCGCCAGACAAAAGACTGTTAAGTACTTTTGTCAAGCGACAGAAGAAGCGCCCCTTCACCGCTTGTATAGTGTTCCTGTCCGCAATACTCAAGGCCTGTGACATACCAAGGTACTTGTAGGTTTCAGCCTCGGAGATAGACCTGAGAGTCATTGTCTCGGAAAGTTGCAAATTCGGAGAATTTATATCTCCGCCACCTGGTTGACGAAGGCCTGTGGTCCACTGCCTCATGCATGCGCCTAAGAAGGATTTTAAAGCTGTATTGATTTTATTCGTGTATATCTTTATTTTCTTAGGCTAAGTATTTCATAATACATATATAAAAAGTAAAATACAAAATGAAATTACAAAATATAAACACATTATAAAAAACCTAACCTAGGGTGCCGCCGGCAGCGGGGCGGGGCCCAAGCTACCGGTGCTTAGGGCCGCAGAGAGAGGAACCTCCTGACGATGCGCACCGTGTCCAGAAGTACCGCCTTCTGTATCTGACCCTTGATCCAGCCATCTAGCGAGAGTCTCTTGAGATGGTGATCGATTGGTGATTTTATTTATTATTATTATTTTTATGTATGTCTTTCCCGTACACGGGACAATGGTGTCCCGGCCTTTTGGGAGGCGTGCGTGGAGCCGAAGCCAACGCGTAGAGGCCCTTTCGACAATTTAATGAAAGGCAACGTGTACACCCAGCGGATGCTGTCCCTGCCCGTGTATTGGGACGCACGCAGAGACAGCCCCCGCCAGATGCAAGGACTATTGTTGATTGATGGAATCTAACTCTGCTGGGTTATGGTGGTGGAATTATGGACTACATACGGGGCTATGGATTGAGACATGACGGCGCCTGTCAGGAATTGTCTCATGGCTTTCGCAGCACTGACAGACCGTGACTTGCCCTCCGCTGATGGGCCCCTGTTAAATAGCGACATTATGAGCAATGGCCCAGGGGCAACACCGCTGCCGAGGGCTGCAGGGTGTCGAGAGGTGTGCTGCGCTTTCTCCGAGGGTACTCGCGGCGTTATGCCCTTTAACACTTCCACGCCTGGAGCACATAGCTCTTGCGACTCCACTCTGGCCGGCCGGTTAAGGCAAGCCAGAGGCGGAGGTCCTTTCACTAAATCCCATGACCCTCCCTAAGGACCCCCCGGAGCACTCGGGTACGAGGGGTCGCTACTCCCCAACAGCTCGCCACACCCTGCGTTAATTATTATTTATTATTAAAGTTGCAATAAAAGTACATATTCTTTATTACCATTATTAAAATTTTGCAATTTTTTTTTTATATAACTTAAAAATAACCTAATAAGACTTTTTAGATGTTTTTAAGTTAGTATATCAAAAAAAAATTTGGAAAGTTTCCGCAACTTGCACATACACACACAAACACGTTTCTTGTATGGGGACCCCTTTTTCTTTTTATTTTGTTTTTATGATTTGTTGTTATAGCGGCAATAGATATCTGTGTATCTGTAAAAAAATCTCTACCTATTATGGTTCAAAAGCGAGCTCCGTGACAAACGGACAAACAGCGGGGGAGTAGCAGAGTGCGCTGAAATCATTCAAAATTAAATAAAACAAGATTGAATAGTATATTTTATACAGGATGGCTCTAACAATGAGGTTTTAAATGTAAAGTTCGATTCTTTTCGCTAAACTGAGATACTTTTGTTTTGCAATATCTTCAAATAACTTAAATTAAGATAGTTAATTCCTCCTTTTACCCATGGTACCACCAACATGTCCCCCTAGTGGGTCCACGGGTATTTTTTTTTATCCGTTATCCTACCGTTCTATACAGTGGGTGGGTCTACAGGTAATTTATGTTAACAATGGTCCCACCGCACTAAGTGGTAAACATTAATTGAAAACTAGCTATTTCGTGGTGCAAGTCACCCTAATTAATTTTAGTGCGGTGGGAGCATGGTTAAAGTAAAATACCTGTAGACCCACTGCTTAGAACGGTAGGACAACGGGTAAAAAAAAATTACCCATGGACCCTCCAGGGGACATGTTGGTGAGACCACGGGTAAAAGGGGTTCATCTTCAAAGTTTAATTCTGAAATCAGTAAAATGTCATTTTTCGTATGTTTATATGAAAAAAATAAAATTAGAATTTAGCGTGTTTTTAAACAGTTGCAAAACGAAAGTAGCTCATATTAAGGAGTAGACACATTTTTGTTAGAGGCACCCTGTATACCTACTATTCAATTTTGTTTAATTTAATTACCTCCTAAGTATTTCCTTGGACTCCTGTTAGACCTTCGTAAACCCTGTGATAGCTCTGGAAACCAGACCGACAACAGGTCAACGGTCACATTCAACTCGCAGGTTTTCTCACGTTTTTTTCTCCACTGTTGGTTACTACATCAGGCACAATCGAACACACTGTTTACATTTGTAAACGAATGTCAACTTTATTGCTCAGCTTTTGTACACAGGTTAAGGCACTGGCCACACCGCCGGCGAATAAGCGAGTAAAGTTGGGAGTAGCATTACATTGCGGATCTGGAAAGGTCGATTGATCACACTGTGCCTGGTCCCCTCTGAGACAGTAGTACTACCACGGAGTTCAACTGGTAGTACAAATGATACACCCTAAGGTCGTTAGTACTACCAGTAGTACTAGTGTCCATAATGGAGGGCCGGTAGTACAACTGTCCTGTAGTCTGTTGCGTTCATTGCGAGGAGCAAAGAGGCGAGAAGAACTATTTTTACGTAAACTCCTTGATATAGATTTTCACAAATTTTTATAATAATAACGTACACGGGACTTAACCGCGTATAAATAAACGATATATTTATTTATCTCAACGTTTCGGACGTCACATCGCGTCCATGGTCTCGAACGGACTGACGAGCCCATGAACGCGATGTGACGTATAGGTCAATATACGTATTGATCAACGTTCTTTTAAGCTTTTTTAAACCATCTTAACCTATTGTATTTTGTTTACATCTGGCATGTGTACCATATATACTACCAGCTGAACTTTTAACACTGTGGTCTATGACAAAACTCGAGTGATTTTCTTGTATTTTTAGTAGTAGTACTAGTGACCTTAGGGTGTATCATTTGTACTACCAGTTGAACTACGTGGTAGTACTTCTGTCTCAGAGGGCCTGGTCAGCCCGCAATAAACTGTTACTCGCCCAGCTTTCCTCGCTTACTCGCCGGCGGTGGGAGCAGTGCCTAATAAAATAACCCTGCAATATCGAATCCAACGCCCTTGCTACTAGACTAGACCAATCAATAAAAATAAAATACAAAAGAAATTTAAAATAGTACGTTTAATCTCGCAGTAAAATTATAATTACAACAAAATAAATTAGCAACCAGTACAAGGACACGTTACAAAACAATTTCTCAGTGGAAAAATAAAGTTACGAATGTTACGATTTGAAAATTTCACTAACATAAGTATATAAAACATATCATTATATAGACATTTTTGGCTGAAATTCCTATACTGGACGATATTGTAGTATGTTTGTCACTGTCCTGTCCATGTCCTTTTTAAAGCATGTTTTCCAAAAAAAACTAAAACTGTACTTCGAGGTAAAACTGTTTGAAGGAAAATACATAAGAAATAGGAAATGCAATTATTTAGAAGATGTAAATTGACGTGAATTTGAAGGCCCCGATCTTGAAATACTTAATTAATACTATGATGGCACTGCTTACATGTGTAACTGGTTAAACCAAGAGGGAAGAAAAATTGCACATACGAGTAAAGCCTCCTTTAAGGCTCCTGCACATTATACCAGTGGCGTGGCCGGCGGCATATCCGGTGGTCATTTGTGCCGCCGGGCTTTTCATACAAACGAGCAGCCAACCGCCACGCCAGCGCGCCACCTGGGCCGTTTCACGAAGCTACAAGTTACAATTTTTAAAGTCTAAACTAGCGACATTTATCAAATTAACCAATGGCGTTGCTGTATTTGGCGCTGCTGGCCTGATAATTCCGGTGGCATACTTGCGCGGCAAATAACCCACCGGCCAGACCGCCGGCATAGTGTATAGGAACCCCTTATAACCTAGGTGGGTAAGGTGCGTTCGGTAGCTTTCACGCCCATCACGACATCTAAGCAGGAATAAGAGCGCCTCAATCAACGGAGCTTCATCGATTGTAATTTCGACATTTCGAAACAGCAAAGGCTTGGAATTGTGCCCGAGGTATTTCTCCCTCTTGGTGCACCAGTTGAGTATAGTAATTTTAACACGTTCCCTGTCCGGATGCGCCCAATGTGGGGCCATGAAGCTTTTTTCAGGAGTCCGTGCTTCCACCCCCAACACAACTTCAAATGGACAATGGGGCCACGACGTTAGGTATCACAAGTCCGTGTCTCCACACAAAACGTCGATAAGTCCGTGTCCCCAAAGTGGAAGCACACTTGGACACTTGGACGTGTGACGTTGTCATATCATTTTATATGGGGACAGGGAACGTGTTAAACACGGTTCAAGAGTTTTAATAGAGGTTCAACAAGGATAGTAACAAGGAACGTAAGTACAGCAATAGTTCTGTGAGGGCAGCGGCGGTGGCTTGTCACATCCGGTCAAGGTGGGCGGAAACTCCATGCAGTACCGAGGACAGGACGAGCATCGACCCACGGGTTTTCTATGTGGGTTGTGATGGGTAGTGTGACTTTCACAATTATCGCAACAATTACCCTGATGGAGAAAAAAAAAGAAATAAAATAATACATCTGGAACATAATAAAATTATACCCGTGTCCCTAGCCTCCGGACAAACATGAAAGATTGGCTGATTAGGCCATTTCTAAGTAATATACAAAGTATAATAGCAATTTAATGCACGCCATACGCGAATCGAAATTACTTTAACAAATGCAACCTAATTGAATTGCATGATAATCATTTTCTATTGTACGATTTTCTTTTCAAATCATAACACTTATTTGGTGTGACATTGACATGAAGTGTCCTTTGATGATTATTTCCGAAAAAATAATTTGTTCAAAATGGAAAACCATTATTCTGGTGAGAATTGCGTAAACAGTATTTTAATTACGGAGAGTGCCACTTGAATGCCAACCTTGCGTGGACTTACAGAGAGAGATAAGGAGAAAATAGGATATGACCATACTGTCATTAAATTAAAGATCAGTGTTGCCATTACGTATGTACGGTACAGTATGCTGATTTTTAGTTGATTAGATAATTCTTAAATTTTGCTAAAAAATTAAATAATAATTTCAGCTTTTAATTTTAAAAAATATGGTTATTAGAGCATTCCTGAGAAGTAACTCACAAAGGCTAAAAGGTAACTTGTCCGTATGGAGTGTTTGGCGTTCCATTTTAGAAAAAGGACATAAGTTCTATATAAATTCCGTACATGTTCCAATCGCACAGTAAACAATAACACAATTTCTACTTGCAACAATCAGCATGGGCTTTAGTTATATCTTTTACCTATAGCTCTTGTATTTTTTAATTGAATAGAGCGTTTGAAGTCGGTTAATTTAATAGATAATTTTAATTTTTAACCCCCGACACAAAAACAACACCCCTCGTGTTGTAAGTTTGACGCCAATGTCTGTCTGTCTGTGTGTCTGTCTATCAGTATGTCTGTATGTGGCATCGTAGCTCTCGAATGGATCAATTTTGATGTGATGTTTGGTAAAAATCGATTTGAAGGGTATCAGCTCTTTTCCAAAATTACGTAAGGCATTTTAGGCATAAAATGGAATTTTAATACATTAAAAAACCCCGACAAAAAAAAACTAAAAAGTAAAACATAATATACACGATGAAATCTAATCGGTAATCAGGTACAAGTTTTTCTAACTAAGTAATTGATAGCGGTCACGTTGATGTCGTAATTAGTTACATCTAAACATTTTTTTTTCTGTGATCATTTTTATTTCGAAATCAGTTTTATCCTAAATTTCTTGTCACCCTACTAATCTGTATCTGTGAGATTACAACCTCTTTAAAAAATTAATGGCAATGATAATTTATGAGTAATAACTTGTCACTGTCATGTATGTTAACAAAGTCATATAAGTCGCAAATATTGAATGAGAAAAACAAATTAGTAATTAAAAAAACATGCCTCGACCATATCTGTGCTCAAATATCGAGCGTTACAATATTGTAGGTAGGTTTATCAATACAAACCAAACAGCTCAAGATGAACTCAAGAATTATTCCACAAAATTCATCCAAACGTACCATTCTCACGCACAGTTTGATAAACCGCATGAACTAAAACCTCCGTGACTTCGGACAGTTCACAGTGCCAAACCACGCTCAAGCACGGCCGGCTTCGACGTCGTCCTGACGATCTGAATCGACGCATTTTAAGATGCTTTGCTCGGGATGCTCGTAGGAGCAATAGGCAAGCAGCGAGAAGGTTTCATGTGAGTCAGTCCTTCGTGTGGCGGCTATTTAAATCGTCGGAATTGCATCCTTTTCATTTTCGGCCATTTTATCAATTTTAATTCGTTATCTATCACGCCCTAACTACTCATACTCGTTAGAAAGTTTATTTATTTAAGATCTGTCAAATTTTCCGCGAAAGCGATGGCACTTGACGCCTTCCGGACCATCAAGTTGAATTCCCATTAAGTTGAATTCCCCGAAAGTTGAATTCCCATTAAGTTGGATTCCCCGAAAGTTGGATTCCCATTAAGTTGGATTCCCCGAAAGTTGGATTCCCATTAAGTTGGATTCCCCGAAAGTTGGATTCCCCGAAAGTTGGATTCCCCGAAAGTTGGATTCCCATTAAGTGGGATTCCCCGAAAGTTGTGTGGTGGTAGGACCATCCGGGTAAGTAATCTGGGGGCACGGCAGTGCCCCCGCCAAGCCGAGCAAAACATAGGCACGGCCGTACTATCCTTTTCTCGAAGCCATTCAGGCCATTTTCAGCCTCCCGTAATTTTGTACTGGCTTCAGCTAGAACCCTGAAATTTCAGGGATATATAGGGCACAATAAGTCTTATACATATATTCTCAATATCATTCAATTTGAAAGTGTAGTTTAAGAACTATTGCATGTCAAAGTTCCTTAGTTTTGTCACTGACTCACTGATTCACTGACTGATGATCATCATAATTCTAAGGTACTTCTAGCAGACCTACAAGCTCCAAATTTTAAACATAGTTAAGGGTACGTATCAGAATGTCTAAAATTAAAAAAACTAACGTTAAATAACCTACGTTCAAAATACCTAAAATCGGAATACCTAATGTTTTCGAAAATTCGCATTTATCTTTTTTTAAACGGAGGCCAGCGTCACGTAACCTGCGCAGTACTTCATGCAGTCTAGACATATGTTGATCTCTGGTACTGCCAGTGATGCATACACCATCTATCCAACACGATACACCTCAATACCAGCCAATAACGTCTCCATCGTCCTCTGGAAAATACCAGGAGCATTTGCCATGCCGTACACTAGGCGAGAATATTTGAAAAGCCCGCGCGACGCGTTAATGGACGCGACATGTAATATTTTTGATGGGATACAAATAAATCTTTGGTACGATTTTTGTTCAAAACAATTGTTCGTTGATAAGAAACATTGAATATAAGAAAAACTTTTCAGTTTCGAGCGAACATCGACAGATAAGTAAAAAAAAAACTTATAGCAAAAGTTTCGAGCGAACATCGACAGATAAGTAAAAAAAAAACTTATAGCAAAATGTTTTGGCTTTGAGTACTAAGTGCAAGAGTACAATACAATCATACTTTATTGCACACCAAAAGAAAATTACATTGCAAACTTATACAAGGTGTTCGTGAGGAATCCAAAAGATTTTAACCACGAATTCCTGAGGTCATAAGGAGTAAAAAAATGTTATATGTATAACATAATGCAAAAAAACACAAGAAAAAGTTACGAGGATTTTTTTTTAATTGATTTTTGTACGTAAAATATATTTTTTTACTGTCGAATTTTACGTTTTGGGTTCCTCACGAGCACTGTCAATAGCTGCTCTATCTAAAATAACCAAATCGCCTATAAAATTCGGTTGCGATGGGACAACCTCAGAGATGTACCCTTCCAAACAAAAACGAATTTCCAGCCATCTTCGAGTAATCTTGTAACAAACGTATAAATTGAATACCGTTTTTCTTTGCGGAAGTCGGTTAACACTGGATGCGTCCAGGGCTCGAAATCGGTATTTTTCAAAAACCCTGATATAGCCAAATATTTTGAATTATTTTATGCTTTTAATGTAGAGCTCAGTATTGTATTTAAGTCATGATTTCGTATTATTAGATTGTCTGGTTAAAAAACGAAATAATAAACCAAAGAACGATAAGAACGTAAAGAATACCGGTATTTTTGTATGGAGCAAATACCGGTTTCCGAGCCCTGATTACGTCAACTGAAGCTATTCAATAAGTAATGAATGAGACCCTATGAAAAATACCCAAATCACCATACG
The DNA here is from genome assembly GCA_947034925.1 of Eudemis profundana. Lineage (NCBI taxonomy): Eukaryota > Metazoa > Arthropoda > Insecta > Lepidoptera > Tortricidae > Eudemis > Eudemis profundana. Next base: position 17,793,023 of record OX344798.1, read on the forward strand.
TGTGGACAGTTGACGTATTAAAAGCAATATTAAATATGTTGGATAATTAAATATCAGGGGTTTCACACAAATTGACGTATTCACAAAAGAAGTTGTATAGATTTGTATATTAGTAGTCCTAGACAGCGGTACATTTACGTGAATAAGTAGTGCCTAGGCAAACCGAGTTTTATTTCAGTATTTTTTTTTTCAAAGATGACACCTATTTAACTAGGAAAGTAAAATATTATCTAAGTACAAAGTTTTATCCTAATCGTTAAAACCGTTTCCGAGAAACCGATGAAACAAATACAAAAATAGCTAAAATAACAAATGTAGGTATTGTATACTGCTGTCTAGGACTACTAATACTAATATACAAATCTATACAAATTATTTTGTGAATACGTCAATTTGTGTGAAACCCCTGATGTTTAATTACCTATATCCAACATATTTAATATTGTTTTTTATACGTAACAGTCTCGAATTTCGACAACTTAGTCATTTTACGACTTAGCTATTCTGATATTTTACACCTTTTGAGATGTTGTCCTGGGGCCATGTGGTCATTTTACAACTTGGACATTGAGATACGGACTAGACGAGATGCAGGCAATTTACGATTCTGACATTTTGACATGTTGACTAGGAGCGATGTGGTAATTTTGTGACTCGGACATTATGAGATGTGGACTAAGAGCGATGTGGTCATTTTGCGACCTCATCACTCTACTAGTGAACCGTTATATCGAGTGGGGTATCAAATGAAAGGACTTGATTTTTAGATTAAAACACCGTTTTTGTTTTTTTTTAATTTGTAGTTTTTGATTAATGGCGTAAACGTAACAAAAAAATACCATTCCCCCTATTATCTTCGAAGTTACTGAACAGAAAATTTTGTAATAATTACCAATTATTAATGTCGTCCTAAATATTACAGGAAAAATATGACGGTTTTCCTAACTTGCACCGTTTTTGAGAGCAAAAATCTTAACACATAGTTATTTGCACCTACTAAACTAATCGCCATACAGTTTTTCTTGAACTATTCATGTAATACTTATGAGTTTGTACGGAACCCTCGGTGCGCGAGTCCAGCTCGCACTTGACCGGTTTTTTCTGATGTTGCGACAACCCTGACATGACAGCGCAGATCCTGTCACAGGTGGCTGTGCCTGTCAAATGTATGAGCGTTGGACAACTGTCAATCGCGGGCGCCGTGCCGTGGACATGGGTCCGCGCCCTTAGTCCTGAAACTGTGGAGCTGTTATGTGCGTTAGGTACTGTGCGCAATAACCGGCTAGGCTATTATAGGAATTCAACATAGTGGGAATTCAACATAATGAGAATTCAACCTAATGGGATTTCAACATAATGGGAATTCAACCTAATGGGATTTCAACATAACGGGAGTCAACGTAACAGGATTCAACGTAATGGGAATCCAACTTTCGGGGAATTCAACTTAATGGGAATTCAACTTGATGGTCCGGAAGGCACTTGACGTATCGTGATCACGTGATTTTACTTCAATAATTAATGTAGGTGACCAATGTGACCATATATCCAGAGGTTATTAGTTTAAATTATGTTTTAACCTTTAATTAATTAAACAGTGAGGTATTTGTTTGAGACCTCGCCTATTAAGTTTGATTTTAGCTAGATATTAATATTTGTCTACTCCTGATTACCGATTAGAATTCGCCGTGTCGTGTGTGTGTGTGTGTGTGCCTATATCTATTGGCCTTTTATGTTTTAAGTTAAGTTGCTGTCGAGGGACCTTCTGTTTCAGTACTGCATGTCTCCCGACAAAAACTTATCTTAAAACATAAAAGGCAAATAGGTAGGTACATATTATTTTTTACTATTTAGATTTTTTCTAGTCGTTTTTTAATTTAAATTATTGTAAGTATTCCCTATAGCAAATAATTGTGAAACCCTATCACTGTTAAATGATTCCAAACTATGGAACAACAAGTGTATAGACGACCAACTTTTTATATAGATAAGCAGAAAACTTTCTGAACTCGGATTCCGTGGATTAATTAACTTCTCAGGTAAAAATCTTACGGCAAAATGTTTTCGTAATTCGAGTAATACTACGCTTTCTGTTAATTACGGAGCTTAGAGCGAAAAGTTGAAAAGTTCAGATGTCCTTATCCTACCTACTTATCTCGCTATTTATTTTAAAGAAGTTTCGGAAAATAAATAACTGAGACACGTTTCGCGAATTGCTGTCCAATGAGTGCTACCAGATTTTCCACCAGGGCGGTACTATTAGATTTCGGAGTTTAAAGACATTTTGACAAATTGTTTTGCAAGAGAAATCTTACTAATAAAAGAAATACCCTGACTTACTTTTTAGCTCATTGGTATTATTAATTATATTGAGCATATTCACAATTATATTAGCAAGCTGACAATTATCATGATAAAGCGGAATTTTTCAGAGGCTATGACAATTCAATCAAGTTTCATTATTTTAACAGTTGATAATTTAAAACATACTATTAAATCTGATGTATTTTTTAACGTTTCATGCAACGTTGTCTTAAATATGGTATATTGCACGAGTGTCTGGAATCTCGTCATCGAATTTCGAGCGGCAATGATCGCGATGAGAAGAGTTTGGTCCCATCTGGGGGTTTAGGGGCGTTTTCCACTGCAACGCACTCGGCGTAGGCTACATCTGAATGCGTAAGCCGTTGGTCCATACATCTACGCGAAAAAATCTACAGCGACTATGCGTTTTTGATTCGTGTAAATGAACACAGCGCGCGCCGCGTTTGAATTCCGGCTTTTAAAACTACAAAGGGTTCCCAACAAACTTAAGCCTTTTAGCCGATGTAGGAGTTTTAACTAACATAACGACGCTCTAAACTTTACATACAATTTTCGATGCACTCATATAACAATTACGACCTAAAGGCAAAGTTGGAGCCCCGTCAATATGGTTTAAAATCATACATTGCGAGTTACTCGTATAATTAAGTGCTAACTTGTGCAACCAGTGCATCCTGATGGAATGATCGAGTTAACCGTACTCCATGAGCAAAAGTGCAAAGGTTTAAATTTACTCACTGATTTTACAATATTCAGTTTTCATATGGATGGTCAGTTTTATAAATGAATAGTCGGCATTTACCTGCAACTTCATACGAAAGGATGAATAAAATATAAATCAATAGTTATAATAACCCTCCGTTTTGCTTCGAAGTAGTCGCGTAAAAGTATTCTACACCTTATAAAATTGATAGAAATCGTCGATTGTTGAGACGCCGTTATTCATTTGATAAGGTCATACAAATACGTGTACACGATAAAAATACACATATTATGCTATTCAATTAAACTTAAAGTTAGACCTTCACGTGATTTATCTTATTTCCTTATAATACAGAAAATTGACAGGAGCATTTTCAATTAGGATCTAATCTCTCTGAATGTCATCTGTTGAAACGGGGCGTCGTGAGTACACCCGAGAGCTAAGGAGACGGATTACAGGCCCAATCACGGGGAATGTTAGCCCCGAGCCCTAGTCGAATATAAATCCCCACCCGACCCTGTCGCTCGACGAATAAACATTGCGGTCCGTCGCGATCCACGTCAAAACACAAGGCTGCCGAATTAAGGCTAATCTAACCAACAACGTACCGCGAAATTGGTGTTAAAAACTATTAAGATTAAGGCTGCTGAAATTGCTCTTAGTACCAGTACCACTCGTGACAAATTAATCTGTACCCTTCCCATTAAATGCCTGTCGCGCTACAAGGAATGTAACGGCCATCGAAATATCGTTACGATATAAGGTATCGAACGATAACGTAACAAAATTGACGTTGACATTTGCCCCACAACGCCCACTTTTTAAAATCAATACGTCTTATGCATCGAGTTGTATTGATAACAAAGTTAATGTTTACTATGTGTGAGTCTAAAATCATTTATGACAAATATGTTAACTTTGGGAATACTTCATTTTTGGATAGGTTGTATACCGTTTAAAAGACAAAAATCTTTGATTGGTTTATTAAGCTACTTACGTGAGAATTTCATTTGCCGCTAGTTTTTCTTCAGTACTAAGTACTAGCTCCGCAACGTTAGTACCGTGGGACCGATTTTGAGCTTCAGTTTCGTTTCCATACTTATTATATTTCGATAGTATCGGCCAATCGTGCTAGCCCGATAGTAACGTCACATGACAATATCGCTTTCCCGTTTTGTTTCTATGTCCCCTTTCTGCTAACTATGATTCCAGACTTGGCAGCTTAGGTTACCTTGGGATGACCAATAGTTACTACCTACGGTACCTGCTACTGCACCTGGTAACCACTAGAGCTGAACAGGCGATAGAGAATAAAGAGCTATGCCTGGCAGCTTTTCTCGACGTGGAGGGGGCGTTTGATCGAACCACGTACCAAGCCATTAGCGAGGCAGCAGCAAGACATGGTATAGAACCTACCATTTGCAGGTGGATAGGCTACATGTTAGAAGGCAGGCTAATAAAATCCACCCTGATGGGAGATGAAATAATAGCAACGGCCACAAAGGGATGTCCTCAAGGTGGAGTACTATCACCCACTCTTTGGAGTTTGGTGGTGAACTCACTACTGGAGGAACTGAACATAGGGCCCACCTACACGGTAGGGTATGCAGATGATCTGGTGATACTTGTAAATGGGAAGTTTCCCAATACGGTATCAGGAATCATGAATGAAGCGCTGAAGAAGGTGGAGACATGGTGCGATAGTCATCACCTCTCCATCAACCCGGGCAAAACAGTGGTAATACCATTTACCAGGAAAAGAGTACTCAAGAATATGCAGCAAATCAAGCTATATGGAAGAGTGCTCGAACTTTCCAACGACGTCAAATATCTAGGAATAACGCTAGATAAAGAACTTAATTGGAAAAAGCATGTTGACAATACCACGACCAAAGCTCTACGAGTTTTTGGGATGTGCAGATCAGCATACGGGAAGACATGGGGGCTAAACCCTGAAGTACTCAGATGGATCTACACCATGATGGTTAGACCCATCATTTTGTACGGCAGCCTTGTCTGGTGGCCGAGGACACTGAAGGGCACATGCAAAGACGCTCTGACGAAAGTACAGAGAACGGCATGCATGGCTCTAACAGGGGCGTTCAGAACCACGCCAACGGCGGCACTGGAGGTAATGTTAAACCTACCCCCGCTACATATAGTGATTCAGTCAGAGGCGCGCAAATCCCTTCACAGACTAAAAAACAATGGGTCTGTGGAGCTATTGCGCGCCTAAAACGAAACACACAAACATGGAAACAAACGACTTCCTAGATCGAATAACGGCCATGGGTGGCGATAAGATGCTGCCAAGGCACATATTCCAAAGGAACTTCAAGGTTCAAATACCGACAAGGGCAGAATGGGCTGAAGGTCGCACACCACCAACCGATGATAGCAGCGACAATATATGGTACACAGACGGATCCAAAATGGATTCCGGTACGGGAGCAGGCGTACATGCAATAGACTACAATGTCAGCATTAAGATGGGAGGTTATGCTACTGTCTTCCAAGCGGAGACATATGCAATAATCGCCTGTGCCCAGGAGAATATAGACAGGCATACCAAAGGGAAAAACATCTATATACTCAGCGACAGTCAAGCGGCACTTAAAGCACTTATGGCGCCGAAAGTGGACTCTAGACTGGTATACAATGGCATCCAAGCCCTGAACAAACTTGGAAGGCATAACAAAGTGAAACTAACGTGGATCCCAGGGCACGAAGGCTTCATCGGCAACGAAAAAGCAGATGAGCTAGCCAGAAAGGGCTCGGAGGGCACACTCATTGGGCCGGAACCATATGTGGGTCTCTCACAGGGGACCATAACAACAGCCATAAAGGACCACGCCAAACACTAACACCAACTAGAGTGGAAGAACACGGCGGGCCTGAGGCACTCGAAGCTCTTTATGGAAAGAGTCAACACACGCTGGACAAATAAACAAAGAAAGTACAGCAGAAGACAGCTCAGAATCATAGCGGGGGTGTTTACAGGTCACTTCGGGGTCAAAGGACTCCTGACCAAGATGGGACTATCAGATAATGCTGAATGCAGAATGTGCGGCGAGGAAACAGAGACAATGAAACACATACTGTGCGAATGTCATGCCCTCGCCAGAACTAGAATGAAGGAATTTGGCACTGGCTACCCAGAGCCAGATGAATTCCAGGCACTACCAATGGGGTCCATCATCCGATTTATGGAGATGGTGGAACAGGCCATGGCGTAGATGCGGTAAGGGGTAATTACACAAAAGATCCCATTGGGTCGAAGTGTATCCGCAGGGACCCCTATTACCAAGATAAGATAAGATAAGATACTACCTACGGTCCATGGCCCATTCAAACCCATCATACGAGTAGATGCGCGCTTAAGGTGATTCGAGTCGTTCGGTTTTCCATACTAACATAAAGAGGGTCATTGTTTGCTTCCACGGCATCGATTATGTTTGAATTGTGTTTTATTTTATAGCTTGTTACATTTTGTATGCTCGTAAAAAGCTAAAAAAATATATGATAATAGATGTTACGTTAACTGTTTTTTGAGACTTCACGTGTTATTTCGCGCATGACTACGATTGATGTCGTGGAAGCAAATCATAACCCTCTTTGTGTTTATATTATATGGAGAACCGACCGACTCGAATCGCCTTTATATTATCTCGTAGCCATTTAATTTAGTTTAAACTAAAATACTGGTAACTGAACTCGCAATACGCTATGATGGTGACGTAGTGTGTCTGGTCATTTTATATTTTCCATAAAGATCAAATGTATTTGATCTAGGGATGTAACGATACCGATACCGATACCGATATATCTGTAACGCCGATATATCGGTAACGCCGATATATCGGTATCGCCGATATTATACAACCGATATTTGAAGAGCGCGAAAAGAATTTTCTGTATGTAAAAAAATCTGCAAAAAGTAATTTCAATTTCTGACTTAACTTATGTATTGGTCTATTACCTTGTGCAATGATAATTACTATGTTAATTAAATCTTTGGTCCTTAATAAAAATAAAAAAAAATTGAGTTGGTCTATTACCTTGTGCAATGATAATTACTATGTTAATTAAATCTTTGGTCCTTAATAAAAAAAAAATTAAATTTTGAGTTGATAATTTATTTATTTTTTATTTTACACTTTCAAGATTGACTCTCTGGTAAATATAGCCAGTAGTCATTGCCATTAGTTATAATAAGGACATACAAATATCTGAAGTTTATAATTCATTATTTAGCTAAGATATCGGTATCGGTATCGGTATCGCCGATATTAACTACTATATATATCGGTATCGGTATCGTATCGGCAAAACTGTGTATCGTTACATCCCTAATTTGATCTTTATGGAATGGAACTCTGTATTACTTTAATGCACATATTAACCTAACCCCTGCGCTATCAGAACCATTAAAAATTCTTGTAATTAACCAAAACTCAATATTTTGTCACAATAATGATGTCATAATCTGATTACCACAGATGTTTGAAAGGTTTCCAGTATATATTAATTTAGACCCACTGTTCAAGTTTTTTAATAAAGTCAGATTTAATATTTTTTGAGGTTTCAGTTTGATTCAGTTCTTTACCTTAGTTTTGAGCGGGCTGTAATGAAATTGGATTTCACCTCCCCGTCACAGGCGTTCATTCGGCTTTTTGCTTTGGCTTTGAAAGGATATTGCGTGGGAATTTATTCAGATGGCGATTTTCCATACCTCCAACTTTTATTGGTATTGGACTCAACGGAATATTTAATTTTTTGGCCGAAATTTAAACATTCAGCTTCCGTTCGGCCTTTTGAAATCCAAATAGGTATTTAATGGTGTAACTAAGTGACAATTCATCATTTTTCGAAGTTTTCGTAGTAAAGATGATTTCTTTTTATTATTATTTTGGAGAAATTTGATATAATAAATTTAACAGGTATGTTTTAAAGGACTGTCTTGTCATGCCAGGCAGATTGCTACTTACATGAAAATGAATTTAAAATTCAGCATGCATTTCAAATTGCACTAATAATCAGCTATTGAGAGTAGCCGTCGCCATATCGTCAGACAAATGGATAGGTACCTTTTCATTTTCCCTGATGTAGTGCGACTCTTGGTGGTCGGCGTTTTGATGGCAGGACGTTGAGACCACGTGGTGTTTTTTGCGTGGGCGATTGCCAACTGCCACCTCACAGGCGAGCCGCATCAGCACCGTGGGCTGGTTAGCCTGCAACAAAAACACCACTTTATACAAAACTAAACTTTATTCCACTAATTAAATTTTCAATTTTTGTTTGGAATGTAATTTTCTTTTGGTGTGCAATAAAGTATGATTGTAATGTATTGTAATTTTACTTACATTTTACGTACAATGTAATTCGTATCCTACAGTCGAGTTCATTTACATCTACATACTTACGGGAACAGAAATATCTGAACACGACCCTATTGTCAGGTGCATAAAAGCGTGTTCAGATATTTTTGTTCCCTTCTATGTGTAGATGTAAATGAACTCGACTGTACCAAACCGTACCTGGGTATGCGTAAGATGTGGGTTGATACAAACATGTTCGACTGGTCAAAGTTACCCTCTTTCTTACGTATATGATCATACATACATCACATACATGAGGTCCGGAGGACCTCAATTAAGTTGTACGTCTATAAGCATCTACACAGCTACTGCACGTGTGACTTGCTCCAGTGTTCGATACCACCAAAAATTGCTATGTGATTTCATGTAGCACTAATTCCTACAAACTTATACCTTCGATATCGTATAGGTGATACGTGGAGATTAACAGGGTAATTTCATATTTAGGTAACCTTTCAGCGGTTTCAAATTTGTGTGTAAAAAGAAAATATTTCACGTATTATGAACTGATTTAATTTATTTTTACTACTATCCATCAAAGGGTTAATAAAGGGTGAGAGGGTCGATTCTCAGGTAGCAAGAAAAAATAGGGGTCGAATTACTTATAGTTTTTGGTATAACTGAGACCAATAAAAAACCAATAATAAGTTTCTGCTTTACTCTAAAGCTAACTGATAGGAATAGCTTTATGGCATTAAGTTCGCCTTTTCTACAATAAGTTTAGTTTTGTGCAACAAAGTGCTACATAAAATAGAAAAGTACCCGATCAGAATCTCATTTCATACATTAGATCGATATTAATAATTATAGTGATGATATCTCGTTCCCTTGTTAGCTTGCCTAAAAATTTGATAATTAAACATGTATCTGAATGAAACGTGCATGGGTAAATGTAATGCCTCAAAATTAGTGATTTGCTTTCATACTTAATAATAGCCATGTATAGGATTACACATTTGGTTTTGTTAAGTTGATTGTTGTTTCTACTATAATTCCAAAACAAATCGTACATTAACAATCATCCAATATGTCTTCAAGCGAGACTTTAATAGGCTTTTTCTTCAAGAGCTGACAGCCGAGTGTGGTCTTCCCGTCGCAGAGCGGCACTTTCGCCGGGTCGATTACTTTGATGGAGTAGGGACAGACATCGCACTCGACCTCCACATCACGCGGACACTGCTTCAGAAAGTTGGTAGCACCCTGAACCTTCCCATGCTCCTGGTCTTGTATGCCGTTGCGCTTGAACGCAGTCACGGGCAGCCTGTTTACCTGCAACCCAGATACTCTGTTTTAGTCTTGCTTGCTCATCGTTTTTAAGTACGAATCCGTGTGAAACTAACCAATAAAATGTGTCCGTTTTGTCGCAAGAAATAAAGTGACATAAATATGATCAAGTGGTTTCTCAACAATTCGGCCGAACTTTCGTGGATACTTTGTGTAACCATCAAAATTTAAGCAATATTAAGAGCCACAATTCTAGTCCATTACGAAGCCCTTTATTTCCAAGCTAAGATTTACGCACCAACATTCAGTGTTTCTTAGTAATTTTTACAGCCAGTTTCTTCATTGGTTCGATGGCAATTGCTGTCGGATAGTCGCTGCTCCAAGCGTCGTGCCAACATTTTCTGATGTACGCAATGCCGCCACTTTCTCTAAATTTTTGATCCTGAAGGCCATTCCTTTTCAACGCAGATGATGGCAAGGGATATACCTGCCAAACATCGTCTTGAAAGACATATAAATAAATAATTTTCGAAGTTCTAATTTAGTCTTACTTCTTCCTTTGTACAGGCAACACTTCTTGAGTAATTTTTGGGTATAGTTTGCGCATTGGTGTAACAGCAGTATATACGGCAGGGTTGTGTGGTTTCCCGCCAGCACACAAAAATCTTATTGCACCTCTATAACCGTGAATTTGATCTTGAATCCCATTACGCAAGTAGGCAGTCTTCGGGAGTCTTCCGTGACGGGTAGGAACATACCGTTCCTGAAACCAACCACAAAGTAAAAAGTAAATAATTAACTTGTCGTTGGTTTCAGTCTACGGTTAAATTCAAAGCAAAAAACTTATAATTTTATATACTTACTATGCGTCCATCTTCATATCGATAACATGGTATGACGTATTTGGTCTTGATTGGCTTGCACTGTTCTTCACAACGCGATGGACGTGGCGAGGGCGAACGAACATGACTGTCCCGGTGGTCGCTACATGGTGAACAGTGGTGACGATGAGCCGTGTTGTGATCAGAATGGCTATGATGACGATGATGACTGTCTTCACGATAGTGTTCTTTCGGTTTTGGTTTTTCACAGCAGTAACCTATCTTTGTGCAGTGAGGAAGGCAAGGAATGCAGTTGAGAGGGGCAGCATCACACGTCGCTGCAACTAGTACTGGTCTTACTGAGTACTCGCCACACTCTTCTAGGCAGCACATATCCATTTTTATAGTTTCCTTAAATCTTCTGTTCACTTTAATCCACTTTTAAATTTAATTCATTATAGAAAAATTGTCACAACTAATTTTTTTATGGTTTGCCAAAGCAGATCTGTCGACTTAACTAACTGTCAATTTTGAAACAATTATTCGATTTACATTGCAAACTATTAATTGCCAGTATCCTTCAAAATTATTATGAAACTCTGTGGAGTAGGTAACGTTTTTTTTAATTGATTATTATTTATTATTATAATTATGTGTTATATACACGAATCAGATTATTATTTTGTTCGGTGATTCGATAATGTTATTAGGTAATGTAGTTAAGTAGTGTGAACTGTTATTAAGTGAATTGAGTGTTAACAAACTGCGACGTAATTTTACCTGGCATACGAACTTTTAAAACCGGCACTCATCTGACCATTCGCAGCAAAGTTCTCGCGCCCGAGGACATACATTAGTCGCCGCGCTATCGCCAACAAGAACCCGGGAGCAAAATCCTAAAGCAAAGCTTTTCCAAGCATCGCAAACATTTGCAGCCGCCTCCTTGTCGCCGCCGACTCGAAAATGCAATTTTCCCAATGCAAATCGAACGCTCCAGACAGATTTAATGCCTTTTACTTGCCGATTCCGTTCATCACTTCCGCGGAGAATTGAAGATGACCACGTCCTAAGGGAATCTAGCGATATTTGCATTTCAAGTATTTGAAGGCAAATCTAGATGCTTAACTTCATTCTATTGGTAAAGGAATCAGGATTTAGTTTATACAATTGAATATTGCCCTAATCGTCGGCTAAAGTCGCAAACTTCGTAACGATATATGGAAAAAATAGAAGTTAAGAGGTTAGCAACTTTAGCCGACGAAATATTAGAAATATAAAATTCAGTAGGTACTATCTACAAGGTTTTAGATTTGTTGGCTCCCGATTTTATCAAAGAAGCTTATGTGCATAACATACCGGGTAATTGATGGCTGGATATTATTATATTATTGACCCAATTAAAAAATACTGCTGCTGAGTACTGTAAGATCGTAGCGGCAATTTAATGCGTTATCGATAGAACACTTGCTGCCGCTTTCCATTTTACCAAGATAAGAAATCAGTTAAATGTGCTCCCAAACATTTTTCTGAATCTAAAGTATGAAAATATTTGACTAATGAAGGAAAATAAACGAAACAAAAATATAAATAAAACATAGAAAAATTAAATGGTACTCACCTGTGGTTCAGACCGGGAATAGAACCCGGTACCTCTGGATTTCCGGCACAGCGCCTTAACCACTTGTCCACCGGAGCACGCAGCAAGCGCCGTCAATTTTACCATCTACTTTGACTTTCGTATCATTCTAGTTTAATAGGTTTTCAACCTAAACGCCATCTATGAGAACTTTATAAGTTTAGTGCCTAGGGTACCACTTTTATTATTTTGACACCGACAAAGTGGTACCTACCCTAGGCACTTAACTTTGAGGGTTCAAACAGGCGCTCAGAAAGATCATTCAAGCTCTGAACTCAAAATCATATACTCGTTAGAGCATGATCTATCTAATTGTGACTAAAACCGAGTTTAAGTAATTCCTTCCAAGTTTAGCAAATGCCCGTAACTCGGAAACTAGAACCGACAAAGTGGGCCCTTTCCTTATGCACGGCCACATATATTTTTCTACTCGGCCTTTAATTTAGTTTCGCTTACATTTTAAAAGTAACAATTCATCGTTTTATCCATGTTTTATCTTTAATCTTACCGCGTTGAAATTAGCTGAAAGCTAATTTTTACACTAGTCTAAATAAAACATTGCCATTGGCTATGGCTATGGCTTACAGCTGTCACGGTGGTGTCACATCGCTATGAATACACGGTGATTTAATATAACACACAATATATACATATTACTTTATTGTAATACCATTCGTATGTGCTATGCAGTGTGCAAATTTATGCATGCATGAATACAATGCTAATACGCTCTATAACCGGTGCGCAGATAATTGTGGATACTAACAAAAAGAGAAAAAAATTATACCTACTCGACAAGTTTCTAATAAACAGAAAAAAGGTACAGCTTCAAAAAGGTACATAAAATTCATTCTTTCAGCGCCCTGAATGTTTGCTAACTACAACAATTTATAATAAAGCATTTTTGTTCCCAGAGCAACATTTATAAACGTGCAGAGGTTTTATGCCTCAATGGTATTGAAACAACGCTACCAAGATTGTTTGATTGCTACCGATATACCGTATAAAAGCTGCTCTACGTTTTGTTAGAATAGCAAATCTCGGATGCAAACATTTTACCCAGTAAAATGGCGAACTCATGCACTGGCGCAGTTTGCTCGCCCATTGTCACACAGTAAGTTGTTCCACTATACTGCATAGCCACAAACCGCTCACACATCCATTTAAAGACGACAGTTTTCTTTGAAGTAGGACCTACCTAGATTGATTTCGAGAACACGTGTCGATTAACTATCAAATATCAAAATCATCAGTCTGTAACATCCAATATCATCAGTATCATCACACATCTTTGTGCCTATATTATAGCAGTGAACGTGCCGTGATAAATGGTGCTTTGAATGCTACAGATTATTTGATACTGACTGTGTGATGATTAGATTACACTTATCTACTTGATATTAAATGTGCATGATGATAATTAATTAAATTCTTTATATGAAATTAACACAACAATTCTGTGGGTCTAGTGAAAAGGGGTACAACTCACATTTAACATCGGAGCAAAAGAGCTTAAGTCATACTATAGAGTTGTGACCTTTTTTTTGGTCCTGGTATAAATTTCACTACCTTTTCACTAGACCTACAGAATTAGAACGCTGTGTACGGTTCATCACTTTTACACTCGCCAACGTTTAAAAAACTCATCAACATAAAGTCAAGCATAATATTGAAATACGACCCATTTCGAAGCGCTGATAGAAGTAATATAATTCGAAAAAGGGTATTCTAGTAGTGCTATGCCTACTCCTCTTTATACAAACAGATGTTGTACTCATTCGGGGCTCACATTAAATATATCTGCCAAAATATAACTTGAACTAAGTAACGCATAGACAATCCAATCAACTATAACGTCAATCCAGACCCGCCGAGCAAGATCAGAGATAAGGGACGTTTACAAACGCCCCCAGTAATATTATCAGAAGAAAAGGCGATTACTTCCAATCGACTTAATCCTTTCAGTCTGAACTGTGGTGTAGCCGATACCCTTGTACCTCAGATATTTCCACTTAACTGGAGCATCAGAACACTGTACAAGAGATAAATACCTTTTACGAGTGAAATTGCTTAAGTACGTACTCGTAAGTAGGTACTTCGTTTGAATTGGCCAAATAATCTGTATTGAAACTTCGTGTCTAGACTGTAGCAAATCTTATCCTTTTAAAAGATAGATTTTATATAATCTCATTTAAATGTAGGTATTGAAAATTCTTCCTGACTTTTCCTGAGAATATGACAGAATGATTTTTTATAAGGGTAATCAATGATCGGTTGTAAGTAGTCGTTCATCATATACAGGGTGGAAAGTTTTGATGGGCCCTGCAGGGGAACTACCTTAAATCCTTTAGTTAGCTCATTTTACTGAAACGAAACATTCCTTTATTTTTAAAATTAAACAAATCTGCATTTAAAGATTTTCTAAAATTCGCTTGTCTCACCCGGAAATCGAACCAGCTAAAAATTCAAAAAATAAGCACTCACTATTTTATTCTACTAATCGATAGGACTATTAGTCAGAATAAAATCTCTCTAATAAACATTTGGTCTTACAATTAAATAACTGGCCAAGAGCATGTCGGACCATGCTCAGTGTAGGGTTCCATAGCCGTACCTATAAGGTAAAAAATACGATGTTAAAAAAGTATAACAACAAAAGAGCGTATCTTCATAGCAATTACGTCCTTTTGTTGAGAAGCGCAGTTTATCGGCAATAACTCAAAAACGGTACATTCGATCTTGTTCAAAATAATTTTCGTTGAAAGTATTAATTAAGCGTTACCTTCGTGATTTTTTTCATATTTTTCGGACGCACGGTTTAGAAAATAGAGGGGGGGGGACACAATTTACACAACTTTCGGAGCGATTATTTCCAAATACATTCACTTAATCAAAAACATTACTTAGGAACCTTATAGTGTTTTTTAAAGAGCTGTCGAACTACGTACCACACGTTGATATTTGCTGAAAAATTTTTTTTTTACTGTCTTTAACATGTATGGAGTGCCCCCCCTAAAAATATTTATTTTAATAATTTATATACCAAACTAAGTAGCGGCTCATAAAACACACCTATATTCCAAATTTCATCAATATCTATCATGTAGTTTCTGAGTAAAATGCCTGTGACATACGGACAGACAGACAGACGGACGGACATGACAAAACTATAAGGGTTCCGTTTTTGCCATTTTGGCTACGGAACCCTAAAAAGATCGTGAATTCTATCATTAATTTTATTTTGTCATAAATTCCAATACAAAAGTCAAGAAAATTTAAAAAAATCGGTGAATGCAGGTTTGTTTAGTTTTAAAAATAAAGGAATGTTTTCTTTCAGTAATGAGCTAACTAAAGGATTTAGGGTAGTTCCCCTCCAAGGCCCATCAAAACTTTCCATCCTGTATAATACATATAAGAATGACATTACCTATCTACAGCAATTTACTTACGTCTGTATTTTTTATCAGCGTTCCGTTCTGCTTAATATTAATTTCTCTTATTCAGTAACGGGGTCGTTGCTAGGTAAATAGTTTTACTTTTATTCAGAGCCTTATTGAAATATTCTCAGCTGGATTTCTCTAATTATAGATTATAGTTAAATATTCAACAGCTAGTATACGATCGTGCAAAAAGTATCTGATCGGGTACATACGGAGCTATCCTATTTCCATAATTTACATAGAGGAGCATCATTTCAATGAGTTATGCTAAATGAAAAAAAGGAAAATGTACATTTATTTATTTATGAGGGCTTTTGTCAAAGGCGCGCGGGTTCATCCGCGTGATTCATGACCTATTCCATAAAAGGGTCCGTACATACCTATGAAGAGTTGTAATAAATTCTTCCGTTTGTATTGAGAGCATATAAACCCGTTGGCCTGACCTCGTGCACTCTACTCAACAGCGATAAAGACGAGATTTGCTCTGAATCCTTCAAGTTTTGCGTACCTAACGAATTGAAGAATGAATTATATCCACGCACGGTAGATTAACCGCGTAAATAATTCGTTCAAATGCGATAAAAGCTTTAAAATGAAAATTCAGCAAACATTACAATTTTATTTACGATAAAATCGCACGCAATAATTACAGAGACGCGTATATATGTAAGTGTGTCAATTACACATAACATACTAATGATAGGGAGCTTTTTATCATTACTTGTGATAAAATGTTGGTCTAGCCAACAAATCCTTTAGAAATAAAATTGTATTTTTGCTGTTTCTTAGTATAGGTACATTATCAAATCTACTCCGGTAGTCACGGTATGTAGTAGTATAATTGACATTAAAATATAAAAGCATATCTATGTTTTATTCATACTGTTATATGCCAACACAACAAATACGAAAGCATCCGAATAAAATACGTGAAATACAGGTCTAATTTGTCGGGAAATATCGAATATTATTCAATACATACACGGTAAGGACGTATTAGTATCTACTTATACAGGCGTATAGGTTACGATCACACGGCATCAGAAATAGGGAGGAAATGTATAAAATACGACGGATATGGAAAACGATATCCACGGTATTGTAACGAGGGATGTCATTTGTCAATAAGGGTGAGATTTAGTGTTCCCTTTATAACTCGTAGTCCCCGCCACGGATCGCGGCGCCGTAATAACCTGAATAACCTGAGACTTTATGCAGCGGCCCCGCGCAGATATAACGAACTATTCAAAAGGAAATGACACCTCGGATTTTATGAAAGCGCCATATATTTCCGCTTGGAGTTGCACTGATGCGGGTTGTTTAAGTCCGCCATTAGACTGCGTAAATGCACCGTTATTATTTAACTCCCGAATGGTTAAAGTTTGTAGCACGGTGCGGGAGTTTCGGCATGCTCGATGATTATACTCGCACAGTTCTAAGGAGTTCAAACAAGTTGTTTCTAGATTATTATCTCTGTATAATTACTTTATTACATACTTTATGCGAAGTTGTGAGTGTAGAGTAATGAGCTTCTGTGAATAAAAATATTTCTGTGACAAGTTTTCATTGTCGCCTGTACTTTTTTGGATATTCGCAAACTGGATATCAAAACTAATCAAAGAGCCCACATACATTTTTCATGATGATGGAACCCATAGGTGGCCATAGCCAGTTAAAGCATCCGTCACTCTCACAAACTATTTGTCAGAACGTGACAAATGCTTTATCATTTATTTATCACGCGACAAAGCGTAGCATCATAAGCCTACAGCGTTAGACCAGTGATGTTTTGTCAATGTAATAAAAATAAAGACTATGACTGTGGCTACAATAAATTCTAGAAAAGATTTAAGGATTTACACGTTTCATGAATTTATTTTGTCTTATTAGACCTATTCTGATGCGTGCAAACTATTGCCGATAACATTTTATCGATATTTACCTATTACTATTTAATTTTCTGTGAGTCAGGCAAAATTTGTATCTGTCAAACTAGTTCGCCTAATTATGGCGTTTACTTTAATGTTTTTTTGTATCGTCGTGAAATTATTGTGTAAATCCATAGGTTTTTAAGGGGTTCACGTAATGCCCCTGGTGTTGCAAGCATCCATAGGTTACGGTGACTGCTTAGTGCTTACCATCAGGCAGACCGTATGCTTGTGTGCCACCCTAGTTGTATTAAAAAAAGTCGGAAAATTCGTTTATTTTATACATTGATTTATTATTTCTTAAAATTAAACTGAACCTAGTAACTTGAAATCGGCACAATGCGTTGATTTTTTCCAAGTGAGACTGTTGAGAGCTTATCCTCTTAATTACAATTCCATTCCAATATCCATTCAATACAATGATATTTTGTAGGTAGATAAATAGAACGTAAGGGTAACGTATCTTATTGATTCCATAGGGTAAGTTTGTAGGATGGGAATACCTAGGATAGTAAAAAATATACAATTTATTGAAGTGATATACCATTTGGCTGATCCGCCAATGCGTTCATAGATTTATGTGTAACTGGACATTAGTAAGTTTGTACGAAATTATAACAATTCGTTCGTGCGTTTTAATACTCGGTTTTATTGCATGTAGTTCAAAACACTTCGGATTCGACAAAATAATAAATAAGGACATCCCCTATTGAACACGCGTACAAAGTGACAGGAAACTTTAAATTGACGATTTCGCAAAGTGAGGTCGCGGTAAATTGTTTCTAGTCGACGCGGCGCGCTGGGGAAATATTCAAAGTTTATAATGTGACATTTCCCTCCAAAGAGGAGGCGGCCATAATTTTTGGAGGACTATTCAACTTTGTTTCCATTGATATTTTCCAATTTAAGCATATTAGCGGAGATTTTATCGCTCTATGTCGTCGCTACTTTGAAATGAACGTGTACAGGCAGCAAAGAAATTAGTCTACCACTTTTGACCTGAATACCAATAACAACAACCGGTAATATAGTCGAAAAGTGGTACTTAGGCCACTTTCTTTGCTTACTGTACAGAATCTGAGTCTGAATAAAAATTATCGATATTAACGTAAAATAACTGGCCAAGAGCATGTCGGACCATGCTCAGTGTAGGGTTCCATAGCCGTAACTATAAGGTAAAAAATACGATGTAAAAAAAGTACAACAACAAAAGAGCGTATCTTCATAGCAATTACGTCCTTTTGTTGAGAAGCGCAGTTTATCGGCAATAACTCAAAAACGGTTAATTTGATCTTGATGAAAATAATTTTCGTTGAAAGTATTAATTAAGCGTTACCTTTGTGATTTTTTTCATATTTTTCGGACGCACGGTTTAGAAAATAGAGGGGGGGGGACACAATTTACACAACTTTCGGAGCGATTATTTCCAAATACATTCACTTAATCGAAAACATTACTTAGGAACCTTATAGTGTTTTTTAAAGAGCTGTCGAACTAATGTACCACACGTTGATATTTCCTGAAAATTTTTTTTTTACTGTCTTTAACATATATGGAGTGCCTCCCCTTAAAATATTTATTTTAATTATTTATACACCAAACTAAGTAGCGGCTTATAAAACACACCTATATTCCAAATTTCATCAATATCCATCATGTAGTTTCTGAGTAAAATGCCTGTGACATACGGACAGACAGACAGACAGACAGACAGACAGACAGACGGACGGACATGACGAAACTATAAGGGTTCCGTTTTTGCCATTTTGGCTACGGAACCCTAAAAAGGAACCCTTATGGTGCGACTCTGTCTGTCTGTCTGTCTGTCCGTCTGTCACAGCAAGATATCTCAGGATCTACTGATACTATCGACTTGAAATTTGGAATAGTGTTAAAAACCGCTAATTTAAGCCTATGGAACAGAAAAAAAATCCTATACCTTTTTTACTTTTTTTTTAAATAGGATGTCGAAAGTCACACATTGAGCTAATATATCGAGTGGGATATCAAATGAAAGGGCTTAATATGAAGATTTCAAAACCGTTTTTATTTTATTTCTTCAACGTGTAGTTTTTGATTTAAGACCAAAAATGTTTAAAAAAATACCATTCCCCCCTATTATCTCCGAAGTTACTGAACAGAAAAATCTGTAATAATTACCGAATATTAATATTATCCTAAATATTACAGGAAAAATAAAACGGTTTTCCTAACTTGCAGCGTTTTTTAGAAATTCGCAAAAATCGTAAGACAACCTTATTTGCTCCTACTAAACTAACCGCGGCATATGTCGATGTATGGGGACAACAGTTTTACAAGAGCAAAGTTAAGTTTGACCCACCATACAATTTTTCTTGAATTATTCACGTATCTACTGACGATTTTGTACGGAACCCTCGGTGCGCGAGTCCGACTCGCACTTGACCGGTTTTTCTATATTGGTATTAGGGCGCGTACTTTTCGTGCCGATGACAGGCAAATGACGTCAACCTACATACAGGCTGATTTAGTCAAGGTATTACATTGATTTACTGTTACCGTAAATTACCGGTATCGTTTAAGTTATGAATTAATAATTTTTTTTACTTTTATTGATTCGTGTCAATGGTAGAAAACATTTTGTAAGTAAAAATGTATACGTCTGTTTTATTTATTTATTTTAACGGAAAATTGGAAATATTCATCGGATATGCGATTCGACATATATACTTATCCGAATGCGGTCCCTTCTATATCAAAATGCGTTTCTGTTATATGTATTTTCCAATTTCCCGTTGCAATAAATAAAATAAAACAGGCAGACACATCTTGATTTATAAAACGGCTTCTACCATTGATACCAACTAATAAAAGTAGTGATAAAATTAATTCATAGCTTTTACGATACCAGTAATTTCCGGTAACGATAAATCAATCTAAAACCTAAAAATAATCATGCTGGATGTAGCCTTACGTCATTTTTACGTCATCGGCACGAAAAGTACGCTCCCTTATTACATACATATCGGCCTGCCTTCGCAAAGTATGTTAATAAAAAATGGTACCTACAATATCAATGACACTCAATTTAAGTACGTATATGTATTCGATACGTATCAATGTCGCGTATGTCAATTTGAAGTTTATTGAAATAAAACTTCCATTTGGTACTATTTTGCGTCGATTTAATTCTATATTTTGTAGACACTTATAATAATTACCGTTATTGTATAAATATCACAAACGATGTCACGTGACAAAGTTCGTGAGTGTCCAACGAAGACCTCATTCATGATTAGCTTTGAGATGCATTTTGGCTTGTCATTATTATTCTCAAGATCGTTAAGAATCTAAATCTGTACTACATATTTACTGTTTGTACTTATCGAGTTTTGCGCCTGAAATGATAAAACAATTAAAGCAAGTACAATTCCACAAAACTGCAGTCCATTTAAAAATATTGCGTTTCATTAATTTATTTCAAGTTTACCGAATGTATGCGGATTTTCGTTATGTTAATTCTGTAGAGCGATAAAACGTGTATTCCATCCGCGTGGAACATGACAAACACGTTGCAACAATGAAAACATTTTACTGCATTGCTTTTGGTCACGTCACAACTCGTTACAAAGTCTGACGGAGTGTCATCACTCATCAACGACATTACTTAGAACAATTTCCTGTAGCCTAAAATATACAGCTTTCAGTAGGTTGAAAAAAGGTAAAACGGAAAAAAGAAAACAATCTATTTTTGCGTTGGGCTGACCCTTTGATGTCGAAAAAGAGTGGAAGTTCAAACCGGAAGATTTATGCCTTCGAGAGAAAATAAAATACTCCCCTTTGTTTGTTAAGTGAATATTTTGTTATGGTTTCTGGTTTCAATTACAATTATATTATAATTAAAATAACGCTTCGAACGGTGAATACGGTGCGATAATTAATCTGTATTTAAGGGCCATCACGTGATTTATATAAACCGTATTAAACCCTAATTTACTATCCCCTTGTTTTTGTTTTGCGCCGTATTTTTACGCGACAACTTCTTGGAGTGTTTTACATTTTCACGCAAAAAACTTCTTCGCATCAGAAACTTTTACGTTCTCATGAAAGAACAGCGATTCAAATTATGCTGATCCTCATTCTGGAATGTTAGTGCGATATTTTTTGTTGACTTATTTTAATGTGACGTTTGTATTGGCACTAAAAATACAGTAAGTATGTAACCAAACGTAAAGCGTAACGTAAAGCAGGTATCTGATTTATTGAAATGCAGTCATTTGTACCGTTGGCAAAAAAAATCCTTATCAAATAATTTTCTGTAAGTGTGTGTGTGTAGTAAGTACACGCATTTATGCTTTGACGAAAACAGAAATTAACGACATCATAGTTGAAATGCGATAATCTGAAGTACGTTGTGATGATAATTATGTTTTTTATGTGTAGTTGATTTACGATGAGACAATGACGTTTAGATTGTTTACATCCACAGGCTGTTTCAAATCATCTGCAAATAACAGGTACCTACTAAACAATTTTTTTTTATTCAATCATAAAAAAAAGCTGCTGCAACAGTGATACAAACTATGCCATTACACTACACTTCATATCGACGGTGGCCAGCTTACAGCTTTGCTTTACGATCAGATACGTACTGTATTTTACTCATAACAGTAGGTTGTGGGACAAGGGAGCAAAATTATGTATTTACCAAGGACCATTAAAACAAGAGGACTGTCATTCTCCCTTCCAATACTTCTCCTTGCCAATACTTGCCAATGTTTAGACGCTTAGAGACCACATACATCTCTAAGAAAAAATGTTTTAATTTTAGTTTTTAAGTTATATGGGCGTTTCTCCAGAAATATGTCTGCGGTCACCTCATTCATCTGGCCCTTTTTCATACTAAATGTATGGAGACAGATGAATGAGTCGCAGACATATTTCTGGAGAAATGCCCATATTATGCGAGTCACAGATTTTTTTTTAATTTCTGTAAGATTGTTTTTTTGTAAAGCATGTAAATTTAATTATAGTTTAGTAGTTTATTTCTCGTTTCCCATTTTGTATTTTGACGTTTGGAGATCCTTTACACCTCCTTAACATGTTTTGACAACGGAGACCCCTTACATCTCCATTAATTTTAGTGTATGTCTCTCTATTTTCCATATTTCTTTTTAATGTATCTCGTTTTGACCCCTAGAGACCCTTTACATCTCTAAAAAATTTAGTTTTATGTTTATTGAAATGTATAGCTATTAGTTAAGCACTTGTTTGATTAATTGTATTAGATATTGAAATTGCATTTTCACAATTATTGTAATGCTCAATGTTTATTTTAAAAGAGAAACTGGTGAGTTTCTTCCGGCGCTTCTTCTCACCAGAATGTCATTTGCCGAAGCGCCAAAAGAAAGAATCAGACATGTGAAAGAGCCCTTGAGGCCTACTTACAGAAATAAATTATTTCATTTCATTTCCATACCTACTTTGGATTGTACCCCGACCGCAAGGGGATTTCCAGGCAAAAACTAGAAGGCGCTAAAAAACTAAACATTTAACGATGTATTTATAAGTAATTGAACAAAGAAACATAGTACAATAACAATTAGTTCGTAAACAGCTAATAATAAATAAATTTTAGCATTTAAATACTGTGTCACGCTTGCAAAGTTGAATAATTGAAAGTAATATAATTATTTTACCAAGCTTATACACAGATGGCGTTGAAATATCGGGGAACAGCTTTTTGTATGGAGATTGACAGTCCTCTTGTTTTAATGGCCCTTGGTATTTACATTGAACCTGAATGAAGAGAAGGGTTTTAAAGTAGAATCCGGAGCGTAGTGAGGGATTCAAGTGTTAAACCCTGTGGTGGCCAAAATAATTTTGCTACCATGTGACACATACTCGTACTCCTTTGCACGCCAATTATGAAAAAATCAAATAAAATGCTACCAAAATAGCATCACACATTATTATTAAAATTGAAATGTTAAATTGGAACAATGTTGCATTGTTAAATGTATAGTCGTTTACTGGCAGTAATATTTCCCTGAGTAGGTACCTTTTCATCAATATGCAGTATCGGGGCGGTGTATTTTCGGTAGGAAATATTTGATTACAACATCTACCTCTATTTCAAGTAGGTATACTTACAGCTTTCTACTTTAATCCCTTGTTTTGTATGTCAAAAATATAATACATATTGTATAAAATCGATGTGCCGTACGGAGCTGTGAGAATACAGCTTGTCACTCCATTTGAAATAGGTTAGGTTTATGTATTGATCTTCGGGTTTCGGGGAAAATTATCTAATCTATATCTATCTATCTACACATACAATAAAATCGTAGCAAGACTATATTTGTGCGCGCATCACGCAAAAGCTACAAGACCGATTACCATAAAATTAGGTACCTAGATTATGACCCCGGTTAATATACAGGATATTTTTCATCCGACTACGGTGAAGCAAAAAAAGAGATTACACTAGATTTAGCTTATTGCACCTCCGCGGACAAAGTTGCGGGCATCTTTTAGTCCGACTAATATTATAAAAATGTGAAAGTTGGTAAACATATTCGGAGGTTTGGATGTTTGGAGGTGTTTCTGGGGGGGGATGTTTGGGGGTATTTGCTGCTTAATTGAGTAATGCCTATTATAAAATACTGCAGCGAAGTGACACGTAATTTACGTATTGAATAAAACCATTATTTATTAGAACGTTTAGTTTATAACGATTATCAAATTTCGAAACATCGTTTGGCCATCGTCCAGCCGCCCGGCTAGCAACTAGAGCCAGCACAACTGGCCGCGACGTCAGTCACTTGTCGCACGAAACAGACAGAATGACCTGTCTCTTGTATTGTACTATATAAAAACTGTTATCCCCATACATCGACATATGTCGTGGTTAGTTTAGTAGCAGCAAATAAGTTTGCGTTAATATTTTCGTGAATTTCTAAAAAACGATGCATGTTAGGAAAACCGTTATCTTTTTCCTAGTATCATTGTATTGTAGGGCAACACATTTGTACAGTCAACGGCACCAATATTTATACACCACAAAGTTTTAAAAATATGTATACAGGACTTATTATTACGGCAGTAAGGTTTATTTATACATCGCTCCTTGAAAATCATAACGTCACTATCCAAAAAATGACGTTTTTGAGTTAACAACGCCATCTAACTCACGTGATTGTAAGGAACGCCATTCAAAGACACCCATTGCTCTAGCTCTATTTAAAATGGCAGGGGGCGCTAGTGTCATTACGGCGAATAGTGGAAATTGACGCGCGCCTTTTTGGAACAGTGTCACTATCATTAGAAATACAGTGAAATTCAGTGGATTTTGTGAAGAAGGTTGTCATTTTCTGTTTAATGACGGTATTCTGTGATATTAAACGGAAAGTACTAAAATTTTTCAATGGAATACAGTATTTATTCGTAATACGTCAGTTCGAACTTTTAATGTAGCATCAATATCAAGACTCAATTTAAAGCAATAGTGTAATTTTCGCTTTAATGACACTTGTCCTCTTGCAATTTTTAATGATATACTTTGTGTTAAGACTGTTAAAATGACAGTATATCAATAATGACCGTTTTATTTTAAATTTCGAGTCTTGATGCAGGCTAATAATAAAGATGTACTGTATTTTTAGTACGTTAAATGACATTGTGGTTTTAATAACTAAAATGATTTTTAGCATTATTTTAGTCGTCGTTTTCGATGTAGTGTCAATATTGCCAGCTGAAATTACTATAAATTCACTCGTTTTGTCAATTGAAAAATGCTGTTTTATGTTTAAAGCCATTATAACTGCTAGAAGCTGCTTCCGACATTACTGTTTGATTATTTTGTGACTTCTTGTTTAATGTCACGGTGTGTAATGAATAAAATTATTAACTGTTTTTGAGACTGATAGTCATTTGCGTTAATAAATGTCATTTAACAAGTTTTCTTTAAGAGTTTTTATACAAAAACATGGATTTTTCTTCCAAATAACCAGATATAGTGTCATTGTTCCTTAAACTAAATTAAAGTTTAGGAAATCACAGGCTTGAAAAGTGGCATTAAGCAAAAATTAATGGAACAGTGACATTATTATTTTCTTTAAATTCAATTATCAGATAAATAAAACATAAAAGACGGAATCTACTCTTATGAGTAA
Organism: Eudemis profundana; assembly: GCA_947034925.1. Taxonomy (NCBI): domain Eukaryota; kingdom Metazoa; phylum Arthropoda; class Insecta; order Lepidoptera; family Tortricidae; genus Eudemis; species Eudemis profundana. The sequence goes on from OX344798.1 coordinate 17,818,631, forward strand.
AAAGCATAGTCACGTATTTAACAAAACACTGTATAAAAATGATACTTTTATTACAAATAAAGAAGTTTTAGACGTTTTAATATTTCGGAAACTTTGAAGCTCCGTACCCAAAAATCGTGTTTTTCGTTTAATGACGTTATGATTTTCAAGGAGCGACATATTTTGGAACTTTGTGTGGATATTTATCTTTGCCCTTGACTAGTAAGTAGTACTTAAGGTACTGATACAATATAGTCGATTATGTACAACTGGTACGGTGATTGACATGTACAGTATAAATTACTTAAGTTTAAGCGACGTTGGTGCTTAATATTTAAGGTGAACATGAACAATTTGCTTCCACGGCATTAATTATGTTTTAACTGTGTTTTATTACATAGCTTGATACACTTTGTCTGCGCTAAATGACATGGGATCTCGAAAAAAACCGAGATATATACATTTTAGCAGAAAACGTTCGGTTTCAAAGATGGCGCTCACCTTAAATGACAGACTACACGTTAATTCTATTTTTTTTAGTCTTCTCATGTCATTTCGCGCAGACAAAATATATCAGGCTATATATAATAAAACAAATGTGAGCATTGCCATGGAAACAAACGATGGCCCTCTTCATGTTTGTATGGACATGTTTACCGACTCGTTTCACCTTAAGTAACATTTCATTTATGCGACTGCCGATAACCGTATAGTTCCTTACAATCTAAAGGTTCTACTAAGTTGAAACTTGAAATGCTATTTGGCAGTTAGATTCGACTGCTAAAAGTCTAAAAACTGGACTGCCGTAATAAAAATATTGGCATGTCACCAGAATTGGTGGACGGTTCTAAACCAATCGATATTGTACGATTGCATCTTCGTCCGGCTTATATTTATTGGCTGCTTAAAGTGCTTAATAGTATTGTTGATAGATCCGTTTTTTTACATTATTCTTTTCTAATTAAGAGAATCACTATAGTCAGTAATCAAAGGAAAAAGAATAAACCACCAACGCGCTTTATGAAACACAAAACCACCCAAAAAGGCAATCCGGAAGAGCCTTCTTCATTTTAATAAACAATAATTGAATAGGACCGGCCCCAATTGTAGCTATAGTTCAAATATGATAAGTACACCAAAGTTAACTACAAGTTGATCTTTGCACCGTCTTACGTATCGGTAAAACTCAATTTTAGGTCGCAGTGCGGTGAACAAAGTATCCGAATTTGAATTGGCAAGTTCATCCCATACATATTCAGTTTGAGGAAGCGACGCAGTGCGCAAAAGTTTTGGCACTCTCGCTTGCATACAAAAAATGAAAGTGCTCCTCTATGCGACGAATGAAATGGTAAATTTGCCCGAGCGGGACTGTCTGACCTACATTAGTAAGCCTCATATTCTAAACTACAACACCGCTTTGTTGTATAATGATGCCCTAATTGTTATATGACAACGTTGATAATAATGTGGGCAAATGGGCAGGCACTGAGTCATGCCGGGGGCTTGTATCCATCCTTAATTATACCTTAGGAAACTACTAGTTATGGGCAAATTAATTATAGATAGAAGATGTACCTTACCTACTCTATATTGAACAACCTACTCGTATTTAATTATTAAAATAATAGTAGATTGTGTCACAAGGTAGCGAAATGATTTATTTACGGCGAGGGCGTACATTGAATCCTGAACGAAGCGAAGGATTCTACAATTGAATCCCGAGCGTAGCGAGGGATTCTAAAGTAGAATCCGGAGCGCAATGAGGGTGTTAACGCCCGTGGTGAAAATAATTTTGCTACCTTGTGACACATACTGCTTTTCACACCAACTATGAGGAAAATTGAAATAAAACGCCACCTACCAAAATTACCAAATATATGGTTAATCAAAGTGCATCACACATTATTATTAAAAATGAAATGTTAATGTATGGCATATTCTAAGTGGGTTCAAACTAATATAATGCGGGGAGGGGAGGGTCGTTCAGTCCGTAAAGAATAATAATCGTTTTATTATTATTAATAATATAATATAAATTTAACAATATACGATTTTAAGCTAACATGGTCATTCACATAATAACTACTATTGACAACGGGATATTTACCATGTATGTTTGTCTACAGAAAACTGACACAATACTTACGTACGCCAAAGGACCGGTTTCCGCTTGAATGCCCAGGTGTTTATAAAATTGACTGCAGCTGTGGTAGCTCTTACATAGGTCAGACTAAGCGCACTATCTCATGCCGTATAAAGGAGCACATTCGAGCGTTTAAGAACAACGAACCTCGAAAATCGGCAATCGCTGAACATCTTCTGAACGCGGAAACGAATCATTGGATTGAGTTGCACAACCCTCAGATCCTCTCGACAGAAAAACACTATATACTCAGAATGGTTAAGGAAGCTATCGAAATCCTCAAATATGACAATTTCAACCGGGAAGACGGGTTTCAACTGTCGAAGGTCTGGTATCCAGTAATCCGTAAGTTCTCTAAGGAACAAAAGACATGTTCGGTAGTTAGTGCGCGAGGTGATACTGTAAGTGTTGTGTGTCGTGAACGTGATCGAGTTCCAAGTGAGAATGCGGACGGTAGTAGTATGAATAACGCGCGGACGAAGCGAACCCGAAAGAGGGTAGATCGCTATGGTGTGTGGGTAGACTACAACTAAAAACTCGCAGCACGTCAGTTACTGCGTGATGATGGCGCTTGCAACAGTGCCGAAATATCGGGAACTCAATAAAACAAACATACATGGTAAATATCCCGTTGTCAATACGAGTAGTAGTTATAAATTTAATAATTTACTTAACATTTCATTTTTAATAATAATGTGTGATGCTCATATTTCGTTATTTTGGTAGGAAGCGTTTGTATTTGAATTTTCCTCATAGTCGGTGTGAAAAGCAGTACCTATGTGTCACAAGGTAGAAAAATTGTTTTCCTCACTACGCTCCGGATTATACTTTGGAATCCCTCGCTACGCTCGGGATTCTATTGTACAATCCTTCGCTTCGTTCAGGACTCAATATACGCCCTCACCGTAAATACATCATTTTGCTCCCTTGTGACACAATCTAGGTACTATTTTGTATCTGTGGCACAATACCATACCACTGGCTGAATGACCCGAGTCACGTGTTTACCTTTTTATTACCTAAAATAACAAATTATACATACAGCATGTAATTTTTGTATTTTTTTTTAGAGATTTTCTTGGAAAAACGTAGTGTAAAGTAGCTAAATGTATAATTACCACGATGGCATAGAGTTACCTATACAAAAGTTGCCGGATTTTGAGTTACCGCGATTTTTACGTTAGTTAAATGTTAAGCCTAATTTACGATTCTGATGAGGAAAATTATTAATACTAGCCGACGATATACATACTTATATAGATAAAGGTATACTTAAATAGATATAAAATATCCAAGACTCAGGAACAAATACTCGTTCTCATCACACAAATATTTGCCCTTACCAGGATTGGAACCCGGGACCTTTGCAGCGCTTTTTTGGGAGCTTATCGAAGCTTCGTAGGCGGTGGGGCCTTGCCAGGACATATCACTTATTCATTTTTAGCTTTTACTATGTACAAAATTGGGAAACTACCGTGAGACTCAAACATATTGAATTAAAATAGGGATCACTCACTCACGTTGTACAAGACCCGCGCCGGCGCCGGTTAGCCGCGCCGAGAGAGCGGCTAGGCGCAGTAGTCGCCGGGCAGCGTTCGCGAATACTACTTACCTACTAATGATTAAGGGAATGCCGAATGGTAGACTACTAATGTCATGAATGTGTGTCGACAACCCTATTTTAACTGGATAGGCAAGAACAACAAGTGCAGTAACACTTACGAGGACATATATTCTTCCCCGACTATAATCCCGTCTCACATTTATAAATTTTTATTGCCCACGCGAACTGTCAGGGGTGCTAACAAAAGATAATGCATCTTTGTCGAGTGGCCCGTGCCTCGTGTGAATAATCCTCTCCATTGTCGTCATTTGACAGAGTCGCTCGCCTGACGGAGGGCCCTCGACTCCTTTCGACGGAGACAGAGACATACTGCAAACTCTTAGCCAATTACATTTTGAAGTTATGTCAAATGTTCGCTAAAGAACACAGGGTGGTATTTGTTTAATCTTTGATAGACAGACAATACCATTAACTAACAGGACACTGTTAAGCAATAATGTGTCAAGTGCAGATTTCCATAGCACTTAACACATTATTGCGTAACACCGTCCAGTTAGTGATCGTATTGTTAAATGATAAATTTTTCGAAAACTGACGATTATTGTTAAACGTTACATTTTTCGTCACCAGTTGACAGGTTAGACGGTATTTAATAGTACATTACTGCAGAGGCCGGGAAGTAAGGAATTGCCGGCCGAGTACATATAGCTGGCCGAGCGAAGCGAGGCCAGATAGTTACGAGGCCGGCAACCCCATTTCCCGCCGAGGTATGTATAGTGCTTTTCTCAAACATGCAATGAAATAAATAAACTTACTATAATAACCTCACTTAAGGCGCGGTAGGACCTGGCTCGCATTTCACATACAAACTAGGGTCGGGCGGAATGCAGATTATTGCAGATTATCTTCGATTTCTAACATAAAAGTATACGTTATCAACCCAAACATGAGAGGATGCCCTGCATGACTGTGAAATCATGATTGTCAGGTATTAATTTTGTCAGAAAAGGTAACTGGTGATGAACAAAATGAAAAAAAATGAAAAAATACTTTATTTTATAGTGTTTTCGCGCTACTTTTCTATCGAGCGAAGTGTTCGCTATCGTGTTCTAAGTGAGAGGAAGCCCTAGATACAGTTCTGAATATTATTATATATGTTTTACAGTGACCTAAGAGTCAAATAAGTGCTCTAAAAATGATTTGGAAACTAGGCTTCCGTGCCCGATTCTGGTCTCACCTCGCCTTAATATTTTATAATACAAACAAACTGGCTGTCAGAAAGTGACATTAGTGACATTATATCCATAGACAATGCAAATTCGGTCAAGCTGTTTCAGTTCACATTTTTACCGCGAATATTTAGATGAAATATTTTAAATGTGTATTTTTGTGGTTTAGTTTGCAATTTATAATAATTAGAAATTGTTTATAATGTGTTATTTGTTATGTTCATGTCAATTTTAAATAAATAAAACTGCAAAATATAGCAAAAATCGTTTTTTGTTTTTTTAATGGCTGAATGCCGTGATGCTGGGGCCCTAATAAATGTGGAATGGAAATTAAAAAAAAAATACATTGCCGGCCTAGGCCAGCAATGTTGTACGAAATTCCATTCCGTGCCAAGTGTCAAGCCGCGTAGGAAACGAGGTACTTTGTGGCCTATTTTTAGGCACGTAATGTCAACATTTCATGCCATGTTTGAGAAAACATAACTTAAGTCGGCCTTTACCGTACACGTATAAATTAAAATGCTGAGATACACAGTTTCTAGTATGATAAGTAAAAGAAATGTTTGCTCTGTGCAACCTGTTTGCTGTACCTACTTAGTAAGTAGAAACGGTACATAACGCTGTTTTTTTATGAAAATAAAAAACAAAAATTTGAAATCCGGCAAAGATACTACGAATATGCTTGTACATGTAAGTAAGTGCTGGGCATTTCAGGGTTATTTTTCATTCTTTTTTCAAATCATAATGTATAGGGATGTTTTAAGTCCAGTACAGTTCACCGGCAAAAATATAATATGATGAAGCGGAGGACACATAAATATCTGGACGAATCAACTTTTAGACCCACACTTTTGATGTCTCTGGCGTTACCGAAAATGTCTCTGAAGTTACCAAGAAATCGGGCTTCTGATATAATATTTTTCTGTTTCTTAGGTTCATGAGACGGGACTTTCAACGTTTTAACATACACCATAAATTTAAATATAGACAAACCATTTTTTAAGGAGGTTATATTTCAACGAAGATTAAAAATTGCGGACAGCTTTGTGTGTGTTAAAAAGTTGATTCACCCATCTGATACGACTTTATTGCTTTAGAAATAGAGTGGTGCCACATATTTTTGCAAGCGCCGTTTCATCATATATTGCCGTTTCATCATATATTAATACCGGTGACTGTACATGCATATTTTGTATGTTCATGCACCATCGTATATTCCAATTATATTGCTCAGCATTTGGTATAATTGAAGTCAATATAGTTTATAACCAAATAACAATGACTAATAGAGAATCACAAATACGAGCCACATACGCGTTTTTATTACAATCTCTTGACATAATTTAATATATTTTGTCAGGCTTGTCTTATAATGATACTGAAAGTTGGAAATGAGATTCTGACGAATAATTTTGCGTAGACATTTCCTTTAAAAATATTTGTAATAACGTTGTTTTGAAGTTGGCGGCGACGAAAGTGGGTTACCTTCTGAAGGCGAGCGTTCATAAAATTTGCATTTCATGAATGCAGACGTTATATTATTTGAATCAAACTGTAATTTGTAAGAAAAATTATTACAAAACCAAGTCGCTTTCGACTCAGTCGCGGGAAACACGTGCACGATATTTTATCGTGTATGACAGGGAATGTTTTCCCCCTTTTATATCGGTATATACGTTATAGGTACCCCATAATATGTAGGTACTATTCTCATTTCCTCTTAAAAAAAAATACTTGTATTATTTCCCTTAATTTATGTGAATAAATAAATCATATTAGAAAATCTTTACCTCATCATACTGTCTTGGCCGACCAAACGGTTCGTAGATAAACAATGTCCAAAGCGAAAATGTCAAATAAACGCACGTACGATCCGTTCACCCACTTATGATTACTCACTGTTGTTTTTATAAGACAGCTCACTCAAACTCCTTTCGGCTCAATCGGATCACAAAAAGCACTGAAAAGTTCATGTAAAATCAGCCGATGCTGTTGGTAGAAGTAATCGGGTTACGAGAGGCGAGTTTTCCGGATCGCGCGCGGAGGGCGCGAGGCGACGCGCGGTCCCAGTCGCGCCGGACGCCACTGTGCCGACTCCGGCTGGCGGGCACACACCGCGCATGCCTCCATCACAATAAGCCAAAGTTCACACGGACCGCTGAAGAGGTTGCTCGCTCCGTGAAACGAATTTATCTTTATGCAACAACCCTCTCGAAGACTGATTACGCAATGCCTGTTTATGATAATGCCACGATACCCGACCCACGTAAACATTAATTGCATTATTGTGCTTGGGGTTTGTTTTTAGAGGACTGCGCCGTGTGTACGCGAGCCCTAAGATACCCGGCTTTTAACTATTCATGAACGGTTGGTCCTATGTTTGCCGAGCCGATAACCAACTGCCTGATAGCTTCCTTATCGTATTTTTAGAACCGTCCGGCTTCTACTTCGACAGTTAACCGCACCGCACCCCATGCAATCCCCTTAAAGTTACTCGGTTCTTTTACATTTTATCTTGTGTTTAACTTCTACTTTAATTGAGCCAACAGTTTTATTCAGGATATGATAGTTTAGGTTCTTTCCTATTATTACTCTTGCACAATACAAACCACCCATTCTTTTAAATTTCTGCAGTTGTTATCTGCTGTAAACGAGGAAAGTTATACACATGCATCAAACTGAGAACAACTAACTGTATTTATAACTTCAACAAGATGACTAATAAAATGGTTTTATTCGCCACAAAATCTTAAGAATAAGAGATATTCCATTACAGATTATAATTGTCTATTATTGCTTTGAAGACTTAAGTAATTAATTGAAGAAAGACCAGAATAGACATTAAACGTTTCAGCTTCAGCATTATAAATGGTTTATCTTGAAGACAATTTTACAGTCATCGTTAACCGCTAACACTGTAATTGTGTTGTTTATAAAAGTATTAAGAGCTACTTGAACGAAATCTTAAATTATGTGTTTGGTAGTATGTAGTTTAGAAAGTTACGGGAACATTCCACAGAAAATGGTAATTTTTGATGGGTAAAATTAAATAAATAATCACTCAAATCTATCTTTGATGCAGATGTATTCTTATTAACATAAATATACCGTTTTGTGTGAATATTCAAGTGATTTTTTTTTAGTATTTACTCTTAATTTTTTGTGATCTTCAGAACTTGCGCAGTTCAGTTTCGCTGACAAGATCAGCCACATTTTGAAGCGTGCTTTTATCAAGACATATTTTAAGCCGCTGAAGAAGATGTCACAATACCTCAGACCTGTGAAGTGTAACTTCCCTTTGCAAAGTGCAGGTGTATACAAGCTTGATTGTCAGTGTGGTCTTTCATACATTGGCCAGACGAAACGGAGTATTTCCATTCCACTCGGGTGAAGGAGCACATGGCTGATGTCAAACACCGTCGCTGTAACCGGTCTGCAGTTTGCGAGCATGTCATCGACAAACCAAGCCATTCAATCAAGTTTGATGATGTTTTGATCCTCACTAGAGAGAAGAGCTATTTTCCAAGGATGCTTCGCGAGGCTATTGAAATCAAGAAGTATCCTAATTTCAATAGAGAAGATGGTTTGTCTCTACCACCTGCCTGGGATCCCGTATTACCTACATCTCATCGGACGGGTAAGACACAGCACTGGAAGACCTTAACAATGAACGTTGTTTGTTTTTTCTAAAAATAGCATACCTAGAGACTTTTGTCTAAACTATGTTCTTTTTTGCATAAGGTGAGGCTGATAAGTTTTCTTGGCGTCTTCTTTCTTATCCAGTATGCCTTTTGGAAGCGCCGCTAGTTTCTAAGGTTAGGATAGTAAGCCCTTCTGGCATGTGTGTGAACGTCTTTACATATTAGGCCCATCTGGCACCAACTTTTTTTTAAATTTTTTTGCTAATTTTGTTTTTTCCAAAACTAGAATACTAGAGTCTTTTGCTTAATACTATGATTTTTTTGCATGAGGTAAATGACGCTATTTTCTAAGGTTAGGTTATTAAACACTTCTGGCATGTGCGTGAACGTCTTTACACATTAGGCCCACCTGGCAACACTGATTTTTAATTTGTACAGTCAACTACAGAAATATGTATATGGAACTTACCCCCCTGTCATACAAACATTGTATGTACATAGTTTTCCCATCCCATATGGTATTCATGAACACCCACAAGTAATTACATAAACAATATTTTAATCAATAATATTTATTCTGTATTGTTACACGTCCCAAATGAAAAACAAACAACGTCCTCTGATTGGTTTGAATCAATCTTTTTCAATCAATGTGTAGTACGGTGTGACGCGCACAGATAGGTATTGCGTTTGCCCTCTCATTGTACTGAAACGTGTTTTGAATTAAGTGGGTGCGGGAAGCCGGTTGTTTTTGCTAGCATCTGATGTCACGACCGCGCTAAATGTACATGTAAACACGGCCTGCGCTGTATTATTGCACGTCTTGAGAGCTTTCAGAAGAGATTTCATTTAGAAATAGGGTCTGGGAATATGCAAACAAATGCTACGAAAAAGATTTTCTAAAATGTTTTTCTTTTCCAAATCTCCTTAGTATACACTTATGCATGGAATTTGATGATTTGGTTAAGAAAATTACGTACCCGATGGGGTAACCATATAAACTTTTATCCTCTATCTAACCTTTTTATTTAAAAGAAACAAGTGCTTGTATAAGCTACAAAGCTGCATAATTTCAAGTTTCTAAATAATCACACCCGCTTAGGTATTCATACATAGTCTGTCAATAAGTAATGATTTTATTAAGTGAGAAGAATGCCATAATTATTAATCGGTAATAAGATCAACTGAATAATAAATGCAGTTAATTGTCCCTCAACGAAGGTTATTACATTATCAGGAGTAAATTAACAGAACATAAGTCGTAAATATGAAGGCCGGTGGGGCGCCGCGGTGGGCAAACGACGCGGGTTTCTATTGATTGCCGCTATTTCCAGCGTCACTTTTGTTGCCGCCTCTCGATTCATTTGTTTTCTCTAACCTTCGCGTTCCGACCCATAAGGCCCGAGTAACTTTATAAAAATACTGTATGAAGGCGGACTATGTGGATTCAACGAAATAGGGATCATTGTGAAAACTCCCAAGTTTACCTTTCTTTCAGCGATAGCTGTAATAACTTAGGATAATTAATTTATATCCAAAAACTAATAAGTTATCCTAACACAATGAGATAATGGATTCTCTGGTAAAAGAAATACCTACATTCCATTCGAAGTTGAACTAATGAAAAGCGAGGCTTTATTTTAATCCAAATAGAGTTTTCAAGGGTCCACATAGGTAACTTTACAATGTTTTGTAAGGGGTTCCCGAGGAAATTGAGCGACGGACACGATCGTAACGGTTAACCGATATTGTGAAGAAGAAATACGTCAATGGGAACCACAAAAACCGCCGAAGGAACGGACGAGCGACCTAATTAATGGGCTTCGACCCGACCAGATTAGCCCGCACATAAAACCTTTCTGCCCATGACACACGCCGCCTAACCTCTCTTTTCTCCGTGCATTTGCCATTTATGATGTTTTTTATTCAGCTATCTAATTTATACGTGATGAGTTTCATATCGTGAATTGAAATATTCTTTATGCCACACCTGGCCATAGAGTGGCTTTTGAAAAAGCCGCTTTCTGGCCAAGTGTAGACATAAAATGATGTACACAACATGGGAGGTAATAAAGAAAGCCCTCGATCGTATATTTACGTCCCTCGCTTGCAACTCGGGCCGCAAACTTCTGCGATCTCGGCCTTTCTTTGTATTACCACCCTAGTTGTGTAAGGTACTATTTCTGATTCCATGCATAACTAATAATTGAAAGGATGTTTACAAAAACAACATAACTGACTAAGCTGATTGACACCTACTGTCATTAAAAATGTTTCTCCATAAGTAGAAAAGAAAACAACATAATGATATAATGAAAAGATACATATATCTATTCATTATGTTGTTTTTGTAAACACCCCTTCAATACTTGCACCAATATACCTATACGTGACAAAACCCCTTTCAAATTAATAAAGATTAAAAAATATATATATATATATACCTATACATTAAATAGCTAATTGTTATTTTTTCATGTTTACTTTGATATGTATCCTAATTTGTTTTAAATTCTTGAATTCATTAGGTACGTTTCGGACTTGTCCTAAAATTGAACAAGAAGATATTGTTTTGGCATGAACACTTAGAACAGTCGACATTGTTATTTCTCATAAGAAAATAATAGTACATTAATACAGAGGCCGGAAAGTCAGGGGCTGCCGGCCAAGTATATATAGATGGCCGAGCGAAAGCGAGGCCAGATAGTTACGAGGCTGGCAACCCCATTTCACGCCGAGGTATGTATAGTGCTTTTCTCAAATACGCAATTAAATAAATTAAAAACGCTCCAAATAATCAAACTTTATTTTCTAGAAACACTAAAAGTAGGTAGACAAAAATAAATTTACAGAATGAAAAATTTTCAAATTTCCTTTCCAAAAACTGTTTCAGTATACATTTTACCAAGAATATTTAGATGAAATATTTTAAATGTGTATTCTTGTAGTTCAGTTTGCAATTTAAAATTATTGGAAATTGTTTATAATGTGTTATTTGTTATGTTCATGTCGATTTTAAATAAATAAAACTGCAAAATATAGCAAACATAGTTTATTGTTTTTTTAATGGCTGAACGCCGTGATGCCGTGTCCTAAAAAATGTGGAATGGAAATAAAATAATGCATCCCTAGGCCGGCAATGTTGTATGAAATTCCATTAAATGCCAAGTTTCAAGCCGCATCGGGAACGAGGTACCTTGCGGCCTATTATATGGCACGTAATGTCAACACCTTAGTCTGTGCGGAAAGAGAATAGGCGTGGCGAAAAACGGAACTAACCTAACCAGTATGGCTTTTTTTTTTTTGCAAATACGGTAGAAAATTATTACAGCGCCCCCCCCATTTAAATCCTATTCTCTTTCCGCACAGACTCTACCCGTGGAGTATTCTTTATTTGAGAACTATAACATGTGTTCCTCCACGGGTAAATAACAGACAAGTCGGTGGAAATCGAGTTCTGTTGACACCCTCCTAGTACTGACTTGGCTTAACATTACATCTCAAAACTTTTTTGTTGTAGGAGAACTGCGTTGCGAGAGTTCTATCTTTTTACTTGTAATGTTTTTGATGGGATCTCATTTCTTTTTGTAAATGGTATTTCTTTATTTATTACATTGCAATCCATTCTATTTCCAATTTGAACTCCAAAACTAACTTTGTAATCGCATGTATTTGTATAGGATTACTTGTATAGGAACTTATGTGTGCAGTTGTGACTGAAATTGCATTTTGAGCTTGTAGGTCTGCTAGAAGTACCTTAGACTTATGATGATCATCAGTCAGTGAGTCAGTGACAAAACTAAGGAAAATTGACGTGCAATAGTTCTTAGCCTTTGTTTTGCTCGACTTGGCGGGGCACTGCCGTGCCCCCAGATAGTCATAGAAAATTTATTATATAGGTGCTAATCGTCAAAGTGACAATGCATTTGTAGGCTATACGGTTCTCAAATAATATACCGACCGATACCAGTTTTTTATGGAAAGTAATTTTTTGGTCAGCCGTTATTAAAATTGATCCGCAAAAAAAAATAAGCAGTTAAATCATTTGGCCAGCATACAAAGATTTGGCTGGCAATAAATAAAAATCGGGCGGCAACTCTTGTTCAGCAAATAATTTAAAAATGGTTAACATTTTAACCAATATTAATCTGCTTTATTTATCATTTGTCTGCCTAATAAACAGTCGAGCTGCAAAATAATTACTTGGCCGGCAAGATTTTACAATTGGTTAGCAGAGAAAACATGCGTGGATTGCGTTTAGTTTGAAAAATCAGCAGTACTGTGGGCAGAGCGAAACAGACCACGTGACGCGAGCAGCCAATCGTGGGCGTGTTTGTTTTGTCATTCGGTGATTGTCAGCTGTCAGTGTCAAGTAGTAGTGTTTATCAATTATCAGTGATTTTTACCGTATTGCTATTTTTGAAGATACTACTTACTATAAAATGTAAAAAGCCTGCGAAAGTCCGAATCTAGGGCTTTCGCTGGTTAGGACGCGTGCCGACACTGCGCGCCCTAGAGTGTTTTTATAGAGCCGGAGGCGAAGCCGAAGCTGCGGAGCCGAGCGAAGTGACCGTGCGTCGTCATGCAAAGGCGGAAGGGCTGCTGTTCCCGCAGCGCCAGAGATACGGAAAGTCAACATTTTCAACTTTGAAGTCGAATATCTCGGTTATTTTTGATTTCAGAGAAAAGTTCTTTCCATAAAACATGCTTATTTTAGCGAATTCTATACGGTAAAACAATAATAAATAGGTGTTATAATGACACCAACATCCATCGAAATTTTTACGTCTTAAAAATTTGTCAACTTTGAAGTGGAATATCTCGGACATTTTTTATTTTAGAAATATAAGTTTTTCTAATAAAATATGCTTATTTTATTGTAAACTCGAAAATTTTATTTAGATGTGCCCTTGCGTGATTGCGGCAGAATAGTAAAGTTGCGCCCATTTTGTGCATGCCAATTAGGTTTTATTGCACCTTTCATTTTGATGAACAAAATGAAATATTTTGCTTACCTACTGATTGCTTACCAAAATTTGATTAACCGTAGATCGCTTAATGCAGCTCAAATATTTAATTTGCTGGCCAAAATAATTTAGTGCAGTTCAGTATATTATTAATTGCAGCCTGATTTATAAATGTTTGCTAACCATAAGTTGCTTACCAACTAGCTATTTTGGCTGACCAAATACATATTTCTGCTGACCAGAATATGAATATTTTGCTGATCGATTAAATGATACCCGTTTTTTATCAGTTGACTGGATTATAAATCTGAATAATAGGTATCTCGACTAATATATCAATAATCACCTTTAAATGTGCTTTCTGTTCGTGACGTTTGAATTTTAAACCCACTATTTTCCTTCCTTCAACTTCACCGATAAATTTTAACAATGTCGCCAAATCTTTCATACATTTGAAGTTGAATTCAAAATTCTTCTAGTGCACTGTGGAATGTCGTCGGCACTCGAGCGGAATACGCAGTCGCTACATATGCATGAAAATTTACTTGAGTTTTATGTTATAGCTGGCGACATGTTGCATCTCATTCCTTAAGCGTACGAAGAAAGAAAAAAACTATCTATTAAAAATAATAAAACCGTAGAAATACTGTTTTTGTACATTAAAGATTTTTTGAAGTTACAAAACGGAAATAAAACGGTTTTTAAAAATTTTATCTGTTTGTATATTTGTTCACGCATCAAGCAAAAACTACCGGACTGATTTTCATGAAATGTGATGTACAGATCGATTATAATCCGCAATAAATAAAAACCCTGCAATTTATTTTGCTACTTATTTTTATCTTTATTTGCTGATCATAATTATAGTTACATTAAGACATTAACCAGATTTATTACATATTTGATATTTCTATACCTTCAGTTTACGCTATCTATAAGGCTGCAGCTTCTTAGTCACTCGATGTATTAACTTATTCACATAACTGACTTCTATTAAGCTCAATAGGTGCTTGAACAAAGGTATATCTACTTTTGGAGATGGTGAAAAAACTACGTTTTGAGAGGACGAATTACTCAAATTTGTTCATAAATACCGTAGTAATCGATGTACATACCAAAGAAATCGGGTCGATTGGAAAATTTTCCCCCGCATTTACGCCAGCTAAAAAGACAATGGTTTCCAGGCCGCTATTTCACTAATTACTCTTCACCAATTATAAAATTGAAGTGCACAGCTGAGTTCGTCAAATTAGATCATTAAACGCCGAAACGCGAGCGCTCACCTTCGACCCTTTGTAACTAATCGAACGAAATTATCAGTTAAACGAATACATTACAAGTTGGAAACTTTTGAACGCAGTTATTTAGGAAGCACGCAAAGAGCGACGGTTATTGGGCGCAGTTAGCTTAACGATAGGGCTCGGTGAAGTAAAAAGTTTCCAGTTATTATCGTGTGTCGGCAGCCTGCCCATCAGTTGACTACTTAAATGTTGAAGGAAGCGATGCCCATGAAAATTAATAATGTTATGCTTAAGTCTTAAACAGGTGGGAAAACTTTGAACTCTTTGAATACAATTTAAAAACTTGTGTTTGAGATTTTTTTCTATATGTTATGAAGATAGCAATCAAGGCTGAAGTTTTTATACTACCAAGTGATATCACAATCAAAAGCTTGAAGCTTAGCTGATAGAATGTAGCCATAATATATAACACGTGAAACCTCTAAAGCAAAAGGTTCCAAATGCGTTGTATTGCAAGACTAAAATGTAGGCTCATGCGCTCAACAATGCCTTTTTATTTATTTCCATCTAAATATTGAAATTGATATAAATTTAACGTTGATAAAGGTTATACTAGAACGCAGTGAAGCGTACATTGTACCAAGTTTCACCGGTGTAATACAAGTATGAGTTTCATAGAACGGCTTATATCGGGAGCCTGGGTATTGCCGCCCATTCGCTCCGGCTGCATTGAGAAACAGCGTCCCGTTCTCAATGCGACACCACGCCCGACTGAAGTCTTTATACCTTTGAATAATTCTGAAATAAAACAATTTTATTGCATGGTTGCTTACTTACTTATTTACTCAGTGATAATAAATATTGTTCAATAGCTGTAAGCTTTGTTCGAAAAAGAGAATAACATTTTATGGAATTTGTATTTTATTTTGTCTAGATTACATTTAGAAAAGTTGCTCAAATTTAGGTGTAACATTATCTACTTTTTTTATAATAATACTAGAAGTACTAATATTTTTTTCTATCCAAGTAGGTATCCTCAATAGAGCTTCTGAAAACAGAGCTAGGTTAAGAAATTTGCGCACCTCAGAGAAAACTTGGAGAAGTTTCACCTACAAGCATATTGCAGAAGGTGATGGCAAACAATTGACTAACTATCAGACAACTTCGTAAATTTGCTCGTAGCGCAAACGACGTAGTTGAACGTCGTCTGAAACTCGAGCGACTCCGCGATTTAAGTGCTGACGGGCATATTCTAATAAGAATAATATGATTGGAAAACTATATGTACCACACAGAAGATTCAGCACTCTAATTTTTAATTAAAAGTGTAATCTAGATGGTGATTTTATGAAATAAAGCCTTCATGAAATCTAAAAAAGTAACATCAGAGATAAAAGCTTTTTCTGAAATACCTAGTTGTGAAATTCGCAAGTAAATAATTTTCTACCACTCGTCTTCGTTTCGAGTGCTTCGAAATTGACTGGAAGCTCCAGTTATTATTTGACATGTGGTTCCTGAAAATTTCAAATTGTATTCAAGGACGGATGCAAACGGGGAGAAGATAATGGGGACAATTTGCATTTCATTTTTTCCGTCATGTATCCCAGGCCATTGAAATACCATAGGTGATGTCCGGGTTAGCCAAAAGACCCATAAAATTGATCGTAATGATGCCAACCCATCAATTAAATGTTATATAACTAACAATATTTTCAACACACTCGTAAAGTGCCTATAATTTCCTTATTCTTATGCCCGGAATGCGGTTTATTACGCAGGAGTGCGTTGTACTTTACGTTACCGCACTACGCTACACACACATTACACTTTTTTTTAATCTCCAAAAAGAGGTTTTTCTCCAAAAAAGGTTATCATTTTTGTAAATGAATAAACTAGTTTCAGCGAAAATATGATAAAAGATTATAATTCATTAAAGTATCTACAAAATTAATCATCAATATATTTAATCATTCATTATTTAAAATTCTCTGTAGAAATACATAATTTCTCTGTTTATTACGAGTATATTGTGCATATTTCTGGCTGTTTGAGGTTTCCGTCGTTGCCTCTACGTGAACCTGCGCGCGCATACGTACGTAATTCAACCACAGATCGGCGCGCGAAAAAATAAATCTTGCGCCATTTTGTATTAACATTTGTTTGTTTATCATAAGGCTAGTTTGTGATTGTTGCAAAAAATGACGACTGTACAAGTGACTAAGAAAGAACAATTAAATTTGACGCCGCATGATATAATTTACAATGCTCTATATATTTAAAATGCTAGTCATAGTTTGTTGCCATCAAAATCAAAAGAAAAATGCGTAAGTAGCCTATGAAAATTTCATTCAATAGAAACAACAAAAAAACCAGCCGTTCTTATAAACCATATTTTTGGCGTGGTTACTATTATAATGAGATGGCCAATAAATATAAGCCGAGCTCGCTGTGATACATTTTATTCCATGGTAAAAGTAACGGTTCAGAACAAAAAATGTTTTCAATAATTGTTCTAATAATTTAATGTCTTATAATGTTTATGCCACACCTTGACAGAAAGTGACTTTTTCCGCACGCTGCGCGTACGGAAAAAGCCGCTTTCTGGCCAAGTGTAGACATAAAATGATGTACACAACACGGGAGGTAATAAAGAAAGCCCTTGATCGCATATCTACGTCCCTCGCTTGCAGCTCGGGCCGCAAACATCTGCGATCTCGGCCTTTCTTT
Organism: Eudemis profundana; assembly: GCA_947034925.1. Lineage (NCBI taxonomy): Eukaryota > Metazoa > Arthropoda > Insecta > Lepidoptera > Tortricidae > Eudemis > Eudemis profundana. The sequence goes on from OX344798.1 coordinate 17,836,122, forward strand.
GTATTACCACCCTAGTTGTGTAATGTACTATTTTCGTCGCTAGTGTGTTGAAAAACGTCGTATGATACTCGTGGGCATTGGTCATTACAGTCTCGGCTATTACGGCCTCGATTGTAATGACCAGCATAGCCCACTCGTATGCGTATCACAATATATGCTTCTAACTTATAACTGACTACATGACTAACAATTACTTGCCTCATTATTACTTAATTCGTCCTAATTTGTTTTATTTACACACATATCAAAGGTAAACCCGACATATAATGAGTTCAAAAGCCTCAAATTATGACCTATAAACAGGGACCGTACCTTTCGTGCCGATGACAGGCAAATGACGTCAACCTAGATACAGGCTGATTTAATTAAAGTTTAATATTGATTTACTGTTACCGTAAATTACCGGTATTGTTTAAGTTATGATTTTTTTTTCTTTCATTGATTGGTGTCAATGATAGAAGACATTTTGTAAGTAAAAATGTATACGTCTGTTTTTTTTTCTTTATTTTAACGGAAAGTTGGAAATATTAATCGGATATGCGATTTGGCACTATACTTATCCGAATGTATTATATTCATGCGGTCCATTCTATATCAAAATGAGTTTCTGATTTATTTTCCAATTTCCCGTTTCAATAAATAAGATAACACAGGCAGACACATCTTGATTTATAAAATGGCTTCTACCATTAACACCAACTAATGAAAGTAGTGATAAAATTCGTAGCTTTTACGATACCGGTAATTACCGGTAACGACAAATCCATCTAAAACCTAAAGTGAATCATGCTGTATGTAGCTTGACGTCATTTTTACGTCATCGGCACGAAAAGTACGGTCCCTGCCTATAAAGATCGTTTCATAGACCCACAAAGGGGTTCAATATTTTTTATGCCACACCTGGCCATAAAGTGGCTTTTACCGCACGCTACGTGAACGGAAACAGCCGCTTTCTGGCCAAATGCAGACATAAAAAAATATATTATTGGTTAATGTTTAGTTGTTTTTAAAATATTCTCAATAGACTTTAAAGTATGCAAAATAATATAAGATTTGTCAATTATTATAAAAAATTGTGGCACAAGGGGATAATTAGCTTGTTTGGGTAGTGAGCGAGCAAAAGAAATAATACATACACATATACATATTACATATACATATTTAGAATCAGACTTGTAAAAGAGCCCATGAGGGCCTACTTGCAGAAATAAACTATTTTATTTTTTATTTTGTGACAGTTAACGCGTTCATAATTTTTTTGGGCAACCTTTTTTAGAAATGCTCTGTTACACACAAACTTAGAAAATCCTAACAAGCAGTTGTAGCTGCAGTGTTCACCTACGTATTTGTGTAAGAGTGTAACAAAGCAGAACAAAACGAAGTAAATCACAAACCTGAAACTTTAATAAACTCGTCGCTTTGTACCAAAGCGGTAATTCTTGACTCATTACAATAGACTGTCGCTACCGTGGCACTTAAGCTTAATCATACGCTATTAGGGGGATTTTTGAATAAAAAGGAGGGGAAATTACGTTTTTGCGTGAAAAGAGTGTCGTTACAATCTTAATGTGCCTTTATTCATTATGGTGAAAACTAAATTACATTCATAATTTGAATAATGACATCATTGTTATGAGAAAAATTACGTTTCGTAGACAGAGATGTTTTTTCGTGGAGATGCAGGTTTGACTTAGAAAGTCAAACCATGGTACTGATACCGCTTTGGCATTATATTACCTACAGGGTATTGTAAGAATTTATTTGGCGATTAAAATTTGACTAAAACCAAGGGTATTAGATGCTGGCGACGAATATTCTATCAGATAATTCACATTCAAAGTACTAAATTTTCCTTTTATAATATTTAGGAGAGCCGTTGAGGGCATATGGTGCCCACAAATTCGAGTAGATAATAGGGTTTTAATTGAGATTGAGTTTAACAGCATAGAGGCCACTCGCAGGCTTATAAATTTTATTTATAACGGTTATCGCCAGTTCACTACGGACTCCACTGGGCTGGGAGCCACTCAACCCTAACAAGAGCAGTTAAAAACTTGAAACATTACGGAATAATGACCCTTCTTCAGTTTTTAAGTCACATTTACGCGAGTCTTTCGTAGTTTTGTTGCTAATTGATGTACACCTGATACATTCGCCTTTGTAGGTACTTCTTTCATCTACTTTAATTGTATGTGTAACTTGTATTTATGTATTTATCTTTACTTTAATAGTACTGAGAAAGTGCATCTGATGTTCTGTCAGTTTGGACCCGTTTGAATGATAGATGGGGTTATCTCGCAAAAGGTTGATTGTTGACGGTTTACGTATAATATAAGCACTCGCGGCGTATACAGATCCCTTAAAGGGATAAGTTCGCCTTTACACATATACACTAATTTGTAATCCTGTACTTTGTCTTATTTTGTACAATAAAGTTAGTGTTTACATACATATGTACATACATACATACATACAGATCGAAGTACACTTATAGCCAGGGGTCGGATACCGGTATTTTCTCCATACAAAAAAACGATATTCTTTTCGTTCTTTGGTTTATTATTTCATTTTTTAATCGGACAATCTAATAACACGAAGTCATTAGAGAATCCAAAAGGAAGAATAGAAGAGAGAGAGAGACCAGACTTGTAAAAGAGCCCTTGAGGGCCTACTTGCAGAAATAAACTATTTGATTTTTTATTTTATTTTATTTTATTACTGAAATACATTATTCAGCCCTACATAAAAAAAACATAAAATGATTTAAAATATTTGGCTACTTCGGGGTTTTGCAAAATATCGGCTCCGAGCCCTGCTTCTAGCTCAACTGCTTCAATAGCTACTACTGATTATTCGATATAGTGGTAGGCAGAGTATGAGTGAGAGTGGCATGGCAGGTACATTCTCTAATACGCTAATTTGGAGCGTTTTTTATTTTACTAATATCAATTAAGCAATAATGTGACCATTTATAGCCAACATCTAAATAAATAGATGAGGTCAATTGAATAGATTCGCATTCAATCTCGATTCAATTCTACAATCGTACAATACTCGTATTTCTTTCAATACCACTTGCGAGATAAAATAAATTGGTAGACCATAGAACGTAAAAGATGTGCCGATATTCCATCCAAAGGCCATTAACATGACACATTAACCGACGCAGCGTCCGCCTGCTGAATTAACGTTTTCTGCACTAGGGACATACTTGCTCGCAGGACGAACCAAATTGATCGACACTGTCAATTTAACATGACAGTATAATGGGTACATTGATTATTTATAGTCCCTGAATAAACTAAACACCAGTTTCCGATCAAACTATTTGGCAGATACGAGATTGGGGAAATACATATCATAATTAATTAGTGAGTATTGATGAATACATGAATGACGCAGTGTTAAATTTTGTCAAATAACGTTGAAATGAACTGCGAAACGATCGCGTGGGATGTGAGCACCTCAGACATTTGAAAGCTTCGAATAGACGGCCTGGGTCACGCCAACAGCAGGATAACGACTATTTGCTTTACAACCATTAAAATATATCCATCTGGAGCAGCCTCGAAAAAATACACTGGAAATATTTGCTGTACGTGCCCCGTTAAGTTTTATAGCAGATCGTGGCGTTCGAAGCCCAATTGCCGGAGCATTATTAAAGCAAAATTGTTATTTTCATGCACTACTTCTACGTTATTTTAAAATACGTGAAAGAAGTAACAACACGAATGTACAGTATCATTAAGTTTTATTAAGGGTGAATGACTATTTTATTGCCAATTTGAGACCCCAAACTTTGTGAAAAAATGCGTGTCAACAGTTTGGCATCCACTTTTGATCGCTTTTTTTTCCTTTAGTCCGCAACTATTTTTACTGAATGTCCGGACGTAAATTAAAATAGTAAGTACCTAAGCATGGGGTAGCGTGGATTTTAGTAATACAAAATATAAATTATTTAGTTAAAGAAGATTAAAAGGTCATGTCGCCGGTAATAGGGATATGCATGTATTTTTTTTAACACATTGCTTAACAAAATATGAAAATACTGTAAAAAATATGACATAAAGTCAAAATAAAATTAAAATCGAACGGGAAATACGGAAGATATAAACATTTTAAAGCACTAATCAGACAGCGATTAGACAGAGAGATCCGATATGGACTATGACGTCATAGTACACGGCCGCCATACAATCTCCATACTATATTCTGTTTTGTTAGAAAGAGATAGAGATAAATCTTTGTTGTCTTATATCTTGATTATTTTTATAGTTATTTGAAAAATATTTTTTTCCTACTGTTTCTTTCTTGTATGAATGAGCTTTTATTAAAGTAAATAAAAAATATCATGCATATTCCCTATTGCCGTGGCATGGACTTCGGTGATGCCATTAATGTCTTGGGAGATTCGCTCGACATTTTTGAGCATTTTTGAAAGAAAATACATTTATTCATGACAGCACAAGATAAAAAAAACCTCGGTAGACAACCTCGACTTCTAACAAATGTCTGAAGATATCATCAAATCTCCCAGGACTTCGACATTAATGATGCCACAAAAATCAATACCACGGAAATCGTCGGAGAGATGCCCAAAGAATATAGTTGTCGCAGCCAACTGGTTTCATTAGACATTTGGTTAACTGCCTAGCATTTTCACTAAACGGCGCCATTAAGTCAACTGCCTGGATGAAATTTAGCCCATGCGTATTGACGCAATACATTGGTATTAATTTCCGATATGGCTGGCCAATGCTTAGGCCGTTCGTTTATTAGGGCAACTATGAGGAGATTAGGGTTTTCTTTCTTAACAACTATGACCCGCCAGCAGGGCGACGAAGCCCCGCTGCGTGGGGCTTCTATTTCTGCTCTGAGGGACACAAGCTGACTAACAAACCGAAACTAAAATAAAACCGGTCAAGTGCGAGTCGGACTCGCGCACCGAGTGTTCCGTACAAACTCGTAAGTAGATACGTGACGGTTAGCTTAGTAGGAGCAAATAAGTATGGGTACGATTTTTTAAAAATTTCTAAAAAACGATGCAATTTAGGAAAACCATTTTATTTTTCCTGTAATATTTAGGATGATATTAATAATTGGTAATTATTACAGATTTTTCTGTTCAGTAACTTCGAAGATAATAGGGGGGAAATGGTATTTTTTTGAACGTTTTTGGTCATAAATCAAAAAGTACAAAATTAAGAAAAAAACAAAAATGGTTTTAGAATCTACAAATTAAGCCCTTTCATTTGATATCCTACTCAATATAATAGCTCTACTTTTGTTTTTCCACATCCCATTTGGGACCCCTTTAAAAAAAAAGTAAAAAAGGTATAAGATTTTTTTTCAATCCAATAGGCTCGAGTAAGCGACTTTTAACACTATTCCAAGTTTCAAGTCGATAGCATCAGTAGATCCTGAGATATCTTGCTGTGACAGACGGACAGACAGACAGACAGACAGACAGACAGACAGACAGAGTCGCACCATAAGGGTTCCTTTTTTACCATTTTGGTACGGAACCCTAAAAAGGAGTTTGTTTTGTTCACATTTTCCTTGCGGAGCGCTTCGCCCCCCGAGCCCCCCTTTTGGGGGGCGCCGCCCCCCCGACCCCCATGTGAGATTAGGTTCTAGGACAGAATAGATTTATACAACTAAAATTTAACGGACTCGGCTAGGCGGGTTATTTAATGTTGCTCAACGAAAGTAGTTCGCCTAGCCGTTTGGTAGAAGGGCTAGATGGCCCGATGTTCATCCAGGCACTTAACTAAAAGGCGCCATTTAATGAAAAGCTTAAGTTAACCAAATGAAAATTTTCGATTTGTCAATATTCAAGACACGAAACGATACATTAATCCAAATACGCAAACAAATGCCTAGGTGCGTCATTATAAAAAAACCGGACAAGTGCGAGTCGGACTCGCCCAGCGAGGATTCCGTACAAATTTGTAGGTACATATTAATATTAAAAAGTACCCTTTAAATTTTGATTCCCTTAGTAAACACTAGGTAGGTATATTTTTTATAATTTAATTAAAAATGTATAGTTTTCAGATTTTTCCCTATACTGGTAGTATAAGACGGTATTACTTGGCAAATTTCATAATTCTAGGCCAACAAAAATACCCTATAAATTTTGAATCTCTTGAGAGTGTCGAAAGATACGTTTTTTGCGGCATAAACGGCCGTTTTTTTTACGTTAATTTAGAAGTTTGATTTTTTCACAACTGCAAGGGACCGTAGACCTGAGCATATGGTTTTATTTTCAACTCGATACCTCCACGCGTTTCTGAGATAAAGGGTCTTGACAGACGGACAACAAAGTGTTCCTATGACGGTTCCGTTTTTTCCTTTTGAGGTACCTACAAAACCCTAAAAATAAAAATCTCTATAAGATGTCTACAAGAAACCACGGATTTATTTCAGCTTATCCCTTACTTATCGTCCTTCCGGGATATTTCTATGAATCGTCACGTTATAAAAATACATTTTATCGGATAACAACAGCTCAAAATGGATTGGAAAATCTATTATTTTTAAAATATTTCAGAGAAGAGATAGACTCCTATCCTTTCTATGAGACCTCGTTATTTTAGGGTAACTCTCTAACAAACGTTCTAAAACGTTGCATATCAAAGGAAGCCTCACGGCCTCAGTGGGTACTGCTCACTATATGTAAATGTTTATTTGAATAGGAACTAATAATCGCGACCCTTTTGTTCCTGCCTAACCGTTCATCATGGCAACTGAAAACCAAGTTTGCTTATTTTATTTGATCAAGTAAGCATTTCTGACGTCAATTAAAGCAAGCCCTGACAAGAAAATCGGCACAAACATGACCAAATTCTTTTATTGCTATGTATCTGAAAATATATCTAGTATTCGTAGGACTAAAATTATAGATATAAAATTATTATGGATAAATAATATATAGATTAATATTTGTTTTAATAATTATTGCAAGGGGCACTCTGTGGTTTCCGCAATTTTATACTTTTGCTGCAAGATAAAAAATAGATTATTTACTTTCTGTTACGAATTCGACATCGGTATTGATAATTACCTACAAAAACAAAACAGAATCGCCGATGCGGTATCGTTAAACTTTTTACCGCTCGGTCCGCCTGCAGTCCTGCGGATAAATCTCAGATGGATGGTATCAGCACAGGCAATTAAGATAAGCGAACGTGGCTGTCACAGTGGCTCGCTTTGTGCGGTGAGACTTGCAACCGATTTATACTCTCCTGGTAGTCTGTATGGAAACATAATTACTAGTACACTGTATATTATAAAAATATCGAGAGCAACTGTTATCACTTTTTAAAATAAAAGTATTTTCCGTACCAGTAAATCATAATACCAGGAAGAGATGTAGAATTTACCGAGACACTTTACTAATATATATCGCCATCTCTCGGATAAGTCATACGAAATTTGTTTAGAACCGCATCTCATCCAAACGGCAGCACAGATTTAGTGGTTTGAGATCTTAGAGTGGTTGATATACACGATTAAGATGAAGCTAAATCGAAGGTTACCAGGATAATTTTTTACTCCCTCAAAACTGATAGCACAGACCTGTTCTGGGCATTTTTCTTATTCCGAGGTTGTGGAATATTACATCTGATTTTTTTTTACTACTAAATAAATATGAAATTATTTTACTTCAACATACCGCCTAGGTAAACTAAGCTATAAAACTAAGTATAAAATAAATATTCTTCTACAAACTAAAACTTTCAGGTTGAATCCTTATCGGAAATGTAGTAAATTACATTGAGGTCTATATACCTCGACCCCGCCGAAGTTTTTCACGACCGCGGTAACGGTTAGATGGTTAGCTAGTAGGTATAGTATGTACACTTGTGCAGGTGCCTACTTTTGGGGCAAGGGCGGCTTTACCTGGGGTAAAGTAATATATTAAAAATTAACGACTCCCAGCCTTTTGTTAGCAAATTATACGTAATAATCTAAGCGGTAGATCCCTTCTTTTACGCCCTTGCGCGTTCGCCCTAACCTCTAGGCATAAAAGGAAAGTCAGCAGTTTATGATGAATGGCCCGACTTTCTTATGGTAATATTAGTATGATAAATAACACATCCTATATTTTTACGCATAAGTAGAGTGAGGTTGTTTTTTTGTGCAGCGTAGTTTTTATTTATCTCATATTTTATTCTGGGCAAATCAACTGATTTATCGAAATAATACAGAATCATATAAATTTAAGTATGCGTCGAATATTTTGTAAAGGACTGTTACAAACAATTTTTTTTTAAAGCTGCACTTAAATATTCATCGGATATTACCATAACGATAAACATGAGAATCGTTCATTGTTTACTGCTTTAATGTACCCCTAAAATATTATGATACAACCGACACGTTACATTAATTTTCCGTTCGGTGCTATTATTTTACCAGACTGTCGACATAACATCGATAAAATTGCCCATTTAGGAAATTGCCAAGTTTTTCACGGTTTCTCTTTTATTCTCTAAACACGAACAGTGTGCCAAAAGAGTTTGTTACCAATTTTACTTTTGTTTTTGGGATGGCAACGGAGTCGGAAACATTTAATGGGAAGTTTTTCTTTTCGCTGTTTTATTCGAAACAAAACAGTGATTATTATACGTCAAGGGAACTTTTAATCGGAAAAAAATACGGCTGGTTTGTTGAATAAGACGCCGACTGAAACAACAAGATCGCTTAGTCATTCCTCTCCAGAGCATGACAGGAAGGATACGCAATGCGGTGTTGAGCGTCTGTAACTAATGAATGAAAACCTGTCTCTGCGGGCTCCGGAATAGTACTTAGGACTCAATAAATTATGTTTACAACGGAACTCAAATCGAGGAGGCGCCTTCATAATTATTTACTAACTCGGAGCGGGTTAGAATAATTATGTACTAAGGAAGTATAATTAAATTCGGTTCTGCTGAGCTAAAAGCTCTATTTTGTTAAGGTTTTGATTCGCATCAACAAAGCGACCGTCGTCGCCCACAAATTGCAGACTCATTGTTTGCCGCAAACAAACATTCGCGGGCCGCGTTTCCTTCCTCCACAAAGGAACTCCTTCTACGGCAAGCAAATCATTTTCACTTGTTTTTATTGTAAACTGCTCATACATTTGTTAAGTTCCCGCGGTTAACGATGCAGTCGAGCAAAGGTTTTTAAATTTACCCCAGCATTATAATTTTTTCAATTGTTCTGCAATTCATTCATGATTGTTGCCAGCCTTAAGTCCAATGGGTCTTTTTTCCTTCCTCTATTCAAAACTTCCCTTGGTTCAATAATAAATCGACCTTTAAAACCGTGATTATACGACAGATTAACTGAATACGCAACAGAATCACTGTTAATAGGCGCATTTTATACATAATATAATTTGTACATTTAAATTATTCGTATACCGACTGTTCACATTCCACAGTCGGTATTTTTTTTGATTTCTAATTTTTTCGATGTGCCTCTAAATGAAAATTGTAATTAAAAAAAATCCCGTTACAGTGAAGACACTCCTATGTAGGTAAATTACCATATTTATTTGACTGATAGATTTAGGTAATTTTATGAATTAGATATTGATGGACTCAGTAGAATTGAAGGGTAAATATTATATTATTCCAATTGTTGCCTGTATGCTCAGATATTATATGCCAGTCATGATTGACGTAGCTGATTTGTAAACATCAATCATTGGGGATACGTACATACACGGATGTGTGCCGAGGCACTCGATTGCTTCATTGCTCCTAAATCTCCGGTCAAGTGCAAGTTGAAGCTCCTCGCTCCTCATACTCGATATCACTTGACATAATTCGCCTTGAAATGAATCTTGGCGTTTCCATCCTCCTTGTCAACTGACAAGGAGGATGGAAACGTCAAGATTCATGTGGGGAGAAATATATGAATGCAATATATTTATTTTTAAAAATAGGGACAGGCATGTTCCCTTTAAATAAAACGTATATTCGTTATTTTAAAGATTATTGGAGGTTTGCCCTCCACGCTTAATATTTCTTTTAATAAATTAAACTATTTTAAAGAACGTCACTCTCATATCGATGTTTCAAAAATTATGGCTCATTGCTCTCAGATATGCCCGTATAAAATGTTCATGTAAATGTATGCTTTATCTTCGAGTTAACAACCATTCCATGGAACCATTCCATGGAACCATTACCTGCTCACTGTATCAAACCCTTAATATTCAGTCAGGTCAGCGTCCAATTTGTGCACTTTGGTCGCAAGTTCGTAATGGCTAGCGTTAGACGGGCAGCCCGAAGTAAAGCTATCACCGCAGATATTTGCGGATGGTTGTGAGTATAATGTGTTCGAACAATGTTAATTAAGCCGCCCGAACGGCATCTAACGGGTATCGGCTATCGACTATAACGCTCGGGTTACACGAACTTTTTTAACCTAGAACTGCAAGAGTAGAACTAATTTCGTAGTTACTGTTCTGGATCGGCACATGCTATTATAGTCAGGTCCTTCCTGTGGTACAATAAAATAAAGAAAAAGTCAAGTGCTTAGAAAATAACTCAATAAGGAACACAATGCGTGAAGAAGTTAAATTGGGAATTGAATAAAAAGCATTGCAGCTATTAAAATAAAATAAATAAAAATTGCGCAACAATCTTACACAAATCTACCTACTTCAAAACTAAGCTATGCTTCTATTTTAGGTACTATTCGACAATATACATACAACATATATACATATGGCTCCATGGTTCAGGAACAAATGCTCAAGTAAAATATACCGCACTGGCTGTTATGGGCCCACATCTGAATGGATCACGATTCACGAGATTCTGATTTGATCATTGTGCTGTTTTACGTACAGTATTTTTAGCAATAAAAGCTACCACAATGTCAACGGTTACACGTGTTGTCGTTCAAATAAAATAATGTAGTACTTAATAACGAATTTATAACAACAAATTTCAAGCTAGTCTAGCTAAAAACCACACGAGACTTGTTCGCAAGTAATCAATGATAGTGGGATGTGCGTGGGATAGCAGCAAGTGGTGGTAAACTACAACAAAATAAAACCCAAACTTATCAAATTATTATACAGCGTGGGAGGGACTATACCGACAAACTTTAACTATAGATTCTAACAACTATTAGGAGTAAAAAATGTTATATGGTGTATAGTCGAACAACGCTTACTTTCCGAGATATTCATTATTTTGTAAATGAAAAATCCCAAGTGTGTAACAAGCCCTAATAAATGTGACTAAGATACCTTTACTATTTTTTTAAAATCCTTTAACTAAACAGGAATTAACCTTCACAGTATTTGATGGTAAGCGACTACGAGGCCAAAAAATTGACCTTTCGTTTTCATTTTAGCTTTTTTTTTTCTTTTTGATAACTTTTCAGCCAGTAAGGACATGTTTATAACGAGGGGCTTAATTTACTGATTTATTTTGTTCCATAAGACTATTAATGTATTCGACCCATGTTGATATAACATTTTTTACTCGTCACACCACCAGGAATTCATGGCTAAAGTATGTCGGTATAGTCCCTCCCACTCTGTATAAACATAGGTACTTCGTTTCTCACATCTAACTATAACTATTACATATGAGCTAGACTATAGTAATGGCTTAGGTAGCACTTGTTATCCCTTCAAATGAAGCATCATGTATCCCAAGCATAATAGTTTGTGAATTGACGGGGCTATAACCACCTATAACTCCGTAATAATCTTTAATGTTCAGACGTTTTAAAATGGTGTGGAACTTTAAGCGATGTGATTTTATGTCCAAGCTAACACTTATATTATAAGTTTGGTATTTTGCGCAAGCAGGAACATAACTTGAGGAAATCCCATTAATAGTTACTACAAACAAAAAACGCATCCGCTACTTTAATTAAATATTATATAAAAGTATCAGTTTATCGGTTGCAAAATATTACATAAATTTATTGCTCTGCTGTCTTGTAAATAAGAGAAAGAAATCCAGAAAAGCATATTCAAAACGTATTGATATTATAATAGCTTGTATTAGGAACACAGTAAATATAATATCTGTCGTATCGTGATAAAATAACGACGTAACATTTAATCATCTCATTATTGGCTTGGATAAGGTCGCAGAGAGGACACTAGTTATTACTCACCATCTAGTACTAGATCCTTTTTGAGGTTGGATATGAAATGCAGGCCGTTGTAGTATAAAAAGAGGAAATATGAAGTTGAAAGACGGAATGTCATATCAAATTTGATGCAATAAATGATTATTTTCTGTAGAATTTATTTAAGAAATCAATATTTTTCGATTACGGTTTATTAAAAGTGTTTTATGGCCACATATTTTTAATTGAAAATTTGTCTTATTTTTTTTTTATTTTGAACTGTGAAAACGGTGTCGGCCATGATGTGACGTAATAGGACCGTAATCTAACTTCATGTTGAACCTTATACGAGTGAAACTCGCCATGTAGCTTTGCTTTGCTGTGACATTGATATAAGTAACTTGGTGGTTTTTTGAGGTTGTGATCGTAATCGTTTCGTTTTGATTGATTGATTACTATTATAGCATTCCCCATAAACGCTGGATAAATGTCAAATGCTGGTTTTCGGCTTGAATGACGTCACACCACAGATAATTTAAAGATTAACATAGCTAGCTTTCGCGCGCTTACGAAAGTTTAAATTTTAAATTATAATTTTGCGGTTTTCTAGGTCGTAAAAAAATAGGGTAATATTTTTTTTCGTTAATCAGATAATAATTAATAATATAAGACAAACTTTAAAAATGGCCTCTGCGAATTTATCATGCTCATAGTTTACTATCATTGCGATATTTAGATTGTGTAATGACACACGTTAAGAGAAATACACCAGTAATCGAACCTGCCTATATTGTATTACAAATCTGCTGTGTTTTATTATTATGTTGTATATCTTTATTTTCTAAATTACTATTATTAATTATAATCTTTAAATAAACATGATTATCTGCTCACAGGTCACAAAATTAGTGGTGCAAAGATACAATAATAACTTCTTTAATACCGACGAAGAAACATCAATTTAGGATGTATTGCCATATGCACAGGTTCCATCTTTTCAGGTTTATTCCTGATGTTATATATGTATAACCTACCCACAAATAAGTTCAGTTTGATATAAAACACACGCTGTGCGCCATCGAATTTTCCTTCGCAGTCGGAATATCCACCGGTATTCTCTTTTATACCCCATATTTTATCATGCGGGTACCGTACAAGAAAATTTGCGAATGCAATATGTGATCTTAATGGATAATACATAAAATTCAGACCGCATCCTGCCTTGATTATATCACCGAGCTTAGAACACGCAAGGAGTTCCTAATCCCTTCAATTTTAATATCTACACATGCATCCTTTGCATACTACAACCAACCAAAACGATCAATTCCAAATCTCATTTGAGTAAGACGAGGGTCTTAATATTTGTTGACTTATGTACATTGTTAGGAAAATACTCAATAAGCCGCATCTAATACATTGTAATCCTTTATCAGCACGAGGCAGGCATATAGAACTGCCGCGGAGACGAGGCCCGAGTCCGGAGGCCGGGACTAAGAACAACAACCCGCCCCTTTTGGATGATACTCGTTTAGATCGGCACTTAGGGTGAACCGCAAGCAATTTAACTGTCTGCTTTTCAGAGGTCAATGCCCGCTGATGGAGTACTAACTAAGCGCTTAGCACTCAGACATTTGTTAAAGTCATTGTTTGACAATAACTTTGCCAAACTGTTGTTTAAGCGACACTAACCCCAGTATTATTGTTCAGTAAAGGGTTGAGAAGATCCTAAATATAGATTAAGTAATTTGTCAAATTCTTGTTTAATAGTCATTAATATGAAAGCAAATGCTATCAAGGCAACCGTCTTCGGCCTTTAATTACTGGCACTATAGATTTCCCTATACACACCACTACTACTACTATTTCACTATAGGTTAGATTGCCTGCTTTTACCTATCCGGCCCCTGTTACGTCATCATTCAAACGTATTTTTACTATATTGGAAACTGGAAAATACCCGAAAGTAGGGTGCGTTGTCCAACAGTGAACCACCTTTTTTTTGAAGTCGCAGAACTTGCTAGAAAATAAAGCTAGAAATTTGGTTTTGATGTCATTGTTTAGGTAATTTCATAAGGTATCTTATGTATAGGTTACAAAATGCTTTTTGGACTAACTAACATCCATTAAGTAGGTTTTTAAAAAAAATGATATTTGGTTCACTGTATACTATGGGTAGTTTACATTAAACCACCCTTATTTCAACAGTGAGCCATAATGCCAGTATCAGTAAAAAATGCTGAAATGTGAAAGAAAACTAACACAATATTTGGTAATCATCTGTATTTTTAATATACATGAATAGAAAGAAATAAAAAACGTATTCTTCTAGTTTAAAAAAAAGAAAATATATTTGGTTCACTGTATACTATGAGTAGTTTACATTGAACCACCCTTACTTCAACAGTGAACCATAATGCCATTACCAGTAAAAAAAGCTGAAATATGAAAGAAAACTAACACAATATTTGGTAATCATCTGTATTTTTAATATACATGAATATAAATAAATAAAAAACGTATTCTTCTTACAAAAACTAAAAGTTATTATATATTATATATCGTGCGGTACACAGTGAGCCGGCTCAGTGAGTACTATGTGAACCAGGTTCACTGTTTAACAACCACACCATTCAACTTAAAATACGAAAAAAAGATAGGTTATAAACGGAATTGTCACAAAGCAATGTGCTCATAAAATGACTAAGACTACATCAAATTTAACACCATACAGCGTTTGGTCATATATTAATTAACAAAATATACAAAAATCCAGACACTTACTTGTGAAAAGTATCTTTTTTCGACGAAATTTAAACAAATTGCTATCACACGTCCGGCCTAAGCCGCTGCCACTGGCTCACTACGGGAGGGGGGAAGGGTTCTTAGACGGCATGTTTTAGCACGATCGGTGAAACTGGCAACGTCGCAGTTTCTTCAATATGGCGGTGGTTCAGTGTATCTTGATGGTTCACTGTTGGACAACCGACCCTACGTTCCCGGAGGTGACATGAATGAAATGTCTCTTTTACGCTTCACCGTAGTCGGGTAAAAAGTATTGTGTATTTTAACCAGAACAAACATAGTCGAATGTACCCTGAATTTCTTTGAAATCGGTTCCGGTAGCTTTTGCGTGATTTGCGCACAAACAAAGAAATCGGTAAACAGGAAAAAATCAAAACCGGTTTATTTGCGTTTTATTATGAAGTACTTATTTTTTATTTACTTTTTGATAAAATATTTAATACGAAAGCATAGTTTTGCTACGATTTTATTATATGTACATAGCTATATCCTGTGGAGAGTAAAATAAATACATTTTCATCAGTGTGATAGTTACGAGGCTGGCAACCTCATTTCACGCCGAGGTATGTATAGTGCTTTTATTCTCATAATCTGCAATGAAATATATTAAAAATACTCCAAAAAATCAACCTTTATTTTGTAGAGACTAAAAGTAGACAAAAAATAGAATTACAGAATGAAAAATTTTCAATATCCTTTCCAAAAACTGTTTCAGTATACGTTTTTACCGCGAATATTTAGATGAAATATTTTAATGTGTATTCTTGTAGTTAATAAGTCTGTAATTTGAAATTATTGGAAATTGTTTATAATATGTTATTTGCTACGTTCATGTCGATTTTATATAAATTAGGTAAATTGCAAATATAGCAAACATCGTTTATTCACGTCACAAATAAATGTGGAATATAAATTAAAAAAATGCCGGCAATTTTGTATGAAATTCCAATAAATGCCAAGTGTCAAGCCGCACCGGAAACGAGGTACTTTGCGGCCTATTATAAGGCACGTAATGTCAACATTTCATTGCATGTTTGAGAAAAAACAGCTGTCGCTGGATGGGAAAACATAATCTATTCACTATTGTTTCACTTCTTGTAATGTCCATATTGCCCACTATTTGAATTATTTTCGCGTAATGCGACTTATCTACTTGAATTCTATTTAATACCATTTTTTTACAAGCTTTTATTTTTTTCACCTGTCCCGGTGTATGTTTGTCTATCTGTAAGGGTGCGGACCCATGTCCACGGCACGGCGCCGTACGCAGTGACGCGGCGCTGCGCCCGCCATAGAAACAGTATGACGGGCGCCGCGCCGTGGACATGGGTCCGCGCCTTAATCAAATCTTGCAAGTTCAATTTGACCCACTTCCCGATTTCCGATTGAGCTGAAATTTTGCAAGAATACGTAAATCAGATGACAATGCAATATTATTATGACACGGAGCTGATTTGATGATGGAGCCGCATGGTAGCACTAGGATCACCTAAATTACATAAGATACATTCTCTGTGTTGGGGCTCATTTCATTAGTTTTGACGTGCAGTTTGCAACTACACAAAAAAGTACAGTCGGCAATAAAACATTGTCGTGTTTTGACAGAAACTTGATAAAATGCTTAATACGGAATTAGTTCTCACGCAAAATAGGCGCAGACGTAGAGTTGGGGAAAACTAGCCCGCGTAACCTATATCTAAACCTACATATTGCACTCACGGACAATGAATTCGTGTCACTTTCTATATAATTGTTCATAGAAAACGACGTTCCAATGCGGCGCAGCTGTGATGGCAAAAAAAAAACCTGAATACCCTAGACTTAATATTCCATCGACAGCTTACCTTGGCACCTGACTAATGTATATAAAGGACGTTAGATGCATCGGGGCACGCTGAGATTGAACGACGGGGCGGTTAACCGTTTATAACGCCCTGTCAGGCCGAAAAATGATCAATGGTCCAGCTAATCGACCGGCGAAGTGCGCCTACCGCAAATTACTATCTGCCATTCAAACCTGCGCCTTATCTTGAAATTGGTTCAAGATGACAAGTTCAATGAATACAAGTTAATTCAAACATTACGTTACGTATACACCAGCACTCTAAATAAGGTAAAATACACTTAAAAAAACGCCAATCCAATTGAAAATACAAAGATCTAACCTAACTAACTTAAGTTTTTGTAAAATCTACATAATATTAAAAGTCACAAATTTTATTATTTTCTTTTAATACAAAATTAAATAAATTATATTTATTCCGTTCACCGTACGAAGACCAAATTTAACCCTTCAAATGACTGGAAAGAAAATACTAAAAGAATAGACTTGTTTAATCATCATACACTCTAAAAAATCTGAGCCAACTAAGAGAGATTTTCTCTTTGTTGGCGTTAACTGAAATAAAACAAACAAGATATATTAAACATATCAACGAAAGCTGATTAATTAAACAGCAAGTTCATTATTAGTGATTAAAACAACAATCTAGAATCTTGATAATTTTAACAAATATATTCCTTGTTTCTGTCATTATTTTCTTCTTTGTATGATTCGATCATGTTCAATTAGTTACCTTATGCCCCAATGTTTGTTGAATCAAATCAGAACATGGTTAATTGAACTATGATAAACAATCAATATCATCTTAGTTGGTGCATCTAACGTCTTGTTAGGCTCGTATGGAATCAAGATGCTTGATTATAAATATCAAAATCTTGTTAGGAGCAACCATTTTTTTTTAGAGTGTACAAATAAACATTTGTCACTTTCTTCGAGCCATAGACCTCCATTTGCTCAGTATAAAAGCGAAAATGCGGTGCGATCGATCCAAGATCAAGTTAATTGGAATAGCCTATATTGTATTTGTATTGGAACCTAGTCTGATGTGAGAGGCTCTACCAATTAACTCCATGTATTTCGTACAAAGCTCCTTATTCCGGATAAAGGTTATTATGATAGTCAGTCTTATACAACTTTGGCCCAATTTTTACCATATAAGTATCGTTTTTTTCTAATGGCATTTTGAGTGTACCTTGTTGAATACTATGACCGTATTTTAAAAATTGTTGTTTTAGTGGATGTAAATATCCACACTAAAAAGGATATTCTGAATATATCGAAAACTAAATTAAAATTAAAATATTATTACTAAAAAAACCCGACCGCGGTGCACTTTGAAACTGCATAAGATCCGCCATTTTGTTTATTTTAACGAACTTCATACCCAGTGACACTCGCACCATCAAGACGAATCTAATGATGTATCATTTATCAAATTCGGATGTGCCGTTGAGTAGTTACGAGCGGACACAGGAACGGACATACATACATACAGGTCAAACACATAACCCTCCTTTGGGCTTCGCCGCAGTCGGGTAAAAAGAAAGCAAGCAGCTCCGCCTAGCAGTTTTAGTTTTTAGGTCTATTTAGTTTTAGGTATTTTAAACTTTATCTTGTTTTTCCTGTTTTAGTGTAGTATCTAAATTGTATATTGTTTATTGAATAAATTTATCCAAATTCTATTTATTTTCGTACAAACAAACACAGTTTTTAAATTATCGACAAGTTAACTTGACATTGTAGTAAATCCCTGTCAGGCTTGTGACGACTTAAATAATTCTATACTGTCTTAACTATTTGAATATTCAGTAATATTTTGCGTTTATACCGTAAGATATATCTCTTTTTTTCGTAAATATTTACGAAAAAAATATAATGTATTACAATAACTCATAAATATTGCTAAAAGGATGTTTGAACTTCAATTTTGTGACGGGTGGTACCGTGACACTCTTTCTTTTCTTTATTTACAGGAACTCTGTAGTAAAATCTTTACTAATAGTAATTGTATTGATTATTATTTCTATGTATTTAAACAAAATAGACATAAAATTACGCAACTAAGTGGGACAATCACAAAACTGACAGTCCCAAAATTTTAAAGCCGAGGTTACATGGCGCATACAAGTAAGTAATATAAAAAAGGATATTAATATTCACGTTTTAAATTATATATAATTAGTTCTATTGCTATACCAACATTACAGTCAGTCTTGCTTTACGAGTACATCTAAATATAATATGCATAAAATATAGCGATAGATAGTTTTAGCCATGAAAATTTAAATCTTTGAAAATTCGGTTAAAAATTGATTTTTCATATGGAAAAGTAACCGTTGTTCGAATACTAGGAATGTCCTTAATTTCACATACTACATTAAGTAATACTGTCACAAATGATAAACAGTTTCAATAGAAAAGTTCTGAAAACGAATACAGTTCAGGTACTTTTTAGCCGCCCATGTAACATCACCTTCATGATGTCGGTTCCGTGATTTTGGCAGTCAGCCTATATGTGACGGGGCAAAATGCCACAAAATTGACGTCACATTTCCTGCTAAATTGTAATTGAAATATAATCGTAAATTCAGTTTTCAGTTTGTCACTGTACTATTGTATACAAGACACTATAGAGTTTGTTATTTTGATTCCAGAATATTTGAAAGTTACAAAATAGCTACAGTTTATTATAGAAATGTGGTCACAAACCTGACTGATGAAATGTGTCCAGTTCACTGAAACAATGTTATTTAACCCCTAAGTTTCAAACATTGTACTTTTCAAACGAGTGGCTGACTGATTACACGATATTAATTTTGCCATTTCCACAAATGTTATATGAATTGGTAGAATTTTCGATGTGATTTCTACCGTCACAACGTTGACATGTCAGGGGGCATCAATTTCAGGTAGCATGATTTGAATTTAGTTTTAATCCGAAAATGATAAGATTAAATATAAACAATTCGTTCATATGACGCTCAAAAGAGTCTAGTTTATGGGAACAAAAAGACGTTTCTTAGTAAATATTCTTAAAGTTCCACTTTTTATATGTCGATATTGCAGAGGGACACATAAAAATGTGCTTCATTTGCCTCCTTAAAAAATAAATACCTAATATAAATTACATTATGCATATCTCACATACGAGTATTTATTAAAATAATAAACAGGTTAGGTGTCTGAATCGTTGAAATAAGGAAAAATTTATCCTTATTGTAGTAATAAATATTTGAACTCGAGGGAGATCAAAAAACCGAAATAAGGCCAAAACTGCTCTTCAACAACTTATCAAAATGTAGAACTCACCGAAAACCGAAAATTGTAAGTTATGTAAAAATGGCCGTTAACGGCTTCTCGATTCAGTTCTAAATAACAATATATTGATTTATCCCCATGAACGGAGTCCTTTAATTATAAACATTTGTATCCACGAGGTAAGTGCTTCAGTGACTAATGAACAAAATAATTGGATTCTGTAATTCGATGGAATTTTCTAATTTAAATAAATTGCCTTAGATATCGCGCCGCCGTTTGGATAACACTTGTATTTACGATTTCATTAAGAGGAATTTAAAAGGTACTTAACGAAAACACACCGAGTAGTCAGCTGGGCGGGGGCGATTAGAGATGGCGCAGTTTTTCACTCCGATAGAGCTGTGGACTTGAACTATATTATATGGGTTACTGAGCAAGAAATAATGGCTGCAGTTGTTCTCTTTTCCTGTGAAAAATGTGGTTTAGATTCTGCAATTTCCAAACGTTCTCGAATAGAAGTCTTGATTTTTTGAGGATATAATGCGATATCTTTGTCGATTGGTATTTTTAATTTAAAGACTAGTGTTTGTATACTGTTCTTCTAACGTGCCATGCGTATTTTTGCTTATACGTTACTCAAGCTAGGATGTTTACATAACGCAGTAATAATTACTTACATGGATTGAGATGAAATTTTTGCATACAAGTAAACGAAGTCCTGGATTGGAACACAAAATATTTTATATCCTGAAAGGATGTTCCATTAATAGTAACGGAAATAACGCAGGTGAAACCGCAGTGAATTGCTAGATCCGTATAATTTTTCTCTTCACAGAGAGTTAAAATACATCCGTGACTTCATCGATAATTTAAAAGAAAGGTTAGGTACCTATAGGTAGTATAGGCCATATAATATACCGTACGGTGCCTAAAAAGCGAGAGAGAGTAAAATCAACAAGTTCAAGGCTTTAAAGGGAGACTAAATTCGTGAAATAGCTCCATCGAATTTTAGCACCGATGGGAGCGTTGACACGTGGCACGCTTGCCGGAAGTTTTTTTGTTGCTGAAACAACGTCCAATACTGGGCTTCGTACCAAGAGAAATATAGCGATAGAGATACAGACCAGTTTGAACTTCGTATATTAGGATAATGCGAAGAAGTACAATATTTTATGCTAGGTACTAAATAGTACAATTTGAGTACTATTTTGCGATGGTTTATTCTCAAAAATAAAATATGGTCCGTAGTCCGTACGCAACGTATCACACCAAGAATTTGGTATTTGAGTAATTTTCAAAAAAATTGTACACAATTAAGGGATTTAATTAAAACAAAACTTAATTTATTCCTTTGTGTTACGAAAGTCACCCATATAGTTTGTATGCCTAACTTTCGTAACACAAAGGAAGCGATCGTGATTTTGTTTTTATTAGGCCCTTAACTATGTACAATTTTTTTGAAAATTATTCATTTTGAAATATCTGGTGTTTTGGGAATGCGGTATTTTGGGCATGAGCGCAAATATCTATGGCATATGTCACCCAAAACTACCCTTGAGACGATCAGATATTTTTCCACGCTTCTTTGCAAGTTTATCCTCCTCCTCTGATTGAACGCAACCACGGTTACGTGCCAGACGTTGACTTTTGTGTCTCAGAGTACATGTAAAGAATGAAGAAATAGAGTATTTACAGATAACACGTATAAATCAACCATTTTTCTTATGTTTAGTACCTGAGACCTACAACTTTGACCTCGTCTGGGGGCTAAAAGCAACGTACTAATGTTCTGTTATTTTGTATGAGGTATGTTTTCGGGAGTGTACAACAACATAGGTTATATAAGAATCGGCCTTGAGGCTATCAGGTAAATTTGGACCCTAATTTTGCCACTTCACGACCTTCTGGCATGTATTTAGCAACGGCTTACTGTTCTGGCAATATTACCTCGAGATTACTAACGTAAAAAACTAAACCCAAAACTACCCCTGAGGCGATCAGATATTTTTCCAGGTTTTTTTGCAAGTTTACGGTCCTCCCCTAGGCAAATGCAACCACTCCGGGGTACCAGACGTTGAGATTCTAACTGGAAGTAGACCGAAATAATGGAGAAACAGAGCATTTTCATGAGGAAATCAGATGAACATTTCGCCCGTGCCTCCTAGACCAATATAAATATCTGACATAAGTACGTAAGTCAGTGGCAAACTGTTGCCTCATAAATTGTGGTGCATAATTGTTATTTTTAATTCTCAAACTCTGAAATAATATTGCACAAAAACCTTTACCAGTCCGTAACAACGCTTCAATTCATCCCCTGTGCCGTTCAGATGAAAACCCAAAAAAATTTGTAAAACCGGAAAGTCGAAATTTTCACTGGCAACGGGATAAAGTAGAAATGCTGGCGATATTTCTAATTGCCCTCGGGCGACGTCGCTGGACGTTAGTGAAAGAAAACGGACCAATGGTTCGGCCCGAATACCTATTACACCCTGTGAATGCGGTAAAGGTTTGCCTTTCAGTACTCTGCTTTGTGAACAATGCATAAATTGAACTACATATGTATAGAGATTTTCCTACAGAGCTTTGAAAACTTCAGCATTACTATGCGTATTTTGTCATTAGGCATATTGTATCATATTCTAATAAGCATTGGTATTTAGCTAATCGAGTTTAAGTGTTACCTATTGTCATGTTATTGTTACTAACAATTTACGAGTATCTGGGTTGTATACGCCTGAAATAAAGACTTTCTAGACAATTATATTACCGTAGGTAGCCCAAAATGTTATTGGTAGTCTATATTGACCAATATTTTAACATTATTGTACCTACCTACATTATTTCTGTAATAGCGCAATAAGGTTAGGAATGTCCACATAACTTGATTACGTGTAGCCATAAATACACCCGATTTTCATTTAGCTAACTTAATCCTATAGGCAACAAAAATGATAGATTCCTTGCGGTAAGTTTAATTAAGTTGCTTATGCTGAAACAACTTACCAAAACTAGTTAGTAACTAAATAATTAAAGTTGTGCCAAGTTATGACGATGTAAGCGAATGAATTCTCGCGGGAGCTGGTCTTGTAGTCCCCTTTTATGTAGTGGAGGGTCACATCATAATCAACTTTTCTTTATACGTCAGAATGAGGAAAACATTATTTTTACGTGATTTTTTATAGGAGCTCTTACGGATTATGATACAGGCTCTCTCTCTCTCCACGCGGAGACTAATGCTATTTGATTGTCTACTCGCCCGTAAATCCAGTTTATAAATAATGAAAATGACCAACGAAAGAAAGTTTTATTGAGTAATTGTTATTTTTCTTCAGATAAAAGTCTCATTGAGAAATAGTTATTTTTCTTAAAAAAAATTTGTTAAATATATTATAACTCTTAGATCAAGTGAGAAATGATTTTGAAAATTACCGGCGTTGCGGAGCTGAATAGAGGATACTTAAGTGTTATCGTAACAATGAAATCCTAATTGTGTTCCATAGTCTTGGTAATGTCGAAAATATCCCTAGTGTATCTACGTTTTATTCACAGCGGTACTTTATTAAGACGAATGAACCAAAGGAAGCAATTGTGCAAAGTTGTAGCAAGTACTAACAAAGCGGGTGCCGTCACAGGTGCTCCGCCGTTGTTTGTTTCACTACATTACACTACAATGGCGGCTAGTGGACACAATACAAGGGAATGTTATTGTTCCAACCTTACATGACTCTAAATTCTGAATAATATTTCATGCGGGCTTACATTTTCTTGTTCGTCATCTGAGAGGACATTATATTATAACTTGCCGTCGCCTTAAGGTGATTCAAGTCGGCCTGTTTTCCATACAAACATAAAGAGGGTCATTTTTTGCTTCAATTCCATTTTCCATAAAAATCAACTTTCATTTAATAAGAATGAAATAGTTTACAAAAACTCTTACACAAAAATACAAATGTCAAAGTTCCTAGCTTTACTAGTTTCCGCTGTGCGTTGATGAGTCAGTCAGTCTCTCAGTCAGTCAGGACTTTTCCTTTTATATGTATAGATGGATAAATTGGTATGAAAAAATATTCTTTGATGCATTTAATATTCTCATTCTTATGGGATTTTTTAAAATCCTTATTCTGTTAATCATTTTCCGGAATCAACTTCCTTAAACACCCAATTAAAATAATAAGGCACAGAATTAATTAAAAAAAGGTCAAGTGCGAGTTGAACTCGCGCACCTAGGGTTCCGTACAAACTCATAAGTAGATACATGAATAGTTCAAGAAAAACTCTATGGCGATTAGTTTAGTAGGAGCAAATAAGTATGTATTACGATTTTTGCAAATTTCTCAAAAACGGTACAAGTTAGGAAAACCGTTATATTTTTCCTGTAATATTTAGGATGACATTAATAATTGGTAATTATTACAGATTTTTCTGTTATAATTTATAATATCGATAATAACGTTATAATAATGATAGCATTTGGTTCCTTACAAACGAAAATGAATGTTAAGTAATTCATTGTTTAATATTATGGTCCAGGGAGCCTGTAAAAAAAATGTGTACGTGAAGCACGCGGCTCGAATGAGTGGACACCCTTGCTACCACTAAACAAACCGCCCCTTAGTTAAAATAGAACACTTATACAATGTTTTTTTATTTATTTATGCCACACCTGGTCATAAAGTGGCTTTTTCCGCACGCTACGCGTACGGAAAAAGCCGCTTTCTGGCCAAGTGTAGACATAAAATGATGTACAAAACACGGGAGGTAATAAAGAAAGCCCTCGATCGCATATTTACGTCCCTCGCTTGCAGCTCGGGCCGCAAACTTTTGCGATTTCGGCCTTTCTTTGTATTACCACTTAGTAGTTGTGTAATGTACTAAATCTGTGACCCATTTGGTCAATAAAATGGCCACTTTAGGCAATCGAGAGTTATACGAATAATTAATACGATGGGTGTTAAGATCATTAAGTACGTACATAGAGTATTATAGATAGGTAGCTAAACTTAAGTCACTTACCTATAATACGCCGTGATTAGTAGGCTGAGCCGCCATATTGTAATTAAAGCTTGCTCTTAGCCAAGCCTCGCGGCACATCCTTAGCTAATATTAGTACATTACACAACTAGGGTGGTAATACAAAGAAAGGCCGAGATCGCAGAAGTTTGCGGCAAGAGCTGCAAGCGAGGGACGTTAATATGCGATCGAGGGCTTTCTTTATTACCTCCCGTGTTGTGTACATCATTTTATGTCTACACTTGGCCAGAAAGCCGCTTTTTCCGTATGCGCAGCGTGTGGAAAAAGCCACTTTATGGCCAGGTGTGGCATAAAATATATTATTATGTAGAGTTAGCCTAAAAAGTAGCTGGACAATTTGCTATATATAGTTCCAGGAGAGTTGAGGTGAGTGATTACTAGGGTGGGTCACTTTTTTATAAAAAAAAAACTGTTTTGCTACTAGGCACAGCAAAAAAAATCCCAGAAAAGGATTATAGAAAATTTGGTTCGTTTAAACTAACGGCATAACATTGGTTTTGTGCAGTGTAAGCAAATTCGTAAATAAGAAACATCGCTGATTTTGCGTAAAAAAGGCGATCGCCTCTCATTACAGCAACGTAGAAAAAATTTAGGGATTATCTCGGGAGTTTAACCCAGTGAAATGAAAATTTCACAGTTTTCTATTTGGAAATTTCCTTCCCTTTTAATGAAAGGGCACGGTACTATAATTACTACTGCTCCTGACTTTGGATTTAGGAACATCTGTTATAATTAAAAACAATAGCTGCCCCAATAACTCTTATGCTAGCTACTTCTGCTGTTAGATCATTTTATTATTAACTGTAAAGCTTGATTTACTTTTGAAACATGACCGTGTATAGATAAGTACTTCTTATATTTTTTTCAACCGTTTTCAAAAATTTTGAATTTTTCTAGAACACTCCATTGAGGATTTATATTTGTGTAGAATCTGTAGAATAGAATAGAATAGAATAGAATAGAATCATTTTTATGGTCAGAAAGTGAGTAGTTATAAATAGATGTTAACAATAGTATTTTAGTTCGTCACAATCAGCCAGAATATGGCGTACAATATTTCCTACCTATTCTCATTGCATGTCATTGAAGAAAGTATTGTTATATCGGGATTAATTAAAGTAAAATTTTAGAAAAATATTAATAAGTAATGAAAAAGTCAAAAGTAAATAATTATCAATGTTATGCAGGGAAAATAGTGATAAGATGTCAATGTACAATATTATAAAATTTAATAACCACATTTTTACTAAAAAAAACCCGACCGCGGTGCACTTTGAAACTGCATAAAATCCGCCATTTTGTTTATTTTGTAATAGACAGTTGGAGGTGGAGTCTATGGGGGTTTGAAGTAATACTCCTTCATGATGATATTCGTTGTATTCAGTACAAGACAATATCCAAGACAAGACCAAAGACAAAGACGTGTCTTAAAGCTAGTTAAATCTATTTATAATATATTAATGCTTACTTGCTATAACCCAAATCCGTGCGTCACATGTCGTAAACAGTAACGAATAGTTACTGTTAATTCATCATATTACATCTCCCCCGAAAGTTCACTCTTCACCCCCTCATGCAACAAAAAAATGTGACGAACGCAGTTGAGAGTCACAAATACATTAAGACAGGGGTTCCCAAACTGTGCGCCGCGGCGCCCTGGGGCGCCGCGGAAAGTGTAGAGGGGCGCCGCGAGTCGATCCTTATATCTATTCCATTATATCTATTTCAAATAGCTAACTAGGGTAGGGCGCCGTGACGAAGTACGAACCTTGTAAGGGCGCCGCGGGCTGAAAAAGATTGGGAACCCCTGCATTAAGACGTTATAAGTCTCCAACGGTTTTCACGGAGGGCACGGTAGTCCAAAACACCATGAGCAAACACGAAGGACTAGCGCTCTAACTTCCCTGACACAAAAATCAAAATAATTATGTACCGTACCTGGACATTAAACCTTCTGTATATTCATTATTCAAGTTATATTGTTACTTAGACAATTTAAGGATTTGATGCTATCCCGAACTCTCGGTTGATCAGACCTAGAAATGCAGGTATATCTCGTCATAAACTCTTTGAAATATAAAAAAAAAATCTGGAGAAATATTATTACTAAAATGCAAAATCAAATACATATTTTCGGTAAGTAGGTCATACTAAAATCTCATTATAATTGACATAATGCCGACGCTATGCGCGGGCGCGATGAGCGGCGCACGGGCGCAATGACCGCCGCGTGCTGACCGAGCAGAATATTGTTCTACATACTGTATCATATTGCGAAATACCTATATCTTTATACAAATAAAAAAAAATACTTTAAATTCCTGTAGAATCGTAATGGTCAAAACAGCGATTCAAATTTTTACGTAAAAAAAAACGAACTGATTAATTTTGCTAAGCACATCTTTTTATAAAATGCAATAATAAACTAGATTTTAATTATATTTAGTTTCTGAAATATTAGTTTATTTAAACCAATATCTACTATTTATTAACTTAATGTACCTTAATTATCGCGAAACTAAATAACATACTGTATCAGTAGTTAACGCACATAGGTAAATAAACTATTTAAAAAAAAATTAATCTTATGAGAACCCTAATTATATTACTTCACAATATTATTTTAAAAACTTACATTAGTTATAGTCAATCTACCAGTGGATCAATCTGACGCTGCGCTAGGTAGCCTCGGGGCGGGCCGCGGGTCACGTTGGCGGGCACGACGCTCGATGATGCTGCTGATGCTCGATGACGGGCCGGGCTAACCCTGGACTCCCTCGAACATGGGCCGGGATTTCCCTGGACACCTCTTGAAGTGGGCCGGGATAACCCTGGACACCTCTTGAATTGCGAGCCGGGATAACCCTGGACAACGCTTTTCTTTTCTTGAGACTTGCTGGCTTCTTTCAAAGTGATTTTCTTCTTGCTTCATATTATTTTTCGATTTTAATTTTAAGTTTCTTTTTTAAACATGATTTTAGGCTTCATTCTTCATAACTTTTTTCTTGAGTCTTCAATAATTTTATTGTTGTAAATACTTTTCTTCACACTCGATTTGTTTGATTTTCTTTCTTGATTTCTTCTGATTATCTGGTTATTTTTTCTTTATTTTCTTTGGTTCGCTGGCAGGATCGCCATGTAATAGAGAAGTTGGAGGTGGAGTCTATGGGGGTTTGAAGTAATACTCCTTCATGATGATATTCGTTGTATTCAGTACAAGACAATATCCAAGACAAGACCAAAGACAAAGACGTGTCTTAAAGCTAGTTAAATCTATTTATAATATATTAATGCTTACTTGCTATAACCCAAATCCGTGCGTCACATGTCGTAAACAGTAACGAATAGTTACTGTTAATTCATCATATTACAATTTTAACGAACTTCATACCCAGTGACACTCGCACCATCAAGACGAATCTTATCATTTATCAAAATCGGATGTGCCGTTGAGTAGTTACGAGCGGACACAGGAACGGACATACATACATACATACAGGTCAAACACATAACCCTCCTTTGGGCTTCGCCGCAGTCGGGTAAAAAATGATCATTAGAATAATTAAACATTAGGATGTCTTAAACGCTAAATTATTTATCATAGGTCATTGTCATTCCCAAAATGTTCATTAATACTGTAATACAATTTATTTTAGCATCAATTAAATCATTTGTTTTTAAATTTTTGAAAGTCAAAAGACTCGGTAAATGGTTGAAAACTTTAACTGAGATGTAGATAAAGTAATGTATGCAACTGTACATGATTACTTAAGCCTTAAAACATTCGTGTGATCTTTTTATGAAACTCCCCTTCGGCCTAAACTACACTTGTGTTTTAAGGCCTCTCATTATGAATCAGTTGCATAAACTACTATTATTAAATAATTATGACAACAGTTCAACTAATTTTAGAAACCAAAAGTTCGCCAAAAGTCACTTACATCCGGCAACATACGCGTCATACGTCAGGTAACGTAGGTACTTAGCGCCTTTCTCTAACGTGTTATACATGTGAGAGAGATAGCATGCATCGCGCGTGTGTATGTCGTAACGTTGCAAGTGGTCCCTACTGCATGCCGTTGGCAGTTCGCAGCGAATGGACCGTAAACTCGCTGATCGGGGCGACGAGAGCCTTCAACAATCCTTTTATGCTCTGTAATACACGATCGAAAGGATAAACGCGTTGAAAAGCGCTTTCATGACGTTCTTTGTATCAGACATCAAACACAAGACGCAATATCGCATTGATACTATTTGATACGTGTCTTTACGGATCTATACCTACATAAATTTAATAATCATTCATATTTGTATTTTGTATTTTTCTAGAATTTTATGGTGGTTACTTATTATGATAGTGTTGTTATGGTGCTTCTCTGACAAAAGTATTTAACAGTCACGAAAGAAACAGATCGCGTCATCACCATGTAACAAAACAAATCCCAAATTATTCAAGAATCCAAATAAAACTGATTTATTTAATTATTCCTGCTACAGACAGTCACGAAGGTAAATATCAAAGGAAACTACTGCTGAAAGTTGACCGGCCGGTTCTCCGATGTTCGCCTTAAACCGCATTTCTCCCTTTGAAAACTTAATTATGGGCCTCCCTCAACGCCCAACTTGCCGCGACAGTGTTGTTTCAACGTTTTCATGCCATTAACTGACTATTAAGTGAAGTGTTACTTAGCCTTGCGAAAGCTAAATATGTGTGGCAGTTGCTCGCCAACTCCCGGAACTTCGGCCTCTATTTGATTTGCTACCCCAGTAAATAATTGAGTCCCACTGTGGCATAGGAGCTTCGCTATAAATAACTTACTTATTCTTGATTGAGCATCTAAGGAGACCCTAACAAAACAGATAAATTAATAGTTGCCCGTTGCACATTCTGCCAACCCTAATAAATATTATTTAGTGAAACCAATTGAAACGATATCCACTGTACGTATTAAATCAATTTAGATTTCACCGATAGAAGTTTTCATTTGAAAGGATTTGTGTTAACTTGCTGTCTTCTGTGCACATACTGCAAACTAGATAAGATTAACAATCAGGAATTAAGCACAGTTAGTTGAATAGGAGTGCATGTGACGAGCTAACTCTGAAACGAAATTGAGTTCAACGTGGGTAGGGTTGATACATTTGTATACCTAGTGTCCATAGCTGACTCCAGTGATTAATGGAAATGGAGCTTTGTTTTTTTCTTAATCCCACGCTACTATAATGGAAAATGAGAATGCAGCTACAATTCAGTTAAATTTAAAAGATATTCATCTATTTAAACTTTGTTTTACAAATAAGTACAAGACTTTACAAACCATGCATTTAATGTGTATTTATTCCTAGAAATCTTAAAAAAAGAAACATTCTTTAAGTAAACAGTAACACTATTTTGCGACATTTAAGGTAACCATTAATTTAGTGAATGAAGAAAGTCGCAGATATGTTAAGACCCGAATTTATGATAATTTTCAATGTTTATGCATTCGATAAATCATATTGCACAGACAAAAGTGGGGTAAGTAATCTGGGTAAGTGCCAACCCTAGCAGAACGAACGTGGCGGCTACCGCGGGGCCGGCTCTGAAAGCCGCTTATTGAGTCATGAATGAATATCAATAAGCACCTCAATATCGTTACCTCCAGAACCGTATTTTAATCAAAAACCTTTCCATTACAGATATTAATGCAATAGTTAATCCCGCGTATGCTGCAACAAAATTAGCAAAAACTGGAAATGCGATGTATTATATAAAGATAGGTTTTACCACCTTTTCCTTATAACCCTTCGTACTTATGCCTTGTTCCGTATCTGTCCCAGTTCCATTTAATTATGCTTATGTTTGAAATATCAAAGTTAATTTTGTAACAGCAAATTTTTTACAACGACGTACGAACGGTTAGTATTGTGGCATTTGTGACGACCGATAGTGTTGCATTTTCTTTGGTTAGGGTTTTCTTGTACACATATTAAATATTTTTTATTACAATTTCTAAAAAGGTTACGGCACCTATAAAGATTCCTACCTGTGACATAAAACTTCAACTTCCCTATGAGTTAGACTATAGGTGAAAACTGAAAATATTGGTTTCCAATGGTCATTCTTCCTTTTATAAAAAAAAGTATGAACAAAGGAGTGACACTATTTTGTAAGAGTAGATGGTATGAAACCTTCACAATATTACTGATAATAAATCTAACTATCCATGTACAATACATGTATTTATCTAAACTAGCAGAGTTTCGTGGAACTCTGTAACATTCGCAATGTCCTCTTTTACCCGAGTGGCAATGCAATGGCAACTGAGTGCTGTACCTGTACGTTTTATTTTGTGCACATAATGTCGCCAGTTTCGCCGTATACCGTGCCACAGCAAATTAAAACTTTTCTATTTAGAAGAAACATTGCCCCAACGGTGCCATGTGGGAGTACGAACAGAACTAATAATGCGGTGTCTAGTTGAAAACATCTATTGTTTTTGTTTGTTGTATGTTTCGTCGATATCAAAGTTTGACGAGAATGTCCTTTTGTATCAACATGTGTACGTGCAAGTCCCTTTGAAACAAGAATTGGATAAGTTAGCTACAATTCCGCAAAAACTTTGCACAAATATTACATAGGTACTTTTGAAGGAATTTGCTATTGGTCATTTAATATTTAGCTGATTACTTTTATTTTGGTGATCTTCTTCTTTGTAGTACACTCTTGTCAGTGGTCGTGACTGTTTGGATGTTGTATCATAACTGATCTTCACTTCCGGTTTCTTGTTGGTGGACTTTCAAACTTTCCTTCGCGATGTCTCTTCATTTCTGGCGGTTGAAAGTGTTGCGAGAGCACTCAGCCACGGATGATTTGGTGAGTGCCTTTAGTAGGTTTGTCCATCGGGTAGGAGATCGTCTTCTAAATCTTTTCCTTTCTACCTGACCTTGTACTACTAGCCGCTCTATCGATCCATCATTCCTGGAGATGTGGAATGATGGATCGATAGAGCGAAGAAGCAAAGAACTTGATAATTGCATAGTTGACGAAAGCCGTTGTATTTTGGTGGTACTCTGCTACATTACAAATTTTATAACACACCCAGGGCAGCGAAATAAAGAATGACCCAAATCGCAGCATTATCAATAAATATACAATCTGGGGGCTTTCTTTATTTTTGACTATGGTGTGTACCACTAGCGTGGCGTCCAAAGAACTCGATTCCTACCGGCTTACCTAATATCAGGCATTTGAGCACATTATTCTACAGCTCTAACGGAAAATGTACGCCAAATCTGCACCAGCTTGCCCACGCACATCATTTACGCCACGCCACTCGTGTGTACACAATACTATACCTAGATAAATTACCGAGAGCACGGAATGCATATGTAGTGGTGTTTTGTGTTTACAGGCATTCTATATTGAATTTTCTATTTTCCCGTACCATCAGCATAAAAAGAGTTTTGTTATACATATATTGAAGAAGTGAACACCAATATAACGTCAGTGTCGAATTCTAAACATTATTGAAATAAAGAGATTATTCTCATGTTCATGCGAGCGGTACAACCACTACAAATGCAATTCCGAGCTCTCGATAATTCATATACGTGTTTCTCGGGCCAGGAAGTGGGATTTGTTGGAAAATACCACTTACTTTACCGGAACTCTTAATCCGGTTTTATTCTTTACTTACATTACAAGTGAAGGAAAATTATATGCTAAAGTTAACCGTGTTAATACAAATTGTTATAGATGCACTAATAAAATACTGTCAAATGCGCCCAGGTTGATAGATTGTAAAGTGCCTGTCACTCTAGCGGCAAATACCTTTCAGCTCAACAAAGATGAACGCCTGAATTAGGCGAACTGAATAGGGTACTTGCCTGTAATCTGATGAAAATTTACAATAATTAACTAAACTAGTCCTATTTATTTCGCGCTTTGAAAAGATCTAAAACTAAAAATTATATTTGACCAGTGAGTAAGTAAAATGACATCATATTTACTGTTTTCACAGGAACTTCATACTATTTGAGCGTTTTGACACTTGTTAAAAATTAACTGATTTGACATGTCAGGAAAATACCCTATTGATAGTTCAACATACACAAATGTTGCCGTAATCAATAAGTGCTGTTTTATCGATATTTAAAAAATGTCTAGGGGTATTAGAAGTTTGGTTATCAAAATAACTTTCAACGTATGGCTTAGTCATATAGTACATTACACAACTAGGGTGGTAATACAAAGAAAGGCCGAAATCGCAGATGTAAGTGGTCTTCCTTTAATTATTACATTCCAATCCATTCTTTTCTATTTGAACTGCAACTAACTTTGTAATCGCATGTATTTGTATAGGATTACAAACTTATGGGTGCAGTTATGACTGACATTACAACATATTTAGGTTTTTAAGGACTTGATAGGCTAAAAACTAACTATGTTTAAAATTTGGAGCTTATAGGTCTGCTAGAAGTACCTTAGAATTATGATGATCAGTGAGTCAGTGAATCAGTGAGTCAGTGACAAAACTAAGGAACTTTGACATGCAATAGTTCTTAAACCACACATTCAAATTGAATTATATTGTGTATGTAAGTCTTATTGTGCCCTATATATTCCTGAAATTTCAGGGCTCTAGCTTTAGCCAGTACAAAATTACGGGAGGCTGAAAATGGCCTGAATGGCTTCGAGAAAAGGATGGTACGGCCGTGCCTTTGTTTTGCTCGACTTGGCGGGGGCACTACCGTGCCCCCAGATATTACTACATGTGGCCTTATATCAACCTAATTTGTACATGGATTGCAGTAATAACATTTCAACCATCAAATAGCATATAGCTAAGCTGCAGCGTTACACGAGAACAGCTGATTCAGTTCGATACATAAACGAGTTTATCAATACACATAATATACCATCTACAAGAACTTGAACTCACTCCACGATTCCGTTACGCGGTAATTGGCTAAGTAAAGTTTTTCAAAGATGTGTGCGTTTTTGATAGTTCCCGACGTAATGAACTAGAATTTTTGTAAAATATTTTTTTCAATTCCCGATATGAAGCATTGAATTAAGGACGCCAAAATGTCGAGTGTGTATGTCCGTCTTAATAAAATAGGTATCTTTTGTGGTATGTGGTATGTTGACTGACAAATGTCATTTGCGACAACCAAAAAAATCAATGATTTTCTGTTAAGGTATTTGTGTGTTCGTTGTTATTAGATCTTTGTGCTGGCCTTTGGATTGAAAAATAACTGGCCAAGAGCATGTCGGACCATGCTCAGTGTAGGGTTCCATAGCCGTAACTATAAGGTAAAAAATACGATGTAAAAAAAGTACAACAACAAAAGAGCGTATCTTCATAGCAATTACGTCCTTTTGTTGAGAAGCGCAGTTTATCGGCAATAACTCAAAAACGGTACATTTGATCTTGTTGAAAATAATTTTCGTTCAAACCATGGATAAGCACAATGTTGCTAAAATTAAGAAGTGTTAAAGCATGATGTACGTACTCGTCATTAGCATAAAGTTTGCGATAACTGTATACTTAAATACTTATCAAACTTCTCTTATATTGATTTTCACAATATTTGTTTACATTTTGTTTTGTTACAATTGACAGCTGACAGCCGACACAGAGCTCGCATAGACAATTGTTTAATGTTTATAACAAACTTAGGCACTAATTTTGTCAGCCTGGCTTCCCTTCTTAATCTAGAATTTAAAACAATTTTTCGAAAAACTACAGGGAGTAAAAATGCGGTAGCGATATTTTCTGGACCTCAACGACGAGGCCTATCGAAAACATATATAAACTACACATCTTTGAAATACTTGACCTACCCAATTATTATTAAATATCGCCATCGTGGAAAAAAAAACGAGCGTTATGCGATAGAGAGAGAGACGGTCGGATGCGAGTCAGCTCCATCCGGTCATCCGACGCGAACGGCAGTTTTGTTAGGGAGAGAGGCTGTACGTAGTATTAATTCTTATTCTGTAATAACACACATACATGTAGTCATGTACGAGTGCTGAATTACAGCCACAGCACTCCAACAAGTGCCTACCGACTCGGGTTAAGTGACAACAGTATCACATATCTGTTAGCACAAAACTAGCCTTCAGGGTAAGCAGCGTGAAGTCGGCTAAGTGAGATAAATTGCTATTTTAATTAATGCCCGCGTCGCCCGTTGGCCGCCGGTGGCCGCCCCGGAAAATTCTCAAAGCCTAGCCAGCTTTAGCATGCAAATTGCCACCACGATATTGACCTGATAGAATGGGTAATTCTCAAGTGGAAATAATACGTATTGGCCGAGAAAAATTTTTGTAAGTGGGTTAACTCGTTATCGATTCCGGGTTGATATTCTATTCACGGAACTATACGCCCCCAATGGATCTATGTCGACAGGTTAAAAGAAGTTTAATAACACTTGTATTTCACCGTAGCGTATTATATTAATTATAATAATGAGCTATTGGCGCATTGCGGAAATACAGAGGTACCTTTTTTATAATTCAAAGTTGGTTAATTTATTACTCTTGTTACCTTATCCTTCATGAAGTTATTCCACTTGAGCAATCTGAATTAGGCCAGAAACCCAATTTTCGGGCTCAATCGAATTTAATCTGTAAATCGGGATTCCATTCGAGTACATCAAGCGCTTTTATTCCATACATCTCACGATAAATATGCATTTCGAACGACTAGGGAATAAGGCTTCAGAACACATTGCCGAATTTCAATTGGGGATTTGGGACACGTAATTTAAAAGTTTGGATAAGCCACTAGTCAGCATAATGTTCAGGAGAGCGGTAAGTTTTAGTATTTAGTAGAGAACTTTACCACCCTCTATATTCGCAGTAATCCCTGGATATCGGCTGGCTTCGCGCTAAAGTGCATCTCGGTCAGCTTGATAGTCGAATCAATTTACATCGGACTAGCATATTAATACGGTTTTAATGATCCCACACTAACAGGAACTTTTCGTTTGGCACTATGAGTGAAAATGCGATAAGGGATTAAATCCGCAAACATTAGCTTGCTTGATTTAGACCATGCCAGCAAATTATCGCAGGCACAATTGAAACAAAGAAGGATTTTCTTCAATCTTTAATCTTAAATTAAAGAAGCACCATGAACTGCGGCAACTAAAGAATAGGCTAATGAAAATATATGAATATTGATTCAGAGTATGAAACTAATATACTTACTCCTTCTTTCTTTTCTGTGCTTCTCAGTAGATTAAATCCCAGATGTTTTTTTTAACCACATTTGCACAGAAAGCTCTATAAAGCCCTTTATCTCGAAGTAATTTCAATAAAAAAGCGACAAGTCGCCAAACCGCAAGATTAAAGTCTTGGCGTGATCCCGACAAATTGGCCGGCTAATGAGATAGTGGGGACGCGAGCGAGATTAAGCCTAAAATGAATCAAAGTTATCCTTCGCCCTTCGCCCTTTGCCACTCGACGTACCCATCACCCAGCGCATCGCTACTAAGTGTATCAATTAAAATTACCAATGCGTCAGGCCTTATAACTAATCGAAATTCGCAAACATATCGAACTCTAAAACTTAAGAGAGGTACGATTAATTTTAAATATCTAATTATGGCCGATTATCACGTTTTAGCGACACAAATGATCACGTACGCGCTACTCAGCTAAATGAAAATGATCCCATTACACGCTATAACCTAATATCGCAATAATATGGGCAGGTTTACACGCATTGCGCGCCACAGGCAAACAAAATGACACACAAAGAGCCCGTGGGTGAGGTTTAATAAAATGATAACAAGCACCCGCATTCACCCGCCCGTCTGTTTGCAGTTTACCCAATTTCATGCGAACTCGATAATGCAAATTTTCAGGATTTGTAGATAATGATACCGGGTAATAAACATCACCTACCTACATAACTTAATATTTTAATTTACAGCAGATTGTAGTTAAGGAAATGGGTTGCTTGTAATTAAAAAATTCACAGACGTTATTAAGTTTTGATGTATGTATAAAAAGTAAGGGGTCAGGAAAATGGCTGGTAAGCCGACGGGCAAACCTGCCTAAAGCGTTAAATTTACAATGAGAGGCGGTTTGGCCGGCCGGTATGCGCTCGTCTGATACCGCCGGTGCTTCGCAGAAACTTTAAAATTCTGTTAAATAACCGCATTCGTTGCCAAAGCAAATTATGCCTATTTAATTAGAGCAATTTTAATAAATGAGGCTTTGCTTGTATTGAAGGGCCGTAGGGCGTTTTAGTAAGAGTTAGTTTTTGCGTTTTTGCCGTGGATATCAAAGTTCTGTGCATTAAAAGCCTAATTTTCTTTCTAGGTCTTTAAAGACAAACCGTCTAGTACCACTAGACCTTTATGATAAAAATACAGTCATAGGTACAGTCAGCATCAAATAATCAGTAACATCCAAAGTACCATAAATATCGCAACACATCTTTATTACAGATGCACACTTTCTGCACATAGATGCATAAAGTTATGTGAAAATATATCTGGCGCTTTAAAACCTACATTTACATACTAGGTATTTGATGCTAACTGTACCCACGCTGTTAACTATTGTGTTTCAAAGGGAATAAAGCTTATTTTCTGAAAGTTGAATGACTCCGATACAATCCTCTAATATTCCTAAAGGCAAACAGATAATGGTATCAATTAAATAAGTACAACCGCCCACCACCAGACCTCCCGTATAATCCTGTCCGCTCAATATCACTAATAGCCAGTGTCATTAGATTTGAATTTGTGTCAGGTGTCTACACATTATTGCAATGTACAAGCTTATATGACTCTCGCAGGCTTGGAGTTAGTGGCATTTATTTGGGGTTTAGTTGATAGACTGTGATATTGCTAGTCAGTCATTGTTAGGGATTTGAATTAGAAATGAAATTTCCGTTGTGTTTCCGAGAATGGAACTATTTTGGTTTGTGGATGAATCAATACCCTATACAGGGTGGAAAAAATGTATGGGCCCTAGAGGGGAGCTGCCTTAAATCCTTTAGTTTCTCATTTTACTGCAAGGAAACATTCCTTTATTTTTAAAAAGAATCAAAACTGCATTCAAAGATTTTTTTCCACCCTGTAGAGCAAGAGACAACCTGATATGTTTTTTTTAGAAAAACTAATTTAGCCCACGAGATATTAAACGTTTAATAAATATTGACATTATAATTTGATGTATTTTTTTTATTCATATGAGCTTAAATACTTAGATATAGGACGGAAAATATTTCCATGAAATTTACCTAGTCGTGAATCTAGGCCCTATTAAACTTCTAATAACAAGCCTGGGTCTCAAGGGTATTTATTATGCAAATGTTGCTAGGCAGACGTCTTTGTAATTATCACCAAGGCCTGTAAATTATCATTATTATCAGACCACAAATTGATGAGTGGGCTCATCTCTTTCTGCCGAGTTTTCCTTTCCTTGTGTCCACTCCCTACGTCCGTTTACGATCTCACTGACCCAATATTATGTGCTTTTTACAACCTCCATCATCACGCGGCAATGTTTTACGACAAATATCATTTTATAGCGCAACGAGCACCTCAACAGGATCTTATTACAGTTAGGAAAATAACAAAGCCGGTCTGCGCACAGTCCAGCTTACGAAAAAATGCGGAGGTTTATCAACAGCGCTGGCTTGTAATTACGGGCCTGAAATGGTTCATTTCCAGGATAATCAAAGGGGTAACTTGTAAACAAAGGAATATTTACTAGCTCCTTTAAATAGACTGTGATAGGATACGAACTTAGTAACCAATCACTGACACATTGTTTAAATTAACGATAAAACGAATACAGTCATATCCCATATCAATGAATAATCTAGGCTTAGTGCTAGTACCCTACTAGTAGCCTAGTAAAACTAACTACTTAATCCATTCCGATGTGAAGAGACGTGTAGCTTTAATACGGTAATAAAATTTGAAAGCAAAGTATTACTTACACGAGCGCTTCTGTTCCACTAAAAAGTACTGAACGTATAAGACTAAAACCACGCGTAATTATCCCAAGAGAAAGGGTAATATAAAGTTAGTGGCTTTTAACATGCTCAAGCGTTCAGCAAACTGCGGCTCGCTGGAACTTCAAATGTAAACTCCACGTTAGAGTTATCGTACGCGAACGGAGATAATTTGAATAATTTTCGACAGAAATTTAATTCATATTATAAAACTTAAATTCACGAATTGAACACAAACCAAACAATAATATTTATTCTTATGGATTTGGAACTGAATAACTTTATTACCGCGTAGCGTAGGAGATTTCGTTTCACCGCGTATGTTATCTGTAGTTATAAAGTCAGTGGGTATTCGTTAAGAAAAAAAACGAGGGAATGTTGTTGTTTGGCGATATCGTCTACTAATTACTGAGAATCGGACAATAGACTGATTTTAGAATTACTTAGTCTTAAATCAAGGTAAAGTTGTAATTAAAATAATATTTCTTCAGATAAAGTGACATTGTTAAGTTTTAAATTTGTTAGGTATTTATTGTTTTGATTTGATGTTCACTTAAGGTGAGTAAACTTTTATAGCAATACTTGTGCTTGTACGATAGTACATTCTGTAGGTAGTCAGTTTACAAAATGGAGACATTTGAATACAGTGAGCGCAAATTCTGTTTCGCTGGTGCCACAATCCTATTATTGAATAGTGATCCATGATTATTGTATGTGAAATATAAATATTTTCGTCAATAGGGTACTTGACTGTAACCGAAATTTGTAAAAATTACACACGGTGGGAAACGAGTAACCCGACGTATTTTAACCACGTATTCCTGATGGTATTAGAAGTAAATAATGGTATATCAACTATATAAACATTATTTACTTGTATAAGTATAAGCTCCAGTTAACATAGGTAAGCAAAATAAAAAAATATGTAGAAGTTTTGAGTTTGATATCAAAAGTGTAACTTTTTTAATGAGTTTACAAAGTTGGATGGGAAATCCCATTTTAAAGGTATAAAAATATTAAAAAATACCATTAAATTGTTATGAAACCGTAACAATAAATGCAAGTTTTAACATAAATAGTTGCAGAACAAAGTTCTTGAATTCCCCAAACAACGTATGTCTCGTGAAGTCACGTTATAGGGCTTCAGTATGAAGCGTTTCGGCAAGTTTTTGGGAAAGTTTAAAAATGAGATTTTAACATCGTAGTATCTCGGTGAGTTTTTATGGTATTGAAGCGGTTTTTTACTAATATTTCTATTATTGAGAGGATTCGTGAGAGGATTACATATCACAGAAAAAAGTTATGAAATAACCAATTGTGTTTCCATAGAAATTTATTTGATTAAAGTTTGTTGAGCAATCCTCAGCGTTTTCGTTTATGTATAGACCGAAAGAACAGAGTGTGGCCAATTACCAGACTAGCGTCATTTTTAGACATGCTAGCCGAACTTGCACAACATACAATAACCATAGTAAAACTAAGATAGTATTCTGTTGTTAGTCAATCATTGGACATTAATTGGACTTGGTTATCGCAACACATCACAAGAAGTACTAATGAACTACATTACTTTGATAAATACGGTACTGCAATGTGAATCTGTCCTCGCGCTCCCGCCTCTTAGGAGGACCATTATGCGTATTGTAAGAAATACTTATGAAAGCACTCAGTAAATTATAGCGAATGAAAATTCCGCATCTTCATAACTTCACGTCTACCAAGACATCCCGCCACATGCTCTTTGTGGGAACTCTCGAAAGCAGCGCAATTTATTTAATGGACCGGATAGTTTGTTTCTCCACAATTTTCACGACATAGGAGGTGTTGCAGTTTTATAATGTACTACCTACGTTCGCTACTTGCTAGTTGTATGTTACAATTATAGTTTATGTGTGATATTAAAATGGTATTTTGTTTACCATCTCTTAACAGAACTGTAGTTTAATATAAAGGCAAACGATTACCGGATTTAAACGCTAACGAGAATGAGTAATGGCAGGACTGACATACCCCGCTGCGCGGCTATTATTATTACATTTTGCCACCCGTTGGTTGGTGTTGGTGGTATTGTATTAGCCAACGACCAGAAAGAGCACGCGTTAGTTTTGTTAGAGAGAGAAGCTTCTGTACTGTAGTACTAATACTTAATCTGTAGTACCTAATGCAGTGGTGGGCAAAGTACGGCCCGCGGGCCATCTCCGGCCCGCGGGAGGGTTTAATCCGGCCCGCCGGCGGTCCGGATTAAACCCTCCCCCCCTAGTATAGTAGTACTTATATGGCCCCTGATAAAACAAAATGTTTGCTATAGTTCTGGCCCTCCTCTGAAATTTCTTATATTTTCTGCCCCGCCATGAAAAAACTTTACCCACCACTGACCTAATGGGTAGTCGGCCAACTTATAAAATACATTGTGTAGAAAACTCATAGTGTTATGTGAAACTAGCTGTCCCGGCGAACTCGTTCCGCCTCAGAATTTTAAGATGTTTTAATAGTTATTCTGTTATTCGGGGCACAGACAAACTCAAAATGTCAAAGATCATAAAAACTTACAGCAACACGGACGGACACTTCATAGGGAGACGACTTGGCCAGACGTTCCCCTCTGCAAGGTAATGTGTACCGTGGGTCGTATTCGTTCTATAAAACTAGTTGAGGGTTACTTTCGTTTAACAATTTTGGTTGAAATGCTTTATTTCATAACTTGATTACATAGTATGCATACATATGCAGTATATGACCAATATATGACAGTATTTTCCTGACTTAAAAAAAACAATAGAATTTAAGCTTATCTCTGCTCCGCGTCAGTTGACATGGATTATCAGGTTTAAGAATTTTTTATTTCTCAAAAGTACCTTCACATATATGAGAAATTTTAAATTATTACTAAAATTTAAATCACTAATTCCCGCATCGCACCGCATCGACGCTGTAGTCAATCGTAATCGTAAGGCAAATTATCGGTGCCTATATCACCTACAGTATACGTAGCACAAACACTCCAAAATTATAATATCATCAGATTCTAACTTAATCGAGGAATATACATAAACAAAGACTCCGACGAACTGCCAACCTGCTTTTTCTGAAGTTGATTAAAATTTTTATCGATTATACGGTTCGACACATTTCCACGCCTAATTCTAGAAATGTGTGCGTCATGTCATTACACTATTTCAATACGAAATGTTTTTTTGTATTGTACAAAGTATAAATGTGTTGTTGTATTACAAGTCCATAGTTTGTTAGTAATGACAACTACATTCTATGTAAATTTATTCAATAAACCACATCAAAAAGAGCATACATACCTTACAAATCCACTACGCAGGCTTCGTCCATAAACAAGATTTGTATCCACCACAGGTTTCGTCAAAATGGAGAACAGAACAAAATTCACAACATGCTTCGTCAAGCAATTACAAAAAATATTTTCCGCCATACGCTTCGTCACAACAAATAAATATTTGTAGTATAAGACGGTATTACTTGCCAAGTTTCATAGTCAGCTGAGTCAATGGAATTTTCCTTTGAATTTTAGTTTCCTTGAGAGTGTGGAACGGCCGTATACTTTTTTCACGTAAACTTAGAAGCTTGATCTGTTACAGCTTAAAAGGACTATAGACCTAAGTATATGGTTTTATTTCAACTCGATACCTCCATGCGTTCTCGAGATAAAGGGTCTTGATAGACGGACAGACAGACAGAACAAAGTGAACTTATAAGAGTTCCGTTTTTTTTTCGTTTGAGGTACGGAACCCTAAAAACATATTCTATGAAAATTTCAAGTCTCTATTCATCACTGTTCAATAGGTACAAGCCCTGTGACAGACCAACACAAAAAAGATTCTTGTACGGGGATATCTTTTCTTGATAATTTTATTTTGTTTTCATTATTTGTTGTTATATTTAGTGGCAGTAGAAATACATACTCTATGAAAATTTCAGGTCTCTACCTATTACGGTTTAAAAGATAGAGCCCTGTGACAGACGGACAGACGACGGACAGCGGAGACTAGTAATAGGGTTCTATTGGCATCCTTTGGGTACGATACCCTAAAAAAGATACCAACGTGACTGAGAACCGGTCAAGAAGTCTGTTTAAAATTAATTTCAACAGTCCATATCAAAGTAATGACACGATTGCCTTAAGTGAAATTCCGGTTTGAAAAACTTTAAATAACGGGCAGTTATCGTCGGTCCTCTGAAATAGGTAAGTGCATACATCAAGTGCACGTCAACCGTGCATCTTGTATGCACGTTCTGCCGCGGGCGGTTTATCCCACATTATTTCTCCCGGTGCCCGGTTAATATTCCGGCGCAGTC
Organism: Eudemis profundana; assembly: GCA_947034925.1. Taxonomy (NCBI): domain Eukaryota; kingdom Metazoa; phylum Arthropoda; class Insecta; order Lepidoptera; family Tortricidae; genus Eudemis; species Eudemis profundana. The sequence continues at coordinate 17,879,451 of OX344798.1, forward strand.
TTCAGAACATCCCCACGAGGAATACAAATTCATACAATTCCACACTAAGAGTATGAAATGGTTTGGCAAACGTCGCGAATGCAGTCGCACACGAAAGGTGCAGTTGAGCTAAAGACTTTAGTTATGTGTTCGGCTCTATTCAAAACTTTATACGCGTTTATTCGGCAGTTTAGCAGAATATGTACCTCACATAAGCTTAACCATACCTCGTGTTTTCAATTCTCGTTTGCACGGAATCTTGGGGTGTCAACGAGCAAATGAGATGTTTGATGTGAAAAAAATAGAAATAAGGCAAGAACGAAATTCGAATACGAGCACACCCCACGATTCAACGTTTATTGCGATGTTAACTTCTAACGTTAAAAATGCGGAAGCGGGAAAAAGGAAATGCTATAAAATTGCTTCGTAATATTTATTATTTGGAAATATTTTTCTTGATTGAGCATTACTTAACATGAAAATAAATAATAATGAATCTAGGAATCGAAATTTGAAATTACTTATTAACGCGATACGAGCCGCCGCGGCGGCGAGTATCGCAAATAGAGACGCCATGAGCGTTTTTTGACTTAATTATACAACGTTGCATACAATACTTTTTCTACGACTAGGTTTTAAAATATAAAATACAAAATTAAACATAGCACGCAAACAAGGCGAGTATGACATATGACTGGCAGTATGTGTCTATGGTAAACTTTTTTTTAATTTGATACTCGCTAGTGACACGCAGTGACGATATTAAAAATACTTCTTTTATGTTGGCGTCAATGAATTTAGTTCCTTATTAACTAAAAAATAAACTAATACCTTTGCTAAACTAATGCTATAGATATGTCGCAGCCCACTGGTTTAGCTAGACATTTGGTTAACTGCCTATGCTAGCATTTTCACTAAACTATGACCCGCCAGTACGTCGACGAAACCCCGCTGCGCGGGGATTCTATTTCTGCTCTGAGGGACAAAAGCTGACTAACACACCTAACCTAAAGATAAGGAGTGTGTTTAATGAAAAGGTTAGGCAGTTAACCAAATTGCTAACTAAACCAGTTGGCGGCGACAGATACACAGTAATATCAAACTAGTTAGTACTAAGATTACAGAAACTACCTCAGTAGAGCTCAGACGACCGGCACAACACTGTCGTCGTTCGAGCTACAGCGATAGAATAACTTATTTGTCGATACTATCTAGTTACAGGGTACAGCGTGGCTTATCTTACAAGCGGATCCCAAATAAAACGGATGGAACGACGGGGCCCAAAATTGAATATCCATTAACTTACAGACAACGTAACAAATAAATAATACATAAAGGCATAAAAAATACTAGAATGGATCCTACGTTTAAACAAGTACGTTGGGAATTTAAAATCTAACAGAAATACATAGGTACTTTTACTATAATAATCTGAAGTCACGAAATCACTGGTAGGCGTAGCGGGCACTGCGGCTACCTTCTGGCTACTGTCGCTAACAATTTATGTAAAACGGTACCTCGCAATAATTCTCATGAAAATTTAATTTATAGGCGAAGTTGGCAAAGCTAAGAATTAATATTTTATCGCAGTTCCCGTCGGTGCGCCGAGAGCGTAGGGTTTTTCTGCGTTGGTCTTGAGGTAGTAAATTCCATCCTTCCTGTAACGAAACAAAGCCTTGATCTCCAAGATTTAAGCTAATGCGGTTACTGTTTTACAAACGAGTGTTCTTTGTTAAATTAAACGTAAAAGCCACGAAAGTTGCCACCGTTCGTAAATACTTAAAATTACTTCTTTTGTTGTCAACGGCCTTAAGTAAAAATGGCTGAAAGGAGCGGACGCGTGGTAATATTTTTGATTAAATCATAAAATATTATAATGGAATATCTGCTTCTCTAGGCGTATGATACTACGAGTACGCTTTGTCGCGCGATAAATAAATGATAAAGCATCCGTTCTCACAAATAGTGTGTGAGAGTGACGGACGCTTAATCACTTATTTATCGCGTGACAAAGCGTAGCATCATAACGCTACTGGTATCTGTACCGTTAATTAGTGCAAAAAACGTAGAAACGGTTCATGGATTATTAATATTACTCATATTGTGTTAGTAAAGATACCTACAGTTAAATAGGATAATAAATTAAATAAGTCTATACATATCGTTTTTGCTGCGAATGTTGAAGCGTGTATACAGGAATATTGGTTGTAATAACTGAAATTAAATTCCTGTCAGCCTTTCCACTATCTAATACCCATTGGTAAAACTATTACATTAGCTGATTTATACCTATAGACAATACAAAGCACCACTGGCTCCAGACTCCAGAAGCATGATTTATATAAAAATCCAATCGGACACGAGGTATTTTACTGTAAAAACTGGCCAAGGGCGAGTCGGATTTGCACAGGAAGAGTTCCGTGTTCTGTACCGCCGTCGAGCAAAACACGCCAAAAAACACGTTTCTTGTATTGGGACCCCCGTTTTGACTCGCTCGTGATTTAATCACTCAAATACACGTTCTCTTTGATCATGACTGTATTGACTCGAGCGATGTTATATGGTATTTATCATGCAAACGAAACGCATACGAAAATACGCCCCATTAACCCATACCTAATAATATTTATACTTAATTGCCCTGGCATATCGCTTCAACGAGGCTACGGGCCAACACCGTTTGATGCAACGTCGTCGTGTGCACTCGTGACGCGATTGACTCCTTTCTAGCCGGTTGTGAATAGATACACCTTGACAGTTATCAATGGACCTACTACACGATCAAGCGTATAATACGGTAAAAGATTTAACCGACTTACATTAGAAGCTTAGATCCTCAATACACGCTGCAGGTCTACTAATTTAACCATATAAATAAATCATCAATCTTACAATGCGCCTGTAATAAGAGACTGAGTCTCTTATTATAGGCGCATTGTAAGACGTCGAATTGTAAAAACTGGCCAAGAGCATGTCGGACCATGCTCAGTGTAGGGTTCCATAGCCGTAACTATAAGGTAAAAAATACGGTGTAAAAAAAAGTACAACAACAAAAGAGCGTATCTTCATAGCAATTACGTCCTTTTGTTGAGAAGCGCAGTTTAATGGCAATAACTCAAAAACGGTACCTACATTCGATCTCGTTGAAAATAATTTTCGTTGAAAGTATTAAACGTTACCTTCGTGATCTTTTTCATATTTTTCGGAAGCACGGTTTAGAAAATAGAGGGGGGGGGGGGCACAATTTACACAACTTTCGGAGCAATTATTTCCAAATACATTCACTTAATCTAAAACATTACTTAGGAACCTTATAGTGTTTTTTAAAGAGCTGTTGAACTATGTACCACACGTTAATATTTGCTGAAAAAAAAAATTACTGTCTTTAACATGTATGGAGTGCCCCCCCTAAAAATATTTATTTTAATTATTTATATACCAAACTAAGTAGCGGCTCATACAAGACACCTATATTCCAAATTTCATCAATATCCATCATGTAGTTTTTGAGTAAAATGCCTGTGACATACGGACAGACAGACAGACAGACGGACGGACATGACGAAACTATAAGGGTTCCGTTTTTGTCATTTTGGCTACGGAACCCTAAAAAACTAACCTGCGTAAAATAATATACTTAACAGTTTCTTTGTCAAACAATTCTTCGTTCACAACGATAAAGGACGATAAACGACCACGAAGGTCCCTTTCCTCCGGCGAGGTGAGAAAATTTAAGCGATTGGAGATAAAATCTTGCCGGCTGAACGCAGATTTTCATGATTCTCGCTTCTCCATTACCTCGCTTCGCCAGTGGAAAAGTACCTCGATACGCTTTAGCTCACCCATAATGTATGTCGAAGCCACCCATGATGAGAGTCTCGCCAGTGCCCTCGCAAGCGCCGTTGTAGTACAGTTCATCGTAGTCGCGGCATCGGACGGCAGTAAACGGCACATCCGATATGATTGACTCCGCGAAGAACATATGCGCTCGGTTGTGGGCGCACAGACCTTCAGAATGACAGTAACAGGGCACTTTAGTCCACGCTTTTAAATAAAATACCTTCTAAAATACTTCATGTAGCAAAATGTATGTTTTACAAAGTAACTAAAAAGGATTTTTAGATTATTTTTCCCTAATTACGTATCACATTTTACTATAGCTGGATTCTACGCGCAAATATATGGCTAGTAATAATAGAATTACGGAGCCAAAATTCAGTAACGTTAGTAACGTTATATAATTCTGAAAAGTCACCTGTAGAAAAACAGAAAAGTAATCATACCACCGTTAAGTTATACATCTTAACATAAGTCAGCCATCAAGCCTATATAATATACTCTTCACATAATATACCAATGTAATCCGAGCATTGGACGATGAGTATAAAGGGCTGGCACTAAATTTATTACGTGCCGGTATCTTAACGTGTTGACCTATATGGGTTTTTTTATTGCATATCCAGCATTAGGTAGTTAAGTATCTGTGACAACGGTCAGACAAGGATATTGTAGGTTTACTTTTCAAAACTCGTATTTTAAATGATGGTGCACATGCAATTGCAACCTTAGACGATAAAAAATAAAGTTCACATTTTAAAACAAGTAAGCCGCAAAACAGACCGTAGAAACAGAAGTCAGCCGATATTACGAGGGTTCACTCGCACATTCAACATGAACCCAGTCTACTGTGACGTGGAATTCGACATTTCTTGACTTGTAAAGTACTTATCTCGTTTAAGTTGGGAATTGTCGGAAACAGCTATGCAAATATATTTAGATAATTACGCACGTCAATCAGTTAGGATAGAAATCTTATTGAAATCTAATAGGAATCTTTTATTGTTTATTATTGTTTCGTTACTCAATCATTCTACTGTTTAATCAATCAATCATAAATAACTTGTGTTTTACTCTAATTTTAAGATTTATCAATGTCCATCGTTTATAAGAATTTAATTAATTATTGCTATAATCTTTATTTCTGTGTAATGAGAAATTATATGTGTTTTTTAATAAAGTAAACAAACCCCCACTCTCGCACAAAAAGAATAGCTGATTCTCAGAACTAGCTCGGCTCATTTCTCAGAACAAGATTCGAGCTTAGCGGGAGTATTCTTAGAATAATCTCCCACCTTCAAAAATAATCTTATAAAATGGCGGTTCCCGGCCATTTCAAGTCACTCTATTTTACTCTCTTCAGTCTTTTACATTTATCATCAAGTGATAATCAGCTCTTCAACAGTGCCTAAGTGAGGTAGGCGCTCACTATGGAAAATTAAGTCTTTCATTTATAATACAGTCCACTAAACATCGAAGACCCTTAGACCTCACAATGGTCCTTCAGAAGCCGCATCAAAGAAGAATGGACACACCACAGCAGCAATAAGAAGATAAAGAAGCACGAAGACACAATTCTTCAAAAATCGTCGTCAGCAAAATTATCGCCGAATTGTCCCGTGAGATCTTAAATCCGGGACACGCCGTACTCATCGAAAGAAGATCGCCGAGAAAAGGCCCGTGACTGCATTTCCGGGTCCTCCGTGTTCATCGAATGAGAAATTTTGTCGGTCCGTGACTGCTATTCCGGACCCGCCGTGACGTCGAAAAAAGTGAAGAAAGTGATCCGTGACCGCTATTCCGGATCCGCCGTGTGAAGACAGAAAACCGAAGAAGGGCCGGTCCGTGACCACTTTTCCGGACCCCCCTGCAGCACAATTAAGAAGAACAGCAAGGTGGCGCAGTGAAAAAAGAAGACAGCAAGGTGGCGCAGTGAAAAAACAAGGTGACGCAGTGAAAAAAGAAGACTGCAAGAGTCGCTGAGAAAAAAGAAATACCACCGTGCAAGAGGGTCTTCGCGCTCCAAACTGTTCGTGCCTTCGGGATTAGTGTCTTCGTGTCTTCGTCTTCGTCTTCAGTTGTCTGTGTGTGCCTCAAAAAGGAACTCTAACCAGGGAACAGTGCAAACCCAGTACCTAGCCTGAGTTCCGGGAACCTAGAAGTTTCGACTTCGGTTCTTTTTTGGTCTGACATGGTTCAGTTCCGCCAGCTTTAGCTGATGAGCGGCCAATCTTGCACCTTGCGGTGTTAAATGCAAGAGCGGTTTAGCGAAACTTCAAGAAAGAAGAAAGAAGAAACCGTAGGGACGTTAGGTACCCGAACGTTACAGCGACGTCAATTCCGTAACGTTCGCGTTAGGGCCCGATAGTGTTAGGGACCCCCCACCCCCTCGGTGTACTATGAACAAGGAACAACGCGTTACAAGATCGCGTTCCCGTTCCCAAACAACTCCGTCGTCCGGTCAAACGACAACGACGAGTACCAGTACGTGGAGTAAAGGCACCAGTAGCGCAAACGAAAGTAGCAGTATGCCGAAAGATAACGCTCCCCGTAAGGCTTCGGAAGCCGAGGCGCCCCCCGCGCACTCTGACCCGTCTATCCCCACTCCCGGCGCCGCGCCGCCGGGCCACGCCCCTTTGACCCGCGCGCCGCTCATGGATGATGAACAATCGGTTCACTCTATGGAGAACGAGCAACGTAGTAATCCGCGGACTTTGGTAGGCGTACAAGATGATAGGGCTAGTCAGTTATCAGTCTTAATGGCTGAATTAGAGGTTAGGAACGCCGAATTGCAGCAGGCACAGCTCGCGTCCGCCGCGGCTAGGAGTAGGCTCGAGATAGCTAGGATAGAAGCGTCTCAGGTATCCAGCATGGCGGCGCCAGGTCACGATGCCAGAGATGCTCGCGTATTAGGCTGGGTTGCTCAACAGCAACGCCAGGTAGCCGCGATAGGTGTACACACGCAAGAACCTCCGTACACGCCGCCGCGTAACGAACCCGAACGACCTAGCGAATTCATGAATAGGGACTTAGAGTTACTTTCACATAGGGTCGTAGACGCGGTAACTAGGAACAGGAATGCACCCATGGCCTCGAGGCAAAGTTACGACCTTCCTCATTTCGAAGGATCGCCTCAGGAATGGATCGCATTTAGGGCCGAGTACGAGGATAGTGCACCTATGCATTCGGACGTGTCCAACATCAGCCGTTTACGTCACGCGCTTCGCGGCGAAGCGAAAATCGCAGTTAAGTCCATAATGTACACTGCGATATCTCCGGCTGAAATTATAGGCGCGTTAGAACGACATTTCGGAGACCCAGAGGAAATAATATTGAACGAAATTCATAACGTAAAGCGTATGCCCAGATTAGCTGAAGATAATAGCAATATAATTTCCTTTGCCGGTCAAGTTGCCAACGTCGTGGCAACCATTAAGTCGTTAAAACAAAACGAGTTTCTATACGCGCCCGAACTCGTCAATAAAATCGTGGATAAAATGAATCTGATTGTTCGATACGAGTGGAATAAATATCGCGTAATTAATAAAGGGACACCGGGTCTGGTGGCTATGGCACAGTTTTTAAACGAGATTAGTAGCGCAACGCGAAAATCTCAAATTCGCAAGACGCGAGCCAACGTGCACACCGCGCAGGCGCACTATGACCCCGCGCCCCTCCCCCAGCCGCGCATGCGCAAAGGTCGCCGCGCGCCGCAGTATGACGAATATTACAGTGACTCAGAACAATCAAATTCAGATTATGACGAACCTAGGCCGTTGATGGTAGCTCAAGTAAATCGGAATAGGTATACAGAAAAACGCGAACCGATAGATAAAAGAAACTCCGCGCCACCCGCGAAAATAACGCTCCCAAGGGCGTCGCAGCCGACCCAAGCAACTTCCACCTATACAGATAAATGTGTTATATGCAGAGGTGAACACAAATTAAGTGAGTGTTCGGACTTCAATAAGATGCCTATAGCAAATAGGTGGGAGGTTGTTAGAAACGGCAAGTTGTGTTTTAGATGTTTATATCCGAATCATAGGCAAGGTAGTAAATGTAGGTACGTAGCCTGCGGCATTTCTGGCTGTGAGGCAGGGCATCACATTTTATTGCACGGTATAAGCACACAAGCGACGCCGGAGCCGGCTCCGGAGCCTCAAAAGAGGCCTTTTTTCGTAAGTCACATTAGACTAGCGAAGCCCGAGCCTAATAGGGACGCGCAAGAGAGTGGGTCTTTTTTCGTCGGCCGCGTTCAAACGACACCCGTGAAAACAGGAATAGCCGCACTATTGGATGTGGAATATGAAAATGAATGTACAAGTGTCGAAAATATACCTAAAATTGATCCGAATCTGCGCGCGATAAATAATTCAGATACGTCACGTGAAAATAAAAATGAGGCCGGCCTCTTACGACCATGTAACAAGAAAGAGTTACACGACAGCAAAGTCGTATCCGGCCCCGTATCTATTGAAACCGAGTGCGATGAAAATAGCCTGCGTTTTTATCAAAAGGGAGGAGATCAGGTAAAGCGACCGGCTGAGTACACAGGGGAACAATTAAGTTCCGAGTCGGCTCGCTCTCCCGCCACGATATGGCATAAAGAAAATAAAAACACAGACTATCATCGCGATCGGTGTCCAACGGCGAAAAAGACGGACACAGGCGCAGAACGTCCGCTCCATCAATCAGCCTTAAGCTCGCCTACGGACACAGGCGCAGAACGTCCGCTCCGCCAATTGGCCTTAAGCCCGCCTACGGACACAGGCGCAGACCGTACGCTCCATCAATTGGCCTTAAGCCCGCCTACGGATACAGGCGCAGCATGCCCGAAAAAATTAGAGTCAGTCGCAAATAAATCGGACCCACTCCCGTACCTACTCGATATAGGTACGTTTTCTAAACGCCCACGTTTAGCTAGGGCCTCTGCTACCGTAGTTTGCGCCAACAAGGTACCCAAAGCCACAATACTCGAAAGAAATACAGACACAGACATGTATTTCGGAAAAAAAATCGAGTTACAGGAAACTGGACGTACGACTTCAAAAAAGCCTAGAATACGCAAAGTCACCGTCAAGTTAAAGGCAGCTTAAAGTACCACGAAGTAGTACTCCATTCACTACTTCTATTCTAGACATAGTCGTTTCCTTAACTATACTGGTGTAGTCACACCGAGGGGGACACTGTCGGAAACAGCTATGCAAATATATTTAGATAATTACGCACGTCAATCAGTTAGGATAGAAATCTTATTGAAATCTAATAGGAATCTTTTATTGTTTATTATTGTTTCGTTACTCAATCATTCTACTGTTTAATCAATCAATCATAAATAACTTGTGTTTTACTCTAATTTTAAGATTTATCAATGTCCATCGTTTATAAGAATTTAATTAATTATTGCTATAATCTTTATTTCTGTGTAATGAGAAATTATATGTGTTTTTTAATAAAGTAAACAAACCCCCACTCTCGCACAAAAAGAATAGCTGATTCTCAGAACTAGCTCGGCTCATTTCTCAGAACAAGATTCGAGCTTAGCGGGAGTATTCTTAGAATAATCTCCCACCTTCAAAAATAATCTTATAAAATGGCGGTTCCCGGCCATTTCAAGTCACTCTATTTTACTCTCTTCAGTCTTTTACATTTATCATCAAGTGATAATCAGCTCTTCAACAGTGCCTAAGTGAGGTAGGCGCTCACTATGGAAAATTAAGTCTTTCATTTATAATACAGTCCACTAAACATCGAAGACCCTTAGACCTCACAGGAATGAAGTGAGTTTTGAACGGGAATGCTGATAAATTTAACGTCCTGTTGTTTCTGTGTATCAGTAGAACAATAAGGTCAAAGATACTCTAGCTTAATTTCACGCATTTGTAGGAATATTTAATATTAGGGATGTAACGATACATAATTTTTCCAATACGATACCGATTATTGTAGTAAATAATCGGCGATACCGATATCTTAGCTAAATAATGATAATGTATGAACTTCAGATATGTGTATGTCCTTATTATACCTAAAACTTGGGTATATTTGACAGAGAGTCAACCTTGAAAGTTTAAAATAAAAATAAATGGTCAACTATTTTTTTTCTATATTATGAACCAAAGATATAATTAACATAGTAATTATCATTGCACTAGGTAATACACCAATGCGTAAGTCAGTAATGGAAATTACTTTTTGCAGTTTTTTTTTCATACAGCAAATTCTTTTCGCGCTCTTCTAATATCGGTTGTATATAATCGGCGATACCGATATATCGGAATCGTTACATCCCTATTTAATATGCTTCCCTTTTCTTTTATGGTAAACGTCCCAGTGCTCGACACACTAATGCCCAATAGTCGACACCATGCTGGCCGTCACCTCTATTGCTTAACGTTTCAGATGACGACTACTTGGACAGTGCCGAGCACTCGGACGTTTACCCTGGTGACTTTCAATGTACTTGTCCAACGGCTATAGCTACAAAATCATCTCACCTGTTCTAAAATTACTTTTATTTGAGTTATTTTGCCCATTACTAAAGAAAAGACAAGATATCCGCCAACACAGCTATAGGCGTCACCTAATCATCTCACTGCATCTGGTCTACCATTACTTTATAATCATAAATGCAAATGCAGCATGCAACGACTTCTCCTAGTTATCTTTAACCCACTGCAGAACAAGAATAGTTATCACTATATTCACCTCTCGGCACTCGGTCTAACATTACCTCTATAATCATAAGTGCAGCCCGGCTGTCGCGTGCCACCGTTAGGATAGAAGTCTATATGACCCAACGGTGACGAAAACCCAAGGTATCCTCCGCAGGTGTGGATGACTTCGACATGTCGCGCGTCGTGCTTATCCAGCCGTGCGTCTTTATTGCTCAGTGAGAACAGCGGCTGTGCTGGATCTAGACCTGAGGGAATAACGAATAGGGAATATGCATGATATTTTTTATTTACTTTAATAAAACCTCATGCATATAAAACACAGTAGGAAAAAAATATTTTACAATAACTACCGTAAGGTCGGGGTACTTTGGCCAAATATAGGGTAACTTTGCCCACCTTACAACTTACATATCTCAGATCTATAACGTCTGATAATAAACATAAAAACATGAAGGGTCAGCTAAAACCAACTACATGGCAATGTGCCGTAATTTAAATGCAATAATAAAACCTGAATTGAGTTAATCCCTATTGGTCAAAGTTACCCCCCAGGGCGAAAGTACCCCGACCTTACGGTATATAAATAACCAAGATATAACACAACAAAGATTTATCTCCATCTCTTTCTCGCAAAACAGAATATAGTATGGAGATTGTATGGCGGCCGTGTACTATGACGTCATAGTCCATATCGGATCTCTCTCTCTAATCGCTGTCTGATTAATGCTTTAAAATGTTTATATCTTCCGTAATTTTCGGTCGATTTCAATTTTATTTTGACTGTATGTCATCTTTTTTTACGTTATTATCAAATTATGTTAGGAATTCTGTTAAAAAAAATTCATGCATATTCCCTATTGTGAACGTGGAATCTTTAGCGCACGAGGGCGATAGGGGCTTGAACCTCTATGGATAAGACACGGTATTAAGGTTATAAGAGTTGTATCAAGAAGCATATAATTATGTTATTGGACGAAACTCGAATATTTTGAAAGTCTCGCGCATATTTTGGCATTGGTAAATTACTTTACGACATACCTAATAGTATAAGTAGGTACGAATATATATCGATACCTTTAGACTCAAAGGACGTAAACGCCGTAGGTTCTAATGGAGCTTACGCCCTTTGAGTCTAAAGGTATCGATATAAGAAAAAAAAAATATAAGTAAATCACATTTTTATACAGATATGTTATGTTTCTTTTTAATGTTTAAATAAATGAAATTAAATATTTCATAGTTCACCTTAAAGCTTATACACATTATTTTTATACACATAATCTTCGTAACTATCGGTAAATATGGGTTAAGCTCATAAGGACCAGGTTTCAGAATGATCATACAAGTAAAATGCCTAATTTGCATCAGGTCTTAGTTGTAAAATGCCAAAGCATGTAAAACGTCCTATTATTAAAACGACTTAATATAATATGGACTTAGTTGCACTACGGCTTGTTTTCATAACGGTGAAATATACAAAACACCCTAATAGCAAATTGACAAAGTACCAGAAATATGGATAGTAAAGTGATAGGGTAGCATAAGGCCGAATATGTACAGTCTTAGTTGCAAAACGTCTAAAATGATCAAATGACAAGGAAGTGACAAATGGGAATTTATTAACAGTTATAACCTTGTCATTATGCAACCACGACGTTTTGCAGCCTAGACGTTTTAAATTCAAGACGTAGTAGCTATTTAGACAAAATGCACAATGTGTCATTTTACAACCAAGTCATAACAAAACCTGGTCTTAAATCAATTAGTCATTGTGCAACTACGGTATTTTAATCGCAATTAGGATTAGGACGTTTTGTTTACTTAGTCTATATGCAATCTAGTCCCTGTGAGCCTAGCCCACCGCCATGAAGTTTTTGACTCAACACAACAGTACATAACTGACCGTACCCATTTCTTTTACTAGTCTATAAGTATGGTGTCCCACAAACTCTCTCTTTATTTTCAGCCGTCCTGGTTCAGAACAGACTCTTGCCATTGAATTGCTTATGAACACGTCACGACCAGCTACGTCATGACCACCTGTCTTTCGGTACTTCATTACTCATAGTAATTTTGTAAATCTATGTATTTTTTTTTGAATTTTTAATGTGGAAAACACCACAATTTTTTATTACGATTATCTTTAGACACAATGATTAAATACATTTGTATGTATAATCGTAATTTATAAACCTGTTTTGACTTCATTTGTGGGCTAACAACAGGGTGACACCACCACTCTGCTATTTACTGGGTAGTTTAATTTATAATTTTACTGTCAAACTAAAGTAATTATTATCAAACTAAAGTAAGTTACACTAATTTTAATTGGATTCGGCTATGCATGAAACAGCCAACTAGGAATTCTATTAAAATTGAGTCGAATACGCGAAAGCTCGTGTTTACAGAAATAAGAGTAAAACACTCCAGTCGAATAAATGGCTAACAAAATGTTGCGATTCAGACACCTCGGTATTTTTAAAACGAAACATCAAACCTATTTGCGCCGTTTGATTATTTTAGAATACGTTTTTTTGCTGTTTTTAGCAAAACAGATACCCATATCCCATATATGATATTACGAGTGGTTTTTATTCTTTTTTTTGGGTCAATTGCAGAAAAAATGTACCTTTTACTTTTTTTGTCTTATCATGGTGTGTCTTATACCTTTTACTCAGAATCATGAGCACTTTTCATTTATGAAATAAGAAAAAGCTCTCCAAAATGTCCAATATTTCCGTACAAATTTTGAATCTCAGTTTCGTTACTCACAAACTAAATATAGGGGAAATAGTAACGAAACTGATAAAAAATTTCGTTACTTTTTTCACTCATTCACGTAAATCGGTATTAGTGGAGATAGTACATAGATAATTAAGTTCCTTCTATCGGTAAAACATAATATAGGTACAATAACGCAATCCTCTATTGTACTAAGTAATCAATTAGTAATCATACTTTTTTATATATGAATAAAAATATGGCTCGTCGGAAAGGGTTTTTATGATATTTCCGAATTGTAAGTATGGTTGTATGTAATATGTTAATTTAATACCGATTAGTATTGTTAAATGATCATTTAAATCTGTAGTATAACATTAGCAATATAAGGAATTAATCTTAATTTAATTATTATCATTTTGTTATTTGTAGGTAATTTAATCAATTGATATTATTTTATTTTTTTCTTGACATGTGAAATTGAAAATATTTTAAAAATAATTGAGTATAAGTAGCAGGAGTAATACATAACTACGGTACGTTGTTTTTAAAACAAAGAACTAAATCATTATCTTAATGAGAATACAGCTTGAGTTGTAAAGGACGGACCCAACCGGCAACGGTGCGCGAGATCAAAAGTTAATTAAAAGCTAATAAAATACTGAAACAGGCACTGGTTCACTCGCTGCATACCAATTTATATAGACTTATTCTGAAGCCGAGAATTTTGCAGTACTTTGTGTATTTAAAGAAATACTTTTGTTTATGTACTCATGTGACATATATGACTCTACCAATAGTAAGTAATACTTAGCCCATAATAGTACATTACACAACTAGGGTGGTAAAACAAAGACCGAGATCGCAGATGTTTGCGGCCCGAGCTGCAAGCGAGGGACGTAAATATACCTTTTTGGCCAGGTGTGGCATAAATTATATTAAATATTGATGTTAACTGTTACGATGTAAGCAATAAGATGTTTCTTTTGTTCTTAAGAAATTAAACCTTCAACCGACTGTTCCAGACTGTTCAAAAAGTAACTACGTATTCAAAAGTGTCCGCCTCTTACTTTTGTTGTTCGAGAAACAACTGTTATCATAAAGTAAAGTTTTAAGTACATAAGTAGTAATTGTTATTTTGAAAAATAAAACTTATAACCCTTGTTCCTTACAGATAACCGTGGAAAAAAATCTTAGAGTATAACTAGCTATCTCCGGGGATTTCATTTTCCCCACAGATAACTGTTTTTTTAACGGTTACCTGCAAAGAAAATCTATTCCTTCCAGATAACTAGCTAACTCCGGGGATTTTATTTTCCCTACAGATAACTTTTTTACGGTTATCTGTAAGGAAACTTTAATTGCCCTACGGCATTTTTTCTATTTCATTACTTTACAATAAAGTCAAGTACCTATAGTATATAAACGCATAGTATTTTAAAATATAAATTAATAATTAAATATTTCTGTTTCAGTAAACAAATTAATTTATATACGTATTTTTCTCTCTAAATGAAAAAAATTATAGGCATAAGGGCATACTTTTTCTAAGCAGTGCCTCTACAACTGTAAGATTGCTCTTGCAATACAAATATAATGTCGCTTCAAATCACTGTTTAGGAAAAGTATGCCCTTATGCGTATTACATTTTTAATTGAGTGAGAGAAAGAAAGATGAAATTTCATTTGTTTGTTCTAGGTTGATTTGTGTAAGATTGTCCCTCAATATTTATATATTTATTTGTTTACTGAAACAGAAGGATTTAAACATTTGTTTATGTTTTAAAATAACATGCTATTATGGTAATCACCAGATATCTAGCCACGGTTATTTGAAAGTAACAAGGGTTTTACTTCCCTTATCAATCTTCTGCCAATTTATACACGGTCTTCTTTTATTTCCGTTAAATTCATTCATCACCTTGCTTGGTGCATTAATAGAAGCTGCCTGGTATAAGTAAAGTCTCGGTTAAATTCGAAAAAAAATTTCCATATTACTATGGTCAAAGATCATAAGGACTAGGTTGTAGAATGACGATGTTTGCGAAACGTCGTAGATACATGTTAGTGAAAGTGAACAAATACAATTACGTGAATAGTTGTTGACCCTTAACTTGACAATGTGCTCGACAGTTCACAAACTCTTTGGCCATCTTTTTGTGTATTTTTTTCCAACTCCTATCGCACGTTACTGTCGAATTCCGGCGAGGCTTGAATTGTGGACCTTCTGTATATTTTGCGAAGTTAAAGGTTAAAAACGCACGTATAATATAAGCATCTAGTGACAAAATATACAATAGAAATTGCGAAATCATCTACACAGCGAATCTTGACTACAACGCCATCTAGCGCGATCGATCGAAACCAATACCTACTAATTTACTAGTTGCCTCTGCGCAAAACTTAGAATGTGTACTCAGTGTTGAAGATCGCCGAGTCGCAAAAAAACGCACTTAGCTCCAACTAGAGGGCGCCACTACTAGTGTACTGATAAAGTACCGAACAGATCAGTATCAAAATGAATGGCATAGCTTGTGATAAACGCATAGACAATCTAGAAAAAATCTTCTGCACAAGGTGCCATGGATGCTTCCACTATTTTTGTCTAAACATGACCTCAGCATTGTTTAGAGAAAATCGACCAAGATTAGAAGCAGAATGGACCTGTCCTTCCTGCAAATTAGTCACGCGCCGTCGCAAAAACGACAACACCCCCGCGTCGTCTGCAGGGCTGGAGGCATGCAACACGAAATACAAAACAATGTCAACATACAAAACATGAAGATGTGGACATGACAAGCGGTTCGGATAGCATGGCTGTATTCGACAACACAGCCATGTCAACAGATGAGATGCCATCCATACGCAGCGACAGCGTGGTAGGCGACACACAAATGATTTGTTAGATGAGGTTCCCAAACGCTTGTTTTCCTTGCTGAAATTTTTCTTTTCGCATTTTTTCCCGAAAGCGATTATCACCATTCACTTTTTTCCTCTGCAGCTTATGTTCACAGTTGCGTTGTTTCCGTTTCTCATATTTTTTCGCCTCAATTTTAACCTGCAGTTAATTTCTACATTTGTTTTTTTTCTTTGTTGTGTTTTTTCTGTGTCTCCTTTTTGCCCGTAGCCAGTTTTTATACACAATGTACTGATATGTAAATGCAAATGTCAAAAGATGAAAATAACTTTCAGGTCTACATATTATGCTATTTGCAGTCAGGGGACCTGATCTATTCTATTAGGCTGCGGCTTCACTATGGCAGAGACGAGCGGAGCGGAGAAGTGTCGTATAGCGATCGACCAATCACATTAGTATTCGCTGTTTCCATCGAAGCGAAGTGAAGACGAGATGTGGATTTCAACTGATGTGATTGGTCGATTCCTACTTGTATCCTCTCCGCTCCGCTCGTCTCCGTCTCAGTGGAGCCACAGACTTAGGGTTCCGGGGCCAAAATTACTAAATAATTTTACACCCAGAATAATTAATATTTGCTCTAGGGAATTATAGCGAGCAAAAAATTTATACAACTAAGTAACAAAACGAATCAGAAGAAACGCAAATACGAGCATGTTAATAATTGCTTTAGGGAAATATTGCGAGCAAAAAATATGCTACTAAGTAATAAACCGAATGTGAAAAAATGCGTTTGTGTACAAATGCGATTAAAAAAACTTGCTACTAAGAAATAGGAAGACAGAGAAATTAGAGAAATGGGAAATTATGAGACTAGGAATAACCGCGAAAAGAAAATTTGCCGCAAGGAAAACAAGCGTTTGGGAACCTCATCTAACAAATCACACAAATCATCCCATCTACTATGAGCCGCACCGAGGTGAACCTCAGTACTCAAGCCTCAGTATTACGTTAGAACAAATTGGAATACTTACTGATGGAGTCTAAGTTGGAAAAAGGCAATAGGAATATTATAGGTAACTGACCTAAAAAGAATAATACAGTCCGAAATCGATACCACATTACAGAACTCCAAACGAGAAGTAATTGAAAAAAACAATTCCACCATAATTTCTCAACAAGAAAGCTTAGCCCAGCAACTTCACGATACCATTAGAAAAATTGAAGCCCTGGAACTCGAAAATCAAAAAATTAAATCTGAATTGAACGCTCTGCTTTCCAATTCCAAAAAACGGAGAGTATAAATAGCGACTATAACCAAAAAAAGTTTTCATCACACTTGCTCGAAAATGCTGCATTACACGTAGGTTTTGCGGGCCGTAAATGAGCTATTACGCCCTAGGGCGTAATGGTTTTCTTTTTAAATTTGAAACGCTGGTTCTGTTTTACTCTTATTTGTCATGTTCAAAGGAAACGCCAACTTACTTTTTTAACTTTTATCACTGAAATATTTATTTAAAGAGAACTGGTATTGCAAATACATGTAAACACATATTTCTGTAACATTAATTAAATGTTTCAATAGTGTATTTCAGTATTTTGCAATTATAAAATCAACCGTTTTAGGTCTGTACCGCTATGGTTTCCGAACGTTGCGCATTGTCTATGGATATGTCACTAATGTCACTGTCAGTTTTACAATTTTATTTAGGTTAAGTAAGGTTAATTTTAATTAGATTTCCTCACAAGTGTGATGAAAAACATTGTGTGTGCCACGGGCGGTAAAGGAATTACAAACTCGTGTTATTAAAGCCCTCGGCTTCGCCTCGGCCTTGTAACAAACATTCGTTTGTAATTCCTTACCTACCGCCCTTGATACACAATGTACTATTGTACTCTATGGATTGGACGAGTACTACAACGAAACGAATAGCAACATGTTGTTTAGCGATATAGGTACTGAATATAGAAATAAATGGATTCAAATAAAAACAAAAATATTGCTTTGCTAATCAGAATAGTAGCAAAAAAGAATAATTTAAGTACTTATTTTAAGCGCGTATCAAAATTGTTTTTTTTTTGTGTAACATAAAATGAAAGCGCACTTTCAGTATGTATCCAATATGGCTATCGGCGCGTGAGTTGGCATCAGCATAGAATTAGGTGTTTCTAGACCTAATGAATGTTACAGATATGTTAATAATTACGTTTAAACGAACAATATGCGTTACACAACCTCGTGTTACACAAAAATACGAAATCTGTCCCCCAATTTATGAAGGATTTTAGTAATCAAAATTATGTTTTAGCTATTTAAAAAACGATTTGCTACAATCTACAGTAGGTATGTATTTAACGTACACTGAAAAAAAACAGTGCTAGGTTAATTCAAATCAAAGCTACGATTTCTTATTCATCACAAGGACACATCGATTTTGTATGGGAGAAAAATACGATTTTTTGGTGAATGTGATTTTTTAAATACTTTTATGATTCTAAAGTTATACATATCGTATAAGAATATGCACGACACTATAAGATAGTGTATCTAGAATAAATAAAACTTCAACAATTTATTTTTTATAGCTTTTTTAAGGTTTACTTACAGTAGGACATTTCATCGTTACACGATGTACTCTTTTTCTGCAATTTACCCGTATATGTGTATAATATATTGTATATTATATTCAATTCGTTTAATTTCATTACCTACGTAACACACCGTATTAGCTACTAAGGTACTCGGAGTTGCATAGTACATATACCAGGTTACGGATACTAAGTATAAATACTTAGTACAAATATACCTTATACTGACAGTTAAAAAATTGATTGATTTATTTGTAAACCTTACCATCTGCCAAATTTAGGTACCTTAGTTCAGTACTTTATTAAGTTATTTATTACGTTATCAAGATAACACGTCTCATATTTTCCGGTTCCAAAATAGTTTTCCTTGACATCGCTTGTCGGATTACTCATGATTTTTTTAATCTAAAATGAAACGAGGTAGCGTCCATTAGAGAACTCTTTCACATTAAGACAAGTGATATCAACGCAACGCAACGGTCGCAATGTTTCTTACGTAAATAATGTATTATTACTGCAAATAAGTTCAAAAGACGCTGGCTTAATGTTACATGATTCTCGGTTTCACTTTTAACGTAGGTATTAAAATTTGAGCATTTTCATAGATAGAGACGCAAAGTTTAATTTTAACTGCCTTTAAAATGTAACATAGGACCATGTAATATGAGCCATCGAAGGTTCACTCTATATCGCGCTACTTAAATATAATTTAATTTACCTGTTATTGTATCGATAGGCCCATATTTCACGTAGGCGCCAGCTATGCCCACCACATGGGCACCAAGGCTGTGTCCGATCAGATGGACGTTGTCCATAGACACGCCCTCCTGGATCAGGAAATTCAGGAAGTTTGTCAACAAACGCCCCACCATAGCGACGTTGTAGCTGGCCAAGACATAGTTCACGTTAGCCGCGTTGCCCCAATCCACCACGATTATGTTCAAGTCGCTTACGTTCAGATACGCTGAAATTTTATAAATGATTTTTGAACAACTGGTACTGCTGGCATTGGCGCCTCACAGTGGGACAAAACGGTCATTTCCATCTCGAATATGGTTGGGACGGAAGTCGTAGTTTTGATATAATTTTGATAGTTCTACATTCCATATAAAAGGCCTACCTGATATTATAGTGAAAAATTATATTATTTCGTTTTACCGACCTTAAATTGCACTGAAACATTGAACTTCGATAATTTCATACTTACCAGACTATTCCTTCGTGAAGTTTGACTTAAGTTATTTTCTAAGTTTTCCAAAGAAATATATAAGTATTATACAGTTTTAGATTAACTAGGATCTTTAGTTTGCAAAAAGGGTACTTTTTTTACAGAAAAAAGGAATATGTATTTTTTTATTAATTTTGAAGTGTCCCAATGAATTTTTCCATATTTTTTAATTTCAATTGGAGATTTCCGTGTTGCCGAAAGCTGCCGATGTCGAGCTATTATCCAAACTATCAAATTTGGTAGAAATATAAACATTTCCACCAAATTTGATGTCGTTAATGTTAACTTTTAACCACCGTAAAAACTGGTAGATATTTAGATACCTACCTACATGATATCTACATACATACTTGTGTGAATTTTAATTCGCATTTTTATTTATGCAAAATATGCAATTTCACAGATGAGTCTGCACGGCGCTTGTGTGTAATACCAGAGTAAAGACTACCTATAACTTGTGCAGACAAATTCTATATCTATTTAGAATCGTGATACGTGTTGAGCTGAGATGGCAAATTACGTGTGTATTTATAAAATGTCGAGGGGAGAATATCCTACTAATATTATAAATGTGAAAATTTGTGAAGATGTTTGGAGGTTTGAATGTTTGTAACTAAATAACGGGGTAGCAACTGGATGGATTGAGATGAAATTTGGCATACAAGTAGATCTGGTCCGGGATTGAAACATAGGGATTATAACCCGATAAAGACATCCCTATGACTATCCCTAGGGGCATTAACGGAAATAAAGCGGGCGGAGCCGCGGGTAAATGCTAGTATTTATTAAAACACAAAATAACAATAGAATGTGATAGTAGTAAAATTATAAACTAAACGTATAATAAAACGAAACTTAAAATGAAAATTAATAAATTAGGATGGGCAGGGTGCCCATGGCGCAAACAGCGTTCCCGCCCTGGATCTCTATGGCGAGCCTTTACACGAAAAAGCCTGCGCGAGGGTCGCCTGTTTTCTAAATGTTATCATTAAATTATAAATGTTTTTATACATATAATCAATTACAGCAGCGGTCAGCAACCTGCGGCCCTATATTCCGGTCAGTATTGCGGTCGCTAGGGTAAGTGCTCCAGTGAATGAACAAATCCAGTGAACGAACAAAATGCATGTTTTTGTCGTAAAATAAGATTTCTGTACCTTTTTACCACGCGTGATATTTTTTTCGGCGAGCAACATTATTTGACAAGTTCTGGTAGCATTTACTTCAACTCATACGCATCAGTGTCAAAATAGCGGCGATGTAAAGTGGGCATGCGGTTGCTGTTCGTTTTTTATATGGAGGTGTAATAAGGGTTAAGGTAAGCTACGTTGTGTTTAATGTGCTACTGCGTGTGTCCCGTGCGTCTGCCTTGTACAGTGCGTGTTTTTTTAAGCCGTAAGGTCATATTTGTGCTATTAATGTATAGTTTAATGGGATTTATTTTCAAATAGTGGCTTTTAATCCAGTGTTCTATAACTAGAAATCAAAATGGCTTAAATCCAATGAACGAACGGGGGGGTTCATTCACTGAAATCGCGTGATTTATTGTTTGTTCAATATCTGACGTTTCCTTAGTAGTTATAAGATTTGGTTTTCTATGACTTTGGTAGAAATGTGCTGTCTGACAAAAGGCCAGTGTTCGAACAAAACTTTAAATATTCAATTTTTAACAGTTTATTAAATTTTTAACAGTTTATTCACTGGTCTGAGTTTTCCAGTGAATGAACTACCGCAATGACAGTTAGTCCATTAATTAGTTTCCAAAACCAGTGAATGAACTACAACATTCATTCTATTTTTCTTGTTTTAAACATGGAAACTTCAAAAAAATCATACAAAATATTCCAATATGACCAAGAATCTCTCGACAAAGCCCTAAAAGCCCTTATACCAAAGTAAAGCATTATTTTTATGTTAGTTCATTCATTGGTTTCATTTGTTCATTTACTAGAATTGTGTGTTCATTCACTGGTGATTTTCCATTTTATCTTCTACAGCTTGCTATAATTTAAAACTGTGCAGCATTACTACAAAATAAAATTGATTTTAGAAAACAAGAATAGTTGTTTACTCTATAGGAACAGTAATATTTGAATTTAATTATTGCTATCAGCCAAAAATATTTTTTTAAAGTTTAAAATTTCCTTAAGTGTTCATTCACTGGAGCACTTACCCTATACCTATTCCGAATTGTATAAAATCACAAATTATTAACAAAGTGCGGCCCGCTTCAACTTCCTTAGCTACTATGTGGCCTTTGGCTGCTAAAAGGTTGCCGACCGCTGAGTTACAGGGATGGCTAACCCCCCTTCGATACAAGTTTGTATTACTGAATCTCTGGCAGCTTACCGTATTTACATCCTAATGTCAACGGTATTAACATAAAACTTTTCTTATCAGATTTATTATTAACCATATGTACGGGCATGATAGTCGGTTTCACACATTTATACGTACTATCACGAAAACATTTTCCTCTCTAACTTACCCATTACATACCGTTAATAGATATTAAGGTTTACCTCTTACCTTCTTTAATCGATTCTGGCATGGGACTATCTCCGTGGTTAAGCCATCCGTGGGTGAGGACCTTAACTTTGTTATTGAAGTCGAAATTAGAGTCCCATAAAGATAATGAATCGCTCGCCTTCAGAACTTGAAACTCGTAAGGATTACGCCTGAAAAACAGTTAAAATCATTTATAATGTGTGCAATTGTTTTCTTAAATTATTTACATCTTAACATTAACAATAAAAATAAAGGTACATATTTGTAGGAATATTCAACAATCACATTTATTTTAGAACCTATGTGTATAAGATACAAGTTATTATTTAAAATTTAATGCTATTAACCATTTACATATATTTAAAAGAAAGCTTTACAAAATTTTACAAAGGCCGCATAAGTGAAGAAAAAAATGGGGATGTTCTAACATTCCCAACACTTGCCTAGAAATCTAGGTTTTACCGACACGCCTTGTAATATGTCTCAAAGGAGTAATAGGATTTCAGCTGGCTGTATAAAGTGCCTACCTACTACCTACATACTTACGTAAATATACGGGGATCGTGCTCTGAAGCGCCAATATTATTAGCCGAGCACGTTGTTACGGACATTTACGGGTATGAAGTTACGGATATACGAGTAAATGTACCTACCTGTTTTCATTGTTCATCGTTGTTAGATATTAATTAAGCGAGGTGTGGTCCTTATCCCTATAACTATCATGCATGACATTATAACCTAATGTAGAATGGGTACCTACGAAATATTTCAAAGAGATCCGAAAATTATGCTGTAACGTGTATTCTTCACATATAGGTATTCTAAGGGAATCGCTTTGCAGCCACTTATCATACGCGTAACTTCATTTTTTCGTGAATGGATATTATCGACTGTGGATATCGGTAAAACTTTAGCGTTTTTCGCTAACGAAACGCAAGAGAGGCTAAATTATAAGATCTTTTTACAAAAACGAATGTGTTTTTTTTTGCTAACCTAGGTATAGTAGCGTCCCACCGCTGGACAAAGGTATCCCCCTTGTGTGTGTTTAGGTGGGCTTAAAGTAGTCAATAGGGATCGTATTTAATTCACTTATTATAGAAATTTAGTATCCAATTCTTTTATCCCCATTCCTAAGGCCTTAACACATACAAACTCAAGGTCGTGAATACGTCTCGAGCTTAATTATGTGGATTACGTCCTAGCAACAACAGCTCTAGGGAACAGAAAACATTTTGTTTGTTTTTCAGAGTCTGTATAGCAGTGGTTCCGAACCTGGCCGTAATTACCCCTTTAGGGGTAAAATTAAGTTTTCTCAGGGGTAATACTCATATTAAGTCGTTTTTCTTTGAGTACTTTCATATCCTTGTCTGTATTACCTATTTTTTGGAGGGGTAACGATACAAATCTAGAGGGGCCTGTGGGTGATGTGGTAATAAAGGAACCACTGCTGTATAGTCTATAGGTATACTTGTAGTACAACCGGCTGATGACCGGCTGTTACAAAACTGAAGTTGATAATTTGGTATATAATACAAATACAAATCATTTATTTTTCAGATAACAAGATCCATTGCTGTTAGTTAAATTGACTGCTTATAGATATTGTTAGTTGTATGTTTGTTATAATCGCCGTTGCTTAAAATTTTGGTAACTTCTTACTTGATGGTCTTTCATCCACCGTCATACATACAGGGTGGGCAACTTAGAGGTAGGTATATAAGTTTATATTGCCGCCATTTTGTTTTGGTGGTAAATATTACAGTTGTTGCGTGAAAAAATCAGGCCTTAATTCTTTGAAGATATTATGGTTGCTGCTGTTACAGTGAATGGATATTGCTTCTGCGAGCTGATTAACATTTTTTTCTTACATTAAATGAATCAAATGTGCTTAGAAGCCATGGGATTGCAACAAGACACACTGAAAAGAATGTTCCATGTCGATTAATTTTGGGAAATGGTGAGATTGATTGGTTCCCACAGACATATATTGAGCTAGAAGGAAATAGTTTGTCCATTTGAATGGGAAGTTTGGAGAGAAGAGCGTAATTTAGTGAGAATGTATCAACCTTATTCCAACGGATGTGTCTAAGTTAACAAGCCGCTGAATCTTCAACATTTAAAACAGAACTTCGAAGACACCGGTTCTGACATAACGTCAGAAATGCGATTAAAAGGGCTCACATGTGCCATACTGCTAGAGGTGGGCATTTGGCAAACATCATATTCCATATGTAATTGCCAACCATGAATCATCTCTGAAAAAATACTTCACGTTTCATTTTTTTTAATAGGATTCCTTCTATTTGGCATACGTTTTATTTGTCCGAAAGTATTGTTACCCTGAATTTTATTTCGCATTATTTTTCTCCAGCTTTAACGGAAAATATTTTGGAAAATCTTTTGCGTAAGTCACCTTAGAATAGGTTAGGTTAGCTTTCTTTTATTATTATTCCGAAAAGTGTATGGTGTCTGTAAATTAACAAATATGTTTAATGAGTATTCGGACAAATAGAACATTCAGACCAATAAAATTACAAAGGGATCCTTTTTAATATTATAAGTGTATAGCTCCTACTTGCCCACCCTGTATATAAATAAGACAACACGTTTCAAGATTACCTAGTATAAAGCCGGAACTGCACATCCTCTTCTTTGAACCAGCCCCAACTCCACCCCCAGAACCAAAACCTCGTCTCGTTGAGGGAAGGAACAGCGCCATACTCTTGCACACTGGCCAGCCACACCGGGTCATACGGCGCCGGCGCGTCCCAATGTATCGCCGACACTGTAAAATATTGGGTACCTCTAAGTACTATATCGACGTTCGTTCGATTCACACACTCACATAAGGACAGGTTGATCCGCTTCAACCTTCCCGCTGGTCCGCTGCTCACTTTGTGCAATCAGCGTAACTTCAAGGTGGCCCTGGCCCAACGTCCTGGTTCGACCCCAGGCGTTCCGGCCCCCACCTAGTTCGAACCTCTCAAGGTGGACCGGAACTAGTGACCTGGTTCGACCCCAGGCGCACCCGGCCCCACCTAGTTCGATCCACTAAGGGTGGTCCGGCCAGCGACCTGGTTTGACCCCAGGGAACGCCTCGGCCCCCACCGGGTCCGATTTTTAGGGTTCCGTAGCCAAAATGGCTAAAAAGGAACCCTTATAGTTTCGTCATGTCCGTCCGTCCGTCCGTCCGTATGTCACAGGCATTTTACTCAAAAACTACAAGACGTATACTGATGAAATTTGGAATATAGATGTCTTGTAGATGGCGCTACTAAGTTTGGTACTAGTTAAATAATAAAAATAAAAAAATCTAGGGGGGGCACTCCATACATGTAACAGAAGCTAAAAAAAATTTTATTCAGCAAACATCAACGTGAGGTACATAATTTTTAAAAACATTACAAGGCTTTTATGTACTTTTTTTGATTAAGTGAATACTTTCGGAAATAATCGTTCCGAAATTTGCATAAATTGTTTGCGCACCGGATTTTTTTTTAGATGTTTTAATAGTTATTTTATTTTGTTATTGTTATTAGAGACTAGGGATGTAACGATACCGATACCGATATATCGGTATCGCCGATATTATACAACCGATATTTGAAGAGCGCGACAAGAATTTGCTGTAGGTATGAAAAAAAAATCTGCAAAAAGTAATTTTAATTTCTGACTTAATTTATGTATTGGTCTATTACCTTGTGCAATAATAATTACAATGTTAATTAAATCTTTGGTTCTTAACCAAAAAAAATAATCATTTTGAGTTGACAATTTATTTAATTTTACTTTACACTTTCAAGGTTGACTCTCTGGTAAATATAGCTAGTAGTCATTGCCATTAGTTATAATAAGGACATACAAATATCTGAAGTTCATACTTCATTATTTAGCTAAGATATCGGTATCGGTATCGGTATCGCCGATATTAACTACTATATATCGGTATCGGTATCGTATCGGCAAAACTGTGTATCGTTACATCCCTATTAGAGACAAACCCAACAAAATCAAACATCATAAAAATCGGCCCACCCGTTCTAGAAATGGTGTAACTAACCCAACTTTGTTTTATGTATATAGATATTATCGTCGGTTTCCGTGATTATAACTCATTGTAATTAAAGAACTTTAACGCGATTTGATCTGTTAAAGTTGTTTTATTACAAATACAACCAATTAGAATATTTCTTTAATTGCGCCCTGCCTGAATCCAGGGCTGCTCTACCCTACCACATATTTAAATCTAGCTACGGCCCTGTAGATAGGGTAAGCACATTTTATTTCAATCACAGGATATTTTGAAGTAATTTTTACTTCTATCCAATGTAAAAAATGAATATTGTAATGTAATGTAACTTGTTTAGATTCGATTAAGTAAATGTCATCCATTACAGCTTTAAGGAAAAAAAAACAAATCGAAAATGCAGTCGGGTCTTGTACAGAACAAGTGAAATTAAAGTGATGTCATCCAGTGCATAACTTTGCCCAGCTTCGGCATACTTTTTAAAGCATCCGTCACGTTCTAACAAATAGTGTGTGAGAGTGACGGATGCTTTGTCACTTATTTATCGCGTGACAAAACGAGGTATCATAAGCTTACTCTGTGCTTACAACACCAACATTTGTAAACAGCCACTCTGCAACGATGTTGTTTATCAGCAAAGAAAAGCATACGTCCGTATCGTCGTGACGTACATATCGTCACTACTTTTAAATAACACGTATCTGATCTGACTCCAGGTAAAAGTAAAAACGCAGTAAGTGTATATGAAGTTCATATGTAACTTTGACGTTTTTCTATACGACGTTTCTAGATACGAGTTTTTAGGGTTCCGTACCAAAAAGGTAAATAACTGGCCAAGAGCATGTCGGACCATGCTCAGTGTAGGGTTCCATAGCCGTAACTATAAGGTAAAAAATACGAAGTAAAAAAAGTACGACTACAAAAGAGCGTATCTTCATAGCAATTACGTCCTTTTGTTGAGAAGCGCAGTTTATCGGGTATAACTCAAAAACGGTACATTCGATCTTGTTGAAAATAATTTTCGTTGAAAGTATTAATTAAGCGTTACCTTCGTGATTTTTTTCATATTCTTCGGGCGCACGGTTTAAAAAATAGAGGGGGGGGGGACACAATTTACACAACTTTCGGAGCGATTATTTCCAAATACATTCACTTAATCAAAAACATTACTTAGGAACCTTATAGTGTTTTTAAAAGAGCTGTCGAACTATGTACCACACGTTGATATTTGCTGAAAAAATTTTTTTTTACTGTCTTTAACATGTATGGAGTGCCCCCCTAAAAATATTTATTTTAATTATTTATATACCAAACTAAGTAGCGGCTCATAAAACACATCTATATTCCAAATTTCATCAATATCCATTATGTAGTTTCTGAGTAAAATGCCTGTGACATACGGACAGACAGACAGACAGACAGACAGACAGACAGACAGACAGACAGACAGACGGACGGACATGACGAAACTATAAGGGTTCCGTTTTTGCCATTTTGGCTACGGAACCCTAATAAAAAAGGAACCCTTATGGTGCGACTCTGTCTGTCTGTCTGTCCGTCTGTCACAGCAAGATATCTCAGGATCTACTGATGCTATCGACTTGAAATTTGGAATAGTATTAAAAATCGCTTACTCGAGCCTATTGGATAGAAAAAAAAATATATCTTTTTTACTTTTTTTTTTAAGGGGTCCGAAATGGGATGTGGAATAACAAAAGTAGAGCTATTATATCGAGTGGGATATCAAATAAATGGGCTTAATTTGTAGATGTCAAAGCATTTTTTTTTCTTAATTTTGTACTTTTTTTTTTCAAAAAAATACCATTCCCCCCTTATTACCTATCTTCGAAGTTACTGAACAGAAATATCTGTAATAAGTACCAATTATTAATATCATCCTAAATATTACAGGAAAATAAAACGGTTTTCCTAAATTGCATCGTTTTTTAGAAATTTTCAAAAGTGGTACACATACTTATTTGCTACTACTAAGCTAACCGCCATACAATTTTTCTTGAACTATTCACGTATCTACTTACGAGTTTGTACGGAATCCTCGGTGCGCGAGTCCGACTCGCACTTGACCGTTTTTTTTTCACGGACATCACGTCGCGCGTCAGGGTGAAAGGTACCCTACCGTATTATTTTACTATCGGGTCTAATACCTCCTAACTAGAGATGGGCCGAATACGGACTTTGCCGAATATGAATATTCTTACTGAACCGAATATTGGGTTGCGCCGTATCGCTAGAAACAGGTTTTGATGAAGTCAAGTTTAGATTTGGTTTTGGTGAAGAGACACGACACTTTTTTTTATTGAAGAATGAAAACCATTACTCGTAATTTAGATTATATTTTTAAAGCTGACATGGAGTGTAAAACCTTTAAATTAATTATTATTAATGGTTATTATGTTACTATCGTTCCTAATGCTGCCGTCCTAGTGTAAAAGGCGACTTTTTGCTATGGAAGTTCATAGTAAAAAGTCACCTTTTAGACTAGGGCGGCAGAATGTTCCTAAATTATCGATAACTGATAAAGGTAACTAATTAAAATTAAAACAAATCTGGTTTTTTTCTTACTTAAGCCACGGTTCTTTACAAAATAAACTTACTGTATTTATATTTTGACCTATATTTATCTCTTTTTGATAGTTGATTAGAATGCTAAAAACCTACGCTTATTTACTTTGTTTATTCTGTAAATATTCGGCAATGTAACCGAACTATTTGGCCGAATACGAACATTGGAAATCTGGCCGAATATGCCGAATACCAAATATTTACCGAATATTCGGCCCATCTCTACTCCTAACTATTACGACTCCGAAAAGGGTGACAAAACTAAGTACCTAATAAAGAAATAATGTTTAGTGTGTAATGAGTTTTGCACTTTCCCCATTGGCAGGTCGTACTTAAAATTATCTTTTTAGTTCAAAATAGCTTTAAAAAGCATAAATACAGGGTGAATTTTAAATCGTGAATCATAATAATTTTTGTAGTCTATACATAGTTAACAATAACTTACAATGCTTTTAAACCTAAATTAAGTACGTTTTTATTTTGTCCACTTTTAATTTGATTTATCCTAATTTTTAAAATCTCGTGGTCACCCTACATTCATGTTTCGTACTTGTCATGAAAATTTCAACATTAGATATCCAACCTTCTAATATTGAAGTTAGCTGGATAGAAGTTTGGCACGTATTGTCAATAATGTCAACATCGTCGACATTGTCAACATAAGTACCTATTTAAATCGTGTGCGTGTGGATTGAGTGAGCACCCTTCTGAAATAAAAAAAAACACCCTGTTCATTTAGTAAAAGTTCTAAAACAATTGTAAAACTAAATCTCTGTATTTGTAAAAAGATAAATCAAAAGATATAACCTTTAACGTGTGCTCACTCAGTTCTCACAAACTACCAACGAAATCAGGGAATGTATTCTTTAACATATAATATTTATATACGATTTTTTAGTAAAACCTGTGCTAACTTACCTTTATAATTTGTAGATCACCTAGTAACGTATTTAAGATTTTACAAATAATTTCTTATGCTCACTCAATCCGCACACTTTCGAAAACCCGATTTCTGATGAAAAAACTGAAGATTTAAACTGCTATATATGTGTATATTTTAGTATAACTAAACTGGGAATTTGTAAAATACAAAACGAACCACTAACGTGGCAGGTTTTTGGATAATAAATGTTTGTTAATGCTCACTCAGTCCACACGTTACAAGTAAGTTAAAAATGTAAATATCTCAATATTTGTAGTATTACATAAACTATAAATTACTTCAACTTTTAGTAAAAATTTTTACTAAATATCCACCATCTAATATTTTATATTCGTTGTCTGTTTTTAAAGATATTCAATTGCAATTTTTCTAATGTAAGTAGATCGATTAGATTGACCACACTTCATTATATTATGGTCATATCCAAAATACAGTTCATTTAAAAAATATATGAGATCAAAAAGGTTACTACCCCTGGTACGTCACTTTGACATTCAAAGATATTTTATTTTTATTTTTTGAACTCGGATTAAATCTTTTACAGTAAATGAAAGGTAATAATTACGGATCAGGTACCTCTTAATTGTAATAAGTATGTACTAACCTAATCAAAACAATTGTTTACTTTAAAATTTAATTCATGGATATGACCATAATATAATAAAGTGTGGTCAACCTAATCGATCTACTTACATTAGAAAAATTGCAATTGAATATCTTTAAAAACAGACAACGAATATAAAATATTAGATGGTGGATATTTAGTAAAAATTTTTACTAAAAGTTGAAGTAATTTATAGTTTATGTAATACTACAAATATTGAGATATTTACATTTTTAACTTACTTGTACCTAACGTGTGGACTGAGTGAGCATTAACAAACATTTATTATCCAAAAACCTGCCACGTTAGTGGTTCGTTTTGTATTTTACAAATTCCCAGTTTAGTTTTACTAAAATATACACATATATAGCAGTTTAAATCTTCAGTTTTTTCATCAGAAATCGGGTTTTCGAAAGTGTGCGGATTGAGTGAGCATAAGAAATTATTTGTAAAATCTTAAATACGTTACTAGGTGATCTACAAATTATAAAGGTAAGTTAGCACAGGTTTTACTAAAAAATCGTATATAAATATTATATGTTAAATGAATACATTCCCTGATTTCGTTGGTAGTTTGTGAGAACTGAGTGAGCACACGTTAAAGGTTATATCTTTTGATTTATCTTTTTACAAATACAGAGATTTAGTTTTACAATTGTTTTAGAACTCTTACTAAATGAACAGGATGTTTTTTTTTTATTTCAGAAGGGTGCTCACTCAATCCACACGCACACATTTAAATCGTATTTACTCATAAAATAATTCAGTTTTATTACGATTAATGGTATAAGCGCCTCCACCATTTTGTTCATAATTAATTAAGCGGGTCTTTAATTGTAATTAACACTAGTGCTCTGTATTAGTCTTAAGTAGCTTTACCGGTAAACGTGGTTACGATTCACGATTTAAAATTCACCCTGTAGAGGCACTCAAAAGTGAGTTTCTCTCTTCGCCGCGCCGCGCGACAGTTTCGTTCGTCGCCACTGATCAGGACAAGTACCATAAACTTTAAAAGCTAATTTCTACGAAAGCTTATATTCCACAACTTGCTCTGGACGAACACTAACACTATAAAAAAGTTAAAACTAGAAATTCTAGACAGCATTGGCCGACTTGCACATCTGCAGTTGCCGACTCGAGGTGAATTAGTTGCTGTTATTTAAACTTAGGTAACTCTCATCAGCGAAATTGTAAAACTAACAGAATGAATGCTAACAGTTTTGTTGGAAATAAATATTGGAACACAGTAAGAGAAAGTACCTATAGGTACCTTATCTGTACTTATGAAGCTGATAATTAGGCGAATATTCTTAAGCAAAGAACAAAACATAGGTACATTTACAGCCCATGTACTATAGGAGCAAATAATTAAAACGTAGGTTATACTCCTTAAACTGAACAACATTTGTTTAGCGAGATATAAAAACCAGCCAAGTGTGAGTCGGATTCGCACGCAAAGGGTTCCGTATCACGGTCGATCAAAAAGGCGCCAAAAACACGTTTATTGTATGAGGACCCCTTTTTTTAAGTTTATTTTGTTTATATTAGTTGCGTATTTATAGTATAACGACAATAGAAATACACATTCTGTGAAATTTCAAGTCTCTAACTATTATGATTCAAAAGCATGAGGCCCTGCGACAGACGGACAGACAGCGGAGGCTTAGTAGTAATAAGATTCCGTTGGCACCCTCTGGCTACGGAGCCTTAAAAATAACGTATGTTTTGATTTTTAGGACACTTTAAAGTTTATTTATGTATTGCGATATTTTAAATGTTATTAGCGCGGACATAAGCGACGGCAATTAGACTTATGTTATAAGTAAAAAACTTAAATAAAGCACCTGTTGCATGTAGTAGTAGACTGTCCGTACAGACAGTTTTACGTTCCATTTCAGAAAAAGGACATAAGTTCCATATAAATTCCATACACTACTACTCTAAAATCTAATCTAAAGATTACATAATTTTTAAAAGCTTTTGAACAAAAGTTTTATTGTTTGATGAGTAGAATCTACGTTTCAATTATTTACTCCTGTTACAGGTAAAGGTAGGTGCTCACATTAGTAAAGTTTAAATGAAACTATTGCTACTAGTAGTATTTCGAAAAAGTTGACCATACAAACCTGCACAAAAGAGCAACAACAGAATCATTCCAGTTTCCTTGCTCGCACTCCAGAAATTACGGGGTAAACAATCTCCACATGCCGAACAAAACTTCACTAAACTCCACAGTTAGAACGCTCATTTTCCGGCTAAACCTAATTGGTGAACCGTCAACGAGTAGGCACACATTTTCACTGACCGCTGACGGTCGAGATTGAATTTAAATTTGTATAGCGGTACCGGCCCATTGCGATTCACAGGACGCCATGGCTCGCCCATTGATCATATTAATTAAACACGAGTTAAACTATTCTTTCGATATACAGAACCGTGTATGACGCACACTCGTGCTAGATAGACTGTCCTGTTGAACAAATGCGGATCTTAGATTGGAGATAGGCTGGTTAGAGAGCCGGCCACTTATTAACAGTGCTAGTCTACTTACAAGTTATTATTGGGTTATGGTTCCTTGCCTTTCACTGTGCAGGTAACATTAATGATGTCGTCCTATTCCTACGGCTATTTGCAAACAGGTCCTCTTTACCTATGCGTTACAGTCTGTGGTACATGTGTAGTAGTGGTGACAAGGTTAACGCTAATATGGATTAGCGTTAACCTTGTCACCACTACTACAACTAGTAATATAAAGCAAAGCTGTTCCAGTGCAAATAGGGGTAGCCAAACGCCGAGGTCCATAAGACCCCGCGCCTGTATAATTCTTGACACAATAGAAAAATACAAACATTTTTCCCGTTTGATTCGTTAGCCTTGAAACTGACACTGCATTGAAGCTATCGTTATAGGGTTAGGCTTTTCGTGGCAGTCTGGACATAGAGTGAAATGCAGTCGCTGCCTACTTTTTATGATTGAATGATTATGTTATTTGGTATTTGATCGAGTCCAGCAACAGGTTGGCACTTTCACAAATTGGCTACTATAGTTAATTTGGTACTTTCCCTAATTCGACACTTTAATTCATTCGCTACTTTCCCTAACTCGACAGTTTCTTGAATTGGGCACAAGTCTTATTGGACACCTTCCTATTTTGGCATTTAGTAAACATGTTTCCGCTCTAAATCTTTCGTGGAGTCTGATAGAGTTCTGATTTTTTGTAAACTGCCCATGTACCTTTTAAAGGTCTTTGCCCATTACAACGTATCATACCATGACCGTTCAACGAACGTGTCAGGCAAAATGAATATTCTTTGTATTGAAATGTATGAGACTATGCCCACTAGCACGGTTTGTCACCGTCGCGTGCCATGCACGGAGCGTCAAAAACGGTGTCGATACGCTTCTTGCACGGCACGTAACGTTGCTAGACTGGCCTAACATTTCGAGTTTAAATAAATTCAGTTGTTTTGTGTTTTATTACAATTTGCTTTATCATCAACTTCACCAAAGTGTCCAAATAGGGTGCATCTCACTCTGTAGAACAACATTTAATATATTTTTAACCCATATAACGATCAAATTATATACTACTAAAATGATAGTAGCCAATTTGGAAAAGCGTCGACCTGTTGCTGGACTCATTTAATCTATACTCATTTTGCAATACATATAAGTTAGGTAACCTATTCTTTGAGCCGTAATTCCACAAAACCTACTCAATACAATGTTAATAGCTATAAACCTTTGTACGTATTTTTATATTAAAATTGTTAACAGTAGGTGGTATTAAAAATACTTCAGTAAGTACTGCAGCGTAACCTGCATGATTGGATTTTATGTTTTCTTGCTGGCTGTCAGTTCTTTCCGGTTTTTGAAATTAAATTTGCAAATTTCGTTCGTGTACGAGTGACGTGCTGTCAGAGCAGTTTTTTCTTATTGACTATCTGGAGCGATCAGAATAAGCGTCTAAATATTAGACCAATTTGTTCTTTGGTGTAGCGGCGTAGCGGAAGGTACACAAGGCTCCGCACCCAAAACACAGCGGGACAGCACCGCAAGCTGTACACAATTTGCCGCTTGGCCACACAATTAAACAAGAACACCAAAGAACAAATTAGAAGAAATTGGTCTAATATTTAGAGGCTTATTCTGATCGCTCCAGATAGTCAATAAGAAAAGACCTTTGGAAAAGACTGCTCTGACAGCACGTCACTCGTACACGAACCAAATTTGCAAATTTAATTTCAAAAACCGGAAAGAACTGACAGCCAGCAAGAAAACATAAAATCCAACCATGCAGGTTACGCTGCAGTACTTACTAACAGTTATCTACTACGAAATTGAATTCATACAAATGGGATAAATTAAGCAGTTTTCTAAATTTGACAATTGTATAAATATACATGACTTTTATCGTTTCAATATGCCATATTATAATAGTACATTAGACAACTAGGGTGGTAATACAAAGAAAGGCCGAGATCGCAGAAGTTTGCGGCGTGAGTGTTGTGTACATCATTTTATGTCTACACGTGGCCAGAAAGTGGCTTTTTCCGTACGCGCACCGTGCGGAAAAAGTCACTTTATGGCCAGGTGTGGCATAAAACTATTAGTGTATGGTCAAGAACAAATATTGGGTACATATGGTTAATAGTACCGAGATCGCAGATGTTTGCGGCCCGAGCTGCAAGCGAGGGATGTAATTATGGTACTAGACGTACAGCTCTGTGTCAGTTCGCGCGCTGTCGCGCTTCAAGTAAGACGTTTTTATGCTCGAGCGCGATCTCGTTAAACTCGCGAGATCTCGCCAGTTTTTCGATCGAGATCAGTCTCGCTAAAAAAGGCCGAGATCTCGCAAAAACGAGATCTCGCGAGAACGAGATTGCATTCCCTATATGCGATCGAGGGCTTTCTTTATTACCTCCCGTGTTGTGTACATCATTTTATGTCTACACTTGGCCAGAAAGCGGCTTTTTCCTTACGCGCAGCGTGCGAAAGTGCCACTTTATGGCCAGGTGTGGCATAAAGATTTATACAGTACGATTATTTCCACTTTGACACTCGGGAGCAAGATTGGAGTGGTTTGTAGAAAATTCGGGACTGTTAGCAGATTCGCAATTTGGTTTCAAAAAAGGTAAAAGTGTTACTGACAATCATGCTCTGCTATCAACGGATGATAGAATTTGCTTTTTCGCGGAAAAAAATCCGTGGTTGCCACCTTTTTGATATATGTGATGCTTGTGATAACGTGCTTCTCTCGGTGCTCCGCAGCAAGCTGCGGCGGATGAATATTCCGGAGAAAGTAGTTCGTTTCATAGGTAATCTGTTATCTGGCAGAAGGATTTCGTTAAGGACCCATAATGCTCCGGATAGAGTAAACTTGGTGTGGAAGGGTCTTCCTTAGGGCTCTGTTTTGAGTCCCTTACTCTCTCCTCTGATCTGGATCAGGCTATTAATCACTGCGATGTACTTCAATACGCCGATGATATAGCGATTCACTTCACACGAGAACATTAATGATGCTGCCAATTTCATTAACAATGCGTTGAACTCATTTGGTCTTTGGCTATGCTCATGGTTTAGATCTGTCTCCTGTTATATGAAAATGAAATGAAATGAAAATGAAAAGAAGCTTTAATTTTTTCTTAAAGTCGTATGCTTCCGCCGATTCAAATTTCTTTTCGTTCTCAGCCTATTCAGGTAAAAGATAAAGTCAAATTTTTAGGGGTAACTTTTGATACTAAATTACCAGGCTCTGATCATGTCAATAATATTGTGGCCAAATGTGAAAAAAACTTGAAAATATTTCGTGCCTTACCAGGTTTTTGGTGGTGTGCGCATCCATACTCCCAAAAATTGTTGTATAATGTTCTAGTTAGGTCTCATTTGGATTTTGGCTGTATTATAATAGAACCATGTAATCAAGCTGATCTTAAAAAACTTGATAAGGTTCAATACAAGGCTCTGAGGATAGTCACTGGCGCTATGAATTCGTCTCCAATTCGAGCTCTTCAGGTTGAATGTGCAGACCCTCCTCTAAATGTTCGCCGTCAATACCTGGTAGATAGATATTTATTCCGCATTGCTCAAGCGGAGCACCATCCTCTATTTCCTAAGTTTGGTCTGTTTAATGATCATGTTGATGTCATTCTGTTGTAGGAAATTGAAACCAAATCTTATAATCATAGCTTAAATAGATTGAATGAAATTGAAGCTCCTGTAGCAAAGTTTCCTAAGTTGCCTATATACAGGGTGTCCCTAAAACCAACTTTTATACGATCAGGGCTGATAGACCAGCTCATAAGAACCTAGATTAAGCAAATTTGACCTCAGTAAAAATCTCTTAGTTTTCGAGATATTGACGTTTTTGTAAAACTCGTGCTAAGTGATACCCTGACTCGGTGTTTTGAGTGTCATTGCTAAAATATCAAGTATTTTACAAATCTGTTTTTTGCTATGTGTGGCCAAATAACTATGCTATTGAACGTATTTTCTATTTTTGCTAATTTATTCATGCTGTGGACACAGTACAATAACAAAAAAAAATTATTCGATTTTTTTCAAATTTCACCTCTGACTTCGAACTAGCGTGGTGAAAAAAAAATGTACCAACATAACCAGGCACTCAACGTAAAAAAATTGCGCATTTATTGTAGTTTCTAAAATGGTATAAAATTTACTAAACACTGTAATAACTTTTGAAATAATGATATTTTGTTACAAAATTAACTGTCTGCCGCCTTCATCTCATACGATCCGGTTGAACTAAGTTTGCACCTGGCGTGCTTGACATCACATACAAATTAGGTGCAAACTTCACGTAATCGTCAATATCTCGAAAACTAAGAAATTTTTATGAGGTCAATTTTACTCAGTCTCGTTTTTTATGAGCTGGTTTATCAGCCCTGTTCGCCATTTTGTAAAAGTCGCGAATTTTGATAGCCTGGATCAGTCTTTCGAAAGTCATGACTTCAAATTTCAGTATTTTCTTAATCTGCTTTTTGTTTTAAACATTACTTAATAATTATGCTATCATACCTTATCAAAATAAATTAGATTTTACGTGATTCAAAATATGACCTCGGATTTGAATCGCGTAATACTTAAAACAAATTTACCATGCTAAAATAAAAAAAAAATAATGTAGTTTAAAATAGTAAGATTTTACACACTAGGCACCGTAGTTTTTAAGATAATAGCATTTTAATTCAAAAGGAGGTTATACTACAATATTCCATTGGTTAAATTTCGTACCAGAATTTGAATTTCGAACAGAAAAGGTATGATAGCATAATTATTAAGTAATGTTTAACAAAAAGCAGATTAAGAAAATACTGAAATTTGAAGTCATGACATTCGAAAGACTGATCCAGGCTATCAAAATTCGCGACTTTTACAAAATGGCGAACAGGGCTGATAAATTAGCTCATAAAAAACGAGACTGAGTAAAATTGACCTCATAAAAATTTCTTAGTTTTCGAGATATTGACGATTACGTGAAGGTTGCACCTAATTTGTATGTGATGTCAAGCACGCCAGGTGCAAACTTAGTTCAACCGGATCGTATGAGATGAAGGCGGCAGACAGTTAATTTTGTAACAAAATATCATTATTTCAAAAATTATTACAGTGTTTAGTAAATTTTATACCATTTTAGAAACTACAATAAATGCGCAATTTTTTTACGTTGAGTGCCTGGTTATGTTGGTACATTTTTTTTTCACCACGGTAGTTCGAAGTCAGAGGTGAAATTTGAAAAAAATCGAATAATTTTTTTTTGTTATTGTACTGTGTCCACAGCATGAATAAATTAGCAAAAATAGAAAATACGTTCAATAGCATAGTTATTTGGCCACACATAGCAAAAAACAGATTTGTAAAATACTTGATATTTTAGCAATGACACTCAAAACACCGAGTCAGGGTATCACTTAGCACGAGTTTTACAAAAACGTCAATATCTCGAAAACTAAGAGATTTTTACTGAGGTCAAATTTGCTTAATCTAGGTTCTTATGAGCTGGTCTATCAGCCCTGATCGTATAAAAGTTGGTTTTAGGGACACCCTGTATACAGTTCCATCCCCAGCTCTCACTTTTCAGCCTAAATCCGTAAATATTGGTGTTCAAGGAGACTCATTCTCCGTTAATGCTAAATTCTTAAATGCAGTAAGATGTAAGGTGGCATGAGTGAGTTTCAAAGTGCACCGCGGTCGGGTTTTTTTTTAATAAAAATGTGGTTATTCTGACCCTACTGTTCTGAAAGCCTTAGCAGAGTTTATAGATAAGAATAATATTAAATTATAATGTCATCTTTTGCATATATTATAATTCAATTTAAAATAGGGGGAATTCCCTCCACAGCTCCGCGACAACTAACGTCAAACTTGACAACTCTTAAGTCACTTGACATTGGCAAAGTGCCTGGCAGCAAAAGCCACAAAACACAAAAAAAAAATTGCAGACACTGAGACTAAAGAAGACGGAGACGTGTTTGTGCGAGAATGTGGAAAATTGCGATTATTTTAAATTAAAGAAATGCTCATCATTATCCAAAAGAAGACTGTTGAGCTGAAATTGGTTGCGATTTAATCTCATCATTTTTTAACTGGTTCCGCCACTTCTTAGAAATAGTAAATTATTTGGTTGGGTTTAGCTAAAAATAATAAAACACTACGCAAACAACGTACCTACAATGCCACCTGAGCAGCTAAAATTGGAAACTTTCTCTTACGTTTCCCCTTAAGTGCACATTATGCTGATGTTATGAATATGCAGCAATGTGACTCGCGTCATTTGCACTTCCGATTTCGCCCGAAAAATTTCGTGCCGAGTGTCAAAGTCCAAATAATCTTACTGTACCGATACTTTGAGGGGATTACAAAAACAAGATAAAACATACATATAAATCATATGATCCATCTAAATATCATATAATTTTATTTAGGTATACCCAACCCTATGAATGTACAAAATTATTTCCTTTACTCTCATTTATTAAGCTATTGTTGATTTTTTACTGATGTATAGTTTGATATTTTTCGTACTGCTAATAGAAAATAAAAGAAAGAAGGAAAGAAATATTTATGCGATATAATTGTTTGTCACATACTTACATTTTAACACTAAACCTTATAATGCCTTATATAATTGATACATCATGATGGTGCATGAGCCAAACGACTGGAGTCGGTGTCGCTGATTTTCAGGGCAACCCCGGGCGGAAAGGGGTGGGCTGACCAAGACACTATAATATGTGCATTATCCAAATTATATAAAGTAGGTTTAATGTTTTTTGTGTTTACCGCTTTTCCTTGTTTAATTTGTCGATATTCCGTTTGGTTTTTAGTCAGCATAACGGCCATGTTGGATTCGTATTTACCGCCAAAACTTGCCGCGCTTTATGTAGTGAGTGTGTTCCAGTTACTGGTTTAATCGTTAGCTGTCAAAGCGTCGCGTCGTTGAAAATGAAAGTAAATACATGCATGAAAACACGACTTTATTTATGCTATCACTCATTCAATAATCATTCCATGGCAACCCTCAGGAATCGGAATGAGAACCAAAGAAATTAAAGAGATGCACTTATAGAAAATTCTATGCGTGGAAGTGAGAAACACTACTATATTTTCTATCCCTTAAGGTACTGACACATTTGCTTAAAAACATTAAAATCAGCATGCTCTGTAGCTGTCCAGATTTGCCACAAATAAGCATGTTACTTTTGAACATGCTTCCAAATAAGCATGATCAGAGCAAACGACTGGACACACCAGCTAATAAGCACAGTTTTTCGGCCAAGATGGACTGGTTTTCTGTGGTATTACAGCACCAGTTCTATACGAAAATAACTCAAAAACATAATCCAATACCCCCTTTACATAACCACCTGAAAATTTAAACTAGGCGCATAAAAGTAGCTTGACCTGGACATAATTCGATAACTCGCTGTTTTTATTATTTTGTCGGCTATTCGTATTAAGTATCGAATATTAATTAGATATATTATGTAAAAAATCCGCGGTCGTAACGTATTTAAAAAAAAACACAAAATATCGTACGCTACCTAACTTTTCTCTAAAAGTAAAATAAATAACCAAAAACCTTGTAAGTATAATTTTGAGGTGCATTTAAATTAAATCACTTAATTGCAAAATTAAACAAAAACCTAATTCGCATGTACGTTTTTTTTCACAGTTTTCATCCGATCTCAATATCTAGACAAGCCAAAATGGTAACTGTGATGGCTGTACCTGTTTAAGCTACATTGCGTCTTTTTAGAGATTTTAGATCAAAATTAAACATGTAATTTTTACGTTTTAATAATAATGTATTTCACAGTAGTTTAAAAACATAACTGTGATTTTTTTGTTTAGTAATAGGTTTTAGTTTACTATAATCATGTTTTCATCAAAATTATACATGTTAATGTCACGCTTCAGAAATTTAAAATGTAATTCAAAATACGCGCGAACATATCGGGGAGCGAGATGCATGCGGGTGGGTG
The DNA here is from genome assembly GCA_947034925.1 of Eudemis profundana. Classification (NCBI taxonomy): domain Eukaryota; kingdom Metazoa; phylum Arthropoda; class Insecta; order Lepidoptera; family Tortricidae; genus Eudemis; species Eudemis profundana. The sequence continues at coordinate 17,920,505 of OX344798.1, forward strand.
CGGGGCACGGGCGGAGAGAGCGCGCGGCGTGAGCGGCGAGCGGGTCATAACCAGTTTTGTAGGTACTGACCGCGCCGCGTATTGACAAAAACTCAATATGGAATATCCAAATTGTAGGTTTTTTTGATTTTCGTCCGGATAGCTACCACGGTCTTACCCATTAATCCCCCGCCATAATAACAGTGCTTGCGCTGTTGTGTTCCGGTGCGGAGGGTAAGACAGCCGGTGCAATTACTGGCACAAGAGGCATTTCGTCGTAGTCCTCTGGGCTGGCAACGCATCTGCAGTTGTCTTGGTAATGCGGGTGTATATGGGCGAATATTTAAGAGGGTAAAAATTTATGTCTCGCTATGGTAATCCAGACTAGGTACTAAATAATTCCAAAGCCGAAGTATTTTATTATTTCGTTACTTAGATAAATAAAGCAGATGATGCAAAAACAGCTATGAGCTTGAATCAACCAAAAAAAAGATGTTGAGAAAATTGTGTCTAAAATGGCAATAATAGGCGTGTCCCATTCCCATTTCTTCCAATTTTTGATGTCATAAAAAATAACTATAAGGAATGTTTTAAGTTCTGCATATCAGTATTATACTTAAATAAATAAAGATTGCTTTTCATCAAAAACATGTTCAAAAAGTTTATTACAACTTGCCCAAAAATTTAATCAAAAAATGTTCAAAAAAATAACGTCACTCGGGGAAACACTGTTTTATGTACGATTTTTGCCTATAATAAATCGCAAAAGAAGTGTCATTTGGTGTTCAAGTAACACTTCACCCCGCACTTCAGTAGATCGGCAAACTTCAGAGATGATACACGTCGCGAGATTCGAGTAGTAAGTGTTTCATTTTGATTCTCCAGTTTGTCATCATTATGGTCTTTCACAGTTTTCACCGTATCTTCATAATTTATTTACAGTGGAGTATTATTATATAACCATATCAAAGTACACATGGGACTAACACTATTTAGTGCAATCTTGTCTCGTTAATATACCAAATTGTTTTGTAAAGCCGCATTTTCTAGAATTTGTCATTATTGGCAACATCATTTTCGGCAACATTGTCAGAGACACCAATGACGACCAATAAATTTATCATAATTATTATTATCAAACCGCGATAAGAATACGATTCCGAAGTACCGTTTGCACAAAAGTACATACAATAAATAAATATAATTATAAGTCAATCTGTAATATCTCCTTAGTTTAAGTGCAGACACTTATAGATACAGTGTGGATAACTGGGACCTCAAGAGACCCGCAAATTTGTCTCACTTAAAGAGGTATTCTACTTACCCAGTGTCTTAGATCCAGGTATAACTAAATATCTGTCTCATTTACAGAGGGTTCTATTGATAGAGGGTAATAAAAGAGGTTATTTCAGTTATAGAGGTGCGATTTCTAAATAAAATAAACAATATATATGTATACACATATGTACATGAGTTGTTTAACATCAGAATAGGTATTAAAAATAATATAACTAATCAAACATGTTTTTTATAAACGACACAGATTTCATCGCGGGTCTTTCGACTTTTATTTATAAAGGGATACGTATTAATTTAATTTTTCACGCAGTGATAAAGATTTAAGCACTCTTTTCTGCATATTTCAATTTAATTTAAACCTTCGTTTCAGCATTCATTATTTATCAATTACCTAAACATCCGGACTATAGAAAAAACAAACTAAAACTTGAGGTAATTTAGGCACAATTACCACGTGCGAAATTCGTAGGCAGGCTAAAAATTTGTAAACAAAACGGAAATTTATGTGCAATACATTCCGAGTCGGAAAGAAAAAAAAAATTGTCGTCTCAGTTACAGAGATGCCTATAAAATTCAAACAAATACCAATTATAGAGGTAAATAAGACGATAAAATCGAAAGAACTAGGTAATCCCAGATATAGAGGTCTGTTGTGTCCCACTAACAGAGGTCATTTTTATGTCGTCTTACTTACAGAGGCAAATAAGACGATAAAATCGAAAGAACTAATCACAGATATAGAGGTCTGTTGTGTCCCACTAACAGAGGTAATTCAGTGCTTTAGGTGCCGGGACCTCAGCATGAATTCCAGCTATGGAGGTTTCTCACTTATCCAGGTCCCAGTTATCCAGGTTTCACTGTAATACATTTAGAACGTACTTCTTGGTAAATGCTGTGTGTGTGTGTGTGTGTGTTTTATAAAAAAAAAATATTATAGTCGACAGTACTCGACAAATATCTCATTATTTTCCACATAATGTTCATGTTATACAATTGTGACCGAACGTAATTATTTACAACGTACATACAACACTATTTAGCACACTAATCGTCTATGTTATTTTCTTTGTGCCAGGTGATGATACAGATAGCACTGAAGACAATAGTGTTATGAGGGAATCATTTTCGAAGTAGAATTATTACATTATTTCTATTTTATTTAAGTAGGTGATATAATTAATGTTTTTTTCCCAAGTAGAACTTTTTTGTACTGAAATAAGTATTTTCATTTATATGCACATAACCATTGACAATGTCATTTCAAGTATTCATTCAAAAACGACATATGTGCTCAATCGTATTATAAGCGCGGTTTAATAATAGTAAACAATTAGCTTTGTCTTTTATTTTTGACTGAAACAGGTATGTAAAGTTTCCTGGGGCTATTTGCAATACCGAAGCCTGGTTGTGGTGTAATATATTCAAAACTCGGCTGCTTGCACATAATAGTATATTACTCAACAAGGGTGGTAATACAAAGAAAGGCCGAGATCGCAGAAGTTTGCGGCCCAAGCTGCAAGCGAGAGACGTAAATCTGCGATCGAGGGCTATCTTCATTACCTCCCGTGTTGTGTACGTCATTTTATGTCTACACTTGGCCAGAAAGCGGCTTTTTCCGTACGCGCAGCGCTTAGAGCTCCAAATAACCCTACGAGATAATCAGTATTGTCGTAACTGTTTAAGCAAAGCATAAGTTTATAATATTGTCTTCGGTTTTCGAGATATTCACTCATTGTACTAAAACAACTTAAACTGATTAAAACGCGTATATTACTACATTGTTAAGGTCCCTTTTTAAAGGGGACTTAAAAAATGTAGCACATAAGTAAGTAACTAGGGATGTAACGATACATAGTTTTGCCGATAGGATACCGATACCGATATATTGCAGTTAATATCGGCGATACCGATACCGATACCGATATCTTAGCTAAATAATGAAGTATGAAATTCAGATATATGTATGTCCTTATTATAACTAAAACTTGGCTATGTAATATAGCCTATATTTAACAGAGAGTCAACCTTGAAAGTGTAAAGTAAAAATAAATAAATTGTCGACTCAAAATTCATTTTTTTTATTAAGAACCAAAGATTTAATTAATATAGTAATTATCATTGCACAAGGTATAATATGTAATAGACCAATACATAAATTAAGTCAGAAATTGAAATTACTTTTTGCAGATATTTTTCATACAAATATTCTTTTCGCGCTCTTCAAATATCGGTTGTATATTATCGGCGATACCGATATATCGGTATCGGTATCGTTACATCCCTATAAGTAACCATAAAATGTATGAAAATATAAATTTGTATGCTAAATTGACCCCTATAACAAAGTGACCGTATGGGCACTATGTTGTATGGGTCAACTTTAAATTTTAGGAAGTTACGACAAATTTTAATCATCTCATAACTTTTTTATTTGAAGTGTTATCAAAATTTCAATAGAACAGATAGACAGAAAAGAAATACCTACTGATTCCAATAGTGTATTTAGTGTGCTTACGACAAAATGTCCCTTACGAAATTTGAAATTTCCAGTGTCGATGTATTCAAATTTTATTTTAGTCGTCCATATGATAAACCATAACAACAAAAAAAACACTTAAATCAATATACATCAGACCTGATTCTCAGGTGAAAATCATTGTTGGCAACGAGCCGTCCTTATTTTCTACAAAAACGTCATTATTATCATAAGGAGTCATTATCAGAAACACCATTTTAAACAAAAAAGTAAATATAACGAAAATTAATGGGTTTGGTTCCGTGCCTTTATGATAAAACTTTATGTTTTTCATGTATGTATACATCTGGCTTAATAAAGATGCTCTGTCGCGGGATTTGTAAAATAGTCATTTTTTTGGTCAAGAATAATGTTTTGAGGAGAACCGCCCGCATAGGCAGTTTTATTTATTTATTATTTTTTATTTATTTATTTATTAAAACATAGGGTTAACATACACTTAGGAACAGTGTCCCACAAAACCTTTAATAAGGTTTGTCTGCGGGATCATGAGTCTCTATATAAACTAAGTAATTAGTATATTAAGTTAATGTGCTTAAATAGTGTTTTTTTAACAGTCTTTTAAATCGCTTTTTGTTAGGCTCACGTCTAATTTCTGCCGGCAAACTATTGATTAAATACGGGATACGTTTTTTTAGGGATCTGTCTCCATAATAATTATTAACCCTTGGCACCAATAGTTTGCCGTCAGCAATAGATTTGGTGTTGTATACATGTTCTATCGGTTTGACTAAAGATTCCTCTGGTCCGTGCCCCAGACAGCTATGGTTATTGACGGCAAGCAGGTATTTATGTTTTAAGCTGATAGGTAATATTTTACATATTTTAAAAAGACGTTTATAATCGTTTTTACATTTATGTTTGGTTTTGTTATTTACTAGAAGTTTTAAAAATCTTAGTTGCATATTTTCTAATCTATTTATATTCGTCTTGGTTGTAAGGCCATAGCTGTCAAGGGCATAGCCCAGAATTGAGTCTACTAGTGACATATATAAACATCTTAAGGTGCTGACAGGTACTCTATAACTTAAATGAACAAATTTGCCTAGCAGTACTCTTAATTTATCGTATATGAAATCTGTGTGAGGTGACCAGGAGAAGTCTTCGTCTACTTTCATTCCAAGGTAAGTAATACATTTAACTTTTTCTATTGGACTACAACTACAGTTGTTCTTATTTTTATGTAAGCAGGAGAATGTATGAGCAAAAATATTAGGAGGTTCGTTTGTGAGTGGTAAATACGGCGAGTGAATTAGCAGTAGTTTCGTTTTGTCGGTGTTGAGAACTATCCCATTGTCGTGAGACCACTTAACGACTGAGTCCACGTCTTCCTGTACGAGACGGAAGGTCTCGGCGAGATCCGTGCCGGCACGTAGTGCGCAGAGGTCGTCTGCGAACATGTGTGCTGAGCAGTGCTGCAGCACACCACACAGGCTGTTCACGTGCATCAAGTAGCAGAGAGGTCCGCAGCCCGACCCCTGCGGCACGCCGCATCTAAGTGGTGATCACTTACCATCAGGTGACCCACATGCTTGTTTGCCAGCTTATAAAGTATAAAAAAACTAACATTCGACCCATTTTTAACCCCCTTAGTAAACGTCACCCGTTTAGTAACAATTTTATATTAAACATATTGTGTGTTAAAAAAGAATCTATATACAAACTTTCAAATCTCCAAATGAACGAGTTTCATACAACTGTTCAACCCCTATATCACCCCTTAAGGGTTAAATTTCGAAAAAGCCTTCCTTAGCACATGTTTACGTACTTTGTAGAATATCATGTTCCAATTTTCAGACTTATATATCTTCAGCGGTTCAAGCTGTGCGCTGTCATTATTATTTAAATAATTCTGTACAGAAAACTGAGAGCTTACAAATAGGTAAATGCGATTCCACGACATTCATAATTATATCTCATTATAAACAGTTTCTTTATCTTTATTATCGATCAAAAGAAGACAATATTTCAAACAATCTCTGCCTCCGCCCTAGTTGAACCGTGGTGCATGTGGTTATAAAAGTTTGACGATCGTTGACTATAAAAGAATGAATGTGACGACTTATAACTACCTACACGAGTATCGCCCGCGACGCGCAAGTCTCGCGACGCATGGCCGGAATTGAGGCACAATGAAATGACGACCTTAGAGCGCCAGAAATAACGTCCATATTGAAACGTAACTAAGAAAAAAAATCAATTAATGAATAAACGCGGACACTTTCTGTTTAATTTATTTTTTATTGTACTAATAATATGTTGACGGCAAAAAGTAAACACTTTTGAAGTAGTTATGTATTAGGGCTATCCAAAAATTACCAATATTTGAGACTTTACAGATCCGTAAAGAGAATTTGTATAAGTTTTAATAATTTATCAACTCACATAATATAGTATTTAAAATAAATTGGCGAATTACAGTTATCTATAATTTCTGATAAGATAAGCCAGAAAACGTGAAACTTACTGAACCTTCTTTATTAAAGACAGTCGCGATCGGTTAATTAGTATAATTTTGATTACTTTAACTGGGATGCAAGCGTCATATCGTAATAGAGGTACTTTTAAAAAGTTATGTATTACGCTGTACTCATAAAATCATAATATGATGAAAATTTAGTTTTTTGGTTATTTTACACTGACGCGGAACCCTAAAATGTTTAGTTCTATTTATTTTAACTATTACTAACAATACTTTATACCACACAAAAAGAAAATTACAGTTATCGAATTATGTCCAGGTTAAGGTAATTTGCTTGGTCTAAACTATTTACATAAAATTCAAAATTCTTCGCCCTTTCATTTAAAATTCCCGCCAAAGAGTCCAATGAAAATCGTTGGCATTTGTTGGTCTCGTGTGTATGCACCATAATAAGCACGCCTGTTCAGACGAGCTTGAAGCATGGCCCCTTCCACCTGCGCCTCAGGTAGCATGCTTACAAATCAAACAGCGGTTGAAATAAATAGCCGGACGGAGCATCGCTAACAAAGAATTAAAGCATAGTCCGCCGGCTAACTTAATGCTGGTTGGTCAGGTGTGCGCAATCTATCTTGGCCGAAAACCTGTGCTTATTAGCAAGTGTGTCCAATCGTTTGCTTCGGTCATGCTTATTTGGAAGCAAACTCAAAAGTAACTTGCTTATTTCTGGCAAATCTGGACAGAGCATGCTGATTTTAAGCATGATTAAAAGCTTGCTTATTTTTAAGCAAATGTGTCATTACCTTTATTTCCATTCCATTCCAGTCTGTCAGAACCTGTCAAACCGAGCCGAGATTCATTTCATTCATTCATTCAGGGACTTCTCCATCTGTTTCTACTCCTTTTCCATGTCAAAAATCTAAAACTTTCATTCTGAATTTGTGTTGCTGATAGGTAGGCTGCCTGAACAGTTAGATTATTTTATTACAAGTGATCGTACCGAAACTTTTGTTAGCATTATTTAAAAGCCAAGGTTAATTCTAATAATGGCGTTGGTTATGGAGAGCAAAAAGATCCTTGAGTTTCTAGAGCTCGTCGGTCGCTTGAAGGTAAAGTCGTCATAAAATAAAATACAGCGTAATTATGTTAAATAAATAAATATTAGGGGACAATATTACACAAATCGAACTAGTCCCATAGTAAGCTCAATAAGACTAATAGTTAATCGCTAACGGCATATACGAATATGCAATATGTTTCTATTGTGAAGCGAAAAGCTAGTGCTCTATGTTACAAATGTATGAAATTACTGTACCTACTTTGATTTTTCTAGCATGTGAAAAGAACTGGCTGGGTGCTTTGCGACATAGACGATTGTGAGTCCATTGCTGGTCACATGTATCGCATGGGCTTGATGACGTTCCTGCTCACTGAAGAGAATAACCCAACAAAGTTGGATCGCTTTAGGTGCCTTCAGATAGGTGAGGTTTCCAATTGGAATTAAAATATCTGTTTAAAATTACCTAGGGCAGTTTTATGTATTTATAATGTGCCTGAAGCTTGAATTAATAACCTTAACCTTTTGTTAGTCAGCAAACAACTAACAACCAAATAATTGATTGAACTTATTTAAAAAGAAATTCTGGCTTCCAATACCCATGAGTGTACAAAGGCGGCTGTAGCCCATGTAGTGCCTGTTGGCAAACAAAACCCTGGCTCCTGCTGGTAGGCGAGAGGAGCCTGACACTTACTCTCCATGAGCAGCTCTATGCACCCCTTAAGACACAGCGCCCGTGTGCGCTGCACATCCTGCACTATAGGTAAAGCAGGCACTGTGAGTGTAAGTCCTATATTTACAGTCAATGAGACAAGAAGAAGACGACTAAAAGAATTTATGATGCAAGTTATTCTGGTGAAGATCAAACCCATACTTTCACAGTCAAACAATGTAATCAGTAAACTAACTAGTTACTAGTTGGTTTGGCGAGATTGGTTGTTCTGTCTGCAAATATGGATACTGAAGGCTTACTAAACCTTATTTGCATATTGATTTCATTATTCATCATAAAGTTTCAAGGTTTTCTATAAACCTTTTAAATAACCTATTATTATTTCATATTTCATATAAATTAACACAGATAATGTTATGACAATTATTATGCATCCATTTGTATAGTAATAATAATGATGGTTGTCCTTATTTCAGCTCTCGTCCATGACTTGGCAGAGTGCATAGTTGGTGACATTACACCTCACTGCGGAGTCTCGCCTGAAGAAAAGCACAGGCAGGAAGATGAAGCTATGAAGACCATTGCCGAGCTCACAGGGTTTGCTGGTGATAGGATGTACGAGTTGTATAAGGTGATTTGATTTATACTTTAGCTCATATACAATGTGGTTGAATTTTTTGGCTACTAATGAGTTAAAAAATAAGGAAATTTTACAGTCCCATCAACATCATCAGTGTCATCTGGGGAGCTAACAATTATTAGCTTACTAAAATGCTTAGTGTTTAAGTATTTTAGTAAGGTATGTTTTAAGTAAATGCATTGCAGGATTCAAGTGACAAAAATATCATTGTCTCACAAAATACTTTTGTAATAGAACAAGTTGATTACTTTAAAGCGAATTTCTAAACGCTCATCTATGAAGAGTTTTGACACCAATAGGCTCTGCTCAAATTGATTCCACTTTCTGTTTAAAATAATTTTAAATTATCTTTTTCGGTTTAGTGGATAGAGTGAAGTACTTTACGTATAATAACTACATTGACTGCAGGCAATTACCTTCTTGAAGCAACTAGCTGACAAAATCCATTGAAACTTTGTCTTGGGCAAAGTGATGTTATCCTTCTTTTGATAATATTTGCACCTTTCAATTTATTAATATCAAATATCAGGTTTAGTAATCTCTAAAATCATATTTTGAAGAAAATTATCTTTATTACATTAGAGGGCATCTTGATTTAATGCAGTTCTTTTGATAAAATTGTGTAATGATAAGTAGTGAAATCAGCAGAAATATACGATGACACGAATATTATAATATAATATTGTACAAACTTCATGTAATATTTATTTCTGTTACAAAGTTCTAACTTTTTCTCTATTAAATTTTCAGGAATATGAAAATCAGTCCTCACCCGAAGCAAAGTTTGCCAAAGACTTAGATAGGTATGATATGATATTGCAAGCTTTTGAGTATGAGAAACGTGAGAATGCTCCAAGGAAACTTCAGGAATTCTTCACTGCTACGGAGGGGAAGTTTAATCATCCGTTTATTAAAGACTTGGTAACCGAGTTGTACAGGCAGCGAGACGAGTTTGAGAAGAAATCTGTTGTAAATGGTACCACATAACTGCAGTTTAATTATTTGTATCATATTAGTATTTATTTAGACATTTGTAAAGCCATGGTCGGTTTATAAAGCACAAAGTCTTTAATTTTATGTTTAAGCTATCAGATTGGACCCAGGTCAAACCTGATCAGGTTATACTGATTTAGATACAAGTGTAACGGTTCACAGTATGTCTTTCCAGAGGACAACGGCTTGTTTTTATAACATATGTGGAAAATACAAACCTAATTCTTTATTTGGCCACAATATGATTTGAATTGTTTTAGGAAAGTGTTACTACTACTTATACTATTTTATAATTTTGCCAAAGTTTCAACTGTTTTGTGATAAACAATTTGTTATGATTTTATTAAATTTTAAACTATAGCCGAGATGACAAATATTTCCCATTTTTCCGAGTGCTTCATGTCTCTTTTTCTTGAAGCTTGATCTAAACTTAGGTGGGAATTAACTTCAATATTCTCTTTCATTAATGCCTCGTGCCCTGTTCGTATTATTTGAAAGGATTATATTTATAAATATACTTAATATAAGAAAAGTTTTTTTAGGCTTTTAATATATTGATCAACATTCCCATATAATAATGTAAATTGTCGGTTTACTAAATGCTAAATATAAAATACCTTAAACACTATGCCGTCAACATCTGTCTGCTTAAAAAAAGGTCCTTGTGTTATTTTTACGTCTATTTGTATTATTATTAATTATTAAATGTAGATTATTTTTAAACATGTATACCAGTATCAAATACAGTTAAGTGAATGTACATATGACCAAATACTTTAGAACTGTGGAACTCGGAGTGGTCAGGATTTACTGGTCTAATTGTACATCCAAATATCAGTATAGTATTCAAGAGTCTGAATTTCATAGGTACGAGAATAATCGTACCTGATCCTATCTGCGAGAAGCTGAAACGTGTAATTGATGTATTAAGTCGGCAGAGAGCGTTTTTTTAAAAAAAGAACATGTTTGTCAGTGGTGGATTTGAAGGGTATACGGAAAGAACATGTCTAGTCACATTTTTTTGAAAATAAGATTTAATCTCAAAATGTGGAGCTCGAAATTAACTATGACGTACCTACCCCTTGATTAAAGGTGGATATCTGAAATATAATATATTTTTATCACTTTTAAAGAAACGGTTACCATGGTAATTGTTCACGATGACTAACTTTCAAACCGCTATAACTCGAAAAGTTACTTAGGTGTCTAGACATGTTCTTTCCGTGTACAAACGAAGACACAGTTAAGTGACCATCAGTAGACCTTAATACATTGTAATAAGGGTGACAAGTGGTCAGTTAGCAGTGTCTTCGATTGTACTCTTCATTTGCTCTAATCTAAGGCACATTAAGCACGGGCCTAGGGCGGTCTGATATTAGGGGTGGCCAATCTATGTGATGTGTGCTGAGAAAGGGGCGCCTGGTACTTACTACATGGCCTGAGGCCCAGGGCGGCTAAGACTCCAAATCCGACATTGTGTTTTGAGCAGTTAAAGGTCGTGACGAAACTGAAAGTTGGTGTCAAATCAATATATTTTCGTGACGCAATGGAAAGTTAGATGGTATTTAAACAGTGTTTAAGTTCCGTCGAATGATACACTTTTTTTTTTGAAAAACGCTCCTGTATACTTGTGCCGCGACCGAGCGAGTTATGCATGGTATAATTTCGTTACTACTGGTCTCAATAGGTGGGCTTGCCCAATTTTATTAATCTGTTATTATATTAGGCCGCGATAATAAAACCGCCATAAGAGTCTTTCGGACTTGATTAAGATCTGAGATTAATTTCATACAATCTCGCGATAATAATGCATCTCCAATTCTCGAACCACCCGAAGATTACGCCCTCTGTCATAAGTTTTTCTTGTTCTCGAAAGCTATCCAATTTGTTGTTTTATGTTGATTACCTATTGTTTGCAAACATTTTAGTTTCTTTTATTGGATGTTACGTTAAGTAAGGCAATTAAATAGTAAGTTTAATGTTTATTTTATTTTATGTTTACTTCGAATGACAACGCCGGATCATCACAGTATTAATTGACACCATAATACTCATAGGTACCGTAATTGAAATACTACCTCATTATGTGTTGTAAATATGTATAAAGGCGTTAACAGACAAGCGATAGAGTGAGGTGACGACAGTTATCACATATAATATATTGTGACTGTCGTTAGAGATTGTACGTCAACCGCCATGTACTTCGCAGGTTGTCGTCAGTTGTCGTCGCCTCATCCTAGCGCTCGTCTGTATCGGGCTTAAATTTGTAGTTTGCCGCTGTCTAACAAAAATACGTACCTACTATGAGAAAATAAGTACCTAACAACGGAAGGTTTTTTATTCGATAGTAAGTGTACTTACGTATAGCCGGGCTAGCACAATTAACTTGTCGTGCGTCAGAGCGTGATTTGTCAATTTCACAGTAGGTACATTGAATAGGAAGAGATATTTTTTGTCGCGCGGCATAGTTGTGCTAGTGGTACAGACAGACTACAGTAAGTACGCGTGTCGACACCGAGAAATTTGTCGCTATCTATTTATTCGAGCACTCTGCCGGCACTGTATAGCTAGCACGAGACGGGCGCGATCTATCTCGCGCGCAACACAGCATAGTTTGATAGCCAGTAGAAACTACCATCTATATACAGCAGTGCAATGTATAGTCAGCTGCAGAGATAAGTAGCCCCCCGGTCATACACTCGTAGTATGGCAGGTTGGCAGGGGGTATACTTATCTCTGCAGCTGACTGTACATGCATTTTTGTTTATTGTCACTATGCTGAGTCGCGCGCGAGATAGGGAACGTGCACAACAACGAAGGTGCTGCCAACTGGTGCCGCCAATCTGAATCTAGTACTCTACCATGCTGGCGATTCATTAAAGGAAACGCCGTTTTACCGCGATGAAGGACGATTAACGTTAGTAGAGTCTGTGCGGAAAGAGAATAGAATTAATTTTGGGGGGCGCTGTAATGTTTTTCTACCGTATGTGCCGTATTTTCTGTTCTGTGGCCATACTGGTTAGGTTAGTTCCGTTTTTCGCCACGCCTATTCTCTTTCCGCACAGACTCTACAGCCAATTCTTTTTTTAGGTCTGATAAGGTTCCGTTACTGTCCGCATAGTGTCTCCTTTGTCGATTTAGAGCTGACACCTTTATTTCCTGCATGTTACCTATAGGGAACGTGCACGACGAAGGTGCTGCCAACTGGTGCCGCCAATCTAAATCAAGTACCCTCTCATGCTGGGGCTACATTGATGAAAACGCCGTTAATTTGTTGCGATGAAGGGCGATTAACGTCAGTGTAGCTACGACTTACTATATTTGACATTGACACTTATGTATTGTCATTGACAGCTGGATTTGAGAGATGTGATAATTTCCTTTATTGTCCACCCGTGTCTCTTTTGTCGTTTAGTGTGTTCGTGCACGTTCCTTGATGCGACAGTCTTGTGCAACCCAAGCAGGTACGGTTTTCTCGGCTGTGATTTTCTCGAGTATTAATATCTACGTCTCTCATATAAGTTGAATAATAAAAATGCACCAATGTCTGTACTCTGTATGTTAGATTGGTGCATTTTATATTTTTGGAGTATGTACCTATGCGGGTGCTAGCGTGTTTTTGTATCTTTCAAATTAGGATCGCTAGTTGTAACATAACATGCTAGGATTTCTATGTAATGTCATACCTGTCGACTCCATGAGACCTAATTAATAGTATTACCTGGTAAGAGAATAAGTATGCGAGTTATATTTCAATTTTCAGTTCCCTATATTGTAGTTTTAAAACTATATCTGAGTAAATATTGAATTAACTTTTCACGATTTTAGCTCCGATATAGCTCCCAAGTGTATATGATCATTTTCATATATTCTATAATATTTTAAGCTATTGCGCAAAAAATACACGTGATGTTATATGGATGGCGAAGATGGGTCAGCCTGTAACTCACCAGGGGGCGGATCAAAAAGTGCCCGAAAAATCATCACGTGTTTAATGAATGCCCCCTAAATGTGTACGTGCCCGGGTGGCGTCTTATCTTTAAGGCTTACCGTACATTACGCACCTGAAAGGTTTCTTTATCACCGCCAATGATGTGCAAATACTTTTTTTACCTAATTAATATCAATGAGAGAATACATTTATAATACCTATGCTTACAAATAATAATGATCATTAGAATCTCCGCATAGCAATGGGAATTTAATTTTATACTATACGATGTACCTAGGATACGTATATGAATGACGTATGATTGGCCGCTTCACCCATGTAAGAAAAAATAAATCCTCATAGGGATTAAATGAGGCATACCCCAAATAATTTCGTTTCTTTAGCGGTTTACGCGTGATCTCGTGACAAATATTTTCGATTGCAATTTGGACATCGACGCGTGACCTACCTATTTGCTGTGCCTGATGTAATTAATACACATTTTCATCTATGGTGTAATCAATCATTTTTCTTCTCAGGTTGCTTCTACACATTTCATATATACATAAGGGGTCATCCACAAAGTACGTCACACGATTTTTCAGACTTTTAGCCCCCACCTGGGAAAAAAATTGACATGGGGGAGGGGTCCCCCATGTCACACTTTTTCCTAACATATTTCATCTTTTTACTATAAGCTGTCACATTTGGCTAGACCCTCCCCCCATGGGTGTGACGTACTATATGGATGACCCCTAACCGATCTTTCAGAAATGTGTAATGTTTGCCATATTAAATAAAGACGTTACTAGTTTTTTTCGATTTTTATCATTTATATCTCCATTTGCCCCTACTTTTGGGTAGATAAATACTAGGGATGTAACGATACCGATACCGATATATCGGCCGATATATCGGTATCGCCGATATATCGGTATCGCCGATATATCGGTATCGCCGATATTACACAACCGATATTTGAAGAATTTGCTGTATGAAAAAAAATCTGCATAAAGTAATTTCAATTTCTGACTTAATTTATGTATTGGTCTATTCTATTACCCTGTGCAATGATAATTACTATGTTAATTAAATCTTTGGTTCTTAATAAAAAAAAAAGAATTTTGAGTTGACAATTTATTATTTTTACTTTACACTTTCAAGGTTGACTCTCTGGTAAATATAACCAGTAGTCATTGCCATTAGTTATAATAAGGACATAAAAATATCTGAAATTCATACTTCATTATTTAGCTAAGATATCGGTATCGGTATCGCCGATATTAACTACTATATATCGGTATCGGTATCGTATCGGCAAAACTGTGTATCGTTACATCCCTAATAAATACCCTACTTTTGGATGGCTAAATAAAGAATAGTACATTACACAACTAGGGTGGTAATACTAAGAAAGGCCGAGATCGCAGAAGTTTGCGGCCCGAGCTGCAAGCGAGGGACGTAAATATGCGATCGAGGGCGGAAAAAGCCACTTTATGGCCAGGTGTGGCATAAATAAACATTATCTATCTATCAATAAAATTGTCTAAGCGCTCGATCAGACACGCGGGAACCGCGCGATCACAAATCGTGCGGTTTGAAACCGCAAAATTGTGACACGCTACTCTTTGTCACGCGGCAAAATGCTACCTATCCTTTTCCCTTCAATATAGTGCGAAAGTTGTCATACTCTGTCGCGCGGCCAGTTGTGCTAGCCAGCCTGGCCGTTGTTGCCAGGCCCAAGATTAAAAAATTATTCGCAATCGAAGTGAAAATGAAAACAGTGTGCCTACCATGAGTTGAATTTTCGATCGGCGCTAGCGAGTATCGAGCGCTCGATGACAGTCTATCTCTTTCGTACTATTTGCGCGTACGAGAGAGGTGCACTGACTCTAGATACATTAAACTCGCTAGCGCCGATCGTACACTCAACTCGTGGTAGGCACACTAGTGCCAGTGTTAAATTCGTGACTAAGGGTGAGGCTAAACAAGCGTACCTAATTATTTGAGTTACGAGTTGCGTAAAATGAGTAGCGTAGTTAATGTATGAAACGAATTCAGTTTTATACAAATCTTGTTTGCCACATGGCTTTACAAAATGATTTTTCGTGTCCGTCAAGATAGCGTACACCGTCAAGATATTCAGAAACTGATGCAGCCAATAAATAGTACCTACCTACCCAAATAGTACAGACAAAATACCTAGGTGAAAAAAATAGTACCCTTAAACTTTTCGAAATATAAGGCCTGTTCACGGTGTACGCTACCGGGCGTCAAGCTGGCGTACACAGTTTGTATCTCTGGAACGGCTTTGTTTTTGGAAACGCTTTATATCTCGAAAAATAGTACCTACCCTAGGGCCCTAAAATTTCATTTCTCTAGCTATCGCAGTATCATCCCAGATCACAGGCGTTTGTGGCCCGAACCATACAGAGCGTTGTTCGATTGGTATCACTATCAGCGTAATTCGTCCCTCCCATTCGTTTTTCATCTCATTCTATATTTGTTACACATTCTTTATGTATAAAGAATAGAAAGAATGTGTGACGAATTTAGAATGAGACGAATTGACCGAAAAACGAATGGGACAAATTACGCTGATACCGTTCGATTTAGGATTTTAGGGCTTTCTTTATTACCGCCCGTGGGGTGTGCGTAGCTTTACGTCGTACTCTTTCTACTTTTCAGGAAGTGGAATTTACTCTCCGCGTTAGCGGGCAAGAGCCCGAAAAAAAATGCTAGTCATCAATTAGCGTAACACCTATGAGAAGACTTCCTCTGTTCAACACATTTTGTTGCAAGGTCGTATTTGACTGATCACGATGAAAACGTGTCTTGCATATTTCCGCAAAACAGCACGTATTGCAGTGTTGTTTTGCTGCTTTTTGCAAAATAAGTTACATGTTATTTGATTAGTTTTTGTTTCCGTCAAGTTTACTGTACGCTTGTTTGTCACTTGACCTTGCCTTCATATTCTTATAATTCCTGCCATGAGTCTGCTCTTTCACAGGCAGCACGGGGCAGACGGGTTCACGCCAAAGCTCTCTTGCTACGAGACTAATTGTCAGACGATTTAAGATGAAAAAAAAAACCGGTCAAGTGCGAGTCGGACTCGCGCACCGAGGGTTCCGTACAAAATCGTCAGTAGATACGTGAATAATTCAAGAAAAATTGTATGGTGGGACAAACTCAACTTTGCTCTTGTAAAACTGTTGTCCCCATACATCAACATATGCCGCGGTTAGTTTAGTAGGAGCAAATAACCGGTTGCCTTACGATTTTTTAAAAAATGCTGCAAGTTAGGAAAACCGTTTTATTTTTCCTGTAATATTTAGGATAATATTAATAATCCGTAATTATTTCAGATTTTTCTGTTCAGTAACTTCGGAGATAATAGGGGGAATGGTATTTTTTTAAACGTTTTTGGTCTTAAATCAAAAACCACGTCTAAGAAAAAAAATAAAAAAGGTTTTGAAATCTTCATATTAAGCCCTTTCATTTGATATCCCACTCGATATATTAGCTCAACTTTTGATTTTCGACATCCCATTTCGGTCCCCTTTAAAAAAAAGTAAAAAAGGTATAGGATTTTTGTTCTGTACCATAGGCTCCAATTAAGCGGTTTTAACACTATTCCAAATTTCAAGTCATAGCATCAGTAGATCCTGAGATATCTTGCTGTGACAGACGGACAGACAGAGTCGCACCATAAGAGTTCCTTTTTTACCATTTTGGTACGGAACCCTAAAAATGGTAGTGCATACAGAAATAAAATACTAATTTAGTTTGTACTTATTCTAATACTTTATTGTACAAAAAAGGGGTATTTTGAGTAGTAGTATACATACATATAAACCTATTTAGTCAAATTAACATGAATATTTGCGTAAATGCTAAGGTATTGTGAAAAATAGCATGCCATTCAGATCTGGTATCTTAGATGGAAAAGCTTGTGAACAATAATTTGCTTACAACGAAAAATACTGAAAAAAAACTCAAAAAGTGGTGTTTCAGGCTTTATGTTGTAACTCAGAATTTAAAACACATTTCTTATTTAGAATTGCTTGTTATCACTTGAACCATTTCTCCTCATAAACCAGCTCCTCAAAAAACTTAAATTTGAATGTGATTGTTCATAAGAGGATGAAATATGTATTAATTTACAGCTTGTTTCTGAGGAACTCCTTCTTGTTCCTCTTTTTTTCGTTGCTTCTCTCTCATTAGTTCCGCATCCCTGTAGAAAAGAAAATTATGAAATTTACATTGCAAATGGGTATTACACACAAGCTGAAATTTTTAAGTGGGTTAAGTATTTTGAGACTAATGTATCTGGCGAATGATGTATTTTAGGATTAGTGTATTATGGGAATAGCTCGTATTGATCTTCGGCCTTTATGACGTTAGGCGATCTCGGTAGTAGTCTTAGAGGAGGTACTAGTTAGTACATAATCGAGGTAAGGTCGTTTTGGTTTTAAGGTATTTTGGGACTCGGGTATTACATTATATTATTTTGAATTTATGTTTATGTCACCGCCAACTGGTTTAGTTAGCTATTAGGTTACCTGCCTAGCCTTTTCATTAAACACACTTCTTATTTTAGGTTAGGTTTGTTAGTCAACTTGTGTCCCTCAGAGCAGAAATAGAAGCCCCGCGCAGCGGGGCTTCGTCTACCTGCTGGCGGGTCATAGTTTAGCGAAAAGGCTTGGCAGTTAATCAAATGACTGGTTAAACGAGTTGGCTGCGTCATTTATAAGACAATCAATATAATATGTGTTACTGATATTTAAGTTGTAGTGTGCCTTAAGGGTTAATGTGTACAACTGATTCCAGCATTAGCTGAAACCAATTTAAATACTTCTTATATTTCTGTATGCTCATTTCGTTTGTGACACTCCCATGGTCCGCGCGGGGGGCGGAGGACGATGACGTATTGAGCACCGTTACACACGATGCGAATTACGTACGGATATGTCTGCCGATATCCCTAAAAACCAAAGCTTTCTGACTGCAAATGCAGTTTAAAGGCAGATTTTTTGCAGCTAAAGTAACTGCACGCCAACTGCAAACAGACTGTGCAGGTGTCCGTCAAGATAGCGTACACCGTAAAGATATTTAGAATCTGATGCAGCCAATAAATAGTACCCAAATAGTACCCACGAAATACCTAGGTGAAAAAAATAGTACCCTTGAACTTTTCGAAATATAAGGCCTGTTCACGGTGTACGCTACCGGGCGTCAAGCTGGCGTACACCGTTTGTATCTCTGGAACGGCTTTATTTTTAGAAACGCTTAATATCTCAGAAAAAATAGTACCCAAATAGTGCCCTATGGCCCTAAAATTTCATTTCTCTAGCTATCGTAGAAGTCAGCCAAACATTGTACATTATGTACAATGTTTGGCTCCACATCCAATAACTTTTCCAATCGGCAGACTCATCTTTGCATAGTTATCTTGTGTGCTTTTTGTTATGTTCAGCCGAAACTATGTACAAAAGTCACTGCCAACATGACCGGCGGCCAACTGACTAACACTCTTGTCACACGGTCCCCACCACTCACACACATCATACCGCCCCGCTGTACTCTGTCCCCCGTCGCTTGCGGACCATAGGAGTGTCACCAACAAATTTGCCAAGCAAGCAAGTTTATAAAATTGTCATTTACTCAAAACACTAAATGATTTTGTAGAATGTATTATTTTGGAAATCTTTTATCTGGAAAAACCTAATATTAAGAATCTGGTACTTTGAAAATCTAACTATCTGGGAATGCAGTATTTTGGGCATGTTCAAGAGAAGCACAATGCTAATGGTGAAAGTTGAAACTGTTCAACTATCAATAACAATATTATCAATTAAATTACATTAAAAACATGAAATACCTAAAATCAATCTTCAACTATTAACTAACGAAAATGCGTGACAAGGATAACTGCTGCATGAAAAGTATACTGGATATGACCTAAAGTTGTCAGATCTAGAAATCATTTAAAGACTGTCAGCATTGATAGTCTGTAAAATTCAAAGTGCCAGGTATATCATTATATGTCTTTGTGTTTGTATAGTATTAAAAATGTGTTGTGATATATTGTGGCACTTTAGATACAGACTGTACCAGCAATATAAAAAAAAATTAACAAAGAGCACACCTATGTTTCCTTTCAGAGAGAGACATCCCTGATTTATCAGTTCCATTTTTCTTTTTAGCCATTTCCTGCTGCTTCTTCTGGTTCTTAGCACGAGCCAAATCTCTCTGATTTCCACCTGAAAGGAAATAAAACTGTAAAGGAAGTCATCTTAGCCCTCTTTCTACACTAAAGATAATATGAGAATGGCAAAATGCTCTCTGAATAATCATATGCCGTACATTTTGAAGTACCTGCTACAAAAAGTCGTTTTTATTATTGAGTCATTTTCAAAAAAATTGTACACAATTAAGGGATTTAATTAAAACAAAATTTAATTTATTCCTCTGTGTTACGAAAGTTACCCATATAGTTTGTACTAGCATTTTCCCGCGGCTTCGCCCGCGTTGTTCCCGTTATCGTCCCAAAGGAACTCTTTACCGGGATATAATGTATCCTATGTTTCAATCCAGGGCTTGGTCTACTTGCATGCCAAATTTCAGCTTGATCCATCCAGTTGTTACCCCGTTATAAGGTAACAAACATCCAAACATCTTCACAAACTTTCGCATTTATAATATTAGTGGGATAGTGGGATGCCTAACTTTCGTAACACAGAGGAAGCGATCGTGATTTTGTTTTTATTAGGCCCTTAACTATGTACAATTTTTTTTGAAAATGACTATTATTTTTCATCTCAGTACAACAACAATAAAATTTTAATTTTAAACGATATATTGTTTTAATTCAGCTAAATAAATATAGTTTTAAAATAAACCGTAACGTATTCAGAACCATGACATCAACAAATGCAATACAACAATAAATAAAGCACTAATGAATTTCGTTTGTGACTGGTGTGACGAATAATTCATCTAAATGCTGGTTACTCATATCTGACTCTAGACTATTCTAATGAAGTAATGAATTAGATCATAAAAGTATAAAATATCACAATAAAAAACGAATGTTATGCAAAAACGGTTCTTGCTAAAACTGTACGTACTCTTAAGAAATTTCGACGGCTACTTACGGGTCATCGTGGCTTGATTATCCCAGTACCACAAACCACAAGGTCGAAATCTTGAAAAATTTGGTCTTCTCAGAAGTGGCACAAAGTCCGGACGATACGCTAGTCCGGCCGAAACCTAAGACAACGCACCGCCCCACCTCTATGCACAATGAAAAGAACTTTGAAAACAACTAAAAGAAACAGCTGGCTTCGAAATGAAGACCACCAACTGACCACAAACAATAAAATGGGCGACGACGTGAAGAGGAAAATGGTGGTCAATGGAATTGGAATTTGATTTGGAAATAATTAATAGTGTTGCCAGTTAGAGTTTTGAAAACCTACTAAATGGAAATTTGTTTGGTAGATTATAAAATTTTGTCAAAATAAGAGGTCAATGTTGTTTTGTTGAGTATAATATTAAAATTTATTGGTGGGAAAAGCGTTTTCGTAATGATTTAGAATTATGTATTGAATCTTTTTAAATAAGTTTACTTGATTTTGGTAGTTTCTTTTTTTCAATTTGTTTCGTTCAGAAATTTTGTGTAGCTTCCGGTGTTTCAGAAATTTAACACGAGAATTACCTAAAAACAATTAATGCTTTGTCTTCGCAATTATTTTCATCCATTGATTATTTATTTTCATTCATATAGAAACAGAAATAGATTTTTTTTCAATTTTGATATCTCTGATTGTTTAGTAGATAGGATCGATTTCAAAGGCCGTGAATCAAAACAAAGAACCAGCAAGCTGTCAAAATGTCGGTCAACGCTCAAGTACATTTGGCTAAAAATGAAAATAATAAAATGAACGACAAAACCCTCAAAGCCCTATTTTCCAAGCAAGCGGAGTGTTCATATGTGTCTTGTTATTGGTTGGAAATACATTTTAATTTATGTGTCTAATTGTTAATTGGCGTATTTTGATTGTTTGTCTAATTATTGTTATTTTATTGTTTTACAGTGAAGAAAATGTGTGGAAATTGTGTCAGGATGTATCGCTAAGAATACCGGAGGAGTTAGATCGGTGCTTCGTGGTATTCATTTCGAACCCTTGTCGCACGGTGCCCCTGTGGAAACAAAGGGCTGGGCGTGAGGAGGATCGTCTCGTCATATGGGTGTGTACATTTATTTGTGGCACGCTTACTTAAAGTTGCGCATTGTCTTTATTGTTTGGAAGTACGCCAAATAGCATTAAATGCAAATGCCTTTGTTCATGATGATTTTTGTGAGTGCCTATTAATCTAGCTGGTTATTTATGTTTGTTCCTACAGGACTACCATGTGATATTCTTGTACTCCTGGGACTGCAAAACTTGCCTTGTCTATGATCTAGACTCTGAGTTGCCTTTCCCAACATTCTTCCACAAATATGTTACTGAAACATTTCGTACTGACCAGGTGTTAAAGTCGGACTTTCACAGGTAATCAAAGGATCATACAAAGGCAAAATACACTTGGTTAATATGTTTTGGTGTGCTATTGGTTTGCTTTAATTATTCATATTGGTTATTTTTAGATTCTTTCGTGTTGTGCCTGCGAAACAATTTTTGCAACATTTTGCATCGGATCGTCGTCACATGAAGAGACCTGATGGCTCGTGGATTAAACCGCCACCCCCTTATCCGGCCATCTGCACCTCAGGTATATTTCTTTGATTTTCTGACAATTAGCATTATCTTGGCAGATAGTGGGTATGGCGAAGTTTGTATATCATTACATTAGTATCATTAATATTCATGATCCTAGTTACCCTTTATAGAATTCTGGGCCATTCTCAGGTAAAAGATACCACTATACTAGTTGTCAATAAGGTCCAGCAATAGGCTACTGCTAGGAAGATGCATTTAAAAATCATCATTATTGACAAGCTGCACAGTGGTCGCTTTTGGTAGCAAATATCTCATATGACTGTCAGTATTTATTTCCTGACGTCTATTGTTGATATAAATTTTTTTATTTCATTTAATTAAGAGCCTAGTGTCCCATTGCTGGGCAAAATCACCCCTCTTTTTTTTTCTTTGAGCAATCTCCCACCAAGCTTTATATTCAAAATTGTTCTATTGTTGATATTATTGCTTAATTTAGTTTCTTATTATGTATAAGTATAAATGCCAATGTAACCATACTTTGTTGTCTATTAATTAATTGCTAGTTTTAACACACTAGGTTTTATTATTTGATGAGACAAGGTGTCCGTCAAGATAGTGTACACCGTAAAGATATTCAGAATCTGATGCAGCCAATAAATAGTACCCAAATACGACGACATACCTAGGTGAAAAAAATAGTACCCTTAAACTTTCTGAAATATAAGGCCTGTTCACGGTGTACGCTACCGGCCGTCAAGCTGGCGTACACCGTTTGTAGCTCTGGAACGGCTTTGTTTTTGGAAACGCTATATATCTCAAAAAATAGTACCCAAATACCCTAGGCCCCTAAAATTTAATTTCTCTAGCTATTGTAGAAGCCGAGATATTCCATGACTTAACGGTGTACAAAATTTCGAACCGTCAAGCTGGAGTACTCGGGAATTTCTTATAGAAAGAGTTCTCGGCTTCTACGATAGCTAGAGAAATTAAATTTTAGGGCCCTAGGGTACTATTTGGGTACTATTTTTTGAGATATAAATCGTTTCCTAAAACAAAGCCGTTCCAGAGATACAAACGGTGTACGCCAGCTTGACGCCCGGTAGCGTACACCGTGAACAGGCCTTATATTTCAGAAAGTTTAAGGGTACTATTTTTTTTAACCTAGGTATTTCGTCGGTACTATTTGGGTACTATTTATTGGCTGCATCAGATTCTGAATATCTTTACGGTGTACGCTATCTTGACGGACACGAGACATTCAATTGCTAAATGGCCCACTGACCCTAATAGAATTTTGTTCTGAGGCACTCTGGCTGGGGTCAGATTGCATGCTACTAATGTTACTGTTTGTCATGATCTGCTGCTGCTGTTTGTTTGTGCTGATTCTTTCAAATATACTTCGTAATGATACAATAGCAGTAGCACTATTTAAAACATTGAAAATGTTTTTTTTTTACATCAAAGCATACTAATCATAAATCCCGTATCGTAGGCGGCGGATCGGCGCCGCCTAGAGATTTCAATGTCTCCGTACGTCACATGGAGACATTCAAAGGGCATTTCTCCAGAGATATGTCTGCGGTCACCTCATTCATGTGGCCCTTTTTCATACTAAATGTATGGAGACAGATGAATGAGTCGCAGACATATTTCTGGAGAAATGCCCCAAAAATCAAGGCGATGCGGATCCGCCGCGTCCTGGGCGTAGGGTTGCCAGATTGAATTACCCTATTATCGGGAGCAGGACACAATATGTCGGGATTTTGAGACTGGTCGGGAGATGCCCCGCACGCTGGACGCGCGAACTTTTTTTTTTAGCCTGAAAGAGCAGAAATTTTCGCTGGCCGGACCACCTTGAGTGGATCAGACTAAGTTTTAAAATTAAGTCGTTATGTCGGGAAAGAAACGTGATTTATGGTTTATGCTTAACTGTGCATTTATGTATTTATTTTCTGTCATCGTAATTAGAGAGTGTTGCCTTACTTTGTTAATTATTCTATTTATTAGCTTTATTTTCCCATACATTTACATTCTAATTGTTTAATATTTATAATCATTATATAAATATTTTATTATGTTTCAGTCTCGACAAATAATCTAGATGAGTACATCAACATGGATATTGGATCTGGATTGGGTCAAGTGTTCAACCTGATTGAGTTTGTACAACGGTTTTATAAAATAGAAAAGTAGTACAAACAGGCTTCTGGCATGGTGCATGCCTGCCTGAGAAAGACAATGGTTACATGCAAAATTTAATCCATGATGATGTTGCAGGTAACCCCATATTGATTGAGAAATTGTTTGTTATTAAACAATTGTTATGTAACAAAATTGCTGCAACAAACAATGTTTTAGTTCTGCTTCAACATGTTGCCAATTGACAGAAAAATGCATAGCGGCCACCATGTTGCTCAACAATTGTTTAACTTAAATATGGGGCTAAATTTGAACAAAACATGCATACTCTCAGACAGACAATCACCATTAGATAGTTAAATGGCGCATTTGTTAATTTAAAATTTTCCATGAGATGGATCATGGTTTTAGTTGATTATGTTTTAGTAATCTTTGTTGTTAATTTTGTTGTTCCTAAAATTATTTAATTCTCTGTTATTTAGAATTTTCTTATTGCTTGAAAGTCAATCTAATAGCTTATAAATATTCAAAGCACAATGTATTTCAATTTTACCTACACTATTACACAAAGAAGTGTCTTGCACAAAGAAAATAACAATAACCACTCATGTTAATGCCACCTAACTTATTGGTCAAATTTCTATGTAGATTTTTTAGTTTTTCATTTTTAATTCCCTGAATTTAAATTTAAAAATCCATTTTAGTTAAGTCAATAAAGTTAGTATGTAACATACATAGGATTGTTGACCAATGAATTATTCTCTAATTATTTAATAGTAAGATGAATATGTATTCAACATTGCATTATTACATAAACATTGAGATTTCTATACCTTCAATGATAAGCTGATGCCTGTATTTAGATAGAACAATTCTAATATAACTTAGTAGTTTTACAGAGAAGCTAGTGCTTATGTCTCAATTTTATAGAAGTATTTAAGTATAGAATACAATATATTATGACATATTTATGTATAGTTATTGTTCTTCGTCTGCTTTGTTGAATCATGAAGAGTATATTTTATCTGTACCTCTTGTTCTAGTTTTGACTGATGTAATCCTTATTTACGGATTGTATGTTACCTTGAGTGATAAATTAAAATTTAAGTAATTTTATTGTAGTAGCGTTAACGGTCACGAAGTAGCTTTTGTATGTTGTTAAATCTATTGAATAATTTTGTATCAACTTTTATACACTCTTTTTATCCTGCCCTAGCACCCTTAGCAGTAATAAGAGATCTCAAATATTGCATAGTGTAAGTGAAGAAGTAAAGTTGCTTATAGCAAGAGTTGTTAATAATGCATTATATTTGAGTAACGTTTGTATTTTTCTATCTTTGTTTACATTATGAATTCTTCTGGCAAAAAGGTAATTTAAATCAAAATTAAATTATGCGATAGCTATGCCTCTACCAATCTTCGTATATGCTACTTATTATTATGCTGTCCCAGTTATTTAAAAAATCTTTTGTCGACCTGCCATTGCCACCGTTTACTAATGTATTTTCGAATCCATAGGGCAGGAGATTTTATATACCTACGTACATATTACGAGTCTTATTACTATATCCCATAATTATTAACCCCACTCAACTTGGGTAAGTACCTATAAGAAATGTTTCATGTTTATATTATACATTAAAACCTTTGACTTCACATAAAAATAAGCTGTTAATGAATCATCTTTGACTTTGGATATGTAGTTCGATTCGTTTAAAAACTGTTTGTGGATGCCAGATGAATTTGAAAGTGTTTTCGCATATGCCCCTGTGTTACTTCCAATATAATAATATATCTAAAGTTAGTTAAGTATAAGGACTATAGAACAAATATCTTATCATTGGTTTTGGATATTATTCGAATTTGCATTTATTTCATATATTTCTGCAGGGTTAACAATCTGTGTTCAAATTTTACTAGTTTAAGTATGTAGTTATATTTGTATTCTTATTAGATGTTTTTCGAAGTATTGTTGCATTCTACTACTATATTTTTGACGCAAGAAATGCTTTTGTGGCTTTTTTATTGTGGTTGACAAAATATATTAAATTTTATTAAATCTAAGATCTATATCTAGTCATAATTCCTCTTCTACTTATACCTTTTAAGAAAGTATTGTTACCACTTAAACTAGCACCTATATTATTCAAGGCGTAGCTGGTATAATTGATGGGACCAAACTAAGACGACAGTTGTGGTGGGGCCCGTTGCGTAGAGTGGTGCCAGTGCCGGGGGGTAACGTCCCACTGGTTACGCCTTTTACCTACATTAACTTACCCGCAATTATTATTGTTATAAACTCAATCGATACCTTCCTTCTACGCCTTTAAAATTTTATCTATTGACTGACTGAGTGATAAATTGTGCTTGTGCTTTTAATGTACCAAGTTACATGTTTTATTTTAAGATTGCAAAAAATAAAACACCACACGCTGAACTTTATGGTTTTATTTATCTAAAATTATCTACAAATGCTACTTAAGAATACAACAACAACAAAACAACGATTATGGAATATGATGTAGGTACATTTTACAAATGCAATTACAATATGCTTTATGAAATTGGCTCCACTTACAAAATATTTAACAAGACACGCCTTTGTGCGCTATTGTACATACAGGGTGATTTCTGGGTCGTGGAGCAAGAAAATACGGCATAATACAATATTCAAAGATGAAACCAATGATGTTAATTATTAATTTCTTATCACCAATATTTGTAATTATATTTCAGATTATAAGTAGAAAAAAATATTTTTGCATAAAATTTTGTCACCCTACTCAATGTGACGTCTTGTCGCTTCTCATACTGCGTATGTCAAAAGTCATAGGGTGACCATGATTTACTTAGTTTAAGATTAATTTTACTTGAAAATAATAAAATTTTAATTGATGCTGTTTTGATCAAATGCTATCATAAGATAATATTGACCAGTTATACAGTCAAACTGGTCCGAGATCACGACCCAGAAATCACCCTGTATAAAAAACTTCAGGTAAGTAATAAATATACTTGTAAAATATTATCACATTCTATTTGGTGAGGATTTCTGCGCCATCTTCAGTGACTAGAATGGTGTGTTCGGCCTGAGCGCTTCTCGAGCCGTCTTCCGTGACGACTGTCCAGCCGTCCTCCAGCATAACTGTGTATTTACTGCCGTGCGACAACACCGGCTCGATGGTAAACGTCATACCAGGCATCATAACGCCAGGGTAGCGATTTACTGAAATGATAAAATACCGTAATTACTATAATCTATCTTTATAAAATCACCAAGTTTGTACAAACTGTTCAAATTGTTAAAAACTATTTTTTATTCTTTACAAACGTTTTTACTATTTTCAAATCTTAACGTTTCGATGTAAGGTTCCCTTCTCATCTTTACTCGTCAATAATATCATTTTGATAATATCCAAAATGTGAACTAACATGTATGGTAGATGTCTGGGGGGCCATGAAAGTATTGTCCGATTCCATGCCCTATGAATGCAGGCAGTACCGTCAATCCATTTTTCTTTGCGTGTCTGAATATTGTTGCACCTATTTCGCTGAATGGTACACCAGGTCCACAAGTTTTGATTGCCTGCAAAGAAATCAAGAAATATGGTAAACGTGAGAACATCAATATCGCTATTGCTTTACCGCGCTCTTCCGTTTTGTGTGAGTTGCATTTAGAGCGATGTGCATCGCGTTTGTATCGCTGACGAGGCGCGATTACGATGTCATACTCCCTGGATACCCCACTGACTGTTTTGTTAGTTATTAAGACATGTACCTACCTAACGCCAATTTACTCAATATTTGCTGAATTTGTACATACTTAAAAAAATGTACCTCAATAGATCTAGAACAGTGGTTCCTAACCTTTATTACTACATCACCCACAGGCCCCATCGAGATTTATGTTGTTACCCTTCCAAAAAATAGGTAATACAGGCAATTACATTAAAGTAGAAGAAAGAAAAACAACTTAATATGAGTATTAACCCTGAGAAAAATTAATTTTACCCTTTACTACTTTAGTGGTTCGGAACCACTGATCTAGAATAAGATGTCCGTGAAGTTAGCAGATCAAGTTTCAGCAGATCACAAAAAAGTTGGTGTTCTATTCGCTTGCCACATAGTTCTATAGTTCGTGATACTTTTTAGTTTTATTCAATTTACGAAAATATATAAATCTATTGTTTTCAACCAAATGATCTGCTAACTAATTTCACACAGCATATCAAGTTTCTCCAAACCAAATGTGGTTATTATGTCTCAGTAATGACTATATTTAAGAGGAAACAGTAAGGTGGAGAGAATTGAAAATTAGGTATGTGTAAAATGTGTCGCTGTCCCGCACTGCCCGCCTCTCCCGCGCAGCGCGCGATAGAGACAACTGCAGCTTGGACCGAAAATACCGTTTAAAATTTCATGAAAACAACGTTTCGTAGTCCCCTGATTTCTTCCCCAAAACTTAACCTATTTAACTAATTTTTTTATTAAACATTAAAGAAAGGCTTTGGCCGTGTTCCTATGTTTTCCTTTTGTTTAATAATCTAGTCAAATTTGTTTTCTGGATGTGTGAACACAATGGAAAATCTGGCATTTTTTTTAGGTTTTTGAAGGTTAATATCTCTTTTGAGAATCAATTTATCGTAAAAAGGAAAACATAGGAACATATCAATAGTAGCCATAGATTTTTGGCCAAAAAATTATTGCTCTACTGGCATTATCCAGGGAGGAAACAGGGGACTACGTTTGTATGGAAAAACTGCCCTCCTGTTTCCTCTTAAGGTTTTAAAAAATCATGTAAAATAAAGATTAAAACCAATCCTACATGGTTTAAAAAAAGGTCTATTTCTACAATTTGAATCTTAAATGATAGCTCTATAATGCAGCTACTAGAAACTGAAGAGTTCTTGGCTCTATCGCTTCAAGATTTTTTTGGAGTAATTTTAGAAAGAAAAATTAACAAAAATAGCACTTTGCCTATATACAGATATGATCTGCTGAAATATTTCGAAGAGTTCTGGACACGGTTTTGATCTGAAATGATAGCTCTATTATGCAGCTACTAGAAACCGAAGAGATAGATTTTTTTTTGTCTTTGAAATGGTGGATTTCAGTCACCGCGATGGATGCGGGCGGCTGAACCCGCGAGTATGCGTGACTTTATATAATAGACTGTAATGGAGTGATTCTATGTGTGAATGGAAGATGAAGGTTTGTGATGAATGAGAGGTGAAAAGTCTGATTTATGTTCCGTTGAAATTTTTCAGGCTGTTGACAATGATAGTGAGATAGAATAATTAGAATAAACTTCATTTTGGGGTTGCTGTAGAGCATCTCCCCAGCAACCCCTAAATTTAATCTAAGAACCAGACATAAATGGCGCTTTAAATATCAGTGGAAATTGATGGACAAAACGATTCGCCCTTTAAGAGACTAAAAAGGAAAGCCCCTCAAGACCTAGTATGAACAGATAGGTTCATACAGATAGATGAACATGGACTTGCCACTGGGCACTTACCATACACGATATAATACCTAAGCACATAACCTCTAGCTAAATGCCTGCATTATTTAGGCAGATCGCGAGATTAAAAGGAATTAAAAAAAAAATATCAGTGGATGGTATTCTTATATGGCAGTTGCCAGTACATTTAACACATTCACTGTCCGGATCTGAATTGTAAACCTTACGGATTTGCAATAGCTGCTTGCCCTGACCCATATATGGGTCACAGACTGTGAACGTGTTAGTCCATGATAAAACTTACACGATATAGACATTCTTCTGTGACATCGACAAGCTGCAACCCGCGATCGTCTACTTTACCAACAGGAAAAGTCTTGGAACAGTCTCCATGGAATCCTTTGAAATAAACCTAAAATTGAAAAAAAAAAACAATTTTAGATTTGCATTTACAAAGCATACATATAAGTTGCCTGTTGTCTCTTGCATAAGTAGTGGCACCATGGAACCATTGTTATGTAAAAAGCAAAAGGAAACCTTTAGGTATAATATTAATATTATAGCCATAGCCATGTTTGCATTGTTTTGTAGCATAATTATATGATTCCCTTTTCAGCGTTTGCGGAATCTACCCGCGACCACGAACGCTGAAACGGGTTACGAAACGTCGGGACGAAAAATGAAGTACCTAAGGGCTCATCCATAAAGTACGTCACACGTTAAGGGGAGGGAGAGGGTCGACGAAGTGTGACAAGGGATGGGAGGAGTTCTAAGTTTCGTGGCGTCACACTGCAAAATCTGTGTGATACTATACAGCACGACCACGGACGATTTTGTTATTTCTTTTGCGGTACATATTCACGAAAAAAAATGTACTATTTTGTACTAATCATTAAAAAATTTGTACTCGTACGGTTTCGGAGTTGTGAGATAGAGGTTGTGGTCGTGCTAGGTAGATGCTACCTGGCACGACCACACTGAGATCGAGGTTAGTTTGATAGTCGAAATAAATGTACTGAAATTGTACTATTTTGTACCGAGTATAAAATAATGGTACCGCTTGCCAATTTAAAAAAAATTACCTTTTTGGTTCGCGGAGTACAGCAGACGGAAATGAAAGCGGTACAAATTCACGAAAAAAAATGTACTTTTATGTACTCTTCATTAAAAAGTAATAACTCATACGGTTTCGGCAGTGTGACACAAAAGGTGGGGGTCGTGCTAGGTAGATGCTACCTGGCACGACCACACTGCCATTGAGGTTAGTTTGATAGTGAAAATAAATGTACTGAAATTGTACTATTTTGTACCGTACATAAAATAATTGTACCTCTTTTCTGTAAAAAAAAAATGTCCCTCAATGGTTCGCGGAGTAAAGCCGACGCAAAAGAATGAGGTACAAATTCATGAAAAAAAATGTACTTTTAGGTACTTGTAATCAAAAAGTAATTACTCATACAGTTTCGGCAGTGTGACACTAAAGGTTGGTTTAGGTTGGGTCGTGCTAGGTAGATAGATGGTTCCTGGCTCGAATATGCTGATATCGAGGTGAGTTTGATGGTCAAAATAAATATATTGGTAAAATGGTAAAAAAGAACCCTTATGGTGCGACTCTGTCAGTCTGTCCGTCTGTCACAGCAAGATATCTCAGGATATACTGATGCTATCGACTTGATATTTGGAATAGTGTTAAAAATTGCTAACCCGAGCCTATTGGATGAAACCAAAACCTTATACCTTTTTTTTTAAAGGGGACTGAAATGTTATGTCGAAATTCAAAAGTAGAGCTATTAAATCGAGTGGGATATCAAATGAAAGGGCTTAATGTGTATAGGTAGATTCTAAAACCGTTTTTATTTTTTTTTCTTCAGCATGTAGTTTTTTATTTATGACAAAAAAAGTTAAAAAAATACATTCCCCACTATTATCTCCGAAGTGAGCAGAAAAATCTGTAATAATTACTGATTATTAATATCATCCTAAACATTACCGGAAAAGTAAATCGGTTTTCCTAATTTGCACCGTTTTTTTTTTATTTGTAAAAATCAAAACTCATACTTATTTGCTCCTACTAAACTAATCGCCATTCAGTTCTTCTTGAACTATTCACTTATCTACTAACGAGTTTGTACGGAACCCTCGGTGCGCGAGTCTGACTCGCACTTGACCTATTTTTAGTAATAGCAGAGGTTTTTGCCATAACACTGTTACATTTGATGTCCTATAGTACCTAGTGTAGACTGTAGCCACAATTTGAGCACATTTATTTCGTATTATTCTGGTCATTCGATTAAACTATGAAAGTGTGGTTGAGCCAAGAACCATCTACCTAGCACAGTGACCACAATCTTTTGTCACTATGCCGAAATCGTATGAATATTGGTTTTTTTAATGAAGAGTGCATAAAAATACTTTTTTTCATAAATTTTTACATCTTTCTTTAGCGTCGGTCGATTTCGCGAACCATTGAAGTATTTTTTTCTTAACTGCGAAGAATTACTATTATTTAATGCAAAGTGCTAAATAGTAAAGTCGAGTTCATAAATATATGAGCATTTCCTAGGCTTCAATAATAAATGTACATGGACCATATCTGCACAAGGGTTTTTTCGTGGTTTTTTCAATTATTTGTAAACAGGTCGTGGCGCATAAATTTCTGTACTGACGTATTCCAAATGTATGTGAACAATTAGAAGCTCGTAAATATCTGTACAAACAAAACATTTCAGCTTTTCAGTAAAAATAAATAAATTGGTCAATGAATGCGTAGTATGGAGTATTTGTTATTTTGGAAGATACATTTATAGAGGTATATTTATCTATTTAATTCTTTTTTTAAAGAATGTTATTTAGGAGGTTTTGAAATAGGTTGTGAGTAAGTTAAGATGAGGAGATTATTACAAGTAGTATCCCACGCAGGCGAAGCTACAGGCACAACACAGGCAGGCAGCCTGCCCCACGCCCGTATTAACGTCGAGTTCATCATTATCTGAGCTTGGAATACGTCAGTACAGATATTTATGCACCACAACCTGTTTACAAGTAATTGAAAACCCTTGTGCAGCTATTTATTATATTTCCACTTGTTTAGATAATCTTGAAAAATCGTAGTACAGATATTTTATCAATTTTCAGTTGCTTACATATTATTGAGAAGCTTGCTCAGATGAATATGGCAGGTAAAACGTGTATATATTATTGATTGATAAATCTGTTCAGATGAATATGTACCGGTAAATGTACATTTATTATTGAAGCCTAGGAAATGCTCATATATTTAGGAACTCAACTGTACAAATAGAATACATTTATTTTGACCATCAAACTCACCTCGATATCAGCGCATTCGAGCCAGGAACCATCTATCTACCTAGCACGACCCAACCTTAACCAACCTTTAGTGTCACACTGCCGAAACTGTATGAGTAATTACTTTTTGATTACAAGTACCTAAAAGTACATTTTTTTTCATGAATTTGTACCTCATTCTTTTGCGTCGGCTGTACTCCGCGAACCATTGAGGGACATTTTTTTTTTACAGAAAAGAGGTACAATTATTTTATGTACGGTACAAAATAGTACAATTTCAGTACATTTATTTTCACTATCAAACTAACCTCAATGGCAGTGTGGTCGTGCCAGGTAGCATCTACCTAGCACGACCCCCACCTTTTGTGTCACACTGCCGAAACCGTATGAGTTATTACTTTTTAATGAAGAGTACATAAAAGTACATTTTTTTTCGTGAATTTGTACCGCTTTCATTTCCGTCTGCTGTACTCCGCGAACCAAAAAGGTATTTTTTTTTAAATTGGCAAGCGGTACAATTATTTTATACTTGGTACAAAATAGTACAATTTCAGTACATTTATTTCGACTATCAAACTAACCTCGATCTCAGTGTGGTCGTGCCAGGTAGCATCTACCTAGCACGACCACAACCTCTATCTCACAACTCCGAAACCGTACGAGTACAAATTTTTTAATGATTAGTACAAAATAGTACATTTTTTTTCGTGAATATGTACCGCAAAAGAAATAACAAAATCGTCCGTGGTCGTGCTGTATAGTATCACACCAAAATCTAATACATCTAAGTGTTAAAATGCCAAATTTGGGCATAAGGTTTAAAATATTTTGATGGCGAGTTCACACTCGCTCTACTAGTGTCAAGCGCGTTGTTGTTGATTAGGGGGATCCGACTGTGACACACGAAATTGGTGTGACGTACTTTATGGATGTCCCCTATAGTCTGTACCCACTTTTAGGTATTTAAAAAAGGTAAACAAAAATCAACGGGACTCGGGCCATTCAGCCAATCGAA
Organism: Eudemis profundana; assembly: GCA_947034925.1. Lineage (NCBI taxonomy): Eukaryota > Metazoa > Arthropoda > Insecta > Lepidoptera > Tortricidae > Eudemis > Eudemis profundana. The sequence continues at coordinate 17,954,685 of OX344798.1, forward strand.
GTAACGTTTTGTATCTGTGGCACAATACCACTGGCTGAACGACCCGAGTCACGTGGTTTTTTGTTTACCTTTTTTTTAAGTACCTAAAAGTACAGACTATAATATACGCGATTTAATCTGTTAAAGTTGTTTTATTACAATGAGTGATAATCGCGGAAACACGGAATTCTACAATAATATTGTGTCCGTCAAGATAGCGTACACCGTAAAGATATTCAGAATCTAATGCAGCCAATAAATAGTACCCAAATAGTACCGACGAAATACCTAGGTGAAAAAAATAGTACCCTTAAACTTTCTGAAATATAAGGCCGGTTCACGGTGTACGCTACCGGGCGTCAAGCTGGCGTACACCGTTTGTATCTCGGGAACGGCTTTGTTTTTGGAAACGCTTTATATCTCAAAAAAAAGTACCCAAATAATACCCTAGGGCCCTACAATTTAATTTCTCTAGCTATCGTAGAAGCCGAGATATTCCATGACTTAACGGTGTACAAAATTTCGAACCGTCAAGCTGGAGTACCCGGGAATTTCTTATAGAAAGAGTTCATTATATCTCGGCTTCTACGATAGCTAGAGAAATTAAATTGTAAGGCCCTAGGGTACTATTTGGGTACTATTTTTTGAGATATAAATCGTTTCCTAAAACAAAGCCGTTCCAGAGATACAAACGGTGTACGCCAGCTTGACGCCCGGTAGCGTACACTGTGAACAGGCCTTATATTTCAGAAAGTTTAAGGGTACTATTTTTTTCACCTAGGTATTTCGTCGGTACTATTTGGGTACTATTTATTGGCTGCATCAGATTCTGAATATCTTTACGGTGTACGCTATCTTGACGGACACATAATATTACGTATACTTACTGTTATATCAACATTTACTATATCTCCATCCTGCAACGGTCTCAGATCAGGTATGCCGTGGACAGCTACATTATTAACGGAGGTGCAGACACTTTTTGGAAAACCTTTGTAATGTAGTGGAGAAGGATATGCTCCCGCCTCTACCGTCAACTTGTGGACCAGTCCGTCTATTTCATCCGTAGTTATTCCTGGCTGAAAGGATAATGAAATTTTATAAATAAATAAGTTTTTATCAAAAAAATTGTGACAAGCTTACTGGCTGTACAAAATGACAGAACATTAGGATGTTGCTTTCAGCCCCCAGACGAGGTCAAAGTTGTAGGTCTCAGATACTAAACATATGAAACATGGTTGATTTATATGTGTTATTTACTCTATTTCTCCATCCTTTACGTGTAGGTACTCTGAGACACAAAAATCAACGTCTGGCACTTCCACGCGGTTGCGTTCACCGAGGGCAGCAGGATAAACTTGCAAAGAAGCATGGAAAAATATCTGATCGCCACAAGTACCCTTGTTTTGGGTTTTATTTATCGTTTTTTATATCAGTAATCTCGCGGTATGCTTCCCAGAACAGTATGGCGTTGCTAAATACCTGCCAGAAGGATGTGAAGCTGCAAAATTGGGACCAAATTTACACAATAAGCACAAGGGTGATTCTTACATGTTGTTATACAGTCTCTAAATATGGGTATACAAAATGACAGATCATTTGGACGTTGCCTTCATGCCACCAGACGAGGTCAAAATTGTAGGTTGAATTTGAACCCTAATTTTGTAACTTAACAACCTTTTGGCAGGTATTTAGCAACACTTTACTGTTCTGGCAATGTTACCTTGAGATTACTAATATAAAAAACTATAGATTAAACCCAAAACTATCCTTGAGACAGTCAGATATTTTTCCAGGATTTTTTGCAAGTTTATAGACTTCTCCTGGGCAAACGCAACCGCTCCGAGGTGCCAGACATTGAGATTTGTGACTGGAAGTAGACCAAATTAATGGAGAAACAGCATTTTCATGAGAAAATTACATGAACATTTCGCCCGTGCCTCATAGACCCCTGTCTGTTTCAAGCCTCACAAGATGATTTTAGGCTATTTCCAGTAGTAAGTGTAAAAATTAAATTTTACACATCAATAACAAAATATTAGGTACATAAAAACATTATTCAAAACATAAATATACTTACATAGATATTCTTTTGAACATGAGCTAAAATATTAGCAGCCAGTTTGCAGCTACGTCTCATGCCTCTAAGCTGGTTGACATCCTTGACTTCAGGTTTGTCTGGTAACACCAGAGGCTTTGTCTGTAGCACATACTCAGGCTTTTCAATATGGTCTGGCACAGTTCGGCTTGGGGTTGTCTCCACAGGATACACCTTTTCATATATTCCAAATCTCAATCTGCAAATGTTTTGTTCTCAAAATAAATGCATAATATAAAATAAAATAAAATAAAATAATTTATTTCTGTAAGTAGGCCCTCAAGGGCTCTTTTACATGTCTTACATTCTTTGTCTTCTTTTCTTTTTGGCGCTTCGGGTAATGACCTTCTGGTGAGAAGAAGCGCCGGAAGAAACTCACCAGTTTCTCTTTTAATAATTTAATATACATTACATTACCTTAAAAACTACATTTATAGAGATGTAAAGGGTCTCTCTATGCGTCCAAACAATACAAATAAAAAAATAGAAAATAAATTGATACTAGAATTAATGGAGATGTAAAGAGTCTCCGTTGTCAAAATATTATGTTTTGGAGGTGTAAAGGATCTCCAAACGTCAAAATACAAATTGAAAATACTTATTTACTAAATTAAGTCCATTTTTTCTTAGAGATGTAAATGGTCTCTAAGTGTCAAAACAATTGGCAAGTACAAAAACAGAAAAAGACAACTAATCAAACATTGTTTTTAAAATATATCTATTTCCAGTCGCAGTTAATCCCACGGTGTTTCATCATTCATGTAGTCTTGTGTGCTGTAATAAGCCTTAGACATGAGTTTACGCTTTACACAATTCTTAAATTTGTTAATAGATTATTCAGTTATATTCCTTGGCAGCTTATTATAAAACCTTACACAATTACCCATGAATGATGTTTTTATTTTATGGAGCCGAGTGGTGGGCACTGCGAGCTTATGTTTATTCCTAGTATTAATATTATGTATGTCACAGTTCTTCTTAAAATTCATGATATTTTTATGTACATACATAATATTCTCATAGATGTATTGACAATGCAATGTCATTACATTAATTTCCTTAAACTTATCTCTAAGTGAGTCTCGATAATTCATCTTATATATCGCTCGAATAGCCCTCTTCTGCAGAACAAATATAGTATTAAGCTCTGAAGCACTAGCACTGCCCCACAGCAGAATACCATACGACATAATACTGTGGAAGTAACTAAAATATACTAATCGAGCTGTTTTTATGTCTGTTAATTGTCGGATCTTGTTGACTGCAAACGCTGCAGAACTTAGTCTATTCGAGAGATTACCAATATGGGGACCCCACTGGAGTTTAGAATCCAATGTTATACCAAGAAAGACTGTACTATCAACTAGTTCCAATTCCTCATCCTTCACAATGACACTTGCTTGCTCGCGATTTACGTTACGCGTGACAAAGTTTATACATTTAGTCTTTTTTTCTTTCATATTTAGATAAATTAAAATGTTGAGATAATTTTAAATGCTGTATTTAAAATTTTGTTTAATATGTGTATTCATAATGTGTTGGCTGAGAAATGGACAGTGGTTTAAACAATAACAAGAATTAATAGTGTCTTAAATAAGCACAATTTTATTAATGGATTAATTATAGCACACAACCAATTCACGCAAACAAAAAAAGTGTTAAATATCGTTAATAAATATACTTACAAAAGCCGCTTCTGGAGTCTTGGATTAAGTGCTTTGGGAACTCGCATTGCTGGAGATGGGCCGGGTTTTTTACTCTCTTCAATGCCTTCCTTTAGCTATACAAATACTATCAAATAAAAACAAGCTTTTCTACAGGAACTTCACATTTTAAAGAAAAAACTAAATCAAACAATGTGCTATGAACTCTTGTTTCTAACTATATAGCGAGGGATGAATTAGGCCACTCCAAATTCGCTTACACTTTGATCTTCCAAAATTGGTTCAGAGAACCAATTAGTTTTCGGGATATTTCCATGTCAATAACTCGTAACTTGTAGTAAGTGTTCCAATTGGCCTGAGTTTAATTCATGAATCTGTTGTTAAAAGATTGATAGCTAAGATAAACACAAAATGTAATTATGCAATTCAAATTACTTTGTACTCTTCTTCGATGACATTTATTATGATATATTTGACAAAAGCGAGTACGACCGATCGATCAGCTGTTTTAGTTGTTCAAGATATGATTTAAAACGTGGGTAATTTTTTTTACTGCCAGTATGACAGTTTAGAAATGTGTACACTAACCTTTAAAAGTAATTTCTGACAATAGCATAATTTATCTGTGAGCTCAGCTCCCTCCTATTTCCTGTCCTATGTAGGTATGTTCCTATACAACCCTAACGTGGGTCCGGTTAATTCCCGGCCCTGTACTGTACAGCTCGATAATTGGCGACCCCAAAAATGGTCGCGGATTATCGAGCCGGGCTTTATCACCCTGTGCAAAACGTGGCTTCCAATTATCGCCCTGAACCAAACTTGTTCAGCCCATAAAGCACGGCCAAATAATGCCCAGCCCGATAATGCGCAACCAAATAATTGTATTTTTTTTTTTTTTTTTTTAAACCTGGCAAACTCACAACCCACTTCCGAGCATTGTGATTGTCGGGCCGGGTGGTTGGCCGTTGCGGTCACTGGGCTCGAACCAGGTCGCTGGCCAGACCACCCAAGGGCGTCCGACCGTGTGCCTTACACACGGCCGAAGTAAATAATTGGTGTACATCGCTTCTGATTCAGGGACTCCAATTATCACCCTGTACCGATAATGCCCAGCCCGATATTCCCCGGCCCGATAATGTACAGCCCGATAATTGGTGTCCACTTTTCCAGCGGGTCGACGAAGCCTCGCTGCGCGAGGCTTCTATTTCTGCTCTGAGGGACACAAGCTGACTAACAAACCTAACCTAAAAAAAGGAGGCTTCCAATTATTGGGCCAGGCATTATCGGGTCGAGCTTTATCACCTTGTACAGGGGCCTTTTCATATTTTTTGTCCGTGCAGTAGTGGACTTCCACCCCGTAAAAAAAAATATATATTCCTTAGAAATGCTTTTAATAAATTCTCCTTCTTCTACATTCTTTGAAAATCATACTGGTTTCAATATAAATTGCTTAATATGGTAAATATCATACTTTGAACCTAAGTACTACCGCTTTGACGTTCCATTACGCGACGAACTTTAGGTTTGTTTTACGTAAAGTTCAGAGTGTTGTTTGCAAATCAGTCTTTATTAAATGAATTTTAACACAATAATACTTTTCTATAAATGAATAACATTTGCTGCACTAAGCGTCACAATAAAGTTATTTAATAAAATATGTCCATTACGTTACGTTTTGGTTCTCATAATAGCTTAACAATCATCTTAACTTAAGACATACTGAAAAAACTATCAAAAGTTATATTTATCACAATTGGCACATATTATTCTATCAAATGAGATCCAAATAGTATCAATAATACTTAATAATTCATATAAATTTTTAAAAATCAATCTCAGCCACAGTAGGACACCGTGCCGTTATGGAACCATTCGTCACGTAATGGAACCACATGAAAGGTTTACATGCGTCGGAAATAGCTCAAAACCCTATACTAGATTTCAATAGAAAAATTATATAAATCTATTTCTAGCAAGCTTAACTACATGCACTACTAACAGTAGTGACATTGTGAAATCGTTTTTTTGTGTTTTTCTCCTATTATTTGCTTTTCCCTTTTTGTTTTTATGTAATGTTATGATGATGACGATCCTTATTGGGAGATACGAGTATATAATTTGATTTGATGTTTATTTAATAGTTTGATTGTTTTGTGATTGTGTTTCTGACATGGTATATTTTTTATTGTTATTACTTATATTATATTTTTATGTTGACGATCATAGTATAAAATCATGTAAATTGACATTGTGTAATTTATACTGTATTTTTATATTATGAAATAAATAAATCTAATCTAATCATGTCCAGCAGTGGCGTGGCGTCCAAAGAACTCGATTCCTACCGGCTTGCCTAATATCAGGCATTTTAGCACCTTATTCTACAGCTCTCAAGGAAAATGTAGGCCAAATCTGCACCGGCTTGCCCAAGGGTATCTTTTACGCCTCGCCACACACATATATTCAATACATATATATATATATATATATATTGTTATAGTATTTTATGCAACAAATGTATAAGTAGGCTCAAAAAATGCGAATTGCGTGAGTTGCGATATGAGCCGCGACAGCGACATAAACTATGAAAGGTGCCTTTCTCAATAACATTTCCATAAACGAGCGCTAAACCATAAAAAACCCTTTATTAGATCCAATTCAAGGAAATAAGAAAACTCGAGAGAATATCAACAATTTGAACGAAATCAGAGAACTACCCGTGTAAGTCTTTTTTTAAAATACCTTCGTTCATTTTTACTACCTACACTTACTATATTTTTAGCCCGACTAATTCAAATTATACGTTTTTAACGGCAATCAAGGACCTTAAAATAAATAGCCGGACGGAGTCTCGCTAGCAAAGAACTTGAAGCATGTCTAATAAGCTGGTTACCAATGTGTGCATACTGCTCGCAATAGGAAAAAAACTAGTTGATGTGTGCGTGCGGCTCGTATGTAAAAGCAGCCGGCTTATTAAAAATGGCTTCAGTTCTCTTTTGGCGAGACTCCGTCCGACTATTTATTTTTAGGTCCTTGACGGCAATCTATGAATTTAAAATCAGCGGCATGTAAACCATGACTTTTCTGTCCATACGGCACGTTTTTTGTTCCACTAGTACATTACGTAGCGTAGTGGACGTGACGTAAGTATGCCGGTAGTTAAATACATTGAAATAGTGCTTTGATTACTTGCAATTTACTACTTCTAACTTCTTTACATGTTACCGCACTTATGAATATGTCTAAATTAATAAACGGTTAATCTCAAAGTGGCTTCTTACCTTCAGTATATCCCGTTCGTAGTGGACAGAAATTTTTGGCACACCGTAACGCACGTCCAACTCATCACATTTTTGAAGCGAAACTTACATTTTACACCTAAGTAACGGTTATATTAGGCTCAAAAGGTCACCAGTTATATAGAAACACAACTGTTTTGGTAATTTTTTGTAGTCTATTTGGTAAAAACGCCGTTCGTTAGTGGACATGTCCACCACGTTGGTTTTGGAGGACAGCAAACAAATTGTGATTTTATGATTTTTTTACTCTAGCTGTTAATAAATGTGCTTCAAAATTGGTAAACGATAATATGATCGATTCACACAATAGCCATGTTCAGGCCTAGAAGGAGTCAGATATACGTAAAATTCGCCTCAAAGTTACCAAAGTGTACGTGGGACACCCAAAAATCGGCACCTTTTCTTCGGTTTTTCTGACAAATAAAATACTTTTAGTAGGTTTTAAAGGGATTATTCATCATAATTATACAGTAAATGAGTTACTTTACCATTTTTACAAACAAACATTATACTTTAGAACAATATTTAATAGAAAAAAATTACTCTAAAGTCATGGGACAGCGATATTTGGCTCAAATATTTTTTTCTGAAATAGCCCACAGATAATGCTCGGCCCGATAATTCGAAGCCATTGGGCTCGAATCGCTGGTCACCGATTATTGGGCTGTACATTATCACCCTGTGCCAAACGTGGCTTCGAAATATCGGGCTGAGCATTATCTGTACAGGGCGAGAAAGCTCGACCCGATAAAGCCCGGCCCGATAATCCGCGGCCCTGTGGCCGCGGATTATCGGAGCTGTGCATTATCGGGCCGGACTTTATTTTGGCTGTGCATTATCGTCTCCCCAATAACGTGACAGTGACAATAATGTATCTGTGCCGGTAAAAAAAGCCAAGCAAAATATAGTATTGATTCGATTTAATTACAACTCATTAATTTGAAGCATATGTGCATGCTTTTAATATAATTACCACCATTACAAGTTGTGTTGTAGAAACTTACTATGTCACAGAGTACGTATAACGTTTGAATCTGTCTTTGAGTCTGTAGACTTTGTCACAAGAATTCATCTTTCTTCTTATTTTAGACTCCGAAAAACCATCTAACAATCAAGATGTGGATCCAACCGGCCCTGCTGTACGTAAAGGAGTCCTTATATCTTTTAGGACGGGAAAAACAATGGAAATACCAGAAAAAGACATAGTAAGTCAGCATAGTAAACAAACATAACCTATAATCGTGTACAATAATAACGCTTCAAACGTTATACTTCGGTTTCGATATTTCAGTTGGGAAGGTGCAGGTTCGTGGGCGAATTCGAGAAAATAAATCGTATTGGAGAGGGTACCTACGGTATTGTATGTGAGTATCAAAGTGAATTGTATTATAAATTGTTCATTGGAATTGTCTTACATTAAATTTATGCAATCGGGTTTAAAATTTGCAGACAGAGCAAAGGAAAAAGCAAATGGAAATATTGTGGCTCTTAAGAAAGTGAGAATGGAAGTGGAGAAAGACGGTCTGCCGCTCAGTGGTCTCCGTGAGATACAGGTGCTGATGGCCTGTAGACATGAGAATATTGTGCAACTGAAAGAGGTACTAGTGGGGCGATCACTGGAAAGGTAAAGAAATGAAGTTTACCTATTTATATGAAGGGTCCACGGAAAGAACATGTTTAGTCACTTAAGTAACTTTTTGAGTTATAGCGGTTTGAAAGTTAGTCATCGGGAACAATTACTATGGTAACCATTTCTTTAAAAGTGAAAAAAATATATAATATTTTAAGATATCCACCTGTAATCAAGTGGTAAGTTATAGATCATTGCAAGCTCTACATTTTGAGATTAAAATCTCATTTTAAAAAAGTGACTAGACATGTTCATTCCGTGGACACTTCATATAAGGTTGACATCCAGTATTTTAATTCATGAAGACATGTTTTTTTTTTAATTAGACTTAGAACAAGCACTCTAATCACCATTGTGCTAAGAAGAGTGAATAACATTACAGTTCTCCCTACAGATTGCGCCTAACACCTGTCTCCACCACACATAGACATAACACAGCTTGTAAATGTGCTGTCGCAATTGGATTGCAAATGCATACTGATAACACTACAAAACTTTCCTATTATACACCTTAACATACATATACTTTGTGGTGGAGTAAATTAATGTATTTTTTTATTATTAAACCCTGCTGTTGCTGCCCACTGGTATTAAAATATTGTATTAGCCTGCTTGGACTATCTAATATCTTACACATTTATAAACAAAGTGACCAATGTGCCAACAACAATTAGCAATGACTAGCAACTAACAACAACAAATAGCAATTCATCTATGAGGTGGCAATCTGTAAATGCATTTTAGTTGATTTACTTATGATGATTGTTCTTCCAGCATTTTTCTCTCCATGGAGTACTGTGAACAAGACCTGGCATCCCTGTTAGACAACATGTCTTCTCCCTTCACCGAGTCCCAAGTGAAATGCCTCATGCTGCAAGTGCTTAAGGGGCTGAAGTACTTGCATGCCAACTTCATTGTGCACAGAGACTTAAAGGTCTCTAATCTACTTTTGACTGACAAGGGCTGTGTTAAAATAGGTAAGTTCATTTGTATAAACAAATTTTTTATCAGTAAATTCCTTGTACAAATGAAGCCACTGTTAGGGCCGATTCACACCGGAATGGCAGCGGTCGACAGCGACGCGGCGAGCACTTTTAGTCTGAAACAATTTTAAACGTTATCTACATATTTAAAAAGACCAGTATCACTTGACTTACTCAAACAGGTCGCGCGGCTGCCCGCGGCGACGCGAGCAGACGCGCGGCGCCGTGTTTCTTGGCGGCGGCGAAACTAGCAGCGCCGCGCGGCCGTTCGAGGTGCCGCGCGGCTGCTCGCGTCGCCGCTGGCGGCCGCGCGGCGCCTCGCGTCCTTGCTGAATGAGTACTCAATACGAGAATAGACTGGGGGGCGGCGCGCGGTCACGCGGCCGCCAGCGGCCGGCGGCGGCGACGAGAGCCCGCCGCTGCCGGCCGCTGCCACCCACTGCTCGCCGCGGCCGGCCGCTGCCTACTGCTGCCATTCCGGTGTGAATCGGCCCTTAGTTGACATTTGTTTACAAATATACAGTTAACTGTTTTCGATTGCACTAAATTTTATTAGTAGTTGTATTAAGGTGCATCTGCATTGCAAGATTGCATATAATGTAAGTCTTGTACAGGTTCAACACTATCATTCTGGATCAAATAAATAAATAAATGATCCATAACCCATATACCATATATGTCATACTGTCGTCTGTCATGTAAAACACATTTTCCAGCTGATTTTGGACTAGCTCGTTGGCTCGGTGCTCCAGCTCGCTGTGCTACGCCGCGCGTAGTCACACTCTGGTATAGAGCCCCTGAGTTGCTTCTACAGTCACCAAAGCAGACTCCAGCACTGGACATGTGGGCAGCTGGCTGCATTCTGGGTGAACTGCTTGCCAACAAGCCACTGCTCCCGGGCAGATCGGAGATAGAACAGCTGGAGCTTATTGTTGATTTGCTTGGTAAGTGTGTTGTAAAAGTATTGCTGCTCGGTAGCAAGTCCTACTTGAGGTGTTCAAGACGATCGGTTTACCATACAAACATAAACAGGGTGATTGTTTGCTTCTCTGGCATGAATTATGTTTAAAATGTGTTTTATTTTATAGTTTGATACATATTATCTCCGCGAAATGAGATGAGAAATCTCAAAAATCTAAAATTAACATGCTTTTGGGATACATCTCTAGTGGGCGGGGTCACTTAACGCTGGTTGGTCAGGTCAATGTGCTGCTCGTTGTAGAAAGAAACCTTGTTAATGTGTTCGTGTGGCTCGTAAGTACAAAGCGACCGGCCCACTAGAAGTGCTTCAGTTATCTGTTAGCGAAGCTGCATCTGGCTATTCATTTTAAGGTCCTTGGCACTAAACGTTTTTTGCTAAAATTATATACTTTTGTGGCCTTTTGAGAGTTTTCGTGTTATTTCGCGAAAATAAAAAGATTCAAGCTATAAAATAAACATTTCAAACAATAACTCTCTTTTTGTTTGTATAGAAAACTGACCGACTCGAATGGTGATTAAGAAGGTTTCTTTACCTTAATTTGCATAAAATCCTCTGTTTCACTCAAACTCATAACATAAGTAAAGGGCCATTTAGATGGTGCGAGAAATATCGTGCGAGTTGCGGTACATTGCGCGTCGATGATCGATCATCACTTAAAATCCATAGCCCTGCAATCACAATGTAACGAATAGTTCTCGCACCGGCCCGTAAATTGAAGCAAGATTCTCTATTTACGATTATTTTTGCGACCTTCTGAAGATAGTTGAAATGCGTATTACAAGTTGTATGCAACTGACAAGTCCCAAAAATTGTCAGTTGCATTGAAAATTGTGAGATTATGTATAATTTTTTAAAAGACGATATTTTGTAGCAATATGCTAAAACACGATTTTAAAAATGGCAGGCACGCCATCGGACGCGATATGGCCCGAGTTCAGTGCGCTGCCTGCGCTACAGAACTTCACACTGAAGCAGCAGCCATACAACAACCTGAAGCAACGGTTCCCGTGGCTGTCGGCCGCTGGGTTACGTCTCCTCAACTTCCTCTTCATGTACGACCCCAACAAGCGCGCTACAGCTGAGGAGTGCCTGCAGAGCTCCTACTTCAAAGAACAACCTTTACGTAAGTTTGCTTCCAACACTAATTTTACTGTTGAAACAAGCTATTTATCAACGGTTTGTTAATCTGTGTGATCTTAAGGTAAACTATGTTTTCCTTTTTTGGCAATATTGTTTCAGTAGAAACCCTTCTGTGTCATACATATGAAAATCAGAATTGTTAAACATCTTCAACAACATCAGAGTATCCATAGGTTGCCAAAACGAAATAAGTATGAATGATTGAGTACACCGATATTTAATTGTTACAGCGTGCGACCCGAAGCTTATGCCAAGCTTCCCGCAACACAGGAACATGAAAGGACAGCAAAAGAGTACTTCAAATCAGCTGAACATACCACTGTCCAGCCTCAATACAGGCGCCAATGACCAGACCAACAATTTGCCGGCGATTTCCGACCTCCTAGGGTCCCTTGTTAAGAAAAGGAGGCTAGATTGAATTGTTCAAATCTACTGGAATTTAGTTTAAGGTCTTCAATAAATTTCGCATAAGTTTTACCCGAGTTTTATTTAAAAAAATATTACGCATGAGTTTCGTATTTATTTTAGCGCGTTTACGATTTTTAGGAGATTTTCTAGCAAATTTCTAGTCTGTAGATGCATCTTCGTCACCAGATAGTCCAAGGGCTTGCCTGAATTTTTGTTGCCTTTGCACTTGCAGTTTATCGACCGGTAGAGACTTCTTCTTTTCTTTCTGAAAGAAAAGGGTTAAAATAAAAATCCGTTAATTTGACATGCATAACAATTTCATTCACAACCTAATACAGTTTTTAGTTTCGTCAATGATTCAGCATAATTGGTGGTTAATGACTACGTACTTAAATGGACAAGGTCCAAAGTACGATTGCAACTTATATGATTTTGGGTAAGGCCCAAATTTTCATTTCATATCATATCATGGCATAGCCAAGCTATCCCTTTGCCGAACGTATCCTATACTAAACTAGGTAGTAGTAACATGCTGCCATAAAAAAAACTTGGTAATTGTAAGAGCACCAGCTGTTTACGTTGACTTTACGCCTATAAACCTACTCACGATTTCTTTCTCTTGTTTTTCGATATTTCTCAACGAACGGATACATTGTGAACAAAGTATGACATCTTCCATGCGGTTTACGGTTTTCTTTCGGTGATGATGTTTCAACCTGAAATGGATATAAATGGAAATAAAACCGGTAAAGTGCGAGTCGGACTCGCGCACTGAGGGTTCCGTACAAACTCGTAAGTAGATACGTGAATAGTTCAAGAAAAACTGTATGGCGATTAGTTTAGTAGGAGCAAATAAGTATGTGTTAAGATTTTTGCAAATTGCTCAAAACGGTGCAAGTTAGGAAAACCGTTATATTTTTCCTGTAATATTTAGTATGACATTAATTCTGGTAATTATTACAGATTTTTCTGTTCAGTAACTTCAAAAATAATAGGGGGAATGGTATTTTTTTAAAGTTTTTCGTCATAAATCAAAAACTAACTAAGAAAAAAAATAAAAAACAGCATTTTAATCCACTAATCAAGCCTTTTCATTTGATACCCTACTCAATAGAATAGCCCTACTTTCAATTTTCAAAGTCCCATTACAAAACAAGTAAAACAGTTACAAGATATTTTTTTTACATGTACCTTTAAAACAAAAGTAAAACAGTTACAAGATTTTTTTTTAGTTCTCGGGTTAGCTACTTTTAATACTATTCCAAATTTCAAATCGACAGCAGCAGTAGTTTCTGAGATATCTGGCTGTGACAGACGGACAGACAGTCAGAGTCGCACCATAAGGGTTTCTTGTTTACCATTTTGGTACGGAACCCTAAAAAATGGATTGTAAGACTGTGTCACCCGTAATGTTGAGCTTCTCGGGATTTGATCTTTTTTACAAGTTTTTATTGTATCTATATTGTTGAAATTTTGATAGAAATAGGCTACTACAATCCAGTTCTTGGTTATCCCTACCTACAATGCATTTTCTTTGCCGAAAGCTCCTATTTTCCAACAACCAACAGTTTGAAAATAGTACATTATGATACGAGTGGGCGAAGTTGGTCATTACAGTCGAGGCTGTGTTGCATAGCCCGAGCCGTCAGGCGAGGGCTGTATAGCCGAGACTGTAATGACCAATGCCCACGAGTGTCATACGACGTTTTTCAACACACTTGCGAATAAAAAATAATACTTATCATTTAGAATTTCTGTTTTTGTACATGTTTATTTTGTGGTTTATCTATGTACGTAAGTGCGGGCGCGCTCATGAACAAGGCACACGGTGTCGGCGCTGCGCGGTTATACCTAATATCCGTGCGCCGAGCCACATGGCGTGCTCTCATTGGCCAATTGGCGGTAATTACAGCACTTGTGCGGTAATGTAAAGTAAAAAGCACTTGTGTGTAATAAGCTGCGTTCCGCGCGTAAGAACCACGAAATAAGAGCGACTTTATGAGCAAGTGTGTTGAAAAAAAAATTACCAAGGGTATGGTACAACTTGATGATGGATAGACAATAGATCTTACAATTTTCCGCAGTAATCGCACTGCAGTTTAGTGGCGTCGCGATGAGTGATGATGTGGCTGCCGAGCTCGTGGTACGTGGGGTAGCGCTCCTGGCAGCGCGGGCAGAAAATCTTGCCCTCCGACCGCCCGCCATTGCTCTGGTGTTCCATCAACTCCTGCGACGACTGGAAGTTATGGTGACAGCTGTTACACCTGCGAGGAACAGAAATAAGTTAACCGAGCAACGACTTGTTCAACAAGAAACAGCTGAATTATTTTTGGTTCTAGATAGCAGTAGCTGGGCGTCCAATGTCTCCTTGGGTGAGACAGCGCAAAGTCGGCTGATACTTTTTCTTCAATATCATAACACCTAATACCTTAAAATAAACAAGTCGGGGAATTAGGTTTTATGGAGGAATTTTGTGGGATATTGCGGTAAAGAAAGTCTGCACTGAAGACAGATTGACAGAGAGATATTTACTTTGGACATCCACCTTAAAAACGTGTCATTTTAGTTAAAACCAGTTGTACCTAAAATAATCTACCTAAAATAAAATATACCCAGGTATCGTATCCGAGCATTTATCCTTTTCATCACGTACTGATACCTAATGGCATCGATGTCGGCGACAATTCTTGTCCCTTTCCCTCTACGGCGATGGAGGGACAGGGGATGTCGTCGACAACATATATCGGGGCGCCGGGACGCCCAATTGAGAGAACGGAACAGGGCATGTTGTCGACAACATATATCGGTGCCGGTATGCCCAATGGAGAGAACGAGACAGGGGATGTTGTCGGCACCATATGGGTGACATAGCTATATGTATATGAAAATGGGCTTTAAGCCAAGTTTTTTTATAAGTACTACGTAGTGTAGCAAACAAACATGTAGGTACAGCCCGTCAGATGTTAAGCCATCACCATAATAGCTTATCGATACTTGCAATGGGAGCATTAAGTATGTGTGTGTTACCGACTCTTTAAAAACCTATTCACTCCCCTTTTTAAGAACCCTTCCACCAAGAAAAAGAAGTATAATACACAAAACTTATAAATTTACATGAATATATTTTGTTGAAGATGATACGCCATATGCTCGATTATCTTTTTTGGGCAGAAATAGTGAAACTTTTTCTGGCAACACTCAACGTAGCCCGGCACACCATGTCTTTCCTTGTAATGTTTCATCAACGACCTGTAATGGAAGCCGTTCTGGTGGCAGATGCAGCATTCCATCTTGTAGAATAGCGTTATTTGTCGGTCTAAGGCCGCTCCTTGTCTAGCTGGCCGCCCATCAATTATTACTATTGGGTCCAACACGTCATTGCTGTAATCGTCTTCTTTGTTTGTATTTCTCTTAATTAATTTGTTTTTATCTGGCGATCTGTTTGCAGCTGTACCGAGCAATGCCTCATCCACATTTTCAGCTAGTATGAACTCTTCTATAGGCATTGATTCCATGAATTTCATTTCAATCGCTGATTTCTTCTTAGGAAGGTTGACTTTTTTTGAGTCGCCTTGTTGATGTGGAGGTTCTGTTCGAGGCGTCTCAGGTCTCTGATGTAACACTTTGCCGGCGTCTAATAAGTTTTGTGGTAATAGAGTGGCCGCTATTGGTTTTATGGTTTCGATATTTTGTGGGTTAAGTTTGCTTGTCATTTTATTATCGTGGAATTTTAGAAATTTTTGAGTCTTTTCGACTTTGACAGCGTATAAGTGCTGGAGACTGACTTGTTGTAAGCATTCATGACAAATTGCTTTTGGAAGATTGTCGTTCGTGCGTATCTGTAAATAAATACATAGTTTTTATGAGATTTCTTGGTCATCTTAGGTCCATTAAGGTATCGGTGAGCGTAATATAGACCGATCGAGGTATTGACTGTAGGTAGGTACCGTCCGCTTTCGCAGTCAGTTCTGGAATAGCTCATATACAGTAAAATCGATCCATCCTTCCTTGTCTTATAATTTTTATCTCGAGTCTTTGGGAAAAGAGTTGCATTTTGAGTAAAGTTTTAAGGCTTTAATAGGTAGCTACTAAATAAGATAGGTAGGTAAGGTCGGAGGGACTGTATATAATAATTAATATATTACTTCAACGCCGAATAGCCGCTTGATCTTGCGCTTGAGTTCAGCGCTCAACGGTTTGAGTCTCATCACATCCGAGCAAAGACACAGACGGCATGACAGCTCCCGCACTATGGTCTTCTCGAGGGCGTTGTAGTCATTCATACTGCCAACTTAATTGTATAAACGCCGACGTTAACGCTTGAATGGTCAGTGCATGTTATTAAAATAATGTCTAAATTACACTGTAAACTTGATATAGTAACTACATATGGCAAAATTTTGTTTTTAATCGCAAATGATTAGTTCTTTGTTGGCAATAGTTTTGATGGAATCAGACAACTTCACCTATCTTTTTTTCGACATATCTATCAAAAGGTGGCCAGCGGCTTATTCAATTGTTGTATTCGGAGGTTCTTTTACGAAACCGCATATTTATCATAGACATCTTTTTGTTGTCAAAAAAAAGGTTAGTCATTTATGTTATGTGAGTGTCAAATGCCAAACTGTTATTGTTACCTACTTAGTGCATAGGTTCGACGAGATGTGTGTGTTGTTTAAAGTTTAAAGTAAGCGAAACTCAGTATGTAGTTGGTAAACGTTTTTACTTTTTGGGAAAGTTCCATTCAAAGCGTAGCTTCAATACAATTAAGTCATACCTAAGTCATTTATTCATATTAATTAAGTATGTACCTAGATTGCTCCGAATAGAGATCTCGCGACTAGTGGGTACCTAGGTCTCTAATACCTCAACAATTAGGTAATAACATGGTACTAAACTATTGGCTTCAATTCTACCTATCTATAGGTACTTACTCTTTTACTGAATTCCAATTTTGTCAAATTAACTTGGTTATTTATCTTTTCAATTTATTGAATTAAATAAACAGTGACAACATGGTTAACAGTGTGTTCGATTGTACTCGCCACAAATTTGGGTCGGGGTTTTGGGTTTACAGAATCAAAAAACAATATCGTTCAATTTTCATTGATGGCACAGAGGCAGCGAATTTGATTTCCATTTGCCCGCTGTTTGATTTAGTGCTTCGTACGTAACTCACTTTGCGAACGATAACGATTGCTTTCAACTTTGCTTACTTAGGTACTTTGCAAAAGGACTGAGATGCGATTCCTCGTTGGTTAATTCAATAAAACGTAGGTATCTATTTGTTTACACAATATTTGATGGGTGGTTGTTTATCGAGGAGAAACGTGGTTCAATATCTGGTTTTGAGTTATGAAGTTTAATTAAATTAACATGAAAATAAAATGAGGGAGGCAACAGGCGACCCTCGTGCCGCTGCCGCGGCAGCTTTCTCGCGCAACGGCTTTCCATAGAGATCGAGGGAATGCTGCCTGCGTTATGCACCTTGTCGAGGGGACCCGGTACCTATGACTTTTGAATTAAGGTTTTACCTAGTTTTATTTATATTTTCTACTATGTACTGATGACTTATTGTAATTGTTTTTGATGTATTGCCAATTAAAACACATTACATGAAAGTCATACATAATTACGAGTAGGTACAACGGTATTCGTTGTTACCAGTAATTTAGCTAGCAGTACTTCCACTTCAGGCACTTTACCGAGACTGGCACATATTAAGTGAAACTGTAGTATATTTTGTTCATAGCACGCGACACTAATAATAGTCCAGGCAAATTAATATAAAATTATTAAGAAATTCATACCTAATTTCAAAGTGTAAATCTTTTATTGAGCGGATAAATGACTTAAGTTGATGGTACAGTACTTAATTCCGAAGAGCCTTTATTTCGAAATCGTAATTCTTCTGAAATGTCATTATTCCGAAACCCATGTTGCTGTGGACTGTGGAAGAATTTTTATTTTCAGGACTATGAATATGTTACAAACTTGTCATTTAGCGGAAAATAGCGTAAGAAATTTAGAAATCATTTATTTTTGAAATATCAAAATGATGTTTTTGGTTGTTTTGAAATTATCAATCTCAATCTGATGCCTTGTAAAGAGGCGAAATACGTACATGTCGAGATAGTCAGATAGGGGTGGGGGTTTAGATTTACTTGCGCAGTTCTTTCTGAAGAGGACTTATTACCTAATTTTATATAGTGGATGAAAATATACGCAAGTAGATACAACTTATTGTCACTACCTATTTACCTACGAATCGTAGTAACATCCAGCTCAGTGCAGCCAGGTCTTCAACTACAAAATCTGTATTACAAGTGATAAACAATCTGTATAAAATATGTGCAGTAAAAATTCGTTTACTGTTATATACTGGCTGTTATGATAAATTACTGCCATTGGTCGAAATAATGTCAGGTTATAAAAACTCCAATCATAACACACTAAACCTATTGGCAACCGAGTTAGACAACATTGGTGAGATGTTTAAGTAGCCTGCCTTGCTTGTTAGAAGCTTGTTAGATACCAAAAAACGAACAATAGGCTAGACGACTAAAAAAAGCCGGTCAAGTGCGAGTCGGACTAGCCCACCTACGGTTCCGTACAAACTTATAGTATGTATTTTGCACACCTTTCATGTCTTTGTAATTATTAGTTTACACTTTGTTACGTGGCATAAAAAATAATTAAATAGTTAAAGATAAACTGCATTTAGAGACAAACTTAACATTGCTCTTGTAGAACTGTTGTCCCCATACATCGATATAGGTCGCGGTTAGTTTAGTAATGGACAAAATAAGTTTGTATTAGGATTTTTGTGAATTTCTAAAAAAATATGCAAGTTAGGACCGTTACGTAGCAAAATATCTAAACACACATGTTATACGGTTGGTTTGCATACGATCAAAATACATAAAGTCAAATTGCAGAACGTACGGCATTCATAACATCATTTATCATAAGTTTAAAATATATACGATCTAAATTCATAACGTTTATAATCTATAGTACTGAATATGTATACGGTTCAAAATACATAAAGCCAAATTATATATCTACAATAATCAAACGCTGGGTCTCCTCCGAATCGTTTAAGCGGTTAACCAAAAGTACCAAAACCTATATTTAATATGACTTGTAAAATATCTGGTACAATAGACATTTCATCTTAGTCCTCAGGTAGCGACGCATAAGCAATTAAGCAGGATATTTTTGGTGCGGGTGTGTCTATAAGCGATTAGGCGGCGATCACAAACATTTACTATCAGACAGGTTGTCTACTCGTGTGTCCTTTCATGGTTTAAAAAACTTGATTTCGTCGTGAAACAATTATTTCGTCGATTCCATTTTCTACATTCTAGACATATATGTATCAACTTTATATGAAATAATCATATTCATTTTGTACTTCGACATTATAATCTTTCGACCAATCGTGTTGTATTTATTTCGAACATTATAGACAACGAACATTATTCATTTAGATTTTCGACATTCTAGGCATATGTGTATCGAGCTTATGATATGACATTTGATGTTAGATATTTTGCTACGTAACCGTTAGGACAATAACGTTTTTTGTCTTAAATAAAATCCTACATGTTTAAGAAAAAAAAATAAAAATTGTTTTGGAATCTACAAATTAAGCCCTTTCGATTTCCGTTCGATAATGGGTTAGGGACTTTTAACACTGTTTCAAATTTCAAATCGATAACACCAGGAGGACATCCTGAGATACAGAGAGAGAGAGAGAGAACAGAGTCGCACCATAAGGGTTTCTTTTTACCATTTTAGTACGGAACCCTAAAACTGTTTAGTCCATCAGTTAGATTATTCAAAAATATTGTACACGAATTTTTCTTTTGTTTGACAAACAAAAAATTACGAGGATACAGTGCTTAGAAGTTTCGAGTGACGTTACTGTCCATTTGGTACAATTCTCACCTAAGAGTATCGTCACAAGCCCCCATCCGGAAGTTTGCTGATCTATCTATAGGTAGGTACCTTTGTCGATTTTTAATAATTTCATTTACCTAAAATTACGTGTCCCATATATTTCCATAATCTAACTGATGGACTAAATAGAATGATATATTTTTAACCCAGTCGTCATCCCTAGTCACACCACAGACTAACAAATATGTATGAGATTCAATCCACGGTCCGATACCTGTACGTCTAGCATAACTGGCCGCGACTTCGTTTCGCGCGCGACAGAGCATTACCTGTCACTCTCACACTATATTGAGTGGAAAGAGATAGGTAGCTTTTGTCGCGCGACAAAGAGTCGCGTGTCACAGTTGTGCTAGAGGTACTGTACGCAAATCGTAATGAATCATAAAAATCTGTATAAAACACATGACAAATCTGTTATCTGTAATTTTTTCAAAAATCTGTACTTAACTGAAAGCACCGATCCTGCTGGTAACTTAAAGTTTTATTTTGACTGGAGTATAATGTAGGCAGCATAGGTAGCGGGTGCACGCGCGAGCGAGCGCTCAACTGAGCGTACCGGCGTAGACGTCCTATTTAATTTTATTTTATTTTGCGCTCGTAATGTAAAACGTTTCAAACTCATATGCTCCCATTAAGATGGAAATAACTCTTTTCATTCAATAAAAAAGCAGTTAGCTATAAAAGCCTGGCTTTTATGGCTGCAAAATCAATTATGAATCAATCTTGTTTTCAGAGCTCCGTAGGCTTTCAAAAATTCAAATATTATCTAGGTAAAGTTAAATTACTTACATCTGATAACATGAAAATCTTTATCAGATTGATTACGAGTAAAGATTGTTTCGATGCCTAAATAAAAGAGCTTTTAGAGTAATTTCATCATCTTGATAATAAAGTACCTGAAATTATCCTTACGAGATCAATGTACGCTGTAGGTAACACGTCCGAACCGTGAAAGGTAATACGCGGTTTTTATTAACATTCCTTTAATTGGGATGTTGACTAATGTTGAATTTTACAACATAATATAGTCACATGGGTAGGAAAATACTAAATTATCATAACACAAAAGAAATAAATAAAAAATGTATAAAAAATATAAAGTTATGAGACCACAAAGTTAAAAAAAAACGATTTTTTTTTATCGTCTTAAAGAAAAAATTAAAGTCAATTTCGGATCGGTTAAATAACACTGAAAAAATAAATGTATTACAACTATGTGCAAACGCACTTTTTCGTGCTCAAAATGGCAAAATGCTATTTTTTTCATACAGACAGTACAGCGACGGAACGGATGACGTCATAAATTCCTACCTTTTTGTATAGAGCGTTTTCAATGCTCAGTGCGATCTGCTACTTTTGATTACTCACAAATAGTAGAATCGATTTACGACAGAAAAAAAATCGAGTCAACTGGCGAATTGGTATCAAATGACATGCATGATTGATTAAATGATTACCTACTGAGATTTAGGTAAAATTCACTTGCCACGTGAACGAGTCAACGAACGATAAAAATATGGTATACCTATGTAGGTATTGTGTAGAAGAAATCTGCCGTCCAATATCTAAAACTAGGCTAACCTCTATAAAACTTCATAGAGATTAGTCTAGTTTTAGTCATGGGAACGCAGAAATATTCAGCTAACACTGACCAAAGACCTTATTTCAGTTTTTACCCGACTATGGCGAAGCAAAAAGGAGGGTTATGATTTCATTTTCATACCTATATGATGATGGTTCTATCGGTTACACGCAAAGTCGTAGATCGCTACGAGTAAGTGCGACGACCCTTGGCATGTACAGTCACGTCTAACCGTACGCTACATTCTGGAACTTATCTTTGAGGAATTAAATTCAATATGGAGTAGGTACATATTTTTAAGGGGCGTTCATTGCATTGCTATAGGTACGTTCCACCAAATATGTCCAATACCTACTGGCTAGAGTTACGCGCACCATTAATGAATACACTCACAGACAATGAATTCGGGTCATTTTCTATGAACAATTATATAGAAAATTACCCGAATTCATTGTCCGTGAGAGTAAATGCATTACCACATGACCCTACTTATACAACTGCTGCATAAAATACTATTTGAGATTTCTCATGCCATTTCGCGCAGATAAAATGTATCACGATTGGTGTCGTGGAAGCAAATGACGACCCTCTTTGTGTTTGTATGGAAAATCGACCGACTCGAATCACCTCGGATTAAAATATAAATGAGAAACTTGGTATCTAGTAAATAATCAATATAAAATCTGTCATCGTAACTCCGACCAAGATTCGTTCACTGTATTAATTAATATTATGAATTATGAGTATCTTTACAGATGTACACAAACCCGATAAGAATCGGAAGCGTAGGCAATTTGGGGGCGATAAATACACTTAATTCAGTATACATAGGTCAAATGTCTCATAAATAAAGTAAGAGATCCGCCCTATAGGCTCTGAAGAGTATAGCAATCCATTATTCATCTTGCGTATAACAAAACGAGCGAATACTAATGAAGCATTAAATTTGCAACATTATTTTTATTAGAAGTTGGTGGGGTGGTCTGAGGGTCGTTAGTATTGCTGTGAGCTGATATGCTGTTGAGAACTTTGCCAAACCTCTTAGATAAGAACGTCCTTCTCTATAGATACACCGTACGAGTTAGGCTTGTGTGCGCTCGTTCACTGAACGGATCGCTCCAAACTAGTAAAATCGTGCTAATGTACTAGTCGGTATTTTAGTTCATTTAGTTCACTAGTACACTACTGTTTCTTTCTAATCGTTGCTCCCGTTTCGTTCTGTATTGTTCCGCTCTGTCCGGTTTCATATCGGATGTCGGTTGGCGCTTAATCGGACTTGATCGGTTAATGTACTAGACGTACTAAAGAGCGGAATCGCAACGGAATAGTTCGTTCTAGTACAGTGAGCGGAATTCATTCTTTTTAGTACTTAGGTAGTACATGTCACAAGCCAAGTACGAGTATAGCCATCGAAGATAACGGGAAGTCAAGATGCCTGGTTTCGCAAAGTTGTTGATGTCATGACATGACCATTTCGCAGCTGATTTAGACTGTATTTTTGTTCCAGATGTATGTGAACATTAAATACACAAAATTAGGTAATTATATGCCGAAACTACGTTTAAGGTGAGAAAAATAACCGATTTCAAACATTGAATATACATACATTTGAGGAGTTCCATCAATTCCTCATGGATCCTATCATCAAAACTGGATTTTAAAAAAATGGGACCAATCCGGAAGTATACTTTTTGAATTCAAAAATTTTTTTCAAAATGGTTCATAAGTAAAAGGAGCTTAGAGATAACAAACATTAAAAAAAAAACGGACTAGCTAGAAAACCTCCTCTTTTTGTAAAGTCGATTAAAAAATAATGTCCATCTGTGCGTAATGGAAAGTGTATTAAAAAGTACAAATGTTGTGTAAGGCTGCGGCTCCACTGAGGCGGAGAAGAGCGGAGCGGAGAGGAGATGTGTAAGGTCAACCAATCACATTAGTTGAAACTTGAAATCCAGATCTCGTCTGTGGAGACGAGAGCGGAGAGGTCCGCTTTAATGGATACAGCGAACACTAATGTTATTGGTCGATTCCTACACATCTCCTCTCCGCTCCGCTTCGTCTCCGTCTCAATAGAGCTGCAGCCAAATCTTGTGGAACTGTGAAATTGTCCACCAAGAATCAAAAATATGCGCTAAAATGACTCAGCGTCGAACACAACAATGTGAATAGCATCCCTGCTACAACGGGATATCAACACTTTGTGAATAGAAGGACGTAACTCGTGTCTATTTCCTATTAAGAAACAACCGTTTTCTATAAACGGAGTGTTATGAATAATGGTGACCTACAAGATTTCACGCCACACAGCCAGTGCCTGGGAATAAGATTTAGAGATTCATGTTTGAATGGGATTTGTAAAACTACTGTGATGAACATGTTCACTGGAAAGATTAGTGTATCATGGGGAAAATAAATCGCTAAAAACTTTCGGTTTTTTATTTATTTTTTCTTGACTAGATTCTATTTCCTATTTCATCATATTAAGATTGGTTCAGAATCTTTTCTTAGTGCTTAGTAATGGTGTTATATTAGTTCTCGTCGCTATTAGTGAATCGATCCTATCCTACTCAGTAAGCAGGTGCAATTCGGTAAATTGACTCAAATGTCAATTTTCCGTAATAATTCATAAAAAAACTGGTCAAGTGCGACTCGGACTCGCCCACCGAAGGTTCTGTACAAACTTGTAGTTTTTTTCATTTGTTACCCCATTTGATATAATAGCCACCTATTAACCGTGGTCCCACTATTTTGTCGGACAGTGGGTCCACGGGTTTTTTTCCCCGTAGATCCACTAATCTAGTTTTAACTTATCCTTTTGAATTCGCCAGTTTCGATGGGCCCACGGGTCATTCCTCAGATAATTTCTTTCCCCATAGACCCACTTCACTATACATCTGTATATGACAAAACAATTCAGAACCATATATAGTCTGACAAACCAGTCTGACAGTAGATTTTTTTTAAATCTATATGTATGCCTCCCTTTTGAATAGAAAAATAATTTTGAAAATCGGTGTAAAGATTACGTTAGATGTATGTAAATATTTCGGCTATGTAAACTAAATTTTAACTTTCTTTTATAGCCATCCCTACCTATTACAAAATAAACATATTGTTTAAATAAACGAAGTAAAATAAAGAAGAAAGTTCCTACCTTTTTTATATACTATTAGAATAAGGAAATCATTATCATTTTCGCTCAAATGACAAAAAAATTGCGCCAGTTTACACTTACAAAATTTAAAAGCCTTATAAAGTTACTTAAAATAATAATAAACACGAAAGCAACGAGAGCGATTCGAAATATCCACTTACGAAAAAACATCCACCTATAAAACGACGCCTTTCAATTTACTTCGTTAAGCCACTTTCTGAGATTTGATGAAAGATAAGAGCCTTAGTCATACACAGTCTATAAAAATGCTTAAATTTCTTTTGCTTCAGTGTTTGTTTTGCCAGGGCCCTAGAGTAGTAATACGCATATATCATCATCAGCCTATGTACGTCCCACTGCTGGGCATAGGCCTACTCTCATAGATACGCATATAAATCATAAATATCATATTCCTATAAGTATATGCAGTACCGGCAAAAAATATATCATCTTTGTGTTACGCATAAAAGTTTTCCAAGGAGTAACATACTACCTGATGCAGTAATGTGCAAATCTTTTATGATATATAAAAAAAAATTGCCTTAAAAACGCGAACGTGATATATTTTTGGCCGGTACTGTAGTTACGAAAACTTGTTATAAAAATCTAAAATAATTGTAAACATTTGGCTACTCTTTTGCTTATGCCGCTTAAATCTCTTTTTTTGCTAAGCAGTACCGTAGCAACAATGCTTATAAAGTTATAAGATTTGTCCGGCTTTTACCATCCTTTTATTTTTGATTTGAGATTGTGGCGCAGGATTTCACGAAGTCGATCCGTCCCAGAGGCCACTTATCTGGTGGTCCGAGCCTGGGGCACGTCCAATACTCTATTATACGTAATTGAATAGACCTCCCTTAAAGTGTTATTGTCTAACGGTTTATTTACTTCTATGATAATAAAGATGTTTCGTTGGAAGTGTGTTTAGGCCCAAGGGTATTATTAGCTTTAATAAAAGGATGTTATTGTTTATGTATCAGTCTTCGACTACGTTTAGGCAAAATTATTTATGTGGATAAAGTTTTAGGTTTTGCGACGGTTTTGTTTGGGAAACCCCTTGAACATCATTTGCCTTGTGACCGCCGTATCCTTTCAAGATTTTTGTAAGACAAACCTAAGCCTGAAAAGCTGCTATTTTTTTTAAAGTAATTCAGTGGAGTTTTTGATTTCAGAAAGACGTTCTTGGCAAATAAAACGACTTTCGGGTAAGAATATCGCAATCATCATGATTTTGGCATTGTCTGAATTTGGAAGACACCTTATATTCATAATTGGTTCGCAATTTGGTTGAGATGTGAGCTAAAATACATGTCTGTGCCGCATTTATTTATTTTAGTTTGGCAGCGCCAAAAGTTAGAACAGTCTATAATTGGATCAGCGAACTCATTTTGATTATTCGGTCTGAGAGCAAGCGCGTAAAGGTGTTTTCAGATCGGCCGGTCTCTAACCGAACTACAGCGAGAAACAGACATGTGAGCAGTCTAATGGTAATTCATGCATAAAATATTGATAATTATTTTTCGCTGTATATTTTCTTTTAATATTGGGGGACAATCTTATACAAATCAACCTAGTCTCTAACTTGGCAATGTTTGTACCCATAGGGGTATATTAGACGACAATTTATTGTTAAAAAGAGTTTTGAGTCCAACAACTAGCATGTACCAATGTAGCTATTACCAATAACAAAAAGCGCTCACGATAATCTATTTCTGTGAAGAGTTTTTTTCGCTCTGGCTTTCCTTTATTCGATACGGAACGTGAAAAAGATCACGCTCATTCAAGATCCATCCAAGATTCAACAGGCACGTGAAAGCTTGTCTTGGGTGTAAGTACGGCAATTACCGAATATGCCAATTCATGCCCTTGAACTTCATAAAATTATTGCTGACTTATAGATAAGTGACATCGCAAACCCGAAACTAAATAGAGGGAATAACAATAACTAATAACTAAGAACACTGAAAAACATTTCCATTTTCCACATTAATGTTGATTTTTTTTGGGCACCCTGCTTGTTAGTAATGACAACTCGGCTCTAGAGTGTTTCATTGTTCCACACTTTTGATTTTCATTTCACTTTGCTCGGTTTCTGAGTCTCATATTTCAAAACTCATCAAAATCGGTCTATATTTAGAGGTTCCACACTTTCGAACTTTAACTCAAAGAACGATTTTTCAATGCTCCCAAGAAAATTAATGATACTGTGAAATGTGGCATTGCTTGATAAAAATAATGTAACGATTTCATCACAGTAAAATAACAGAAACAATTCTTACTAAGAGTCGTCCAGCATCACAAGAAACACGTTATACTTATAGCGAACCACTAATGAGGTTTTCCAGGTTTTGTGGCATTTAGTTGTTTCTATCAATAATTAGAACAAAAATAATTAATGTTGTTATATTCTGAATGTGATTATATTTAGTTAAATTACTGTATATCCAAATTCAACTATTTTGAATATATAAAATATCTATTCGTACATTTACTCTTTTTCTGATCAGTTTGTAATTTTAGATAAACTGTTTTTGAATGGAAGAGACACAAGGGGGTAAGCAAAGTCTGACAAAATAATCACTTTTTTTAACCCATACAAATATGAAACACCCTACTCAGCTCTAATTAGTGGTTCGTCTGAGCGGTCTCTAGTCTGTTAACCCGTAGGTAGTTGTGGGGACGGGAAGGTGATTCGAAGGCGGATTACAAGTTTGGTTTGTCCGGCGACTTGCGACTTGGGCGAAGTTTGCGGACGGACCCACGGGCGCGGGAAATTAAAGGCGTCGCTTGAATAAATCAACACTTGGACAATACATTATTTACTAGGGTGTAGTACCTAAATTTGCGCATTATTTATGTATCTAATGCCCTTTGAACTTGGACTTTAATTGAGAAACATTTAGAGACTAGTTTAATCTCAACCATAATTTACAAAAGAGATAGGTGGAGACGGGCTTTATATGGTAACTACGTGGATGTTTGAGCACCCACGAGAATTCGTGGAACTCTTCGAATGAGTTGTACCCTAAATAAATATACTGCAGCATTCATAACCACAGCATTTTCTAAGTCCACTGCGGAAGTGTGAAGATTTTAACAAACAGATTTCATGTTTATGAGATTTCTTAAAATAGTATTTATAGCTTTTAATTTTATTGAATAATATGTAAAAACATTCTTAGGAAAATTCCCATAAAGTTTTTAATATGTAAAAATTATTTCATTTTGTAACAAAAAGAAATGATGCAAATTACACACAAACAGGTATTTAATTAGTTAATTTATTTAGAGTCGTTACCATAAACACGTACTTTCTCCTATATTAGCATATTCATAAGGTACCTACAGAAGTTTTAACATACTTTATTGTGCCGCCTGTAACTTGTAACTTAGTAAGCATGTACATCTCTTCGAGATTAAAAAAGTTGTGAGTTCATAATCAAGTTTTATTGTTGGATCGGAATTTAAAAACGTTGAATTATTTTAGTGCAGAATTGAAGATGTTGGTTTTATTTGAGGTCAGGCAAGCTAGGAATATCTTATTATTTTAATCTAGCTAAGATCTAGGTTGTATTATTATGAAATTTTATGATAATCACAATCTTGCGAGAAGTGGAATCAGAATAATCAGACACTTTTATATCTATTAACTTGCCAAACATAACGCTAAAACAAACTAGTTAAGCGTGGCACGTGGCAGTACAGAGGTATTAAAGAGATAATATTAATGCAGTGCTTATAAGAGTAACCAAGTAGATTTTCGCCCGGCTTAATCTCTGTGGAAATAGTACGGACTAGGGCGGTAAAACAAAGAATGTCTCAGATCGCAGGTATTTGACGCCCGAGGCAAGGGCGATAAATATGCGATCTGAGGCTTTCTTTATTACCGCCCGTGGTAAGTACTAGTACATTGTGTATCAAGGGCGGTAAGTAAAGAATTACAAACAAGTGTTTGTTACAAGGCCGAGGCGAAGCCGAGGGCTTTAATAACACGAGTTTGTAATTCCTTTACCGCCCGTGGCACACACAATGTTTTTCATCACACTTGTGAGGAAATCTGATTAAAATAACCTTACTTAACCTAAATAAAATTGTAAAACTGACAGTGACATTAGTGACATATTCCATAGACAATGCGAACGTCAAGTCACGTTCGGAAACCATAGCGGTAAAGACTAAAAATGGTTTATGTTATATTTGCAAAATACTGAAATACTGTATTTAAACGTTTAATTAATGTTACAGAAATATGTGTTTACATGTATTTGCAATAACAGTTCTCTTTAAATAAATATTTCAGTAATAAAAGTTAAAAAAGTAAGTTGTCGTTTCCTTTGAAAATGACAAATAAGAGTAAAACAGAACCAGCGTTTCAAATTTAAAAAGAAAACCATTACGCCCTAGGGCGTAATAGGCCATTTACGGCCCGCAGAACCTACGTGTAATGAAACCGTTTTCGAGCAAGTGTGATGAAAAAAATATTACGTCTCCCCCAGGCCATGAAGTGGGATTTTCCGCACGCGTAGCGGGCGGTTTTTGCCACTTTATGGCCAGGTGTGACGTAAACGTATTTTGCTTATCCGTCGGATGAGTATACCTATTCAGTCGTTGTACAGCGACAGCAGTATATCTACGAGAGTAATTAGTTCAGCCTATTGTAATGGGAACAACACGCAATCAGTTTAGTAGATTTAGCACGTTGTTACATCGCTTTAGTTCACCTAATGGCGGGAACAAATGACGGAATATCATTAATGTGTATTGAGAGAGTCAATATTATATATTCTATATTCTCATTGCGATAGGCTTTTGACACCGTGAATGTATGAAGTGTATTCTGCCAGTCGCGCCTCGCTAAAGTTTGAAGTATAATTCATTTTTATCTTATTGTTTATTACTCAATGTATTATTACAACTCCCATTGTAATAATACAGAACATTTATATAATATAAAAGTTTATTACTAATGTAACTCCCTGTATTATTTTATAAACAAATATCCCAATCGCCATATTTTCTCGTCTTTAACATGGTATTTATCACTGTCATAATACACATTAAACGTGAATGGAAATGTTTTTGCCATCATGGATTTTTTTACGTACAATTTTTTTTTCATATTCTAAAGTTATATTACTGGAAAATACAGATAGAAACGATTTCGATCACAGCTTCAGTCCGGCGCGAAGTTCTGATCCGCCATCCTCTTAAACCCTTTCATTTCTTAATGGGTTTGTCCGAAACACTCAATCAATTTAAGTTAAAGCTTCAAATTAATCGTTATATCTAAAAGTCCAAGCCTGAGATTCTCGGAATAAACCTCTTAATAACCCAACATTTTACAATGGACACTAACAAATTGTAAAAATGATACATTTTTAATTTAGATGGTAGCCGAAACCTGCCGAATTATCGTCGGTTCAACTACCTAAATTGCAAAAAAAAATGGAATAAAATGTGGATATAATCTTTCAAATTAAACAAGTTCAATAATCAAGAGCTAAATGGTCGGTGCTAACAAATTAATATGGAAACGTTGTCCTAGCGGGCGTTTCAAGAAATGAAACATTAACGAGTTTGAAAGTCTTACCTGTTGTAACACAACAATCAATAATCAATATTAGAACGAAGCACTCTCAGCCAAATCATTCACTAAATACACACAATGTGCTTTTTTTAACCCCTGACGCAAAAAGGGGTGATATAAGTTTGACCGCTATGTGTGTGTGTCTGTCTATGGCAGTAGCCCATAAACGGGTGAACCGATTTCGACGCGGGGTTTTAATTTAAAAGCTGATCTCCTAGCAATAGTTTAGACATCTTCCATCAAAATCGGTTCGGCCGTTCATGAGATACCTATTCTAATTTGGAATCAAACGGTCGGGGGTTTGTTAAATTTTTAATATAAGTTTTATTCTTAAAATGCATCGTAATTCAGGACTTCGACGACCTTTAAACTAATAATAACAGTAATCGGCGGTCAAAATATGTCCGTTCATTCCCCACGTTCACTTTGACGGACTACGGAAGGTTGCCCACCGATTCCGCACTGTTTTCTTTCAGCTTTATTTTAAACTAGCTGCCCACCCGTCTTCGGGTGCGTCTTGCGGGTACAAACATTGTTCTGATAATAATCAACATAACAATAAAATAATTATCCAATTTAATGTTCGGATGTTGTGCGCGTACATAGGTACGTTTCGAAGATTCATTTTTATTTTCATCACACTTGCTCGAAAATGGTGTCATTACACGTAGGTTCTGCGGGCCGTAAATGACCTATTACGCCCTAATGGTTTTCTTTTTAAATTTGAAACGCTGGTTCTGTTTTACTCTTATTTGTCATGTTCAAAGGAAACGCCAACTTACCTACTTTTTTTACTTTTATCACTGAAATATTTATTTAAAGATAACTGTAATTGCAAATACATATAAACACATATTGTATATGTATTGTGTATGGTATAGTGTATAATAATGTATTTCTTTATTTTGCAAATATAAAATCAACTAAAATGGCCGTTACCGCTATAGTTTCCGAACGTGACTTGACGTTCGCATTGTCTATGGACATATGTGACAAATGTCAGTGTCTGTTTTATTATTTTCTTGTCATACTGGGTCGAAAAGTAAGGTTATTTTATTAAGATTTCCTCACAAGTGTGATGAAAAACATTGTGTGTGCCACGGGCGGTTAAGGAATTACAAACTCGTGTTATTAAAGCCCTCGGTTTCACCTCGGGCTTATAACAAACACTCGTTTGTAATTCCTTACTTACCGCCCTAGATACACAATGTACTATTATAACTATAGTCTATAGATTGAACTGTTCAGTTATACTATACTTAGTTAATAGGTACTGGCTTTAGAACTTTGCTGCGTCACATACGATACGACATTATTATTTATTGCAGTGCCGATAACGGCAGGGAGGTCAGTTAAAATGTTATGGCCGTAAAGCCACAAGACAGTATCGGGGAAAAACAATATATTGTTAGTGAAAGTAAAAATGCTTTCTATAATATACAGTTGATATCATTGGCTGAGGAAGAGAAACGTTATTTTGACAGACTGACGGACGGAGAGACACCCACGTAATTCCATTCATTTTCCGTTTAGTCTATTATTATTCCAACGTGAAAGAAAAATATTCCAAGTAGGTACTTTGAGCAGTTTTCCATAAACTTTATCTAACTATTGCAAGTTCTAGACAAAGTGCAAAGACCTCTCAAGGACTTTGCTATTTAATAATACCGATAACCATTAATTTCTGACTGACGGTGGAAAAAACTTGTTTTGGAGTTCACAATGGCGAAAGTGACTAGGCGAGTGGTGATTAGTGACCCGAACAGGACGAATTCGTAGTTAATTCGACCAGATTTGGCCTGAGCCGCCGCCGCCATTGTTCTAATTGGAGTGGTTTCAAAGATTACTGGCCTGCTTACAGGGTTCCACCAACAATTTCCGAGAAACTGTGTTAGACGAAACAAAATTACGGGCCTCTACTTGACATTAATGTGCTACCAAATGTCATCGTTACCTAACTACACACTGTTAAGGGGTACGTGAAGTCTTCACCCCACACTGGGCCAGCGTGCTGCAGCCCATTCAATCACATCTTTGAGAGTAGACCTGTACACAGCAGTGAACGTTTATGTATAAACACAAATAATTATTTGTCCTTCTTTTTGTTATTATAAAAGGTGTATCTGAAAAAGTGGATGCTATAGGCATAAATCTTGCATGAGGTGCGTAGAGAACATTACGGTGACGGTGACTTGTCGAGCTTTGTGGTTACTTACCTTATCTTTACCCCCGTACGGCTTTTATACCCTGAATCTCAATTAAGTTGAACGCCTATAGAATATAGCATATTTCAGAAATGTTTGTCGGGCAGATAAAATTGAACGTAGTAACGAACAAAGGCCCGGATGGTTAATTACTTAAACCGGTGACTGACCTCCGGCTGAGCGAAATTTGTCAGCAGATTTATAACTCTTCCTATATAGTAAAAAATACTTTTTTCCGTTCAAATATTAATAGCTATGACAAGTAAAGTTTAGACATTTGTATTGTAGTGAATCGATGAAGTACACATAACAACCAGTCTGGTCAAGTGTACCTATAGTTTTTATATGAAGTATGCTTTTTAATAATGATCTCCTAATACCACTTCGACCTATATTAACTGAACTTAAAAAACGATTTGATAATAGTACATTACATAACTAGGGTGGTAATATAAAGAAAGGCCGAGATCGCAGAAGTTTGCGGCCCGAGCTGAAAGCGAGGGACGTAAATATGCGATCGAGGGCTTTCTTTATTACCTCCCGTGTTGTGTACATCATTTTATGTCTACACTTGGCCAGAAAGCGGTTTGTAGGGTTCCGTACCAAAATGGTAAAAAAGGAACCCTTATGGTGCGACTCTGTCTGTCTGTCTGTCTGTCCGTCTGTCACAGCCAGATATCTCAGGAACTACTGCTGCTATCGGTTTGAAATTTGGAATATGTTAAAAGTAGCTAACCCGAGCTTATTGGACATAAAAAAAATCTTGTACCTTTTTTACTTTTTTTTTAAAGGGCTCCGTAATAGGATTTTGAAAATTGAAAGTAGGGCTAATATATCAAGTGGGGTATCAAATGAAAGAACTTAATTTGTAGATTAAAATACCGTTTTTATTTTTTTTCTTAAATAAATAGTTTTTGATTTATGGCAAAAAAAGTTTAAAAAAATACCATTCCCCCTATTATCTCCGAAGTTACTGATCAGAAAAATGTGTCATAATTACCAATTATTAATGTCGTCTTAAATATTACAGGAAAAATATAACGGTTTTCCTCACTTGCACCGTTTTTGAGAAATTTGCAAAAATCATAACACATACTTATTTGCTCCTAATAAACTAATCGCCATACAGTTTTTCTTGAACTATTCATGTATCTACTTATTAGGATTATTATTATTATTAGGAAGACCATTATATTTTCTCTTCCTAACTTGAATACTTTTTTTAAAAATTTACAAAAATCTTAACATATTCTACCCTCCCTACGAGAGCCATCTAGCGGAGAGTAGCAAAACTAAGCGATGGTTTATATCAGATTACATAAAAAATGTCTATTAAATACAATGATCACTCATCAGGAATCGGGAAAAAAACATAAAGTAACAATAATTATTAAAAACTCTATAATAGGAGTATGTTAGGAAATTTGACACTAGTAAATACCATAAAAATGAAATACCACTAGCGCCATCTAGGGATACAAATCTAAAATAAAGTGTGCTTCAAAACATGATTCCTTCATGAAAAATGATACATGAGAACTAACTTAGTTGACAAACAATTATTTAAATCAGCCAATAACAAAAAGTAACGTTTAAATTTAAATTACAAGTAAAATTTACGCGCTATTTAGTATCAATAGATGTCGCTGTAGCATACGCTGCATCGCGCTGTTAAGATTTTTCCTGGTTTAATAGGGCTAAAGTGGGTTTAAGGCAAGGTTGCTGTTAGTCGTAAGGTTGGTCTACTTATGAGTTTATACGGAACCCTCGGTGCGCGAGTCCGACTCGCACTTGACCGGTTTTTTCCGTACGCGCAGCGCAAAGTTTATGGCCAGGTATGGCATAAACAAAATTAATATTATTGGTATTTTTTTTTAACAAAAAAAATCGTTTTAATGAAATTTAGAGAACGATATTTTTAATGAAATATACAGGATAATAAATTGCCATGTTTGTCTGCCAGTGCCGTAGCCGATGTAAAAAGTCGAGTCTAACCCAGAACCTGACATCTCGCAAAACAAAAGAAGGGGGAAGCAAAGATATAAATCCCATTTTTCTTTTAGGTTAGGTTGGTTAGGTAGCTTGCGTCCCTCTGACTAGAAATAGAAGCTTTGCGGGGCTTCGTCGACTTGCTGGCGTGCAAACAGTTAAAAATGGCTTAAAATTTGAAAGCACAAAAATGGATTAAGCAAAATTTTAATAGACAAAAAAGTAATTAAGATTAATCGAATTATATAAAAAGTGTCTAAATATTATATATTTGATGCTCATTTCTCTTATTTATGGGGCCCACCAAGTAACTATCAGATCAAATATCAGAAAAAACAGAATAAAATATCGATTTATTTTATGTCTCACAGAAAAAAGCTCAGTCATTAAAAAAAAGGCTGTTTAGATTTTTTGCCTGCTGCTTTTGCAAAATTAAAATGATCATTGAATACATGCCAAACATTTTTTGCGTCGCTCTAAACAGAGTAAAATATCGCTTGATTTGATTTATTCTATATCTCACAGAAAATAGCTCAATCATTAAAAAAGATGACCATTTAGATTTTATTGCTTACCGTTTCTGCAAAATTAAAAATATAAACTAAATACTAAAAAGATCGTTTATATTATACCACACCTGGCCATAAAGTGACTTTTTCCGTACGCGCAGCCGCCGCCGCCGGCGCTTCCGGGCCGCTTTCGGGCTAAGCGTAGACATAAAATAATGTACACAACACGGGAGGTAATAAAGAAAGCCCTCGATCGCATATTTACATCCCTCGCTTGCAGCTCGGGCCGCAAACTTCTGCGATCTCAGCCTTTCTTTGTATTACCACCTTAGTTATGTAATGTACTATTAAATACGTACCAATAAATACTAGCTTTGCCATATCTTTGATATCTTACATGCATGACCTCGAATACTAGAGGATGTAAATACGTTTATGCCACACCTGGCCATAAATTGACTTTTTCCGCACGCTGCGCGTACGGATAAAGCCGCTTTCTGGCCAAGTGTAGACATAAAATGATGTACACAACACGGGAGGTAATAAAGAAAGCCGTCGATCGCATATTTACGTCCCTCGCTTGCAGCTCGGGCCGCAAACTTCTGCGATCTCGGCCTTTCTTTGTATTACCACCCTAGCAGTGGCGTGGCGTTGAAGAAATCCTTGGGCAAGCCGGAGCAGCATTGGCTTCAATTTTCTTTAAGGGCACTAAAATTAAGTGCTGAACTGCCTAATGTTAGGCAAGCCGATGGGAATCGAGTTCTATGGACGCCACGCCACTGCACCCTAGTTATGTAATGTACTATTTCATTATAAAGTAAAGTGAAAAAGTACATAAAACATAACTGCAGATGAATACCTAAGAATATTTTCTATAGCAAGTAATAAATAAACTATTCAGTTCGTAGTCAGCGTAAATTCAGAAACGATTATCTATTTCCATTTATAGTGAAAACCAAAATTGATCAATTTGAGCGCACAAAAAATATAAAAAATTGATGAATGTTAAAGTTTTTTTAGAAAAGCGGCTTGCCTGGGGCTTAAGTTCGTGTAACAACATGTTTTCAAAAGTTAATTGCTTGCACGATATTAATTTCCCTCTTGCTGGCTAATCGAGATTAATTAAAATACTTTGCGAGTCACGAGGCAGGTGCAATTTTAATAACTTTCCGATTAGCTTCTCAATTCCTATTATTTTGATAACGCTATGATTTATTCTAAGATGGGTTATCATTATCACGGATTTCAAAAATAGACCTGTGGGTTGTACCTGTAATTTGACTAAATATGTAAATAAAAAAATGGACGGTTAGCAAAATATTGGTTTTTGGTCGATGGAATAGTTTGGTCAGAGCAAAACCTAATTCATGTTACTGAATAATTTGTT
The DNA here is from genome assembly GCA_947034925.1 of Eudemis profundana. NCBI lineage: Eukaryota > Metazoa > Arthropoda > Insecta > Lepidoptera > Tortricidae > Eudemis > Eudemis profundana. The sequence goes on from OX344798.1 coordinate 17,991,245, forward strand.
CTGTTCACAAAGTTTTTATTTCCAATTAATTTTTATAGTATTTTATGCAACAGCTGTATATATAAGTGGGTTCAAAAAATGCGAATTGCGTGAGTTGCGATACGAGCCGCGAATGCGGCGAGTATCGCAAATAGAGACGCAATGAGCATTTTTTGACTTAATTATACAACGTTGCATACAATACTTTTTCTACGACGAGGTTTTAAATTATAAAATACAAAATTAATCATAACCTGGAAACAAGGCAAATATGACGTTTGACTGACAATATGTGTCTATGGTAAACTTTTTTTTTTAATTTAAAATATACTTAAATTAAAAATACTTTTTTATGTTGGCATCAATGAATTTAGTTCGGAAAGTTTTGTTTTTCTTAAAAACCATAGGAATTTAATTGTTTGTTAAGTTGGGAGTTGTGCATTTTTACCGTAAAGTTAAAATTGAGCGCTTAATCCTTGACCTAAGTTTAACCTAGATTTAGAAGTCTGTGGCTGCTAGCAGTATCGTTTTGCGACTATAACGACACTAAGTGTTGTTATGGGGAATAGAGTATAGACTTCTCTGAACTCATATTATGTTTGTTCTTATATTAGTGTTCGTGACCAAGTAAAAGACAGATAACAGTACAGGAGTAGAAAAACAAAATTACACAACTAGGGTGGTAATACAAAGAAAGGCCGAGATCGCAGAAGTTTGCGGTCCGAGCTGCAAGCGGGGGACGTAAATATGCGATCGAGGGCTTTCTTTATTACCTCCCGTGTTGTGTACATCATTTTATGTCTACAATTGGCCAGAAAGCGGCTTTTTCCGTACGCGCAGCTGGCATAAAATAAAAAATGTATATTTGACAATGGCCCTAGGTCATTCAGGCTTTAGATATTCTCCATTGACGTTATTTTCCTCGTAAGACTTTGATCTTTTGTTTAACTTATAGTACAATATAAATTGCAATTAACTTAAAGTTTTGGTATTAACATTTATGTCCATTTCTACAGAACAAGGTTACTGTCTGGGCTTAATTTTTGTAATTAGACGGTCTGTTATGGTTTGCGGCTCATTTCGAGATATTGCTTAATGGTTTCTGTCTAAGGAGGGTAAGTGGGATCCGACAGTGAGTGGCGTGCAAAGTTTGAGCCAAATGTGTCTAATATTAACCTCGACTATTTAACTCACCTGTACCTGTTATTTTTACACACTCACATGAGTATCTTAGCCTAATTTAAAGAAAGCGCAATGTGTAGTTAGAGGTTTTTAGGGTTCTGTGCCCATTGTGAACGGTTTAACGGACCACAAAGCCTTGCGGGTTTTCTTAATTGCCGCGACGTGTTGCGTTGTGGTCACGAAATTCAAACACGAGTGGTCTGTTTGATTTATCACAGCGCATTTCCCTTGTTAGGCTGCGGCTCCACTGAGGCGGAGACGAGCGGAGAGGAGACGTGTAGGGATCGACCAAAAACATTAGTTGAAATCCATCTCGTTTCATTTGGGTTATGCTTTCGAATAAAATCCTGATCTTCATCATACTCATACTGGTTTATTCATAATACTTGTAAATATTACATACCACAGAATTAAGTTACTTAGAATTAAACTAATTATATATTACATTAAATTAAATTAATTACTGTACCTTAATTCGGACATTTAAATTTTGACGACCGCTTTAGCTTAGTTGGTAGCGACCCTGCCTACGAAGCAGGAGGTCCCGGGTTCGAATCCCGGTAAGGGCATTTATTTGTGTGATGAGTCATGGATGTTTTCTATGTATTTAAGTATTTGTATCTATTAAATATATCGTCGTCTAGTATTCATAACACAAGCCTTATTGAGCTTACTATGGGGCTAGTTCGATTTGTGTAAGATTGTCCCCTAATATTTATTATTATTAAAAAAAAAACTTATCTGGATTCTCTTATAATTACAAACAACTAAAATGTGAAATGTAATATACAATAACATGTTAACTATTTATTGATATCATAAAATTCAATTTTCAACAGCCACCCATAGAGCCATTAAATATGTTAAGTACTTATACGAGTAGATAAGAACCACAGCAAGGAAAGATCTCAAATCCACTCATAGCTTGTAAGCACATATATTTGTATGCTCTAAACTTGTAAGCTAGCAACGGACGTTATACACCCAGAATCGGAAAGTACAAAACAAATATCTTACAAAGCAACAATCGCTTCAAGTCACGACATAATCGCTAAGCGATAAAGCTCTTCTCAATAAAGATTAAAAAAAAAAAGAAAAACAACAATCGCTAAGTTGCGTTCTGTATTAATTCCTTCCCGGCCCTAGGCGTTCCAGTCCAATATTGCTCCTCTAAAATTCTCTGGATTTTTCTGGCATTTGTAACATTGTGGATAGTTTTAAAAGCGGGCCAGCTGCGGCGGGGCGGCAATTGATTGGTTTCACACTCGACCGCCCGCCACGCTACATAGCACACGGCCGCGCATCACAATGCCTCATTGCCAAGGTTTTGCCGAGGAATAATAGGGCTTATAAATTCAATATGGACCGGACTCCTCTAAGGATGGCCGTATAATGAGCCCCATTTTCAATACGGAAAGTTACGTCCGTCTTATTAAACGGCCGTAGGGAGTTATCTACATACAATTTGAACCTTACTTTTGACCTGAAGTTTCTATTTCTATTAAGTAGTAATAAATAAATCTACGTTGATCAAAGCCGGTTTCCAAAACTTTTATGACTTAAATGAAACGTACCTATTTTAGGCACTATATATTTAGCTAGCTTTTAGGCACATAGTAGGAATTTTTAACTTAGACTCTAATTTCTGACTGTTCCAATGTATAAACATTTGATCATCATTTAATATAAGGTAATATCATTTAAAAGGTCTACTTTACTTACTTTCTAAGTACTTTTTACTTTTTCTACATAATATTTATAGCAATAGGGGTGTCTGCGTTGAAATAATACGTGGTTTATGAAATATGTTTTATCACAATAGGGTTTGAAATAAAATTTAACGGTGCACGGGAAACTTTATCAACTAAAAAGTTTTGCATTAGATACCTGTTGTACGGACGAGCCACGCTGAAGTTAGCGTCTAAACGCTTCGAGATAACACTTCAACTTTTAATTTTTCAACATGCGATAACAGTGCATAAATACAACACAATCATAATACGATATGGAATTGTTAGTGTGTTTAGAGCAAATCTTACAAGATCACTTCCTGACGTTCGATTAGTCTCAGATTTGGTATACTTGAGTATTTTCAATGACAATGTAATAATATGGTACAACAGAGCTGGTCTGATGCTGGTCGGAAGACGGCCATGAGATCATCTAAATTACTTAACATAAACTCACCATGTTTGGGTCATTTCATTGGTTTCGACATGCAGTTTGCGATTTAATAAATAAAGGTACAAACGGTAATAAAAGTTTGTGCTAAAATATTTTTTAACAGAAATTAGTAATTTTCAAAAAAATTGTACATAGTTAAGGGCCTAATAAAAACAAAATCACGATCGCTTCCTGTGTTACGAAAGTTAGGCATACAAACTTTAAGGGTAACTTTCGTAACACAGAGGAATAAATTAAGTTTTGTTTTAATTAAATCCCGTAATTGTGTACAATTTTTTTGAAAATGACTCATTACAGTTTTCATTTAAAATGGTTTTTTTTGGTAAACTCGTGTACTTCTTAGGAAATAAAAGCAGCCCATTTAATCTCTTTGGTCAATATTTTTATCACGTAACATCACGTCAATCCGTTGCTACGTTTTAATGCTAAAGAACAAACCAATAAACACACTGTCACATTTATGATATATCTTGTTGTTAGTAAAAAAATAAAATAAAAGCGAACGACTTTCAATCGGAGGAATGACAATCGTACTCGTAATCGTTATGACATATTGTAGAACTTCACTACATATGAGTACCATAGATCAGTACCTATTCGTTCTTAAAATGCACAGTAAGGATTGCTTACTACCAAAATTGATAGACGTAGGTAAACTAAACATACCTACATACTACCATGTGCAGTCGAACAGCCCCCCAGGGCTGCACTTTGTTCGACAAAATAATACAAGCAAATTGTAACTCAGAGTGTATAATCTCTTTCTTGGTTCAACTGTAGGTACTTATAAAAACTTGTCAACTTCTGCTGTTCACATAAAAACATAGAACGGTATCAACGGCGGTTGAATCTAAACTACTGGTAGGTTCCTAAATGAGGTGAACTAGTGCAAATTGCACTAATCGGTTGCCCCGAGAACTCGGTGCACTGCGGCTGCTGCAATCACACGCATCTTAGCTTCACCGACATGCTTCACTTAATGTGGTCCGAGAGAACTCATATACATAATCATGTAGTTTATTCACATACATTTGGCGCACATTCATAGATTCGTTGCAATACTCTTTGAAAAAAATCAGCCAAGAACATGTCAGACCATGCTCAGTGTGGCTTCCGAAGCCGTTAGGTACTACAAAAATGCACTAGGTACCGATAAAAAAAGTTAATAATTGATAAAAAAAAATTATGACTTAACTACAAATTGACGACGTTCGGATTTCTTTATTAACTTGTGCTACATGACAATGCTTCTTGCCAAACTTTATGTTTCTAGCTCAAGGGGAAGTACCCGAGAGGTTTTGAATCCCTTGCGAGCGTGGACCTCTCATACAGAATTTAGGCCGTTTTAGATACATACTAAACTTACCCCTTCGCCTTAATGGCACTTCGCCAAAATAATAAAAATTGAAAAGTAATTTTTTGGTCAGCCGTTATTAAAATTAGGGATGTAACGATACACAGTTTTGCCGATACGATACCGATACCGATATATAGTAGTTAATATCGGCGATACCGATACCGATACCGATATCTTAGCTAAATAATGAAGTATGAATTTCAGATATTTTTATGTCCTTATTATAACTAATGGCAATGACTACTGGTTATATTTACCAGAGAGTCAACCTTGAAAGTGTAAAGTAAAAATAATAAATTGTCAACTCAAAATTCTTTTTTTTTTTTATTAAGAACCAAAGATTTAATTAACATAGTAATTATCATTGCACAAGGTAATAGAATAGACCAATACATAAATTAAGTCAGAAATTGAAATTACTTTTTGCAGATTTTTTTTCATACAGCAAATTCTTCAAATATCGGTTGTATAATATCGGCGATACCGATATATCGGCCGATATATCGGTATCGGTATCGGTATCGTTACATCCCTAATTAAAATTGATCCGCAAAAAAAAATAAGCAGTTAAATCATTTGGGCAGCATACAAAGCTTTGGCTGGCAATAAATAAATATCGGGCGGCAACTCTTGTTCAGCAAACAATTTAAAAACGGTTAACATTTTAACCAATATTAATCTGCTTTTTTTATCATTTGGCTGCCTAATAACCATTCGAGCTGCAAAATAATAACTTGGGCAGCAAGATTTTACAATTGGTCAGCAGAGAGTTTAATTGAGATATACAGGGTGTCACTGTGATATATACTAGGTGTCACTGTTATAAATACAGGGTGTCACTGTAATGTATACAGGATGTCACTGTGCTATATACAGAATGTCATTGTGATATATAAAGGGTGCCATTGTGTTATATACAGGGTGTCACTGTGATAGATACAGGATGTCACTGTCAGCAGAGAAAACATGTCTGTAAGCAATTTAATTGAGATATACAGGGTGTCACTGTGATATATACTGGGTGTCACTATGATATCACTATACAGGGTGTCACTGTGATAGATTCAAGATGTCACTGTGATATATACAGAGTGTCACTGTGTTATACAGGGTGTCCAGTAATTAATAGCCAATCTTCTAACCACTGAGAGGGCAGCTTAGGCTGGTTCAGAAAATCGACTTTTAGGTTTAGTAAAAGTCCCTTGGTTTTCGAGATTTTCACACTTTTCTTAATTTTCAGTTTTTGGTCTCGTGTTTCACTGTAATGATCGTCTAGGTCACAAATGAAAATATTTTTACTGGCTATTAATTACTGGACACCCTGTATACAGGGTGTCACTGTAATGTATACAGGGTGTCACTGTGTTATATACAGAGTGTCGCTGTGATAGATACAGGATATTACTGTGATATATACAGAGTGTCACTCCCAAAAATAGGTAGGTTAGGGTTATTTTTTTAATGGCCCTAAAAACGAAACGGCTCCTAAAAATAGGTAGGTTAGGGTTATTTTTTTTTGATGACCCTAAAAACGAAACGGCACCCAAAAATAGGTAGGTTAGGGTTATTTTTTTTTGATGACCCTAAAAACGAAACGGTTCCCAAAAATAGGTAGGTTAGGGTTATTTTTTTTGATGACCCTAAAAACGAAACGGCTCCCAAAAATAGGTAGGTTAGGGTTATATTTTTTGATTATATATCACAGTGACACCCTGTATATATCACAGTGACATCCTGTATCTATCACAGTGACACCCTGTATATATCACAGTGACACCCTGTATATATCACAGTGACATCCTGTATCTATCACAGTTACACCCTGTATATAACACAGTGACACCCTGTATCTATCACAGTGACACCCTGTATATATTACAGTGACACCCTGTATATATCACAGTGACATCCTGTATCTATCACAGTTACACCCTGTATATATCACAGTGACATCCTGTATCTATCACAGTTACACCCTGTATATATCACAGTGACACCCAGTATATATCACAGTGACACCCTGTATATATTACAGTGACACCTGCTACTTGACAGCTGACAATTACCGTGTGACAAAATACGCACACGATTGGCGACAGAATAGTTGCGCCCATTTTGTGAATGACCAGTTAGGTTTTATTGCCCCCTTTTTTTTGATGAACAAAATGAAATATTTTGCTTACCTACTGATTGCTTACCAAAATTTGATTAACCGTAGATCGCTTAATGCAGCTCAAATATTTAATTTGCTGACCAAAATAATTTAGAGCAGTTCAGTATATCATTAATTGCAGCCTGATTTATAAATGTTTGCTAACCATAAGTTGCTTACCAACTAGCTATTTTGGCTGACCAAATACAAATTTCTGCTGACCAAAATATGAATATTTTGCTGATCGATTAAATGATACCCCATAAAAATTTCAAAAGTGTCTGAACAAATCCCCAGCAACACATTGAACCATTTTGCACATTACAACGGGTAAACTTCACAGGGAGATGAGCTATCGAGTCGTTAAGAAACCTGCCGAAATGCCACATCTATTTAATACTCGCCCAACGCCGTCAGGAAACCATCGACTTTAGGTCAATCCATTAAGGTCTATAATTTGTCTGCCCGCTAACTATAGAACCGCCTGAAGAGCATAACTCAAACGGCTCAAACCATATTAATATTTTTTTTTATTTGGCGTTCCTTTTCCTACATACTGATTATTGAGTAGGTACTGAGACAGTTATTTATTTGCTATTTTAGCTTATTTTATTACTGCTCATTTTTTTTAATCCGTCGGAAGTAAAGTGAATGTTAAGATGGAGTAAGAAAAGATTTTCTGAAATTCTATCCCGAAAAAAGGTCAAACGGGGGATGAAATTTTGTATGAAAAAGTGGGAAATTCTCGCGGGCGAAGTTGCGCAGTAGCATTTAGTGTCTTATAATGATATAATCCCCAGATAACCAGGACCATCTGTGATACGAAACATTGTAACACTAGTATGTATACTCTATACGCGTCTAAAATCACCTATTTCTCTGAATAAGACGATAAAAGAACAATAAAACTTGGTAAATACGATTTATGAATCCGTTTACGTGTTTTCCGTGCTATGGCATGACTTTTACGCTCATGTAAATAGCATTACCGTCTATATGTTTTATCACGGTACATTATAATCCCACATCTTTGAGTTGGCATGGGGCTGCAGCCGAAACGAGGTTCTTATATTTACTTTAATTAAACTTTAAGCCTGATTGACTAATTAAAAGACAACGTTTAGGCTTAAGGTGTTCAGAATTTTGAAAGGATTTCTTATATTGCCTACCCGAGCGAGTACGCCAGAGGACCAACCAAAAATGTAGTGGCATGAAATGTCATAAGTTAACGCAGAGGTAAATACTTTATACATATCACGGACAAAGCCGCGAGAGCTGCTAGTATTATCGTATACTCCTTTTTTATTACAAGTTCACTGATCGATTGACTGCCGTTCGTTCTGGTTTCTCGTGCACTGAGCCGTCGGCTGGCTGCCCACAATTACCCGCATCTTGATCCGGCACCGAATCGGTAAGTGGGTTTACTCCAGCGACAACCCTAATTGACTGATGTCTAGCCAATTTAGCATTTATTACGCCGACTTACCTTGCTAGGGTCCCGCATTTTGTTTTTTTTTTTTTAATATATGTTCTGTAAAATATGTTTAATGCTAGGCAGTTTTTACTTGCAGCTCTTTTATTATTTATTGTTTCACTAACTACGTAACAACTTATAATTATGTATTTACTACCCTACTAGTTCGAATAAAATATGTATTAACCCACACGTTGACAAGTATTTATAGACAGTAGAAATGGGTATTTTTTTATTTATACATAACATTTGTAGAAAACAAAAAAGTCAACAATCGTGTCTAAAATAAAAATAAAAATGTTAATTAAATGTAAAAAAAATATTTGGCAGTATTACCGTAATAAAACACCGGACAAGTGCGAGTCGGACTCGGCCACCGAGAGGGTTCCGTACAAATAGTTTAAATATAGGCTATATTTCTTATGATTTAATTGCAAATGTATAGTTTTCAGATTTTTTCCCTATATGAGTAGTACAAGACGGTAAATTGGGTGGATTTCACAGCGTTTCAAACGCCGTCATCACCAATCCCGAAATTTCAACGATTCACTTTAAGAATGTATCCCATTATTTTGATAAAATCCGAAAATAGTATCTACTATTATCATGTTTTGATCAAAAATTATGTAATTTTTAAAAAGATGTCATCATAATATCGAGATTGGTGATGACGGCGGTTGAAACGCTCTGAAATCCACCCTATTACTTGCCAAATTGCATAGTCCTAGGTCAACGGAAAGTACCCTATGTTGTGTTGGTTTCCTTGAGTGTCGAAATATACGTTTTTGCGGCATAAACAGCCATATCTTTTTTTTACGTCAACTTAGAAGTTTGATATTTTCACAGCTTCAAGGAACTATACACTTAAATATATGGTTTAAATTTCAACTCGATACCTCTAGGCGTTCCCGAGATAAAGGGGCTTGACAGACAGACAGACGGACAACAAAGTGATCCTATAAGGGTTGCGTTTATTTCCTTTGAAGGTATAGAACCCTAAAAATGTCTGGAAAAAAATGTGACCTTAATGCGTAAAAGAATAAATGCCCATTTTGTTTTTTTGCCACATAATGAACTTAAAAGATATTATTTAATATTGAGATGCTATTATATTTTTACTAAAGCCATGGAATCAACAAACTTGCTTAATATGAGCACATACGTCTTCCAAGTTTCGTGCAAGAATGCCCTTGACACTGTTGTACTTGTTGGGTTAACATGGCTCTAAAGAGAACTTGAAGCGAGCGAGATAAGGCCGCGCACTTAAAATGACAAAGACGGAACAATGTATTCAGAAAACTCTTATATGAAAGCGTTTACGATTGCACGGGAATAAAATCACTACAATCACATGTTTAAAGTCTAGCTACGTCTACGTACAGTCAATCAGGCTTGTATATCTACGGTTCGTAGCTAGTGGTGGGCTCGTAGCTAGTGGTGGGCTCGTAGCAATCGTAGCGGGCGTAGCGCGGCATCAGTGCTACGACCGCCGAGCCCGCCGCCGGCCCGTGACGCGCGGCCACGCAACTTCCACGCGCCGTTAACCGCATTTTACGAACGTTATAAACATTTTTACAACTCAAATCGACTCGGAAAAAGTCTGTACGGATTATAAACAAGATTTTTTTGCGCGAATTATTAAGCGACTGTAAAACGTTACGATGGATATTTTGCTAGGAACTATAGATTTGTTTTTATAGATGAGTTGTTAACTTTTAGAAAAGTGAGAAGTGCCAAATTTTACAATGAAAATGTGCCAAACGTCTAATTTAGTTTTTTCTTCAGCCATTCGATGGTTAATTTTGGTGGCGTTTACATTTTTTATCAAAGGTAAGAAGTTCGCTTTGTGTCTTTATGAACTACTAATTTTAGTAGAGTTTTATTTTACAATTTTAATACATAATTCAATAAATATATTTTAGTTCTGAAGAAAAAAGAAAGTGTTGATTTAAGTTACTTAACGTGTAATGTATTATTATTACAAAAAAAAACTAAAATAATCTCGCGCTATAAAGTACAATACAAATTCATCTACATTGCTTGTCATCGCTCAACGTGTCTATGTCATTGTGTAGACCAATGAACAGGCATAATCTGTAAAATTTATTACTTTATCTTTTAGTTATTAGGTAAATAAACTTAATTGTATCAAACATAAAAATATATCGATTATTTATAATAAATTTTACTATTTATATTACAATTACTAGTAGATGGCTCATACACAGTTTTTGGTATGAGTGAGTTTTTTAGATATTTCCTGTGGACATCACACCAAAATTTAGCGTTCCTTACTGAGCCCATGTAGCTATAATATAGGTACATACCATGTACTACCACTAGACCTTTAAGATAAAAACATAATGATTAATATACTTCCGCCTTTAACCATTGTATTGTTCATTGGAAACTCATCTGTAAAGAAAACACAGAACATAAGAAATATTGATCTTCATAAAAAAAAAAAAATTAAGAACATCAATGGAGTTTACTTGTTACGATAATATGCGTGTTCTTTAATATTAATTACGCATTTTTTGCTGCTTGCAATACTTTGAGCTCCAACCCAAAACGAGAGGTGTTATACCTAAGCATAAACTCTGTATGTAGTGCGCCGAGTTACGGACATGCTTCTATGGGAAAAGTTCACATCCGGATACCAGCACCAAATTTTAGTATGTTGTTAGGCATGGTCTCTGGACCCCAAAACTGCCGGGAGACAGTCTCTGAAAGGTCAAGGTCACCGAATATGACGTCATTCATCTAGCCGCTCCCGCGTTCTTAAGAATGTTTAATTGTGACAAAACTACACATCTCACAGGCACATAAGAGATATCAAATGAAAGGTAATTAAATGTACTATAAATGACTGTAACATTTGAATTTAATAAATGATATACTTTAGGAATTATTCCCACAATAATTTCAATGTCAAAAAAAAATAATAAGTAAATTTAGGTTTTACAGCAAAACTAAAAACACTAAGTTATGCAAATGTACTACAAAAACAAAAGCAATTTACTAAGCTTCATAACACAGTTTAAATCTTGAAAATCTGTCAATAAATATAGAGGCTATAGCTCAAAAACCTTGAGCAAGCGAAAAAACTCCCGTAGTGCGCCGAGTTATGGAAAAAAAAATTACTTCCGGATACCAGCACCAAATTTTAGTATGTTATTAGGCATGGTCTCTGGACCCCAAAACTGTCGGGAGACAGTCTCTGAAAGGTCAAGGTCACCGAATATGACGTCATTCATCTAGCCGCTTCCGTGTTTAATTGTGACAAAACTACACATCTCACATCCAATTCAGAGATATCAAATGAAAGGTAATTAGATGTACTATAAATGACCTTTACATTTGATTTTAATAAATTTTATACTTTAGGAATTATTCACACAATAATTTCAATATCAAAAGAAAAATACGGAAATTTAGGTTTTACAGCAGAACTAAAAACATTAAGTTATGTAAATGTATCACAAAAATAACAACAATTTACTAAGCTTCATAACACAGTTTAAATCTTGAAAATCTGTCAATAAATGTAGAGGCTATAGCTCAAAAACCGTGAGCGCGCGAAAAGACTCCCGTAGTGCGCCGAGTTATGGAAAAAAAAATTACTTCCGGATACCAGCACCAAATTTTAGTATGTTATTAGGCATAGTCTCTGGACCCCAAAACTGTCGGGAGACAGTCTCTGAAAGGTCAAGGTCACCGAATATGACGTCATTCATCTAGCCGCTTCCGTGTTTAATTGTGACAAAACTACACATCTCACATCCACTCAAGAGATATCAAATGAAAGGTAATTAGATGTACTATAAATGACCTTCACATTTGATTTTAATAAATGTTATACTTTAGGAATTATTCACACAATAATTTCAATGTCAAAAGAAAAATACGGAAATTCAGGTTTTACTGCAAAACTAAAAACATTAAGTTATGCAAATGTACTACAAAAATATAGAAATTTAATAGGCTTCATAACGTAGTTTAAATCTTGAAAATCTGTTAATAAATATAGAAGCTATAGCTCAAAAACCTTCAGCGCGCGATGTACTCCCTTGAAATTATTGTGGGAATAATTCCTAAAGTATAACATTTATTAAATTCAAATGATAAAGTCATTTATAGAACATTTAATTACCTTTCATTTGATATCTCTTATGTGAATGTGAGATGTGTAGTTTTGTCAAAATTAAACATTCTTAAGATACGGGAGCGGCTAGATGAATGACGTCATATTCGGTGACCTTTCAGAGACTGTCTCCCGGCAGTTTTGGAGTCCAGAGTACATGCCTAATATCATACTAAAATTTGGTGCTGGTATCCGGAAGTAATTTTTTTTTTCCATAACTCGGTGCACTACGGGAGTATATCGCGCGCTTAAGGTTTTTCAGCTATAGCCTCTATATTTATTGACAGATTTTCAAGATTTAAACTGTGTTATGAAGCTTAGTAAATTGTTTTTATTTTTGTGATACATTTACATAACTTAATGTTTTTAGTTCTGCTGTAAAACCTAAATTTCCGTATTTTTCATTTGATATTGTTGAAATTATTGTGTGAATAATTCCTAAAGTATAAAATTTATTAAAATCAAATGTAAAGGTCCAGGTAGTACATCTAATTAGCTTTCATTTGATATCTCTGAATTGGATGTGAGATGTGTAGTTTTGTCACAATTAAACACGGAAGCGGTTAGATGAATGACGTCGTATTCGGTGACCTTGACCTTTCAGAGACTGTCTCCCGGCAGTTTTGGGGTCCAGAGACCATGCCTAATAACATACTAAAATTTGGTGCTGGTATCCGGAAGTAATTTTTTTTTCCATAACTCGGCGTACTACGGGAGTTTTTTCGCTTGCTCAAGGTTTTTGAGCTATAGCTTCTATATTTATTGACAGATTTTCAAGATTTAAACTAGGTTATGAAGCTTAATAAATTGTTTTTGTTTTTGTAGTACATTTGCATAACTTAGTGTTTTTAGTTTTGCTGTAAAACCTAAATTTACGTATTATTTTTTTTGACATTGAAATTATTGTGGGAATAATTCCTAAAGTATAACATTTATTAAATTCAAATGTTACAGTCATTTATAGTACATTTAATTACCTTTCATTTGATATCTCTTATGTGCCTGTGAGATGTGTAGTTTTGTCACAATTAAACATTCTTAAGAACGCGGGAGCGGCTAGATGAATGACGTCATATTCGGTGACCTTGACCTTTCAGAGACTGTCTCCCGGCAGTTTTGGGGTCCAGAGACCATGCCTAACAACATACTAAAATTTGGTGCTGGTATCCGGATGTGAACTTTTCCCATAGAAGCATGTCCGTAACTCGGCGCACTATAATGTGTGAATCAATCAGTGTGTGTCTGTTCCATCGTAGTTTTAAACGTGCAGACGATTTTTGTTTGAGCCGGTTTCTATTTTTAATGAGCGGTCAAACAATTCCAAGATGGAACGTACTTATATTAAATAATTCCGTGTGGCCAAACCTCGCCTTTATTCTCCTAGTCCATTAGGCGGTGCAAAATCATCTCTTTACGTAAATATTTAATCAAAAGGAACATCAAACTGAGGGTTCTTCAAATTGATATCAGTTTAGTACCCTTATACCGGGTGTTGCCTATAATAGGAGCAAATAATTAAAACGTAGATTCTACTAATAAAACTTACGTTCAACAACTTTTAAAGATTATGTTGTCTTTAGATTTTATCTTTTTCATACAAATTAAATAGTATTTTCAATGTACGTTTACATCAGTCTAATTGACGTCGCTTGTCACGCTAGAAACATAAAAAACATCGCAATACACTGCGGTTTCAAATAAACTTTAAAGCGTACTAAAAATTAAAACAAGTTATTTTTAAATGTCGCTCAGTTTGAGGAGTACAATCTACGTTTTAATCATTTGCTCTTTGTACAGGCAACACCTGGTATAATAAATTGTCGATATCCGTTTTTTTTATTTTTATTGCGTGCGTACTTTTTTCTGTGTAGTCCTTTTTCCAAAAATCATAAAATTTATAGTACAGAATATATTATATTACTTTTCGTTTTCATGTAATACGACAATGATAAACCAACTGAGCAATGTAAAAAAGTAGTAAAAAAATTGCCAGATTCCTATTAGATAAATGGACCCTTTAATCTCAGGTTGATGTAAAGGAACCTCATGCGTTTCATATTTCAGTACAAATATAAATATGTTTCACAACAGTGTCCTGAACGAAGGATTACGTTACGTTACAGATTAGGAAAAGGGTATCATTTTGGGAACATGTCATAATATGAAAGGAAACTCGTCTCGGGGTTTTCCTTATATGGTGTCGAAATATTGAGTTAATATACTTCTTTCATTACATACTTTTTAGTGCTACTTGGCTGTACTTTATTAAACACGGTAAAAATATAAAAAAAAATATTTCACACATTTGCTCGTAATGGGTGTTATAACAAGCAGGCATATAGAGAGCAGCTAGAGCCGATTTACCTCCCGTGGGAGGTAATTTGGAATAAAAACCTATAATTCCCGAGGGAGTTATGAGTTTTTAAAATAATAAAATATTAAAATATAAAACCCACTCGTACGTCATTTCAGACTAAGGAGGTATCAAATCAACCAAAGCTTATTTCTTATCTTCAAAACTTGGCTACAAAACCAATTTGACCGAATATAAAAAACGATATTTTTTACTATTATTTCACAGAGTTTCCCAATTATTTTAGTAAATTTAATTTCAAATCGGTACAATCTGGGAGTATGGTTAGTCAAGATTGAAAACTAAACGCTGTTCTTAGCATTAGCTGTAGAAGACTACATTGAAAAAGTTGACAGTTGAAGTTTTCTTTTAGCGAGTGCGATTAGATTAATTTGATTTTTATGTCTTTTTTTTTCCTCGCAAATGTGATGAAAAATTCGAGTCATAAAAAATCGCCCTTGCCTTCGGCTCGGGCGTCAAATACCTGTGATCTGAGACATTCTTTGTTTTACCATCCTAGGTTAGTAATGTACTATTAAATATTGTTAATATGTATACGCCGGGAGCCCTGTGGGGTGAAATGAGTTAAAATAATTTTTATCTGTTTTTTAAACCTTTGAGACAACAAATTTAGACAAATTCTATCTTAATCTATTTTTATTCCCGTAATTCCTGTGCAACATAGTAGAAGTGGCCTGTCCTATAAATTAAATACAAATTTCCCTCACCTAAAATAGTTTATAATTTTTCATACGCAATGTCAATTTCCAAGATCCGCATCCGAGAAATTTATATAATAGTTTTTCCATTTACAGAATAAGCAAGGCTAAGTAGTTATCTTAATATCAGACTAAACCCATTTGAGCTACTTGAGCATGAATATAATAGCCAGTGAACCATAGCTAACTAAATTAAGAAATATTTGTGAAATATAGAGCGTCGGGGCTTATCCCAATAAGTGTTGAAGGATCTGAACTAGATTCAAAGTAAACGTGTTTGTAATAATAATTTTAGGAAGGGTTCCGAAATACACTGCCACAGAGGAAATAACTAGGCATTATAGCAGCAGCCGTACTTCAATCTGCTTAAAATTCTAGGCGCTCTCAATAGACTTAGAATAGTTAGTAGTAAGAATAAAGCTATTCCGATGAGGTAGATTCTTCGTATACGAGTGAATTGGTTTTAGGTACCGTTTGAACTTATTTGCGTCAGCTAAAACTAACGGTTTAAATGGGGTTAGTATTAAATTTCATTGTTATATAGGTAACATTACATTACGTTGAATTCAACTACGAATTGAAGAATTTACTTTTATACTACGAATTTTCTGATATATGTATTTGGACACGTGCTACAGAAATAAGTCATGAACTTATGAATAAACTGTTGATATGACAGCTGCTTTTATTTATAGTCGAAATTCATTAACTGTCTATCTGATAAATTGGTAATGGTTTCTATTCAAAACTTATAAAAATATATACTTCTTATTTCAAGTTTAAATTAGTAAGAATTATCTGCGCTCTTTAAATGTGGACAAAACATGTCAATTTTCACTTCCTTCTGGTGACGGTAATATTTTTGCAAAACTTAGTCTGGAAAACAGGTTGAGTACATAAATTGGTGTAATTTTGTGATAAAATAGGATTTATGAAATTACGTTTCATCTCTTGCAAACGGACGAGACTCATTTAGCCAAATTAGGTAAGTCGCGAAATTAAGTCACCCTACTTTGAATGATCTTTTGTAACACAAATTAAAACCTAGTCACTTTACCTTTTGTCGAGATGAAATAAAAGTGTTTATAAAGCTATTCTTTACTGAAGCAAATTATTGCATAGTAGTATTTTATGCAACAGTTGTATAAGTAAGCTCAAAAAATGCGAATGTGCGCGAGTTGCGATACGAGCCGCCGCGGCGGCGAGAATCGCAAATAGAGACGCCATGAGCGTTTTTTGACTTAATTATACAACGTTGCATACAATACTTTTTCTACGACTAGGTTTTAAAATATACAATACAAAATTAAACAAGGCAAATATGATATATGACTGACAGTATGTGTCTATGGTAAACTTTTTTTTAATTTGTCGTATACTCGCTAGTGACACGAAGTGACGATATTAAAAATACTTTTTTTATGTTGGCATCAATTAATTTAGTTCGGTAAGTTTTGTTTTTCTTAAAAACCGTAGGAATTTAATTGTTTGTTAAGTTGGCAGTTGTGCATTTTTATCGTAAAGTTAGAATTGAGCGCTTAATCCTTGACCTAAGTTTAACCTAGATTTAGAAGTCTGTGGCTGCTAGCAGTATCGTTTTGCGACTATAACGACACTAAGTGTTGTTATGGGGAATAGAGTATAGACTTCTCTGAACTCATATTATGTTTGTTCTTATATTAGTGTTCGTGACCAAGTAAAAGACAGATAAAAGTACAGGAGTAGAAAAAATACTATTAATTAAGTCTACTTATTTAACTATATGGCAGTTTGCTATGCTATAGTGTTAGTACTATTGAGGAAGGGTATCAATTAACATTTTTTTGAACAAACCCACTACTTGTTTATCAGTGTGTCCACACTCTCCTGCCATTATCGTTATTACTGGAATGGCTTGCAAGGTTGTCTGGAAGATATAGCTCTTTAGCGATGAGACCACCTGTTGTTTTCCTACTTCTACTACTATTGTTAGCTCGATTTTCTATCTTATTGTTTTGAGGTGTGCATTAAAGTGTATTGTATTATATGAGTATCAACGATGTAAGTCAAAGTATTTTATTTGTAAAACATAGGTAAATATTGCCATTGAATAACAGATTGTGAAATTGTTGGACCTACGAGTACATTATTTGAATAAATTTATTTATAAGCTCAAAAGTTTTACTACCACTTTTTCAAATTAACTGAGTACTAAATAGATTTATTCAGTTTTAATCTCCTAAATGTATTATTTTTGTGTTATTGTTTTATTCATCCGTTACGTTTTAAATAATATATGCAGTAAGAGTTGTAAAACCTTTGTGACACATTGAAGATACTAGCTTGCTTGTTTTTTACCCGACTGCGGCGAAGCCCAAAGGAGGGTTATGTGTTTGACCTGTATGTATGTTTGTATGTCCGTTCCTATGTCCGCTCGTAACTACTCAGTGACGGCACAACCGATTTTGATAAATGATACATCATTAGATCCGCCTTGTAGCGCGAGTGTCACTGGGTATAATGTTCGTTAAAATAAACAAAATGGCGGATTTTATGTACTTTTAAAGTGCACCGCGGTCGGGTTTTTTTAGTAAAAATATTTAGTTATTATAAGTTTTTTTTAACTTGCTACGTTCGTATGTAAGTTTGTAAATATTTAAGTACTTATAGTATAGTCGTGGTTTCAAAATTTGCAGAGCATTTGTCAACCATTGCGTGGTATCCGAATGAGCTGAAATTTGGCATGCCTAAGGGCCGATGCGCAGTCGGCGTGCAGTTGTGATGCAGTTCCTATACAAATCGCAGCTGGCATGCAGTCCGTCTGTATCGGCCCTAAGTAAGTTTGGTGACAAATGCGGTATTATCGAATTGATCTGATGATGGAGTCTGAAGACGGCCAGTAGGATCATCTATTACATAGGGTAAGTCCACCGTGTTTGGGCTCATTTGATTTGTCTTGACATGCAGTTTATTTTTAATTGCAAAAAAGGACAATCGGCAATAAAAGCTTGTCACAAAAATAAACATTTTGACAGAAACTTATTTAAATTCAGAACAATTGCCGCCTATGTCGTGAACAAACTATATTGAAAAGATGATGATGGTTTTTCACATATTCATATCGGTAGGTACTGTTTATTGAAACAGCGAAGCGAGTCAATTTATAAGAATAATGATTATACCGTTTCAACCGCTGCTCCACCGATTACCTACTATAGATCTATAACCAAAGTACAAGTCTGGGATCGAAGTTTTTCTTTTCAGCTGCAATTTCATTAAGAGTGTTTGTTCTGCGGGATTTGGCAACGACACATTTTTTGTTATTTTTCTTTATTACATGCTCTGTACTACAGTTGTAGGCTTATGATACTACGCTTTGTCACGCGATAAATAAATGATAAAGCATTCGTCACGTTCTGACAATATGTGTGTGAGAGTGACGGATGCTTTATCATTTATTTATCACGCGACAAAGCGTAGCATCATAAGCATACTGCTCTATACAAGCACTATAAGTTTTAGTGTGTAAGTTTATTCCAAAAAAAATCAACGATGTAATCTTTCACTGTTATCGATCACAAAATTGTTGCAAGCTAAGTCTGATTAGATAGGTACTAGGGAATTTGTATTTATACAGGTTGAAATTTATAAAGTGAACTATGATAATAAAATCTCAATCTATCCATGATTTTGAACAAATTTTACTCTGGGGTCAACTCCGTAAATGCAAAAAAATCTGTTGGTTCATAGAAAAAGTCATGAGTCGGTAGACCAAAATGTATCAGAGAGTTGTTCTTTTTTTTGCATTTACAAAGCTGACCTCATAGTAAAAGTTGTTCGTTATAAATTTCACCCAGTAGTTTAAACCTAATATGTACTTCAACTAGAACATAATTATTAAGCATGACAGTTAAGCCTACTTAGAATGAAGTCTTAAGTTTTTGTACGCCTTTGGGCAAAACATATAGTTGACCGTAATAGCACATTTCACAACTAGGGTGGTAATACAAAACTTTATTACCTTCCGTGTTGTGTACATCATTTTATGTCTACACTTGGCCAGAAAGCGGCTTTTTCCGTACGCGCAGCGTGCGGAAAAAGCCACTTTATGGCCAGGTGTGGCATAAAAAATTTAACATCACTGTACTGTTATTACTTATGTTACCTCTATACAAATAAACTTTAGTTGATTGATTGATTTCATTTGAATTCGCGAAATAGTGAACAAAGTAATAAAACACGTTGCCAAACATCTCAGAATAAACGCTATTAATTAATTGAAACTGACCTACCCGGCAGAACATTAATCAAAGTAAGAAAGCATTTAAAAACTTTGCGGCTGTTATGGTTTATGGCCGGCGAATTAGAAGTTGGACAGGAATTTGAGTGAAACTTAGTCGTGGGTCGTCGTGGGTTACTCAGGAACTCGAGGGAACCCGCTTTTGTTAACTTACTAGCAGTTAACTACTTCCGTACCTATTCATCTTAGGCCCTATTTAGACGGGGCGACAACTCGTATGCGAGTTTCATTTCATTGTGGCGTTTAATCGATCGACTTGAAATCATCGTACTACCTAGGTAACTTGGATCGATTGAACTCGTCGTCAATTCGCATCGATCAGCAATTTAATGAAACTCACATGCGATTTAACGCCCTTACACTATATTCTCGAGTGTAGAGTGTAAGGGCGTCATTTGCGTCCATAGTTGATATAATTTTAGCGCACTATTATCGCTTATTTCTATGGTAGTTCACATGCCATAAATAAATAAACAATATGCTAAAATGAGAAGCTGACTACACTCGAAAGCGGGTAATAACGTAAGTTAAACCATTTGGCCACCACACATCAAATCAAATAGACCGTGATTTTCCACTTTGTCAATATTCCGTGACATTGCTTATAATTGTTAACCAAAACTTGGCACATGGTGGAATCCCATAAACAGAAGTGATATTATATTAACTAATCGCTTCGTGCTCGTATATCGACTTGTCGTCACCCTCCTGATTAATGGCATCTACGCACCTGGCAATCTTACCACCAACAAGTCGTACGATCGATTGCAAGCCGACTGATTGTATGGTTGAAGGCAATTGTTTTCTCCATATATTCAACCGCGACACCAACAAATCGCTACAACATGGACCGATAGTTGAAAGGAGTGTGGCATACACGCGACTTGTTACTAAGCGATTGAGGTTGTATTCAGACGTGAAATCAGGGAAAACGATTTTGAGCAAGACTCACCTGTCGTCTTCTGGTGGCATTGGGCTCAATGCCTTCCTACGAGTATTTAAGCACAAAAGTTTGTTCTTGGTAACATTAGTCGTCAATCATAATGAGGATCAATAAAAAACATATCAATATGCCTAAGCTGGTAGCATTTCTGGCTGTAGAACTGTTTTGTGGCAGCCAATAGGTAATGCTATTAGGGTTGTATGACCATAATATTTAATGCGCTGCGTAATATTTTACCAAATAATCTTCACCAAACAATACATAAAACAGTACAATAACCCTAATGAGGGTGCTAACACGACAATAACATGATGTCTGTTGGCAATTAATTATTTTGAGTGCTTCCTCGTCATAGGACTTAGAGGTAACTTTGAATTAAATCCTAATTAAACGCATAATGAGTGTAACTTAACTATATACACGATAACATAAACATTTGTCTAAAATAACAATAATTATATTTTTCGGAGTGAGTTTTGAAAGAGTAAGAAAAGCTTTTAAGATAATATAGATACGGTTTAGCCGTTAAATATAATTTAGGATTAGTTGCTAAAAAAAACCAAATGTTGATGTGTCCTACTTCTGGACAAAAAGCGGTCCCTCCTTTCCGTCACTCATAATCAAACAACTAAGCAGATGCACACAGACATACTTTCGTACTCAAACGATTGTTTGAGTACGAAAGTATGAGAGAGATAGGAGGCAATGAAAAAAATCTCTTAAATCATGGTCGGACATATAATGCAAGAGAAAATCTCTGTAAACATTTCTCGAGGCAACAACGAAGCACCAATTAAGCTTTATATCTGCGCTTGGCATCTCAAGTGAAAATAAACAACACTGTTGAGTTTACAGCCACAGTAATGTCACTATTGAACAAAATAAACTACACCGACTTTCGCGTGTTTCTGAGTTACGATTTCAGCAACGATTTATAGTGCAAAAGTTGATATCGGTCAAACTGCAGGATAAATGGCCGCAGCGCAATAGCTCTCTGAGCGAAAACAACCCTGAAAAAACCGGACAAGTGCGAGTCGGACTCGCCCACCGAGGGTTCCGTATAAATTTGTAGGTACCTATATATGATATTAAGGTTGATATTAAAGTACCCTGTAAATTTTGATTGCCTTAGTAACGTCTATTTTTTTATGATTTAATTAAAAATGTATAGTTTTCAGATTTTTCCTATACATGTAGTATAAGACGGTATTACTTGCCAAATTTCATAGTTGTAGGTTAACGGAAAGTATCCTTTGAATTTTGGTTTCTTTGAGAGTGTGAAAATTTACGTTTTTTGCGGCATAAACGGCCGTATCTTTTTTTCACGTTAACGTAGAAGTTTGATTCTTTTCACAGCTTGAAGGAACCGTAGACTTGAGTATATGGTTTTAATTTCATTTTGATACCTCCGCACGTTCCTGAGATAAAGGGTCTTGATAGACGGACAGACAGACAGATAGACAGATATACAGACAGACAGATGGACGGGTGGACGAACGGACGGACGGACAAACGCACAACAAAGTGATCTTATAAGGGTTCCGTTTTTTTCTATTGAGGTACGTGAGGTAGGTACCCTAAAAACCAGTGAACTTGATTAAATAATTTATTAACTTACATTACTGGCTTTCTCATACTTCGTCAAGTTACGTATGAGAGTAATCTAGGTAACAGATGCTGAACATTATAAAGGTCGACGAGTATCATCTCGCAACAAAATTATAGGTCATTTCTATTTGCATTTATTAGGTCAAAACGGGCTTCAATTTCGCCTTATCATTTCCTTCTCGATCTCCTTTGACTTAATAAAGGAAATTTGCCTACTTACTTAAGTAGAGTTTGGAATCAGGTTTATCAAATCGTGTTTAATCATTTATTCGCGTAAAGTAATGATTCATGATATTTTAATTACGTTGTATGGAGTTATCGGTGATTGAAACGTCTCTTCAATACTCCTACCAGCGCTGATTAACGTGTCAAAAAGTTCTCCGATGTCACCCGAAGAAGAATTTGAATTAACTTCGATTGAAAATTTGAATGAAATCACAAAGACGTCCAAATACGGGTATAATCGTTAGATTAAATAAAACCTCATCATCATCAATCGTATTTTTTTGCAATTGCGAGTTATGAATCTATATGGCACCTTGTTGACGGGCATTTTGGCCAAATATTACCACGCATTTTTTATAAGTAGGTACTCATTTAGTGGTATATATTATATTCTAGTCAATCAATGTCTGTCTTGTCTATCTATGTGACGTCGTATCAGGAGCTCAAGATAGTATAAAGAAAACGAAATGGCGATTACTCCACCGACGCAAGTCTCTTACTATTTATTAAAATGGAAAAAAATTAAGCAAACTAAACCCCGTAAAACTGTGCGGAGGGAGCTGGAAGATTTCTTCATTCTATTGCTACGAGTATAATATGAATTCCTACTTATTATATTAACTACTCAGTCTCACTCACTCTCTTGTTTACCTCTTATACAGTTAGCTAACCTGTGTAACACTATCATTTATATTCTGTATCTGGTATCAGGCTACGAGACTCAAGATCAGTGTAGCAGCCAAGGTTGATTACTCTTTAGCACCACCTGGGGGACACGTGCAAGGTAACACAGGGTAGTCTTCTTGCGGTCGCGAGTAACCGTCGTAGAATGGGCGCAATTATATACGACAAATTTGGTTCGGAGTTGGTGCCAGGTGCCAGATTAGAGGGGTTTGAACTACTGAGACGAACCTAGTGTACCCTGAACAGACTGTGCACTGGACACGGTCGCTGCGCTGCTGCGGCTGGAATGAATCACATGCATGTCATTGTGGTGTGTAGGAGCAAAGTTTCCATGATATTTATCAAGAGTGTCTATCAACTTGATACACCGTAGGGCCCCCGGAAGACCTGATCACACTGTCCGACGAAGCTTTAAAGTGGATGAATTCTCTATGATTATTATTGTTTTTTCTGTATCTGTTTTGCTCTTGTTTTTGCCATACGACTAAATAAAAAAACATAATTTATGAATGCGTGGGACGAGAAGAACCTCCCTTTGGGTCATACACGTTCAGCAAAACGGGCGTCTTTTCTGTGGACAATACAAAAGTTACCGACTTGGGTACATTTTACTTATCCTTTTATCATACAGGTTAAGAAAAAGACGGTTTGTATAGGTCTATGAGGATCCAGTAAGAAAATTAGGCTTTAAAGCATAACAATTTTATAATGTCCACAGGAAAGACGTATAATCTTAAAACTCATACTAAAAATATTTTTCATCACACTTGCTCGAAAATGGTGTCATTACACGTAGGTTTTGCGGGCCGTAAATGACCTATTACGCCCTAGGGCGTAATGGTTTTCTTTTTAAATTTGAAACACTGGTTCTGTTTTACTCTTATTTGTCATGTTCAAAGGAAACGCCAACGTAATTTTTTAACTTTTATTACTGAAGTATTTATTTAAAGAGAACTGTTATTGCCAATAATGTAAACACATATTTCTGTAACATTAATTGAATGTTTCAATAGTGCATTTCAGTATTTTGCAAAAATAAAATCAACCATTTTAAGTCTTTACCGCTATGGTTTCCGAACGTAACTTGAGATTCGCATTGTCTATGCATAATGTCACTAATGTCACTGTCAGTTTTACCATTTTATTTAGGTTAAGTAAGGTTATTTTAATCAGATTTCCTCACAAGTGTGATGAAAAACATTGTGTGTGCCACGGGCGGTAAAGGAATTACAAACTCGTGTTATTAAAGCCCTCGGCTTCGCCTCGGCCTTGTAACAAACACTCGTTTGTAATTCCTTACTTACCGCCCTTGATACACAATGTACTATTTGACCCCTTTATACTTTGAACTGAAGCGAATCATTGACTCCGGAGCGGCGTGGGCGTATTTACGCGTAGGAAGGGCAAAGACAAAACGCTGCTATTTGAAACATACGCAAGACATTGTGAACTGTTGTTCTAATTCACATGCAGTTATAAACACCCTCTTCCCGTAAGACGTCACTTACACGTTCCAGAGAGTTATTACATAAATAAGCCTGTTTTTGCGTAGTACCTACTTGCGACGCACAGTGTTTTAAGATCGCTTGTGACCAGACATTTGTAACGAATATCGAATGGATAATTTCGTGGATCCATACACTACATGGCCGATTTTTTTATGACAGATTATAAGGTCAGCTACCATTTGTGAAAAAAATTGTAAGCGGAAACTACGAAAATAAAAATTAAAAAAATAAAAACTACAATGAAAATGTTCGCGAAGATTTGTGTTCCTACTCATAATTCACATCTGTCGTAAAGCTTAAACAATATATAATTGTACGTGTCAAAATGTGGTTACAACTGTTGCCTTTAATTTTGATATACAAAGAAAAAAACGTATTTTTTCGATTTCATACAGCCTCCGAAGTAGCAACTTTGACATTGTTTTTCTCCAAAACGCACAGTAATTGACATGGGGTTTCTTTTGCAATTTGTGTTATTACAACTTACTACATTGATATTCGATATTCGTTACAAATGTCTGGTCACAAGCGATCTTAAAACACTGTGCGACGTTGATTTGGCATGAATAAAAATGAAGGTAGGTATCTCAAATACGAGTACAGAAAAGTAATATATTTGTACTTCTATACTTCAAGACCTCTAGTTAGCTTGCTTAGTCCATGTATTTGCGCACATAGACTTCACAACAATGCAAAATTAATATTATAAAAAAATAAAATCATATTTAACTGAGCTTTGTCGTTTGGTAAGTTTTGATGGAAATTATGTTAAATAATACGTTTTCTTTAATATTTTATTTCTAAGATACTTAACTTTTTAGGATTCCGTGGCTTAATTCCAATTCCAAAACCATTTTTATTTTTTTCTTGATCATGTTTTCACTTTTTGATTTAGGACGAAAAACGTTCAAAAAATACCATTCCCCCTATTATCTTCGAAGTTACTGAACAGAAATATCTGTAATAATTACCAATTATTAATATCATCCTAAATATTACAGGAGGACGGTTTTCCTAATTTGCACCGTTTTTTAGAAATTTGCAAAAGTCGTAAAACATACTTATTTGCTCCTACTAAACGAACCGCTATTTTTCTCGAACGTCGTTTTTCTTTAACTATTCACGTATCTAGTTACGAGTTTGTACGGAACCCTCGGTGCACGAGTCCGACTCGCACTTGACCGGTTTTTTTATTGCTGGCTTGTCATTTACCTGACCTTATTACAATCACAAACTACATGTCAAAACCAATCAAATGAACACAAATGAGCTCAGTGTCATAATAATATTGCATTGTCATCCAATTTACTTACTTAAGCTTGTAAAATGTCAGCTCAAAAAAGTGGGTCCAATTACACATGCAAAATTTTATTACAGACATACTGACATATCTACAGACAATAAAAAGGACATTGGGTCAAGTGAAGTTAACTAAAATCTAGTAAAAAACAAAAACCATTAGTAGGTAAAATCAATTGCTAGAATAAATAAAGCCATATGTGTACATATGGCCTAATGTAACATTCCTGTTCCATTAAACCCACACATATATGAAAACCTTTATTTTCATGTAGATAGTTTTCACAAACGTAACATTAATAAAGAAAAACTTATTTATTCGAAATGATAACGCTAAGTATCGCTAAGTATCAAAATAAAATAGAAAAATTAATCCATTAAAAATGTATTTTAAAATAATAGTAATTAAAAAAGATATTATCCTACATTTAAAAACAAAAAGTACTCGCGAAACAGTTTCATCTGTAGTTTCGAAAAACCATAATATATATTCTATGTCGTCACCGTTTAAGACTACTCTACATTTTTAAGAAAACAATTTAATATAGCCTGAATTACCCACTTCCTTGTCACTCACGATGGCGCCAGGGTTCTAGAGGAACTTACTTTAAAGCAAGCGTAGTTCAAACCCTTTGGCTTAGCGTCTAAAAGCCTTCTGAGAACCTGCTACCGTCTGTATGGTGATTACAGAAAACGGGCATAATAGCTTTACGCACTTTCTTTAAGAAACGAAAAAGTGAGCTGTGAAATTTTACATATTTAGGGCAACCAAGTAACACGACCAAAAACAAAATTTGTTGGCAGTTTTCACCTGTCGCATTGATGGGCATTTTTTTTAAACGGTAAAGTTAAACTTATGTAATTTTTAAATATTATTTGACCGTTTGACATTAATTACTTAGTCAGTTTCGTAAGTCATAAGTATAGAGGTGACAGCGGGTGTCAACTATTGGGCATTAATGTGTCAAACACTAGGACTATTTATATGACTTTTATAATAGGTACCTGCTAGGGTGGCACAGAAGCGTGCTGCCTCATGCCGGGTTAAAGAACTAATTTTCTCTCCAAGTAGTATATGAGGTTGTATTGTTTTCTTGTTCAATAAAATAAATATTTGCCAATTAATCATTGTTCCGCCTGATTCAACAATAACTTTAATGAAATTTTGTTAATTCATAATTCAATTCGTCTGATTACGTTTCTGAATGCACTTCATCATAAATCAAACGAAATTTTCAATTATAGTAATGGTTTATTAGACTTTTCGATAAGTACTTTTTATCTCTGTGAAAATTAAAATGTTTTGTATTTCTCTCACAGATGATTGATGTTTTTTGTTTTAAATAAATGATATCAAGCTAAGCGCCAGATCTAGATACTATAAATTATTACTAATCTGGATTTTATTGAATTAGATCAGACGTAATGTACTCAGTAATATACTTCAGTACTGTTGTAATTGTTGTTATAATAATCTCTCTCTCCCTAGCTAAATATTATCCCACATGGTGATGGGGTCAGCTTTCCGAACTCGTCTCCTCCACTTCGCTCTATCTTCGACAACGCCCTCGGATACCTGACATTCAGTCATATCCTTTAGCACAACATCTTTCCACCTTTTTTTGGGTCTGCCCCTGGATCTTCGACCGGATATGGAGAGTTGTAGTGTTAAGTTTCCTACGTAGTCGGGTGGTCTTCTCCTTACATGGCCGTACCATCGCAGCCTACTCTCTTGTAGCTTATCGGCAATGTCGCGGACGCCCAGGCTGCCTCGCACGTACTCGTTACGGATTTTATCTAGCCTGGTAACGCCGCACATCCACCTCAGCATCTTCATTTCGGCAACTTGGATGGTACTCTCATGCTTTTTAGTTATAGCCCATGTCTCGCTGCCATACATAAGAACTGGTCTTATGATGCTCTTGTAAACTAAACCCTTGAGTTTGACCGGCATCCTTTTGTCACACGTAACACCAGTTACTTCTCGCCATTTTAGCCATGCCGCGGCTATTCTGTGTTGAATATTGCATTCTAAGTTACCGGAATTGTGCATCATCGTACCCAGATATTTATATTGATCGCACATCGTGACTAACTGTCCATCGATGGAGATCGGACTATTGTCACGAGGCTCAGGCTCGTTTAGGGATATGAATTGACTCTTTGCAACACTCAACACTAAGCCACCGGTCTGTAACTGCTGCTTCCATGACAAAAGTGCCTCCTGTAACTCTGTACGGCCCTCAGTGCAAATAGCCACATCGTCAGCGTATATGAAGAAGAAGGTTGCTGAAGTTTGGGCTGCCTCAGTGAGCGAATCCAAAACCAAACAGAACAGAAAGGGGCTCAATGCAGAGCCTTGGTGGACCCCCTCTGTAACTGATATCGGTTTCGTCTCGCCCACCACCGTCCATACCATTGACCTCGCATCCTTATACATGTCGGCAATGATCTTGACATATTGTTCGGGGACGTTCTTCTTGCGAAGACTCCACCAGATCGTATCCCTTGGAACTCGGTCAAATGCCTTTTCCATGTCTAAGAAAGCGACGAACAATTGTTGTTATAATAATATTGCATGTAAATATCAGCCGATTATTTCAAATCTAGACGTACTTAAAAACAATAATAATTTATTCATAAACTATCTTTTATCAAAACTTCTCTTTTCAGATGTAGTTTGCTGCGATGAAGAGTACCGGCTGGTTCGACACCTGATGCAGAACTATGATGCTTCGGTACGCCCCGTGGAGAACTCTTCACATCCCCTGCTTGTCACCTTTGGAGTCTCCCTCCATCACATCATAGATGTGGTACGTATTTTCCACTTTATTCATAAAGCTTCCCAATTTTTATCAGGGTGATTCAGGAGACGTGAGCAAAAACAACCCCTCGGATTCAGTAAATATGAATGGATGGTCCACCATCGTATTCAAGTGAAACATACACATTTTTTTAATTTTTTGGGACAAAACGGGACCCTTAAAAGATGAGTTGAAATTTATATGGTTTAAATTTCAACTCATCTTATAAGGGTAGACCTGAGTATGTGGTTTAAATACGACGGTCCCGTGAAGCTGTAAAAAAATCAAACTTCTACGTTAACGTGAAAAAAAGATACGGCCGTTTATGCCGCAAAAATGTAAATTTCGACACTCTGAAGGAAACCAAGATTCAAAGGGTACCGTTGACTTAGAAAAATGAAATTGAAAACTATACATTTTTAATTATATTATAAAAAAATATAGACTTATACTTTATATGAAAGAAACATTTTTGTCTCTTCATTGGTTTTTAATGCGGGAAATTTTACACCACATTTTATGTTACATATATAGATACAGGAAATCAAAGTACACAGGTTAATTCCTATTAAAACAGGAAGATGCGGAAGTCAAGGTACATGGCAGAATTAAAGGCGTTTTCTGGGTGTACGGTAGACGAATGGTTGAGTCGCTGGGATCCCCGGGGATCCGGAGGTGCCGGGTTCGATTCTCGGTCTGTACGCGGGCGAGTGCCGTTTGGTTTTTCTGTGTACTTTGATTTCCTCTATCTATATATGTAATATAGACTTATGCCGTATGCTCCCGAAACATGTCGAGTGGATGTCTCGTCTTTTGTATAACGTGAGTGATCCGTTTTTATTTCAATATGTTTGAGTCTCACGGTGGTTTTCTAAGTAAAATCATGGTTAGGTACTCTAAAAGTAAGATAAAACCTTTTTAAATATCGGTATTTGACAGAAGTGTTCTAATTGTAGCTATTGATCATGAATGTCGTAAATAATTATAAACTTTTTGGTTTCATCACCAAAAAAAAATTAACGTTATAATAATCTAATTATACTGGCACGAGACAGTAGCTTATAATTTACTTAATCCATAGAGTTGATCCTGCCCATATCTCCCGAATCAACCTGTATCAAATTCAGTACCTTCTTTACTAAATACGGAACCCTAAAAACAACTTTGCCGTCCTAGTCTAAAACGCGACCTATTACTGTGAGCTTCCATGGTAAAAAGCCGCTTTCTGGTCAAGTGTAGACATAAAATGATGTACACAACACAGGAGGTAACAAAGAAAGCCCTCGATCGCTTATTTACGTCCCTCGCTTGCAGCTCCAGCCGCAAACATCTGCGATCTCGGCCTTTCTTTGTTTTACCACCCTAGTTGTGTGATGTACTATTTCACTTCTCATGCTCTTAAAATGTTAATTTAGTCTCTGTATATCGGGACTAAAGTTCCTTATTAATCTCTAGGGATTAAAGTAATTTTTAGGGTTCCGTACCAAAATGGTAAAAAAGGAACCCTTATGGTGCGACTCTGTCTGTCTGTCTGTCTGTCTGTCTGTCTGTCTGTCTGTCCGTCTGTCACAGCCAGATATCTCAGGAACTACTGCTGCTATCGTTTTGAAATTTGGAATAGTGTTAAAAGTAGCTAACCCGAGCTTATGGGACATAAAAAAAAATCTTGTACCTTTTTTACTTTTTTTTTAAAGGGCTCCGTAATGGGATTTTGAACATTGAAAGTAGAGCTAATATATCGAGTGGGGTATCAAATGAAAGAGCTTAATTTGTAGATTAAAATACTGTTTTTACTTTTTTTCTTAAATAAATAGTTTTTGATTTATGGCGAAAAAAAAAAGTTTAAAAAAATACCATTCCCCCCCTATTATCTCCGAAGTTACTGATCAGAAAAATGTGTAATAATTACCAATTATTAATGTCGTCCTAAATATTGCAGGAAAAATATAACGGTTTTCCTTACTTGCACCGTTTTTGAGAAATTTGCAAAAATCATAAACACATACTTATTTGCTCCTACTAAACTAATCGCCATACAGTTTTTCTTGAACTATTCGTGTATCTACTTATTAGGATTATTATTATTATTAGGAAGACCGTTATATTTTCTCTTCCTAACTTGATATTTTTTTAAAAATTTACAAAAATCCTAAAATAATAAATTACTTCTACCCTCCCTACGAGAGCCATCTAGCGGAGAGTAGCAAAACTAAGCGATGGTTTATTTTAGATTACATAAAAAATGTCTATTAAATACAATGATCACTCATCAGGAATCGGGAAAAAAACATAAAGTAACAATAATTATTAAAAACTCTAAATTAGGAGTATGTTAATACATAATACACAAAAGTGTGCTTCAAAACATGATTCCTTCATGAAAAATGATACATGAGAACTAACTTAGTTGACAAACAATTATTTCAATCAGCCAATAACAAACAGTAACGTTTAAATTTAAATTACAAGTAAAATTTACGCGCTATTTAGTATCAATAGATGTCGCTGTAGCATACGCTGCATCGCGCTGTTAAGATTTTTCCTGGTTTAATACGGCTAAGGTGGATTTAAGGCCGGGTTGCTGTTAGTCGTAAGGTTGGTCTACTTATGAGTTTATACGGAACCCTCGGTGCGCGAGTCCGACTCGCACTTGACCGGTTTTTTTTTTAATTGACTTTGAAAACCCCTAAACAGCCAATCGGGGTGTTTGTGGTTGGAATATTGTCGCCATTTTCAGTGATTGTGTAAAGACAATTTTTGGGTGTGAAAATAACCTAAAAAGAGAACTGTGCAAAAATATTAAAGATATAACGATTTAATATAGTAATAATGATTAATTATTACGAATATAAATCAATTTAACTAGATTAGGGGTAACTTAATTTTATTTTGCATGATCCAATTAGTTTTAAAATAGGTAGTTTTCACGTTTGAACCTGTTGGCTAAAAATGCCAGCATTTAAAGCCTGAGTGACTTCACTAAGTAAAAAAAAAATAAAGAACCGCGAAAAAATTTTTCTTTGCTTTTTGAATGTCCATTAATCGTATTAAGCACAATATTTCAACAATTAATGTGTATAGTGCAACTTTATACCGAAAGTACGGAACAATAAATATTGTAATTTTGTGTAATAGAACGTCGTTTTTTTCCTCGCATTCAAAGTGAAAAGTAGAGTGTTTAACGCGGGACTAAACAACCATAATGACACTCGATCTATAGTCAACCTCGCTACGCTCGGGTGGCTAAACACCTCGTGTGATTATGGCTTGTTTTAGTGCCTAGTTGAACAATCTACTATTCTAAACTGCAGCATGAACTTCCATCAATGGAGTAAATCCTGTTTTCTGTCAGCCGGAGCAACATCTAAAACATTAGATGTATCTTCCTACAAATAATATGTATAAAGTATAAACTGATTTCATTAAACATGAAAATGAATTAATATACTAATTTTTACGCAATCTCATATTTTGCACCTTTGTAGAGTCTAAGAAGAAGAAAAATTAAGAAGAATCTCGCCAGATCATCTTGCTAACGTGATCAAGCCAAGTTTACCGGAGTGTACAAGAGGTGAATTTTACTAATAAAATTCACCTCTTGTACACTCCGGTAAACTCGAGACGGTAAATAACGGTACAATGTATTAATTAACGTATGTGTACGTGTTTACCCTGAGGCAAGTATCTTTTTGAATTTGGTATAATAACTGTGGAAAAATGTTCACTTATTGTTAAAGGCTATATTATAGATCTATACAGGCACTCCACGTTTCTGGGTTGACCTTTTTACTGGTTTCATAAAATTTCTAAGATCATTACCTATTTTTCGTTTACTTGTTACTATGACATTCTGAACACTGGACCACTATTGAGTAATACGTGATCATAGATTGGCACAAAAGAATTCACGATGAATTGTTGGTAATTTGCGGTGCCGAACATACGTATAATTCGGTAGGCATTTATTTTATCGCCCGTCATTATATCTGCGGGCGGTGCCGCGCCATGCGCGCTGAACCATTTATCAACAATATGCATTGTTTGAAAACAAACAAATAATCCTTGACCTGGGTACATAACGGTGGACCATTGTTCTAGGCTCCCGTAAGATTAAAAATTCGGAGTTTAATCGATACTCCAACAAATCGCCTAATCAAAACAACCCTTCGAATTGAAAATGTTAATCCAAATTGCTTTATTACTTATTTGATTTTGGAATTAATGAAAACAGCTAATTCCAATGACCTTTGCTTAAGTACAATTACAATCATGGCGATAAAAAAACCAACTGTTTTGATTTTTGAACTTGTCAAAAACATTTTTTATAAGCTCAGCTGAATTGTTTGAATAAAATTAAATAAAGATTGAAACAGACGTTTCACTTAATATTGCAAAAGTTTTTAAAACTTTTCTATTCAACCGACTAAATTTTTGTTTCGAACTTTGAATACTTTTGTAAAGATAAAGATTTAGTTGAGGCTTTTGAAGGGTTTTACTTTTACGTATTTATTAATTATAAGCTGTGGTATGTTTAGATTTCTGAGTACAAGGGGTTTTCTGGTTCATTTTGTCCAAGTTGCGAGTTTTCAGGGCGTTGAAGCTGATGCTATGTAAATACATAACTTCAGGAACTATGTGAAAACAAATTGGACGGTGTTATGCAATATCGTATCGCCATGGAAATCGCACTTAATTCGATATTACATAACTACGTACAATTATGTGCGGGTCGGCAAAAAGACCTATATTATGTGAATCATGACATGAATAAAAGATCTGAAGTTCACGGTAGTTGCTGAGAAATTGAGATCCGACCAAAGCATGAATGTAAACGCAATCGGGCAAAAAAGGGCCCGGGGCGAAAAACAGGTGGGCTTAGGTTTGGTTAGTTTTATGGTTAAAAGAAAAAGAGATTTATAAGGAATGATCTTATGATGCGTTCCTTTCTGTCAGCCAATAATCGATTAAAGCGATGTCTATTCAAAATTTCGTTGAAGTTTATCAAACAATCTCACGGTTGATTTCGATAGAATTAAGAATCGAACTAGGTAAGTACTGGCACCCAGTCTGAATTTTAATAGTAAAACCATCCATAATTATAAGGTCTATTTCTTATAGGCAGGGAGCGTACTTTTGGTGCCGGTGACAGGCAAATGACGTCATTCTACTTACAGGCTGATTTAGTTTAAGTAGGCATTACTTTGATTTGCTGTTACCGTAAATTATCGGTATCGGTTAAGTTATGAATTAATTAAATCTTTACTCTCATTGATTGGTGTCAATGGCAGAAGACATATTAGAAATAAAATTGTGTCCGTTGTGATTTCTTATTTATTTAAACGGCAACATTGGAAATATTAATTGGATATGTGATTTGTGATATATACCTATGCGATTTTATATATATTTTTGCGGTTCCTTCCGATTATTTTTCAAATTTCCCGTTAAATAAATAAGATAATACAGGCGTGACACACATCTTGATTTTAAAATGGCTTCTACTATTGAAAGTAGTGATAGAGTTAATTCCTAACTTTGACGATGCCGGTAATTTCCGGTAACTGTTAATCAATAAAAAAGTGAATCATGCTCTATATAGCTTGTCGTCATTTTTACGTCATCGGCACCAAACTTACGTTCCCTGTTTATAGGTATTTTGTATAAAAATAAATCTTCACGTCAATCTCAATACATCGCCGTCACCATTGATGCAAGAGCAATGAACGTTATATATATGAATGAAATTGCTAAAGTACCTAAATGGAACATTCGAGTAACGCGCATTTCGTCGAGCATAATAAATTGAAGTAAACGTGACACGTTTGAAGACTCCTTCGAGACGGTTTGAGGGTATCAATCTTACATTATTTAGGAATAAACCTAATCTAACCCACTGTATTTTAAGCGATATTTGGAGTAATCTTGAGATATCCATATCCCAAATTATTAACTAAGAAAATACACCGTTCTCAAAGGATAGGCAGGGAAAGCGAGGAAAGAAAATAAGTTTTCAATATTTCATTCATGGTAATTTGAAGTGACGAGCAAATCGATTTTAATTTTTGATGAGTGATGACACTTTAATGTTGCGTATGATTAAGAATTTCCATAATTTAAGAAAATGTATCACCATAATCCAATACTTATGAAATAAATTACCGGCTCGTGAAATTATTTGTTTTTTTTTTGTTGTTTTTTGTTTAGTCGGGTGAAAAGAAAATAATCTAATGTTACTAGCTCAACTTTTCATTTATTTAGAAGCAAATAATTAAAGAAACGTATTTTACACGGATAATTTATTTTCATAGAATGGCAACATATCAAGCTTGTGACGTCAGCATGTCGCAGGTGAAAAGAGGTCAATAATGTGTGTAGTCTCAGGAAGAATATGTCTGGTTTTCTTGTACTATGAGTAAAATAACGTTTTCCTTCTTATGTTTCTAAGTTAGGCGGGAAATTATAAATTTCCGCCCTCAGCGCCTCATTTAATTTACGGTACGTCAAACACGAATCTCATTTTCTTATTGGTAACTGGATAAATTTAACGCGATGGCAGCAATTGTTTTAGATTAACGAATAACAGGAAAAAAGTATAAAACATTATTTATTTACCTACTTTAAAAAAAAGGATTACAAACCTTAACCTAGACCTTATAGTTTTTTTTTACGTTGTGTTTTAGCTTAAGATATAACGATCCGACAGCAGTGCCAGATTGTTGTTTCGATTTAATTTATTAATTTCGACATTGACTTATAATAGACGTCAAGTTGCGATTGAAAATTCAAATTGAATCACTCACAAATTGCGTAGACATTGTGTCTTGGGATTGATTGACTATTCTGGTTAAGTATTACAGTCTTTCTAAATCACACTGCGAATTCGTGGAGCCATTCAGAATATCTTTATTTATTACACTGCCGTGTGAAAATCTTTGAATGAGTTTCTAATATTGAAATTGGTTATTAATTTAGAGTTGAATGATAAAAGAAGAAATAAGTGGGTAGCAGTGGCGTGGCGTAAAAGACATCCTTGGGCAAACCGGTGCAGATTTGGTGTACATTTTCCTTAAGAGCTGTAGAATGAGGTGCTCAAATGCCTGATATTATGCAAACCGGTAGGAATCGAGTTGTTTGGACGCCATGCTACTGGTAGGTAGGCACAGTGTCATTATTTGTTTATCCATTAATTGATTTCCTATTATACATTTTGCATAAGGCTTATATCGATACCTTTAGACTCAAAAGGCGTAAGCTTCATTAGAACCTACGGCGTTTACGTCCTTTGAGTCTAAAGGTATCGATCTAAAGATGAATAATATGATTGTGAGAAGAATCTCATTCACCTCATGTACCCCTTGGGACAAACCACTCGCTCCTTGAAGAGAAGTCATTGAAATAAAGTGGCAATCCTTTTTATACTACATCTTAAACGTTTTTATCGGATTAACCATAATCTATATAAATTATAATAATGTCGTCATCAAGACTATGTTTGTAGGCACGTTAAAGTTATTCAAAAAATCAACCATGAAGTGTAAATAATGAATAGTAAAACCTAAATAAATAGTTTTTTTAATATTTATCGGTTTGTTTGTTTGCTTGCGCCTTATGCAAAAACTACCAGACCAATTTGCATACATTTTTCTTCGGAAACAAATTTGTGCGGGCGTTGCCTAGTAATCTTTGGTAAAATCACTTTGGATGATTGATTTTGTGTTTTATTAATATAATATGAATATTTTTGCACTCTCATTAATCATTCGCTTATAAAATTTTTAAGTGAAGCAAATATATTTCGCCATTTCATGATATGTCTAAGATTTGGCCAGGTATATCACGAAGTGCCTAATAATAAATACGGCAGATCGATGAGAGCAACGTATTCGTCGATTTTCTTAGCTTACCGCTTAGCTATACCGGGCAGATCGTAAAGCACTGGTGGCTCAGGAAATGGCGGCATTTCATGATTTGCCTAGGAATATCATGATATGGCGAATCAATGTGAACTTATCGCGATCAATTGAGGGACCACCTTCTGCATGCTACTTTGTCTTATTGAGTTAGCAGAAAGGAGTCACAATTAATGAAATTAGTTTTACAAATCTTTTACTAAGAGTAGCCATTTACAGCAGTTGTAAATTTTAAGTATATTACAGTGGCGTGGCGTAAGCCGGCATCCTTGGGCAAGCTGGTGCAGATTTGGCGTACATTTTCCTTAAGAGCTGTAGAATAAGGTTGGTCAAATGCCTGATATTAGGCAAGCCGGTAGGAATCCAGTTCTTTGGACGCCACGCCACTGGTAGATTATTATATATGGATACCTGACGGTCCACCTTTAACAGAATGTAACTTTTGAGTGCCGACTTTTACAAATTAGAGGTTGAATTTACAATCGTTTGAGAACGTTTACTATAGACTGACACATTCAATGGCTCGAAATTCCAACGTGGACCCTCAATGGGAACGCACATGGCGAATTATACGATCGGGTGACGAATTATGTGAATCATGACATGAATAAAAGATCTGAAGTTCACGGTAGTTGCAGAGAAATTGAGATCCGACCAAAGCATGAATGTAAACGCAATCGGGCAAAAAAGGGCCCGGGGCGAAAAACAGGTGGGCTTAGGTTTGGTTAGTTTTATGGTTAAAAGAAAAAGAGATTTATAAGGAATGATCTTATGATGCGTTCCTTTCTGTCAGCCAATAATCGATTAAAGCGATGTCTATTCAAAATTTCGTTGAAGTTTATCAAACAATCTCACGGTTGATTTCGATAGAATTAAGAATCGAACTAGGTAAGTACTGGCACCCAGTCTGAATTTTAATAGTAAAACCATCCATAATTATAAGGTCTATTTCTTATAGGCAGGGAGCGTACTTTTGGTGCCGGTGACAGGCAAATGACGTCATTCTACTTACAGGCTGATTTAGTTTAAGTAGGCATTACTTTGATTTGCTGTTACCGTAAATTATCGGTATCGGTTAAGTTATGAATTAATTAAATCTTTACTCTCATTGATTGGTGTCAATGGCAGAAGACATATTAGAAATAAAATTGTGTCCGTTGTGATTTCTTATTTATTTAAACGGCAACATTGGAAATATTAATTGGATATGTGATTTGTGATATATACCTATGCGATTTTATATATATTTTTGCGGTTCCTTCCGATTATTTTTCAAATTTCCCGTTAAATAAATAAGATAATACAGGCGTGACACACATCTTGATTTTAAAATGGCTTCTACTATTGAAAGTAGTGATAGAGTTAATTCCTAACTTTGACGATGCCGGTAATTTCCGGTAACTGTTAATCAATAAAAAAGTGAATCATGCTCTATATAGCTTGTCGTCATTTTTACGTCATCGGCACCAAACTTACGTTCCCTGTTTATAGGTATTTTGTATAAAAATAAATCTTCACGTCAATCTCAATACATCGCCGTCACCATTGATGCAAGAGCAATGAACGTTATATATATGAATGAAATTGCTAAAGTACCTAAATGGAACATTCGAGTAACGCGCATTTCGTCGAGCATAATAAATTGAAGTAAACGTGACACGTTTGAAGACTCCTTCGAGACGGTTTGAGGGTATCAATCTTACATTATTTAGGAATAAACCTAATCTAACCCACTGTATTTTAAGCGATATTTGGAGTAATCTTGAGATATCCATATCCCAAATTATTAACTAAGAAAATACACCGTTCTCAAAGGATAGGCAGGGAAAGCGAGGAAAGAAAATAAGTTTTCAATATTTCATTCATGGTAATTTGAAGTGACGAGCAAATCGATTTTAATTTTTGATGAGTGATGACACTTTAATGTTGCGTATGATTAAGAATTTCCATAATTTAAGAAAATGTATCACCATAATCCAATACTTATGAAATAAATTACCGGCTCGTGAAATTATTTGTTTTTTTTTGTTGTTTTTTGTTTAGTCGGGTGAAAAGAAAATAATCTAATGTTACTAGCTCAACTTTTCATTTATTTAGAAGCAAATAATTAAAGAAACGTATTTTACACGGATAATTTATTTTCATAGAATGGCAACATATCAAGCTTGTGACGTCAGCATGTCGCAGGTGAAAAGAGGTCAATAATGTGTGTAGTCTCAGGAAGAATATGTCTGGTTTTCTTGTACTATGAGTAAAATAACGTTTTCCTTCTTATGTTTCTAAGTTAGGCGGGAAATTATAAATTTCCGCCCTCAGCGCCTCATTTAATTTACGGTACGTCAAACACGAATCTCATTTTCTTATTGGTAACTGGATAAATTTAACGCGATGGCAGCAATTGTTTTAGATTAACGAATAACAGGAAAAAAAAATATAAATATTATAAAACATTATTTATTTACCTAATTTAAAAAAAAGGCTTACAAACCTTAACCTAGACCTTATAGTTTTTTTTTACGTTGTGTTTTAGCTTAAGATATAACGATCCGACAGCAGTGCCAGATTGTTGTTTCGATTTAATTTATTAATTTCGACATTGACTTATAATAGACGTCAAGTTGCGATTGAAAATCCAAATTGAATCACTCACAAATTGCGTAGACATTGTGTCTTGGGATTGATTGACTATTCTGGTTAAGTATTACAGTCTTTCTAAATCACACTGCGAATTCGTGGAGCCATTCAGAATATCTTTATTTATTACACTGCCGTGTGAAAATCTTTGAATGAGTTTCTAATATTGAAATTGGTTATTAATTTAGAGTTGAATGATAAAAGAAGAAATAAGTGGGTAGCAGTAGCGTGGCGTAAAAGACATCCTTGGGCAAGCCGGTGCAGATTTGGTGTACATTTTCCTTAAGAGCTGTAGAATGAGGTGCTCAAATGCCTGATATTATGCAAATCGGTAGGAATCGAGTTGTTTGGACGCCACGCTACTGGTAGGTAGGCACAGTGTCTTTATTTGTTTATCCATTAATTGATTTCCTATTATACATTTTGCATAAGGCTTATATCGATACCTTTAGACTCAAAAGGCGTAAGCTCCATTAGAACCTACGGCGTTTACGTCCTTTGAGTCTAGAGGTATCGATATAAAGATGAATAATATGATTGTGAGAAGAATCTCATTCACCTCATGTACCCCTTGTTACAAACCACTCGCTCCTTGAAGAGAAGTCATTGAAATAAAGTGGCAATCCTTTTTATACTACATCTTAAACGTTTTAATCGGATTAACCATAATCTATATAAATTATAATAATGTCGTCATCAAGACTATGTTTGTAGGCACGTTAAAGTTATTCAAAAAATCAACCATGAAGTGGAAATAATGAATAGTATAACCTAAATAAATAGTTTTTTTTAATGTTTATCGGTTTGTTTGTTTGCTTGCGCCTTATGCAAAAACTACCAGACCGATTTGCATACATTTTTCTTCGGGAACGAATTTGTGCGGGCGTTGCCTAGTTATCTTTGGTAAAATCACTTTGGATGATTGATTTTGTATTTTATTAATATCATATGAATATTTTTGCACTCTCATTAATCATTCGCTTATAAAATCTTTAAGTGAAGCAAATATATTTCGCCATTTCATGATATGTCTAAGATTTGGCCAGGTATATCACGAAGTGCCTAATAATAAATACGGCAGATCGATGAGAGCAACGTATTCGTCGATTTTCCTAGCTTACCGCTTAGTTATACCGGGCAGATCGTAAAGTAGTAGCACTGGTGGCTCATGAAATGGCGGCATTTCATGATATGCCTAGGAATATCATGATATGGCGAATCAATGTGAACTTA
Source organism: Eudemis profundana (assembly GCA_947034925.1). NCBI lineage: Eukaryota > Metazoa > Arthropoda > Insecta > Lepidoptera > Tortricidae > Eudemis > Eudemis profundana. The sequence goes on from OX344798.1 coordinate 18,031,916, forward strand.
TCGCGATCAATTGAGGGACCACCTTCTGCATGCTACTTTGTCTTATTGAGTTAGCAGAAAGGAGTCACAATTAATGAAATTAGTTTTACAAATCTTTTACTAAGAGTAGCCATTTACAGCAGTTGTAAATTTTAAGTATATTACAGTGGCGTGGCGTAAGCCGGCATCCTTGGGCAAGCTGGTGCAGATTTGGCGTACATTTTCCTTAAGAGCTGTAGAATAAGGTTGGTCAAATGCCTGATATTAGGCAAGCCGGTAGGAATCCAGTTCTTTGGACGCCACGCCACTGGTAGATTATTATATATGGATACCGGACGGTCCACCTTTAACAGAATGTAACTTTTGAGTGCCGACTTTTACGAATTAGAGGTTGAATTTACAATCGTTTGAGAACTTTTACTATAGACTGACACATTCAATGGCTCGAAATTCCAACGTGGACCCTCAATGGGAACGCACATGGTGAATTATACGATCGGGTGACGACATATTATCTACGGCGCAGGGTGCTGCGACAGCTGCGTCACTGAATCACGCAGCCGAAACTATAGATTCTGGTCGTATTTTAGAGGTTAGTATTTTGTTGATAAACAAGGTGCACACAAGTTACTAATTATCGTCGACGAAGTCCTGGGTTGAGACACATAGGATACTCTTAATGTCGGTAAAGCGTTCCCTTAGAATAATAACGGGAACAACGCAAGTGAAGCCACGGGTAGATGCAAAATGTAATTCAAGAAGAAATAGTCTTATTAATTGATTTGCCTAAACGTTGCTAGGCAAATCATCAAACGATGAGCTTTGAACGATATGGCGGATGCTAGCTAGCCAAATCATGAAATGGCGGCGTTTCATGATATGCCTAGGAATTTCATGATTTGGCGAATTCTATTTACGATCGGCCGCCGACAGATACTAGACTACTGTACTGTATTACCATGGGTGCAATAAATGATTATGATTACATAGTTTAATATATAAGGAGCCTACATTATTATTTAATAGCTGATCTAAATTAAACTAAGATGCATGATAATGAATGGCCTGAATGGGCACAATGCACGTATGCCACACGGCCCCAGCATAATACAATGCATGCATTCAGCACCACTTATTAAACTGTCTCTATTATCATTTTTCGTCGCCATATTTTGCTCCCGGCAATAATTTCAAAAGACTAATAAACTCCCTTAATGACTCTATAGAAAAGCTATTATTCTGTAATTGAGCGATTTGCGGGCGTAAGGCTGGCGTTGTTTACCTACCTACTGTTTTAGGCCGCGTTTCCATCACGGATGTGCGAGGATGCGTAGCGAGGGATGTATTGTCATAACCAATAGAAACACTTCATTTACCTATCCTCGCTCAGCGCAGCTCTAGTGGAAACAGCTCAGCGGAGCGAGGATAGGTAAATGAAGTGTTTCTAGTGGTTCATGACAAACACATCCCTCGCTACGCATCCTCGCACATCCCTGGTGGAAACGCAGCCTTCAGTACAAACACGAACGCAATTTAATAGGGATGATGACTGGGTTAAAAATATGTAATTCTATTTAGTCCGTCAGTTAGATTATGGAAAAATATGGGACACGTATTTTTTGGTTTATCAAAATATTAAAAATCGACAAAGTTATAGATCATCAAAGTTCTGGAGTGGGGGCTTGTGACGTCACTCTTGAGTACAATTTGTACTCAAGAGTGACGTCACTCGAAACTTCTAAGCACTCTATCCTCGTCAGTTTTTGTTTGTCAAACAAAACAAAAAATACGTGTACAATATTTTTTCATAATGTAACAGACGGACTAAACAGTTTTTTTTAGTCATCTAGCCTATTGAGCATTGGCCTATCATACTCCATTTAAATATATCATTGGCAGATTTGTGTAGTGATAAATTTGAATGCATTAAATCACTTTCAAAAATTAATTATTGTTGCGTTGTTGTTTGTAGGTTTTAGTGGCACTATTTTATATTTATATCCTATATCGTAGGTCGGAAGTGCATAAGCCAGGCGCTTTACAGGGGACACGTGAAAGGACTTTACCTACATACTCCTACTTTACATTTGAATACGGATCGTAAAAGAAACAGCTATAAAATAGCCGTCTTTGTTGCACATAATTAACCGAGCCATATATGACTAAGTAAAGAACATTATAATACAAAACTATATTTAAAATATATTTAAAACAAATCTTATCTTGTTAATACAGTTTTAACATTCATGTAAGATATTCCAAAATATAATAAAAAATTACTACGAACGTGTACGACCCAAAAACCCTATTAGCACTGTAATAGGAATACTTAATGGAATGTGAAGGTTAGGGTAGGATCCCAAGAATAGGATTATTATTATAAAGACTATTCTCACAGAATAACTTAGTTTCCCTTCGCTACCTTTGTTTTAATATGATCGTGTCATACCAACGACGAAATTTGATACGACGTTATTTCTTCACGTTTATCTCTGAAAGAAAAGGGCTTGGCCTCGTAAGCAAAATTTCATTTAAGAAATATTTCGTCTCGTTAACAAATTGCTATGTTTTGTGTGTATACCGTGTTATTTTGTTTCCTTACAATTATTTATCCATTATACTCGACCAAATCCTATAAGTAAATATTTTTTAGCATTTATTCTAATGAGTAACCTTAAGAGAGATGATGAAAAAGGAATATTTCTCGTTACGCAGGAAAACGACCCAAGTTATTTCATTATAACATCGCTTAGTAGCTTTAATGTAATGTTCAAATAGCGTGGATAATATTAAGATTGCTAACAACATGTAAAGAATCCATCCGTGCCACGTCAGCGTAGTTTCCTTGTTATATTATTTTGAATTTCAGAAGCACCTAATGGTATGAAAAACTCATACATTGTTGTGGTTGTTCATACATATCAAGGTAAATTAGATCCCTCCGATCCAGCCGTTTATCTAACAATTAAAGAAAAATAATAGTAGTGATTGGGTTCCAAGGGAGCAAAATTATGTATTTACGGCGAGGGCGTATATTGAATCCTGAACGAAGCGAAGGATTATACAATAGAATCCCGAGCGTAGCGAGGGATACTAAAGTATAATTCGGAGCGTTGTGAGGGATTCAAGTGTTAACTTCCGTAGTGAAAATAATTTTGCTACCTTGTGACACATGCTGCTTTTCACACCGACTATGAGGAAAATTCAAATACAAACGCTACCTACCAAAATAACGAAATACTGGGTGTCTCAAAACTATGCCACATGAAGGAAAAGTACCTCAAATATTGTAAATAGAATGTTTTGCTGAAAGAAACTTTTTTATTATTTTTAAAAGTAAGTCATACTGCATTTAAAGGTTTTCTAAAAATTACTTGCTTCGTCGGGAAATAGAACCGACTCAAATGTAAAAAAACAACACCCCGTATTTTTATGATGACAATCGAAATAGTGAATAAAAACAAAAAAATCCTCTTATGTAACATAGTATTTAAAAAAGAAGAAATCGCTTAAAATATTTGATATAAATGTTAAAAAAATTATTTCCCATACAAAACAGTAATTTAAAAAAAAATTGAATGCAGTATTAGGTACTTACTTTAAAAAATAAAATGAAGTCTCCTTTCAGCAAAATATCCTATCTCCAATATTTGAGGTAAGTACTTTCCTTTCTTGGGGCATAGTTTTGGGACACCCGGTATATACATACTTAGTTACTTAATCTAAGAGCATCACACATTATTATTCAAAATGAAATGTTAAATTGTTTTTCTACTCCTGTACTGTTATCTGTCTTTTACTTGGTCACGAACACTAATATAAGAACAAACATAATATGAGTTCAGAGAAGTCTATACTCTATGCCCCATAACAGCACTAGTGTCGTTATAGTCACTTTACGTTATTGCTAGCATCCACAGACTTCTAAATCTAGGTTAAACTTAGGTCAAGGATTAAGCGCTCAATTCTAACTTCACGATAAAAATTCACAACTACCAACTTAACAAACAATTAAATTCCTACGATTCATAAGAAAAACAAAACTTTCCGAATTGAATTAATTGATGCCAACATAAAAAAAAAGTATTTTAATTATCGTCACATCGTGTCACCAGCCATATCAAAAAAAAGTTTACCACAGACACAACTGTCATGCCGGCTGTACACACTCGGAGAGACCGGACGAGACACACGTGACGTCCATGTATTTTATATTTTAACCTAGTCGTAGAAAAAGTATTGTATGCAACGTTGTATAATTAAGTCAAAAAACGCTCATTGCGTCTCTATTTGCGATACCTACTCGCCGCATTCGCGGCTCGTATCGCAACTCACGCAATTCGCATTTTTTGAACCTTCTTATACAACTGTTGCATAAAATACTATAAATTTATAGTCTATTATTATTTTATATAACGATTATCATATTTTATGGACGGGACGAAAATATCACTTCCATATTATATGTATTTATGGCTCTCACCTGCGGCTCGGACTGCAAACACCTGTGATCTGGACAATTCCTTATTATACTGCCCTCTGTGTGTAATCACTTCACTACATAGTATAAAACAAAATCGCTTTCTCTGTCCCTATGTCCCTATGTATGCTTAAATCTTTAAAACTACGGAACGGATTTTGATGCGGTTTTTTTTTAATAGATAGAGTGATTGAAGAGGAAGGTTTATATGTATAATACATGCATAATATAATAGAGAAACACCGTGCGAAGCCGAGGCGGGTCGCTAGTATACTAATAAAGCTGGTATGGCATATTCGAAGCGGGTTCAAACTAAAAAAAAATACCCTGTTGTCCTTGAACAGAAAAGTACCACTTTGATCCCTCTTATGAGGGAGCAAAATATTTTTTTCTGAATAGGAGGTATGTTTGTTTTGATCCCAGATTAGTACATTATGATACAAGTGTGCGAAGTTGGTCATTACAGTCGAGGCGGTATTGCACAGCCCGAGCCGCAAGGCGAGGGCTGTAATAGAGCCAAGACTGTAATGAACAAAGCACACGCGTATCATACGACGTTTTTCAACACACTTGCGAGGAAAAAAACAATTAGGTAGGTATAAAATACATTTTTAATTACTAAAGCAATTATTGAAAGTACAATTACTAAAATGATACGCAACAGTTTTTGTTGGATGTTGCACAGTATGTGTTACCTATAGTATTATTAAAAATTTCACTGTGGTGTTCTTGAGTAACTGTAAATGTTGGAGATAGTGATACATTCCCATAGGAGGTGGATGGTCGTTCTAATTCTCCTTTAGTCAGAGTAGGCGGCACACAAAAATCACTGGCATATGAGGTAGAAGGTTGCGGTTCGGGACAAAACTTCTTAGAAGGTGGCTCTAAATTGATTGCTTGTTGTTGGGTGCAAATCTAACTGTACTTCGTCACTTGTACTCGACGTTTTCAGTCACAAATCAGCAAATTATAAACGAACAAATGTTTGCACAAAATGGCGCGGAGGTTTATTTTTTCGCGCGCCGTATCTTTGGTTGAATAACTATGCGCGCGCAGATTAAGTCCAGAGGCACCGAACACCGCCATTCAGCCACAATATATTAAACTAAATAATTATGTATTTCTAATAAGAATTTACGGTAGTTAATATTGTATTTTTTAAATGCTTAAATAGATAATTAGATGAAGTATAATCTTATCTTATCGGATTTTGACTACAACAAGTTTATTTATATACAAAATAATAAATCTTTTGGTAGGTAACAACCTCTTTACGGATATTAAAAAAAAAGTGGAATAAGAAAAACACTAGTGCGGCAATGAAAAGTAAAACGCACTAGTGTGTAATAAACCGCATTCCGGGCGTAAGACCAAAGAAAAAATAGCAACTTTACGAGCAAGTGTGTTGAAATAGTACATTACACAACTAGGGAGATAATACAAAGAAAGGCCGAGATCGCAGAAGTTTGCGGCCCGAGCTGCAAGCGAGGGACGTAAATATGCGATCGAGGGCTTTCTTTATTACCTCCCGTGTTGTGTACATCATTTTATGTCTACACTTGGCCAGAAAGCGGCTTTTTCCGTACGCGCAGCGTGCGGAATAAGCCACTTTATGGCCAGGTGTGGCATAAAAGTACATTACACAACTAGAGTGGTAATACAAAGAAAGGCCGAGATGATGTGCACAACACGGGAGGTAATAAAGAAAGTCCTCGATCGCATATTTACGTCCACCGCTTGCAGCTCGGGCCGAAAACTTCTGCGATCTCGGCCTTTCTTTGTATTACCACCCTAGTTGTGTAATGTAACTAATGTACTATTTTGTGCACTTTAGGGTGTGTAAGTCTAGCGTGATGTTTACATAGTAGTCTCTTTTTACCAGGAAGAGAAAGATCAGTTGCTGACAACCAACTGCTGGATTACACAAATTTGGATGGACTACCACCTGCGTTGGAACGCGAGTGACTTCGACGGTATTGGCGTCATCAGGATACCGTACGAGAGGGTCTGGAAACCAGATATTATTCTTTACAACAAGTAAGTTATTTTTAGCTTTAAGCTTTAAGTAATAAATAACTTTCGATACCTAACATACGTTTGGTTTACAATTTTAACTTTTACTAGGTAGTTCAGTTCAAGCTGTGTGTTCGAAATGATTACGACACAAATTTTCATTCCCTACTCTTTGGGAGGCAAATTTCTGCTTTCAATGCTCGTCTGAAATACGCGTATACATCTTAGATCGCATAGTATATCACACAATAGCATACTACATATATTATCGTCAATATCGAATTTATATAAATTTTGTACTAATCGCATGTTTTAGAGCCAGCTCTATGTTGGAGCCATTTACTTTTGATTACGCCATCTTTTCTGTACAGCACATAAAGAAATAAAGAACTATGAGCAGGTGTGTATAAATATACGGTGTTTTTTTATTAATTTAGTATTTAATGAGTTCTATTGCCGTACGTTGTCATATATTTTATTATTTCCCTATAATTATTCGTGTATAATTTAAACGAGCTGAAAAAAGGATTTTTATGCTAATAGACAATGTAATTTCTCTAAACCAAAAACGAAAAAAACCGGGCGTTTCAAAATTACCCAATTCCATGAGAATTATTGGCAAACCGCGTTAGGTACAAGCCGGCGGGGATTTCCATTATTTTAAAGGTACTTATTTTACAAACACAGAAGCCCTTCGAGTGTTGTTTCATCCTGGTGATTTTAATGAAGCACTTAAAAAGATATTCCGGAGTGATAATTAAATCGTTTATATAAAACGATTTATAAAACCTTTGAATTTGTTTTGTATCTTGTGACAGCTGTCGCTAATTAAGCGATAATAAATTTTTCAAACAAATGTTGGCTTTATTGTAAACATTGTTAAGGAAATACTAATGTTAGCGCCTTTCTGATATGGCTGTCAGTTAAATAAATTGGAAATAAATCAGGCTTTGAATTCGGATTGTTTGCTCAACAACCATCAAAGAACGAAAGATGAAAAGGACAATGATAATTGAAAACCAGTGATTCGTCGAGAAATGGTATCCTTATCGATAAGATATTTATTATTGTATATAGATAGATATTTAATTAATTTATATATTTAATAAATAATAACTATTAATTTATGCTTGTCTACACTACAATAAAACGTCCCGGCTTTCATGAAGATCTTGTTCAATGTAGGACAAAAGCCTTTAACTGGATAATAAACTTAACAAGTTCTTAACTGCTGTGGTTGAGGAAATCTTTGTTAAATTTTGTTTACTTAGCGTTACGTTGGCGTAAAACTAAAAACTTATTAAAGTTGACTAAGATATTGTTCAACATAATAACTTGACTAAGATATTTTCCTATGTACATTATAAAAGTTACTCATTTCCATGAACTAGATTACTTCATTAGAACCTATAACAAATTCCGAGCGACAATCTGAAAAAATTGACGATACGTTAAGCCTAGTGCGAGTGACACCGCCTACGAAGCAAGATGTCCCAGGTTCAAATCCTTGTTAGGGCCAATTATTTGTGTGATGAGCACGAGTACGACATTTTGCTTCTGTGTCATGGATGTTTTCTAATTTATTTGTCTATATATACATATAACTTTGTTACATTTGTGTAGGATTGTCCTACAATATTATATTTTTAAGTATATTTACGATTTAACTAAGGCTACTCACGGGTAATTGAGCTTGTTTCTGAAAAGAAGTCCATTAAGTTGTGTTTAAATGCCGTCTAAACTTTCCACTTTGTAACCAAACCTTTGCTGCTGTCATTATCTGTCCGTTTTGTCACCGCGGCTAACCGCTAGTTAATGGATTTCTTTTAGGAAAAACGCTCAAATCTCGAATAGAAACGCTTTCTAAAAATTAACATTATTATTTTAATTTTTTTCATCACACTTGCTCGTAAAGGGTGTTATAACACGCGCGCTTATAGACCAACTCGAGCCGATTTACCCCCCGTGGGTTACAAATATCTATAACTCCCACGGGAGGAAAAACTGTATGAAAATCTATAACTCCCTCGGGAGTTATGAGTTTAGTTTTAAAAGTCGTACGTCATTTCAGACTAAGGAGGTTTCGAATCAGCCAAGGCTATTTCACATCTTAAAAACTTGGCTACAAAACCAATTTTAGTATAAATAAAACTTATATGGTATATTTTACTATTATTTCCGTAGTTTTTGCGATTATTTTAATGCAATTAAATTAATTTAGTTTAAAATTTTATTTTGAAAATCGGTACAATCTGGCGACATTGCCTGTCAAGTTTAAAAACTAAACGCAGTTCTTAGCATTATCTGTGGAAGTCTATATTGAAAAAGTTGACAGTTGAAGTTGTCTCTTAGCGGGTGCGTTTAGTTTATTTCATTTTTATGTTTTATTTTTTTTTCCTCGCAAATGTGATGAAAAACATTGTGTGTATCACGGGCAGTAAGAAGATTACAAACTCGAGTCATTAAAAGCCCTCCGCCTACGGCGTCGGGCTTCTAATAGACTCTCGTTAGTAATCCCCTTCTTACTACCCTCGGTGCACAATGTACTATTTCTATTCTGATAGATTATTTTTTCAGCGCGGACCCAAATTATCGGTCAGCAGTAATCAACACCAACGTCATAGTGCGGCACACGGGCGAGGTGACGTGGCTCAGCCACGGAATCTACGTGTCCGTGTGCGACATTAACGTGGAACAGTTCCCCTTCGACGTGCAGCTCTGCACCATGAAGTGGGCCTCATGGACTTATGATGGCTTTCAGGTACTTGAACTGGTATTTACACTTAGCTTATTTCTGAGAGCGGCCTTTTAGGTACTCATTTAGTTTTCGCGCCTTTTCGTGACTCACTAAAACGATAGAGAGGCACACAAGCGAGTTGACATGACTTAGCCGAGGGATCCAGTTCCACTTCTAAGTTCTAGTGCAGCTTTGTACCATGAATAGACCTCGTTGGCGTTGACGCTTTATTATTTCTGTCACGAAAACAATATATTTTCTTTATTTATTATATTAATTAGTTATAATAGGTAAATAAGGAATTACGTACCTATTGGTCTGCATAGTGGTTTGCATTATATTTGACTGTTTTTTAAAAAATATAATAATATCACGCAATATCACGGCTGGAGGTAAATGATTGTAGAGTTTATAATATATTTTTAGCTTTAAGTCTAATTATATTTCGACAACGCATTTTTTATAGTAGCACCTAAGCTGCCATACTTAAAACCACTTTAAATACAATTGTTTATTTATTTTCATCACACTTGCTCGTAAAGCGTGTATAAACACGCGGGCTTTCAGACCAGGTCGAGCCGATTTACCTCCCGTGGCTTGTAAAAATCTATAACTCCCACGGGAGGAAAAACTGTATGAAAATCTTTAACTCCCTTATGAGTTTAGTTTTAAAATGTAGAATCTACCCGTCAGTCATTTCAGACTAAAGAAGAATCAAATCAGCCAAGGTTTATTTTATCATTATTACATTTATTATTATTATCACATCTTCAAAACTTAGCTACAAAACAAATTTTAGTGTGTATAAGACTTATATGGTATATTTTACTATTATTTCAGTAATTTTTGCATTATTTTAATGCAATTAAATTAATTTAGTTTAAAAATTTATTTTGAAAATCAGTACAATCTGGCGGTATTGCCTGTCAAGTTTGAAAACTAAACGTAGTTCTTAGCATTATCTGTGGAAGACTATACTCATTGAAAAGTTAACAATAAATAATTTGATTTTTGTCTTATTTTTTTTCCTCGCAAATGTGTTGAAAAACATTGTGTGTATCACGGGCAGTAAGGGGATTACAAACTCGAGTCATTAAGAGGAAACAGGAGGGCAGTTTTTCCATACAAACGTAGTCCCCTGTTTCCTCCCTGGATAATCCCAGTAGAGCAATCATTTTTTGTCCAAAAATCTATGGCTACTATTGATATGTTCCTATGTTTTCCTTTTTACGATAAATTGATTCTCAAATGAGATATTAACCTTCAAAAACCTAAAAAAAATTCAAAAAAAGTTCACACATCCACACATCCAGAAAACAAATTTGACTAGATTATTAAAAAAAAAGAAAACATAGGAACATGGCCAAAGCCTTTCTTTAATGTTTAATGAAAAAATTAGTTAAATAGGTTAAGTTTTGGGGAAGAAATCAGGGGACTACGAAACGTTGTTTTCATGAAATTTTAAAAGGTATTTTCGGTCCAAGCTGCAGTTGTCTCTATCGCGCTCTGCAGGTGAGAGGCGGGCAGTGTGGGATAGCGACACATTTTACAAATACCTAATTTTCAATTCTCTCGACCACTGTTTCCTCTTAAAAGCCCTCGTAATAGACTCTCGTTGGTAATCCCCTTCTTACTACCCTCGGTGCACAATGTACTATTTCATCAAACTTGCCCGGGGTGTTATAACACGCAGGGAGTGGGAGTTAAAGAAATCTAAATGAAAATCTATTACTCCCGAAGGAGTTATGAGTTTAGTTTTAATAGTAGATATATTACACAACTAGGGTGGTATAACAAAGAAAGGCCGAGATCTCAGATGTTTACGGCCCGAGCTGCAAGCGAGGGACGTAAATTTGCGATCAAGGGCTTTCTTTATTACCTCCCGTGTTGACGTACATCATTTTATGTCTACACTTGGCCAGAAAGCCGCTTTTTCCGTACGATATAGTACGTATAGACTCTCATTAATAACCCCTTCTTACTACCCTTAATGCACAATGTACTTTAGGTTTTGTACCCTACTCTTTATAAAATAGTTCAAACCGACTCCTTAAGCTAGGCACTACGCGATATAAATACATAATAAGCCGCTGCAATCGGTTGGTAGTGGTGACAGGTTTATTATGCCTATATTTCACCATCAAAGCTAAGGCTCGCCATTGTGTTCTGTATCTTAATCGCCAGATGACACTAAATACTTAGAAAGGAGTTATCTTACATTTTTAATTACGAAAGAAAGGATATTTTTAACAGAGTTTTGTGAAGTAAAACAGAACAAAGGGGAGGCGTACTCAGACACCTGAAGAGGAAAAATTTACATTCAAATATTTCCTTCATTTGTCAGAAAGATGCTTTAACAAAAGCTGCCCTCATTTCGGTTTGTCGAGTTTTATGGCTGCAATGTGAAATTTAATTTAAGCAATGACATTGCAACAACACTGACCTGCTTGCAATTTTTTTCCGGTGAGCTTATACAGGTTGTAGTTCTATGGAAGGGGCATTTTTAGAATCCATAATAAGCGGGCTCAAAGGCACAATCCTGTTTGTGTCCCCTGTGTAGGTGATTCACGATTCTCGTGCAGTAAATGCGGACGGATATGTCATTCTCGGATCGGGCTGTTTAGTCACGAAAGGCGTTGCCTTTCTCGTACCGACGCTGCTTAAATCGTCTGTCAAGACGCAAAGGCCCTATGATAGTTTGCAGTCTAGTTTATTGTATCTTTTTGTTTACTATAGTAATTCAACTTCGTCAAATGCCGCATAATCTTACATTACGTGATATTTACGCATTTAGCCACTTTATTGGCTGTCATTTAGGTACTTAATATTATAGAATGATGCGCCAATAACGCTTAAAAGACGTTCGTTAAGCTCGAATTTCTAAGAAGCGGTGTCGAGTAAATTAGAAATACCGCGATACCACGATATTAATGTAGACAGTAAATCTCTCCCTTCCACCGCGGTGAGTTGCATGGCGGACCCGCAATGACTTTCCTGGAAATTGTTATTTTAAAATGAATAAAATTTCCAGTCGCTTAAATGAATACATTTAGTTATACTTATACCAAGTGGTTCGTGTAATATTACACTTGGCGCTGGCTAGCCAGTTTTGCTTGAACTTGGCTTGACACAGCTTCTTTTTATACAATGTCAAAATGTTCACGTATGCAGCATACTCAACATGGTAGAGGTAGAGTGCGACTACGCAAAGTTAACAGAGGTCAAAAAAAGGTTTTATTAAAAAAATGCAACATCACAAGAAAGAGGATTAATTAGTCTTGATACTTGGCAAATATCTTTCCGTTTAATAAACTAGTATATAATGTGTCTACATACCTACTGAAATAAATATTCAGGACAGTTTTCAAATCGATCTAGTCCTAACCAAACTAAGCAATGCTTTATATATACATATGTACATATTTTAATATTATAAATACATAGAAATTATCCAAGACCCTTGAACAAATCGCTTAGTTTGGTTGGAACTAGATCGATGTGTGCAAGACTGACGCAGATATTTATTTCAGTAGCTATAGACATATTTTGTAATAAAGGGAATAATTATTGCCAAGTACCAAGATTAAATAATACACTTGTTGTAGTTTCTCCATGTTGCCATGTATATGTTTTTTAATAAAAACTTTTTTCGGGATCTGCAAACTTAGCATAGTCCGACTATACCCTTATTATAAATTTTAGTCATTTTAAATTCTTTGGTGGCACGGTAATTAGTGTAACTAATTTTATTCTATTTGATGGACAACGTTAATTAATTTAATTTGATTGTTGTCAAATAAAGCCCTTTTGTTCAGTGGTACGTAGAATTGCTAACAAAATTAAAGCTGTTCAATTTTAGTGTACTTACTAATCATAACGTAATCAATTGTAATGTTTATATAATTTTTAAAGAAAAAAAAATCAAAGGGCAAAAAACAATGCGTGTTATTAATTTCCAGACTAAAGCAAAGCGTCGCGTCGTCTAAAAAGTATCTCAAAGAATATTCTTTAGACGGGTAGTCATTTATCACAATATTATTCTGCGATTTTCAGAACACTTCTTTTAATTATCTTCCATGCCATTATTTATTTTGTGAATCGTACCTTTTAAGCATACTTAGTGATAGAATTAGGAATATTAAGACTGCTTTTCGTATATACGAAAAGCGATCCTAATATTCCGAATTGTCTTCAATGTTTCTCTTCAAAGTGTCTTAAATATTTCTGTGCAAAGTACAAAGTGTGCAGTTGTCCGCACATGAGGAAAATATAGTTTAAGCCAGACTTGGCCATAAAGTAGCTTTTACCGCACGCTACGCGTACGGAAAAACCCGCTTTCTGGCCAAGTGTAAACGTAAAATGATGTACACAACACGGGAGGTAATAAAGAAAGTCCTCGATCGCATATTTACGTCCCTCACTTGCAGCTCGGGCCATAAACATCTGCGATCTCGGCCTTTCCTCGTTTTACCACCCTAGTTGTTTAATGTACTATTTAACTCACCACGCTTGTTTATCTTTTTTCCCTACAGATTTAGCCACACTATTGAGTAACACTTTTCTAGCTTATATTCCGTCTGGGAAAAATTGATATGCCATCGAGTAAGCCTTACGCGTCAATGCCAGCAATTTGATAGAAATGATACAGGAAAAGTATGAAGATACACGATGCTTGCTTATACCGGGTGTTGCCTGTACTAGGATCAAATAATTAAAATGTAGATTGTACTCCTCAAACTGAATAACATTTGTTCAGCAATTATTTTTTGATTTTTAGAACACTTTAAAGTTTATTTATGCCACACCTGGCCAAAAAGTGGCTTTTACCGCACGCTACGCGTACGGAAAAAGCCGCTTTCTGGCCAAGTGTAGAGATAAAATGATTTACACAACACGGGAGGTAATAAAGAAAGCCTTCGATCGCATATTTACGTCCCTCGCTTGCAGCTCGGGCCGCAAACATCTGCGATCTCGGCTTTTCTTTGTTTTACCACCCTAGTTGTGTAATGTACTATTGAAGCCGCAATGTATTGCGATGTTTTTTTATGTTTGTAGCGTGACAAGCGATGTCAAGTAGACTAATGATAACGTACATTGAAAATAGTATTTAATTTGTAAGATATTTTTTTTAAAGATATCATAGTTTTTCAATATGGTTGAACAAAAGTTTTATTGTTTGTTGAGTAGAATCTACGTTTTAATTATTTGCTCATGTTACAGGCAACACCCGGTATATGTATAGCTCAAACTGAGAAAGTACTACTCTCGCAAAGAGTAAAACAGTAATGCAACGAATTTCCAAATGAATACGTATATATATTACACCATTAGTTATGATTTATGGTGGTGGTGTCTACCTTATTTTCACAGAGCACTGCACAAACTTGATACGACGTGCCAAGTCGCATCTACCTTTATTACGTGTTTTCCGTTACAACCCGGTTACAATTTAAATCAAACGAATCCAAGTCTTGTTGGAATAATTTTATTTCAATCTAGTTGCGTGTTGAGTCTAAGCGTAGTTCAATTTAAGCGTGATAAATATAATAGTGTTGTGAATAAAATTCTAAAGTGAATAATATTTTAATTACACATACATTTAATTAATGACACATAATGTTCTCATATATTAATATTAAAAAAACTGGCCAAGAACATGTCGGACCATGCTCAGTGTAGGCTTCCATAGCCGTAACTATAAGGTAAAAAATACGATGTAAAAAAGTACAATAACAAAAGAGCGTATCTTCATAGCAATTACGCCCTTTTGTTGAGAAGCGCAGTTTATCGGCAATAACTCAAAAACGGTTAATCCGATCTTGTTGAAAATAATTTTCGTTGAAAGTATTAATTAAGCGTTATCATTGTAATTTTGTTATATTTTTCAGACACACGGTTTAGAAGATAGAGGGGGGGGGGACACAATTCACAACTTTCGGAGCGATTATTTCCAAAGATATTCACTAAATCAAAAACATTACTTAAGAACCTTAAAATGTTTTTGAATTAACTCTCGAACACGTTGATATTTCCTGATTTTTTTAACTTCTGTAACATGTATGGAGTGCCCCCCCTAAAAATATTTATTTTAGTTGTTTAACTACTAAATTAAGTAGCGGCTTATACAAGACACCTATATTCCAAATTTAATCAATATCCATCGTGTAGTTTTTCGTGTAGTAGGACAGACGGACGGACAGACGGACGGACGGACAGAGGGACGGACATGACGAAACTATAAGGCTTCCGTTTTTGCCATTTTGGCTACGGTACCCTAAAAAGGGGCCAAGATTGGCAATGGATTGTTGATAATCAAACCGATTCAAATCCATTACTCTTTGAACTTTAACAGAGTAGATTTCTCAAACAACAAACAGATTTCATTATGCTATTTTATGGAAAACTACAAAATTTCCATATAAAGCATTAGAGCGTTATCACACGACTCGCAGACCCATTGGTATTATTCGCTATGTAAAATATGTAAACCAAGGACCATTAAAACAAGAGGACTGTCATTCTCCGTACAAAAAGCTGTTCCCCGAATTTACAACGCCATCTATGTATAAGCTTGCTAAAAAAATTATATTATTTACAATTATTCAACTTTGGAAACGTGACACAGTATCAAAATGTTAGAATTTATTTATTATTAGCTGTTTACGAACTAATTGTTACTATACTATGTTTCTTTGTTCAATTATAACATCGTTAAATCGCCCGGAAATCCCCTAGCGGTCGGGTTACAATCCAAAGTATGGAGA
Organism: Eudemis profundana; assembly: GCA_947034925.1. Taxonomy (NCBI): domain Eukaryota; kingdom Metazoa; phylum Arthropoda; class Insecta; order Lepidoptera; family Tortricidae; genus Eudemis; species Eudemis profundana. Next base: position 18,047,889 of record OX344798.1, read on the forward strand.
ATGACAGTCCTCTTGTTTTAATGGCCCTTGATCTAAACGTAAGTTTTTTCTTCCATGTAATTTTCAAATATCATCATAAATATACATATATGGTGAAATGAGTGGTTCATTAAAAAAACTTATCGTACGTATATTTTTGTTATGCGAGCTTGTCAAGCGTGCGCTTGACACACGCGTCAGTCTAGTGATGAATGAACGAAATCTCGGGCCTCCGAGATTTATAAAAGTTTTTGGCAAAAAGTTGGGCCCAAGGAGTTTATAAGTAAACACTTGTTTGTAACTCCAGCAATTTTCTCCAATGATCTGTAAAAAGTATCTAAAGTGTTTTTAATGACTTGTGATGAAGAGTTTGGAAAACCAGTACGAAATTTACGTAATAATTTCAGAACTAAGTTGGTAATTTTATTTACGATGAAAAAGAAAATAACAACTATATTAATTGGTGTTAATTTATTTGTTGCAGATATTTTAACACATGATAATTTACTTTAAGACAGTTAACTTTAAATATAAATTAAGAAATCTTTTCATATATTTTTTTTGTTTTCATTTACCGGACAAAAAATTTATTATAATTTTGTGTAAAAATAATCACCATGTGCATTTAACTGACAAGACGTTCAACACTATCTGGCATGTCACTCATGCCTACAATTGTTTGCAAATGACACAATTAGACGGCAAATAACATGACATTGACAATCAAGTATTTGATTTATCGGCGTGAAGTGGCCAGTTACAGTTAAGTGTTAGGCAAAAGAGGTACTAGAATCTGTTCAATGAGTTCTCATTTAATAATCACACTAACAGGGTGTTTTTACGTTGTAAATTTGTTTTTCAGTTTTCTCCAAAAAAAACATCGTAAAAGCTTTAATGTTTCATACTTAAATATCCTCCAGAAACCGAGTACTATCAGCTGCAACAATGTCTGCATCTAATTAGTTAGCACCTTATATACATATTTACAATAAAAATCAAAGGAAAAATTTATGATAAAAAGCAATGTCAAATTCCAAAGGAACCTCCACCATCTAGAAGTTGACATATACCTATAGTGTGTATTACTCGAACAAAGTAATCAAAGGTGCAATGTAGGTAGTGTTCGGACGTGTGGCCGTGCTCTGAATCTAAAGTTGTATCCTATAGAATGCCTCCTTGCAGATGTCTGCCAGCCAAGGACACCTGGCGGATCATAACGAAAGTCAAGGCCGAAATTTACATCCAAAGTGTAGTAATAAGGGAATCACAATGGTTTAAAGCCTTGATTACACGTCGGCGGTGTGCGTTGCGTGGCACAGTGTATTATAAACCCCATTTTTTTCTCACCCCATTTTTTTTGTCATAATCCAACAGCTCGCGTGATTTTAAACAGCAGACTAAAACGCTCACGTCGATACGGCTTGTAGTTTTATTGTAAAAAAATATCAAAGATTGCTTATACCCGGGTCATAAAATTCACAAAAGTTAAAAATGCTATTGAACTAATTTACTTAATCAAATATTTATCATACCAATTGAATAGGCATATAATTCTACATCTTCTATTACTTTTTTGTGCATTTTCTGCAGCTAGATAAGGAGAAAATGATTTTATTCGCTTTTTAAATTTTGTTTTTATTATTCTGGAGGCAGGCCGTAGTAGCAAAAAAATTCAATACTAAACGATAGCTTATATCTGCCTTTATCACATTCGAGTATTCACCCAATTACAGGCAAACACAACTTGCATTAGTATTATTATCGCTTACATTTTGCAACACTTAAATACCTGTACTAAAATTTCAAAAGGAGAACAAGAATCTTATACAACAAATAATAAAGTACTAAATTAAATGTAACTTTGGGCCAACTTTATGTTATCTATGGTCAACTAAACACATGCCACTTCTGTAATTAACTCAATGCTGAAAAACTTCACATTGTTGTTAGGATCTACTAAATCCCGATTTATTTTATCAAGGGAAAACCCAAGCATAATAGGGAGACCTCTAAACTCGAGTAGGGTTATAATGAAATTAATAAAAAATCAAGAGTCTGTAAAAGGAGAGTTTATCACCAAAAATGTGAGATAGAAAGTTTTTGTTATCCGTCAGCCCCGCGGCAAAACAGCTCCTTGTGGATACAATGGACCGCTGTTAGCCTTTTAAATTACAACATTTTTCATTTTTGCCCTGAAAATAAACAGTAACCCTGGTTTGCGCGTTACAACCTAACACATTTGGTGTTGCGATTAAAATAATTGCAACGGGGTTTTAACGTCTGTGCGTATTTCAAGTTAAATAATCTGATCATGTTTTGTGATTATAACATAAAATCGTAATTTTAATAGCTCTAATAAAGCAAATGCTTTGGAAAAAATATGATATAAAATATTATGTGATATGTACAACTATAATATTGATAAATTGGGTTGTTGTCAAAAAGATGTGGCTTTCATAAAAATAGGTAACACCAATAATATAAGGTGCTTCTAAATTAGATACCAATACTTTTAGATAGTACCTACTCGTGCTTAAAAGTAAACATAAGTAAAAATTAATTTAAAGCTTATATTAGTTTTTGGAGAAAATTACGAAAACAAGTGTGCCACGTAATAACACCCTGTTAATGAGATAGACGGAATTCAGTGATTAAAGTCTTCTTTGATTATCATATGAAACCTCTTAATCAATGTAATTGATGACAAAAACATGACAGAAAGCCATAACCACCTTATCAGTTAAATGCACAGAATTATTATGTTTTGGAAGAATTTTAAATTTATTATTTTGTTCGGAAAATGAAAACAAAAATTTTATATAAAAAGTTTTCTTAATTCCTATTTCAAGCAAATTATTTTGATTTAAGTTAACGTCTCTTAAAGCATTGTCATCAAATTTGTAAGCACCTTATAGAATATAAGTCGTATCAAACTCGAAGCTATATAAGTAGGCTATTTGATGACAGATCAAATCAGCTTCTTTTTATAAAGTGTCGAAACGCTCAGATAGAATGCAGTCTCCAAGAAAACTTGACATTGCTCAACATGACTAAATCTTTTTAAAATTGTTGATGACATGAAAATTAGGTTAGCTGAATTTTTCCGACCAGTTTTTGAAACATAATTATACAGTCAGCGTTAGTTCATTTATTTTGATTATTGAAAAATACGCTACCTATTAGCCTTTCAATTTCAAATTGTTCGCAGAAATGTGGAAAAAACAATAGTTTCAAACTTTCATTTAGCTAGGCGGTCTTTATAGTTATACTGCCCTTAATAAACCTAAAATAAAAGTAAATAGATACGAGTACATTACTTTTTCAAAAGATTACAGTATAATTTTTATGTTGCGATTTTCATACACAGCAAATTAAATGATTCAACGTGTAGGCTTAAAGTCGTGACACGTTTCTCATAATTATTATTTTTTTAATTTTTGCCCGCTCGCACGGCCCCGACGATGTATGTTTAACAGATGGAAACTCTGACATTCATATTTATTTACTTCAAAGGGTAAACCCGCATTTCCACGTGAAATTAACGCGATGTTTAATTCGACATAAAGTGGAAGGTGGTTAAATTCGCGTATTTACGATATGAAAAGTCGTGTTGGTTAAAAGTGTACTCATGAAAAAACTATTATATGTATTACAAAGGCTGTAAAGCAAAGCATATGATGTACATGCGAGACTATCCAACGATTTTGCACTCTAATAGTTTAAATAATTTGTAGTGTTAAACTACTTGTTTACATTTTAGCTTGTTAGATGTATGAATCAATCTTGCTTGCCAGATGCCAGCTTGTCAGACGTATTATTATCTGACGTGTGATAATTTGAATCATAGTGCGCCTTGGATCTTGATGCGCGGTTTTGCGATATGTACATTGTACATAATCTATTTAATATATCTGGAGCGTTTAAAATAATTTATCTTTTTCCTGCGCTGTTGTCGCGTAAATAAAGGCAGGAATTTTGTTAGTAAGCACAGCTAGCCAATGCCGTCTATAATCCGCTTTGTAGACACGCCTCACTAGTATATCAAATTTTCTTTTCACTCTCCTGGTATCGAAAAAGGATTTATGGTAACGAAAACCTACCATAGTAAAATATCAAGGTAAAATACATTACGTGTAAGTACCTGAGCAATCCTTTTACACTTACGCAAGAAATACTTTTCTAAAATATCCCTCAAACCTAAACCTAAACCAAATACTTAAAGGATTATGGTCTATAAAATATTCAGGTGTAAATATCGACCGATTTTAAATTTAGCCTCAACTCAGCCATTTGACTTTTAAATTGGAATTTTCACTTTAAAATTGACTTGAACAAACCTAGGTAGGTATGTAGTATAGGAACTGATCCGTGGTGAATTTATTCATTTCAGCCACCTACTAAATCGATTGAGCCCTGGCAAACCACACTGTGCACTGTACTGCACGATTGACTTGTTATTGGGAAAAGAAAGTTAAACTTGGGTAACATTTTTATTAATTTCCGACCGAAGTTTTGGTTTCGGCAGGTTTCGGCATAAAAACATGGTTCGGCCGAAGGTTCGTATTGGGTCAAAAAACTGCCGAACCTTTCGGCCGCGCCGAAACTTGCTACATTGTACTTGTGGGTCGCCTTCGGCTATCTTGCAACAACCGGCAATGGCGTAGCTAATTGCGTAGATAAGTCTTTCCAGTGTGGCTAATAGTGATTCTATGTTTTGTTAATGAATTTCTTTTATTTTATACCTAACCTAACATCTAGGGCGACACATTCTGTTTCCGGATGAGATACAACTACTCACTGCCCAAAGAATCTGGAACTTCCTAGACTCAACGGGCCTCTGCAGTGAGATATAACAAAAGGGCTGCCACAATAGATCAGCAATGGTCGAAGCGGCATATAAAAGGCCCAAACCTACAATAATAATAATATTTTATACCACCTAGACGAATTATGGGTGTTTCATTGTCCATATGAATGTCCCACCAACATTTTATTCAACTTTTCTTATTCAGATTTTAAAGTCTATAAAAAAATCTGTTTCGGTTTCGGCCGAAACTAAAACCCAAACTGAACCCTCGGTTTCGGTTTTGGCAAAAAAACATGTTTTGGTCGTATACTCATTTTTATCGGAAAGTAATTTTTTGGTCAGCCGTTATTAAAATTGATCCGCAAAAAAAATAAGCAGTTAAATCATTTGGGCAGCATACAAAGATTTGGCTGGCAATAAATAAAAATCGGGCGGCAACTCTTGTTCAGCAAATAATTTAAAAATGGTTCACATTTTAACCAATATTAATCTGCTTTATTTATCATTTGTCTGCCTAATAAACAGTCGAGCTGCATAATAATTACTTGGCCGGCAAGATTTTACAATTGGTTAGCAGAGAAAACATGCGTGGATTGCGTTTAGTTTGAAAAATCAGCAGTACTGTGGGCAGAGCGAAATAGACCACGCGACGCGAGCAGCCAATCGTGGGCGTGTTTGTTTTGTCATTCGGTGATTGTCAGCTGTCAGTGTCAAGTAGTAGTGTTTATCAATTATCAGTGATTTTTAGCGTATTATTTTTGAAGATACTACTTACTATAAAATGTAAAAAACCTGCGAAAGTCCGAATCTAGGGCTCTCGCTGGTTAGGACGAGTGCCGACACTGCGCGCCCTAGAGTGTTTTTATAGAGCCGGAGGCGCGGAGGGAGAGCAGCCCTCGCCCACTATGACGAAGCGCGGGAACGAGTGAGGCGAGCGGCTGAGGCTGGTCGCTGAAGGCGACCAACAAGCCGAAGCTGCGGAGCCGAGCGAAGTGACCGTGCGTCGTCATGCAAGGGTGGAAGGGCTGCTGCGCCGGAGATACGGAAAGTCAACTTTTTCAACTTTGAAGTCGAATATCTCGGTTATTTTTGATTTCAGAGAAAAGTTGTTTCCATAAAACATGCTTATTTTAGCGAATGATATACGATAAAACAATAATAAATAGGTGTTATAATGACACCAACACCCATCGAAATTTTTACATCTTAAAAATTTGTCAACTTTGAAGTCGAATATCTCGGACATTTTTTATTTTAGAAATAGAAGTTTTTCTAATAAAATATGCTTATTTTATTGTAAACTCGAACATATTATTTAGATGTGCCCTTTTGCGTTATTGCGGCAGAATAGTTGCGCCCATTTTGTGCATGCCAATTAGGTTTCATTGCACCTTTCATTTTGATGAACAAAATGAAATATTTTGCTTACCTACTGATTGCTTACCAAAATTTGATTAACAGTAGATCGCTTAATGCAGCTCAAATATTTAATTTGCTGACCAAAATAATTTAGAGCAGTTCAGTATATCATTAATTGCAGCCTGATTTATAAATGTTTGCTAACCATAAGTAGCTTACCAACTTGCTATTTTGGCTGACCAAATACATATTTCTGCTGACCAAAATATGAATATTTTGCTGATCGATTAAATGATACCCATTTTTTTATCTATGTCGAGACACGGCAGTTATAAGTTCTTAAGGTAATTGGTACTAGATGACAACCCCGCGACTTCAGCTGCGTGAATCCTCAACTTTTCTATATAAAATCATTTTTATCGAACCTCTACGTTCCCTACCTTAAGGTAGGGATTTTCGATTTCATTCCCCTATGTGCAGTGATTTAGGCTGTACATTGTCTATCAGTACCTACCAGTAGCGTGGCGTCCAAAGAACTCAATTCCTACAGGCTTGCCTAATATTAAGCATTTGAGCACCTTATTCTGCAGCTCTTAAATAAAATGTAGGTACCTACCCTAAATCTGCGTCGGCTTGCCCAAGGATATCTTTTACGCCACGCAACTTTACTTTAGTCACGGTACTGTTTTGTACTTACTGAAGGAGATAAATGTCTTAATCTTAAATTATTGCTAAAGAAAACAATGCCTAATTATTTAATATATTTCGCGTATCACTCCTTTCGTATTCTGACCCTCCTCTCAAAGATGTTACATAGGAAATATTTTTTCTAGATACCCACCCGAAAGTATAAGATCATGGATAATGACTTCTAGGCCTACATAAATCAACTATTCCCCGGATAAGTGTCACTTATTTCAAGGAATAAAAGGTTTCATTGTTTCGTTTTACTATTTCTTTTTACGGCATAGTCCTATCCATGGATATAAAAACGAGCTTTGGGTGATGTCAAGGGACTTGACATTCATAAGTGGAAAGTTTTTTTAATGGAAATGTTCAAATTTAGCGAGCGGCTTTAATGGAGCGCCTCATTACATCATGGGTATACAAAGACGAGATAATTATGTTTCACTCTAATAGAGATAAACGACAAAAATATCTTCTGAATTAAGAGATCATTTGGCGAAATATCGTTTAAGCTTTTATATTCAAACATTTCAAACGCTTATTCTCAACTGAAAGAAACATGTTGTTCTGATATCATGATCGGTCCACATTATCATGTTTAGATTAATAAAGCCCAGGGAGAATAATTTGGGAAAATGTGAGCAGTATTAACTAAAGTAATCGGCTCCGCGAGTTGTACAGAAGTTGTTAGTATAAATCGCAAATTAAGGGATAAGCCATTTTAATTCTATTTAAGAAGGTAAATGAGTATATCAGATGGATTTCCAAGTAAATCCCACATGATATGGTCGTAGTTTGAGGTGTACTTTTGCGGTATACCAAATAGGTACCAAACAAAATGAATGAGGGTTTTATGAAGCGTCAATGTTTGTATGTGGTGTTTAAGTAGGTACCTACTTAAGTTCATTACGGCAATCAAAAAGAGAATACCAGTAAGGTCACTTAGTTTTGGATTGTAAAGATTTGCTAGAGTCACAATATCCAACTTGCGCTTTAAATCAAGATGTGTGTTTCTTAGTAGTCAATTTTATTCTGCGTAAAAAAAATCCTGCTCCTTATTTTTATTAAAAACTATAGTGGATCCGCTCGGGACTTCATTCGCGTAAGTGAAAAAACTGGCCAAGAGCATGTCGGACCATGCTCAGTATAGGGTTCCATAGCCGTAACTATAAAATATACGATGTAAAAAAAGTACAACAACAAAAGAGCGTATCTTCATAGCAATTACGCCCTTTTGTTGAGAAGCGCAGTTCATTGGCAATAACTCAAAAACGGTTAATCCGATCTTGTTGAAAATAATTTTCGTTGAAACTATTAATTAAGCGTTATCATTGTAATTTTTTTATATTTTTCTGATACACGGTTTAGAAGATAGAGGGGGGGGGGGGGGGATACAATTTTCACAACTTTCGGAGCGATTATTTCCAAACATATTAACATAGTCAAAAACATTACCTAAGAACCTTAAAATGTTTTGAAAGGGCTGTCGAACTATGTACCACAACCACATGTTGATATTTCCTGTTTTTTTTTGTGTCTGTAAGATGTATGGAGTGCCCCCCCCTAAAAATATTTATTTTAGTTGTTTAACTACTAAACTAAGTAGCGGCTCATACAAGACACCTATATTCCAAATTTCATCAATATCCATCATGTAGTTTTTGAGTAAAATGCCTTTGACATACGGACAGACGGACGGACGGACATGACGAGACTATAAGGGTTCCGTTTTTGCCATTTTGGCTACCCTAAAAAATGAAATGTCTCTTTTGCTTCGCCGGTAAAAACTGTCCTTTGTGCTATCCTGAGTCATGTATACCAAATACCTACCTGTATACCAAATTTCATGAAAATCCTTACAATAGTTTTTACGTGATGCGCGCACGAAAAACTATTTATTTACCTTCTATCACTTATTTTCAACACACCACATTTACTTTTTTGAAAAAATCTTGAATGTACAAACACAGAGCCTAGGCTCGCGATTTTGCGTTGAATTAAAGTTTTATATCTCCTACCTACTTCAGAAATGATTGATAGCTCACGCAAACTTCCATCCTTACGAACTCTTCACCCCTTGAAGATATGATTTCCGGCATAAATAAAACCTACCCCATGTCCTTCTTAGGGATTCAAACTTTGTCCTAACCAAATCTCATCTAAATCGGTTGAGCGGTTCAGATAGACAGACAGACTTACTTTTCATTTATATTATTAGTTTGGATGTGCCTGACCACAATTTACCCACTCAACAACCTTACGTTATCCTATGTCTTTTCCAATAGTTGGATTTGATAAAGCAATTCGACGAGGGCGACACAACGAACTACCAGACGAACGGCGAGTTCGACCTGGTGAGCTTCGACGCCATCAGGCACATGAAGTACTACTCCTGCTGTGTGGAGCCCTACCCCGACATCACGTACGTCATCAAACTGAGGAGGAGACCCATGTTCTACGTCTTCAACCTTATCCTGCCCTGCTTGCTAATTAACGGGATTGGTAAGTTTTTATTAGTTAATAAATATGTTGATCTTTTTTGGCGAAAGAGACGATTTACCTACCCAGTTCGTTAATAATTTCCTAGCAATTGGGTACGGTTATGAAGATGCTAGTAAATATCACACTTACTGACACAGTAGCAAAGTGGTACCTTTAGAGCGAATACGTTACATTACATGTGAACTAATTCTAATATGGAATAACCTAAGTTTTCGGCTTTGATTACTGGCTTAAAACCACAAGTATTACAATCACTCTTTATTATTATGACTATGTAGATAATCATATACTATAGTAGGTAAATTGTAATCTTTGAGCTTCCAGCCCTTGTGCCTAAAAATAGTTGAAATTTATCTATCTATCTGTTTTGTTTACTGTGATAGGTACGATACATATTATAGCCGAAACAATCAGAAACGCCTTTTAAATTATGGAATTTTTGCAATGTAACATATTCCTTAAAAATTACTTCAATACCCAAACACATCTTCGACCTTTTACACAAACCTTTACAAAGTGAAAAGTTTAATCGAAAAATAATTACGATTAAATTTTTATTTATAGACATAGAGCAAAATTTACCTGAGACGTTATTGAGAACAGGGTCGAATAAGGTAAACAGTAGTTTGTGATTGAGTTCCTTAACTAATTAAACAAGGGTAACAAGAAAGTTTTTCTAAATTCGGAGTGTCTAGCCTACAGCTTACTTATTTTATTAACGTCATCTACAATTACAATTTCAAACAAAAACACGCATTCAAACGAATTTAAAAATAAATCATTTTACACCGGGGCAATGCAATTCGAAACAATAGTGAAGTACATATACATACATACGTAAGAGTGAAGTACCTATAATAATGTCAGATAACTTGTGGAGAGCTAATTCGTCATCAAATTTGCGTATATGCACTAAATACCAACAAAATTACTAAAGTAAAAATAGATAATAATAAAAGTATGACAAAACTCTTTTAGATCTGAATGAAAAGGGGCAGTCATAAGCTTCTCGAACGGAACTTTAACCCGCTTGACACGCCAGCACTACAGACTTTACACTTGGATCAGATTATGGTAGTAAAATCATCCGTCGCCAAATTGAGTCAATTTCAAGATCCCGATCCATAATTCAAACGTATTCATACTCGGATTGATACAATTTACTTTGGCGAAAGTGGAATTTATTCGGAAGGTTACGGGTGCCTAAAAATAAATCGTTCAGTAAACTAAGTTTTAGGGTTTGTGGTCGGGGCGAAGTGAAGCCGGGTAAGCTTGTCATGATTTATTATACTTTTGGAATTCACTTGTAAATAAATCATAATATTCTTTTTGTATAAAGTTGATTGTGAACAATTTGAATTCTTCCAAATGATTCCGTATTCTAATGTTAAGTATCGTGTCAACAGCATGTCTTATTTTCAACACAGATTGGAAAGTAATAAAGGGTACCAGGCCGTAAATTGACTCAAACCAGACTGAACTTTAGTGCCATATTATTTCGCCGTGGCATGATAGGCACAAGTCACTAGTGGGACTTCAGTCCTAAAAAATATACATTGTGTACTCATATTTAAGAAACGTTATGCTTGTAAATGATGATACACGGACCTTGTCAGTCTGCTTTCCCTGTTGTACGGATTACGGCGGGCAGTTGGCAGTCGCTCCAAAGTAATAATGTGAACTGCCAAGTGGAAAACTGCGCTACGGCGATGAATGTACGAAAAAAATCTTGATTTCCTAACTTAATAGTCTTGGAACTACAAATTTTAATGATAATATATTTAATACAATCAACTTGTATAATAAGATAATGCCACATAAAGGATAGGAGGAGACGTGAAGACGTGAAGTGAAGTGTTACGTTTGATTTAACGCAAGGAGTATAAGTAGTAGTAGTTAATTTAATTGTTAAATGCGTGCCTTGCCCTGCCCTTAATGTAAGATTAACTAAGAACAATTTTTTATTGGCAGCTCTTCTCGTGTTCTACGTGCCTTCGGAATCTGGCGAGAAGGTAACCTTGGGGATCAGTGCTCTTCTCTCAATGACGGTGTTTCTTATGACTATCAGAGACACCCTGCCACCCACAGAGAAAACTCCACTTATAAGTAAGTATTTTGAGGACTAAATCAAATTCAAATAATGTTAGGATATTTTTAACTACGTACTAACTTTCACTTCTAATATTTACTTGATAAAATCCATGAAAAGTACTTAAAACTTTTAATAAGTCCGAGGCAACTAAGTTACTCTACTAATATGTACTTAAGTAAGTAGTGTGCTTTTCTACTAAAGAAGTTGTAACTCATGATAGAGTGAACCTAACGAAATCCACAAACACTTGATGTCAATAAAAAAGTCGCGAGTTCTAATGGACTTTATTTGTTCTCAGGTCTGTATTATGGAGTTAGTACGTGTCTAGTATCTTTCTCAGCGTCACTCTCCGTGGTCACACTAAATATATCCTACAGGCGAGTTGAATTAGTTTTTTTATTACAGTTATATACTGCTACCTAACTGCTACTCTGTCGCCTTCCTCGTTGAATACGTAATTATGCACGTTAACACTCTGCCTGCCATGGGATCCGCCGGTGACCACCAACAGTTTTATTACAGAAGATATTTATTGCAAGGTTGCGGAATCCACTGCTTTTACCTATTCTATGCTCTACTTATTTCTTTTTTTGCATCAATTGAGTGTCACGCTAATACTAGTGTAAAAAAAACTAGTTAACCGCCGGCTGCCCTCGTGACTTCCTGTGGACGTCGTTAACGAATTACACTACATTATTTCGTCGATCGCAAAACACGTTTAGGATTTTCTCATGTCGGTCGACTCTGAATCTGAATCAAAGCAAAGGCAGCAAGCCAAAAATAATTAATTAGTTATTTTTTATTTTCTTTTGCAATCCAATGTCATTAAAGTTATATTTCACTTCAATAGTTTCTACTTTGTTTATTATTTATTTTGTTTACATTTAATTATTGGGGTTACAGTCTTGATTTTTTTTTTGTTTTTAGGTAATGTAGGTAAATTAAAGCGTACACCAGGGTAAATTTATATTTCCCTTATGGAATGTGTATGTATGTAACTACTAACTACAAAAAAACCTGGGACACGCCCGCGGGGCCCATGGTACACTGAACTCGGTGGGCTTTATATGGCTGGCATGTAGAGTGTAATTACGATCAATACAAAAGGTACGGTTCAATAGCATCATCTGTTCAAGTTATGAAATTTCCCTAAACTTTACTTACCAGAACATACCAGAACATACCCAATCCTAATGAAATTCTTGTTCTGCGAGTAGTATTATTACATGTCAATTTATTTGATAAATGTTATTAATTTTGGCTTATTCTCATTACCGTCGCTATTAATGTTTTCATTGACTTGCTTATCTGAACCTGCATCACGTAGTTTTAACTAGTCACGTATTTCTCTAATTAATTAAATTATATAGCAGAGTGTGATTCAATTAATTTAGTAGAATAAAGTTAGATTCGGTAGCTTTGTGAAATAATAAACGTTTAAACACTTTAAACTAGTAACAAAATCCAACTCGATTAGACTCGCGCGGGTTAAAGGCCCTTGGTAATTAGCTATTGGGATATTTACGTAGGTAGTTTAATTTGGATTCATTATTTAATCTCGCTCTCCGATCTAAGCTCAGTGTAGCGCAATATAGATTTTACGAATGTAGATTTTAGGGAAAGTTGATGATCTGAGTCGTACTTCACGAAAAGGTTTCTGCCTAAAAGTATTAAAAAAAGGATACGCGAAGTTATTATTCGCAGCGTAAGAGTCGGTCTAAAAGCGGACCATTTATCTTTTGTAGTGTCACACACATCACGTCACACGCAGACTTTTCCCTGACATTAATGATTTATTTACATCGGATATGATAAAAAATATCCATTCGGCGCACCTGAGAACAAAATATACTGAACTCAAATGTCCTAATTTATTGAACATGCATTATACATAATTGAATTTCTTCTCTTAATGCTATTAATAAAATTATACTGGCAATTTTTAGACCTGCGTTACTTTCAGAGTTTCCTTAAATATGATAATCGAATTCAAATGAAAATTTGATATAGATAATGCTATAAAATATTTGCTAAAGTCAACTTCTATTAATAATAATGAATAAGCAAGGAAGGCAGTTCTCGAAGGGTTGGCGTGGGTGTTTTGTTCAAACAACTCGCCCACTTAACCTTTAATTTGACGTTTCAATAAACGTCAATGAGCTGCAATAAACATCCGTTCATTCAAACCACCTAGAACTTTTGCATCCTTTGATTGACATGGCCACAAGGTATTTAGGTACAGGGTTTTTGTTTGAGACGCGTAGGTACTCCACATAGGAAATGCCGAAAAGTCATTATTCCGATTGGGTAATTTTTCCGATTTTATAATTCCAAAATTCATGAATGAAATATTATTTTAGGATATAACTCATATAACACTATGCTAACTACCGAATTTTATATTCGGCATGTATACCGTTCGCCGTTCGCCGAATTATCACGGAGTGGAAAATACCGTTCGGAATTATGATGCATTTCGAATATTATAGTGTTTCGGATACGCGCGAATAGTTTCGAAAAAACGCGATGGATTGTATCTCCATGATCCAATGGGGAAACAGTGAACAGAATTTCGAATACCCGCCAAAGTTACGCTACCGCAGAAACTAAACAAGCTTTTGTTGATTTTACTGAGCACACACAGTATTTTTGTCTTCACTTTACGATGTCAGCTGTAAATTGTCTATTGTCCTAAATAATGTTGATGCGAATATATCATTATTAGTGCCGGATCCGTGCCTTTAGTGAGCGAGTACCGCTTAAGGGCTCACTACCCTTTGAAGCATAAATGTAGTGTAAACAGGTCGGCGCAGTGAAGATAATCTTGGAATTACTCGGGCTGTTCAATAGGCTAGGTCGAAGGCGAAGATGTACCCAACTTTAAGGTCAAGCTTCCACTTATTCAGTGGATTTTCTTATCTTCCTGTTAAGAGATATAGGGCTCTGCTTGTATAACCATACATTTCGTACATACGTAACTGTGCCTACCAAAATTTGGGATTATTTTTAGGTCTCCCATTTGGTATTTGTGATGTTTTATTTTCTACCTAGCTTAGTTCGAATATAAAAATAACGAAGGAACATCGTTAGCAATATGGTAGAGTTATCCTTGCAGGATAGAATAGTGGCCTATGAAAAAACCGGAGGGAACCATCGATCATTTTTATGCCCAAGGACCGAAGTAATAGAGGAAACTGGTCCATCATGTGAACAAAGCTATCAATTTTTATTTTACGCGATGGCCTGTATGAATGTTTCATTGTGCGAGAACGTAGTTGATAATAACTTAAGTTGATAAATATATGCAACGCCCTCTTGCATAAAAAAATAGTCATAATGTGGTACAAGTTACAGATAAGTTTAGGACGTTAAAGACATTTGCTTTGTAAGTTTGACTGAAATTTACAACCGTACAGAAAAGTCTGCACAACTGCGCCGAGAAATCAGTACCTTCCTATCCTATCCAGTCTAGTGTAAGAAAAGCGCGTGCTAGGGTCTCACAGACAGTTGTACTAGTACATAGTACAGTCGGCTGATTAATCTTGTAACGCTTGTAATGCTTTTTCCCATCTGTTACCTACATGGTCAAAGTGTGAAGCACACTTGAGATCCGTGATTTGGCAGGTCCAGTTATTATCATAAAGCGACAGCCATCTGATCACCTGCCATATAACGTTTAGTTGGTGTGTAAATAAATCACGCGAACGTGTTGTGTTGCTCGTAGAGGAGTGAGAGGGCAGCCGGTGCCGGCGGCGCTGCGCGAGCTCGTGCTGCAGCGGCTCGCGCGGCTACTCTTCATCAACTTCGACGTTGACGCTGCCAAGGTAAGTACATGATAACTGTGTCATGTGGTGAGTAGGAGAGTGAGCTCGTGCTGAAACAGCGCGCACCGCTCGCGGACGCCGAAATTTATGATGCGGAATCAACGTTGATCAAGGCGAGCACAGTTAAGGTCAAATATCATGTGTCGAACATTAGGTACAGTGAATGGTGGTAATAACAGCGGGACGTAGAGGAGTAAAATACCATCAGTACCGGTACGAGCTCGTATAGCACTAGTTCATCAACAATCAACATCTATGTTAGATTTGTGTTGACACTATGGTAAATAACATGTGTGGAAACCATAGTTCCTATTATATAGATGTAGTTCTCCATTGAATTATGGAAATTAGACATACCTACTGGCACTGTATTTTCACAACGCCTTTACATCAGAATGTCTAGCCTTATCACGACATCAGAAATATTTTACGCGGACGAAAAAGGTACAAAAGAGAGCACTCGTATTTAGTAGAGGTATGCTTTATGACAATTTTCAGAGGGCTCCCTGCGGCCCAGACCCTTACCGTAGTTTGTCCTACATTTTATATGAAGTTGGTAACATTTGAGCATAGTGGTACTCAAATACAGTCAGAAAAAAATTACAAGAGTTCATCTACAAATCGAGTGTTGCCAAGTTGTTTTAATACAGGGCAATGCAGTTGTTCATTTATTAGTAGGGGAGACCGGTATGGTTGTCTCACGGGTTGGTTGTCACAGCAGCCATTAAATAATACGAAACGAAGGAATAATTGCATCGCTCGGTGTCAAAAGATCGCAAGAGCTTCACCTCCTTCCCTACTTCACCAATCGATGCACTTATTCCTTCGTTTCGTATTATTTAATGGCTGCTGTGACAACCAACCCGTGAGACAACCATACCCGGTCTCCCCTACACAGTATACACTATTTATTGAATTCGAACTTTTATCCATGATTTTGTGGATTTAAAGAATAATTGATACGTACTAATTATTATGATACAGATAGTCAACATCAGATCTCCATACATTTTCGAACATAAGGTTATACGGTCTCGATACATGCAATAAGTATCTTTGCCGTTGACTGTACTCGACATGTGCGGCCAATACAATTACGTTTGCTATCTTTCGTACATATTCTGTCTGAGTACTCCGCAAGTATGAATTATGGAATGCCAACATCTTTCTTTTGTGAGATACTACATCCCATTTTCTCGTATTACGCCCGGGGACATTAACCGTTTCTTTGGCTTTTCTGCATATAGGAGTGTTAATATGTAAACTAACGAAAACGATGGAGTTTGTCATTCCATTTTTGTTTCTTGAACCTATTTAATGGGACCTTAATTGTATCAACACATAGAATACCAAGTTGCAGAGTAAACGCTTAGGGCATTAAAAGGGTGGCACTTAAATTTTAAGTAAACGTTTTACCTAATGGTCCGAAGAGTAAAGAGCTTCATCCTTTTTGCCAAACAACCTTTTCCTAGTACACACCCTTCCTGTGTAACTTTTCAGTTTGTGCAAACCCTTTCTATTATCCCGTCGGAATCCGGATAAATCTAAGTAAGAATCTCTAAGAAGTTGTTTCGATCGACACAAAAATATCGCGCAGAGACACGGTAATTTCTAGTCGCAATAAAATTGGAGTTATTTTTATTTCTCTCTCCTCTGTATCTCTACTGTGTAAAGAAATTCAAAGTCTTATTGGAAATGGAAATATTCCTAACTTTCCGGCAATTCGTAATTGAATAAAAAATGCGGCTGTAGGATGGCTAATTACACCGGAGTTCCATTGGATTCTTTTTTGGAGTTACGAGAAATTCACTACTCTATATATCTTACTTTCTGGTGCCAAACGGTTCAGTCAAGCGTACCTAATGGTACCTATCTAAATAAATCAACCCACTTGACGTAAAAGTAATTCATAATATTCTCTTCGGTTTCCGCGATTATCACTCATAGTAATAAAACAACTTAAACGGATATACGCGATTTAATCCGTTTAAGTTGTTTTATTACTGTAAAAAAGTAGTTCATTGTATTTAAGTAAGTATTTATATCTTATCTTTTATAAAAACAACAAACAACAACAACAACAATTGAAACAACTTATATTATGGGCTCCAGAGTTATCGTATCTTAATTGGTAATACATAATACTTTTCTGTGTCGGGTGTCTATCTCTAGGAATATCTCTATGATAACGCAATAATTTCATTCAATCCAATGTGGACAGTTTACCAGATTTCCAGGAACGAGCCGAATAACATTATATATATATATATTTTTTTTTTGGTTTACTACTATACTTACTAATATAATATATTATAACGGGTGTAATATACAACATTGTGCGTTTACTTAATTTATTTTATAATTAATTATAGATGACAGATTTTCTTATGGTCTCGTGAAGAATATTGCTTGTTTTCTTGTACGGCCATCTGTAAAGTAGGTACGATTCGGTACGTTTTCCCTGCAACTGACTGTACCATGGGTTGTACTATGCACCAGGGTGACAGCGGTCCGATGGCGGTGGGAGTGCAGGTGAACCCTCGCACCGGCTCGCGCCTGAAGGCGGAGCTGAGCTGTGACGGAGCACCGCTGCCGCCGCCCTCGCCGCGCTTCGCCCGACACAATCACAACCATATGGGTAAGTTTTTATTTTTAGGGTTCCGTACCAAAAGATTTAGGACGAAAAACGTTCAATAAATACCATTCTCCCCTATTATCTTCGAAGTTACCGAACAGAAAAATCTGTAATAATTACCAATTATTAATATCACCCTAAATATTACAGGAAAATACAACGGTTTTCCCAACTTGCACCGATTTTTACCAATTTTTTAGAAATTGGCAAAAATCGTAAAACATACTTATTTGCTCCTACTAAACTAACCGCCATACAGTTTTTCTTGAACTATTCACGTATCTACTTACGAATTTGTACGCAACCCTCGGTGCGCGGGTACTTCTGTCTATTCCTATACGGGACAGAATGTACCGTATTTAAGGTAAAAATCCTAATGTTTGACACGCTAATGGCTCAGTAGTTGACACCCTGCTGTCACCGCTATTGCTGATGATTTAACATACAAGATGCCAACGACTTTGACACTGTGAAGCTCTCGTTTTTAATACAAACCAAAAGAGGGTTATTGCTTGATTCCACGGCATCAATTATGTTTGAATTGTGTTTGATTTTATAGCTTGATACATTTTATTTGCGGGTAACTCTCAAAAAGCCAAAAAACTATATAATACTAGCATTTACCCGGGTATATTTTCTCTGGCGTAATTACTCTGGCCACCAATATTTAAAAGATTCCTCCTCATTAGACTGGGATTCGTTGGTTACTTGTTAGAACTTGACTGATTCTACATTGTAACCAAAAGTCCAATTCTAATAAGGCAAAATCTTCTCAGTATTCGCCAATATGTCATGACAGCGAAATTACGTTTATGAAAATACACCCACCCGCGGTTTCGCCCGCGTTGTTCCCGTTACTGTCCCGAGGGAACTTTTTCCCGAGATATAAAGTATCCTATGTTTCAATCCAGAACTTGGTCTACTTGCATACTGAATTTCAGCTCAATCCATTCATTTGTTACCCCGTTATTTAGTAACAAACATTCAAACTAGGGATGTAACGATACATAATTTTTCCGATACGATACCGATACCTATTTGTAGTAAATTATCGGCGATACCGATACCGATATCTTAGCTAACTAATGAAGTATGAACTTCAGATTTATTATTTGTATGTCCTTATTAACCTAAAACTTGGCTATATTTATCAGAGAGTCAACCTTGAAGGTGTAAAGTAAAAATAAATTCTTTTCGCGCTCTTCAAATATCGGTTGTGTATAATCGGCGATACATATATATCCGTATCGGTATTGTTACATCCCTAATCCAAACATCTAAACATCGAAACATCTTTACAAACTTTCACATTTATAATATTAGTGTGATGTGATGTGATGTTACAGTGTGATAGGTAGTGTGACGTGATTATTGACCGTTAATTCTGGTTATTGAGACTTCTCATGTCATTTCGCGCAGACAAAATGTATCAAGCTATGAAATAAAGCTCGTTTGATGCCGTGGAAGCAAGGGTGTGGAAAACCGACCGACTCGAGTCACCTTAAGGGGAAGGCGCTTTGTTTACATGTCTACAGGGTGTTAGGTAAATAATGGGTAACCTGTAAACTGGTGATAGAGGACACTTAGGTCTATCAAATAAAGCTAATATAGGTTTAGTAAAAGTGTCACCATTTTTGAGATATTTTGACTTATGTAATTTTGCTTAAAAAAAAGTGCAATCCTTACTGGATGTAGCAAAAATCGAACTAGGTTGGAGCCGAGGCGTAACCTCGGGTCGAACCAGGTCGCTGGCCAGACCACCTTGAGTGGATCGGACTAACTGAGAGCTGGGGGCACCTAGTCCCGGTCCCTTAAGCAGGTCGGACTAGGTGGGGGCCAAAGAGCCTTGGGTCGAACTCTATGTCCTCGAAAAAACCTCTTAGGAGTCCGTGATACGAGAGCCGGGGGGGTCCGTGGCTATGCATACAGCACAAATTTTCATGTGCCCTTGTTTTTTTTTTTCTCTGATTATAGTCGGAAAGGGTCTGTAAGGTTTTCTAAATAATGTAGGGGGTCCGTGACCACAAAAAGATTAAGAAACTCTGGTTTAAGCCATAGGGGTTTATTTTTCATCCCGTTATCTGCAGTAGACTACGATTACGCTGGATGTTGTCTGTCAGTACCTTAACACTTCACTTCACAAATTATAATTTACACCGCAGACGAAGTCGCGGGCATAAGCTAGTATATATATATACTACCAGTGGCGTGGCGTAAAAGATATCCTAGTGCAAGCCGCTGCGGATTTGGCGTAAATTTTCCTTAAGAGCTGTAGAATAAGGTGTGACCACCTTATTCTAATGCCTGATATTAGGCAAGCCGGTAGGAATCGAGTTCTTTGGACGCCACGCCACTGATACCTACGTAATATAGATAAGAGCCTACTTGTACTTTCGGTTAATGTTGAGAAAATACCTCAAAAACTCGACTTGTGTTTGTTATGAAATCGCGTATACATACCATACGATTAAATTTATTATCGCTCGGCTATTTGGTAATATAATTATGCCACATTCCATGTGCAGAATATTTCTCATTAATAATTATGTATTCTAGTCAAGAACGTGAATGCTATTACAATTAAGCCCTTTGAAAAGGTTTTCGCCATAGTTGCCAGTTTATTCCTTTATTTAATTAAGACTGTACTCTCCTAGACGCTCTAAAGTTAATTTTAATCCATCGCGTTGGTAGCGAAAGTTTCGGCTTCAGCCAGAGTTAATAAAGAATGTATGTAGTACCGTAGTACCTAGGTACATACCAAAATAAATTTCATTAATGCATCAAGTTTGATCGGGACTGAACCGACCCCTAACTTTGTTTTTAGTAGTTTTATTGTTTACTTTTGTAAAGAATTTGGGTACCGGTATGAGACCAATTATAGTAATTATAGTAATTGGTCTCATACCGGAAACCAGACGCAATAAGAATCCGGATGAGTTAGAGATTATAGGGGTTTCCTCACGTCTTCTAAGCTTTATCTTAACAAAAAATATTTTTTACTTTAATAAAGAGAAAGATAACGCTTGATGAGCGAATAGCGATTTAGTTATTGTCTGTTTTCGGATTTATTTAAAACTAGCATTTTCCCGCGGCTTCGCCCGCGTTGTTCCCGCTACTGTCCCAAGGGAACTCTTTACCGGGACATAAAGTATCCTATGTTTCAATCCAGGACTTGGCCTACTTACATGCCAAATTTCAGCTTGATTCATCCAGTTGTTACCCAGTTATTAGGTAACAAACATCTTCACAAACTTTCACATTTATAATATTAGTGGGATTGTATCGCTTCACGAAAATAAGTTAATTTATTTATTTATTCTTCTTATTCTTTATCTTGAATACTGGAATATAAAACTGACTTTGTTACTTAATATGTGGCCCGTAATGGTGTACAGTCAAGGGGACCATTATGTATACACGACATAGTTTCAAAAATATGTATACAAGTCTTATTATTATGGCAGTAAGGATTATGTATACATATTTTGGAACTTTGTGTGGATATTTATGTTTGCCCTTGACTGTACTTAAGAAAGTTATAAACTAATCCGGCAGTGTTATCTTCACAAGTAATGCAATCGATCGTGAGCTCGATTTATGAGACATTACTGAAAATTTACTTAGGAAGTTAGGACCACAAAATAATGTTATTGATCAATACTTGATTTTAATACACTGCTATCAGATGCCTCATTTGCTTACTTGTAATTAAGTAAAGACGGCCTCTTGATACCTAATACCGGTACAATATCGTGATCGATGGCGACCTCGGCATCTACGCCTCGGGAGAGACTTGTGTTTTTTTAATAGAAAGCGGGATAATGTGCGCAGCTTGAGTAAACACTACTTCCCTTCCCTGACAGGCCATTAGATACTGACAAGAAATGACAAAGTACAATTATGCTACAAAAAAAAGAGTTTAGTCTTACATCTATAATGGTTGCTATTGCTATTCAAGGCATGTTCAAGTACACTCACAGACAATGAATTCGGGTCATTTTCTATATCATTGGTCATAAAAAATATTCCGAATTCATTGTCCGTGAGTGTACCTACTTACTGAGATATATGTATGTATGTATGTATGTATGTATGTAAACACTTTATTGCACATAAAATCATACAGAAGCAGTACAAAAATCAATAGTAGATATATGAGATGGGATTACAATTTATGACTTTATGGCGTGTAATATGTTGTGATCGTAGCAGATTCAGGAGGGATTGGGCTAAGGACCTCAATTCCTAAAGCATCAAGTTTGGTGTGCTGAATCCACACAAAAAATCCTGAATCTGCTACTGAGTACGACTGTAGGTATATCTTGCCAATAAAGCTAATACACACATAAATAATGACCAGGAGGCGCGGTGGCTCAAACCGACGCGGGCGCCACCGAGGGCTGCACGAACACGTGCGCGCGCTGCGCGTGCTGCGGCTGCACGCTGCGCGAGGCCGCCGCACGCCACGAGCAGCGGGTCGCCGCCAACGAACGCCTTGAACGCGCCAACCTTGAATGGAAACAGGTCAGCCCTTGATTGCCACTATTCTAGAGACAGGTCTCGGGCGGGCAACAAGGGCTGCGTCAACAGGTGCGCACCAGCGCGCTGCGTTGTTGCGGCTACACGCTGCGCGAGGTCGCCGTACGCCACGAGCTGCGCGTCGCCGCCAACGAACGCCTCGAACGCGCCGACTTTGAGTGGAAACATGTCAGCCCTTGATTACCACTATTAAAAAGAGACAAGGCTCGGGCGGCAACAAGGGCTGCACGGATATGTGCGCGCGCTGCGTTGTTGCGGCTGCACAGCTACCAACCTTGACAGGAAACGGGTCAGCTATTGTTCTTGAATCGGTACTCTAAGGATAGGGATCCAGTGCGAAATGAGGGCTACGAGAACAAATGCGCGTGCTCCAGCTATACGTTGCGCGTTGCCGCCAGAGCTCTCAAGTGCACCAACCTTCAGTAAAAACTGGTCACCAAGACGAAGTAGCACTGGCCGCGTCATCGCTTCGTCACGCGCTAGAGCATCACCAGTCACTTTCGCTTTAGTTTATATGGAATAGAAAGGGGTAGTATTTGTTTCCCGACAGAGAGTTGCGCTTCACAGTTGTGTTAGAGGTACAAGGTACAAGCACTTAACCTGATGACTGATATAAACTAATTTTGTCATGATTGCATTCATACACAAGCATTATACGTTTGTAAAGTCAACGTTATTGAATTTAATTAAATCGGAAACAATACCGTTTTCCTACAGAATCCTGGACAGCTAGCGACTCGGTAACATTTCTTATGTCTAAGTGGTCCCCATTAAATATTATATATTATGTCTACAAAACAAAACCGTTTTTCTATGTATTTTGTAAATCATACATTCTCCACACACTGCTTAAAATCCTTTGTGCACAAGCTTTTGTGCCACAGAGATATTTTCACTACTTTTAATGCTGAGCTGTTGTTTTTAGGGCGAAAGAAAAAACAGTTCTACGATACAAAGAGGAAACCTTGTTACTAATTATTCTTGCATTTGTAGATGTTTATTTCATGAACGGTTTATACGCCAAGGCACCAGGGATTAATTTAAGGTAATTTTGCAGTTCTGAATCTCCTTCATCAATTACACGACATTTCAGGAGAAATTGACGGTTGTGCATGTCGCACTAATTAATGAACAGCATCGTCGGATATTGCCACACGCTACACGCTACGCCACTCGACAGCTGTACGTCGACTTATTACCTTTTCGAAATCGTATCGCAGCTTTCGTGACTTCAACACAGAACTCCATTTTGTTACTGGCACGGTTGCTTTTACAAGAGTATGATTCAGAGATAAGTGGTTGAGGAATTAATGATTCGAAATCTCTATGCAGTCTCAGTAGTTAACGAAGCATATTATGACTATTTAATTAACATATAAAAGCTGTTTTAAGTCAACTGATTTAAAATGGGAAATTTTTATTTGATCTTCTAAAATCGTAAATGAGCACTTTTAATAGTACATTACTGCAGAGGTCGGGAAGTAAGAAATTGCCGGCCGAGTACATATAGCTGGCCGAGCGAAGCGAGGCCAGATAGTTACGAGGCCGGCAACCCCAAGGCCGGCAACCCCATTTCCCGCCGAGGTATGTATAGTGCTTTTCTGAAACATGCAATGAAATAAATAAACTTACTATAATAACCTTACTTAATATTTTATAACACAAACAAACTGGCTGTTAGAAAGTGACATTAGTGACATTATATCCATAGACAATGCAAATTCGGTCAAGCTGTTTCAGTTCACATTTTTACCGCGAATATTTAGATGAAATATTTTAAATGTGTATTTTTGTGGTTTAGTTTCCAATTTATAATAATTGCAAATTGTTTATAATGTGTTATTTGTTATGTTCATGTCAATTTTAAATAAATAATACTGCAAAATATAGCAAAAATCGTTTTTTGTTTTTTTAATGGCTGAATGCCGTGATGCTGGGGCCCTAATAAATGTGGAATGGAAATTAAAAAAAAATACATTGCCGGCCTATGTAAGTATGAAATTCCATTCCGTGCCAAGTGTCAAGCCGCATAGGAAACGAGGTACTTTGTGGCCTATTTTTAGGCACGTAATGTCAACATTTCATGCCATGTTTTAGAAAAAAATATATGTATTATGTATGTATACAATCTTTATGTTAATTATTGCGTCTATATTAGTTGATCTGCGGATAAATTATAATGAATGCATTTAAAGCAACATTATAATTATGTTTGGTATACAAAAATAATATATGATCCCCTTTTTAATTATTGGTCTTTTTAGGGTTCCGTACCAAAATGGTAAACAAGGAATCCTTATGGTGCGACTCTGTCTGTCTGCCCGTCTGTCCGTCTGTCACTGCCTGATGTGTCAGAAATTACTACTGCTATCGATTTGAAATTTGGAATAGTATTAAAAGTAGCTAACCCGAGCTATTGGATTGGATGTAAAAAAATCTTGTAACTGTTTTCTTTTTTTAAAGGGGTCCATTCTTGCATAGTTTTACACTTATACATACTAGACACTGCGTATGTCTAAATACATAGTTACATGTATTGTTCAACTTGTATAGTTGTATCGAAATTATCGAATCAACTTCAAAATATACTACGAGTACAAGTATAGTTAGTTACAGTAAGAAGCGACAGCATTCATGCTACATATAATTGCAACATTAGATAGTAATTTGAGCCCTTAGTTGATTAATCGATAGCTAGTAATAACGGCCCAACACCCACTCTAACTACCCTAGCTCCAATTAAAAGCAGTGACAATTAGTAGGGCCAAATACCATTGGACACTTTATACCCGCTTATCTCGCAGGAGGTAGATAGAGTAAGTAGGTATATATATAGGCACAGTTTGGAAACTGTGACGCCTACGGAATAGTATTATAATCTTCGCCGTTAGCAAATGTCAATTAATATCCCAGAACGGGGAGAACTCCCAAAGCTGAAGCCTCATTTGTAGGTATAGTTTCTAAAGTTATTCCACTTAATAAAGCGATTATATTAACGAATAGAATATGCGTAGGATACACGATCAAGATTAATGCCATAGGTATTATATACGTTACCACGTCTCAGTTGTAATTTACGATTGACTTCCGGGGTTCGAAAATCTGTCCTTGACGTTTTGATTAATCGGAACACTCAATGGAATTCGTGTAATGTAAAATGTTTGAAACTCGACGAACATCTCGTAAAAAGTTGCGCAAATCTGAAACCGGTCGTTTTACACTAACCGTTCCATTTCAAATCGGGAAGTAAATTTGCTAAATTGGATTGGAATATTAAATGACGCTAAATGATAATGAAGATAATTATGATGACATTTAAATTAGGGGAACCCTTTAATTTACGTCGGGCCTCGCAAATAACACCCGACCGTGTTTCTTGTCTATTGAGGATTATTCGACACAAGACAGGACAGGAAATGAGGGTTCAATTGACAATTTGTTTATTCGTCTTCTCAGGTTCCGCAAATTAAAGACATTTTATACACCGACGTAATAATTGTTCTTCCAGTTTCTCATAAATCTGGATTATAAATACGAGTACAATCGATTATGTAAATTTTATGGTATTATTCTTTGGTTACGAGTTAAGCGCTACACGTGTTACCCGATAAAGCCAGATCACCTGATCTTCTCACAAACGAAAAGAACAAACAGTTTGACGATATCAAATTAAGGTTTCATTTGTTTCATTTTATTCCTTGATACATTTTGTCAACATTAAACAACATAAACAATCCCGAAACACACAGAGAAAAACAAGCAATCGGCCATTGATACGTCAGCGCCATCTATTACCATTATACGAAATTAAACTTTTAATTATGCAAAATATATATTTATTTTGCTTTTTGGAACTTTTCATGTTGTTTTGCGTAGATAGAATGCATCAAACTATGAAATAAAATACGATGCTATCAAAATTGATGTAATTCAAGTAAATTGTTACATTGAAGAAACTGATGCCAAAATGCAATCGTGTCACATTTCTATCTTACTGACTGCATTGGCCTAGGTCGGGATACCACAATAAATATTAGTTTTTGTCTTATTTTAATGCTTCATACGGGTTATTCCCACCTGTTACCACCAAATTGATTTAGTGGTAACAAGTGGGAAAAAAATCCCAGCTGTTACCACCAAATCAATTTGGTGGTAACAGGTGGAAATAACCCCTTCCTACTACATAACAATATTTGATGTATTTAAAGAATTTAAACCGCCATAGAAATATTCCGTTACCTACAGCTACTACGTATATTACACGCTAATGCTTTCTATATTACCGCCATCAGGCAGTAATATAGAAAGCATCAGCGTGTACACAATTTTAAGTCTTCTTTTGGCGGGGAAGTAGGATTTTTGCCCTAAATCACAGGAACCTCTGATGGCCCCTGGTGATGGGTTGACTACGAGTATGAGCCAAAAACGTAACTGATATCAACATCATCTCCCTGCCCTCGTCCCACTTTATGTGGGGTCGGTACAGCATGTTTTTTCTTACATTCTCCGCTGTCATTCGTCATCTGTTGAGATGTTGAGACACACGTCGTAGCTCAAGTACATTTGGATATTATTGTTGGCAGGTGGCGGTGGTGGCAGACCGGGCGTTGCTGGCAGTGTTCGTGCTGGTCACCGCCATCTCCACAGCGGCCATCCTGCTGCCCCAGCTGACCAACCTGCACGTAGGAAATACGCCCTTAAAACCGCCCACTTAGAACGCAATCTTCAATACGACAGATACACATTTCTGTGCCAACGAATAATTGATATAGGTAATACCTAACATCAACATTGTGCCAATTACGTGTGAATTTTGCAAGTTATTTGTGTAAACTCTTAAGGACGTTTTTATCTTTTGATTTATAATGGGAAAAGTAACAACAAATTCTGCTTATAAGCACATTTTGTTGAACGTTGTGGCAATTTTAGAAAAGTCAATTAAGTAAGTATTTTTGAAATACGACTATGATAATTCTAATAGTAAGTAGACGATGTATTTGTTATTTTGACCAAACGGACTGTAAATGGATCATTCTCAAAAAATGATGTCCGTGGTTAGGGCTTTATAAAACAACCTCTTAATCTTGTTCATTTGTGTAACGAAACTCATTCACAAACATCATTTTTTGAGAATGACCCATTAATCTCATATTACACCAAAATCGAATTATTCATTATTTTTAAAGTCATTATACGAACTTGTATATACGGATCATACAATCTATTTATGGGATATACAATTTATTTATGGGATAGAGTACACAATAGAAACACATAAAAACTGTCAGTATCTTCCACTTGTTTTCATTCTATGAATATGTTTTGATTCCACGTATTTATGAACACAGTATAAGAAATTGATGTTAGTGGTTGAAATATGATATTATACTAGAGTATGCTCAAGGTTGTTGCCAAATATAATATGTATTTAAAACGAATATGTATATATAATTAAGAATGTTATGGTAACATGTTGTTCTAAGTTAATTGTAAAAAGTGAGAAATAAATAAATTGATATTTAAGTGTTATTTTCCATTTAGCGTATATATATCAATGGTGACGTCAAAAATACAGCTTTAAAGACTTTTGTATAAAAAAAATTGGAAGGTGACTAATAGAAATAGGTACCTACCTATTCGTGTTACCTACTTGAAATCAGTCTAATGTGGGCGTAAGGTAATGAAAATTCTATTTCGGGCATTAAAACAATGAAGGTCATTACCCGAAGCGCCAAAAGAAGAGAAAATAATAGAATCAGACATGCTCTCCAGCCCGTTAATTTATATCTTATGGATTAAAATTTAAATCATGGAATTTTACCGGATATTAAAATGAAAGCAGAAAAATGAGCTTTCTTGAAATGCAGAAACTTTAGAATTGAAGATTTGTGGTGTTACGTGCTTTGGCTGGAGAGTGAAATTAGTGCAAATGCTTGCCAAATCTCGGCGTACCGCACATAATTGAGATGAAGAGTTGAGGTCAAATTACTTACTTGATTTATTTTTACTTCAAAGCTGCGATTAGTGGTTAGAGTAGAAAAATATTATTACAATATCTGACTTCTGTCTTTTATTCTCTTGTGCAAAGATAAAAGAGCTTTGGATGAATAAAGTCGATAGTCAATTTGCCGACAATCTAAGCGTAATAAGATGTATTCAATACAGTGTGGTCCGAGTAGGGTGACTATAGATGATGGTAAGTAAATAAGTAACTAACATTTTTTTTATTCGTGATTACCACTTGTGTTCCCTATAAAGCTAAGTAGCTTTATGGAAAAAAGCGATTTCGATTCACGTTTACAATTCACTATGTAGATTGATAATCGTAGAGGACACATTTGTTTCCCAAGCATACAATTTTAGTCTATATCCCCTTTTTAATTTGTCACTACTATTATAGGTGTCAATTTAAGTTCATCTTGTTCTTAACTATGAAATATATGTATATGACGGATTTTATGCAAGAATAAAATTTTTGCGTTCTCGTAGTAAAACTCACATTTCTGCAACGATTTGCCTCTCAACTTAACAAAGAACGTGATGTAAAAATCTGTAAAAGTCAAAGTGAAAACGTTTATCGAATAAAGCGTGATTTGGAGTGTGGTATGATTTTCACTCGTGACGTCACGAACGCCAGCTGCCCACTCCGAGGAAACTGCCGTGGGCCATGTATTGAAACTTATTCAATTATTCGCGAGTACTGTGACAACTTGCTTCGACTGCTCTTGAATGCCAGGTTTACTTTACAGAATCACGTCACCTTTAGCATGGATTGAGGAGTAAAAATAAACTACTCCTCAAAAGATTAAAGTTTTATTGACAAATGAACTGAATGTGTGCAGTGACATAGTTAGATAGGTACCTATGACAAGGCCCCGGGGCAAAAATATAATAGACCCCCATGAAAACTAATTACGTTTATGGGAGATATTTTTGAAAGTTTTAGACTTTGGTATGCAATCAGCCTTCCGAACTGTTGGTTCCACTGTTAGGTTCCACTAGTGAGACCAGTAGGATTTTCAAGTTCTCGTGGACCCACAGCATACCTAATCAGGGCCTTCTGGAATAAAAAAATATCTCAAATCTACCTCCGTAAATACTTAAAATATATTAGTTTTAGGCAGTATTATTTTGGATAAGTGGCTTCCACTGGCCTTAATTGACTGAAACCTCAATGGTTTTAAATAATATTAAAAATCCGATCACATTATGTACAGTCAACCAATTTAATCCTAGGCCAGGCCTTTTATAACAAAAGTGGAGATATAAATATTTGCAAATCCTAATAGCCCCACTATGATAATGCTGTGTGTCCACGAGTACTTGAAAATCCTGCTGGACCCACTAGTGGAAGCTAGCAGTGGAACCAACAGTCCGGTAAGGGGAATCAGCAGCCAGTGGTAGCCAGGACAAACTTCGGACGAGGGATCCCCTTCGTTTCGGGGGCCCCGGTGCAGGGCTAGGTGGTGCCTTTACATGTTTAGCCGCGTGGTATGAAGTGTGAAGTCCTTACATACTTAACGGCATTATTAAATTTATTTGTATTACTTATCATCTAATATACCTAATTTGTTTATATTTTCATTCTCAATGTCAAGGAATTTGGCAAGTTCAAAATTCCGCTAACTTTCTTTGCGGCAAAGTTCGCCTTTGCCTTTGTATTGTTTAACAGTTCTTAAAGCAAAAGAGCAACAAATCACTTTGCCAAATACTACGGTTATTGACTTAACTTCCACGAGTTAAGACTCAGTTTAGTTTGGACATGATTGTCGTCTTAATGCTGTCTGGTTTTGACGGCACGATATTTATGTCCTCATCACGCAAATAATGGAGCTTCAAAATATTGCCAACACGACCCTTTGTTTAGCCCACTGTCAGAAATAACCGGAGAACAAACAGTTCATCTGCCCACAAAACAGTACAATAGTACATTGTGCACCGAGGGTAGTAAGAAGGGGATTACTAACGAGAGTCTATTAGGAGCCCGACGCCGTAGGCGGAGGGCTTTTAATGACTCGAGTTTGTAATCCCCATATTGCCCGTGATACACACAATGTTTTTCATCATATTTGCGAGGAAAAAGAAAAATAAGACAAAAATCACATCACAAATTATTTACTGTCAACTTTTTCAATATAGTCTTCCACAGATAATGCTAAGAACTGCGTATAGTTTTCCAACTTGCAGGCAATACTGCCAGACTGTACCGATTTTCAGAATAAAATTTTGATCTAAATTAATTTAAATGCATTAAATTAATTGCAAAAATCACTGAAATAATAGTAAAATATAGCACATACGTTTTACGAGTATGTAGGTAGGTACAGTACAATTGTTTTTTTTTAGCCAAGTTTTGAAGATGGGAAATAAGCCTTGGCTGATTTGAAACTTCCTTAGTCTGAAATGACGTACGAGTAGGATCTATATTTTAAAAATAAACTCATAACTCCCGAGGGAGTTATTGATTTTTATACAGTTTTTCCTCGTTATAGATTTTTATAACCCACAGGAGGTAAATTGGCTCGATCTGGTTTATAAGCCTGCGTGTTATAACAGCCTTTACGAGCAAGTGTGATGAAAATGCTTTTAATCTGACAATAAAATGGCGAGTTCCAAGTACATTAAGGTTAAATCGTTGTATCTTGTATGAAGTCCGATCTCTTTATTCAACTAAATTTTATACCTAAATATTAAATACATTAGATTAATCAGTCTGCGCGAACGAGCTTTTTGGAGTAAGATACCTATCTTGATTACTAATTATCCATCGCTACACACCGAGACTTTCCTGGAGCCTGACACTCTCCGCCTGACAATAACCTGTCTACGGATCGGAGAAAGTCTCCGCCTGACAACATGTCTACGGCTCGGAGGCCGCATCAAAGTGCCGCTTCTGCGCTCCACACCGGTGGCCCTGCAGCAGCAAAGTCAACCAGCGGCGATACCACGGGCTTTCATGCCAAAAAGGCGCTGACCGCTTTTCTAGACACGCCACACTGAACGACATAATCCGCAGATCTCTTGCTACGCTCAACGTGCACGTGCCAGCTCCTCTTGAGCCAGCTGCCATTGCCAAAGACGATGGCAAGAGATTGGATGTCCCTGATTCCATGGAGGTTGAGCGGGGTGCTAGTTTGGGCCGCTACTTGCGTAGACACATTGGCACCCTAGCACCTCAACAGAACCAGTACCCAACGAGGTGCGGCGGCCAAAGCAGCCGAAAAGTTAAAAAGCTACAAGTACAGGGGCTCTCGGCTCCGAATACAGTTTTATGCCAGTCGGCGTCGAGGCCCTGGGCCCGTGGGGTCCCAGCGCACATGCCCTTTTCAAAAATAATTCTAAAAGACTGGCCGACTGCACCAGTGACCGAAATGCTGGCAGCTTCCTCGCACAGCGAATAAGCATCGCCATACAACGGGGAAACGCTGCCAGCATATTCAGCACCATGCCAAGGGGACCCAATTTTTGTGATTATTTTTAATATTAAATTAGGTTTAGTTTAATTTTACTTAAGTTTAGTTCAGTAAATAGTTAGGTATATTTAATTTGTGGTTTGCGTCTGTGTATTTTCTATTTTAAATAAATGTAAAATACTTAACAAAGTGGGATGTTATAAATTTGAAACCGTTGTCTGCTATTGGGTATGTATGTTTGTCTCAGTGTTGGAGATAAACCTTTACTTATTTTGGTGAGGTTTCTAAATCAAATCTAAATAAATTAATATCACAATTTATTGCAATGGCGAAAGTCCTGGAAACTTGGTTTGTTTCTTTGTGTAACACATTTTGGATAGTTTTTTTAATTTGAGTAAACATTTACTTTATTTCGTAATCGCTAAATGGCGTGGTTCTAATGAGTAACGGATGGAAGAAGCTACATTTTTAGTAGGTTTTGTTTGAAATGCCCGAGGGAACGTGAAATACAGGGAAAAAGGAAAATTCAAAGGTCAGAAGTTAATGAGCCGTCACTATGAATTCGGATCAAATCATCCATATAATGCGTGCAATAAACAATTCTGGCAGATAACGCGTTATCATTAGAAAAATAATCTAATAATTTAGTTAAGGTGCATTGGAGTACAAACGAAGACACAGTTAAGTGACCATCAGTAGACCTTAATACATTGTAATAAGGGTGACAAGTGGTCAGTTAGCAGTGTCTTCGATTGTACATTCGAACATGGGGTAGTTCCGAAATTTAAGAAGTTCTCTTAATCCACGCAACATATATTTAATGTATAATGCTAATACTGTATACATAAATTTCCGAGAGCACGGAACCGCAAATGTAAGTGGTATTGTGTGTTTACAGGCATTATATTTGTATTTTCTATTTTTCCGTACTATCAGCATAAACAAAGGTTTGTTATATACGTATATTGAAGAAGTAATCACCAAAATAATGTTAGTATCAAATTCTAAATATTGTTTAAAACAAGAGAAATGAAAAACTTAAATTGTGACGTTCCGCAGGAAAAGGTACCTTATGGAGGGTAGGCACTTACGTCGTGTAGCATCAAATTAATATAGGAGTGCCGTTAATAACAGCGTAAGCGCCTACCGGCCATAAGGTACCTTTACCTGCGGAACGTCACAATTATTCTCCTTTTCATGCGAACGGTACAATGCAATTCCAATTTCTCGATAATTCTTTTATACTAGACACGCTAATGCTGCTTCCTCTTATTGCAAACCATAAAATCTTGCATGTTTTAGTAGAAATTCCTAATTTTCAAAATTACCCCACGTTTGAAATTACCCCAATACACCTTACTGCACTTTGTGGCGATCAATGGAGGATGCCTATGTTTAGCAGCGGGCGCCCGCCGTCCATTGCTGATAGACAGGATATACCTACGGAATTTAGTTAGCAAGTTTCCATGAGATAGTACTTAAAACAACATGGAAAGTAACATTTTGTATAACTCCAAACATGTTCCATACTAGAACCGATACTATGTTATGTTTAGCTACATGTTACTCTCTTCTATGTAACTACCTATAACACTATTGTATCGTATCGCATCCTGTTAGTAAGATGTACCTATCCTTGCCATTCACGTCGACGAAGCTATTCGGTAGGCTGCACAACACAAATATTGTCCTAGCAGGTTTGGAAATGCAATACGGCCGATAGCAAACCAGTCATGAATCGAAATTCGATATGTTGTTAAAAGCACACTTCCTACCTAAAGACAGTCAGGCATGCAGAATCATTGCGTAATACTTTATGAACACACAATATACCTATCAATTTAATCAATAAACTTAGTGAAAGAAAACGTCCAAGTATAAATATGTCAAGTGATTGTCTAGCTTTTTCTGTTTATTTGCGGGCAAGGGCAAGGGCAAAGGTCGAGCAACCATGATCTCAGATTAGGCAGATCTGATTTATTACAATGGGTCTTCCGTCGTTTTCCGTCTGTGACCTCTGACCTCTTTCAATTTCACTGACAAGAAGTGAAATCGATGGAATCAAAGTTACAAATTCAGCTCCGATAAGTCTTTGACGTCACACCAGGCCATAAAGTGGCAATAACCGCCCCCTACGCGTGCGGAAAATCCCACTTCATGGCCTGGGGAGACGTAAAATTTTTTTCATCACACTTGCTCAAAAATGGTGTCATTACACGTAGGTTTTGCGGGCCGTAAATGACCTATTACGCCCTAGGGCGTAATGGTTTTCTTTTTAAATTTGAAACGCTGGTTCTGTTTTACTCTTATTTGTCATGTTCAAAGAAAACGCCAACTTACTTTTTTAACTTTTATTACTGAAATATTTATTTAAAGAGAACTGTTATTGCAAATACATGTAAACACATATTTCTGTAACATTAATTAAATGTTTAAATAGTGTATTTCAGTATTTTGCAAATATAAAATCAACCATTTTAAGTCTTTACCGCTATGGTTTCCGAACGTGCCTTGTCGTCTGGATATATATCACTAATGTCACTGTCAGTTTTACAATTTTATTTAGGTTAAGTAAGGTTATTTTAATCAGATTTCCTCACAAGTGCGATGAAAAACATTGTGTGTGCCACGGGCGGTAAGGGAATTACAAACTCGTGTTATTAAAGCCCTCGGCTTCGCCTCGGCCTTGTAACAAACACTCGTTTGTAATTCCTTACTTACCGCCCTTGATACACAATGTACTAGTACTTACCACGGGCGGTAATAAAGAAAGCCCCAGATTTAACACTCTTGCCTTCGGCTCGGGCGTCAAATAACTGCGTTCTGAGACATTCTTTGTTTTACCGCCCTAGGTAAGTAATGTACTATTTCAGTATAATTTCCTATTTCGTACGAGTGTTGGTTATAACAGGTAGATGCTAATGCACGAAGTAGAAACATCGGTACATGGTGCGCGCTAGTTACCTAACATGGATGTAATGCAACCCCTGGCCACAAGACTTCAAAAGCTCTTTAGCAAATATGGCTGTAAAAGGCGATTCTCCGAGCGTTTTGACCGCGCGGTTTACAATCATTGTTGTCCGCCGATTATTTACTATAACGAAAGGACAAATCGTGACAATTTTGATAAAACTAGACTTAAACTCGGGACTGTTTTTCGGTTTCATAAAAAGTTAACTCTAGGCATCGTTTTTTTTAACAATATTTACTGAGACACTAATGACGAAAATAAAACGCCGTAAAAACGCTGAATATTGGCCCAAAAATATGCTTCGTAATATTATGTTACTGTCATTAGGTATTCATGTTTGAACAACAACAACAACAACGTATACAAAATCGTGGATATGAGACTAGCGGTTTATACTCATGTAGAAAAATCAAGTAAGTAAACCTTTTGTCAAAAAATAAATGGAACATTCTCGCTTTTGTCGCGAGCGTAGGCAAGCAGCTCCCGGGCTCGCATCATTTGCCTCATTCGAACTCATCAAATTTATCATGAATGCGAGCCAAAAAAATAACCACCTACGTTAATACTCATGGCCAAGTAATAACTAAACCCATACGTACTCGTATGTAACAATAATTTCTTGGGATTATATTTGGAAATAATTATTGTTTACTTGCAGTTAATCTTTTACCAAACTCCCAAAAAACTGAAAAATAAGATTACATTTTCCAAAAGCCTATAAACGATTTCCCCGTCCATAATTCGAAAACATAATTTAGCTCTTCAAGTTGACTTCATTAAAATTGCGGTTGTTTGACACGTAAATTATGCCTTTGCGAAAATAGGTCAGTAATTCTGCAGTAAATAACATATGAAAAATAGGAGAGTTCAGTTCGTATCTCCAAATATACCTGGTTAAACCCAAACTATATTTGGATATGTGTGGGTTGTGTTTGGTAAAGCGGACTTGGCCGTGTGAATGTCGATAATGTCTTCAGACATGCTTGCACATGAATGACGTACCGTTTGATTCCTTCTACATCGAAAATGTACACAATATTTATACCGCAGCTTTAGCTTGCAGTGCTCAAAATTAAATCACAACATTTCTATTGCTCCCGCCACGGCAAACACGCGAAAACTTCCATTTTGCGGAATGTGAGATCTTCTCAGGAAATTGCATATTTTCGTATGGACACATAGCTATTCTGAGGCTGGCACCACACTTCACCTTATTTGTTAATGTGTTCCTTTTGCTTGAAATAGAAAACAAGAAAGATACAACACATACGACTATATTTGGCAAATAAGACTAAGTGTGATGCCAGCCTGAAAGTAAAAGGACAGCGCCGTAATCCCTTCGCTATTCGCAAATTAAAGGTAAACTTAAGAACATCTAATACCTCTTGAAGTGCGTTGACTTAGTTCAGTACACCCGAAGTGGCAGGGATAAGGATCTCAAACTTTAATCCGCTTTCGACCTAGAGAAGACCAGTGTAATCGGCACTTACAGATCTTAAGCCTTCCCAAACAAATTGTTCGTAATTAAATTTTATTGTTTTACGTTTGTATTATTAGGAACCGTGTGCCAGACACACTTTTATTCTTTGTTCAATTATTGGTCGTGAATTTTCGAAGCTCCTTTTTTAATTTCAACCATTCAATCAAAAGTCCCATGTACAAACTGAAATTAAAAGAAACTCAATCTTTAGCTTCTGTAAGAAACAATACATAAATTTCCTATTCGTTAAAACAGAACAAAGCATTTTGATGTCATAAAAATGTTTACACATAATTAAGTACGTCGCCAATTAAAAATATTTCATTAAAGAAGTAATTTATTCCGAGAAAAGCAATCAAGATTACAATTATCTTTTCAATTCACATTAACTTCACTTGGTAAGATACTTAAGCTATTATGGAAATGTTTCACTTTAAATACTTTGGCAAAGTTTCGCGACTTCCGGGAATAATGATTATCAAAGTTAGGTTAGGAGGTAACTAAAGCTCTAGTGATCCTTCCTCGTTGTTAATTCCTTTAAGTCTGAATATTCTGAAAAGTCTTCAGAATATTCAGGCTTCGGAAAACTATAAGATTATACCTTATTTAATACTTTCCTGTTTCTCAGTAGAGCTGTTTGCATTCTCTATAGTAAAAAAAAAAAACATACAGACGAATTAAGAACCGTCCTTCTTTTGGAAGTCGGTTAAAAATCAATCTAAAACTCATTCTTAAACATGGTTTAACAATAAGTTAAAATTCAGTTTTACAATGGCTGTAACCCTTATATTTATTACCTGCAAACTTACACAACGTATACTCGTATTTTAGAAAAAAATTGTGCAGCAGGTGTGCAATATAGATTGTTTGTCTATTCATTTACAGCTAGCTATATTCTGTTAGTCTATTGAGTGTAGATTGCTAGTAGGTAAATCAGCAAGCTTCGATCACAGGGTACTATCGTTTTTGCCCTAAATTTTTACTCGTGATTCAAACGACTACATGCTTAACTCTTTAAACTGCGGCCAGGAAAGTGGCCGATATCACAACATTTTCCAATATATATATGACACCCTATAATTGTGAATTCCGTTAGTTTATAATCTAACGCGCGAGATTATAAACTAACGGATGGGTTAGGTAAGGTTAGGTTAGTTTATAATCTCGTGCGTTAGATTATAAACTAACAGTCGTTTACAATCTTACGGTGACATATACAAACTCGACGGCGCGTCGCACTTTTTAAACTGTAAAACGCATAAGCCTGTTTTTCTTAGTAGTTAATTTGCTGTATTCACAACATTGCTATTACAGTTTTACCTAACACTCCTCCTCGCTTCGCTCGTCGTCGTACCTAACTGTGGCTCTGTCACAGTTTTTTATCTTGGACAGTAAGTGGGGGTATGTTGTGATCGCTCTTCACTAATAATCGTACCTAAAAGTAATTATAATCATCAAAATTATGGCTTGATAAATGTATGACATTTGCAATTATTACTAAAAAACATTATAATTATCAGTATTATGACTAAAATGTATGACATTCTACATTATGGTTAAACCAATTATGACTCCGTATAATTATGACAGGGAACAATTATGCCATAGTACAATTTATGCCAAAAAAAAATGAGCATGAACTTTATGCTTAAACTGTTATGACAATCGATAAAAATGAGCATAAACTTTATGCTTAAACTGTTATGACAATGTTATGCAACCTGACGACCACCCATTTGTGGTGCCTAAAGTAGGTAGGTATTTAGTAAAGCGGCAATATACGAGGTACGTATATTAAAAAGTGATCTATTTATTTACGTAGTCCAAAATAATGTTGTAAATAAAACCTCTTTTATACATTTGCAACACTAGCCCCTATTTAGCACATTTCGACGGACACTTTTCGATACACAGAGACGACGATTTTCCTTACCTCTAAACTCCATACCCTCGATGTTTAGAGTAAACCCAGTGGCGGATTTACCAGCAGGCTGAGTAGGCTGGAGCCTAGGGCGGCAGATTTTTAGGGGCGGCAAATTCGGGGCCAATATTTTTTTTTTCTTACAAAAATGAAATAGGTTTATGTAAATATACCTACTAGGCTAATCTAGTACTAGCCTAGTAGGTAGAAATCGACACTAAAAATGCTAAAATGCAAACGCAAAGCATGATATAGTTTTGATTTATTGGTATGTTGTAGCGTAGTGTGAATGCAAATATGTAACTTCGAAAAACTTGTGTTCGCTGTAGGTACACCGCGCGAAAAACTATGTAATTTTGATACTTTTTACTCTAAGCCTTAGAGGGCTTAGAGTCTAAGCCCATGGGCTAAGCGTTTTTCTACAATAAAATTCAGTAGCTTTCTATAGTAAGTTAAATTTGAATCAAGTTAAGTCCAACCGCTGCTTTATAAACACTATACGCTACGCACTAACTAAACTATCTTCTTCTTCGTCGGTATCACTCTTGACAGAGTGGTAGTGGTCGTCATTTCAGGTGTCGGTGGCACGCGCGCAGCGAGCATAAGTTTTTCGAAGTCGCAAATATGGATTCTTGTACCCCACTTGACACAACTCTGTCGCCATAACGCAAAAGGGCACATCTAACATTTTTATTCGACACAGTTCTATACATATTCGGAATCAGTAAATTTCACTGATTCCGAATGTGTATACAAATCAGTGTCGAAATAATATTTTATGCAACACTTGTTGTATAAGTAGGCTCAAAAATGCGAATGGCGCGAGTTGCGATACGAGCCGCCGCGGCGGCGAGTATCGCAAATAGAGACGCCATGAGCGTTTTTTGACTTAATTATACAACGTTGCATACAATACTTTTTCAACGACTAGGTTTTAAAGTTCAAAATTAAATGAAACAAAGCAAATATGACTGACAGTTTGTGTCTATGGGATTTTTTTTTAATTTGTCGAATACTCGCTACATGCAGTGACGATATTAAAAATACTTTTTTTATGTTAGCATCAATGAATTTAGTTCGGAAAGTTTTGTTTTTCTTAAAAACCGTAGGAATTTAATTGTTTGTTAAGTTGGTAGTTGTGCATTTTTAT
The DNA here is from genome assembly GCA_947034925.1 of Eudemis profundana. Classification (NCBI taxonomy): domain Eukaryota; kingdom Metazoa; phylum Arthropoda; class Insecta; order Lepidoptera; family Tortricidae; genus Eudemis; species Eudemis profundana. The sequence goes on from OX344798.1 coordinate 18,087,248, forward strand.
CGTAAAGTTAGAATTGAGCGCTTAATTATTTCCCTTTACGTTATTTACAAGATTATTCGTACCAAAATCTAAGTACCAGTCAGTTACCCACGCTCACTTAGACGACTGCAGTTCCGTTGTTTATAGCTCGATTTTAATGATTTAAATTTCATTAGAAAGGTGATAAATGTATATATTTTTCTATAATATTCCAAATTTCCATAATCCTAACGGTTTCCGAGTTTTTCAAAAAAGTTTGATTTTACAAAATGTAGTTTTTTGAAAATATCTCATTTGGTTTTAGGTGTACATTATTGAATCCTTAGTTTAAAACAATTGTTCATTTAATTATCTTTAATTTGAGACCCTATTTGAGTAAATCGGCCCTGTAGTTATCTAAACATAGCGTAAATAGAATAGGCCCGGCCGCCATCTTTGTTACGTCATAGCTACCCCCTCCATACACCTAGGAAGTGACTACCGCACTTTTTATGTTCAGGAAAATATGCCGAATAAGTACATACCAGTAGTTCGTACGGCGGAGATGAGTCACACGAAAATCGTTATTTGAAGACTATTTTTACAAATGGGTCCCACTCTATTAGGAACAGTCCTCGCCTGCCGGCTCGGGCTGGGCAATACATCCACGACTGTAATAACCAAACCAATGTAGCCCACTCGTATCAATGTACTATAATAAGTATTTTGCCGCATGGTTTTTTTTTCATATTGGTGGTGTAATTAGGAAGATAATGCTCATATCACAAATCAAAACATAACTTCATGATTGGTCAGTCGGTAGGGGGCGGCAAAATTTGAATAGCCTTCTGGCGGCAAATCTGTAAATCCGCCACTGAGTAAACCTTAGCCTTAATTAATGTTATTCTTCCATTACGTTCATTTATCGGCCCCCCGAGCGTGTGCCCTAAATTCACATTCATAAATAAATTGAAAGAAATTCCGAATTAATAACGTTCCATATCTACGATAACTAAGTATTTTTATAGCAGATAGAACGTCTTCTGCATTGATGTTTGTGTTCAAGTTTAGTTAAAGGCATATTTAATTTTAATAAAATGTTTTATTTTGTTAAAGATTAATTCATTTATTTCATAAATAAATAGTGTCTAAAAATATGTCACTTAACAACTAAGCACATACTAAATAGTAATTTAGTCAAATAGCCCACCCCGCGTCACTCCGGGAGCAAAGATGCCCATCACGCTCGCGGCATTACCGCGTTGAACCGCGACTGACAACCTACGACAACCTATTTTAATTACGATTACAAAGTGACAATCTAAGTGACTTAAGTAAATAAAGTAAAATTAGTTATTAAACTAATGTCAGCTAAAAATTGTATATTACACACGAAGGGCGCTAAATAAATGAATGTCCCAGATCACAGGTGTTATAAATATGAAAATATGCGATCTGGGAATTACTTTATTAGCGCCCGTGATGTTTATGTAATTAACGCCTTTCCTTGACCAGAAAGTGAGATTTTCTCTCCGCGTAGCCAGCAGAAAAACTTCACTTATAGCCTGGGGTAATGTAATAGTACATTACACAACTAGGGTGGTAATACAAAGAAAGGCCGAAATCGCAGAAGTTTGCGGCCCGAGCTGCAAGCGAGGGACGTAAATATGCGATCGAGGGCTTTCTTTATTACCTCCCGTGTTGTGTACATCATTTTATGTCTAAACTTGGCCAGAAAGTGGCTCTTTCCGAACGCGCAGCGTGCGGAAAAAGCCACTTTATGGCCAGGTGTGGCATAAAGAAACATACTTAATTGATTAGACTGGTGAACAATCAACATATGCCTATGCTTACAGAAATGTTTCAGTCCTGAATATTTTACGAGTGGCAAATTTCCCTTTCCGAGGTTTATGGGGTGGTTTGATAGTATACGTTACTGGATACTTACCCAGGAACTTAATAGGTAAGTAGAGGGAACTTTAAGCATGGATCAGTCATTAACAAAAGCCTGGGTTGATTTGCCACGTCGGAGATCACTAAAGTGGCTATGGGGTCGTTAGATATCATGAACGAATAACTCTCGCTAATGTCTGATTTTATCTCCATCGTCTAATTCCCAGCGGATTCAGGAGCCATTTCGGTTAATTGCTACATATTTCAATAGCCCCGAGTGTTTAGTTAGGGAATTTATGAATTTGATAACGAGTAACAAAGGAACTTGCGCGAAAACACGCCAGTTAGTACAGCGGGGTAAAATAATAAATACAGTTTTCAGTTGGCTAATGAATGAAACAGGCGAGTGACGCGCAGTTTTCAGCTGTTTCGGACTTGTGCAACTGTGGGTTGTAGTTAGATCTGTAGCGAGGTACATAGTCGGACTACGCAAGTTTGCAGAGGTCGAAAAAAGGTTTTATTAAAATAAATGTCGTAGCATGATAAAATAACAACGTTACATTTGCCAAAAATATCTGATTATTGGCTTGGATAAAGTCGCAGCGAGGGCGCTAGTTATGACTGACCATCTAGTATTAGATCCTTTTTGAGCAACGCAGACAGTTTAGATTAAAAGGAGGAAATATGACGTTGACGGATGAATTGTCAGTCTTCTTTGGAAAATGTAAGCAATTGTGCCTATCTCTGTGAATTTATCGTGTAACTTATTTTATTATCAACGCGACATTTAGAGCGTGTAAAGAAAGACATGAAGACCAATACACCAGTACTCAAACTGGTGCGGATACTGGATTATTGGATAGGTAATTATTAGACCATACCACTAAGGTGACTAAAGGTGATCCGGAACCCAAAAGTAATGGTTGTAACTTGTAGGCCTACAGCAAGAGGATTATTTCATCTTGGTCCTTGGCAATAATTTTTCCCTTTATTACAAAATATGTCTTCATACCTACTGAAATACATAATATGGATCAATCTTGCACACAGTTTCAACCAAAGTAAGCGATTTGTTCCAGGGTTCCCATGTATTTGAATATGTACATGTATAAGTACTAGCATTGCTTAGTTTGGTCGGAATTAGATCAATTAGTGCAAAAGTGTCCTGAATATTTATTTCAGTAGGCATGTAGACATATTAAATACTTATTTAACGGAAATATATTTGTCAAGTATCAAGACTAAATTAATCCTATTTCTTGTGATGTTGCCATATGCATTTTTTAAATAAAGCTTTTTTTTGACCTCTGCAAACTTAGCGTAGTCGCACTCTACTTAAGTGTACACTCAACGCCCCCAATCGGGGATGTCTTCCAACAGCCTCCAAACACAATAGGGCTCAGTGGGGATGTTCCTCGTACATTATCGATGGATTAAGGGCGGTTAATACGGTGAATATTACTAAAGCCGACCGACACGGTGAGCTGAGCATCTGAAATACCACAAGACTCCTAAGGAAAAAAAACTTGAAAGAACATTTGTAAGTACACAAATTAAGCAAACCTAAGAATTGAGCTATCTACAGTGTTTTTTTTAATTATTCCTATTTTATGAGCGTGGGAGCTTATGAGATGCGGGGGTAAATACATTTTTACAAACCTATTTTTCCTTCGTAAATCGCATATTATGCAATGATAATGCTATCGATGTATAAAACCTCATGAAGGAAACGTCACTAGCTAGTTAAAACATTGCAGGCCCCGAGCCGTGTGTAAAAGACTAGGTTTCACGGGCAGCAATGCCTTTGCTCACACACCGGCATGTCTATTCAAATGAACAAAGCCAGCCCCGCTATTCTCTCAGGTAACTTCAGGGCTTCGTTTCACAGATATATCGCTCTCCCTCTCACATATAAGAAAATGCTAATTTAGAAAGGGAACACATAGTAGTCAACTAACGCAATATTGAAGTTGCGTAAGAGAATCACATCGCAGGTCGGGTTTGTGTCGTAGATACAACAGACGTCGTCACAGGCCTGTGTTTGTGAGAATTAATTAATCGAGATACCGACAAACGTAGGACAATCGGTCGACCATTAGCACCGCATTCATTTAGTTTAGGCGAAATTAATTAATTACGTTGACACGCCATTTCGATTTAGACATAAACTTTAAAGCTTTATCACTAAAATGAAATTAAAATTTTCTTACCACGATACAAATTAAATAAGCAATAAACTTGCTGCAATTGATGATTAAATAAGACATTTTTGTGTTACGTTTTATAACTTACCCTAACTCTGTGTTCCAGTTTTGATTTTCAAAATAACCATAATACGCATAGGTCCTTATAAGTTGAAGGTATAATAGGTACAGTCAGCTGCTACTACAAATGCATGACAGAGTGGTACCTTTTCTCTGCAGCTGACTGAACAAAACCAATACACTGTGTTACAAATGTAAAAAAAACCGGACAAGTCCGAGTCGGACTCGCCCACCGAGGGTTCCGTGCAAATTTGTAGGTACATATTTTAAAGTACCCTATCAATTTTGATTCCCTTTAAGACTATCTTTTTTATGATTTAATTACAAATGGTTAGGTTTTAGATTTTTCAAAGTACCCTAAAAATTTTGAATTCCTTGAAAGTGTCGAAATATACGTTTTTTTGCGGCATAAACGGCGGTATCTTTTTTTACGTTAACTTAGAAGTTTGATTTTTTTCACAGCTTCAAGGGACCCTAGATCTGAGGACACGGTTTTATTTTCGACCCGATACCTCTACGTGCTCCGTGGTCTTGACAGACAGGCAGACGGACGGACGGACGGACAGACAGACGGACATCAAAGTGATCCTATAAGGGTTCCGTTTTTTGCCTTTTGAGTTACGGAACCCTAAAAATACATTATAGTATTTTATGCAACAGTTGTATAAGAAGGTTCAAAAAATGCGAATTGCGTGAGTTGCGATACGAGCCGCGAATGCGGCGAGTATCGCAAATAGAGACGCAATGAGCGTTTTTTGACTTAATTATACAACGTTGCATACAATACTTTTTCTATGACTAGGTTAAAATATAAAATACATGGACGTCACGCGTGTCTCGACCGGTCTCTCCGAGTGTGTACAGCCGGCATGACAGTTGTGTCTATGGTAAACTTTTTTTTGATATGGCTGGTGACACGATGTGACGATAATTAAAATACTTTTTTTTTATGTTGGTATCAATTAATTTAATTCGGAAAGTTTTGTTTTTCTTATGAATCGTAGGAATTTAATTGTTTGTTAAGTTGGTAGTTGTGAATTTTTATCGTGAAGTTAGAATTGAGCGCTTAATCCTTGACCTAAGTTTAACCTAGATTTAGAAGTCTGTGGATGCTAGCAATAACGTAAAGTGACTATAACGACACTAGTGCTGTTATGGGGAATAGAGTATAGACTTCTCTGAACTCATATTATGTATGTTCTTATATTAGTGTTCGTGACCAAGTAAAAGACAGATAACAGTACAGGAGTAGAAAAATACATTAAATACATTCAACATTAGAATTGACTATAGTCTGTACTTTTAGGTATTTAAAAAAGGTAAACAAAAAAACCACGTAACTCGGGTCGTTCCGCGAATCGAAGTAACGTTTTGTATCTGTGGCACAATACCACTGGCTGAACGACCCGAGTCACGTGGTTTTTTTGTTCCTAAAAATACAGACTATAGTCAATTCTATTGTTGATGGTTGGTAAGTGACTTACCCATATATTTTTTTAACGAAACGCCAAGTCAACAATAAAGTTTCTCAATTTTCGTTGGAGTTTATCGCGAAATTCTCATCCTTAAGTAAACGACAACTTGTAATCGCCTCCTCGATTTCCTTCGCATTATAAAGAGTGAACGAAGGCTAAATTAAATATAACTCCACAACATACCATTAAATAAACAAGCTTCGTTTTATAAAACTTTGCCGAACAAGAAATTATTTAGATCTAGTTACGATTGGAATTTAAATTTCTTTGGATGCTTTGTAATAAGGTCGGACTCACCCACCGAGGGTTCCGTCCAAATTTTGTGTGTGTTGTTTTGTGTGTACACAAAGAATTTGGTAGAGTGGGGTTAGAATGTGTTAGAATTCGTTTGGTCTAAACCCACCTTAATAAGTATTTAGCACACATTTCATATCTTTATAATTATTAATTTACATTTCGTTATCTGGCCTATCGTTATTTTGAACAACTCATCGTTACTGGCAAGGTTGATGGCAAACGACCCAGAGGCCGCAGTCCAACTAGATGGGCAGATCAAGTTCGTATCACTCTGGACACCCAGCTATATGTCGCACTACACGATGCCAAGAATAGGCGCAGATGGCGAGACATCGTTAGAGAAAAGCTGATTCCACGGGGACTTCATGACCCTCAGCAATGAGGAATACGACGCGAGGAGGATCTGGCCTTATAAAATAAAATAAAAAATTAAATTAAATGTAAATAATTCAAGGTAAACTGCATTTGAGAGACTAACTTAACTGCACTATTGGAAAACTGTTGTCCCCATACATCGACGTAGGTCGCTGTTAGTTTAGCAATTGACAAAATAAGTTTGTATTACGATTTTTGTGAATTTTAAAAAACGATGCAAGATAGGAAAACCATTATATTTTTCCTGTAATATTCAGGATAATATTAATAATCGATAATGATTACGCATTTTTCTGTTCAGTAACTTCGGAGATAATATACGCTTACACGCTGTATAATGTTAATGTATATAAATTAACTAATGTGTATAAATTCCCATACATTTATAATTAATAAAATATAAATGTATGTGAATGGTATATTTTTGAACGTTTTTTGTCTTAAATCATCATTGTTCATCAAAAATATTTAATTTAAAAGATTTAAAATTATATTTGCAAATACCTCTAGAATTTATGAAAAAATTGAAAAATAAAAGTAATGCAAGTAGGTACCTTAATAGACATAAGCTATTTTAGAAAAGAGGCCAATATATTTAGTACAGAAATACAAATTATTCGGCATTTAAGCGAAATCTGATCATCCAAAAATGTAACAATAAACCGATTACATTCTACCTAAAAGACATGTTATTATTCAGTGACGAAACAAAGATACAGTATGGGACAACAAATAAAAACTCTAGCTCAGTACACAAACAGAAAGGGCACTAACGTCCGGTGCACAGCCGGAAATAACCGTGTCTTCACTTGTCACTGATTCTTTTTTTCTACCACGGCAAAAATATTTAACGCTCCAGAAAAGCAACAGATGAGAATGCTACCACTCGACGCACTCGGCAGCTCGGATGAGATGAGCACTGTGCCGTGACAGTGCCTTATTCTGATAAATGACGTTAATGTTCACACGATCACTATTGATCACTTAAAAGTGACAGGCTTGGAATACGCTCGCATATTTATATATAGATGGGATGACGTGGCTTACCAACATAATACAATACCTGTGACAATACTTACTTAGAGGTAACGAAATATTGTAGGTAGGTAGGTATATGGGATTTCAACGTTTTCGACGTACTCTGCACCCCATATACATATAATATAGCGTATGCATAAAATTAATTCTTTCATTTTTTTATCGTACCTATATAACACTTTCTTTGTCCCCCATAAGATACGGAAAATTTACTTATCAAGCCACTTTATTAAAATGTATCCACATGGATACATGGACTCCAAAGATGGTGTCCAAATGGATACACTACTCTTTAATCCCTAGCCAGCTAGGATTCATACCTACATCATATATTCTCAAGGAGTACGCACAATCTTTGCCTTCAATTGATTCTAGTCGGTCGGTTCTCTATACAAACAAAAAGAGGTCATTATTCGCTTCCATGACAATCATGGTTAACATGACATGACATGGGAAGTCTTAAAAAACATAATAAACGTGCAATTGGCCATTTAAGGTCAAGGCTCAAGGGTCAGGCTCTTTGCCTTTGTGAAAGTTCTCATGCAGGGCTCGGAAACCGGTATTTTCTCCATACAAAAATATCGGTATTCTTTCAGTTCTTATCGTTCTTTGATTTATTATTTCGTTTTTTAACCAGACAATCTAATAATACGAAATCATGACTTAAATACATTACTGAGCTCTACATAAAAAGCATTAAAATAATTCAAAATATATATTACGGGGTTTTTGCAAAATACCGGTTTCGAGCCCTGTTCTCATGTCGTTTCGCGCAGACAAAATGTATATAAAGCTATAAAATAAAACACATTTTAAACAGAATTGATGCCGTGGAAGCAAACGATGACCCATTATGTTTGTAGGGAAAACCGACCGACTCGTATCTCCTTAAGTAAGATTAGCGAGAGTACATGTTGAATATTCCAGGTAAACAAATAACACGCACTAACCTTCGTTACATACAACAAATCGGAGACGACACCTCGAGTTTCGGCTTATTTTAGCCAAGAGTTGAGCACTTGTAATTGAGGTGAGCCCTGAGGGTGATTTACCCGCATACCTCTATATTGCGTCGGGTTTTCATTTAGGCGCCGGTCTAAATTTACAACCAGACGTGTCATCGTGCTGTCATTGTCACTCAGAACCGCAGCCGTTGCCTATAATTATAAGTGAAGATAATCTGAAATTGAAAACCGATTGTGAATCTTAGTGGCTCTGTGAGCTGTAGACCTCGCGAATCTGAAATGAAATGAAATGATATTTTATTGCCAGACTACAGGTGACATAGATAAGATGTTAGTCATTCTTGGTACTTTTTCCATAGCCTACCACATTTATGGTGTACAATATCAACCCCCATGGCTCCGCCATTTTGTAATATTCCCAAAAACTGGATCGACAAAAACAGCTATATAAGTAAGCAGGTTCAATACTTGCACACAAATTTTCAGGAGAATCGGTTGAGAAATGCGACCTGTAGAGGAGAACAGCCGGACAGCCGGACAGACATACGAAAGCATTTTTTCCCAAGCTGCAAAGGAGACGCTACGCGCACGCTCGGTCAAAAAATAACGGCTAAATCATTAACCACGTTCGGAATTGATTTCAAATCTGAAGTAGTTAGGTCCGCTACCCACAGGTTGTCTAGAAGAGACCGCTCTTTAGCGATAAGACCGCCTATTGTTTACCGTTGTTCATATGTGTATGTAACATGTGCATCGTCATATACAATCGTGTACCCAACAACGTTAGGACTTTGGAGGAAAATAGATTAAAGTTAAATTTAAAATTGCTGGCTGCTCGATTTATGTTTCCACAGAGAGAAAGATTTTCTCGAGTCATGTAGAATTAGGTAAAGGACATTTTATGATGCTTAAATTTAATAATTAATTGTATTTATTTTGTATAGTGCATTGGGGTAATTTTGAAAACTAGGAATTTTTAGTAGAGTCTGTGCGGAAAGAGAATAGGATTAATTTGGGGGGGCGCTGTAGGTAATGCTTTTCTACCGTATGTGCCGTATTTTCTGTTCTGTGGCCACACTGGTTAGGTTAGTTCCGTTTTTCGCCACGCCTATTCTCTTTCCGCACAGACTCTAAACTATGTAACATTTTTGAGGTTTATAATTAATCGAAGCACTATCAGTATGCCTAGTACAGTGTTAGCGTATTAAAGTAAATATAGGTTGCTTCATTTTCAGAACTACCCCGTGCTCGGATTTACCCGACCCCGATGCACCTACACTAGTTGAATTTTTTCTAAATCATTTGCATGCCTGGTTGAATGCATGGATCTATTCATTACATTTAACACCATTGTACATTGTTTTTTTTTTATAAGTTAATATTCTAATTTTTCTTTTAGTGTGCAATAAAATATGATTGTATTATATTGTATTGTACGCCTGAATGGAGACTATGCTATTTGTGGAAACTAAAACATATTGCTTGTGGCTTTAGAGCCCTTGTGAGCAGGGCGTCTGGCATTTTGCCAATACACCCTCATCCAGAGTTACGTCATTGCTGTCGGTCAAAATTCTGTTCACTTTTATGTATGTAGCTAGGATTTAAAAATAAATAAAAAAGGTATTGGTCAGGTAGCAAGTCATGATGTGAAGAACTAACAATTCGATTTTAAAGCTATTGAAATTACTAGTTAAATGTCTTGTAAAATACAAATAAATATTTGTAATTTATACTCAAATTACATATTTAAAAAAATTTTATGAGCATTTGCTGTAGGTACATTATTTAGATTTAGATTAGTTCTTGTCAGTCGAGTTCACAAAACGCTTAATTTATTAGATACTTACACGCGGAGGAATAAAAAAATCTATACATTATGTACACTTGAATACACCTTATCTATCTATAAATAAAACGTAGGTATACGGCATTAGAAAAATTTACACCGAAACGCCCAAGGTTAATTTAAATAGGTACGCGCCGTACCTATTAACAGAGAAATTTACGTTTTTAATAGCCAGCTGGGACTCTAAATAACAGGTAGGTACCTACTGTATTGTCTCTGTGTGCATAGTTGGATACATTTTATACGTAGACTCGTGGGATGAAAATATGGACGTAAGCAAATACAATTTTTAGTTCATATTAATTTTTTTAGTTAATTATTATTTAGGGGACATTTATTACCACATAAATACGTATACCTTGAAACTTATTCGAACTACTCGAAAATATTATCAGCGGATGAAAATAATTAACGCATTCACTGCCGGCATTTTTTCCGAACTTTCGCCAAGTTCCGAACTTCAGTCAGTGCCATAAACGCACATTGGCGTTCATAGTACTAGGATATTTTATAAATGGAATGTAATATATGAACTTACATATGCGTTGAAGGCACTGACCAGGTGCATGATCTCACAATAGCGTTCAAGGCACTGGGTGAAAGTCAGCAAAACGCTTATATGCGTTCAAGACAGTGAATGCGTTAAGCACGTTGAATAAAAATGAGGAATTCCTACTATTTCACTACAATTTACTACACTACGCTATTTATAAATATCCACTAGGCATTGTGTATTGTTTCATTTCATTCGTAACGAATTTATTAAATAAATCATTGGTAGGATTACAATAACCTTGTCAAGCTTGTGTGTATGTAAACACTCTATTGCACATAAAATCATACAGAAACAATACAAAATTTTTTTTAGGCCAATTGAAAAACACAAAACTACAAATTCATTGGAACATTTTTACCTTTCCACGCTTCACTTATTTCAATGATAATTTTCGACGAAAACACGACTATATTTATTAGATACTTACATATACGCATGCTCAATACGTATGCGGATAGATTAATGTACTTCCTATCAATGCGATGTGCAGTGCGGCTACCAGCTTATTGGACCTAGATTAAAACCTGGCCATGTGCATTTGCTTACACTGCCATTATTCAAAATAAGATTTTATGTCGACGGTATAAGCCTTTCTTACTTAAATTTCAAGCCACGAGGCCATCTTATATTCGTATATATTTTTACTTTTAGACTTAGGTGAATGTTTAACCTTATTTTAGTATATGAAGAAGCAATGGGGTTTTTAAATAGATTTCATATGCTTTTTTATTTCATTTTTCTACTCCTGTACTTTTTTTTATCTGTCTTTTACTTGGTCACGAACGCTAATATAAGAACATACATAATATGGATTTCAGAAAAGTCTATACTCTATTCCCCATGACAGCACTAGTGTCGTTATAGTCACATTACGATACTGCTAGCAGCCACAGACTTCTAAATCTGGGTTAAACTTAGGTCAAGGATTAAGCGCTCAATTCTAACTTTACGATAAAAATGCACAACTACCAACTTAAAAAACAAAACTTTCCGAATTAAATTCATTGATGCCAATTGACATATAAATGTATTTAAATTATCGTCACTTCGTCTCATTAACCAGTATACTTCATATTAAAAAAAAAGTTTACCATAGACACAACTGTCAGTCAATATGTCATATTTGCCTTGTTTGGGAGCTGTTTAATTAGGTATGTATTTCATATTTTAAAGCCTAGTCGTAGAAAAAGTATTGTATGCAACGTTGTATAATTAAGTCAAAAAACGCTCATTGCGTCTCTATTTGTGATACTCGCCGCATTCGCGGCTCATATCGCAACTCACGCAATTCGCATTTTTTGAACCTCCTTATACAATTGTTGCATAAAATACTATTGTCTATCGTTGTGTAATACTGGTTAATAACCAATACAGTCTGTTATCAGCATAAAACTGCTCGTTTGTACTTGTATTCAAAATAGATGTTAGCCTACAAGAAATTAACGTTTTATTAGAAAACGGGGCTTGCCTTCGGTACAATGTTGCATTTCTTTTATTGCTCCTAGGAAAGTTAAATGTCGACAAATGTTTACTGCATACATTCTTTATCAAATACTAGCGCAGTACTGCACATAGTTACGACTGTTACGAATAATAAAATGGTTTTAAAATTACTTCTAGATTTCCTTTAAGACTTTCTTCTCTTTCTCACTGCATTACTCTTATACACGACATACCGAAGTACAGGGCGATCAGACTACTTTAAACAAATTTACAACAAGTTAAAGATACGGTTTAAATATAGTCTGCCGTAATTTCTAAGCATCTATCTCTTAAAACTTGGCGTAAATTAATTTCATAGGCTGTTACAATAAATCCGTATCGTATTTTTTCCTTTGCTCCTCTTGGGCCAGACTACACGGCACAATAGTCTTTCCTGCAAAGCGCCCAGATGAAACTTCAATACCTCATCGAAACGTTCCACTGCACGAGCAATCCTCTAGCTAGGCTTCGTTGCTCCAGATTGTATCTTTCAGCATTAATAAATAAGTGAAGTGCCATCCTGAAATTGAAATAAGTACGAACCTGAATAGAGTTTTCTTTGGTTTTCCCAATTAGTATTCATTTGAGCTATTGAATTGAAGTCAATAAGGAAAGCCATATTTTCCTTCCTGCAATGCTGCTAAAAACATTGAAGATAAAGACAACAGATTATAAAACCCTTTTATTCATGCCACTTAGCATAGGTACTTCGGTTAAAATGACTTTTATTCTTCTTTTTAAGTACCTATAAAGAAAGGCAATGAGTGAACGAAGACAAAAGCCTTTAAGCTTCTTAACTAAAACTGGTTTAACACACGTTTATGAATTAAGTACCTACTTACGGATAATCGCTGTTAGTGAAACTGCGCACAGGCCTGAAAGTTAGCTTTTGTTTCATTGGCACCAACCGTCCGGACACAGTTAGAATTAGTTCATACCAAGCCGCTAATGACTGGACGTGTTTCAGCATATTGATATTATTATGTCGCCGAAATGGAACCTCATTTTAACTTTGGGAAGTCGATCAGTGAACTCGGAGGGAGCGGCGATGTTTGTGGAAGGCAATTTTCGAACACGAAAAAGGTGGCATGCGTTAGCTCGTGATTATATTCAGAAGCAGGATAATCCGGCGATTATGGAAATAAAGGAATAGACAATTTTGCGTTAGTTTTCTACAGTTTCAATGATTTTTACTAAGTAGTTACAGACTTTGATAGGCGTATACTCGCCGTTTGAAAACATATCCGAGATTTGAACCTGAAGAATTATTTCTAATTCTAATTCTAATAAGCGTTTGATATATATACTTCTAAAATAACTTGTTGTTTTTGGGTTCATATCGGCTGGTAATGAAAGTCCTACGGTGAAAGTGCTACGATGGTCATACCATTTGGCATGAATCTTTTTTCCCTGACACCGGACTATTCTCTCAAGTGCTACGCTGGCGTTAATTGGGAAGCCGCCCGTGTTGCCCCGAAGAGCCGTATAGATTCAGATTCGAGTCCCGCTAGAGTCATATTTTTTTCCAATTTTTACTTCAGTAAGGGACAGTCTAACCCAGGGCTCGAAACCGGTATTTTGCAAAAACCCCCAAATAGCCCAATATTTTGAATTATTTTATGCTTTTTATGTAGGGCTTAATCATGTATTTAAGTAATGATTTCGTATTACTAGATTGTCCGATAAAAAAATGAAATAATAAACCAAAGAACGGAATAAATACCGGTATATTTGTACGGTGAAAATACTGGTATCCGAGCCCTGGTCTAACCAAAGTTACGCGCGACGAAATTCCTGCTCCTTGGAATTTATAGTATTGAAGTTAGTCCCACCGAACCTTCTGTCGCGTAATGATGTGTTCCTATACAGTGCATAGGAGGCTTGATGGCCGATTTTCCTCCCCACAGAAATTCGGTTGCACGGTGTACCGCGGCAGCCACATGTGTCACAACTGGGTTTCCAATACCGGTTTTATTCGTATAGAAAATACCGGAATCCCGGTATTGACACTACTAAAATACACTAGAATATAGGAGACGATTAACGCCAATCTTCTGTGATGGAATCTGTTGTGTGTCATCTCACTGAGACCAAATTATAAGCAATGGGTTTCACATTTCCAACGTACTTCTTATTATCAATACGTTCACATGTTGTGCCCATGTAAATCATGAATATTATTATCAGTGATTTTAATTTAATTACGTAAGTACGTACTCAAAATCAGCTATAAGTAAATGTATATTATATGAAATCCTATTATAAGCTCATCAAACCTCGGTTGACTTCGACACCCTCGTGTTATACGCTTTTCCTTGACATTAAAATCAAAATAAGATGTATAAACATTATTCACAAACCGGATTAAAAGGGGAATGAAAAATAAATGTGTATAAGTATACGAGTATTTCCTGAAATGAAAGTATAAATACGAGAGCGTATTTGTTTGTAGGTAATGTATTCAAGAATCTGGAGCCCCAGAGGTATTTATTCTCATAAAGACGGCGTTATTGTCTCTAAGTGAATGTTTCTCGTGTTTTTGTTGAATAATTTATTCGGCAAATCCACAGACGTTCAGTCAACCACGGAAATGGTGCTTAAAATGTTCAGCCGAAATACATACAGCGGCAGCGTGTCCCTAAAACCAACTTTGATACGAAAAGGGCTGATAGACCAGCTCATCAGACACCAGATTAAGTAAATTTGACTTCAGTAAAAATTTCTTAGTTTTCGTTACTTTATATTCTTAATGTTTGTCTACTACCTAAACTAGGTATGCCAATGCGCGACAAAACGTCAATCGTAAATTAACAAAGAGACACTAGACCAATTTAAAAATACTTTTTTAGAAACTTATTTATTATTTTTATGAGGATCAAATTAAGTACTACTGAAGACGATTTTATTATCCTTAATTGAAATTTATTGCTTTGACATTCACAAGTCCAAACTAAAGGAGAAATGGTAATAATAGAACATTACCATTTAAATTGCTTTTTTTTTCAAGTGAAATAAAAACCAATAGCCAAACCAACCAAGCCAAACCAATAAGGTAATATGTTAAACCACATTGCCTTAACAAACCAAGTCACCTTATTCTTATCTCGTTGAATAAGTTTAGAGTTCAGACGATGAGTATAATTATGAATTCTATAATCATTCAATAGATAGAAGCGTCGAAAACTGTTATTCTTTGCGAAGTTCACTCCTGCAAAGTTCTTGGTGCACAGCACAGTAACCATTCCTTAAGCTATTTGCGACCCGAAAGTATTACTGCAATTGCAATTTAAGGCGTCTGACTAAATTGAAAAATTCCGGTGCACATTGTGGTAACAGGAAATATTTTGCCAGGACATTTCAGTCGCTTGTATCGTGTCAGTAACATCTGGCCGCTGCCCGGGGCAGCGACAGAGGCTTAGCGGGATGAACTTCTATGTTAACGAAATCCTAATCTTGCAAAAAGGTTCGGATTTGCTTTTAACCTGACAAAGGCGATAGACCGGAGGAATGTTTACTGGCATTGTAGGTACTGCCTAAAATACGAGTAATAATAATAAAATTGACTAACCTAATTAAAGATCGTTCCCAATTACGAAATTCACAAACTTCTGAATGTAAAAATTCATTTTGTTACTTACTTATTTGCGATTTCAACAAATTATTTTGTTTGATTGGTTAGGGAGTTGGTTTGTAAGAAAAAACAATTCCCTCTCTTTTGCATCGGGTGTTAGAGATAGAATAAGTAGGCCGGTGGATAGGAACTCGACTCGATCCGCTGTCTCAGCGAAAAAGTTGATTTGATTGCTTCATTCGCGCCAATCGCAGACGATTATCCGGCAAGAGATTCATTGACAGGCATTGTGCGACGGACGATTTACCCTTCCGTTTAGAGTAGATTTTTTTCCCAATCTTTATTACGGCAGATGAGTTAAATTTGCACCGTTCAAGAAGTCATAATTATCAAAAGTCATACAGTAATGGTTTTCTAAATCGGTAATATTTTTAGGATATTTTAATAGCGTTTTAAAATATCCTAAAAATATTACCGATTTAGAAAAACAATTACTGTAGATATGACTTTTGATAATTATGACTAACAATATATTATGACTTATAACTTCATGGGACACAAGAGGATCCCGTATAAATACGACGGCACTAATATCTACGGCATTGTGTATGCAAAGATTGCAAAGTAAATGAAGTACAATGGTTGTAAAAAAAGTTTCTTGCATTTGCTAAATGGTTACACAGATTCGGTCAAGTACTTCATCATAGCATTCAATCTGTAAAAAAATCACGTTGTTGATTGAGCCATAACATAACTAAAATCAAAAAGCACCGGGTATTTATAGTATCGACAAACACAATAAGCTCTGAACGTAATGGTTTGTTCAAATGAGTTGATGCACTATTTATAAATCTAAGTTTATGTGTATCGAATAATAAGGTTTACTATTGAATCGCATAAATTTAAAAGGCATAATGCATCATTTCGCATAATTCATCATTTGGCATAATGCTTTTTTTCTGATCCCATAAACTTTTCAGGATTATTATAACGCAAACCTAACCTAACCTAACCTATTTAACAGGATGAGGCCTTTAAGAGTCCTGAAAATTCTACAGTTTAAGAAAAAAATGTATTATGCCGAATGATGAATCATGCCAAATGATGCATTATGCCTTTTAAATTTATGCGATCCAATAGGTTCCCGAATAATAACACGCCATTTAACCCCTGCTCATGAAATACGAGCAAGTATTCGTACTTAAAGTGAATCGAGTCAGTCGTTTTTCCATACAAACATAAAAAAGGTCATTGTTTGCTTCCACGGCATCAATTATGTTTGAATTGTGTTTTATTTTATAGCTTAATACATTTTGTCTGCGCGAGATGACATGTGAACTCGCAAAAAGCTATAGATTATAAAAAATCGTTCGGTTTCAAGTGATGATAACAAATAATAGATTGCAAGTTAATTCTGGTTGTTTGAGGGTTCGATTCCTGGTTAAGCCAGGTGATTTTTCAAAAATCTTCGAAAAGTTTAAAATCAAACTGAATTCTCTTTTCAGCAGAAAATCCTATCTACAATATATGAGGTACTTTTCCTTCATGTCGCATAGTTTTTGGACAACCTGTATACTTCATAAATAAAGTAGTATGTATAACCGCTAGATTTAATCGAAATTTTCCGTTATAAGCAGTTATGTGGGTGGATTGGTGGCCACAAAGGGACACTTGAGTTGGCCGCCCCTTGGCGCACAGGGGCGGTGTCAGCTTACCACTCTAATAGGTAGGTACTCTTTAATAGCCAAATAGCGTCATTTAACCTCTGACAGAGGATCACACTACTAGTTTTTCTAGCTCTATTATTTGTTTTTATTACGGTTCCCATTTGATGAGCAAGTTTGGTCTAACTTTGCTCCAGAAACAGAATTTAGGAGCAAAGTTTTACCGCGTCAATGGGTAACTTTGCTCCAAATTTATTGTTTCTATATAGTTGACAAAATAGATAGTGGCGTATTTTTTAATTTATAACAAGTTAGGAATAGTAATACAAAGGCTGAGATCGCAGAAGTTTGCGGCCCGAGCCGCAGGCGAGGGACGTCAATATGCCCTTCTGGACTGTTGGTTCCACTGCTAGGTTCCACTAGTGGTTCCAGCAGGATTTCCAAGTACTCGTGGACCCAACCAACCAGGTTTACGTAGTGGAACCAACAATATTAGTTGGCAGTATAATTTCGGCCAAGTGGCCACATTTACTTAAACCCAAGGACCTTAAAATAAATAACCGGACGATGCATCGCCAACTGATAACTGAAGTATTTCTAGTAAGCCGGTTGCTTTGTACTTACGAGTAGTTACGAGCCACACGCACACATCAATAAGTTTTTCGCTACTACCCACAGCACGCACACATTGAGCTGACCAACCAGCGTTAAAAAACCGGCGGACTAGAGGTGCTTCATTTCTTTGTTAGCGAGCTATTTATCCGGTCCTTGGTTAAACCTCTATAGTTTTAAATAATTTAAAAAAATAACAACTTAATTCAAGCGGTTCTTTTTATCTCATTATTTACAGTCAAACAATTTAATTCCTAGGCCAGGCCTTTTATAACAGAAGTGGAGATATAAATATTTGCAAATCCTAATATAACTTATAGTACTATATATCCTAATAGTACTTGAAAATCCTGCTGGACCCACTAGTAGAACCTAGCAGTGGAACCAACAGTCCGGAAGGAAATATGCGATTGAGGGCTTTCTTTATTACCTCCCGTGTTGTGTTGTGTACAGCATTTTATGTCTACATTTGGCCAGAAAGCGGGGTTTTCCGTATGCGTAGCGTGCGGGAAAAGGCACTTGATGGCCAAGTGTGGCATAAAAAACAATAAACGATGTTCGCTATATTTTGTAGTTTTATTACTTTTATTTATATAAAATCGACATGAACATAACAAATAACACATTATAAACAATTTCTAATAATTTTAAATTACAAACTACAAGAATATACATTTAAAATATTTCATCTAAATATTCGTGGTAAAAACATACACTGAAACAGTTTTTGGAAAGATATTGAAAAATGTTCATTCTGTAATTCTATTTTTTGTCTACTTTACTTTTGGTGTCTCTAGAAAATAAAGGTTGATTTTTTGGAGTGTTTTTAATTTATTTCATTACATATTTGAGAAAAGCACTATACATACCTCGGCGTGAAATGGGGTTGCTAGCCTCGTAACTATGTGGCCTCGCGTTCGCTCGTCCATCTTTATGTACTCGGCCGGCAACCCCTCACTTCCCGGCGTCTATAGTAATGTACTATTTCTTGTTATATGTAAAACCAGAATATCTGTACTTACTTGCGTTATGTATTAATTAACAAATTGGGATTAATCCCATTAGTGCCTATCCATTGGAAAGCCCCGCATTGTTAGCTAGTCGTTTATTTTATTTTTCTACTCCTGTACTGTTATGTGTCTTTTACTTGGTCACGAACACTAATATAAGAACATACATAATATGAGTTCAGAGAAGTCTATACTCTATTCCCCATAACAGCACTAGTGTCGTTATAGTCACTTTACGTTATTGCTAGCAGCCACAGACTTCTAAATCTAGGTTAAACTTAGGTCAAGGATTAAGCGCTCAATTTTAACTTTACGGTAAAAATGCACACTACCAACTTAACAAACAATTAAATACCTACGGTTTTTAAGAAAAACAAAACTTTCCGAACTAAATTCATTGATGCCAACATAAAAAAAGTATTTTTAATTTAAGTATATTTTAAATTAAAAAAAAAATAGACACATACTGTCAGTCAAACGTCATATTTGCCTTGTTTCCAGGTTATGATCAATTTTGTATTTTATAATTTAAAACTTAGTCGTAGAAAAAGTATTCTATGCAACGTTGTATAATTAAGTCAAAAAACGCTCATTGCGTCTCTATTTGCGATACTCGCCGCGTTCGCGACTCGTATCGCAACTCACGCAATTCGCATTTTTTGAACCCACTTATACAACTGTTGCATAAAATACTATTAAGAGTACGTAAATAGACCGACATTTTATTTATTACATAATTATAATAAACCTATAATCTCGTAAGTCAATAAATAATATGTGACCCATTCAGTACGTACTTGAGACATCATAATATCTTTATCAGGATCTACTACATATAAAATCTAATCTAGCGGTGTTTGCGTTACACTTGTAAATACTGGATTAGCAATCAAAGTACCTACCCGGCTAGATACTTAAGTGCTTACCTATAAGTATTAATTGTTATTTCTAGAATGAGGCACCATTATTACACCGAATATTTTTCCAAACATCTTTAAGTATAAAATTAAGTTGAGCAGTGACTGAAAAGAGATAAGTGCTGCTGATATATAATTTAGTATAGGGATGAGCCTGAGCTTTATAATCTTTACTAGATAGCCTCAGGCTCGAAAACTGGCTATTAGGAGAATCAGTTTTATTCAAAAATCAAATTGTTTATTACAGCTTGCAAATCGTTTATCACATACTATATACACTTAGTACCTTTGAAATGGCTGACAATACATACATTATTACGAGTTATTTAAAATAACGCCTTTTAGTTCCAATTCCGACTGCTGGCTACCTTCTGTGCTTTGATAAAGCTTCCAATAAAGGCACTTTATTATAAAATAATTAACTTTCATTACGTAGGCTGAACAGAACCGGTATCCAATAAACTAACTTTATAAGTAATAATAAAGTTAAATTTCAGAATCGACCTCCAAAAGGTACGCCTATAAAATTTAAAACAAACAGCTGCTGTTAAACACAAAAGGAATAAAATCAATATAGTGGCATTTATTCGGCAAGAGCTTAAAGCCCAATTGAATCGAAACGCAATGAAACGGACGCGACGCCGCTCAGGCTAAGCTCGCACAAATACTTTGAAGTTGATTAAGCTTAAATAATTGAACATTTATAGACTATCTTAGTTAAGGACATACAGTATCTTACGGGTATGTGCGAGGTGAGGGGATGTGACACGAAAAAGCTTAACTAATCATTGTCACCCTATCGCCGCGGATCACGTATCGGTCCGCTCATTCCCAAAATCGTTCCTAAAATACCAGATTCTCGATATATCAGATTCTCCGTATACCAGATTCCCAAAATCATTCACCCACCTAAATCATTTACATTCTTGACGATTTTATAATCTAGTGTAACGGGAATGTGGTAAGACAGGAATCTGATACATCGAGAATCTGGTATTTTGAAATTCTGGTATTTTGGGAATGCGGTTTTTGGACATGATACCGGTCGCGACTTCGCTTGTAGCGCGACAGAGCATGATCCATCACTTTCACACTATACTCAGTGGAAACAGATAGCTAGTATTTGTCGTGCGTACCCAAGTTGTACACAAGCTGTATAAAAGCTTATACAGCCATAATACCTTCAGTTTCACTAAGTGCTATAAGCGTACTATTTAACCGTGGAGGAACACATTTTATAGAACTAATAATAGGCAAGTCGGTGGAAATCGAGTTAGTTGATAACCCCCCCGGTACTGACTTGGTTTAACTTTACATGTCGAAACTTTTTACCCGACTGCGGCGAAGCCCAAAGGAGGGTTATGTGTTTGACCTGTATGTATGTATGTATGTCCGTTCCTGTGTCCGCTCGTAACTACTCAACGGCACATCCGATTTTGATAAATGATACATTATTAGATTCGTCTTGATGGTGCGAGTGTCACTGGGTATGAATTTCGTTAAAATAAACAAAATGGCGGATTTTATGCTGTTTCAAAGTGCACCGCGGTCGGGTTTTTTTAGAAAAAATGTGGTTATTTGTTGTAGGAGAACTGCGTTGCTAGACTTGCATCTTTTTACATGTAATCTATTTGATGGGATACATTTGACGCCACGCCACTGATATGCAATGTGAAATAAAATCATCGAAATGAAGGATATATCCATTAAGATTTACTATAGGTAACGTTAAGATCATCATTATCAGACTTTATACGTGCCACTGCTGGACACAGGCATATTCTCGTTAATAAGGGTGAACGTGAACGTTAAGAATTAAGATACCTACCAATCTGTAAAAAATAATTACAAAATGTACTTGCAAAACAGTATGATTGATTTAATAACCGAAATACTGATAGAAGGCACAGTTGAAACTACACAAGATGGAATGATGCAATGGGAATGAATATGACAAAACAAATATCGTTTTAAATAATATCATATTCACCCACCAGGAGATTGTATCTTGGTACTTCTATAACCTGTCAACATTTGTACGTCGCGTGTGTCCATGTCACCTGGCAATAATAACCCCTTTTATTGACTATGCCAATAACCGAGTGATATGTTTGTGAAGATATTGAAATCGGAGTTACATATGTAGGTATTAAGTACCTACTGGGTATTCAAGGAGCGACGTTTGCTTTCATAAAGCCTCCGAAGAGTAAGCGAAATACGAGTAGTTGTGGGTAGATACACATACACTATGGAGGTATAACGTGAATATACAGGTGGTCCCATAATCGACACGTCACAGTGACACTGGAGGTAGACCAGGTCAAGAGGTACCAAACCAACTTAACATGACCCCAGTAAAAGTGGCTCGGGTGTGAGTTATTGTCGAATAAAAGTTTTTTCATGAATTTTGACCGTTTTTAACATTATTAGTGCCAGTGTGCACTCGGAAAGGTGTCAAGGTCAGTTTTTTTTTTATGTGTACGGTACCATGAATTGTTAATTAAGGTTACAGAAATGGTATTTTATCCAAAAACTAAGTAAAATTAAAAAAAAATACTAGTTTGATCTTGAATTAATTCACAGCGAAACATTAATTTCGACTTTAACCACCAGTAGTGAAAAAAAAATTACGGTCGGCGGGTCATGTTAAGTTGGTTTGGTACCTCTTGACCTGGTCTACCTCCAGTGTCACTGTGACGTGTCGATTACGGGACACCCTGTATACACATACCACGCACTTGTTGGTTTCGTCGCTCTTGTACATCAGGTACTTTGCTGACGGATCAAATCAGTTACCTCTTATGATGACTCTTCATAAAAAGTAACTGAATTGATCTGTACGCTGAAATATTATGAAGTTTTTATAAAATGATGTGTTTTGAGCTTCCTTATTTTTAGTTTTTGGTCAATTATAGGTTAGCAGATTTTAAAATCGTTGAAATCGATAATAAGTGAAGTTTAGTTTCATTTTGTGAATTTTCTCTAACAGCGTAATGTTCTGCCCAAGTCATGCCTGTCAAATTATGTAATTATTTGAACAAAAGGCTATTTGTGAAACCTATATTATATCACTAAATTGGAAACAAGATATTGTAACCTCGTTAACTTGGTACCTAAGCCTGGCATAAGGTTCAAATCTTTGTCTGGACCATTATCAAACGCAATTTAACTTACCGCTTAGCGCTTTGATTTTTGTACCTATCAGTGTCTAGTGTCTACAAAAGCCGTTCGTAGATCGGACAACATTAAATGCTGATTAATATCACTGTGACTGACATAGAACTGACTAGTTCTAGTAGCGGAGAATTCCTTCTGGAAAAACTCGCACATTTTTGGTCAAATATGCTTCCACTCAGTTACAGTGGTTTTGATTTGCGTGTAGGGTATCGGGTTCGAAGACATGGAATAAGTTTTCCCCGAGGATATTTACTGGGATAAAGGGAAACCCATGTTCATTTCCACGACCCGAGGCGATATTTGCGGTAGCCGTTTTGATCTTGTCACAGAACTCGAATGAAACTGTAAGTAATGGATTTGTTCACAAATTCCGCTTATTTCAAGTCCCATTTTACTTTTGCAAAGTAAATGTGAATCAGTTAAGTCAACAGCGTTTACCAAAGTCTAAAATTTATGAGAGTTTTACCTCAATTTCGAAGAAAAAATCACGCGCGCTTCATATTTTTGTGGACTTAAGGCCAAAGAATTTATGCCACGCCTTTTCGTCGCACATTTGCGGCATTTTATCTTCCTACCACGAATATCAGAAGGTATTAATTTACTTAAATAAATGTGTAAGTTAGTCTAACGATTGCTATTTAACGTGTTCTAAATTTAGGCATACTACATTTACGCTTCAAATGAGATTATACGAATGCGCTTAATATTGCTATAGCGGCATTGATATATTTAAGTAAGTAGTATTTTTTATATAAAAGAAATGTTAAATATCTGTATAGGTGTTTTTTTAAAGGATGTTTGTCTGAACAGGGTCTTTAACTATGAAAGAAATTCTCGAAGAATGTTTTTGCTTCGTCCGAGACATTTCGATTTTCCATAATAATATAATTCCAATAATGAATTTTTCTAGTAAACATTACGCCAAGCTGTCGTCAGAGTTATTCGTAAAATACTTGGAACTAAGTAACTAAGTAAGTATATTGGTGTGCCAACCTTCTCATTCGCACGGAAGCCGATGAAAATGAAAGAGTGAAATACTGGCTACTAGTTGGCGTCCGCCGCACACTACCGGCGGAAACGCCGTGTGCGGTTGCTTTATGTTAGTTGGAACAACTTCTGAAACGATTCAAATTTAGAACTGAAAATATGCTCTGAGGCTAATTTCGAAGGAGAAAATATGTTCACCCATATTCCTTTCAATCGGCTTACACTTAAATTAGGCGTAACGTAATGCATAAATTTCCGTTATGTCCTTAGTATAGTCAACGATCGTCATTCATAATAGGCCAATATTCATTGAATATTCATTGTTTCTATCCCAATTTTTTTTATCATTACCAGGGGTCGATGTTTTGGTGCCGATTATTCACTCTAGATTTAACACTGTTTTATCGTTATCTGAATTTACCGGTATCGTGACAGTTTCTTTTATTTTATTTGACAAATATAAGTTCACCTTTACATAATATTTAATCTGCCAAACTGTATAACAGCTTATTGGCAGGAACACTTCTAAAACTCAAACTGAATAACCGTGTACCTATGTATCTTGATATATATTACTTTACTCTTTGATCATGATGTCATCGGCACTAAAAGTTCGACCCCTGGTCATCATAGTTATCAAAGCAGAGACTAGTTCTTGCTACTAGTCATTCAACGATTATAACATTTATAACGCTTTATTGAGCGGCTAAAAGGCTGGAAAATCACCGTAATACAAATTTTGACGGTGCATATTTTATCTCGGTTACACTCTGCTACACTGGTCAAATATTTCGCTCATGCCCAAAATACCTCATTCCTAAAATACCAGAATTTCAAAATACCAGATTCTAGATATATCAGATTCCTGTCTTACCACATTCCCGTTACAGTAGATTATAAAATCGTAAGTTACTTAAGGATCTAAATGATTTTGTTGAATGTATTATTTTTGGAATCTGCATGGTTTACGAAGAATCTATAAATATATCGAGAATCTGGTACCTATTATAGGAATGCAGTATTTTAGGAATGCGCGAAATATTCTGGCCGTACAGTGAAAAAACCAAACCACATGTATAACCAATGCTCGAGTATATTTTGTACAAATAAAATAATAATGAGGTAAATTCAATACAGTAATCTAATAATAGAAATACATCAGAAAATTAATCATCAAATCATTCAGGTCAATGATGGCGTCAGCAATTCAACGTGCTGTGGACTTCGACCGGTCACCCGCTGTCATGTTCTGGTTACGGTTAGTGCATGCGCAAGTATTATCATATTAGATTAAATGTGTGTACTTCTCGTTGGACGCTTGCAGAGTAATGGACAGGTCAA
Source organism: Eudemis profundana (assembly GCA_947034925.1). Classification (NCBI taxonomy): domain Eukaryota; kingdom Metazoa; phylum Arthropoda; class Insecta; order Lepidoptera; family Tortricidae; genus Eudemis; species Eudemis profundana. The sequence goes on from OX344798.1 coordinate 18,112,676, forward strand.
AGTCTCAGCTAAAGGTATGATGGCCCAGTTGAAATACTAAAATAGAGAATAATTAAAGTTGTGTAGCCAACTTATATTGAGCTAATACCAACTCGAATTCTTAATTTCATTCGTTAATGTTGAAAAATATAGGTCACAATATTAAATACAGCTCCCTCCTTTTCTTTGCAATGACCTTTTCGTAACCAAAATTACACTCCAATAAAGTTCTTACTTCGATCTTGGAACTTATAAAGTGGCGCAAGATTATTGACCTTCTGGAACTTCAAGGGTCTACCTGAAGAGTTCTTACATGTTCACAAGATGTAAAAAGTAAGTAGGAACTGCCCATTTGTTCAATGGAACTGTGACGTCAAATAATGGTAAGTACAACTTTTTCCACCAAAAATTAAACCTTCGACGTGTTTGGACAACTTTTGGGTCTAAAGAACCCATGACACATATGTGTGTCATTTGGTCAACCATGGAACTGCACAGACAAAATTTCTACTTGTGGTAGTTTTATAAACTCACAATTCCATATTAAAACGAATGAGAAGCACCCAATGAGGGCTGTCTGTCTACCGTGCTTATTTCGTCAACCGATGGGGGCAGCTGTATTCGTAATTGATGGAATAGGCTAACCTGGACAGATTCCTATGCCCCTGTCGGTTGGCTGAAATTGGTTCGTGTAAAACAAACTTAACTTCGAAAAATTATCTGTGAACGGCCTTTTTAGGGTTCCGTTACTCAGAAGGTGCCAACGGAACCCTATTCTAAGCCTCCGCTGTCTAACCGTCTGTTCGTGAGTCACAGCGCTCTAGCCCCTTCGCCCTTGCGTATCAAAGCACAGGCCCTAATGCTCGCCTTCGCAGCTTCGGCTTGTTGGTCGCCTTCGGCGACCAGCCTCAGCCGCTACGGCTCACATTGTGCCTGTGATTTGCTACAGCGGGCGAGGGCTGCTCCCCCTCCGCGCCTCCGGCTTTCTATATACACTCTAGGGGTAGAGCAGACAAGACCACGTGGATAGTGGGGTGCTCCGATTCGGGTTTTGTTACATATTCTCCAATGCATATAAAATACAATATTATCTCAGCCATTATTATTATTTGAATATTTAAAAATAATTATCAAATTTTGTCAAAAAAGTCCTGACTTTCTTTACTTTAGACTTTAAAACCTGCGCCTCATATTTCAATAATATTAAGAGTTTACAAAATTTCAAAACTCCGAATGACAAAATTCCGAATTAGTAACGAAATTTCGGACAAATGGAAATAGGAATTCCGTTTTACGGACAAAGGGTACATCGAGCTTTTAATTTTTCGGAGAAATAAATGTCGGAGTATAGAAAAATCAGATTTTTGAAATTCGGTATAATAAATATCGTGTTTTTCAATAATCGGAATTTAATTTTTTAGGATTTATGAAATTCGGAGTTTTGAAATTCGGAATAAGTAAATTCGGAATAAAATAATTCGGAGTATTTGGGTGTTCCCAGAATTTAAAGTTGGTCCCTATCCAAGAGACCTGTTTTTGGCGTATTTTTGCTTGACGGTGGGACCCTTTGTGTGCGAATCGGACTCGCACTTGGCTGGTTTTTTAAGTAGCGCTGCCATATAGGCAGGAAAATGAGTTTCGTCGAGAGTCCGTATTAGAGATCCACGGGGCCTAGGCACTTGGTATTGAGAAGGCAAGCTATCCTTTTGGGCTTATATGAAGGGTCCATCGCTAGGGCCTCACTAGGCTAGCCGGGCCTCTAGGCCTGGGCATTGTAGGCCTTAGCGGAAATCCGGCGCTAACCATGAGCGTAAAGGTCGATATAAAACGGTCTGCATACAGCTATGATTTGAATGGGAACTGCACTCTGCTGCACGCCGACTGCACAGTTTCTATACAAGTTGCAGCTGGGTTGCAGTCCGTCTATGTCAGTCCTAAGAGCGTATTCGTCAAAACCGTGATCAACATAGGCAGTGTTTGTAGCTCCCTCCACCTCTCCAAATAGTCTGAACTTGCGTATAGAATGTAGTCTAAAGTCTTGGAATGCGCTCCGGATAGCGGCCTGGTATATAGTCCGGGTTATTAGGGTTGTACTCCCAGACGAGGTACTCCGGCTCCTCAAGGTACAGTGGCGGGATCTCATCGCTGGGCTCTCTCTCCTCGCCCAGGAGCCGCTTGTTCCGGAGCAGCAGCTCGTCCACTCGGGCCTGGGTCTCCTCGGATATATCTGAGTATGGAAAATTAAATTGTTAAGTATCACATTGTACCTACATCCCGCGATTTTATCAGCGTGAATTTCTGACTTTTTCATATAAACTTTCATTCTCCGTTTCAACCCATTTGGGGCTGAAATCTATAAATCCTTTCTAGTGCACTTTTTTCAAAACATCCCATTATCTGCGGTGGTTTAGGCTGTACGAATACGTTGGCTTTCAGGACTTTTGTCACGGAATCGTTTTATAAGACTCCTATAAAACTTATCGCGCATTGCACAACACCGATTGCACGCCTACTAAATTTAAAGTATAGAAATTTTGATTTTAAACCCTAACGATCAACCCTAAATTTTAAAAAATATATTATATACACATGGTAAAATTAGATAAAAATTGGCAGTAGCGCGCATTTGAAATATTATTAATAACTTAGCAAGTCAACTTTCACTTCTTATTTCAGTGTTTTGAGTTGTTTTTAACACAAACTAAGATTAATATAATCGTATGTTTATAAACACAAGAACGATTAGATAGCACTTATCATACAAGCAATGGACAATTCGACCTCTGTGTAGAAGACTTGCTACTTGAAGCCATTTTAGCCATTCGCATTCTATTAGTATCACGTGATATTCAATTTAACATGATTCCCCGCGTTATGTTATGAATCAACACTGAAAATTGATTAGGCGCGCCGCAACGTAATTTTCTTCCCGCGTATTATCAAAATTTAAATATATCATGCTTAATAACGGAATACATATAGGTAACGTCAAGACATAACTTATGAGAAATATATCTTAGGATATTTAAGAATTGATAAGTTGTTTGTTAGGCACACTTCAATCTTATTCATTGATATCGATCAACGAATAAAAAATAAATCGTACATAGGTCGCAATTTAGGTAGCAATTAATATGGTTTCGATTTTTTTATGACAGAAAAATCAGCCTTAGGGTGTTAAATAGACTAAAGGATTCTTTTAGGTAATAATAATACTGTGTTAGATTGACCGACATTTTTTTATGTGTTGGCGCTTTGAAATGTAGAAATATTGTAGTTTTGACATTTTAATATCAACATGAGCGTTATACCTTCAATAAATAGAGCAAATATACCTAAGAGGTATAAGAATAGCGAATATATTTGGAAAATAGATTCCTGACTTGTAACGTACGTGTTCTCCGCAAATCAATCCTCAGCACTACTTTGTTTTGCTCCAGGGCGCGAATAAGCGTAACCTCCGCTTCGCCAGACAAATCGTTGGCAGCCATGTCTAACCTTGTTAGTCCACGATTGAGGCTAAGGAGGCCCGCCATCTAAAAAGGTTTTATATTTCAATGGGCAAGTTACTTCTTTGACGGGAATTTATAACTAGGGAAATTTGATACCGGGTTATATAAGTAACTTCTTAGTATCATAGTGCATTGGACGTATAAACTTATAAAGTATGCTGTATAATCACTAGTAATATTTTGCTCATGAATTAGAAATTATTATAATTTTTTTGGTGCCCTTTCAAACTGCACGTCGTCAACATTGAGTAACACCAAAATTAAAAAATACCGGTCTCATATTTAATTTGCAGATAATCCTTGATTATACCTAACACCAATAACTAAAAGAAAGCCGGACAAGAGCGAGTCGGACTCGCCCACCGAGGGTTCCGTACAAATATCTTGTTTGTACGCATAGAGACCCTTTACATCTCTATAAAATTAAATGTAGTTTTAAGTTAATGTAATGTATTAATGAAATCTCTTGTATTAACGTCATATTGTTGGAACACTTGTAAAATGGTAAAAAAAGAGAAACTGGTGAGTTTCTTCCGGCGCTTTTTCTTACTAGAAGGTCATTACCCGAAGCGCCAAAAGAAAAGAAGAGAAAAGAATATAAGACATATAAAAGAGCCCTTGAGGGCCTACTTGCGGAAATAAATTATTTTATTTTATTTTTATTTTATTTTAATACTTTTTAAATAAAGACTATATTTTTTATGACTTAATAAAATTACAAATTTATAGTTTTCAGATTTCTCCCTATACTTACTAAATTCTAAGTCAACGGAAAGTACCCTTAAAATTTTGGTTTCCTTGAGAGTCGAGTCGAATATACGTTTTTTTCGACTTAAACGGCCATATCTTTTTTTACATTTACTTAGAAGTTTGATTCTTTCACAGCTTCAAGGGACCATAGACCTGAGTATATGCTTTTATTTTCAACTCGATAGGACGCGTTCATGAGACAAAGGGTCTTGACAGACAGATAGATGGACAACAAAGTGCTCCTATTAGGGTTCCGTTTTTTTTTTGAGGTACGGAACCCAAAAACATTCTGTACATTAATGAATGATATAAATATAAATCTTAACACGTTCACAGTCTCAATTTGAATTGAAATCCTTACGGCTTTGTAATTACTTGCCGTAACCCATATGTCGCCGGGTGAGAATACGTTTGTGCCATATCCAGTCGATTTGTATGGAAATGGCTGGATGGCCCGGCGATGTGGGGTCACGGGACAGGGAACGTATTAAACTAGAAAAGCTGTAATAAGAGAAACATTAGCACCTTATCAGCTGATACTCCATGGAAGCCGCACGAATTTACGATTAGTGTTTGAGGCTTCACTTTACAACGCACGAATGCTGCTGCGAACATCGTCGCGCATTCTATTGACATCGGGTTCAAGCTGAAATCTACAGAAAAACATTAACAACTAAACACTTAATTTTCATATTTAAATATTTGAATCAATTAATTGACAATAAGTATCATAAATTATAAGTTACCTAAGAGTTCAATAGGTGCAGCTGGCTTCATTTGCAAAGCATAGGCAATGCCTTGCACCGACTTGAACCGATTGTTCGCAACCCTCACTCGCCTTACATTGGGGTGGATAGATATGAAACCTCCCAACGCATTCATCCCGTAATCTCCGATCTTGCAATGATTAAAATCCAGCTCCTCAATACTTTCCTTTTCAACAAGCTGTTGCAGTATCGCTTTCACTTTCAAGCAATCCAAATTGCTACGATTAATGCGGAAAATCTTCAAATGTCTCAAGTCTCTCAACCCTCTGCATAAAGATTCACAATCATCTGTACTAAATTCGAAATACCTGAGCTCGTATCTATCTTGGAGACTACTAACTCCAAATACAAGAGAAATTTCTTCAAGGTTGTAAAGTCTGGCCAACACCGGTTCTAGTGGAATGTGGTCATATACCTTCTTTACGCTGAAAATACAGGTGTCTTCAATTGTGGACTCATTCGGAAGCGGAGGTGGCGGTTGCCGAACTATTTGAAGTTGGTTTAAGCCCAAAAAATATATGTAAGGGCTAACCTGTAGAAACAAGGAATTCGATGATATATTAAGGTTAATTTAATTATCCATATATACACATTATTCATATTAGAATCGTAGAATATATTGGTTTGTTCGCAAAACACACTAAAACGTCTAGACAGATTTTCTTGAATTTTGGCGCATAGGTACATATGTCGCCCCTAATCGACATGTATTTTTTCCAATTAAAAAAAGAGTTGTCTTCTTTTTACAGTGTCAAAAATACACGCGAACGGAGTCGCGGGCACCGTTAGTTGAGGAGTGTCTTTTCAAAAGGGTTTATTTTTCTATGGCTTTCACAAAGAAATAAGATCTTTTGAAAAGAAACTCCTCAGTTACCTACTTCAAAAAAAAAATACATATTATTTAGATTGGAATTACGAGAGTTGCGAGCTCCGTAGCTTCTTGTTCTAGGAATAAATCCGGGTTCGCGTTTTCCAGGTAATCCTGTAGGCACGCAGATAAAAACTTTCCTTTCCAAAACGTTACTCCTATTTCCACTCGCGAAGGAAATTTAAAGTAGAAAGACCTTTTCCAGTATTGTTCGTCCTGAAAACACAAAAAAGGTTCTCAAATGTAGATAATCTTATAATGTACTTAATTTAATGTTCCCATTTTAGATCACTACATAGTATATAAAACAAAGTCGCTTTCTCTGTCCCTATGTATGCTTAAATCTTTAAAACTACGCAACGGATTTTGATGCGGTTATTTTAATAGATAGAGTGATTGAAGAGGAAGGTTTATATGTATAAACATGCATAATATAATAGAGAAACAACGTGCGAAGCCGGGGCGGGTCGCTAGTTTATAATAAAACAGATATAATTATTGATACAGTGAGCACTTCAATATGCTTGCTCACTGCATCGATAGCTATAATACAATTGTGGTGCTATAAATACTCAAAATATTTCCAGCAAATATAATCGATTCGAGTACAAAAACGAACATAATTAAGCATATTGATAATACCCTGATAAGAGGGACGCTGCATCGGAGAGGAATGTCACCAGGAAAAAGATCCATCAGGTTGTTGACATCCTTCTGGAGAACTTTGTGCAGGGGGTTAATTCTGTGGAATATCCTGGAGAGATGAAGAGCAGCAATGTAGGTCAAAGGCGGAGGCATCATGCCGTCGTCCCATTCGAAGTCTTCGGCCCTGACTTTGCGACCAGTCTCGCCCGGAGAATTCTTCATGATGTTAGAGGTGCTGTACGCCTCCCGCGTGTTTGTTGACACTACGTACGGTATCTTCATGATTGTAAATTATTTCACACTTGTTAGAAAAACACTGTTTAGTATTAATTGTATGCCTTTGTGTTTCTGAATCGCGATTGATTATTTAATTGTTTTATGGACTTCTATGACATTACAGTATTTGACAGTTAATGATACCTACGGCTCATCCGTTTATTTTTTTTGCAGTACCTAAAATAACATTAGTTCTCTTTGGTAAAACGAATGCAACCAGCGCAAGCAATATACAGGGTGGGAGGGACTATACCGACATACTTTAGCAATGAATTCCTGGTGGTGTGACGAGTAAAAAAGTTATGTGATGTATAGTCGAAATAACAGACTTCAAAATAATCTATTTTTTTTATTCTAGAGTTACTGTAAAAATACCCAAATCCCTATAAGTAGGGCTTGCATTCCGGAATTCCGGAATTCGGAAATTCCGGAATTCCGGCCGATTTTTCCGATGTTACAGTTCCGGAATTCATGTACTTAAAATTCCGGAATTGAAACCAGTGTAATGGAAACAATTAAGACGGTTATTTTACAAAATTACGTCGTTATAAAATAGACGAACGCTAATTATCTTTTTGCCCAGTCTTCGTATCATATGCGTTATGCGTCCGACACATTAAAGTATTGTTTTAAGTATTGAATAATGCCTTAATATTTATAAATAAATCCTTGGCACTGGAGAAGGTCCCAATAACATTTCCAGCAACGCCGGCCTGATAAAACCTTAAGAGGGTTTTTTCCAAACTTTCCTTAAGAACTCCTTAAATAAAAACAGGAATGTTTTATGACTTAGTAGTACAAAATGAAAGGATGTCCTACAACCGGATAAGTCCGAGTCGGACTCGCCCACTGAGGGTTCCGTACAAATATTTTAAATGAAAAGATTATATTTTGTTAATGATTTAATTGCAAGTGTAGTTTTCAAATTTTTTCTCTATACTTGTAGCATAAGACGATAATACTTGCTATATTTCATAGTTCTAGATCAACGGAAAGAATCCATAAATTTTAATTCCCTTGAGAGTGTCGTTTGTGGCATAAACGGCCTTATCTTTTTTTTGCGTTAACTTAGAAGTTTGTATTTCACAGATTTAAAGGACTATAGATTTGAGTATAATAAAATGGTTTTATTGTCAAGTCGATACCTTCACGCGTTCCTGAGATAAAGGATCTTGACAGACAGACGGACAACAAAGTGATTCTATAAGGGTTCCATTTTTCCTTTTGAGTTACGTAACCCTAAAAACGACGAAATAAGGGCCACTCTAATTACTTGATGTCGAATTACAGGATTTGTGATAGTTTATAATACGGTGATAAATTAATTGCTATTTTCTTGCATTTATTTGAAATTTTTTAAACAATTATGACTCAAGTGTTGTACTTGGAATATTATATACGTATTTGTTGATTGTATTCTGAGCGCTGCCGCTGATTCTTATTTAAATGTATTTTAATCCAATTTCTCATACTGGAAAACTAAACCAATAAATTCCGGAACCAGTTCCGGAATTCCGGAATTGAAGGTAAAAATCGAACCCAATTCCGGAATTGGAAACTCGACCGATTTTGCAAGCCCTACCTATAAGCATGACTATAATTTTTGAAGAATCCCCTCGATTGACCTACGATTCCATTACTAGACTGACCTGACGGCAATGGAACCACTTGGGAAGTACCTTTCAAACAAAAAAATCCAATTCTGTCCAGTTGTCTTCGAGCAATCGGGAGCATACATAAAAAAAACGATGAACTGAGAGGAGGTGCTTCTCAGTTCATGTTTTTTACATGTTTTTTATGTATGCTTTTTGAAGTCAGTTAAAAATAGTACCCTCTGTAATATATAAACTGTGTTTAATTCGACTAACAAAATTTGTGAAACATAGAATGAACATCCTTTTGGATCACATAAGTGACATAACCATTAAAATGTACTCTCTAGGCTATTTCCGGCTAGGGTTCGTTTCTTTGGTCGTGTTACATAATAAATGATTCAAACCCGGCCTAAATTATATGTTGCCACTATCACTCGGGGTTGGACGTTCATCAAATTAGTCTCCATTATGTACAACAAGTACATTATGGTTAGGGATCTCAAAGATCCCCTGGGCCTCCATGGAGATTTCCTCTAAAGTGTCGATTATGTCGATCGATACAAGGTTTCCAGTAAGTATTTTTTTAGTAATCGTACTAATATTTTAGTTATTATTTACTTAAGTTGTGCCTAAATTATTGAAACTGAAATACAATATTTGATCCCTTATTAGGCATAATTTAAAACTCCTATTGTGAAAACGCATAACAATCTAAGACCAGAAAAGTAAGTTAGGTGAGGTTTGAACTGAAATCCCAACAGAAAAGGAAATCCCAAAGTCCGATTAGGCTTATTATAGTACATTACACAACTAGGATGGTAATACAAAGAAAGGCCGAGATCACAGAAGTTTGCGGCCCGAGCTGCAAGCGAATCATTTTATGTCTACACTTGGCCAGAAAGCGGCTTTTTCCGTAGGCACAGCGTACGGAAAAAGCCACTTTATGGCCAGGTGTGGCATAAAGATTATACTTTTTAATATTTATCAAAATTAATGTTATACTTAGTCATTGTTATGTGTATTAAAGGTATGCGAATTAAAATATGCATCTAATATACATTTTAATATACAATTATGCGTAACGACGCTATGCGTTGTCAAAATAGAAAGATTTACTGTATGCGTTTCAATATAGACCCACTATATTAATTTAAGCTTAAGTTAATTTTAAAGCCCCCTTTGACGTCAATATTTTTAATTAGGTAACTTTGCATTTTTTCAATCGATTTTTGTTTTGTACCGAAATGTATAAACAGTCAGTTATGGTTACCCATTACATTAATATATGATCTAGGAAATCCGAATGTGGGTAGTGTGCTTATTATGCGATAGTGAATAATTAAACGACATCCCAAATTCCTCAAATAGCCTATTATCAATTGCAACTAATATCGCTAGCACAGTCTGACGTAAGTACCTTTTGTCTTTAAGTGTAATCTTATGATAAGATACAAATTTATAAATAAATTTAATTCAAGCCTTTTACTATAATATAATATGTAAGCACGTATAAAATATAATGTATATTATACCTATAAGTACGTATCGCTTAAGGGCAAAAAAATCAATGAACGTAAAACATGAGTCAGATGCCTGATGATTCAATCACCGAAATGTTGCCCCCGAGAATTTAGAACCACACGAGTTTAAGCAGGCTTTTAAAAATAGTCAAAGGTTTGTCTTCTTCTTTGATGTCACGTTACGTCTCAAGTCTCCGAGTCCGGTCGACTTTGCAAGCGATATGCTGAGTCCCCGTAATTATGAAAAATAGTATATTACACAACTAGGGTGGTAATACAAAGAAAGCCCGAGAGCGCAGATGTTATGAATATGCGGTCGAGGGCTTTCTTTATTACCTCCCGTGTTGTGTACATCCTTTTATATGTACACTTGGCCAGAAAGCGGCTTTTTCCGTACGCGCAGCGTGCGGAAAAAGCCACGGCCAGGTGTGGCATAATAGTACATTATGATACGAGTGGGCGAAGTTGGTCATTACAGTCGAGGCTGTGTTGCATAGCCCGAGCCGTCAGGCGAGGGCTGTATAGCCGAGACTGTTATGACCAATGCCCACGAGTGTCATACGACGTTTTTCAACACACTTGCGAATGAAAATAATAGTTATCATTAAGAATTTATATTTTTGGACATATTTATTTTGTGGTTTATCTATCCTCGTCTATCGTCACCTCGTCGTGTGGTGTCGGCGTAGTGCGGGCGCGCTCATGAACCGGCATACGGCGGCGCTGCGCGGGTATAATACCCGCGCGCCGAGCCACATGGCGTGCTCTCATTGGCCAATTGGCGGTAATTACAGCACTTGTGCGGTAATGTAAAGTAAAAAGCACTTGTGTGTAATAAGCTGCGTTCCGCGCGTAAGAACCACCAAATAAGAGCGACTTTATGAGCAAGTGTGTTGAAATAGTACAATACACAACTAGGGTGGTAATACAAAGAAAGGCCGAGATCGCAGAAGTTTGCGGCCCGAGCTGCAAGCGAGGGACGTAAATATGCGATCGAGGGCTTTCCTTATTACCTCCCGTGTTGTATACATCATTTTATGTCTACACGTGGCCAGAAAGCGGCTTTTTCCGTACGCGCAGCGTGCGGAAAAAGCCACTTTAAGGCCAGGTGTGGCATAAATGTATTTAAGTAGACAGGTTTCATTATTTAGATATATAGATAGATAAAACATTTATTTGTTCAACTATAACACACTCGAAATACTATAATAACAGAAAAACAAGGTAAAACATAAAATTTTATCAAAACAATTATAATAATAAACACGGAAAAAAAGAAACGAAACATGAATATTTTTTTTCATCTACAAAACAAAACGATTTTCGATTTCGTGAATCTTCTTGTGTCGGTTTAAGTATTCGAAGGGATTTCGAAACTTACAGTTTAAAATGGATTTTTTTTTTCTTTCCAATACCATGCATGTGCATTAATGTTTTCTATGTCCTTTATAATGTATTTTTTTGGTGTGCAATAAAGTGCATTTGTATTGTACTGTACCAGCAAAAAATATTGTAGATATTCCTAATAATGTTCCATCGTCGCATCTCTTTACATCTCCGTAAACCAACATAAAAACGTGTCCGTCCATGACGTTATCGTTTCTTTATATTGGTCGCTCAAAGTCCATCTTTATTACTATAGAACCTACAAAGATATGTTTGCTGATGGCAAAATGATGAACTTACTTCAGTCAACCCGTCGCCTACGAGATATGTATGTGATTCCTACACGCAGTGAGTCTCATGAAGACACTACTGCCACCCAAAACCGGTAAATTTAATTTGTAACATAGTGTAAATACGGCTTCGGTCGTTTCCGTAAGTGCTCGGGAATGTTCGGATCAAAACAACGCTATCAAGATTGTTTGAGCCGGTGGTTCGCGGGAGTGACTGACTTGACTTAGTTACTACTTTATTGTGATTATTACAAGTTGTATAATCTACCGGCGCGCGCAAGAACGTTTACATTAAATATAAAAATATTTTCTTTTATTACACTGAATATTACTACATATTTTTACAGGCTTGATTTATAATATGGATTCTACAAATAAGAATACGCCTAAGATTGATAACCAATCGCCAACTGCGAGCTACAATCCATGGAATTTGCTTTTTAGGCCAAGGAATCGTACCGAAAGTGAGACCAGCACAAACAGCAATCCACAGAATTACCAACAAGGTAAGTGTTATTAACTATTACTTGTCAAATATTATGAATAAGAGTACTTTTGATTTTCATTCATTAATTAAAAACAAATGGAATGTTGACAGAATTGTTGTACAAGCAACTGCCTAGATATTTCTCATTAACTAAGCAGTGAGTCAATCAGTTAACATTCAACTTCTTGATTGTTGCTAATCACACCCATAAATACCAAGTAGTAGCAACTAAATTATCAAGACTATTCTATCATATAACATAACATTAGTTAGTAAATGAAACATACAAACATAATATATCGATTAGCATGTTTTTGTAAAATACAGTTTACATCGAGGTTAACCAGCCGATTAAATAGGCATGACGAGTAGTTAAAAGAGATTGTAAACCTGTTATAGTCGTCCAAACCCGGTGCCCGAAGAAACAAAGAACACTCATGACTTGACCAAGTGTCCAAGGATTCCCAGTAAGCATCTGAGGACCTTGGCATATCATTGAACTAATTAAAATACTGCTTCGTATAATAAATAATAATGAATAAATAATAAATATTAGGGGACAATCTTACACAAATCGAACTAGCCCCATAGTAAGCTCAATAAGGCTTGTGTTATGGATACTAGACGACGATATATTTAATAGATACAAATACTTAAATACATAGAAAACATCCATGACTCAGGAACAAATATTCGTGCTCATCACACAAATAATTGCCCTTACCGGGATTCGAACCCAGGACCTCCTGCTTCGTAGGTAGGGTCACTACCAACTAAGCTAAAGCGGTCGTCAAATATACTAAATAACTGCGGCATTATATCATTTTTAATCGATTTCCTAAAGAAGATAGGTTCTCAATTCGTCTGTATGTTTTTAGGGTTCCGTATTGTCTACTCGCTTAAATATATTTACTAAGGTATTAGACGCTTACGAACTTGGACGAGACAAAATACTGCCTTATTCTACATCTGTATATCATTAGATCATTACAACCAAAGTCTTGAATATTTTAATTTGTACCTACCTACTTACTCGTATAAATTATGTATATTTTACTCGAGAAAATATATTAACCTAAACGGTCCATGGTACCTATAGGACTAATTTGGGTTCTCTATTGGGTGGCATAAATATGAATGCCATTTTTTAGAAACGCATCACTACTTTTGTCATGATAATCGTTGCGCATAAGTAGTATTAGTCATTCGTTGATTGGCATAGAAAATATAGTCATTAATTGTGTTCATTAATCACTATTATCATGTAATTTTGACGTATATCAACCTACATTATATTTATACAAAGCCATAAAAACTGGATGCATATACAAAATGGACTGCATAATATTATACAACATAAATTACAAACACCTCAATGTTGTTGTGAGAATAATACAACATTATTGTCGAAAACATCTTTCTATTGCGGTCGCAGTTCTAACCAAACATATTTTTCTCGCAGCAATTCCTTTCTACTGGAGTCGCAGTTCCAACCCAACCTAATCTACCTTTCTGGCAGTAATTATTTTTTTCTATTGGTGTCGCAGTTCCAACCTAACCTACTTTTCTAGCAGCAATTTGTTTCTATTAGAGTCGCCTAACCTAACCCATTTTTTCTGTCAGCAATTCGTTTCAATTAGGCTCGCAGTTTCAACCTAACTTAACCTACCTTTCTGGCAGTAATTTGTTTTTTCTATCGGGGTCGCAGTTCAAAACTAACCTAACCCACTTTTCTAGCAGCAATTCGTTTCCATTGGGCTCATAGTTCAAACCTAACCTAATCCATTTTTTTGGCAGAAGTCCGTTTCTATTGGGGTCGCAGTTCCAACTTAACCTAACCTACTTTTTGGCAGCAATTCGTTTATATTGGGGTCGCAGTTCTTTCCTAACGTAAATAATTTTTCTGGACCAATTTGTTTCTATTGGGGTTGCAGTTCTAACTTAACCTATTTTTCTGGCAACAGTCCGTTTATATTGGGGTCGCAGTTCCAACCTAACCTAACCTACTTTTGTGGCAGCAATTTGTTTCTATTGGCGTCGCAGTTTTAACGTAACCTACTTTTCAGCGACAACTTTAACCTTATAATTACATTTTAAAATTATGTAAGACATTGTAACCAAAGAGTCTATTGTCTTCTTATGACCGACAAATACTATTACATTCAACAATATTACTTACAATATTATGCGAATTTAGTTTCTTCTCATAAAAATTACGACCAAACGCAATTATGGCAAACAATCTGTTATGCAAATAATCATTACTGACAGGTACTAAATATGAGTAAGAACATAATGCGAAATGAGTAGTGACAAACGAAAATATAACAATAGTTTTAATGCCACTAGAGTGGATCCCACTAATTCGAAATTAATTTTGAACTTTTATATCATGAAATAAGTCCAAATTCAGAAATACCAAAAGTGCTCTGGGTCAGGAGGTTAAAAATCTTTAGTACTCACATGCATAGTACTAACACGATATTTTAGAGCTTATAATTAACACGGTAATTTTTATTCCATAATTTCTAGGTAATATATTTTATGTGATTACTTCATTAGCAATAATGTTCCCTTATTAAAATAATGAATTGGAACGTCAATTATGTCAACTGCAATGTCTGTTATTTGTGCGCTTCACAGCTTAATCGTCTGTTAGTGTCATATCAGCTAATTCATTATATCAATAGTTGTCATTGCCACAGAGTTATCAGAATGGAGCCATATGGGCCGATACAGACGGACTGCAACCCAACTGCTACTCCCTACGATTTGTATGGGAACTGCATCACAACTGCGCAGTCGGCGTGCAGTTGTGATGCAGTTCTCATACAAATCGTAGGGAGTAGCAGTTGGGTTGCAGTCCGTCTGTATCGGCCCTATGGCAACTGTGCTGGCAATGCTGGCGTCTAGAATAAAAAGATGGGAATCGTTCATCTTAAGGAGAATTCGATTCCCATATTATATGGGAGATTCATTATATGGGAATCGTTTATCTTAAGGAGTGACCACACCGCTGCTCAAAATACGCTAAGGTACGTTTACGCAACTATGTATAGACGTATACAGCGTGGAACGGGACGAGGGACTTTTCAGCAAAAGTGACATTATTTAGCTTACGTACATTAGGTACTTTCTTTAGATAAACTATGTTAATACCTATCACCGTTTTCAAGTTATAGCTTGTTAAATTTTCATGCAAAAACCTACGTGTTTCATTCAACCCTACTTAGAAGTCATACGCAGGTACGGGTGGCAGTGTGTAGTAAGCCACGGCGGTAGCGGCGGCGAAACAGTAGGGTTGTACAAATGTTAAAAAAAATATTGATAGTTATGTTTTTCTTAATTAACACAAACATGTAACTATTGCGAGGCGATTCTACATCAAATATATGACACTACATTTTCAGGAAAGTCTATGGTACAGTTGCACCCTGTATATTATGTATTTAGAAAACGTGGCGCCAACGACGCTTCACAGCGTATACTCAGCATCAACCTACGGTGTGGTCGATCCTTCATTGTGTGTGTGTGTTTGTCATCAGGACTGCAGAATATAAACGATGATGATGGCATAGTCAGTCTGACAAAAGCTCCCTAAAAATAAAGATTAAAAAAAAACGATGATGAAAAGATCAATTTATTAGAAAGAAAGAAAGCACTTTTCTTTCCAGAGAAAAGAAGAGATATGTAAAAGAGCCCTTGAGGTCCGGGAAGTATTTAAAACTGCTCCATATTTATAAACTTCAGTCGGATGTAAACTTCTGTCAAAATAACAACAATAGTTTTTCTACCATAAAAAATATTATGAAAACGCGCAGTTGTTAATTACTTATCATATCTGTTAATGTTAACTGATACGCTCAAGGCGAGAGGCCAAAAAGTTTCGGGGTCCGTTAGTAATAAGTAATAACCAAGGGGCACGTCGTATCTATAATTACTTGGAAACTGAGATTAAATTAGCCACCGTATCTCCATAACACTTAATAGATGCGCAAAAGCATAATTAACTTGTTATTTTAATTGTTTACCGATATTTATGTTCAAAAAATATTTCATAACAATGTGCTCACGTGTATTAAAAAGGTTATATTTTATTTTAGGTACCCAGTTTGGAGGTTTACAGCGGCAGACGAGCAAATCAAACGAGGAATATCTGTGGATGATGTAAGTGAATCTATGTTTCTTGCTTTTTACCCTGGTAAGTAGATCTTAAGGAAATAGCAAACATTACATAGATCAGATAGAAGAGAAGGACACGAGGATGTATTTGCAAGGAAATCTTAAATAATAAAATATGTGCTTAGCTTTGTTTTTCTACATACTTAGACTATGTTTTGACTAGATTAAGTAGGTAAGCAATGAGCTGTGCGACTAATTATTTGGGTTAAACCTTAATTCATAATTTTTAATATTATTTATTCCGGAAGTCGGATTTATACCAAAATACAACGAATGACAATAATATGTTGACTTATACACCAAACAACGTCAGAATATCACCGTCTATTTAGGTACTGTCCATGAGTCTAGAGTTTTGTAAATAAATATCAATGTATAGTCAAATGTAGAAACGGACACTTAACAAAAACAAATGATATTACAATTCTCATCATCCAAATAGTGCTGATGAAACTTAATGGACGAAATGATCTTGCCCTAGAAAATAATGATTATTTAATGATCACGCGATTATAATTGGTTTTAATCGACGTAGCAGTATCTAACTGTATCTGCCGAGGTTTCTAGCCATCGCAATAACCGAATTACCGAACTAACCTAATCTGCAATAGGTAACTACGATACGCAAACTCTTGCAAATACTATTACAGCAGTTGATTCACATTTCCAACGTCCAAAAATTGCAGTTAGGGTAAAAAAAACCTAAAACACCATAACTAGCACAAGGAGTGAATTTAAAGCGGGTGATTGAGCAATTTGAGTATATTTGCAATAATGGTGAAGCAGAAGGTCGACCAGTCGCCTCGTCGTTGCAGCAGTTGCTGTTATTGCTGTCTCAGGTGCATATGAACGTAGCTAGCCGATAGAGAGGGACGGGGGTTGGGCTGACAGAGCTGAGGTGTCGAAACCTTGGTTGCACCGCGACACCGGCGGCGCGGCGAGCACAGTTTGCTTGAACCACATTGCGATAAACAATGTTGTGCGTATAGTTGAAAGTGACAGTGAAATACACGTGACGTTATGTGAATAGTAAAAGCACCTATTTGCTGAATGGTACGACAAGGAGCAGTGGATAGCTTCGGTCAGTAATCTTGTGTATGAACTGTTAAATAAAAAAAGTGATATAGGAGCTTGGATATTTAACCTTTAAAACGACAACGACGGTTACACCTGGGGCGCCAACTGCAACCCAACTACTAAAGTTCTCACTGCGTGTGATGTCAACGCAACCTACATGGTTTCGATTAAGGTTTAAGAGTCTGGCCAACCGGGTGTGGCAGTCCCAATATATAGCGAAATGAATTCGGGTAACCCTCGGCCTCGCCATTACCAGTGAGCATCAAATTTAATATAACAACTTAACACAAAAACATTTTAAGAATTGAATTTTAAACCTGGAATTAAGTTTTTTACTCCTTTCTATAGTGCCACTGTGGAAGTGTTAGAAAGGGATGGATATATTTGCTCTATTCGGTATTTATCTAAAGAGTAATATTTAGGACATGAAATGCAATCCTGTCATTCTATGGATATATTTGCTCTGTTCGGTATTTACCTAAAGCAGTGGTTCCGAAACTGGGGGTAATTACCCCTCCAGGGGTAAAACGAAGCAGTTTCTTATAAGCTTATAATACCTATTTTTTGGAGGGGTAATAATACAAATCTCCATGAGAATGTGGGTGACATGATAATAAAGGTTAGGAACCACTGACCTAAAGGGTTAATATTTAGGACATGAAATGCAATCCTGTCATTCTATGCAAACATCATTGTAACTAGTGTCAATCGAAGAAGCCGGACGAAGATATTTTGAATTTGCCGCCTTTTATACATTTACCACTGCTAAATACAAATGTCCAGACTCTATGATGAAATATAAAATTAACAATCTTAAATTCAAATCTAATAAGCATAAACCTATTGTATTTTTTTGACATTGTTACATCAATCAGGTTGATCACATTAAAATCTCATACGCCCCTCGTATGCATTGAAGGCCAATATGCTTTGTTTAAACATCATTCGTGTTTGTTTACTTATTTGTGGACAATTTATGCATAACAGCAGTCGCAAAGGTCGCTGTAGGCACCTACGTCACATTCAAGGCTATAAAAACCAGTTCATAAGTTATGGATCCTTGGTTGCTTCACAATAATTATCATTTTGAGTGGAAGTGTTGAAACCGAACGACGTTTTACTTACTTAACAGATCATTGACTTGTTTATTATTTACCAAGCTGGAAGTGATGTGTTTCAAACAAAAGTATAACCAGCGGATTTCAATCTATACGTAAGTTTACTTAAAGGATTTGATAAAATGTAAATGTTGAATTTACTAGCCGAGTGCTTCTTTAATTTCTTATTAAACACCCTTTGGGAGCAATTTCCATAAATTATTTCTTAGTTTTTATTTATGTTACATAAGGAACTTCTGCCCAAATTTCATACTTTTAGAACCATCGGTTTAGGGTGATTCTTAAAGGACATCATTCTCCTGGCCACGAATATTCAGAAAATTCCGCCTCATTAGGATGGCATTTTTAGTTAATTTGTAGAGCTTGGTCAGAACTACAAAATAGCCAAAAATACCATTCTAAAGAGGCGGGATCTCCTGCTCCTGATCACCAATATGATAATATGAGCACAGGGGAATGATAATTTTAGTTAGTCACTGTTAAGATTCTTATACTAAGTATTATAGGATTTTTGTCACTAGGTATGCCTCTAGTTCTAAGGCACCTTTTCTGATGCTTAATTTATACAAATTCGCTACGTGCGGTACAGTGCAGTCACATGACGGGTGTTTATTATCAAAGCTCCAGATCGTATATTTCCGGGATCACACAAACACCTGTGATGGGCGATTCCATTATTACGCGTGCAACATTTTGACTCATTCAAGGATCAATAAAATGAAAAACAATATATAAAAAAACATTATTTGAAGGGCTACTTTTCAATCCCTTTTCTATAGATTTGTGTATAAGAATTTAAAATAAATGTATAAATAGCCAAAATATAGGTTTAAAGTGCTATTGCGGGTGCAACCAAATCGGCCCACCTCTCTGGATCATAGTACAAAAACACAAATGTCTTTTAATTGTGAAACATTTAAAATGTATTGCCTATTTATATCGAAAGGCAATAAACAATCAACTATAGAAATATAAAAAAAGTAGGTATCAAAAACAAAAATTATCAGTAAATTATTCACTGTTAAAACGATCGCGGGTGCAACATCGTGTGATTCGCAGTTGGTCCTAAATCGTAGAAGGTTTTCGAAGCGCGTTAACATCCTTTATATGAAGTCCATAACAATTAATTTAAGACCTCACCTACACGCACGATGGTATCAAAAAAGTAACAAAATATTGGGACTTCCAAGTCAAGTTTCGTCTCCAGCGAAATCGCCCTGATCTGGGTTGTAGGTAATTAATACTTGATTTTACCGTCCTGTATGTGCATTATAGACGAGTCCCGAAACCGAATAGTTTGTCATCAAACTCACTTCCTTTACCTACAAAAGGTCGAAAGTAACAAACATTCATTTTGCGACTATACGAGTACAAAGAAAATATTATGTATTATTCAATGCTCTGAAACGTTTGCGTTCACTTCGTCCATACTTCTATTTCGTCCACTTCCACGACATGCCCACGTCCACATTCACAGTTCGTCCACGTTTCCAATTCGTCCACATTCCCGATTCATCCACATCTCCGAATCGTCTACATTCACAGTTCGTCCGAAAATTCAATTCTTTCTGCTCCGTACAAAACTGCCTCGAAATATTTGTAAGTCCCATGCTCCACATAGATAGAATCCCTCACGATTATTGAGAGCCTCAGTTTGGAAATGTGGACAAATAGGGAAAGCGGAGGAGGTCGGATTGTGAACGCAGTGCTCCCGAACGCTCTTAAACCGTTTACTTCTCATAAAATTTTGCTACAATCCCGTCTTCACAAACCGCAGCCACCATAGACTGTTTTCCTAATTTTCCCTTCAACCTGCCGACTTAACAAGATTTAATTAAGATGATTCAAGTCAAGTGAAGAGAGAAATGTCGCATAGGTACAATGATCAATAGTTGTGCCACCCGTCATTTTGAATTCCTTTATTTATATAGCCTTATTCCGTAACGAGCCCAAGACGAGTTTCATAATAAGATCACACGAGTGTTTAAGGCACAGAAATATTTCGAGATTGAAGGAAATGGTTCGACGATTTGTATAGGATCAGGCGTGTAACGTTTTTTGCTTGACTTTTGACGCCAAAAGTATAATTTAGTGATGGAAAACATATTTTTTTCATTTAATTTGGTGGTATTTGATCAATTAATTATACCATTATTGTCAGATTTTCAAATCTGATAATAATATCGACGGCAACTGAAAAGTATAATTTAGTAATGGAAAACATAATTTTTTCATTTAATTTGGTGGTATTTGATCAATTAATTATATCATTATTGTCAGATTTTCAAATCTGATAATAATATTGACGGCAACTGAAGTTAACGGCGTGCAAAGTAGCCTGCCGCTGGACGGTCGCCACTTCTTTTTAGCACGCGAGGTACATACACTTTTTCCTTGTACCTCAATTTATTTCTGTGGTTTAGGGCCTAATTATGTAGAGTTGCATACATTATTTTTATCTACAGACAAAATCCTTACTGATGTGCAAGTTGCGGAAACATTTTTCATATACTTAACTTAAAAACATCTAAAATGTTTGGAAAGTCCGTAACTTACACATCAGTATTATAAATCCTCAATCATGTATTCGGGAACCGTAACAATAACCGCCATTGCACCGCCATGGCCGACTAAATTTCAAATCATTACCAACTAGATTTTCATAATAGTTTTGATTGCGATGTTAGTATGATTTTTCATACATTACGAGTATAATAACACTGTCACAAATAATACACTGATGTTACATGACTGGTTGCAATAATGGTGGTCATTATATACCTACTGTTTCCAAATGCATAATAGAGGATTTATGATATGGGAGTAGATAATAGTAGTTTATGCAACTGATACATAATGCCTTGAAATACGAATGTGGTTTCGACGAATTTTCCAAATCTATAAAGTCGTGCTCGTTCAAGTAATTACATAATTTTTTATTACATGTACTAGTTAATAGGAAATATTATGTATTTTGGAAACAGTTTTTCGACTTCATCACCGTGAAACTACTTAAAAACATGTTATGTCATGTGAACATGTTGAATGTCACTGTCAGTAGTTTGGGTATTGGGTAAACACTCCACGGGTCAACTTCGAGGTCGCAACTTGAGGTCTCGATAGGGGCCATTCATTTATTACGTAAGACGATTTAGGGGGGGGGGGGGGGGGCAACTATGTCTTATTTTTTCTTACAGGGGGGTGGGAGGGAGTTTTGATCGATCTTACGTAAGATCATAAAAATGCGCAAAATAATGTTAAGTTTTGAAAAAGCGCGCAAATCCGCGCGAGAGCGGAGGCGCGTGCTCGGCTGCGTGTAAAAATTTTATTTAAAAAAAAACTTAGTATCTGCAAATAAAAGTCCCTACAAAACTGATTATAAATTTGAAAAATAAAAGTTAAAACAGCCCAAACGTAAAATCATTTTTCCTTTAGATTCTTACGTAATAAATATTAAATAGGGGGGGGGGGGGGTCAGCTGATTCTTATTTTTTCTTACATAAGGGGGGGAGGGGGTCAAAAACTGGCAAAAATCGTCTTACGTAATAAATGAATGGCCCCATACTATAAACTCAGTAAATAAAACCCAGTGACAGGGGCAAACCAAATTGAATTACAATACCCTATTGAGAAAATTACTATGTACTGACAGGCAATGTTAACGCTACCTATCGAAATAATATGCTATTGTTAGTAGCACATGTTACAGATAAACTATTGTGAATTAGTTTTTTTGTACTAATAGCACGTAGATGCTAGATTTATAAATCTAGCATCTACTCGTACCTGCGGCTTCAACTCCATTATTCCCATAATACAAAATCTTATATAACTGTAATAGACAATTACTAGGCTTAATTTTTGGTACAATAAGCTTGTCTTTCAGGGTTTACCCTTGAATTGTCGACAAACGTTTCAACGACATATCATTTCATCGAAATATCATTTCATCGAAAGTTAATTTTCTCTGAAACCATATTTTTCTAGAAATTAATATAAAACAAACCTAACCTAAACTAACCTACAGGATGACTCTTTAAAAAATCCTGAAAAGTTAACGGTTTCAGAGAAAAAAGTTGTCGACGAAATGAAAATTCGATGGTATGAAACATTCGATGAAACGTTTGTCGGCAAAACAAGGGGGCACCGTCTTTTTCAGTCTGTGCTCGTATCAAAATTTTCATGATATTATTAAAATCATTCTTGGTAGCAAATAGACGAATAAATGATCGAATAGATGTACCTCCTAGAGTAACAAATGAATGATTCAATAAAACATTACTGGAAAGAAAATTACGTATCTCAATCTTACTTGATAGGCGACAGAAAAGGTGTTGCTTTAATAAGGACGTGGGTGGGCACCAAGATTTATATTGAGAAATAGAACAGTCCAGGCCCTCGCTTAA
The DNA here is from genome assembly GCA_947034925.1 of Eudemis profundana. Lineage (NCBI taxonomy): Eukaryota > Metazoa > Arthropoda > Insecta > Lepidoptera > Tortricidae > Eudemis > Eudemis profundana. The sequence continues at coordinate 18,135,534 of OX344798.1, forward strand.
ATAAATCGGGGTGGGCTTGGTCCAGCGAGTTTTATATACGACAGCTAAAATTACAGCTAATTCGTATCCGGGGGAAAACTCAATATTGCGCCGTCAAACGTAAACGTGACGAAACGAGCTATTTTTAGGCCGAAGGACAGATTAGATAAGGATTCTACGTTTTTCCACTTGCTGCCCATATGTATAACCTACGAGGCAAAGGTATTTTCTGTCCTCCGGACGAAAAGCATGATTTTGCGGGCCGCTGCGCTAAACGAAGTTGCCGCTTTCTGGCTGCTTCGAACAGAAAAATAGTATACAAACCTTGGCCAGTAAATAAGAAAGACCTTTCTTACTTTACTGGCCTATATGCTGGTATGTAATATACTATTTCACGTAGTGTTTAGTCACAACTGACAGATCGTACCCTTGGTCAAATAACGACGCATGTGACTTTACGTCCAAAGTTTTTTTATTGCTCAGAAGTCATATAAATCATACGAACTACATGATACACACAGATCCTGAAAAGTTGTCATTTTGCAGATGCGTCGTTATTTGACCAAGGGTACGAGATCTTCAAGTTGATACCTATGTGAGGTAATTTTTAAATACTGAAGAATATACATAAGCTAACAGAATATATAATACCCAGGGATTTGTTGAAAAAAGATACAACAAGGAAACCGAATAAATTCAATAAAACTAGTTAATAGCGGTCTCTTTGAGATAGCCACAGCAATTTGTGCGTTAATCGGCCCGATCATGCTCATTCCAATTTAATGCAGAATGGAGCCACTGAACAGGATAACGACATGATCCTAATTTGACCGAAATCCTTATAATGTATTGTAAGTTCCCGATCCGCGGATCCAATGGATCCAAGACGAATTGGCTCCACGGCTCGGATCCGCCACATTATGCGATAAGAAAGTGATTGATTTGATTGGGAGGAAATCCGTATTGCCGAATATTTTTACATGCGTTCATTTAGTCAAGGGCTTAATCAGAGTGAGCAAAATGTTTTTATCATAATGTTTTCAATATTATCGATTTGCTGCTCAACAACTCCTTGAAGTCTTGATTATGAATACCAAATAATGACAGGATTACCTGTAATACTTACATAACAAAGCATTAAATAAAATTAATCACCGTCATAAATATGTATACGGATTTGGTTAACACATATGTATATACTTTTGTTTCAGGTTTGTTTATGTTTAGAAATATAAATAGACTAACATTGGCTTATCTGAATGTGAAGTGTAAAACATACGTGTCATTAAGAAGTTAGATATATATATATCTACTTGAATTGGAGCTAAACTCACGCTAATTTAGCGTTCACTTTATCTGAGCTTTAAAGGGTAATGAAGGTTAAACAACGCATTTGCGGCTCAATTAAATATACACTTCAAGCCAAATAAGTTATCTTTTAGTCGATAAATTTTGCTACGCTGTATCTATGTGTTTTGTACAACACAAGATAGCAAATTTGAGTATGATATTTATACTTTTACATGAAAGAAACATTTTCGTCTCTTTATTGGTTTAATGCGGGTAATTTACACCACATTTCTATGTTACATATATAGATACAAGAAATCAAAGTACATAGAAAAATTAAATGGCACTCGCCTGTGTACAGACCGGGAATCGAACCTGTGTAATGCAGTTCTCATAGATGGCGTTTAGGTTAATTCCTATTAAAAAAGCAGAATGGTGCGGGAAGTCAAAGTAGATGGCAAATTTGAAGGCGTTTTCTGAGTGTACGCTGGACGAATGGTTGAGTCACTGGGCCGGAAATCCAGAGGTACCAGGTTCGATTCCCGGTCTGTACACTGGCGAGTGCCATTTAATTTTTCTATGTACTTTGATTTCTTGTATCTATATATGTATGATATTTATGTAATAGATTTGGTTTTAACTCTTTCGCGTGATCCTTTCTGATGCAAATGTTGTGTCAAAAGAGCAAAACAGTAACCATGTATGTTGGTTGTTTCAGGTGGCGTTCCTAGCCGCACGCACACCGACAGCTTAAGAAACATTGCGACCGGAGACGCAACACGGATCATTTTAGTTGTTACGCTATTTTTTTACTGAATAATTATGAACTGTTTGGAAATTAGCCGAAATTTAGCGTGAAATGATAATGTTGGACCAGGTTGCGTTCGTGCCCACGTGGTTTCTGATGGCGTGGCTGGGGGCTTGCATACTTTTCAGCCCTTTCGCAATATTTTTTGTAGTATGCCTGCCGCAACTGCCACTGCTAGTCGTAAGAAGGCTCTGTCATGTACCTTTCGAGTACATTTGACACGAGGCGTCGGTGGTTCGAACGCCATCGCAATGCCAATCGCTAGATTTTTGAGCCATGGATTTGGAAATGTTAGTGATAAGACCTAACTATTTATATTCAATATTAGAACTTACTAATTAAGAGTGTAAAAATTGTATTTAGGTATTAAGTACTTATGATTAAACATACCACTAGTTTTGTTAAATGTGGCTTTTATTCATGTGAGCAAAAAACGAATGCAAGTAATTAAGCGTGCCAGCCTGTTAAGCTTAATACGTTTACATGTCTCAAAATAGATCGTGTGATTAATTCAAAGCGCTTGATTATTATGAACGGCCGTGACTCATGAAATAGTAGGGTCTAGATTGAGAGGGTATTTAAATACATTTTAAGTTAATAGTACAACTAGGGTGGTAAAACAAAGAAGGGCCGAGATCGCAGAAGTTTGCGGCCCGAGCTGCAAGTGAGGGGCGTAAATATGCAATCAAGGGCTTTCGTGGCATAAAATAATAACAACACAATTTGTAGAAGTTCTCTATTCAAAAAGTACCTACTGTAGTTCTACAAATTTATACTATTTCAGTTCAACGATATCTGGGAAGTTTTAGTCCATATGTGGGAATGTTTAGTTCTTGAAACAATGTCTGGGGTTTTGGCACTTGAACAAAGTAGTAGAGTAAAAAAATCTAGATATAATGTAAATTATTATAAAATTGTAAAATCTATTTTCAAGGGTTAATAAAATAATACTCTATCAAAAACATTACATGTAAAAAGGGGCAAGTCTCGCCACACAGGAGGTGTCCACAGAACTCGATTTACACCGAATTGCCTATTATTTAACCGAGGAGGAACACATTTTAGAGTTCTCAAATAAAAAATTCTCCACGGCTAAATAATAGGCAAGTCGATGGAAATCGAGTTCTGTTTCATCTCAAACCTTTTTTTGTTGTTGAAGAACTGCGTTGCGAGGCTTGCATCTTTTTACGTGTACCTAATGTTTTTGATGGAATCTCATTTCTTTTTGTAAGTGGTCTACCCTTATTTATTACATTCCAATGCGTTCTATTTCCCATCTGAACTACAAAAGTAACCGCATGTAGGTATTTGTATAGGATTACAAACTTACTTGTGCAGGTCTTAAATCTTTGAAAAGTGACTGAAATTGTAATATTTTAGGTTTTGTGGGCATTTGTATTTTTCGTTATACCCAATTAAGAAAGTGTTAGCGTGGAGTTAAATTTTATCCTTTTGGTAATGCACTTTTTCAATGCTTAAAATAAAATAAAAAACGCAAACAGTACAAGTCTAACAATATCAACAAAAAGTAAAGATTTGTACTGTTTGTTACGTATTTTTATGCGCTATATATCCCTGATAATTCTGGGTTCTAGCTTTAGCCAGCACAAAATTATAGGAGATTGAAAATGGCCTGAATGGCTTCGAGAAAAATATGGTACGGCCGTGCCCCCAGTTATAAATTGCGATGTATAAGTAATTTACTTTCCTTGGAAAATGAACAACGCTACCTATATCTCGGAGAATAATGCATAATAATACATGCAATGTAAATTTTTACGACACAACTGTGTCTACAGATATAAGTACAGAACTGTTTCTCAGAAAGGAATAGTTAAAAATTCAAGAATAGTCTTAAAGCGTACGTGTGATAGAAAGACACTCCGGCCTGAGTAAGAATCAAGAGTAGAGCAAAGCTATTCTGAGAAGCGGATCTTTTGTCTTCATAACAAAATCTACATGTTCAAATATTCTTGAGAGCACCTTGGAGAGCACCCTTGCCTGCGTTGGCATTGACGTTAACAAACAAAAGCCAGCCAGGTGCCAACCACCGTCAAGCAAAAAGACTCCAAAAACACGTTTATTATATAGGGACCGCTTTTTATTTTTAACTTTATTTTATTTGTATTATTTTTAATCTAGGGGCAATAGAAATACACATTTTGTAAATATATCACAAGCATCTATCTATTTATTACCATTTTTAAAATCGGAAAAAAATGGCAAAAAAATACGTCTCTTGTTAGGGACCCCTTCATTCTTGAGTTAATTTTCTTTTTATTATTTGTTAATAGCCGTCTTCGAGTACTGGCGTAGCAAACGTTTAAAAAAGCATACAAACGAATAATTGAGAATATTCCTTCTTTTGCAAGTCGGGAAAAAAATATTTATTTTTGAAGTCAGTTGAAAAACCCAAGTAGTATGGGGAAAAGATCTCAAGATCGTTAAAACTTTCCTCCAAACGTCGTTCATCTTGGAAGCTCTTGCCTGGCTCGTTCTTACCCGGTCCTTTGTGATAAGGTAATGAAATCGGGACTTGACAATGAACAGAACAACTCTATTTGTTTACCTTTATCTGACGGGGTGAGCTTGTTGCTAAGAGCCTTATCACACTTGCGATTTGCGAGCGAGCTGCGGGTGAATTAGAAGCGAAGCTCCATACGAATGTCGCTCGCGGCGAGTTTTGTATGGAAACTTGCCCGCAGCTCGCCTGAAGCGTTGAAATAAGGTTTTCATCACACTTGCTCGAAAATGATGTTATTACACGTAGGTTCTGCGGGCCGTTAATGACCTATTACGCCCTAGGGCGTAATGGTTTCTTTTTTTAATTTGAATACGCTGGTTCTGATTTATTCTTATTTGTCATGTTCAAAGGAAACGCCAACTTACTTTTTTAACTTTTATCACTGAAATATTTATTTAAAGAGAACTGTTATTGTACATACATGTAAACACATATTTCGGTAATATTTAATTAAATGTTTAAATATTGTATTTCAGTATTTTGCAAATATAAAATCAACTAAAATGGCCGTTACCGCTATGGTTTCCGAACGTGACTTGACGTTCGCATTATCTATGGACATGACAAATGTCACTGTCTGTTTTAATATTTTCTTGTCATACTGGAACTTTGAAACAAACGTTCTTTAAAATTCTGAGAACGCCACGGAAAAACAAAAACGAAATTTAACTCCAATGAGGCAAAAACTGGAGATGAAAGTTGGTATGAAAAAGTCGATATTCACGCGGAGTCCCGGGCCGGCATCCAGCTTAGCATACCTACTTGTTTATCACTTTTAGGTGCTTTTAGTAAGTATGTGAGCCAAATGTCTCATCAACTGCGCACAAAACTATTCGATATCAAGTAGGGTGACGGCACCAGTAATGGACAGGAACCAATCATGGACATTTTTTTCCGTAAATCCCACTTTTTAATTAACTGATACTAAATGTTTAAACTATCCACACTATGCTCAAATAACTGATGGTCATAACTGATGAAGTCCATGAACAGTCGGTTATAAGCTACGCGTATTAAATATTTGCTGTCCATTATTGGGTACTTCTGTGCTTAACGTGTCCATGATTGGTGCCGTCACCTTGCCTATTCATTACTTGCGATTAGGTAGGCAAAAGATAGACCTTAGGCAAAGCTACGGCTGTTGGTTGAAGGTATCTGGCGTTTTGGATGTTACAGACTATTTGATGCTGACTGTACACCTCTCAAAGCACAGCCTATATTGTCCACATTATCAGTGACACGGTGTCCCCAGAATCAAATTCTTTTATCTCAGCGTACCTATTTTTTGAATTTGAGCACCTGTTACTAATCTAAAGGGATCTCAAGAGATCAGATCAGGTGCTCAATCTGAAAAAGTACCTACCTACCTAAGCTCTGATTTCAAAACTCAGCCTGACGCTACACCACTATGAGTCTAATATTGTGATAGTGCATCTAAATAGGTTCCACTTTCTCGCTTCTAGTTTCCGAGTTACGGGCAGTTTAGTAAAACCGTTCTGTGAGTAAAACTAGGCAAAAATTACCTAAACTCAGTTTTAGTCAGAATTAGACAGATTATGCTCTAACGAATATATGATTTCGAGTTCAGAGCTTGAATGATCTATTTGAGCACCTTTTTGAACGCTCAAAGTTAGCGTCCCACTTTGTAGCTGCCTAATTACTACGACCAAAATCTTACTTTTTGCTAGCTCTTTCGTGTCGGCGACTTTAAGGACGTTGTCGCCGTCACGTCAAGACCGCATCACCCCCTTCCAGCCTCCCACACTTAAATCAACTCATTTCTATAGATAGAATTCTTCTCCAGGCATACCAGAGTAGAAATTTGTATGCAGGAGTATAGGAGGTGGCCCTTTTGGTGGAAGGAGGGTACCTAAGTGGGTAGGAGGGTACATAGAAAGGTAAGTGGATATGAGGGTAGGTGGGTAGGAGGGTAAGTGGCTAGGAGGGTAAGTGGGTAGGAAGGTAAGTGGGTAGGAAGGTAAGTAGGTAGGAGGGTAAGTGGGTAGGAGGGTAAGCGGGTAGGAAAGTGGCTAGGAGGGTAAGTGGGTAGGAGGGTAAGTGGGTAGGAAGGTGAGTAGGAAGGAGGGTAAGTGGGTAGGAGGGTAAGTAGGTAGGACGGTAAGAGGGTAGGAGGATAAGTGGATATATATCTTATATTATGTAGTTTTAGGAACTGCTAATAACTCCATACCCCCAAAGCGGGCCTTTTTCCCCTGCAACGTCATATAATTATATACAATTTCTTTTAATAAATGTTTGAATTTCAAGTAGGTACCTACATTCTAATACCCAAGCAGATTTAAACTTTAGACAGCCAAATGTGGTAGAACAATAAATTTAATTAAAATTAAATGCATCAAAAAAATATTCAAATAACAGACAGATTCTTACAATATCAGATGATTAAAATAATACCTGCAATTAGGTAAAATGGTAAAATATAATGATTATGAACTCAAATAGAATTATGATTTTATCTGTGAGCTACTAGTGCCGCCCTCTTTGGAGAACTCAGAAAACTAACTACGGCTAAGTAACTTTACAAAGAAAATGCCGTAGAATCTTATTAGTTCGAGATAATACCGGTAGATAGCGCTGTAAATGTAATATAAACTCCATGCTCATAGGTCGCGCCACTATTAAACGATTCGACTATTTAACACACCATAAATAACCAAAATGTATAAAACACATTATAACCTTTTGGATGCCTATAAAGGTCACACGCCGCCGTGCCCAAGTATAAATATAATCTTAAATGCTGATAATGACAATATGACTTAAATGGTTTCAAATTATTCTTATAGCTTCGCTTACATCTATGCACTCAGTAAGAGGGAAAATATATATGCATGAAGAGTAACTGCCGATATAATATAGTAACTATAAATCGATACCCTAGTTCACACTCGCGCTAATTAGGTAGGTACATAGTCTTTGCCAATGAAATTGCAACTTTAAAATATGTGTACTAACGTGCAAATTACGAAACTTTTTTTCTCGTAATTAGCACGAGTGTGAACGGTATCGAAATGTTGTGTGCAGAACGCGATGTGCGCTTAAGATTTTTGGTACACTTTACGGAGGCAAACCTTACCCAAATTGGGCCAAATTTAATCTCAATCCATCCAGTTGTCACCCCGTTATTTAGTAAACAAACATCTAACATCCAAACATCTAAACATTTCCACAAACTTTCACATTTATAATATTATACCTACTTATTATATTATGAGAATGGTTGGATCCAGTACGTCTAGCATAACTGGCCGCGACTTCGTTTTCGCGCGACAGAGAATCACCTGTCACTGTCACACTATATTGAGTGGAAAGAGATAGGTAGCATTCGTTGCGCGACAAAGAGTCGCGTGTCACAGTTGTGCTAGAGGTACAGGAGGGTATTTCTGATTCTATTGCGAGCATAAATAGTACATACGCATAACTTATTTACTCTTATGATCCGGTATATAACTTTCCTTCCATGATAACGACTGCTTGCGACCATTCCGCTCATATCGTCATTAGGTACCCTTTTCACTTTTTTCTCATTTATATCAGAGTAGGTAGATCCCAAATACAACAGGAACTACGACTATTTGGGTCATACATATTCTAGAAAATGAGCGTCTTTCCTGTGAACAAAATACATTAGTTAACAGCGTAGGCTAAGCACATTGATTATTTTTTTATATAAGACTGTAAGACCCATTACTATACCTAACGAGTTCTAGCAAATAAATTATTTGACTTTGACAACGACTTTGAGGTATGTACATATGTTTTGTTTTTATCTTAAATGTCTAGTAGTACTCAATGTTATATGTACCTACATGCATGTCTACAAGGGTCTACTCGTAGCATGAAAACTAGACTTTTAAAACCCGTAATTTTGGTGATAGGAAAGACACGAACATTGACCCATACTAAAAACTATTAATTACTCATTTACTGTAATTTGCTTGAAATAGAAAAAGGTAAAGTTCGCAATAAGACTAATTAATTAGAAGCTTATCAGTTTAGTAGGACAAAGCGCTGCCGCTGGGCGTGCCGCTGCATTTGCCAGCAAGGACGAGTCGCCGGACATAGATACCTAGAAGTGGCCACGAACATTTCATTAAGTGAAGTGCTTTAAGTTATACTTACTAATCTGATACAAGACGCTCAGTGCCCGATGCTAAATTAAATATGTAAATTTTAAGTAAAAAGGAAACTTTAAAAAGTTACAATTTATAAGTTTCGTCCGAAAATTAAATATGTACCTACGGCATTTGCACCTAAGCATTTAAGAATTTGGTATTTTTAAATCGAAAGCATCACAGAGTGGAAGCCCGACAGCTCAAAGCGAAAACGCTGCAAACCTCATCTGCGATGGTTTTTTTTATTTGCCCGTGTCCCGTTCGCTCAGCAAAATGCCCATTTTGGCAAGTGGAAATTGGAGAACAGAATCTGCGATGGCGGCACAAATTGGATTGTTAGGGTTCAGTACCTCAAAAGGAAAAACGGAACTCTTACAAGATCACTTTGTTGTTCGTCTGTCCGTCCGTCCGGCCGTCTGTCTGTCTGTCTGTCTGTCAAGACCTCATGAACGCGTGAAGGTATCGAGTTGAAATTAAAACCATATACTCAGGCCTATGATTCCTTGAAGCTCTAAAAAATCAAACTTCCAAGTAAACGTAAAAAAAGATATGGCCGGTTATGCTGCAAAAACCGTACATTTCGACTCTCTCAAGGAAACCACAATTTATAGGGTACTTCCGTTGATCTATCAATGTTATTTATTTATTTATTAATACATGTTAACATGCCATTACAGTAAAAAAAAACCAATGCGTCATGAAACGTAGAAATAAAATATCTATTTAGGCGACGAAACGGCGTGGCCCCGTTGCATCGTCGTCACCGGTGTAGGATTCGGCAGGTTGCCCCGGAACTAGGGTTGCCAACCGTACTATAAAATATAGTATTGTACTATTTTTTGACTTTGTGTACTATATACTGTTGAAGAAATATATAGTACGCAAAAATACTATATTTCAACCAGCTCTTCCAAATGGGGTTCGGGTTGGCCGATTTTACTATACTAAGCTTTTATTTTCATTAGATGTCATCGGCATTTGGTTAGAAATAGGCTTTATCAGGTCACACAGTTGCTCTACCCAAATGAAAACGTAGGCGGAATGCTAGTAATCAATAATTTTACATGCTTTAAAGGTTTTTTTAAGTATACTATATTTTCTCTCAAAGTACTATATTTTTTAAACCTTGGGCTGGGAAATTCTATATTTGCTCAAGAAAAAGTTGGCAACCCTACCCGGAACCGTCGAAACACGACACCCTTCGCCCTTAAGTCAGAACATGCGATGGTCTCTTGCAGCAGCCGCGGCACGCGCACCACAAACGAAGTGCACATAGTGGCGCGAACGCAGCTAGAACACTCTCAGCGAGAAGCCGGTCTTCTGGCGAACGTACTCCGCCACCTCATCAGCCGTGGCGGTGTAATGTAGGTGCGATACATATAGCGCCTTGCTCGGTGTGGCAACCCGCAGACCAGAACCAACCGGTTCTGCAGTACCACACTGACTCTTGTGCGGCTTGCGCTTCCTCGACACCATTGTTATGTATTTGTTGAAACAGTATCTAGAGTACTTTATTCATTGTTTTGTAGATTTTGTTTTTGTTAACTATAAGGACATTCATACACAATGTAAGTTGTTTTTGAATAAATGAAATGTAATGAAATGAAATTAATGAGTATATGGAAAAATCTTATAACTATATATTTGTAATAAAATCATAAAAAATATAAATTTAAAGCATTTGTTCGAGACCCTCGGTGGGCAAGTCCGACTCGCACTTATCCGGTTTTTTTAAAGGGCGAAAAACCGCACAAATCAGTGATCAATGAGAGAAGAAGAAGGGAAGGCCTTTGTTGAAGGGAAACTTTTAATATTTTAACAGTAGGATAACGCAAGGTTTCGAGTCATAAAGTTAAGGGTTACGATCAGGCAAAGCCTATACAAAATAAATACTTACTATGTTTGTCATGAATTCTTGTTATAATTCTTTACACAATAGGCGTACAGCTTTACCTATGAAATTTCAGGAGGTAAAGGAGAAACGATATCTTTTATGTCGCTAAAACATATGGCTGAAAGTAAAGATGGCCATCAGTACATTTTAAAAGCTATGCAAAACCTATCAATTTAATTACATTGAGCAACAGTAATTTGGAGGATCATTCATGGTATGAGGAAGCTTTTATACAAAAATTATAACCAAATCACAATAACGAAATGGATCTAAATTGGTTCTACATACCTATACCTCTTGAAAAATTGTCGTTTTTCTATACTAGATGGAATAACTGGCCAAGAGCATGTCGGACCATGCTCAGTGTAGGGTTCCATAGCCGTAACTATAAGGTAAAAAATACGGTGTAAAAAAAGTACAACAACAAAAGAGCGTATCTTCATAGCAGTTACGTCCTTTTGTTGAGAAGCGCAGTTTATCGGCAATAACTCAAAAACGGTACATTCGATCTTGTTGAAAATAATTTTCGTTGAAAGTATTAATTAAGCGTTACCTTCGTGATTTTTTTCATATTTTTCGGACGCATGGTTTAGAAAATAGAGGGGGGGGGACACAATTTACACAACTTTCGGAGCGATTATTTCCAAATACATTCACTTAATCAAAAACATTACTTAGGAACCTTATAGTGTTTTTTAAAGAGCTGTCGAACTATGTACCACACGTTGATATTTGCTGAAAAAAAATTTTTTTTCTGTCTTTAACATGTATGGAGTGCCCCCCCTAAAAATATTTATTTTAACTATTTATATACCAAACTAAGTAGCGGCTCATAAAAGACACCTATATTCCAAATTTCATCAATATCCATCATGTAGTTTTTGAGTAAAATGCCTGTGACATACGGACAGACAGACAGACAGACGGACGGACATGACGAAACTATAAGGGTTCCGTTTTTGCCATTTTGGCTACGGAACCCTAATAAAAAGTAATAAAAAAAATTAATCCGGCTTCACAAAAAAAGAAATCGTGAAAAGAAAAAAGAAGTCGATTTAATTTTTTATAGTACTTTTTTATTTCTTAGTTTCAGTAGTAAATGAATTGCACTGTTTAGTCAACGACTCGTTTTCCTAGTGACTGATACATACCTACTTATTTCTCTATCTCAAAAACTACTGAACCAATTTCGATGAAACTTGTTTAGTTCCCTAAGTTAAAATATACCTAGATCAATTGGACGGAGTAATGGAATAACGAATTAAGCGCTATGGATCTCCATAGCGCTTAATTCGATATTCCTGGATATTCCATGTCTTCGTCCAATTAAAAGCAATATTTTTGCAATCCGACTTATAGTTTTTGAGATATCCGCGGACAATCATACAAAATTTAGCACACGTGTTAAGAAGCAGTATAGACCAGAAATCTCCAAACTACGGCCCGTGGGCCAAATCCAATCCGGCCCGCTGAAAGAAAGCCGGAGAGCCCATGGTCCGGACTCCGGCCTGCGAAAGCTCGTTCTCCAATGAACAACCTGTAGGCTTATGATGCTACGCTTTGTCGCGCGATAAGTAAATACTAAATAATAAAGCATCCGTCATTCTCGCACACATACACGCTCGTGATTGAATTCTGAAATTTTGAATTGTGTATTCTCAAAAACATAAAAACGTAAAGATATTTATTAACTACGGCCAGAAAAAAGTTCTTTTTTTGTTACGTTATTGTTAACTGAAACGAAAAGGCTGCTTATATATAATACAAGCCTCGTGCCGCACAAGAAATCAACTTAGGCTAAAAGCTCAATGTGCAATATAATAGACATTATATTTTCACGTCAGAACTGCTCACGTGGCATCGTATTGTATACGGGGCGTTTTACTCAAAATTTGATCTTTTTGAAGTCTAGGCGGTAATGTTAGATATTACTTTGTACAATGTAGTGTACAGTTGGGGCACGACGCCAAAATATACCCGCATCGTCGTTCGCGGAGGTGAAATAAGCTAGTCGGGTAAAAAGTATTGTATATGATAACCGGGGTCATAATCTATCTGTTCCTTCAAGAATTTACATGGAAATCGGTTCGATAGTTTTGCGTACCTATCACGTGCACAAACAAGCTGACAAACCGACAAGCTGACTTGTTTATTTATTTTTTATTACTTACTATCTGTCCCGGCGAACTTCGTTCCGCCTGAGAAATTTAAATTTTTAGATATTTTAATAGTTATTCTGTTATTCGGGGCAGAGACGATCCCAAAAAATAAAAAATCATAAATATCGACCCGCCCGTTTCCGAGATATAAATGGTGTAACTAAACCTGACTTTGAACACGTTTTATGTATAAACATTTTTAATTCTGTATTTAATTACTTTTCGGAAAAACCTTTAATAGAAATACTGTGCCTCGATATTTTAAACAAAACCGCAGGTCTTAGTTAGTGCCTATAAACCTGTGTGTGATAAGCCCAAGGCTTTTCCAGCATCGCTGTCGCAGCGGCGGCGCGGGCGCTCGGTGCCATTCGAGCACCATTCGCCGCCGCGCGCGCAACATGACCCGGCTCTCTCTGCACGTGAGTGACAACCTTTATTACTCATTTTTATCTTAATTCACTTGTCAGTTTATAAGTATTTCTAGGGGTAGGACATATGCACGTGAGTGAAACCTGAATTACTATTTTTTTTATTTTACTTCACTTGTCAGTTTATAAGTATTTCTCTAGGGGTAGGACCTCTGCACGTGAGTGACAACCTTTATTACCTGCTTGTTATTTTTTATCTTACTTCACTTATCAGTTAATTTCTAGGGGTGGGATCCCATATGGAGTGGAAGGTTTGAGGATTAAGAGCATCTGAAGTTGTTTTTATTCATTACCATTTATTTCAGATATTCGTATTTATAGAAAGATAACAAACTTATTTTATGCCACTGGTGACATTACTCTTATCGGATAGGAACATTCCCTTAAAGTAGAAACCTTGAGGTTTAAGATATCACACATCAATAATTTTTATTGTTAGGAACTTAAGGACATATAGCGATTTTTTTCCTCCATAAATTACCTACCCATTTTTTACGGCACTCGGTATGTACCTAGTTGATATAGGAGCTCTCTTTTAGAATCAGACTTCCCTTGACGGTTGAAATGTCATCCTGAACTTTTCTTGTAAGGTTTAGCTTGTAGGGTTTTCTTGGTTTTCGTCTCTCGTTACTTTTTACCACAGGCTAAACTGTTATTTTAATATTTTTATTTACATACACACATACCATAACCCCTCTATAATGCGTTCAAAACCTGCAAATTACAACCAAAATAAAGTAAACTGTTTTGTTAGAACGAATTTCTTATCTATGAAACTGCTATTATTGCTTCGTAATAACATCGGATACGATGTTATTATGTCGTTATCAGTCGAAATGACGTTTTATTCGACATGAAACGTTAATTGCAAACAATTTTGACAAATCTCGCACGTTAGGTACTTTATATCAAAGTCTAAGGATATGATAGTTGGGGGTGACTCTAGTTTGTCTCTGAATTGAAAAAACAACTACGATTGCGTGACATGCGTGAAAAAGTTTTCATTTCTAATTTGCGGTTTTTGAACACATCATAGAGAGCTTATAATATGTGTGCAGATAAAGCAGTATGTAACTGTATATAATTACGCCTTAAAACACGAGTGTGGTTTAATGAAACGAGCCGACAGCGAGTTTTATAATAAGATCACACGAGTGTGAAGAATGAAGGCCTCTCATTATGTATCAGTTGCATAAACTACTATTAAGCGATTTTTTACTTAATGCCTACAGAGTAGGAACTCATTTGTAGAGTAGACACCTCTTATGAAGGGTAAGATATCCCTTTTTAACATTAAGTCCGCCTCTTGTTTCCCACTTCCACCTTCACCCACTTCAAGGGCGTGTATTTTAATGATGAAGTTATGTAATATCTAAATAACATCTAAACTGTCCACTTTACGGCAAATGTATGTCAATTTGACAATAATCGGCTGTTTAATGACGGCCACTAACCGCTCCTTAACCGTAGGTACCCACAAATTTAAATAAAAATGAGCTTTATTAAGACTCTCTTAAAACCCATGTTCGTATAACATTAGACGTCGCTGCAGGTTGAACATCAAAGTGAAAATTTAATGAAATAGTTTATGGTCAAACTTTGCAGGTGCGATGACTAGGCTAGCCGTAATCTTTTCGCTCGCTAAAGAGTTTTCACCTTGGTTTTTAATGTACCGTCTTCACAATAATACAGGCTGATTATTGGGTCATGGAGAAGGAGTGAACGGGGTACTTGGGAGAGTCACACTGAGCAACATTCACTATGGTGTCAAATTGATACTTAATGACCCAATAATCACCCTGTATTTTACAAGGAAGAACGCTTAAAATTATCTGAGATGCTCTGTAATTTCGAACGTATTATTTATACAATATTAAATTATTAATAGATATGACTGTGTATAAGTATGTGTAGTATGAATAAACCTTTTTGCTATTTTATAATATAATAGGTACGTATTCGTAGCAATCGCTATATAACCCTTTATGTAGAGGTGAAGGCGCCCTGCCTGAACTTTCAGCTAAGTATTACCTACGCATACAGAATAAGTTTCTGTATTTTTTTTTGCAAGCTTTTATTGCGGACTGTACTTTTTTGTATAATCGCAAACTGCACGTCACAACTAATCAAATGAACCCAAACACGAATTTATCATATGTAATTTAAATGATCCTATGGGTACCATCCGACTCCATCATCAGATCAGCTCTATGTCATAATAATGTTGCATTGTCTGATTTACATAATCCTTGCAAAATTTCAGCTCAGTCGGTTGAAGATATCTTTCAAAATTGAGTTGCAAGATTATACCCAAACAAACATAGTTACATACATAGATGTATGATATACGTAGATACACAATCAGCCGGAAAAAATGGCCCCACAAAAGCGCTAGCCGATCGGCTTGGCTAGCTCATTTTGACTTAGTCTGGTTTCAATCATAGACGGCGACAGTTGTCAACAATGACGAAATGTTGCGTAAAAAAATGCGTTAATAGCAGCAAAAAAACAAGAAAGAAAGATGGGATATACTTCTTTAATTAAGGGCCAATTAATATTGAGCAGAATTACAAGTGATCTCAACGTGATTTCATAGTTTTTTAATATTAATTTTGTTAGTACAAATGTATGGATGTCACAGAACAAAAATCTAAGGAGTCAGCATTCGATTATTTTCTTTTTATTGATAGAATTATTAATTTTTAAAAGTAATTTTTAAATTGTTTGAATTAAAGATTCCCACAAAATCCGTAGCGACGAGCACAATGGGCCGCTATTATAGCACAAGATAGGCGTGATGAACGCGCGCGTTTCGGGCGCGGCTAGACGAGAGGTCTTTAATTTTTAAAGAGAAACGAAGCTGAATTCAAAGATTTTTTGAAATTCTCTTCGCCTTTGTAATGGAATTGATGGTAAAATAAAATTAATGATAGATTTCACGATCTTTTTTACTTGTAAGATCAAATTTTTATTAGAGAGATTTTATCCTGAACAATAGTCCTATCAGTTAGTGGAATAAAATAGTGAGTGCTTATTTTTAGCCGGTTCGATTCCCAGGTGAGACAAGCTATTTTAGGAAACCTTTTAATGCAGTTTTGTTCCTTTTTAGAAATAAAGGAATGTTTCCTTTCAGTAGGATTAGCTAACTAAAGGATTTAAGGTAGTTCCCCTCCAGGGCCCATAGATTTTTTCCACCCCTGTATAGGGAACGTGCGCGGCGAGGGTGCTGCCGGCTGGTGCCGTCAATCTGAATCATACACCCTCTCATGCTGGGGCCACATTGACGAAAACGCCGTTAATAACGTTTATTTATTGCGTTGAAGGACGATTAACGTCAGTGTAGCTACGACTTACTATATTTGACATTGACACTTACATATTATCATTGACATTGACAGCTTGATTTGACAGAGGCGATAGTTTCCTTTTTTGTCCGCCCTTGTCTCTTTTTTCGTTTAGTGCTGCCACCTATAGTTCGTGCACGTTCCCTATAGGAGAGACTAGTGCTCCCAAATATGTAGAGTGGAAGATGAATCCGTGAGTGATTCAATATGTTTGAGTCTGAATTTGAGAAAACCCAGATGATTTTTGCAAAATAATTGAGTAGCTAACTTTACTATGTGAGCCAAATTAAGGATAGAAACGGGCGCTGAAATTTTGTAAGAAAATATAATTTTGGTCTTTCTGTATAACAAAAAAAATATTAAAATCTTTTAACATAAAGCGACTCCATTTATTTGCTGCTCACTTTTGACGTAAACAACGTAGTCACTTTTTGATAGGTGCCAATAAACTAAAGTTTTCAAATGTTCGTTTGCAAATTTGACACATAGGTGTCATGGAACTAAGTTATCTTTTGAATGACAGTTTCATATAGATACAACTTATAAATTAACGTTATTAGCGTATATTTGAGTGTAACTACAAATGTCATTTTGCGCCAGATTCATAGATATTTTTCTTTGAAACTGTGTGTCTATGTTATTATACGTCAATGGTTACATACATAGCAAGTTAAATAGAGTGCGACTACGATAACTTTCCAGAGCGGAAAATATTATCGTATGTAGTCGCACTCTAAAAGCTTACAAGCTTACGGTACGGTATACGTACGAGTAAAATACCGAAAATCATGTCTCCTGAGAACGGGTGGTTGAGAAATGGCGAGGAAGATTGTGTGCTCATTTTGAGATAAATCCCTCCCTCTGCTTAAATTGTAGACTTTTAGTGACTAGACAGTACCCATACACTAGACAAAACCCACTATCAAGAGCTGGATTATTGTGTCGCAGATATCGTTTATGAAAAAATAGTATTTTATGCAACAGTTGTATAAGAAGGTTCAAAAAATGCGAATTGCGTGAGTTGCGATACGAGCCGCGAACGCGGCGAGTATCGCAAATAGAGACGCAATGAGCGTTTTTTGACTTAATTATACAACGTTGCATACAATACTTTTTCTACGACAGGTTTTAAAATATAAAATACAAACAAGGCATAACCTGCAAAGAAGGCAAATATGACGTATGACTGTCAGTATGTGTCTATGGTAAACTTTTTATTTTTTAAATGAAGTTGACACGCAGTGAATATATTAAAAATACTTTTGTTTTTATGTTGGCATCAATGAATTTAGTTCAGAAAGTTTCGTTTTTCTTAAAAGCCGTAGGATTTTAATTGTTTGTTAAGTTGGTAGTTGTGCATTTTTACCGTAAAGTTAAAATTGAGCGCTTAATCCTTGACCTAAGTTTAACCTAGATTTAGAAGTCTGTGGTTGCTAGCAATAACGTAAAGTGGCTATAACGACACTAGTGCTGTTATGGGGAATAGAGTATAGACTTCTCTGAACTCATATTATGTATGTTCTTATATTAGTGTTCGTGACCAAGTAAAAGACAGATAACAGTACAGGAGTAGAAAAAAGGAATTATACAACTGTCAATCGCAATACTTATTATAGTCTTGGCCTGGCGCATACCGCGCATGTCATAATTATCACATGAAGAAGAAAGAGAACTTAATTAATCTAAATTAAACTCCAATCGACCTCTGTAAACCTCGCGTAGTAATTAAATTATTCGCCGCGCGTTTTGCCCAGGTTCATTCTAGGAATAACTTTTACTTATCGACCTTAATGTCCTTCTTACTGAAATCAAATGCAAATCACTCGTTACATTGGGAAGTGATTTGTGAGGCAACTCATACATCGTTCAGTCTTGACACTAACTTAGAGATGTAGGTGTGACAAGTCTTGAACGGAAATAGGTACGCTTTGCCATTTGAATATTGTTCGCAATTTTCTAGTGAACAAAAATTGCAAATGCTTTTATTATTAGTTTATGGCTGTAAAATATTTTTTCTACTCCTGTACTGTTATCTGTCTTTTACTTGGTCACGAACACTAATATAAGAACATACATAATATGAGTTCAGAGAAGTCTATACTCTATTCCCCATAACAGCACTAGTGTCGTTATAGTCACTTTACGTTATTGCTAGCAGCCACAGACTTCTAAATCTAGGTTAAACTTAGGTCAAGGATTAAGCGCTCAATTTTAACTTTAGGGTAAAAATGCACAACTACCAACTTAACAAGCAATTAAATTCCTACGGTTTTTAAGAAAAACAAAACTTTCCGAACTAAATTCATTGATGCCAACATAAAAAAGTATTTTTAATTTAAGTATATTTTAAATTAAAAAAAAAGTTTACCATAGACACATACTGTCAGTCAAACGTCATATTTGCCTTGTTTCCAGGTTATGATTAATTTTGTATTTTATAATTTAAAACCTAGTCGTAGAAAAAGTATTGTATGCAACGTTGTATAATTAACTCAAAAAACGCTCATTGCGTCTCTATTTGCGATACTCGCCGCATTCGCGGCTCGTATCGCAACTCACGCAATTCGCATTTTTTGAACCCACTTATACAACTGTTGCATAAAATACTATATTGTTGCGTATTTTTATTTAATTCATAAACCTATTTTAGTTGATGCGTTCGTATTTTTGAGACTTTGTGTGAGTTTACATATTTGCCCTTGACTGTAGGTACTAATAGTAGGGGAGCCCACGATGCTAAATGTGGATTTACTCGAGCGTCATAGAGATCTATTGGGTTGCGAAGCTTAGATGATAAATTTTATAAAATAATGCATGATATAGCTATAACGGTCGTTTAAAAAAAATAGATAGTTGAGAGCTTAACTTAACAAAATGTTAATGTTGTTCCTTTCTGTGACGATAATTAACTAGATAAATTTTATGGTTAAGTTTCGCAGCAACGCAACTGATATGGCCTCTACAGACTTAGCAATTTTACTAGAACATATCGTACGATTGACAGCAAACCCAGTGACTCAGTCCATGCATTAAACCGCGCCTCCGACCGATCGCAACAACATGTCGGCTGATGCCGAAATTGCAAGGTGTGTAGTTTACAATATGCATACAGCCACATAATACAAGTGACAAAACATTCTTTCCGCTCTTGTTTTTTCTGCTGGTATGTCTGATAGTTTTTATGGTCCATTGTCTGTATTGGCGAATATACCGTGTAATCTTTCCCCGTGTCGATGGCTATCGTGTCAATAATGGCGTGTCAATTACTATAAACGATATAACGAGCGTTAAGCGTCTATGCAACACTAAGTACACGAAGTCACTGTCCTGTACATTTGTTTTTAGTAAAAATATTGGGTGAATCAACTTTTTTTTGTTATCGAATTTAACATTTAAAAAAACGTCTAAGCAAGACAATTTCGGAAAACGTCATTAACATCACAAAACAAACAACAAAACCATACTCACAAGAATTTTTTTAGAGTTAAAGTACAAGTCTCAGTAATACGAGCAGTCTCCATGGAGGTGAGAGACACCAGAAGACATATCAAGACCTTTGAATGCGAAGACGGAGCAGAAATTATTTTATTGTGTTATGTTTTATGACATCGAATTGTTGTTGTAGGTTCGTATAAATAAATGATTTCTCACCTTCAATAAGTGACTGATGTAACTATTAACGATGCTATATATCCATGATAACTTAAAGGGGGAGGCAAATATGTAACACTCACTTTTTTTTAAAAATCAAATTGATTTTTAGCGTATAATCGGGTCAAATATGAAATCTACTTATTTTTTTACATAGCCGGGTAGGTAACCTATTGCTAGTCATATATTACTATTTTCCAACGACTTTTGTTCATAAAATAAATAAACAAAATAAAAATTGTATCTGGTTTTATGTCATGATACATATTATTTATTTTGGTACACAAAATTTACTCACACTGTCTTATCAATTTTATTATTGAGCTTTAGAGCAAACGGGGAATTATCCTCCGACCTAACGTCTATCGCATGCATTTATACATATAAACTTATAAATAAGTAACATCCAGCAGTAGCTACTCATTTGCCTACAATATATGCTCACGAGACTTTAAAAAAAAAAAATTTTTTTTAAATTTAATCTGTTTATTTTCGTAAATGGCATATTTTTACAAAAATAGACTTAAATCTTATACTTAAAAGATTTTAATTAAGACAAAAATCCAAGCACACAATAAGACTAAGAAAGATCACCGCCGTACAATGAATAGGAGCTTCGTGCTTTTAGATGCAACGCAATGCTTCGCTGTGCAAGCGCAGGGTCACTGACCCCCACAGCCTTAACAGAGAATGCACAATGATGCACAGACCTCGTTGTAAATGTTACACCATTTATCTTCCTTATTGAGTCGCACGTTTCATTGAAATTTAAATGGAAATCTTTTACATTTTCTTAATACTGATTTTATAGCTTATTAATGTAAAAATATGCTTCAAACTTGTCTTAAATTACATTTTTAGGCATTTGATGTTCTTGGCAATCCGTTAAGAGGCCTTATACTCTTTTTATTTGTTCGGTTTTAAGTATGATAAAAGGTGTGACAATTTCCCACAACTTATATATACAAAATTTTTCTTCGAAACGGAGCACCATTTAAAAGGAGACAAATCTGATTTTAAGCTTTATTTATTAGATTTGGAATGATGTTTTCCTCAAAATACGTGCAATATTAGACTACAATAGCACATGAATATAACAAGGTAACAATAACAAAACGCGAGTTAAGTAATTCATAAAAAACCGACCAAGTGATAGTCTGATTCGCACACGAAGATTTCCGTACCACCGACGAGCAAACAGGCGCCAAAAAAACACGTTGCTTGTATTTGGACCCCCTTTAATTCGTAATTTTATTTTGTTTTCATTATTTGTATATAGTATTATATCGTATATTTATTATTGTATATAGTATATTGGTTATGTATAGTGGTAATAGAAATTACGGTTACGGTTCAAAAGATAGAGCCCTGGGAACCTGTGATATACCGATTGAAACACGTTTCTTGTATGGGCGGGTACCCCCTTTTCTTTTTCATTTTATTTGATTTTTATTATTTGTTATTATAGCGGCAATAGATATACACGTTCTATGGAAATTTCAAGTCTCTACCTATTACGGATCAAAAGAGCCCTGTGATGTGACAGACGGACAAAAATACAGCGGAGGCTTAGTAACAGGGTTCCATTGGTAAACTTTAGGTACGGAACCAAAAATAATCATGGTCATTTGGTTACAAAATTCAAAATGTACGGACTCTTAAGAGAAATGCGTTGTAATGTGGACGAGCTGCGTGATTTGTGCGTCACGTCGCGTTGCGTAAATTAATATTTTAGGGCAAATCAATTAGCAAACCTTCTTGGGTTACCTTACGCAGTATGTCCACATAAGGAAATCATAATGGAGTAAAAAAAGTTGATACTTGACAATGTAAGATGCCTCTAAAAAGGGACGGAATTAGAACGCGACCATAGACATTTAGCAGACACAAGTGACACACAAGCATACATGCTTAAGAGCTGATACAACCCTTATAATCTATAGCGCATAAACTGGAGTTATAATAGTTGTATAAGCTATCAGCTTCGGTGTTCAGTTGGGCTAGGTTCGATTTCAGGCGTTTTTCCAGCGTTTTTTTTTATTTCATTAGTGTCCCTCGATTTTTACCGCGATGGACTATCGAGTGACGAAAACTTTTGATTAAAATCATGTTTAGCCTAGATACCATCTATCGTTTACGATAAAAGTTAACTGTGATCACCACCGCTTGCAGCTATATTTGGTGGAATACGAATGAAAAAAACCCGCCGCGGTCAGAACGCTCTAAAATTGAGCCGCTACTGGGGTAACAATAAAAGTGACGTTGGATCTCAAGAAATTAATATTAATATAAACAATCTATGGGAATTGGTTTCTATCGATGCCTTGCCCTATCAACTTCATATGTGATTCCTAAGTAAAAGTTACCATTTTGTCACTTACCATAAGGCAGGTCTTCAAGCCGCAGCAACCCGAGGTTTCATCGGCGACCCGCCAACAGCTTAGCCAGTTTTTCATCATTGTTTAATAGTAAAATTGCGTTTCTAAAGTCGAAACTAAATACCTATAGTCGATCGTTTATAAATAGAGTATAAAAAATCAACAATAAAACAATACACATGTTGTAATTTTGTATTATTGTTTGAAATAAAGTTGCCGGTTTTACTGCTGGCCAGGTGCAACGGATCGTTGTGATTTTATGTAGAGTGTGGGCCAATTTTTACCCAATTCAAAAAACCGTTCTAAACAGTTGCCTATAGGCTGCTATGCAAAAAAATTATCTTGGCCCTTGATTTGGAAAAGGTTGAAGACCCCTGCCGTAAGGACTATAAACAGACTACTGGTATGGGAAAAGATGCAAACAAATTTCGTATTTATTAACAAGCGGCGATTTGTATCTAGCTTAGGAACAACACATACCTACACTCACGGACAATGAATTCGGGTCATTTTCTATATAATTGTTCATAGAAAATGACCCGAATGCATTGTCCGTAAGTGTATTATGTAAATTTCTTAGGGGGGGGGGGGGGGGGGGGTGACTTTCCAATTAGTCCTAGAACAGTCAGCATCAAATACTCTGTCGCAACCAAAGCGCCATAATATCGCCATACATTTTTGTGCCTATAATAATAAAGACGTGTTGCGATATTTATAGCGCTTTGGATGTTACAGTCTATTTTACACTGACTATATTTTCGCAAAATATGATATTAGCAAAATATGATATTCTCAAAACACGATATTAGCAAAATATGATATTCTCAAAACACGACATTCGCAACAAAGCATACTAGTAAAACATTATATTCGCGAAACATCATACTAGTAAAACATCATGTTAGCAAGACATTATATTCGCAAAATATTACAGCAATACACTTGTTGCCGACTGTATCACCGATTACTAACTCTGTAATTAAATAGAAACCAAACGAGCCAAAACCAAGTTCGATATCGATACACAGTCTTTTATGAAAGTAATTTTTGTTGCATGGTTTTTATATTGCAGAATTCGTTTCCTTATACCATTCTAAGCACTACCTATACTAAAAACTCCGCTATCGATACGATGTTTTTACGATGCGATGTTTTCTATTCAATTTCAGAGTTAGTGATCGGTGATACAGTCGGCAACAAGTGTATTGCTGTAATATTTTGCGAATATAATGTCTTGCTAACATGATGTTTTACTAGTATGATGTTTCGCGAATATGATGTTTTGCTAGTATGATTTGTTGCGAATATCGTGTTTTGAGAATATCATATTTTGCTAATATCGCGTTTTGAGAATATCATATTTTGCTAATATCATGTTTTGCGAAAATGATGTTCAGCGACGGAGGGACAACACGGCATCAATTAATGATCAAAAACTGTGACCGGTTCACTAAAATCTCTACCCCGAAAAACGGCGCAAGAATTATTAAGTAAAATTGTATTGCATCACCCATTGATATATTATACAGTATGTACGAGTTATTGGGCAGCAGAGTCCATCGAACTATGGACAGCCGATGGGACCTTGGCATTTCAATTGGTCATGCAGCTGGAGACGTTTGTTCGGGGACAATAATGGACCAGCACTATTTATTGCAGCAGCAATTTGGTTTTACAAAAGGCCGCTCGACGACGGACGCCGCAACGGTGCTTATTAAACACATCTATGATGCGTGGGAAGTGTCACAAGATGCGATAGGGATCTTTTGCGATCTTTCCAAGGCGTTCGACTGTGTGGAACATGAGACACTGGTTCACAAACTAAAGCATTACGGCCTGTCGACCGAGGCCTTAAACCTTGTCATGTCTTACCTTAGCCAAAGAATTCAGAAAGTGGTTGTTAACCGAATTGAGTCTAGTGGTTCGACTGTAAAGCTCGGAGTACCGCAGGGCTCGATTTTAGGTCCGTTTCTCTTTCTTGTGTATATAAATGACCTTCCTTACCACATAGAACAAAATTGTAAAATAGTTTTATTTGCTGATGACACCTCATTGATTTTCAAAGTTGATAGACAACTAGATGACTATAGTCACATCAATGAGACCTTAAAATTAGTGCTACAGTGGTTCACAGCAAATAACCTGGTTCTGAATGCAAAGAAGACAAAGTGCGTGAAATTCTCTTTGCCAAATGTAAGAGAGGTTGACACATCTATATCTTTAAACGGTGAGAAACTTGATCTTGTTAACAATACACTCTTTCTTGGGCTTACCCTGGATCACAACTTGCAATGGGCGCCTCATATATCTACTTTGGCTAACCGGCTGAGCTCTGCCGCTTTTGCTATAAGACGAATAAGGCAATTCACTAACGTGGAAACCGCTCGCCTTGTTTATTTCAGTTACTTCCATAGTATTATGTCTTATGGCATACTGATCTGGGGTAAAGCAGCAGACATAGATACCATCTTTGTTCTACAAAAAAGAGCGATTCGATCCATATATAACTTAGGATCTAGAGATTCGCTGAAAGAACGTTTTAAGGAAATAGAAATCCTCACAGTGGCTTCACAGTACATATTAGACGTGATAATGTATACGCACAAGAATATCAGCTCCTTCAAAAAGCAGTCTGATGTCCACAATTTAAATACGCGGAACAAACATAAGCTGTTTGTCCCAAAAATCCGTCTACAGAAAGTAAGAAAATCTTTCGTGGGCAACTGTGTTAGATTCTACAATAAGGTACCCCTAGATGCATGGGAATTGCCTTATAGTTCGTTTAAAAATTACATTAAATCTGCGCTTTTGAAGAGAGCTTATTATAAAGTCCAAGATTACTTGGATGACAAAGAACCATGGCCAAAGCATCAGTCGCAGCAGTCGTCGAAATAGGGCAGTGTCCCGGAGAGGTTTAGGTACATGATGCCTACAGATGGCGTCGCTGCTACGGGCTGTATCGTTCCATTGTTACATTTATTTTTATTGTAATTTTATTTCATTATTTGCATTTTGACATACTGAATACATACCTGTTATGTATACTGTAGCTAGTTGTAATGACTGTTAGCTTAATAGTCTATTTCTCGACGTGAAACATACGTTTCCCATTTTGTATTTCGACGTTTGGAGTTCCTTTACACCTCCAAAACATAATGTTTTGACAACGGAGACTCCTTACATCTCCATTAATTTTAGTCTATGTTTGCCTATTTTCTATATTTTTTATCGTGTTTTGACGCCTAGAGACCCTTTACATCTCTAAAAATGTAGTTTTAAGTTTTGTAATGTAATGGATCCGGAGATTATATACGTCTCTCGGTAAAATGTAAAAAAAACTGTGCCCAGTTATTTGCTTGTTGCATTTTATAAATATTGTCATCTTATGTTATAATGTCACAATTGTTGTAATGTTGTTTTTAAAAGAGAAACTGGTGAGTTTCTTCAGGCGCTTCTTCTCACCAGAAGGTCATCTACCGAAGCGCCAAAAGAAAAGAATCAGACATGTAAAAGAGCCCTTGAGGCCTACTTACAGAAATAAATGAGTTTGAGTTTGAGTTTGAGTTTGAGTTTATAAAGCAAAGCTAATCGTATGGATCGAGTAGCGTGAGATACCGCTTCATAGCTCTGAGAGAAGATTTACGAGGTTATTTCATTGCAATAAAATGAAAAATATAGACGGAGTGTCGACGAGAACTATACTGAGATGTTATCTTTATGTAGATAAGTACTTGTGTTCTCAGTTCCCACAATGGTCATGGAACCAAACACTTTCACATTTTCGAAACAACTTCTCGACGCATGTTTTAGGGAATGGTAATAAGAAAACCTTTATTTTCCTCCGACACATAGCAAAATTTTCATAGCTATTAAGAAATTAATGTTCAGAGATTAAAATTCTTGACATTGCTATTGTTTTAAATTCCCAAAGTATGCCAAAGTCGCCACGTAAACGCTGTCATTGTCGAATTAGTCAAAACAATACACTAATTAATTACCTACAAAACCGAGCTTGTGCAAAGTTTCAAGTTCACAAAGATGTAGGTTAATGTGTCTCAAATTGTTAGGACACAGACATTCATGTGACTTGATGTGACAATGTGCTTTACTGCACCCACGACCACTGGTTTCGCATGGCGGCTTGCGAAACTCATGGCCACATTATCTCCAGTGATTAAACATCGATGTATATACGTGAATGGTTACACCAAAGAGTATTCAGTTATAACGTGTCCCAAAACTCAACGATAAGCCGGCACCAGAGGATGGAGCTACTTATGATTAGTCGAGAAAAAATAAGGAAAAAAATATATCTCAATTATTTTAGAAATTACAGAAAAAAAAATGAAATTCATCGAAAATCGACATCCCTAATGGTATTTTTAACGACCATGTCTACAAATATTCAAATATTACTGTTTTTTTTTTGTTTTTGGAAACTTAAGTAGCCCTGCTATCTAACACAGTTCTTAAAAATACCATAATACATGTAGTTTTTACACAAAAAATAATCAAAATCGATTTTGTCCCTACAATTTTGAAAGATTTTTTCTTACAGTCCACTTTCAATCATCATGGTGTAAAAAAATTGTATTGACACCACTATGGCAATTATTTTCAAAAGTTGACGCAACTAACCAAGATTCCAAAATGATATAATACTTTAGGAAACCTAGTCACAAAAAAAAACAACGAATTTTTAAACAAGAATCGACATTATTTAATGTTGGCGGTAATCACTTTTACTGTACAAACAGCAACACAGTTAACTATACACTTCAAAAATGGGAAATACTGCAAGAAAGAGAATCACACTTGAAGGCGTCGTGTTATGCATGTGTGCGTGTGTTTATGAGTATAAATTGGCTATTATTCAAAAGAGTTTTGACACAATAATTTTTCTTTTATGGCTGATCCAACGTCATTATTGACATTAATGCCATATTATTGAATTCGTGGAAAAGAATGAATGAATAATAAATATAAATTACAAGCATCATGCATCATGCGTGCATCATATCAAAAATATGAAGCACCAATAAAAGCATTAGCAATATAATTAGTTTATTTCATCCCAACGTTCGTCTGAAAGCTAAATCATAATTTTGACAAATTCACTTGTCTTGTTGAAATAAAACCTTTATTTACAGTATGGAAAAAAAAACTTTGCCCAAACAACTACAATGACAAAGCTCAAAGGCACATTACACATACGCAAACGTTATTTGATTTGAAGTTGACATAATACAAATCTATATATCTCTTTCAATCGTTATCATTTTCTCTCTGCTCTGTCTTTAATGGGCAGTTAAGTGTGTTGCTGTTTGTACCCAAAAAAGGATTTTTGTTGTTGAAAAATGTTGAATAAATGCAAAGAAATGGTACAATTTTTTTTAATTTTTTTAAATTCATTTACTACATTATTAATACTACAGTAAATGTTCAAATTGCCTGCCACCGGCATTAATACAGACATGACATCGCCTTAGAAATGATCGTTTTATCCGTCGTGCATATCTTCTACCATTGATATGATCCGCAGCTTGTGTGATTTTTTGGCGAAGCTCGTCCAATGTTGCTATGGGTTTTGAGTAGACGGGCATAGTGAGCTGGGCAACCATCATTTTGAAACCACATGTTTGTAAATCACGTAAAGGCACGTCTTCTTTACAAAACATGTGGTTTCAAAATGATGGTTGCCCAGCTCACTATGCCCGTGCAGTGCGAGAATACTTAAACCAAGAGTATCCAGGGCGTTGGATCGGGCGACTTGGTCCTATCTTGTGGCCACCCCGTTCGCCCGACCTGAACCCCCTGGACTTCTTCTACTGGGGCTGTCTTAAAGACAAAGTCTACTCAAAACCCATAGCAACATTGGACGAGCTTCGCCAAAAAATCACACAAGCTGCGGATCATATCAATGGTAGAAGATATGCACGACGGATAAAACGATCATTTCTAAGGCGATGTCATGTCTGTATTAATGCCGGTGGCAGGCAATTTGAACATTTACTGTAGTATTAATAATGTAGTAAATGAATTTAAAAAAATTAAAAAAAAATTGTACCATTTCTTTGCATTTATTCAACATTTTTCAACAACAAAAATCCTTTTTTGGGTACAGTAAAAGTGATTACCGCCAACATTAAATAATGTCGATTCTTGTTTAAAAATTCGTTGTTTTTTTTTGTGACTAGGTTTCCTAAAGTATTATATCATTTTGGAATCTTGGTTAGTTGCGTCAACTTTTGAAAATAATTGCCATAGTGGTGTCAATACAATTTTTTTACACCATGATGATTGAAAGTGGACTGTAAGAAAAAATCTTTCAAAATTGTAGGGACAAAATCGATTTTGATTATTTTTTGTGTAAAAACTACATGTATTATGGTATTTTTAAGAACTGTGTTAGATAGCAGGGCTACTTAAGTTTCCAAAAACAAAAAAAAACAGTAATATTTGAATATTTGTAGACATGGTCGTTAAAAATACCATTAGGGATGTCGATTTTCGATGAATTTCATTTTTTTTCTGTAATTTCTAAAATAATTGAGATATATTTTTTTCCTTATTTTTTCTCGACTAATCATAAGTAGCTCCATCCTCTGGTGCCGGCTTATCGTTGAGTTTTGGGACACGTTGTATATTTTTATACCATTAGGGAGGTATATAGGCGTACGACTTGCCTGATGTTAAGAAGTTACCGCAGCTTATTAAGCGTTTGCAACGCTAGGAAGTAACGTACGTGTTGCCCACACTTTAAAACCCTATTTAATTCCCTACTTTATAAATAACTAAATATTTTTACTAAAAAAAACCCGACCACGGGGCACTTTAAAAGTGCATAAAATCCGCCATTTTGTTTATTTTTCCAGTGACACTCGCGCCATCAAGACGAATCTAATGATGTATCATTTATCAAAATCGGTTGTGCCGTTGAGTAGTAACGTGCGGACATAGGAACGGACTTACATACATACATACAGGTCAAACACAAAAATGTAAACTTAGGTTCATACTGCTTATTTAAACTAAAATATAATAATTGCGACACCAATTGCATACACGGGATGTCTGTTAATAACTCCTTGCCGATATTCTATGAATGGTATGGTACCTAATGGGTAAAAAAAATTTATGTTCCTTTAGTGTAACGAAAATCGCCATACTATTTTAATATTTTAATATTAGCCTAGTGGTTAGTGACTCTGCCTACAAAGTTGACGGTTCTGGGTTCGAATCCCGGTAAGAGCAAATATTAATCTGTGGGATGATATTTGTTTCTGAGTCTTGGATGTTTTCTATGTATTTAAATATTTGTATTTATTAAATATATCGTCGTCTAGTATCCATGACCTTATTGAGCTTACTATAGGACTAGTTCGATTTGTGTAAGATTGTCCCCTAATATTTATTTATTTACTCAAAGGAACAAAGATTAACATTTTGTTAGGTAAATTATACCTGCAACAATGGATATATTTTATTGAAAACGACCCTAATTTTGTGATGTTCTTTATGGGAGCTTTCTTAAAAATCACTAGTTATACTGTCCTTATATACATACCTACCTATTATACTTTCTACTAACACTGGTCGACACAAGAGTTAAATGGTTGTAAGATTTAGCATTTAATTACTTAAGCCAAAGATCGACTTTAATACCAATGTACTACATAGGGAAATATAAAAGCAAAATATGATGTACTTTATTATATTCTGTCATAATAATACAATTTTAGTCCTTGGAAATGTACGCCTAAGTTTTTGAGTTAGGATTACGACGTCTGTTGTGGGAGGGCCATCAATCTACATTAATTATTTTGAACACAAAAATGGATTCATGTTGGCGTTGCTTAGTGTACCTAATTATACTGCATAATATATGCACACACGTCATACTTTTACGTAACATAATTGAATCACTTATTGCATTAATTGATGTGAATGTAGGGTACTCGTATAGGTACGTTACGTATCTTTGCTTAGTTGCGCGAAGCTATTTGTACGCCGTCTTAACAAAAGATGGTAAATATTTGACGTTTCCATATATCGCAATGAGACCGTGTTTCCAGTACCTCTAGTGAGCCGCGACAAAACTATCTATACCCTTTCATTCGATATAGTGCGAGACTGGGACAAGTCATTCTCCTGCGAAGTTGCAGTTGTGCCCGCCAGAATCCCTTTATTTGTTTTGTTTATTGGTTAAAGTGAGGTCAGAGTGAGAATGAGGTTAAGGTCCTTTGTTTCTAAGGGACTTATGTCCTTTTTGAGCCGGATCAGCTGGCCGAATAAGTCACGGGTCGTGTCCGGCTGAGATCCGGAAGCCGACGCACAATGCCGTGCCTTGGCCGCGCCCTCAAGGTCTAAGAAATGAAACGTGAAACAAAAAATGCCACAATGTATCATATGGTGACGAGGTTCAGTGTGATACAAGACGTGATCCATTACTAGCACGCTTTTTTAATAATCACAATTATTAACGTCTCCTAAATGGATAAAACGGTTTGGGAGGGATAACGTCTCCTTGCCTGGTTTTCATAGTAGGTAAGAAGTATGTTTCTGATTTCATACTTATTTTCATGGTAAGGTCTTAAGGACTAATTGTGCCAAAATATAAAGCCAATTAGGATACTGCAATCTACAATAATTCTATGATAGTTATTTATAAGTAGCAGTACCTATACCTATTATTTCACGTACAATTTATGTTTGTAACCTATATAATTAAATATGTCAACGCAATAACAGTAGAGGTTTTGTATTTAGTCGTGCCGATCTCTAAGCATTGGTATTCATAAGGTCATCCAATTAAGCGACTGAATTATAACCAAATTAGCTTCACGACAACAAAAGCTTGTACGCTCTGAAAAACATACTAGTAATAATATTCACAATAGAAAAAAAATCAGTCCAACAATGCAGAGACAGCAAAATGCGTTTCAATTCATCTAATGAATTGCCGAGATATCAGAATGCATATTGCATACCCACGTAGGTTACACAAATGGTATGATTATAGGGCATGCAAAAATATAAATATTTATTTACAGGTGCCGCTCCATATTCAATATGTGATTGATGAATTATTTATAGCAATGCTTTGTTTTTACAAGCTTTTATTCAACCTCATCCGTTTGACTGTCAATCTGTAGTGAGATCGGGCCTTTGTTGCCCCCATCTGAGTTATTTAATGACATTTTGATGTGACTATGTCTTTTAATTTTGCGTCCATAATGAAGGCGCAATGTCTGTACAAGTGATATAATTCATATAATCGTTAGAAAACGCACACGTGTAGGTACTACATTAAACCTAAAATGTTTAGAATGTATAACATGACGTGGTTGAAATATTTAATCTAGCATGTGCCCTACTAGGTGCGGTGCAGTACACCTGTTACAAATGAAATATTAATAACATACTTGAATTTAATTGTAAATAATTACCTATATATAATTGCAGATTTACAAAAATAATAAATGTTCAAGCACACGAGGTAGTTTTGCGACGGAATTTATGTATCTACTCCATTTACGTCTAGGTACCATAACTTGTTCATTTGATCGAATTTTATAGGGCAGTACAGTCCACTGGCAATAATATATTATGATTAGAAGGTGCACAAATAAATTATTATTTAACACGACCTTAATTAACATTAAGTAGCCTTTGGCAAGACCTTTTTTATCGCAACATTAGTAGGAGACTAGGGGTACATAGGTAGTTGATAAATACCATCGAAGGTAATGTTTTCTTGATAGGTTGTTTTCCTCTAAAGTTCGTGGAGCTCTCTCAGCGATTTGTAGTAGTGACATGTTACCTCGGCAAAACCTATGTGACCTGGGCAAGCAAATCACATGTCATTACGCCCATGCTCACCTAGTGCATCGCCTCGAATCACAATTTAGTAAAGGGATGGCCAAAAACTTAAACTTCATTTTCATAGTTAAATTCTGAGTTTTTCTTAATTAAAATATATTTTTTATTCCTTCTTAGTCATAATAACTGGTGGGTCGGTGCGAGGCGCTAGGTCTGCACTACACATTAGTTTATTCAACGCCAGCTGGTGGGATATCACTAAGTTAAAATCTCCCAGTTGACGCTGCGTTGATTTTTACCAACTTACATTTAGTTGCGAACGCCTCGTGTGTTTGTACATATAATTAAGCACGTGGCCAATAAGTGTGTTATTTCTAGACGGGCAATAGAATCGTTGACGCACCGTTCAAGGCAAATCCTAATTGCACGCTTTTAATGAGATTCAATAAACTAGTTTCCGTAATAAACAGGGGAAAATTATAGGCTAAAACTGTTTACTAGTACATAGTCTCAACTGATACGAATCACGATAGTCGTGTACGGTAGAAAAACCCAATGAAGATTACAGGTATTGATATAATTAATATTCGTGAATGTCTGTCTGACTAAGCACAAAGATCTAAACGTAGCTACAACTCCTTATAGGTAATCATACACCGCACTCCAGGGGGCATTTTGCGGGTACGTCAGATGGCAAGGTTTACAAATAAATCAATCAGATTTCGAGTTGTCAGTATAAGGTATTTGTACTAAGTATTTATACTTAGTATTCGTAACCTGTTATACGTAGTATGCAACTCCGTGGAAATCAAATGATATAAGGTCAACCGGGGTAATTGCGTATCTGGGGGTAAATGCATCTTTTAAAGATTCCATTAAATCCAAACTCCTTACAATTATTTTTACCGTAAAAGAATAAAAGAGCCCTTGAAGGCCTACTTACAGAAATAAATTATTTTTATTTTGTACCTGCCTGTAGTCTACAGACAGGTACGGTAGGAATAATTTTAAAGAGTTCAAATTTAATGGAATCTTTAAAAGACACATTGCCCACATAGGCGCAATTACCCCAGTTGCCCTTAATGTCAAAGCCAGTAGCCAAAGTACTTGCCTACTGGCAAAGTACGGCCCGTGGGAGAGTTCAATGCGGCCCGGCCCACCGATGGTCCTTCGAAATAACTAATAAATAAGTAGTATGTACAAACAGCAACACAGTTAACTATACACTTCAAAAATGGGAAATACTGCAAGAAAGAGAATCACACTTGAAGGCGTCGTGTTATGCATGTGTGCGTGTGTTTATGAGTATAAATTGGCTATTATTCAAAAGAGTTTTGACACAATAATTTTTCTTTTATGGCTGATCCAACGTCATTATTGACATTAATGCCATATTATTGAATTCGTGGAAAAGAATGAATGAATAATAAATATAAATTACAAGCATCATGCATCATGCGTGCATCATATCAAAAATATGAAGCACCAATAAAAGCATTAGCAATATAATTAGTTTATTTCATCCCAACGTTCGTCTGAAAGCTAAATCATAATTTTGACAAATTCACTTGTCTTGTTGAAATAAAACCTTTATTTACAGTATGGAAAAAAAAACTTTGCCCAAACAACTACAATGACAAAGCTCAAAGGCACATTACACATACGCAAACGTTATTTGATTTGAAGTTGACATAATACAAATCTATATATCTCTTTCAATCGTTATCATTTTCTCTCTGCTCTGTCTTTAATGGGCAGTTAAGTGTGTTGCTGTTTGTACAAAGTACGGCCTGCCAAAATAATACCTACGAATAAATAGAAGAAATAGATTTTGACGGATATTATTTTCTGGTTGGTTCCTCATGAAGAAAGTTTGCCCTCTACTGCTCTACGAACGGGACAATATTAAATTAAGCTATTGTTTTTTTTTCTTTTAATCTTTGTTACAAGACTCAGCATGACTCAGATCGCATGGTCAATCAAATTACAGAATGTCACTATAACATTTCAGTTGGTGCTGCTGCTGGGCGCCGCCTGCGCCGACCCCGCGCCGGCGCCAGGCCGAGTACCGAAGGTGTACAACGCGCTCATCACGTCCAACCAAAACCTAGAGCCCAGCAAGGCCTACCCGGTGTACCAGCCAGTCCTACACGACGCCTTCGGCTTCCCTTACTCGCCATTCGTCTACGGAGACTATCCCATCAGTAATGTATGTCATCGCTTTGTAAACTGTAACATATGACTTGGAGTTTAATAAGGCCTACTCGGTACTAACCTAACCTATACCCAGTTCTACACGACGCCTTTTACAGCTGCCCTTACTCACCATTACAAACGTGTATCTACATTGTCTCTGTGTGTGTAAAGACTGGTGGACAGCAGCCATTTTGAATTGGCGAGTAAACATGGCGTCATCATTTAATAACGATATAACCACATTAATTAAATTGGTAGAATCAAGACCATGTCTCTGGGTTAAAACTCACGATGATTATAAAAATAAAATATTTCGCCATAACAACTGGCAAGAAATATGTGAATATAAGGAAGAGGGATATAATGTTTTCAATCAGGAAGAGAAAATTAGATCTTTTTTGCGTCTCAAATATAATAGATACTTACAGTAAGTATAGTTTTCTATTATAGGCTGGCATTGTCCCCACAAAGCTCGAAAAATGGTCGGTGTCCGATACCGATATCGTGTTGGATAATGTGAAAGCGCTCTTACCCGGAGAAGCAGTCGATGCTGCACGACGGCTTACCCTATTCGTCCTTTGTCAACGGAGATTATTCCATCAGTAGTGTGTATCATGTTTAATAATATTTATACTATATTTGTATTTTTTAGCATAATGTAACGCATCTGAAATTGAGAGACTCAATTCTTCATCTATGTATTTAATCTGTAGTTCAACAAGCTATCTTTGTTATATGTGCGATACAAATTTGGGTCTCAAGGTGCCACCTTTTCTATATCAATGACATAGATCATGCTATCTCACAATTTTTTTATCTATTTCCAGGGTCTGTTCCCAGCTCCCGCGGCACCTCCTAAGCAGCAGCCGCCACCGGTATCCCCAGCTCCCTCTACAAATTCACCTCCTGAGCCTACAGAAACTCCGTCCGACGAAGATGCTCCGTCCAGCGAGACGCCTCCACCGGCGCCTGAACTGAAACCCGAGGCTGACAGCAACAAGCCCACGCCAGCGCCACCACTCCCCCCGAACACACAGTCCCCTATACCGCTCAACGAATTCGGCCTGCCACCTCAAGTGCTGCCCCTAGGCCGTATCGATCCAGCGTACAACGGATTCACGCAAGTCGGGCCGTTCACTTACACGTACCCAGGCTTCAGATTCTATGACCCGTATGATCCGTTCAGCTTTAGTCCGTACGCAAACTTACCTTTGTACAGACCATTGGCAAATACTCTGGGGCCTCAAAGTCCCGCGTTAGTAGCCAGCAGGCCTGCGCCGGCGGCGGCGCCAGCGCCCGCGCAACGCGGAGACACGCCTCCTTCAGAGCCTAGTGACCTGAATCTCCTCAATTATGCATCGAAAGACCCCGCTATACCCAATGTGCCTCCCCCGCCCTTGCCACTCGGCGGACTCAAAACTGATGAGTCAGAATAGTGGTGTGATAATGAGATTAAGTATTATAATTATCTTATATATTATGACTTAGCACGAGCCTAAGGTTTATTAAGTTACTTAATAATTATATCGAATACCGAATTTTATTTAGTGAATAATTTACAATATACATAATAATGAGGCATGACAAAGTTCCTGGTGATATTTTTTTGTATTTGTGTCATTTAATGTTTGTACAAGTGTTATGGATAACAATATTTTCATTACATTTATTATTATAGAAAATTATACCTTACGCCTAAATTCATTTCACGTCCCTTTACGAATAAAAATAGCAATATCTTTGATTCTTAGAAATACTTTAGAATTATTGTACACCGAGTTCGAAGGTTATTTTTTTAGTGTCACAATTAATAGTGACACAAAAAAGTGACAGAGATAGATTATGTCAATCTACTCTACCTAGTCTAACCACGCGAAAAGCAAAATCTCAAAGTCAGTCAAGGGTAGTTCTAACAGCGTTTCAACCGCTCTCACTTTCCTGGCAATTAAAAACGGATTATGAACCATTTCCCTGAAAGTTTGGATAACTATCTTGTTGTTTCGTAAAATACGTGGACCTCTAGTAAATAATTGAAAATAGTTATCTGAACCTACGTAATAACGCAACCAGGAAGAGCTTTTACAGCGTCAGGAACTGCCAAGTATGTTGGTAATACAACAATAATGAAACGAAAAATCAAGTGTTATATTGCTGTTATTAAATCAAAACTAAGGAGAGCCAAGTTATTGGACTATTTGCAGTAAATCGAAAGCTAGCGTGAAACCTACCTACCCGAGTTCTTGACTTGGCCTAACTATGAGTATACCTAACTTGATTTATTTAGGAATGTTTATCTACTATCCCACTAATTGATATTGGTGCTGATATCGTATCAAAAAGTGATGTTGACATGTTACCTACAGTTTTAGTTTTATACAGAGTGTTTTTTATTTGGTTAATTCCTTACTAATCTAGAAGGCTATAAATATGGGATTGCTCTTGATGCCGATCATTGGTGAGCATTGATGAAGCGTGTGACGGAGCAATCGCACCCTGAAGATGCCTAGGCGCTCTGGTTCCAATACATACAGTTAAGTCTAAAAATATGTATACGATTTTGTATCTTATTCTGCAGACGTATCGCCCAGTTCCAGTCATTGGAAACGCACCCTTTATTATCCTACCAAATTCAAAAATAACATTTTGAACAAGTGTTAATGGAGCCAAAATATTTTTTTTACGTAGTGGCATCATTCTATATTTGATTTGTAAAGGAAAACAAAACCGACAAAAACATTTTGTAATATTAATGAGTACCTACATGAAGCGTATTAGTACATTGTGTATCAAGGGCGGTAAGTAAGGAATTACAAACGAGTGTTTGTTACAAGGCCGAGGCGAAGCCGAGGGCTTTAATAACACGAGTTTGTAATTCCTTTACCGCCCGTGGCACACACAATGTTTTTCATCACACTTGTGAGGAAATCTAATTAAAATAACCTTACTTAACCTAAATAAAATTGTAAAACTGACAGTGACATTAGTGACAATGTCCATAGACAATGCGAAAGTCAACACACGTTCGGAACCCATAACGGTAAAGACCTAAAACGGTTGATTTTATATTTGCAAAATACTGAAATACACTATTTAAACATTAAATTAATGTAACAGAAATATGTGTTTATATGTATTTGCAATAACAGTTCTCTTTAAATAAATATTTCAGTGATAAAAGTTAAAAAAGTAAATTGGCATTTCGTTTGAACACGACAAATAAGAGTAAAACAAAACCATCGTTTCAAATTTAAAAAGAAAACCATTACGCCCTAGGGCGTAATAGGTCATTTACGGCCCGCAGAACCTACGTGTAATGACACCATTTTCGAGCAAGTGTGATGAAAAATATTTTTATGCCACACCTGGCCATAGTGGCATTTTCCGCACGCTGCGCGCACGGAAAAAGCCGCTTTCTGGCCAAGTGTACACATAAAATGATGTCGCTTACAACTCGGGCCACAAACACCTGCGATCTCGGCCTTTCTTTGTATCACCACCCTAGTTGTGTAATGTACTACACTTATATAAAAGTTTTGTATATTATTAGATGTTTACACACTAAAGTATATTTTGTAAATTCTCACCGACTAGTGTCAGCCTGTATAAATGTTTTAATATATTGTGTTGACACTTTATTTAGATGAAGTGGCCTACCGATAAAAAAATAATGTATGACACACTCAGTGCCTGTCGTGTGCGGCTGTACGCCGCTTATACAATATGAATTACTTATTTTCTGTTTTTATTTTTACAATATTCGTTAAATTCAGTTTACAGGTAATGGTGCTTTCTTATATATGTGCATTTACACTCGTCTTATATAAAAAAAATATATACGTCGCAGTTTCATTCTGCAAATCAGATATTTCGTCATCTGTGGGCATTTTGATGGGTAAATTCGCCAATGGGTCCCCCGAGATGATAAAAAGAGTCAAATGAGTCCAATACACGATTTAATTAGGTTACACAATATTACAGATCCATTGTCCTTGATAAGTCTCTAACACCAAGTAATTAGTCCAATTATCTAATCAATCACTCGTCAATACGCATGTGCGTCCGCGCACGTCAAGGGCTCGCCGAATCTCTGCCGGTGCTTCCTCCGCTCTGCCCGTGCCCCAAAGTACTTGAGAGCGCTTCTACGAATTCCCGACATAATACTAATTACACACCAAGGTGTTAATGAGTGTTAAAAATGTCCCAGATCGCAGGTGTTTGTGTTTGTTTCCCCTAGCAAGAAAGTGGGATTTTCTCTCCGTACAGCCTTACGGCCTAACCTAGGGTGGCGTTATATAAATTATGGTACTTATCATTTAATCGATCAGCAAAATATTCATATTTTGGTCAGCAGAAATATGTATTTGGTCAGCCAAAATAGCTAGTTGGTAAGCAACTTATGGTTAGCAAACATTTATAAATCTATCTGCAATTAATGATATACTGAACTGCTCTAAATTATTTTGGTCAGCAAATTAAGTATTTGAGCTGCATTAAGCGACCTACGGTTAATCAAATTTTGGTAAGCAATCAGTAGGTAAGCAAAATATTTCATTTTGTCCATAAAAAAGGGGGCAATAAAACCTAACTGGTCATTCACAAAATGGGCGCAACTATTCTGCCGCCAAAACGCAAAAGGGCACATCTAACATTTTACAGGGTGTCATTGTGATAGATACAGGATGTCACAGGTTACATTTAACAGGGTGTCACTGTGATAGATACATGATGTCACTGTGATATATACAGAGTGTCACTGTGTTATATACAGGGTGTCACTGTGATATATACAGGATGTCATTGTGATATATACAGGGTGCCATTGTGTTATATACAGGATGTCACTGTGATAGATACAGGGTGTCACTATGATATATACAGGATGTCATTGTGATATATACAGGGTGCCATTGTGATATATACAGGGTGTCACTGTGATATATACTGGGTGTGACTGTGATATATACAGGGTGCCATTGTGTTATATACAGGTTGTCACTGTGATATATACAGGATGTCACTGTGATATATACAGGATGTCACTGTGATATATACTGAGTGTCACTGTGTTATATACAGGATGTCACTGTGATATATACCTAACACTCCTCCTCGCTTCGCTCGTCGTCGTACCTAACTGTGGCTCTGT
This sequence comes from Eudemis profundana, assembly GCA_947034925.1. NCBI lineage: Eukaryota > Metazoa > Arthropoda > Insecta > Lepidoptera > Tortricidae > Eudemis > Eudemis profundana. The sequence continues at coordinate 18,175,289 of OX344798.1, forward strand.
CATAGCCAAACCTTTGTATGCTGCCCAAATGATTTAACTGCTTATTTTTTTTGCGGATCAATTTTAATAACGGCTGACCAAATAATTACTTTCCTATAAATTATAAGGCAAAACAATGACAACAAAGTTTCTAGAATCAAGTAAAGTGGTGAATACAAAACTTACGTACAATCTGCTTCCAGGATTGCCCGGAAGAGGTATCTAAGAAAAATATAAAAGTCACTTGGCCATCGAGCTCCACTGCAGCGAACATCACGTCGAACCCTCTCTGCTACAGATATGAGCAGCTTATCACAAGAAACTGCAACGGCACTGAGTGGGAACCCCGCCTCGACCAGCTGCAACCGTGTCTACAAGTCGTTAACTACTTCGACACACTAAAATGTCCTCCAGGTCACCACCCGATCACGGACACAAATAACTACTGCTACCAAATTAATTCACCATCAGCTTGGAATTATCCTTGTTACAAAAGTGGAAAAACTTCCGTTATAACAGATTTAGATGGAAACGAAGTTATATCCTTATTAACTGCCTTAAACGCAACAAGATATAAATATTTTTGGCTTCCGGCTCAACGGTCAAAGCTATTCAATCCAGTTGTTTGGCACATCCCTGGACCAAATTGGGGACGAATAGTAGAAATCAATACTAATCATAATATGTTGCAAATGCGAACGACACTGACAAAAAATTGTTTACTTCTTGACGTCGAACAGAAAACTGTATTAACAGAAGTATGTAACTCGATATATCCGAGTTTATGTTTTTCCATCAATGAGTTTCGTGACCCTTCTTATTGTCCTGAAAGATACTCTAAATTTCAATTCATGCCAAATGATACCACTTGCTACGGAATCGAGGAATCTGACGATAATTCTGGATTAACTTACGATGAATTTGTTAAAGCAAAATGCCCTAAGCCTAGACAGAGCCTAGGCCTAGATAACATTGAGTTGATGAGTTACGTTTTTACAAAACTAGCTGCTTACAATAATTTAAATTATACCGCGTGGTGTTGGTTCCAAATATTTCCTTCTTCTAGTGATAGCGGGGATTATTTACCAGACGATCAATGTTTTAATAAGTCTGAGGTTGAACAAGGCAAGCCACAATCAATTCAAGGGATAATAAATCGCAGCGGGACATTGAGTGTAACCAATATATTATCCAAATATCCTTGCATGGCTTGTGAAGTAGATATCCAATTCAAAGAAACTGAATTAATTTTCGAATATGATGAAATAGAAAATACAATGTACCTCACTGTTTACTATCCTTCGGGCTTATGGAAGTACAATGACAACGATAAAGGTGTTCAGTGTTTTTCTAACGCAAAAGGTTTCGTCAAAGTCGTGGATGTCAATGATGAACCGATTATTCAAGTAAAGCTGTTCAAGCAAATTAATGATTATAACGACGCAGATAAAATTGTGTATGAAATTGACCCAGTGACTTACCGAGCTGCTCAATACTGGTGTGAAGGACACACTAAAAACTTTTCGTTAATTACTACTAACAAGTTAGTTGTAAGCCCTAATGGCAATGAAGAACATGTTTTTGCCATAGTTATAGAAAAGTATAATATTGCAAACGACGCGGATGAACCCGACATGTCTAATTTGGTTACAAATATTACTGAAATATTGAATGCCAACAAAGTTTTGGTTATGGATATATTGGATTTTTCTGAAAAGTATATGCTACTATTATTGCATTTACACATAACTATTAGTGACAGCCACGATGATCAAAACAGCAATATTCAAGAAACATTCTCAATGTTAAAAGAAAAAGCAGAAATAGAACTACCAAAGCACAATTATACTTTTGTGAATATCTCCAGTTCGATTTATTGTTTACCTACTGTTAGTGATGGAATATTTGAGTTAAATTGGGAGCTGACACTTATAGGCCACATAGCTGCTCCTGAACAGTTTTGTTTGCAAGTTAATGGTTTACCAGTAAAAAGACATTGTTGTGGATCATATTTATTTGGAGGTACATGGGGCGACGTAGAAGGAATATGTGATACCAATTATGAACCGTCCTGGACAACAAAATTTTTATTCGATTTTGTTAAAGGGAAAATCCCTGATAATGACACTACACATTTTTTAACCAATGGACTCGGAGCCGTTCTCAGAAATGGGAATAGCATGATTCCTGCGGATATATATTACTTGTCAATATCATTGCAGCATGTGTTGTACCTAGCGGAAAATAATGGGACTGTGGATATGGGAGATATAGATAATATGGCATGGGTGATGGATAGAGTAATGTCCTTAGATCATAGTTATTTACGCTTATCTCAGACACTTAATTCCACAAATGTTATTTTAGACTCAGTAAATGATATTATTGAACATTTAGTGGAGGAGCAAACAGAAAATAAGGAGAGTTATTTTCTGTCAGTAAAACCTCAATTCCTTACACAAATATCCTATCCTAATCGCAACAATATTACAGGTATAGCAATAATTAAAGATACACATTCAGGTGATTTTACTGATATGGTAATACAACCTTTATTTAAAAATACAACTTTGAATGATGTACTTGCTATTAAAAATTTAGAAACTGCGACTTGGTTATCCAATGAGATTCTGGAGTCTCTACGTGTATTATCTAATGATACACCAAAAATCTCTAAATATGATAATGAAATGTACATTGTCATAAGCGTGTTTTATAATGACGCAGTTTTTCAAGAAGTCGACTTGCAACAACATGAAATAAACAGTAGAGTTATTGGTATTTCCATACCTGGATACACGTCTAATCTGGAATATCCTGTGCCTCTAATATTCAAAGAGTTTAAAGAAAGTGATGGCGGTGAAAAGTTTTGCGGATATTGGAATTTTCTAGCAGATAATACTAAAAATGTTCCTGGACTATGGACAAAAAAAGGATGTTTTCCTTATGAGTCAACTAATAGCATTACAGTTTGTAAATGCTATCACTTAACTCATTTTGGTCAACTTATTAATGCCGGTATTAGTTCGGGAAATCGGGAAGTCCAAGCTCATCACAAAAAAGTTTTGAACATTATTACGTTAATTGGGAGCTTTCTCTCTTTAGCAGGTATAGTGGGAATATGGATAACGGCATCAGTGTTTTCAACGTGGAGACAAAAAGCTGGTACAAAAGTATTACTGCATTTATCAACTGCAATTGCTTTGCCTTTAATATTTCTTGTAGTATTTAATATAGATACTACAATCATTATTAACGATGGCGGAATATACAAAGTAGCTGGGCATATGAAGGGTATTTGCATTTTCCTAGGTGCATTGTTGCACTACTCTATTTTGGCAAGTTTCATGTGGATGCTTATAACTGCTGTCTTACAATTTGTTAGATATGTGCGCGTGTTGGGAGTGCGTAGACCATCGAGATTTATGATGAAATGTACTGTGTTAGGGTGGGGTGTACCCTTAATACCAATATGTATTATTTTATTACTTGAAAAAGACAATTACATTCCGGAATCATCCCAGACCGAGATCGGTAGATACATAATTTGCTATCCAAAAGGTTTTATTCTCATCATGAGTGTAATTGTGCCAATTTGTATAATACTGGCAATCAATATTATCCTTTTCCTTGTTGTTATGTATTCTATATACCGTGGTCCTGATGGAAAAATGAGAGCCACAGATATTGATCTTCTAGGTGCACAATTCAGATTATCAATATTTCTATTCTTTTTATTAGGACTGACATGGATATTTGGAATACTGTCGTTTACGCAAAACTTTTTATGGTCGTATTTGTTCTGTTTAACTTCAACTTTACAAGGATTTGTATTATTTGTGTATTTTATAGTATGTGATCCTACCACGAGGAATATGTGGATATCTTTAATGACGCCGAATTCCCATATTTCCCGGCCAAGAGAAAGTATTACAAGTATCAGCAGTGGGTAGTGGATTATTTATTTTAATAATACTTAGCTGTCCCAGCGTACTTTGTTTCGCCACAGTATTTTTAATTTTAAGATGTTTTAATAGTTATTCTGTTATTCGGGGCAGAGAGATGGCGGACGATACTCAAGAAATTAAAATTCAGTCCACCCGTTTTCGGGTTATAAATGGTGTACCTAACTAACACGACTTTGTTTTATGTATATAAAGATGTATATTACGAGTAAATAACGTCTAAACCACATACTTTTATATTGTATTAGCATATTTTAAAGGCTTATATTAAGTTTGTATATAATTCAATCTTTTTATGTATTGTTTACTTTCTAAATACAAGCAGAAGCTTATATACAGCGAATTTTTATTTAACGACTATTCATAAAAGTCTGATAATGATTATGTACTATAACATAATCATTACATAACTAGGGTGGTAATACAAAGATAGGAAGAGATCGCAGAAGTTTGCGGCCCGTCCTGCAAGAGAGGGACGTAAATATGCGATCGAGGGCTTTCTTTACTATCTCCCGTGTTGTGTACATCATTTTATGTCTACACTTGGTCAGAAAGCCGCTTTTTCAGTACGCGCAGCGTGCGGAAAAAGTCACTTTATGGCCAGGTGTGGCATAAAGTGTTTTAACCTTCCACAAAAACGGGGTACAAGTTTAGATTTGATTCGATATTTGTCTGTGGCAACATGACATATCTCTTAACCTTATGGACCGATATAAAATTGTCTTTTTATCACGAGAGAACCAAACGTGCAACTCAATCACAATCTCAATCAAAAAAATAATAACAAGTATTTGAAGCTTGAAAGATCATAGCATCGCAACATATTGACATTCCACAAAAGATTTCATTCAACAAACAAGCAACAAACAAAACTGTTGTACAAACATCATTTTTAAAGTTGACATACAATTTTTGTGTGTACATAATTCCTTCAATCCCATTCATACACCTGACAACACCACTATCCTTACCTCACTCAAGCAATAAAACACGGTCGAATGTATTAATCAATCACAAGACTTAGCCACGTTTATACATTCACGTTTTCGAAAGAATGCAAAAAATACCTCTCCTGTTAATTTTCCTAGCTTGTGGTAATATAGTTTCGTATTTGCATTATTTTATTATAATTTAAGAATATGGCGGTGGTCAATAAAATGCTTTTAGTTCGTAGTTACTCTGCATGGCGAGTTGTGCCGGCACATAAAGCTTCATATGCGCTGCGTGCTAAGGATGAGGGTATTGAAGACACATCGGATTCCGATTACGAAGATTATGAACATAAGCTGCCAAGAAGTAAGAGTTCTTTAGATGAACGATATTTAGCAATGACAGTGCCAACTGCCTGCGTCGTCGTCGATACTCAACTTCACGCTGCGTCGGTTGCCGTTGGCGTAACGTTAAGCCAACTACGCGTATCGTCGGGTGTCGTTGACTGCAGTCCATGCGTCGGCGGCTGCTGCAGCAGCGTGTCGTTCAATATCGGCAATACACGACGACGCCTCCAGTTGGCACTGTCGTTATAGTTAGGCCCCTGGAGTACGATTCCTAAATGTATTACGGTAAAACTAGTCGAGTTATTAAAATATGACACCTATTTAATTTTAGACTAATCCACAGATACACTGCATACAATCTACAAATTTGGTTGGTGCAAGGACGATGCGGTTCAACCAGTGAACTTAGTGAAATCTTCTAATTATTCACTACCGCACCTATTTGCAGCGGATACTCAGTGGATTTATGTGAGTTCCAAAAACTTTAAACAAACATTAAAGTGTAGATTATATTCAGTTTCTATAATATGTAGTAATGTTACTTAATTTTAAATTTCAGGTCTTAGATGCGGAAAATAGGAGGAAATATAGTTTGCAATGTACTGTAGTGAAAGTGTACGTAGCAGCAAAGAACGCGATGAAAAGGACTCGTATTCCGTTCCACTACTGCCAGGGATCCGTGTTCTACCTGATGATGAACACCGTGGGCCGAATGCTGATACACGAGTTCTACTTCATGACCGCCTTCAGTATGCCAGCGACGTTCGTCTTTGAATATTATCATCCTATAATGTTGTGAAAAATCAAAGCTGCTCTTGTACCTCTAGCACAACTGTGACGACTCTTTTTTGCGCGACAAATACTACCTATCCCTTTCCATTCAATATAATGTATAGGTTATGCTCTCTCGCGCAACAATCGACGCCACGGAAAGTTGTGCTAGCTAGACTGTTCTTGTACCTCTAGCACATCTGTGACGCGTGACAAATACCACCTAATCCTCTCCATTCAATATAGTGTGACCACAGACAATCTGTGAGTGTGACAGTGACAGGCTATGCTTTGTCGCACGACAAACGAAGTCGCCGTCAGTTGGCCGTCAGTTGTGCTAGGTCGGCTGTTCCATACATATTGCATTAATTATGCCAGAAACATGGATGTATAAAAAAGAAGGATACCGCGCGGTCTAACACACGAGTGAAGCTTAGCAATGGCCGCCGAGTAAACATGTTTGCGTTGATAGAGTGTTGCCATGTAAATCAAATTTTCCCCAATGTAAGAAATATTCGTTATATATTTATTTATGTCTATCAAATATCAATGTCACATCATCATTAGAAATAAACGTGTTTGACAGGAAATAAAAACACAGAATGTTTTATTAACATTTTGTACACTTGTAAGTTTGTCACGGAGGAGGAATATTTTAAATGCTTTTTTTTGTTTCGGTTCAGGCAGGTAAAAATAAACAATATTTTAAGCGTATACGTTTAAACTATACTTTTAATTTCAAAAGTAAAACTTGTCGTGAGTTTAACAGGGTAAACGATTAAGTCGCTATAGCTAAAATAAATAAAAGTACAGAAAAATTTATTTAACTGACTTCAAATAGCACAGAGCTCAAAAAAATGGTATATTAACTTTAAATAAAAAAAAAAATCTTCTTTTTTTAGTTTTTGAAGTCTGTTTTTTATATAACCTTTTTAATTTAAATATCATGTATGTTTTATGAATAAGGATTCATTGTACATCCGTAACCTTAAATAATGATACTATTTTAATAAAAAATCATATTCTGTTACAAGAAAATCCCGACATTTCAGGTAATTGCCCCATTTATTAATTGGTCACACTGGCTCTGGCTTTGACTTTTGACAATCAATTTGATGTTATAATTTAAAATAGTAAATCGATGTAAAATTGTGCTTTAAAGATTATATTACGTGTGAAAAGTGATTCCTTGATATTTTTTGCTGCTACAAGTGTTGTTTCGACAGACTTTTACTACGCAAGAAGGCATATTTTTATCATATAAATTTCAAACGTCAACGTCTGCATTCGGGGAAGTGCGCCGCGTTATGGCAGCCGACCGGCCCGCTTTGCTGGTGGACGTGTGCGTGCTGCTCGTAAGTACAAAGCGCCGGCTTACTATACGTGCTTCACTTATCTGTTAGCGACGCTACGTCCGGCTATTATTTAAAGGTCCTTGGCCAGAAAGATAAATAAATGCGAACATCGGACCAAGTTTGATTCCTCTTCTTCTTATCCCAGCGCTTTTCCCCGTTTCTTCCGGGGTATGCTTTGACTATCATTCCAGAATTGGCAGATTCGATTATTACCATGTAAGGGTTGCCTTCTGACCTCTGTAAACCCAGTAACTTAGACCGACGGGATCATAGCATAGTTACCCATTCAGTTACGAGTAGGCATGTTTTCTTACATGTTTTCTCTCACTGTACGAGCGTTGCTTACCACAGCAACAGGTATTTCGGTAATGAACATTTAGAAAAACTCATTAGCGGCCGCTGACTGACAACGTATAGCGTAAACCGCTATAGACAGCTAGCCCCTAATTTTACGAACAGTACGTACGTTTTTAGGTCGCACGAAGATGCCCTAAGACAGAATTTTTAGAAATTCATCCGAACGGTTCGGCTGATGTTTATTTTGTTATGTTCGTAATTACCGGGGTGAGGTTTTGGAAATTTTGGAATATAAAAATAAATGCGAACCGGAACGCTAGTTTTTTTATATTTAAATCGGCATTTCCTACTTTAAAATGTTACCCTTACTATTTTTTTTGTAAACCTTCCATTTGGGGTTGGGTCCGGAACGCCTTACTTGCATTTAGCCTTGGTATTCCAAACGTCTCAGTTGTTCACTGGCCAAGTATGCAAAATGACTTGTTTATCTAATCCCATGATTACAAAATGGTCCAAGTTTCAAGAAGACTTAGGGAGCAAAACGCCTAGGTCGTGAAATGCACAAGTTGGCAGAATGTCTCAATTGTATAAAGTCTTGCTTGTGATAAGGACTACGTAATCAAAAGATCTTGTTTGTTTAATGTCTTAGTTATAAAATGAGTTAGTGGATGAAACGTCATTATTGCTAAATGACTACGTTATATTTATGTAAAATGAGTAACTGCAGATTAACATTAATATCTGCTTAATTATCAATATAAGTGGCCTGTAATCGAATTTGAAGTACTATGAAGGTGATAATAAAATAATGTTATGTCATTATACAACCTGGACAAATTGCTACTTAAGACATTTTTTATACTTTACGATTTAACTACATAGTCTTTATACTATAAAGACATTCTACAATATTGGACGTAAAGATTATTCAGACCATATACCTATTAAAACATTATGACGTTAAGACGTTTTGCAGTCAAGTCATTCAGTCTACTATGTCTTATAACAGTGAGGGCGTTTTACAGACCAAGACATTTTACTCCCCGGACAAAAATACAACTAAGGTGCTCTGCTCTCTAAGGCTAAATGCAAGTAAGGCGTTCCGGACCCAACCCTCCATTTGTAGCATAAATAAGTAAAATTTTGTTTTCATTCAAATTAAATTGTATTTATGCAGATTACAATCGCTTTGAAACTTCGATAACGACATTTCGCTCCTTTACTTTCTCAACCACGTATCTACTCGAATAGTTTCATAGGCAAATCGTAACACAGGTGCTTTACTATCAAACTATTCAAGTATAGTTTGTACCGGATAAAAATAGACTCTAGAGGGACACAGAAGCAGAGATTCCAAACATTTTCTGTAAAGTTGTAACAATATTTATTTGATGTAAAATTGTAAGACAGTTTGTCAAACCATAGAATAAACTTTCACTTCTTCTTCTTCGCGATGGTCGTGACAACGCACGCTAGAGCAAACGCCTCTTCCACTGCCCCACAGAATCACTCATATTGAACGTTACAAATAACTATTCACCAATTACTTAGGAATAACAAACTATAACAGAAACAGTATACTATTAAAACAACATACAAATTCGATATAACTATTTGATAATAGGTACAATACAATAATGACAGCTCTGAGCTGTCTCATATATTGAGTGTTGCTTATCTCTGGCTCTTTGGGTATTTTATAAGGACACTTTTTTTATTTTTAGCCAACCAAAAAGTATGGACATAATCAATATTTTATTTATGAGCATCTACTTTAGAAATGTCATCTATTGGATTTCAACCTAAAACCGGCACTATAAATAACCTTTTTTTTCTTCTGTCTATTCCTATACGAAACAGACTGTAGATACGTGTGTGAGAAAGTAAAGGAGCAATTTGGAACATTGGATTTTCAGATAACTGGTCCACACTACCATGTCATGCCAGGGGGTCCGAAGAAGTACACATCCCAGTCCATTGCCCCCGTCATGTTCATTGGGATATACCACTCTAGAAAGTGGTACTTGAACCTTGTATGTGTGTGACAGTAGGTGATGCGAGGAACGCAGATCTGGAAAGAATACGTTACAGTGCATCCCAAAGTCAGTGTTCAGAATCTTATACAAAAATACCATCGACTTGCACCATTATGTTTTTTCCAATTGAGTTTGTTTTTAGTACTACAATCGATGTTAGAATATCTATCCTCACTGAGGATCATCCCTACGTTACGTCACTCGCATAGAACGAAGGGTGTCTAGCCGTGAAAACTTGAGGTGATTCAAGTCGGTCGGTTTCTTCATACAAACAAAAAGAGGGTCATCATTCGCTTCCAGGATATTAATCGTGGTTGAAATAACTTGACATATTTTGTCTGCGCGGAATGACATGAGTATTCTCATAAAATCTGAATGAGCATGCAACATGTTTAAGGTCAGCGCCATCCATTATCATCATTTGAAACCAAACGTTTTTTGGTAAAAAATATATTTGTTAGCTTTTTGCGAGTTCCCACGTAATTTCGCTCAAACAAAACGGATCGAGCTATGAAATAAAACACAATTCAAAGATAATTGATATTGTGGAAGCAAACGATGACCCTCTTTATGTTTGTATGTAAAACCGACCGACTCGAATCACTTTAAGTTAAACAGATGAAAAAGTTACGATAAACGAGACGTAGCTGGAAAGGGGTCTAGTAGAGAAGTTAAAAAATTGAGAGACGTAGTAATCGACAGTACTTAAACAAAACACGTACATAATATGATACTGACTCCAGCTAAAAACGCAGTAAGTGTATATGAGGTGCGTATGTAACTTTCACGTTTTTCTTAACAACGTTTTTAGATGGGGTATTTTTAAGTAGTGACGATATGGATTACCCCCAAGTGATACGGAATTACTGATTATTGTGTCGCTTACCTGAAAGTTGTATGAGGTGTACCAGAATAGATTATCTTGACTCGATAACGCTCTGAGTATGATGCACGTGGGAATTCGAGGAACATCTATCCAAGCCTAGATAGAAAAACAATTATCAAAAATATTTTACAGAACTTATGAGGCTGCTGTGCTGCCCAAAACCTTCAGCATATGTCGTGTCTTTTGCCATTGCGTTATATCCATTTTACGTTACATTAAAACAATGTACTTTGAATATATATTAAGAAAACTTTTCCAATGATTTTTTGTTTTCATATACCGGAAGAAAAAATTATGTCAAAAATAATAATTCTGTGCAATAACTGACAAGATTTTTAACACTTTCCGACAGTCGAAATAGGTTCGAGAAGGTGTTCAAAGAAGTCTCAATTAATTATCTCATTAACAGGGTTTTTTTTACGTACCTAGCAAATTTGTTTCCCAATTTTCTAAAAAAACAATAAAACCTATCATATTTTATACTTAAATATACTCCGAGAGCCTAAGCCGAGTAGCTAATTTGTGAGCACCTTATACAGGGTGGCCCATTTCGATCGGTCAGTATGGGAAAGTCTGAAACTATAAGACATACGAAGATCTGTTCTTAGGAACCATGTCATCGATTTTAGGGACAAGAAAAACTGCATACATGGATTTGAAAAAAAAATACTTTAACCGGGAATCGAAACCGGTCGTTTTGGAAAATAAAACTTAATTGAATTAATAGTATTTTATGCAACAGTTGTATAAGTGGGTTCAAAAAATGCGAATTGCGTGAGTTGCGATACGAGCCGCGAATGCGGCGAGTATCGCAAATAGAGACGCAATGAGCGTTTTTTGACTTAATTATACAACGTTGCATACAATACTTTTTCTACGACTATGTTTTAAATTATAAAATACAAATTAATCATAACCTGGAAACAAGGCAAATATGACGTTTGACTTACACTATGTGTCTATGGTAAACTTTTTTTTTTAATTTAAAATATACTTAAATTAAAAATACTTTTTTTATGTTGGCACCAATGAATTTAGTTCAGAAGGTTTTGTTTTTCTTAAAAACCGTAGGAATTCAATTGTTTGTTAAGTTGGTAGTTGTGCATTTTTACCGTAAAGTTAAAATTGAGCGCTTAATCCTTGACCTAAGTTTAACCTAGATTTAGAAGTCTGTGGCTTCTAGCAATAACGTAAAGTGACTATAACGACACTAGTGCTGTTATGGAGAATAGAGTATAGACTTCTCTGAACTCATATTATGTATGTTCTTATATTAGTGTTCGTGACCAAGTAAAAGACAGATAACAGTACAGGAGTAGAAAAAGACATTAAATACAATTAATTTTATTCGTTATAGATGTCGTGTTTCCTAGTAGGTAACATTTTACTGCTTATGACCTACACAATCGATATCCAAACAGAAATAATGTAAACGGTTCAAAACGACCGGGTTCGATTCCCGGTTAAAGTAAAAGATTTTTTTTCAAATCTAAGTATGCAGTTTTTCTTGTCCCTAAAATCGAAGACATGGTTCTTAAGAACAGATCTTCATATGTCTTGGCAATATTGCACGGAAATAAACAAAATAAATATCGGGGAACAATCTTAAACAAATCGAGCTAGTCCCAAACTAAGCAATGCTTGTAGTACGGGTACTAGACGACGATATACATACTTACACAGATAAATAATACTTAAATAGATAGAAGACATCCATGACTCAGGAACAAATACTCGTGTTCATCACACAAATATTTGCCCTTACCAGGATTTGAACCCGGGACCTCTAGCTTCTTAAGGCGAGGTGAGACCAGAATCGGGCACGGAAGCCTAGTTTCCAAATCATTTTTAGAGCACTTATTTGACTCGTAGGTCACTGTAAAACATACATAATAATATTCAGAACTGTATGTAGGGCTTCCTCTCACTTAGAACACGATAGCGAACACTTCGCTCGATAGAAAAGTAGCGCGAAAACACTATAAAATAAAGTATTTTTTTTCATTTTGTTCATCACCATTTACCTTTTCTGACAAAATTAATACCTGACAATCATGATTTCACAGTCATGCAGGGCATCCTCTCATGTTTGGGTTGATAACGTATACTTTTATGTTAGAAATCGAAGATAATCTGCATTCCGCCCGACCCTAGTTTGTATGTGAAATGCGAGCCAGGTCCTACCGCGCCTTAAGCGGCGTCACTTTCACTGAGCTAAACATGTTTAAAAATTATAGTTTTGTAATTTGTATTATACAGTTATCTGTGAAATAATATTTTTCATATCAAAGTTTATGTATGGAATAAGTATGAAAGTGATATTTTAGTTATTACTTACACGTAATATCAACTTTCCCAAAAGCTGTAAATGATCAAAATGTGTATGTGTGTAGAAAATAGCTCCCTGCACCTTAAAACAGTTCCCATAATAGTATTCACTGTGAACAAACTCTGAAAAAAAAATGTAATTTAGACAATTTCTATTCAAAGAACTCCCACGTTTGTTTCTTACTTCTCAACTTGGTTCAGCAAACAAAATTTTGTTCTACTTTAACATCGGATTTTTTTCAATAGTGAATCAACTTTTTAACCCACACAAAGCTGTCCGCAACTTTTAATCTTCGTTGAAATATCATAACGCCCTTAAAAAATGGTTTGTCTATATTTAATTTTATGGTGTATGTTAAAAAGATGAAAGTCCCGTCTCATGAACCTAATAAACATAAAAATATTATATCAGAAGCCCGATTTCTTGTTAACTCCAGAGACATTTTCGGTAACGCCAGAGACGTCAAAAGTGTGGGTCTAAAAGTTGATTCGCCCAGCTGCGTATTTGTAGGCGATAATATTTTTGTAAAAGTAATACATAAATATCTAAGTTACACCAGTAAATAAACCATAAATTAAAAAAATTAAAAGTACCCGAATAAAAAAGCTCTATATCTCATAAATAGCTTAACTGATTTTGATGAAATCTAGCTAAGGATAAGAACACTTTCGGTCACTTTCAATCAAATATCGCATCTTTGGTCTAGTTGTTTGGTAACAGACATACATACACACAAACAACCTCTAACCCCAAACGCAGATGCCGTGTACGATTAGTTCCGTCCGTCATGGGTAAAAATGTTTTTTTTAAGTGCCAAAAGACCGATTTTTTTATAACTGACCTATCCTGCCGACTGACTTCTTACCTTCGGTATCCGATGTAGTCATTTTCCAGTCTTTAAATGTTGAAAAGTATTGCCAACAAAAGCCTGAAGATACTGCAAAAAATATTAATCAAGTCAATAATTTTGTTTTATGCAGCAGAGTAAGACTATTTGGTATAATTCTCTACGAGTTCTCAATAATTTTAATGTTTAGTGTGAGAAGTCTTGTAATTACCGAAAGTTAAAAGGAATAGTCGAATCATCATAATTTGGCGTTCTGTCAAAATAAGTAATAAATCGGGCTTTTCCAGTGAAAAATCCAAACCAGTCTTCGTCGTTTGTTTCAATGTGCCACCTTTAAGCTTATTATACTATTTTTAATAAGTTAGTTGCATCTGCAGTTTATCTATTTCTTCTCTAGTTATTTATAAAATGCTCTATGGCATTAACTTCGTCTTTTGTATAATAAGTTTCCTTTTGTGCGATAAAGATTACAATAAAAACATTAGGTTCCTCCTGTACCTATAACAACAAGGCGAGTTATGAAACGTAATTCACTGAGATATCAGTATTTATAGTTGGCTACCTGATGTTTCATAATATACAACGTACATGACTAAGGAAACTAATATGCAATAACTACAAGTAATATGCTATATCTTTATACTTAAATATATAATAAACACGAGTCAAGATCAACGTGTTGTGCTGAAAGATATGTGATGGAATCTCCACCTTTGCATGTAACGTGAGTCTGGAGATTACTTGTACGTATATCTTATCAAGTTAACAATTAAAATCACAAATAAAGTGTACTTTTGTCCAGCACCCGACGACGAACAATTTTGAGAATTTTCAAAATCAACTTCCCGAATGTAGACAACGTTGAGAAATCTGAAGAGCAAGTAGAAGTTATCCCAAAAATCAAATGAAGAAAACCTGGCCATAAAGTGGCTTTTACCGCACGCTACGCGTACGGAAAAAGCCGCTTTCTGGCCAAGTGTAGGTAGACATACAATTATGTACACAACACGGATGGTAATAAAGAAAGACCTCGATCGCATATTTACGTCCCTCTAGGCCTTTCTTTGTTTTACCACCCTAGTTGTGGAATGTACTATTTGTTTGTCGATAAATGTGATGTACAAAACTTGTGATGGTAAACAATTCTTGGTCCGCGCACTTATTCCCCGTAGATAACTAAGTTTGATAACTAGCATTCTACAAGGAAAAATAATTCTTCGTAGCTAACCCAGTTATCAAATGAGATTTAATTTTCCCCGTAGAAAACCGTTATTTTATTTGGTTTTTTATGAGGATGAATTTATTCTACGTAGCTAACTCGGTTATCAAACGGGAATTTGTTTTTGTCGTAGAAATCTACGTTAATAAAATATATTCTAAATATAATATCTTTATTGCATCAATTCTATAATATAATAAATTAAATGAATATTCACCTCATCAGTATTCAGAAAAAAACACTGCTTCTTCTCAAAAAAGTAAAATTTTTGTTGAATTGCATTTTGGTAGTTTTCTAAGAGGAAAACAAAATCCCGTTTAATAACCGAGTTAGCTGCGAAGAATAAATTCTTCCACATAACAAAACGGTTTTTCACGAGGAAAAAATCTCATTTAATAACTGGGTTACCTAGGAATAATTATTTTCCTTGTAGAATGCTATAGCTTGGCAACTTCGTTGGTGACACTCACCTGTGTGCTTTTTGTTATGTGCAGCCGTAACTACTTACACAAGTTACCGCCAACATGAACGGCGACCGACAGAGGCAGCCTCCAGAGGCCCCCATTCGTGTTGGCGGTAACTTGTGTAAGTAGTTACGGCTGCACATAACAAAAAACATACACGTGAGTGTCACCAACGAAGTTGCCAAGCTATAGTTATCAAACTTGGTTATCTACGGGGAACAAGTGGGTCCGCGCCTTCTATTCGCACTAAGTACCTACATATAAAAATAACCATATAAATATAATAACCCGAACAAAACCACTACCAAAACCGTTATTAATGCTGGACGTGTTTTACAAATAATCAAATCCGTAAATATAAATAACAACTTGTAATCAAATACTTGCTCATGAAGTGGCTCTTATTTCATTGTTCTTACGCGCGAATTCCATTACGCGAACGCAGCTTATTACACACGAGTGCTTTTTACTTTACATTACCGCACTAGTGTTGTAATTACCGCAAATTGGCCAATGAGAGCACGCCGTGGCGTTCGACCGGCGGATATTATTGCCGTAGGCGCGCCGCACTACACTACGCCTTCATTATTTGATGCCCTGGAAGGAAATAATGACCTGAATGAATGAATGATTTATGTTTGTATGGAAAACCGACCGACTCGATTCACTTTAAATTATACATATTTTAACAAGTATTTTTAGCCCAGTGGCAGTGGATATTGAAAACAATGGATTTATTATGCAAAAAAGATCACAAACAATCCATTATTTTGTTACAGCGAAAGAGCGGGTCAAATCAATAGACACTAGACCTACCTATTCATATTGTCCAACTTCCTATCCTATCCTATCCTACTATAGTGCATTACACAACTAGGGTGGTAAAACAAAGAAATGCCGAGATCGCAAATGTTTGCAGCCCGAACTGCGAGCGAGGGACGTAACCTATTACCAAGGACAATTAAAACAAGAGGACTGTCATTCTCCATACAAAAAGCTGTTCCCCGAATTTACAACGCCATCTTTGTATAAGCTTGTTAGATGAATTATATTATTTACAATTATTCAACTTTGCAAACGTGACACAGTATTTAAATGTTAGAATTTATTTATTATTAGCTGTTTACGAACTAATTGTTACTGTACTATGTTTCTTTGTTCAATTATAACAACGTTAAATGTTTAGTTTTTTAGCGCCATCTAGTTTTTGCCCGGAATTCCCCTAGCGGTCGGGTTACAATTCAAAGTATGGAGAATGACAGTCCTCTTGTTTTAATGGTCCTGGGTAATAGTACCCAGAATTATTTTTATTCCGATAGTAAGTTCCCATAAAATCTTGTAATTTTACTGGAAAGAAGGAAGGCAGAAACCGCTGGTATGCTGTTTTCCATTCTTTTCTCCACATATTTGTACTAATGAGGCACAACACAGCAACACCAGAACGAAGTTTTGAATTCTTTTCATTGCATTTGTTTACTAAAGTTTCGACCGTCGATCAGGATAGTCACCTTTAGAAATGCAGCATCGCATTTACACATTATGTATTATTTTAGGTAAGTGCCTTGTCTACGTGGTATACTACTTTCACATTGTCTGCGTTCATAACAGTAACATCCTATTTACAAAATATTGTTGTTGTTAATCCTCGTTTACCCGTTGAGCAATTACGCAATTTATAATATCATACAATATTATTACTTTATGTTTATAAATAAATAAATAAATAAATATTAGGGGACAATCTTACACAAATCGAACTAGCCCCATAGTAAGCTCAATAAGGCTTGTGTTATGGATACTAGACGACGATATATTTAATAGATACAAATACTAAAATACATAGAAAACATCCATGAGGAACAAATATTCGTGCTCATCACACAAATAAATGCCCTTACCGGGATTCGAACCCAGGACCTCTTGCTTCGTAGGCAGGGTCACTACCAACTAAGCTAAAGCAGTCGTCCAAAGTAAATCGGTCGTCTAAAGTCCAAGTCGTGTTTGTTTTGTATGTTGCATTTTTGCCATGTATTAAAACATTTTTATGGATAATTTGTCACATTTACAACAGTTCTTGCTAACGGTATTTTGATTATTGATTTTATTATTGAATCAAAATTAAAATATTACTTCTTACAAATCAGATTAATAATAATGGTTACAAATTGTTTTAGTGGCCGTACACATATCAGCATGCATGATACGGGACTTATCAATCTGCCAGGACGATTTTACACTGAAGCCACCTGATGGAATTCTCAAAGAAAACACTTTCACCTGGCTAGCATACCTACAGTACGTTCATGGTAAGTTTAATTATATTAGACCTTTTATTATTCCTTGAGCACGATCGTTTCTGCTGGTTCATATCTTTTAAAAGCGCACCTACCTTTACAGGGTGTAGATTTTTTATATAAATTTCGATTTTTACAAAAATGTGAATAAATATTGCATCATCATATTTTGGGCGGTATTTAAAAGCAACCCGTGGGGAAGTGGCATTTTCCGCACGCGTAGCCAGCCAGGTGTGACGCAAAACTTATTTGAAAGTGAGGATACACTTTCAAATAATTTTTACGCCTATAATCAAATAATGCTACATAGTACCCTTATACGTTGTTTCTTTAAGTTATAATTTTATTGATAATGTTTACCCATGTTTCTTCTATATCAGAGGATAATATTCAGAGCTCGGAATAGGTAGTGCCTATTTACCTAAACTTCGCGGCAGGACGTAACTAAGAGTAGTTACAACCAGTGTTGGGCACTCATGACTAATATCGTCAATCAGATTAAAAAATCGTGAGAATAAATCATTTCAGTTTCAATCGGAATAAATTTGAAATGATTAAATCACTTCAGTTTCAATCAGATTAAATTTGAAATGATTAAATCACTTAAGATTTATTCTCACTCAAAAATTTGAGTAAAACTAATTTAATCACCAATCAAATAAATTCAATCATGATTTTTTTAGTTAAAATGAATTCCTCTGATTGATTTATTTATCGAAATTGAAATTCTTATCCGGTCTATAGGCTTAGTAAGTAATGTAGTAGCAATATCTGGTATTTCGTGTTCCACTATTCACTCACTCCTGCACACAGGCATCACATCAGCAAGCTGAACTGAACTGATGATGGAACATGGAAGTGGGCTCGTTTTAATGAGTTCTATGCATTTTTAACCGACTTTCAAATGAAGGACGGTTCTCTATTCGTCTATATGTTTTTATGTTTATTTTATTTTTTTATATTTGTTACGCGATTACTCGAAGACGTGGAAAATTCTTTTTTTGTTTGAAAGGGTATACTTCCGAGGTGGTCCCATTGCAACCAAATCAGGATCTGATGATGAGATCTTGGAGAAACCGAGGGAACTCTTAAAATATTAGAGGCACACATATATCGATCTTGGTATTTTTCTTAGTTTCTCGTGCATTTCTTATTAGAACTAATGTTAGAAGCAAATTGAACGGAAAACAACATGCAGATGTTTCATTCAATAGAAGTAGAACGTGTTATTTTTAGAAGATTCGTCGGCACTTCTGCCGCCATAACGCAAGAGGGCACATCTAACATTTTTTTCGACACTGCGTTCTATACATATTCGGAATCAGTAAATTTTACTGATTCCGAATATGTATACAACTCAGTGTCAAAAAAAATGTTAGTTGTGCCCTTTTGCGTTATGGCGGCAGACTTGCTCCAAAATGCAACAAACAACTTCCAGGTAAGTAGGATTATCCCATTGTTTTGTCTCCGCGTGACACTAAAAAGAGATTTACTAATGACAGAGACAACAAAATATTGATAATATCTATATCTAAGATTTACTCAGTATCGTATAGAACTAGTACTTAAAGTATCAAAATAATTATGAATAGAGCACCTACCTACCTATTTACCTACTATTGTTTGCGACTTGTAAACATTGTGCATTGCAGTTTTTCGTTATTTATCGTAATATTAAGGCCCATTATATTGCATTTTCATTCAAGCGTTTCAAATTAAACTTGTATACATAATTTTAGGTCAATCGGTTGAAGATATCTGCTTCAATATAAGTTGCAAGATTCCACCCAAACCAACATAGTTACAACGTACGCATACGAGTACCTACAATGTATATACCTACTCGTCGTAGTTACATATTGCAAGTTATCTATATTGCAAGTTAAATAAAAAATGCAAAAACGAGCGACTACGTAGTTTTATTTAATATAGATTTAACCGTGAAATTTAGTCGATTGAAACTAAAACTAATTTAATTGTTAGTGACCATTCTCACAACTAATTTAATCGCAACTAAATAAATCGCCATTAAAAAATGACGATTGATATTTTGAATCGATCTCTGGTTGTACAATCAATATTTTTTAGTGTTGTACTAAATAATAAAGACATTTTAAATTATACACGTCACGCTTGTTAAAATCACGAAAAGTTAAGGCCTGTTTATAACAAATCAAATGAGCCCAAACTCGCGGGGTTTACTAAAACCCTTCAAAGAGTACCATTACCCAGCACCTGGCTCCATCGTCAGACCACCACCATAGAGTGTAATGCATACGAGTATAACTCTTTACAACAAATAAAATGAGCCCAAACTTGACAGATTTACTAAAATTACCACTGCCCACGTCCTGCATCCATCACTAGACCATTACCACAGGATTTAATGCATAGGACTCTTTACAACAAATCAAATAAGCCCAAACTCGAGGGGTTTACTAAGACTCTACGAAGGGTTCCACTACCCACCTCCTGGCTGGCTGACCATCGCCGTATAGTGTAATGTATACTATCCTATGTTTAGAACCCTTTACCACAAGCGAAATGAATCCATACTTGAATTGAAGGTCTTACCAATAGCCATTGAAGAGTTCCACTACCTACCTCCTGGTTCCATTCATCATCAGATAATCTCGAAGCTACCTAATTACTATGCCATAGGTTGTGTGTCATATTTATTCATAGTTAAAAAAAACTGAACATTAAAAGTATGAGAAATAGTTCAAATTACAAGTGCAATCAGTGAACTAAAAGTATAAGAAGAATAAAATCAATCTTATTCTAAATATTAATAAGTCAACTAAAACGTTAGTTTAACTAATAGTCTGTCGGAATAAATTAATCAAAATTTGATTTGTCATTTAGAATAAAAATGAAATGATTTAATCATTTTAAATCAAATCAGAATAAAAATGAAATGATTTAATCATTTTAAATCAAATCAGAATAACTTGCTCATGATTTTCAATCTTACTCAAATATTTTGATTGAGAATAAAATTTGGAATTTTATTCTTATTCTTAGTCAACTAAATTTTTGCCCAACTCTGGTTACAACCACCAAAAATAATCAATTCTTTTTATAGAACCCGAGATTTCCCTGGTTTAATAATAATAAATTATCCATAGAAATTCACGCTCAGAGTTAGATTTTTAATGAAATACAATTGTCTAATGCAGAAATATTGTATGAAGTCGATTTTTGAGTTTTCAATATATCTTGTATTTCATTAATAATTTAACCCCGAGTGTGAATTTATGTACATTATGTATTCTTATTAATCCCAGGAATTCCCACGTACTATAATAATAAATATTTATTTTTGGTGATTGTGGTTTGTTCGATAATTTTCACAAATGCATTTTTTCATAGTAGCGAATTTTTAAGTCGCGTTTTTCCATGATCGCAAATTTAATTATTCATGTAGCGATTTTTCATGAAGCGTTTAAATGTTGGCGTTTATTTTTTTCGCTTATTTTTCCAGCAAATAATTTTATCAATCGCATATATTTTCAGCAGAATTAGGCAACCCACGCCTTATGTAGACGGAGCCTCGCTTAACGGGGCTCCTATTTCTGGGCGGTTTGCCCTTCGGGCATCTGAAGATACCTAACGAATCTAACCTACCTATTAATTTGGAATAATGTGGACACTAAGGAGGTCACGATTAGTTAGAATAACGATTTCGAGTAAAATTTCTAACAAACCGACCGACGACCAAATATAATACTGAAAATATATGCGAATAATAAAAGAATCTATAGTCTGTTTTTTATTTCCGGAGACAAATATGACAGCTACAAATGTCAAACGTAAAAATAATGTGGCCAGCTTTTATGAAACAGTGCTGTCCTTTGTTTCGGTTCGCGGTGTAATTATTAATAACCAATATAATAAAAATTACTATTTACGTTAAAACATATATTTTGAGGAACTTATCGAAAATGAATTACATAAAATAACTTCATTGTATTCAACCTTTAACCTACTATTGGATAATTAGTGCCTATGTAGGTATGTGATTCCGTTACTTGAAATTATAATGCAGAGAAATAAAGCGGGTTTGGCGTATTTTCAGCTTTGTAAGATAAGTAATGAGTTTCGAATCAAATAAAATGTACCTTTAAATATTAGAAATATGGTGTATTTACAAATATTTTATATCTCCAAAAGGGTGGCTTTTTTACGTAAAGCATTGTATCGTTTTGGAACTTCGTGGATTATGCACTCACTGTGTTACAGACACTTTAATATCAATAATCATAAATACCTACCTAAAATTTTGTCGGTATGTACCGGTTGTATCACATCACTATTTATGAGTTGTAAAAAACAGGCAACACATGAAATGTCATTTTTGTCCTCGGAAATAAAAAACAGACTGTACCTATTGTTGAAATTAAGGAAAAATTTTACGCGAACATTATAAAACACTTCATGAAAAATCGCTACTATGAAAAAATGCATTTGTGAAAATTATCGAACAAAATATGACAGATAACGCACAATTTTTCTAATGTGAAGAAAAACGAAGGACAGTGCCTACAGTGTAAATACTTGATTGCTTCTAGTTATGACGGGGCTACTGGACCCGAGCAAGGCGCCGCGCGTGGTGATGATACATCGTCAGTTCGTGGTGGGCACTGCTGCGGATTTCATGCGGCTGCCGAAAAACTACAAAATGTAACCCGTCTAACACTACCTTCTTGAGTCAACTACTTATGACAAATTAACTACTTACAGGGGTATACGCGAAAAGATCCTTAAACTAAACTTATTAAATATTTAATCAACATAATGATATCATCAATTAATCAGTGATCATCGTGTGACCCTGATCATACACCCATACACCTTAGCATAAATGCCAAATTTGGCTTTTGTCACCAAAACGTAAACATCAAAACTTTCATATGTCATATTATGTAATCCCTCTAGAAATCTCTGATAACTACTTCCCCAGTTTCCCCACGTCTTTCCCGCTATTCTTTAAGGCTTTCTTTATTACCTCCCGTGATGTGTACATAATTTTATGTCAACACTTGGCCAGACAGCGGCTTTTTCCATGAGATAAGAGTGATTTACCGCTAATTACTTAAAGATTATAATAATAGATAATTTCAAATCATAAAAAATATTCTGTAACCAAAAAAATATTATGAAGATATGACGGTTTAATAAAAGTGTATCTGATATGAAAAGCCTCAATCGGTTCAGAGGTAACGTCGTGTTTGGGAACTACGAGCGCGACGAGAAAGACTGCCAACTGAGCCTGCTGCAGCTGAAGTTAGGGGAGAGGTGCCCCCGCGCCTACCTCGAGAGCCCCGTCAGTGACGTCACACCACACCCGGAGTTCTCCAGGTAAAACTTCTTTCAAGGCCAAGCTAGTCGCCCCCTGCCGTAAGGTTTCCCGTCCACTGGAGCGAAGCGGAGAGGAGGGGAACTGGGCCAATATTAACGAATATAATTGTAATAATCCATGTCCACTACAAATTTCAGTTACACTCAAGTACCCAATTTAGTAGGTATGCAGTAGGTATGCACGTTTCTCTAAAGAGGTTTCAATCATTCCGTTTTGTAATATAGCGGTTCTAGGAAATGTATGTAAAGTATAGTTTATGTAAAGATTTCTCCCTTAGGTATTGACAGGCTAGTTTCTAAGGTTAGGATAGTAAGCCCTTCTGGCATGTGTGTGAACGTCTTTACACATTAGGCCCGTCTGGCAACACTAAACTTTTTTCTGATTTGTTTTACCAAAAATAGCATACCTAGAGTCTTTTGCTTAAATTATTTACTTTTTTGCATAAGGCGTGGCTGATAAGTTTCCTTGGCCTTCTTTCTTATCAAGTATGCCTTTTGGAAGAGTCACTAGTTTTTCTCAAGTTAGGTTTTTAAGCCCATCTGGCATGTGTGTGAACATCTTTACACATTAGGCCCATCTGGCAACACTAATATTGAATTTGTATTTTTAAAGTGCGTAGGTTTGCACAACAGTAATTTTGACAGAGGAAATTTATGATTTTCTCAGTCTACCCGCGACCACGAACGCTGAAAAGGGTTACGAAACATCGGGACTTAAAATGTAGTAATATACGCGATTTAATCCGTTTAAGTTGTTTTATTACTATTTTGTTAATTTAATTTGCATTGTTAATTTGCATTTAGCATTTTTTTATATGACAACATAACTATGTTATTTATGTAAAATAATCATCTTAACTATATATCCAATGTTTGTGACGCACGCTAAAATCGGTCGGCTAGAAAAAAATACGGACGAAAGTTAAAATCCGTTTATTTGAAATTTTACCAATTTATTCCGATTATAAAGCCACACCATGTCTAAAAGTTACAAGACAAAAATCGATGGGGGCAGAATCATTTAGCTTATCCTGGCACGGCCTTTGCAAGCCTTGAGAGGGTCGGAGTCTACGTGGAGGTCGAAGCGCCTGGGATCGAACCAGAACGCTAAGCCATAGCCACCTTGAATTTACTTTGATTGAACAAAGTGAGCAGCGGACCAGCGGGAAAGTTGAAACTGATCAACTTGTCCTTATGTAGAGTGTGCAAATCGAACTAACCCCTGTCCCTAAAATTCTTGATCCTCTTGTCTAATGATGTCTCTTTCTTATTTAATTAGAATCGCTCGGCGGCGCCGCTCCGCACGATTTACGAACCTTTTCAGGGTTCCGTGGTAAACAAGGAACCCTTGCTATGTCTGTCTGCCCACAGCTTAACTCAGAGACCATTAGTACTGGAAAACTATAATTTGGCACTATTATTTTGACTTCGAATTGACTTAAACATAAAAGTAATGATGATTACAGTGATTATGTTTATTTTCAGGTTTGGAGTTGGAAATAGCTTAGCGATCGCTAAGCTAATCCGACCCGTACAATCAGGTACGATACTTTATATCTTAAGTAAGTTGTAAATCATATCGTCTTCATTTTAACCGCGAGACGTCCACTGCTGAAAATAGGTCTCCCCAAAGACATCCACAACGAATAGTCGCACTCTTTTTGCCTGAAGTGACTTTCGGCGATCTTAACTCGTTAGACAGACCATCTCGCGTGTCTACAAAAATATATTAACTTTTTAATGAATAAATAAAAAGTAATAATTTGTTTACAGATTACACCATACCTATTTGTTTACCATCATATGCTGAACGCCAAAGAAAACGTAAAGCTAAGATAGTAATTCTAGTTGACTACATAAGCGGTGAGTTACACTTTTCACCCAATCTAGAATTAACGAGTTATCTGACGTACATAGAAACAACAAATATAACAAATATGTTTATATTTGTCCTTAGATTTGCTCATTCATACGTATTGAAAAGCGATTTTTTTTTACAGATGTGCCCAGAGATTTCGACCAAGAAAGAATGGGAAAAAAAACCCTGAAACTGTACACGCATAAAGATTGTCGGCGGCATCGCAAGAAATCGGTAAAAAATATGCTTGCCTTCAAGCTACTGTTGGCTCTATGGTTAAATCTCATCAAGCAGTTGTGTTGAATTTTGATAAATCATCAATGGATCCTTTCGACTTTTACCAGTACCTCTGTAGCGTCCATAATACTGACACGACGATTATTTAGGTTTCAAAATAGCTAGGCCTATGCGAGTTGGAAG
Source organism: Eudemis profundana (assembly GCA_947034925.1). Taxonomy (NCBI): domain Eukaryota; kingdom Metazoa; phylum Arthropoda; class Insecta; order Lepidoptera; family Tortricidae; genus Eudemis; species Eudemis profundana. The sequence continues at coordinate 18,200,647 of OX344798.1, forward strand.
TCAGGTTCTAATTCCTTACCACGCTAGTTTTCAAAACTCCAATTTCTCTAGAATCTGGGCAGCGAGGGAGCAACACACGTGCTTTGCACATCAGGTTGCGGCGTGCGCCCTGGCGCGCCCATCGCCTCGCACACTCCTGACGGAGAGTTCGAGCTGATCGGGCTCTCCGCGGGCTACGCGCCGTGTTCGCGCCGCGGGATGCGCCGGCGGCTGAACGACGACCCGCCGATCTACATTGACGTGTTCCCCTACGTCACCTGGATTGTCAACATCATTGCTGCACACGTCATCCCGAAACCATATCCGAACAACTTCAGATTAGTTGATGGAAAATCAGGTTAGATCAACAGATATCCACTTAGAGACAAATTAAAATAAGAGAGCACTTACAAACATAGACACCCGGTTAATGGACACCACTGCTGAATATAGACCTCCCTCACGTATAGCCATATAATGCGGTCCTGTGCAGACCACATCCACCGACTGTCCGCTACTCTTAGGAGGTTTGTATGGCCACCGCGTCTGGGGCCATCTGACGCTGCGCTTACGTATGCGTGGTCATTATTCCAGTACTTTACTGCCCCAACTATTATCCGTTCTCCGGGCTATATAGTATGTTCCCTGCCACTTCAACCGTACAACCCTGTGAGCTATGTCAGTTACTTTGGTTTTTCTGCGGATATCATCATTTCTGAGTTTATTACACGTTGCGCGACTCTGAGCCTTATTCGTCTCACTGGATATAAGGCTAAGCTTATTCGTGTACAAAGTACTACCTACATTAAAAATTTTATAGGTCTGAGTGTCCATAAAAGCGGTTATTTGAGGAAGAGAAGGCAGCAGCAGCGCGGTTGGCGCGCCCGCACCTACCTCCACGGCAATTTCTGCTACAAATCAAAGAGGGTCCAGGAACGACAGGGGTTCTTTTTCTATTCGGAGAAGTTCGCTGTGCGCGCCGAATTTCCAGCTAAACTACATATCGTGTTGAAGGTACAGTCAATTTCAAGACTTACGAAGTAACGGCACGCGGCAATGACATAAGACAATGATGTTGCGTTTAGAAATGTATCAGGTGTGGCTGATCTCGCAAAAAATGTATGTATCATATCACAAGTATAGATAGTGGGAGAGTTGAGGTGAATGATTACGCCCACAGCTACATATACTCATTGCAAAAAAAATTAATAAATGAAATGAATGAGTGAGTAAATAAACACAAGGCTATAGTTTAAAGAAACGTTTTGGTCTATCTTGCAATTCACTGTTGAACTTGCTATCGGTAAGAAAAAAGAACAGTAATTTCAAAATCCCGCTGTCATTACAGGTTGTTGTGTGCGTGACCTCAAGTCTGCTGAAACCTGAAACTGCCTGAAACTATCTATATGTCTAAGTGTACTTTTTTGATAAAAAAGATTACTCATCTTCTGTTGCAGTTATCTGCGGGTGTTCAGACCACAATCTTGTGTGCGCGCATGCAATTCCCAAATCGACAGGTAAGCAACCCAATATTTATCTACGGATTATATTAAATGGAATAAGCCTATCAGCCCGGACTTAGTTCCTCGTTCCTCAATACTGTACAAGTAGTCTATTTTTCTATAACGTCCTAAGGCTGAACACGACACGCTTATTGGTGTTCATTCAAATTAAATACGCTATGGCGGCTTTCACGGCGTGGATTTTTTTGACGTGACAACGTCTTATAAATTGGTTTGCCGGGTGACACTTCAAGAAACTGCGTTACGCTCCGCTCACGTTATGCGCTCACAATGAGAGCGAGTGAGAGGCACGCGTCCCTTCCACTCGGGCATGGTTAGTCGTTGTCACGTAAAACTTTCGCCCGTATACCGACTTTACAGGCAACCAATTTTTTGATAGCATATTTTGTGTCCCACTACTGGGCAAAGGCCTCCACTCTCTTTTTACACTCATCTCTTTCTTGAGCAATGTCCCGCCAATCCCGTGGAACAAATTACACAAAGGAAATCGCAGGCGTCTTATTATAAATAGGTATTCCTATATTTAAAATTATTCAGTTTCGTGAGAAAAATTATAATAATGTACTTTAGTTATGCAAATAAACAAAACGTTATAAATTTTTAAGTTTTCGTGACACGTAATAATAGATTAACGAAACGGCTTAAGGTGGATTTAATATTGATTTTTTATAAAAAATCCGATGTTTTAAAAGCTTTGTATGTGCTTTGTTTGTTGTTGTGGTTATATACGACAAAAACAGTAAAATTCAAACGTACCTAAAATCTTGACGTATTTTAATGTGAACGCCGGTTTCTAACCATGAAGGGAGATCGTTATCCTAGTTCTTTATAGGTAAAAAAGCGACTATAGCTTGTCCAGATGAAACGAGGTGAGAAAAGTGATTATATCTCAACTCGTGCGACTCGATTCGCCTTGCCAATGATCCAGTTTGCAAGCATTTTGCTCGGCTTAAATATCAATACCAAGGCCAAAAAATGCCAAAAGAAAATGACGATAGGCGATAATTTTTTCACCCGGCTTTGTAAAAAATTATCGCCTATCGTCATTCCCTGCTTCTGTACCGTAAAATGGGGTGAGTTGAGTAGGCATTGCAAACACGCAAATACTGCGCCACTCCATGCAGATACTTGTGGGGAGTAGATCGCATGCCTGCAATAGGTACAAATAATCTCTTTCTGGCACACTGATTAGTTGTGTATATTTTTATTTTATTTATAATCGTCTTACTAACATATAGGCTAATACTATATCGTACTAACAAATCTATGGACCACTGCTTATAATTGACAATATTTCAAATTTTCTACTCCTTCATTTTATGAGCTGGATAGAAAATAGGCGGAATTTTAAGCTGCCCGTATTTTTTCTTTTTCGTTTTAACTCAATTTTTCAATTAAAAATAGCAGTTTGAAAAGTAGCTCATTCTAAAAGGGCGTATGTAGAAAATGACGTCACTTTCCCAACTAGAATCCAGAGCGACAATTACGATTTAAAAAAACTAGAATCCAGAGCGACAAATACGATTAAAAAAATAACTGTCAGGCGTTACAGCGTTGTCAACATAGGAAGTTCGGGAAGACAACGATGCTTTTGCTCCTCTTATTTGGGCTGGATTATATTTATCACTTGCCGATGTGTACTCCATCATCATAATTTCAACACGCGGCAGATTCGTGCTATCAGCCTGAGAAAAACCTTCTGATGTCTTCATTATATGAAATAAAGTAAATTTTTAAAACAAAAAATAAAAACCGACTTCCAAAAACCTAAACTAAAAACCAAAAAATAATATGTTAATCACCCCAAAGAAATGGATAATCAACGATTCATATATACATATACAGATATTTATAGTTTTTAACCTGTTATTTTTGAACTCGGTGCCTGCCACTGCCACGCAAAGCTGGCTATGCTGAGCTCCTTAGCTGGCACCGACTTCAAAAATAACAGGTTAAAAACTATAAATATCTGTATATGTATATATGAATCGTTGATTATCCATTTCTTTGGGGTGATTAACATATTATTTTTTGGTTTTTAGTTTAGGTTTTTGGAAGTCGGTTTTTATTTTTTGTTTTAAAAATTTACTTTATTTTTTAATTTTTAGTGGCGCTGGAAAAATATTGTTTTGACCAAATAGACTTAAGTCTATTTAGTTAAAAGAATTTTTTTCCAAATCGGTCTAGCCGTTTTCAAGTAATCGGGCAACAAACCTACATAAAAATTGCTCTTTGTTTTGAAGTCGGTTAACACTAAAAACTTGTTGCTAATAAGAAATGGACGAGAAACTAAGAAAAATACCAAAATCGCTATATGTGTGCCTATGATATTTGAAGAGTTCTCTCGCTTTCTCCAAGATCCCATCATCAGATCCTGATTTAGTTACAATGGGACTACCTCGGAGGTTATACCCTTTAAAACAAAAAAAGAATTTTCCAAATAGGTTCACCCATCTTCAAGTAATCGGGGAAGAAACCTAGATACAAATTTACCCTTTGTTTTGAAGTCGGTTAACACTAGAAACTCGTTGCTAATAAGAGATGGACGAGAAATTACGAAAAATACTGAAATCGCTATATATGTGTGCCTATAATATTTGAAGAGTTCCCTCGATTTCTCCAAGATTCCATCATCAGATCCTGATTTGGTTACAATGGGACCACCTCGGAAGTCTACCCTTTCAAACAAAAAAAGAATTTTCCAAATCGGTCCAGCCGTCTTCAAGTAATCGGTGAACAAACACACAAAAAAAAAATAAAAAAAAAAATAAAAAAAAAAAAAAACATACAGACGAATTGAGAACCGTCCTTCTTTTGGAAGTCGGTTAAAAAATCGGTGTCCGGTAAAAGAATGCCAAGTTAATAATGTTTGAATGCGTTATCGGAGTCCAGTGGGAAAGTGCCAAGTCTTTTAAGGTCTTCGAAAACGTGCAAATGAACCAACGGTAAGAAAATTAAACTTCTAAAGCCGCTAAGCAGTTGTAACAATTTTCAAAACAAATAAACGTCAGACGGCAAGTATGTCAGAAAATGACAACCGGATACCATACACTTTTTAATCGTTTCAGCACTAAGGTCTCTCTCGATAATGCAGGGAAAATGACGTCACACTTCCGGTTCACACTAATTGACGATTTTTTCCAAAATGAATGGGAAAAAAAATCCAAAAATATTTTTTTTGAGCATAAAATACAGTTTTACCCAAATGGTTTTCGAATTAAGATCTTTTGAAAATATGAAATGTTGTCAATTGTGTTGTCTGAAATAAATGATTTTATTATTTATTATTTTTAACCGACTTCCAAAAGAAGGACGGTTCTCAATTCGTCTGTATGTTTTTTTTTTTTTTATTTTTTTTTTTATTTTTTTTTTGTGTGTTTGTTCACCGATTACTTGAAGACGGCTGGGCCGATTTGGAAAATTCTTTTTTTGTTTGAAAGGGTAGACTTCCGAGGTGGTCCCATTGCAACCAAATCAGGATCTGATGATGGAATCTTGGAGAAAACGAGGGAACTCTTCAAATATTATAGGCATACATATAGCAATTTCGGTATTTTTCGTAATTTCTCGTCCATTTCTTATTAGCATCAAGTTTCTAGTGTTAACCGACTTCAAAAAAAGAGTAAATTTGTATCTAGGTTTCTTCCCCGATTACTTGAAGATGGCTGATTCTTCTTTTGTTTTAAAGGGGATACCTTCGAGGTGGTTCCATTGCAACCAAATCAGGATCTGATGATGGGATCTTGGAGAAATCGAGGGAACTCTTCAAATATCATAGGCACACATATAGCGATTTTGGCATTTTTCTTAGTTTCTCGTGCATTTCTTATTAGAAATAAGTTTTCAGTCTTAACTGACTTCAAAACAAAGAGCAATTTTTATGTAGGTTTGTTCCCAGATTACGGCTATTTGATTGAAAACGGCTAGACCGATTTGGAATTTTGTTCTTTTAAGTAAATAGACTTAAGTCTATTTGGTTCAAACAATATTTTCCAGCGCCACTAAAAATTTAAAAATAAAGTAAATTTTTAAAACAAAAAATAAAAACCGACTTCCAAAAACTTATAAACTAAAAACCAGAAAATAATATGTTATTACCTCAAAGAAACGGATAATCAACGATTCATATATACATATACAGATATTTATAGTTTTTAAACTGTTATTTTTGAAGTCGGTGCCAGCTAAGGAGCTCAACATAGCCAGCTTTGCGTGGCAGGCACCAACTTCAAAAATAACAGTTTAAAAACTATAAATATCTGTATATGTATATATGAATCGTTGATTATCCGTTTCTTTGAGGTAATAACATATTATTTTCTGGTTTTTAGTTTATAAGTTTTTGGAAGTCGGTTTTTATTTTTTGTTTTAAAAATTTACTTTATATTATTATTATTGCGAGGGCAGTTGGGTTATGAATGGGGAGAGTAGGGATGACAGAGGGGTGAGGTGGTTTTTAAAGGCTACTGCTACCTAAATAATATATTCTTATTACAAATTGAGCTATAGTAATATTCATAATCCAAAAGTGTCGATCCAACAATTTGCCCCACTCTCCTTAGTATGAAATCCCATCTCACCCCAACTCTACGAGGGACTACGGGTTGAGGAGGTATTTTGTGTTTATCGTTAAAGTTATGAAATGGAATTACCCAAAATCATAAAAAAACACTAAAATACAAACGCCCGGATCATTTATTATACACCGTGCCCCCGAATAACCCGAAAAAATTTAACCACGTATTCCTAATGGTATTACATGTAAATAACGTTATATCAACATAGGTCGAATTTTGTCATTTTACATTAATAGTCTTATGGAACAAAATAAATCAGTAAATTGAGCCCCTCCTCATAAACATGTCCTTAATTGAGGAAAAGATATCAAAAAGGAAAAAAAAGCTAAAATGGAAACAAAAGGTAATTTTTTTTGGACTCGTAGTCGCTTACCATCAAATACTGCGAAGGTTAATTGCTGTTTAGTTAAAAAAAATATACAAAAAATGTAAAAGTATCTTAGTCACATTCATAAAGGCTTACTACACACTTTCTGAGAGTTTTCATTTAAAAAATAATTAATATCTCGGAAAGTAACCGCTTTTTTTACTCTTAATAAGTTGTTAGAATCTATAGTTAAAGTTTTTCGGGTTATTCGTGGGCACGGTGTATGTACAATTCAGTTTGCATATGTAAAAATAAAATGTTATCGAGGGTACTCACTCCATTTTACGGTACAACATTTAATAAAAGTAATTCCTTCATTCTTCACAACAAAATTGTTCGATGATGAAAAAATCCATAGTAGAACCGACGTGAATTAACCCATGTATCGCGTGTATAGGTGGAGCCCCAAATCACCGGCGTAGGCGGGTACAACATGACCCTCGAGTTCACCACGGACTGGTTCCCCTACGTGTTCTTCTTCACCCTGGGGCTCACGGGCAAGAACACCACCAGAGCCAACTTGAGGGACTGGATCGTTGAGCGGGAGCCAGGAGCATGGTGACAAACTTGTTGTACGATCATTTTTTTAATGAGCCTGCTGGAAATTTGCTCTCCTGTTGAAAATACATACAGTTTCATCCGAATTGGCATATACTTACTTCTATATAGGCAAGATAACGTATTCAAGCTCGTGAAATTGGATAAATTATTCTACATTTAAGTACCTACACTGTATAATGTACAAGCGTTTTAATTAAAGGTGTCTAGAAACTGACCCAAAATATATTTTGAAAGACAATATGCTATTACTACGACCGGAATATTATATAAGTAACAAATGCAGAACCGTTGTTTTTTTGTCTCTTGACAATGCTGTGTCTAATTACCATTCGTACGCGATGACATTAATACATGTTATTTTTCTCGTTGTGAATTCAAGGAACTGCTTACCGTAATATAATACAGCACTGACATTTAAAGTCCCACGCTTTTTTATTACAATGCGTCATAAAAGGTTTGATATGGTTAAACGCCCACGTTTAACTTGTGATAAGTCACTTTACTTGAGCTTGATCTATCATCACTCTTACGCAAATAACATTAAGCCATCTATGTATGACAACCAAAGCCTACACGAGATGTAACCTGGATAATATGAAGGTACAGCACTTACATCATGATAGGAACCAGAGACTTTATGGTAAGAGATTAAAGTCGCTTTATAGATGAAAATATAAGGTACCATACCTAAAATACTTTGTCACCTGAGACGTGAGAAAGTATTTATTTTTTGAAGATGTCAAAATCATAAGCAGGTTCTTTTGTAAAAAAATAACTTTAATATTGTTAAAAAATATACATTTAACTTAGGCAGATTCTACGGATATCGTGTCTTCATCGTTTAAACCTTTGTCTTGATTGCCGATGCCAGGGAAAGTGGCAGGGGGCGAAGGTGTTGGAGCAGGCGACGGGGTGAAAGGAGGGAATTGGGGAAACCCTGGTACGGAGCCTTGTGGGAACTGTGGGAAAGAAGGTCCCTGTTCCGAGCCTTCTTGGGGGTATTGCGGAATTTGTGGGAATGAAGGTATTTGACCAGATCCTTGAGGGAACTGAGGAATTTGTGGTATTGAGGGTCCCTCTGATCCTTGAGGGAATTGTGGGATCTGAGGGAAAGAAGGTCCCTGTTCAGACCCCTGAGGAAATTGAGGGAATAATGGTCCTTGTTCAGATCCCTGAGGGAATTGAGGAAACTGTGGGAATGAAGGTCCCTGCTCAGATCCTTGTTCGGATCCCTGGGGAATTTGTGGGAACGAGGGTGATGATCCGGATTGCTGAGGAACTTGCGGTATAGCTGGGAATTCTTGTAAAATTCCAGGGTAGCTGGGGAAAGTGCTAGCAGGCGGAGACTGGGGTGCGGAAGGTTGAGGCTCCTTTTTCTGGTCCTGGTTCGGGAACTCTATTGAGTCTATCACGGCTGTATCAGAATCACCGGCTTGCTGAGGTGGGGTAGTAGGTGTGGGTTGCTGCGACGGAAAAATGGGGGTGGTTTCTGGTTGCGTTGGAAAACTAGGAGTCACGGGCTGTAGGGCGGGGTAACTGGGCGCTCCTACTACAGTGGGGATGGAAGCGATAGGTGATATGGAAGCAACTCCAGGGTAATAGGGAAAAGAAGAGAAGGAGGAGAAGTAAGTTGAGCCGCCGGGGATCGCATAGTGAGTGTAATACGGAGTGATTGAGCTGATTTGTGGCAGCTTGTACGTTAGCTGCGGGTGCAGTCCGAGGGAGTATGAAGATGGCAACTGTTAAACAAAACAAAAAATATTTTAGTTATATTAACATCATAATTATTAACATAGATAGAGTATCATTCAATATATTTTACTACCTACTAAGTAGGTTATAGGTTAGCGCGGGCTTATTTTCCGCAACTCGACGACAAACATGCGCCTTTACTACTAAGTAATTCAAATCCTAAATCTTTGAAGGATTCACTCTGATATATGGATATCAATGGATGAAATTTGGTGTTTTGGATAATAAACGAAATCAGTCTCAAAAATATATTGCACCATTGCTGGATTTTTTTACAACAGTAAATAAGCAATATGAATATATTGGGATTTATATCAAAAAATTACATTTAACATTGTGTCGTCGTCCGAATAATATTATTTTAAATAAAAAACAAGGTGAGACATCTCTGAGATACAAATTTAAAGATTTCTAAAATAATAATAATAAAAATTTGCAACTATGCGATAGAGTTAACATAACACTGTTGAACAGTTGCATGCAAATCAACCGTCGCGTCGTGATATAAGTGATTACTAAATGATTTAAATGCACTCATTATAATTATCTGGCCATATTTGTATAGATAGATATGAATATAATAAACATTATAAACATTCATAACATAAAACATGCTATTTGTGAATGAGATCTACTCATTTATCGAAGAGAGATTGTATTTATTTATTTAAACTTTATTGCACAATAATAAAAAAGTACAATCGACGGACTTAATGCCTAAATGTATGAGATTGTACTAAAATTCTACAGATAAATTTAAACACACACATAAACACAGTACTTTGTGTGTGATTACTAATTAATAGATAAAAGATTTTATGCTAAAAAAAGAAACAAATTATTTTGAAGATTAATACTTACAGCATTGATGTACTGTGTAGTGGAATATCCGAAGGATTTAGTTTGTGCCGGTATGATGGTCTTGAGGAGTGGAGAGGCCACTGGCAGCAGCGCTCCTGCCGCGGCCGCTCCCACCAACACGCACACCACAGCTAGACCCAGAACCTAAACGCACAAACTGACTGTTACACTACGATATTAACGAATATTGCCTACCTGATCGTCTAAAACTTTGAACACCGTTACTTATGAATTGATTAAGTACAGTTAGGCTGCGTTTCCACCAGGAATGTGCGAGGATGCGTAGCGAGGGATGTGTTTGTCATGAACCAATAGAAACACTTCATTTACCTATCCTCGCTCCGCTGAGCTGTGTCTATTGGTTCATGACAAACACATCCCTCGCTACACATCCTCGCACATCCCTGGTGGAAACGCAGCCTGAAGGGCTCTAATATTTATACACCACAAGGTTTCAAAATATGTATATTTTGGAACTTTGTGTGGTTATTTATCTTTGCCCCTTGACTGTACTATGGTAAACGTGGTAAAATTCTTGTTTTATCAAAAATAAACCCTTTTTATTATATAATATTAATTTTACAAACAAATAAACTACATAGGTATTAAATTCCAAAGATTCAAAATTCCGAAAGCATCGTCATACTTCCAAATATAATTATTCTGAAACCCATGTTTAATTTTTATTTTTTTCATAAACTTACACTAACCTATCATAATGAATCGTATGCTTCCTATTACCCTGTTTAGTAGAATAATGGAATGGAATTATGAAATTTTAGAATAATGATTCTTTGGGGATTATAACTCTTCGGAAAATAAATTAATAAAGAAAGTGTTTATAATTAATCAGTGGTGAACGGTGTTGGTCACACATACTGTATACAGTTCTACTTTAAGTAAATAATTAAGTTACTTTGTAGTGACTGTTTGTTTACCTAAATAAAAAAATAAAAAAAAGGGAGAAAATTACTTTACACTCACAATAACAGATGAAGTTAATACTTCAAATGGTGGAACTTATTCATAGAGTGAACTATCAACTTGTATAAACTGTCTATCAATCGTATGGTGTGCGCAGCTCAGATACAGATTTCACTGCATTAAACATATGTGATCATTCCATGCACATTTTAATGAGAATTTGATGAAAATGGGCGAAACATATTCCAATTCACCAGGTAATCAACAAACTGATTAATCTTTTAGAGCTAGTCTCTATTATTTAAATAATATTACCACACCTTTCTTCGGGCAGTCGTGTAATAAATGACACGCAAGAAATATACAATGTACAGTCAACTGTAAAAATATAGGTGCAAACAAATTTCCTTCTGCAGTGGCAATAAATTTCGAAAAGAACTTCGTACCATATTTATGAAACGATTTATTCGACATCTGTTTTTGCACTTGACTGTACTAAACAAATAGGTGTTTTTAGTTAACACCAATGAAGCACAATTCTTGTTGCATCTCAACCACTACACAGGACTAGCACTGATTGAGTTTATCATAAACTAAAACCGACACGTGAATCACTGTTCACTATTGGACCGGTCCGACCAAGGCTTCCGTACCTTCATTTCGGAGACACTTAGTGAGGCGTCACCTCCGTAATACGCGGGCAATTCTTTTGACGAGTCCTTATATACTGGGTACCCGGTAGACCCCGCCTACGGCCGCACAAAGAAAGCAACTGGATAGGCCTCTAGTGAGCTCGTTTATGTGCCATGAAAACTTACAGAAAAGATTCCTTGCAAACCCAGTACTTTGGTTGGACTGAAGGTACAATTACTTATATCTGCGCGACCTTTGTTTCTCTCAGCCATTTTTTCTACTCATAGTTTTTAATAATATTCTTATTACTCATGTGCTTTAACTATTAGGCATTTAATTACTCTTTAAAGTCGGTCGCATTATTTGAAGATAAATTCGATTTACACGGTAAGTATAAAGGGTTAGCATTCCCTATGGGTGAGTATGAGAAAGTCGGCAATCATAAGAAACAGGAAAATATGACTAAGGGCCCAAGAAGCCGGTTTTAGAGTTAAGAAAGAATTAAATTTGCAGGTTTTCATTTATATGACGTACTTCTTTTAATAAGACAGTGTAGAGAAAAGCTAAACCATAATTTGCTGTAAGAAATCGACAATCCCTTTATTCATATAATATACTAGCTGATGCCCGCGACTTCGTCTGCGGTGTAAATTATAATTAGGCAATTAATCTTAATAGGCAATTCATAGTTTCTGATATTTGTTCATAAACTTTGTTGTAATTAAACAAAACCCTCAAATATTGGGCCCAAAACTGCACAATGCACATTTACCGTGAAAATCAATTCTTAAGTCCATTTAAGGATTATTACCAAAAAATTAAATGCACTTAATAAACCGCTTGTTACTTACACAAAAAAACAATCTACTAATTGCTATATGCTATGCATGGAGTTAAAAACCTTTTACTTTAAAAATTGTACGGGTCCCTAAAAAAACTTTCAACCCCTACTTACTCAACTCGTCTTCGAGATAAATTTTAATGAACCGTGAAATCATTTGAGTTCTATTCAGTTTAATCAGTTTTAGATACCCTACTTTAAAAATCATTTGGTCCCTTTATAAAGTTTTAGTCCCCATTTATAACCCTTGGAGATGAATTTCAAAAAATGGTTTAACATTTTTTCTGTACCCTTATTGAAGGATCTATGTACGAAGTGTCAGATTTCCTACTTCAAAAATCCTTTGGACCCTATACAGAGTTTCAACCCCCATTTAAACCCCTTTGGGGATAAATTTCAAAAAACTGCAATCACTTTTCTTTTCTTTTTTAGATGAGTTCAAGATCTACTACAAAAATCGTTTGGTCCCTTTACAAAGTTTCAACCCCCTTTTGATCCCTTTTTAGGGATGAAAAAACGGTAAAACCACATTTCTTTTTTCTTATTAAGGAGTCTATGTACGATGTCCCAGATCGCCAACTTCAAAAATCTTTTGGTCCGTATACAAAGTTTCGACCCTCATTTAAACCCCTTTGGGGATGAATTTCAAAAAAACAGCAATCACTTTTCTTTACTCTCATGGATGAGTTTATGTAAGAAGTTTAAGATCTACTATAAATACCGTTTGGTCTCCATACAAAGTTTTGACCCCCGTTTGACCCCTTCTTAGGGATGAATTTAGAAAAACGAAAAATCACTTTTTCTACTCTTATTGAGGAGTTTATATACGATGTCTTAGAGCTCCAACTTCAAAAATCGTTTGTACCCTACACAAAGTTTCAACCCCCATTTTAACCCCTTTGGGGATGAATTCCAAAAAACAGCAATCACTTTTCTTTACTCTTATGGATGAGTCTATGAACGAAGTTCAAGATTTACTACAAAAATCGTTTGGTCCCCATACAAAGTTTCAACCCCCGTTTGACCCCTTTTTAGGAATGAATTTCGAAAAATGGTAAAACTACTTTTCTTTATTCTTATTGAGGAGTTTATGTACGATTTCTCAGAGCTCTAACTTCAAAGTTCAAATTTTCAACCCCCATCTAACCCCTTTTGGGGATGAATTTCAAAAAACCGTGAAATGACTTTCCTGTACTCATATTGTGGAGACTATGTACGATATCTCAGAGCTCCAACTTCAAAAATCGTTTCAAGCCCCATTTAACCCCCGTTGGGGATGAATTTTGAAAAACGGTGAAATTACTTTTTGCAACTAATCTCCTAGTTTAAAAATCGTGTGGTCCCCATTTAAACTTTCAACCCCCGTTTTACCCCTTTTAGGGATGAATTTCGAAAAAGGGTGAAATTACTTTTCTCTACTTATATTGAAGGATCTATGTGCGAACTCTGAGATCTCCAACTTCAAAAATCGTTGGTGCCTATACAAAATTTCAACCCCCGTTTAACCCCTTTTGGGGATGAATTTCGAAAAACCGTGAAATTACTTTCCTACACTCATATTGTGGAGCCTATGTACAATGTCTCAGAGCTCCAACTTCAAAAATCGTTTTAACCCCCATTTAACCCCTGTTGGGGATGAATTTTGAAAAAAGGTAAAACTACTTTCTTAGACCTTTATCGAGGAGTCTATATACGAAGTCTCAGATCTGTAACTTAAAAATAATTTGGTCCCTAAACAATATTTCAACCCCCGTTTTACCCCTTTTAGGGATGAATTTCGAAAAAGGGTTAAATTACTTTTCTTATCTCATATTGAAGGATCTATGTGCGAACTCTCAGATCTCTAACTTTAAAAATCGTTTGGTGCCTATACAAAGTTTCAAACCCCCATTTAACCCCTTTTGGGGATGAATTTAGAAAAACCGTGAAATTACATTCCTGTACTCATATTGATGGGTCTATGTGCAAAGTCTCAGATCTCCGTCTTTAAAAATCGTTTGGTCCCCATTTAAACTTTCAACCCCCGTTTAAGCCCTTATAGGGATGAATTTCGAAAAACCGTGAAATTATTTTTCTGTACTCATATTGAGGAGACTATGTACGATGTCTCAGAGCTGCAACTTCAAAAATCGTTTCAACCCCCATTTAGGATGTTCCCCATTGGGGATGAATTTTGAAAAACGGTAAAATTACTTTCTTCGACCTTTATTGAGGAGTCTATATACGAATTCTCAGATCTGTAACTTCAAAATAATTTGGTCCCTATACAACATTTCAACCCCCTTTTAACCCCTTTTAGGGATGAATCTCAAAAAAGGGTGGAATTACTTTTCTCATGTCATATTGAAGGATCTATGTGCAAACTCTCAGATCTCTAACGTCAAAAACCGTTTGGTGCCTATACAAAGTTTCAACCCCCATTTAACCCCTTTTGGGGATGAATTTCAAAAAACCGTGAAATTACTTTCCTGTACTCATCTTGATGGGTCTATATGCGAAGTCTCAGATCTCCTACTTTAAAAATCGTGTGGTCTTCATATAAACTTTCAACCCCCATTTAACCCTCTTTGGGGATGAATTTCCAAAAACGGTGAAATTACTTTTTTTAAATTGTATTAAAGAGTCTATGTTCGAAGTCTCAGATCTCCTACTTTAAAAATCGTATGGTCCCCATATAAACTTTCAACCCCCATTTAACCCCCTTTGGGGATGAATTTCAAAAAATCCCTTCTTATCCCTTACTTACGTTATATAACCACCCTACTGTGAAAATTTCAAGTTCCTAACTTCAGTAGTTTCGGCTGTGCGTTGATCAGTAAGTCAGTCAGTCAGTCAGTCAGGACTTCTTCTTTTATATATTTAGAAGATTAGAAGGACAGAGCCCTGAAGTTCTAACTGGAATATGTATCTGTTTGATATCGATAAATAGATCGCACTGCCTCGGAGCATTATCTGGTAGTTAGCCGAAAAACTAATTCACTACTACTATTATCTACAAAAAAACCGGTCAAGTGTGAGTCGGACTCGCGCACCGAGGGTTCCATACAAACTCGTCAATAAATACGTGAATAATTCAAGATAAACTGTATGGAGGGACAAACTTAATTTTGCTCTTGAATAACTGTTGTCCCCATACATCGACCCCACAAATTTGATCACATGATTTCTGGACGAGCCCTAATAGGTCATTTACGGCCCGCAGAACCTACGTATATAAACATCATTTTCGAGCAAGTGTGATGAAAAGAATTTTGAAGTGTCAAAATACAAGATCTGCCGCCATAATGCAAAAGGGCACATCTAACATTTTTTTTTCGACACTGAGTTCTATACATATTCAGAATCAGTAAATTTCACTGATTCCGAGTATACTACTCAGTGTCGAAAGAAATGTTAGTTGTGCCCTTTTGCGTTATGGCGGCAGAGATACTGGCCAAGATATTTCGAATTAGGGACCGTTTTGCAGTGCCATACTCGTATGTGGCTGGCCTAACTCAAGTCTCAAGTACTTACGTTTTATAAAATCTTTGCCCTAACGTTTTTTTATTTGGCCTATTTGGAGCCCCATTGCTGGGTTCTCTCCTTCGACAGCTCCCTATCTCTGGCCAAGTTTTGCCATTCCTTTTGGAAACTAGAGTCTGTGCGGAAAGAGAATAGGCGTGGCGAAAAACGGAACTAACCTAACCAGTATGGCCACAGAACAGAAAATACGGCACATACGGTAGAAAAGCATTACAGCGCCCCCAAATCTAAATCCTATTCTCTTCCCGCACAGACTCTATCTAGGTTTTCCCACTATTTCCGTTTTGGTCTGCCTCTGTTTCAATATCCATCTTCCGAGGTCCAGTCGGTAATTGACTACCTTGCTCCATATGTCTGGATGTATTCGGTAGACATCTCCAGGCCAGGCCAAATCAAACGGCTAGCAGCCAAACGAATAACAGTGAATAATCGTGAGTAAACTAGAGCCAGCGCATTAGATCAATTAATTAGCAAGTATTAGTTATCCTATTTCTACCAGCATCATTATTAACCTTCATCTCCATCATCATTATCATCGATTTGCGTAACCATATAATGGTGCCCGTGATCGATACAGATCACGAGTGACATTTGCGTACACATACTGAGCTACCAACCAAAAGATAAAGACCTCATGTGTGTTCAAATTTCATAGACTCTTCGGATCTTTTAAAATGGACAGTAGCGACGGCCTCACGCTGTTCGCACTAGCTGACATTTGTGCGATGCAGAACTCGTTCGGATGCTTGGAATAAGTACCTCTAGTATTCGTTTGGGCGTTAATAAATGATCCGTGTTATATTAACGGTTATCTATAATAATACATGTACAAGGAAAATGGTGTCGTTTTGTTATGGAATAAAGAATAAAGTAAACCAATTTTTTATTTCGAAATTTCTAGAAATTATAATCACTGCCTTTCCCAGAGAACTACCTCGCCGAACAACGTAAAAAGGAGTTTTCATCACACTTGCTCGAAAATGGTGTTGTTACACGTAAATGACCTATTACGCCCTAGGGCGTAATGGTTTTTTTTATTTGAATACGCTGTTTCGTTTTACTCTTATTTGTCATGCTTAAAGGAACTTAATTTTTTAACTTTTATCACTGAAATATTTATTTAAAGAGAACTGTTATTGCAAATACATGTAAACACATATTTCGGTAACATTAATTAAATGTTTAAATAGTGTGTTTCAGTATTTTGCTGATATAAAATCAATTAAATTGCCGTTTTAGGTCTTTACCGCTATGGTTTCCGAACGTGACTTGACATTCACATTGTCTATGGCTATACCTATGTCACTAATGTCACTTTCTGTTTTAAAATTTTCTCATACTGGCTGGATTAGTAAGGTTATTTATTTATTTAGATTTCCTCACAGGTGTGATGAAAAACATTGTGTGTGCCACGTGTGTTTGTAATTCCTTTACCGCCCGAGGCAAACACAATGTTTTTCATTAGACTTGTAAGGAAATCTAAATAAAAAGAACCTTACTAATCCACACAGTATCAGAAGAAAATGTTAAAACAAAAAGTGACATTAGTGACATATATCCATAGACAATGCGAATGTCAAGTCACGTTCGGAAACCATAGCGGTAAAGACCTTTAGGTCTTTACCGCTATGGCCATTTTAGTTGATTTTATATTTGCAAAATACTGAAATACACTATTTAAACATTTAACTATTGTTACCGAAATATGTGTTTACATGTATTTGCAATAACGATAAAAGTTAAAAAAGTAAGTTGGCATTTCCTTTGAACATGACAAATAAGAGTAAATCAGAACCAGCGTAATCAAATTAAAAAAATAGTAATAGGTAATTTACGGCCCGCAAAACCTACGTGTAACAACATCATTTTCGAGCAAGTGTGATGAAATAGTACATTGTGTATCAAGGGCGGTAAGTAAGGAATTACAAACGAGTGTTTGATACAAGGCCGAGGCGAAGCCGAGGGCTTTAATAACACGAGTTTGTAATTCCTTTACCGCCCGTGGCACACACAATGTTTTTCATCACACTTGTGAGGAAATCTGATTAAAATAACCTTACTTAACCTAAATAAAATTGTAAAACTGACAGTGACATTATCCATAGACAATGCGAATTCACGTCACGTTCGGAAACCATAGCGGTAAAGACTTAAAATGGTTGATTTTATTTTTGCAAAATACTGAAATGCACTATTTAAAAATTTAATTAGTGTTACAGAAATATTTGTTTACATGTATTTGCAATAACAGTTCTCTTTAAATATATATTTCAGTAATAAAAGTTAAAAAAGTACGTTGGCGTTTCCTTTGATGACAAATAAGAGTAAAACAGAACCAGCGTTTCAAATTTAAAAAGAAAACCATTACGCCCTAGGGCGTAATAGGTCATTTACGGCCCGCAAAACCTACGTGTAATGACACCATTTTCGAGCAAGTGTGATGAAAAAACATTTTCAATCCACTCTATCAGTAAAATGAGGATATAGCCTATTTTTCCCCATGGGTTATATAAATGTGACAAGATAGATAAACTGGCCTTTGTAACTACTGGCTGAATAAATTTATTCATTGACAGATTTACAGGAAATAAATAATCGTTTGACAATTAAAATTATAGGTTATATTTTTAAACGGTAAAAAATTTCAATATTCATTAATTAAATAGTATTGTTATAGTAAGAAATGAAATGGTTGCACCATTAGAAGATAGTACATGAAATAGACAACATTGGTGTAACGACACAGGGATGTCCGGTAAATGCCAGTTTATGTTCAATACATTTTTACGCAACTACAACATAGCTATAAAAAAGGAAAAAAACCTGGACAAGTGCGAGTCCGACTCGCCCACCGAGGGTTCCGTCAAAATACTTTAAACTAAGACTATATTTTTTAGGATTTAATTACAAATGTATAGTTTTCAGATTTTTTCCCTATACTTACATTACAGTATAAGACGGTATTACTTCCCAAATTTCATAGTTCTAGGTCAACGGAAAGTACCCTATAAAGTTTGGTTTCCTTGAGAGTGTCGAAATATACGTTTTTTGTGGCATAAACGGCCATATATTTTTTTACGTTAACCAAGAAATTTGATTTTTTTAACAGCTTCAAGGCACCGTAGACTTGAGTATATGGTTTAAATTTCATCTCGATACCTCCACGCGTTCCCGAGATAAAGGGTCTTGACTCTTGACAGACGGACTGACAGACGGACGGACAGACGGACAACAAAGTGATTTTATAAGGGTTCCGTTTTTTCCTCTTGAGGTACGGTACGGAACCCTAAAAAAGAAAAATATTGTATTAAAGTCAAAAGTGTTACTGCAGGCATAGTAGAGATATACTGATTTATTGGGGTAAGCTCCACTGCACCGCGTGTTTTCCCCGCGCGACAATTATCAGTACTATCACCTATTTTATCTCTTCATACATTTCAGTGCAAGAGAGACTGGTGGCAAAATATTCAATTCAGAGATTTTCTACTATTTGTTTTTGATTTGAATAAAAAGGATTTCAAATACATCTTTAAAAAGGCTTTAGATTATTGAACACTTTATAAATTATAACTAAATTTTACTTGCAGCATACGATTTATCCCAGCCTAGCCTCACCCAAGAACTCAGCCCGAAACTTAGGAAAAAACGTAAGTTGAAATACTTAAATAAAACCAGATATTATCTGATAAACAATACAACTATACAACTAATTCATAAAAAAGGCTGCGTACTAGATTTGTATACATTAGACTCCAGAGTAAGTTGACGTAGTTACCCCACATGAGTTTCTAAATCTATTTGATAGCATAACATAAACGCGGCACGGAGCAAAGCGAAGTAAAAAAAGTCATCCATCACTACCGCTAGGTAATTTCGATATCAAAATCATGCGGACTTTTATTAATGAACCGGCGGGAGGAAAAGATTTCCCGGCGCGCCGCCCCCACCGGGTTTTCCTTTCAGCGCTTCAGTAGCCCGGCGGCCGCCGCGACGTGCACTCGCGCTCCGTCATTACACCATATACACTGTTTGTTTACCATTAGACGACATTGCTCAAGCAAAGGACTACACAACACGTCAAGTACGTGCCACGAAATTTGTTCAATTTGTGCCACATCAGGTTTAGTTGCGACCCATACGTTGAGATTAAGTGCCGTTGCAAGCACATTGTTATGTTTTGACCTGAATTCACCCCGACGCCGCTGAATTTTGTGTTTCACTGAAGGCTAACGATTTCACATACTAGATGGTTAGGAACGTAGTTTTATGATGTTAAATTTACTCAGTTAAATGTCAAAATGGTCACATAAACATTAATAAGAAAATCATTTCATAGATCCATTTAAATTTGCAAGGTTAAACAGTAAATCACCTGTCTTGTTCAAAAACTCTTTTCATATAAATCAGTGCCAAAACACAAGCCAGAGAATTCTTTTCTAATTTACTTCATCTGCTTGGGATGTAATTACTTTTTTATTTCACTCTCATGGTCACAGTCCCAGTCAAAAATAAACAAACCTAATTTTAATTACTTACCACCTGCCACGTCACTCTCAACTCTTGATATTTTACAGAAATTTGTTTATTCCACGCCATCCACAGGTAGATTTCAATCCAAAGTTAGCACCAATGACCGATATGTGCGTCAAGAAAACTTATTTGAACCGAAAAGTTAAATTTCAAAGCTTCACCGCTCTAATTGCAAAGCTATTATGTATTTATAGACAGCTGACGAACTTGAAATAACGTCGAAAAGTAACAGTTGTGTTGCATTGCTAACATTAACTACTCCGAACGCTATTTTAATGTTATCAGTAGCGTGGTGACAATGAAACGCGATTCTCACTGGTTTGTCTATTTTAAGGCAAGGCATTAGAAGGACTTTAGTCTTTGGCATTTTTTTGGAAAAAAAAAGCCGAATCGGTTTCAGCTTACCTAAGGATAATGTTGACGTCACGCCACTAAAGCTTCGAATACCGATATTTGTAATATGGGCGCCGGGACGCCGGTGTTGCCCATACACCCATACAAATATTACCGGTATTGGAAGCCTTAGTCTACACCAGTTACGCACTGCTGCAATTATTTTATGTAATAAACGATCATCTTAAGTAGATTAATCGTCAACGTCCCATAACAGTCGTCGTTCATAAACTCAGAATTTATTAGTAGTTAGTTGATTTTTGGGAAAAGTTTTTGTGCATAATTTATAATTATTACAGGTGTTAATGCACTACCTAAGCGGCGCGACACTTCTAGTTTCCATACCAATATTTTGCAGTGTCGCGTTAGTGCGTTTTATCTCATACAATTTCATACAAAGAATAGAAGTGTCGGTGCTGCGTTTGCACCTTTAACGTCACTTATTAAAATGCACGGTAGGTCCCCAGTACAATAATAAAATGGGGTGTGTTTGCTGTCAGCAAATCATATAGAGATAGCGTGTGTGGGTGTTTAAGCCAGTTATCGAACCCGTTCATATAACCGTCCCACGCAATCCTTGGGCCGCCAGATCCATCAGCGGCGATTGAAATGGGAAGGGTGATTAGCGGTACCACCCAGTAGAATTCGATAACAAAATAACGGGTCGAGCTGCTTCGTGAGAAGACAATTCTATCCTACCAAACTAGGCACGGATTAAAATAAGAGTAAACATAAAGATGAAACTGATTAATAAAGCTAGGATTTAAAATAAAACATAATTGCCTACTTACAAATAAAACCAAATCTTATATTCCCAAATATACTGCTAACACTGGCCGGCGTTAAACTACAGTAACATCGTCTTTATAATGAAGGAGGTCATCAAATAATCAAAATCGAGCTTTTACCAACGCGTCCAAATTACTTGTGTTAGTTGAATCGAATTGATTAATATTTGCATACTATTTGAAAGCTTGGCAGTAGCCCCATTATTTGACACTAAGGCATCATAAATAACTAACTACTTGATTGCTAATGAGGCTGGAAGTGGCGATTTGCCGTGCATCATGCCCACGGCGTCAACAACGACTATAGTTACGTCAGCGTATACCTAATGACAAATCAAGTTAAATAGTTATTAGCAAAGTTTATATCTTTTCGCTTTCCTGCAAAATGGACTTTTGTTTTACTGCGTTGAAAATTTAGTATCAAATTTTCTTTACACCATTTAAAAACAATTAGTCTATAGTTAGAAAGCATGCACTCTCCGTTTAATACGAATTTGCAACAATAGGATTACGTGCTTAGTACACTTCGAACTGAATTCGAGGACACCAAAGTTCAAACTAAGAATTAGGGATTTATTTTTCTAACTTAAGAGTTTGAACATTTTGTCCGTTGAACAGCACATCGCATGGCGGACGAGGCGGCGGCGGACTGCCTGTTCGAGCGGTTGCGACAACATCAGCAACGCTCACCTGATGCCACGGAGGTGGCGCGAGCCATTACAGCCCGCATCAATGCAAGACTTACCTCCCATGGTGAGTAACAATATTTCTTCCGTGTTGAACACATTGAACAGTCTGCTTGTTTAAGCGGCTGTGGCTGCATCAGCAGAGCTCCACAGTGAGTAGCTAAGGGTTGGTTGTGTAGAATATATTGTGCAACAGACTGCCTATTCAAACGGGTACGGCAGCATGAGAAGCACTCACCTAACGCTACTGAAGCGATGATTGAACCAGATGCCACGAAGATGGAGCGCACCGTTACAGTACGCATAAAGGTAAAACTTACCTTGCATGATAGAGCAACTACGACGGCATCAACGTAGCTCACCAGATGCGAAGCTTGGGCACACATGATCCGAAGCTTGCGCAGTAAGCGCATTCTATCTCTTCACAATTGCTTACAATGCATACATAGTCGAATAACGACCTGTTTGTTAAAAAAATTGGCACTGCATTCTTTTCTATCTTTGCTCTATATCTGAGATTCTGACTTATTAGTATGCAAGGCAAATGCTAGCAAGACATAATATTCGTCAATAAGCTTTGATCATTAATGTTTTTTACCTTTGATGTGTTGACATTACAGGTCGACTAAACTTGTGCTTATGTACTTTAAAATCTATTTCTACATCGTGCTATTCTATATGCACAAAAGATGCAAAATCTTAGGTACCCTAAATGGACAATAAGGCTTTCTTAACGAGTTATCTAATTCTTTTCGTGCAACATGCAATCGTCGTATAAATTCTCACTGCATAGCATCGTGATTAAAATTCAGCTTACAGACGTTATTGTGAAAGTAAAAAATATAGCCGCGACATGCAGTTGTATTGTATTACGCTAGCTAAAATCTGTATTGCCTTTTTCACAACAACATGGTTACGTCTCGAACAAAAAACATTTTTTTTTATCATATGCTCTAAGAAACAGCAGGGTATTGCTTATTTTGTAGACGAGGGCTTTCAAATAGTATGCTATGATCATATCCCCTTATCTACGACTAAAACATGTAAATGCCGGCACGTTTCCATACCGTACATAGCCTATCTTCAATGCCGTTATCGAGTTAACTTAACAGCAACTGTTTCCTTACAGTTTAAGGTCGCCGTAATAACTATCTTTACCATCGCATGTATTTAATCTGCATAAAGATGCCAATAAAATGGAGCTTCAATCGAATAACGTCGAATGCAACTTTGAAGTTTATTAGCTTACGCTACTTTATTGTTACAAGCAAGGTGGTGATTTCCTGAAGTAGGTATCATAAACCCTCTTTCAGCAAGTACTAACGGTTGACGTCGATTTACATATGGAGGGCCGTGAGATATTCTCATTATGTGTACATTTATATACGGGTATACCGAAATAACCAGAGTTCGTGGACTTACATTTTCACGGCTTCTTTAGCGTGTCGTTAAGTCTTGTGGCCAGACATTTTGGAAGTTTCCAATCTCCTTTCAAGACTAGACATCGCTTGTAAAACTGTTTTAACTTGATTAGGAAATAACTACGACGGTACATGGCATTTAGATTTAGCTATCTCGATTTTCATTTTTTTCTGAAGTTTTTGTCATTTAAGTAGATAGCGGTGATTCGGTACTGAAGAGTAGGTAATTCACAAGTTCACCGTCACTGCCGTCACGGGTCAAATTATATTAGGAACTAGATTAACGGTAAAAATATGAATAATAAATAGTTGCAATCCCTAACATTCTGATTGGATAGCACAAACATTGAACACACCTTCATGACTAGTAATATCTATTGTAATATGAAGGCGCATAATTTCGGCTTACTCCTACATGATGTAATCAAACCATTAAAATCGCTCTAACCACAAACATTAGTTGTTCAATCATTAATGTCAATATAAATAATATTCTTGAGTGGTTTAAACATTGTCATGCCAAACAATGAGATAATAAATTTTCTAAAATATTTTCCTTGTGGATTATTAATACTTCGTGGGATTCAACGTAGGAGTAGGTACATATATTGAAAGAATATAGTTTAAAAAAGCAACAACCAAAATTACTTACATTGAAAGACTTCGGGTATTTCTAATTTAACCGATTTGATAAGTAAGTACTTACTTAATGCATAAATGTATCCTACTGTACCTATACTCGTATGATGGATTTAATTTTATTTTATTTTTAAATAAAATATTAAAACTGGAACGGCAAATCCTGGTAAGCACTAATATTTATGTGATCAGTGGGTACGTACGCGTATTTGAGTCATGATTCTGAGTCATGATGTGTCATATTTATTTATTTATCTCTGTAAGTATGTATATCTTCGTACTATATTATATCATGGGTATATCATACCATTGATTTTTGTACTGCTTCTGTGTGATTTTATGTGCAATAAAGTGTTTACATACATACATTATCTGTATTTTTTTTTAACTAACTATATATATTTTTTGTGTATTTGGAAAGACGTGACTAAAAGTTTGACGACCGCTTTAGCTTAGTTGGTAGTGACCCTGCCTACGAAGCAGGAGGTCCTGGGTTCAAATCCCGGTAAGGGCATTTATTTGTGTGATGAGCACGAATATTCGTTCCTGAGTCATGGATGTTTTCTATGTATTTAAGTATTTGTATCTATTAAATATATCGTCGTCTAGTATCCATAACACAAGCCTTATTGAGCTTACTATGGAGCTAGTTCGATTTGTGTAAGGTTGTCCCCTAATATTTATTTATTATTATTATTATTTATTTATTTAAAAGTCAATCGTGCTATATTAATTTACGTATTAAAATACCCCTCAAAATCGATCGACACACTTGTGTCTTAGTCTATACCAACGACCGTAGGAGTCGGTATTGCACATCCCTGCGGGACGCACGGCGGCCAATACTCCGATAAATATGAACAAATTCCTTTTAACTTAGAGGCAATCCTTTTGAATAACGTTCGCCATTTCAAATGCATATGTCTAGACCACCAAGCGTGTATTACCCCCTGTATTGTATGGAGAAGTTCTCTTAACGACTGCATGTTGGCTTCTCGCCAACCGTAATTTTGACGGCATCTCTCACTACTAGCTTACAAGAATACAAGATTTTACTAATTGAGCCAGTTCGTACCGAACTGAAACAAACGAAGGCAGCTGTTCCAAAATTTGCGTAATGCGTGACTGTGATAGATGAGTGCCAATTTTATTGTTGTATGTTGCGTAAGACATTAACAACGTATTTTATTTAATTCTCCTAACGTTTTAATCCATACTATTTATCCATAGTCGTTAAGGTCGTATGGTTATTGATCGATGAATTGAGAAATGGCAGTTTCAAGAAATAATTGACTACAACAATAGCTCAATTGACTATAATAAGGTACCCAACCTATCACCTTTTACCTCATTAAGTTCCTAAGCAAAGTTAATCCTCGTGTCCTTACCAACGCCATTTTATGACCGGCAAAATAAAAACAAAAAGAAAGCCAACGAACAAAAACCAAACAAAAGTTATGTTTTAAAGCTGCGGTTTCAGATGAATACGTAAAGAATTAATATAAACGAATTCTAAAGAACAATACAAAGTGTCTAAAATTACGAAGTAAAAGTAAACAACACTATTATGATTTGAGCCACACGCTGCTCGGTAATTTTCGACGTTTCCACTCAGCCTATAATCGCCAGATCAGAAATAAGCATTTACATGGAAAACCAATTTAAAGGGTTCGCTGTAATTTCAACACGATAGCTGCTAAAAATAAACACGATAACTTCTAAGGGCACTTTTCAGCTGCATGCGTATAATTTAATTAAAGATTGTGAAGTTCTAAATTTGTGGTATAGTACTAACTTCAAATCGGTTTAGCATTGGAGCATCCCTTAAAACGTTAGGTCAGTCTTACTTATTAGTCTATATTTAGCTTAAAATAAGCTTATTTGGAGAATTGATGGTATTTTCTTTTTAAAGAACGATATTGGACATGGAAGGGTAGCGTGCACATACCGCTGCTTGTCAAGATCGTTTACGATATGATTTTAAAGCAACGCGATTTTATCCAAAAAACAAGGCTTATTTTAGAGAATATTTTCCATTTTAATCGTATATTTAATTTAAACTTCATTTCGCCCAAAGCAAACTTATCGTACATTTTTTTACCAATTAACCTTAATGCAATGTAGTTAGCTTTAGTAACAATTAAATTACTTACAAGATCATTATTTCAGCTCGTTCAGCTTTAGTAACCAAGCTCGTCGCTTCGGTATACCTACGTTTTCACGTTTAATGTATATTATACTACGTAACTCTGAGAGACAATACCGTGTAATTTTTCATAATGTCCTATCGTGCCTCCCTCGCTATTAAACAATAAAGAATCAATTTCAGTCAGGCAAGCTTATTTCTTTTATTCGGCTGTAATATCGCGCATTTAGGTGTCGCTATTGCAGCAGTATCGCGTGCCGTGGCTCAATAGCTCGAGTTTGGTGCAGTGGGCCCTCGTCCAAAGCGCCGAACCGTGTGCCCCACCAAGTGTTACCATTAATTTATCATTGTGTCGAAGGGACCTCATCGTTATGTTTATTTATCGTAGTACCGGCAGTACCAGTCGCAGCACTTCCCAACTTTTTATCACTCGTCCCCATCAGGCCCGATAAAGGTGATTTGATTAGTCATGCCACCGTCGCTGAATAATTAGGGGCCAAACGAAACGGTTATTGTTGGTTATAGACACATCAATTACATACATACCTACTCGTAAATACTACTTATTATTACTGTGGTGACATCAACAACTATTAGGTAAAAAAAATATTACCAATAGCGTAGTATTGTTTTATATCGGAGCTATCACGACAGCATTGAACATTTTTCGACCACTCTAATTTATATCAAACAACTGAACGCAATAAAATTGTCTTACGGTTAAGAGCGATTAGTGCAGAGTACCGTAGCGTAGCGTATCTACATTCTACAGGTGTAATACATTGATACCTACAGCATATTTCAGACTTTATTCAACACGATACTGTTTACCTAACTATCTACGATTTACGATCGTCTTCCTTTAAATAAAAAACTGGTCAGCCAATTTTTGCCTGGAAAAATTATCGAAACCCAAGGTCATGTCACGGCTGTTCAGAATATTATTTTATCAAAACATTTCTCCATTTTTAACCGACTTCCAAAAGAAGGACGGTTCTCAATTCGTCTGTATGTTTTTTATTTTTTTTTTTTTTATTTTTTTTTTGTGTGTTTGTTCACCGATTACTTGAAGACGGCTGGACCGATTTCGAAAATTCCTTTTTTGTTTGAAAGGGTAGACTTTCGAGGTGGTCCCATTGCAACCAAGTCAGGATCTGATGATGGAATCTTGGAGAAATCGAGGGAACTCTTCAAATATTATAGGCACACATATAGCGATTTCGGTATTTTTCGTAATTTCTTGTCCATCTCTTATTAGCAACAAGTTTTTAGTGTTAACCGACTTCAAAACAAAGAGTAAATTTGTATCTAGGTTTCTTCCCCGATTACTTGAAGACGGCTGAACCTATTTGGAAAATTCTTTTTTTGTTTAAAAGGGTATACCTCCGAGGTGGACCCATTGCAACCAAATCAGGATCTGATGATGGGATGGGATCTTGGAGAAATCGAGGGAACTCTTCAAATATCATAGGCACACATATAGCGATTTTGGTATTTTTCTTAGTTTCTCGTCCATTTCTTATTAGCAACAAGTTTTTAGTGTTAACCGACTTCAAAACAAAGAGCAATTTTTATGTAGGTTTGTTCCCCGATTACTTGAAAACGGCTAGACCGATTTGGAAAATTTTTCTTTTAACTAAATAGACCTAAGTCTATTTTTCAAAACAATATTTTTCCAGCGCCACTAAAAATTAAAAAATAAAGTAAATTTTTAAAACAAAAAATAAAAACCGACTTCCAAAAACTTAAACTAAAAACCAAAAAATAATATCTTAATCACCCCAAAGAAATGGATAATCAACGATTCATATATACGGGTGGTTCCACAAAAGTTGGGTAACTTTGTGTTCCAGTGGATTTTTATTTAAATTTATATTAATCACCCAATATTAAAAATGTCTGGCACATGAAACAACCGACTTTTTATTATGTCACTCAATTTAGCCTTACTCATATACTTTTTTAACACAAAAAAATTTAGTTTTCTCTCCTTTATATCAGTCCCTAGCCATGTCACATTTCCAAAATACTGCTTTCATTCGTCCGGTTTTAGTATGTCTAGACGATATTTGAACTTTATTTGACTTAAACACAATAAAAATTACATTGTCTTAATCACCGAAACGATTTAGTGAACAATATTAATTATTTTCATATCTTTTTATATAAGAAAAGTAGTGTCATCGATAGTTAAAGTCAGGCCCTAGCCACTCAGTAATTTCAAAAATACGCGGCAACCGAACAAAACCAGCGTTTTAAAACTGTTGCGTTCTGAAGTAACGACGTGAAGTTAGCCATACACGTGGGCTGTTCCGCGTCGGCCATCTTGACATCAGTGCGGTCGGCGTCGACGCTGAGGAAACACGTGCTGTGCCAGTCACTCTGTCAGCCCCTAGGTAAGTTGTTTTATAAAAACTTAATTAGTTGCTATTTTCTTTTATTTGCGTGTATATGCGATTTGTTTGTTCTGATGTTATAGCTATCTACAAGTTTCGGTATTTCTTTTTAAGAGTAGACTAAGAGTGATTTAGTTCTGATTCGTCAGTCCCTAGGCCATCAGGCCCCGGTCATAAATGTGACCAGGAACTGATGCCATGGCTAGGGCCTGTCGTTCATAATAGTTTAAATAGATTCGGCAATTGAAAACAATTCTGTTTGTTGTAGAATATGGCGCCTTGAAAGAAAATACCGTTGTCTAATGAAGAAAAAGCAAAACAAAAATCAGAACAGGCAAAAAAACGTCTAGAGAAAATAAAAAGAGATCCAGTTTTATTAGCAGAGTATAAAGAGAAAGAAAGATTAAAATACCTTAGAAAAAAGGACAGAGAAAATGCGTAAAGGATATGACTCCACATGACTGCACATTTAGAGCCAGTGCTCATAACGTTACCGTCAACTGTAGAAAATCTGCATTTCTTGAGTGATGGCCTTAACCCAATATAAAAACAAAACAATATTTTATATTTTGGGGTGTAGGATTCAAGATTTCTATCCGCTCGCTATAAAGTATTCATGGAATTTTCACGAGGCAGGCCATGGAAAAGGAGCTCCAGATGGAGTTGGAGCGACATGTAAACGTAGTGCAGACCAACTCATAGCACAACATGGTGACATAACAAACTTACATGACTTTGTTGGTGTACTGCGTGAAAAATGTCCGGGAATAAATATTTATATAATTGAAGATGTCGATATAGAAAGAGTGAATAAAATGATCAAGGAAGATGAAGATAAGCGGAAACCTTTTAAAGGTACGCTTTTGGTACACCAAGTCAGAGGCAATGTTTATATCCCCAATAAACTTGAGATGAAAACGCTGAGTTGCTTCTGTGATGATGTAGGCTGTGACCATTTTAGATTAGGGACTTTAGAATACCGGACCACCATAAATCGCCTTCAAGTATCTTCGGTATTCTCAGATTCCGAAGATGATATGCCATTAGCAAGCATGAGTCGTGATTGGCAAGAAATATCTAAGACAACAATACAATACAATACAAATATTCTTTATTGCACACCAGAAAAACATATTATAAGGGTACATTACATAATTAACATAACTTAAAGGTAGACAACAGGCGGTCTTATCGCTAAAAAGTGATCTCTTGCAGACAACCTTTGGGTGGCGGAATTGACGCAAAATTAAACCAGAAAGTAGGTGGTGCGAAGGGTAACGAAGCGAGAGCTAATTTAGTATCAAAAGTAAATACCCGTGAGGCCAAACATAAACATACATAAATAAATAGATAGATAAACCTACATATACATACATAAATACAAATAAATAAATAGAGGGTAATATTAACCGCAAAACAGACAGCAGACATTTTAAAGAAACAGTTTGGAGAAGTACACAATTTAAATTATGGGAGGGATAGGTAATGCTCTTTAATTTGACAACCTATGTCAGTGGAGATTATGTTTTGGTCAAGTTCACAGTGGGAAAAAAAGAATACCGATACGCTGCAGTTTGCTCTAAATATGATGATGAAGATGGAGAGCTGACAGTTGCATTTCTTGAAGTTTGCAACGACGATGGGACAGAATTCAAACTCAATGACAATGATATCGCTGACGTGCCTTACGATGATGTGATTGAAAAACTGCCAGTTACTAAATTAGTAATTAAGAGAAATATATCATTTTATAAATTTAACAAGGCAGTTAATGTATATGAGAAGTAAGACAAGTAACTAGGTATTATAAGATTTTAAGTATTGTTATCTATTGATAAAAATAATAACACTGCAACTTTGTGTTCTTAAAGTACAATTATTTAGAAGAAGAAAATATTTTTTTGTTCATTGTTACATGATGTTATGTTTCGTAAGATATAAGTACAAAATATGTTTAGTTTTGTGATCTCAAGTAATTTAAACTACTATTATTGTTGTTGTTAAGAAAGTATCTAACTACAAATACTTTACTAAAGACTGCTTTGTCTATAAATTGAATTTGATTTTGCAATAAATATGTCAATTAATAAGATTATAGTAAGAATTACTAAATAAATGCTGATTATATAAGATACACATGTGATTTTATTGTACTAACAATGTAAGGTGTCAGTCCCTATCACAGCCCGTCAGTCCCTAGAACACATATTCCAAAAAAACTTAATTTTCTCTTAAAATACCAAATAAAGTGACTGGCCTCTTTGGATATAAAAAGTAAATCATTATAAGTAATGCACTTTACTAAAAGTTTTCGAACTAGTATCTAATAACACCTATGGCAAAATTTATCAGAAAGTTACCCAACTTTTATAGAACCACCCATACATATACAGATATTTATAGTTTTTAAGCTGTTATTTTTGAAGTCGGTGCCAGTTAAGGAGCTCAGCATAGCCAGCTTTGCGTGGCAGTGGCAGGCACCGACTTCAAAAATAACAGGCTAAAAACTATAAATATCTGTATATGTATATATGAATCGTTGATTATCCATTTCTTTGGGGTGATTAAGATATTATTTTTTGGTTTTTAGTTTAAGTTTTTGGAAGTCGGTTTTTATTTTTTGTTTTAAAAATTTACTTTATCATAAATAAAAGTCAAATCTTGTAACAAATTATCGTGAATATCCTCCACTTCCCGTCAGAATGCTACGACGTGTTATGAAGCATTATGAGCATCTAAGCAATCAAAGATATTTATACACGTGCGGTGGTCTATTTCAGTCACGCTATAAATCTTCCCGAGCCTTGACACTGCACGCACTGGTCAAGCGTCTCTGTCACTTCGCACGGCAATGGCGGTGCACAAACTTCCTTGGATACCTATTGACGAGTTGCCAGTTAGGAAGTAGGAAATGAATATTTTCGTCTTTGTGACCCGAATCTGCTGGACACACTGGATGCTTTCATCTGGTGAAGGTTTGTTGCTTGGAATACTGAGTACAGATGAATGAAATGATTAAACTTTGATGATTTTCGCTTATTATGTACAAATCGGAATACAATACACGGTATACAATATAGTCATTAAACGTGAATATGACCTTATGTTAGATACCGAAATATCAAAGGCAAATAAAAACTTAATCAAATATTAACTTTTCAACAAATTAAAAATCCCAATAAAAAGTTTAATTCTATTGGAGTGTTATAAAGAAATGTTTCATCATTATTCCATTAGAAATGCTTAAGAATTTAGATTTAGAGGTTTTTTATTTATTGAACAATCATACGCCTAAATAGGCGTACTATAAACATTACGTACATTTATTATTCTGTTACTTCAAAGATTAAACAACAAAAACCAGTTTAGACAATTAATTGTACAGGAAGGCATAGCAATAAATATTTTCTCGTTAGCGGTCAATAAAAGCTTCTATTTCGATTAACCGATCAATCTCATTTCCGATATTGTTTAAGAGAGAACATTATCTAATAACAACATTCTGTAATTGTTGAAATGGCGCCAAACGCCATGAAATAAATGGCGTATCTAGTACGCAGCAATACTGACATTCGTTATTTGAGGTGTGTAATAAATTTGTAACCCGAGAATTAAGTAGCATCAACTCTGTACCTAGTGAAATCACTCGGCGCACATACTTAGTTTGATAAATATTTATTGAAGTTCTTTTGGATGGACACATTTTGAATGCATCCTGGTACATGTAAACCAGTGTCCACTACGTAAGATGCTGATGCATAATTTATAAAAAAACAATTTCCTTTATTTATCTTATATTTATGTGGATTGAAATAAAAACGACTAAATACATTTTAATACAGAAAAAAATTACTTTTATAAATGAAAGCCTACAAAAATAAAATGAACAACATTTTCTCTGCGTCTTAATAGTATCAAACTTTCTCATGCGAGCCAGTTGGAGTTCTTGCTCAGCTACAGAATTATTTACACTCACGGACAATAAATTCGGGTCGTTTTGTATATAATGGGGATGACGACTGGGTTAAAAATATATAATTCTATTTAGTCCGTCAGTTAGATTATGGAAAAATATGGGACACGTATTTTTTGGTTTATCAAAATATTAAAAATCGACAAAGTTATAGATCATCAAACTTCTGGAGTGGGGGCTTGTGACGTCACTCCTAGGTGAAAATTGTACCTAGGAGTGACGTCACTCGAACTTCTAAGCACTCTATCTTCGTCATTTTTTGTTTGTCAAACAAAAGAAAAAATACGTGTACAATATTTTTTAATAATCTAACTGACGGACCTAATAGTTTTTTTTTGTCGTCTAGCCCATTGTTCATAGAAAGTAACCCGAATTTATTGACCGTGAGTGTACTTAGTCCAAAAATATAAATATTTTTCTTAAATCAGAAACTCTCCTTTCTTTATAGACTAAAATCAAAAACATGTTTTGGAGGTGTAAAGGACCTCCAAACGTCGAAATACAAAATGGGAAACGTATGTTTCGCGTCGAAAAATAGACTATTAAGCTAAGAGTCATGACAACTAGCTACAGTATACATAACAGGTATGTCTTCAGTAAATTTATAAACGATAGAGGGTATCTACCCTTGTGACATGTTCTGTAATACGACTGTAACTTTATGGATTGGATTACATTTCGTTTTTGACTCACGCGTATGATAATAACTTACTAAAATGAAATAAATAGAAAATAACCGACTTCAAGCGAATCTTCTCAATAACAAATGCGCGCAAGTTGCTACATGCCCATGCAATAACAAATGCCCGAATCACTATAGGTCTACCTATATATAGTATTTGAAAAGTTCCCTCAATTTCTCCAAGATCCCATCATCAGTTCCTGATCTGGTACCAATGCAAGTTGGGAGGTACAGTAAGCCAAGAAAGTGGCCTAGCACAGTTGAATTCTAATACCACTCAATAAAGTCGAAATTTACACCAGTTCCAGAAAATAATTTTCCAAATCGTTCCAGCCTTCTTCAAGTAGTCGAGGAACATACATAAGAAAAACATTACAACGAACTCAGAATCTAGGTATCTCACTTTTTGAGTCGGCTAAAATACTTCCTACATTTTAAAAGTTTTCGCTACTTGTTCCGCCTTTTGAAAAATAAGGATAACTTGAAGAGCAACGAACGAGAATAAAGTTTCATTCGGAATGTTTACATACAAGTTTACATGACATTTTTTTAGCCTTGCTCTTTAGCGACGACGTGTCCGTTTTGTTACTATCAGATATCGTAATGAGTAATGCAAGTTTATATATTGTGAAGAGATAGTAATTGTGAGCATAATGTGGATAAGATATTTTTGAAATTTAATTTTGTAAATTTGTATCATAAGAAGTTAATGTGCTGCAAAAGTGTCACAATTGGACAGAGCCTTATTTAATTTCAGCTTTATGTTCCTTAAATAACTATATGACATTAAGAAACCTCGCCTTTTTTCTCACAACGATATTTTTTCTTGACTCTAAAATTGAATCCGTAGCTTCTCAAATCAAACTTTCCTATATCTTAACTTAAAGAGTCTGGCCAACCACAT
Organism: Eudemis profundana; assembly: GCA_947034925.1. Classification (NCBI taxonomy): domain Eukaryota; kingdom Metazoa; phylum Arthropoda; class Insecta; order Lepidoptera; family Tortricidae; genus Eudemis; species Eudemis profundana. Next base: position 18,234,745 of record OX344798.1, read on the forward strand.
TTGGCATTATCAATCTACAACAAAATGAATAGGCTATTTGATGATAGTTCAAATCAACTTCCTTTTATGAAGTGTCAAAACGCTCAGAAAGTACGCAGTTTAGTATGAAATACTGACTTGTGACGTCATGTTCAACATGGTACCTAGGTTAGTTCTGGTCATTTTTAAATAGTTGGTGGCACGAAAATGAGTGTCATTTTAATTTGGTAATTAGACTTAAATTAATTTTGATTGTTGCCAAATACTCTATTCTGTTAACATCAAATTAAATTTACATTTATACGAATTCCGTTTTTAAATCTGACTCAAGTTTTATTATCTCTTTGTCGCAGTGAATACCGAAAGGAATAGTTAGAAAGAGATAGTTATTTCATTAAAGATAAATAGTCAGAATATGCAATCAAGTCCAAGCGTCATTGTGACAGATGTCAAAAGGAGGGAATTTACCGCTTTTTCCGCTGCCAAACTGCTTGGCCTAACTCTATTAGGTATGTAGTTTCGGACTTTTTGGCTTTGGTATGATTTGGCCTGACCACGCATTCTTGAATGTAATATAAAGGGTAGCTGGCGCTTTTAGACGGCGCAGGCGTTTTCTAGCGTGATATAAAATTAAAATTACACCACCTATTCCGACCTCTGGTTATAATAATGTTTATAATCTACAATTTGATTTGTTTAGTTCATTTGGCATCTCGGGACAGGAACATGTTTACGGCGCAGCGTTGGCACCGTCCGCGTCGGTAATGAGTCGAGTGGTATGATTACAGATCATAACTGCTGATGTGCCCGATCAGTTGTTTGAGCTCATGCATTGCGATCGCCGTGTTATTCTTAGATTTTGGGATTAATTATAAAGCGTACTAATTTAGACAGTCAGCCAATTTGTATATAAAGTTATGTTAGACGTGGCCACTAATAGTTACTGTTCGATTTCGAAAAAACAGAAGTTTTTGTGAGGAAGAGAGCTTATCTTACCATTAATTATTTTCTTTAGAAAGGCATTGTCGTCGATTCCATCATTGCATCTAAAGGCAACAGGAGTAACCACTAAATTTTGTTTTTAAATAAACTACTTTCAATGAACCTATTTTGATAAGAAATGCACGAGTGACTATGACCAATACCCAAAATGCTATATGTGTGCTTCCAAGAACCATCCTTCTTTGTGAAAGTCGGTTAATAACGGACATCAAATGAAGCTATTCGATAAGAAATGCACGAGTCGCTATGGAAAATATCCAAACCGCTATCTATATGTGCGCCTGTAATATTTGAAGAATTCCCTCAATTTCTCCAAGATCCCATCATCAGATCCTGATATGGATGCAATGAAGCCACTTTGAAGGTGCACCAGCGGTTTGAAGAGAGTTTTTAATTTCTTTTGTAATACATTAGTCGAGCTCAAAATAGTTCGTAAAATAATTAAACATACGCTGGTGTGTCGCCCTTTGTCATTGTCAACTTGCACGATGTATCTAATAATTGCAACAAAGTTGCTATGAAATATAACAAGAATAGGAACTGTAAGGATTAATTATTTCATGACTGTTTACATCGGGAGCTATTAAAGCTCTTTAATATCATAATCAACGTTTATATTCTTGGCTTCCATCGGTCTGTTGCTATAGCGTCAGTGTTTTCTCGAACTGTGTTTTGGAGTTGCTCATAACAGTTTTGAAAAGCCTCAAATGATGAAATAGCCTCTCTTATTTGTGACTTTATTGAAGCATTCTAAGATGAAAATTGGTTTGAAACTGACTATCGACTTAATGCATTTTGATGTTGGTGCCGTAATGTTTGTGGTTGATGATGACGCGAGCGGTTCCTGTGGCATAGTGCCAGACGCACGACCGGGACGGACTGTCATTGTCGTAGCACTAGGCCATTTACTGCATTACATGTCCGTACATAAACACCTATACACTTGGCCTAATTTATGACCGCTTCCGTAATAAATTGTTAGCGTACCTTCGGTCGATAAATTATCCTAAATTGGAGACATTGATTAAAGATTTATTGTACTGCTAAAAATAGTTACAATCGTCATACTTTGTAAACACAGTAAATATTTATTATTTTTATTTCTATCTGCTTAATTTATGAGGTCACCCTTGGAAGTTATTGCAAAAGGAGACGGCAATTAAAGTATGTCTAGGATGTCTAGAGTATCTAGACTTATGCAATTAAAATATTACCTATTTCCTTTCGAAAACCTCAATAAAAAAGCTAATTGAGCACCTTCAAACGATTTCGATCGTGTAATTGGCGTTGGCATGCGTTATTAAAACTCGTCCGAGGACCAGTCGCGCTATGTTGACGTGGCCTATAGAGCAATTACAAAGTACGTACCTATCGTTATTTACGAAGATAATTTTAGATCGCAATGTATTGGAAAGACCACTAGTCGGCCTTCTTTGTGCTCCAGTTGCGAGAGCCGAACAAAGCATCTCGGATCTCGCGGAAGCGCGCCATCGCGCGGTCGTCGCCTGCGAGGCCGCCCCTTCCCTCCATCGGCCCTGCATCTGCACTTGTTTACAATATGCCTCACGTATACCGTACCCAAATAACATAAATTAAGTTATAAAATAAGTCAACATCATTTATAAAAAGTACTTAGGTAGGTACATTCTTAACAATACTGTGCTGGTTCTATGGCAGTGTTCACCAGTTAAGATTTAAAAAATCCAGTGTCCATTTTTGACTCATAAATCTCATAATCACTAATTTTGTTACAGATAAACATGTACGACAACATACTCTGGACAAGATATGGAACAAGCAAACCAATGCTTTATCGATGCTACTCACGATTTTGGAGGTAAGATTTCAAAGATACATTAATTTGAACTTTTGCCATTAGTACCCATCAGGCTTTCAGTCAAGCTATTACGGTTAATATGAACGCCGTATTTAATTTATTTCAGACGACGAGAGACGCTGCAACGTCGACGTACATAACAGCTATATTACGAGAAGCGTTATGTTTAAAGCAAGGAAAAGGAAAGAAATGTTCAGGTATGTCATGTAATTGTATGATATCTATTAATGATGACAAGAGTTTAAACAATAGTTAATAAGCTTTGATATAAATAGTTACCAAAATTATTTCATGAATTAGCTAGCCCTGAAGCAACAGGCAACAAGAAGAAAGAGGGCAAAAAGGCAGGCAAAGAAAACAAAGATCCTTTGCTCAAAAAGGGTATGTTGTAACCTTTTTAAAGGGTTGTTGGCTTTCTAACATTGAATTTGCAATTATTTATAATTAACACAATAAGTATTTACTTAAGCATGCAAATGTTGCTTTTAAGGCCAGGATCTCCTTAAATATTAAGACACCACCGGCGACCGACATCGTGCCTAATATGAATTTATTTACGAACAATATAACATTCGGCTGCAGTCGCGAGTTCGCGAGCGGTAACATGTCGTCAGTCGCAAGTGACAACCTGTACCTCTAGCGGTGTCCTGCCGTTTGACCAAAAGTCATTTGGCAAAATTACACTTGACAAACAACGTTTTGCAAAAAAATGTTTCGCCAGTTGATCATTTTATTACTAGTCATTTTACAAATGACTCACTTTTCCAAATGATCAACAGTTAAATTTACATTTTATAAATAATCATTTGACAAAATGAACATTTAGCAACTGAGTTATCAGACAAAATTACTCTTGGTCTAAAAACGTTTGGTACAATGTATTATTTGACAAGTGTTTCGTTTATTAATAAATCTAATAATAGATATGGTATGGGTCAAATTAATACACAGTATTTGGAAAAAGAGTAGGTTGTTAGGTTAGGTTAGGGTTTGAACTGCGTCCCCCAACAAAAACGAACTACTGACAGAAAAATTTGGTAGTTAGGTTAGGTTAGGGTTTAAACTGCGTCCCCCAACAAAAACGAACTGCTGCCAGAAAGACTAGGTTGTTAGGTTAGGTTAGGGTTTGAACTGCGTCCCCCAACAAAAACGAACTGATGCATTTAGACTAATCATGGAAACAACCTAGGTTGTCGGTTAGGTTAGGTTTGTATTATGACCACCAATAGCCATAATGCATGATTGCTTGCCTTCTATATAATCTTGTAACTTATGGCGATAAGAGGGTAGCAGAATAAATTACCCAACAGACTAAATCATAATGTTTGAAAAAAGAAGTACTTTTTATGAAATAACATTTTGTTAAATGACATTTGGACAAATGCTTAATTTGCGAAACATATTATTAGGTGAAATGAAAAAAGGTCAATTGAAATTTTATTGTTTAACACATTTGCCAAGTGTAGTGTTTGCTAATTAATCATTTGCTAAGTGAGTTTTTGTAAGATGATACTTTTGTCAAATGTCTCGTTTGCCAAATGATTATTTGGTGAAACGTTGTTTGTCAAATGACCATTTGTCAATAATTTTTTGGTCAAACATTAGTGAACCACCTCTAGCACAACGTGACGCACAACAAATATTCCGTATCCCTTTCCCTCCAATAAAGTGCGAAAGTGATGGTCATGCTCCCTTGAAAGACCAACCACAGCCTAACACAAAATGCCAAAATGATTCACACGATATTTTAATTTATCACAAGGACTATTAAAACTAGAATATTATGTTCCCTTAAAATTAGCTAGTTTTTTATCTTCCTATGAAACGTAGCCGATGTAACAAAAGAGTATTACATAACTAGAATGGGAGTCCGAAAACGAAATTCAAGCTGGTGTTGAAACCCAAACCCAAGCCAAAGTTCACACCGAAGCTGACTACGACAATGGTGAAACGAATGACGAAGTCAACGCTGATACGGATGTTATAGTCCAAGCTTTTGCTGCCACGGATAGCAAAATCAACGCTAACGTTGACACTCAAATCAAAGTTAAGCCCAACGCTGGCGACGATGCAGATGCATCGATCAATGCTGATTTGGGCACTTGTACTGATCCAGATGCTAAAGCTGATGTCAATGATAGTGCTGCAAATGTTAAAGTGGTTGCGAATACCGAAAAGGGCGTGAACGCTAACACGATAGCCTGCACTTTATCTCACGGTAATGTAGACGCCGACGCCAGTCGCTATACTGAAGTTGAAGCCGATGATGACACTGTAGGAGAAGCTCTTGTAGCAGATTATGTACGACGCTGTTGTGATAAGGGTGCGATTTATTATCATAGTAATTTCTGATTTCGCATTCGTAACATTAAGCTCCCTTTAAATATTATATCCTCCTTTTGAAATGTATGCCCCACAGTGACCAATTTTAAACAATCGTTAAGTAAAATGGTGGAGTACACATACGAGTACTAGTGCCTAGACCAGTGGTTCTTAACCCGTGGTCCCTGGAATCATCCGAAGTGGTCCGCGAAGCCTTTCTTTCTGCTCTTTCAGGCTAAATTATAGCGCGCGTGGCAAAAAAAAAACCAAAAACCCTACTCCAAACAGTTGGTGGTCCGTGGCAGACACAGATTTTCTCAAATGGTCCCTCATCACTAAAAGGTTAAGAACCACTGGCCTAGACTAAAATTACTTCTAAAAATAGCAGGACTCACTAGCACAGTATATAATATGCTTAGGTAACCAACCAAAATAAGCACATTGGAGCTCATTCTATTTATTGGAGAAAACCGTCAAAATGTTGTTGCCTCGACCAGTTTTTGTTACTGGCTCAAGTACGGATTCAGGAAGGCAGGGTAGAAATCACTCAATTTACACACTAAGCGCGCCGCCAATTGGTTGTAACAAAAATTGATCTGGCTCACTCTACAAGTTTAGATAATACCCCCTCTGAACTAGAAAGTAATTTTGTAAATATGTCTTGTGCGCAACATACCAGTGGTTCGGCCAGTGACATTTACAACGAGTTCACATAGCTTGACATTGTAAATATAAATTAAAGACATGGCATTGCAATATTAGATAACAGAATAATGAGGCAATTGTTGATTCAATGTCTATTTCACCGCACTGTGTTTTACAAGATTAACATACGCACGTAGACAATAGATGTATGTATGTTTGGTAGAAGCACGAATGCTGCGGGCTAATCCAATAACAATATTTGGCTTCTTTCGTCTATTGTCATGTAAATATTTCCTTATTTATTCCTTTTCTTTTAATTGCTGGTGGGGTTTCAGCCAACAACATCGCGAGGATGCAGTGTGCGAATCACTTCATAACGTTAAACGGGACCCAAATCATGATTCGCATCCTGGTTGCTATACATAGCAAGCGGGATGGATCGATCGGTGCTGATATGATGCTCCACGACCTAGTATGGATCATCGCCTCGCTGGCTCCAAAAGGTATGCTAACTCGTGGTGTTGATTTCAGAGAACAATTTGGCCCGCCAGCAGTGCGCTTGCGATTTTATAGCGATGAAGGGCACCCAATCTATCGTAAGGAAGCTGATCGGCGTCATGCATGACAAACGGGATCGTCACGCCGGGACCGAAGTGATCCTGCAGGACCTCATCTGGATCCTTTCCCCACTTTCCTCTAGAGGTTATAACCTTTCATCTTTTCCACCTTCAGATCCTTCTCATTCCAACACCTATACTATACTGCTTAATTGTGTTATATTAAGTATATAAATGCGTCCTATTAGTCCTGTACAACAAACTGTATGTTGTGTATTGCATTGAATTTTAAGATCGTAATATGATTTCCCAGTAAATTCTTACTATAATGGATTCTTCATTCCTTAAATACCCAAGTTTAACGCCAAACTTATCTTTTTCAGATCCTAAATTTGCATTGAAAGTAAGAACACTGGGCTGTGTAAGGACAATGCATCTAATATTTAAAGGCCATTACACGGACAATAAACTAGTTTTCCCGCTACTAGTAATATTGAAACAACTAGCCAAAAATTGTAAGTTGACCAATCCAAGTGTAAAATTTACATTTATATTTCATAATTATAATTTTTATTTTTAGAGGATTATAGAAAATCCATTACTTTTCTAAAAAAATTACAATTCGCTACTACGTTTTCTGATAAAATGGTTTCAGAGTCGACAAATATCTAAATAAGCCTAACTGATATCACAGAGACACATATGATAACACTTCTATTAGATCATAATCTAATAGATGATCATAATAACAAAAGACGTGAGAAAGAGAATTAAGATTTTGCGATGTTCATATAAAAAAAATCGTTTACTGATATTCCTGTTTCCAGCTGTGACTACAGCTATTCTAATCCGGGACGGAGTGGTGTCGACGTACGAACGCGTGCTTGTGAGTTTGGGCTTCATGCCCACGGCGCGCCTGCGCCTCTGCCTCGACGCAATCGACTACTTCAGCAAGAACAGTTGAGTCACCTTCCACAATAAACCATATATGACAGCAACACAGGAAAAATCTTTGAACTGGCATGATTTCGATCCTATACTATAGGCCGCTCGCGAGTTACGACTATTCGAGGACTCGGGAGAGTGTGTGAACATGTCACTGTCGCTCCCCGCACTCTTTTCGAGAGGGGTACAGTTTATTGATAGATTCGTCGAATCTTGGAAGCTCGCATGCGATCTGTATGTTAATGGCTCAGTATCCAGCTAACATGACGGTGATTACACAATGCCATTAATTGATTACTAGACACATTTATAAATTTATCATAATGTGACTAAGTATTTTAAATGTGCTAATTTACGATAATATCATTGCTCCGTTGAAAACACCGATACCCGCGAATACACTAGAATGTGGAATGTCACCGGATCAATTCGCATGATAATCTGTCGAATCGATCGGCTACACTCAATAGCACTAGGAATGATCATTACTATTGTTTTAATCGATACCCCAATCAACTGAAGATTGAGAGAGCCATTTAAATCTTATTCTTGATACTTTTACAGTATGATATTTTTAGAAATAAAGAATCATGTATATATTAGTTATATATTTAGTTTATGATTACTATACTCTACTTTTATATTTTTTGTTAAAAAATATAAATGGTGGAGGCCTTATCTTCGTTGATTGGTATATGATTGCATGTGATGTGTATGCAAGTTGAGTCACACGTGCGTAACTCACACAGAGGTGTGCTGCATGCAGATCGTGAAGACAGGCCTCTGTAGCGTGCTCCTCAGGGTCTTCGACCGCTGGGACCGCTACGAGGGCCGCATACGGCTGAAGATATGCGCCCACATCCTGAGGACGCTGCAGCATCTTTGCAATATAAGTACGTATCCACACAATGTTTCAACGCCTTTGACCTAATGAGGATTTAAATGGCATAGGATGATTTATTGATAACTGCTCGCCCCTGGTTGGATACCGGTCGCCTAAATATAATTTTGAAGATATTTTTAGTAATATTGTTGAAGGTATGATACAAATAGAAGAGTGTTGGGGTTAGTAATAAATTGACCAAATACTTATAAGTTATAATTCTATTAAAGACCATGGTGGGAAAATAAACATATATTTTCTGAGGAGTTGAAATCACTCGAAACGAGGAAACCGTAGGTAGTCCCATTCTGAATAAAAACTATGATCACGAATGCGTATGATGCCTTGTTATTTACATTTTTTGAAGACTAGTAAATTTCACAAAGCACATAAAAAATAAAAAAAATTGTCACATATTTTATATCATTTAGCATTCACAATCAATTGTCATTAGCACGTAATCCAAAAAGGATATAAATATCCACATTCCACTATTATTGATTCCAATATAAAGATGAAACACATGATAACTTGTGACACCCCACACCATTATCCGTTTACTCACACTATACAATACAATGTCATGTTGGTACTAGGTACTGATTAGGCTGAGAATGAGTTGGAACATGTTTGCTTGGACACAGAACAAAACGTTTAGAAAATAAAGGGACCCTGGAAATTCCAGTATTGCAAACGTGTACTTAGTTTTACTATTACTCGGGAATATCCCATATATACTATTTTCATAAATATTTCAGAAGCGGGACGTCGCTCCCTCTGCACCAAGAAGAATGTACAGACTCTACACCGATTCTGCTCGCAGTGCCCGGACGAGCCAGAGTTTGATGGTCTTCTTGCGCGGGTGTGCTCTGTGATCACGCTCTGCCTCAAACACCAGGCGCTGCCTGTGCCTGCCTGCAATCCTGCTACCTTCAATCTCAATCCCATACTTAAAGGTGGATGCTATTAATACTAGTAGTTCGCCCCGATGCTCGTGACTTTAACTCATACAAATAGAGCCAACAATGAAAGGTTTTCCAAATCAAAATGTTCTTAAATATGTGGGTGTACAACTGTACATAAAACAACGTTATAATTTACTTCAGGTACTAATGATTCATGGCCATGTCATGAAGATGATGAAGATGGAGCTAATTCGGACTGCAAGACGATCAATTCCGATCTCGAAGATGATGGACCTGATTTAGACCTAGAGGCTACCGATGAATACGCAGACATTGAGTTCGACGACTCTGATAATAAACTAGAGTCAAGTGAGAAGGAAATAGAAAAACCCCTTAATTTAAAAACTGAAAGTATACAAAGTTCACTGTTCTTTAGTTCGAATGAGAGAGATATAGAAGACTTAAAAAGGTAAACAAATAATTACAATAAATTAGCAGTAATTAGCAAGGTTGCGTATTGGGCCGCTGTGGACCCAACTAGCGACGACTAATTCTTTACTGGCCTTTACTTTTTTGGCCAGTAAAGAATGAAGTGGCCAGTTACTGGGAATTCGCCTATGTCTCTTATTATTAATAATTATAAAGACTACAAATTTAATTTTATTCGTTACAGATACTTTATATTTTTTAAGGAATTTGGTTCTTACAATAAACAAGTAAAATTAGTGAAGAGCCGCTCCAATTCTAGAGGGTCGATTCTAGAGGAATTCCTACAATCTCAATCTAATAAAAGCATATCATCATCTCTTAATTTATCACCGGCTGCTGCAGACTTTGATAGTATATTTCCACTGCAAAACCTAGTACAACCGTCCTCACTATTGCAAGCATGTAATAAAATTCACGAAACTACATGTGAGTATTATTCGGCATTGCTAAACTGTCATTCTAATTTAAATATCGAGCATCTTACTGATTTTTATTCGTTACGGTATAAAATAATCAAGATCTTTACACATTATTTACGTTTTAGCTACGACCTCCACGTCATCCCTGAAGATACACAAGGACCTTTCAAAGTTCAGCTCGTTTGCACAGGTGTATTGCACAATAGCATCTCGTGTTAGGAGCGTGATTCCGTTCGTGAAGGTGGCATTTCCAGATATGCTCGGTGGCCACGGCCTCAACCATCCTGAACCACTGAACAAAATGGAACGAGCAGCCTGCAGGTAAGAGTAACAATTCATCTTTAAAAACAGAAATGATTGGGCGGCTACTTTGTTTTTGTCGTCCACGGATGCTGAAGTCTTTATTTGATTCCGATGACTCAATCATAACTATAATTTGCAGAAATAAGCTCTTATCATGTGTCGATAGAGCAATAAATCCTGAAGCTTATATGAATGAAGTGGTATATGACTTAGATCAGTTAAACGCTGCTACTGGTGTAGCCGATTCGCCGCAAAGAAGGTATTTATTTTCTACTAGACTTCTAGAGGATTCCTACGAAAGAGATACATGAACCTCATTTATGCTTTAACTCATAGCCTAATCATAAAGTACGAGTATAAACACATTTTATTTCAATTGATTTGACGTGATTTCGACATAAGACTCACCCAAAAGATCATTATTTTCATTCAGAGATCTTCAAAATAAGCTATCTAAGTAAGTTTCATCAAAATACCTTTACGTCACACCTGGCTATAAAGTGGCAATTACCGCCAGCTACGCGTGCGGAAAGTCCCACTTCCTGGCCTGGGAAAGACGTAAAATTTTGTACTTACCACGGGCGGTAAAAAAGAAAGCTTCAGATCGCATTTTTACCGCTCTTGCCTTCGGCTCGGGCGTCAAATACCTGCGATCTGAGACATTATTTGTTTTACCGCCCTAGATCAAAATAAAAAAAAAATAAAACAATTTATTTCTGTAAGTAGGCCCTCAAGGGCTCTTTTACATGTCTCATCTCTAATTCTTTTCTTTTGGTCAGTAACGTGCTATCAATGCACTGACTTTTTTTTCAATTTTATTATATTATTGTTTGTTTATTGAAATATTTATTTCGATTTATTTATCTTTTTAGTTATTACACATTATTTCCTGACGTTTCAGTACAGAAAGCCTATACCTATCCAACAATGATGAGGAAGAAATAACAAAAGTAAACACTTTTGCATCCCGCCTTACTTTTGAATCCAGATTTGAATCTGGCAATCTAAGGAAAGCTATTCAGGTAATGCAAGTGTTTCATTTTATAAACGGGAAAGAAAAACTCTAGGTATTTTGTGTAACCCAAGCAAGAACGGTTTAAAAGCAATAAAAAGGGGAACTCTTTATGAGTTCTCAATTCGATAGCATTTTTTTCATACGTAACTCAGAAGTCTGTCATTACAAACTGATTTGGATTATTTTTAAATTAAAAGGTATAATCCAGATTGGTCCCATTTCTTTCAACCAATTTCTGATTAAGAGATCTATGAGATATTGAGGGAACTCTTCAAATACAATACCTATTTTATATACATGTATCGCGTGCATTTGCTAGTATCGCAACGATAAATATCGAAAGTCGATTTTTTTTAAATTATTAATTTACTTAGTTATCGTTGTTGTTTCAATTATAAACATCTTCAGATAGGTCCAAGAGAATACGAGCTAATACTGATGCCAGACGTGAATTCGACGAAAAGACACCAATGGTTCTACTTTGAAGTGCGCAATATGCAGCAGGGGCGCCCGTACATTTTCAACATAGTGAACTGCGAGAAGTCGGACAGCCAATTCAACTTTGGCATGAAACCAGTGTTGTACTCGGTTAAGGAGGCGGTCATAGGAAGACCAGGTAATTTTTTCTCACGTTGTGGGTATATTGACGACTTACAAACCCTAAGACAAAATAGATTTGGGTCGATACATATCAAAATCGCCCAAGTTCAAGGTAATTACGAGTAGTGTCTTTTAAAAAAAATAATAAACATCAAAGTAAGTCACCAAATTTTGCGGATACATTTCGTACCCGTGGTCAAATAACGACGCATGTGACTTTACGTCAAAAGTTTTTTTTATTGCTCAAAAGTCCTACAAATCATACGAACTACATGATACACACAGATCCTGAAAAGTTGTCATTTTGCAGATGCGTCGTTATTTGACCAAGGGTACGATTTGTATTCTTTAGCATAGTCCGACAGTGCAGCCACTACACACATGCTGATGATGAGTAGGCCAAAATAGTGAATACAAAACGTCCTGAACACCTTCGTCCACGAATTGCGCGAGAGATGGTTTTGTTTACTTGCCTAAGGACTTCGAGCTGTTAAGGATTTTATTTCAATTTAGTTAGTCGTAAAACTAAACGTTAACAAATAATGAATTGCTCTGTTTACAGGATGGGTCCGAGCTGGATCTGACATTTGCTACTACCGCAACAGCTACCACTACGCGGGGCAGAAGAGCAGCAACAAATGCTACCTCACGGTGACGTTCAACATCGAGTTTCCTCATACCAACGATGTGTGCTACCTCGCCTACCACTTCCCGTTCACCTACTCTATGATGATGGTAAATATTTTTTTGCACTTCGGGTCCAATTTTGCGCTTAATTAGTACTTTTAATTACTTTACACTTGATTACTTTGATTTGGAATTTTATTGTGCACCTATAATGTAAGTAAACTCAACTACTAACTAAGCAATAATATATACTGTAGCAACAAAAATAAAAGCCTGTTCAAATAATATATTAGTCGTAACCGTTCTTTTTGCCACTCTATATGTATCCTCAGAATTGAAGTCATTAAAGTTAACTGTGCTGATATTTGTCAAATTATTATAAATTATTATTTGCCGGCAACGCACTTGTGACTCTTTTGGTGTTGCAGGTGTCTATGGGCGACGGTGATTGCTTACCATCAGGCGACCCGTCTGCTCGTTTGCCCCCTATTTCATAAAAAAAAATTGTCGCCTTTCTAAAATAATGGAGCCAATTTGCTATAAGCGCCTACGCTCACTTATTTACAAATTATCAACTTATTCATCGACAGACGAAACTCTGGCAACGCAGCCTGCAGCTGCCGCCGAACGCGTATCTGCGTGCGGAGGCTCTCTGCTACTCGCTCAACAACAACGAAGTCCCGCTGTTGACGATATCCGCTGACGACACCCCACACAACCCGATCGCGGTCAGTGTCAAATCGTCATTACTTAAAAAAAAACGTATCTGACACTGTCTCCAGGTAAAAACGCAGTAAGTGTATATGACGTTCGTATGTAACTTTTGACGTTCTTCTCTACGACGTTTTTAGATACGAGTTTTTTCAAAGTAGTGACGAAATGCAATGTAACATCGTAGTGTCTTGACACGCTAATGCCCAATAATTGGCACCCTGCTGTCTGTCATATTTCTAATGAATTAATATACAAGATGGCAACAACCTGAGACAGGATCAAGCACTCGATCTTGAGAGCTCAAGATAGCGTCTAACAAAAGCAAAACTATATGCGCTCATGCCCAAAATACCGCATTTCCAGAATACCAGATTTTTCAAATTACCTGATTCTCGATTTATCAGATTCTTGTCATACTACCACTTTCCCGTTACACTAGCTAATAATAGTACATTACTGCAGAGGCCGGGAAGTGAGGGGTTGCCGGCCGAGTACATATAGCTGGCCGAGCGAAGCGAGGCCACATAGTTACGAGGCTGGCAACCCCATTTCCCGCCGAGGTATGTATAGTGCTTTTCTCAAATATGCAATGAAATAAATTAACTTACTATAATAACCTTACTTAATATTTTATAACACAAACTTTGTCAAAAGTGACATATTATATCCATAGACAATGCAAAAGCTGTTTCAGTTCACATTTTTACCGCGAATATTTAGATGAAATATTTTAAATGTGTATTCGTGTAGTTAAAATTACAATTTAAAATTGTTTATAATGTGTTATTTGTTATGTTCATGTCAATTTGAAATAAATAATACTTCAAAATATAGCAAACATCGTTTTTTGTTTTTTTAATGGCTGAATGCCGTGATGCTCTGTGGCCCAAGTAAATGTGGAATGGAAACTAAAAAAAAAATACACTGCTGGCCTAGGCCGGCAATGTAAGTATGAAATTCCATTACGTGCCAAGTGTCAAGCCGCACCGGAAACGAGGTACTTTGCGGCCTATTTTTAGGCACGTAATGTCAACATTTCATGCCATGTTTGAGAAAAATGATTTTGTTGAATGTATTACTTTGGGAATCTGGTATACGGAGAATATAATATATCATTTTTATAATACCAGATGGTATTTTAAAAATCTGGTATTCTGGAAATGCGGTATTTTTTTTTTTTTTTTTTTTTTTATACAACTAGGGTGGCAAACATTTTGGGAATGAGCGCTATATGACGTCAGTTTCAGCGACCATTCTCCATTTGAACAGATATTTGAAAAATGACCGCCGATTCTACTGTCATCTAGTGTCTATACTTCCTTCTTTACTTAATATGTAACTTGCTATTTACCTACAAAGCTAGTCGTCCTAAATTTAGTCTATTTGTGTTATGATCCATACATATATATTTGCCCAAATCTTGAATCTTTATTGTTGTTCCGTAGGTCGCAATTCCCATATTCACTCATTTGCTTGATATTTTCCGTTCAAATCTATGCTATTTCAACATAAGGCTGTTGACAGGTAGCTATAGCTACCAAAGTGAGTGGATATATGATGGGACGCTACCGTGACCGGCAATAAATACACATATGATGAAACGGAGCATCCAAAAATACCTGACGACGCTCTATTCTTAGTAATAATATCGTCGTAGATATTTATGCGTGTCCCGTTCCATCAATATATTATTGCCGGCAACTTTACGAGCCTAGAATTTATTTTCGTAGCAGATCAATATATGTAAGATCTAACATCCTTTTTGTAATAAATTATATATGTATACAAGAAATCAAAGTAAATATAAAAATTTAATTGCGCTCACCCGTGGTCCACACCAGGAATCGAACCCGGTACCTCTGGGATTTCGGCCCAGCGTCTCAAACGTTCGACCAGCGGAGCAGTTAGCAAGAGCCTTCAATTTTGCCATCTTCTTTGACTTCTGTATCATTCTGGTTTAATAGGTTTTTAACCTAAACCTAATCTTTTTTATTTCTAGGACAGGGAGATAATCTTCCTCACTGCGCGCGTGCACCCAGGCGAAAGCAATGCGTCATGGGTGATGAACGGGACGCTGGGCTGCCTGCTCAGCGACTCGGACGTAGCCGCTGCGCTGCGCGCCAAATACGTCTTCAAGATCGTCCCCATGCTCAACGTCGAGGGCGTCATCAACGGCTGGTAAGTGCTACAACCTTTTTAACTTTGATGATGACCAGTGCCGTAACTAGAGCGTTGCTAATATGCCCAGGGGCTGAGCGTAGACCCCTGAGGGGCGGCGAAATGACCAGAAGAGAACCTCTTTAAAGGGTGCAGTTATAGAAGCTCGCACGGGACGCCTAAAATGCTAGTTACGGCACTGATTATGACTGACATCATTATATTATGATAGGCACCATACAAATCGCAGCCACTACAACACAAGAAGGACACACATCTTCATGAGCGTAGCGAGGTACGGGCAGGGGGGCAGCTGCCTATAAGGGAGCTGGCTATAAGGGAGACCAAAAGAATGGAAGCCTGTGCGGCGTGGCGATTCGCTGCCTTGTTTTTTGTTAAACATTAAAAGAAATATTTTAAGGATCATACTGTCACTATCAGGTTTAGGGATGTCCAATTTCGGATCGAACTATTAGATATGGATCGTATTAGATATCGTTTATAAATACCACAACGCCAACCCAAAACTGACGTGCAAGATGCACCTTAAACTTCAGGATATGGACGTGACCACTGAAACAGAATCGGTAAAATAAAACATTCATCCAATTACAAAGTTTAAACTTTATTAACTTCGTTACATCACTATTCTTTAAATTCTTGAGTTTCAACTTAAAATACTTAACTAGGTACGTTTCGATATAAACACTATCTTAAACCACTAACGTCGAATGATATGTCCTGACAAATAATCCGATTTTGCACTTAATTAAATTAATACATGTTACGGTTTAATGAAATCACCAGAGATCTGATATACCTACTTACATTAACGTAGAAGTCTTAAGTATCCATTCGTGGAATACTCATTTTGTGATATTCAACGTTCCCGAAGACGGAGGCAAGTCGCGGTCGCGAGTCGCCAGCACCTTCACGAGAACAGCCCCGGAGGACTTTAATCCCTAACGTCGTTTGGCGACGATTACAATGATTCTTAAAGAAATTTCTCCAACACAAACAGTCGTGTCTCTAGGCGTATAAGCACCCTCAGCAAGCTCTATCGCAATTACTTGAAATCACGATACATTAAATAAATCGAATACTTTTGGTAGAAAGAATACCTAATCGTCGTGAGTTTTGGTAGAAAGAATACCTAATAATCGTGGAAACTTAATAAACGCGCGCCGAGTCGGACGCTAGTAGGCGGGCGGCGCCAGCATGCCGCTGGCGTGGACGGAGTGCTCGGTGGCGTCCGGCTCGGCGGTGGACGGCTCATCGGCAGCCGCGTCGGCGCCTCGCCCTAGGTACGCCGACGGATCGTCACCCGCCATGCCCTCGTCCTCCTCGTACGGGCCCTGCGTCGGCTCCTCCTTCTGCTCCTGTTCAATGTCATGTGAGTGAGCGTCGGAAGCTCGCGAGTAGTGGGAATCGATCTGCGGTGGCGATTTCAGCAGGGCGCCGGTCTTTAGATGCGGGGACTGGAGACCGTCGAGCGAGGAGGGGCGCAGCTTGCCGATGAGGTCGTTGAGGGTGAAGTGGGTCGGCAGGTGCTCCGAGCGCGGCGGCGGCGGCGACGACGACGTCAGCGGGTGCGCCGTCGTCGTGGTCGTGAGGGACAGCGGCTTCCTGCCGGACAAAGACCCCGACCCAAGTGTTACCCGCTGTCGACAGTGACGCCATACCAACACAAACTCGATAGGAGGGTAAGGCCGTTAAGCATTTTAGGCACCTTTTCCCGTATTTTCGTGCATTTTCATAGACATGATGACAATAGAGATCAAATTTCATTGAAAATAAGACCGGATTTTCTTCTTATATGTATTCTTTAAAAGATATATTAGTTATCGCATCTGTGAATATTTGGTAGCACACAGGAAAGAGGGCTTAAATACTCTGCGGTTTTACCCAAAATTAGAAAATAATATTTACTAATAAAGTTTGTATTCACATGGCGCAATTGGCGCATGAAGGACTTTCTAGGATATAAGTGTTAGATGACTATAAATAAGATGAAAAGTATGAGAACATGAATATATGTATTGTAAGTTCCGGTGAACAAAACATGTCAGTCTGGTCATGCATGACCCATGACTGCAAAAATATGACCCAAGGAAGAAAATAATGATTTCTTTCCAAAGTAGTTTACACATTTTTGATCTGACATAATTCTAATTTAAACACCAATATTTCCAATGATTGAAATGAATGAAAAATGTGAAAATTCAACGATATTTGAATATGAAAATGTTTAAAGTAAAAATAATGTATCACTTGATCAAGAGATACCAAGCAAAGCCCCCTTCACCCACCCACCAAATAGTTGTTATAAATTTTGAAAAAGTGATCTACTTACAAGAAATATTAAACGTATTTAAACCAAATGTTTTCTGTTGGGTGTAGGGCTCTTGTTTGGTGGTTGGGTTGGCGCAGAGGCCGTGTCCCGCGGGCCCGCGCGCTTCGACAGAAACACCATGGTCGAACCACTTGGACAAGACTTCCATGTTAGCACACTCACACACAACTACTTCTACAATCTATATCTAACCCAGAAGAGTAAACGTTGTCTTGTTAACGTAGTGTGATACTCGTGGATGTTAAGCATGTATATGTACCCAGGGATATGATATGCGCGCGGCTGGTCGGGGATTGGGCCTCCGGAGACGGCTGGCATCTCACCTGGCATTACCCCTGCGCGGAAGAGACGGGGATGGAGCCATAGTTGTAGTAGTAGCAGCGCGTCTGCTCGCAGATGAAGTCCTTGATCTCGCCGCAGTGCTGGGGCTCCCAATGGAAGGTGGGCGCTTTGAGGGCCACGCAGCCGTTTGTCATCACATGCTCGGTTCTGGAAAAGTAATCATTACTGCTATTGAATAATGCGCCTGTGAAATAGTCTATGGACAGATATTCCCGTGGGCCAGGGTTGATATTCCCAGTTGAGTTGATAGTCTTGTGGTGACATAAAGTGTCAAATGAGTCATTGGAAAAAATATTAGTGGGAACTGTCAATACACTCAAGCGTGACAGAGCATGACCTGCCAGCCACTTTTGCACTATATTGAATGGAAAGGGACAGGTGGTATTTGACGCGCGGCAAAGAGTCGCGTGGCACAGTTGTGTTAGAGGTACTGGCAAAATCCAAGTGTTTAGCACACGTCGTGAACTTTGCTTTCGGGATAGCGGTAAAATTAGACTAAGGCACATACCCATGTCGTGCGGTGCGCTGCGGCGCGGTGCTGCCTTGCGGTACGTCTAGCGGGTCGATGCTGTCGTCGCGCGTGCTCGGCACGTCCATGGTCACGCGCCTCATGTAGTTGAACGTGGCGTTGAACGGCAGACCCGTGCTCATCCACAGGTACATGTCCGTGCCGAGATTGTTGCCCGATGTCCAGAAGTCGTACTTGTTGTAGCCTGGAATTATTACCATGTTATGTTAAAAAAACCTTAAAAGGAAGAGAGGAAGATATTAATAGGAAGAGGGACTGCTGAGGGCAGAATACGGCAGTCTGTCGTATTTAGACAAGCGCAACGCGATAAGATGACCACCAGCCAGGGTTGTGCTAAAATTACAGCAGATAAGGAAGAAGTCCTCATAGACACAAAATAAATGCTAAGTGCAAACTAACATACACAAATTGAAAAATACTTGAAGTTAAGTGTCTAGAATACTCAGCACAAAATTGAAAATGGACAGCCACACAATTACGAAAATCTGAGGAACCAAAAATATAAGCCTAAAGCTAGGTACTAAGTTATCTTACCTGCATTTGTTAGATACGTTGTTATAGAGTCCGCCTTTTCCTTTGTCTCAAAGGATGCTAGCTGCAGACCTAGCGATCTGAAACGAACATAAAGAAAATATGTAGTTATTTTGCAAGCGTTCAAAATTAACTACCCGTGGATATTAAAACCTTAAACCAATATAGCTCCGGTCAGTCATTAAAATAATATATGTATATTTTTATTGTCCATTATAATTCTTGAGAAGTTCTTAACATTCGTAACAAAGTATTTTATGGATATTTTCGTACTTTTATCATCATCATAACCATTTACAGTTAAATCATCTCTTACTTATACGCCAGCTCGTTGACCTCCTATTACATCTTTTTTTTCTCATGATTTACAATCCAAACTTATTCATGCTATCTAATCTTTCAGAATAAGTGTATACGAGAAATTATTTGTTATATTTATTTTCGATAAAATTAAGAGTGAGTCTTAAATATCCCTTATCTAACCAGCTTATTATATTATTTCAATATAGGTACGTAGAAAATAATGTTGCCATTGAGAACTAACAATTACGAGTTCACCAAATGTAGGTTTGGTAAAAGCTTTTATCTATCTTCGTCTTTGACTTCCTTTCATTTTGAATTCTTCTCGCACTATGATCTGTCAAAGAATCATCTATGAACAGTTCATTTCTCAATAGCGCTACCCTGGTGGTAAAAAATGGCAGTCGTCATTGATGCAACTTTTTACAACTGCTGTCATTCGCAGTAGTGAAACTGAATTTCCCTAGAGACCACGTAATTGAGGATGTCCAGATCCTTTGACAGTGAGCAGTTATGAACCCGTTCCACCGGATCCATAAACGCGATTTATCTAAATAACCGCCTATTCCAGCTAATCGTATTCAGCTATTAGCTCGCATAGAAACTATACGGCGAGGCCTGTTCGAGGCAATTTATTCGCTAAAGACAGGCTTCAAGCCTGCACTGCGGGGACGGCATTCCAGCCCCAAGTTCAGAAAACTCTTGATGCTAAAAACTGCGCGGCGACAAGCCGTAATCATTGCATTCAGTTACCTTCTGTAATATGGTTTTTAGATAGGTCCCCCTTTACAATTCTGTTAAGTAAATTGGAAAGATAAACACTAAGTAACGAGACGAGGACGTTCATATATTTGATTTAGGTGCACTTAGGTACTAATGAAACGTTGCGACGATGAAAACATTTCATACTTATTATGTAGGAAGTGCTTATATTCCCGTAACATAGGTAACTCATGTAATTTATATTACGGGAATGCTTATTAAAATCTACGAACTATACATACTATCGTGGTTATTACTATAATACTTAAGCATTATGTTAAATAAAGGAACCTAAATGCATATTCATAGGTCTTATTTATATTATGGCCCGAAGCGCCCGAATACAAACAATTTGGGGCACGTTAATGTTTTTTTGATGGTCACAAAAAACGTATTGGTTAAAGCTTTTTATCGAAACACTGAACGGGTGCAAAAAATCGAAAATGTCTTCCGGCGAGGTGCAGTGCCGTTATTTCCTTTTTGTGTTCGATGTCAACTCAGAATCACAAAAATATGAGTAACTCGGTTCCTATGTCCTCTACAGAGGGTGTATTTTGGCTTGGATGTTAGGATTTATTTTGTTCCCTGGTGCAATTTGTGTATTATGCGCGGCGCCGACGCATGTTCGTCACGCACCTGCTCTCGCGATACCTCAATGAACCTGTCAACTGGAATGACGAATTCGCATAATTCCTTTCTGACAATCTCGTTATATCTCGGGCGACCTTAATCGATTCCATCACTACATGCATTATCTTCAAAATTAAGGGTAACTATACAGTGCTTAGTGTTACCTATCCTGTATTCTATTCTAGGCTTATTATCATTTGGGTAACGGTTTTATCTACGGGTCGTCTATTCTCCGCCTCGTTAGATCGATCGACCTTAATCGATAGCCGCGTTCATTTCCAAAATAGCCAACGTTGAAATATCACGACTCGTTCCTTAGAGCTCGTTAACAATATTGGAACAGTAAATAGGTCGTGACTGTGGGAATGGGAAGGACATCGTGCGCTACGCGGGCGCGAGGCGACTGACCTCTTGGCTGTTTGACCGCGCACGTGGTCGGTGCTTCGGGGTCGTTAGTGCCCGTAGAAAGAGCCATTAGGGACAAAACAAGGCATAAATAAAGGAAAACAAATAAACCGCAACGGTGCTTATTCAGAATCTCTTTGTTTGCTCTGTTCGGATATCAAAGAGGAAGAATAAATGACTGTATAATTACGACCATTTTTTTTTACATTTCGATGCCTTGTGCTCTATTCTCAATCATATATTTCAACCGTCTGAGCTTAGGTGTGTGCTTACATTAAATCCACATTGTAGGTAATATATGGTAGCCGAGATGGCTCACTGGTGGTAGGCTCAGAGTCGCTTCTTCACTAAAGGTCGTAGGGATTTAGCTGGTACGCCATGTACTAAGCTAAAAATACCACTGTTCCCAGAGCGTTCCATTTGTAACAGCCACCATCGATTACAATACAATACACTTTATGCGCCAGTGTTAACAGCGGTTACAAACTCGCGGAAGCGTTCCGATATTGTTGTGAAGTTTCCAGAAACTCCCAACGGTTATGTAAATGTCCTCACTTCCTGGTCGGAGTGCGCCTGCGCCGACGCCGCTTGTTAACGCCCCGGCTTAGTTATAGCAGGACTCGAACAGGATCAGCTAGACACGACTAGATAAGGATAGCTAGTCACGACGGTATTATTACATCAAGTTGACCGTGAGAAATGTAAGCTGACGCCGAAATTGAGAACGTTTTGTTTACGCGGATTTAGATCCAGTTCGGTCTAGATTCGTCACCGATCAATCGATGTTCTTTGGCTAAAGGTTGTGATTTGACAACTAACGAAGATTTGTTGCTACATGCTGAACAGGAGAGGTTGATTTGAATACTTTATAAAACCATGTATCTATGGCACTTCTCACTATCATCGTCTGAACTTTCTACATTTAAAATCGTAATGTTCTTAGTGCTGCTCCGTTAACTCCTGTGTAAATTACCTGCTTCCAAACTCGGTATAAGCTATGCGTTACGTGCCATCATGATTTTAAGTAGATATCGTTTAAGTCTTACCTGCAATATTGATATGCTAGGAAATAGTTGAGCTCTGGGCTGTAGGGGTTCATTCTGGAGATGAAGTATTGGACGCCATCCAGCTGAATGGTCGTTATCCTTTGCGCTGAAAAAATAAAAAGTAGTTCATAAAATACATGGTGTATGACACCTTCACAAGTTTATTCAGTCGATTTATTTGAAATGATACCAGGTTTTGTATTTTATCTTATAACAATTCCTCTCGCCGACTTTTCATTTTTATTGCTGCGTGCACGCATAATTCAATTTGGGCTACACGAATACCCATTATCAGACAACACGATTACTTTACATCGTGTGCTTGTGGTCGAGCGCACGGCCCGAGACGATTATTATTCATATTTATTGGTGCAGTAACATTATAATAATTTTTACTGAACATTGTATCAAAAAATAAATAAGGTCCGAACGCTTCTTTTTTTAGCATAGGTACTTCAACTTTTATTACGACTGCATACAATACGATCGTGCATAGACACCAATATCAAATTCCCGACAAGTGTATGTCGCAACAAGACTATTCATCTCAGTACAAATGTGTTTGAAGGGGACTCGACAATGAGACTTGTCACAAATATGAATATGACCCCGAGAAACGGGTAGGCGCGCCGCGACCATTCGTCTTCATACCAGCTCAACGCCTCCGCTCTGCCCGTGCGTTATACCGTCATATATGGTACTTTATGGTCACACGTATTTCTTTGTCTTGTTTCCCTGGCTGACTACAAAGATTCGTTAGCATTCAACATTTTTAGGCATAGTGTACACACACCCTTAGGTCCCTAGACCCACAATAACTGCATGTTCTTTACTATATAAGAATAGGGACCTCTTGATGGATGATATGATCTGATTGCGATCTAATCGGAATGTTTTTTAAACACGTTTTGCTAACATTCCACAATGTTTACGCTAACGAGATTTTTTATTCTATATGTAGGAACATTCGTGCGACCAATAAAATAATCTATCACACGCGCTTTTTACAATATGCAAAACGATATTAGTTCATTGGCACATATAAATAAAGCACCCGCATTTAAGGCGCGGTAGGACCTGGCTCGCATTTCACATACAAACTGGGGTCGGGCGGAATGCAGATTATTGCAGATTATCTCCGATTTCTAACATAAAAGTATACGTTATCAACCCAAACATGAGAGGATGCCCTGCATGACTGTGAAATCATGATTGTCAGGTATTAATTTTGTCAGAAAAGGTAACTGGTGATGAACAAAATGAAAAAAAAAAAAAAAATGCTTTATTTTATAGTGTTTTCGCGCTACTTTTCTATCGAGCGAAGTGTTCGCTATCGTGTTCTGAGTGAGAGGAAGCCCTAGATACAGTTCTGAATATTATTATATATGTTTTACAGTGACCTAAGAGTCAAATAAGTGCTCTAAAATGATTTGGAAACTAGGCTTCCGTGCCCGATTCTGGTCTCACCTCGCCTTAATATGCAAGGGAAGTGCAGCACATAAAATATACATGAAATTGGCCATGTTGGCATTGACCAAGTGGACTATGTGAGGCGAATGAATGAAAGTAGTAATGCTGGGCCATATGGGGCGAAAACGTGATGGTGGCAATGGGACTGGTAGAAAAAATTAAGTGAAATAGTCTTGTGGCGCTCTGATTTTTGATGTGCCAGAATTAAACACGTTTCCATCTCGTTGCGGATGATCGCAGACATTTAGATGTCCAAGCGTAATGATAGTGAATTACCTAATATCAAAACTACGCCATCTGGTAGCGTACAATTTAAATTTTCCATTTGTAGTTAAGAAAAATCCCGTCCTACACTAAAATCATTGCAGACACCTAGTATCAGAAACATTTAGTTCAACAAGACGTTAAATTAAATTTGTGAGGCAAGAAAATTGCTGGTTGGTTGGCTTTACGATTTCCTAACTTTTACTTAATTATACTAAGCGGACAAAATACTGTAATAAAACATCCAAATATTGTGACAAATTTTCTGATTTATAATATATTAGTAACATTAATTAATGTACAAAAAACTCTAGAAGAATTCCTCTAGGATTTATATTGTTATAAAGCCACAGCCTTTTTCAAACACAGCTTACGGTGCCTCAGTCATATTTTAAATCCTGAGTTTAAGTTCTTGCCTTAATCCTTTCCAATCACCTCGTACTTATGCTCTCTAAGTACCAGACTAATGGTGAAATGGGCCCAATAACTCAACCGAAGGATGAAATATAAGCGGCTCAGCGAGCGCTTAAATCAGCTCTCTCTAAGTAGCGCAAGATAAACTGTTAAAAATAAAACTAGAAGCCGCGGTCTTTGACTCGATTTTATTAATAAACTGAGAGAAAAATAAACTAAATAGAACTATCGGCGTCCTGTTTAGAAGCTATTGGCGAGATTGCGGGAAGCGCGATAATCCTATTTGCATAGGAGGCTGCGCGGAGTGCTACACCCATTAATTGACTCGATACAAGCACCTACGCCATTTTCTGACATTTGCTCCTTTAGATCCGATAAATGTTTATAAACTGCACATATAAACTGCATAACTATACCTGTCATATAATAAATGATAACTGTACTTCACTGTACATTTTGTTTGAAAACATTTCCGAGTGTTTATGACATGCGTGAGTGATCGTGCACGGTTTTGTATTACTTTCTTTGTTCATGTTTTGGAATCTTTTTTACCATTTCTGCTCAATATTCCCCAAGTTTTTCTTTAACTTAAAATAAATAATTAACACAAGCTGATTGTCACATGAATATAGACTGCGTTACAGACATACACGTGACATTATCTAGTGAAGTATGCTGAAATTAACAAGGATTGTTAGTCCTTTTAGAGCGTTATTTCTTTAGAGGCTGCTGGTTCGGCGCTCGCGGCTCCCCGGCTATTAGAGCCCTGCGCCTGCGATCGGAATCCATGCATAATGCAGCCTCATGCATAAATGATGTCGCGCTTTACTAGCGGACGTCGCTTTTGCCTTTGTACAAACTTTTCAAGTGAATGTCGCGCTTAATAGCTTCAAATTCATCGTTGCAATTCTTTAAGACGTTTTCCAAAATGCATAATTAAATTTGCAACAGAGGGGAGTAACGCTCAATTTGGCATTTATTCGTGTTTATGCACCTAATATTTAACAGCAATATCCATACGTCACAGAAACGTCTTTGCTTCCTTGTGTAGAGTTGACGAGTGCGCCATTAACACTTCTTTTTTCCGACTTTGGCTATAACGAGTCTATTGAAACCTGAGTGATAGGATTACTAAGCAATTTATCGTCATGAACATCGTTAAAGCTTTTCGAAAGTGCAGATTGACAGTAGGATGTTGTGGAGTAACAATGCTTTGCTCAAAGTCTATCTGCCGTATGTGTTGCTGAATTGTTTTGGACATCAGACTTATAGGTTTTAAGGAACAAGGAGCGTCGGGAAGGCAGGTCACGTCGCGTGACTCATGCGCACACAGCGCATACTGATGCGTCGCTCATACGCCCTCCGGCGCCCACTATATCGGAACTAAAACTATCACTCCAATCAATAGTGATAACGCTGAAGTCTATCATCACAGAATAAAGCCTTCCTTAACGGACCAAACCAGAACCCACAAGTATGAAAAACCTAATCAACAAACATGAGGAAGCGTGGAAAAGAACTACTCGCACCATGGGGAAGGTTTATGAAGAGAAAAGAAAAAGTGTACCATCGTTATCAACTGATCATACAGTTTTATGGAATTTAAAAGAAACTTGTACACATTTTAAATGAGTCTAAGGAGACTACCCTAGAAGAGTTCCGTTATATTTCGATTAGCCTTTTAACTGCAGAACCTGTAAGTCTAGCCACATAGAAGTATAACTTTCTAAAGAATAAGCTAAGACTATTGGTGCTTTCGATAAAGTGCCGAGGTGAGTGCACTGTCGCGGGTACTATGGATATCCGGTGTTGATCCACCGGACGTGCGTCAGGCCTAACGGACCGCGGCCCAAAAGACGATCGCGAATGTCACGCCGGCGACACCGTTCACGAAACGTTTGAACAATCGCAATTTGAAACGAGCACCGCACGTACGACTTATTGGTTTTGATGGTAACGGCACTATTCACTACTAAATTTTGAACGTAACCTCGTCCTCGAGGGCGAAAAGTCATTATCCCGTTCCAAAAAAATATCTTTCTTTTCATTTTCAGTTACCACCCAAATACTAATGGAAATACTGAAGTCAGTTTAGCATGTGTAGCTGTATCAAAAGAACGTAACAACACATTTTTTTTTAATTCTACTCTTCATTTTCTTAGTCCTCTCATGACTAAGAATCGAGCTCGAAGGCAATTGGTAAAAGCCGCATTTGGCAGCATGCTAGTGCGTTTTCCTTTTACAGATCGTAAAATAATTGGTTGCTCTAGGGAGTGTCTCAGTATTCGCATGATGTGCCTTACGAAACAGAGATCCCAGACAGACCTAGCAGTGACAGTCGTTTGTGATACACAGTAATTATTGAATAGAAATAAAATCAATGAAATTCATTCGTCCTCATGGCCGTTGACGAAATCCTCAGCAGTATTCAAATCTCAAAATCGTTATTACTTTCACGGTTCTTAACTCAGCAGAAGAAGCGTAGCGATTTATTCAAAGCTAGTTTCTAAGGTTAGGGTATTAAGCCCTTCTGGTATGTGTGTAACCGTCTTTACATCAACATCAACAACATCTTTATTTTAATATATTTTTGTTAAGTGGGTAGTTTGTACAACGGTAATTTTGATAGAGAAAAAACCGGACAAGTGCGAGTTGGACTCGCGTGGAGAGGGTTCCGTCCTTAGTCGTACGTTCAAAACAATATACCACAATTATACTTTACTGCACAGACATCTTATAGGTTTTCCTGTAATTTATAGGTGCAGGACTATTTTCCATCATTTTTCAAAATTCTAGGTCCAATAGTTTCGGAGAATAGGGGGGAGGGGGGTTGGGGAATGGTCAACCTATTTTCTTAAATAACTTCCGTTTTTTCCTTTTGAGGTACGGAACCCTAAAAATTATCGTTTTCCCAGTCTACCCGCGACCTCGACCGCTAAAAAGGGTTTTGAGACGTCGGGACGGGACATAAAATTGAAGTAATGCATAACGTAAGCAATTTAATCTGTTAAAGCTGTTTTATTACAATGAGTATATAATAAGGGCTTTTTTATTTAAAATGTCCACTTAACTGGCAGTCACAAAACTGACGATCAGTATAGTAGTATTTAAACATAGCTTAAGTTTCGCCTAACCGTACATTAAAAAATGTCCATAATCGCGAAAACCGAAGACATTATTATGTATCGTATTATCATTTGTCGTACGAGTATATAAATGAAACAACGAAATATTTCAACAAACCCCGAACCTGTAACTAAGTATGAGACCAGCAATTTCATTCGGGACTTTATATGAACTTACTTTACTTTGAGCCAATTGCGCGAGTATTAAATGAAATGAAAATGTAGTAGAAAACATGTAAAAACAATAAATAAACGTTGAGGGGATTAGACAGTTGGATTTTATATACATCCTCCAATTAACTTATTCAAAGACCGTCTGCTGTTCGGATGTGATTACTGAGTCATTCAGGAGTTGCCAGTCGGAAGTGAGCAGATGTTACCGCATACAGATACCGTGGGCGTGAGTTCTATTATTAATCGCACCGACTCCAGGAGGGCCATTGATGCATTACAATTAGATTTCATTTGTAATAACTTGGTGAATCACGCCTCAGACGTTGTAATGACAGTTCCTTTCCATTCATAAATTGTTTAACGACGGATTCAATCAACAATAATGTTTTCATGACTGAACTGCTGATTGTCACATTCCGTTGCCTGTTTATAATGCTAAAATTAATTATTGTGGCAAGTCCTTAATTACTTAAATCAGTAACATGGAAAATTGTTAAACATGCGCATCATAACTTTTTACAACTCCTAGAAAAAGGTGTACCTAGAGTGTAATTGTGAGCGCTTTGCTAGGGAAACTTACATAATTATCTAATTGGCTTCCTGCTTCTCGGAACTTACTTTTTATAATAATCATTACAAGGGTGGAAAAACTCGGAAACTATGCACCAGTGAATTCTTGGTTCTTATTATAATTCTAACAACAAGCACGGATTGTTTTGCGCCCTTAGCAACATACTTGAATCTGAATTAATTAGAATAAACTTTGTATAAAGGTCATTTATAAATTATTCATTTGGGAGTGGTTAGGAGCATAGAACTTGGTAAAATAAGACATTAAGTGGACGCGGCAGGAGCGGCGGGACCACGGAACCGGTCTACTATCAACCTGAACACTAACGAGGCTAAAAATAGTATTTGTAGAACCCGAATAGGCTGAATAGCCTGCCTCGCTACCTGGAGTCATATTTTTACTAGCCGAAGCTGCGGGGGACAGCACTTCTCATCGAACCAAGGACGTCGCGATCATAAAACGTTTCATGTTGATTATTTTTAATACTTTATATGAAGTCAATAAATCACAAAAATAGCTTCACAAAGAAAGTAGCACAAAGAGAGTGTGGTACAAAAATTTTCCTTCTTTAGCCCCCATCATTTAATGTTTCCATTAAATAACCCGATGAAATCGGATTATTTGAGGAAATATTCAACGGAAATCAGGAAGAAACAGCACATTCAAAAAATCAAAACCATTTCGTAGATTTTATTACAAGTACACGTTTACCCCAAATCAATCGTATTGAAAATTATTTCTCTGTTGCGTAACGTAAGATAATGTTTTCCGAATAGTACAACATAAAAATCATGCACATACGTTTTTATCACATATAGCGCTGCCCGGCGACTGCCCGCCGTAGTCGCCGGGCAGCGATCGCGAATGCTCATGATTAAGGGAATGCCGAATGCTCCCGAAACATGCCGAGTGGTAGTCTCGTCTTTTTATAACGTGAGTGGTCCGTTTTTTTATTCAATATGTTTGAGTCTCACGGTTGTTTTATGAGTAAATTTTTAATTTGGTATTAAAATTGGCAATAAGAGAGAAGAAATAAAAGCGAAGACAATGAGTACAAAAAGGTCCCACGACTGGTATTGGAGGTATTTAAAAACTACATAACTGTGAAATCCGTTAGAATAATTTATTCTGACAATCGTCATGAAAATAAGGTGGAAAATTATTTATTTTAATTTGCAAACCGCATACCGTTGCACCTGTTCATGGTGGTCGACGTCTGCGCAACCACTTAACCCATAAGAATTAATAGAAGACCAATTGTATGTATACTATGTGAGCTGCAAATGAATAAAAAAACTTGAGTACTATGCTAGTTGACATTACCTAACATGCACCAACAATACTGTAAACTGGCATACTGATTCACTGCACCCTTGACTCTGCCCGTGAATAGCGGCCCGCAGCGCGTAACGCGTTGCATAACGCGAATTACTCACCCAGACGAAGGTAATCATCGATGCCCCCGGCGGTGAGACATCAGCAAATTGCCCATAAAAATACTCGAAGAAAACATGATCACATGACATAAACTTTGTTCAATTTTCCTGGCTAAATAACCTGTGCCTGCACAACGTAGCCACGCACGACATGTCATGACTTGGACGGACGGACCTTGCAGTAAGTGAAATGTATCCTTGGATACAGAGTAGATAGTCTCCCGAAACGTACTTGGGTCCACTATAGGCTATGGCTAATACAATGTAAAGACAGGGAATGAGCGGCTACGTAGTTTGAACTGTTTATAGTCGAAACCATATAAGAGAAGAAATTCTTACAACATCATAAACAAGTATTTCGCAATGCGATATGTCGTATCGTATCGTATCATATAATTTCAAGATTTGCTTTCCAAAGTAACATAAAAAGTATCGCTCCATAAAGTTTCACGATCACGGCGATGTTGCAAGTTCACGCGCTGCATTTATCTACTCGTGCACGTTCATGCGCGTAGGTACCGCAACCAGCTATAGGAATTTAATCTCGGACATTAACATGAATCTTAAAGACACACGCCCGATAAACTATCGAGGAATGATTTAAGCCTCGGAAATTAACTGGTCGAACAGCTCATTTCAGTCGGATTGAATCGCATTTGATGTAGACTTAATACCTCCGAGGAATCGCAACCACGCACTTTACTTAATGCCCCAAGAATCCTGAAAGCACAGGACGTCGTTCTAATCTATTTAAGTTAATTTAGCGTAAAATGTACCAGCATTTTGATTACTGGCATCCGTGAGAACATCGATCGGATTGTTCGCGGTCGGATAACGATTGACTCGCAAAAAAGGGATCGAGATAATGGCGAGAGATCGAGCGGAGACGAGCCCAAGGACGGCGCGCGCCCTCCTCCCGCCTGCACCGGAATGCACCTCCCGGACTATTTTTAGTAATCAAACTCGATGCCGACCCGGTCCCGTCCGACCGAACTAAATGTTCGCGAATGCTAATAGTTCCATTGAATTTTATAGCTAACGAGCCCGCATGTCCAGCCTGTCACCAGCATATTGGCCGCTGTTTGCCAGCCGTCATGCCGCGATATCGGTGGATCACAAATAAACAAACAAACAAGTCAACAATTTTTATGCATACCACATGATTTACAGGCGCGAACATTTCCCAGGACTGACACTATCAATTCATTCAAACTCACGATAGAGTACATCTCCGACGACGCGAGAATTGCCGCCATGATCGTATCAACCATAAAGTTAGTGTTACTTTAAAAGATTAGCCTCTTTTTATTTGTTAAAAAGCGCCCGAAAATCCATCCCATGTTTCGTTAAGGACTGCATGGAGGTAAACCTAGACGAGTCTACGTAATTTGATACAGCCGTACCACCTGGTGCTCTAACCGCATTACTTTTGAATTATAGCGACAAAAAAGTTTGAAACTCGGGATCACAATAAGTGCTCGGCCGCTTTCGGCACCCGAAGATGTAATAATCGATTAATTAAACGCGATTAAATTTTGGATTACATCCTTCGAAAGGCAGTTTACAGGGCAATAAAACCTTTCCTTATAGGCTGTGATCGATAAAGGATATTTTTTAGAAAGGGTTAGTTTAATTTTAGCCTGTTAAATTTACATCAGGTCTGACATATCAATATAGGCAAGGCAATCACTTTATTTATCAGTTTCCAACTCGATAGTTGACTATATCAATCATAATCAGACTAAAAAGTTGGCGATTGAATGAACATTGGATAAACATTGTAAAAGCGCTTTATTTTTTTGTTTGTTGTTTTAAATCAATCATAATAAGACTGAACTAAATAAATACGAACAATGCGGTCGGTATTTATAAACGCTGTTCTGAAAAAATAACACGTATCGACTACTGAACTGAAAAAAGATCCATAACATAAATGAATACGAGTAATACGGTCAATGTTTTTAAACATTGTATATCTCGTAGTTCTCAGTCAAAAGCAACACCTGGTTAGTGTTGTGATTACGACCGGAACAATGCTCTCGACCTACCTCGCTGTCTGCAATTCTGTATAACAGTAACTTCAACAACAGTTCTATTTTGCAAAACAGTTATATTCACCCGATGTTTATTTTATAAGAACGCCCTAGTCATTGTCACCCGATGCCAGGCAAGATTAAATCTGCTAAGTAGCTTGAAATTACTTGCTTCTTTTTAATTCTAATCTTCTCAGGCAATAAGATATGACAATAAAGCGATTAGGGACAGCCTAAACTTGACTCAATATTAACTAGGCGAAATTCAACTTAGCAACAGAAGACTTCTAAAACTATGGACATTGAAGTTCCATAATGCTTCAAAACATAATATCGATTTTTATTTGGACTAAAAGCTGTTTAGTTATGTTGTCTCCGAATTGTAACAGGGTCTATAAGGAATAGTCATAAATATTGCATGCTTTTCAACTTGATGTTGTCGTATGAACTGTTAAAAAAGTGCATTAGTTTACCGTATCGCAGATGATTACCGCGAAGAGAAATGAGAGTTATTTTCCACATGGCTAACAAGATACGATATCCGTTTAGAGCTTGATATATATTGCGTCATCTCATTTCGCCCGAGACGAGCTTAGCAGAACGTGACCGGCCGAAGCTTAATGTGAGCATTGGATTGGACTCTGGATTGTCTTAATAGGAATATTAGCCTTTAGTGTCATATATCACATTTAAACTCGAAGAATTTAAGTACTATTACTAGGTGTATGTAGAGATAACGTAGTATGTTGGCCTGCGGATAAAGCATTATAATTTATTCTATGTCCAATAGACAGACATCCTGCCTGCGCACGCGGCTCCGGGACGATGAACCCCGCACCTGCGGCCATCTCCTCACCCCCTCAAGTTTTTTTCCCAACACTTCACTTCCGTTCACTCACAACAACCTGTCCGATAATAGCAGATACGCATCATTAGCGGAATCGTTCCAGCGATCTTGATTGCTGTGAATCATTAAGGTTGATTAGCGATTCTCCAATAGCTCGACGAGGTAAAACCGCAAGCCGAATTTTATGGAGATTTACCGATGTCGTTGACTCTAAGTGAATTGATTTCCGAGGAAGCGATCATGCAAACCGGTAATCGTTATATTTTACCGAGATAACATTATGGTTTGAGATAAGGTCTCGTGGGTTGTTTTTGCGAGCGTCGATGTTTTTGCAATGTCTTCAGGGACATTGAAACATGCCTTTATAGGAACTTCGCGATGCAGTTGCATCGTCCTTAAAAGAGTATATGCTGCATATTAGTCGTGACAGCGGCAGGGAGTCCGTGTTCGTGCTCGCGGGCTGTCGCATTGTTCCTGCCGCACGAAGCCGGGTCGTGGCTGCGACCAGCGTGCACAGGTAGACTACACTGGTACAATATTGTAGTTTTTGGACTGCGCTGCACACTTGAGTCAACATACGCGAAACGATGGCGCCCGGGCCCGTGCCCGTTTTATAGCATCTCACGGGACGTACGCAATGTCGTAACTTGTAATACATCACGCGCCAGCGCATGCAATTGCCGTGTAGTTTCAAAAGCATTTTTTTATGTTGTATATTTTATTGCATCGATACGTCAATGCAGAAATATGAAATTATATACGTAAGTAATATATTTTTTCAACACACTTGCTCATAAAGTCGCTCTTATTTCGTGATTCTTATGCACGTAGCGCAGCTTATTACACACAAGTGCTTTTTACTTTACATTATCGCACAAGTGCTGTAATAACCGCCAATTGACCAATGAGAGCACGCCGCGCCGTGGGACTCTGCGGGCGGATAACTAAATAATTATTTATGCCACATCTGGCCATAAAGCGGTTTTTACCACACGCTACGTGTACGGAAAAACCGCTTTCTGGCCAAGTGTAGACATAAAATGATGTACACAACACGGGAGGTAATAAAGAAAGCCCTCGATCGCATATTTATGTCCCTCGCTTGCAGCTCGGGCCCAAACATCTGCGACCTCTGCCTTTCCTTGTTTTACCACCCTAGTTGTATAATGTACTATATCCCCGCGCAGCGCCGACACCGTGTCGTACATGGGCGTGCGCCCGCACTACGCCGACACCACACGACGAAGTTAGATAGACGAGGATAGATAAACCACAAAATAAATATGTACAAAAACAGAAATTCTAAATGATAAGTATTATTTTTTATTCGCAAGTGTGTTGAAAAACGTCGTATGACACTCGTGGGCATTGGTCATTACAGTCCCGGCTATTGTGCAACACAGCCTCGACTGTAATGATCAACATAGCCGACTCGTATCATAATATACCTACTATTATTTCTTATATCCTCTTACGAACGCACTAACTTGAAAAAGTAAATTTTAATTAAGTTATCGTAACTCGACCATAATCAAGTTGGATTCTTATCAGAGTCAGGTCTTGGTATAATTTCTGGGACTTGCCCTTGACTTGATGAACTTTTTAATAAAAACCAAGCTTTAGGTTAGGCTCAGCTTTATTGTAGAAAGAACATTGTGCTAACAAGAATGCAATTATAAAGCACTCTTATAGATGTTTTTTTCATTAAGGGTGGCGGAGCAGGCATTGTACTCTAATGAAAGCTGAACAATGAAGGTCGTAGACCTGTGGGTCACTGCCGGCACCTTGCCGCGACTAGATCAGCTCGTGCTATTTGCGAAGCTCTTATCCCAACGACATACAGATTAAATTCACTTGTCAATATTGCTAAGAGTTGCGCGTGCCTTTCCTGCGACTGCAACTAGCTTCTGAATGCCTAGAAGTCGTCGCATAGCCGATGCGACTCCTGTTCTTTTTTACCGGCTTACCTATGGTAGTTGTGTAGTGAGTTCTTCGTCTTAATGTTCACGATGGTAAACACAACTGGCAAAATTTTTATCGCATAGTTGCAGTACCTCGGATTGAATTGAAATTACTACTTTGAAATTTTATATTTTTCTTTAATGTAATCGCTCAATTTACTTGTAATAATGCGCGCACGCCCATAACATTCTCATGTAATGTTTGCGTTTTGCATTGTTGGTCGCTTATTATTTATTGTCGTTTGTAATGGGCGTTGTCTTTATAAGTAATTGCTAAGTTCTTGAAATGGAAATTATTAATTGATCAAAACAACAAACTCACACACAAGCTCAAGAGATATTGAGCTTTTTTGTAATATGTGACGATATTTTCTCTCATAAACAAAATAAGTAGTTGTCATAATGTTTTTCACAAAATATTTAGCTCTACATGTAAAGTTTTATGAATCTAAAATCGACTTTAAGACGATATATATTTGTCAGTTTTATTATCATTTTTCCATTGAAATTCCAACAAAATTTGTTTTTTTAGGGGCTAAAAGCTAAGTAAACTTTCAAGAAAATCCGATGATTAATCAAATCGTCACGTTCTAATTATAAAGTATGGTCGAAATGATACCTGCGGCAGGCCCGAGAGTGGCTGCGAAGAGCAGGAAGCAAGTTGCTAGGACGAGCTGCATGTTGCCGGCGCGGTGAGAGGTAGACGGGACACTCACGGGGCGCACGACACGGGATTCTCGGGCACACTGAGCGCGCGAGCCCGGGATCCCCCCTTATAACAGCGACGCGTCCCGCGCTCGCCACCACTGAAACAATACGAGCCTCACTGTAGCGGCTACAGCCTGTCGCGGCACGTACACTGCCTTCCGTTGCCACCTTACTCCAAACGCGATTAGGATTCACGCAGAAATGTAAATAGAATTGAAATTTCGGAACGGAGTAGGAGGGCGCGGCTGGTGCGGGGGGCCCGAGGAGCGCGGACGTCCGGCGGCCCGCTCGGCGCCCGCGACGCCCGACACGGGAGTTATCTCTGCAAATCGCACCGCACAATAGTTCGCGCTCAATTTGTTCTTGTTGCGGTGGACGCGAATTCTTTGCTCAATACAAAGGGTTGTCGTAGTTTTTTCACGAGCGCGGCGCGCTCCAAGGGTGTGCCGACCTTTGTTATATCTACAATTGAGGATCGGGGACTGCAATTACTCTATGCGTATTAATTTATCCTTATGCATCTTCCACACGCGTGAAAAATAGACTAAAAGAATTACTGTACATTTGTAAATCGTGGTCGGGCAACAGGTACCAACTTGGAAACGTTCTTGAATTGAATGCCTATTCGATTTTCAACATAAGTATATTGTGCAATTGAAATTTGATTATTTTTTTATTGTTGACATCGGAAATTGGATATTTAAGTTAACAACTCGCGGATCCGGCCTTGGCGAATACACTACCGTGCCCCCAGATGAGCCACTCAGAGACGGTGTGTATTCACACATACCTTTGGATGTAAATCATAAGGAAAACATCTCTCGGAGTAATGATACAGATCGGTGGGAGGGGTTAATTTTTCATCAGCCTGTTTTCGAAGAAATTATACATCCGTAATTATACGTTATCGTAACACGTTCAAAGAAATAACAACTACGTGTAAATTAATTGATTCGTATACCATTATAGAAAGAATAACCGTAAATTGTCTGAAAAAAAATATTCTTGTGTACGTATTGTGTACATATTTTTTTATACAAATCAGACATTATATGAAATCGGTATAAAGATACAAAGCTTTGCTACAAGTAGGGGTCAACCAGCGGCATGCGTTGACATTGACATTGCCTCGCACAAACAAATGCGGCGCTGAGTTCAACATTAGATGTTGAAATAAAAGCAAGTAAGCTTGAAAGAGCGCCGCCACGGCCGCGCCACTCAGACATGTGGCTTGGAGAGTCACGTTAATTGGTGCCCCGGTGTTTGCACCGCGCTCGGCGGTCTTTGACACGCATCTAGACCAATCTCATCCCGACCGACTCTTATTAACCGACTTCAAAAAAGGAATAGGCTCTCCGTTCGGGGTCGAAACATTTTTTTCACCTGCGTTATTCCCGTTAATATCCCAAGGGATTTTTTTAACAATCATCATAACTTGAAAACGTCCTGATCTCCAAACATCTTAACAAACTCTTACATTATAATAAGTATCAGGATCCGCCTAGAAATATGAGCATGGCGGGGCTCCGTCAAAACCGCCGAATAAGGAAAAAATGGTTGCACGGGGCCTGTTTCATAAACGTGACGATGACAGGCGACAGGTGACAGGCGACAATTCGAGAATTTGACAACTTTTTGTTTCATAAACATTACCAATGACAAATAAGTCATGGTGGAAAAATTACAAATATGTCAACTTGTCGCGACATTTTGACATATTTCTGTTTCATAAACATTTTCTCTTGACAGGCGACAGGTGACAATTTTTGTCACGAAAATTTTGACATATTTGTTATATGAAACACTTGATTGTCATGACAGTTGGACATATTTGTAGACTTGTCGTAGATTGGTGACAGGCGACCTCACTCAATGTCAGCGGTTACTTCTAATTTACTAATCACTTATTACAAAGTAGCGATGAAGAATATTTAATATAACCAACACGACGACGGCGTCGTAGCCATTTAGCACAAGAATAAAATTTCCTTTTAATGTGGTAATTTACCTTCCTATTCCTCAGTTTTGCCGCATTGTATCATGGTAATCAATTAAATCTTTATGAATATGCCCAACCCTTTCATCTGTTCTGTGATCTGTGATTTCCTTTCATTTATTTATGCGTCATACGTTCACTCAACATACCAAAGGGTATTTCTCTATTATCATATATAAGGCCTAAGATAGTTATTTTGTTTTCCTTTTCACAAGTTTCCAATGCCAAAGAATTCAAAGAAATCAAATTCGAAAGAAATCCAATGAAATCAATTTACAATTAACAAGCATTTACCCACCGCTTTGCCCGTGCTATTCCCGTTACTATCCCAACTCTTTACGGCGATATAATATTTGTACTGCTACCGTCATACTACTATATATACTACTATATATATCGTCATCAACACACAATCTATGTAGTGACAAATTGTCACAGTAAACGACAATTATATCCATTAATTACATGACAAAAAAGTTAGTGACAATTTTCTTACATACTAACAAGTCGTAACTGACAATGGTAGACTTTTATGAAACATAATTTACATTGACAAATTGGTCAACTATTTACCTGTCGCAATTTGACATATTTGTCACGTTTATGAAACAGAATTTCTTGTGATAATACGACTTTTTGTCAAAAACTGACAATTTGTCGGACTGTCACGTATATGAAACAGGCCCCTGTTTCGTACAAAGAATAAACATTCTTCGATCGCCACTGGTTTCGAACAAGGACTAAAAAGTCTTCGATTGTAACTAGTTAAGAACCGCTGGTTGCGTACACGGCCGAAGGGATTAGGACAGTAAGATGAAAAATATGATCCTTTAACATGATAAATCACAATCGATGTGTTGCGATGGTGGTTGAATATGTAGGTACTTGACATGTCCGATTATAATTTACAAAATGAACTTAAATTACTTTAAACACAACCAAGTTAAGGTCGTAATGCATTACGTACACCCCACTATACTACACTAAGTAATAACTATGTAATATACTCCCTGTAAGCCTCACACTTTTACCTACGACACATTCAGGTAATTATGACCCTATTGAACCTTCAATACAAGACACTGCACTTAAAATACCCGCAATAACACAATCCTAGAGCCCTAAAGGCATTTCAAACATCTTTTTTAATCTTACTCAACCGATGTCTATCAGTCTTGTTATTGATGCGATGAATTTCATTCTGCACCGATACGAGTCGATAAAATGAAATTCGCATTTTTATTTTCATATAGAATCAAGGAATTACTTTAATAACTGTAAAAAGAGTAAAAACTTTTGATATATGGCCGATACAAAGAGTTTTTTCATCTGAAGATGTTACGCCGCTACGCCGGGGTATTTAATTGAACGGGTGCATGACTCGTTGTTTTGAATAATAGGTGGCAATAATGGGACCGCACAGGCGCCCAAACAAAACTACGAGTATTAGTGTATTCGCGGTAGGGCTCCTCGTGCTTCTACTCTAGTATTATGTATGCGAATTGCTTATTTTTTAGCAGTTTATTTACCATTATCTCTTTTTTTAAAACTCATTTGAGCATATTTGTATCGTGAAGTAAGATTCCCGTAATTTCGCTCCATCGCGCAAACATTTTGTGTTTACTTAAGTATTCAAGGGGGTACGTATCAAAATATATAAAGTCAAAACATATACGGTTGGAATGAATAAAGTCGAAATGTAGAAATTCAAAATATATAATGGGTCTAAATGTATAAAGTTGTTTGATATAAGTTCGAAACTCATAAGTTCTAAATATATAATGGTCAAAATATATACCGGTTGAATTTCATAATGGTCACAACTCCTAAGCTTGAAATGCATAATGGTCAAAATATATAATGGGCTTTGGAACAACATTAACACAGGTATGAAGGTTAATTATAGCGTAACCTCCAAGCCTTTAAGTTTATACATATTTAACGGGTAGGGGTCGGGTTGCATAAAGTTTAAGGTCATATTTTTGATACGCATACGAGGATTCGTCATACTCATCATTACGCATAACTGTAAATAGTCATACATTTATGCGCATAACGATTTTAATCATAATGTTTATGGACATACTGTGTAATGGGCATATAGTTGATATGCATAGATTAATTCAAGCATACTTTATAATGGGCATATATGGATTGCTCATACAACACTTTAACCATACTAAGTAAATGCATAAAATGCTAAACGCATAAATAGGTTGCTCATACAACACTTTAACCATACTAAGTAAATGCATAAATTGCTAAACGCATAAGTCTAATTTTAAAAGTTTTTTTTAAAAGTTCTCTTTTATTTACGTCACAGTTCTAACCTAATATACTTTTCTGGCAGCGATGCGGTTATGTGTGAGATAACAGTTCTAACCTAACCTAACCTACTTTTCTGGCAGCGATTTGGTTCTGTGTGAGGTCACAGTTCTAACCTAACCTAACCTGCTTTTCTGGCAGCGATTTGGTTCTGCGTGAGGTCACAGTTCGAACCTAACCTAACCTACTTTTCTGGCAGCGATTTGGTTTTGTGTGAGGTCACAGTTCTAACCTAACTTAACCTACTTTTCTGGCAGCGATTGGTTATGTGTGAGATAATAGTTCTAACCTAACCTATTCTACTTTTCTGGCAGCGATTCGGTTATGTGTGAGATAACAGTTCTAACCTAACCTACTTTTCTGGCAGCGATTCGGTTATGTGTGAGATAACAGTTCTAACCTAACCTAACCTACTTTTCTGGCAGCGATTTGGTTCTGTGTGAGGTCACTAATATTGTGTAATGAGTAGTAATTAAAAATACTTCAATAATATAAATCGTTTCTTTTTTGAAGAACCATCGCAAGTCCATTATCAAAATTTATGCAATACGATTGTTATAATCATCAATATTATGGCTTGATAAATGTAAGAAATTTACAATTGTTACTAAAACCACTTATAATCATCAATGTTATGGCTTAATAAATGTATGAAATTTACAATTATTACAAAAACTACTTATAATCATCAATATTATGACTAAATAAATGTATGACAATTTACATTATGGTTAAACCAACTATGACTCCGTATAATTATGACACGGAACGATTATGCCATAGAACAATTTATGCCAAAAAAAATATATGAGCATCAACTTTATGCTTAAACTGTTATGACAATTAATAATATGACAATAGTTGTTATGCAACCAGACGGCCCCCCATATTTAACTATTTTTGTAACAGCGAAATAAATCTTACTTACTACTTAGCTTGTTTGTATTTGTAAGTATAGTATGATATTAAAACAAAAAATCAATATTTTTCTTCATATATTACATCGGCAAGGACAGTTTCCATAATTAATAATAAAATTCACATGGAGCCTACATATAATGTAATTCAGTTGTGGCGTCTGTTGGTAGCAAGTGATCCTAACACACTCGCTTCGCTCGTCGTCGCATCTAACTTTTGGGTTCAAGTTACTCAATAACTCACATATTTTAAACTTTCAGATTACTCAGAATATTGAAATTTTTAAAATGTAGTCTGAGAACCCGGTTAGGTGCGACGACGAGCGAAGCGAGGAGGAGTGTGTTAGGATCACTTGCAACCATTAAACGTCGCAACTTAATTGAAAAGGACAAGCATTTCAGGAATAAATACTCAATTTTTCTAGTACACGGCTATTTATAATCAAAGTTTGTACAATTGAATTTAATTGTTAACGCCTTTCATCCTCCAAACGTAAGTTCTGGATCTCGACCATGATTCCTTATAAACATTATATCATTAGACTTTATATATTTTGAACTTATGAGTTGTAAACATATACATTTCGTCAGTATATATTTCGATCATTATGGGTAACGTACATTATGGATTTTAACTGTTATGATTTTCAATCATTATTAATTTTGATTTTATATATTTTGAACATATGTGTTTTGAACTTATATATAATGACTTTATATATTATGATACGTACCCATTCAAGGAATTCAAGAACGCGACAATTATCCATAGCTGTGTCTGTAAAGCAATTTAAGTTCATTGACACGGTGATGAATGCTTTAAAGCCTGAGAAAGTTATGGAATTGTAAATCTCAGAAAGAACAAATAAACTATTGTTATCAATGTCTTGAATGTTCCGATTATCGTTGGGAGTTTGGCAGGGCCGGCGGTCAATCTAACGTTTGTGAGTACCGCGCGGCTCTCGGTGGTCGCCGTCGTGTTCTCTGATTACCACGATTATGATAAAAATGCTCCCCACTATCGTTTTAATGACGCTTTAAAAATAACCGCGTAATAGTCAACCGCAATAGCAATGGGAGTTCACGGGAGTAAAAATAAAAGGCAATGCGGAGTGACTTCGGCACGACGCGCCCGCGTAATGCTCGTAGTAGCGCGCTGTTTACAGTATTATGTTAATGTTATGCATTATACACAAGGTATATGTTAATGCTGTAAACGGCTTTTTTTATTTACATTCTTGGACGTTTATAGTATTCGTGTAAAACGTTCGAAACGCTATAATCTTATAAATTTGAATTTATAACGTCACCTATTATTACCGGTGTCGTAAAAGTGACCATGAAAAAATTAATTCATTGTTTTTTTTTACTATCTAATACAATAACTTAAATCAATTCATTACAGAAAAAGTAAATCCGACAGTACTTAAATCATTTTATTGTAAATCTTAGTGAGCCATTTTAGTGACATTGTCAAACATGTGAAAAACAAAGGCATTTGAGTTTTATAAAAATATTCTTTGAAAAACTGTCACAGCTATTCCGAGACATCGTATAAAGAAAGTAAATAAACAATACAACGATGCAATGCAGGAGCCGGGATACGCTTGCCATGCGTCGGCGCATCGTGATTCGTGACAAGTGCGCATGTGCGGCGGTTACCTATTGAATGGAGCAATTGCGTCCTTAACTCGAGCAAATCGAGCAGTTAGCTGCGGTCGCCGGTCTTCCGTAAGCCCAGCAAATTATTGCCCTCCTGTCTCACGATTTCCTCCAGGGGACTGCTGTAACGTAGCAGGGAACATCCGGATACTCTCACAGCTAATTTATTCAAACTCGCCATGTAATGTATCAAAGTCGTTAAATTTGCTTACGGTTATGTGGGCGCGGTGCCGAGTGCGAGCGGAGCGGAGCGTTTGTTCTTTCGAGACAAACTGTCATACTTAATACATTTATGCCACATCTGGCCATAAAGTGACTTTTTCCGCACGCTGCGCGTACGGAAAAAGCCGCTTTATGAC
Source organism: Eudemis profundana (assembly GCA_947034925.1). Lineage (NCBI taxonomy): Eukaryota > Metazoa > Arthropoda > Insecta > Lepidoptera > Tortricidae > Eudemis > Eudemis profundana. Next base: position 18,277,304 of record OX344798.1, read on the forward strand.
CAAGTGTAGACATAAAATGATGAACACAACACGGGAGGTAATAAAGAAAGCCCTCGATCGCATATTTACGTCCCTCGCTTGCAGCTCGGGCCGCAAACTTCTGCGATCTCTGCCTTTCTTTGTATTACCACCCTAGTTGTGAAATATACTATTACAACATATTTTTTGATAGCATTGCTTTTTAAGTACTTTTTCATCACACTTGCTCGAAAATGGTGTCATTACACGTAGGTTCTGCGGGCCGTTAATGGCCTATTACGCCCTAGGGCGTAATGGTTTTCTTTTTAAATTTGAAACGCTGGTTCTGTTTTACTCTTATTTGTCATGTTCAAAGGAAACGCCAACTTACTTTTTTAACTTTTATCACTGAAATATTTATTTAAAGAGAACTGTTATTGCAAATACATGTAAACACATATTTCTGTAACATTAATTAAATGTTTAAATATTGTATTTCAGTATTTTGCAAATATAAAATCAACTAAAATGGCCGTTACCGCTATGGTTTCCGAACGTGACTTGATATTTGCATTGTCTATGACATATGTCACTAACGTCACTGTCTGTTTTAATATTTTTTTGTCATAATGGGTGGATTATTAAGGTTATTTTTATTTAAGATTTCCTCACAAGTGTGATGAAAAACATTATGTGTGCCACGGGCGGTAAAGGAATTACAAACTCGTATTATTAAAGCCCTTGGCTTCGCCGCGGGCTTGTAACAAACACTCGTTTGCAATTCCTTCGTTACCGCCCTAGATACACAATGTACTATTTCACAGTCATCAATCGTTAACGTACCTACCAATTTTTAAACGAATCCGGGTACTGAGAATGGACTTCCCTGATTGTAATACACTAGTAAAATTAAGAAAGGTTTGTAATATTTTATTTTATGCCACACCTAGCCATAAATTAACTTTTACCGCACGCTACGCGTACGGAAAAAGGCACTTTCTGGCCAATTGTAGACATAAAATTATGTACACAACACGGGAGGTAATAAAGAAAGCCCTCGATCGCATATTTACGTCCCTCGCATGCGCTCGGGCCGCAAACATCTGCGATCCTGGCCTTTCTTTGTTTTACCACCCTAGTTGTGTAATGTACTATAACTATAACACATTCAGTGCCAAGAACCCGACTATCGGGTTAATTTTATTTGAAAATTTGGGAGCTTGGAGCTGAATGTGTTAACAGTGAGAGTCAAGTACCTACCTTTCTTTTTCTTATTGCCTTAGACTGGCAAACAAGCAGACGGCCCATCTGATGGAAAGTGGTCACCGCCGCCTATAGACATTTGCAACACTAGATGCATTATCAATGCATTGCCAGTTTCGTGACAGCCTTTTTAAAAAAATCCCATATTGTAGCGCAGTGGGAAAATCTTAGCAGGAAGTTCATTTCAGATCCCTATTGTACGCGCCAGAAAGGTTCTAGAGAACCGGCGCGTTGTTGAGTAGTGATTCAAGGGAATGGGCATGTGCCTGCCGATGACGAGTGGTGCGATGGTGTCTTACTTAATAAATTCTAAGTAAAATACATATTAGTTATGGACCCTCGACTTGTATGTACCCCTCTACGTTCGGCTTAGCTGATCCCGCTCGCACCACCAACTCCAAGCTTCTTTGTTTAATGCTTATTAGAAGCTGGTTGTTTTTCCGTCTGACTCGTGACGGGTTCAACGACCTGCGGCTCAATTACCCAACATTTGCGATGGAATGTAATAGGATACCTTTTTTCTTGTTTATAGATATTCATTGCGGCGCCCAACTTTGGCACACCGTAAAATTGTCGGAACGAATCGCAGAGCGATATTGTTGGTGCGGGTGCTTTTAAGCGAGTAATAAATATGAAATTCTTTTAAGATGCAACGCCCAAAGTCTTAAATAAAACGAGTGCACGCCTAGACATCAGCCAATGGACGGGGTGGTTTGGCATTGAAATTATCCTTTAATCTGCGATGTACGTGTCTATTATAATTTAATGCCCATTATAATCGCAAGTAGGCGTAAAAAGATATGTTAATAATGATAAATTGCAGCAAACCGTCTCACTAGCACATCTTGTGGATAAATTCGACAACGCTGCTCAAGTAAAAACTAAATACAGCTAAACGGCATGTGCAAGAATGTCATACCTATATCAGAAACACTTTGGTATTTAAGCAGTTTGAGTAATTTAAGCAATCACTCAATTTTAGTTGGTGTATTTACGAGTATAAATTAGCGAAGCAAAGTAGCTAATAATACTTTTAAGAACGACCTATCTACTAAGGATGTATTTATTTAAACCACGATATTTTTTCGGGATTACAGGCTATTGTTCATAATATTAATAGTTAATCTAGGGATGTAACGATACCGATACCGATATATCGATATCGCCGATTATATACAGCCGATATTTGAGGAGCGCGAAAAGTAATTGCTGTATGAAAAAATCTACAAAAAGTAATTTCAATTTCTGACTATGTATTATGTATTGGTCTATTACCTTGTGCAATGATAATTACTATGTTAATTAAATCTTTGGTTCTTAATAAAAAAAAATTGAATTTTGAGTTGATAATTTATTCATTTTTACTTTACACTTTCAAGATTGACTCTCTGTTAAATATAGCCAAGTTTTAGTTATAATAAGGACATACACATATCTGAAGTTCATACTTCATTATTTAGCTATGATATCGGTATCAGTATCGCCGATTATTTACTACAATACTTATATCGGTATCGGTATCGTATCGGCAAAACTATGTATCGTTACATCCCTAGTTAGATCTAGATTGAGGTACGGAATTATAAACATAATTCCGTACCTACAAATCCCTATTAATAAACCAAAATCCGTACGTAAATAATAAAAATTGGTCTCCAGTGCATCGTCCCTAGACTTGGCCTAAGGAAATCAAAGTATGCAAAATAAAAGGTACTTACCTATTTATCTGGCGTGATCGTGATGCGCAACCTTCGGCGCTGACTCTTGGCTTGTCTTTTGAATAGCGTTATAATAGCAGAACTTAGTTCCACGAACGTTTAATTGTTTGTTTTTCTTCCATCTCGAGGTGTTTCAGCCAGTCGTGACTGCTTAACGGCAACAGGCTTTTTGAATGCTGGCTAATTGTGGAGGTCGTGCTGTACGGGCAGCCAACCGTGCTGCTCCCTTGACGATGGTATCTCCTCACGCCGTTACTGATGAAAACAATTCCGAATACTATAACCGTACCTATTCCGTTGCAGACATATTTGAAACTAAGCGCAATAGGTACGAGTATTAATCAGTTTTAAGTAATCGATCAAAAGCTATTCTAACTACCTAACAGAAATTTCTATACCACTATAAATACCAGTCACAGTTTAATAGGTGGCTAGCTCTCATACAATTGGGTGATACAGCCACCTATAACAGTAAGTGCACTGTTTGCTCTGAAAGTACGTATGTCCCAAACACGGTCCCAAACTACTGAGCAACGCGATGTATGCAATTCGGGCCCCACCCGCGTCCCAATCCACGGCACCCGGACGATTACACAGTCTATAAACGTCTCGGTCAGTCGACTGTATATCTTTTAGACTCTATACCAGTGGTGGGCAAAGTACGGCCCGCGGGCCAACTCCGGCCCGCGAAACCATTTAATCCGGCCCGCCGCGGATACATCGTAATAGTTTGTATATGGCCCGCGATGATTATATTTTGAGGATTCACCCGTTATAAAGTAAAATGAAATGAATGACATAGATAGATGAATAAGTAAAAGAATCAGTTTGTCTAGCGGCGTAGTTCATGCATTGTGTCGAGGGCGGGTCTGGCCCTCCTCCGAAATTTCTCAAGCTTTCTGGCCCCCCATGAAAAAAGTTTGCCCACCACTGCTCTATACGATTCAGATGGTAGACAGTGGTTTAAAAGTAATCTATGGGTATGAGCACGTAACTACATCGAATTAGAAGGTAATAACATAATAAAAAGGTATAAAGGCGTTATAAGCATATAACGCCTTTATACCTTTTTATTATGAAGGCTTAGTCCGTATAATATAAACATGTTACGGAACGCTAAGCAGCACTTTCCCATTTATCGGAATTAACGTAAGTACATGGCTACGTGAATGATAGCAAAACATGTCGACAAAAAGTCCCGCATAAATTGGCATCCCTCTTTGCTTTATTTTCAATACTATTTGCAGAGCAGCTATGTGCAGCGTGGCTAACGTTTCCAATACGATATTTTTATTATGAACAATATCGGGTTCCCGGTATTGCTCATGCAAAATATACCGGCCCGGTATTGGAAGACCTAAACGTAGCCACGGAAGTTAGATAATGGTTTTAATCGTGCCCGCTGCTCGTGTATTGATTCCCCCGACATCGTCGAGACAACGGCAGTTATGTGTTTAAGTAATTATTGGCCCCAGAGAATGGAGCTGGCCGGGGCTAGTCTGGATCCCGTTATAATAAGCCGGGACGCTCGCCGCTGAGGTGTCAGAGGTGTGGTCACTACCTCGCACTTCCCCTATAATTTCCCGACAACCCCTCATTCGCTACATGTTAAATAAAATAATTATTTTCATCACTTACGTAATTCATCGCAATCAGTTCGAGCTTTCATTGCTGTTATCAGTTTCATCTGATTAATTCAGAGCATTGTGCTATATAAGCAGTGTTCGGATCTTGGGTGCTATTTGGACTATTTGGAGTATATTACCTCAAACGTTATACAGAAACATGGATATTCCTCAGGATTCCGGTAATGGGTTATCACTATAGACGCATATAACAAACAAAAAATGCATCTACAATAATATTGATTCCCAGAATTCCGAGAAATATTCATGTTTCTGTATAACGTTTGAAGTCACATACCCCAAATAGCACCCAAGATCCGAACACTGTACATAAGCGGTTATATTTTTAATGTATATTTCGTTATTTCTGCTCATATGGGATAATGTCCTCTTGGTCTTGTACAGTGCCATTATGCCATTAATTGCCGGTATGGCGTCTTGTTCTTATGGTAATTAATTAATTACGATGAGGCCACTGCAATTGCTTATGGTGACAATATATCAGCGTGGCGCCTTTAATCGTTATTTTACTTATATTTACAACCAATCATGCTGCTCCGGTAAAAACTGAAATAACTGCTGTATAACACATACAACCTTTAGTAAAATAAGGTTTCAGATGCGCTGTTAGGTACCCCTTTTGCTAAGATGCAGATGTTATGGCTCATGCGTCTGTAATAAGCCATGTTCTTCTCTTTCCCTTTAAACCGGAACACAATAATGCATGCGTGTTTTGCGGCAGTAAGAAGCAAGTTTTTTGTAATAATGGAGGTAAATAATAAACATGTTATTACCATATTATTATAACTTAATGATTGATTCGTTTAATATCTAGGTATGTTAAGTAGCATGGCGACATAAGGCCGCCGGTACATTGCGGATCCAGAAAGGTCGATACACCACACTCTACCTCGCCAGCCCGCAATGAACTGTTACTCCCCCAGCTTTACTCGCTTTCTCGCCGGCGGTAGGACCAGTGCCTAATGGTACATTACACAACTAGGGTGGTCAAACAAAGAAAGGCCGAGATCGCAGATGTTTGCAGCCCGAGCTGCAAGCGAGGGACGTAAATATGCGATCGAGGGCTTTGGCCCGAGGCTCGTGTTGTGTACATCATTTTATGACTACACTTGACCACACGTTAGTATAGTCCATCCGGCGCTGTAAGAGTAAAAAGCCATAAAAACTTGTTACAATAGCATTATTACTTCGAAAGGTGACAAGTCGTAATACGAAGTAGTGAATTTCGACCTAAACACTTTCTATTCAAAATGCTTTTTATGTTTTAAATACAAAAGATATCTTCACACCTGCATAGGGTTGTCAAAACTGTAATAAGTGAGTAAAATATTAAAACACAACCATAAACCACTAAACCAGATTCAACGGAATAGGTACTAGTTGAAAATTCCCGATTGTTGCCTCCAATGTTTTTTATTGCATTTGCAATTTTTGCGCTGTCATTTGATATTGTACCTTAGTACTAACGTATACGTTAGCTTTTCGTATACGTAAGAAATCACTTACACTCTTTCTATAATTATATATCCAATTAGCTCATTTTTATGACTCTTTACTCTTAAGTCGGCGGTCAGACTATAACTGTCAGTGCGTATCATTTCGTAATAATATATCAAATTTATTAAAAAACACGTCGCGTAGGTATTTAAAAAAATATATGCTTGATTATTTCAGAAAGTATACATCTGAGAGAGTTGTGCCCTTATAAAAAAATAATCAGGAGAGTTGAATCTACATCATAGTTAAATTTAGTGAGATTTAACTGAAACCACTCTTTCCCTAAGTTTGCTGCGGGGTCCGGGTGCGTTGTATAAAATTCTGTACCTATGTTTCTTCCCAAAATAATTTCTTATGATTTGGCTGAATGGTGACAGCCGGTGCCATTGTTTCATCACATAAAAATGACATACTTTCCGCACTTATATCAAAAAGTGCTATAGGTATTAGAGAACTGCAAAGTCATAACCATAACTCTATGACTCAGCTGCGCCTGCATTGGTTCCGATTACTGAAATCAAGTTCGAGGTCCATATTTTGCACCTAAACAGATAACCATTATATATTTATGTGGATGTGATCTATGGGAACCGCCCATTTTTTTCGGGATAAAAAAGAACCTATGTCACTCTCCGGGTCCCCATCTCTTCAGTTGCTGCGTTAAGAAAGACAACACCAAACAACAAACACACATTCGCATTTACATACAAACTTATTTGTAAATTCCAATGCGTCAACCAATTTGAAACTATGTCTTCACATTTCAAAAACATATCAATGAACACAGCAAAGGTCGTTTTCCTTCAAGGGGCGGATAAGCCCGGCGTGGCGATTATAAATTGTGGTGTCGAGGTGTGATTTCCTTCCCACAGGTTCAAGGTTATGAACGTGATTTTGAAATATCGTAAATTCAATCTCAATGGCTCATCTGGGGCCCCGATCGGTGCTTTCTCACGACGGAGCGTGTTCTCCAAAAAACACTCCTATTGTCATCATCTTAAAGCACCGGAGTAAAATCTCCATATCGACGGACAGTATTTAAAAATTGGACAAGTGAGAGTTGGAGTTGCGTAGCAAGGGTTCCATGAGAAACTTTCGTCATTCTGTTAATACAATCAACTAAATTGTAACAAAAATGTAATTTTGTATCTTGGTCTCCAGAAATAATTGTCGATATGACGTATCCGACTATAACCTACATTATATGAAATGGTAAGATAGCAAATATATCACATTACAGAAATTAAACTACGCTTTAGTCTTTCATGAGATTAGGTTAACTTTTTCATTTTAAAAACATTTTTTTTAAAGCTGCTGTTTTTACTTACCTCCCAACTTTGAAGTTCAGTGTGGCTCCACTTCGCTCTGTTTCCGGCACAGGACCCTAATCCTTTTTTGTGTTTTATATAAGTGTTTTGTTTGAGGTTCATGTTTACAACCAGTTGTGCGGTTCTTTGTTATCTGTATTGGGCGGGTCAATATTGACTGCGCCGGCGCAGCGCGGACTGTTTGTGCACTGCGCTGTGTGAATGAAAGGTGGAATGCATCGAGCTATATCGAAGGAAATCTCCTATAATCCCGCTTAATTTACATCTATGATACTATTAAGTTCATGTGTATGTATTATTGCGCGTGTATTTGTAAGTGCGTCACGCTCACGTCACGTCGAACCAGCTTAACCGATTTTAAAAATTGCGGTCGCATGACATGCGTGAAAAAAGTTTTCATTTACCGCCATTTGACATTTTTACATTGGTTTTTTTATAACAATTAGTCGTTATGCGTGTAAAAGCTTTTAAGAAATACTTTCCTCATGCGTGAAACAGAAATGCATTCTAAAGCATTAATTACAATTCAAAAAGGTGCAACCGTTAAAATGTTCCTCGAACTACCTTTGTTTAAATCTTTTATACGTTTCTGGACCGGCTGTCAGATCTTTACTGCTCAGTCCGAAATTACTTGGACAAAGAACTATGAAGACTGCCCGCGAGGCTAATATTTAATTAGTAGGTTTAAACGATTAGCCTTTTTTACTAATTAGAATTTAATGATTGGCGCTTCTTAAATCCTAAAAAATAAAAATAACCTAAATTGATGTTCACTTCAATCATTAGCATAACTGCCAAATAATTGGATAAGTTTTTTAAGGACAGTAATACAGAACCTTGATACAAAAAAAAAAAAAGATTTAATCGCGCTGATAATTGCTCAGAATGGGATTTGAACTCTGAACTAAACTTTTAGTCAATCTAAATCATTATTCATTAACTACTGCAGCATTATATAATAGTGGACGCAACGTATTGCTGTATGATATGGCGTGGCGGTATCTAGAGGTTTCTAAATAGACTCAGTTACTCGTGCGCATCTAACAAATGGCGGCTTCAGTCATCCAGCTTCATCATGCGGGAATCCACGAGTAGTATTTAATATTTGATGGATGTGTCAAGCTTTTCCTGATATGATAGAAGAAATCTACTAGTAATCTAGTTGATTTTAGAAAGTCCAACTGGACTACGAAACTAGCATTTAATGATGACATACAATATCCATCTCTCATAAGTATATTGGATACGGGTACGTGTCGATACATCGTACCGTGAATAATAAACTGGCCTAAAGTTTCAATCTTAAAACGTTTTAACTCAATTGTTAAAAATGCTATATTAGGCCGGTTTAGGTATTAGGTACTAACGGTGCGACTTATCAAAACCGCTCAAAACCAAGCTAGAGATAGAATGTGTGACTTTTCAAAATAAGATTAAACCTATGAAGGACATACCGAATTTCAAGGACTAGGCGATTTCGATATGTGTCGTCAATATACGTCACTTTAACGTGCTAGCAGTTTCCTTAGGTACTTAATATTTTGTTAGGCGACTACCTAACAAAACAATATAAGGTACATTCAAATTAACAATAAAACCATCTAATATCAAAAGTAAAGTGCCACTAGCCTGACAGGGACGTTCAGGGTAGTGTATTCATGTGCATGTGCATGTGTGCATGGGTTCTCAAAGTTTGTAATCCATGGGCCCCGGGGAGACGCGACACTGTCCCACAGACGTCACAAAATAGGACACTCAAAGTAAGTTAAACCTTGAACGACTCGCAGATATCTTCTTTTAACTACAAGCGCTTTGCAAAAAGATTACAGCCTGTCCCTGTCACATACCAGGGTTCCCAAACTTACCCCTGGTATAACCGATACCACTATAATTGGCGCATATTAAGTCGATGAAAGTCGAAAGGTTAAGTTGACGTTAAACACAACATTGTAAAAAGCAATAAGCCGCATTCATCGTCACCCAATTAATTCTTAAACTCTTAAGCATTTCCACGTTAATATTTCATTTAGCTGTCGGTCATAATTTTCAATTTACGCTGTAAAATCAGCTTCCTACATAAACCTGAACATGGGAAACAGTAAGCGTCACTTCCCATATCTAAAGGAGTAACGTTTAATGCGCGTACAGGCTCAATAGTCACTTACGTTATTCTTGTATAGAGTTTGTAAGTTGTTCACATCGGGTGCGCCGGAGCGGCGTAGCTAAAGCTCAATTGCACAATTAGTGTTGGGTTGGCGGGCTTCCGGATTCCCTGGGGATTGCGTCGGTTTTCTTCGTCTCTGGTTCACTTTCCGCTCCGTCGCCCACGATATTCCATAATGAATTCTGCCAAGTTCACGCTCGAACGCGTTGTTGTTATTGTGATATGTCGTATTTCCCCTTACACCAGAATTACATAGCCACTAGATTGTAATCTTGTCACGGCCGCCTTTAAACAGCAAGCACCAAAATTACAGAGCGCTACCGTTTGAGTATCTGAGCGTTTCCCAAAAAAACTGTACAATTCAAATACCGTCTGACTTTCAATACCGTCTAACATTCCGTTGCGTCACGAAAATATATTGATTTTACTAAATTTCAGTTCCGTCACGTCACGGCCCGTAACTGCTCAAAACATGTACACTTTTTTTTGAAAAACGCTCACCTATGGCGTTCTTATTTTTAAGGGGGAACGTAAGGCATAGTTACCAATATTATCCGCTCAGATGGTGCTGAAACTCTCTTGCATAGGTATTTTATTGTTTACTGGCTAGCCCAAGCGAATGTTTAGGTACGATCTGTAAGCAGTGGCATGACAGGTAAAAAATGATAAGCTTACCTAAATCGCAATCAATGAGGGTGTTTAAAAATCAGAAATCCACCAGCTGGCAGCAGGGTGGTGAAAGGTATTTTTGACAGTAGGCGTCAAGATCCACCAATCACACCACCTGATTTTGACATCTACTGCCAAATAGACCTTTCGCCAGCCTGCTGCCAGCTGGTGGTTTAGTATGTATCAATGATATTTTATAAGTAGATAGGTTACAAGCACTCCAAAAGTGAAGCACTGAAACCACGATAATTGTATTGGTGCCCTTTTTGTAGTGGGTAGTCACTCGCGGGTCGGTCAACGAAACGCACGACGATGTCAAGGGTGAATATTTACAAGATTCACAAAAAAAATGCCGTCGTGTGTGATCAGAAAGTGCACCAATCATAGCAAAAAGTGCAACAAAGCGCAAGGGATCACATATCACCTGTAAGTACGCTGAAATAATTTATTTTTATCATTTTTATTATTTTATTTTTCAAATACGACGCCATCTTACTACCATAGAGGTCATTTGAATGAAAGAGACAAACTTACGTCTTTGACAATGAGAGTGACAAGGATAGCCGAGCAGGCTCCGAGTCAATCCGAATCTAGCCGATGGGTTCACTCGGTTACGTTTAAAAATTAATCGCGCAAGTAACAAAAAGCTAGCTGTCTCTTTTTTTTGCATTATTGTAACTATGCCATCTCTTTTATGCAATCTGTTAATATGTGTGAGTATGTACACCGTACAGTGAGGTACCAATGTGTGCTGCTGCTTTCTTGGAAGCATATTTCTCAGCTGGCGAGTATGCGTATAACGTATCTTCTTATAAAATATCATTGGTATGTATTAGTATTATTTTTACAGATAATTCATAATTATCGTGATCAATATACAATTTGGAACTTTCTATATAATACTTACTCTATTAATATGTAGGTAATTGTGGAACATTACGTATTTGATTAGTACAAAGGTGAATTGTGAAATCCGTAGGTATTACTGATTAATTATTATTTTAAGAAGGAACGTTTCAGAGAATTTTCATACAACTTTCAGTAAACCATTTCTCGGGCCGTGACCACTTTCTGTATTTGAAGCCTTATTAGTTCGATAGCACTCTTCCTTCTTATCACGCCAATAAGAAAAAAATAACGACAAAATAAGAAATATTCTGAATAACTCCACCAACAAATCAGAAATATAACAATATATTGGATGGATACCTAACAATATACATAAATATACTAATAATCGAAAACATAATGTATGAAACCAGCGCCAGGTTAAACGTGTCTGCTTTCAACATTTACATACTGATTGTGATTACTGATCCCGGAAATACTAGTATTCCTCACAAAATGACAATGCGATAAAATACCTTTATAACATACATCATTTTAAAAAGGAAAATCGTAAATGAGCATTTTTTAAAAGATGTATTTTTTTAATGTACAAATTCTTTAAATTAATCTTTGTGTCTATATTAGTTGATCTACAGATAAATTATAAATGAACGGTAAACATTGTACACGTTAATTATGTTTGGTTTACAAAAATATTTTTTCATTATTGTTTTTTTTATACTTAATAGTTTTTATATGAAGTATGCTTTTTAATATTGATCTCCTAATAAATATACTTCGATCTATATTATGACTAAACTTTAAAAACTACTTGATCAAAAAAATAAATGTTATTAGTATATATTTTTAATGAAACAAAATCTTTTTAATGAAATTTATAGAACGATAGTGATAATAGATTGCCATGTTGGTCTACCAGCGTCGTAGCCGATGTAAAAAGTCGATTCTAGCCCAGAACCGAACTACTCGCAAAACAGAAGCAGAGGAGGAGCCCCCCACGAGGGAGACGCGGGGGGCGGAACCTCCCGCATAGAAAAAGCAAAGCTTGCGTCCCTCAGACTAGAAATAGAAGCCCCGCTTCGCGGGGCTTCGTCGACTTGCTGGCGGATCGTAGTTGCTTCGAGAAAAAAAACGAAAGTTAAAGTTCTTTTTATCACTCCATTCCCTCAAAGTGCAATTTGCCCTTTTGATGCTTATTTTAGCTCAAACATATTGGAACTAAAATGGCTTAAAATATGAAAGCACAAAAATGGATCAATCAAAATTTAAAAAGACAAAAAGTAATTTAGATAAATCGAATTAAGGAAAAAAAAGTGTCCAAATATTATATAGGTATATTTGATGATCATTTCTCTTAACTTGGGGCCCACCAAGTAACTATCAGATTAAATTTTTAGATCTCAAACATTTGCATTTGCGTAGTTCTAAACAGAATAAAATATCGATTGATTTGATTTATTCTATGTCTCAAAGAAAAAAGCTCAATCATTAAAAAATATGGCCGTATAGATTGTTTTCCCTGCTGCTTTTGCAAAATTAAAACGATCATTATTCATTAAATACATGGCAAACATGTTTTGCGAAGATCTAAACAGATCAAAATATTGCTTGATTTGATTTATTCTATATCTCACAGAAAAAAACCTCAATGATTAGGAAAGATGACCATTTAGATATTTTTGCTTACCGTTTCTGCAAAATTAAAACGATCATTTGCAATACTTTCACCTGCCATTTTGAAATACTTTCAAACTATCTGATGTGAGAAGTAAAGCAAAATGTATGTACAATACAATACCAGACACTGAATCAAATGGCGTGTCAATCTCGTGAATTGCAAATCTAGCATTGACCGGAGAGCTGAAGTGTCCTCTCAACATACATGACTGCATATGATTGATAAGCCCTCGCATTGTGCTAGCGGTAATAAAACGCCCGCTTATGTGCCGCAACGGTCCCGCGGCGTTTGATATGCGTGGCGTACAACGGTCTCTATCACCTTGGATCGTGTTCCGACATGCGAACATCGATGCCCTGCAATTAGGCGCTGTCCATGTCCAAGGACCTTCCCGGAAACCGATGGCCCCCCAGTCCGGCGCCGACACGTCAGCGCTTCCCACCTGACAGCTACTAATCTCAGCACGCAACACAGCCACAGGACCAGTTGATTCTAACAAAAATACCTCCTACCATACCTTACCTACTATTATTGTAGATCTACTCTACAATCCAACGACGCGGGTTGGATTCGTCACAACAAAAAATATGGTAACTCTTCTTTTGCATCACCACCGTCTGAAAAAAAATGTATCCCACCATCTAGTTTGGGCTTATTTTCAGTTTTCAGAATATCTCCTCTAAAAATAGGTTGAAATCAGTTCTTCTCTTTAACGTGCGTAACAACAAACATCATAGTTGCAAGCTTTTATTTAGTTTCACTTGTCCCGGTGTCTGTCTGTCTGTCTTGCAAGTTAAATTTGACCCACTTCCTGGTTTCCGATTGAGCTGAAATTTTGCAAAAATATGTAAATCAGAGGACAATGCTATATTATTATGACATGGAGCTGGTCTGATGGTGGAACCGAACGGTAGCCAAAGGTTCTTATAAATGACATAAGATAAATCCACCGTGTTTGAGCTAATTTAATTACTTTTGACGTGCAGTTTGTGATTATACAAAAAAGTACAGTCGGCATTAAAAGCTTGTCTAAAAAAAAACATTTTTTGACAGAAACTTATTTTTGGATTAAGACTTAGATTTAGTATTAACATAAAGTGATATACTTAAAGAAAAAACCTACAAGTTAAGCTTACTCTTACGTTTTCTAAAAAAGGAATCACTTAAACCCGAAGCTTGTTATTCTAACAAGTACCATTCCGTAGGCATCTACTTGAAATGTTTAATGAGTCTCGCATAAATAACTCCGCTTATAATAAATCAAAAGCTGCAAGCAGGTAATGAACTTGTGAAAACGCTCAAAGGAACTTTGTAGCGCGAATCCTTGACCCCGGGATTCTATTCAGATGTTCTCATTATTCCCAGTCGTATTCTATTAAGAGCGCAGTACTTCGGAGCAGGGATGAGCAAGTAACTCTCGGACAAAACCTAAGCGGTCATAAATAATGCGAGCCGCGGAGCCGGCTAATGAATTACCTCCGATGGCAGCTAGGGCTGGGAGCATGCCGTTTTCCAAAGGAGAAACGTATCAACAATGTATGGAGATTGTATGCGCTTACTCCTTTTTTGCGTTTATAAGTGCAGCATAATAGCGGGTCGCGGCGCTAATGCTGCCCAGCCGCAGGCTTTGTGCGCAGCGCGGACGAGCGCAGGCGCACCCCGAGCATGCGCACTGCGCCCTGCTATGCCCTAAAACCCTTCATACAATCAAGCGAAGATCTCTGAGGCGATATCGATCGCCTGAGTTGATCTAGCACTTTACTTGAGTAACTCAGGACATAAATCTTCTTTGGTAAGCTTTTTATGCCCTTTTTATTAGATTCACTTTTAATTCTAAACTAAACTTCATTTACTTATTTGATTTGTTTAAATGTTCCAATGGTCGCATTGGTTTGACTTAAGATTTTGTACATTTTGACATGTAGGTATTTATTTAGACTTTGCACAATACAGGAAAGTACAAACGGCGAACTTAATGCCATAAGGCATTCAAGGCAAGATATGTGTACAGTCACCGGCAATAACGTATGATGAATTGGAGCATGCAAAAATATGACACCACTCTATTCTTATAGCAATAAAGTCGTGTCAGATATTTATGCGTCCCTTGTTTCGTCATATATTATTGCCGGTGACTGTACAGTGTACAATAGAGTACCTATGTAACTAGGTACCTCAACAAAAGCCCTTTTAAGAATGTATTTTTAGGGTTCCGTACCAAAATGGTAAAAAAGGAACCCTTATGGTGCGACTCTGTCTGTCTGTCTGTCTGTCTGTCTGTCTGTCTGTCCGTCTGTCACAGCAAGATATCTCAGGATCTACTGATGCTATCGACTTGAAACTTGGAATAGTGTTAAAAGTTGCTGACTCGAGCCTATTGGATAGAAAAAAAATCTTATACCTTTTTTACTTTTTTTTTAAAGGGGTCGGAAATGGGATGTGGAAAAAGAAAAGTAGAGCTATTATATCGAGTGGGATATCAAATGAAAGGGTTTAATTTGTAGATTCCAAAACCATTTTTGTTTTTTTCTTAATTTTGTACTTTTTGATTTATGACCAAAAACGTTCAAAAAAATACCATTCCCCCCCTATTATCTTCGAAGTTACTGAACAGAAAAATCTGTAATAATTACCAATTATTAATATCATCCTAAATATTACAGGAAAAATAAAACGGTTTTGCTAAATTGCATCGTTTTTTAGAAATTTTCAAAAATCGTACACATACTTATTTGCTCCTACTAAGCTAACGGCCATACAGTTTTTGTTGAACTATTCACGTATCTACTTACGAGTTTGTACGGAACCCTCGGTGAGCGAGTCCGACTCGCACTTGACCGGTTTTTTTTCTTTATTAAACTGAAATCAGAACTAGAAAAAAAGACATTAAGATGGTGGCTGTTCAGTATTCCGTGCATCGTGATTGTACTATTTGTTTAACAGCTACTCCGTTTGAGTTCTCCCTTATCGAGCTTGTTCGTTCATTCACGGTGTTCGCTTCGTCGGAGGCTCTCGAGCAAGCTCGTGCGAATAGTTCACGGTCTCTTGCATCATTGCGACGGCGGAGTCAACGACACTGGCACGCAAGTCATTGCTGTCATTTGATCTTGAACCTGCCCGCTGAAAGTGCAATCGAGCCTTAGGCGCGTAATGAGGCGTTACGATGCATATTCGGGAATGCAGCGTAGCGGGATTAAAGCTATTCTGTAACTGCAGTCTTGCATACATGTGCAATCGTCGACCATTTCCTTTAGGCGTCTATCTCCAATGTGGGAGTTTTGAACTCATGTTAATTTTAAAGCTGAAATGAGATACAATGTAAAATTTATTGTTCTCAAGAAAAAACCTAAATAAGGTTATGAGCCGCGGAGTAGGCCTAGAAGAGGCGTAGCGTCCTTACAACCCGATTTCCGTCGGCTCACCTATTTTAAGGCATTTACTTAAGTACCTGTGTACCCATACTACCCTTGAAGTAAACGTGAGCCTAATTTGCTTCGGCCTGACCCCGGAAATATTTGACACTAAAACCGAGTATTTCATTAATTTTAGTACTACCAACTCTTCATTTTTTGAAGTGGTATTGTGGATTGCATTTCTAGCTCTTCTAATTACGTACGTATTTTATCTGCTAGCGCTATTCTTTTAGGAAAGAGTGCTTACTTCTTGGAATATAATTTTCCTTTGCTACGCTTCTTGGAATATAATTTTCGGCTAATTCTGACAATGAAACAAAAACCTTGTTATCGAAGACCGAATTAAGCTCCCTTAGACTCTAGGGACCTTATTGAAGTACACCATTAAGTCAAGGAGACGGTGCAACCAAGGCCGCCCGGTCCTTTGCGATTATGTAAATAATGCGCCGCGGTGCACTCGGTGGCTTTCGCCTCCGCGACCAGTGCTCGCTCATCTTGTTGACCCCTGAGCAGGCCATGACTCAACACTGTTTATTTACCCGTTTCAAATTATCATAAAGAAAAGCACGACGTATGCGAACGCTTCTCTGCTACCATTTTCTAATAATCACCACAACTAAGTAAATCACGATCACGTCATATCGACATCCGATCTGGAGACTAAGAATTTGATGGAGGGCAGATAATATTGATGGATTCAGACTGGGTGCGGTGCCATCGTTCGTAGTAGTAACTACTAGTAGAAGTTTTTTGGTGACGGTGACCATACCCGAGGTGATGAAGACTAATATAAATTTTGCGAAATATTTGGTTACAGTATGAAGTGTAAAATGACCATATTAAATATTCCGATGTGTTTCTCAGGTTGATCAACCGTTCATTCTTCACAATTCTGGGGCGCACTCTTATTGAATAAATAAGCAGCGTCGAACGAAATTATCATTAACATTAAAAACAGTACCTACTCGACCTGAATAACTTTACCCTGAGACCCATTAAGTACTTACTTTATGCCTCAATGTTGGCTGTGATGGAGGTACTTCTTTAAACGTGTACTCCATTGTACCGATCCCCTGGGATAAATAAACGACAGTCGAGACTGACGCCACCATCCTGGCCTGGGGCTTATGTTGCGCTTGTAAATAAATGAATGGCCCATGAAAGTCGTGCGGACACATCAACCAATCACAAGATTTTTAAATCAATAGAAGTAGGTACAGTTTACTATAAAATAATCCTATAAGGGTTTACATTTTATTCCACTTTTTTCATTTAGGTAAGTATTTGTCGAGATGTCCATAGACTCCAGGACCTTATTGCGGTGCTCGCTAAAATAATATGTCGGCCAATACTGCCTAACGATATGTTTAACTCCTCACCAGGAGCCTGAAAGAGCCTTTGCCCCATAATCTCGCCTTCTTTGTGAGTACTCTGTGGTTAAAATAGAGTTATGAGGTTTACCACCCGGCACAATTCTTCACGTCTGATGTTCTCATGTAATTTATTGCGACCTTCATTTGATCGGTCCAGATCTCCATCGTTCCTTTAATTTTTACCTAAATTTAAATGTTAAACAATTACTATTGAACACACCCTGAAAATACCTAAATCCAACTCCCGGTAAACACAAGCTAGTTGGCTGGAGATAAGAAAAGTAGCTGATATTACCTACAGTCATTCAATGGAATGAAGCAAGATGTTATTGCTACATTTGTTACCTAGTAAAATATTAATTTCCCGTCCGACTATACTAAATCGGCGCGGAAGCGTTTGGGCCCATGTTGGTTTATCGCCATTCATCGATTGTCGTCGCTTGCGCACGATCGACGCCCGTGAAATCGAGGATGCTCTCGCTCGAGAACGCTCGAAGATTAAGGTGACGGGCGGCCGTGGTAATCTATTTCATGCTGTCAAAAACGGACAGGATTGTGTAATGGAACAATTTCTTGGTTGAAATTTAAGGACGGGGCAGTAAAGGCTTTCGTACAGTTTTTCATTTATGTAGACTACTTATACTTACTTATACAAGTTGCAATGCCAAATTAAGCCAGCGCGGGGTCCGTAGCAAATTCTCAAGAGACCTTTTCTTTTATCAAGAGACCTTAGGTTTAGTCAAAGATATCTAACCCGTAACTTTTACTCGCTGATAATTTTATAGGTTACGAAACGACGACACTTGCTTTCGCTGGGCCCTGGGCCCTCGAATGCATGTGGTCCGATGCTTTTGCTATATAGTTAATCCTTCACTGACAGGTTGTACAAGGCTAAGGGTTAGGACAGTTATGGCCGCCGATACACACCACCCTTTCTGATGCGACGTTTTTGGGCGTTTTTCAAAATAAACCCCGAGGTAAATAGCCACTTTCTCAAAATATGGACTTTTGAGGTCTTTATGGCTCAGAATCGTTAGTACTTTCGAACCTCATACGTGAAAATGTGGGTAGCACCAATGTGCCAAATGTGGGTGGGGGTATAAGGTTCGAAAGTATTAACGATTCTGAGCCAGAAAAACCCCTAAAGTCCGTATTCTGAGAAAGTAACTACCTCAGGATTTACTTTGAAAAACGCCCTTTTCCAAAACTATCTGGCACATTTTTCGAGAAGTAACCTACCTTACGCATATACTGTTACGCACCTACTTACCTGTAAGTACAAAAATAGTCGGGTCACTCTGGAGCTATATATTTTAGGTACACATAGATGCATTCGGTATCTAAAGTATAAACAACTACACTATATAGTTAAGCGTAGATCCGACTGGAGTTAGTGGAGTTTTACATTGACAGAGCGGTACGCCTACACGTGGCTTCCCTCCGATCCGTGATGTGATGCTCTAGGATACTCCTGTAATACTTGAAATTAAAGAAAAAAGCAGGCAGCATGAAATTTCCTCTCAATGCCCCTCAAGTTCAGAGAACTAATTTAAGCTAATGTATTTAATAAAACCCCTCAGACGACCGACTTTAATTGGCTAAGCTCAAACAGCTTTATATAGGATGGAAAGGGTTGGTAGTATTGACCAATTAGCATCAAAGCTTGACATTTTTGCGTTATAGCCCGAACAGTTAAAGGTCGACATAATATAAGATATGACAAAAATGACAAAATCATGTATTTGATCTGCATTATCATGAGAGCACTTCATTGTCGAAAGGAAACATCCCGTTTAGGAAGCTCATAACCCCCGGTAAGCTCGTAACGTAACTCAGCAAACAAGTTAGAGAATCATAAAGTCGCTACGAATAAACAGTGTAATCAGGGAAATATACGAGTGGAAATAAAGTAATAGACGCATTCCGTCCTTGAAGGACGCGCAAGTACGCGCCGGCGCCGGCGCACCTCGTGTCGTTGAACTGTCTTCTGCAGCGAATTGCTCTTCCGCCACTCCCGCAAATGAAATCAATTAGCGGAGAGACACCGTTAGCCCACGGCGACTCTAACAACGTGGCATATGCCCACCCCTAAAAAAACCTAGTCACCTGACCAGAATCCCAATAAAACTATGTATTACTAGAAATAGTGAGAATGTTAATCGCTAAACAGAATCACGAGTACTTCGATTGAATACGCAATCCTAAGTTATCATAATTCGCCCGGAACAGCCGTGATTCAGCGAGCCAAGAATAAACTAGGCACGTGTGATAATTCCTAAGGAGGTATTTAATGAAGACAGCCACGTCATGTTATTGTCGTTGTCGTGGAGCACCGGATAAGCGGCGGCGGCCGGCGATTGTCTCGCGACTATCGTAAATAACGCGCGCCGTGTCCGGTGCTACCGGCGCGCTACACGGCAGCCCCACCGACTGTAGCGAACGCGCGGCGCGCCTAGACCCGACACCCGCCCCGCGGACATCTAAAACATCAACGCACTAGATAAAAAACCACGAAGCGTTACCAGTGAAAAAAGCAAACAATCGAGAAGTGATAGTTGGTGCGGCCGGCGGCCGCCGCGCAGCAGGAAGCTGCGCCCGCGCGCGGCATACGGATGAGCCTGACGTGTGCCCCGCTCCCCCACGCCGACTTATCTAAACCGTCGATGTAGATATTTATCACCATTGAAATATTACTATCTCTACGTATCAATTGCAACGCGAATGGCATTCCTGTTTTATCGACGAGCAATTTATCAAAGTAACGACGATCTCGAGCGTGGCACTAAAATAGCCTGCCGGCTATTAATTCCACCTGAGCCTGAAACAATGGTCATTACGATATAAATAGTCGGAATAAATATAAAATGGCAGTGCATCTTTGGTCTATTTATTGGGCGAGCGTTATGCGAGGGGTGCGTCGAGGGCGGTGCGGCGGGTGGGCGCAGGCGCGGGCGCTGGGCCCCTGCCCGATAGCATCGCTGGCGCGCGCTATAAATAGATGGGCGGGCGGACCCTTGAACCGGCCGCTCCGCGCGTCTCCGCGCCCTGCGTGCCAGGGTTGATGCACTAGGTACTATTTGCTAGTCTTCATTAATACGCACGCTAAAATAGCAAATCAAATAAATGTGATGGCAAAATTCAAAAAGCATTGAAATGTCGTCTCTGAACATCGTTGACTACGTATGACAGCGAGTTTCTGTTTTATTTGATTGAGTTTAGTCAACAGCCTGTGTTAACCCTTCTTGTCTCTCCTTCTTTAAATTTTACCCTTCAGTTATCTTTACAGAAGCTATCCTCTTTTATTTTGTACAGTGGTTAACAAGCGTCACAGTCACACACACATGTCATCTAACAATAAGCACACTACCAACCCAACTCTGTAAATTAAACATTTATATATACTATGTCTAATAGCTTAAAATAAAACTAAAAATCAGAATAAAACAATGCAACAATGTTACCTGGCGCTGATTACTTCAAAGTTAACGACAGCCCTGTTCATTGCTCTGCTGGTACCGCAACAATCTACCATAAAACACGGCAGGCGGGTTGCAACTTCTCGCTTGTTCGCTTTCGTTCGCGCATGCGGCCGGCGCATATTTTTTTCCCTGATTAGAGTAAAAGATGCGCAACCGGTCGGCGGGCGAAGGCCGCGGCCAGGGCCGGGCGCGGCGCCCGCGCCGAGGACCCGCTCCCGCTAATGATGCACCTCCACAACCACTCCTAATTGGATGAACGCCCGACCACTCTATCAGGAAAAAAATCCTCGCGATACTCCAGTCTACGTATAAGACAAAATGGTCACATACAAATTTAAATCTCGCAAATTAACGAATCCCATTAAAAGTGACCGCTGCATTATAAAAACCAGAGCGCGCACAACATTCGTTATCTCTGGAATAATTTGTCGCTCCGTTCTACCTCGTCCGTGTTATCAAGATCTGTGAGGTGTGAATTTAAAACACGGCGTTCTCAGGAAGTCGTTTTGAGGGGCAGTTAAGTTTTTGTTTTAATATTACGGCACTTTTCCAGTTCCAGGACGCGTGGCGTGTAATAATTTATTTACGGCGGTAAATAAATATGAGACTGCGCTCGTCTCAGCTACATATATAGCACTATGTGGGTACCTATACCATAGTAGTCTGAATGCGATTATGCCAGCCAGAAGCACGTACACGATAAGAATTGCCCTTTAATAACGGGAGAGCTGTAGTGAATCGTTGTAGATTGCAGACGCACCGAGCTGAAGTTACCTAGCTGTAAATAATGGCACAATTTAAGATGTTGTTCTTTCTTTCCCGACAGATGCGCGGTACCGTACTCTACACAATGCAATTGTAAAATTGAAGTGTCGGTAATATATTTACCAGTAAAGCACAGTTATGGACATAAGTTTAAACTCCATATATTTCAGATAACTATACATCGTAAAACAAAACTCCTTTTAGAAACACTTAAAACCGAAGTTATTGTTTTTCATTTCTGTTTTTAGTTTTGTCGTAAAAACTTAATTAACCGTCTGCCATATCTGCTATACTTACGGACGATTGTCGTCTCTGATCATAAATTTGGTTTAAAATTTTCAATCTCGTACGTGACTTTATGCTGACAACAACAAATCATTTTATCTTTCGATTTATTATTTGGGCTGTCGCGCATTATGGCAGTCGCCGAAACTGGCTGATGAAAATTCATTAAATATCATAATAAAAAACGTAATAATGTCGGTTGATGCTGTTATTCAATAAAATGATTTACGAGTTAAATTCGGACAAGGAGAAGGTATAATGCAAAAAAAGGAATTGGTTGAATCAGCCTTATAGTTAAGACGATGCCAGTGGTAAGTACCAAATTGATAAGGGCGCAGTTATCTGTGGTCATAAATAGACGTTCGCACCGTGCGCATAAAAGGCTAATTACACCACTCGTGAAATCGTCATCACACAAATAATTCTACAATTCGCACATGTCGTCGCATAATTGTCTTAAAATACGTCAACATGAATCTATAGTCTAACCGCTAGTCCTGCCTTTGTCCTGCCCGATTAATATTCGTGATCACCGCAGTTTGTGATTGAACAGCCAGTAAACCCGTGGGTTATGGGTGTGAGGCGGCACGCTTCCGCCGCGTATCTGCCGTCTCGAATTCCTACGTGGTCAGCCATTCATTTTATTTAATAGCTTGTCATATTAAACTGTCCCTCAAAGCTCTTCCTGAGGCTAGCCTTATAAAGCCCACGAATCAATTATCATTTATTTAATAACAATGTTGCTGTCGACGCGAGCGTGTCACGCATCTAATGCGCCGACTGTCGCAATAAAAGCGTGCTAATTTCTAATAAAGTAGGTAGCAAATTTGATACCTACGCATTTTGCTTGTGACTTTGCCCGATTTAATAGGAGTACTAAAATTACAATTTTATCGAAATTTAACCAGAATACTTACCTAAAATCGGCTTAAAATCACTCTCTGATTATCAGTATGGCTTAATTTCGATCGACACCGAAAGAGCTTACAATTTTTATATCGGTATTGCTGTTTAATAAGACATTAAATAAAAATCATAGGCTATTTTTGGCATACATGCGATGTGTGAAGATTTCGATTATTTTTAAATTATTTTATTTAGATTGACGTCGTATACCTATTGTTTTGTTTATTAATACGATGTTTAAGGCTTTAAACTTGCGGTAGACAGGTGACTATCGTGAGCTCAACGATAAGATTTTGTTGGTAGTCTACAGGATACAGAATAGAAAAAAACCTTTGGATATGCTTTTTGAATGACTATAATCGTAATAACCGCTTCTTTTTACTCAAACGGATGTGTTTAAAAATCTTCCTTTCAATGTTTCACTCTAAAAAAAATTGGTTGCTCCTAACAAGATTGTGATAGCTATAATCAAGCATCTTGATTCCATACGAGCCTAACAATACTTACGTTAGATGCACCAACTAAGATGATATTGATTGTTTATCATAGTTCAATTAACCATGTTCTGATTTGATTCAACAAACATTGATGTACTTATATAAGGTAACTAATTAAACATGATTGAATCCATACAAAGAAGAAAATAATGATAGAAACAAGGAATATATTTGTTAAAATTATCAAGATTCTAGATTGTTGTTTTAATGACTAATGAACTTGCTGTTTTAATTATTCAGCTTTCGTTGATATATTTAATATCTTGTTTGTTTTATTTAAGTTAACGCCAACAAAGAGAAAATCTCTCTTAGTTGGCTCAGATTTTTTAGAGTGTTGGAGCTGTGTAACTTGATATCCACATTACCCAACCCGATCCCGTTGGTAGATTACACGTCAGTTTTACACATTTAATTAGTTCCGTACAGAGCAGTGGACACGTCCAGGCGATGTGGTGTCGGTTTGATAAATTCGCCGGCTATCTCGATCCCGTCTCATGTTAATCCTTGTTGCAGCCATCGGTGCGGCTTGACTAATGAAGATTTAAATCGGAGATGGAGTAAACCGAGTCCCGTTTTGCATCCTTCTATTTATCATACCAAGGTACCGTAATTAAAACGCATTTTATTAATACTGATACGTTTATAATCGTGAGATTTTCCATATCTTTGATCCAAGTTATGTTCTAAAGTTGCGCATGGCATGAGAAACATTTCACAATCATTGTAGTTAAATATGTATGATGTTGTTTTGTACAGATACGTATTTTCTATTGTGTAAGTAAAACTTTAAAGACTGAATTATGTTTTCTGTCCTCCGGCCGGAAAGCGTCAACTTACGGGCTGCTGCGCTAAAGGAAGTTGCCGCTTTCTGGCTCCGTCGAACAGAAAAATAGCATACAAACCTTGACCAGTAAAAACGGAAGCCTCAGATCACATTTAATTGTCGACCGAGGCGAAGAAGCCGAGACATTTTTTACTTTACTGACTGGGTATGTAATATACTAATTCTGTGGATACACAATTCTCGCGGAATAAAATGTCCGTTTCTGTGCAGACGAACTCTCTTAATTTACTATGCATGCGTCCAAATTTTAAAACGAGCACGGATTACTAATTTTTTTTCGCTTCCTTTATATGCCTTCGCTTTATAGCATTTAAATAGGCGTCACTCGGACATTAGATATTAAACGATCGCAACACGCACATAAATGGCCCTGGCGTTGCAAACGTCCATAGGCAACGGTGACTGCTTTTACCATCAGGCAGGTCGTACGTAGGGCGTGCAGAACCGGGATATTTTAGTATGGGAGAATCGGGAATTCCCGGTACTGCCATACTAAAAATTCCCAGTCTGCACGCCCTAGTCGTACGATTGTTTGCTACCCTAATAGTATTAAAAAAAAAGTAGGGAACTAAAGGTGCTACTAAAATGTCCAGGGTCTGATCGAATACCTGGTGCGGGTGTGGAAGAAGCCCCCGCTGGTGTACTGCGACTACCACGGGCACTCGCGCAAGAAGAACGTGTTCTTCTACGGCTGCGCGGGCGCCGAGAGCTGGTGCGTCAACGACCGCGTCGTACCTGACGAGCCCGTTAAGTACCTCGTGAGTATACTATTGGTCTTTTCTTGCCTCATAGCCAATCGGGGGTCTGTCTTAACGTAGGCTGTCCCGTATGGCTAAATCCTTCTCCTCCTATACGTACGACGCGTACTTTACAATACAATATTCTTTATTGCACACCATCAGATTACTGAGATCCTTAAAAAACAAGATACTAAAAACTAACGGTAGACAACAGGCGGTCTTATCGCTAGGAAGCGATGTCTTTCAGACAAACTTTGGGTAGCGGACTTTACTGCAGACACACTTAAAAAACTTTTGGGCCGATTGGTTGTTCAACGCTAAGATGTTTCACAGAAAAGTGCGCAAATTGATCGTTCGATCGTTAGAGCATGGCCTAAAGGTGGGTTTAGACCAAACGAATTCTAACACATTCTAACCCCACTCTACCAATTTGTGTGTACACAAAGAACTTGGTAGAGTGGGGTTAGAATGTGTTAGAATTCGTTTGGTCTAAACCCACCTTAATACAGAATCAAAAGTCAAAAGTAGTAGCCAGTTCAAAATAATTTTAGCAGCTGATAAATCTACTTTCATTCCACTTTCTTGAATTTTTCTGAAATTTGTGAACAAGCAGTCTGTTAATTAGATGCTGCCAGCCCTGATGCACCGCATCTCGCCTGCGTTCGCGCTGGGCTCGTGCTCCTTCCGAGTGGAGCGTGAGCGAGAGAGCACGGCTCGCGTCACCGTGTGGCGTCATCTCGGAGTTACGCGCTCCTACACTATGGAGGCGACCTTCTGCGGCTTCGATCGAGGGCCCTTTAAGGTACATTCTTGATGTCGATGAATAGAGATGTATCGTGGCATCGCGCCTGCCAATGGTTCTAAGCATCAATCTCCTACAATAAAAGCCATCCGCGGTTCATACAGAGGGTTCTTCAAAGTTTTAGCTCCTAAATGAAAAGATTATACCTACTGCTAAAGCGCGGGTCAATCTCAGCGTCACCCGCTTCGCTTCTGCGACTTAGACCTAATGCACATTACACCGTGTAATTTTGCGATTGCAACTAGACTTCAGCATTAATTTACTCAAAATGTTAATAATCCATGTCTGTATCAGCTTACTGTACATTGCTAAGACCGATTGGTTGTTTTTGTAATGTGCCAATCTTTCATATCGAGTTAGAAAAACCATACACACGATTACATCTGTGATGCAACAAAGTAGAAGATAATTCCTAACTTGTCACAGGCTGCGCCTAACTAGGCAGTTGCACAGAAATGAGAATGCTATTATGTAAATCGCATATGATGGCCATAAAGAATGAAATTTAAGTAGCTTACATCTATTTAAATGTGATGCATATCCTGGTGCACTTGTTTCCCCATTAGACCATCAGAAATTAATGCATGTCTCTAAGATTATTCACAGAGATGGTTAAATACCAGAGGGCATAATCTTATACGCGTACTTATTGCATTTGATTAACATAGACGTCAGTGCATGGCCGTTATGGTGGCGTCTCTTTTGCTCAAATGTGCTCATGACTTGAACGGTTACTTTCTCAACCTCGAAACTACTCCGATTCTGATACTGTAAAAGAAATCTTCCATGATCTTGGATTAAGGTTCACATTGCAAAACAAATCAGAACCGTCTTGTACGGTTTACGAAGAGACTCTTGACGTGGAGAGTATGCGCATAGTAGGGTCCTCAGTTCTCAGGACGCGTGCTAATACGTCTATAGCGGTGCCTCGTTAGCCGCTAGATCTCCAGATAAGGCCGCAACAGACTGCGCAACGTGTGTCATCTTTGCTCGCGGCCGTACTACATTGACTGAGCATTGCGTTTTTCCCGCTAACCAGTACGTCATCGCGTATGTGGACAGTGTTGGTAAAAAGCACAGCCTGAGAGAACTATTTAATTAAGTTCGTTTACGGACCGGCGGTATGCGGAAATGTTCGGTTGACATTTTTTGCCGTCGACAGGGCTTCCACCTGAACACGCAGCACCTGCAGAGCGTGGGCAGCGAGTTCTGCGAGGCCCTCAACGGCCTGAATGACAACGCCACTAACGATGACATCCAACTCACCAAGGATATCAATGGGTAATCAAAATGATTTATTGTAACCATTTAAGAGTACTTTTACGGAAGGAAAATGAAGATAAACCACGGTACCTACTAGGAAAATGCCTTAAGCAGTAGAATAAAAAACAACTCTACTTTATCGTCAAGTGATGATGAAGAGTGCCGAGATTTTAGAATGTCTGTGTTCAAAAACAAGATTACGTTTGTGCGTACTGATTCTCACATTGTAATGCCACCAAACTATTTACGCTTGGTATCCACGTATATTTCTAAATTAATGTAACAAATTAAAAGATTTTACGTATCGAGTTAACTATGTCTTTACAGAAAACATTGGGTCAAACGTTTAAAAATAATTATCTATAAGCGCTACATTAACTTAATTTTGCAGAAACATCATTGAAATTAGTTTAACCGGTGAAGCAGACAATAATAGGCAAGTCTGACCACGGCAAGGGTGAATCGCATGAAATAACAAAAGTTAATCATAACCATCCCGCGGTGTTGTTCGTTTTTGCCCTTTTTGCCCGACTAATAACCTGATAAATGCATGCGAGCCCTGGCGCGACGGCGTTCTGCAAACTCATACATACTAATACCTAGTTGCTCGCCAATTACAACTCTCCTCCGCTAACTCTACTTGTGTTTATTTTTATAATGATTGTGGCGTGTACGCTATTATAATTAGATGAAATTACAACATAGTTTTAGTGTTCCGTACGATCATTGTGAAAACTGCACGCTAATTGAATCAATTCTCCACAACTCATCTACCACTGTTATTGGTGTGCGTTTCCATCCATAAAAACCTAGGTATTACTTATATTACTATGTATGTTTAAATAGGTGTCAGGCAAAATTATGCTGATAATTGTACCACCAATTGTACTAAACTAGCACAACTATAGTCATAGTTACGCTAGTTTAGCACAACTATATTCATGGTTTAAATGTGACTTTTTTTTATAATCTGATTAATTTTCTTTCAGTGCAATCGCCGTGGACAGCGAGCCAGGCTCTGGTTCCGATAGCGTCCTGCGGACCGACTCAGACGAAGACTTCGACTAGTAGTAAAACGATGGTTTGCATTGGCCGAGTGCGAACCTTCAACAATAACACGTAGTTACCTACATAAATGACTTATGCTGAGTTCCATAAATGTTCATTGTACTGAGAAAGCGTCGTTTTGTAAACAGGAACCGATTAAGAAAAATACTATCTTTTAGTATTTTCTGTTCTGAGCTGGTCCCTGTATGCAGAATTATATCCGAATGCAATGCTCAGTAGGTACGTCAAGTGCTCCCAAACATTAATATCATAAGTAGGTAGTTGCGATTATTGTTGTGGATAAGCATATATATCATACCTGGGTGCTTTGTCTATAACGATAAACGCAACAACACATAGAACCCCTGAAAGTGGCAGGAAATGTTCTAATGGGAGGTACATGCTAATCGATCTTACAACTGTTTGTTAGGACAATTTGTAGAATTTACTGTTAGATTAATAGTGACCATAGCTTAAAGCCCGGTGTTCATTACTGCAAACTTTCTGTGCGAAACAACTTTCGAAGGCTAAACGCACGCAGTGTGAAACGGCCTTTAAATTATGGTCCGTTTGGAGTTTGAACAAATTCTGGAGATATACTTGATCAACGGCATACGACCCTATGACTTCCAGTTAAGTCACATGACCGTAGATATTATGCAGAAACCGACTAATGCTGAAAATCTGTAGTTATAAAACTAAAGTTTCTGCTCTTCTACGTAAGTATATAATCCAAGTACACGAAACTTGCCTCTGGTTTGTTTCAGCAAAAGTATGGTCACGTTAGGACTTAACCTATTGATAGCACTCCGGATAACTAAATGTGAACCATCATCGACGTCGCTAGGTTTCTACGAGTATGCGTTACCAACGCCAAGAATATTATACCTACAAATGTGTGATACAATTATATAACTTCATATGTAACTTGTAATTCAACATTAGGGTCACTTTTTAAAGTCCAGTCCGTTATTCCATAGGTATCAGACTTTATTCATAGAATAGCGTGTTATCTAGTGATGAAAAATCGGCCCTAAAACTAGTCATACAATGTAAGAATTATATAACTAGTTACGTATACAACCTGATTGAGTCAAGTTGATGATGTCTATGACGATGCAATCGAGGTGCAAACTTAGCTTAACCTAATTGTGAATGAGTTTTATTTTAATTTTGTTTTAAGTACATAGTAAAAGGTAATCGAGTTGTTTTCGTAACGAACTGTAAAAAATTGTATGTGAACTGTACTTACCCCATTTTGGCTTTGGGGATGGAAGATAAATTTTAAGTGGCTTGTGATCTCAGTTGTGAATAAATTATGAAATTTCTGATGCGTTTTTATTTTCTGACTGACTCGAATCTGAATTGAATTTGACTTTGATAACAACACCTATCTAGTTATTACTAAAAAAAAACCGGTCAAGTGCGAGTCAGACTCACGCACCGAGGGTTCCGTACAAACTCGTAAGTAGATATATGAATAGTTCAAGATAAACTGTTCAACAGTTCCTAACTTGCATAGTTTTTTCGAAATTCGCAAAAATCGTAAAACAAACTTATCTGTTGCTACTAAACTAACCGCGACCTATATCGATATATGGGGACAACAGTTTTTCAACAAAGTTAAACTTAACTTACGATTTTTGCGAATTTCGAAAAAACTATGCAAGTTAGGAAACCAATTATATTTTTTCTGTAATATTTAGAATGATATTAATAATTGGTAATTATTACAGATTTTTCTGTTCAGTAACTTCGAAGAAAATAGGGGGAATGGTATTTTTTTAAAACGTTTTTCGTCCTTAATCAAAAAGTTAATGAATAAGATAAAATAAAAGGAGACATTTGGAATCTACAAATTAAGCCCTTTCATTTGATACCCCACTTGATATAATAGCCCAACTTTGAATGTTCGACCTCCCATTTCGCCCCTCTTTAAAAAAAGTTAAAAAAAATTATGTCTAATAGTCGGGTTAGCGATTTTTAAAACTATTCCAAATATCAAATTGATAGCAGCAGTAGTTCCTGAGATATCTGGCTGTGACAGACGGACAGACAGACAGACTAGCACCATAAGGGTTCCTTTTTTGCCTTTTTGCTACGGAACCCTAAAAACACGTATCTGATCCTGGCTCCAGGTAAAAAGTGTTAAAGCGCAGTAAGTGCAAGGTCAACTGGGGTAATTGCGTCTATGTGGGCAAACGCGTCTTTTAGGGATTCCCTACCCTACCTGCCTGTAGTATACGCTGTGTGTTACACGCTGCGCCTGTTAAGTACAGCGTATACTACAGGCAGGTAGGGTAGGGGTAGTTTAAAAGAGTTTGAATTCTGGAATATTTAAAAGGCGCATTTGCTCCCATATGCGCAATTACCCACGTTGACCAGAAGTTTGTATGTAACTTATAGCTTTTTCTCTACGTTTCGTTCGTCGTTGTGGCGTTTTTAGATACGAGTTTTTTTCAAAGTAGTGACGATCAGAGCTCGGAAACCGGTATTTGCTCCATACAAAAATACCGGTATTCTTTCCGTTCTTTGGTTTATTATTTAATTTTTTAACCGGAAATCTAATAATACGAAATCATGACTTAAATATATTTATGCCACACCTGGCTATAAAATGGATTTTTTCGCACGCTGCGCGTACGGATAAAGCCGCTTTCTGGCCAAGTGTAGACATAAAATGATGTACACAACACGGGAGGTAATAAAGAAAGCCCTCGATCGCATATTTACGTCCCTCGCTTGCAGCTCGGGCCGCAAAAATCTGCGATCTCGGGCTTTCTTTGTATTACCACCCTAGTTGTATAATATACTATATTGAGCTCTACATAAAAAGCATAAAATTATTCAAAATATTGGGCTATTTCGGGGTTTTCGCAAAATACCGGGCAAGAGCCCTGGTGACGATTTCCACACTGCGGGTAAATTTACAAGAGCTGACATTAATGGATTTAATGAAACTAATAGCACTAACGACTATATCTGCTTTTGTATTGACCATATTTGTAATAAGTCTGCATTAAACTACCCTTATTCGCTACATAAATATTTCATTCACACGTTCAATCCATTCGTAGCAGCTCTTGTAAATTAACAAGGAAATTAAACACGTTGCTAGGAAAAAGTTATATATTATCATCTCAAAACTGAATAATATAATGTATATTGTCTTTATCAACAATTAATCAATAATCACATTTCTCTTACACAACGTAAAGTTATACAAATAAACAATTTGCTAACTGCACCTTAAACATTGGATATTAAATCATAAATAAACCAAAAACGTACACTAAACTAACGGTTTTGTAAATAACTATTACTAAGGTGTTTCGTCAATTTGACATTTCTTACAAAGCTTATAATACATTTAAATGATCACATAAATATAAAGGTGGATTACAATAATAATTGGCTTTAGGTGTGATGATATTAAAGTAGTCTTATGTCTTTAAATACCTAATTAACAAATCATGTAATTTAATACATGAGCTGCTTTCTGCCCGCGAAGGCAGTAAATGCTACTGCAACTCAAGGCGCCAGAAATAATAACGACGGTTACACAAATACAAGACACGATTTGTTACGTTGCGACGTCATCTTGTGGAATAGTACATTACACAACTAGGGTGGTAAAACAAAGAAAGGCCGAGATCGCAGATGTATGCGGCCCGAGCTGCAAGCGAGGGACGTAAATATGCGATCGAGGGCTTTTACCTCCCGTATTGTGTATATCATTTTATGACTACACTTGGTCAGAAAGCAGCTTTTTCCGTACGCGTAGCGTGCGGTTAAAGCCTCTTTATGGCCAGGTGTGGCATAAAATTATTTTTTACAAGTTGTCTTCAAAACTTCCAAACATTTTTTCAAGCACTTGCTGCTCCAAATAAATTGAAATTTCGCCTACTTATGGAAGTTTGATGACAATGCAATACTATGGCGCCATCGAGCTGAACTGATGATGGAGCCGGGATGTAGGGACTAGAACTCCCTAATGGTAAATGCTAGTAAGTCGAATTTGGGCTATTATATCCTGTTATCATGAGTGCAATTCTTACTGACAAGACTATTACCATAAAAAAAAACACATTTTTATGAGAGTTATTTAAATTTGAATCTTCTTAGATATTAAATTTTCTTTAGGTTGACGGATTTCCACACGACGACGTTGCATTGCACCACAACTCGATGTCGTGTCATGTTATTGAGTTTTGGCCTTAAGTCCTGTGACTCCCACCTAGGGCACCGAATAGACATAGGTCCTAATTTCCTTTGTCACCCTTAATCGGTATTCGATTCGGCGCGTTAAATGTGAATCTAACATAATACTTTCTTGATATATGGGTCACTGGTCGCATAATAATCGTAATAAATAAAAAATACAAGATTTGTGTTTATTTACGTTTTCTTTGTCTTAACTTCTTATAATAAATTTGTTCACGTTTCTATTAGGAACCTAATAAAATAAAAAACTCAAAGTAATCCTGTATTGATACATTGCTTAAGTTAAAAAATGGTTGAGCATTCAATCAATTCTTAACTAAAAAGTTTAAACAAAAACAATTTTTATTAGTTGCCAGTATTAATTAAACTATTAGTGTGAAGCCTGTTTTAGAGCATAACGCAATGTAAGACTGTTAGCAGTTTTTATCTCAGTGGTTTATAATAATTATTATTAATGCAATAGCGTTATAAATATGGCAAACTTACTAATTTGTTCGTGATAATAATTATGGATATCAATTCAACCGGCGTTCTGCATAAACTGCTGAGTATTCTAACAAAAACATAACTATTTCACAATATGAAGCACCGGCGAATCCTTTCCTATTTCGTCCCGGATAAGGAACTCTTTATGAATAAACGTAAAACCAAATTACGTAACATAATTAAATTGTGCTACTATAAAACGTAGTCTTTTTGGAATAAAAGTCGTCTAAAAGTTCTAGAACCACTTTTTCGACGCACTATCAAAAACTAAATTTAACAACTATCAACATTATGGATGGGTTTATTTACAAGTTGTGTGCCTGACAATGATAATCGTACATCGACGTATCGATAATCGTACATTGACGTATCGATGATCGTACATCGGGCTGGCGATTCGATATTAGATCAATAACGGCCCCGACTATATTAGGTATATTTCGAGACGTTCACAAATATTGCTGTTGCTGAAACAATTTCAATTCTCATTCTCAAAACATCGCATTCTTCCAGACTTTTACTATACAGATTTCTCAAAATATCTGTTATCTATACCAAATTTACGAATTGGGTATCACATTATATAACATATTTTCGTTTTTAAAAGTAATCTTAAATTTGATGATTGATATTTTAGGAATGTGATATTTTGAGAGCATTCTAGTACGACTCGCGATACGCTTCAGACATGGAGTGGTATTCCAATCAAATCTTTGATCAAAGCATAACATTTATATATGTGTGGAAATTTGGCATGGATATAGAATATGAAAGATGGAGGGTATTCGATCATAAGCTGGTAAAACCTCTGGCAACTCTCTTTTACGCACCAAACATCCATCTCTTTCTATTTAAAAACGTGTACGAGACAGATGAAAGTCACGGCCAGCCGTGTCAAAGTTTTCGTTCCGCCAATATTTTATGCAACGATCATACATACAGGTATCGTAATTTATATTACGAAACAAATAAATTTGAAGTTATATTATCGTACAAACGACTTTATAATGTTACAAAAATAGAGCGGTTAATTTCACCGTTTCTACATTTCGACTTATTATTACTTTTTAAATCCCGTACCACGTCACGTCACGTCATTTTGACCACCGAAGTTTTGTAACCAGTAGAATCGAACTCATCAGACGATTCGCAAATTTTTTATCCGAGAGGTTTTCCATAATTTGTTCGACAGAGCGCGTCGCATACCAGGCCACTCGTGAGATACGTCCCGGCTATCTTGTGCTAGCCGTACAGCTATTTCTATAACGACTACACAACTCTGTTCTTTTTACTTTTATTTAGTTAAGGGCTCGACTCGCGGTCTAAATTCCACCCTCTAACCATAAATACACTCTGATCCTCGCGCGGCGTATATTATTGTTAGTATGGAGTTAAATTTTGTCCAAGTGGTTACGTACTTTATCCATACTTAAAATTAAAAAGATACATAACAAAAATGACAAGTCTAAGGATATTACAAAAAGTAAAGATCTGTACTGCTTTTTACGTTTTTTTTTTCATTTTAAGTAACACCACGCAAATTTCTTAATTGAGTACAAGGAAAATAGAAATACCCTCATAGTGCTCGACACGTCATGGCGCGGCGGGCAACCAGTGGCCAGCACCGAGCATCGATGTAGTCACCTTTGTAACTATACACGCAAATACGAGGTTTATAAAGTAATTCGACGACGTGATGTTTGGACTTTTTTAATTTGATAGCCCGCCTACATAGGTCTCATGTTTAACGGTTAGAGATGTGACAGTATTACTGTGACAACTGTATCCACCGATAGGGGGCAGGTAGTTCTATTATAGGACTAGCTGCTCCCAATAGCCTGCTGTAACTATAAGAGCTACTACACCTCTCTGCTCTCTTTAATTTACATTATTTCGCTCATGCCCAAAATACCGCATTGCCAGAATACCAGATTTTTCAAAATACCAGATTTTTCGATTTATCAGATTCCTGTCTTACCACATTCAAGTTACACTACATTATGTTACTCAAGGACTTAAATGATTTTGTTGGTATATTTTGGGAATCTAGTATTCTGGCAATGCGGTATTTTGGAAATGAGCGATTATTTAAGGCCCCGACTTGCGGTCTACATTCCATCCTCTAATAAATGCACTCACAGCTCCCGAATCCTCGCTTGGCGTGTATCGTAGTGCGCTGGGTGTCATGGCGCTGGCATGGTACCACGCGGAAGTGAGGAGGCGTTGCTCCGTGCTACGGTTTTTTTTTATTTTGATAGCCCGCGTAAGTCTCATATTGAACGGAGATTAGAGAGATGTAACAGTATTACTATGACATCTGTAAGGAGTGTAACCACCGATAGGGACAGGTAGCCCTATAATAGAGCTACCTGCCTATCATAGCTACTACACCTCTCTACTATCTTTAATTTACACAATTTAAGGCGACTCGCGGTCCACATTTCATCCCCTAATCACAAATGCACTCACAGCTCCCGTATCCTGGCTTGGCGTTTATCGTAGTGCACTGGGTGTCATGGCGCGGGCATGGCGGGGCGGGGCCGCGGCGGCTGCCGGCGCTGGCGCGCCAGGAACGAGTGGCCGGCGCTGAGCAGCGCGAAGCGCGTCTCCACGGCGTCGCGGTGGCAGCGCGCACCGAGCTGGTACCACGCGGAGGTGAGGAGCCGTTGCTCCGTGCTGCCGCGCCCTTCGGAGCTGCTGTTGCCGCTGCCGCTCCATCTGGTAATTAATAGAAACTAATATAGACCACTATTAAATACACACTATTAAATCAACCCGGTCCGACAATCGCTATGCCCATAAGGCAGGGTTTCTTAAACTGTGGTCCATGGACCCCTTAGGGGTCCGTGATACGAGAGCCGGGGGTCCGTGGCTATGCATAAATCACAAACTTTCATGTCCCCTTGATTTTCTTTTTCTCTGATTGTATTTGGAAAGGGTCCGTAAGGTTTTCGAAATAATGTAAGGGGTCCGTGACCAAAAAAAGTTTAAGAACCTCTGCCATAAGGGTTGCGAGTTTGTCAGTTTCCAAAAAAAATACACTATTAAATAAATCAAGGAGCATGCGGAGCAGTTTCGGTTTCGGTCGTAGTTTCGGCCTGATGGCAGCCGAAACCGAAACCGAAATTTCGGTCGGACTCTCTCTACTGATATTAGGCAAGCCGGTAGGAATCGAGTTCTTTGGACGCTGCGCTACTGCAATAAGGATGACGACTGAGTTATAACTATATAATTCTATTTAGTCCGTCAGTTAGATTATGGAAAAATATGGGACACGTATTTTTTTGGTTTATCAAAACATTTTTTTTTTTTTTTTAGAAACTGACAAACTCGCAGCCCCTCCTGGGCGTAGCGATTGTCGGACCGGGTGGTTGGCCGTGGCGTTCCCTGGGGTCGAACCAGGTCGCTAGCCAGACCACCCTGAGTTGGTCGGACTGGGTGGGAGCCGGGAGTGCCTGGGGTCGAACCAGGTCACTTAGTCCGGTCCTTATCAAAACATTAAAAATCGACAAAGTTATAGATCATCAAACTTCTGGAGTGGGGGCTTGTGACGTCACTTCTAGGTGAAAATTGTACCAAGGAGTGACGTCATTCGGAACTTCTAAGCACTCTAACCTCGTCATTTTTTGTTTATCAAACAAAAGAAAAAATACGTGTACAATATTTTTTAATAATTTTTTAGTCGTCTAGCCCATTATACTAACTCGTGTCTGTTGTTAGCCGGCGTGGCGTCACCTCGAGCAGCGCCGGCGCCCGCGCCGCGCGCGTAGCCCAGCGTGATGTCCGACAACGACGGCAACGCTGCAGAACAAACGACCACTACTTTTAGTAAACTCAAACAAATTATTACAGTCAACAAGATTATTATTCTATTACAAAATTCTTTAACCCATAGATGCATACCGTATCAATCAATTTATGTATCGTGCATTTTATATCTGAAATGTCTCACGAGTAAATTAAATCCACGTCAATTTGAGATTTCGTGACCAGTTTCACAAGGTTTTAAATTGACTTCAAATTGATTTATACTTGTGTCATATCAGTAATATCGTTTTTGATACCGTATACACCTATTTGGGTTACAATGTTGGTTCATATTTGAATATGTAAATTAAAATTCGATTCACCGTAGTCGGCTAAAGATTCTTCTATAAAAATCCGTAACGCCATTTTGACAAATTCAGCTACAACGCTACGTTACTAACATACATCCAAAAATCTAAAAAAAAATACTTTTGAATTCAGAAGAATGATAAATGAAATCCTTACCCGCGGCCCTCGGGTCGAGCGACTTGATAACTTCCTTGGCCTTCTCCACGCAGCGCTTGTACTTTTCCTCAGTGGCCACGAGCTCGGCGTCTCTCGCCGAGAGCGTCTCTTGCAGTTTCCCCGCGCGCCGCCGTTCTTCAGCTAACGCTGCTTGTAACTCCTCCACTTGTAATGCTGCAATTGATAAGACAGATATTGAACTTGTACATTCTAAAGGAAATAAGACATTTTCTAGATCACTGGGACGTTTTGTGGTGTATTTTTCCCCACCTAGTTCGATCCACTCAAGGTGGTCCCGCCAGCGACCTAAATCGACCCCAGGGAACGCCACGGCCAGGGATTTTGCAACAGCCAGTAAGGCTTGCAAGTGTGTCAGGCTTAAAAAAAAATGGTGTATTTGCAATAAATTAAAACGGTTTAACACTATCCACAGATTATTATAATTTAAATGGTAATATTTATGCAGTGTGGTTTTATTCGATTATGCAAGCGCATTATATTCGGTCAAGTCTGTCTGTTATATAATATAATATTTACCAATACATCCACGCTCCTCCGGAAATAGGGCAACACTGTTGTGACCAGAACAAGACTCAAGCAGAGTACTACAATGGCAGTTCAATATGTCGGTCGACAAGCTTAACTTTCGCGATAGCTCCGTGGGTCGTAAATCGTAATGAGGGTATTCAGAAATCATAAATGCTCCGGCTGAGAGCACGGTTTTAAAATCCACAAGATTTTGACATCTAATACTACTAAAAGTAGACCTTTCGCCACTAAGCTGCCAGCTGGAGGATTTATGGTTTCTAAAAAAAAACCCTTATTTTTTATAAAGGATAGCGTACACTTGCGGTGGCTGTCCTCCATAGCCGTGCGAGGCGCGGGTCCCTCGCCGGTGCAGTGCGCAGCTTCCGACGCTTAGTCCTGCCGCAACGCCTTCAAAACCCTTATTTACAAAGGGTAGCTTACACTTGCGCTGGCTGTCCTCCATGGCCGTAACGAGGCGCGGGTCCCTCACCGGCGCGGCCTCGAGCTGCATGGTGCGCTGGCTGCTCTCCCGGAGCAGCTCGCTGCTTCTCCAGCCGACGCTTAGTCCTGCCGCAACGCCTTCAAAACCCTTATTTACAAATGGTAGCTTACACTTGCGCTGGCTGTCCTCCATGGCCGTGGCGAGGCGCGGGTCCCTCGCCGGCGCGGCCTCGAGCGCGGCCTCGAGCTGCATGATGCGCTGGCTGCTCTCCCGGTGCAGTGCGCGCTGCTTCTCTAATCGCGACGCGTAGTCCTCTAGTAACGCCTTCGAAACAAAATACACCTTATTAACACGTCTATAAGGTTCAATTTATAACCGGTCTAGCTTTTGCCCGTGACTTCGTCAGCGTAGATTCGTTAATCGCCTTAAAGATATATATGTCGCCGCCTACTATACTCTGTACTTTAGGTAGGGTCGGTTGTCCAACAGTGAACCATCAAGATACACTGAACCACCGCCATATTGAAGAAACTGCGACGTTGCCAGTTTCACCGATCGTGCTAAAACATGCCGTCTAAGAACCCTTCCCCCCTCCCGTAGTGAGCCAGCGGCAGCGGCTTAGGCCGGACGTGTGATAGCAATTTGTTTAAATTTCGTCGAAAAAAGATACTTTTCACAAGTAAGTGTCTGGATTTTTGTTTATTTTGTTATTTAATATATGACCAAACGATGTATGGTGTTAAATTTGATGTAGTCTTAGTCATTTTATGAGCACATTGCTTTGTGACAATTCCGTTTATAACCTATCTTTTTTTCGTATTTTAAGTTGAATGGTGTGGTTGTTGAACAGTGAACCTGGTTCACATAGTACTCACTGAGCCGGCTCACTGTGTACCGCACGATATATAATATATAATAACTTTTAGTTTTTGTAAGAAGAATACGTTTTTTATTTCTTTATATTCATTAGGGATGTAACGATACCGATACCGATACCGATATATCGGCCGATATATCGGTATCGCCGATATTATACAACCGATATTTGAAGAATTTGCTGTATGAAAAAATCTGCAAAAAGTAATTTAAATTTCTGACTTAATTTATGTATTGGTCTATTCTATTACCTTGTGCAATGATAATTACTATGTTAATTAAATCTTTGGTTCTTAATAAAAAAAAAGAATTTTGAGTTGACAATTTATTATTTTTACTTTACACTTTCAAGGTTGACTCTCTGGTAAATATAACCAGTAGTCATTGCCATTAGTTATAATAAGGACATAAAAATATCTGAAATTCATACTTCATTATTTAGCTAAGATATCGGTATCGGTATCGGTATCGCCGATATTAACTACTATATATCGGTATCGGTATCGTATCGGCAAAACTGTGTATCGTTACATCCCTAATATTCATGTATATTAAAAATACAGATGATTACCAAGTATTGTGTTAGTTTTCTTTCATATTTCAGCTTTTTTTACTGGTAATGGCATTATGGTTCACTGTTGAAGTAAGGGTGGTTCAATGTAAACTACCCATAGTATACAGTGAACCAAATATCTTTTCTTTTTTTAAAACTAGAAGAATACGTTTTTTATTTCTTTATATGTACATTAAAAATACAGATGCTTACCAAATATTGTGTTAGTTTTCTTTCACATTTCAGCATTTTTTACTGATAATGGCATTATGGTTCACTGTTGAAATAAGGGTGGTTTAATGTAAACTACCCATAGTATACAGTGAACCAAATATCTTTTTTTTTTTTTAAAAACCTACTTAATGGATGTTAGTTAGTCCAAAAAGCATTTTGTAACCTATACATAAGATACCTTATGAAATTACCTAAACAATGACATCAAAACCAAATTTCTAGCTTTATTTTTTAGCAAGTTCTGCGACTTCAAAAAAAAGGTGGTTCACTGTTGGACAACGCACCCTATTTAAAAAAAGGTAAACAAAAAACCACGTGACTGGGGACGTTCAGCCAATCAAAGTAACGTTTTGTGTCTGTGGCACAATACCACTGTCTCAACAACTCGTCTCACGTGGTTTTTTGTTTATCTTTTTTTAAATACCTAAAAGTACAGAGTATAGCTTAATTAGCTATTTGGTTAGCTGCCTAGCCTTTTCAATAAACACACTCTTTATTTTAAGTTAGGTTTGTTAGTCAGCTTGTGTCCCTCAGAGCGGGGCTTTGTCGACCAGCTGGCGGGTCATAGTTTAGTGAAATTGCTAGGCAGTTAACCAAATGGCTAATTAAACCAGTTGGCTGCGACATCCACACTACATCGGCGGCCGAGTCGGCGGGTTTTTGCCGCACGGGTATGCCGCGGAGAATGCCGCCGGCATTATCAACTCAAAAGGCCATACTGGTGGCGTGCGGGCGGCTCATTGGTATCGCAAAGCCGCCGGCATTGTGAGTCTTAAAGGATATTTCTTTGTGTTGGTGGGTAATTTTTTCTTTAACAATATTACATTGCAACTCTATACCTTCTCGTAAGAAACTAAACTGTGACATGTTAGGAAGAGTATCACGCCGGACTAACCTGCACGGAGGCCTGGTCGGCCTGAGCGCCCTGGTTCTGCCGCAGCAACTTGTTTTCGTGCTCGAGCCGAATCAGCTTATCTTTCATCTCCGTGGGTATTAGCTCCTGGGATACGTTGTCTTCGCTAGGTCCTGGAGGAAACCAAGCAATAGTACATTACACAACTAGGGTGGTAATATAAAGAAAGGCCGAGATCGCAGATGTTTGCGGCCCGAGCTGCAAGCGAGCATATTTAATGCGATCGAGGGCTTTCTTTATTACCTCCCGTGTTGTGTACATCATTTTATGTCTACACTTGGCCAGAAAGCGGCTTTTTCCGTACGCACAGCGTGCGAAAAAAGCCACTTTATGGCCAGGTGTGGCATAAAAATATTTATACGCGCGACTACCTTACAGCATTTACACACAGCTTTTCATAATCGAAACAAATCGACATGAACGTACACTATAAACACGATACGCGCAGTTAAAGAACAGTAAGGTCTATAAAAAATGTATGTGAATACATCGTGTATTACTGTACTTTAGGTTCTGCACGGTGGAATTGTGTAGCAGCTTTTTATCTTTGTTCAAATTGTGAAACTTGTAAGGTCAGTTTCAGCTATATAATAATATAAGTGGGAGTGTTTACCACATAATTCTGAAAACTAGTCTTGTCCATTTCATACCGTGTAACTCTTAACTACACGCGGGATTGGTTGAACCGATACAAACCTACGCTTATGTGGAGCTAATACATTTTATATGTGTCGCCGCCAACTAGCTTAATTAGCTATTTGGTTAGCTGCCTAGCCTTCTCATTAAGCACACTCCTTATTTTAGGTTAGGTTTGTTAGTCAGTTTGTGTCCCTCAGGGCAGAAATAGAAGCCCCGCGCAGCGGGGCTTCGTCGACCTGCTGGCGGGTCATAGTTTAGTGAAAAGGCTGGGCAGTTAAACAAATGGCTAATTAAACCGACATATATATATACCTGCAGTAATAGTGTAGTGGTAGAGGTCGTCCACGGTCTCCCTCAGTGTGTCCCTGTCGCCCAGCAACTTGTCTCGCTCGCGCTGCAGCGAGGCGGCGCGACTCGACAGCTTCTTGTTCTCTATCTCTAACTTGTCTGCCTTTGTTATTTCGGCGTCTAGCTTCTCGTTTAAATCTATCACCTGAAAATTGCGAACAAATGTCCTAAATTAGGTATTAAGGCTGCTACTGGGACAGCTTGCACAGAGCTGGGCCGTCTAGTGGACGCAGATAGGGAATTAGGGACTAGTGTGTGTGTATTACTACCATATTTATTAAGTATCATTGTTACTAACAAATTATGGAAATGCTTCTGAAATAAATAATTTGAATTTGAATTTTGAATTATATTGACAAATATTAGCTTACAAGTCGTATAGGGAACGTGCACGACGAAGGTGCCGCCAATCTAAGTCATGTCAGCCTCTCATGCTGGGGCCACATTGACGGAAATGCCGTTAATTTATTTCGATGAAGGACGATTAACGTCAGTGTAGGTACGACTTACTATATTTGACACTAGCGACCCGCCCCGGCTTGGCACGGTGTTTCTCTATTATATTATGCATGTATTATACATATAAACCTTCCTCTTCAATCACTCTATCTATTAAAAAAAACCGCATCAAAATCCGTTGCGTAGTTTTAAAGATTTAAGCATACATAGGGACATAGGGACAGAGAAAGCGACTTTGTTTTATACTATGTAGTGATTGACACTTGAAGAGATAATTTGAATTGACAGCTTGATTTGACAGGCATGAGTTTCCTTTATTATCCGCCCGTGTTTCTTATGTCGTTTAGTGCCGTCGCATAGTTCGTGCACGTTCCCTATTGGAAACATGTATGGCACGATTCCCAAGTAAGGCGACAATTTAATATGATTTAATTCATGTTTGCATGACCTCTGTGCTGGCCTTACACTTCAGCAGAACAGAGATAGACAAAACCACGCACACTTAAACTATAACGAGATAGAAGGTTCTATTTCCTACAGTATTCAATTGGCGACTAAGTCGGATATTGCAAATTGTTCCTAAATATCCATACAAGAAATCGCATCTTTATTATGTTTTTTCTACTCCTGTACTTTTATCTGTCTTTTACTTGGTCTCGAACACTAATATAAGAATATACGAGGGGTGATTGGAAAGTTCACGGCCTAAGTATGAAATCAAATCCAAAGATTTTGTTTAATATTTTTATTTCTCTACGTAGTCCCCGTCGAGCTCTTTGCACTTGTTCCATCTGGATTTCAAAGCCATTATACCACTTTTGAAGAAACTTTCCTCCAGGCCTTCAAAATAGGTGTCCACTTCAGCTTGGACCTCGTCGTTGGTAAAAAAATTCTTACCGCCCATGTGTTTTTTTAAGTTTGGAAATAGATGGAAGTCCGATGGTGCCTAATCAGGCGAATAGGGTGGGTGGGGCAATAATTCAAACCCACAGTTGTGAATTTCTGCCATCGATTTTATTGACGTGTGCACACGTGCATTGTCCTGGTGAAAGAGAACTTTTTTTTGTCAACAATCCAGGTCTTTTTACTTTCAGATTTTCTCGTAATCGGCGTAAAAGGTCGCAATAGTAGTCCGAGTTTATAGTGGTACCTTACTGGAGATAGTCAACCATTATTACTCCCTTTGCGTCCCAGAAGACTGAGAAGACTGATGCCATGACTTTATTCGCCGACAAAATGGCCTTTGCCTTTTTGGGAGGCAGAGATTCAGCACGAACCCACTGCTTTGATTGCTGTTTAGTCTCGGGCGTGTAGTGATGGACCCATGTCTCATCCATAGTAACATATCTGTCCAAAAAGTCTTGAGGATCAGCTTCAAACAAGTCGAGACAGTTGCGTGAAATTGTTAGTCGAGTGATTTTTTGTTCCACTGAAAGGAGCTTCGGAACCCATCTCGCCCACACCTTCGAAAAACCTAATTCGTTGACTATAATGTTTTGGGTTCTTTCATAGGAGATGCCTACGATGTCAGCTATTTCTTTTACTTTTAATCGTCTGTCTTGCATTATCATCTCGCATATAATTGCCACATTATGTGGATTGGTCGCAGTGGTTGGTCTCCCGGGGCGAGGGTTATTTTTGATATTGACTCGTCCCCGCTTGAATTCAGCTGCCCACTTTTTTACTGTCGTATATGATGGAGAGGATTGCCCCAATGTACACTGCATATCGTCAAAAATTTGTTTTGGAGTCAATCCTTTTTTATGAAGATATTTAATTACAGCACGTTGCTCCAAATTGTCCGTAATGAAAAATCTGTTGACTCTTATTTTTAAATCAGACGTATAATTTATTTTTACAATGTCTTACAATTGACAACATTTCATTTTAAGAACACTTTAAAATGTATATACGATTCGAAAGCATTTTTTCTCCTGAACACTACACTATTTTTATATTTTTTTTATATCGCTTAATATAAAAAATACAAATGAATAAAAATATGTTCTCATCTTACCAGTTCAACGGCACAATAGATGAAATGCCAGTGCCTTTTGCCACAGAAAAAATAAGCTGTCATAATTTTGAATTTGACATTGTCAATGCATACTGTCAGATCGCTTACTTTTTTTCGATGGCGATAAGACTAAAGTAATGGTTTATTCTACCGTAGAACTGTAGTTACGCCCTTTTAGAATGAGTAAGTATTAATATATTAATTATAAATTAATTACAAATCCTGGTGAAACAAATAAACTATCAGCGTATTGGTCTTTTCACACCAAATACAGAGAACCA
This sequence comes from Eudemis profundana, assembly GCA_947034925.1. Taxonomy (NCBI): domain Eukaryota; kingdom Metazoa; phylum Arthropoda; class Insecta; order Lepidoptera; family Tortricidae; genus Eudemis; species Eudemis profundana. Next base: position 18,321,760 of record OX344798.1, read on the forward strand.
ATAAAATTAAAGACTCAAAAACATGAAAGGTTGTCAATTGAAATTTCGCGGGATGAGAACTGAATAATGACAGTTCAAAATGGCGGTAGAAAAAAATTAAAAAGTTTTTTTTTTAATGGTCAGGCCGCGAACTTTTCAATCAGCCCTCGTACATAATATGAGTTCAGCGAAGTCTATACTCTATTCCCCATAACAGCACTAGTGTCGTTATAGTCACATTACGATACTGCTAGCAGCCACAGACTTCTAAATCTAGGTAAACTTAGGTCAAGGATTAAGCGCTCAATTCTAACTTTACGATAAAAATGCACAACTACCAACTTAACAAGCAATTAAATTCCTACGGTTTTTAAGAAAAACTTTCCGAACTAAATTCATTGATGCCAACATAAAAAAAAGTATTTTTAATATAGTTACGTCACGTCAGTCAGTAAATAAAAAAAAAAAGTTTACCATAGACACATACTGTCAGTCATACGTCATTATTTGCCTTTTTTGCAGGTTATGCTTTTAATTTTGTATTTTATATTTTAAAACCTAGTCGTAGAAAAAGTATTGTATGCAACGTTGTATAATTAAGTCAAAAAACGCTCATTGCGTCTCTATTTGCGAACTCACGCAATTCGCATTTTTTGAACCTACTTATACAACTGTTGCATAAAATACTATTTCGTCACGCAGAATAAGAGAAGCGGAATTAAACTGCTAATACAAAAAATAAGATAATAGACAAATAATAGAACATACCTGTTTCTTGTAAATGTCTAGTTTGGCGCGTAACGCGTTCGCTCGCGTTGCGGCCTGTTCGTGCTCGATCGCGCGCTGCACGTGCTCTGTGTTTGCTCGCTCTAACAGTTTCACCTACAAAACAGACAGTATATTTAGAGTCCGACCGAAATATCGGTTTCGGTTTCGGCCTAGTTTCGACAAAAAAACTGGTTTCGGCATAGTTTCGGTTTCGGCTGCCATCCGGCCGAAACTACGGCCGAAACCGAAACTGTATTTGAGGGGTTTCGTGCTGCGATCGGACAGTCTTTATTACAAAAAGCACAGATCATTTATTTGAAATAAGAAGTTATAATGCGATCGAGGGCTTTCTTTATTACCTCCCGTGTTGTGTACATAATTTTATGTCTACACTTGGCCAGATAGCGGCTTTTTCCGTACGCGTAGCGTGCAGTAAAAGCCACTTTATGGCCAGGTGTGGCATAATAATAATTATTAACTTTATTTTACGAATTATGATTACACGGCTAAATTAAGAACGGTGGCAAGTGACATTCTCGTGTGGTGACTGTACAGTCGCCATCAAATACATCTGAGCAAACAAGGCGCTCACAAACATCTGAACACGACTCTATTGTCATGGCGTTAAAGTGCATGTTCAGATATTTATGATCAACCCTGTAGTGCATTCATAGATGTGTCTGATGGCGACTGTACAAAACTGTTCAACAGTTTACGACCACTAAAAGCCGTTAGGTCTTCTTAACGCTGATATGAAAAGCAACGAGGGTCTTAGAAATCGTATTTCTAGCAGCTGATTTTGACACCTGCCATCAAAAATAACTTTGTGGAATTCAACTGCCATTCAATAATGACCTGTCTCCTCAAGTCGACATGTTCTTCCATCCTCTTCTTGTAGGAAGCCACGGTAGCTTCCAGCGTGGCCGCCTTGGCCGCCGTCTCTCTCAGAGCGTCCACCTCGTCCTTCAGAGTTACATTTTCCGATGCTGCTATCTACAATGAAATAGACAAGTTATTAGGTCAATATATTGCAAAACTGAATTTGAGTTACTTAAGGGTCATCATTACTAACACACCATACCAAATCACCACGGCGCGGCACCAACGTAAAACGGTGTGGCGTCGATAAAAAACACATTGTTTTACGCGCTACTCAGTTTCACGTTAACGGTACAGTGCCATAATGGTGTCCAGGCCCTTAGTAAAGAATAGGCTAGTTTCCTAACACGTCAACTCAAGCTTCTTTTTATGAAGTGTCAAAACGCTAACGATAGTATGGAAAATATGAATAAATGACGTCACATGTTGTTATGGTCAAATTAAGTCCTTATTTTAAACTCTTGTCTTTTTAAAATCGTTAAAAGCAAGAAAATAAGTGGTCTGGATTTATTTGGGATCAGTTATGGAAGCTGAATAAGATAATTAGTGTAAAATAATTTATTTTTAGTACAGGAAACTACCCTATTGTAAGGTGCAAAAAAGAAAGCCTAAATTAATGAAACACTGACTTGTAGTTCCTCGTTCCTCAGCTTCATGAGCGCCAACTCCCGCTCCAGAGCGTCGGCCCGCGCGCGCTGGTCGTCTCGCTGCAGCTCCACCTTGTCCAGCTCGTCCTTCAACGCGTCCAACTGCCCCCGCATGTTGCTGGACATACGTAACCATCAGTGGCGTGGCACTGAAGAAATTCTTGGGCAAGCCGGAGCAGCTTTGGCTTCAATTTTCTTTAAGAGCACCGGAATTAAGTGTTCTTCGGCCTAATATTAGGTAAGCCGATGGGAATCGAGTTCTATGGACGCCACGCCACTGGTAACCATAGTTATACAGGGTGTCCCTATAGTTTGTTCTTTTAGGTATTTAAAAAAAGTAAACAAAAAACCACGTGACTGCGCTCGTTCAGCCAGTGCCACAGATACAAAACGTTACTTTGAAAGGATAGACTATAAAACCAACGTCCATACGAAAGGGATAAATAAAGAAATACTTAATATTTTAGTCATGACACTCACAACACAGAGTCAGGGTATCACTTAGCACGAGTTTTGCAAAAACGTCAATATTTCGAGAACTAAGAAATTTTTACTGAGATCAAATTCACTTAAACTGGTGTCTTATGTTATGAGTTGGTCTATCAGCCCTTTTCGTATAGACTTTGGTTTTAGGGACACCCTGTATACTAATGGACACAGATTCAAAGGTAACCGAATTGTGCAAAGTTGACGGGCTTGAATATCTATTTTGTCTATGACATTTACCACTTAGAACTGCTTTTTTTATGAGCACATTCTATAGTTTTTATAGCGCAGTGCGGATGCCATAAAATTCTGGTAAGCCGTAATTAAACACTAACGACAGTAAAATATAAATCATAAAGAAGATCGAGCGAGGCGCCCGCTTCGTCCAACTCGGCGTCATCATTGTTCGGAACTTCGCTCTGCCGCAAGGCCGTCAGCCGCGCCACCTCGCTCAGCAGCGTCATTTTCTAAACACCCTCATTGTACACACCTGTACGTAGGGTGGCTAGATGGTCGGGATTTGGCGGGATTCTCCCGAATTTTTGTATGTCCTCCCGACTCCCGATAAAGAAGAAAATCTCCCTACAAACGACTTCCGACCGAATTTATTTCGATCCACTCAAGGCGGTCCGGCCAGCGAACATTTCTGCTACAGCCAATAAAGTTTGTAAGTTAGTCAGGCTAAAAAAAAAAGCTTGCGTCAAGCGCGTGGGGCATCTCCCGACCAAACCCTCAAAATCCCACAACATTGTTTTTTTCCCCCGATAATAGGGTCATTCAATCTGGCAACCCTACCTGTACGATATTTTAGTGCCGGCATGCGCGGGCCCGAGCGAAGCACCCGCCTTGCCCAACTTGACATCGTCATCGTCCGGAAATTCTCCCTGCCTTGCGTGGCAGGGAGAATTTCCGGACTTGAGACGCGTCACCTCGCTCAGCAGTATAATTTTCCAAACACCCTCATTGTACACACCTATACCGCAGCGTGCCGGCGTGCGCGGGCCCGAGCGAGGCGCCCGCCTCGTCCAACTCGGCGTCATCGTCGTCCGGAACTTCGCTCTGCCGCGAGGCCGTCAGACGCGCCACCTCGCTCAGCAGCGTCATTTTCTCCTCTTGGAGGATTTTCACCTACAAACAGACAAAGTTTGTAAAAATGTACGCTAAAACTGCACACTGTTCAAAAGTCGTCGAGCCTTCTACGCAACAGACTTCTGTAAAAAACATAACAAAATTAGAGAGAGGCCGAAATTTCGGTTCGGTATGATAGAAACCGAATATCGAATACTGTACTTGTAAAAACAATTTTTCCGTAGGTATATCACAGATAAAACCCCCTGAACTCTTGAAATTGTAATGCCATTACTAAATAACTAGGTCTTAGACGATTTTAACAAGTTCCAAAACAACTTCCGAAAAAGTATAGTTCAAAATCTAGTCGTCGGGCCCGTTAACTTCAATTAAGCGTTGTTAATCCTACATATTCGACGTCTATAGACATATATTGCGCGCCTGAAAGTGTTAAGTATACATGCACATACTAAAATATCGGTATGTCTAACCGTGTATAATTCAGAGTTGTTAATGTAATGAGTTTTGGTTGACGTCTGACGAAATGTACCCAACGCTTTAAAGCCATTAACAAACTGACAATTTACAAACCTATTCCATTTATTTGTTCTGTTTCTTCGCATTTATTACGTGGTCATTAAAGTCTAATTTTGATAAATACATTCTAAATGTACAACCTACTTTCAGTATCATTCGAGGCATTAATTGAAATAATAAATCTAAAATTTAATATAATTTTATGTAGAAAGTTAAAGTTACTAAATTAAAATTAATAAAGTAAACCATATAAATTTAGTTTATATGTATACTGAAGTACCTGCTGGTACCTAGAACGGGTTTAACGTTCTGGTTAATAGATTTACTGACGAAAGTATTTAGAAATCATAATTTATAACTTGAAGACATACTGTCACGCGAGTATCGCTATAACAAGCTTAATCATGGGTATCGGGTGGAACTAGTGAAATTATATCATCCCACATCACATTAATAAATCTTGCAATTATTTCCATAGTTATACACAATTCTTCGTTATATCAATTATGTTGTAGAATTTTAAGTCCTAGACCGCCTCTATCGTGAGTTCCTCCTATATATAATTACCATTGGCTTATCTAGCGACCGTAAAATGTAAGCACCGGTTAATAATACATAATGTCGCTTCAAGACTAAGTAAGCCATACTTGATCCGGCTTAGGTTACGGTAGATATGTCTAGCACTCCGCTACTTTTGTTACAAAATATACATGTAGCTACAACTATGGAATGATCGTTAAAAAATTAACTATTGTATTATTTAAAGTACAGGCAAATGACTTGAATGTCTTTGCATCATTTCCGATTACTAACTTAGATATAGAACATTGAAAAAAAGACACAATTTTTAGCTAGATAACGAAAATTACAGATAAGGTACAGTCAGCTGCAGAGATAAGTATACCCCCTGCTATACTACGAATGTATGACAGGGGGGCTACTTATCTCTGAAGCTGACTGTACATCTCTAAAATCACAACAGACATCTTTCAAGGCGATCTTAAGTTGGTTTCAACTATCGTTTTCTTCGGGTTTACCACATACTCTAGTCTAGTCATTTAAATTCAAAATGCTATTTTAGATCAAATCTTAAATCTCAGAGCATTTATTAATAAAAACCACGGCGAGAATTAAACAAACAAAACGCACTTATGTATTTTTCGAAAGACACAAATTCCAAAACTAATTAGCTTGGACTGAGGCGATACGTATATAAACACTTGAACCTCAGAACGTTAATCTTGAACCCGGAATAAAACGTTAATCGAACTCTAACCTTAAAACAACGATATAGTACATTACACAACTAGGGTGGTAAAACAAAGAAAGGCCGAGATCGCACATGTTTGAGGCCCGAGCTGCAAGCGAGGGACGTAAATATGCGATCGAGGCTTTCTTTATTACGTCCCGTGTTGTGTACATAATTTTATGTCTACACTTGGCCAGAAAGCGGCTTTTTCCGTACGCGTAGCGTGCGGTAAAAGGCACTTTATGGCCAGGTGTGGCATAAAGTAAACAAACCTGCGTGTCAAGTTCATGGCACCGCTGCGCGAGCACCTCCCTCATGTCCGTGTCCGGCTCGCGCGCCGCGTCCGCGGGAGCCGCCCGGGTACCGCCCAGCGTCAACGTCTCCAGTTCCTACACACAAACACTATCTCAACCACACGACACCATCGTTCCGCGCACGCGCCCGCCTCATCCGACCGCCCGGCAGACACAACATTCTCGTGATCCAAGGACATAAAATAAGCGTAACTAAAATATACAGTTTCTTAGCCGCATATGCATGCGACTTCGAAAGCGCTTGAGCAAGATTATTATAACGCTGCAACGATGGACATTATGTTGAATTTGTAACAGCATATATGTAACCCGATTATAGCGCGTGAAAAAGTGGTCGAGTGCACTAAATTACAGGTTGCATAAACGTTTGATACGGACGTGACGCGATATAGCGACGATATGGCGGACTGAAGCCGTGGGCTCGCCGTGCGTTTCTATTGGACAAGCGTGAATGTACGTCAATTTGTTCACATCCTGAAAACTACTGAAGCAATTGAGCAAATATTTGAATGGATGTGTGAAAGGTTTACACGTTCAGATCTATTTGTATATGAAGGGGTCAGGTTGTTTACTTTGAGATATCGATCTCCTTTTATCTTTTTTTTTTCGATTTCCGGCTCTGCAAATTAAAGGCGCTAAAATGCATTTGGATTCTGAGACGAAAAAACCGATACCATTTTCGGGTTTGGATAGTAATAAAAATGTTTGAAGATGTAAGAATATCTTGAAAATTTATACGAAGTATTGTTCCGTGACTCCTTCATATATTTACCATGATATCTACGATGTAGCCGAATGATTATGAAAGTGAAATACCCAAGTTAGCAGATAATTAAAATTCCGTAACACAAATGTTAAAATAGTAAAACTTACATGTTAAGTCGTATAGGAGTGTTATCAGCGATGCACAGAGGCATCGTGTGTTCAGACAGTGTAAGAATGAATTAGTATAATTACTTAAAGTATACCGTGATACAGTTATATCACATGCTCAGCTGCATATCAGGTGCATGTTTGTTCCTACTAATTGCGGATTAAATTTACGTATAATTATTGTGAAAATGATTACGCAACTTAAAGTGCTCCTGTTATTAGTATGCAATTAAATTTCTGAAGGATTTGAAGAGAGTTATAGCGGTTTCGTTACAATAACCCAGTTTCTTTACAATGAGAGGTTTACACTTTCACGATCATCGCTTAGATTAAACAAGAACTGATTCAATTTGTAAAGCGACTGCAAAGAGTTTTTACATGGTGTTCCCTCTTGTTTCTTTCACTTTGGTGCCCACTCGATCGTGTATTGATTCATATCTTAATCGTAATGAACCACATTATGCAATGTTCACTGAAATAGGTAAGTAATTAACTTTTCGGTATTTGAAAGTGTGCATTACTATCGATGCCGGGTAGTCAGGGTGTTGTTTTAATATTAAGACAGTGCACCCGATCCCTGTTGCCGGTCGCTGAGATTATAGTGGGCATATATTTTAGAAAATGCGCCAAGATAGGCCATTAAAATAACTATAAACCCAAAAATGGCAAAGGGCCCTCACATTGCTGGACTAGGCCGGTTATCCTGTGAGGAAATCCTCTGAAGTCGCCCTCAAATGAACACTTTAAATACAGTATTTCATGTTCTATTAAATATCAGTATCACACACACATTTACGTAATTCTGCGCATTAATACTTACCTATAACAGGTTGACAAACCCTGTCAGTCTAATGAATAACTTTATGATGAAATATGAGGTATACATACAATGGACTTTATTTACAGTTTTTTTCTAATTCATCATTCAATGACATCAGAATCGAACACGGTACATGTTTACGTTTTGTCGTAACTAAAAGTGATGAAACTTCAACACACGAGATGGACCAACTTAAGACACGTTAATCATTTGTTTCCGTTGGATATTGAACCCACGCAAGCATAAAATTACTGCTACATATATGAGCACGGATATAATAATATGATGTCTTCCTGGCCGTGCCAGACGATGTAGCACCCTATTATTTGTCGTTAACATGAAATAAATATGTATCTTTTTTTAACATTAACACTGTACTACTAAGAAACTCAGCCAAGAAAACATCGACGTTTAATAAAATTAGAGACGAACCATTTTTTGAAATGAGAGTAGTTTCGAAAACAACCAAATAATTAGTTATGATTTAGTCTGCAGCTAATAAATACTATATAAGGTTTAAAAAACTAACGCACGAACGACAACTATCTTAAATGTTAACCACAAAAAAATACTTGATTGTCGTAAATTAACGTAACGAATTTTCATATTAGAGACACTGAAAGCAGGCCACATTAGACCCCTTGTTTCTATATTAGGGCAATCATTAATATGCTGACAGCATATTGCTATCCACTATAGAGTCAAGGGGTCGTTGATTACACTTTCCACACTTTCGTCAATCCCAAGGGGAGATGACCGGCATTAGTTGAATACCATGGTCTTATTTACAACGCTTGTCAGGTCTGTGACGAATATAAGATAAGAAATATGCCTATCCCGTATCGGCCTGTTCAGTCGTCTGAAACGAAAACTCGCATACTGAAGGATTTCAAATGGACTGCAATCACTGAAGGGACATAATAAAAATAATTTATAAATACCGTGTTAAATCCGATCGAGGGGATTTTACGTTATTGTAGTTAAATAAAAGGTTGTGTCGGGTAGCAGCCGGACTAGCATAACTGGCTGTGAGTGAATACACCTATCACTTTCGCACTATATTGAATAGAATGGGATAGGCAGTATTTTTATTAGAGGTACAGGATCATACATTTAAAAGTCAAATCTGTACAGTAGATCTTGTGTGATATAAATCAAATTCCTGTGGGCTGCCTTTCTTGCTTGCGACTGCAGTGCCGAATGATGAATGTAGTCGACTTGTGGCACACATTGGCGTTCTATGTGTATGTATTTCCAATCTTTCCTAGTATAAGTCGGAATAACCCGAGTACCTTTTATCCCATCTTCCTCCGATTTGGTAGGAAGGTATTTAAGAGGAGCAGAATCGGTTCAGAGTTTACGAAGTACACACTTTGGAAGGAAGAAATACGGTACTTGTATTATCGGAGTCCCGTGTTTACAGTTATAGGTACATACCTGTATAGCTTGCATGATCGACCGCTGGCACGAGAGTTCCAGCTCCATTATTCTGGTGATGTATTCCTCTTTCTTATCGCAGTTCACCGCGCAACCTATTGCAAAATAATAATAGTAATCTTTGTTCTGGTACCTAGTTGTTTCAGCGAACTATTTAATAGCGAAGAGTTTCGACCAAGACCTCAAGAGACTTTCGCTAGATGGCTAGGTCAAGGGTCAGCTAAAGAACGCAGTACAACTAGACACAATGCGCAACGTCAGATTCCTCACTCTACTCTGGCTCTAACCACCGGCCGGTGACACCTAGAAGAGGTTTTTATTGTAAAATTACTTAGCCCAAGAAAGTAAATAAATAAGGAAATATAGTAATCATAAATAATATGTCCCATCAATAAAAATAACAAGGCATTCCTTTTAAAGAGCTAAACTATAAATGCCGCATGTGTTAATCAACTCGCCATAAAACTAAACTTTGTAATATTTAACAGGAAAAATCAGCTTTTGACCGATTTCGCGGTTATATCTGAAAAAAAAAGCCTAACATTTTCTATGTCAGTAAATAATCGAAAATGAAATTTCCTGTTCCAGAAGCGATGCATTTAATCCAACCATTCAATTTCGCTTGAAATCGAACAGACTAGGATAATCTGGCACAAATCTTTAAACCAGCAGTTTTCAATAAATTATCTTAGACCCACTGGTGGGTCGGGAGCCAATATTGGATGGGCTATGCGACTGCAGATTTTAAAGGATTTTATATTAAGTGGCTGCTAATGTGATAATGTATACATTATCCCACCAAAAACATAAATGTAAAAAAGAAGAGCCAAGTTCAATACAAAAATTATGCTTGGCTGTGGACTTCGCCGCAAAAAGAATGGAGATCTAGATGAGTGCCAAGTCTTATGCAAAATCCAAATATGTGTTGACATGGCCAGTTTTCATTACATCAGTCATTTTATAAAGTTATTCAACATATATATATTTTTTTAATTCTGATAAAACTGGCCAAGTCAAATCTAACCTACTTTAAGATCTCACATTTTTAAACAACAGCAATTGACAACATTTCAAATTATATGAAGTGGGCTAAATCGAAAACCATTTCGGCAAATATGCTTCCCGTATGTAACGAGGCAGTTATTTTATTTTTTTACCCGTTAATTTCCAAGATAATCGCGAAAAACTGTAAACCGGAAATGTGACGTAGATAGTACGTACATAGACAATAGACCAAAGACAAAACTAAATCTATCATTTTTTTCATGTATCCGGTTGTCACACTCTGTCAAAAGTTTTCAAATGACATTGTCAGTTCTTACATTTCGGTGTTAACGACTATTCTTATTTTACGATATTACTCTCGCTCCACTTGAAATACTTGACGACTTGGCTTTTATAACGGACACTGCTGCTTCTTTTCACGCTTACATCGCAATAAAAAAGGATATCGCTGCTTCTTTAAACGAAAATTTGGCACTTGTATTTGGACTTATTGAACCTCATAAAAATGAAGACCTCAGATGGATTTGTGCAAGCATTTAGTACCAACTTGCCATGGGTTGATACTGCCATGATGTTAGAGTTCATACAAACGGACGATAAATATAATTTGGCTGGGATACGAGGTGCAAAAGCTGCCTTATCGTCTCGAACTTCGTATAGTGCCGCTTCGTACCGTATAGATAGTTTCTACCCCATATTGCTTTACATATACCTGTATCTGTATATGAAACTAATAACATTATCCTAAGAAATAAAACTGTAAGGCTTAGTGCGAGTATATTTATTTTCCAAATATATAAGTTTGTGGTTCCAAATTACAATGTGTTGCTTTGTCTTTTGTCGCTACCTTAACTAGTATGTTTTGGGTTGTCATAATAGGGCAGCACATTACGAGTACACCTCAGGATGCAGAAGATGGTGTAGGTTCATCATGAGAGGTTGACGGTGCTGCCTGGTTTTCTTCTTTTAACGGTCTTCTTGTGAGTGATGCTGGAAGACGAGGTTTCAGTTTTGCATTGACATTCATGACTTTCCAATATCTATAGTTTTCCATGTCTTTCTCCAACTGTGAAATGACAAATAGGTATAATAAGCATAAGCCTGAACACCGTGAGGGTGATTTCAATGCACACTGCAAGAATTTGTAAGTGCAAGTGCCAATAACTATTTAAGAAAGTCCTATATAAACAAGGTTATATTAGCTAGTTAAGTTAAATATCACAACACATGAGTACGTACAGTAAACTTTATCAGTAAATAGTCCACTACCAATCTAATACAAAGGTGGGCTAGGTTAAGTATATTATTCGGTTGTACTTACATCGAGATGATCTTCACAGATGAATAACTTCCTTTTAGGAACACGATCTAGCCCCGCCGCTCGACACCATGCCTCATTTTGCCCAGCAGGGACACAAAAAAACTTTTTTGTGGTGTCAGTCTTGTGTTATTACTACACGTTCTTATAAAACAGTTTTTAGTTTCTTTTGATGCCATGTTTTCGTTTTTACTTGTAATTTTATTGAAGAAAATTAGTGTTGACAATTATATGACAATGACGTAAACCTCAAATCAATCAACCGTCACGACCCATTTTTTTTTTAAAGCAAGGGGCAAAGGAAAATGCGTACTCGTGACGTCATATGTCGTTTACGACCTTTCAAACATTCGCTATTTTTTCACTTAATATTTTTGAATGAAAAATTGCTTTTCTGGGAAAATAAAAAAACACGTATACCTTAGAATTTGATTTTTTTTCAATACATAACATAAAATAGCCCACTTGAAAAAATGAAATGTTGTCAATTGTTCTAGGTATCCAATAAAGCAAAGAAATAGAGTTTAATACTTGTTCATAATGTTATTTTGTTCCTATAAATACATATTTGGATTTTGCATAAGACTTGGCACTCATTTAGATCTCCATTCTTTTTGCGGCGAAGCCCACAGCCAAGCATAATTTTTGTATGGAACTTGGCTCTTCTTTTTTACATTTATGTTTTTGGTGGGATATCATTATTTTTTGTAAAGAAAACTAGGCAATTGAGATTTAATGTTTTTTCTTGCGTTTCCACTGCATGGTTTTCTTTTTTATGCTATTGTATACATTCTCTTGAATGTTAGAGATAGTGTAAAATTATGTGGTGCCGCGCACTGCCGTGCCGACTACACACCGTTGGCCGGTTGTTTAGCGCGTATTACAATTTTTTGTATGGGGACACAACTTATTTTTTGACTTAACTTTATTTTTATATTTCTTTTATATAGCAAATATAATAATACATATATTGGGATAGTTTCAAATATCTGCTTGTAACAGTTCCAACGATACAATTAAAAAAAAATTTTGTATTGGGACCTCCGCTATTTTTTCACTTTTTTTTATGTTTAGATTTTTTCCTACACTTACACACAATTACCGACCCGGATTCCAAATTTCATCCTTCTAGGTCATCTGGAAGTAGGTTAGGTTTAGGTACTATATGTCAGTCAGTCAGTCAGTCAGTCAGTGCTAAAATTTACGACTTTTTGACCTTCATATCTTTATAATCGTTTGAGCTAGCTTCATGAAATTTGGGCTTCTAGATGTCCTTATGGATATAATTAAACACACGTAATTTTATGTGTTTACGTTAAAGAGGTTTTGAGTTATAGAAGGCTCAAAAGTGGCACCAAGTGGTTCGTGTAATATTACACTTGGCGCTGGCTAGCCAGTTTTGCTTGAACTTGGCTTGACACGCTGCCGCGTGTCTAGATTGCTTTATCAACGTATCTACATTTTCGTGACAAATATCAGACCAATCAATATGAATAAAAAAACATTTGCACTAGGCCTATATTTGTTTATATTTTCCTATGGTGCACTCGCCCTGTATGTGGTGTATTGGCCAATATCGACGTTTGGAATCAGACTCGCAAGGAGAATGTTCGGTTGTAGAAATAAACATGTTTATGACCTATATGTATTTATGTTTATTTATAAACTATAAGCTTGTCGAACGTCGCAAAATACATATTTTAGTGAGTGTGGCGTCATGCAGCACCACCGCACCGGGCCCTTAATCAATTGCTTATTATACTCGTATCACGATACGTGACTAACGTAACATACTGATTATCAATTATTAAACACCAATGACTGATAAGCCACCTCTAAGTAATATGTATGCAGTAGTAAGCCATCCTTAGAACCCGATTCCCAATGATTTGCATATTTTAAGGCATTTGACAACTTTGCTTGGCCATGTCTACGAATAAACCATGCTACTGAGAGTACTGAAAGTAGGTAAAAATCGCCTGTAAAAGGATCAGTTGATTATTATTAAATGCAGTTAAACCTTTACTGCTAGCCTGTTTAATAAGATGTTGTTGTTAATTTTTTTATTTATCTATATAAGAATGTATATCATCGTCTAATACCCATAATACAAGGACTGCTTAGTTTGGGACTAGGTTGATTTGTGTAATATTATCCCCACAATATGTATTTATTTATACAATAAGAATCCAGACAGAATTACTAATGGATCGTATGTATTTTAAATTGTAATACAAAGTCTGTAAAGAACCTGTCTTCCCATCTAAAATACTATTTCCAATATAGCCTTGCAAGAAAGTTAATACTTACTGAGGACCAGTTGTAGTAATCTTCCCAAGTCAGACGGATCTGCATGCTCAGCAATATTAACAACATCGGGTCGAGAAAATTCTTGCAGGCTCAAATTTAATATATCTTGATGATAATCTGCAACAAAAAAAATATTTATACAAATTATAAATACATGACATATGTTTAGAAAGGAATGCTTCTTACAGTGCATAATCACAAGCGTTTTGTATTCATTGATACTAAGATTGGAAACAATAAGAATAAATTTGATTTTGTATCTGAACTAATGTCTCATGTCATAATAAGGATTAGGGTGAGACTGAACTACAAGTTTTATATTTAGTATTTCAATCAACTTACCAAAAACACCTTCTAATATCTTCTTCAAATTGCTGACTTTTAGCCTCCAGTTGTGAGCCACGTCTGTTTTGATCTTGGAATTCCATGATGGTGAGAAATACTCTGGGGCGACTTGTGTAAGCGCCTCCGCAATAGCCACTCCATCAGACAATTCTGAACAATGAACACCAACAATTAATTATGACACTAATATTATTAATAATAGTGAACAAAGAGCTCTTATTTGTTGAGTACCACCTAACTAGGGTGGGTGTGCCGGTTGGCGGACAGTTAACGGAGTTGCTGACTTCAATCCCTTTGAAATATATGTTTTTTACGAAAAATAATGGTGATAAGTATTTAAATATGTCAAGAATATAGTCTTTTTGTGAAAAAGTAATGGTACTATCCTATTCAGCATGTAAATACGAATAAAATGGGAAAACATTGAAAAATAGCCGAAATTTCAGTTGGCGTACACTTTTTTCAGTGTGCGGACAATGGTTGCCAGTTAGCGGACACTGAGTTTTATGCAAATAAAATCGCAAATAATACAACCTAGAACATAATATATATTTTTATATTGTATATACTAATATCATAAGTACTTAGTAGCGCTTAGATAACAAAAAATAGGCAAATTTTAATGTTTCCTTAAATAACTTGCAGAAGTTTGTTTTGGTCACACATGAGTTCAAGTTTTCGGGCTTGGACAACATTTTTCTCACAATTGTCTTCCAAGACGAGTTTAGTGGACCAAAGACACGAGCTCAGCTGGTCCAGCCTCACCAGAGGCCGCTTCACCCGGCGCCCTAGGAGCTTCCTCACTGACCCAGACGACGACATCTCAGCAGAATTTGAAAGAATCATCACTGCGATGTCGTCGGACGGAGTCCGACGCACACAGCGTCGTCCCCGTCGGCGGGGTCGACCTCCTCGCGACAACAGCACACAAGGGCCGCGTCCCGACTTGCCCCAGAACTAGAATGTCCTGGATTAACTTCACTCCGACCTTGCTCGGGCCCAGCTAAGTTCCTTGGCGGAGTCTTCTTAGCTGGGCTAGGTTTAGTGAACCGGCAACTAAAACTCCCATTCGTTCGATTCGGGATCCTATTGGATCGCATAAATTTAAAAGGCATAATTCATCATTTGGCATAATTCATCATTCGGCATAATGCATTTTTTTCTTAAACTGTAGAATTTTCAGGACTCTTTAAGGCCTCATCCTGTTAAATAGGTTAGGTTAGGTTAGGTTTGCGTTATAATAATCCTGAAAAGTTTACGTGTTCAGAAAAAAAGCATTTTGACAAATGATGAATTATGCGAAATGATGAATTATGCCTTTTAAATTTATGCGATCCAATAGTAAACCGTTCGATTCACACACTCACATAAGGACAGGTTGATCCACTTCAACCTTCCCGCTGGTCCACTGCTCACTTTGAGCAATCAGCGTAACTTCAAGGTGGACCGGGATTAGCAACCTGGTTCGACCCCAGGCACCCCCGGCTCCCACTTAGTCTGATCCACTCAAGGTAGTCCGGCCAGCGACCTGGTTCGACCTCAGGGAAAGCCACGGCCCCCACTGGGTCCGATTGTTGCAACAGTCAGTAAGGCTTGCAAGTTTGTCAGGCTTCAAAAAAAAGGACCGAAGACAAGACACTGACATCTGGCGATTGACTGCCGGCTGCAACTTCTGTTGCAGTTCTCTTCTTTGTCGTTACAGTCTTGGTACAGTGGTCGTGGCTTTCATGGCTTGAGTGGCAAGCTTAACCACACGGTGCCATTCTTCTCTGACAGATGTGCACGTGGTACTCTCGTGCAGGCAGTTTGTGGCAGACTTGATTTGGTCGGTCCACCTCATGGGAGACCTACCGTACGGTTAGCACCGTCTAATTTGCCTTGAGCAAAGCTTCAGGACTTGACGCGTGTTCGAAGAAAGTGAGGACTTCACTATGGAGGATAGGGCTGTCTTGTTCTGTCTGTTATGGATATGCCAAGCATTCTTCTCCAGTGCCACATTTCAAGCTTATCTATCTTGCGTTTCTCGCTCACTCTTAGAGTCCAAGTCTCTGCGGCATATAAAAATACGGGAAACACCAAGGATCTGACTTCATTTCAGCTCCCATATAGGTTCTCGTTCTTTTGGCTGCAGAGTATCATGACGCTTTCCAGTAAGACGGTCGTGGAGCGTTGAATGAGGGATGCTAAACGCTTTAACGATTTCGCTTAAAGTTTAAGGGAAACATGTTTAAGGCTTAGACCTTTGCCGTGTGTCTAAATTGCATTAAGTGCCTTCTTTAAATCTTTATCAGAATATTTTACTTTTGTTTTAGTTTTATCTCTATATTTTGGAGGTGGCATCTAAAATATAAATCAATAGCATTAAAAAACACCCCGACTTAAAAACTTCGACCTTTTCATTTCAAATTCGGATATCTCATGAACGGCTAAAGCCATTTTGATGACACATGTTTTTTCAAGAACCGTCACTAGAAAACCTACTTTCAAATAAAAAACACCGCATCTTAATCGGTTCACCCGTTTAAGAGCTACGGTGCCATAGACAAACACACAGGTAGACAGACAGACACACACACATAGAGTTCTAACTTATAATACCCCTCTTTTTGTGTCAGGGGTTATAAATGGCTATAATAATCACGGCTGTCCGCATACTGAAAGCATATTTACGTTGTTTCGGTCCACCGGACACCAGTTTTTTAACAAATTTTAAAGTTAATTGTACCAAATATCAACACAGGCCACATAATTAAAAAGTTTTACCTACAAAGCGTGTTTTTTAAACCAAATTAATATATTTTGTGTCCTAATAATCACATGTGTCCGCATACTGAAAGCATATTTTCGTTGTTTTGGTTCACCGGACACCTGTTTAGTGATTAATTTCAAATCAATTTTATTATGATTCTTAAAAGAAAAAAGTGGTCGCAATCTAAATAATAACTTGTTAATCCATTAATCTTAACATATCTTGAATGTTGAGAGAGTTTTTAGCACTACTTTTAACACAAAGTGAAAATCAAAATTCGATAAGGTATCTCGGTTGGCGACCACGTGTCCGCCAACCGGTGTACCTAACAAACCCGCACACCGGTTCTGCGGACACTTGATTTTTATTAAATTGAGTCAATATATTACAAAAATTCCATAAAATTAAGTTTTAAGTTTCATAATTAACCTAACTAAACATCTAATAGCAATGCAACATTAATACTAATTGATAAACTTACAATCCAGCCCCGAGCGCCGCGGTAATTTTTCTTGTAACTTACCGAACGTCCACTCATTACACGGTAATAGCATAAATTGACCGGCCAATCCCTGCATTAGGGTTCCATCCCTTGTTTTAAATACAATGCAGTGATATTGCCCCACTACCTAAGATCCGCGTAAGACGTATTTTTATTCAACTAATCACTTGGGAATCCTATTTTCTTGATTTTAAGAAATGTTGCCGGCCATTTGTCCGCGTACTGGCACTGTCCGCGCTACCGGCACAATGACCCTACAATGGGGCTAGGGCTACCTTATAGAAATCATTAAGAACCATTGTCAACTGAAAAGAAAGTTACACTGCCATCCGATAACTAAAACTGGACTAACCCCTATACAACTCCATAGCGGTTAGTCTAGTTTTAGTCGTGGGACGGCAGTACACATCTTTTTATAAGTGTAAAATGTAGAACCAGATTGCAATCAATATAATAGTTCATATTCAAAATTCAAATTATAAACAACAAGTATGACTGTATTGAACAATTTAACTCCCAAAAGGATCTCAGTCCTTGATGACTAACTTAACCACCCACCACTATTGTCTTATCTTATTGTTCCATGACATACAAACTTAAACTGGAACGGCGTATAAGTGTATATAGCTCAACTACAAATTTTACAGTATAAATTGTAATTGATACTTAAAGGCAGTCCTTATTTCCTTATTACATAGTGTTTTATCTAGAGTACTAAAGCGACTGCCTTATGCATCTACTTTAGGGTCAGAAATTAAATTGTTATGTGCTAGAATTTGTCAAGGGGAGGCTTACGACGAGTAATTGGCACGGATTCTACACTTGTTTATCAACGAAGCAAGCAAGACACAATCGCCTTCATTATCCCATTTACTCATCCTTCAATTACACTATCAGAAGCAGTGGCATTGATAACAAGAGTGTACATAATAAGGACCTTCAAAAGCTTTTAGAAGTCAATCTTAACGTTGATTTACCTGATAGATTTCCATGTTTAGCCTTAAGATTGAGAGTCTGCAACCATTTAATGAGATTGTCACATAAAACTATGCTATTTGGTTGCTCCATTCTAGTTAGAATGGAGCGTATTGCACTATAAAATCAATCACTTTAACTGTATAATAATGCTTAATCATATATCACATTTGGTTGAATAACAAGAATTTGGAATTTTAGATATAAATAGAAAAAATAAGAAATATTTCCCGTCGACTGTAGTGGACCGTAGCGTGACGTTTGTTAGTACGTTTACGAAGACAGCCAGGTGTTGAAACGTCACTCGTATCTTAAACAAATAAAGTTAGCTACGAATTCTGAGGATTCCACCTGTCATTGTGTTAGCTAACGCACGTGTTCGGGATTGAATTTAGAGTTTTTGTTGTGAATTCTCACTTAGATTGGAATATTTTTGTTGGTGGTGGTATAACAAACATAATATAAGGTAAGTAGTTTGTGTTTTTGCCGTGGGATGCCGGAGATAGGAGACTCTGAGCCCCCTGACGGGGGCGGAGGCAAATCTGGCTCTATAGCAGGTGTTAAACGGCCTATCGAAAGTTCAAGTGGAGAGAGTGTCCTTCATGGAAAGAAATCTAGTCCCCCAAATGCGTCAGTTCAACATACGTATGTAAGACCAGGGTTTGAGACTGGGTCCAATATAAAATACGCTGAAACCGACGCTGGACCATTTGTGGTACATTTATCGCGCGATGATATCGATTTGCCTAATTCCCCAAGCCGGATGCGAGCTCTTAAGATGGCACAAATTATCTACAACGGAAAGGTAGCAGGTATTAAGGAAATCAAAAGCATTGGGAAAAATAAAATGAGTATCTATTTTGCCTCTGCTCATGAAGCAAACCTATTCTTGGACAACACTATTTTGTGCAATAATAATTTCACAGCAGTTATCCCCAGATTTCAGGTATGTCGCATGGGAGTAGTAACTCACATTCCTCTGGATTGGACTCTGGAAGAGTTTGCTGACGGCATACAATGCCCTCAAGGATCAGGCCCTGTCATTAAAGCTCGAAGGTTAAATAGAAAAAAAATAGTTGATGGTAAAAGTGTCTGGGAACCAACTGGTACAGTTGTCTTGACGCTCTTAGGACAGACGCTTCCTGAAAAAGTGTACTGCTTTAATATGTCGATTCCAGTGACAACATATAGGCTGCCAATAATTCAGTGCCACAAGTGCTGTAGATTTGGCCATATTAAAGAGCAATGCCGGTCTAACCCGCGCTGTGCACGCTGTGCACAAAATCATGAAGCCTCTGTCTGTACTGTGTCTGACTCTGAAGTCTCATGTTTATTCTGCTCCGGCCCACATATAGCTACTGATACAAAGTGCCCCGAATTCTCCCGACAGAGATCCATAAAGCTAGTGATGTCAGAGGAAAACATTGGTTATATCGAAGCTGCTAGAAGGTTCCGTCCTGTCCGTACTTCCTATGCTGATAAGGTTAGTTCTAACCTTGTTAGCCAAAACAGTCAAGTTTCTAGGTCTTCTCCATCCCCCCCGCAAAACCTATCCTTCTCCCAGGTCCTCCCCCAGAACCAGTCCTACCGGAAAACGGTTTTGACTCCACGGCGACCCCGGCTTGAGCCTGGGAAGTCCTATGATATTGAAGCACACCAAGATATCACTTCTACTCCCAGGTCCTCTCTGCCTAATGGCTGTGCTCTGGAAGAGCCCCTACCCGCCTCGCCTAATGATAATTTGGGGGAACTCATTTCCCAAATGTTAGTTAATTTACTGTCCAAATTTGCAGACATAATACCGTACACAGTTTTAGAATCCCTTCAGGGACACATTGTTAATGCTATCAATAAAGTAATCCAAGACGGGCAACTACACTCTAATACAATGGAATGCTAGAAATATTAAAAATAAAAAACAGGAACTTATGCAATTAATTAATGATTATAGCCCTGCCATCCTTGCCATCTCCGAGACCTGGTTGAAGCCCAGAGCCCTTTTCAGGGTGACGGGTTACTCCTGTCTCCGGGATGACAGGGATGATGGATGGGCAGGATGCGCTATTTTTGTCAAGAGAAACTTAACATTTTCACAAATCCCTATTCGTAACCACTCAGCTGATTTAAATGTTGTTGCAGTCCGATGCCTCAACATTTCTTTTGTCTCCGTTTATATTCCACACCCGAATCTTGACCTTATACAAGAACTTCGTACCATTCTCTTATCCATGCCTGTACCTGTTATCGTTCAAGGGGATTTTAACTGTCGCCATACATTATGGGGTTCTCACTGCTGTGAACCAAATGCGACATCCCTTCTAGAGCTCATAGATGACGTGAAATTATATGTCTTAAATGACGGAAACCCTACGCGCAGAGTATCGCCTACCCAAAACGCCAGTGTTCCTGATCTCACTCTAGCATCCTCAAGCTTAGTCCAGTCTTTAGCATGGAAAGTTTTCCCATATTCCCTTGGAAGCGACCATCTACCTATTATCACTACCCTTTTAAATTCCCCTGTGCTTCTCTTGCCTTCCTTACCGCCTCTACTCAAATACAGAACCAGCCAAGCGGACTGGAGCAAATTCAGGTTTAGCATGTTACAATCTAGTGAGGATCTGCCAAATATTACACAGGATAACTTTTTAAACGTATACAACATGTTTATTGCAGCCCTTCTAGCAGCAGCTGATAACTCAATTCCCCTGAAAAATACGGCGCGCGACAAAATTCCCTCACCGGCGTGGTGGGATGCTGAGTGTTCTGCCATCGTTAAAGAGCGCAACCTTGCTGAGTCGATTTTTGAGGAGAATTTATCCCTAGAAAATTACCTACATTTCCAACGCGTATCAGCTCTCAGTAAAAGAGTTCTTCGAAAAAAGAAATTTCAAGGCTGGCGTTCTTTTTGCGAGTCTTTGTCCCCTAGAGCTCCTTCCTCTATGGTGTGGAAAAGGATAAAAGCGTTTCGGTGTTCCCAGACCGACACTAACATCAACAGCAATGTGTCGTCGTGGATTGAGGAATTCTCCTCGAAGCTCGCACCTCCCGCTGTGCCTTCCCAGGAAGGTCTCGGCGGATATTGCTCACTTTCGGCCCCCTCTGAAAGAATGAACGAACCTTTCAGTTATGATGAGCTCTGTTGTGCTCTTGACCATTTGCGTGACTCCTCGCCAGGCATAGACGGAATCCCATACTCTTTCGTGACGCAGTGCTCAGAGCCTGTGAAATTAATATTTCTGGAAATTTTAAATAAGGTATTTTTAACTGGAAATATACCTGACAGTTGGAAATCTCAGATTATCATACCGATCTTAAAACCTAGTAAGGACCCATCCAATCCTAGTTCCTACAGGCCTATTGCCTTGTCATCAGTAATTGCTAAGATTTTGGAACATTTAGTCAAAAATAGACTCGAATGGTTTTTAGAAAATAAAAACGTAATTTCAAGAACACAGTTTGGTTTTAGAAAGGGTTTGGGAACCGTCGATAGTTTGAGCATCCTCACCTCCGATATTCGTCTGGCCATGTCTCACGGCGAGCATGTCGTGGGCGTTTTCTTAGACATCACCGCTGCCTACGATAACGTAGATCTTCCAATACTCAGGCAGAAAATGCTCAATCTGAGTGTCCCTGTGAGGATCACCAATGTTATCTGCAACATGTTTATGGGACGCTCTATAGTTGTCCGAGCCAATGGAAACCTTTTGTCCCCAAATCTAGTTTGGAAGGGCCTCCCCCAAGGCTCAGTGCTGAGCCCTCTCCTCTATAGTCTATATACCTATGATCTTGATACTTCAGTCAATTGTTTTTGCAAAATTTTACAGTATGCTGACGATATTGTTTTGTATTCTTCCTCTAAAGTCTTCGCAGAAACTTCTCAGTCTCTCAACTCCGCTTTACACTATCTGAATGTATGGTTATCTGATCATGGCCTCTCCCTGTCCGCAGAAAAAAGTAATGCTGTCATTTTTACTCGCAAAAGACACGCCCCAGATCTGCATATTCATATCGATGACCAACCTGTGAGAGTGACGGATCACGTCAAGTTTCTAGGCGTCTTCCTTGATTCTAAGCTGTCTGGCATTTATCACCTCAATTATGTCTGTCAAAAAGCGGAAAAAAATATCAATATCATCCGTGCTCTATCAGGAGTAAAGTGGGGCTCTCACCCATACAGTCAGAAACTTCTCTATAATGCCATTATTAGGAGCCATTTTGACTATGCTAGCTTTGTTTTAGAACCATGCAGCAAACTGGCCTTATCTAAATTGGATAAAATCCAAGCCAGGTGTTTAAGAATAATAACTGGGGCTATGAAGTCTTCCCCAACCAAGGCTCTTCAAGTGGAGTGCTTGGACCCACCATACTTCCTGCGAAGACAATATTTGGCGGACAGATTCTTCTTTAAATCCCTCCAAACATCAAATCATCCTCTGCTCCCAATCCTCGAATCTCTTCACCAAGTTGTGCGTAATTCCCCTTACTGGACCCACAAGGTGACTCCCCCTCTAGTGAATAGTTATAAAAAGTACTTGGACCTTCCTGCACAAGTATACCAAAATCACAAAAACCCCCTTTTCGAAACTCAATACGATAGCCTGATATTCCAACCTACGGTGGTATTTAGTTTAGGGATTTCGAAAAAACAAAATGGTGCTGATAGTATATTCAACAAGGTGATCGCGGAAAACTGGCCCGACTACCTAACTATATTCACTGACGCTTCCAAATTGAACGATGATGGACCTGTGGGATCTGCTGTTTGGATCCCAAGGTACAACATTATTTTAAATTACAAACTCCCTCCTGGTAATTCCGTATTTTCTGGGGAGGCTGTCGCTCTGCGAGAAGCAGTCTCTTATGCTCATTCTCACCACTTGAACAAGACTCTAATTTTAACAGATTCGCTGAGTTGCTTACAAGACCTGGTTAAACGCCCATTTCATGCAAAGGACAACTTTTCTGTGACCCTACAAACAAAAGACATATTATACAAGTGTCACAAGGAAAAAATTGAGGTGGTACTAGCCTGGGTCCCGGGCCACAGTGGCATAAAAGGCAACGAAACTGCAGACCTCTGTGCAAAAGAGGCCATAACGACTGGCAGCGACGTGTATGATCGGTGTTTTCCTCGTGATATTAAATCTCTTGCTCTCCCAAATATGCGAAATGCCTGGAACGATCTCTGGCAAGCTACCCGCTTTGTGGTAGGCAAATATTACGGCAAACTTCAACCGGATCTTCCCACTAAACCATGGTTCTTTACCAAGAAATCTATTCCAAAAAATATTACATCTACAATCATCCGCTTACGTCTCGGTCACATATGCACACCAGTGTTCCTAGCTAAAATACGTGTGCGAGACCACTCTCTATGCGAGTGTGGTCTGGCGGAAGGCACTCTTGAACATTTGTTCTTCGAATGTAACCGTATCGTCACCCCTCTGTATGATATCCTCCCTCCTAATATCCCTCGGCCCGTTAATATACAGTACCTTTTAACATTAGTCTTTTCTCCCTTTGTATTTGTCCTTAGTCAATTTATAAAAACTAACGATTTGTTCTTGTAGTAGTTAGAATTAACAATAATTGTTTGTGTTGTCTTTTGTCGTAGATTCTCATCTGAGTGAGCCAGCCTTCGAGATTTACCGGTCAAATTCTGGATAAAAACACATGCCTTTTTTAACTTTGACGTTGGCGGAATCATCGATAGTATCGATGGAGCTATAACACAAGAATTGAATTGAATTGAAGTTAGCTACCAATTTAATTGACCGAAATAAATAATTTGGAAACCCAACATTTTAATTTTTAATATAAAATTGTTTCAATAAATTTTACAATTTTCATGAATCATGGTTTCCAAGAAAAACTTTGTTAGGGTCTGTGCGGAAAGAGAATAGGTGTGGCGAAAAACGGAACTAACCTGACCAGTATGGCCACAGAACAGAAAATACGGTACATACGGTAGAAAAGCATTACAGCGCCCCCCAAAATTAATCCTATTCTCTTTCCGCACAGTCTCTAGCGAGATAAACAACTGTGTAAAATGTGGGCTATTTCAGAAAAAAATATTTGAGCCAAATATCGCTGTCCCATGACTTTAGAGTAATTTTTTTCTATTAAATATTGTTCTAAAGTATAATGTTTGTTTGTAAAAATGGTAAAGTAACTCATTTACTGTATAATTATGATGAATAATCCCTTTAAAACCTTCTAAAAGTATTTTATTTGTCAGAAAAACCGAAGAAAAGGTGCCGATTTTTGGGTGTCCCACGTACACTTTGGTAACTTTGAGGCGAATTTTACGTATATCTGACTCCTTCTAGGCCTGAACATGGCTATTGTGTGAATCGATCATATTATGGTTTACCAATTTTGAAGCACATTTATTAACAGCTAGAGTAAAAAAATCATAAAATCACAATTTGTTTGCTGTCCTTCAAAACCAACGTGGTGGACATGTCCACTAACGAACGGCGTTTTTACCAAATAGACTACAAAAAATTACCAAAACAGTTGTGTTTCTATATAACTGGCGACCTTTTGAGCCTAATATAACCGTTACTTAGGTGTAAAATGTAAGTTTCGCTTCAAAAATGTGATGAGTTGGACGTGCGTTACGGTGTGCCAAAAATTTCTGTCCACTACGAACGGTATATACTGAAGGTAAGAAGCCACTTTGAGATTAACCGTTTATTAATTTAGACATATTCATAAGTGCGGCAACATGTAAAGAAGTTAGAAGTAGTAAATTGCAAGTAATCAAAGCACTATTTCAATGTATTTAACTACCGGCATACTTACGTCACGTCCACTACGCTACGTAATGTACTAGTGGAACAAAAAACGTGCCGTATGGACAGAAAAGTCATGGTTTACATGCCGCTGATTTTAAATTCATAGATTGCCGTCAAGGACCTAAAAATAAATAGCCGGACGGAGTCTCGCCAAAAGAGAACTGAAGCCATTTTTAATAAGCCGGCTGCTTTTACATACGAGCCGCACGCACACATCAACTAGTTTTTTTCCTATTGCGAGCAGTATGCACACATTGGTAACCAGCTTATTAGACATGCTTCAAGTTCTTTGCTAGCGAGACTCCGTCCGGCTATTTATTTTAAGGTCCTTGATTGCCGTTAAAAACGTATAATTTGAATTAGTCGGGCTAAAAATATAGTAAGTGTAGGTAGTAAAAATGAACGGAGGTATTTTAAAAAAAGACTTACACGGGTAGTTCTCTGATTTCGTTCAAATTGTTGATATTCTCTCAAGTTTTCTTATTTCCTTGAATTGGATCTAATAAAGGGTTTTTTATGGTTTAGCGCTCGTTTATGGATATGTTATTGAGAAAGGCACCTTTCATAGTTTATTACTTTTCAAGATATAAGCCTGAAGGTAATGACATACGCGCTGGTAATGAAATTCGCCAAGATGGTAATGACTTACTAACGGAAGGAAATGAAATCAGTTTTGACTCTGTTAATTAACTGTCTGATCTAATTTAAACTAAACTATCTATCATCTGAACAAGCTAAGGAACATAAATCAGTCTATATAGTTTCCATATCACATAATTTTAAGAGGGTTTAGCAATTTAGTATACTATAGTTGTGACATATTTTGTCACCAGTATAATATGGAAAAAACGTGAAAACTAGTAAAGGGATAAATAGTTCAGTCATTATAGATTTTGACCCGTGAATAATCAGTTATTAGTTCTTTTCCAAAAAAACGGTTTTTCTTGAATAACTCGGCCATTTTTGATTTTACAGTAAAACCGTTAGGACAAAAATTGTAGTAAATTTAATTCTCTACAAGTTTGGTCCTCACAAGTTTTCTTCTAGGATCGATATATTGGAAATTAAATTTGAAAAAGCGACAAATTCAAAATATTTTCATCATCTCGTTTAGTAGTGCATGTAGTTAAGCTTGCTAGAAATAGATTTATATAAATTTTCTATTGAAATCTAGTATAGGGTTTTGAGCTATTTCCGACGCATGTAAACCTTTCATGTGGTTCCATTACGTGACGAATGGTTCCATTACGGCACGGTGTCCTACTGTGGCTGAGATTGATTTTTAAGAATTTATATGAATTATTAAGTATTATTGATACTATTTGGATCTCATTTGATAGAATAATATGTGCCAATTGTGATAAATATAACTTTTGATAGTTTTTTCAGTATGTCTTAAGTTAAGATGATTGTTAAGCTATGATGAGAACCAAAACGTAACGTAATGGACATATTTTATTAAATAACTTTATTGTGACGCTTAGTGCAGCAAATGTTATTCATTTATAGAAAAGTATTATTGTGTTAAAATTCATTTAATAAAGACTGATTTGCAAACAACACTCTGAACTTTACTTAAAACAAACCTAAAGTTCGTCGCGTAATGGAACGTCAAAGCGGTAGTACTTAGGTTCAAAGTATGATATTTACCATATTAAGCAATTTATATTGAAACCAGTATGATTTTCAAAGAATGTAGAAGAAGGAGAATTTATTAAAAGCATTTCTAAGGAATATATTTTTTTTTTTACGGGGTGGAAGTCCACTACGGCACGGACAAAAAATATGAAAAGGCCCATGTATGGACTTCATTGCTAACAGCGCCATCTGTTAGACAATGTATAATAGAGTGTATTTGTTTCCATTGCTGTTGCAATCTGCCGCCACGAAGTCAAATAGTTGCGAACTTACGACAAGCAGTTCTTTCTTTGAGTTAGCAGACATGCACAAATAAAGTCGCAGCCAAGGACCTTAAAATAAATAGCCGGACGTAGCATCGCCAACAGAGAACTGAAGACATTTCTAGTAAGCCGGTTACGTGTACTTACGAGCCGCGCGCACACATCACCTAGTTTTTTGCCTGCTAGCCGCAGTACGCACACATTAACCTGACCAACCAGTGTTAAGCAACCGACCTACTAAAGGAGCTTCAATTCTTTCTTAGCTATGCTATGTCCGGCTATTTATTTTAAGCTTATTTCACACCTTTCTAAGAATTATTTTAACGCAAATACGGTACTAAAAGGGACCATAATTAACCATAGTTGCCAATGTTTAACGAGCTATTTTGATAACAGGCGATATATCAAGATGTGGAGAATTACATAAAAGTAAAGCAGTGTTATACAATTTATTACGTTTATTTGTTTGCTTGATGTTGCTTACACTTAAATTAGTTCTTAAAATTAATTTAACACATGGACTACTGAATTGTATCACAATTTCAGAAAATGTCATTTAAATCACTCCTTAACAATTCTATTGTGAGCATCCACTAATTTATTGGCAATGCTCTCTTATGGCTCTCAATGGCGGAGAGACGATAATTCTTCTGAAAATGTTGACTTATAAAGTATCAATAATTAAGTAGTTCCTCCTTAGTCCTATACGATATTATTAGACTCAGTCTCAAAATCGTAAGGTAAATCACATCCCGTGTATTTGTCTTCATCTACAGCACTTCTTACAACTTTACACCAAAGGGGATCTGTACACAACAAATGCGGGTTGCAGAACAGAATAACGGCAACCTGGCCTCTAGTTAAGGCTACATTAAGCCTTTTAGGGTTTTGGATAAAGCCTAGTACGTGTTTTTGGTCGTCTTTTAAATGGGCTTGATTGGATCTCACTGTCGATATTATTATAATGCGTCTCTCTTGTCCTTGGAATTCTTCCACAGTTCCAATCTTCGGCTGTGGCAGTCCCATTGCTTCAAAGACAACTCGTAAGTACTTAGTCTGGAAGAAAGTAGATTTAGGGCTTATCAACACAGGTGTATTTATAAAACCATGAACAACGTCAGTAGCAACACGATGCACATTGGGGCAAAGCCTTATGCAATGTACCAATGCCTCACATTAATAGTGTAGTAGCTCTATGACGCATGCCTTTGATTAACAAAAAAAAAGTTTGATTCTGGCAGTGGCGTGGCGCCGTTAAAACCCGGATCCCATTGACTTGACTGAATATTACGGATTGGACCACCTTATTCTAATGCACTTAAAGAAAAATGAGACTTTATCTCCATTGGTATGCCCAAGGATATTACAGACGCCTCGCCACTGGAATTTAATAAACGGAATATGCATACCT
This sequence comes from Eudemis profundana, assembly GCA_947034925.1. Lineage (NCBI taxonomy): Eukaryota > Metazoa > Arthropoda > Insecta > Lepidoptera > Tortricidae > Eudemis > Eudemis profundana. Next base: position 18,350,133 of record OX344798.1, read on the forward strand.
GTGCTATGTAAGGCGTTATAATTCCAACATCATCTGGAATTATATTCTTCTTATAAAATTTACACATCATCAGAGCTACCATTGCGGCCTCTTCGCGATTGAACCATGAAGGACTATCTTCCGCTCTAGCGTTCACTCCTTTTACTCCATATACGAATATTCCCCCAGTGCTTCTCTCTGTCGAATCAAATACTTCCGAACAAATCTTTATTGTATCACAAATCCATTTTTCATCTCTATCCATCATGGGCACCAGAGAACCGTCATAGAACATTTCACTTGGCACTTTCAAGACTTCCTCTAAAGACCTGTAGTTGTAATGCAATTTGGTAACTAACTTTTTATTAAATCCATCTTCGTAAGCTACGAAATCTCTTTGGTACGGGTATGTTTCCAAAATTCTCGACAGATACGATTCGTCCATGTTATATTCTTTGCACAACGTCGATAGGATTACGGGACCTAATTGCTGAGGGTCACCTGCAAGAATAATTTGCCCATTTTCTTTGTCTGTAAAAGTCAGAGGGATCATGATTTCTGGCTCAGTCGCTTGCCCTGCCTCATCTACGATGACATGCGTGAAGTGGCCGCGTGGTAACCCCATCTGCGATAGTGTCCCGATACAGTAACACGTGCTAATAGTCACGCGATGTCTTCCAATAAAAGATGTCTGACAATTCAGATTGACTCCATCTTTCCTCACTTGATAATTAGGTTTAGATGTTTCCTCTCTCGCTATATCTAGAGTGGCGCAATAGGGTTTAATAACATCAGGTATATTTTCTGAATCGAGCAAATGATTGGCAATAAGTCGAATCATGGAGCCCGAGAAACTATCTCTGTATTCAATAAGTCTTTCTGTGATCAGGTTTGCCGCACTGTTGGATGGCGTCGCTACAAGAATTCTGCTATCCGGTATAATGGATATAATTTGCATTATAGTTTCGATCACAGTTATAGTTTTGCCAGTACCGGGGGGTCCATAAATGCAGTATGGCATGGGTCGACATTCTCCTAATAGGATATTTGTGACGGCCGCTTTTTGTCCGATATTTAAGAGTTTGTTAAACCACTGGATATTGCCTATGTCATGAGGAGACACCTGATGCGGGCGAGTCACGAGGCGCGACGGAAACAGTATATCAGGGCCCAAATTAGAAATTGCCAAATTGATTGCTTGGTGGGCTCTCCTGTAGGTAGACCTACTGAAATGGAATTCGACAGAGACATCGCTTCCTGAATAAGTCTCATGAAATTGAGGACTGAACTTAATCAAAATCAAATCTCCTTTCACAACGTGAATATAACCCTCAAACTTTGAGGAACTCCAAGGATCTTTAACAATTACTCTATCTCCTTTAATCAAACTGGGTCTCTTTTCACATAGTCCTTTTACTTCAATACCCAAGTATTCTTGACAGCGAATCAGGAACACTTTAGACATATCATATACCCTCATACTAATGTTAGCTTGAATTTCCTCCATATACAATAATGTGTGCCATTTATCGAGGTAGGTAGATATAGACAATTCTTGGCACAAACAGGGTAAAGCCATTTCAAGTCTCTCCCAAATGTTGTCATGCTCATTATTATACACTGTGGAATCCAAGTTTCCTAAAACTGCTGCCCACACTTTATCAGGTATAGGGAAAGCACCCATTTTGACTGGTATGAAGTTGGGTGCTCTGACCGGCTTAACACCAGCAATGAAACCCTCATCCCTGCCCCTCCTCATCTCTTTCATTAAGTTAATCTTCTCATGTTCGGGCTTTCCTGTATCATTGTTATTTCCATTGTGACTTAAATGTTCCATACTGTTATCCACAACGTTAATGTTAATAAATCTCTTCACTTGAAACCCATTGAACATGAGTATCAAGCATTCCGTGCTACTGCCCATCAACTTTGGGTGGCATGTGATATTAAACGAAACTGTGCGCCCTGGATATATTTTTAATGGACGATTGATAAAAGGTCTTATGTTAACTTGGGAATCTCTCTTCTTGCTGAGCATTATCCACTTATTAAGAACGTAGATTTGATCACTGTTATTAGTCATTTCCAAACTTGTACTGTCAGTTTGATGAAAGTCAACATTGTCGAATTGAATTGGATATGTGATGGAGATTTTTCTTTGCTTCTCGATGTCTAGTGTTACGTCGTCCTCAGGGCTCTTTTTACTATCATTATTATTGCGATAGACAGGGCTATCCTCTACAATTATCAGTTTAGTTACTCTCCATGTGCATGTCCCTTGATTGCTTTCAATTGCTTCAACCATTACCTAAGTAAAAAGAAAATTAAATGTAATACCAATAAATTATTAATGCTAAATATTACTTTTACCTCGTACTACATACGCTAACAAGTGACAATGGCTAGAAATATAAATATTGTGACCAAGGACCATTAAAACAAGAGGACTGTCATTCTCCATACTTTGGATCGTACCTACCCCGACCGCAAGGCGATTTCCGGGCAAAAACTAGATGGCGCTAAAAACTAAACATTTAACGATGTTATAATTGAACAAAGAAACATAGTACAATAACAATTAGTTCGGAAACAGCTAATAATAAATAAATTCTAACATTTAAATACTGTGTCATGCTTGCAAAGTTGAATAATTGTAAATAATATAATTCTTATACCAAGCTTATACATAGATGGCGTTGTAAATATCGGGGAACAGCTTTTTGTATGGAGAATAATAGTCCTCTTGTTTTAATGGTCCTTGATTGTGACATTACAAAAGTATAATGGTAATTTAATATTTAAAATAAATTAAGAAGTAATAAATTTGTAATGTAATTATAATTAAGATAGATTCAATGTAAGCAAAAAATAAAGGACAACCCCAATACTAAAAAAAACAAACGGGCTTTCTTCATTTACCTTAGCACCAGCTTGTGGCACCTTCATATTATTTTGTAAGGATTGTCTGTTGAAAAAGAACTGCTTGTCACAGGTTCCAGAGTCCCCAGACCAACTGGTGACAACAGTGCTTTTCACCTTACTTCTCAATGGCTTGAACGAGATCACCTTTAACACCTGAAATCAAGGAAATAATACATAATTATTTCTATAACATCTATACAGTGCCGGATTAGCCATATAGCAAGAGTAGCAAATGCTACGGGCCCCGCGCCCACTCGCAAAAGGGTACCCCCCCCCCCCTCGTTATGTAATTCTTCACATATAAAATTGCCGGTCAATCGATATTTACGCATATCTAAGACCAACCAAGCGCCTCTTTGAAGAAATGTTACAGGCCCCGCGCTGGCTTAATCTGGCACTGCATCTATAATAGACTATCCAATGAAATAACACAAAGTAAGTAACCTGGAGCAAGGCTTTTTCTAAATGTTATAAGATCAAACAACTGTATGACATTAGCAATGTGGTACCTTTGTAATGGCATAATATAGGTAGTCTAATAAAACTATATTATATCATTACAAAGGTGCCACATTGCTTTTTGTCAATAAGGACAATATTTATCTGCCTCTATACCATTAATCTGTAAATTCATCCTTATTGACAAGCAACAATATGCTAACTTTTATCTAGGAAAGGCAGATAAATCAGTAAGAATAATGTTTTGTAGGCCACTTCTTTAGAATAAAGCAGTGAAAAACTGATTCTATTACGTGACTATTGTGTCAAACTCTTACAAGGAGTGATGTGCACTTTGGGATTATTTCCAAGATATATGGGCAATTTCAGGAAATACTCTGCGGGTGGGAACATTCCCAAGAATGACACATCGACGACAACAACGTATATGATTCTAATTGCAGAATGACAACTTAGCACTTTGCACCATGTACGTTGTTGTCGTCGACATCTCTACATACAACAGGGCACTCTTACTAGTTGGGCCAAGAGCAATCTAACCTATCAGAAGCCTGTACTGGATAACTAACCTGAGCAGCAGAAATATCCCCAGGTTTGTCATCCTGAAACTGCACACTGCAACACAGCTCCAACCAGTCTCCTTTTACAGGTATAAAAGTAGCTTCAACCTCATCCAGACTGAATTTCAGATCATTGTTCTTCATATAAACTAGCCTCTCTTCCCTGCAGTCAACTTCCCCTACTATCACATGCTCAATTACTTTGAAATGTTCTTCTTCTGTTTCCATAGAATCGCCCCAAAAAGCTCCATAGTTTTCTAGGACTCTTACTACTTTGATTGCATCATTTGCATCCTTATAACCTAGGTATAGGACCTTGTCATTAAAATTGAATGTCAAGGGCGATGTTGATAAGTCGAAATAAAGCATGCCGTCGATAAGCACATAGTTTTCGTCGCCAATATATGTAATCAGTCCTAAAATACACAAAACATTAATTAAAATTAAATGGTCAAAAAAACTATAATTTCAATGAGATAGTTTGCACATTAAAATACATCTGGCCAACAACTATAGTTTTAAAACCAAAGCTGTATCAAATATTGTTGAAGAAGTATATACAAATATAATATTAACAGGCATGCAGGAAAGAAAATATGTTTGCACGCAAATTTACCTGTCTTCTGAAAACATGTTACATCTCTTGGAATTTCTGTACTTTCTGGTTCAGTGTCATACTTATATTCTTCCTTCAAGGATTCTAACTCTAATAGTTGTTCAGCTAAGAAACTTTCCTTCCACTGATCATCTTCTTCGGGTTCTTTAGCAACGAAGTAATTAAAGAAAGAAGAAATGTAGGACCACATTTTTACTTCTTACGAGATTTTGATTGTGATTAATTATTGAATGAAACCCTTATCATAATCGAAAGCCCATTCTGTCACCTTTATATATTCTAGCTCTTTCCTTAGGGCCTGAATTCGTTTCTGGTGCATTTCTTTTTCTTTCAGTGACGTTTCTGAACTGCTACTAATATCCACATTGTTAAGAGACTGATCCAGAGCTTGAATGCGACTTTTTGCTGTGCCCTGCAATTTATTATTATTAGTTGAAAATGATAAGAAATAAAAATATCTCACTCACTAATAACATGCTATTTCCTCGGTTCAGGGTAGATTATCGGCACTTACTTGTGGAGTTTCTGGTTCAGACGGAGAGTATGCAGACTGAGAGTTATTGCTCGATGTAGACATTACTTTGATAGCTGAATTCAATACATTAATTTTCGTTTTTGAATAAAGCTACCGCCAGAGAAAAAATAAAACAACGCTTCACGCGCTTCACTTCACTACAAGCAAAAACATTGATAAAATATTGTGAATGTGAAGTAAACGAACGGAACTCGAACCGAAGTCCGAACGGAACGGAACGATACCATACGTTCAGATATCAATTCAGTGATTTCCACAAGAGTTCTAAATCAACCCTAAAGCAACACGCATAACGCAATTGATTTCTCCTGCACATTCACTTCAAAGAATTATTCCTTCAATATACATACATATAAAAGAATATAAATGGAATAGTGATTAGTTATGTGCCCATTGTTACGTCAGGCTAAAATGAGTACACTAAGCATAATCTTTGAACGTAAAGCCATACGCAAAGCAAAAAGCAAATGTCAAAATCAAATCCTTTTTTAGTGTTTTTTTAGGTCATTGTCGTAGGGTGATTGGGTGGGGGTAGCTGTCAGTGTCAATTTATTTATTTGGCTTGTGATCTTGTCAAAATTAATAAAGGTAGCAAGCAGCAAAAACTTCTGAGGCAATTTTCTGGTGTTTATGTATAAACAAACGAGATAATTGTAACAAATGGGAACTGAGAAGAGACATATTATTTTTCGAGCAAACTTAAAGAACAAATCCGATGACGAGTTAGTAAAATGTTTGAATATCAGTCCTGATGTTGAAATGAAAGATGTTCCCTTCACTGGTGAAGAATACCTTCTGAAAGTCATTTCAGAACGAGAGAACGTTGCAGCAATTACTAGGTGCGATAAAGACATTACACGGTTTGCCAAAAACCAATCACGCTTTTACAATGAGGTAACCTTTTTCTCCTGGAATGTATCCTAAGCGGTTTCTTCTTATTCTATTATACTTCATTTTATTTGTGTTTGTTTACAGCCACCAGGGACTAAGACTGCTCCAGATAAACTTAAAACTACGATAGAATGGCAAAGAATTCAAGTATCGGACTTCTCAGATGTTAGGACATACATAACTGACCTGATATCCTTTCTAGTGAAGAAAGATATGTGGAGTCAGAGAGTTAAAACTGTAAAGATTCGTGACCCAACACTTGTGGGTTGGAAAGTGTTTTTCCAAGATAATGAACCCACTGTAACACTTATGCTTGGCTTCGGCCCGGAGCTTCTGGACACAGGTTTAGAAATGATTATAGACATTTTAAAAGAAGTGCAACCTGGAGATACTGTAGATCATAAAATGGGTAAGAGATTTAACACATGCAGTGCCAAGAATCCAACTATAAGTTTTCCATTTTATCAAAATTTGGGAGCTTGGGATTGGGGCTTCCAATCCAGGGATTATTTGTATGGCCAATCCTGGGATCCCGGTATTGGCTATACAAATAGTCCTGGGATTGGAAGCCCTGCTTGGCATTGAATGCGTCAATGATAGTATTGGCAAACCACTTCTAGTTTGTAGTGTGCATTTAGTAATGTCAACGAAATAAATCCATAACCTGAGAAGCATAGGGCTGCGGCTCCATTGAGGCGGAGACGAGCAAAACGAAGAGGAGACATGTAGGATTGACCAATCACATTGGTTGAAATCCACATCTGGTCAATGTCAATGGAAACAGCGAACACTGATGTGATTGGTTGATCCCTACATGTCTCTTCTCCGCTCCACTCATCTCCGTCTCATTGGAGCCACAGCCTAACACTGTAACCTCTATTTATTTACACTAACTTAAAGTGTTATGCTTCTCAGGTATGGAAATAAACAAAGTGAAGAGTTCTATAATAAGTTTAAATTATATTTTTCCTGTAAAATTCAACATAATTGAAAGGAATCATCTTAACCCTTTGACTGCCACAGACGGCCACAGCTGTCAACGGAAAATCGTGACTGTCACGCCAATGACGGCCCTGGCCGTCAACGTTTTTTTAATGAAAACCTATTGAAAAACAGCCCACTTTTATGTTACCATTATTTCTTTACCCATCTTTATTTTACCCCTGTGGCGTCAGTGGCACGGCGTATTGCTTCGCCCTTGAGCGTTCAAAAGGTTAAAAAAGTGCATCAATCCAAGGCATAAAAATAAAATAGCTTTTATTATTCCTTAGCCTATTTTACAGTTTTCTGTATTGTATTGATAATGTACTTTTTTTATATTGTTAAGGACGTTGGGTATAGGCCTCCTCCAAGCCTTTCCATTCATCCCGTACAAGGCATACAAAAGCGGAATATGCATCCTATGCTACTACAAATCGGTCACTTAAAGCGATCTTTGTATGTGTAATAGTTCTTCTTGCTGTTTCCACAAAAATGCTACCTTCACTATTATTGTCAAGATATAGTCTTGTTTGTAAATGTAAATATTCAATCTCATGCTACACAGAAATCTGTAAATCTTGAGATGATATGAGTCTGTCTATTTTAAAGAGGGTTAGAGAGTTTAAGTTAAAACCAAACGACATTCTGGGACATTATACGAGAATTCATAGAAATAAATAATTATTTACAGGTCAATGGATCTATGCATTCTTGGCACGGGTCTGGCATCCACCACTCTCAGAAACAATCTGTCTCTTGAGAGATCTCGCCAGAACCTGTGCTGAAATTAGGTTTGTATTCAATAAAATCCTTGTTTTTTTACCAGCACTGAGTTAATTTAAACTGAAATCCATTACAAATTGGATCCTATAATTGATACTCTGATGGGTTCTAATACTTCTAATTCAAAATTTCGCACGTCCTAGTAATTTCACTTGCAACCTATCTTTAGTCTAGTTGATTTTCCTAACTATCTCAAGCACAAGTTGCATATAAAACTACTAAAATCAGGTAACAAACAGGTACAGTCAAAGGCACCAATATGTACACCACGAAGTTTCTAAAATATTTTTATGCCACACCTGGCCATAATGTGACTTTTTCCGCACGCTGCGCGTACGGAAAAAGCCGCTTTCTGGCCAAGTGTAGACATAAAATAATGTACACAACACGGGAGGTAAAAAAGAAAGCCCTTGATCGCATATTTACGTCCCTCGCTTTCAGCTCGGGCCGCAAACTTCTGCGATCTCGGCCTTTCTTTGTATTACCACCCTAGTTATGTAATGTACTATTTTAATACACTTGCTCAAAAAGTGGTACTTTTTGTAGCTGTATATCGTGCGCAAAGTTCGATTTTGCGAACTAGTGCTTTTTATTTCCCATTTTTTTTAATTTACTGTTGTTCAAATACATACATCCAACTAATGGTCAAATACGTTCTTTGTTTTTATTACGTCAGTGGACATTGAATGAAAGTATACATTTGATACGTTTAAAATATTAAATCCACATATATAACGTTTGATTGTTTTTATTATAAACAATTAAACTGTTATCTAATATTAAAATAGTTTAAAAAGTATGCTTCTTGAGTATTACCAATGAGTAGTTTAGTCAGCGGTCTCGCATAATACTAGTATTATGCGAGACCCAAAAAATAAAAATTGTCACAGATAAGATAATATGGTGCAGGCTGTTCGAGTTTTATAAATGACAACTAGCTTTCCGGCACTAAAGATTACATTTTACTTGGAAATTAATGAGCTATTAAGTATTTAAATATTTATTGCTTTTTTTCATTTTTAAATTAAATTATCTTAGAACGTTTGTCTGTTCCCAAAATAGTTTATTTTTTATTGGCTGAATGGTGACAAACGCTGCCACGTTGGAAAAAGTTCGCAATTAAAAGTAACACATTTTGTTTTATTCCCGCCATTTTCATTCATGATTGTAATTTTGTAATTATTAATTATCACGCATTAGTTTGATAACACTTTTGTGAAAAATGAGCGATTCAGACGATTTTGAAATAAATTCAACACCACGAGATATACTAGCAAAGGTGTCAACGGCAACTACTATTCATTATTTTACCAGAGAAGTCGAAGGAGGAATATCTGGCCGTCTATGAGCAATTCATTGACTGGAAACGAGAAAATCGAACGGCGTCATTCTCAGAAAATGTACTTATGGCCTACTTTCTTGAATTATCTAAGAAATATCAGGCATCTACAATGTGGTCAGGATACTCAACGTGACTCTTAATAAGTGTTCCAATTGAGTGCTCCATTTTTATGAGGCCAAAAAATAAACAAATTTGTCTCTTAATCATTCAATCATTTCATTTTCGTTGTAATTTTTCGCAAATGTATTAAAAAACGTCGTTTGATACACGTGCGGAAGTGTCATTTCCACTCGTCCCGAGTCTTGTCCCTCGCCTTACGGCTCGGGCCAAGACACCTCGGGACTCGTGAAAAATGACATACTTTCCGCACTTGTATCAAAAAGTACTAATACAGTTCTTATTATTATGGCAGTAAACATATTTTGGAACTTTTTGCGGATATTTATCTTTGCCCTTGACTACTTGATATTAAGTAGTTTTATGTGCAGCTTGTTCTAGATATAATTTTGTGGGTCTAGTGAAGAGGCGTACAAGTCACATATAACCTAGGTGCAAAAGAGCTTAAGTCTATACAATAGAGTTGTGACTTGTCCCTCTTTTCACTAGACCTATGAATTAGGAAAATCAACTAGACGAGGATAGGCTATCACAGGCGAAGTTACGGATCGCTCAAATTCCATTGGCCATACAAAACTTTTGTGTTTGGAAGCCCTACTCGATACGGTACCTACTTAAATACTTGCTAATAAAGTAATAAATAAACATTATTTTATGTAGCAAATTCAAATCAATTTCCACTTCAAGTGAATGAAAATGGATGTGACTTGCGGATTTGCACAATAGGATGAATGTGTGCAATTATCATGTAATTGGAAACTATAAATCTACCCTTCGGTACATTTCTCGTAAATATAAGTCGTAGCTAGGTTATTTTTTTAAATTAATTCATGATGAAACGAAATCGGAATTTATACCATCCGAGTCAAAAAGTTCTTGCTCTGTTTCAGGTCTAATATAAATCAAGATGAAGAAGACGCAGCATTGAAAGCAGCGCCCTTGAACCTCTTCATTTGTATTGTTGCCAGGTACTTCGGACAGCTAGACTTAGCCGATGATTAGTTTTCTTTTTTTATCAGATAGCCCAGGAGTCTCGAAACTACGGCCCGCGGGCCAAATCCGGTCCGCGAGCTAGTCCAATCTGGGCCGCGGAAGAACCCATGGTCAGACCCTTGAGAGCTCTCTCTCCAAACACCCCAAAGGACGCTTACGGCCGAGAAAAAAGATTACTTAACTACAAAGTCATGTGGCCCGCGCGAGTTTCCAAAAATAAAGGTGGCCCTTCGCTAAAAAAATTTGGAGACCCCTGAGATAGCCAATAAATAAACGATTATAGGTAAAAGCACACAACAGCCCGGCACCGGAACGGCGGCGGCCCAGCTCGAGCCGCTCAGTATTCTTTGTAAGTAGGGATGTAACGATACATAATTTTGCCGATACGATACCGATATAGTAAATAATCGGCGATACCGATATCGATACCGATATCCTAGCTAAATAATAAAGTATGAACTTCAGATATTTGTATGTCCTTATTATACCTAAAACTTGGCTGACTGACTTAATATTTAACAGAGAGCCAACCTTGAAAGTGTAAAGTAAAAATAAATAAATCGTCAACTCAAAATTTAAAAAAATGATAAACCAAATATATATGTAATAGACCAATACATAAATTAAGTCAGTAATTGAAATTACTTTTTGCTGATTTTTTTTCATACAGCAAATTCTTTTCGCGCTCTTCAAATATCGGTTGTATATAACGATACCGATATATCGGTACCGTTACATCCCTACTTGTAAGAAACTTCATACTGCTCACACTTATCGACTTCGGAACGGCAACGTCACGGCTCGACACAGGTTAGCGGTGCGAGGGCAACTCGCGATCACCGCGCTTACATTGCGCCACCGCCGCGCTTGCGGCTCGCCGCCGACGCGGGTCCGCGAGTCGCTCGTGCGCCGCTTGCGGTTTACTGGCTTGTACCGAGGCGAGCTGCTGCCACGCGGTAAGCTACCTGTAAGCCGTCATGCCCGGGCTACACGAGGCTAGTTTTTCACGCTAGGATAGCAGGCTAGTTTACAAGCCAGGACAGTTTTTAATAGGATGGAGTTTTATTTTAAGGCTAGTAGAGCGTCCCCCCACCACTGATTTTACTATCCTAGCTTGGAAAACTAGCCTCGTGTAGCCCGGGCATGAAGCGTGATGACAGCTCGTAGATGCCGATTCGCTTCCATTACGTTACGTGTGGTTGTCGGCGAAACGATGAGGCGGCGCCATTCCGATGCTGAGCTGTTACATGTGCTTTAACCTTATCCATTATCAAAGTATCATTTTTTACTAAAAAATATTCCAAAGTAATTTATATTTGTGTGTAAATTTTAATAGGTATTAATCTATTAATTTTTCTTTGCAATTTTTATTGGGAATGCAACTGAGGTCTGTCTATTATAGTTTTTCTGTATGTTTTTAATGAAAAATTAAAATAAAAAGGTACTCATCTATACAATTTTGAACACTTATTTTATTATATCGACGACCTTTCATGATTTCTATCCATTATTCGCACGTACGTACGTCACAACTTAAAAATTTAAAACATAATAAAGATTATGAACTATTATTTACTGCTTTTAGCTGGACACTTTCAATTGATCCTTCATATAAGATTGTTCTCCTCACCTCTACCCTCTATAGCACCCCTATAGGAATCACCCCCCTTGGGGGTACCAGGAATTCCCGGTTTATCCATACTAAAATTGTTCTGCACGCTCTGGAATCAAAGTCAAATTCTATACAATTACTAAATTTCCTTGCCACAGTTATCTCAATTTATAACAACCAGAAATCTATGATCTAACTAAAATACTTTATGTTTAGCGATAAATTAAAACGGCAAACATATGAAGCAGATCATTCATTTAATCACATTGTATTCAGACACTTTGTATCTTAGTCCAAACAAATAAAATAATAAACATACATGACAAAATAATGCTTAGACATAATGCAACTTTAAAACATAACTCGAATAACATAGGAAATAGTAACATCAAAACGCAAACAATTATATTGCTGCAACTTTGTAAAATTGTAATAAAATATGCATTATATACAAATATTTTTAAAATATAATATTTTCAACTAGGAATTCAAGATGAGGTAGGGCTAGCAATATTTAAGGAATACAAGTACTGGTTAATACTTTATTTATGGTAATATAGTGGCATTTTATAGTTTATTGCAGGGGTGTCCAAACTAAGGACCGCGGTCCAAAACCGGCCCGCGAGAACTTGCTCTCCAATGAACCAGTTTAGATTTCACCCAGAATACCAAAACACTAGTAAACAGCCCAAAAACACAGCCTACTTAATATTCGATATCTATAAGTGCAATCGGTTTTCTGTGATTAAATCACTTGAAAGTGACCTTTTGCACTAAACAAACATTAGCCTCACTTGACTTATGCTAATATAGCTTCTATTGTTACACTATTTGAATGCAAATTGGTTTAGATTGGATGATTCTTCGCATTGTAGTCACAGGATGCAATTACGTAGTACATTTCATATTGAAAACGTTTACAATAGAGTGGTGATTTTTCTCTTTTTTTATCTATTACAAAATATCGTACAGTCAAGGGCACTAATATGTATACACCACAAAGTTTCAAAAATATGTATACAGGTCTTATTAGTATGGCAGTAAGGTTTATGTATACATATTTTGGAACTTTATGTGGATATTTATCTTTGCCCTTGACTTTACATTAAAGATTTGGGATATTTTTTTTATCAAAATCTGAATGAACTGATTATATATTTCAAAGCACAAAAACATTGGAATATTATCAATAATTCAATGCCCAACAATGTTATAGACAGACACGCGGATTTGCATACTATCTCTATATAACGGTTTTGAACACATCATGATATAAATATACAGTAACTTAGTGTAACAATAGGGTAGCAGAGGGTACAATACACGGGCTCCTGGTATTATTAATTATATATACATGTATTATACAATAATATAATTAAATATACATGGTATATTTGAGGACACAAGGAATCTAACATTTGTTTCTAAAAAAATTCTGTGATGTATAAAAGTTAGTACATGAATATCACATTGTGTCTAATGCTCCATCACACGACCCAATTCGGGGTACTTTTGGGATAAATAATACCAATATTGTTTGATTTTATTCTTTTTTTCAAATTCATTCTCAATTAAAGAAATTGGGCCTGCAAATGGATTCCAAGAAGGATCAAATCGCAAAAACATTCGTCAAATCTTGAAAATAGAATTTGAGCGCATTATACAGGGTGATTGGAAATTCGACATATTCCTTGAAAGCGGTTAACCTATACAGCCCATTTGCATTGACTTAAACCATTGCTATTTCCAATGAACTGTCCCCGATTGTCATCCCTGCTAAAAGTGAAATAGCATTTGGGGCTTTAGAGATCAGTATTATGGTCCCTTGAATATCTCAAATTGGGTAGTGTGGAATCGGACATTAGAAGGCAACATTAAAAGCTTGTTCGAGGTCTTTTATAAGGTCGTCCGTGTCTTCCAGGCCAACAGACAGTCTGATGAGAGAGTCCGTGATGCCGAGTTCGGCGCGCTGCTCCGCCGGTACTGACGCGTGGGTCATTACGGACCTGGAATAGGGATGACTGGGTTAAAAATATATCATTCTATTTAGTCCGTCAGTTAGATTATGGAAAAATATGGGACACGTATTTTTTGGTTTATTAAATTATTAAAAATCGACAAAGGTATAGATCATTAAACTTCTGGAGTGGGGGCCTGTGACGTCACTCCTAGGTGAAAATTGTACCATAGAGTGACGTCACTCGAAACTTTGTAAGTATCCTCGTAATTTTTTGTTTGTCAATCAAAAGAAAAAATACGTGTACAATATTTTTTAATAATCTAACTGACGGACTAAACAGTTTTTTTTTGTCATCTAGCCCATTGTTTATTCATTAGTTGAGAGTTCAGTAAGCAAAGAAAGTGGTCTACCACAGTTCGATTTTTGAGTTGAATTGTGAGCAGATTATTACGGGTCCGGGTAGTAAAAATATAGAAATAGAGTTTTCGAATTTCAATGGCTGCGTTAACGGAAAAGCTACGGGCGTCTAACTTCCTGGACAAAGAAGCAAAAGGTGATATCTGGTGGTCACGTACAATATAGTCGGTAAATAATATTTATGCCACACCTGGCCATAAAGTGGCTTTTACCGCACGCTACGCGTACGAAAAAAGCCGCTTCCTGGCCAAGTGTAGACATAAAATGATTTACACAACACGGGAGGTAATAAAGAAAGCCCTCGATCGCATATTTACGTCCCTCGCTTGCAGTTCGGGCCGCAAAAATCTGCACCATTTACCATAGTTGATAACAAAAAAATTATGTCTTTTTAATTCCTCCTAGCCATGAGCCATATGTATACAAAAACTCTTAATACGCTTTGGGTCGGTTTGTGGTACAATTTACATTACATTTGACGTCTTATCTAATGCAAAACGAAAATCAAAGACAAAATTTAGGCGGGCAACCGTTTCAAACTCCGTGAGTTCAGTGGGCTCGATATTGCCGAAACTCCGCGAGATTAGGGCAATCGTACGATTAAGAGTAGACGTCGGGGCTTTCTACAAAATAACTGAAAATGTTGTCCTAATGTCGCAGAATTTCGACAATACGATCCCACCGAAGTCTGACACGCTCGGAGAAATGCCCGAGACCCATTTTGAAGCGTTGGTTGGGCACTTACGGTAGCTCTGCCAAGCTCTCGAATCCGCCCAAGCTCTCAGCGAGTGTGAACACCTTCAAGGCACTGAGGAACTTTCTGGACTCTTGAAGATCACCGCTGTGCTTGAAACTGAACACTCCCGAGTGTCCTGACATCTGCTTCTTCGCCAATTCGTGCTGCGAGTGCGATTTTAGACCTAGAAATAATAATTAAAACTCCATTTCACACTGGTCAAGTGGTCATTTATTCATTCAACATGTATTTTGTAATTTATCATTCATTTAGTCATTCCCGTGACATCGTCTGTGATTAAAAAAATAGATTTTGAAACCCTTATGCTACGGCTACACACATCGCGATAACGCGAAGATTCGTGTTTTTGTCCCGTTCTTATACACGGACATACCGAACTGTTAGAATGAAAGCGGCCTAATCCAATTTTTTTTACAACTGAGTTAAAACCGTTTTAGGTCATTTTAAGATTGAAACTAAATTATCAAATTTTATGAATTACTTAGGTCGGTCGCTTTCATTCTAATGGTACGACCCGATAGCCGTTATAAAAATAATAAAAAACGAAATTTTAATATTGAATCACTACGAAATGGAGAAGATGCTATAAAAAGTGCAATTATGTGTCTATAATCTATAAAACTCGAGGAATCCGCTTGATTCCATTAATTTTGATTTGATGGCCAGTGCAGCAATATGCAGCTATCCAAAATCACATTTATTACTTTTTTTTAATAAATGTGACATTTACGTGTTAGTTTCCGAACGTATCCATAAACTTTTGACAGTATTTTTTTCTGTAGTGTCATATTTTCAAAGTTTGGCGCGTAAGTCGCTATGGTCACGCCGCAAAATTTACGAGTTCGTATTTTATTGATAAATATTAAAAAAAAAACTACAAGCAAAAATTGTTTCTGAAAAGGGTAAAAGGTAAGTTTAATGTATATTATTAACAGGTTTGATAATAATAGTATTGTTTTCCGAAAATTTGTGTTTTGTTTGTGATCCATAAATACATCACCATGCAAAATCAGTTGTAAGTATTAGGGCCGATACAAACGGACTGCAACCCAACTGCAACTCCCTACGATTTGTATGGGAACTGCATCACAACTGCATGCCGACGGCGCGTCGGCGTGCAGTTGTATTTCGCCGGTTGCGCGGAGAGGAAATTCTTTTACTACACAATTTTACGAGGCAAGCCTGTGGTCTGAGGTCTGAATCATTCTTTTCATCACACTTGCTCGAAAATGGTGTCATTACACGTAGGTTTTGCGGGCCGTAAATGACCTATTACGCCCTAGGGCGTAATGGTTTTCTTTTTAAATTTGAAACGCTGGTTCTGTTTTACTCTTATTTGTCATGATCAAAGGAAACGCCAACTTACTTTTTTAACTTTTGTTACTGAAATATTTATTTAAAGAGAACTGTTATTCCAAATACATGTAAACACATATTTCTGTAACATTAATTAAATGTTTAAATAGTGTATTTCAGTATTTTGCAAATATAAAATCAACCATTTTAAGTCTTTACCGCTATGGTTTCCGAACGTGACTTGTCGTCTTGATATATGTCACTGTCAGTTTTACAATTTTATTTAGGTTAAGTAAGGTTATTTTAATCAGATTTCCTCACAAGTGTGATGAAAAACATTGTGTGTGCCACGGGCGGTAAAGGAATTACAAGCTCGTGTTATTTTGTAACAAACACTCGTTTGTAATTCCTTACTTACCGCCCTTGGTACACAGTGTACTATTATTATCGCACCCGGTATGTAATATACATACTTATTAAACGTTATGGGAACCTACGTACTAACAATTGACGCACTGACAAAAATTAGGTACCTACTTAATCTCCAGTGTCCTGTCTGAAACACCGATTAAATCTAATTTACCTGGATGTAGAACTTGTGTGACTTTCGAGTGCTTCTCAAGCCACTCTGCGATGACGAGGGAAGATTTCTTGTGTTGTTCCATTCGGAGTGCCAGCGTCTTCAGACTTCGGTTCACCATGTAGCAGTCAAATGGCGACGGCACCACGCCCATTGCTATAAAACCAGGCAATATTATGTCACTATCACAAGGGACCAAAATAGGATATTTACAGCTAGAGACTGAATCTAGTGTTAGTTAAGTGAAATTACGAACAAATTTGTAACTTGGGCTTAATATTTTCATATACGTTAATAAATGTTGTAGCTGCACAAAAAAGACAAGTTACACGATGAAATATTCAGGCTGACCGTATTTACAAAAATGCAACTTAGTCAATTGTATTCTGACAAGATTCGAATCTGCGTAAATTGCTAAAGATACAACAAGCAAATTGCATTGCAACTGGAACGTTATTGCTTTGCCTGACATTTCGAATTTAATAATGCAATGTACTTATGTTGGTTGGGAGACTTCCTGTACAGTAGTTATTTACTTAGGCCAGATTCAGAGCGACGCTAATGTCCGACGCGTATGTCCGCTATATCGATACCTTTAGGCTCAAAGGACGTAAACGCCGCAGTTTTAATGGAGCTTACGCCCTTTGAGTCTAATGGTATCGATATATGCTAAAATGTATCATGTCAATATGTATATCATGAAATCTAAAGATTTATTGTAACATTTTTCAATAACAAGTTTCAAGCAGTTGTCGAAGAGACTCACATAAACCACGAGGGATCGAAGAGCTGCCAGCTTCCTCGCTCAACGCATCAACCTCACAATCCAGCGAGAAAGTGCTGCCAGTACCATGCCGCAGGGGCCATTTTTAGATTTATTTTAGTTTTAGTTTATATTATATCTAATTTTAA
The DNA here is from genome assembly GCA_947034925.1 of Eudemis profundana. Classification (NCBI taxonomy): domain Eukaryota; kingdom Metazoa; phylum Arthropoda; class Insecta; order Lepidoptera; family Tortricidae; genus Eudemis; species Eudemis profundana. The sequence goes on from OX344798.1 coordinate 18,367,845, forward strand.
TTTAGTTTTAGTTACTTTGTATTGCTATTATTTTGAAATATATGCTCACAATAATTGACGATGTATTGTGTCAAAAGAACAAAATAAAACCTGCCCGACTATAGCACGTGCAGTATGATGCCGATGTGAAAACTATCGTTCTCACCCGCACGCGAACACCCCACATCGCACTGAACCTGACCCCAGACTTTCGGCTTATCAAACTTATTCAATTCTAATTTGTTGAAAACATTAACGCTCGAAAATGACAAATCTAATATTACTGTAGTTACAAATTAGGAATGGTGTGTAAAGTAAACGATTGTTAATAGTTTGAAAGGGTGATACTGATAAGAAAATCTATTACCAATTACCTGTGCCGTGTACGGTGAATTTTTATATCGTGCTGATTATGTTACTGACCGTGAAATACCTAAACCTTTTACATATTACTGAAATCGTTATCTTTGCTCTTATATTCCTAATAGGCGTTAGATTCTAAGGTTGTAGATTTATCTATGTTTGATGCCTGAAATAAATAAATTATTATTATTTGGGATGAACTGAAATTACTTTCTGGAACGTACTTATTATTATTTTCTTTCGTTTAAAAGTAATTAAATTATTCAACGAACCTATATAATGTTTAACAATATTTTGTAGATATTTGTCCCGTTTTTTCTCAAATACGGTATTAACGGTATACACGACGCGACATAACTAAGCATCAGTATGTAAGAGTTCAAGTCAACCTACGAAAACCGTTTGCCGTATGCAGCGCAAAATATTTACATTTAGTATATACCTATCTTTACAAATATATATGTATCTGCAGTCACCCCATAGTGAACAATAATCTTATCGCATTATCTATGTAGCTATTAGTCTTCTTAAACATCTGATAACAATATAATGAAATTGGAAATGTACTTATTCATACGTTCTATTGTTTGATTCGTTTTACTTTACATCATTCGGAGTGAGGTATAGAACAACAATGAATACCGCGTAGTGATGCGGCGTTCGGGAATATTACTCGAAATATTGCCAAGTTGTATATGGAATTTTGCGAATAATCCCGGGAACGGCACATCTCTAATCCCGTAATGTGTTAACGTTGAATTATATATTGTCATTACGTAGAAATAATGCAAATATTCATTTTGTTCACTTTTCTGCTTTGATAAGCATAATTGTATCATCTATGGCGCATAATTTCGCGCCAAGCCCTCCACGAGTGACGATAATATATTAATTTCCTTCAACGTCATATTTTCGCGTAACATCACGGCGTAAAACAAACAGTCTTCAATTTTAGAAAAAGTCATCAACATAATACAAATTTGTACGGGTATTTTTATGCCATTAAATTGTACTGTGGACGTACGTTACACAGGGGCGTATTTTGAAATTTGGCGCCCCGGGCCAATGTACGTTTCGGCGCCCCAGAAGTCATGGAAAAAAGTATTGAAATAAAAAATACAATATTTTTAATAAATTCTGATCGCACGCACGCAGGCGAGCTATCGCGCGTCTGTGTGAATACGTGTCGCGCGCTCCTAAACGAATCTCATAAAAAAATTACTTGCTTAATAGGAGGCTCCAACCTTGGCTATTGTAAAACCTTCTTTAGTAACCTAATAAACTTTTTTCATTTTCATAAACGGCCGAAGTTGGACTACTTGTTCGTCTTTATACTTTGCCTCGAGAGCGGAAGCGGAACTTAATTTTGTCAAAAATCAAAAAAACCGTAAAAATTTGGAAAGGTCTAGTTTTTGGTTGTACCTTCTCAGGACGTTTTTAAAGTAGACTAAATTTGCTACAATACACATGTGACTAGAATTGTCTCTGTAGACCCAATAGTTTCCAAGATGCCTTTCAAAGTTCACCATTTTTCCGAACTTCGCCATTTTTTGCAATATTCTGTCGTTCTGAATGAATTTAGACCCTGATTCTTCGTAACCCCTGTTATACTATCGAAGCCTTGTACGTTATGTTATGGGATGTTAAAAATGAAAATGAGAAGTGTGAATGATGATGTTTAATGATAAGCTAATAAAAAAGGCAAGGGCAACAAAAGTTAATAGGTTTATTAGTTAATAAGTCAGTAAATTGAGTTATTCAAAATCATGTTATTTTAGCCCTCTTGAAAGGGCGGCGCAGTTCAAAAAATTATGAATTTTGAAAAGCATTATTTCGAAAACTATTGTGTCTACAGAGATAATTTTATTATTTCATTTTGTAGAAAATTTTGTGTACTTTCAAACGTCCTGAGAAGGTACTATCAAAAACTAGTCCTTTAGGGTCATAATCTCCAAAATCTGAAAACCGAAATTTTCGCGGTTTTTTCGATTTTTGACAAAGTTGTATTGGCGCTCGAGGTCACAAACTTAGATTATTCATTCAACATCATAAACAAGTCTGCAAAAAATCAGAACTACTGGATTGGCGCAAAGTACCCCGTACTTTCAGGTGACAAGGTTACTGGATTATTCAATGTTTTGCAAAATAGGTTTCAATATTGAAAAACGCCCCCTCTTCGCTCTGCGCATGAAATGCGCTTATTCAGAGCATGTACTTATTGTACTTACCACGCCGTATGTTTTTAATAACAGACGCGCTCCGTAGGTATTGACGAAAATTAACTTACGACCGTATTTTCGATAAAATAAAAAAAGGTGAGAAGTAAAAGTCAGTTGAATGGCGCCAAAACCAGAACAAAAGGCAATCGGCCCGGGGCGGCTACGGCGCCCCTGGCCGATTGGCGCCCCGGGCCATGGCCCGGATGGCCCTAGGGTAAATACGCCCCTGACGTTACAACGAAATACTATCTATATATATATTTAAAATGTTATCAAAGATCTGAATAGCAAGTTACTTCCTATCTAACCGATAGGCTACCGATTGAAAAAATAAATTGACTAACCATTTTGTAGAAACCGGAGTCTTGTCGCAATCTTATCATCGTTGGTGACAGCTGCCCCCATGATGACGTCAGAGTGGCCATTCATGTATTTCGTAAGGGAATACATGACTATGTCGGCGCCAAAGTCCAACGGCCTCTGAAGGTACGGAGTGAGGAATGTATTGTCCACGACTATAATGATGTGCTCTCCATGGTTTTTGATGATTTTCGAAATGGTGGTTATGTCCGCTATCTTCAGGTTGGGGTTCGTTGGAGTTTCCAACCAAACCAACTGCAAAAATTGAAGTCGTTCGTAACGTTGCTTTTGGATGATATAGTGGCATAGGTATGCTATAGGTATAGTTAATGTATCGGTCTGCTGTATAGTTGTTCGGTTTTCGTTGTGTACAATCTACTTAAAAGAAATAAAGCGATTGTTTGTAAACCCTAAAAAGTCGATACAACCAACTTGAAAGTTCAAGCGAACCATAGATTACAAGTGCGTTGATAGAAAAATGGCGTTCTAGCTGCCTTCGCACTTATTCGTCTTTATTTATGCAGCACGCTTCTCTTTTATGACGGACAATAATGATCTACAAAACCACACAACATTATTGTTTTCTTTAAGTAGATCGCATACAACAAAAACCGGACGACTTAGAACTACAATACAATCATACTTTATTGCACACCAAAAGAAAAATTACAATGCAAACTTATATAAAAACAGTGGTAAACAATAAGCGGTATTACCATTTATTTTTATGGTATAGGTATTTACTGAAACTAAATTGCACAGGATCTTTTTTACAGAATATTGCTTCCATTGTTTAAGTTTCAGAAAAATATATTTAGAAATGACAAAAAAATCAAAACTGACGTTAAGGCAATTGATGAATTAACGGATTGTGCGGTTGTAGAATTCATTACTGAGTTATGTTGATATTCGATTAGAAAAATCTGCAATTAGACAATTTTAAAGATGATTGCAAGAACACTACAAAGTAAATAGGCAAGTAGGTACGTGACGTTATTTTGTAAACTTAACACGTTTTATCTTCAAACGTTATCAGTGTAACAATTAAACAATACTTAAGAGCTTGTTTTATATACAGTTTTAGAAACCAATTTTAATTATTACATTTATTTGTTATTGTTTTTCTATTACACAACCCTTTTACACGACCTAAATATTTAGACTCTGCTATTCCAGGGAATATTTCCCAGTTAAATTGTAAGGGCAACATTCACAACTCAGGAATATTCCCGGGCATGGCTCATTATAATAAATACTCGATTCCAGTGTTGCCGTTTGGTAACATTTGTAACATTTTGCGTTACTTTTGACCTTCTCACGTTACATGTTAGTAATTTTTGATTCCTAAGCAAATTTCGTTACTTTTCTAGATCGTAACTTTTTTGTTAATAATATTGTTTTGTAAACAAAAAAAAATTATTCTTAATTTCTGAACGCACCCAAAAAAGGTTTCAATACTACGAGTACTAAGTATAGTCGTATCTGTTCGAAATTCGTAGATCGTGTTTTTCCGTTCTTCTCGCTCTTATGTCAACTTATGTTTGAGTAAGCGATGTCAGCTTACGAACTTTAAATTTCGCCAAATTTCCGGCCGCGCCCGCCCGCTATAATGGCCATATTGGTTTTTGTTCATTGACTGTGATTTGATTAGTGAAGACAGTGTGTGGATGCTTCAAAATTTAAATGAGCAGAAATAAAGTACCTGTGTATCCAATCATATTCGGTGGGTATCAATTTGCCAATTTTTATGTACTTATTATCGGTATGTATATTGGTTTATTCAATTTAGAAATTGACCAGTGAATCATGTTTTTAGAAAAAAAGCGTAAAATTAGTAAATGATTTCGTAAACAATTTTATTTTGTTTGCATGGAAACTCTCAAAACGATGAAGATGCAAATTCTGAATATTCTAATGTTTCGATACTTGTACATTATATGCTTTGTTGTATAAAAGGTATGTAGAAGTCTTTGTTCTTTCTTTATTACCCTTAATCTTGACAGCTGTCAAAGCTGAATTTTTTTTTTATTCTTTTTCACCAGAATGTTACATTCGCAGCAAAAATGTTACTTTTCGAGAAACAAAACGTTACTTATGACTCAATGGCCCTGGCAACACTGCTCGATTCACCATTGAGATACCTTGCGTACGCGGTTCTAAGCTCCATGTATGTACAATACGTACAATTGTATGAACAAGTGTTACCCTAATTATTGCACATACATACTTGGTGGTATTGAATAGTATATGCTTGGAATAAAGTGTTCAAATTTTTAGGTGATGCAATTTTATCCTCAAGCTGTATTTACATAGATACAGCCAAAAACAACATTATTATGCTCACTGTAATGTTATTGATTTGATTACATGCTGATACGAGTAAGACTGTATCAATATTTACAACTGCAATCGCTGAAGTAAACCTACCTATGACGTTTCTACATTATAAATATTATTGATTGAAAGAATTACATAGCTGTACTAAGTTTAACACTTACCTTTGTATTTTCTTTAATCGCCTTATCGACTTCCTCGGGCTTTGTGAAATCAGCGAAGGTTGTTTCTATATTCATGCTTGCTGCCACGTTTCTGTTAAAAAAATAACATAAGTATTAGGTATAGTTAGATAAAGGAAAAGTCAGTATTCTGCTTGAATGATCTGGGAAGACGTATCTGATCGGGAATGCGAGCTACCACCTCCCATTGTTTTATTTACTTCAGTTGCGGGAGTGATCCAGACTATCCAGAGAGGTGACTAAACCAGCAAGCTAAATATTCAGGCCCATAGGATTTTATACTATTTTATGGCAGATTATAATACTTGGTGATTTTTGGGTAAATAAAATACAAAATAATTCTATAAAGATGAAATTAAAACTTCTCGGTTATCTTATCAAATTCAAATGGAGTGGATGTAATGTGCAATTAGCTAAATCAGACTCGCACTTGAAGATGTAAATGTTAATTCATTCAGTACTAGAATCACCGAAGCTACTCGAGCCATAAATGTTCCTTCAGTCATGGTCGCCAATTTATCCACGTGTCGCAAATATTATTTCAATGTGAACCTTATGCTCACGTGATAAGGACTCATTTTCAGGCAGTAATTGATACAATGATTTATAAGGAGTGCAAAAATTAATAGCTATGGAATCAACCTTTATTATTCGCAGTTAACACGTCTAAGTGATATTATGTTTTTTGTGATAATTTAATATCATCCTAAATGTTGGCTTAATTATTAAAATAGATTTACAAAGAAGAAACGTGTGTTGAATTCATTAAAGTGATGTTATGAAATGTTAAAATTTCCCCGACACGAATAATTCTAATAGCAGGTAAGGTACCTACTTATTCACGCACGTCACGAGATTTCCGGAAATAAAATATTCAAATGTTATCAATATGACCTCTTGCTAACGTGGAGACATTATAATTTACACGTTCTCGATCAAACATTTTTCACAAAGTCTTAGAATTTGGTAATTGTTATTTACTTATTCAGCTTACAAAACGTAGACTAATTTCTGCTAGTTTTGCAATATATAATATCATCTTATCTACGTCTGCTTTTATGGACATTAATAAGGGGCTAATGGGTTTTCAAGAATTATCATAATCATGTAAAAGACAAGGAAACCCATGCCAAGAATAGATAGCTACGTCATAAGGATACACGTAGTTCAATGACTTGCAAATTGACTAATGGTAATGGTACACCATCCCGCAAGTCATTGCTTTATGCGTAATGGTTATATGACACCAAGGTGGTGCAATAACTACACCACATAAAGGCACGGCGAATATAGAGCAGTTGAAAGGGATACGTAGCTGGTAATTTTAGAACTTTGTCGTATTAAAGACTCGCCTCTCCGTACAAAATTTCATTTAAGAGAGTTGGGTAAAGGGGAATATTGCTTTCTCCAGCTTAAAATTGAGTAGTTAATTAGTTTTAACGGTAAAATAGTTGCGTTCCCAAACTTTGTTTACGTATCCGATCCTTATTAAAATTATTAGCAAATGGATTTACCTATCATGTCATAGATATAGAAAGAGATATCGTAGTGAGTTTCCATGCCTTCTATAGGGATAAAAAGTCAATTAATCAAATTTATCGGAAACGTAAATAAATAAATAAGCAAGACATTGGTTTCAAGAAACCAAAACAAACAAATGACGTGAATTGAGCCAAGACAACAAACCCAAGCGCGCGAATAACTAACTTCCGAGCGTTTTGACCGCGCGGTTTGACAATCATTGTTGTTCGACGATTATTTATATAACGAAAGCACAAATCGTGATAATTTTGTTAAAACTAGACTTAACCTCGGGACTGTTTTTCGGTTTCATAAAAAGTTAACTCTAGGCATCGTTTTTTTGAACAATATTTACTGAGACAATAATGTCGAAAATAAAACGCCGTAAAAACGCAGAATTTTGGCCCAACTATACCTTACTTTGTTACCATAAAACCAAGAGAATATCGTATTTATTAACCAATATTAAAAGAAAGACGTAAAGCAATAGAACTTTTTTTATGTGTTCTCATAATGGTTACACCGCAACGACTATTTTTCCTGTTCCTGTGTTGAAAATGGGTATTTTTATTATGTAATTATTTTCCTTATACGTAAACTAAAAACGTATAGATTTGAGGAAAATTATTTACTTAAAGTCATGTACTTATACAATTATGTATTTTACCTGAACAATCTATTGGTTCCGCCGTAGACATCGTCACCGGATAGTATGTGGTCGCCAGCTTTGAGGAGGCCCAGTAGTGTCGTGGTCGTTCCTAGGCCTGAAGCAAACGTGAAACCATGTTTCCCACCGTCTAAGGCAGCTAGGCACTCTTCTAGTGCGTTCCGCGTAGGGTTTCCTGACCTACCGTACTCGAAACCCTGCAACAGCAATCAATATTAGCTCAAGTTTTTCGTAAGCCGTTTAAAAAAACCGGTCAAGTGCGAGTCCGACTCGCGCTACGAGGGTTCCGTACACAATCGTCAGTAGATACGTGAATAATTCAAGAAAAATTGTATGGTGGGACAAACTTAACTTTGCTCTTGTAAAACTGTTGTCCCCATACATCGACATATGCCACGGTTAGTTTAGTAGGAGCAAATGAGGTTGTCTTACGATTTTTGCGAATTTCTAAAAAACGCTGCAATTTAGGAAAACCGTTTTATTTTTCCTGTAATATTTAGGATAATATTCACAATCGGTAATTATTACAGATTTTTCTGTTCAGTGACTTCGGAGATAATAGGGGGGAATGGTATTTTTTCAAACGTTTTTGGTCATAAATCAAAAACTACGTCTAATAAAAAAAAAAAGGTTTTGAAATCTTCATATTAAGCCCTTTCATTTGATATCCCACTCGATATATTAGCTCAACTTTTGATTTTCGACATCCCATTCCGGTCCCCTTTAAAAAAAAAGTAAAAAGGGTACCTATAGGATTTTTTTTCTGTTCCATAGGCTCGAATTAGCGGTTTTTAACACTATTCCTTTCAAGTCGATACCATCAGTAGATCCTGAGATATCTTGCTGTGACAGACGGACAGACAGACATACAGAGACGCACCATAAGGGTTCTTTTTTTACCATTTTGGTACGGAACCCTAAAAAAATTGCGCCGATATTAGAAATATAGCGTATCCAGAAAATGTCTTAAGTTGTAAGGGGAAACTTGGCAATATTCCCGCGAACTTCACATCACTAGTTTACGTTTCTTAATTTGCTAAAAAATAGGTATTTAACTTTGTATAAAAATATAATAGGATTATTACCGTATGTTCAGCAGGCGCCGGCTGTTTAAACGTGGTGGATGTGACGATGGGAACGACAACAGCCGCTGAATTCCATTTTTCCGGTTCTTGGCCGTGGTGAATAGCGATTGTCGCGAAACCGGGTTTTTGTTTCAAAAAACCTTGTTCTGCCATCTGAATATAACAAATAAAATCAAATAAACGTTATCATATACTGAACTTGGTGTTGATGCATTTTTTACACGTGTGCAGATTTTGTTTTATAAATATTCAAATCCAAGGCTATGGATAGCAAAAGTGTGCTAAAATTACATCATGTACACCAAATTAATACTCGGCTGCTATAATGACTAAAACAGTGTCATTATAATATATTATAAATTACCTTTTGATACGTTTAAAATATCACTAGAATTACTTCAAACTTAAATATTATCGTCTTATATTACGATAATTCTATTTCGAGATTAGCTGGCACGCCGGCTGGAACACACTCTTCCTCAAGTCAAAGTGAAGGACTGAGAATGAAATTGAATGAATGATATCAATGATAGAGCTGCCCCACGAATGAAACATTTATGTATACAGAAAAGGTATGGTGGGGCGCGTAGTGAAGTGAAGAGCTAATAACTCATTAATTTCACATGTTTTGCAGCGATTTAATCAGTTACTCAAACAGTTTGAAGTCCCAAATGTTGCCAGCGTATCCCTATTTTACAAAATTTGGAATATTTTGGTCCAACCTTTTACGGATTATGTACAACTTGTTTATCGTTGATATTGGTCTAAATAAGCCTAAAGATTGAAATATAAAGACTTTTTTTACCACATTCGACAACTTTTGTCATAAAATGATTTAGCCCTTCGAGTGGCGGTCGACTGGCTACCGGCAGATTGTCATTTACCGTCAAGTGGCGCGGCCATTTTCCGCGAATTTCCCTCAAGTGGCAGGGGCCTCCATGGGTGGTCACCGCGAATTCGATTAATGTTAGAAAAATTACCATTATTCAAAAAAACATTATGAAAGGCTATATTATTATCTTGTATCGCTGGATTAAGCATAAAATTGGCTAACTAATTATATAATAATGAAAGCCGTACCTTATATGTGAAATTTGCTACTTGTGATCAAATCTCGGAAAGTTACATTTTTTCCTTCTTTTTCTATATAAATAATTGTAAGTATGAATTAAACAATTAAATGTAGAAAATACCAATTATTTACAAAGAAATACATTAACTATCCCTCTACATAGAATATTTTTATATTTTTAGACTACGAGGTTTTCAAAACCGAGTCTAAAATCGGACACGCGCACGGTCGAAGAAAATGGGGTTTGCAAATTTGAATTTTTTAAAGAAATTGATTAGGTAGTGTTGTCGCGCCTGTTATTTTATGATATCCTTATCTATTCACGAATGAATCTTGCAAGAAAGAGCAAGACAGGTGTAGATTTAGCAGCTCATTTTATAGGTAAATAGTAAACAATACCCATCGCCGGCTAGCCGGCGCCCGCCACTTAACGGTTTCTGACAACCGCCGGCATGCCGGCGCCCGCCACTCAACGAAAATAAGCAATATGACAGCTGCCACTCGAAGGGTTAGAGGACACTACGTCACAAAATAAGTAGTGGTACAGGTCGCGTCACGTAAAAAGAACGCTGGAAGAAAGTAGAGGGGGTGTGTTTGCGCATTGTTACACACGCGCACGAGAGTACTATGTTTATTGTTTTACTTTTAAACTAGCCTGTCGCTCGCGGCGTGGTTCGATTAACTCGCCCTCCCCGCGTCGCATCTCATACCACCAAATAGATCGATAAATGGCCTAATGCGCAGCTTGGCCACCAGCGTTCTTTTTACGTGACGCGACCTGTACTACGTACAGAAGTTTCTTTTTCTAACAAAATTGACATTCGGGTCAGAGGTCTCTCTCTCTCTATTGTATAACGCACGCTCTTTCTGGCCGCTGGCTAAGGCCCTCGGAAGAGCAAAATTTTATACTGCCACGCGGTGAAATCGCGAAGTGAGCCACTCCTGCTTTAGTTCAGACATAATTGTAGCATAAAGTGAAATTTGGGGCTGGCAACACTAGTAGCTTCACTTTCCCGCCAAACGAAATGTCAGTTTCAGCCGATTCGATTTGTTTTGAGGTTGGATGTAGTGTTGTGTACCTTTTATTTTGTAGGTTTAAAGTGTAATTTGTTGTTACTTTATTTACTATAAGGTTCATATGAGATCTGCCTATATTAGATTTAAGTGCTAATTGAAAATGAAAATTGACAGCAGGCCTCTTAGATATGCTCATGCAGAGGGTCATACGGATGTTTGCTACACCGAAGATGGGCAGTGAGTAAACCAGAGTAAACTCTCTTATTTTTATATCGTATCAGTTTCTTCCAATTGTAATGAAAATTATATTATTACAGACATATAATTACTTGTGGAAATGACGGAGACGTACGAATATGGGTTGATATTGAGGACGACGATCCAAATTCGCATTGTGTTGGGGAGAATGCGATTGCAGTTTGTTTTAAAGACAAGAGGCTCTATGTGGCTACTGACAATCATGCTGTCCAAGCATACACATTCCCTGCATTCGACAAAGACGGCATTGTAACGAGATTTACTGCCCCGGTTACTCAGATTATGTCAAGTACTAAAATTGAGGTGAGTACGATGCTTAACACTTTCACGACCAGACATAAAACTAAACTGGGTTTGTGAGGCCAGTAATTTGCAACACAAAACCAGCCAGCATCTGAGTAAAAGTTACGAGTACCTACTAGGCAAGTTGTTGGTCATGAAAGTGTTTATGATTACTACTAATGCACTCTAGCCGCCTTACAACTTTAACATAAGCATGTTGTATCAATAGTTTGCGAGCTGACTGTTTGGAAAGTGAATAGGTAAGTTGCGGTTGTCTCAGGCATACACATATGTTCAACCATGACTCCAACTATCACAACAACAATGTAGTGGTAAAGTTGCAAAGTGTGCTTACATAACTCTTTATTGCCTGTAGTGTTCTTGTGCCATTTTTTCTCGCCAGGAGATTATTTTCTGAAGTGCGGCTAGAATCAGACCTGTAAAACAGCCCTTGAGGCCTACTTGCAAAAATAAATGATTTGATTTCGTTTTAATTTCAGGCCTTAGGATGTACCTCGGAAAACATGGAAGCTAAAATCTGCAGCCCTGAGGGTGGTGCACCCTTATTTGTGATGTCAGAGCACAAGGGTCCTGCCCTCAGTATAGCGTTATGTCCTCAAATGAAGTATTCGGCGACTGCATGTGGGGATGGCATGCTAAGGATTTGGGATATTGACACACAGAAAATTGTTAAAGAAATTGATTGCGTACCTAAGATAAACACATTTTATTCTGCTAAAGTATTGTGTGAGTATTTTAAATTAAAGAAAACTATTTTAATTCCTTAACAACAAGGGAATTGTATAAAAGTCCTACTAGAAAACTGCTTTTCAATTAAACTTTTTTCGAATTAATACACATTAGAGTAAGGCAAGTGGTTTATTTCAGGTCGTATGGATTTTGAGCCGTCTGAGGGCCAGTATCTGGCTTACCCTAACAATAGAGAAGTAACCTTATTGGAGTATGAAACTTGGGGCCAACGGATGACATTCACACATAGCTCGGTTTGTACTATTTTTTTGTGTACATAGCAAGGACCATTAAAACAAGAGGACTGTCATTCTCCATACTTTGGATTGTAACCCGACCGCTAGGGGATTTCTGGGCAAAAACTAGATGGCGATAAAAAAACTAAACACTTAACAATGTTATAATTGAACAAAGAAACATAGTATAGTAACAGTTCGTAAACAGCTAATAATAAATAAATTCTAACATTTAAATACTGTGTCACGTTTGCAAAGTTGAATAATTGTAAATAATATAATTCTTTTATCAAGCTTATAAGTAATAAATTTGGGGAACAGCTTTTTGTATGGAGAATGACAGTCCTCTTGTTTTAATGGTCCTTGGTACATAGTGACTTAGTGACATTCTAGAACTTGAAGATAATTTTAATGGCAGTTGACTTACAGATCAGTTGAATTGCACTTTAAATATGTTTTATAATATAACTAAGTGACAAAAATAAATATACTATAAACTAAAACTAGATTAAAACTAAAATAAATAGATTCCTAAAATTAAAACATATTTAAAAAGTGTTTCTGCATTCTATCAACTCAGTACGGCCGCAGACCATTGAGCCGAACAAAGGTTTTTCGCTCTTATTGTGTGAACAGTGGATATAAAGAATTTTTTGACTGACTTTAACCGATTTCGTGTTGGGATCCTGCAGTTAACGATGTATTGTACGTATGTTTCAGATAAAATGTGCAATCTCTCAATGTCGCTTTTCACCATGCGGTCAGTACCTGGCTGCAAGCACCGTCGCTGGACAAGTCGCCGTCTGGGAAGTACAGACTGGAACTTGCATGGGCATCATTGAGCATCCCACCTCACACAATGTTTCGGCCATGGCATGGAACCCTAAAGGTAAATAAAGCCTTTTTTGTATGGTCATTGCTGGTATATGAAAAAAGGTACACATTTTCCAATAACTAAACACAGATGCATGTATTTTTTAAAAGAAAAGATTTCAATTCTTCAGAATCTACTACTACTTACTCTAAGATGGCTTGACCGATTTGGAAAATCCTTTTTTTGTTTGAAAAGGCATACGTTTTCGGGTGGTCCCATTGTCATTAGGTCTATATTATTTGGTGATTGGAGTATCATACTTGATTATTATACATTTTTAATTGTGTAGTTATTATTAGAATTAGTCTTGTGAAATTACCTATGATTTACAAATAATATAAATAGGCATTGCCATAGAGCTGGTTTTGCGGAAAGTACATTGCCTTGAGGTGAATAATTTTTTTGTGCTCTGATTTTTATGACAAGGCAAAACTTTATTTTTTCAGGGAATGGAGTATTGGCATATTGTGATGTATCTGGGCAACTAGGTTGCCTGATGAATTGCTATGGCAAGGACAGTAAGGCTGATACTGACACAGCTGATGACATTGAAATGGTGGAGAGAGCTGATGGTATGTTGCTATTACATAATAGCGTTTACCCGCGGCATCGTTCGCCCATATTATCCCAAGGGCAGGGCCGGATTTTTCTTTAGTGCCGCCCTGGGCCAGTGCAAGTGCCGTAGCTAGCAGTGGCGTGGCGCAAAAGATATCCTTGGGCAAGCCGGTGCAGATTTGACGTACATTTTTCTCGAGAGCTGTAGAATAAGGTGCTCAAATGCCTGATATTAGGCAAGCCGGTAGGAATCGAGTTCCTTGGACGCCACTCTACTGGTAGCTAGTATGAGTGACACCCGGGGTGGATATCTATGGTGTCACCCCATAAGCCCCATATTTTTTGTTCGCATTAGTGGGCGACTTTCAGCGATTGCATGTCATGAATTTTTTAATTTTTCGCGGCCGGGTGTCACTTCGCCACTGCCCTGGACACCGTAAAAAATGCCGCCTCATTACCCTTATTACTTGTATTGTTTACACATTACTCGTATGTCAAATTTCACCTCAATCCATTCAATTGTTACCGCCTTATTTAGTAACAAAATCTTTAAACATACATCTTCACAAAATCAAAATATTACTTACTAGGATACATATAGAATATACTTCTTGTTTTTTATTATTAATAGAGAATATGTACTATCTAGACTTAAAGACGTGCAAAAGTGGGAAGATATCAACGCTTTCAAGCACTCCCAACCCAAGAGTTCATAGACGATTAAATAATTCATTCAAATATGTCAACATAAAATAATTACAGACAATGACGATTTAGACAACCTTATAACCAACTACGAGAGTGACGACGACGACAACGCAATTTCTTTGGATAAGATCAAGAACGGAATGCTGGGGTTGGTGTCAGATAGAGATGACGATGAATCGAGACCTGTGTCACGGCACGAGCCTGTTGTCACTAATGTACCGCCGCAGGCGCCGTTCCAGCCCTCTGCCACCCCTGCACACTTGGAACATCGGTGAGGATAAATAACATTTTAATAACCACATTTTAACTTAAAAATACCCAAAAATACCGCGCATTGAAGTGCATAAATCCGCCATTTTATGTTTTTTTACGAATTTTATGTACCGTGTGTCACCCGGTTAAAAGCCATCAAGACAAATCTAGTGATGTATTATTTATCAAAATCGGGTGTGTCAATGAGTAGTTACGAGCGGACACAGGAACGGACATACATACATACATAGAGGTCAAACACAGAACCCTCCTTTTGGGCTTCGCCGCAGTCGGGTAAAAAGTCGTTATTATGATATGTGCTTATTTTTGAATCCCTCGCTACGTTCAATATCAACCTCGATACTATTGTTTTTTGCCCGCTATGCGGAGAGAAAATCCCTCTTTCTGGTAAGACGTAATACGACATTACATACCTAGGGCGGTAAAATAAAAATAACCCAGATCGCGTCGCATGGTCCCACAATACAACCTAGTGTCGTGAGTTATTACGATGCACGTCGTAGAATTTCCCCGAAACGGCGTCGCATCGTTAATGACGTCGCATTGTGCCACGACATTGCACTTTCTAATCGCATCGTCAACCCGCCTGCTAAGCGTAGTAATAGGGTATTTGCCTGTAGTCTATATAAATTACTACACGCTAGCCATTAAATCAGCTTTCGAAAATTTGCAAAAATGAACTAAACATCACCTATTCAGCGTTTTAAACGATTTTTAAAAGAACAAAACCTATAAATAAGAAGATGATTTGATGTTTGACTAAAATGACGTCATTTCACTTTTATTCCATACAAACTTCATACTATCTGAGCGATTTGACACTTCATAAAAAGTAACTGATTTGATCTGTCAGGAAAGTAGCCTATTACGGCGTAAAGGGCACTGCTCGCACATACCCCTAGCTAGAGGATGTGGCTGATTACTAGAAACCCCCCACCCCTCTCGGCTTAACCTTGTCCCTGATCAGAAACCTTATTTTCGCACCAGGGCACGCCACTGAGGTCACGTAACTGATCACATTGGGGGAGGAGGAGGCGATGGACCAGTGGCGTGGCGTCCCTAGAACCCGATTCCTACCGGCTTGCCTATTTTAAAGCATATGAATATCTACTACTCCTGAAAAAATGTAATCCAAATCGGCTTTACTAAGAATATATTTGACGCCACGCCACTGCGGTGGACATCTTTTCAGATAATGCTAATGTTAACATTTTAGGTACATGTGCTGGAATGAAGTAGGCATAGTGAGGTGCCACGTGGAGAACAATGAGTCTACCATTGACGTGGAGTTCCACGACACTAACGTTCACCACGGCATCAACTTGAACAACTACCTGAAACACACTATGGCCAGCCTGTCGACAAGTGTGTTGGTTCTGGCTTGCGAGACGCCTAGGTGAGTTAAATGTAATTAGTCATTAAGTATATATGAGGGTTTTTATAAATTATAATAGGTGTCAAAATCTTGTGGTTTGAATGGTGATTTTTGACAGCTGGACCTGATTCTCGAACCTACAAATTACAATTTTACAAGTGTAAACTAACAACATTTGTCAAACTAACCAACGGTGTTGTAGTTTTTTACCAGGATTGCTAGTTTAAACTTGTAAATTTGTAACTTTTAGCTTGTGTAACTGGGCATTACTGTTAAAAAGACCTCTATTCACACTGTTGTCAACTGCTGGAATTATTATTATAAACACCTTCATTCAGTGCCGGATTAAGCCAGCGCGGGGCCTGTAGCATTTCTTCATAGAGGCCTTTGGTTAGTCTTAAATATTCTTAGATATGCTTTAATACCGACTGACCGGTAATTTTATGCGTGACGAAATTACATAACGAGGGGGGGGGGTCCCCTTTTACAAGG
This sequence comes from Eudemis profundana, assembly GCA_947034925.1. Lineage (NCBI taxonomy): Eukaryota > Metazoa > Arthropoda > Insecta > Lepidoptera > Tortricidae > Eudemis > Eudemis profundana. Next base: position 18,384,447 of record OX344798.1, read on the forward strand.
GGGCGCGGGGCCCGTAGCATTTGCTACTCTTGCTATGTGGCTAATCCGCCACTGCCTTCATTCCATGCAGGTCCTACACTGGGATTCATAACGAATTGAAAACTGAATAAATAAATGTGGATTAATCATATTTCGATTCTAGTGGTTATTTCGCTTAGATCCTGATTTTCATGCGCTATAAGAAAAAGTGAAGAAAGTTTATTCCTTTTTATCCATCGATTTTATGTTCTAGCCACTTTTTAGAGATATGTTTTGTAGTTTTGATTGTGTTTTCCGCATAACATGAAAGTGTGTTTTGGTCTTTTAGAGACATTTATCCACCTCGGAATCTACGGACCTAATCTCGGACGTAGAAGAAAATGAAGTAAATCATTCGATTCATAAATAGATTCTTTTGGATTCATAAATACTAAGTGACATTATTCACTCTTATGCCTCTCAATAATATTAGTAACGGTGTTTTATTCACTTACTGCGCTATCATCATGCAAATGCGGTTTTTCCTTATACACGGTGGGAATGAGTAACCCGACAAACTTTAACTATAGAATCTAACGACTATTGGGAGTAAAAAAATTATATGATGTATAGTCGAAAAATGCTTACTTTCCAAGATATTCATCATTTTTAAAATGAAAACTCCCAAGTGTGTAACAAGCCCTAATAAATGTGATAAGACACTTTTACTATTTTTTTTATTCCGCCCGCTAAACAGCAATTACCCTTTCGTAGCATTTGATAGTAAGCGACTACGAGGCCAACAAAAAATTACCATTGTAACTTTTTTTTTCCTTTTTGATATTTTTTCCTCCAGTAAGGATATGATTATGTTTACAAGGAGGGTCTGAATTTACTGATTCCAAAAAACTAGTAATGTACCTAACATGACAGAATTCGACCTATGTTGATATAACATTTTATACTTGTAATGACATCAGGAATACGTGGTTATAGTTTGTCGGGTTACTCATTCCCACCGTGTATATATGGGAAAAACTAAGCATATTTACTCAATGATCTATGCAAAATTTCCGGGATAATCCCGTACTTGTGGCTGGGACTTCCCTTGACTATTATTTTCCCTTTGCCTTTTAGTTCATTTTCCTTACATGTACTATGTGGTGAAGCGATGATCATCTTCCATCATGTCAATGTGCTTTGCAACTACATAGTAGATGGTTTGATCTGTTCGTAAATGTTTAGAAGCGCAACTATACTAGAGGATGTGGTGGTGGCAGTCTATGACATAAAGGTAGACTATACTATACAGGGCGATATCGGGGTCTTGATCCCAACCATTTTTTTCTGACTCAATGAATGATTGCGATGTAATATGTATACGTTTTTATTAAAACACTTATGTTTTATTGTTATGAATTTATTTTTAATAAATTGTTTTTCTTCCTGTCCATGGCCAAATTCTATCTATCTATAAATCTATCTACCTATTTTTGGTATACCTCCCAAAAAGTTAAAACTAAAAAATCAGTAACAATTAGTAATCGTGATCTCGATTACTAATGGGGATGACGACTGGGTTAAAAATATTTAATTCTATTTAGTCCCTCAGTTAGATTATGGAAAAATATGGGACACGTATTTTTTGGTTTACCAAAATATTAAAAAACCACAAAGTTATAGATCATCAAACTTCTGGAGTGGGGGCTTGTGACGTCACTCCTAGGTGAAAATTGTACCTAGGAGTGACGTCACTCGAAACTTCTAAGCACTATATCTTCGTCATTTTTTGTTTGTCAAAAAAAAGGAAAAATTCGTGTATAATATTTTTTAGTAATCTAACTGACGGACTAAACAGTTTTTTTGTCGTCTAGCCCATTGTCACGGTTAATTACTATGGATAAGGGTTAATGGGCACTAGCCATGATTAAACCTAATGTCCGTATTTCTTTCAGCAAAATAGTATGCATATCGCTGGTGGGTAGCAGCAAAGAGTGGAGTGTGTCGATGCCCGAGACTGAAGAGATCCTCTGTGTGGCGGCGGGCAGCGATATTGTTGCTTGTGCGACGGACGCCCGTTTGCTCCGGCTTTTTACACCCATGGGCACGCAGAGACAGGTCTGTCTGATCGGCTGATTTTTGCCTAGATTCTCTATAACTGTACTTTTAACTAAAGAACCTAACAGAAAAGCACTCGTATGGCACCATGAGTCCATCAATCCAAATTGCCAAAATTGGAAATAAAAAAGTGTCAGTACCTGTAACTAATACAAAAGCATCATATGCTCCAATCAGTTGGCCGAGATTATCAATACATTTGTCATAATCTCGTTTGAAATCATTTCAAATTTTCAAAGTCCACTTAAGGGCTGTTTTACTAGCGTTTGAATAGTTTTCAATTTCCTGGTCGCATTATAAACCAATTTATGCCACACCTGGCCATAAAGTGACTTTTTCCGCACGCTGCGCGTACGGAAAAAGCCGCCAGGTGTAATGGCCAGGTGTAGACATAAAATGATGTACACAACAAGGGAGGTAATAAAGAAAGCCCTCGATCGCATATTTACGTCCCTCCCTTGCAGCTCGGGCCGCAAACTTCTGCGATCTCGGCCTTTCTTTGTATTACCACCCTAGTTGTGTAATGTACTATTTTCTGTAGATTTGCATAGCTATTTCTGGCAATATATAGAATGCTTGAACTTTTAAAAAATAACTGAAAACCGTAAAAACGGTATTCCGAACCTGTAGCGGGGTGAATATTCGCCGTTTGACAGCATTTTTTTTCGCCATCATTTCGGCTAATATTGTTGAAATAGGTAATGATCAAGGTATTTTTTTTTATAAAACTGAAAAGAAGTCCCGATGACGAGTCTAGTTTGATCAAAATTACGGCGGTTTACTCTTCCATTGTGGTAATAATCCCGAAATAACCGCGCGGTCAAAACCCTCGAATATTCACCCAGCGAAATGGCAAATAAAATAATGCAATCAGGAAACTGAGAGCGGTTGAAGCGTTAGTAGTAGTAGAACGGTTTACTATTGGATCGCATAAATTTAAAAGGCATAATTCATCATTTGGCATAATGCTTTTTTTCTGAACATGTAAACTTTTCAGGACTATTATAACGAAAACCTAACCTAACCTAACCTAACCTATTTAACAGGATAAGGCCTTAAAGAGTCCTGAAAATCATACAGTTTAGGAAAAAACTACCCTTAATTCGCTAAACTCTGCAGGTTATATCACTGGCTGGCCCCGTGGTGTCTCTCGCAGCGTTCAACACTACTGTATTCTGCGTGTACCATTCCACGGATCCAGGCGTTTCCGACCAGCATCTCGCAATGGACATTATAGCTATGAATGGTGAGACCTATATTTTGTACTTCAGTGTTTAGAAGTTATTGGTGTTCTCCAATAAATAAATAAATAAATAAAACCTTTTGAGTTAGACCGGAGATAATATAATAACACTGTATATTTTATTGTCATAATAGATTTAGAAACAAGTTGGTTAAAAGAATTAATTAATTTTATTTCTTCTTTTTTCGAAAGTATACTCGAGGACAAAATTACAGAAAGTTCACAAAGAGTTGTCACTTACATAAATGTTCATTTAATATCGTTGCTGTTTATCTATAAATGCTTCTTAGGTTCATTAGCAACATTATGAATAATTAATATAGAATTGCTATAATCCGCAAGGACTTTCATAGTAAGTTACAACATTATTGCTTTCCAGCGACGAATTTTTTGCCGTCTTCTTTCAGGTCGTCAAATTCGTAGCAAAACAGTCCCAGTGCCGTTGACGCCAAGTGCTAAACTGGCCTGGCTCGGAACCTCAGACGTGGGCTCACCATGCGCCTACGATAACACCGGTGTAATAAGGCTATACGATGTCTCAAGCGGTGTATGGATGCCTATATGTGATACTAAAACGCATTCTAAGGGAGTTTCGGACTCGTGGTTTGTTGTATCTGTAAGTATACATTCACTGTAATATTTTACAGGGATAAGCTCGCCTTTGTACATAACCATTGATTCTTGTACTGCGTCTGTATGATTTTATGTGCAATAAAGTGTTTACATACATACCTTGAGCAGCGCTTGGCACCGCGCGGCCCTCTGCCTTGCGGCCAGCTACTATCCGTCTTTACTTTATTCTTACCCGACTGTGGCGAAGCCCAAACGGAGGGTTATGATATGATACTATGCGGCCTTTGGCTGCAAAAAGAGTGGTCACCTGCCTTATAAGTACCATCAGGCATCTAGGCATTTCTCGATTGTGATAACACACGGACGGACATCGCACCGAGTCGATCAGCTAATTGAGAGCAAAACATCGAAAATTTAGCTTAATTCCACCATTTAGATAGTGGAACTAGTTGATTGAATGCAACATTCGACAATTTAATGCATTTGTAACTAAAAAAATATTTCACAAAATGTAATTATTTTACAGATCAGTGAGCCGACGCAAACGGTTCGCGCTATTCTTTGCAGGGGCACATCGTTCCCTCCGACCATACCCAAACCTATTGTGGCTGAGTTGGCGATTCAGGTAATGAGGAATGCAACTAGCTCACTTAGTTAAAAGCACACCCACACACGCACACACTTCCGATAAATCTGCACAAATTGAGTTGCACAGATCGCGCCAGAAAAATACTCTCATCAGCATTTCAACCTTGCTACGTCCACTGCTGAACATAGGAGTCTCTCAAAGACTTTCACAACGAACGGTTGCACGCCTTCTGCCTCCAACGATTTCCGGTGAACTTAACAAGGTCGTCTGACCATTTTGTGGGGGCCGACTCACTGTGCGTCTTCCGCTTGGCGGTCTCAATTCAAGAACCTTTGCGCCCCATCGGCCATCGGTTCTTCGAGTCAAATTGCCTAGCCCATTGCCACTTTTTGCTGACTTAGTACATTACAAAACTGGGGTGGTAAAACAAAGCTCTCTTTATTACCTCCCGTGTTGTGTTGTGTACTGCTTTTTCCGTACCCGTAGCGTGCGGTAAAAGTCACTTTATGGCCAGGTGTGGCATAAATGTTAGTCATTTCTACTAAAAATTTCCTCATTTCTGACTGAAGAGACTCGTATAGTTGACTATAAGTATTTAATTTTGGTCAATAGGCTAGACGACTAATAAATACTGTTTAGTCCGTCAGTTAGATTATTAATAAATATTGTACACGTATTTTTTCTTTTGTTTGACAAACAAAAAAATACGAGGATACAGTGCTTAGAAGTTTCGAGTGGTGTCACTCTTTGGTGCAATTTTCTCCTAGGAGTGACGTCACAAGCCCCCACTCCGGAAGTTTGATGATTTATACCTTTGTCGATATTTACTAATTTGATAAACCAAAAAATACGTGATATTGATTTAAACTTTCACGATTTTCACTCATTATTATAACAAAACGGGGGGGGGGGGGGGGGGGGGGGGAACGTCGAGGTAATATCATGTTTTTACGCGATTAAGTCCCGTTTTGTTATAATAACAAAAAATACGTGTCCCATATTTTCCCATAATCTAACTGACGGACTAAATAGAATGATATATTTTTAACCCAGTCGTCATCCCAATTATTATTTCCAGTTACCGCTGTGCGAGTTGGATACAGAGAAAGGCCAGTGCGAGGAGCAGCTAGTACGATGGGCGCACACAAACGCCGATGTTGAAGTCAAGTCTGCTAGGGAGGCTGCACTCAAGTTGTTTGCGGTACGTATATGAAAAACACTTCTATACATATGATCAGAGTGGCGTACACTCCATAAAGACAAAAAGGACTCTGCCTATTCTCTAATTTCAGCCCTGTTAACGGTAGTAGTGTAGATATTTGTATAGTAATTGTCCGTTCAACTGGACTAATGCTGTTAACGAATACAATGCCATTGAGAGAATACAATACCACAAAAAAAATAACAATGCGTAACACGAGTAAACCCGGGCGGTCTACCTGGCTCCCCGCTGAATCTGTAAAAGCAAAACGCATTATTATTTTTTTGTTTGAAAGCATTTGCCGCCTTATCATTACGGTCATAGAACCGATAATCCGTTGAAAGCTCATAGTATCTCTAAGTCTTTTCTCTACGGAATACGCACTTGCAGACTGTCGGGCGAATGTGAAATGCAAAACAAATTAAGATCGCAGTTATCTATAACTGCATTTACACTTTACTGTCTAGTAAATAGAATCTAAAATCTAATGATCTTTCAAGGCAGTTATACTTTTTTGACACTATATTCTCGTTATCCTAATTTGTGGTTTACCTCTCAATGGCATTGTATTCGTTAACAGCATTAGCCCAGTTGAACGGACAATTACTATACAGTAGGTAGTGTGTTAACATACCGCCTCCCCTGCTAATTTCTACCTCTCTACCCTTAGCTGGTAAGAAATTAGAGGGTAGGCAGTGTCTTTTTATCTTTATGGAGTTCACGCTACTGCATATGATTGTATATCCTGCATCAACCAAGGTTTTGGTAGTTTGGGTGCCTATGATTTAATTATTTATCCCGTCATTAGGTAGCGTGGTTCTGGATTGGATAGCGCTGCATGAATACCTCGTTTTGATCTAGATTCAATATTGCGTCCTAGTGTTAAACATATAATTGTTTGCTACCCTGTTGCACTATCATTAAATTTATTTACATTCTCGACTATTATAATGGGTTATTCCCACCTGTTAGCGCCAAATTGATTTAGTAGTAACAGCTGGGATTTTTTTCCCATCTGTTACCACTAAAACCATACATTTAGTGGTAACAAGTGGGAAAAAAAATCCCGGCTGTTACCACTATATCAATTTGGTGGTAACAGGTGGGAATAACCCATTATAATCGATGTCCCGACGAATTTCATAGACATTTAGTCAAATTCATTCTACAGGATCCGCTTACATACGCGTAGTTGAAATAAGAGGCTACCAAATGGATTTGAAATGGCTTAGTTTAAAATTTACCTACTCTAATATTTTTGATATTTTATAGCTCGCCTGCCGAAGTGAAATAGAACAGCGGGCATTAGAACTAATGGAGTTACTAAAGGACGATAGACTCGTACCTGCCGCCGCCAAATACGCCTCTCGCCTTGGAAGAATGCACTTAGCCGACAAACTAGCCAACTTAGCGGAAGCCTGGCAGCGAGACGCAGACAAACTAAATATAGCCCAAAACTCACATTTCCACGAGTTAGACACTCAAGAGACTTACGACGTCACAAGTTCGGAACAAGATCTGAACGCGAGTCTTATTATACCGCAGAAAGCGAAGGAAAGGAAAGGTGAAACTATGGCGCCCATCAAGCCTGTGGTATGTGTCAAATAGTTTTAATACATAGCAGTAAGCGTTAGATATTTTCGCAAACTCGGATTAAACTTATCCCCACATTAAGATCTCACATAGCCACCAGAAGTGAACATAGGCATAGTAGGCAGGCATTGCTTGTTTTATTGAGGTTAGTTCCTTTGATTTGTAGTTTTCCTGCCTTACGCTGGATAGCGCCAAAAGCTCGTAGAGTGCGACTACGATAACTCTGCATGCTACTACGATAACTTGCCATATACCCCGGCAACACCTCCATTTAAAAGTCGAATTTCTATGAAAGTGAGTGTATTAAATGGAGGTGTTGCCATATATCCCACTGCAGAGTCATCGTAGACGCGCTCTATGATGCTCGAAAGCAATAACATCAATTAATATTAAACACTTGGCAACCACGTCGTTTATAAAGTCAAAGATGGTATCTAAGGTCATCTACGCATGGCGGAAGGGTTCCTTGCTGGACTTGCTGACCCATTAAAACTCACCCTCTATTATTATGTATTCCTATCAGCATTGTGTTCTTATGAAAATACATGTATCTTGCACTTTTCACAGCCAATTAAGTCGTCGCCAGCTGGAGTTAGGAATCCATTCAGAAAACAACAGGAGGCCGCCAAAAACGTGCAGAGCCCGCTGAGCCTGACCGAGAGAACGTTGGTTGAAGTGCACTCGACGGACCAAGCGGAAAATACTGACGTGAGTAACATACAGTTATAGTTACACTGTTAGCACAGTATAAGCAGTAGTTTTTCTTTCGACAAAAGGCACATCGTGAGCGCGCATGTGTGCGCGCCGTGTACGGACGCACCACAGGCAAGCATTTGCCCATGCGCGCCCCTGCCACAGTACGAAGTGCACTCACGCGATCGTGCGTCTGTGGAAATACGTATCACATTTCACCGATATGTCGTCGACGTTATTCGCTGTCCCTTTCTTTCCGTTGCAGTAGAGCGAGTCGATATCGGTAGGTTTAAAAAAGGGCCCCAAAGAATACTTTTAAGCATGTGACGTTTTGTTGGATTGACATTTTAGGGTAGAAGTTTTAGTAATGAGAGATACGTACTTCCTTCGAATATTATAAAAAACACTTTTTTTTATTCGTACATAAGCAGAATCAAATTTCGCATAGATTGGTACTCGGGTTATCGTCGAACAAAGGGTCAGACATATACGTCAGAGAATTTTTCAGACTTCTCATTAAAAAAAATGTATAATTTCAGCCAGCAGCACCGCAAGAGGGCGAAACATTCGTCGACTGGTTCTCAAGAAACAAATCTAATCTGGAATCGCAAAACCCCGAGTTGACACCTTCAGAGTTGAGTCGTCTCGGCGTTAGGACTTTCAAAGCTCTTCAAACCAAGAATGGTACTAGTGTTAATGGGGCAGAAAGCGGACAAAAGAGGAAACTCGGAGACGAAATAAATGGTAGCGATACGCCTGTTACTAGTGCGCCTAAACAGTCCAAACTAAGCGCATTTGCGTTCCAGAAAAAGGCGTGATCGTAGATTAATCTTTTAAACGTTGACTTAAGAATGCATTTACATTGTTCTATTTATGATGTCTCTGTTTGTATATAGTACAATATAAGATTAAAGACACATTTTTTATAACAAAAAGATTTTAATTCTTACAGATAATAGTCCGATGATATCGTCGTATTCCTTTATGCCAAAATGGTTATCGGTCAAACAATGGTAACGTGAGTTCGATACAATTCAATGCCTTTTGAAATATTTATTTATCGACTAAAGGATGCGATTTAAAATTGATTAACATTATGGCCATAAGTAATAGAACATCACCAAAAATCAGTATTAGCAGCGATTGAACTGTTAACCAAAACTTAAATCAGGCTCTCTAGAGAAGATATGAACTCTAGGGGTTCACCAATTCTGCTTCATCGGGCGGCGGGAACACTCCCTCCTTGATCATTTTCTTCCACTCGCTTCCATTGGGATAAGCGAATTTTTCTAATGTTCCGTTTTTAAACTGAGTACTGTAGCCAGGCAGCTGTAACAGAATAAGATATTGTTTTTAAACAAGTACTATCAATGGCTAGTCTTCCAAAACATCAAATTGCTTACGCATGAAACCTTCCGTATATTACATAGGTAAGCAAAAAAGCAAGTTTTTCGCTTCTACGTAAAATATAAAAGTCGCAAATCAGACGCCATGACATAACAGTGTCAAAACCGAAATTGAACTTTATGCTGGTGCATTAAGGTGTATGTCGCTCTGCGGTCTGTGACCAATATATGCGTCGTTGGCGTCCAACCTGCGGTGCCAATATACGTCGTTGGCGTGGAAAAAGTTAATCCCCCATCCTACATCGTCGACGGCGTTGGATTGTTGTCGTTCATCCAATCTCTTAATTGATGGCGTGGTCGCTACGAAAACCTTTGATAATCAAAATGAATACCTCCCACGTCAGACTTGCTCACGTATTACTAATACTAAAGCGTTCTCAATATTTTAGGCTTAGATTTATAATATAATACAGACAAAAAAAGAGTAACCTAGTGCAAATTGATCAGATTTTTGGGTCCTTTTTGCATAATTTATTAACTTTCAGATCTCATAGATTTTTTTTCAAAATTAGAATTCACCTTGGGGGCGAGATATCTCGCGTTCTCCACGACGCACGGGTCTGTGAAGTGCTCGTGTTGCTGGTCCACGTATTCAATGAGCCGCCCCTCCATGGTGCCCGACAGGCTGGCGTAGTCCCAGTACTGAAGGTGCTGCACCATCTCGCACAAACCTACGCCGCCGGCGTGAGGGCATACTTTGACTAGAAGAAATTACGAAAATCAACTTACCGTTTAGGTATAATAGCATGACGACTGGGTTATAAATATATAATTCTATTTAGTCCGTCAGTTAGATTATGGCAAAATATGGGACACGTATTTTTTGGTTTATCAAATTATTAAAAATGAGGACCGCTTTAGCTTAGTTGGCAGTGACCCTGCCTACGAAGCAGGAGGTCCTGGGTTCGAATCCCGGTGAGGGCATTTATTTGTGTGATGAGCACGAATATTTGCTCCTGAGTCATGGATGTTTTCTATGTATTTAAGTATTTGTATCTATTAAATATATCGTCGTCTAGTATCCATAACACAAGCCTTATTGAGCTTAATATGGGGCTAGTTCGATTTGTGTAAGATTGTCCCCTAATATTTATTTATTTATTATTAAAAATCGACAAAGGTACAGATCATCAAACTTCCGGAGTGGGGGCTTGTTTTTAAACTGTTTGCTCGCTTATTACCCAACAATTTTTTGTAAGTCGCTCGGCGCTTGTCAAAAAGAGTTAGTATATTATACTGAATTCTTAGGGAATTATGATAAAAATAACTTTGTCAAATCTCGCTCGATCTCGAAAGTCCGACGGTCGAGATCTCGAAATACCCAAGCTCGAATCAGATTTTTTGCACGAGATCTCGAATCGCCAATCTCAGTTCGAGATTGCATTCCCTAGCAGTGGCGTGGCGTCCAAAGAACTTGATTCCTACCGGCTTGCCTAATATCAGGCATTTTAGCACCTTATTCTACAGCTCTTATGGAAAATGTATGCCAAATCTGCACCGGCTTGCCCAAGGATATATCTTTACGCCACGCCACTGTTCCCTAGATACTACCACTTACCACCCAGCTTGTCCGCCATGAGATAGACGGAGAGGATCTCGTTGACGCCACCAATGCGAGCGGAGTCAATCTGGCAGAACTGCATGCCGCCGCTCTGCAGGAACTGTTTGAACATCACGCGGTTGGCGCACATCTCGCCCGTCGCCACGCCGATACCATACGGCCTGAATTAAAACGAACTTTCATTTAACCTTTCGCCGCTACGTAAAACATAAAACTCGCAAATCAGCCATGACATAACAGTGTCAAAACCGAAATTGAACTTTATGCTGGTGCATGAAGGTTTATATCGCTCTGCGGTCTGTGACTAATATGTGAAATATAGGTTAAAGGTACGTTTACATTTCCGAAAAACATATATTTGACGCGTTAGGTAATTCAAATGTTCCGAATTGCCATTCAATCGCTCGCTGCTGCTATAAAAAATATGGTGTTTCTTATATTTGTTCAATTTTAAGGGGGTATGAATATATTACTTTTGGTTCGGCGAAATAAAGGTTGGGTTAGATATGCCGCACGCCTGTTCTAATTTTCCTTCTTGAATGTTAATATCTGAACTTTTCGGAGGGGGTTATTGAACCCCCAAAACCTTCCTCCTGGCTACGTCCGAGCTCGTTCGCACACCATAAACAATGATAACTTACTTCAAAGCCTCTGAAATGGCAGCGTGCCCGAGGACGTCGTCCGGCGACGTGGGCTCCTCGATCCACATCGGCTTCAGCGGCGCAAGCTTCTTCATCCACTCAATGGCCTCGTTCACGCTCCACGCCTGGTTCGCGTCCACCATCTGACCAAAATCAAATTACTAACGTTAGGTACAAGTATTTTAGGCCTTATAGTGCCCCGAGTTACGGAAAAAAAGTTCACATCCGGATACCAGCACCAAATTTTAGTATGTTGTTAGGCATGGTCTCTGGACCCCAAAACTGCCGGGAGACATTCTCTGAAAGGTCAAGGTCACCGAATATGACGTCATTCATCTAGCCGCTCCCGCGTTCTTAAGAATGTTTAATTGTGACAAAACTACACATCTCACATCCACATAAGTGATATCAAATGAAAGGTAATTAAATATGCTATAAATGACTTTTACATTTGAATTTAATAAATGTTATACTTTAGGAATTATTCACACAATAATTTTAATATCGTAAAAAGCAATACGGAAATTCAAGTTTTACAGCAAAACTAAAAACATTTAAGCAATGCAAATGTACTACAAAAACAAAAGCAATTTATTAAGCTTCATAACCCAGTTTAAATCTTGAAAATCTGTCAATAAATATAGAAGCTATAGCTCAAAAACCTTGAGCGCGCGAAAAATCTACCGTAGTGCGCCGAGTTATGAAAAAAAAAATTACTTCCGGATACCAGCACCAAATTTTAGTATGTTATTAGGCATGGTCTCTGGACCCCAAAACTGCCGGGAGACAGTCTCTGAAAGGTCAAGGTCACCGAATATGACGTCATTCATCTAGCCGCTCCCGTGTTTAATTGTGACAAAACTACACATCTCACATCCACATAAGTGATATCAAATGAAAGGTAATTAAATATGCTATAAATGACTTTTACATTTGAATTTATTAAATGTTATACTTTAGGAATTATTCACACAATCATTTCAATGTCAAAAGAAAAATACGGAAATTCAGGTTTTACTGCAAAACTAAAAACATTAAGTTATGCAAATGTACTACAAAAATATAAACAATTTACTAGGCTTCATAACATAGTTTAAATCTTGAAAATCTGTCAATAAATATGGAAGCTATAGCTCAAAAATCTTGAGCGCGCGAAATACTCCCGTAGTGCCCCGAGTTATGGAAAAAAAAATGCTTCCGGATACCAGCACTAAATTTTAGTATGTTATTAGGCATGGTCTCTGGACCCCAAAACTGCCGGGAGACAGTCTCTGAAAGGTCAAGGTCACCGAATATGAAGTCATTCATCTAGCCGCTCCCGCGTTCTTAAGAATGTTTAATTGTGACAAAACTACACATCTCACATCCACATAAGTGATATCAAATTAAAAGTAATTAAATGTGCTATAAATGACTTTCACTTTTAATTTCACTTTAAATTTTAGTTTGTTTAGTTTTTATTATAGTTGCTTTTAAATTTAATAAATGTTATACTTCAGAAATTATTCACACAATAATTTCAATGTCAAAAAAAATACGGAAATTAAGGTTTTACAGCAAAACTAAAAACACTAAGTTATGAAAATGTACTACACAAAACAAAAGCAATTATAGTACATTTAATTACCTTTCATTTGATATCTCTTATGTGGATGTGAGATGTGTAGTTTTGTCACAGTTAAACATTCTTAAGAACGCGGGAGCGGCTAGATGAATGACTTCATATTCGGTGACCTTGACCTTTCAGAGACTGTCTCCCGGCAGTTTTGGAGTCCAGAGTATATGTCTAATATCATACTAAAATTTGGTGCTGGTAACCGGAAGTAATTTTTTTTTCCATAACTCGGGGCACTACGGGAGTATTTCGCGCGCTCAAGGTTTTTGAGCTATAGCTTCTATATTTATTGACAAATTTTCAAGATTTAAACTATGTTATGAAGCCTAGTAAATTGTTTATATTTTTGTAGTACATTTGCATAACTTAATGTTTTTAGTTTTGCAGTAAAACCTGAATTTCCGTATTTTTCTTTTGACATTGAAATGATTGTGTGAATAATTCCTAAAGTATGACATTTATTAAAATCAAATGTAAAGGTCATTTATAGTGCATCTAATTACCTTTCATTTGATATCTCTTAAGTGAATGTGAGATGTGTAGTTTTGTCACAATTAAACACAGGAGCGGCTAGATGAATGACGTCATATTCGGTGACCTTGACCTTTCAGAGACTGTCTCCCGGCAGTTTTGGGGTCCAGAGACCATGCCTAATAACATACTAAAATTTGGTGCTGGTATCCGGAAGTAATTTTTTTTCCATAACTCGGCGCACTACGGGAGATTTTTCGCGCGCTCAAGGTTTTTGAGCTATAGCTTCTATATTTATTGACAGATTTTCAAGATTTAAACTGGGTTATGAAGCTTAATAAATTGCTTTTGTTTTTGTAGTACATTTGCATAACTTAAATGTTTTTAGTTTTGCTGTAAAACTTGAATTTCCGTATTGCTTTTTACGATATTAAAATTATTGTGTGAATAATTCCTAAAGTATAACATTTATTAAATTCAAATGTAAAAGTCATTTATAGCATATTTACTTACCTTTCATTTGATATCACTTATGTGGATGTGAGATGTGTAGTTTTGTCACAATTAAACATTCTTAAGAACGCGGGAGCGGCTAGATGAATGACGTCATATTCGGTGACCTTGACCTTTCAGAGACTGTCTCCCGGCAGTTTTGGGGTCCAGAGACCATGCCTAACAACATACTAAAATTTGGTGCTGGTATCCGGATGTGAACTTTTCCCATAGAAGCATGTCCGTAACTCGGCGCACTATTACTTACTGCTTGGCAAGCTATAGTTATTTCTAACGATCCATTATCAAAAATTACGTAAGCAGAGTTTTCGCCATTTTAGTACATTACACAACTAGGGTGGTAAAACAAAGGCCGAGATCGCAGATGTTTGCGGCCCAAATTGCAAGCGAGGTACACCCTAGTCGTGTAACGACACCATAATACTGCACGGTAATAGTACCGTGAAGTATTATGGTGTCGTTTATCGTCATGGAACAGTATCCGTTAGAAACGAGTAGGTTTATTTCTGCCAATAAATACGATTACTATAGTCCTGAGTAGGAACATACAGCGTGCTTAAAAGAGACAGTAGACAGGGATGGAGCAACTGACTGGGAATTTATTTATACCAATGTGCTGCCAAACGTTTTCAAGGTTCAGTCCCCGGATTTGAAGTGATGAAACCATATGACTCGGTGAGTAGTTTGGGTCGTATGTACCTACTATTCTTACCAAGAACTTATCATTTCCAATATACTTCCTCACGGCGCTACAACGGCGCCAGTCGTCCTCGAAGTTCAGACCAACTTTGACCTTGAAGTGAGTGAACCCGAGCTTAAGGTACTTGTCACACAGCTGTTCCAATGTCGCGTCACTGTAGCCCAGCCAACCTGAAACAAAACGATAAAGGAATAAGTAGTATAAATAGGTAAAAAACTTAACTAAAGGACTTGTTGCATGTAGTAGTGTACGGAATTTATATGGAGCTTAAGTTCTTTTTCTAAAATGGAACATCAAACTGAACGGACAGGTTAGGTACTACTACATGCAACAAGTCCTTTACTTACGTCCTCCGGCACTCTCTCATATCGCGAACGATGTATTTAAGTAAGTACCTAACTGGTATTGGAACTTAAGCAGGAGGAGAGGATTGCTTACCTACTTGCGTAGTGTACGCGGGATATCCCTTCTGTTCCAGCTGCTTGATTCTTTCTTTCTGACCGGCTCTCCTGGCTTTGAGCAATTTTAAGGCTTCTTCTTTCGTGATCACATCGGTAATGTAGCGGAAATCAATGGTTGATACGAGAACCTACGACAAAAGCTTTAATAATGAAGGAATATCTTCAGCATTTCTACATAATAGATTATTTAGTACCTAATGGCTACTTGCCTCAGGTTCCATGTCCGCTAACAGCCGCCACAGAGGTTTCTTCTCCAGCCTGGCCCATAGATCCCACAGGGAATTCAAAATGGCTGCCACTGCTAAATGCGCTACGCCTTTCTCTGGGCCAATCTGTGAGGTGTTATTATTCAGCTTAAATTTCAGTCCGTTCAGATATCGTGAGATTCAAAAATTTATAAAAGGTAGGTATATTATGTAAACAGGTGTATACTTCGTCCGTGTGTGAAAGAAGCTAATTATCTGTGATAGACGACCGAATTTATTAACGAGAGATGAGCCTATACCACGAGAGCCAATGGTACCTATAGACTACTTCTGCAGTCAGCGACATAGTCCGAGCTCACGTGCGGAGTAGCTACCTGCAACAGCCCATAGGCTATACCTACCTACCTACATCATCATGTTGGCACCCAGGGATGGATTTAGGCGAGGGCAAACGGGGCTACTGCCCTGGCCCTCCACAACACTTCCCTAATAAGTAGGGGCCTCCACTAGTACGTTAGGGGCCTCCGCTCCTTCGTTGCCCCAGGGCCTTCACACCTCCAAATCCGGCCCTGGTTGGCACTACATCTATACACGCTACCATACCAACTAAACTAGCTACATTAGCTCAGTGACCCTAAGAGGATCGTGGCCTTGGAGACTGTCGCTCCAGCGGTACCTATCTGGGATTCTGGGCTACGTTACTAAGGCACCAAAAATATCTGGGCCCTCTTAACTACTCCCTTGGCAATCTTTATCTGTATACGTGCTCACATATTTTTGTTGCGTAGATGTTTTCAATTCTACAGACAAATATTTTACCCATCTCATCTGCGAGTCGTTGGTGATAGCGCGCCAGAAGCCAGCGAAGTCAGCGAAGATGTCGGCAGCGTTCTTCCCCACCAAAAACCGCTTCATGGAGCGGATCGTTAGCACTATGATCTCTGTGCCGCGCCCACACGTGAACGTGAGCCCGAAGCCCTGGCTGCCGTTCTCGGTGGTCGTCGTGACATATGCGCAAGAGTAGTTCGGGTCTGTGTGCTGTAGTGGAAATTATGAAAAACTTTGTGGTGAAAAGTACCTATGACTAATTATCGCTCATTCCCAAAATACCGCATTCCTAAAATACCAGATTCTCGATAGGTATATCAGATTCTCCGTAGTTATACCAGATTCCCTAAATACAACATCCAACAAAATCATTTAGATCCTTGAGTAACTTACGATTTTATAATCTAGTGTAACGGGAATGTCGTAAGACAGGAATCTGATTAATTGAGAATCTGGTATTTATTTTGCAAAATCTGGTATTTTGGGAATGCGGTATTTTGGGCATGAGCAGATTTTGGGTTTTCGGGAATGTACAGTCACCTGCACTGCAGAGAAGTGCGACCCCCTATGATTGACTGCGATATGCGTTTGTACCTACCGCAGAATGACCCTTCTCTGCAGCGAACTGTCTAGGTACTTAGGCTCTTTACCTACGTGAGTTTTTTTACCTCTCTTATGGTTTAAAAAAAATTAAATCCCAGATTAGAGAAATACTGACTTAAGTAGACTGACTAGATCAAGTTTTTAAAATTACATAAAATAATATTATGATGTACCTACCTATATTAATTGGTTTACGTCACACCTGGCCATAAAGTCCCTACACCCAGCACCCACTTCTTGGCCAGGGGGAGGCGTAAAATACCTGCGATCTAAGCCATTCTTTGTTTTACCTCTCTAGGTAAGTAATGTAGGTACTATTATTATTTCTTGTTTTTATGTTTTAAGTAGGTAAGGTACATAAGATTAAGAATGACCGTCACGATAATATTAGTGGTCACGGTAGGTAATTTACAGTATAGGTTGTTCAATGTGTTCTTATATCAAATGTGGCACAAATATCTACTACCTCACTAATCAGTCATTATCGGGGCAAAAGGTCAACGATAAAGACTCAATTTGTTCAGCCGGTTAGCTTGTTTATTACAAACTTTACGTCATTTTGAACATAGGTACTTAGTTAATTAAATAAATGAATGCATAAAAAACAGCGTAAAGCGTTTTTGTATTTATTTTATTTAACGTGCTTAATTATTTATCTAATTTATAACAGTAGGTACCTAGACACTTGCACAGAAAACGCAAAAAAACACGATATAGCACATAGGTACCTATACTGAAGAATAGGTATAGTACCTACATTACATAACTAGGGTGTTAATACAAAGAAAGGCCGAGATCGAAGAAGTTTGCGACCCCCAGCTGCAAGCGAGGGACGTAAATATGCGATCGAGGGCTTTCTTTATTATCTCCCGTGTTGTGTACATCATTTTATGTCTATTTATGCCACACCTGGCCATAAAGAGGCTTTTTTAAAAGCCGCTTTCTGGCCAAGTGTAGACATAAAATGATGTACACAACACGGGAGGTAATAAAGAAAGCCCTCGATCGCATATTTACGTCCATCGCTTTCAGCTCGGGGCGCAAATTTCTGCGATCTAGGCCTTTCTTTGTATTACCACCCTAGTTGTGTAAAGTACTATTTGAGATTAAGTAGTAAGTACTTTTCTTGTCAAATCATAAATGTAACATTTTTGAGAAATCTTATTATAGATATTGTGCTTCTAAACGGGCAATATTTTTCTGCAATTTGTGGCCGGCAAGTCTTGCTATCTCTCTCTTACTTTATATGCTAAAGCAGGATGCACATAATTGTCGGGACACAAATTGCAGAAAAATATTGCCAGTTTAGAAGCACCTATAATAAAATAAGGATTCGCACACAGAAGATACAAGACAATCACTCACCAAAGCATCGGATCCATGGCCTCCCAAAGATGTGGGGAACCTGACATCCTTCACGTCCACACCGACAATTTTCAGCCCGTCTCGATTCAACATGGTGCTTCGAACACAGATCACCGACGACTGAATGCATTAACACCATTTCAATACAGTTAACTCGTTATCGCCGGTCTGTATTTACGTAATGATACAAAGTAAAAACATGGTTGCTTGTTTTGATGTTAAGTAATCGTTTCATGGTGTTCTTCCATTTGTGACCCAGTAGTTTTGTCTTCAAAGAAAAGATCATCGCACGCAATGTAATCAAACTCGCATACGAGTTCTCGCCCCGGCTAAATGGGGCCTAAGTATTACTTAAGGCGATTCGAGTCCGTCGGTTTTCTATACAAATATAATGAGGGTCATTGTCTGCTTCCACGACATCAATTACATTTGAAATTGTTTTATTTTATAGCACGTTACACTTTACTAGTGCGAAATGACATGAGAACTCTCAATAAGCTAAAAAACATAGAATTTTAGCAAAAAACGTTTAGTTTCAAATTATGCTTATAGATGGCGCTAACCTTAAAGGCCCTTGAGATTTCTCTTGTCACTTCGCACAGATAAAATGTATTAAGCTATAAAATAAAACACATCACACTAATATTATAAATGTGAAAGTGTGTGAAGATTTTTGGATATTTAGATGCCTGGATGTTTGTTACTAAATAACGGGGTAACAATTGGATGGATTGAGCTGAAATTTGGCATGTAAACCAAGTCCGGGGTTGAAATATAGGATACTTTATATCCCGGTAAATTGTTATCTTGGGGCAATAACGGGAAAAACTATCAACTATCACCCTAATGCTGTTTGACAAGTCATACATGTATAATTCTTCTGAGTAATTTAGTCAAGTCAAGTAAGTATACCAGATGACGGAATTATTTGCGAAAATGGAACGAAAACCACACACCAGCCAACTTGGTACTTAAAAGATATAAAATAAAACAATAATTTAAAAAAAGTAAATCATATAATTGTGTAAAATATGTGATGTTTTTTACTTAACCCTAAATCCCGATTTTTGTCTTGAAAGCATTTATTTTATTTATTATTTTTTATTTCGATTCAGTGACTTTGTAAAAATGTCTTGTATGTACAAATATTTCATTTCAACAGCTTTAAAATATTATACTTAGACATGATAGAATTTGCAACTTAATGACTAGAAGTATATAACAAAATAAAAAACCTACAATTCATAAACATCGAAATCTTATTTTCCTTGGGCCCTACTTTTGGCAATACTTGTATTATTATTTATTATTATTGGGTTATTTTGGGCCTTTTATGTGCCGCTTCGACCATTGCTGATCTATTGTGGCAGCCCTTTTGTTAGATTTCACTGCAAAGGCCCGTTGAATCTAAGAAATTCCAGATTCTTTGGGCAGTGAGTAGTTGTATCTCCTCTGGCAACAGAATATGTCGCCCTAGGTGGATACTTCGTTTGCGCATGAGTGGTCCGCATGAGCAGAGGATGTGCATGGCAGTCTCCTCTGACTCTTGGCAGAACCTACACGCTGGGTCCTGTTTCATACCCATTTGAAACAGATGTTTGTTCAGTTTGCAGTGGCCAGTGAGGATTCTGGTCACTGAGCAAGTTTCAATGTTTTGAGTGATAATAGCTCTGTAGATTTCTTGCTGTTGAACCCTTCAATTTGGGTTTTCGAGTGTCTTTGTCCTTTTACAGACTTCCACAGCTCGATCGCCCTACCTTTGTACAGGTTGTGTAGCAGAGAGTATGCTTTTTGCTTTGTGGTGCCGCAAAACGGTTCCGGGCCGACATGGGGTGTGTCGGCCCCTTTCCTTGCAAGTTCGTCTGCTTGGTCGTTTCCGTGTATATCGGAGTGTCCTGGTACCCATCTAAGTGTAACTTTGTTGGATGTGGCCAGGGTATTCAAGTTGTCCTTACAGTCCTGGACAAGTTTGGAATTTGACTCTAGTGAACCTAGTGCCAACAGAGCAGCTTGGCTGTCCGAGTTGATGTAGATGTGTCGATGTCTTAGGTTCTTTTCGAGGATGATCTCCGCACATTTGTTAATGGCGAAAACCTCCGCTTGAAAGATTGAGGCCTCTTTCCCCATGCTGACGCATAGCCTGAGTTTTGGCCTTTGTCCCTAGACTCCACATCCTACGTCATCACCTTTTTTAGAGCCATCTGTGAACCAGATTAGGCTGCCCTCTTCGAAGGACGTTTGTTCATCTGCCCATTCGTCCCTAGAGGGTATTTCCACTGAGTATATTTTTGTGAAGTTACATTCAGCATTCATATCATCAGTGGGCATGCATAGGATGTTGTTTTCAAACACCGAGGCCTTAAGTTTGGTCAGTGTTTGTGAACGCCATGTAGTCCTCGTTTGGGTGCAGATTCTATAGATATACTGCTCCGCCTCTTTCTGCACTTGCAGGTGCAGTGGTATTAGGTTCAGCAGAGCATCCAAGGCTGCCCCCGGTGTAGAGGATAGGGCTCCGGTTGCAGTTATGCAAGCGGTGCGTTGTAGGCCGCTTAGTTTTTGGATTGTTATCTTTTGGTTGGTTTTGTTACACCAGACGGCCGAGGCGTATGTGATAATAGGCCTCACAACCGCTGTGTAAAGCCACATAGCAATGTTGGGTTTTAAGCCCCATCTTGCTCCTGCCATTCGACAACATGTCCATAAGGCCATCTTCGCTTTTTGGATTATATTTTCCAAATGTGTGTTCCAAGTTAACTTTTGGTCTAGTGTGACCCCTAGATACTTGACTTCTTTTGAGAAGGGTATAATGTGCCCGTTAAGCTTTAGGTTTCCAAGCTTTTCAAGTTTGCGTTTCTTGGTAAAGGGCACTATTATGGTTTTACTGGCGTTTATAGTCAGTTCGTTTTCTTTACACCATTTGATGATGGTGTTAAGAGCTCCTTGCATTAGGCTTGAAATTGTGTGAAGGCATGGGCCCCTGACTACGACCACAAGGTCGTCGGTGTATCCCTGGGTATCGTAGTCGTGGCTAGCCAATAATGCAAGAAGTTGGTCCACAGCTAGGGTCCATAGGAGTGGGGAGAGTACACCTCCTTGTGGACAGCCTCTTGTGGTGTAAAATTCGTGGGTTACAGAGTTTAGGGTTAGCGTCGCTACCCTATTGGATAGCATACTCTGTACCCATCTAATAGTGATTCCGTCAACGCCCTTCGACTCCATCCCCTTGAGGATAGTTCCTGTGGGTGTGTTATCGAAAGCACCTCCCACGTCAAGAAAAGCACATAGAGCGGTTTGCTTGTCCTCTAAGGTGTTCTGCACCTTGTCGACCAGATCTAGTAGGGCAGTTTCCGTGGATTTACCTTTTTGGTAAGCATGTTGGTTAGAGCTGAGTGGTCTAGCCACCAGATACTGCGCTCTAATGTGCTGATCTATTATTCTTTCCATCGTTTTAGGAGGAAAGATGTAAGACTAATGGGTCTGAAGGATTTAGGCTGAGAGTAGTCCTTTTTCCCTGAATATTTGTTCCTGAGTCATGGATGTTTTCTATGTATTTAAGTATTTGTATCTATTAAATATATCGTCGTCTAGTATCCATAACACAAGCCTTATTGAGCTTACTATGGGGCTAGTTCGATTTGTGTAAGATTGTCCCCTAATATTTATTTATTTATTTATTTATTTATTCCCTGCTTTTGGTATGAATTGTACCTTGACCCGAGTCCACTGATCTGGTATCGTACCCCAGGCAAAGCTGGCGCGAAAAATTTTTACCAGATGCGGGAGGAGTAGGTCTTGTCCCTGTCGTAATAAGGCAGGGAAAATTCCATCCATACCCGCTGATTTAAATGGCTTGAATTTCTTCAGAGCCCATTTAATTTGGTTTGGCCTGAATATATATGCGGCCAGGTTCCAGTCGGTGTTGCCTGCCCTGTGGGGTTTATCACTCCCTCCGGGCCTTAATTGACTGTTGTTGGTTTGGAACGAACCGGGGAAGTGGACAACTCTGAGGAGCTCCAGTGTTTCCACCTCTGTGGTCGTGTAGGTGTTATCCGGCTTCTTCAGAAGACCTAGATAGTTAGTTGGTGTCTTGGCGAGTATTTTGTGTATTCTCGCCCCTTTGTGGGTTTGGGCAATGTTTTCACAGAATTTGCGCCAAGACGCTCTTCTGGCTTTTCTGATCTGTTTGTTATATTCCGTCAACGCTCTCCCGTACCGTTGCCAATCGCACGGTTTGGTCGAGTGATTGAATCAGGGATCGGAAACCGTTCCGAGTAGAATACCGGTTTTGTTCATTGACACGAGAACGGAAAGGTTCTGGTTTTTGTTTGTGATCACCGGTTAAAGAACCGTTCTTTTGCGATACCGTTTTTTACTAAGTTCCGTTTCTGTGGAACGAAATTAAACGTTTTTCTCGTTGCGTAACAAGATAGAACGAGTTGCTATTTCTAATTTTACCTTGAGTTTGCCTGCGGGATATTTTGTTTTTCGGTATGCTGCGCACAATGATTTTGTATTTTTTGCTTTTGTGCATTGCTGAGGTTGTTGTGTTGTTTTGTTACGGATTCATTCGGATTATAAAAGTAGTTTCGGACAATTAACCATTTTTCGTAGATAATTTAGTTAGCAAGTGTCTAGCGCGATGTATTTGGTATATGGTATACATATAACGAGATTAATTACACTCACGGTCAATTAATTCGGGTCATTTTCTAAGGACAATTATAATAGGAAATGACCAGAATTCATTGTTCGTGAGTGTATTTAATTATTTGTAGGTATAATTTTAATTTATATTACCGAGTGAAAAACAAGCATTCTGTCGACCTGATAGAACAAATTAACGTTCAAACTGTTCAAAGCAAAAGATTACACATGGGTGGTCAGTCTGGGGACTAAGACGTAGTGTCTGATGCACTGTTATACCTAATACATACTTATATTTAATTTGGATAAATTTAATGATTAGAGGCAGGTACATTTGTTTCGTCTTGACGAGTACTCTGTACCGAAATAATATCCAGGGTCTGATGATGGAGCCGGAAGGTCGGCATGGGAATTCCGTAATAAAACGTCGGAACCCCATCGTGTCTGGGCTCATTTGTTTTGTCTTGACGAGTACTCTAAACCGAAATGATATCCAGGGTCTGATGATGGAGCCGGAAGGTGGGCATGGGAACTCCGTAATAAAACGTCAGAACCCCGTCGTGTTTGGGCTCATTTGTTTTGTCTTGACGAGTACTCTGAACCGAAATGATATCCAGGGTCTGATGATGGAGCCGGAAGGTGGGCATGGGAACTCCGTAATAAAACGTCAGAACCCCATCGTGTTTGGGCTCATTTGTTTTGTCTTCCGACGCTTTATTACGGAGTTCCCATGCCCACCTTCCGGCTCCATCATCAGACCCTGGATATCATTTCGGTTCAAAGTATTCGTCAAGACAAAACAAATGAGCCCAAACACGATGGGGTTCCGACGCTTTATTAGGGAGTTCCCATGCCCACCTTCCGGCTCCATCATCAGACCCTGGATATCATTTCGGTTCAGAGTATTCGTCAAGACAAAACAAATGAGCCCAAACACGATGGGGTTCCGACGCTTTATTACGGAGTTCCCATGCCCACCTTCCGGCTCCATCATCAGACCCTGGATATCATTTCGGTTCAGAGTACTCGTCAAGACAAAACAAATGAGCCCAAACACGATGGGGTTCCGACGTTTTATTACGGAGTTCCCATGCCCACCTTCCGGCTCCATCATCAGACCCTGGATATCATTCTGGTTCCGAGTACTCGTCAAGACAAAATAAATGAGCTCAAACACGATGGGGTTCCGTCGTTTTATTACGGAGTTCCCATGGCCACATTCCGGCTCCATCATCAGACCCTAGATATCATTTCGATTCAGAGTACTCGTCAAGACAAAACAAATGAGCCCAAACACGATGGGATTCCGACGTTTTATTACGGAGTTCCCATGCCCACCTTCCGGCTCCATCATCAGACCCTGGATATCATTCTGGTTCAGAGTACTTGTCAAGACAAAATAAATGAGCTCAAACACGATGGGGTTCCGACGTTTTATTACGGAGTTCCCATGGCCACATTCCGGCTCCATCATCAGAACCTGGATATTATTTCGGTTCAGAGTACTCGTCAAGACGAAATAAATGTACTTGCCTCTAATCATTAAATTTATCCAAATTAAATATAAGTATGTATTAGGTAGGTATACCAGTGCATCAGACACTACATCTTTGTCCCTAGACTGACTTTTGCTTTGAAGAGTTTGAACGTTAATTAAACAAAAATATCAATAACGCGGTAATAATATAAGTAACGCCTGACTCAATCAATCAGTTTGATTGAACGTTTTTTTTTTTTGACAGTGACTTCTTTATTGAAAGAAAGTACAGTAAACTAACAAATACATAGAAGATAAAATTTAAATTTCCTAAAACTAAATAAACCTAAAAACTAAATTAAACTACCTAAATTAAAATACCTAAAATACAATAAAAATATTGCAAAAAGAAGAACGTTATTTGTATTATTTAATTTTGCATTCAGTTTGTTCTGTCAGGTAGACAGAATGCTTGTTTGTCACTCGGTAGTATAGAAATACCTGCAAATAATTAATCTAGTTAAAAAATTACTATGTATCATCTTTAAAAACTTAATATCACAAAACAAACAATATTATAATAAAGAGCGTGCGCGCTTCAACACTCAGAATTTAAACTTTCCCGACAAAAATTGAAAATAAATACATCGCGCTATGCGACGCGCTACAAAACACGGAATTTGACCTTGTAAATGCCGGCGCACATCGTCACCACCCCTGCGAGCCCCTCGGCGAGCTCGGCTCGTCGAGAATACCGGTTTTTATTCTCATCAGGAACGTTATCATTTCGTTCTTCATCACTTAGCGATCACCGAAATATTCCGTTCCGTTCCATCAAAATACCGGTTGTAGCACGAACGGAGTAAAATAACGGTATTTCAACGAAATAAAACGGTAATTCGATACCGGTTCCGATCCCTGGATTGAATATGCGACGTGTGGAGACCCGTAGTCTTTCGAGCTTTTTGTTCCACCACGCCGTTGGGTTGTTTGTGGTTGATTCCTTCAACGGGCAGTTCTGCTCATAGGCTTTAATGACGTCGTGCGTCAAGAGCTCTACCGCTATGTTGAGTGAATCAGGTGTTTTTACGACTTTTCGGACGTCCTTTAGATATTCCTCAAGGTTGTCTTTGTAGGCAGCCCAGGAAGTGTCTTTTGGATTTCTACGCACTAGTGGTATTGAGTCTAGTGAGCCTTTAACACCAAAAATGATATGTTTGTGGTCCGACATTGAGTTTTCGCGACTCACATGCCAGTCAGCAAGGCAGCTAGCTACCTTTGGAGTTGCGAATGTTATATCTAATACTTCTTGTCTTGCTCTGGTTACGAAGGTTGGAATACGACCATTGTTCAACAGATGTAGACCGTTAGTAAAGATAAAGTTGGAGAGTAACTCACCTCTTTTGTTGATGCCGGAGCTGCCCCAGATGGTGTGGTGGGCGTTGGCATCGCATCCCACTATCAGTTCCGACTTTTGTGTGTGGGCGTAAGCCACCACTTTAGTCAGTTCTTCGGTGGGGTCGGTATTCTCTCCGGGCAGGTAGGCTGAGCATACGAGTACTTTCAGTGTTCCCCGCCCTTTAAGATCGATGTAGGCAACGACTATGTCGTCACTGCAGAGTTCTGTAACAGGTAAAAAGTTAATGTTTTTGTTGAACACGATGCAGGCTCTTGGTTTAGATCCTTTTTCGTGTACCAAAATCTTACCAGCCTGGTTTAGTCCGGCGACCTTGCCGCTGGCGTTCAACCAAGGTTCTTGTAGGAGGGCGATGTACAGGCCATTTTCGCCGAGGATCTTCTCCGCGACCGCTGAGGCCGCGATGGCGTGGTGGAGATTGGCCTGCAGGAATGTCGCCCCCCTACTCCTTCTTGCGTCTTTAATGGCGTTGGGCATTTCCACGCCCTTGCCTTCCTCCTCGATGCTGTCCTCTACCCCTGGGACGGCCAGCGCCCCTGTTGGCCCCCCTGCCAGGGGGAAACCGCTGCCCCGACGATGTTGAGGGTTGGTGGGAGAGGATCGTACCGGTGGGGTCTGGGCGGACCTTACGAGAGGGTGTTGTGGTGGGGAGGGAGGGGATAGCCGGCCTCGATGGTCCAGGGAGGACCTGCGGGCCGGTTGGGAGAGGAGGGGGGTTTATGGCAGTCGGTGCTGGGGTGATGGAGGATCCAGTTCCAGGCTGTTGGGCCTTGTTCAGGCCCTTTAGCCGGAACTGGACTTCGCGAAAACCGAGGTTTGCCTTAAATTGCGTCCTCTGGAGGGCTTCAACAGATAGGTCGTCGATGGATAGGGTCAGTGTGACCCCGCCCTTTTCGACCTTAGTGTTGTCTGTTGACGATCTTCCAGAGTTCGGTGCGCAGTCCCCGGTTTTGCGCACGTAGGAGAGGCAGACATTGGCCGTTTTGGCGTCTGCCTCGGGAATAAACACCACCCCTATATTTGGCCGCGGTAGCTCATTTTCAGGAATGACCCTGAGGTTGGCTTCCGGCCATGGTTTAAGAGATGGCGTTACGATTTCAAGCCAGGCAATACTTGTATCCTTTATTGGTAAATAAGGAATTAATAGAAAATGAGACATACATGTTATGTTTCCGAAAGAACCTAGATCCTAGAAGAAACTAGATCTACTGCAAAAAGCTAAAATTACATATTTACAATAATTAAAACTGTAAGAAGCAACAATCACAGAAAGCTTTTAAAAATACAATAAAATATGCAAGTAGATCATAAATAAATCTAATACAATGATATGTAGGTATTATGTGCAGTTTTCGATGCAACGTAAAATATAACCTGATTATTTCAACTTTATGTTTTGACTTTGACATTGTTGGCACAATTGGATATGTATGTAGGTAATGTAATCATCTCGAAACATGAATGCCAATAATTTTCTCATACAAAATAATCACAAAATTAAAAAATAACCGACTTTCAATGAACCTATTTTGATAAGAAATGCACGTGGGACTATGAACAATACCCAAATCGCTATATATGTGCCTATAATATTTCAAGAGTTCCCCTTGATTTCTCCAAGATCACATCATCAAATCTTGATTTGATTGCAATTGTACTACCTCAGAGGTATATCCTTTCAAACGATAACTAATAATTTTCTAAATCGGTTCAGCCGTCTTCGAGTAACCGCGTTACAAACATACAGACAAATTGAGAACTGTCCTTCTTTTGAAAGTCGGTTAATTTTTTTTTAATAAAGTTCGCGATGCCCCGGGTCCATCGCGAACTTTATTCAAAAATAATTATAGCATTTGTATAATAGGCTACTTGACAGGTTTCTGAAAAGTCAATCCGATTGTTTAATGATGTCTATTGAGCACTCAGAAAGTGGTATTTTTTAATTCTTTTGTGCATTTTTTCCGAAAAAAACAAATAAAAATGCACTTTTAAAATTAGCCGCCAAAACGGTTTCTCGGACAATATGGCGTCTATGACGACACATGATAGTAAACCGACAAATGTCAACGAGGATCGCATAACGTTCTACCTTTAAAAATAGGATTGACAGATGCTGTCGATGCTGTTTACTATGGTGTGACGTCATCGGCCAATCCAAACCGTTTTCGATAAAATGGCGACAGATAAAAAATAATCAATTTTCATCCGAGTTTTATAAATAAATTATCCATTTATTTTTAGTAATATTGACGTAAATTGGTTTTAATACTTATAATTAATACATATATCCATAATTCTTCCATTATTTTTCACACTGTCAAGTAGCCTATTGCAAACGAAAATGAACGTTAAGTACGTTATCATTTGATTTCGAGTGACAGCTCATAGGCTTTGCGTCGCGAGTAAAGGTTACGAGTGTGTAAGCGTAAGCTAGCCTTGCAAGTTCACCGACAACTTATTGTTGAGATCCGTCGGAGTCGCGGTGGTAAGTATGTGGAAGACAACCGCAACTTGCCTACTCGCACGCCAATTAGTCGGCTCGCGACAGATTGTTACATATTGGCATGGAAATATAATGTATGGAACCATAACGCCTAATAAAACTGAAGTTGAAATTTGCCCCATAACTAGAGCATGCAATACCGGTTTTACTTGTATGGGGCAATACCGAAAAACCGGTTATTCGGTATTGGCCCCATACAAGTAAAAGCCTCCCCTCGTTAGGTAATTGGGTCAATTGCAGAAAAAATTTACCTTTTACTTTTTTTGTCTGATCATCATGTGTCTTATACCATTTTACTCAGAAAAACGAGCACTTTTCATTTATGAAATAAAAAAAGTAGTGCAAAATGTCTCAACTTTTCCATACAAATTTTGAATTTCTCAGTTTCGTTACGCCCAAACTAAATATAGAGGAATATCGTAACGAAACTGAGGAAAAAATAAAATCTCAGTTTCGTTACGATTTTCCCCTATATTACAAAAAAAGTAAAAGGTACATTTTTTCTGCAATTGACCCAATGAGGGTATTTAGAAATCAGAAATCCACCAGCTGGCAGCAGGGTGGCGAAAGGTCTATTTGGCAGTAGATGTCAAAATCAGGTGGTGTGATTGGTGGATCTTGACGCCTACTGTCAAAAAGACCTTTCGCCATCCTGCTGCCAGCTGGTGGGTTTATGATTTCTAAACACCCTCATTCGTCACGTATAAAATTACCGGTCAATCGGTATTTAAGCATATCTAAGACTCTTTGAAGAAATGCTACAGGCCCCGCGCTGGCTTAATCCGGCACTGAGCGAGTGTTACTTGTTCCTGTTCTTGTTGTAGTTGATGGCTAACTGCTTGACAAGCGCACGGTCGCCGTGTTCCCACAGCGCCGTCGTCAGGCCCCCGAGCGAGCCGTCATCGTCGTTGTTCGTCCAGTCCAACAACAGTTTGTAGCGCGCCTGGACACCAATTGAGTAAAGTTGGACGCGTTTATGTGGCCGGTGGCAAACGGAACATCATATTATAAGATACCAGTGGCGTGGCGTTGGAGAAATCCTTGGAGCAGCTTTGACTTAGATTTTCTTTAAGAGCACTAGAATAGGGAATATGCATGATATTTTTTATTTACTTTAATAAAAGCTCATTCATATAAAAAACAGTAGGAAAAAAATATTTTTTGAATAACTATAAAAATAACCAAGATATTACATAACAAAGATTTATCTCTATCTATTTCTCGCAAAACAGAATATAGTATGGAGATTGTATGGCGGCCGTGTGCTATGACGTCATAGTCCATATCGGATCTCTCTCTCTAATCGCTGTCTGATTAGTGCTTTAAAATGTTTATATCTTCCGTATTTCTCGGTTGATTTCAATTTTATTTTGACTGTATGTCATCTTTTTTACGGTATTTTCATATTTTGTTAAGAAAGCTGTTAAAAAAAGATCATGCATATTCCCTATTAAGTGCTGATCTTGCCTAATATTAGGCAAGCCGATGGAATTCGAGTTCTTTTGACGCCACGCCACTTTAAGATACCCAACAATAGATTTGTAGATAAAAACATTGGGGAATGGAGAGACTACATCTAATGAAGAAAAATCGTGATGTTTTACTGATATTATCTTCATATAAGTATAGGTAGTTTCACGTGAGTTGAGGAGAATGATTACACACACAGCTACATGAAGTACTCATTGCAAAAAAGTTAATGAATGAAATGAATGAGTGAGTAAATAAACACAAGGCTATAGTTTAAACAAACTTTTTGGTCTATCTTGCAATTCATTGTTGAATCTGCTATCGGTACGAAAAAAGAACAATAATTTCAAAATCCCGCTGTCATTACATGACAGTGTTGTTGTGTGCGTGGCCTCAACTCTCGTGAAACTACCTATACATGTGGGTGGAAATAATACTATCAGAAATAAGTGCCAATTTATATCACGTGTTCGTCTCTCCTCATATCACAGTTAAGTATTACATAGTACCACGTACAGAAGCTTCTCTCTCTAACATAATTGTCGTTCGGGTCCGACCACCGGACGGAACGCGCCGCATCCGACCGCCTCTCTCTATCGCATAACTTGTACTAACGCGTGCTCTTTTTGGTTACTGGCTAAAGCCCCACTGCAGGGGGCCTCAAGGCCACGCGGCGGGATCGTCGAGTGAGTCACTCCTGCTCATATTTGAATAATCGGCAAGTATATACGTCATGCACTATACTGTACTACACAACGAAATACATCAACGAAATACATCTTATAAGGGTTATTAATTATTATGCAAATGCACGTGATTGCGTCAACGCGTAAATGAATTGAGCAAATACTTTCTAACCGTCTCTTTTTCTCGTATGTTGCGAAACAGTGACTCTGCTCAGAGCAGAATAAGTTTGCTATTTTAGAACAGTGTTTAATTTACGTAATTGTAAAGTTTATCTCATGGAAGTTGGTCGGGAGCGGAGAGTAGACGTGTAGGTCGACCAATCACATTAGTTGAAATACACTTCTTGTCTCCACTTCAATGGAAACAGTGAACACTAATGTGATTGGTCGATCCCTACATGTCTCCTGTCCGCTCCGCTCGTATGGCTTGAACTATGGGCCTTCTACATTTTTTGGCAAATCAAGGAAGAGAAACTTACCTCAGTGACTCCATAATCACGTGTATTTATCTCCATGGTCTCAATGCGGCCTTTCAGGAACCCCAGCGATATGAACAGACTGTGCCAGTTTTTGCCCAGGTTGTTCGATATAAGGTCCAAGTATTCATGTTGTATTGGCTGTAATATATATCATAATCTGGTTATTTTTTGAAAATAACCTAGTACTTACACAGCAGTAACGGACAAATTACGTTTTGCAACTTGTACAAATGAAGCCATTGCTAACTTTAACATGTTGCAATAGAGTTTAAATCCACTTACGAATGTACAATTAACATTGTCTTCGATGGTACCAAGGGAATAGGGTTCAGAATTGCATACATACAACCACCCTAACAAGAAATCCTAATAAATAGGCACATGTTAAGATCAAAATCGGCCCATCCACATCAAAACGCAACTTTAATTTCCTATTAATAAATACAAATAAATAAAAATACTACTCTCATCAATTTTTTATTTTTTTATTTTTGGGTCGAACCAGGTTGCTAGCCAGACCACCCTGAGTTGGGTCGGACTGGGTGGGTGCCGGGGTGCCTGACGTCGAACCAGGACACCTTGTCCGGTGCACCTCGATATGATCAGGCTAGGTGGGGGCTGAACGCCTGGAGTCGAACCAGGTCGTTTGGCCAGAGCCACCTTGACTTTGCAACACTCTCATCAATGAGAGAAGGCCTGTGCCCAGTAGTGGGACGCATATACGCTGATGTTATTGAATATTATTTTTTGTTTTAATTTACGTTATTTTTAAATTTTTAGTGGCGCTGTAAAAATATTGTTTTAACCAAATAGACTTAAGTTTATTTAGTTAAAAGAAAATATTCCAAATCGGTCTAGCCGTTTTCAAGTAATTGGGGAACAAACCTACATAAAAAATTGCTCTTTGTTTTGAAGTCGGTTAAGACTGGAAACTTATTTGTAATAAGAAATGCACAAGAAACTAAGAAAAATACCAAAATCGCTATATATGTGCCCCTAATATTTGAAGAGATCCCTCGATTTGTCTAAGATCCCATCATCAGATCCTGATTTGGTTGCAATGGAATCACCTCGAAAGTATACCCTTTCAAACAAAAAAATAATTTTCAGCCGTTTTTAAGTAATCGGGGAAGAAACCTACATAAACATTTTTTTTCCTTTTTTGAAGTCGGTTAACACTAAAAACTTATTGCTAATAAGAAATGGACGAGAAACTACGACAAATACCGAAATCGCTATATGTGTGCCTCTAATATTTGAAGAGTTCCCTCGGTTTCTTCAAGATCCCATCATCAGATCCTGATTTGGTTGCAATGGGACCAACTCGGAAGTATACCCTTTCAAACGAAAAAAGATTTTTCCAAATCGGTCCAGCCGTCTTCGAGTAATCGCGTAACAAACATACAAAAAAAAACATACAGACGAATAGAGAACCATCCTTCTTTTGGAAGTCGGTTAAAAATTGAAACTAAGACAAAAAATTGCTTTAGTATCAATTTAACGTGGAAACTCATAAACCTTGTGGTGTGGATGGTAAAAACCATAGCTCAGCTATAGGAAATTTATAATAAAGGTAATGAGGACATAATGACTCAAATATAATCTTTGCATTGCATTTGCGGAATGAACGTCATTTTATGATACTACTACGTGATGATTTCTTGAAACACAATATCTGCGAAGTAGTTATATAACAGGCATTACTAATTAACAAGTTGATTAGGAAATGCGTTATGCGTGGGCACAACCTGTCAAATAAATAAAAAAAACAATAGTTGTGAGTCATCAATGTGCAAATCACAGTGTTATTTATATTTTATTTGGTATGTAATGGACACAGCCATTATTGACCTTGCTTTAACAAGGTTTTATATCTATGCAATGTTCGTTTGTAGATTATCAGTGCAATATTATGGCACCATCGAGCTGATCTGATGACAGTGTTGGTATATAGGGACTAGAACTCCCTAATGGTAAATCCTAGTACAATTGAATATGGTATTTATTTACAGTTCCAGCCTAACTATAGGAGTAGGTAAGTGTAAACATGCATGAGCAGAGGGTTCCAATTTTGAAAACACAAAGTGCAGGACCTTACATGACTAAGTATATGGGACCTTTGCAACTATGAAGAAAGATCACCTCTAGTACAAATATGACATGGAACTCTTTGTCATACCATAAATACTATCTGTGCATTTCCATCGTGGGAAACTGACAGGTCCTGTTCTGTCACATGATAAGTGAAGTCACAACTAAATATGTATTGTAGCTGGTTTACATTTTCATTGCCAAGTCCGCTATTTTCATACAAAATGAATCTGATAGCAGCACTCTTACTATCAGATCGCGGAGTGCTGCAGGAGTAGCACTCCGCAATTATGCAGTGCTTCTACTAGTACCAAAGTTTGCTCCCGCAGAGGTTGGTTGGAGCCGAACTTCAGTTTTGCTAGTACTATTACTTATTCTGTGCAAGTAGTGCCATCAACCCATCGCGCAAAATAGGCGCATGTTTGTCGTCGAGTTGCGGAAAACAAGCCCACGTAAACCTATAACCTATACTTATTCTGTGCCTATAGTCTAGGTCTCGGCACTGAATGATGTTTATTATTAGATATCTATTTTAAGGGTGTGAATTCTTACTTTATCCCTAGAGTCCATGAGAAAAGTGATAAGCTTGCACTTTTCCACCTCCTCTTCTTCAGGATCCATGGTCTTCTTGGAAGGGGGTTTGGATAAGCCCATATAGTAGTCGTCACCCCAGCGAACATCTTTAGAATTCACTATGTTTATAACATTACCTGTTGCTGTAACATAAATTATTACATAAGTATAATAAAATGGGGATTATGATTTGGGAGAATACAATTGACATTCTTAGGACCACAGGTTCAATATAAACTTCGTTTTTAGGTGCTGTTTGAATCATTTCATATTAATTGAAAATTGCAGTTGAAAGTTGAAATTGGACCATGTATACTTTTTGAACTGAATAGTTCAGATGTTCCCAAAAGTTTTCAATCTATGGAACATAAACAAGTTTAGTATTTTGCCCCTGCACCCTGAAGAACTAGTCGAAAAATAGGATGCAATGATATTAGGCAGATAAATATAGATTAAAGTTATTCAGTTTACCAAATATATCAAACAAACATCCTTGTGGTTTGGCAAAGTATCTGGACTCTGGACATTGTATGACATTCTCACAGCACCCCTCTTGAATTATTCTGGTGCACAAGGGCATCGCGGCGCACCTTTCATTGTATTGGAATAGTTACCTTGTGTGTTTACTGTGCAGTCACTTTTCCTTTTCTCTTTCTTAAAGGGTTTCCCTTCCTTCTGTTCCTTTTTGTTTGTTCCTTTAAAAAAAGATGGCTTTGGTTTCGGTTTCTTATCTTTCTCTTTCTTCAAATCATCGTCCGGTTCTTCAATGACGATCACTTCGGGGCCTTCGTTACTGGTATCATAATTTTCATTGTTTTCCTCAGCGGTAACATCCGGGTCAACGGGCCGATTCCTTGGGGGCCGCGGCACGGCGTCAGCTTTCAAATTTAGAAAAAAATCCCTGAATCTAGCACTAAGAGTAGTCATTTTTAAGGCCTATCGAAAACAGACAAAGCAACTTCACCGAACAAACTTTGTAGTCCTTGTAAAAGTATGATTGATTATGGATAACACATAAAAAATATATTAGTCGCTAGCTTTTAATCAAATTTTAACACAGTTACAACTTTAAAGCCATTATTTCCACTTTTTGAATGTTATTTGAACATTCAGAAACTTTATTCATATATTTGTTATCACTATTCTGCCGTCATAACGTAAAAAGACACAACTAACATTTTTTTTCGACACTGAGTTATATACATATTCGGAATCAGCGAAATTTACTGATTCCGAATATGTAAAAATCTTGATGTCGAAAAAAAATGTTAGTTGTGTCTTTTTACGTTATGACGGCAGTATTGCACACAGCACAGGTCCTTTGCACAGGTCAAGAAGGAATGCAGTGTTGCCAGATGAAATTTGATAGAAGCAGTAGAAATTTGGCAAGAAAATCAGTAGATTGAGGGAAAAAATCAGTAGCTTAAAAAAAGGTGTAAATATCGTTATCTGAGCTAGTTTTAAGCAATTTCCACACTTGTTTGCCACTCCGTAAGATGTAAAATGTACGGAGAAGCGTAAATCGCCGCTCATATACACTTCATTTGCCAACTTGTTATTTTTTAAGCATGACATTTACACGTTTAAATAAAACAAAAATATAATGAATCATATTCTTCATACATGTTTTGAACAATCGAATCGAAACGATCGGCTCGTTAGCCAACTGATAGTGCATCCCTATCAGTTGGCTAACGAGCCGATCGTTTCGATTACTCAAATTCTATTCCTCAAAAAGATAGTGCCCCAAAAATAAAATTGAAAATGACTTTTGCTACCAATTTTTACTGTCACAAGTAGTGGTGTTGGCACTGACACCGCCATGGAGTAGATTTTGTTTAATTTTATGTATTTAGTAGTGTGGATTTTTATCCATATAAGAAAAGCAGGTAGATTTCCTGAATTTTTAGAAATAAATCAGTAGATCAGTAGATTTATCAAAAATCAGGTAGATCTACTGCTTTATCAGTAGATCTGGCAACACTGAAGGAATGACGTATAGTAATTTAAGTTGCCATATTAAAAACTTTAATTTCTTGAAAATATGACAAAATACCATAGGTTAATCAAAAAAAGGTCCTTATTTCTTGCACATTCAATCACAATGAAGTGTTAATGAGGTATTTTACTACCTGTTTAATTGTTTTATCACTTGTGTATATATTAAACTGAACAAAAATTTACCAAACTGTGCCAAGTTGAAAATAAATAATGAAAGTCGCGATTAAATATTATTATTGCAATCATAAACACATTTCATTTATTTATACATAGTTTTATTAATATTTTTAAAAATATGCAAGACTGAACAGATGGGAAAAGAGTAATTAATTACTAAATAATATTAATATACATAATAATCGTAAAACAGACACAAATATTTGACTGACAATATTATTGGGACGTGACGTTATCCTCAATCGTGCCGTCGTCGCGGGACTGGCTGGGGAATTCCCGACCTTGTGCCTAGAAACCAGTATAATGATTGTAAACGTTGTTGGGACTGTATAAATAAATAAATACAATTTACTTTATTTCTTTTCATTGCGGACAATCACCAAGGAGGAGGGAACACATGATTGAACTGGTTGTTAGGTTTATACCTTTTGTTTTAAACAAAAAACTTATCAATGTCACTGTCATGACAACATCATTTTCAAGTAAATTTCTTTGAATGCCATACAATATTTTGAATATTTTACTTACATATTTAAACTAGTATGTTTAAAAGTGACTACCCACAGTCCACTACGCTATCAAGCCTACTCAAGCGTGGATTCTTCGAAGCTATTTATGCGAAAAGTAACCCTAATTCCAATGAAAGTTCACCGAGACGTTGTAAGGTTGACGAGGCGGGGTCAAAAGATTGGCGTGGTGCGGGCGATGCCCCGCAAGATCGTCAGGAGGCAAGCCCGGCACCACTTCCGTGTGGCCAAGGCTCGTCAGGGAATCGCGGGAAAACCGGCGCCGGCGTCTCCGGTTCCCGTAGCCACCAGCAGCTAGAGCGTGACGCAAATAGCTTGCCTGCCGGTGCCACCAACCCTGGCCTTCTCCGCTACATTCACAACGCGGCCCGCTACAGGATACCCCAGTGTTTCGAAGGCGCTTCCCTCTCTGTAAAGCAAGACACTAAGGATAACTGGATGATCGGCCATACTCTGTCTTTCAGTTCAGTGTCGCCCGGCGGCTATAAGGTTTTAATGTCCTACATGGATAAAGATAAGCCATCTAGACTGCCCTATTTCGTGATGGAAGCTGCCCCGGGCGGGCAGTTAAGCTGCGAGGTCCGTGTAGGCCCCTCTCCTAGTACGCGGGCATCCATAATCGCGCAAATCTCTGATGCCGAACTCTATAGTTTTGAGAGCATTTTCGACGCCTACTTCAATAATTTCACAGCCTCTGTGATTGCTGTCAATCGGGACTTTATTGCTCTTCATTACCTACAGGTAAGTGTTATCTACCGAAGTTTATTTACGAGATAAAGCTGTTTCATTGCTAGAATGACTATAGTACATTACACAATTAGGGTGGTAAAACAAAGAAAGGCCGAGATCGCAGATGTTTGCGGCCCGAGCTGCAGGCGAGGGACGTAAATATGCGATCGAGGGCTTTCTTTATTACCCTCCCGTGTTGTGTACATCATTTTATGTCTAAAGCGGCTTTTTCCGTAAGCGTAGCGTGCAGTAAAAGCCACTTTTTGGCCAGGTGTAACAAAGAATATGATTCTAAAGAAGTCGCGTGCAGCAGCAGAGCGAGCGGGAGCGCGAGCGACTTCGTTCGCGAAGGTGAAATAAGTTAGATGTCCATTTTTTGCTTCAGCTTAGGCAGATAAAAAGTATCCTATGTATTAACCGGAGTAATAATCTACCTGTATACCAAATTTCAAAATATCGGCTCAGTAGTTTTTACATGATGCGTGAACAAACAAATAGATAAACAGACAAAAAAATTCATAAACTACATTTTATTACATAGTTTTAATACTCCCCAGTAAAAATATTTAATAAGTATACAAACATAGTCTTTTTTACTATTTTATTATAGGTATGTATAGATTTAAGTAAACGTACGTACTTAGCTACGATACGAGGCCACCTTTTTTAGTAACATGCTGATAAAAGTAGGGAAATTACCGCTTGGCCATGCTGCTATCAATTGAAGTCAGGATAGGATAGTTGTACTCGTATCTCATTCTCTGAGAGTTTTGCGACGCGTCTCTAATGGAAATATGACTTAACACGTTAACAGTCCTCAATCACTGCTCAGCTCCTGCTGAGTATTCGTGACCCATATATGGGGCACTGGACTGCGAAGGTAGATAAGTATTAAAATTCTTGCAACCATTACAATTTGCGCGCACTTATAGGCGATGACGGAGAACCTGTCATTGGGAGCGGAATTCGTGGCGCGCGGGCACGCGACGGAGCTCAGCTCGGCGTCGATGGCAGCGCGCTACATGACGACGGAGCACTCCGCGAGCGCTACCCTGGGAAACCGAGGCTTGGACCTGTGCTACGCGCGCGCCATCGCGCCGCACCTTACAGTTGCGGGGATGCTCGAGGTGACTGCTTATTCACTAGAGCCGCGACTAGACCCCAGCGTGCAGCGGGGCGGTATCCATACAAGCGGGACGTGCTTGTATGGACATCGCTCGCCGCCCCACAGGGCCGGATTTGGAGGTGTGAAGGCCCTGGGGCAACGAAGGAGCGGAGGCCCCTAACGGACTAATGTAGGCCCTTACTTATTACGGAAGTGTTGTGGAGGCCCGGGGCAGTAGCCCCGCCTGCCCTCCCCCAAATACGGCCCTGCCGCCCCACTGCACGCTTGCATCTTGTCCGCGGCCTTTTTTTGCCACCAAGATGCATCATATTGTGGGCTGCCTGCTCAGCTCTGATTGCCTTAGTCTCAGGTGGCATTCTTTAAAGATTTCCTTGGACCAGTACATCACAAGGGTTTGTACCAGGGGCGTATTTACCCTAGGGCCATGCGGGCCATGGCCCATGGCCCGGTGCGGCCTAACCGCCCCTGGCCGGTTGCATTTTGTTTTGGTTTTGGCGCCATTCAACTAACTTTTACTTCTTCTGGAGCGGCGAAACTTATTGGCCCGGGGCGCCAAATTTCAAAATACGCCCCTGGATTTTACATAGGCACTGGTTAATGAAAATTTTACAAAGAAGACACTTTGTCTTCAGGTTGGCTTTGCGATTCGGCGCGCGGTAGCTACCCTGGCGTACGAGTGGCGCGCGGACGAGTGGACGGTCCGAGGCTCGGCGGACTCGGATGGGCTGGTCGGGGCCACGCTGCAGCGCGCCCTGGGCGGGAAGCACGCCAAGCTGGCTTGCGAGATATCAGCACTACTCAACCACCCTAACAATAAGTTTCGACTCGGTTTCGGAGTAACCGCCGCTGTTGTTTAAACGCCTCGATGTTTACTGATTTGAGTGGAATTTCAGTTTGTAATTTGTAACTTATTCTAGTAACGGTGGAGCAGAGTTTGCTCGGAGCTGGGACGATTGGAAATTAAAGGGGGAGGCCTTTGCCCAGCAGTGGGACACTACGACTATTTATTTTAAAGCTTGTGCCAATGTCAGACGGATAACTTCAAATAGGTAGACAGATTCTTAGACTTAGAGTCAGTAACTAGTTTAATGAATTATTATAGATATATCAGAAAATTGAATTAAATCGACACAGTTTTCTTGTTTTATGTCACTTCGGTTTTAATAACGGCTCTACAAATACTTGGATTAGGTACCTACAGTCCACAAAAACCCTGGTATTCACCTAGAAGATTAGATTTTTCCTATCACTCATAAACTAGAAAATAAATATTAGTTAGCGTGTTTTAAAGTATAGTTACGAATTTGTTATAACAATTGCAAAATTTACTTCAATAGCAATATTCTTCTTAGTACCTAGTCTTCGTTTTTTAGGAAACTCTGTCCACACACAAAGGTAGGTAGTGGTAGTAGCGGTAGTGCCGGTAATATGTCAGTAATTTAGAAAGATCTGATGTCCTCGTAATACATTAACATTCAATAAAATCAGTAAATCAAGGAAGGTGTTGTTTGTAGGTACCGTCAATAATTAATAATTCATATATAATCTACTACTTTTATAAGCGTTTAATAATAATAATGGAGGACAAGTTTATGAATATAAATGTTATCATTTTTTAGATAGTTTTAAAAATAAATAATTTAACTGTACCAATATTCCACTTTTATTTTCAAACCACTCCACCACCAATATCACTTGAATCAGCAAATCTTCTACTCACCGGCTCGAAGAATCACAAAACGCAAAACCATTCGTTACTTAATTTTAAATTCGTACAACACCATCGGGAAGGACTTGCATCAAAAATTCATTGTCAATATAACGATAATGTAGGCGTGCATTACGCTTCGCCACCGTTCCAAGCCGGACTCGCAGCCGAGCGCACCGCGCGTGCGCGGCGCGGGCGGGGCTTGCCAACACGCCCTCACACCCCCACACAACAAAATAAACCTTACATGTCAACTATAGGGGTCGTTATACGGTGATTTGTTCGTAGACAGTCAGTGTGGGCGCAGCGCCGCCTTCGCTGCAGTGTAGTCTGCGAAGCGTGGCGCGAGCGGGCGCGCGTAGCGCTCTCCAGTAATGGTGATGGAGCG
This sequence comes from Eudemis profundana, assembly GCA_947034925.1. Taxonomy (NCBI): domain Eukaryota; kingdom Metazoa; phylum Arthropoda; class Insecta; order Lepidoptera; family Tortricidae; genus Eudemis; species Eudemis profundana. The sequence continues at coordinate 18,424,781 of OX344798.1, forward strand.
ACTGGCGGACTTCGTGAGCAAGTCGCTGGAGGGGGGCGAGGCGCCGGCGCCGCCGCCGGAGCCCGGGGAGCCGGAGGACCCTGATGAGGAGGTGGATATCACGGCGTTGGAGGAGCGGGCGCCGGCCCCCAAGCGGCCCAGGAACTGGCTGCTGTCGCCCGAGCCCGCGCCGCACTGTAAACGCGAGGACGATGACGACCACAAACATGGTGAGTTTCGATGGACATCACGCTTGATGACCGAACGCCCAATGCACCCAAGTGTCCGAAATACTGTAGCTGTCTCCCATACCCATGTCGCACTCTAAACGTGAGGAAGGCGACAACCATAAATTGTGAGTTTCATGGTCGACAATCGACATCACACTAACTAAAGGAACCCATCTGATGCCCGATGCGTCTGACGAACTAGCTGCTGTTTCTAAGCACGCGTATGCATTTGTAAACGCGATGGCAATGACCATTGGTGATCAGAAATTGGTGAGTTTTATAGTGAATATCATCGTAGTAAATCACACTTGATGAGTCCGCGTGATGCCCTACTAAGCGTCTGAAAAGGCTCACACTTGACTAAGTATGAGTCGGACTCGCGCACTGATGGTTCTCTACAAACATGTAGATAGCTCAAGATAAACTGTATTGAGGAACGAACTTAACTTTGTCGTTCGAAAACGATTGTTCCCGTTAGAAAGACCATTATATCCTGTAATATTCAGGTTGATATTGATAGTCGGAACTTACACTTTTTTTTGTTTAGTTACTTCGAAGATAATAGGACAATGGTATTGTTTTGAACGTTTTTCCTCTTAAATCAAAAATTACATGAATAAGAATAAAATAAAAACAGTTTTAGAATATTCAAATTAAGCCCTTTCATTTGATAATTATAATAGCCCTACTTTAAATTTTCCACCTCTCATTTCGGCCTTTTTAGGGTTCCGTGCCAAAATGGTAAAAAAAGGAACCCTTATGGTGCGACTCTGTCTGTCTGTCTGTCCGTTCTACTGATGCTATCGATTTGAAACTTGGAATAGTGTTAAAAGTTGCTTACTCGAGCCTATTGGATAGGAAAAAAATCTTATACCTTTTTTACTTTTTTTTAAAGGGGTCCGAAATGGGATGTGGAAAAACAAAAGTAGAGCTATTATATCGAGTGGGATATCAAATAAAAGGGCTTAATTTGTAGATTCCAAAACCATTTTTGATTTTTTTCTTAATTTTGTACTTTTTGATTTATGACCAAAAACGTTAAAAAAAAAATACCATTCCCCCCTATTATCTTCGAAGTTACTGAACAGAACAATCTGTAATAATTACCAATTATTAATATTAACCTAAATATTACAGGAAAAATAAAACGGTTTTCCTATATTGCAACGTTTTTCAGAAATTTTCAAAAATCGTACACATACTTATTTGCTCCTACTAAGCTAACCACCATACAGTTTTTCTTGAACTATTCACGTATCTACTTACGAGTTTGCACGGAATCCTCGGTGCGCGAGTCCGACTCGCACTTGACCGGTTTTTTTAACCCTTAAATGCATGGTGTATGTACGATGCAGCGTACATAAACAAAAAATAATTCATTTTTGAAAACTAGAAATATTTATTATCTTCTTAAGATTAATTCTGCATGGAAAATGAACGTATTTTCATATTTATGACTCATTTTTGGCAAAATTGTATTTAAAAAAAGTTATTAGAGTTTTTGAGCAAAATGGCGGCAATTTTGAAAGAGCTATACCTATTATATTTAAGGTTTTCGTTGAGTGTGTTTAACGGTTTTTAACAAAATAAGTAATTATTTTTTAGTGTAATGTTGTAGCACATATCATAACGATTAAAAGTTTACTAAATTTAATAAAGTTCTCAGTCTATGAGTAGGTAAACAATATTTGATCATGTAGGATCTAGCCTAGATTTGATTATATGCAAAAATAACCCAAAAAATTGCTATAGTTTTTTTTAATATTTTTCCAGTGTTTATTACGCCATAGGTATCCACGTATTTTTTTTAGTAACAATAAAAAAAATCATGCATTTAAGGGTTAAAATAAAGAAAAAAGGTATCGATAGCAGTAGGCACTAGGTAGTTCCTGAGATATCTGCCTGTGCGAATTGTAGTTTGCGTTTTCATGAACAGCTAAATTACTACCTACTATACATAGTTGGCAGAGCAAGCGCGATGCGAGAGAAACGGGGAGTTTTCTCCGTTTCAGTTTGCGAAGAAAGGCTTTTGTATGTCTGTTCGGTTGTCCGGCAATTTTCCTCTATAGGTCGGATTTCTCAACCGATTCTCGTGAAATTTTGTGAGCTGGTTCGAGCCTCTCACAGAGCTACTATAGTTATATTATTAGGATGTTTTACGCGTTGAACTTTGTGTACAAGTGTTTAAAGAATTCGAACACTTATAACACACCTAACTACTAGTGGCAGTAGTGGCTCTGTGAGCTGTAGACCTCGCTATCCTATCAAATCTGCAGCTTGAAAATTTTCTAAAAACTTAATCACTAAAGATATATTTATAATTATTCGTATCGAACCCGCTCACAAAATTTCACGCAAACAAATGGGACCTGTAGAGGAGAACAGCCGGACACCCAGACAGATATACAAAAGCATTTTTGCCCAAGCTGAAATGGAAAGCATAGCTTACACTTCGCGCTCGCTTGGCCGATACTGTCGATAGCTCGTCCGAAGGCAGGAAGTTCCACTTATGAGCACAGAATAAGTAATAGTACTACGTGCAGAAGTCTCTCTCTAACTAAACTGTCGTTCGGGTCCGATCACCGGACGGAACGCACCGGATCCGACCGTCTCTCTCTATCGCATAACGCGTGTTCTTTCTGGTCGCTGGCTAGGGCCCCTCGCGTTGGCAACAAGGTCGCACGGCGAAATCGAATCCTGTTATGAGTGTGAACCATTGCGAGCCAGAAGGTTGCGGAACCAAAGATCGAACTTCCGTGAAGAGTGGAAGGCGTGTAGGAGCCCAAGGCGTTATCCACTCTACGCAAGCCCAGGAGCCGCATTCTCACCAGGCCAGCTCATTCAGACACTCGCAGCCTTCCCACTTCCCCATCCGTATTCTTCTTTCGTTAACCATTTCCAGGCGAGTTTCTGTGTACTGTGAGGTTTGCATCTGGATATGCCACCTAACAACGTCTCGCGAGACAGACTGTATTCGTTTAAATTCAAATTGTTCTGATCTACAAAATTAGCCAGACGCGCAAGATGTTGTGAGGTGGCATATCCAGCAATGGCGTGGCGTTCATATAACACGATTCCCATCGGCTTTGCCCATATTAAGGCATTGAACCCTTTATTCTTCCCTCTGTCCTAAAGAGTAGGTAAGCTAAGTTGCGGCTGTTCCGGCTTGCCCAAGGATATTTTTGACTGATATTCAGATGCTAACCTCACAGTACTTAGTGCCAGAGTCTGAAAGTATCCCAACGCGGCGGCACCCTCTTTACTCGAGCCCAAGAGCAACCGTTTTTGTTAGCCACATTAATGCTTTCATCCTTTTTCTAATCTAACAGTCTAGGGTTATCTGGTAGAGAATGCCTTTTATGGTTTATGGTTATGGCTTAGCTTTTATTAGTTTTATTTAACTTGCAGTTTGTGTAGGTACATTATGTTTAGAGAAAAAATTCTAAACTGAATTAGGACCCCTTCCTGTCTATTACGTTCGATTTGGCTGAAACTTGGTATGAATACAATTTACGGGATCCTACACTGATAGATGTGTAACTAACTGTAGATATTATACGGTGAAATACGTGTGACCTAATGACGAGGGAGCGTACTTTTAGTGGCGATGACCGGCAAGTGACGTCAACCTATATACAGGCTGATGGAAGTCAAAATGTATGCGTTTGTGTTTTTAGGGTTCCGTACCAAAATGGTAAAAAAGGAACCCTTATGGTGCGACTCTGTCCGTTCGTCTGTCAGGGATCTCAGGGATTACTGCTGCTATCGATTTGAAATTTAGAATAGTTTTAAAAGTCGCTAACCCAAGCCAACTAGATATAAAAAAATCTTATATCTTTTTTACTTTTTTAAAGGGGGCCGAAATGGGAGGTCGATAATTTTAAGTTGTGCTATTATGCCAAGTGGGGTATCAAATGAAAGGACTCGATCTGTAGATTCCAAAACCATTTTAGTTCTTTTTTCTTGATCATGTTCTTTTTGAATTAGAACGAAAAACGTTCAAAAAAATACCATCCCCCCCATCCCATCTTCGAAGTCACTGATCAGAAAAATCTGTAATAATTAGCAATTATTAATATCATCCTAAGTATTACAGGAAAAATATAACGGTTTTCCTAAAGTGCACCGTTTTTTAGAAATTTGCAAAAATCCTAAAACATACTTTATTTGCTCCTACTAAACCAACCACCATACAGTTTTTCTTGAACTATTCACGTATCTACTTAAGAGTTTGTACCTACGGAACCCACGGTGCGCGAATTCGACTCGCATTTGACCGGTTTTATCTGGGGGCACGGCAGTGCCCCCGCCAAGTCGAGCAAAACAAAGGCATTTTTATTTATCTAAATGGAAAATTGGAAATGTTAATCGGATATGCGATTTAATATATACTTATCCCAATTTATATAGGTATTTCATGCTGTTCCTTCTATATCAAAATGCATTTTCGATTATTTTTTTTCCAACTTCCCGTTTAAATAAAAGAGTAAACACAGACGGACACATCCTGATTTATTTCTACCATGGTCACTAACCAATAAAAGTAGTGATATAATTAATTCATAGCTTTTACAATACTTACCGGTCATTTCCGGTAACGATAAATCAAAATAAATCATGGTATGATGTAGCTTGACATCATTTTTACGTCATGCATCGGCACCAAAAGTACGCTCTTTGCTAATAATAATGACACAGTACTTATATACCTACCTACCTATGCTCAATAGGTCATTAGCAATAATGAATGCTTGCGCAAATGAATGTCTACTATAATTTGATCTAGGCGTATTCTTGCCGACGGCAGAGTGCCGGCCGACGGCGCGGCTGCGACGGTTTTCGTTCCCACAGCAATGGAATAATATCTCTCAAACATGCAATGAAATGTTGACATTACGTGCCTTATAATAGGCCGCAAAGTATCTCGTTTCCGGTACGGCTTGACACTTGGTATTTAATGGAATTTCATAGAACATTGCCGGCCTAGGCCTGCAATGTGTTTTTATTTTTTTAATTTCCATTCCACATTTATTTGTGACAAGGCATCACGGCATCAGCCATTAAAAAAACAATAAACGATGTTTGCTATATTTTGCAATTTTATTTATATATAATCGACATCAACATAAGAAATAACACATTATAAACAATTCCCAATAATTTTCCATTGCAAACTTAACTACAAGAACACACATTTAAAATATTTCATCTAAATAATCGCAGTAAAAATGTATACTGAAACAGTTTTTGGAAAGGAAATTGAAAATGTTTCATTCTGTAGAATTACTAGAATGTATTATTAGAATAATTTTTTGTACTTATACTTTAATTTTAGTGGCTGTAGAACATAAAGTTTTTTGGAGTGTTTTTAATTTATTTCATTGCATATTTGAGAAAAGCACTATACATACCTCGGCGTGAAATGGGGTTGCCAGCCTCGTAACTATCTGGGCCTCGTTTCACGAAGCTACAAGTTACAACTTTACACTACACTAGCAACATTGACCAAATCAATCAATGACGTTGCTGTATTTGACCAATGTTGCAAGTGTAGACTTGTAGGTAAATTCGTAACTTGTAGCTTGGTGAAACGAGGCCCAGATAGTTACTAGGCTGGCAACCCCATTTCACGCCGAGGTATGTATTATGTATAGTGCTTTTCTCAAATAAAATCTATATGTACTCGGCTGGCAACCCCTCACTTCCCGGCCTCTGTAGTAATGTACTATTACGTCACATACTATAATAGTGTAGGTATTTTAATAAATAAATTCGAGAGAAAGTACTTTTACGTAATTAAACTGGAAGCGACAGTTAGTTTTCAAAACAAGTATGGATATGTCACTTTAAACATAGGTACTTGTACAAACTCTGCGATACCAATTATTCGCTTGACCATCTAAAATTAAAATGTCTGATTAGACCTATTAAAATTATACTTTTTAGTATTTATGAACACTAATTTTATACCAAATAATTGTTATACGTTTTAATAGTATGCAAATTAAAATATGCGTTTTAAAAATAGGTACATTTTAATATTATACGAATAAACAATTATGCGTAACAACGGTATGCATTGTCAAAATAGAAGTTTTACTGTATGCGTTTTAATATAGACCCGCGGAAAATCCCACTTCATGGCCTGGGGGAAACGTAAAATTTTGTACTTACCACGGGCAGTAGAAGAGAAAGCCTCAGATCGCAGGTATTTGATAGCAGTATAAATACCTGCGACCTGAGACATTCCTTGTTTTACCGTCCTAAGGTAAACGCAGGTATTACCGCCCCCCTTAAGGCAATTTTTAAATTGACCATAATTTTTAAGTAGGTACAGTCATCTGCAGAGATAAGTAGCCCTCCTCTCATACATTCGCAGTATGGTAGGGGGTATACTTATCTCGGGAGCTGACTGTACATACCTATACTGGTTGCGTTCAGATCTAGTTTTTTATATTTATATGCTAGTGTCGAGTATAAGTAATATATTTACGAAGTTTGCTGCTTTAAAATCAAGGACTATCTTGTAAAAAATATTATTTAAAGTGACAAAGTCGATTGTTGTTATTACCGACCCACAAAAATAGCTGTGATGCTATTAACGATCTTTATGCAGCTAATACCGATCGTAACTAAATGAAACAATATGATAGATATAGGATCGGTAATAGCAACCATAAGAAGCTATTACCGATCGTATAACCATCATATGGGTCGGTAATAGCTAACACAAGAAGCTATTACCGATAGTATGTCTGTCGTATGGGTCGGTAATAGCAACCACAAGAAGCTATTACCGATTGTATATCTATCGTAAGGGTCGGTAATAGCAACCAAAAGATGCTATTACCGATCTATGGGTCGAAAATGGAATATGTTAGTACAAACATAAAATGTATTACCGACTTATAAAAAGTAGATATTTTTTACTTTAATTGACCTTCTCACTAGAAAATAGATTGTAACTGCATATGAAAGAAACATGATGTTTCTTTATTTGTTTTTAATGCGGGTAAATTACACCACATTTTTAAGTTACATATATAGATATTATAGATACAAGAAATCAAAGTACACAGAAAAATTAAATGGTACTCATCTGTGGTCCAGACCGGGAATCGAACCCGGCACCTCTGGATTTCCGGCCGAGCGCGAAGTGGTTAAGGCGCTGGGCGACAATAAAGTAAAAGATTTAATTATTTGTATAAATGGCTTAAGCAGAAAACTCAGATGCTTACTTGAACAAACAAGGGCCAGTATGGCACGACCTGCATCCGCGCTGCTCACGCAGAAACTGGCGTGTTTTATCCCTTTTTGGCACTGTTACGCCCACTAAGCTAAGGTAAGCGACTATGATGCTCAAGGAACAAACGCGTGTATAGCTTTAGCTACCTAAAGCTAAAATTGTTTTGGAAACGGAATATTTCGAAGTACTTAAATGGAACGGTGTTACCTGCAGTTTTTCAATAGGGCGTTATTACCTGCGTTTACCTTAGCTAAGTAATGTACGGTCCCTTGAGTTGATGTACAGTCGCGTTCATCATTATCTAAGCAAAGATTGGACCAAAAACATCTGAACAAGACCCTATTGTCAGAAGCATAAAAACTAGATCAGATATTTTTGATCCGTTCTTTGCTCAGATAATGATGAACTTGACTGTACGTACCATTTCGTACCTTGTCATAGTGACATTAACATGGAATCTCTATCGGCTTTCATATTGATTTTCACTGTGACGAGGTTCGAAATGGGACATAAATCAATTTCCTTGACTGTACTATTTCGCAACGGAAAAATCCTGATAATAATACATTATTTATCCTTAGGGAGGTAAAACAAAGAATGTCCATTGCCTTCGGCTCGGGCATCAAATTCCTGCGGTCTGAGGCGACTGAGGCTTTCTTTATTAGCTCCCGTGGTATGTACAAAATTTTACGTCTCCCCCAGGCCAGGAAGTGGGATTTTCCGCACGCGTAGCGTAACAAAAAAGTTATGAGATGTAATGTTAAACAAAGTCAGACCCAGGGGGGTTTCTACAAAACTCGATTTCCACCGATTTGCCTATTATTTGCCCGTGGAGGATTCTATATTTAACAACTATAAAAAGTGTTCCTCCACGGTTAAATACCTAATAGGCAAAGTCGCTGGAAATCGAGTTTTGTGGACATCCCCCCGGTACTGACTTGATTTAACATTACATCTCAAAACTTTTTGTTGCAGAAGAACTGCGTTGCGAGACTTGCATCTTTTTACATGTAATGTTTTTGATGGGATTTAATTTGTTCCTAACGGTTAGTGCTTGAGTCAACACTTCAGCAGTGGGCCCCTTAATAAGGGGATAGAAGTATGTTTTTGAATTGGTGGTCTAATTAATAAATTGAGCCACATAATCAACCCGATGAGTGCTATCGAAGATTGGGACAACACGTCTATTTAGACGTTGCGAACGGGCGGGCAGACAGTTAGTTACCGAGGTATCCGATAAATATATGTTCCGTTTTTTCGTTTGCCAATTTTGATACAGAAAATTCAAAAATAATCGTATTGAGAACCGCTTCCTCTCAAATTATAAAGTCTGTCAAGAAGCTAATAAACATGAACTACGCTTTTCGAACCCATCAAAGGCAATTAATTAAAGCATATCATCGCAGATTAGCGCAGCGCAACACTAGCGCACAATAATGAATAACTCGTTAATGGATCTCCAGGCTTCTCGATCGAATAAATCACGCAGGGTTCCGTTCGATAATTAATCACCGTTCAAGTCGTTAGGCGTCTAAGGAGCTCCGATGGTCCCGGGGCGAAAGGGGAGAGGGTGTGGCCCGGTACCGCCCACACTCGGATAATCCCTCCATTTACATAATTGCCGTATAAAAAGGAGAGCTTCCCAATTTGCTAAATTGCTCTAAACGACTGCTAAACGTATCGCTCGTTCGTCACCGTCTATAAAGCTGTTTCCCGGGTTTGGGACTGCTTACAAGAATTTATTGATGCCAGTTTGTGTTTAGAACCCCTGGTCGAGGTGTCGATGCAAATCGATTCTCATTTGTACAAGCCGGTTGAGCTATAGGTATCCAGGTTAAGATGAGATTGTACCTCGTTGCGATGTCATAGACACATAAACATAGCAGCTCCATCGAGTGGCTAATTTTTAACACCCTCTCCCTCTCAATCTCCGAATTTCACAAACAGAAGAAATCTGAATAAATTAAACTAGTGTTAACTTACTTATTTGTCACAGAAAAATTTGCCGATCACGTGAATAAGTTTATAATTATTTGGATCTCAAAACAACCCCTTCGCATTGGACGTCACAGATAATCTTTACCACTCTTCAAATATTCATAATCAGGGACCGTACTTTTCGTGTCGATGACAGGCAAATGACGTCAACCTACATACAGGCAGGTTTAGTTAAGGTTTTATATTGATTTACCGTTACCGTAAATTACCGGTATTGTTTAAGTTATGAATTATTATTTTTTTACTTTCATTGATTGGTGTCAATGGTAGAAAACATTTTGTAAGTAAAAATGTATACGTCTGTTTTTTCTTTATTTTAACGGAAACTTGGAAATATTAATCGGATATGCGATTTGGCACTATACTTATCCGAATGGGTCCTATTCATGCGGTCCATTCTATATCAAAATGCGTTTCTGATTTATTTTCCAATTTCCTGGTTCTATAAATAAGATAACACAGGCAGACACATCTTGATTTATAAAATGGCTTCTACCATTGACACCAACTAATGAAAGTAGTGATAAAATTAATTCGTAGCTTTTACGATACCGGTAATCTTCGGTAACGACAAATCCATCTAAAACCTAAAGTGAATCATGCTGTAGCTGTATGTAGTTTGACGTCATGTTTACGTCATCGGCACTAAAAGGTATCTATCGCTCCTGTTCATAATATACATATGTTATAACTTTACTCAACTGCCCCTGACTAACTTACATCAGCTTTTTGGCAGAGCAAATTTATTTATGTATGGCACGAACCTACCTGAACCAACATGCTTAAATAAAATTAATAGCACACAGTTACATCAGAATTTATTCAATTTACGCCGATTTAAGATAAAAATAAATTTCGCTCATAAGAAATACCATGAGGGGCAAAATACCCCTAAGATACGAACCCCGGGGGAATTGGCGGTAGGTACTGATTTAAAGTGTTTTTAATAATATTAACACATCTCCGTATGTGGGGGACGGACGCGGCACATTTTACAGAGGATCAACTATAGCTGCAGCATGTAGATAAAGTATAAAGACGAACAACTAGTCCAACGTCGGCAGTTTAGGAGCGCGCGACTCGTATTCACACAGACGCGCGATAGCACGTCTGTGTGAGTGCGATCCATACTGGAGCATTCTTACGCATTCTTAAAACTTTGCTCGTAGTGCTTTCGTACACGGCACGCACACATTCAAGCGCGTGATGTACCTTTTGTAGGAAAAAAAATACTGCTATTATACTGTGATGTAGACCTAGAGTCTAGGTCTACATCACAGTCTAGGTCCTAGACTAAACTGAAGTATTAACAGGCTCCTCCACCGCAAATTATTACGAACTAATGAAAACATTGCTTCATTTTCTTTGGATTCACGAAAAAAGAAAACAGATTTAATAGCTTTCCGTATATAGAATTTAAAAAATCTCAAAAACCCTACTTATATTACGAGTATCCTCCTCTGATCGTCCTCGCCTCCAATCCTAAGTACATATCAAGCTAGAATTGTTCCGGGAATGTTCCCATCTCACAACTTGGGGATATTTCCAAACGGCAAGTTACTAATCAATCTAATCACATTAAAAAAACCACTGTACATATACAAATTGACTTACAATTCAATAACTGCCGAAAGTAATTCATTCAGTGGATTAATTTATACTTTCAAAGCCATACCACCTTACCAACGACGTGCGACCCTAGTCAATAGTCATGTCATTTATTCATGAACAACGTGTTGTTTGTTCCAAATACTTACATACATTTTAAAATAATCAATGACAAAATGTTTTCCTATTTGTAACACTTGCTCAAATAAGTGAGATTGTATAATATAAGTAATTATTAACGTTTTTGTTTTATTTCCTATCATCAGACGTGTCGGATAAGTCGTCGAACGCCATCAACAACGGCGGCGGCAAGCAGCGGCGGTCCCGCACTAACTTCACGCTGGAGCAACTGGGGGAGTTGGAGCGATTGTTCGACGAGACGCACTACCCCGATGCCTTCATGCGAGAGGAGCTGAGCCAGCGCCTTGGGCTCAGCGAGGCGAGAGTGCAGGTAACTGCTTAAGCTTAATGTATGAACTTGATAGATAACTGTAGCATGTAGCAACTGGGCACCTCCTATTGCTACATTTCGAACAAAGCCACTGTTCGAACGTCTTCATGTGAAGGTGGGATTAGATCAAACGAGCGAATGCACATTCAACCCTAATCTAAATTTGTTGTGTGTAAACAGAGACAGAGCATCCTTTCATTGTTCTTCCTTTTTTTGCGAAGATTCTAAGAATGCTCGCTCGCTTGATGTAAACGACGGACGAGATATCCTCTCGAATCTTAGTTCTTGGGTTTCATTCTTGCTCGCTGATATTCGTGTGGTGTAAACGCTGAGAACGAACTTTTGTTTACACTAAAAGATCAAGAATGAATGCTCCACTCTGGTTCTAGCTCTTTGTTAGTTTGGTCTAAACCCACCTTGAGAGGAGCTCAGCTAAGTAGAGTCTTGAATTCAACGAGGCCTCTGTGGGCTCGATGCAATCTTTACACTAGGGCAGGGGTCTCCAAACTTCCAGAGGGTCCTTCCTTTCCCAGAGGGCCAACAGCACAACACCTTTGAAAATGTCGCGCGGGCCACACGACATAGTCGAATCTGGATAGTTCGGTACAGTTCACACACGAACAAAGGTAACCGCTGACCGCAAGCTTAATTCTGTCAAGTAAAGTCACAGTCGGGTCAGTCAAAGAGTCAAAGTCTCGTCAAGTTCAGCTATACGCTGATGATGCGCTGGTCCCAGGTCGCCGCCGAGGCGAATCAAATCGCCGGTCCAGCCGCCAAAATATTTGCGGTTCGCGTCGCGAAAACAATCAGCGCACTTCACAATTAGCACCAACAGTTCGTGCATACAAATTCAGACACAAAAACCACTAGTTCGACATACAAGAGGAAACCGATCGCAGGAGCGCGTTCCTTGTCGCAAATTCCTTTACCGCCCGTGGCACACACAATGTTTTTCATCACACTTATGAGGAAATCTTAATAATATAACCTTACTTACCGCCCTAGATACACAATGTACTATTATGCCAGACCTGGCCATAAAGTAGCTTTTTCATCACACTTGCTCGAAAATTGTGTTTTACACGTAGGTTTTGCGGGCCGTAAATGACCTATTACGCCCTAGGGCGTAATGGTTTCCTTTTTAAATTTGAAACGCTGCGTCTGTTTTACTCTTATTTGTCATGTTCAAAGGAAACGCCAAGTTACTTTTTTAACTTTTATTACTGAAATATTTATTTAAAGATAACTGTTATTGCAAATACATGTAAACACATATTTCTGTAACATTAATTAAATGTTTAAATAGTGTATTTCAGTATTTTGCAAATATAAAATCAAACATTTTAAAGTCTTTACCGCTATGGTTTCCGAACGTGACTTGACATTCGCATTGTCTATGGATATATGTCACTAATGTCACTGTCAGTTTTACAATTTTTATTTAGGTTAAGTAAGGTGATTTTAATCAGATTTCCTCACAAGTGTGATGAAAAACATTGTGTGTGCCACGGGCGGTAAAGGAATTACAAACTTACCGCCCTTGATACACAATGTACTATTACCGCACGCCACGCGTACGGATAAACCCGCTTGCTGGCCAAGTGTGTAATGTAGGTATGCAAATAAATGTGTTATTTAGTGTTCAAAAATTAGCTGGAAAGTAATAAGCACTAGGTGCGCAAAATACAATTTTGCGCACGATTTACAGCTACGAAAAGTACCACTTTTGGATGAAGTGTATTAGTAGTACATTACACAACTAGGGTGGTAATACAAAGAAAGGCCGAGATCACAGAAGTTTGCGGCCCGAGCTGCAAGCGAGGGACGTAAATATGCGATCGAGGGCTTTCTTTATTACCTCCCGTGTTGTGTATATAATTTTATGTCTACACTTGGCCAGAAAGCGGCTTTTTCCGTACGCGCAGCGTGCGGAAAAATCCACTTTATAGCCAGGTGTGGCATAAAATGTATTATTTTACCAAAGAATGTTTAGTTTCAAATCTTGTCAAATAATGGCGCTAACCTTACAGCCCCGATTGCACTTTAATTCTATAATCTATCTATTTTGTTTGTATTGAAGTTCGACCGACTCGAATCACCTTAACGGGGTTTGTTTGAAATCAGACATGTTTCATACATAGGTACGCAATCTCATCACTCACTAGACCCCAAATTGAGTCATAACTTTCATCACTTCACAAAGAGGGTACTTACATTACTTATAACACGTGATATTAATTACCTATACAACGCTCGGACCCCTCCCCTTATTACTAATGCATGTAATTAGCTGTGAGCGTCCAACAAGTGATCTTTATCGGCCATATATCGGCATTATCCCGTCGCGTTAAGTGTCTCGTAAGTGGATAAACGCCCTGACCGGCATGCGTCTTCACTACTGTCAATTGGCTGAGATTTATTGAAATCTGATGCTATTGCACTGAGTGATCTGCGATTTCAGTTGCATGAGACCATTCAAACGTTCCTATTGTGATTTTTTTAGAATCATTATTTTCTTATTGATTTTAAACACGAGGGTCGTTTTCAAAAAATATGCCCTTAGTTAAGGGATTAATTTAACAACATGTTAATCTTGTTCCTTTGTGTAACGAAATTTACCATACAATTTATAGCGCGTTACACAAAGGAACAAACAAAATTAACATTTTGCTAAATTAAGACCTAACTACGGACACTAGTTTTGAAAACGACCCACAATCGTTAATTCTGCCGTTTTAATGTAATAAATAAAATGGTAGCAGTTGTTTCATTATGATTATGATTACATTTTTCAGTTTTTTTTTTGTATTAGAATCCTAAGGATGTGGGATTATGATTAATATTAATGGTACATTTTTTGAAATACTGCTTAATTTATAACGGAATTAGAATATAAGCTGAAGAGTAGTGATACAAGCTAGGTATGTTTGCTATGTTGAGCAATAATGTATTTATCTTATCTTATCACGCTAACTAGCTAAAACTTAAGTTTAAATTTATTGTTATTAATTACAGTTATATGTGCAAATTAATTTCATGCAAATGAAGTTTTTTTAAATGTTCCTTTTATCATTTTTAAATAAGGTGATAAAGTAGAGTAAGAGGGTGAAAGTGCTCTAAGTAGGTATACTTACATACGAGTAAGTAGGTATTTACTCACATTTTATGTTATCCTAAGTGAATACAAAAATAAATTACCTATGACGATTTAGTAGATTTATCTCAACCACAGCATTATACCCGATATGCCTCAATCGACAATAATATACATACAGTTATACAGAGGCACTAGACAGACATACGAATTAGCCTGATTAAATTAAGACCTGAAGCAAGAATTTTACATAAACAGGGTTCGTTTGTTTGTCTGTCGTTTAGCGTTGTCTAATGTAATCAACGCTAATGAATGCGCCCCTAGTTAGCGTATTGGTCGGCTCGACTGTACTGTTTGTGTACACTCGGTCACATTATTGTGCCACAAATATATGTGAAATGCATCAAAGCGACAATAAATTTCTTTTTCTTTTTGTGATATTTAAATACTTATAAATATAACGCAGTATAGCTGAATGACAGGGACACTATTCAAAAACGGTTTATTTTTATAATATTAATTCTGAGTTGAAAGCCCACTTTATCAGCCCGAAGTTAGCAATTGATGCTTAAAAAAAATTACCCCAGCAAGGAGACAAACCAGAAAGATATAAGTATAGAAATTAAATAAATAAAATTAATTAAATAGGTATAGGAAATATGCAAAAAAACATATAACTCCGCATAGTTTTCATCATAAATTATTGTATTACCTATACATTTTTATAAGATTTTCGCAATACAGATCCGCAGATGCTGTAAAAGAAAAAAAAAACATATTTATAATCAGTCCATGTCCATCAGTAGAATAGAACACATAAACAAGCAGCATAATTAATTAACCCAATATACTTATTAGTTGATATTTGAATATTTCATTGGCATTCCGGCCAGCGTGCATGTTGTAGACAGATTCGTTTAAAACCAAATGTTAGCACAGGTTCGGGCAAGGTTGATGTTTGTCCAAAATTACGACCACTTAGTTTTGTTGTTATTTCATCAGTTTCGCCACTAAACCAATTAAGAGACGTATTCTATTTTCAACTCATTTGGCATTTAACGGTAATTTCAGTGACATATACTGCGGTGTCATCATTAATGTCGAAGTCTTGGGACCATGACAGTGGTGATGCATAATATGTTCAGATATCTGGTAGACGTCGTGGTTGTCAACCAAATACTCGGAAATATCATACAGAACACTTAAGACATTAGGGCCATTCTTAAAAAAACCGGACAAGTGCGAGTTAGACTCGCGTGAAGAGGGTTCCGTACGTTCAAAACAATATAAAACAATTATACTTTATTGCACAGACTTCTTATAGGTTTTCCTGTAATCTATAGGTGGGTCATACAGAAAATCGATAAAAAAAGTGTTCATGTTGCATTAAAATTCAGTTTTGACCAATTCAAAGTTTAATGTTTTTTTTATTGAATATTTCTCTTCAAGACAATTCATTTTTGAATATTTTAATAGCAACAACATATGATAACATAAGATAAATATTAATTATTTTGCAAAAAGTCTCCTTCTGTGGACTGTTACACGGTGAGGTATTTTTCTTTAAGTACTCATTAAAATTATGTAATCGTCATTATTCTTTTTAATTTGCATGGATTGCGATGAACAATCCATTCAGTTAGCCACTACTGGTAATAGAAAAAAATATATATGTCTACGTTCGTTAAAAAAGTTAATACTTTACCTGTTATACACTTTTGAATCTTTTCTGTGGGCAAAATAAATCTGTTACAAAAGTCAGACGTGTGATCCTATCCGTATTTTTTTTTGCATTGGCAACACCAGCAGTCTTGTTGATACTTTGCCATAGTTTGTTGGATGTGAACACGCATAATACGTTAAAAAAAAATTTTTAATTTGAAAATAGTGATGTAAAAGATCGGTGCGTCTTTCCTGTTCATCGTATATATCGGTAAATGGTAAAATGAAAAATTACTTATGCACTGGCCCTTAAATATCATAGGGAGTATTTATTGCATATCTAACTAAACTAAATCTAACCTAAAATTTGATCGAGATAAAATTAATTTTTGAATGTACCGTCTCTTCTGTGGCCATCTTTCCTGTGTCCAATAAGTCCACAGAAGAGATTAATGTCCACAGAAGTGACATATTTATATTTATTTATACTCTTTAGATCAATTTTAGATAAGGGACAAATCATGTGATCATTCTAAAGTATTTCAACTCGACACTCCCAAAGTAAAAGCTATCCTACTACTTTAATAATTGTTTTTGTTATCTTCTGTGGCCAATATGATCTCTTGTATGGTATGTCCACAGAAGAAGATGTCACATCTGTGTAAGTTTAAGAATTTTATTTATGTTTTTATAAATACTATACTTACAGTTAAATAATTGTAATGGGATACAAATGATACACAAAACAATCACTTTATCCCAAATGTTTCAGATTTAGTGTATCGAGCTACATTTGATAGCAACATTTGCTATCTTATATGGACAAATTTGATCTCTCCTGTAGTACGACCACAGATCAAGACGTCAATTCTGTGTACATTTAAGAATTATTTTTTTATTCCTTATTCACTCAAATTAAGCAAAATATATTATTATTATAACAACCAGCATACACTTAAGAAGTATTTCAATCATATTGACTTAACATACATCGTCCTCTACTATATAAGTGAGTTACTTTAGTGATCTTCTGTAGCCATGCTTAATCTCTGCTGTGGACGTACAAGAACAAAAATACCACTTTTCACCTTTAAATTTAGAGACTGATCTGTGTCTGTATTTTTACTGAACAGTTTTGAACATAAGTAATTAATAAAATAAGTTTGATTAAGATCTGAGTGCTTTTCATTTTTTCAAGTTTCATTTTTCTTATTTCTGTATGACCCAGGTGTAGGACTATTTTCCATATTTTTTTCAAAATTCTACGTCCAATAGATTCGGAGGTAGGGGGGGAATGGTCATTTTTTGCCTATTTTCTTAAATAACTTCAAAACTATTAATATAAAAAATATATTTGAGATTCGCACAATGAGCCCTTTCATTTAATATGTCACACGATATAGCTCGCTAACTTTTTCTTTTTAATTTTCTAGTTGACCCCCCAAAAGTGGCCCCCATGATTAAAATTTATATATTTTAGTGACATGTCCGTGTTTGGGTCATTAACCTTAATATATGTACCAAATTTCAACTCAATCGGACCGGTACTTTCGGAGCAAATTGGCTGTGACAGACAGATAGACAGACAGACACACGAGTGATCCTATAAATAATTGTTCCGTTTTTTCCTTTTGCGGTACGAAACCCTGAAAAGATGTCGGGGTTATTTTAACAAAAAATTAATCTTGTTCCTTTGTGTAACAAAAGTTACCATACAATTTTGATGGATAATTTTCGTTACACAAAGGAACAAGATTAACATTTTGTTTAATTAACCCTTAACTACACTTTTTTTAAGACGACCCATTAATTACGCCACCGAAGTCATGGCACTGATATCACCGGAGAAATTATGTAACAGACGCCAATTTTCCTAGTAACATTTTGAGTTCGCTGTATGTGGGGCCTCTGTCCTGGACTGTTTATGGACCTCTAACATCCCCTAAAGAACAGCAATGGTTTAGGCTGTATTGTATGTAGTCTATCAGTAAGCTCAATCATGATAGCGTTTAAAGGTCACTCTACCAAATTCTTAATTTGGTAGAGTGACCTTTAAACGCTACCAAATTCTTAATTTGGTAGAGTGACCTTTAAACGCTACCAAATTCTTAATTTGGTAGAGTGGGGTTAGAATGTGCATTCGCTCGTTTGGTCTAAAACCTTAATATGAGCAAATTAAAATCTGTAAAATTGTGATATATGTGTAATGGTAGCTGTAGCCATTTTCAAGTTTATCGGAAAACGAGGGGTTTTATAAATTTGACGTGCGGTGTATAATATATATCTGTGGTTTTGTGTGTATGTCTTTGGCATCGTAGAGCTTAAACGGGTAAACCGAATTTGATTTCGTATTTTTGTTTAAAAGGTGATTTCCAGGCATCGGATTCTAGGGGGCAAACGCCAAACCGGTACACACACACAGACACAAGTAGGATAGACGATTTTTTTATCGACATTTATGGATATCGATATTTTTGCTTTCGATTTGTTCTTCCTATACGTTCTACAATTAAATATTCCTTGCAAGACACTGACATTACTCGTATTCCTATTTTTTTTTTCTTTTTTATGGAATGGTATATTTGTTTAAAAAAAGGTCCGTGACAAATAACGCTAATCCATTAAAATGACAGCTGTTAAGTTAATGTAATCATCACTCATACTTAAAATAAAACACAAAGTTGGGTATGTTTACTAGTTTAGGCGGAAAGCATCGTAGGTATACGATGTATCGACGAATATCGATATGAGAGCTCTCTACTTACCTTTCTATTTTGTACCAAAAACTTAAATATCTTAATGTCACAAATATCGATATCCATAAATGTCGATAAAAAAATCGTCTATCTCTAGTACCTGTCAGGCGTTTGCCCCCTAGAATCCGTGTCTGGCTAATTTCATCGAGACCGTTCTTAGCTAGGTTTCATCAAAATAGGTTCAGCTGTTTATGAGATACTCTAATTTGAAATTAAGAGGTGTTTCCGTAATGATATTCTTCAAACGGCATTTAATTCGCAAAATTAAGCCCCTTATTTGTTTATCTTCTTGCCGGGGCCTCCGACTACGAACGACTGACGGCATACTCGAAACGGTCTCTAAATGAAAAAATTGCAATTTGTCTGTGCCTGGTAAACTAAAACCTAAGATTCTTGTTTTAGACTTTTTCGTAGTCGGGTTTTAGTTTTTAACTTTATTTTATCTTAAAAATATAAAGGATCAATAGATAGGTACCTATGTTGTTTTTATTCCATAGAAATATAAAGAGGGTTATTGTTTGCTTCCATGGCATCAGTTATGTCTAAAATATGTTTTATTTCATAGCTTGATACTTACATTTTGTTTGCGCGAAATGATATGAGAAGTATCAAAAAGCCAGAATTAACGTGGAATTCGGCCTTTAAGGTTAACGCCATCTATTAGCACGTTTTTTATTAAAATTATATACATTTTTTGGGATTTTTGAGAGTTATCATGTCATTTCGCGCAAATAAAATGTACTTATCACGCTATAAAATAAAACACATTTCAAACATAATCGATACCGTGGAAGCAAACAATGACCCTCATTATGCTGTATGGAAAACCACCCGAATCGAATCACCTTAATTATAAAAATCTGGCTTTCAGTGAATGCTTATAGGCATGGGATAATTTATTAGAAACATATCGATATCGATAGCTGTCAAATTAAATCGGAAACTAGAGTGCAACTACGATAACTGTGCAGAGCGAAACATGGCAATACCTCCATTTAAAAGTCACATTTTCATAGAAATTTTACTTTTAAACGGAGGTGTTACAATGTTCCGCTCTGCAAAGTTATCGTAGTCACACTCTAGTCAATTCGGCCTATGAGATATGACAATACTTATACTAAATGCTGCACGGCTGGTACAATCGAACACACTGTTAACTGTACATTTGTAAACGAATGTCAACTTTATTGCGACGTGTTAAAGTCTATGGGTGGTCAGTTAACAGTGGCTTCGTTTGTACAGTGACGTCTAAAATTATGTATACATTTCGGACCTTATGTCTGTGGAGTAAGATTCATAATAGTATACATATTTTTGGACATGGCCGTACGTGTAGTGGCATACCCCACGACGCAATCAGCCTGACGCGTGCCCTCTCGCTAATGCGGTTACACTATTTGCCCACCGTACATGCAACACTATATGACACATGTCAAACTAATTTGAACCATAAGCGATACGAACAAGGTCTAATATCGTGTGGCGACCGCTTGTGCATTGCATGCCTGGCATAATACAATTACCCGACAACCAGCGGGTTGAGATTACATTGCTGTTTGTTTTGGTGATTACGAATTTGACTAAATTTTAACCGTTGGTATCACAGTGAACGCAAACATCACATAATACCTAATTATAACTAGTTCAAGTACCTACTTATTCAAGTATTACTTACTATTATGACTTCAAACGGTCGATGGTTAAGTTCATAATCAGAGAAGATATTAAGGTCGTTGTACATATAATTATATACCTACCTAACACTAAAAAAAATAGTTACTCATTAGTCCAGGAAACGAGGAGATTCTTTGTATGGAGACCTCGGAATAATTCCTCTGTCGCTGAAACTTTGCAGTGTGCTAAAGTAGGGTATAAAGCATACGTTTGACAAATTATCTAGGATTTTTGATATTTCGAAGTTAGGTATTTCTGCCAAAACATGAAAATCGCTTATAACTGCTTGTGGAAAATTCCTCCGTCCGAAATTCCATCGGTATATGATATTATATATTAATAAGAGTATATATTATCATTATCTAGGAAAATTTCGATTTCGAATAGGTAGAAATTTTAAAATACCTATTTTGCATCATAACTTCTTCAGGAAAATTGCTCCGTCAATATTTATTTTTTTATATGCCCTAAATTCTTTAAATATATCCATTTTCACAATTATCTAGGAAATTTTCCTCATCGATCACACCTTTACAGATTTTCGGCAATAACTCATGGGGAAAAATTGCTCCGTCAATTTTTATTTTTTTATATGCCCTAAATCCTTTAAATATATCGCTTTTCACAATTATCTAGGAAATTCTCCTTATCGATCACACCTTACAGATTTTCCGCAATAACTCACTGGGAAAAACTCCTCCGTCCATTTGTATGAAATTAACTTATTAGACACAGAACATAAAAATATAATATAATTGTGTATTATCCAGTAAATTTTCGCCCTTAAACATTAACTTTCGAATATCGCAATATAATGAACAATATTTAAAAAGCGCGCTTTCAAACAACACCGAGCGCGTAGTGCGGGAGTGGGGTAACCCCGCCCGCACCGTCAAGTTTTCCGTGCCCATTGAGTTATTATGTATACTAGAGTGGGCACCTCAACTTGATTTCTTGTAAAACCTGTTTGAGCCGATCGGCACAAACACGCTTAGTCTGTGCCGGACGGCTGCGGTAGCTGGATGCATTGGAGTGAAAAATAATTACGTCTAAATATGCCGTCATGTGTAGTGAGGTACTGTACAAACTGCTCAGGAAAATCAAATAAAAGTCAAGGAGTGACTTTTCACACGTAAGTTTACTGCATTTTCGTTTAATCACGCTTAATTTAATAATTTTTGAATCAATTTAAACTCGGCAGTCGCGCCATGTGGTGGCGGCCATGTTTTGTTGAAATCAAAGAGTAAAAAAAAAGGTTTACACAGACGTGACAATATCGAGGTGTTATGTTAATATAGATAATGAAATTATTTTGAAGTTCCCTATCGGATATTAAATTTTATATTATTCGATTTTTTTTTTATTTTATATTATGGGACAATCTTACACAAATCGACCTAGTCTCACAGTAAGCTCAATAAGGCTTCTGTTGTTGGTCCTAGGCGACGACATATACAGGGTGTCCCTAAACTATGAAGGGAAAGTACCTCAAATATTGGAGATAGGATATTTTACTGAAAGGACACTTTATTTTATTTTTAAAAGTAAGTAATACTGCATTCAAAGATTTTTTTAAAAATTACTTGTTTTGTATGGGAAATAATTTTCTTAACCCTTAAATGGACACATGTGTTTCCCCTGCTGTTTTTTTTTTTGAAATCCTGATTATAGTTTTGTATTTGGGGAGGAAAATAATTTTTTTTTCGTAATTGTCAATAATTTATAATTTTTTTATGATTTTCAGCATGTCACTTAAAAAGGACATTGCCCGTTTATGTGTTAACTATGCGTACTCGAGATCTGTCACACAGGACGGACATTGCCCATTTAACCTAATGAAATATTCTTAGGACACAAACAATGAAATTAATAAAAATTATATGTAATCACAGCTTTTGAGATCACGACTCATGTTTATTATATAGGAAACATTTACCTTCCACATATACATACGTTCTTATTATTAAACTTGCAAAACAATGAAATCATTATCATGCTTCTCAAAAAAAATCTAAACATAAACTAGTCTTTTCCCTTTCGGAATATAAGAAAACAAATAAATATAAAATAAGCTTATATTACCGCCTGTACTTTTTTGTACAATCGCAAACTGTATGTGTACGTCAGAACTAATGAAATGAACCCAAACACGGTGAATTTATCTTATGTGAATTTAGATCATCATACCGTCTGGTTCCACCATATTCATGCAAAATTTCAGTTCCATCGGTTGAAGATATCTTCTACAAAATTGAGTTGCAAGATTCGATCTGAACAAACATAGTTACATACATACACACATACTTACATGCTTACATACATAGATTGCGCCAGTGGCATGGCAGATGCGATCGGCTCAAATCTGAGGTCGTTGCTCTAGTAATGTTCAATAGCCAGCTTCCTTACAATACCCATGAGCATCTCTATCATCATTATTTCAGGCATAGGACGTCCACTGCTGGACACAGGCTTCCTCAATAGATTTCCAGATGGACCGGATATTATATGGGCATATATGATGGGCATCCAGCGAGTCCCTGCAATCCTAACCAGGTCATCCGAGCACCTGGCAGGTGGCCGTCCCACGCTGCGCTTACCAGTACGTGGTCTTCACTCGAGAACCTTTCTGCCCCAACGGCCATCGGTTCTTCGATCTATGTGCCCTGTCCATATCCATTTCAGTATGCTTACCCGGTTTGCTATATCGGTGACCTTAGTTCGTCTACAAATCTCCTCATTTCTGATTGGATCACGCAGAGATCCCGAGCACAGCCCTTTCCATCGCTCGCTGAGTAACTCTGAGCTTCCTTAAGTGGCCCATAGTTATAGACCACGTCTCGGCTCTGTAGGTCATCACCGGTAATGCACAGGTTGAAGACTTTCATCTTCAAGCACTGAGGTATCTCGGACGAGAAGATACTTTGCCGTTTCCCAAACGCTGCCCATCCGAGTTCGATCCGTCGATCCGTCGGTATGTGATCTCTTTCTCGCAGTTGGACCTACCTAGCTTGATTGTTTGTCCTAGATAGACGTATTCGTCGACAACTTCGAGGACCGAGATACAATGCAATACTGTGGTGGGCGCTACATGGACATTCGACACGATCTTCATCTTGTCCATGTTCATCTTAAGGCCCACCTGTTAGAATACTCTGTTGAGATCTTCGAGCATTGTATTGTGTCTCTGCCACGATATCGTCGGTAAACTGAAGGTGCGTGATGTAATCGCCATTAATTCTGGTGCCAAGTCCTTGCAATTCCAAGAGCTTGAAGGCGTCTTCCATTGCTTTGGTGAAGAGCTTTGGAGATATCATATCTCCTTGTCTCACACCCCTCTGCAACAGAATCGCCTCCATACACTGGTATAGTACTTGGACCGACATAATGGCGTTGTTGTGCACATCTCTCAGTTAATTCGGTATTGCTGGAGCGACTATAGTACTGCCCATGTCTCGACAGAATAGTAAGTAAGCAGTGGACTTTGTCCGTTATAAGTGACAAATAACTTTTAAGGGATCATAGGCAAAGTCCGTTATAAATGACATATGTTCAAATCACTACTTTTAGGGAACGTGGGCAATGTCCGTTATAAAGGACAAACATTAAAATCACAACTTTAAGGTATTACGGGCAATGTCCGTTTTAAGTGACACTCTGATTATTTCAAGCATCATGAAGAAATTACAGATCATTTTAGCAAAATAACTACTTTATACTGTTATTACAACTTATTTACACAATAAAATAACATAAATCCTAGTAATACTTACGAAAAAAATGTTTTGACGATGAGCCTACACCGTTTCGGTCGTTATACTTTTAGGAATGCTTGCTCCTTGTCACGCGTCGCGTGCGCACGGCTTCTCGATACGCAAGGAGGAAAGGGGATAGCCTAACGAACGTCACGTGACACTTGAACCGCGCGGAAGTTCGTTCAAATTTGAATTGTGTGCGTTTTATTGGTATGTCCTTTAAAACGGACAAAATCCATTTAAGGGTTAACATTTAAATCAAATATTTTACGCTATTCCTCTCTTTTGGGATACTATGTTACTTAAGAGGAATTATTTGTTTTTAACCACTCTTTTGATTGTCATCTTAAAAATATGGGGTGTTGTTTTTTCACATTTGAGTCGGTTCGATTCTCCGACGAAGCAAGTCATTTTTAGAAAATCTTTGAATGCAGTATGTCTTACTTTGAAAAATAAAATAATGTTCCCTTTCAGCAAAACATCCTATCTACAATATTTGAGATACTTTTCCTTGATGTGCCATAATCTTGGACACCCAGTATAATAAATAGATATATATAAATGTTTAAATACATAGAAAACATCCATAACTCAGGTACAAATATCTGTGATAAGCACACAAATAAATGGCCTGACCAGGATTTGAACCCGGGACCTCCTGCTTCGTAGGCTGGGTCACTACCGACTGGGCTAGAAAGCCGTTATTAAATGAAATATTTATTTTTGCCCGACTACGGAAAAAAGGTTATTTTTATTAACACAACATTTATTCAAGGTTTCCTCGGCCGGACCATGAAAAAAAGAGAGGCATGGATTAATATTTATTTTGTTATATTATATCTACACCCATGTCCCTTCTATTCTACGGCTTCTATTTTAATCTATACAGGGATCAACATCGCGACAAAAACGTCATAAGCGCCGTGTAAATCATCTATCCGTCCGTCCGTCGGTTACACGCAGATATCTCCAGATGTACTGAATAATATAGAAAAAAGTTTAAAAAAGCTTTTATTTATCAAATTGCCTACAAATTACAATTCAAATGACTTTGTTAATCATAAATTCATAAAAGTTTAGTTGTATTATATGTACAGGTATAATTTTTTCTAAATGAACTAAGAAGAAGAGAATAAACTTTAAATTAAATCAAATCACAAGATTTACATGATATAAAAAGCTTGTCGCGAGATTCCTTAGAATTACTCATATCGAGCTCATGATCATATCGATAGGTACATATTGTATTCATGCATAAAGCTTCTATATCATATAAATCATGTGATTTGATTTAATTTAAAGTTTATTTTCTTCTATTTAGGTCATTTAAATAAAAAAAAATCAAGGGGGGCGGGAGGGTCGTGTCGTCGTCGTCGGTACGAAGAACGATGATGAGCTGCGAGCGGGTATGCGGGCGGGGCGACGCGGCGTCGGCGGTGCGGCGGCGGTGGCCTTGTAGGCTTGTAGTTCTTCTCCACTCCCCGCAGTCCTCCCGCACCCCGCGCTCGGTGCTGTTCGAAAGCGCGCTTTTTAAAAATAGTTTATTATATCTGTACTATACTGATAATACACAATTATTTTGATGTTCTGTGTCTAATAAGTTAATAAAAATGGACGGAGGAATTTTTCCCAGTGAGTTATTGCCGAAAATCTGTAAGGTGTGATCGATAAGGAGAATTTCCTAGATAATTGTGAAAAGCGATATCTTAAAATAATTTAGGGCATATAAAAAATTAAAAATTGACGGAGCAATTTTTCCCAGTGAGTTATTGCCGAAAATCTGTAAGGTGTGATCGATAAGGAGAACTTCCTAGATAATTGTGAAAAGCGATATATTTAAAGGATTTAGGGCATATAAAAAAATAAAAATTGACGGAGCAATTTTTCCCCATGAGTTATTGCCGAAAATCTGTAAAGGTGTGATCGATGAGGAAAATTTCCTAGATAATTGTGAAAATGGATATATTTAAAGGATTTAGGGCATATAAAAAAATAAATATTGACGGAGCAATTTTCCTGAAGAAGTTATGATGCAAAATAGGTATTTTAAAATTTCTACCTATTCGAAATCGAAATTTTCCTAGATAATGATAATATATACTCTTATTAATATATAATATCATATACCGATGGAATTTCGGACGGAGGAATTTTCCACAAGCAGTTATAAGCGATTTTCATGTTTTGGCAGAAATACCTAACTTCGAAATATCAAAAATCCTAGATAATTTGTCAAACGTATGCTTTATACCCTACTTTATCACACTGCAAAGTTTCAGCGACAGAGGAATTATTCCGAGGTGAAATGCTTCATTAATCGGACTACATCTAGATCAGCGATCGGCAACCTGCGGCCCGCGGGCCGCATGCGGCGCGTGAACCGCTCACTTGCGGACCTATATTCCGGTTTGTATTGCGGTTAATATATTCCGAATAGTCTAGAATCACAAATTATTAACAAAGTGCGGTCCGCGTCACGTTCCTTAGCTACTATGTGGTCCTTGGCTGCTAAGCGGTTGCCGACCGCTGATCTAGATCAATAACAAAATCGACTTTTTTGGAATCCGTTAGTCATGTAAATAGGCGAAGTAATAAATACACAACAATAAAAAACGGCGAAGCAGGCGGTTTTGTAATCTTGCCTTGTCTTGAGTCTTCTTTGCCCGTTGACAAGTGCTACGAACCTCTACGAATTCGTAGCTGTCTACGAGTCCGCACAGTCAAGCCGTCTATCTAGGTTCAGTATTAGATAAGGTAAACGTCTTAGTGCGCGACACGCTATTAATGCCCAATAGTCGACACCTACTGTCACCTCTATTGCTAATGACATAAGGTCTCTGCCCATTACACCGTATCATACCATGATCGTACTATGAACGTTTCCGGGAAAATAAATATACTTTGTATTGAAAAGTATGAGACTATGGCCACTACTAACACGTTCCGTCACCGACCGGCATTTGTCATACCGTGTCTGATACGTTCATAGTACGGTCATAGTATGATACGGTGTAGTGGGCAGAGACCTTTAACCTCCTACCTATGATGCAAAATTGACAATGAAATTTGAATCTACATGACATGGAAATCATGGAATAGAGATACATTTATTTTTTTCAGGTTTCAAAATAAACAAAACAAATGCAACTGTATTGTTTTTGATACTGATTTAAATTGCATTGAAATACATATGTCTTTTTCACAGGACATATGTAGGCAGGAGGCTTACATTCAAGATGGCAACTACTGGGTCAGTGTCGAGCACTCGAACGTATAGGTACCTTACTAGATGTCACCCGACGATTTCGTTCGCGTGAATTTCCGACTTTACAAACAAATTTTCATCCCACGTTTCAACCCTTTAGGGGTCGCATATTGAAAATTTCTGTCTTAGTCACGAAACTGTTTTATACATATGTAGGTACGTATGTATAATATATGTATTGTTATTTTAACAATAAGATGGTTTTTCATACTATTATCTACTTTTTGATAAGTTGATAACTATCAAACATGTTATATTTTAGATTTTAGGGCATTTTTCGGAACTTTTAAGGACCCTGTCGTTAAAACCCACAAAAATTCTTGTTATATTTGCTGTTCGCAGGTCTGGTTTCAGAATCGACGCGCCAAGTGCCGGAAACACGAGAGCCAAATGCATAAAGGTTTGTACAATTCGTCACTGGGCCTGCATGTCACTAAGTATGGGATTTTTTTGATTTTTAGTTTTTTTATGCTGGAGCATACGTATATTGATATAAGTTTCAACTTGGCATGAAATACCAAAATTCTAAAACATATCACAGAGCGACTTCTGCAGGCCCAACGACGAATTTCACTATTAATATGTGACGTTCCGCGGTTAACGGTCCCTTATGGATATTGTCGCTTGCGTCCTTCTATCTTGATGTTCTATAGTAATGGAGTCGGATACGACGCAAGCGACAATATCCATAAGGTGCCTTTAACCGCGGAACGTCACATATGACCTTGAAGTATAATTTGTGTATGATTGAACGTATCTGACTAGGTTAAGGTGATTCGGTCCGTCAGTTCTCCGTACAAACAAAAAGACGGTCATCGTTTGCTTCCACGACGTCAATCGTGGCTGAAAAGTGTTTCATTTTTTAACTTGATTGATTTGATACATTTTGTTTGCACGAAATAACATGAGAAATCTCGAAAAAACAGATCAACGTGCAAAGAACTTTTTTGGTTGCTTTTTGCGAGTTTGTTTGTATGAAAAACCGATCGAATTGAATCACCTTAATATGTGTGTAAAATTGTACATTGCCAACGCGTATTTTTTATTCACATAGTCATAACATAGCAGCACCGGATCGCTGATATTTTTCCACGAGTTAGCGTATTGGTTATCGAGAATATCAAGTAATGTGGGTTACTTAACCTGATCTAGAGGTAGTATTAGAATAAAATCTAGGTACACCACGTCAAAGAGGGTAAAAAATTAGTGATCATTTTTGCAATTTGTAATCAGCTAGTATTAGCCAACGAATGCCTTTGGTCTGCCAAGCTTAGCCTATTAGTTTTTTAAACCCTTTTTTTCGAGACTGTGCCATTGTGACTAGGCCCTCTTTTATACTCTTTCTTTTTATCCTGTAAGGTGGGTTACCGACAGTGGCGTAGCGTGGGTTATTGCCGCCCGGGGCCGACCGAAAAATCGCCGCCCTCAGCGCCTACTCTATTAGATAGTGAGGAAAATTGGTAAAAAGTCAGAGTATATCATTCTTTATTTAATTAAAATTTTACTTTGCGTGCTTTTTGTAAAGCAAAGTAGTGAATAAAATTGTCAATGTCAATTTGTCATGTTCGATGGCCAATATACATACCTAAATTTCTTAGCCGGACATAACATAGTTAACCGGAGGTAATTTTTTATTAATTTTAGTTTCGAAAAACTTCTTTCACAACTAGCATTGCTGATGACTGTTATTAAAAATATTCTAAGCATTACAATAATATTAGGTAAGCCATCTTGAAGTTAGACTGTATTATGTATTTTAACAAAGCCAATGAGTCGGACTTCATGATTTTTTTCTGACACTGGACTGGGTCTGTTGCAGCTACAAAAGCCCGCCCGTAGACGCATGCGCTCAAGTTAAAATTCTTCTGTAATTATATCTAGAGGAACCTAATCTAGGTCATAGGTTCCCAAACATTTTTGACTTGTCGCCCACTTAGGCATGATAAAAATGTTTCAGTGCCCCCCACGACAATTTTTTTACGATGGGGAGGGGGGAGGGGGGAATGGAGGCTGGCGCAGTTTGGAGGGACAGTACTATCTATTGCCGAGCCTAAGTACATCGGTAACGATATTCCTGTCGATGCGTGGTTGTTTTGAGTACGCAAATTAAATCATGTGAGCAATAAGGAAAAATACTGTAGTTGATATTGTGATTTTATTTTCAAAAGCGATAGCGCTTCCCAATTTCTACCAAGGCCCTACCGCCCCCTTGAAATCCCCAGCACCCGCTGGGCGGCGGTAGGGACCACTTTGGGAACCTATGATCTAGGTTGATTTCATTGACGCCCAATAATACAGCAGGCCTTAAAACGTCATATTTTTGGGCCAGATTTCGCAGTTAATGGAATCTTTCTCGAATTTCAACGGTTATTTTGTCTATATTTTTTTATGTGTGTGATAGACAAGCATTTAACAATTCAGTAGATCAGTAGATTTATCAAAAATCAGGTAAATCTACTGCTTTATCAGTAGACCTGGCAACACTGCTGACATGGCGCCAGCGCGCCAGTGGCGCCTTTTTTCTTACAAGTCAAATGAAATTAAGTTCTAATTCTGATACAAATAACATGGAAATAACTGGGAATCGTACTTGATGATGTTGATGATGTTGGCTCGTACTTGTTGAATCGTACTGTTTGGGATTTAAAATTAGAGAGCAAACATTTTCGCGGGGGCGATTTGGAAAGGGGTTTCCTTATTTTACCTAGGTATAGAAAAAATGCTGGGTTTTTGCCGCCCCCTTCCATGTGCCGCCCGGGGCCATGGCCCCCTCGGCCCCCCCCCTTGCTACGCCACTGGTTACCGACGATGTAACTTTTATCACGTAAAAATGCACGGAGGACGGACCTAGAGTTCATTTACCATGCGATCGAAGCCGCGGGAAATCCTAGCCTTGTATTATTTATACTACTGTCAACTCTTACCCATTCGCTCTAACTTACGATGTCGTGCAATGCTCAAACTAAATGCCGAGTTTAATGTAGTCGAAAACTACAAATTGCAAATGATTCTGGCAAACTAGTTCCCGGCGAGTTGGCACCGCTGTTTAATCGCCGGAGCTCGCTCGAACGAGCACTGCGGTAACGTCACTAAATACTAAATAGTACAAGTTGGATGCGCAAATTACTATTGGGTACCTAAGCTTTGAAACCATATCTAATCGTTTACTTGCTTTTTCTATCACGTTCAATTCCTCTTGCACAATTGCGCTGTGACACTCTTTCGCGCTATAAATATTACTTATTAATAACTCTACTTATACCTGGAGATTTTCTGGCACGTTCGTCGTGTGGTTAGAATCTTCTTTTATGTTATTATACATATACATAAAACATAGTCGGGTTAGTTACATCATTTATAACTCAACAACGAGTGGACCGATTTTTATGATCTTTGATTTGTTGGGTTGGTCTTCACCCCGAATAGCAGAATGACTATTAAAACATCTAAAAAAATAAAAATCTAGGGCGCAACGAAGTTCGCCAGGACAGCTAATTCGTCGTATAAGTACTTATACAAGCAAAATCGCGGATAACAGACGATATCATTATGTGTAGCCGTTGTGTTTCTGTGGCGACATGTTTTCAAATATTTGTGTAAATTATCTATATTATCGCTGACGCATACCTACGGACTTCAATAAGAATTATCCACGCAAATCGTGATATTCGCACTTCCAAACAGCCCAAGGGGAGCTTGAAGCATGAGTGGCATAAACCATTTGCGGCCCACGGCTTGTTATGTCACTATAGCGATTGTATTCTCCAAAACCATGACATAATTAATTACATATCACCGCGTCGATAGATTCACTACAACTAGTGGTTTACACGAACGGTTAAAAAACCAGCAGTTTAATAAACACTGCACTACCGTATTACGTATTCTCCATGACTTCCTCTAACTCGATTACGGCTCCCGCCGGCGCCGGTCCGACTCTAACAGTTTTTTAATTCGACCATAACTCAAGCGGATGAATAATTAAACTGGCGGGTCGAGGGAATCCGCGCGAGGCGGCAAAAAATCGCGGGAAGCGAACACACGAGGCGATAAATTCAGGGAATTGCACATCGCACTTAGCGATCGACTGATCCCGCCCGGGCCGGCCGAGCGACCGCCGTTCAAGTTCACTTAATATTACGATTTTTATAAAATCTCTCATACCAGGTTCACTTAAGCTAGATTCTATCGTTATTCCGGATTTCTGTCATGTTTTTTCTTAGTATTCCAAAATTAGGGTTAAACACGTAATAAATTCGTTACCGAAATAACGTAGAACGATTTCGAGTTTTCAACCGAATTGAGATTAAGGAAGCACGTTGCATTTCTGTGAGTGCTACAAACTACCTTGATTTTGGATGTCGCATTATTGCAACTCCGCGAAATTTGCATTCCATTTTCCTTTATTTTGTAAAGGACAACGACATCTGCCAAACTTTTTAAAGTTATACAAATCTCGGGGATCCGACAATAATGCGACCACAATGGTCAAGATTGGTTGAAATGTTCGTTAACATCTTAAAATTAACTCCTGAAATACATATTAGCATGTTAAGATACGATTTGTCCCACATCCCCAGTAACAGACATGTAGGGCAGAAAAGATCAATTTGGCACAAATTGTCTTTCTGCGGTAATGCGCCGTCGCCGCTCATATCGTCATAGAGACAAATGCGAAGCGACGCGCGGCGGAGACCGAGCTCCGGAGCACCGCTAAACGGAGCGTAAAGCGGAAAAAAGCCGCTCTCCGGAATCGAATAAAATGATTCCCCGCGGGAGCCATTCGGACGCAATCCCGCCGTCCCCTGCTAAATGTCTTATTAACTTATGTGCCCCCCGCCCCCCTGACACGAGAACAATCATGTAAAGTGAAATGAAACGGTTATTTGTTGTGCCCCTTTGACGGAGCGGCGAGATTCGCAGTGTTATTGCTGGCGCAATCGTCTGCGGCGCCGTTGTCGTGATCGATTACGTCACGTACCCGCTGAACGTGTGATAATGATATTCGGTGAACTCCATTTGTAACTCTGCACAATGTTACATCGGATCACATTACGCAATCGTTTACTTTACTCGGTATAATTGAGTTGAGACTTGTGCTATTTTTCATCTATGGTGTAAGAACTTTTAAGCATTTCAGCATCATTATCAACTGCAGCCTTCTGGTTATAGGCTCTACTAGAGTGTCTCACTGGGCCCTTTTAAATATTTATATTATAGCAAAACACGTAATGCCTTCAAGTACTTTGTGTTTATGAAGCAGTTAAATTCAAAATATTCACAAGCACAATAGTATATTACACAACTAGGGTGCTAAAATCAAGAAAGGCCGAGATCGCAGAACATTGCGGCCCGAGCTGCAAGCGATCGAGAATCGAGGGCTTTCTTTATTACCTCCCGTGTTGTGTACATCATTTTATATCTACACTTGGCCAGAAAGCGACTTTTTCCGTATGCGTAGCTTGCGGTAAAAGCCACTTTATACCCAGGTGCGGCATAAACATATATGACAGTTTTGCAATATATATTTTGTGCCAAAGACGTCCAACTTAGGTAATCCCTACTTTGAATGTCTTAGAAACATGAAAATACTCTCAGCTAGGTACGTAACAAATTATAAAGATTACCTAGTACAACTGTAAATCTTCATAAAATTAAAAATTCATTTTTAACGAAGACATGAATCTCCGCGCTCCGCTCCATAAAAACAATCGCAGCAAGAATAAAAGAATACCGACGCCTAATTGTTCCCCTGTTCATAAAACTGTAAAGTTATTCGCGCCCGGAGGGTGGCTGCGATATTTTATTGCGCACAAACCGCTGTAAAGATGTTTCGAACGCTTTAAAATAACGCGAGCGGAGAACCCTGCCGACCTTCTAACTCGATTAAATTAAACAACTCAGAGTTAATCAAATAAATGCACGGCGGTCGCGAGGAGGGGGCTCGCTGGACGCACCCGCTCGTATTTATGTCGGCACTTCTCGAAAGTAATTCGGTGTCAAATATGGAAATAACTCATACGCGCGGGGAGCATCCATTTTAATAATGCCGACGGCGACCGGAGAGGTTATGATTTAGAGCGCGCGTCGCGCCCGCCCGGGCCCGCCCCCCGCCCTGACATATTGTTCTCCTACCAGCTTACTTACACCTAGCTACCTACCTTACTTACAGCAGTTTGGTACCGGTTTACGCCTCTATACAAATTACATGTCCCTAAAACAAAAATTTTACAAAACCCTTTAAAGCAGCATTTTACAGTCTATTACATTAAAGAGTGTTAAAAGAAAAACACAAACTTCAGATAGCTTAGGGGAGTAATAAAAATCACGTCTCAGTAATCGAATAGCAGAGAAAGGCGTAAGGTGAGTGTAATTAAATTAATGAATCCTTTAGCTCGGGAGAGACCCGAACAGCTCCTTAAGTCGGGCAGATCCGCGTTAATTTATTAATTGATACTTCGCCCGGCGGGCTATAAACAACGGATCTCACTTAATTTACGAGCAAATTATGCTTTACTTAAATATCAATTTAATTAAGTGGAGTTCGGGAAAGGATCTCGTCGGATTTGCCGACGGCTCGTTTGTCTCTGCCAATCGGCGGGGATGCCGGCTGTCGGCTCGGACCATTAAATTGTTCAGAACTTGTGCAATAAGAGTTTTACTTAATCCCGTGTTCATAGGTACGGGTGATAAAATTGATTTCACGTTCCGAATAAGTCTGTAAGAAATCTGAGTTGCTTCGTAGAGGGTCTACGGCGTAGCGTCTACGATTGTAGAGTTTTACGATTCAATGACAAATATGACAATAAATAATTAGAATCGAAATTTCTAAATATATAACTGCCTAGTATTCGTAATAACCTCCTGTTCGTATGAGTGATAGTCACTCTTATTTAATATTTTTTATGGCAAGTATTGCGACCCAAAATTAATTAGCGTAACGTGACCTATATTTGGATGAAGTTAATATGTTTCCAATTTAAAATTTGTTGTTTTCTAGGTCTGCTAGTAGCGGGGGGTGGCACACCGCTGGAGCCCTGTCGCGTGGCACCGTACGTGTCTGTACCGCGGCTGTCGGCGATGCCGCGCGCGCCGGGCCCGCCGCCGCCGATGCCGCCGCACCCACCACCCGCCGCCTTCGCGCCTTTCGACTCCGCGCTACTGTCGGCTGCAGCTCACCAGGTAACTCACTACATCGGCTAGTTAGTGCGTGTTATCACACCGCGACTGCCGGCGTAGCCGCGCGCATCGGGCCCGCCGCCGCCGATGCCGCCGCTCAAGCCGCACCCGCCACCCGCCGCCTTCGCACTCTTTTACTCCACGCTGCTGTCGGCTACGGCTCACCAGGTAACCCGCTAGATCGGCTAGTAGCTCGTGGCGCCGTATGTGTCGGTGCCGCGGCTGTCGGCAGTGCCTCGCACGCCAGCCCTACCGCCGCTTTTACACTCGCGTCGCATCCGCCATCTACCACCATTCCTTCCTTTGAGTAATGTTAGGTCTGCTGGTGGTAGCGGGAGACGATGTGCCCCTCCGTCTCCACCGTCGGTCAATGTAGCTATCTTTTATTATGCACTTCCTAGCTATTATGGACTGCGGCATATCCGGTAAATTCTGATTGGATCTTATCTTATCGCATTTAAAATTCAGTTATCCACTGCCCAATAAAAGACAAGAAGCCTTACTCACACACACACACATACATATTTTTGAAGGAAAGCCGAAGCAAAGAAGCTTAGGTCTAAGAAGGTTAGGCCTTTGAATGTACTTTTAGGTTGGGTTTTGGTTCAATCTAAGTTCTATTTAACTACCGCATATCTTAGCTTAAGATAAAGTATAGCTAAGTATTTTGTTTCACAAGCTCAATTTTATGGCAACTAACCGTATTGTATTACACAGTACGCGAGCGCAGCGGCGGCCGCGGCGGCAGCGGCGCTGTGCCCGCCGTACGCTGGGCTGGCGGCGCTAGCGGCGCGGTGTCGCTCGTCGTCCATCGCCGACCTGCGCCTGAAGGCGCGCCGCCACGCCGCCGCCCTCGCCGCGGCGCGCGCGCCGTCGCCGCCGATGCTGCCCGCCTCGCCGGCGGCACCGACGCCGACCGCGCCCGCAGACGCATAGCCTCTCGCTACCGGTTAATTTAATTGTGAAATGTGATAACGAACAAAGTCACTACCGAATATGTGTTAATGAAGTTGGGTGATATCCATGATGAATAGATGATACTCTTTTTGGCGAGAGTTCCTGAGAAGAACTGCTGCGTGTTCTTATTATTGTAACACAAACGAAGGAGAAGGCTTACCGGAACGCGTTATTGCGGATGAATTATTCTTATTATGAAGCGTGTTGGAATGGAAATCATCACAAGATCAAAGGTCAGACAACCCTTTTGTGAAAACTCCTAAATTCTACGAAAGAACTTTAATCGATTGGTTTTATTGATGACAGCAATCTAAATCTATTAAAATATAATGGGTTCGTAAGCATAAAAGACTTACAAAGCAACGTATTAGTAGTTAATTAAGACACTTAATAGACTCTGTATTTGCGCTACTTATTACTACGCTTTGATTGAATAGAAGTTCGTTTAAAAGTGGTAATAATCTGACCAATAATACCTAACTATAAACTGTAAAGTATTTTTAAGTACATTAAAACTGTGATAAGTGTATTGGAAATGTTCTCATAATTTATTAAGCTTGTCTAATGTTAAGGACTCTCTCGTTATTATTAAATTAAGTATTATTAAAAAAAACATGTTCGACTTAATATGATGAATGTAAATAAAACATAAGATTAGATAGTGTTTATAGTTTCCAAAATCGATGCTCTGTTCATAGCTACGTACTATCTGATCAATATATTAGAGGAAAACCGAAATTAAAATGAGTTCTTACTTACAACCACATTTTTTTCAGGAATTATTTAATACAGGGATGTTCTACTAGCGTTTCAGCCAGTTTCAGTGTCCTCTTCGTATAATCTGCCAACATTTTTGTAGATTCGAATTTATAACTATTTTCGGTAGTTTTTTGAAATGCGTAAACTTTTAGAAATTAACTAAAAACGCATTCCGAGTCTCCAATGAAACCCAACTAATATTATACCTAAATGTGAAATTTTGTGAAGATGTTCGGATCTTTGGATGTTTGTTATTAAATAACGCCGTAACATAACAAGTGAATATGAAATGAAATAAGGCAAACAACTGAACCAAGTTCAGTGTTTCAACACAGGTTCCTTTAAATATCCCGGTAGGAAACTTGGGATGATAAGGGGAATGACGCAGGAGAAGCCGCGGGTAAATGCTAGTGGTTAATAATGCGATCATGCCTGATCGCATTATTAACCACTAGCACTGAAAACTAGGGAATGCCATACCCGGTCAAATATGAAACCCGGGTATTAACCGACTCTAAATAGTCAAGTCAGTTACCCGGGTTTTCGGGTTTCGGGTACCGGAGTTGCATTACCTACATTGAACTTACCGGCCCTGTTAAGTAAGATAGATAAGCAAGCATGTGACATTTTTTCGCTTTTGATTTAAGGTGGCCGACGTTAAATTTTATTTATTATCTTTAAAATATAATGATTAATGCATAATTTTTATTAATTAATAGGCTTTTTTGAAACCCGGGTTTTAAGTCATAATACCCGGGTTTTAGCCGACTCTATAAATAAAGTCAGTTAGAGTCAGTGCGGAAAGAGAATGGGATTTAGATTTGAGGGCGCTGTAATGCTTTTCTACCGTATTTGCCATACTGGTTAGGTTAGTTCCGTTTTTCGCCACGCCTATTCTCTTTCCGCACAGACTCTACCCGGGTACCCAGTTGCATTCCCTACTGAGAGCGGTTGAAACGTCAATAGAAATAGAACTACAGAGGAAATAATGAAATTAAAAACGTGTTAGGATCATCCCATTAATGATGGATGATGCGATTCCCACTCCATAATTTAAATTCAGGGGTGAACGTGGTATTGTTTCTGCATTTGCGTTGATTGATGACAACCCCGCCGGGCCGACTGCACGGTTAATAATATACGAACCACTACACCGTGGTGGTCAAGTAATGCCATGCCATAACAACACTTAACGCGTGGACATAGGGACTTCATAGTGTTGCAACGATATTTCGACAACGTAAACAAATGAAATAGAGTGCCATGAATTCAACTAGCTGATTACACGGATTTTCTAATATTTCTTTGAATGTATAAATAAGTAGTCCTATACCTACAAGGTTTAAGTAGGTTTTAAGTAATTCCTAGAATATCTTGATTGTGTCACCCTGTATCCCGCCCGGTTATATTTGAGGATACAGTGTGAACATAATTGTGGAAAGATGAAAAAAAACTATGAACTCACCTTTCAATAAAAAAAACAAACAATATTAAGTAGTGCTACGTACAGGACCCTTCAGTAGTTCAGGCTAACAGAAGGAGAATAAGGAAAGTCAGTTAGTGTATGACAAATTTATTTTTATTTTTCACTCGCTTGCGGCCTCACAGTACAAATTCAGCGTTTCCTTAGCACTACCTATTGTGCTCAGTTGGTAGAGCGGGGTCTTAAAGCCTAGGTTCTTCTAGTAGTGAGGTCACAGGCTAGTATAAATGTTAGTGCCTAAAGTTACACTGCCATCAGTTAAATTTAAACTAATCTCCTAACAATGACTTAATAAATTTTGAAGTCACCAACCTCGAGACTGCAGACTCTCATCGACACACCTTCTTACAGGATTTCTGATGCTGGCAACAGCAACAGCAGGCTCCGGATGTTAGTGACCCGTAGTGTGCATGAAGACTATTCCGACGAGAGCGCTACAGCCCATGGGATTTATAGGTGAGGTGTGAATTAATACAAAACCATGTTCCTTTTGAAATATCACCAAATTAGAAATTGAATTTGAATTTAGAAAATTAGAAATTGGAAAAAATTAGAAAAAGAAATTAGAAAAACTTGAAAAAGCAAAAACCCATCTTCAGCTGGAATAGAACAAATTGCTTACATTAGTATGCTAAAGTATGTGTTTTTTTTCCACAGCTTAGAAGAAGACTGAAATTATGGTTATTCTCACCAGACAGAAGAGTTATATCCTCATAGCTCTGCGAAGCCCGCCACCCTTCATGAAGATGCCCCCGGAGGTAGACATGTGTAAGTAATGCGCGTAATATCACAAATGAGATATCACTCGAACGCGTGATGTTGCATTACGCATTACTCCGAGAAATCAAGCATCACTCCAAACATCACTCTAAATAACATTGCCCGAGCGCGAGTGAGAGCGAGGACCGAGTGAAGCGCGCGTAATAGTTTCAAAAGACGCCCTAGACTCCAGAGAACACGCGCTGCGTGATGTAGGTGATAGCTGTGATGTTGGTATCTCACGCGCGCCCGCGCTACTGCGTATCGTCATCGACTATGTACGGGTGATGTTTGGAGTGATGTGATATCTCAGTGTGATATTACGTTTTCGGAAAAGTGATGTGATATAGCATTACTTTTTGAGGCACTGTTTCGCGCATGTCTACCCGGAGGGCTAACTGTAACAAGACCTTTCAGTGAATGGGGTGCCTCATAGGCAGATGAGTTAACCTTAAAGAAATGCTACTCACAATTACTTCATGATGAAAATTAGGACTGCCTCAGCCGCGCCATATTTGTAGCCACCAAGGAGAACACAAACGCCAGGAGTTGCTCCCTTCACGGCCCAGATGCAAAAAGCTTTTGAAGAGCTCCAGCCAGTATAGCTAGACCTCCTCTCTTTCAAAGATCATTTCCAACCAAATTGTGTTTCCACTAAGGACCTCAATTTCTCCCTAATTGATTTGGAAATCTAAAGAATTTCAATCCTATTAATTAAGAAATAACATTTACTGATCAGAATATTTAACTATATTTACTTGTCCATTATATTCAAATTAGTTTATATTTTTATACTTTTAATATCTTATTATAATAAATGTTATTCCCCAATTTGCATTACAAATTTACCCTATAAATCTATTTATATGACATATAGCAACATCAGTATGTTGTATGTCAAGAATCTCTCAAATATGACACTAGACAGTTGTAGCAATGTTGCTAGACGAAAATAATTCTAACGAAGCTGTTCGAGACAATAGTAAAACCTTTCTCTTGAACATAAAATTAAATTTGTCATATTTAAACCTACAATTAAATGCAAAAAACACAACGTGACAATACCCCTCTCCCCGATGAAAAGGTTTACCGCAGGGAAACCGCTCGCTGCCCTCAGCGATGTCACTAAAATGGAAATATCAAAAAAACCGAAAATCCCAAAACCCGTACAAAAATATATCTATCAATAGACTACTGTTATACTAAAAAAAAAAATATGTAATATATTTAACCCACAAATATTATAATACGAAATTGTTGTTACGGATCCGAGAGAAAATACTACAACCAAACCGTTAACTTAACCCCCAAGTTTTATCAAAAGCTTCTAACCTATCCCCAGAAATAATATCAATC
The DNA here is from genome assembly GCA_947034925.1 of Eudemis profundana. Classification (NCBI taxonomy): domain Eukaryota; kingdom Metazoa; phylum Arthropoda; class Insecta; order Lepidoptera; family Tortricidae; genus Eudemis; species Eudemis profundana. The sequence continues at coordinate 18,464,989 of OX344798.1, forward strand.
TACGATTCTATCTATTTATGTACGTATTCAACGAAAAACTCCCTACTTCTCGAATAACCTTGACTTTCCCCTTTCAAACTATATCTCGAAATCTCGAACCCACGCCAACAACTACCTATACTAATTAAAAAAAATAAACTGTCAGCCTTGCTGACGAACCCAACACCAAAACTTATCAAAATAAGATCGGAAGGAACCCAACCGAACCAAAATACTCCTTCCCACCATCAAAATCCAACACAACCAGTAACCATTCCTTAACCTTTTCGGCACAACAAAGCGTTGTGTCGAGAAGGTTAATGCCAACTGCCAGGACAGATGATCAGCATTCTTTAAAATATATCTCCGCTAGACCGGGCAAAAGTCAATCCAAGTGATCTAATCGATCAAAATATCTAGTATAGTCAGTAGCAACTAGACTATATACTAACCTTCACAATCCAAATCGAATACAACATCGAAAATGATCAAACTATTTATTGGTACCAATATCAAAACAAAACTCAAACACAGTATATAGTTTGATAAACTAAATATCTCGGACCTGATATGTTCACTACCAAAATTGTCCGAGGAAAAACCAAAATCGGAAATAATACTGCGCAACAAAATATGCCTCCACACATGTACAGAAAACCGCGGAAAAAAAAATGTGTGGTATGCATCTACAGTATAACGGAAACGAAAATATATTTAACGTGTTTACGCACGACTTAAAAAATATATACGCACATAAAGACTAACTTTTGGATGATATTATGATTAAGATTTGTCGTCTCAAATATTCATACCATGCAAATACCTACCATTCTTCCTCACACATACTAAGTAGTGAAACAGTCTGCGCTGTTCACCACGAACCTTATAACTTGTGATTAAATATGACTCTGCAGTATTTAACACTAATTACCGACAACCTATAAACTTGTAAATGTTACAAGACCGTTGTTAAGTCAACAGTGGCGGTGCGGCGAGCAACCACAGTATGCGGGCCGCACGTCCACTGATCACAAAATCAGCAGCCGTACTCTATGCTTTTAGGTCTTTTATGTGCCATGAACCTATAGGATGTCCGTCCATCCTCTCCAGTTCATAAACTAAAGGAGATAAAACCGCTTTTACCCTACACTTCTCGTATTTGGGTGCGAGTTTTGCCATTTTGTACTTCAACGCATCGCTTTGTACGTATGAACGTTTCCATACAATATCTCCTACCGAAAATTGCGCTGAACGTCTTCTTAAATTATAATGCTTAGAGCTGGTTTCATGTGCCTTCAATAAGCGTAACCTAACTTGGTGGAAAATTTCTTTTAAGCAACCAAATTCGCCAGCGTATTCCTCTCTAGGAATAGCTGCAGAGTAATCTTGATCTGAGTCTTTATAGAACGAACCGTTAATGACCGGCTCTCTAGCGTGTACCAAAAAGAAAGGAGAAAACCCCGTGGATTCATTTACTGCACTGTTTATTGCAAACCTAATTTGGTGCAGTTTTTCATCCCATGTCCGGTGATTGTCCTCTACGTACGACGCTACGGCTGTCATCACCGTTTTATTGTATCGTTCGACTAAATTTACCTGCGGCGTATATCGTGGGCCATAAAATACTTTAGGTACATTGTAACGCTTCATCAACTGCTTAAACTCTGATCCCGTGAATTGAACCCCATTGTCGGTAATTACGGTCTCAGGAACGCCATGTTCTAAGATAACATGGTTCTCAAAATGCTTCGCCACCAACGCACTGGTTGCGCGGCGTAGTGGAAACAGCAGCGTGTACTTAGAAAAGCAACATGTAACCACGAACAAAAATGTAAACCCTTGTCGAGAGCGTGGGAGTGGACCAACCAGATCGATGCTAACTACTTGCATTGGACGATGACATACCTTTGGCTGACCCATCAAACCAGGCGTCAATTTTTGTGAGTGCTTATAGGCTGCACAGGTATCGCATGCCTTCACAAACTCAACTACGTCCTTATACATACCAGGCCAAAAGTATGTCAACGCCAACCGCCGATGAGTTTTATAAACCCCTAAATGCGCAGCCGTCGGTTCGCAATGGTTCTCTTGCAAAATTCTCTTTCGATCCCCCTTACGTACCACCTCCTTCCAATCAAACTCTCGCAACAAGTTATACTTGCTCTTGCAAAATCGAAATAGCTTCCCTTCCCTAACACAAAAATTCGGAAAGTTAGCAGGGTAAGCTTTACAACCGTTCAGCGTTCTGTCAAACCATTCATCGTTCACGTCGTCTCTCACAGTCACGTTCACCGCGTCGACTTTCATGAGTCTGGACAATGCATCAGGCACGACGTTGTCGGAGCCCTTCCTGTGCTCAATATCAAAATTAAATTGAGACAGTCGGCAACCCCAACGCGCTAACCTGCCTGATGGATTTTCCAGCTTCATGAACCAACGCAATGAGACGTGGTCCGTAATCACCTTAAAGCGACGTGAACCCAAATACGCTTGAAACTTCTCGACAGAGAAAATCACCGCAAGAGCCTCCCGTTCCGTAGCACTATAATTGCGCTCACTCTTGTTTAGAGAGCGGCTGACGTACGCAATAGGATGCTCTTGACCGTCTATCGTCTGTGAGAGCATTCCGCCAATACCATATGAAGAAGCGTCGCAGTGTACAGCAAACGGTTTATCAAAATCCGGAACAGCTAAAATTGGTGCTGACACTAACGCATTCTTCAATGTATTAAAGGCGTTATCGGCCTCTACAGACCAACAGAAGGTCGGTGCATTCTTTCCCTTCGAGGTCAATCTATTTAAGGGAGCGGCTATGGTCGAAAAATCCCGGATAAAACGACGGTACCACGAGCACGTTCCCAAAAATATTTTCACCTCCCGAGACGTCGTAGGAATTGGAAAGTTCAAGATGGCAGAAATCTTCTGAGGATCCGTCCTCAAACCAAACTCGTCGACGACGTACCCCAGGTACTTAATGGACTGTCTAAAGAAGTTAGACTTCGCAAAATTGATAGTTAAATTTGCCATCTTCAATCTTTCCAACACACGATTTAAAAGCACTAAGTGCGTCTGAAAATCCGAAGAACATATGACGATATCGTCTATGTAACAGTATACCATGCCGTTTTCTATGTCGCTGGTTAGATTGTGGTCAATTAGCCTATCCATAAGACGTTGTTGTCTAGCCGGCGCACCCGAAATTCCAAACGGCATGACGCAAAATTTAAATAAACCACGACCAGGTACCGTAAAACTGGTTTTCTCCTGCGAGCTCTGTTGCAGAGGAATCTGCCAGAAGGAAGAGCTAAGATCGATAGACGAAAGGTACTTCGCTTCCTTTAAACTATCTAAAATCTGCGGAATATAAGGAATGGAATACGAATCACCCTTCGTCACCGCATTTAATTTCCTACAATCCAGGCAAAATCGCCAATCCCCGTTTGCTTTCTGCACCAGCAGCGCTGGATTGTTCCAAGGACTTTCGCAAGGAGTAACTACACCTAACTGCAACATACGATCGAGTTCGGAGCTCAAAATCGCCCTCTTTTCAGGAGATAGTGGATACTGTTTGGTCTTAATAGGTAAGGCGTCGCCAGTGTCAATGACATGCTCAATTAAGGACGTCCTACCTAACCCTTTCTCTTCGAACGAGATATCCCTAAACTTCCCTACTACGGCACTAGCAAGCTCTTGCTGCGTTAAAGTTAAATGCTCATACGACTGTATGGTGTGTACCTGTTTAGAACCAACACTGTTACATCTCTCAAAATATTTCTCCGGAGCTTTAATATATGCTATGTTGTCAAATATTTCTGGCGCCAAGCGAAAAGCGTGCCAAAAATTTACCCCTAAAATAACTTCCGTAACAATATTGGGTATAACAAAAAACTTAAGCACGTGTGTAACATCCTTAAATGTTACCGGAATAAACATATAACCAATTGAGTCTACTTGAACGCCATTTGCAACACTGCACGAAATTGTTTCGGTTTTATGCAACTCGAAACCGAATTTAACAAAATCCTCGTGGGCATTTTTCCCAATTAAAGATAAGGAAGATGCTGAGTCTAAAAGTCCAAAAATCTCAAAATCACATACTTTTAATTTCAAATACGGCCGTATGTCATCTTTATTTGGTGAAAACAGAACCGAAGCAATTGAATCATAATTAAAAAACGTCTTCATTGATTCATCAAAATTGCCGTTAAATTGATCGCTACGATTCTGGCTAACTAGTTTTTTGACGTTGGTGAAACTTTGTGTGAGGTATCCGAACGTTTCTTACAAGTGTCACAATTTGCTATGACAACTCCAAATTTTCCGCATCCAGTACAAATGTTATTTTTCTGTGGCTTTCCCCTACAGAAACTAAAGTTATGATTAGTACCACCACATTTATAACAAACCGGGACATTCCGAGAATTCGGTACATGTGTGGACCTGTTGTTAGAATACTGAAGAACGTTGCTGTTATTACTTGTCGATTGTTGACTAAAAGTCGGCACCTGACGACCAGAATTGTTTGAGGGCCGCTGTTGTGCAAGGACATTTACTGCATTTACTTGTTTTTGCTTTGATTTGTACGCGAAATCACTACTGAGCGTATTACAAGAACTCTTAGACGGCTCAACAAACAAGTCCGCCCGCTGGCGTGCTGCTTCCAATTTACGACAATGATCTTTTAAATCCGTAATAGAAGTTATATTAATCAAAGCAAGCTGTTGTGATAAGTTTGGTCTTATGTTGTGCAGTAATATTTCCAACCTAGCATCCTCTGACAGTGGAGTTTTAAGCCGAGAGAACAAACATGACATTATAGCAAAATAAATGTGGACTGGCTCGTCAACACCCTGAGTTCTCGACCTTATTTCTCCCATTAAACGATAATCGTAATCAACAGCATCAAATTCCGATAATAAATTTTGTTTCAATTCAATCCATGAAGAAACTTGGTCCTTAATACCTCTATACCACAACAATGCATTTCCAGAAAACAAAAGTGCTGCAGAACGAAATAATATCGCATCAGAAACACCAAAAGCTGATTTAAGTTCATCAACACGATCCAAGAATGATCTCAAGTCGCCGGAGCCCTCAAATTTCAAATTCCATTTAGCAATATTCATGTTACCAGAGCAAACAAGCTGAATATCTCTGTTTGAAGTCGGTTGGGAATTTGAAACACTGGCCTGAATATTTTCTACAGAACCCATAGACTGTTTAAAACCACCTAACTTTGAAAACAAAGATTCCAACTGAGATGTAAGGCCGGCCTTCAACGACAATGCCTCCGGATCATCCTCAGTCTGGACTCTCAAAAGTCTATGATACAAGTGATTCCCTAAGGCTTTACTACGACTTGAAGAGTGCCTGTCTTGCGTACGAGTGTACCTGTCAACACATGTGGATAGGTCTTTTAATTTGTCTGAAATAATTCCGAGCTCACTGTCGGTTTCAAAATCTGTCTCGATAATTGCTTCGGGTGGACATTCCAGAAGCAATTGCCTCAACTGTTTCCTCATACCATCCACAGTGCCTGCAGGTGTCTCAGATCTAATTGTGACTTCATAATTAAGCTCATCCTTCAACAAAGAATGAAATTGTAAGCTACGCTCCATTTTGAATTATCTAAAATAAATGTACTTAGTACTGATGGATGTGTAATCACAATAAAATACCACTCAGATATTATGAATCACCTGTGACCTAGTTAATACAATATTTTTAAACGAACTTGTTTTTACTTAATTTCCTTAACAAAATATGTCTGTTACTTAATTATCACTATAAAATGCACAAAAGGTAAGTATCAGAAAAAAACAATATGTATTGGTGTAAGTGTCTGAAAATAACAATATGTGGGAATGCTTTTGCCTAATAACAGTATTGTATATCAATCCCAATTTTTAAATCTTAATTAATGAATGGATATTTAGAATTGTTGAAAAAACAATGTAATTAGGTATGATGTAAAATTGTTGTGTATTTTAAATTGGAATTGTTAAGTTTTACAATGTACCAAAACCAAAGCTTAAAAATAAAATCTAGATTTTCATGTGGTAATACTAAAAACGTTGGTAATAAAATTAGCTTTTAAATGAACTTAAATCAAGTCTGAGACTTAAATACTATTTGTCTGAAATGCTTAACTGGACAATTGAAATAAATGTCTCTAAAATCACAACTAAATTAAATTTTAGTTTCAAAAGGTCTAAATTGTGATATATCAAGATCCAAAACTCAAAATAAAGTACTCAAAAGTAGTCGATTGAAAAAATTACACTTTCCTTTGAAAACGTCACTTGGTTATAACCTCTAAATAACGTGTTCACCAAAATTAGCTCCAAATATCAATAAATACACAATATATGGATCAAATGGATCCCAAAACACAAAATATGTCTAAAAGAAATGTGTTGCACTATCGAAACACGAGGAACAAGGCTTGAAAAGTGGATTTTACCATGTAAGTATGAAATATTTTTACAACAATCGATTGGCAGTGTAATATATGCTCAAAACTAATGAAAGGTACTGAAATATACTGAATTTTCTCTAAAAGTTGGGCGCCAATGTCACCCTGTATCCCGCCCGGTTATATTTGAGGATACAGTGTGAACATAATTGTGGAAAGATGAAAAAAAACTATGAACTCACCTTTCAATAAAAAAAACAAACAATATTAAGTAGTGCTACGTACAGGACCCTTCAGTAGTTCAGGCTAACAGAAGGAGAATAAGGAAAGTCAGTTAGTGTATGACAAATTTATTTTTATTTTTCACTCGCTTGCGGCCTCACAGTACAAATTCAGCGTTTCCTTAGCACTACCTATTGTGCTCAGTTGGTAGAGCGGGGTCTTAAAGCCTAGGTTCTTCTAGTAGTGAGGTCACAGGCTAGTATAAATGTTAGTGCCTAAAGTTACACTGCCATCAGTTAAATTTAAACTAATCTCCTAACAATGACTTAATAAATTTTGAAGTCACCAACCTCGAGACTGCAGACTCTCATCGACACACCTTCTTACAGGATTTCTGATGCTGGCAACAGCAACAGCAGGCTCCGGATGTTAGTGACCCGTAGTGTGCATGAAGACTATTCCGACGAGAGCGCTACAGCCCATGGGATTTATAGGTGAGGTGTGAATTAATACAAAACCATGTTCCTTTTGAAATATCACCAAATTAGAAATTGAATTTGAATTTAGAAAATTAGAAATTGGAAAAAATTAGAAAAAGAAATTAGAAAAACTTGAAAAAGCAAAAACCCATCTTCAGCTGGAATAGAACAAATTGCTTACATTAGTATGCTAAAGTATGTGTTTTTTTTCCACAGCTTAGAAGAAGACTGAAATTATGGTTATTCTCACCAGACAGAAGAGTTATATCCTCATAGCTCTGCGAAGCCCGCCACCCTTCATGAAGATGCCCCCGGAGGGCTAACTGTAACAAGACCTTTCAGTGAATGGGGTGCCTCATAGGCAGATGAGTTAACCTTAAAGAAATGCTACTCACAATTACTTCATGATGAAAATTAGGACTGCCTCAGCCGCGCCATATTTGTAGCCACCAAGGAGAACACAAACGCCAGGAGTTGCTCCCTTCACGGCCCAGATGCAAAAAGCTTTTGAAGAGCTCCAGCCAGTATAGCTAGACCTCCTCTCTTTCAAAGATCATTTCCAACCAAATTGTGTTTCCACTAAGGACCTCAATTTCTCCCTAATTGATTTGGAAATCTAAAGAATTTCAATCCTATTAATTAAGAAATAACATTTACTGATCAGAATATTTAACTATATTTACTTGTCCATTATATTCAAATTAGTTTATATTTTTATACTTTTAATATCTTATTATAATAAATGTTATTCCCCAATTTGCATTACAAATTTACCCTATAAATCTATTTATATGACATATAGCAACATCAGTATGTTGTATGTCAAGAATCTCTCAAATATGACACTAGACAGTTGTAGCAATGTTGCTAGACGAAAATAATTCTAACGAAGCTGTTCGAGACAATAGTAAAACCTTTCTCTTGAACATAAAATTAAATCTGTCATATTTAAACCTACAATTAAATGCAAAAAACACAACGTGACAATTGCTTTAAGCTTTGGTAATCAATTCACCTTTTCTTATGTAAACCATTTTTAAGCTAAACAGCTCTACTGTTGACACTCAAATGTTACTAATAAGTATCCAAGGTCTGTCTATCAAAAATCTAGGAGCTAAGAAAATTTACCTCCCGTGGGTTATAAAAATCTATAACTCCCACGGGAAGAAAAACTGTATGAAAATCTATAACTCCCGAGGGAGTTATGAGTTTAGTTTTAAAATATAGAACCTACCCGTACGTAATTTCAGACTAAAGAGGTTTCAAATCAGCCAAGGCTTATTTCACATCTTCAAAACTTGGCTACAAAACCAATTTTAGTGTATATAAAACTTATATGGTATATTTTACTATTATTTTAGAAAATTTGCAATTACTTTAATGCAATTAAATTAATTTTGTTTAAAATTATATTTTGAAAATCGGCACAATCTGGCGGTATTGCCTATCAAGTTTGATAACTAAACGCAGTTCATAGCATTATCTGTAGAAGACTATATTGAAAAAGTTGACAGTAAATAATTTGATTTTTGTCTTATTTTTTTTCCTCGCAAATGTGATGAAAAACATTGTGTGTATCACGGACAGTAAGGGGATTACAAACTCGAGTCATTAAAAAGCCCTCCGCCTACGGCGTCGGGCTCCTAATAGACTCTCGTTAGTAATTCCCTTCTTACTACCCTCGGTGCACAATGTACTATTGTTTTGTGGGTTGGAACGTTATTGCATAACTACGTACTATTATTATTGCGTGGTGCAGAAGATACATAAATACCCGTAGATATAAATCACGACATCAGGAGCATTATATATTTTTTTTAATTTTCCAACCAACCAAACCAGACCAAAGAAGTCCAAAGCATAATTATGTTCTTAATTATACGTCGCACTTGATTAGGTACTACAGGGCCATAGACAACCGATAGGAATGGATGAGATGGGGACTAAATATTTTAAATAGATATTAATTATCCATGGTAACTATTATATAACATTACATCTAAATAAAGATTACTCAGGTTTGCATGCTTCTAACTTCTCACGGCCAAACAGTTCAATCGGACCCCTTAACTTAGAATCTAGCAACTTTAAGCCCCATGCCAAGTTAGCGTGTTGTGTTTACATGCACGGCATAACAATGTTACGCCGTTTGACAGCCCTGTTTGAGCAAGCTGTTAAAAAAGCCCCTCCCTCGCCCAATTAGGGAGGCGCCGGCCCTGATTGGCCGTAATCTTGTTAGTATCGGCGACAAACTTCTGTCTGTTTAGTTACACCTATTTTGGAATACCCATTGTTTGCTAGTTGTACATAAACATGTGGTGCCTCTGCCTAGTTGAGACCTGTGCCCCTCTCCTTCGGAGAGGGGCACAAATACAGATTTCCCAAAGTGGCCAGTAATATAGACCAAAAAAAAAAGCCTAGTTGAGATATTCCTGAACTACAAAACACTATTGCGAATACTGGAATACTGTAGGGTGTAGGACGTGCGATCGATTTCGAGTAGCTCGTTGCTGCAACTCCTTCTGTTTCACATTAAAAAAATCATTCTGTATAACTGAAATACCACCAAAAACATAACTTTTTATGTTAAGCTGGCCATAAGTCATAGGTAATTTCAACCCTGAAACGTCGATTGCTGAACACCTTTCTGTTTAGTAGGTAAACTTCGGAGATAATATCTGTGGGTCCAGTGAAAAGTGGTACAAGTCAAATTTATACCAGGACTAAAAGGTCACAACTCTATAGTATGACTTTAGCTCTTTTGCTCCTAGGTTAAATGTAACTTGTACCCCTTTTCACTGGACCCACAGATATAGGGGGAATGGTATTTTCTGTTGCCTACGTTTTTTGTCTTAAATCAAGAACTACGTGCCTAAGAAAAAAAAACTGTTTTGGAATCTACATATTAAGCCCTTTCATTTGATTCCCACTCGCTTGATATAATAGCTCTACTTTCGATTTTCGACATCCCATCTCGGCCCCTTTTAAAAAAAGTAAAAAAGGTATAAGATTTTTTTTCTGTCTAATAGCCGGGTTAGCGGTTTTTAACACTATTCCAAATTTCAAGTCGATAGCATCAGTATATCCTGAGATATCTTGCTGTGACAGACGGACAGACAGACAGAGTCGCACCATAAGGGTTCCTTTTTTACAATTTAGGTACGGAACCCTAGATAGATGTGCAACCGAAATGGTCTCTTCTCAACAATAGCTATATATCGCTGATTTTCTGTGGAGCCAGAGCGGAGCGGTTGTGCGATAATGGCTGAGATGCCTAGGTCAAGTCAGCTATAGCTATAGAAGGCATTCAGGGGGGCTGGGAACAACTAGCTGCGAATGCGCGCGTCGCACGATATAACATATGAGCTGTCTCATTGAATGCAAAAGGCATGAGATATATTTGTCGCGTGTCACAGTTGTGCTAAAGGTACTGGACACTCAGGGGCGACCATTGGGGGTAGCGAGCAGAGCAACGACCCGGAATAACATGCTCAAAGCAAACTATTGGACACACTTGCTAATAAGCACAGGTTTTCGGCCAAGGTGGACTGGTTTTCTGTGGTATTACACCACCAGTTCTATACGAAAATAACTTAAAAACATAATCAAATACCCCCCTTTATATAACCATCATGAAATTTTAACTATTTAGATAAAAATCGAAATTCTTCGCACTTTCATTTAAAATTCCCGCCAAAGAATCAATGACACTAGCATCACGGTAGACGGTAGTTTTTGTTCCGATAAAAGGTACATCGGGAGCGCGCATGTGTGCGCGCCGTGTGCGCGCCGTGTACGGACGCACCACAGACAAGCATCGGCGCTTAGTCAGGGCTGACACAGAGTACATCTCGACGCAAGCGGTCGAACGTTCAAAATGTCTGAGGACGAAGCAAAGTATAGAAGACGTATATACTGCAGTGTGTTCGGATGTTTGAAGCAGTTTGAAGAATAATGCGCAAAATCCAGAATTGTCATATTTCTGCATTCCTAAGGATCCCGAAAGGTGTGTATTTTATTAGTACCTATATAAATGTTATATTTTAAGTCGTTTATAGAATGTTTGATAGTTTTGTGATCAAACTACTTATACCAATTAAATAGAGTAGATAATTATTTTCTTTGACAGAGATGAGTAAAATTAACAGATTTTTTAAACGTGTAGGTACTAATTAAATAGTAGTTGATTCTATTGATACATAAAATGCCTTAAACACGAGAGTGGTTTTATGAAACTAGCCGACATATCGTTGCGTTACTTACATGTACACATACCAATACTAATTTATTTAAACTATTATACTTAATAACATTAACATGAGATGTGTGCGATCAGATACTTTCATATTGAAATAAGTAACTTTTTCTAGGTTGACCTCGAACGATTGTTCGTTCGATCGAGGTCAACCTAATAAAAGTTACGTTCGTAGTAAGTAGGTATTTTACAGAACCGACGAGCGGCAGCCCTGTGCCTTAGGCCGACTCCGGTGTCGCGCGCTCCTAAACGGCGAAGACGAACTACTTGGTTGTCTTTATACTTTGCTAGCATGCTCAGAAGATGCAAGCCTGTTCACACGAGCTTGAAGCATGCCCCCTTCCACACGCGCCTCAGGTAGCATGCTTACAAATCAAACAGCGGTTGATTTTTAAGCATGCTCGAATTAAGCATACTTATTAGTGGCAATGACTAGACAAACATGCTAGTAATAAGTACGTGCTCATTAGTGGCATGCTTTCGTGCTTTCGTGCTACTCATAAGCAAATGTGTCAGTAGTCAGTACCTTTATGGTCTGTCACCGAGTAAACGTATTTTTCTATTTCATATGTAATACAAGAGTCCAAACTGAACCAATAACAACCAAATACGTAGTATTTTACTTTCTGCAATAACCTTTATTTAAGAATATGTGTTACTCATTAGTTGTATAATCATAAATATATTTCAGGTTGTACAACTATTCATTATGGATTAAGAATTGATAGTATTTTAATGTTAAGGTGCAGAATTTAAAGGAAAAAATAGTTAATTTAGGACCAATTTACAAACCATTGCGACAACACGCCTCACTAATGTCAACACGTCTGCAGCTTTATCAATTTATTTTGTTTATTTATAGGACGATTAGGGCAAAGATGTTAAGTGCGTTTATTTAAACTTTATAAATTAACAATGACGTAAATATACCTTTTGCGTAATGCTTATGAATATTTAACTTATAATAAAACATCTTTATCGAGGTGCTAACATTATTGACATATTTTTTAATTGTTTTTGAAATGCACAATGTCCATGAATTATGTTTTCGGTTTCTCTCTATTTCTGCTCCTACTTGTGGCACTAAACATATACTTTTTCTACACATTGATACCGATAGGTAAAAGAACCGTTAATTTTAATGTTCCCAGTATTAAACTAGATCTGTCGCCTAGCGTATTTAAAGATATCTATGACTACCTCAACTATCTTCCTAGTCAGTATAAAAACCGTAACTCCAAGTTTTTCCCAGTTCAAAAAAAATTATTAACTTCATTCAGTCCGTCAGAAGCTTCAGTAGATTGGCCAGATCCTAAAGAGGTATGTATTTTGTTTTATGATTTTATGTTATTTTATATACCTATATATAAAAGCGTTTCGTGACTAAGGAAGTAGCAGATAACGCACAGCCTAAACCACTGCAGATAGCAAGATAAAATTTCTAATCACATGTCCTTTAAGCCACAGAGGTGCACTAAGACAGCATTATCCAAAATTCAACTCGTAAAGTTCTGAAACAGGGGATAAATATTTGTATAAACAAGTCGGAATTGCATGCGGTCGACGTTAAATGAGATTGATAATTGATATCTACACTTTCTGTATGCTAATCATATTTTTTTTTAGATAGGCACCGGGAGTACACTGTACCCTCATCAGTATGGAATTGCTGGACAAATGTTGCATGTTATGAAAACAGCACCGATTGTGCTTGTGGACAATGCACCTAAAGGAACTCAACTCAAATTACTCTTGTTATTAGAGGTGAGATCTATATAAAAAGCACTTCCATCTTATATGTGATTAAAAAGATATAGGTTGAGGCCAAATGTATTCATTTTAAAGCTATGTTGCATTGAACTTTATCTATGTATCTCATATAAGACATCCCATGCAAACTCCCTAAAACTTGCATATTCCAAATATAATGAGATTATTTCAGCTTTATACTAAGAATCCCTATGGCCCAGTAGTGTAACTTTGATAAAATGGGATAGCTTCGAATTAGGGAATGCAATTACCGGTAACTTACCGAACTTTAGTATGAAAAGACGGTAAATTTACCGGTAATTGCATTCCCTACTTCGAATATAGCAAACCTCTATGGCATTTTTATTATGTGGGACCTGAGAGTTACTAGACATATTTTGTACAGGGTCCACTAACATATCTGCCGTCCAATATCTAAAACTGGAATAACCCCTATACAACTAGGTTAGGTTAGTCTAGTTTTAGTCATAGGACAGCAGATATATCACATGCATTACACAATTTATTTATTTCTAGGGAAAACAGAAGTTATACTTCAAACCGAAGAGGTATGAGATAGATCATGTGATCCGAGGGAGTATAGTGGCTGGGTTTGACCGCCATAACTCTGAAGTATTTGCATACTACTTAGCCATGACCATGAATTTTACTTGGATTCCGCCTTCTGTGATACGAAAAGTACAAGTGGATAAAGAAATCGTTCCTGTTGCTACCATAGGGTTAAAGAGGACTATGATAAGAAATGGTAAAACACATTTTGCATTTAATTATTTTTTGACTAAAATACAGGTAGTCAATTTGTAACTATAAATGTTCTATGTTCTCAATACATATATGATCGAAACTAGAATATTACCTAAGCTAAGTACACATACTATACCGAAAGGTATAATATATTGCACAGGTGTATATGCCAAATTTAAATTCATTTGATTACTAGAAGTAGGTCAAAGTCAATCTGCAGGGTTAAATGTTACACTTGGCAACAGACCTATGATTCTTGCGAAATTCCTGATATTGCAATATGTTGATTTGAAAAAACGAATAATTATATTCTTGATCCAATTAGAAAAAATCTAAAATTAATATTTTTAACATTTTGAACTATACTGCATTTCATTTTAAATTAGAAAAATCGCACGTAATACGTCATGCGATTTCAAGGAAATCCCTTTTGAGACCGGAAAATGTGAGTTATGCTATGTTTGATTAAAATATAACAAGGTACCGAAATAAACTTAGTACAATTTTATCCTTTCATATCGTAATGGAAGGAACACACATGGACAAAAGTGACCATTAAAATTCGAATCTAAAATAGAAAGAAGTATAGTTCAATTAGCTCATCTGTAGGTTTCATATTTAAAAAACTACCCTAGATTTTAATATGGAAAAATACCCAGAACTCAATTATGATATTTTATTAAAACAATGTGTGACTACAAAGGACTACAACTGAAATGTAAAATTGAATTCACTATGAATTCAAATTTCAAAAGTAGCATTAGTTCCAAATCAGTTATGATCCCAAAAGCCTTTAATAAAACATTCAATTAAATTTTCATCTATCTTATTATTATTAATCATTAACATTGACATTATGCTGCTATGACAAAGTATTCTTATTTCAAACTGTTTAACTTATCCTTATGTTTTATATTCCAGGCAATGGCGAGCGTTGTATCTATGGCAAATGCTTCTATTGCAAGATGAATGAAACTGTTTGCCCTGACAATAATGGTGAGATTGAGGGAGCAGCTATCCTGTACCTCGACAAACCATTCCAATTCCAAGTATTCAAATCGCCATGGCACCGAAACTATAGGGATGCCAAACTAATGGAATGGCAAAGAGATAATGACTTTTGTAAGTAAGTAAGTTTTCGCCTAACACGATTTTTTAAAGCATATTAACTAGAAAAAGTGCATTCTGAGGTAGAAAAGGTATTCATTAAGTAAAACAAGTTAGAAGCTTGCTCTTTAATAGTACATTACACAACTAGGGTGGTCATACAAAGAAAGGCCGAGATCGCAAAAGTTTGCGGCCCGAGCTGCAAGCGAGGGACGTAAATATGCGATCGAGGGCTTTCTTTATTAACTCCCGTGTTGTGTACATCATTTTATGTCTACACATGGCCAGAAAGCGGCTTTTTTCGTACGCGCAGCGTGCGGAAAAAGCCACTTTAT
Source organism: Eudemis profundana (assembly GCA_947034925.1). Classification (NCBI taxonomy): domain Eukaryota; kingdom Metazoa; phylum Arthropoda; class Insecta; order Lepidoptera; family Tortricidae; genus Eudemis; species Eudemis profundana. The sequence goes on from OX344798.1 coordinate 18,480,295, forward strand.
GGCCAGGTGTGGCATAAAAATATAAATACATCAATGTAAGGAAATGTATTTAATAACTTAACATTTTATATTTTAGAAAGTGTGTGTGTTTTAATCGACTAAGCAATATTGCCAGAATTGCACAGCTTTTGTACCTATACCAGCTTCTAAAAATGTGTGTGAGATAAGTGTATGTTTGTCCGTATTTACATTATATGTTTGCATAAATTGCAGCAATTTAGAAATTTTTAATATTAATTCATTTATTTTCAGGAAAGTTACTGGAACTCTAAGCACAAAAAGAATATTGGCTTTGGTAGACATTTCTATATTTGACTTTTTGATCCAAAATGGCGACAGGCATCGTTATGAAATGTATAAAGACAGAATATTACTTCTGGACAATGGGAAAGGCCTTGGAAATCCAGCAACGGACGAACTGGATATATTAGCCCCACTTTACCAGTGTTGCATGTAAGTAACAAATTAAATTATATACTCATATTTCAATATTTTTGCTTTATTGAAAAAAATAAGAAAAGTAACCTTTACCCGAGAAATCGATTCCGTCTAGGTTGCCCATTTTAAAGCATTTGAGTATCCAATACAAATATACTTTATTATACTCCAGAAAAACACATTACAAGAGGTACTTACATAATTAAAACAATTTAAAAAGGTAGACAACAGGCAGTCTTATCGTTAAACAGCAATCTCTTCCAGTGTGTTCTTATGGAAGAAGTAACCCAAATCTGCCCCGAAATTACTCAAGGCTATGTTTGACACTACCCCACTATATCTTTCAGCTTTTTACAAAATAAATAAGAGGATAAAAAGGACTTCATTTTTCAGTTTAAAAATGTCAACATGGAGACACCTGGAACTGCTTTCTGGAGGTAGCCTCGCAGAAACGATCAAATTTATGTCAGCATTTCAAGGAGACAAGTTAGCCACTGAAGAGCATTACAAGGCCGTGGAACGCAGGCTTCTTAAAATATATGCTACTGTACAATACTGTATTGGAAAACATGGAAGTGCCAAAGTGTTTAAAACTCAGTGGTGATATGGTATGGTCGCGGACTTTAATTGTTAAGCCAATTAGGGTTCAGTCTAATTTTGTCGTGTAATACACGATCTATGACCCGACTATTGTAAGGTGAACTCTAAATGGCTCAACAATTAAAGTCCGTGAGTGTACAATATAGATTTGTAAGCAGAACAAAGATACATTGTAAGATGGTTTTTTAGAATGTTATGTTTACTGTTTGGTGTGCAATAGTACATTGCTTACCTAAGGCCGTAAAACAAAGAACGTCTCAGATCGCAGGTATTTGACGCCCGAGCCGAAGGTAAGGGCGATAAATGTGCAATCTAAGGCTTTCTTACTTTATTACCACCCTTGGTAAGTACAAAATTTTACGTCTGCCCCCAAGCCAGGAAGCGGGATTTCCGCACGCGTAGCGGGCGGTAATTGCCACTTTATGGTAGTTACTTGGTGTGACGTAAATTATTTTTGTCATAATGACAATTTTAATAAATAGTTTTCTTTATTTCTTTTTCTTTATTGAGTTAACCATTACAATCCACCTTTGCTTTAAAGTATATAGTTTTGCTTAGTTTGGGGCTAGGTCGATTTGTGTAAGATTGTCCCCAATATTTAAAAAAAAGAAAAAGAACGTTACAAACCTTGTAGACTTTGAAGCATACGAGGGGTGGCTGAAAAGTAATCTACCTCACTATGAAAGAAAAGACATAACTGGCTAGTTATTTTTTATTTTTCTATGTAATCCCCATCTACCAAGGTGTATTAATTACATTTGTCAAATAATGACATTAGGCCATTAAAAAAAAAATCTTTCGGTTTGTCGTCAAAATACTCGTTCACCGCGGCTATCATCTCATTATCCGTTGAAAATCTTCGCCCCCTGAGATCTTCCTTCAGAAGTCTGAACAGGAAATAATCACAGGGGGCTAAATCTAGGCTGTAGGGGGGATGGTCGCTGACTTCGAAGCCATTTCTGGCCATGGCTAGCTGTGTGGTGCGGGCCGTATGCACAGGTGCATTGTCGTGCAATATCAGAACTCCTTTGTTGAGTTTGCCCCTTCTTTTTTCTTTTATGTTATCCCGAAGTTGGCAAAGTAAATTTGCATAATAATTAGCATTCATTGTAGAATTTTTTGGCAAATAATCTATTAGTAAAATGCCTTCAGCATCCCAAAAAATTGTCGCCATAAGTTTGCCAGCTGGTGGGCGAATCTTGTACTTCCGAAGAAGGCTTTTCGTCCTGGAATTTCCATAGTAGTGACTCTTGGTTACTTTCCGGATCCCATTGTCTAATCCAAGTATCGTCACATGTCACGACCCTGGAAATAATTTCTTCCTCTTTCCCGCGACTCATGTCTAAAAACTCCTGACAACATTTGACACGCCTGTCCTTGTCTAACGCAGTCAGCATTTTAGGGACCCAACGTGCACTGACCTTAGGCATATTCAAATGGCCATGAATTATTTCATTTACCCGTTCTTTACTAATGCCCATATCTCTAGCTATCTCCCACTGTTTCACTCGACGGTCTTCTAAAATGATTTTTTTCACCTTGGCGACATTTTCACCAGTGACAGCAGAAATTGGCCGCCCTCTACGAGGGTCATCTTCTCGACTGTCACGGCCCGATTTAAACTTCTTAGACCAGAATTTTATGGTGAAATCAGAAGGACACGAATCACCAAACACGGGCAACATGCGCTGTTTAATCTGTGAAGGCGTATTACCTTCTTTAGGAGGGATATAATCACTGCACGCTGTTCAATTTTGGTCAAATTATTTTTTTCTACCGACATGCTGCAAGTATTCAAGCGCCAAAAACAAATGAAGAGCAAGGAACAAATGAATGTTCGAAATTTTTAAAAAAGAATAGTCAATGAAAACGAATTCATACCGGTCAGTGTTTTTTTTAAACTATTTCTAGCCAAGGTAGATTACTTTTCAGCCACCCCTCGTAAAACCACAAAAATATGCAATCTGCCATTGATGCGTCAGCGCCACCTATTAGCATCAATCGAAACTTAATTACTTAAAATATATATTTTGGCTTATTGAGACAAGACTTTTGCGCAGATAAAATGTAACAAGCTATAAAATTAAACAAATTTAAACCAAAGGACGATGGCAAAGTATAAAGACGAACAAGTAGTCCAACTTTGGCCGTTTAGGAGCGCGCGTCTGTTTGAGTGCAATCCATACAGGAGCATTCTTAAAACTGCTTGTAGTGCATACGTACACGGCGCGCACACATTCAAGCGTACCTTTTGCAGGAAGAAAAATTACTGCTATTATACTGTGACGATGGGCAGAAACGTCCCCACCCACTAACAGAAATAAGACATGTGTCAGTTAATAGACCTTGGCAACACTATGGTATTTTACAATGGCGACGATCATCCCAAGAATGGGGTTTTCTTGGAAAATCGTATTTTGTTTTCTATAGGAAGGGTCCAAAAACAGGTCCCTGTGGAACACCGCACTGCATCCCTCGATGTCTCCGTGCTTCCCTCGTTTTGTAGAGCACTACTGATGTCTACACCCACTCACTGTGGTGACCGTCAAGATGGCGTACACCGTAAAGATATCCAGAATCTGATGCTGCTAATAAATAGTACCGACAAAACACCTAAATGAAAAAATAGTGCCCTTAAACTTTTTAAAATACCGGGCGTCACTGACTTACACCGCTTGTAACTCTGAATCGGCTTTGTTTTTGGAAACTCTTTATATGTCAAAAAACCGGTCAAGTGCGAGTCGGACTCGCGCACCGAGGGTTCCGTATAAAATCGTCAGTAGATACGTGAATAATTCAAGAAAAATTGTATGGTGGTACAAACTTAACTTTGCTCTTGTAAAACTGTTGTCCCCATACATCGACATATGCCGCGGTTAGTTTAGTAGGAGCAAATAAGGTTGTCTTACGATTTTTGCGAATTTCTAAAAAACGCTGCAAGTTAGGAAAACCGTTTTATTTTTCCTGTAATATTTAGGATAATATTAATAATCGGTAATTATTTCAGATTTTTCTGTTCAGTAACTTCGGAAATAATAGGGGGGGAATGGTATTATTTTAAACGTTTTTGGTCTTAAATCAAAAACTACACGTTTACTGAAAAAAATAAAAACGGTTTTGAAATCTTCATATTAATCCCTTTCATTTGATATCCCACTCGATATATTAGCTCAACTTTTGATTTTAGACATCCCATTTCGGTCCCCTTTAAAAAAAAAGTAAAAAAGGTATAGGATTTTTTTCTGTTCCATAGGCTCGAATTAGCGGTTTTTAACACTATTCCAAATTTCAAGTCGATAGCATCAGTAGATCCTGAGATATCTTGCTGTGACAGACGGACAGACAGACAGAGTCGCACCATAAGGGTTCCTTTTTTACCATTTTGGTACGGAACCCTAAAAATAGTACTATATGCCATAAAATTTCATTTCTCTAGCTATCGTAGAATTGGTGGGATCTCTTCGGTCACCACCTCTGGTTGGGAGGGAGGGACCATAATGGCAGGGTCCCGTCGGTTCCGGGAACAATTCTTCCACTACTCTCTTCACGATGGTTGGCTCTAGATCTTCCGTTGGAGGGGTACCTACAGCACGTAGTTTTTTGCGCGCTACTCGGTACGGGCGTCCCCAGGAGTATTTCGCTGGCCTTGCCCCAAGACTTATTGACCGCCGCCGTTGGGACGCCTGCCGACTAATATTGGAGGGCCCAACAGCCAAAGCGACGTCCTACGCAGCATGGCTCTGTATGGCCCCCGTGTGGATTGACGCACTCACCGTTCAGGATAAAGCCATCCTAAGAAGACCTCAGAGGAGTCAGAGGGCTATCGAAGTGAGAGTAGTACGAACGAACCTACCCACCTACCTACCTACGAGTAGTCTCATGAACGACAGCAGCGACGCTAGCGGCGGAACCTCCGTGTGATCTCCATGCTGGAGTGGAGTATGCGTATTGCCAAGGAAAAAATCCGACAGAGTAGCAGTACTCTATGACACGAGGGGAGCACGGAGAACGCGCGGATTGCAGGTGCGGTGCTCGACCGGGGCCTATTTTTGGGCCCTTCCTATAGAAAACAAAATACGATTTTCCAAGAAAACCCCATTCTTGGGGTGATCGTCGCCTTAGTAAAATACCATCGTGTTGCCAAGATTTATTTACTGACGCATGTCTCATTTCTGTTGCTGGGTGAGGACACTGTCCATAGTCCTTTGATTGAAGTCGTCAAGCTGGATTGTTAACTTCCACTATAAGGAACTAACCGACTGTCTACGTTTTCAGAGCACTAAGTTCACATTCACTTTTCAGCGTCTGGTAACACTGATTTGATTTAAAAAGCTGTCATGTCATGTGACATAATATAACCTAAACAGGCAGCTGTGAATTTCCTTATTGTATTATATTAAATCTTATGCATCGCAAACCATATTAGCCTGTAAACTTTCTACTTTAGCCATTGAAGTTGCATTGCATGCAGGTTCACTGTATATCAAAACAATGCATGACATGATAAAAGATAATAAATAACCATTGGAAAAAGGAAGAAGAAAATTGTGGTAAAGGTGCAGTTTTCAGCAGTGATTCTGCAACATTCCAGTAGGTAATAATGAAAATGATAGCTCCGATGAAGGATCATTTTCTATATTTCGCTTATGGCAGTAATTTACTGAAAAGAAGAATTCGCATCAACAATCCTACAGCAGAATTTCTGGGTGTCGGCCGGCTTGACGTAAGTACATTAAATCCAATGATTACACAGAGTAAACTTGCACCAACTTAAGCTGCAAAATTCAGCAAAATAAAATAATAGCATTGTATTAAATATTTTTCTAATATGTCCGATAATTGCCGACTCTTAAGAAGGTGATTATAATTTAGGTATGACACCGTAGTTATAATATTGTGATATGACAAGTTAAAAATAACTATGATATCATTTTTAAATTTCAGAATCATATACTTGATTTCATGAAGGATTCTGAACGCTGGCGAGGGGCTTCTGCTACCATAGTTCCTAAAGAGAATGCTGTTGTATGGGGGGCCATCTGGAGATTGCATGAAAAAGATATGCCAGAATTGGATAGGTAAGCCCCAGTATTTCTCTTGGAAAAAAGATCAAGTGCTTAACACTAATAATAAAAAATAAAAACCGACTTCCAAAAACTTAAACTAAAAACCAGAAAATAATATGTTAATTACCCCAAAGAAATGGATAATCAACGATTCATATATACATATACAGATATTTATAGTTTTTAACCTGTTATTTTTGAAGTCGGTGCCTACCACTGCCACGCAAAGCTGGCTATGCTGAGCTCCTTAGCTGGCACCGACTTCTAAAATAACAGGTTAAAAACTATAAATATCTATATATGTATATATGAATCGTTGATTATCCATTTCTTTGGGGTAATTAACATATTATTTTCTGGTTTTTAGTTTAAGTTTTTGGAAGTCGGTTTTTATTTTTTGTTTCAAAAATTTACTTTATTTTTTAATTTTTAGTGGCGCGGGAAAAATATTGTTAAGTCTATTTAGTTAAAAAAAAATATTTCCAAATCGATCTGATAGCCGTTTTAAGTAATCAGGGAACAAATCTACATAAAAATTGCTCTTTGTTTTGAAGTCGGTTAAGACTGGAAACTTATTTCTAATAAGAAATGGACGAGAAACTAAGAAAAATACCAAAATCGCTACATGTGTGCCTATGATATTTGAAGAGTTCCCTCGATTTCTCCAAGATCCCATCATCAGATCCTGATTTGCTTGCAATGGGACCACCTCTGAGGTATACCCTTTAAAACAAAAAAAGAATTTTCCAAATAGGTTCAGCTGTCTTCAAGTAATCGGGGAAGAAACCTAGATACAAATTTACCCTTTGTTTTGAAGTCGGTTAACACTAGAAACTTGTTGCTAATAAGAGATGGACGAGAAATTACGAAAAATACTGAAATCGCTATATGTGGGCCTATAATATTTGAAGAGTTCCCTCGATTTCTCCAAGATTCCATCATCAGATCCTGATTTGGTTACAATGGGACCACCTCGGAAGTCTACCCTTTCAAACAAAAAAAGAATTTTCTAAATCGTCCCAGCCGTTTTCAAGTAATCGGTGAACAAACACACAAAAAAAAAAATAAACATACAGACGAATTGAGAACCGTCCTTCTTTTGGAAGTCGGTTAAAAAATATATCCTCTTTATTTCCATAATGAATAGCCACTACAATTAACACTACAATATTATATACCCAGGGCCAGATTTGTCCTTAGGCCGGCTTTACACCTGTAAGTTTTACTTACGTAAGTAAGGACGCAGCTATACGTTAGACTGAGATAGCTGACTGACTATCTCAGTCTAACGTATAGCTGCGTCCTTACTTACGTAAGTAAAACTTACAGGTGTAAAGCCGGCCTTAGTGCCACCCCATTAACTATATTCTACATGAAATTGATGATAAAATAAAAACTCATGCCCTTAAAATATCCGAACACACTGCAATATACACGACCTCGTTTGTGCGCAGACATTTTGTGCGATCGTCCGCTCCCAGCGATGGCACAGCCCTGACTAAAGCAGGGGCGCGCAGGGGCAAATGCTTGCCTGTGGTGCGTCCGTACACGGCGCGCGCACACGTGTGCGCTCCCGATGTACCTTTTGTGGGAAGAAAAACTACCGTATACCGTGGTGCAGTATTGAATATATTGACTTTCCAACAAAAATACTACTTATTGTAATTTTATATTGTCATTACATCTGCCGTCCTATATCTAATCTCTATACAACTCAATAGCCGTTACATGTACGTATATTGATTTTCACAGGCAAGAAGACGTAGGAAACAATTGGTATTTTCCCAAAACTGTGGGTGTTGTCACACCTGACGGCGAAAAGGTTGAATGCCGCACATACCAGCAGACCATCAATCCACCACCCCGGGAACAGGATGAAGACATACCCTTCAACCGTAGACCATCCATTACTTACCTTAAAGTCATCTTGAAAGGAGCAGAGGAGTGCCAACTACCACCAGATTATATTCAAAAATTAAATAAAATACCTCACAATGGTAAAGAGGCTTCCCCTGAAATACTTGCAAAATTGGACTTATAGATATGTTTCGACATATTTTATAACTATACATTGAAAATATATTTTATGAACGTTTTGAATGTTGCGTATTCTTGAATAGGTATTCAGCCTGTTAGAAGAGACAGATACGCAGGGTGGACTTGGTCTATAATAAGTACTTACTTTCCCTTTCGGCCGTCATCGCAACCATGTTTCGCAACCAGGTGCAAGGGAAGATTTTTCCTTCTTTGTTTGCAACTAGTTGCAAATGAGGAATATTTAACGTAAATACACAACCAGTTGCCAACAAAGATTTTTTTTTGTCCTGTAGTTGTGGCAAAATACCGTTTATTCTTGATACGCAACCAAACTGTATAATTTCTCTTTGGAGTTCATGAACGACTTCTTCATACTGCTTCTTTATTGGCTGGAAATTGCAGCTGGTAGTCTGTTTCAAGCGGTCAATTTTTTTGGATATTATATTTCGACCCCAGTCAGCTGCACAATCACGATCATGCTCCTTTGTTTTCTGTGTAATCTCGTTACGAGTGTTTAATGTTAAATTTCCTTTGCAGCCTTTCTTTCCATGGCATTTAAAAAATGAGTAACCATTTTTATATATCTTTTTCCGATGATAGCGATATCCCTCATAGAGCAGACATACACCTCCTCTTCTTGAAGTTATATATTCAATCTTAGATGAACTGGGATATATATTAGAAGTCGACATCGCGTGACAAGCATTCAATTAATGTGGAATAATCTTAGAAAGAAAACACGTAATGCATTTGATCGATAACCTTTGATCTAATTCATATCGTAAGTTGTGAAAATACTGACAGATGTTATATAATGACAGGAATAATAAAAAAACTCAATGACAGATACCGATAACGTAATAAACCATTCATTTCAGAAAGTTTGTATAGGTAAACAATTTGTATCATAGGACTAGGTGTATGTAGTTTTGTAGAGAATCATAAGTATGGAACTTCTCAAAATTCAACTACCACTACCACTGCATATAGGTTGCATAGCAAGAAAAGATAAATATTTATTGGCAACTGGTTGCGAAACTTAGTTGCCAATGCGTAAAATGTTTTACGCGTTGGTAACTGGTTGCGTATCAAGACAAAACATTCGCTTACCGCAACTAGTTGCAAACAAAGAAGGAAAATTCTTCCCTTGCACCTGGTTGCCAAACATGGTTGCGATGACGGCCGAAAGGTTACTTTCTTGCAGAAATGGTTGTCAGTACTTGTAATTGCTCACCTGTATAAACCAGGGATATTGCGGATGCGGTTCTTGTGACATCCATGGATGCAGATGTGTGATCTTATGTTTGTACATATAAAACTTATGCCCCTTCATATGGTGTTTTGTGCCAGAAACTTAAATGATGATGAATATCTGGTATAAATTATAAGAATTCTAGAGGGTACCTAGGTTAAGGTTTACGCGGGCTAATTTTCTGCAAATTGACGACAAATGTGCGCATATTTTTCGTGATAAGGGTATCTAATATAAAATAAAACAAAACGAATTCATATTACATAAGGTCATATATTTTATGGAGTCTAGTGTTAAGTCTTACATGTACAAACTGGCCGCAAAGACAATGTCTCGCTTGAGAAGTTTGATAGCTTCACTGAATTTGTTCTCCAAGTCCGTATTACCAATGTTCTTGGCGGCTTGGCACAGCTGTCGGAGGACCTCTTCCAGTCGCCGCATACATCTGATTATGGAGCCTAAAAACAAGACAAACATTTTGTATAGAATGGCGAAAAAAGCGTGACTGCTTTATTTGATTCACACCAATCGCGATTACTATGAATGTACTACAAGGCTGTCTCTGAAACCCTTGTAGAAGATGGTCAGAGAGAAGTAGTGAATGCCTTTCGCGACAGATTTTTTATTTTCATAATAAACATCTATAGATTTTCACTTAGTTAAGCAGCAGCATGTTTCAGTATCTGATACTTCAACAAACTCTGGAAAGCCTGGATCGCTTCAGATCGAAAGTAAACAGGCACTATATCGGCGAGAATGCACCATCTTCGACCTTATTCAAATGCCTGCTTGTCAAGTATAAAACTAGTACCTAGTTCGCCCCAGTAACCTCGCGACTCAAACAATACGAGCAGAATTGTTTCATGGGAACTCCGTAACCTCTGAACCGATTCTTGCTCATCTTTGAACTTAAAAAATTATATTGACATCATCTACCCTCATACCAAATTCGGGATAAACGCTAAGAGTTGGACAAATAAACATGCAAACATAAAACGCCGCTGCGATCCCCTAGTCAATAATTCTGCCGTCCTATGTCTAAAACTGGACTAACCTCTATGGAGTTGTATAGGGGTTAGTCCAGTTTTAGATATCGGACGGCAGAATTACAGCCGCCGCAGCTTGGTATAATATGATAAAGTTGGTGGATCATAGACATTATGGCAACTTTTTCAAATGGGGATGACGACTGGATTAAAACTATATAATTCTATTTAGTCCGTCAGTTAGATTATGGAAAAATATGGGACACGTATTTTTTGGTTTATATTATATTAAAAATCGATCGACAAAGTTATAGATCATCAAACTTCTGGAGTGGGGGCTTGCGTCACTCCCAGTGCCGGATTAGCCATATAGCAAGAGTAGCAAATGCTACGGGCCCCGCGCCCACTCGCAAAAGGGGACCCCCCCCCCCCCTTGTTATGTCATTTCGTCAAGTATAAAATTACCGGTCAGTCGGTATTTAAGCATATCTAAGACGAACCAAGGGCCTATTTGAAGAAATGCTACAGGCCCCGCGCGGGCTTAATCCGACACTGGTCACTCCTAAGTGAAAATTGTACCAAGGAGTGACGTCGCTCGAAACTTCTAAGCACTCTATCCTCGCCATTTTTTGTTTGTCAAACAAAAGAAAAAATAACGAGTACAATATTTTTGAATAATCTAAATGACGGACTAAACACTTTTTTTAGTCGTCTAGCCCATTGTTGTAATTACCTTCGAAGACGTCGGTCATCTTGCAGATCTGCAGGAAGCTGGCGCCCTTGGACCAGGCGTGCACTACGTCCATCAGCGTGCATTTGAACTTGCCTACATACTCGTCCTCGTCCAGATCCATTTTGGCGTCAATTGACACCTTCGCTATCCTACGGGCGTACTCCTGAAAATAACAGTAGTTAGTGTAAAGTTAGCATAACGTGTTCAGAAGGAAGTGTGTGTAATCAATGATTGAAATGGCAGCAAACGAGTCTTTGTCACCACTGTGGTTGATAAAAAGGTAGGTCTCGCTACTAGTACCCAACTACTGTACCTATAGTTGACGTTGTAATCAGCCGTTAGCGAGGCGAGTTAACCACACTACAATACAATATTCTTTATTGTGCTACCTTTCAAGACCAGCTCTTATCATCGCCTGGGTTTTTGCCTGAAGCTGCCTGAGCAATGAGCACGTCTCTCAATGAACAACACACGAAGGAGTTATAAATGATTTTTTTTTTCAATTTTTTTTAAAGCCTAACTTGCGACCCATATTGGGCGTTGCAATGTTCCGACCAAGTGGTCAGCCGTGGCGTTCCCTGGGATCGAACCAGGTCGCTGGCCGTACCACCTCGAGTGGATCGGACTGGGTGAGCAGCCGCTGCTCAGCAGCGGACCAGCGGGAAGGATGAAGCGGATCAACCTGTCCTTATGCATGTGTGTGTATCGAACGAAACCCGAAACGACCTTGACAACTTTATCCTTTTACCTGTAACTGTCTGAGCACGCCCCGCAACTCCTCCCCCGTGGCGGAGGACTGCGAGCTGTTCTCGTCGCACACGAAGCAGCTGACGAGCGCGGCGCTCTGTGAGGCCGTCAGCGAGTTGAACACGCCGTTGAAGATCAGCTCCGTCAGCAGGAGCTCGTCAGCACTGTCAATATAGACCAACATGTAACATATACTAATATACAGGGTGAAATTTTACGCTCATTCCTAAAATACCAGATTTTTAAAATACCGATTCTCGATTTGTCAGATTCTCCGTTTACCAGATTCCCAAAATAATGCATCCAACAAAATCATACCTACCTACCTACATACCTACGATTGTATAATCTAGTGTAACGGAAATGTGGCAAGACAGGAAACTGATAATTTGAGAATCTGGTATTTTGGGAATGCGGTATTTGGGGCATGAGCGAAATTTTATTGATCGTCCAAATTTTTCCTAGGCATTAGGTATCAATAAAATATGCCATTTCTGAAGAAAAAAATTTAGGTAAAATTTTCACCATAAAATGTGCAAAAACAATAATTAGTAACGTGCGGATTACGCGTGTCGACGCGTAAGTTTGTCCAGCGACTCAACGCGGGAACGGGGTCGTGGGGAGGGGACCGTTGCCGTCTCCCGCGCAGTGCGTTACCGCTGTATCCACAAACGTATGTTTTTTTACAATATATTTCAGCTGCTGTTTCTCAATATTTTAGTACTGAAAGATACTGACTGAAAAAACACGTATTTTCTATTTTTCGCTAAGGAATGCACTGTAAAAGTTTGAACGGTCAAAAAATTTCATTCTGTATAATCGCAGGATAGTTTTTTGTGAAAATTTTCTACTGGTGACTCTGCAGGTTACTCTTTGCCTTTTTTATCTAACTGTTGATAAGTACCTTATAATTTGTTTCATCCCATGTAAACAGTTTAAACTATAAACATTTTCTAATTCTGATTCTAGGCTGCTTGCTAGACTGGAGCGGAGAGGAGCGGAGCTGGGCTAATATTAACCTATAGAATTGTAATAATACACGTCCACTGAAGCGGAGAGGAACTAATATTGGTCCGTCTCCAATCTGCTCTGTTCTTGTAGACGGGCAGCCTTAATTGGACTTAGTTTAGGGAAAAGGATGCAACCAAGAAACGACAACCTTTTGCTTAAGGATTCAAAGTCTATTGTCATACATTTATATTAGTATGTGTGGGTAAGTGAATAAATCCAGTCTAATACCAGCCTCTGCGTGTCATTGACTCCTCCACATATATAGTTATTTTACATGGCGCAGACGGTTATTTCTACGCGATTTATATAAAATATTATAGTGATAAACATCCTAATCACCGAATAGAATGCAATAATTATATTGCGTTGTGCAGATTAGCGTAAAGTGAACATAACTCGTGAACAATGGAAGCAGTGTTACAACCACCCGCGCCATTTCAATTCGAAAATAATATTTCTAGCGTTACATCGGGGAATTTATGCAAGTCATGGCAAAATTGGAAGAAGTCCTTTGAGGTGTATTTTGAAGCGTGTGAACTTGGTGAAAAGTCGGAAAAAGTGAAAATAAACATCTTGTTGCATGTGATTGGACCCAAATGCAGAGACGTCTATGAACAGTTCACAACTAAGCCGGCAACTTTAAAGGCACTTTTACAGGCATTTGATAACTTCTTTTTGCCTAAAACAAATGTAACAGTCGAGCGACATAAGTTTTTTACGCGGGATCAAAAGGTAACAGAGTCAACGGAGCAGTATGTTTTTGAGCTCAACAAGATGGCAGCCCGATGCGGATTTAAAGATTTATGTAGCGAGTTGGTAAAAGATAGGTTGATCTGTGGCTTAAGAAATGGGTTGCTACGAGAACGTTTACTTCGGGAGCCAGATTTAACTCTTGCCTCAGCATTGGATATATGCCGGCTAGCGGAGATGTCACAGGCCCAAGCGGGCACTATAAAACAAGAAGCGGAAATGCATCATATTCACGAGTTAAGTAAGCGAGAACAGGATCTTCATAGTAGTTCAGGAAGAGAGGAGTCAGTACATTGGGTGAACAGTTCCAGTTGTCAATGCGGAGCCCGCGTGGTGAGAAGTGCGCCCCCCGCAGCCGCCGCCGCCGCCCCCGGCTCGTGGGAGCCGCGCGGGCGCCGCCGGCGCGGTCGCGGTCGTGGAAGAGGTCGTCGCACCACCCCCGGAGCCGTCACGCAGGCTGATCGGACCCCTAGACCTGGCCCTAGCCACGCCCCGATACAACATTCGAGGTCATATCGAGGGTGCTCTAAGTGCGGTGGTAGTCATGATTTCTACAAGTGCCCCGCGTACGGTGTTCGTTGCAGTAATTGTAATTCGTATAATCATTACGCAAAGATGTGCCAGGTATATGCTGTCGAGGAAGCCTCCAGTGATCAGGTAATATGTCATGATAATACATCTTATAATTCTGAGTGGTCCGCTGTACTAAAAATTAATAATAATTCGATTAAATTTAAAATTGATACAGGTGCAGATGTCAATGTTTTGCCGTTATGTTATTTGGAAAAAATTAATATTTCAGAAAATGAGTTAACACGTACTTCAATGAAATTGCGAGGTTACTCGGGTGACAGTATCAGAATAGTTGGAAAGTGCTATTTGAAAATATTCTATAAAGATATTGATTATGTATTAAAATTCATTGTTGCCGACGTTAACTCTCCGCCCATTGTAGGTCGTAACGCTTGTGAGGAGTTAAATTTGGTTAAACGGATCATGTCAGTAGATTCAAATTTAAATAAAACACATGATATTTTAGCCAGTTATCCTGACATTTTTGAAGGTATTGGATGTCTTCCCGGGGAATATAGGATCCAGGTGAAGGAAAACGTACGTCCAGTCATACATCCACCCAGGAAGTTACCCCTTGCCCTACGGGAAAGTGTAAAAAATAAATTGATGGATATGGAAAGGCAACAAATAATATCAAAAGTTGAAGGCCCTACTGACTGGGTGAATAGTATGACTCTCGCTAAAAAACCTGACGGCGATTTCCGAATCTGCTTGGATCCACAGGATTTAAATAAGGCTATAAGACGGGAACACTTTCGTCTGCCAACCCTGGATGAAATTACGTCCAAGCTATTAGGCGCAAAATGGTTTAGCACCTTAGATGCTAAGCAAGGATTTTGGCAGGTAAAACTTAGTGATGATTGCACTGATTTGTGTACTTTCAACACTGTCTTTGGCAGATATAAATTTTTACGCTTGCCATATGGAATTTCGTCTGCCAGTGAAGTGTTCCATAAGAAACTGTTGGGGCATTTTGATGACATAGATGGCGTGTGTCAGTTTATTGATGATTTGCTTGTCTACGGAAAAACTAAAGAGGAACATGATGAGCGCCTGCGTAAGGTTTTAGAAAGATGTCGAAAAATAAATATAAAACTAAATAAAGATAAGTGTAAAATAGCCCTAAAGGAAATAAAGTACTTGGGCCATAAAATAAGTGAGCACGGGATTTCACCGGACGATACTCACGTTATAGCCGTACGTAACATGCCCCAGCCTAAAAATGTCAAAGACCTTGAGAGATTCCTCGGCCTGATAACATATGTAGGTAGTTTTGTCCCGAACCTATCGGACAAAACACATTACTTGCGCCAACTGCTAAAGAAAGACGTCGAATGGCATTGGCTTGAAAATCATCAGAAAGATTTCGAAACCCTTAAAGAATGTTTAATAAATCCGCCCGTTCTTCAATACTATTCATTAGATAAAGAGATAACTTTATCCGTTGACGCAAGTAAAAATGGGTTAGGCGCTTGTCTATTACAAGATAATCTGCCAGTATGCTATGCGTCTAAATCGCTTAACAAGACAGAACAGGCATACGCACAAATAGAAAAAGAATTATATGCGTGTGTGTATGCATGCGAGAAATTTTATGCTTATATATATGGACGCACCGATATAACTATTGAGACGGATCATAAACCCCTCATTAGCATAATAAATAAGCCTATAGCTAACGCGCCGCCAAGATTACAACGAATGCTGATGCGATTACAACCCTATTCATTTAAACTCGTATATAAACCCGGTAAGTACCTATACATAGCGGATTCCTTATCGCGAGCGTGTGACAACAGCATAGGTAATGACCTTGACACTGAGCCGCGCGATCATCTGGAAGCGCAGGCGCAGGTGTGTGCGCTGACCACATGTAACCCGCTCACAGACACGCATTTCCTTCAAATACAAAAGTGCACGCGCGAGGATAAGGAACTACAACAACTAATTAAAACGATAAAAAAAGGGTGGCCTTGTAACAAAAACGATGTTGATCTCGATATCGATACCTTTAGACTCAAAGGGCGTAAACGCCATTAGAATCTGCGGCGTTTACGTCCTTTGAGTCTAAAGGTATCGATATACGTAGTTATTGGGACGTACGAGATGATTTAACATTATCTTATGGGTTAATATGGAAAGGTTCTCGTATAGTCATACCTACTTGCATGAGGTCAGTTATGCTAAAAAAAATTCACATGTCTCACTTAGGAATAGAAAAGTGTAAGTTGCGTGCGAGAGAAACTATTTATTGGCCGAATATAAATTCACAGATAGCCGATATGATCTCGCATTGTCAGGCATGTTTATCTTATAGGAAATCTAACTGTAAAGAGACTTTGATACAACACGACGTCCCGGACACCCCATGGTTTAAGGTGGCGGCAGATGTTTTCCATTATAATGGTGAGTCATACCTGTTAGTAATTGATTATTATAGTAAGTTTATTGAAGTGGCTAAACTTAAGTCATTAATGTCAGAAAGCATAATTAAACAACTAAAAGCGATATTTTGTAGGCAAGGAATTCCTGTTATTTTTTTTTCTGATAATGGGCCTGAATTCCGTTCAGATGTCTTTGAACGTTTTGCCGAGGAGTGGGGATTCCAACATATTACGTCATCTCCCCGATACCCCCAGTCTAATGGCCTCGTAGAAAGAAGTATCCAAACGATAAAAAATATACTTAAGAAGACGACTTACAGTAATTCTGATTTTAGACTTGCACTTCTTGAATTTTTAAATACACCTATAAGTCATGATATACCTTCGCCTGCAGAGCTCTTAAATAACAGAAAATTACGCAGTATAGTTCCGTGTTCCTCTACAGTATCAAAAATAAAAGATCGGCGTGATATAGTCAAAAAGTTTCAGGTGAGGCAAGTTGTTCAAAAAAGATATTATGACAAACATGCTCGCGATCTTTCACCCTTGAAAGTGGCTCAAAAGGTCAAGGCGCGTATCAACCACGAATGGAAAAGTGGGATCATCAAGAAGATAGTTGGTATTCGATCTTACTTAGTTAGTTTAGAGACCGGAAGTGAAGTAGTTAGAAACCGTAGGCATTTAATCCCGAATTATAAACGTCGCAACAATGAAACACAATATAATCACAAAATGAAATATGATGATATTGTCACCACGAATAACCAGAATAGTTGTCAGTTAAATAATGAAAATAATTTAATTAGACAGAATAACAACTTATATATTACTCGTTATGGCAGGACAGTGAGGCCGCCTGATCGCTGGGGCCACACCAACACAGCGCCAAGGAACTAAACTATGTATTTTAGAATAAGTACCTACTTAGGTTATAATTTTATAGAAAAGCATGAATTTAGAAGTAATGTTAATTTAATTAAAAATAATACTCAATGATATATTACTGCAAAATTAATAATGTGCCTGAATATTTTGTTTATACTAATTTATTAATTGTGATAGTGTTTCACAAATTAACTATAGTATTTAAACTAAATTAAAGCATGTATTGTTTTTAAATTAAAAAATATATATATATATATATATATATAGTATATTATGAAATGAGAGAAATTTGTAAATTTAAATTTCATACTTAAAAAAAAAAAAAAAAAAAAAAAAAAGTACCTACTTAAATGTGATAGAAAAGTAAGTACCTCTTTTGAAATGTAAAATAAATAAATTGTATCATGATTTTCAATGTAAAAGTTACGTAATGTAGGAATTGTAAATCGATTTTGCATGCCAAAGTTATATACATAATTTTTTTTTTTCCTTTTTTTTTGTGAAAAGGGAGATGTCATACATTTATATTAGTATGTGTGGGTAAGTGAATAAATCCAGTCTAATACCAGCCTCTGCGTGTCATTGACTCCTCCACATATATAGTTATTTTACATCTATAATTATAAAATTGGTTCCTGCGGGTTGGATCCTTTTCCCTAAACTACGTCCAATTGCCTCTTGTTTTGCGTCAGCTCTTTATATACCACCTCCAATTTGGACTCTCGTAGTTCTCATCGACATAAACGGGTAACACGAGAATATAAGCACACTTACCTGCTTAACTCGCAAGCGATCCGTCCCTTCAGCTCTATGACGTCAGCCGCCGTGCAATACTCCAGTCTGCGGAGTACCCGTTTCCTCTTCTTGAGTTCGTCCATTTGCAGGATGCTCTTGGCTTTGATCAGTTCGTTTCTGGCCTGAATGACCTCCTCGTTTAGCTCCTGCTTGTGTTTGTAGGCGTCTAGGAGCGCGGGGAGGCTCTTGTCACCGTGGAGGTTGTGGGAGAAAAGTCTGAAAAAACGTTAAAGATTACTGATTTGTGGAAGGTTTACCACTTAACTAACCTATAGGGAACGTGCTCGAACTATAGGTGCCAGCACTAAACGACAAAAGAGACACGGGTGGACAATAAAGGAAACTATCATGCCTGTCAAATCAAGCTGTCAATGACAATATCTAAGTGTCAATGTCGAATTTAGTAAGTAGTAGCTACACTGACGTTAATCGTCCTCCATCGCGATAAATTAACGGCGTTTCCGTCAATGTGGCCCCAGCATGAGAGGGTACAAGTACCCTTTTAGATTGGCGGCACCAGTTGGCAGCACCTTCGTCGTGCACGTTCCCTATATAACTTATTATGTTCTCAGCAGTTTTCTAGATTATCATTAATTTTAATGGAATAATTTAAACTGATCAAATCACGTATCCTCATAGTTAACCTCACTGCCACGTCCTCTGCAATCAGCTTGGTGATTCGATAACATTACATTTTGTATACGTATGCCGTTTCAAAGCTACCCAGCTGACTGGTAATTGGTCTCCCTGTCCCTGTGTCTTTAAATAAGCGTGAACCTTGTAGCTAAGATAAACAATAAAGATGAAATCAAGTCAAGTAAACACTAGCTGCAATGGAAATACGCACAGCAAACACCTTAATAGATATTCTCACCTTTCTTCCATTTGTTTTATTTTGTGCACACAATCCTTAAAAACGGGATCGTCAATCTTCATGTCCTTAATCGGGTTTAGCAATGGCGGCCCCTCGGGGAATCGTTTCTTCACCTCGCCTATGGTCTTGAGCACCGCCTTGCGACTGTCGGCGGGCCGCAGGTCCTTGGGGTAGTACACTCGGAGGGAGCTTAGTTGGTAGATTAGGGTGTGAAGCACTGGTACCACTTCAACATCCCCTGCCTGTTAAAAGGTTAGTTTTGTAACAGGTCATGAAAGAGATAAAGAGGAGAAAATAATGTCCAATAAACGCTATACAGTAGGAATAATCTGCCATAGAATTGGCCACAGAGTAGTGAACTCCTACCGCGTTATTGGTGAAAATGGTGAAATTTACGTTGAAGCGGGTGTATCCAAAAGATGTCTTATGTCGAATTTGTACATAAATAATCTATCTAATCAGACATACCATCGCTCCACCGTTTCTTTCAAGGTATGCTTTGATTATGATGTAATTTTTATGAAGAGTATTATGTGAATGGGACATTTTGCAGAAGGGGCGTTTTGCGAAAGGATCATTTACAAAATGGACCTTGGGCGAAAGGAAATATGGGACATTCTGCGAATGGAACCTTATGAGCTAGTAGTATTTTTGGTCCTAGAATATTCTAGAACCTGTCGATGGTCCTTGGTTAGATCATAGGTTCCCAAAGTGGTCCCTACCGCTTCCCAGTGGGCGCTGAGGAATCACTATCAACTACAGTATAAATAAACTTCTTGATGATTAAAT
Source organism: Eudemis profundana (assembly GCA_947034925.1). Taxonomy (NCBI): domain Eukaryota; kingdom Metazoa; phylum Arthropoda; class Insecta; order Lepidoptera; family Tortricidae; genus Eudemis; species Eudemis profundana. The sequence goes on from OX344798.1 coordinate 18,500,215, forward strand.
GAAAGTTAAGACCCTACGGGTTAGATAGTTTATGCCACACCGTAGCGTAGCGTAGACATAAAATAATGAACACTACACGGGAGGTAATAAACAAAGTCCTCGATCGCATATTTACGTCCCTCGCTTGCGGCTCGGGCCGCAAACTTCTGCGATCTCGGCCTCTCTTTGTATTACCCTACCTTACCCTAGTTATGTAATGTACTATTACCTCACCGGGCGGGCACGGCACATTGGTCTCGGCGTCGTCGCCGCCGGCCGTCTTCACGTGCAACAAGATGTCCACGACGATCACTGGGTCGGCCGTCAGGGGGTTCTCGTCGCCCTTTTTGCCCTTGTCCTTCTTGTGTCTGAAGTTCACTATGATGCCCCAGTCGTACTCGTATTTCTCGGTTTTCACCTGTTCATAAAATTTATGTGAACAGCCGAGAAAGTTATATAAAGAACAAATGTGATGAGTGGATAAATTACCTGTAAGAGAGCTCATTTTCAAGTACTTAGGGCTCGTCCAGAAATCATGTGATCGTCTATGGGGGGGTGGGGGTCAGAAAAACATCACGAATGATCACGATAGGGGAAGGGGGGGTCTGAGAAGAGATCACGTGTAATTTTTTTACACAACGGGAAAGCCAAAAACTACAAAATTACAAAAATAGGCCAAATTTGATCACATGATTTCTGGACAAGCCCTTATTAAAATACTCCTGTTCGCTTAGCCAAATTACGGCTACAGAAAAAATAAGCATTTCTGAATAGAGTCTTGCCGTCGTAGCAGAACAGATATTCCTACACTGTCACATACTCAGCCTCGGCTTAGCTCTGATGAGGGAAGGGAACGACGAACAGTACTGACAAATGAGTATGACAAGCAGGTCCAACTGTTCCCCAGTGTGTACTATGACTGTCTCAGTTTCAGTTATGAGGGAGAGACATGTACTTTGACGACTCACCCGCGCTGCAGGAACGGCTTTAGGTCGCGTGATGAACGCACGGAATCCGTGACCGTAAGGATGGCGTACACCGTAAAGATATTCAGAATCGGATGCTGCCAATAAATAGTATCGATGAAACACGTAAATGAAAAAAATAGTACCCTTGAACTTTTTGAAATTAAGGCTTGTTCACGGTGTACGCTACCGGGCGTCAAGCTGGCGTACACCGTTTGTATCTCTGGAACGGCTTTAATTTTGGAAACGCTTTATATCTCAAAAAATTGTACCCTAAGGCCAAAGTATAAAAACAACCAAGTAATACGACATCGGTCGTTTAGGAGCGCGCGACACGTATTTACACATACGCACGATTGCACGTCTGTGTGTGTTCATTTATTTTCCTTTACCCCCACCGCTCGAGAACGGCCGCATAGTTACTCCCTTACACTTACGACCTTTAGTACGGACTGACGCCTGGTGCAAAGCACATGACAACCGTGCACTCCATACTGTGGCAGGGGCGCACAGGGGCAAATGCTTGCCTGTGGTGCGTCCGTACACGGCGCGCACACATGCGCGATCTCGGTGTACCTTTTGTAGGAAGAAAAACTACTATATACCGTGTCAAGGACCTAAAATTTCATTTCTCTAGCTATCGTAGATTGGGTACTATTTATTGGCAGCACCAGATTTTGGATATCTCTACGGTGTACGCCATCTTGACGTTCACCGGAACCAACGCCGAGCAACTCTTGTTCCCTGATGGTCCAGTACGCCGCTACCGAGTGCTACACTATACCTGTCTCAGTTTTAGTTACGGTGAGTGAGAGAGACGTACTTTGACGAGTCGGCCGGGCTGCAGGAACGGCTTCAGATATTCCGGGCGAGTGATAAACGCGCGGAACCGGGTGCCGAGCAAGTCTAGCTGTTCCCTGATGTTCCAGTATGCCGCTATCGAGTGTTCACTCTCTACCGTCAACGCATTGTACTCTTTCTGTTTCAGCTTTAACCCTGGTGATGAGAGACGATATGATTTAAAACACTATTAGACTGACTACTTTTTAATGTCAAATCAACATGGTGGGGCAATTTTTTTTTAAAGTTAGCAGCGTAGCTGTGATGTTAGAGCCAGCCATTCGACGGTTAGGGCAACGATGGCTATATAAGTTTTACCATAAGTACCTCGCCCCCGAAACTCGCACATACCCCAGCACTCTAAGTAGGGCCTACAAAAGCCGCTATGTCTTACGTGTTTGTTTATTTTTTACGCTGGAGCTTGGGAACACCCAAATACTCCGAATTATTTTATTCCGAATTTACTTATTCCAAATTTAAAAACCCCGAACATCATAAATCCTAAAAAATAAAATTCCGCGTATTGAAAAACACCATATTTATTATAACGAATTTCAAAAATCCGATTTTTCTATATTCTGACATTTATTACTCCGAAAAATTAAAAGCTCGATGTGCTCTTTGTCCGTAAAACGGATTTCCGATTTTCAGTTGTCCGAAATTTCATTGCTAATTCGGAATTTTGTCATTCGGTAAAATAAAACTTTTTTACATTAGCTTATATTAGAACTGCGATCCCAAAAGAAAATAGCTGGTATGTACCAGAAAATTGGAATAGACGCCAACTCTGACGGAAACGAGTTGGCACAAGGCAAGAAAGGGGGCTCGGGGGGCGAAGCCCCCCGCACGGAAAAAATCTTTAAAAACATATCTGGTTTAATTTAGGTAGGTTGGTTAGGTCGCTTGCGTCCCTTAGAAAGAAATAGAAGCCCGAAGCAGCGGGGCTTCGTCGACTTGGTCTCAGCCCTTTTAGGTTGAAACTGTGACGCTAAGGAAAATTAACCACAGTCAGTCAGCCCAAAAAAAAAGTCAGGCGTAGGTCAGTTTAGCTAGATCTAAGGCCTATTCTCCCACTTTTATTGAGTCGGAAATTTTATTGTTCGGTGTATTGAATTTCGGAATTTTGTAAATCGGCATATTGATTATCGGAATTCGTATTTTTGATGTATCGGGTTATCATAGATTCGGACTTTTCATTGTTCGGTGTATCGAATCTCGGCATTTTGAAAATCGGAATTCTTATAGTTAGACGTATTGTAATTTCGGAATTTTAAAAATCGGAGTTATGATATCCGTGATTCTGAATATCGGAATTAAGTTTTTCGTATGTATGTAGTGTACCCCTGGCAGCTTACGTATATAAGGTAAATCGTGAATTGGTAAATGGAAAAACTATAAATGAACAAAAATCACATAGTGACTCCTGCAGGACTAGTGACGAAATAAAAAAAAACACTTACTGTCAACTATATCTGGTATGGCAGCTTGATTTTGGAACTGGAAGAAACTTCTCTCTAACATGTATTCTGGGTTGATTTCTTCGACTCTCAACAAGTTTAATACCTAGAGAAAAACAAATTATAACATACTTCAAAAATCTTCAAATACAAAAAGACCAATCATATCATAATGCGACTAAAAACATTTTCATGGAACTTGATAATTTAACTGATGTAGAATCTTCAGGGGGGGGGGGGGGGTATTGCTACTCCTCACATTTTTTTGTGTGTTTGTATCCGTCTTATGGCCAGTATACAGAGTGAAATATTATTAGGTACAATTTTCACAAAATAATGTGCTATCCGAAAAAAAAATTAGTAACGTGAGGATTACATCTTTCATCTGCTGTTTCTCAAATTTTAGTACTGAAAGATACTGAGTGAAAAAACACTTATTTTCTATTTTTCGCTTAAGAATCCTCTGTAAAAATTTGAGCGATCAAAAAAATTTCACCCTGTATGTACGTAGAGAACTAGCATCCGGTTAAAGAAAAAGTACCATATTGTAAGTGAGATGGAACGCAGAGTTGATAGGATCCGCCTTCCCTTGCACCATGTCCTTCACCACGCTGGGCGTGACCTTCTGGTCGATCATGAGTATCACGATGCCCTTGTCGTCCAGGCCTCGCCGGCCCGCGCGCCCCGACATTTGGATATACTCGCCTGATGTTATCTGGTATATGGTGAAACGTCACAAAGTTATCCCGGATATAAATGAACACTTAGTATGTATGTATGTAAGTAAACTCTTTATTGCACAAAATAATACAAGTACAGGGTTAGAAAATAAAGGTATATGTACAAAGGCGAACGTGAGCAGTTGAGTGATGAGACAAGAGAGGTGGTAGACAAACAGGATCATGTACAAGAGATACTTACTTAGTTATTCTGCCGCCATAAGGAAGAGGGGCACATCCAAATTTTTTTTCGAAGTTGAGTTGTATACATATTCGGAATCAGTGAAATTTACTGATTCGGAATATTGTATACAACTCAGTGTCGAAAAATAATGTTAGATGTGCCTTTTTGCGTTATGGCGGCAGTATTGGTATAGTAATCATTATCTAAGGCAGTGTTTTTCAAAATGTGGGTCGCGTCCCCTGGGGGTCGCAGAGACTCTTAAGGGGGGTCACAGAGGTCGAGAAACCTCAGACAAAAAGGAAAAAAAAGAACAAAAAATCTCAAGTGTAACGGAATAAAATTCAGGTTAAAAATCATGGAGGATAGGGGGTCGCGAAATATTTTCGCATAATAAGGGGGTCGTGCCATGAAATAGTTTTAAAAACACTGATCTAAGGTGTCCAAATGTTCGTTAAAATTCTACAAACCTTAGATAATTCTTACTATACCTCTGGTGCTTTGTCAATAAGGTTTTTATAGTATTTATAAAGACTCGTATCGCACTGCTATCAGAGCACAATATGACAGTCTATTTATTAGGATTACTATAATGCTACTTTTCTGACAGACTGATCAGATATATTTTATGAATTTAATCTAACAAATCACTCGGGTAATAAAAGAAGGTAGAAAAAAAGACAAAGTCCCGCTCTCGCTAAGTTATGATGGAAGTGCGTTCCAAGTTTATGATCATTTAAAGATTGCTTAGCTTGCGTTGTAAACTTCTGAAATTTTGTCAATTTAGAGATTACAGAATAACGTGCACTACTTACAAATCGGAAGTCCTTCCCGTCAAATTTTTGACAATTAGTGAAAACGACAGTCCTGGCCGGCATGTTGAGCCCCATGGCGAAGGTTTCAGTCGCGAACAGCGCCTGACAAACAAATGACTTATGTAGTGTGAAACTTGACAGCTACCACAAGTAATACTTACAACGAACTGGGACAATATCGTAACAAAAGATAATTAAAGAATGAACGTTAGTAGGCTGCATGGTCTCCTAATTTTACAAAAGTCTGAGTCTACTAGCGTTACCCAAAAGGAGATCATAGTTGACAAGAAACACCTAAAGAAACTCAACAAGTATTCGACTTTCTTCTTAGGCGTGTCATCCTGATTATAGTCGGTGATGATGATGATCGCGGCTGGCATGAATACTCTTACTCTTCCTTGATAAATCGTAAAATTTCGAGAGGGTGAACGGCCATGTAACATTTGATATTTTCAATGACGATTAACTGAACTTTTGTCTCCCTTTCTTATTATGGTCAAAAAAGCACAGAATGCATTGTTCACAGATTGTAAATCGCACTTTAGTATACGACTAGGTACTATTCACAGAATTGTAAAATATTCGTCCACCATTATTTTCTAAATAGTATTCAGTGCAAGTTCTCCCCTGTACCTTAAAGTCCATGTTAGGTTATTTTAATTAATTCGGCCACTAAGTTAGTAAATTCACATTACGATCTCTGTAACTATTATTATACCTGACATACAGGTTTCTCCTAGTTAAGGCACCAGTCTTTACACAAGTCTAGTCCAATAAGGATACTGTTACTGTTAATATTGTATTTACATACTGTGCCTGTACATTTACTCTATGGTGGAGATAATAAACGCTTTACCACAGATTAGAGAATATAAACAGATATTTCACTGTCGCGAGTTTCTATACAAAAACAAGAATTCCCACGCTCGTGCTCGCGCCTATTGTTTTCACGCGAGCGTGGGAATTCCCACCGCCACAGCCACAGCACAGAAACTTCGCACAGTACAATACGTTCTCGCATAATTTTCCCTAGCGGCGTTCGGCCGGCATCAACGGCGTTTGTGTACTGTCACGATAATTATATTGTGAAACTGTGACGTTTTGGACGCCGGCGCCTGGATCGGCTACGCCCACCGCGCGGGAGGCCAAAATCGAGTGAAGTGTGCCTGGTTTTACTATTTATTTTATAGTGTTTCGTACCTTTATAAGTCCCAAGCCGAACAATATCTCGATGGTTTCCTTGAGAATGGGCAGCAGCCCGCCGTGATGGATGCCGATACCGCGCCGCAGCAGCGGGATCACGTTTTCCACTTGTGGTAGCTTCCGGTCTTCCTCGGATAACACGTCCATCGCGTTGTTGAACACTTCGTCTACCAACTTCTTCTCTTCGACTGTTTAAAACATGCTTTATCAATAAATACAAAGAAATCCGCAACAGCCTTCGTCAAACAAAAACATAATATAGTACATTACACAACAAGGGTGGTAAAACAAAGAAAGGCCGAGATCGCAGATGTTTGCGGCCCAAGCTGCAAGCGAGGCAACAATTGGCCAGAAAGCGACTTTTTCCTAATGCTACTTAGTATTCAAAGTGCCAAATATGCCAGCCGCATTGCCTCATTGTATGGCCAGAGATAAATGTTGAACCAGAGTCTTATCTGGTTCAGACCGGGGGTCACAGCCCCTCTGTTTAAATAGAAGAGCATTTGGCGGATCTTGGAGGGTTATAATTTGGAGGTTTATAAATCGAATGCGAAGTCGGATATTCTGCATTGGGTTAAAGTGTTCTAGCAAATCATGGCTAGATGTTTATCAGCGAACTCGTTAGCCGAATGCAGTGACCCCACAAGAGACACATCCAATCTCGATAAGTTTATTTTACCTTTTACGACAGGCAGAATACTTATTCATGAGCCTATGTATTGATCAGGATTGATCTTGGTTACAAGAGGTGTATTTAATCCAAAGCAAAGTGAGCCGCATCAAGGGCACTGTCTTGCAGTGGCGTGGCATATAAGATATCCTTGGGCAAGCCGGTGCAGATTTGGTGTACATTTTCCTTAAGAGCTGTAGAATAAGGTGCTCAAATGTCTGATATTAGGTAAGCCGGTAGTAATCGAGTTCTTTGGACGCTACGCTACTTCTATCTTGGTAAGGTGGCACGCTGGCAAGGTAGGTGGTCCCTTACGCTCAAATTAAAACATGGGGCGCCTCTCATCCGTGCGGCAAAGTTTATTGACCAAGGGCGTTAAGTCTGAAAATACGTCTCTACAACGCAGCTAGGATAAAGTATCTCAGACAGTGCGTGAGGCAAATCTAGTTTATCCTAGGCCAAACTAGTTTATCCTGACACGCACAGGATAAACCGGTTTGGCCTAAGACAAACTAGTTTGGCCTGAAATCGGGTTTGGCCGGTAACATATATAATCGGCGATGCCGATATATCGGTATCGGAATCTTTACATCCCTACTAAGAACAAATCTTACGTGTATTGAAATCCAGCTTAGCCATCTGCATGGCGTACGCCTCGCAATCCTTCTTGCTGAAGCTGAATATGATGACGGGTGCGAAGTTGCGTTCCATGATCATGTTGAAGATGTTGGTGTTGCTGTTGCTCGGCTTGGGGCCGCCGCGTCGCCCGCGTTGCCGAGCACTGCCATCGCGCGAGCCATAGGTGAGAGCGAGAGACCGCGCTCTAACCTCCCGCTCCCACCTATGGCCGCCGCTGCCGCAAGAAGACTTACGTGTATTGAAATCCAGCTTAGCCATCTGCATAGCGTACGCCTCGCAGTCCTTCTTGCTGAAGCTGAATATGATAACGGGTGCGAAGTTGCGTTCCATGATCATCTTGACGATGTTGAAGATGTTGGTGTTGCTGTTGCTCGGCTTGGGGCCGCCGCGGCGCCCGCGCTGGTCGCCCTTGCCCGCGTCGCCCGCGTTGCCGAGCACTGCCATCGCTGTGTTGAAGTTGTCTTCTTTAAATTGGCCCTGTTGAACAGATTGTATTGTAGAATCTAGTAGTGTGTCAACGTTTTTCATGGCACGACCGCTACTTTCCAGCGGAGCCTACTGTTTCTAGAAAACCTTTTTTGTATTTTTTTTTGTCCTGAGGCCTCGCGACCTCTTTCTAGAGGCTTTACGACTCCCCAGGGCCAGGGGTCGCGGCCCACACATTGAAAAACATAATCATCATCATATCAACCTATAGACGTCCCACTACTGGGCACAGGCCTACTCTCATAGATGAGAATGAATGGGCTGTAGTCCCCACGATGGCCCAGTGCGGACTTCATATACACCTTTGAATTTCTTCACCAATGTATACAGGTTTCACGATGCTTTTCCTTCACCGAAAAGCTCATCGGTAAGTTCCGAAAAACTCATTGGTACGAGTCAGAATTCGTACCCGCATGTCCGAACCACTCGGCTACCATAGTTTGGCACAGCTTGCGACTACCATATAACTTGTAAGTGTTCTTAATGTTAACAGCCTGTAAAATAGCCGCCAGAATATTTCCAAACACACTGAACTTCTTATCAACTGACAAGTGGTACCCATTCTTTGCTATCGGAAAACTGCCGCGCGTTCGATATCGTGGCCGATAGGAACACGTAGCGCACATTGTCCGGCAGGAACACGTAGCGCATATTGTCCGGCAGGAACAATATCCCTACATAGACACAAGTGGCGTGTCGTCATATATATTCTTAGTAAAGCCGGAGTAGATTTGGATTACTTTTCTTCAGGAGTAGTAGGTACTCCGGGCATATGCTTTAAAATAGGCAAGTCGGTGGGAATCGGGTTCTATGGACGCCACGCCACTGATAGACACTTAGGTCGATTCACAAAAGCTGGCACGAATGGATTGAACGAGTGAATGATAATGTTTATGTGTGAATCACAAAATGATTAAATACAGGTTGATTCATTAAGCGATAATCGTGTTTTCAGACTATCTCGTCTCATAACTTTGTAACCATTGTGTATTTTATGAATAACAAAAAAATCTCTACCTACACAATCGCAGCCTTGTTTGCACACTGACCCCGTGAAGCGCGGAAATGGCTTTGAAACATCTAAATTACGTATGAGTTTCGCATATTTTCGCCATTATTTCGTAAATTGCGGCGTCAGTGTGAAAATAGGGTATAAATTTAATAAAAACTCCGTGATAGTAAAATATTTGTACCGAACCGTCAAATTTACCTTTCTGTCATATCTTTTACCTGTTTAGTCTTAATAATGTGCAAATTATATGTATTTTTTATTTATTTCTTTAATAATGAAGAAGTGTTATGTACTCGTTCACAAAATATTTGGATCCTCCCGTATAAGAACGTCACTCAAAATTGACAAGTGACATTACTTTCGTTCAATCCATTCGTGCCAGCTCTTGTGAATCGACCTGTACCTTCTCATCGACCACCAGGTGTATCCCGTCCCCGCCGGCGGGGAATATGTAGTGCTGCAGCGGCGTGGGACGGTACTCCGTGTATACTACGTGGCACGGCTGCGAGTGCAGGCGGCACACCCACTCGGCGAACTGCCGCGCGTTCGGGATCGTGGCCGACAGGAACACGTAGTGCACGCTGTCCGGCAGCAGGATCAGTGTCTCTAAAACAATATGCATTGGTTAGTTTGTACAGTTTTGGGTTTGCTGCAAAAACTGTTTTAATGGTGTGTATTTCGTACTTATTGAAGCCATTCGACCCAGAGTGCATGGTCGAATAATCAGACCAAACTCGAACCAACACAATTAAAAAAAAAAACTTATTGAAGTACCCATTTTATCGAGCCTATTCAGTGGGTTCACGCGCGTCATTCTACATGACGTAAACTAGTTAACTTCTTTTATAGTTATATTCATTCCATACTATACTCCAACCTAACTAATATGTCATATTATTGAAGTTTTTATTGTTGGCTTCGCGGGCGCGCGTCCGCGGGCGGCCGAGGCGCCGCGAACGAAACACGATTTATGGTTCATGCCTTAGATATTAGGCAGTAATAAAAGAATCAGTATGAATCAAATGAGATAGCTCTTACCTTCCCATACAACTCCTCTCTCCTTGTCTCTCATGTAATGGATCTCGTCAAACACTACCCAACCCACTTCACGCATGATTTCCGATCCTCTGTACAACATGTTCCTGAGAATCTACAAAACACAATTTATTTGGTTAACTTTCATAACACAAGCCTTAACTATGTAATTTTTTTTTGGAAATGAACCATAAGATAATGTTTAATAGGATTTTACCTCAGTTGTCATAATTAAACATGAAGCTGAAGGGTTTATGGTGACATCACCGGTGATCAAGCCCACATCATGAAACTCCTCGGAAAATTCCCTGTACTTCTGGTTGGAGAGTGCCTTGATGGGTGTGGTGTAGATTACCCTTTGCTTTTTCTTTAATGATAAAGCTATTGCATACCTGAGTAAAAAGTAACAATGTAATATTCCCATATATTTCCCTATTAACATTGAATTATGTACTTCTAAAATTTTCATACATTCCTAAGGACTCCACAGCTTTTACGAAAAGCCATAATTCAGTTTTTATGATTACAAAATATCTACTTCAGTTTTTGCATTGAAAGTGCAATGAGGTGCCTTTATTAAGACAACAATCCAACATTCATATCTATCTATTCTTCTTTTAGCCAAAGCCCACAAATATTGCCACAATGATGTGGCAATATTTGTGTACCCTGTAGAGTCAATCTAGTTTGCTTAGTTCTGGTTTTCAGTATTCATTCATCATCATCATTAGGTACAACAATAATTATTCAAAGACCCATTAGAATATCACTTACTCAGCCACAACAGTTTTTCCTGCAGAAGTATGAGCTGACACAAGCACCGATTCCAAATTATCAATACACAATATGGCCTCTTTCTGGAACGGATCCAGAATGAAGGAGTACTGCTTAGCGGGCTCTGAGGTTGGTTGCCCAAGTGGAACAAAATCATGGTTTGGAGGTATTGCCACCTCATGTGTGCAACCTTCGTGGGTTTCTAATGTGTGGATGACTATGCGCGAGTGAACAGCCTCCAAACTGGAATAACAATTCAATAATTTACAAATATATTTCAATAACAATACTAGTTGGAACTCAAGACACATTTAAACGCATGATTTTAATGAAACTCATGCGATAATAGAAACTATTTGGACTCACTTTAAGTCTGAAGTCAAGTCAGCGACGTCTTCTTCTATTTTGACTCTCTTTGATGTGTCTGCGTACTCAACTTGTTCATGAGCTCTCTTGTTATTTACTACACTTTTTTCTTCTGTTGTCTCCCTAAAATGTTTTCAGTGAAATGTATTAGTTGATATTTCATATAAATAAACTAGATAATGTTATTATTACTACTATAACATGTGAGGAAAACAATGTTTGAGGTTACACGATACTTACGAAACTATTTCTTCGGTTTTTATGTTCGGCATTTGAACGGAAGCAGCATTTTGAACTGGCTCCTCAAAACAGTCAAACAAACTATCTATATCAGCCATATTTAATGTTTTAAACCATTAGTTACAGGTTAAAATACGATATCACAAAAAAACAATTCCACCGAACACCAATCCGGCATGACAGCTTGTCGCAGTGTTGCTGTTTAGATTTTAGAATTTTCGGGAACTTTGTGTAGCGAGAAATACCTTAGTCCGTTTGGGCGATTCTCCGAGCGTTTTGACCGCGCGGTTTGACAATCATTGTTGTCCGCCGATTATTTACTATAACGAAAGGACAAATCATAACAATTTTGATAAAACTAGACTTAAACTCGGGACTGTTTTTCGGTTTCATAAAAAGTTAAATCTAGGCATCGTTTTTTTGAACAATATTCACTGAGACAATAGTGACGAAAATAAAACGCCGTAAAAACGCTGAATATTGGTCCGTTTATACAAAAGTCCGTAGAATGTTGAAGATTTTTTGCATAAAAATTATTTAATAAGGTTAAAATGAAACAGTATCTTTAAAACAAATTTATGTAACATAATTTAAGTCTAAAATAATGTGAAAGTAGAGATTTTTTCGTACGTCTGGCAATACTAGAAAGAAATGATCCAAAATTACGATAAACTCCAGACACAAACATTTATTGAATGCACATCATTTTCTTTTCAAACGGTTGAAAATGTTATGATATGTTTTCGTATATCATCAGTAATTTTTAAATAACCGTATACTTTTTAAATTTAGATGATTTATAATTTTTAAACTGGTAACTATTGCTATGACTCAACGGTCACGTGACTAGCAAAGCTTGGGTTTGGTTGGTCGGTTCACAGCGAGTTTCTCGGAGTTACGCTTGCCTTTCTGAGTTGAGCTCGCGTGGACCGTATTTTTGTGCAAGTACTGTGTGTCGTGACTTAAAAACTATCCGACAATGTCGTCAAAAACCAAAAAGACTGTGACATCTTCGTCAAATATAAGTGTTGTGTCATCCGTTCAAAGCCCACAACAATCGAGCACTCCTGTTGGAAGCCGCCCTTCTAGCTCCGCCGGCCGGCCCAGCAGCCCGCTAAGTCCTACAAGACACAGCCGCTTACAAGAAAAAGATGCGCTACAAAACTTGAACGACCGCCTGGCGGCCTATATCGATAAGGTCCGCCAGCTTGAAAGCGAAAACTCGGGTTTGCGACGGGAGATCCAAACTACACAGGAGGTGGTCACACGTGAAGTTTCAAACATCAAGGGAATGTACGAGCATGAACTACAAGACGCCAGAAAGTTGTTAGACGACACATCCCGGGAAAAAGCAAAGTTGGAAATTGATTTGAAGAGATTGTACGAGGAAAACGACGACCTCAAGAAACGGTAAGCATGGACATTGCTATTCTGGGTGCGGGCGGTAATGGCTATAAGTGATAGCATCATTTACAAGTGAGTGTTATGTTCAGGGACTTGCAGCTAAGGTTAGCTTTAAAGTTTACGTCATCGGCGGCAATTCTGCGCGGGCGCGCTGTGACGAGCGCGCGGCCTCGCTTTTACGACATCGTGACATCATACCTCGATATAACTAAGGCAATCTTATACTACGTTAAAAACTGAATTCACTTCCTGTTAGCTTAAGTTATTCCTTCAGGGCTGTCGGAAGTTACCTCGCGCTAGCGTTGTTAATGTTACTCAGTGACCTAGACCTAACATTAGGTTATGAACACATTAACTTACAAACAATATATTTTCATTTACACTATGAATTAGCATCTAGCATAGCAGTAGCATCGCATCTGGAAATTAACATGAAAAAAAGTAAAAGCTATTTGAGTAAAGGAGAAATACTTTCATGCTGACCTCAAAGAAGTTTATTTGTAAACAAGTACCTGTGCTTGTCTATTACATAAATAATTTTGTTCAAGTGTTGATTGCATGGTTTGTTTGTATACAAACCAGGCATGAAGCTAATAAAATGTAGGTGGATATAGACTTTGGAGACCTGGTTTCCCAGCATGTCAAGGCTAAATTATTTTATTGGAATTTTATCTAGCTAGCATCTTTTTCTGGAACAACTAGATGTGCAGAAATTTTACAACTGCTTATTGGCCAAATAACAGTTTTATTAGCCTTACCTAGTTACAGCATGGTTTCTATTTTTGTTATACTTAAGTATTAGGTTTGTGTTGATAATGTGTAGCTATGGCAATCCAGACAAGTGCAGCTTTGTGCCATTCCTGCTCTGGATGCTTATTGACATCTGCCTAAAATGTGCCGTTCATTGGGACATGTAATGACATCAACATAAAAGTAAAAGAACCCAGCGTATCTTACACTGACCTACCTTTACTATAGGGTGTGTTTAGGTACATCTGATAACTAGCCTTTCACTAAGCTTCAATAATCTGTGCTAGAAGATTAGCAGATTCTGTTAGAGCCTATGCACACGGCGTCCTTTGAACGCGCCGTAGACGCGCGTTCAATATCACTCTCTCTATTTATTTTTAGGGTGTCAAAGCGACGCATTTAAAAGACGCCGTGTGCATAGGCCCTATGAGCCGAGTAACAACTAGAGAACACATTGTTCAAAGTGTGGGGTGAGAACTGAGTACTTATGTCTTTTCAGCCTCTACTTCTAAATATCATGCCACCACTAATAAAGAAATACTAGTTAATAAATTAATAGTAAAAAAATAAATATTGCGGGACAATCCTTCACAAATTGACCTAGTCCCAAACTAAGCAAGGCTTGTATTATGGGAACTAGGCAATGATATATGTACTTATATAGATAAATAGATAGAAAACATCCATGACTCAGGAACAAATACTCGTGGTTATTTTATTACACAAATATTTGCCCTTACCAGGATTTGAACCCGGGACCTCCAGCTGCGTAGGCGGTGTCACTCCCCCTAGGTTAAAATATGTCACATAAAATGGGACTGATGGCCCATGTTTAGTCAAGCGTCCCCATTTTGGGACAGTTTGCACCAATCGATAGGTGTAACAAATTGTTATAGGTATGCTTATATTACTTAAAGCAGCTGTGATGACAATGGAAGCACCTCATTCTGTCTTAGGCAATATGCAATTTGATAAAGATAGATATGTTACAAGATTCTCAACAGAAGAGAAAATTAAGAACTCCCTTACATCAGACCAAACCTGAAAACTTGTTCTATTTTGTGGCTGGGGTCTATAATGTAAAAACAGCATTAAGGTGATTTGAGTTGGTCGGTTTTCCGTAAATACATAGAGAGGGTCATTGTTTGCGTCTGTGGCATCAATTATGTATCTTTAAAATGTATAGCTTGATTTATTTTGTCTGCGCGAAATTACATGAGAAGTCTCAAAAAAACAGGATTAACGTGCGGGCCTTGAAGGTCGGCGCCATCTATTAACATCATTTGAAACTAAACATTTTTTGCTAAAATTATATATTTTTTTGTTTTTTTTTCAGAATGCTCATGTCATTTCTCGGAAATAGAACGTAATTAAGCTATAAAGTAAAATACATTTCAAACATAATTGATGCTGTGGAAGCAAACAATGACCCTCTTTGTTTGTATAGAAAACCGTCCGACTAGAACCAACTTAAACAGCATTGTATGCTCTAGTCTTTAAAGGTATAATAAGGAAAACTACTACAGTCATCTGAATGCCGACTTCTGGCCTGGCCTTGACTTAGTTTGCCATTTTCGTAGAGATCGATAAATGCCGCAGCCGCAGGCCGGGAAAAGATGCGCGTGTTTTGCTGTTAATGGCCAGAAATTATTCAGAAAACATCAAACCTTTTACCTGGATGCAATTCCTATTACATGAATAATTCTGCATGTGTTCATATTTTTAAAAACATCTTCAATGATATGAGACTTTTCATTATGAATCTATATTCAGGTACCCATTATCTTATCTATGAAATTGCGTTAAGTATCCACCTAGGTATAGGCTATTAGTCATCGCCTGTTGTTCATACGCGTCACGAAAACAAACATAACCACATGCACTTTTATAGGTGCCTGGGATGCCAGCCCCTACTACATAGGTATTTGTTATGGTTAGATAGGCATACCTATTTGTTATTAAAGATATTAAGAAAGATAGTTACTTTGAGAATTGTTTCAGAAAGGGTTAACTTTTCATTGTCGCGATAAAATATACCGATCATATACGAAGTCGCTTTCCATAGTCTCCATATCAGCCTATACGTCTATATACCTACTACACTACATACATGCGTGTATAAATTTCGCACGATATGCTTTTGGGTCATTATTTGAGCGTTTCACCCGCCTCACTTTCGTGGACACATTATTGTCGAAGTTCCCTCAGATTTTAGTCTCATATCGAGCTATTTGGTACAATATCCGGGACTACTAACAAATACCTTAAAATTACATTAAAATCTGCCGGAATCCCGACAGTAATGTGTCCACGAAAGTGAGGCGGGTGAAACGCTCAAATAATGACCCTTTTGCACCATGTACCTACCTACCAAAATATACTAGAGTCTTATAATACCCACAAAATTAAAAAAAAAACTACAATTTTATATTCGGCTGTGCCCTCCATGTGGTCAGCGGACCTTGCGCTGCGGCTGTTGACCGTGGGGATGACGTCACGCCCCCTGCGCCCGCGCGGGCCCGCAGGTGACGTAATACGCGTATTTAGCGGTGATGCATACAAATACCTAGAAATGTGAATAAATAAAAAACAATTCTAGAAATGCTAGGAGCTACGTAATCGATTATTTATACTTGTGGCGACACTGCCACCTAGCGACACTCGTTGGAAGAAGCGGACAGTTACAGCAATTCCACGACAGGTGGCGCATACATCAACACCCATACAAAGACTGTCATCTCCATACAGTTCTACAACCCGCTATCGAAGTTTCTAAACCCACTTCCAAATATATAATTAACACTTCCAACCAGCTTCCTTTGGACTTCGGTCCCCAGGCACAACACCCGCCTGGAGAGAGATCTCTCTGTTGTCCTCTCTTCCACATACTTTTCAAACGTAGCCTGAACCAGTAATAAAATATTTTCGTAACAAAAACCTGAAATTGTCTGCCATTGCACGGGAATGTGTTGATAAAAATTGGTATTCAAACTGCCTTAAGTATTATTTTAAATATGTCTGCTACATTTCTGATAAATTCCTGGCATCTGACATTACTTTGATATCTAGGAACAACACCACGATCACGGGTTGTAAAACTTGTAACCGGTTATTTTTACCAAATTACCAAACCAAAATCCCTAACCGGTTAATTATTATAAGTTAAAAGTATGATAGCGACCCGTGTGGTGTATTTATAAAGTCCTTTTTTACCCCACAATAATATTAATAGGCGCTATCAAACCCGCATACGCAAGCTGATCCGATTATAAAGTAAGAGCGCGCTCTCCTCAGCTAAACTGATCGCGGCACGAGCTATCGATCCTTGGCCTTCACGCTCCACGGATCGAATTGTTTGCTTCCTTTTGATTCATCCAACAGAAAGTTTACCGTTTCTGATTTGATTGCCCTCTTTATATGAACTAGTAAATTAAAATTATAATAAGATAAATAAATGGGGAAAACATTTTTCATTCGTCCTGCCACCATTCGACCAACCTACTACCAGTATAAGAGTACCAAAGCCAGGTTTTCTATCGTTTTCATACACCTATCCAAAATCGCTGACCAAGTTGTTATGAATTAATCTAAATAAAATTTTAATGTCAGAGCCATTGGTTTGGCATAAAAACAACACATGTAATTAATTTGATTCATAGTGGGAGATATTTGTTGCCATTATTAGTTAGAAATGGCAGCTGCACACTTGTTTTCATTGATACTAACTGCTCAGAATGTACAATTCACTTATTAGTTTTATTACGTACTCTACCAACAGATTACGATTACGATCTAATTTTAATTATGATTGTACGTAATATTAACATAATTAACAATAGTAATATAATTAACTGCCATTAAATTATAAATGGGTAAGGAAACATACATGTCTTACTATCATTGTATTTAATGGAATGCAATAAATAAATAGGTAACCGCTTTTGCGCTAGGAACTTGATCGTATGTGGAGTTCTAATAGAATAGATAGAGTCTGTGCGGAAAGAGAATAGGATTAATTTTGGGGGGAGCTGTAATGCTTTTGTACCGTACGTGCCGTATTTTCTGTTTTGTGGCCATACTGGTTAGGTTAGTTTTATTTTTCGCCACGCCTATTCTCTTTCCCCACAGACTATATCATTAGAAGATATCACTTGAGCAAAATCTGAATCTGAATCTGTGGCTAAGCACGTGGTTCTTTTAAACTACTTAAATGTCATCAAAATGTATTACCGTGTTTATGCAAATAAATTCTCATTCTCATTCATTCTCAAAGAGGCTGCTAAATCTAGAATACCTATCAACAGCTACTTTTGTCATATTCAATCAATATTCAGCACACGCCTGCTATCTAAACTTATCCTCGGACAATTTCAAGCACTTACGTAATCTATGTAAATATCTATCTATCTCACATTATAGGAATTTGACCTTGGTTAGATTAGCAGCCATGGGATTTGACAGTTACGCTATAATATGATCACCTAATGACCAACGACATGTATTTACTGTGTATGCCGTCATTGTTTACATGGAATACCAAAATAAACGCCGCCGTACGTCGAGCGACCCCGAAACTTTGGTTAACTATTTGTGACTTAAACCCACGAAACCGAATGAATGGATAATTATATTGACCCCTTTCCTTTACGGTCGCGGGTGTTAAAAACTTCCTGCCTTTTCTTTACAATGTTTACAAGTTAGGGTTGAGTAGGCGTGCGCTTATCTAAGTTTTAATTGCTAATATACTCAAACGTACCTACTCGTAATACTTTTACTAGTAAATGTACCCACGACAATTTACTTCCAATTTTTTCGTTAAATTGGGACTTAATTGTGAGCGACAACAACTGCAACTTTCAAACAGACAGTTGAGAGCAATGTGTTATCAGATCACCGGGTATTTGATTCTCATCACAGCTTCCTATGTATTCAGTTAGTGTCAAATATGTAGAGATGGCCAAGTTACTTATAAATATTGCAACACGGCTCTATTGTCCAAGGCGTTGGGTTGAAGCTTAAATGCTCTACTGGCTCATCTTACCGCTCCCATATATTCGACACTGACTCAACAGTACGATTAAGATCCAGTACCTCTAGCACAACTGTGACACGCGACTCTTTGTCGCGCGACAAATGCTACCTATCTTTTTCCACTCAATATAGTGTGACAGTGACAGGTGATTCTCTGTCGCGCGAGAAACGAAGTCGCGGCCAGTTATGCTAGACGTACAGTTGTGTCTACAGGGGAGTTAAATTATCGGCAATCACGCTTTTATTCGTCCCCGCCCCGGAATAAAAATCGGCCAAGGTTCGGGCTCCCGCGACGTCGCGGCCGCGTCGCCGGCGATTCGCGAAGCGCGGGAAAACGCGACGTGATTAAACGTATTGAATGCCGCGAGAGACGGGAACCGGATAGCGTGTATACTAAAGCACGTTCTGTTTAGCATTACGCAACAACGCGACATCGACTTCACCTTATGATACCTCGTTTCGTGTAGTCTTTATACTTTAAACTTGACCCGCCCAACACCTTTGGAATGCAGTCTGGAGCTGACCTCATTTCAATAACAACTTTTTCGTGATGAGCATTGAATATCGGCTTTTATGGATCGCCAAAATCAGATATAAGTTATCAGCAATTAATAGCTTGTTAGCCACATATTTCATGTTTTATAAATTTCTATATGAGTATGGTTGACAATTTGTACAGCCTTATCTTATTTGTAATAAGTCTGATTGCTTTATCAAATTACTGTCCTTCTGTTACAATGTCTTGACATTTAAATCTATGACATCATTTAGTTTCCTAATAAACATAATTGAGCGGAACGTAGTGTCGTAGATTAATAACTAGGTATGTATATGTATTATTCGATAATAATAAATTGACCATTCGCTGACGTTTGCCGTTATTTTGAACGTGGGAGTCTATTTCTATGTCATATTTTATAATAAGAACTTCGTTCGCATAGGTAAAATAAGTCTGATAAAAAGTATCATCAAAACATAGTTTTTGCGTGATGCGCGAACAAATATGAAATTTCTATGATTTTTTAAATGTATAGATAGATAACGATGTTTATTTTGTATTGGCAGGTTGGACAAGAAGACCAAGGATTGCACGCAGGCAGAGAACTTGGCTCGCCACTACGAGACGCGCTTCACGGAAGAAAGCAACAAGTACAACTCAGCACTCGCTGATAAGAAGAAAGCCCAAGATGAAGCCAGGGTACGCATCACATTTACCATGTACATTTTACAATGCTTACCGTAATACAATGTAGTATTTACCTAACTATCCATGTAATACGGTATGCTGGCTTAAGGTAAGACTGATAATACATGACAATGAATGGAAGATCTTTATTTCATCGGCTTTACGAGCCTTTTCGGTTAACTTTCGATCATATTATGGCCCTATTTATTCCTCAGTAGGATTGTAAAGTTCTTTTCACTATTTCCTAAAATAGTGTCTAATGACATGACAGTTATAATTTGAAGTATTTACCTCATACATTTCTCGATAATTGACTCATAAACACACATTGTGGTTATTTCATAGTGACTCACAGCCATGCCTGTTAATTTTAGAAAGTAAAGTAATCCTGTTAACAGTCTAAATTCACCGAATTTCAAAGCGTATTTACACCTCTATTCGACACGTGCAAGTTGTATCGTGACCATTTTCTTGTAATGCTCCCTCTATCCACGCATTATATAATTAAAGTTCCAGTGGCGTGGCGTAAAAGATATCCTTGGGCAAGTCGGTGCAGATTTAGCGTACATTTTCCTTAAGAGCTGTAAAATAAGGTCGTCAAATTCCTGGTATTAGGCAAGCCGGTAGGAATCGAGTCCTTTGGACGCCACGCCACTGGAAAGTTCGTAATACCTTTCATATTTTTGAACGTCTGAAATACGATTATAGGCTTTATTGTCTCGGATGCATGACTGACCAACCAGTAACCGCTTAGTCAATTGATAGTTAAATCGTTTGTTTATGTGTTCATCTCTCTTGA
Organism: Eudemis profundana; assembly: GCA_947034925.1. Classification (NCBI taxonomy): domain Eukaryota; kingdom Metazoa; phylum Arthropoda; class Insecta; order Lepidoptera; family Tortricidae; genus Eudemis; species Eudemis profundana. Next base: position 18,520,766 of record OX344798.1, read on the forward strand.
GATGTATGTAGATAGATACCAGTGGCGTGGCGTCAAATATATTCTTAGTAAAGCCGGAGCAGATTTGGATTACTTTTTCTTCAGGAATAGTAGATACTCCGGTCATATGCTTTAAAAAATAGGCAAGCCGGTGGGAATCGGGTCCTATGGACGCCACGCCACTGATAGATACAGTTATCTATCTAATCGAATTAATAAAAGAGAAGTCGGAATATCTCAACTCAAACATACATATTAAAAGTATAATATGTAGAACAGATAAAAAACTAATAATGAAGCTGCTTGTTAACATAAGTACCTAGGTGTTTGACGGAAATGAATTTTAAAGCCTCAGCCGATTAAATCGGGTTCTATAGACGCCACGACGCTTAATTAAAAGAAGAACACTTAATCGGCCATTCTCACGAAGTACGTCTGCGGTCACCTAATTACCGCGACGCTGTTTTCATACTAAATGTATTGAGACGCGGTAATTATACGCAGTCATACTTCGTGAGAATTGCCGTAATTTTAGTTACTTGTCAAATTGAAGAATGTGCTACAATGGCGTGCTAAGTAAAACACATAACTAAATTAAATTATAATTGGCGAGCACTCTACACATTCAATTCTACTATTGAAACTCCATAAAATGTTTGCAACCTTTACTAAGCGCGTTATTGTTCGATATTTACTAATTACTACCACCCTGTTTACTCTTAACAAAACGTAACGCCTAATTGTAAACGTAGCATAAATAAAACAGGGTCGTTTCTAACTTGTATCCAATTTACTTATCCCGACATTATTGGGCATATTTTTAATCTCAATATTGTGTTTAGTATTAGCCTTAGTTTGTCCTTTCTTACCAAATGTTAGACTTGAAACTGTAACTAGTTCTGATATTTAATTGTAACTGGTTCCACGCGATACAGGCGTAGCCTAGTGCGGAGACCCCTGGTATGTTCTGTTACTTAATTCTGAAATAAATGTTCTTTATTACCCGACTGCGGCGAAGCCCAAAGGGGGGTTATGTGTTTGACCTGTATGTATGTATGTATGTCCGTTCCTATGTCCGCTCGTAACTACTCAACGGCACAACCGATTTTGATAAATGATACATCATTAGATTCGTCTTGATGACGCGAGTGTCACTGGGTATGAAGTTTGTTAAAATATCCACTTTTAAAGTGCACCGCGGCCGGGTTTTTTTTAGTAAAAATATTGAGTTATTCTTATTCAAATAGGAGCTCGGCAAAGAGCTGGAGAAGCTGCGCAAGGTGTACGCCGACACACGCAAGACCCTGGAGGAGGAGATGCTGTGCCGCATCGATATGGAGAACACCGTGCAGAGCCTGCGTGAGGAGCTCTCCTTCAAGGACCAGGTCTTCCAGCAGGAGCTGCAGGAGACCCGCACTCGCCGCCAGGTCGAGATCTCTGAGATCGGTGAGTTGACTAATCTCAATAGGTACTTCGGCTGTCAAGAAAATACATTTGTTTATGACAGAACAAAATGAAAACAGTAGGAAAGAAAAAGCTCTGCCACAAAATGATCCCAACTCAGCACAATGCGAACTCTAGAGCCAACGCTGGTCTTCCGGTGGAACCGAACAAACATTAGACCTTCGTTCTCCTAGTATTCTGATTCTACTCGATCTCGAAAGCGAGCAACGAGCGCGCGTTTGGTTTTTTCGACGGAGACCAGCAAGATCAAAAATTGAAATTTGAATCAATGGAACGCGTATTTTTGTTTTAGTCTAAGATCCGAGTATAGAACGATCTTCACCGAACTGGTTAATGGATGAAAAGTATTTTATATTAAATTAGATATGTTAATAAATATATTGCAAGTGTATTGCCTAAAAAATTTCAGTCCAGAATATGGTTAATTAAAAAATTAAGTTAAATTTGCACCTAGTTGGTATGTGATGCTAAGGAAACGAGGTGCAAACTTAGCTCAACCGAAGTATGAGAAAGTTTACGATGAAGTCGGCACGAGTCGGGTCGGGGGGTTCACAGAATGAGCAGATTTTTAGTTTAGGGGCATTTTAGCACATAGCAAGCCGCGGCGCTCCGTGTGTTCTTCACCTACGTGCGACAGAGAGGTCCCAGCGAACCATCCCATGCGATAGAAGAGTGTTATGTGCTAAAATGCCCCTAAACTAAAAATCTGCTCATTCTGTGGACGGGAACCCGTGCCGACTTCATCCTAACTTTCTCATACTAACCGGTTGAGCTAAGTTTGCACCTCGTTTCCTTAGCATCAAGTAACAAACAGGTGCAAATTTAACTAAATTTTTTAATAAATCATATTCTGGACTGAAATTGTTTAGGCAACCCATTTGCAATATATTTATTAACATATTTAATTTAATATAAAATACTTTTCATCCATTAACCAGTTCGGTGAAGGTCGTTCTATACTGGGATCCTCTACTATTTTGTTGAAAGAGCACATGAAGAGATAATATTTGGTTTTATTACTGAATCCGTGCCTATACTCAGAGCACTGAATTGATTAATATTATTTTTGAAACATCTCTCTAAATTCATACGTTTTCTTGTTTTTATTTTATGATGACACGCATTCTGTTATTTCTAATCTATTAATAAAAATTAACGTATATAAGGAGTAACAACTAAGTCTGAAATCTAATACTAGTTGTACCTACGGCTATCTGTCGGGTTAGAATGACAAGTGATGAGCGCGCTAGCAATTATGCAATGGTGCATAATATCAGAGATAACCACCATATGCATTAATTTCTAACGATATCTTAGTGGTAGAACTTTATTAGACATTGTAATCCTTTTCTTATTATCTCATTAACAAATAGGGGATATTACAATTATAACTTAATAGGGGGAGGTCTATTTCTAATGATATTTCGCTTTCATCCATTATTGGTATATGTTCATCAACTAATGGTATATCAATCATATGTTGAACTATAAATATCTGTTGCACAACTAATCACTTTCATTTGTTTTCAACCTGGAAAGTGAACACGTCAGTGCTTATACGGTTGTATTCTCGCATCAAACTGTGGTTACTCGAAATATTATTGGTGCAAACGATTTTACAATGGTGTTCATAGGTTTATGTAAGTGATTTCAATTCATATTGTCAATAGCATAAAATTACTGTAATATCTCTATAATTTTAAACAGAACTTATTTTTTTTATCCTCGAAATAAGAAACTTTCAAGAAAAAACGTTGATAAGTAGTTAATGGTTTTGTTTAGCTTGATAAATTTATAAACTATTCTTATAAAACATTGCGCACACATTGAGTTCCCGCGACAATACAACGTTATAAGAATTTCAACGTAGTAAACAATTCAGAATGAAGAATGAGGAGGTGTGTGGATCAGATAATTTTACAATAAAAATTTAAAGATATTTATGCCACACCTGGCCATAAAGTGGCTTTTTCCGCACGCTACGCGTACAGAAAAAGCCACTTTCTGGCAGAGGTGTAGACATAAAATGATGAACACAACACGGGAGGTAATAAAGAAAGCCACCCTAGTTGTGTACTGTACTATTAAGTTGGTTCACTAGTTTTGTTTTAGAGAAATGTTATAATATTTGTTTGTTCGACAGATGGTCGCCTGGCGCAGCAGTACGAGGCCAAGCTGCAGCAGAGCCTGCAGGAGCTGCGCGAGCAGCAGGAGGCCAACATCAAGGCCAACCGCGACGATATCGAGGCCATGTATGCGAACAAGGTACTGTCATCTACTGTAAACCTACCTAGGGGTCATCCATATAGTACGTCACACCCCAGGGGGGGAAGGGGGGGTCTAGCCAAATGTGACAGTCTATACTAACAAGGTCAAATATGTTAGGAAAAAGTGCGACATGTTCTAAGGGCGATTGAACACAAAAAGTTATGTATATTGCTTATGTAAAAGTGAAATACTTAGTGCAATTTCTATTTTGCCCTAACGTTGACTCGTAAAGAATGTGGACTCATGAGGATTAAATCTGCCATTTCAATTTTTTTTATTATACCATAAAGATTAAGTAAATAAAGGTATCTACAACTACATAATCTATGAGCCTAGTGTCGCTGTCCCTGTGGCAAAATTTTCTGGCAGTCCCCAATAATTGACAATATTTCAAATTTTCTACTGCTTCATTTTATGAGCTGGATAGAAAATAGGTGGAATTTTAAGCTACCCGTATTTTTTCTTTTTCGTTTTAACTCAATTTTTCAATTAAAAATAGCAGTTTGAAAAGTAGCTCATTCTAAAAGGGCGTATGTAGAAAATGACGTCACTTTCCCAACTAGAATCCAGAGCGACATTTACGATTTAAAAAAACTAGAATCCAGAGCGACAATTACGATTAAAAAAATAACTGTCAGGCGTTACAGCGTTGTCAACATAGGAAGTTCGGGAAGACAGCGATGCTTTTGCTCCTCTTATTTGGGCTGGATTATATTTATCACTTGCCGATGTGTACTCCATCATCATAATTTCAACACGCGGCAGATTCGTGCTATCAGCCTGAGAAAAACCTTCTGATGTCTTCATTATATGAAAAAAATCGGTGTCCGGTAAAAGAATGCCAAGTTAATAATGTTTGAATGCGTTATCGGAGTCCAGTGGGAAAGTGCCAAGTCTTTTAAGGTCTTCGAAAACGTGCAAATGAACCAACGGTAAGAAAATTAAACTTCTAAAGCCGCTAAGCAGTTGTAACAATTTTCAAAACAAATAAACGTCAGACGGCAAGTATGTCAGAAAATGACAACCGGATACCATACACTTTTTAATCGTTTCAGCACTAAGGTCTCTCTCGATAATGCAGGGAAAATGACGTCACACTTCCGGTTCACACTAATTGACGATTTTTTCCAAAATGAATGGGAAAAAAAATCCAAAAATATTTTTTTTGAGCATAAAATACAGTTTTACCCAAATGGTTTTCGAATTAAGATCTTTTGAAAATATGAAATGTTGTCAATTGGACATTACTGAAAAATTAGGCATCATTGTATTAAATTAGAGTAACCTTTAAGGATACTTGCTGTATTTATAGAAAATAATAAAAAAAGCCTCCCTTGTAAGTTGTAACTGAATTTATAACTATGATCTGAGATCATAGTCAAAGCGAACGGTGATGATAACATCGAAGACTCCCTTGTATAATATTATAGTACATTACCCAACTAGGGTGGTTACCGTGTTGTGTACATAATTTTATGTCTACGCTTGGCCAGAAAGCGGTTTTTTCCGTACGCGCAGCGTGCGGAAAAAACCACTTTATAGCCAGGTGTGGCATAAACACTATTTAACATTTGTTCAGATGAAGAACCTGGACGCGGCGGCTAACCGCAACAGCCACGCGGCGACAGTGGCGGTGGAGGAGCTCCGCACGATGCGCACGCGCATCGACTCGCTCAACTCCACGCTCAACGATCTTGAGAACAAGAACGCCGCTCTCAGCGTAAGTACCGCCTTATTACAAACTTCAAAGGCAAGGGTTGTCAGTTCGATTGGGTTTCTAACCCCGACATAAACGGAGAGGTGTTACTAATTTAAAACGTATTAAAGCTCTCTGACGCGTGGATTAATATAAATGCGGTTTTTATGAAATAACTGGTTTCCTCGCGTTGTTAACTTTTATGAACATCACTCGGTATGGGTAACTCTTTCAGATTTTATAATCTAAGCCATGTGACATCTTAAGACTGGTGGCGGCATTTATGTGGGATAAGATAAATTAACTCTTAGCGACTATTTATTTTTTCAATCACTTCAAGAAACTAGTCTTAGTGACTTTTCCGTTTTACTTCATTTGCTTTGGATTTGCTCTAAATCAAATACTTAGTGCCCACAGTCGTAACCGAGTGATTGTGAACTAATCGCGTTTTCGGATTAATTAAATGTGACTTTCCCAAGCAAAAGGTTCCAATCGACCGTAGATATGCAGAAACCGACTAATGCTGAAAAACTGTAGGCATAAAACTAAATTTTCTGCTTAACTGCGTAAAGTTATAATCTAAGTATACGAAACTTGCCTCTGGTCTGTTTCTGCAAAACTATGGTCAATTAGCCCCATGGTAAAAAATGCAAAAAAAGTAGACCGAAATTTCGGTTTCGGTATAGTTTCCGGTTCGGCTGCCATCCGGCCGAAAACGAAACTGAATTTGATTGGTTTCGAACTGCGATCGGACAGTCTGGTTTTCAAAAAGCATAGTTAGACCATTTGCAATAAGAAGTTATATTTATGATTACTCTAAATATCAGAGACTAAATGATTAATATATTATTTAAAAATGAAGACTGGCTGATTATGATTGTAATTTATTACCTTCCCACGAAAATATAACCTTATATTAGGGCTGCCATCTCCAAAATTTTACACTTAGAACTAAAAGCGTAAGTCCCCGGATGTTGGAGCTCAAAACCCGGACACGTCAGCAGCAATGCAGTTTTTAGCCGAGTAGCAAAGCCGGACTACAAATGAAACTCCGCCCGGGCATTCCGCGGACGCTCTCTAAACTAGGACAAATCCTGGAAAACCCGGACAGATGGCAGCCCTACCTTAAATGGAAGTTTCGGTTCTGGTTTCGGCCGGTACCGAGATCAAAGCCGAAATTTGATTTCGGCCGTGAAAACTAGTTTCGGTCGGACTCTACCTGGACTCTACTAACAACGTCTATGTCTACAGAACCGCTGCCGCGAGCTAGAGCGTCAGTTGGAGTCGGAGCGCGCGCGGCACGCCGAGGACCTGGCGTCGCTGGAGCAGGAGCTGGCGCGCCTGCGCGACGAGATGGCCGCGCAGCTGCGCGAGTACGCCACGCTCATGGACATCAAGATCTCGCTCGATCTCGAGATCGCCACCTACCGCACGCTGCTCGAGGGCGAGGAGGACAGGTTGGCACAAAACTAACCCTTCAATAGGCTACTTCAGCGGTCGGCAACCTTTTAGCAGCTAAGGGCCACATAGTAGCTAACGAAATGGACGCGGGTCGCACTTAATAATTAGCGATTTTATACAATTCTGATTATCAGGGAGCGTACTTTTGGTGCCGATGACGTCAAAATGACGTCAAGCTACATACAGCATGATTCACCTTAGAGTTAAGATTGATCTATCGTTACCGATCATTACCGGTATCCTACAATCTATGAATTAATTTTATCACTACTTTCATTAGTTAGTGTCAATGGTAGAAGCCATTTTATAAAATAAGATGTGTCTGCCCCTATGTTATCTTATTTACTGAAACAGGAAAATAAATCAGAATCGCATTTTCATATAGAAGGAACCGCATGAATATAATACATTCAGATACGTATATGTCAAATCGCATATCCGATTAATATTTCCAATTTCCCGTTAAAATAAATAAATAAAAACAGCAACATTTTTACTTACAAAATGTCTTCAACCATTGACACCAATCAATGGAAGTAAAAAATATAATTAATTCATAACCTAAACGATACCGGTAATTTACGGTAACAGTAAATCAATGTAATACCTTAACTAAATCAGCCTGTATGTACGTTGACGTCATTTGCCTGTCATCGGCACCAAAAGTACGCTCCCTGCTGATTATATATGCAGGGAGGCTCGCGGGCCGCAAGTGAGCGGTTCACGGGCCGCAGGTTGCCGACCGCTTGGCTACTTGATGGCAGTTCAAATCGGCTTATATTTTTATGAAGTGTCAAAGCGCTCAGATAGTATGCAGTTTAGTACGAAATACTGACTTGTGACGTCATACTCAATACGGGGTCTTCTTTTTAGTTTTTGTCATTTGCTGTTATGAATATTAGTGTAATTGACTTTATCCGAACAGTTTTAGAAACGTAATTTGATGGTTGAAGTTAATTAATTTGTTTTGGTTGCTATTTCATCACCACCAAAACGCTGGATGGTGGTTAGAAGATGGCATATTTTTATGATCTTTAATGTTTTCGGCAATGCGGTTAGTTTAGTCGTACCGACTCTACCTACGAAGCTGGCAGTGCCAGAACAAAAACTTAATATCCTTAAACCACGTATAGCCAAGCTCTCTACCGTCTGATGGCGACCGCCATTTGAATTAACCAATCAGAAGGCCACTAAGCACACCCGCGCCCCTCGAGTTTGGTGCAAACAGATGCGTAGCGGACGGCCACTTCGTACTTTGAGGTTAAATTTATCTATGTAACGGTTGTAACCCAGTGACGGCAAATATTTGTATGAGCTGAGCTCGAATATTCTTGATTTTTAGATGTTTTCTGTGTATGTTGTCTATGTATGTGCATCATCTAGTTCAGCGGTCAGCAACCGTTTAGCAGCCAAGGGCCAAATAGTAGCTAAGGAAATTGACGCGGCCGCACTTTGTTTATAATTTGTGATTTTATACGATTCGGAATATAGCGACCACAATACAGACCGGAATATAGGGCCGCAAGTGAGCGGTTCACGGGCCGCAGGTTACCGACCGCTGATCTAGTTTATCAGTAGAGTAGCATGACAATTTGATAATTATTCGTAAAAAGCTTATCCCCTTATATATGTCGCCGCCAAGTGGTTTATTTAGCCATTTGGTTAGCTGCCTAGCCTTTTCATTAAACACTCCTTATTTTAGATTAGGTTTGTTAGTCAGCTTGTGTCTCTCCGAGCAGAAATGAAAGCCCCGCCGTCGAACTGCTGGCACATAATTTAGTGAAAATTCTAGGCAGTTAACCAAATGGCTAACTAAACGAGTTGGCTGCGACATATCGTACGCATACCTTCTCTTGTATTGTAATTAAGTACCTAATATTAAGAAAGTTTTGTAATTTTTGCTAATTAATTTCTCTAATAAGTGAAGGTGTAAATATCTTATGAGAAAATAAACGTTCTTAATCACGATTATTTCTCTAGGTTGAACCTGACATCGCAGTCCCCCGGACGCAGCGAGTCCCGGGCTTCAGTGTCCGGGGCCAGCGGCCGCGGCACGCCCGGTCGCCGGGCCACGCCGCTCCGCGCCACGCGCAAGCGCACTCTGCTCGACGAGAGCGAGGAGCGCAGCCTCTCCGACTACAGCGTCACCGCCAGCGCCAAGGGCGACCTCGAGGTCGCCGAGGCCTGCCCCGACGGGAAGTACGTCAAGATCCGGAACAAGGGAAAGAAGGTTAGCGTTCGATGTCATTTTCTTGTTACTCGATCGATGTATGAATAAATAATCGACGCGGAGGAAATCGCCCTTGACGAAACTCCGATCCCGTCGCCTGCGTTGACCGACTGGTTACTTGGGTGGTTACGTTGATTATAAAATCCGGCAATGCGGAATCATATCCCATAATAGTAAGATTAGTCGTATCATAAAGACTTGTAAAGTCAGCATCGAATAGTCTAACGTTCAAAGGGCAAAACATCTTTATTATGGCACAAAGATGTGTGACTATATATCCGGCGCTTTGAATATTAGATTAGCCTATTTGATACTGACATGCATATTTGCAGTAGAGACTTCGTGTGCGTACTTGTTTCAAGATACAATCTCAATGAGGGTATTTAGAAATCAGAAATCCACCAGCTGGCAGCAGGGTGCCGAAAGGTTTGGCAGTAGATTTCAGGTGGTGTGATTGGTGGATCTTGACGCTGTCAAAAAGACCTTTCGCCACCTTGCTGCCAGCTGGTGGGTTTATGATTTCTAAACACCCTCATTGCACCCGTGTGTGACGTGATTATTCTGTATCAGGAGCAAAGCCTGAGCGGCTACCAGATCCTGCGCAAGGCGGGCGACCAGGAGACGGTGTTCAAGTTCCACCGCACCGTGAAGCTGGAGCCGGGCGCCGTCGCCACCGTGTGGTCGGCCGACTGCGGCGCCGAGCACGACCCGCCGCGCGACATCGTCATGAAGGGCCAGAAGTGGTTCGTCGCGGATAACTTCTCCACCGCGCTGATCAACAACGAACAGGAGGTCAGTACACTATAAATACCTTAATAGGGAACGTGCACGACGAAGGTGCTGCCAACTGGAGCCGCCAATCTAAATGATATACCCTCTCATGCTGGGGCCACATTGACGAAAACGCCGTTATTAACGTTAATTTATCGGTTTTGTTTATAGGAGGTTGCCGTATCCGAACGTCAGCGGAGACAGGTCAGCACGAGCGCGCAGCGGCACCGGGAGCTCGCGCACAAGTTCCCTCGCCGCGAACAGGTAACAAACTACATTGAGATTTAATTTGCAGCCATAGTGGTAGTGACAGACTGACAGTCCTGCTACAATAACGTATGCGGAATGAAATTTGGACAAAGTTTGCATTCGGTGTTTTAAAAGTAAAGCATTCGAAATTTGAAATTTAAAAATATGAATTGTTTGCTCTGTTATCTGTCAAAATATTGCACAAATTTCGGGATACTAGCTTTTGTGTAATAATTATTATGGCAAATAGCGAAGAGAGGCGTCGAGAAAGCGTGTGTATTTTTCGGGACTCTCACCCGGACTGGACGAAGTCAAGTATCGTGAAGCATTTCACTCACATGGGGGAGAGCCGGAGTACTATTTATAATATTTTGTCGTCCTATTCCTTACGAAATAGTACTACTAGAAAACTCGGTTCCGGCAAAGTAAGTACTTTAAGTCAATCATCGAAGAAAAGCCAATTAAAGAAAATTACGGCGGGTCGTGTAGCTAAATCGTACAGGCAACTCGGAAAAATATTCAAATGTGACGGCAAAACGGTAAAAAAGCATCTTCAAGGCATGGGGATTACGAAACGAACAAGAAAAGTTAAACCCACCGTGTCCGAAAACCAAAAACTTACCCAGAAGAAGAGACTTGCAACTTTGGTAAAAAGCATTTTCTACGCAAAAAACGAAGTAGAGTGTATTATGGATGATGAATCATATTTCACCCTAGACGGTAATGAGTGGCAGGGTAACTTTTATTTTGAAAACGCCAATATTCAAACTGAAGAATCAGTTAAATATGTGGAGCACACAAAATTCCCAAAAAAAGTTTTACTATGGCTTGCAATTAGCCCTCGTGGTATGTCGAAGCCGGTATTTTTTGAGTCAGGTTTAGCAGTCAATGCTGACCGATATATGGATGGTTGTTTGCCAGTTGTGCGTGATTTTATGAGAACACATCATAGAGGACAGAATGTTGTATTTTGGCCAGATTTAGCATCCAGCCATTACTCGAAAAAAACGTTGGCCAAAATGGAGGAGTTAGGAATCCCATTATGTACCGAAGGATTCAAATCCACCTAATGTACCACAACTTCGCCCGATCGAAGATTTCTGGGCCAATCTAAAGAGGCGAGTATATGCAAATAATTTCCGGCCCAAAACTATACAAGCATTAACTCGAAAAATAAAATTAGAGTTGAAGAAAATGCCAACATCGACTTACACCGCAGCCATGGATAAAGTACCAGCCAACTGTCGCAAAGCAGCTCGCATGGGTCCAAATTTCTTTCTACATTAAATTTTAATAGTTAATTGTTTAAATAAATATATAAATTTATTGTGTATACCACAAACTTTTCTTTAAAAGTGTTACAAACTTTGTCCAAATTTCATTCCGCATACGTTAGGCTTGTGTTCTAAATTTTGTTTCTGATGTAAATGGATTCTACTATTTATGAGGAAGAGATATACCTATAACTACTACACTTGGATTACTATAACAGCCACAATTGCAATCAAAAGTAGCCGACCGCACCGAGCGTTGGAAAACGTCCTATACAAAACGGAAGCACCCTATGACGTCATCTCTTGTCCTCGCTGTACTAAGTCTGTATGAAAATAAAAGCATTCTGCCATTTTGAGCACGAAAAAGCGTGTTTAAGCACATAGTTGTCGTACATTTATTTTTTCAGTGTTATTTAAGCATTCCGAAATTGACTTTAATTTTTCTTTAAACCACCTAGTCCTACTTCTAAGGTGGACCGGGACTAGCGACCTGGCTCGATCCCAGGCGCCCCCGGCCCCCACCTAGTCCGACCCTCAAGGTGGTTCGGCCAGCGACCTGGTTCGACCCCAGGGAACGCCACGGTCCTCACCTAGTCCGATTTTTGCAAGTCAGTAAAACTTACCAGTTTTTAAGGCTTCAAAAACAAAAAAAGGTCGTGTTAGGCAATGAAAAAACACCCAATGCGGGTTTGAAGCCACTAAATATGATAATTTAGTTTATGCCACACCTGGCCATATTTACGTCCCTCGCTTGCAGCTCGGGCCGCAAACTTCTGCGATCTCGGCCTTTTTTTGTATTACCACCCTAGTTGTGTAATGAACACCTTTTAAACATACATGTTAAATGTTTACTTTTGTCAACAGCTCGGTGAAATTCGCGAGGGCGACGAGAACTGCCGCATCATGTAACAGCGAGAAGCAAATCCGCCACCAGGTGCCTCTTCTTACACCGGCCCTCTACCCACCACTTACGCAATAGGATTCCTACACAGCTAGATAGACACTAGGCTGTGGTTTAAATTAGGCATTACATAACTTGTATTTTTCAATCATGTACCGAGTATCTCTACGTATGTAAGCCCAGCTTAGACCACGGCCAAAGTATTCCAGGAATGTTCACGGGACGATTGCTAGAACTTGACTGGCTTGAATTTTAATGTATGAGCAATAAAAAATTGATTTTACCTATAAATCCATCAAAGTTATATGTATGTAAATGACATGTTTGTTCATAATATTGATTAATTAATCTGAAAGAAAAGGCTTTTTTGGTGCTTAACAAAGTAACGTCCCGTTTTCACTATAAGTTAAGATCAAATTAAGCTGGTTTGTTAAGCTCTGGTGAACTTTACCAGATGGGTTGTTTAGTCATTTATTAGACTGAAGTCAAGTGCAAGTGAAGCTCGTTGAAGCAGCCTTATGTATTCGATTTTGTAACAGACTGTTCACAGTTAATTCCGGTCTGTTGGTAGAATTGTGAAGTAGCTAAACACTGCCGTTTCGCTGTAATGGCACCCGTGAACAAAGTACAAACATTGTGGTTCACATTATTGGTAAGTATAGCGACAATTTTAAATGAGCATTGAATTATTTAGTTTACCAATGCGGCTGACATTTTAGAGTAATAATAGTGTTTACGCGTCGACATCCGCCTGGTGGCGCTACATTGACTGAGGATCTCTATTAAATATCACTATTAGTTTGCTATTATACAATTATGTAGAGTCAGGTCATGTTTCACCTACTGAGTTAATAAGTAAATGTTAACAGAGATCTCCACTCAAAGTAACGCCTTCTCAGTGGCGCTCAGAATTATCATTAGTAAATTATTTTCCTTTAGTTGAAGCAAGACTTTTGTATGTTAATCACCTTTTTGTTTGCCATAACGTCCACTAATATTTTGAAGACTTCGATGCTCATTTTAATATTTCAGTCGAGAATTATTAAATTTAGTTTTTATAATTTTCATCATATATTTTTAAGAAATTGTTTTCTCGAGTAGGAGAATAGATTTTCATTACTTAGATAATATATTGTAATCATTAATGATTTTATCAAGAGGGGGAGATACAAGAGTTCTGTCACGCTAGTCTAATAAAATCAACGTTTTTACAAATTTGTCACTAATCTGCAATTACTGTTGTATCTTTCCGGAAGTGACTAACTGAATCACGTAATATTTTTTAATATAGGTAAAGAAAAGTATACAAGTAAGCTGCGTGCATTTAGATTAACGAGAAGACGATAATGTAATGAGTATACATCGGTGGGAGTAAATAGATTTTACTAATGCACTAGTTGGTAATTAATTTATCGATAATCAAAAATATCCTGATTTAGAGTGAAGTAGATTAAATCTACACGATTGTTGTAAGCGGCTCCTTCAGCATTTTGTGTTTTTAAACGATGGAGCTTTCAGGTCCTGCTGACAATATGTATGAGTAATCTGATAAGTCCAGTATTTTGTTCACGTTCAATGCTATTTTACACTAAAGTAATAATAGGTGCAAGTCTCAAATGGAAGGCTCTCATGTGAAATATCCAAAAATATTCTTTTACACATTGATAATGATATCCATTGATAAACGTAAATAAATAGTAAAAGATCGAAATATTTTTTAATGGAAAGAGGATTGAATCTGATTCATTTTCACGTCAACTTTATTATTAATTAATCATGAGACCCTTAACTTTGACCGTTTATATCTTCCATGTGTAAAATACACATTATTTGAAATAAAGATATATTTAGGTTTAGTTTTGCTTTTTATTTCATACCCCATTATGACACCTTGCAAAGTAGGCGTAGATGAGTCTCGTAGACGTCGCACGCGGCTTCGGATTAGCGAATGTACTTTCAACAAAATTAGCTTACCTGCAAGCGTGTGACGAACTCGCTGCCTGTGCCCAACCATGTTTTGTGAATCAATTTTTTTTCTGTAGTGTAAACAATCATTTTTAACAGAAATCCTTGTAAGTAGGTTGATTATGAAAAGGAAATAAAACTTACTTGACATCAGTTGTCATTTCATATATGGTTGACTTTATTGCAGTATAAAAACTCGGGATGCATGGATATTCCTGTGTTGTTATTGAGTGCTAGTAATTATTCTCGTTGAGAATATTGAGTGATAATCTTATTAAGTGCCTGATTTCAGTATCTCGTGTTCATTCACTGTCATTCTATATAGATAAAGATTACGATGAAGTTTGTATTCAAAAATGAATGTACAGAATTATAGAAGTCTTTCGGAGCTGTTGAAAGGTAAGAGAATATTTTCTTAGCATTATAATGATACAATATATTATAGAATAAATTTTTCATATGACTGTGTATATGTTAAAACAGACCGGTTTTTGTTTAAATCTAAGCCATTTTTTTCTAATTGGGTTGGGATATCCCAAAAAAAATAAGGTCTAGTCTTCGATCGCATATTTACGTCCCTCGCTTGCAGCTCGGGCCGCAAGCTTCTGCGATCCGGCCTTTCTTTGTATTACCACCCTAGTTGTGTAATGTACTATTACTTGGTTAATTGCAAAAACAACGAAATTTTTTCTTAAATTAGCCTTCTTTATTAGATAAAAACTAGACTAGACCTTATTTTTTTTGGGATATCCCAAAAAAAATAAGGTCTAGTCCTATCCCTATCCCAAAAATTGTGTACATAATTTTATGTCTACACTTGGCCAGAAAGCCGTTTTATTCCGTACGCGTAACGTGCGGTGCCAGGTGTGGCATAAATTTGTTTATTTTAATTTTTAAATAAATTTTCATTATGACGTCACTACATAATCAGTTTGTTAGAGACTTGCTTTAATTAAAACTTGGATTGGATGTCTAAAATGTCATTGATTGTGTTTTTTGCCTGGCAGCACTTCGTTTTTAGTCAAATAAAATAACGTTGACATTGACAATTTTCAACTATAGCATAGATTAGCCCAGTGGTGGGCAAAGCTTTTTTATGGCGGGCCAGAAAATATAAGAAATTTCAGAGGAGGGCCAGAACAGAACTATAGCAAAAAATAATTTTGTTTTATTAGGGGCCATATGTACTACTTATTTCGAAGGACCGCCGGCGGGCCGGATGAAACCCTCCCGCGGGCCGTACTTTGCCCACCACTGGACTAGCCTAAAAGTGATGGGTCCAAAACGGATTTATAGCAAATCAGCCCATTTTTTTAAAGATCTTATGTCATGTCATGTCAAAAAAGACAAAATTCGAAGCACATTACTACATTCCGGACATGGATTATATGTAGTACTATGGTAGGTAGGTCACAGATTAGATACAACTTACCAATCACGACCGTGACGTCACGTATATCAGGGCCTCGTTTCACGAAGCTACAAGTTACAATTTTACAAGTCTACACTTGCAACATTGGTCAAATACAGAAACGCCATTGGTTGATTTGGCCAATGTCGCTAGTATAGACTAGTAAAATTGTAACTTGTAGCTTCGTGAAACGGGGCCCAGAGGTCAAATAATATTTTTAGTGTATAAATGGAAAGGATTTTTATTCAGTAATTAAAATTAGGTAGGTAATGATAAAGTACAAATAACTATAATACTAATTTTTAAAAATTATCTGACAACAGGGAATAACTCTACAACCCTTTTTCTCGAAATTTTTTTTGAATCATACATCACAAAATAATGGGATAACCAATTGTAACATTATATTTTTTTATACAATATTTTTAATGAAACATTACATTTTGTTTATAAATTTTATAATATATTAACCAATAAATATAATTTTCTGAATATCAACTGATTGTACCTACTTTGGCTCATTAAGTATAATTTGGACCAAGCATGAATGCAAAAAATACTACTACATAGTGTCAGTGTCAGTCGGTAGTCGGTAAAAAAAATAAAGTAACCTGGAAATAGTTATAAGAATAATACATGTTTTTCCAACAATATTTTAACTATAATGTTTTTAAACAAAGTAAGTTACTTAAAATGAGTGTTTTAGTTATTTCTATTTTACATAGTTACAGAAAAAGTCAGGTTGCTTATATCTTAGCGGTATTTTACACTTACTCTTGAATTCGACAAGTTAACTGTCCCTTTAGGATGTTCATCTTAATCTTAACATTGAATTAATATAAACACATAGTAATTTAATTAGTTAAGAGTATCACTTCTTAACCGAAAATAATTTCGTTACCATTACCAGCTTTTTGTATCACATCCTGAACTTAAAATAAGTAATTATTGCATATATTTTTAGTATGGGCAATACCGGAATAAAAATACCGGCATTGGAAGCCCCAATTGCAATTAGTACAGTTTATTCCGATAGTGGTTTCACTCGGCTCCAGTCCTTATTATGAAAAAGTTCTATGTTATTGAATATTGCCGGACGATTAATTAGGGCGATCTTAGGTAACTTAAGGTTACTAGGGTAGTTGAGAACTTGAGATATTAGGGGTGTAATGTAATGATTTTATTTATTTACATTCTTTTGTAAATTTCATAAAGATTGAAGGCACTCATCACATAATTCAACTTCTTAAATGATTTAATCTAGCTTTCTGTTTTCTGTCTGTACTGTACATTATTTTAAAACAAATTAATTTAAATAAGAATGAAATATTTATTGTAATATATTGGATTTCTGTTATAATTTTGAATGACTGATAAGTAGGGTAGGGTAGAGTGCAGTGGAGTCGGTTTTACCTAGTTAGTTTTATGATTAACTGAATACATTATTTTTAATGTTCTTAAGTCTTACCTTACCTACCTTCATAAAATGATATGATATTTAGATGGGCTCTGTTTTATCTTGTTTTTTAATCCCCTCGGAGTAACTATACAAGTATAATTATTCAATCATACATAATGTATGCAACTTTCGATCCTGACAAACACTCCTTAACATATAGTTTTATAATTTGGCATATTGACATGGCTAACTTGACAAATTTAGACAACTGCTTTATTTAAGTTATAGCATTTGTATGAATTTCGTAGTGGATAACTGTTGGTAAGTACTCACTGAAGTATTTTAGAAGTATTTTTTTATACATACATGGGTTCATAGGTACTAACATTTTATATCTAAAGACAAAGGGTAGGTTATGTTATGATAACTGACTTATATTGCAAAATAAGTATGGAAGAAAACAAAAAAAAATTATCATTCAGTCATTATTCATTAAATCATAAAATGTAGGTAGCGTCAGCACTGAACACTATGTCAATACTGGCACGAAAATCCTATCCCTGAACACGCAAGGAAACAAGTCACCGATTCCCCCCTCTGTGTGTCAGTGTAGGATTTTTCTTTACCATTTATTTTGTCTGTAGTTGTTTTTTATTTGGACCAGAAATCGCCTGCAATTTTATGTGCAGGTGTTAGGTGATAAAAGTCATAAATAGTATATATACATAATAAGAGATGTAAGAACTACTCTATCTTCTTTGATGTTAGTTACTATTTCTCACTTGCTCTAAGGTTAGTGGGAAGAGATCCCTTAGAGGTATAAGTGCACTTTTGTACATTACCATTGATTTCTGTATGGTTTTTGTATGATTTTATGTGCAATGAAGCGTTTACATACCGCATACGTGCATCTGCATACATACAGTAACACGATAGGTAGGTAAGATTTTTATTAGGGTAATTTTGACCCTCAGATTGACTTGAAAATATAAAACTTTTTTTTAGCAAGGCTAGTGCTAAGTCCCAAGTGTTCTACGACAGCTCTAAAATTGTTTCAACTACCAGGGAATTGGTAGGGTAGGTAGTCATAGTAAACCTCAACGTTACAAATGGCTGCCAAACCGCAGTGTTTTCCATGACTGCTTCGACTGCGTCGTAGTAGCGCCATAGACGGAGTTTTCTGAATCTTATGTAGTTCTGGCATAGGTGTTGGAGTCACACCTACCTTAAAGCTGTCCACCTACCCTACCATAAAAGACTAAACGATTTAGATATTCGATCTACTCAATGAACCGGTTTGTAAATTGCATGCTATAAGTATATCATCAGATCTGCCTCGGATCCTCAGCTATATTCCAGGGAGCATCAATGCTGCTTCCTGTATTGAATTTTTTTTTAAATCAATTTACTACGTCGTATATGAAATTACTAAACTCAATGCAGGTTCATTTAGTAGATTAAAATTTGAAACATCCTTTATCAAAATAAAGGACGGTATTAGGTACAACGGTCCCGAATTCCACCTGTACAAGCATAAGCATCAAAAACGTTCACGATCGGAACATTGAGTCGGGTCCATTGCGGCTTCCACACCTTGACCCAGGTGGGCGGAACAACGGCGCAATAGGTCACGGGGGAGAGACGCGGGGTTATGTTTGGACGGGCGTAGTAGCGTAGTGACGTCAGTGACGCGCAGTATCGACCCCCGGAGCCGTCACAACACCCCCCCGGCCCGCGGACGGAGGGCTTCTACGCCTCAACCGCCTGAAAACATTCAATGTGTTCCAACCTGATCATTACCCCTCGCATCAAACATTACTTTTGCCACTTCAGCGTTACCCACCGGTGTTAATCCTTACGCTCATTTTAATCGTATCCACATATCATGAAATGTGTATGAGTCTCCTCCTGATAATACCTACCTACGACCTAAATTCATCAAATAATCCGGTAAATAATACCTATAAAAAGGAATGATTATATAGGTTTCATGAGATCTCTTCTGTTTATACGAATGTGTGGTCTGTTTGGTAGTTAGCAAAGAGGGAAGACCTACATATTCCACTTGAGATAAAAGTCTATACGATTTTTACAATTATGCAGTTAGACTAATCGGGTCTCTTTGAAATGCATGGCGTTCTACTTATTATTCATTCTTAAATAAAATCAGGCTGGAAGTAAGTAACATTCATAGGTCATATGGCGCTAATAGCGAATATTGCTAAACCAAAGTATAAAGACAGACAAGCGTTGACGTATACAAAGGACAGGGCTAAGCGAGCGCGCAGACGGTTCCAATGCTTTGGCGGTAAAAATACCGCCAAATCAGTGCCAGTCGGCAGTGCGACACGCGGCGCGTGCACTGCGCAGCTGGTCTTTATAGCTGCATTTTTTGTTACGGGGAAAATAGTTCCGAACTGTTCGGATGGGGCCTATCCTTACTTTTGAAATCATTGCAGACAAGTAGTCAAACTTCGGCCGTTTAGGAACGCCCGATACGCAGTCAAGGACGAGGCGCAGACAGTGCGATCGGTACTGGGTCATTCTTACGCATTCGTAAAACTGAAAACTAGTGCTTTCACGCGCGCACACATACAAGCGCGCGATATTCCTTTTACTGCTATAATACTGTGGCAATACCTAGGTTCTGAAGCTGTTTCTGAAAATGTACTTTTGCGATTATCTAGTGTATGACATTATTTAGGTTTATAAATAATTACTGATCGTTATTTTCGCAGTATAATAACGACAAATACATAGGAAGTTTCTTTTCGAAGTCACCTCAGTGATGTATAAAATTTGTTAGCGAAGCGGAATTTCCCTTGGATATTTTTCGGGCGAAGCCTTGACCCGAATTTCTGCCCGCAGAACAGACAGTATGGGCGTGGAAAAGTAAAGCTGTGTTGACTTAGTCAGATCAGACAGATCGTAACAATATACATAATTTAGATGGAAATTTTAGCAAACTGAGCACATACGATATGATATTGGAATAATAATCCTTGCTTCGACAGCCATACTGTTTATGTATGTCTATGATTGGAATATAAATATACGTATATTTCTTATCTTTCTGGAATATCAATTATGTATTAATGTTCTAGCCGTGTGTTTGATGCGATTTGCTTAAAAAACTTTAATATCACATTTAAGATGACGAATCGGAAATTTTGGTGGCAGGGATTTCGATTTTTCTCAGGAATCATAAAACATATGAAAGTAACATTTGATAACCTGATTATTGGGATCATCTACTCCATTTTTTGAGACGCAGAAACACGATTTGCTAACTTTTGTAACAGACTTTTGTATGTCAAAGATACCTCTTTCAAAAGCGGAATTTGCACTGTACAGACAAACCAGACCTATTTAAGCCCCTAAATTCTCTGAGTAACATAGTTTTAACCTATACTTTAATATCTGAGACCAGATTCTTGAAAATTAATTGTAGTTTGTAATTGAAACGAAAAAAACCGTTTCTACGTATACGACCTTTTCATATAAGCTAGCACAAGCGCGTATTTGTATGAAATCAGTCTCCCCTCAGTCCGCCGACGGCCGTTGCCAACGACAGGTCTGTGACAGTTGACTGGCCGCGCCGTAAACAAAACCTGTGAGAAATCTTATTTAATAATGGGAAAAAAGCGTGTTGGTTTTTCCAAAAGGAAAAGGAAAGCACTATTACTTGAAAAATGTAACTATATGACTAAGAGAAAGTAAGTAATCGTCATATTTATACCACAAATAAGTCTAGTTTACGCTGCGGGAAAATGACAACTAATGTTGACATTGGAACAGCGACGTCGTCGAGACTTTCAATTGTACAATTAAATATTATTTTGGTGTACGTAAATAGAAACATTTGTAATATACCCATTGTATTAAATTAAAATAAGGAAAACTATAATAGTGTAAATATACAGGATGGCTCATAAGTCGGTTTTTCTTGAATGCATTAGTGAGTAGCCAATACTTAGTACCTAGGTAATGTATAATACATATCACTCTCTGGTATATTAAATCAATGTTTGCCTCATAAAACCTCAACAGTTTAACCACGTCTGTGATGGATTCGTAAAACAATATGAGAACAATCCGCTTACAAAATGTAAATATGTAAGAAGGGTATACTACTGATACATAGCGAGAGGTCTTAAAACACGATAGCAACATAACCATTATAAGATCACACGAGTATTTAAGGCTTAATTATGTAAAGTTGCATACATCTACTATCTACACATGTTATTATAAACACTCAAAGGCCAACTAGATTGTCATTATATCTAGTATCGATAAAGATGTTTTAATAACTTTTTAAACATTTTTTAACACTGGCACAGACAACGCACTGACCTTAGGTACATATATGGCTAATGGTGGTCATTTTATACTGTTTCCAAACGCCTGACAGAGGTTTTTTGACATGGACGTAGATTGAAATATAAATACTCGTATGTCGCAATTTCATTCTGCAAGTCCGATATTTCGTCATCTGTGGGCATTTTGATGGGTAAATCGCCAGTGGGTTCCCCGAGATGATAAAAACAGTCAAATTAGTCCAATACACGATTTAATTAGGTTAGACAATATTACAGGTCGATTGTCCTTAATAAATCTCTAACACTAGGTAATTAGTCCAATTATCAAATCAATCACTCGTCAACACGCATGTGCGTCCGCGCACGACAAGGGCTCGCCCAATCTCTGCCTCCCGGTCTTTCCTCCCGCAACCCGCGCCCCGAAGTACTTGAGAGTGCTTCCCGACAAATATGTATATTGTAAATTTAAAATGTAAAAATTGTTCAATATATTGCCCGTAAAAACACCATGCTCGAATTAATTTTTGTTTGTGCTATAATTTGCAGTAGTACCTATCTATACATTACCAGTTCTTAACCAAAGATTAGCATTATTGGAATAATCTTTTGTCCTAATAATTATCCGAGTACAAAAGATTATTCGGATAATTATCAGGACTTATAATTATTCGACTAAACAATAACACGATATTTTTATTGCTGAATTATTTATTCGTGAATAGCATATCCGCGAATGAATCATTCGACCACTTTTCAAATGATTAATTATTTATTCTTTACTAGCATTTACCCGCGTTGTTCCCGTTATAGTGCCAAGGGAACTAATTACGGCATAGATCCTATGTTTCAATCCAGTACTTGGTCTACTTGCATGGCAAATTTCAGATCAATCCATTCAGTTGTTACCCCGTATTTAGTAACACACATCCAAACATCTTCACGAATTTTCACTATTATAATATTAGTAGGATTGTATTCCGAAAATCCACGAAAATTATTTAAGGTTTTTTGGTTATTCCATTCAAATAAATAACACAAATAATATTTAAAATTACTCGTGTTTACGGTATATTTATCAATCACACTTTACTTTTTCCCATGCAAACAGTACAGAAAACAAGATAGTATTTTATTGATTTGAGTAGATCTGTAGATAATACATTATCATTACTAAGTTTTGTGTATCGATTTAACAAATAACAAATTTAAAAATATAGGTAGCGACTCGATTTATTTTCTGTTCACTTTTGACATAAACAATGTAGGCACTTTTCGATAGGTAATATTAATGTAAAGTTTTCAATGTGCGTTTGCAAATTTGACATATAGGGTTATGGAATTGAGTTCTTTTTTGAATGACAGTTTTTATAGACACAGGTTATAAGTGAGCGTCATTAGCATCGATTATAATGTAACTAGAAATGTCATTTCGACTGATTGTGTGTGATATACCGCGTAAAAATATAGGGGGGTGAGCGGGTTGCGGGGCGCAAATGCTCCGAAAACGGATTCATTGTTTAGCGATGCGTCACCTTAAAACTCTTAGGCATGATATTTCAAAAATCCCCATAAATCTACGATATCTAATAAACTTTTATGCAATTTTATCTATAGGTACGACTGCTAGTCTCACCCGTTTAGGTACTGTCTGCCAGACACTGACGACACGGTAAAACGGTTTTTTAACCAATAAGGATAATTATGTCCGGTGTGCATCTTATGCATAACTTTTGTACCTAAACATTGAGATAATGAATGCTGTGATTGAAAAGAAACTATATTTTCAGATATAAATGTACTCTTTCTTTAACGAATTACAATATACTCATACATAACTTAAAAATAATGGCGGAGTCTGTTGAGAACCGCAGTCAACCCCTGAAGTGCTTCAAAAAAGTGCCAGTTTATGTAATGGAAGAGCACAACGATGCATTACAGTTTGTTTACTCCGCTATTGGAGGAAAAAAGTTGCCCTTGGAAGGAACGACGCTACTCCATTTTGACGCTCACCCAGACATGCTTATAGATCGTAAACTGAAGGGGGTCGAGGCACGGGCTGGCAGGGAACTTTTGCCATTATTGCAAATCGAGAACTGGATCGTGCCCGCGGCTGCGGCCGGACACATAGAGCGCGTCGTGTGGCTGCGCCCACCCTGGGCGAAACAATTCACAGACGGCTCTCGCGTCGTTCAAGTCGGCGACCACCCCGATAACGGTCTGCTGCGAGTCAATAGCAAAGAGCCGTATTATATGTCCGATGCTCTCTATTCTACAAAACTCGACAATAAAAGAACCTTCACGTTAACCGTAGCCGAAGTCCCAGATCCGCATTCCCGCGATACTCAAGAAGATACCCGAATGCTGAAACTAGCAAAAGAACTGAATATATCGCACCCTTATGTGCTCGATATCGATTTAGACTTCTTTAGTACTGGAAATCCCTTTTTATCTCTTTATGAAAATATACAGCTGTATGATCGCTTAGAGCCGATCTTCGGATTTAAACTTCCCGCTAGCGACGATAACGAAACTGTGGAAAAAGTTGTAGAATTACGTGAAAGGCAATTAAACGAACTTGAAAAGTTATTCCAGCACCTTGAGGAGCATAATAATCTGGAAAATTATGAAGGAGAAAAGACGGAAACCCACCAGAAAGTAAGTAAAATATTTTTGATATGGAAGGTTTACTTCCAGGTTGAAGCGGTTTAAGGAAAATTTAAGATAGACTAACGGACAAATAATTCGGGTAATTTTCTATATAATTGATCTTAGAAAATGACCCGAATCCATTGTCAGTGAGTGTATCTTTTTAACTATAATATTCCGTCTACAAAAAAACTAAAGAATAAGATAAGTACGCTATGTTATGTTTTATATCTAATATTATTTAATGTTTGATTTCGTCGTCGATTGTTGGCGCAAATCACAAGCTAGTCAAAGAGCGCCGCATATGATTATCTATAATCGAAAAGAAGAAGATATTAGAAACATTTTATCTAGGAAAACATTACATGTAACACATTGTACAGGAGTATAGTACGATTGTATGCAACGAGTGCTTATTTCATACTGAATCCTCGCCAGCTCTTATGAATCGACCTTATATATACATATAATATACTTAGATTTGTGGTTAGAGCCTTAGACCGAGAATACCTGCGAAAGAAATGTAAAAGGTACCTAACTAACCTATAGTAGTACTTAATTAATTTTTGTGGTTTTATATTCATTCAACTTAACAGGTTTCAGAAATCGCTGCAGCAGTAACATCTGAAGCAAATAGGCTAGGTGAGCCGCCGAACTGGTGGGCGGTGTACGCCGGGGGCTGCACGAGGGACCAGGGAGGACTCCCGTTCCACATTAGCACAGAAGAGGAAGTTCGGCATAAGATGGATGCCGTTATAAAACCGCTGCTGAAGGCTCTCCCGGCGCCTGTGCTGGTGACGGTCGCTCGATCCACTGACGACGGCTATTGTCCTCCGGACCAGGTACTAAAATTTACTAAATTTTAGAAGGAAACACCTCCCTGACCCGCTCAATTGATTATCGAGTTCGAGAGGAATCTCTATCTTTCGTAAGAGTATGAAATGTCATTGTCACTTCCATGGAATCTCGAGACAAGACAATCTCGACCGAGCTCCAGATTGGCTTTATCGTTGTAAACCTTTGATCATTTTCTAGTTTCTTTACATTGGTGTTACTTGTTTTTCTTCACTGGTTTTTTTACTGTTGCAGGTAGACTATATTCAATCTCTAGTCCTTCATATGCTTAAGGATATCTACGATACGGACGAACCCGAATACTATTATTTAAAAGTGAACACCGAGGAATAATTAAGAATTGTACATCTTTTTTTTAGTAAAATAAGTAGGTACTTTATGTTACTATTACTGAAATTTGATATTATACTTTACAATCTATTTGTGTGTTATTATTTTATTAAGTACGCCATTGCAGAGGTACTAGGAATAATTAAACCTATATGTTCGTAATTAGGTATTATTTTTTACAATCTTTTGCCCGCGACTTCGTCCGCGTAGACTCGTTTATTTATCTAATTTGATTGCTATTAGATTCCCTTAGGCGTAGTATTAATTTATCGTACGATCTTATATCCTTTTGACTGCCAGGACCAAAAAAACCAAATTAAATAAGAAAGAAATTTTATTCAAATATGTATATATTTTTGGTACTTATTTTTTTTCATCCAAAAAATGTGTGACGTCACTTGACGTCTTTGGCGGTCAAAGGGATAAACTGCCATCGCCATATACAGGGTGTATTCGTTAAGTGTAGCCAGGCGATAATTCCGTAAATATAGCAGATATCAGAAAACTTCAAATTGATATCGAAAGTGCGTTACCCAATGAGTAAAATTACATTAATAACTTTTTTGAAATAAGATCAGAAATATCCCAAATATTTACTTCAAACCCTCCCATACATTTAGTACCTACGACGACTTACAGCCACCAAGAACTTCGGCGTCGTAAGAGATAAAACTGCTTGAGATTCATTATTTGCACGAATAAACTATAATAACAGTACATTACACAACTAGGGTGGTAAAACAAAGAAAGGCCGAGATCGCAGAGGTTTGCGGCCCGAACTGCAGGCGAGGGACGCAAATACGCGATCGAGGGCTTTCTTTATTAGGTACCTCCCGTGTTGTGTACATCATTTTATGTCTACACTTCGTCGACCGTAGACTGAATTACGGTAAGGGACAGGCAAAACAATGTCCCTTACGCTAATCCAGCCTACGGTCGACGACTTGGCCAGAAAACGGCTTTTTCCGTACGCGTAGCGTAAACCTCTGCGATATCGGCCTTTCTTTGTTTTACCACCCTAGTTGTGTAATGTACTATTATTATTAGGGATGTAACGATACACAGTTTTGCCGATACGATACCGATCCCGATATATAGTAGTTAATATCGGCGATACCGATACCGATACCGATATCTTAGCTTAATAATGAAGTATGAACTTCAGATATTTTTATGTCCTTATTATAACTAAAGGCAATGACTACTGGCTATATTTACCAGAGAGTCGACCTTGAAAGTGTAAAGTAAAAATAATTAATTGTCAACTCAAGATTAATTTTTTTTTATTAACAAGCAAAGATTTAATTAACATAGTAATTATCATTGCACAAGGTAATAGAATAGACCAGTACATAAATTAAGTCAGAAATTGAAATTATTTTTTGCAGATTTTTTTTCATACAGCAAATTCTTCAAATATCGGTTGTATAATATCGGCGATACCGATATATCGGTATCGGTATCGTTACATCCCTAATTATTATAGTTTATTCGTGCAAATAATGAATCTCAAGCAGTTTTATCTCTTACGACGCCGAAGTTCTTGGAGGCTGTAAGTCGTCGTAGGTACTAAATGTATGGGAGGGTTTGAAGTAAATATTTGGGATATTTCTGATTTTATTTCAAAAAAGTTATTAATGTAATTTTACTCATTGGGTAACGCACTTTCGATATCAATTTGAAGTTTTCTGATATCTGCTATATTTACGGAATTATCGCCTGGCTACACTTAACGATTACACCCTGTATAGATATATTCATTTATTACTGATTGAAAATTACATAGTGTTTTATAGATTAAAACTAAAATCAAATATATGTTGTATACTCGTACCTAGGTATGATCTAAGCTAACCTAGGTAATACAAAGTCAAAACAATCAATTTAGTATAATATCAATACAATGCAATGTCAGGAAAATAAAAATCAATAAAATATCAAGTAGAAAATAAGATTAACAAATAAGACAAATAGGTAGCATTCTTTTGCATTTATAATAAAATATTAGTTTGAATACACTAAGATATAGGTATACGTGTCAGGAACTAGAATACTTATGAATTTCTGATTCTGTTTACCCGCCTGAGTTGTGTCTGTCACGGCACGGCAAGTGTGATATTTTATGACATGAAATGCTATCACCAAAATATAGCTACCACATTTCATTTTTGCATAGCGCCATTAAAGTTCAGAAATATCAGCGTTATAGTATTTTTCATATTTAAATGAGGGCATAAAGTCGTTATGAATGTGCTTTACATATATCGAGTTACTGTTGGCGCCGCGCCGGTCGCGTCCGAGAGGACTAACTGCGTCTCGTCCTTCCAAACGCAGACATTGATGCGTTTACACACTCCAAAATAACAACGCCATTTTCTTGTGTAATTTTCAGTTAGCAAATACCTTGAGCGATAGTAAGTAATATAAAAAATAGTATGATTATGTATAATGATTTAACCCATTCACTGCGACGTCCGAACTCCAGAAGCATGTACGGCGCGCTGTCATACATTCGAACTAGCTGCCGTAGAGTCACGACAGCGTGTCGTTACTCAGTGGCTCAGCGATGCGAGCTTTATATTGGATAGCGTTATGCGCGATTTCTCTTTAGCCAACATAATGTTTTGTTTTAATTTTAAAATGTTTTTTGCTATTTTTTTATTTAGCATATCTTTGATTTCTCTGGGTTGTTTTTTACAATACATAAAATAAAAAGTTAAAAACCTAATCTAGGGTGCCTGGCAGCGGTAGTTATTTATTTTTAACTTGGGTAAGGTGTTTTTAGAAGTAAAATACAATGATTGTATGTAATTTAAATACTACCGAATGTAAATATTCTTTTTTATTCAAGAATGTGAAAACCATACGTTATATACAATCCCTTTAAAACTTTGAACAGGTTTCGCTAACTCGAATTATACACCGTGTTTTTATTGTTTTCCGTTAACTTATTCGTATATTCTTCAGATCTAATTAAGTTCATTTCTCCAAGAAAGTAATGTTGTAACTCATACCGTTTTTAAAATATTCATAATCTTAATTTAATCACCAACCAGTATAAATGAGCTGTCATAACCCCAACACTGTCATAGTTGACATTAACTTGTGACTAACACAGAAGTGTCTTTTAAAATGGTCATCAACTCAATGTGTAGATTTATTTAGTTAATAGTGAAATGGGCAAAACAGTACAGATAAAAAGACTTAAAACTAGACATATAATATTAAGGTTAATAAAAGGATAGAAAATAAACTATAAATAATGCACGGTCTCCAGGTCGGTGCCCAGGAGGCTGGCCGCAATACTCAATATTAATTTATTTTGTATGAAAAGTATCATCAACCTACATACCAACCAAGATAAAATAAAATAAATAAATATTAGGCGACAATCTTACACAAATCGAACTAGCCCCATAGTCAGCTCAATAGTCTGGGCGGAAAGAGAATAGGCGTGGCAAAAAACGGAACTAACCTAACCAGTATGGCCACAGAACAGAAAATACGGTACAAAAGCATTACAGCGCCCCCCAAAATTAATCCTATTCTCTTTCCGCACAGACTCTAAGGCTTGCGTTATGGACACCAGTCGACGATATATTTAATAGATACAAATACTTAAATACATAGAAAACATCCATGACTCAGGAACAAATATCTTGCCTATCCCAATTTTTATTTATTAAAAAAACTTAGCGCAGAGCTGCGTTGCTCGCCGACATGGACCGGTAGTTGATAATTTGAAATTACGCCAACAAACTGTTCCGCAGTTTGGCGAAGACATGAAAAGTGTGACTATGTACTGTATTTGTGAGAAATAAATTAAAAAAAAAAAAATAGGTAACGTCAATATAGTAGGACTACGCTAAGTTTGCAGAGGTCGAAAGGTTTTATTTAAAAAAAATCATAACTATGGCAACATGTGGAAACTACAGCGAGAGGAATTTTAAATCTTGGTACTTGGCAATAATTCTTCCCTTTATTACAAAATGTGTCTACATGCCTACTGAAATAAATATCTGCGTCAGTATTGCACACATCGATTTAGTTCCAACCAAATTTGTTCCAGGTTCTTGGATAATTTCTATGTATTTAAGTATTATATTTAAATATGTACATGTATACAAACATTACCTACTTAGTTTGGTTGAGACTAGATCGATTTGTGCAAGACTGTCCTGAATATTTATTTCAGTAGGCATGTAGACAAATATATACTTATTAAATCGGAAGATATTTACCTAGTATCAGGACTGAATTATCCTCTTTCTTGTGATGCTGCCATATGATTTTTTTTAAATAAAACCTTTCAACCTCTACAAACTTAGCGTAGTCCGACTCTAATGTACCTGGGAATATAAACTCTAGGAATGAGAGTAATCGTTATCGCTTATCTTCCTTATGGGGATTATAGAGCGGCATTGGTAACAATGATTAAAAATAACAAGCTAATTTGTGCATAAGCAAGACCACTGCTTCAACTACATGAACAAAAGGCATGGTGGGTAAAAGCTCAGTGTCAGTGCTAATTATTATCAGTAAAAATACGACGCTGCAAACCATTATACTCTCTATCTGCACGTGCAACTTTAATACAAAAGGGCCGCCGGGTAGGTAATTTTATTAATCATTAGTTCGTTACCTATTGCTCAAAACGTATTTATTTTCTCCAGACGTAATATCAAAATATTTCCTTTTGAAATGTCTATTCATACAAGGTGTCTCGTGAGGAATCCAAAAGATTTTAACCACGCATTCTTGAGGTCATTACGAGTAAAAAATGTTTGTAACATAATATCAAAACCGGCAATAATTTTTATTTGTTCTTGATACGATGATATTTTTTGAGTTTTTGTAGATTTCGTGGTTTTAACCATGTCACGTTTCTCAAAAGTGCTCGTGAGGAACTCAAAATGTATAATTCGACAGTAAAAAAAATATTTTACGTACAAAAATCAATAAAAAAAATCCTTGTATCTTTTTTTCTTGTATTTTTGCATTATTTTATATAAAATTTTTTACTCCTAATGATCTCAGGAATGTGTGTTTAAAACCTTTTGGATTCCTCACGAGCACTTTGTACATTATAATAAAATAATGTCATCAACACGATTAACATAAAATCGCATGGTTGCGTATATACATTTACGCATTCATTTTCGATCAATGCACGGGATCAATGCATTCGATTACCTAAAATCTCACTGGTAACATACAAAACTGCATAACGCCATTCATTACTCACGTAGTACCATTATCATGTACGAAAAAATATAACTCCATTACAATTCAAGGAGAAATAAACTTTATGTGTACGGGTTACGGTCCAAAACGATTATAAACCAAGTTCGGAGTTACGTCATTATTGGCATTGAAGGAAATACAACTCTCGCCGCTCGCTGAATCACAACACGCTGTCGTGATACTTAAAAGTACTAATATAATTAATATTTTATTTTTTAAATGTAACTATTTGTTATATTACTAATCGTGTAATTCGCTATATATGGCAGTCATGAAAAAAATTAATCAGAGAGTGTTTAATCTCTATTGAAATTTACTAAAAGTTTAGTGTTCTTAAATAAAGAGATTTTATTCTAATATTCTCAAAATAAGTATCAGTTGCTTTTAACACATCCTTTAAGTATGTAAAATTAAGAAAACGATATTAAAAAGATGTATACTGATGGAGATAAAAGCCAAAAATGCGGTAACGACACACTGTCGTGACCAGCGCGCGAAGAGCGTTCCGGAATCACGACAATGTGTCGTGATTAGCAGTGAATGATGATGGATGATGCGATTCCCATAATTGCGTACCCCGTACGTACCTGGTAGTTATGATGTAACACGGTTTTAAATCATCTCAGCCAAGGTCCTTAATAGTACATTGTGCACCGAGGGTAGTAAGAAGGGGATTACTAACGAGAGTCTATTAGAAGCCCGACGCCGTAGGCGGAGGGCTTTTAATGACTCGAGTTTGTAATCTTCTTACTGCCCGTGATACACACAATGTTTTTCATCATATTTGCGAGGAAAAAAAAAATAAAACATAAAAATTAAATAAACTAAACGCACCCGCTAAGAGACAACTTCAACTGTCAACTTTTTCAATATAGTCTTCCACAGATAATGCTAAGAACTGCGTTTAGTTTTTAAACTTGACAGGCAATGTCGCCAGATTGTACCGATTTTCAAAATAACATTTTAAACTAAATTAATTTAATTGCATTAAAATAATCGCAAAAACTACGGAAATAATAGTAAAATATACCATATAAGTTTTATTTTACACTAAAATTGGTTTTGTAGCCAACTTTTGAAGATGTGAAATAGCCTTGGCTGATTCGAAACCTCCTTAGTCTGAAATGACGTACGACTTTTAAAACTAAACTCATAACTCCCGAGGGAGTTATAGATTTTCATACAGTTTTTCCTCCCGTGGGAGTTATAGATATTTGTAACCCACGGGGGGTAAATCGGCTCGAATTGGTCTATAAGCGCGCGTGTTATAACACCCTTTACGAGCAAGTGTGATGAAAAATAAATAGAGGGATGGAGCCTCGCCAACAGAGAACTGAAGCCATTTTTAATAAGCCAGCTGCTTTACTTACTAGCCGCACGTACACATCAACTAGTTTTTAGGGTTCCGTAGCAAAATGGTAAAAAAGGAACCCTTATGGTGCGACTCTGTCTGTCTGTCTGTCCGTCTGTCACAGCAAGATATCTCAGGATCTACTGATGCTTTCGACTTGAAATTTGGAATAGTGTTAAAAACCGCTAATCCGAGCCTATGGGATAGAAAAAAATCTTATACCTTTTTTACTTTTTTTTTAAAGGGGACCGGAATGGGATGTCGTAAATCAAAAGTTGAACTAATATATCGATTGGGATATTAAATGAAAGGGCTTAATATGTAGATTCCAAAACCGTTTTTATTTTTTTTCTTAGACATGTAGTTTTTGATTGAAGACAAAAAACGTTAAAAAAAATACCATTTCCCCTATTATCTCCGAAGTTAATAAACAGAAAAATCTGTAATAATTACCGATTATTAATATTATCCTAAATATTACAGGAAAAATAAAACGGTTTTCCTAACTTGCAGCGTTTTTTAGAAATTAGCAAAAATCGTAAGACAGCCTTAGGTATTTGTTCCTACTAAACTAACCGCGGCATATGTCGATGTATCGTACAGTTTTACAAGAGCAAAGTTAAGTTTGTCCCACCATACAATTTTTCTTGAATTATTCACGTATCTACTGACGAGTTTGTACGGAACCCTCGGTGCGCGAGTCCGACTCGCACTTGACCGGTTTTTTCCTATTGCGAGCAACAGGCACATAGGTAGCCGGCTTATTAGACGTGCCTCAGTTCTTTGTTAGTGAGGCTCCGTCCGGCTATTTATTTTAAAGTACTTGATCTCAGAAAATGTTATTAATTGTTTATTGAGGTAATAGTTATTCTTAGAAATAAAATATTAATCGATCCGATTTTTGTCCAACCTTATTTTGATTCAATTCTAAACAAGATATTTGTTGTTCTATTCTAATATGCCATTAGTTTTACCTATTTCCTTCATATGACAATTTTATTTTAATAATAGAGTAAGTACTTTACAATTCTAAACTGTGGTGTAATGTTTTTTTAGAACCTGACTTGACCTAAAAGACTCTAAGAGCTGTTTGATAGGGATCCTGACCACGCGGGGGGTTTACAACCCTGCAAGTAGGTTTGCTTGCCGTGGTCACTAGTGACTTATCACAAGTATTGCATTGCAACACCATGTTGTTCTGTGCTCTATCTATAGGAATTACCTGGAATTACCATTACGCTGCTAAAAGTGAGCAGTTAGCTGCGTGTCACTTTCGACAGGTCACGTCAATTAGCGGCCCCCGGGATGCTGCTTATGCAGCTTATAATCTAGCTAAATATGTAGGTACGCAATTGAGTAACAGCCCAAGAAAGTGTGCACCTCGTTAGTAGGTATGTGAGACGTTGTAGATGCAAAATAGGTGCAAACTTAACTCAATCGGGTGGCATAATATCTATATTTGATTGGGTGTCCCTAAAAATAAGCTGGAAGGGCCGTCGATGGGAAATCTTTAAATTTTCTTAATAGTTAAATCGATGTCATTGGATATGCCGATGACTTAGGGCTGCTGGCGCACAATAAGGGGGACCTGGAGGCCATGGCAATGATCGTGGAACAGGAAGGAGAAAAAATTGGCCTTAAAACGAACTGCGAGAGAATATCTCCTCAAGAAAAGGTTCAAGAACACCAAAGTCAAGAAGAAGGACCTTTTAGTTGGAACCGCCACCTATAAAGGCGTGGAACATTTTAAATACCTTGGTTGCACTGTAAGTGACACCAACCGCAGGGAAGAGGAGTTTGACGTTCGAGTCCAAAACGCCCTAAGATTCTCATAAAGTCCTGGTGTCCAAGCTCATCAGTAGTCCTACCAAGATTCGTGTCTACAAAACAATCATCAGACCAATCTTGATGTATGGTTGTGAAGCTTGGAGATTGACTCAGAAGGAAAAGAACAAGCTCTTAGTGGCGGAGAGGAAAATGGCGGAAGGTTCTGGGGCCAACGAGAGATAAGGGTGGAACGTGGAGGCGTAGAAAGAATAGGGAGCTGGAGGAGATGGTGAAGATGCTAAACATAAATGGCAAAATTAAGGCCACACGATTGCGTTGGCTCGGCCTCTTGGAACGGATGGGAGACGAAAGGGCTGTAAATGGGGCGACCGTGTGGAAAACGTCCGGTTAGTGAGGTCGCCCCAGATACCGCTGGAGTGATGAAGTCCAGAAAGACCAAAGTGCCAACAAAGTACCCACCTGGCGTGAGGTGGCACAAAATAGGGAAGAGTGGCGATCTCTTGTGTCTGAGGCCAAGATGCTTTTTGGGTCGCTGAGCCAACGTAAGTAAGTAAGTTAAATCGAAGAGTCTAAAAATGAGATGCCACGTATTTTCTTATGAGGGCGAAATATTACCTACATAACCACATTTTTATTAAAAAAAAACCCGACCGCGGTGCACTTTGAAACTGCATAAAATCCGTCATTTTGTTTATTTTAACGAATTTAATAGCTAGTGACACTCGCACCATCAAGACGAATCTAATGATGTATCATTGATCAAAATCGGATGTGCCGTTGAGTAGTTCCAGGCGGACATAGGAACGGACATACATACCTACATACATACATACGGGTCAAACACATAACCCTCCTTTGGGCTTCGCCGCATTCCGGGAGTGGGTATAGTCAACGTGACAAAAAGTTCAATGGTTGGAATGTGCAGATGTCAAAATGTCTATACGGGCCGGCTGTCTATGTGGCAAAAAGTATAAACGTCAAAATGCCCCGGTGTCAAAATGTACATATCATCAAAGTCACAATGTTTTAGTGACAAATGGTACACATCTCAAAATGAAAGTACAACAAAAGGTGTGAGAGACAAAATGCTCGATTAATATAACGTGCTTAAGTCTAAATGAATAACTGTCAAAAAGCTCAATGTTCTTGTTGTGTCATGGTTAATTATTTTGAGTCATTCATTCACATGCTTATATTTAACATGGGTGAACATTTTGACACATGCACGTGATGTCGCTTATACTTTTCGACTCATGTACGTTTTTACCTTGATGCATTTAAACACGTGTTCACGTTAGCTATTATACATTATGACATTAATTCGATTGGACCCGAACACATTTTAACTCCAGACCATTTTAACCACTGCACGTTTTGACGTTCATACGTTTTGTCACATAGACAGCCGGTCCGTATGGACATTTTGACCCCTGCACATTCCAACCATTGAACTTTTTGTCACGTTGACTAGGTACTCCCGGAATGCTTCGCCGCAGTCGGGTAAAAAATAATACCTGCATGGCTAAAACTATGTCAAGTATCATGCAATGCAAATGATAGTAATAAGATAATATGCTATATCATGCTATAATGTCACCATTTAGTCATTGAAAAACAGTATGATCAACAATACAGTATTGGTGTGACCGGGCAAATAATTTAGCCCTTCGATTGAGGTCAATAGGGGTCAACTGCGCACTGATCTGGGGACATTACATCATGCAAGGCCGGCGCAGAAAGCGTAGGCATCAATTAAATACAATAACATTTTATTACCATTAGCTGCTTGTGTGTGAGGCATACACTTAAAGTGTCTCTGTCTGATGATGCAAGCCGGGAATTATCCAAGCGAAAATAAAATTACTAGCAATACTTGGAGCGATCTTCCTTAGATTATAGTCTATAGAATTTTCAGCCGACCCATGTATGTAACCTTCAGGGAAAAAATTGGTTATTTATAGCCCCAAAAATGCATAAGCCTAGATGACACAGGACTCATAGTATAAGAGCTAGCGACCAAATCGGTCATGTGGCTTCAGCTGTATTGAAACTCCGTTAGCTACCTACTTCCCTGAAAAAAAAAATTTAATCGATCGGGTGGTGGGAAGGGGTTGCCAGCGTTAATTAAAAGTACCAAAATAATAATAATTTTCGTGTGGGCTCAGCTGTATTGGCTTTTTTCTGACGCGAGATTAATCAATATGTAAGCCCCAAAAAAATAGCCATGCAAAAATATCGATGGGAAGGTGAAAAAAATTGTTGAAATTCTCGGATCTTTCAGTGCAGTGCGGATGCGAAGCGCAGCGATGTACATTAGGTGAGGTGAATGTGAGCTCTCCGTATATCAGGAGTCCCGGAAGGCGCGAGGAGAACCAACACTGGGGGTTTACCTCGTCGCGATAGACTCTTCCAGCCAGAGGCGATATGTTTTTCGCCACTTCTCTCGCATTTTCGCGCTTTTCTTGAGACTTGGAGTTGCAAAGTTGCCGCCAAAATTGGCTATGTCAGTCACCAGAGAGCCTACCAGCACCGCTCCCAAAGGTAGGAAGAAGTCGCTGCTGCCGAATACGGCTGGGAGATGATGGGGTCTCGCAATCCCAATAACCCCCTTTTACCTTTAATTGCCTTTTACAACAGACAGGGGTCAGGGGAAACCTACTATCATAGACCCATTCCTCACGGACTTAACTATGGAGGAAACCGTTATGATGTGTGGTATGATGGCTCCTGATTTCAATTCACTTGATTCAATTTATTTTATCTAAGGTACAACTGAATCGGTTATTAGCAAGGACCTAAAATAAATAGCCGGACGGAGCCTCGCTAACAGATTACTGAAGCATTTGTAGTGGGCCGGTTGTTTTGTACTTACGAGCCGCACGCACACATCACATCAACAAGTTTTTTCCCACTACACGCAGCACGCACACAATTGACCTGACCAGCGTTAAAGAAACCGGCGGACTAGAGGTGCTTCAGTGCTTTGTTAGCGAGGCTACGTCCGGCTAATTATTTTGAAGTCCTTGGTGATTAGTCTTATTTAATAACTTGAAGAGATCTGAAGGGGCATCTGGAGGGGCACGGCTCGGCTGTACTGCCAAGACGGGCCGTCATATTTTTCACATATAATTTAACCCACAGTTTTTGGACATTATAATAGGAAATAAATTGTAGGTATGTGTTAATAAATGCAATTTACTTAGGCAGGAAATTGTACAACTGGACAGCAGTTTTTTTTACACACAGGGGGAATAAAATCGTGCGGCACGCCACGCTACTTGAATCAACAAACTTAATACGTTGAGTATTTTTATCACTGTTCTCCGGACGGAGTTTACGACGCGTTATGATTTATGTATTTACTCAGATTGTACTTGAAAACATGAAGCACGAAGATTATAAAGCGTTTTACGACCCCCTTAAGTATCTAATACTACTTGACAGGGTAGTAAATTAAATTATAACGAGTGATGCTTCCGGCTATTGATCTAACAAATTTTGACAGTGGAAAAAAATAGGTACGTCCGGTATTAGATGCCTTTTTAGTGACCGTCAACAAGGCGTACACCGTAAAGATATCCAGAATCTGATGCTGCCTATAAATAGTACCGACGAAACACCTGAGTGAAAAAAATAGTACCATAAAGTTTTTGAAATATAAGGCCTGTTGTTATAAGCTTTAACAAAAATACAAATAATCCTTGAAAATGGTGACTGTCAAGATGGCGTACGGCGTACCTACACCGTAAAGATATCCAGAATCTGATGCTGCCAATAAATAGTACCCAAATAGTAACGACGAAATACCTAGGCGAAAAAAATAGTACCCTTAAACTTTTCGAAATATAAGGCCTGTTCACGGTGTACGCTACCGGGCGTCAAGCTGGCGTACACCGTTTGTATCCCTGGAACGGCTTTGTTTTTGGAAACGCTTTATATCTCAGTATCTCTCTATAGTGCCAAATTAAGCCAGCGCGGGGCCTGTAGCATTTCTTCAAAGAGGCGTTTGGTTGGTCTTAGATATGGTTAAATACCGATTGACCGGTAATTTTATACGTGACGAATTACATAACGAGGGGGAGGGGGTCCCCTTTTGCGAGTGGGCGCGGGGCCCCCCAATGCACGGGGCCCGTAGCATTTGCTACTCTCGCTATATGGCTAATCCGGCACTGCGGTGTACGCTATCTTGACGGACACTTATAGGATCACTTTGTTGTCCGTCTGTCAGTCCCTTTATCTCGGGAACGCGTGGAGGTATCAAGATGAAAATAAAAACATATACTCAAGTCTACAGTCCTTTGAAGCTGTGAAAAAATCAAACTTGTAAGTTAACGTAAAAAAAAGATACGGCCATTTATGCCGCAAAAAAACGTACATTTTGACACTCTCAAAGGAATAAAGATTCATTGGGTAAGGTACCTTCTTCCCAGTTCCCGTTGACTTAGAACTATGAAATTTGGCAAGAGCAAGTAGTTAAACGATATTTTTAGTATTTAATTGATATTTTTAATTTTGCCAAAATGGTCATCTTTTTTAATGATGAGCTTTTTTCTGTGAGATATGAAATAGAATACCTAATCAAATCAAGCGATATTTTAATCTGTTTTTTTTTTCATCCTCATCGTATAGTCACTATACGTTGAGGACGAAAAAAAACAATCCGGGGTTTCCGGTATTTCGGTATTGGTTCATTTCAATACTGGTATTGTATTACCGTTAAAAATTAGCCGGGATTTCGGTATTTCGGAATCCCGGTATTGCATGCCCTAACTGACAGGTCATGCCTCATGCCCTATCGCGCGACAAGCGATGTCGCTGCCAGATGTGCTAGACATCCTGGACAAGTGAAACTGGATAAAAGCTTCCTATAATGATTTGAAGTAAGTGAAGTACCTACCTATTTGCGGCAGTGTTACCTTTTGTCTGGAAACACATTCGACTTGTCAATTTACGCTACGCATTATCACAGGAAGAACACGTCGCAACAAATTACAATCAATTAGCCAAGACGTGATTTGGCTAACAAGAACTGAAATCATGCCTCATCATCATAATCGTACCACTATTGCTTCCCGCCCGCTTTTTGTCTTTGAGAGGTGTAAATGTAAGGGCAGCGGACCGGATCACGGCTCGAGGAAGTCCAATTAAACCTCACGAAACGGCCATAAATTAATTAATTACTAAAATATAGACACGGGCTTGCTAATTATATGTAATTTTATAAATTATTTGGATGAGAGCCGATATAGCACGGGTATTATACAAGTCACAGCACCGTTAAATTATCTCCAAACTTCCGATTTGGTAATGATACTTCTACTTGCTCTATTTTTTTGTTTATTTCAAGCAACAGAAATTAATGCCTAATGGGGTCGTCACTCGTGTTTCATACTTTTGTTACGTCTACTCGATTCACACGTTATTCAAAGTAGATATTATAGTGACGATATGTCGCATCTCGTGCAAGTATATGTTGACTATACTCACGGACAATGAATTCGGGTCATTTTCTATGAAAAATTATATAGAAAATGACCCGAATTCATTGTCCGTGAGTGTATATTGTGTTGATTATAATCTGCGAGTAGTTTTAAAATAAGACTGAAATAGGTACGCGTACGATCGGTAGAGTCGACCTTCCAGAATAGGCTTTTACTGTATCCGAAATTGATCAAAATTATACAAGATCCTGTTAAAATAAGCAAAATAAGGAA
The DNA here is from genome assembly GCA_947034925.1 of Eudemis profundana. Classification (NCBI taxonomy): domain Eukaryota; kingdom Metazoa; phylum Arthropoda; class Insecta; order Lepidoptera; family Tortricidae; genus Eudemis; species Eudemis profundana. Next base: position 18,560,084 of record OX344798.1, read on the forward strand.
ATATGTTGAAATTTTCTGTTCAATACCTAAAGTGTAACTTGTTTTTATGAGCCTTCAAAGTTGTGTGGGAGAGTACATTTTAAAAATATGAAAATTGAAAAACTGTTAATACCATTGAATAATAACAATAACCCATCAAATTTATGGTAACTTTATTATGAAACCTATAGGTTACGCAAGTTTGAACATAGCTGCAAGGCAAATTTTTGATTTTTCCATACAAAGTCCGCTACTATGTTTTAGTAATTAGTATGGAGCGTTTTTTGGGAAAGTCTAGAAATGTGATTTTAACTTTTGTTCTATCTCGGTGAGTTTTTATAATATTGAAGTAGGTAGTTTTATCAGTAATATTTCTATTATTGAGAGGTCTTTCTATAACACATCACAGAAAAATTGCCTATTCTAACGAAATTTTCTTTCAAGTAGGTAACTTATAATAAAAGTACCTACTTATACGGGGTGTTTGGTCCATCGTTTGCCAAATTAAAATGGTGGATGGTTAGAGTTGTTTTCTATCCCTTTACGCTCTCTAAAAAAATGTTTGGCTAACGTGTGTTTTTTTTTTTGCTTTTTTTGTTGTTTTTAAAGAATTTACAGGGCCCACGCGTTTAAATTTGAATTAAACAAAAAGGAGGTGGAAAAGAGATGTAATGTATAAAGTTTCACAGTTGTATCAGAGTCAAAATTACTCACATGTTACCGCTAGTCTTTTTTTTATTGACCCTCAAATATTTTACAACATGTAAAAATTTAGTCAAAAATCAATTTTGATTTGCAATAAAAAAAACTAAATGAGACCACGTTCTTAAAATTGTTTTAAAAATTCTGTGCTCTATCCTCTTTCTAATGATGTACAATAATCCCAAAGAACGTTTCATGAACTTCATTTCTTCCCGATTTTTTGTAACGGACGCAACAGGCAAATTAACGATGCCCAAACATTGATGCCTTGTCTTCTTTGGAATTTCCTTTGTCTTTTCGCGGGTTTTCGGCGACCAGGTTTACAGGTTGTGGAGATGTAAAACTTATCTTTCGTAAATTTGGACTTGGAGTTGAAGCTCAACTTTCACAAACTTGAGCGAAATCGATTATGCATGACAAGAAAATGTTCTTGAAAACAATACGTGCGAAGAGGTAGACTGCTATCTGCTGTATTTATTGTCCTGTGTTAGAGCAGGACAATAAGTGCAGCTGTGTCTCTCTTTCATGGGTTATGGGTTAAATGTCAACCCAGGCGAGCCGTGGGGCCGGTGCTGGGATCAGATTCGACTTTAGTCGTCATTTGAATGTCTCTCGTGGGTAACGTTACACATCACGATGCAATAAACATTTCATCTCTTTTCCACTTACTTTTCTTTTAATTCAAATTTAAACGCGTCGGCCTTATAAATTCATTAAAAACAACAAAAGAAAGCAAAAAAATACACGTGGGCCAAAAAAATTTTTAGAGAGCGTAGTGGGATAAAAAACAACCCCACCTATCCGCCATTTTAATTTGGCAAACGATGGACCAAACACCCTGTATTTATGCTTTTAATTCGGGATAGTATAAACTGGCCTAAGGGATTATTGGTCTAAAACGCACCTCTGGCTTATGCAGTAAGGCCGGCTTTACACCTGTAAGTTTTACTTACGTAAGTAAGGACGCAGCTATACGTTAGACTGAGATAGCTGACTGACTATCTCAGTCTAACGTATAGCTGCGTCCTTACTTACGTAAGTAAAACTTACAGGTGTAAAGCCGGCCTAAGTGTTCTAAAACCACAGCTGGTCTAAGTAGCAACTCGTCTAAAATGCATTTGGTTTAAGTAGTGGGTAACTCGACTAAAAAGTAACTAGGTAGCTTAAATCGTAAAGTAGCCTAAAACTCAACTGACCTACCTAAGTAGCCACGCTCGTCTAAAACGCATTTAGCATAAGTAGTAACTTGTCTAAAAGGTTATGGGAGTAACTTGTATTTAAAGCCCGCTTAACATCTACTATCGGGGTTAGTTTAGTATGAATTCGTCTAAAACCACAACGATATCGGACATCGAACACGGCATAAGTGAATTAATTAATTAAGTGAATTAATTTGTTAACTTTTTTCGCTTTTATGGAGAATAGAGCGACTCGAATGTCGAATCATCTTTACTTAGTAAGATTACAGGAAATAAAAAAACCCTAAGTCTCATCATCATCAGCATATATATTATATACGATACGTCCGACTGACTCTCATAAAACAGCGGTAGTCCCCACTTTAACCCAGTACAGTACGGTGTACGGATTGAGGACTTCACACACATCTTTAAGTATTTTCGCGGATGTATGCCGGTTTCCTCACGATGCTTTTCCTTCACCGACAAGCTGGTAAATATCAAATCATATTTGGTACGTGTACGTTCTGAAAAACTCATTGGTACGAACCGATTCGAGCCCACGACCTCCCCTTGAAAGGCACATGTCCGGACTCCAGACCACTTGGCTTTCATAGCTTTTTAGGGTTCCGTAGCCAAAATGGCTAAAAAGGAACCCTTATAGTTTCGTCATGTCCGTCCGTCCGTCCGTCCGTCCGTCCGTCCGTCCGTCCGTCCGTATGTCACAGGCATTTTACTCAAAAACTACAAGACCTATACTGATGAAATTTGGAATATAGATGTCTTGTAGATGCCGCAACTAAGTTTGGTAGTTAAATAATAAAAATAAAAAAATCTAGGGGGGGCACTCCATACATGTAACAGAAGCTAAAAAAAAATTTTTTCACAAAATGTCAACGTGTGGTACATAGTTCGACAGCTCTTTTGAAAACATTTTAAGGTTCTTAAGTAATGTTTTTGATTAAGTGAATACCTTTGGAAATAATCGCACCGAAAGTTGTGAAAATTGTGTCCCCCCCCCCTATCTTCTAAACCGTGTGTCCGAAAAATATAAAAAAAATTACAAAAATAACGCTCAATTAATACTTTCAACGAAAATTATTTTCAACAAGATCGGATTAACCGTTTTTGAGTTATTGCCGATAAACTGCGCTTCTCAACAAAAGGACGTAATTGCTATGAAGATACGCTCTTTTGTTGTTGTACTTTTTTTACATCGTATATTTTACCTTATAGTTACGGCTATGGAACCCTAAACTGAGCATGGTCCGACATGCTCTTGGCCAGTTATTTTTTTAGACTACATCCGTTTTCATCCAGTTCCTTTTTAGACTAATTACGTTTTAGGCGAGATTTCTTATTAGGCCAGATGAGTTTTAATGAAATGAAAATGTTTATTTCAGACATTATCCATAATTCATCATTTCTTAGTAACATACTAGAACTTAATAGCTAAGTGAGCAATTCCTTGAAAATGTAACGGAAGCTACCATTTCATCGCGTGTTTATATTGTATTTATGCCACACCTGGCCATAAAGTGATTTTTTCAGCACGCTGCGCGTACGGAAAAAGCCGCTTTCTGGTTTCTGGCCAAGTGTAGACATAAAATGATGTACACAACACGGGAGGTAATAAAGAAAGCCCTCGATCGCATATGTATTTACGTCCCTCGCTTTCAGCTCGGGCCGCAAACTTCTGCGATCTCAGCCTTTCTTTGTATTACCACCCTAGTTATGTAATAATGTACTATTATTGTGTAAATTTAAGTATTAATTCTAATCGAGATAAGAATAACTTTAATCTCTAGATTTAACACCTAAATTTGCACCATCGATGAAGAAACATGCGAGATATTGGTAACTTACGTTACTCTCTGTCGTGGAATTCCTCGACACGACGAATTTCATTTTTATTTTTGTACTAAACGAGATTTCTTATTAGACCAGTTGCGTTTTATATGAGATGCGCTTTGGACCAGTATTGCAGTAGCGAATTACCTTTTAGACCAGCTACGGCCTCAGTGTTGCCATATCTTAAAAAAAGAAATCTGGATGGCATAGTTTAAAAAATCTGTATAAAAATCTGTAAGAGACCAGATAATGCAAAACCTGATAAAATCTCGAATTATGTTATTTATTTACCAAATATCTTCAAATACATAAATGTCACTAAATATAGCCGTCCCTCTGACTCTTCCGTCATGTGATAGCTGAGGAGAGGACAGGCTGGCATGAAGGCTTGTTAGGCTCGATATCCCATCCGGTGTGCGAGTGGGATACCGCTGTAGACCGTATATAGCGGTGTCCCGCTCGCACACCAGATAGATTCCTACATATGATGCAGTGTAATACTGGCCGAAGAAGTTTATATTTCTGATATAATGAATTATATGTAATATTTGGATATAAAATAAAAATAAATCAACACGTATTTGTTAATTTAAAAAAAATATTTGTTAATTGAAAAGATCTGTATATAGCCACAGTAAAATCTGTTATCTGTAACGGCACCCTAAACTCCGTATAGATACAGATAAATCTGTATATATGGCAACACTGTACGGCCTACGGTTTAGACAAGACGCATTTTAGACCAGTTGTGTTTTAGATAAGATAATATCGTAGACCAGTTGCATTTTAGACGAGTAGATACTAACCCTTTAATTCGGCTCTCTTTTAGGTAGGTAACTACCTACTTACCTAGTCATATGTTCAAGGATCGTGCTGTGATAAAAACGTTTTTTTTTTGACAAATATTAGGTTTAACATTGTTTAAGCAATGCCGGCAGTTAGCTTTATGTACGTTTTTAATTTAATACAATTACAATTGTCATCTAGATTTATATGCTGATGGCATAAACTTGCTTATATGTAGGTATCTACATAAATAGTACTTAGTACGTATGTGTTAGGGTAGACCGGGGACAATTGAAACACGTTATGAATGAAACAAGTTAAATTTCTCGAAAACCACAATACCTACGCCGATGAGGCAATACTCACGCCACGCCGGCGGCCATTTTACAAGTTTGAACCAGTAACGCTCGAGTGCCCGACTGGCGAGACCATGTCAGGGAGCCGTTGAAAAATTTTGACCAAAAAAGTAAATATCTGTGCTCTCATATATTTTCATATAATTTTGTGTTCGTGTGTAGTTTGACTAATTGAACTTTTTAAGTGTTTTGAGTGTGAATTATAGAATATTATAAGTACCATTAAACAGTGATGGAGTGTTATTAATAGGTTAATATTTGACCTTGAAGTTAAATATGTCATTTGGGGACGATAGAAACAACGAGCTTGTGGACGATTGAAACGTTTCGAACGTCCCCATGTTTTAACCGTCCCCACAAGTAACCGACAATACATAAAATGGGGTTCTGATTTTGAGAAAATATTTCTTTTAACATGGCTGTGGCGGTGGCTTTCTGATAATGTTTTTATTTTTGTTATTTATGGTTTACCAATAATTCACCGGATCAAAGGAAAAACCAACTATCTCCTACAATTAATGATTGGCAGATATGTAGGTGGTTTTGCCTTTTGCCCGGCGAATCGTTGACATCAATATCTCATTATTGTATAAGTTACGAGCAATTATTATTAATATATTTTATCTGTAAACTACCTAAGTTTCTACGTTCGTTAAACGTAAAATAATGTTTTTTTTTTATTTTGCAACAAGTTGATTATTATGATAGTTATTTCGAAAATATATTTTATGCGGCTATGGTTAAAGTTTTGTTTTTATATTTCATATGGCGTAGGTACGTCTATCTTGTTGGCCTATAGACACGTTATGATTGAAACATGGTTATAATTGAAACAACCATTTTGTATGAGACACATTTATGTTTTTTTACCACTATTCCATATAAGCAAATCTTATTGTTATATTAAAACTACCATGATAAAGCTAAATGTAAGAGGTAACCGCAACAAATAATACTAGAAGTCGTGTATCTTTTTTTTTACATCCGTTTCTTTAATCGCGATCTTCAGACGATGATAAATTTTGTAATTTTGGTACTACGATAGTGATCTTTTGGTGATCTCTTTGTATAACATGACAGTCCACAATTAAGATAAAAATAATAAATTTTATTTATTTTTCCCAAACTTATTAAGGTGTTTCAAATGACCCCGCATAGTGTTTCAATTGACACTCATGTGGGGTCAATTGAACCACTCTCCCACTTCCTCTTTAATTCCCTATTATAAGATAACCATGGGCAATAGACCTTTAAAACTAATTTTATTTAAAAACTACATAAATTTCCTTAATAAAAATTAGTTGCACATCTATCTAAATATAAAAATAAAAATGTTGCAGGCGATTAAACATAAATTGTTTCAGTTGTCCCCGGTCTACCCTATAGATTGTTTCGATGTTTATGTACTCACGTACCTACTTCTTGAATTATATTATTTCCTTCCTTATATTGGGTTCAAAAAGCCAGGAAAAAACATTCCGTTAATTACTTTTAGGGTACATACATTTTGATAACAGCGCCCTTCATTGGTAGGCGCGGCAATTAAAGAATAGAACCGCCTTACAGGAAATTATCTGGAGAGCGTGCAATATTCCCTCTCCAACAGCTGAGAAACGTGTTTTATGAGTGTCGACCTCGTTATTGTAGTATTGCAAAATATGTAGTGGAAAAGCGTCTAGGGAGGTTCCACCCACGGCTCGCCCGCGCTAACCGCGGGGGGCAAGACAACGCCTCGCGTCAGTCTCCCGATAACACTCATCCAAAGAGATTAAATGGAATAACCAGGCTAAAGTTGGGCGGAGTATGTCTTTGAAAACAAATGCATGAAATGAAACGAACCATCGAGACCGTCGGCTCAGCTAATGGAATAGGCCCTATTCCATTAGCCCTGTGCATTAGCCATAATATGTAAATGGCAGTAATAAAATTTGGGAGTATAATTAAACTTATGTAGCCACCAATCTGCAGTTGATACTAGCTTACGGGTTATACAATACAGTGCAATACGCATATTACCTACTTTATTGCACACCAGAAAAATACACATTACAAAGGGTAAGTACATAATATAATAACATAATTAAAACCAATTTAAATCGGTAGACAACAGGCCATCCAACAGGTCATCCATGATTATTTTGTAACTTAGTTTATTGTCAATGGAAAAATTTGTTGTTAAAATGGACAGCCTAAAAGTCTTAGGTATTGAGTTCGCCTAAATCTCAATCGTAAAAAGGTCAAAATCCATTCGAGCTTACAGAGAGTGCGAAGGGAACTGCAACGTGGTAAAATCTTATAATTAGATACCTTTTTTTTCACCCGGAGAAATGCACGAAGCTGCATGCCACTAACGTAACCTTAGGCCGTCGGGGGTTCAGGAACAGCCAGATGTTACGCATTGGTTATGTGGGGCTCTCCGCTCCAGAAGGGATTGGCCTACCCACTAAAACTCTGGCATGCTTCCAACCTGTGCCTTCACGGTGATGGAACGGGATCTGCTAACACCACGCCATCACCAGCACCTTCGCCCTAGGCCGAACCCTCTCCGAAAAAGGCACACTGTAGCATGGCCAGTGTGCCTTCCCTCACCTGCTTCCCCCTGACCAACGGCCGGGAAGCCAGGAACCGGCACCAGACACACGGGGTCAAAACGTGTATTCAGCGCCAGTCCCACCCTCACCGCCACGGGAGGACAAACGCCCATACCCCGCAGACACTCGCCCGCCCGCTCCTGACCATCGCCAGCCCTCGTTGCTGAGGACAGTCAGGTTTACGGACTGCGATGGGCCAGTCCTCTACGTCCCGCTCACGGGACACAGTGGACTAGTCCACCGCCACCACGCAGCGGCACAGGACACTCGTTCCCTGTCCGCAGTGAACAAACCGTGGAGGAACACATTTTATAGTTTTCAAATAAAGAATCCTCCACGGGTAAATAATAGGCAAATCGGTTGAAATCGAGTTCTGTGGACACCTCCCCGGTACTGACTTGGTTTAACATTACATCTCAAAACTTTTGTTGTACCTATCTATACATATAGTAGAAACTATTTTTGGTCTATTACGAGCCCCGATGCAAAAGTTCTCGTCTAGTAAGAGCATTTTCTTAGGCTCTACATTTTTTTAGGAAAAAATGATTGAGATAAAAAATGTATACTGTTTAATACAGGTGCTCTAATATTTTTATTTAAAACTAACTGACCCGGCGAACTTTGTACCGCCTAAAATTCGATGAACTTAATGATAGCTTATAGATTACTTTGCTAAAATTGTTTTATGATTTTAACTAACATAATAAATGAATACAAAAATATGATTAAGATTAGTAATTTATTGGAACAGTACCTAAAGTAGTATATAAAGTAGTATCGGGCGCCTGGAATAATATAAAGTACCTATTTTGCTCGCAAAAAAGCGTAAGATGTATGAATCCTGCGGCGCTTCCGCCTTTCTCGAGCGAAAGCAGAGACCATTTTACCAAAACCGCGTAAGATGAAATCCTGCGGCGCTTACTGTTTTTTCGAGTTGATAAAGTTTGTATGGGAGAACAATATCTTCGTTTTTAGTACATTACTCGATTTTTTTTCATACTTTCTCACCGTTTAAACCTTCCCTGAGCTACTACAAATATTTCAAGACCAAAATTAGCCAAATCGGTTCAGCCGTTCTCGAGTTTTAAGCAGACTAACGAACAGCAATTCATTTTTATTTAAATAGATAAAAATATTTTACCCTAACAATTTTAAAAGACAGGAAATACGAATTTTATGATGAGTAAAAATTATTCTATTTTCTAATTCAAATTATTTTTTGTCACGAGCTCGAAAGGTGCGAGAATGGCCGTACTAAGGAAAACAACACAGCACAGCGATATACCGACAATATGTTGCTTTGAGCCCAAGTGTGCAGAACTGCTGTACGAGATAATTTCAACAATAATTTTTTAAGAAAAAAAAATTCAACAATAACGGTCTCATGGAAATTTTATCATTAAATCAAAATAAATTACGTTAAAGATATTTGGTCCTATCACCCAGTTGTTAGATCTAAACAGGTAATGAGTATTTAAAAATGTGTGATAGTTGCTTCGTGCTAGACGAACTTTTATGCATCGGGGCTCGTAGGTATGCCGTTAACTCATAGAACGCGACGCTCACTTCGGTCTACGATAAGAAAAAACTTGCTTTCATTGATAAAGATATTTGCGTAAACGTTGTTTTGAATGGCGCAGTTGATAATATAAGCCGCCGGGCCGCGTATTTGGTGATAAATTCTTGTTACTCGAGCGCAACTAATGCTATTACACTTATATTGGATGTTAGACAATAGACATATCTATCTACTTAGATCTAGGTATTCGTGCTTTTCAATTTGAGGTAGACGTTCAACTTTGAGTCAAAAAGCTACGTTGATGTTGATTTATTTGCTTGCGGCGTCGCTGCAGCGCTTTCACGCCATCATAACATAAGGAAGAGAGTTGCGTCTCTATTGAACAGAGTGCACGTCAGTTCCAACACCATCCTGAGCATGTTTGCTGAACGCTAGGACTGCCTCATGACAAAGTTATGACAGGGTTAAAATCATCACTGGTCAAAAGAAGTAATGATCTTTTCTTTACTCAGTATCGCACACATTTTTAGAGTATATCCATTTTAATTTCATTATTGTAATCTGCCTTTAATTTATTTGATTTATTTTGTAATTTGCTGTTTTAGAATTTTTTTTAACATCAATTGGGTACCGACTTGACTGTAACCGAAATTTGTAAAAAATAAGATGCTGTTAAAATAAGCAAAATAATGAAAGCCTTATAAAATTTAAATTATAAGAGATTTTAACTATTACAGCCTTCTCTTATAATTAGGTTGTATAAAGGTTAATATGACCCAGTAATACGACTACAATATAATATAACTTCAAAATGTATTTCCCTTGTAATGGTTGTTTATAAGAGAATTAGGCTATCACAGCTTTTATTCTTACAAACAGGTCGGATAAATGTTAAATGACCGAATAATATGACTGCAATAAAACTTCAATATGTATTTCCCTTGTAATGGTTGTTTATAAGAGATTTTGGCTATCACAGCTTTTATTCTTATAAAGAGGTCGGATCAAGGTTAATATGACCGAATAATATGACTGCAATAAAACTTCAATATGTATTTCGCTTGTTATGGTTCCGTACAAAATTATTTAATGGTGTAAAATGAAAAATGTTCAATGACAAGTGAGGAAGAGTAGGTATATAGAAAGTGAAAGCGACAGTGACATAAACGAGTATATAATGAGCTAAAGAAGGACTATTTTCGTGAAGAGGTCGGATAACGTCATTTGCCTGTCATCGGCACGAAAAGTACGGTCCCTGGTTATAATAACAAGTTTCTCTGAGGATAAAATATGTCTGGTTCCAAGGCCATTTCGAATAATTTAGACTTAATAAGTCTCTCTTTAAAAACGGTCAACGTCCATAACAATCATGTTATTTATGTTCTGTGGATAAACAAATTTATCTTTAGCTAAATCGGTTCTATTTTAACAGCAAGGAACCTCCAAAAGAACCCCAATAACTTTCAATATGGAGAATGCATATCAATATAGATTGCTTTTTTAAGAGTTATACCCTTATAGATTTCTTGTTAAGGATGTGTAAATTACTTTTATCCTTGTAACGGCCATATTAATAACCTGACAAAATAAATAATTAGTTTTTAGCACGAAAAACTTTAATTTGAAGGCGCGTTGATATTACATCACAAAACATACTAGATTTTCACATACAGTTAATTTCCCACACAGTTTTCGTTATCCAATAAACCATAATAAAAATACTTACCAAATCCCAGCCATAGTTGGCTTGGATTTGGTATTTGACACTTGACAAAAAGAATATGTTTTCTTAAAACGCTTACTTTTTCACTCAATTGAACTTTTAGCAAATTAACATTGCGCTATAGGAAAGATTGCCCTTATAACTGATACCGATAATACTCATATAAGAATAAAGCCCTTGTAAACGTTTTTTTATGTGAAAGTGATGTACACTTATTAAACGACAAAAAAAAATGCAATTATTAGGGGACTGATCTTTAAAATAACTTTTATAAAGTTATTATTAGGGGGCTGATCTTCTAAATTACTATTATAAAGCAATTATAAGTTTAGTATACTTGATGGTAACGACTAGAGAGCGGATTTGAAGTAGCGATCTCAATATTAATATGGATATGACTAGTGCAATTTGTTAAATAAATGTCATGTTGGTTATATAAGGTCTTAATTTTGTGCATTGTGCAGAAGTAGAGTTGTGCCGTTCCCGGGAATATTCCCCACTTGTATGGGGAATATTCCCGCGGTGGGAATATTCCCCATACAAACGGGGAATATTCCCGGGAATGGCACATCTCTATGCAGAAGAAATATTAAAGAAAACGAACTTAAAAAAATAAACTATTTGAAAAATTTACAAACGATGTTTTTATTTTTTATCATCATAATTTTTGCTCATTATTTACAAAAGTTTCCAAAAAGGTTTTTACTTTTTTGTTCCGATAAGTTAGGTACATTATTTTTGTGTGTAAAAAAAATAATAAATTATACCAGTCATATCCATATTAATATTAGGATCGCTACTTCAAATCCGCTCTATAGTAACGATTATAAATAGAGACCGGATTTGAAGTAGCGATCTCAATATTAATATGGATATGACTGGTGCAATTTATCAAAATCAATTTCATGTTGGTTATATAAGGTCCTATTTTTTACTGTGTATTATGCAGAAAAAATATTAAAGAAGAAGAACTTATAAAAATAAACTATTTCAAAAATTAACAAACGATGTTTTTATTTACTATCATCATAATTTTTGCCCAATATTTACAAAAGCTTCCAAAAAGGTTTTTACTTTTTTGTTCCGAGAAGTTACATTATTTTTGTGCGTAGAAAAAATAATAAATTATACCATTCATATCCATATTAATATTCTTCTTTCTTATTCTATTATAATATTCAAATCCGGTCTCTAATTATAGAACATGTATAAGGAATAATTAGCTTTCAATAAAGCCATAATATGGCAAGTATAAGAATTAAGCCCTTATAATTTGTGCCTAAATGCACCCTTATTAACGATATTGTGACTTTCATAAGAACGCATTTTTTTGGTCAAATTAACCGTTATAAGATATTTTTTTGCTAGTTGGGTAACGTGTAACTTTTTTATGAACCTGCAAAGTTGGGTGGGAAAGTCAATTTTAATAGAATTTTATGCAAAAGTTGTATAAGTAGGGTCAAGATACGCGAATGGCGTGAGTTGCGATACGAGCCACCGCCGCGGCGGCTCGTATCGCAAATAGAATTAGAGACGCCATGAGCGTTTTTTGACTTAATTATACAACGTTGCATACAATATTTGTATACGACTAGGTTTTAAAATATAAAATACAAAATTAAACATAGCGAGCAAACAAGGCAAATATGACACACCTATGTATGACTGACAATAATGGTAAACTTTGTTTTTAATTTGACGTATACCGCTAGTGACACGCAGTGACGATATTAAAAATACTTTTTTTATGTTGGCATTGGCATCAAAGAATTAAGTTCGGAAAGTTTTGTTTTTCATAAAAGTACCGCATGAATTTATTTGTTTGTTAAGTTGGTAGTTGTGCATTTCTATTGTAAAGTTAGTATTAATCGCTTAATCCTTCACTTTAACCTAGATTTAGAAGTCTGTGGCAGCTAGCAGTATCGTTTTGCGACTTTAACGACACAAGTGCTGTTATGGGGAATAGAGTATAGACTTCTCTGAACTCATATTGTGTATGTTCTTATTAAATATACAGGGTGGGAGGGACTATACCGACATACTTTAGCCATGAATTCCTGGTGGTGTGACGAGTAAAAAATGTTATATCAACATGGGTCGAATATTGTCATTTTACATTAATAGTCTTATGGAACAAAATAAATCAGTAAATTAAGCCCCTCGTTATAAACATGTCCTTACTGGCTGAAAAGTTATCAAAAAGAAAAAAAAAAGCTAAAATGGAAACGAAAGGTCAATTTTTTGGCCTCGTAGTCACTTACCATCAAATACTGCGAAGGTTAATTCCTGTTTAGTTAAAGGATTTTAAAAAAATAGTAAAGGTATCTTAGTCACATTTATTAGGGCTTGTTACACACTTGGGATTTTTCATTTACAAAATAATGAATATCTCGGAAAGTAAGCGTTTTTCGACTATACATCACATAACATTTTTTACTCCTAATAGTTGTTAGAATCTATACTTAAAGTTTGTCGGTATAGTCCCTCCCACGCTGTATACCTATCTCAGTGAGTTTTTATGATATCGAAGTGGTTTTTTCACTAATATTTCTAATATTGAGAGGTTTTTTCATTACATATCACAGAAAAAAGTTGTTAATTGATAATTTAGCAATTTCATATAATATGTAATAATTTAATTTAAATGTGGGTTTTTTACCTGAAACTTAGCCTTTCATTTGTAGATAGTTAGGTACCCCATTTGATATTTAAAATAGCCGGTACTTTACATTTCCGACTTCTCATTTCGTATTACTTGCCAAATTTTGTACGTAATTCTTTTTTATAGTCTAGCTAGGTCAACGGAAAGTACCCTATAAAAGGCAGTCAATATACATTACAACACGCTAGCCTTTAAATCAGCTTTCGAAAATTTGCAAAAATGAACTAAACATCACTTATTTAGCCTAAAATGTGTTCTTTAGTGTACGAAAGTTAGCTAAAAAGTAGAAAGCACTAGTGCGAAAAATACAACTTTCCGCACAATCTATTAATCGATAGCTACGAAAAGTACTAATTTTTGTGCAAGTGTATTGAATAAACCAATTACAGTCTTACTTTAGTATGCAAAATGTTCTTTTACAATAGAACCAAACTAGGCATCTTGTTAGGAGAGTCGTGAGATTAGCACCTTTGGAAAGGAACTGGTATTTTGAAGGAAGAGTTTTAGGGAAATCTGTTGGAAGAAGAATGCAGTGTTTTGGACCAAAAAATGAAAGTATTTGCCATCTCTAGGTTGATAGACATTCCTTCAAATACAAATGTTCTATAAACCCAGAAAAGTCCATACCGAGCAGTATCAATGCCCTTGACCCTGTATTTACGTATGCCATATCCATATCCTCTTATCAACGCATATTCGGCATTTTGACGCGTGCCATGTAGGTATAATGTACTATCAAGAATAAAAATGTACTTATACAAAAAACATTTAACACTCCGTTTTTTTGGGCAGTCGCGTAAAAAGTGTATCTAATATGAGATTTGGTGGTGACTATTTACTTATCCTTGTCTTTGACTAAACGAGTGTTGAGACATCGCATAATTTAGCAGCAAATGGCGAACTTAGCGGCAAACTAGCTCACTTTATTTTATCCCGTCCCGATTAGGTAGGGTCAGGGCTCGGAAACCGATATTTGCTCCATACAAAAATACCGGTATTCTTTCCGTTCTTATCGTGCTTTGGTTTATTATTTCGTTTTTTAACCAGACAATCTGATAATACGACATCATGACTTAAATACATTACTGAGCTCTACGTAAAAATCATAAAATAATTCAAAATATTGGGCTATTTCAGGGTTTTTGCAAAATACCGGTTTCGAGCCCTGGGTAGGGTACTCCAAATACATTTTGGTGAATAGTGATCTAATCTAATATCCATAGGATATTAGGCCAGCCGAGACCACTCATCATCATAATCATTTCAACCTAGAGACTAGAAGTTAGGGTATGTCTTTGAAAATAATAAATAAACATAATCGTAACAAAACCACTGATTATTTTATATTTACTAAACACACATCAAACTAGGGATGTAACGATACATAATTTTGCCGATACCGATACCGATTATTGTAGTAAATAATCGGCGATACCGATACCGATATCGTAGCTAAGTAATGAAGTATGCACCTCAGACATGTTTATATTCTTGTTATACCTAAAACTTGGCTATATTTAACAAAGACTCAACCACAGAATTATATAGAAGGAAATATTTCGTTGATTTGTATGGGAATCAAGCGTGTAACGTTTTCTGCTTGGGATTTTACGCCAAAAGTGTAATTTAGTGATAGAAAACATACATTTTCCATTCTGTTTGGTGGTATTTGAACAATTAATTATACCATTATTATAAGATTTTCAATTCCGATCATTATATTGACGGCAACTCAAGTTAACGGCGTGCAAAGTACCTAGGTCGTTGCCACTTCTTTTTAGCACGTGAGGTACGTAACGTACACTAAGGGCCGATACAACTGCACGCCGACGCGCCGTCGGCGTGCAGTTGTGATGCAGTTCCCATCCCATACAAATCGTAGGGAGGTGCAGTTGGGTTGCAGTCCGTCTGTATCGGCCCTAAGAAGTGTACGTACCTTCTACCTCGATATATTTCTGTGCACTCAACTGCGCGTACGGAAAAAGCCGCTTTCTGGCCAATTGTACACATAAAATGATGTACACAACACGGGAGGTAATAAAGAAAGCCCTCGATTGCACATTTACGTCCCTCGCTTGCAGCTCGGGCCGCAAACTTCTGCGATCTCGGCCTTTCTTTGTATTACCACCCTAGTTGTGTAATGTACTAATTATGAATCAAAGAGATAATTAACAAAGTAGTTATCATTGCACAAGGTAATAAACTGATACCTACATAAATTAAGTCAGTAATTAAAATTGATTTTTGCAGATTTTTTCAGACAACTATTTTTTTCGGGCTCTTCAAATATCGGTTGTGCCTAATATGAATTAATTTCGCTGTATATTAAGTAATATTGCCAAATGCTGCTGTCCAGACTTTATGTCCAGCACGTCAATGTGTCCAGTCCAGCTAATTGATTTTTTTAAATATGTTCAGCTTTTTCAAATAAATCAGATCAGTCTAGAGCAGCGGTCGGCATCGGCAACCTGCGGCCCGTGAACCAACCACTCACTTGCGGCCCGCGAGCCTCCCTGCCAGGCTATTTTGTATGAAAGGTCGCTACATTCAGAATTGTATAATAGTACATTACTGCAGAGGCCGGGAAATAAGGGGTTGCCGGCCGAGTACATATAGCTGGCCGAGCGAAGCCAGGCCAGATAGTTACTAGGCCGGCAATCCCATTTCCCGCCGAGGTATGTATAGTGCTTTTCTCAAATATGCAATGAAATAAATAAACTTACTAATATCCTTACTTACCCTAAATATTATTTCAATCAGAAACTTTCTATCTGAAAGTGACGTTAGTGACACTGACATTTTTTTTTTTTAATTTATTAGGAGCATTGGCAACAAGGCCATCAGCTCAAACCAGAAAACAAGTAACATAAGAGAGTACATATTAGGGCCTTTTCATATTTTTTGTCCGTGCCGTAGTGGACTTCCACCCCGTGAAAAAAAAAATATATTCCTTAGAAATGCTTTTAATAAATTCTCCTTCTTCTACATTCTTTGAAAATCATACTGGTTTCAATATAAATTGCTTAATATGGTAAATATCATACTTTGAACCTAAGTACTACCGCTTTGACGTTCCATTACGCGACGAACTTTAGGTTTGTTTTAAGTAAAGTTCAGAGTGTTGTTTGCAAATCAGTCTTTATTAAATGAATTTTAACACAATAATACTTTTCTATAAATGAATAACATTGCTGCACTAAGCGTCACAATAAAGTTATTTAATAAAATATGTCCATTACGTTACGTTTTGGTTCTCATCATAGCTTAACAATCATCTTAACTTAAGACATACTGAAAAAACTATCAAAAGTTATATTTATCACAATTGGCACATATTATTCTATCAAATGAGATCCAAATAGTATCAATAATACTTAATAATTCATATAAATTCTTAAAAATCAATCTCAGCCACAGTAGGACACCGTGCCGTAATGGAACCATTCGTCACGTAATGGAACCACATGAAAGGTTTACATGCGTCGGAAATAGCTCACAACCCTATACTAGATTTCAATAGAAAATTTATATAAATCTATTTCTAGCAAGCTTAACTACATGCACTACTAACAGTAGTGACATTGTGAAATCGTTTTTTTGTGTTTTTCTCCTATTATTTGCTTTTCCCTTTTTGTTTTTATGTAATGAGATAATGATAATATTTTGAATTTGTCGCGTTTTTCAGGTGTAATTTCCAAAATATCGATTTTGGGGGAAAAAAATGTGAGAATCAAAATTGTTCAGAATTTGATTCTCTACAAGTTTAGTCTTCTTCATTTATGTCGTAAAGTTGAAAATAAACGAGATGATGAAAATATTTTGAATCAGGTTTAATTTCCAAAATATCGATTTTGGGGGAAAAAAGGTAGGAACCAAAATTATTCAAAATTTGACTCTACAACTTTAGTCCACTTCATTTATGCCGTAAAGTTGAAAATAAACGAGATGATGAAAATATTTTGAATTTGTCGCTTTTTCAAATTTAATTTCCAATATATCGATCCTAGAAGAAAAATTGTGAGGACCAAACTTGTAGAGAATTAAATTTACTACAATTTTTGTCCTAACGGTTTTACTGTAAAATAAAAAATGGCCGAGTTATTCAAGAAAAACCGTTTTTTTGGAAAAGAACTAATAACTGATTATTCACGGGTCAAAATCTATAATGACTGAACTATTTATCCCTTTACTAGTTTTCACGTTTTTTCCATATTATAGTGGTGACAAAATATGTCACAACTATAGTATACTAAATTGCTAAACCCTCTTAAAATTATGTGATATGGAAACTATATAGACTGATTTATGTTCCTTAGCTTGTTCAGATGATAGATAGTTTAGTTTAAATTAGATCAGACAGTTAATTAACAGAGTCAAAACTGATTTCATTTCCTTCCGTTAGTAAGTCATTACCATCTTGGCGAATTTCATTACCAGCGCGTATGTCATTACCTTCAGGCTTATATCTTGAAAAGTAATAAACTATGAAAGGTGCCTTTCTCAATAACATATCCATAAACGAGCGCTAAACCATAAAAAACCCTTTATTAGATCCAATTTAAGGAAATAAGAAAACTCGAGAGAATATCAACAATTTGAACGAAATCAGAGAACTACCCGTGTAAGTCTTTTTTTAAAATACCTTCGTTCATTTTTACTACCTACACTTACTATATTTTTAGCCCGACTAATTCAAATTATACGTTTTTAACGGCAATCAAGGACCTTAAAATAAATAGCCGGACGGAGTCTCGCTAGCAAAGAACTTGAAGCATGTCTAATAAGCTGGTTACCAATGTGTGCATACTGCTCGCAATAGGAAAAAAACTAGTTGATGTGTGCCTGCGGCTCGTATGTAAAAGCAGCCGGCTTATTAAAAATGGCTTCAGTTCTCTTTTGGCGAGACTCCGTCCGGCTATTTATTTTTAGGTCCTTGACGGCAATCTATGAATTTAAAATCAGCAGCATGTAAACCATGACTTTTCTGTCCATACGGCACGTTTTTTGTTCCACTAGTACATTACGTAGCGTAGTGGACGTCACGTAAGTATGCCGGTAGTTAAATACATTGAAATAGTGCTTTGATTACTTGCAATTTACTACTTCTAACTTCTTTACATGTTACCGCACTTATGAATATGTCTAAATTAATAAACGGTTAATCTCAAAGTGGCTTCTTACCTTCAGTATATCCCGTTCGTAGTGGACAGAAATTTTTGGCACACCGTAACGCACGTCCAACTCATCACATTTTTGAAGCGAAACTTACATTTTACACCTAAGTAACGGTTATATTAGGCTCAAAAGGTCACCAGTTATATAGAAACACAACTGTTTTGGTAATTTTTTGTAGTCTATTTGGTAAAAACGCCGTTCGTTAGTGGACATGTCCACCACGTTGGTTTTGGAGGACAGCAAACAAATTGTGATTTTATGATTTTTTTACTCTAGCTGTTAATAAATGTGCTTCAAAATTGGTAAACGATAATATGATCGATTCACACAATAGCCATGTTCAGGCCTAGAAGGAGTCAGATATACGTAAAATTCGCCTCAAAGTTACCAAAGTGTACGTGGGACACCCAAAAATCGGCACCTTTTCTTCGGTTTTTCTGACAAATAAAATACTTTTAGTAGGTTTTAAAGGGATTATTCATCATAATTATACAGTAAATGAGTTACTTTACAATTTTTACAAACAAACATTATACTTTAGAACAATATTTAATAGAAAAAAATTACTCTAAAGTCATGGGACAGCAATATTTGGCTCAAATATTTTTTTTTGAAATAGCCCATTACACATTGTGCTACACTACAAATATAAAATTTAACTATTTACAATTAACAAAAAGAAAATTACATATTGTTCTAGAAATATCAAACCATAAGAAAATAATAAAGTGACACTGACATATTATATCCACAGACAATGCAAATGTCACGTTCGGAAAACAAAAGCTGTTTCAGTTTACATTTTTACCGCGAATATTTAGATGAAATATTTTAAATGTGTATTCTTGTGGTGTAGTTAGCAATTTATAATAATTGGAAATTGTTTATAATGTGTTACTTGTTATGTTCATGTCAATTTTAATAATATTTTATGCAACAGTTGTATAAGTGGGTTCAAAAAATGCGAATTGCGTGAGTTGCGATACGAGCCGCGAATGCGGCGAGTATAGCAACGTTGTATGCATACAATACTTTTTCTACGACGAGGTTTTAAATTATAAAATACCAAATTAATCATAACCTGGAAACAAGACAAATATGACGTTTGATTGACAGTATGTGTCTATGGTAAACTTTTTTTTTTTTTACTTAAATTAAAAATACTTTTTTTATGTTGGCATCAATGAATTTAGTTCGGAAAGTTATGTTTTTCTTAAAAACCGTAGGAATTTAATTGTTTGTTAAGTTGGTAGTTGTGCATTTTTACCGTAAAGTTAAAATTGAGCGCTTAATCCTTGACCTAAGTTTAACTTAGATTTAGAAGTCTGTGGCTGCTAGCAATAACGTAAAGTGACTATAACGACACTAGTGCTGTTATGGGGAATAGAGTATAGACTTCTCTGAACTCATATTATGTATGTTCTTATATTAGTGTTCGTGACCAAGTAAAAGACAGATAACAGTACAGGAGTAGAAAAATAAATGAAACTGCAAAATATAGCAAAAATCGTTTTTTTTTTTAATGGCTGAATGCCGTGATGCTGTGGCCCAAATAAATGTGGAATGGAAATTAAAAAAAATACATTAGGCCGGCAATGTAAGTATGAAATTCCATTCCGTGCCAAGTGTCAAGCCGCATCGGAAACGAGGTACTTTGCGGCCTATTTTTAGGCACGTAATGTCAACATTTCATGCCATGTTTGAGAAAAATCACAAATTATTAACAAAGTGCGGCCTGCATCAATTCCGTTAGCTACTATGTGACCCTTGGCTGCTAAAAGGTCGCCTACCGGTGGTCTACTAGAGTTTAGTTAATTTTAACCTGCTTTTAAATAAATAAAGGATGAAAATTTATTTGGCCCTCGCTTGCTTCTCAGTTTTATTTAACTGCTGTTTCATTATGTAGTCCATTGTTTTTAAATTTATTCATACTTTTAGGGGGAGGTATTCATCGTTGATTATCAGGTAAACTAAGATGGCATTAATAAAGTTGGTATTTAGAATATAGGTAATGATAATGATTCTATGCAAATTATAAAGAAAAGTTAGGGAAACTCGAAAGTTGCATAATTAATAAGTGTTTAGCGTTAGCGTGATGCGTACGTGCGTTTATACACGTAGGTTTGGATTCGGTTGGGCCCTTCACTCCATAGAATCGTAGACGAGAGCAGGATACCCTATTTTCGAATTTATTAAAAGCATTAGGCTCACCAAAGAACTAGGAATAATAAAATTAGACAATCTGAATCTGTGTCATGGAATCGAAATACCTACTTCTCGCAATATCTTGATGCGAAAGCAAAAGCATCTATTGTGGAATAGGAGTATGGGATTTTACTCGAGTGCTTTCTTTTAATAATTATGTTGCTGTGACTATGACTAGGTATACGCTTGCTACTTCAATTCGTTGCAGACGGCAATTTTATGTTACCAGACTTTCCAATAGTTTTCCTTCGCGGTTTCCTTTACAATTTACATGGCGCGCAAACCCGGGTCATGTAAAAGAAACTACGTTGTATGAATAAATTTGAAAAGGCTCTAGGCAACTATATAAAGAATAGGCTATGTCTTCGACAATTGTGTATAAGTATGTCGCTGCCTCATCAGGTCTGGCATGAACGAACATTTGGGCGGGCTGCATGTATGAGCCATGAGCTCTGGCCAGTAGAGACAAACGCGCGAGCCGCATTCCTCAACTGGGTCTGTCTGTGACTGGGTCGAGCGACTGCGGTCTGCGGCGCCCCTCGCGGCGGCCCCGCGCCGCACTCGCAGCGCCCCGCCGCACTCCGCCCGCCGCCTGTCTCCCCCCGGGCCCCGGCTTGCTTCTTTCTTCACTTCAGTCGTTCGCGCGCGCCTTTTGCGATAACTCATCTGCATGTCGTTCGCTCCTTATCACGTGCTGTGTTTACAAGATTAACAAGCCAGTGATTGTGTCAGTGAGGCAGTGTGAAAAATTGTATACGATTTTGTGAAAGGATTGTTTGTGCACCGTCTACGATCGGCGAGACAGCCACGGCAAACGCCGAGCTCAGGTAGCATTCCGTTTTATATTAGTTTTCGATCTGATTACTTAAAGCTAGGCTAATCTCGTTCGTTGTGGTCTGGTGAATGCCGAGCGGTAGTGTTAAACGGCGCAGGTGGAAAAACAGAACCACGTGATCGTGTGTATCAATCGACCGCCGCCCGCTCTCCACGTGGTAGACTGGGTGTTGTAAACAACTGCCCTTCTCCGGCAGTTCACTCGGCGCTCCGCACCGTCTGTACCTACGCTACCTCGGCACGGCCCGAGCCGCGGCCCTGCTAAGTAGGCGAGGCCCACTTTGTATTGTTTACTACAAAACACAACAGCATCGCAACGCAATAGCGTTCAGTTCAGTGCAGCGTATTGTATCATTTCGCCGTGTCTCTCTTAAATAATGTTCACGGCCAATGCTGTTCACATTTTTTGAACTGCGTAATAGGTAATAAAATTTATATGTCGGTACCTATTTAATTCAAATAGAGAATTACATTGTTGCATTTGTTATTTCGAGGGTGTTTTGTTTTTATACTTGATTATGTTTGGGCTGGGATAAACATCGTTGGATACCTACATAGTTCAGAAGCGGGTTTTCCTAAACCTAAGCAGTAACAACCCAAATATTTTCAAGTTCCCAAATCACGCATTCGCATACATAATTATTATGTACCTATATACTGTACAAAGCATACGTTACAGTATTGAATACGGATATCAGCATTCAGCACAAACATTTCTGTGCAAAATTTTGGCAGTCCATGATTTATTCGGCCTTTCAGCAAAATAATCTGATGACCTAGGTAGGTCACTTGTGTATTCATTTATTTGAATGAAATCCATCCGCAATGAAAGTAAAATCGAAACAAGAAATGTAGCAAGCAGCTGCAAGACAAAATTGTTTAGGTACCTATGAAATACTTACCATTCATTACTTATTTATGTACCTATATCGCATGTCAGCGTCGATGGCGGTTGGCATGCAGTTTGTGATTATGATTATGAATGAAGGCGTACATAAAGGACCTTACCTACGACTTACTTAATTACCTACTAGGTAAATTCTCAAGAAAGTGCGTTATTCTCTTAGCATGTGGCTGCAGTAAGAGCGGACTGGAGCGGACAGTTATAATTTGATCCCTGCACTTGTAACAGCCATAAGGCCTATAGTATTAGGTTGCCAAATGTAAAAATTAAGTCCTGACAACCAATAGTAATTCCAGGCTTTTCTCGCAACCGCTCGAGCGTTCGTTTTTGCACTAAGTGAAGCATGGAGGAATCGAATTTCTCCCTCACACACCCTCATTACCCACGCGATGGGTCTAATCCACTAAGTTTATTCTGTAGTTACTACATACATAGGTAATAGTAATAAATAACTGTCTTCTATTTCCGAATTTCTTTAAGCTGGACAACTTTGTGAGAGTTCATTGTTTTTTTTAACAAATGATTTAAAAGTCGTGATATTTGCAAAGTCCGTCCACAATCCGGACACAAACCCAAAAATCCTTGGATGTCAAAGCCGGACATTACGGCACCCTTGTCGGTTATGCTATTAGCAATATTGACAAATCAGTATCCTGATCTCCCAATAAGGAAGGAAGTTTAAGTCATACTGGATATACACGGTGGTCCAAACCTTGACGTCAACAATTTTTTTTAGATTCATCACGTCGTGGGCTATCAGAATATACCCCATTGTTAGCCGATTTTTCGTAGTTTTCGAATTATGAATTTTTAAACTTTTCTTTGCTAAGAAATACTGAGGAAAGAAATGGATCGGGCTTCAAAACATTTGCTTATGGATTTGTCCTGTAGGTACTCAGTCGAGTCCTGTTCCGAGAAACCAATCTCATAGCTAGATAGGTACAGTGCTTACACAGTACATATTAGATTAGTTACCTATCAGAATCTGGACAATTCGTAAGTAAAATAGCTATTGTTTCTGTTTACCACACACATACCTAAATACTTTCCAACGAAATAATCACTGCGTGTCATTTGAGCTACAGACTTATGCGCAATAGTTGGCTTAGTACGCGTGGATTTTACTGCGCACCAAGGTCATAGTTTAAGTAGGATTGTAGCAGTTCCAACTTTCCAAGCCAGGTGCACGTAGTACCGGCTGGCGGTTGTATTATTGTAACAGTGAATTTATTATGGAACAACCAGCTTGTTTAATGAAGCTATCCGCAAGGTCACGAGCGAGTAGCGACGGTGTGAGTGAGACGAGACACTCAGGCTAAAAACTTTAATAAGACGCTTTAATTCAATCGAAGCTTGTCTCGTATTGTAAAGATTGATACCTACCTACCTTCCCAGGGGTTTAAGGTTGAAAAGATAGCCTAAGGGCCTTATCACACTTGCGGTTTGCGGGCGAGTTTCCATACAAAACCAGTCGACATTTGTATGGAACTTCGCTTCTAACTCGCCCGCAGCTCGCTCGAAAATCGCAAGTGTGATAACTGATAAGGCTCTAAGTTGCTCCTAGTGTGCTTCTCCTATTCTAGTGCCTATTTTACAAACATGGCAGACCATCGCACCGGTAAAGAAACTACCTATCCACAACGCCAAAAAAAAACTCGCTGACGGCCAAATTCGAAACTATAAATCTGAATATCCCTACATTCAATTCTACGTGAAAAATACAGGAGACATTAAATAAATGTTTAACGACCGATAAGCGATGCATGCCTGCACCATACATGAAGTCTTATCAGGACAATATTCCGAAAACAAGATTGTTTAGTTATAAAAGGCCTTGAATTAACTACCTACATTGATAATTGATCTCTTGTTGAATTCTTGTTCGTAAATATTTATGCAGATAGGTACTTGTTTTGTTTGAATTAGGAGGTAGGATAAGAAGGATGCTTACAAAAATTTTTCTTTTTGGCCTTAATTGGTTGCAGTCGGACCCAATCGAGGCTAATTTAGGGCAGTATTTGTAATGTATGCATGTAAATATCGCAAGGAATGTAAAAAATAGGGATTTGACCAAATCCCTTAGAGAGCATTATTTTAACATCTCCCGGGAGTTCACTATGATCCCTCAGGCACTTGATCAAATCGAAATCCCTGTTTTTTATCATATCCCTGCGACATATATAAAATATATAATCCTAAAACGTGTCAATAAAGACTGTATAGGTCTATGTTATAGTGGGATCTACGTAGGTACAAGTACTTTTTGTACTTGACAAGGATACGTTAATGGCCAGTTCACATTATTCCAGTAGCATTCCAGTCCAGCAATCCAATCCAGTGCTGGAATGCTACTGGAATAATGTGAACCGACACTGGAATGCACTGGAATGTACCCATTCCAGTGAGCATTCCAGTCCAGAGACTGGAGAGACCATCAACTTTTCATTCCAGCTCACCCAATCCAGCGCCACTGGAATAGTGTAAACCGTCAATCCAGTGCTGGATTGAACGTGATATACCTAGTGAATACCTACGCGTGGTTGTTTTTGGTAACAGTGTTTAACAACTCTTAAAAGACTGGAATAATGTAAACGATATGCTCCAGTCCACAACTGGACTGGATCAGCCCGCTGGATCACTGGACTGGAATAATGTGAACTGGCCATTAGATTCGTGCTGATGTCAGTACTGAACGCTGCTATCCATTTATGAATTTACATTTAAAGGGGTGTGTTTAGGGATTGCAAACGAGTTACTCGAAACTCGGTTAACCGAGTAACTCGATCGAGTTTTAATCGAAATAGAACTCGGTTAATAACCGCGGTTTTTCGAGTTTTTTGCGTCCTTATAATATTACGGATTTTTATATTTTTACTTAAGTAAACCTTAAAAATAGGTTTTTAAGTTTCGTAACACGTAAGCAATCGACGTAATAACTGACTACTGCATAAAAAAATGCCTTTAATTCGATAAAGACATATTCTGACTTCGCAAAATGACACACACGCGAAACGACAGAAAAGCAAAATGACAGAAATACGTTGTGTATACGCACCACCATCATCATCATCAACCTGTATTAGTCGACTGCTCGACATAGGCCTCTCCCATGTCATGCCATCGAGCACGATCCGCGGCCACTGGCATCCAACCTCTGCCAGCCATCTTGCGAAGATCATCACTCCATCTTGTCTGAGGGCGCCCCACACTACGTTTGCCGATCCGTAGTCTCCACTCGAGAACACGCTTGCTTCAGCGCTTGTTGGTTCTGCGGCAGATATGGCCAGCCCACTGCCACTTCAGCTTGCTAATCCTTTGGGCTATGTCGACGATTTTAGTTCTCTGTCGGATCACATCATTACGGATACGATCCTTCTGAAATACTCCCAACATGGCCCTTTCCATAGCTTGCTGAGTGACCTTAAATTTACGTAGGTACTCAGCCTTCCCGTGAGCGACAACGTTTCGGCTCCGTATGTCCAGACTGGTAGGTAGGATGCACTGATCGAAAACCCTTGTCTTCAGACATTGTGGAATGGACGACGAGAAGACTCGACGTAATTTCCCATACGCAGCCCAACCCAGCTGTATTCTTCTATTAACCTCTTTTACAAAGTTATTTTTACCTAACTGCAGAACTTGCCCGAGGTAAACGTACTCCTGAACAACTTCGAGAAGGGCGTCCTGCACTGCAGTCAGTTTCGGTAAAACAATATCGTTGAACATAACCTTGGTTTCGTCCAAGTTCATCCTAAGACCGGCGTGTTGAGAAAAAGCAGCTAGACCGTTCAGCATGTATTCTAAATCCTGCAAAGTTCAAGCCAAAATGACGGGATCGTCTGCAAATCGCAAGTGTGAAATGTACTCGTCGTTTATATTAATGCCACGACCCTCCCAAGCTAGCGTCATAAACACATCCTTCAGTGCATTCGTGAACAATTTGGGGGAAATGACATCCCCTTGTCTCACACTCCGCTGCAGGAGAATGGGCTTAGTCTGCTGGTTCTGTACTTGGACGGCGTAGAGACATCTCAGCACTTGGATGTATCGCCAGTCTATTTGGCAACGTTGCAAGGATTCCAGAACCAGACAGAATCAAAACCTTCGTCCACAAATGCTAAGCACAGGGGCTGATTTTACTCCTCAGTCTTCTGTATTATCTGCCTCACTGTGTATGTGGTCTATGGTGCCATATCCTCTAGGAAATCCGACAGATTGTAAACTCTTTGTCGGTAAGTGCAAGGTCGTTCACAATTTGACGGTTTCTGATGGATAGATTAAAAACCGGTCAAGTGCGAGTCGGACTCGCGTACCGAGGGTTCCGTACAAACTCAAGTAGCTACATAGATAGTTCAAGAAAAACTGTATGGCGATTAGTTTAGTAGGAGCAAATAAGTATGTGTTACGATTTTTGCGAATTTCTAAAAAACGGTGCAACTTAGGAAAACCGTTATGATTTTTCCTGTAATATTTAGGACGACATTAACAATTGGTAATTATTACAGATTTTTCTGTTCAGTAACTTCGAAGATAATAGGGGGGGAATGGTATTTTTTTAACGTTTGGCATTATAAATCAAATACTACTTATTTAAGAAAAAAAATAAACACGGTGTTTTAATCTACAAATCAAGCCCTTTCATTTGATACCCCGTTCAATATAATAGCCCTACTTTCAATTTTCAAAGTCCCATTTCGGTCCCCTTTAAAAAAGAAAAGAAAAAGGTATAAGATTTTTTTACTGTCCAATAGCCTCGGGTTAGCGATTTTTAACACTATTCCAAATTTCAAGTCGATAGCATTTAGATCCTGAGATATCTTGCTGTGACAGACAGATGGAGTCGCACCATAAGGGTTCCTTTTTTACCATTTTGGTACGGAACCCTAAAAACTACCCTACTACCCTACTTAATCCCGAGTTTACAAACTAATTTAATCATTATCATAACACAAAAAAAAATTAAAACTACTTCAGACAGTTTCGAGTAAAAATCGAAACCGAACTCGGTTTTCGAGTTTAATCGAAAAGTACTCGTTTTTCGGTTTTCGAGTCTGGCTGCAATCCCTAGGTGTGTTCCGTGTGTTATAGAATTGTAATATTTACATATAGGTACTATTTGGTTGAAATTTCTACATAGAAGATGCGTATTGCGTTGCGTTATTACGGCTTACTTATAACATAATTATAACAATAAAAATTGCTCTTTTACTACCCTCTACAAATATTGCGGCGTGATATGGAAAGAGCTTGGAAAATAGCGAGTCAGCAGAAACTTCGCATTCCCAAAAAGTTGTACGTAAGTTACAACTTACAACTCACAGCTGCACTGGTGCAGATAAGTATGCACCTCTTTGTATGTGTGGCGCATTAGCCACTAAAACTGTAAACATAGCTCAATCGTAGTAACAGTAGTGCAGCGCGGCAGGGGTGCAATGTTTTGGGAGCACGCGGCATGCCGGGCGAGGCAAGCCAAGGCAAGACGAGGCTAATCGCGCCGCCGCACTGACTACAGTCTGATCGATCGTGGTACGCTGCGCTGCTCTATTATTTATTACCAAAATATGGCGGCGTGGTGCGGCGCGCGGTCGATGACCCCTACCGACACGTCCGCGGCGCGTCGTAAACAACTCGGGTGTGCGCCCTGCCCATGCCTTCCCTTGCAGAAAACGCGGGAAAACGTTAAACGCTGTGCAATCCATCTATAGATAAAACGTTTATTAAGACTGGAAGATTCCCGCAATTTCGTTAGCGAAGGTGTAAATCAAAACTGTATTTATCACCGTACTAGCTGGATAAAATGTATCCTACAACTTTCCTTGGATTGGATGCCCAGCAAACTATGTACCATAAATGGTTGACATCCAACCGTGCTGTGTCTGCAAAACATACAAAGACAAAAATCTCAAAAAATATTGTCAATCTCACCAAATGTCACCGTATTTATTACCTTCTCGCCACGACGACGTTACATCGCGGGGGATAAATGTTACAAAAGATTCACTAAGACAAACTTTACTCTGGTTCATTTCTCACGTATAACTGCGACCATTCATACAGAGCGTGCATTTTAAAAGTTGACAAGGACAAAGATGGGTCCCATCGGCGCTTTCTCATCAGTAATTTTAGTCACCGACACGCCACGTGGACTCCACGTGTCGGTTCTTCCACGTTTTTTATTATTAGGGCGTTTACCTCCATAAACCGTCATTACCGGGAATAATAAAACGGTTTTTTTACTGCTAAGTACGTTTAGACATTAAAACAAAGTCGCCAAATGACAACCATGTAATGAACGATGCTTACGAATGGATGACAAACATAAACTCTTATTCTAGACGTCAATATATAATAATCTACACAGAATATTTTAGCCAAGATGATATACAGTAAATTACTATGGAAATACGCTTGAAATGTCATACACACATGTAAGTGCGTAGGTGTTTTTACATTTGGCATCTGAAACATTTATAGTACCGTTTATATTAATTTCATAATGATGACACATATCTCATAAAAAAGCTTAGATTCTGTCCCGGATTCAATATAACCAAAATTAAATACACGAAATTGTTATTGTGGTGCCGTGACCAAGGTTTTTCCCCCGTTATTTTGCGAATACGTTTGAAAAGAACCGTTGCATCGTTTTTTCAGAGATGTTTCCGTTATCAGGCATGTCCCAAAAATCTCCGATATCGTCATCGTCAGCTAGGCGCCGTCGAGGTCACTGTGACGTAGGCTTCGCACAATAAGTACAAATAATTTTACCTACGCTTACGATAAGAATGTATAAGTAATCACCATGCTATAATTAACTTTTGGAAATATTTAACACTTTGATACAGGCAAATTAAAAGTTACATAAATCATTTATAAATTACCGTGGCCTTAGAATCCTTATAGCTTTTGCTACAGTACCGATTTGTATACAAAATTGAATATGAATACGCACTCATTTACAAAACTTAAAAGGCCTTGTTTTAGTAAAGTTGCAGTTTCATTAAATACTTTGTAAATCTAAATTATAGCAATGTAGAAGTAGCTTTTGTTTTCTAATTAAACTTTTCCAACTGGACCTATATTATTTTTTTGGAGTTTACTCAATTCGTGAGTGACAATGTATATACTCGTAGTCTCATATGTATAGGTAGTTCCACGGGAGTTGAGGTGAATGATACACACAGCTACATTGCAAAAAAGTGAATGAATGAATGAAATGAATGAGTGAGTAAGGGCCGATACAACTGCACGCCGACTGCGCAGTTGTGATGCAGTTCCCATACAAATCGTAGGGAGTTGCAGTTGGGTTGCAATCCGTCTGTATCGGCCCTAAATAAACACAGGGCTATAGTTTAAATGAACTTTTTGATCTATCTTGGAATTCACTGTTGAACTTGCTATCGGTACGAAAAAATAATAGTAATTTCAAAATCCCGCTGTCATTACAATACATGTTGTTGTGTGCGTGACCTCAACTCTGCTGGAACTATCTATACAGCCGGAACACAAAAAGATACAAACAAACATCCTCGTGAGAAATTTCTGTGTCTTCTTCATTCATAATCTTTGAAGACGTCTCACGTAACCTACCAGGACTAAGTGTTTGCTTATGCTTACAATCGCAAACAATTAAATGGCTAACTTGTTTTTTAATTGCTATTTTCCTGTGAGTGGTGTCGTGGGAACTGCTCAAGCTCCCACGCCTATTACATACCAACTTTATGCGCCTTTTGCACTGTCGTGTCGGTTCCATCAATGAAATCTCCCATTCATCAATGAAATTACAACTCATTGTTGCAGACATTGCTATAAAGGAATTCCATTAAGTACGTGCTTCATTGATCAACAATATGTATCCTGTATGTTTTACTCAAACCTGGTTTCAGTGCCTATGACAAACATCTATATAATTCATACGCATACGTCACGTCATGTTCTGGCTGTATACTGATTGTTACGAAGCAGTCAACTAATACCATGGAGATATAATTCATATAATCCACTCGCACTTACGTCTGTTGGCATAGGTGTGCCTCACTGATTAAATAAGTTGTTAATAGTTTTTCCTTCTGTGGTCTTGTATAAAATTAATATATAATTGTTAGAAAAAGATTCAGTTAAACCGGCACAAATGTTATCGTATATTTATATTATTTAAATTCCATATCTTTATATTCAGCAGAAATCAACCTTGTATAGCTTTTTAAATAAATTGCATCGTAGAACATTCGATGCTACTGCGATATTTCAAGATTTCACGATCCTATTAGTGCAGGTGTGCCAGGTTTTCCCAGTTGACCTAATATAGGTTTCTTTCTTTCCTACGTAGTTTCGGCGACGTAACATGGATTCTTTATAAAGTATGTTATTTATTTTTAGTTTCCTATTTCGTCCCTTTTGGGTCCTAAACAATCTGTATATTTAGGTTCAGTAATATTTGTTCCTGGATTTATTTCTCGACCTACGCTGCCTGCGAACGCTTTATGACACCTGGCTTTTATGTAACACCTTTTATCGCGTCTGCCGCTTGAATTATTCTGTACGTGTAACTTTAACGCAGACTTTTGTGTAGGTACCATGCAAATTTGTTTAAGCTCTTATAAAGTTGGTAGGTTTCTGACATGAACGAGATTGTTATGCTGCCTCTACACGATGGCCCATCGTGATGGCCCACTATGATGGGCCAGCCTGTAGAGGGCATAGTGGTGACGGATGGCTTATGGCGCGTGCGATGGCCGTGGAATGGCGACGGTGTCGGTTTTTCGGCCGCACATCAAAGGGAGTGGGCCAGCGATGGCGGTACGCATCTACACGATGGCCCATTCCATAGCGTGGACGTCAAATATCGCATGGCCATCTCGCCTGGCCATCGTGTAGTTGCGTATCAACCATCGCATGGCCACGGTATGGCCATATCGCTGGGCCAGCGATGGCCCATCGTGTACAGGAGCTATTTATATATGGGGAGATGCGGCGGGCCACTACTAAATTTCTCTAACCAAGGTCGATTTAAGAAGATTTCATGAGTTTTAAATGACATTGAATCATATTATCAAGAAATTTGAGTTATATCCATAAAATGGGCTTGATAGAGTGGCACAAACTCAAAAAAGAAATGAAATAGGTCAAATAGGAACCTATTCAGTATTCATCTACTTCCACACTTTCAGTAACGAACAGCCAACCTTGAAATTGCTTTACTTTTCTTTTGAGCACCTCTTTTATTTTCGGTGGATAGCCTAGCGGCTAGCCTATCTTTTCTATGCAGGGGTAAGGAGTTTGAATATTAATCTGTGTTTTGTTGCAGCTCGGGTCATGTGGTCAGGAGGCCGGTTGGACGCCGGCGCGGCGTGATGCGCGGCCGCGAACTGGCGGGCCGGGTGGCGTGCCTGCTGCTGCTGGCGTGCGCAGCACACGCCTCGCCCAACGAGGTGGCACCTGGAAGTAAGTGCTAAAGTATAAGACAGACAAGTAGTAGGAGCAAGGCTCTTGAGCGCGCGATACGTAGTCAAGGTCGAAGCGTAGACAGTGCGATCCCTATTGAAGCATTGTTACAGGTCGCGTCACGTAAAAAGAACGCTGGTGGTCAAGCTGCGCATTAGGCCATTTATCGATCTATTTGGTCGTATGAGGTGCGACGCGGGGAGGGTGGGTTAATCGAACCGCGCCGCGAGCAGGCTAGTTCAAAAGTAAAACAATAAACAAAGTACTTTCGTGCGCGAGTGTAACAATGCGCAAACACACCCCCTCTACTTTCTTCCAGCGTTCTTTTTACGTGACGCGACCTGTACGCATTTTTAAAACTTTGCTTGTAGTGCGTTCGTTCGTTTACGGCGTGCACACGTACAAGCGCGCTTCCTACGAAAGGTAAGTACATGTACATTTCGTAGGAAGAAAAGTTACTGCTATTATACTGTGTAAGTACACTGCACTTGGGTTTGTGTAGATTATTAATATTATAGTATAGTACAACGTCGTGCAACCCTAACTGCACGAATTACTGCGTCACGAACTCTTCACTCTCGTAGAACAGGCTAGAATGACTAAAAAACTGTTTAGTCTTCAGTTAGATTATTCAAATATTATACTGTACACGTATTTTTTGTTTTGCATGACAAAAAAAATACGACCATGGCGTAACGTACCGCCGCCGATTCGCATAGTTATCGCTAAAATCAATTTTTCGATTGCGAGTCCAACCAAGGTGCAAGGGAGCGTAAAGACTGTATCGTTAATTATAGATACAGATAAACTGTTGACATGTATATTTTTTTTGTATAACTATGATCTGAGGGTATTTTTAATGCATATAATCTGATGTAATGCGGTTTTACTTTTTTATTTTAGCACTTTACGAAGCTTTCAAAATAGGTTTGTCCGAAATATATTTGGACAAGCCTATCGTGCTCAATGTTTGACTATTTCAGCGACGCCTATGTACAATTACAAAAAACAAAAGTAACCTTTTGTTATAACTAACTGTAAAGACTGTATAGTCTTTACGCACCTAACAGTTAGGTTTTGTACACGGTAAAGTGCTAAACTGAGTTAAGACTTTGTAACCTAGGACTGTATTACATAATCTCGACGCAAGTAACAATTAGTAAATACCAGAAATAGCAGCTTCATTGATCGGAAGGTCTCAGTTTTGCAAATGATATCTTAATCGCAATAATCTTAATGTTTTTGACATAAAAACTCAGTTGATCGGGAAGAATCCTCATGAGCGTAGTCATGGGCAAAGGCTACGGTAAAAAGTAACCACATTTTTTAGTCGTGTTTGTTTAATTTTCTATTCCCGCCCCATAGCAATCAGCCCTACTCTGCTAATAAAATTAATTAAAAAAGCACTCGATAAATAGAGCAAGCCGTTTGGCGGGCCTAGTTTCGGTAGTTCGGTGATTTTAGTCCGGTTCAAACAAATATAAATGAACCGGACTAAAATCACCGAACTACTGAAACTAAGCCGTTTGGCGCGCATTTCGGTGACACGACTAGCCACATTCGGGTCGTTCGAGGAGGTGCGTGCTCCCGGTGGTTCACGTTGCGTGCACGCAACGTCCTCGACACGCGCACACTTGGCCGCGATATTGGCTTCCTAGTCCTTACATAAAATAAATACAAAATTAAAATAATTTACATCGAAATCGATGTTATTATGTAGCAATAATAACATATTCACCGATAAGAAATTTGTTCCAACAAAACAGTTTATCTTTATGCTGTTGTAATTTGCGGCTTTTGAACACATCATAGGGAGAACACGCCTTCGGCTCATTTCGTAAAACCACACGTTGTTTTAGAGCCTTATCACCTAGCGATTTGCGAGCGAGCTGCGGGCGAGTTTCCATACAAATGTCGCTCGCGGCAAACTCGCTGCTATTAAAGTAATCGACTTCAAACGAACCTATTCAGAAACAAATGCACGAGTTATTATAAAAATACCCAAATAGCTCTATATAGGTGTGCCTTTATAATATCGAACAGACGCCCTTCGTTCGTGCGTCTCCGATCAAAGTCTATGACTATGACAAACTGAAGAAAAGAGGTGATAGTACACCAGTGTGGAATATCACCATGCCAAACTCTTATCGAGTGTAATGACCAGACGTCAGTATTTTCGAAGGAATGAATTGAAGAGCGTTAGTACACCTCATGATTTTATCTTTACCCACAACATAGGAATGCCTGGAAAATTCCTATGTCTGCTCTTTGAAGCAGCTGTAAAGGTGACTGGGATTAGGACTTGCCTTATTACGCAAAGAGGAGAGGTGAATAATGTCGCGTGAGAGTATCGTGCGACGGGCTGCGATAGTAACGATATATGGAAAACAATAGAAGGTGTGCGACTTTAGCCGACGATATGAGGCTAGTATGAAAATTGGGGATGTCTACTTGATTAGCCAGTTCAGTTCAGTAGCAGTTCAAGAATGACCAGCCATTCCCTGGAGGCCAGTGTAAGTAAACAACGTGTAGCCGTTACTTCGCCGGATCATTCGCAAAAACCCGCGGACGTTGAACTGGCCCGATGCCGCCGTGGGGCCGCGCGGGCGGTTTTATTTTCATTTATGTATTTGCAACGTGCTATTGAGCCCGTGTTTGTATCGCAGTTATCCGTCAGATAACGATTGAAGCCGCTGCCGCAGCACAAATGTGTACAGTACTTTGACTTCGCATAAACGACTCAAGCTGTCATATTTTTACCACTGCTTGAGGTCGAAACTGTTCGCTGCTGAACTACTAAAGCGTTTAGTGTTGGTATGATGTTGCTGAGACGATACTGGCCAACGTTAGGCGTTTAATGAATGAAGTCAACCGAATTCACGAACTGGCTGTTATGTATTCAGAAAAGCAAAAGCCACCGGAAGCAAACAGGAAAGAAGACACTAGTTTCTCGAAACGTAATTTGTTAGCAAGTTAGACATTGTTACGACTCAAGTGCCATTGGTGTTTCAATTCAACTCACTTCGACCTCCCCTACTTAGAGGTGACTTCATGTTTTGCCACTCTGCGTGTCTCTAGGAGTTAATTGATATGAGATAGTTGTACTGTGTATGTTGTTCGTGGTACATTGTGTTGTTTGCTCGAGATGGCACGACAGCACGACACCGCGCGCGGCTGCGAGTGAAGTGAGGCCTTGTTTAGGAGGCGCTCGCTATCTCGCGACTCGAAATCACTCGCCCGTGTAATAAGCTGGCTGATATCGATGTTTGGAATTTAAATAATATACATGTTAATATTATTCATCGCTATTTATATACACATTTGTTTTTAACAGTGCGCGTCTTTATCGTCTTGCTGCGCGGCAGTAACGAAGTCTTGAATCATTTCAATCACCCAAGGTATACTTCTGCATGTTATTGTTTCTGTTGTCCATTAAGGAACAGGTAGCATTAAGTACAAACGGTAATAAAAGAATGCTTAGGTCTAATGGACAATATAGGATATAACTACCTATACAGAGGTTTAGCCTGGGTAAGAAATTGAATCTTTAAATATGCTGTTTATGCATTCTTTATATTTGATATTTAGATTATAACGATGGTATTTATTTACATAGCTAGTTTGTTTTGGACGAAATGGAATGGCGATCGGTAATTAGCCAAGGCCGCTAGTTGGCACCGGTGACGTCACGGCAGTGTCATGGGGCAATTTTCCTTGACCCTCGAATGCGCTAGCCCGAATAAATTGCTTTTTAACCCGCAACGACTCATGTTCAGCCTACCTTAAATTAGCGTGTTCATTAATGACTACCATTTGCATGATATGCACGATAGCATATGCTTGATTGAAGTTAGCATCGTGCTACTATTGCATGCGAAAATATTGAAAAATTGCCCAGGTAACGAGGTTTTTTTTCTAACTTATGTATCTTATATGGTTCACCATTAAATTGAATTCATGATAATCGATTCGCATCATTTCGTTATCATTCACTAATCGGCGCCTCGACGGAATTTAATCTGCAACTGATATAGTTATGTTATGGCGAAAAAATATATTTACACTTAGTAAATTAAAAACATTTAAAAAAATAACCTGAAACGAATCTAAATACAATATTCGAAGTACCTAAAATGAACTAAAGTCAAGCTTGAAAAATTGAAATCTTCGAATAATCCGCTGTGCTATAAACATGTTCTCCTTCGTGTTTTATGTAAAGTTGTTTCATATTTATTTATCTTTGAGTTTAAAAGCGAAACGTAAACGTCATTCCAGGAAAAACTGTAAGAAAACGTCATAACATAAAGCGTTTTTCTATTGTAGGAGACTGACAATTTCCTATGGTGGCTCATTGAGGTACTCAAACAATATTTTGGTCGTTTATTTATAGCATTGACTGTTCCGTTACGTTGTTGTAATGTTGTAAATAGCTTTGTTTTTGTAAAAATACCCGTATATACTTTTTATAATTTCAAACTTATATTAACTAGGGCAGCCTAAAACCCATCCTGCCATAGGTAGGTACAACATGTCATTGTGTATATCGCAAGTTTTTCGCAATTGGCGATTGTATACGATTAGAACTTATTATACTTAGACAGACGCGTCTTTCTATTCCACTAATTTTACAAATATTTATTCGATGTAGGTACCTACTTATCTGCGTATTCAACGGATTCAACCTACTTAGGTACTCATGTCATAGTTGTATTATTATCCCTACACCCGGGGACCGCGCGCAATCACTTCATGACATTTCAAGCTCTTCAATGTAAAGTAGGATTATCTGCCGCTTCCTTGCTTTGTGAATACCTGTTGTTTACAAAGCATGGTACATGTACGGCACAGCTGTCGAGGTCAATGACCGAGGTCGAGACAACCCCTTTTAGTCTACGACCCTCCTTTCAATACGACATTGTTTAGTGCCCCGGTAGTAAAATTCACATGCTTCTACGAATAGTAAGCATGCTATGTCTATTTTGATATATTTATTGTTCAATAAAAGGTAGTGAAACGAGAAGCGTACAAATTTTAATGAGAATATACCTACCTAGGAATTGGGCCGGGTATACATTATCGTATGCTTAAAATTAACTTTTAGATTAATTTATCGATTCTATTTGTAAGTCAAAATCATACATATATATGTGGATCATAAGATGAGCTTCCTCGCTGACGCGCTATGACATGACACAGGTTCTTTAAAAGACGAGTATATTCTACTCAACTCAAAAATTAGTATTGCCTCTGGTTGTTGCTTTAATCTAGTGATAAGCAAACTTTTTTCATGGGGGACCAGAAAATTAAAAAAAATCCATATGAGATTACAAAAAATCATGTTTTACAATGTTAAAAATAATTCGAAAAAATAATAGAAACGTTACTTTCAATAGCATAATAACATTAATAACAATTATGATGAATTATGAAAAATAAGAATTGTCAAAAATGACGTCACGAGCGCTGACGTTCAATAGAGAATGCCTAATAATTCTGAAATGCGATAAGATAAGACGAGCAAACAAACACCGTTGATAACAACCGCTGGCGCCTCTGTGTTTACATTTCGTTCTGTAATTCCGTTTTATCTGTGTGAATAACTTTGCTAATTTGTTTTTATATTTTACTAGTTGCCCAGGTCATCATCTGCGTGAATTAGAGGTTTATATCCCTTACTTTCCTAAGGGATACTTTTTCTGGGATAAATATGATTATATGTCCTTTCCACAGTCTCAAAATTATCTCTATACTAAAATTAGTAAATTTCATCTAAATTGGTTCAGCGGTTAAAAAACGTAATAAGATAACAGACACAGACAGACGGAGTTACTTCCACATTTACAATATTAGCTTGGAGTTGGACTAATATTGCCCGCGGCTTCATCCGCTGCAATTAAAACATAACCACAGAATACTTTCTAACAAATTCCTAAGCCGAGATATAAACTCAATTGAGAGCTATGTTTCTAAACTTCGTAGTTTTAGCTACAAAATAAATCAATCACTGCAAGTAGGGCTAAAAAACCGTACTACAGAACAGACTAATCTATCGCTTGATTACCTTAAATAAAATGGTAAATGTGACCTGCCTGTACTTAACGTTGATTCTATAGAATAGAAGCAATCACCCGGATCTACTCGATAAGCGAGAAGTGTCGTGTTGATGTTGGCATTGTGCAGCGGTATTCCCCATCGACAAAACTCCACTCTATTAAGGAAAAATAACTGTTTTCAACAGTCATTGTTAAACTTTAATTAGATCAAACTAGAAGAATGTTTCCTTAAGAAACTAAAAGGACAATAATCAAAAATACATACATAATTATCACTCACATCCACAACGTAGACTTGTCCATGAACAGAATTTGTGTCCGCCACAGATTTCGCCAATCTGGCCCTGCACAACTTTAACTGTGCAGTTTTAATTTAAATAATTGTGTTCCGCGATCAAACAAAGGTTTACGTAACATTTGTCTCTTGAGTGACTACCTATTTACATCTATAGCTTGGCAACTTCGTTGGTGACACTCACTTGTGTGCTTTTTGTTATGTGCAGCCGTAACTACTCACACAAGTTACCGCCAACACGAACGGGGGTCTCCGGAGGCTGCTTCCGTCGGTCGTAGTTCGTATTGGCGGTAACTTGTGTGAGTAGTTACGGCTGCACATAACAAAAAGCGCACATGTGAGTGTCATCAACGAAGTTGCCAAGCTATAGTAACACGGTTTTTAAAAATAAAAAATATATCTAACCGTATAAGGCAGATTGTTATGTTGTATTTGTAAGTACATACAGCTCTAAATACAGTACAGTCTAGGTTAGTTGCGTTCGTAAATTGTGTTCCTTCGCACATATTTTCATCCAGTATACAGGACCAACAATAGAGAGATATTTATTCTTCTCGGGTGGACGCCGGACCGTCAACATCTCCAGTAGCTCCTAATGATACCTCGAAGCGTAGATAGGTGAAACTTCTGTTGAGGTAATCGTTATTTGTGTTTATGGTCCATTTCTTAGATATATGCGTATTTGGGTGAATCAACTTTTCTTTGTCAACAAAATTTCACCTTCTCCGACTAAAATTGAAAGGAAATCTTTATTCGGATATTTTTGAATAAAGTGTATGCTCATTGCTCATTTAAAAGACAGACAATAAAGCTACGTAATGCAAATATTATTTTTAAAAATTTGTTTATAAGCAGTGACCCAGCGGACATAGCTGTTCCCCACTTTTGTATGAAAATAAGGGTTCACCCGCTGGGTCACGCTATTTATTTGTTAAAGACGAGTTTTATCTTTATTTTTACCTAATCTATCTCTAGATGAAAGATCTTGTTCCATTTAAAACATGTTAAAACATGCAATAGGTGAACAAATAAGGAGAATGGGCAATCTTTGCATAAAGCAAAAAAAGTTGATTCATCCATTTAAATCCTAGAAAGCGAGGGTGGGCATATTAACAGAACTTATCGCTATTAGGGATTGCAATCCGGTCCAATTCTCACCGGATCCGGCCGGATTGGAGTTTTGCTATTGCGTCTCTCCAACATTACGCGTTTTGTCCAGTTTAGCGGCCTTAAAGTAGACATGCGGAGTTGTTTTCGCAAGTAAACTAATGAAGCAATGGTTTAGTGTTCAAAATAAGATTTGATAAGTCACATAACTGTCTCACTGCTCTCACAGTAGCAACATGAAAAACTGAGCTGCTTGCTGCTACGTTATTGCGTACTGAGTTGGTACTTCAATCATATTTAGGCTTAATGACATTAACTTATACACTGCGTGACCGTCAAAATGGTGTCCACTGTAAAGATATCCAGAATCTGAAGCTACCAATAAATAGTACCCAAATAGTACAGACGAAACACCTAGGTAAAAAAATAGTGCCCTTAAACTTTTTGAAATATAATATTCACGGTGTTCGCTACCGGGTCAA
Organism: Eudemis profundana; assembly: GCA_947034925.1. Taxonomy (NCBI): domain Eukaryota; kingdom Metazoa; phylum Arthropoda; class Insecta; order Lepidoptera; family Tortricidae; genus Eudemis; species Eudemis profundana. The sequence goes on from OX344798.1 coordinate 18,599,930, forward strand.
GCTGGCGTACACCACTTGTATCTCTGAAATGACTTTGTTTTTGGAAACGCTTTATATCTCAAAAAAGAGTACACAAATAGCACACATGGGGCCCTATAATTTCATTTCTTTAGGTATCGTAGAAGCCGAAGTCTTTCTATGTGAAATTTCCGATTACGCCAGCTTGACGGTGTAAAATTTTGTACACCGTTAAGTTATGAATTAACTCGGCTTCCACGATAGCTATCGAAATGAAATTTTAGGGGTACTATTTAGGTACTATTATTTGAGATATAAAACGTTTCCGAAAACAAAGCCGTTCCAGAGTTCCAGAGATGCAAGGTTTTTTCACCTAGGTATTTCATCGGTACTATTTGGGTACTATTAATTGGCAATATCAGATTCTGAATATCTTTACGGTGTGCGATATCTTGACGGCCACATTCACAGCTACACATGCGCACATGGTAGGTAACCTTGTCTCATAATAAAAATAACAAAATTAAATCTTCTATATTGAAAATAAAACCATATTTTCATTACAGGAAATATTTTTCTGCTTTGGCCATTAAACAAAATCAACGCCTTAAAGAAAGTAAGAGAAAAATTAGAAAGACATCGTTCTTTGAAGATTAATAGATCATATTATTATTGACTCTAGTTTTTAACCGACTTCCAAAAGAAGGACGGTTCTCAATTCGTCTGTATGTTTTTTTTAATTTTTTTTTGTGTGTTTGTTCACCGATTACTTGAAGACGGCTGGACCGATTTGGAAAATTCCTTTTTTGTTTGAAAGGGTAGACTTTCGAGGTGGTCCCATTGCAACCAAGTCAGGATCTGATGATGGAATCTTGGAGAAATCGAGGGAACTTTTCAAATATTATAGGCACACATATAGCGATTTCGGTATTTTTCGTAATTTCTCGTCCATCTCTTATTAGCTTAGCAACAAGTTTTTAGTGTTAACCGACTTCAAAACAAAGAGTTAATTTGTATCTAGGTTTCTTCCCCGATTACTTAAAGACGGCTGAACCTATTTGGAAAATTCTTTTTTTGTTTAAAAGGGTATACCTCCGAGGTGGACCCATTGCAACCAAATCAGGATCTGATGATGGGATCTTGGAGAAATCGAGGGAACTCTTCAAATATCATAGGCACACATATGCGATTTTGGTATTTTTCTTACTTTCTCATGCATTTCTTATTAGAAATAAGTTCCCAGTCTTAACCGACTTCAAAACAAAGAGCAATTTTTATGTAGGCTTGTTCCTCGGTTACTTGAAAACGTCTAGACCGATTTGGATTTTTTTTCTTTTAACTAAATAGACTTAAGTCTATTTGGTTAAAATAATATTTTTCCAGCGCCACTAAAAATTTAAAAATAAAGTAAATTTTTAAAACAAAAAATAAAAACCGACTTCCAAAAACTTAAACTAAAAACCAAAAAATAATATGTTAATTACCCCAAAGAAATGGATAATCAACGATTCATATATACATATACAGATATTTATGCTTTTTAACCTGTTATTTTTGAAGTCGGTGCCAGCTAAGGAGCTCAACACAGCCAGCTTTACGTGGCAGGCACCAACTTCAAAAATAACAGGTTAAAAAGTATAAATATCTGTATATGTATATATGAATCGTTGATTATCCATTTCTTTGGGGTAATTAACATATTATTTTTTGGTTTTTAGTTTTTTCCTAACTTATCATTTCACCAAATTAGAATCAGTGTTCTTGGTTTTGAAAGAATGATCTCAGAAAACAGATTGTATTTATTGTATCGTCGCCCAATCTACTTCTTAGAGAGCTACATATGTAACCAGAAGCTGAGAAGGCCCTCGCAGCCTCGACGCTAGTAGGTTTTATTGTCTTTAAATAATTATGCAGAAGAGTCAAATACTTTCCTTTGAGTCTTTCTACTTCATATGCAGTCATCGCGTCTACGCTCAAAATCAAAACCCGCGAACGTGCAAACTTACGTAGAAGGCTGAAAGCGGAGCCGAACGCTCACGCGAGCAATAAGCGAGTTTTATCCAAACTAATAAAATAAATACGAAGTTGTCCAGCGTTCAATGTGTCCAATTGTTCATCTATGTATGGGAATGTTTATTTCTCTTTCCGTATGTAAGTCTGTTGTAGTGTATCTTCAGTCTTTTTGCGCCTACCGGATCCGGCGATTTTTTACCGGATCCAGTAGCCGTCAAAAAGTACCGGATCCGGCCGGATTACCGGATCCGCCGGACCGGATTGCAATCCCTAATCGCTATAGACGAAGTGTGTGTTAACAGAACATCAATAGTACATTGTGTATCTAGGGCGGTAATTCCTTTACCGCCCGTGGCACACACAATGTTTTTCATCACACTTGTGAGGAAATCTTAATAATTTAAACTTACTAATCGCCCCAGTATGACAAGAAAATATTAAAATAGACAGTGACGTTAGTGACATATGTTCATAGACAATGCGAATGTCAAGTCACGTTCGCAAACCATAGCGGTAAAGACCTAAAAAGCCATTTTAGTTGATTTTATATTTGCAAACTACTGAAATACATTATTTAAACATTTAATTAATGTTACCGAAATATGTGTTTCTGTTTACATGTATTTGCAATAATAGTTATCTTTAAATAAATATTTCAGTGATAAAAGTTAAAAAAGTAAGTTGGCGTTTCCTTTGAACATAAGACTAGAACAGAACCAGCGTTTCAAATTTAAAAAGAAAACCACTACGCCCTAGGGCGTAATTGGTCATTTACGGCCCGCATAACCTACGTGTAATGCACCATTTTCGAGCAAGTGTGATGAAAAATAACATTTCGCTCTTTAATATTGATTTCCGCAAGTAACGTCCGCTTTAAATTCTTATTTAATTACACATTACATAATATGTTGTGACATGTAACCGTAAGTAGGTAATCCTGTATTATGGTGAAGTTGAAGAGGAAACATTAAATTTATTGATCATATTCAACATTGTGTATTATTATTCGGATAAACACCTGTATCTTGATAATAAATTTGCATAATAATGCTCTATTGTGCTAATATACGTATTTTATTATGCAATGCCTCAATGTGTGTGTGCATACTTAAATTATGTTTTTCCGGGCTGTAGTCGATGTTCTAGCACTTTGAATGCGTAGCTAAATATCAAGTGATTCGTATACACATAAAAGTTTGCAAACTTCATCCGGCGGCGTCATCACTACATAGTATAAAACAAAGTCGCTTTCTCTGTCCCTATGTCCCTATGTATGCGTAAAACTACGCAACGGATTTTGATGCGGTTTTTTTCAATAGAGTGATTGAAAAGGAAGGTTTATATGTATAATACATGCATAATATAATAGAGTAACACCGTGCGAAGCCGGGGCGGGTTGCTAGTTAAAATAAAACTCTTTCGTTCCCATTTGTTCTTATGTTTCCCTCTGGTCTTTACTACAGAAGGCGAACATTATACATTATCAGATGTCATGATTACATGAATTATCAGTTGGAAAGGAGCATTTGCTTCCATTTGATTTGGGATTAACAGGGAGGTGAGAGACAAGTGAATTTTATTATAAATAGAATTTAACTTTAATTTTCCTGTTCGTATTTCGGGATAAATTTTCATTGGAGTTTGCGGTAGTATAGATATTCATTCATTCATTTATTGCAGTACTATGTTTACATTAAGGTGTTACCTACATGTCTTAAGTGCTTATCTTAAAAGTTAGGTTTCATCCAAACATAATAATTATCAAAGTCAAAATTCTTAAATTATGCAATAATTGGATTCATAAAATTACAAAAAAAGAATTATTATTTAATAAAGGAAAATTAATAATTATTCCTTGTTTAATACGTGAGAAGTACGAAAGTCAGATATCGGATTATATCCATTAATTTAATCAGTACGTTCAGAGTGATTTGCAGTCCATGGCATTCGCAACAGCTAGAAATTCTTAAACCATATTAGCTGGGGGCACGGTAGCGCCCTCGCCAAGTCAAGCAAAACAAAGGCACGGCCGTACCATCCTTTTCTCGAAGCCATTCAGGCCATTTTCAACCTACTGTAATTTTGTGCTGTCTAAAGCTAGAACCCTGCATTTTCAGGGATATATAGATGGCACAAGAAGACTTAAGTATACTCTTAATAACATTCAATTTGAACGTGTAGTTTAAGAACTATTCTGCCGTCATAACGTAAAAAGACACAACTAACATTTTTTTTCGACATCAAGATTTTTACATATTCGGAATCAGTAAATTTCGCTGATTCCGAATATGTATATAACTCAGTGTCGAAAAAAAATGTTAGTTGTGTCTTTTTACCTTATGACGGCAGTATTGTACGTGAAAGTTCCTTAGTTTTGTCACTGACTCACTGACTGACTGATGATCATCATAATTCTAGAGTACTTCTAGCAGACCTATAAGCTCTAAATTTTAAACATGGTTTTTAGCCTATTAAGTCCTACAAAACCTAAAATTATTGCAATTTCAGTTACAACTGCACACATAAGATTTTAATCCTATACAAATACAAAGATTAGTTTTGCAGTTCAAATTGAAAATAATGGATTGGAATGTAAAAAATAAAGGAAGACCACTTCCCAAAAAAAATGAGATTCCATCAGAAACATTACATGTAAAAAGATGCAAGTTTCGCAACGCAGTTCTTTTACAACAAAAAACATTTAAAAACATTTAATACTTACTTCTGAAATGAAGAATCCTCCCTCCACGGGTAAATAATAGGCAAGTTGGTGGGAATCGAGTTCTGTGGACACCCCTCGGTACGTACTGTCTTGGTTTAACATTACATCTCAAAACTTTTTTGTTGTAAAAGTACTGCGTTGCGAGACTTGCATCTTTTTACATGTAATGTTTTTGATGGGATCAATTTATCATGCCATGCATGCATTATGTGCATAGTGATTGTAAATGTGTGATTACTTTTATGCACCTGCTCATTTGTTTTATTACGCGTATCACTATTATTCTTTGTTTGTTCAATATATTTGCATAACAACGTCTGGTCATGAAACATACTATGTTATGCTATCGCCTATTATAATGTTCAGCCCTAGTAACCGCTTTGAATTACCTACTTGTTGTTTTACAGAAGCTATTAATATTTATTACTTAATAAACAATGAGATGAAAGCGTATGTTATGGTTTAGTATAAATAGAGACTAGTGCATGCGCACTGGAACTGTATAGATATATAGGTAAGCGGATGTCAGTATGTTGTGATGACCCTGACCTACCGCACGCGTTTGATGCGTCTGCGACTGTTGTCGGGGCGTTGTGTGTCTGTTACGTTGCAGTTTCAAAGAAAATACATTATAAATAAAATAGTACACATTAAATATGTTCTTATTACCTTTTTCTTTGCAGGCATGACAGATCATACAGTATTCTCTTTCAGAATATAACTCATCAATATAATAGAAACTATTCAATCTGTAATGACATGAAATAAAAGACAACTGTATCAAGCAAGAAGCAACGACGATTAATTTGCCCTGGTTCGTTGAGGCAGAAATAGACTTTAAATAGTCAGAACGAATAAGATATTGACATCTTAACTATTAGTAGGTAAAGGAAACATTGAGCACCGTTCTTGTTCCGCGCAGAATTAAACTCTTGTTACTTATGTTCTCAACTAAGGGTAAATGAAATGATTGTTAGTAGGAAACGTCTAGTAGTATAACCTCTTGGATCGTCCTGTATACATACCACCGATCCACATACCGAGAAATAAAAACTTGTGAAATAGCTGGAACGTAGATAAAAATGACTTACTTCACTTTTATTATAAATCAACATGGCTCCGTTAGTGTCATTATTAGGTAAGAAAGGGACCATAAAGACTGCACGATCGTGGTTTCCATTTTCAAAATTCAGAGAGTGTGGACCCAGACCCACCTCAACGATCGCTGGGTACCGAAATATAATCTCCGGTCATTAAGGCATCCGTTTTGAATCTCGCCTTACTAATAATGTCATAATAAACATGACTGTTACGTCTGATGAACGTAACTGGAGTGCACTGACTGCGCACTGACTGCCTGGTCATGATCATGAGTGTCGCGACACGATTACTAGGTGACCTCTTGTAGTTTGTAACATAGGTCAACTGTTGTGGACTGTGCCATTTTGTTTCTCGGGCTTTCACAGTCTCCGGATGTGACTGCTAATTAGCACATCAACAGTGTAGTATAGATAGTTTAGGCATAGACAGTAGCGTATTCTTTTCGCTTCAGTGAAAAAAAAAATCTTATAATAAAAAATAACTAGAGACCCGTTGCGGCGTCGAAACGCCGCTAAATATTGTAATACTGATTGAGAAACAGAAAAGAAACCGCTTTATCGATAAGGAGTTTTGAGAATTTTGTAAGTTAACTCTTTTGATGGTTACTCCAAATACACCTTTGATTGAAATGGTGCCTTAAAACCTGCCGCCTCCGTTCCCTATCATTATATACCAGGTCGAATCCTCAAATAAAGTCTCACTACTTCATCAGGTGATTCGAGTCGAAACGAACGAAAGACGGTTAAGAATTGACTTTAACGACATCAAATTTGGTTGAAATGTGTTTCACTTCACCTTAAGAGGGTTTTCGTTGAAAAAACGTGAAATCGCTGATTTTCCATGATTTTGCGCAAAGATTTCGTGGTAACGTTAACAGTTTACACCAAAACTATTATATGAATATAATAAACAATTCATTATTTTTCGGGTGGTCAGACTACATTTTGCAATTTCTTATGTTTTATTCAGATTTTGGGCACTTCTTTTATGCACGTTTACAAAATTTGCCAAAACATGTTGTCATTTTCGGCGTCCTAATCCTAAATTGTGTAAAGTTAGGAAATATAATGTACTTTTTAGAAACTTAATAAAATGTTCTATTTCATTCGAGTCTAACTATAAGTACAATTTATTAGGGTTGCGTGCCTCAAAAGAAAAAACGGAACCCTCACTCAAACAGGATCATTTTGTTGTCCGTCTAACCGTTTGTCTGTCCGGCTGTTAAGGCCCTTTTTCTCAGGAACGCATGAAGGTATCAAGCTGAAATTAATATCAGTATTCAGGTCTGCAATCCCTTGGAGCAGTGTAAAAATCAAATTTCTAAGTCAACGCAATTAAAAGATACGGACGTTTATGCTTCGTTTACGCCGCCGCATATTTTGACGCTCGCAAGGGAATCAAAACCTCTGGGGTACTTCCCGTTGACCTAGAATCATGAAATTTGGCAAAAAGCAATATCATGTAGAACAAGTTACTAAAAAAAAAAAAACAGAAAACCGTAAACTTATAGTTCTATCACAAAAAGGCTCTATTTTAAGTTCGCCAATTGTAAAGGACGGGCAACTACGGCACCCTACACCGAACATGACCCGACATGGTCTTGGCCGGTTTTTGGCTTATTGAGACTTCTCATGTAGTTTATTTAATGCCATAAAATGTATCAAGCTTTAAAATAGAACACATTTCAACCGAAATGGATGTCATTAACATGGATTCATAACCCTCTTCTTCTCTTCAATTAAGCCTTAATTTTGGCATAAACACGCGCCATACTTGTTTTTCATGTTATATACGTATATACTATCTATCCAAACGTCTACACTGCATAATATCGCACTGGCATGCAGTGATAAGTGACTGAGCTAAAAAATAGAATTGCGCTCATATGATAATGCTTGACCTACCGCAAGCACTTTCGCATATTATTAATACTCTCAACAATATTTTACTGATAGCAACTCAATATTACGGTTTGCGAGCTCGATTCCAGTTTGTGATCTGAATTAATGATTATTAATTAGAATATTTTTTGTTTTACTGAATTATAACTCGTCCATTAACCATTTAAAAAAATTACGGTATTTGTGTAGTTAATATTCTTACTAAGTTTTTCTTAGAAATAAGCCTTATTATACCCTATATATCCCTGAAAATTCAGGGTTCTACCTTTAGCCAGTACAAAATTACAGAATGTTGAAAATGACCTGAATGGCTTCCAGAAAAAGGATGGTACGGCCGTGCTTTTGTTTTGCTCGACTTGGCGGGGGCACTGCCGTGCCCCCAGATTAAGTAATTAACTTAAACGTGTTTGAAGTTGACAGTTTAATTATACTTTGTTCCTGTTTACATCAATAGAGTACGTTTTTAATTAGTAGGTACAATGGCTTGAAATTAAATTTAACCATTTACTGAAGAAACCGGCTACAACGGTAGATTTTCCTTATAGTAGATATTTTTTGCATTATGCAAATAATACTTTGATTCGTGCATAAAAGTGAAAGTAAGTCAGAATTACTGGAAAGGTGAGTTGTACAGTCGAGTTCATTTACATCTACACATTTACGGGAACAACAAAATTGTCGACCGTAGGCTCAATTGGCGTAAGGGAAATTGATTTGCCTGCACCTTACCTCAATTGAGCCTACGGTCGACGAATTATCTGAACACGACCCTATTGTCAGGAGCATAAGGCTGCGTTTCCACCGGAGCTGTGCGAGGTAGCGGAGCGGTGTGCGAGGAAAAAATCCACTAATCAACGTGCCTAAACTAAAATCCACAGACCTACGGACTAAATTGACAAGTAAGTATGAACAAATGTTGCCACAGTTTGGCCAGTGTCGTTCTCATCGATATTAAAATTATTGTTGCATCGCAGGTTTAAGGTCCACCCAGACGGGACAATCAAATTGGCAATTTGATCGGCTAATCTATATAGCAACTTTTTCCAGTGATTTCGACAGATCAAAAGGTCTGTAGACCCCTAATTAGAGATAAAAATGTAATGTCAAACCAGCAATAATGTACATGAAAATCATATATTTATGATAGTTTATTGAATACATACATTCAATTAAATGAATTAATAAAATTATTGTTTTTCATTTTCAAATTCCCAACAATGTGGTCCATCTTTTTAACAAAAAAAAGCGGGTATCTTCAGAAATAGTTGACCACTGTTTACAAACTGTGTACGTGGGTAAAAACGCATTTTATCCATCCACTACCTCGAAAATCAAACAAACCAAAATTTGTACCTCTTATTTGAAACTAATATACTTATTTTTGATTTAAACTAGTCTGTTATTTGTACTTTACAACTTGTCGATATATTGTTATCGACATATACCCTTCACTATTTTTATTTTGCTGTTCCTGGTATCATTTTACCTGTCAGTCATTTGTCAATTTAGTCCGTAGGTCTGTGAATTTTACTTTATACCCTGTCTACGATAACGAGCTAGTATAGGGTCCTCTCTTTCGCACTATTGTATGCAGATAAAAGGGACAAAATAGGGCAGTGGGCGTAAACATTAGCATCCCGCTCGCAGGCTCGGCTTCCATGCCGTCGCACGGATTATTTCTTTTTAATATTCTAATGATTTTTATGATTTGTTTTTAAAATATTAAAGAAGTAACTTTATTAATTTTTTTATAAAATTATACTAAATGCATTAAAACAAAAGTTTTTCTCGAAGTAAGCACTGTTTTAGTCCAGTAAACAAGCCGAGTCTCAGAAGAAGCCGAAAACAATGAAAATGAGAGCAATGTAACGCGTCCGCACCGTACAATGACAGATGATGACTAACCTTTCACCGCCATTTAATTTAATCCCAACCGGTGCACATGCATCGCCCTTATCGCTGACCAATTACGTGCCGCTTGAGATTTCTAGTACTAGCTCGTTAACGTAGACAGGGTATAGCCTCGCTCAGCGCGGCCCGGCATTGGTGGATTTTTTCCTCGCACAACGCTCCGCTATCTCGCACAGCTCTGGTGGAAACGCACCCTAAAAGCGTGTTCGGATAGTTTTGTTCTCTTATGCAGTTGTAAATGAACTAGATTGTACCTTTTATGATTTTATGGATATTTGTATTGTTTGGAATCACTAAGTAAAATGTACGAAAATATATTAAAATTCATATTTTTGTATGAAATCAGTGTTTATGTGTTTCCAAAACAATATGTGGCTTTCCATGGCTAAAGGGACCTTATAGCAGGTATTGAGTTAAGCACAGATCCTAAATCTGCGTTAAATAAGCTATCTAATACAAAAAAAACCATGACCCTAAGTCCCATACTTTTTTTTTTAAAAAACATCAAACCCGCACATGCTAAAATTGCACTTTTGAGAAATCGTCAAAAGAAGTTTGAAACTAATTTTAAGTATGTTCCCGTTGGAAGTTATGGAGATGATGATTGATTATGTATGTCAAGGTGTTTTTCTTTGGAAATCAGTAATGGTTTTTTTAATGTGACTTCCAGGTCGTGAAAAATCAGCCTTTGATTAGAGCAAGTCGCTTATGAGAAAAAAATTAAAAAAAAAAAAAAACGGCCTGTTTTTTAATATATTGTAATCTAAACCATTGTATATAGTTAGAGATATTTGACTGTACATTTTGGGATAGAAATAAAATCACATTGTCAACGAAATATTTTTATTTTAATTAAAATGTCATTTTTATTATATTTTTCATCATTCCTATAATATTTACAATTTTCGTATAATGAGTTCTAAATTATATTTAATCAGTCTACACAAGTATCTCAAAAGTGTCATTATTATTCTACAAGTCGTATTTTTTGATTTATAAACGATTGAAGTTACGTAAAAATCACAAATTTATTCCCATACATTTGAGAAAAGGGACCTTATGACCAGCCATAAGCAAAAATTATTGATAATTACAGTATGGCACGATATTTACATTATTTATTGACTAATCTTGTATTAACACAGAAAACTGAAGAAAAAAGGTTATTAGACATTTACTTCAAATCTTGATCAATTAAGAGTAATTCTCAAATAATGTTGCGTTGAATTTAAGTGTTTAGTCATAAGGTCCCTTTTCCCAAATGTATGGGATATTATGGCCTTATGACCAATGACAGGCAAAACTTGTTGATAATTACAGTATGGCACGATATTAACGTTATTTATTTACTAAACTTGTATTAAAACAGAATATCGAAGAAAAAAGTTTTTAGAAATTTACTTCAAATCTTGATCAATTAAGAGTTATTCTCATAATTATAACGTTAATGGTGAATAATTCACTCCATGGTGTTATGATGATGTGTTTTGTATAGACTACTTTTCTATAAAACTTACCGAGTTTTATTAAAAAAAAAATCATAATGGTAGGATAGGATTCGCCAAAAAAAACTTTTTTGTTTTTGTCGATCTTTTGAAAAAAAATTAAAAAGATTCTTATTCTTAAGTAGTCAAAAATTATAGAGACCGCCAAAAAATGTCTTTTTTCGTAAGTTTTTCAAAAAAAAATTAACAAAACTTTTTCTAAAATGGCCAAAAATGATAGGCATTCGCCAAAACGTGTTTTTTTTTATTTTTGAGAAAAAACAAGGTTTTTCTAAAATGCTCAAAAAGTTTTGCAATTCGCCTAAAACACGTTTGCATGTTTTAAAAAAATTTTTTTTTTTCTAAAAAGGTTTAAAGAGAAACATGACAAAATGGTAAAAAATTATAGACACCGCCAAAAAAATGTCTTTTTTCGTAAGTTTTTGAAGAAAAAAAATTAAAAAACTTTTTTTAAATGGTCAAAAATGACAGGCATTCGCCAGTTTTATTTTTATATTTTTCAATTTTTTGAAAAACAAAGGTTTTTCTAAAAATGGTCAAAAAGTTTTACGATTCCCTAAAAACACTTTTTTTATCGGTTTTAAAATTTTTTTCTAAAAAAATAATAAAATGACGGAACCCCGTCGTGTTTGGGCTCATTTGTTTCGTCTTGCTTGACGAGTACTTTGAACCAAAATGATATCCAGGGTCTGATGGTGGAGCCGGAAGGTGGCAATGGGAACTCCGTAATAAAACGTCGGAACCCCATCGTGTTTGGGCTCATTTGTTTTGTCTTGACAAGTACTCTGAACCGAAATGATATCCAGGGTCTGATGATGGAGCCGGAAGGTGGCCATGGGAACTCCGTAATAAAACGTCAGAACCCCATCGTGTTTGGGCTTATTTGTTTTGTCTTGCCGAGTACTCTGAGACTAAACACGATAGGGTTCCGACATTTTATTACGAAGTTCCTATGGCCACCTTCTGGCTTCATCATCAGACTGGATATCATCTCGGTTCAGAGTACTCGTCAAGTCGAAACAAATGAGCCCAAACACGATGGGGTTCCGACGTTTTATTATGAAGTTCCTATGGCCACCTACCAGCTCCATCATCAGACCCTAGATATAATCTCGGTTCAGAGTACTCGTCAAGGCGAAACAAATGAGCCCAAACACGATGGGGTTGCGTCGTTTTTTTTTACGTAGTTCCCATAGATACCTTTTGACTCCATCATCAGGCCCTGGACATCATTTCCGCTCAGAGTACTTGTCAAGACGAAACAACTGAGCCCAAACACGATGGCGTTCCGACGTTTTATTACGAAGTTCGCATTGCCACCTGCTGGCTCCATCATCAGACCCTGGATATCATCTCGGTTCGAGTACTCGTCAAGTCGAAACAAATGAGCCCAAACACGATGGGGTTGCGTCGTTTTTTTACGTAGTTCCCATAGATACCTTTCGGCTTCATCATCAGACCCTGGATATCATCTCGGTTCAGAGTACTCGTCAAGGTGAAACGAATGAGCCCAAACACGATGGGGTTGCGTCGTTTTTTTACGTAGTTCCCATAGATACCTTTTGACTCCATCATCAGACCCTGGACATCATTTCCGCTCAGAGTACTTGTCAAGACGAAACAACTGAGCCCAAACACGATGGCGTTCCGACGTTTTATTACGAAGTTCCTATGGCCACCTTCTGGCTTCATCATCAGACCCTGGATATCATCTCAGTTCAAAGTACTCGACAAGACGAAACAAATGAGCCCAAACACCACCGTCGTGTCGTGGTATAAAAAAGAAATAAGTTTTATCAACAGCTTTATTATTTTTGTATGTGATCGGTGTCCTGCCGTTTGACCAAAAGTCATTTGGCAAAATTACACTTGACAAACAACGTTTTGCAAAAAAATGTTTCGCCAATTGATCATTTTACTACTAGTCATTTTACAAATGACTCACTTTTCCAAATGATCAACAGTTAAATTTACATTTTATAAATAATCATTTGACAAAATGAACATTTAGCAACTGAGTTATCAGACAAAATTACTCTTGGTCTAAAAACGTTTGGTACAATGTATTATTTGACAAGTGTTTCGTTTATTCATTAATCTAATAATAGATATGGTATGGGTCAAATTAATACACAGTATTTGGAAAAAGAGTAGGTTGTTAGATTAGGTTAGGGTTGAACTGCGTCCCCCAACAAAAACGAACTACTGACAGAAAAATTTGGTAGTTAGGTTAGGTTAGGGTTTAAACTGCGTCCCCCAACAAAAACGAACTGCTGCCAGAAAGACTAGGTTGTTAGGTTAGGTTAGGGTTTGACCTGCGTCCCCCAACAAAAACGAACTGATGCATTTAGACTAATCATGGAAAAAACCTAGGTTGTCGGTTAGGTTAGGTTTGTATTATGACCACCAATAGCCATAATGCATGATTGCTTGCCTTCTATATAATCTTGTAACTTATGGCGATAAGAGGGTAGCAGAATAAATTACCCAACAGACTAAATCATAATGTTTGAAAAAAGAAGTACTTTTTATGAAATAACATTTTGTTAAATGACATTTGGACAAATGCTTAATTTGCGAAACATATTATTAGGTGAAATGAAAAAAGGTCAATTGAAATTTTATTGTTTAACACATTTGCCAAGTGTAGTGTTTGCTAATTAATCATTTGCTAAGTGAGTTTTTGTAAGATGATACTTTTGTCAAATGTCTCGTTTGCCAAATGATTATTTGGTGAAACGTTGTTTGTCAAATGACCATTTGTCAATAATTTTTTGGTCAAACATTAGTGAACCATGTGATCTGCCATAAGGTCCCTTTTCTACTAAACTTTGAACCCAATTTTTATATAGAAAAAATTAACGTACAACAGTGAAACCAAGCTACAAATACACGTCTATTCCTATATTTTATAATTTTGCATAAAAGAAAAAAATGATTATTTTGAAGGATTTCACTAAAACGTCCATATCTCCGTAACTAGAAACCGTCATAAGGTCCCTTTTCTTATGGAAAGCCACATATATTTATCAGCCTCTGTATTTTCGTTTCGTTTTAGAGAGACTGCGTCTTTGCTAAAATAATTGGTGGATTTATTTTTGTTGTAAAATTGTTACATAAATATATTACCTTTAAAAAAGTATCCTATTTATGACGTATGTGTAGTATGTATGTATGTGTAGTATACTCGTACTAGTCAACATCGACGCGACATAGGCACTGAGCCCAAAGTTTAGGTATAGCTCCCGAGTTTCCGAACCTATAACATCCATGTGATGTGAGTCTTGGATCTGATTTTTAATATTTAAAAGGTCTAGTCAACTTTGAAAATCAAGTCTAATGAATGAAATTCTGACAAAATTATAAATAAGTAGGTACAAGATTTTGCTAGAAATTATTGCAAGATAAAAATCTGCTAGCTTTTGTGACCAACGACCAACAACGGCAGAGAAATAAAATGTATAGTCAGACTATTATTTAGAAATATAATGTAATACATCACATAAACGATATGACGTCAGTCATACTGACATTAATGTTCAGTTCACCCGTTGAAGCATAAATCTTGGAGGCTGGACAGCGCGTAGGCCTAGAAAAAGAACTCTTGAATTCCAGCTTTCGGAGGTCGATGATGCCAATATGTAGCAATTTGGTATAAATAAACTTTTTATTCTTCAGCCAAAAATACTCGAATCGCTATAATATTTATTTGAGATCTATGTCTCTCTGTATACGTGGAATCTGTGTGGTCTTTAGCATCGTAATCGTAATTTTTAAATGCATGGACTGATTTGAATGCAGTTTTTTAATTAGAGGGCTAGTAAGAACCCTTGCAGTGTTCAGACTAGGTTAGACAATTAGAAGAGGTTTCACAACCTTGAAAGAACTGAAAGATCTAATTTTATATGGAAAAATAGCTATTCTGGTCTTCCAGCGACTATGTCACTGGCTTTACGTTGATCAATACGCGTGCCAACAGTTCACAAAATACATTTGAATCACTTTGTTATTTGATTGTCGCCTATGCAGCTTCAAGGTTGTTCGGCTCTGTCGTGTGAAAAATTGGATTTAAAATAGTTTTGTTTGCGCTCTGATAACTGGCGATAGCATTTCGGCTGATTTCGGCGCAGGCGACGCCCGCTCCCCCCCTTCCCCCACCACACCCGCGTCCGCGGTTGACACTCGTATGTGATTAATCACTCCGTTCGTCCATTCACTTACTAGTCTTACTACGTCGTATTTTTCGTAAGCTTGACTTTTTAAGAAATAAAAAAGGCTGTTCATATTACGTTTAATGTGACAAATGCTGTGTCTTTGAGTAGCCTATCCAATGAAAATGCTGTGTACGGTATTTTAAATTTGAGAAATGATATAAATGAGCGTGTTGCGCTTGGAATGGTGCCGCTGTGAGAGTCTTTATTCCGATATTTTTGGGGCGACACTGTCACCTGTTAGGTACGCGGATCAAGAAGAATAAAAAATGTATCTTTATGTAACAAGAGAAGGATACATATTATCTGCATAAAAAGTATGCGAATGAAGGCAAGGGAAAAATCAGTGACCGATAAAAATACAAGTATCATGACCAGTTATCTAACTTCCATTATCGGGAGGTCACCGCTACGTTTATTTAAAAAAAATCTCGTCCACGAATTCTTTCGCAAGTTTGCCAATCCTATTCTTAGGCGCACGGTAGTTTATTGGGATGACTTCACATTTTTGATAATAAATTCTAAAATTACACTGTGGTGTCTATTTTAGTGTACAGTACTGTTTACTTTCCTAATCACAGGCCGCGCAATAAATAGACGCAGTGCGGCTCGCGGGTAAATATATCTCGACCCACTTTCTAAACAATCACGAGAAATGGGTCTTGGGGTTGTTCTCTTAACTCGCCAGTCCGGCCCTAGTTTAAATTACCTATACCGCCAATAGATTTCCTGCTTGAGTCATTATGGTTACCTACCTTATAGACCGAGATGGGACCGTCGGTAACCCTACCGTCCTTCCCTACCTAGTAGAGTTGTGCCGCTTTCGGGAATTCTCGGAAACGTTATCAGTTTTGAATCGAAAATGTTGTCGACGACGACGAAATGTTGTTGACGTTCTCGATCCATACAAAACTGAGAAAATTTCTGAGAATGGCACATCCCTACCTGTACTAGTACTATAGGATCAAGCAGTCTATTTTTTAGAATTAGGAATTCCAACCTGGGTTTTGTTGTAGTTGTAGGTCGTTTTTTTATGTTATATTATAAGTGGCGGCGGTGTAGTAGTGTTGCCAACCTATGATTAATGCCCGGTTTACCAAGATTCAAGCCTGTTACTTTTTTCAAACATTTTATTTGTAACTGTCCGCGGCGACTAGTCCTGTATCTAAACATAGATAAAATATGAAACCTACCACGATGCAAAAGAGAATAAAAAAATTGCAAAAAAAACCTGGCGTGTAGAACCTCATGTACATTCAAGTGCTAAAACATGTATCGAATAAATCGTTTCATAAATATGGTACGAAGTTCTTATTGCCACTGCAGAAGGTGTATTCGGACACAACATTAGTACATTACTGCAGAGGCCGGGGAGTAAGGGGGTTGCCAGCCGAGTACATATAGCTGGCCGAGTGAAGCCAGTCCAGATATATATGATAATAAACTTACTAATAACCTAAATAATATTTCACAAAACAGAAACTTTCTGTCAGAAAGTGACATTAGTGACACATTATATCCATAGACAATGCAAATGTCAAGTCACGTTCGGAAACCATAGCAAAAGCTGTTTCAGTTCACATTTTTACCGCGAATATTTAGATGAAATATTTTAAATGTGTATTCGTAATTTCGTATAGTTAAAATTACAATTTAAAATTGTTTATACTAATGTGTTATTTATTATGTTCATGTCAATTTTAAATAAATAAAAGTGCAAGATATATATGCGTTTTTTGTTTTTTTTTAATGGCTGAATCCCGTGATGCCGTGGCCCGAATAAATGTGGAATGGAAATTAAAAAAAAAAATACTTTGTCGGCCTAATGTAAGTATGAAATTCCATTACCTGCCAAGTGTCAAACTTCACTGGAAACGAGGTATTTTGCGACTTATTATTAGGCACGTAATGTCAACATTTCATTGCATGTTTGAGAAAAATATATTTTTTCTAGTCCTGTACTTATCTGTCTTTTACTTGGTAACGAATAGGGCTTCCAAATACCGGACCCTTCGCAATTACGGTATTAATACCGGAACCATCTTCCTCAATACCGGGATCCCGGGATCCCGGTATTGGAAAACAAAAAATGTATTTATTACGAAATTACGTAGGTACTAACTAGAATTGAACTCGGTTTTATTGGTATAAATTCATATTTAATGCGTTAAATAACAAAATAACTGAAATACAGAAACCGTTTTGATGAAAAATAACCATATAAATGTGTTCATAAGCCCAAATAATAAGCTAGTAGTATATAAATGTACCGACGGGGCCTCGACCCATAATTATTTTTAAGGTTATGACTATAGCGCCCGTTAGGTAGACGAATTCCTCATAGAGGTTATCCTATTTGATAATTATTTGTGTGTGCCGTGTGCAGAGTGTACCTAAGTAGTATTTAATATTCTAGTATCACTTTGGACTTAATAATCACTGGCAATATACATTGTTAGATCACTGCCAAATTGCCAATAGAAACATTCGTCTTCAAATATTTAACGATAAGATATTGTGCGTCCCCCAAAAGTTGCCAAACCAAGTCGATTCAGAATATTCAGATTAACCTCATTCTCAAAGTTGAATCTACGTATCTGGACTGCATCTGAAGGGGTTGGGACTTGGGACTTCATTTTGAAGGCTCATAAGAATATTCAAAGTCATTCAAAGAGAGTCATCACTCCATAGTGGGTTATATCCAGTTGCTCTGCGAGATCGAATTAGAAATGAACGTTTCGATCTGTAGAAGAACCAAAGTGACCGAAATATATAGTTTTAAATCTTATATGTGAATGGGCAGAGCATATTTCTTGTAGGATTGAGGGCCGATTTCCCAACTGCATAAGAGAGAACTGATGGCCTGATGAAGGTCAGGTCTCTGGATGCGAGTGGTGCCGAACGACTCACCATGGCGTTATTTGGGGAAGGCCTATGATAATATTATTACAACTATACTTGAAAGATACTACGTCAATTAATAGAGGTATTTTTGGATACAAAATTCAATCAATTGCACGGCTATCTGGTAAAGAAGATGTACTCGGTCGGGTTGGTTCATGGTAATAAAAAGACAGGAAGGTGCTAGATTAGCATGAGTGCTAGTAGCAAGCTTCTGACGTGGCCGAAAATTATTGTTTTAATAGGAAAATTCAGTTAAAGTAGCACATTTCGTTAATTGTACTTAATACCGGGATCCCGGTATTGCACCGTCAATACCGGTATTGAAAAATGGTCCTAAAAAAACGGGATCCCGGGATCCCGTGATCCCGGTATTGGAAGCCCTAATGACGTGCCAGCAGGTCGACGAAGGCTTCTATTTCTGCTCTGAGGGACACAAGCTAACAAACCTAACCTAAAATTAATAGCTAGGCAGTTAACTAAATGGCTAATTAAGCTAGTTGGCGGTGACATGTACATCATTTTATGTCTACACTTGTACTATACCACACTGTAAAATACCATAATTATTTTATCAATAAATTATCTGAATCTGAATCTGAATCTTGGCTAGAAAGCGTCTTTTTCCGTACGCGCGGCGTGCGGAAAAAGCCACTTTATGGGCAGGTGTGCCATAAATTCAATTAATGTTTAACGAATTTAAGCAACTCTACATAGTGCATAGTTTTAAGACGATGATACAATACAATAGTACTCTTTATTGTACTGCACACGAATAAATTAGAGATTCTTAAATTAAAACAAGTACATTGGAGCTGTAATGTTTCTGCTAGGCTAGAGAAAAATAATTGCTGGCGCCATATCCAGTTTCCGCTAGAGTCGATTAGACGGCGCCATAGCTCCAAGCCTCCTAGTGTCAAATTAGCTACCTACTAGCCCTACCTACTTAGCTTACCAAACAAACTCACTTCATAAGATATTATATGTGGTAACTAACACTATTTAGACGATGAGATGAAATCAACCTTAATGCTACAGAAATAGAGTGGTGTCAGAAGTTTTGTATGCTCCAATTTACTACAATTTGAAATGATCACTTGTTATTTAAAACTAGTGCTTCTGTGAGCTGTAGACCTCGCGAGTCTGTCAACCCCAAAATATTCGAATAAAATCTGTGTAGTCTAATTGTCAAACATGCTGACAATTTTTCACGAAATGCGACCTGTAGAGGACAACAGCTGGACACATACGAAAGCATTTTTGCCCAAGTTTAAATGGAGACGCTTCGCTTGCCCCGTCAATTACCTATATCGCGGATGTTTTCGTAGTGGTCTGTCAATAATAATACTGCCGTCGTAATTCAAAAAGACGCATCTCAGTTTCATACGTTTTGAGAAACAAGCAATTTTAGTTTGGGAAATGGTCTGATTTTGGAGAGGTGCTAAGTTTTTATAGAGGTAAACTAAGATTTCTTTTTGGAAATGTCATATGTTCTATTGATATATTTTCAATGCAAAAATGATAAAAAGTGAAATTAAATTGTTTTGTGATGCATCCTTTTGAATTAGGACGGCAGAATAGGTGCATTACACACCTAGGGCGTAAAATAAAAATGATTTAGACCGCATACCCATGCTGTTCGGGCTCGTCCTACCCGCGACTACTTTCCTCGTGGCCATCGCACTATTGTTCATCCAAACATCTCTGTCTGTATGTTCGTTAGACTGTGGTCAGATGGTTCGGGAGACGCTTGTTTACAGGCTGTCAAGCACAGGAACGTACGCTGCAGCGCGACGTTGGAGTACGGAGCCGGAAACACGCCGCCTGCCAAATTATGCCTCGGATATAATTAGCAGGGCCGCTAAATATCCTACACGCCAGTTCATTTCTTCTGTTCGTCTCAGTTAATCTGAAATATAAATCATCTATTAGAAGAAAAGTTTGGACTGACTTGATTCATCAACGCTAAGCCCAAACCTTTGGATAGAATGCTAAAATTTTGCCTCGTGTTGTGACAAGTTGCTTACCCATAATAGTACGGTCGGGTTTATTGAAATTCAGACGCCACGGGCAAAAGATAGTCGATGATTTTCTTCACCTCCTCTGTGTGTAATATATCTTATTAACTACAAAAAAAGCTGGCTTCATTGGCTTCAATGCCTTTTTTTCGATCTCACGTAAAGGTCAACCGGTGCGTAGCTGATCTGAAAACATAAGCTAAATAATAACATTGTAGCGTTCGCTTTTATAGCATATATGCGGTACCTAATTTTCACCCAGTGTTCAAGACATGAAACATGATTGTGAGTACCAATACCGTCAACTCACCGCATGATCATGAGCTCATATTATATCGATGCTATTCGTTCCATTGTTATCACATGAACTCATATTTGCGTTGCGTAGAAAGCCCTGCTGGGCAATAGTCGTTCAATTTCAAAATTACATTTAAGTTTGTCGAGATACTGAGCGGTGTCTGGCACCCGGTGAAAGTTGGGAGAATAATGCCGGCAGTGAATGCGTTAAGCTTTGAATACTTTGGGCTATTTCAAGTTTTAACTCCTACTTTAGCAAAAAGCTGGCATCGAATGTCTGTGAAACTAATGTCTGTTTCGTGAACATTTGGTTGCACCCAAGTAAGTAGCAGCAGTAATAAGAGCTTTTTATGGCAATAAATATTTTCTAATTCTTATACAGCCCTTATAGCGCTCAAACTGTAGATATGATAGCTGTATAAGCTCTTACACGGCTTGTGTGCTACTAGTGCAGCTATAGGAGGTTGAGAATCCATTACAATCCCGGAATTGACAACATTTCATATTTTCAAAAGATCTTAATTCGAAAACCATTTGGGTAAAACTGTATTTTATGCTCAAAAAAAATATTTTTGGATTTTTTTTCCCATTCATTTTGGAAAAAATCGTCAATTAGTGTGAACCGGAAGTGTGACGTCATTTTCCCTGCATTATCGAGAGAGACCTTAGTGCTGAAACGATTAAAAAGTGTATGGTATCCGGTTGTCATTTTCTGACATACTTGCCGTCTGACGTTTATTTGTTTTGAAAATTGTTACAACTGCTTAGCGGCTTTAGAAGTTTAATTTTCTTACCGTTGGTTAATTTGCACGTTTTCGAAGACCTTAAAAGACTTGGCACTTTCCCACTGGACTCCGATAACGCATTCAAACATTATTAACTTGGCATTCTTTTACCGGACACCGATTTTTTTCATATAATGAAGACATCAGAAGGTTTTTCTCAGGCTGATAGCACGAATCTGCCGCGTGTTGAAATTATGATGATGGAGTACACATCGGCAAGTGATAAATATAATCCAGCCCAAATAAGAGGAGCAAAAGCATCGTTGTCTTCCCGAACTTCCTATGTTGACAACGCTGTAACGCCTGACAGTTATTTTTTTAATCGTAATTGTCGCTCTGGATTCTAGTTTTTTTAAATCGTAATTGTCGCTCTGGATTCTAGTTGGGAAAGTGACGTCATTTTCTACATACGCCCTTTTAGAATGAGCTACTTTTCAAACTGCTATTTTTAATTGAAAAATTGAGTTAAAACGAAAAAGAAAAAATACGGGTAGCTTAAAATTCCACCTATTTTCTATCCAGCTCATAAAATGAAGGAGTAGAAAATTTGAAATATTGTCAATTCATCTCTCGTATGAGTATGTGGGAATGTTCGGCTACAGTGCACGCACACCAAAATATCACGTTTGCTCTTGTCAATTAAACAAACATATTTTTACATTCCTGATTAGATTTTACATTATGATTGGATCGTGATCTAGCATAAATGTATTAGTCGTTGTTGTTTATATCTGCCATAATTTAATTTCCAAAAAATCTTGTTAGTTTGCCCTACATATACGAGTATTTTAAGTGTCTTAGGATGAAGAATCGATCGCAGCTCATCTTAAGCTCTATTTATCAGCGATGACGGGTTCAACAATTCGTTAAGAGAATCGCATGGCTAATTTAAATTGCGCAGTGTGCAGGTGAGGCGGGGTCTTTGAGCTAGTACGGTATCGGGGGCCAGGCAGGTTGCAGCCTCGAGCTGGCCCCGAATCTGCTCTGCCGCTGCCCTCTGCGACCGACTCGCACGAAGACAGCGGTCGACGACCGACGCTCCTCATCTCGTTCTAATTAGTGCTAGCTACGTATTGTAGGGTATTTATGACTGGCCCCTGATATGGGCCTCTCGAACTTGTAGACGCACACACAGACAATAGACTGGCGATGACGCTGACTAACACGTCAAATCAGATCTTTATCAGGTGTCAAAACGATGGAGTAGCAATTGGCCTAGTTATTGTAATTTGTTTAATTTTACCCGTAAAAGTGGCAGTAGAAGTTTGGTGTTTTCGTACATGTTAGGCAGTTTAATTTAGTGGTTTATGTTGACTACAGTCAAGTGGCCTATAATTAGTAAAGCGACTACTAAAATTGCCACTCTCCTACCTGAACGCTTGCGCCAAGACCGCTCCACTTTGTTTTTGCGTTCAATGTCAGTGTATCGGCTAATTTTATCGCGTCTCGCACACGCTACGTAACGATCTTGTTTGATGAGGCCAAAACACGGTTTGTTTTGGTTTCTGTCTGTCTAAAATAATTTCTTACATTAATGAATTTTCCGCCGACTCTTTACTGGTAATGATATCGGTATTAATGTTCAACGTATCGTAATTCAAATATAGTTTAACCGGTGTGAGATGTTTTATGTATTGGTCCAAAGGCCGTATTTTAAAGCTCTTCTAATTTATCTACGCAAAATGGATGTTTAGCAAAGCTGCCAAACAGTCAATACGAAAACTGCCAAGAATATGACCTTCGAATGGTAAAGCACCTGACTGCACATATTTTCAAGTTTAAATGGTCAGCTATCGCGTTAGCATAATATACGCATAATGACACGTGTAAATTATGCTCATAGTGACCTTAATAAATAAGGAATCAAAAACCAATAGAAACCGTGTGAATGAAATATTAAATCTTAGAAACATTATTAGTTATAATTATGATACTCGGAAAATGTTAAATTTGTTGTAGGATACGTTTCGTTACGTTATAAGAGAGATGAAATGGAAATTGAAATATTAACCGTTTGTTACCTAATACCTACTATTGCAGGCAGCCAAGTATCGATCCGGGGAAGCATGTTCTCGTAATACATCCGGATGAGATACGATCTCTCACTGCCAGGAAAATCCCGCAGTTCGTTGACTTCCTAAGCTCGGGCAGTGAAGAGTAAACATGAGCGATAACGACTGCAGACCAGCGACGTAGTTACATGAGATAGTCGGTCGCACACTGACGCACACGAGACTACACTAATGCAGCCGTTAGTAACTTAATCTTAAAGGCATACGTGCCCGCGTTTACAGTACCACCTGCGTCACCTCATCACTGAAATTGTTATGAAACAATAGAGCGTTCGGCTATGTCGTCAGCGGATTGATGTTTGGACATATGGAGTGATTTTGGACGCAAGCATTTACGCCGCCGCCGGTTGGATATTGGACGAATACCAGTTAAGGATCGAAGTGTGGGAACGGACGGGCGGCGGCTTGCGCGGCCGCAGCACGCGGGCTCGAGGTGAACGCGCCGGCGCCCGCGTCACGATACGACGAACAAATGCTTTTCGTCGCTATTTCCGCAACAAGTGTTGTTTTGCGAGCAGAGGCCCGAGCGGGGCGACGCGCCTTTCCAAGTTTCCACGCCCGCTGCAGCGTCGTGCGCGTATCGATGCCCGATCATTTGTATCTGCGAGCTCGATACAAAAAGTTAACGGTTCCTTATTGTTGCGACCATTAATAATAATTGGCCCAATAGATGTTGACACTACCATACGTATTCTATGCTCAAAGTCTGCGTTAATATAGCGTGTTACTTCAAGTCAATTTCTCTATCACAATGTTTATTGAAATTGATGTTTTTAGAATGCAATCTATCTTCATACTCATATTCTAACGAACATGTTTCAAGCTGTGTCAGTTGTCGTTATATCTAAAGAAGTGTTATAAAAATACAAATGTGAAACAATCAAGCGGAAGCGATGCGTAGAGCAGACGTCACACGGTGCGTAAACATGCACGCACTCGACACGTCGTCGTCATTTTTGCCATTTCAAAATGACCCGGCCACCCGCCAACTGACAGGGTAACACAGCACTTTTTCCTTTGTTTATCCTTTGGCTAATCGTTTGTTTGTAAGAATCGATGCTCCACTTAGTGAATAAAAGAGAAATATGTAAATCAAATTGGAAATTTATAAACATTTTAAAACGTGCATGTACTAAATTCATGTAAGCGTTGTAGCTACAAGAACATTTTCAAGACCCGGCTCATGAATATCCGGCTTTTATTTGGGTGGCCTATAAAAAGAAGATTGCTGTTAGTAGGCCGCACCAATCAGCCCTGATGATTTGATACGTATGAGTTTGTTTACTAATTCGCAACATTTCCTGACCATAATTCTGCCGTCCGATATCTAAAACTAGACTATTTAACCTGTATACAACTCCATAGCGGTTAGTCTAGCTTTAGTCATAGGACGGCAGAATTTAAGAGTTTCTACTTACATGTTGCGTAATTTAAGGATATTTTTGACTGTAGGCAACATGTATGTGGTTAGTTTTGTAAATGTTACAATAACTGAGTGCCGGAACTTCTTAATCCGTAATTGTATGTTAGGTACAACAAGGATCATTAAAAAATGTATTCTGTTCAAAAACTGGGATTATTTGGAAATAAACTGATATTTGCTTTAGTCATTAATTCCAGTAGACATAATTCAACGTTTATTTTATATTGAGAACTTCTGTATAAGAGGTATATTATATTTCTCTGTTTAAATTACAAGTAGAATCATCAAGCAATGTTATTCGTGCCGTAAAGATGTGCTTACGGCAATATTTGAGTAGCAAAAGGTCAAGGGTTGTTAAGGGGCAAAAACAACATGGTCTATTTTTAACACGGCCTGGTATATCGCAAATATTTACAATAGATAAGTCTATTGCAGTATCCTTTTATACATATTATTATTGCCCTTAATCTTAGATTAACTATATGCTAGAACTCATCATCATCATAGGCCGAAACAAAGATAGGCTAAATACTAAATAGGTACATTATGATTGGGGGAAGATGTACCCTAATCGCCACACTTGGTAGGCGGATTGGCGATGGCCTCTCACGAGACCTACGAGATATAAGTTTTTCTTTATTAGCGTATGAAATATAATAACTTATTAAATACGTATACAATTACAATCTAGCCTAAGTACAGACTAATGAGTAATATAAATGAGACCTAGTTTTATAAAGTTATGATATAAGATTGTGTCCATCGGCACTTTTCTGGTTGTCTCTGTTTAAGGGGAAGTCACTTTGCTCAGTTCCATGTGTCTATAGTTAATACTTTTACAGCAGTTACAGCACTTTATATTTGTCACTTTACACTAACTCAAAAGGTTTCGTTCTCTTGAGCCGTCGGCGTCGCACGATGTCCGTGTGATCGAGGACCTGCATTGCTTCGACGTTCACATGATGAAGCAGCCTTTTTTCGTGGGCTTCGGCGTATTTTTTTAAAAACTTTATCGACGAACTGTATGTAGTTACACCATTTATAACTCGAGAACGGGTGGACCGATTTTTATGATTTTAGATTTTTTTGGGTTTGTCTCTGCCCCGAATAACAGAATAACTATTAAAACATCTGAAAATTTTAAAATTCTGAGGCGGAACGAAGTTCGCCGAGACAGCTAGTTAATAATATTGATGTCTTTTCTTTTTATTAAATCAAGCTATACATAATATAGTGGTAGGACGTAGGTAGTTCAGTGGTTAAATAATGTACTTACTAACAGACAACGTACGTACAAGCTTAAACCACTGACGATAGCGCGATCAAATTTGAAACACATATTAAGAAGTGCACTCAGAAAGGATTTTCAAAATTCGACCCCTAAACTCCCTAAAGGGTTGAAACGGGGGATGAAAGTTTCTATGAATTTTAGAAATTCACGCTGACACAGTCGCGTGTGGTATCACTTACAAATTACTTCTGGATTCATGCGGTTTTATTGTGAGATCATTGTTACCGCCACATCACGCTTACTCTAAAATCTCTAGATATCAGAAACGTACGTTATTTTGAATTACTTGTATACATTAAGAAACAGAGGAGGTAAGTAGTTGGGAAACCGGTTGACGGTTTGCGTTGCGAGTGTCGGGGTGAAGGGGGCTTGCAATCGCGCTGAGGTGCATTCCGAACGCATTCCATCGCTGGCCCGGCGCGCGGCGAACGACCTAGCCGCGGCCTCAGCGCGTCCCGCGAATGCGCCTCCACTGCACTTGCGAATCTGAGGGCCTTATCACACTTGCGATTTGCAGGCGAGTTTCCATACAAAACCAGTCGCGGCGAACTCGCAGCGAGTTCCCCGCCAGCGATATTTGTATGGAACTTCGCTTCTAACTCGCCCGCAGCTCGCTCGCAAAGCTCGCGACCTGTACTTTATGACTTGCAACTAGCTGAAGTAGGCATTGAATTGGTATCGTAACGCCGGCACCTAAAGCGAAATTTCACTACATTTTCTTGGGGTCCTGCCTGGCACGGTATTTTAAGTTGCGTCGTCGGGTATTAGCGCTGTTTTAAGTACTTCGGTCATTCTCACGAAGTATGACTGCGTCTAATTACCGCGTCTCCATACATTTAGTATGAAAACAGCGTCGCGGTAATTAGGTGACCGCAGACATACTTCGTGAGAATGGCCGGCGACTTATGCTTTTTAGGGTTCCGTACCAAAATGGTAAAAAAGGAACCCTTATGGTTCGACTCTGTCTGTCCGTCTGTCACAGCGAGATATCTAAGGAAGTACTGCTGCTATCTATTTGAAATTTGGAATAGTTTTAAAAATCGCTAACCCGAGCCTACAGGACATAAAAAAATTACACCTTTTTTACTTTTTTTTAAAGGGGATCGAAATGGGAGGTCGAAAATTTAAAGTTGGGCTATTACATCAAGTGTCATCAAATGAAAGAGCTTAATTTGTTGATTCATAAACCATTTTTTTTCTTAATTACGTACTTTTTGATTTAGGACGAAAAACTATTATTTTCGAAGTTACTGAACAGAAAAACCTGTAAAAATTACCAATTATTAATATCATCCTAAATATTACAGGAAAAATATAACGATTTTCCTAACTTGCATCGTTTTTTAGAAATTCGCAAAAATCATAATACAAACTACTTGCTAAACTAAGTGTCCTTGCACGCCGATGAATAACTCCCGTGGTGCCGAGGTTTTGCAGAGGCATGCCTACCGCCACGAAGACCGATAGTTGCAACAGCTCAAAGAGCTAGCATTTGTTCAAGCACAAAAAAAAACCGCGACCTATGTCGATGTATGGGAACAACAATTTTTCAACAGCAAAGTTAAGTTATGTAAACGTGTGCTATTTGGAAATCCTCTTAAGTTACGGTACGGTAACTACCTACACTGATAAGAATACCGACCAATCATAACACTTGTAACCGAACTATAAGTGCTGCATCGGCATTTACGCCACGGACGGTTAATTCAATATCCGCATAACCGTGCAACGGTTCGCAATTTCGTATTCAATTGTCGCATTTCCCCTTTAATTCGCAAGTTACCAAATTAATGCAACGTACCTATTACTTAGCGAGCAGACGCGCAGTAATGGAAGTCGGATATCACACGAATGTAATGCGCAATAAAGTGGTCTAGGAATGCCGCATGAGGGGGTTTCGTCTCGAGCGAAGACTTCGCGGGGAGACCCCCTCTTCGCGCGGGTCGTCGACCGCTGGTTCGCGACCATGAAGTCCGATCCCTTTCCCCGATGTACTTAGGTGCTTTTTGGTGTAGGACGCAACAGTCCACATCCAGCGGCGGTGATCAACTTTTCGTTAATGAGTCACCGGCAGCTCAATGTAAACAACGACGCGTACGTCCTCCGAGGCCACCGCGCAAATAAACGCGCCTCACATGGGTGTAGCGCGCCTCCGCCACCGCCTCCAGCGTGCGCGCCGCCGCGCCCCGCGAACCGCGCGGCGCAGGCGCAACCGTTAGCGCATAGGTTCCCAAAGTGGTCCGTACCGCCCCCCAGTGGGGCCTTGGAAGAAATTGGAGGGCGTTGACCCTATCGCTATTGAAAATAAACTGAAATATCAATATCGCCTACAGTACAAACTATTCCTGGTGTTGGTACCTACTATCTCCATATCACGCGTCGTTTTACGCCGGCAGAGATTTCTCCAGGCTGCGTCAGCCCGATTGCACCCCCCCAACCCCAGAGTTGAAAAAATTTCATAATGAAAACTTAATTGATTTGATACCCACTCATAACTACGGATGAGTGAAAGATGTTAAAAATTAAATATCGCTTCTTTGCCTCTTCCAAGATTATTTTTGCTCTTGTTTTCCTTGGTAGGTATCAATTGTTGCCAATAAAATAAAATAAAAAAGCATACCAACACTTTCTAGTTTTTAGTCTAACGTAGATGTGTAAGTACGTACTAACATTTGTATGGATCCAGTTGTCCGAAATAAACGATTTTTTTTTATTCAGTTTGTTAACAAAACTTTACTGTAAATGTTGCAGGTTTTAAACAGTCGATGTTTACTACCATAATAATAATACCTACTAGAAGATTTAATATAAGTACAGGTCGATTCACAAGAGCTGGCGCGGATTTAGTATGAACTAAGCACTGGCTGCATACAAAATCCGCGCCAGCTCTTGTGAATCGACCTGTATTTCCGTTTGCTACTACTTAAAAATTGGCACTGTTACGTGCTTCTGGCAATAAAAACACGAATTTTAATCCAGCGAGGAATGTAATTGTATGTATTGCCTGCCATACAGCTGTTAGATTGATGGACTATATAAACGTAAGTGCCAAAAATGTGTGCTGCAATTGTACAAAATTGCCTGTAACCAACGGATTACGCATCACTGGCGGAAAGCACGCCATTGGAGCGAGCTCTATTGTTTTTGTGAATGCACTGATAACATTTTTCAAACAAATCCATGAAGTGGCATGAACCTATGAATGTGTTTAGTTTAAGATATAGTATTAATTAACACATTTAAGTCTTGTGGCGTATACGCCACGGTGGAAAAGCCCTGTGAACGTGAAGCCAGGGCGCATAAACATCCTATACCATACGACAACTTTCAAAACCTATCAGTTGCGTGGCGTCCAAAGAACTCGATTCCTACCGGCTTGCCTAATATCTGGCATTTGAGCACCTTATTCTACAGCTCTTAAGGAAAATGTATGCCAAATCTGCACCGGCTTGCCTAAGGATATCTTTTACGCCACGCCACTGGTACCTATGTTATTTATAGATCAGCACACGCTCTTATGTCTACAATAATATAGAATCGTGCTTAGATCATTATGCACGCTTTGCTCAGCTATGCTGCTGCTGACTGTACATCTGGAAAGTTTACTGGTGGTTTTTAGATTCTGATCTTTAAAATCGCCAGTGAACTGTGTTTGTGACATCCAATTAGATACGATGACGAAGAATCGATTTTAAACGCTGTGATAAGACTTTTCCAGTTTTCCTCGTTGATTAAACTGCGTTGGCGGTTCGGCATTTGTAGCTGGAACCGTACGTATTTGCGAGAATTAACACTTTTATTGGTTCGTAAAACGTTATTTTGTAAATATTTACCTGTTTCAGTCCTGTTGTGTGATTTAAAGTAAAAGTGAGTGTAAAATATCCGACGATTCAGGAAATAAACGGTCAATGTTCTCAATTTCACGAATGCGTCATTCTCGAAGCTTACTGAAACATCCACATATAAAGTAGTGCGTAAGCTTATTGACAATAAGTTATTGTTCCATGCGGGACTTCCTCCGTGGGATCGAATATCGATAGGGTAGGTATGATTTGGAATAATGGTTGGTATTTCGATATGTAGGAGGTAGAATTTGGTCGGATTAGGCTGCTATTATAACGCCATCTGGCATCTCGCGTAAATAAATAGTGTCTGTGGTGTTGGCGATTCTCAAGGCAAATCACGCGCGGGGTCGGCTCGCCGCGGCGTCGCACCACTTTTATTACATTCCCCAAATAAATGTCCTTAACGGAAAGCCTACTTCCGTGCCTACATAACTTGCGCGATACATATTGGTACAGCAGTCTCATATAATGTACCTTACCTAACGGTCCCTTCAAGTTTAAGAAGTATAGTTATGATTTCGTCAGGCATATAAAGAAATTGGTAAGGATAACTTTCTACGTTCATCGTTGTGCACGGTTGTCGCCACAGAAATTCGATATATTCGGTAGAAGGAAAAAGTGTATGTACTACCTCGCGTGCTAAAAAGAAGTGGCGGCCACCTACTTAGAATACCGTTAACTTCAGTTTCCGTCAATGTTATTAGCAGATTTGAAGATCTGATAATAATGGTATAAAATGGTATAATTTGTTCAAATACCACCAAATGAAATGGAAAATTTATGTTTTCCACCACCAAATTGCACTTTTGGCGTCAAACGCCAAGCGAAAAACGTTACACGCTTCTTTGCCATACAAATCGACGACCTATTTCCTTCTATTTCGATATATTTCTGTGGTTGTCGCCATATTTACCCGACTGCGGCGAAGCCCAAAGGAGAGTTATGTGTTTGACCCGTATGTATGTATGTATGTCCGTTCCTGTGTCCGCTCGTAACTACTCACTGAAGTTCGTTAAAATAAACAAAATGGCGGATTTTATGCATTTTTAAAGTGCACCGCGGTCGGGTTTTTTTTTAGTAAAAATATTTAGTTATTGCCATCACAGATTCGACATAATTGGCGAGGAATCTAATTTCATAGTATGAATGCTGTTTGCTTTATACGTGTTTACTTGCTGTGTTTTACTTAGACGCATTAGTAAGTATTACATGCCGAAACTTAAGTAGACATACTAACCCTAAAATGTTTGTGCGCGAATGTTATGCGATCAAACGCATATAAAATCGTAATTTTGTCCAATTTCAAGATAGTACTGAAATAACCCCCCCCCCCCGGAGAGCGATGGGTTTAAGCAAAAGTAGTAGGTACGACAGTATCCCGACATACTTACACGAAAGTAGATAGGTACTAAGTGCATTCCGCATTGGCTTGCTAGGCTGATTTCCTCGCGCCTCCGTATCCCCACCGTGACCCGAATCTTGATCGGCTACCCCCGCTTTATTATCGGATTACCATTACCAACGTTGTCATATTTAAGGCTTTTCATGATTTAACTCCAATCATAAAATTGCAATGTCGTAAGAAATATTCCGGACACCAGTTTCATTCGCAATTCCACGGCGATCCAAAACGTGCTACGCACATGTTATAAGGACTGTTACATTTTGATATAGGTACGACCCACGTAATATACGCTCGATTTTTGCCGCTTACCTCCGTTGTACAGACTGGCACATTATGGCGAGTA
This sequence comes from Eudemis profundana, assembly GCA_947034925.1. Taxonomy (NCBI): domain Eukaryota; kingdom Metazoa; phylum Arthropoda; class Insecta; order Lepidoptera; family Tortricidae; genus Eudemis; species Eudemis profundana. Next base: position 18,631,632 of record OX344798.1, read on the forward strand.
GGCGAATGCAAATTATACGGATAAATCCCTTATCATTATCGACCCCAACAATAACAATGTAGGTACGCTGATTATAGAACATTATTACATTGTAGCTAAATGCATGTACATGAATATTATACTAAATTGTAATATTATCGAGCATTATCGAGGTAGGTAAGTATAGTCTATTTGTATGCGAAAACAAAATAAGCTTATTAAATAAATTTTTGAAAATAGATATTACTTTATCGTGTATCATGCATGACATGATCGGTGTCGGGTGGACCTCACGAATTTTAACTTCAATTGGTACCTCTGTGTTACAGCTTTTATTAAATTCTGTACACTTATCCATACATGTTTCGATGTGGACACATATCAAAGTTGCCCAATTCAACTAAGCTGTTTAATTTGTAATTAGTAATAAAATGCGTGTTTAAAAACGACTTAAGTGGTTGCTGATTCGGGCATCAGGCCCGCACTATATAAATGAAACTAGCGTGCTTATTCCATATTCCTGAAAATTATTGAATCTAAAAGGTACTGTTCCCTTTTCTGATGGCATAATCATACACTTTCTGCTTGTTTAACAGTTTAACAAGGTATACTATAGATAGACATTAAATACATAAGCTTTGATAGAACATACACATACGAGTACAACAAGGCGGGTCCTGGAATATTCCATGCCCTTAGAGTGGTTTGCACCGTTTGTTTGTTTATCGTTTGCTGACTCTTGACCGTGTCTACTCACCGTTATCGAGTCATTATAATATTGTTTACGTTTCGTGTCACTCTGTTGTCACGCTTAAAATCTGTCATTTTTGTAGAACAGTGATAATTTGTTCCACTTATTTGTCGTGATAATTTCATTCTGATTATATGGTTATTCATAGACCAATGTAAATAGAAATATAATTTAACGGTACGGTATTTAATTTTATTTATATAAAATCGACATCAACATAACAAATAACCAGACATAGAAGTTTTTGTGGCAAAAAAGTCAATTAACCAGGGACTTCCTTTCTATATTAAATTTATCGATACCTAAGTGTTTCAACTACTTATTTCGAAGTAATATTTCATAGTAGATATTCAGTTCATCGAATAAAATAGAATTTAACGAAAATTTTGAATCACTACACCCATCGATGTGTTAAAATGATAATATGTAATTTAAGTAATTCATAGACATACTTTTTAGGGATTTTAAAATTCAGATAAACATCGATTTTAGCAACTAAAATTTTATTATTAACGTGTTTCTTACACAAAAACTTCTTTTATTGCTATTCGATCGAATACCATCCAAAATTAAATGAAATTTAGAGTGCCTTGCAATAAAGGCCAATTTAGGTAAATTGCATGACATTGTGTAACATAATAGTATTTTATACTGGATAATAGGTATGCATGCAAGTTGCATATTCATATTATACCTTATCTCATAACTGTCATAAGAAAGTACAATTTATCGATAAATTAATATCGTTGGGAAGTCCATAGGGCAATTTATTCGTGCCACAAAAACTTCGATGTGTGCAAATAAGACATTATAAACAATTTCCAATAATTTTAAATTGCAAACTTAACTACAAAAATACACATTTGAAATATTTCATCTTGGTCTTCTTTACTTTTAGTGTCTCTAGAAAATAAAGTTTGATTTTTTCGAGTGTTTTTCATTTATATCATTGTATATTTGAGAAAAGCACTATACATAGTATACATACCTCGGCGTGAAATGGGGTTGCCAGCCTCGTAACTATCTGGCCTCGCGTTCGCTCGGCCATCTATATGTACTCGGCCGGTAACCCCTCATTTCCCGGCGTCTGTAGTAATGTACTATTTATTACTAGTTATAATATCTGCTAGCAAAACGTTCTCGCTTGACGATTTTTTTATACTCCATCTTCCTGTGTGAATGATTAACGAAGCTTGCCCGCGTGTCGACTGCGGAAGCGGCGAGTCATCGTCCCCGGATCTGCGTTACTTTGTACTTTTATTTTTATGTCGCTATCTATATCGAACTACCTATTTACTCATCAACAACAATGTTACTGTGAGTGGCAAGAAAACTGAAACATTGTATTGTAAAACCGGTAGTGTTATAGGGTCATTAGTCATTACTCATTAGGTACATGACAGGCACCGAATGTCGTATGTCGCTGCTGAAAGTGGTGAAAGTTTGCATTTTCTAAAGAGATATATCTCGAGATAGGTATTTCCTTTTAAGCAAGATGTAATTTTGTGACACTAATTAATTTAATTTTTTTTAATTTTGTGGCAATAATCTCGATAATCTTTTAACTTGTTAAGTTGTTTGAATAACCTCACGAAACGGCCGACGTAAGCGATGTAAACACGAATGACAGCAATTTGTACGGGGAAAGGATTTATTTATCTTGCGAGTTAATGCCGCGTTGTTTATCTGGGCTGGTGAAAGGAGAAATATTTACATCGTCTGTTTCCATTACGACGAAATCAGATTGCAATCCCATCAGAAGGGGGACGGTGGCGACAGAAGCGCCGCGCGCGCCATAAATACTGTTTACGGTCGTTTTATCGACAGTCAATTATCAAAATGGACACAACATAACAGAGTTCGTAAACATGACGCACGTGGCTATGGAGGCTGAGGCCCTGCTTCCTCTATCTTCCTCCTTACTAACGTTACTCTCTAATATATCGCATGTTGAGAACGAAACTGCACAAAGTAGCTAACGAAATAGACGCGGGCCGCACTTTGTTAATAATTTGTAATTTTATGCAATTGTGAATATAGCGACCATTACATACAAAATAGCCAGGGAAGCTCGCGGGCCGCAAGTGAGTGGTTCATAGTTAAATGAGCATCCGCTGCTAGCGTGTAAGAACAGTTTGAATTAGCATTGTTAACGAACGATGTGAATGAACAGCGACAACGGGCTCGGGCGCTCCAGCAGCACCGCGCACCATGTGAGGCGGCCATTGATATCTTCCTTCATTCAGACGCCGGAAACATAAATCAGTGTAGCGTGACGCATTGGCCTTCAAGGCGGTTACGCGACCCGGGATTACCTACGAATATCCCTCATAAGCTATTGCATCCTTGCTAAATTGTATGTTAATGCAAAAAGTTTGCATTTGTCCTTGTTTCGCGCCGCAATGGAGCAACTGAGTTTGTTTTGCAAGCTCATTTTCATCAGTTTCCGACAGATCAACTTAAAAAATCGGATATCCTAACACTGCAAATGCACTGTCAGTACCTAAAACAGAAGACACTTTGACAAACTTGTTCTGCTTCTAGGTTACTGAGTCAAAGAGTGACAGTGCAGCATTTAAGAAAAAAAATTCTTGATAAGTATTGTCACTGACACTATAGAAGGTTAACCAGGCGGACAGAAACAAGTCGTCTTATGAGAATAATTTTACGCTTAAAAATGTTCAGTAGGTATGTATAAAGCGCCCGCATCGTGTTCGCTGGGTAGATTCGCGCCAGAATGCATCTATTGAGAAACTAATCGCGAAACAACAATTCGGATGTAATACTTACCCGTTCTGGATGTTCAGCAATGCACATTACCGTTTCACGATCTTGATGCCGGTAGTTAGACTTAGGTGGATTTAGGTGGTGGTGAATTTAACTAATTTAAAATATGGCCAATTAAAATTTTATAAATACGGACTAGATAATAAGATTAATAAACTTTTTGAATTTTCAACGCAGTCATATATGGGATATCAGCGGAATTTTTAAGGATGCACGTGTATATCCAGTTTTTAGCTATTTAGTCACAATACTGGGATGCCCATTTTTGTCTATGTTAAAACTTTATTAAAATATCTTCACCTGTCATCATATTCTTCCATAATTTTCGTTTATTCACAATCTGTTGCAGATGATTTGGCAAAAGTTCCGCTACTTTTGATGTGTATTCTCAAATTAAGCAACATTGTATTTCTTATAATGTTGTTTACTAGAGTGTTAAACATAATAGTTGTGTTATTGTTCTATGGCGCTCTCGTAGTAGGCCGCGCGTATAGCATCACGCTGCAGCCGAGCCGCCGGCGCCGACTCACGCAACTCCGGCGCAGCTCTATTTCCGACGCAGTGACTCACTGCACTTTCACTGCAGATAGAACTGCTGTCTACTAAGCATTGTAAACGTTGCGATATCAATGACGGTTGGCTGCGTTTTAAGAATACCTTACTTTCAACGTAATAAGATCAGTGCTGGATTTTGGGCACTTGTAGATTGCCTTAAGGTGGATTTAGACCAAACGAATTCTAACACATTCTAACCCCACTCTACCAAATTCTTTGTGTACACACAAAGAATTTGGTAGAGTGTTGAGTTACACATTATCTTGGCAAAGGAGCATGCTTCACCTTTGTGATTTATTTTAATGTGGTGACTACCTATTTATACAGTATTATTATGTATGTATATATTTACTTTATTTTACATAAACATAGGTTACAAATATAGTTAAAACAAATAAAACCAGTACAAAGGCGAACTTATTCCTAAAATGGTTTTTATCTTGTCAGCCTTTGAGCGATCGAGCGACAAAGTGAAGAAAATAGACAAACACCAAATACAGAAATGATAAAAATAAGTAAACAATATCTATTATATAAATACAATTACATATTACTATTGATATGTGTTATTGAAGTGGGTTTGATGTGACCTCGTCAACTCGAGGAAAACAACAGCGCAGTTCATTCATAAATACTATACTTATAAGAAACATATTGTACTCATAATTGGATGATTACAATATAGTACTACAGTACCTACGCGTTGCATAAACAAGGAAAATCAATTACAAACAGACAGACACGTGGGGCTCCTACAATGGCGGACACAATGCCGACACATTGGTGACGTTATTCTAGTAAGCGTTGTTCGAAGTAAAACGATAAACAACACGTGTGAAATAGAGTGTCATACTTTCTGGCGGTGACATGGTATCGTAGCGAATTCAAAATAGCATCAAAATTAAATGTACGAAAAATGTACTAAATTGTACGCTAATTAAAAAAAATTGTACTACTTACTTACACATACTTACAACGATTAACCTGCCACCGCTAGGAAGGATACTTTCTGGCCGGCGCTATCTATTTCACTATGTTGCCGTCGAGTTTTCGACTTTCTTACTTAACTTAAATGATGTTTTAATATCGTTCCGAACCCTCCCCTTAATTACCCGTTTAGGGGTAAAATTCATTTTTCTCAGGGGTAATACTCATATGAAGTCGTTTTTCTTTGAGTACTTTCATGTAATTGCCTGTATTATCAATTTTTTGGAGGGGTAACAACATAAATTTCGATGGGGCCTGTGCTGTGGGTCATGAAGTAATAAAGGTTAGGAACCACTGGTCTAATCTGTGAGTTCGCGTTGAAATATATGTCGTTTGACACAAACGGTCAGTTTTGTGACGATGTCGATATTGTATTCACACTGCTCAGCGAAACTCTTGTTATAACTAGGGATGTAACGATACACAGTTTTGCCGATACGATACCGATACCGATACATAGTAGTTAATATCGGCGATACCGATACCGATACCGATATCTTAGCTTAATAATGAAGTATGAACTTCAGATATTTTTATGTCCTTATTATAACTAATGGCAATGACTACTGGCTATATTTACCAAAGAGTCAACCTTGAAAGTGTAAAGTAAAAATAATAAATTGTCAACTCAAAATTCATTTTTTTTTAATTAAGAACCAAAGATTTAATTAACATATTGCACAAGGTAATAGAATAGACCAGTACATAAATTAAGTCAGAAGTTGAAATTATTTTTTGCAGATTTTTTTTCATACAGCAAATTCTTCAAATATCGGTTGTATAATATCGGCGATACCGATATATCGGTGATACCGATATATCGGCCGATATATCGGTATCGGTATCGTTACATCCCTAGTTATAACCCTCAAATTTTGAGCATTTTATACTTTTTCCTCAGAAAGTAAGTATCGAAGCATCTATAGCAGAAGTTTCCCAATCTTTTTTAGCCCGTGGCGCACTTACAAGTTTAGTACTTCGTCGCCACTGGCACCCGCGAATATTTGTGGTTTTAGTTTAAATAATAATAGAGGATCGACTCACGGCGCCCCTCTTTTCTTTCTACGGCGCACCAGGGCGCCGTGGCGCACACTTTGGGAACCCCTGATCTGTAGAACTCGATTCCCGCCAGTTCGGGTTGCTCAATAGGGAGCATTTCAGGAACAAATCAGACCGCTTTATTTCGGGAATATCTGTTGCAACTGCAATTTATATAAGTCTGACGTATGTAATGTAAAGATACTATAATGCTCTACGTAGCGTAGGTTCCCGCGTAATCGTCGAGTGCAGAATGCTCTGACGCGACGTGCATCGTTGCGGTGCATCGTACGCCAGTCGCCGCGGTGTGTGGCGCGCACTGCTGTGACGCAACCTGTTTACCCGCGCCGCTCCGAGCGCCGCGCCCGACCTCAATGGCTGTAATTTTACAAAATTATCGTAAAACGTAAATGACGCGCATTCCAGTCTCCCCGTACTGCGAAACCTTACAATTATTCCCTCGTCGTACATTCACAAAACGCTTTGTCACAACTGCGTAGTATGGACGGCGTTCATTAAAAATACGAAACTCCCAAGAGGTTGTTTTGTTTTCTCAATTTATTAATTTACGAGCAAGGTGTAATATACGTACCTTATATTATATTTAAACAGATATCTTATCTAAACATTAGGATTTATTGCATTGATTTACGACACGGTTTTCCACTCGTGTGACAGGATCGAAACGTTGTTTGGGGTGGAGCGAGGGACTTTTAAAGCACATTTGAAGTGCATAGTATTGTTTCGTGGAATGGCGCGGTTTCACTGCGGTGTCGTGGTAGGGGTCGGGAGGAGGGAGTAGGGGAGGAGGTTGTAGTAGCGGCGTAGTAAGCACAGCGCGTTCAATATATTTTGTTGGTAAATGTAGAATAGTGATGTCCTGTAACTTTATTTTGTTTTTGAATTGGCCGTTTTATGGATGTCAGTTTTTACACGCCAGGATTAGGGAGGCATAATATTCTAAAAGATAACCTCGACAACAAATTGGTTGGCAGTAATAACAGTAAAACTGATTGCAATCTGCTAAATGCTCAATAAAACATTGTCGTCTATAATTCGTTCCTCGATAACTGCTTGGTTATGTCTATAACAACTTTTATTAATCAATTAGTGAAGTTAAAGGATAAACTTTTTCATTACGAGTTGTTTATTATTGTGCGTAGCACACTGCGCGATGACGCAATCCTTATGCGGTTAATGTGAATGAATTATAGGTTGTAACTACTTGCAGTTGGATTCAACTGAATGGATCTCATGCTAGTGAATGACATGAACTTAAGTCAATACATTTTTTTAAAGATTTAACTTCTTTGTTATACCTACTTAAATTTTTACTTAACTTTACTTTAATAAGTAGTTTTACTTTATTTAAGTTACTTTAATGGTTGTTTAATATTTCTGCTATTCTCTATTCATCGACTCTATAACCGACTTCAAACCAATCTATTCAATTAAAAATTAGGGATGTAACGATACACAATTTTGCCGATACGATACCGATACCGATATATAGTAGTTAATATCGGCGATACCGATACCGATACCGATATCTTAGCTTAATAATGAAGTATGAACTTCAGATATGTTTATGTCCTTATTATAACTAATGGTAATGACTACTGGCTATATTTACCAGAGAGTCAACCTTGAAAGTGTAAAGTAAAAATAATAAATTGTCAACTCAAAATTCATTTTTTTTTTTATTAAGAACCAAAGATTTAATTAACATAGTAATTATCATTGCACAAGGTAATAGAATAGACCAGTACATAAATTAAGTCAGAAATTGAAATTATTTTTTGCAGATTCTTTTTCATACAGCAAATTCTTCAAATATCGGTTGTATAATATCGGCGATACCGATATATCGGCGATACCGATATATCGGCCGATATATCGGTATCGGTATCGGTATCGTTACATCCCTATTAAAAATACAAGAGTAAATACTTTGTAAAAATGTAAAAGTTGTTAAACTGTACTATAAAAATATCGGTGATCACTCAAATTTGTCAATTTTCCACGTAGATAGGTATTTCTGACATTCTGAGAACTGCTTTATTACGGGTCAGCTATTGCAAGTAGTTAATCAATATATTTAAAGAGTTTCATAACAAATGGACTGTTAAACTTAACTCTTTATTGGTAGCAAACACGGGAAAGCGCCAAGGTATATGAATATTGACTTCAGCAGCGATAGTCATCAATAGACACATCACTAGTCTGCACAGGAGTACAATAACATTCCTAAGTCTATAAATAACCATTGGGCCGAAGGTTCGCGGGGAGCGGTGCGGGACGCGGCTATGCGGCAGAGTGCATTTGCATTGCATCGTAGGCAATGCACCGAGTGGACTCCCCCGCCTGCACTTGCTCTGCCCCCCGCGGCCCTACAGTCTGTTTATCACAGAATTACTACGGATAGCAGCGGGAAAGAGATGCACCTATGCGCACCGCGTATTGTTGTCTCTGGCCTCTTTTAACTGTGTTGATTCTGGATATCGCTTGCGTCTAGATCGCGTCTGTTTGATAATCTCACTACTACGTACTCATACTCACTACTTGTTTACAATTAGATATCATGTCATCAATAGTCATTCATAATGGGGAAATCTGAAGTGAATGTACTGATAATTATATTTGCTTAGAAACGTTATGCGGTCAAATGTGTTGATATAACCATAATACAATGTAATTATGTAATAGGTACAAGATAATACTTATATAAAAAGTTGCGACAACCTTTTCGAGTTTTCTCAGAATAAACAACGATAGTACATTGAGTGTAGGTAAAAATGTAAAGTACATTTATGTAGGTACATACGTCTCTTCATGTAACCTCATGCAGGACGCAAATATTTGCTTTGCTTTGTTGGCTTTAAATATTGAGATGAAAGGACATACAAGGGCTATTCTTCAGAAATACCTATGTCGGCGGTCACCTCATTCATCTGGCCCTTTTTCATACTAAATGTATGGAGACAGATGAATGAGTCGCAGACATATTTCTGAAGAATAGCCCACAAAATATGGAGTAATAAAATCAGATTATTTGAAAATGGTGAAAGTTCATTTCAGCGTTCAAGCATGGTTCGACCATTTGTTTGTTTACTTTGCAAACGCCATTTTGTCGGACAGCGGCTGGCGCGGCCCACGACGCATGCGCAGTGGCCAGCCTGCGTACTGCGTAGCCATGCTTCAGGATCCGGAACGGAACTACGCAGTTATAGGACCTTACATCCCGCCCCATGTCTTCGCCCCGTTATGGATATTTATAACGCATAACAACGCCTAATAACACTGATATGGGTAACATGAACCTAGTAATTCTCATGCCGTACACGCCTTCACGCGTTTATTGGATGTTTACATAGCTTTGGGGTTTGGTTTTATATTAGCTATTAAAGTAGGTAAATATATGAAATGCCTTGAAAATAAATATACCTATGACCTGCGTAATGTCTTTATCACATGGGTGTAGGTACTTTGGGGGTATTAAAAATATTTTTAATTGGTAAAGACCAACTAAGACGATATTGAAGTAAATACATAGTAAATACAAGTATCCCATCACATAACACTAATTAATATTACAAATGTGCAAGTTTGTGAAAATGTTTGGATGTTTGCAGGTTTGGATGTTAGGATGTCTGTTACTAAATAACGCACCAACAAACTAAATAAACTAAAGTCGGTATAATAAATAATTATAAACATATAACTTTCCCTATGACAGTTCCGTTGCGTTCTGTCAGGTCTTGTTCTAGTGTCGGATTTAAGTAGTAGATGCCTTGAAAACGTTTACAAAACAAACTGATTGAGCTAAGTTGTCACCTAAGCATCTTTAAGGTAGCAATGCCTTATTAGGTAAATTATGTGTATGATTCTGAAATGAATTCGAATAATAGACGTATTACATGGAAATAAAATAACCTTCGCTCTTTGCGTTGTAGTCATCGAAATTTTGCGTGGGCCTTGCATTGCGAAATGCCAGTCTAATTAAATGAGTCAAGAACAATAAGGAGCTTGCCCCTATGTGGTCCTGCGAGTCGCCTGCCGCGTTCATTACCCTGCCAGTGGGAGGCCATTAGTAACAAATAACAGCTCGTTCGCAAAAACAATAACAAATTAATCACTCTTAATTGAGGAATGTTGTGACGAGTGAGATAACGATTGAGCTATAGAATATGCTAGACAAATTGGTGCAATAGCGATGGCGGCCTAGGTTCACTAATTTTACCTGTTCTGTTCACAATTCACATTTCTACTGTTGTACTATTTTGTCCTTTACTTACAAGGGTAGATCGAGAATCTAAATTACGATTATTGATACAAAGACCAAACATACAAAATACATAGGTACATTGCAAAATTAAACGTGGCCTACTGGGGAAGCCAGATTTGAACCAATTTCTCTGTCCTGCCGGGACAGCGTGCTGACCATTACACCATCTGGCCACTTTCGATGTATTTACGCTTTTTTATTTAAAATGTCCTCTTAACTAGCAGTTAACAGGTCGTCACAAAACTGGCGATTAGTGTCAAACTCCATATATTTCGTCACAGTTGACAGGTTAGACTGTATTTAAACATAGCTTAAGTTTCGCCTAACTGTACATTTTAAAATAAAAATGCCCATTTGTACACCGTGACTAACGATATTTGTATCTTTATCGTTTTAAAGGCTTTTTGCCTTGCCCCACTTTAGGAGATGTGTACGCACTTGCCCCCATTGAAACTCCTCAGCAGTGTCAACTTAGCGAGAGATATGGCGCTTTTTAATTAATGTGTTTGTTGAATCAATATATCTATTGGAAATATTTTGATTCAAATATATTGAAAAAGTAAACTAATTATTATTTGGTCTAAATGTTTAATTACTGCGTTAAGTCCTCTTTTGATTGGACTCCTCGGACATGGTGGAAACGTTTAAGAACATAGATTAAGCTATTAAACTATAATTGAAAAAAAAAAAAAAACACCGCGGACGGTTTATTAGACTAGATTAATTGTATGATTGAATCAAGCGTGAGCCGCTGTGTCATTAAGAAATAATACGATACAATCACGCAATAGCTTGATAAATAAGTGCCAATTGGAGTAGAAAAACAATAAACAGTTAGATCAGCAGCGCCGAACAACAACGCCATTAAAACCTAGAACTCGGTTTGCACGTGCAATGGCTATTTTGTCGATTAGCGACTATTAATAGTTGTTTACCAGCTCGACGGAGGATAACAAGTTGCATGCTTCTGTGCACTTTGCAGCAATGCAGATTGATTTTCTAAGGTATAAAAGTAAAGTAGTATAAGGTATACCTATAAAGTACAGCGTCAAAACTAAAGTTTCCAGTATACGTAATTTAGAGGACTAACCGACATCGTCATTTGTACGAGTAGATATTTAATTTCTGCTGCCTACTAAACAGTGATTCTTTTTCGGCGGTTTTTATTTCAATATTTAATCCAATCCCAACATATCAAGGTTAGGTCTAACAAATTTGAGTAAGTGGCAGATTATTTATATTTTAGTGCTCTAATTTGATATAGTTAAGTTGTTAACTTTAGTGCTTTCAATTGCAAAACATTAAAAGCCTTTCAAAGCCATCTCTTTATAAATTTCAACTCCAAAACATCCATTTCCTCCCGAATTCGATGAACTCAACATTGTAAAGGTTTAAAGTTAGCCCGGCCGGCATTCTCACTATAATAGTACATTGTGTATCAAGGGCGGTAAGTAAGGAATTACAAACGAGTGTTTGTTACAAGGCCGAGACGAAGCCGAGGGCTTTAATAACACCAGTTTGTAATTGCTTTACCGCCCGTGGCACACACAATGTTTTTCATCACACTTGTGAGGAAATCTAATTAAAATAACCTTACTTAACCTAAATAAAATTGTAAAACTGACAGTGACATTAGTGACATATCCATAGACAATGCGAAAGTCAAGACACGTTCGGAACCCATAACGGTAAAGACCTAAAACGGTTGATTTTATATTTGCAAAATACTGAAATACACTATTTAAACATTAAATTAATGTAACAGAAATATGTGTTTATATGTATTTGCAATAACAGTTCTCTTTAAATAAATATTTCAGTGATAAAAGTTAAAAAAGTAAATTGACATTTCCTTTGAACACGACAAATAAGAGTAAAACAAAACCATCGTTTCAAATTTAAAAAGACGCCCTAGGACGTAATAGGTCATTTACGGCCCGCAGAACCTACGTGTAATGACACCATTTTCGAGCAAGTGTGATGAAAAATATTTTTGTTTATTGTTGCAGTATGTCAATCATTGGACATCAGGAACTATCCGGAGCAGCTCCAGCGGCTGAAAGGATGCCGCGTGATCGAGGGCCAGCTCAGCATCGTCCTGATGGAGCGCGCCACGCCCGAGTCTTACTCGAACATGAGTTTCCCAGATCTCAGGGAGGTCACCGGTTATATCCAGATATATAGGTGAGACTCTTGTTTAATAGTGCATTACACAACGTGGTAAAACAAAGAAAGGCCGATATCGCAGATGTTTGCGGCCCGAGCAGCGAGCGAAGGACGTAAATATGCGATCGAGGGCGTGTTCTGTTCTGTACATCATTTTATGGCTACCTCTTTTGGAGAGCCAACACTCCGTCTTCTGCGTGTGAAGTGTATTTACTTTCTATAAGACACGTATCTAATTCTAGATCTATTTGTGACTGAAGGTGAGATTATTTAGGAACTATCTCTTGATATGTTAGAGATTTTGGTTCTGCGAGAGAAATTTTAGGAGTATCCAATTAATATTACATTATAAATGTGAAGGCTTGTGAAGATGTTCAGGTTTTCAGAGGTTTGGGTGTTTGGATGTTTGTTATATATTAAATAACGCGGTAGCAATTGAATGGATTGAAATGAAATTTGGCATACAAGTAGACCATATTCTGGATTAAAACTAGGGATGTAACGATACACAGTTTTGCCGATACGATACCGATACCGATATATAGTAGTTAATATCGGCGATACCGATACCGATACCGATATCTTAGCTTAATAATGAAGTATGAACTTCAGATATTTTTATGTCCTTATTATAACTAATGGCAATGACTACTGGTTATATTTACCAGAGAGTCAACCTTGAAAGTGTAAAGTAAAAATAATAAATTGTCAACTCAAAATTCTTTTTTTTATTAAGAACCAAAGATTTAATTAACATAGTAATTATCATTGCACAAGGTAATAGAATAGACCAATACATAAATTAAGTCAGAAATTGAAATTACTTTTTGCAGAGTTTTTTTCATACAGCAAATTCTTCAAATATCGGTTGTATAATATCGGCGATACCGATATATCGGTATCGGTATCGTTACATCCCTAATTAAAACATAGGATAGGTACTTTATATCCCGGTAAAGAGTTCCCGTGGGATAATATCGGGAAATAACGCAGGTAAAGCCACGGGTAAATACTTGTTTAATATAATTTGAACCTAGTGAGGTCAGTGGGCTGCAGACTTTCTCTTTAATCCGGCATACTTTCCTGTAGCCGACACGTTTGGCTTAGTGGGAGTGACACCGCCTATGAAGCTAAAGGTCCCGGGTTCAAATCCTGGTATGGGCAAATATTTGTGTGATGAACACGAATATTTGTTTCTGAGTCATGGACGTTTTCTATCTATTTATACATGTATTTATCTATATAAGTATTTATATCGTCGTCTAGTACATAGAAGTACCCATAGTACAAGCATTGCTTAGTTTGGGACTAGGTTGAGTTTGAAAGATTGTCCCCTAATATTTATTTGTTTTTATTTATTTTATATCCATCGTCTTTTATCCATTAAGTACCTACAATGATCGTTTTTGTTGACATTTATATCCTTGTTTCCAGAATGAAGGGGATCCGCAACCTCGGTGACCTCTTCCCGAACCTGTCTGTCGTCCGCGGGATGCAGCTCTTCAAAGAATACTCTGTCGTTATCTTTGATAATGAGAACCTAGTGGTAATTATTCCTGTATACCAGCGGTCGGCAACGTGCGGCTCGCGGGCCGCATTCGGCCCTTGAACCGCTCACTTGCGGCCCTATATTCCGGTCTGTATTGCCGTCGCTTTATTCCGAATACTATAAAATCACAAATGGTTAAGAGGAAACAGGATGGCAGTTTTTCCATACAAACGTAGTCCCCTGTTTCCTCCCTGGTTAATGCCAGTAGAGCAATAATTTTTTGTCCAAAAATCTATGGCTACAATTGATATGTTCCTATGTTTTCCTTTTTACGATAAATTGATTCTCAAAAGAGATATTAACCTTCAAAAACCTAAAAAAATGCCAGATTTTCCGCTGTGTTCACACATCCAGAAAACAAATTTGACTAGATTATTAAAAAAAGGAAAACATAGGAACACGGCCAAAGCCTTTTTTTAATGTTTAATGAAAAAAATTGTTGAATAGGTTAAGTTTTGGGGATGAAATCAGGGGACTACGAAACGTTGTTTTCATGAAATTTTAAAAGGTATTTTCGGACCAAGCTGCAGTTATCTCTATCGCGCTCTGCGGGGGAAAGGCGGGCAGTGCGGGACAGCGACACATTTTACAAATACCTAATTTTCAATTCTCTCGGCCTTACTATTTCCTCTTAACAAAATGCGGCCCGCGTCAATTCCTTAGCTACTATATGGCCCTTGGCTGCTAAGCGGTTGCCGACCGCTGTTGTATATAGTAATTGTCCGTTCAACTGGGCTAATGCTGTTAACGAATACAATGCCATTGAGAGGTAAACCACAAATTAGGATAACGAGAATATAGTGTCAAAAAAGTATAACTGCCTTGAAAGATCATTAGATTTTAGATTCTATTTACTAGACAGTAAAGTGTAAATGCAGTTATAGATAACTGCGATCTTAATTTGTTTTGCATTTCACATTCGCCCGACAGTCTGCAAATGCGTATTCCGTAGAGAAAAGACTTAGAGATACTATGAGCTTTCAACGGATTATCGGTTCTATGACCGTAATCATAAGGCGGCAAATGCTTTCAAACAAAAAAATAATAATGCGTTTTGCTTTTACAGATTCAGCGGGGAGCCAGGTAGACCGCCCGGGTTTACTCATGTTACGCATTGTTATTTTTTTTTGTGGTATTGTATTCTCTCAATGGCATTGTTCGCTCAATGGCATTGTATTCGTTAACAGCATTAGCCCAGTTGAACGGACAATTACTATACTATACGATACGACCCCACGACGGATGGTTTGCCGCTGTCACGATGGGTTCGTATTGTTTGGTGGAAATTTCAGTTCAGCGATTGTTGTAGATGTATTAATAAAAAGCAAGCTTGCAAGTTTTTAATTTTTTTATACTTATACCATGCTATTCAAGGGAACGGGTGTAACAATGTTTTCTGTGAGCACCTCTTTGTCTGAAATATACCTACAGGTGTTGGTACTAGCACTTATCTAAAATAAAGAATCATTACTGACGCTGATGTTCGTATAAAAAAAAATAGCCCCGCTTCTTAAATATTGTTTCGGAAATCCATCAATAAAATTTACCTTTATGAATAGCATGGGGTAGGATGGCGTTATTGTTTTCATTTGAACCAATCTACCGTTAGTATTACAAATAACCATTAACAAATTTTCTTAAAGGGTTATTAGGGCAGTATTTTCTATTAAAAGTGCAGTTGGGCATTTCTCCAGAAATATGTCTGCGGTCACCTCATTCATCTGGCCCTTTTTCATACTAAATGTATGGAGACAGATGAATGAGTTGCAGACATATTTCTGGAGAAATGCCCAGTTGTTTTTCCTAAACCACCGTTCCTGTAAATGTTAGATGCCCCAAGAACCTTAAAATTCAGGATTTATAACGATTATTAAGACAAATGTTACTATGTAAATATTTTTTGTAGGAAAATACCTATTACGAATTCTCGCTATCGACACACCAAATTGATAAAGGTTAACCTACTGTTGCTTGGGGAATCCCACAGCGCAGTTTTGTTATTGTCCCGACCGCAAGGGACGTTAATTAACTTTTCATCACACTTGCTCGAAAATGGTTCTTTACACGTCGGTTTTGCGGGCCGTAAATGACCTATTACGCCCTAGGGCGTAATGGTTTTCTTTTTAAATTTGAAACGCTGTTTCTGTTTTACTCTTATTTGTCATGGTCAAAGGAAACACCAACTTACTTTTATCACTGAAATATTTATTTAAAGATAACTGTTATTGCAAATACATTTAAACACATATTTGTTTAAATAGTGTATTTCAGTATTTTGCAAATATAAAATGAACCATTTTAGGTCTTTACCGCTATGGTTTCCGAACGTGACTTGACTTTCGCATTGTCTATGACATATGTCACTAATGTCACTTTGATGTTTTAATATTTTCTTGTCATACTGGGACGATTAGTAAGGTTATATTATTAAGATTTCCTCATAAGTGTGATGAAAAACATTGTGTGTGCTACGGGCGGTAAAGGAATTACAAACACGTGTTATTAAAGCTCTCGGTTTCATCTCGGGCTTATAACAAACACTCGTTTATAATTCCTTACTTACCGCCCTAGATACACAATGTACTAATGTGCCATTCCTGTCTGAGTCATGTGATATGATAAGCTTAAAACAAATATTTTTGACAGTCTCTGGGACTGCGGTCGCTGACGCACATAGAGCGAGGAGCGGTCCGGATCCAGCACAACGACCGGCTCTGCTACACCAACACCATCGACTGGTCGAAGATCAACGTCGAGAAAGCCGATAATAACGTCATCAAGGTGAGAATTGGCATATTACCGCATTCGGTGACGCTGACAGTACGTTCACAGGTACAAAACAGAAAAAACAGTAGAAGTGTAAAGTGGGCGTGTTACGCGATTCGCACCATAAGGGTTCCTTTTTTACCATTTTGGTACGGAACCCTAAAAAGAAAAGATCGCTCCACCCTACCGTATAACTTGTCATCGGCAAGCTGTTCATTCCCGTTTCCTTGAGTCACTACTCAGGCATCGGAAATTCAAATTAGGGATGTAACGATACATAGTTTTGCCGATACGATGCCGATACCGATATATTGTAGTAAATATGGGCGATACCGATACCGATATCTTAGCTAAATAATGAAGTATGAACTTCAGATATTTGGATGTCCTTATTATACCTAAAACTTGGCTATATTTAACAGAGAGTCAAATTTGAAAGTGTAAAGTAAAAATATTAGGAAAATATAGATTGTTAACTCAAAATTCAAATTTATTTCTTAAAAAGAACCAAAGGTTTAATTAACATAGTAATTGTCATTGCACAAGGTATTAGACCAATACATAAAATAAGTCAGTAATTGAAATTACTTTTTGCAGATTTTTTTTCATACAGCAAATTCTTTTCGCGTTCTTCAAATATCGGTTGTATATTATCGGCGATACGATCGATCGATCGGTGATACCGATATATCGGTATCGGTATCGTTACATCCCTAATTCAGATGCTTTTATACCTAAAGTTGGCAAGATCTCGGAAAAAGTTAAGCAAATATGGAATCGGCTTCTTAAAATGTTGATTTTAATAATGTAGATTCCTAGATTCCGCGATTGTACAAAACCTTACGATTATGTAGTACCTCGCAAATAATGTTTAGGTTTTGGCTATTTTAACCCGACTTGAAAAAACGGGTACATAGAAAATAACTTCAAATAAGTAGTTCATTTCAATACTCAAATAGGTAGTATGCGTTTATTACAATTTAATAATAATAATTTAATTTAGAAATTCCGGGAAATTTAATTATAAAATTAAATTGAGTTCGCCTCCACACTAATCAACACCGACACCGACGCACAGTGGCCCGAAACGGCAATTTCCATCTCGAAAATGGTTTGGACGAAAGTCGTGGTTTTGATATAATTTTGATAGTTCTACATTCTATGATAACAGGCCTACCTCATATTATAGCGAAAAATAATATTATTAAGTTTTACCGACCATAAATTGCACTGAAACATTGAACGTCGATAATTTCATAGTTACCGGACTATTGCTTCGTGAAGTTTACCTTCTGATATTTTTTAAGTTTTTAAGACTGAATAAGATCTCTAGTTTGCTATAACGGTATAGTTTTACAGAAAAAAATTATGAGTATTTTTTTATTAATTTTCAAGTGTTCCTATGAAAAAAATCTATATGTTTTAATTTCAAATGGAGGTTTCTTTGTTGCCGAAAGCTGCCGATGTCGAGTTATTATAATTTTTGGAATCCTTAACTATTCAATAATCCAAGGAAATAAAAAAAAAAGTCATTATTGCGCCATTTCGAGCTAGAAACAAAAATGTCAGCCGAGGGAAAAAGTATATTTCCTAAACTAACCATTATTTTTACTTATACCTATTCATGGAACTATTTCACGTATGTGTATTGTTATGTTCGATATATTAGTGTAATCAGACGTTGTTTTTTCATATATAGGTAGGCCCACCCGAACAGTTCGAAACTATTTTCCCCGTAACAAAAAATGCAAAAGCGTTCAAATCCAAAGCGTTGGAACCGTCTGCGCAATCGCTTAGCCCTGTCCTTTGTATAGGTACGTCAATGGCCAAAGCATATTACTTTCTAAGGAGGCTACGGGTCTGTTACGTTTTCATAGATAATATTAATAGGTGTAAATTATTCCGAAAACTTCGCCAGTTTCTTTCTAAAACGTCTTATGTAAAATATCTTGTTCTGTATTTTTTCTTATTCGTAAGCCGTGAAAAAGAGACACATAAATAAAAAAATCTAGCTAATAAATACAGCAATTGCTGCGATAAGCTCTATCTTACAGCACGTGGGATCTAAATTCCAATGCCATTCGTCTGAGTCAGCAAAAAACTCAATGACCTGCCTTTCAGCTATATCTTGTTTGTTACGGACGGAACTGCTTCGTAAGTAGGTATTGAGTATGATATTTATAACCTTAAAAAAGAAACGGTGATGAAACAGTACAACCTTAAACAGTATGAACATAGCAATGATTACTTTATAAGGGGTGTCCGGACTTAGTGTTCGTAGAAATTAGTCTCAATGTCAGTCTCGTCGCGTTTCTAGTAGGTAGCTTTATAGCTACCTAATCGAATGCCCTATCGAGGACGGCACGTTTTGCCTGCAAGTAAGTCCTTATAGTTCAGCTAAGCTCCGTGATTGTAGCCTGTAGCTAAATTTACCTATGTTTTCCCAAGGTTAGCGCAAAAGGCCGACTTTCGTGGTCACGATACGCCACAACAAGCGTTGACCTTTTAATGAATGACTGGAAGTTTTATAAAAACCATCACACACATACCAAACAATCAACAATTTCAGGCAAGTATTCCATCTAATTTCATCATTGTTGTCATGCAAACGCATTTAAAAGGACCAATAATGCGTGCGTGAGCGCTTATGTGGTCAATAATTGATTGTGGCCTTAAGAAATTGGATACGTTTCCAATCCGGATTATGACAAAAGTGTTGTTAATTTCAGTCAATTCTGAAGCCTACCTTACCTACCTATATGATAGTTTTGTTTGAATTAAGGGATCTAACGAGGATGATATTTGATTTTATGCGTGTAATGAAATATCAGTGCAAAAAATGCGATTTTTGTTAGATTTTTGGTAAGTTGGCAGTATTTCTCGAAATTAATAAAGTAAATGTAGACTGCGTGCTGTTAGATTGTAATTCTGAACAAGATGTTAACACCCAAAAAATATCAAGTCTTATCTTGAATCATACTCAAAATAGCCTATTAGACTAAGCTCCCAGGTAGGGATTGCAATCCGGTCCGGCGGATCCGGTAATCCGGCCGGATCCGGTGCTTTTTGAGGGCTACCGGATTCGGTAAAAAATCGCCGGATCCGGTCCGGATCCGGTAGGCGCAAAAAGACTGAAGATACACCACAACAGACTTACATACGGAAATAAAAATAAACATTCCCATACATATATGAACAATTGGACACATTGAACGCTGGACAGCTTCGTATTTATTTTATTAGTTTGGATAAAACTCGCTTATTGCTCGCGTGAGCGTTCAGCTCCGCTTTCAGCCTTCTACGTAAGTTTGCACGTTCGCGGGTTTTGATTTAGAGCCTAGACGCGATGACTGCATATGAAGTAAAAAGACTCAAAGGAGAGTATTTGACTCTTCTGCATAATTATTTAAAGACAATAAAACCTACTAGCGTCAAGGCTGAGAGGGTCAGCTTCTGGTTACATATGTAGCTCTCTAAGAAGTAGATTGGGCGACGATACAATAAATACAATCTGTTTTCTGACGATCATTCTTTCAAAATCAAGAACGCTGATAGTAATTAGGTGACATGATTAGTTAGAAAAAAACTCAAGAGTCAATATGATCTGATCTATTAATCTTCAAAGAACGATGTCTTTCTTATTTTTCTTTTAATTTCTTTGAGACGTTGTTTTTAATGCATGCACAATTTTGTTTAATGGCCAAAGCAGAAAAATATTTCCTGTAATGAAAATATTGTTTTATTTTTAATATAGAATATTTACTTTTGTTATTTTTATTATGTGCGCATGTGTAGGTAGCCTACACCGTGAATATTATATTTCAAAAAGTTTAGGGGCACTATTTTTTTTTACCTAGGTGTCTCGTCTGTACTATTTGGGTACTATTTATTGGTAGCTTCAGATTCTGGAAATCTTTACAGTGTACACACCATTTTGACGGTCACGCAGTGCATAATAATAATAATAAATTGCCTTAACCGGCCGTCCAGAGTGGAGTCGCGAGAGCTATATGCTCCAGGCGTGGAAGTGATAAAAGGCATAACGCCGCGAGTACCCTCGGAGAAAGCGCAGCAGCACCTCTCGACACCCTGCAGCCCTCGGCACTGGTGTTGCCCCTAGCTAGGCCATTGCTCATAATGTCGCTATTTATTTAACAGGGGCCCATCAGCGGAGGGCAAGTCACAGTCTGTCAGTGCCACGAAAGCCATGAGACACTTTTCCTGACAGGCGCCGTCATGTCTCAATCCATAACCCAGTAATTTAGTCCATATTTCCACCGCCATAGCCCAGTAGAGTTAGATTCCATCAATCAACAATAGTCCTTGCATTTGGCGGGGGCTGTCTCTGCGTGCGTCCCATGACACGGGCAGGGACAGCATCCGCTGGGTGTACACTTTGCCTCTCATTAAATTGTCGAAAGGGCCTCTACGCGTTGGCTTCGGCTCCGCGCACGCCTCCCAAAGGGCCGAGACACCATTGTCTCGTGTACGGGAAAGACATACATAATAATAATAATATAGCCTCATTTATTCCTTAATAAATACAATTTGCATATTAATATATCAATTTACAATTTCCATTTAATTTTTAGATATTTTATAAGATTTGTTTTTACACTTTTCATTAATAAATATTATTAGTTAAGTACATGCATTTTTATTATAACATTTCACACTTTGTTTATATTATTTAATTTTATTTATAGAATATCATTTTGTTTTTTGGTATATATATATATATATATATATTATTTTACTTGTAATAATTTTTATTAAGGACCTCTCTACTGAGTAAAGGCCTCCTCCATTTTCCTCCACATTGTTCTGTTTGTTGCCTTGTCCATCCACTTGTTTCCCGCAGTTTTCTTTATTTCATCGAGCCATCTCTCCATTGGTCTGCCTCTATTTCTTTTGCCTAGTGGGCCTTTCCATGTGGTTATCTTTTTTGTCCATTTTGTGTCTTCCATACGTGCTATATGACCGGCCCACTTCCATTTAAGTTTTTTGCAATGTTGTAGAGCGTCAATAACTTTTGTTGTTTTTCTTATATCTACATTTGTTCTTTTATGTTTTAATTTCAGTTTCAGAACGCTCCGCTCCATAGCTCTTTGGGTTATTAAGATCTTATTTTTAGTGTGTGTGTTGAATATCCACGTTTGCGATGCGTAAGAGAGAGATGGTAAGATACACGAATCTAGGACTTTTTTCTTCAGTCTCACCGGAATATTTGACTTGAGAACTTCCTTAAAGCTCCAAAACTTATTCCAAGCCATGTTTATACGTCTGGTTAACTCATCTCGGTGCCTGGTTTTTTTGAAAGATACTTGTTTACCTAGATATATGTACTCGTCAACATAGTCTAGTGGATCGTTGTCGACATTTACGGCGATTCGTTTATGGTTAGTCATAATTTTAGTTTTCGACGTGTTCAACTTTAGTCCTATTTCGTAGCTATTCGTGTTTAAATCTTGTATCATATTTTCCAGCTGTGTTGCACTTTCTGCGAAGAGTACAATATCATCAGCGAATCTGAGGTTACTTAAATAATGTCCGTTGATGTAAATGCCTTTGTTTTCCCATTTTAGGCTCTTCATAATGTTTTGGAGTACAGTTATAAAAATTCTGGGAGATAAAGGATCGCCCTGCCGGACTCCTCTATGTATATCTATTTCAGATCCTGTTTTGTCCAATATAACTCTACTTTTGCTATTCACATAGATATTTTTTATAAGCTCTATAGCTTCCGACGGTACTTCGCAGTCTTGAAGGGCTCTCCATATACTATCGTGCGAAATAGAGTCAAATGCTTTGGCGTAGTCTATGAACGCTAGGTAGAGCGGATGATTCATTTCTTCGTATTTTTCTATTACTAGTTCTATTGAGTGGATGTGATCTATAGTTGAGTAATTTCTTCTAAAGCCCGCTTGCTCTACCGGTTGGTGTTTCTCAGTATAGTCCGCAAGACGCTCATCCAGACAAGATGCAAATAGCTTGTAGAGATTTGGTTGTAAGCTAATCGGTCTATAATTGCTGATGTCTGCAGGGTTTCCTTTTTTATATAAAAGCACTATGTCGGATTTTGCCCATTCTTCAGGAATTTCTTTACTGTCTAGTATTTTGTTAAATAGAGTAGTCAGAAATGGTACTAGGATAGGCTCTCCTGTTATAATTACCTCGTTAGGTATTCTATCCGGGCCTGCGCTTTTTTCCTTCTTTAAGCATTTTATTTTTGTAGATATTTCTTGAAATGTAAATCTTCTTAAAGTAGAGTCATTTTGCTTCTGTTGCGGAGTTTTACAAGCTGGTGTCTGGATTGAGTATAGGTCTTTATAAAATTCAGTGGCTACTTTTATTATTCCTGATCTAGAAAACGTTTTTTTATTATTTGTAGAGTTCTCTTGCAAGCAAGGTATCCATTTCTTAGATGTTCTTAGTTCTTTCAGACCTTTTTTCATACTTCCTGATTTGTTTAAGTGTTTTTCAATAGTGGATAATCTATGCTCTAGGTATTCTTTTTTAATAACTTTATGAGTGCTCTTATATAAATGTGTTTTCTCTTTCTTTTCTTCCAATGTTAATTGTTCTTTATTTGTTAGGTAGTTTCTTCTATTTATGAGCATTTTCGTACTGTCTGAAATAATAGGTTGTCTTTTTTGTTTTTCCTTACAGACTGTTGAATTGAGACTCTCCTTAATTGCTATTTTGATTTTTTTGTAGTAACTTTCTACATTGTCGTCGTCTTCTAGTGTTATGTTTGAAGAGTGAAGCTTCAGATTTTCTTTAAATTTCCTCTGTTCGTCTACGGTACTCAATGTAGAGCTTTTGTTGGTGAATTTGGCTCTTGATTTTTTCTTGTTGGTTAGTATTAGAGTGCTTCTTACAAGTCTGTGGTCGCTGGGGAATGACAATTTGTGTAATATTTCGATATTGGTAAATTTTTCTTTTTTATTTGATAAAATATAGTCTATCTGGCTTTTCTTGTTTTTAGGTGACAGCCATGTCCATAAGTTCTTAGTATTTTTTTTAAACAGACTGTTGATTACAAACAAATTGTTTTCCCAGCAAAATTGAAGTAACATCTCACCTCTTTTGTCTCTCTTTCCGAAACATGAGTTGCCCAGTACTCTATCTTCGCTTTTTAACTTACAGCCAATTCTGGCATTAAAGTCGCCCATAATTATAAGGTTGTTTTTACAAAGTTTTAGGTATTCTTGTATTTTGTCATAAAACGTTTTCATCTCGAGATCAGTTGCATCGGAAGTGGGGGCGTAGACTTGAATAATAGATGTGATAGTATTTTCTATTTTCATTTGTAATATACATATTCTTTCAGAAATTGCAGTGAAGCTTTCTATATTTTCTTTAAGGTGTTTTTTTATAAGGAAACCTACCCCGTACTGTCCTTTAGTCTCTCCGAAATAACAGAATATATGGTCTTCGTCTTCTTCTATGTTAAAACCTGTGCGTCTTATCTCTGCCAAACCAATTATATCATATTTAATCGTTGATATTGCTTGTTTAAATTCTAGTAGCCTTTCATGTGATAGTAGTGATCGAGCATTATATGTGCATATGTAAAGTGGGTGGTGGTGGAGGGGAGGGTTATAGTCTTGAGCCCCCGCGGTGACTGGCCGTATTGGGGGACTGAGAGAGGTCGCTGTTTTATGTCATATGTTAGAGGTTGAGGGGTGTTCAGCATTTTCAGTATTTAAATGTAAAGGCGACCTGTTTGTTGAATTCGTGTCTTTATTTTTTGTGATCAGGTATTGATCCATTTTATTTTTCTTGGTGGGGTTTTTTGTGGTACTTTGTTGTTCACAGCTAAAATACACTGCTTCCGGAGACTGCGATAGAGCCCTTTTTTGACGGTCTTGATGTTCTTGGTGTGGCTGTATTTCTTTATTTTCTGGTAGAATCACTAATACGCACGCATACGCAGTGCATAAGGTAATGTTATTAAGCCTAAATATGATTGAAGCAGCAACTCAGCACGCAATAACGTAGCAGCAGCTCAGTTTTTCATGTTACTACTGTGAGAGCACTGAGACTGTTATTTGATTTATCAAACCTTATTTTTAACACTAAACCATTGCTTCATTAGTTTACATGCGAAAACAACTCCGCATGTCTACTTTAAGGCCGCTAAACTGGACAAAACGCGTAATGTTCGAGAGACGCAATAGCAAATCTCCAATCCGGCCGGATTGAGAATTGGACCGGATTGCAATCCCTACTCCCAGGGGAGCCCTGTACGCATAATATGCTGTCCGCATTCATGACTTCTGATATTATGTATTATGGTCAGGTAGTGAATATTGTGGTCAGGTTAGGTTAGGTTAGGTTAACCAAGTCAAGATCTGATGATGGAATCTTGAAGAAATCGAGGGAACTCTTTAAATATTATAGGCACACCTATGGCGATTTGTATTGGGTGTTTTTATAAAAACTCGTTCATTTGCTCTTGGAAAGCAAAATTTGTTGAAGTGGAACTGATGATAAAGAACACTGCTAGCCTTCGGAACTACTCAATAATAAGCATTTCACAGGTTGCTATGCAATTTATTATCTAAGCCACTAAATATATAGTAAAGTGGAGCTGATGGTGAGGTACCAGAAAAACTCTTAAAAACTTACGGCCCTGCATCGCGAAAAACGAGCGTATCATACGTGTAATGCTTAATGACTGCTAACCCGGTATATTTTTACCCGACTGCGGCGAAGCCCAAAGGAGGGTTATGTGTTTGACCTGTATGTATGTATGTATGTATGTCCGTTCCTGTGTCCACTCGTAACTACTCAACAACACATCCGATTTTGATAAATGATACATCATTAGATTCGTCTTGATGGTGCGAGTGTCACTGGGTATGAAGTTCGTTAAAATAATCAAAATGGTGGATTTTATGCAGTTTCAAAGTGCACCGCGGTCGGGTTTTTTTTAGTAAAAATGTGGTTATTACCTAAACTTGTTCTAGCCCGCACCGCGGGATTCTTTCATCATTTCAGTCATTGCAAAAAACGTGTCCATGCATTTTTACAAGCATATACCGCCCGTCGTTAAAAACTGTTATTAAAGAACATAAATGTTTATACCGACACCTTTAATTATAATTGACGTTTACAGTAATTAAGTTCAGTTGATATGCAGTGTTTTTTGCGGTCTGTCTGGCTGTTTTGAGGTTAACTTACGTTTCCTCAATATATTCTTCACGAAATCCCAAATTTATTTACCGGTCACTGAATGTTCTCGTGTGAAAAGTCTACACGTCGACATTGGCAAAATACCCTTTGCTGAATCAGCAAGGAGTGCAATTATATAAAAAAACTTACGATTTTAATCCACTTTTGCTGGTTAAATTTATTTAAGCAATATAGGTAATACGCGTGTCGACAACGGGCAAAATTTGAGAGAGGGAAGCTAATCTTGGACTTGGACCCTCGCGTGTGGCGGCGACTCGGTTTATTCCGCAGTGCGGCCATATCTGTACTGGTCCGCTGTCAGCGACTCCAATCGTGATAGGATTATCTGTTGATTATTCAAAAAAAAAACCTTAAATTTGTTTTAAGTGCTTCGTACCAAACTTGGCAAAACGAAACACTTACGGAATTGCGTCGGCCCCTTTCTGTAAGATGAACGTTATGTACTTAATTTTTAATGCCGGAAATTACACTTTTTATTGTAAGAATAATACGACTGCCATGAACATAAATATTTAAATGCGATTTTGATAAACAGCGTTGTTGGTATTTCGCTATATATCTGGTCGTAACGATGCAAACTAAGAAACTTTTATATTAATTTGACTTCAACTTTGTTTTTTTTTTGACATTTGAATGTACAGGCAGCCTAGGTTAGGGTGGATCTACCAGTCAAGTGCTGTAATAGTACATTATATTATGATACGAGTGGGCTATGTTCTAGGCGAGGGCTGTAACAGCCGAGACTGTAATGACCAATGCCCACGACTGTCATACGAAGTTTTTCAACACACTTGCAAGGAAAAAAAAACATGAAATTATTAGAACAATGACTGAAAAATTTTTTTGGTCCGAACCGTACCTACTTGGAACCGGGAAGAAATGAATCATAGCGAGCTCGGCTTATATTTATTAGCAAACTCATGCTTATATTTATTAGCAAACGCCAAAAATATGCTTTATAAGAACGACTGGGTTTTTTGTTGTGTTTCTATTGAATTAAATTTTCATAGGCTTACTTACGCATTTTTCTTCTGATTTCGACGGTAACAAACTATCATTAGCATTTTATGCCTCACTAATTATATCAGTATCAGGCGGATTCAAATTTAATTGTTCTTAGTCACTTGTAGTGGTAATTTTTTGCAATAATCACAAACCAGCGTTCTGGTAAACAAACAAATATCCGTTCAAAATGCCTGCGCCATTTTAATTTTACTTTTTCGCGCGGCGATCTGTGGTTGAATTATTTATGCGCGCGCAGGTAGAAGTAGAGGCTCGACGACTCACGAGGTTAATAAACAGAGTAATTGTATTTCTACAGAGAATTTTAAATAATTAATTATTTGCTTTTTTGGACAAAACCTCTTTTTGGAGATTTAAAAAAAAGGTGTAATGTGCAAAACACTAGTGCGGTAACGTAAAGTAAAACGCACTAGTGTGTAATAAACCGTATTCCGGGCGTAAGAACATAGTATTTTATGCAACAGTTGTATAAGAAGGGTCAAAAAATGCGAATGGCGTGGGTTGCGATACGAGCCGCCGCGGCGGCGAGTATCGCAAATAGAGACGCCATGAGCGTTTTTTGACTTATTTATACATCGTTGCATACCTATAATACTTTTTCTACGACTAGGTTTTAAAATATAAAATTAAACAGCGCGCAAACAAGGCAAATATGACATATGACTGACAATATAATAAGTATGTGTCTATGGTAAACTTTGTTTTTATTTTAACGTATACTCGCTAGTGACACGCAGTGACGATATTAAACATATTTTTTTTTTATGTTGGCATCAAAGAATTTAGTTCAGAAAGTTTTGTTTTTCTTAAAAACCGCAGTAATTTATTTGTGTTTTGTTGTGCATTGTTATTGTAAAGTTAGTATTGAACGCGTAATCCTTGATCTAAGTTTAACCTAGATTTAGAAGTCTGTACCTGCTAGCAGTATCTTTTTGCGACTATAAAGACAAAAGTGCTTTTACCTCATATTATGCATGTTCTTATATTAGTGT
Organism: Eudemis profundana; assembly: GCA_947034925.1. Taxonomy (NCBI): domain Eukaryota; kingdom Metazoa; phylum Arthropoda; class Insecta; order Lepidoptera; family Tortricidae; genus Eudemis; species Eudemis profundana. Next base: position 18,659,711 of record OX344798.1, read on the forward strand.
TCGTGGCCAAGTAAAAGACAGACAAAAGTACAGGAATAGAAAAAAGAAATAATAGCCATTTTACGACCAAGTGTTGTTGAAAAGAAAATAAATGTATTGCATAAAAATGTCATACTATATTGTTTATCTCTCTGATTTAATCCCGCTTCAAGATGTATAAAAGTACGTTGTCTTGATATTAAAAATATTTCCAGGGTAACTACGACACACGGCTATGTGGATTGTGTCCTAACGCGCAGAGTCGCGACCGGGACTCGCGGTCCACCGGCACGCAGTGCCCGGCCGACGACATCGGCCGACTGCTGTGCTGGGACGACAAACATTGCCAGAAAGGTTAGTCACTACAGTAGTCAACTGTGTCCCAACGCGCAGGATTGCGACCGGGATTCGCAGTCCACCGGCGCGCAGTGCCCGGCCGACGACATCGGCCGACTGCTGTGCTGGGACGACAAACATTGCCAGAAAGGTTAGTCACTACAGTAGTCAACTGTGTCCCAACGCGCAGGATTGCAACCGGGGCTCGCGGTCCACCGGCGCGCAGTCAAAGTATAAAGACAACCAAGTAGTTCGTCTGCGCCGTTTAGGAGCGCGCGACACGTAAAGGTGGATTTAGACCAAACGAATTCTAACACATTCTAACCCCACTCTACCAAATTCTTTGTATGTACACAAAGAATTTGGTAGAGTGGGGTTAGAATGTGTTAGAATTCGTTTGGTCTAAATCCACCTTAAGGCACACACAGGCACAGGGCTGCCGCCCGTCGGTTCTGTAAAATACCTACTTAACTTTTATTAGGTTGACCTCGAACCTAGTAAGAGTTACTTCAATATGAAACTATCTGATCGCACACATCTGATGTAAATATTATTAAGTATAATAGTTTAAATAAATGAGTACTGGTACGTGTACATGTAAGTAACGTATCGAGATTTCGGCTCGTTTCATAAAACCACTCTCGTGTTTTAAGGCATTTTATGTATCAATTGTATCAACTACTATTTAATTAGTACACGTTTAAAAATCGTGTTGATTTTAATCATCACTGTCAAACGAAATAATGATCTACTCTATTTAATTGGTATAGTTTGATCGTCACCGCTGCGCACGCATTCATATGAAAGGCGACAGGCAAATGGCGGCGGGCGGCGGCATCCTTTGTGCGTGCCTCGTGACGGCGGCATGTGTCTCACGCGGCAACTTACAAAGAACTCCAATAGACCAGGAGCTCAGTGCAAATTCAATGCTATTATTTAAATTATAATACAATTTTAGTAAGTAAGTATGTGACTATATGAAATAATAGTAAATATAGTTGCGTCTCGACATTTTGAAAGTAAATACTAGTAAGTAGATAAAGTATAGGTACATCATTTGTAAAAGGTTTGTATAGTCCGAATTATTAGTACCTAAAAGTTTTTATTTTGGATAATCAATTACTTAGAAAAACATCGTTTATGCTAGGTGGTAATAAATTAAACTTCATTTAACTGTTAGTAAAATTAATGGATACACTTAAAACACTATTCCTCAAACATCCGAACACACTGCAATAGGTATACACGACTTCGATACTTCACTTTGTGCGCAGACATTTTGTGCGTTCGACCGCTCGCAGCGATGGCTCAGCCCTGAATCGCGCAGCCGGCAATGCTTGCCTGAGGTGCGTCCGTACACGGCGCGCACACATGCGCGCTCCCGATGTACCTTTTGTCGGAACAAAAACTACCGTATACCGTGGCGCAGTGCCCGGCCGACGACATCGGCCGACTGCTGTGCTGGGACGACAAACATTGCCAGAAAGGTTAGTCACTTCAGTAGTCAACTGTGTCCCAATGCGCAGGATTGCGACCGGGACTCGCGGTCCACCGGCACGCAGTGCCCGGCCGACGACATTGGCCGACTGCTGTGTTGGGACGACAAGCACTGCCAGAAAGGTAAGACACCACAGTAGGCAACTGTGTCCTGGCTCGCAGGGCCGGCAGATAGGATTTTAACTTACATATATTTTTGTACATACAGGGTGACAGGTTATTCGACCTGTTCCTTGAAAGGTTATTCTATAGCTCATTTGCAATGATTTAAGTCCAATCAGCCAGAGGTCAAAACTCATTGGTTTTCAAGTTATTTGAGTTTTTAGTATTTTTTTTGAAAACCAAAAAAACTACTTAGATTGAGAATAAAACAAAGCATTTATCTAATAGCCAATAAACAGCTGATTATAAATCATGAATATCATGAGGTGTGTCTCGCTTCTGTTAGCTTATTTATTTAAACGGGAAATTGGAAAAATAATGGGGTATGTAAAAAATACAAAAATTCGCATAGGTACATATCAAATCGCATATCCGATTAATATTTCTAATTTTCCATTTAAATGAATAAGAAAAAACAGATGTACACTTTTTTAGCTTTGAAATGTCTTCTACCATTGACACCAATCAAATAAAATAATGATATGATCCATTCATAACACGATACCGGTAATTAACAGTAATGGTAAATCAAAATAATACCTAAACTAAATCTGCCTGCATGTAGGTTGACGTAATTTGTCTGTCATCCGCACCAAAAGTACGCCCCCTGTTCATAAGCTTTCTAGAAAGGTACAGTTGTCACGAATACGTCACGGTACGTGTTGGTAAGTGGTTAAGTGAAGCGAAGCGAAGTGTTGCAAAATTTAGAACAAAACGCACACTTGTGACTTCAATTCCTTTTATTTGTAAAATTTTTGGCATGTTTTCTTGTCGAAGTTTTATGTCGAAAGGCGGGTTTTAAAAGAAAATACTAAAAACTGAGATAACTTGAAAACCAATGAGTTTTGATCCGATATTGACTGGGTAAAACATTGCAAATAAGCTCTAGTATAACCCCTTTCAAGGAATAGGTCGAATTACCAATCAAGCTATATATGGTAATATTAAATGCATTGTTTTTTAATGTGACGTACCCCGAACACCAAGCGTGTATTAGCACTCAACTTATCTGCAACATAAAGCTTCCATTACGTAAGTAAAGCGTTGGCGACATGAAACGCCGGGTCCGTCGAAGGGTTAATTTGTAAACTGGTCCAGGTGAAAATAAAAATAAAAGTTTTATTAAGGCTCTCCCCACGCACGGGGTTATTTATAGCGTGTTTGCGAATCCGTGTATGGTCTCCCACGCTTTGTTGTTGCATCGCATGGCGTCTTAACAAACTGCACTCCATAAATTTTCCACTTAAATTGCGCTGGAACGCACAGCAAAGCGGGTTATTGGTATTCATGGGGTCCGTCGGCGAGTCAGCTTTTGTACAGTTAACATTCAATTTAAACTTGAGAAATACTTTTTGGCTACATATCAGACATCAATGAATGAATTCGCGTTGGTTATTTCGGTAACGGCCAAAGTACATATTTACATCAGTTGGTTTCAGAGTAACTTACTATAGTAACCAATTCAATATCTAAAATGTAATGATCAGATGATCATGATTTCTTTAAATTCAAAGAAAATAACGTTGCTGATTTTTTTCTTACATAATTTATTTAAAACTAGGGAGTTTCTCAATAAAAATATATAAATCACAGTTAAAATTCTGTAAAATGTACCAAGAAAAACGAGAAAGTTTCCCAAACCGCTTTTAATATACGTACACAAGTTATAAACGCAATCTTAGCGGCCACCGTTTACAACTTACATTTATGACAGTAGTCTCAGCTTTCTGTCTCTGCGAGTATTTTACGGATATCGAGTTCACTATGCTTTTTATGCCACACCTGGCCATAAAGTGGCTTTTTCCGCACGCTGCGCGTACGGAAAAAGTAGCTTTCTGGCCAAGTGTAGATATAAAATAATGTACACAACACGGGAGGTAATAAAGAAAGATCTCGATCGCATATTTACGTCCCTCGCCTGCGGCTCGGGCTGCAAACATCTGCGATCTCGGCCTGTCTTTATATTACCACCCTAGTTGTGTAATTTACTATTATTCGGTTCAAGGGTGATCGGTTATCATTATGGTTCGATTCCACCAAAGTGTGACCCAGGCCCACACTGCTGCCGTGAAGTTGATTAATACATTAATTTAGTGGTACATAATTTTCAGTGTGCAACCCTAGCTGCGGAAACCGGACGTGCAGCGACGACGGCAGCTACTGCTGCCACCCGTACTGCCTGGGCGGCTGCGAGGGGCGCGAAGCGCGCCACTGCCACGTCTGCCGCAACTACTCGCTGGGCGAGGGCTCCAACCGCACCTGCGTCGAGAAATGTCCCGCGCACATGTACCAGGTATCATGCCTTTAACAAGCTTTTATTTCACTTACAATGTATGTAACTATGTTTGTTCGGGCCGAATATTGCAACTCAATTTTGAAGCAGATATCTTCAACCGATTGAGCTGAAATTTTGCAAGAATATGTAAATCAGATGATAATGCAATACTATTCTGACATGGAGCTGATCTGATGAATGGTAGCCATAGGATCAACTAAATTACATTAGATAAATTCACCGTGTTTGGGCTCATTTGATTAGCTGTGACGTGCAGTTTGGCGATTATACAAAAAAAGTACAATCGGCAATAAAAGGCTTGTCTTAAAAAAACATTTTTTGTCAGAAACTTATTCAGTCTAGAAATACATAATTGTTCCAAGTAGGTCGTGAAAATAAATGAATTGAATTGAATAGCACCTGCCTACAAAAATAATAATTTTCTCAAACATGCAATGAAATGTTAACATTACGTGCCTAATAATAGGCCGCAAAGTACCTAGTTCCCGGTGCGGCTTGACACTTGGCATATAATGGAATTTTATACAACATTTTGTGTTTTTTAATAATTTCCTTTCCACATTCATTTGTGACACGGCATCACGGCGTTCAATCATTAAAAAAATAATAAACAATGTTTGCTGTATTTTTGCAGTTTTATTTATATAAAGTCGTCATTAACATAACAAATAACACATTATATAAACAATTTCCAATAATTTTAAATTGCACACTTAACTACAAAAATACACATTTAAAATATTTCATCTAAATATTGGCGGTAAAAAAGTATACTTGGCTTGTATATTTTTACTGGCTCTTCATTAACTTACAATGCATATTTATTTAACTCAAATCTTGCACGCTGTATAGGCTAAGGGCTACCTTAGGTATTATACAAAACACGAGTCAACAAGAATGCTGGCGGATCGTACCTACTTGTAACATACTGAAAATAAACTAGTATTCGAAATCCGGGACTATAAAGTGTAATTCCTGGACACGGGACCAAAACAGTAATCCCGGTTTTCCCGGTCATCTGGCAACCCTAAGCCTACTGGTGTTACTTTCAGCTGTACCGGCGCTGCGTGTCAGAGACGGAGTGCCGCAACATGCCGCCGCCGAGCGACACGAGCAACCGGCAGGAGACCAGCATCAAAGCCTTCAAGACGCTCAAGAACTCGGAGCTGGGCAGCCAATGCGTCTATGTCTGCCCCACTGGGTTTATGGAGGTACAATACAACGCTGGATTTACACTAGGATTTAGTCTCTAGTGCCCTGGCAAATTTCCAGGGACGAAAAAATTCACGGCTTGAAAGAATTATAATCAGACATAAAAGTTTTTGTGGCAAAAACGTCAATTAACTAGGGAGTTCCTTCCGAAAATAAATTTATCGATAATTGTTTCAAATACTTATTTCGAAGTAGATTAAATTGCTAAACTAAAATGCTGTCACTACCCATCGAATTTGTATAATGATAATATGTAATTTAAGTAATTCGTAGGCGTTATTATAAGGATTTTAAAAATCAAATAAACATCAATTTTAACAACTAAAATTTATTTATTAATTTGTTTCTTATACTAAAACTTCTTTTAATGCTATTCAATCGATCCATATAAAGTAAACTGAAACCAAGAGTGCCTTGCAACAAAGGCCAATTTAGGTACTTACATTGTATGACATTGTATAGCATAATAGTATACTCTAATACAATACCTACTCAGTTTACGGAAAATACAATTATGGAAAAGTGTCAAAAATAAAATAGTCTCAAAACTGTCATAAGAAAGTACAATTTATCGAAAAATTAATATCGTTGCGAAGAAAAGACAATTTTATTCGTGCCATAAAAACTTCTATGTCTGATTATAATTTTTTAAATGCTTCAAAAGGTGTGCAAATAAGAATAAACGCAATACATTTTCGAAAATCCGGCTGGAAGCATTAATTTCCTTATTTTTATGTTTACTTTTTTATTGTCCTTATCACGTTTGATCAGTTTTTTTTTAAGACTGACTAACACTAACTCGCAATCCTTATTGGGCATAGCGATCGTATGACCGGGTGGTCGGCCGTGGCGCTCCCTGGGGTCGAACCGGGTCGCTAGCCGGCCCACCCTGAGTGGATCGGACTGGGTGGGGGCCTGAACGCCGGGTCGAATCAGGACGTTTGGCCAGGGCCACCTTGAATTTTCGCTGATTGCTCACAGTGAGCAGCGGACTTGCGGGAAGGACGTTGATCAGTATTGATGTCTTTTGGGGAGTCGAGGGTGCCTTAGTGTTGAGTACTTATGTTAATTATTGTATACAGACAGGCTCCGTCTACAAGGCAGAGTGTGTGAAGTGCCCCGCGTCCGGGTGCACTCGCGAGTGCACGGGCGGTACCATCGACTCGGCCGCGTCGGCGGACCGCTTCGGCGGCTGCACCACCATCAACGGAGCGCTCACCATCGCGCTGCGCGCTAGCGGCGGTAAGACATATCGATATCTTTAAGGCCTCCGTAGATGGACTGCTTAGAGCACGAGAGCAGGCCGAGCAGTCCTTGTGACTTAGGGAGAGTGGCCGGGACAGAAATAATTTGTAGGGAGTCAAGAATTGCGCGCAGTAGAAGAGCAGAATTTGCGAGTTCTGCGCGCATCTCCCACGTTTCGGCTCGTACGCCGTGAGGCAGGAAGGAGGCGGTGGGTCCAGTCCTTGTGGCAGTGAGAGTGGGGAGCGGCGGGCGGCGGGGCGCGGGGAGCAGTCGGAGCGAACGGCTTCAAGCGGTTCGTGTATAAGTGTTCCGTTGGACATTTGTACAATCTACTTAAAGGAAACAAAGCGATTGTTTGTAAACCTCAAAGACACCAAGATGACCATATTGTAAAAAAGTCGTTACCGCCAACTTTAAAGTTAAATTGATTATCAACTCTAGTTCCATGAACAATAGTTTACAAGTGTATTAATAGAATAATGGCGTTCCAGCTGCCTTCGCTTTTTTCAATTCTCAGATAGTCAGGTAATAGCCAGGGCCTGGCGGCAATGAAGTACATAATACGTTACATTTCTATTAAAGCAATTTTAACTCTTGTCTTAGAGTTGATAATCCTCTAAAATGACAATGCACGAAGTATACCTATATGATGCACGCTTCTCTTTTATGACGGACGATAATGAGGTACAAAACCACACAACAGTATTGTTTCCTTTAAGTAGATCATACTAATGTCCAACGGAAACACTATACGCGGATAGTGTCCGACTGAAACTAGTTTTCACGGCCGAAACCGAAACCGAATTTCGGCTTTGATCTCAGTTTCGGCCGAAACCAGAACCGAAACCGAAATTTCCATTTAAGATCTGTTTTCGTGCAAAGAAAAAAATTACAAGCATATTCAGTCAGTCTTCATTTTTAGGGTTCCGTACCAAAATGGTAAAAAAGGAACCCTTATGGTGCGACTCTGTCTGTCTGTCTGTCTGTCTGTCTGTCTGTCTGTCTGTCCGTCTGTCACAGCCAGATATCTCAGGAACTACTGATGCTATCGATTTGAAATTTGGAATAGTGTTAAAAGTAGCTAACCCGAGCCTATTGGACATAAAAAATATCTTGTACCTTTTTTACTTTTTTTTTAAAAGGCTCCGTAATGGGACTTTGAAAATTGAAAGTAGGGCTATTATATTGAGTGGGGTATCAAATGAAAGGGCTTAATTTGTAGATTAAAACACCATTTTTATTTTTTTTCTTAAATAAGTAGTTTTTGATTTATACATTTTTATGTACCATTCCCCCCCTATTATTTCCGAAGTTACTGATCAGAAAAATGTGTCATAATTACTAATTATAAATATCAACCTGAATATTACAGGAAAAATAGAACGGTCTTGCTAACTTTAATACCTTTTTAGAAATTTACAAAACTTGGAATCCCTAGCGGCGAGTAGCAAAACTAAGCGATGGCATGTTTCACGCTAGGGGATTTCCGGGCAAAACTAGATGGCGCTAAAACACTAAACATTTAACGATGTTATAATTGAACAAAGAAACATAGTATAGTAACAATTAGTTCGTAAACAGCTAATAATAAATAAATTTAAATACATTTAAATACTGTGTCACGTTTGCAAAGTTAAATAATTGTAAATAATATTATAATTATTTTACCAACCTTATACATAGATGGCGTTGTAAATTCGGGGAACAGCTTTTTGTATGGAGAATGACAGTCCTCTTGATTTAATGGTCCTTGCTATTAAATAGAATCATTACACGTCAGGTTCTAAATATTACAGGGAAAATCTAACTGTTTTCCTAACTTGCACTGTTTTTTAGAAATTTGCAAAAATCATAACATATACTTATTTGCTTCTACTAAACAAATCGACATACAGTTTTTCTTGAACTATTCGCGTATCTACTTATGAGTTTGTACGGAACCCTCGGTGCGCGAGTCCGACTCGCACTTGACCGGTTTTTAAATAAAATTTTAATCATTTAGTCTCTGATATTTAGAGTAATCATTATTATAACATATTATAACTTTTTATTTCAAGTAAATTATCTACGCTTTTTAAAACAAAGACTCCGATCGCAGCACGAAATCCCTCAAATTCAGTATCGGTTTCGGCTTTAATTTCAGCCGAAACCGAAACTATGCCGAAATTTCAGTTGGACTCTAACAGCGGGTCGAGAAGCTCTTTACTGCCGGCAGCACGGCGAAACTCGACCGCACACAGATTGCATTTTTGGCTGCGACTGTAAACGAACAGCTTGATCGGTCCGTGTATTGGGAATGACAATTTGGTATTGAAACTGCAGATCACCCAACAGCGCCCGCTTTGAAGCTGTTGGCACCACAGAAATACAGGGTGATTGATAATTCGACCTATACTTTGAAAGGGGTTATACTAGAGCTCATTTGCAATAAATTTAGCTCAGTAAACTAGGGGTCTAAATTTGATGGTTATCAAGTTATTTGAGTTTTACGTTTTTTTAGAAAAAGCCCGCTTTTCGGACTAAAAATGATAATTATGAAAAAAGTACTTCCATTTGGCTGGTATAAACTTTGTTTTCTAAAAGCCAATGAACCAATGACTACTTCAAATAAAAATTTGTGTCAACATTTCAGAATTATCTTAGAAATAAACGGTCATGAAAACCAAAGTCATAATTTTTTTTTTCGATTTTGTTACAACTGATGAGAATTACTTGAAAAAAATGTACGGCACTTGATGTAAAAACTACAGAAATAAGTTCCTCAATTAATAAGCTTTCCAAAAAAGTACAAATGTTGGCAACTTTTTCAAAAATCTTGAAAATAATAATAATAATTCCAGAGCAGGTAGCGGTTTCGCAAAAGGCGTACCTGGCCCGGAGCCGCGTTGTTTGTGTCACCTTTATTTTTCTGAGGGCTTCAATTGACCTGCCTCGGTATCTTATCTTACCTTATTAGGGGTGAGATCAGGGTAGATTGCGTTCAGGCATGTTCGTGACTAACCGAGGTTTAATTATCTTCATTCAGTAAGTGATCAATTATCTGCCTTCGACCTTCTTTCCAATTCAGACGTATCGTTGTTAACTTATTTATTTTACAAATGAAATGAATTATTGTTTATCAAAACAAAGAATAATAGCATGAACCTCGTATAATCCAACGAACTAACCGAGGCTAAATTATCTTCATTCAATAAGTAATCAATCAATTACTGTCAACCGTCTTTCCAATTGGACGTATCGTTGTTAACTAATTATTTTACAAATCATTAACTAACTAACCGAGGCTTAATTATTTTTTTCAGTAATGAGGTGACCAATTAGTTAATTATTGAAAGTAATAATGATACCTAATGACTGACAGAAATAAGCATACCGGACCTGAAGCCAGTCTGCTTACTTTGTGTTTCTTCATGCAGAAAGCACGATATTAATTTATTTACATCAAATGCTTGTTGGTAGGAATAAGATTGCAAAAGCAGTAAAATAACCAGTTTCTAAATAAAATTTTATTTTAAAATAATTAAATTATTACTAAACACAAAAAGAAGCACGCAGGGTAATGTTTCGCCATACGATAAATAAATAATTAAAATAAATTACAATTACAACTACAAATCTTGTTCGAATTGCCTGCCTCGGTTGCGAATGCAAGCACGAAGTCTTGTACGTACTTCACTGACTGTAACCCGCGTCGACAGACTTTCTTTAATAGTTTGGGCAGCTGCTACAATTTTTTCTCGTAAATCTTCTACATCACGAATTGGCCTGTCGTAGACTAATGCCTTCATGTGACCCCAAATGTAGAAGTCGCATGGAGTTAAGTCGGGACTTCTCGCTGGCCAAGGGATCGGACCACCTCGACCAATCCATTTTTCTGGATAATTCACATCCAACCAATGTCGCACACGCAGATAATAGTGAGCTGGGCAGCCATCGTGTTGATACACCATGGCTATCCTTCTGGCAAGCGGCACATCCTCCAGCAGCATAGGTAGTTCGTCCCTCAAAAAGTTCTCGTACGCGTCACCGGTTAATCGTGCCGGCAGAAAGAATGGCCCGATCAAATTGTCGTGCACAATACCCATCCAGACATTTAGTGAGAATCTGTGCTGGTGAGCTCCTTCTCTGGACCTCCGTGGGTTTTGATGTTTGGGGGCCCAAAAATGCAGATTGTGGTAGTTAGTTATTCCGTCGCGGTCGAAGTTGGACTCATCTGTCCACAAAATGTTCTTCAGGTACTCCGGGTCTTCGATGTCAGCATTCAACAAAAATCTGCAGAAATCGATTCTTCTTGCAGGATCTCCCTCCTCGATAGCGTGTACTGGAGTGTAGTGGTATGGATACTGCCGTGCTGAATGTAATGTGAACCAAACCTTCCACTGAGTTATCCCAAGCTGGTTAGCCACAATCCTTGTTGATGTAGTGCCATCCGCGCGGAAACACTCCAGGATTTGTTCCTCTTCAACCGGATCATGGACTGGAGGTCTTCCAGCATCAGCTTGACGACGTTGAACCGATCCAGTTTCTCGAATACGTCGATACGTCGCACCAAACACACTTACATCAGGTAAACGGCGGTTGGGGAAGCGTCGTTGATATTCTCTGCGAGCCGCAGCGGAGCCGCCATCACAAAACCCGTAACAGTACAGGATATCCGCGTATTCTTCATTTTGATAAGCAGCCATTTTTTTTAAGAAATTAGTACGTCCGAGTTGGAAAGAAGGTCAAAAGTAATTGATTGATCACTTACTGAATGAAGATAATTAAACCTCGGTTAGTCACGAACATGCCCGAACACGAACCGAACGCAATGTACCCAGATCTCACCCCTAATTAGATAAGATAAGATACCGAGGCAGGTCAATTGAAGCTCTCAGAAAAATAAAGGTGACACAAACAACGCGGCTCCGGGCCAGGTACGCCTTTTGCGAAACCGCTACCTGCTCTGGAATTATTATTATTATTTTCAAGATTTTTGAAAAAGTTGACAACATTTGTACTTTTTTGGAAAGCTTATTAATTGAGGAACTTATTTCTGTAGTTTTTACATCAAGTGCCGTACATTTTTTTCAAGTAATTCTCATCAGTTGTAACAAAATCGAAAAAAAAAATTATGACTTTGGTTTTTATGACCGTTTATTTCTAAGATAATTCTGAAATTTTGACACAGATTTTTCTTTGAAGTAGTCATTGGTTCATTGGCTTTTAGAAAACAAAGTTTATACCAGCCAAATGGAAGTACTTTTTTCATAATTATCACTTTTAGTCCGAAAGGCGGGTTTTTTCTAAAAAAACGTAAAACTTAAATAACTTGATAACTATCAAATTTAGACCCCTAGTTTACTGGGCTAAATTTATTGCAAATGAGCTCTAGTATAACCCCCTTCAAGGTATAGGTCGAATTATCAATCACCCTGTATATCGAGGTAGACGGAAATATCGATACCTTTAGACTCAAAGGGCGTAAACGCCGCAGGTTCTAATGGCGTTTACGCCCTTTGAGTCTAAAGGTATCGATATTTCGTCGATTTGTATGGGAAACAAGCGTGTAACGTTTTTCGCTTGGGGTTTGACGCCAAAAGTGTAAATTAGCGATGGAAAAAATAAATATTCCATTTCATTTGGTGGTATTTGAACAATGAATTGTACCATAATTATTATCAGATCTGACAATAATATTGACGGCGACTGAAGTTGACGGTGTGCAAAGTAGGTCGCCGCTACTTCTTTTTAGCACGCGAGGTACATCTCACTGCTCTAAGCTGTCCGTCTATGAACGCCCTTAGACACAAAGGGTCTTTTGAGTCTTTGAGTCTCTTTACAGCTTGCAATTTTACCACCAATACGTCGCAAGAACGGCCGTGAGCCGAATCAAATAGCTCTGCTAATTTCCTTGTAACTAAATATACTTGAAATTAATATTCTGTAAGTTGATTTAAGATCCTTTAAAAGTGTTTGCGCTTTAGGCAATAATGTCTCACGCAGGAAACATCGTGTCCATCCTGGAAGAGGCGCTAAGCGAGGTGCGCGAGATCCGCGGCATGCTGAAGGTGCACCGCTCCTACCCGCTGGTGTCTCTCATGTTCCTCAAGAAGCTCGAGAGGATCGTAGGGAATCCTAAACTTGATAAGTGAGTATGTTATTTCGTTACAGTCATCCCTTTTATTTCATACTCCTATTAGTAATGTTACCTTTATGTTATATTATTATTCGCAAGTTACCCCCGATGCTAAGTTTGACACCTATGTGTCTGTCTGTAGCATCATAGCTCTCTTACGAGTGGACTAATTGAAATGCGTTTTGAGTTCTGTACACTACTAGGATAGGAACCCTTATAGTTTTTATTAGATAGCTGGTTTCTTTGATTAGTTGTCTTTGCTGTAATCAAGTTAATGGGATTTTCCTGGGCTATTTACATTTTTAATTTAGTAACTATGTTACTGAGAAATATAGACAGTAAATGGAGCATTCCACGAAAACATCTACTCTTTGTCCCGCACGAGACGACTATGGCAGCTACATTAATATATATAGATAGTCCTAAATTACATTATCAATTTAGAAACCAAGTTATAAAATATTGACATGCCAAAAATTTGTCTAGTTTTGTCAGAAGTATGAAAAAATGGCGTCTTGTGCGGGACATTCTGCCGGAATGCTCCAAATATGAGGCTTTTTTCCCGGTGTCGGTACTAAAGTGTGAAATTTTCCAGAGGCGAAGCGTTGAACATATTTAACAACCCGAACCTCGAGTTGCTGTGGGACTGGGACGCGCGTAAGGCCGCCAACAGACAGTTGGAGATCAGGGGCAAGCTCACGATCCAGTTCAACCCTAAGCTGTGCCCCAAGGAGATCACGCCGCTGCAAAACGTGACCAAGGGCTACTCGCCCAGCGAAGTCCTCGTCGACTCGATCGACGGCAACGGCGACCAAGCGTTCTGTAAGCGAATCTTTATTAATACCCAAGACATAAGGAAAATAGGAGGTTAAATATTACGAACAAGTTAAACTTTATTAGGGTAAAAATATAAATTTGGCACAACGTTACGAAATACTCGTCAGATTCATCGCCGACCATGGCATATTAGTGTGTATTAGTAATTCATAACCTTGAAAGGAATATTATATTTAATGTTCGTGTAAATAGACTAGAGGCGCTGAGAGGCTATCAATCTATCATTAACGCTGGTCATTCCTTTTTAAAGCCTTAAAGGAAGCCAACTATTATAAACCGAGTTGACAAAGTAATCCTTGCATAAATAGATACAAGAAATCAAAGTACATAGAAAAATTAAATGGCACTCACCCCAGACCGGGAATCGAACCCGGTACCTCTGGATTTCCGGCATAGCGATCTTATATGTATCTATACAGGGTGGGAGGGACTATACCGACATAATTTAGCCATGAATTCCTGGTGGTGTGACGAGTAAATAATGTTATATCAACATGGGTCGAATATTGTCATTTACATTAATAGTCTTATGGAACAAAATAAATCAGTAAATTTAGCCCCTCGTTATCAACATGTCCTTACTGGAGGAATAGTTATCAAAAAGAAGAAAAAACTAAAATGGAAACGAAAGGTCAATTGTTTGGCCTCGTAGTCGCTTACCATCAAATACTACGAAAGTTAATTGCTGTTTAGTTAAAGGATTTAAAAAAATTAGCAAAACTGTCTTAGTCATATGTATTAGGGCTTGTTACACACTTGGGAGTCTTCATTTAAAAAATAATGAATATCTCTGAAAGTAAGCGTTTCGACTATACATCACATAACTTTTTTTACTCGTCACACCACCAGGAATTCAAGGCTAAAGTTTGTCGGTATAGTCCCACCCACCCTGTATGTATATGTAACATAAAAATGTGGTGTAATTTACCCGCATTAAAAACTAATAAAGAAACATCATGTTTCTTTCATAAAGTAATCCTTCCTTTCAGGTGAAAAAGATACTCTCAAACTGGAGCCAACATTGTTCAAAAAGGACAGAGTGATCCTCCGATGGAACCCGTACTGCGTGGACGACTCTCGAAAGCTGCTCGGCTATTCCTTGTACTACATCATGACCGAACGCAACGTCACGCTTTACGAGCAGCGAGACGCTTGTTCAGACACGTTAGTATTTTAGCGTAATTCAACTACTTTAGGCCAATATGGGGTCATCAATAAAGTACGTCACACGTTAAGAGGGAGGGAGAGGGTCGACGAAGTGTGACATTGTGTGACAAGGGGTGGGAGGAGTCCTAAGTTTCGTGACGTCACACTTCAAAATCGAATAACACTAAGTGTTAAAATGCCAAATTTGGTCATAAAGTTTAAAATGTTTTGATGGTGAGTTCACACTCGCTCTACTAGTGTCACGCGCGTTGATATGGATTATTATTGCAAAATAATTTATATGGAAATAAGACTAATTTCGGAATGCTGTTTTGATTTAATAATTTCTAGATGTAAAATTGCAATATATCGATACCTTTAGACTCAAAGGGCGTAAACGCCGTAGGTTCTAACGGCGTTTACGCCCTTTGAGTCTAAAGGTATCGATATGTGACGTCACGCTAGGGAGGGAGGGGTCTCACAAATGTGACCAATTGTGACAAGGACGGGGGAGGGGTAAGAAAATCACGTAATTAGTGTGACCTACTTTATGGATGACCCCTATGCACAGTATGAAATTTGACCTCAAAAGCGGTCATCCTTATTTTATGTCTTCATTTGGTGGAATTATTCAATATAAACCCCCCCCCCCCTCCTTATGTCACGCTTTATCCTATTATTCCATCTATTTAACTTAGGCTGACACATTCGGCATTCCGCCCCTCTCTTCCCTATGCGTGGGACGTAATATATGGATAACTTCTGGCGGTGGGAAGCGGTAAAGTAATCCGTAGAGTCATAGAATAAAAATTAGTACTACGTACGTACAGAAGCCTCTCTCTCTAACAAAACTGCCGTTCGCGTCCGATAACCGGACGGAGCTGACCCGCATCCGACCGTCTCTGTCTATCGATATTTATTAGGTGGCGATATTTAATAATTACCGCGCAACAGAATCATGGAGTAAGTTAGTTCTGGTAGAGTACTTTTATTTTATTTTCAACAGCAATAGGATTGGATTGAGTGTTGAAGTGGTAGTCCGTGGGAATCGGGTCTACGGACGCCTCAACGCTGGCAAATGAACCAATGAGTCAGAGGATGACCAGAAACAAGTTAGAACAGCTGCGATTTCGCATGTCGCGCGGCATGCTATCTTCCGTCTCTCTCCCACACGACTAAATAAAAGAGATTAATAAAGGAGACAATATTGTCCACTGTAATATCATCTCCTATTTGCAGTATTTTTTTTATAAGCTCTGTTGAAAGGCATTTCTCAGTTACTTGGTCAATAGTTAATACATTCGTCTTTGTGTCGTGTGATAAGGATCACGTTTGCTCTTCAGTGAGGATGCGGATTTGCGGGGCAATACCACACACGCCAAGTGTGTCGTTTTACATTTGAGGATAGTTCTTGTTTTACGATTCTAGTTGAGCGGTTCAGGCTACATCTATATTGGACTGACGTGTGATGGGACAGTTGGACTGATGGGAACATCCCAAACTGATAGCTTAAATAAACATTAGACTTCAGTATTAAACTTAAACAAACATTACAGGTCAGCAGTAATTTTGATGCCTTTGATATAAGTACACTTTTAATATATATAATAGGCCTGTAAATAGTTTTACAAGATCAGTTTTACTATATGAAAAAAACGTAATTTTCTTGTTGCTGCAGCTGAATGAGCTGATCTCATGCGCACGTTCTTAATTAACCTCAGATTTTTTGTATTCTCAATTTCTCAAGTACAGACAACGTGTTAGGGCTGCCAAAAAAAACATTTAACTGTGTTCTGTTATCAATGAATCTCCACTTTATCTCATAGATGGAACGTCATCGACATAGCCAATGTCGAGGAGAACCGCAACAACACGGCGTTGATCGCCACGTGTGCCAGCCAACCGACCCAGTACAAAGTCGTGAGCAACCTCATCCCAGACACGCGCTACGCGGCCTACGTGAAGACATACACCACGCGCCAGGACAAGAAGGGCGCCCAGAGCCCTATCATATACTTCAAGACCCTGCCTGGCCGTAAGTTCAGTTTCAATATATAGATAGATAGATTCATTTATTTCTTATTGAAAATTACATAGTGTTTTATTATCTAAAACTAAAATGAATTCAAAAAAAGATCGTCAAAAATTAAAAAAAATTAAATAAAAGAGAATAATTCATTAAATAATAAATTACAAACACATGTCCATGGAAAAAAAATTACTACTACTTACAATGTCAATCTAAAAAATAACGAATATCTAAATATAATGTTGTATATGATCTAGGCTATAGATAGACAAGCAAACCCTGTCCCACGTCGTAAGCAATTTTATCCCTCGATCCTCGATCGCATATTTACGTCCCTCGCTTGCAGCTCGGGCCGCAGATATCTGCGATCTCAGCCTTTCTTTATTACCTCCCGTGTTGTGTTCTGTAGGGGGTCTACTCAGAGTTTGTATGAAGGGAAACATATATACTGGTAAATTTAGAGTATTTTATTGTCGAAAGGAATACAAGATGTTAGTTTGGTGGCGCTCAGATGAGAGCTGAATCAATATTTTATATTAAAACATTACGTTAGACTGACAGATATTTGTATTATATTCATAATTCTTCTGTAGAGACAGCCAGGTCTCTACAGTACATCATTTTATGTCTACACTTGGCCAAAAAGCGCCTTTTTCCATACGCGTAGCGTGCGGTAAAAGCCACGTTATGGCCAGGTGTGGCATAATAGTACATTGCACAACTAGCACTGCAACGAACTGAACACACAGAACTGCAAGCGAGAGACGTAAATATGCGATCGGGGGCTTTCTTTATTACCTCCCGTGTTGTGTACATCATTTTATGTCTACAATTGGCCAGAAAGCGCCTTTTTCCGGACGCGTAGCGTACGGTAAAAGCCACTTTATGGCCAGGTGTGGCATAAAAGACCCCTATTGATACATTCAACATGGCTTGTATTGGCAGGTCCCAGCCCCCCCACAGTGACTGTGCAGGAGGAGTCGCGCACGGAGCGGTCGGTGACGATCCTGTGGACGCCGCCGACGCGGCCGAACGGCACCATCGTCGAGTACACGGTCGAGGTGCAGGCCAACAGCTACAACCGTCCCATGATCATGGCCAGCAGCAAGAACTATTGTCAGAACCGTGAGTGATGATTCTGCCGTTTTACTTTCAGTCAGTGCCAATAGGCTACTTGACCCCTTTTTAAAGGTTGTCTTATAAAATATTACCCTATTTTTTACGACCTGGCGAAAACGATGATTATCTGTGGTGTGACGTCATTCAAACCGAAAACAAACATTTGACATATATCCAGCGTTCATAGGGAATGTTAATATTAAATACATAATCAATCAATCAAAACGAAACGATTACGATCACAACCTCAAAAAACCACCAAGTCACTTATGTCAATGTCACAGCAAAGCAAAGCTACATGGCGAGTTTCACAAGATTCTACATGAAGTTAGATTAAGATCCTATGACATCACATCATGGCCGACACCGTTTTCAATGTTCAAAAAAAACCGACAAATTTTCCATCAAACACTTTTAATAAACCGTAATCGAAAAATATTGATTTCTTAAATAAATACTACAGAAAATAATCATTATTTGCACCAAATTTGATATGAGTCTAGTAGCCTATTCGAATAATTTAATGACTGTTGATTTTAATTAAAACGTAATTTTAATTACCCGTTTTCCAGATACATGCGAAATGAGAACGATTAGCGAAATAATTTTATCTGGTTTTTACAAAATTTCCCTAAAAGCATTTTTCTAGGCTAGGCTGGCAAGGGTCGTATTATTAGAGTGACTGTTGAGAGTTTAACTTCTACCTTGACGTTTCTACTTGCGATGAGCGCTGTCAGCGTCATTTGCAACGTTCATAGGTTCGTAAAATGTAGTCGAACCGAGCTGCAAATCGTAGTTATGCAGAAACAGACCACTGTCAATGCAATTTGTGTATTTAATTTTTACGTTATGCAGTTAGCGAGGGAGTTTAGTTTTATATAGCTTGTTTGTGGTTTAGGTCTGTTTCTGCACACCTACATTCCTTCGTGTGCTGGGCTCTCAGGAATGGCATAGTTTTATGACATTTGACGGTATACTGTCATTATTTTTTACAGCGAGCTTGTTAGCTAACATAATAGCCGCAAAATCCGAGGTGCCACTGAAGGAAGACACATCCACGACGGGCGATGTGAAGAACGGCTCGTGCAAGTGCAAGGAGGAGGAGACCGGGCCCTCCACCAAGTTCGATACGCTCGCCGAGCAGGAGCGCATCGAGAGCATCGCATTCGAAAATGATCTACAGAATCTGGTACGGTTTTTGAATTTAACAAGTTACTGTGGCAATGTGTTCTTATAGGTAGCTCAAAAAACGGCGTATAGGTCATCCATAAAGTCAGTGCCGGATTAGCCATATAGCAAGAGTTGAAAATGCTACAGGCCCACGCCCACTTGCAAATGGGGACCCCCCTCCCTCGTTATGTAATTCGTCACGTATAAAAATACCGGTCAATCGGTATTTAAGCATATCTAAGACCAACCAAGCGCCTCTTTCAAGAAATGCTACAGGCCCTGCGCTGGCTTAATCCGGCACTGCATAAAGTACGTCACACGTTAAGGGGGAGGGAGGGGGTCGACGAAGTGTGACATTGTGTGACAAGAGGTGGGAGGGGGTCCTAAATTTCGTGACGTCACACTTCAAAATCGAATATATCTAAGTGTTAAAATGTCAAATTTGGGCATAAGGTTTAAAATTTTTCAAAGGTAGTTCACATTCGCTGTACTAGTGTCACGCCCGTTGATGTTGATTATATTAAAACATTATTTATTAAAAGGAAATAAAACTAATTTGGGAACTGCTGTTTTAATTTAATAATTTCTAGATGTGAAATTGGAAAAAATATGTGACATCACGCTAGGGGAGGGAGGTATCACAGATGTGACCAACTGTGACAAGGACAGGGGAGGGGTCAAACAATTATGAAATTAGTGTGACGAACTGTGTGGATGACCCTGTAAAGGCTCTCGAATGGAGACCGAGAACGAAGACGCGGCGTAGTTCTGCCCCTCACAAGGGTCGACTTTAATCAGGTCTAATGACCTGATTAAAGTCGACGACAATCGATGGAGACGCAGTATAGCTGGGTCGCACCTTTTCTGTGTATCTAAGAGACAAGTCAATGTCCATTTTGGTAGATTCACGATTACAATTTTTTTTTTATAATGCCATTATACTAAAATCATGTAGAAATTCGCATGGACTTACCCGGTTGGGGCGCTATCTCATCAGATATGATGCATTTTGGGTCGATGGGAGGAAAGGATGAATGGAAAGGAACTAACCTGATTTCCGTCTAAAATCGTCAGCAAATGCTGGTTTAACTTTGTCAATTTAAACAAAAAACGCGTGTTTTCTCTAGAGGTTCTCGTTTCATTCGTCAGTTTCTCGTCAGTTACGTTGTATGCTGGATTTTTGGTGTCTGTCGGCTTTTACTGACCAACCTTTACCTTGCTAAACAGGTGTACGTGCGAAACAAATCGGGTAAAACGACGAAGAGCAAGCGAGAGAGCAGACTCCGACGATCCATCGATAGCAGCATCAGTAGCATGCTGGTCATCGTCACACCGCCTCACGGGCCCTTGGCCAACTATAGTTACCCGAACACCACAGATGACGACGGTAAGCCATTGGAGGTCATTCAGCCATGGCGGGGCATGTCAATAGAGTTCCCAATGTAAGGCGGTAAGCCAAATGTGGGGTCTACTCGTTAAAAACTAAAAAGGGCGTAGTATCTCACAAACCTAATCACACAATTTATTCTCACGAAGACTTGAGCGGGGTTACGCCTATATACAGGGTGTCAAGTACAAGTTATTTTTGTAACAAAATATCATTATCTCAAAAACTTGTGATGTGGCGTTTTGCCACTGTCGCATATCCCTCAGCCTAGTTTAGACTTAGAGGGTTTTCCTGAGTAGCTCAATCGGGTAACCAGAGATAGGGAGAGTGAATGCAAACACCACGATTATAGATATAACAAAAACTGTCTTTTATTCACTTTAAGAATCTCCTATAATTAGACAACGGGCCTGAAGGGCCAGAAAATAACTGCTGCCGTATGGGCGTTTATTAAGTTTAGCGTGCTGAAGGCTTATTGCTGAAAAGTTATATACGGAGTACAGTCTGCCGGCTGAAGGCTTTCGGCTATAAAAAAGTTGCTAACAATCGTGTTCGGGCGGCTGATGGCCGGGTACCGTTTTTAATGAAATTAACCAGAACGGTCGGGAGGCCGTTCAGTGGACTGAAACGTTATGCCTGAAGGCTTATGGCTGAAACGTTATGTGGGATACGGATTCCCGGGCGAGTCCCAGAGTGGGTTTACACGGGAGCCGAGCGGTAGCGGTTTTCAAGGTCCTGTGGGACGTTATTTACGTTCGCGGAGCGGTCTAGTAACGGTTTAGGGTCTTGAAGAGACGTTAGTTCTATCTACGGAGGAACACGGGGGTTTGACGGGAATTACAGGACTCTCAGCCCCTGTCGCGATGCGTTAGAGCACACACGGCGCCAGACAGGCCAAGAATTGGAGACACTCCCGTCGTCAGGTCAGCGATGCGTTGAAGCACACACGGCGCCCTTCTTACGGGAGGGGGAGGGGGACGTCGCAAATGCGTTGAAGCACACACTGCGCCAGGAAAGGTTAGGGATTCATTTGGTTGCTAGACGTCCTTATGCCGGCGCGCCGAGCAATCAAATGCTGGTGTTCGTGGTTCGCGTGCCGCTTTTATAGACGCGATAGCTACCGCTCGTCCCCGCGCCCCGCCCGCGGCTGACGTCACGCGCGCGCCGCTCTTAGCCGTTTGCTGCGGTGACTCATCCCTGGTGCGCGCGGCGTCCGCGGCGCCCGACGCCCGCCGCCGCGCGCGGCGTCTCATGCGCCGCTCGTACTGCACAGACGCGGCTGTCGCCCCAGGGCCGTGGATGCTCATTATATGCCCTCCCCACGCACGGAGATTTTTACCTGTAAAAATCACCTATTAATCCGGGCAAATCCTGCTGAGGTGAGGAGAGTCAGGGGCCTAATGTGTGGCTTGGTCGGTATAATGAGCATCTGGATCTATTAAGTTATGTTTGGGATCGATCTAATACTGTTGTCTGATGTATTCTATCGCGGGGTATATGTGTCAAGTCGGGACGAGCTCAACTGCTCTC
Organism: Eudemis profundana; assembly: GCA_947034925.1. Taxonomy (NCBI): domain Eukaryota; kingdom Metazoa; phylum Arthropoda; class Insecta; order Lepidoptera; family Tortricidae; genus Eudemis; species Eudemis profundana. The sequence continues at coordinate 18,681,774 of OX344798.1, forward strand.
TTAATCGGCACGGACAGCCTGTTAGGTATTAACTAGGTCTGAGGATGAAATGGAGATTATTATTATGGTAACTATTTGACACATGGAGACGGCATCGGGGGAAACGGTAGAAAGTAACGGTTAATAAAAAATAATTAAAATCGTCCCAAACCAAGAGAAACAAAGTAATAACTGAATTGTTTACTTTATGTTACTGGAATATGCTCTATGCTTCGGAGGGAGATGAGAGAGCATCGGTGACAGGGAAAGAAAGGCAAAAAAAAATGTTTAATTCGTCCCAAGCCACATAAAAAAATACTGCTTTGTTTATGCTATGTTTCTGGAGTGACTATCCCTGTCTATTTATCTCTTATTTATTTATCCGCTTGCTCATATTATTATGTTTCATTGTATAATTATTTAATTGGGTTCTGCCCGCCCATTAATTTCTTAACTTATACGTTTTAAATAACCACGCCATCTGTTTTAAGTTTACTGAATTAATGTGTATTCTTCGGTTGTACGTAACTGAGCCGGTTGTTAGTTCCTATGGTTTGACATAGGTGTCGCTGTTATTAATTGTTACTTCGGTGTCAACGTCTGCGCAAGTTATGTACTTATCTCTTTAATTAATTCCCGGTGCGGTCGGTAGATGGCGCTGTTATTTTGTTATTTATTTTATAATTTATCGGTATTTCTCGGTATTTATTTTTAACTCTTATTTTATCTTATTTCGCTATCTTAGCTACTACTTATCGGTATTTATGCAACTTATTTTACGGTTATTTATCGTTTTGGTTGTTTACTACGAACGATTATAGGTATAAGCCGGTATTGTTTATACGGAGATTTTAATTATGTGGGGTTTTAAATGTACGGTGCCATTAATAAAAAAATCCTTTCAACTAAAACTGTACTTTTAAATATACGGATCTTTAAATATTATGTTATGGTGCTATAACCATTTTTTTTGTTTTTACGGGGCAATTTTAATCATACACGGTTTTAAAACTTTGACGCTAGTTATCTATTAACGATTCCGGTTTTTAATTACCACATGTTTTGCACTATATAGGGTTTATATGTTATTAAGTAAATGATTTCGTTTTCGGCTACAATTTAGCCGTCAGGTAGGTATGCTGTTATGCACCGGTATATCCCTTCTTAGGTTATATGTTAGGTCGGTATCTCTTATTCTGGTTATGGATCTGGATCGCCGCTTTGTTTGTTAGGCACTTCGGTATGCCACGCGCAGTAAAACTACATCATTTGTCTCGCCGTCTTGTCTGGGGGTAATCGGTACACTTTTACGTGGTTTCTTTCATCCATGGTACTGTGTACTGTTTGACGCAATGTCTTATATCCGGGATCGTGGTTGTTCACTGACGTGACGTGTTTTCTTCGTTATGATGATTATTTAATGTACATGATGTCTTTTATGCGGGGTATTGATTGTTTTCTGACGTGACGTCTTTCATGCGGGGTATCGGTTGTTGGGAAATGTGATGTATTTTATGTTCGGGGAGTTCGACGCTTCGACACGACGTCCGTTCTAGGTTGATGCTTGTTTCTTGACGCGGCGTCTTTTGTTTAAGGTATTGGACACTTTGGACGCGATGTCTTCTGTTCGTAGATCTTGACACTTTTAGACGCGACGTTTTTTTTCGGTATATATGATTGTTTATCGACGCAGCGTCTTTCTTCCGGGGTATCGTTCACTTTTTAACGCGATTTCATACGGAACACTTTTCTTGGCGGTATTTTATATACTAAATACCTAGGTACCTTTTGACGCGGCTGTGCGCTGGCTGGTCGGAACTATGTTTTGCGAGTAAGCTGTGGCGTTTTGTTGATACGCGTGCGCCCGCTGCTGTCCATAGTGATGTGATGTTTTGTTGGTACGTGCGTGTGTGCTGCTTGGTCGTAGGCGTCCCCTACTGTTGCGTATTTTTTCTGCGGTTCTCTGCGGCGTTTTGTTTGATCGGCGGTTTGGTGGTTTCCATACGGAATATTCTCTCCTTTCTGTTTTATATATTATACGGGATTTCGACGCGACGTGTTATTCTCGGGATACAGTGTATGTTTTGACACGACGTTTTACTACCGGGATACAGGGTATGTTTTGACGCGACGTTTTCTTCTCGGGATGCAAGGTACCTTTTGACGCTGCTGTGCGCTGGCTGGACGGAACTACGTTGTAGTATTATTTTGATACGGTTTTGGGTGCGAGCGTTCGCTGCTGGTCGAAGGTCTCCCCTGCTGTTTTCGGTGCGGTTGTCTGCGTCATGTTAGGTAGGCGGGTTGGTGGTTTCTGTTAGCAAGTACGGTATTGGGTATGTTTGTACGTTATCTCTGGTCGTTTGCGGCGTTGTGTTCGGTCGGCGGGTTGGTGATTTTTTTGTTAGTGAGTACGGTTCTGGGTATGTTGGTAGGTCTTATGTCCAGCTTTTCCCTTAGTCGCCTCGTACGACACCCAATGGGAGGTCATGGGGTAGTGTTATTCTTAAGCCGACTACTACACGGCTAGGTGCGGTTTAATCGGTTCTGTAATCAGGCCAGGGATCCTTATCTGGATTACTGTATATCGTTGAATTCTTCGAGTTGCAGAGGGTTCTCCAGTATATTTTCCTTTTCCTCGCATGACTCGATTCACGACCTGATTGTTGGGTTGACGGAGTTCGTGTACTCACTTCGGTTTTGAAATTTTCGGATAGTACTTGCTGTGGTTTGTCGGTATTAATTGAGTGCCTCGGCTGTCGGTGTCGTAAACTACGCTGATCTGTTTTTAATTCTAGATCTCTCGTTCTATGGTCCCCTTTTCTTCCCTGGTTGTGTTGTTCATACGCTTGCGGAGAAAAAACTGACGCTTCCTTTTGGTGTTGCGGGATCCGGTTGTGTAATGTAACGGCTTTTCCAGATGTTCTTCGTATTTTATCATTGGTTGCGGTATTTGTCGGCCGGTTTGAATATTCACTATACATACGGTTGGATATATTTCTTTGAGGCGGCTGGTCGGGTCGGCGGAACGGGATCGGCGCACGCTCCTGCGATTTTCGGTTATTATTCCGGTTTTTCGGGGCCGATGTGATGTGGTGTTTCTCGATTTCGCGGTGTTTTATTTTACGGTTACACTTTTGGTTGTGTATTATGGTCGGTGGCTCCTGTTGGCGTTCCCCTCGTGTATGTGCGTTGGAGTTAGATGTGATGTGGCTTTTCTCGGTTTTTCGGCGTATTATTTTACGGTTATGCTCGCTTGGCACTTTGTTAACTTCCGAATTATATACGGTCGGTTTACACTTTTGTTTGTGTATTGCGGTCGGTGGCTCCTGCTGGCGAGGGCGTCTATGTACGTTGTAGTTATTCTGCAGAGGAATATGACATGATTCTTGGGCGTGTTTTTCGGATTTATTTCTTTCTCCTTTCCACACGATTTGCAGTCCGACTCTTCGGAGGATGTCCATTCCGAGGATTATGTGTGTGGCGGCCGGGAGAACTCGTACACAGTGTCGTATAAGTACTTGTTTTATTTCTATATCCACCATCACACACTTATTTACCTGCGTTCTTGTCCCGTCGGCTAGAAGTATGCTTCTCTGCTTGTCGGTTTCTCTGACTGCTTTCTCGACACACTTTGTATATACCTCCTCATTTATATAAGTGTTCGTCGAGCCGGTATCCACTAGAGCTTCGTAGATGTCTCCCATGATGCGAATCTTGGTATAAATACGGTTGTCTTCTCTTGGCTGCTCCATTACTGACCCTAGGGGTTCTCGCTTACTCCATACTTCTTTTCTACAGCAGTTCTTGCTTAGGACTCCACGCTTCCCGCACTTGCTACAGAATATTTGTTTAGTACCTCGGCACATTCTTGTATCATGTCCTGGTTTTCCACAGGACCAGCAGCAGGTGGAAGGGTCGTATTTCGGATGTATTCTGGTTGTCTCTCCTACCTTGAAGTGTTCCCTGCTCGGGGATTGTGTTACTGGTTTTCGTCTATTTTCGCTCGTGCTTGCTTCTGGATAATTGGTGCCTCGATCTGCTTGGTTGTCCTCCTGTGTGTCTTGGTTATTGTATTGCGTCACTACGATGTTTTCGTAGTCGGCGGCTAGTTTTAGCAGCGCCGGAAGATTCTGGTAGTCTTGTTTTTGTATGTAAAACTTGTAGCTTCTCTGCATATTTTCGTATATTCGGTGCAGTTGCTCTGCTTCGGACAGCTTCGCGTAGCGTCTCATGAGTGTTTGCAAATCGGTCACGTATTCGGTAAACTTCTCTCGGAATCTCTGTTTTCTAGCCACTATTTGTACTATTAGGTCATCTTCGTAATTGCTCGGAAAATAGTACAATTTAAATAATTCCAGGAACTCACCCCATGTTTTCCAGGATGCGGCGTTATTTCTGTACCACAACAGGGCTCTTCCCTGCAGGATTCTTGGCAGCGCCCGTAGCATTTCTTCATATTCTACGTCGCATGCTTCGATTAATTCTTCTAGCCTTTCTAGAAATTCTACGGCGTTATCTGTACCTCTAAACGATAGGTTCCATTCCCTTATTAGTTTTGAGATGGTACTCGCCTTTTTATCCTGTTCGTTGTCGGTCATTCTTGGTGGATTTCCCTTGCGCGGCGTCTGGAAGTCTTCGGCTTCCTCTGTCGCCTGGATGACAGGTTTTCTTACTTGCTCAACGGTGTCGGACGGTGAAGCTTTTGTCTCGGCTTCCTTTAATAACTCGGTTTTCTTTAAATCTTCGGTAACAAGTTTTCTTACTTGTTCTACGGTTCGATTTTCGGTCGGAATACCCCTTTTCTTCGGCTTCTTTCATTAACTCGTTTCTCTTTAAGCGGTATATCCAGGAGGTGGGCATTAGCGATTACCTGAGGGCCTAGTTCTAGCCTAAATCACTACAATCGGAACTTTTTACGGTGCACAAAAAAAAAATGCTGTATCGGAAAAACGGAATCGCTAAGGTAAAAAAAAGTTATATGGAATTGTTAATCTGTAAAAAAAAAATGGTTATAGAGATACGTTAAACTGAAAGAAAAGGTTATTAGGCACTCGTTAAGCTGAAACAAATGATTATTTATGGCACAAAACAAAGTTATTCGGTTATATTCTCTCTAGGAAGTTTTTATATTTTATTTCTCTCTTTATCCCTGGTTTTATTGAGCTGTATGACTCGCATGTGAGTCTTTTAGTTGGGCGCCAAATGTGATGTGGCGTTTTGCCACTGTCGCATATCCCTCAGCCTAGTTTAGACTTAGAGGGTTTTCCTGAGTAGCTCAATCGGGTAACCAGAGATAGGGAGAGTGAATGCAAACACCACGATTATAGATATAACAAAAACTGTCTTTTATTCACTTTAAGAATCTCCTATAATTAGACAACGGGCCTGAAGGGCCAGAAAATAACTGCTGCCGTATGGGCGTTTATTAAGTTTAGCGTGCTGAAGGCTTATTGCTGAAAAGTTATATACGGAGTACAGTCTGCCGGCTGAAGGCTTTCGGCTATAAAAAAGTTGCTAACAATCGTGTTCGGGCGGCTGATGGCCGGGTACCGTTTTTAATGAAATTAACCAGAACGGTCGGGAGGCCGTTCAGTGGACTGAAACGTTATGCCTGAAGGCTTATGGCTGAAACGTTATGTGGGATACGGATTCCCGGGCGAGTCCCAGAGTGGGTTTACACGGGAGCCGAGCGGTAGCGGTTTTCAAGGTCCTGTGGGACGTTATTTACGTTCGCGGAGCGGTCTAGTAACGGTTTAGGGTCTTGAAGAGACGTTAGTTCTATCTACGGAGGAACACGGGGGTTTGACGGGAATTACAGGACTCTCAGCCCCTGTCGCGATGCGTTAGAGCACACACGGCGCCAGACAGGCCAAGAATTGGAGACACTCCCGTCGTCAGGTCAGCGATGCGTTGAAGCACACACGGCGCCCTTCTTACGGGAGGGGGAGGGGGACGTCGCAAATGCGTTGAAGCACACACTGCGCCAGGAAAGGTTAGGGATTCATTTGGTTGCTAGACGTCCTTATGCCGGCGCGCCGAGCAATCAAATGCTGGTGTTCGTGGTTCGCGTGCCGCTTTTATAGACGCGATAGCTACCGCTCGTCCCCGCGCCCCGCCCGCGGCTGACGTCACGCGCGCGCCGCTCTTAGCCGTTTGCTGCGGTGACTCATCCCTGGTGCGCGCGGCGTCCGCGGCGCCCGACGCCCGCCGCCGCGCGCGGCGTCTCATGCGCCGCTCGTACTGCACAGACGCGGCTGTCGCCCCAGGGCCGTGGATGCTCATTATAAACTATTACAGTATTTAGTAAATTTTATACCATTTTAGAAACTACAATAAATGCGCTATTTTTTATGTCATGTGCCAGGTTGTGTTGGTACATTTTTTTTTCACCACCCTCGTTCGAAATCAGACGTGAACTTTGGAAAAATCTGAAAATTATTTTTTGATATCCTACTGCGGCCACATCATGAAGAAATTAACAGAAATAAGAATTACATCCAATAGCTTAGTTATTTGGCTACCCATATCAAAAAACAGATTTGAAAAATACTTGATATTTTAGTCATGACACTCAAATAACCGAGTCAGGGTATCACTTAGCACGAGTTTTGCAAAAACGTCAATATCTCGAAAACTAAGAGATTTTTACTGAGGTCAAATTTACTAAATCTGGTGTCTTATGAGCTGGTCTATCAGCCCTTTTCGTATCAAAGTTGGTTTTAGGGACACCCGGTATAACTGGACTAACACAAATGGCCGCGAGTTCGGTTGCCGCGCTGAACTGAATTGAAAGAAATTGGTAATATTTTTTGCGCGCGTAGATTGCGACATTACGATAACTTTCCTGAGCGGAACATGGGAACACCTCCATTTAAAAGTGACAATTTCATAGAAATTTGCACTCTCATCGCACACTTATGTCGGAAGAGCGGGTTACCAACGCGAATAAGTGTTATATAAATATCGGGTGACAATCTTACACAAATCGAGCTAGTCCCAAACTAAGCAATGCTTGTAGGTACCTACTATGGGTATGTACTAGACGACGATATACATACCTGTATAGATAAATATATACTTAAATAGATAGAAAACATCCATGACTCAGGAAAAATAATACTCGTGCTCATCACACAAATATTTGCCCTTACCAGGATTTGAACCCGGGACCTCTAGCTTCGTAGGCGGCACTCCCTGCACTGAGCTAAACATGTCGTCATGTCGCTATATTGTACTATGACATCATGTTTGGTTTGAAGGATGGTTTTGTCTGCAGGCTTCCTGCGCTCGCAACACTACAACCTGTCAGGATCGGCGCGATCGTTGAGCATCGAGAACATGCGTCACTTCACGTGGTACACGGTGAGCGTGTGGGCGTGCCGCGCGCAGCACGCCAACGAGTCGCTGGCGGACTTCGAGGAGGCGCGCTGCTCCGACCGCGCTTTCTTCACCTTTCGCACTATGGAGCTGCGTGAGTATGCGTATATCGTCACTTTTCACTTCAATTGTATGCTAAAAGATAATAAGATTAATTAAGTTTCTGTCAAAAATAGTACATTACACAACTAGGGTGGTAAAATAAAGAAAGCCCGAAATCGCAGATGTTTGCGGCCCGAGCTGCAAGCGAGGGACGTAAATATGCGATCGAGTGCTTTCTTTATTACCTCCCGTGTTGTGTACATAATTTTATGTCTACACTTGGCCAGAAAGCGGCTTTTTCCGTGTAGCGTGCGGGAAAAGCCACTCTATGGCCAGGTGTGGCATAAAAATATTTTACGTCACACCTGGCCATAAGGTGGCAATAACCGCTCGTTACGTGTGCGGAAAATCCCACTTCATGGCCTGGGGGCGACGTAATATTTTGTACTTACCACGGGCGGTAATAAAGAAAGCCTCAGATCGCGTATTTATCGCTCTTGCCTTCGGCTCGGGCGTCTAATACCTGCGACCAGAGACATTCTTTGTTTTACCGCCCTGGGTAATTAATGTACTATTGAAATAAAAACGGATCACTCACGTTATTCAAAAGACGAGACATCCACTCGACATGTTTCGGGAGCATTCGGCATTCCCTAAATCATGAGTAGTATTGGCGAACGCTGCTCGGCGACTACTGACAAACTTACTGCCGACTATACTTTATTTTGTATTTTCGCAAACCCGCAAAACTAATTAAATGAGCACAAACAGGGTGGAGATCCACCGTAAGATAGATATCTTACATATGTTATTTAGATGATCGTACGGCCACTTGCGACTCCATCATCCGATCAGCTCGATAGTACCATGATCTTGAGTAGGTATGCCAAATTTTAAGTCCATCGGATTTAGTTGAAAAATGGTTTTCAAAATTGAAACCACAACATACATACCTTCGTACATATGAACGTTGTATAAAAGCTTGTAAAAAGGCTAGCTCTCATTATTAGAGACCGGATTTGAAGTAGCGATCTCAATATTAATATGGATATGACTAGTGCAATTTGTTAAATACTTGTCATGTTGGTTATATAAGGTGTTAATTTTTACTGTGCATTGTGCAGAAGAAATATTAAAGAAGAAGAACTTAAAAAAATAAACTATTTCAAAAATGATCAAACGATGTTTTTATTTATTATCACCATAATTTTTGCCCAATATTTACAAATCTTCCAAAAAGGTTTTAACTTTTTTCTTGCGATAAGTTACATTATTTTTGTGCGTAGAAAAAATAATAAATTATACCAGTCATATCCATATTAATATTGAGATCGCTACTTAAAATACGGTCTCTACTCATTATCATTTATCTAATTGGCAGTAGAATTATAAATTTATTATAACATTTTTAGATACTGTGGATGTGGTCCGGAAAGTGCACGCGGAGGTGCTGCCGTCCAATATGTCGCTCCCGGATGTCAACGTGACATGGGACCCGCCGGACAACCCCAACGGGTTCGTCGTGGCGTACTTGGTCCACCTCCTGCGAGTTGAAGACAACACGCAGGTTAGCGAAAATGGATTCTATGCCGTTGAAATAAAGTAGAATGAATATCAGAAAGTCATCGATTCATTTCTCTCGTCTCGACTGTTCCATTTCATATCGCGTTTGCGTGTTTTGTAAGTGGCTATCGCCCAAAGTATAAAAGGCGCATCTTCACAAGAAATTCTCACAGACAAATTTAGCTGACTTCACTACAGCAATCATTGAATCCTACATCCCCTAGATAGGGTTATCGATAACAACGTCCCCACCCGATGGTTTGCGCTTGATTTCACTCTTTAGCGTCTTGCGTTGGGTTTCTTCCCGTTGATTAAGGCATTCTTTGGTGATTCCAGATTTTATATATGCTAATAATTCAAGCATCTCTCTCTGCAGTACGTGGTTCACCAGAGCTGCGTGCCACAGATGGACTACGTGACCGGGCACGGTGCCATGGTCCGCAGCCTCTCGCCCGGCAACTACAGCATCAAGGTCACGCCTATCACCGTCAGCGGCGCCGGGAACGCCTCCAACTACATATACGTCTTCATACCGGTTAGTAACTGCGCAATAAATGCTAACTTGGCTCTCGAGCCCCACATGGCCTTAGCGTATAGTACGTAGGTTTACGAAGTGTACGAACTAATTAACCTTTAGAAAACAATACTGCTTTGTTGTTTTGTACCTCATTATCGTCCATAATAAAGAGCAGCGTACATCGTAGATAAAGACTTCATGCATTGACATTTCAGCGGATTATGAACTCTAATTCTACTAAAATTGCTTTAATTGAAATGTGATTTTAAACGTTTTATTTGAATACACCCTTGGCGCTTACCTGACTACCTGAAGTTGGTTTTTCACAGGGGGAGACAAGACGCGACGCGGATTGAATTGAAATTTGTATGAAATTTCCAATCCTCTCCTAGCGATTGGATTGGATTGGATTGAAAATTTGAATTCAATCCGCGTCGCGTCTTGTCTCACCCTGCCAGTGGAGAACCACCTTGAGAATTGAACAAATGCGAAGGCAGCTGGAACGCCATTTTTCTATCAATGCACTCGCAATATATGGTTCCTGGAGATAGAGTTGATAATAAATTGTGCTTTCAAGGTGGTTTTAACGACTTTTTAAGGTATGGTGTATATTTTTAGTGTTTTTGGGTTTTACAAACAATCGCTTTGTTTCCTTCAAGTAGATCGTACACTTCGTAAACCTACGTACTATACCATGAAAATTCATTGCACACTTAAATATAATAGGGTACTTTACCTGTAGTCAATAGAAATTATTTCACGCTACCCTGTAAATCTGGTTTCGAAAATAAGCCAAAATTAACTAATCGTCAGCTATTTACGGTTTTCAACAATTCTAAGAAGATTAAAAACTATAATAAGGAGATGGTGTTTGAGTAAAATGACGTCATTTTACTTTTTTTTCGTAGAAACTTCATACTAAGTGTTTTGACACTTCATGAAAAGTAACTGATTTTATCTGTCAGGAAAGTACCCTATTACCATCCTGATGTTTGTGAAACTGCAGGAGCGAACAGCGGAGTCCGGCTACGAGTGGATATGGGGCGTGGTCGGCGGCATCCTCATCGTGGTGCTAGTGTTAGTGGGCGGAGTGTGGTACGCGAAGCGCGGGTTGCTCCTGCCCACGGAGGGCAATAAGCTGTTCGCCTCCGTCAACCCGGAATACGTGTCAACCGTGTACGTGCCCGACGAGTGGGAGGTGGCACGACACAACATAGAGCTGATCAGGGAACTTGGACAAGGCTCATTCGGAATGGTAAGTCATGATTCTGCTTGTGTTTCTTGGGTTTGAACCTAAATGTACAATTCATTCTTGCGATTATTTACATTTCTGATGATTGTCAACATGAAATCTGAATTAAATTTAACTGTTTTATTATACAGGTATATGAAGGTATAGCGAAAGGCATTGAAAAAGGAAAACCGGAAACTCGATGCGCTGTGAAAACTGTCAATGAGCATGCCACTGACAGGTAAATTGTCAATGTTGCATATGAACTATTGCCTTGGTAAACGGGATATCCATTGTATGCTTCTTGTTATTGTTATTTTTCTGATAGTAATGCAATTTATAAAAGTTATCTTAAGTGAAATCAAAACACGGTTAACGTAAGCAAAGTTTCCTCTGCGTCATCGGCCGTTTAAATATTATGATGACGCCAGATTTTTTTTGCTTCCTCTTTGCATTGACTTCCTCTTATTGTCCACGGTCTGGATCTATTTTATCGCAGAGCTCATAATGACGACAAAAAAAACTGTTTAGTCCGTCAGTTAGATTATAAAAAAATATTGTACACGTATTTTTTCTTTTGTTTGACGAACAAAAAATTACGAAGATAGAGTACTTGGAAGTTTCGAGTGACGTCACTCCTTGGTACAATTTTCACCTAGGAGTGACATCACAAGCCCGCATTCCAGAAGTTTGATGATCTACAACTTTGTCGATTTTTAATATTTTGGTAAATCAAAAAAACGTGTCCCATATTTTTCCATATAATCTAACTGACGGACATGATAGAATTATATATTTTTAACCCAGTCGTCATCCCTATTGTTATATTTCTCAGGGAGCGCATCGAGTTTCTGAACGAAGCGTCAGTGATGAAGGCGTTCGACACGTTCCACGTCGTGCGGCTGATGGGCGTGGTGTCCCGCGGGCAGCCCACGCTGGTGGTCATGGAGTTGATGGAACGAGGAGACCTCAAGACCTACCTACGCTCGCACCGGCCTGAATCCGACAATTCGTTGCCCAAGAAGGAGCCCGGCGGCGCTCCGCCCACGCTGCAGAACATACTGCAGGTAAACCAATCAACCCCTAGTGGTACCTATGGGCATTGTGTCCCGCGGGTAGCCCACGCTGGTGGGTTATCCTAACTGTGTTCGCACCGCGTTGGGCCTATGTTGGCCTTTCCAGGATATACATGATTGTGCTTGCTCTCTTTCAGTTGAATCTTGTATGAAAGGAGAGGAAAGGGTCGCGATTAAACTTCAATCTTTGAAATGTCGCTGATCTGGAATTTATTAAGTAATTTTGTACAAGTTGACTTCATACAATCTTGACAGCACTGTAAAGAAATGATACTACGTATTATAAAATGTATACTACGTACCGTAAAACCATTTGTTAGTCCTTTACCTCAAAAGCATCAATTCCTTGTAGCGATTCACCTAATCGCATTTCACCTCGAACGTATATTTATTTCTCGCGTTGTGTCCCAATCGTTTACTTTTTTAGGCGCTATAAGTTTGAATCGCATTTCACCTCGATCGTGCATTTAACTATCGCGTTGTTTCTCAATCGTGACTTTTTTGAGTCGCTATTAGTTTTAGTCGCATTTCACCTTGAACGTGTATTAAATTTTCGCTTTGTATCCTAATCGTTTATTTGAGTATTAGAGAATATTTTTAGTCGCAATGTACCTTTTTCGCTTATTTTTTTACAGCATATCGTTCTGGACATTTTACACAATAAATACTCCTTATAGCACAATCCTTGAGAAAATAAAATATGATGACATGACCATGCGTGACATGCCATTTGAGTGACAAGGTTGTGTTTGATGTTGATGTGGTTTACCAGCGTAATTTTCTAAGCGGTTAAATTCCGAGTAATTATCAGAAATGAATACGGTAAGGTCACTTTATTACTTGTATGATATAACAACAAACGTGTTATAATCTCGGGATACTACATCTTTTATTGTTATACTTAAGGGAAACCAATGTGACCGTCCAGTATCAGAAGCATATTTGGAATCTGAATGCAAACGGCTTATCCAGAAGAAACTGTGGGACGCAAGAAATACTGGCAAATCTAACGAGCCTCCTGTGCTCTGTGTAAGCGGTAAGGATATAAACAAGAGTGCGGCATAATGACATAAATTTTATTATGATAATCTGACATGTAAAATTGCAAAATATTTTATAAGTAAATGAGTATGAGTAATGAGGTATAACAACGTAACATTCTGATCATTAATTTATATTTTTGTTACAGATGAAACTCACATGCCTCCCAAAACATTAAAAGTAGTTAATAAAATGTTATCAACGTGTACTTGTATCCGTAATAAAAAAACTGTGTTGTTTCGTCACTTAATTAATCATATTTCCGAAGAGAGTATGGACGGATTTTGGAGTGAAGTCGTTGAGGTAATAAATAAGTATTCTGATTAAAGCTTGTTTCTTTTATTCTCTAAGTGATGTATACATTTTAATCAATAAAGTAATAAATGCGTGAGAGAGCACCTGATACCCAAACATCGTGGTCCAACAGCTATGTCCAACTTGTTGTACCACGGGTAAGTAAAGTTATCCGTGGTTCCACTGTCAGAATACTTTCGTTTTCCCTTCGACCTCCACCGCAACCGTGTTTCGCAACCAGCCCTCCTTGCCCGTGGTCCACCTAATCTGTTCACCTGGGTGGACCACGGGAAGTTTTTTCTACCCGTGGTCCACCTAGAAGGACTAAGGTAAAAACTTATTGGTGGTGGTTCACCTCGGTAAACTTTTCCAGTAAATTAGTAAATAGTATACAGTAGTACTTTTTGCTTTCAATAAGTACCTGGCCAGATGTATTTATATCATTATTTAAATTCAATGGCGTTGGTTGTCAATTAGTGTGACAGCCGTCAAGACGATCATAATTTTATCATAATATCGTATTGCTCATATAAATACCTGGTGATCTTAATATGGAAATGGGAAACGCAGATACGTTAAGACGAGCTGTTGCAAATGAAAATAATGGATGCCTGTTTAACGGATGCTTCACTCCAATTCTACACAAGCCTTCAATTTTCCACAAGGCGATGTTGCTAAGTAAATATAAATTATATTTACCTCCAAATACTAGACTGTGCACCAATCACATGGATACAGAAGACTGGGGTGCTGTAATTGCTACCGAAGCAATTACTACCGAAGATCATTTTGACAAAGAAGATACGGAAGATATTGTTTCTATTTTCACAAACGTGCTGCAATATGTCCAGATAACAGTTTCATCAGCATTAGAGTAAAATATTTTGATATGCATTAAATACATAATTAAAATACGATTTCATTCCTCATTTTATAAAATATAATCTATACTTATAAAACTCGGGTCGTAGAAGGCTGAAATTTGGAAAGTAGATTCGTTAGTAGGTGGGAGGAAGGAGTAAAAGAGGTTATTAACAGACTTAAAAAAAAAAGAAGTTACTCAAGTTGACCCGTACGTTTTTTTCATTTTTCCTCAGAACTTTCGAATGCGTTATCCTAAGCCTTAAATGAACCACCACAAGGTCTATATATAATTTACAGCAGGAACTATTTATTTATTAGCTTGTCCCCCCAAACATGAACCCCTGAAAACATAAACTATACTATAAATATACATATACAGCACAACACAGCTCTAGTCTAGCACCATTCATGGATAAGGGCCCAATTATGATTCTTTTTTACGTAAAACTCAAATTCGAAGAAACGGACACCATATTTTTAAACTAACAACACTATGACGAGATGTCTAATGATCATAACTGGTAAAATCCATGGCTATAAGGCATTTTAAATCTTTGCTGTCCATTATTGGGTATTACTGCTTTGCTAAACATATCCATATTTGGTGCCATCACCCGAAGTCAATGTTGTTGTATGAAAATATGGTGTTAAAGGGAGCAAAATAAAATAAGTAATCTAAGGCACAACTCTGCTTTATTTCTCTATCACTAAAAACAAAATTAGAAACCAATTTCAACTTACTTAGAACAAAAATAGTAGTTTACGATACTAGGGTGGTAATCAAAAGGCCGAAATCGCAGTATTTAACGGCCCGAGCTGCAAGCGAGGGATGTTATTACGCGATCGAGGACTTTTTCTATTACCTCCCGTGTATCGTACGTCATTTTATGTCAATACTTGGCCTGATAGCGGCTATTTCTTTCTGGCCAAGTATTGACATAAAATTACTTCATAGGCACTTTTTGGCCAGGTGTGGCATAAAATATATTAAGGAGTTGAGATATATGCTTAATTTAGTATTTCAACATGGCAAGTTTACTTATGCATTGTTCAAGAGTCAGTACATTCTGTAAATAAGAATTTACTATATGTTGTATTTTATCATCCATAATGTTGAATTTTCTCAATCGTTTACGAAATATTGGCAAATTTAATTCATTTCGCAACAAGTTGAAGTCGACGGTTATGGATTCGTCTTTCAATACTGATATCAAGTATAGTACATTCGCGTTCGGTTTAAATAATTTATTAATTTTGCTGTGCCACCCTTCTAGCACATTATTTGTCCTGTGCCGTTGTTGAAAACACGATACCATGCTGATATTTGTGGTACAAAACCATTGGTCGCCCATGTAATTGTTAAACAAGTCCATGTTTGGTAACGCCGGTGCTTGTTCAAAAACGCTATACCAGGCTTCGTTCATCTTGGAATGAGGAAGGTGAGCTACAGCTAGGCATTTCTTTACATAATGGCTGCCTTCCCTGCTAAGCGATATGCCTAATTTTCCGGCACGTTTCCAAACAGCCTTAACAAAATGAAAATAGCAGCCTGTCATCTCGACGTGTGGAAATATTATTCGCAGTGCATTAATTGCTGCTTTTTCAAAGTCAGTTTTTATAACTTTCGGGTTAATATCAGGCACGATCTCTTTTATCTTATTAAACAATATTTCATATGTCGCTTGCTGCTTATTTGTTAACAGGGCATATACAAAAGGAATAACTTTTGTTATATTGTTATCTGTACCGATGTCCCCGTGCAATGTGTACAGCTGTGTGTATGGGTGTGGTACTACCTTGAACGTCCCGTCCGCAAAAAACATCTCCACGTTTTTTATATAATTTTTGCACGAAGGGCTAATGAATATCAGGCATTCATCAGTCTGAACACATAAAAAATCGTCAGCTAAGTGCCCGGGTATGATCACATCGGATACATTTAGAAATAAACAGTTACCGGATTTTCTTTTTTTAGTTCTATAAAGTCCATCACGCTTACTTAAGAATGATGGTACCTTGTCAGCATATTCTGGGGTACGAAATTTTGACATTGCTTTTTGAAATAAATGTGGCACCGGTCTGTAATCGGTAATTACTTTTCTTTTTAATTTTGCCATGGCTTTTTCTACCTCGATACTTTCGAAGTCCGGCGTACAAGTATGCAGAGATTCTCGCACTATTTCCGTTTCAGTGGGGTTGATGACGACAGTACCGTTACAAAATTTCGTTGAACACGTATAAACTGATGTCCCGGAGCCATTTGTCCTATTGATGCGGTGTCTGTACCCTGCCCTTGTCAAAATTTTCCCCCCATGTGAACTAACGATGAATTCGAAATTACCCCGCCTACCAGAAGCGGATTCAGGTCCATTCTCCATTTTATCTCACAAATATTGCAAGATTTTATATCTAACTTCACAATGTCACTGCAATTCATGTCGCAATGACAGAGTATTGTCTATTATTGATTAGCCACAAAGATAATATTTCAATGAGTTTGATACAGGTTTGAGAGCACTTAAGGTATGAATCAACAGGTACACAACACGTTTAAAAAAAAATGTTACAGATATTTTTTGCGAACATCAATTATAGCGTCAAATTAATTTGAGTACCAAACAAACATCGATCGCGGCGAAATGCGTCTAGAATAAAATACTACACAAAAAATGTAATGCTACAAATTAATTATACTACTGTAAACAGCTATGCGAAAAAATGCGTCAAGTACAAGATTCTATTGAAATTTTGTTAGTTCGAGGTGAAATGCGATTAGGTGAATCGCTACAAGTAATTGATGCTTTTGAGGTAAAGGACTAACAAATGCGTAAAACATATAGTATATATTTAGAAAAAAATCGTAGTTGATACTAAACTCAGAAAAAAAACACGCAATAAAAATGTATGAGGTTCACATGTACTTACGATGTTTTTCCTACGTTGGTTTTGAGGAGATTTTTAAAGTAATTATGAAATCTTTTCGAAACTAATATGACGTGCCAAACAGTTCCTGAGATATAATTTTAATCTGTCGTTAATTGTTTCAGATGGCTATAGAAATAGCCGACGGTATGGCCTACCTATCGGCCAAAAAATTCGTGCACCGCGACCTCGCGGCGCGCAACTGTATGGTAGCCGGCGACCTCACCGTCAAAGTGGGGGACTTCGGCATGACCAGAGACATTTATGAGACTGATTATTATAGGAAAGGCTCTAAGGGCCTACTACCAGTTAGGTGGATGAGTCCCGAGAGCTTAAAAGATGGGGTGAGTCCATAATAGTTTTAAAATACGAGTGTGGGTTTATAAAACGAGACGACAGGCGAGTTCCATGATAACATCACTTGAGTGATGACGAGTGTTACAGCTCTCGATGATGAGTTCAGAAACCGCAAATTAAAAATGTCAAATTGTGGTAAATGAAAACTTTTATCATATGTGCGGCATTTTTCAAAATTGTTTGCAATATCCATATTTATTTACTTAAACGTTTTATCTTATCTGTATTACATTTTACATGTTTGCAATTAACATTTCATTTAGAATAAAACGTCATTTCGATTGATATTAGGATTGAGGTCAAATCAAATTGTTTTGTTTTTGAGAGATGTTCGAAATTTGAATGTCATAATAACATGTTCACAGATTAGAAATTTGTTTTAACAAAACAGTGTATCTTTACATTCTTTATGCTGATCATAATTTGCAGTTGTTGAACGCGTTACAGAGGGTTTATGGTAGGTAGGTCGCCTAACGAAAAAACCTTCATAGTCCATGATCAAACCAGCTTTACAGCAAATAGTTACATCTGCATACTTGATTTGGAATATAAAGTAATTGAATTTTGCCACCAATTTTTCTTTGAGTCACTTTATCAATTGTGCCCGTCAACACGATGATCATCTTAGTTGTTAAACATTATTAGTGAAGATGTAGCGAAAAAATGGCAATACTAAAATTTAAAAATGTGTCGTTTCAGGTGTTTTCTAGTAGTAGTGATATATGGAGTTTTGGGGTCGTCTTATGGGAGATGGCCACGCTCGCTATGCAGCCATATCAGGTAATTTGATTTTATTATTTTGCTATGCTTCTGCTTGCTTTATATCCTACCTGGGCTCGTATGGATACTGCTATCGTATGTACTCATTATTAAAATGCGTCCTACCCAACGTAAACACCGTTTGTTAATAAATACGGCATTTGTTTGCTACTTTATACCAATGTTCTGCTAATGCTTCCTTATGGAAAGCGGCAAAGTGCCCTAGAAGCAAATAAGCTTTTAAGAGCTTATACCAGGTGTTGCCTGTATTAGTAGCAAATAATTAACACATTCAGTGCCAAAAACCCGACTATCGGGTTCATTGCGTCTGAACATTTGGGAGCTTGGCGCTGAATGTGTTAAAACGTAGATTGTGTTCCTCAAACTGAACAACATTTGTTCAGCGACATTTAAAAATAACTTATTTTAATTTTTAGTTCACTTTAAAGTTTATTTGAAACCGCAATGTATTAATAATAATCATCATTTATTTCAGGCATCAAAGGCCCATAGATAAATACCTTACAATCTAACATACATATTAAATATTATTACAAAATAAACTTAACAACTAGCTCACATTTTTCTGCGATGCGAAGTTTTTTATTTTTGTAGCATGACAAGCGACGTCAATTAGACTGATGTTAACATACATTGAAAATACTATTTATTTGTATGAAAAAGATAAAATCTAAACTTTACATAACTTTTAAAAGTTGTTGAACGAAAGTTTTATTGTTTGATGAATAGAATCTACGTTTTAATTATTTGCTCCTGTTACAGGCAACACCCGGTATAGCCATTCATTATACAAGGTGTCTCGTGAGGAATCCAAAAGATTTTAACCACGTATTCCTGAGATCATTAGGAGTAAAAAATTTTATATAACAATGTCAAAACCGGCAAAATTTTTTCTTTTCTTGATACGATATTTTTTGATTGGTTTTTGTAGATTTCGTGGTTTTAACCATGTCGCGTTTCTCGAAAGTGCTCGTTAGGGACCCAAAATGTCAAATTCGACAGTAAAAAAAAAATATTTTACGTACAAAACTCAATCAAAAAAAATCCTCGTAACTTGTTTCTTGTGTTTTTGCACTATGTTATATAAAAAAATTTACTTCTAATAATCTCAGGAATGCGTGATTAAAATCTTTTGGATTCCTCACGAGCACCTTGTACCTCCTTTTTGAGCGCTATAAGGGTCGTATAAGCTCTTATACATCTTGTGTGCTACTTAGGTGCGTCCATTTATAATCTGTCCAACTGTGCAATAAATGGTATCAATGTCTAGGGCCTGTCGAACGAGCAAGTGCTCCGCTACGTAGTGGAGGGAGGCGTGATGGAGCGGCCGGAGCACTGCCCGGACCGGCTATACGAGCTGATGCGCGCGTGCTGGGCGCACCGGCCGGCGCAGCGGCCCAGCTTCCTGAAGCTGGTTAACGACCTCTCCACCACCGCCGCGCCGTACTTCCGTCACCGCTCCTTCTTCCACACGCCGCAGGGACAGGAGATCTTCGCGCTGCAGCGGAGCACGCAAGGTCAGTACTGCTGTTTTTAAAAGCTTTTTTCTACTCCTGTACTGTTATCTGTCTTTTACTTGGTCACGAACACTAATATAAGAACATACATAATATGAGTTCAGAGAAGTCTATACTCTATTCCCCATAACAGCACTAGTGTCGTTATAGCCACTTTACGTTATTGCTAGCAACCACAGACTTCTAAATCTAGGTTAAACTTAGGTCAAGGATTAAGCGCTCAATTTTAACTTTACGGTAAAAATGCACAACTACCAACTTAACAAACAATTAAAATCCTACGGCTTTTAAGAAAAACGAAACTTTCTGAACTAAATTCATTGATGCCAACATAAAAACAAAAGTATTTTTAATATATTCACTGCGTGTCAACTTAATTTAAAAAATAAAAAGTTTACCATAGACACATACTGACAGTCATACGTCATATTTGCCTTCTTTGCAGGTTATGCCTTGTTTGTATTTTATATTTTAAAACCTGTCGTAGAAAAAGTATTGTATGCAACGTTGTATAATTAAGTCAAAAAACGCTCATTGCGTCTCTATTTGCGATACTCGCCGCATTCGCGGCTCGTATCGCAACTCACGCAATTCGCATTTTTTGAACCTTCTTATACAACTGTTGCATAAAATACTATTATTTAACTTGCAATGTTTGTGTTATTGTTTCACGAGAGTTGAGATCACGCACACAACAACACTGTCATGTAATGACATCGAGGTTTTGAAATTACTGTTCTTTTTTCGTACCGATAGCAAGTTCAACAGTGAATTGCAAGATAGACCAAAAAGTTTCTTTAAACTATAGCCTTGTGTTTATTTACTCACTCATTCATTTCATTCATTCACTTTATTTTGCAATGAGTACTTCATGTAGCTGTGTGTGTAATCATTCACCTCAACTCCCGTGTTGAACTACCTATACCTACTCGTAGTATGTTTAGAGCAAATCTTCAGTGGCAATGTATATGATACCATGAAGCTGATCTGACGATGGAGCCGGAAGGTATTCATAGGGTCATCTAAGTCTTTATAATTTCTTTTGCTAATTTGGAGTTTTTTTTAAATACAAATTTCATCCCTGGCCTTACGGTTTGGCCACGGCAATGCGCGATATGCGACTACGATAGCGACGGCCATCGGTGGGTGCACTGAAAGAAAAAAAAAAAATAGTATCGCACTAAGTAGGTCTAATTTTTTTTTATTTATCTGGGCATAATGGTATACGTGGGCAGCTCGGTCCCATTTAAAATTGGCAATCGTTAATACACAGAAATATATCGAGCTAGAAGGACATAGTTCATCGATTTGTATGGAAACCAAGTGTGAAAGATTTTGCGTTTGACGTCAAGAGTGTCATTTAGTAACGGAAAACATAAATTTTCCATTTCATTAAGAGGAAACAGGAGGGCAGTTTTTCCATACAAACGTAGTCCCCTGTTTCCTCCCTGGATAATGCCAGTAGAGCAATCATTTTTTGTCCAAAAATCTATGGCTACTATTGATATGTTCCTATGTTTTCCTTTTTACGATAAATTGATTCTCAAAAGAGATATTAAATTAACCTTCAAAAACCTAAAAAAAATGCCAGATTTTCCGCTGTGTTCACACATCCAGAACACAAATTTGACTAGATTATTAAAAAAAAGGAAAACATAGGAACACGGCCAAAGCCTTTCTTTAATGTTTAATGAAAAAATTAGTTAAATAGGTTAAATTTTGGGGAAGAAATCAGGGGACTACGAAACGTTGTTTTCATGAAATTTTAAAAGGTATTTTCGGTCCAAGCTGCAGTTGTCTCTATCGCGCTCTGCGGGTGAGAGGCGGGCAGTGCGGGATAGCGACACATTTTACAAATACCTAATTTTCAATTCTCTCGACCTTACTGTTTCCTCTTAAGATCCCCGGCGCTTCTTTTTAGCACGCGAGGTACATACGCTCTTTCCTTGTTTCGATATATTTCTGTGGCGTGGTATAGTGCACAGCGTAGTGTTCTACATACCTATTTGATGCTGTTTTGTTTTTACGATTATAAAATTATTTCGGTCACGCTTGTTGAAATCTTCCACGGGCGGAGCACTTACACATAGGAATTCTTTAAAAATCTGGTTTATAACTGATCAACGACACTTACTCAGGTCAGAAAAGTATCCCACATAATTACTTTCAACACACTTGCTCATAAAGTCGCTCTTATTTGGTGGTTCTTATGCGCGGAACGCAGCTTATTAAACACAAGTGCTTTTTACTGTTTATTGCCACACAAGTGCTGTAATAACGCCAATTGACCAATGAGAGCACGTCGTCGTGGGGCTCGGCGTGCGGATATGATTCCCGCGCAGCGCCGCCACCACCAGGTCCGACACCGAGCAGCCTGTTCATGAGCGCGCCCGCGCTGTGCCGCCACCACACGACGAGGTGACGGTAGACGAGGATAGATAAACCACAACAATAAATATCTACAAAATAGAAATTCTAAATGATAAGTATTATTTTTTATTCGCAAGTGTGTTGAAAAACGTCGTATGACACTCGTGGGCATTGGTCATTACAGTCTCGGCTATGCAGCCCTCGCCTGACGGCTCGGGCTATGCAACACAGCCTCGACTGTAATGACCAACTTCGCCCACTCGTATCATAATGTACTATTGTATGCCCGCTTCTTTGTGCGGTAAACTTAGACCTTACGGTACAGATTTGAGTACCGTTCTAATCAAGTAGGAATATGTGTAGACTTGACTTATGAACCACGGTGTTTGTCACAAGTACATACCTTCGCATTATCTTTAGACATGTGGAGATTGGTTATACTTACTCTAAATATTAGTGGACTACGTTTCGTTAGTTGTGCAGTGCGAATGCGTGTAACAATTACAGTAGAAAGCAGAGTACTGTGTTTAAAGAAGGATGCAATATGAAAACAAAAAAATTACCAACAATTTGACCAAACCCGAAATTAATTCATACTTTATGTAATAAATAAACTTATAAATACAGTAATGTATGTAAATATTGTAAATATATATACAGCATTGGTATATCAGAAAATGATAACATTGGCATTGTGTTATTGCAATTGAATTAAATATTGTATTCTGTAAAGGTAAGCTGTCTTTCCAACGTTTTGCGTCGAATAAAGTTGTATGCCTTAACGTTATTCATCGTAATTACAATTATTTAACAAAGAATTTAAAGTTCATTTAACGTTGGAAAGGAACCTAAAGGCGAGAATATTATGCGAGCATTATCATGTAAACATGATTATCTTTGTATGCCAACTCGATTATCTTTTCATGCAGCCCATTTTTAGGGTTCCGTACCAAAATGGTAAAAAGGGAACCCTTATGGTGCGACTCTGTCTGTCTGTCACAGCAAGATATCTCAGGATCTACTGATGCTATCGACTTGAAAGTTGGAATAGTGTTAAAAACCGCTAACCCGAGCATATTGGACAGAAAAAAAATCTTATACATTTTTTTAAAGGGGACCGAAATGGGATGTCGAAAATCAAAAGTAGAGCTATTATATCGAGTGAGGTATCAAACTACTTACTAAACTTAGTAAAAATTAAACTAAACCTAAGAAGATAAACCTGAATGTACCTTTGATTTTAACTATAGTCACTACGATTTCATCTTTTTTTTCAGGACTTAAGATATGTGAAATATACTGCCGCGGTTGACAACTAAAATCCATTAATTAAAAAAATATATCTCACTTTAAACTAGACTATCAGAAATTACTTCGCGCTTAATTTCGGTTATATTGTGCCATATCTGGCTGAAAACGGAATTATTTATGCGGCATAATTTCATTTTGGTGTGTCACACTTGAGTAGAGATGTGCAGTTCGCGAATGACTGATATAAACGAAGTATATCAGTTGTAGGTCTCAATAAGTCGCCCGAGGTACGAAAACGAGTAGGTACATAGGGAACGTGCACAAGGAAGGTGCTGCCAAGTGGTGCCCGCGTAATCCGAATCTTGTACTCTAAACTTGCTGGTGCCCCATTAACGGGAAACTCCGTTATTATCGCGATAAAGGATGATTTACGTTTAGTGTGCATAGTTCCTGTACGTTCCCTATTTATAATGTTCGGTTGACATGAACGGAATACGAACGCATCCGAGTTTGAACTTTGCATGATAATGCCTAGCTTTCATACATCCTTATCCTTGTATAACGTTGAGCGCCCGTTTATTGTACATTGTACCAACCTAACTAACTTTGTCCGCACGTCATGCCGTCAGAGCTTTGTTCGGAGCAGTCGTCCGCTTGCTGAACATCGTAAGTAATCGTATTTGCATGGCGACCATACGACGTACGTGTTATCATTTACTGATTTTCTGGGTAAAAATATTTTTTGTATAGGTAACGTGCACGAACTAGGTGGCTGCACTAAACGACAAAAGAGACACGGGCGGACAATAAAGGAAACTATCACCCCTGTCAAATCAAGCTGCCAATGACGATATCTAAGTGTCAATGTCAAATATAGTATGTCGTAGCTACACTGGTGTTAATCGTCGATCATCGCGATATATTAACGGCGTTTTCGTCAATGTGGCCCCAGCATGAAAGGGTACATGATTTAGATTGGCGGCACCAGTTGGCAACACCTCGGTCGTGCTCGTTCCCTATAGGTCGGTTCACAAGAGTTGGCGCGGATTTTTTATACAACGGTTGCTTATTTTATACTAAATCCGTGCCGACTCCTATAAATATATCTATACTACCATTGTTAAAGGAATATACCATGCCATAATTTTTGGCGGACTAGTATATATTTTTTAATGTGTAATGATTAAATGTTTTATAATCATTAAATATAAATATTAAAGTCTGAAGAGCGTTGAAGCGTGCACTTTCAAACAGATAAAACGATCAAATATATCTGCGTAATTTCCATAAATTGATATCAAAGTAAATCAAATCACTCGTGCACAGGTCATTCGTATTTTTGCTCAGTGTGACACCACCCAGTTTATCAGCACTTACAAGTTTAATAAATACATTTGAATTTCTTCAGTTCCATACAGTAAACCTACGCGTAGCACAGTGGCAGCGGCCTATACAAACGGCGTGACATGCGTTTTGGCGCTTAGTATTTTTGCTATAATTTCAAAACTACAAGCCGTATAGCTTTGATATTTTTAACGGATATTTAAAAAACCATTGTCCTTGTGATTTATTGCTTAAAATATAAATGGTGACACATTTTCTGCATACAAAAAAAAATATAAAAAAAAAAATCGTTAAATCAATGATATCGAAATTACGCAATGTTTATGAGGTGTTGGACAAAATAAACTAATTATTGTTAAAAAATATATGGATATATCGTGATTTTTGTCGACACCAAATGTAACGCCTCAAGCAATGTTACTTTTAAGTTGTACATTGATTGCTATTTTATTTGTGCTGGCGCACTCACACATCACGGCGACCATTAAACAAACAAATAAAATAAATGAACAATGCGTTGTCAATTTTCATATGCTGTAAAATTAATAAAAAATATTGCACTTGTCTTTTAATATTTAATCGGTATAAAAAACTTCAACATTTTCCATCTCATCAATCAATATTTTCGCATTAACGTTTAAAGTTTGTTTTTGTTTTTCTTACAATATTGGTTGATATTACGGGATCTGATAACAAAATCGTCGTATTTGAGGCAACTCGACTGCATTTACGGGTATGGTGTAGTCTAACGTTACGAAAAATTTTGTGGCTCGCTTCCTGTGCATCTTCTGACAGGTGACCAATTCGTTAAATAAAATTATGACTAATTATGCCCATTAAAATTTTATGCACTGTAACGGGTATGTAGTACCACCTATATAATGTTACGTACAAGTAACCTGTTTCTTGGGTGTATTTTCTACGTATTTACGACGTACATTGTACGTACGATTTTAGTACCTATTAATAACTGTAAAAGAAACATTTTTTAAATGGATGATACATACGAGTAGCGTCCTTTCCTATTCCTATTACATTATTTAAATAGGACACAAGACATTTGCTGAAATCTTCTATGGCTTTCCGAGGTGGATAGATGTAAGTATTCGACAAAGTCTTTGCTCGATGCATTTTCACCAAAACAGTAATTACAATCCATTGACATTGTTTTTTTTTAACATGTCCAAAAAATATAGTTTAAGTTATATATGTGTTACCATATTTACTTACAGTTCTTTCTCAGAATTGTGTCTACAAATTACTCGTGGTGCGATTTATTGCTTTGAAATTATTTCCAGGCGTATCGGTTTTATGTCAAAAAAATCATTTTATTCGAAAGAGCTCGGTTAGGCTAAGCCAATATTTTGCAAAACATTTTGTTTTATCCGCGAACTTAATAATTATTCCGGTGCCGACTTAAAGCCAGCTCTAGAACTTAATCAAAACTCAAAGTATAGTCATTTCAATACACGCGTTTAAAAAGAGATGAGTATAAGACTTAGGAATTGATTAATTACATTCAAAACTATGAAAACTAATTCTGTAGTATACCTTCTTTAAGAAAAAATAAATACAATGGCTTGATACTGAACCATTCATCTGAGATAATGACTATAACAGACACACAATTTTTACCCAGTTGTGAATCGAGCAAGTTTAAAGGTCTCTTACATCGCAGTGAGTCCAAATTTTGAAAAAATATCGCTTGATTCCAGTGAACCAATTATTGAACTTTCATATTATGTAACTTTTAACCCCTAAATCATACTTTGATTATGACTCAAATGTCCGGACTCTTGTATAGGCCGCTGCCACAGTGCGTAGGCACACTTTCCGTTGTATCGGGGTTTCTAGCTTGCTGTATGATTTTTTTCATCACACTTGCTCGAAAATGGTGTTGTTACACGTAGGTTCTGCGGGCCGTAAATGACTTATTACGCCCTAGGGCGTAATTTTTTTTTTTATTTGAATACCCTGGTTCTGTTTTACTCTTATTTGTCATGTTCAAAGGAAACGCCAACTTACTTTTTTAACTTTTATCACTGAAAATTTAAAGAAAACTGTTATTGCAAATACATGTAAACATATATTTCGGTAACATTAATTAAATGTTTAACTAGTGCATTTCAGTATTTTGCAAATATAAAATCAACTAAAATGGCCGTTTTAGGTCTTTGCCGCTATGGTTTCCGAACGTATAATGTCACTTTCTGTTTTGAAATTTTCTTCTCATACTGGGTGGATTAGTAAGGTTATTTATTTAGATTTCCTCACAAGTGTGATGGAAAACATTGTGTGTGCCACGGGCGGTAAAGGAATTACAAACTCGTGTTATTATTATTAATTAAAGCCCTCGGCTTATAACGTAACAGGAATCTATCTATACAAGCTGCTCGTGGGGAATCCAAAAGATTTTAACCACGTATTCCTGAGGTCATTAGAAGTAAAAAATGTTATATAACATAATGTCAAAATCGGCAAAAAAAATACTAATTACGATGATATTTTTTGACTGGTTTTTGTAGATTTCGTGGTTAAAATCTGTCGCGTTTCACGAAAGTGCTCTTGAGGAACCCGAATTGTAAAATTCGGCAATAAAAAAAATAGTTGACGTACAAAAGTCACTAATAAAAATCATCGTGACCAGAATAACATTATTTTACCGAATCCGAAAAAAAATTTTAAAGATTACATCCAGTCGCACAAACGTGCACTAGCACTAATACTAAATACCCATTAAGGCACCAATGAATCGCTAAAACAAAAAATAGCAATATACGACTTAAGGTGGTTTTCCACCGGCAGGGCGAGACGAGACGAGGATTGAATTGTTTGTATGAAGTTTTCAATCCTGTCCTCGCGCATCGCCGCTCGCGAATCGCGCAACTTGATACAAATTTCAATTCAATCCTCGTCTCGTCTGGCCCTGCCAGTGGAAAACCACCTTTAAGGTGGCATTAAATCACATTTTATGTAACTAGCCATATTGCGTTTACTTCGCTTTCAATAGCGTAGAGGTAGATTATGAGGCATAACGTATCGTATGTATTGACTTGTATCGTTGTGCCTTGCAGAGGAGGAGCAGGAGCTGCCGGGCGTGAACGTGGGCGCGGTGGCAACGGGCTCGGGGTCCAACCTGTTCGGCGTGTCGGGCCGGCTGGCCTCGTGGGTGCGGGAGCTATCGTCGCTGCGGTCGCACGCGTCCGACGACGCCGCCGCGGAGCCGCTGCAGCCGCCCGCGCCGCCGCTCTCGCTCAAGCCGCAGGGCCCCAACGGCGTCCTACGCGACGAACGGTACACCCGCGACCCCGCCTCCACCGGCTGCTAGCGCCCGCCGCGGCCCCCCAACCGAATCTACCTCCGGTCCCCGCCGCCCCGCCCGTGGGGGACTTCGAATCCTAGCCGTAAGGGTAGTTAGCGAATTATTCGACGGGTCGACGCGCGGCCGTCGCTGTACATATTTTTATATTCCGTTGTCGCGCGGGGACTCGCGCCCGCGGCGCCCGCCTTTGCCGCGCGGGCGCTCGGATTTATTTTTATTTATAGTATAAATTTATATATTCAAGGAAATGTTCTTAAATCTTCTCTGCATTTATAACTATAATTTATTGCATACGGAGTGTGCCGACTTGCAGAGGCGACGTTATCTAGAATTAAAATCAAGTTAATTATTTATTTAAGGTTACGTTGCTGACGCGATGCCGCGTTTCGCGTCAGACGACTCGTTTTCATATCAGGAAATTAATATTTTTGAAGCGATATTAAAGCTGGTCCGTCGACCGGCGCGAATCCTATATAGTTTACCTCAATCGATAGTTGTATCGGTGTCATTTTTGACATAGCCTATTAATGTTAAGTTTATCACGTAAGATGTAATGTTTATATTATTGTGTAGGTGTAAGATCGTGTACGACTTGTTTTATTAATTTCCTGATATCGAACCCCGCCGGTCCGACCGCTCCCGCCGCCGCGCTAACGCGACTCCTCACCTCTCGACACCGCATTCTTTGGGAACGTTTCTTGTTACACTATACTGTACACACTATTTATTATTTCTGTTTCTTGCTTTTGTAACGTATTGTTAATAGACTGCTGACGACCATTTCGCTATAGTAACCATGAAAAACCGTAACTAGTTATGTTTCAATTGCCTAAATTATGCTGCAAATCTTAAGATGAAATGTTTTTTCGACATGGTTTTTTTTTGTTGAAATCGGACCTACTCTGCAATAATACAATACTCATTATCTGTTCCAAATTACATATAATTTTCATTATATTAATTGTATCTTAAAATACAAGAAGTTATTTTCAATCGGATTTACCAGTAAAGACTTGAATTGTAAATTTAGAATATGTATCTATTGTTACGTTTTTAATTATAGTTGAATTATAACCGTATGTATTGACATGAATAAATCTACCCATGTATTAAGTCTTAATCATTTCCAATATGTATAAATATACATATGTAAATAATTACTATGAAAACAATGTGTTCTGTATCAATTATACAATAGATGTTATTGTAATTATATAGTCATTTTTAAATAGTAATTGTGTTATTATTGTTGCATATGAAAATTTACATAACATAGAGTTAAGTAAGTCGCATAGTGCAGCTCTAATGTATTGTTAACGACTTTCTTTATTCGGAACGTGCGAGGCGGTGCGGCGGCGTCCGATCTGCGCGTGCGCACAACTCGTACGTATAGCATTCGCAGTCGTCATCATTTCCACGTTTCGACCAGAGATCTCGTAGCTGCAGTCACCTGGCCGTTCTCTGTGTGCCGCTATGGACAGAGTTATACTTTATTCAGGCGATAGACAAATTTTAAATTTACATGAAGTTATAAATTCGGCAGAACAGAGGACGGACGCCGTCAATCGATGTTCGTTTCTGAATATAATGTGGACTCTCATAAATGTAATTTAAATAGCAATGCAAATATCTATACTTATATTTAATGTATGCAATATTATTGTGACGTGATTTTTATATGTATAAAGTATACAATTCTGAAACTACGTAACATTATACATCTGAATCCCAGATTGTACTTAACGCTCGCAAGCGAGAGAAGTCGCCGGCCACCGAGTGCCTTCAGACTTATGCGGAGCAGACGCGGGATTGCAACCAGGCCTCACACGAGGCCGAAACGAGGCCCGCCTGTGGACCTCGTCTTATGAGATATCAAAACGTTTTTATACTTAATTTCGTAGTTCAAAAGTACAATTTATTTTTCAACACGGTCACGCCACAAGTTAAAATATAGGGGCATCGGATGCAGCGCCTGCAAGGCGCTGTACTAGTGTTCTAAGTGTAAACAAGTGCCTTGATACATCCAGCCTTCAGCGGAATGCAGGTTTGCTGACCGCGTGCCGCGGCACCGGTCCAGAACCGTGCCACAGGAATATAATTCAGGAAAGGTTG
Organism: Eudemis profundana; assembly: GCA_947034925.1. Taxonomy (NCBI): domain Eukaryota; kingdom Metazoa; phylum Arthropoda; class Insecta; order Lepidoptera; family Tortricidae; genus Eudemis; species Eudemis profundana. Next base: position 18,711,733 of record OX344798.1, read on the forward strand.
GGTGGGCATGGGGCAATGTATAACGAATGGCTAGCATAAATATTGTAATGGTTTACGATTCCGTTCAATGCACCGTGGCCTCTCATATCAGGCGCGATATGACCAGCGACGGCCACGCCGAACGCGTCTCTGTTGGGGCTCAAGGCACGTTGCATTCGTCGTAGTTTAGCTCACGAAGCGTCTCCGTTTGATTTCAAATTATTTTCCAAAGTTGAAATCCAAATAATTCTTTAATTTTAAAAAGTGCATAGTGCCTTTTGCTCAATTTATGCAAATATTGTAGGTACCGATAAGTATAGTAATTTAAATGTAGAGCCATGTTTTCGTTCCATCATGGATTGCCCACGAGCGCCCAGCGCTGGGCGCGCCGCGCCGCGCGGATCGTCGAGCGAACCGCGAAACTCCGCCCGCATCGCTGGCTTTAATTAATCTACTGCAACCACTCCATTAGCATCATGAGTTTAACAGACAATTAACATTGTATAAGGTATCGGTTGGTTTGTTCGTCTGTCTGCGCGGCGGGCGGCAGTAGCCGCGGTGAGTCTCGCACAACGTTGCCTCACACAGCGTTCCCTGCGGGCTGTCTTACCACTTGCGCTCTTGTTTTCGACAGTATTTATTTTATTGTGATTTCCACCTGTTATTGTAGCTGCTGTATACATACCTCATTTTAGTAATTATATTATGCACATAAATTATTGACTGATAATAAATATAATATTTCCAAATTATTGTGTTCCTTGTGTGATGTGTGTGCGTGTTTGTGTAATGGTGTAAGTGTCGGGGTAGCGTTGTGCTCTATGCTCAATTTAGATACAATTTCACCATACTTTCGAGGTAGTGTTCAATGTACAGGTCATTCCGCCGATACGAGCGCACGATAAGCATTTCTATTCCTGTTCCTGTGAGACTGATCTAGTCGCGGGTCTGCCACTGCACACTGTTTATCATATTTATATCGTTGTAGATTCGTGGCGCAGCGCAGCTAATATTTAACGAGTTATTTTACACACTTAACTACAGTCACAAACTATGCAATGATACTTTATTATCGCTTTAATAGGTTCTTTTAGTTGTTAGGTACTTTAGACGATAGGTATACGATATTTAATTGAGTAACGGGAGACGACTAGGCTTTTTTACTATTATTTTTCCATAGTCTACGTATGCTTTTCGGCAGTGCGATCTTCGAATACCATGCTCTCGCATAGTGTGCAAGTAACGGTGGAATGACACTTATTATTAGACCTATTTAATTTAATGACAACCGAGTACCTATTAATAATAATTTTAATATTTATATTAATAAAAAAGTTACGAAAATAAATTTTGTTTTTAATTATAACCAAAGTATCTCGTCTTCAGCTAACTATTAGTGATACAGTCAGCCGCGAAATATTCTTGTAGGTATACATATTATTTTTGTCGTTGATTGTGCCTATATGAAATAAAACTAAAGCGTTTAGTTAATCTGTAAATGATGCATTCATCTATAAAATATGTTCTGTTGTTTTTAAAATAATAATTAAAATCAACGTTATTGCTTTTCTTTTTCACTATCGTCTTTATCTTCGATAATCTCAGTATGCCACTTGAAATCTTGAAGGAATTTAACGTTATCGTATTTTAACGGTTTCCTTGGGATGCGTCCCGGTACTCTGCACTGGCACGGTTTATCCCGTGCATAGCGATTCAAGAGACAACACGTTCTGAAAGCGCACTCTTCGCCGTTGTGTTTAAGTTTCTTTAGGTATTTAATGTAGTAATCAGGTAAGCCGTGCTCTTTAGCGCCGTATAAAATGACCTCCTTCAAAGCCCGTGAAGGCCAGCGCTCGACGGGGATATCGTCGTTGTCTCCCCGCGGCAATGGGTTTATTCTTTGTATGTAACAGCGACATGTAAAATCGCCCATGTAAGATGTGTGGACTAAGATATACTTTACGTAGTATTTTTTCACGTCGACACCTTCTTGACTGCAAAATAAGCATATAGTGCATTGGGGTAATTTCGACTGTTGGGTAATTTTGAAAATTACGAATTTTCGGTAAACTATGATATATTTTTGAGGTTTATAATTAGTCGAAGCACTATCAGTGTGTCTAGTACAGTGTTAGCGTATTAAAGTAAATATATGTTGCGTGCATTATGAGAAATCCTTAATTTTCAGAATTACCCCGTGCTCGGATTTACCCCAATGCACCCTACCTATAATAAACAAGCTGCCTAAGGCAGATTACACACGGCGGCTTTTTGCAGAGATACAATAGGCGTTTGCATGATTCAACCGTGCGATTCGATCAATACAAATGCGTGTTGAATCGATTCATATGCACGTTCGTATCGATGCAAAGTTGCAAACACGCGTGTGTATCCTGTAAGATTGGTGCAGGCGCGGGTTTAAGGCGTAGAAAAGATTCAGCTGTTGCCTTATCGCATCTTTTTATCCGATTTCCGATAATTAAGACCTGCGTCGGATCTTTTGTGTTCCTAGATTAAATCTGATCAATTTGTATCTTTTAAAATCTGCTGCGTCGCGACTGTATCGCGATTGCATTGATTCTATTTCGCGTTTGCATCGATGCTGTACGACCGCTTTTATACCTACTCAGTGGCATAGCGGCATTGAATGCCGCATTTTACACAAAATGGCTAATAAAAGCTCATGCCCTGAATTTTGCCGCCCCCTTTCGAATGCCTATTCGTATATCGTATCGCTCCAGCACCCCCACGTTACGCCACTGTTTGTACTTCGCTGCCGCATAAAGTCGATCAACACACAGCACCGCAACCGCATAAACCGCAGCAACCGCATAAAGTGAACACACGACGAACATGTAGAGTAATCGCCTTACTACATATATAAGTGCTAGGTAAGGTTAGCTGGCAGTGATCCCTTTCAGGGATAAGTTCGCTTTTATACATAGGTATTAATTTTTGTTTTGATTCTGTATGATTTTATGTGCATTAAAGTGTTTAAGTGTTTTGTAATTATGAACATATTAAGTGCTCCAACTTACAGATCGAGGTGAGGCATATCGTCTTTGTGTAATCTCCATATGACGCCCCAAGCGTGAGCGTTTGCAGTAGGGACGAGGGTCGCCGTAGGTCCTCCCCAAAATTGAGAGTAGCTTATAAAATCCAGACGGTAGTCCTGTTCAAAAATCGTTGCCTTGTCAGTAATGAATTAGAGCTTTATTGACTCAGAAAGACGTGATCCTGGCACGAACGAGGCAGAGCTAGCGACTTCCTTATGATACTTATACTTACTTACATGATACTTATACTTATGACATTATAGGTGTGCCCATACATTATACAAGATCCTATTATCAGATCCTGATCCACCTGATGAATGAGACCACTTGTATAGGGAATCTGACCTTTCAAACAAAAACTGGCCAAGAGCATGTCGGACCATGCTCAGTGTAGGGTTTCATAGCCGTAACTATAAGGTAAAAAATACGATGTAAAAAAAGTACAACAACAAAAGAGCGTATCTTCATAGCAATTACGTCCTTTTGTTGAGAAGCGCAGTTTACCGGCAATAACTCAGAAACGGTTAATTCGATCTAGTTGAAAATAATTTTCGTTGAAAGTATTAATTAAGCGTTACCTTCGTGATTTTTTTTCATATTTTTCGGACGCACAGTTTGGAAAATAGAGGGGGGGGGGGACACAATTTACACAACTTTCGGAGCGATTATTTCCAAATACATTCACTTAATCAAAAACATTACTTAGGAACCTTATAGTGTTTTTAAAAGAGCTGTCGAACTATGTACCACACGTTGATATTTGCTGAAAAAAAAAATTTTTACTGTCTTTAACATGTATGGAGTGCCCCCCCTAAAAATATTTATTTTAACTATTTATATACCAAACTAAGTAGCGGCTCATAAAACACACCTATATTCCAAATTTCATCAATATCCATCATGTAGTTTCTGAGTAAACTGCCTATGACATACGGACAGACAGACAGACAGACGGACGGACATGACGAAACTATAAGGGTTCCGTTTTTGCCATTTTGGCTACGGAACCCTAAAAAATAATGCGAGAGTAAGTAATCATGGAAGAAACATAATAAAAAAAAACATAGATTCCGACAAACTGAGAACCGCTTTCTTTTTTAGGGTTCAAAATGGTAAAAAAGGAACGCTTATGGTGCGACTCTGGCTGTCCATCTGCAGGGTCGGATTTGGAGGTGTGAAGGCCCTGGGGCAACGAAGGAGCGGGGGCCCTAACGGACTAGTGGAGGCCCCTACTTATTGGGGAAGTTTTGTGGAGGCCCGGGGCAGTAGCCCCGCCTGCCCTCTTCTAAATACGGCTCTGTCCGTCTGTCACAGCCAGATATCTCAGGAACTACTGCTGCTATCGATTTGGAATATTTTTTTAAAAGTCGCTAACCTGAGCCTATTGGACGTAAAAAAGTCTTTTATGCCACACCTCTCCCTAAGCGCTCCCAAATTTAAGCTTCTAATTACGTATAAAATAAAATAATGCGTCTATTTACATGGTCTTACTTGATATAAATTCTTGAGTTATCCTTTTAATGTTTGGTGCATTTTTTTAATAATTTACGAGATATTTGCTTTTTAACTTATGGTTTCAATAACGTACACTGAGCCAATACTTGAACATCGTTCAACTTTCGGGCAAGGTGCAGTTTTATCGAATGCTGATATAAATTCTAATTGAAAAGATAAACAAAATGTGTATGCCTTATATGAATCCTTTATAGACCGTTGATTTTTTTACTAAAAGTTGAACGTGACTTTTGTGGCTTGAGACACGGTTACATTAAGGTTTTCTTTACTATGAAAAGCAACTTTGTTCAACAATGAAGTCATGCCCAGAACTTGAACCAATAAAATTTACTAGTTCAACTTATGGATTCAATTCCGGTAAATTAATTCTCCGTTGATTTAGTTCGTTCATTTCATACAATATCGTGTTCAAAACTTGAACTAACTGATGTGATTCGTTCAAGTTTTAGGCAGTGGTTTGCAAGATGAACATTTTCTTTTTATATTACTAATTTATTGCGTCATTAATGCCGTTTTAATTTGTTGGTTTATTAAAAAAAACATTTACACAAATATGATGTAATGTCATCCAATTTTACTTTGCTTTTGTATGTATATTACCTCTGAGCAAAGTGCCAGGGCGCGCAAAGTTGGACGTGAACACCTTGAAACAATTAATTTTAGATCATTAGACAAAAAAAATAGTTGGAATTTTGAGTAAAATAAGACGGTTTTACTGTATGTATTTATTGGTTCAACTATTGGGGTCAATCGTTCAGAAGACGACGTTCATCTTCTGGGAAAATTGGCCTATATTGATAATAATGTTTATTATAAAAATACTGTACTATAACTAATAAAAGGTATTGAAATATTCAAATCCAATCTAGAAGATATATTGAATCGTGTAAAAAAATAAAATTTGTAGAAAGTAGGTTACTTACAATCTTTCGAAAAAAAATCTAAAGTGGGTGTAGTCGCTTAACCATAGGGTAAAATCAGCAAAAGTATACTGTAGTAGGTATATCTCCCAGGTGGTCCCATTGTCCCCAGGCCCAGGCCAGGATCTGTTGATAGGATCTTGAAGAAATCAAGGGAACTTTGGGGAACTCTTCTTTTATTATACGCACACCTACAGCGATTTGAATATTTTTATAACAGGTAGTTCTCGCCTTTGTTAATTGAATAGACTAAATTGAAGGCGGTTGTTTGAAAAATAATCGATTTTATCTATAGCTCCATTAAAAGAAAGAGTCAAAAGTTCTACAGAAAGTCCACTTACATCAACTCGTCCTATGGTAACAAATTCTGCTGTAGGGTTGAGCATATGGATTCTAAAAGAAAACAAATTACTGCCATAGCAAAAGTATAAAAAAGTGTCTGGCTTGGCTATTTCTGACTTGATCATTTTTAAAGTTGTTGATGTTTCAAAAGTTAAGCCATAGGACTAAAAATAAATTTTGTTGAAGACAATGTACCTACCTATGACATGTTGTGACATAATATTTGTGAACACAGATGAGAAATAGTCTATAGTGGGACTACGCTAAGTTGGCAGAGGTCGAAAAGACGTTTTATCTAAAGAAATGCATAGGGCAATATCACAAGCAAGAGGATTAATTAATCTTGATACTTGGCAAATATCTTTTCGTTTAATAAGTGTATAATGTGTCTACATACCTACTGAAATAAATATGCAGGACAGTCTTGCACAAATAGATCTAGTCCCAACCCAACTAAGCAATGCTTGTATACATATAATACTTACATACATAGAAATTATCCAAGACCCTGGAGCAAATCGCTTATTTTGGTTGGAAGTAAATCGACTTGTGCAAGACTGACCCGAATATTTATTTCAGTGGGTATGTAGACACATATTATGTAATGTTACTAACACTGTGATACAAGTTGGTATATAATAAAAATTATAATTATTGCAAAATTATTGCCAAGTAGGTACCTATCAAGATTAAATAATCTTCTTGCTGTGGTTTCCCCATGTTGCCATAAATATATTTTTTAATACAACCTTTTTTCGACCTCTGCAAACTTAGCGTAGTCGCACTCTTATCGTTTTAATGCAAACCATAGACTGCTAGAATAGAACCAACTAAAATAGGGGCCTTCAAATATCACGTTACACCAAACTGGTGACCTTTCAACCATCGGACTTGCCACAGGTGGTCACATTTGAAGGGTCCACGGAAAGAACATGTCTAGTCACTTTTTAGGGTTCCGTACCAAAATGGTAAAAAAGGAACCCTTATGGTGCGACTCTGACTGTCTGTCTGTCCGTCTGTCACAGCCAGATATCTCAGGAACTACTGCTGCTATCAATATGAAATTTGGAATAGTTTTAAAAGTCGCTAACCCGACCCTATTTGACATAAAAAAAAAATCTTGTATCTTATTTACTTTTTTTTAAAGGGGGCCGTAATGGGAGTTTGAAAATTTAATGTTGTGCTATCACATGGGGTATCATATGAAAGGGCTTTTGATTTGTAGATTCCAAAAACATTTTTATTTTTTTGTTAATCATGTACTTTTTGATTTATGACCAAAAACGTTCAAAAAAATACCATTCCCCCCTATTATCTTCGAAGTTACTGAACAGAAAAATCTGTAATAATTACCAATTATTAATATCAACCTGAATATTACAGGAAAAATATAACGGACTTCCTAACTTTCATATTTTTACAAAAACTTAAAATCCATCTAGCGGAGATTAGCAAAACTAAGCGATGGCCTGTTTCAGATTACAGAAAAAATATCTATTAAAAGAGTTAAACAAAATGAAGGGTCCACGGAAAGAACATGTCTAGTCACTGACATTTTGAGTTATCGCGTTTTTACAGTTTGGAACGATGTAATTAATCAACCCAGAATTAATATTTATGAGCCTGTCTATAAATCAATTGTATATTAAAATTACTTATCTTTAAATAAATTAATATAGAATATTAGTAGTTAAAACTGACGGATTGTTATTATTAATACCAAAAAACCGAACCAAACCCCTATTGAACACGGAAGAAACATGCGTTGTCACTTAACGACAGGAAATAAACATGCAAAGTCAAAAGCATAAGAGTATATTATTTTATTGGAATCTGGTAACTTTGAATATTAATTAGGTATATTTTGATTACATATTTTGTGGTTCTAAATACCATGGAGTCGCTATTGTATTTATTAATAATATTTATTTAAATGTAAGTCAATCTAGGTATGTAAGCTATAGGAAGGTAATAGCGATTTTAGTATTATAACGATGTCCAATAATTAATAAAACGATCCTTCGGAGTTAAGACTTTACTAAAAACAGCGGCCCGGCACATCGCATGCAGAACAAATCAGGGAGAAATCGTTCGAAATCATAAATATCATAATAATGTGCGGTATCATTATTATAACCGCATTGGCATAAATCTCCTGTTAAAATATATGTTTTGTTTTGCGTGACATAACATTTTTTTTCCATGTACCTAATATACAACGCACGTTATTTCCGTGTATAGGTTTTTTAAAAGTAAAAAAAAGGCATGTTAATATAATAATACAGTTGTAACAGAAGATGTAACTAAGTAATAGTTTATTACTTGCTCTACATTTTGGTATTAAAATCTCATTTTCAAAAACAAAACCGGTCAAGTGCGAGTCGGACTCGCGCACCGAGGGTTCCGTACAAACTCATAAGTAGATACGCGAATAGTTCAAGAAAAACTGTATGTCAATTTGTTTAGTAGGAGCAAATAAGTATATGTTATGATTTTTGCAAATTTCTAAAAAACAGTGCAAGTTAGGAAAACCGTTATATTTTTTCTGTAATATTTAAAACCTGATGAGTACTGATTGTAATTAACTCGCACCACCCTGTTGTGACATCACATTTCAATAGTTTTTTTTAAGTGGATATATCTTTGTTTGCTAGTTGTACAAACGAAGCCACTGTTTGCAATAAAGTTGACATTCGTTTGAAAATGTTCTTTAGTTCAAAATTTTGTATGTCACATCCGGTAACACTTTTTTAAACAAAGTATAATTTGAGTTCTGATAGTAATTTTCTGTGTTTTTTAATCGTGTGTAATTAATGAATTCTGACAAATTGCCAGTGTTACCAAGTCTATTGAGTTAGCATTTCCTATACAAAACTGAGAACGTCTCCGAGAATTCCCGAGAGCGGCACAACTATGGAGGGTAAGGTAAGGAGCGCAATCTCTGTGTATGTGTAAAAAGAGGTTATACAGGGTGTCCCTAAAACCAACTTTGATATGAAAAGGGCTGATAGACCAGCTCATAAGACACCAGATTTAGTAAATTTGACCTTAGTAAAAATTTCTTAGTTTTTGAGATATTGACGTTTTTGCAAAACTCGTGCTAAGTGATACCCTGACTCGGTTATTTGAGTGTCATGACTAAAATATCAAGTATATTTCAAATCTGTTTTTTGATATGGGTAGCCATATAACTATGCTATTGGATGTAATTCCTATTTCTGTTAATTTATGCATGGTGTGGCCGCAGTAGGATATCAAAAAATAATTTTCAGATTTTTCCAAATTTCACGTCTGATTTCGAACGAGGGTGGTGAAAAAAAATGTACCAACATAACCTGGCACATGACGTAAAAAAATAGCGCATTTATTTTCTAAAATGGTATAACATTTACTAAATATTGTAATAGTTTTTGAGATAATGATATTTTTTTACAAAAATAACCTGTACTGAAGTTATTATTCCATTGACTTGGCACTCAACCAGTCGACCAAAAATTTACTTAAATGTTTGACTATTTCATTCCAAATAAAAAGCCCTTTGATCGTCTTCTCGTTAGTAACCTATTTCAATACAGTTTATTGATTAATGGATATTTTTGGTGCTAACGGACCTACTTTGACGGATGATTACGTTAAGTTTGCACCTAATTTGTAAGTAATGTCTAAGACGCCAGGTGCAAACTTAGTTCAACCGGATCGTATGAGAAATTTAAGATGAAGTGTAACTGTGTAAATTATTTTTTGATATCCTACTGCGGCCACACCATGAAGAAATTAACAGAAATAGGAATTACATCCAATAGCATAGTTATTTGGCTACCCATATCAAAAAACAGATTTGAAATATACTTGATATTTTAGTCATGACACTCAAATAACCGAGTCAGGGTATCACTTAGCACGAGTTTTGCAAAAACGTCAATATCTCGAAAACTAAGAGATTTTTACTGAGGTCAAATTTACTAAATCTGCTGTCTTATGAGCTGGTCTATCAGCCCTTTTCGTATCAAAGTTGGTTTTAGGGACACCCTGTATATACGAAATTATTTCGGACTACGTAAATTGAGGTTGTAATATACTTGGTATATTGCCGCTTTATTTATTTATTTGGTGATATATTATATTAAAGTATACGAAATGCAATCGGAGAAAATATATCACCCACCACTGTGGGGAGATTCGGATGGACACTTTTACTGATCCCCCATATAAGATTGCGCTCCTTACCTCTAGCCTCCATAGGCAACACTCTATACATGACACATTGAACGTTGTCACTTGTTTCTTCGCACTTAACTTAGATTTTCAATAAACAAGGTTTAATAAAACTCGTGATCACAATGTTTATAAGAGAACTTTATTGTTTTAATTACCGTATATCTATAGCATGATCTGGCAATTAACAAAAGAAGAGTACTTTTCTAGAATCACACTAAAGAACCATGTTCACAGAGTGGCCGTGCCCAATAATAGAACTATACCTTAATAATCATAATATCAACTAAGTATATAGGGTATAAGAAAAAATATTAAAAACAGTGACTTCAAAATTTGCTAGCCACGTATTTTCCAAATAGAGGAAATAATCATAATTGAACATATTTGTATTTTAATCTACTTTAGAAGCTTTAACAAGGGAAGGGAATAGTTGACGTTTAAAATGTGAGAATATCAAAACAATAACTTCCCTTACCGAGCAAAACGTACAACACCGACAATGCAATAGTGGCAAAGTTCTTGAGATCACTGTTCCACACGTTAACTAAACTTACACAAAAAAAATAGTAATTCGCTTACTCTATAGTTTCATTTGGTGCCTGAATTGATATGTCCCAGAAATAAACACGAAATAATCACAATTCTGTCTAGCTATTTACGTTTTGCGTAACTAAACGAGGTATTCGTTTTTGTGTCTATATTCTCGTAGAACTAAACCCCGCCAAGTGCCAGTAAAAAAACCCACTCCGCCCCGCGCCCGGCGGGCTCGGCTATGCTATGTTAAGTATACGCTATATTATTATCGTTTAATACTTAGACGTTATAGTAAACACTCGAGACGCGTTCGACTGCTATGGAAGACTCGACGCTTGCTAGAAGCAGTTTCAATACATCACCAGTCGTTCGCCATTCGCCACTCACCCGTACAACAAACCTCCACTACGCCATTATATCGACTCCTTACTGTATTATTTATACAAAATGTACAATTTCTCAAAATCGCCCTCCAACAATTGTCTTTATATTCTGATTATGTGTATGTAACGATACGTGATATGACCGATCTAGTCGATGATATGTGCACGTCGACCGCAGCTATCTCTGTTCACTTACCTTACTATCTAAACCACATTCTCTCGTTGTTACAGCGAAGATTCGTATACATTTAAAAAAATAATAATCGATTCATCGCATATAACTGTACGCAACAGAATAGACCGCTGCGACCGACGGATAGACAAGCATCCGCTCACCATTGTCCTGTGCTCTACGTAACACCAGTCCCGCACTAAACACTGTGATCGGAAATAATTGAAAGGCTGTGGTTTGGCACTTCCTGTGTGTCAACTAATTTATACATGTCACTATGGATTTTGTACTATTTCAAACGTTTGCAATTATACATAACATGATTATATAACGGACAATAGCAAGCTGCGTACTCGTGTACTAGATTATAATTACTATTTGATATGATATACAAAAATTCTATATTCGATAGGTAAGTATACGGGATCTGAACTTTTAAATCTATTTAGCTTGACATTTATATTAGGTAAAAACAATTGTTATCATGAGCTTATCCTTTTAATACTTTCGAACATCAAACTTGGTATGAAAGTTACACGTACTGAGTTTGAAAAATAGTCCTCTTTCAATAGCCCAGATTAAAGATGCTCACACACACACATGAAATGACGATGGTAGTATTGCTAAATGGATATGTGGCACAACTTAAAATAGGTACGCGATAGTCGACATGACGTAGTTTCATTAATTTAATTATTAGAACGACTTAAATATTAGCAACACACGTTCTAAAAATGTAGTAGGCCATTTAAGTTAGTAAAATATTTACAATAAAAATATGGAACCGTTTACAGTTTACCAAATTACAGCATTATTTGAAGATTAGGCGAGAAAATCACTAACGACTAGACGAATGAAAGTGGCCACAGATCGCGACGTCGAGGTGGCCTCTACAAAATCCGCGTTACTCTATCCACCATTCTACACTATCCAGTTGATGTTCCTTTCAAGATAGTTATTCTGTGAAATTGCTCAATGTTCATGATCAATAGGTAAAGGCAACCAATGGCGACTTGGAACGCGTATGCATGTATATTTAAGAAAATATTTCAACAATAGGGAATATGCATGATTTTTTTTTAACAGATTTCTTAACAAAATTTGTAAATACCGTAAAAAAGATGACATACAGTCAAAATAAAATTGAAATCGTCCGAGAAATACGGAAAATATAAACATTTTAAAGCACTAATCAGCCAGCGATTAGAGAGAGAGATCCGATATGGACTATGACGTCATAGTACACGGCCGCCATACAATCTCCATACTATATTCTGTTTTTCGAGAAAGAGATAGAGACAAATCTTTGTTGTGTTATATCTTGGTTATTTTTATAGTTATTCGAAAAATACTTTTTTCCTACTGTTTTTTATATGAATGAGGTTTTATTAAAGTAAATAAAAAATATCATGCATATTCCCTATTGGTATCGCATCAATACATTTTCATATTTGACGACAGTTAGAGATACCGCTGAAAACCAAGTTATCTAAATACAAGTAGTGGCTTACTTCATAGATGCTTTATACAATGCCTTGAAATGATCGCAATCATTAATAATATTTCCTCGACGTCACGTCTAGGTAACAGGTAACACGCACAGGCACACATAAATCCAGCAAAAGAATTGCCTACAAATAAAATATTTCTTATTTACATCAACCCTATGCAACTAGTCAATAAGTTAGCGATAAAATGTGAATGACAGATATCAAGAAATAAATCGAGTTCGGATCAACATAGGTAAATTTTTCTAAAACAGTTTTAAACCATATCATTATTTTACATTAATTTATCTTTCAATATCTATTAACATTAGCTATAATTTATAAGATCTCCAAGTTTGTGATAATCTTCGATTTAAATTTAACAAGATATTCGTTACCTACCTATTTACTGCGCGCGACGGCGCAATATGAAAAGTGACAACTTAACCGAGAGGGAGAAATTTATTATCGTTTCCTAAATCAAGTCGTCCTGTCTCAAAACAAGATCAAAAGTTCATTTGGTCGGACCAAAACTTCAGTCGGTAAAATAGATCAAAACTCGTGGTTCCTTCGCGCAACATAACCTAGGAGGGCTCAAAGGCAGGGGTCCGCGGCGCTTATTGTCAGGGCCTCCGTCTTCAAGCACTCCCCAACAGTCCTTCCAACGGCACTGCGATCTCACGAAGCTCGGTACTGTGCGTCAGGGTTTAACAAACGGCATTAAAAGAGGCTGTAAGGTGCGATGCGGGTGTGGTCGAGCTTCGGGTCGCGTTAGTAGATGCGGTGCTAGTGGGGGCGTTGTGGCAGTCACGTGTGGGCGAGCCACAGCCACAGCCACGTCGCCGCTGACGCCACCAGTGGCGCCCACAGCGCTCGCGCGCTCACGCCGCGACCGCACGACAGGATCTCGATTTCCTGAACGAACAAATAACACTACATAACTCAAGCCGCCACTAAGCCAATACCGTAAACCGCGGTTACTTTAAAATGCAGGGGCAACTTTGCAAAAGCAGCTTTCTTTTATATAATCGATTTTTCCTTTGCTAAACTCAATATAGAAAATACTTTGGTTGATCTTGCAGCTGATTATCAAATTGCAACCAGCTAATGAAGTATAAAGACCATGTTATAGCCTTATTAAATTTATCAAAGTAGCCCCTATTTTTTTCCTAAAGTCACCCCGTTTTACGGTACCAGCGTACAATTGAAATGTAATAAAAAGGGGACAACATTCATTGAGATTGCGTAATTACCCCTCCTCAAAATATATTAAAAGGAAAAGAACGGGATAAATAATATTTGTCGCGCGACTGAAAGTCGCGCACCATAGTTGGACTAGACTGCCGCTATAACGCAAAAGGGCACAACTGACATTTTTTTTCGACACTGAGTTATATACGAGTACATATTCGGAATCAGCGAAATTTACTGATTCCGAATATGTAAAAATCTTGGTGTCGAAAAAAAATGTTAGATGTGCCCTTTTCCTTGTGGTAGTAGAGGTGTCTCCATGTGTGTCAACATGAATCACAGGCAATCTTTTCTGCTGACCGTAGAACTCCTACAGCAGGGGTTTTCAAGTGGGGGGCGCGACCACATTTTAAGGGGGGCGCGGGGCCTCGGGAAAATTGAACACGATTACCTAACAGTTCTCATTAAACCACGTACAATACATGCATATTACATTTACAATTAGGTACAAATTAAAAATCATAGGACCTAAATTTGGCTAACTAACTTCCGTTTCCTTGCATTGAAGCGAAGGGGGCGTGGGAACTTAATTTTCGGCAGCAGGGAGGCGTGCCTAAAAAAAGTTTGGGAACCCCTGGCCTACAGTACCTCGGGGTGGTAGGAGACGCAGTTCTTGGGCCGGCGGCGGTGCGCGTGCGCGGGATGGCGGCGGCACACGGCGCGCGGCGGCGCCTCGCGCGCGCGCACGTCGAGCCGCTTGGCGCCGCACGGGCACAGCGTGTCCACCACCAGCAGGATCAGGTTACTGTGCGGGATCTTCTGCACGCTGAACGGTCTGGTGATAATGGAATGTTTCACACGTTTTCATCACACTTGCTCGTAAAGGGTGTTATAACACGCAGGCGTATGGAGCAGCTAGGGCCGCTTTAGCTAGTTCGAGTCCCGTGGGAGTTATAGATACAGTTATAAAAATCCATAACTCCCGCGGGAGGTAAATCGGTATGAAAATCTCCCGAGGGCGGTAAAACAAGGAATGTCTCAGATCGCAGATATTTGACGTCGGAGCGAGGGCAAGGGCGATAAATATGCGATCTGAGGCTTTCTTTATTACCGCCCGTGGAAAGTACAAATTTACCAGGCCATGAAGTGGGATTTTCCGCACGTGTAGCGGGTGGTTCTTGCCACTTATCATATCAAGTGTCAGTGGCATGGAGTCAAAGGATATCCTTGGCAGGCCGGGGTAGATTTGACTTACACTGACTTCCATCTAAACTTAGCCCTACCCGCCCGACCCTATATGCCCTTTACAAGACAAGGACCGTCGGGACAAGGATGAATCAGAATTAGACCAACGGAATCGTTACCTCTTGAAGAGCGGTCGAGAGCTTCGTGCTAGTGTCGGACTACCAACAGTGGCAAAAGTTTTTCTGATCTAGTATCGTCAGAAATAACTTTACCCATGATGCTTTATGATCAGGTTTATTTACCTTTCGCAGCCGGAGTTATGGCAGTTAGTCAGCTTGCCCTTCAGCGGCTGCGCTGCATTGAGGCGCGTGGACTGCAGCGTGAAGAGCTCGGCGCTGGTGTCGCAGGGGCGCACGGCGGCGGAGCGCGCGGCCTCGCGCGGGGGCTCGCGCGCCCCGCCGGCGCCGCCCGCCCCGGCCGGCGGCCGCGAGGGCTCCTCGGGCTTCTCACCGAACCCGTCGATGATGATCTCGTACTTGCCGCGGTCTCGGTCATCGTCCTCGGTGTCCCCGTCTTCGTGTTCGTAGTCCTCGTAATCTAAAATTGATAAATATTTAGATGAAATAATTTCTCGATGTTTTTTTTTGGAAGTTAATTTTAGAGATTATATTCGGCTACCTCATTGCTGTCGTAACTGCATGTTGTGATATTTAGTACCAGTCGCGGAGCATCCACTGAATCCCATCAGCATTCTGATAGGTACAACTTTGAGCAACAAAAAGCTTTAAATACTTCCAAGAAGAGTCATCTAAATATGCTTGTACCTCGCTATTGGTAAATCTTAAAAAACCTATTAAGGTCGGACCAGTTTTCACGATATTAAATATAGGCAACGATCAAGGAGAGTGAAAGAATATTGCGGCGATGACGATGTCCTTTGCGAGAATCCACTATGTTGTTACCACATTAAATAAGTGAGAATGTACAAAATGTATATTTTTATAGCAATTTTGTGACAAGTTATGCGACAAACTTAATTTAAAATTTGTACCTTCACTAGCCGATGAGTCAGCTACAAAAAAAAAACGATAATCTACTTAATTTCCCAATATGCATATAACGTTCAAAGCTAGGATGTAATGCAGAAGGCAGTTACGGTTCAAAGACAAATCAAAAGTATTTGCAATTTGAAATCTGCCAACTTACCCATATCGTCGTCCGCGTAAGGGTGAGCGTGTGCATTGGCCGACTGCCACAGTGGAAACCAGACCGCTATTAAATTGGTGAGGTACCCTCCTAGCCACGACAGGGGCTTTAACGGCTGCAACAGACATAAACAGTTAGATTTATTGTAAACAAAATTTACATGACAATCTCCTTTAAAAGCTACAAGTTACAAATTACAAGCGGAAGTCTCTTTCTATCAAAAGGTATTGAAAAGAGACTTCCGCTTGTAATTTGTAACTTGTAGCTTTGTGAAACGGGCCCGTCAGTGACGGTAGCATTAAAATTCATGTCTTGCCTAACTGCCTTAGGTAGGTACAGTCAAGTGTAACAATACGGGTGCATACAAAATATGTCCAAATACACCTTCTGCAGTGGCAATAAGTACCTACTCGTCATCGTCAATTTTACCATATTTATGAAACGATTTATTCGACAGATGTTCTTGCACTTGACTGCATTTTAAACCTACCGCAAAAATGTAAGAAGAGACTGCGTGAACAGTCTTGGTTTCTGGACTTTTTAGAATTAGATTAGAATCCCCGACTCACCGTCAGTTTATTGCTATCCCCACTGAAAGGATTCCTGGAGTCAGGGCATCGACCCTGCCGATCGTGCACGGTGACCTTCTTATAGATCCTGTCCTGCACGAGCGAGTCCATAATAGTGCCGTCCACCTGACCGAAGAACAGGCCCGTCTGAGATGCGTCCTCCGATAGGATGATGAAGCCGTTGTCATCGAGAATGTAGCAGTCCAGAGCTTCGCCGGCGCATGTTTTCTTGCAGACAGTACCGGCAGTGCACTGGAAATGTTGATCATTGTTAAATTCTTTGTTCACTAGTTAACGCCCGGTTGTATAAGTTCTTACTTTCTTTTCATTTATTAACGGACTAGCGATTGAGCTCAGTAACATCTGATGGTAAGCGATGATGATGCGTTTCTTAATGTACCTATGTATGTATGAACCTTTTGGTAACTTTTGGATAGATAGCATATGTTTGCCATGGTGGTGATCAGTGGGGATACCCATTTAAAGCTATTTAGTTAGGTATAGGTGTAAATGTATTAAATCGATTCAATAATAATAATTTTCATATTTCCACCACCATAGTCCAGTACATTTACATCCCATCAATTCACAATAGACCTTGCGGGGGACGTCTCTGTGTGCGTCCTATGACACCGACAGAGATAGCATCCGCTGGGTGTACACTTTGTTTTTCATTAAATTGTCGAAAGGGCCTCTACGCGTTGGTTTCGGCCCCGCGCACGCCTCTCAAAGGTTCGGGACACCATTGTCCCATGAACGGGTAAAATATACACATATAATAATAATCTCTATTGCGATTAGGGAGGTCAAGTTGCGGTCGATGTGAATAGCGCTACCATTCTTCTTACATCCTGTTGTGGCCACCTCCGGTACGGTGTGGTGTGGTATGTTGTGTGATGCACTAAGGGCCTTATCACACTGGCAATTTGCGAGCGAGCTGCGGGCGAGTTTCCATAGAGAACCAGTCGCGGCGAACTCGCGGTAAGTTCGCCGCGAGCGACATTTGTATGGAACTTCGTTTCTAACTCGCCTGCAGCTCGCTCGCAAATCGCAAGTGTGGTAAGGCTCTAAGAAAGACTGGAAAGAAGCTTAGTGGTACCAACCGTAGACGTAACATTCAGGAAGTGCCTAGCGAGCGAGTCAAGCTGGAAATGCAGCCCCACAACCGCAGCAGGAGCCCGATGCCCTCGGGACTCCACGAACACGGCGTGCGTGGCTAGCACGAGCGGCGGACGCGCGCTCTGCTCCTCGCCCTCCGGCCCGTCGCGGAACGGGACTGAGAACACGAAGCTCTCGGGCTCGATGGAGTGGTGTTCCACCGCGCGCCGGTACCATTCGGAGTCGAACGCGCGGGCGTAGCGCTCGCTGAAGTGCCTGGATATTTTATATTATTACTAAAGATATAGATCCGTATCGCAGAAATGTATTTAGGTAGAAGGAAAAAGTGTATGTATCTCGCGTGTTAAAAAGAAGTGGCGGCGACCTACTTTGCACGTGTTATGTTTTCCATCACTACAGTCTGTGTACTTTTAGGCATTTAAAAAAGGGTAAACAAAAAATCCACGTGACTCGGGTCGTTCAGCCTGGCTGAACACTTAAAAGTAGAGACTATAATTACACTTTTTGCATCAAACGCCAAGCGGAAAACGTTACACGCTTGGCTCCCATACAAATTGACGAACTATTTCCTTCTTTTTGATGTATTTTTGTGATCGGTTTCGTTAGCGAGTAATAACTGTAACAGATACCTATTAGTTACTAAGTATTCCGACTTTGTTAGATAAAATAAAATAAAAACTGCGTTTTGCATTATAGGTACCGATATTAATGCGTTGTAAAACAATCCTACTAGTCTAAGATCCCAGTATAGAACGACCTTCACCGAGCTGGTTAATGGATGAAAAGTATTTTATATTGAATTAAATATGTTATTAAATATATTGCAAGTGGGTTGCCTAAAAAAATTCAGTCCAGAATATGATTAATTAAAAGTTAAAAAAAAATTTTTTTTTTTAATTTTCACCGTTTTGTTTAATAGACAAATGCCATACCAATCAAAAGTATGAGGCCTATAGAATATGCAAACGTTGGGTTGCCTATATTTTTC
The DNA here is from genome assembly GCA_947034925.1 of Eudemis profundana. Classification (NCBI taxonomy): domain Eukaryota; kingdom Metazoa; phylum Arthropoda; class Insecta; order Lepidoptera; family Tortricidae; genus Eudemis; species Eudemis profundana. The sequence goes on from OX344798.1 coordinate 18,730,597, forward strand.
CCGTCATAACTTTTGGGTTGCCAGGCATAAACAGGTACATCATATTAGTAATTTGCACTGGTCTGGTTAATGAATAAACTTTATGCCAAAATAAAGATAATTTTATTACGAACACGATGATATAGGGTTGCCTGCGAAAAATCAGTCCTGAATTCCGGTTGCCGAGTTTTAAAAAGTCAAAGCCCTTCAATCCCGGTTGCGTTAAGTTTGCACCTGGTTGGTATGTGATGCCAAGGAAACCAGGTGCAAACTTAGCTCAACCGGTTAATACGAAAAATTTAGAATGAAGTCGGCACGGGTACATCGATATTAGTGATTTGCACTGGTCTGGTTAATGAATAAACTTTATGCCAAAATAAAGACTATTTTATTACGAACACGGTGGTATAGAGTTGCCTGCGAAAAATCAGTCCTGAAGTGCGGTTGTCGAGTTTTAAAAAGTCAAAGCCCTTCAATCCCGGTTGCGTTAAGTTTGCACCTGGTTGGTATGTGATGCCAAGGAAACCAGGTGCAAACTTAGCTCAACCGGTTAATACGAAAAATTTAGAATGAAGTCGGCACGGGTACATCGATATTAGTGATTTGCACTGGTCTGGTTAATGAATAAACTTTATGCCAAAATAAAGACTATTTTATTACGAACACGGTGGTATAGAGTTGCCTGCGAAAAATCAGTCCTGAAGTGCGGTTGTCGAGTTTTAAAAAGTCAAAGCCCTTCAATCCCGGTTGCGTTAAGTTTGCACCTGGTTGGTATGTGATGCGAAGGAAACCAGGTGCAAACTTAGCTCAACCGGTTAATATGAAAAATTTAGGAGGAAGTCGGCACGGGTACATCGATATTACAATAAAGGCAGCATTTTACAATAAAGGAAAAGTAAAACCTTTTAAGCTATTTTCAAAAATGAAACGTATCAAACTGTATTTGCGTCATTAACAGATGAAGCCGATATTTACATTAATAAAAAAATGGACACCGTTCAAGAATTTACTGCCAGTATGTATGGCATCAAGAACTGTACCAAAGTGAATGATGCGAGATATCGCATTTTTCATAAAAATTACTCTTCTAAAGAAAATAGCGAAGAGTTTGTAAAAAAAATAAAAAGTTTTGACTCCAACACTATGCCACCATGCTGGATGTCACTGAAACAAAAAAAATTACGAACTATCTTTGTCAATTCCATGTGGCTTAATGCCACTGACCCTGTATGCGTTAAACTTCAGCCTGATAACTGCGGTTGGATTTTAGATGAATATTTAAAACCAACAGGGTTTATTGGAGATCAAACACTTTTAGCGGTAGAAGATATTTTAGAAACAACAGAAAAAGAAAGCGACGACGAAGAATGTTCCAAAGTTGAACATCTAAATTTTACTTCCGATGAATCAGACGCGCAATAATGTTTAATAACAGAAAAGATTATAAATTTAAAAACTACTGTATGTATGTTAATGTTACAATAAAATTTTGTATATAGGCGTTTTTATTTTTTAGTTTATCTTATCGAAAACAATGACCGCTAAGGTGTCCCAGATTTTGCGAAAATCCAAACCGAGTAACGCATACCCTCTAATTATGTTTTGTAAGTGCTAAAATGCCCCTAAACCAAAAATCAGCTTATTCTGTGTATGGGGACCCGTGCCGACTTCATCCTAAATTTTTCATATTAACCGGTTGAGCTAAGTTTGCACCTGGTTTCCTCGGCATCACATACCAACCAGGTGCAAACTTAACGCAACCGGGATTGAAGGTCTTTGACTTTTTAAAACTCGACAACTGCAATTCAGGACAGATTTTTCGCAGGCAACTCTATACCACCGTGTTCGTAATGAAATAGTCTTTATTTTGGCATAAAGTTTATTCATTAAACAGACCAGTGCAAATCACTAATATCGATGTACCCGTGCCGACTTCATCCTAAATTTTTCATATTAACCGGTGGAGCTAAGTTTGCACCTGGTTTCCTTGGCATCACATACCAACCAGGTGCAAACTTAACGCAACCGGGATTGAAGGTCTTTGACTTTTTAAAACTCGACAACCGCAATTCAGGACTGATTTTTCGCAGGCAACCCTATATCATCGTGTTCGTAATAAAATTATCTTTATTTTGGCATAAAGTTTATTCATTAACCAGACCAGTGCAAATTTCTAATATGATGTACCTGTTTATGCCTGGCAACCCAAAAGTTATGACGGGAAAAATATAGGCAACCCAACGTTTGCATATTCTATAGGCTTCATACTTTTGATTGGTATGTCATTTGTCTATTAAACAAAACGGTGAAAAGTAAAAAAAAATTTTTTTTTTAATTTTAAATTAATCGTATTCTGGACTGAATTTTTTTAGGCAACCCACTTGCAATATATTTATTATCATATTTAATTTAATATAAAGTACTTTTCATCCATTAACCAGCTCGGTGAAGGTCGTTCTATACTGGGATCCTCTACTATACGCAATTCAATTTGGATATTATGAGAGGAAATCTGAACGCCTTTGAGCATCACTGATTAAGAAAACTAGAGACATCATCCACATTCTTACAGACTGTAGTCTCGTTGCAGGGATGCCATTTCTGATGGTTTGTTTGCATGGTTCAATCTGACCAATGCTTACGAGATACTATTAGATTATGCACATTTTAAGGTTTACATGGTCTTGTTTTTCGTAACTCTACGTAAAACATTGGGTGACTACGGAAAATTATTGTTTTACGTAACGGTTACTTTTTCCAAACCAATTCTGTCTGAAAATCTTTGTTACTTTTATACAAATAGGTACAATTTATAAATGTATGTACGTACGGTTCAGCAGAGTCCCCAGTTCGCGAGCTGTTGTTGTTGTCGGTCCACCTGAAGAGGCCGCTGCGCGTGGCGATGAACGACATCGACACCACGAACTTGTGGAACCGGCCTTGTCTGCAAAAACAAACTATGTGAGACACAAATGACTTGGCTAGGCTTTCATACAGCGCGCTCACATTTGTGGTTAAACTTTATAGGACAACCTTTGGCAGGGAAAAGTTAGGGTTCTGTTTAATTCACACTTTGATATAAGATATAAGTAAGTGTGTTTTCTTTACATTCTTTGGGAGTTTTATTCGTTTATCATTTCATTGTATTATACTACTTAGGTACTAAGATGAGGCGAGGCAATTATGGGTTGTGATATAGTTTAGTTACCCTGTTAAAGAAAAACAGTTTATGCTGGTACTCAGTCAAACTAGTTTCTTGTCCCGATGTACAAATCTTCCATCCTGCCTTATCTTTAATTAATTGATACGTAAAATATTAAAATTTAATTAGGCGTTGATTATGTTTTGGTAACAACTGAACATTTACTTAAACACATAAAAAAATTGAAGAGCTATATTTGGTAAAAACACGGCACAGGTGTAATTTTAAACATAAATACGTTACTTAAACGTAATCAACGGACATGAATTTATGATATGAACCATATGTTTAACTTAGCCATAATCCTCGGGTAGCTAAAAGTTCATTATTTCCGCTTATTATAATTTTACCTGTATCCTTGTCGGCTTTTACACGGATTAGCAGTTTTATGGTGATATGAGAAATGGGAACGAGGCCAAGACCCGATATCGATATAAAATACCTAGAAGGATTCGATAAATTAACTGTACTGGAACGTACTCTGTCTTTTAAATAATAAAGTAACTGGTTCAGTACTTGTGATCCAAATTTATTAGATATCGGATCTTATTCTTCATGACCAGTTGCAATTCATGTAAAAAACAAACAAAAATTCGCCCTTATGACATTTATAGTAGTTTATTTGATTTCAGAGTGCTCTGTAGGTTGAGAAGTAATCTAGCAGTTGAACTTTGGAGCGATTTTTTATTTGGTATACAAACATGACAACGTAGTCGGGTAAAAACATCAAGCGCCGTAGGAATTCTTGACATATGTGGTTGTTGCCGCTACAACACCTTACGCCTTTTACTTTATACCTATTATTCGTAGCGAATTGAAAATCCACGAAATATCTTTCGTTCTACTTATTGCTTTCTACTTTCTTCAAATTTTTGGAATAACTAGCTAGATTTCTTTCTAAATTGTAGTACGATCACGTTGATAGTTTAGCAGTATGTTATTCTAACATATCTACTATCATTATGAATGTTCGTTGTTACTGTACCTTGTCAGCAGTGCCATTAAAGTTGCTATCGGGCTATTTGTGTGACAAACACATTACACATTAGTGATCAACATAAAATTAACATAAAGTGCATAAAAGATTCGAAATAATTAGTGCATTATTTTTTTGAATCATGCAAAGTGCTCATTCTTTGCGTTTCGATTTTCCTGCTCTTTCTTTTGATTTAGGTATTTATTTTCTCAATTATTTTGAATTATGTGCCAATTAACATGCTGTATATAAATAGAATACTTACTGGTTGTGGTGGCTCGCGTGTCCAGTGTGTGCGTCCAATTCTTTTATTACCATAGCATCCCGGATCAGTGATTGAACTAAATTTTTGTCGCCTGAAAAAGAAAGAACAAGTTAAGCACAAATAAAGAGACAGGTAATTAAATGGATGCCCTAATTAGTTTTCCGTACTCGTGAAAGTACTTTGGTTTTCATCTGTGTCTTGATGTTCGCTGAATCTTGGATGTATGCTTTTAGAAGTAGTCGGAGGCATCATTTTCTTTGAAACAAGATATGGTACGTATGTGAGCCCGGAAAAGCCAAGTCTCTTTAATTCCAAAACACAGAACGTTAATTCTACAAATAGGCTACAGGTATCCCTGTAGCCTATTTGTAGAATTAACGTTCTTTTACTTTTACAAGTCTGAATATGGAAATTATGAGAAACGTTGCAAGAAACTACCAGTAGCTTAACTTTTTTTTGACGTGACAACGTCTTATAATTCGATGGAGCCGGCTGCACGCACGAAAAAACATGACGTATGCGGCGTTACCTCGCTCTGAGGCGTTCCATTGTCAATTGTTTATTTTCTTATGACGTTGTCACGTTCAACTATCGTCAGTAAACCGACTTTACAGACAACCGATTTTTTATTGAAGTTTCCATCGAGTAGGCTAGCATCGTTAATAGGGTAAGCACAGAAAATGTTCACTAACAATAGTAAGAGTCGCGATCCTGTTTCTTGTGCGCGTTGTGCAGCGTGAGCGCGCGCGGGCGCAGACTCATCCACTTCCAGCCGGGGCGGCCCGCGCGCGACAGGAAGTGGAGCAGTTGCTCCTCGGGCGAGTTGAACGTCTGCTCCGACGTCGATGCGTACTCGCAGTACACCCTGGAAATAGAATATCTAGCATCAGACGCATAAAGTACCTCCATTTCTATTGGTATTCAGGTGACCGCAAGACTTTGGGATCAGATTGTATCTCAAAATGTTTTTTGACCCCGAGTTGAACTTAAATCCAATTTTTAGTTGTCCTAACTTAGTGGACGGAATGTAAAGGAAATGCAAGCAGGTAAGCCACTTGTAAATTTTCACTATACGTTAAAAGTAGCATGGCCTAGCAGCGGGATCGGTAGAAGCGGTTCAACCTTTCTTTATCTATTCAAATTGATAGAAGTATTTCAGTTCACAAAGATGCATGTGCTCCTTAGATCTGAAAGTTCAGAAAGGATGATCCGGTTCAAGGGATCAATAAATACCCTGGGGTACTTATTGCAACGGTTGTCGGAGAGTTTATATTTGTTCAAAAGATATTGAGTTTAGGTAGTCCGATTTGATACAGTAAAGGCTTCAAGGAGCGCAACAGTTTTTGGACTTGACTTACCATTCTGGGTGAATTTTCCAGCTCTCGCCTTTAAAGTATTCTGTTACTGCAAAAAGTTACAAACATTTTTATTAAAGCAATTGCAACGTTACATTATGTAAAAATTGCTGAGTTTTAAGTAATCTTATGCCGCAAATTCAGAAACAGTAGAACAACTATATATAAAGACTTATTGTGAGCAGACAAGGTGTCCCTATGGGGCGCTTTAGGCTTTCCATAATTTATCGTTGACTGGACTGTGATTGGTCAATCTTGCTCGGTTTACTCATACCATACATGTTGAAACCGCCTTGTAACACCAAGGCGAAAGAGAAGTGTGCTGATACAACTGGACCATAGGAGTGCCGTTATCGATGCGTTTTGACCATCTCACGTCACATCTCTCTTTCTGGAATCCCACGTATGTCCCCAATGGACTTACCATTGATCGGGCTATGCTTGACCTCCTGCTCGGCCTGCAGTTCGTACATGCCGTACCCATCGGGTAACACTATGGCGATTGAGTAGGGTGTTCCTTCTACTGGACTGTAGAAGTATCGTTGCCGCCGCGTGGCCACACGTCTCATGCTGCCGTATTGCACTTTAACGCCGATCTCTGTTTCACCTTCGCGCTGCTCTATCATGTCGTGTCGGAGCTAAAACGAAAAAAGAAATGTTACATAAAATGTTAAGTACGCAAACAATAACCATATTTTTAGGCATTCAAAGTGGGTAAATATTTTGCATCAGTTTACAAAACACTCACATCAAGCAGCAAGGATGTTAGGTTGACGCGTGAGTTTTCGTCCGAATCGACCAGCAGTTCCACGTCGGTCAGGTCCACGCTAGAGTACAGTGGACGAAGCGTCTCCGTGTACTGGAAAAGGCGTGAGCAATATTAAACACTGACCAAACCTAACCAAAACTAAGATACATTAATGAAATACCGCTAGTTCTTTGTTCAACAATTTAAAATATCGGCCTGCCAGTATGTACTTACTTCCTCATTGGTATACTGCAACAAAAAAGGTCAAAGGTCAAGGGTTAGTCAAAATTTTATGAATTTATGGTAAGGTTTGGAATTGAATAGTAAGGCAGATATAGGTAGCGAGGACTTACCAAAGGCCTGAGATCTGGATGATATAGAACATGCCCGTTATTATCCACCATAAATGAATAACCGTTTACTCCCAACTGAAAACAAATACGTTATGATTAAATTTGGATACATGGGTTGGCTATGCAATAATCTCAAATTTGATTATCTATGATATGGCGTGTGTACCTTATATGGTGGTACGAGCTTCTTTATTTGATCGACAGGTACATCTGTGCCCACCACACCGAGTAAGTTAGCTTCTCGATGCTGAAATAAATAAATATAATAATGTAAAGATGCTATAACAAAGACCAAATCTTATTAGGTTTACAAAATTATTAGTACTATTTAAAATTCAATTTTTTTCCAATTTTTCTTTAGGCAAAGTTTTAAAATTTGTAAATTTCGAATGGCACTAAATGGCAATGATGACCTTACCGTATGGTTTCTCCTGTCGAAGATTGGAACCGTAACAGACGTCATCAATTGTCCCATCCCATCGTCGTCCAGGTTGCTGCTCTGGAATTTGGAAATAGAATGGTTATAGTATGCTGTTATCAAATATGTAGCCTCAATAATACTTTAGACCAGTGGTTCCTAACCTTTATTATCATATCACCCACATTCTCATGGAGATTTGTAATATTACCCCTCCAAAAAATAGGTATTATAAGCTTATAAGAAACTGCTCAAAGTAAAACGGCTTAAGATTCATGCGTTTTACCCCTGGAGGGGTAATTCCCAGGTTCGGAACCACTGCTTTAGACTGTACATTAAAGCACCTTAGTAAAAATAAAATTTGATCCGTAGAAATTGGTTCGGGTATATACTATCAGAACGGTCTGATCAATTAAAGGCGGTACGCGATACGATCCGGCGTTGTGGCATCAAATTTTTCCGTACGTAAGGCGCAGCAATTTGGCTTACTTTTTCTAGCAAAATAATTGAATAAGGTACAACAGGCAAGCGCAGGCAGGAATCAAGTTGTATTGACGCTACGCGCTGCTGGTACAATCCATCGTAAGGATTGCATTAGATCGGAATCGGATCGGCCAAAAATATATCACCTTCACGTTTTTAAGCCAAATCTTTTAGTTATATTTCATACAACATTTGCACATTATTGCATCACGTAGTGGGCAGAATGTAGACTTCTTAGATGACCGATGAGAAAACCCGACCACGTATAGCGATTGCTTCTCAGTCTTATCTTGTTTTTGAATTATTACATGGCAGTATTCTTTTATTCGTAACACAAAGGTGTTTTTGGCCGGTACTGTATACTGTAAACACCACACGATTATTACTATTATCAGTCACGATTGACATTCTAAAGAAGTACGTAGGTAAGCATGAATAACCGATAGGACCACGAACCGGAAAAAGCGTGGGTCGGCGGCCTCCCACAGTCGGTCTGACGACTTGGTAATGGACGTTGGAAGACAATGGAGGAAAGAAACGTGCGATCGTTCGTTGGGGAAGTATAGGAGAGACTTGTGTTCAGCAGTGGATGCCTCAAGGATGAAATGATGATGATTTGTTGTAGTGGTTGTATGTGCTCTTGAACGAACTTACCCTTCCGCCGACATAGACAGGGCTCCAGTGCACAGGGTGCATGGTCTGATACATGACAAGAGGCCGCGCCAGCACCTCCACCATATGTAGCACCTTTGACCTGATCTCTGAGTGCTCGTTTATTGATACATAGAACCCTGACAAAGAGAATGTAGTATTAAATTAATGTCGGTATCAATATCCTTAACAGTATGCATTAAAAATGTGTTTTTATATTGATTGACATTAAGGATTGAGACTATGTGCAGCAGTAAAGTTTCATGCTGTCTATGGTCAACAAGTGTGAAGGATCGAATTGTTAAAAAATAAATAAAACGAAATTTAGATGAAGCCTTAAGGAGTTAATTTCAAAATTAAGTTATCTCTGTAAGTATCGCCGACCGGCACTTTCTTTAGTATTTAAATCTACTTTCCTTAAGTGAATCACAATTTAGCTCTCTACGAGTCAAGAGAAAGCATATCTCATCAGCACCAATTTCATCATTACCTGGGTTGAGATGATCAAATACTTGGCCATTTATTACCCATAAGAAAACTAACGTAATTCTGCAGTCCTATGTCTAAAACCTGGGTACCTAACTGCTATACGAGTGTAACTTCATGGCAGTTAGCTGCGTTTTAGTTAGAGGACGGGAGAATATTTGGTACATTTAACCCGCTCACCTTTGTTAGTGCAAGCCATGTCCTTCATGTTGTGCAAGGCGGTGGCGTCGCCGCCGACGCCGTAGCTGAAGATGCGCACGGGCATGTGCGGCCAGTTCCACGTGCGGAACACGCCCTTCACGCCCGCCGCGCCCCCGCCCGCGCCAACCACCGCGATCGCCTGGTTGCACTGGCAGCCCAACCCGGTGCGGTTATACTGTGGAACAAAATAAACGCCTTCAAACACTGATCTACGACATACTGTCTTCGGTTTCCGCGATTATCACTAATTGTAATAAAACAACGGGTAGTCTACCTGCGACCACGAACGCTGAAAAGGGTTATGAAACGTCGGGACGTAAAAATTAGGTACTTAATATACCTACGCGATTTAATCCGTTAAAGTTGTTTTTATTACAATTGATCTACGACATTACAAATATTACTCGATACTATAAACATAAATACTGATTTTGCTATACATGGGCCTATAATATTTCAAGAGTTCCCTCAATACTTCATGGATCCCATCATCTATAATGGATTTAGAAATAAATGCACGAGTTACTATGAGAAATCCTAAATTTGGTATTCATCTGTCAATTTTTTTGAGGAGTTTCCTCAATTCCTCATAGAATCCTTCCATAATTAGAACTGGATTTTGAAAAAAATCGTCAATTTGGATCAATTGCAATCAAACCGAAAAATAAGTTTTCAAAACAGTTTACTCGTATATACGACTAAGTTCTGAAATAAACATAAAAAAAATATTCCTTATTTTTGTAAAGTCGGTTAAAAATACAAGTTATTTACCCTATGCAAGATTTCGAAACCAGTAGTAAGAGCCGCAGTCAGATTGGCGGCGCCGCCCATCGCCTCGGTTCCCCATAGCGCGCTCTTCAACTCCCTTATCGTTTCCGGCACAGCCTGAAAACAAAAATGCTTTATTGTTTGACAGTTACAGTTGAAAATGTTGACATCATATTTCTGATCCTCTTTTTACGCATTCATAACACTAGCGCCTATGTAGCACATTTCGACGGACACTTTTTCGATACACAGAGATTGCGCTCCTTCCTTACACCCTCCATACAGATAAAGGCGACTATGCCATTATACCCCAAATCATTATATAGAAGGGTTTGAACAAGGGTTACGAAACTAAACGTAAAGCAAAAAGGAGCGAGTTGTATGAAAACATCAGAAAAGGCTGCAACTGCGATCAGATCAAGTAGAGAGTTACTTCGTGTACGGTCACGATCTTTAATTTGTGACCCATTTCCCAGAAATGTTCTTTTAGTAGAGGATCCCAGTATAGAACGACCTTAATTTCATATAAAATACATTTCATCCATTAACCAGTTCGGTGAAGGTCATCCTATACTCGGATCTTAGACTATTTGAACACTCATAAATCTCATAATGCAAATAAGGCAGTAAATAAAGTATTGCCATCGGGAAAACTCGGAATACGATTGGAGCCGAAGTGTCAATAAATTACCGTATTAAATGACCTGAAATTTATGTTCACTTTATTAGTCATATCAGTGTCAAATGTCAAAATGAAAACTGAAGCTAATTATGCCGATAAAATACCTATAGTTCGTACCAGATAACAATAGACTCTAGAGGGACACAGAAGCAGGGATTCCAAACATTTTCTGTAAAGTTGTAAGACACTTTGTCAAACCATAGAATAAACTTTCACTTCTTCTTCGCGATGGTCGAGTGACAACGCACGCTAGAGCAAACGCCTCTTCCACTGCCCCACAGAATCACTCATATTGAACGTTAGAAATAACTATTCAGTAATTACTTGGGAATAACAAACTATAACAGAAACAGTATACAAATTAAAACAACATACAAATTCGATATAACTATTTGATAGTACAATATAATAATGACAGCTCTGAGCTGTCGCATATATTGAGAGTTACTTATCTCTGGCTCTTTGGGTATTTTATAAGGACACTTTTTTTATTTTCAGCCAACCAAAAAGTATGGACATCAACAATATTTTATTTTTGAGCACCTACTTCAGAAATGTCATTTATTGAATGTCAACCTAAAACCGGCACTATAAAGAACCTTTTTTTTCTTCTGTCTATTCCTATACGGAATAGACTGTACATCTGTAGCATAGTAATCCGTAAACAATTTAAGGTTGGCACTAAATTTCGCCACGTTTTGGTGTATGAGATTCGACATTAGGTGAGTCACATACATGTCACGTGTATTAAACTTAGTGACTGTACCCACAGAACATTCGCTCCAACATCGGATTATTTTTTGACTTTTTGAGACTTGAGACTTTATTTTCGTTTGTATGGGTACTGAGTGACTTGATTCACCTGAATTCGTTTTGCATTGGCGTTTACACCACTATAATATTTTCCGCCGGCTTACACACCGTACTTAATTTTGGGTTACAGTCGGGAAAGCTAGAATCGTACGCAATATCGTCTGCTGACAAGCAAAAGTCACTAAAACTTCTGTCACTGCCCTTCAAAAAGTCGTATCTAATTAGTAAATCAATACTGAGATACGAGCTTTACTTAGGTATTTGTTACTTAGTGACTTTTGCTTGTCAGCAGACGATATGGCGTTTTCGGCGAGAGTCGTAGAGGCCAAGGTCATGACGACACGACTTGACCAATCCGATCGCACGCACACCGATAGAGAGATCAAATATATGATCCGGGGATTACGTTGCTACGAGCTCTACGAGGCGCTACGGCGTAGTAACATTCCGTAGTCCTAGTCATACTAGTATTATATGGTATATTTCATAATTACGCGCTTTCTGCTCTTGTATTATTATGTTTCTAGTTTGGGCTAATTGGGCAACTTTCTTGAATCAGCGAGGTATATGTTTATAATGTTATATATATTAAAAAGTATAATTCAATCTGTGCCATGTAAAATAAATTCTTTAATTCTTATAGGTATTTATTAATAAATAGTAAATAAATATTTGGGGATAATCTTACACAAATCGACCTAGTCCCAAACCAAATGATTGTACTATGGGTACTAGACGACGATATACATATATATGTACTTATACAATAGATAAATACATACTTAAATAGATAGAAAACATCTATTTACAAGTGAACGTTACGATAAAAGTCTAATACTTTAGAAAATCAAAGATTGCTTCTGATTTTTTAGGATGAAATATTGCTTTTCTATTTCGTTATCAAAATGATCATCGTATTGAAGTTTTATCTCTCTATTGGGTTGAATTTCCAATTTCGATATTCCATGTTTCCAAGAGTACAGTTTATATTTACAAAGTAACACACGTTATCGCGATGAATTCCGAAGACAAACATTATTGAACTTATGTGGGCTACACTTGAGCGTGCAAGGTTTCTCTTTGTCTAATTACCTACCTTATATTTTACAAAGTTCGTTTAATTTCAAAAGCAACCTTGTGACGTATACCATTAAGTAGAATTTCCAAAACAACGTCAAACAAAGATACGCGCTTGAAAAAGTAATCGGTACCGAGGTATAAAAGGTACCGAGCCGATGTTAGTCGGGGATGTCTGCCGGAAGGTTATTGCTGGCTCGTATATTAGCAAAGTTGCGAGTTCAAGAGGAGCTTCGTTTGAACTTGCCAAGTTGTCTACTCGGGCAAGTATGTTTTGTACGATTTGGATCTGAACAATTTAGGCGATTATCTACAATTGGTATTACGATTATAATGTTGTTTGCGAACGGTTGCAGACCCTGTTGAAAATATGGGACAGACAATCACAACTTGTGTAGGCAAATTTAATTAGTCGGCCCGCGACCGATTGTACAACATATTGGTGGTAAAATTGCAAGGTGATAGGCCATTATTAGTCACAAGCCAGATGGGATTTCCTCAAGTACAACCTTTTTTTCTTCTCTAATCTTTTTAGTAAATGTGTTCAAATCAATAAATTAACCTACTACATACCTACTTACGTTTTAGTTCATACCTATATTTAAGAATGATCAGATTTGATACAAAATAAAATAATACAATATTAACTTTGTTAAAGAAATATTTCAAAGAGCATAGTTATGTTAGTGGAAGTAAAAAGGGATTTAAAACTCCATTAATATTTTTTATACCTTCTCATTTAGCTCAGTTGACGAGGCGCAAATTTGTCGGAAATAACTACGCTAATGACCCAATTGATCGGCGGCGTCCAGCTAAATAAGCCACAAGCTGTCGATGACGTCCGGCGCACATGACACAGCTCTCAGAGACCACGATGCAAAGTGAAATTTTGCGGTCTAGATTCAACAACCACTGTACTGCTATGTTGTCTTATGAGCTAGTCATAAGACACCAGATTAAGTAAATTTGACCTCAATAAAAATCTCTTAGTTTTCGAGATAGTGACGATTACGTTAAGTTTGCACCAAATTTGTAAGTGTCGGATCGTAAGAGATATTTTAGATGAAGTCGGCAGACAGTCGGTAGGCAAACATAATAGCAATTACACAACCTGGAGCGAGAATTTGACACTGTCCATTTTATACGAAAATTTTAGTTCATTTAGAACCAATTCCTTCGCGTACCGCTAATCAAATGTAATTAATAACAAGTGATTTCTGTAAATATCTTCCATTAGATATTGGTTTGAGCCTAAACGCGGCATGGCAAGCTGCAAGTCGCTCGCGATAAGGGCGCGGTCGCACCCTCCTACCTGTCACAGCTACGCTCTCTTTGTGGCGAAGATTTTATCTGGAAACTTCGCCGGGACTTACCAACTCAATGAGTACGATGATAGTCTTGTTTAAATACCTAGTTCTGTTTGCCGACGCCCGGCGAATGCAAGGGTGCCGCGTTTGCATTCAAATTGAACGTTTAATTAGATGTGTTTGAGACTTGAAGGAGTTCTAGGGTAGGTTTCTCTTAAGTGAGACATTAGCGATTAGCATTTTAGGTCTTATTCTTTACATATATAAGGTAACGGCGCCTATTACCGGGGATACCAAAATCGGCAACCATTACCGCGGCATTTCAAAATATGCGTTTTATAAGCAAGCCGTTCGTTTTACAATAAAACATATTTTTACAAAAATGAAGCTTATTTAGTTGACTAACGGATCTGTTTATGCAAGTGTGTGTGATTGTAACAACAAGCTAGCAATTCGTCAGTTCCCGCGATGGCGGCGTAGAAAGAGGTTGTGTCATACTAACGTGTCAGGTCACAAGTAAGTGTACACGAACCTTATTTATTATTTTACGTAATAGCTACCACTATTGAACGAATGCTATGACTTTTCAAGTTGTGCAGAAAACTATAAAGTTTTCTGCACAACTTGTTCGTAATCCTTATATTTTATTTGGCCTGGAAATTCATTTAAATTGGAAAATAAAATACAGCGGTGATAGATGCCATTTTTGGTTGGGGAAAGTAATACCGTGGCATACCACGGTAATAGTTAAGATGGCAATTTGATTCTTTTTGCTTTGTCTTTTCTATATGTTGACGGCTGGGTAGGGATCGGGTTGCATAAAGTTTTTAGGTCATATTTTTGATACGCATACGAGGATTCGTCATACTCATCATAAATTGTCATACATTTATGCGCATAACGATTTTAATCATAATGTTTAATCAAGCATACTTTATAATGGGCATAATGGGTTACTCATACAACACTTTACCCATACTAAGTAAATGCATAAAATGCTAAACGCATAAATAGGTTGCTCATACAACACTTTAACCATACTAAGTAAATGCATAAATTGCTAAACGCATAAGCCTAATTTTAAAAGTTTTTTTAAAAGTTCTCTTTTATGTTGGGTCGCAGTCCTAACCTAATATACTTTTCTGGCAGCGATTCGGTTATGTGTGAGATAACAGTTCTAACCTAACCTAACCTACTTTTCTGGCAGCGATTCGGTTATGTGTGAGATAACAGTTCTAACCTAACCTACTTTTCTGGCAGCGATTTGTTTTTGTGTGAGGTCACAGTTCTAACCTAACCTAACCTACTTTTCTGGCAGCAATTCGGTTATGTGTGAGATAACAGTTCTAACCTAACCTAACCTACTTATCTGGCAGCGATTCGGTTATGTGTGAGATAACAGTTCTAACCTAACCTAACCTACTTTTCTGGCAGCGATTTGGTTCTATGTGAGGTCACTAATATTGTGTCAAGAGTAGAAATTAAAAATACTTCAATATTCGTTTCTTTTTTGAAGAACCATCGCAAGTCCATTATCAAAATTTATGCAATACGATTGTTATAATCATCAATATTATGGCTTAATAAATGTATGAAATTTACAATTATTACAAAAACAAATTATAATCATCAATATTATGACTAAATAAATGTATGACAATTTACATTATGGTTAAACCAATTATGACTCCGTATAATTATGACACGGAACAATTATGCCATAGGACAATTTATGCCAAAAAAAATAATGAGTATCAACTTTATGCTTAAACTGTTATGACAATCAATAATATGACAATAGTTGTTATGCAACCAGACGGCCACCCGTTGACGGCTACATGCTCTCTTACAGTTATTTAAATTTTGATCTATTGACGCTATTAAAGAACTATTTCCGTGGTATGGAATATATTGAAGAAACCCTTAATTTTTAACCAAAACTTCAGTACTGAATCTGCAGTTTCTATGGAAACCCTGATTTTGTTATGTCGTTTAAATATTGTAATAATTAGCTATATTTACATACCAGCTTTTTGATTTTGGTTTTATAGCAAGCTTATAAAAACTATGTTTGATTTGTAATGAAAAGTTCTTATGGGTCGGAATTAGATTTTACAAAAATCCAAATTAAGTCTATTTCCGATGGTATGACCACATGACACTCGGTAATAGAATGTATGGGAATATTTTAGCGACCCATCCAATATTTGTTTGGGTCGGTGATAGATATAACAGAAGGACCTATTACCGAGTGACATTTCAATCTTCTCTTAAAATAAATCATAACATAACATTTTGTTTTGATTTCCAAAAACCTTGATTGTACTTACAAGTAGGTACCTATAATAATAATGTACGGAACCAAAATCATAAATATTATTTAACCCTCGGTATTAGGTGCCGAATTGTGTATCAGTTGACTATTACCGATGGTGATGAATGAATGCTGCTTTTTGTACCCTCGGTATTAGAAGCTAAATTCGCGGTAATAGAATTACATCCTATCCATTACCACGGTAATAGAAGATTCTCCTTTTGTGGTGTCAATAATTATTTTGTCAAACATAATAAAGTAAAATAAGTTCCAAAAGTAGCTATTTTGAAAGTATAATAGATACTCTAAAATAAAAAAAATAATCTCGGGTGTTAAGGAGCTCTCATACCCGGCATTTATTGGAATCATTTGAAAACTACCTAAATACCACGGTAATAGGCGTTGTTACCTTAGGTACAATAATTACTGATGTCTAAAACCTAGTAAATTTCAAGGAAGAGCGAGCTTTACATGACAGTTTAATCATAATGGTTTAAAGTGATTCTATTACTTTTTGGTGACAAATCTAGACAATTGGTGGGATGGGAACTCATCTGTAATGCCGGAAGGAAGGCTGGGGCAATGGTTATACGACTGATAAAGCAATTTTGTCAGAAGGGTGGCAATTGTGTTGCTATTTAGAATGAATTTTCCCTTTTCCCTTCCCCTTTTTCTATTTTCTTATAGAAAAACGTTTTTAATCTGAGCTTGTTACTGGTCGACATAAAAATAAATTCGAATCTGTTTCCTATATTATATCGTAATTGAAAATGTTCCAATAATATATCATTAATATTGCAGCATAATAAGCGTGTGGACTACATTTTTTTCTAATGTAAATCGATTTTAGGCCCGTTGAAAATAATATTAAAATCGCAAAACATGATGTACCTAGTTCTAATTTTTTGGCATGTTGTTTGGACCTGTTAGGGAAGTGTGAATCCCAATTTGCAACATCTAAAAAAATATGGTACCTAATTGAGCAACACCCACAAAAATACGCTGCTGAAACTCTCCACATCTTCATAGAAAAAAAGGGAAAAAAACAAAAAATCTACAGGAACTGTACACTTTTAATAGGTATACCTCTTTATTTTTCACCACGAGAGACGCCATGGAAAACTATTTGCTGTAAATAAGACGACACTCATTTGGTGTTTGAAAATTCAACAGGGTGGAAAGGATAATTGAACTTATTTAACGTTATTTTAAAGTACGCTATTTTTTTTTGGATTCCAGCTCTAAAGCTGGAATCCAAAAAAATGGCGTACTTTTTCTCATGTTGCTCAGCTAACAACTTTGTAGAAGTTGCAAATTGGGATTCACACTACCCTAACTGATCCAAACAATATACCAAAGGGAAAAAATCAGAACTATATCATGCATGCTTTGCGATTTTAGCATTTAACGCGTCGATTTTCACTGGCCTATTTTGCTATTTATGAGGAACAATTTCTACATATATGACAGGTACTACATTTAGCTGACTCTAACAACCACTAATGTTAGCAAAAGTATCAGACCGCACTTGGATGATAACAAAACAAAAAATATCGATAGTTTGTAAAACTTTGAGGTCTCGTAACTTTACAATACAACTTTTATGTATTTTTTGTTCATTTTCTCTTTTTTATGACAGTTTGGTATTCTAATATTGTCTTCGGTTTCCGCGATTATCACTCATAGTAATAAAACAACTTAAACGGATTAAATCGCGTATATTACTACATTTTAAGTCCCGACATTTCGTAACCCTTTTCAGCGTTCGTGGTCGCGGGTTTTGGAAGCGCCGCTAGTTTTTTCTAAAGTTAGGTTTTTAAGCCCTTCTGGCATGTGTGTGAACATCTTTACACATTAGGCCCATCTGGCAACACTAATATTGAATTTGTATTTTTTAAAGTGGGTAGGTTTGCACAACAGTAATTTTGACAGAGGAAATTTATGATTTTCTCAGTCTACCCGCGACCACGAACGCTGAAAAGGGTTACGAAACGTCGGGACTTAAAATGTAGTAATATACGCGATTTAATCCGTTTAAGTTGTTTTATTACTATGAGTTTGGTATTCTGTTGAAAAAGTCAACAACCCAATTATTGTATACGTATATTTGTGACTGTATCACGATATAAATAATTGTACTACGTACAGAAGTTTCTCTTTCTAACAAAACTGACCTTCGAGTCAGACTACCGGACGGAACGCATTGGATCCGATCGTCTCTCTCTCTCTCTCTCTCTATGGCATAACGCATGCTCTTTCTGGTCGCTGGCTGAGCCCCTCCGGAAGGGCAAAATTGGGCACTAGTACCCGCGCGGCGAAATGGCGGAGTGAGCCACTCCTGTCTGTACTAGCACATATATTATTGTAATGCTCAATGTTTATTTTAAAAGAGAAACTGGTGAGTTTCTTCCGGCGCTTCTTCTCACCAGAATGTCATTTGCCGAAGCGCCAAAAGAAAGAATCAGACATGTGAAAGAGCCCTTGAGGCCTACTTACAGAAATAAATTATTTCATTTCATATAAGTTTATAATTAGGCTTCACGAATATAACACAGATTTTAGGTTATATTTAAAGAGAAAGTTACCCGCTATCAACTTCCAAAATCACTTATTATTACTATATTGACTAACATTATATACCTACCTACATCATATTCTCAAAAACATATAAGATATTCACAGGAAAATTATTCTATACAATTCAATTTAAATTAATTCCTAGGGCACGTTATCTTTAATTAAATCTCAAACAGCATTTTTAGTTGTAGCTATTGTTACGTCGAATAGGTCGATCCACAATACAAGGACGATCAGGTGCTATTAACGCAATCGTTTGTACAGTCGACTACGTAGAGCGTACACGTCAGTAGGTATTTTCTGTTCTAATTTATATGACGTTCGGGCTGAAATATATTCGAAATTTTAAGGTGGACTGTACCTGAAATTAGTAGGCAAATGCAGGTATTGCGTGCGGCGCGGCGCCCCGCATTAGCGATACGTATCTATCTAAAGTAACATCGGCCTACCTTCTTTCCCTCAAATAAGGTAAATCTACACAGTATTTAACTCGGGGAAAGAATTGAGGTTGTGTAATGATAATTAACATAGGTCGGAAAACATACGATATGAAATTACCCAAGAAAGATTTAGTTGGTTTGGTCTCTGTACATAATAAATAAGCTGTGGTTAATACAGACTGCCGCTACGGCGCTTACCTATTGGAATTAACATCACAGTACAAGGCAGGAGATACATGTTTGCATCCGCGTCATCTCATTCATTATAAACCAAGCCTTAATACCTACCTAATTTGTTAGGAGAGCGAGTGGTATTTATTGTTTAGGGTCCCTAATAAAATAATCATAAACTATAAATATATAAATAAACTCACCTGAGCCAAAATCTTCGTATAACACGAATGGATCTCCGATACAGTATCGCTGTATCGATACACGTTGACGAAGTCGTTCGGGCCCAGGGTGTCCAGCAATCCGGAGACCGTGGCCTTAGCCAGTCTCCAGTACGAAGAGCCGAGGTCGTCCGAGTCGTCCAGTAGGATGACCAGGTCTTTGGGAGACGTGGCCGCTTCCACGAACCAGTTGGACGATCGGAAGTCGTAGAAGTCGCGGGCGTGGTGCGAATAGCCGTCTTCGGGAGGCCAAGACATTGCTAACAAAATATAAAGTGAATGTGATGTAATATGTTTAATTTCGATACCATCCTTAATAGAAGTTGTTGGTTATAAGATCGATCGGCACACTTCATCAAGTTTGGCAAGAACAAGTTCTTGAACACAGTTGATATTGTTTTAATGAAATTAAGCTTCGGGTGGTATAGCTATAAGTCTATAACACTATAATAATACGAAACTCGAACTACCTCGAATGCGTAATTAAGAAAAATGATAACACTTGGTTCTGGCACTAAATAAAAACGCAGACATAGGGATTTTGGAAGCGAAATAAAACAGGTAGAGACTTCCTGTGTTGATAAACTCGCTTATCGGTGCTTTTCTACTAAGTATACTAGTGATCGCTCAGAGCCCGTCCTCAAATTTGCTTCCAAAATTCCTATATCTGGTGATTAGTAAGCATACTTGGGGTTTAAAAAGAAGTCATTACCTGGATACCGCCTCATAAACCCGGTGGACGAGGCATAGTACTGCCACGAGAGCGAGGGGTCGATCTCGTAGTTGTTCACGAACAGCGGGTCCAGGTGCTCCGACCACGCGATCTGGTTCTGCACATCGCCGTCTGTTGGGCCGACACAGCAAGTATTAATCTATCTGTACATTTAGTAAAATCGAAGTAACACTATGTTTTATACACTGAAGATTTTTCCATAAAGTAACTGGGAGTATTAAAAATCTATCTATCTATAAATACGCATAATAAAATCGTAGAGATTGTGGTTGTACATTAATTTTTTCTCTAAAAGTAATTGGAGAGTGTTAAAAATAAGTAGTTAATTAAATGAACAAATAAATAGTTTTTGGATTTTTTGACTTTGTCTTTTGTACGTTTGTGCGCGCATCACGTAAAATTACGGGACCGATTTTCATGATTTGGTGTACAAAGGTCCCGGTTAACAGATAGGATACTTTTGTCTTGACTACTTCATTTACCTATATGAACGAAATTACGGGAATACGAACGTTAGTTTACAAATATTAGTGAAATATTGGACAGAAAATCAAACAATCGATCGTGGTACATTCCAGTATTAAATTAGCGCCCTTGTTTTGCCAGTAGTGTGCTTGCTCTGTCCCGACCTCTAGACTGGATTCATTTTGAACCGATATCAATCATCGGAGGAGCAATCATCGGAGCCTATCAGCAGAACATAAATTATATTTTGTGGTCGAAATGTAAATACACTGTGGCTTTATAAGTATATCAGGAGTTATCGAAGAGACTCAGGGAAACCACGAGGGACTGAAGAGCTGGCAGCTTCCTCGCTCAACACATCAGCCTTACAATCCAGCGAGGAAATCCTGCCACAGCGAGGAAATCCTGCCAGCATCTTCGGCACCATGCCGCAGGGGCCATTTTTAGATCTATTTTAGTTTTAGCTTATTTAATTTTAATTTAGTTTTAGTTTTTAGTACATTCAATTTTAACTATGCTTCTATTTTAATGTTCTTTAAGGGTTTTATTTTGTATTAGGTTATTGATGAGTAAATTCATTCATATAGTTTTACAAATAAAATAATCAATTTAAAACTGTGAGCATGTTTCATTAATCGCCACGAATACAATAATCTGGTTTATTTGTCAGTAAAATGAATATTCAGCAGGGTTGGCACTGCATCGACCAATTAGATTTTTCCTTAACCGCCCATTAAATGAAGGGTAATTGGCAAACTTGGTTCATTGGGCAGCCGTGATTGCTTTCTCCTAGACCGGCGGGCGGAAAAATTAATGGTTCGGTATTGGTTTAGTACTGCTTGTCAAACGAATTTACCCAAAAATTATATTTCCAATAACATCAAAATCGACGTTAAAATTAGTTTTGTTATCATGTCGGCCGTTTAAAGAACTCGGTAGGTAGTCTATGAACTTGTTTGGAAAAAAAGAAGGGACGACAAATATTCTTGTTAATTTTCCTTTAGACGTGTATTTCTCTATATCTATAATTATTTGGAAGTTTCTTTTTTACCCCATTGCAAGAAATTTTAGACATTATAAATTCAGAAATGCAGTGAACCAAGATTATGTCTGACTAAGTAAAAAAAATAATACTGTGATTTGATTTAGTGTCCGTATATTAGCTGTAAATGGTTCCAGTAAACCATAAAAATGATCGAGTTCTAGATTCCACACAATACAAAAAACAATTATAGGAGAGCAAATAATCTAATTTATTATACTAAAGGAAGGATTTCAGTTAACGTCGCTTATCGGCGAGACGGGACGACATAGCCCGTGCACTAATAGGTTGAAATATGTCAATTTGCTCATAAATTACCCATCGCGGCGACGGCCCCGCTACGTGTCAACACAGCTGCAGCAGGTAAATTGCGTCCTGGGGCGGTGTATTCAATTTATATTAAAATTTTCTCTAATTCCCCGTGGCTTCGACGTGCTGTCTGATTAAGGGACTGTTCGGAATTTCATATACTCTTTCAGAAAGGATTCCGCGAACGCCGCATAACTGAATATCATTTACTAGCCTTTGAAAATTTGCCCATGTTTATCTGGGGGTACGGCAGTGCCCCCGCCAAGCCGAGCAAAACAAAGGCACGGCCGTAACATCCTTTTCTCGAAGCCATTCAGGCCATTTTCAACCTCCTGTAATTTTGTGGTGACTAAAGCTAAAACCCTAAATTTTCAGGGATATATGTATAGGGCACAATAAGGCTTTAGTATATTCTCAATAACATTCAATTTGAATGTGTAATTTAGGAACTATTGCACGTCAAAGTTCCTTGGTTCTGTCACTGACTGACTGACTCACTGACTGATCATCATAATCCTAAGGTATATATAATTCTAAGCTCCAAATTCTTAGCATACTCGTAGTCAGTTTTTAGCCTACCAAGTCCTACATACAAAATCTAAAAATATTGCAATTTCAGTCACAACTACACACATAAGTTTTTAATCCTATACAAATACATGCGATTACAAGTATTAGTTTTGCAGTTCAAGCTGGAAAAAGAATGGATTGGAATGTAATAAATAAAGGAAGACCACTTACAAAAAGAAATGAGATCCCAACAAAAACATTACATGTAAAGAGATGCAAGTTTCGCAACGCAGTTCTTTTACAACAAAAAAGTTTTTAGATGTAATGTTAAACCATGACAGTAGGTACCGGGGGGTGTCCACAGAACTCAATTCCCACCGACTTGCCTATTATTTAACCGTGGAAGAACATTTAATACTTATCAAATAAAGAAAGAGGGAGGCCTCCACTGGTAAATAATAGGCAAGTCGGCGGGAATCAAGTTCTGTGGACACCCCCCCGGTACTGACTTGGTTTAACATTCAATCTCACAACTTTTTTGTTGTAAAAGAACTGCGTTGCGAGACTTGCATCTTTTTACATGTAATGTTTTTGATGGGATTTTATTTAAGGCAAAATATATACGGATTTGTGTAAAAAGCTATTAGGTTTTTAAAATACAGTTGTCTGTACGAGTAAGCTAGTTGCAATGCTTGCGCTTGTTAAGGTAAAAGGGAAGTAGTTATAGTTGGAGTTTAGAGTAGCATGTACGGGATACCTACCTGTAGGCTTGTGATGCTACGCTTTGTCACGCGAGAAATAAATGATAAAGCATGCGTCACTCTCACACACTATTTGTCAGAACGTGACGGATGCTTTATCATTTATTTATCACGCGACAAAGCGTAGCATCATAAGCCTACTGGCCTTGGTTCTATAAAAACACTTTAAACGAGCCCTGGGATAAACCCTTAACCCAAGTAAATAGGTCAAAATCGTTTGAAGCACCGATCCCAAAGGCGCAATAAAAATTTTACAGTCGTGAACCAGCGGATAGTAAACAGTCATTAATTGGAGGCGACGCATTAGTGTCATCAGTTTGTTGGTTATTTGTCACGTTCGTCGATGACCTATTTGCCGGTGGGACCTCGAAGAGCCGTGCTCATTGTCTTAGGTTCAAAGGGATTTCACCCTTTGACCTTTCGCGGAAATGGCTTAAAGATACAGTCAATATAAAGAAGCTTGGTGGTATTTAACACAAAGCGAGGCATAAATATGTAGACATTTTTATACTAGTAGGTATATATCTTATTAATTGCTCTTTATCGTTCTCCCTCTGAAAAAGATGTTACTAATTTCTTGGACTCACTGGATGATACTCTGAAATCTCTCAATAGCTTTAAAACTGTTGCGGTAATTGCTTAGCTTACGGTCAACGTTGATGTACGGCGGCATGAGCACGGCGCTGTAGCTAGAGTTGAAGGCGATGTGATCGAAGTGCCGGCTGGGCGCTAGCACGAGGCGGTGCGTGTGCACATGCACGTTGAGCCAGCGCGCGTCGAGGCAGGCAATTGCCCGATTCGTGTGTTAATGTCATTGCTTACTGTCAACGTTGATGTACGGCGGCATGAGCACGGCGCTATAGCTCGAGTTGACTGCGATGTGATCGAAGTGCCGGCTGGGCGCCAGCACGAGGCGGCGCGCGCGCGCGGCCAGCGTGCCGTCGTCGGCGTGCACGTTGAGCCAGCGCGCGTCGTAGTACGCGCCCGGTCCGTCGGCGCCGCCCGATGACAGCGCTGCCGCCTCAGCGGAATCCATTATACGCTGTGTATAAACAAACAGTCCTATTAATCTTTATCCACAAGCAAGTCTATGAAAAGCAAAGCGATGGTAGTTTCTAAGGTTAGGGTATTAAGACTATTAAGCCCTTCTGGCACATGCGTAACCATCTTTACAAATAAGGTCCATTGGGCATGTATGTAAAAAACTCTATTTTAATTTATGTAGATGTCTTGAATTGGGTAGTAACTGTAATTTTGACGGAAAAAAATAGGTAATATATATTTGATTAAATAGATTTTTTGATTGAAGTGATAATCGGGAAAACCGGAAACAGTATTAAATCTATGAAAATACAAAAAATATTTTTTGACGAACCACGTGAATAAACCGCATAGGGTACATTATACTAAAAGGTTTCTATGCGTATGAATCAACAACAACAGAATACACTTGTCCTGATTCCTTGATATTATCGTTCCTATCTTCCTACGCAACGATTCACTCCAGTAAAGTGACTTCCCATGGACGGAACGGGACGGAATAAAAACCCTTGAACGTGAAAATAAGGCTAGCAGAAAAAATCTGCACCCTTTTTCCCTTTGACTGTTGAACTTTGCGAGTTATCCGGTCACCCAGGTACTTAAAGTTAATTAGGCATGATGAACACAGAAAAGTTACGATTTCTGCGTGAAAATAGCTGTGCAGGGACGTTCCGTTTTCAAGACACGTGTAGATGTATAAATAGTAGTTATTGTGGATACAGAATATATTTTTACAATATAAAACAATATAGACACTTGCACAATGCTTCAAAATCGGACAACAGCTCTAAAGAAACCATACAATAAGCTTAAACTTACCCACTACCTAATGCTTTCACCTTTCAGATTTGTCCGCAACTATATTAAAAGGGTTGCAGTAGGTTTGAATCGATAGTAAATCGATGGGTCGAATAAACGAGAGGGTGAAAGCACAAAGAGTGGACAGATAAAGGCACAGACAATCGCAGGCAATTAGTCGAGAATTCAGGCTCGATCGTGGCGCTCAGCGCATTAGTGACCGATGAAAAATGACAAATCGCGACCCAGCCTTGTCTAATGGCGGGCTTTGAACATTTAATCGCAATTCATGCTTCAGTTACCTTTGTATTTTCATGTTTATGTCAGAGCTGATTTTTATCTTTACAAAGTATTGTTAAAGTTAGGTACCTTATGGGCTAAATGCGCGCGTAATAGTACGGCCTCTACACAC
Organism: Eudemis profundana; assembly: GCA_947034925.1. Taxonomy (NCBI): domain Eukaryota; kingdom Metazoa; phylum Arthropoda; class Insecta; order Lepidoptera; family Tortricidae; genus Eudemis; species Eudemis profundana. Next base: position 18,756,155 of record OX344798.1, read on the forward strand.
CTTGCAAGTTAACATTCCGCTCGACATGGTCGGGCTCAGCTAAGTTTGTTTTTGAAGTCTTCTTAGCTGAGCTAGGGGTAGCGAACCAACAACTGAAACTCCCAGTAGCTCGATCACACACTCTATATAAGCATAAGTTGAATTGAACAGTTTCATCCTCTTCCGCTGGTCCGTTGCTCACTTTGAGACACCAGATACATGAATATTTCGTAACACAACGTAAAGGGCGGTTGAAACGCTCCGCGGCCTTACCCAAATAACTTCTATTTAAGTTTTTTGCGCATTAACATGAGTAAGAGCTAGAATGTCATCATGTTATCAATCTAAACGATATGTCCATTTGGGGCATAGGGAATCGCTTCCAAAAGCGAATTCAAACTTAGCTTCTGAAATAACTAGGGCAATACAATACTAAACAGCATAAGTAAGCGTATTGTTACAGAAAGGTTTTGTTACCGTGTCTATTTACTGTTTACCCGCGTCCGATTTATTCGAGTCGACCTAAATCAGACAATAATTGTTTCGTTCGACCTTCAAAGAACCCGCGGATAGATAAGCGAAGGTTGGCCAGGTCACGTAGCGCTGACATTTGGCAACCCTTTGATCCGGGGGTGTGTGATAACGAACCTAGTGGTCCTAACTACAGCAGGTAAGCTTCAGAAATCAGGTGTAGAACTCCTGCCTGCTAGTTATTTGTTGATGTTCCGATTTCGTTTTTAGGGTTCCGTACCAAAATGGTAAAAAAGGAACCCTTATGGTGCGACTCTGTCTGTCTGTCTGTCTGTCTGTCTGTCTGTCTGTCTGTCCGTCTGTCACAGCCAGATATCTCAGGAACTACTGATGCTATCGATTTGAAATTTGGAATAGTGTTAAAAGTAGCTAACCCGAGCTTATTGGACATAAATAATATCTTGTACCTTTTTTACTTTTTTTTTTAAAGGCTCCGTAATGGGACTTTGAAAATTGAAAGTAGGGCTATTATATTGAGTGGGGTATCAAATGAAAGGGCTTAATTTGTAGATTAAAACACCATTTTTATTTTTTTTCTTAAATAAGTAGTTTTTAATTTATACATTTTTATGTACCATTCCCCCCCTATTATCTCCGAAGTTACTGATCAGAAAAATGTATCATAATTACTGATTATCAATATCAACCTGAACATTACAGGAAAAATAGAACGGTCTTCCTAACTTTAATACTTTTTTAGAAATTTACAAAAACTTAATCCATCCATTAATCCATCTAGCGGAGAGTAACAAAACTAAGCGATGGCCTTTTTCACGCTAGGGGATTTCCGGGAAAAAAACTAGATGGCGCTAAAACACTAAACATTTAACGATGTTATAATTGAACAAAGAAACATAGTATAGTAACAATTAGTTCGTAAACAGCTAATAATAAATAAATTTAAATACTGTGTCACGTTTGCAAAGTTAAATAATTGTAAATAATATTATAATTATTTTACCAAGCTTATACATAGATGGCGTTGTAAATTCGGGGAACAGCATTTTGTATGGAGAATAACAGTCCTCTTGATTTAATGGTCCTTGCTATTAAATAGAATCATTACACGTCAGGTTCTAAATATTACAGGGAAAATATAACTGTTTTCCTAACTTGCACTGATTTTTAGAAATTTGCAAGAATCATAACATATACTTATTTGCTTCTACTAAACAAATCGACATACAGTTTTTCTTGAACTATTCGCGTATCTACTTATGAGTTTGTACGGAACCCTCGGTGCGCGAGTCCGACTCGCACTTGACCGGTTTTATTTCAAAACAAATGACAGTGAAATTAGAATCTAGGTGTATACATTTTGTACTTTCATGGTCAAGTTCAAACCGGCAACCAAATACCAGGGGTCAGTCAGTTCGATCTCCTGCCGAATATTGCGAAACGAGAAGAAGGATGGTCTCTTGGCAGCACCAATTTAAAATTATTGATCTGTTTTTAAACATTCTTAACTGTGATAGAAATTATAAAGGATCTCATTTCGAACTTACATTCACCTTGCTCTTTAGTTTTGAAACTGGAATTTGCTGGTGTCATGAGTTGAGTGAGAGGAGTGTTTGAAAGTGAAGTGTAGCGTTTTAACTGAAGTGCAGAGTGACTGCGACAGAGCGACTTTATACAGACATTTGTATCACATTCAAACTTAAAGGATAAGCTAATGTCATATCAATGTATTTAAACATGAGAGCTAAATGTATAATACATATATTTGTGTGCTAATTTTCGATAGCGTGCATCAGTTTGAAGTGACAATGTTTCTATCGACTGCTCGTGATTTTAAATAACCTATTCCTAAAAATTAAGAAGAATTTAATTGTCAGTTTCGTTGAATCTCTGGTATTTTATTGGGAAAACAGTCGAATTTTAAATAAACCCCTAAGTATTCTAAATTCACTATGCAATTGCGTGTACCTACTCGAGCACAAGTTTGAAATCCGTGGTTTTGTTTTCTTGGTTACTTTCATTTCAACTCTACGTTTCAAAAGGATATTTATAACCAAGGCAGCGTGTTGAATATTCCTCGTTGAAGGCAGTGTTTCTTTAAACGCGTGAATCCATATTTCCGAGACATGTGGGGGACGTTAACAATAGTCTGTCTGACGTCTGGGGCGAGATGTTAGTGTTTTGTTCGGGAATTTCCCTGCGCTTGCTACGTTTTATTCCCCTTTCTCTAATGCAGACTTGCACGGATACAAATGCAGGTAGCAATATTGCAATTTACGAAGTGATTGTCAGGTTTTGTTTTTGTTTTCGCTGGGATGTTTCTTTTGTGAGGTATCGGATTAAGTATAGACGTCATTGTTCATGTTATCTAGAGATGTTTTAGTTATGGTTTTGAGTGAACTTCACAAAAGCTTGAGCTATTAGTTTACAATTTTGAAACTTCATGGTTTTCTGTACGGATGTTATTCCTTACATTACTGGAGCTGGATAGGTTAATCTAATTATTCATTGTAAACGATAATTTATGAATCTACTGAGGTATCGACGGAAAGTTTCAATCATTTCTAAAAAGTTTTCCAGCTTTTTGGAATTTTTCGACAACTTGCACATCTCATGGTAAGCAATGCCAATTTTTATATAGTTCAATGCCAATTTTTATATAGTTTTTTGTTGGTGTATTACCACTACATCGATTTATGAGCCCCATAGGCGTAAGACTTGGTACATTTGGATCTGCTGGTATCATCATAGTGATATCGCGAAGTCGCTTGCGTGAGCCTAACGACTCTAGCTGATTACTGGTACCCCTCCCTGCCCCGTGAGCTCGGCTCATAGACCAGCACACGGCAAGAAAACCTTAACGAACGACCTTGTCCTCTTGCCAAAACGTTACTCACGTGTCTTCCGTTAACTTTTAATAACGTGGAAGATTGCCAATTCAAACGTTAACGGTTTTTTGTAAGTAACTTTTTTAAACTGTATTTTATGGTGTATTTTAAATACTTGATTGTTTCTATTACAATCAAATCTAATTGTTTATCACTCTCAAAGAAATCCCTGCTCACCCTGGTTTGGAGTCTGATGAACATGTATTTTTGTGTCTTAACGCAACCCGTTTTGTTAAATAAGTACCTGTTTTGTTCATGTTGTTGTATTAAAAATGCCTTTGGCGTTTATTAATGCATACATAATAAATAAACTCTTTTGCGCTATCATTCGAGTTAAGCCGACTATAGACCGTATGAAAATACTGGCAACAGTCTCATCTAATGGTAAGGGCCAGCTGCGAATCGCACGCTTGAAGTAATTGTATCAAACACTAATGAACCATCCGTAACAGTAGCTTGGCGTCAAATATATCTTAGGGCAAGCCGGAGGAGATTTAGGTACTTATTCTGTAAGAGCAGAAGGATTAAGTTGCTCCAATGGCATAAAATGGGTTATATGTTTAGACTTATCCCAGGTAGCAAACTGACGTCAGCGACGTATAAGCGACGTCACTCATACGTCATAATGACGTAATGGACGTCGTGGGACGTCGTGATGACGTCAGCTTGCTACTGGGGATATGGACGCCATGCCACAGGTAAATCTACATTAGCCTCGTATTCATAATAATTTCGATTAACCGCGTAGTTTATAGCATCGTGAAGACCATTAGAAAACTGCGTTTCATGAGTTGTCGTGTAAAAATCCGTAGATTAAATTACCGGGTAGTTAATGGTGTCGTCACTTTGCCAGTCATTGTGAGTCCAACAATGGGAAATGGGGTTCGGCTAAAACCGTGCCAGAAACGAATATGTACCTATGGGTGTGGAGTTTGTTCAGGCTGAAATTTTAAATAAAAGTAAATTCTGACATGATTTTTATAATAATGCTTAGAATTTATAATTGGTGATTATTATAGATTTTTCTGATCAGTAACTTCGAAGATAATGGGTTGGGGCGGGGGGTATTTTTTAACGTATTTCGTCCTAAACCAAAGTACACAATTAAGAACAAAAATAAAAAGGGTTTTGGAATCTACAAATTAAGCCATTTCATTTAATACACCATTTGATACAATAGGTCAACTTTCCTTTTTTACTATTTTGGTACGGATCCCTAAAAAAGACAAAACTGATGGCTACTGCCACACTGCCTTGCCTCCTATACAATTTGATTGAATGCCGTGATCCAGCAGGTACAAGCTGATCGTATCGTATTTAACATTATTTGAGTGATTGTAGGATTCAATTTAACTGAGGCCGAATTAAGTAGGGAGAAATAGAATATTCACTCACGGACAGTGAATTTGGGTCATTTTCTATGTAATTGTACATTCATTAATTTTATTCATTTATTTATTGCATTGTACAATTTGACTTATGTCTATGAGTACGGCCCTGTTAGGGCGTTGCAATTATAACTTACTAATATAACTTACATGCTAGAAATTATTGGTAGTTCATATTCATATCCCAAATTAGTTTTTTTTTATACAGTACCTAATAAGTTAAATAAATAGATCTATGACATTCCTCGCACAGCAAGCAAGCATCGCCATACAACGAGGAAACGCTGCCAGCATATTCGGCACTATGCCAAGGGGATCCAATTTTTTAGGTAATTTTTAGTTTTAATTTATGATTATTTTCTTACGTTTAGTTTATTTTTTTTTACTGAAGTTTAAATTTTATTTGTAATTTGAGTCATTAAATAAACGTTATCCAATGACATAGATGCCTGTTGTATTACTTGTATTTGATTTTAGACTAAGTAAGTACTTTTCCAAAATACACATAGTAGCTAGTTGTCTTATGTTTGAAAAGCAATATTAGTTTGAAACCACTTAAGTCATGCTCGTAATACCATTATGTAAACTGCTTCCCGTCTTATCTGTGCGAATGTCCTCGCGACGTTAATTTCAAACTTTCTGAGTAATTAGCAACACATTTTGCAGGCTCTAAGACTACAACCATTTATATTTAAAACAGGGACGAATACTTTAAAACCATTTATGTAAATGGTTTAAAACGCACCTTAAAAAAGAGTTATGAAATACATAAAAAAGACAGGCTGATTCAACAATTCCTTTCCAGACACAGAGGTATTTTGCTTACGTTTAGCCTTGAGTAAAACGCTCCCGCCAGAACGCGTTTATAAATGAGGTGTTTTTAGTTGTGAGACGAAATAGCCCCATTGGAAGAACGGGCTTTACGCGCGGAGTAGAAGCGAAGTAATTAAAACTTGCACTCCGCGGCGGGCGGGAGGCGGTGTGTCGCCGCAACGCTCGTGTCGCCTAATAAAAGGGTTTCCTCGATAACAACTCAGGTGGCGTCAACTTGTATCATAGGACTGCTAATAACTAGTAAATAAACTAGGCACTTCAGTGATTAGATAATTAAAATGTTAATTATACAATGATCTTATTTCGCGGTAAACATTTGATCTCAGCCATTAAGATGTACGGTGGAAGGACGCTCTCGGAACAATACCGTGTCCCGTAAATGCGGTGCTGCTTTATTTTGTTTCTGCTACAGTTTCATTAAGTGCGAAATGTTAGCGTCGTTTTTTCTCGGGGACTCGCCCGCAGCGAGCAATCCCCGCGATTTTTCAACTTTATTGTCGAGCTAAATTCTGTGCGCTTTGGCTCGCTATTACCAAGTCTGCGTTCTGCTGATTATGATACCGGCAATGCTACAAGGTGGGAATTTTAGACAACTTTTATTGCTATGGAATAGAATTGGAACAGTTCAAAGGCGAGTGCGCTGCGATGTAAAGGTGGGTTTAGACCAAACGAATTCTAACTCTAAGAATTCGTTTGGTCTAAACCCACCTTGAGATAGATACGTTTTCAGTAATTATTAGTTTTCGTTAGGACATACTTTTTGGGGTTCCGTACCAAAATGGTAAAAAAGGAACCCTTATGGTGCGACTCTGTCTGTCTGTCTGTCCGTCTGTCACAGTAAGATATCTCAGGATCTACTGATGCTATCGACTTGAAATATGGAATAGTGTTAAAAACCGCTAATCCGAGCCTATGGGACAGAAAAAAATCTTATACCTTTTTTACTTTTATTTAAAAAGGGACCGAAAAGGGATGTCGAAAATCAAAAGTTAAGCTAATACATCGAGTGGGATATCAAATAAAAGGGCATAATAAGTAGATTCCAATAACGTTTTTTTTTTCTTAAACAAGTAGGTTTTGGTTTAAGACAAAAAACGTTTAAAAAAATACCATTCCCCCCCTATTATCTCCGAAGTTACTGAGCAGAAAAATCTGTAATAATTACCAATTATTCATATCATCCTAAATATTACAGGAAAAATAAAATGGTTTTCCTAACTTGCAGCGTTTTTTAGAAATTCGCAAAAATCGTAAGGCAACCTTATTTGCTCCTACTAAACTAACCGCGGCATATGTCGATGTATGGGGACAGCAGTTTTACAGAAGCAAAGTTAAGTTTGTCCCACCATACAGTTTTTCTTGAATTATTCACGTATCTACTGACGAGTTTGTACGGAACCCTCGGTGCGCGAGCCCGACTCGCACTTGAGCGGTTTTTTTTATCACTGGCTCGACCATAAGTGCTTAAAAGAACTGGTAATGTCAAAATGACAATAAAATCATAGTATACACGATGTTATCTGTTTACATTATCTTATTAAAGTGGGTTATAAACAACAGCAAGACCTATTATAAATATGACGACACGTTTAGCTTAGTGGAAGTGGCACCTAAGTACCTAACTACTACACTTGGTTTACTATAACAGCCACAAATAGGGAATATGCATGAATTTTTTTTAACATATTTCTTAACAAAATTCGAAAATACCGTAAAAAAGATGACATACAGTCAAAATAAAATTGAAATCGACCGAGAAATACGGAAGATATAAACATTTTAAAGCACTAATCAGACAGCGATTAGAGAGAGAGATCCGATATGGACTATGACGTCATAGTACACGGCCGTCATACAATCCCCGTACTATATTCTGTTTTGCGAGAAAGAGATAGAGATAAATCTTTGTTGTGTTATAATCTTGGTTATTTTTTTAGTTATTCGAAAAATATTTTTTTCCTACTGTTTTTTATATGAATGAGGTTTTATTAAAGTAAATAAAAAATATCATGCATATTCCCTATTGCAATCAAAAGTACCCGACCGCACCGAGCGTTGAAAACGGCCCATACAAAACGGACGCACCCTGTGATATCATCTCTTGTTCCCCCTGTACTAAGTCTGTATGAAAAAAATAGCATTTTGCCATTTTGAGCACGAAAAAGTGCGTTTAACGTACACATAGTTGTCATACGTTTATTTTTTCAGTATTATTTAAGCATTCCGAAATTAACTTTAATTTTTCTTTAAGATGATAAAAAAATATCGATTTTTTTTAAACTTTGAGGTCTCGTAACTTTATAATTTTTATATGTTTTTTGTTTATTTCTTGTGTGTTATGATAATTTAGTATTTTCCAATCTATGTGACCCATCTGTTACCACTAAAACCATATATTTAGTCGTAACAAGTGGGAAAAAAATCCAAGCTGTTAACACTAAATCAATTTGGTGGTAACGGGTGGGAATAATCCCTATATTATGTTGTAAAATTCAACAATAGTCAACATCCCCATTACATTAAATACCTATGCAATTACAAATAAATACTGAAGCGCCCCGCCCAATAAGCCAGATCCATAACTGCGAACACAAGGAAAAAATACGATGCAAGGTGTGCGAAAATAAAATTTGGTCTTTATCACGAATAGAGGGGGTACGTGAGCAATGGGAGCTCGCATTTGACGGTGCCGGGGGCCAGGCATGCGGCAAAAACGAGATAAACTGCTCAGATAAACGTGCGTAGGTGCTCTGGATATGATTCCGACTCGTTGCCGCTCAATATATTCTCAAACGCTTGATAACTTGCGGTGTAAGGATAAACTTTAAATTAAACAAATTAAATTTTCCAACAACAACATATTGTTAACTAGCATTTACCCGTGTCTTCAATTGCGTTATTATTAGAAAAGAAATTCCGTACCGGGATATAAAATCCTATGTTCCGACCCAGGATTTGATCTAGGTACTTATATGTCAAATTTCATCTCAATGCATTAAATTGTCACCGTGATATTTAGTAGGTAACAAACATCCAAACCGTTTAAAGATTTAGATGTTTGGATCCAAACATCTTTTTATTAGTAGGAAGTAGGTCGTATTACAATACAATACTCTTTATTGTACACATCAAAAAAGTACAGAGATCCTTAAATAAACATTAAAAAAGAATGGTGGACAACAGGCGGTCTTATCGCTAGGAAGCGACCTCTTCCAGCCAACCCCTATATTATAAATGCAGGTCTTACTTCGTACTATTCTTCCTAATAATTATTTAAGAGTGTAAGGACCTCCGCCTCTGGCTTGCTTTAACCGGCCGTCCAGAGTGGAGTCGCGAGAGCTATATGCTCCAGGCGTGGAAGTGTTAAAGGGCATAACGCCGCGAGTACCCTCGGAGAAAGCGCAGCACACCTCTCGACACCCTGCAGCCCTCGGCACCGGTGTTGCCCCTAGCTAGGCCATTGCTCATAATGTCGCTGTTTATTTAATGGGCCCATCAGCGGAGGGCAAGTCACGGCCTATCAGTGCCACGTAAGCCATGAGACACTTTTCCTGACAGGCGCCGTCATGTCTCAATCCATAATCCAGTATTTAGTCCATATTTCCATCGCCATAGCCCAGTAGAGTTAGATTCCATCAATCAACAATAGTCCTTGCATTTGGCGGGGGCTGTCTCTGCGTGGACAGCATCCGCTTGGTGTACACTTTGCCTCTCATTAATTGTCGAAAGGGCCTCTACGCGTTGGCTTCGGCTCCGTGCACGCCTCCCAAAGGTTCGAGACGCCATTGTCCCGTGAACGGATTTTAATATTATTATCATGATTGCTATCATCGATCAATCGATGAATTGCTAATGCATACGTTATCCAGTGTCGGATTGGTCATACCTCATACTTATTGGCGTTTGACAGCGCGGGCACCTTACCCTGTTTAGAACCTAACCCTGTTTAGAAACTAGTTTATGTTCCTTGTAATTCAGACTCAAAAGATGTACGCTAAGTTTTATATTAATCCAGTAAGCTTCGTTAGAATGTAGTCGGATATGACATCGAGTTCGCTCGCGACATTTTAAGTGGAATCCTAAAATAAAGTTCACCGAATAGCAACGTGAAACACTTTTAGCGTCCTCTATATTTCTGGCATCCCAGAAATAACGCCCTGCACTGCACTCAGCACTTACGTCCGAAGTTAATAGGCTTTGTATAATATCCTTACTAAGTCCTCCACCGCGACGACCTCTCCTCTATTACTTTGCCGGGCTGTCGCGTGCAAGTTCGCACTTCAAAGAGTTAAATTCCCGGAGTTCGCCTTAAGTACAGTCAGACTGATTTGACGATTATTTGACCGTGTTAGCGTTATGGTTGGACATTGCAATGTTGTAGTACAGTAAACGGCCATAAAGAATGCACATCGATCTTTGGAAAGAGGCAATCGGCCAATTTCGACTTCGTATCGCGATATCTGTGTCGCACACACCATGTCGTTTGTTTTGTCAGTCGTGGTTCAAATGCGAGAGAGTGCAGTCGCATCTCTAAGTCAATATATATATAGAGTTACTAAAACTTTTACAAAATTAAATTTGTACTATGGCATCTATAGGAAAAAAAGGTACCTAAGCCAGTCACGCGAAATTATCTACAATGTTTATATACCGTCACCGCAATATTACACTTTTTGTCGATCTTTAAACCTATATTTAAATATGCTAGAAGTATAACATCAGTTGCTAATGCTCAGTCAACCCCTTTTAGGTATATGGGCGTGAATCTATCTAAATATATAAAAACCGGTCAAGTGCGAGTCGGACTCGCGCACCGAGGGTTCCGTATAAACTAATAAGTAGACCAACCTTACGACTAACAGCAACCCTGCCTTAAACCCGCTTTAGCTCTATTCAACCAGGAAAAATCTTAACAGCGCGATGCAGCGTATGCTACAGCGACATCTATTGATACTAAATAGCGCGTAAATTTTACTTGTAATTTAAATTTAAGGGTGGATTTCACAGCGTTTCAAATGCCGTCATCACCAATCCCGAAATTTCGACGATTCACTTTAAGAATGTATCCCATTCTTTTGATAAAATCAGAAAATAGTACCTACTATTTTCACGTTTTGATCAAAAATTATGTAATTTTTAAAAAGATGTCATCATAATATCGGGATTGGTGATGACGGCGGTTGAAACGCTCTGAAATCCACCCTTAAACGTTACTTTTTGTTATTGGCTGATTGAAATAATTGTTTGTCAACTAAGTTAGTTCTCATGTATCATTTTTAGCCACAAGCTACCTTATTTTAGATTTGTGTCCCTAGATGGCGCTAGTGGTATTTCATTTTTATACTCCTATTATAGAGTTTTTAATAATTATTGTTACTTTATGTTTTTTTCCCGATGCCTGATGAGTGATCATTGTATTTAATAGACATTTTTTATATAATCTGAAATAAATCATCGCTTAGTTTTGCTACTCTCCGCTAGATGGCTCTCGTAGGGAGGGTAGAACTAATATGTTAAGATTTTTGTAAATTTTTAAAAAGTATTCAAGTTAGGAAGAGAAAATATAACGGTCTTCCTAATAATAATAATAATCCTAATAAGTAGATACATGAATAGTTCAAGAAAAACTGTATGGCGATTAGTTTAGTAGGAGCAAATAAGTATGTATTATGATTTTTGCAAATTTCTCAAAAACGGTGCAAGTGAGGAAAACCGTTATATTTTTCCTGTAATATTTAGGACGACATTAATAATTGGTAATTATGACACATTTTTCTGATCAGTAACTTCGGAGATAATAGGGGGGGAATGGTATTTTCTTAAACTTTTTTCGCCATAAATCAAAAACTATTTATTTAAAAAAAAAAAAAAAAATGGCATTTTAATCTACAAATTAAGCTCTTTCATTTGATACCCCACTCGATATATAAGCCCTACTTTCAATTTTGAAAATCCCATTACGGAGCCCTTTAAAAAAAAAGTAAAAAAGGTACAAGATTTTTTTTATGTCCAATAAGCTCGGGTTAGCGACTTTTAACACTATTCCAAATTTCAAACCGATAGCAGCAGTAGTTCCTGAGATATCTGGCTGTGACAGACGGACAGACAGACAGACAGACAGACAGACAGACAGACAGAGTCGCACCATAAGGGTTCCTTTTTTACCATTTTGGTACGGAACCCTAAAAAGAAGAAGTCCTGACTGACTGACTGACTGACTTACTGATCAACGCACAGCCGAAACTACTGAAGTTAGGAACTTGAAATTTTCACAGTAGGGTGGTTATATAACGTAAGTAAGGGATAAGAAGGGATTTTTTGAAATTCATCCCCAAAGGGGGTTAAATGGGGGTTGAAAGTTTATATGGGGACCATACGATTTTTAAAGTAGGAGATCTGAGACTTCGAACATAGACTCTTTAATACAATTTAAAAAAAGTAATTTCACCGTTTTTGGAAATTCATCCCCAAAGAGGGTTAAATGGGGGTTGAAAGTTTATATGAAGACCACACGATTTTTAAAGTAGGAGATCTGAGACTTCGCATATAGACCCATCAAGATGAGTACAGGAAAGTAATTTCACGGTTTTTTGAAATTCATCCCCAAAAGGGGTTAAATGGGGGTTGAAACTTTGTATAGGCACCAAACGGTTTTTGACGTTAGAGATCTGAGAGTTTGCACATAGATCCTTCAATATGACATGAGAAAAGTAATTCCACCCTTTTTTGAGATTCATCCCTAAAAGGGGTTAAACGGGGGTTGAAATGTTGTATAGGGACCAAATTATTTTGAAGTTACAGATCTGAGAATTCGTATATAGACTCCTCAATAAAGGTCGAAGAAAGTAATTTTACCGTTTTTCAAAATTCATCCCCAATGGGGAACATCCTAAATGGGGGTTGAAACGATTTTTGAAGTTGCAGCTCTGAGACATCGTACATAGTCTCCTCAATATGAGTACAGAAAAATAATTTCACGGTTTTTCGAAATTCATCCCTATAAGGGCTTAAACGGGGGTTGAAAGTTTAAATGGGGACCAAACGATTTTTAAAGACGGAGATCTGAGACTTTGCACATAGACCCATCAATATGAGTACAGGAATGTAATTTCACGGTTTTTCTAAATTCATCCCCAAAAGGGGTTAAATGGGGGTTTGAAACTTTGTATAGGCACCAAACGATTTTTAAAGTTAGAGATCTGAGAGTTCGCACATAGATCCTTCAATATGAGATAAGAAAAGTAATTTAACCCTTTTTCGAAATTCATCCCTAAAAGGGGTAAAACGGGGGTTGAAATATTGTTTAGGGACCAAATTATTTTTAAGTTACAGATCTGAGACTTCGTATATAGACTCCTCGATAAAGGTCTAAGAAAGTAGTTTTACCTTTTTTCAAAATTCTTCCCCAACAGGGGTTAAATGGGGGTTAAAACGATTTTTGAAGTTGGAGCTCTGAGACATTGTACATAGGCTCCACAATATGAGTGTAGGAAAGTAATTTCACGGTTTTTCGAAATTCATCCCCAAAAGGGGTTAAACGGGGGTTGAAATTTTGTATAGGCACCAACGATTTTTGAAGTTGGAGATCTCAGAGTTCGCACATAGATCCTTCAATATAAGTAGAGAAAAGTAATTTCACCCTTTTTCGAAATTCATCCCTAAAAGGGGTAAAACGGGGGTTGAAAGTTTAAATGGGGACCACACGATTTTTAAACTAGGAGATTAGTTGCAAAAAGTAATTTCACCGTTTTTCAAAATTCATCCCCAACGGGGGTTAAATGGGGCTTGAAACGATTTTTGAAGTTGGAGCTCTGAGATATCGTACATAGTCTCCACAATGTGAGTACAGGAAAGTCATTTCACGGTTTTTTGAAATTCATCCCCAAAAGGGGTTAGATGGGGGTTGAAAATTTGAACTTTGAAGTTAGAGCTCTGAGAAATCGTACATAAACTCCTCAATAAGAATAAAGAAAAGTAGTTTTACCATTTTTCGAAATTCATTCCTAAAAAGGGGTCAAACGGGGGTTGAAACTTTGTATGGGGACCAAACGATTTTTGTAGTAAATCTTGAACTTCGTTCATAGACTCATCCATAAGAGTAAAGAAAAGTGATTGCTGTTTTTTGGAATTCATCCCCAAAGGGGTTAAAATGGGGGTTGAAACTTTGTGTAGGGTACAAACGATTTTTGAAGTTGGAGCTCTAAGACATCGTATATAAACTCCTCAATAAGAGTAGAAAAAGTGATTTTTCGTTTTTCTAAATTCATCCCTAAGAAGGGGTCAAACGGGGGTCAAAACTTTGTATGGAGACCAAACGGTATTTATAGTAGATCTTAAACTTCTTACATAAACTCATCCATGAGAGTAAAGAAACTTGATTGCTATTTTTTTGAAATTCATCCCCAAAGGGGTTTAAATGAGGGTCGAAACTTTGTATACGGACCAAAAGATTTTTGAAGTTGGCGATCTGGGACATCGTACATAGACTCCTTAATAAGAAAAAAGAAATGTGGTTTTACCGTTTTTTCATCCCTAAAAAGGGATCAAAAGGGGGTTGAAACTTTGTAAAGGGACCAAACGATTTTTGTAGTAGATCTTGAACTCATCTAAAAAAGAAAAGTGATTGCAGTTTTTTGAAATTTATCCCCAAAGGGGTTTAAATGGGGGTTGAAACTCTGTATAGGGTCCAAAGGATTTTTGAAGTAGGAAATCTGACACTTCGTACATAGATCCTTCAATAAGGGTACAGAAAAAATGTTAAACCATTTTTTGAAATTCATCTCCAAGGGTTATAAATGGGGACCAAAACTTTATAAAGGGACCAAATGATTTTTAAAGTAGGGTATCTAAAACTGATTAAACTGAATAGAACTCAAATGATTTCACGGTTCATTAAAATTTATCTCGAAGACGGGTTGAGTAAGTAGGGGTTGAAAGTTTTTTTAGGGACCCGTACAATTTTTAAAGTAAAAGGTTTTTAACTCCATGCATAGCATATAGCAATTAGTAGATTGTTTTTTTGTGTAAGTAACAAGCGGTTTATTAAGTGCATTTAATTTTTTGGTAATAATCCTTAAATGGACTTAAGAATTGATTTTCACGGTAAATGTGCATTGTGCAGTTTTGGGCCCAATATTTGAGGGTTTTGTTTAATTACAACAAAGTTTATGAACAAATATCAGAAACTATTAATTGCCTATTAAGATTAATTGCCTAATTATAATTTACACCGCAGACGAAGTCGCGGGCATCAGCTAGTATATGTATATATATATATTGTTTTTCCCCAACAAGCAATAATTAAATATAATAGGGATGATGACTGGGTTAAAAATGTGTGCGTGTGGATTGAGTGAGCACCCTTCTGAAATAAAAAAAAACATCCTGTTCATTTAGTAAAAGTTCTAAAACAATTGTAAAACTAAATCTCTGTATTTGTAAAAATATAAATCAAAAGATATAACCTTTAACGTGTGCTCACTCAGTTCTCACAAACTACCAACGAAATCAGGGAATGTATTCATTTAACATATAATATTTATATACGAATCTTTAGTAAAACCTATGCTAACTTACCTTTATAATTTGTAGATCACCTCGTAACGTATTTAAGATTTTACAAATAATTTCTTATGCTCACTCAATCCGCACACTTTCGAAAACCCGATTTCTGATGAAAAAACTGAAGATTTAAACTGCTATATATGTGTATATTTTAGACCATAATATAATAAAGTGTGGTCAACCTAATCGATCTACTTACATTAGAAAAATTGCAATTGAATATCTTTAAAAACAGACAACGAATATAAAATATTAGATGGTGGATATTTAGTAAAAATTTTTTACTAAAAGTTGAAGTAATTTATAGTTTATGTAATACTACAAATATTGAGATATTTACATTTTTAACTTACTTGTAACGTGTGGACTGAGTGAGCATTAACAAACATTTATTATCCAAAAACCTGCCACGTTAGTGGTTCGTTTTGTATTTTACAAATTCCCAGATTAGTTTTACTAAAATATACACATATATAGCAGTTTAAATCTTCAGTTTTTTCATCAGAAATCGGGTTTTCGAAAGTGTGCGGATTGAGTGAGCATAAGAAATTATTTGTAAAATTTTAAATACGTTACTAGGTGATCTACAAATTATAAAGGTAAGTTAGCACAGGTTTTACTAAAAAATCGTATATAAATATTATATGTTAAATGAATACATTCCCTGATTTCCTTGGTAGTTTGTGAGAACTGAGTGAGCACACGTTAAAGGTTATATCTTTTGATTTATCTTTTTACAAATACAGAGATTTAGTTTTACAAATGTTTTAGAACTTTTACTAAATGAACAGGATGTTTTTTTTTATTTCAGAAGGGTGCTCACTCAATCCACACGCACACGTTAAAAATATGTAATTCTATTTAGTCCGTCAGTTAGATTATGGAAAAATATGGGACACGTATTTTTTGGTTTATCAAAATATTAAAAATCGACAAAGTTATAGATCATCAAACTTCTGGAGTGGGGGCTTGTGACGTCACTCTTGAGTACAATTTGTACTCAAGAGTGACGTCACTCGAAACTTCTAAGCACTCTATCCTCGTCAGTTTTTGTTTGTCAAACAAAACAAAAAATACGTGTACAATATTTTTTCATAATGTAACAGACGGACTAAACAGTTTTTTTTAGTCATCTAGCCTATTACATCATGTTTTACAGCTCTGTATATTCCACGTGAAATCAAAACAAAACAACAATAAAGTACTTAGTTCTAAATTCAAATTCTGATGAACAATTAATCTAATAATTGATGTACATGGAAATTAGCATTCGTTTGTATTCGGAAATGCGATGATTGCCGATGTGCATTCTTTATGGCCGTTTACTGTAATTTGGTGTAAGTTTTAGCCACAGAAATATATCGAGATAGAAGGAAATAGTTCGTCGATAAATATGAATATGATTTGTATGGCAACCAAGCATGTAACGTTTTTCGCTTAGTGTTTGACGCCAAAAGTGTAATTTAGTGATGGAAAACATGAATTTTCCATTTCATTTGGTGGTATTTGAATAATTAATTATACTATTTTTTTTTTAAATCTGATAATAATATTTACGGCAACTGAAGTTACCGGCGAGCAAAGTAGGTCGCCGCCACTTCTTTTTAGAACACGAGGTACATACACATTTTCCTTCTACCTCGATATATTTCAGTGGTTTTAGCACTCTCGACAACTAAGACGTATTTATTACCCGACTGCGGCGAAGCCCAAAGGAGGGTTATGTGTTTGACCTGTATGTATGTATGTATGTCAGTTCCTGTGTCCGCTCGTAACTACTCAACGGCACATCCGATTTTGATAAATGATACATCATTATCATTAGATTCGTCTTGATGGTGCGAGTGTCACTGGGTATCAAGTTCGTTAAAATAAACAAAATGGCGGATTTTATGCAGTTTCAAAGTGCACCGCGGTCGGTTTTTTCTTAGTAAAAATGTGGTTATTTTACAATTATTGTTATCCTAAGGTAAGATCATTTGCCTAAAAAAATGCCTAAATGTTTCCAGTACCTCTGGCACAACTGTGACACGCGACTCTTTGTCGCGTGTCACAGTTGTATCTCTTTCCACTCAATATAGTGTGACAGTGACAGGTGATTCTCTGTCGCGCGAGAAACGAAGTCGCGGCCAGTTATGCTAGACGTACAGAGTAAGCTTATGACGCCTCGTTTTGTCACGCGATAAATAAGTGATAAAGCATCAGTCACTCTCACACACTATTTGTTAGAACGTGACGGATGCTTTATCATTTATTTATCACGCGACAAAACGTAGCATCATACGTCTACGGTTTGTTATGTCATAGAGCACAATGTCGGAGTTTAGTTGGTGCAACTAATTTCAGCGTCGGTGGCCGGCGGGTGTCGCGCGAGCTGATATAACGCGTCACGCGCGCCGCTAAGTTGCCATTAGGCGTTGGACACATGTCTCTGAAATGCTTTATGTACGTACATCACTACATGACACTGACATCGATGTACAAGTAACATCTGTATTTATATATGCGCTTGGGTAAACAGTGGTTGTGTATTCTTCGGTACCACTTTTGAAGCTAGCATAGGTACTCCAACCTATTGGTGTATAAGTAAAAACATAAAGGGTTATTTGTGTGTTCTTTGCCCGTTTTAAAATAAAGTGACAGACAGATTATGTAATGTACTTTTATGCCACAGCCGACCATAAAGAGGCTTTTTCCGTACGCGCAACGCTTTCTGGCCAAGTGTAGACATAAAATTATGTACACAACACGCGAGGTAATAAAGAAAGCCCTCGATCGCATATTTAAGTCACTCGCCTGCGGCTCGGGCCGTAAACATCTGCGATCTCGGCCTTTCTTGATATTACCACCCTAGTTGTGTAATATACTATTCTCAAACATGCAATGAAATTTTGACATTACGTGCCTAATAGGCCGCAAAGTACCTCGTTTCTGGTGCGGCTTGACACTTGGCATATAATGGAATTTCATGTAACATTGCCGGGCTATTTTTTCTATTCCACATTTATTTGGGCCACGGCATCACGGCGTTCAGCTATTAAAAAAACAAATTATGTTTACTATATTTTGCAGTTTTATTTATATAAAATCGAAATGAACATAACAGATAACACATTATAACATTATAAGCAATTTCCAATAATTTTAAATTGCAAATTTAACTACACGAATACTTTAAAATCATCTAAATATTTGCGGTAAAAATATGTACTGAAACAGTTTTCGGACAGGATATTCAAAATTTTTCATTCTGTCAACAAACAAAGAACAAGAAGAACAAGTCTGTCACTGTCACACTGTATTAAGTGGAATGAAATAGGTAACATTTGTCGCGCGTAAAAGAGTCGCGTGTCACAGTCTGCTAGAGGTACTGGGTCAGTTACCAGATACGTGTCTTTAGGGTTTCGTACTAAAATGGTAAAAAAGGAACCCTTATGGTGCGACTCTGTCTGTCCGTCTGTCACAGCAAGATATCTCGGGATTTACTGGCGCTATCGATTTGAAATTTAGAGCAGTGTTAAAAATCCCTAACCCGAGGCAATTGAACATAAAATAATTTTTATAGCTTTTTTTACTTTTTTTAAGGGGGCCGAAATGGGATGACAAAAATTAATAATTTATTTTTATTTTATTTATTTATTTATTTATCGAGTGGGGTATCACATGAAGGGGCTTAATTTATAGATTCCAAAACCATTTTTATTTTTTTTCTTAAATATGTAGTTTTTGATTTAGGACAAAAAACGTTAAAAAAATACCATTCCGCCTATTATCTCCGAAGTTACTCAACAGAAAAATGTGTAATAATTACCTATTATTAATATCATCCTAAATATTACAGGAAAAATATAACCGTTTTCCTAACTTGCATATTTTTTTAAAAATTCACAAAAATCGTGATACGAACTTATTTTGGCAGTTACTGAACTAACCGTGACCTATGTCGATGTATGGGGGTTTCCAAAAGCAAAGTTAAATTTGTCTCTCAATGCAGTTTATCTTGAACTAGTTACATTTTATTTTATTAAGCCTGGTAACAAAGTGTAAACTAATAATTACAAAGACATTGGAACGTGGGCTATTATACTAATAAAATAAGTTTGTACGGAACCCTCGGTGGGCGAGCCTGACTCGCACTTGACCGGCTTTTTAAAAAAAAGTAATAACGAAATATCGGTCGCGGCGTACTCGTTTCGTTATCGTTTTCATATATTAGGTAATACCCGTCACTGTGTTTTACTTTCATTAATTCACTGAAAAAATACTAGTTAAACCAAATACGATAGCTACTTAGGATTTACTAACTCAAACAAGCCTTTTCAATGCAAATATTAAAATTATTAGACGCACTGCAAAAAAACCCACACAATTTAATCCCCTAATTAATTTAATTTGAGATTTATTCACTTTCAGCAGTCATTTGGAAATGTTAACCAGCGACTAACTCACATTTACGCTGCAAAAATTGATTTAAGCGAAATTAGTGTAACAGTGAGTTCGTCAGCGTGCCCGTGGT
Source organism: Eudemis profundana (assembly GCA_947034925.1). Lineage (NCBI taxonomy): Eukaryota > Metazoa > Arthropoda > Insecta > Lepidoptera > Tortricidae > Eudemis > Eudemis profundana. The sequence continues at coordinate 18,775,813 of OX344798.1, forward strand.
GCGGTCGCGCGACATGATGCAATATGTCTGCGGCAACCATGATACGATTACACTCGCCGTGCTCGCGGCGGCTCCTCGGCTTTAATCCTGACTAAACGTTACATTTTGAAAATTACATTCACTCAAATCCTGCTTAAAGATAAGCTGTAAGATATAGTTTACATGAGACTCGCTAATGAAACTTTCATCGCTCTTGAGCCCCTGGACAGTAAAATGTTCCCAAAATGTTTGTTAACTCCCTGTCCTGTACACTATGTAAGGCATTATTCTGAAAATGTCTGTGCTTCTAGACTCACTGAAGCTGTGCGTTGTCTGTCAGTCAATATACTAAGGTTTCTTACCACCCACACCTGTTTAACCCTGGGATTTATTAAGAATTCAACATTGTCATTCGTATTCGAATAATAAGTCTATAATATACAATAAAAAACACACTAGGGCCAAACCAGTAAAATTTAAGTAGGCACTAAAAAACCTAGTCCTCGCTATTTCGGGGCAATAACTGTTAAACGCGTTCCAAAGACTCTCCCATTCCTAATTTGACCACATTCTTTACTCCACCCTTTTTCTGTAGTGTCTATACGAATATCAATGTATTCTAATTTCAGCAAGATATATAAGGGATGGCAGTACCTTTATGTTACTGGATATTCTTTTATTCGGCAAAACAACCCAAGCCAGCTCATATTTGCATATTTTCCAGCTTATACGACTCGCATAATTTTAATACATTTTGTTAAACTGCGTAGGTAATGGAAAGGGAAACAGCGTTTCAGGTCCCTGAAATGTTCTAGGCAATTAATTCTACTTAATTAGCCGAGAAGTTTCAAGTTAGTGGTAAAAGTCCTTGTTCCAGATATAAGCAATAAGCTCTGAAAAAGGTTAGGAAAATTAACACAAAAATCGGAAGGGCAGTCTGAAATTTTATTCGTTAGTAACCGGGCCAATACGCAGAATTTATTTAAGCGCTCACTTAGTACTAGTACTTAAGTCAGGTAGGTAGGTATTACAGTATGTTCGAACACCCGACATCGGTATAGAGCATTAGTGGAGTGGTTGTGATCGTGGCGTGCATTTTGCACTCTCGTAAGCCTCGATATTGACAACGATGAGCTTCAGCAATGTGGCGGGCGGGGACACTTCGCGCCACACAAACGACTCAGCGTATATCCACTAATTACAATTACATTATATTTCATCGCGAAAGCGGCGACTACAAACGGACCGAACAAACCATAACCACGGCCACTCTGTAAAAGAGTGGCGACAAAGAAGAAAAAGAATATTATATTTGAAAGTAACAAAAAGCACCTCGAAAAATTTATAGACAGATTACTCCGCTCTTCAAATAATTAGCTCACTTTGACTACAAGCTCCTGGAAGGATACTTTCTGAACAGTATTTATCGTAAATTGGTTTGGTTATCGGATTACACAAAAAAAAAACCGGTCAAGTGCGAGTCGGACTCGCGCACCGAGGGTTCCGTATAAACTAATAAGTAGACCAACCTTACGACTAACTAACAGCAACCCTGCCTTAAACCCGCTTTAGCTCTATTCAACCAGGAAAAATCTTAACAGCGCGATGCAGCGTATGCTACAGCGACATCTATTGATACTAAATAGCGCGTAAATTTTACTTGTAATTTAAACGTTACTTTTTGTTATTGGCTGATTGAAATAATTGTTTGTCAACTAAGTTAGTTCTCATGTATCATTTTTAGCCACAAGCTACCTTATTTTAGATTTGTGTCCCTAGATGGCGCTAGTGGTATTTCATTTTTATGGTATTTACTAGTGTCAAATTTCCCAACATACTCCTATTATATAGTTTTTAATAATTATTGTTACTTTATGTTTTTTTCCCGATTCCTGATGAGTGATCATTGTATTTAATAGACATTTTTTATATAATCTGAAATAAATCATCGCTTAGTTTTGCTACTCTCCGCTAGATGGCTCTCGTAGGGAGGGTAGAACTAAGGGTGGGTATGTTAAGATTTTTGTAAATTTTTAAAAAGTATTCAAGTTAGGAAGAGAAAATATAACGGTCTTCCTAATAATAATAATAATCCTAATAAGTAGATACATGAATAGTTCAAGAAAAACTGTATGGCGATTAGTTTAGTAGGAGCAAATAAGTATGTGTTATGATTTTTGCAAATTTCTCAAAAACGGTGCAAGTGAGGAAAACCGTTATATTTTTCCTGTAATATTTAGGACGACATTAATAATTGGTAATTATGACACATTTTTCTGATCAGTAACTTCGGAGATAATAGGGGGGGAATGGTATTTTTTTAAACTTTTTTCGCCATAAATCAAAAACTATTTATTTAAGAAAAAAAATAAAAATGGTATTTTAATCTACAAACTAAGCTCTTTCATTTGATACCCCACTCGATATATAAGCCCTACTTTCAATTTGGAAAATCCCATTACGGAGCCCTTTAAAAAAAAAGTAAAAAAGGTACAAGATTTTTTTTATGTCCAATAAGCTCGGGTTAGCTACTTTTAACACTATTCCAAATTTCAAACCGATAGCAGCAGAAGTTCCTGAGATATCTGGCTGTGACAGACGGACAGACAGACAGACAGACAGACAGACAGACAGAGTCGCACCATAAGGGTTCCATTTTTACCATTTTGGTACGGAACCCTAAAAAACTACGCGCTTGTCATGTACGATGTCTCCTTCTTTTTAGAAGAAAAGCCGGCTAAAAAGAAATGAAACCCACCCACGCTCACCCTTGTCTTGCTTATCTTATTTGTAGGAATGATTTGCTCGTTGTATTTGTTAGATGTAACGCCCGTGCAAAGATCTACAATAAATCCTCGTGGAATACACGTCGTGATTCCTCTCACATTAATTAACCTCCGAGCGGTGGTCACTAAATCCTATTAGATATGAAAGCGCAGGTCATCGGCCCCTCCCTCCGACCCTCGCGTTCGAAGGGCTCTCTCCGCCCGACTCACCTTTTATGTTACTTACATACAAAACTTTTATGGACATTGAGTACGTACCAGGTAATTAAAGAAACGATCTTGCTTTCAAGATCGTTTCTTTAATGGATTTGGTTTATTAAAGTATTTTTTCTTTTGGTTCGTTTTATAGATTATGGCACCGGTATAAGGCCTGTATTTACATAATACTGATTAAAAGTATTACAGTGTGAATTATGTATTTCTATAAACATTTTACTGCAAAAAAATAATATTAATAATATTTTTTTCAAAATACTCTTTTTTTGTTTGCTTGTTTGTACCTACTGGGCCAATATTCAGCGTTTTTACGGCGTTTTATTTTCGTCATTATTGACTCAGTAAATATTGTTCAAAAAAACGATGCCTAGAGTTAACTTTTTATGAAACCGAAAAACAGTCCCGAGTTTATTAAGTCTAGTTTTATCAAGATTGTCACGATTTGTCCTTTCGTTATAGTAAATAATCGGCGGACAACAATGATTGTCAAACCGCGCGGTCAAAACGCTCGGAAAATCGCCCACTACCTACCGCATGTGGCAGGCAGGTAATCAAAGGGGACATCAGGACGATTACTGTAATCTAGCTCACGTAGTGCGTTGTCGCAACAAGAAAATACCGTTTTGAGGCATCTTTGCCCAACGCCATAACTCAATATTTTAGTTCTGAGTGACACCAAAAGAAAAATAACTGGCCAAGAGCATGTCGGACCATGCTCAGTGTAGGGTTCCATAGCCGTAACTATAAGGTAAAAAATACGATGTTAAAAAAATATAACAACAAAAGAGCGTATCTTCATAGCAATTACGTTCTTTTGTTGAGAAGCGCAGTTTATCGGCAATAACTCAAAAACGGTTAATCCGATCTTGTTCAAAATAATTTTCGTTGAAAGTTTTAATTGAGCGTTATCTTTGTAATTTTTTTTATATTTTTCGGACACACGGTTTAGAAGATAGAGGGGGGGGGACACAATTTTCACAACTTTCGGAGCGATTATTTCCAAAGGTATTCACTTAATCAAAAACATTACTTAACAACCTTAAAATGTTTTCAAAAGAGCTGTCGAACTATGTACCACACGTTGACATTTTGTGAAAAAAAAATTTTTTAGCTTATGTTACATGTATGGAGTGCCCCCCCTAGATTTTTTTATTTTTATTATTTAACTACCAAACTTAGTTGCGGCATCTACAAGACATCTATATTCCAAATTTCATCAGTATAGGTCTTGTAGTTTTTGAGTAAAATGCCTGTGACATACGGACGGACGGACGGACGGACGGACGGACATGACGAAACTATAAGGGTTCCTTTTTAGCCATTTTGGCTACGGAACCCTAAAAACGTGTCTCAGCATTTTCTTTGAATGTTTGTATTAAAATTTTGCTAGTCATTAAAAAAAACAATTGTATATACAATAACTTGATATTACACTTACTTCCACTGTATGACTGTCCAAAGAGTAAATAATTCTAACGAACTAATCCGATTAGAGCGCGGTGGTAGCTCGCCAAGACGCGGTCAAGTGCTCCGAGACCGAGTGCTTCAATTCACTCACTCAGCAATTTAATGTTCAATTGCAGAAGTGAGTTCAAATATGTAGTTTCCAGTAGGGCGATTCTCAACGTATGTATGTATATTAAATGCCACCCTTTTCCCTACAAATTTTCATCCCTCGTTTCAAGCCCCGGGTTAAATTGTGAAAAATCCTATCTTAGACCTCTATGTCAACTATAGAATATGTGTTTCAAGTTAAATATTTGAATAAACTTTCTTGTAACTAAGATATAAGGAATATGTACGTATGAGAGTAGATGTACTACCTAATTATATTTCGTATCCCAACCGAAGACGATTACTATAGTTTACATGCAGCAGTACATGAGATGGTGCTGTCCTTGTCACACATTTAGAGCTATAATATCTTAAAAAGCAAAACCATACTTCCATCTCTCTCTCGCCGGCATCGGCACACCCGCGCCCGCGCTTACCTGACCTCATTACATTTTTTGGTGTTGTCCGAGTCGCACGAAATTTAACGTTAAAAAATAGTGTAGTGACCTATTGTCATTTAACTACTTAGACGATTTTTTATATATAGTAAGACCATAGATCTAATTACTTAACAAACGTAAAAACTACAAGACTTTTTTAAGTCGTTGGGGTTCGTCATCAATAGTGATAAAAGTGTTATGACGCCAAGTAAAATTGGCAAATTTTAGGGTTTGTGTTATGACTATCACCTTGCCTGGCGAAAAGAAACAAACATGTAGATGTATTTACACGTGTATAGCTCCACGAAAATCGTGTTGAAGATTTCAAGTGTGATCATATTGATCATCCACGCTACAAAATGTTGACATTTGTATACCTACTCCATGCGAGCCGTGTAGAGGACTATTATATCCGAATGTTTACGTCTACCTACTCCATTTTAACAGTGTCGAGGATTTCATACTCCACGTAAATCGTGTAGAGAATACATACGTTTCATTCAGAACATCTGCTCCACTTTAATAGTGTCGAGGATTTCATACTCCACGTAAATCGTGTAGAGAATACACACGTTCTATTCAGAACATCTGCTCCACTTTAACAGTGTCGAGGATTTCATACTCCACGTAAATCGTGTAGAGGATACACACGTTCTATTCAGAACATCTGCTCCACTTTAACAGTGTCGAGGATTTCATACTCCACGTAAATCGTGTAGAGGATACACACGTTCTATTCAGAACATCTGCTCCACTTTAACAGTGTCGAGGATTTCATACTCCACGTAAATCGTGTAGAGGATACACACGTTCTATTCAGAACATCTGCTCCACTTTAACAGTGTCGAGGATTTCATACTCCACGTAAATCGTGTAGAGGATACACACGTTCTATCCAGAACATCAGTTCCATTTTAACGGTGTCGAGGACTTCATACTCCACATGAACCGTGTAGAGGATACATTCATATTTACGGGGACACGGAGGCCTCGGACCCTGAGTTGGCCGAGCCGGGCGAAGCAACAACTACCTACTACTGCCGAGTACGTCGCCCGCGCCGATCGCGCCGGCCGAGCCCGTAACGATCGAAGCGCCCACGCCGCCTGGCGGCACTTGCCGTGCCCATAGATAGAGTGGCGAGACTATACCGTCATTGGAACCGAAAATATTAGAACTACTGGGCGAGGACCCAACTAATAACAAAAAATACGGCAAAAACCTACATAAGGATATTGCACCCAAGTCGGCACCCATTTTGGCAAATGGATTAGCTAAGGACTTTCACCTGGAACTAATCAGACGTTACTTGCCTCCTGAAAATTGCCCCAATATGAGGTTTCCGATGCTAAATCTTGAGATCAAAGCAGCCCTTTTTGGAAATCAATGTATAAAAGGACTTCCACGGCCAAAGTAAGCAGAGCCAGCTGTTCGGTAGTCTCGGTGCAATAGGACAAGTGTTAAATTAGGCATTGTCATCTAAGAATACAGTATCTCAAGACATAATAAAGACTGAGTGACGCCGGCAAGCTCATATAAGTACAACAGCTATTATAGAGAATCTCAGTCTCGTCGGTTCGCAGCCCTAAACACTCTTAATTAAAATATTAGAGATACCGTCAAAAATACCAAAAATGGATGAACATCTCTTCCGTTCAGCCTTAACAGAGCATATCAAGTTTTCAAAGGCGATCATTGAAACCAGTTCAGAAATGAAATCGACAGTTGTGAGTCCTGCTTACAAACCATCAGTAGAAAGAAGCACAGCAACAACGGAGTGCTTTAAACTCGAGGGGGATGCCGCCACGAGTAGCAGCAGCGGCCGAGCCGCGGCCGCCCCCTGCACCTCACCGGCCGCCGCGGGACCGTCGCACAGACGCGCCGCGCGGCCGCCGCCCGACCAGCTACACGCGGCATTACGCGACCACGTGGTGGAGGCGATACTAGATGAACCGCACATATGTTACAATTTGATGTTTAGCTGAATTCATCAGATTTTTGCCCTCCGTATGTCCAGCCGTCAAATACGGATGGATGTAGGTATACTAAATTCTTCGAACGAGAAATATTTTAGCTCTGGATCATTTGGAAAATTACAACAAACAAATGAAACTAGAAAAATATTTAAGTCCACATTTTTCATGGCGGATTAATAATATAATGATACATTCTCCCCGATCCGCAAGAATAACTACTTGTTAGAAATGTATAGTAATGCATCTATCTATAACTGGTTGGGGCGCGACATGTGGTGCCCAAACGCTTCTGGCAACTGGACAGTCAGTGAACTGACACTTCATTCATATAAACACGCTGGAACTTATAGCCGCATTTTATGGACTGAAGATATTTACAGCAAATCTAAAAGATTGCAACGTTTTACTGAGAATAGACAACACACCTGCCATGTTATATTAACAGAATGGGGAAGTACAATATCCCCATTTAAATAAGTATGCAAGAAACATTTGGCAGTTGTGCGAGTCAAAAAACGTCTATGTATTTACATCATACATACAGTCTTGCGATAATGTAGTAGCAGATCGGGAGTCTAGGACTCCAGCCAAATGAATATAGACACTGAATGGGAAATTTCTGGTCATATATTTTCACAGATTGTTCATATGTTAGGCTGTACACCTGCATTTGACCTTTTTGACAGCCCTCAGAACTACAGCCTACTGCAGTAGATATGCGTCTTCGAAATTAGATCCTTGTTCAGAAATAGTCGATGCCTTTACTTTTAGTTGGGAAAATATTATTTTTTATCTCTTTCCCCCATTCAGCCTAGTGAGCAAAGTATTAGAAAAATCATTTCAGATAAAGCTAAAGGTATCGTTGTAGTACCCTACTGGCCATCACAAGCATGGTACTCCTTGTGGTCTAGTCTTGTCGTACCTGAAAAAACGTTTATTGATTCCGACGGATCTTTATTAGTCTCTCCGTTCAGAACGCGCCTCCCGCTTCATGCCAGCCTTATCCTGGTGGCAGCTAAATTATCAGGGATATGATAATAAAGCGTGGCCTACTACATGAATCACTAAATATAGTGATGGCCTCTTTAGCAAAAATACTTTTAAAGCAATAATTTAAAACTTTATTAACTCAAATCCTGGGAGCTTCTCTGTAAAAAACGAGAAATCTTGATGTTTATGACGCTAATGACGGTGATGTGTTTTAACACATCACCGTCTTGTCTTTTTGATGATGTCTTTTTGACCATAAAATTTTAAGCTATAGCTGTTTGATCATACACAGATCAGCCTTATCGCAATACGAATGTTACGTCAAATGATTGGGTTAATCGATTTCTTAAAGGCTTACAAACTTAAACCTCCGAACCCGAAATATAAATCCACGTACAAATATAGTTCTAAATCATTTCTTAAATATTTATCGAAATGAAGATGTCTCATTAACTGATTTATCATATAAAACTTGTACTTTTATCGCCATTGCTTCGGCACAATGGATGCACACGATCAGGCTACTGATAAAATTTAGATAATACGCCAATTAGTAATGATGTAATTATGGCTTCACCTTCATTAGCACTGGTACTGGACAGTATAGCTAATGAGATGATACTCCTCCAGTAGGAGCCATCTAAATGTTAAATATAATCAAGGTTACAAATTTAATTAATACTTCGAGGCCTGGAGCTTGTTAACCAATCAACAGATTACCCTATATCCGCGAAAGTCCTTATTTGCCCAGCACTCGCAGTTCAAACGTATGTTAGTAGGACAAATGAATTGAGACGCCATCATACTAAAGGATACCTCTTTGTACGAAGGCCTTATAAAAACTTTGGATCTCAGACCTTAGCACACTGGGTTAAAAAGGTATCACGAGACAATGCCATTGACATAAGTATTTTCAGCGTTCACAGTACACGGGTAGCATGAAAATCTGCCGCGCACCGTGCCGGGTTTAATCTGGAGACTGTTTGCAAGGCTGCAGGTTGCAGTGATCGTTCCAATGTCTATCTTAATAAGTAATATTATAGAGACACCCTGGAATGAAATGAAAATAATTTTACGTATGCTATATCTGACATTCGCTAAATAGGATTAATTGCATTTATGCCATTAAAATTAAACAGTTAAGAATCTGATAAATGTAAATTGAACCTTAAAATTAAGTCATCAGAATATTGTTCTCAATTTCGTAGCTAATCAGCATTATAATGATTGGAATTACCAGTTTTTTACTTTTCATTTTTCACATATTGAACATAACAATGCTCTGAACATCTGCATGTAAACTATAGTAATCGTCTTCGGTTGGGATACGAAATATAATTAAGAATCAAACGAACTTACCTTACGTGATGTTTGATTCCAATTATGTGAGTATCCCAACCGAAGACGATTACATCGTCCCATCCCACCCTAGCCCAAGGGATAAAATAAAAAATAAAAAACTTGTCTACAACACAAAATATCTAACTCTGAAAAAATGAGGTCAGGTAAGCGCGGGCGCGGGTGTGCCGATGCCGGCGAGAGAGAGATGGAAGTATGGTTTTGCTTTTTAAGATATTATAGCTCTAAATGTGTGACAAGGACAGCACCATCTCATGTACTGCTGCATGTAAACTATAGTAATCGTCTTCGGTTGGGATACTCACATAATTGGAATCAAACATCACGTAAGGTAAGTTCGTTTGATTCTTAATTAAAACAGCATCTATTTGAATATTTGTGATTGATAATTTTTATTTCCGGTAAAACATCAAAAACCCTGCCATAAATGTTGTAATAAATATTGTATTTCTCACGTATTTCTACTTAACTATTTCACTAATGGGATGTTCAAATATTATTTTTTTAAAGATTTGTGCAAGAATTCATTGGAGCATATTCGCAAATTATTGAATATGTTGGATACTGGCTATGTAAATAGTCGAATAAGATTGATTAAAATGTAAGGAAATTGAAAACACTTCGTTAGAGTGAGTATGTAGTGGGTGAAATGTTGTAACGAACCAAGTCGATCAGCGAGTCGTGGTCGGCACTAAGACGCGCGCTCAAGTGCTACGTGCTACGAGTGCCGCGAGTTTTTTACCCAACTGCGGCGAAGCCCAAAGGAGGGTAATGTGTTTGACCTGTATGTATGTATGAATTCCTGTGTCCGCTCGTAACTACTCAACGGCACAACCGATTTTGATAAATGATACATCATTGGATTCGTCTTGATGGCGCGAGTGTCAGGGTATGAAGTTCGTTAAAATAAACAAAATGACGGATTTTATGCACTTTTAAAGTGCACCGCTGTCGGGTTTTTTTTAGTAAAAGTATTTAGTTATTTACCCTCTAAAGTCTAAATTATAGTCTTTACGTTCTATTCTTGTTTTTTTAGCATTATTGTAATGATTTATTTACGATTCATGGGTTCGTTCGTGTTAAAGTTTGGTCTTACCTAATGAAAACTGGAGACAGGGTCTACGATACGTGTAGGTACTTAATTCAAGCGTACCGAGAAGATGACTCTTGATTTAACATTCATCCTGATTGTAACATTATCAAATCGCCGGTTCAATATTACAGGGTAGTTAAAATGGTATGTTACATTTATAGGGTAGCTAAAATTAGACTTTGCGTCACCTGCATTGCAAACATTGTCAAATGTTCAAACAATTCGTGAAAAGTGAAACATAGATAAACTCTGTAATATTGAGCCAGCGAAATATATGCTGGCGTTTCCGAACTATCGCATAAACAAGGTACATATATGGAACGACTTGGATCGGCCGTCACCAATACGGTGGTACTGCGCTAACAATGAACGTTTTGTGTTCGGCCGACTTAAGGCGAAGAACACACTGAAATCGCCCGTCGCCGCGATTTTTTCCGTGTAGCTGCGCATAGTAGTTGCGAGTCGCCGCGATTTACGCGCCAGTGTGCGCCAACCCGCGATTTTTCTATACAAATCGATGATTTTACATACAAAGTTGAAAATCGCTGAGTCACGTGTCGACGCGATTTTCGCTGCAGTGTGAGATCCACCTAAGTCGGTCGTCTGCAAACTTCCTGATACCGATTTATTTACGCGAATGTTGACTAACGTTTACCTATTATATATATTCCGTTTATATATTCCCATAGTACGCGTATTTAAATTTTCTGATTAGCCAAGATATAAATAGAAAACGAATGTGACTTGTGACGGTAAAATTAATGAACGTACATATATGCAACTGTGCATTTAAAGTTTCGCCAAGGAAGCAGTGGGTTACATTCTAACATTTCTAACGAACCAATCTGAGTGAGCGGCGGACTAAGACTTCTTCAAGTGCTACGTGCTACGTTTGCCGTGAGTACTTCAACCCACAGTCGCCGTTCGGCGCTTTAATTTAACGTTCGTATTATGCCAGCAACGTTTACAAATAAGAAATATTAATCTCTGAAAGAATGATTTTTCTACTATTTTACCATTTATATCATACTTTGAAACCATTATCTGTTAGAAAATGTATCATGTAGGTTTATGATGCTACGCTTTGTCGCGTGATAAATAGAAAGGAGCATCATACGCCTGCTGACCACGTTTGTTATGCGATAAAGATAAGATGAAGCATTGGTTTCTTAACTTACTGGAAGAAGAAGCCAGAAGAAGTACGTAACCAATTAATTTTATGATTAAAATTAAACACTTTCAGGTGCACAACGTCCATAGACGTCGAATATGTAGGCTTAACAACGCTTAATTGAATTTAACGTACAATCGAACCAACTGAATAATGACTAGAGATGCAGCGAATAGTGATTTGGTCGAATACCGAATATTCGGCGGCCAAATATTCGGCTAACGGTTTTACCTAAAATGAAGTAAATTCGAACGCCCGGGTGAGCGGCGCCGTGAATCTCTGTACAGGACAGTACAGTTTGCAACTTGTTACTCGTCGTAGCAGCCTATGATAGAAAAATGCGCCAATGAAAATTTTTATTTCATTTGTAGTTTCATTTCTAATTCGTAGTTTATGCTATTGTTCTATATATGTTTGAAATTAATGTGAATGATGATTAAACTAATATTTAATATAGATTACTGTTTATAATTTGTTATTAAAATATTTATTCATCCTTCTTTTTCCTTCGACTTTGTGTTAATTTACTATTCGGTTATTCGGCCGAATACTATGCCATTACTCGGTATTCGGCCGAATAGTCAAAATGTGGCCGAATAGGCCGAATACTGAATAGTGGCCGAATATTCGTTGCATCTCTAATAATGACCCACCATAGAGCTCATTTTGCTAAACCCTCTAAATTCGCTTGAAGATAGATTTCCATGGTGAGGAACTTGTTATCATTTTATTAGACACTAACATTTACTGAGTGCACTGTCACTGTATTCCGAGATATATTCAATTCGCGTGATATTTCTTGTATGGCATAGCCTTTCTCACAGACTATATATCTACTATACTATCCGAGCTCCCTGTTCTTATAAATTGGCCATTATTTAAAATTATTAAGCATTTTACTGTTTAGTTTCTATATTTTCACATTGACTGACAACTGACAACTTGAGATTTGACGCACTTTTAGAACATTGTATTTTTGAAATATTATTTTCCATCATCAAAAAGTTAAGTAAGGTTATATACTTAGGCGAGAGCTAGCTCGAGATTCAAACATTGACTGTATACGTGTAAAATGTGTTTCTATTGCAATGATAACAAAGGTTAAAATTGCATAGGTCTTCGACCTGTATTGACGTAATTTTATTAGTATCTAAAACGTCCTAAGTGCAGTATACGCGATGGACCATTCAAGTATGAACGTTTCAAATGAATTGTCAGCAAAGTGGGTCATGATTCAGTTGGTTTGATTGTACACCAAAGTTGGATTGTATATGACAGTGTTTAATGTACCTACACCTACTATAATTACCTAATTCTGTTTAGATGGATGAATAACGAAAATTTTAATTTTATTAAGAAACAAAAGTTACACGAATCGAACTTGAAATCGGAACTCTTCAATTCAATACGTAGTCCAATACTATTTTTTTTATTTTACGCTCTCGCAATAGGACGCGGCGCCCGGATTAGTCATCTGCAATGTAAAAATCAGGGGCGGCCGGAAGTTTGAACGCTCAGATCTCAGACAATTGCATTTAACTTACAAATCTTTGATTGCATATTGCATGGAACCGAACCGGCTAAGATTACATTCACGAGGTGCCCGCAGTGAGAGGGTCGCTATTAAACTTTATACGGAGCCTGCCTCCCCACCCCACCGCACCCGCACTTTATCATGACACCAACAAACTAGTTTCGCGATTTGTTGCTGCACTTTATACATATTTTGTAACTGTATTTCCCTTTGCATTGTCTGCGGTGCAGTTTTAGTTAATGCCAAGGATGAAACTTTAACAGTAATTCTGTAGAAAATGTTGCGTATTGTAGAATTGAAGCTTTTTAATCCCTTCCGCAGCAACCAGTCGCAAACGACGACCAAGCTGCTAGTCAAGGTTTTTTTTTTTAAAAAGAAGCTTTTTAAATTTCAGTCTGTGTATAGTGTGTACTTATCTATTAATTTTTGTTTGTTTATTTTGGCTAAACGAGATTTTAGCACAAACATTAAGTAAAATGAAGAAAAACGTCTCAGTCATGCCATTAAATAAATGAGGCATGTTTTAAAAAGAAAAATTCACCCGAACTCTTTAAAAGTAAAACCCCTTTCCAGTTAATGCCAATACTTCCAAAGTTTATTTGAAGGACGAAATTCTTTCCCATAATGGGGGTTATTGATAAACCGCTCCGAAGGGTTTCGGGAGTGACATGCAATTTCTAAAATGGACGCGTATAAAACTCTCGTTGAGTACAGTGCGTGTTACCTAAGCGTCCTATTACTGCAGGCGTCCCGGCGCGCCGGCGGAATATTGAGTAAGTAGCCCGCGGGAGTCGCCACGAGTTCCGAGCGGGGCGACGAGCGGGGCGACGAGCAGAGCGGCGGCGCTCGCCGCGGGCGGCGGGAGGGAGCGGGAGAGAACAACCGTCTCAAGACTACGAATCAATAAAGTCCACTCGTATAAGTCCGGGCGGTGCAGCGCTGGATATGGGTCACGGTGCACTCAGCCCGTAGATGGTATTTAATAACCCCGCGCCTCGACTACACGCCCGACAGATATTACTCGATCCTTTGGAAATGTTCGATATTACTTCCGCCGCGTCAGAGATGTTTAATCTGTTGAAGGTGTTGACAACCGACCGAGAGAGGATTTTAAAAGCTCTCTCAAATCTTTACGGCGTCATAAAAACTGAATGGGCTCGGACTGCACTATTAGGTATTCAGGATGTGGTTAAGTTTACAGACGCGTCGTAAATGGTGTCGGGGATGATTGTCATAGCAATTTCCGGCGCCGATTGCGGTCCAATGGCGTGAATCATGTCGGGACTTCTTGTCAAGAACAGCTGGTGTTTCGCAATTTGCTGATGGCGGTATTAAGGTCGGCAAGTGCAGTGGTCTACTTCCTTCCCACCCCCGCGCCCTGCGGCGCGCCTCCGGAATTTGGCGGTGCGCCTTGCACTTAGCTTGCGATGGAATTTAAACACACATGTACGTACACGGTGCTTATAGCGCTGTAAGATATTACAAAGCGACGCAGATTGTTCTTGTGGTGGAGTGGCACTAAAGGATATAGTATACGCGCACTTGATACTTACTAAGATGATACGGTTACGTAGTTCATATAATATAAATGAATTTGATATAGGAAAACACATGTACAGTCAGCTGCAGAGATAAGTAGCCCCCCTCTCATACATTCGCAGTATGGTAGGGGGTATACTTATCTTTGGAGCTGACTGTACCTAGATACTGATCCCGTACCTATGGTTAACATACTGATAAAAATACCTATATTTTATGCCACACTTGGCCATTAGGTGGCTTTTACCGCACGGGAAAAGCTGCTTTCTGGCCAAGTGTAGACAAAATGATGTACACAACACGGGAGGTAATAAAGAAAGCCCTCGATAGCATATTTACGTCCCTCGCTTGCAGCTCGGGCCACAAACATCTGCGATCTCGGTCTTTCTTTGTTGTTCCACCCTAGTTGTGTAATGTACTATTTACTGGTCATTATTAAACTAAGTCAATGTGGACTTGGTAGTGGTTGTTTGTTACCTAACTGCTTGCAACATGGAATTATGAACAACAGGTGGATGGCGCGAAGGCGCCGTCATACACATATGTTGCTTAGTTATGGTAGTCCGATTAAGGAAGAAGCTAGCCCCTACAATGATTTAACTGTTTGTCATTTGTGTAAAATAATGAAGTGGAGTTGTAACTAGGTTTTCCATCATCGCATTATAACACGTAAATCAAACATGTAGGTAAGACTTTTTAAACTTTTATACGTACTTAGATATATGATAAATGAGAGAGTATATTCCATATAGTATTGCCTGAATTTCATAAGTGATTTAACAACACTCGACAGTCTGCTGAAGTGTCAACTTCCCTTGCTTACTTGAATAACATAAAGATTATGGTTGTTTGTTGTTTAAAAGTAAACCAAACTGCGTCCCGAGCGCCCACCACTCAGGCCACACATAAAACAAGAAAATGTGGACATTTGCCACGTTCCTTTACTACCATCACTATGTACCAATACTGAACTCCGCACTAGGCATTGGCACTTTCTGCGCCGTATAAAACTTTATACCGAATGAAATTTCACCACTAAGTATTTACGAATGGCAGGTCGATAGGTGGAAAGTAGTGACAACGGGGCCAAGTGCACAGTTTCATGTAGAATAGCGTTCATAAAACTCATTTAAATAAGAACGACATCCATATTTACATTAATGTTTCATTTTATTACCACAAACTTGTGTGATATTTTGAGCGCGAGCTTTAACAGTAAATTGTTAACGGAACTTCAGCTGCATTCAATTTGTGCGGGTTAATAAATGTGTATAAAGTTGCACAGTACTGTCGAAACCGGCCGATAGATCCGTGTTTGCGTTAATTAACCGGTTTTGTGTCGAAATTACTTCTAGCCGAGATACCAATCGCGGCCCGCGCCAGCCATAATTAATTACCCGTGCGTAATGCGCGCTGTGCTACTGAAATATGAAATTGCAACTAATGAAACTAATTTCCTATTTGCTGGTATACACCAGAATACATTCACGTTAGAGTTTGGACAAATAGATGTGTTTATTAAATTTGATAAACAGGAACGTTAAAATCTAAACAGATGTTTTTAGTATAATTGCTCCTAAAAAGTCCGATAGGCTTTTTGTTCGGTTAAATAAAGCATGGTAAGGCGGGCGGAGAGAGGTCAGGAGGTGGCCGTCATCCCCCGGCACTGTTTACATTATGCCTATTACATTATTATGATTTATCGCTCAATCGATGGCTCCGCGCGCAGCGGAGCTTCCGTAATTTCAGCTTCATTTTGCTAACGTTTATGTACGTAAAGGAATTTGAACTACGCTTCAACACATAAAGGTATCGGCGCCTTTGATGTGAGAGGCGCACACCAAAAATAGCGAGAAATAAAATTGGTTTACTTTCCATAGCGGTTGTATTTTCGACTGTGTCGATATACACGTAAAATACATATCATTGTAAACCATTGGAAGTAACGGTAGTGGATTTGAGAGGGATAAGAATATTTGTTGGCTTCAGGATAAGATTCACGAGTAGCGACGACGATGGGATAAAATTTCGCATACTTTGCGTTTATATTTTGATGCTGATTTTCTTGCGTGAAAAATTATTGAATATTATATACATTTACACATATAAAACGTTTTCGTGAGTTAACCATTATACACAGCATACTGCGGCTGCAGTAAGAAAGGGAACTCTTAGAGTATTTAGTCCTTGCAAAGAAGAGGAATGTTTTTTTTTCTATAAACACCTTAACGGGTGAAATGGTGGATGGAAGTTTATGAAAAAGGTTTCTGTGGATCTCAGATTATTAGTAAAATAAAAAACCGAACAAGTGCGAGTCGGACTCGCCCACCGAGGGTTCCGTACAAATTTGTAGGTCCATAGATTAAAGTGCTCTATAAATTTTGTAATAGTAAGTACCTACATTACTACAGAGACCGGGAAGTGAGGGGTTGCCGGCCGAGTACATATAGATGACCGAGCAAACGCAAGGCCAGATAGTTACGAGGCTGGCAACCGCATTTCAAGCTCATTTCTCAAATATGCAATGAAATAAATTAAAAACACTCTAAATCAAACTTTCCTTCTAGAGACACTAAATAGTACGTTACACAACTAGGGTGGTAATACAAAGAAAGTCCGAGATCGCAGATGGGCTTTCTTTATTACCTCCCGTGTTGTGTACAGCATTTTATGTATACACTTGGCCAGAAAGCGGCTTTTTCCGTTCGCGTAGCGTGCGCAAAAAGCTAGTGTGGCATAAAATAAAGTAAACAAAAATAGTACATTACACAATTAGGGTGGTAATATAAAGAAAGGCCGAGATCGCAGAAATTTGGGGCCCGAGCTGCAAGCGAGGGACGTAAATATGCGATCGAGGGCTTTCTTTATTACCTCCCGTGTTGTGTTACATCATTTTATGTCTACACTTAGCCAGAATCAACAATTTCAATTTCAGAGGCCCTTGGCCACTTTATGGCCAGGTGCGGCATACATAGAATTACAGAATCAACAATTTTCAATTTCCCTTCCGAAAACTGTTTCAGTATATATTTTTGTCGCGAATAATTAGATGAAATATTTTAAATATGTATTTTTGTAGTTGAGGTTGCAATTTAAAATGACTGGAAATTGTTTATAGTGTGTTATTTGTTATGGCAATGTTGTATGAAATTCCATTACATGCAAAGTCTCAAGCCGCACCGGAAACTAGGTACTTTGCGGCCTATTATTAGGCACGTAATGTCAACATTTCATTGCATGTTTAAGAAATAGTACATTACATATCTAGGGTGGTAATACAAAGAAAGGCCGAGATCGCAGAAGTTTGCGGCCCGAGCTGCAAGTGAGGGATGTAAATATGCGATCGAGGGCTTTCTTTATTACCTCCCGTGTTGTGTACATCATTTTATGTCTACACTTGGCCAAAAAGCGGCTTTTTCCGTACGCGCAGAGTGCGGAAAAAGTTACTTTATGGCCAGGTGTGGCATAAAGTCAATTTTTTTATGATTTGGTTAAAAATGTATAATATTCAGATTTTTCCCTATGCTATATAAGACGGTATTACTTGCCGAATTTCATAGTTCAGATCAACGGAGAGTACTCTTTGAATTTTAGTTTCCTTGAGAGTGTCGAAATTTACGTTTCTTGCGGCATAAACAGCCGTATCTTTTTTACGTTAAACTAACAGCTTGGCAAAAAAGAGTAAAAACGGAACTAATTTTTTTTGCTCTTACAACACTAATTAATTTGCCAGTTGTTAGTATCTCGGCTGTCCTGCGCCGCCATAACGGAAAAGGGCACATGTAACATTTTTTTTCGACACCAAGATAAGACATATTCGGCATCAGTAAATTTCGCTGATTCCGAGTATGTATATAACTGTGTCGAAAAAAAATGTTAGTTAAAAAAACGTTATGGCGGCAGTGTCAACAATGTAGAATTTTTCTCGCATTTATTGAATTGTATGAATTTTCCGGCACTGAACTATTATTATTGTGATAAACGATGAACAGAATAATCCGGAGCCAAGTTATTTATAACGTTTAAAGGTGGTGTCTGACATAATTCTAAGCCAAAACCTTGCTGTAGTAACTAGACAATTTTTACCAAAGAATGGCTGAGATGACTGGTTGGTAATGATTTTAGAGTACCTACTATAAATTGTGAGCTCTGAAGTATTCAATTGCAGAAAACATGTACCTTTTACTTTTTTGTCTGATCATGGTGTGTCTTATACCATTTTACTCAGAATCATGAGCATTTTTCATTTATGTAAAAAAAACTGTCTAAAATTTCCGTACAAATTTTGAATCTCAGTTTCGTTTCGCCCAAACGAAATATAAGGGGAAAATAGTAACGAAACTGATAAAAAAATTATCAGTATTCCCCCTATTTACATATACATATTTTCTGCAATTGACCCTTTTATAACATTTCCATGTTTTTTAAGCTTTTACTAGGTGTTTTCGTGGCAATGTAATCGGTTTTAAAAGTTATGTTTTTGAGGTTATGTTTATGTTGTGAATATTTTTTTTCGTGAAAAAAGTGAAATGGGGAATGGGGTTAGGCAGGAAATCTAAAATTCGCATTTCCTGTACCTGTGATTGGAGTCCATTTTTAGGGTTCCGTAGCCAAAATGGCTAAAAAGGAACCCTTATAGTTTCGTCATGTCCGTCCGTCCGTCCGTCCGTCCGTCCGTCCGTCCGTCCGTCCGTATGTCACAGGCATTTTACTCAAAAACTACAAGACCTATACTGATGAAATTTGGAATATAGATGTCTTGTAGATGCCGCAACTAAGTTTGGTAGTTAAATAATAAAAATAAAAATATCTAGGGGGGGCACTCCATACATGTAACAGAATCTAAAAAAATTTTTTTTCACAAAATGTCAACGTGTGGTACACAGTTCGACAGCTTTTTTGAAAACATTTTAAGGTTCTTAAGTAATGTTTTTGATTAAGTGAATACCTTTGGAAATAATCGCGCCGAAAGTTGTGAAAATTGTGTCCCCCCCCCTCTATCTTCTAAACCGTGAGTCCGAAAAATATTAAAAAAATTACAAAGATAACGCTCAATTAATACTTTCAACGAAAATTATTTTCAACAAGATCGAATTAACCGTTTTTGAGTTATTGCCGATAAACTGCGCTTCGCAACAAAAGGACGTAATTCCTATGAAGATACGCTCTTTTGTTGTTGTACTTTTTTACGTCGTATTTTTTACCTTATGGCTATGGAACCCTACACTGAGCATGGTCCGACATGCTCTTGGCCAGTTATTTTTCTTGGTTTGACTCACATTAACGAAACTGGGTCCCGACGTAGTCCGATTTTGGGTGTATGTATTGGGGACATTTGAATAACTTATACTCTTAACTTTGGGAACAGAAAATACAAACGAGAAAATTAAATCCATGCATGACCAAATTTTTGCCAGGCTATAGACGTTTGATTTTTTCACAGCTTCAAGAGTATACGGTTTTATTTTCAACTCGATACTTCAACGCGTTCCTGAGATAAAGGGTCCTGACAGACGGACAGACAGACAATAAAATGATCCTATAAGGGTTCCGTTTTTTGAGGTTCCGTACCTCAAGAGGAAAAAACGGAACTAAACGGAGGAAAATACCCTAAAAATAAAAGTCTTTATTAGCTTTACCACAAAGTATACAGGTATACCTAGTACGACTAGGTGCAGAACTATAATTTTATTGTATTGTGAGTTAATATCCAGGTCGTAATAAAATGTCCAGGTTGAGTCCAGGTTTATAATAAATACTTTTAGTATATACTATAATTAAACTTATCTTTGTCAGCTTTTCAAAATAACAAATCTCTGGCATTATCTCATATATGCATGACGTACAGTACGTTTTAATAAAGCATGGTTTAAATTTCTGTACGAACTGAAGTAAATAGTTTATAAACAGTTGATTGCAAGGTGTATGATAGTGGCGGGCAGGAAAATGTTGAGCTGCATTCCTACCTGCTAGACTATGCACATAGTACGCGAAGTGTAAATATTGCTTCGTGTCGTGAGAAAATCTGCAATTACGAATTGCGATGAATATAGTGATCTCACTCTGCGGTTGGGTGTGTTATTTATAGGGAGGGGAATTTTCATGGTAAAAAATAATAGGCAAATCTTTTCTAGTTATCGAAAATGTTAATTTTTTATATCAAAAATTATTATTATTTATTAAATTATTATTATTTTTTTAAATTAAGTATTATTGAAATACTTGGAATACCTAACCTGAAATAAAATTAAAATTGTAGCTTTTGTTTAAATTGTAGGTTTTATTGTAAATGAGTGTTAGTAACGCTGCATGGTGTATTTTTTCTTGCTTTCAAATAAATAAACCGCTAGTTTTCTAGCAATGGTTCTTAGACACGTTTCACCAAAATCGGTTCAGCAGTTCATGAGATATTCTAATTGAAATAAAAAGTCAGAGATTTTAGTCGGGTTATATTTTAAATTTAAGTATTTAATTTCAATTTTAAAACCTGTAGTGTTTTTTACAATAGAAATGATTTTTTTTTCAGAAAAGTCGGCAAAGACGTAGTAAGAGCCATAGTAGACCCTATACATCTCTAAAAATGTAGTTTTAAGTTTAATGTCATGTATTAATGAAATCTTATATTAACGCCATATTGTTGTAATACTTGTTGGTTGAAAAGAGAAACTGGTGAGTTTCTTCCGGCGCTTCTTCTCACCAGAAGGTCAATACCCGAAGCGCCAAAAGAAAAGAAGAGATGAGACATGTAAAAGAGCACTTGAGGGCCTACTTGCAGATTTTTTTTTTAACGAGTATAAAATATCAAAACCCATCATAGAGAAACTTGCTTAAATATGTGCATTTTGTAGTCTCCTAAATTAAATTTCCCTTAGACATAACTTAGTATAAGTACTGTTTAAATGCACTAGACCTCAGCACTTGGGCTAGCAATGAAACTCAAAACCCGCTTTGCTCAATAAACTATCGATAGTTCATAAAACATAATGTGCCTTACCCTGTCCCTTTTGACTGACGATATTTGCCATGAGTTTCGCTTCCTGGTTATTAAAATGTGGACTTAAGTGAATGAAAATATTTAGGGAGCCCTCGGGGAAACTCGGCAGCATATCAAATCAGAGCCTTTGCCGAGACCGCCACTATCCCAAATAGGTTTGATCTCGGTAGCAATTTGCATGGGTAGGTACAGGGAAATTGTAATATTGAGTGACAAATCTGGTTTACATTACTCTCCACGTTTCGCTTAACTTTGTACAGGTTGGAATTGGACCAGGTGCCTGTTTCAAAACGTTGCCCCCGGGCAAAGTAAGTACAATGTAAGAAAAGTAGGCACACTCCGGCCCAGGGCTCTGAACCGGTATTTTGCAAAAACCCCGAAATAGCCCAATTCGAGTATTCTGAATTATTTTATGATTTTTATGTAGGGCTCAATAACGTAATTAAGTAATGACTTCGTATTATTAGATTGTCCGATTCAAAAATTAAATAATAAACCAAAGAACGAAAAGAACGGAAAAAAATCCGGTATAATTTTTGTATGCGAGCCCTGCTCCGGCCCATTAGAGCGCGCGATACTTATTAAAGGTGAAGGCGCAGGGCTGCCGTTGGTCGGTTGTTTCACATCCAAACACACTGCAGTATACACGTTGGCGATATATTTCGCGGGAGAGAGCAAACGCGGCGACGGTCTGACCCCGACAGAAGCATTGCTATTGCTACGCATTCCTAAAAGTTTGCTTGTAGTGCGTTCGTACACAGCGCGCCCACATGCAAGCGGCGCCTATACCTTTTATTGCTGCTAATTATTCTGTGGCCCAGGCTAGTGCTAGTACAATTCGCCTGTTGACTCGATTTTTTTTCTGTCGTAAATCGATTCTACTATTTGTGAGGAACAAATATCTATGACACCTAATACATTTGTATAAGTATAACAGCCACAAATTGTAATCAAAAGTAGCAGATCGCACTGAGCATTGAAAACACTCTATACAAAACGGAAGGAACTTATGACGTCATCCGTTCCATCGCTGTACTAAGTCTGTATGAAAAAAATAGCATTTTGCCATTTTGAGCACGAAAAAGTGCGTTTAAGCACATAGTTGTCATACATTTATTTTTTCAGTGTTATTTAAGCATTCCGAAAATGACTTTAATTTTTCTTTAAGACGTTAAAAAAAATATAGTTTTTTTTTAAACTTTGTGGTCTCATAACTTTATATTTTTTATACATTTTTTGTTTATTTCTTTTGAGTTATGATAATTTAGTATTTTCCAATCCATGTGACTATATTATTTTCAACATTAGTCAACATCCGAATTGGTCACGATGTCGCTTGTTGCATAACATACACGTTATAATATCTCGAGGCAACCTTTTCACCTTACAGGGATATAAATGCTATATTTCAATCCAGGGCTTGGTCTACCTAAGTGCTAAATTCCATCGTAATCCCTTTAATTATTATTAACAAACATCCAAACACCGAAACATCTTCAAAAACTTTCACATTTATAGTACTAGCAAGACTAGTAGAATAGGAAGAGGTAGCGCGACAAAGAGTTTTGCTATAGGTTCTTGCGGTATCTATCCTCCTAAGGCCCAAAGCAAAATAACGCAGTCCGTCTGTCCGTCTCTCCGTATGTCACAGGCATTTTACTCAAAAAATACATGATGGATATTGATGAAATTTGGAATATACGTGTCTTGTATGACCTGCTACTTAGTTTGGTAGTTAAACAACTAAAATAAATAAATTTAGGGGGGGCACTCCATACATGTTACAGAAGCTAAAAAAGCAAATATCCACGTGTGGTACATAGTTCGACAGCTCTTTAAAAAACACTATAAGGTTTCAAAGTAATGTTTTTGATTAAGTGAATATATTTGGAAATAATCGCTCCGAAGGTTGTGTAAATTGTTTGTCCCCCCCCCCTCTATCTTCTAAACGGTGTGTCGCGGCCACTTGTGCTAGCTCGCCAGGGGTCGCTAATAACGGTGTGGTGTTTCTATAACTGCTTTAAGATAATTGTATATGACAGTTCCCTACCTATGTATTATAATTAATAATCACTCGAAGGAGTTGAAATTAAAAACACAAATTTCCATGTAAGCGTAGCATCAGCGGTCGCAGTTGTAAATAAGCGCTCTTCACGTGAGAGGGCGAGACGGCGCGGCGTTACTTTTTTACGTTGAACAATGTGCGTAAATCTTAAGTGCATTAGTCAGTGAGGTGTAAGGCGCAATAAACAGGCGACGTGACTCGATCGCTGTGCTACGTAACCTGGTAAGTGAAATTTTAATATCCCATCAAAAACATTATATGTAAAAAGATGCAAGTCTCACAACGCAGTTCTTCTACAACAAAAAAGTTTTGAGATGTAATGTTAGACCAAGTCAGTACCGGGGCCCGTCTACAGAACTTTTCCACCGACTTGTCTATTATTTACCCGTGGAGGATTCTTTATTTGAGAAATATAAAATGTGGTCCTCCATGGTTAAATAATAGGCAAGTTGGTGGAAATCGAGTTCTGTGGACGGCCCCTGGACTTGGTTTAACACTTAGAGCATTTAGACTAAATCTAAAGTCTAAATGCTCTAAGGTTTAACATTACATCTCAAAACTTTTTTGTTGTAGATGAACTGCGTTGCCAGACTTACATCTTCTTACATGTAACGTTTTTGTTGGGATCTCATTTCTTTTTGTAAGTGGTTTTCCTTTTATTGTTACATTCCAATCCATTATATTTCCCATTTGAACGACAAAAGTAATCGCATGTATTTGTATAGGATGACAAACTTATGTGTGCAGTTGTGACTGAAATTGCAATATTTTTAGGTTTTGTGTGGCTTGATAGGCTAAAAACAAACTATGTTTAAAATTTAGAGCTTGTCGGTCTGCTAGAAGTACCTTAAAATTATGATGACCAGTGAGTTAGTGAGTCAGTGACAAAACTAAAGAACTTTGACGTGCAATAGTTCTTAAACTAACTTAACTGAAAATTCAAGGTTCTAGCTTTAGCCAGGACCAAATACGGGAAGCTGAAAATGGCCTAATTGGCTTCGAGAAAACGATGGTACGGCCGTGCCTTTGTTTTGCTCGACTTGGCGAGGGCACTATCGTGCCCCCAGATACGTAACTTCAAACGAACCTACTCAACAACAAACGCAATTTTATTTAAAAGCAATCAACCCGTGTGTTTCATGGACTATTTTCACGGTCGGTGCGACGGCTACTTATGCCAGTATAACATAAAAGTAGGTGCTCATCCAACAATGCGTTAAATTGGGAGTGCAGAGTCAGAATGCAAATATGGACACAGAGAAACGAGTGCATTCAGCGAGATTCCCGGGTTCGCGACGCTCAGAATATCCCTCTTTGAGTCGCTAAAGCGCTATGCATGCACCTATGTCGACGGGAAGCTCAAAATTTACATTATATACCGCTCCGCAAGCCTTCAAGGTTTAAATGAAACTTCTAGTTGCAGCTGCTTACATATTTAAATGGTGTAACCAAGTTTCTCTGGAACGCTAAATCCCTCCATTGTAATTGGAAAAATAGTAAATAATGTTCGTTACAAACATTATTATATAGTACATTACACAACTAGGGTGGTAATACAAAGAAAGCCCGAGATCGCAGATGTTTGCGGCCCGAGCTGCAAGCGAGGCTCCCGTGTTGTGTGCATCATTTTATGTCTACACGTGGACAGAAAAGGCACTTTATGGCCAGCTGTGACATAAAAATATTAATTTAGTTATACAGAGGATATCAATAATTAATTGTGTCATGAGACAGAGTAAAAAGTATTTTTGTGGGTTCCTTACATGTACCTTCATAAAGTGTGTTAGTGAAGAAGGAGGTAAAGCTAGTAAAGGTATGAACATAAATCTCCCTCTGGTCCGACAGATGGCGCGGGGTAACCGAGCTTCGTAATGAACAGCCAATGAAAGATTTTGATCACCGATTGAATTTGCTGGAATCGAGGAAATGGTTGCGAGCTATTGAATTGAGGCGCTTTGATGGAATTGCGTGCCGAGTACAAATCACAAAACATTCCAGTCCCTTGGTTAATTGATTCCTGTAGGCCTTCATTAGGGCGGGCGGCGTGCAAATCGACAAAAACGAACTTTTACGGTAAGGAGAAAGCCAGAGTTCGGACAAAAACCGCAAATGACATTCGGGAGGTGGCACGGATCGAATAATTACGTCGCGTCCCCATGGCTTACGCGCCAACTTGGCTTTCACACTCCAGACACCACTCCTTCGAGAAACTTCGCGCCGACTTCGCCGAATTACTACATGTTTTACCAAAATGTAAGTACACGCTTAACAAACTTTGTTCAAAGTACCTAAAGCATGTCTGAGAGTAAGCATACGACGATATTGAGCTTTATTGCTTATTAGGTCCGGGTGTGCTTGCGTCGATTGTGTTCAGAGTGATTGAAGCTGATCAATCTTATGCTGCCATGGTTTTTAGGTATTAAAAGTCGTAACTGGTTATGACCACTCCTTTCTGTAGTTTCTATTTAACGTCATCTGTCTACGAATGTTGGAAAGCGACGGCTGCTTGGAACAGCGTTGTTCCCACGATATTGTCAGTTCCGCGTCGGTTAGAAAGTTGAACGCGATACAGACGCATCGGCAGTGGCACGTTGTTAGAAATTTAAAAGAATTCCAATATCAGTGGGTGTGTCGAGAGAGGAGCGTCGCTAGATAACGGCAAGTTAGGCGCAGGGCCATACGCTCCCAGCATAAGGAGATTACCATCGGGAGGGTTAATACTGAGCTCGTTACGGGAGCACGCAACTTTAATCTGAAACTGTTACGGGGCTGGGCTTTTTCGCAACATAATATCCGGTTAATCAATGCTGGATGTACTGGGTCTTCGATTTAATAATGAGATGAAAAGTTTATAGAATAGACGTGTGACGATACGCTCCACTATCGATAAGGGCTTCTACACTCACGTACAATGAATTCGGGTCATTAAAAATTACCCGAATTCATTGACCGTGAGTGTATTATACGAATAAACTGCAAAGTTGCACAAATTATCAAATTCATAATTGTGCGACTTTTGTTGAGATTAGAATAGCTGTGACATTATAGAAAATGATAGCGATTGAGACTAAAACAGAAGGTAAGGTGTGTCAATTCAAGACGCTGCTTATTTATATGAAAATTCGAAAATGTTAATTCGTAAACAATCATGTCGTGTGTACAACATATCATTTTACAGCATCAGTGCAACCACAAGGTCAACTGGTTACTTATTCTACGGTTTCAATTTAGTTACCATTTCATTGACGTTCAAAACTATGCTGAAAACAATTCTCAAGTAAACCCAGTACATTACCAAACGCCCACAACTAGTTTCAGTCAGACAAAGTTTTGACAATAATCCATCGTACTGCAGTTAATAACGGAACTGTGGGGCGGGAGTATCGGCCATCGCTGAATATGGTAATGTAGCGCCCGCCCGATGTCGCCGCAATATCTCAGCACTTGGCAACTGGGTCGTCACATTCCTATCGCGACTTTTTTCATGTGTATCTTTAGTTCACATGCTTTACTTAATTTTGAGGAGAACAACATATAGAAGTATCTATAGTCGTAAATGTCGTCTACAGGTTTGAAATATGAAACATCGAATTGTGCTTGCCAAGGTATAACGATGAAGTAGGTAAACGTACTGTATATATTTATAAACACAAGCTTCATATACATAATAATGTTGACCTGCGCTATGCCCAGGGAAACTCTATACGAAAACTAATTAAAGTCATAAAACACTTGAATTCTCTTTTTTACATACCAACAATACTTATATTTCAATTCGCAAGCGACAATTTCTTCTACACATATTGAAAATAAACTATACATTATTTATGAACTGGGAAAATTATTTTAACGGCGTCTATTTAAGCTGCGCAAATTAATTCGAGGCAGCGAGTTATTCCGGAATGCATATCCCAAAGGGCGGGATCCACACAGGATTAGCAACGTTGGTAAATTCTAAATGAACCGCCGCTGCGCTTTCCGCACGAATTCAATTTGGTAACACGAGACTTGAAAAAATATGTGCCCGGAGTAAGTTAAACGAGCATCAGGAGAACGTACGAGCCGAATATTTGAAGAGGAGGGTTACTCTTGTGGCGAAATACAGACGTGATTTGTGCACAGTTCTGAATTTGAGATAACTGTTGAATTGTGACAGGCTTGTGCACTACCTTGTTAATGGGATAAGCAATATTAAGAAACATAACATTTCATTATCACTTCTCAAATTATCTGGAAGTTCCGAGGGACTACGGGGTGCCACGATTATTTAATTAATGAGTCATTTTCAAAAAAATTGTACACAAGGGATTTAATTAAAACAAAACTTAATTTATTCCTTTGTGTAACGAAAGTTACCCATATACTTTGTATGCCTAACTTTCGTTACACAAAGGAAGCGATCGTGATTTTGTTTTTATTAGGCCCTTAACTATGTACATTTTTTTAAAAAAGAACCCTCTAATATATTTTAAAGCTTTGTAAGGGGACACTTTATGTTTCAACAAATGTGTAATAATTACTCGTAATTAAGTTCTTTCCATCTACGCCTGGAGATACGAAATACATGTGTTTTCTTAAATATCAATTTTCATATTCCTGATATCATTCACAGCAAAAAGTCGTACTTTAATTAACAAGCACGGCATAAAGACGGGGCCCCGGCTGTCTTTCAACTTTTTTGCTCTAGGATCTAGCTAACTAGAGGAAGAGGCTATTCATTTCGACCTTATTATTTAGCATCCTTAATGAGTCCCGAGATACGCAGCCATTGTTTTCTATTTATTATTTTTTATCATGAACGGTACTGACATTAATTTATGGCTGGCGGTCAAATTGCCTGTGCATAAAGATAAGTGTGGAAATAATTTAAAATAAAGTGGGATTTATACGTGGGATGGATCATTTTAGAAAGAGGGCATTTTTTAACAGCGATCATTCATGAAATGACTCTTTGCAGATGCAGGTCACTGATCGTGTTTTGGGTTACTGCTTCTCAGGACGCGGTATTTGTTTTGAGATTTCTTTACATAAAAAACTGTGATGATCGGATTGACGACAACACGTGGATGTCGGGACATAGTTTGTTAGTTAACCTTGACAACAATGCTCTTCCATTCACCCTGTTACGATTCTTATATTTTGTTCATAATAAGTGAACTTTTAGAGTAAAGTATGAGAACTGAGATGGGCCGAGGTCACTGCCCACTTGCCGCACCAAGTGTAACGCTTCTTCACATTTGTCATGTGAACAGCCAAGGCGTGGGACTCCCTGCCAGTATTGGCGCTTCCGGTCACTTATAATCCGGACACTTTTTAAACTAAAGTCCATTAGCTCTGGGTGTTTTCGATCCATCGTAAGCTCTATCAAACATGACCGCCATGATGGGTTAAAAGTAAACATTTAATGTAAAATAAGGTTGTGCCACCATTCATATGAAAAACAAGTGTCACACACATACATATGAGTCCATATGTGTCTAATGATAGAACTAAGGAGAATGTATATATAACTCATATTATAATGTTTGTCATAATTTAAATATGCCTTATTTCTTCCGTCTGAAGTAGGATACATTACGTAAGGTTTGTTTCATAACCATCGTGATAAGTTAACGGCCTCAGAAAAAAAACGAATTATGCAAAAATATACGTTACATAATGACGTACACGACATAATGACTTTTATGCAACCCAATAATGAGCCGTGATACAAAGATGACTCACCATGACAGCGTTGATCTTAAAGTCCATGTGGTTCTTAACTTCGGCGGCCAGTTCGCGCACCAGCAGCAGCCCGTCCTTGCGCGCCACCTCCACATTGTACTCGTGGTATTTCTGTACAACATACAATATATTTGTAGCTATAATATCTCGTATATACATCCACGAAGAAATCCAAAGGTGTCCCGAGTTAACCTTTAAGTTAAGTTACTTTTCTCAAACATGGCATGAAATGTTGACATTACGTACCTAAAAATAGGCCGCAAAGTACCTCGTTTCCGGTGCGGCTTGACACTTGGCACGGAATGGAATTTCATACTTACATTGCATTGCAATGCATTTTCTTTTAATTTCCATTCCACATTTATTTGGGCCACAGATCACGGCATTCAGCCATTAAAAAAACAAAAAACCATTTTTGCTATATTTTGCAGTTTTATTTATTTAAAATTGACATGAACATAACAAATAACACATTATAAACAATTTCCAATTGACAATATTTCAAATTTTCTACTCCTACATTTTATGAGCTGGATAGAAAATAGGTGGAATTTTAAGCTACCCGTATTTTTTCTTTTTCGTTTTAACTCAATTTTCAATTAAAAATAGCAGTTTGAAAAGTAGTTCATTCTAAAAGGGCGTATGTAGAAAATGACGTCACTTTCCCAACTAGAATCCAGAGCGACAATTACGATTTAAAAAAACTAGAATTCAGAGCGACAATTACGATTAAAAAAATAACTGTCAGGCGTTACAGCGTTGTCAACATAGGAAGTTCGGGAAGACAACGATGCTTTTGCTCCTCTTATTTGGGCTGGATTATATTTATCACTTGCCGATGTGTACTCCATCATCATAATTTCAACACGCGGCAGATTCGTGCTATCAGCCTGAGAAAAACCTTCTGATGTCTTCATTATATGAAAAAAATCGGTGTCCGGTAAAAGAATGCCAAGTTAATAATGTTTGAATGAGCTATCGGAGTCCAGTGGGAAAGTGCCAAGTCTTTTAAGGTCTTCGAAAACGTGCAAATGAACCAAGTCAAAGCCAAACGGTAAGAAAATTAAACTTCTAAAGCCGCTAAGCAGTTGTAACAATTTTCAAAACAAATAAACGTCAGACGGCAAGTATGTCAGAAAATGACAACCGGATACCATACACTTTTTAATCGTTTCAGCACTAAGGTCTCTCTCGATAATGCAGGGAAAATGACGTCACACTTCCGGTTCACACTAATTGACGATTTTTTCCAAAATGAATGGGAAAAAAAATCCAAAAATATTTTTTTTGAGCATAAAATACAGTTTTACCCAAATGGTTTTCGAATTAAGATCTTTTGAAAATATGAAATGTTGTCAATTAATGTAAATTGCAAACTAAACCACAAGAATACACATTTAAAATATTTCATCTAAATATTCGCGGTAAAAATGTAAACTGAAACAGCTTTTGGTTGTTATATGGTTTTCGAACGTGACTTGATATTTGATTATCTATGGATATAATGTCACTAACGTCACTTTCCGATAGAAAGTTTCTGTTATAAAATAATATTTAGGGTAAGTAAGGATATTAGTAAGTTTATTTATTTCATTGCATATTTGAGAAAAGCACTATACATACCTCGGCGGGAAATGGGGTTGCCGGCCTCGTAACTATCTGGCCTCGCTACTCGGCCGGCAACCCTTCACTTCCCGGCCTCTGCAGTAATGTACTATTCCTAGTTGGAAGCCCTTAACCCGTACTTGGCCCGAGTGGACACTACAGTTCGTTCACTATTAGAGGTCTGTGCCCATCAGAAAGACGTATGACGTACACTGATGAGGGGGACATAAACAAAGATTATATAAGGCTTTTTGGAAGAGGCCTTATGTCTCAATGCAGACGATATACAGTCTAATTCTTCAGAGCTGATCTAATAGTAAACAAGGTTCTAATCTCAAGATGCACCCTTCTTGCCGAAAACTGTTTTTTTCAAACCGTTGTCTTCAGTTACTTTATTTAAGTAGTAGTAGTAAATAGCAGTTTTCAGCAAAAATGGAGCATCTTTATCATCAGACTCAGACTGGAAATATATCTTCGAAATAATTGTACCCAATTTTACAAATCATTACTCCTTGAAGTGATTGACTTCATTACGATTGAATGGGTGCGCATTTTTTCACACAACTTTTTAAGTCCTAATATCGGAAGTCCGAAAATATTTCTCATACCATTTTACATCATAATAATCGTTCTTCATAAAAATGTTTAATACTAACGAACGAAACTCAGAATCATTCTAATTCATAACGCCAATATTCATAAATTTGTTTATACTAATAATTGTGTTCATGTTTCTTAATCATAAGTGTCCCTTAATCATGTTTCTTAATCCTAAGTGTTATGAATTTCAATAATGCGGATACGCATTATTGAAATTCATAATGTCAACCGTCATACATCTAACAATTCTAACCTAACTTAGTAGGTTAGGTTAGAACTTTGATCCCTCGCAAACCTCATAATAAATAAATATTGCTAAAAAGCTAGGTTAAATTACCGGTCAAGTGCGAGTCGGACTCGCGCACCGAGGGTTCCGTACAAACTCATAAGTAAATACATGAATAGTTCAAGAAAAACTGTATGGCGATTAGTTTAGTAGGAGCAAATAAGTATGTGTTACGATTTTTGCAAATTTCTCAAAACCGTTGCAAGTTAGGAAAACTGTTATATTTTTCCTGTAATATTTAGGATGACATTAATAATTGTTAATTATGACAGATTTTTCTATGCAGTAACTTCGAAGATAATAGGGGTGATTGGTATTTTTTTTAACGTTTTTCATCATAAATCAAAAACTATTTGTTTAAGATAATAAACT
Organism: Eudemis profundana; assembly: GCA_947034925.1. Taxonomy (NCBI): domain Eukaryota; kingdom Metazoa; phylum Arthropoda; class Insecta; order Lepidoptera; family Tortricidae; genus Eudemis; species Eudemis profundana. The sequence goes on from OX344798.1 coordinate 18,808,094, forward strand.
AAAACGGTGTTTTAATCTACAAATCAAGCCCTTTCATTTTTACCCCACACGATATAATAGCCCTACTTTCAATTTTCAAAGTCCCTTTAAAAAAAAGTAAAAAAGTTACAAGATTTTTTTTACATGCTATAGCTACTTTTAATACTATTCCAAATTTCGGATCGATAGCAGCAGTAGTTTCTGAGACACACCAGACAGAGTCGCACCATAAGGGTTCCTTGTTTACCATTTTGGTACGGAACCCTAGAAATATGAACACTGTCTGTTATGAAGGAAATAGTTCTGAAAAAAAATTATGAGTTCAAACATGTTCTTAGTAATAACAATATTAACAAAAAAATATGATAACTGTCTGTTATGAGTTGCGTTGGTAGTAATAAAAATGTATGAAAAAAAAGTACAAGGTAAAAAATTATGAAGAGTGATTATTATGAATACAAATCGGTAGTAAAACTAAAAAGAGGAATAAGAATTTTATGTGAGCCAAATTGACCCAGATTCAATGCCACGATGCTATCATCAGTAGTCGGTTCATCCAATACAATAGGCCAAGTGGTTAGCTTTATCTCAGCGAAGTCCCTATGTCTATTAGGAAATTACCTCTGGCGATAATTATTAAGGCCCGGTAGGACCTGGCTCGTCGCGATATTGAGGGGGTGAAGCAGGGGCACTGTGCGCGGGGCCCCGAGCGCGCGGGGCGGCGGCGGGCGCCCGCTTGCCGTAATACTCCGCGCCATAGCTTAGCTTTATAAATTCACTGACAGATCGTTCGTGCGTATTGTCTCGCGTTTATTTTTTTACATCCTTTCATTGAACTTGCAATGTAACTATGTTTGTTCGAGTGGAATCTTGTAACTCAATTTTGAAGCTTCTTCAACCAATTGAGCTGAATTTTTGCAACAATATGTAATAATCAGATGACAATGCAATATTATTGTGACACGAGGACATGACAGCTGATCTGATGATCAGCTGTCATGGTCATAGGTCATAGGTCATGAGTCATAGGATCATCTTAATTATATAACATACCTAAATTCACAGTATTTGGGTTCATTTGATTACATGTGCCACGCAGTTTGCAATTATAATAAAAAGTACTTAAGCTTGTCTCAAAAAGCTTTTTTTGTCAGAAACTTATTTCATATTCAATCAAACACTACATTTCGAAAATTTAAAAAAAAAGAGGGTTTGCCTACAAACATCACATACCTAGTATGTCGGCATGGTACAAGAAAACTAGGTAAGCATGTTCTTCCCGAAGTCAGAAATGTTACCATTGATTAAAAACTTCTACTCCAATAATCAATTATGAAATAATTTACCGGCTTGTGAAATTATTTGTTTTTGCGTTTTATTTATTTTATGCCACACCTGGCCATAAAGTGGCCTTTTTCGCACGCGACGCGTACGGAAAAAGCCGCTTTCTGGCCAAGTGTAGACATAAAATTATGTACTCAACACGGGAGGTAATAAAGAAAACCCTCGATTGAATATTTACGTCCCTCGCTTGCAGCTCGGGCCGCAAATTTCTGCGATCTCGGCCTTTCTTTGTGTTACCACCCTAGTTGTGTAATGTACTGTAGTTGGATGAAAAGAAAACATATCTAGCATGTGACGTCAGAATGTCTTAGGTCATAATAATCAGTCTCGGAAAGAACGTATCTGGTTTTCTAATATTAGATCTATAAAATGTTTTCCTCCACGGTTAAATAATAGGCAAGTCGGTGGAAATCGAGTTCTGTTGATACCTCCCCGGTACTGACTTGGTTTATCTTTACATCTCAAAACTTTTTTGTTGTAGGAGAACTGCGTTGCGAGACTTGCATCTTTTTACATGTAATGTTTTTGATGAGATCTCATTTCTTTTCGTAAGTGGTTTTCCTTTAATTATTACATTCCAATCCATTCTTTTCAACTTAAGCCGCAAAATTAATGCAAAATTAATCCCATGTATTTGTATAGGATTACAAACTTATGTGTGCAGTTGTGACTGAAATTACAACATATTTAGGTTTTTAAGGACTTTATAGGCTAAAAACTTACTATGTTTAAAATTTGGAGCTTGTAGGTCTGCTAGAAGTACCTTAGAATTATGATGATCAGTGAGTCAGTGAATGAATCAGTGAGTGAATCAGTGAGTCAGTGACAAAACTAAGGAGCTTTGACATGCAATAGTTCTTAAACTACACGTTCAAATTGAATAATATTGAGAATATACATAGGTCTTATTGAGCCCTATATATCTCTGAAATTTCAGGGTTCTAGCTTTAGCCATTACAAAATTACGGGAGGCTGAAAATCGCCTGAATGGCTTCGAGAAAAGGATGGTACAGCCGTGCCATTGTTTTGCTCGACTTGGCGGGGGCACTGCCGTGCCCCCAGATTTAAAGATAACTGTTATTGCAAATACATGTAAACACATATTTCGGTAACATTAATTAAATGTTTACATAGTGTATTTCAGTATTTTGCAAATATAAAATCAACCATTTTAGGTCTTTACCGCTATGGTTTCCGAACGTGACTTGACTTTCGCATTGTCTATGACATATGTCACTAATGTCACTTTGATGTTTTATTATTTTCTTGTCATACTGGGACGATTAGTAAGGTTATATTATTAATAATATTTCCTCACAAGTGTGATGAAAAACATTGTGTGTGCCACGGGAGGTAAAGGAATTACAAACTCGTGTTATTAAAGCCCTCGGTTTCACCTCAGGCTTATAACAAACACTCGTTTGTAATTCCTTACTTACCGCCCTACATACACAATGTACTATTTTAGTACTAAATTTAATCCCATCCCACTAATATTATAAATGCGAAAGTTTGTGAAGATGTTTGGATGTTTGGATATTTGGATGTTTGGATGTTTGTTACCTTATAACGGGGTAACAAATGGATGGATCAGGCTGAAATTTGGCATGCAAGTAGACCAAGTCCTGGATTGAAACATAGGATACATTATATCCCGGTAAAGAGTTCCTTTGGGACAATAACGGGAACAACGCAGGCGAAGCCGCGGGAAAATGCTAGTAGGTACTAAATGAACATGTAAATTAAATAGTACATTACTGCAGAGGCCGGGAAGTGAAGGGTTGCCGGTCGAGTACATATAGCTGGCCGAGCGAAGCGAGGCCAGATAGTTACGAGGCCGGCAACCCCATTTCCCGCCGAGGTATGTATAGTGCTTTTCTCAAATATGCATTGAAATAAATAAACTTACTAATATCCTTACCCTAAATATTATTTTATAACAGAAACTTTCTATCAGAAAGTGACGTTAGTGACATTATATCCATAGATAATCAAATATCAAGTCACGTTCGGAAACCATATACAAAAGCTGTTTCAGTTTACATTTTTACCGCGAATATTTAGATGAAATATTTTAAACTAGCATTTTCCCGCGGCTTCGCTCGCGTTGTTCCCGTTACTGTCCCAAAGGAACTCTTTACCGGGATATAATGTATCCTATGTTTCAATTCAGGACTTGGTGTACTTGCATGCCAAATTTCAGCTTGATCCATCCAGTTGCTATCCCGTTATTAGGTACCTAACAAACATCGAAATATCCAAACATCTTCACAAACTTTCGCATTTATAATATTATTGGGATGTGTATTCTTGTGGTTTAGTTTGCAATTTACAACAATTGGAAATTGTTTATAATGTGTTATTTGTTATGTTCATGTCAATTTTACATAAATAAAACTGCAAAATATAGCAAAAATCGTTTTTTGTTTTTTTAATTTTCAATGGCTGAATGCCGTGATGTTGTGGCACAAATAAATGTGGAATGGATATTAAAAAAAAATACATTGCCGGCCTAGGCCGGCAATGTAAGTATGAAATTCCATTCCGTGCCAAGTGTCAAGCCGCACCGGAAACGAGGTACTTTGCGGCCTATTTTTAGGCACGTAATGTCAACATTTCATGCCATGTTTGAGAAAATAAGGATTATTATTATTATTAATAATTATTACAGATCTTTCTGTTCAGTTACTTCGAAGATAATAGATGAAAATAACTTTTCAGATCCGCAGACTCATCTTTGCGATTATTATTACCTATAGCTTGAATTTCTTAGTGAATTAGAGGTAGTTAAAAAAAATATTTGCATGAAGTTATATAACTGTTTTGATACACGTCGTCAAACATACTTACATATTTACATACATACATACCGGTCAAACACATAACCGTCCTTTGGGCTTCGCCGCTATCGGGTAACATACATACTTACATGCATATATACATACATACATACATACATACATTCAAACATATATACTTACATACATACATGCATACATACATACATGCATACATACTTACATAACCCTCCTTTGGGCTTCACCGCAGTTGGGTAACATACGTACTTACGTACATATATACCTACATACAAACATACGGGTCAAACACATAACCCTCCTTTGGGCTTCATAGGTTACGCACACAGGCGCTGCCGGGTGTCAGCGCAGCCCAGAGCTTGCCTAATGCATTAGGCAAGGAATAATAGTACATTACACAACTAGGGTGGTAATACAAAGAAAGGCCGAGATCGCAGAAGTTTGCGGCCCGAGCTGCAAGCGAGGGCTTTCTTTATTACCTCCCGTGTTGTGTAAATCATTTTATGTCTAACACTTCGCCAGAAAGCGGCTTTTTCCGTACGTGCAGCTCAGGTTTAGGTCTAAAATCCAAGTTCACAAAAATTACAGATATGTAAGTTTAGCATGGTGGCGACGATATGTAGAAAGTACATACGTTACGTTGTTACAAACGTTGCAAGATTTGCACAGTCCGATTTTTCCTAAGTAGAAAACAAGTATCTTCCCTAAAGATGTACCTTTTTTTATATAATATTTATTTAATAAATAAATAAAGGCACCCTCGATAAATACTTCATTCACGAGAAAACAATAATTCTCGGGAAAATAAGTTCCTGTCAAAAAATTGTTTTTTATTACCGACTGTATTCTTTTTTGTATAATCGCAAACTGCACGTCAAATGAAATCAAATAAGTCCAAACTACCCAAATTGGTCTGTATGTTTATTAATGTAAAGTTAATAAATGCGTGTAATGTAACAGATGTCATTAAACTTATAAAATATTAATTTATTACCGAATTTTTCAATAACATAATTGTCACCATATAAAAATTGTAATCAATCATAAGCGTCATAGAAATACAAACTACCGATTTTGATATTTGGTCGGAGTGAACCATCTGGTACGACTTGCTTATATAACTTACGGAAGTACAATTTTGTATAACGAATTATGCATGTTTTCTTACCCTATTCTCTCTCTAGATTGATGTTGTGCTTACTGTTATTTTTTATTTATTTTATAAACTATTTTACAGCAATTACTGACATGTTTTATGCCCAGAAAGGCGCGGAGAAAACACGACACAGGTCTGACGTTGGCAGAAGCCTTATCAATACTGGCGGGGTGACGGGCGTCGCGGTAGGTCCACTAGGGTCGGGCGGAATGCAGATTATTGCAGATTATCTTCGATTTCTAACATAATAGTATACGTTATCAACCCAAACATGAGAGGAAGCCCTGCATGACTGTGAAATCATGATTGTCAGGTATTAATTTTGTCAGAAAAGGTAACTGGTAATGAACAAAATGAAAAAACTACTTTATTTTATAGTGTTTTCACGCTACTTTTCTATCGAGCGAAGTGTTCGCTATCGTGTTCTAGGTGAGAGGAAGCCCTAGATACAGTTCTGAATATTATTATATATGTTTTACAGTGACCTACGAGTCAAATAAGTGCTCTAAAAATGATTTGGAAACTAGGCTTCCGCGCCCGATTCTCGTACTACCTCGCCTTAAATCCAATAAACATGACTTGCGGTGTCGTACGCATACCTATATCCTGTTGCGATTATATTGCACGTTCATTATCGCAACGAGCATCACAATAATATTTCAGAGCAAATAGACTAGTGCCTGTAATATCTGCGTAGAGCAGGCACGGGTTATTTATCGCTTTCACGAGCACAGATAAACATTGGCAGGCATGTAGCGTTCGCATAATTTGCGAAAATGACAACAATCGTGTCGCATCGCGCTACATTACGCGCTGAGTTATTGGGCCCAACATGGCGCCTGGATACGGCCGAGACCTGTCAAATTTAAAAATGGAACGAACACGTCCAGAATTTGGCGGATGCTCCCTGCCAAATTATTGTTATTCGCCAGAGGCGCCCGCTCCGTGCTGCGTTGTTATTGAATTCTGGATTGTGCTCCACGCCGTCTTTGTTGTGATATCAAAAGTAACGAGATCTATTTAGCACCGATAACGCAATATTTCTCCCATTTTTACCCGACTGCGGCGAAGCCCAAAGGAGGGTTATGTGTTTGACCTGTATGTATGTACGTCCGTTCCTGTGTCCGCTCGTAACTACTCAACGGCACATCCGATTTTGATAAATGATACATAATTAGATTTGTCTTGATGGTGCGAGTGTCACTGGGTATGAAGTTCGTTCAAAGAAACAAAATGGCGGATTTTGTGCAGTCTCAAAATGCACCGCGGTCGGGGTTTTTTTATTGTGTCACTTACTTACCTATAATAAAATCGCAAGGATATAGAGTAAATTATTCTAATGTGAAAAGCGACCTAGATTCTGGCATTATCGTCTGAAAAAATGTTGAAAAACGTTAGGTGAGAACCGTTTACGACCAATTGGCAATAATCAGTAAAGTTCGGGCCGGTAGAAATTACCGGAGAATATGAAAATAAAATTCTGGATGTAGGGCCGGAAAACATTTTTCACGAAAAAACAGCTGCCGTTCACTCAATAAAGTTCGCTTTAAGGGCACCTTCGACCGCGGGTGAATAATGGCGATGCGAGGCACAGAGACGCCGAGCCGCGCCGCCTGAAGCCCACTTCGGTATACTAGGTACATACCTACATTGTTTTGAACGACACTTCAGACCCACCCTAGGCTCGAGTTAATCGATAGGCCACCGTATAAGTAGGTAGTAGTTTGACCCTTACATAAACCTAAGCGTAAGTAAATTTTGGAACAACGAGAATCTACTTATTTATAAAACGGCGTGGCTCAAGATTCTCAATATGCAATATGGTTGTGAATAGGCGCGAAATTGCAGTTATATTATGGAGTAGGGTCGTCTCCGACCCGGCTGATATTCGGCACTACGTGTGTGGGAAATCTGCGGTCAAATTCGTCCCACCTGTAGGTATAGATAGCGGGTGAGGGATTGGTCATGCCTGTGCCAGTTACGAAGATGGCTCATATTTTATAAATAGAGTACTCCAAGAATTAGTGTTGTTTTTCTCCGCAGTCGAGCGATTTTTCCAAGGAAACGTCTTATTAGTGAATCTCGGCGAGCGAAGATAATATTAAATTTATAAGACGGCAGTTCGTAATATGGGAGGTTTAGAGAATATATTTGTATTAGATATTTGTTTCGGTTCGGAGAAATCGCGGTGGAGCGAGCTTGGCGGAGGCGGGGCGGTTGCATAACGCGCGCCTCGGGCGCGGGCGCCGGCCGCGGCCCGCGGGGACACATTGGCTAACAACGAACCTAAATTCAATTAAGGCAGTTAATTTAATCCGCTTTGTACGTCAACACCACCCTCACAGGATTAAACTTGTTCGTAAACATTTCCTTATTTAATTACTTTGGAGGTATAGGTAAGAAACCGCATAAAAAATTCTGAATCCGCAGTATTACGTAAATAGTTGTAGTATTATAGGCTAGTTAAACTAGACGTTGGAATTAACAAGGTTTGCGTTTACGCGCGGCCGTTTCTTGTCGACGCCGGACAGGATTTGCCACTCGGGCCGCATTTGGGCGCGCTCCCGCACAAGGGAACTCCATTTACTTACTCGCAAAAAATATGTCCGGAAAAGGGTAAGCTCGGACACCCGCCCCGGCCTGCCTCGGAAATGCGATGCCAAAGGATATTTGTACGAAACTTCCGGTTCAATACTGTGTATTACGGGCGTGCATATAGCAGTGTTTTGCATTTGCATAAATAGCTTCACGTCTGCAATTCGGTGACGACTCATATATATTTTTGGTCATAGGATGAGTGAAAAACATGAACTCGCGAATGAAATAATAGTTCGACATTTAAAGGTCGTATTGGAGTAGGTATATCAACTGGTTGGTGCAGTGACCTACAATAATATCGCACATATCGCGCGCCTTATATATTTATATGTATACTCGCGGTCAAAAATTTTGGGTCAGTGAAATACCGCCATATTTCCTAAAATACTCCAGGGCTGTGACTTTCTCAAAATATGGACTTGTGAGGTTTTTCTGGCTCAGAATCGTTGGTACATTCGAACCTTATACGTAAAAAAAAGTGTCCCAAAATTTGTATGGGATTTTTGTCTTTCCACTATGTCACGTTCATACAAACATTATTTTGGAAAACGCTCAAAGACGAAGTGAAAATTCGCAAAAATCATTATTTTTCGATAATATGATTTTTATTATAGGTTAGCGGATATTGCTAATACAGCCAAGTATTATGAAGAATAGTATATTATGTAAATGAAACAAGTGTCAAATATTGCAAAACATCTATTTCTATTATTTAAATTACGTTGACCCGAAACTTCTGCTGTTGAGTGTACTTGACTCTTTTTTATTTTTTAAGCAACAGCAGTTGTTGATCCGTAAGAAGGATACCTACTATACGTACTGTTAAGAGACCTACTAATAAAATTTGAATTCTTTCCAATATTGGGACTATAACAAAAGTATTCTTATCTTTTACCAAGAAAATATGACAAAAGTATTGCTACAATCAACCAGCTGAATCGTGTAGGTTGTAGGACTATTAAACGTTTTTATATTTGTATTTATTGCGTGTAGTTGTATACAAGACCAAAAACGCGATTTCAGCTTAAATTTTGGATGAACTAGACTTTACGAATGAACGGCCAAAAAACATCAAGATGCGTCTTGAATCATAGAGAAAATAGCTTAGACTGATCATAGTTTAAAACGTCCAAGGACGCTTAAATATAGGTACTTATGTATACAAGTGATTGATTCTAATTTTCCGATAGCGCCGATTGAAAATCCATTCTTCCAGCGCCGAGTCAGCGGCAGTTCGCACCTGCCACGACGCATAACGGATGGCTTGCTTTGATTCCTCGATCGATAAACCATAGTTACGGCGGCCGTTTAAAGTGAGGCTCGGAGGGACCTTTGATCCCTCCAGGTTGCGGTCACACCATCGAAACTTTCACATATTACAGCAATTATGATTCGATGTTGGCCTTTGTTGTTGCCATCGCTCGTAATAGACTTCAATCTATACATAATAAAATATATGTCGTATCGTGATAAAATAACAACGTTACATTAGCCAAAAATATCCTGATTATTGTGGCTTGGATAAGGTGGCAGAGAGGGCGCTGTTACGACTTACGACTTTTTAGTACAGTCCGTACAAACTCTTAAGACCAAATGCTGTCAAATGAACGCAAGCCAAAAACTACGTTATGCTTTGATTATAAGGTAGTTTTTGGCTTGCGTTTGTTTGACAGCATTTGGTCTTAAGAGTTTGTATGGACTATAATAATAATAATCGTTTTATTTTCGACCAACTAAGATCATTGTTACTATACTATGTAGATCCTTTTTGAGGTTGGTTATGAAATGCAGGCCGTTGTAGATTATAAAGGGGAAATATAAAGTTGAAATGGAATGTCAGTCTTCTTTGGAGAATGTATAAGGAATTGGGCTGGCCTCTGCGAATTTATCATGTTACGCTATATCTAGATTGTGTAAAAAAACTCGCTAAGTGCAATACACCACCGATGAAACTGGTACGTATATTGGATTATACCGTAATAACCAAGGTGACCAACGGTGATCTGGAACCTGAAAGTACCTAATGTTTTTAGGTCTTCCTCGTCATATATATAATCCGCACATGACTGTATGTTCACACAATTTAATATTTCTCTTTGGCCCAGCGGATGAACTGGTAGAAAATGGCTTATGGCATTAAGTTTGACGTTTGTCCTTTCCTGTATTGTGCAATAAACAGATCCGTGACCAAGGTACTGACAGATGGCCTAGAGCCTAAACCACTGTAGCGGGATGAATTTCAAAACACATGTCCTTTAGATTAGACCAACAAACAAAGCACTTTATCCTACTTATTTATTTATTTAAGACAATTAGTCTTGAATATTGTCAGAAAAATGCTTGCGCATCATGCGCTTAAAGCTGAATTTGCTCTGCGCTTCCCTTATCTTATAGTGGAAGATCATTCCAAAGGTGAATGGCCTGAAGAGTAAAGGAGTTGGACAATAAATCCGGACCGATGAGAGGGGACAGTGAGCTTAAGACTTAATATTATAAATGTGAAAGTTTGTGAAGATATTTGGAGATTTGTAAGTTTGTTATACACAATATGCGGAACAATAGCATGGATTTAGATGAAAATTGACATACGAGTAGGTATAAGTAGATCAAGTTCTGAAGTAAAACATACTTATATCTCGGTATGTTTTTGTTTAGTTTAGTTTAGTTTATTTAATCACAGCATTACAAATTTCATATAATATCTAAATTTTAGTCTATATTACTTTTCGTAAAGTGGTCGTTTTAAAAATACAATTATAGTAATAATAATAAGTAGGTATATGGTAAGTATACAAAACTATAGATCATTGAATAAGTAAACAGTTTAGAACCATGTGGTACACATCAATTAATAATTAAAATAATATGAATACAATAATAAAATGTCAAAATCAATTCTTACTGGAGTTCCCTCGGGATAATAATGGGAATTACGCAAGCGAAGCCGGGCGTAAAAGCTAGTACCTGAAAACAGATTGGTAGACGCGGCGGCAACAGGTGACTACGCATCTAATCTCACTTTTACCTAACAATATTAGACATATCATGAAAAGTTTTAAACTAGACAGTCTAGCCTAAGTAAAAGTAGGTACGCAAAGTGTCATCCTCAACAATTAAGAATTTCACTCCGCCGCCGCCAAAACGGCAAACTTTTAATTCCCAAGGCGATTAATTAAAAATGTGTTACTAATGAAATTAAAGTATCCGAGGGGGCTTGCGAATTGCGATCGAGCGGCTCCTTGGAATTTCATATTGTTGGATTCTGCACCGAGATTGAGCGGCGCCCTGGGACGGTATCACTATCTCTGAGCTTATTGCGTTTCATTTCTTCATTTACTTTTAGAATAACTCTGCCAATCGACATAACCTTATGGTCTATCTAGTTTACTTAAAACACCTGCGTGAAATGCACAATAAATGGCTTACAACCGTTTACAACATATTCGAGTACAGTCAGTAGCAAATTGTCAGTAACATCTAAAGCGCCATAAATACAGGGTGGAAAAAATCTATGGGCCCTGGAAGAGAACTACCTTAAATCCTTTAGTTAGCTTATTTTACTGAATGGAAACATTCCTTTATTTTTAAAAAGAAACAAAACTGCATTCAAAGATTTCTTAAATTCTCTTGGCGTTTGTATTGGGAATATTGGGATTAATGGTAAAATAAAATTAAAGATAGATTTCAGGATCTTTTTACCAGTAAGACCAAATGTTTATTAGAGAGATTTTATCCTGACCAACAATCCTATCGATTAGTAGAATAAAATAGTGAGTACTTATTTTTTCAATTTTAGCTGGTTCCATTCCCGGGTGAGACAGGTGAATTTTAGAAAATCTGTAAATGCAGTTTTGTTTCTTTTTAAAAATAAAGGAATATATTTCCTTTCAGTATAATGAGCTAACTAAAGGATTTAAGGTAGTTCCGTCCAGGGCCCACAGATTTTTTTCCACCCTGTATATCGCAACACTTCTTTGTTACTATAGGCACAAAGATGTGTGACGATATATTTGGCGCTATATTAGAATGATAAATTTTTGCCTATTTTCTTAAATAACTTCAAAACTATTAATATAAAAAATATGTACAGTGAGCCCTTTCATTTGGTATGTCAATGTCACACAATATAGTTTGCTAACTATTTAGTTGACAAAAGTGGCCCCCATGATTAAAATTCATACATTTCCGTGACACGTCCGTGTTTGGGTCATTAACCTTAATATATGTACCAAATTACATCTCAATCGGTTCACTACTTTCGGAGCAAATTGGCTGTGGCAGACAGACAGACAGACACACGAGTGATCCTATAAGGGTTCCGTTTTTTCCTTTTGAGGTACGGAACCCTAAAAAAGTATAGTCAGCAATTTTTTTTTACACAGAAACTTATTGTGTCCTATTTTACTATGGTCAACATAGAGAAACTTAGACAGATGACCAATGATAAAAGGAAAAAATATATATAATAAAAATTACGTCTATTTCACATAACTATCAGTGTCACCGATGTTCGGCTTGCAAGGATATGAGGAAACATATTTCAAATCACGATGGAAATTCCACCATGTGAATGAATTCTAATACGTGAACGAAGGTTGATTCACGAAGTTAGAGGAGACAAGGCTGCGATGTTTTGTGCGCCGGATGCGAGCGTTGGACGCACGGAGTTTAACCTAATTCTGTTCTCTTCTGTGCTGGCATCGGCCTTCGTGCCTAGGACGCGTCTTTGTGGGCAACTGGGCCAAGGCAATGAGAGTAACCCAACATGAATTATGCTCGCAACAGGCGAGGATATCCGCTATTAATTGTGCCGGTAAATTTAAATTGATTAACAGTGACTAGGCATCACACTTTAAAAAGCAGTAGTTGATAAATTATTTAGAGTGTGTATGAGAAAATACCTCAAGCTAATGGGTCAATTGCAGAAAAAATTTACCTTTTACTTTTTTTGTCTGATCATGGTGTGTCTTATACCATTTTACTCAGAATCACGAGCACTTTTCATTTATGAAATAAAAAAAGTAGTGCAAAATGTCCCAACTTTTCCGTACAAATTTGGAATTTCTCAGTTTCGTTACGCCGAAACTAAATATAGGGGAAAATCGTAACGAAACTGAGATTTTATTTTTTCTCAGTTTCGTTACGATTTTCCTCTACTAACTTAAGTTCGCTTTTTTTACGATAAGTTGTCATTTCTACAAAAGAGATGACTTTAAACAAATAAATAAAATTATCATAAATTATTAAACTATATTCAATGGAAATAAGTATCATTCACAACTCATTAGCGATTCCCAGAATTCAAACAAATACAGACCAAAATAGTGTAAGCAAGCACAGACCCATATGTGAATTTGTACAAAAAGTGATTTATTAAGAAATGTGTAATATCGAAGTGGTAGAGCCAGTAGCGGGTATTGGCAGAGGTATCTGAGCGAGGTATTGGTAGTGAGTAGCGGGTAGTGGGTAGCGGGTAGTGGGCGGCGCGCTAATATTGAATAAGTTCCGATGGGAAAGTTTCTCAGCGAAACATTATATTACTTTTTACTTACGGGCTCGCGATCTCCCGCAGAATTTTGATTGTTTTATAACTAACATAAATAACGAAATATATCACTAATGTGATTTATCTTTTAATAGTATTTGACTACTTTTTACCTATTTATACATATACAAGGTGAAATTTTAGTGGTTGTTTTCCGTTTAAGGGCATGTTCAGTATCGTGTTCTGATTAGGAAAAAGGGGAAGAATTTTTTTTAACGCGAAAAAAAAATATTTTCTATGGAGCAGGTCGTTCAAATTCCAGATCCTCCATACAAAAGACAATTTTTCTTTTATGTCAAAATTTTTTTTTCTTCTTTTTCCTGATCAGAACACGATACTGAACATGCCCTTAACCGGAAAACAACCACTAAAATTTCACCGTGTATAATATAACAGTTTCGTGACTAAAATGTACTAACAGACACCATAACACTCTAAGTTACTGCAAATACCGGGATGTAATTTACGTCAAATATTTTTAGGCAATTTAGAAGAGCACTAAGAAAGGATTTTTCGAAATTTAACCGATAAAGGGTATATGAAAATTTGTATGGAAAAAACGGGAGCCCGGCATGTAGTAGAACGATATGACACTCATTTTATGGTAAATAAATATCAAATCATGTGGTTTAACAGTGAAATCGTTATTACTAAGTAATCATAAGCTTTTATCCGATTTAAATTTCACAACTTGTTTGCAAATTCAATTCGATTTACAAAGGATGAAAGGCATGCATGCGTGTGCGCACATATCGCGAAATCTAAAAGACTGATTTCCATAAAATTGGTGTACAAGTAGATTATGTATTGTATGACCCCCGTAAACACATAGGATATTTTTTGCCCGACTAAGCCGAAGCAAAATCAATATTCAAATTATCTCCTGCGAAATCGCGGGCGTTGCGGGCGAGCCCACTAGTAGCTTAATAAAATCGTACTTTTGAATGATCTGGATTACTATTCGCATATTAAAAGCTATTCGTGTAGCGTACAAAACAAAAATACAAGTATATTGTGACTCGCACTTTTTGGCGTGGGCTGCGGGTGCGGGGTTAAGCGTATTCCATTTTAAACTGGCATGTCAAACTGACAAGCTGTCACTGCTAGGTTGCGGCCTATATTTTGCGTTATTTTTCACGTTTTGCATGTAATAATAGTTACTAACTAACTTAGTTATTTTAACATTTAAAAGTGAATTAAGCACAACAGTTGAATGCAACATTTACTTTCTAATGTTCGTGTTGGAATATCGTTCTCGCATCGAGATGCAAGCACTACGAGTAGTGCTACGAAACTACTGCTACGCTGTGTCGTAGCCAAGGCGTAGCCTAATTGTAGCAGTCTCTTGTTCTAATTTTGAATAATATAGTATACGGAGTATAGGTGTAGGGTTTAGTAGTAGACAACGGGTATCATTTAATCGATCAGCAAAATATTCATATTTTGGTCAGCAGAAATATGTATTTGGTCAGCCAAAATAGCTAGTTGGTAAGCAACTTATGGTAAGCAAACATTTATAAATCAGGCTGCAATTAATGATATACTGATCTGCTCTAAATTATTTTGGTCAGCAAATTAAATATTTGAGCTGCATTAAGCGATCTACGGTTAGTCAAATTTTGGTAAGCAATCAGTAGGTAAGCAAAATATTTCATTTTGTTCATCAAAAAAAAGGGGGCAATAAAACCTAACTGGGCGCAACTATTCTGCCGCCAATCGAGTGCGCATTTTGTCATTCGGTAATTGTCAGCTGTCAAGTAGCAGGTGTCACTGTGATATATACAGGGTGTCACTGTGATATATACAGGATGTCACTGTGTTATATACAGGGTGTAACTGTGATAGATACAGGATGTAACTGTGATATATACAGGGTGTCACTGTGATATATACAGGGTGTCACTGTGTTATATACAGGGTGTAACTGTGATAGATACAGGATGTAACTGTGATATATACAGGGTGTCACTGTGATAGATACAGAGTGATACTGTGATATATACAGGGTGTCACTGTGATAGATACAAGATGTCACTGTGATATATACAGGGTGTCACTGTGATATATACATAGTGTCACTGTGTTATATACAGGGTGTCACTGTAATGTATACAGGGTGTCACTGTGATGGGCTCATATAAAATTGGTATTTCGATTTTAGGGTCATCAAATAAAATAACCCTAACCTACCTATTTTTGGGAGCCGTTTCGTTTTAGGGTCATCAAAAAAAAATTACCCTAACCTACCTACTTTTGGGAGCTGTTTCGTTTTTAGAGTGACACCCTGTATACATTACAGTGACACCCTGTATATAACACAGTGACACCCTGTATATATCACAGTGACACCCTGTATATCTCAATTAAACTGCTTACAGACATGTTTTCTCTGCTGACAGTGACATCCTGTATCTATCACAGTGACACCCTGTATATAACACAATGGCACCCTGTATATATCACAATGACATTCTGTATATATCACAGTAACATCCTGTATACATTACAGTGACACTCTGTATATAACACAGTAACACCCTGTATATATCACAGTGACAACCTGTATCTATCACAGTGACACCCTGTATACATTACAGTGACACCCTGTATATAACACAGTGACACCCTGTATATATCACAGTGACATCCTGTATCTATCACAGTGACACCCTGTATATAACACAGTGACACCCAGTATATATCACAGTGACACCCTGTATATCTCAATTAAACTCTCTGCTGACCAATTGTAAAATCTTGCTACCCAAGTAATTATTTTGCAGCTCGACTGTTTATTAGGCAGCCAAATGATTAAAAAAGCAGATTAATATTGGTTAAAATGTTAACCGTTTTTAAACTGTTTGCTGAACAAGAGTTGCCGCCCGATTTTATTTATTGCCAGCCAAATCTTTGTATGCTGCCCAAATGATTTAACTGCTTATTTTTTTTTGCGGATCAATTTTAATAACGGCTGACCAAAAATTTACTTTCCGTAGACAACTAGGGCGGTAATACAAAACAAGGCCGAGAGCAAAAGTTTGCGGCCCGAGCTGCAAGCGAGGGACGTAAATATGCGATCGAGGGCTTTCTTTATTACCTCCCGTGTTGTGTACATTATTTTATGTCTACACTTGGCCAGAAAGCGACTTTTTCCGTACGCGCAGCGTGCGGAAAAAGCTACTTTATGGCCAAGTGTGGCATAAAGAATTTTATTTTTTATAGGTAAATAGGCTATAGGTAACAAAAAGTAAATAAAAAAGTACATACGTATTATAGTTAGGTGTAAATAAAGTAGGTACGCTAAATTTACATTTCCACAACTAAAATTTACAACAACGTGAGATTGCCAATCCGCAGTCTATCCATAAATATTATAATAAAATATCTGTATTTTGAAGATTTTTTTCAAAAAAGTATAACCCTATACTTTGTGCAAAAAAATAGTTTTTGAAATTATTGTCTCATTGTTTGTCCGCATAACAAAAAAGTACCGAATCGATTTCTATGTAATTTGGTATACAGGCAATTATGACCCACATTAAAACATAGAATAGTTTTTATTCGACTACAGTGAAGCGAAAGAGACTTTTAACGTGTTTTACCTTCACGACCGAACTTGCGGGTTGGTCCAATGGAATATATCGTCGACCGTAGACTGAATTACGGTAAGGGACAGGCAAAACAATGTCCCTTACGCTAATTCAGCCTACGGTCGACGATATGTCACCGTAAAATTGCGAACACCATTAGTTTATAATTTATAATCAATCTCGTCATATTATAAACGGTCAGTAAATGTAAACTGTACCATTTTGTTTAAAATATAACGCATTAATTTTCGGTAGTTTATAATCTATCCATTGGAAACCGTCAAATTGAAAACCTTGCTCACTGATTGGTTGAATTATGTGCCCCGCGTCGCCATCTTTGGTCAGTTCTCGTAAGTCGTTAGGTATTCGTTAGTCATCGACTGGCAAAGGTAAATAAAGTGCACAGGGATTTGATGATTTCTATATTTTGACTTGTTTTCGTTTTTAAAGTAACGCGTTTAATAATAAAGCTATCCAAGCGTAAACCCAAATTATAGTGAGTGACGAAAAATTTTACGAAATCAGTGAAGCATTCAGTGATAAATAACTGTTAGGCATACTACACACTTTTTATCGACCGATAGTTTATTTAATCGGGCTGTTAATCAGTATGAACGAACATGTATGAGAATACGCACATTACACAGATTTGGCTTTTCTTTTATTTATCTCCTTTATTTGTTTCCCAGCTGTATGGATGTAGAACGACCCACCGCCAAAACAGACCAATCACGGACAGTTTACAATTTTACGGGTGATAAAATCCGACGGATTGTAAACTCTTGTCGGTAAGTGCAAGGTCGTTCACAATTTGACGGTTTTTGATGGATAGATTATAAACTACCGAAATGTAATACGTAAATATATTGTAAGTTTGCAATGTAATTTTCTTTTGGTGTGCAATAAAGTATGATTGTATTGTATTGTATTGTAAGCAATAGGTATAGTACAGTTTACAATTTATCGATAGTTTATAATCTGACGAGTTAGATTATAAATTGACGGTGTTCGCAATTTTACGGTGACATATATATACCCTCCTAGGCGTTTTCAACCACAGCGACTACTTCAACTCCGGTGTTCGTTGCGCTCGTGCACTCTTGTGTGGCTTAGGTACTCGATCTTGGTACCGAAAACTCTTGCGCAGACCGCGCACGTAAGAACGCCATGGATATAGTAGTGTAGTAGCTGATTGCCGCAGGTGGTCTGGCTTTTAGCTTACCCCGTTTTACGTCCAATTCTAATTTTCGCCGAGGTTCAAATTTCGAAGTGTTCTCTTTTATAAAAGACCATCATCATTTCGGACTGTTGGCCGCCAGTTTTCCCCATCGATCGACCCTCCGCGCCATCCTTCCAAGGAATCACCTTTGTCTTTGAAATCGGTCACAAGTGGTTGCAGGTCATCTGCTAATTCCGCTTTTTTTTCTGACAGTACTTACTAGCCTTACTGACTGTTGTAAAAATCGGACCAGGTGGGAGCCGTGGCGTTCCCTGGGATCGAACCAGGTCGCTTGGCCCGGATCACCTTGAGCGAGTCGGACTAGGTGGGGGTCGAAGCGCCTGGGCTCGAACCAGGTAGTTTTTTCTGGACCACCTTGAAGTTTCGCTAATTGCTTAAAGTGAGCAATGGACCAGCGGGAAAGCAACGGCTGGAATGGTGATTCCGCTAGGAAACGTAGGTCGTCCACATACATAGTCGATCGTCTCAGTGGCCAGTGCGTACGAAACTTAAGTGCGGGCTCTGAATCTGGCCAGGTTGAAGAGATTACTGTCAGGGCGAAAACGGATACGGACTCCTTGCGGTGACTTCTGCAAAACTTCGCGAACAATGACTTCGAAGTACAGGGTAGAGAGCGCAGACGCCAAGACGCATTCTCGCTTCACCCCACAGGTAACGGGAAAGAAGTCTGACTCTTCACCGTCCACTACAACGCAACATCATCCCATATCATCATGCAGAAGTCTTAGGAGTCTTACGAGGGGGGAGGGTCCAAAAGTACTAAATATAGTAACAAGAACTAAATAACCATCTAGTTAGTAACTCTAAAATCTTACATATAAGTAAATGTGGCCTACTCGTTTAATAAATTTTCTGATATGAGCAAATTATAAAACTAATTACAGATGTTTGTAAGATTAGGAGCTCTTACAACCGAAATAAATAACGAAAGCTATCGATTAAGGATAATAACTCTAAACCCACGGGTTTCGCAACCCCTATCATTGTTTACGCGATGAAGTTAACTTAATAAAAGAGGATGACGGGAGGTTTGACGTGTCCAACTTTGTCACTGCGTACATGCTACTTACCCACTTTGTGGAGTCACATTAGTTGTGACGTAAGACGGCTGGCGTCTTTATTGCCCCTTTATGTGCTGAACTTTTACTTCTTGAAAATTTGCGCTATAAATTTTATGTGACATTGATGATGATTTGACTTCGGTGCGATTAAATGCCCCGCAACATTGTTAAGTTCTCGATTAATTATCGTAATCGTGTTCCGGTGGTGTTGACTTCGGCGACGGTCTGAACACGCGAAGTAGCATTCTGATATTGAATCGTGATATACTGAAGAGTTTATTTTTTTATGATTTATCTTTGATGTTTGGAGAATTGTTCACCAACAATATCATGTTAACCAAAGAATTTTATATTTACCTATTGCTCTTGAAGTTTTTTGTGAAAATTCCAAGTTTATGCTCATGTCGTCGTTTTATATGACATATTATTATGTTTTACTTTTCTAAACTCTATACCTAACTACTGATTCCTTCCGAAACAAATAAGTGATCACTTTTAACAACCGAAGAGAAAAAAAATGATTTAAAAATTTACTTCAAAATTTAATTGACAGAATTGTCAGCAATCGCTCGTTTTCATTATTACACCACCAGTAACGTAAACTCCAAAAATCTTAGTAAATTTCATTGGCAAACGCGCCGCTAAACAAACGAACCCATACCTAAGCCTACTAAAGTCGCGTTCGCGCCTTTGCGATTAACATTCCATCAAAAAAACCTATGTGTGCAGGCGCTAACACTTCGCTAGCACATCCTCGTATTTCCCACCGGCCTTTCCTGGTGTTTACAGGGTGTGCGGAGCGGTCGGACGCGCCGGCACAACGGCCGACCTACTTGCGTGGCGGACCGCGGCCCGGCGCAGCGCGCTTTGTTCGCGACCACGGCGAAAACTACTGTCGGCGATGCACGGGCTTCTGTTTCAATGCGACGTGAGCTTTATATTGAACATTAAAGGGTATAACCGTGTTTGTATGGGGGATTGGCCCCAGACGACAAATTGATTGTCGTTTTGCTGATGTATTTTCCCAAGCATAAAATGCTATTTATTTCACCAAATATTGAGCCTAAAGTGCCACAGGTTTCCGAGGAAATAAAAAAAAATGAAAATCGGTTGAGAGTTACGCGTTAGATAAAGAGGTAGGAAAAATATTAACTTTGGTGCTTAACCGTGTTCATGTGAAATGAAATACTGAGATCTTTGAGACATTAGTGATATTAGTGAATAGACGATCGTGTTGCGCCATCAACATTACGATTTGGGGACACGCTGTACCTACATTCTGCGGCCAGCATAGCCAGATGTATCAAGTAAATCAATTACTTACGTTTTGTATTTGATTCATTTTAGTGAAGTGCCTTCCAAATTCCCATAAATCCACGCCAAATTTCAACGCCCAATTTTTGACTCTGAAACAAAAAATATATGCCATAGTAAAACTGATACACAATTACAATTGAACTGGAGCTTCACCGATAAAGGTGTTTTATTGCAAAAAGTCAACCCTCCCGAAGCTTTGAAATGTGATATCAATTATCCATATAACGGGCAAAAGGATGTGAGGAAGCGATACGAAGGCCCTAAAGGAATCTTTTAAACATTTCTCATAATTCTGTCACGGGGAAGTAAATGTGATTGGGGGAAGCAGGTTAAGCATTTTTTCCGGTTCGGTGGGCACCCCTTATTTCATCTATACGCTCTGAGGTACGCCTGGCAAATATAAATGTATAGCCATCATTGTGATAGGATGAGTCCAAATTTAATTAACGTTTCAAATGATAGGCCGGGGTCCCGCGATTGAAAATGTTTTTCATTAATTTTCACTGTCTTACTCGGTTCTTTATGAATTTTATTAAACGCGTATGCAATTCAATGGTGTTAGATTTTAACATGTACATTAATAAAAGGTAAAAAGTACGTTGTACATTGATAGAGGTAACTGCTTGGTTCGTTTGTTCATTCCTACGTAACGTGAAGTGAAACGATGAAATATTACAAAAGTCAACATGGCAATGCAAATAGCGGTCGGTGGCGGTGAAACTTCGGGGTGAAACACATTCATTTAACCTGACTTTTAACAAAGAGTACCTTGCACATTGTCACAGGCCATTTTCATAAAAGAGCATTTCTCAAAAAGCTTGTACATATATAACTTTGTATGGACGCGTTAACTGTCACAAACTTCGTAAACTTTCCCATTTTTTTACCAATTTATATTAATGATAAACGAATATTTTACCCTAATTATCCAAATAAATTAACAACTAAATCAAAAATAGGAATCAATTAAGGACCTGTTAATTGATGTACAAAGTTTTTGAGAAGTGTACAAAAGTAGGTTTTACCTATACACCTTGGGTACGAGTTACCCGACAAACTTTAACCACGTATTCCTGATGGTATACAAGTAAATAACGTTATATCAACACAGGTCGAATTTTGTCATTTTACATTAATAGTCTTATGGAACACAATAAATCAGTAAATTCAGTCCCTCGCTATAAACATGTCCTTATTACTGGAGGAAAAGTTATCAAAAAAAAAAAGCTAAAATGGAAACGAAAGGTAAATTTTTTTGCCTCGTAGTCGCTTACCATCAAATACTGCGAAGGTTAATTGCTGCTTAGTTAAAGGATTTTAAAAAAATTGTAAAACTATCTTAGTCACTTTTATTAGGGCTTGTTACACACTTGGGAGTTTTCATTTAAAAAAGAACGAATATCTCTGAAAGTAAGCGTTTTTCGACTATACATCACATAACTTTTTTTACTCCTAATAGTTGTTAGAATCTATAGTTAAAGTTTGTCGGGTTACTCGTACTCACGGTGTATAGTGTAAAATGCGTCAACTACTGTTTAGAAAAGTAACTTAGGGGGGCGGGTGAAGTGGTTACTACAACAGTTAACGATTTTTTTTTTTTAAGAAATAGGGGGCCCGTCTGCTCGTTAGGGGTCGCCTGATGGTAAGCAATCACCGTCGCCCATAGACACCTGCAATACCAAAAGAGTCACAGGTGCGTTATTTAATTTTACACAGCTCGCTAACGATGTTAATTAATTTTAAATATGTTCAGATAAAATATCTTGAAAAAATACAAAGTTGGCAGTTTTAATATTTGGGCATCTCGGAGTGATCTTACATTCGTTCAAGTATAAGTTAATAAAATGCTATTCTTATTAGATTCTGACATTTGATTCGACGACTGATTAAAGTTTATTATAATTCCGTAAAAGTCATTAAAACTTAATTTAGGTATCGATTAATACTGCATTTCATAAATAATTAAATAACTTGACATAACAACTAAAGTCGATATTGTTACTTAAGACCAAGTAAGAATATCGACGGTTTTGGATATAATATTAAGTATACGTACTTGAATGCAAGAAAGAAACAACAATAAGATATGGATAATTTATTCACCAATTCCAGTGTGATGTTAAAAGTACCTAATGGTATCGGTATTAATAAATAATAAATAAATAAATATTAGGGGACAATCTTACATAAATCGAACTAGTCCCATAGTAAGTACAATAAGGCTTGTGTTATGAATAATAGACGACGATTATATTTAATAGATACAAATACTTAAATACATAGAAAACATCCAAGACTCAGAAAGCAATATCATCACACAAATAATATTTGCTCTTACCGGGATTCGAACCCGGGACCGTCAGCTTCGTAGGCAGAGTCACTAACCACTAGGCTAAACTGGTCGTCAAATTTTTATCGGTATTCATTCTTATTCTTACATTGATTTTTTTACACATTTTTATCTACACACAGATCATAAACCCTCTTTAACGCGTTCTAAAACCCCAAACAACAACCAACATAAAGATAAACTGTTTTGTTAGAACAAGTATCTAATCTGTGAAAATGTTATTATTGTTTCATAATAACATCGAATTCGATGTCAGTATGACATTCAAATTGAAAACATCTGTGAAAACGAAGCAATTTGATTTGACTTCAATTCTTTAATAACAGTCAAAATGACGTATTATTGGAAATGAAATGTTAAATGCAAAGAATTTTGATAATTGTCGTACGTTACTTGATATCGAACGATGTGATAGTTGAAGCTGACTCTAGTTTGTCTCTGAATTTAAATATAAAAAAAAACGGACAAGTGCGAGTTAGACTCGCGTGGAGAGGGTTCCGTACGTTCAAAACAATATACCAAAATTATACTTTACTGCACAGACTTCTTATAGTTTTTTCTGTAATCTATAGGTGCAGGACTATTTTCCAATTTTTTTTCAAAATTCTAGGTCCAATAGTTTCGGAGATACGGGGGAATGGTCAATTTTTGCCTATTTTCTTAAATAACTTGAAAACTATTAATATAAAAATTATAAAAAAAGTCATTTGAGATTCACATAGTGAGCTCTTTCATTTAATGTGTCACACGATATAGTTTGCTAACTTTTTTTATAGTTGACCCCCCAAAAGTGACCCTCATGATTAAAATTCATATATTTCCGTGACACGTCCGTGTTTGGGTCATTAACCTTAATATATGTACCAAATTTCAACTCAATCGGTTCAGTACTTTCGGAGCAAATTGGCTCTGGCAGACTGACAGACACACAAGTGATCCTATAAGGGTTCCGTTTTTTCCTTTTGAGGTACGGAACTCTAAAAACTACGGTTGCGTGACATGTGTGAAAAAAATTGTCAACGTATCGCATCCATTGGCGGCAGTGCATTCCCTCGTTTGTTATAACCACTCACAATTGCTATTATTGTGCACGAACCAATGGAAATCTACGCTCGACTACGAATTATCAGCAACCTGGTGGACATCCTGACGACCCCTTTCCTTTAACGCCAATATGTATTTAATTTATGGGTACGTAATGTTTGCTATAACTTTTCGTCTAACCTTAAATACCTCCATTCCGAGAGATTATTTTGACAATATCTACAATACAAATTTGTAACGAAAAAGTTACTTTTCATTAATTAATAATCCCTGTTTTCTTTTTAATTTAAAACAAGATACAACAATACAAACATCTATTATAATAGCTCAGAATGACCAAATTGTCAGAACTTCTTCCTTTAAGAATTCCCTATTTGAAATTTCAAGTGGTTCCACAATGTCCTCATTAGCAATCACGGAATGTTTCGCGGCATTGTTCGTGAGAGTTCGGCCGTCACCGACAGGAGTTCGGAATTTAAAATAATTTAAAATGTTTCGGTTGGACGTCAGGTGCGCGCAAGCGGCTGTCTCGGTGCCACTGCCACGCCTAAATGGAAACATTTCAAAGAACCTTTAAGATTGTTATGACTGGATCTGGGTGCCGAATTTGAGGTAGATGCCTATGTTAGATTTAAGGTAATAAGCTCTCATTTTTAACCGGCTTTCAAAAGAAGGACGGTTCTCTATTCGTCTGTATGTTTTTTTTTTGTGTGTTTGTTACCCGTTTACTCGAAGACGGCTGGATCGATTTGGAAAACTCTTTTTTTTTTTGAAAGTGTATACTTTCGAGGTGGTCCCTTTGCAACCAAATCGGGATCTGATGATGGAATCTTGGAGACATCGAGGGAACTCTTTAAATATTATACACACACATATGGTGATTTGGGTATTTTTTATACCTAGGGTCTCATTCATTACTTATTGAATAGCTTCAGTTGACGTAACATCCAGTGTTAACCGGTTTCCGCAAAGAAAAACGGTATTCAATTTATACGTTTGTTACGAGATTACTCGAAGATGGCTAGAAATTCTTTTTTGTTTGGAAGGGTACACCTCTGAGGTTGTCTCATTGCAACCAAATTTTATAGGCGATTTGGTTATTTTAGATAGAGTCTCGACAATTCTTATCGAAATTAGTTTATTGAAAGCCGGTTGTTTTAAAATTTTTAATTTTGTGGTTATTTTATACATATTAAGAAGTAACAACGGACCTTGTTAATTGTTTGTGGTGTGAAACATTGTTATGTACAGTCAGCGTCAAATGGTCTGTAGCATCCAGAGCGCCATATATATTGTAACATGTCTTTATTACCGTACGCACAAAGGCGTGTTACGATATATATGGTGCTTTGGATGCTACTATTTGACGCTGACTTCACATCAAGCCTTAACGTAGAAGATCCAACATCTGAACTGTCCAGCAATTAAGTCCAGTGCTACCTGATAACTAAGGGGTTCAATGTGTAGCTTTCTTGGGCAGCAAATGGCCTATTCTCTCTTGCAAGCGAAGTGAATAGGTGTGAGAAACATCCGTTGAAGAAGCAAAGAGTCACGCAAAGGAGCACTTTTCGCTTCATGCCGTAATACGTTGTATAGAAGAGATCACTCTTTAGCGATAAGTCCATCTATTGTTATATTTTTAAATAAGTTTGCATTGTTTTTCTTTATTGCGTAAAATAATTATTGTGTTATATAGTTATGTGACTTCGTGACTAAAAGTTAAAAAAAAACTACAGAAGCATAATTTATCTATGGGAATACCTCTAAGTATTGCCAATTTGCAACAGAGATTAAAATAAATAACATTTATGGAGGCGTTTTTACGAGTCAACAAGCAATAATTAGCAGAGTAAGTGGGCGTGCATCGAGTGGGCAGTAAACGTAGGTATTTGTGTATCGAAACAATAACCATGCCGCCCACGCGAGCTGATGTAGTACTATTTAAGTTGTAATTCTAACTCGTAACGGGTGGTTAATATTCTGAAGTTACGAGGTGTTTGATCATTAATTACGTGTACAAACAACATTGCACGTAAATAACGTTCTAGATCATGGAAAGTATCACAAAAATAATGCTAAGAGCCTGTGGTGAATAGCGATTAGTAGCATTTTTCTTTTGTTGTCTGTTTGATATTTGCGCAAGCGATTTGGGAAAAATACCATTTGTTAGTGAAATCTCTCGGAAAATGCAAAAATTCACATTGGGTTTCCGACAATTCTCTCATTATATTTTCTGTAAATTTTACGAATAATTGCAATCAATACATTCAACTATGCAATGCCACAAATATGGAAGCCTCGGTAGCAGCTACATATTTGAGGCGTTTGGGGTCGATATCTATCGGCGCGTCTAGTGGACGCCACTGGTGACCAGAAGGCTGGCTAGTATTTCGTACAGCGAATCAGCATTGCCATCCAACGTGGCAATGCGGCCAGCCTTCTGGGCACACTCCTGTCTGGCAGCGATTAAAAACAAATTTATTATCTTTAAAATTAGTCTTAGTTCCTATTTCAATTTTATTGTTTACTATGCAATTAATTTAATTCAGTAATTTACTGGTTTGACTTCTAAAACCAAATTCTACATTTACAGCTTGAGGCGAAGCCGTCTCACCAAAAATCTAAACTAGGCGATCATTCACTAAATAGCGACGTTATCTTTAGGTAGCTTTATTCGGTTTAGTTTATTACAACACTTGTGTATTTCCTGCATCCGAAACTTTCGGGGTGATCAAGCTTTATCCGCCCTAGTCCTTGTACCACTAGTCGGCCCCTTCTCCGCTCTACATTGGCATCAGTATATAGCGCAATAGCAAAAATGCCACGATCACCCGTAGCCGTCCTAGGCCGTATAGCAACCATCTGCTCACCTAAAAACCTAATGTAATGGCAATGTTTATTGCAAATAAAGATTCTATTCTAATTTACACCGTGTTTTTATTTATATTTATGATATTCATAATCTTAATTTAATCACCAAGCAGTATAAATGAGCTGTCATAATTCCAACACTGTCATAGATGACACTAACTTTTGACAAACTCAAAAGTGTCGTTTAAAATGGTCATCAACTCAATATTAATTTATTTTGTATGAAAAGTAAAAAAAAATTCTGTTGACGTACGAAGCAACGTGTCGAATTGAACGGAAATAAAAAAAACACTGTGTATACTAATATAGTGCCAAAAATGCAACGATTAGCCGCCCTTTATAACTGCCCATCTTATGGCAAATCTACCTCTGGAAACTTCCGAAGATATGTACTGTATTTTCGTTTCGTCAGCAACAGTATGATTGTATGCAATGTTTATGTTTATGTTGGTTTTGGTGTAATCGGTTTAGAGCCGGATCGCAGGCTGTACGTAACCCGATTTGCGTTCCACCTGAATTCCTACGGGCTCGGTGTCTCGGCGAAATTAAAACTAAACTTTAAAGATACGGCCCAGCTAACTAAGCCGGGTCAGGAACATCAGCCAAATGATTGTCGAGGATAGTTGATGTGTTGAGGATTATGAAATTAATGATTATTAAAATAAACAATGCTCACCCCAATCACCTAGAGTAGCCACCTAGAGAAATTGGTGAGTTTCTTCCGGCGCTTCTTTTCACCAGAATGTCATTTGCTGAAGCGCCAAAAGAATCAGACGTGTGAAAGAGCCCTTGAGGCCTACTTGCAGAAATAAATTATTTCATTTCAATAAGAAAGTATTATTACAACTTTAACTCCTTTAACAAGGAATGAAAATCGTATAGAAATCTCATCGTGCCTATGAGTTATGACTTGTCGTAATATATGGATCGATCAGGTACTTGAGTCGAAGCATGCAGGTACTTGCATCTAGTGTTTACAAAATGCTTAATGCAACACAGTGTCGAGGTGTTTGCATGTCATTAAGATGGCGGGCAGAATGTGCAAGCATTTAGTAATGTGCTATTCCTGGCAATACCTATTCCCGATTTGTACGGGGAATATTCCCATCTGAGAATATTATTATAACTTGGGAATCAATTTATATTTATTTTATTACCGAGCGGTACCAGATTAGTACCGGCACTCATGTCTGTCATTTAATTAACCGATCCTTCTTCGGTGAAATTTGTCTCTAACCTTGTTGAGACTATGTTTCTTTATTGCACTAAACTGTAGCTATGATTTAGTTCTCTCGATTTTATCCAAGATCTTCGATTTACTCGTTACTAGTTAATGCATGCGATAACAATATAACTCGTTCATTTACTACTTATTATCATGCAACTTAGTCGTGACTCTTTGCTCCAGATTTGTCTATTTAAATTTGTTGGTTTGTTTTACGTTTGTGTCTCCTTCACATGCAATGCCAAAATAACCGCAGCCAAAGATAGCTTTCATAGTTAATCAGGGCTCGAAACCGGTATTTTGCAAAAACCCCGAAATAGCCAAATATTTTTAATTATTTTATGCTTTTTATGTAGAGCTCAGTAATGTATTTAAGTCACGATTTCGTATTATTAGATTGACTGGTTAAAGAATGAAATAATAAACCAAAGAACGATAAGAACGGAAAGAATACCGGTATTTTTGTATGGAGCAAATAACGGTTTCCGAGCCCTGGTTAATAAGGACGTCAGCCGTTAATAAATATAGAGCAAGCCTGCTGAAGTTAGTTCATTAAAGATAGCAGAGGAACGATGATATCTCGGATGCACCGAGTCGATAACGGTTGTTTTATTAATCAGTGTCGGCGAGCTAGCAGACGGGGCGTCAGACGCGCTGCGCCCTTACGTAAGTCAGCCTCCGTAGTACGCGGACCTCCCCGCGCTCCCGACGACCCCTTAAAACCCCTCCCGCCCTCCCCTCGCCCCGCCTCTCCAGCTAGATCAATACCGAAGCCGGCGCCTTTGACATGTGACCCGCGTGCCGCTCGGCAAATATTTACGTTGTGGAAACAGATCATAAGTTCTACAGTTCTACTCGACTGTTTGTGCGGCCCGCGTTCGCGGACGCGCGATAAAAACGAATTTAATTGACAATCATTTGTTTTATGACTCAATTAATTTTGCTATTGCTTTTTATGAGCGTAAGCCAAGTCCCTACTTGTAAATGATAAAAACTAACGAATAATATCTGCAAATTTTTAGGTAAAACTAAGCTGTACTTGTACATATGTACCAGGCGCACACAGCGTGTGGGATTCTGAGAGGTGGTGTTACTTAAGAAGCGAGTGATACTGATGTCGGAGGCGTCTCGTCTAGTTGTAATTAACGGCCTCGGGAGTCGTTTAAGTGCTCCAGTCTATCGCGGCCCGCTATTTATGAGTCCACTTATAAACACGTTGCATGCTGACTGGCTGGTGATCTGTCTTTAATTCATCGCTTTATGACTTTGCTGTGTAAATTTTAGTCATCTGAATTAGAGTCTAGGAATTTAGAAACGCGATCTACGATAGTATTAGGATAATTTATGAATTAGGTTGATAAAACTTAAATAAAAATAGTTGTACGTGTCAACATAATTAGTACAAAAAAATATGTTTCTTCATCTCATAGGCTGAAATGCTTTTAAAACATTAGTGATTTATCCTTATTACCTGACGATATCGATTAAAAGAATATATACATTTATATTCTTACTGATACTCGAATGCATACTGTGCCTGAGAAATTGATTCAATAAACAAAATAATAAAATAAATTACTATATGTCTTGACATTTCAATTAAATTTCCGGATTTCTCAACGTAAAATTAAATCAGAGCCTATATAGACAAGTTAGATTGTTGTCAGCTTGCTCAACATATCAATGTGCATATCGGCATACTATATTTCTAAAATTGCAACTCCGATATATCCCAGTCCAGGCGCAATACGATTATCGGCACTACAATACCCCATTCACAAACTTCGGCCAGCTTAAATTTTAATATCAGATATTGGAATCTCAAAAGTAATTTCTTTTAGATTTAATATTAAAGTAAGCAAATTAATCTGTCTATATTTATCTTAGTCTGGTTAAATATTAAAATATCTACAAGATTAGACGTCTGATGTGCCCAGTCAAGTAGAGGTCTTAGCTCGCAGGTCAGCGACCTTTCCGTGGAAGTTTCCCAGGATCCTTCATACGAGGTAATCCGTCGGGCGTCCCTGCCCCTGTATTTGTATAAAAGGGAGTACCTATATTCGGTTATGTTTCAGCTTCACATACGACTTTTTTTAGATGAAAACGGTAGCCTGAGTCATGCCGTTCCCCTCCGTTAGCACAGATAACAAGGACTTTAAAAAAATGTGTTCCTTCACGACACTTGCCCAAGAAAATGTACGTCGGTACACGTTTGTGAGTTTCTAGCTTAAGCTTTCTTTTTAACATTATGGTAAACATTTTGTAGCCGACTTAAGATGCCGTACGACGGAAGCTCAATATGTTTTGCAATAATGCATAATAGGCTTCATACAATAGTGAAAAGTAAAGTTCAAGACATTAATAATGATCATCTCAAGAACCTTATTTCATTCACAGCCCATATTCTTTATGTCACTTTTGGTAATATTTGGTGACTCATGAGTCATGATCATGATACAACCAGTGTGCGTGATTGTATCGAATACTGGTTGAAATCGTTCAAGAATTGCACGAAACTTACTTTCTCATTAATCGGTGGGTGATTAATTAATCATTTAAAACTCAAAATCACTACAGGCAAAGCTGAATAGCGGACCTACAGCGGAGTTATGGCGCATGCTACAAGAGTACGTAGCACTGCTACGACGCTACGACGGTGCTACGCGCCTGTTTTTTATTATTACACCGAATTTCAAGTCGATCCGACCACTTGAGTAAAAAGCGTTATCCACGATTTATACAGACACATCTAAGATGATATTTTAAACATTAAAGATTGTGTTGAAATTTGGTACATATATTAAGGTTAACGGAATAACAGTGTCACGGAAATATATGAATTTTAATCACTTTTGGGGATCAGGAAAAATAGCTAATTATATCGTGTGACATATTAAATGAAAGGGCTCACTATGAGAATCTCAAATATATTTTTTTATAATTTTTATATTCATAGTTTTCAAGTTATTTAAGAAAATAGGCAAAAATTTAATTTGATTGTAATTTGTGGCTGTTACAGTAATCCAAGTGTAGCAGTTATAAATATATATTTGTTCCTCATAAATAGTAGAATCGATTTACATTAGAAACAAAATTTAGGACACAAGCCTATTATTTTATTAAGCTTTTCGCGACTTTGTCATTTCACGGAGATAAAATGTAACAAACTATAAAATTAACCACAATTCAAACATAATTGATGCCGTGGGAGCAAGCAATGTTGTATTTATGTTTGTATGGAAAGCCGATCGACTCGAATCACCATAAGTTGGTTGTAAGGTAAACCTCCTAGTGCTCGACACGCTAATGCCCAATAGTCGACCCCCTGCTGTGACCTCAATTGCTAATGACTTAACCATTAAGATGGCAACTACTGGGACAGTATCGAGCACTCGGACGTCTACCTTATGCCAATCTGTCTTAACAAAATACAAATTCGAATAATCGTATTTCCATTGATCGCCTATAAATGGTCACGCACTGATCAAACAGACTTTATAGTCTGCTCTAAAATAAACTTTTAGTTGACCTTTAATCCTGCGATTAAATGGGTGATGTAGAGGATCATCGTCAGATACAGCTGATGCTTAAAATTTGTGGGGGAGGCTATATGCTTCCCACGCAGGCTTGTGTAGGAAGATTGGCTATGGAACGAATGGGGCAATTAGCGGTTTCAGGCTATATTCAACACGTAACAATGTCATGTCGCTATTAGATTTCAAAATTGCATCTAGTTAGACTTTACTTGTTTTATTTAATTGTTTTATTACGGGGGATAACGTTAAGGCATTTCGAAAGAAGGCCAAAAAAGGAAGATTAATTCGGCCATTCTCACGAAGTATGACTGCGTCTAATTACCACGTCTCCATACATTTAGTATGACAACAGCGTCGCGGTAATTCGGTGACCGCAGACATACTTCGTGAGAATGGCCGAATTGTTCTTTTCTATAACAAATAACAGGGCGCCCGGTGTGATTTCTATATACTGTCGTATAAAGCGTAAAGCAATTCCATTAAAGGTCATATAAGGTCTAGTCATTGTCATTAGCAATTGTATATTTTAAGATACTTCTTTTAGTATTTTTTCTAACTAATTATTATTATATACCGGCATTTGAGCTAATCTACCCGTACCCGCTTTTAACTTTTATAACAAATATAATAAATTTGCATATTGGATAACTAAATAGGGTAAATAACTTATAAAAAAACTGTTTATTCCGTAAGTTGGATTATTATGGCTATGTTCCATATTAGATGTTATGTGCCAACTTATTGGTTTAAATACTTTAGTTAGATATTAAATAAGTAGTCTATAGAATTACGTTCTGTTTACTGTTTTGCATGCTACCACTCAACGCTCAACTACAAAAATGTACTTAGAATAAGTTTATCTCATAAAGTGAAATGTAATATTTCTTTTGAGAAATTAAATAGTCTTAAACCTCATATACCTACAACCGACAGGTAATATGGCTTAAAGATTCCTGGCTGGAATAACAATTTGGAAGATACAGCAGGAGTCGGCCCCACACAAAACGGACTTACGGCCTGGTTAAAGTCGTGGAAGCCAATAGAGACAAAAAGTGTGCGACAGGCTAATTTCAGACACGTGCAATGTAAAAATAAATAATTGCATTGCATTGGGGTGAGAAGCCTGTATAGGTTTCTCATAGATGGCGTTTAGGTTAATTCCTATTAAAACAGAAAAAGATACGGAAGTCAAGGTAGATAGCAGAATTGAGGGCGTTTTCTGAGTGTACGGTGGACGAATGGTTGAGTCACTGGGCCGGAAATCCAGAGGTACCGGGTTCGATTCTCGGTCTGTACACAGGCGAGTGCCATTTAGTTTTTCTGTGTACTTTGATTTCCTGTATCTATATATGTAACATAAAGAGTGTGGTGTAAATTGCCCACATTAAAACCAATGAAGAGACAAAATGTTTCCTTCATAAATATATAAAGTAAAAATAAATAAGTCAACCATTTAAAAATTAAGCTTTTCAGTTGTGACCCTATTTAGCTCTGAGCTAAGGTCAAATGTCAGAGTTCACAAACACTTGAATGGAGAAAATGTCCGTGAATGAAGATATGGCGAAATGGCTCTCAAATAAGTGGCCACACTCATTTAAAAATACATATATACAGAATTGGTCAGATAAAATCGACTTCTATAAAAAGGTCAAAGGCAGTTAATAAATGGGATGTAAAAAGTCAGGCACATTCGTACTAATGTAATAGGGTACACCCGGAAAAACGTAAGGAGACAATAATAGCGTGACATTTTCCAGAACCAATTATATTAAATGAATTAGGAATCACAGTTTTGTGAAAATATGTTGTCTTTCTGAAAACAATTATCCCATATATTGTAGAAATGTAAAATACTACGAGGATACTGTCTCCAATGAAGGAGCTCGGGGAATAGGGTATATTGAAACAAAATTAGCTTTCCTAAAATGGTGCATTATAGCACTTTGTAGACAAGTAGGTATAAGTTACTGCAATGTTATTTATCATGGCTTCTCTGCACGTAATTGTGTGGCTCAAGAAATTGCAAAAGCAACTATGCAAAACATATGCAAAAAGTGTGCTATCTTTTTTCACGTCCTTCTAGACCATAATTAAAAATACTATGCATTACAAATACACTTTGCAATTAAGTTCTCGTTTGAGGAATCCTTTTCTTGTTCGTTTGCGCTCGTTGGCTCGGTATCTCGCACCCTCTTTCGCGAATTATTGTACTGCAATTATCTTTTATTCGCCGCCTTTTATTTTGCGTTCCCCGGCAAGTGTTTTCGTGAGGCTCGCGGGGCTAATAAGGAAGTTTTTTCTCTC
This sequence comes from Eudemis profundana, assembly GCA_947034925.1. Taxonomy (NCBI): domain Eukaryota; kingdom Metazoa; phylum Arthropoda; class Insecta; order Lepidoptera; family Tortricidae; genus Eudemis; species Eudemis profundana. The sequence continues at coordinate 18,842,070 of OX344798.1, forward strand.
ATCGTCGGTTAGCCGAACAGAACAGTCATTTATCACGGATTGATCCATCCGCGGAACTCTCAACTGTCACTTGTGAACTTTTTCGTTTAGCAAATCGCGGCGTTCAGACGCCGTCACGTCATTACCGAAATTCATCTTCCCGGGGGTACGGGGTGAGGGGACCTGTAATTGGCTGTCAGTAAGCTGCTTAGCGGGGCGGACGGAGTCTGCCGGCGCCATGGGGGCACCGTCGATTGTTCGACGGCACCATAAAGGCGACAATTAATCGTGTCGCACAACACGCGGCTAGTCACGCCATTGTTTCAATGCTACTGACAACGTAAACACACGTCAAACATATGTACACATGAAACATAAATAAAACACAGTGTTTTATCATGTCGATCGCGGCAGCGATGAAATTGTGTCACGTTTTTCGGTTAATGTCTTACTTTAAAAATATGTATTCGTATTTGGACTTAAAGTTTCTTAAGAAGTTAGGTGGAGTCTTAGATCGCTTTCTATGTGAACACACGGAGCAAAGTTGGGTCACCCACGTATTTAAACGACGCTGGTGACAGAAGTGTTTCCAATTCAGTCGCTTTGTTCCTTTCCTCATCGATTTGATGGGTATCATCTGTTTTATTTCCCTCCCAGTCTGCAAGAGCCTTAAGTATATGAATTAGTGGTGTGAGGAATATTATACTGTTTTTCCTTCTTCGTTAAACTGCTTTTACAAATTTTTAAAAGGAAAAAATATATAGTTATCGTTTTATTAACAGACCTTAAGCAATATGATGATGCGCATCATAGTTTTTCTGGTACATAGTGCAAGAAAATCAGGTATGTTCTTCCCGAAACTGATATTGGTGACCTATTTTGACCTCAGGCAAGAAGCTTGATACACCCGAATAAACAAATGACATGTTAAAACAAATAAATTCGCGGGCCGGTTATTTATTTCATAATTGATCAAACATATTCTTAAATAAAACAAATAAATAAAATAAAATAAATATTTTCGGGACAATTTACACAAATCGGCCTAGTCCCAAACTAAGCAATGCTAGTATTATGGGTACTAGACGATATTACCTACATACTTATATATAGATAAATATATACTTAAATAGGTAGAAAACACCCAAGATTCAGGAACAAATACTTGTGCTCATCACACAACTATTTGCCCTTACCAGGATTTGAACCCGGGACCTCTAGTTTCGTAGGCGGTATCACTCCCACTGAACCGGCTGAACGTGTCGTCGTGTGTAATTATGGAACTTTTTAATCAATGGCAAGATTAACGGGTCAGATTTCGGGAAGAACATACCTGGTTTTCTTGTACCATGCTCTGGAACATTCGGTCCGAAACTGCAATTTATGTCATAGACTAGACGTTTTAATCCATCGAACTGATCACGGTTCCGTCTAGTAACAGTAGTGACGGACGTTATTGTGATGATTGTTGTAATAGTGTTGTCAAATTACGCAGTAAACACTCCGTAATTTGTTGTGCCTCGTGCTCCTACAAATATGTTCGTTAATTGAGACTAGCTGCTGAGCCTCAATCGAATTTACTGTACAAACTATTGCATGTATATACACTTTTTATTGGTAATGTGAGTGAGTTTGTTAGTAAGAAGTGTAAGTGTAGTAAATGTGTTTTTCGTTTATTTTCTGGAACATGTTATGTCACTACCATGACTTTCGGATAAAAGGATAGGTAAATACAATGAAAAATGGTCCCGTATGTCGACGGGCAATTCGCCTGTTGGCTCGATTTTTTTCCTGTCGTAAATTGATTCTACTATTTGTGAGGAACAAATATCTATATGACACCTAATACATTTGTATAAGTATAACAGCCACAAATTGTAATCAAAAGTAGCAGATCGCACTGAGCATTGAAAACGCTCTATACAAAACGTGAGTGGTGGCGGCGCACTTTAATAGTATTTTATGCAACAGTTGTATAAATGGGTTAAAAAAATGCGAAATGCGGCGAGTATCGCAAATAGAGACGCAATGAGCGTTTTTTGACTTAATTATACAACGTTGCATACAATACTTTTTCTACGACTAGATTTAATATATAAAATACAAAATTAAAAGCATAACCTGCAAATAAGGCAAATATGACGTATGGCTGACAGTATGTGTCTATGGTAAACTTTTTTTTTTATTACTGACTGACGTGACGTGACTATATTAAAAATACTTTTTTTATGTTGGCATCAATGAATTTAGTTCGGAAAGTTTTGTTTTTACCCGACTGCGGCGAAGCCCAAAGGAGGGTTATGTGTTTGACCTGTATGTATGTATGTATGTCCGTTCCTGTGTCCGCTCGCAACTACTCAACGGCACATCCGATTTTGATAAATGATACATCATTAGATTTGTCTTGATGGTGCGAGTGTCACTGGGTATGAAGTTCGTTAAAATAAACAAAATGGCGGATTTTATGCAGTTTCAAAGTGCACCGCGATCGGGTTTTTTTTAGTAAAAATGTGGTTATTCTTAAAACCGTAGGAATTTAATTGTTTGTTAAGTTGGTAGTTGTGCATTTTTACCGCAAAGTTAAAATTGAGCGCTTAATCCTTGACCTAAGTTTAACCTAGATTTAGAAGTCTGTGGCTGCTAGCAATAACGTAAAGTGACTATAACGACACTAGTGCTGTTATGGGAAATAGAGTATAGACTTATATGAACTCATATTATGTATGTTCTTATATTAGTGTTCGTGACCAAGTAAAAGACAGATAACAGTACAGGAGTAGAAAAAAGTGCATAAAATCCGCCATTTTGTTTATTTTAACAAACGTCATACCCAGTGACACTCGTGTCATCATGACGAATCTAATGATGTATCATTTTTCAAAATTGGTTGTGCCGTTGAGTAGTTACGAGCGGACATAGGAACGGACGTACATACATACATACAGGTCAAACACATAACCCTCCTTTGGGCTTCGCCGCAGTCGGGTAAAAAATAGCATTTTGCCATTTTGAGCACGAAAAAGTGCGTTTAAGCACATAGTTGTCGTACATTTATTTTTTCAGTGTTATTTAAGCATTCCGAAATTAACTTTAATTTTTCTTTAAGACGATAAAAAAATATCGTTTTTTTTAAACTTTGTGGTCTCATAACTTTATATTTTTATACATTTTTGGTTTATTTCTTTTGTGTTATGATAATTTAGTATTTTCCAATCCATGTGACTATATTATGTTGTAAAATTCAACATTAGTCAACATCCGAATTGAACGCCTAGTAGTCCAACGAAAGATTAAAGGTACCATGCCACGAGAAAGATCACCTATGAGGTGGAATACATCGTCCAATAAAAGTAGACTTAATAACTATAATAAGTTTTGAAAACTTGCTACAAAATCGTGAATAAATAATACTAATTTTTACATAAGTGTTATTTCACCGGGCGTTGAACTTTCCGTGTACTTAATTGCAACCTCCAATTTTTATCGCGTGCCACTGAAGTTCCAGTCACACCTCCGACACTCTTTGCAGCTTTGAGCTCTATTAAGATTGCCTTCTGTGGATCTATACAAACGCAATTCGATTTTCTCATTTGAACTGAAATCTTGTGGTGTAAATTGCCCACATTAAAACCAATGAAGAGACAAAATGTTTCCTTCATAAATATATAAAGTAAAAATAAATAAGTCAACCATTTAAAAATTAAGCTTTTCAGTTGTGACCCTATTTAGCTCTGAGCTAAGGTCAAATGTCAGAGTTCACAAACACTTGAATGGAGAAAATGTCCGTGAATGAAGATATGGCGAAATGGCTCTCAAATAAGTGGCCACACTCATTTAAAAATACATATATACAGAATTGGTCAGATAAAATCGACTTCTATAAAAAGGTCAAAGGCAGTTAATAAATGGGATGTAAAAAGTCAGGCACATTCGTACTAATGTAATAGGGTACACCCGGAAAAACGTAAGGAGACAATAATAGCGTGACATTTTCCAGAACCAATTATATTAAATGAATTAGGAATCACAGTTTTGTGAAAATATGTTGTCTTTCTGAAAACAATTATCCCATATATTGTAGAAATGTAAAATACTACGAGGATACTGTCTCCAATGAAGGAGCTCGGGGAATAGGGTATATTGAAACAAAATTAGCTTTCCTAAAATGGTGCATTATAGCACTTTGTAGACAAGTAGGTATAAGTTACTGCAATGTTATTTATCATGGCTTCTCTGCACGTAATTGTGTGGCTCAAGAAATTGCAAAAGCAACTATGCAAAACATATGCAAAAAGTGTGCTATCTTTTTTCACGTCCTTCTAGACCATAATTAAAAATACTATGCATTACAAATACACTTTGCAATTAAGTTCTCGTTTGAGGAATCCTTTTCTTGTTCGTTTGCGCTCGTTGGCTCGGTATCTCGCACCCTCTTTCGCGAATTATTGTACTGCAATTATCTTTTATTCGCCGCCTTTTATTTTGCGTTCCCCGGCAAGTGTTTTCGTGAGGCTCGCGGGGCTAATAAGGAAGTTTTTTCTCTCATCGTCGGTTAGCCGAACAGAACAGTCATTTATCACGGATTGATCCATCCGCGGAACTCTCAACTGTCACTTGTGAACTTTTTCGTTTAGCAAATCGCGGCGTTCAGACGCCGTCACGTCATTACCGAAATTCATCTTCCCGGGGGTACGGGGTGAGGGGACCTGTAATTGGCTGTCAGTAAGCTGCTTAGCGGGGCGGACGGAGTCTGCCGGCGCCATGGGGGCACCGTCGATTGTTCGACGGCACCATAAAGGCGACAATTAATCGTGTTAAGTTGGTAGTTGTGCATTTTTACCGCAAAGTTAAAATTGAGCGCTTAATCCTTGACCTAAGTTTAACCTAGATTTAGAAGTCTGTGGCTGCTAGCAATAACGTAAAGTGACTATAACGACACTAGTGCTGTTATGGGAAATAGAGTATAGACTTATATGAACTCATATTATGTATGTTCTTATATTAGTGTTCGTGACCAAGTAAAAGACAGATAACAGTACAGGAGTAGAAAAAAGTGCATAAAATCCGCCATTTTGTTTATTTTAACAAACGTCATACCCAGTGACACTCGTGTCATCATGACGAATCTAATGATGTATCATTTTTCAAAATTGGTTGTGCCGTTGAGTAGTTACGAGCGGACATAGGAACGGACGTACATACATACATACAGGTCAAACACATAACCCTCCTTTGGGCTTCGCCGCAGTCGGGTAAAAAATAGCATTTTGCCATTTTGAGCACGAAAAAGTGCGTTTAAGCACATAGTTGTCGTACATTTATTTTTTCAGTGTTATTTAAGCATTCCGAAATTAACTTTAATTTTTCTTTAAGACGATAAAAAAATATCGTTTTTTTTAAACTTTGTGGTCTCATAACTTTATATTTTTATACATTTTTGGTTTATTTCTTTTGTGTTATGATAATTTAGTATTTTCCAATCCATGTGACTATATTATGTTGTAAAATTCAACATTAGTCAACATCCGAATTGAACGCCTAGTAGTCCAACGAAAGATTAAAGGTACCATGCCACGAGAAAGATCACCTATGAGGTGGAATACATCGTCCAATAAAAGTAGACTTAATAACTATAATAAGTTTTGAAAACTTGCTACAAAATCGTGAATAAATAATACTAATTTTTACATAAGTGTTATTTCACCGGGCGTTGAACTTTCCGTGTACTTAATTGCAACCTCCAATTTTTATCGCGTGCCACTGAAGTTCCAGTCACACCTCCGACACTCTTTGCAGCTTTGAGCTCTATTAAGATTGCCTTCTGTGGATCTATACAAACGCAATTCGATTTTCTCATTTGAACTGAAATCTTCAAGCGTAATACTTGAAGTTTTCAGTCAAGTTCGATACGAAGTAGATGGATGATTTACAAATACATTATATAGTAATGTACATAATGTTAATTTAAGAGACTAGATCTTGTTTTAATGCGTTCTCGAAAGCAACTCTATCCCAAACATCTCAATTTAAGAGTTTAAGGTTCTGTACGTCTGGTGCGTACAACTGGGGTATCCCAAAAAAAATAAGGTCTAGTTTTTATATTTTTATTCGATAAAGAAGGCTAATTTAAGAATCTAATTTTGTTGTTTTTGCAATTAACCAAGTAAATTAATTTATTTTATTTTTTAAAGAAATTTTCATTATGACGTCACTACATAATCGGTTTGTTTGAGACATGCCTTAAAGCTTTTGGATATGTCTGTAAAATGTCATTTATTGTGTTTTTTGCTTGGCAACACTTCGTTTTTTGTCAAATAAAATAACGTTGACATTGACAATTTCAACTATAGCAATGCTATGATAGCATAGACTATCCTAAAAGTGATGGGTCTAAAACGGACTTATAGCATAATCAATCCATTTTTTATAGTATATTACACAACTAGGGTGGTAATACAAAGAAAGGCCGAGATCGCAGAAGTTTGCGGCCCGAGCTGCAAGCGACGGACGTAAATATGCGATCGAGGGCTTTCTTTATTACCTCCCGTGTTGTGTACATCATTTTATAAATACGAGGGCGTATTATGGAAGACTGGGATTTTTTTCTGAATAGGTGTAAAAATAGTGTCTGAAATAACCCTTTACTGCACGAGTATACATAAAATGACCGAGTTATGAGAGTTGGTATTAGTTAACGCCGATAATGGGTGGCGTGACTTACGTAGACCAGGGTTAATTAGCTGTCATTAGCCTCGTAAACCAACACGACTACCGGGACCACGCTCCACTAAATGATGCAACACGTTAACCTTAAGGGACTGATACTTAGGTAAGAGTATTGCAGAGGTGAATGTACAAAAATAAATATTGGGGGGACATTTGTACGCAAATTGAGCTGGTCTCGAACTAAACAGTGCTTCCTCTATAGGTGTGAGACGATGATATATTTGCTTTATATTAGTCTATAATTAGACTATTAGTTATTACAAAGGATGATAAATATATCTGTTTAAGGGCAGACTAGTCGGAAAGACGTCTGCAAGACATAAGAACACCTAGAAATGTTGATGCTCAAAAAAAAAATGGCTGAAACTAAAACTTGCCGCTCTATACTCGGCTTTCTGGTGAACCCACCATTGGATTTGAACCGGATACTTAATGACATGTAAATATAAATAAGTTTAGTTGTAAGCAAATAAATAATAATCATTTTCTATTTCTATTAGGTTTAGGTAAAAATAATTGTATCAGCTAGCTTAGGTTTGTCCAATCATTTAATAACGTGTCTTTAACCCTTTACTATAGGTAGGAATCAGGCCTTCAGCCAAAAGTGCATATTGCACTCAAAGTGCATACTGCACTAAATGTACTATGCACAAACACTAATAGGCCCTAAGCCTACAAGTGCATACTGCACACATAAAGCTGAGTGCATCATGTAGGTACAAAGCTACAACAGGCCCTAAGCCTCAGATGCATGTGCAACAATGCACATGCACACCAGCAAGTACATGATGCACCAGCAAGTGCATAGTACATACCCAGGCCCTAAGCCAAGTACACAATGTACACCCACTAGCACACAATGTGCAACAATATGGGCCATCAGCCAAGTGCATACTGCACACACATGCACAAAGTGCATTCATGTAACCTAGATAAGTTTTCCCGCTTTTAATAAATAAACTATGGCAAAAATGGAGGGAAAACCGACCAATCAGAAACGTCGGCCAATCACAGGCACGACCAATAGTAGGCCTCCCGTTTCTCCAACCACACTAACTGTGGACTACCGCGACAGCCGATTTACACCCACGCAATCGGCTAGCCGCCAGTTTGTATCCAGCCGCCGACGCCAAAGGTCGCCTTCCCCTCCACTTAGCCAGTATTATAAAATCAGTGTTTCTTCTCATTTCCTACCACCCATTAGGTACCCTGCTATCGAAGGTGTGTGAGCGCTTACAGTCCCGTTCCGCACATTGGTCCATTCTCCGCGGATTTCAAGAACCCAGAAGACTCAAGAACCCAGAAGTCTCAAGGCTCAAGAAACCAGAAAAAAGCTTCAAGAAACCAGAAGAAACCAGAAGGCTCAAGAAACCAGAAGTCTCAAGGCTCAAGAAACCAGAAGTCTCAAGGCTCAAAAAAGAATAAAGAAACTCATCATGCCGGTCACAAGGTCGGTAGAGAGGAGGCGACCCCCGTCGTCCGTCCACACAGCCTCCACACCAGGAGGCATCACCGATTCATCGGAGCAGACGACGACGACGGGCACCACAACCACAACAGGAGCGTCGGCGGAATCTGGAAGAAACTCACCACGTATCACAAGACAAGCAAGGTACGATTCATTACGGTCACTCTCGGAGCCTCCCCAGGCCCGTGATACCGCCCCGGCCGCAGGCACCATGCCCGCCGCGGCCGAGACTGCTGGCACTGCATATGCCGCAACCGTGGGCGCGCCGCCCCAGCCCGCACCGCCGCAAGGCAACGCCGGCCAGGCCGCGCCCGCCCCCACCACCGAACCCCCCGCTTCAGCCGTACCCCCTCTCCCGCGCCCGGGAGAGGGGAGCGCCGCGGGGACCTCCGCTGGGCTACAGGCGCCTATACGAGAGGCGCTCCCAGCGCCTGTGTTAGCGTCCGCTACAAGAGCGCGCTCGCAGGCAACATCGAAGAAATCGAAGCAACATCGCATCAAACTGGCGAAGGCGCAGGCAGAGCTAGCCGCGGCAAGGCTAGCTATCGTCCAGGCAGAAGCATCGTCGGATGAAGAGTTCGAGGACGACGTGAGCACCGGAACAAAAGTGAACACGTCGCGACAGGTCGAAACCTGGCTCGACCGGCATCAACAAGTTCCTGCAATCGACATGCATCCGCACATCCCAACACCGCAGCACGACACTCAGGTACTGTCTCACTCGGCGGGAGCCCGCGCTGGGCCCCCGCCCCCGCTACCCGCGGCGATCCAGTACCCGGACCGGCGCCAGGAAGCTGATCCTAGCACAACAAACCCGGTCCCCCAGTCGATGCTGCTCTCTCAGGAGCGGGCAATGGCGATGCAACAGTATTCACCGAATGCAGACATGAACAACTTCGCTGACGCCATACGTGCCGCCATCGTCGCAAGCAAGCAAGAACCGTCCTTCAGGAAGCCGGCCGACCTCCCGGCGTTCACCGGCTCCCGACGGCAGTGGCTGTCCTTCAAAAGGGTATATGAAGACACAGCACCATTTTTTACAACAGGAGAAAATACAGCGCGACTGCAGACGGCGACAAGCGGGCTACGAAACGCCGCTATCGCCGACTTCATCATTTCGGGCGCACGGCCTGAAATCATCATGGAAAAATTAGAAGAATGCTACGGGAACACAGCGACGCTTGCAGCCCTCGAGTACAAGAATCTGCGAGAGCTGCCGAAGCTGACCGACAACGCGCAAGACATCTGTACATTTTCGCTGCGCCTCGGCACCATCATGACTACGCTACAGCTGGTCGACCCACATGCAAGTAGGTACAACTCTGAGATACTACGCTCGCTTCATGACAAATTAACAGTGAATTTACAGTCGAAGTGGTACACCTACTCTGCGGACAAGCAACGTCGTGAAAGTGACGTCATGCTGATGGTCGACTTCCTGAGAGCCGAGGCGAAGCTGCGCGAACCATACACAATAATGACGGACACGCAACAAAATTATCAAAGGTACCCCCCCCGCCCTACCTCATACAACACCTATGCACCCCGCCCCGCCCAGAGCGCGCGCTACCCGCCCGCGGCAGCACCACGCTGGCAGCCGCCGGTCGCATCAAGCTCGCAGCCGCGCCCACAGAAAACGCTGACAGTCGCTGAGAAAAAATGTCCGATATGCGCAAGTACAAATCACAGCGGGGCCGGAGAATGCGCAACTTTTCTTAACATGTGCATAGATAAGCGGCGGGAGGTGGCAAAAACGCAGCAACTGTGTTTCAAGTGTCTTCATTATCGTGCCCGCAGGCATTTGTGTAAAAAGATGTTGTGTACAGCTGAAAATTGTGGAAAAAATCATAATGTTCTTGTGCATAAAGATTATAATGAGATTTCAGAAGCTGTCAAACCTGAAAAGGTCTCCTGCGCATGGGCGCGCAAGGCGCGCTCGTTCCTGAAGATATTACCAGTGCAAGTGAAGGGCCCGCTCGGAACAAGGGAGGCCTACGCCCTCCTCGACGACGGTAGCAGCGTCAGCCTGATCTCCGAAGAATTGGCCGCTGCAATCGGAGCCCCCGGGCCGGTCGACCCCCTGCACATCGAGGCGCTATCGGATAGCGCAATAAGCAACGACTCGTCGCGCCGCGTCAAAATTGAACTACAGGGAGCGGGTAACACTGAAAAAATTGAAGCTAGAACCGTGAGTAAACTTTCATTATCTCCTCAAAGTGTGACAGAGACAGCGATATCTGACTGCGAACATTTGAGTGATATCAAAGATAAATTAAAATATGATAATGCTTCCCCCACCATTTTAATAGGACAAGATAACTGGCCTCTCCTTCTAGCGCAGTGTGTTAGAAAGGGACGATGCGATCAGCTGATTGCAAGCCAAGTTTCCTTAGGATGGGTACTGCACGGTTCATCCACACGCGCCATAGGACATCGAGTGAATTTTGTGAACAATTTAGATGAAAAAATTGAAGAAAAACTCGATTATTTTTTCAGTGTCGACTCACTCGCAATAGAGCCCGCCCGCCCTGCGACCGACCCGGAGCACCGAGCCAGCCGCATATTGGAGGAAACAACGCACCGCATTTCACCCGCAGAGTATGAAGTTGGTCTATTATGGAAGAAAAATGAGGTATGTTTACCTTTCAATTATAACTCAGCTCTGCGGAGGCTCCATGGCGTTGAAAAGCGGCTAGACAAACACCCGGAACTGCGAGCCAAGTACGAGACAGAAATGGCCGCGTTCATCGAGAAAGGGTATGCAGAGATAGCCCCATCAACGAGGACGCCCGGCAAGACATTTTTTCTCCCGCATTTTCCGGTTATAAACCCTATGAAACCGGGTAAGGTACGAATAGTGCATGATGCAGCGGTAAAAGGCGCAGACGGCAGGAGTCTCAACGATAACCTCCTGAGCGGGCCCTCCCTCATACAGAGCCTCCCCGGGGTACTCAGCAAATTTAGACAACACGCAATTGGAGTCACTGCGGACATTAAAGAAATGTTCATGAGAGTAAGTGTTCGCGAACAAGATCGCGACGCGCTGAGGTACCTCTGGCGGGGCGGGGAGCGCGGGGATACCCCCCCCACTGAATACAGAATGACAAAACTGATATTCGGGGCAACGTGTTCACCAACATGTGCAATTTATGTGAAAAATAAAAATGCACTAAGGCACATAGACCGAGAGCCGACTGCAGTAAGGGCCATTATTGAAAAACATTATGTTGATGATTATCTCGACTCTTTCAGGACTTCAGACGAGGCGATTGAAATAGCATCAAAGGTGCGCGACATCCACGCGGAGGGCAATTTCGAGCTACGCGGATGGACATCAAACTCGCCCGACCTCCTCGCCGCCCTGGGAGTCGAAGAAAATGTCGCCAACACTGCAGTCGCGCTCAGCGACGGCGGCGCCGCCCCCGTCGAGCGCGTCCTCGGGCTCATCTGGAAGCCGACGACGGACGAGATGACGTTCAACCTGGACCTCGCCCGCGTGCCTGCCGACGTGCTACACAACGGACAGCCTACGAAGAGAGAAGCCCTGAAAATCACGATGTCGCTCTACGACCCTATGGGTTACGCCGCACCGGTAACGGTAAGAGCAAAGTCGATATTACAGGAAGTGTGGAGGCGCGGCACGGCGTGGGACGAGCGTCTGCCTGAGGACTTGGCAGAACAATGGAGGCGCTGGATGGGTCATCTGAGGAACCTACATCGTGTCACGATACCCCGCGCCTACCTCGGCTACAGCGACGCAACGAGACTCGAGCTACACGTATTTGCCGACTCATCTGAAACAGCGTTCGCGGCCGTCCTCTACTGGCGCGCTACGACCCCATCTAACGAGGTAAAAGTATCTCTCATCATGGCGAAAGCCAAAGTCTGCCCGCTGAAAGTAACCAGTGTACCGCGCCTCGAGTTAATGGCTGCGGTCGTGGCGGCACGGATGGCCGACGTCGTGAAAAGCGAGCACGAAAGAAAACCCGATGCAGTTACGTTCTGGACAGACAGTAAAGTCGTCTTACAATGGGTACGTAACGGAGCTCGCTCATACAAGCCGTTCGTCGCACACAGAGTAGCCGCCATCCAGGAACACTCGAAACCCAACGACTGGCGCTACGTCCCGACCAAGCTCAACGTAGCAGATGACGCCACCCGAGACGTTCCTGAAGACTTCAATTCGAATCATCGGTGGTATAAAGGGCCCGATTTTCTATACAAAGATCCGTCCACGTGGCCGCAGGAGTCTCCAGCCACTGAGAGCGAAGCCACGCCCACCGGTGAAGAACGCACGTGCTACGCTACAAGCGGACAGAAAATGGACGTAAGGCACGCGCTACCAGATGCTACGAGATTTTCACGCTGGGAAAAGTACCTGAGGGCGACCGCACGAGTACTACAGTTCGTTCAACAATGCAAACGTAAGCATGAATCAGTTAACTATAAACGAACCCGTGCCAACGCCAGCAAGGACCCTGATTGGAGGACCACTTCTGCGTCTCGAAAAGCTGCGAAACGCCCGCCCGCCCGACCGCTACGACACGTAGAGTGCTACGCCCCAGTCAGCGTAGACCTTCTACGACGCGCCGAGCAACTCATATGGAGGGCCGCCCAGCGAGACGATTTCCCAGAGGACCTCGCAGCTCTCGAACGAAACGAGAACCCACACCGCAGTAGCAAACTAAGTAAGCTCGCCGTAGAGATGAAAGATGACCTCATCATACTACGAAGCCGCATCGACGCAGCGACGGGAGTAACCTGCGTGAGGGACCCGCCCATCGTAGACGGCCGCCACGCAGCTACACGCCTCTACATCGACTACGTGCACAGGCGACTCAATCACGGGCGAGTGGAGCTAGTAGTCAACGAAATAAAACAACGAATATGGGTAATACATTTGCGTCAATCAACACGTCACGTGCTACATAAATGCCGGCCGTGTATCATAAGGAGAGCGACGCCATCAAGACCGCCTACTGGTAACCACCCATATACCCGTCTAGCTCACCACCAGAGGCCCTTCAGCTACGTGGGTTACGATCTCATGGGCCCCCTCACTGTGACGGTGGGTCGTTCCACACAAAAGAGATACGTAGCCCTCTTTACATGCCTAACAACTCGTGCCGTTCATTTAGAAATTGCAGGTTCACTGACGACAGACTCCGCCATCATGGCGCTCAGGCGCCTAATCGCGCGCCGAGGATGTCCGGCCGAAATTTGGTCCGACAATGGGACAAACCTGCGGGGCGCCGACAAGGAGCTGCGCCGCGCCGTCGACCCGGGCCTCAATGCAGAGGCCACGACCCGTGGCATCAGCTGGCGCTTCGTGCCGCCGGCAGCACCATTCATGGGAGGCGCCTGGGAGCGGATCGTGGGCTTAACGAAAAAAGCCCTCCTGGCCGTCATGCACGAGCGGCACCCCAGCGAGGAAGTCCTCGCCACCTTCTTGGCAGAGGCCGAGTTCACCGTCAACAGCCGGCCGCTCACCCACGTCTCAACGGACCCCGACGACCCCGAGGCACTCACACCAAACCACTTCTTGCTCGGGGGCTCCGCCTGGAACCCGGCCCCGGGCACCTTCAACGAAAAGGACACCGTGGGGCGCTCTACCTGGCGCACAGCTCAGCGCCTGGCTGACATGTTCTGGGCGAGATGGCTGCGCGAGTACCTGCCACACTTACAAGACCGGCGGGAGCCCACACACAAGGGCCCCGCCATCGCCGTAGATGACATCGTGCTGGTCGTCGACAACACGCTTCCCCGCAACACATGGCCGCGGGGACGCGTCATCGCCACCTACCCGGGCCCTGACAACACCACTCGGGTCGTCGACATCAAGACCAAGGGCGGCGTGCTACGACGAGCAACAAAACGACTCGTCATCCTGCCGAGCAAGCCGGACACGCCAACCACCGCCGCGGGCGCCAACCAGCCCGCCGGCCCCAGCACCGAGCCAGCACCACCCAGCGCGGCACCCACACAGCCCGCTGGCCCGAGCAACACACAGCTCGCTGGCTCGAGCAACACACAGCTCACTGGCACCATCACCGGCGCGGCACCCACAACGCCCGCCGGCCCGAGCAACACACAGCTCGCCTGCCATGCCGTCGGCGCGGCAACCTCACCGCCCGCCGACACGAGCAAAACACAGACTGTTGACCGAACGAGGAAGAACCAGCCCGCCAACCAGAGCATCGAGACACCGAGCGCCGGCCTGAGCACCGAGTTCCTGAGCATCGAGCCCCCGAGCAACGGCCTGAGCAACGAGACACCGAGCCAGAGCATCGCGTCATCCGGCACCAGCGAGTCTATCTATGTCCAATGACATAGCGGCGGGAGAAATGTACCGGATACTTAATGACATGTAAATATAAATAAGTTTAGTTGTAAGCAAATAAATAATAATCATTTTCTATTTCTATTAGGTTTAGGTAAAAATAATTGTATCAGCTAGCTTAGGTTTGTCCAATCATTTAATAACGTGTCTTTAACCCTTTACTATAGGTAGGAATCAGGCCTTCAGCCAAAAGTGCATATTGCACTCAAAGTGCATACTGCACTAAATGTACTATGCACAAACACTAATAGGCCCTAAGCCTACAAGTGCATACTGCACACATAAAGCTGAGTGCATCATGTACAAAGCTACAACAGGCCCTAAGCCTCAGATGCATGTGCAACAATGCACATGCACACCAGCAAGTACATGATGCACCAGCAAGTGCATAGTACATACCCAGGCCCTAAGCCAAGTACACAATGTACACCCACTAGCACACAATGTGCAACAATATGGGCCATCAGCCAAGTGCATACTGCACACACATGCACAAAGTGCATTCATGTAACCTAGATAAGTTTTCCCGCTTTTAATAAATAAACTATGGCAAAAATGGAGGGAAAACCGACCAATCAGAAACGTCGGCCAATCACAGGCACGACCAATAGTAGGCCTCCCGTTTCTCCAACCACACTAACTGTGGACTACCGCGACAGCCGATTTACACCCACGCAATCGGCTAGCCGCCAGTTTGTATCCAGCCGCCGACGCCAAAGGTCGCCTTCCCCTCCACTTAGCCAGTATTATAAAATCAGTGTTTCTTCTCATTTCCTACCACCCATTGGGTACCCTGCTATCGAAGGTGTGTGAGCGCTTACAGTCCCGTTCCGCACAGGATTATTAACAGAATCAAGTAGATAACTAGGTTTTTTATACTAAATAGTTAAAGCAAGCATGGCTGCATCCACTTGATGGAAAGCAGACACTCTCGCCATAACACATGCATCTTCGAGAGCTAAAGGTTGCAAGTATGTGCCACTTGTCATCCCGAGAATTAATAAAATGAAAATAAAAAGTGTGTTCTGTAGCCTTTTCTTGAAGTGCACAATTTGTGCCATGATTAGCAATTTTGACAGTATTGTACTAGCAGAAAGAAGGGGTGTCTCCAGGGTCACAGACCTTTAACAAGGTTACGTAGAAAATATCTAAAAACACATGTTATACGTTCGTTTTGCATACTATCCAAATTCATAACATCTTTTATCATAAGTTGAAAATATATACGGTCTAAATTCATTACGTTTATAATCTATAGTGCTGAGTATGTATAAGGTTCAAAATACATAAATCCAAATTATATAACTACAAAATTCAGACGCTAGGTCTCCTCCGAATCGCTGAAGCGGTTAACCAAAACCTATATTTAATATGACTTATGAACTATCTGGCACTAGAAACATTTCATCTTAGTCCTCAGGGGGCGACTCATAAACAGTTCTTATTAGTGCGGCTGCATCTATAGGCGGTGATTACCATTTACCTACTATCAGACGGGTCTACTCGTTCCCCTGTTTGTGTATCGAGCGTATAGCATTCGATCGTAGATATTTTGCTACATAATTCCTTAACACATTATTATTATATATAATATCTATCTATATAATTCGTCGGGTGACAACCAAAACTCACTAAGTAACAACATCGAAATTATTCGATTATAAACCGTGCTGTTAGTCTAATAAAGTTGATTGTTATTTTAATTTTTTGAACGTAATTAGTGAGTTTTGGTTGTCATCTGACGATATGAAAGAAATATGAAAGAACCATGATGTTTCTTTATTAGTTTTATAATGCGGGTAAATTACACCATACATATATAGATACAAGAAATCAAAGTATACGGAAAAAATAAATGGTACTCGCCTATGATCCAGACTGGGAATCGAACCCGACCAACCAATACAATGATACAGAAGTCAAAGTAGATGGCAAAATTGAGGGCACTTGCTGGGTGCTCCGGCGGTCGAAGTGGGAAAGACGCTGGGCCGGAAATCCAGAGGTCCCGGGTTCGATTCCCAGTCTGTTCCATAAGCGAGTACCATTTAATTTTTCCGTATACTCGCTCGACCGTACCGCCGACTAATCGGCCGACTACAAATGATGCCGAATAGTCGGCGTTCCCGACTAGTCAGCCCATCTCTAATTAAAACCAATAATTTAAATGAAATTAATACTTGCGCTTTATGCTTCAAGTTTACATTAATTACTCTTACTTATCTATGCGTTATGTGTAAATACGCAAAAAGCCAGTGATAACCTTAATTTTATCTGAAGCGGGAATATCTTTTCTTTCTCATGCCTCGTCTCTTTACCAAACAACGATATAAATGCTGTATTAAACCTGGACAAGTCCCGTGGCTGATGTAATTCCCATAGAAAAGGTCGTCTCATAGGTAACCCGTGAGAGAATATATTTTCAAAAATAGTTAGCATTCGTTTACGGTCCATTCAAGGAATTCCTATACATGTGTAAACACACACAGCACGACTGACTTGTTGGTCATAATTTTAACATAAATGCATGAGACTCTACTGTTGTAACTACTCTAACGACAAGAAATACTGCAAAAATAACTTCATCAGATTTATAGATTATGTTTGTCTTGATTAAATTGTCTTTATATAAAATTATATTGAATACAATACTTACTATTTATTAGTTGATTGATTTAATAGATTCCCGATTAAGCAGATAAATCTGCATATAACTTTTGAGAACATTCAATAGGTACGGCTAGAAATTACACAAATTCAGGATTCGTTTTTCAGGGAAATTTTTCAGCAGCATTTGCTAATTTGTAAATTATCAGTCTAATAGAGTAACAAAGTTTCTTACTCATTGTGGGGTATGTCCTCTAACTGGTTTGCAAGCGCGGCGACCGCTAGCAGAGGCATGAACAGCGCCAGAGGCGACATGCTGCCTCTCAGCGCCATCGCACTCCCCACATCACAGGCACGAGAACCACACAGCACTCCCGCTCACATCTAACACGATCGCACTACACTCCTGGTGTCAGAGCCGGTATGTTTGTGAGTCATCGAGTGTGGAATATCAGGTTAGGTCGGACGAGACGGCGGTGCGGGCGGGCCGCGAGCGAGGACAAGCGTGTCGCGCCGGCAGCGCGCCGCCGCGCCGGCCGCCCCCGCCCGCGCCCCGCCGCCGCAGTGGCGTTGCGCGCCGATCATACGCCCAATAACACAGCCTACTACTTATTACTGAGATTTATTTGTTCAGAGGGTTGATGGTCAGTGACCGGAGCGATGTTCACCGATGGTAATCTGCTTAATTGGCCCTGTAACACCTGTATGTCGGGAGGTAAATGTGCGCGGAGCATAGAGGGTGGTGTGTGCGGCAGGGTCGGGAGCAGTGTGCCGGCCGCAGCAGCAGCGGCGCGGCTGGCGTGCTCGGAACGCACATGCGTGGGCACGCCGCCAGGAAATCCTTTATTGATTCCCGCGCTCCCGTTTTCTAAGGAATGTCGCAGGCGGTGTTGCCGCCAAAACCCGCCCGTCATTATATTCCGCGCTAAGCGGATCACCGCGCGCTACGTCGATTGCTTTCCTTTCATTTCAATGCCTCTTATAGATCAATTGGGTATGGTAATAAAAATAGAAAGAAGCAAGAAAAACATCGCTTTAGATAAAACGGTAAATATTTTTATGTTTTTCAATAACCTATAATCGCTAGGTATCACTATGATCAATTGATCATTGCCCCAACGCATTTTCCCGTTTCTTTTCGGGTACGTTAGTTTATTCTTTCTTGACTTGGCAGATCAAGTTATTGCGATTGCCAATTAATTGCTAACCTAAGACCTGTCACTTGAAAACTGACGGACCGACTGGGTTACACATTAAGTTAACTCAATGTGCAGGTTTCCTCACGAGGGAAAACTCCCTCAACGTACGAGCGTTAGTTACCACGGCAGAAATCAGGTAGGTAATGCATATGTTACGTATAGTTAAGTGGAAACTTTAGTTACCAGTATCGTTCGTTCTGCGAATAAAATCAGCACTGCGTAGTTTTTCTTGAAGTTTCCTAATAAAATAACATGGAATTTCCTAGAAATAATGTAGCTCCTGTAGGTAGTAAATATCATGAGAAGTTATACGAACTTAATAAATACTCTGAAAGTTGTTAGGTCATACTTTCGGCGGCTTCAGCTAATATGACGAAACTTATTCTCTAAGATTAAGAGACGTGATGTGACGTGTTAATTTAAATGGCCTACGTTAATAGAGTTTTCCAAACTATCTGAGGTCAGCTAAGGTTAGTCAGTTCGAGTAGACCCGCCGAGTTTTATGTTTCTGGGACGTGTCTCCTATCACCTTAATCCAACGTAGGTACGTACGTAATTGGGAACACACAATCTCGGTTCCTCATTAATTTGAAAGGAACTGTTTAATGGCAGCCCCGTTTACTAGTAGGTACAATCACATCTTAACAGGTAGGTAAGTGTAGTGTGGGTTTCTTAAACTGTGGTCCATGGACCCCTTAGGGGTCCGTGATACGAGAGCCGGGGGTCCGTGGCTATGCATACAACACAAACTTTCCTGTGCCCTTGATTTTCTTTTTCTCTGATTATACTTACTCGTAAAGGGTCTGTAAGGTTTTTGAAATAATGTAGGGGGTCCGTGACCAAAAAAAGATTACAAAACTCTGATCACGATCTATCGTCTTGACAGTAGAGTCGTGTTCAGATGTTATTCAGTTACCTTATCTGATCAGCAACAGGTAGTATCTCAAAAAATTACTTTGGACTTATTTAATACCATAAAAATTAAAGCATACATAACAGCTCGGCACCGGAGCGACTCCGGAACGACATCGCCGCGCCTCATCGTTTCGCCGGCGACCATACCCAAGCACGTAACGGAAGCCAATAGGGGACTTGCAGAAGCTATAGTGACACTAAATCGACAAAAGAGACACTATACGGACAGCAAAGGAAACTTATAAGGTCTGTAAAAATGTCATACTAGGTATCAGTGGCGTGGCGTAAAAGATATCCTAGGGCAAGCCGGTGCAGATTTGGCGTACATTTTCCTTAAGAGCTCTAGAATAAGGTGGACAAAAGCCTGATATTAGGCAAGCCGGTAGGAATCTAATTGTTTGGACGCCACGCCACTGCTAGTTATAAACATCAGCGTCAAGTTGTGACTACACTAACGTTAATCGTGTTTCATCGCGATAATAACGCCGTTTCCCGTTAATGTGGTCCCAGGATGATAGAGTACAAGATTAGGATTGTTGGCACCAGTTGGCAGCACCTTTCTTTCCTTTTTAGGGTTCCGTATCTCAAAAGGAAAAACGGAATCCTTAAAGGATCACTTTGTTGTCCGTCTGTTTGTCTGCCGGTCAAGACCCTTTATCTCGGGAACGCGTGGAGGTATCGGGTTGAAAATAAAACATTATAGGTACTCAAGTCTACGGTCCCTTAAAGCTGTAAGAAAATCCAACTTCTGAGTTAACGTAAAAAAAGATATAGCTGTTTATGCCGCAAACGATGTATATTTCGACTACACATTTGTGAGTATTGCACTCCCCCTCTTGTATAATTCCAATAAAATGCATGAGGTTGGTGTAATTTTAATCAAGATTATGAAATTAAAGTTCAAGATTGCAATGGTCGCCGTCTGCGCAATAACCAACAGCCGTGCTCAGCCGCACTTAAATTTGAACTTTATGTATGAACAATAACTACATGCATATTTAATCTTGTGTGCTGTATTCCATGCGGCTTGTGGTTTTACTGCTTGACCTATATAGTACTTAGTGACTACATTGTGAAGTAAGATGGCATGATGAATACTGTTCTATAACATTGTTATGTTATGCAACATTATTAAAATTCCAGCTCAACCTGTTAATTTTTAACAGTTTTTGTTTCATGATTTCAATTTGACCCAGTCCCAAGGTGTCTCATGCTGTTACTAGATCAGTTGAGGAGTGTCTGTTCAGAAAGGGCTTATTTTTCTATAGTTTTCATGGAGAAATAAACCCACCCAAGACACGAACTCCTCAGTTATGGTCTAAAGGTGGATTTAGACCACGCCAACGCGGACTTCGTGGGGAGTGGTCTTGCTTCGTATTTCCACTCTGTCAAGCAATTTGCGCCAGTGATCATATTCGTTCTATAAAACTAGTTGCAATTGCATTAATCGTCGGACTAAATCTAAATAGTAAAGTCTGTTTTCTATTTCCGTAAACAAAAATGACATTTCATGTGTTGCCTGTTTTTAACAACTCATAAATAGTGATGTGATACAACCGGTACAATAGAACCCACCAAAAACATAAATGTAAAAAAGGAGAGCCAAGTTCAATACAAAAATTATGCTAGGCTGTGGGCTTCGCCGCAAACAGAATGGAGATCTAAATGAGTGCCAAGTCCTATGCAAAATCCAAATATGTATTTATAGGAACACAATAACATTATGAACAAGTATTAAACTCTATTTCTTTGCTTTATTAGATACCAATAACAATTGCTGTTATTTAAAAATGTGAGATCTTAAAGTAGGTTAGATTTGACTTGGCCAGTTTTCATTACATCAGTCATTTTATAAAGTTTTTCAACATATATATATATTAAGGGTAGGGGTCGAGTTGCATAAAGTTTAAGGTCATATTTATGATACGCATACGAGGATTCGTCATACTCATCATTACGCATAACTGTAAATAGTCATACATTTATGCGCATAACGATTTTAATCGTAATGTTTATGGACATACTGTGTAATGGGCATATAGTTGATATGCATATATTTATTCAAGCATACTTTATAATGGGCATACATGGATTGCTCTTACAACACTTTAACCATACTAAGTAAATGCATAAAATGCTAAACGCATAAACAGGTTGCTCATACAACACTTTGACCATACTAAGTAAATGCATAAATTGCTAAATGCATAAGCCTAATTTTAAAAGTTTTTTTAAAAGTTCTCTTTTATGTTGCGTCACAGTTCTAACCTAACCTACTTTTCTGGCAGCGATTCGGTTATGTGTGAGATAACAGTTCTAACCTAACCTACTTTTCTCGCAGCGATGCGGTTATGTGTGAGATAACAGTTCTAACCTTACTAACCTACTTTTCTGGCAGCGATTCGGTTATGTGTGAGGTCACTAATATTGTGTAATGAGTAGAAATTAAAAATACTTCAATAATATAAATCGTTTCTTTTTTGAAGAACCATCGCAAGTAGGGTTTCTGGTTTCTCGCCTCATTTTTTTTCTCGAGTTTCGAGAAATCTCGACTCCAATTTCTCGAGTTGTCTCGACTCTCGAGTCTTTGGTAAGAAATTGTAAATTATTGTTGAAAATATAATAAAAAACAAATGAAAAGGGTATCAATTAATCGATCACCAAAATATTCATAGGAGCGTGAGCAGAAATATGTATTTGGTCAGCCAAAATAGCTAGTTGGTAAGCAACTTATGGTTAGCAAACATTTATAAATCTGTCTGCAATTAATGATATACTGAACTGCTCTGCAAATTGAGTATTTGAGCTGCATTAAGCGACCTACAATTAATCAAATTTTGGTAAGGAATCAGTAGGTAAGCAAAATATTTCATTTTATCCATAAAAAAAAGGGGGCAATAAAACCTAACTGGTCATTCACAAAATGGGCGCAACTATTCTGCCGCCAATCGTGTGCGTATTTTGTCATTCGGTAATTGTTAGCTGTCAATTAGCAGGTATCACTGTGATTATATACTGGGTGTCACTGTGATATATACACGGTGTCACTGTGTTATATACAGGGTGTAACGTTTCAAATGTTTATCATTGTTAAAAGCCAAAAAATGGCGAGCTTGACTTTAGCCCTTATTTCGTTTGTGCCGGAACTCGAGAGTCTCGAGAGTCAGCTATTTATTTCTCGTCTCGAATGGAGGTGAAACTCTCGAGTTGTCTCGAGTTCGAGAAGTCTCGAGCAGAAACCCTAATCGCAAGTCCATTATCAAAATTTATGCAATACGATTGTTATACTCGTAATCATCAATATTATGGCTTGATAAATGTATGAAATTTACAATTATTACTAAAACCACTTATAATCATCAACGTTATGGCTTAATAAATGTATGAAATTTACAATTATTACAAAAACGACTTATAATCATCAATATTATGACTAAATAAATGTATGACAATTTACATTATGGTTAAACCAATTATGACTCAGTATAATTATGACACGGAACAATTATGCCATAGGATAATTTATGCAAAAAAAAATATGAGCATCAACTTTATGCTTAAACTGTTATGACAATTAATAATATGACAATAGTTGTTATGCGACCAGACGGCCCCCCATATTTTAATTCTGATAAAATCTGATTTGACTTTATTTGAAGTTTGTTTACTAGTTGACAAACAAACAACCTCGCGTTGCCATGGTATTCTGCTAAACTTATCAATGTTTTGCGTCACGTCATTACACTATTTCAATGTAAAATGTATCTTTGTGAATATGAATTGTTCAATGTGTTGTTCTATTTGTTAAGTGTTAGTTTCGTAGTGATAGACGATTTTTCATGTAGGCGTGTGTAATTAAGTGTGCGTAACCTCGTCCTCCCCTCACCGAATATGGCAGAAATTTGTGTACCGGACAAGTGCGCCATGGCGCCTCCTTTCCGTATTGCTCTAAGGTTATGGTCATCGATAGTGGCACTTCTGTCTACAGACTTGTATGACAAAAGCTAGTGCGGAAATTAATGATGATATAAAAACAACAAATATGTTTTAACTATTTTATTTTCTCAATACAGTTGACAGTTTAACTTTCGTTTAAAACATTATTGTCACAAGTGTTTCAAGTAAAAATAGTTTTATTAAAATCTCATATCAATTACAATAATATACGTCCTTCGTAATTATAAAAAATGGGGGCAATAGCTGCTGGCACGTTAATGCTCGAAAGGAATTAAATTTAGAAATTAAGTTTATTGTAAGACAAATTATTCATCATTGAAGTGCCCTACTGTTCCAATAAGTAGTCATTAATATTACAAGTCTCAGAAGCCACACTTCCTTGACGAATAATTGATAAAATAAAAGCTGTTCGTTGGGTAAAATACCTAAAAGAGCAAACACAACTCATTTCCATTACAACCTATAGTTTTTCGACAATATGTCAGTTAAAATTGTATAAAAATAAACTATACAATAGTGCGCTACTCGACGTAGGCACCTCGCTTACCTAGGTGTAAACGTTCGCTTCGCGCACGCTCGCCTGGTCGCGAGTAAACAAGTCATTGCGAATAATTTTCTTACTTTAAAAGTAGTATACAGTACTTAATCTTATATATGATTATTTGTGCGTGTACATTCAGACAACCATTCTACGATTAAAAACTTTTTACTCTCGGCCAAACGGTGTGCGCCTATGCTAAAGCTATATGTACAAAATATCGTTAAGTTATATGCGTATAAATTAATATAATCTAATAAGTACTTTGCACAAAATGTCACAACGCTATTCGTTAGTTCCTTATGAGGTCAGCCACCGTCCGCGTGGCCGTACACCACACCCACGCGGATATACATACCTTGTACTCTGAATACTGTGTTTTTGATCGATAAATGCAGTCTTCACAATTTAATATGAACGTTTACCTAAAGATCACAAATTACAGTTAGATATCTAGGTAATCTCATAAATAGCTTCTTAACCTACCGCTACGACTAACTAAATAATTTGTACAATAAATCTGAGATTTCTTACAGACTTCACTGGTGAAAGTATAATCATAAACGTAAAATAAATAATATCATAAATTACATAATAATAATATTTGACCACAGTCTTTAGAGAAGGTAAAAAATATAACAAGCAATGTGGGGATAAATGGAAATGTCTTTAAAATAGGAACACACAGAATTAAAATGATATTTGGTCTTTAAAAATTCAACCTCTAATTCACACTGAACCACGCGTCATCGCTACGCAAATAGTGCCTCCCGTGGAATGTTCAGTGCGTCCCGCTCTCGCCAATACCTGCTCAATACAAACTGGCACTTTTATAACATATTACTGTAGCCTCCACTGTATCTATTTATTTTCATGAAAAGTTTACTTAAAATTACAATCCTCGTAATACTGCCTCAAGGCTTTGAATACAAACATCGCTACGCACCTCAAGACGTCTTACGATCCGCAGATACAATTTTGTAACTTTAGACGACGATATCGTTTCCTACTTACAATGATTAGATCCGAAGAAAACATATAATGCGATATAGTCTAACGTCACATCTAGGAAACTCACAATGAGGGTATCAAGTCGCCGGAGTCCGAGTGGTCAATGCCTTGAGGAGTCGCTCTCGTGGCCTGAATCCCGTCCGTTCTCCCGCGGCGACGCGCGGTGCTCTCTTTCGTCTCGATACCGGTCTCTTCTGTCTCTGGAGCGGTCTCGGTCTCTCTCGCGATCTCTGTCGCGATCCCGGTCCCTGTCTCGGTCCCTGTCTCGATCTCTGTCGCGATCTCGGTCGCGATCGCGGTCGTCGTCGCGGTCCCTGCGGCGGTCGCGGTCGTAGTAATGGTACGATCGCCGAGATTTTCTGTCACTGGGTGTCACCACTTCCACTTTTATGTTTGCGGTGGCCGTCACCTGTAAACAAAGTATTAAATATTAATAATGTGTATCTCACTCTAATCATCTTACAGTTATTTTTAATATGCCAGTCATGTAGTAGGTACTGATAGGTGATTACGCCAGTTTGGTTCGAAAGGGTGCACCAACGAAGAAAAAATGTGTTAAATTTAGTTCCGGCTCTTCGGTGAACCTTGAGCTTTTCTGGATTACGAACTAAAAATAAACGTTTACATCGAATACTCGTACCTTTGTCGTGATAGCTCCAGAGTGCGAGTTCTTAGTCGGCGTGGAGCGGCCGCTGTTGGAGTCGCTGCCGTTGTACGTGGTGGTCTCCACCACCACTTCAGGCTGCACCACGATGGACTGCATGGACGACTGCGCGGACTGGCCCGAGCTGGAATAATTTATTTATTGTACAGTCATTGTAAACCCACACACGTAATTTTATTTTCAAATTAAGTCCTTATACTCCTTATGTCGAGCATTTAATTAAAATGAAGCTATTTAAACTTAGACATTGTTTATATTATATGTATGTGCTTTATATTTGCCATCCCATTATATTATTTAACATTGTATAAGTGGTATTCTTTACTATAAAATTAGAAACTCAACATTTATTAGTCGGGGACATGATTTCAAGTAAAATCTTACCAGTGAAATGTACTACGTCTTTGGCAAGTGAACAGCGCCATCTCTTGAACTATTCGCAAATAAGTTGCTTCTAGCATAGGCTTCTAATATAATAATAATAAATATTAGGGGACAATCTTACACAAATCGAACTAGCCCCATAGTAAGCTCAATAAGGCTTGTGTTATGGACACTAGACGACGATATATTTAATAGATACAAATACTTAAATACATAGAAAACATCCATGACTCAGGAACAAATATTCGTGCTCATCACACAAATAAATGCCCTTACCGGGATTCGAACCCAGGACCTCGTGCTTCGTAGGCAGGGTCACTACCAACTAAGCTAAAGCGGTCGTCAAAATATAGCTTCTAGTATAGGATAATTACCTGTGCCAGCTCGGTTCTTCCGTGATGGTGGTGAGTGAGGGCGCGCACGAGCGGGGCGAGGGCTTGTTCCGGTTCGACTTGTCCGAGTTGCTGGACTTGCGTGCTTGCACGGGCGAGCACTTGGGGGACGGCGTCGATAACCGCTCCGGGTGCTCTAGCGGCCGAACCTGATGAATATAATAAGATTTTATAAGACATTTTTAGATTAGAAATCAATATTTTTTATTGCTCAATCAATTCAATACGTAACGTCATTGAACTGACTTTAAAGACTACCTGGCTTTAGATCGGACTGTATATTTTTAGGGTTCTGTACCAAAATATTAAAAAAGGAACCCTTATCGCGCGACTCTGTCTGTCTGTCCGTCTGTCACAGTCAGATATCTCAGGAACTACTACTACTATCGATTTGAAATTTGGAATAGTTTTAAAAGTCGCTAACCCGAGCCTACTAAATATAAAAAAAATCTTATACCTCTTTTACTTTTTTTTAAAGGGGGCCGAAATGATAGGTCGAAAATTTAAAGTTGTGCTATTGTATCAAGTGAGGTATCAAATGAAAGGGCTTAATTTGTAAATTCCAAAACCATCTTTATTTTTTTTCTTAATAATGTACTTTTTGATTTAGGCCGAAAAAAATACCATTCCCCCTATTATCTTCGAAATTACTGAACAAAAAAATCGGTAATAATTACCAATTATTAATATCACCCTAAATATTACAGGAAAAATAAATCAGTTTTCCTATCATGCACCGTTTTCTAGAAATTTGCAAAAATCGTACCACATACTTATTTACTCTTACTAAACTAACCGCCATACAGCTTTTCTTGAACTATCTACTTCCGAGTTTGTACGAAACCCTCAGTGCGCGAGTCCGATTCGCACTTAACCGGTTTTTTGTATATAAACATATTCAATTCGAACGGTATACTTCTGAAACCACATCGGTATTTGTCCGCCCGTCCGTTTTTATTGTCCCTATGCTACACTGCGCTGGTCAGTATTATCATTTGAAGACTAACCTCGGCGGCGGGTCCCAGCAGGGCCAGTACGATGGGGAAGAACAGCAGGCCATTAATGAGTCCCAGGATAACAAGAGCTAACAGTAGCCTCAGGAAGAGTCGAGCGACGAAGCCGAACTCGCTGGTTGCGAGCATGGAGGCGGCGAGCGCCGCGGCTAAGGCGCCGTGTACCACGGGCGCCAGGACACTTTCTACTGCTAGTGCCGCGCGTCGTCGCTTGCAACCGATCGACGTTACGAAGGCCTGAAGAAAAAAATTAATAAGTAACTGTACGAAGCAATATTGGGGAGGTAACAGTGGAATGGGAAGTTTTATATGACGACTGTCATCCAAGTCAGTTCTAGGAAATTGTTGCAGAACATTACTCTCACAATTATTGGATATCTCGTACAAAAAGTTTGCTGCGCCTTTCCAAGTGTGGCTGTCGCGGGCAAAATCGGTCCCGTTAAAAACTTCCTTTTGAGAAGTTATTGAGAATCTTAGCTTGAAGATGATCAAAAGAACAACAAATGGTCTTCAGACTTACCAGACAGAGGTGAACGGTGAAGTGCACACCCCTCCCGATAGCGAGAACCAAAAGCACAGCCGGCACTGCGGACAGTTTGACGCCCAGCGCCGCCATCGTACCGACCAGCTGTAGCACCAGCAGCGCCAGCGACAGCGTTACTAGGAACGCGGCCCACGCGTTTAGGAGGAGGACCATCACCGCCTGCGGACAATATGTATACATAGGTATGTTACTAACTTCAGAGAGACTTTCGTGTGAGATGATGGTGAATTAGGTAGGGGGGAAGAGACCGCGTAGGTAGACAATCTCCTATCCAATAGGTGAATCAGATCATTACTCATTAATTAGTTTTCCAATCACTGTTGCCTGGACAGAAGTTGAATATCTTCAAGAAAAGAGTGGTGAAATATTCTAACAAACTTAATGAAGCTCTTCATATCTTCAGCAATGAAGAGAACGAAGAAAATCAATAACTTCAAAGATAGCTGGTAAGTAGCAAATATTCGATAAAAATGTTGATACTCACAATAAATACGGCAGCTAGAGCACAGGCCAAAGCGAAGAGTAGGGACATTCGCAGATATAAGTACTGCTCCCAAAAAAGGAACGGGATCCCGGACGGAAAGTTAGCCAGCCCCTTCGCTTCGAACTTAAGGCACAACTCCCGCACCGACATTATCAGATTTTTTATATTCTCCGTGTCACTGAGACCGGATAGATAGAACGGGAGTTGGGTATAAATTAGTGGCGATGACTTCGGTATCTTCAGATCAGTGTCTCCAGGTAAGTGCGTCCATCTTTTCGGTTGCGGCTTCAGGTTTCCTTGAGACGCGCCATACGCTAAGGCATCATTCGTCGCCCAAGCTGATAGATAATTGTAGAAGGCCTTTGGATTGATTATACCGTCCTTGTCGACCAGTCGATGGCCGTTCTTCACGTCCTTGATCAACGATTTGTCGATAGGGTTATCTACGTGTCCTGTTTGCACCAGAAGTTTAAAAGCCAGCTGTCCCTCATCGCTTGCATTCTTGAACCAGAACTCGGATGTTATACATCCATTGGCAAAGTCTCTTTCGAATGCGTCTTGTAAATCTAACAGCCAGTCTCGGAACAAGCTCAGCCAAAACTTTGTGAGTCCTCCGTTGTCGTTCTTTATGATGTTCGGTATCCTTACAAACTGATCGTGGTACTCATAAAGAAGTTTCTGGTTGGTAGGATATTCGAAGTCACCTTGCGTAACTGCGTACATGTTATAGAAGCCAAAGTACTTTTCTTGCCGAGAGAGGAACTCGTGTTCGTCCGTGTTTTCAGGTACAATATCGGTTAGGTCCAGACCATCTTTGACTTTTGTTGCTCCCCAGATGCTCGCTATGATAACCGCGATTAGCGCTAGCATTGAAGTCACCTAAAAAGAAATACATGAGTTTAGATCTAGCTCGAACCCACACAAAGTATTATAACAATATTGAAACTGAACAGTCAATACAAACCTTAACATCAGGGCGCATGATAAAAGGCGTGTAATGAGTCTTCGCCCACTTCGTGAGAGACAAACTCAAACAACACGGTTTCTTTGCTTCAGCGCCTCCGTTATCCGGATCTAAAGGCTGTCTAGTTGTATCTTTCACAGTATTCTGAAAAAAAAAACAACAAGAATTGGATTTTCTCTTGAATAACTTCACAGCAAGAATTTTCAAGTATACTTTTAAGTTTTTATGTTTAGGTTTCTGTGGGATCTACTAACCTTGTCAGTCTTTCCACCTCGTGTATTAGATCTTCCGCCGGTCCGTTTTATTCTAGTAGGTAGTGGGCTTTCTGGCATTATGCAACACAGCA
The DNA here is from genome assembly GCA_947034925.1 of Eudemis profundana. Classification (NCBI taxonomy): domain Eukaryota; kingdom Metazoa; phylum Arthropoda; class Insecta; order Lepidoptera; family Tortricidae; genus Eudemis; species Eudemis profundana. The sequence goes on from OX344798.1 coordinate 18,871,598, forward strand.
GATCGGCGCGGGCGGCCGATCTCCGCCGTAAGTCTAGCGAGATCATGGCTGGAAACACCAGCAGCATCGAGCCTAGGTTAAACAGGAGGAGGATGGCAGCCTGTAATAAAAAAACATAATCGTAGGAATAAGTAAGTTACTAGCTGGCGCAATGGAAAACCTGTTTCAGAAACTCCTTAAAAAAACATAACGATCGAGATTTTTAAGGAAAATCACCGAAAACAGTCGAAATCTACAATGAAGTCACTAATAATACGACCATCGAATATGCATTGAACTCATCGCCAAAATATTTTGAAGTATGCCCAATTAGCATCATCGCTGGATTGCCTTATAAATATTAAGTTCACGAACCTGAAGACAGAACACACGCAGAGCCGGTATCGGTAGGAGTGCAGCGGCTAAAAACGCCATGGCGTTGCACAGCGATGCCAGCAGGACGCTTAAGCCACTCTTTTTCAGTACTAGGCCGGTCCTCTCCTCCCTCGGCACGTCCCCGGATTGTTCCACGTACGTATGAGTGAGAAGGAACATGTCCTGAACACCTAAACCCAACGCTAGGAAGGGCACGATTTGTGTGCTCGTCGCGTTGAATGGAATACCTGAAATTTTTACAGTAGAAGTTATACGGTTATATTGATTGGCTTATAAAATTGATGATATTCTCTAAAAAAATATATATAAAAAGTGAAAAAGATGATCACCTAATAAAGCGCAAAAGCCTAATCCAGCGGCAACTGAGATGGAAAGCAGAAGGACGCCGGCAATGCCTACTCCCGCTTGAGAACGGACGGGATCTCGCCATTGCATCAACGTGACGGCAACATAAATTAACTGAAAATAAATAAAATCAAAATAAAAAAAATGATGATGGATAAAACAAATGATAACGAATATGATGAAATGGTCAAAACAAGCAACTAAAAGCTTACCATGATCATATATCCTAAAACGATGTTCTTGAGGGATAATTCTGAGAATTTGCCAAGAATGTCATTTAAAGTCGACGTGGAGAATGGATAGAAGCTGTACCAGGGTGATACAGACGCAGCAGTTTTTCTCACTTCCTGTAAAACAAGATAACAAAACCATCAGTTTACTTGTTAAATTTAAAAATGTTGTTTAGTTAAGATTTTTCGAGATCCCAACTTACAGATGCAAATTTCCGTTGCCACGCATCGAGTATGGTCGCGGCTTTCTCTTGGTTCCAGCCGACATGGTGCACCTTGTGGCTCTCGGCCCAGTATTCGAACATCTCGCGCTCGCCCATCAGCTGCACGACGGACTGCAGCGCGCGCGCACTGCGCAGCGCCGAGGTGTTGTTCCGCGTCACCCCGCCGACGATCAACTGCTCCGGCCAGTGCATGTACGCCGCCGCGAACCCGTAGCACCCGTTCGACAGCACAGCCGCCACATCTGGAATCTAAACCCGATACCTTTAAACTCCCGAAAGATCGACGTAAACACAATACCCGACGTATTCATTACCGGTCACAAAGTGTCACCTGCTCCCGACGATATAGTTACGAACAATGAGTGTCGCAAGATTTACGAGGTTTCCGTGGAACTGTACGTCTGTATGTATCGGGTGGCGAGCATTATTGATAGTGTCATTGTGACGGCGATAGCGGCGGCAAACGAGGCCCATTGAAGCGTGTACAATGCGCCCGTATAATGCGGGGTCCGGCTGCGCGGGCGCAGGGAACAATGCGCGCCCGATCTGCGCCGCGGCCCTTCGCCGAACGTGGGTGGCGGGTTGCGACGCACCGAGCCGATCTCACAAAAACGGGCCCTACCTACTCGCCACATTCGACTGCGTTTCCAATGCGGCACCCGAGATGTTTCACTGTCCATTTATAAAATATTGCACAACCGAACAAACGGCTCAATAAGTTTAAATTCTGCTTTAAGACATAACTTAACGTTTCCACTTTCCGGACGATAATATAATTATGCAGCGTTCAGTGTGTAATTAGCATTGGATCATAACTTTCTCGGTCGCGACTGCAGCGAGCGCCGCGCCGGCAGGTAGCCGCCATCTGCCGTCGGCGACCGCTTTCATCCCGTCTTATTACCGTTTCCAAAAATACTTTATTATTATGGAAAGTATTTAAAGTTTATGCGTTCGTCTCGATAAAGTTATTTTATTTGTCGTGATCCTACATGCTTTATTTATGTGCCAGTTAAAACCGTCGTAAATTGAAGTCTTCATAAAAGAACCGGGAGTTGTCGTAATAGTCCCTAATGTGGGTCTCACGGTGGCGTAACAAATCATAGCCTACGGAGTTCGATCTCATTCACATTTAGACTACATAAAAAAAGGGATTTTAGTACACCAAAAATGTCACATTCTTTTCGGCTTAATAGATTTGTCGAGTCTTGACATTGCTATATTATTGTAAATTAAAGCAGCGTAACGTTTTGTCGATTTGCGTAACTTTTTCTTGATTTTTAGAAATTGAAAGTTAATAGAAAATCGTGTTTATGAACACCTAGAACCCTTCCAGGTAGTATAAAAATATTAGCACGAACCTGGCCGTTCTTGTTGGGTGCAGTTTCTGGACAGTGCGCATCGGTGGGGTCCAGGCACGGCTTCTTCATGTAGGCGGACGTGATGCCAGCTCGCTTCATGTACGCCTCCATCGTGCTCAGCGGGAACTGGAACTTCATCTTTTTCACCTCTTCCTTTACTTCTTCTAACGCTTCTTGGGGGTTTAGGTGTGTCCATTGCAACTTGTGTTGAAGGAAACTGGAAGTAACATAATCATTTATTAATTAATATCACCAAAAGAGCGCATATGTCAAGCTTGTTTTTATCATAGATTCTATACGTTATTTTGCTTTGTTAACAAAATGTATTTTTTTTTTATTTACGTATGTCGTATTAAAGCGCGCACAACCGGGAAATTTTAGACTGTATGAGAGAACCGGGACTCCCGGTACAGTCATACTAAAATTTCCCGGTTTTGCACGCCCTATGTCGTATGTATTGTACCAATAGAAAATTATCCCGTTAGGAACATTACAATAAAATTGTAAAAGATCTCAACTCACGGTACAAAAATAGGATAATCGGGGCCCAGCAATTGAGATCCTTCCCAGAAACAATCAAGCGGCGTGATAATGGCGCACGGGATGATGTTGTCGAAGATCTTTTCAATGTGATAAGCCTCGAAGTCGGGTATGCTCGGACTGTAGCAGAGGTCTTTGAGCCTCCACTCAGTGTCATACATATGAACAGTTACTCTAGTTGCTGCCTTGACCACCTGTAAGCAGATAATACTAGGCATTAGATCGAGATTATTTAGGTAATAACATTTATGCAAAAAAGTTTGTACTGTTGTGTTGATAATTTATCAAATTTGGATAATTACCTCGAGATGATTAAGAAGTGCTTTCGCGTGCAATAATGACGCATCGGGGTCTTTGGCAGTCTGGATGATGAGCTGATGTGTCGAAGAGTCAGTTTCGCCCAAGGCCTTCGCTGTGTATTTGAGCTCCGCTTCCAATCTGCCACCCTCTGAAGCAAAACAATAGAATAGGTATAAGAACAATATGCAAATGCTTTTAAACACAATATAACGCTGGTGGGCTTATAGACAACGCCGACAAATTAACATGCAAAATGCGCTACCGTGCAAAAACTGTGGACAGCTTTAGGTTAATGAAAATGCAATCAAGTTCACATTGGGGATTTTTTTCTTTTTCTTAAAGCGGCGCAAGTCTCGAATGCCGCGGTCCATTAAAATAAATCGTCGTTTTAATGCGATAGTCGTTATAGGCACAGACATCTTAATTTAGTTGTTCGTGTGTTTTCACTACATTATGTTATAAAGTAAGAGATAATGCGGCGCGGGCTCCTATCATTTGCATACGAGTTTGTCTTATAAGTGTCTAGAAACATCTACTCGACGGTAAATAGCTTTCTTACAGAGTCATTATAGCCTCCAAGAAGTTGCCATTTCTCGTTTTTATGTCCTCGAAATGTGTGGTAGGATCGGCGACAAAAAATGGTTCTAATTTTAGCTATCCCATCAGCACCCACGGCTTATTGGTGAGTGTCGACACATTTGTCAGGGGCGAGAGGCACGCTGCGATAGTTAACGCGTCCCGCTCGTGATTTATCGAAACGTAGAGACTGCTATCGACTCCACGCCTTCGCACCACATTACACGGCATCCTCGCTTTTAATTAAACTTCGCTCTAGGAAATTCTACTGACTGGTTAAATATTTTAGTTACTTCAGAAACCAACTTTCCACCATTTCCCAGATCCGCTTGGAATTGTGTTGGCGTTTTAGGCATACGGATTTCTGAACCAAGTCCTAACGAAATTGTTTGTATAAATGGTACTTACTTAATTTTTTGTTTTAGCACCGCAAATTTTATTACTCTGCAAAGTAAAATAATAAAGTACGATAAAAAAGCACACAAGCCAACTTTAGGCTACAAAGATACCTACAGGCTATTCCTTATAATAAGTCAATTCATTATCTTGAATTGAAGGCAGGTGCCTTTTAAAATACGCACAGCAGGTAAGCTGAAATTGGGCATCGAAAAAAATTGTAGGTTGAAACGTCGATGTTTTTCGGTTTGAAAGGGCCACGTAAAGAAGGTTGACATGTCAAACAAAAGCAGACCTTATCTCGATGCGTTAAGAATTTTTAGGAATGATTTATTATGGTGGTTCTGCTATACGCTGCGTTATCGGGGCGGGAATTCGTTCCAATTAACACCCGGCTGCTGATTTATAGGTCGGTTTGTCACATCGCATGCACTAAATTAGGCCCACGAGGTGTGAGAAAACAAACACGACTGATACTGATTCTATATCATCGCGAGGAAACCAAATTAATGTGATTAAATTTGATCATTTAAAACGTTGAAGACAGGGTCATTCCCTTCGCAAACCAAACAAGTGCGAGTCAGAATCTCCGTGTTAATATCTACACAATCCATTCACTAAATATCTATAATAGTATATTACACAACTAGGATGGTAATACAAAGAAAGGCCGAGATCGCAGATGTTTGCGGCCCGAGCCGCAGGCGAGGGACGTAAATATGCGATCGAAGGCTTTCTTTAATACCTCCCGTGTTGTGTACAGCATTTTATGTCTACATTTGACCAGAAAGTGGCCAGGTGTGGCATAAAAACTATTTTGTTTGTTACCAAATTTCCTAACTCTAGTGAGTGCAAAGCAGTGAACGGAGATAAGGTGCAAAGATACTTTTATTTGCGATGATTTAGAAGTATGCTTTTTTGCCACTTCCAAGTTCTGTAGACTTTTACATTTAATATTAATTGCAACTGATACCTCTATCTGTTCCTGAGGAGGGTCTTGACTTGACAGATTTACAGACGGACAACAAATTGGTTATGTGAGATTTCCATTTTTTGTTTATGCTAACTAATCGTACCTCCGAAGCCTTAAAAATCGGAATACATATTATTATTATTTTCGTCGGGTATAGTGCAATACCACGTAAGTAGTATTTCTTGATAAGGTTCTAATTTCAAATAAATTTGTTTGAAACTAAAACCTTATCTACATACATAACTCACTTACGCGGTATTGCACTGTCCCAAACGTTTTGTATTCAATAAATGCAGTCATATCCAGGGTATATCTTTGGTAGAACGCTACATTGCAGCGCCGGTAGCGCGGTGTAACTGTCTCGCGGTGTGTTAACGCCCTCGCTTTACACGGGCAATGCTTTTTATTTTGGTCGCTAATTTATAGGGTGATGCGTCGAGCGCTTCCTCATCTCGGGGTTCGAGAACTCGACGAAAAGTTGTGACAACCGTTTTTGACGTATATAATTTTATTTGGTACAACGACTAAAGTAAATTGCTTTCGGTAACATCAGTGATGTTGTCCTCATTTCTCGAGTACAGCAGTAGACGTATTTCTGTTTATGTACCTACCGGTGGCATGGTGTCCACAGAACCCGATTCCCATCGGCTTGCCTATTTTTTAAAGTGTTTATGTACCTACCGGTGGCATGGTGTCCACAGAACCCGATTCCCATCGGCTTGCCTATTTTTTAAAGCCTATGATCGGAGTGTCTACTACTCTTGAAGAAAAAGTAGTCTATATCTGCTTCGGCATTACTAAGAATATATTTGACGCCACCCCACGGGTACCTACCTATCCATTTGTTTTCAACATACATAAAGAAAGTCACTAAATGCTACCATTTACCAAAATAAACGATGAAGTATAGTAAGAATTATCTAAGTAAGGTGTCCGAATTTTCGTAAAGAGAATGAAAAAACATTCGGATACCTTAAATCATTCTTACTACATATAGCTGAGCGTGCACCTAAGTTCAATTTGACACTCGCCTTGAAGAGCAAATTTTTAGTCAAGTTATTGTTTGCCTGCTGTCGCTTTGACTGTGCGTGAATTTCCACAACCTGATTAACCTACTTTGTTTGAGGTGCTAATTCATATTTATAACTACCCAAATAAAGGCCCTAATTTTATCACCTGTCATTTGTCTGTCAGGTTGTTTCTTGTAATGCTAAATTCGATCATTCGCAGAACACTTTGTATGGAAATGAGATTAATAAGCATTAAATTTTACACAGAGACTTAGGCAAAAAGTTAATGAAGACGGCCTGGTGAGCTGAACATTTTTTGCTTATCTGTGATTAAAACATTGTGTGGGTCGAACGAAATACTAATTGCCTTATTTTTTATTTAAATTTAGAACCAACGCCTAATACGGTAAGTTAATATATTAAAAGCTTACTTTGGAGTTTAGAGTCTTACGACTACTTATCAAACTTTTTTTATGAGTATATCCTTGACCCCAGTCACCCACAAACTTCGAGTCAGGCCAGCAGCCGTACGTATCGTAATGGTTGTTCAAGAGCAAGTCAGGGGCGGTCAACTTGCGGCAAGGTTCGTTCCTAAACATAGCTCACTCGCCGGATATTGGGGATTATCATAAACCAAGTGGAATGGGATCGGCGCCCCGCCCGCACAGGGCGCCTCTATTTTAACACCTACCGGAGTCGTGGGCGCAAATTACGACGCCAACGTAACTCTGGCTCGTTGGAAAGCGTGAAGATTGATTTAAGTATCGGATTGTCGACACCATTAATATCGATCACGTTTCGACTTAGATTAAACGGTTTATGGACCGCGTGCGCTGGGTGCGTCGTATGGAGATGATAAAATCGGATATAGTCGTGATAATAAAATAAGGTGCTTCTCTTAAAAATAGCGCACTAAATTGAGTAGTCGACCTTTGAGTTCCACACGTCCCAGAGCGGCGGGAAGCGCGGCGGCCGCGAGATCACGCGAGGCTATCGCGGCACACAGCCCGCTTTCACACTAATCGCTACACGACGTTTCTGTTACTGCCGAGGCTCAATTTGTGAAACGCAAGCCATATTCAGTACCATTGCCTTCATTACACAATACAGGAAATGGTGCATAAAGCGACAGACTTAATGATAGGGTGGCGATCGAGCACAATGTGTAATAATTCGCCAAATGATAAAGCTGTCAGAGGCGGCTGAGCGAATCTCGAGCGTTTATTGCACGTACGTGCGTGGATAGCAATAATGACATTTTCTACTGGGTGTAGTGATCGATCGCAATGAATGACGTCCATCACGAAGAATAGCACGGCGCGGGGGGCGAGGGGCGCTACGCGCTGGCGCATGTTGTGTCGCGGCCACCCGCGCGCCTGCGCCCGGCCCGTGTGGTCCGGCCTTCCGCCCGCGCGCCCCGACGAGGCCCTCTATGCAAATTAGCCAGCGTAGACAACAGATGGATGGCGGAATAAACAAACCGCGTCCTTTGCGCCGGCGACGGACTCGCGCCGATCCATAACTCCATTCAGATACGCTACTTCATTCCAGCTCCCTGATTGCGATTTAGGGCTTTCTCTAGGGAGTAGCTAAGGCGGAAACTAAGACGAGATGTAATGAATGAAGTGAAAGCTAATGTTTTGGAATGTGGTTCTCGAATTCCAACATCAATTAATGATGAGGCTCCAACTTTTCGGTCACGGTCGCCAAATCGGAAAACTGGTTAGCGGACAACTCATTGAGCACAACGATTTAATATGCTGCAGCAGTTTGGTATAGTAAGAATTATCTAAGGTGTCCGAATGTTTGTAACGAGCATGAACAAACATTCGGATACCTTAGATAATTCTAACTATTATACGACGCAGAGGTCTTAGCGAAGAATTACATTAATTTGACAGCATTTTCATTGCAGCAATTATAAGTTGTGCAAATGGTGTTAGGCCGCATCCTCAATTATCTACCTGCTATAGAATACCGTAAGTCCCGTCACGTTCCGCACATAATATTCTCATTCTCCACGGTGGGTATGCCATCCCGAGCTTGACGCGACTGCTGTGTTCTCAATTGAGCCATCACGCTCGCCCCCGCTCGCCACAGAACTAATTCTGAGTAGGGCAAGAGCGCGGCGTCAAAGGCGAGTGCGGAACAGACCACGTCACAGCACGACGTCTTCACACAAAAGCGGGCCGGACAATCGGATACCTCGTTTTTTGTGACTCAATAGAAATGTTATACATTTTTTTAGTTTTATTATCGGTCGTAATTTCACGTGAGGATATTTACGGACGGCCGTGGGCCACCTAATTAAGTTGTTAGGGGACTCCGAGGCCTTCGGCATTGTTTAACGGAGGCTTTGTTCCGCGATAAGCCTTCCAATGTGTATTGTTTGAACGGTAGCGAAGACTCAATTATAAATGGAGATTTAAAAGTTTATTTTTATAGGCCAAGAGTGTGAATAAGCGATATTTTTCTGCCGCGTGTGAAGTACCTAATAACTTGGCGGAGGCTATACGAGATCGGCTGGTCACATTCTTATGCATTCCAAAGAGTTACCTACAAATAACAAAAATTACTTTATTCCCCGACTATAATGCCGATCATATTATTATCAGATGAAATAGGTCATCGACACCAGCTAGTGACTTAATGTTACTACGCGTTTCATTTAACATTTACGTAATTATAGGGTATATTTCAACTTTGTTAATGTATGTATAATAAAACACTGTTAGACCACCCAGATACAAAGTATTCGGGCAGTAAAAAAACATACCGGTTGTTTACTATCAGCCGGTATTCAAGGACAGCGTCTTGTGTTCCGAGCGAGAAATATCGAACGTGATTGTAAATTATATTTTACTATAGTAACAATACATTTGTTTATCCGTGTTTATGACAATGATGGGACATCTTTCCAACTATATTTTTTAACACAAAAGCCTATTATCTGTCTGTTGTATAGTTTTAAAAGCTTTTATTGGGAAAAGGCTCGTCAAACTTTTGTCTTCGATTCGATAAGGTGAATCTTATCAACCGTAGGCATCGCTGCAGATGCTACATGTGCTACGCCGTAGCGGACGGCTGAGAACGAGTAACAAAAATACAAAAGTACTGTAATTAAGTACAAATGGAATATCGACAACTCGAAATTATACGCCAAATCAGAAAAATGACAATTTGAAATACATCGTCCAATCTGAATAACGTCGAAAATGGAATTATGTCCCAAGCTAAAACTGTTATATTTGACATAGGTCAAAAGAAATATTGATAATGCTGGAAGGATATGGATTGAAAATTAAGAGCCCGCATAGGAAATACGCATCCTGTCAGATCAAACCGACGGCAACCTACACTACAAGCAGAAGCTAACAGAGCCACAGATTAGATAATAAATTTGGCTTTATTATCTAATCTGTGGCTCTGTTGTATTCTGATCTTATTCTACGGGCGCTTTTATACGAAAGGAAAAATATCCACGCTATTGAAAACTGTATAGAATTTAATGCTGATTAAGTCATTAAAATCTAAGTATTAAATTATGCACATCCGTGTCACGTATACCATATCGATATCGCTGACCCAGCAAATGGCATGTACTTATGCCCTGCTTCATTACTCGTACAGTAGGTGTGTTCCTTGCGAATAAAAATGAATGCTAGGCGTAATTTGTAATAATCTAATTAATTAATCTAGCACAAGGGCTAAGGAACGCAGACGTCAAGTCACTATCTGCAGTGAACAACGACGATTTGAAGACAAAATTGAGTTACTAAAAATGTTTTTAAAGGATTTGTTTAATCACACTATCACATCACACTAATATTATAAAGGGGAACTGTTACTTCTTCACGTCTAAACGGCTGGAGCGATTTTAATAAAATTTGGTATGGAGTTAGCTGACACCCTGGATTAACATATAGGCTACGTTTAAATTAAACCGCGGGTAACACCGCGGGGCACAACTAGTCTAAAATAAGATGTGAATGTATTGAACGAACAGAAAGTCAAGCTGCGCTAGTAAAATGATACCTAGTTTGTGACCAATATGACTGATGAACACTCGCACAGTTGATGTTACTTATCTTTTATTATTAAAGTAATAAACATTTTATCTGTCCCATAAAATTGTTTTGCTTAAGTCGATCTTAATATAACTAATGGAGTAAGCAGATCTATTCAGCGTATGTACATCTGATCATAATTATAATAAAATCTCCCACCCATAAACCCAATTTAAGCTGTGTTTTAGACAACACAAAAAGACAAGTGACTAGGTAGAGCGCTTAATCCTTGACCTAAGTTTAACCTAGATTTAGAAGTCTGTGGCTGCTAGCAATAACGTAAAGTGACTATAACGACACTAGTGCTGTTATGGGGAATAGAGTATAGACTTCTCTGAACTCATATTATGTATGTTCTTATATTAGTGTTCGTGACCAAGTAAAAGACAGATAACAGTAGGTACAGGAGTAGAAAAAAATCTTTTGTTGGCGAGTTCACACTCGCTCTACTAGTGCCACGCGCGTTGATGTTGATTATAGGTATTGAAACATAATTTAAATGGAAATAAAACGATTTTCGGAAATGATGTTTGAATTTAATAATTGCTACGACGTAGTTATGCAAAAACGTCTCAGTCCACATGCAATACATTTTAGATTACGGAAGTCGTTTTTATTAAAAATACAGAAGGTTGATATTTCGCTGATGACGTTTTGTGGATTGAAACGGTATTGCATAACTACGTCCCTCTCAGTAGGATAATTCACGACTTCGCGGTCAATTTCGTCTTCACCATAATTTGATTCGTGAACAGCCCCGTCTCCACCAGGCGCACGGGCTCGCGCGGCAGGATCGCGAGCCAAAGGCTCGGTCTGTGTGGACCTGCCTCGGGGTCGTTCGAGCGCACATTGAATCGGCTATGGTGGTGTTGGTGGAGACGCGGCTAACTAGTAAAAACAGTTCCTAATCGGGAGTCCGGATATGATTGTCGGTCCGCTCGTCGCTTCCACTTTGATGAATAGTAGGACAGCAGCGTGACCTCCGATTACAAACTACTATTATTAGTTCACGGGTCCAATGATGTTAGGGGCGAGACTGACAGCTAAGCCGTGAATTTGCCTACTGGTTTGGCACAAAACTGCGCGACCTCCGGTTTTGTAGGAAGTCCAATCAGCAATACAGGACTGACCATTTTAGTATGCCGGGTACATTATTTACCGTTGCATCATAAAAATGATAAGAAAAGTACTTAAAGTCAGCGCTATACGTTTCGCATCCGCGACCAATACCGTGAAACAACCAATTAATTAAAACTCAGGCATGTTACAATAAATCCAGTTATATGGCAATAAAATGCGTTAGTATTCATATATTCAATCTCGGGAAACTATTTGACTAAAGAATGCTACCTACTCGTTGTTAAGTAGGTATAAAATATTGATACGCATCTGTGGCTATTAGCTGCATATTTGTATTTTAAAACTTATGAATTTATCGCGAGTGCGGTTCACAATTTATACCAGTTTTTTTACTTACAGTTGTAGGTACATATTTATTGAAACCATATTTTACGTTTTTTACATTAAATGGGCTCGATATTAACTCCGATCGTGCGTGATGGAGCCTAAAGTAATAAACTAGTGTTGTAAAGTAGCATCAAAATAGGCTATGTACGTATCGTGTGTAAACGATAAAACTCCCTATATCCTTCATAGTTGTAGGTACCTACTGTACATAAACTCAGCCACATAACCCATAGCTAAAATTTCCTTAATCTACACCGTGGGCCCTGTAATATAACAGGATCCAAAAACTAAAACGTAGATTCTACTCCTCAAACAATGTAACTTTTGTTCAAATACTTTTAAAAATTATGTAGAATTAAGATTTTTTCTTTCTCTTTCAATCTATATTAACATCAGTCTAATTAATGTCGCTTGTCACGCTACAAACAAAAAAAAATCGCAATACATTGCGCTTCCAATTTATTTCGAAGTGTACTAAAAATTAAGACACAAGTTACTTTTAATGTCGCTGAACAAATGTTGTTTAGTTTGAGGAGTAGAAGTAGAGTTAAGTTTAATTTTTGGATCGTGTTACAGGGCCCACGGTTTATATCACTACATAGTATAAAACAAAGTCGCTCCCGCTGTCTGTCTGTCCATATGTACGCTTAGATCTTTAAAACTACGTAACGGATTTTGATGCGCTTTTTTTCAATAGATACAGTGATTCAAGAGGAAGGTTTATATGTATACCAGTAGCGTGGCGTAAAAGATATCCTTGGGCAAGCCGGTGCAGATTTGCGTTCATTTTCCTTAAGATCTGTAGAAAAAGGTGGTCAAATGCCTGATATTAGGCAAGCCGGTAGGAACCGAGTTCTTTGGACGCCACGCCACTGATGTATACTAATACTAAATGCATGTAATTTAGTATAAGTACCTATCAGCATTGTACCCGTGCGAAGCCGGGGCGGGTCGATACAAATAAACTCATGTACAATATTCTGCACTTATTCCAATTAAACCATTGGTCAATCCGTATATGAAGACAAAGTGAACTCAAAGTCGCTAAGTGACGTGTCATCGCATCGAATTTGCACGCACGGCGCATTTGAATATAATGGATGCGACGATAATTCGATTCATTCAATAATCGCCGCCAAAAGAATAATGAATAATAAGTTCTCATTGATTCGACATAAACGTGCTGTGCTGGCTTCCGCGGCAGTTTAAGCAGAATTGTATTGAGACATACCTAGCAAAATGAAAATAGCCAGAGCGTCAAAAGAAATGTCGATATATGTACAGTTCTTTTGTCGTATTGTAACCATTAGAGGTATATTTTGAGCAAGTTATTTCTTGCTTCTCTAACTTAACTATCTGATATACGCAATGTATACCTACTTATATGAGTCAGAAAGAAATTGAGATAGGTACAAAAAATACACACTAAAAATTAAGAATTCTGGAGGCAAATTCTTTGTTTGAACTAACGTACTACGTTAAGTTTACCTGTAGCAAAATAAAACGAAGTCGAACTAACTACAAAATATGCGTCTAATGTCCTCAGCCATCCAGGAACAGAAATGACAAATCAATTGCACAGCTCACTAGTTGAACGATTCTATCCAACGCTATTAAGCTAGCATTTGAAGAACCGCCGCTTTAGTTTTTGCCCCTGCAGCGGACGTTTAAATTGTAATTTGGATGTTGATGGATGCGTTAATATTGGATGCATTTATATTCCAGGGGCTGTGCGGGGCAGTATGCGGCGCACGTCGGCGGAAGCGGCAAGCCGCCTCTATTGGTATTCCTGCATGCACATTGCGCCACAGTGCGCTTATCTTGATGCCTTCGGTTTTGATCGTAGGCACTTTTAGAGAATAAAGTAATCGTGCCGGCCGGTCGCCGGTGCATTGGTGGTTTTATTAGCGCGTGTATGTTGCGTAATACCTTACGTTTTAAATAACTTTCTTGTACGTTTTCCCAGTTTTTTAACTAGGTTAAGTGAACATGTTTTACGTCGAATTAAATTTCATAAATTCATTTCATTAAATAAACAGGGCAAAACCGTGATTTTTTCAAAATCGTGATAAGGAGTTAAGTAGTAGTTTATAAACGCCTTCGCCATTTGACCTGATTCAATTGATGATATGTATGACATAGATAGCAAGCATACAACTATATATCCCGCCTATCAGTGGCGTGGCGTAAAAGATATCCTTGGGCAAGCCGGTGCAGATTTGGCTTACATTTTCCTTAAGAGCAGTAGAATAAGGTGGTCAAATGCCTGATATTAGGCAAGCCGGTAGGAATCGAGTTCTTTGGACGCCATGCCACTGCCGCCTATACTCCCTACTAGTTAATAATGAGCTAACGGGTAACATTGTGGTTGTGTGCAAAGGTGTTCCTTGGAGGTTTGGTCATATACATTAATAAAAATTAAAATACCTTGAACCCAAAGCTGGTCTACGCGCGAGTGTATCTGCGCAGACTTGAGGCCAACGCAGAAGGTGGAGAGCACCAGGATGGCCACGAAGAGGACTTTGCCCGCGTCGCCCTGCAGGAAGCAGCCAAGCACGAACAACTGCTCCTGGAGCCACGCCCGGATCCACAGCGACGTGCGCCCGCCTTCGATGTTACCCTGCAACCGAGAAGAGTATGAATAATAAAGGTTATTCGATTTTTGGCATCAGGTTGGCGCTACTGAGAAAGGGGCTGTACATAAAGATAGTTTTACGGAAAAGTTTTAGAAAAAAAAAACAATTTGACTGTTCTAATAGATTCTGGTAAGTTTAAGATTATTTACGGTTTAAGAATTGAGTTACAAGATTGCCTCATACCTTACAATGGGGTGAGTGCCATAAAACATTTTGGGGATGGGCGGCTAGGAACAGAATGCAATGGAAGATTGTTGTGGAAGCCAAAACCACGCGGGTTATATTATATAGCTCCGCAGGACGGAGGAGAGGCCGGCGGCGGTTGATACAGGCACATTGAATAGATGCGAAAAAAAACGGTCAATCGCGAGTCAGACTCGCGCACCGAGGGTTCCTTACAAACTCTTAAGTAGATACGTGAATAGTTCAAGAAAGACTGTATGGCGGTTAGTTAAGTATAGGAGCAAATAAGTTTGTGTTACCATTTTTGCAGATTTCTAAAAAACGGTGTAAGTTAGGAAAACCGTTATATATTTTTCCTGTAATAGTTATTTAGGATGGTATTAATAATAGGGATGATGACTGGGTTAAAAATATGTAATTCTATTTAGTCCGTCAGTTAGATTATGGAAAAATATGGGACACGTATTTTTTGGTTTATCAAAATATTAAAAATCGACAAAGTTATAGATCATCAAACTTCTGGAGTGGGGGCTTGTGACGTCACTCTTGAGTACAATTTGTACTCAAGAGTGACGTCACTCGAAACTTCTAAGCACTCTATCCTCGTCAGTTTTTGTTTGTCAAACAAAACAAAAAATACGTGTACAATATTTTTTCATAATGTAACAGACGGACTAAACAGTTTTTTTTAGTCATCTAGCCTATTGGTATAATTATTACAGATTTTTCTGTTCAGTAACTTCAAAGATAATGGGGGGAAGCCCTTTTATTTGATACCCCACTTGATACAATAGCACAACTTTCAATTTTCGGCCTCCCATTTCGGCCCCCTTTAAAAAAAAGTAAAAACGGTAAAAGATTACTTTTATGTCTAGTAGGCTCGGGTTAGCAACTTTAAAAACTATTTCAAATTTCAAATCGATAGCAGCAGTAGTTCCTGAGATATCTGACTGTGACAGACGGATAGATAGACAGACAGACAGAGTCACACTATAAGGGTTCCTTTTTTACCGTTTTGGTACGGAACCCTAAAAACTACTAATGTCTCACTCCAAATGACGTTCGCCTTCGCCGGCGGTAACGGGTATCACCGTAAAATGTGAACCACGATATACAGGTTGGTTTTCGAAAACGGAAACGGTGTTTTCCGTAAAAAAAACTAAAGCTTGCAGCCGTTTTACACAATTATAATTTTTTTTGACGAATTTTTCTTCAAGTCGGTAGTTTATTGTTATTTTATTTTATTGGTATTTAGGATAACAACAGCCGTAAATATACTTAAGGTGGTTGCGTTCCCATACAAAAGTTGGTGCACCTTCACGGGCTAACGGCAGGGTATATTAAGAAACTAATTTGACAAATATCAATTAATTTACGTTTTATTTTGGGCAAATGCATAAAAAATGGTATATTTTCACGCTAAATACCATATTTCACCGATGAAAAACTTGGATATTCTATCACTGTGTGCGAATCACCTACAGGTGGGTAACACAACTCACGCAAACACAGGCAAATGGTGTATGGATGTGTGTGTGACTTATCTATTGACACTTCAAAAGCGATCTTAATTTACGCCTCGTTTGAGTGTGCATCCGTAGCCTTGTGGTCTCAAGCTTTTACTTATGGTTACGTTTGGTTGTGGGTTCTATTCCCGAAATAATTTTATTTTTTATTTTTTTTTCGTCTTTATCGAATACTACACGCTCTAATTAATTTTGTAATTTAGCCTGTTTATGCCAAATTGCTAATTAAATATTTTGACTAAATTTATTTTGTGAATATATATGTACCTACTAAATATTGTTTTGTTTTACTTTTTAAATCAGGATACTTAAATAAAGAGAAATAATAATAATACGGAGGTAAATTTTACAAAAACAATCTAAGCAATGCTTATTAGGGTAAAAAATTACCAGGATTTGAACCCGGGACCTCTAGCTTAGTAGGCGGTGTCACTCCCGCTAAGCCAAAAGTGTCGTCGATCGTTAGGCATTCATAGATGTCTGACAAACGGTGACAGATGGCAACGTCGCATGTCACGGTGACAACGCAACGTTGCAACTCTGGGCAATTTTTTGATTCACGCAAACTAAAATACGAGAGTCTAGTAGTCAGGGACGTTCAAATACTTTTCGAGAAAATTTATATTGTACCATCACCTTATAACTTTACCCATCTTATTGTTTTCTAATAAATACAAGTGATGTGAAAACACAAATGTACTATACGAGTACAAAATTAATATTTGACATTCCATATTTAGGATTCCACAAAATAAAGAAGGTTTCAGAACATTGCGCTGTCATCCATTTTGTTTGCAGTAGGTGATAAGTACGTTCTCTTTGAACTACCCTCTTTGTACACTTATGCAACCTCAAGAAGTGTCGTTATTTTAGTACTCTGTCGAACTAACCTATAACAATAGTGTGACAGTTTTATTGAGTCACAGTTTTTACAGCGACATGGCAGCAAAATTGTCAACTATAATATTTATGCATACGTTACGTGAAATCAACGTAACGTATGCATAAATATTATATTTGATAAGTTTTGATAAGTTCTGTATTGAATTGGTGTTCATATAAAAATCGCTACCCGTTCTTCGCGAGCCAGCTATCAAAACCAAACCACCAATATTGTGGTCCCAAAAAGAGTCGCAAGAGAGTTGATTCGCAAATCAGGATTTTTTACGACGGAGAGACATCGTAAGTGACCATCCTGATGCGAATGGTTGAACAAAATGCTTAGATCTGGACTTCACACTCATAAAGGGTATTCATATAATTTTCTGTTTATTTAATATTAGATAAATTACTACTGTTTCTCAATTGACGTATAGTAACATGAACTTTATTTATTACAGAACAAATTTGACTGTGGATTTGAAAACTTTCGCGTCCCATTGATAAAAAGTTTTTCAAGCAATGTACTCAGCCAATGCGACATTTTTACTCTGGGAACTTATGTCTAACTATGTAAAAGAGGAACTATGTCGGTTAACTTGCCTGGAAAAAAATAAGAACGCCCTCCATTACACACATAAACACACATTGAGTAAATCATACAATACGTCGCAAGTTCGTAAACTTACGGCCCCAGGAATTTGGAGATCGGCTTCGTCACGGGCAGTGCTCGTCGACATCACCACCCCCCACGACGAGAACCTCGTGAAGGCCGAGAAGGCTATATTCAGCAAGTACCTTGACTTCGCTAACAGGGTTAGCGCCATGTGGGATGTTGATTCGACGGTCATTGTTCCGATAGTCGTTTCAGCGAACGTCGGTCGGGCTTATAGCAAAGGGTCTCGACCTCAAGAGACGCTCAAGGGTCAGATACAGAAGGCGGTACTTTTGGACACGGCGCGCATAATCAGGCGGTTCCTCTCTCTGCAGCCCTAACCACCGGTAGCTTGGGCCCCGCCCAGCGGCATTCTAGGTTAATTTTTTTCTGTGTTATATTTTGTATTTGCATCATTGGGTCAGAGTATAGCAAAAGGGGCCCGATTTTAGGACTTAGAAAATTTTTCATCAAAAAAGTTTTAGGCGTTTTTAGGCTTAAATTATTGATTGATTAGATTGATTCGTGTAGATAACGCTAAAATAAGCATGTTTTGTTATATGAACTTTTTTCTCCGACCAATATTTACCGAGATATTGGGGTTCAAATGTCAGTCATTTTCAAGGGCTCTGGAACTTAGAAAAATTTCGGAGTCGTGAAATTGATGTCAATATAACACCTCATTTTTGTTAATGAATCCTATAAAACATGCTAAAATAAGCATGTTTAGTTTTATAAACTTTTTTTCTTTGACCAATATTTACCGAGATATTGAGGTTCAAAGTTTCAAGGACTCTGGGACTTCGAATTTGGAAGAAATTTACAATGTCTGACATGGCCAAAACATGCCAATTTTTTTTTGGGAGTAGATTAAGGTATCCCAAGTATATTTTTGAAATCGAGAAGTTGCGGAAAATCATAGGAAAAAAGTTAAAAATTTGAAAAAAAAATAATCCGAAAATGAGCATTTTTGAGGTTATTTTGGAGTCTGACCGACGCGAGGGACTGAAAATGGGCTCTGATTAGGGATTTCTATTTCTGCTCTGAGGGACGTAAGCTGACTAACGAACCTAACCGAAAAAAGGGGTTAGTTTTGTCTATCTTTTTCCATGCATTCCCCTTGTTGGGGGCTCCGCCCCCCCGTCCCCCCTTGTGAGGTCTAAGATAGATAATAACAACTGAAAATATCTATTTTTTACTAGCCCTGGTTTCATATCATTTGTATGACCAAACTTACAATTTCGAATTGCTCTAGTTTCTAAGTGGTCAAGTTTATAAAAAAACTTCTATCAATAAAATATGCTTATTTTAGCATGTTTTATAGGAATCATTAACAAAAATGAGGTGTTATATTAAAATCAATCATAAAGTCCCAGAGCCCTTGAAAATGACTGACATTTGAACCACAATATCTCGGTAAATATTGGTCGGAGAAAAAAGTTTATTTGACAAAACATGCTTATTTTAGCGTAATCTACACGAATCAATCTAAGCCTAAAAACGGCGAAAAAAAAATTTTGGTCGTAAATTTTCTAAGTCCTAAAATCGGGCCCCTTTTGCTATACCCCAACCCATCATTGTATTTTAAATACCTATATAATGTAAAAACCTACAAACAAAAGAAAAAAGATATACAGTTTATTAATAAAACTATTATATTTTACTTTCTTATTGATTTTATTCTTTCCAATATTCCCATACACAAAAAGCGCTGTTCATTTATCGTGAATGGACCGTTGTTTTACTACACACTGTTATCCACGCGGGGCAAAAACTAGGTAGAGGTAGGGATCGGCGAATTTTATATGTTTGTTCGATGGCAACTAGAATACTGTTGCCGAACACACTTTTTTCAAATTTAGGTCATCAGATCAGAAACGCAGAAAGTGCGATGTCTCAGTTCGGGCCAAACTATGTTTTTTATCAGATTCACAATCATAATTTCAATTTATTTATAAAGTTGTTGGACATTTCTGCAACAGCTACCTAAATGCCCGCCTATACCTGCTGATCTAGTACTTAGGGTACTCAATAAATGGGTTATTTTTTTAAATAATTTATCTGCTAAAAACATAACTTAGGATATAACTGATCTCATCAATGTACGGGATCACGCATTAGCTGGTGCTTTTGGTGAGTGTTTTTTTTTTACTTGAACAATCTAAGCTATTTTAGCTGTAAGCTAGCTGTAGTTGTGAAATACATTTTAATATGTGCAATATATATATATGTCTCGTATACTGTAAATAGTCCGATTACTTTGTGAATGACGAAAGGTGCTCGTAGTGAGGCAATCTTACTTGAAAGTTTGAAGCTTTGTCAATAGATGCCACTTATATCAATAATTTATGTGTGCATGTGTGTGTAAGTTGATCTGCCAGAGTGTCGCTAGAATTCGATGCACATTCATGCGGTTGGTAAGCACGCACATCAATTATTATGAATTAGAAATCATTGGCAGGGACTCAAAATATTCGGCAAATTGATTGTCATGTTGGTAGAATATGCAGGTATCATACTATAGTCTTGAACATTTGGTCACGTGACCAAGACAGCGCCATCTCTGAGCAATTCTGCCCCGGGTCACCGTGCGATACGCCCTTAAGACTATTTCTGATACATAATATGAGGCCAATAATAGCTATCCATTAGTTACTTAAAAACTAAACATAGTTAAGACGCGCAAACAAAATAAGTGCTCGTTAACGATAATAGACACATATCAAATCACATGGGTCGCGTTATTGCTACTAAATAACGTGCCTATTGCCATGATCTTGCAATTTTTTCTTCCAATTTGAAGCAATTAGATCAAAAGTTATACCGCGGCAAACAGATGTACTGCCGAAAATTTCACTGAAAGTTTAAAAATCTGTAAAAAAAAACGGATGACCACAAACAAAAATTAAAATCAGTTTTACCGATAAAATTGGCTGAAATTTCACCCCTTTTCATATGTACAGATTATCGAAAACCACCCTGTACGACGGTACGGCTAACGCAGTATTTATTCGCGACTGCCTATAAGTCAGTACGGTGCTTGCCGATCAAAACCTATAGGTACCATTATTACGGGGAGCAAATGTTTACTGTCACGTGGGGCACAACAACGATGACACTGCCGTCGAAACAGAGTTTAATCTCAAACTCGAGTTTGAGTCTGACTCAGACAGATGCAACACTTCTGTGTAAGTCAACACACATACGCAGTACGGCGCGTCGTTTTATAAGATCATAGGTATTGTATAGAGAAATTTTACTGTCATTCTAGTACAGTCGAGTTCATTTACATCTACACACTTACGTAAACAAAAATATCTGAACACGACCCTATTGTCAGGAGCATAAAAGCGTGTTCAGATATTTTTGATTTCTTATATGTTTAGATGTAAATGAACTCGACTGTACCTACCTACATTCTATAATTTGGGTTCTGCCCAGGAACATGTTAAACTACCTCAGTGGCGTGGCGTAAAAGATCTTGGGCAAGCCGGTGCAGATTTGGCCTACATTTTCCTTACGAGCTGTAGAATGAGCTCAAATACCTGATATTAGGCAAGCCGGTAGGAATCGAGTTCTTTGGACGCTACGCCACTGAACTACCTATACCTGATCAGAATACAAATAACCAAGGAAAGAAGACTGAAAGTTTCAGCAATTCGATGTATATTTCAATCATTTCATTATAATATGTAATTATATGTATATTGGACCCCATCATCAGGACTGGAATTTGAAAAAAATGGGAAAAATCTACAAGTACCTAAACCCTTTCAATTATAATATAAGATTTTTTCAAATCGTTTCACAAACCTCGGTCGTTTATGAAACGATTTATTATTCTGCGGTAAACACATAAAAATACAACCGACTAAAGAACCTCCTCTTTTTTGTTAATTCCGTTAAAAATAGTACTTTGAACCGATATTATTTGAACCATACCGACATAGTAACCGAGGGGGGATCAACCTAAAACTTCAACGAATATCACCAAAGGGCAGAAGGGGTCAAAAACTATGCGAAAAAACATCATGTGATTAACGGACACCCTCCTACCTAAAATTTGTCGACTAAGATATTATACAGGGTGACTTCAAAAAAAAATTTAACTGTTTCATAGAAAAGGTCATCAATAGGTAGACCAAAATGTACCTATGAGAGAGTTGTATTTTTTTTGCAATTTACAAAGTTGACCCCATAGTAAAAGTTGTTCAAAATCATGGATAGATTGAGGTTTAATTATCCTGTATCACGAAAAAAAAGTCACACTGTAGTAATAAAGAGCCGGAGAGTTCCTGATATTCTTTCAGTTTTAAATATTACCCATACCTACGAATACACACAAACGTGTGTGGTATAGGTACAACCTGAAGATTATTTTTAGTGATTAAGAGTAATCTTTAAATTTATAATGTTTCTCAAAAGAGGTATCATCGGCGGTAGACGTAATAACAAATTTCAAAGTTGGAAATAATTTCCAGTTGATTGTGATTAATGAGGCGCTCCCGTGGCGCCTCGCAGGGCTCCGAATACGGACCGCTTACTAATTACATAATAATAACTCAATCGACGGCGGTGTTGAGCGGCCATTACGCCATCCGGCCTAATGACGGACCCGTATCGTCGACGGTTAAGAAGCCATTTAAAAAAAAAAACATTTTTTAACAATAGGTTAAACCATCAAAACTTGCTATTCTATGGCAGACGCATTTGCCCAACTGTGGGACAATAATACATAGTAACTAAAAAAGAAATCAACCTAAATATAGGCATGAGTGAGATAGACTGACGTGACGACCTGGTTAAGGTCGCCAGAAACCGATTGAAAATGCGTGCCATTGTTCGTGATGAAAATCTTTGGCGGAAATCTAAATATCAGTGGCATAGCGTCCAAACAACTCGATTCCTACCGGCTTGCCTAATATCAGGCTTTTGACCACCTTATTCTAGAGCTCTTAAGTAAAAAGTACGCTAAATCTGCACCGGCTTGCCCTAGGTTTTTTTTTTACGCCACGCCACTGCTAAATATGTACTATTGTGTGTGTGTGTGTGTGTGTGTTTGTTGAGATATATAATTCAGCTGAAAGAAAGTGTACCTACGTTACATAGTTAGACTCAATTATCATGAATGAAGTGTCACGTCATAGCGACGGCGCGGTTGTCATAACATGCGCGAGAGCAAGGCCAAGGCGAGGAGCAGAGGGCAATGCACACCGCGTGACTCGCCCAGCCCTCCAACTCTGTATCCATTTCTTCACAGTACCAGCTCAGTAATCCTTTCTATTTTATTCACGACTACATACAGTTACAACGTTCCGCGAAACGAAGTATAGAGGAGTGCGCAAAGGCCACTCGGGTAACGGATTACCATTAAATCACGCCTTATTAAGGCGCCATGGGTTCAGCGAAGCTCAGCGAACAGAGTTTTTGAAACAGTATAATGCGTCTGTTTATAATAATATGGTTTCAAAAAAATACGAATAGTAATCTTGAAGCTTTTCAGCAGCGAAATCGGTGATTCGAAACATGATTAAGCAATTTTCGCTCGATAGAAAAAAATCGCCAACATACGTCTAATTACACTCTTTAAAATGATATTAGATTTTTATTAAATTTGCTACTTACATGAAACTTGCATCATAAATTGCGTATTTGTATTTTGGATGGTAATCAGTGATTACCATTTTTTTAATAAAAACAATCAAAAATAATAATTCGAAACCATTGATAATCGCGATCCTACTCGTGCCCGACCGTCGGCTGCCGCCCGCTCAGTGCTCAGCGAGCTGCGTTCGGGGACGGACCTATGTCGCGCGTCTTGTGCTCCCAAATCCGTGCCGCCAAGTGCATTTATTACTAAAAATATACTCTGCGTGCTCCCTATAATGGGGAACAAAAAGAATAAAACTAAAAAAAGGAGAAGGAGTCATATTATGAATTGCAGAGCGATTGCCCGAAGAACAAATGCGAAACGGTAAGTGAAATCACAGTAAAATAATAAATGCAGTAGTGTAGGCACCTACATACTTAGTGGCTGTGTGACGCGCGTAAGTTATATTATGTCTGTCAGTGTTGGGCGTAATTAAATATTTTTGTAATTGAATTACTTATTGAATTAAATGTAATTTAGTTACTTGAAATTGAATTACATGTAATTGAAATAACTGTGTAACTTGTAATTCCAATTACATTAATAGGTAATTGAATTACTCAATTACCTTATGCTATTTTTGGGGTGTACAATTAACAACATATTTGTATCAATAAAATGTTTTTATTCCTCAAATTAGTTTCCGTTTGGCATATGGGTTATTTTAAATTTGACTTTAACACTAACCTCATCTCAAACATTTCGTCGGAAAATCTGTGCGATTTTGGTAGATTTAACATGGTCGATATCCGAGTGGTATTTAATGAGCTTATCTATATGAAAAATGGTATTTTGCTGTTTGTTAAATTCAAGCAGTCGTTATCAGTCCAGAATGAAACAAAAGATGTAACAGGTTAATCCGCACTAATAGCTGCCGTCCAGTGTAAGCTTTAGGGTTCAAGTTGTAATAACCGGTCATAAGGAACGGTAAACAGGCAGCAGGTAGCAGGTAGGCGACAATATGGGCGCTAGATAATATTACACACTAAAAAAATGACACGAGAAGTACGATCATTTGCTACATCTACGAAGTGCAATATTATCTTCCTAGTCTGATAGCATAAAGCAATAATATTTATTTATACGGTGGCATATACAGGGTTTCTGGGTCAAGAATTCAGATTTGTAATTGTAATTTTTAATTTGTAATTCAATTACTATTTGCCCAACACTGATGTCTGTGGACTCAAAGTTCGCTATATACCGAAGAAATTACGTATATATATAGTGTTTTTTTATTTATTAAATAGGAACTGTAAATATCATACCAAATTATTCATTTCTGATTTGTAATTATGTTGTTTTAAATTTTTTTAGTTGGTCGAACCGTGACAAAGAAAATAACGAAACCGTGGTCAAAGGTTCCGAACCATCGAATGAGTAAGTAATTATTATTTTAGTCTAGTCTAGTACGTGAGCGTGCTGCAACCGAAACTCGCGTGTCGGTCACACTCTCAACTAGGGGTCACAAAACCGTTAACATTTTTGAAACCCGGTTTTTCTGTAGAGCCAAAACTTTTAGGCGCTTATTGTTTGACAAATGCATTAACCATTTGAAAACACAAAAAAACGAGGTCTTGTTTGAGAGAGAAACTGTATTACGAAAGCTTATTTATTTATTATTTCCAGATTTTTGCTACAACCCGACTGCGATGATGTCGAAAAAAATAATGAAAACGATTCTGTTTCCAATTCGCAGCAAAAGAAGGACGTGTAAGTTATCTTATATATTACATAGTCGTTTACTTACTATTAGAGTGGACTGTAATAACGTGAAGAGAAGACTAGCATGTATTTAATATTTTTAATATTTTTTTATAGGTCTCCCCCGCAATTAGTTACTTTAACTAATGTGGAGCCAGATATTATTACGTTTCTTCCACCGGACAACACGTAAGTATTTCTATTGTTTGACAGTTGTCACATTAGAAGTTGTTCATTAAAATGTCAGCAGATTGGTAAAGTGCCGGGATCCATAATGTAATTTTTTTGTGTTCCAGATTATCACCTTCGCTACAAACTGACTATGGAACGGACTTCGACAAAATTGTTAACAACCCTTTATCCAATTCATGGGAAAAGAAGGGCGTGTAAGTTATATTGTTTAGACGTTTACCTACTATAAATAATGTTCATTCAGTTCAGCAAATTCAACAAGTACACTCAGAAGTTATCAAATATATTTCGTTTAACTCTTAAATGTTGTGTTTTCAGGTTCTCAGAAGAAGAAATACCTTATTCAGTAGAACGACAAAAACAAGATAGTTGCAAACTAATGACTGGTCGCAGGATATTAGACATGAATTATTTTTATAAACGCTTACAAGAAATTTCATCGCACGAGTCTTTGTTTGATTGCAACTTATCCACTTTGGAATTAATTGGTGAAAAACGTACTGGGCTCATATCCAAATTTAAGTTTAAATGCAAACTATGCGGCTTGTCATTTAAAATAAACTCTGACGATTCGGAGAGCGACAAAAACGTCGATATAAATACTGCAGCAGTGTCAGCTATAATTGCAACTGGGATTGGATACTCACAATTTGAGGAAATGTCAAGTGCTATGGATATACCCATTTTCACAGAAAAGTACTATGCCAAGATACAAGATAAATTATTTGAAAAATGGGAGGCAACTGCCGTTGAAACCATGGAACGAGCTGCAGCTCGAGAACGCGAAGCAGCCATTGCTGAAGGACGAACAAAAAATGGTATACCAATGATTGATGTGTACGCAGATGGTGCCTGGTGTACCCGGTCGTATGGGAATAATTATCGAGCTTTATCAGGAGTGGCTGCAATAGTGGGAAGGAAATTTGGAGAAGTGATCTATATTGGGGTCAAAAACAAATATTGCCTTGTATGTAGTCGAGCAAATAAAAAGGGCGTTGATCCCAAAGATCACATTTGCTACAAAAATTATGAGGGTTCGTCCAGTGGCATGGAAGCCGAAATAATATGCGCAGGATTTAAAACTTCAGTGGAAATGTATGGCCTCATTTATGCAAATATTGTCGCAGATGGAGATTCATCCATGTATGCTAAATTACTAGCATCAAATCCATATCCCAATCATGTGGTTGGTAAAATTGAGTGCCGAAATCATGTTTTAAGGAATATGTGCAATAAACTACGAGCACTTACAAAAGATACGAAATATCCATTGGCTCACAGAAAGCTTATGAATGATGTGAAAGTTATGAGCATGAGAAAAGTTGTAAGTCTTTCAATAAAACAACACAAGGATAGAGTTGACAAAGTTCAAGCGATTCAAGATCTACATTCTAATATATCCCAATCCATAAGCCATGCGTTCGGTGACCACAGAAAATGTGACGACCACTACTGCTCGAAGGATAAATCTCTTTTGGCAAGCACAGCCGCTGAACTGGAACATACTTCCTTGTGGTTGCGAATAAAAGTTATCATTAATAACGTCGCCAGCAAATCCCGCAGTCTCATTGAAGATGTGGATACTAATGCCGTAGAAAGGTTTAATAGCGTAGTTGCCAAATTCATTGGTGGCAAACGAATTAATTATGCTCTGCGACGATCATATCAAGCCAGATGCTCTGCCGCCGTTGTTGCCTTCAACACCAGAAAACCACTACATGCAGTCCACAAAAATATTCTAGGCCATAGTCCTAGTTCTCATTTAATAAAGAAAATGGAAAAAAAACGAGAACAAAAAAATATTCAGTCAAATCTGGTGCCCAGGAAAAAAAACAGGAAACGACAACTATTCCCATCCAAAACCATTGATCATGATTATGGTAACAATAGTGCTGCCCCTGACATGCTCCCATGTGACCTGGAACTAGCGAAAAAAAACTTTTTGGATAATTTACAAAAACTCACCTCGAAGCGGGAGGCAATTCAGGAAAATACAAAACTACAACGTCAAAGTAGTGAATGGCTAGAATTACGAAAAAATATGCTAACGGCGTCAAATTTTGGCCGGATAATAAAAAGAAAAACAGGTAACCCAGCAAATATAGTGAAGAACATTTTATACAAAGACAACATTGCTCATGTTGCATCAGTTGCCCATGGCGTAAATAATGAAGACATCGCTCTCCAGCAGTTAGCCAAACAAGAAAACTTGTATATCAAGCCTTGTGGGCTATTCCTTGATAAACATATTTCTTTCTTGGGGGCTTCTCCCGACGGAACTGTTGGAGATGATGACATCGTTGAAGTGAAATGTCCAGTGGCTGCTTTCAAGAAAGGATTTGCAGATGCTATAAAAGGGAACAAAATCCAAATTTTAAAATACAATAAAAAAACAGGGTCTACTACAGTGAATAAAAACTAAACTATCCAGGGACCCACTCAAATATGCACTCAAAGTTTCATCCAAATCGGACCCGCCGTTGCAGTACTTAACTACAATTTTCTAAAAACCGTAAGTCCGCGTCTAAACTAGAATATGAATAAACCGCTTCGTTGCGGTACTGTTTACTCTGCACTGTGTTTCCAGTCCGCGCGCACGGCGGGAGACTTGCGGGCGGCGCTTCCCCGCGCGCACGGGGGCTGCACCCCCTGAGACGATATTTTTCGCTGAACCTACGGGGCCCGCACATAAACCGCAGGGACAGCGCCGCACCTCTCGCGAGAACGAAACGCGAACCTGACAGCGCCAATTACACCATCGTTAGCGACTTGAGCGAATTCCGAGGCGTTTATTTTCAATCGGCGCTATGCGAGGAATGGGGAACGAGTTCGCTGAACTGTAGTACGCACAGTTAACGAAGTAAGCAACATAAACAAATAAATAGGGCCAATAATATTTTAATAGAGGATAGGTACAGCGAGACAGAACGGTCGATAGTGTGCGGGCGCGGTGAATGTCGAGCGCGCTGGGTGGGCGTGACGTCACGGCCGGAATGCGCCGGGGCCGGTGCCCCGCGCCCCGCGGCCCACGTGGAACGTACGGCACTGCACCATGCACCGTCGCGGACCCTTCATTCAGGTACCAAATACGGCAACCCTCATGTACGAGGCGAAACGCACGTAGAGAACCTACTACGTCCACGTTTACTTAGTAAGTAACGTCTCCACTATAGTTTCGGAAGCTAATTAGCGTCAAAAACTGGTTTTTAGATTGTTTATTCTCTGAGACCGATTATGGCGCTTACGTAAGTGCTATGCAGTGGATTAGTTGCGGCGCTGGGTACATCCTGTAGATAAGAACTAGGCTTCAGAAGCACGTCTTAAGACTGCATGTTATTACATTTCAGTTACAAACATAAACAAAGGCATGAACGGTCAAGATACAAAGTAAAAGTAAAAATATTTTTGTCACACTATAATTACCTATCCACTATTGAGTAAACAGAGCACTTTATCATCTCGCAGGAAAGCGTCAAAAGATAATTTAAGAAGCAGCTGCCCGGTGACGCGCTAGCCGCTTTTAAGTCCAGCCTTTCTTATCTCGGGTCAATACTATTGTAATAATTATAGTACTTCAGTAGGCATAATTACTCTCTAAAGTGTCTATTATGGGATCCGATTTCATAATATGAGATAACTCCTAATGAGACATCAGCATCCGAGTACTCCCGGACTATGACAAATTAAAAAGAATCACAGTCAATGCTTCATTTTTGATTAATCTTTTAAATTTGAATTACCACTATAACGTAATAATTCTGCCAAAAAATTGCCGAAGTAACCTGCGTACACCTCACGTTAAAGCAATCATTAGATTCTTCGCAATGTTCACGTTCACCTTACAGACCCTTTCGCGAGTACAAAATTTCCTTGCACAGAATTAATCTTTGCGGCAGGTCCTGGGCGTCTTTCGTATTTGTTATCGGGGCCTTATAATTATTTATGTTCTGTTTAAATACAGTCCCCTAACGTAGGTAGGTCTATTTATCAATCACCCACGTCATGTGCCGTGTTCGTGTATTAGTTTAGCAAGTGGCTTCGAGCGGAGGTTGATTGGCGCGATCTTTGACATCCGCTGGTATCAATCGACATCGCCGACACGGCGGGCTGTTCCGGATCTGCATATAATGGGCCCGAGTGTGGGCTCTATTATCCCATCAAAATGCACGAGGCATCTTACGCTTAGTTGCTTCATAGTACTTACCATAACCCTAAACGGCATTGAGAATTCATACGAGTTCCAGTTTTACAAGGCTCAGATTATACAACCATTGCAAGAAACTAGTTGTGCGGCGGATTATACTAATAACCACGTCTGTGGTCCCGTACATCTACTCATTAGGAGCCATCAATGCATTGCCAATCGATAGTAATGATAAGAATCCCACCCAACATAGGTACAAGAATTGCTCGAATACACAAGCTTGCATTGATTTGTGTTTCTTAACTCTTTTTATTTGCTATTGCAGGTAACTTGATTTATCTGACCAAAGGCTCTGGCTCATTTCCAGAGGGGTATTAGTTGTTTTGCTTATATGTATGTTACATGGTAAAGGAGAACCGGACAAAACGGTCTCAAGAACCAATAGCGATGTGACATATATCATTGCAGTGTTGTGCCGGTGAGAACGTTCTCGCTCTCGAGAATTCCTTCTCCTGAGAATTCTCACATGTTCTCGAGAAAGTTCTCCGGGAACGGAAATATCTGAGAAAGTACATAAATACTTTTAAAAAAATAGTATTATTTTGCTTTTATGTCTTCGTATTAGAGGTGTGCGCCGATGGCTAAATCGTCGGCGGCGACCGCCGGTCAAAAATTGACCGGCGGCGGCGGCGTAATCGGCGTGATCGGCGTGGTAAACACAATAAGTAATTATGCATATTACAGTACATTTCTACACATATAGTGAAACGGTCGGGCTATATGAGCATCATTCGATCGTTTCAAATAGTAAGAAAAATTACCACGGGTCTTTGTTTTAAAAGCAGTAGTTCCATAAAATGGTCAAGTCATACATACTTATTGACCGAGATATAGGGTTTAATAAGTTAGCGCCTTAAGCTTGTCTTTATGAGATCTGGTAACTTTTTCACTGTAAAAATGAAAGTAGCAGTATTTTGGCTAGCTATTTTATATTCTATGTGTTTGGTGGAATTGCAATTTTTTGTAAGGTCAAGATAATAGTCCCATTATATTCCTCGTCTTCCTTCTAGCTTCGTGTTCCTCATTGCTGAGGGTCCTGAAATTCCCGTGACTTCCGCTTCTTTCTGACGGTGTCTCAGCGTCTGTGTCTGTTCTTGGCATCGTGTAGTGCATCTGCGGCCTATAGGTTGTTTGCCATGAATCTTGCCAATAACAATAAGTTGTTCAAGATTATGGCCTTTTTTCCTGGCTATGTGACCGAAAAACTCTAGTAGTCTGCGTAGATAGATGGTTGATGGTCTGATCTTGATGTTCAATTTGCGTAATATAGATGCATGTGTGCGAAAAGCTGTCCAAGAATTACAAGAAAATTGAAGCATTTTCTTTCAGCACCACATCTCGAAAGCATCAATGCGATCACGGCCAGCCTTTGTCAGAGTCCAAGTCTCAACTCCGTAGCTGAATATGGAGAAGACTAGGGACTAAATTAGTTTTAGTTTAGCGTGAGATGTTGCAATTCTTTCATATATCTTGCAGCAGGGACATTGCACTTTTGGCCATTCCTATGCGCCTCCTAATTTCCACTTCACAAGACCTGGTATTGCTGATGTTCGCGCCCAAACCCAAACACGCTGATGTGACCATACACCGCAGTCCGCAGTTGATGTTTCATTATGAGAGCCTGAATGCCAGGTATTTTGACGCAAAGTAAAACTTTCTTGTTTGGTTCTTGATCTTGACACTTAATGAGCAGAATAGATAACGGAGATCGAAGAAGTCTTCTGTTTTGTAGTAGCACCATGTTTCTGTAGTATATAGAAGAGTTAGGTTTAGGTTAAGATCAACTCATAATCTCAAGTTAACTCTGCCAAATACGCCGTCTAAGTTTTCCACAGGCTGCAACTGATTTGGTTTTGTGGGAAACTATCTTGGATGTCAAAGTCACGTCGAAAGTGACTTCCTAGATACCTAAAATGCGGTACTTCTTCCAGACCTTATAATGGAGGGCTCCAAACTATTCCTGTGCTATAAAAAGCTGAAATCTGTTCTGTAGCTTCACTGGAAGTATTACCAATAGCTTATACCTTTCAATGTAGATGACTTACGATATTATGAGCTATTATGGTATCTCACTATTCTCACTGTATAAGTAACACCCCTTTTATGCTTTTATTGTGTTCTAAAGGTAGTTTTTCCTCCAATAACGGAGAAGATAGATAAATTGGGTCATGGCCATCATAGTATTAGTTCACGCCGATTTCACGCCGGTGGAATGATCGGCGGCGGCGGCGTGGTAAAAATGGCCGGCGGCGTACGCCGCGCCGGTCAGCGCACACCTCTACTTCGTATATGTTATTGATAGACGTTCGTAAGGTACCTGAACTTTTTCGAATATTCTGAGAGCAAAATTCTCTATGTTCTCGAGAAATTCCCGAGAAGCTTCTCGGAAACATTCTCGGTGAAATATTTCCGGCAAACTTCTCCGGAACAAATATTAGCATAAAAGTGATTTAGATTTAAAATACAGGTATTTTTTGGGCTGAAATGTTTTCGTTATTGTGTTTAATAGGCATTCGTAAATGAGTGTATCTTGAATGAATATTCTAAAGGCAAAAATTCTCTATAATCCCGAGAAGCTTCTCGGAAACGTTCTCCCTCGGTAGCTGTTTCTAATAATGAACAATATTGACAGCCTACATAATTGCTTTTATTTTTATTTCGTTATAGGATTTGTTTTTACTTGATTATACTTTTAGTTTCTATATTTAATACATTTGATATTTATTAGAAAGAAGGGATTGCCGGCCGAGTACATATACATGGCCGAGCGAGAGTGAGTCCAAATAGTTACGAGGCTGGCAACCCCATTTCACGCTGAGGTAGTGCTTTTCACAAATATGCAATGAAATAAACAGCCTATTATAAAAGTTTTAAAAATGGTAGAATACACATAAATAAGCGAATCTCTCCTTAGACTTAAAGGTTCACTACCGCTTCAAATTTGTCACATAGTGCGTTTTTGGACTGAGCCAAGAGGAACATGATGATAGCAGTACTCCATATGAAGTCAGACCTGCGATTTGTACAACAGCTGTCTTTGCCCAGACGTGATGTACCGCTTCGCTCAACTCAGCACATCAAACTTTTTGGATGCCAGCTTTGGCTGTGGGCAGTTGGCAGCGGTGTGTGGGATATAGGTACTAGGAGATCACCAGTGCAGCGACCATATAGAAGGCCCTTGATCAAATTATGTTCTTTTAGATACTAAGGAATTTTATATTAATCACACGCTCTATCACCTTAGAGAAAAGGAAAGTAATAGCAATAGGATTGTAATTTGATGGATCGGACCTGTCCCCTTTTTTGGGCACTGGGTGGCAGGTAAAGAGAGATAATTATTTATGACAGGTAAGAAAGCACAAGAGTCGGTGATATTTTATAGTAAATTGTGTATCTAGGGCGGTAAGGAAGGAATTACAAACGAGTATTTGTTACAAGCCCGAGGTAAAACCGAGGTAAACTCGTTTGTAATTCCTTTACCACCCGTGGCACACACAATGTTTTTCATCACACTTGTGAGGAAATCTAAATACCTAAATAACCTTACTAATCCACCCAGTATGAGAACAAATTTTTAAATCAGAAAGTGACATTAATATCCATAGATAATGCGAATGTCAAGTCACGTTCGGAAACCATAGCGGTAAAAACCTAAAACGGCCATTTTACTTGATTTTACATTTGCAAAATACTGAAATACACTATTTATTAAACATTTAATTTATGTTACCGAAATATGTGTTTACATGTATTTGCAATAACAGCTCTCTTTAAAGTAAAAAAAGTTAAAAAAGTAAGTTGGCGTTTCCTTTGAACATGACCAATAAGAGTAAAACAGAAAAAAATCCATTACGCCCTAGGGCGTTATAGGTCATTTACAGCCCGCAAAACTTACGTGTAACAACACCATTTTCGAGAAAGTGATGAAAAAGATAACATATCAATGTCCGCAGATCAAGTCGCACTAGTCCGTTTTTACCCATTCCAGTCTTGAATAGACTTAACATTTAATGTGTAAACGAATAATAATACGATGACAACGCCTAATAAAGTACCGTAAATGATTAATAATCTATAAGAAAAACTTTTTAGAAGAAAAAATAACATGAATTTTTGCTGAGAACGTTCCCCAGAGAACGTTTCCGAGAAGTTTCCCGGGAAATTCTCGAGAACAAAGAGAATTTCATTGATAGAATGACCTGTTGCGCACAAATACTCTGCAAATAGTTATATACCACAAATATAATGAGTATTAAGCGAACAAAAAATGCATAACTCAAGAATATAAGGTACTTTCTCAGAAATTTCCGCTGAGGAGAACTTTCCCGAGAAGCTTCTCCCGATATTCTCTTGTTTCCGAAACTTCTCGAGAACGGCCCATCACTAATCATTAGAAAGGTGTTTCAATATACTACAATAGTTACTATGGGAGCTTATTTCAAATCACTGTGTGAAAAAAGTTATGGCAATATAAAAAAACTTATTTTCATAGACGATTTTAAGCAATAAAAATTAATTATTTTGTATTCCATGACGTTACAGTCCACCTGTAAGGCCTCCCCGGCCTCTCAGGCTCCCCCAATTCATTTTTATTGGTTAAAATCGTCTATGAAAATAAGTTTTTTAAATTGCCATAACTTTTTTCACACAGTGATTTGAAATGAGCTCCCATAGTAAATATTGTAGTATATTGAAACACCTTTCTAATGATATATGTCACATCGCTATTGGTTCTTGGACCAGCCTCCATACATTTTTGCCGGTCCTCCTTTATATGTTTGAGCGGCATGCAAGAGGACGTCAACCGTTGGTTTTTGTTGTTGACCAGTCAGCGCTTTAACCAAATGTCAAGCTCTTTTTAAACCTTCTGTTGTTTTTGTCTCTTGAGGTTTTTACCCCATAATATTATGAAGTTTATAGGTAATACCTACCTACATGTATAATTATGAAGTTTCCGTGAGATACGCTTGTTGTACTGAAACTTTTGATGTTGATTTCCAAAATAATTACAAGAATCAAGCTATAATTATAACCAGTATATAAAAGAAAACCTGCCTTTGTTAAATTAATATATCGAACGCGGAAAACAAGTCAATAATGTTGAGAAAGTTGCCTAGTAGTGGTCAGCGCAACCGGTTTGAGTAACATATGATAGCGAAGCGACCTTATCAGTAATGCACTAGGTTACCAGTGAAGCTGGCTGTGAAATTACGCAGATAAAAGACCACCAGTGGACGTAATTCGGATAATTCAGACAGCTGGTGTGAAGCTACTGGCGCGGAAGCGGAGATATGGGAGTAACAGTTAGCGAGGTGCAATGGAGTGTGTGCGCTGCCCCATGTTGCGTGGAGCCGGTGGCTAAACGACTCACGTGGCGTAATTTGATACCTGAATTGCTTGTGGCTAACCCGCATGCCGCAAACCTGCTGTTTTTTATTGGACTCCATTACCTTATTAGTCGGATGATAAACGATACCAATTACCATCTGGGCTCTGCTAATTTCGGTTGGTGCAAATTGTAGATTTTGTTAATTTTTACGACCTCCCAAACATTCTTACCGTGATTGTAACGTGACGTACAAAAAAACTTTATGAAGCAAGTTTTGGTGATGTAGCCGAAAAAAATGGAGGAAATCAAAGATTTATCTTCCGTTTTCTACGTAGCATTTAGCTCGCCAAAACATCTTTATAACTTTTATCGTCTGAGAAGCAGATATATACTGCATAGGTACCAGTGGCGTGGCGTAAAAGATATCCTAGGGCAAACCGGTGCAGATTTGGTGTACATTTTCCTTAAGAGCTCTAGAATAAGGTGGGCAAAAGCCTGATATTAGGCAAGCCGGTAGGAATCGAGTTGTTTGGACGCCACGCCACTGATAGGTAGGTACCTAACTATTCGAATTGTCGATCTTCGCGGATAATTATTTACATTTCAATTCATACCAACAAATGTCAGCCTATATTGACAATTTCCAGGAACCCTTTATTTAAGTCAAGAGTCACCTGTTTCTCTGAATATTGTACAATCTCAAAAAGTCTCCGGCGCCGCTGCTGACCGTCGCTGTGAGGCGCTCAATGTTTGGACAAAGACAAAAGATCTGTGGGAAAATCGAGTGGGAAAGAGATAGACGACAAGTCGTAAGGAAAGAAAAGCAACTACATATTCACGGAGCAAGAAAGAGATATACGATCGGAAACCACAAGATGTCTCAATTCCACGATGCAAGCTCTGTGCGGTCCGACCAGACAAGACTTTAAAACTTTGTAGAATCTTGCACAGCATTCTTTTTGTTTTATTTTCTGTGAAGCATTCATTAAGAAGGTATGATTTCGAGTAGTATCATTGTTGGCAATAAAAAAATTATACTTGGAATACTTTTTTGACATAACGACTGGCTGTAACCGAGAAGGATTGTTTTTTTTTAAGTAATGTTTTGATTTTCGTCAAATTAATACTCTTAACGTATATTATCTTCATCACATTATTGATCTACACAGAAACAGCCCAGAGGCAACAATTTTGTTTCTGATTGCGGCAACCATTAGCCCGGAGCTAAATAAAATTTCTCTTCTAGTAGAGTAAGTATGGCATGGCATGCGCCGCGTTGATGTCTCTATCGGCGCCGCCCGCGCCGCGGCTGCGCGTGCGCCGGGCCCCGCTCCCTCGCCTCTCACCCCTCGCTGCGCCTTAATTGCTTCATCTTGCATACGATCGACCAACTTCCACCTACATTATAGCTTACCACGAATTACAGCTGTTTTTGTTTTGTTTCCCTATTACAAAAGTGGGCTTTCATTTAGACTTTTTTTTATCAAGTGTTCTGTGATTCGTGCTGTTTATTTTGATATTTACTGAACGTTTTTAAATTTCAATGGATTCTTTTGAAGACTATTGCCGCGTACCGATGTGTTATTTTGTGGCTGTTGGAATGAACGTCTTAAAATGGTTCGTATCGTACCTAGTGTATTCAAACTTGGATTGAATCTTTGATGTTATTATGTGATCGTGCAAGCGAGAATCCTTTTAGAGTTCGGGTTGGTTTCGCACAGGCTCTGCAGGGTGTGGACCACCGCGGGGCGGCGTTTACCGCCTTCTAGGAAAGTGCTACCTTCCCCGAACCGTCGCGGTCCCGTAGGCAACCGGCGGGACAATTTGTGTACACACAAACAATTTCCTGATAGTTACAGAATGTGCCGAATTGTACCCGTCGTGCATTTTGTTGAATACTGTTTGGATTAGGTATTGAGAATTATCCAATTTAGTCATACAAATAGATTAAATTTACCGTAATGAAGAGACGCTTTGCAACTAACTTTACACTACCGGTTCATGGTTTTGTAAACTCATTTTAGTATTTTTCAATTTGTTTGTTCACGTAGGTAGTTTCTTGAAAAACATATGTTTTGGCTACAATTTGCGCCTTAATGTCACAGATAAGTTTTATTTAGGCTGCACGCGTCAGTTAAAACCTATGATCGTGATTATATATTAGCTATCTAGGATGTTTTAAAATGCGCGGGTTTAATGGTAAACCGAGTAACCACTAGACGGCGCCACGCTTGCACTGCCGCGTTCCTTGACGCTATTGACATTCGCAGAAAAACAATCACACGTGGTGCAATATGACGGTAACTCGACTCTGCGCGGCGGTATTTATGTTGTTGACGGTGTACCTTTTCAAGTTCCGAGAGAGCTAGTGCAGCGTCCACCCAGCTGGTGCGGATATACAGATCGGCGCTGTGGCGCGCCTCGGCAGCGGAGGGACTCTCGCGCGTAGCAGACACTATCCGAGGATTCGAAGGAGCCTCGGAATCGGGAGCCACCATGATCTCGGGGCCAGGCTTGTCACCAGTATCCTCATGAAGACGGCCGGAGTCCGTCTGGCGGCGCACGCTGTCATATCACTCGCCGCCACATAACCACACACTTGTACACCGTAATTCTTCACTTCTATCTAGCACTGTACGGTTCGAAACATGGAACGACACCGAGTTTCGTTACAAATGTAACGCACGCCACATTCACGTGTCGACACCGGCGCGGCTCGAGCAACACTGACTATTTGTTGAGCCGCCATCATGATTCGGTAGGTTATGTTGCCGTTCTGGAATACGAAAACGGACGAACGGTGGCGGAAGCGCCCGAACCACTCGCTTGGGGACCACACACGTGATAAGGCCGTCTCACTCGCACAGTGAAGGGGTGGAGGCTGGGAGAGAGGAGCAGAGGGTGGATGAAAAATAAACAGTTCTGAATCAGTGTTGCCGTTTAGTAACATTTGTAACATTTTGCGTTACTTTTGACCCTCTCACGTTACATGTTAGTAATTTTTGATTCTTAAGCAAATTTCGTTACTTTTCTAGATCCTAACTTTTTTCTTAATAATTACGTTTTGTACACACAAAAAAATATTTCTTAATTTCCGAACGCACCCAAAAAAAGTTTCAGTACTACGAGTACTAAGTATAGTCATATCTGCTCGAAATTCGTAGTTCGTGTTTCGCCGTTCTTCTCGCTCTTATGTTAACTTATGTTTGAGTAAGCGGAATGTCAGCTTAGGAAATTTCAATTTCGCAAAATTTCGGCCGAGCTCGTTTCGCCATAATGGCCATATTTGTTATTGTTTACTTACTGTGACTTGACTAGTGTAGACAGTGTGGTGTAAATATTGAAAATTTAAATATATGAAACTTGAAGACGACGTTTAATAATTTTTCATCAGAATTATATATGAACTTATAAAAGTAAAACCGTTCGGCGATTAAAGTACTTCCAGTTTAAAAAGCGATAGCGACGTTAAGAGGCTTTTAGAAAATTGTTTTTATAACAATCAGCGTAAGTATTGTTTGCTATACTTGCAATTGATTTTTATTGTATTCCAAAGACACAGAGAATGAGTGATATTAAAAGACTATGACATACCTATAGTTTAAAAAAATCCTGTAAAATTTTCCTTGAAAAATTAATTTAACATTAGAATCCTTCTCATATATTATGTTGCTTATGTAGGCAAACGGAAGGCTCGTAGGTATGCATTAATAAGCATCTCAACTTCTTATACCTAAATCATTCTAACTCCATGAATCTATACTGACTGTCCTAAACCTTTATGAACTTGTAATATTTATATTAATTAATATAAAACAGTTTTTTTTAATTATGAATCAAGCTACTTGCTTCTGCGACAATATTAGAATATTTTAGTTGTCGGTGAAAAGATTTTCAATACAAATTTTGTGGTTTTTAGTCATGATAGAACTCATTTACATATATAAAGAGTTTTTCAAGGATCTCTCCAAAAGGCTGGTCGACTGCACCGGGGACCGAAATGCTGGCAGCTTCCTCGCACAACGAATAAGCATCGCCATACAGCGGGGAAACGCTGCCAGCATATTCGGCACTTTAGGTTTATTTTAATAGGTTTAGTTTAATTCTTACTTAAGTTTAGTTTACTAAGTAGTTATATTTTATTTGTATATGACCCTTTTAATAAATACATTAGTATTAAAATTATATATTTTACAGTATAAAGAGTGAGAAATTGATAAGATCACCAAATGTTTAAAAATAATATATTAATAGCAACTATTTCCCATGTGCTTTGATTGTGAATGTGTCTATCAAAATATGTAAGTAAAATGAAAAACAAAACCTGTTCTCAAAAGCCAAGATAATTCAATATTAATTCAACTATATTTTTTTTTCAATTTGAAGTATTTGTGTGACTCAAAATATGTACAAATACTATGAAAAAGAAATCCTGTTAGCAAAAAGCAAATTTCAGGATTGTACCTATCTAGAAGTATTTTTTTCTGTTTTGTGGCTTTTGCTGCAAGGCACTTTGCCAATGTCAAGTGAGTTAAGAGTTGTCAAGTTTGACGTTACTTGTCGCGGAGCTGTGGATCGAATTCCTCCCAGGAGATAGAATTTAAACGTGTGGCCCTTCCCGCGCTCCACAGCTCAGCAGAATGTAGAAGTCTTTGTTCTTACCTTATTACCCTCAATCTTGACAAAAGTCAAAGCTAAAAAAAATTTTTTTTCACCAGAATGTTACATTCCCAGCAAAAATGTTACTTTTCGAGAAACAAAACGTTACTTATGATTCAATGGCCCTGGCAACACTGTTCTGAATGTCGACAGAAACAGATCATTAACGGAAAATGCTGTAATCAACAACAGGTCCCACTAAGAGAAAGTAATTTGGAACTGTAATTTATTGTTTACAAAATTTCACATTAGTCGAGCAGCTGGCGAACGAGAAAAGTCGAGCACCGGTGGAAATCCAAAGCAGTGTTCAGTTGCCGGTGTTCCTGCACTCACAAAAGTTATTACGGAAAGTCCACAGTTATCACAAAGAGAGGACGTTTGCTAGTCAAACATTCCCTCTGTATACAGATAATAAAGGCGGATCAAACATTCGGACGCACCATATCATTTTGTTTACAGAGTTTTCTGAGTAAAAAGTCGGGCGAGCGCCCCTGGCGGGACGCGGCGAGTTGGCCCTTTGAAGTCACCGACATAAAACGCCGCCGGTGGCGATTTAACTAATGAATTTATATAGCGGGCGTGCCGTCCACCGGCAGCGTCCTCCCTAGCCTCCGCGGATACATACGAGCCCTAGGAACACCAGTAACTATCCTCCACACCACTAAACTCCACAGAACCCTTCTGAATCTATCGCTACCACCCATGTTGGCATGGTATGCGAAAACCTTCTCAACCATCCCTGTCAGCAAACTCCACAGAAACCATCTGAATCTAGTGCAATATGTTTCTTAATTATGTTGTGTTATATGAAATTGGGTGATGTTCAAAAGGGCCAAACCTTCAAGCAAATATATTTAAGGAATACCACTCTCAGTAATGTAGATTGCCTTCACAAATAACACGCGGTAATTATATATGTAATGTACATCATACTTACCCTAAAAATATCCTTATCTACAGACCATACTCATAAAAGGTCATCAAGTTCGTTTAGAAGCATGATCAAACTAAATCAATTGGAATTTTTCCAGTAAGTACGCGCGGTGCGTGCCGTATGGGCCTACACGTCAGTTTGACAAATGTGTCGACGATGAGGCAAAGCACCGCCTCACCCAGCTATACACTCGCTGAATTTAAACTGTTTTGGCAACACGCGTACTGAATAAATTCTCCTAAACAATTAAACGTATTCCAGATAAAGGTTGATTTTATCGTGAACGAATTTAAATATCGGCACCCGACACGATACCGGTACATGCCTGTATTCCTAAACAGGCGCATAATGCACCTTTATGCCACACCTGGCCATAAAGTGGCTTTTTCCGCACGCTGCGCGTACGGAATAAGCCGCTTTCTGGCCAAGTGTAGATATAAAATGATATACCTACAACACGGGAGGTAGGTAATACAGAAAGCTCTCGATCGCATATCTACGTCCCTCGCTTGCAGCTCGGGCCGTAAACATCTGCGATCTCGGGCTTTCTTTGTATTACCACCCTAGTTGTGTAACATACTAAAACTCTGCTTTAGGCGGTTGAAACCACGCAATCAGAATGCAAAAGATACATCGGCATCGTCAGTGGAATTCGATTTCCATTGGTTTTGTAATCTGTATTATTTAAGCACCTAAATATTTAAACTGTTCTTCAATAAACATCAAAGCAAAGCTGCTCCTTTACTACGATCGACTGATGAAAAGCTATTTGTAATAAGCGCTTATGAGATCCAAGCACCAATGTGCTTAACCCGTCGATGTAACTACTCGACGCCTCACTCACTACACACAAAGACACATAGGTACAACATCGAAGTAGCGGAACTCAGGGTGCTAAAGTTACCTGCAGATTACTATGAGTGAACTTTGTGTTTGTTATTTGATCAAAGTATTGAAACATAGCCACAAAAGCTCACCTCGAATAGAAATATCGCCGCTAAAATAGTACCTAACTCGGAAATGTTAGGTTTCAAATTTGTTCCAAATATGAACTTTTAACAACCTGAAAGTTATGTCAAAATTGTGAAAATCGTAGCTAGGTATGTCACTGTCAGTCAAACGATGATAAAAACGAAAACGATGATAAAAATAGTGGACAGATGCCACAAAACCCGTCGATAAACTCCAGTAAGGGTGCACTAAATTGAGTTTGAACAATCGGATTAAGATCTCAAGCCACACCCGACGACATCTCGATTTCACGCGCGCCTTCCGAGAAGTTTACTGATCGAGGTGTAAATGTCGCCATTGAAACTATTTCGCCTAAAGAATTGAATGCAGCGATAGATAGATCGATCCGCGATATTGTACCTATGCCAAGCCAACAAATACGAAAGAAAATTATTTTCAAAGCAAAAAACGACATACATATAAGAATTTCATTTCAGTCAGGTATTGGAATAGAGACTTTGGTCTCAATAGATTCGTTTAAGTTGAACATTTTGACACTTCGGCCAAAACGCAGCAGGGTGCCACAGTTACATATTCTAAGAAGCTCGCGTGAGGTAAAACGCGGACCCAAACAGCTTGCTCAGTCCCAGTTTGAAACATTTCAATTAAAAAGGGTTTCAAGGATCATAATGCCTTTTTTGTATAGAAATGAAATGAAGAGCTGTATTGTATCGGAAAAAGACAGATTAATTATGCTTGAGGGCGTATGGTACAGAACGAAGAAGACCTGACTTCGTAGGATCCTTACCTATTTGATCCAGGACGATAAACCTAGACCTAAAGGCCAACAGAAGCAAATTTACTTAGTTATAGCCTGTTTGTCTTTGGTGGCGCGGAGTGTTAACCTTATTTGCGTCAGCAATTGTTAGTTTTGTTATTTATAACTTAAAGAGTGAAATAGGGGCCTTCTGAATAAGGGCGCAACGCCTGAAGTGATGACCACGACCACTCTGTCAAGAGTGATAACGACAAGGAAGAAGAATAAGGGCCTCCATTTCCTACATGAATCCATCCAATACATGGATCGCTGGATTTCTAGCATGATATTAGTATAATATAATATGTCATCAGCAATGTTAGAACCCAAAGACTTCCACAACCAACGGCTGCACACTTTTAGTCTCCAATGACGTCAATGTGTCTCATTACGCATAAAACTACACGAAACACGTAATGAAGTGCAAGACGTGTCCTAATAAAGATTTAAATGTTGTCAAGTTCGTAACTAGCCATATTACTATACACATGGCGTATGGAGGTATACGTTGTGGATAGATCAC
Source organism: Eudemis profundana (assembly GCA_947034925.1). Lineage (NCBI taxonomy): Eukaryota > Metazoa > Arthropoda > Insecta > Lepidoptera > Tortricidae > Eudemis > Eudemis profundana. The sequence goes on from OX344798.1 coordinate 18,914,301, forward strand.
ATTGAAAAGTCGGACATCAGGACGTTGACGAATTTATAGCGATACGTTACTGTGCCCGCTAGAATTTTAGCCAATCACCCGTACAAAGAATTAACTCTTTACTAGAATAACCAAGATAATCGTTCGAAGACCAATTTTGATTTGAGCCCAGTATCGAAGGCGTTCTCAAAGTAGATGGGCAAAATGCGTGTCGAGGTTTTCACTAGTGGTGATGGTGGTTTGTTGTTTACTGGTGTGATTTTATTTCTGATGGGCCAATGAAACATTTAGTTAATAAAAAATTATTGGCACTGCCGACGTTCCAGGTATTTATTTCAGATAGTTCACTACGCTGTACGGGCAGAATGGTTACATTAACTCCTTCCAGAAAAAACCATTTCACCGTGCGGAAAAAGAGGAAAAATGAAGGGGAAAAGAGGAGAAAGGAACGTGAGTGCATAACAGACACCATAAATATAATAACTTTTGGGACCAATTCAATTCATTTATTGAGCATATATATATATATATTTTTTTGTAACAGAAAATAAATTACATTGTATTTGACAATCTAAAAACGATATCTAACTACTAGTAAACTAAAATTAACTATAAATTAAACCTAAAAAACTAAGACTAAAGTGTATATTACAAAATATCAAAGAAATTGGCATGGTGCCGAATATGCTGGCAGCGTTTCCTCGCTGTATAGCGATGCCTATACGCTGTGCGAGGAAGCTGCCAGCCCTTCGGTCACCAGTGCAGTCGACCAGCCTTTTGGATATGTCCTTGAAGAGCGTGTGCGCGCAGGGACCCCACGGGCCAAGGCTCTCGACGCTGAATGGCATGAACATGTATTCGGGGCCGAGACCCCTGTATTTGTTGGTTTTAAGTTTTTCGGCCGCTTTTGCCGCCGCACCTCCTTGGATACTGGTTCCGTGGAGGTGGGAGGGCGCTAATGTGTCTACGCAGGTAGCGTCTCAAACCAGCACCCTGCCCAGCGTCCACGGAATCAGGGACATCCCGTCAGGTCTCTTGCCATCATCTCTGGCAATGCCAGTCGGCTCGAGGAGGGCTGGCACGTTGACTGTGGCAAGAGACCTGCGGACTATATCGTTCGTCATTCATTTATTGCATATCACATTACAAACATATATGGATGGATTTATAAATAAACAGGTATACATGTTCTCAGCACTGTTGCTGGTAAGTCATTAACGTAAAAGAGATACCGATCCCTATCAGCCTGATAAAGTCTACTATCCTTTTAAAAGTGCAAACGTAGCAAAGGGGCGCCGCGTCGCATTGCGACACTTCTAGTTTCCATAGTAAAATGTATCGCGACGCGTAGTGCGTTTTACCTCATACAATGAATATAGGTGTCGCGGCGCTTAGTGCGTTTACACCTTAAGGTCTGAGCTGAGGGCACTTCCAGAGAAACGAGTTCTGGATGTCAAAGCAGCTCATTGACATGGGATGGCTGCGTTTGCGCAGCTGACACGCTGTCGCCGCGCGGTTTTATTGCCCTCGTAAATTGTACGTAAGACAGGAATACAGAGAAGCTAAATCTGCATATACGATGTCCAGACCCACCCACAAAGAATTAATGCGGAAATATTAGTTGCTTTATTTGTGAATAGCTTATGCCCACGACTTCGCTCGTGCCAATCACAGCTACTTTATTGTTAGTGCGCTTACGAAGTACCTACTAAAGTGGTCAGATGTTTATAATATTGAGTTGGTAACTACTTGTCAGATGTGGTTACTCGTATAAAGGACCGTTGTGACCAGTGTGATGACAACTGTGTAGAAACGTGGTCTTTCACTAAGAGCATTACGAACCGCTGGATAATAGCAGCACAAAGCCGACAATCGTGGAGATCCTTGGGGAAGGCCTATGTCCAGCAGTGGACGTCTTTTGGCTGAAATGATGATGATGATGATTACGAACCGCCTCAGTGTCGCTCAACGTGCTATGGAGAGAGCTACGCTTGGTGTTTCCTTAATCATTCATCATCATTATTTCAACCTTGATACGTCAACTGCTAAACATAGGTCTTCCTCAAAGACTTCCACAACGAACGGTCACACGCCTCCCTGCGTCCATCGACTTCCGGCGCCTAACCTAACCAGCCGAGCTAGCACCAATGGACGCGACTTCGCGTGTCGCGCGACAGAGCATGACCTGTCACTGTCACACTCACACTACATTGACTGGAAATGGATAGGTAGTATTTATAATTTGTATTTTAGTTTTTGTATATGTTCTTGTATTACTTTTTATTGTTCCAATTATTACAAATTGTTATGACGATCCTTATTGGGAGACATGATTTGATTATTATTTGCTAATTCTGTTTTTATTGTATTTTGAAATTGTGACATTTTTACGTTTATTATTCTAATTTTGTTGACGATCCTTATTGGGAGACATGATTTGATTATTATTTGCTAATTCTGTTTTTATTGTATTTTGAAATTATGACATTTTTACTTTTATTATTCTAATTTTGTATATTGACGATCATGACGGGAATGCTTGTAACTTTGTACTACAAATTTATACTGTTATTTTCTCATGAAATAAATGATCTATCTATCTATCTATCTATCGCGCGATAAAGAGCCGTATGTCATAGTTGTGCTAGAGCAGTGGTTCCGAACCTGGGGGTAATTACCCCTCCAGTAAGCTTATGATGCTACGTTTTGTCACGCGATAAATAAGTGATAAAGCATCCGTCACTCTCGCACACTATTAGTTAGAACGTGACGGATGCTTTATCATTTATTTATCACGTGACAAAACGTAGCATCATAAACTTACAGGGGTAAAACGAAGTTTTCTCCAGGGGTAGGTACCTAAATTACCTAATACGCATGAATCATAAGTGCGTTTTACTTTGAGCAGTTTCTTATAAGCTTATAATACCTATTTTTTGGACGGGTAATAATACAAATCTCGATGAGAATGTGGGTGATATGATAATAAAGGTTAGGATCCACTGTGCTAGAGGTACAGGTCGTCCGTCGATCTTGTGGGGGGGCGACCTACGCTGCGTCTGCCGGTTCGTGGTCTCCATTCGAGAACCTTTACGCCCCATGGGCCATCGGTTCTTCGAGCTATATGCCCAGCTCATTGCCACTTTAACTTGCTAACTCAGTTTAGTTTTTCTACGAATTTACTCATTTCTGATTCGATCGCTTAAAGAGACTCTGACCATTGCTCTCTCCATGGCACGTTGAGCGACTCTGAGCCGGTTCGGAGTTTCTTTACGTGATCACATCAGAAATAAGAAAATCCTTAGAAGAATTAAGGTGACCGACCCAGCTGTCGCAGTTCACACAATATGATGATCTGACGTCCTTTTTGGATGCCGGAAGTCGATGGAGCCAAAAAGCGTGCGACAGTTCGTTGTGGAAGTCTTTGGGGAAGACCTATGTTCAGTAGTGGACACCTCAAAGTTGAAATGATAATGATAAAAGACTCTGGCTCTATTTTAGGGTAAGCAACACATTACTCTAATTAGTCTTTGCCCTTTGGTTCATTAAGTCACAAGGGGGTCTCGATCTCGACATCTTGAAAGAAAGACAATTTGTTTTGCGAGTTTTACATAATTAATTGCAATCATTAACTATGTATTAACTAGCGGCTCAAAAATCTTAAGACATGACTCGAGTACCCTGACTGATATTTCAGTCACTATAAGAGAAATTTAATATTTGTGTTTCTGAGACTGCATTTTTTAATGCAACTTACTACAATACGATTGATGCTCATCTAACCTATTTCGAATAAATAATATGTAATAGAAATCAGTATTAAAAAATGTAACACTGATGTCTACTCCAGTCCCAGTTGTTATTTTTATTTACATTCCACTGTCCGGCCCCTGCCGATCACATTTGATCCATTGTAATGTAGGTATCATACGAGTATCATAACAATTTTTATAAAAATACGAAGCGAATTTTTAGGACTCCGTAGCCAAAGGGTGCCAAAAAAATCCTATTACTAGGCCTCCGCTGTCCGTCCGTCTGTTACAAGGCTGTATGTTTTGAACTATAATAGGTAGAGACTTGAAATTTTCGCAGAACATGTAGGTAGGTAGGTATTTCTATTGCCGCTATAACAACAAATAATAAAAACAAAATAAAATCACACTAATATTTATTGGATGTTTGTTACTAAATAAAGCAGTAACAACTGAATGGATTGAGCTGAAATTCGGTATGCAAGTAGGCCAGTGCAGGATTGAAACATAGAATACTTTTATATCTTGGTAAAGAGTTCCCTTGGGATAATAATGGGAACCACGCAGGAGAAGCTGCAGGTAAATGCTAGTTAAAAATAAGAGGGGGTCTGGCGCTTTTTTGCTTGACTGTGGCACGGAACCCTTTGTGTGCGAATCCAACTCGCACCCTACGCCGGTTTTTTACATAACAAACTTATAAAATTTTAATTTATTTTTCAGGTCGGCTAGAGATGGAACTAAACGGATGTACCTACGGATGTAAATTAAATATTTAGTCTCCTCGCCCATCGCGAGGATTTTGGTACATCCACATACATACATAACATCAAAATCGGTCGAATAATTGACAAATTTACCGTCACAGCGACTAAATTATGAATATTAATAACTTATAATGTTATGGTTAGCGTTTTTTGCCTGTCCGTTTATTTTCGGGGTGCAACGAGCCGAGTAATCCGCCCCCGCGTAACACACGTACATTGTTCAGACAGTTCAGCAAATTCGTATCGTAAGATCATAAAACGTGTTTACAAGCCGAATGAATGGCAAAAACAATAAAATGTACGTTTTGCGAGCGCCGGCGCCGCCGCGCCGCTGCGTAAATCAATTCGCTCAAGCATTTTAATTGCTTCTTCGGTTTCAGCATGGTTCGCACCTCCGCGACATCTTGATAACAAGGCTAGCGCACAGTTAAGTACTATATTAATTATCCTTGTAAATGTCAATGCTGATTGTGTGTATGATATTCAAGAGGTAACATTAACCCTTAGGCGGGCATTACGTTTTGGGTTCTGTAACCGAAATGGTACCAACAAGACGCTATTACTGAGGATCTGTCGTCCGTCCGTCCCTCCATCACTTCGTTTGTTACACACAGCGCTAACCGGTAAGCTGATAGGGCTCCGTCCGGGTTTCCCCGGATATGTCGGGCGGGGTTTCATCTGCCCCCCCCCCAAAACTGCGTAGCTGTTGACGTGTCCGGGTTTTGAGCTCCGAAATCCGGGGGTTTGCGCTTTTTGTCCTAAGTGTCAAATTTTGGAGATAGCAGCCCTGGGTAAGCAGATACTTAATATTTTTAGGAGCAACCGAATAAGTGAGGTTTTAAGTGACAATGAAGTCAAATATGAAGTCTTCCCTATTGCCTTGGTACGTGAAAATGCTAAGAACTTTACATTGCCATTATTGAAGCTACAAAATTAACGAATTATAGTATTTTATGCAACAGTTGTATAAGCAGGCTCAAAAAATGCGAATGGCGCGAGTTACGATATATATACGCGGTATACGCGGCGGCGAGTATCGCAAATAGAGACGCCATGAGCGTTTTTAGGGTTCCGTACCAAAATGGTAAAAAAGGAACCCTTATGGTGCGACTTTGTCTGTCTGTCTGTCACAGCCAGATATCTCAGGAACTACTGCTGCTATCGGTTTGAAATTTGGAATAGTGTTATAAGTAGCTAACTCGAGCTTATTGGACATAAAAAAAATCTTGTACCTTTTTTACTTTTTTTTAAAGGGTTCCGTAATGGGATTTTGAAAATTGAAAGTAGGGCTAATATATCGAGTGGGGTATCAAATGAAAGAGCTTAATTTAAATATTAAAATGCCGTTTTTATTTTTTTTCTTAAATAAATAGTTTTTGATTTATGGCGAAAAAAGTTTAAAAATATACCATTCCCCCCCTATTATCTCCGAAGTTACTGATCAAAAAAATGTGTCATAATTACCAATTATTAATGTCGTCCTAAATATTGCAGGAAAAATATAACGGTTTTCCTCACTTGCACCGTTTTTGAGAAATTTGCAAAAATCATAACACATACTTATTTGCTCCTACTAAACTAATCGCTATACAGTTTTTCTTGAACTATTCATGTATCTACTTATAAGGATTATTATTATTATTAGAAAGACCGTTATATTTTCTCTTCCTAACTGGAATACTTTTTTAAAAATTTACAAAAATCTTAACATATTACCCTCCCTACGAGAGCCATCTAGCGGAGAGTAGCAAAACTAAGCGATGGTTTATATCAGATAACATAAAAATGTCTATTAAATACAATGATCACTCATCAGGAATCGGGAAAAAAACATAAAGTAACAATAATTATTAAAAACTCTATAATAGGAGTATGTTAGGAAATTTGACACTAGTAAATACCATAAAAATTAAATACCACTAGCACCATCTAGGGACACAAATCTAAAATAAAGTGTGCTTCAAAACATGATTCCTTCCATGAAAAATGATACATGAGAACTAACTTAGTTGACAAACAATTATTTCAATCAGCCAATAACAAAAAGTAACGTTTAAATTTAAATTACAAGTAAAATTTAGTATCAATAGATGTCGCTGTAGCATACGCTGCATCGCGCTGTTAAGATTTTTCCTGGTTTAATAGGGCTAAAGTGGGTTTAAGGCAGGGTTGCTGTTAGTCGTAAGGTTGGTCTACTTATGAGTTTATACGGAACCCTCGGTGCGCGAGTCCGACTCGCACTTGACCGGTTTTTTTTACTTAATTATACAACGTTGCATACAATACTTTTTCTACGACTAGGTTTTAAAATATAAAAAAACAAAATTAAACATAGCACACAAACAAGGCAAATATGACATATGACTGACAGTATGTGTCTATGGTAAACTTTTTTTTAAATTTGACGTATAATACTCGCTAGTGACACGCAGTGACGATATTAAAAATACTTTTTTTATGTTAATTTGGTAGTTGTGCATTTTTATTGTAAAGTTAGAATTGAGCGCTTAATCCTTGACCTAAGTTTAACCTACATTTAGAAGTCTGTGGCTGCTAGCAGTATCGTTTTGCGACTATAACGACACTAGTGCTGTTATGGGGAATATAGTATAGACTTCTCTGAACTCATATTATGTATGTTCTTATATTAGTGTTCGTGACCAAATAAAAAACAGATAAAAGTACAGGAGTAGAAAAACACTATTTTATTTTAGATTTTGTTTTTTTAATTCATATTATATAAGGTGTCGGTTCATTCGAATCGAACCTAGAGGTTTGCCACCTCTTTCGAGCAACCAGCCAGTATTCCCCTCAATGATTACTGCGGCGAAGGTTAACTACTAACATTTTATTTCCACATTTTACTTGTCTATTGTCTACATTCTTGTCACATACGAGTAGGGCTTCCAATCCCGTTATTCCGAGATCTCGGTATTCCGGGATCCCGCGTCTTTTTTCAGTCCCGTTCATAGCGGGATTACGAGCGCGGGATCCCGCCGGATTTGCGGGACTGCGGGACAAACATTTTCAACAAAATATTAATACAAGTAAATAAGAAATACTAATGAATAATAATAAAACTTGGCATTTTCTTTGTGTAAGTAAGTTAGCATGATAGTTTGTCTATCTTCTTTGATGGTAGTTAATTAGTTATGCTTCCTCGTTTGCTCAACTCAAAGGTTAACTGGAAGAGATCCCTTATAGGGATAAGTTCGCCTTTGTACAGATCCATTATTTATTATATTGTTTCTATTTGATTTTCTGTGCACAAAAGTGTTTACATACATACATAAATGAAATATTTTAATAATTTGTCTTAAATTATAATGGCATTCCTTAGAGTTTATTTAACATAGGTTGATTTTAATGTTGGTCTCAATAGAACTAATAACAGTGCAATTTTATTTGTTTATGTGTAATATTTCATGTTTAAAAGGTAAACTCTAATAAAAGTTTAAATACGTTGATTATTTCACCTTATAATTGATATCATTACTTTCTATGCGGGATCCCGCGAATACCGGGATCCCGCGGGATCGAAAATGTGCAATTCCGCAGGTACCGAGATTAAAGATAGGCTGCGGGATTGGAAGCCCTACATACGAGTAAGATACAAAATACCTACTTCTAAATTAGCTAGGTTATTCTCAGTTTAAGCTTATAGATACGCTAGATGCCACCCGCGACGTTGACCGTGTGTACTTCAGTCCTATGACACAAACTTTCACACTCTTTGGAGTTGAATTACGACAAATCCTTTCTTAGTGAAACTGCCTCCCCCAAAAAACATGTGTTTCAAATTTCATCCCGCTATCTGCAGTGATTTAGGCTGTACGTTGTCTGACAGTACCTTAGTCACGGAACTCTTTATAAGTATAGAAAGGGGTTCATTCATTGACCAAGTAAAAGCAGATAAACATTATACATAGCCCGTACGTGTGAGCTGCAATCAGTTCGGGCAGCGAGCCAAAATAAACGTTACCAAATTATTTACAATTTATCTCTAATAGCCGACGTGGTGGGTGGTCCGCCGCGAGCCCCGGCCTAATTGGATAAATTGCTGACTTAGACTTACGATAAACAGAATTAAACAAATTGTCGATCTTGCCCTGGTAATAATATAAGTGTAACAGCAACTAGTCGGCTGCCAATCGTCCGTCACTCGTGCGTCTCAGAGAAATTAGTGCTCCGTAGAAGGAAATGCGGGCGCTCGTGATCGATGTAATTGCCGTTGTTACGAATAGGTTCAGTGACTTCTTTTTGCATTTTGTTAAGCCAGTTTGCCAGTTTACGTTTTGCCAAGTGTAGTCTCTAACAGATCTTACATATGCAATGCAAGGCGCGCAAGGATAGATGTAGCTTTAATAATTGATCCTACTATCCAAGGCGGCGTGAAACGATAAATGTTGAAGAGTAGTAATTATGTTATATCGTAGGTGCTTTCAGACCGTTTGCGCCACCGGTACATGGCAAGCTCTCTAAAACAATGACGTTTCTCTGAAAGCTTTGTCATAAAACAAAATCATAGTACTTAATATTACTGCCTAAGTAATCGATGACACATTCGAGCCGAGAACCTAAACAATACACCCACCCACTGCCCCACTGCAAACAAAATCATCATCTTCAATGAGTTCTATGCACATTTTAATAAGACGCCTTTGCTGGCATCATGTTTTACGTTTATGTTTAGTTAATTATGTAAATGGATATCATCAATTTGCATTCAGTGATTTCAATTTGTTTTCTAGAGGCCGAATAGCCTGACAACAAACGCAGTTGATTTCATATGGCGTTTAACAAGTATCAATGGGTTGAAGTTGTGTTCGTATAAGGCTGGCTGGTAGCTCCGTCGCCTCGTGGGTGGTCTGACGTCTCTATGCGGCTGTTCGGGCTATGAGCACGCATCTTAATGTCCTTATAATTCACTACATCTGCCACTTTGCCCGACGCGGTAGGGTCACCATACTCGGCGGCGAGAGGTCAGGATATTTCTGACAAAGTGTGAAATGTTTAGAGTTGGTTATGGATGTAAAATTGACATGTAGGAAACAAATAAATGCCAGATTCAAAATTTAAACCAGGATATAGGTATATTTAAATTTGAACAAACTCTGAAGAGAAGAAACATCGCAAGAAACTGTAATACAGCATTATAAGGGCTGTGGAAGCTCTAATACAGATTGTGTACTGATACCTTTAGATTATTTTAACCTCTGTGAAATTATTAGTATTTCTGTTATTTAATTATCAACGACGACGACCGGTTTAGCCTAGTGGTTAGTGACTCTGCCTACGAAGCTGACGGTCCTGGGTTCGGATCCCGGTAAGAGCAAATATTATTTGTGTGATGATATTTGTTTCTGAGTCTTGGATGTTTTCTATGTATTTAAGTATATGTATTTATTAAATATTATATCGTCGTCTAGTATCCATAACACAAGCCTTATTGAGCTTACTATGGGACTAGTTCGATTTGTGTAAGATTGTCCCCTAATATTTATTTATAATTATCGCTATCCAACTGCTTTTTAATTATTGGGTAGGTAGAAGTTTGCGCCCTGAACTTCACCGACGTCCTAGCAATAAATACCTATTTTTAATAGATGGAACTTAGAGGCAGCTTTTTAGAAATAATTTCAGATAAACTTTTTGAAGGCAATTTAAACAGTCTTAGCAAACGAGAGTGCCTGGTGATCCTACTGTATCCATAATGCAAGCCGATATTTACCCTTAATGATAGAGAAACAGTTTTTGTCGTGTACTTAATTAATAGTTAATGCCGGTGATGCCCGTAACGTGCGCTGATAGTCGGATTATTTTAATCAGAGCCTGCGAGTAAAACATGTCACGTTGAGAACCGGATGCGAGTGCTGAATACCGGCGCATCAGTTAGAAAATGTTGTTAGAAAATAGTACATTACACAACTAGCGTGGTAAAATAAAAAAAGGCCGAGATCGCAGATGTTTGCAGCCCGCGCTGCTGGCGAGGGACGTAAATATGCGATAGAGGGCTTTCTTTATTACCTCCCGTATTGTGTACATAATTTTATGTCTACACTTGGCCAGAAAGCGGCTTTTTCCGTACGCGTAGCGTGCGGTAAAAGCCACTTTCCGGCTAGGTGTGGCATAATAATATGTTTACATAACGTAGACGTCCGAGTACCTACTCGACACTGTGAAAGTAGTTGCCATCTTGAATTATTCATTATTACTTTTATTATTTATTTATTTATTAAATACTTACAATTGTTTGTATGTTTAAAACAATATCCCACAAAACCTATAAAAGGATTGTCCTTGGGATCAAGAGTCTCTATACAGGTATACATTAAGTTAAAACACTGAAGTAATGTTTTCTTAACAGTTTTTTAAAACGGTTTAAGAGGAAACAGTATGGTCGAGAGAAATGAAAATTAGGTATTTATGTTTTCCTTTTTTTTAATAATCTAGTCAAATTTGTTTTCTGGATGTGTGAACACAGCGGAAAATCTGGCATTTTTTTTAGGTTTTTGAAGGTTAATATCTCTTTTGAGAATCAATTTATCGTAAAAAGGAAAACATAGGAACATATCAATAGTAGCCATAGATTTTGGACAAAAAATTATTGCTCTACTGGCATTATCCAGGGAGGAAACAGGGGACTACGTTTGTATGGAAAAACTGCCCTCCTGTTTCCTCTTAAAGATCATGTCATTAGCAATAGCCAGTCAAAGTTTACCTTAGCAGAGATGAGTACACTAATGTTGCTTTCAATTCCCGGTGAGGACTAAGGATCATCAAATCGATAAAACGTCTTCGATTAAACGATTATCGGTGAAACATCATTCGAAATTGCGTAGGTAACCCCATTTGGGTAGGTACCAGTGGCGTGGGGTGCTAGACAGGAAACCTCCCAGAGTGTCTGGATTCTTCTCATTCCTCTTGATCCGGTTGATCCGCAGGAAAGGGAAGCGTCTTGGCCGGTGCACCCCGGGAGCAACGGCAAGTGATTTCTTAGGGGCCCCTAATTGATCACTTGCCGATGCTGCGAATGAGCCTGTCAGGGGGGGTTGGGGGGTCCCGCACCGGGTTTCCTCTGTTAGAGGACTCTCCAGGTGCGGCACGCGAGGGCGGAGCGTCGGGCACGGGCAGCATCCCTCCGACGTCTCCTTTGGGGGGCACTGCGGGCAGGCACCAGACGGGTGACCTGTGCCGCTGCGTGGTGGCGGTGGACTAGTCCTCTGCGTCCCGCGAACTCAGCCTTGCACGCTGCCGCTACCTCATGTGCTGGGGGCGGGAGGCGGAGGACTGGCCCACCGCGGTCCGTAAGGACAGGCGGGAGTGTCTGCGGGGTAGGGGCGTTTGTCCTCCCGTGGACGGCTGCGGGGCAGGGGCGTTGGTCCTCCCGTGGCGGCGAGGGTGGGACTGGCGCCGGATACACGATTGGACCCCGTGTGTTCGGTGCCGGTTCCTGGTTTCCCCGGGGGACGGCCGTTGGTCGGGGGGAAGCAGGTGAGGGAAGGCACACTGGCCATGCTACAGTGTGCCTTTTTACGGAGAGGGTTCGCCCTAGGGCGAAGGTGCCGGTGATGTCGTGGTGGCTTGCTAGCGATCCCACGGCATCACCATGAAGGCACAGGGTGGAAGCATCCCTGAGTTTTAGTGGGTAGGCCAATCCCTTCTGGAGCGGAGAGCCCCACATAACCAATGCGTAACATCTGGCTGTCACCCCCGATGGCCTTAGGTTACGTAGTGGTATGCAGTTTCATGCATTTCTCCGGGTTAAAAAAAAAAAAAAAAAGGTACCAGTGGCGTGGCGTCCAAAGAACTCGATTCCTACCGGCTTGCCTAATATCAGGCACTTGACCACCTTATTCTACAGCTCTTATGGAAAATGTATCCCAAATTTGCACCGGCTTGCCCAAGGATAACCTAAATAAATGCGAAGGAGGGGTCTTTTGTAAGTTAAGAACCACTACTAATCCACGTAACATTTATATTTGTACTGTGACACGGTACTATGTAGACGATGGCGAATAAAGACGATTCGATTAGTTGTAGGATCTAAACTGTGCTGTGCTGTAGTGTAAATTCTTAATTTTCGGAAATGTTCCGATTTACTCCAATGCAACTTATTGGGTATCCTACCCACCTACAATAGATATCATCTATCCGTCTCATTTTGCAGGTACGCATGTACAGCACAATAGATGGGTATACGATAATGCGCAAAAAAATATCGTAGTTTAGAATTTGTGGTGTGGTGTCCATATTGAACTAATTCGGATACAGGTATTCAGGTTATATCTCCAAACGACTGCTATTTGACTTCTGTCTTCCGTGCCACAGGAAAACTAGACTGCCGGTATCATGGTTACATTACAACTTCAGTTTCTTTAAAGTGCGTACCGTTTTCCCCCGTTCAAGATCAATGACGCTTTTTAAGTCCGCTTGAAAACTTAGCAAGCGACCCGTGTGGCGTCCACATAATATGTGTATTTGCAGATTGATAATATATACGAGTATAAATAAATGTATACTGGTGGTTGGTGCATGAGCGGAGCGACCGAGAGTTACTGTAAATCTACCCGCCACGCGGGACAGTCGTTATTACGTCAACCGCTCCGTGTACTCGGATACAAAGTGTATTTTATTTATTTCCAAAATCCCCAGTGCTGAACGCAACAACCCGTAGTACAGAGCGATTTATAAGAGCTGGCGTGAATATTGTATGCAACGAGGTCTTCTTATATCATATACCTTTAGACTCAAAGGGCGTAAACGCCGCAGGTTGTAATGACGTTTACGCCCTTTGAGTCTAAAGGTATCGAATATCAAATCAGCGCCAGCTCTTATGAATCGACCTATATCTACACTAATCTCTATCCCTCTATATTATTTCCCACTTAGAGATGTGCCATTCTCGGAAACGTTCTCCGTTTTGTATGGAGCGAGAACGTTCTCGAGAACATTTCCCATACAAAACTGAGAGAAACGTTTCCGAGAATTCCCGAGAATGGCACAAGTCTATTCCCACTACCCGTGTTTTCTTTACCACGTTTATCTTGTCACACAACCGTGGATAGTGGTGGTTAGAGGTAGAAGTACGTTGTATTAAAGGAGATCTAAATATGATACTTATCGTGTCCAGCCAGAGCAAAGTAAAGGATTCCAGAATAGAAGCTTGAGCGTAGCACAAGTCGTTAAATTGTAGTCCTGAGCGTAGGTACTTCTATTTCCGCGCTGCTATGTTTTTTTTCTAATTTGATAAGTGAAAAGAAGTGTAACAGTAAGCGTGTTACATTTAGAATAATGCTGTGTTATACTTTCATCTATATAGGTACATATAATACGAAAAACTGTGTTTGTACATTTGGAACAATCAAAAAAGTTGTGGAGTGTCAAAAAAGTAATAAAACGCAAATAAATAGTTTTTGAAACCTTTGTCTGTTTGCATCACGAAAAACTACTGAACGAATTCGCATGAAATTTGGTATGACACGCAGGGTTGTGATCCCAGTTAACACATAGGATACTTTTTAACCGACTGAGCCGGAGCAAAAAAGATACATTTGACTTATTTCACCTCCGCGAACGAAGTCGCAAGCGCGTTCTTTAGTGTGCAATAAAGTACCTATTTACGTACATATTCATATACAATCTCGTACTTACATATATACTTACCTCATTGAGTAATTGAGCGTGATGTTTTTATTGATCCATGTCAGCTGATAAGTCAGCATGCTAACAAATGAGATAAAATCATTGCCACCGGCTTCCAAGCTCCGGCGAGCCGACGGGCCATTACCTAAAACCCTCGCTCCATAACAAAGCTCTTATAAATAAAAACATAAACAACCATATGGAGCAATAAATTTGTTTATTGTACAATAAAAATAATGCAGCAATCGTGTTGGGTGGTCCACGGCACAAAAAGCCGGGCAAGGCCCGTCGGCGTTTGCCCATTACAAGAAAAACGTGATAAAAGCGTATGGGGGCCATAGACAGATATTGCCTTTTTCTTTAGAGTTGTCCATAGAGACGCGTCCTCGCCCGTGGGGCGCGCTGTCCGCGCAGCGATCAAAATCATCACAAAATAATTTTAATTAAGCTGTCGCGAGAATGGGTAATTTGTTTGTTGGAGGGAAATAATTTCCGCTGCCCGCCGCGTAATGGCTCAACGATGAGCGTTGCGTATCCATCATCTGCGAGTGATTATAGACAGATTAATGAGTTAATACGATAATGATACCGGTGCGCTACCAGATTTCAATCTTCTGAATGACTTATGAAATCGAGTTGCAGAATGTCAGCGTGTTTAATGTCAGGGCTCGAAACCGGTATTTTGCAAAAACCCCGAAATAGCCCAATATTTTGAATTATTTTATGCTTTTTATGTAGAGCTCAGTAATGTATTTAAGTAAAACATGATTTCGTATTATTAGATTGCCTGGTTAAAAACGAAATAATAAACCAAAGAACGGAAAGAATACCGGTATTTTTGTATGGAGCAAATACCGGTTTCCGCGCCCTGTTTAATGTTGCAATGATAGGAACCTGTTGTACAGGGACAGGACACTTATTGTCAAGATTATGGGTATGGGAGATAAATAATAAAACAGAAGTTTACGTTACTAAGAAATAGATCACTTATAATTTTAAATGACACAAAACCGTTTTAAATGACGTCAAAATATTTCTGTATTATCTGCTAATTTTGAGGTAGCACTTTTTTTAATAATCCGTAGATATACTGCTACAATATAAAGACACAAAAAATACATAAAATGTATGACCATGTGTGAGTTGTCGCGTTATAAAATATTCCAAAGTCCTTGCATTTTCTTGTACAACATTATTTGAAATCTTCACTCGGTTTCGTAGTATTTACATTTTCACAAGCCATTATAAGTTTTTCAGAATATTGTCTTACCAAATAGTCACCTAAACTAACTGGGTTCTACATAGCAAAGTCAGGATGACTCTCTACTCCAAGCACTAAAAATGGTTTATCCATGGGAGAATATTTTCAGTCAAAAAGGTAAGTATGAGGATCAAAGTAGAAAATGCTTTGCCCTAAACTGAAGTCAATTAAGAAATGTTGGCCTTGGTGGTTAAAAATGTATAAGTTTAGAGTCAGAAACCTACTAAAGATTTTCGGAAGACGTTGTACATATACCTACAAAAGATTATCAACACCTTGAAATATTTATAGAGAAAACTCACTCGCACTCATTTATTTTAGTATGATTTAATTGTACTTGTATAGCATAATAAATATCTAAAAAAAATTGCTGCCTCGAAATTAGCAGTAAATAGAAAAATATACCCGATCACGCATGCCCGGAGCTTATCGTGTACAGTCTAACAGTCCTTCTCTACTTATATGTTTTCAACGACAGAGAGCCCAAATAAAATTATTACTAGAACAACAAATTAATGTTTTAATGTCAAAAAATGTTTTACGCGTAAGAGTTTTTAAAATCATTATTAAATTGTGTGTATTATTTAATTTTATATTTTAACGTTTCGTAAGCGTTCGTGGTCACAATTTTTTTTTATAAGCTAATTTTTGCTGGCCAATAAAAGATTTGATCCTAAACCAGTATACTAGTTTGATCAACACCTCTATAACGAAGTTCAAAAAATATATATCCTGTCATAACTTTGCCCGTGCAGCGGCGAGCTGGCCCAGTGGGCACGGCGTCAACTGCGGCTGACAGAACTCGTCGGAACAATCGAGCCATTGTTTTGTTCCGACCACGCATTAATTAAATAATAGTTGTCGTTCCACTTAATGACTTAATTTTAAGCTCGCTGCGTCATACATATGCGGCATGCGGCATTGTACACAGTGGGTGAGCTTTGAGCTCGTTGAACTCTAATATATAGGTACATTGTTTGTATAAATGCAATTAAATAAATATTTTAGGTCACGCTATTTGGATATAGATATAGCGGTGTGGGTGTCATACAACTGACTGACTAGCAGATTTTCAGTGCTGAAATACGCGTCCTGTAAGAGACGCCTTCTCTGAAGTAGTCATTGCCACATTATTTTACCATTTGTTGCTGTCTTTTCATTTTCTCAAGATGCTTTGTAGGTATAAGTATGTACCCTCCGTACTGCAATCGCTACTGTGATTGAGAAACCAGAATTATAAGTTACACAATTTCTAAATTACATCAAGAATTGCCAATAACCATCGTTAGAGCACACCATTAACTTCGTCCACTCCCCTTTTCCGGGAAGTTTGTTCTCAATCTCTGTCAAATCAACAAGTCGAATTTGAAAATCAAACAGAAAACAGAAGTCAACCTTAATCAGACGCAAATGCGCCGACCGCAACGACCTGAGGAAACAATATAATAGAACGAAATTGCATATTACGAAACAGGACTTCCGAGAAGGGCACAAAAAGTTAAAAAATCGCCGGAAACGCGTTCCTCAGTAATCGCACGTCTAAATTCTGTGCTAATGTCTCTATAGGCGGATTGATGGCGGCGATTGGGCACGCTGTTCCGCTTCTGAGTAGTCGCGGCGAGATGAAAGCGCGGCGCAGATGGCTCGCCGGCGCCTGGTGCCTCGACGCCCGCGCACGGCCCTCCGAGTTTCCAGGTCGGAAAGATCCCACTCGACTCAGCTATATGGTGGAAACAAACATTCGGCATGAATAAGGTGATGAGAATAAAACGTGAAAAATGCTTAATATAACGGGTCACTTTTACCCACATTGTAGGTAAAGAGTTTACAATTTCTCGGCATGTTTCTGACTCGCTAGGCGCTCTTGTTCAACTGTAGCTCGTAGGAAAGTACAGTTAGTCAATTGGTGATACAGTAAGGTAATCACCAATTGACAAACTCGAGTTTTCACAGCTGAAGAGGAAAATATTGTTTTTCTATTGTGATGATGATGAAAGACGATACTTTGGATATCGGAATATCTAAATTATCTACCATTTGAATATGAGCAAAACAAATAAATTTACTTATTAGCAAATTGTTTCGTCTAATTCATATTATGATTCCAGATTTCCAGCATATGCACATATGTATATCACGTGTCATAGTTCTAAAGGTCATAAAGATTGCTTAATAAGAGAAACGTTGTAATGTCATAGAAGAATGCGACTTGTCTATCAAGTTCATCTCTAATCTGATTGTGGATGTTGAGGTCAAATTGATGGCAAATAAATTAGTAGGTACTAGTTTTGTTAAAAAGTATAGCGAGTTACTACCCAGGCCCTGATCTAGAAGGGGTGGAGGTAAACCGGATACCTGCCCCCGGCGGCAGTTACAGGGGGTGCCAAATTCATATACTTTTTCATCACACTTGCTCGAAAATGGTGTCATTACACGTAGGTTCTGCGGGCCGTAAATGACCTATTACGCACTAGGGCGTAATGGTTTTCTTTTTAAATTTGAAACGCTAGTTCTGTTTTACTCTTCTTTGTAACGTTCAAAGGAAACGCCAGCTTACTTTTTTAACTTTTATCACCGAAATATTTATTTAAAGAGAACTGTTATTGCTAATACATGTAAACACATATTTCGGTAGCATTAATTAAATGTTTAAATAGTGTATTTCAGTATTTTGCAAATATAAAATCAACTTAAATGGCCGTTTTAGGTCTTTACCGCTATTATGGTTTCCGAACGTGACTTGACATTCGCATTGTCTGTGGGCATATGTCACAAATGTCACTTTCTGTTTTAATATTTTCTTGTCAAAGTGAGTTGATTACTAAGGTTATTTTATTAAGATTTCTTCACAAGTGTGATGAAAAACATTGTGTGTGCCACGGGCGGTAAAGGATTTACAAACTCGTGTTATTAAAGCCCTCGGTTTCACCTCGGGCTTACAACAAACACTCGTTTGTAATTCCTTACTTACCGCCCTAGATGAATGTACTATTGTGAGATTTTTGAAATAATGTATCTCAGTGCCGAAGAAGAGGAGGCGCCACAACAATCTTCTGCTCCGGCTCGGAAACGTCGTGAAGCCGTGGTTGTTACTACCTTATATATCCCGGTCACCTATTCGAGGCCGTTGTTGCGGAGAAAAATGAACTCATTAGAAATTATTTGTATATCTGTTGTTTTCCATTCATAGGTCAACAAAGGTGGCTGGACCGGAAAGAGTCGGCAAGTCCTGGATCTGCTATATCCGCAATTTATACTGTTCACTGTTCATTTTACGTCTGTATTTCAGTCTAAGGTTGACATTTGGCAAATAGACAAGGAAAAAGATATAACAGGATTAAGTTTTTTGCAACCTTAGATCTATTTTCAAATCGTCCATTAGTCCATCATGTTGTCGGGTTGGTTTAGTACCAGTCGCAATAAATAAAACCGTCTCTTATTTACGACCACTAGCAAATAATAAAAGACGACATTATTATCGATCGGATTGTTTTTCTAATTAATGGAAATAAAATAAGTCATTTTGGAAGAGTTATGGTTGGTACATACGAGTGATTCAGAATTCGTTGGTGGTTTACGACCCGCCGGCCTGGTTCCTGTTAATGAGAACAGGTTCTCAGAAAGCCTGAAAAGGAATCGGGGATAAAATATATCGGAATAATTAGTCGGGTCGGTTGGCTTGATGCGTCGCATTTGTGATCTGACCGCAACTGATTTGCCTAACCAGGATGATAAATATTTTGACTAAGGGCAACCTTTAAAATAAATAGCCGGTATGTAGCCTCGCCAACAGATAACCGAAGCACCTCTAGTGAGCCGGTCCCTTTGTACTTCCGAGTCACATGCACACATCAACAAGCGTAGTACCTTCTAGGAGCAGCACGCACACATTGACCAGACCAACCAGCGTTAAGCGATCGGCTCACTAGAGGTGCTTCAGTTATTTGATAGCGAGGCTACGTCCGGCTATTTATTTTAAGGTCCTTGGACTAAGGGGGTCGGGTTAAGCGGTGGGTTATTGATTAATTTGTATGAAAGACATTGAAAAATAATAGTTTCGCTATGCTGGAAAACTAAAAATATATTCTTATTTGGCGTTATTTGCAATTGTAGACTTCAAAATATAAGAACGCAATTAACAGTAAATCTATTTTATTTTTTATACCAACTTGTGCAATGTACAATGTTTTTATTTAAGGGTAGGAAAAAATCGTAGTGTAAGAAAAAGATTCATCCCTAGAAAGGGAAATGAGGGATAAAAATCTTGCGTTATCTTCGCTAACCCTACATTGATTTTTCTGATGATGTTTGACTCTTATATAGGCAGTTTTAAGTCGATTATTGTAATTTATTAGTGTTATTTGTAGCGTTGTTGTTGTTGAAATTTCTTATTTCTTCCATGGATGGTTTGGCACACCAAATAATGAAGGTAGGTAACCTACTTTACGAAATGCCACCGTACATAAAGCGTCCTTAACGCGAACAAAATCGACCTTTCCGCAGCGCACTATAGTTTTCATCGTGGTTATTAGCGAGGCACAAATAATGGTACAATGCGGTGACCAGCGCGGTGCCATTCATGCCCGATCAAAGTGATCGAGCGCGGGGCTGCGAAATTCGGCAGCGCTCGCGCACGCGCGGCCGCCAGGTGTTTCGCAAGCGCGGTTTGCTTTCTTGAAACTGGCAAATTTTGATTCTTTGTAATCAAAATAGAATAGTCGAACTTGCGAATTAGCTTCGATATTACACCTTAACGTTCATTGTAGTATATTCTGATATTTTCTGAGTTTTCAAGTGTGTACTCGATCCTGTGTTGAGCATTTGGCCTTTGGCGTGAAAACGTGTTTTTGGGACGTATCAATAAATACAAAACTATGAAACCAACCAGTGATAAAACAAAATACACAAAGGTCTGAGTGAAGTTTCAGGGAACTGGAATGAGTTGGTCGTGGCTGTAGCACATTGTTCATTTCAGTCTAAGATGCTTTCTTGGAAATCTTGAAATTTATTTGCCAGAAACTGTACCAAGCGCCATGACGTCTTAGATATCTGATTCAAAATTCCAATCGGTTACTAATCACATCGTAAGTGGACTTGGAAAGTTGGAACATAGGTAGGTACAGCTCTGTCGGACACTTTCTAGAAATTAGTAACACAGATCTAGGCTATCCATAGAATGAGCTTCCCATGGCAAATGGAAATCTGACTGCCCAAAGTAAACCTATTTAGCAGCGCTTAGTGCATATCAGCCCTAAATAGGGAGCAGTCGAGGTAAAGTATAAAACCCAAAATACAGTACAATTCTCCGTAGCTATTCGTAGAATATGTAGTAATCGAGTTCCTACCCTCAAGATAAACTTGATCAGCAAGGACACGCCTTTTGGTCCACATAGATGCGGAAGCGGATGATGTTGCCTGGGATCTACATATGCTTATAAAGTCCACCTTGTGCGATCATTCGGCCCAATTTTTTCTCTTACCATTTATAAGAGACTTAGGACTTTAATTTGAGTCGGTGTAAGACACAAGTATTTAAAAATATGTATTAAATTAAATAAAGATGGGTGGGACAGTACTATTTTCAACCGACTCGGTTTGCAAATATATTTAGACTGCATGCCTTTTCTAATATATTCACTGGATTAGAGGCAATCCATGTGGAAATAGTACTGTTCTATCTTTATTTTTTTAAATACTTGTCTTACACACTGGACTAGTCAGTAAAAATGTACCTCGTCCGATTGTTTCTTTTTTGCGTTTAAAAGTGAAACATGCATTAACTACTTAAAGTATGCATTAAAAATGCATGTTCTAAGTTTGTAAGCAGTTGTTACTAGGGCTTAAAAGTATTAAATTTGCGTAATTAGTTGATGTTGTTAATTTGTTCGCGACTATTAAATTTATAAAACATTCTTCAGGACATGTTAGTCTACAAAGTATATGAGCAACATTTTATTTTAAACTGTAAAATGAATCATTAAGAAGTTGTTTTACACATTAATTTACTTTGATAGCTGTAGGTACTGAACAATCCAATCCACCTGGATGTAAATGGTTAACCACAAATTATTCTAGTTTTAAAAATAAATTAGACCAACTCAGTTGGTTTATGTTTTACCAACGTTAAATAGATGACTAATATTATTTTTATGGTAATTATTAAGTCCCTATTTCATCCTTCTTTTAACTTAATTAGGTTTCAATTAACATAGGTAAACAGTGCAAAAAAAATCCAGGTACATCTACAACTTTGCGTCCTGACATTAACTTTTGCTCATAAATATTAAGTCGTTCCTACGTTAAGTAGAACAAGTGTGATTTACTTTATACAAAACGTGTTGCAATAAATTTAATGCTTTGTTCCCAACACTCTGTTTTACTGCATACTTATCGTGGACCATTAACATTTAAACATGAATAATGTGGCTCGGGGCCTGGCCTACGACTCCGTTGTCTTCTTGACCTTTTGCCCACACATTAATCCCTTCAAATGCGCGATTATCCAATTTTATCATGCCTACCACACACGTGGGTTCGGTTTGGTGATTACTAAAGTTCCTTCAAACCCAAATGAATCACCTGTCACTCTGCGTTTCCGATAGGGCAAAGCAATCAACGAAGGTGTTTTG
The DNA here is from genome assembly GCA_947034925.1 of Eudemis profundana. Lineage (NCBI taxonomy): Eukaryota > Metazoa > Arthropoda > Insecta > Lepidoptera > Tortricidae > Eudemis > Eudemis profundana. Next base: position 18,936,331 of record OX344798.1, read on the forward strand.
GAACGCCATTTCTTGAATTCAGCTTTATTTGATATGTTCTTCCTGAAAGGTAATTATCGTGATTGTAACCAACTTTTTATTGATACTTTATTCGGAAGCAGTACGAGCTGAACTAAAACGATTTCACAGAAAACCTACACCAAGTTGACTGTGTGTTTCGATTATATAATCAGATGGTCCGTCGGAGATATCAATCACGGTGTCATATCGATGAGCAGTCGACGGCGGCAGGCGGCGAGCGGCGGGCGGCGGCATGCCGCGGTAGCCAGTTCGCCACGAGACCCGATTGCGATAGTGGTGGAGAGGCCGCGGGCCGCGAATGCGGCGCCCCTGCCACGTGGGTGGCCGACGCGTGTGGCCGCGCGCTGGGTGGGCCACTACCGCTCGCACGCACGCACACAGCCCCGCGCACAAACACAACCGCGCCACGCGCAAATAAACACAATAATCAACTAACGATACTTTACTCCGTCACCGGATAGAGCAATCGCTCGGGGAGATTATTGCAGGAATCGCGGCAAGTGACACGCGCGGGCAACCTCGCCGCGCCGCCCGCGCCGGTGCGGCCCACACTGCCCCGCGCTGGCTCGCCGGCTTGCTCAATGACGGTCATTTACTAATCCGATTACATACACTACTTTATGTTCATGCAACCAGCTTTATAGACCGTTAATCCAAATATGCTTTGCTCTTGACCGAATACTCTATTAAAAAATAGTTTTAAATATCCCTTCTTTCCATACATAAGTAAGTATGTGAATATTTCTAATGTTTGCATTATCGTAGTTTATTTTTTAATTCATATAGTTCCTACAAAAACTCAAAATGCGGTGTTGATGCCACCGCTCTCATATCATAACATTAAAATCATTTCATAAATTAAACAACTCGGTGCTGGTGACGCACCAGCCGCGTTATGACGTTTTATGAAAAAAAGAAAGCCGAAGAAGGCGGCAGCGAATCGGTTAAATCAGCAAATTTTCGAAGACTTTTTTCTAACCTCTAACCTCATAGTGTTTCCATTCCATGTTCAATTAAAGTTCTTCTAAAAATGAGAATGCATAGGCAAAGGCATTTACTGGGTGGGTTACTATATCGTAGTTTTCTTAAATGCTCACCATCAGGCACGATCGGAGTCAAAAGCATGTTGCCCTTCCAGAGTTTATTAGTAGGTAGTCTCTCAAATAAACTGGATTCTAGGATTTCTACTAATGACAATTTAAGCATCCTGCCTGCCATACAAATAGGTTTTGCAATGAGGTACATTACAATCAGTCATCATCATGAGCCTCTTGCATCTAACTAAAAAAGACGATTCAAGCAGCGTCCATCAAGATTCGGCACAAGCGCACATGACTTGTAACTCTTGTAAGTCATAATTGGTTCCATAAAATAGAAGGTGGCACAAGATGGAATGTGCGACTGAATTAATGAACGGCTACGTAGAACATCCCTGACACAAGAAGACTAGACCATTTTACTCTGTCACCTAACTGTCATGTAACGGAATGTTGCTGGAATGCCACAAACGGAGAAAAATGAAAGATTGCAAAACAGCGGCTACCGGACCAAACAATCCATAACTTTGCTCAGGCAATCTACACTACACAGAGCATAGACAAAGAAAGTTCAAATGTATACTCAAAATCTTCATGGTCTGACTGACAAAATTAAATGTCCCACATGCATATCTCTCCCATCTCTGCTATGGTAGCTAGACCACAGCAGAGACGAGGCGTCCTTACAACCTGATTCCCACGGACTTGCCTTAGTTGCCTTTCTTGAGAGATATGGCCACTTTATTCTGCTACTCTTGCAGAAAAAGCAAGCCAACTTCGTAAAGGAGGACCACAATCCGCCATTTGATTCTTTTTCAACGGGGAGGGGGATGCATTCGGGCTGCTGCAGCTGGAGAGGCTGGTAGCGCGATTTAGAGACCCCTTTAGGCTGGAGGCCCACTCCTTTCGCCCCACGCTTAGTCCGTCAGTGCAACTTCATTCCGGCTTGCCCACAAATAAGTAACACGCAATATCGATCGAGCACATTACGAGGAAAATTAGCGGGGGCTTTTTAAATTCAATCTTATGTACATATCTCTATCATATTTATTCTAGAATATAATTAATAAGCGTGTTTCTGTATGCTATGCCATCTGCAAATGCAATGTAACTGAATTCCATACGCAATAAATTCATTAGATTTCATTTTATTTCATTATGATGGTATTATAAAAATGTAGAATTCAATTAAAACGACGGTTTCTCCGCTAGTTGGAGCGCTGCTGTTTGCCAAACGATCACCTGTAACGTAGTTAATTCAAGGGCTAATTCGCAACTTTAACGTCGATCTCGTGCCTAATATAATTCGACCCGTGAACTAGTAAGTATCAGTTCGCAATCGGCGGTTCAAATATGTTCTGTCCGCTCGTCCGTTTGACATTGACGGACCACAGCAGCATGACCTCCGATTAGTTAACTTTAACTACCGCAGTTACACGGTCAGTTAACTACCGTAACCGTAACTCATTCTCGTGACTATTATAGTAACAACTGTTTATGTTTATAAATTATATCTACTAATACGAGTACGAGAACTACCTAATATTTCCACTACCGGTATAGTATACAGGGTGATTGATAATTCGACCTATACTTTGAAAGGGGTTATACTAGAGCTCATTTGCAATAAATTTAGCTCAGTAAACTAGGGGTCTAAATTTGATGGTTATCAAGTTATTTGAGTTTTACGTTTTTTTAGAAAAAGCCCGCTTTTCGGACTAAAAATGATAATTATGAAAAAAGTACTTCCATTTGGCTGGTATAAACTTTGTTTTCTAAAAGCCAATGAACCAATGACTACTTCAAATAAAAATTTGTGTCAACATTTCAGAATTATCTTAGAAATAAACGGTCATGAAAACCAAAGTCATAATTTTTTTTTTCGATTTTGTTACAACTGATGAGAATTACTTGAAAAAAATGTACGGCACTTGATGTAAAAACTACAGAAATAAGTTCCTCAATTAATAAGCTTTCCAAAAAAGTACAAATGTTGGCAACTTTTTCAAAAATCTTGAAAATAATAATAATAATTCCAGAGCAGGTAGCGGTTTCGCAAAAGGCGTACCTGGCCCGGAGCCGCGTTGTTTGTGTCACCTTTATTTTTCTGAGGGCTTCAATTGACCTGCCTCGGTATCTTATCTTACCTTATTAGGGGTGAGATCAGGGTAGATTGCGTTCAGGCATGTTCGTGACTAACCGAGGTTTAATTATCTTCATTCAGTAAGTGATCAATTATCTGCCTTCGACCTTCTTTCCAATTCAGACGTATCGTTGTTAACTTATTTATTTTACAAATGAAATGAATTATTGTTTATCAAAACAAAGAATAATAGCATGAACCTCGTATAATCCAACGAACTAACCGAGGCTAAATTATCTTCATTCAATAAGTAATCAATCAATTACTGTCAACCGTCTTTCCAATTGGACGTATCGTTGTTAACTAATTATTTTACAAATCATTAACTAACTAACCGAGGCTTAATTATTTTTTTCAGTAATGAGGTGACCAATTAGTTAATTATTGAAAGTAATAATGATACCTAATGACTGACAGAAATAAGCATACCGGACCTGAAGCCAGTCTGCTTACTTTGTGTTTCTTCATGCAGAAAGCACGATATTAATTTATTTACATCAAATGCTTGTTGGTAGGAATAAGATTGCAAAAGCAGTAAAATAACCAGTTTCTAAATAAAATTTTATTTTAAAATAATTAAATTATTACTAAACACAAAAAGAAGCACGCAGGGTAATGTTTCGCCATACGATAAATAAATAATTAAAATAAATTACAATTACAACTACAAATCTTGTTCGAATTGCCTGCCTCGGTTGCGAATGCAAGCACGAAGTCTTGTACGTACTTCACTGACTGTAACCCGCGTCGACAGACTTTCTTTAATAGTTTGGGCAGCTGCTACAATTTTTTCTCGTAAATCTTCTACATCACGAATTGGCCTGTCGTAGACTAATGCCTTCATGTGACCCCAAATGTAGAAGTCGCATGGAGTTAAGTCGGGACTTCTCGCTGGCCAAGGGATCGGACCACCTCGACCAATCCATTTTTCTGGATAATTCACATCCAACCAATGTCGCACACGCAGATAATAGTGAGCTGGGCAGCCATCGTGTTGATACACCATGGCTATCCTTCTGGCAAGCGGCACATCCTCCAGCAGCATAGGTAGTTCGTCCCTCAAAAAGTTCTCGTACGCGTCACCGGTTAATCGTGCCGGCAGAAAGAATGGCCCGATCAAATTGTCGTGCACAATACCCATCCAGACATTTAGTGAGAATCTGTGCTGGTGAGCTCCTTCTCTGGACCTCCGTGGGTTTTGATGTTTGGGGGCCCAAAAATGCAGATTGTGGTAGTTAGTTATTCCGTCGCGGTCGAAGTTGGACTCATCTGTCCACAAAATGTTCTTCAGGTACTCCGGGTCTTCGATGTCAGCATTCAACAAAAATCTGCAGAAATCGATTCTTCTTGCAGGATCTCCCTCCTCGATAGCGTGTACTGGAGTGTAGTGGTATGGATACTGCCGTGCTGAATGTAATGTGAACCAAACCTTCCACTGAGTTATCCCAAGCTGGTTAGCCACAATCCTTGTTGATGTAGTGCCATCCGCGCGGAAACACTCCAGGATTTGTTCCTCTTCAACCGGATCATGGACTGGAGGTCTTCCAGCATCAGCTTGACGACGTTGAACCGATCCAGTTTCTCGAATACGTCGATACGTCGCACCAAACACACTTACATCAGGTAAACGGCGGTTGGGGAAGCGTCGTTGATATTCTCTGCGAGCCGCAGCGGAGCCGCCATCACAAAACCCGTAACAGTACAGGATATCCGCGTATTCTTCATTTTGATAAGCAGCCATTTTTTTTAAGAAATTAGTACGTCCGAGTTGGAAAGAAGGTCAAAAGTAATTGATTGATCACTTACTGAATGAAGATAATTAAACCTCGGTTAGTCACGAACATGCCCGAACACGAACCGAACGCAATGTACCCAGATCTCACCCCTAATTAGATAAGATAAGATACCGAGGCAGGTCAATTGAAGCTCTCAGAAAAATAAAGGTGACACAAACAACGCGGCTCCGGGCCAGGTACGCCTTTTGCGAAACCGCTACCTGCTCTGGAATTATTATTATTATTTTCAAGATTTTTGAAAAAGTTGACAACATTTGTACTTTTTTGGAAAGCTTATTAATTGAGGAACTTATTTCTGTAGTTTTTACATCAAGTGCCGTACATTTTTTTCAAGTAATTCTCATCAGTTGTAACAAAATCGAAAAAAAAAATTATGACTTTGGTTTTTATGACCGTTTATTTCTAAGATAATTCTGAAATTTTGACACAGATTTTTATTTGAAGTAGTCATTGGTTCATTGGCTTTTAGAAAACAAAGTTTATACCAGCCAAATGGAAGTACTTTTTTCATAATTATCACTTTTAGTCCGAAAGGCGGGTTTTTTCTAAAAAAACGTAAAACTTAAATAACTTGATAACTATCAAATTTAGACCCCTAGTTTACTGGGCTAAATTTATTGCAAATGAGCTCTAGTATAACCCCCTTCAAGGTATAGGTCGAATTATCAATCACCCTGTATAAAAAATCTGAAACTCAGGTTTCGTGATCATCCCCGCAATATTTGCCCTTACCGGGCCTCTAGCCTCTTAAGCGTTGTTCTATAAGGCTAAAACGGGGTTGTATATAAGTATTATGTATTTTTGGTAATTTGTAACAAAAGCATTACGATATTGTTTTTAAATATACATATTAAAAGCAATATGTTTATGTACAGTGCGTGTAAAAGTGCGTATATGAAAATGAAAGTCAAGCGCTTCGCATGGATCATCAATAAGGCAAGGTTTATTAAGAGAACTGGACTATTCATAAACCTGCTACACAAATACTTATGTAACGTTAGTAAAATCTCATCAGTATTGTTATGGTAGCGGCTACGCCAGACTTTTGAAGCCCAATATGGCCTATTGTATCATTCCCACATTTATTGTGCAAAGAGCTCCAATCGTTTTTTGTTCCGAAATATTTGACTTCTTCTGTATACATGATATTATGTCATAATCTCAACAAGAAAAAACACTTTCGATTCTTTAAATATTACTAGATATTATATACGAGAGGAACTAAAAGTGTAATCATTTTTCAGTAGGTGCCGGTGTCGCCTCCGGAACTTACGTGCCAGTGCCACCCTGAATCGCGGGAAGTTTCCTCGAAATAATATAGCAACTCCGACTTACAATATTTAAAAAAATACGCAAGAAATGTAAGCTCTTAAAAGTTTAATGTTTCCTTTCAAGGTACGTGATCAAATCACTACATCATCTTTCGGCGCTGTCAAGCTCCGCGGCGGTCATTACGGCGAATTTTGACTTTTTATGAGTCCATTGTTTGAAACAGCATGTTTTATTATACGGTAGCCTCCCAGGAGTTGTGAAAAAACGTAAATACAGGCATTTATACTGGTGTTTGACTTCGTGCCTGCGCCCGTATTGCCGCTTTCGTCAAGCACATTCTACATAAAAATTACACTTTACAGAGCGGTGTTTATACTAATCTTCCATAAAAGGACTCAAATAGAGACCGCAGTAATAAAATAAGGGTTATAATAACACACCATTCGATTAAACATTTCATTTCACAAGTTTACTAGGCGTCTTTAAAAAGGTTTTATTTTTATTCACGTCTATTATTAGTACCTCTATATAGTAAGCTGACAAAGTAGGTTTACTAAGCATTAATTAGCGATTAAAGCTATTAGGATGCCGTGGACAAACTTAACCTCTCTAATGATAGACCACCTGCATCTCTATTACAAAACTAATAATTCAGAGCTCAAAAAAAGGACGCACATAAAAACAATTAAGTTTGACCGCTTTACCATAGAAGACTCTACATGACCAATCTCAGAGCAATTAAGGACTCTAATAGCAGGAAAGGATAGTGACGAACGTGAGCCTGCGCAGCGATTAATACCTGGCTAAGTTATCGGTGCACTTGGTTTATATACGAGCTCATACAAATAGGAAACATGAGTATGTTGGTCGAAGGGTAGTTTAATGGTGATGCTAGAAGTGATCTCCCATATTTAGACTTAATGTTTGAAGGATAAAGTGTTTTTTATTGCTAGGTGAAGTGAGTAGCTAACAATTATTTTCTTAATAACTGATTAGATGTTAAAAAAACGTGTGTGCACTCAACTGGCGATTTTACAATATAGCGACGATAAATTCATTCCTGAATTGTTTACCAATTGGTAGGGCAAGTTGCATACCTCTTTTTTTGTAAGACATGAGCTTGAAGCAGGAAATACATATAGTAAAAGAAATTCAAATCCAAAATACTAAAGTCGCCATTCTATAGTCTGTTAAAACTACCTATACCTAAATATCAAATACAAATTGAACCATACTGCTTAAAATGCGGAAGCCACCGACCTGGCGGCTTCTGGTTCCATTCCTTGCTCGTTCAAGACCCTTAAATATCAAATTAGCATTGCACAACGGGGTTGCATAAGTCGCGTCGTGGGTGGCCCGTCCCCGTAATCAATTTGTACGGCCTTCGGGCACCCCGGCTGCACCGCGATAGACACGCCTTTCGTCATGCATCCTGTCTGCACATATATCTATTAACATTTTTCTAAGACTCGTGTGAACGTTGGCAGAGAATTCTTGCTACAGATATAAAAAATCTGGTTCTAATGTCAGTCAGTGAAAGAGAGAGTAGATAGGCAGCTTCAAAATTTTAAATCGCGGCTTCTTTGTGATCTTAATGTTGATTAGATGACGTATTAGGTCGACTGATCAAGTTTCGCAAGGACTTTCATGTCAGTCGTTTCGAAAGTGTCTAGAACAAACACGCTTCTAATAATATTCTACAACGGACACATAAAATAATATCGTAGCATAAAGTTTCAGACCCTTTATTGACATGTTCTCAGTCTTAAAAATCAGTTTTAAGAGCCTCTTAAAACTTAATAGGTGATATTTATTTCCTTTGTGACTGCAGTCAAGGTTTAAGGTGGTTCGAGCCCAGAAAACGTAACATTGTAGCACATATTAAAACGTAATGAGAAGCGCAAGACCACCCAAGTGGCCGTCGTGGTTTACGTATATGGTTATCGGAAGTTTTGCGAAAACAATGCCATTCTCGGTGTAGGATGACTCAATTAGTAGGACAGGAGATAGCCCCGTACACAATAGGTTGTAAATATTTGTGGACTAAGCCACTGGTTGTTTAAGACTTCAATACAAAAGATTTATGTTTATTTTTAAGGGTCATTTAAGTATAAAACATTATATTAATTGTTGTACTGGAGTGCACCAAGCTTTACTAAACTACTAAGAGCTTTGTAACAATAGTGTCATTTGAATATGTAACTCAAGAGGATTTTTTTAAGAATTTTGAATTACAAAGCGACTGGGATGAAAAGCAGTTCGAATTGTTACAAGATGCGTTTACCTTAGCTGCATAACTTAGCAGACAAGCGTGGCACTGTCTCACGGCGGAGCAAGCCAAACAGTGACTTAGTAGAAATTGAAAGTAAACATGGAATAATCAATCATTAATGGATAATTGTGACCACACCGCTGCTTACAGAAAAACTGAAAGTTTATTAATGAAAGGGCAGGATGTCGTGGTGTTCCCAGCTACTTTTTTGGATTTTTTCTTCGTTCGGCAGCAGCGGCTGTACAAACTTTGCCTCGAGCGCGACATCGATAATTCACTCTTCAATCTTCATTTTTATCTGATGTACTGTTTCCATTGTCGATTGTATCAGTTTTGCACTTTATGATTTAAGTATGATGTTTTAACGTTTTTTTTCTGCTCTTTGTACGCTTTGAGGAATATTTATGGATGCGTGCCTACCTACACGCGTGTGTAACGTATAAATTCGTACTTAGTATTACAATTGTCTGCTTATTTGAAGCTTGGAAGGTCAGCATTTAAAAACGTTTTCCATGCTTTGACATTTAGCTAGTGAGACCGTCCTACTTTATAGTTTTTATAAGTATTTTATTTCAGGTCTGACGTGGCGTCAAATAGGTATATGCTTAGTAAAGCCGAAGCAGATTTGGATTACTTTTTCTTCAGGAGTAGTAGATACTCCCCGGTTATATGCTTTAAAAATTAGGTAAGCCGGTGGGAATCGGGTTCTCTGAACGCCACGCCACTGGTAAGTATGGAGCTTCTGGTTATGTGACCTCATTTACCATAAATTGAAACATTATACCTAATCATCGAGCGGTGACACGTTCTTGACGCATGCTAATCAAATAGGGATAATTATGGTTTAACGTCAGTGCTGTATTATGGGTGTGCCAGTCACGACAGTCTGAAGTGGCTGGCGCCGAAATAGCCCATAAACTTTATGTCAAAACTTAGGGCGTCAATGTCAAGTCCTATTGGGCTAGCACAACTGGCCGTGACTTCGACTATCGTGCAACAGAGCTTGAGCTGTCATTTTCGCACTGTATTGTAGTATTTGTCGCGTGACAAAGAATCGTGGGGCATAGTTATGGTTCTCTTTGAGTAATCGCGTAATACTATCTTCGTGTATTCAGTGAAAAATAACTAATATACTGGTTATGGTTTAGGTACTGGCTTAAATTATCCTAGATTCACCTCTTGTTACCGTAACGGTGCGAGCCGTGGACACGCGGCCGATAGCCGGTGGTGATGGGCGTGCATCCTGGCGGTATTACCGTCAGGTCGCCTATTTACATTAATCCGTCCCGGTGCCGCCGCTACCCCGTGAGAATCAGACTTGCCGGCACTAATTATGCCCAAAAAATCTTTCCCAAATCATTATTTTAATTGGACTAGAACGATTCTGAAATTGAGGTTCGGTATGTTAGCTATACGAGACTATCAAAGGTTGTGGATTTGAAGCTTCTACTAGATGTGTGGGTATTTATGTTTACAACCTAACGTTTTAGTGAGCTTGTTTTATGTCCCAACCCAATCCCTGGGCGAATAGCATCTATCTAAACAACTTAAAAAGCAAAACTCTATTAATACTCGTATATCAATAAGATTTATGTAGGGCAAACATAGAAGGAAATCTGGGCAAAACAAACACGGACATCCTAAACCAAATCGTGGGAACGGAATTAAAAATGCAAAAAACATTGTTATTGCCTATAATCCAACTGCAACATTTGTATAAATACGGACGTGATGTTAATATTTAGCAAATATTCTAAAGATCCTTCACAATCACATTTAACATAACGTACTAATAATTAAACTCACGTGAGAGTTTTACAGTGTACAAGTACTAAAATGAGCTATTTTTTAAAGTCTTCTGCGTATGATTTCGTTTAATAGAACATAAGGTATTCGAAATTTTGATCATGCCTAAAACCAGCGGAAGTTTTCGCCAAGTCGCAACTAAAACAGCTTAAGAAAGATGCCTCCGCAAACAACCGGCAATTCTTAAAGGCTGGCAAAACAAATTCGCATTTTTTCTCGTTAGCTGCCATCGATAGCGGGAAGCAGCCTTATGCCAACACGGTCTGAAAAAACTGTTAGCACAAGGAGTGTCGGTTGTGTGCTCGCGCAGTTAGCGGGCCCTTGTTACTCGGCGCAAACAACCGCTGCTCCTGTCGACCGATTTGCATTGCTGCGTGCTGTGACCACGCTGCAGACATGTTCGGACACAGATTGTTACAATATTCGACAGTGTTTTTATTTTTAATTGTTGATATATCCACATTTTTACTTAAAAAACCCCGAACGCAAAATGGCGGATTTTATGCACTTTAAAAGTGCATAAAATCCGCCATTTTGTTTGTTTTAACGAACTTCATGATGTATCATTTACCAAAATCGGTTGTGCCGTTGAGTAATTACGAGCGGACATAGGAACGGATATATATAAATACATACAGGTCGCCGCAGTCGGGTAAAAAGAAGGTAAGGAGCGGATTGTTCTATCGAAAGCTTTACATCGCTACTCGATGTGCTTGTTACTCGGAAAACCGCCGTTCCTGCCGTCCCATTTGCATTGCTGTATGTTGTGATCACGCCGCAGGCTTGCTGGGGCCCAGATTGTAACAATGTTCAACGATTTTTTTTTCTGATTCTTCTATCCGATGCTTTATATCTCTACTCGATGTGCTTGTTACTCAGCAAACCACTGCTCCTGTCGGCCGATTTGCCTTGCTACGGCTTGACAAGACAACAGATCATTTGCAACAATGTTACGAGTCATCATCATCAGCCTATATACGTCCCACTGCTGGTCACAGGCCTACTCTCATAGATAAGTGTGAATGGATTGCAGTCCCCATGCTATAGCCCACTGCAAATTGGGGACTTTACATACACCTTTGAATTTCTTCGCGAATGTATGCAGGTTCCCACACGATGTCTTTCCTTAATGCTACACTACGTACATAAGTTTCAAAAAAACCCATTGGTACAAGCCAGGATTCGAACCCACAATCTCTGTTTGAAAGGTATATCCGAATCACTTGGCTACAATAGCTTCAATGTTACGAGTATACAGTAACATTGTTAAAACGCATTTTCTTTGCACGAAAAAATGTAAATGAAATGATAACGTTAATTCAGCGAGTAAAGCGACATCTAGGGAGCTGATAATGTTTTGCCCTCAATGATCGAACGTTGGATACGAGTGGCATATTTTTGCAATCAAGTTCACCGATGACAATCAAGGCGTCTTATCACGAGAACCTCATTCATAGCTGTGCCTATTACTACCCTTCATCCAGAACCTGAAACAATTTATTACCTAAATCGACTGTACCGTGAATTTAACCTGGAACCTCTTGGACAGTACCCATGGAGGATACCATAGAGTCAATAGGCTCGGTCGTTTTTATTAATTAACATACCAATTCCGGCCAAAACGCTCATAGAGCTTACGGTCGCTCGATAACAGCATTCTCGTCATTCCAGGTAAGTTTATTAAAAAAATAAAACTTGAGGAAGATTGAAAGACGCAACCCTAAAAAAGTATTTATTTTATTCGAGAACTCAAGTACCTGCAGTGTTTGGGCCCAGTATCGTTGTTCACCAACCGTGGTGCATTGTATGAGTAAGCTGTGTACTCGGGACCTCGCACAGTAGCTGTTTGCGCTACCTGTGCTACGCCCTACCTGCGTCGGCGCAGCTCTTATCATTTCATAAAATACAAAATCCCGGGGCAAATGCACCAAAAACGGATTACGAAATCAAACAAACCGAAACATAAAAAAGTAAATCCGCGTTGATAATTAGAATTTTAACAATTTAGTATTTTTAATTAATCCCGCGTTTACTTGACCGCAGGTTTATTTCGGAAAAGAAAGAAACAAGCCATAAATCTTACTCCTGAGACCAGTTTAAAGCGAAAAAAGTAACACATGTCCGGGCCGTGTTTTAGAGAGGACTAATTTCCTTTAGGGATTTAATCTTTTTTTTTCTCTTTGGGAAATAACATCAAGATACCACCCACGGAGATATATGGACACAACGCGCTAGGTTTCTTGCTTACCCAAGCTGGTTATTTCTGCTAGGATTAAGGGCAACACCCTGTCTAGAGCTCTAAAGCTCCAATTGTGTGCAAATCTGAAGTAAAATAATCGGTGAACAAACACACAAAAAAAAACATACAGACGAGTTGAGAACCGTCCTTCTTTTGGAAGTCGGTTAAAAATAAGTAAACAAATTCTGAACTACCTACGATTTTTATTTTTGCAGCCTTACGTTGGATAATGTGCCTATTTTACTTATAATATTTTACACAAATAATATATACTTTATTTTCGAGGACTTATATTAGTAGATTACAGAAATCAGTTTATTTTTAATTAGCATTTCGCCTGCGCCATTCCCGTCATCATCCCAAGGGTACTTTTTACCGGGATATAAATCGTATGTTTCAATCTAGAACTTGGTGTACCTACTTGCATTCCATGCCAATTTCAGCTCAATCCATTCCGTCGTTACGTTACGTTATTTAAAACTCCAAACATCTTCACAAACTTTCAAATTTTTAATATTAGCAGGATACTAGGAGGAAGTAGGATTGATATGATGTCTACTAATATGAGAATATGAGTTCGTTAACATACCACTCGTAGATGATACTTAATTGACCTAGACAAGATAATTCTTGTAGTAGATATCACTAAAATATGTAATGGTAATTTTGCCCAACTGCGAGTGGTGGCGATACCTGACCAGAGAGGTGTGGCGGTCTCAATGACATCCACTACTCTCAAACAGAAGTTAAGTCGATTTTGTCCCTATCATTATAAAATACATATGAAAATCAGCCTGCAAACATTAAAATGTGATCAACTATTATTTTGGACATGGACATCAGCGAGCACTAATTTGCTTCGCTCTTCCCAAAATCGGTGGCCATGATTAGGTAGGTGCTGTTAAGTTTACTAATGTCCATGAATATACTCAACACGGTAAGCAAGGTAGATTGTCGCTGTAATCAAAGATTTGTATTTATCAGATCATATTTTGAAAGTACATTTTGATACCTATGAGTCCATAGGGATCAAAATTGCCTAAGTTCAAGCAATTACTGCTAGTAATAGAATTTGTATTTTTCAAAGAAGGAATAAATTTCAAAGTGACATAGGTACCAAATTTCGAGGACTTAGGTGATTATGATATGTAACGATACATGTCTATATTATTAAAGCTCTCTCTGCTCCTTCTCTCAGCTCACGTCTCATACACATCGTCCGCAGATTAATTATCACTAAGTATGATGGCGGACTATAAATGTGCTGTTTTCAGACCACGCTTGTCGTCGTTAACGCCTTGTCTGGCGCTGTCTGGTCGCCCGCATTATTCATCTCCTGGCTTTCATATAACTGTCACTTAAATGCAATGCTCAGATAGTGTCCCGCGATCCTGCATTACCGCAGTCGCTATGCTCGCGTTCGCTATTGTGAACGGCTTACATGCAATGCGAAATGTCTCATGCTTGCTTACTGTGACCGACATTATTCTGAATAGCACAATTTTAATAAAATGTAAGTTATTATGACATTAAAATATTCTTCGAACTCGTATTCGGGTCTCGCTTAACCAAATCGAATTATAATCGAGAAAACATAATACAAATGTTAAGATATTTACAGCGTGCAATAAATCGCTGAGATATTATTGCCGAATATTGGAATTTTTATTCCGGCCAGGTCTTCATGGGATTCCGGCGGTTTGGCGTTCGCCGCTATACGCGACCGCGACAAGCAATTCCCTTTGACCAGACATCTTGAAATATGAGGGTCGCCCCCACTCGCAGCGCGAAAAATAAAAATCTCCACACTTTATTATCATCTCCACTTCGTTTACAAACACAAGATTTATAATCAGAGCGGATAACTATAATGACTCTACGTATCTCATTTTAATATATAAAGTTAAATTAAGTTCTTAGTGCGACGCGGCCGCATAAAAGAATGAAGTGCCTTCGAATTATAAACGCCTCCAACTAATTTACGATGACACAATTTTTATTGCTCATTGTACTATGAAACCTTAATCAGATTTTACGCAGATACATATATGCAGCGTTAATAAAAAATATCAGATTCGTTTTCATTATACTCGTAGGGTTTTGTTGAATCGTTCTGTATAACAAATAATAAACAGATAGACAGCCGCTTTATATTTAGAAGTGGTATCGTCTTGGGTGGTCTGTCGTGGGTCGCCGGCGTCGGCAGGCAGAATAAGGCCGAGATTTGTACGATATCGCGCGCTCCGATGGAATTGAAATAGATAGCGAGTACGGATTTATCTCGCGCCGCTTGTCGCGGGATCTAGTGCAGCGGTGCGTCTGGATACGTCACCTCGCAGCATTATCAACGTCAACGTCACTGGCCCATGCCGACGCCGTTGCGCCTAGCCAGCGCCGGCATCTGCGCCGCTCCGATCATTCGTCTCGTTTGACAAACCGTTTGGTGAAGGATGTGACGGACCAAGGCGAAAGTGACATGACTAGAAATTAATCTTTACTCTAGCGTGTAATAACTTGGTGCATACATACATTCGGCTACATTTGAATCGTTATTACTTACTTATTATTATAACTCTGTTGTTATTAAACAATCGAAGAATCGTATCGTGTTCAACGAAGTTGTTAAACCCACACAGAATTTCGAGGTTAACATTTGTAAGCAAATACCGATGAATTTAATTATTTCCATATACAGAAACAGACTATTAAAATCAATCGTTGAACCAGCAATTTATTTAACGATTTGTTAACATTTACTGCATTCAGATTCAAATATGTATTGCAAGATAATAATATGATACGGGCTACTGTAGCTAACGGTTGTTCCTATTTCTATTTATTAATGTAAATAAATTGTAATACGTTTGGAATAATAAAGTTATATATGAAACAGAGGTTTCTTATTTTGTTACCAATTATGTTCCTATAACTTTTCGAGCATCATAATAACGGTTTACGAGTATTGAAAACGTTTAAACTGCAATATTTCTGGGTAGCTAAACCTAATCATTACAGCTAAGCTTCCTCATGCGTCTACCCTAACAGAATCCTGTAATTACAGGCCGTAGAGGGGTTTACGAGCTTCTAGACTAGGCAGAGGCAGAGGCTTTACGGCGAGTCGGTCACCTTCCGAGAAGTAAGAGTGTCCCAACAATGTTCGCGACCACCGGCGTTGCCGATTGTTATATTGTCAAGCAAATTATAGCCGGCACTTGACACCTTAATTCAACGCACGTCATCTTCACAATGCGATATTTAAGTCGTTGCATTTAACGTTGTTAATTACTGGGGTTTGGGATGATGTAATCTTCTTAAGATAAAAAAGTGAGCTCGGAGGTCTCGCGGTGACGCTTACAGATTCGGAGTTTGTTAACAGAATACATATCGCTTTGGACATTTTGGACAAGGTCTTCGAGTTTTAGAGTTACGTAGTATAAACTGATTATAATTATCTACCTTACTCATATTTTGTCATAGTTTCCACTTACAAAATTATTAGTAGTATATATAAATACAAATATAAATACAAGAAGCCTCCACATTCCTTGATAATAAGCGGCTACAATATGTTAGGGCAGGTTTAAGACCCTGGCAGACCCACTGATTGCAGTTTACTGCACACCATTCTAATGGCGCCATGCACTAGATTGCGATTTATTTCTTGAGAAAACTTTATTAGGAGCATTAAGTTTACGGTTACTGTAACATAATATATTACTAGCTACTACTAACAGGTTAGTCTGAGGCGAACTGACTGACCCAAATACTGCGAAAGGCATTTATGATGTTCTTTCATTTTACATGCTTGCAGGTACCTAAGTGTACACTGTATCTATAGAATTCGTAGCAGTGACCGACAGGCTACGTACATACAGGATAGAGAGCGATAGCGTTTTTCAGGCAAAATACGTATGTAGTTGTAGTCATAACGTAGGTCACACGACGAAAAGTTAATAGGGATGGAAAAAAATTGCAATCGTTTACCATTGAACTTACTTGGACAATCTTTAGTTGCCTTTTTGGAAAGGCACGGGACACCGTTTAGACCTAGTTACCGGAGTTATACGGTTGTGGTTGTAGGCAGCCCTAATTGGCAAAAAGTTAATAAGACTCGATTTCCAACGACTTACCATAATAGATAGAAATAATTAAGGCATCAGGGCATAGAGTAAGTAAATTTCACACGGGAAAGGAAAACCGTGTTTACTTTGGATTAGCCCTAATGATGTACGGCTAGAGATGTGCCATTCCCGGGAATATTCCCCGTTTGTATGGGGAACGGCACATCTCTATGTACGGCTCACCTTTGTTCGCCCAGAATTTAGCTTTCCACGTAATCCTAGATTTTGGTCTGAAAATGAATGTTAAATTAGGTAGTATTCATACGTAGGTAAAGTCTACAACAAACTTGCCCACGATTTTTTTTTCCGCAGAATACTGAATTTCACACAAAATATTTTTCTTCGGGAAAGCCTACCTACGTACCTAGGTAT
Source organism: Eudemis profundana (assembly GCA_947034925.1). Taxonomy (NCBI): domain Eukaryota; kingdom Metazoa; phylum Arthropoda; class Insecta; order Lepidoptera; family Tortricidae; genus Eudemis; species Eudemis profundana. Next base: position 18,953,410 of record OX344798.1, read on the forward strand.
TTATTATGCCGGTCTGCACTGCAACAAGTTCAGTGAAACCGGCGTTGGTAACACATTTTTATTCAGCCGTCGCTCGACTCACACCAGTAACTTTCCACGTAACATTGCAATTTGGGAACAATGTTGCAAATGAATTGAGCACCGAATTGGCAGGACAATCGGCACGGACGCGTGTGCTCGTGCGTGAGGTGATTGTTAACGCTGAGGTTAATCCCGGTGCAACCGACTTGGCTGCTGGCTTCACTCATAAATAAGTATACTGTACTTATAACATGTAGCGAGATACAATAAAGCGCACCGATGTAGGGTATAAAGTTATAGCGTAAAAGTCTGTTTTGGTCAGACAAACTGTTTACCGAATGTCACATTTATGAAATCCAGCGCTGACCCTTTCACATCTCTCACATCTTAGTACATCTACCTACCTTCTAATAATGACTTGACATCTGATGCTGCCTTGTTATCAATCTTCAAGGTTATGTACCTACTTTGATTGCTCTTCATATAAATAATGATAAATGAAAATTGAGTAGATAATAACCTAACCTAAATAATACATTTCGGTGGTATAAATTCGTGATGATACATATTTTTGTCTTGACCGTTTCTAAAACATGTCCATAGCCATTTTAAAATCAAAAATGTTATTGTACCCTAACAATTTTAGCATTTTTGATTTAATTGTTGTACATATTAATGTAATACATCGATTTATGGTCATACATTCGTAAACCAATTACTGGACTTCATGTTCTTGGCAGTGCTACTTGCTGAAACTACACACCGTGTGACATTGCATTGATTGACAGGTGAAACCCCGACCATTAGAAGAAGTCTTTACGACGGCTAGACATTGACAGGCCCATGTTGTGAATATTGATTGCTGGACGGTATCAATCTCCTAATTTACTTATTCACGTAGCGTTACGATATTTAGTAGCCTAACTGAATATTGTTGCAGTAAACAGATGGTTTACCTTCTCTGAAATAACGAAACATTTTCATAATAACTACGCGTACTCCTAGTCTGACTTATGTTACCGATTCCGTATAGGTAAATAGGTATGGAGGCTATTTTATTGATGTCTTCTTGTTGCGTTTAGGTCGTGATCGACCCCTAAATTCACCTCCTGTGCTGGCCCGCCTTGTTCATAACTTCCGTTTAACACAGAGTGTGTTAGGTCTAGACTTTAAAATATTATTCAAACACACATTTAACGATACGAATATACCTATATGGAGTTTAATATTTCGTTATTTAGGAAGGCAAGGTGTGTGATCTTGAACGAGATTGTAATATTGATGCGTATGAATTATTTAGTGTTGATTCATGTTTTTGAGGCTAGCATACAACTGCCGGCTTACTGTGGTATTATCAGCGTGGAAGCCGAGCAGGTGTTTCTCTGCTGCTGGCCTTTTAGCATCTTAGATGGCGTATGGCCGACAACACCTTAAACACCCTATGTTTTCTTAGAAACCATTTTAAGTAAATTGTAGAGAAAGTCAAAAAACGTGTTTGCTTTCCGGCGTCGATATTATTACCACTTTTACTCACTTACGTGCAGATTTTTATATGAAAGATTTTTTTTGTTAAAGGAGATTGCCGACTTTTGGTACCAATATCGTCATTAAATTGTGTCACAACCAAAACGATACCAAAAACTTAGTTTAATTTTTTTAGCCAGAGGGATTTTTTTATTACTGAATTTAAAATGGGAAATCTGAGATCAATTAAAAAAGAATATCTTGTACGATTTCCGCCGCCACCATGAAAAATGTATGATTTCCTTAAAACTGAATTTGACAGACAAAATCGGTCAAAATCTAAAAGGCCTATGACAGTGGCACCACCGTCTACACAAATGTATACAAAAATTTTAATTCCATAAAACTCCGCGGTTATTTCTTATACGAACTGCATCCAGCTGTCCTATACCCTGGAAAGTAACATGTTTGTATCGTTCTTCCTTAAGACTACTTCTCACATGAGTGTAAAAGACAAAGCTAACATCATAGATACGTCTTAATACAATTAATTATGTATGTAGTTTTCTTGATCTTAGCACGAAAATTGACAGCTTGACATTCTGTCTTATTCTAAGTTTAAATATTAGGTACTTTATAAGACACGTCTTTTCAGTTTTGTGTCGAAGGTCGTAAATCATTTTAAATTCTTATTTATTCTATTTGGTACAAATAACTAGTGATATTTCGCTGATACTTCACTATACGAGACATTGAGCGTAAATGTAATCTAAATATATAAAAGAAGAAGTCCTGACTGACTGACTGACTTACTGATCAACGCACAGCCGAAACTACTGAAGTTAGGAACTTGAAATTTTCACAGTAGGGTGGTTTTATAACGTAAGTAAGGGATAAGAAGGGATTTTTTGAAATTCATCCCCGAAGGGGGTTAAATGGGGGTTGAAAGTTTATATGGGGACCATACGATTTTTAAAGTAGGAGATCTGAGACTTCGAACATAGACTCTTTAATACAATTTAAAAAAAGTAATTTCACCGTTTTTGGAAATTCATCCCCAAAGAGGGTTAAATGGGGGTTGAAAGTTTATATGAAGACCACACGATTTTTAAAGTAGGAGATCTGAGACTTCGCATATAGACCCATCAAGATGAGTACAGGAAAGTAATTTCACGGTTTTTTGAAATTCATCCCCAAAAGGGGTTAAATGGGGGTTGAAACTTTGTATAGGGACCAAACGATTTTTGAAGTTGGAGATCTGAGACTTCGCACATAGATCCTTCAATATGAGCACAGGAAAGTAATTTCACGGTTTTTGGAAATTCATCCCCGAAAGGGGTTAAATGGGGGTTGAAACTTTGTATAGGCACCAAACGATTCTTGAAGTTGGACATCGGAGACTTTGTAAATAGATCCTTCAATATGAGTACAAGGAAGTGATTTCGCGGTTTTTCGAAATTCATCCCCAAAATGGGTTAAATGGGGGTTGAAACTTTGTATAGGGACCAAACGATTTTTGAAGTTGGAGATCTGAGACTTCGCACATAGATCCTTCAATATGAGCACAGGAAAGTAATTTCACGGTTTTTTGAAATTCATCCCCGAAAGGGGTTAAATGGGGGTTGAAACTTTGTATAGGGTCCAAACGATTTTTGAAGTTGAAGCTCTGAGATTTCGCACATAGATCCTTCAATATGAGCACAGGAAAGTAATTTCACGGTTTTTGGAAATTCATCCCCGAAAGGGGTTAAATGGGGGTTGAAACTTTGTATAGGGTCCAAACGATTTTTGAAGTTGAAGCTCTGAGACTTCGCACATAGATCCTTCAATATGAGCACAGGAAAGTAATTTCACGGTTTTTGGAAATTCATCCCCGAAAGGTGTTAAATGGGGGTTGAAACTTTGTATAGGGTCCAAACGATTTTTGAAGTTGAAGCTCTGAGACTTCGCACATAGATCCTTCAATATGAGCAAAGGAAAGTAATTTCACGGTTTTTGGAAATTCATCCCCGAAAGGGGTTAAATGGGGGTTGAAACTTTGTATAGGGACCAAACGATTTTTAAAGTTGGAGATCTGAGACTTTGTAAATAGATCTTTCAATATGAATACAGGGAAGTCATTTCACGGTTTTTGGAAATTCATCCCCGAAAGGGGTTAAATGGGGGTTGAAACTTTGTATAGGCACCAAACGATTCTTGAAGTTGGACATCGGAGACTTTGTAAATAGATCCTTCAATATGAGTACAAGGAAGTGATTTCGCGGTTTTTCGAAATTCATCCCCAAAATGGGTTAAATGGGGGTTGAAACTTTGTATAGGGACCAAACGATTTTTAAAGTTGGAGATCTGAGACTTTGTAAATAGATCTTTCAATATGAATACAGGGAAGTCATTTCACGGTTTTTGGAAATTCATCCCCGGAAGGGGTTAAATGGGGGTTGAAACTTTGTATAGGGACCAAACGATTTTTGAAGTTGGAGATCTGAGACTTCGCACATAGATCCTTCAATATGAGCACAGGAAAGTAATTTCACGGTTTTTTGAAATTCATCCCCGAAAGGGGTTAAATGGGGGTTGAAACTTTGTATAGGGTCCAAACGATTTTTGAAGTTGAAGCTCTGAGATTTCGCACATAGATCCTTCAATATGAGCACAGGAAAGTAATTTCACGGTTTTTGGAAATTCATCCCCGAAAGGGGTTAAATGGGGGTTGAAACTTTGTATAGGGTCCAAACGATTTTTGAAGTTGAAGCTCTGAGACTTCGCACATAGATCCTTCAATATGAGCAAAGGAAAGTAATTTCACGGTTTTTGGAAATTCATCCCCGAAAGGGGTTAAATGGGGGTTGAAACTTTGTATAGGCACCAAACGATTTTTGAAGTTGGACATCGGAGACTTTGTAAATAGATCCTTCAATATGAGTACAAGGAAGTGATTACACGGTTTTGTTGAAATTCATCCCCGAAAGGGGTTAAATGGGGGTTGAAACTTTGTATAGGCTCCAAACGATTTTTGAAGTTGGAGCTCTGAGACTTCGCACATAGATCCTTCAATATGAGTACAGGGAAGTAATTTCACGGTTTTTGGAAATTCATCCCCGGAAGGGGTTAAATGGGGGTTGAAACTTTGTATAGGCAAGGCGCCAAACGATTTTTAAAGTTGGAGATCTGAGACTTTGTAAATAGACCCTTCAATATGAGCACAGGAAAGTAATTTCACGGTTTTTTGAAATTCATCCCTGAAAGGGGTTAAATGGGGGTTGAAATGTTGCATAGGCACTAAACGATTTTTTAAGTGGAAGACTAATTGAAATGAATAGAACACAAATGAATTCATCATTCATTAAAATTTATCTCCCAAACGGGTTGAGTAAGTAGGGGTTGAAAGTTTGTTTAGGGACCGTACAATTTTTAAAGTAAAAGGTTTGAAACTCCATGCGTAGCATGTAGCAATTAGTAGAGTGTTTTTTGTGTATGTAAGTAACGGGTGGTTTATGAGGTGAATTAAGTTTTTTGGAAATAATCCTTAAATGGACTAAATAATTGATTTTCGCGGAAAATGTGCAGTTTTGGGCCCAATATTTGAGGGTTTTGTTTAATTACAACCAAGTTTATGAACAAATATCAGAAACTATTTATAAAGAGTATAATTGCCTAATTATAATTTACAACGCTGACGAAGTCGCGGGCATAAGCTAGTGTTACAATATTTTTTATCTCACGATGTATCAAAATAGTTTCAAATAACTTTTTTTATAATAATATTTTAACAATCTGAATAGGCACAATAAAAAACCTAAAACAGGTATCCTAAATGGCATGTCATACGACTAAGTTAAGTGAAGTCTCGTCAACGTCAGGAATTAAAGTTATTAGGTGATTTTGTATTTGGCCGGTTGACAAATACTTTGACGATTTGCTACGCAAAAACTCACTTCGAAATCTGGAAATCAATCTCAATTTCCTATGGATCCCCGAATACGATTTTAATGGGATTTAGTGATTAGGAAAGGCAGTTTCTTGTTCTTTAAGATACAGTCGGTTTCGTGTTGACACAATGACTTTTGATTTGGTACGAGGCCCCATAGACGCGTCGGCAATCTCCTTTAAATTAATGCGTTGTTTTATTTAGCAAATATATCAGTAAGTACTCTAAATTGATAGTATATACTGAATTTATAGACAATTTTGATTAAAATAACAATTTTTTAATTATATTATCAAATCTCGATCTCGACGAGATTAATCTCGATCTCGACAGTCTGACGGTCGAAATCTCGAAACACCCAATCTCGAATCAGATTTTTCGCACGAGATCTCGAATCGCCAATCTCGGTTCGAGATTGCATTCCCTAGTGCTGAGTCTTTGAGTCAAGAGTTTCTTTTAGGCTTTTTCCGACCTTCAGCCACCCAACACCGGATCTGAGACTGGACCGTTGACGGTGCAATGTGTCCTTATTGCGGGTCTTCAGGACTATCTTTAGATTCCACCGTGTCACCCCGCTATACACGCGTCCTTTAAAAATTCTACTGCAAGAGTTTTTTCAAAACGGCACCACTAAGTGTGAACTATCGTGAAAATAATTTACGGTACCGTAACAGCAAAATCCAGCCGTGTTATTCATAAACGTGTACTCGGCATTAAAATTATTAATAGTTATATAGAGCGGTCATTTGATTCACATTACGGTTGGACGGGCCGTCGTTTAATCTTCCATTCCTATTGAACTGAGCGTGAAACGTTCGAAAAAGCCTTATGTACTTTTGAGTTCCCAATGCTTATAGGGTAGACCGGGGACAACTGAAACAATTTATGTTTAATCGCCTGCAACATTTTTATTTTTATATTTTGAAAGGTGTGGAACTAATTTTTATTAAGGAAATTTATGTAGTTTTTAAATAAAATTAGTTTTAAAGGACTATTGCCCATGGTTATCTTATAATAGGGAATTAAAGAGGAAGTGGGAGAGTGGTTCAATTGACCCCTTATGAGTGTCAATTGAAACACTATACGGGGTCATTTGAAACACCTTAATAAGCTTGTGAAAAATAAATTAAATTTATTATTTTTATCTTTATTATTGACTATCATGTTATACAAAGAGGTCACCAAAAGATCACTATCGTAGTACCAAAATTACAAAAGTTATCATCGTCTGAAAATCGCGATTAAAGAAACGGATGTAAAAAAAAAGATACACGACTTCTAGTATTTTTTGTTGCGGTTACCTCTTACATTTAGCTTTATCATGGTAGTTTTAATACAACAATAAGATTTGCTTATATGGAATAGTGGAAAAAAAACATAAATGTGTCTCATACAAAATGGTTGTTTCAATTATAACCATGTTTCAATCATAACGAGTCTATAGGCCAACAAGATAGACGTACCTACGCCATATAAAATATAAAACAAAACTTTAACCATATCCGCATAAAATATATTTTCGAAATAACTATCATAATAATCAACTTGTTGCAGAATTTAAAAATAAAACATTATTTTACGTTAAACGAACGTAGAAACTTAGGTAGTTTACAGATAAAATATATTAATAATAGGTAATTGCTCGTAACTTATACAATAATGAGATATTGATGTCAACGATTCGCCGGGTCAAAGGCAAAACCACCTATCTGCCAATCATTAATTGTAGGAGATAGTTGGTTTTTCCTTTGACCCGGTGAATTATAGGTAAACCATAAATAACAGAAATAAAAACATTATCAGAGAAAGCCACCTATAATGTTAAAAGAAATATTTTCTCAAAATCAGAACCCCATTTTATTTATTGTCGGTTACTTGTGGGGACGGTTAAAACATGGGGACGTTTGAAACGTTTCAATCGTCCACAAGCTCGTTGTTTCTATCGTCCCCAAAGCACATATTTAACTTCAAGGTCAAATATTAACCTATTAATAACACTCAATCACTGTTTAATGGCACTTAGAATATTCTATAATTCACACGCAAAACACTTAATAAGTTCAATTTGTCAAACTACACAAGAACACAAAATTATATGAAAATATATGAGAGCACAGATACTTACTTTTTTGGTCAAAAATTTTCAACGGCTCCCTGACATTGCCTCGCCAGTCGGGTGCTCGAGCGTTACTGGTTCAAACTTGTAAAATGGCCGCCCGCGTGGCGTGAGTATTGCCTCATCGGCGTAGGTATTGTGGTTTTCGAGAAATTTAACTTGTTTCATTCATAACGTGTTTCAATTGTCCCCGGTCTACCCTACGTCATTATTTATTAGTAGGGTAGAATTGAACGCTTGCTCGGTGGCCGGTGACTCACGGTTGTCAGCCCCATACTTCATCTCGACGTCTACAGACGCTTTCAATCGTAGGCTAAGGCCACTAAAGGCCACTAAAGAAGAGTTATGCGTTTCATCACACGGTTCCACGGCTCTCCTGGACCGGAAAATGTTTCTTTATCCGGGACTTTGTTAATAGGCAATAGGCGAGTTTGCGTGGGCTGTTTATACGGTTGAAATTTGATATTTATTACTGGGTCACGTCTTTGTGGTGCCACAATTGGTCAATCAGTTTTCATTGGTGATTAACTGTAATTTATGGGAAGTTGAGTAATTGACAGGGTTGTACTCGGTATCAAACGAAAGATGAGTCTGGATTAACTCAATATTTGGCTTCTTTCGGGATATTATAATGGTAAGAGAAAGAACCCTCTACATTGACAAGTGTACTCTACAAACAATCGTGTTGTATGTATATACATGTCTGCTAAACAGTACTAAGCACCAAGAGCTGCCTTGAAAAAAAAAAATAAACGGCAGCAGTATTTAAGTTTATCCTACTTATAAAATGCCTATTATAGATAGGTTAGGTAGGTATACATTATGAATCTCATTGTCTCGCTCCACTCCTCTAGGCCTCAGGGGTAGTTATGCGCATTAATCATCATGTAGGTTGAATATTTGCTGTGCCATTACCATCTCGGTTGTGTAGGTACTCAGTAGGTAGGTACGCCACATTAAAAGCGCATAATCGGCGTGCTACCGCGGGTGGCAGCCGCGGCCGGCGCGCGCTCGCCTGTCTCGCGAACCCCATTCATCAGCTCTGATTGATTGCAACTGTCCAGTCCTAATGGCGGCGACTGGCCCCATACTCCATACCTTACCAATGAATGCACCTAAGCCAATATTAATGCCCGTTATTGATCACCGCAACCTCCAAGTTCACGGTTACGGATTAGACGCACAATTTATTTAACATTGTACAGACGGGGTAAATGAGCCGGCCTAGGGCTCGTTAACGTGTGTATTGGCAATAAATCTTTAATTGAATCCGTATCGGCTCTTCAATCTTCGTGAATGATCGCGTTCATTACAAGCGTGGCTTGGCTGGACGCGGCCGCGGTCGTTTATAAATAGGAAACTGCCATACAGAATACGAACCAAAATAAATGCGCGTCTTCCAGATTATACTGCCTGTCATTAGGAGTTTGATTGCATAACGAAATCTGTTTTATGACTCAGTAGTCGCCATGCAGGCTCAATTTTATTGTAGCTGAGTTTATTAGAACTCTGTGTATAGTTCCGTTGCTTTTGAATTTTCTCAAATTATTAAGTAATGGTACAGTCCTAGAAAGATCGGCTAAGTTGGCAACTGACCACCTAGGTATTTACTAGTACAATTGTTTTAATTTGGGCCTTTTATGCAATATTTTATGACCGGTTTTAGCCTAGTGGTTAGTGACTCTGCCTACGAAGCTGACGGTCCTGGGATCGAATTCGAATCCCGGTACCTACGAACAAATACTATTTGTGTGATGATATTTTGTTTCAGAGTCTTGGATGTCCGCTATGTATTTAAGTATCTGTATCTATTAAAAATATCTAATATGAAATATCATAAGCAGCTTAAGCTCGATTAGGGCTGCCATCTTCAAAATTTGACACCTAGGACAAAAAGCGTAAATACCCGGATTTTGGAGCTTAAAACCCGGACATCTCAACAGCAACGCAGTCTTCCGGGGGGGGTTGCATTAGCTCTCGGAAGCCGGAGTAGCAAGCCCGGACTACAAATGAAACTTTCCTCTAAATTAATGTACATACAACACGATTGGTCGAACGTTTATTTAATAATGTCGAAGTACAAAATGAATATGATTATTTCATATAAAATTTATACATACTTACATATATGTCTAGAATGTAGAAAAATCGAATCGACAAATTTATTGGAGAACTAGGTATAGGTAATGTTTTTAAACCATGAAGGGACAAACGAGTAGACAACCTGTGTCTGATTAGTAATTTTACTATCAGACACAGGTTGTCTACTCGTTTGTCCCTTCATGGTTTAAAAACATTACCTATACCTAGTTCTCCAATAAATTTGTCGATTCGATTTTTCTACATTCTAGACATAGTAAATGCTCGTGATCGCCGCCTAATCGGCCATAGACACAGCCGCACCAATAAGAGCCTCCGTATGCGTCGCTACCTGAGGACTAAGATGAAATGTCTCTTGTACCAGATATTTTACAAGTCCTATTAAATATAGGTTTTGGTTAACCGCTTAAACGATTCGGAGGAGTTTGAATATTGTGGATATGTAATTTGGCGTTATGTATTTTGAACCGTATACATATTCAGCACTATACATTATAAACGTAATGAATTTAGATCGTATATATTTTAAGCTTCTGGCTTCTGACTAGTGCTGATCTATTGTAGACGACCGCTTTAGCTTAGTTGGTAGTGACCCTGCCTATGAAGCAAGAGGTCCTGGGTTCGAATCCCGGTAAGGGCATTTATTTGTGTGATGAGCACGAATATTTGTTCCTGAGTCATGGATGTTTTCTATGTATATAAGTATTTGTATGTATGTATCTATTAAATATATCGTCGTCTAGTATCCATAACACAAGCCTTATTGAGCTTACTATGGGGCTAGTTCGATTTTGTGTAAGATTGTCCCCTAATATTTATTTATTATATTATTATTTATTATTTATTATTGTGGCAACCCTTTATATTAGTTAGATCTCATTAGAAGCCACTTGAGTCCAGGAATTTCCACACCTAATGAAATTGAACATTAACTAACGGGTGTACAAGAGAAGGCCAATAGACGATAATTTTTATTGAGCAATATCAGCTACCCGTTACAATCTGTTAGATGTAAAACAAGACGCTAAAGAGGCGCATCGTAACTCGGCGAATTGCGAAAAACGACGAGCTTAGGTACCTACAGTCGAATTCATTTATATCTACACACTTACGGGAACAAAAAATCTGAACATAACCCTATTGTCAAATTTTATCATGTAATTTTGTATTATGAAATAAATAAATCTATCTATCTATCTATTGTCAGGAGCATAAAAGAGTGTTCAGATATTTTTGTCCTCTTATATGTGTAGATGTAAATGAACTCGACTGTACATGCAGTGAAAATGAGGCGAGTAGAGAATTTTATCAATAATAAGTATTCTAATCCAGTCAATACCATTATTATCAGAACTATTAGACTACTTTTAATATAATAAATATTTTATTAGAAGAGAAAAATTGAAAAATTATATGTCTCGGGCAGGATTCGAACCTGTATCTCCTCGGCTATCCGGGCCAACAGGCGCCTTAACCAACTAGGCTACCGAAACTACTTTTAATATAATGTTTTAATTAGGGATGTAACGATACATAGTTTTGCCAATACGATACCTACCGATACCGATATATTGTAGTAAATATCGGCGATACCGATATCTTAGCTAAATAATGAAGTATGAACTTCAGATATTTGTATGTCCTTATTATAAAAACTAAATATTATTATTCTACAACTTGGCTATATTTAACAGAGTCAACCTTGAAAGTGTAAAGTAAAAATAAATAGATTGTCAACTCAAAATTCAAATTTATTTTATAAAAAGAACCAAAGATTTAATTAACATAGTAATTGTCATTGCACAAGGTAATAGACCAATACATAAAATAAGTCAGTCATTGAAATTACTTTTTGCAGATTTTTTTCATACAGCAAATTCTTTTCGCGTTCTTCAAATATCGGTTGTATATTATCGGCGATACCGATATATCGGTATCGGTATCGTTACATCCCTAGTTTTAATAAGTTTTCTCTTTTACCGCAACACTTAGGTATATAAAACATTGTAATGACATCTTGTGCAAAGGATAAAGCAGTTTTATAAATAACAGAAATCTCCAAAATTGAGTAGTACGATCTGCATTCACACGAATATTTATGTTGATTGTACCAAAATAATTTAAGTAGGTACCTAGAAAGATGGTTTTTAGCAAAACATTGTTTTTGCCTTAATTAATCTTCCACAACGATGGATGAAGACTTCAACGTCAATATCGTTTTTTCTTACTCCGGTAATAAATTACACGTCAAAAATATGGTAAACTAAATATGCTTAAGTAAGTTAAGTAACCCAGAGGTCTCGTTCCTATTTATTTGCTGGTGGTATCTACACTCCATCTTTTTAATTGAGTTGGGTTTGCAAATGGAGCTAATGTTTTGATGAGTTCCCGGTGAAAAGTCAATATATCGGGTATATATCAGTCGCCTGTGTACATATACCTTTATATTGCAACCCTGTAAGTTACTGTACTAGTCTAATTTTGTGCAATAAGTACACTGTTTACATATATTGGTATATCAAAGACTACAATATTATAGCTTCCAGGAAAATCCTGAAAAGTTACAATGTTACGAAATCATTATCATTATTTTAACCTCCGACGCAATAAGAGGTTATTAGTTTGACCGCTATGTGTGGGTGTTTGTCTATCTGTCTGTAGCACCATAGCTCTTAAACGGGTGAACCAATTTAAATGTGTTTTTTTATTTGAAAGTAGGTTTTCTAGCGATGGATTCTTAGACACGTTTCATCAAAATCGGTTCAGCCGTTCATGAGATATTCTAATTTGAAATTAAATAAAAACCGGCCAAGTGCGAGTCGGACTCGCGCACCGAGGGTTCCGTACAAACTCATAAGTAGATACATGAATAGTTCAAGAAAAACTATATGGCGATTAGTTTAGTAGGAGCAAATAAGTATGTGTTAAGATTTTTGCAAATTCCTCAAAAACAGTGCAAGTTAGGAAAACCGTTATATTTTTCCTGTAATATATAGGTTGACATTAATAATTGGTAATTATTACAGATTTTTCTGTTCAGTAACTTCGAAGATAATAGGGGGGGAACGGTATTTTTTTTAACGTTTTTCGTCATAAATCAAAAACTACTTATTTAAAAAAAAATACAAAAATACTGTTTTAATCTACAAATTAAGCCCTTTCATTTGATACCTCACTCAATATAACAGCCCTACTTTCAATTTGCAAAGTCTCATTACGGACCCCTTTAAAAAAAAAGTAAAAAAGTTACAAGATTTTTTTTACATCGTATAAGCTCGGGTTAGCGGTTCTTAACACTATTCCAAATTTCAAGTCGATAGCATCAGTAGATCCTGAGATATCTTGCTGTGACAGACGGACAGACAGACAGACAGACAGACAGACAGACAGACAGACAGAGTCGCACCATAAGGGTTCCTTTTTTACCATTTTGGTACGGAACCCTAAAAAGGTCGGAGATTTTTTAACTGGGGGTTTTTAAAATATTTAATTTATAAAGATGATGATGATGTACCATCCTTATCAAGCGAACTGGTTATTTTTGTTTCCATACCCCAGTCGCATTTTTTTCGAACCATGCTTTTTGAGTTTTGGCGTCAGAAAATGCATGCCAATACATGCCAATAATAACCATACATATCCAACCGGTGCGTCTAATTCTAGAGTCGGTCCATTACCTCTAGCGCCTAACGACTCTTTGTCGCGCGACCAATAATATTTAGGTACAATCCCTATCAATCCAACGTAGTGCGAAAGTGACAGTCCATGCTCTCGCGCGACGAACGAAGTCGCGGTCAGTTGCGCTAGGTGACCATATTGTGGGGTGCTAGACAGGTAACCTCCCAGAGTGTCTGGAAGCGTCTTGGCCGGTGCACCACGGGAGCAACGGCAAGTGATTTCTTAGGGGCCCCTAAATGATCACTTGCCGATGCTGCGAATGAGCCTGTCAGAGGGGGTTGGGGGGTCCCGCACCGGGTTTCCTCTGTTAGAGGACTCTCCAGGTGCGGCACGCGAGGGCGGAGCGTCGGGCACGGGCAGCATCCCTCCGACGTCTCCTTTTGGGGGGCACTGCGGGCAGGCACCAGACGGGTGACCTTTGCCGCTGCGTGGTGGCGGTGGACTAGTCCTCTGCGCCCCGTTAGCGGGACATAGAGGACTGGTCCATCGTGGTCCGTAAACCTGACTGTCCCCAGCAACGAGGGCTGGCGATGGTCAGGAACGGATGGGCGAATGTCTGCGGGGTAGGGGCGTATGTCCTCCCGTGGACGGCTGCGGGGCGGACCGGGACTCCGTGTGTCGGGTGCCGGTCCCTGCTTCCCCGGGCGACGACCATTTGGTCGGGGCGGAGCTGGTGAGGGAAGGCACACTGGCCATGCTACAGTGTGCCTTTTTCGGAGAGGGTTCGCCCAACGGCGAAGGTGCCGGTGATGTCGTGGTGGCTTGCTAGCGATCCCACGGCATCACCATGAAGGCACAGGGTGGAAGCATCCCCGAGTTTTAGTGGGTAGGCCAATCCCTTCTGGAGCGGAGAGCCCCACATAACCAATGCGTAACATCTGGCTGTCACCCCCGATGGCATCAGGTTACGTAGTGGTATGCAGTTTCATGCATTACTCCGGGTTAAAAAAAAAAAGGTGACCATATCGTCATAGTCATAACTCAGGACATAATCAAGTATATACCGCACGTAATAGTTGCGGACGAGTGACCTACTCCATACTAATCCCATTAGATTGATCCCGAGATAAATTCCCGTCGTAAATCCCTCACCGATCCGAAGATTAAATTAGCTATTCATGAAAGGCTGTCGTTTTAAGTTTCACTGCAGCATTCTCATCGACTTTAAATTGTTACCTAAAAGAAAAGCTGTTTTGTCAAACGGACGGACGGATTAGGTAGGTACGATGCGATTTTCACTAACGTATAGATTGATTATTGAGACTGCAGGGAGAGGGCCGCTAGTGTTATATATAATATAAGGTTTATATTGAGTAGATCATAAATTATCGTATATGACCTAATGTAACTTTAAACGAAATGAAAATATAAAAAGAAGCTTATACCCTCGACTTAGCCCGCGTTAGGCACTAGACCAGCGGCGACCTACGAGCAGCGAGTTAGTGTAGCGATTGGTGAGTTTTTTCTTCGCAGGCGAGTGAATGGGCTAGACGACAAAAAAAAAACTCTTTAGTCCGTCAATTAGATTATTAAAAAATATTTTACACGTATTTTTTCTTTTATTTGACAAACAAACAATGACGAGGATAGAGTACTTAGAAGTTTCGAGTGACGTCACTCCTTGGTACAATTTTCACCTAGGAGTGACGTCACAAGCCCCCACTCCAGAAGTTTGATGATCTATAACTTTGTCGATTTTTAATATTTTGATAAACCAAAAAATACGTGTCCCATATTTTTCCATAATCTAACTGACGGACTAAATAGAATAATAGTTTTAACCCAATCGTCATCCCTATTCTCTTAGAAAATTTACTCACCGGCAGTGTGAACAGCCAGAGATGTGGTCTCTTTTACTAACACAGGATCCTTATCTTTTGTTCGTTTCTTGGGCGAGAAAATCGCCGACAACTAATCGCTTTCTCGCTCTTGGTGGGCCCAGTGCATTATTCTCAACTAATCGTAAGGGAACTCCTTAATGAGATATAAATCATTCTATGTTTCTAAGACTAGGCTCGCTTGCATGCCAAAATTCATCTCAATCTGGGACATTTTTATTTTACCACCTTAGGTGTGTAGTATAAGTACTATTTCAAACGACTTCCAAAAAAGAATTCCTATCGAGTCGGCTCGTAACGACGTTTTTTCTAAAGTGCTCAATGTTGTTGATATACATAGATACGTATATTTTTAAATTTAATTGTTATTACACATTCATTGCCAAAAACCCGACTATCGGGTCCATTTTGTATGAAAATTTGGAAGCTTGGCACTGAATGTGTTAAGTCAGGTGTATACTTTGTGATTAAATTTAATGGATACCTACTATTGAACCCAGATCGAATTGGTTCGATCACTCACTGCACATACGATCAGGTAGACTGCCGCAGGACGCATACAGAGCGCGTCCGGTGGTCGCGATACGATCGTCCGTCAGCCGCCATTATCACGATTATCTTTACGCTCGCTCACAGCGCTACGTGCATGCGTGTTTATGGCCCGTGTTTATGTTGAGATTGAGAACTACCGAGTGCAGTTAACTTTGCCACCAGCAGTTTGGCAGCAATGCTGCTAGCGTGATGGGGACTTATGGAGGCAGGCATAATCCAGAGTTGGGGTTATTAGGTTAAAATTTTCCTTGACGATGTGTTTGTGTAGGTATTATTTTTTAAGCTAAAGATGCTTGCTGTATTTCACTTGGTCCTGTACAGCACAGCATGACATGCGTTACAGACGCGCGTGCCCATTTCCTGTCTCGGGCTCTGTCGCGCTAACTGTGCTTATCTAGCCATTTTTGCGCCCGGTAGCTGGGTACTGCTCAGACTGTTGGTCATCATAATGTCCAATCCTATACCTTAGAAGTTGACGAAGCATGTTGCGGATTATTTTATTGTAGATTGGTTCAATAAATATATTTTAAATCCTAAAAGTATGTACAAAGGCCGTAGCAGGATAAGGGAAGAAAAAATGCCCTTGAATGATTAAGAGCTGTTTATTTTTTCTATAGTTGCTTTCATTTAGTTGTATAATTGTGCAAAGTTTGGTTGAAAAATTCCCAGTGGTTCAGCCGGGAAAAAATAAAAACAAAATTTATGAAATTTGACGTATCTCTAAAACTATAAATCTTTATCATAATATCTTTAATTCATTTTGGTTAATTAAATAGTATGTATGCCTTAAAAGAAAATTGAGTCTCTATCTTTGCAATTTCTGTAAAAAACACGTAAGTCAAAATTTCAAAAAAAAGTTTTTTTTATACCTGAAGGAGTGACCACTCTAAGTGACATTTCTAAAAAAGCCTTATTTAACGATCTGTCAGTCATATAAGTTTGACGGTTAAAATCGAAAAGCAACAGTGTCAAAATTAAAAAACTATGTTGGTGGGATTCTGTTACATTTTATTCTTATACTATTCTAATCTAATACAGCCAAAGAACTTAAAAATAAATCTTCTTTGTAAAAAATTAAAAATAAATCAATTATTGACATTCCCATTAATATTGGCTTGAAAATATACAGGGTGGTTTTCGATAATCTGTACATATGAAAAGGGGTGAAATTTCGGCCAATTTTATCGGTAAAACTGATTTTAATTTTTGTTTGTGGTCATTCGTTTTTTTTTACAGATTTTTAAACTTTCAGTGAAATTTTCGGCAGTACATCTTTTTGCCACGGTATAACTTTTGAACTAATTGCTTAAAATTGTAAGAAAAAATTGCAGGGTCATGGCAATAGACACGTTATTTAGTAGCAATAACAATAAACAACCGACTTGAAGAAAAACTCGTCAAAAAAAATTATAATTGTGAAAAACGGCTGCAAAACTTCAGTTTTTTTTACGGAAAACACCGTTTTTCTCGAAAGTTTGCGAATATTGTGACCATTTTTTCATGCTTATCTTCGTTTAGCACTTAATTGTGATCTTACAAACATTTTTTCTTACAGCTTTGAACAATAAGATCAAAAGTTATACTGCGTCAAACAGATGTACTGCCCAAAATTTCATAGCAAACTGTAAAAATCTGTAAAAAATTTTTTTTTGCCCAGAAACAAAAATTAGTCATTTTTACCGATAAAATTAAATGGAATTTCACCCCTTTTGATATGTACAGATTATCGAAAACCAGCCTGTATTTGTATTAATTGTCGCCTTTTAACTTATAAAACCTTTTTTTTTTTTCAAATAGGTAATCATCATTATTTCTAATTAAGCCTTACTTATCGTTTCACCAGATATATTCATTCGTAGGTAGGGTGTTGTTCACACATTGCCGCAATTGTGTACTACCTACCGCACGCAAGATATTTATCAAAAATTATTCAGCCTGCCGAAATTCTTAGTGGACCTTTTTTGAGAAACGGTATTAGTGTTACCGTTAATGAAGATAGCGATAGTGATTAAAATAAGAAGTAAAATACATTTTTAAGTTGATACATATACGAGTAAATGCCATAAATTTATTTTATTTTTAGTTCTTAACAAAGAATATTTATGTTTAAGTTCTTTGGCTGTATTAGAATTGTATAAGAATAAAATGTAACAGAATCCGACCAACATAGTTTTTTAATTTTGACACTGTTGCTTTTCGATTTTAACCGTCAAACTTATATGACTGACAGATCGTTAAATAAGGCTTTTTTAGAAATGTCACTTAGAGTGGTCACTCCTTCAGGTATCAAAAAAACTTTTTTTTGAAATTTTGACTTACGTGTTTTTTACAGAAATTGCAAAGATAGAGACTCAATTTTCTTTTAAGGCATACATACTATTTAATTAACCAAAATGAATTAAAGATATTATGATAAAGATTTATAGTTTTAGAGATACGTCAAATTTCATAAATTTTGTTTTTATTTTTTCCCGGCTGAACCACTGGGAATTTTTCAACCAAACTTTGCACAATTATACAACTAAATGAAAGCAACTATAGAAAAAATAAACAGCTCTTAATCATTAAAGGGCATTTTCTCCTCCCTTATCCTGCTACGGCCTTTTAACAAGTTGTGAGGTGTGACTACAATTATGAGACGCTGCTAAAGAATTAGAACAGAACTTTCATGAACCCGTTTTAATTTAAACTACCCAGCCGGATACTAATTGAAATAGACAATAGTGATGATGACCAAAGTAATAATTCATAATTTAATTCATTCAGTAGTATTTTAGTAAGTAGTCATTTGAATTTGAATAAAGAAGACTCTGGATAAACCATAAGTATATTCAGTCAGGTGACAACGAAAACTCATTAATCACGAAGAATCTCAAAGGCAAATCAAGTATCTTCGATGAGTAATTAATAAGTTCGACTATCCTTGCGTTTCTTTACCGTAATAAGTGAATTTTGGCTATCACACAACGAGTAGCAAGTGATTTAAATAAAAAAATATTTGTAGAGTACGACAACTTTATTAAATAGGTACTAAAATATAGAATCTAAAATAAAAACGCAAATTTGACACAGATTGTCTCAGATATAATATACAGGTACCAGACCGATACGGTAAATATAACTATGCATCTATACCCATCCATTGAACTAATAAAGGTAATTTAGATGAGCCAAGTCCTTGCAAGTGTATTATTAACATGAACAAAAAGCGTGATAAAAAGATTCGCGACAGGCGTTGACGTTTTTAATTAACTTTGTTCGTATACAACTCTTATGTAACATAAGCACCTATCGCGACTAACTTATTACGATTTGTATTCTACTAGAGGTCGACACTGTGTGCATACTCTGTCTGATATAATTGCGCCTTTATGCCATTAAACGATTATCATGGCCCTAATAGGTCCAAAATAGAATCTGTTTGCCATATTGAATAAATCAATATCAACAGAGATCTGAATAAAACACAGGTATCGAAAGTTGCACAAGTTGACAACATGTCAAGTTTAAAAATCACTGTACAGTAACGGGATTTGAAGTGAGAAATAGTAGTTTTTAACCTCATACTTCTTCTTTCAACTTCAGTCATCCTTGCGATCCTGATGCATGACGACTTATATTTCCTCAATGTTCATACAAACAAACCACTTGCCTCAACTAAACACCTTTCGACTATGTACAATTGCATACGAAATTTCAAAAGAATCATTTCATTTTCACGTTCAATAAAACATTTTCAATCCAGACTAGCTACTTCGACAAACATGACGCTTTTCTAAAGTATTTACACGTAGAAGTAGTTTTACTAAACGGTACTAAAATGATGGTCATATTATATCAAATCCGCTTCACCGTGGGTTAGGTGATTCTAATTTTGATTTTAAATGCGTCATGATATAGGAACAAAAAATAATATAATCATAATTCTTAGAATAAAAAACTGAATGAATTAAGATCGGGTAACATTCTATTATTTACACAGTAAGACACTGAACGTCATTAGATATAATATTATCACATTTACATGTACTATTCATGAAAATTCTTTCAAAATAATTCATTAAGTTATTTGCACGCATACAAAACATTCCTTTGGAATCTGAAAAGAAAAGCACATTTTAGTCAATATCTGAATAAATAAAAGGTGATGTTTTTTGTTAAGTAAATAAGCAGTTTCAGGAGGGTCAAATAGGGTAACAGGTGTATTCTTAAACACACATTTTTAACGGAGACCCGAGTTCGAAGCCAGCGCCGACCTGTATAGCATCACAGAATAAGTAATACACACACGGGCTATGAATTCGGGTCATTTTCTATGAACAATTATATAGAAAAACAAAAAATAAAAACCGACTTCCAAAAACTTAAACTAAAAACCAAAAAATAATATGTTAATCACCCCAAAAAAATGGATAATCAACGATTCATATATACATATACAGATATTTATAGTTTTTAACCTGTTGTTTTTGAAGTCGGTGCCTGCCACTGCCACGCAAAGCTGGCTATGCTGAGCTCCTTAGCTAGCTTATAAATATCTGTATATGTATATATGAATCGTTGATTATCCATTTTTTTGGGGTGATTAACATATTATTTTTTGGTTTTTAGTTTAAGTTTTTGGAAGTCAGTTTTTATTTTTTGTTTTAAATATTTACTTTATTTTTTAATTTTTAGTGGCGCTAGAAAAATATTGTTTTCACCAAATAGACTTAAGTCTCTTTAGTTAAAAGAAAAAAAATCCAAATCGGTCTAGCCGTTTTCAAGTAATCGGGGAACAAACCTACATCAAAATTGCTCTTTGTTTTGAAGTCGGTTAACACTAAAAACTTGTTGCTACTAAGAAATGGACGAGAAACTGAGAAAAATACCAAAATCGCTATATGTGTGCCTATGATATTTGAAGAGTTCCCTCGATTTCTCCAAGATCCCATCATCAGATCCTGATTTGGTTGCAATGCCACCTCGGAGGTATACTCTTTAAAACAAAAAAATAATTTTCCAAATAGGTTCAACCATCTTCAAGTAATCGGGGAAGAAACCTAGATACAAATTTACCCTTTGTTTTGAAGTCGGTTAACACTAGAAACTCGTTGCTAATAAGAGATGAACGAGAAATTACGAAAAATACCGAAATCGCTATATGTGTGCCTATAATATTTGAAGAGTTCCCTCGATTTCTCCAAGATTCCATCATCAGATCCTGATTTGGTTACAATGGGATCACCTCGGAAGTCTACCCTTTCAAACAAAAAAAGAATTTTCCAAATCGGTCCAGCCGTCTTCAAGTAATCGGTGAACAAACACACAAAAAAAAATAAAAAAAAAAATAAAAATAAACATACAGACGAATTGAGAACCGTCCTTCTTTTGGAAGTCGGTTAAAAATGACCCGAATTCATTGTCCGCGAGTGTATAATCCGGACGGAACGCACCGGGTCCGACCGTCTCACGGCAGAGTAAGCCACTCCTGAGGGCGTAGAGTAAGAGTGGAACCTGGGTTCCCTCAGCAGATTCGACAACTTTATTAAATGA
Source organism: Eudemis profundana (assembly GCA_947034925.1). Taxonomy (NCBI): domain Eukaryota; kingdom Metazoa; phylum Arthropoda; class Insecta; order Lepidoptera; family Tortricidae; genus Eudemis; species Eudemis profundana. Next base: position 18,974,642 of record OX344798.1, read on the forward strand.
AGATGATGGATTGAATGCTCACAAGTTGCCATTACGCCCCCACATCACAATTGCAAATTGCAATCATTTATGGACATATGCGTAGTAGGTATGTGTTGTAGTACCATTTTCTATGTATTAGGCAAACTCACTTTTAACTGAGTTCGAAGCCGGCGCCGGCCTGTATGGCGTAGAGTAGCTTCTCAGCCAGCTGTTGTTCGGAGTGGAACTCGGGCAGCTTCAGCAGGTTCATGCAGGTCGACGAGGACGGCAGCCGGTCCGACGCGCCCGCAGACTGAATGCAGAATGGGGGCTGCAAGTCCTGAATGAGGGTTTGGAAAATTGTAGTTTTGTTTTATAGAGTGCGACTACGCTAAGTCTGCAGAGGTCGAAAAAGGGTTTTATTAAAAAAAATACATATGGCAACAGTTTTGATACTTGGAAAATATTTTTCCATTTAATAAGTATATAAAATTTTCGCTTCAATAAAACATCAAGTGACCTTAAATCCCAGGAGCGGTGGTCGCGAGCAGCTGGTGACGAATTTGAGCAGCTGGCGGCGCTGCGCGTCCTCGAAGCGCTCCACCACCTTCCAGAACCACTGCACCGTCGGGTGCGTCGCCGAGAACCCGCCTGGTAATTATAATTAGAACCACAACTGTTACAAGATACAATCCAGGCATAACCAAGCGGCTTATAAAAATTAAAGCTAAAAGCCTCCTCACATTGGGCCATTAGTGGCGGCCACAAGCTGCGGGCGAGTTTTTTCATATATTTTGTATGGCATCGCCTTTTTTTTTTGAAGCCTGACAAACTTGGAACCCTTACTTGGGCGTGGCAAAAGTCGCACCAGGTGGGGGCCGTGGCGTGCCCTGGGGTCGAACCAGGTCGCTAGGCCACCTTGAAGTTACGCTGATTGCTCAAAGTGAGCAACGGACCAGTGGGAACGTTGAAGCGGAACCTGTCATTATGTGAGTGTGTGGAGAATCGAACTAAGGGAGTTGCAGGTTCGCTAAACCTAGCCCAGCTAAGAAGACAGTAGTGTATAATTGGTGCAGCTGGCTCAAGGAGAGCCAGCTGCCCCAATTATACATTCGAATAGTCACTTTTATCTATTTGAGAAGTCATATATTCAAGTACTCGTAGTTACTTCTAGATAGAAAAAACAAGCGTTCGAATAGTCAATGGGTTCGGTCGTTCGAATACTTACTGTAAAAGTTGCATATTCAATGAAGCTCATTTGCCTACGGAGGATACATAGCTTTTTGACTGATTATTATAGTAATGAAGTAGAATGAAGTAGTAGTAGTAGTAGCAAGCTCATATCTAACCTCTAAATTTTTTCTTTGAGGTAATCTTATGTAGGTTGTGAATTATATTTCTATATAATACCTAGAAAATAAAATAACAGATTTGTTCTTCAAAAAGTTTTTATTTATTTATTTACAAGATGGTGTAACTATTCGGCGGGTCCGTTGAGAAACATGTCTCTATTTTGTCTATTACTCTACGCGTTAATTCGTATACTTCGTCTAGTAATGTATTTTTCACAATATATTGTGCACACAGTTCAGCGTTGCATTTGCATACGTGTTCATAATCGGGGTCTAGTTTGTCACTGTCATAAATTTCAATTTTAACTATTTTTGCGGTATTATCCCGATGAGGCTTCTTGATAAATGAGTAAACGAGTGGTGCTGCTTTTCTCTTGACTCCTAGGTTCAGACGTTGCTCGCTTTGATTTCGCGACAGGGCCCGAGGTATAAAGTTGAATAGATGTTCTGATGTATCCTGTAATTAATGAGTAACATGTGAGACAGTTTTCTTAATCAAATAAAAGTATCCATTATTTAAATAACTATCATACAAAAGATGACATTAAATTAAAAAAAAGTATATTTATTTCTTTTACGACTTACCGACATATTGTCTCACAGAACCAGTCACTTTAATATATATTTTTTTATTGATTTATGATTACTTATTCTCTGGGCTTATATTAGAAAATATCGTGTTAATAGAGTTCAATGTCGGTTATGAAAATACACCTAAATGTAAAATTTCATATATGGAAATTCATATGGAGCGTAATCCGCTCAGAGAAAAACGATACCGTCTGTGTTGACATCCATATATAGATGATATTCACGGCTTGTCTCGTCTCATCTCACCAATGACCGGTATATATTGACACTGCGATCCGTTACTACTTTGCATAATTAGGGGTCATACTTTGCTAGATTTCGCTTTAGGCGAATACTAAAAGGTGGAATAGGTAAGTGAAATTAAATCGATGCATTAGATTGAGTCTAACTGCCTACGTCTTTTAATTCAAGTTGCATAGTGATGAGAATGAATTTATTTCGTTTTAGTATGCGTTGTAGCATACGAAATCTACTAGCTCTTATCGTGACTTTGTCTGAGGAGAAATAGATAATTCTCCAGACAACAAGTCGTACTTCGTTACTAATTAAAAAAATTGTTACCTTAAGTACATGGTTACGGGATCTGATGTTTGTTGTGAGACCCTCACAAATCTAGAGTCATGCGTAAAGTGGCCTCGAAAGAGACAAAAAGAAACCTTAATGAATCGAGTTAAACTGACTTAAAAATAAGGAGGTTTTATATTCGCCCTAATAGGTATATTTAAAATATTAATTATATTGTTTGTTTGTTCGTTTGTTTATTTCAGTTACCAAATAACTTTGACCCTTTTTTATATACGAAGCCATATTACAATATTATGCAAGTAAAGTCGCTGTATTAATGTATGCGAATTATATGTAGAACTCCTACTTAGGCTTAGTGCTGATGCATCTTTTTTCATCACGCGGATGATTTTCATATATGGGTGAGATCCACGTGAATTTGTCCTACTTAAGCCGCGATAGTGGGCCTATTGGATCATTCCGCTCATCACGAAGCAAGGAAAAGTCACCGCCTTGGTACCCCTACTGGAACAAAGGACACCTCTTCATAAAAAAAAATGTAAGTCTGAATTTATAATATGTTGTTAGTATTCAAATTTGTGTGTAGTTACAGATAATTTTTCCCGATTTATTTTTATTTTTACCTGATGTCATAATCATAGTGCATATTTATGATGTAGGTTTAGTCACACTGAATAATTATAGTGATGGATCGTTAGTCACATGCATCCTGCTATATTTACATTGAATTACCCGTTTCGTATGTGAATTATTCGATTAAAAAAAAAAATTGTTGATTATTCATTTGTTAAACCATAACGCTCTTTTAAAATAATAATAATAATGCTAGATAATATAGGGTACATGTTTTTAATAATAAATAATTTTGTTTTTTTCAGGTCAAAACGTTCGTCCCACGTCGCTGAAGATTTATTCCTCTCATCGTCCTCGGAGGAAGATTCACCTCCCCCGCCACCGCCGCCGACACCGCAGCCGAAGTCTGATGCCGATAAGGATAAGAAAAAGAAGAAGAGCAAATCCTCCGCATCTGCGAGCAAGAAGGTCAAGATAGCCCCCGTGAAACTGCAGCACGCCACAGCTGCTGAACTATTCGGTGCTGACAGCGAGGACGAGGAAATGGAGGGGATACAGCCCACTGCTGAGGGTAAATTACCATCATATATCTCCCGCCGACTAGCGAATGGCTTTGCGCGACAAACGAACCCTGAGAAAAAGGGCTCACACTTTGTTGAGGTGAAGGTCTACAAATGTAGTGATATTGAGAAGGTTGCACCGGTAAATCGATGGCGTCATGCTGTGATAAACATTAAAAATCGCACAGATGATGATACCGAAGCTTGGAGACATTTGGCGAATTTTATAATTGCAACCCGCAAGGAATATAGAACATGCCCGCCTGCGTTTGTCAGCAATTATTATAGCGCGTGATTTTGTCGTATGTTTTTTTTTTTTTTTTTTAAGCTTATAATCTATTACATATAAGAAGAATTATCAATATAATCAAACTTGAAAATCTGTTATTATTAGCTAATACTTACTCCGTATTATATTTGTTTATTCCATTAATGATGACTGTATTGTATAGGTACTAACAATAAATATTTTTCTATAAATAGTTTTTTTTTTTGTTTACAGACGGATCACGTAACCTTCAATCATTGAGATGTGATAAATGTGAAATTGAATTGCCTGAAAATGAATACAAATTTCATTTAAGAACAAATTTACATAAATCTAACTGTTTATTAAAAACTGAATTTAAAGACATTGAAATAATTGCTACAGCGTTTAAAAACAGAATTGTCACTTATCGTTTAAATCCCTCACAAGAAGAATACCTCACTCCTGAGATGTTTCTATGTGAGATACAAAGTAATATAATGAAAGTTGTAGAAATATCATTATTAAAACATAAGAGTGTCAAAATAAACTATGAGCTCTTTCTTTACTTTACTTTACCTCACTCAGATGGACAACAACTAAAGTCATTTAATACTAAATATAATGTTATTTATAGAAACACGAATGTTAACGAGATGTTTGAAAATACAATTGAACAATTAAAAAATAAAGTTATTGAATTTGAGCACCGTGAATCAGGCTGGTCTTTCGTTGCTGTAAGCCATTTAGAAATAAATGTTAACAAGTATTGTCCTATGCGTGGGGGTACTTACATACCATTACCACCTATTATTAAAAATACCAAAAGTTGTATAAATATTCAGAACAATGATAATTGCTGCTTTTTATGGAGTATAATTGCACACCTTTATCCCGCAACGAGTAATGTATGTCGAACTAAATCATATCCACATTATTCGGATATTTTAAATATAGATGGAATGTCATTCCCGTTATCAGTAAACGACATAAAATTATTTGAAAAGAATAATCGCGATATAAGCATAAATATATATGGATTAGATAATAAAAGTGTGGTAACAGGTCCATTGTATAAATCGAAATCAAAGAAAAATAATCATATCAATCTGTTATACATCAAAGAAAATGGTACAGGACACTATTGCTTAATTAAAGACCTTGTTCGATTAGTCCGACGACAAGTGACTCGACACAGAGGCAAAATGTATTTCTGTGACCTGTGTTTACAATTTTTCAAAAGCGAAAATAAATTTAAGACACACTACTGTACCGAAATTGTTGCTGTCATGCCTAATAAAAATACCACAATTCAATTTAAGAACTTTCAGCGTAAGCAAAAAATAAATTTTGTAATATACGCAGATTTTGAAAGTCTGTTAATTAATTGTGAAACGGAAAATAGCAACAACACTCAAAACCTTAAAAAACATGTCCCATCATGTTTTGGTTATTATGTATGCTGCTCACACGATGCCACTTTAAGGAAATATGTTTCATACCGAGGCAAAGATTGTGTAAGAGTTTTCATAGAATGGTTAATTAACGATATACAGGAAATTAACAGTATACTAGTGCAAAACAATCCTATGACTCCTTTAACATTCGAAGAAGAAATTAGTTATGAAAATGCTACAGTATGTCATATCTGTAAGCAGTTTTTATTTGGCGATAAAGTACGTGATCACGATCACATTACGTCAAAATACAGAGGTGCAGCTCATTCATTATGCAATTTAGAATATAGAATTTGTCGGTTTATACCTGTAGTACTACATAATTTTTCTGGGTACGATAGTCACTTATTTATAGAAGAACTTGCCAAATACCCGGGTTTTATAAAAATCATAGCTCAGTCAAAGGAAAAATATACATCCGTTACAAAAACTGTATTTTCAACAAACGAATCAGGTTCAGAAACTATAAAAATAAAGTTTATAGATTCTTATCAATTTTTAAGTTCTAGTTTGTATGAATTAGCTCAAAGTTTGAATGAAGGAGATTTTACCAATTTATCAAATGAATTTACTGATAAGCAACAATTGCAGTTATTGACACGTAAAGGTGTTTATCCATATGATTATATCGATTCCTGGTCTAAATACGAAGAAAAACAGTTGCCTCAGCAGAACCAATTTTATAATTCTTTGAAATTAGAACATATCTCGAATATCGATTATACACATGCACAAACTGTATGGTCCACTTTTAACATAGCGACCCTAGGAGAATATACCGATTTGTATCTCAAATGCGATGTCTTATTATTATGTGACATTTTTGAACATTTTAGAAATACAAGTTTGCTACATTATAATCTTGACCCCGCCTATTATGTGTCTGCGCCGAATTTAAGTTGGGATGCCATGCTTTTGTGCACAGAAGTTAAATTAGAGTTAATATCTGATTTAGACATATATCATATGATAGAAAAAGGAATACGCGGTGGACTAGCCCAATGTTCTCTGCGTCATTAAAAAGCAAATAATAAATATACCCCCGATTTTGATGATTCAAAACCAACATCATATTTAATGTATTTGGATTGTAACAATCTCTACGGTTATGCTATGAAACAACAAATACCTATATCTGAATTTAATTTTTTAAACCAAGAGGAGCTTAAACATTTTGATATACTAACTATTCCGAAAAATGGAGAATATGGATATATTTTGGAAGTCGATTTGACCTATCCCGAATATTTACACGATTTGCATGCTGACTTACCTTTTGCAGTTGAAAAATTTACCCCCCCAGGTGGTAAATCAAAAAAGTTAATTGCGAATTTATATGATAAATACAATTATGTGATTCATTTTGTACATTTAAAAGAATGTATAAAAAATGGGCTTGTGTTGAAGAATGTACATCGTATTCTTCGTTTTAGACAGGACAACTTCTTTGAAAAGTACATCGATCTAAATACTCAATTGCGACAAAGGGCATGTACCAAATTCGAAAAAGACTTTTTTAAATTATTAAATAATTCTATATTTGGTAAAACAATTGAAAATAAGCGAAAGCATGTACAGGTGCAATTAATAACAACATGGAAAGATAATGATAATAAAACTAATAAGTGCCTTGGTGCAGAAAAAATACTGTTACAACCAAATGTAAAAAATGTATCTATATTTTCTAATAACTTTGTTGCTGTTCAATTAAGTCCTGAGAAAATTTGTTTAGACCGTCCCATTTATGTTGGATTTACGGTGTTGGAACTCGCAAAACAACATATGTATCGATTTCACTATGATTTCATTAAAAAAACATACCAAGAAAACGCTAAACTTTGTTATACTGATACCGACAGTCTTCTTTATAACATTATTACCGATGATATTTACAAAGATTTAGGTAATAACATAGTAAAGTTCGACACTAGTAATTATGAAGCTGATAACCCGCACGGTATACCCCAACTGAACGCCAAAGTACCCGGTTTATTTAAAGATGAACTGGGCGGGTTGATTATCACTGAATTCGTGGGATTAAGAGCTAAACTCTATTGTATAAAAAGTGTGAAAAACACAATAAAAAAAGCTAAAGGTGTCACGAAACCTATAACGAATCGATTGCGGATTTCAGACTTTGACCGAGCATTGCATACGAAAAAGGTGTTGAGTCATAAAATGACTATGATTAGATCTATCAAGCATGTGTTGTATTCTCAGCAAGTTAACAAGGTGGTTTTAAATTGTAACGATGATAAACGGCAGATATTGTCTAACAATGTAGAAACTTTACCTTGGGGGCATTATAATACTATGTTTTAATGTGATAATGTACATTTGTAAGTTATTTAGAATATGCATGTATTATTGTAACTTATCTAGGATAAATTATTTACTTATGCGAAATTAAATTGCACCTTATCCGATTGTAATTAATAAATATACTTGTCATCCCTAATAAAATGCTGTTTTCATTCAGTAAACCAACACCTATATAAAGCTTTCCCACATTTTACTTACCTCATATTCACGATGAAATTCGTCAAGCATACTCAAACACTGCCAGTAAATAATATTAAAGTTGAAAATGAAGCGCAAAATACAACACATAGTACTCTGTTCCCCAATACGATTCGTTGCATAATATGTGGTCCATCAAATTGCGGAAAAACTAACATAATGTTAAATTTATTGTTACATGAAAATGGTTTGAGATTTAAGCATATTTATTTGTATTCGAAGACTACCTTTCAACCTAAATATAGATACCTTGAGCTAGTTATGGAGAAAATTCGTGGCGCGAATTTTTTTATATATCATGATAATAACGAGGTCATCCACCCAAATGATGCCCTGCGCAATTCAATTATGATTTTTGATGATGTTGCATGCGAAAATCAAGTAAATATTCGAAACTACTTTGCTATGGGCCGACATAGACAAATCGATTGTTTTTATTTATCCCAAACTTATTCCAAAATCCCCAAACAGTTGATGAGAGATAATGCTAATCTCTTAATTATTTTTAGACAGGACGATGTTAACTTAAGACACATATACAATGAACACGTTAATACAGATATAGATTGGATAAAGTTTAAAGAACTTTGTTCTACAATATGGCAAGACCAATATAGTTTTTTGTTAATAAACAAAGACTGTGCCATAAATGAAGGTCGATATAGACAGGGGTTTGATTTATTTGTGTACTTTTAATTGCGCTAATATAAAACCACCTCTATTTTTCCCCATGACTTCACTTGAAATCGAGTGTGTGTATTAAACAGACGATTTCAACGTTCCTGTAATGGATATCGATTTAAAAAACCAACTCATTAAATCAGTAGATAATATAAAAAATAAAATGAAGCAGATTCAAGATGAAGAACATAAAGCTGATATGTATTTCAAAAAGGTGTTTAAACCCATTACAGATCCTTTAGAAAGCTTTAATAAGATAAATTCTAATGCTACCCCCACTTTTAACATGGCCACTGGAATAGATCAAAATAATACGCTCGAAGATTTGAACGCTTCTGTAGGATATCAAAAATTTAAAGATTTTATCGACGTTGATTCTGATCAGCATTCAGAATATTATGAATACTCTGATGATATCGATAAGCAACAAAAGCAAAATAATGACACACTTTTATCTCTAAAAAAAGAAGACATGATTGACTTATATGACAACATTAATATACCATTTGGTATTCGTAGTATTAATAAGAAACTGATGATGGGAAACACTGATGTAAGTTTATCCTATTCGAATAATGCTAGCGATAATAAAAAACGCTACGTGATTACAGTAGATAAAAAAAATTACGAGTTAACTGCAGGATTAAAGGAACTTTTAATGCGCAATAAACCTAACCTCCAGTTTGTCACTGAACAAGACAAAAATGATTATAAAGAAATGTTAAATCATACTAACGCACATAAACGAGATTATGACCCTAACGGTAAAATAAAAGGCGATAAGGGATTAAAATATTGCACTATTATCAAACCTTTATTTTCCCAATTAGCTGACTCAAACAAAAAGTTATCTGACCCACTACAAAGTTTAAAACTAGGGGGGCACTTACCCGAATTAAAGCAGTATAAAAACAGCACTGATTATATTTACTGGGACGATGCGAATGAATTAATTGAAAGACTAAAACTTTTAATTGCATCTAAAAGCGCTGGTAACACTAGTCATGATAATGAAATTATATCAATTATTGAAGAGCTAAAGGAAGCTGGTATTATAAAAGAATAAAATCTAGTGAAGCATTATTTTGTGCTCAGTTATGAAACGCCTATTAGACATGAATGACGAAAAAAGATCAATCGTAAATAAAAATATCAATACAGATGAAGCAGAACTGAATAAACTCCTAAGCTTGAAAGAACTTGTGTTATTCAATTCAGCTAATCAAGAAAATATTAACAAAATTGTTAAAGATTGTAGAAATCTTAATAAGCTAATTTTGAGTTTAAGTAATCGAATAAAGAAAGTCGAAGAAGATATTATAAACAAAGAACTTGAAGAAAAAATAAAAAAACATTATGAGCAAAGCAGATGTCGTAAATGAAATTCATAAAAATGCAAGAGTAACCTTCCCCCGCAGAAGTGTAATATTAAGAGATATCGATGACCTTTGGCAAGCAGATTTAATGGATTTGCAAGCTTTTTCCAAATTTAATGATGGTTATAAATACATATTAGTGATTATTGATTGTTTCACAAAGTATGCGTGGTCATTTCCACTCAAGCGCAAAACTAAAGAAATCGTATCTAATGAGTTTCAAACACTCTTAGAAAGAGGCCGTATACCGAGAAATTTGCAAACAGACATGGGTAAAGAATTTTATAATAATAATTTTATAAAAGTTATTAATAACTACAATATAAACCATTATTCTACATATTCTACAAAAAAGGCGTCAATTGTTGAGAGACTTATAAGAACTCTTAAATCTAAACTCTACAAAGAGTTTAGTTTAAAGGGGGATTATAAATGGATTGATGGAACACTCGATAAGACGGTTTTAGAATATAACCACTCTTTTCATAGAACAGTGGGGAAACCTCCTGCAGAAATTAACCATAATAATAAAGAAATTGTATTACAAAGATATATTAACAGTTCATTATCAAAGAAGTTGCATAACTGTAAAAGGTTTCATGCAGGCGATTTTGTAAGAATTAGTAAATATAAAGGATGTTTTGAAAAAGGGTATACACCTAATTGGTCCACAGAAATATTTAAGATAATTAAAGTTCAAGGAACTAAGCCCACTACATATTTATTAGAAGACATAAAGTCTAGGCCCATTTTAGGAGCTTTCTATGCACAAGAAATTCAAAAAACTTCATACCCTGATGTTTACCTTGTTGAGAGAGTTTTGAAGCGAAAAGGAAACAAAGTATATGTTAAATGGCTTGGTCTTCCATCAAGTGAGAATAGCTGGATTGACAAAAATAATCGTCTATAGTGAAAGTGTTTTAAATTGTATTTATATTACCTATTACTTTTTCTGCCATCATTTGTAATTAGGTCTTTAAACGATAAAGACGACTTTAAAAAATTAAATTTTCACTGCTTACCAATAATACCTATTAAAAATGTCATGTTCAGAAAATAACCCTAAAAATGAAAATAAGAACATAAAAAATAAATCAGGAGCCACGCGGAAAATTGGAGCTGGTTTGAAAAAATCTTTTAATAATATTGTTTCACACGCAAAAAAACATATAAGTAATTTAAATCCAAAATGTAAGAAACTGTTAATGGAATTGGCGTACGCAGCAGCACAAGAATTAGCATCTGACATGCCTATAAAAATTCCTAGAGTAATACCCATTCCTAAAACAGGTGGTTTTCTACCATTAATTCCTATTTTGGCTGGCCTATCAGCTACGGGAAGTTTAGCCGGAGGTGTTGCAGGAATCAGCAAAGCTGTAAATCAGTTTAAGTCAGCTAAAAGACAGCTAGCTGATTTGAAAAGACAAAATATGAAAATGCAGGCAAGTTGTATCGGAAAAGGATTACAACTCAAGCCATACAAGGATGGGTTAGGGATCTTTGTTTCAAATAAAAAAAACTAGGTAATAGGCTACCCAAAAGAGCTTTAACTAATATCGATATTATAAAACATTCGAAAAATATTCCATATTTTCGAGGTGTATTTATGAGAGACGAATTACCCTCTGTACCATTATCGATAGAATGTGGTGTGATCAATTTAGATTCGTCAGAAAATTGTGGTACACACTGGGTAGCCTATGGAAAAATTAAAGATTATATTGAATATTTTGACAGTTACGGAAACTTAAAACCACCGAGAGAATTTATAAAATATATGGGACCAAACATTCACTACAATTATAAAAATCTACAAAAAAATCATTTATACAACTGTGGGCATTTATGCTTAAAATTTCTGAAATCATTCTGGGAAACTAAATATATGCAGTATGAATGAATATATAGCAGAATAAATAAAATAATAAATATAACATACTATTTATAAAATGGCATATTACCGTAAAGCACATTCCTTCACCGACAGTGTCTCGCATTGGATGTTAAGTAAATATTTATACAACTCACTAGTTATACGTATACATCACCATGTATGTTTTCAATAAAAGCCCCATTACTAAACCGAAATCTAATATTCAACTCCCCGTGTTCAAAGGAAGAGGTCGATCAATTGCCACAAAAAATATTACCCCCAGCAATAAAAAATTTCTTCGTTCTCTAGGTTTCAAAATAAAATAAAAATATAAAATGCTGCAGATCGCTGAATTGCCGCAACAAGACAATTCTATAGAAAGCTATGAGATCCATACTTACAATCCTTACAACCATAGCTTTAAAGAAAACGATGAAATCAGAATTCCCGTTAACCAACAAGAAGTTTATATACTGCCTTCTGCTAGCTCCATTTACATTGAAGGGAGTGTAAGTGTATACACAGTCGATGCGGCAGGACATAAAATAGCAAAAGATGTAACCTTCACAAATAATCCTATATTATTTTTATTCAAAGATATAAGTTACGAACTGAATGGTGTTGAAATAGATCGTACTAAAAATGTGGGAATCACCACAACGATGAAATCTCTTATCTCAATGAATGAAGGTGAAAGTAAAAATGCTGCGTTATGGGGTTGGAATTTAAGCGGATTAATCCAGAAGCAAGAGCATTTTTCTGTTATAATACCCTTGAACAAAGTATTAGGATTCGCAGAAGATTATAATAAAATTGTCATCAATTGCAGGCATGAACTTATACTGCAGAGAAGTAATTCCGTTTTAAATAGTGTTCTGATTGATAAAAACGAAAATGTTGAAATAAACATACAAAAAATTCAATGGCGCGTACCGCACGTTAGAGTTTCTGATCGTAATAAATTGTTATTACTTAAGCACTTGGAAAAAGATCGCGCCATACAACTAGCTTTCAGGAATTGGGATTTATATGAATATCCACTTTTACCTAAAACTACAAAACATGCATGGTCTGTCAAAACTACCTCTCAGTTAGAAAAGCCAAGATATGTCATATTCAGTCTACAAACAGACAGAAAACTGACTAAATCGAAAAGTTCCTCTCAATTTGACCACTGTAATATAACAAACATCAAGTTGTTTTTAAATTCACAGTATTTTCCTTATGACTCACTGAATTTAAAATTTAGTGAAGATAAATATAGTATATTATACGAAATGTATGCTAATTTTCGCCAGTCGTATTTTGGTACCAGCGTCGATCCCCTGCTTAATTTAAATGAGTTCAGAAAAAAAGCGCCACTATTCGTTATTGATTGCTCTAGGCAAAACGATTCATTGAAAACAGGACCAGTTGATGTCCGTTTAGAAATTGAGTCTTCAGAAGATATACCTAATAATACAACAGCATACTGCCTGATTATTAACGATCGTCTTATTGAATATAAACCTCTGAGTAACATAGTTCGAAAATTATCATGAACGTGATTATAGATGTTCAAGGATTTAAAAGCGAAAACAATCAATTTATACCTAAAGAAATTGCGATTATTTGCAAGAAAAGAGTTATTGTGTTGTTGATTAAACCGCCTTATCCATTTTATTATTTAACGAAAAAAGAACGTTTACAAGTTTCCTGGATAGAAAAAAACAGAGGAATACTTTGGAACGAAGGATATGTACCATATTCTAATTATAAAAATTTAATAATGAACCTCTGTAAACATAAGCGCATTTATACAAAAGGTTTTGAAAAAGTGCAGTGGGTGAAGGAAATATTAGAGTGTAATAATGTATATAATTTAGAAAATTTTGATTGTCCTAATATGCAAAGACTATGTGAAAAATACGCTACATCATCCGATATTGAATATTGTATGTACCATTCTAATGTTTGTGCTTTTAAATATGTATCTTGTATGAATAAGTGGTGTATAGAAAATAATGTTTTTTGAAAAATAAAAAATAAACCTATGAATACTTTGTGTTTTATTTCGGAAGTTATAAACTTTCAAAGTAAGATCTGCGATTGATCATATTATTGGCAGTTTAAATGATACACACATATATATTACACTTAGTACAAATGAGTATGGATATTTAAAATTAACAACACTCCAATAAGGTAGAGGTAACTACTTGAATATATGAGAAAATTACTTAAATTTAGCTTTTTAAATACATATGAAGTGACTATTCGGGTGACTCTAGTAAAGTCTATACCCTCCCACTGTAGTAGTAACTATTCAAGTATGAATATGTGACTTCTCAAATAGATAAAAGTGACTATTCGAGTGTATAATTGAGGCAGCTGGCTCTAAGCTTGCTACTACTACTACTACTTCATTCTACTTCATTACTATAATAATCAGTCAAAAAGCTATGTATCCCCCGTAGGCAAATGAGCTTCATTGAATATGCAACTTTTACAGTAAGTATTCGAACGACCGAACCCATTGACTATTCGAACGCTTGTTTTTTCTATCTAGAAGTAACTACGAGTACTTGAATATATGACTTCTCAAATAGATAAAAGTGACTATTCGAATGTATAATTGGGGCAGCTGGCTCTCCTTGAGCCAGCTGCACCAATTATACACTACTGAAGACTCCGGCAAGAAACTTAGCTGAGCCCGAGCAAGGTCGGAGTGAAGTTAAACCAGGACATTAGGGTCCTGGGGCAAATCGGGACGCGGCCCTTGTGTGCTGTAGTCGCGAGGTCGACCCCGCCAGCGAGGTCGACGCCGTGTGCGTCGGGCTCCGTCCGACGACCTCGCAGCTATGATTCTTTCGAATCCTGCTGAGATGTCGTCGTCCGGGTCGGTTAAGAAGCTCCTGGGGCGCCGGGTGAAGCGGCCTGTGATGAGGCTGGACCGGCTGAGCTCATCAGCACCTGGAAGTATGGCATCGGCGCACATCGGGCGTGCTCGTGGCCGCGTTCGGGCCGCAAGCTGCGGGAGTGGCGCGCGCTCGCTACTTGTGGCTACCACTGTGCGGCCGCTCTAAATTTAAAACTCCCTGCCCGTGTATCCGATGATAATTTTAAGACTAGAGTGCATAGGGTGATGACATCAGTAATGGACAGGTTCCTGTCCATTATGGGGGGCATTCCACGAAAACGTCTACTTTGTCGGGCACTTGACGGCTATGGCAGCTACCTTAAAAACAAATAAAGTCCTAAATGACATTATCAGTTCAGAAACCAAGTTATAAAATATTGAGATACCAAAAATGTACTTCCTAACTTTGTTAGAAGTATAAAAAAAATGGCGTTACGTGCCCGACAATCTGGTGGAATGCCCCATGGACAGTTTTTTCCCGTAAAACCCACATTTTAAGTGACTGACACTACATTTTTAAACTGTCAACACTATTTCCTGATAACTGATGGTCATAACTGGTAAAGGCTACAAGCCATTAAATGTTTGCTGTCCATTACTGGGTACTACTGTGCTTAACGTGTCCATGATTGGTGCCGTCACCTTAGGCATCTACTGGGAGCGCTCATTACATTGCAGGCTCCATCATCGGAGTCAAGAGCTCGCCCAATTATTTAACGAGAAAGAAAATAAGGATATCGCACCAGCATACTGCGTGTGCGCCCTCAGGTCGTCTAGGTCGACGGGCACCTCGGCGCCGGAGATGAGCAGCTGCAGCTCGCGGCACGAGAACATCCGCAGCCACTCCGCGTTAACCACACTGCCGTCCGATATCTAAAACTGGACTAACCCCTATACAACTCCATAGAGGTTAGTCTAGTTTTAGACATAGGACGGCAGCACAGACGTCAAGCCGCGTTTAAACGCGTTGCACTGCGACCTTATCTGCCTAGAAATAAGGATATCTCACCAGCATACTGCGTGTGCGCCCTCAGGTCGTCCAGGTCGACGGGCACCTCGGCGCCGGAGATGAGCAACTGCAGCTCGCGGCACGAGAACATCCGCAGCCACTCCGCGTTGACCACAGACGTCAGGCCGCGTTTGAACGCGTTGCACTGCGACCTTATTTGCCTAGAAATAAGGGCCAGAATTGTGATTCTTCAATGTGGGTTTAACAATTTCATGACCAGACAAAAAATATCCCAGAAACCGACAGAGCCCGCTAGGCATCGGAATATAATGTATGGAAGATAACGTCTATCAAAATTGGCGTTGAAAGATGTCCCACAAAGCCCAATTTTTAAAATCAATACGTCTTATGTATCAAGTGGTATTGATAACCAACTTAATGTTTACTATGTGCGTGCGAGTCTAAAATCATTTATGACAAATATTAGTATTAAGTTTAGAAGTCTTCATTTTCGGACAGGTCACATATCGTTGAAAAGACAAAAATCTGTGATTGGTTACTGACGTGAGAATTTCAATTGCCGCTTCAGTTTTTTCTTCAGTACTAAGTGCTAGCTCCACCCCGTTAGTACTTATTTCGTGGGGCCGATTTTGAGCTTCAGTTACGCTTCCATACTTATTATATTTCGATGCCGCTAGGTGGGTTTGTGACAACAATAATGTGCAACGCGAAATCAGCCGGCGTTTGATCGATAGCTACGAGCCCCTACTAAGCGGGTCGTTGGTGAAAGTGTTAAGAATAAGATATGTGAAGTACGAGTATCAATAGAACAATGACAAATATTTACCTGTTTAATTTGTAATCTGCTACTAGATGAATGTATTCTATCCTATTTTCAGCCGTCACTGGAATGTTAGATCCACCGGGTTTTAATTCTTCTATCTGGAACAGAAATATTTCGTCTTCACATTATATTGCTAACCTCAAATATTTTTATATTTCGTATAATTTTATTCCAAAATAATAAGAATACTATGTTACATGAAAATAAATTTACCCCCGCATATAAATTATAATCATCCTACTCCACGAACTGTCAACATCGGTTTTTAATTGTCAATTTCTCACAAAGCACACCTCTATATCCTAGTCCAGCGGTCGGCAAGTGTAACGTTAGGTCCCTACTAATTATAACCCTACATTCTGTCATTTTACTTACATGTTGTTCCCCGAACTGTTCAGTAACTATCGTTCATTCCAGTCCCAATCGTCTTACCACCGGTAAGCCGCGGCATAGTGGAAAATCCATCATGGCCTGTTTATGACCGTGGGTTTCCTACGAATCCCGACCTTAAACCTCAATACATAAGGTGTTATTTCGCTTACCCGCTGCTCCCCTAACTCGTCGCTAACTATCGTGAAGTCTAGCCCCAAATCCGGCACATCTTGCCGCCGGTGTGACTTGAGCATTAACAGGCCGCGGTATAGTGCAGGGTCCAACGACGCTAGCGCGTGCACGTCGGGTTCTCGCGAGGAGCAAAGTTTGCCAAGGAAGAACTCTGCGAGTGGCAGTTCTACTAGTAGGTTCTCGTATAAAGCCTGAAAGGAAAAGATGTATTAACACATTCAGTACCGATAGATTCTCATACAGAATGAACCCACTCAGGCTTTTCGCAGAGCAACTGTTAATAATCGAATTGTTAGAACCAAGCTTGGTGATTGATCTAATAAGATTATATCAAACACTTTCACCAAGCTTATCGCTAAGCACATAAACCTTATGCAAAACTAATGTGATTAAAATAATTACCTATTAAAAAAAGCTCAAAAACATATGAATTTTAATTTTAAATGTATCAATGTGTGCTACATCTTACTCCACGCATTATTAATTGTATAATTTCCTTTACTACACTATAGCATTCTTTGGAATGAACCTATCTCGGATATGATCTGACTCATAATATTTACCTTGCCAAGCATCCTCCCGACGAAATAATAATGCATGGGGAAGTCGTCATACAATAAGTGCACACCGGGGTTTGGGTACAACATATTGTCTTTCGTCAGCCTGAACAAACCTCTGTTCGGGTCAAATGCCGATCTGAAAACATGCACAACAAATTAAATGTGTAACTATGTACCTATTGATTTCATGAATTGCTTAGTTCAGGGGTTCTCAATCTTTTTCAGCCTGTGGCGCACTTACAGGTTTAGTACTTCGTCACGGCGCCCTACCCTAAAGTAAACGCCATAATTAGACGAACTAGTTTGACAGACAAATGTTGCCTGGCTCACAGAAAAATAAATAGTCATAGGTAGATATCGATGAAATGTTATCGACAATAGTTTGCACGCATCAGGATAGGTCTAAAAAGACAAAATAAATTCATTAAACGTGTAATCCTTAAATCTTTTTAAGAATTTATTGTGTCACCTTACTTTATTTAATAGGTTATAAATTAAGTCACAGTCAGTCTTTATTTTTATTTTATCGACAAAACATCACTGGCCTAACTCTGGCAACATTTGTGTTTGTGGATCTGTCAAACTAATTCGCCTAATTATGGCGTTTACTTTAGTTCGCTTAAAATAGGTATTGTTACTTTATAGGTACCCGCGAATGTGTGTTATTTTAGATAATGAGAGGATCGACTCACGGCGCCCCTCTTTACTTTCTACGGCGCACCAGGACGCCGCGGCGCACACTTTGGGAACCACTGGCTTAGTTAGTTAATTTGGTTACGTTGATTATTTTTGTTATTTATGTAAATTTAGTGGGACATTGTTGTCATCGATATTTGTACACAACTGTAACTTGTTGCTGTCACCTTTGACTTTGACGACAGTATAAGGCACTTACTTGAGTAGCTCCGAGAGGAACTCCCTGAAGAGGCCGCCGCCGTCGACGCCCGCCTCTTCAGCGCCGGCCTGATTAATCAACTGCACGCGCAGTTTCAACTTTAGATCTGGTTCTGGAACCCGACAGAATGATTGTGTACTTTGGTTGTAAACTTAAGAATTACTAATACGAATACCAGAAGTATTATTTTATTTTATGGTTAAAGAGTTTGCGTTTGACCTTACTGTAAACTTGAAGTTTTTTATTTAGGTGAGAGCACCTAAATAAAAAACTTCAAGTTTACAGTTGTCAACTTTGTTTACCAAATTTCTACATAAAAAAAACGGCGTATAGTTGGAATAAATGCTGTTCTTTTTTATCCCATTCTAGACTCTTCTTCACCATAATTTCAAACCGGAGAAGTCCTTTGCTAAACAAGCCGCCTCTCCGCCAAGACTGACGGCTCGAGAAAATTGTTTAATCCGTCAGTTAGATTATTAAGAGGAAACAGGAGGGCAGTTTTTCCATACAAACGTAGTCCCCTCTTTCCTCCCTGGTTAATGCCAGTAGAGCAATAATTTTTTGTCCAAAAATCTATGGCTACAATTGATATGTTCCTATGTTTTCCTTTTTACGATAAATTGATTCTCAAAAGAGATATTAACCTTCAAAAACCTAAAAAAAATGCCAGATTTTCCGCTGTGTTCACACATTCAGAAAACAAATTTGACTAGATTATTAAAAAAAAGGAAAACATAGGAACACGGCCAAAGCCTTTCTTTAATGTTCAATGAAACAATTAGTTAAATAGGTTAAGTTTTGGGGAAGAAATCAGGGGACTACGAAACGTTGTTTTCATGAAATTTTAAAAGGTATTTTCGGTCCAAGCTGCAGTTGTCTCTATCGCGCTCTGCGGGGGCGGGCAGTGCGGGACAGCGACACATTTTAAAAATACCTAATTTTCAATTCTCTAGGCCTTACTATTTCCTCTTAAAAAACATTGTACACGTATTTTTTCTTTTGTTTGACAAACAAAAAATTACGAGGATACAGTGCTTAGAAGTTTCGAGTGACGTCACTCTTTGGTACGGTTCACCTTGTTTTGGCATAATTTTATTTGTCCGAATGTTCTATTCGCCCGAATACTATTTACGCATAATTGTTATTTTACAGATAATATTGACTTATCAGAATAATTATAAAAGAAACCTAACCTAATATGTTCTAAATGGCTGATGTAAAAGATTTTGCAAAATATTTTCCGTTACAGCTGGAGAAAAATTATGCGAAATAAAATTGGGGCTAACAATACATTCGGACAAATAAAACGTATGCCAAATAAAGGGAACCCCTTTGGTACAAACTCTCTTTGGCTCTTTTGTCGAAATTTAATAATTTGATAAAACAAAAAATACGTGTCCCATATTTTTCTATAATCTAACTGACGGACTAAATAGAATGATATATTTTTAACGCAGCCGTCATCCCTATTAATACTCGTCATTGAGGCGGTTAATCCGAAAAGAACCAGTATGTTTTGTTTTCGAATTAATCGGTTCAATTAAAGGTTTAATGTTTAAGTGTTTCTGTGGCTCACCGTTGTCTGGGCTAAGTTTGTCAAAGGCATCCTCGTATAGATACGTTCTTCGCACGCTAATGTTTATCGAAGGCCCCTCGTTGAAATTTGACATCTCGTACCAATGATCGTGTTTTTCTCTGGAATATAACCTCATATAAATATCGAATTAAAATAAACCTTAATACTTTTGACAATATGGTCGACTTTGGCACAGCCATTCGTTAGGTAACATTCAATATACTTACCTAACTAGTAGTCCTTGAAAAATAAGAACTCTCGTCGAAAATGGAACGACGAATGGGATTTCTCTTAAAATAGTGACTGTTCGTAGCTCTTTGATTGTTAGCGGTGGTCCCTCATCTGCGAACAAACATGTTAGTTAAATAACAACGTGATACGAAAAAAGCTTCCTTTCGTCGAAATATTTGTCCCTAATTGTAAAATATAATTATAAGTTTACGCGCATGTCAGGTTTACGTGTCGTGTCGAAGGCCTACTATCCTATTACTTTTCCTAAGGACGACGGCTACCGAATACCGTAATTTCACGTTATTTGCATAAAACATTGTGACAGAATTTATAACCGACTAAGTAGAGCGTGGAGGTGTCAGCCCACTGACTCACCTTGGTCCCTCGCCATGGCCTGGTGCAGGTGCGGCGGGCGGCGCAGCTGGCGCGGGTTGGGGCGCACGGCCGTGCCCGCCACCACCAGCACGGCGGCGCCGCCCTCGGGCACGCAGCCCGCCACCGGCCACGTCAGCCCCGCGCAGAACCGCAGCCGGGAGTCCCGCACGTATAGCGCACGGAGGAGATGCGTGCACACCTGAAAACGATCAACTGTTACTTCACATTCTATATCTATCTCTCTCTCTCTCTCTCTCTCTTTTCGTTTACTGATTTCCTCTTTGGTTGAAGTTATTTTAATAAGTGAGCCCGCCACAGCGCTCACTTTTCGCTCCTTTGCAAGGCCCGCTCTGTTCACTCAAACTTTGCACTTGCATCACCTATAGTTTTCCAAAATCAACGGAGATTTTTGAAGCCCATTTTTGTACATAAGAGTTAAACGAAATAACGTTGAAAACTCTTAGTGCCATACCTATAAACCGTACGATCAAGCCAGCATTGAAAACCTTAATATAATCGTCCTTTAAACCTCATATCTGAGTGAAAAGTTCGAAGTGACAGTAGATTTTCTTATAATCGGAATATCTGGGTGCACGGCAGTGCCCCCGCCAAGTCGAGCAATAAGCATTTTTCCCACCAAACTTGAAGAGAGACACCGGGCAGCTAAAATTGGCCAGGAATATACTAGACTTCCATCATCTGAACACAGAATTCGATCTTAGTACGCCCCTACCTTGAAGAGATGCGACCACGCAGGCGTGTTTTTGGTCCCGGGCAGCTAAAATTGTCCGAGAATATACTAGTCTTCCGTCCTCTGAACACAGAATTCGATCTTAGTACGCCCCTACCTTAAAGAGATGCGACCACGTGGGTGTGTTATTGGTCCCGGGCAGCTAAAATTGTCCGAGAATATACTAGACTTCCGTCATCTGAACACAGAATTCGATCTTAGTACGCCCCTACCTTAAAGAGATGCGACCACGTGGGTGTGTTATTGGTCCCGGGCAGCTAAAATTGTCCGAGAATGTACTAGACTTCCGTCATCTGAACACAACTCGATCTTAGTACGCCCCTTACCTTGAAGAGATGCGACCACGCGGGCGTGTTATTGGTCCCGGGCAGCTGCAGGTCGCTGCCGACGGCGCCCTTGTACTGCGTGCAGACGGCGGGCCGCGACTCGGGGTACGCGAGCTCCACCAGCCCGAGGCACACCTGCCGCAGCGTGCGGCACAGCCCGCCCAACTCCGAGAACTCGAACGCGTGGATGCGGCCCCCGCCGCCGCCTAAGTTTGACGCGTTTATATCTGGAAGATATTGTGGCCATCAAAATGTATATCAACAACTTTGTAGGTAGGTATGTGAAGGTATTTGTATATAAACTAACTTGATATGTAAAGGCATTCTATCAAAAATTGTAAATTACCAAATATTGAAATAGGTGGTGCGGTTCGGATTGAATGACGGTAAACATTGAGTTCAGAAAATGATTACAAAATAGGAAAATCAAGACCTCACTACATTTAAAAAAACGAAATAAAAAGCTTATCTATCGCGTCGCAACAGCGGCGTATATCGAACTCAAGGCATAGCGATACCTTTAGATGCAATGCAATGTTCATAAAAAATATTACAAAATACAATATACTCACACTAAATTAAACCTAAAATAAATCTATTCCTAAAAAACTAAAATTAAAACAACTTGAAAAAATCAGGCCTCCTCGGTATGGTCCCAAAGATGCTGGCAGCATTTGCTCGCTGTATCCCAATTCCGATGCGTTATGCGAGGTAGCTGCCAGCCCTTCAGTTCCCCGTGACGTCGAGCAGTTCTTTCAAATAGTTCCTTTAACCCTTTAGTGGGTAACGGCAAGATATTTGCCGTCATACGACTCAGATATTTTTTTTTTCTCAATGAACGTGTTGTTAGTTAATATAACTTTTGGTTCGCATAAGAGAATATACTCGTACCAATTTACGAAAAAAAGAATAGCAGATAAACGTTATTCCAACCCATGTTAAATGATGAAATGATGGCCTGAACTTAGATTTTTAACTATTCCTTACAATTGAACAAAAATGTTTGTAAATAAAATTTTGTTTGCTGGATTTATCCGATAGTCACAATTCTCTACTTTCAGAGACAAGATTGGCGATATAAAGTTTAAAGAAAAAAAATCCGTTATTTGATAATTTTAAAAAATGAAGACGGCAATATATTTGCCACTATCGGTTAAGTGTCTGCTGTTTATTAAAGGAAAGGGTGGGTTAGGCTACAATTGTTATTGATTTATATATGGAGCAATAGCTTAATTCAATACTTAAAATTTGCCTTTACCCTTTATTGCTGAATTAGCCGTGTTAGTTAGAAATGACAACGGAAGTAAAAGGTCGGGCAGCTACGGGACCCTGACTATAAGCATGGCCCGATATGCTCTTGCCTGGTTATTTATTTGAAAGAATTCAGTTTTAAGTTAAATAAAGGTTTTAATTATTTCTTATCATCTATTGGTTTTTAATTTATTTATTTTAGATACGTCGTGCCACCGCACCCGTAGTTCCCCCGGCAAACTGACATGACGGTCTTGTCACTTAATGCCCTTGGCTGATAGCGGCAAACATATTGCCGTCTTATAATTCGGAAACCCTGCAATAATATTATACATTTCTCTTTCTCAAAAATCATAAAAAAAATCATTCATGCTGTGCGTATCGTTAAAGTTTTCGATTCATTGCTTTAAAAAAATAATGGTCAAAGGGTTAAGAACTGCCGGGCACTGGGACCCCACGGACCAAGGGTCTCGACGCCGAAGGGGATAAAGATACTAACTGAAATCGATCTTTGCAAAATTATCCAATTGAATCAGTGACTTACTTTTGGCTTTGTAGTTAGTTAGCATCAGATGCTATTGCGGTCAATCTCTGGTCAGTTTTTAAATGAAAACAAAAACAATTGCTTTATTTGGGGAGCACACTTTTAAGCTGCGTTATGGTCTTTCTCTGAATTTCAATTTAGCTACCTATCGATTTTATCAAATCCACTTTCATACATCACCAAGTCCAACGTAAGTCTCTCCCCATTTTAAACAAATAGCATGCTAAATAAAACAACAACACGAACCGTTATTGAGAATCAACTCACAGCTCATCTTGTCATCATCGTCCACGTCTCTACAGAACTCTGTGTCGTGCAGCGTCCCAATCAGCAACGAGAACAGTGCACAGAAGACGGCCAACGGGGCAAGTAACCTGTGCACGCCTATCACTGTGGACTCGGCCCCCATTCCGCGGGAGAGGGCCGATAGGAGCGGGGTCGCGGAGCCCCCGAATGAGGACTCGTGACTCATGTGGCTGAGCCAGTGCCAGAGGCCTCGTAGGAATATCGGCTTGAACGCCAGCGTGTATAGTAATCTGGAAAGAGAGGTCATTATTTAGTTTGTTTTTGCGGATACAATTATTCATGTTTGATCCCGAACCGAACCAAAGTAAATTATTTTCATCTACTGCTCCTTATAACAGGCACATGTGAGCAAATTGGCGCTGACATATAAATAAATACCTACGCCAGATTGCAAAATTCGTAAATTCTACTTGTTATAAATAACCGCATGAATGGTTCAGTAACAAAGATTCTTTTATTATTAGGAGACAACTTTGTAAACACGCAGCAACTTACCTATATTTATGCAACGCCATCCTATGGCTCAGCAACAAATTGTGACATATCTTCGATAAGCAATCCAGAAACTCCTCGCTCAAGTCAGTCTCCGTTATCTGTGAGCATGTAGTCATGACACATCTATCCGGCTCATTCAAGATCTCTATACAGCGGGTGAGCAGCATCTGTTCCCTCACAGACGTAGGGTTGGGTTCGCTCTCGCTATCGCTATCATCATCTTTGTCAGCCACAGTTTCTTGGCTGTATAGGGAGTCTTCGTATTCATATGTGATTTGCTTATTGCACACGTTAACTGTGAGCTTGGCTATTATTTTAAGGTAGTCTAGGACGATAGGGTTATTTGGCAGTCTTGAATTGTTTATGTTGCGGATTTCATTGGCTGTAACAGGAACGAAATTAGGGGTGTAACATTTGCACCAAAAATGTTCACATGCTTCAAGTATGTTGGTGGCTTCATGAAGGCAATCTGAATACTTAGCAGCTACTTAGCTGCACAAATGCTTCAAGATATTGCCCTTAGCCTCAAATATCAGCCTTTCCCAACCTTTTTAAAGTTGGTTTAGTGCCAGTGCCGTGATCAACGAAACACCTCCCCATGATATTGTAATTTTTAAAGTTAGTATTTATTTTGCCTGCAGACTCCCTAGGATAGGTTCGTGGATCTCATAGGATTCGGGACCCCAAGTTAGGAAAGACTGCCTGATTGATGCCTACATCAATATACGATGCCACTTTTTACCTGACTGCGGCGAAGCCCAAAAGGAGGGTTATGTGTTTTACTTGTATGTATGTATGTCCGTTCCTATGTCCGCTCGTAACTATTCAACGACACACCCGATTTTGATAAATGAGACATCATTAGGTTCGTCTTAATGCGCTACACTTTAATGCACGGTATTTTTTGCACTGCAGTCGGGTTTTTTTTAGGTAAACATGTGGTTATTATATTCTATTATGTGTCAAAACACTTACCAAAGCCAGGAGGTTCTAAAGAGAGCACAGAATGCAGCAGCCATGAGTCGTTGGCCACTCTCTTGCTGGTGAATATGCTTTCGTCTTGTAGACACTGCATGAGCGGTAAGAAGGGGAATTTTCTGTTGTCCCCGGACAGGGCAGGGATTATGTACATTTCCACCGGCTCTGGGTACGGGTTGCATAGGAATGCTGATGCGAATTCCGACATTATAGTATCGCTGAAAATAAATTTACAATACAATACAATAGGCTATTTGATGACAGTTCAAATAAGCTTATTTTTATGAAGTGTCAAAACGCTCACAAAGTAGGTATGCAGTTTAGTGTGAATTGACCTAAAATCGATGACATGGTTCCTAAGATCAGATCTTCGTATGTCTTATAGTTTCAGACTTTCCCATACTGACCGATCGAAATGGGCCACCCTGTATACTTACTCATATCCGTTGACGTGCACATGCGTGGTCAGGTTGAGTGGTCTCTGGATCAGGTCCAATAGGGCACCACACAGTGGGGTAGGAGGGTTCGGCGAGGGCCCATACAGAGGAGGCGTCTTCCGGCACATTAGCTCTCGCAACTCTACGAAATAGCCTGAAGAGAAACAAAATTAGGATGTAAATTGAGAACTTTAGAACATTTTCAAGTCCGGAAAATTCGTAATACATAATTAATTCACCTGTATTAGGTGACTAAGTTTAAAATCGAATCTTGTAAGGTGACTTAAACCCGCTTCTATCCCTCTGATGGACTATAAATTTGATAAGAATATGAGGCAATGACTATGCAATATTTTAAAATGTAGAAGAACCATCTACAATGAAAATTTGTTTTTGCCTGTGTTTGGCCCAGAGAGCCGAGGAGATGCAGGTTCGAATCCTGTGTCCGGTTTATGTAAGATTGTCCCCTAATATTTATTTATTTATTATTTATGTGGCTTACCTCTTTTGACTAAATACAAGAAGGTTCCAGCAACATTGCTAAGCACTTCGTCCGAGTTCATAGAATTTTCCGCTGAGTTAATAGAAGTAAATACCTCAAACATTCTGAGTGGCACAGCCAAAGGTACCTGCAAATGGCCATTGATAAAGAAAGGGTCAACATATTGTTATCTGAAAATTGGGCACTTTTTAAAACAAGCTACTTCTACTATATTTAAAATTAAATTTCTTAGAATAAAAGCACTAAAAAAGTTTAATTAACATGTTGTAAATAAAGGT
Source organism: Eudemis profundana (assembly GCA_947034925.1). Lineage (NCBI taxonomy): Eukaryota > Metazoa > Arthropoda > Insecta > Lepidoptera > Tortricidae > Eudemis > Eudemis profundana. Next base: position 19,001,119 of record OX344798.1, read on the forward strand.
TTTTTTGACTTTTTACCGAATATTTTTTCCCATTTGCCAACTGTTTCATTTCCCAACTCACTATTTTCTCTGAAACCATATTTTTTTCGAAACTTTCATAAAACAAACCTAACCTAACCTACTGTATTCTATAAACCAGCGGTCGGCAACCGTTTAGCAGCCACGGGCCACATAGTAGCTTAGGAAATTGACACGGGCCGCACTTTGTTAATAATTTGTAATTTTATACAATTCGGAATATACCGACCGCAATACAGACCGGAATATAGGGCCGCAAGTAAGCAGTTCACGGGCCGCAGGTTGCCGACCGCTGCTATAAGCCATAAGAAAATGCACTGAGAAAAAACAATGGTTACGGAGAAAATATGACAACCAGTTTAGCCTAGTGGTTAGTGACTCTGCCTACGAAGCTGACGGTCCTGGGTTCGAATCCCGGTAAGAGCAAATATTATTTGTGTGATGATATTTGTTTCTGAGTCTTGGATGTTTTCTATGTATTTAAGAATAAAATAAAAAAATAAAAATATCATCGTCTAGTATCCACAACACAAGCTATATTGAGCTTACTATGGGACGGACTAGTTTGATTTGTGTAAGATTGTCCTCTAATATTTATTATTTATTTATTTAAACATTTGGGAAAAAATTATTCCGAGAAAAGGCAGAATGCCTGAAAAAAGAATGTTCCCCAAATGTAAATTTTTTTTCAAAACCATTTATTTCACTTAAATACAATATTAAAATGTAATGTTATTGTTACCTTACTGCACATTTTCAATAAAATAATTAGCGATAGGTACCTCTGATCCATCTTTCAGCAGTCGTAAATGTAGTACAAGCAGTCTCCTTATTTGTATGTAACAACCCTCACTTAGAAATACTTTTCGCCATTGCTTCAGCAGTAATTGAGACACTGATATCTGTAACAATTTTATCAACAATTATAACAAGTCAAAGTGCCTAGTTTGGGTTATGGTCAAAAATATACCCAGCCCAAATGACACGGGATCAAGTGCTAGGGAATAACTATTGCAGCATCTCGCCTCCTTACAAGATCATAAGAAATATAAGGATGTCACATCAGTGTTAAAGGCTGATGGAAAAGATAAGAAGGTAGAGAAAAACTAAGAATTTATTTGCTCATCAATCTCATATTCAAGGAATATTTCAATTGGTCACAACAAATTCATGGGATTCCCCTATTTGTTATGATATAAGCTCATGGGTTTTTCCAATTAAGCACCAAACATTATTAAATTGTTTCAAGTTATTTTTCAACAAAGCTCAACTGAACCCATTTGGTTTTCCAAGTATTGAGGTATTTGATGACAGATCAAATCAGCTTCTTTTTATGAAGTGTCTCGCTCCGAAAGTATGGAGTTTACTATGAAATACTGAGTTGTGACGTCATGCTCAACATGGTGCCTTATTTTTAGTTTTTTAAATTTTAAAATTTTTAGTGCTATGAAAATGAATGTAACTGATTTTATCCTATTAGTTTTGGAAATGTAATTCGAAGGTTAGGGTTCATTAATTTATTTTGATTGTTGTCAAATACCATATTAAAAGATCTGCTTCTGACATGAACTTTTCCTGTTTTTTTTTTTCAATGCAATGGGTATGCTTTTTGACCAAGGACACTACAAAATTCCAAAGTCATAATTCTGAAAAAATCAATCTAATAGATTTTATTATTAGGAAGTCTGATGCACTGAATGTTTTTATTTTCTTCTGAATTCAACACTAACCTAAGCTAACAATCATATTTTCTATTAAAACTATTTTCTATCAACAGGAAAATTGCCATTCCACAGAAAATAGCCTTCAAAATTTTTATTAGACAAAGATGCCTGTATCTTAAAATTAGATGATACAAATTTGCACATGCTCTACTTACTAATTGATGTTGAATTCTAGGGGACTGATAAATCTAATATTTTCTTCTCTAGGGGCGTAAGACTATCAAGTCTTCCTTCATGACTACTCAACATTTTTAAGTGATCCCCTTTTGACCATGATAATAGATTTATCATATCAGGTTATTGATTGCAAAAGCTCTTATAACATTAACATCTAAGACTAAGTGTAGCATTTGTATACACAAAAACGTACCAATCTTGAAGCATCTTTTTCTCCATCATAGAAAAACAATATTTTCACAACCAGTGCACACAGCGTGTCAACATTTTCAGCATTAACTTTAGGAAATATATTATCAAAATCTTCCCTTTCACTTTGCTTACAGTGCTTCCGAGTTAGATAGCTCCTCACAAATGCTTGGATTTTTATAGTGCTATTAAGTCGCTTTCTGTGTTCCTGTAAAAATAATTTGTATGTTAAATTACCTGATCGACCTTTTCTAATTTTTCCGTACAAGAAGGAAAAAGTATAAGTGTTTTTTTATGGGAAATAGTGTTTAATCATAAGGAAGATAACATTGAAAGCCGCGTGAAATCATTTTTTTCGCTTTAAAATATGACTGAACCTCTCGCTTTTGTCTCTGTTGTTGCGTCTGTAGTATGAGTGCATCTCGGTCGGTTTTGCGCTGAGCGCTGGCCCCGGACAAGTTTTGTTGCGGCTTCCGCCGAAAGTCCCCTTCAAACGAATACATATCTGAAAATAAAATGCACACAATGCATTTATTGCGTCGAATAGTAAACAAAAATCAGCTGAATGTTTCATGAACACATACCTAATTGTCAATTTTATCAACGTAGTCGCATACCTTATACTATTGGTAATTACTTTATGTTTAAGAATATTTTATACGAGTTCAGTTCATATCGTATCAATTTAATAACATTGATTCATGGATTAAATATAACAATTACACCACTGTTCGTCACAAAATGGGATCCAGAATTCCAAACATTTGATTCGATTGTGGGTCTGCTGTCATGTCATTCCAAATATTCCGATTCACAGACCAAAGCAAGCATGATTTGTCAAATTTAATTTGTCATATGAACGTATTTCAGTTACTAAGAAAAACGTAGCATATTTGTACTAGTAAACATTTAAAAAAATATGATGTTGGTCAGCATGTTTAAATCTCAAACGTTTAATTTCAATCATAATGGTTGTGGACACGGACGTAAACAATTTCTTACCTGTGGTAATGATACCAGTAAGAAAAAAATCTTAAGACATAGGAAATTTACAGTAATATATTTACAAAACATATTGTTGTTCGGCTTGAAAAAATATAATAAATAAATAAATAAAATCATTTATTTCAGACAACACAATTATAAGCAGTGGTCCATAGATTTGTTAGTACGATATAGTATTAGTCTATGTTAGTAAGACGATTATAAATAAAATAAAAATATACACAACTAATCAGTGTGTCAGAAAGAGATTATTTGTACCTATTGCAGGCATGCGATCTACTCCCCACAAGTATCTGCATGGAGTGGCGCAGTATTTGCGTGTCGTACCTGCCTGCAATGGTAGACAGGATGCTGTTGGGACTGCCACGCAGTCTGCTGATCAAGGACGCTGTTTTTTTGCGCATGACTGCATAGAAATCGTCAGTTCTCGCCTGTGCAAACATTCCTGACGCGCTACAAAAACGCGGCAGTCCCAAAAGCATCCTGAACCCGTTGTTATATTGAACACGGAAGGCGTTGATGGTCTTCTGTGTATAGTTGGTCCACAGGCTGCACGTGTAGTACACTTGGCAGTAAGCTTTAAATAGTGATATTTTAACTTGTTCACTACAGCGCGCAAACCGCCGGACCAACATGTTACACCTGACCGCCATCGCCCTCCGTTCTCTTTCGATGTCCATTTGGTCTTTAAGGTCATCGGTTACAATGTGTCCGAGATATTTAAACTGATAAACTCTATTCAGCTCAATGCCATTCAACTTTATAGTGGGTACAGAGTCCGGACACTTACCACCGATGGCCTTAAAAACCATATATTCGGACTTCTTAACATTATACATTAAGCCGTGTGACACAGCGTACCTCTCGCACGTCGCTAACAGATCCCTGAGTGCCCTGACCGACGGGCTCAGTAGCACCATATCGTCTGCGTAACTAAGATTGTTGACGATGACGTCATCAATGCTGCAACCGATACGCTTACCACTGAGCCCGACGATCAGATCATTCACGTAGAGGTTGAAGAGCTTCGGTGAGGTCACCCCTCCCTGCCTCACCCCGCACTGCAACCTGTAATGCCGGTCTGATTAAAATATAAATTGTGTATTTACTACGATTTTATAAAAACGAATTGAATTTATTTTTAGAAATGTATGGCACAATCAGATATACTGTAATTGTTTATCAAATCTATTATTCCGACTGAAGGACTCAGTATCCATGGTCAAGAAATAAATTAAAAAATAGAAATGTAATTGTTTATATGACAACATTTTTCCTCAGTCAGTGTTGCCAATTTAGCAGTTTCAGTGCTAAATTTAGCATAATTTGGACTGGTTAAAAGAAAAATTTTACATTTAGCAGTTAGCATAATTTTGTAAATAATGTAAAGCTGTAATAATCACAATACGTTAAATTTGGAAGAATAATGCTTTTTTTGTTAGCACATTTTTTAACCGGTTTTATCAAGTTTTAGCATAATTTTAGCAGATTTTCAGCAAAATTTTAGCATTGAATGAAATTTGGAGTTGGCAACACTGTCCTCAGCTGTCAAAATGTCAATAAATGTTTGTGAAATCGAAACAAGATGCGACGCCGATAAATTTAATAATATTCAATGAAAAATATTGCCTATTGTGATACTAAGATATTTAATATCATGAACTGTATATCTTGATTAAGTACTTTAGTGTATATATACATAAAACAATGGCAGACCTTGCGGAGGCTGAAAATTCGGGCCGAGTAAGTGTACTCCGAATATATATTACCATTTTAAATAATATTGTTATTATCTATAATAAGTATTATTTCATGATCAGATGCTTAGATTTCTGCTCAACATGAAGATGTGAATAAGCTTGTTGTCTGTTATTCCAGTTTTCCAGGCCATCGTTAGCACAAGTTAAGGCAGTGGTTGAGTTTATGCAAAAGCATCCTGAACTGGCGAACAGAAAGTTTCGATATGGTATGAATCATGATAAATTTAAGAAGCTATGGATAGAACTGTCTAATATTGCCAACTCTCTCAATGGAGCAGTGAAATCCACCAAGGGCTGGATAAAAGTAAGTCATTTTTAGTTTATGATTTTTTGCTTACTCTAAATTAAAATTTACGAATGAAGTAAAAATCTACACAATCATATGTGGGGAACATATGATTGTCTAGATTTGTTCAGTTTTTTTTGTACTGTGTAATAAAGTTCAATTATGAAAGTGTGACACAATGCAAGTTTTCTTCCTGTTCCTTAACTTTTCTGATAATTTTTTTCTAGTTCTGGTCTGACAAGAGGAGAAGTATAAGGCTGAAACAAAAGCAAATAGATGATGGAAGACTTGATGATAGACTTACACCTCTAGAGAAGAAAATATTAGATCTATCATTGGTTGAGAATTCAATATCAACAAGTAAGTAGAGCAGGTGCAAATTTGTAATATCATTCAATTTTAAATTATAGGCAACTTCATCTACAATTTTTTTTTTCACATTAATAATATAAGGAGCGGCATGGTAGCTCATCAACCAAGCTCGTTCAAATTTAGATTAAAGAAAAATGAATACAAAGTATGCTAAATTTTAACTGTTCTAAATTGTCCATGTAGATCATCAAAACAATTTATTTCCAGAAAAAAAGAAAGGTGTCAAGCAAGAGCCAGTGAATGGGGATGACGCTGATTCTAATGATGACTCTTTTCTGAAGGAGGTGGACGAACTCGACTTCTCAAGTGCAGAGACAAGCAAGCTACTAGTCACAGAAGCTGATGAGAGGCAGATGTCCATTATGGAGAAACTGGTCAGTTTGCTTCATTTTTATGGTTCCATGCCCAAAAGGTGCCAACAGGGCCCTTATTACTTCGGCCCTGCTGTCAATTATTCTTAACTACTATGCTCGAATATCTTCAAACTTACCAGCAGACCTTTTTCTGACACTTTTCTGTTAAGTTAGCGGAGGATGGGTAATGAAAAGACAAAAATATTTATTTATGTTTGCTGTACCTGCACAGAAACCCATAACCCAACTATGCTATTTGCATAACCCAGCGTGGCAAATTCAAAGGCAGACATCAATGAGAATATCTGGGGGCATGGCAGTGCCCCGCCAAGTCGAGAAACACAAAGATACAGCCATCATCCTTCTCTCGAATTTATTTGTCTCAATCATAATCATAAAGACAGACACTATAAATGTCTTACAATATATTTTACTAGATGCCACAGCTTTGTTCGTTTTCATGCACAACTTACATACCCTGTTTCAATCCTTTTGAGGTAGAATTCCGGAAATCGTTATTAGTGCTCCCCTGCCTCCCTTAAACATCTTTCAAATTTCATCTCACTATCTGGAGTAGTTTAGCCTGCATGTTGTCTGAACTCACGGAACTGTTTTTATGTATAGATTATTTCACACTGCAGGTAGAAGTAATGGACCAGCAAGCAGCAGCCATGAACCAGCTGGCACAGGCCAGCCTCAGCAACTCTAAAGCCATGGAGCGGCTTGCGGATGCATCTCACATACAAGTATGTTGATTTGCCAGATAATAGAAATTATTAAATTGAAGATCAATGTGGATAGAGGTCATATAAAACTATCCAATTTTTAATTAAGTTTAAGAAGAAGTTATTATGCCTATTTTTTTAAAGTATAATCATCACGCTTAAAAAGCATCTTGAAATAAAAACCAATATATACAATTACTCATTAATCAATGTCACTTAGACACTTTTATTTGAAAAAGTTGTTGGCGTGGTAGGCACGACAGCACACAACACCTTCATGTTCTTGGCGTTCAAAGGGTTAATAGTGCAAGGTACTTTCGTGAACAAAGTAAATCATCAGTCCAATCAACTAAGGTGACATCTACTCAATCGTCAAAAAAACGTCCCAACAAAAACAATTCAGGCTGAAATAGAAAAGCACAAAAAGAAATATGATGAATGCCTATCACTTCATCCTAACCCTCTGGCAACACTACTTCTAGAGCCTCCATGTACTGGGAAGAGGTTAAAAAGGAAGGATATTCTTTTAAGGATAGTAGGCGCTGGCCCCTACGCCTACATATTATCTGCCACTCAACACATCAGCTTATAGTCTTGTGACTGATCGCCAATAACCATAGAAGAAAAAAAATGTAATGTTTAATATTGCGTTTGCAGGCAGTGGCTGTAGACAGACTAGCGAACTCCTTTGATAGCATCAGCGCGTCGGTGCATGACGTCCGGAACGCCATAATGAGCATAGACTACACCATGAAACGGTGCTACTCTGCCACCACCACGCAGCACAGGCAAAACTCTAACATCTTCAGTTAATGAGGGCATCGCGCCACTGCAGTATCACCAGTAGTGTAGCTCCGGGCGTTTAGAAGAGTTACGCAGATAACGTCACACAGAGGCGGTGTGAGGCATGGGCGACGTGGGTCACCGCCTATGGCTTCGCAGTCTGATTTTCCTCGCGTCTCTTAGGTTTTACATAACAGCTGTGAACCATCAGAGGACCTTGCCACAGTGTAAGCAGTAGTTTTTCTTTCAACAAAAGGGACATCGGGAGCGCGCATGTGTGCGCGCCGTGTACGGACGCACCACAGGCAAGCATTTGCCCATGCGCGCCCCTGCCACAGTACGGAGTGCACTCACATAGACGCGCGATCGTGCGTCTGTGTAAATACGTGTCGTGCGCTCCTAAACGCCGAAGACGAACTACTTGGTTGTCATTATACTTTGACCTCGCGATGTGTATGTAGGTTGCACATATTAAATTTAACTCTCACCACGCCACTGCCATCGCATTTACAGGAAGGAGCACGGCTTCTATAAAATTATGCTAAGTACTGGTTCCACTACCAGCACATTGAGGATGACGTTGAAATCTAAAAAGTGATTTGTACGTGTCCAAGATTAGGGACGTTTATTTAAATGAAAGATGACTTGCTCTTCAACGTATAATAAGGAATTAAAATCTACAATTATTTGGAACACAGTACGTCCATTCGTATCGAAGATGGTTAGCGCAAGTGACAGCGGTGGGGCGCGGGCAATGACCGATCAGCTGGGTTTGCCCCCCAGCCCCGCTCCTTCACCGCGGTCGTCTGCGCGCATATAGGAAGCGTAGACATCACGTATGATTGTCGTTGCTTCATACGTTTTTTTAGAATTTGCGGTTCTGATCAGATTCTATACCCGAGAGGTCTTAATATAATGACGGTAACCAATGTTGTAGTTAAAACGTAAGCCCAGTGTGATCGAACGGTATCTCATTTGATAAACTGAAAGCAAAGTGTAACCAGTAATCTATCTCCGGGCATTTGGGAGTATTAAGTAGGTACCATCGTTCGTAGTCGACGAACGAGCACGATCGAAACTGCGGCACTTTAGCTGCTTTTGTGATATTGATGCCATCGTGCCGCGATGTGCCTATTTTGAATGTGTCAAACTAAACTACTGGTTATACTGTGCTGAATGTGAGCCCTCATTAATATTAAACTCCACATCTTAACATTGTATTTGTATTATATTTAAGAATTTGTAGAAGTGATGTAGGTACTAATTTTCTGTCAGTAGATTGTATTAGCCTGAAAGCATAGCACACTATTTATTAATTACCAACTTTGTAGATTGAAAATAAATTTAGTTTGTAAACCTGCGCCATTGCCTAGAAGATAGTGATTATTTTAATTTTAACCTCAATCATATTTACAATTTTACATAATTGACAAAAACTGTTGTACTTTAGATACTTTTAGTAACTATCTCAATATTAATTATACTCATATTATAAAACAAAAAAATATTTTTATTACAAAATTTTTATCGATATGTTTACATTTTATCACTGCACCTACACTGTCTAAGCGCTTTGAATTGAGCACGTATAAAAACAAAGATTGTGGCGCGCCGTTATCTTATCTCTATATGAAAGTGATAATACTGTTTTATCATATCATTGCTCCATTTTATACGAAATCGCCCATGCGTCAGTATCGGCTCTCGGCTAACGGTGGATTACCTCATAATGAAAACGGACTATACAAAGGAGTCTATTCTGAGAAATTATAAAAAATGGCGTTGAAATCTGTAGCATATTTGGTGTTTTTGTGTAGTTGTGTTTGCGCCCAGTTGTGTCCAAGACAGTGCGATTGTGATTTGGATAAAGGACTCAACAGAGCGACTTGTGAGGGCCAGAACATAATCAGTATAGAAGTGGGAGTGCCCAGCGCCGTGCAAGTCTACAGTTTGAGCCACAATGTTATCAGTGGACTAGAGAACTACTGCTTCAAGGTAAGCATTGAGAGGAAATTGTCAAACTAAAAATATTTTGTTCTTTGATCCATCTGTCTCTGTCAGTGCATTCACTTGTCAGAAAGAGACGGAAGCTGTATGTATGGTATTTAATAGGATTAACATTCTCGTGCTGGTTCGGATCTAAAATCCGTATCTGAGAAGCATAACACTGTAAGTATGTATGGAAAACAATAGGAATTAGTGTTATGCTTATCAGGACGAGGTTACCAAAGTAACTGAGCACGTCTTATTGTCAATAACGTAAGGGCGTTCAGATATTTTGGTTCACTTGGTAACGTATATATCGGTCTTTATGATCTTAATTGTGCTTGTAAGCCTCTATGACACACTTAACAGATAAACTCTTGTGTTATCTATTTGCAGGAAGCAGGTATCACTTCAATAGAAGTGCTCAACCTGTCATACAACCAGCTATCATGGATCGGTATCCACGCGTTTGCGGGGCTGGACAGGCTGGTGCACCTGGATTTGAGCAACAACAGGCTCCGGGCGGTGGTGATGGACCTCTTCTTCGAAACACCTAGGCTGGAAATGCTCGATTTGTCCGAAAATGTCTTCGAGGAGCTGAAGAATCAGCCTCTCATTGATCACGCTAAACTAAAAGTATGTCAAATAACTTTTCTAAAACAAAACCGGCTTTGAAAATTGAATTGACGATACTAGTAAATTCACGATAATATCTATAATTATATGTCTATTGACATTGCTATACGTGTAAATAAAGTACGTATGATATTTGAGGATTTCCCCCAACTCCTCAAGGATTCTAAAAGACAGACAGACGGACAGACAGATAGCAGTCTTAGTAATAGGGTCCCATTGGCACTCTTTCGGTATGGCCCTAAAAATTCAACTGACTAGAGAACCTCTTGCTTTTTGTGAAAATGGTTAATTGCTCAGTGTTCTTGCATACTGATATGAAGGTTAGTTGGTGTACGACGATCATGGTTAATTTTTTCCCTGCTAAGCAGGATAAATAGTATTGCAGTTGAATACTTTAAAGTGTTTTTCTTACTCTGTTGTTTGTCTTACCCCAACTGACCTTACTGATAACTTCTCTGATAAATGTCTTAAAACATGAATTCTTCTTACAGGTGTTAAATCTTAACAACTGTCGGATAAAATCATTACCAGACAGAATTTTCACTCGTCTGCCGAATTTGAGGAAACTAGACTTGAGCGACAACTACCTGATAACCTTGAACACGGAGGTGTTGAGGCCGCTACGGAAGTTAGACAGGTTGGGATTGAGAAACGACTACTGGAACTGCGATCCCAGTTTCATGGCAGTCGAAGCCTGGATCACTTCACATCACATCAGCTACGCGAAGAAATGCATCAAAAGGGCGCCAAAGATGTTAGAGAAAATGGTGTCGTTAGCGACTGTCGAGCGAGAAGACGTCGACGTCAGAAAAGTTTGGAACATCACGTCGGATAAGAATGAAAGCTTGCCAGTGCTAAACCCTACAAAGCAATTGACGTGGTACGAGAAGATTGATAAAGAATTTTCGTCGTCGCAGGCGTTTATTATCGGGTTAGAATTGGGGTTGGCGGTCGGTATTGTGATCACGTATGTGTGGCTGCGCGGTTTGTGCGGGTGTCGGCGGGTGAACTGTCCGCGGCCACAAACTAGGAGGCAGAGGCGAAGAGCTCAAAGAGTAGACAGTGACATGAGGACCAATTTGTTATGGAACAGCGCGATTAATCCTGATTTAGAGACTCCTCCGTCGTTCCGACGGCAATTGCCGTTGCCGGCGTACGGCGTGCCGGGCCACCGCGACCCGACGATACATCCGGACGCCGTCCGGCTGCCCGTCCGGGGCGACCGCGACGCGGCGATACATCCGGACGCCATCCGGCTACCCGTCCGGAGCGAAACCCCGCCCCCTCCTTATCACGAGTGCAGAATCAACATATAGTTGTTGAACTTGAGACTGGATGTAGTGTGTGACTTATTGTGTGCAAACTTGATACTGTCGTATCTTTTACTTGTGATATTGTGCTATTGTATACCTATGAAAGTATTACGTACTGATTTTGACATGTTTTTGTAAATCTTTTTTTGTACGTTACTATTGTGTAGGTATGAAATAAGTTAATAAAAAAAAGTAATGTAGGTCATATTATTTATTTTAGTGTTTTATAAATACCATTATCACATTTCTTTAAATATAAAATAGATATAATCTGTAATAATATAAAAACATATTCACTAAGTCAGACTCATAGAAATATAGTTGAATTAAAAATAAATCCATTAAAACTAAACTGATATAGTAATTTGGGTAACTATAAAAAAATAATTTTGTACATAAAATAACACAACCTCATGGCAAATTGTAGGATGATCACGAAAATAACTATGGCATTTCCATGGCTATATTACATCGTTAAACATAAAGGAATGTATATTTTGTATCCGATGTCATTTTGTCAATATAAAAAGCTATAGAAAATCTAGTTCTACTGTACAATAAAAAACTCTATTTTGGTTCTAAAAGGAACATAAACAGTTAAAAAATGCAGTACTACATATACATAAAAATCATAAAGATAATCGTACAAACATCATGATTATATTAGTAAAAATAAATACTACAAAATGCTATTTTGTCATATTGCAGAAGCAAGTTGTCAAATGCGATTTCATTTATACGTCATTGGGTTCAGAAAACTTAGTGTAACTTTATATAAAATTTACAAGAGACTACAATTAAATCTAAAAACATGGAAATACTCAATCAGGCACATAATGGCATATCATTTCCATTTTGACACTCAAATAATATCTTCCCTTATAGAAATAATTACATACTACTCGTATTTCCACTACATAAACAATGAGATATAATGAAACCAAATTCCAATCAATGGTACCTTAGTTGATTGTAACACAATCAATGTAATGATTATTTGATATGTTAATATTTTACGTGAAATGAAAGATCTAGCGATATTTACGTTATACATTTGCTCTCTATCACATAGTAAATCTTTATAGGCAATGGTTTACAAAAGCTAAGGCCACAATTATTTACTATTACTGAGAAATTAGGTATATATCCCGTAGACTAAAGCTACACCAGACAAGTTCAAGTTTTTTTTTTAATTAGATTGTGACGATCATTAAGAATGTTCACAAAGGCGCCATCTGTATTTAGCTTCAAGTTTTAAACTACAAGCTCCGCATTTATAAAATTTGTTCACTAGGATATGTCTAATTTAGAACGTTAAACGAGACATGTCATGGGCGGCCTTAGTCTTGTTACTAAACGACACACTCAAACATCTTTTTCAGGTCATCCAATTCACAGTTAGCATATTCATTATCTGCATTTTGAGTGACTTATTTACCTAGCATTAAAATTAAAACATAAATTATAATACATCGTTAACTGCTGAGCCACTTACGTGTAAACATTGTCTGTTCTAATCGTCGCTACTTTGTTCCGCACTCACAAGTGCGTTCGAGTCATGCTCCAGTAGTACTCCACAAGTCCATAAAGTAAATCAATATTGCACTTTACTGCTTTAATCCTATCCGATGTCAACTCCAACCCTGTTTCCATTTTTCGGTATTTTATATGCATTACCATGGCACCACATTTATAATGCAAGTCTTCAATTGATAGATAGGGCTCAGGCTAGGATATCACTTGGCTATATTTACCGAATTCTCGTCCAGCATTACTTGGTACATTTCGTTCGTACTGTCCTTCTAACCATTGTTAGATCTAAACATTGTTGATGCGAATATTAAACGTTTACCTCATCATTGTCGAGCACTAACTGACTGATGTTGACGTAGTCCGGATGCTGTGAGAACACATCGACCAATTGTCCAAAGGTGGGCCGCAGGTCCGGGTTATACGCCCAGCAGTCTAACATCACTTGGTAAATCTCGTCCGGACAGTCCTCGGGCCGCTCGAGCCGTCGACCGCTCTCGACTATTTGTATCGCCTGCAATCAAATGTTGGACTTTGAATATTAAATCAAGGATTAAAACGAGGACTGTCATTCTCCATACAAAAAGCTGTTCCCCGAATTGACAACGCCATCTATGTATAAGCTTGGTATAAGAATTATATTATTTACAATTATTCAACTTTGCAAACGTGACACAGTATTTAAATGTTAGAATTTATTCATTATTAGCTGTTTACGAACTAATTGTTACTACACTATGTTTCTTTCTTCGATTATAACATCGTTAAATGTTTAGTTTTTTAGCGCCATCTTGTTTTTGCCCGGAAATCCCCTAGCGGTCGGGTTACGATCCAAAGTATGGAGAATGACAGTCCTCTTGTTATAATGGTCCTTAATTAAATTAAGAAAATTCTGGTTATTGAGAAAGCAGTCTAAATGTAACTGATTACAGAAACTTGAAACGAGGGTCCGTTGGAGGCTGTGGACTTAAGGGAGTCGCAACTTTAGCCTGTACTTGCAGGTGTAGAAACTTTCGCCTGTATACGCACCAACAGACGTCACACGGCTTGCTTGATTATTGTACTAAATCGTTACCTAACTGCTGGGTTAGCGGCTGCGACACCACTGCGCGTGTCTTTCCTATCAGCAAAACTTATTTGCAAAAGGCCAGAAGGGTACTTTTACAAATCTGAATCTATCAGTGCGTCGGAAGATCGAAAGAAATGTCGCAAGAAACCACATCGCAACTACAGTCTGCAATTGTAGATATTTAAAAAAAGATAAACAAAAAACCTTATGCAGCTCATTCAGCTAAACAAAGAAATATTTTGTATCTGTGATACAATTCCACTAGCTGAATAAGTAGTTATTGTTCATGTTTTTTTAAATACTTAAGAGTACTGGCTATATTTATGCCACAGATTAGAGAATATCGAATATAATCAGATATTTCACTCTCGCGCGTTTACATACAAGAAAACAAGAATTCCCACGCTCGCCACTAATCAAGCCCCCACCCACAGCACGGTAAACTTCACGCAGTGCAGTACGTTTCCCTACTACTCGCGTACGTCCTTTGATATTGGCCGATCGGCCGGCATCAACGGAGTTTGCGTACTGTCAGGATAATTATATTGTGCCACTGTGACGTTACGTTTGCCGCCGTGCAGATCGGCTACGCCCACCGCGCGGGAGGCCAAAATCGAGTGAATTACACCTGGTTATGCTAACCGTTCTTTAACTAGTAAGCCTATGAACTGACCTCAGTACCCCTTATGTCCCCGTAGGGCTGTTTCCCGTAGGAGAACATCTCCCACAGCGTGACGCCGTAGCTCCACACGTCGCTGGCGCGACTGAAGGTGCCATAGTTGTACGACTCTGGCGCGTACCACTTGATGGGCCACTTGCCGCCCTGGCTCGCCTTGTAGTAGGAACTGTCCATGGACAGCGCCCGCGATAAACCGAAGTCGCTGATTTTCGCTTGATGCCTACAGAAACGAGGAGTTTATGTAGTGTCCGCGATTATAGGGAGATCCAAGGGCTCGTACAGAAATCATGTGATCAAATTTGGCCTATTTTTGACCCCCGAATGTTTCATTTCATCGAATTTTCATTTCGTCGACAGCTTTTTTCTCTGAAACCATTAACTTTCAGGATTTTTTAAAGAGTCATCCTGTAAATACCATTAGGTTAGTTAGGTTTGTCTTATATCAATTTCAAGATACGGCTTCAGGGAAAATTTACCTACTTTCGATGAAATGATATTTCTATTAAATGATACGTCGATGAAACATTTGTCGGCGATTCAAGGGTAAACCACAAAAACAACATAACAGACTGGTTGATACTACAGAGAAACATTTTTAATGACATTACGTGTCACCCAGTATAGTCAAGTTATGTTGTTTTTGTAAACTTCCCTTCAATTGTATCAATATAGAGTACATAAAGAGATCTATCTAGTCATATGCCGACAGAGTTCAGTCCCAAATAAAAAACTAAAAACAATTCGGCAGCTATAGAATGTTTTGTCAACACCGCTAGACGTCTCGAGGCGTGCAAGAGCTGTCTATAAAGGTGAACACCATCAAACGGCATGCTAATCTCCTTTGCACAGGACACCTATCACTCGTTCAAGTACTCTATAGAATCTTGAATCCGTATGGTACGTCTTATCATCATGAGATGATCGACTTAGTCGTTTAAGCAAGAAGTTTTCAAATATCTGGTGCGCACAAGACAAAGAAAGAGGCAGGTATGTACCCCCCCCCCCCCCCCCCCCCTACTATACAATGTATGGCCTGCCCTGTCTCTTGCAGACTGTACCTGCTAGCCAGCAGTATGTTCCTAGCGGCCAGGTCGCGGTGCACGAAGCGCCGGCGCTCCAAGTAGCGCATGCCGGCCGCCACCTGACACGCCCACAGCCGCAGCTCGTAGCCCGGCGACGCCTTCTCCGGTTGCCGCAGCAGGAACTCCAGCAGGGACCCCAAGGGCACCAGCTCTTGGATCATAGCGAGAGGGGGGCCCTGGAAGAGACATGAGACTAGTTTGAGCGCTATGGAAGTTACCAGTTATTGGAACGTCGCGAGAACCCTGGAAGTAACATGGGATTTAGTATTGAGCGCGACAGACTCGACATGGATCAGACACTACTTACTTCACATGAAAATAAAATATAAAATAATTTATTTCTGCAAGTAGACCTTCAAGGGCTCTCTTACAAGTCTGATTCCATTGTTCTCTTTTGGCGCTTCGGGTAGTGACTTTCTGGTGAGAAGAAGCGCCGGAAGAAACTCACCAGTTTTTCTTTATAATCATATTACAAGTATTACAACAATACATTATGGCGTTAATACATGAGCTTTCATTAATACTAAATATCTTACAGAAATGTAAAAATTCTGTGACTCCACATGAACCCTTAAAAAATAAATTAAACTTAAAACAATTTTTGCTTAGAGATGTAAATGATTTCTAAGAATCGAATCATTTGGCATGTCCAAAAGCAGAAAAAAAACACAACTAACTAAACATTATTTTAAAATAATCCCAGTCGCATGAGTTACTGTAGAAAGTTCTAAGGCGCACTTTTTGATGTCGATCGATGTTCTTTCTGTACCTTCATTGTCAAAATCCAATTCAAGTCACAGCTTTTTAATTAAGGTTTTTAACTAACGAGTTAAGTTAGCTAATGAGCAAACTAAAATAGCGTCTGGCAAATATAACTGCAAATATCGTTACCTTTAGACTCAAAGGGCGTAAACGCCATTAGAACCTACGGCGTTTACGCCCTATGAGTCTAAACGTATCGATATGCTAAGTGTAGTACACTTACCAACGACACTCCTATAAGGCGGACGATACACCGATGCCGCAGCGTCATCATGAGCTTGGCTTCGGCCAGGAACTCACGCTGGTTGGTGTCAGTGTGTTGCACGTGTAACGTCTTGACGGCGACGGTGGCGGCGGGCCGGCCCGGCGCCGCGCCCAGCGTGGCGCGGAGCACGGATCCGAACTCGCCGGATCCTAATGTTGCCCCCAGTGTTAAGTCGCTCATGGGAATGAAATCTGGAATAGAGAGTATTTATATCAGAGGCTATTTAACTTGACTCGGGGTATAGGTACTCTCTACATAACAGATATGTTTCTGAAGAGAAAGTGCCATCAGAAACATACCGCAAAATATGTAGAACCTAACCTGGAAGCCCATCTCGAATGTATGAATACAAATAATGTCTGTTCGATCGACATTATTTAGATATATCTAGATGGGTTTTAATTGAACTTAGTACTGGGTCACTAGCCTTCAAATATTAGCCTTCACATGTAACCTCAGCTTAGGTACATCAGCGTTTTCGGTGAAATATCGATTCATGTTGAGTTTGATCCAGATAAACAACTTATGCGTTGTGAAAAATTTAAGAGAACTAGAAAGAACTTTAATTCAACTAGGTACCTTGCAGTGTGGAAAGCTGGCCATCAGAGTTGATCGAGATCTCATTATAGTTCTCCCCAACAACAACGGCGCTGTTGTTAACGGGCACTTTGTAGGTGTCGTTGTCATCTAGCGATTCGTTGTTGTTGAGGCTGTCGTTGTGGAAGTCCGAGGAGAAGGAGAGATTTCTGGTGAGCAACTCGAACGCGTTGGTGGGCGGTGAGCTGGGGTCCGATATCTGCTTGTTCAGGATGTCGTTTTTGACTAGGGATAACGTCTGGTTCATGGCTGCTCGACTCGGTGATGGTTTCTTGGTCCGTGGCATCGTTGAAAACTGCAATCATTGAGATGGTTTTTAATATAGGGAACGTGCACGAACTACAGGTGGCAGCACTAAACGACAAGAGACACGGGTGGACAATAAAGGAAACTATCAACTCGATCAAATCAAGCTGTCTGTCAATGACAATATCTAAGTGTCAATGTCAAATATAGTAAGTTGTAGCTACACTGACGTTAACCGTCCTTCATCGCGATAAATTAACGGTGTTTCCGTCAATGTGGCCCCAGCATGAGGGTACCTGATTTAGATTGGCGGCACCAGTTGGCAGCACTTTCGTCGTGCACGTTCCTATACAGTACGGAGGTTTAATTCCAGTGGTTTAGGCACCTGCATCGGCTACTACAGACGCGGGATCGAGTTATCAGCGTATCGGTTTATTGATGTATCTCTTATAGTTGTTTATGACTCGCCAGATGTTACATGGGAAGATTACGCCAGCACAAGAGCGTCGCGCACGAGAAATCGTCTCGTCGGTCGTCTTATACTAGCCGTGCAGGACAGATGGGAATCAAGGCTCGAGAACTTTAGTAGTAGTAGAACACCATAAGCTAGATTTATAATAGTAAGCGAGGCAACCTCACTTCTCAAAGCGGCTTTATTACACATAAGAAAGCCAGGAGGATAAAATAGAATCTCGCTCTGAGATCACGGATGGCGTATTTGGGCTAAACTTCCATATTTTTCTCATACGTTGGGGTGGAAAAGGTATAAGCAGGTTCACTTCACTCGATTTTGGCCTCCCGCGCGATGGACGGTAGCCGATCCGGTCGCTGGCAACCGAAACGTCACTGTGGCACAATATAATTATCGTAACAGTACGCAAACGCCGTTGATGCCGGCCGAACGCCGCCACCGAAAACTATGCGAGAACGTATTGTAATGTGCGAAGTTTCCGTGCTGTGGCTGTGGGAATTCCCACGCTCGCGTCGAAACAATAGGTTTCGACGCGAGCGTCGGAATTCTTGATTTTAGTATGGAAACGCGCGACAGCGAAATGTCTGTTTATATTCTCTAATATGTGGTAAAAGTAATCACCTCTGGCAAGGGAGGTTTGGGCTTGGGCGGCACGGGCTGCAACAGCCGCGCGGGCAGCCCGTCGGGCACGGCGCTGTAGTGCTCCACGAGCCGCTCCACGCCTTCCAGATACGGCCCGTCGTCGATGAACACCCACTGACCCTGCCAAACAAACATGATCATCGTCAGCATGAAGACCATGAAAACATCTACTCTTTGTCGCTTACGTAACGCTATGCTAGAGAGTGAAAAAAAAAGAAAAATGTTTTATTTACATATTGTATACATAATGCAATTTCACATTTAGAGGTTAGGGTAGGGACTTCCTATTAAGTATGCAATACCTGTATCAGGAAGCCCGCTCCTCCATAGCAACAAGTTGTGAAAATAAAGCGCTTAGGCTGTGCATGCGTGCGTGCGTGCGTGCGAGCGTGCGTGCGAGCGTGCGTGCGTGCGTGCATGCGTGCGTGCGGTGCGTAGTGTAGTAACTGTAGTTCACATTTCAGAGTCCCGAGGTGTATTGGCCTGAGCCGCCAGGCGAGGCGAGGGTAAATACTCGGGACGAGTGGAAATGACACTTCCGCGCGTGTATTTTGGGAGATCTCTCTACAACAAATCACAGAAAAAAGTTGTCAAGTAGCCAATTACCTCTTTCCTAATGATAAAGTGGTAAGGCGTGTTTTCGCTCAGCATGGTGAGCACGTAGGTAGCGCTGCTGTGTCGCTCGCTGTATCGCACCAGGAACACGCCATCTGTCGCCTTGTCCTGAAGATTGTTCTGCTTGCAGTATGTTTCTAGTGTCTGTACAGCTTCGTCTCGACTCAACGTGCCGTGGTACCATTGGCTTTTGGAGGTTTGTGGTGGCTCTGGTTTGTTGTTTTCTGAAACATCAAATAGTACTTTATCTATAGGATTAAAATGAGTTTAAGTCGTCAAATAACAGGAAAACCGCATATTTTCACCTTACATTAATTACTTTTACAGAAGGCAGATAGGACAAAAACTGCAGGTTTTATCGCACCTTCTATGTTTCCTTTTTTCGATTATCATGACATTTGTCATCACGTCTCTGTCAAAGTATAAAGACAAGTCCAACTTCCGCCGGTTAGGAGCGCGCGACACGTATTGCGATTATAGTGCGATCCATACTGGAGCTTTCTTTAATCTTTGCTTGTAGTGCGTTTGTACACGGCGTGCACATATTCAAGCGCGCGATGTACCTTTTGTACGAAGAAAAATTACTGCTATTAGTGTCTCTGTTGCACTATACGGAAGAGAAAGAGATGAAGCATAACAACAGTCAGCAAAGTTTGTCTAGACACATCGCAGAGGACTTACTTAATAGCTGGTAGCATTCAGTGTGTCCGTGGTGTTTCGCCAAATCTGCTGGGGTTTCTTGTGTCAGTGTTCTTGGATTCGCTGGAGCTTTCAATTTTAAGAGAACCTGCAAATAATTTATATTTCTCGGTTGAACCTACATAATGACGTTAAAGATGAGAAGATATCGCCACGGTTCGGTGCGCTTAAATGTTGCCATTTGTAAATAAACTAAACTGTTGTTTATTATAAAGCAGAGTATTTCCTCCACATATAATTTTAACTATTATTTTTATTCTAGATGTTATCTCGATGTTTTTGCTTGCTTGCGATGGAAACAATTGTTTATTTACAAATGTCAACATTTTAGTACACATAAACGTGACGACAAGTGGGCAATTGGTAGTTTTAACCTAATCAAACAAGATATCAAACAATTATTGTTGTGGAATGCAGCTTCCGTTCTTAAGTTGCTTTGTAATTTGTTTCCATTGTGTATGAAGATTGTTGTGGTTAGGTCTCAGTATCCATATTCTAAACATCCGTGCATCTACGTGTTTCGGAGATTTATTCATCTCGTGAATGTCAAAAAAATGAAACTTCCGATCTAATCTTCACAAACTTTACATTGTTCTTCAGTTACTTTATGATTATGACGGTCAGATGCGTCAATAAAGTTACTGTTGGCACTCAAAAATGTCAACGTACATTTTTGTTACATTTTAACATGCTTGCAGGGCCTATAAGATCTTGCTTGTGATTGTGAACTATTCTATAAAATTAAGATCGACGAAAGACCATGATTGACCAATAAAGATTTTTTAGAAAAAGTAACTGGGAAGTGTTAAAAATATAAGTAATAAAACGTAAATAAATAGTTACTGAAATTCTTGTTTATTTGTGGGTTTGTCCGTTTATCTGTTGATTTGTTTGTTCGCGCATCGCGCAAAAACTGGACCAATTTTCATGAAATTCGGTATACAGGTAGATTATGACCCCGGTTAACACATACCCGCCTAAACAAAAGAGACATTTGACTTATCTCACCTCCGCGAGCGAAGTCGCGAGCACCGTCCACTAATGATTTATTAAAAATGGATGCGAAATCTTGTACACAGATTAATTTACCTTGATGCAATCGATGTGTCCTCTTTGCGCGGCATCGTGGAGAGGAACTTTCCCGGTAGGCGCGTGCCGCATCTGGTAGTTGGCGTTGCCTTTCGTTATGAGCAGCTCGGTGGTGGTCGGCAAATTATTCTGGCAAGTGTACTGCAAATTGAAGGACACTTTAGATTTTGAACCTTATGCTCCTAATCATAACGACCTATTCTATCTTATCAGGAAATCATGAAGCAAATTAAGCTTGAGGCGCTGTGTGATTTTCCTTTAGAAAATTGAGGATAATTGAGAAACAAGTGCGTGTATATAATAATAAGTAGATTGGAAGGTCTTGTACCGGTAAACCAAGATCAATATTTAGCAGGTTGGTCGCTAACACGCTACATAGAACGGTAAAGAATGCCCGAGTTTCGGCCAGCAGTGTTCGACGAGCTAGCCGTTTTTAATTCAATACGATAAAGAATGCCTGAAATATTTATCTCACTCAGAGGGGAAGGTGGTTTACGTACAATCACTCACCACGACCCGTGGTGCCTATACGAATTTAAGTATTCTCTTCAGCATGAAACGGGATTTTCTGACCGCGTAATAGGCGAGGTTGCTGTAAATACAGCTACACGGGCGAGCTACAACTTCGGCCTCATCAATCGACGCAGGTCAGTTACAGAATTAAAAACGTAATGTGTAGCGGTGTGTATCGGAAGGAGTCTCGCACGTTGTCAGCGCCTAGTCCGACCCTATCGAGATGGACCGGGACAAGGCGACCTGGTTCGACCCCAGGCGCCCCCGGCACCCACCCAGTCCGATTCACTCGGGGTGGTCCGGCTAGCGACCTGGTTCGACCCCAGGGAACGCCACGGCCGACCACCCGGTCATATTATCGCTACGCCCACTAGGGTTGCGAGTTAGTCAGGCTTTAAAAAAAAACGACACTAGCGCCACTCTCGATGAGTTTAGCAAGTATGATTTCGCGACCGGATTTGCACTCTTGTCCCCTAGTTCTCCTACCACAGACTTGCCTATATCAATCAGCCACGGACGTCCACTACTGGACATAGACCTCCCCCCATAGATCGCCACAAAGTGCGGTTTTGAGCAGACCGCCTATAATACGCCTATGTTGTAAAAATACTAACATGTAGCGGTGGCGCCACTCTAGATAAGTCTAGCGGGAATATCGTCGCGGTCGATTTGGCCGTGACATGCACTCTATCCACCCTAATTCTCCCAACATAGACTAGCACACCTATAAGCAATAAATACTTACGTGTAGCGGCGTATATCCGAAGGAGTCCCGCACGTTGACAGTGGCGCCACTCTCGATGAGTTTGGCGAGTATGTTGTCGCGGCCGGCTTTGGCCGCAATATGGACTGCCGTCTGTCCATCCTGGTTCTTTGCGTCACGGCTCCGGTACCCGCAGGCAAGCATCTGGGATACTATGTTGTAGTCGCCAGCCTCCGTCGCTCTGTAGATTTTGTTACATTACATATACTTTAATCCCCCTATATCTGCTTTGCAAGTTAACTGGTAAAGAATGCCTGTGCTTTGTATGGTAAGTTATCTTCTGTGCAACAAAGTTTAAATAAATAAATATACAGGATGTTTGGTAGGTTATATGATAGCTGTAGTATTTTTGAACATTTTAAGCCGTTTTAACCGATATTTTTGTGGCATGTTAAATTTACTTCATTTTAACCATATCTTTTGAAACTTAGTATGCCCTGTTTTCTTATTAAGACAGTACTTCACATAGTTTTTACTCACTTTGTTTTGACATACTAACTCTCATATGGATACTAATAACGTACATTGGGATGCTTCTAATTTTCAATTTAGAAAAAAATTACAATTTTTTTATTAAAACATATACAGCTTCAAATGATCAAAATACTTCAGTCAAACTATTATCAACTTATTTTATTGATGCACGATAAGCCTAATAATGATTTTTAATAGTTTTTTAATCTTGTCAAGCAAAACTAGAACAAAAGCCACTACAATTACGTCAAATGCTTGTAGAAACAGATGGTAATGAGATAAACATCCCCGCGACTAATCGCCCCAAAAGCGCGAGAAATCATTACTATGAATCATTAACATAAACAGACTGGCTGAGTCATCATCTCCAAACACAGATGTATCTGGACTGAATTGTTATTACAGCATTGACAACAATCTCATCACAGGTCGCTGCGATGAGTAATATAATATACGTATTATTTATAATGGAACTCATGTGAGCAAATAATTGCTGAGTATTCTAAAGAATTTATGCTAATATAGATCTTCAAGCCATATAAAAGTACCTACATATGTACATACAGTCAGCTGCAGAGATAAGTATACCCTCTGCCATACTACGAATGTATGACAGGGGGGCTACTTATATCTGCAGCTGACTGTACTTATATGGATGGACAACTTTATAACTTAATTACATACAATAGGGGGTTTTCAATTCATTTTAACTGATTTCCATTTAATTAAATCAAGTTTTTTGTGTCACGGTTTTTTCGGATAGAAGAAAATGAAATACAATAAAATCTCAAATCTCTATGTATTACGGTTCAAAAGATACAGTCGTGTGACTGACCGACACAAACACGTTTCTTGTATGGGGACCCATTTACTTTTTTGTTTTATTTTGATTTTATTATTTGTTGTTATAATGGCAACAGAAATACACATTCTGTAAAAAAATAAAGTCTACATATTACGGTTCAAAAGCTAGAGCCCTGTGACTCATGGACAGACAGCGGAGGCATAGTAATTGGGTTCCGTTGGCACCTTTTGGGTACGAAACCCTAAAAAAGCAATTAAATCTAAAATAGCACTTCATACATTCAAATCATCATTCAAATATTGCTTATGTTCTTGCCAAACCTTGATGTAGTTATAAAACAAAAATGCAATAAGTGCATGTGTAATAATAAAAACATGACAGCAAAAGTTACTATAATTATATTTCATATGTATGGTATCCATTGCTGTAGGCAAATTAGGCAGTGCATATATCAGTTTGTCAGCATTATTGAATGAGCATATTGAACAGCATTCTCCACAGGAAAGCAGTAATAAAGTTGTCAGTTTTACATTGCATCAACCAATTGTGCAATGCAAGTAAAAAGATTTAGAGCAGTGACCTGCACAAGTGATTTAAAACGGTTATTTCACACGATCACGTCGATAAGAGACATCAATTTAAAACTCATGAAAGGATTCTATAAAGAATGTGGCCTAGCAGAGTGATGAATTTAAATTGTACTTAAATAAAAGACATTGGTCACCTCAATTTGTTTCAACAACAAGATGAGAGAAATTAAGGACAATAACTGTGGCTCTCCAGTTAATAGAACTTCCTTCTTCAATGTGTTGTTCAAGTAAACTGAGTATTTGATGTTGTGTTGTGCTATTAAATATTAGGTCCAATCAATGTCATCCTTGGAATAGTAATCCTTCTGAGATACTTGCGGGTATTTTGAACGCAAACCCGGTGTAGTCTAGTTATAAAAAAATTCACTAGATAATTATGTATATGTAAATAGCAATAAATATATTATTTATTTGTTCATTAAATTACTTATTAAAGTTTGTATGGGAACGGGAAGTTATTTATATGTACAAAGTGTTGGTCTAAGTATAGTAGTTTTAATAATCCAACCATATAGCAAAGAACAAATACACACTATTTTGAGACAGTTTTAACCATTCAGTTAATTCTTTGTTTTTGAAGAATTTGAAAACTGCGCCTTAACCCTAGTATGCTGGTTCAGTAATAGTATATCCATGCCTTGGAGAAACCTAAGTTATTAAGGAAATGGTACTTAACCACACTTTTTAATGATTCATTTCATCAGAAATTATGAAACAAACTGCTCTGTGTGAATAAATGGGACATAAAGATATTGAGTTTAATAAAAACTCATAATTTCATCACTTGAACCCGGTATTCATTTGAGTTGGTAAGAATTAAAGCTTACCGGTGTAGAAGATTGGTGGTCCCCTGGGTGCGTGACTCGTGAGGCGGCGGTTGCCCCTTGCACACAACAGACAACCGTGTGACGAGGCCATTGGAGTCTCCTCGGTAGTGCTGTATGAGTGTATCCAATCCATGCACTGTTGTGTGCTCTTCGATTGAGAAGAAGGCATCCTCACCATGCCTCCGAATTTGGTAATGCACTACTTCACCCTGCAACAAATTAAAATAATATTCTAGTATTCTGCCGTCCACAATCTAAAAGGCCACTACTTTGTATGAAGATTCATAAAAATTAGTGGCCTTTTAGTTTGTGTATGTTAGCTAATTTCAATATGATACAACAACAAGCAACAGTGATTAATAGAATACAATTAACAGGCTTTAGGTGCAACAAGTCCTCCTGCGGTCCACAGTTACTCCCTATAGAACCAATTTGAAACAAGGTTTTAACTTTTATTATAAGAAAGAAGGTTTTAATTTCAGAAAAACATAAAAGAGCTCAGGGTTGCAGAAAAATAATGAAAAATAGAATCAGTTATCTTTGCAAAGTGGAATAATAAATAAAATATAGTTAGTAGAAAACAATTTTCTGGTTATTACAATAAAATAACCTCATACAAAGAATTTCAAAGTTATGTTACTGAGAACATTGTTTGTTTACTTGAAATTTAAGGTTATAAAACTTCAATTTATACTTACTTGATGTAGAACAGACAATACGTAGTCTCCTGGTGAAGTGTTGCTTTCACGTACCAAGAAAACACCATCTTCGCCCTCTAAAAACGCCAAAGGTAAACAAGAAATTAGAATCTATTGTCGTATACAGTTCATGTTAACACGTCTTTAAAATTTAACGCCCACCTTCTTTTAACAGCTTTTCGGCCGATTCTCGTGATATTTTCCCATGGAACCAGTCGACGTTATCCTCTCTGTTCATCCTCAACAAAAAAGAGTTCGTCTGAAAAGTTAATTGGAAACTTGTTCAACAAGTTGCAGTACAAAAACTTTTTCTTCCAACGCTTCACACGAAAATAACAGTACAAGATTCATTGCTCGTCGAAAATATTCCTGTACAGTACACTTCTTGAGGAAAATTAATATTGAATTGAATAGATTTAGGACATTATTTTATAATTATTTTTTCTGTGCGTAATCATACGCCAAAGAATTTCGCCATTACAACACTTTATCCTCTATTTCTTTCTAACACACGCTCCACGCACTTGGTTACCCGGATATATGCTGTAGACAACACTGATAACTCGTCATTCTGGTATAAGTCAGAATTTGTCTGTTGTTGAAAAGAGATGCATTGTAACTACTGTACTTTTAAATTTATTGGAGTTATACGCTACATGTCACTTTAGAATCGGATCAAATGAGATACTGATAAGAATTTCTAATGACTCACTAACGAACTAAAGAGTGATTAAATTTTCTAAACCTATAATTAAACCCTAAGAATATAAATAACGACAAAAAGTCGTGTTACTTACCTTCAACAATATGAATGACGTCATGGTTGTTATCATGATATCCAACTATAAAAGCACACAAAAATATTTACAAGTAGTTTTATATTTTAAGAGCGAAAACTATTTAACTCTTTTTTGTTTTGCGCACTCACACATTTTTGTATTTATTTCTTTATTTAGAGATCGTGAAACACAAAATTACTTCGTAAAAAGTGTTCGCGGTGAGCGGAATGCGTGTATAGCAAAGCAAGCAACCGGCAGACAGGCGCGGTATCCCCGACTCTGCCTTCCAGCGAATGACTCATAGCAAGGTCAATTCCGAGAAATGAATCACCAGCGTACTCAGTTCTACAATGGCATAAGTAGTACGCATTCCCCAGCACTAAAATCTACTGCATAAACCATGCATAACATATTGTTGGGTACAGTTACAAGAAGTAATTAGGTATGCTCTGCAAATATACTCGTTGTTGTTTATCTCGGTGTCTATTTCTCTTTATTGTTCATTTAAATTAGATACGAGTCCCTACGAGTTAAAATCTTGTGTAAGTTATATTTTACTAATGTCTGATTTCATTTGTTTGTAAGATTGGTCCTTCGAACCGGATTTTCGTAGTATCAATTTTGATGTAAAACTTCAGAGAGATTATTTTCTGTGTCGCGCTAAGCTAATGGGTACCTACCTATATGTTTGTTGGTTTGTCCAGGCAAACTGGTCCCTTGGAAGTTTGTTTACCTCGCTGGCGAATGCGATGTTTATTTACTTTCATTCGTCGAAGCTCCTTCGCAACCTGTCTTCAGAGAAAGGGCTATAGACTCTCGTAATATAATCCGATAGATCGGCTATAGGTACCTGCACGATTTTGGTCCCTACGTAAATGCGGTGTAACAGCAATAGATTTGTGTAAAGGTTACATATATATACCTTATTTTTAAGATATCTAATTCTAAAATAAGTTGCTTAATCATTATGTCTGTAAGATGTATAGAGTGTACCTAGATCTATTCATTGACACGGATCTGAAATAAATGAAAGGTTCCGGCATTTTTAAGTTTCGAGACTCTTGCGATTTATGACGACCGCTTTAGCTTAGTTGGTAGTGACCCTGCCTATGAAGCAAGAGGTCCTGGGTTCGAATCCCGGTAAGGGCATTTATTTGTGTGATGAGCACGAATATTTGTTCCTGAGTCATGGATGTTTTCTATGTATTTAAGTATTTGTATGTATGTATCTATTAAATATATGGTCGTCTAGTATCCATAACACAAGCCTTATTGAGCTTACTATGGGGCTAGTTCGATTTGTGTAAGATTGTCCCCTAATATTTATTTATTTATACTACCTGTAACCACAAAATAGATATAACATAGTAGATTTATCTATAAGTATACATAACTCTTAGCGCTCTTACATCACACTCATCTCGACTGCTCTACGGCCTAAATACCCCAGCGTGCAATAAGTAAATATTTACTGCACTCAGTACTTTTCCTGTATAAGAAACGGGCTTCCAGGAAAAACACAGCCTTCGCTCACTAGGCTGTTGGCACACATAACCATAAGGAGAGGAAAAGTAAACCATACCGTCTCTTCCTACCTCATATACAATAATGACATCTTTCCAAAAATACCGTCATTGTAGTTCTAGTTGGATAATCAGTTTAATTACAACTTTATTAGAACATTGAAGTTTACAGTAAGAGGTAGTTTTATGACTTTGTGACAAATCAAATGATAAGGTAGGTCGTTATGACTTCCTCTTTGTTCAGAAATAAAATATTACACATAGGTACCAAATTGTATTTTTGGGTTCTAGTCGTTTCGAATGGTGCTTTATCTGAATATCTATGTCATCAATTTATCATAGATCAAGATGTTAATTTGTGTAATGCTATTTGATTGCTCGAGAGGAATGCTCTTCATCTTTTATCGTGTTTATACCTCTTTTATTCACCGTTTTAGTGCCACGAGAGTTTCATTCATTTTACTTTTTAGATAGGTGTCTACGCGGCAGGCTTTATTGAAATGTATTACCAATTATTTGTATTGACAGACTAATTGGTTTACATTTAGTTACGTCATTTCCGTCCTGAGATTATATGCGTGATTGAAAATGTTGTGAATGCTTGTCCCATTAAGGTGACACAGAAACTTTATTCACTCTTAAGATATTTCTTAGACTCATTCCATCTCGGTATTTACATGAATCATGATTTTCATGATTATGGCAGATCATATTGCCTAGTTATATGTGTCTACTCGTACCTACCTTTGCCCTTCATGTTGTTCGACTGCATAAATAAATGCTGTATTAAATTTAACGGTCTTCTTTAACTTTTTCCGAGCTTCTATTGCTAAAATTCTTTTACTTCTCCTATACTTGGTTCTTAATTGTTTGGTCTTTACTGCACCCTTCCAAGGTCTGTACTCGGCACTGTTAATATTGCAGGCACTACTCTAGTTACGGGATTTAGGAATAGATAGTGGCATCCAAGGAACTTAAAATAAATAGCCGGGCAGAGCTTCGCCAACAGATAACTGAAGCATTTGTAATAGGCCGGTTGCTTTGTACTTACGACCTTACGAGCCGCACGCACACATCAACAATTTTTTTCCTGCTACCCGCAGCACGCACACATCAGTGGCGTAGCGAGGGTGGTGCAGGCAGGGCACGTGCCCTGGGCGCCAGCAAGGAGGGGGGGGGGGGGGTCGCAAAAACGAAATTTACTAACTACCTTTACAAAAAGATACCATCAATCCAAATTCGCAAACATGGCGAAATAAAAAAAAGTCTTGAATGCAAACCCCCTCCCTCCACCTGGCGCAATTTCACATGGATTATCCGCCCCAGGTGTCACTAAGAAACAAAGAGGCGCAGTTTTGGATGCGTGCCCTGGGCGCCGCGCCGTTTACGTCGCTACGCCACTGGCACACATTGACCTTGTTTTTTTTTTTTTAACCAAACCTAACCAACCAGCATTACCTAAAGAAACCGGCGGACTAGAGGTGCTTCAATTCTTTGTTAGCGAGACTACGTCCGGCTATATATTTTAAGGACCTTGGTGGCATCAATGTCGGTGGGGTGTAAACGATTGGAGACAACGAACCGGAGGATTCAGCGTGGATTGGTCCCCTATACGAGATGATCTGACCTGATTAAGAACGCTGTAAAGTCGCCCGGTTCGTGATGACGATGAGTGGCACCTCATCCAAGCCACAAAGTTCAGGTTAAAACCCTAGGGTATGATAAAGTAGAGAGATATTCCGCTTATGAACCAAATCGTGCAAGAAAACAAGGTCTAAATGAAATTCTGAAAGCCTAGGTTTTTTTTACCTAGCCTCTCAGTATTCCAGCAGACGAGCTAAGGGAACCGAAATTACCACAATAAAAGTAATGTTCTATTTTTAAACCCAAGTTGTGGCTGGCTGCATCCATGCTACTTGCAACTGTAGGCAACTAAAAGCAGAAAAAACTAGCCCCATTAATCAAGCCCAATTAGATCTTATAGGCGATACGACAAAAACGTTGACAGACGACTATCTACTTATACTAGGGTTGCCATACGTCCCGGTACGTCGAGACACCATGCTTCAAACCGTTGAAGCATGGTGTCCTGGCGTCCCGGCCGATGAGCAAATTGTCCCGGTTTAAAAATCATAGTTATTTAGTAGGGGGGCTGGACTTGGTAAATAATAATATACCTACAATAAACACGATTAACTAGCTAGATAGGCTAATCGTACGTCGATAGAACGACGTAAGTAAGCGCTGACACTTGTCCGTTCACTTTTTACGAATTTACGTCAACAGTAAATAATAAATAACTAAATATTAGGGGACAATCTTACACAAATCGAACTAGTCCCATAGTAAGCTCAATAAGGCTTGTGTTATGGATACTAGACGACGATATATTTAATAGATACAAATACTTAAATACATAGAAAACATCCATGACTCAGGAACAAATATTCGTGCTCATCACACAAATAAATGCCCTTACCGGGATTCGAACCCAGGACCTCCTGCTTCGTAGGCAGGGTCACTACCAACTAAGCTAAAGCGGTCGTCAATGTCAACAGTGTCAGGGTATTTCTCCAGAATAATGTCTGCGACTCATTCATCTGTCTCCATACATTTAGTTTGAAAAAGGGCCGGATGAATGAGGTGACCGCAGACATATTTCTGGAGAAATGCCCGTCAACACATTTCGGGATCGCGGATTCTAGGCGTTGACAGGAGCGAGAGTGCACTGGCACAATATCAAGTTCCTTTTTGTCTACCTTTACTACTTTTTCTTAAAATATCCCGGTCTGAGTCCCCACACTTATGGCAACCCTAATCTATATATATAGGTCTCTTAAACACAGTCAGGCGGCGCTAAATTAAAAACTTGTCAGATCGCATTGTCGCCTGCTCATACCTACTGACAATTTTTCAAAATAGTGTGTTGGTTGCGGTGTAAAGAGATGCCTTTTAATAGTTTTAATTTAGTACGATCGAGATGATTGAATCTTCCCTTAATTGAATAATCGGTTGGTTGTTTAGATAACGAGCTGCTCATTAAGAGATACGCTATTAAGCGATGATAAAGATAACTTCTAGAACATTGTGATCAGAAACTTTGTTTGATAGGCATAATATGCCAATATATTATATTACAAGCCGCAAGGCTGGCTGATTTCCACAAATAATGCAGGTGATCCTCTATTTTAAAATCTCCTTCGCTAGCAAAAGATTTTTGAAAATTCATCCACCCAATAAGGGAAAAATCTTTTGCAAGGGAGGCTACGTCCGGCTATTTATTTTAAGGTCCTTGATTTTAACTAATTATATAGTGTTCTTGAAATTGTTAGGTAGAGCGGATTTCTCTACATATAGATTGTTTTTTTTAAGTAGGTATAATAATAAAAATGGTTACAAGAGAACATTCATATTATCTATCTCCAAGTCGAAAGGCACTATCAGACAAACTTGCTGAACCTTTGACTTAATCGTCACTAATATCAGGTGAGATAGAACGAAAAAGAAATCGGGTGTAGATAAAGAAAGCTTACTTTATTAAATTACCTAATTTTAAGCAACTTCCAGAAGTCTCTTTTTAAAACTAGTTGATAGCTAACTGCGGCGTGAAGCCTGAGCGTGACTCAGACGCTTTCTACACTGCCTTGCCTATAAATAAAATGACGTCTTTCAGTGGGAAATTCTTGTGAATTACGCCCTTTAATTATGGAGAGGCGCAGGTACAGTGGGCAGCGGTCGATGACTTCACGCCTGTTTGTTTATCCCAAACCGGCAAACCCGACCCTTTAAGGTCTTTCTCCATAATCTAGCAACAATAAACCCTTTAGAGATTTTTTTTATAAGAATAGAAGTGGACCAAGTTTTACCTAATTGAAAAAAAATATATAAATAGGTACTTCTATGATGTGGCCAGCTATGCAAAATAGTACATTGTGTATCAAGGGCGGTAAGTAAATAATTACAAACGAGTGTTTGTTACAAGGCCGAGGCGAAGCCGAGGGCTTTAATAACACGAGTTTGTAATTCCTTTACCGCCCGTGGCACACACAATGTTTTTCATCACACTTGTGAGGAAATCTGATTAAAATAACCTTACTTAACCTAAATAAAATAGTTAAACTGACAGTGACATTAGTGACATATTCCATAGACAATCCGAACGTCAAGTCACGTTCGGAAACCATAGCGGTAAAGACTAAAAATGGTTTATTTTATATTTTCAAAATACTGAAATACTATATTTAAACATTTAATTAATGTTACAGAAATTTGTGTTTACATGTATTTGCAATAACAGTTCTCTTTAAATAAATATTTCAGTAATAAAAGTTAAAAAAGTAAGTTGGCGTTTCCTTTGAAAATGACAAATAAGAGTAAAACAGAACCAGCGTTTCAAATTTAAAAAGAAAACCATTACGCCCTAGGGCGTAATAGGTCATTTACGGCCCGCAAAACCTACGTGTAATGACACCATTTTCGAGCAAGTGTGATGAAAAAATCATTCTTGGCCCTTGATTTGGAAAAGGTTGAATATCCCTGATCTAGCACATGACACAGTGAGTCTTTGTTACTCTTGAGGTTCAGATCTTGGGAAATCCCATCGGCAAGACCTGATCACTCGGTTTTAGTTAGTTGCGTGGTTGTAAGATGTCGTTTGTAGTATAATATCTGTACGTATCGATATTTTTATGGTAGAAGCGCTCTTGCCCCGACTGACCTTAAGGTCCTATTTAGGGTTCCGTACCAAAATGGTAAAAAAGGAACGCTTATGGTGTGACTCTGTCTGTCCGTTTGTCACAGCAAGATATCTCAGGATCTACTGATGCTATCGACTTGAAATTTGGAATAGTAATAAATAGCTAACCCGAGCCTATTGGACAGAAAAAATCTTATACCTTTTTTACTTTTTTTTAAAGAGGACCGAAATGGGATGTAGAAAATCAAAAGTAGAGCTATTATATCGAATGGGACATCAAATGAAAGGACTTAGCGTATAGATTTTCTTAGACATGTAGTTTGTGATTTAAGACAAAAAACGTTAAAAAAATATACCATTCCCTCTTATTATCTCCAAAGTTACTGAACAGAAAAATCTGTAATATTTACCGATTATTAATATCATACTATATACTATTAGAGGAAAAATAAAATGGTTTTCCTTACTTGCAGCGTTTTTTAGAAATTCGCAAAAAACGTAACACAATAGTACATTACTACAGAGGTCGGGAAGTGAGGGGTTGCCGGCCGAATACGTATAGATGGCCGAGCGAATGCGAATTTCATACAACATTGTGGGTCTAGGCCGGCAATGTTGTATGAAATTCCATTAAATGCCAAGTGTCAAGCCGCACCGGAAACGAGGTAGGTACTTTGCGGGCTTTATAAGGCACGTAATGTCAACATTTCATTGCATGTTTGACAAAACTTATGTGCTCCTACTGAACTTACCGCGACATAATGTCGATGTATGGGAACAATCGTTTTTCAAGAGCAAAGTTAAGTTTGTCCCACCATACAGTTTATCTTGAATTATTCACGTATCTACTGACGACTTTGTACGGACCCTCGGTGCGCGAGTTCGACTCGCACTTGACCGGTTTTTTATTGATATATTTATGTAGTAACCTGTCCGTGTAGACAGTTTCCATTTTAGAAAAAGGACATAAGTTCCATATAAATTCCGTACACTAGTGCAAGAAGGACTTTATTTAAGTTTTTTACCTGTATATCTGTCCTCAGTTTACCTTTAAATATAAAAGGTAGTTTAGGCGCAATAGGTACTAACTTATTTTTAACCCATGACGCATATACGAGCGGGGTAATGTTTGACCTGTGTGGGTGACTCATGGAGCTCGAATTTTTTTTTATTAATGTTTTTTTATCCGTAAGCTTTATTTGTGTGATAAATTTTAAAACATGCGTAAGTAGGTACTTTCCAAACTGCACGCATCGTCTGCAATCGTAGTATATGTGGCTGGGGAGTAAAAACAAATGTTTAAATTAAACTAAAAACTCATGAAATTGTAATAATCAAAAGTAAGCTATTTGGTCCTAACCTACGGTGCCCAAATATGGTCTCTAACTGCGTCACAAAATACCAAATTGAAGGTTTACCAAAAAGTTATGGAACGCAGCATGCTAGGTGTGAAACGGACTGTCCTGATTCAGAAGACTATGCTGCGCACCCAAACCCGCATTGCTGATGTTGATGCCAAGACCGCCAGGTACATCCACAGCATACATCCCCAGAGGTAGGCGAAACTAGCCACAAAGCGGGTGCCGCAAGACGGGTGGCGACGACGTAGTGGGCCGCGGGCGCGGCGAAGATGGCGGGGCGACCTGGACGTATTACTTAACGGCTGGCCAGAATTTGCTCGGAGCCGGGATGATTGGAAATCAAGGGGCCTTTGCCCAGCAGTGGGACACTACGACCAGCTAGCAAAAAAAACTGTTCGGAGGTTCCTGAATGGAATATATTTATTGTGGCTATTTTTGTTTGTTTGCATCACGTCTAAACGGTTAGACGGATTACAGCTAATTTTGTGCTGGGTAGCTAGCAGTGGCGTAGCGTCCAAAGAACTCGATTCCTACCGGCTTGCCTAATATCAGGCATTTGACCACCTTATTCTACAGATCTTAAGGCTTGCCCAAGGATATCTTTTACGCCACGCCACTGATAGCTAGACACCCAGTAAATGCCGCCCCATTACTCATATTCTTCACGGATGATAAAAAACGTTGAGCCCTACATTTTGCCGCCCGGGAATCTATTAGCCCCTAGTGCTCCTAGTGTAAATCCAGCGCTCTCACCCAAGAATGGTTACAAGATACTTTTTATTTTATCCGACTACGGTGATACAAAAAAGACTGTTACTACTTTTCGTCTTCGCCGACAAAGTTGCGGGCATCTTTTAGTAAACCTAGCCTTTCTATAAATAACAGAGAAGCCGGACTTTAAGAATGAACGAATAAAACAATCAAAACAACGCAAACTGCGCCAATCAGGCTCGAGCAAAAACTGAACAGTAGCCGGTGAGGTAATCCTCCATTCTATCAATGAAAAAATGCGTAAAAAACTTGACTAAACTAACAGTACGGCCAGTCACCGCGAACAAGGATAAAATCAAGCCAATCAATTTTGTGCCTTACAAATATGCTTTAAAGATTGTTTTGGTACTTCTGCGTGTTTTAGAAACGTCGTCATCACAGCCAGATAATCTAAACAGATGCAAAATATGAGTCACTAATTCAAATGCAGATCATAAAGTGCGAATACTGTACCCGTAAACTTGAAGGTTGTTTAGAACGTTTGGTACATGCGCACTAACGAGTATACGTAGTACCCACACACGCTATAGGTCCGTAAGTTAGTATAAACCAAGTTTTTATCACATCTTGGTGAAAACTAAGCTAAGAAGAACCGGGTCCCACTTTTTCTATCGGATTCCACAATACGAGTACAGTCTGCATCAAAAGATACTTTACACGCCATTTCTTTGTATCTAGTGTAGGTAGAGCATCGTATATTTTCTTTTGGGCAATAGACTACGATACAATCGACATTATACATAGAAACTAAAGCCTTAGAGACAATCTAGTGGGTTTCTTGCGGCATTTCTGCTGACTAGTATTAGTGGAGTCATACTTCCCAAAACGTTGCTGGTAGTGTCAGTACCTGTAAAAGAGTCCTTACCTATATAACTTATACAGGGTGGAAAAAATCTATGGGCCCTGGAGGTTAACTACCTTAAATCCTTTAGTTAGCCCATTTTACTGAAAGGAAACATTCCTTTATTTAAAAAAAAAAACAAAACTGCATTCAAAGGTCTTCTAAAATTTGCTTGTCTCACCCAGGAGTCGAACCAACAAAATATGCAAAAAAATGAGCTCTCACTATTTTATTCTTTCGATATAGGACTATTGTTCAGGATAAAATCTCTTTAATAAACATTCATAACAACATAAAAACTTATATCCTACATACAAGTAAACAGGTAACTTATCTAATAATTGTTGGTCTTACGTTTACGTATATTCCAGGTTTAAACAATTATTTACCTGAGTTAGATAAGTTCATGGTAAACATGTGATTTTATAACATCATTGGAAATATTATGACATTACTTTGGATTTTCTTACCAAAATATCTACAAAACTAGATGTTACACTAGTAGGGCAGTGTTAACTATAAATAAAGGGTTAGAGTTAGTAGCTTAATTCACATAAATTAAATTATTTACAAATGCTCATCGCGAAAAGTGACAATCAGTCGATAAAATCAGTGCGACAACAATGAATTAACAAAAGGTAACTTTTCTTGAACGGAAATTAAGGCACAAAAAGATTACTAACTTGAGACTCACGATAACTTGAATACTATTTGAAGATAAATCTTATCCTAGGTAGATGATGCTTGAACTTATCTAGATTTAGATTACAACGTATTCCACTTTCATGCATTTTATCACAGCGTATAATAATTACACCTCAGTACCGCTGGCACTATGTACAGAAAATCATCCCATTGTATATATCATAATTCATTTCGAGTATTCCTTACTTACGTCTAACGGACGGCTATGGACGGAATCGACACGTGGCTTTTCACGTAATACAAACCTTAAATCTAATAAATCAGATCTTGCATTATTTGTGTTGGCATTTTCTTTCACGAGTATATTTTGTGCCCCAAACTTGCCTCACAGTTTATAATTTTCTGCATTTTGCCAATGCTGAAAACGAGAGTCGCCAGTAAGTCGGGTCAACTCGATTCTTTACACAAACCAAGTTTGGTGGTTTATTTAGAATAACGTACTAGATTAATATGGAACTTTACATGTAGGTAACCAGGATACGGCATAAATATCGACGATGAAAGTTAATACCTCTGTAGGTAAGTATCTGTCGCTTACTTAAGCAAATTATTGTAGATTGGGAAAAATTACAGCAAATATTTCTATTTGATATACACAGCAAGCAACGGACATTAAATTCTGACATAGATCTATTCCCTTTACAAGTTAATCTATCGTGTCTTTGTAATTTAAAATCCTATTATGGAGAACCGAGCTTATTGGTGACTCTTAATAGACGGATAAATCACAACGGGGTTTCAATTGCAGCGTCGAATCAAATCGTCAATATAAATACCAATCTCTCTGAACCGCACCACTTTAAAGTCAGAAACACACGCACGCTAAGTATCTCACGTGTAACAGTTATCTTCGTCCGCGTGGTCGCTGCAGTCGATGGTGCCGTCACAGAGCTGCGCAAGAGTGATGCAGCGGCCGTCGACGCAGCGCAGCTCGCCGTCGGGGCACGGCGACGCGTGCGCACTGGACTTAGCACCGAACTTGCCGAATTCGTCATTCTTGTCGAACGCCGTGCTATTCTCGATCGACTCTGCGGATACCTCCTCCTTTTCGGTTCTTTGGGCTTTCTGTAAAATTAACTGCATTGAGGTTAATTGAATCGAACAATTCGAAAGCTACCAAAGTCTACACTTTGTAGAGTACTATTGGTTTCATTTCATACTACAACAAAGGCTGATTTCGCATGAACCTAGTTGGTAAAAAAATTATAGCAAGTATAATTAACACCATGCGAAAAGCTAAAAAACGATTTTTTTAGTAATTCGCTTAGGTATATAAGAAAAACAGTAGGCTAGCGGGAAGAGGGAGACAACCAAGAAATACACTAAGGAAAATCATGTCATGTTTTAGACATGAATAATTTTAGATTTGACTATAAATTATAGAATGCCCTATGTAGAGAATACCCTATGGCATTAAGTTCGCCTCTTGAACGATAAGTTTGCTTTTGTGCAATAAAGTTTAAATAAATAAATAGAAAGCGAATTGATGTGTTTTGTACCTTCATCAGATCTGCTCCATTGATCACTCGCTCCAGCTTATTGATCGACTGGTCCAGCTTTGTTGGCTCCAGCGCCACGGGGTCCTCAGACTTTGCCTGTTTCAAACGTGGCATAGGTGCTCTTCCTTGAAAAGGGGTCGCGTTCGCGTTCATTTGGTTCTTAGAATTTTGATTAGTTGTTTTAGTTTGATTCTTAGAATTCAAGTTGGATTGATCGCTGGATTTCTCTTCAGCTCTTTTGTGATTTTCTTTCATATCTTCCGCACTCCTATCTTCGCCTATTTCTTGCTTGTCTTCAGCTAATTTGTTTCTATTACTCTTTTTAGGGGTTTCCTCGTCAAAATCAACGTTTTTAGGTTTTCCAGCCTGGAGCATGGCGGGAGAGTACGGAGTCAGCCGAGACAAAGATGGCCGTCGAGTGAAGTTCCTTTTCAAGGCGTTGTTACTGTCACTAGTAATGAGCAGTTCCTTGCTGCTATCGTCTCCTGAAACACAACCAATTACAGGTTAAAATATATATTTAAATAAGGGTTCGTGCTAATCTTAATTTTTAATATCTACAAGGTCATTTAATTGGTTTACTGCTACCTAAAGCTTGCACAAACGTGGCAGACTTAGACAAAGATGGCTGGATGACACAACTTATAAATATGCATTCCAAATAACAAGCAAACGGATTTTTTTAGACTCGTACAGATCTAAAGGTCTGTGTCCAGTAGTGAGACGCTCATGAGGCTAACGCCACTGGTGTATATACCCTACCTGCTCTTTGAATTTTGTGCTTTGGCTGCGGCACGCGGTTGG
Source organism: Eudemis profundana (assembly GCA_947034925.1). Lineage (NCBI taxonomy): Eukaryota > Metazoa > Arthropoda > Insecta > Lepidoptera > Tortricidae > Eudemis > Eudemis profundana. The sequence continues at coordinate 19,039,842 of OX344798.1, forward strand.
GGCGGTGCACTGCAGGCGCGGGCGCCGAACCGGCGGGCTCCTCACCCGGTTCCTGGCCACCACACTTTTCTTCACCCTCATCGTCGCCGTCCGGGCAGTCCGCGTACCCGTCGCACGTCCAGCGCGAGTGGATGCACATTCCTGACTCGCAGCTGGAAAAAATACGTGTATGATTACAGGAGGAATACATAAGCCATATCTCACAAATCTCTCTAATCTCTCTGTTACGAGGTAGACGAACTGAAGAAATGAGCGACTATTACCCATGCTCTCTAGTCAAAGGCATGTGGAGTATCGGGGTATTCGTATACGCTCATCTTGCACACGGAATGTAGATTGATAGCGTTCTCACAGATCGCAATCTGTGAGAACGCTATTCGGAATGAACATGCCATCTCTTGTCTCTCGGCATCCCGTTTTCGGTGAACAGACTTACCGGAACTCATCAGGCTGGCAAGTCCCACATATGGCCTCGTCCTCGCCACCGGGACAATCGTGAGCTCCATCGCAGATCCAATCCCTCGGGATGCAGGAGCCATCGCCGCAGGCCATCTCCTGCCGCTCGCACGGGGTCCGCGCCGCCACACAGTTGGCGCTTGAGTACTGCTTGCAGTTGAATGCGCCGCGCAGCTCACGTGGGATGTCGCCTTCGCATCCGTCCATGACAGCTGCAATAAAACGCGGCCTTGTATAGTTTCAGCAGGTATCTGTATCATTCATTTCTTGCACACAAAAGTGGACAATTTTATTCTAACGAGAGCAGGGCAAATAAGCTTCATTGCTGGATAGGTACAGTAGCAAATTGTACGCGTTCGTTACTGTTCGACCTTATATCAAGCTATTTTAGTTAAACAATGACGAATCTTCAAGTCTGATTTTTTTCAAGGGCTGAAACGTGGTAGATAAGCCTGTACGAAAAAGTTGAAAATTTAATCGCACAAAGTCGCGGGGCGAAATCTAGTAATTTTTATACGCGTGTAACATGTTCATGAAAAAGCTCGCACCTTTACATAAATTGTAACAAGGCATTTTGGGAGCATAAGGGGCTGGGCTGCACTCTGGCTCCAGTAGGGCGCACACGAAGGTCTTGAAGCGAACACTGCAGTTAGTGGAGGCCACGAACTCGATCTGGGGCACCAGCGTCGAGATGGCGACCCCACCGAAGACGACCGGCTTGCCCGCCAGGTCGTATGGCAGCACGCCGCGGCACAGCGGCTGGCTTGTTGAGCGACACTGAGACACTGCAACATTAATAGATGTAGGTGAATATAGGTTACTTTGAAGTAAAGCGTGTGTGCATTATTTTTATTACACTTAATCTTGCATCCTCTCCGCTTAATTAGTGCCACGTACAACACGCTACGAGAATAATTAGTGCTAATCTTGTGTAATAACTAATAACAATAGCGCTTGATGCGTTGTGCCACATTGCGATCCCTCATGAATAAATTATAAGAATTAAAAAGTGGTTCCCATAGCATTTAGTGTCGCCAGAAACAAACTAATGTAATGACACAACTTACAAACCGTTGTTTGTTTTCACCGCATGCATCCCTGAAATTTAAAAATCCTGACTTACCATCGGGGTTGACATTTACTGGATACTTTTTAGTGGTCGTGTCGTCTCTGTCACGCCACGTCGGTAGCGTCGGTGATACTCTCGTATTGTAGACAGAGCTCTGCGTGGTAGATTGCATTTTTTCTGCGTCTTCTATTCCAATTCCGAAGATCTTCGAATGGCCAGAGGTGAAATTTTGGTTAGTCTTCGCGGGTCCGTGGCTGTAGAATTCTTGCATTTCCGGAAGCAGGACAGGCGGATGTTCGACATTGACTTTATTGGCAGGCCAAGGTAACAGACCGAGCAAGGGTTTATAAGCGAGGCCTTCTTCTTTTTGAGGAGTTAACTTGTCACTGTAAATAGTGTAGAGATTGTTAGTTATAGCCCTGTTTGTAGCCTCAGTGCTGGTTGTGGTGGTGACTCCTTCGCCGTCTTTGAAGTAAATTGCCAATGGTTTCTCCGGCTTTTGTGTGATGCGTGGTTTCAACGTCGAGTCGGCGGGCACCTGATTTACTTTGTGTATTGTCTTTGGCGACCTCAGGTTCTCTGTATCAGCATTTTCGTTTCCGTACTGAACCTCGGGCGTCAAATGAGTTGGGAATACCGGAGGAATGGGCAGTTTCGTCTGCTGCTTATCAGTAATTGTACTAATAACGGCTTGTAAATCTTCGTTTTTGTTATGATCTGCATCGTAAAAGTCCATTTCCGGCGTTTTCGTGTCTGTAAGTATGCAATTATTATTTGCAACACAAATTTAACAATCCGAATTGATCAACTGAATACACAAATATTTCATTGACGTAATGGTAGTACCACTAGTACCAATTAAATATATTTTTTTAATGAAAATAATCAGTATACGTAACTGGAAATATGTTGCTGTTATTATTTATTTGAAAGACGAATTAGTCGATAATTATAGTGTATTAAATTATATGTGTTATTACCATTATCGTCAGTCCCAACGAGTAAACTAAAAGTGGACACAAACAAACAACAGTGCAATCAATGTAACCTACAAGACTCACGGTGAAGTGTTTTTTTAAATACTTATATTGCGATAACCCGCTACAAGTCTGATATTTATAGACCGATCTAGATACTATGTGTGGGTACTTTTATACAGTGTTCATAAGTACTTTGCAAGTTTGTGACATTGGAACTATCTACTAAACCCATACAACATTTAAAACAATTGTCATGAACATGTTTATTATCTTCTATTCGAAGCTAAGTAGGTTTGGTAGATAGCGTAAGTAGGTACAAAAGTTACCTAAGTAATAACATTCAGGTAAAGTTGAAAGAATATCACTCCACCTTTCAGAAAAATATTTTGTACTAACTTCCCCTTCAACAAATTTACTTCTGAATGTCCCCTTCTCTAGCTCCAAATTTTATAATAATTCATTTACATTCCAGGCCGTACGGTTGTGGAACTCTCTGCCTCTTAATGTAAGACGTGCTCAATCTCTCCCCATATTTAAAAACATGCTAAAAAAACATTATTTATCACTTCAATAGTCACTATTTGCTTCTATTTTATTGCAGGCTTTGTTGTAAATATATATATATGTTTCGTTTATATATATAATGTATTTTATGTATTGTATATGTAGGTTTATGTATTAATTTATATACGTATGTGTATTGCTTCCCTTGTATTTAGTTATTTGTGTGCATTCTTCGTCTTTTGCATCGTTTATTCCTCACCACCTACTCATTTAGTTTTGTTAATTTTATATCAACTCCGCTACCCAAAGGTTGTCTGGAAGAGATCGCTCTTTAGCGATAAGACCGCCTATTGTTTACCAATGTTTTTGTATAAGTTTGCATTGTAATTTATCTTTTGGTGTGCAATAAAGTATGATTGTATTGTATTGTATTCCCCAAATATATAGCTTTTGTTATTTTATAACTATCCTAATTCTAACGCAACCGGGTTATTTTTTTTATTTTAGAGGTTATTTTGACACGCATGCAAGCCTCGCTGCACGAGTCGAATACAGAACTTTTACAAACATTATTTATTTAGCAGTTCGCCACCATTTATTTAGCAGTGCTTTGCTATGCTCTACATTGCTTCCTTCATACTCTCAAAAGGGAATGGTAGCAATCGTTTCTATGGCTAAATCTAGGATACCCCGCTGCGTTCGACGATTACTTTTGATCTATTTCTCACGCGTAGGTACCTGCATTTGCGTAAAAGCACGGAGGTGTCATTCGCGAGCGACACGTGGCGACACACGAACTTCTTCATACCTACTTAAAAGCTGCTAGTTTTTTACTATAAATTACACGTAACGTTAATTTTTGCTTGCAAGAAATTTTATTATAGTACTATCTCTGTTTTGTGATACAATGACCTCCGAGTTTGGATTGTGTTGTTATTCCTGATTTTGTTTCAGGTGAGAATGAACTCCCGCCTGAGGTGTTCCCAGCGCGCTATGACATGGGGTACTTCAAGAAACGAGTAAACGGGCTCTCAAAGATCGGCAACGTATAGGTAACGCCTCTGGTGTTGCAGATATCCACGGGCGTTGACTGCTTTCCATCAGGCAGCTTGTCTGCTCGTTTGCCGCTTATAATATAAAAAAAAAAACACTCAGAGAGTGAGATCTCAGTATATTCTCTAATCTGTGGCAAAAGGTAATAAATATAGTTGGCAAACGCGAAGATCCTGATTTCCTCTACAAAATGTAAAGCTTATGAGGATAAGGCTTCCGGAAATCTCGGTTTTTGCAAGATCCGGGCAAAATAATTTCGTAAGGTGTCTAGGTAAGGTTGCGCAGCCTAAGTTTTCCGAACTCGACGACATTTATGCGCCTATTTTGCATGAAAGGTGGTAATCTGAGCTACTCTTATGATGGGTATAAGTGTTACCCGGTTGTTTGTTGTTCTTTTTCTTGAGCTCTGGTATTTTGTAGGCTTGATCCTGGGCACGATGCGTGTCTGCTACCGCCAAGTTCGACTCCCAGTACGTCGCATTAGAGGTGTCTGACCCCGTTTGGAAGTTATCTGAAATTACAAACAAAATTTTCAAACACGGTCGGTAATGTGGTCATTAAGTTTGTGGTTATGTTGGTCAGTCAGCCATCGCAAAGGAATAATTCTCGTTCAAATTAACTGACCTTTTTCTTGAAGCTCTATTGTTGGGCTCTACTTTTACCTACATAACAATAATCTCTAAGCATCAAGCAACTTTATATTTTCTCCATCATATGTTAACATAATTATTATGTTAGTACCTATAATACGTTACCTTTATTAGTGAATTTCTCTTAACTAGATGGATTAAGTGTGTTTTCGAAAATCGGTCATAAATTTGGCTTTGGATGATTAATATTGATAGAAGCGTTGACAGTGATAAAAGGATTATTATACTAAAAAATGCACGTAACAGTAACTTTATAATTAAAATTATTCATCCGAATAGTAGAGCTCATAAACAACAATAAAATTCTTTAAAATATCTCGCGCGTAACATTTGAGCCGCGGAACGGATATTATATTTTACGGCGGTTTGTAAAAATGTTTACAAATCGCCAAATTAAATCAAGAAAGTATGTGCAAATTACCCTTTGACATCTTCGTCTAGAATGCGTGACATAATATACGTAATCGCGGACCAAAAGAATAACGTTAAGGCTTATGAGGAATTTATTTATATTATTAACCTATTTCCTAATTTCCGGTTTAAAATAAGCGCTTAATGACTCATGTGTAAATTTTGCTTTTATTATCAGAGAATCGAAGCGTGCGAGAAGTTTTTAGATAGTAGCATATTTCATCTAACCGACAAATAAAACAATCACGAGGAACAATATAAGTAGAGCAGATAGGCGAACAGATACCGTATCTAATATCGCTTTTGTGTAAACAGCCATTCAACACTCACAACACTATGACGTAACTGGGGAGGAAGCTGGGAGAAGCACCCACACGGCAAAGACGCAAAATCGGTGAAAGCGGGGTTCAAGATGTCACGGCACACCTCGTGTCAGCCTGCTATCGGACATTAATCCTTATCGCCGTTGCACAACATACCTACCTATACATAATAACAAATACGTGCATATATCAACCATAAATCAACTCCTTTGATACTAGTCTACATCAGAGTAGATTAATTGCTGAATTCAAAGCGGTGAATTCATGAATTGTGTGAGGTGTTAATTTGTCTTAAGATTGTATAGGCAGGCGTATGTTTGTCGTGCTGTTGTCACAAATGAATCTTATTTTTAGAATATACCGAAATAGGACATGGTGTCAAAGCATATCTAGTTAGAGTTGAAGTCGTTAGGTATAAATTATGCGTAATGTTTTAAATGCAGAAGTTATTCTGCCAGTCCCGCTTTATGTACAAGATTTCATTTTCAGGTAGTACTAAGTACCAAGCATTTAAAGTCTGTAAGAAAAATAAATTAAAATAAATAAATAGCGACTCATTTATGTCAACACTTAATTAATTATGTTATTCAATAACAAATTAACTCGTGCATTAATTAAAATATTTTCTGCGAGAACACTTTTATATCGTTAGATTTATTATTATTTGTGTTTTTGGCAATAATCGTATTCTATATCCGTGAAGAAAAGAAGAGTCTTACGTTTTGCAATATCCTATAACTATGGGTTCAGTTTTATTATTCACTACTAGCATTTTCCCGCGGCTTCGCCCGCGTTGTTCCCGTTATTGTCCCAAAGGAACTCTTTACCGGGATATAAAGTATCCTTTGTTTCAATCCAGGACTTGGTCTACTTGCATGCCAAATTTCAGCTTGATCCATCCAGTTGTTACCCCGTTATAAGGTAACAAACATCCAAACATCCAAACATCCAAACATCTTCACAAACTTTCGCATTCATAATATTAGTGGGATCATTTACCCGCGGCTTCGCCAGCGTTGTTCCCGTTACTGTCCCAAGGGAACTCTTTACCGCGATACAAATAACCCTATGCTTCAATCCAGGACTTGGTCTACTTGCGTTTTAAATTTCAGCTCAATCCATTCAGTTGTTACCCCGTTATTTAGTAACAAACATCCAAACATCTAAACATCGAAACATCTTCACAAACTTTCGCATTTATAATATTAGTGTGATTGATGTGATTCAGATTCAGAAATTTTAAAAATTGATGTGAATAAAATTACAATGTAGATTCCTGGATAAATCTTAGTAAGATAGGTTTGATCGGTGTAACGAGTATGCATATGCATGCAGTCGATTAGAAACGAGACTACATAACCACTGGATGTTAGCAATTAGGCCAGATGATTATAATTATGCAACATTATTACCTACTACCGCTACGTTTACCCTAAGGAGAGTACTTATTTATCTGTGCAATTATGACTCTCCAGCATATTAAACAGGCGCAATTTTAGACGTACTCGTACTTAAGTAGACTCTGTCCCCATAGGCGCTACTTGACCATTATTATAAGCAACGCATAATGAGGAGATAATAATATCATGTTTTGTCTAGCGGGGCTCAATTAAACTAGGGTATTATGCAAAGTATCTATGCTAAAGCATAAAATTGATTTCGCTCAAAATGCCTCTACGTGAGTGGAAGGAAATTTAGGTAACAGAGGTTTCCATTGTCGTCGGATGATAATAAGAATTACCATTGAAATATCGAAACGCTTAAATGACCAAGCTTTTGATGTGCTAATATGGCGGAAATCATATTCATATTTAACAATAACTCAATAATGAGACTTCAATATGAGCAAACAAACTTTACCGACGTGCTAATTGACAATAGGCTATAAACGTATTCATAAAAGCACTTAAACCGTAAAAGCGATCTTTAGGCGATAGTTATGTCATAATAAATTGTATGCAGTCATTTTAAAAGGATACAAAGGAAAGTCGCATCAAGGGTCACCGAGGGCACGCGGAGTAACGAAGCTGTCTTCGCGTCAGGCATTTTTCTTTTGCAAATTAGTTCTGGTGAAAGGGCAACTTTCTATATGAACAATTGCATTAATTTAACTGCATTACAGTATACGGCGACTCAGCTGTCGGATGTCCACGAGCCCACACGGAATTAAATGTATCCTTTGCGTGCGAACCGAGAAAGTTGCGTGAATTTATTATGAGACCAGAAGCTTAATGTGGATGCTCTTAATTTTATGTTTATAATTTTATTACAGTGGTATAGTGCTTAATTAATTATTAATATATACTTTGCTAACATCCTCTTAACAAATTTTTATCTTGCCTGCTTCTCATATTTACAAACGACTTGAAACCGCAACATGTGCACCGGTTTTGGAGTAAGTTTAGAATCTGATAAAATTAAATGGATTAATGTCGTATTAAAGCTTCTAGTTTCAGATTGTATCAAGAAATAGAACATAAATCACATTCACTCTTCCTTTCAAATCCATTTACGTTGATCGCATTGTAACTCAATTCCTGGAACTTTCAAGCTGGCCAGGCAAACCACGCAGACACCTTACGATCGTTATATTGGTTACATAAAATCGGCGCATCGTGCCGAGATGTTACAGCCGCCGACAGCCCGTGGTTTGCCCCGACGACCAAAATTATAGCTATTAGACAGATATGGGTTTATGCTATAAGTAAATGAGTAATTTTGGCCGATTATTCTGACAGCGCACGCAACTATCTTAAATTACCTACTAAACAAGAACTCTATTTGAAGTTGTGTGAAGGTACCAGTGGCGTGGCGTAAAAGATATCCTTGGGCAAGCCGGAACAGATTTGGCGTACATTTTCCCTAAGAGTAGTAGAATAATTTGGTCAAATGCCTGATATTAGGCAAGCCGGTAGGAATCGAGTTCTTTAGACGCCACGCCACTGAAAGGTATCTAATCTACCTACTGTAATATCAAATGAATGATCTAAATATGGAATTGGTTTAGATTTAGGGACATCAAGCTAAATAATCGGTAAAGGACGGTTTATCATTCGACTTCTTGTGGAGCGTAGTTCACAAGAAGTAATGATAAACCGTCTCACCAGGCATGAGAAAGTAATTTTTGTTCCTTTTTGTTCAAATGAAATCATGTATAGCTAATTTAATTTAATAAAAATATATAATAGCAGATAAAAATTACGAGTAGGTACAATGTAAAGATAATAATCAGGACTATGCCAGCTCTAGCTAAGCTAATGTACTAGTTACAAGGCTGTCTTGGTGTAAATAGTACGATGAACTACGACTCAACAGGCATGAGGAAATAGATAAAGATGGTGACGCACTGAAGTGGTACCAGCTTATCGTCGCCCGCGCCGGCGCCCAGCAGCACGCAGTACAGGTAAAATAAACCACCACTCACCAGGTATAAGGAAGTAGGCGGAGACGGCGAGCGTGACGCATACGACGATGAGCGCGACCGGCCAGCGCATGCCAGCTTGCCGTCGCCCGCGCCGGCGCCCATAGTGGCACGCAGTATAGTCATGGTAGAATAGTAAAATAAAACAGTACTCACCAGGCATGAGGAAGTAGACGAAGATGGCGAGCGCGACGCACACGACGATGAGCGCGACCGGCCACCGCATGACGCGCAGCAGTCGCGCCAGCTTGCCGTCGCCCGCGCCGGTGCCCAGCGGCACGCGGTACAGGCTGTCGGGGTGCGAGCCCTGGAACAACACGAGTAAACTAGAAAATCTGTTCATAGAGCTCCCACATTACTAAGAGACACCCTTCAGATAACGAACTGTAATAGGCTAGACGACTAAAAAAACTGTTTAGTTCGTCACGTCAGTTAGATTATTTAAAAACATTGCACCTACACGTATTTTTTTCTATTGTTTGATAAACGAAAAATGTGTTGAATACGAAAGATATACAAAGCAGAGACATCTATGAGTACTATATATTCCGAGTTCGGAAACTAGAATTCACAGCTCGTGGGACTCCCAAGTTCTAACGCAACCAGAAGTGAAAACGCTAAATTCTCCCTCAAGTGGTCAACCGGAGTATTTTACTGCAACGCAGTGTGTAATCATAATGTCGCCATTCGACGGCGTGTATGCAGTAAATTAGTATGACGTATGCAAGTTGTTGTAATAACGCGGAAGGCATTTTGGCCAAGACACCCTCGGCTAATCACATGTGCCCTAGTACAGGTCCAGATTTCATATCATAATTTTATTTAGTACCAATCGCACTCGAGCGACTACGAGTAAGTGCGCTATTAAATTATATCGAAGGAAAATTAATGAGGCTTGTCGAACCGGGTATTAACTATTAACCTTTCGTTACTGATATAATCGCTTGAGAGGTATTCCCATAGGTACATTAAATTCGGCACATTTCATGACGTGCGTACTCTTGTAGGATTTTTTGTTCATTAATCAAATAAATAATGACGAAATAGCACAGATATTAATAATTACTTGCGGTTGCATCGCGGTAAACCGAGCAAACAAAGTTCATCATGAGCTTTCCGGAGATTGGTGAAAGGCTCCAAATAATAAACGTAATAGTAGAACGTCACAATGAATTGAAGTTATGTCTTACCTTAGAGTGGTACTTCTTCACCTCTCTCGGTTTGTTGAAGTACTTGTCAAGTTTGTTATCGTAGCCGTTGATTATGTCGCTGACCGCGGGGCTGGGCGGCGAGCGGCGAGCCGCGAGCGACTCGCCGTGCTCCGATATGGTGGGCAAGTTGCCAGTAGGCGACGAGCAGCTGCTACTGGACCTGGAATACGCGTAGTTCACCGACCCGTCCGTCGGGTTCTTCGGCTTCTTCTTGAACGCATACCGCCTCGGGGTCACATCCGTCGTCTTCAAATCGTAGGTCTCGAACGTGTCGGTGACTTGGTGCTCCTCCACGTCCGTATTCGGTACATATCGAAGGATTCTCGGCTCTTTACTTTTTTTCTCGTACTTAACAGAGTCGGTCTCGTTGTCGAGCTGCGCCAGGCTCAACTGCAGCTCGTTGGCGGTCCTGTGCGCCTTGCGCCGGGTCTTGCGCTCTGCAGTCCGCGTCTGCACGTGGTCCTCTACTATCTCGGACTCCGAGGACGGTTTGTCCCCGTACATTATGTAATGCCCGTTAACCATCTTTGGAAGAATATTTCGTTGTTCAGTTTGTCGTTATGCAGTTACGTGCGTTTATTTATCGTTATGGGCGGACATTTCGGTGTGATATTTGGGTTCATCACTGCTTTGCCGTTCGGTTAAGGCACTTGATATTGTGAAACCATGAGGTAAGTGATGCGTCGTGGGCTGCTTAAACTGTACTAGTCCATTCGAAATGTTTGCTGAATGAATGACCGTATGAAAAATGCAGATTGTTTGTGTGTTGTCATACAGTGTTTGTCATTCAAACTGATGTAATCGGATTCCTTCAGTTGAACTCGAAAAATTGATGGTATACAATTAGTAATTTATAAACAAAAACATTCCATCTCCAAAACATCGCTGTAGTATAAATATTTATGAATGATTTGAGCTACTGAGCAAGCATCGTCGTTATATTCAACCAACAACCTACTAGATTTTTTTTGCGAAGTCAATCTCATTGAATTATTATATAATCAAATTATCAGCGATAGCATGAACTTTACGTCTGACTAGAATGTCCCCACATGCCCATAACTGACATAATGAGGTACCTATATTAACTGCCGTCAAAAGCTCTATGAAAATAAACAATAACAAGTAGATTAGACATAATCAAACAGTAAGTGGAACATTCACAACGTTGTAAAACGTAGGCGATAGATAACATTCGGAGCGTTATGTCGGCCATTATTGTCGGGCGTTTCCCGCGCTTTTTGCCGACGCGGGAACGTTCTCAGGCGCGTGGCGACAATGGCGGGACAACGAGAGTGATTTGCTGGGATTGTGCAACGCTGGATTTTATGCAACTTTACCGTGGTGCCGTTAATGCAACAGATGCACTGATTACTTGGGCCACTTGGTGCTAAATGTTTCCTGAGATGCGATTCTCAGAGAATCTAGGAACTCATCACCACACGCACTCGCAATAACAGCTTACAAGTTTCTTGTCAGCTTTATCGAAACTCTTGTATTATACTGACATTAGGGGTCTTGAATGAGATTTAATATCAATCTCTCTTGAAAAGGATTATGCCCCAGTGTAGGTACAAATCAGCTACACAATAAAGGTGTCAGCCAGCCATATATGTATACATGTTTGTATAGCAGGGAGCACATTACGTCTCTTTTTGTTCGACTGTACATTGGCTGTAAACTGTTATGACCTAATTACAAGTTTTCCGATTGCAAATCTGAATATGTATCTGTCGTCAAGTTGCGGAAAACCAGCCTGCGGAAACCTATAACCATAACTATCACCTCTAATCTTAATATTCTCCAAGTTATTATAAAATTCTAGTAAATGTGAATATGAATATGAAATGCATGCGCAACTTCGATGCATTTCGTGCGATGAATATTTATGCGCGGTCTCTTTATAAACTGGCATACATATCTTGAAGAATATGCGACAAATTATGATATTATGTAGCTGGATTGATGAAATTTAAATCAAGAAATAAAACACTTTCGCTTGATTGAACCTGGGGTCGCCCAAGCAACCTCCTAACATAATTATTATTCCGGATATTGTGCTGCGTCTCTGCAATAATTGATTATTAGTTATTAAGACATTATGTTCGTATTACTTTAATGCGATTTTGATTGTTTTATGTGCCTAAAGACTTTATAAGAACTTTACATGTACACATTTAGCCATTAAACCACCGCAATAAATTACTACAAGTGGAAGGAAACCAAATTTAACCAATTATTGAGCCGGATAAACCTTCTTGGTACCAACCGAAATAATACACAAATAACTATTTTACTAACAATATAATTGCATCTCAGGAGGACTTCAGTTGCAATCATATTGTTACATTTGACGAAAAAAGGATTCTTGTAAATACAAGTCACGACGCTCACTAGGTCAATTTGAGGCTTGAATTACCCATTTGCACTCCAATTGCACTCTGTTGTGAAACGAATCCTCTGCTCTATTCAAAATAACGCTACAGACTTTGAGACTGTCGTTAATCACAGATTTTCGCTCACAATCTAATTTGACTACCGTTGCTCAGTGACTATAAAATAAAGATGTTTTAAATCTATAGAGATACCATCGATATTAAAGTTATGTTTTCCATTCCTAATGGCTTACTTCGACGGCTGATGCAATACAAATGTTCTCAGGAGCATTATAGAACGCATAAACTTCTATGGTAGCTGATGGACTCCATGACTCAACCTTTTTGCTGTTGCAATATAATCGGTTCATCGTAGTAGCGCACGCAGGAAGTATTACGGGCGCTTCTATTTTTTTTTAATAATTATCTTTATGACCCTTAAACCAATTGCTCTATTTCGTCACCAGACTCTCATTGTCATGTTTCAAATTGCAGAGCTTGTTCCCACTAATACGTATAATCTCAATGAAAATAACTCAGAATTAATGGTAATGAATTAAAGAGTACAATGGCAAGAATTCCCTAATCGCTAGTCGGTAGGTACGCATTATTGTATCATCGTAATAACAAACCTAGTCCTTGATCTATGTGTAGGCAGGTATTTCGTAAGTCATTATTAGGCATACAACAATGCTGTGTGCCTCGAACCCCGACATTAAAGTTCCTCGGATCGTCCCTAGTTGCTATTTTATCTTTTGGCATTTGAACATTGGAACGTTACCTTGGGCCTTCGAATTCATTTATTATTTTGAGTTCAAAGTCAAATATACGCCGGTACAAGTGCCTTCACACTTGTTGCGGGTAATTACGGTATTTCAATATAATAGCTGCCTATTACAAATAATCATGAAATATGCAAATTATGTGTTAAAACATTGTTTAGTCTTCGTGAGTGTAATCGTATTTCTAATGTGTGGTTCAATAGTATACCTACCTATAATATATTTTTTCTACTCCTGTACTGTTATCTGTCTTTTACTTGGTCACGAACACTAATATAAGAACATACATAATATGAGTTCAGAGAAGTCTATACTCTATTCCCCATAACAGCACTAGTGTCGTTATAGCCACTTTACGTTATTGCTAGCAACCACAGACTTCTAAATCTAGGTTAAACTTAGGTCAAGGATTAAGCGCTCAATTTTAACTTTACGGTAAAAATGCACAACTACCAACTTAACAAACAATTAAAATCCTACGGCTTTTAAGAAAAACGAAACTTTCTGAACTAAATTCATTGATGCCAACATAAAAACAAAAGTATTTTTAATATATTCACTGCGTGTCAACTTCATTTAAAAAATAAAAAGTTTACCATAGACACATACTGACAGTCATACGTCATATTTGCCTTCTTTGCAGGTTATGCCTTGTTTGTATTTTATATTTTAAAACCTGTCGTAGAAAAAGTATTGTATGCAACGTTGTATAATTAAGTCAAAAAACGCTCATTGCGTCTCTATTTGCGATACTCGCCGCATTCGCGGCTCGTATCGCAACTCACGCAATTCGCATTTTTTGAACCTTCTTATACAACTGTTGCATAAAATACTATATGCCACACCTGGCCATAAAGTGGCTTTTTCCGCACGCTGCGCGTACGGAAAAAGCCGCTTTCTGGCCAAGTGTCGACATAAAATGATGAACACAACACACAACACGGGAGGTAATAAAGAAAGCCCTCGATCGCATATTTATGTCCCTCGCTTGCAGCTAGGGCCGCAAACTTCTGCGATCTCGGCGTTTCTTTGTATTACCACCTTAGTTGTGTAATGTACTATTTGTTGTTTTTTAAGTATAGTAATACTCAATGAGTTGTATGTAACAAATAAAAAAAAAATAAATGACAGTTGTCAATTGAGAATCAACGTGTTTGAATAGGTTATGGGCTATATCGCGCTCTTTTTCCAGTAATTTTTATAGTAAAAAGTAAATTACAGTTGGAAATAATGGCTAACAACTATATTCAGAGTGTTCCGAAGCTAAAAGGACGAACCAATTATGATGAGTGGAGTTTTGCTGTGCAGAATCTGTTAGTGCTCGAAGGCATGAGTCACTATATTCAACCGGGCGCAACGGGCGACAGAAAGCCGGCGGACGACGCTAAGACAAAGGCAAAGCTAATCTTAACAATGGATCCCGCATTATATGTACACATCAAAGAAACTAGTGATTGTGCAGACCTATGGGCAAAGTTAAAGAATATGTTCGACGATTCGGGGTTCTCCAGAAAAATAACCCTGTTGCGACATTTAATCTCCATACGTCAAGAAAACTGTGAATCCATGACTATGTATGTTACGCAGCTGATAGAAACAGCGCAAAGATTAAAAGGCACGGGATTCGCTATTACGGACGAGTGGATCGGATCATTGCTGTTAGCGGGTTTGTCTGAAAAATTTGCTCCAATGATTATGGCTATCGAACATTCTGGGATTCAAATAACCACAGATGCAATTAAAGCGAAGTTGATGGATATGGAAATCACTTCTGACACCGATTCGAGCGGCGCTGCATTTGCTGTGAAAAAACCGCAACATCAAAAGTTTGGTCGGAACATCACTAGTTCAAGCAAACATGGCGGCACGTCATCGAAGTCTATGGCAGGAGATAAAGTGATAACCTGTTTCAAATGTAAACAAACTGGCCACTATCGAAGTCAGTGTCCATTGTTACAAAAAATGAAGCAATCTAATGCTTTCAGTGTGGTTTTTTTGAACGGGGAATATAGTAAACACGATTGGTTTATTGATTCCGGCGCGAGTAATCATATAACGGCGAAAAAAGAATGGATAAACAACGAAAATCTTTCGCCGAGTTTATCGGAGATTACAGTTGCAAATGATACGAAAGTAGCTGTTGTATGCTCTGGAGATGTGCAAATAACGACGGATTGTGACTATAACATCACGGTTAAAGATGTGTTGTGCGTGCCAAGCCTAACAACAAATTTATTATCAGTAAGTCAACTAATCAAAAACGGAAATAATGTTGTGTTTCAGGCTAATGAATGTTACATTCGTAACAAAAATAATGAGCTAGTGGCAACTGCAGTATTGATCAACGGTGTATACAAGTTAAAAACAAAGGCTGCAAATTGCATGTTGGTGGCACCTGCAGTAGCAAGCGCGGAACTTTGGCACAAAAGATTAGCACATATTAACAGTCGCGATTTGGAAAAAATGAAGAATGGAATTGTGGATGGCGTGTCGTATCCTGCTTCCAGCAACATGATGAAGGATAATTGTGTGACCTGTTGTGAAGGCAAACAAACACGGTTACCATTTTCACATGTGGGCAACAGGAGCACCGAAATACTACAGTTAATTCATGCCGATGTATGTGGAAGAATGGAGACGAAATCCATAGGAGGTGCACGGTATTTTCTTCTTTTTGTAGACGATTATAGTCGCATGACATTCGTATACTTTCTCACACATAAAAATCAGGTATTTAAGCAGTTTAAAGATTTTAAAGCAATGGTGGAGAACCAGACAAATAAAAAAATTAAAGTACTTCGCACAGACAACGGTGGCGAGTTCTGTAGTGGTGAAATGGAGAACTACTTGACACAAGAAGGAATAATACACCAGAAAACTACAGCTTACACACCAGAACAGAACGGAGTTGTGGAGCGGGCAAATCGGACAGTTGTCGAAAAGGCAAAATGTTTACTTTTCGAAGCCAAACTGGAAACGAAATTTTGGGCTGAAGCGACCTATTGGTCTGTGTATCTAAAAAATAGATCTGTTTCATCAAGTCTGGAAAATATGACTCCTTATGAAGCGTGGTATGGGAAGAAACCTGACTTGAGTCATATACGCCTGTTTGGAAGCTTGGTAATGGTACACATTCCAAAAGAAAGAAGGTCAAAATGGGACAAGAAGGCTGAACAATTTATTCTTGTTGGATACTCCGAAAATGTTAAAGGATACCGTGTATACGATCCGAGAAAAAATGATATCTCAATCAAGCGAGATGTTATTATTATGGAAGGAAAGACTAGCACAAAAAATACAGCAAGTGACAGTGCAATCTGGGTTCAGGAAGAAAATGTAACTGAAAATGATCAAGAAGTGCTTGCCGCTGAACATGTGTCTGAAGAAATGAGTAATGAGACTCGAGATTCAGTGGGGGAGGATTCGGAGAATGAATCTCTCGACAGTTCAAACACTAGCACATCATTGTACACAGATGCAGACACAAATCTAGATAGTGAATCTAGTGATGTCACCTTAGTAGACCACAACTCTCCTGTACAGATAAATGTTGCGAGTAAAAGAGTGAGGAAAGTTCCAGAACGATATGGATTCAGTAATATGTGCATATCCAGTGGTCTGCAGGAAGCTGAGCAGATTGATTTCTCAGAGGCACTGAGCGGGTCAGAAGCTGAACAATGGAAGCAGGCCATACAAGAGGAGCTCCAGTCATTTGAGTCAAATCATGCGTGGGAGCTTGTCGATGCTCCAAGTGATGTGTCTATAGTGCAGTGCAAGTGGGTGTTGAATAAAAAATTAGACATAAATGATAGACTGAGATATCGTGCTAGGTTAGTAGCAAAAGGTTATACACAGCGTCGTGGTATTGATTATGTTAATACTTTCTCTCCTGTTGTGAAACATTCCACACTGAGATTACTATTTGCTTTGAGTGTAGAATATTCTATGCATATAACGCACTGGGATGCGATTACTGCCTTTCTAAATGAACATTTACAGGAGGAGATTTACATGTCAATCCCTGAAGGTTTTGTAAACCACACTAATGGCCAAGTTTTAAAGCTAAAAAGAGCAATTTATGGTTTAAAACAATCATCATTAGTCTGGTATGAAAAAGTAAAGGATTGTTTATGCAATCTTGGTTTTATAAATAGCAAATATGAACCATGTTTATTCACAAAAATCACAAACAATGTTAAAATGATTATTGGTATTTATGTTGATGATTTTTTGATTTTCTCTACCTGTGATAAAGAGACGGACAGATTGAAATGTTTATTGAGCTCTGTTAGGCGTTATTTGGGCATGAGAATCAATGTAAATAAAGAGCGAAATATAATAACAGTTGATCAGCAGCAGTACATTGAGCAATTATTATCCCAATTTGAAATGTCTGATTGTAAACCTGTTGATACTCCCATAGAATGTAAATTGAACATTGAGAGATCCGAAAAATGTATAACAGACATACCTTATCAAAGACTAATAGGAAGTCTTATGTACTTGGCTGTCCTGACCAGGCCGGATATAGCATACTCGGTTAGTTACCTTAGCCAGTTCAATAATTGTTATAGTATAAACCACTATAATTATGCAAAAAGAGTTTTAAAATATTTACAAAAAACTAAGAATTACTGTTTAAAGTATAGTAAGAGCAAGGGGTTAGAATTGCAAGGTTTCGCTGATGCTGATTGGGCGAGTGATAACCTTGACAGGAAGTCTTACACTGGCTATTGTTTTACCATGTGTGGGTCAGTGATCTCATGGCAGAGTAGGAAACAAAAAACGGTCTCCCTATCAAGCACAGAGGCAGAATACATTGCACTCTCTGAGGCTGCTAGGGAAACAGTTTACTTGAGAAACTTGTTGTATGAAACTACTGGCAAATCATGTGTTATCATGTTACATTGTGACAATCAAAGTGCTTTAAAGTTAGCGACAAGTCATCAGTCACATTGCAGATCTAAACATATAGATGTAAGGCATCATTACCTTAGAGAAGCTATTAAAAATAAAATAATTGAAATTAAATATATCCCAACTGATGACATGCCAGCTGATTTGTTAACAAAGGGTCTTTTGCCAATCAAACATAATAAATTTATGAGTATGATGGGTCTTGTTTCCAAAACCTTTTTTTAATGTATAAACTATTAATTAGTAAATAATTACTGGTCTTAACCAAACCATTAAAGGGTTAATATTTTTAGAGTTAATTTGTTAAGTGGGGGTGTTGTTTTTTAAGTATAGTAATACTCAATGAGTTGTATGTAACAAATTAAAAAAAAAAAATATTAACCCTTTAATACCCTTTAATACCCTTTTCTACTCCTGTACTTTTATCTGTCTTTTACTTGGTCACGAACACTAATATAAGAACATACATAATATGAGTTCAGAGAAGTCTACTCTGTTCCCCATAACAGCACTAGTGTCGTTATAGTCGCAAAACGATACTGCTAGCAGTCACAGACTTCTAAATCTAGGTTAAACTTAGGTCAAGGATTAAGCGCTCAATTTTAACTTTACGATAAAAATGCACAACTACCAACTTAACAAACAATTAATTCCTACGGTTTTTAAGAAAAACAAAACTTTCCGAACTAAATTCATTGATGCCAACATAAAAAAAAGTATTTTTAAGATAGTCACTGCGAGTCACAAGCGAGTATATTTCAAATTAAAAAAAAAGTTTACCATAGACACATACTGCCAGTCATACGTCATAGTTGCCTTGTTTGCAGGTTATGCTTAATTTTGTATTTTATATTTTAAAACCTAGTCGTAAAAAAGTAGTGTATTCAACGTTGTATAATTAAGTTCAAAAACGCTCATTGCGTCTCTATTTGCGATACTCGCCGTTGTCGCGGCTCGTATCGCAACTCACGCAATCCGCATTTTTTGAGCCTACTTATACAAATGTTGCATAAAATACTATTTACCATGTGTGATGTTCCACAAAAGTTTAAATATTAAAATTAAAATATTAAATTTGACTTAACTGTTACACCTTTAAAAAGCTTAATTAAGTTGATTATTTTTTTGTACTTGAGTAAAGTACGTAAAAAGTGTCCGTCAAGATAGCGTACACCGTAAAGATATTCAGAATCGGATGCAGCCAATAAATAGTACCCAAATAGTACCGACGAAATACCTAGGTGAAAAAAATACTTACTACCCTTAAACTTTTCGAAATATCGATACCTTTAGACTCAAAGGGCGTAAACTCCGTAGGTTCTAATGGCGTTTACGCCCTTTGAGTCTAAAGGTATCGATATAAGGCCTGCTCACGGTGTACACTACCGGGCGTCAAGCTGGCGTACACCATTTGTATCTCTGGGACGGCTTTGTTTTTGGAAACGCTTTATATCTCAAAAAATAGTACCCAAATATTACCCTAGGGCCCTACAATTTCATTTCTCTAGCTATCGTAGAAGCCGAGATATAGTGAGCTCTTTCTATAAGAAAAAGGGTACGCCGGCTCGACGGTGTGAAATTTTGTACACCGTTAAGTCATGGAATATCTCGGCTTCTACGACTTAAATTAAGCACTATAAGTTTATATGTAAGCTACCATAAGTGGAAGAGCGGTGTCTCTTAATACAGGTATCTCATATACTTAAAAAGAGGCACCAGTCCAGTAATGTTAAAATAATCTAAGTTACTGAATAAATCATTTTTAATTTTTTTCATTTTCATAGTTAAATTTAACACTGATGTGCCTATAATATTCTTATTTCCTTGGTTGTAAGTTCTCCTTTATGTCAGCTTTACAAGTTTTTTTAAAGTTTTGCACCGATACTGCCGATCACTGCTCATAAGTAACACACTTTTGCCCGGGACAGTGGCATAGCGGTCTGGCTGGGTACAGTAACGCCGTCACATGCCAGCGCCGGCGCCGCCCGCTCATTACCGACTTACTCACACAATAATAACCACACGCGAATCACAGCCACTGTTTATTTGTGTTAATCTTGCAAACTGCATAATGCACATATCTCCATTTGGGGTGCCTGTCGTTTTGTCGATAAACGTTTCATCGAATGTTCCATTTAGTTGACACTTTTTACCGACTTTCAAAAGAAGGCCGGGTTTCAGTTCGTCTTTTAATTACTTATTTATTTTAATTTTATGGTTCCGTACCTCAAATGGAAAAACGGAATCCTGAGTATAATATATGGTTTTATTCGCTCACCGAGGGTTCCGTACAAATTTGTAGGTACATATATTAATAAAGGACCCTATAAATTTTGATTCCCTTAGTAAAGTCTATTTTTTTAAAGATTTTATGAAAAATGTATAGTTTTTCAGATTTTTCCCTATACTTATAGTATAAGACGGTATTACTCGCCAAAGGAGATTGCCGACGCGTCTATGGGGCCTCGTACCAAATCAAAAGTCATTGTGTCAACACGAAACCGACTGTATCTTAAAGAACAAGAAACTGCCTTTCCTAATCACTAAATCCCATTAAAATCGTATTCGGGGATCCATAGGAAATTGAGATTGATTTCCAGATTTCGAAGTGAGTTTTTGCGTAGCAAATCGTCAAAGTATTTGTCAACCGGCCAAATACAAAATCACCTAATAACTTTAATTCCTGACGTTGACGAGACTTCACTTAACTTAGTCGTATGACATGCCATTTTGGATACCTGTTTTAGGTATTTTATTGTGCCTATTCAGATTGTTAAAATATTATTATAAAAAAAGTTATTTGAAACTATTTTGATACATCGTGAGATAAAAAATATTGTAACATTACATTTACGCTCAATGTCTCGTATAGTGAAGTATCAGCGAAATATCACTAGTTATTTGTACCAAATAAAGAATTTAAAATGATTTACGACCTTCGACACAAAATTGTGAAAAGACGTGTCTTATAAAGTACCTTATATTTAAACTTAGAATAAGACAGAATGTCAAGCTGTCAATTTTCGTGCTAAGATCAAGAAAACTACATACATAATTAATTGTATTAAGACGTATCTATGACGTTAGCTTTGTCTTTTACACTCATGTGAGAAGTAGTCTTAAGAAAGAACGAGACAAACATGTTACTTTCCTGGGTATAGGACAGCTGGATGCAGTTCGTATAAGAAAGAACCGCGGAGTTTTATGGAATTAAAATTTTTGTATACATTTGTGTAGACGGTGGTGCCACTGTCATAGGCCTTTTAGATTTTGACCGATTTTGTCTGTCAAATACAGTTTTAAGGAAATCATACATTTTTCATGGTGGCGGCGGAAATCGTACAACACATTCTTTTTTAATTGATCTCAGATTTCCCATTTTAAATTCAGTAATAAAAAAATCCCAATGGTTAAAAAAATAAAACTAAGTTTTTGGTATCGTTTTGGTTGTGACACAATTTAATGACGATATTGGTACCAAAAGTCGGCAATCTCCTTTCAGAGTCATAGGTAATCTAGGTCAAAGGAAAGTACCCTATGAATTTTGGTTTCCTTGACCGAGACTTGAGTATAATTATGGTTTAAATTTCATCTCGATACGTCCACGCGTTCCCGAGATAAAGGGTCTTGACAGACGGACAGACGGACAACAAAGTGGTCTTATAAGGGTTCCGTTTTTTCCTTTTGCGGTACGGAACCCTAAAAAGGGGTTTGCGTTTGCCCAGTAGTCTCACTTAATGGAAAGTGGAGACAAGTTCTACGATGGAGCACGCTTACCCAGAAGATGTGTAATTTGTGACAGCTAAATCAGCTAAATCCTGCAATAATTCGTACCTACCTAATGTTTGAGTTTTATCTAGAAATGTTGATTAACAATGTACAATAGCTATTGAAGTGTTGTTTTCGTATATTCTGCAATTGTTTATATTGATAGCTAATAGCAAACAACAACATTTTCATTCATTTATTTATTTAAAGTAGGTAGGTACCATTTGACTTAAGTCCAAGAGTACGGCCCTGTTAGGGTATTGCAATTACAAATATAACTCACGATTAATACGAGGTATGGCACACATAACTTAAAATTAAAAACTACTAGCGACCGCCCCGGCTTCGCACCGTGTTTCTCTATTATATTATGCATGTATTATACATATAATCCTTCCTCTTCAATCACTCTATCTCAAAGACTACTATTGTATACTTGGGTATAGACTGGCAACTCAGCCGATTTCAAGGCAACCTACATGTGCAGCCATCTATCCCGTGTGAACGGTACTAAAATACGTATATATATATATGTACATACATATGTATATATATATATACATATCTATAGTTATATACGTACCTATATAGATATATATAGGAAGGTAATTGTAATTTATCGTATTTGAAGGGTCCACTGCAATAAAGATGAATGTTCAAAATTATTGTAATTCCCAGTAAATACGCTATTCGAACACATGACGCGAATCACGTATTTACTTAAAATTTATTAATTTTGAACATTCTTCATTATTGCAGTGGACCCTTCAATTTTGTCAGATGGTCAGTAAAACGTATACTTGATGCCGAAATCATTAATTGTTCGGCAGTAAGTAAGTTTTACATGGCATCTGACGATATGTGTACATATGGGCAGTTACGCATAGATGCAAAAATAAACCACAAGATTTCATTTTCTAGTTTTATATTTTTGGAAGTGCTCAAAGGCAAATTTGAAAATTTTTAAATCGTCCATTAGCTGTGTTTACGACATAAGACTGTTAATGAGTTTGCACCAATTTTGTATAAAAATTCGGACAGTTTTTTTTAAACAAAATACGCTTTCAGTCTTTCTTTGTGTGTTTCACAAGTCAAATCTCACTTATCACAATAAATAACACGAGTCTTTTATCTGAAACCAAAAAGCGCAACACAAAGAGTCTTATCTCACGAGTCTGCTCACAATAACGAGATTCAAATTATAAACGGAGGAGGTTACGCTCAACTCGACGTTAAAATAATATTGAGATCCCCGATTGAAACAAATAGGAACTTTATGAAATTTAACCGATGCCGACAACAAATATATAAACAAACTTTAAAAGAGAAAAAACCAAAACAGTTTTACAACTGACATGTGTACTGTGTTGCCATAACATTTGAAGTCGTACTACCATTCTAATCTACTTCATCTTTATTTTAGGTTGAGAATTGTCAAAAGGTGGAAATTATGACGTACAAATAATTCAATAAACGTGTTAATTCAAAAATAGTAATAATAATGAAATAATTTGTAAAAGATTTTTATTATGTATGATGACAATGGTAGTTTCGTCCTGTATGCTGGCAAGAAAAGTCTTAATTATCTAGATTGGCTGCGATCAAGATATATTATGTTACTATAAGTATATTTAATAAATTTACATTATTATTATTCCTTATTTATATTGTTTATATTTTTGACGTTTTTACTTATTTCCTTGAATTAATTTTTGATTTTGAACTTTTGATTGTGATCATGACTTTAGAAACAAAAAGTAGTTAGAGGTTTCGTTCACAAGGGATAGATGGCAGATGTGTTTAGCGGTCCTGTTTCAATATACTAAGAGAACATAGCATGCTCTATCTATTAAAAAAAACCGCATCAAAAATCCGTTGCGTAGTTTTAAAGATTTAAGCATACATAGGGACATAGGGACAGAGAAAGCGACTTTGTTTTATACTATGTATGTAGTGATCTAGGTATGTACCTACAAAGTTACTCAAGATCATATTAACTCATCGCTAAAGAATTATTCATTAGAATAATATGCTGTCCTAATTAAAATTGTTTAGAGTTTTTTTATAAATACTTTGTCCTTGGTTTCGCTTTTAATATATGTAGGTATCCGGTATTTTATTGTATATGTTGATGGATCGGTAGTAATAGAGCCAAGTAAGATCTTTAACTTCAATTTAAGTCATCTACTTTGTGTATCGTCATTCGTCATAGGTACAGAACTTGGCATTCAATTAGATCTCAAATCTTTTTTCGGCGAAATCGACAGCCACGACATTGTTAATATTGAACTTGGCTCCCATTTTCACATTTATTGGTGGGATTAGTGACATACACAACCCATCTTAATTAGCTTACATTAAGTATACACTAATATCATATCTTAGGCAATTACTTATTCGGTTATTAAGTACCATACGTACATTATAAAGAAGCTGCAATTGCCAAGCAATTTGCTAATTGCTATTCAGGAATTATTGGAGCATTGAACTGTGACATGGCTATTAGCATTCCGTTAGCAACGCTATACCACTCACAGCAGGTCGTAAGTGCTGTATAATTCGCACTAAAATTATATATTTTTGTATTAGGAATGCAGAATGGCTGGACAGTGCAATTGAAGGAGAAACGCTGCGCGCGCGCGACACGTTGCGTTCATTAACAGGCGATTAGCGGTCAATACGATTACGTGTGACGGTCAGGCGCAGCGATATGTTTCTTTGTAACGGCTTAGTTAATTAGATGGATTAAAGGACATTCACCTCGATGATCATGAAACTAGTCTAAATATATAGCTGTGCAATAGCAATAACATCAACCGAAAGACGTCCAATAGCTGGACGTATATATATATATATTAAAGCCAGGCTAACTTGCGACCCATATTGGGCGTTGCAATGTTCGGACCAGGTGGTCGGCCGTGGCGTTCCCTGGGGGGTCGAACCAGGTCGCTTGTCCCGGTCCACCTTGATATGGTCGGACTAGGTGGGGGCCTGAACGCCTGGGGTCGAACCAGGACGTTTGGTCAGGGCCGCCTTGAATTTTCGTTGATTGCTCAAAGTGAGCAGTGGACCAGCGGGAAGGATGAAGCGGATCAAACAACCTGTCCTTATGCGAGTGTGTGTATCGAACGAATAGACATGCCATAATCTCCTCGCTTAGCATTCGGATTGGCAATCGCAGTTAAATGATGCAGGCGGCGGAAGATAACATAGGCGGTTTGAAATCATAATTTCATCGAAATTTAAACTTAAAGTATGTGTGAACGTAGCTGGTAGCCTCAAAAGTAGTTGGGCATTTAGTACTACGCTTCGGTACTAAGTAGTCCTACTACTTTTGAGCCTGACAGTAAGTACTATTAAACAACGTAACTATTCTCCTAGTTCCTAACGAAGGCTCATATTTGACTGAAATGCCATACCCAATGCAAATCTTTAAAGATTTTTGTTTAGGTAAGGATTATACAGTATCCTGTTAACTTCATCCCGACGCACTGTTTTCATAAAATAGCGTTTGTATAAATATTTGCTACGACTGGCAAGTTTCTAGGAGAACATTAAGTAGTTAACAGTGTTGACGGTACATTTCCGCCGGAAGATCTTTGACGGCTAAACGCCTACTGTCCGCCCTCTGCCCATCTCGGGGCAGATGTCAAGCGCGAAGTCATTATTCACGAGATAAACAACCGACAAACGCAGATTACCCACGTGAAACCATTGAGTAATACCAAGACAGTAACAGTACTCATTGTCCCAAAACATTTCTACTTAAAAGCACATTTTGCGATAATCTCATCGTATTTGGCAAATTTCATAACACTTAGTCAGTCCTCGAAAGTACTTTGTCGCAGTAAAGCAACGATACTACGACAGTGGAGTGCGTAAAGTTAATAAAATTGACAAGGTTCTAAATTCACCAGCTAATTTTGTATCCGTACTCATAGTGAATTATGCGCTCTCACTAAGGCTTTATGTAACATGGAATTAAAATGGTTTAAGGGCGTTATGCAAATTATGCAAACACTTATGATTAAGCCGTGTAAGGAATCAGGAACATAAAGTTGTGTCACATGCAGCCATGTGCAACTGATATGGTTTACGTCTTATTAATATGTAACCAAGTCTCTCTTTTGCCAGTTATGTTGACTTACGCCTAGGGAACACTGGTGCTGAAGTATGGATCTATTAAACTTGCAAAATAGATCAAATAAAGATTGAATCGAGTCCAAGTGATGGTATCAATTTGAATGACAAACAGATACATACAACTGGTCACTTAAACGACTGGCCGCGTGACCAAACAATCCGCATTCGACAGTCGAATGGATTCCACAATCACACACTAATAAATCACAACTGGTATCACTATTTCCGCCGATCACATCGCCAGTGAGTATTAATCGCATGAGTTGACAGTGCACGCGTGCGCCGGCGCCGCGACTGAGGCTGCTCACCACCGTTGCACCACCACGCATTGTCAAGAAACCGTGGAAACTACGACTATAGTGTTTACGCAATCCAATCCAGAAGATACTAGATAATTTCGACTATTATCTCGTGTGCTCGAATTAAAGTGTTAAAACAATAGTCGCCGCGAGAATAATTGTGACGCGAAACGCGAAGTGCTCCGCTGATCCTTGACGCGATCGATTGAGCAATCGTTTTAACCTATCGCTCTGTTTAACCTTTGTATAAGTTTCGCTTTCAATTTAGCTCATACTAAGATAAAGCCTAAAGATGCTAACCAATGTAAATTATACGGTAACGCACAAAAGATTCTATGGTATGTTATGGATTGCGTTGCTTTATAATGGTTTAATGCAAGCTCAAGCCTGGGAACTGCCCGCGGACGCATCGCGGCGCATAACTATCAAATAACCTATTTTATCGACTATAATTTTCAATAGCTCAGGCAATCAGAACCGACATTCAACAGATCTAACATATCGACATTCCAATAAAACTCTTTCGCTTTGCTTCACGGGTTTCGTGGATTCCAGTATGTAATCTAGTTTTTGAATTAGTTTATATGAAACACGTATAAAGTTAAATTAGCTGCGGCTGATCGCGACTTAAATAGACTACCTACATTATTTTGTTGTAAGACTTGTAAGACGTGTTCTACTTCTCACGGGGGAGTGAAAGAAGTGTCCATTGCAATCCGACTAAGTAAGATCACGTTTTATTGTAATAAGTAAATTAATGACCCACGCGACTACAAGCAGCGATAGTCTTGTCAGTATTGCTTAATCCAAAGAATCACAGATACCAGTTACACCTTACTTAATTAAAAACAATCGTATATATTTTCTGAAATTGAGTAAGCTACATAGGTATGATATGCGAATATCATAGGTTATGCATATATTAGGATCTTTTAATAATCCCTTAAAACTTATTCATCCACTATACCGCATTTATACACCCACGTCAAGTTAGGTAGGTACATTGATAAGATAACAGGATAGTTTAATTATATTTTTAACAGTCATCGATCATATTCCAAAACAAAACAAGAAGTCTAATTAAAACTTTACAAAACCGTTTCGGCCAATAACGTGTGGAAACAATTTCATCAAGTCAATGGTTACCCGCGGTTATGTGCACGCTCCGCATACGTCTATCATGCGGTAAAAACTACACATGTACACTAACACTTACATAGTGTATGAGAGTTGCACAATGTGCAGTGGAAACGGGCCCGGCTGACAAGCCTCGTTTCAATGCCCGACGGGAGCAACAAGGTGATCTTTGTGCATCAATTGATTCTCAACTTTATAAAGAAGCAAAGTTATGTATGTATTAGGTGTACCGTGTTGTAGTAGGTAGAGTAGTATATTTCCAGTTTAGTGAAGCTTCGGCGTTGTTATTAACACGGAAGCCATTATTTGTATATTCAAGTCATATTAGCGCCATAATAAATTGACCGATTCTACAGCAGTATTGTTAAAATTATAATGTTTGTTAGCGTGACGAGGCATTTGTTAAATATCACGATGTCAATGGTGATAAAGTACGTCAAGTTAAGTAGGTACCTAAGATTGTCACAAAATAGTTAATTTCAGGTATTGCAGTTATAAAATCCGACGCTAAACTATATTTTTAAATGGTTAATCCGCGTTGGTTATTCACGTACGCCAGTTAATTAATGATGTAATAGCAAATAGTCTAAAAAAATATTCCAATTAGGTCATATAGTATAAAATGTTTAGATATATTCGGTACCACTCAAGGTTGGTTTGAATAGCACAATAGTGTTTATTGTATCGTGTTTCGGAATAACAATAAATAGAACAGATGAATAGCATCAACGAATCCCCGTCTCACAAGTACGTGGCGGGTCAAGTGCGTTCTCATACAAATAAATTTAATAAATTGAGCAAAACCGGCTGTGTAGGACTGCACGTGTCTGAACACGCATTGAAGGTTTTCGTAGCCAAATGAAATTTTAAAGCAAATAAAAATACAGACTTTGTGGCGGTATTTTCGTAACAAATAAGACCATCCATTAATAGAAGAAAATGGACTTACATGATGTCGATACACATGTGTCGCGGCAGGTGAAACTAAGTAAACTTTTGTAAAATAATTAAGTAATAGATATATCATCTTAAAAAGAACTATAAAGTTCAAAGCCATGATTTGTCGGTTACTTCCCTTGTCCTAAAGAATTCCAAACGTGTCAAGCCCAATTTGGGATCATAGCCAAAAGCGTGCCTCAATACGGATAATAAAAAAAGCTCTAGGAAATTACAAACCTAGTCTACGGAACCCCAAAAAGGCGTTGAAAGTGCGATGTTTTGCATTTACGTCCACCGTAATAACCATTTATTGTCAAGGCGCCTAGTCATTGCGTGACCGTGAAAGAGCGTGAATTGCTCAGGTTCTTGACAATTCAAGTTTGCGCTTCTAACAACCGTGAACTTAGTATTTCAAGAATAGATGATATTTATGATTTTTAAAGTAACCTTTTCAGGCACGTCGGAAAAGGATGTAGGTGGAACCGAGAATTCGTTGATATTATATATTATAAGTTGATAGTTGATAAGAGCTGCTTGGGAAAATCCTTAGCCTATTTACGACACGACTCAATATTTATGTGCAAAGTACAGTCAGCAACAGCTAGATTCCACCCTGTGCCTCATTTTACTGGCTTACTGGCACATATTCTCTGAGGCTGGCCATAGAGAGTAACATCAAATTCTTATAGGTACCTTTTTGTCTTAGCCTATTAGCTGCCACTGCCACTGCCATCCCACTGCTGGGCAAAGGCCTCTCCATTAGATCTCCGCATTTGCTACAGCATCCGCCTTATCGTCGTCGAAGTCGTCTCCCCATCTCCGTATTGGCGTGCCCTGTCGCCGCCCATCCTGTGGCACCCAATTTGTGACTATACGGGCCCATCTATCCGGATGTATGTGGCTAACGTGTCCGGCCCAGACCCATTTGAGCCTGGCGCCATAGGTTAGGATAGGCAGAATGCACATGTCGACGAGTTTACGCTTGAGTGTCAGTGGGAGGGTCCCCTTTATCAGCGTTTTCATGGACCAGTAGCTCTTCCAGGCGTTTTGAATATAGGTAAGTACACGTTGTTTTAGCCTCGGTATACACGAGGTACAACGGTTGTAGTAACCCCATACCTCCTCATACCCCGCCTCTCAATTATTTAAGTTATCATTGTTTTTATTTCGAATAGTTACTTCGCAACTGCAAACATAATATGCAAAGACAGAACCTATCTTACCTGATTACAATCTTCCAGCTTATTGAAAGTAGGAAATTCCAAACTTACCTGAAAACACACAAAAAAATACACATTAGTTTCTTCTTACAAATATAAGTTTTCGTAAATGATCTGTATGTATGAAAAATACCAAAAAAAAACTCTTTAGAATTTAGATACCCTAAAGGAATCCAACTAATTTGCAAAAAATCCACAAAATAGGTATAATTTGATTTAACTGCACATATAATTTGAAATAGGTTATCCGAACAATTTATCAAAAGCGCCTATGAAAAGGACATTACTTCGATACATCTATTTTACGATTTTCTCACTACCTTGGCTCATTATAACCGTTTGAATAACAATTCACACGCAATAAATACAATCGCTAAGTAATGTAATTGTTATTTGTTATATCAGGCGGCGAATGTTTATTCTGTTTATTGGTGTTTATTATTATTGTTATTATCTAACCGAATAGAGGCATAACACTTTTTGCGCCCTGCTGAGCTACTATGTCGTTTGGTAGCGTCCAATGTACAAGCGGCAGCGGAAAAGTGAATAAAAAATGTAATCATCATTATCTTATCAATTTCATTTATAGTGACCGCTATCGATTCTGAGATATTGTTGGTGTATCAACAAAATAAAAATACTTTTGAAATATGACATTTCAAATACAAAATTTGAGGGGTGCGTACATTTCCATATATTTTAGCGGTATTATAACACCCTGGTCGGGCTTACTGGGTTACTTTTTAAAATGTTTACGTTTTCTGTTCATTGTACTTTCAAATCATAAACAAATGCAACCCACTTGAGGCAAAGCGAAAATTTCAACGGTATTACATTTTTATTTTTATTATTTCGTTAAAAAAATCAAGTTCAATTCTTGGGCATATAAATATAATATACAGATTAAATAAAAACCAACGCATAGAATACACACAAAACAGATAATTAATTTCAATGTTATTTATAGTTTAGAGTAAATAGAGACCGCGACCTCTCAACGCAGAGACACGATCGTTAATCTTCCGCGTCCACACAAAAGACATCAACGCACGCGCAGCCGCGAGCATAACTATCATTAATTACCAAGTAGAAGATGCGCGCAACTATGCTGTATATTGAAAAAAGTTATACCTAGTTAAAAAAAAACATAATTTTTCTTTATGCTTGCCGTGATCAGATGAAGAGTATTCTATAGCATTCCTTAGTTGGCTTACTAACCCTGGATCAAAAATGGTTAATGTGATGGCTACGGAACATACCTACACACACATACAAAAACAAACAGCCAAAGATTTGTTTTAGATTCCGCTACCATCAAATGACCTGTTTCATTCATAATATTTGTTGGGTGACTAGTAGAGAATACCTTAAGGGATAAAGTCCGCCATTCGTACTTTTTAATATAGTGCGATAAAGATTGTCTTGCGTTTCCACGATTATTTATTTATTGATATATATTATAATTTCGCTTACAGTTAAATATACTAGGCATGACACTATTTAATTTGATTACATTATATACACTAACTTCTTCACCCATTTATATCAAAATATATTTTAAGTATCATCTCACTCGTCGTAGAATATGTTTTTATTACGTTAAATAATACAAATTAATAAACAGAGTATGGTAAAATATAGTAAAAAGAGGAGAAATCTAGTGCTCCAGGATGGGTATTCCGCAGCCATCTTCGCATCCAAATCTTCCTATCTTTCTTCTCGTTCCCCTGATTCTAATAGAGACCGCTCTGATGATTGATATTTGTATTTTGACTTTGATCCAGTTTATTATTTGAGGAAGTTTAAGAAGATTTATGTTTAGAGTAAAAGATTTATCTCCATCTGGTTCTGTCCTTTGCGTCCTTAATAACTGAGTAGAATTAAGAGGAAGATGAGTGTTTCACTAGATCGGTCCATCTGGTTACTTTCAAGTACAGATATTTGATTTTTAATATCAGTAGTTTGATAGCACGAATGCACCAGGAAATCAGCTCTTAAAGAGGAATGGCAACGCATCGTAAAGCATGCCACCAACACCTGAAACGACGACCACGACCACTATCAAGTGTGATACCAACGATGAAGAACAATATCAATAATAGGTTATAGATACTCTTTGACCCTGTTGCAACACTTTGCATCGTATCGTATCGTAAAAGTTTACGGTTATCGTAAATATTTCACTCCATTATTCACGTATTATTATTAATTTAAGTGGTTTGCGTAACGCTAACCTTCTGCCGGCAGAACAATCAAATGCGTATTTTGATAGGTTTTATATAATTTCTGATGTTTATTTTACAATTTGAAAGTAAAGTGTTGCAGTTAACTGATTTTACGCTTACATAATACTAGAGTTGTTTATCCATTTTCATTGTTTTAGTGTAACGTAAAGGTAGTTTTAATAATTCAATATCATTTAAGTAAATAAAACTTTAAGTACCTACCAAAAGGGTTTTGGTAAGTTATAACATAACACTAAAACATCAATGATTTACGTAATTATGTATCGTCTCGTAGTAACACGAAAAATAAATAAAAAAATAAATTGAGCATAAATAAATAAATTCATTTTATTCGTACGCAATTTTTCAAAAACCATCAATAAATATTAACATGCTAACTTGATACCAATAAAAACAAATAGAAATCAATCATTACGATCATAACATATTCATAGTATCGAAAGTTTCATTAAAGTGAAAAATCGCTACACCGACCAATTCGCCCATGCAAATAATGTATTATGACAAGATTAACGTTATAACAGTTATAAATCAGCGTTAGTTCGAATAAATAATGGAGGTGTTATCACCAGTATTATGTAAGTGCCAATGTTGTTCGCTAGAGTAAAAAGCTTTAAGTGATTTAGACCCAGAATCGTCTTCATACCTTTTTCACTATTTATAATACATTATTTACATCACCTTTAGTACTCGCTGAATTAAAAGTTTCATCTCTTTTCATCACACTTGCTCGTAAAGGGTGTTATAACACGCGCGCTTCTAGACCAGCTCGAGCCGATTTACCTCCCGTGGGTTATAAAAATCTATAACTCCCACGGGAGGAAAAACTGTATGAAAATCTATAACTCCCGAGGGAGTTATGAGTTTAGTTTTAAAATATAGAACCTACCCGTACGTAATTTCAGACTAAGGAGGTTTCAAATCAGCCATGGCTTCTTTCACATCTTCAAAACTTGGCTACAAAACACAAAACTACAATTTTAGTGTATAAAACTTATATGGTAGGTATATTTTTACTATCATTTTAATGCAATTAAATTAATTTAGTTTAAAATTTTATTTTGAAAATCGGTACAATCTGGCGGTATTGCCTGTCAAGTTTGATAACTAAACGCAGTTCTTAAATAGCATTATCTGTAGGAGACTATATTGAAAAAGTTGACATTAAATAATTTGATTATTGTCTTATTTTTTTTCCTCGCAAATGTGATGAAAAACATTGTGTGTACCACGGGCAGTAAGGGGATTACAAAATAGAGTCATTAAAGCCCTCCGCCTACGGTGTCGGGCTCCTAATAGACTCTCGTTAGTAATTCCCTTCTTACTACCCTCGGTGCACAATGTACTATTTAAACCTTAAGTCGAAAAGTGAACCTTTTCATCCCGCGACTGTAGGTAGGTACCCACACAGTATTATAGAATAAAGTTTTTTTCATCACACTTGCTCGTAAAGGGTGTCATAACATGCGGGCTTATAGACCAGCTCGAGCCGATTTACCTCCCGTGGGTTATAAAAATCTATAAACTCCCACGGGAGGAAAAACTGTATGAAAATCTATAACTCCCGTGGGAGTTATGAGTTTAGTTTTAAAATATAGGACCTACCCGTACGTCATTTCAGACTAAGGAGGTTTTAAATCTGTCAAGGCTTATTTCACATCCTCAAAACTTGGCTACAAAACCAATTGTAGTGTATATAAAACTTATATATGGTATATTTTACTATTATTTCAGTAATTTTTGCAATTATTTAAATGCAATTAAATTAATTTACTTTAAAATTTTATTATGAAAATCGGTACAATCTGGCGGCATTGCCTGTCAAGATTAAAAACTAAACGCAGTTCTTGGCATTATCTGTGGAAGACTATATTGAAAAAGTTGACAGTTGAAGTTGTCTCTTAGCTGGTGCGTTTAGTTTATTTGATTTTTATGTTTTATTTTTTTTTCCTCGCAAATGTGATGAAAAACATTGTGTGTATCACGGGCAGTAAGGGGATTACCAACTCGAGTCATTAAAAGCCCTCCGCCTACGGCGTCGGGCTCCTAATAGACTCTCGTTAGTAATTCCCTTCTTACTACCCTCGGTGCACAATGTACTATTTTTATTCTATTCTATTAACTGCTTGTTGAAACCTGCATAAATATTCATTTCGTTTCAAAATATGTAACATTTCCAAATATCAGAATCAGAATCAGAAAAACATTTATTGTCAAAGAAATTTATACTAATAATATACAATATAAATTACAATATACATTTAAATAAGAACAAACTAAAAAAAATAAACGTAATATAAAGTAACAACCGCCACTAGTCAATAAAGGGGACATTTGTTTCCATCTTTATACCAGTAACCGGTTTATAGGCCCTTATTGAAAGTGTCGATGTGGTACCTTTTGCCTGGGAAAAACACATTACATTAATTTGATTTATAGGGTTCCCAACCCATACTGGGCCAGCATGGGGATTACAGCCCATCTATGAATGTAGGTCTGTGCCCAGCAATGGGACATATAGGCTGATGATGATGATGGTTATTAGGTTCTAGCAGATGCAAACAACAAAGTTGTTGTTAGAGGTTAAGTGCATCCAACTTTTAATTAACGGATAAGAAAAGTAATGGATGAACACACTCATCAATTCCACTGCCTATTTGTTTAAGGTAAGTTGCCTACACGGCACAGTGAGGCCACAGTTTTGTTACGCGTAAGGCTAAACTAGACGAGGTTACAGTGTCAACCCATACAACAGACATTCAATCAAAGCTTAAGGTAAACTTTATCGAAACTCCGGAGAAGGTCGCTAGGACAGGCTTTCATAATTATTTTAATTGAATAAAGGTCATCAGTACACGCTTGTATAAAAGGATAAGATAGAAGATAAGTTTTCGTACTAATTGATATTTTTTACTGTTTATTATAATCGAAGTTAGTAACAATACGTCGACAAGCCGCAAAAAATAAAATTAATACTATACCTACTTTATCTGTTTTTGGTATATAATTGGATTTTATTAAATCCTATCGATTTAGTTATTCCTGCAATATAGTATTATATTCATTAAAACTTCATTTGCGGTTACCTAAACGCAATTACCAAATCACATCCGTTTTTAAATGGTAGTAATAATATAATAATTCCAAATTATTTAAGTATCATATTACTATATTCGACGTAATTTGAACCAATAAAGGATAAACAAATTACCTAAACTTCACGAAACAAATTATTTACCTATGTACCAAAATGATTGCGCAGCTGCTCGCCATAAAGGTAAAAGCGATGAAAGTTACAAAGAAACGATACCCTAATAAGTTATCGTGCAATCGAGTACCTACCATCAAACCCATAACATTTCACTTTTACTGCCGTCGTGGTAATGAAAACATAAAATAGGTAAAAGCTATCAAATTGTAGTATCACTTACTCACAAGTTGCATTGACTTCCTAAAGTTTAAATGGTATATATATGAAGATATTCGATGATTTTCTCTGAATACATTTGTCCACAAAAGTATTTATTTGAAACATACAAACATATTATACACACTTATGAAATTTAGCACACATGGTTTGAAGCTGGTATATGTAGAGTAAGTAAGATACAAGAACTGTGCAATTCTGACAATATTACATAGGTACATTCGGGTCCAATTGATACCATCTTTTTGAAGTCGGTTAAAAATAACCTTTGCCGTCCTCTGCTAGCTATAGTTTATTTTTTAAGATTTAGTTAACTGGAATAACTGACTCATGCGATAAATGGAGATTGAAGAGATCCGGCAAAAGTAAATACGCAAATATAAGTAAACTAAATTGCATAAAGAAATTATGAGATTAGAAAATGCAGATTATAACCTCAAAAGGAAATAACATCAAAAGTGCGCTCCAAATCACATTACATAAAGCTAAATAATAACATATCTAAAATCAAACATATTAAAGCCGGGTCAAAATTCATAAAGATAAAGAACATTAAATCTCAAGAAAAATGGCTGACAATGTTAAAAGTCTCATCCTCATTTCCGAGTGGACTAGAATGTCAATATACGGAGCTTATGTAACCGACGAGAAGCGGTTCAGTCAGATAATGAATGTTCAATCTTTTTTCGTAATCTTCTTGTTTATTTTTTGGTAACCAAAATGAGATGCTTTTAACGTATTTTGGCACGCTTAGGACAAGTTTTGGAAGAAAAGGTTGACCCAATTCTACTTTCCGATTGCCTTGAGATCAAACGAAACAATGTATACGACACAACGTCAGCACAAACTTTGTCTGAGAACAAATATGTTTAACATATTCTGTATGCTCAATATTCTGAGAACGTCGTGGGATTGTGGCCAAGCCGGACTTGCGAACTAATAACTAACTATTTTAACTAAACATCAATATGGCATATAATTTAGATCTTAGAGTAAAAGGGCAGGTACTGGCATATATAAGCTTACCAAATTAACGACGCGTTGCCCTCTGTTCTAATTGTGTGTTTGTATGTATATTTCGTTTTTACGAGGAACGGGCGATTCAAATCGTCTTCATTATTTTAGATATAATATTGCGATAATAAATAGCGCTCTAGTTACCAGAGTGTGCAATTGCGTAACACCTTGAAACGAAACTTTTTAAGCTTCAGGATATTTCATATACTGGCTGGCTGGTTACTGGTTACAGATAAAAGGACAAAATATTGCAACACATTAATAAAAACTGCCTTATCTATGGCAATTTCCGTTTCGCACGCAACATACTCAGTACTGGCGTTAGCAGATTCGCGGTTATTAGTGGACAGTGGACACTGACTGACATTTCCGTAACTAAATGCGAATAGGCACGAAATGTTCACACGAGAAATTCTGCGCTCATTGACTCGGCTAATGTTTCACTAAAAAGAAATGTTTCTTGCTTTATTCACGCAGAATGCATCTCATTTTATCACCGTGAAAATATCCTCCATCCCTTTGGCACTTATTTGCATGCTTGAAAAATATAGGTTGGGTGGGTTGGTTTGAATACGAGTAGACGTTTTAAAGATAGAGGAAAAATCAAGTTGTATAATTATACATTTTGAGTAAAAATAAGAAAAAGATTACACTTCCGTATTTAAGTATAGTAAATGAGCGATTTATTTTTCAAAAAACGTGTACTATTCAACGGTACCTACTTAAATATTGTTTTAATACCGTCTATCTTTCAATTTCGCCACGGCCTAAAAAAACGCTCAAATACTAAACTCGGCATAGTTAAAACTATAGCTATAGGAATACCTTATCCTTTTTGCACTGAAAATTTTCAATGACTCAATGAATGAGTTATAGATACAAATTACCGTCATAGGCCTGAACTGAATTATAAGGTAACACGAATACATTCAATTGTGCCTCCGTACGTAAATAAGATTGATGTCATGATGTCGTGCAATCGGCTCCATATTTCAATGAGGAAGACATTCGGAATCCGAACGTGACCAGTTCATTTTAATTTAACGTATGGGTGTGCCCATTTATTATTCGTATTATTCTTTTGTTATTAAATATAACGAGTAGCATTTGGAGAGCCATTTGTTATTGTAAACAATTGAAAGTAGGAACAAGAATAACAGTGCACGGGTAATATTTTTGAATTCAATTTATGTAATGACTCAGAAAATAACTTAAGTATTGTATTGTAATACAATAGGATATATTATATGTTTGTTTATAAAATGCTTGATACGCTTTTCATGAGAAGTATCAGTCAATGATTGTATTGTTGTGTACTGTAAACTAAAATGTAAAAAATACCATGGTAGGTAATAATCCTAATAGCTCTATCAAGAAATATTACGATTATTACCGCTACACAATTTATTTGGCCCCACGGCGCATTAAATATTATTCCATTGTATCCAACAGATTCCATTCTAAAATTATTTAATAACTTATACATAAGGTGCAAACAAATTAGCGGCCGATATTTTAAGAGAAAATACTTTACGTTATAATAATCAACATTAACTAGAAATTAAAAACTTTTCATATTATTTTTTGGTTTTAATTTACCGAACAAAATAAATAAATTAAAATTCTACCCAAACTTAATCATACTGTTAATGTTATTGGTATCTAATTTATTAGCACATTATACATACACGTGTCATCAAAAGCCAAACCGAATAGAGACGAAAAGTTCATATTGACTAGGGTCTAAGGATATTCTGGGTTCAAGGACACCAAATAACCAGACATTCTATCTTCGTTTCCCACTGATTGGACTTGTCAATTCCTTCACTGTCCGTCACTTTGACAACTTTAATCGTCCCTGAGTGGTTAATGGTACGTACACTAAACTAACAATTGTTGTAGCTGCTAGCAATATCGTAATTTTAGCAAAATTGTTCCAATTACAATCAAGTATCGTACAATTGTTGTTTGGCAAATATTTATTTCCTTCCAACCTCACTGCTATGAGTAGAGTCTGTGCGGAAAGAAAATAGGCGTGGCGAAAAACGGAACTAACCTAACCAGTATGGCAAATACGGCAAATATTTTTTTCTACGGTAGAAAAGCATTACAGCGCCGCCAAATCTAAATCCTATTCTCTGTCCGCACAGACTCTACCTAATGTTAAATTATTTTGATATTCTTTATGAGCTATTGCGCTATAACAAATGATGGTCTCTTGGTTATTAAGTTTATTTAATAAATATTGCTCTTCTGTTTCCAAGATTGTGGCTTACGGAAGTCATAACGAACACGGTAATAATTAAGTTACATAAAACTATAACAAATTACAGCACTCGTACGTAATGACATCATTTATTAACTACTAAAGCTCGTATAGAATTCACACCTACGTAACCTTAGGCTGTAATGCAATTTAATCGCTTTATCTCGATTACGAAGACGCACCTCGACCCCTCAAGGTTTTATTACTTGTAATAATATCAGGTTTTGATACTCAAAAATAAACAAATGCATATGCGACCTTTGTCTGACATTTTAATACACTGCGAAGGATTCACTTCTAAGGCTGAACTTTAATAACAAAATACCTACAAATGGCATCCGCATCGCAGCCCGGTCGACTAGAAAGATAAATCTAATTCAATTTCTAGGAGACTGCAAAACACGAAACTCGTTTGTTATCTTTCTTTAAATCGTTAAATAAAAACTGCGTGTGAAAATAAAAGTTTTTGACACTTAGGTACTTAAGTATAAAATATTGGTGACAAGCGATAATCGTTTCTATATAAAAATAAGCTTTCCTCAACATCTGCAATAAACGTTATTTCTATGCAATACTATCTACATTGTCATAAAAATGTTGTCACCTTTTGTGTGTACACATGAGCACGCTTGTTGCAAAATGCCCATAGCAAAATGCCAAAGAAAATAACCGTTTAGTTTAACCGAACATGATATTAAGATGTTAAAACATTTCACGCGTGTTCCGTTTGCTTTAAAGTTTCGTAACAATGCTCATAACGTTACTCGTTACAATCATGCTCATCTCGAATTATGTCCCCTTTTTTGGTTTTTGCCATTAGACACTTCGCATTACACGGTCGAGCCAATCCGAAATTGGGAGCGTGGTTTGTTTTTTTTTAGGTTATTGCATTACTGGAATTATTACATAAATGATAAGATCTGCGTGGCAGGTCACGAATCAGAGTCGATTTGCATGAATCGAATGGATAAGGAATCGTGATTTACGATATAAATGAGGGCGTACGATGGGTCTTGAGGTCAGCCTGCTCTAAATGGGATCCGGTTGTCACTCCTGAGGCGAGCAATTAATGGTCAATAGACGAAGAGTACTCACATACTCATTTATAAACTATGACCCTGATTATGGGTTTAGCAACGTCGGTTACTTCATCGGATGAAACTAAAGATCGCCAGTTATTACCATGTAATTAACAATGCTTCGTAATGATTAGCCGAAAGGTGATAAAACCGCTTGCGTGCGTATACTTAGGTTGTTAGATAAATTTAAATATAGATTATATACATACACCTAATATCATATTATGTATGTATTATATATTATATAAAGTATATTGTATTAAGTAGGGTAGTGTAGTGTATTAAGTTTAAAAATATATTCTATAATTATTGCGCTGCGTTCGCTTCAGGCATCTCTCTAGTAATCTAGTTTTTATTTAATTATTAAGTTTCTACAATTAGATAATAATTGTTTTATTATTTAGGGATAAGACGGTCTGTTAGTTACCTCTACTATTAATATCACTTTGATCTTTGCATATTATTCTTTTAAGGTGTGCAATAATATGTAGGTATAGTTTGTGTAAAAAAAAAACGATGCCGCTGAAAATAATGTTGCAATTTTTGCTCTCTAATACATTAGGTAGGTCCTTGAAATCCTTGAGAATCCCATGATTGTTTCAAGAACAGACCAAAAAGAAGCATAATGCGTCCAATCAGGCATTGCCTTGAGGGCGGAAAGCATTTATAGGCCGGAGGCTTTTAGTAACAACGCGATTAACCTTCGCGGCGCAAGCGCATCGCGGCTGATGCCACGACCCACGCCGTACCGCGCTTTGCAAAAACCTGCACGATGCACACAGCTTGGTACAGTCAAGAAGGATAGAAGAGTCGTATACTGTTTGGATCTACTGACTGAAACGACACATTTTACCATATAAAAACAAACGATGTTCTATAAGTAGAATAAGCACTTTTATTTACTGATTAAAGTTTTTGTATTTCTGAAAACACCACATGTAATTTACCTATAAATGTATATAACCTATCGATAGTATTTTTGGCATGACTCGAGATCCATTTCAGGGTTTGTTCTGGAGAAATTGAAAGGGTAAGGCCTTCCTGTATTTTTTGTTTCATGGCAGCTGCAAAGATGGGTGAATACTTTGTGGCACAAAATGAGTAATATAAAAGCAAAGTCAGTTGAAGTGGATGTTGCTGACTTTGCTTCTATATGACTCATATCGTAGATGGTCACTGTTCTCTTCTCTGACTTTATCATTATCCTACGTAGATTCCACTGAGAACTTCGTCAGCGTGAAGTTTTCAACATGTTCACACAGAATGTTATCTCCTATTTCACCTCCTTAAAAGTTGGTTTTCGGAAATTATTCATACACATACTAGAGTCTGTGCGGAAAGAGAATAGTCGTGGCGAAAAACGGAACTAACCTAACCAGTATAGCATTTTTTTTGCAAATACGGTAGAAAAGCATTACAGCGCGCCCCCATCTAAATCCTATTCTCTTTCCGCACAGACTCTAGCGAAGTATTAGAAATCCCCACGGGAGCGATGCCGCGGGCTGAGCTAAAAGGCTTAAAAGAAGTCGGCGCTTAAGTCTTGAAGACCAATCTGAAGGTAACAGCAACATGTCTGAACTTGTTACACGTCAGCAGCGGATCATAAATCACAGCATCAAATACCTGTATCGCGTACCGTACACAAAGTTCAAGTTTGATGCCTGCCTCATTAAATATTTGACATTTACTAATGAGCCTGTGGGCAAGTTTCACACTGTCAGAACGATATCACTTACTCTTTGTATCTCGATAACATAGTGTCGATTATTTACATATGATACGCGTATAGTTAAGTGGGTAAACATGTATCAAAATAGAATGAAAATCAGTGATATTCATCATTTATTTAGTAATTATCATACATCGTCAATACAGAAATATTGCTAGATAATAATCGGCCTCAGTTGGTTGTATAAAAAAATACCAACACAAGTTTTCCTGAAATATACAAAGTCCAAAAATAATGAATTACTTTATATGTCGACACTTTTTTATTCTAAGAAGTGACTACGAAGCATACAGTCACATGTCTTCCTAGCACGGTATTCTTTATTGGCGACATGAAGCATGCATACCTACAATTCGCGCATGAAAGTTAAAAAATACGCAGTTCCCGAAACAAGCAAAATTTGTTTTGCACGCGAATGAAGCCGCGGGAAAACCTAGTGCTTACAAACTTGAAGACTCCGCATGACGAATTCAATAGACAAATTTAAGAAGGTTAAGTGGTGCAGAGTTTGCAAATGCACTTAGGCTTTGCGCAACAAATTAAAAACAACAATTCCCACATTTAGGATTTTCGACGCTAAAATTATTTGCGCCAACTTTTTGCGATGTTGAAATTATAATTTTACTGCCTTGACATGATGACCATTATTTTAAGACCTCTTACTATTTTCCAAAAGAATATTTTAAGAACAGTCTGAAAGGTCTAGTGTTAGTAGTCGAGTTACTAAATAAGGCATATAGTAGAGGATCCCAGTATAGAACGACCTTCACCGAGCTGGTTAATGGATGAAAAGTACTTTATATTAAATTAAATATGATAATAAATATATTGCAAGTGGGTTGCCTAAAAAAATTCAGTCCAGAATACGATTAATTTAAAATTAAAAAAAAATTTTTTTTTTTACTTTTCACCGTTTTGTTTAATAGACAAATGACATACCAATCAAAAGTATGAAGCCTATAGAATATGCAAACGGTGGGTTGCCTATATTTTTCCCGTCATAACTTTTGGGTTGCCAGGCATAAACAGGTACATCATATTAGAAATTTGCACTGGTCTGGTTAATGAATAAACTTTATGCCAAAATAAAGATAATTTTATTACGAACACGATGATATAGGGTTGCCTGCGAAAAATCAGTCCTGAATTCCGGTTGCCGAGATTTAAAAAGTCAAAGCCCTTCAATCCCGGTTGCGTTAAGTTTGCACCTGGTTGGTATGTGATGCCAAGGAAACCAGGTGCAAACTTAGCTCAACCGGTTAATACGAAAAATTTAGAATGAAGTCGGCACGGATACATCGATATTAGTGATTTGCGCTGGTCTGGTTAATGAATAAACTTTATGCCAAAATAAAGACTATTTTATTACGAACACGGTGGTATAGAGTTGCCTGCGAAAAATCAGTCCTGAATTGCGGTTGTCGAGTTTTAAAAAGTCAAAGCCCTTCAATCCCGGTTGCGTTAAGTTTGCACCTGGTTGGTATGTGATGCCAAGGAAACCAGGTGCAAACTTAGCTCTACCGGTTAATATGAAAAATTTAGGATGAAGTCGGCACGGATACATCGATATTAGTGATTTGCGCTGGTCTGGTTAATGAATAAACTTTATGCCAAAATAAAGACTATTTTATTACGAACACGGTGGTATAGAGTTGCCTGCGAAAAATCAGTCCTGAATTGCGGTTGTCGAGTTTTAAAAAGTCAAAGCCCTTCAATCCCGATTGCGTTAAGTTTGCACCTGGTTGGTATGTGATGCCAAGGAAACCAGGTGCAAACTTAGCTCAACCGGTTAATACGAAAAATTTAGAATGAAGTCGGCACGGATACATCGATATTAGTGATTTGCGCTGGTCTGGTTAATGAATAAACTATATGCCAAAATAAAGACTATTTTATTACGAACACGGTGGTATAGAGTTGCCTGCGAAAAATCAGTCCTGAATTGCGGTTGTCGAGTTTTAAAAAGTCAAAGCCCTTCAATCCCGGTTGCGTTAAGTTTGCACCTGGTGGGTATGTGATGCCAAGGAAACCAGGTGCAAACTTAGCTCAACCGGTTAATATGAAAAATTTAGGATGAAGTCGGCACGGGTCCCCATACACAGAATAAGCTGATTTTTGGTTTAGGGGCATTTTAGCACTTACAAAACATAATTAGAGGGTATGCGTTACTCGGTTTGGATTTTCGCAAAATCTGGGACACCTTAGCGGTCATTGTTTTCGACAAGATAAACTAAAAAATAAAAACGCCTATATACAAAATTTTATTGTAACATTAACATACATACAGTAGTTTTTAAATTTATAATCTTTTCTGTTATTAAACATTATGCCGCGTCTGATTCATCGGAAGTAAAATTTAGATGTTCAACTTTGGAACATTCTTCGTCGTCGCTTTCTTTTTCTGTTGTTTCTAAAATATCTTCTACCGCTAAAAGTGTTTGATCTCCAATAAACCCTGTTGGTTTTAAATATTCATCTAAAATCCAACCGCAGTTATCAGGCTAAAGTTTAACGCATACAGGGTCCGTGGCATTAAGCCACATGGAATTGACAAAGATAGTTCGTAATTTTTTTTGTTTCAGTGACATCCAGCATGGTGGCATAGTGTTGGAGTCAAAACTTTTTATTTTTTTTTACAAACTCTTCGCTATCTTCTTTAGAAGAGTAATTTTTATGAAAAATGCGATATCTCGCATCATTCACTTTGGTACAGTTCTTGATGCCATACATACTGGCAGTAAATTCTTGAACGGTGTCCATTTTTTTATTAATGTAAATATCGGCTTCATCTGTTAATGACGCAAATACAGTTTGATACGTTTCATTTTTTGAAAATAGCTTAAAAGGTTTTACTTTTCCTTTATTGTAAAATGCTGCCTTTATTGTAATATCGATGTACCCGTGCCGACTTCATCCTAAATTTTTCATATTAACCGGTTGAGCTAAGTTTGCACCTGGTTTCCTTGGCATCACATACCAACCAGGTGCAAACTTAACGCAACCGGGATTGAAGGGCTTTGACTTTTTAAAACTCGACAACCGCAC
This sequence comes from Eudemis profundana, assembly GCA_947034925.1. Taxonomy (NCBI): domain Eukaryota; kingdom Metazoa; phylum Arthropoda; class Insecta; order Lepidoptera; family Tortricidae; genus Eudemis; species Eudemis profundana. The sequence continues at coordinate 19,084,309 of OX344798.1, forward strand.
TTCAGGACTGATTTTTCGCAGGCAACTCTATACTACCGTGTTCGTAATAAAATAGTCTTTATTTTGGCATAAAGTTTATTCATTAACCAGACCAGTGCAAATCACTAATATCGATGTACCCGTGCCGTGCCGACTTCATTCTAAATTTTTCGTATTAACCGGTTGAGCTAAGTTTGCACCTGGTTTCCTTGGCATCACATACCAACCAAGTGCAAACTTAACGCAACCGGGATTGAAGGTCTTTGACTTTTTAAAACTCGACAACCGCAATTCAGGACTGATTTTTCGCAGGCAACTCTATACCACCGTGTTCGTAATAAAATAGTCTTTATTTTGGCATAAAGTTTATTCATTAACCAGACCAGTGCAAATCACTAATATCGATGTACCCATGCCGACTTCCTCCTAAATTTTTCATATTAACCGGTTGAGCTAAGTTTGCACCTGGTTTCCTTGGCATCACATACCAACCAGGTGCAAACTTAACGCAACCGGGATTGAAGGGCTTTGATTTTTTAAAACTCGACAACCGCACTTCAGGACTGATTTTTCGCAGGCAACTCTATACCACCGTGTTCGTAATAAAATAGTCTTTATTTTGGCATAAAGTTTATTCATTAACCAGACCAGTGCAAATCACTAATATCGATGTACCCGTGCCGACTTCATTCTAAATTTTTCGTATTAACCGGTTGAGCTAAGTTTGCACCTGGTTTCCTTGGCATCACATACCAACCAGGTGCAAACTTAACGCAACCGGGATTGAAGGGCTTTGACTTTTTAAAACTCGGCAACCGGAATTCAGGACTGATTTTTCGCAAGCAACCCTATATCATCGTGTTCGTAATAAAATTATCTTTATTTTGGCATAAAGTTTATTCATTAACCAGACCAGTGCAAATTACTAATATGATGTACCTGTTTATGCCTGGCAACCCAAAAGTTATGACGGGAAAAATATAGGCAACCCAACGTTTGCATATTCTATAGGCTTAATACTTTTGATTGGTATGTCATTTGTCTATTAAACAAAACGGTGAAAATTAAAAAAAAAAAAAAAAATTTAACTTTTAATTAATCATATTCTGGACTGAATTTTTTTAGGCAACCCACTTGCAATATATTTATTAACATATTTAATTCAATATAAAATACTTTTCATCCATTAACCAGCTCGGTGAAGGTCGTTCTATACTGGGATCTTAGACTAATATCTACGTACTTTGTTCATCTTCAATGATTCGCATAGTCACCACAAAGTAACCTTGTAGGCACGCAATACTCGTACAATACGTGATTATTGTTCTATATTTCGACAAACAATAACCGCAAGGAAACAACCAAAAATAACTGGCCAAGAGCAAATCGGACCATGCTCAGTGTAGGGTTCCGTAACCGTTACTAAAAGGAAATGCGCTACAAATAAAAATATAGTTAAAAATTAAAACCTGACTACGGGAAAGACTTAAACAAGATTCTAGCTTGCCTACGGCTTTGTAGCCTGAAGCACATTCATCGGGCTCCCGAAAATGAGACTCACATACGGTTTGAGTGAAATAACCATTTGCCTTTGGCCCAAAGCGGTGCTTGCCCTTAGGCCTCCGTTGGACTTACTGCGGATATAGTGCGCTGGCATAGGAGCTCGGCCTTCGGCCTCGCAAGCTTAAGCTCACCCTACGGGCTCGCAAAAATGAGATTGATATAAGTATGGTTTGCGTAAAACGACCTGGAACGCTTCGGGCCTTCAGCTTCACTTTGAATTAGTGCCGCATAAAGGGCACCTGCAGACGGACCTTCGACCTATTCTATTTGGATATCGATTGTGTAGCTCATAATCAGTAAATGTTACTAGGAAACACGATATCTAAAACGAATAAAATCCATTGTATTTAACATCTTTACTTCAATTAAGTTTATTTTCCAAACCGACCGGGTTCGATTCCCGGTTAAAGTACAACATTTTTTCTCAAATCTATGTATGCAGTTTTTCTTGTTCCTAAAATCAATGACAAGAACAGATTTTCGTATGTCTTATAGTTTCAAACTTTCCCATACTGACCGATCGAAATGGGCCACCCTGTATAATATTCAAGTCACTGTGGCTATACCTCAAACCACGTCGATCTCCTTACAGTGATGGAAGAGGCTATACCAGTGGAGGTCAAAGTACGGCCCGCGGACCATCGCGGGCCCGCGGGAGGGTTAATCCGGCCCGCCGACGTTACTTCAAAATAAGTTATGTGAGTCTAGTGAAAAAGGGTACAAGTCACATTTAACCTACGAGCAAAAGAGCTTAAGTCATACTATAGAATTGTGGCCTTTTGGTCCTGGTATACATTTGACTTATACCTCGTTTCACTAGACTTTTGTTGTATATGGCACGCGATAAAACAAGATTAATTTTTGCTATAATTTTGGCCCGCCGCTGAAATTTCTTTAATTTTCTGGACTGCAATGAAAGTAACCTACAGCGTAGTGTGGCGCGAACTTGTGTATTGGTAAACCGAAATGAAAAATTAGCTTAATTTAATTATGAGTAAAAATATAAAATAATATCCATGCTCCATAATATCTTGAAAAATGCAAGTTAGTACTCCTTCATATGATGACATGACAGACCTCACGGTGCTCACGAAATAACTTCCTTTAAAGAATTAGTACATTACACAACTAGGGTGGTAATACAAAGAAAGGCCGAGATCGCAAATGTTTGCGGCCCGAGCTGCAAGCGAGGGACGTAAATATGCGATCGAGGGCTTTCTTTATTACCTCCCGTGTTGTGTACATCATTTTATGTCTACACTTGGCCAGAAAGCGGCTTTTTCCGTAGCGTGCGGAAAAAGTCACTTTATGGCCAGGTGTGGCATAAAAATATTAAAACACCGACGAATCCGTAGCGTAGTACTTGATAGTGATAATGGCTTAATAACTTGTGTCTTAGGGTTGTAATTATATTTCACTAACAGATAGCAATAAACAGTCAAAATCGTTTGTGTTATTTATACGCTCTGGCAATGTTTAGGGCGTGTGTCTGCATATAAATTGTCTGGAATACAAACACACCTTATACGTGCACAGACCCATAAAGAACTTGACAGCAGTCAAATTGCAATTTTCAATAGTGTATGCGACTTGCGACATTTGGCGACGTGTAATCGCATCAATTTTATGCGCGTGACTGCATTAACAATGTAATGGGTATTGGAATGAACGTTATCTCATTAATTTGATGATTTATGTTTATGTAAAGGTCGGTGAAACAGGTGGGTTTGCGGAATAACTCAAAGACGTAGTTAATATTAACTTGACTCGCCCCAATAAGTACCTATTTGGGCGAGTACGAATTACTATAACTAGAGATGTGCCGTTCCCGGGAATATTCCCCACTTGTATGGGGAATATTCCCGCGGTGAGAATATTCCCCATACAAACGGGGAATATTCCCGGGAATGGCACATCTCTAACTACAACCATATATGGGGGCACGGAAGGGCCCCCGCCAAGTCGAGCAAAACAAAGGCACGGCCGTACCATCCTTTTGTCGAAGCCATTCAGGCCATTTTCAGCGTTCCGTAATTTTGTGTCAGTCTTTCTCAGGCCAGGTAGGTCCGACTTTACTAGTTGTCAATTAGATCCCAGCAATAGGCTACGGCTGTGAAGATGCAATCAAAAATTATTATCTCATTATTTTATTTATTTATCTTATGTTGGCTTCCGGATTTTTTTTAATATTGACATGAGGCAATGAAATAACTTTTGCATAAAAAATATACTCGTATGTAGATACCTATGTGTTTACATATTGTTTAAAATAAAAACCGAATTTGTGAACTTTTTGTGAGACATTATTACATATCCGCCGACTTATCAATGTATATTAACAAATTTAAATTGCTAATATGAAAATCATTAGCAAAAAATATAATATAGTAGGATTTAAGTAACGATTACTCAAACTCAAATCTTAAAATCATGCGTTCTAATGTGGCAGCTTCGTATAATTTGAATAATATTTTGATAAATGCTATTAGATCGCCAAGCTGAGGGTCAGCTGTCTAATAATTTGGGAAACTGGCCGACAGGTTGTGGACGCTTTGTGACGTCATTACAATCATGTGTGGCCAACTTGTAACAACAATTTCGTTGGACATGACCTCGGGGTCAGGTGGGGCGCTCCTTGCTAGTAAGCCTTTGTCAACAAACATTCAACCAATTTCAACCCACTGCCTAAGACATAAAGTAAAATTTTGAGTGGACACTTCTTTACATACTTTGTCTAAATAAGGAGACATCCTTGGCTAAGTAACTCACCTCTTGCTATTAGCGGGAGATTAAAAGGCTTGAGATTACACAGACTCGGTTACAAAACCAGGCGTGACATAATATTTATCTCCTAAAGAGCTGAATTTTTTTTCATACACTTTTGATATAATATATAGGTACATGATTTAAGTACAGTTTATTCTAACAAATAGTTTGAAGCTCCGACTTATACCTTAGCTCAACAAAGGCTGCAATAGCATACGAATTGCGTAACATCTTGACTTGTGAGTAGGGAAGTCATCCACTTACAAATCAAAATAGAAGTGCATTATGTATAGTACTTACCATTAACAATAGGTTACTAGTTAGTACGTACAGTGGGGCATACAAAGAAAATCAGACGTATTGAACTTTAACATTTCAAAATACGTAATTACCCTTTTCATAAAAGCGACAAAGACGAATAATTCACCTTTGTTGTACACCAATTTTATGACTCCGTGCCAAGTCAAGCCTCTGTAACTAAAGACTAGTCTTAAAATAACATGTTAAATACTCATTGTGTTGAAAGATCGTCTCAAATAGATAGCTTTTGGTTGCATCACGAATTCCAAGTAAGCTACCAAATTGTCTGTAACCTGGGTTAGGTACTACTAGTAAATCCTTATACGCCCTATTTTACATGACATTAAATGCCATTGAAGATCCATCGCCATAAAAGTAACAAGCTTACCGAATATCACGGTATTCACGGTATAATAGCAGTATTTTTTCGTCCTACAAAGGTTACATCGCGCGCTTATATGTATGCGTGCCGTGAACGAACGCACTACAAGCAAAGTTTCAAGAATGCGTAAGAATGCTCCAGTACGAATGGATAGCACTGCCTACGGCTTGACCTTGAATACATATTGCGGGCTCCTGAACGTCCGAAGTTTGACCACTTGCCTGTCTTTATACTTAGCTAATATTGTGCAAAAAACAGTTCAATAAGTAACCTACATTACCTAACCTACTTATAAGAAAAGGTTTTGACCAATAACAGAAATAATCTAAATACTAAATAATAAGAAATAAAACTTACATACATACTATTTGACCTAATCTTAGCCATAAATCTGCCGAAGATTAATCAGACAGTCTACCTACTGACATTAAAAAATGCTAAAAAACTGCAATAGTATCGTGAGTGCATATCGTAACGGATCCATTAGGCAGCGAGGCAACAAGGATTAACGCTAACATGTTAGTAAGTTCGTGTGTCGCTCGACCCCTGCGCGTGCGACCTATACTGATTAATTGGCTTCCTATCCGCCGACCCTGATTCAAATACTGACCCTTGACACGTTGTTAAGTAATATTACTGATGCGATAGAATCTTCCACAACTAATATTAGAGCTAAGTGTTATTTCTACACAGACACTAGTCTAGTTAGGCAAAATTGATAGTAGCGAAGGCTAATAATTTTCAGACACCAGACCGTTTTAGTCAAAATTTTACAAGGCATTTGCCGTAAGTTGGAATTTACTGTAAGTGTATCTAAATAATCTATGAGCCCAGTAGAGCCACCAAAGTGGCAAAAAACTGGTCGACTTAATTACAGTGTAACTTATGAAACAACTGTTGTTTTTATTTTTATTCGAGAAAATTAGTTTGACTCTCACTAATTAGTTCAAAGATTAAAAGTTGATTTAAAATCTTTCGTGTGGACAATACAATGACAATTAACGGCACCATATCACTATGTTTTTTCATAAAGATCTAGTCTAGAAGTAGCAGAGTAGAGTTACCTGATGCCTATTAGAATCCAGCAAGGAAATTAGGCGTTACCTTCATACTTAATGCAATATGTACCTATGACCCATTTGCAGCTGAACAGTACAAGATTTAACGGTACAATCGAACCAACTGAATCATGACCCACTTTGCTAACAATTCGTATGAAACTTTCCAACTTGTAAGGTCTATCGACACACTTAGGACGTTTTAGATCCTAGCAAAATTACGTCAATATAGGTCGGAGACAATTTTAACCTTTGTTATCATTGCAATAGAAACACATTTTACAGTCAATGTTTGAATCTCGAGCTAGCTCTCGCTGAGATAACCTTAACTTTTTGATGATGGAAAAATAATATTTCATAAATACAATGTTCTAAATGTGCGTCAAATGTCAAGTTATCAGTTGTCAGTCAATGTGAAAGAATAGAAACTAAATTGTAAAATGCTTAATCATTTTAAATGGGTCCATATTGGCTCATATAAAATTGGTCTTTCGATTTTTTTTACTAATAACGATTTGTGACTATACTCATCATTTCTCCGAAAATTTTTGTTCATAATTTTTTTGAATATTTATTATTACTCCTACCGACATTGCCTATAATAATTAAAGTATCGAATTTTTATACACATAATGTTATTACTTAGATGTTATCTATACCTATATTGTTATTGGCAAGAATTACTCAATTTATAAAGTTATTACATATAATTATTTTGCTCATAATGATTACAAGTTATATAATTTGAAATCAACGTGTATCGGAACGCATATGCTATCATAATTGAACTTATTTCATTAAATCATTTTGCTCATAATGTTTAGAAGTTATATTATTTATTCACAACGTGTATCAGAACGCATATGGAGATTATAATTGAAATTGGAAGGTATACCTTATTTTTACTCCGATTAACGCGGTAGGCCGATATAACGTCACAACACGATTCGCATTATTGCTGTTCCTGGACGTGTTTGTGTGAATCATGGAGGCAAATACGAGTACAGATAAATATTTAAGTGCATTTAAAACCAGCCGTGGAGGGCTGAAACTAAACTTTGATGGGTTCATGTATTTAAAAAACCGAGTTTCAAACAACAAACAGTACTGGGTGTGCGAACATTCTAGCAATAATAAATACATGTGCAAGTCAAGAATAAGTACCACGTTCGATGAAGGAAAAAACATGCATAAATTACTGCATGTATCCAAAACAGAACATAATCATGAACCGGATGCGTTACAGGAAAAGGTTAGTTTGTATAATTTCCTATTTTTGTTAATGTGACATTTTTGTTAATAAGATTAAAGTATAAGAAGAAGGGGCCATATATAAAATTAGAAAAAAATATCTGGGAACCGTTTCGTTTTAGGGTCAAAAAAAAACTATTTTTGGGAGCTGTTTCGTTTTTGGGCCCCAATGTTTAGAAATAGGTAAGGTGTTTTGGGGTCATTTTGAACGTGGGGTAATTTTGAAAATTAGAAATTTCTACTAAGCCATGCAAGATTTTAAAAGTGTGCAATTAGTTGAAACATTATTGACATGTCTAGTATAGTATTAGCATGTCACAGTAAATGTATGTTGCGTGGATTACGAGATATCCTTAAATTTCGGAATTACCCCACGTTCGAAATTACCCCAAAGCACCTTACATTTATTTTTAGTTTTATAATTTTGACTTTGTTATTGCAGGTGCACGCTGCTATAAATAAAATCAAAGATGACGCATTGAATAATATTACTAAAAAACCAATACACATAATAAGCGACTGTGAAACAAGTACTTCTTTAAGTGTATTATCCAACATGCCATCAAACTTAAACTTAAGGCAAATAATATACCGCCAAAGAAGCAAGAAAGAAAAAATGAAGGAGCCAGAAACAATTGATTTTGAAATTAATAACGACATTTTAAAATTAGACGTCATTGAAGATGGTGCTGTTATAATTGATAAAAAATGGGATGGAAAGAAAAGAATTATAGCGTATACAACAAAAAAGCTACTTCAATATTTGTGTGTTAAAGTTGCTCCCACAATCTTTCAACAGGTTTATACAATACACGGTTGTATAAACTCAAAAACGTTTCCTTTAATTATAGCACTATGCACCAACAAAGATAGAAGCACATATGATAAATTATTTTCTTCTGTGATCGAGCACTGTGAATCACTAAATCTAAGTTTGTCGCCAAAATATGTACTCAATGGGAACGCACATGCAAGAAGCTAACTTGTTGTTTTCATTCATAATCCTGAAAATACAAATATTTCTACAAAAGTGGGAAAAATTACGTAATTATGGAAAAACTTAATTTAAAAATAATATCCGTAACCAATAACGTTATTGAGATTTCCGTAATTTTGGAAGCCCTAGCCTTGATGGATGAATACCCAATTTAATTATAAATTGAATTATAAATATACAAATATATTATGTAAAATGGAGTTTTAATTCATAACCTGCATAACATGTAAGCTTTATATTTTTTACAAAAATATTCGCATTCATAAAGTAGTCCACTTGACACAGAGAGGTAACGCCGCCAGCGTATTGGGGACTATGCCGCAGGCAGACTTGCTGGACGGGGTTTTCTTTTCATAATTTGTTTTTATGTTTATTACTATTACTCATAAACAGCAGTATAATTTGAAAAATATATTATACAAAAGTTTATTGCTTAAAAATGTGATCTTGGAAAAATATATATGAATAGATTATGACTAAGCAGCGATATATTTTGAAATATATATTACACCAAATTTTATTGCTTGAAAACGTTATATTGAAATATTATATATACATAAATTGTAGTACCATAGTTATTTATGTTGAACAACATTATGATTATAATACATTCGGAGTTCCAATGACTATTGACTAAAATAAATATGAACAATGATCATTAGGTTGTAAAATTGTATGAGAAACATTTTCGGAGTTCCAATAATCGACTTTGCAATTTTATATGAACTTTGGCGCACCCTTTTAAATGATGGCCAATTTAAAAGAACAGAGAGCTCGGATTATAGTCTCAAGTCAGGAAGGCTATGGCATACGAAAAAAATCACGCGAATAGAATATATCTCGGAATACAGTGACAGTGCACTCCATAAATGTCAGTGTCTAATAAAATGATAACAAGTTCCTCACCATGGAAATCTATCTGTAAGCAAATTTCGACCTACTTGCATTTAGGAGTTTTAGCAAAATGAGCTTATGGTGGGTCATGATTCAGTTGGTTCGATTGTACCTATCATTCCTATAAAAGCAAATGAAGGTAAATAAAAGCAGAGACAATTTATTTACGATTTTGTTGCAGCTATCGACAACTATTGACATAGTTTAGTTTTAACTTATTTAATTTTAATTTAGTTTTAGTTTTTAGTATATTTAATTTTAAATGTGTATTCTTGTAGTTTACTACTATTTAATTATGACATAGGCTTAATGATTATTTACGTGGGCAACACTATGAAACCGTATTACTCGATGAAATGAAATTGTCTTGAATCATTTTTAAGTAGATGCTCACTTATATCGCCACTTAGTTTTTTTTTTTTCAATTTGCACCGTAACATTACAGGAAGCATTTTGTTATTTTCTAAGAATGATTCCATGTCTGAAGGACGGCAGTGCCCCCGCCAAGTCGAGCAACACAAAGACACGACCGTACCTATCCTTTTTTCAAAGCCATTCAGACCATTTTTACCCTCCTGTAATTTTGTGCTGGCTAAAACTAGAACCTTTTCAGGTATATACCTATAGGGCATAATATGACTTAGATATATTCTCAATAACATTCAATTTGAACTTGTAGTTTAATAACTATTGCACGTCAAAGTTCCTTAGTTGTGTCACTGACTCACTCCCAAACCCACAAGCTCCAAATGTTAAACAATAAGTTTTCAGCCTATTTAGTCATACAAAACCTAAAAATATTGTAATTATAGTCATAACTGCACAAATATTTTGTAATCCTATACAAACACATGCGATTACAAAGTTACTTTTGTAGTTCAAATGGAAAATAGAATGTATTGAAATTTATTAAATAAAGAAAGAACACAAAAAGAAATGAGATCCCATCAAAAACATTACATGTAAAAAGATGCAAGTCTCGCAACGCAGTTCTTCTATAACAAAATAGTTTTGAGATTTAATGTTAAATCAAGTCAGTACCGGGGGGATGTCCACAGAACTCTATTTCCACCGCGCAAAACAACATGAGAAATCCCAAAAAACATGCAATCGGCCATTAATTCGCCAGCACAGCACCATCTATTAGCATCATTCGATACAACATTTTTAATTACTCAAAAAGTTTTTTTTACATTTTGAGATATCTCAAGTTAATTAGCGCCGATAAAACATAGCAAACTATGAAACTAAACACATTGCAACCAATTAAAACTCACTATTTTGCACACAGGAACCATACACACAACGGTGATTGGCAAGCAAGGATTCAATTAGCTAAACAGTAGAATTTCAATGAAATCGACTTGTGGGTTGGTTCCGGTTTGCAGAACTACGTCCAATTAATTTATTTTAGTGAATGATAACTCTATTTTTATTTGTATGCAGAATCGCAAAAACGGGCTACTCGAATCCCCTTAAATGAAAGAAATAAGGATGTAAATGTAAATGAAGCCGCAAAGCAATTATAATCTCTGGGCCTGCTAAATTACGTGGGCATTGCGACTAATGATGAGTAGAGGCCATGATTCATTACACACCCAAACACATAAGTAGGTGCTAACACAAAGCAAGTGCACCTGCCGAATGTGAAACCTAGTGCCCACTCGCTGACTCACTGGGGAATCTCGCCTTGGCCCCGCTAAAGATGCTGGAACACAGATATACTAATTAAATCATAATTTGTGTGTGCTATGTTAACTTTGAAAACAATAATAAGCTGATCTACGTTTTTCAAGATTTCAGTCATAATACACAATTTAAACCCATTAAATCGTTTATATTTATTTAATTTAACCCCGCTCTATCTGACTTTGAATTGTTTTATTACAACAAGAAATGCCATTATAAAATAACAACAATGTTGGTAACAGCCCATCTGGAATCTTATACACCATCAATAAAATGGAAAATGGATTTACTTTTATGGAATTTCTATACAGATATTTTTCTTTGCTTTTGACTACAGTATTGTAAGCATTTGAAAATGCGTAAAAAAAAGGACTGTAAAACAAACATAGATACAGTAAAATTGAGAGCCGTCCTATTAAAACCCGGTTAAAAATTACATGGTAAGTAGAATAAATTCCTTTTACAATTGCAGACTTATACTTCTTCCTTCCATGTGTTAATACACACATAATATGATGCTAGTGTATCATTGCCATAACTGTGGAAACAACGAAGCAACACTTCGATTAATAAGCAAGAATGTGCTAATTACATAAGACTGTTAGAGACATTTGTTAACCTGAAGTATGCACATACACCGTGGGCCCGTACAACCCGACCAACTTTAACCACGTATTCCTGATGGTATTACAAGTAAATAACGTTATATCAACATAGGTCGAATTTTGTCATTTTACATTAATAGTCTTATGGAACAAATCAATAAATTCAGTCCCTCGTTATAAACATCAAAACATGTCCTTACTGGAGGAAAAGTTATTAAAAAGGAAAAAAAAAGCTAAAATGGAAACGAAAGGTCAATATTTTGGCTTTGTAATCGCTTACTATCTAATACTACGAAGGTTAATTGCTGTTTAGTTAAAGGATTTTAAAAAATCAGCAAAAGTATCTTAGTCACATTTATTAGGGCTTGTTACACACTTGGGAGTTTTTATTTTAAAAATTATGAATATCTCGAAAAGTAAGCGTTAATCGACTATAAGTCTCATTATTTTTTACTTCTAATAGTTGTTAGAATCTATGGTTAAAGTTGGTCGGGTTATACGGGCCCACGGTGTATATCTTATACGCAAAATTAACATATTAAGATTTGAAGATTACTCAACGGAAGTTGTATAAATCACGATCAGCTTAGCTCAACGTCGACAAATTGATGACATATAGACTAATCAATAAAGAAAAGAGCTTTTTTTTTAAATAAGTGAATGGCTCGTCATCGAAAATTTAAGCTATTTTTTAGTGAGATTTTTGTAAAATCTACATTATGAAATGGGCTGCTTTTCAGATATGTGTTTTTTGACTATATAACCTATTCAGAGATTAAGGTGGAAACATGTTTGCTTAAAATTTCTTCGATAGATAAGAGATCCGAAAATGCGTCTTCAAATTCCGTTTTTTGTGTAGTATGAACAAACAACCGATTAATAAACGGTAAAATTATGTAAAAATGTCATTCATGCCTTTATCTTTTAAGTGATTAAAAAAAATGTTAGTAAAACATAATAATATCTTTGATTTAATCGTATTTTTATATCTGGCGCTTACGCCAAAAAACCCAGGCACGTACTGTATATGGCGTTCTCTTTCTGTGATGCGCGTGAACTATAAATGCGTCCCTTAATACAAGTAACGCCCATTCGCCGGTGAGGCTTTACAGAGGTCGGACCTGTGTTCGTTTGTCCCAGCGGCCGCGTCGCGACTAGTGGGCCATTCTGAAGGTGTAGAAAGAACTTCCTATTTTCGAGCGCGGGCACACTGTTTTTATAGCCGAACGGCTCAACGAGCGGGCGCGTAATGCACCTCGGCCAAAGTATTAGTCTATAGTTCGAATCCTCGAGATGGTCACTTTTTTTTACTTATTAATAATATGAAAACATGTTTATTATTTATGTTTTGGCATTTTTGCATTCCCTCGCTTGCAGTTTGGGCCGCAAACATCTGCGATCTCGGCCTTTCTTTGTATTACCACCCTAGTTGTGTAATGTACTATTATTTATCCATATACCTAAATATTAAAATTATAATATGTAGGTACCTACCAAACTACGTGGCGCATAACTTCGTGCGTTGCGATAAATACCTACCTACCCACAGCCGGCGGTGTACGAAAAGAATGGTCGCGTGACCTTGGTTAGAGATACCTACTGATTTTCCATCAGCGCATAATATGCTTATTTCTTTATGCTTCGAATTGATCTTCTCAATTATTAGGACATATTTTGTACCTACTTATTTTCTTAGATTGCTACAAGTACCTACTTAGTAAATGATCGCCGAAAACTAAACCTAAATCGTAATTCCATACTCTAATCAAAAGTCATATGCTGATACTGATGCTCTAATTCAACAGCATCTTCAATACTCGAGATAGCGTAGTCGGCAGTGACGAGATTTATACCCGGTGCGGCGCGTTATTGAATCGAGTTCGAGACTAGGTCATGTCACAATTTTATTAGATTTATTTCAGCAATATTTTTTTTTATTTATTTTTATTATTTTTAGTTACGTTTATTAAAATTATTTTCTAAAGAAAAAAATTAACACTTCACCCCGCACCTCAGTAGATCGGCAAACTTCGGAGATGATACATATCGCGAGATTCGAGTAGTAAGCTTTTCATTTTGATTCTCCAAAGTTTGTCATCATTATCGTCTTTCACATTTTTCACCGTATCTTCATAATTTTATTTACAGTGGAGTATTATTGTATAACCATATCAAAGTACACATGGGCATGAGACTAACACTATTTAGTGCATTCTTGTCTTGTTAATATACCTAATTGTTTTGTAAAGCCGCATTTTCTAGAATTTGTCATTATTGGCAACATCATTTTCGGCAAGATTGTCAGAGACACCAATGACGCGTGTTGCTAAAATGACAATGTGTTAGGAGTATAATGACGATTGTTACTAATAATGATTTTAGTATATGAATTCCTAGATAATAGACGTGTATTTTATAGTTTCGAACATGTGAGTGAGTGACTGAGAGTGATTGCATGTATGAGTGAAAGTTAGTGAGAGTGTTTGAGCGTGTGTGGGTGAGTGAGTGTGTGTGAATGTGAGTGAGTGATTGTGCGGGAGTGAGTGTGTAAGTGACCGGGTGTGTGTGAATGTGAGTCAGTAACCTAGTGTGAGAGTAATTGAATGGGTGAGTATATGAACGTGAGTGAGTGTGTGAGAGTGCGTTAATGAATGAGAGTGAGTGAGAGAGTGAGTGACAGTGAGTTAGTGTGTGTGTGTGTGTGTGTGTGTGAGAGTAAATGAATGTTTGTGAGTGAATGAATGTGTGTGAGTGAGAGTGAGTGAGTGTGAGTGAGAGTAAAGAGCAACTGATGTTTCACTGAATTTGATGCACACTCGACAAATTTCACCTTCGTCCTCTAAAAAGAAAATCAAACATGTTTTTATAAACGACACAGATTTCATCGCGTATCTTTCGATTTTTATTTATAAAGGGCTAGGTATTACCTTAATTATTCACGCAATGATAAATATTTAAGCCCTCTTTTCTGCATATTTCAATTTAATTTAAACCATCGTTTCAGCATTCATCATTTATCAATTACCTAAACATCCGGACTATAGAAAAAACAAACTAAAACTTGGGGTAATTTAAGCACAATTACCACGTGCTAAATTCGTGGGTAGGCTAAAAATTAGTAAACAAAACGGAAATTTATCTGCAATAAATTCCGAGTCGGAAAGAAAAAAATTATGTCGTCTCAGTTACAGAGGTACCTATAAAATTCAAAGAAATCCCAATTATAGAGGTAAATAAGACGATAAAATCGAAAGAACTAGGTAATCCCAGATATAGAGGTCTGTTGTGTCCCACTAACAGAGGTCATTTTTATGTCGTCTCACTTACGGAGGCAAATAAGATGATAAAATCGAAAGAACTAATCACAGACATAGAGGTCTGTTGTGTCCCACTAACAAAGGTACCTAATTCAGTGCTTTAAGTGCAGAGACCTCAGCATGAGTTCCAGCTATGGAGGTTTCTCATTTACCCAGCTCCTAGTTATCCTGATTTCACTGTAATACATTTAGAACGTATTTCTTGGTAAATGCTGTGTGTGTGTGTTTTATAAAAAAAATATTATAGTCGACAGTATTTGACAAATCTCTCATTATACAATTCTGACCGAACGTAATTATTTACATTACAACGTACATACTTAACACTATTTAGCACACTAATCGTCTATGTTATTTTCTTTGTGCCAGGTGATGATACAGATAGCACTGAAGACGATAATGTTATGAGGGAATAATTTTCGAAGTTCAATTATTACATTATTTTATTTAAGTAGGTGATCTAATTAATGATTTTTTCCCAAGTAGAACTTTTTTGTACTGAAATAAGTATTTTCATTTATATGTACACCACCATTGACAATGTCAAATTCAAATTCAAAATAATTTATTTGTCCAACATAGATAAAAAAGATGTTACAAATAATTACTTAGTATCACTATGTGGTACCTTGCGGCATACAAATTTAGTCGATGACATACATGCTGTTCATTTCAAACATAGAATATAGAATACAATTACTTTATTTATAATACAATTATTTTATTACGTTAGTTACAAGGCATGTCATTGTGTGGTGTTAGTTACTAAACTATTCTATATACTATCACTTAAGTATTCTTGCACAGTATAATATGCCTTTTGCGCGAGAAAGTCATGTAAGGTATTCTTGAAATCAGTTACATTGTCATGTAATTTCAAGTATTATTTCAAAAATGACATATGTGCTCAATCGTATTATAAGCGCGGTTTAATAATAGTAAACAATTAGCTTTGTCTTTTATTTTTTGTCTGAAACAGGTATGTAAAGTTTCCTGGGGCTATTTGGAATACCGAAGCCTACTTGTGGTGTAATATATTCAAAACTCGGCTACTTGCACATAATAGTATATTACACAACTAGGATGGTAATACAAAGAAAGGCCGATATCGCAGAAGTTTGCGGCCCGAGCTGCAAGCGAGGGACGTAAATCTGCAATCGAGGGCTTTTTTTACTACCTCCCGTGTTATGTACGTCATTTTATGTCTACACTTGGCCAGAAAGCGGCTTTTTCCGTACGCTACGCTTACAGAAAAAGCCACTTTATGGCCAGGTGTGGCATAAAAATTATAATTCTTAGATAACCATACCTAATCAGTATTGTCGTAACTGTTTAAGAAAAGAATAAGTTTATAATATTGTCTTCGCTTTCCGCGATAATCACTCATTGTAATAAAACAACTTAAACGGATTACAACGCGTATATTACTACATTGCAGTGGCCTGGCGTCAAATATATTCTTAGAAAAGCCGAAGCAGATTTGGATTACTTTTTCTTCGGGAGTAGTAGATACTCCGGTCATATGCTTTGCAAAAATAGGCAAGCCGATGGGAATCGGGTTCTATGGAAGCCACACCACTGCTACATTGTTAAAATCCCCTTTAGGACTTAAAAATGTAGCACATAAGTGATTAACCATAAAATGTATGAAAATATAAATTCGTATGCTAAATTGACCCCTTTAACAAAGCGACCGTATGGGCACTATGTTGTATGATACAACTTTAAATTTTAGGAAGTTACGACAAATTTTTATCATCTCATAATTTTTTTATTTGAAGTGTTATCAAAATTTCAATAGAACAGATAGAAAAGAAATACCTACTGATTCCAATGGTGTATTTAGTGTGCTTACGATAAACTGTCCCTTATGAAATTTGAAATTTCCAGTGTCGATGTATTCGAATTTTATTTTTGTCGTCCATATCATAAACCATAACAAAAAAAAACACTTAAATCAATATACATCAGACCTGATTCTCAGGTGAAAATCATTGTTGGCAACGAGCCGTCATTATTTTCTACAAAAACGTCATTATTATCATAAGGAGTCATTATCAGAAACACCATTTTAAACAAAAAAGTAAATATAATGAAAATTAATGGGTTTTGTTCCGTGCCTTTATGATAAAACGTTATGTTTTTCATGTATGTCTACATCTGGCTTAATAAAGATGCTCTGTCGCGGGGTTTGTAAAATAGACATTTTTGTTAATGTTTTGAGGAGAACCGCCCACACGTTGATTTCAAATAAAACATATAACTTATAATCATTATGAGCAAAATATTTATATGTAATAGCTTTATTAATTAAGTAATTCTTGGCAATAACATTATAGGTACATATAACATCTAAGTAATAACATTACGTGTACAAAAATTCGATTTTTTTATTATTATAGGCAATGTAGGTAGTAGTACTAATAAATATTCAAAAAAATTATGAGCAAAATTTTTCGGAGAAATTATGAGTATAGTCACAAATCGTTATTTGTATAAAGAATCGAAATACCAATTTTATATGAGCCCATATGGACCCCTACTCAGAGCATGGTTCGAAAAGTTCATAGTAAACACAAGTGGTTAAAAGATATTCTACTAGGTGGCGCTACGCTGTCCAAGGATTGAAAAGTTCATAATATTATAAACAGATGGCGACATTGGCGAATCCCCTTAAGGGGAGCAGCCCCGGTAGCGGGGTAATGGGAGGTGCTTAAATGAGAAATTTCTTTCAATGCCGGCCCTTAAGAAGGAAAATCAAAAGTAAGTTTCAACGCTTTAGTATTCATAGTTTATAATTCCTATCATACTGTAAAGCTACTACCATCTGCGCGCAGCACTGCCTTACCGAAATAAGAATCCAACAGATACTTCCTTCAACACTTGCGAAAGAGAAGCAACGTCAGTAGCAACTGGCGTAATATTATTCGACGTGTTGCCAAATTATTCGATAAAGAAGAACATGTCAGGAAATAACAAAATAACGGCTGAAAATCATTGTTGTCGTATCCTTAAGTTGCACTTCAGTATGTTACACTCATCAGTTGCCTAATCTTCCTAGGTTTTAATAGCTTCCATCCTAAATGATGACTTGGTGTTAGATTATGTAAGGCCTTAGTATAAAATATTGCCATATGGCGAGGGAGTGATTTATATACTACTCGAATACATAGGATTATTGTGCTTATTAATTTGTAACACATTAATAAATGTGAGAATATGTAAATCTCCAAACATATTTAATTGCTCAAGGATGACCGCCGAACCAATTTTAATGGATATGAAATATTTTACAACAGCTCATAAATTTGTCTACAAATTTACAACGCTACATTTGCATACGAAAAGCCGGAAGTGGGAAAAAATATGAAGCAAATTTAACCCTACGTTAAATTTGGTAATATTGCTAAAACCAAAACATTATAAACTTTGTTTCATCTTCCATTGACGACTTTATCTGCATAATTAGTTATGAAGGAGTGCTTTAGCAGACTTATCCTTGCCATCCCAAGGAAATGGGATCAGAATCTGATTTTACACTCTGACATTAGGTATAAAAATACCTAAATTGAAGAAAAATCTGCGATTTGGATTTTCATAAGCGCTTACGCTCTGGGCGCCCGGGCTTTTCAACTGATTAAACTGAAACATTGAAAAAATATGAGTACCTATTTAACAATTTCTTCTTTCCCATAAATGTTGAACTAACCAAAACAAATAATATTTCTAAAGCTAACAGAAGGATTCACGAACTCATAACGGATAAATTTGCCATTATGTGAGAATCTTTATCCGTAACATAATGCGAGAACTTAGATTGCATAGGCTCTATTGACCTAATATCGGATCTGCTGAGTCAATAGGTGTGCTTCGATTAGCATTTGAACAATGAAGGCAATCCGTGTCTCTTTATGTACTTGCTGTATGAAATGTCAACACGAGCTATTCTGTTAGGTATTGTGATTACAAGAAGCAGTCGAAGACACTTCAAAAGATAACCTTGTACCATTAATATCGCCCTACTGTTGTTCTTTGTGAGAGCACAAACGAAGCTAAATCGATTAATGAATTTGTATTAAATAGATAGTTAACCTACGAATGGTATATTTTAAATAATTAAAACTATATTCTTTAACCTAATTATAAATAAATAAATATTAGGGGACAATCTTACACAAATCGAACTAGCCCCATAGTAAGCTCAATAAGGCTTGTGTTATGGATACTAGACGACGATATATTTAATAGATACAAGTACTTAAATACATAGAAAACATCCATGACTCAGGAACAAATATTCGTGCTCATCACACAAATAAATGCCCTTACCGGGATTCGAACCCAGGACCTCGTGCTTCGTAGGCAGGGTCACTACCAACTAAGCTAAAGCGGTCGTCTAAATCCAGTCATAATTTAATAAATACAAAAAAAATATAAGGTTTTTTTTAATATGGTATACGCCGAAACCCAAGGAACTCCCTCAGTATCTACTATTAAAATTAAAATGCATAAGACAGAGGATTTCAGACCAGTGGTCCTGGGAAAACTGGATTATGTGGTAGGCCACTAAAATGGCCGTAATCTGCGCTACTTACCTATTACGATTCACTTCATTTTAGTGTAGTATATTGTTTACTTGTGTTATCCTCTCGACTCCTTACTAGATTCATGTTGAATTGTAGCAGATTATTGCAGAACAAAGCCGCAGCTTTTCAACAAGCAATAACAGATGGCGATAGTTACACTATTTATTAATTGACGCTTTGACACAAAAAGATAGCGACAATGTCCAATACCAGCCATTATTGTTATCATTATCAGTGTTTGGTTTAATAATCCGGATAAATAATGCGATGCAGGGAGTACCACCCGGCACACCACGATGTTTTTGAGTGTTCTATCTACGTATTGACATAGGTAGAGATTAATACACATATTTAAGCTTAAGAGATTTTTTGTCTATATCATTACCGTGCCTTGCTGCAAAGGAGCCACTATCATTACGTGGCGTCCATATAACTCGATTCCTACCGGCTTGCCTAATATTAGGCATTAAAGCACCTTATTCTACAGCTCTTAAGAGTCTTAAGACAAATCTACGCTAAATCTGCACCGGCTTGCCCAAGGATATCTTTAACGCCACGTCACTGGTGACCATACATAGATTCTCCTCTCCTATAAAAATGTTAGTGTAAAGATGATTTAATCTAACTGCTGTGGCTTAAAAATACTCGGTCACAATCGATGTGTTATCAAGAACCCATAGGAGTGACATGTTTTATTTACTCTCACGACAAAACATTTCGCTACGTGCTCGAGAAAACTTTTGCTTTAAAGAGGTGCCAAAATAGTGGAATGGTGGTTTCCATATAGATCACTTCAAAGGAAAGTACCTCGGCCAGATTCTCCAATATTATTGTAAGTGACTTCTCGCCAGAGATAAGCTGAAAACGACATAGCAACAAAATATTACTCACACATCGCGACTATTATCACAAATTTATTTTGAACAGGGAAGTCGGCCGTGTAAAC
The DNA here is from genome assembly GCA_947034925.1 of Eudemis profundana. Classification (NCBI taxonomy): domain Eukaryota; kingdom Metazoa; phylum Arthropoda; class Insecta; order Lepidoptera; family Tortricidae; genus Eudemis; species Eudemis profundana. The sequence continues at coordinate 19,104,642 of OX344798.1, forward strand.
AGTCCAACAATACATGTGAGTGTATTTACCTTGGAAAGAAAATACTGTCTGTGTATGTATTTGCCTTGATAACACGCGCTCATGCGATGATACGATAGTTGTATCCCCAAGGCCTCTTAATAGGTGCGATGTGCGATACAAATATTTCCACAGTTTACGTAGAAACATTTGTTACATTCGAGATAGAAGAACTTGGCAACTTTGTTGGTGACACTCACATGTGTGCTTTTTGTTATGTGCAGTCATAACTACTTACACAAGTTACCGCCAACACGAACGCCTGCCTGCGGAGGTTAGCAAAAATCGGACCAGGTGAGGTGGGGGCCGTGGCGTTCCCTGGGGTCGAACCAGGTTGCTGGCCGGACCACCTTGAGTGGATCGGACTAGGTGGGGGCCGGGTCGCCTGGGATCGAACCAAGTCGCTTGTCACAGTCCATCTTGAGAGGGTCGGACTAGGTGGGGTCCAAAGCGCCTGAGATCGAACCAGGACGCTAGGCCAGGGCCACCTTGAAGTTACGCTGATTGCTCAAAGTGAGCAGCGGACCAGCGGGAATTTGTAAACATAAATATCGTCCATCGTAAAAGAGAAGCATATATAAAGACTTACCTGACTACCTGAGAATCGAACAAATGCGAAGGCAGCTGGAACGCCACTTTTCTATTAATACACTCATAATATATGGTTCATGGAGATAGAGTTGATAATCAATTTGAACTTTCAATATGGTCATTTTGGTGTTTTTGGGGTTTACAAACAATCCCTTTGTTTCCTTTGAGTAGGTAAATCATACACAACGAAAACCGAACAACTATGACAGCGTAAACAACAAGATGGTTATGTGTTTTATCATTTATCTTGTCACCCCCGAGCTATTTTTATATCGTCATACAACTTGATCTTCTGTATGTAAACACTTGCATGACTATTCCTAGACATTCCTTATCATGAAGTATATTTTGGTAGTGTAAGTTCACGCGTGAAACGCGTGCGCAAGACCAGCATAACAACAAGAGACAAGGTCTTGGTATATCTAGTGCTACGTGAACTTATTTTATCAGATATACTGCATTCGTTCAAAACATGGTACTTTCTAAAGTAATTATGTAATATTATTATTCTTCTCCATAAGAATAAAAAAGTGTCTTTATGAAGTAAGCGATACTTATATACAAAAAAGTTTATTTGCCTGCTTATAAAGCCGCCATTCTAAAAAAGAACCCAAAGATAATCATCGTTAGGTTAAGATAATAATAAAAGTATAAAAAATAAACTTTCCAAACAGAGTGTATTTTTCTACTTTGCGGTAGCTATATTTCAATACCGTCTAACAACAACCGTGCAAAAATTATATAACTTTGTCAAACAAAACGTTACACAATACCGACCAGTAAACTTTTTAGGGCTTTCTAACAACATTTCTCTTGTTTTAGAAGCCTGCCTACTTGAAACTGGCACGCCACCTCCGTTACCTTCAATAAAACAATCTTTAACACAATCATGATAATTGCGCGATATTGCCAAATACTTCACACGCATTTCACGACTTGTTAGCAACGCAAACAGCTGCCTGCCACTGAGACACCCGGGCTCTAAAATCGTTTGATCAATAAATCTAACCAGCAAAAAAATAGGAAAAAGGATTGGCGCTGATGTCGATGCCCTAGCATCGATGTCGTTTTAGGCGGATCTCACACTGCAGCGAAAATCGCGGCGACACGCGACTCAGCGATTTTCAACTTTGTATGTAGAATCATCGATTTGTATAGATAAATCGCGGGGTGGCACACACTGGCGCGTAAATCGCGGCGACTCGCAACTACTATGCGCAGCTACACGGAAAAAATCGCGGCGACGGGCGATTTCAGTGTGTTCTTCGCCTTATAGTTGAAGGAATTATATACTTCTATTAATCACGTATGGATTTTGACGCTGGCTGCTCGACGGATGTTTCTACAGAGTGAAAGATTTTCTCGGGTCATGTAGATATTTAATAATTCATTGTATTTATTTTGTGCTCTCTTTTAAATTTTTTAAAACATTTACATGCTTGTACTGGCTGAATACATGGATATCTATTTATACGTTACATTTAACACCGTTGTACTGTATTCTTGTTAAATAAATATTGGAATTTAAATTTTAATTCAGAAAAACATATTTCGAGTCACGATTTAAGTTTACCCTGTATTGTCCATGAAATTTACATAGCAAAATAATCTGTCCAAATGTTTTACTATTTTACTAAAATACTTTCGATAGTGATAATGTCATTCTTAGTGGCACCAAATACTCTGATAGCCCTCATTATGCAGTAGCATCTTGGAATGCGCTGATTCATTGACCTTGTGAGTGACAAGTCATCGTGTCGAGATGACAGACAGCTCAGGGCCCCGGCGATGCGAATAGTTGATACGGACACGAGCGGGGCGGTCCCAGCGACGCCGGTGCCGGCTGCGCGGGCGCCGCTAGCGCCGCCCGTAGGGCTGCCTACTATGCGAGATAGATAGTATCTTTACTGAGAAGTATTAAAATCGCGAATTGTTTTTTTGGAAATCGTGATTATAACTAAAATATTCTTGGCACGCAGGCGACGTCGCCGTAAAATGGTCAGAGCCTTGTTGAATTTTATTGTATACTTGTAAACAGATTATTTACCTTCCGATATATTTTTTTGCTGAGCCCAATAACGGAATACAAAAATAAAAAAAAGTAAAATCAGTTCAAGTAGTCTATTTGTGGATAAAGATTGATGGATTTTATAATTCTTAGATAACAAGCAGCTAGCAGCTGCATAAAATAAACAAAAATACAAGTATAGAATTTAATTATACAGACCCGAACAGTAACTAATTAATTACTTACTACAACATCATTGATATACAATCAACTAAGTAAAGTTATTGACCATAGGTTTCAATTCAACAACCCTAGCATCACAATGGCATTATTGGCATTTCGCAAGCAACCTGAATAGCACCCCGGTAAGCTCACTGCACCGGTCGGCATTCACGCGCATACATCGCTTACACATTCGTGCAGGACCCAAGTGTGTACATAGTGCGAGGATCTCAACTACCAATTGTTTACCATTCACGAGTGTGCACCGTATTCGTAAATGACTTGGCAAGACATGAAGTGCGTGTACTGTTTAGATATAACGCAACCGTTGGCACTTGACTTAAAATACATAAAATTCTACGTTATGTTGAGATTTTCGCAACTCGCAATACCAATTATACTAGCCCTGTAACTAAATGTTTAAACACGGCGTAAACAATAAAAATAATTTAATAGATCGAGCAATCACATTACCATGACATTACCAGATGCGTTTATTCGTACTGAAACTGATTTTAAAATTATTCCACATGCGGACAAAGGATTTAATGTCGAATAACACCATTAACTTCATTAGTTAAAACGACGTGGCAATGGATTATCCGCCACACTTTATGCAAAGCCCTAACGAGTTAGACTGACCAAGTAGCACAAAGAATGACAGATTATATCAGAAGTGTAGGCGGCTAACCTCATTAGAGTCATATTGTGAACTGTTATAGTTAAAGTTATTTCAAGTAGGTACACTTTAAAACTTGCAAGCAGTACGCAGTAGATTACCAGATTATATTCTGCTTAAATTGTAACCCACAATGTATAGTTGAACTTGCTAGAATGTTTTTGTCTCTATGCTAACAAGTAACTTAGCATTAAGAGCACGAGCACATATGAAACTAAAGCAAATAAACGTACATAGTGTGTAAACATTGTAATGCCTAGCAAGATTACCTACTCTCGGTGCATGCAGCATTTGTCCTTGCATTTAGAATCACCACTATCACCACATCACACCACTATTAGCTCTCTATAAATCTCTCTCACTGTAGATCTGTTTACGTTAGTAGATAACGAACGCATGAAACCATATATGAAATGAAACTATAACAGAAGTTCACCCGTGCGTTCATGTAGCATTGATTAGGTAATATGTAATGATAAAAAAGTGACGTTCCTCTTTAATATATTACTAAGTACTAAAGTGTACAATCATATCAACTATCACGCCGTGAAATCATGTAAAATTGTTGTTGTAGAAAAAAAATCTAGAACCTACGAATACGAAACATAATAATATGTGTTATGATAACAAGAAAATACGGTTATACCTACGTACATTTTTCGCATGATTCACGTCTTGTTCACACATGTGTTTCCAGTTGATATTATTAGTGTTCCAGCCAACAACAAATAAATAGAATGAATTAAGCCGAAGTTTTCAGCGTGTAAGTAAATTGTTGACTTGCAGTTCATGATCTCTTAGAAACCTTCGGAAGATCGCCAAGTACTATTTCTAAAAAGGGGTGCCGAAATTTGATTAAAGGGTTAGGTTAGGACGCCACTTAAATTGGGTTCATGGGTATGAAAACGTGTGATGACCTCCGTTTGACATACTTATGAAAACATTATAGGAATATACTCATATTTATTAGGTAACATCTAATCGGTTAACAGAGTTTCAAACAATTAAATCATGTCCGATTATTATTACAAATAGGTAGGCAACGTACAACTTTCCTCATTATCGGTCATGAAATGCTTTCTAGAACATCGGGATACCAATAAACATCACGGCATGAGATCATGGGTGCACGTGCGAAAATTGCTGAAAACAACTGTATCGATGCGGGCGAAAAGCAAAGATAAAGATTATTTTTTTGTCGGCGATAATTACAATAATAGTTCATGATAACATAATATCAACTGGGTGTCCGGAATAATTATGCTAATTAATTGTTATTTATTATAGACGCCTGTGAACGAGACGAGTTGGGACATTATCGTTCGTTATGTATAGTAGGTAGGTATCGAATTATTAAGAAACAGATTACTTTTTACGAATACGTTTGTTTTACCTAATACTCTACTAATCTGATGCAGTTATTGGCCTTTTCTACTCGTAGATAAAAATATCTCTATCCGATTTTACGTTAATCTGATGTACCTACCTACTTATAACATGCTTATAACTGAATTTATCTCATTCTGATTTAGATTCACAATTGCTATCAAATTCAACTTATCTATGATTTGACGACACGTTAGCCTAGTGAGAGTGACACCGCCTACGAAGCTAGAGGTCCCGCGTTCAAATCCCGGTAAGGACAAATACTATTTGTGTGATGAGCACGAATATTTGTTACTATCTAAGTATATATTTATCTATATAAGTATGTATATCGTCGTCTAGTGCCCATAATACAAGCATTGCTTAGGCGAAGAACACGCTGAAATCGCCCGTCGCCGCGTTTTTTTTTTACTATGCGCAGCTACACGGAAAAAATCGCCGGGATTTACGCGCCAGTGTGCGCCACCCCGCGATTTTTCTATACAAATCGATGATTCTACATACAAAGTTGAAAATCGCTGAGTCGCGCGTCGCCGCGATTTTCGCTGCAGTGTGTTCTTCGCCTTAGTTTGGGACTAGGTCGATTTGTGTAAGATTGTCCCCACAATTTAGATTACACTTAAAGATAAACTCAACTGCAAATAAGAACCCGAATTCTTAAACTTAGTAAACATCATCATCCATGACATGTGTAGGTAATACCTATATCGTATTCTATTGGCATCAGCATCGCTAAACTAGCGTATGGGCACAGGTCACATCTCATCGCGGATGTCGACGACCTCGACCGAAGCCTCACAACCTCAGTTTACTCAGTTATAGATTTCAATTTAATTACCTACCTACCGCGTAAATAACACTGCGTAAATAAGAATGAGACAACTAAGTCACCTTCCAATATTGCTACGTGACAATGGTCATGAGTTTTAGATGTTTGAATTCTCTTTAGATTTCTCTGTCAGGGCTTAGGGCAAGGTCAAGCGACTATGCTAGAGGCATTTCGCTCGCGCATCGCGGGGTCAACGCAGACTTGGCCCCTGCATTGCATATGCGCTCGTTATGCGTTTATAATTATTATGCAACACCTGCTTACTGTCAGGGACACCGGCTTGGATGATATTTAGCATCTACTTCGTCTCAGCCGTTATTGGGACCTTGACAGGATGGCAGGTGCGACCTAAAATCGACCGATATGCGATGTCACAGTTGCATGCTTTAAGTAGCAAAATATTACGATACAATTGATTTTTTTACGGTGCCCAAGAATTTTAAATGCAAGGTCATATTTAATTTAACCTAGCTACTACTAGGGGGCTTAGATTATCGTTCAAATACATTTAAAGTATAAATACTAGGGTTTCTGCTCGAGACTTCTCGAACTCGAGACAACTCGAGAGTTTCACCTCCATTCGAGACGAGAAATAAATAGCTGACTCTCGAGACTCTCGAGTTCCGGCACAAACGAAATAAGGGCTAAAGTCAGGCTCGCCAATTTTTGGCTTTTAACAATGATAAACATTTGAAACGTTACACCCTGTATATAACACAGTGACACCGTGTATATATCACAGTGACACCCAGTATATAATCACAGTGACACCTGCTACTTGACAGCTAACAATTACCGAATGACAAAATACGCACACGATTGGCGGCAGAATAGTTGCGCCCATTTTGTGAATGACCAGTTAGGTTTTATATTTGATGGATAAAATGAAATATTTTGCTTACCTACTGATTGCTTACCAAAATTTGATTAATTGTAGGTCGCTTAATGCAGCTCAAATACTCAATTTGCTGACCAAAATAATTTAGAGCAGTTCAGTATATCATTAATTGCAGACAGATTTATAAATGTTTGCTAAGCATAACGGCGAGTACATCACTCACCTTCGGTTTGCCGATGATATCGTGGTCATGGCAAAGTCGATGGAGGAACTCAGCACGATGCTCGAAGGCCTCAATCGAGTCTCCCAACGAGTGGGCCTAAAAATGAATATGGACAAGACGAAAGTTATGTTCAATGTCCATGTCGTGCCTACTCCCGTTATGGTTGAGGACTCGGCTCTTGAAGTTGTTGACGCGTACGTATACCTAGGACAGACAGTCCAACTAGGTAGGTCCAACTTCGAGAAGGAGGTCAATCGCCGAATCCAACTCGGATGGGCAGCGTTCAGGAAACTCCGCAACGTCTTTTCGTCCAAAATACCTCAGTGCCTTAAGACGAAAGTCTACAATCAGTGTGTGTTGCCAGTGATTACATATGGATCCGAGACGTGGTGCTTCACTATAGGCCTTATGAATAGGCTCAGAGTCGCTCAACGGGCTATGGAAAGGGCTATGCTCGGGGTTTCTCTGCGGGATCGAATCAGAAATGAGGAGATACGTAGAAGAACGAGGGTCACCGACATAGCTAAACGGATAAGCTTGTTGAAGTGGCAATGGGCAGGGCATATAGCACGTAGAACAGATGGCCGATGGGGCCGAAAGGTTCTCGAATGGAGACCACGAATCGGCAAGCGCAGCGTCGGACGTCCACCAACAAGATGGACAGATGATCTGGTTAAGGCTGCTGGCCCACGGTGGATGCAGGTTGCTTCCAACCGAATTAAGTGGAAATCTATGAGGGAGGCCTATGTCCAGCAGTGGACGTCCTATGGCTGAAATGATGATGATGATGATGAAGCATAAGTTGCTTACCAACTAGCTATTTTGGCTGACCAAATACATATTTCTGCTCACGCTCATATGAATATTTTGGTGATCGATTAAATGATACCTTTTTATTTGTTTTTTATTTTATTATCAACAATAATTTACAATTTCTTACTAAAGACTCGAGAGTCGAGACAACTCGAGAAATTGGAGTCGAGATTTCTCGAAACTCGAGAAAAAAAATGAGGCGAGAAACCAGAAACCCTAATAAATACCTTCATACTTAGGTCCAAAGTTCATTATAAAAAAATGGATAATACTGTTAGTTTAACCCTACCCAGGGCTCCTAATTTATCTACAAACCCAATACACGTGTCTGTTAAAAAAAACAATAAAATGATAACGATAATGCAAGTCCACGTGACATGAATGAGGTGGCTCCCTACACAGATACGCCCGTTTTCGTTAAGAAGTTATACGAGTTTACAGCACTCTGATAAGAGTTAATTTTCTTATCAATATCAGAATCTCTATTAACCCGACGCTTCGCAGTGAGCAACCTACATACGTTATTCATATTTACTCTTTACCTAAATACTGATAATGTTGATAAAAAATATCGTGGCCAGACTGGAAGATTACATTATGATTAAGTATCTAGGAGGATATTGCGACGCAATATAGTATTATACATAATTACATCCGTGTATTAGTTCCGTGACTGAAAGTTACGGAGGTGATACGGAGGAAGAAATATTAGGTACATGGATGGGAAAGTTGAAATACCTACGTCGACGGAGTTTGAGAAACCAAACGGCACGTCGTCGTGAAACAAAGAATAGATTTAAATAGAAAACTATAACTATAAAGGCAACGTTATAAGCCCATATTTTTATTACACCCCAGACATATCACGACAGTGGTAAATGAGGCCAGAAGGCTGGTCCCGTGCACCGAGTCAGCTTGTGGCCCTTTCGGGGGATCCGAAATGTCACGCCATGGCATTCATAACTACGAGCATGTGCGGCATCGGATCGTTTCTCCACCGAAGATTGCATGGTACAAGGTCACGAGGTTCGTCCATTATCATTGCAATGGCCTAATTTCCATAAATTCATATCGACAGGGACGAATATTTGCACAATTCTACTGTTAATGGCTTAATGAATAAAATACCTAATACAAAAACAGCGATTGACAACAAAGATGTTACTACACTACACACGACTCGATATCATCTTAAATTTTAATTATGTTTATATTTATGTGTTTTGGAGGCGTAATATAAATGCTATCTGAAATTTAAATCTAAGCCAGTAAAATAAAAGTGTATTTGATCGTGTGATTAATGATCTGGAAATCATATCACTTTCACACTTCTAATGTCTACTTCGCACGGAAAATGTGAATTCAAACTTACACAAAAAATATTACACATTATTACAAAATTTGCGGTAAACGTCAGGAGGACTGTTCACAAAACTCAAATCACTTTCAAATAATGTGTTGACATCCTCGAGGCATGCAATCACTCAATTGTACAAATGTAACGACACGCGTTGCATCTGACATTAACAGATAAAGTTGCGCACGGGAAAGGAACCCGATTGGGGAATAATGTGCGCCAGCGTCGACAATTGATTAGGAACGCTCTCCGTCGACTACAATTATCGTCCTTGTGAAACACTGAAAAAAAACTTTCTGATTTCTATTTGTTGCGACTGGTAACGAACAGGTCCTCGGGTCAAGACCTATGACAAAACACACCATCAAACGGAGCCGCTTCAGACCTCCCTACATTAGCGTGCGTCGCTTTCATTGATCAAAAAGATTGTATTGAATAGATATTGATCGGAATAACAGACGTGCTCTTCATTTAATCTTAATTAATGTCATTTATTATGGAACCAGATATCCGCGCCGCATAACCGACGCGTAATATTTCACTTGCCAGAAGCCATACGCTCGGCCTGCTTAGTTTATTGTCTATGCTTACCTACTTTCACGCATGCATATGTTTTGTAAGATGCAGGCAAACGATACGGGAAACAATGGGACTTTCATTTGTTTTTAGTTGACAACAGCCTACCGTGCCTAGCTTACTTCTTTGCCTGCACCGTTTAAAGCCCCCTTATGAGGACAGCACAGCGAAGTACCTTTTGATTCTAGTTCGATTAATTCATAAAAAAGAATTAAATAACTGAGTTCAAACTAACGTACTCAATTAACAAATGCACGAGTTTTTATAAAAAATATCTATCGAAATCACTGTAGGTGTGCCCATATTTAAAGAGTTTTCTCGATTTCTCCAAGATCCTACTCGTATTAGGACACTTTTTCAAACAAAAATACGAATTCTCTAAATTGATCCATCCATGTTCGAGTACTAATACCCTCCCCCTTTTTTAAAGTTGGTTAAAAGTGTAAAACTTATCTACCTAAAGCATTTACAAAACAGGTAATTCTAAATCACAATTCGATTGCAAATTTGTATCGACATCAAAAGTAAGATCTACTTTCATGATATTTTGCCACTAACGCATGTTTCTTAACCTATCTGTCTATACTATAATTATTACTGTACTTGCAGTCTTTACTGTACTGTAATTGCAGAGTATTGCAAAGTAATGAGCATTCGGTTTTCCCTAAGTTGTCAATGTGAGACTTCTCCTTAATTTTCAAACTATCGTATAACTTAACTGTAATCTTAATCGGCAAGGTGACCTTCAGTAAACGTAAAGAGTTTCCAGCTGACGGAAAGTCAGCTTTACTTTGTCTAATGAGCGTTCGCAGACAATAACTAAGAGATATAGAAAGTTCCATTCGGGGTCAAACATTTCCTCGATAGCCTAACATTTGAACCGAACAGCAGGCGTCAAGACGGCTTATCTTGGTTCTGTCGTTAGGGCCACGTCAGTGACAATATATTGCACTATCACAGCTCGTGTTGCATCAACCCAATAGGGTAACAACTGATCGCACATCCGAAGCACATTTAAAAACAAGAGATAAGGAAGTAATACTTGACGTTATACATGATCATGAGGTGATCCAAAGTCATTTAGGACATTATTAATTAGACTATTGTAGATTTTGTGGCAGCGTAGGCGTATGGCGTATATAAATCACCATTGCTAAGTCTTTCTTTGTTTCTTTTTCCTCAGGTTGTTCAAACGATCTCAAATAGCCAGCTGATGGAAAACAGATTATTAGTCTCCTTATTTTTTTTTTTTCGGTTCAATTCAATACATTTATTTCATGATTTTTTTTATTGGAGCATTAACGACTGCCAACGAATTCTAAATAATTTCTTAGAAGAGAAAAATTCTAAAATTATATGTATCGGGCAGGATTCGAACCTGCATCTCGTCGGCTATCCGGGCCAACACAGGCGCGTTACCAAGTACGCCACCGAAACTATTTAATTCATTTTAAATATCCATATTATGTGTTACAAACAAAAGTCTTAAAAGAACTGGTAGTAGTTCAGAGTAAGTATAAATATGTACCTAATCAATTTTTATGTTAATTGGGAGATATTTCCTGGTTCTAGAAGTGTGTCAGTAGGTTCTCATTTACTTATCATAAAGCACTTGCTTATCATGCAGCTTTGTCCAGGATAAAACATGAGACTATCATATACCTCTCCCGCCGTAATCAAGAGGCTGTTGGCGCTGCCGCGCACCCGCCGTATTAAGTACTTAGGCGACACGCTTGCGCATGATGGCATGATGATGGCACGGAATGGAAGTCGTCCGTGCGCGCCTCCGTAAACGTAAACATCCACGACACAATGAAACACCTTTGTGACTTAACCTTATGCCCGGGCTACACGAGGCTAGTTTTTCATGCTAGGATAGCAAGCTAGTAAGCTAGTTTACAAGCCAGGACAGTTTTTAATAGGATGGAGTTCTATTTTTAGGCTAGTAGAGCGTCCCCCCACCACTGATTTTACTATCCTAGCTTAAAAAACTAGCCTCGTGTAGCCCGGGCATTAGTTACTCTTCTCCATTGGCGTATTTTACACTTTTCAGGGGGGCCTGGCTCCTGAGATGCCATTTTTTAGGTGTCCATCGTGAATTTCCGAATCGGTAACCCTACATCCTGGGGTGGGCACTAGACCATACTGGGATGGGCATGGCCCCCCAGCCCCCCCCCCCCCCCCCCCTATTACGGCTATGCTCTTTTCATCTCATAGTACTTATAAATAATGAGGACTTGCGGAAATAAATTATTTGATTTGATTCGGGTATATAACTGTCAACCTGTTTTCCTATAGTGATTTCGATAATTCGTTCTTTATGTATTTTTTGTGCTTTTAGTCATTTATTCTGTAGATCAGGATTCAGGATTAACAAATACGAACCACAAAATAAAGACAAGGATAAAATATTTTTAGTTTAACGTTTGTGTAGCTAAACCAGATTCCAGTTCTTGTGATATATAATTTTATGCATCCTTATACTCGTAACTCAATGTACACATACTCAAAGTCGTGTTTGTTGTGGCTAGACTCCAGCATAGACAATCATTATTTATCTCGACGCGAAGTAAACGCTGACATATCAGTTAAGTAATGGGCTGCGCTTCAAAATAATACTTATCTGACTCAGAGGAGATAATTTACAAGTATGTTCAAGAATCCATTTCACGCAAGGATAATGACAGGTTGCGGCTGCGCCGCCCAGCATTCATTCTCACGTGTGATTTACGACGTTTCAACAGCCAAACTTGTGTGTTTCAACTTTACCGATGCTATTTCAAAGTTCAACCGAACCAGAATTCTGATCGGTTATAAAATTGCAAGACGAAAGTAGGTTGTCTACCTACTACTTTTGACATAACTATATTATGCCTCCGATTAAATTTACTTTAACAGATTAGACGATTAGCAAATAAATCTTACAGCTGAGTTGATAGGAGTCATTTTATTGCCAAATAAACTGTTTATCAAAATAAATATGCACGTTCTTGCTTCCATTGTTGCACGAAAGACTCTCCTCGTATCTTTTAATTAAATAAGATAATAAACATGTTTATTCGTGTCTTGATCACGTATACCGACAACTTGCTTAGCCTGTGAGATGATTTCGCAAATGTCCTCACGCTTTTCGTGATATATGGCACTGCTTTTTAATCCCCGTAGCGAATGGCGGCAACTCAAAGGGTGCCTCCGAATCGGCCGGTCACGCTCTTGCGCAATCATTGATAATTCTTCATAAAATAAACTGGTAGCTGAACACTGCGGAGAGAACGGGACCGAAGACATTGGCGGACGTCGCATGGCTTATATCTAGGACTCAAGGTTCCATCGGAATCTATTAATAATCAAACGTCACCCCGTATCTCGACCATGGCAAGCCAGAGGATAAAACCGAGCCGTGACTTGTTAAGCCTTGATATTTTCTAAAGTTTTTGCTAGATAATTTTGAAGCATAACTACACAATAAAACTTAATCTGCGCATCAAAAATGCTGATTTAATTAGTGTTGATCGTGTCTGTGCGTCACAATGCGATGTTTACATCTCGCTATAATTATGACGAATTGTCGAAGACTACTCGCGAAACCTTTAAAGCGAAGTGCATGGAAAGATCCTGTTTTAATGTTAAAGCCTTTTAGAACAAATGTACGCGAGTTATACTCCTCTAATACATTGGATAGGCACGAAGAGTTAACTAGAGGTCAGTCAAAGTTCAGTGAGGCTGCGCTGCACCGCCCAGCCGCGTGAGATCGCGCCTAGCTCTTGCAACATGCCTCATTCCACACAACTGTAAACACTGAAATGGTATTCAATTATAAACTTTAATATATTAACGGTACAGTGCGAAATTCCTGTCTTACTGTAGTACATTTTGAAGGGCAGGCCACGACAGATCTAACATAAACGCTAATAAAACGAGCTAAGATCTGCACGCATAAAGCGAGCTTTACAGCATTTGACCTGAAATTTAAGACTGACAATAGGTTGCTTCACAGATATTTCTAGGTTCAAACTGCCTGCTTCTGTATGCGTTTAACTTTAGTAGGACAGGTACCTACCTAAATAAGGTAATAAAATATGAAGCATATTTTACATAATACTCCTTGCCATTTTAATTACATATAGCTTAAATGTTCATATTAATCATAAATTATACAAAAGTGATCAAGACAGAATTGAATAAAAGTGAATTGGAACACTTTTATTCAATTCAGTTGAAAGTTTTCATGAAGAGAAAACCATAGACCAAGTTTTTAGGAAGGGCTGTTACTATGCACTTTGCTGCTCTAGTATAGGTGTAGCTCTTATAAAATATATGTATATAAAGTTACAAATAACATGTATTACTCCTCTTCTAATGGAAAGTTGAAAAATAGGGCAGGGAATAATCGAAAAAGAATACAACAAAAAATAAGAAAAATATCCCACATCAATATAATACTTATTGAAGTACGTAGCAGCGTCTAAATTATTTGCGTTACATCTATGTACATACAGAAGCATGAGGATTGCTAACATAATAATACCTTGCGTATAATATGAACGAGTAACACATCGTCGTTACTTTAAAAAAACACGTATCTAACACTGACTCCAGGAAAACGCAGTAAGTGCACCTATATGACATTCGTATGTACCTGACTTTTGACGTTTTTCTCTACCACGTTTTTAGATACGATTATTCAAAGTAGTGACGATACTTAAGATAGATTTAACGACAAGTTTAGTTTAAGTCTAGTCTAGTTTGATGCGCTTCACGCTTCATTTCTCATCATCATTCCCTCTGTCAACCTTATGTGCCACTGCCCTGCTTGACTCTATCAATAGTAACGAAATACAAATAAAATAATTATATAGCAGCAATAACACTTCAAAAATTATAGGGCAGCCTTGGTCAGTTTAGTTAACGAATTGATGTCAAAATCCTAACGAGTATTCCGAACCATCCGTGCTAATCTGAAATTTACTGTTGACATTAAAACCTCTTAACAGTTTCATTTTACTTTTACAAGCACTAGAAGTTGATTGCGGTCGTTAAACAATCAGCTAAATAAACCAGTTATTTATAGCGGATCTCATCACGACTTCACGACATACACTTTACACAAATTAATATCACTCATTGATTGCTAACTTTTAATGAAGCCACTCAACCACCGAAATCTCGGCATGTAATTAATTTTAATCTTATATCTGACAGATTAGAAGGTAGGTACCTAATTATTTTATTTTACAAAGAAAATTAAGAACGATTTTTTTGAGAATATGATTTTATCTACTTAGCTATAAAATAAGTTTAAGGATCTGCAATCTAAATTTAACGTAGGTACATGGAGAACATATACAATAGTACTATAGTAGTTGTAGAATAAGCCCATAGAATTCTGCTTCTGATTACATGTCATTGAACCTCCGAAATAGGCGCCTACATTGATTACAATCGAAGAAAAAGCCGTGAAATTACACTCATTTCAACATGATAACAATGTCTGACGATAATGAGAAATTACGAGAAAGAATGTAGGTTTTATCAGATTTATAATGCCTGAGTATGATTGCTTGCAGGATTTCCTCGACTCGGTCAGTTTCGGCTTTCGGAGGTGTACGTCAGATTCCGTTTTCGTCAGATGCACTTGTAGGTCAGATTCCGTTTTCGTCAGATGCCTTGTTGGTCAGATTCTGTTTTCGCCAGATGCCTTGTTGGTCAGATTCCGTTTTCACCAGATGCCTTGTTGGTCAAATTCCGTTTTCGCCAGATGCCTTGTAGATCAGATTCCTTTTTCGTCAGAAGCTTTGTAGGTCAGATTCCGTTTTCGTCAGATGCCTTGTAGGTCAGATTCCGATTTCGTCAGATGCCTTGTTGGTCAGATTCCGTTTTCGTCAGATGCCTTGTAGGTCAGATTCTGTTTTCGTCAGATGACTTATAGGTCAGATTCCGTTTTCGTCGGATGCCTTGTAGATTCCGATTTAGTTTCCTAGTAGGTCCCGACTTAGTCCGATTCTGTTTGATTCCTAGTAAGTCAGATTCATATATCTTTATATTTATTTCATGGAACGTCAATTGTTGAGTCTGCTGTGGTACTCGACTTGGCACGCTATTGCAGTTATATTTTTATGCCACCCGGGCAACATCATATCGGTTCGTGTTTTCACATAGAGTAAATAACATCCTAGAATTCACTCACATAAAACATTTAATTATTAAGTCATCTATGTGCTTTAAGAAAAAGGTTCTGAATGTAAGTTTACGTCTGGCTTCTGTTGTCGCGTGACAGATCACTGCCAGTCTCACTCTACAAGGAATCTTTAAAGTTGGAATCCGACCCACTAAGAATATAACAAAATGTGAATCTGACCTACTAGGAGTCTATCTGGCAAAAACGAAACCTGACCTAGGAAATCCAGCAAATAAGAGTCTGATGCACTAGGAAACTGACTAAGTCAGAATCTGACGAATACGGAATCGGACCTACAAGGCATCCGACGAAAACGGAATCTGACCTACAAGGAATCTGACGAAAAAGGAATCGGACCTACAAGGCATCCGACGAAAACGGAATCTGACCTACAAGGAATCTGACAAAAACGGAATCTGACCTACAAGGCATCTGGCGAAAACGGAATCTGACCTACAAGGCATCTGGCGAAAACGGAATCTGACCAACAAGGCATCTGGCGAAAACGGAATCTGACCAACAAGGCATCTGACGAAAACGGAATCTGACCTACAAGTGCATCTGACGAAAACGGAATCTGACGTACACCTCCGAAAGCCAGTTTCGGTGGTTTGGGTATGTATCATTATGAAGGATATCCTGCAATTGGAGTGCTATTATAATTGAACAATTGGTGTAGTGCGAGTGGCACTAGCGCGTAAAGGGTTCTACATATATTTTTTCAAATAGTACTTATTTAACTAACTTTACTGCTTCATTTAATGCCTTTGGAACGATCTTCCACTTACTACTATAAGGAAAGCGCAGAGCAAATTCAGCTTTAAGCGCATGTTGCGCAAGCATTTTTCTGACAATATTCAAGATTAATTGTCTTCATGTTATTTTATACTGGGTACATGTAATAGTATGTATGTAGGTATATTTTACAGCATATTTATGTAGGTATATCAGTATTATGTATATGTATACGATTTATGTTCACAATTTTACGGATTTGACTATAATTCATGCACCAATTTAATATTTCTGTTTGGCCCAGCGGTTAACTGGTAGAGAATGCCTTATGGCATTAAGTTCGCCGTTTGTACTTTCCTGTGTTGTGCAATAAAGTCTAAATAAATAAATGTAAAACTTAATAAAACATACAAAACAGTTCCGTGACTAAAGTTTAGACAGCCCACGTACAGCCTAAACCGTTACAGATAGCGGGATGAAATTTGAAACAGAGTCATGTTTCTTAAGGAACGTACACTAAAAATGATTTTCGAAATGCAAACCATACAGAAATGGGACGGTGGATGAAAGCCTGTATAAAAATCAGAAATCCATGCGGACGAAATCCCGGGCGACGTCTGGTTTAAAAAAAGTTACAATAAATAATTAACTTTAGGATGTTCTTTATACCAAAAGAGAAAAATATGTACAATTTTATGATATCTCACTTAAGAATAGGTTACCATAATCAAAAGCAGATGAAAATATTATTATAAACGTTTCTCGCCTACACTGTTAAGCCAACTCTAAAAATAATTAAACATTTGAATAACAAACTCGACATGCCCCACGAGATCGCGATGGAATGTAAATTAACTACGTTTTGTGTAATTAAGGGGCCAGTGTTGTTTTAAGTTATTCTTTGATCAATTAATGAATTACAACATTTGTTATACGTAAAGTGACGGACGTATTAAACGTTTCGTGATGTTTATACTATCGTTCTTCAAGAATATTTTGTCACCCACGAAAGCCATCAAATATTTTACAGCTTTTTAATTTATGTATATTGGCTAGATACTATAAATGGCTTCATTCAGACCCGTGAAGTAAACACGTTTAATGTACATAAACCTCTGTCACATACTAGGTAAATAATAGGCACCGCCTGCGTCATTCCTGTTAAGTATTATCCCAAGTGAACTACACTTACTGGGATATAAAGTAACAAACATCCAAACCTCCAAACATCAAGCGTCTTCACAAACTTTCACATTTTATAAATACATAATAGTAAGATAGAAGTAGAATAGTAGGATAATAGTAAAGTAGGTTGTGAACTATTATTAAACTTTAGGTAATTACGGGTACGAGTATCTACGCCAATATATCGGAGTGATATATAATGGGAAGGCAGCAGTGGCGTGGCGTAAAAGATATCCTTGGGCAAGCCGGTGCAGATTTGACGTATCTTTTCCTCAAGAGCTGTAGAATAAGGTGGTCAAATGCCTGATATTAGGCAAGCCAGTAGGAATCGAGTTCTTTGCCACGCCACTGGAAGGCAGTTAACAACTCGGAATCACCACACTAGAACCTATGCGGCTTAGCAACCATTGTCGCTCTAATTAGCTTATTTGCTTTAAAAATATAATTTACATTAATCACTTCAAAGGTCGCATGTCGATGACTTAGAGATAAACATTTGCAGGAAATATGTGGAGCAGGCAAAAAAAAAACGATAGCAACAACTATCAATTTATTACCAACTACAATCGAACATACTGTTAACTGTACCACACTGTACATTAGTAAACGAATGTCAACTTTATTGCAACATGTTAAGGCGTTCCACAAGGTGACTTGGTGTTTTTTAGGATTTTTAAAGTCCTAAGACTCGTAATCTAGCTGACGGAAGATTCTGAAATAAATATACAGGGTGGGAGGGACTATACCGACAAACTTTAACTATAGATTCTAACAACTATTAGGAGTAAAAAAAGTTATGTGATGTATAGTCGAAAAACGCATACTTTCAGAGATATTCATTATTTTTTAAATGAAAACTCCCAAGTGTGTAACAAGCCCTAATAACTGTGACTAAGATACTTTTAGTAATTTTTTAAAATCCTTTAACTAAACAGCAATTAACCTTCGCAGTATTTGATGGTAAGCGACTACGAGGCCAAAAAATTGAACTTTCGTTTCCATTTTAGCTTTTTTTTTCTTTTTGATAACTTTTCCTCCAGTAAGGACATGTTTATAACGAGGCGAGGGGCTGAATTTACTGATTTATTTTGTTCCATAAGGCTATTAATGTAAAATGACAGTATTCGACCCATGTTGATATAACATTATTTACTCTTCACACCACCAGGAATTCATGGCTAAAGTATGTCGGTATAGTCCCTCCCACCCTGTATATTATACTTCGGTATTTCCTTATACAGGGTGATTGGAAATTCGACCTATTCCTTGAAAGGGGTTATTCTAGAGCTTATTTGCAATGATTTAAGTCCAATCAACCGGGGGTCAAAACTCAATGGTTATCAAGTTATTTGACTTTTAACTTATTTTTTTTAAAACCCGCCTTTCGATCTAAAACTGCTAATTGTGAAAAAACTACTAAAATTAGGAATGAAAAAGAGCCATCATCTAATAGCCAATAAATGGTTGATTACGAAAAATCCAAAAAACATGCCAAAACCTTTGAAAATGTTACCAATAAAATAATTTAAAGTCAAAAGTTTTTGGATTTTGTTCAAAATTCTGTAATTCTTTGAGGCATTACTTAAAAAAAAATCATGACACTTCGCGTAAAAATTACTGAAATTAGTTCCTCAGTTCATAAGCTTTCTAAAAAGGTAGAATTGTTGAAATTTTTTGCATAACTTTTTAAAATAACATTAATAATAAGAGAAGTGGTAGGGAATTTCACCTAGCGTACCGGACCCTTAATCAGTTTGTTTGTGTCACTTTAGTTTCTCCGTGGGCTTTGTGTGTCTTCGGTTTCTTATTTTATCTCATCTTCTTAGGATTGGAATCACTAAAAGTTGCCTTCGGTGATATTTCAATAAGTAATTTATCAATCAGTTCCCGGTTGCGTTAAGTATGCACCTAATTTGTAAGTTACACCAAGGAAACCAGGTGCAAACTTAAGGCAACCGGGAACTTACAGATAAATTACTTATCGAAATATCACGGAAGGTTACTTTTCGTGACTTCTATCCTAAGAAGATGAGATAAAATAAGAAACCGAAGACAAACAAAGCCCACGGAGAAACTAAAGTGACACAAACAAACTGATTAAGGGTCCGGTACGCTAGGTGAAATTCCCTACCACTTCTCTTATTATTAATGTTATTTTAAAAAGTTATGCAAAAAATTTCAACAATTCTACCTTTTTAGAAAGCTTAGGAACTGAGGAACTAATTTCAGTAATTTTTACGCGAAGTGTCATGATTTTTTTTTAAGTAATGCCTCAAAGAATTACAGAATTTTGAACAAAATCCAAAAACTTTTGACTTTAAATTATTTTATTGGTAACATTTTCAAAGGTTTTGGCATGTTTTTTGGATTTTTCGTAATCAACCATTTATTGGCTATTAGATGATGGCTCTTTTTCATTCCTAATTTTAGTAGTTTTTTCACAATTAGCAGTTTTAGATCGAAAGGCGGGTTTTAAAAAAAATAAGTTAAAAGTCAAATAACTTGATAACCATTGAGTTTTGACCCCCGGTTGATTGGACTTAAATCATTGCAAATAAGCTCTAGAATAACCCCTTTCAAGGAATAGGTCGAATTTCTAATCACCCTGTATACGTTTGAATTTTTAGGGTTCCGTAGCCATAATGACTAAAAAGCAAATTAGAAAAAAAAAACAAAAAAAAATATTACAATAAGTGATAATCGCGGAAAACGAAGAAAATATTAAATTAGTTCCAGTAAAATTCCGTAACACGGCGCCGTACCTCATACATTATTGATCAGCCTGTAAAATACTTACCGAAGTTCAAGATATAGGTATGATTTGATTACATGGAGTGACAAGACAAATAGCTCGTCAACGTTCTACAAATTTATAAACATTTTACATTAATTTAACTTCAGGGTTAACAGCGTTGATGGATATTGAAATTAAATATTGAGATTTGACGCTTCATATAATTTTGGACTAGACAGGGTGTTGCGATAGCTCTGATTCTGCGATGAGTGATGGCAGTCGCCTGACATTTGATGATGTACATTAGACGGTGGTCAGTTTGGTTGTTATCTGGGCATTGTGCAAGTGTGAGGCAAGCGTTACGTGTCAGCTGGGGCTCATCATCAATTACTCTCTTTGCTCGACGCGCGGGCGGCACGCGAGCGAACTACTAAGTCTGCGCCTGATCGTCCGTTTATCACGCGAATACACCATGCCAGTTAGATATTTGGAAGCTCAACAATCATAATTTAAATTGTGTAATAAGTAAATCACATAAATATAAACGCCACAAAGTCTTATGATTCATGATCTAGCGAGATGCTTGAGCACGGCGTGTTGTTTTACTTCAAATTTTTTTTGCTATGTTAGGCTAAAGCCAAATATAAGAGACATGTTGCAGAAATATTGGTGATATAATGTGAAAGGCTTTAATTGACAATAAATATTTGAACGTCAGAGATAGCCGGCTTTATTACACTTGGTTACCTACATCTGCTTTAATCCGCGTTCAAAACAACTCAAATCACCTTTGATCGAGTTAATGACGTCAAAGCTAAGATAATCCTAGTCCGAATGCGTAGATATAATGCATGGTTACGTCCATACTCGAAACAATCTCAGTCATCTGATCTGGCAATGCGTAACCTGTGAACATGCGTTGTGACGCGGACTACACGCATGTAGGTGTAACACGGTCAACTAATAAATGGTATTGCGATTTACACGGGCAGCTACTTAATCATACTATTAGATGAGTGTCAATACAATAGGCCTGGAGTTGTATAATACTTTCCCACGAATTGTTGCGGTCCATGTGGACAAATATAATGATTGGTTTATTCGTTCCACGTTACGTTCAACTTCCTTGAGTGCCGAAGTAATTACTACTAAAATAAGGTCATTAGGTCACCAAATTGCATGTTTTGTGAGACAAATCGATTTTTAAATAATCGTTCAGTGAGAACTTAGTGACTATGACATTATCAAGTATATACACCGTGGGCCCGTACAACCCGACCAACTTTAACCACGTATTCCTGATGGTATTACAAGTAAATAACGTTATATCAACATAGGTCGAATTTTGTCACTTTACATGAATAGTCTTATGGAACAAAACAAATCAATAAATTCAGTCCCTCGTTATAAACATGTCCTTACTGGAGGAAAAGTTATTAAAAAGGAAAAAAAAAGCTAAAATGGAAACGAAATGTCAATATTTTGGCTTTGTAATCGCTTACCATTAGGGAATGCAATCTCGTTCTCGCGAGATCTCGTTTTTGCGAGATCTCGGCCTTTTTTAGCGAGACTGATCTCGATCGAAAAATTGGCGAGATCTCGCGAGTTTAACGAGATTGCGCTGGAGCATAAAAACGTCTTATTTGAAACGCGACAGCGCGCGAACTCACACAGAGCGGTTTCGGTTTCGGAGAGCAGGCGGCCCGCCGGGGGCCTGAAGTAATTTTTCATTTTAGTTTTTGACTTGTTGTTGTTATTTTATTATTAAAAGACTTTTGTTTCATGTTAGAAGAGAAGACTGATTGTTTATTTTATTTCTTATTTAATTAGATACATGATAATTGATAATGATACACCAAAGTTGACTACTTGAAAGTTTATTGAAAAATGATAGATTATTATTAGCTACGTCATTACGTAAAAGTTTATAAAAATAATACGTTAAAATAAATGTTTATTTCATAACATCTCTAATTCTTTTTTTTCTCCTAATGTATGTATTGTGATCACAATTTGTGGTTATTGCAAGAACAAACATACAAAACCGCCAATCTCCGAGATCTCGAAATTGGCGAGATCTCGCGGTATTCATATTCACAATCTCGCGAGATCTCGCCTGAACCCCAATCTCGCGAGATTGCATTCTCTACTTACCATCTAATACTGCGAAGGTTAATTGCTGTTTAGTTAAAGGATTTAAAAAAATCGGTAAAAGTATCTTAGTCACATTTATTAGGGCTTGTTACACACTTGGGAGTTTTTATTTTAAAAAATATGAATATCTCGGAAAGTAAGAGTTAATCGACTATACGTCACATAACTTGTTTTTACTTCTAATAGTTGTTAGAATCTATGGTTAAAGTTGGTCGGGTTATACGGACCCACGGTGTACATATAAGGTTATATTTTAGTAAGTGCAAATATTTTAACAGAACATGTAATTATAACAGAGAAACAAGACCCAACCATTAAAAAACAAAAATACAGGCTAGTTTTTTTTTCAACTTTTCCTAACAAAAGAAAATTAAGAACACCCTGAGACTCATTTCCATTTATTACATTTGTTCTTCGTCGACTGATGTGGCCAGTTGCTATGGGTCTGAAAGAGTTTGACTGAGACCGGCCGCTCCCGCGCCCTGCGACACACAGGGTGTTTTATTTTACTATCTCTACAAAATGGTTTTTTGGAGTTTTTCTTGAAAACTAACGTATGAATTTTTAAAGTTTTTTCACAAAAATAATTTATATATGTTGCTGAACCTGTCCGTAAAATATTTGCGCTTACTAAAATATAACCATATATTTCTGGTGCTTCACGTTATAAAGAAGTGTTGAATGTATTCCAGGAATAGGAAATAAAGTGAGCTATTAAAATATATACATATAAACAGCCTCCTCTTTATAGGTACATATTTTAATAGATCATGATATAAATTTTGTTTAAACTTATTAAGGTAAACGTCCTAGTGCTTGACACGCTAATGCCCAATAGTCGACAACTCGACAGCCAGCTGTCACGTCACCTCTATTGCTAATAACTTAACATTCAAGATGATGACTATTGGGACAGATGAAGGGAAAGCCAGGTAACGAACCAAATTACCTTGAGCAAATAGTTAAAGGAGAAATTATCACGTATTTATGTACCCCAGAACAGGACATAGAGGAGTGTTCTAATTTGATCGGTCTGCCTATAACCTACCTATTTTTTTTTTCATTAATACCGGGTAAATATTATGCAAAGCTGATATAAAGATGCCAAACTTGGAATTCCCAGACTCATAATCCACTCACGAAGAAACTTCAACCTTTAATAATAATAATACAATCAAGGTATGCGCGCGTCGCGGCGAAGTCGACCGACGCCCGAGGCGGCGCAGGCGCGGATTTATGGCTAGATCCGAGCACTTTCCGATGTAACCATTAATATCTATTGCCATGTGAACAAAACAACATTTTAATACAATTACCGAGGTGTTTGTGCAACTGTTTGAAATCTCGATCTTTCGTTATAGTCGTATTTTAAAGGTTGACGTTTTGTTGGTGTCGTCATGGTCATATGGAGTTCGTATTGGTCCATTACTAAGAATTTAGATTAGTTCATAAGCATAGCAGGCTATTGCTTCTGATATTCTACATTTCCTGCTTTCTCACTTACATATATTTTTGGATAATTTGAAGGATGACTACTTTTACGTATGTCCCTTTATATTTATGCAATGCGAAAAGGGAATAAAGGTTAGCTTAATAATGGAACAGTCAAATAAAGAGTCAATGAGGTTTAATTTTAATTAATATAAAAACTAGTAACACGATATAAATCGTATCACTAAATGCTTATAAAGTGGTATTTAAAAGTTTGATATGCATGGCGATTACATTAGAATACGATTTAAAAAAATGTAATTTATACTTAACCTATTTATGAAATACATGCAAAATTTCGGCGACATGTGTTATTTTTGACGTCAAACATATTTTCTCTACGTATCTCTGTAAATGGGCACTATATTTTTTGAGACTGATTTGAAAATTTAAATACTGCGACAAATGGGATAAAACTCGTTTGAAGCTCGTTTTACTGACATATTTATAATTTATCTTTATGTTTCATCTAGCACTTCAAGCTATAACATTACAATAATATCTAAACATTCGAAAAAAATACAAATAGGTATATTACTCTAGGAGCAGCACATGAAACTTCTAGCTAGTATGGAAGTCCGCAGGAGACGAATAGGGCTGATGAGGAGGAGAGAGAATCCATCGTGGAGAAATCTCGCCGTAATTAGCTCTATAACCCGTTGTAAAAGACGACAAAACTAGGTTGTGTATGCTAGTGTTGCACCCACAGCACTCGCCAAACGGCCCCAGCAAAAGAGGCAAACAAAATAACCTAAGGACACGACGAATCTCTATGGCAGGGTTTCTTAAAGTGTGGTCCATGGACCCCTTAGGGGTCCGTGGTACGAGAGCCGGGAGTCCGTGGCTATGCCTTCAACACAAACTTTCATGTGCCTTTGATTTTCTTTTTGTCTGATTATATTCGGAAAGGGTCCGTAAGGTTTTCGAAATAATGTAAGGGGTCCGTGACCAAAAAAAGTTTAAGAACCTCTGCTCTATGGTCTCGCTGGCTCTATGGTCCTCGAATCCTCAGCACAAAACAGCACAGATAACGGTCACCGTGGATTTTTCGCGACTTAACGTACGTAACGTACAAACCTAGCTGTCAGCCGTAGGCTAGGTTCTTGATTCGCAGGTTTGGTAAAAAATGGCTGATCAGGTCCGAGGCAGTTATTATACCTAGCACAGAATGATGAAAGCGGATGGTGACAAAGTCCCTTGTAGTACGTTATACATAGATACGGATAGTGGTCGTTGGTAGATAACACGAGGCCCGCTATCGCCCCCTCTGACCCGTGATAGCCCCGCGGAGGAGGCCGCTGCGTGTCTAGTGCGCGTAGTACATTTCCGTTTTATACAAATACACTATTATAATTCGATATAATTCATGAAAACCCTATTAAGACTAAGTGAAACGTAAAGTGCAGCTCATTAGATTGAAAGCCGATATTGCAGCTACAAACATAATATATCAAATCAAAATACGACACCGCGGACTAAGATGTAATTCGTTATGTATTCATAATTAGGTACAGCGCACGGGCAATGAATTCGGGTCATTTTCTATGAACGATTATATAGAAAATGACCCGAATTCATTGTCCGTGAGTGGATTAAACAGAGAAATAAGTGCATCGTATGGTGAAGTAGTTATAGTTATCTTCTATTGAAGGAGGTATATAGGTATCTTTGAAGGTCAATCTATGCAGTTATTCATTCGTTTAGCATTATTATATTGCCGCTGTTGCAACTCTCTGGCTCTCTTACGTTAAATTGAAGATTTTATAACCAGAAATCAATCCTAGCAATTAGCTTACACATTACTATTGGAACTTGTTTTGTTCTAAGAATAAATACATTGAATATAAACAATCTTCAAGTTTTTTGCGGTTACGTAATCAGCACTTGGTATAAATTAAGCAATTAATTCCTTCACTGGCCTAGTTACATAATCATGAAGGAAAACTGCGTAGTTAGTGATAAGCATAAAAAACAGGTAGGATATTCCAATTTAGGGAAATAAATCGGTTTTTTGTTACAAACAACTGAATATCCCGTCTAAATGGTATTGGATTCCTCGGTTTAATTCTTGGGGTCGATAATGTGAATTTTATATGCTTTTAATAAAATCACGACCATATTACGCATACCTACCTTGCTCTATGAGTTGGGGTTTTTCAGAAAATAACTAAGTAGGCCTCAAGGCACCTTTGTGCCCCTAGCAAATACTTCCTGACGCTTTCCATTCAATATAAAGTGACGGCACCAATCATGGACATGTAAAGCACAGTAGTACCCAGTAATGGACAGCAAAGACTAATGCCACATAGCCCACCATTCAAGAACTTTAGCAGTTATGATCATCAGTTATCTAAACAATGTGCTGATAAATTAAAAATGTAGTGGCCGTTTCTTAAAATATGGCTTTTACAGGAAAAATGTCCATGATTGGTTCTTGTCCATTACTGGTGACCCTAGTGCTAAAGTGACAGGACATGCTCTGTCACGCGACGAGCCAAGTTGAGGTCAGTTGTGCTAGTGTTACATATGTGGTATGGGTAACGCATTTTCCCCTCTCAAAAAAAAAGGTTTACACTTCCCCATGCGACTCGAACTACCCATCAGGTAGGTGATTCGACTGCTCATTTATTAATTATAAAAAATATATACTTAGATATCGCGAAGCTTAAGTCGCAAATGGTTTACCAGGGTATATCCCACGGACCGTAATACGGGGTGGTCACTATGAACAAGAGTTTTCGGCGCTCAGAGTGAGTGTCTCCTATCGACAGTAGTATTCAGTGTTTAGTTGTAACTGCGACTCATCGGCTTCCAGTGAAAGCTTCTGAAGCTAGAAAATTGACATCGCCTAGAACACGTACCAATCACAGCGGCCTGCGGCGCAAGTAAAAACCAACGATTCCGCGTACAAATATCTCAATACTTTTACACTTACTAATGCCGCAATCAATAAAGGTCCTACAATATTCTCTACGAGACGTAGGTATGTACAATAGTTCAAACGTTACAGCACATATTCACATTATGTTAATGTTGAGTATCTATAACTAGCCGAACAGAGTATAAAAAAATATACCTATGAAATTATTATCTGTGTACACAATCAACACTTAGTAGTAAAATAAAATATTATATTAGGTATTATAACCGCTAGAAAGCAAACTTCTGCAGATAAAATAACCAAAGAATAGACATGTAAGGGATTAATACCTTCTATAAAACATGTATATATTAAAATCCGTGCATTACAATAAAATCTAAGCACTTTATTATACAATACTGTATGACTAGCTTAGTCGGAAGCGGAACGATCATAAGAAAGATGCTTCTCTTTTGTCCTATAGAATTGAGTCTTTGAACGAGTTCTAACTCTATTCATACTTCTTAACATTTTCACGGATCAATAGAACAAAATGTGAAGTACTCAAAACCCAAGTTGATCGGAGTACATTGCACAAGCCAAGTCACCGCGAAGACTCGACATATCAAGGCGACAGTTGTAATTAAGACATTAATTCATGTGACAGGAAAAGTGACCCAACTAGTCCAGCCGAGCACATGTAATCTCTAGTAAGAACTTAAGAAAGTGCCCGTTTTGTACCGACAAGTCGCGCCTCTCGTTTGTCGCTCCCCGGTTTAGAAAAAAGTGACATTGACGCGGATAGAGATTATTTCTTTTTGTCGCATTCAAATTTCAATACACCGCACCGCACAGATTACTTTTTACCAGCCTATCAAAAATAACAAGTGGCTATCGTTGTAAACTCTATTACGCCGTTTTTTTTTCAACCAAAGCTTTTTATACAGGCTAATTGTATTTTCATTTGATCTACGTTTGCATAATGCATCAGACTACTGAGAGAGGCTTAAAAAATGTAACCCAAATGCACAGGTCAAGTCAAAAGCTTGTAAAAAATCAACATTATTTATATTACACCCAAAGGCAGTGACGAAACACATTCTGTATCATTAATTTACTGATGGCCCCTTAAGGTTCGATAAGCACGCAGTGTGCTCAGTTTTGTAAGAAGTCATGACACAAGTCATTAAATAAATTTACAACAACATAAAGTGCTTGGAATTACCGAGTTTACCGAGACCTGCATTCGACACACACTAAAATTCTAAAAGGGGCATCAGGCGTCTTTCTCTTGTACCGTCGATCTAAAAAGATATTGCAGATAAGGTTATAATTATTTTGAGTATTTTCACCATTTAGATACGTTTTTTTTTGCTTATTGTATTGAAGCCTTGTCAGTAGGTAACCCGAAGTATCATCATCCAAAAGAAATCCACTGCAGGACGATGAACGCCACTATGGCCGGTCTTGGTCCGGAATGTAACATCAAGACAAATTAGGGCTTGTAACGATAATGATCAAAGCGGATGTTTATAATAGTATTAAGTAGGTAAGTAGCCCCAAAAACTACTAGGTATATCGTAAAGGGATCCTTGTAATAGTAAAAGTGTATTCACTGTCTGAGGCGGCTCTGATAAGACAGTGGATGTAGGACGGCCCGATAGCGCTCACGTGACTAACTCTTAAGTAATACAATAATTAGTTTCACTCCTCTTACTCGTAGCACCGAATCCTTAATTGCTTACTGTATCATAAAAATAAATAAATAATCAATAAGTGTAGCACTGTTCGCCGCTTATTAATGTGGCGCATTTACGAGCGAAGAATACTTATGTTGTAATGAGCCTCCAATTTTAAAGTACCTATAAATCGAATCAGATCTAACGGAATGCCATTTGCATTCAATTTACTTTATAGGTACCAAATCCGTCGATTTATGGTGCGAATTGATGAATTAACACTTCAAATATAGGCGACATTAACTAATAGCAAAATTACCTATTTCGAATTTTAATGTTACCTACAACTTTAGCACGTGATTTATAATAGTTGATAGTTTTTTTACTCGTTCAACCTTCGGGACCTTTAATGTGTAACAAAAATGTTTAATTACATTCACCCATTACTGATGTATGTATGCTTGCCTATTACTGTTTGTTATTTGCACGTCATCTAAAGAACATTGGTTATCCGTTGTCCATATAATTCGATTACTACGTTCTTGCGTATTTTTAGGTAATTGAGCACTTTATCCTTACTACTCTTGAAGAAAGTGTAAACCAAGTATTCCACTGGTTTATCTATATGGTTTTATAGCAGTAAAGCCGGAGTACACGTGAGGTGTGAAGAAGGGAGGTTTATGATAAAGCTCGACTAGCCACTGTTGCCCTCTCCTCAAGTATACTCCGGTTCTTAATTAAATTGTACCTACGCCAATAACCCCGCGCCACTGAAGAGTGAAGACCGAAGTCCACATTCACAGTTATCTCGCTTGAGGGCATTCTACGCCACGTTTGAGCAAATACAACATTGCTTACATAAAATGTTAATCAACCAAAATTGTTAAGTCACAACAAAGTTGTAATATTTGACACAGCGGTCAAATGCTTAATATCTCTTATGGTATCGACTTTCTCTCCTCAAGTGTCTGGCAAAAGCTCATATGCAACAGTAATTTGACCTCATTAGGGAACACCTACTGTACTTCAATCGTCATTGCTGGTTATGAAAATCAAAACACATATACTAACGAGTCATCCATCTACGAAGAGCAGAAGTACTCCATTCGGCCATAATTATTGTTAATAGCTCCAGCAGGCTACAAAATGTATGTCAAGTCATGTAAAATAAGCTAATACAAGTATACTGTACACTGGGCCACTGATCATGTTGAACATGTTGTTCCTTGTCATAACAAGCTTCAAATACAGCAAAGTTAATTCAGATCAAAAATGTCAGTTAGAGTCTGTACAGAAAGAGAATAGGATTTAGATTTGGGGGCGCTGTAATGCTTTTCTACCGTATTTGCCATACTGGTTAGGTTAGTTCCAGCGTTTCGCCACGCCTATTCTCTTTCCGCACAGACTCTACAAAGTTTTAAGTCTGCTCATGCTCAACATTAGCATTGGCCGACTGTAGGTACATATACTACATATAGATAAAGTAAAAAAGGAACCCTTATGGTGCGACTCTGTCTGTCTGTCCGTCTGTCACAGCAAGATATCTCATACTGACGGGTTTGTACGGAACCTTCGGTGCGCGAGTCCGACTCGCACTTGACCGGTTTTATAGTATTACTGCAAGTTAATTACGAATGAAGCGCTTGTTATAGAGTCATGTGCAATGTCACACAGTCCGCAACGCAGAACATGCTGTGTGTGTGAGTGTATGTGTATTTGAGGTGTGCCTTTTGGAGACTGACTATACTTTATTACAGTAAATACTCTATTCAAAAAAGGAGGCGGGAGGGAGGACCTTCACTTCGTCACCAACAAGTTTCTTTTCCCCATTATAAATTGCAAGAACTAATAAGATTCGTTCAATAAAGGTGTATGGGCGTGCCAATAAATATGTATGAAGGTTAGATGATATCCAACTCGCTACCTAGTAGGAAGTAGCTTGCTAATGAGATTAATGCATACATACTCGCTTTACACACTTTAATAAATGTACCTAAATTAACACTTGCTTACAAAAAGAAGCATAAAAACATTAAGAGGAAGTCTAAATCCAGTCTATGAAAACTTTAACATTATTTAAGTAACCTTGTTTAGTGTATTTAAACTAAACATGCAAATAATACCTACTGATAACACCATATATCTATGAAATTATGTAATCTTACAGTTGTATCAAGAAAAGAATAGGTATTTGTTAGATTATTATTTCAGATATCTTAAATGTAAAACGTGTAGCGTGAACGTGACTAATATGATGCTTGCACACTTGTCTTATTTATTTAGATTTATTGAACGTGCCACTACCGCAGTAATAATATTGGGCATTTGCTACGTTTTTTTACCTAGATTAAAAGTCGCATCTCGGTTGAACTGTTGTCCAAACTGTGTCCAATCAACAAATATTATGAGACCTGTCCGCGTAAGTTATAACATACCACGAATTCTTCATTAATAATGCAAACACAACATACAATTAACCTCGAGGGCAAATGAAATCAGATCATCGCTTATCTAGAAAGGGCACCAATTTCCCAAGAAGCCGTAGACAAAAAGCCGAACTAACTAAATGTCAGGGTTGGATTCCATAACTCGATTGTCAGAATATTCTCAGTCGGAAGTTCGGTTATTAAAAACGAAACGAACGATGCAAGCCATTGTAACGTCCTAACATTGAAATGCGCAAGTTTAATGGCAAAAACGTGACCGGCTCTACTAAAAGACGTTTATACTTCTGACAGCCAAATGTGAAATCTTCATTAATAATTATAGTGCTTCACACACATCACACACGATGATTAGCATTGACGCCATAGGGAGATAAGACTTTAATTCATTTGCTAAACACACATAATTAAAGATATTTTTATTTTAGCCTACATGTCCTACTGCTGGGTAAAGTCACTCACATATAAAAATTATACAAATACCTATAAAAAGAAATAAATCAACAGGAATAGCGCTTCACAAAATTTCACCTGGTATATATATTCCTGCGCTGGTTCTAATCAAACTGTATTTCGCATTTTTCGACAGGTACCTACTATTAAAATAATAAACTTTGTTAACATGCTTTTTTAACACGGCACCATCCATCAAGACACTTTCTATAATTTTTCTCTTATCTGACGATCTTAAAAGTTGTCATTAGATTGACGCAACTCTTTACAAAACTTAGTAAAAGCTTGAGTAAGCATCGGAGCATCGCACAATCTGTTTTGTAATCGCAAAAGACACCTCATTTAATTATATTTTATACAAATAATTGACAAGTTGTGTCCAAATAACCAAATATGTCAACCAACTCTTTATTGTTGCCTACTATCTTATTGTGTAGAGTAACGATGGCATTGTTTCTTTTGAGAAAGTACTGTGAATTCTACGCAACACCTACTTGACGATATTGATAAAAATGCGCCAATGACCCAGGCAGGTCAAATCGATTAAATACCGACATCGACGTGTCACGATGCCCAATCAACAACACACCTAATTGCACCTACAATTTCAAATTTCCCTATAATAGCCTAGCACCAGCTCTCTAAATACACACAGAGAGAAACCGATTGTCCGCGACTTTTTGTCAAAGAAAAGCATGACGGTGAGATTTCATTCTGAGCTCAGACAGCCGACATAATAAAAAAAAACCATCAATCTTTCGGATTCCAAGTTATTCAAGCACCAGTTATAATATGCAATGTCACCAAGAAGAGGTCGTGACTAGATTAGCCTTAGCGGTCTTAAACAGATATAACAAATTAGAATACAATAGACATTAGAGCACTTGACAAGTAATTAATAGGTTAAACAACACGCTGAAATTATACACTTGGAATATTAACCGTATGGGACATTTCGCTTTTTGATTGCACGTGTCGGTGACTCAGCACACGAATTTACATATCCCCAATCATTCAACAACAATCTGGAGTAACTTAGTTACCAATTAATTACCTAGGTGATTTTATTGATATAAATATTTGAACGCAAAATACTAATAAAATAAAATATAACTACTTACTAAACTAAACTTTGGTAACTAGGTAATTAATTTACCACTAGTTAAGAATTTAAATATTTGAGCTCAGTAATGTACTCTATTATCGAACGATAGGAACGTAGAGCATCGGTCTCGGTGGCACTATAGGTAGTGCACCGGGCAGCCCATGGCCCAGATGGGCATTTCTCCAAAAATATGTCGGCGACTCATTCATCTGTCTCCATACATTTAGTATGAAAAAGGGCCAGATGAATGAGGTGACCGCAGACATATTTCTGGAGAAATGCCCAGATGCAGGTTTGATGTTCGTATTTTTTTAAGTTTTACTTACAATTTGGACCCAAACAAAGTTTTGATAATTCCTGAAATGTGTCGATATTGGGATCAAATCTAAGTAAATGAAATCTGCAAGTATAGGATGGACATTCCCTATGGCAGTATGCATCGTCCGACCATACTCGTTTAATGAGATACATTTCAAGGAACGTAACCCACGTCAGGTCACTCATCTTATTTCAATTAACTTGTCATGTTGGGTTCATCAGCCGAAACGCGCCCCGTGAAGGCGGCTTCGTGTATGTAAATAATATATGTTACCTCAATTCTTATAATGGGACTACTGATTTGTAATAAGTTAAGTATTTAATAATCAGCCAATTTGTAAGTAAATACGTTTGACGTTGCCTTGCAAATCTCATGGCCATTGGCCACGTTCGTTTTTAGTAAAACAAATATACCTATTAAATATCATTTCCGATTTATTTTATAAGTATGTAAAACACTGTAATTATTAACGTAATTGAACAAATATTTATTAAAACTACGTGAATTTTAATAAATATTTGTGCCATATTTTTCAGGTTAACATAATTTTTAGACTTAATTGCAAATAACCGGCAAACATTAGCACTCTAATGGGTGTTAATTACAAGTACCTACATATATTATTTATGTGGGTATTTGAAAAATGTGGCTACTGGAGCCGTGGTCTCGGTCGTGACACTCGTGACGAATGTGATTTGTTGCCGGATAGTGGGTATTTAACGGCTCATAGCCTAACTGCAGTATATAGCGCAGTAGAGCAGTAAAATCAACCCATACAAATGTTTGAAAGACACACACACACATAGAGAAACAAACGCACGACAACGCATCTTCCCTCCTTCAGAGCTAGGCTCACCGAAATCCAGAAAGAACACAAAAGCCAGAACTGAAAATATATATTTTTTTATAGTTTGTGTTATACGCAGCGGCTGGTGTTGGCTGCAAAATTTTAAAAATGATATCATAACACTCAAGGGAGCATCTCAAGAAATCCTGGTTGATTTACTGATCTTACTAACATTTACTGTGCCGTAACGTTTCACGTCTCACTGGGCACCGCACCTCCGAATAACACTAATGCCTTTGATCATCCAATTACCCAACCTCGTATATGCCCAGTTTTACTATTGAAAGATAAACCTTAAATTGTAGAAAATAAAGTTCATTATTTAAAAGAACTTCAAGGGGAATACGAGGTTGGAAAATTAACTTAACTTGTAATGCTTTATCGAGTACAAAAACGTCCTGCCGGAACGGAATACACAGTTCGCCTCACTCCAACACACATGGTTATGTTATACCTATGTACTTTGTTTGGAATTCGTTTTTTTTTTACCTCTACAAGATTTATTACACTCAGTGAGTTGATTATGTGTTTATTTGCGTTAAATATGTGTATTTACGAGCTTTGTTGTAATAAAAAACATTCCAACAATGGCGAGACGTCCACACATTCCGGTTCCCATCGCTTAGCCTCATATTAGGAATTTGAGAACCTAGTTTATTGCTTTAAGAGAAAATAAGTTTAATCTGCTCCGACGATATGGTAAATGGAGATAAGTAAAGTTGATTGTCACCGAATTTCTTACTGGCTGAGATTTCTATACTTTCGATTTCTTTATTTTCCCCGTGTTCCCATTGCATTAGTACGCTTATAGCAAAAAAGCTAGGCAAATAAATAGGTAATATGTTTCGCATTTTATTAAAAGCAGAAATTAGCTATATGTATTATGTATAGGTTAGGGTAGTTCTACTAGAGTTCGAACCACTTTCGGTTTTCTCGACAATTGATGTCTAGTAGTCCAGGCTCTTTACAAAACAACCAAAAATTGTAATCTACACTAAAGATATCAAAATGATTCACAAAGCGACCAGGAAACTAAACGTGGTTGAACGCTAGTAAAAGTAGAACTACCCATCTACAGTATAGTTAGTTTGACCATATAAAGATAAAAGGATATAAACGCCTATTCTGTGCCAGTACGTGCATCCTCTGATGACATCATTTTATGGCATTTAATTCAAGGTGTTTTACACTTGCGTCTTGATAAAAATAAAAGAGTAAAGGAATGTCATTCGCCTTAACTGCGACCCGCGACGGTCACGCCGAACTCGTTTGACCACCGGCTCTAGGTACTATAGTCAATTAAAAATAATAAATAAAAAGGTATTTTTAGTGGTTCCACTGCTAAATTATTTTAAGATTGACTTGCATGTCCTTACAAAACATCCTTTTATCAGCTACATATTTTGAACCGTAATATTTATATATAGCCACTTGAAATATTAACAGAGCATCTCTATGGTTATAACAACATCGTTTATTGTTTGGTAATATGGAGTCCCATTGCTAGGCAAAGGCCTCTTTTTCCACTCCTCTCTATCCCAACCAATGTCTCTCTAATCCTGGTTGAGTGCATCCAAGTCGAGTGCATCCAAGTCGTCCCGCCATCTTCTTCTCGGTCTGCCGCTACTACAATAACCATCTTTCGGGTGCCAACACGAGACTAAATTGTGATTGAAAATGTTATTGGCCAAGTGGCCTTTTACTCGCTGTGTTTTTGAAAATCGGAAACCACGATTTAGTGTCTTTTTAGATTAAGAGTTTCATATTTTTTTATTATTTTTTTTTATTAATAGCTTTATTCATTCCATACAAAATACTTAGTTAGAAAAATTGTTTAGCACGCTTACTACATTTTGATAATTTCAATCATATTGTCAATATTATTACTTAATTAATTACATGTCACAATTAAATGATTTAATTTTTTTTAGTTCTACAGATCTATATGTGCGTATTTATTTTATTCGAGTATGGACCCCCTACGGGTAAAAGCCTCCTCCATAGATTTCCACTTTTCTTTGTCTTGTGCGATATTTGGCCAGTTTTTGCCTGCAGTCTTTGTTATTTCGTCTTCCCATCTAGAACGTGGCCGCCCTTTGCATCTAGAGGCGTGTGGCCCTTTCCACAGTGTTGTTTTCCGTGTCCCGTGTCCATCTATCATCAGTGTATCTAGCCAGAATAGAGTCAGAAACACAGAGATACGACAGAAAACTAAGATAACTGATGCCTTACTCTTCTCACAAAGCATGAAGTGGAAATGGGCTGGACATCTGGCTAGAGTTTCATATATCTATCTAAAATTAAGCATGTCGTTTTAAAATAACAACCTTTCGCCTGCACGTCTAGCATAACTGGCCGCGACTTCGTATCTCGCGCGACAGAGCATCTCCTGTCACTGTCACACTATATTGAGTGGAAAGAGTGCTACCTATGCACTTGTCGCGCGACAAAGAGTCGCGTGTCACAGTTGTGCTACAGGTACTGGAGAGGCGAGCTTACTACATATACAGGGTGAAATTTAATTCACTGGCCAAATTGAAACACCCGAAAGAACTCGAAAAAATATTAAACACGTGTTTTTTGTTTTAATACCGCTCAGTACATTTTTTTTGAAAAAAATCATCATCAAGTTGTCCTTAAAATCTCGTACGTTATGGTGAACTGTCAAACTACCCACTACACCCGCTTTCCTTATCAGTTAAGGTCATTGACAACCCGCCCCTCCCACAGCTTGCAATCATGCCACCATATTATGAACCCTATTGCAGCGAGATAAGACGCTTACCTACATAAGTTGCTAATTTTTCCTTCATACTTTAACGGGCTTAGGACCGTCAAAATGCAAAGGCATTTTTTAAATCTAAAATGATAAATCTGACTAATAGATAATTAACAAAAGGTCCGTGGTTTAAAACAATGAGTAAATTTTAAGTCGGGAATCTTTGCATTCAGGCGTATTTAAAAAATTGAATCAACTTACGTACATTTGATTAAAAATCGACACAATTAAACTATTTACATAATCACCCTCGGTACTTACTGAAGCAAGTATTAGTTATACTGCAATAGATGTTCAAACTGTAATCCACGCACCTCCAAACAAAGTTCGGCACGCTTATGCACATTGTTTTTTAATTTGCGAAGCACTACAACGTTGTTACGCACTTCGTCAAAGGCACGCACAATTTTACGCTTTAAATCGTCCAGACTTTCGGCTTCGTTCACGTAGACGCGTCTTTTTATTTCACCCCACAGAAAAAAGTCTAAAGGCGTCAAATCTGGAGAACGAGGTGGTACATTTGGATTCAATCCTTGCCTCCGAAGGCGCCGAACTGATTCCAACTGGTATAATCTTTGTGCACCACGTAAACATTCACCACTTAATAAATAACACCGCACCATTTCGTAATATTCCCGGTTCGAATACATTTTTTAAATCTTAGTACGCGCGCGACTATTATTTTACGGTTGGCGAGTGACGAGTGACTAATCATTTGCTATGTTTATCTCTAGCATGGTTTAAGACTACCCTCGTTTATAAGATTGATAAAATTGCCTACCATAGCAATAGTGTTGTGCTATAGTGGACCCTATTGCTACGATATAAGGTTTAGTGTAGGTTAGATAAGGGTTTTGTTGATGTTGTTATTAAAACATACTACTAGGTATGTTTACATTTGTAGTAATAGGGTGACCACGACTCGTGGAAAATATAAAAAAATTGAAAAATGAAAATTGAAAAATAAAAATTCTTTTTTTTTCGCTAAATAGATTCCTTAAGTGTAACCTAGTGTCAGGAAAAAATTTGGCCAGTGATTTTAATTTCACCCTGTATATATATCCTCTTAAGTTGGTCGCTTCAACTATCGGCGTAGCGCAGACAGTCTAAGTGCGTAATGGCTTTTAAGTTGATGAGCCGGTTTGAGATACCTCCGAGAGGGCTGGGCGATTAATCATTCCCGCTGCACTCCGTGCAGTGGCTCGAGAGACAAGCCTACGTACCGAGCGTTCAGTTTTAATTGATCCCATGTTAAAGGCTAACGAGGGACATAGATCAAATTTAGATACAGAACTCGTAATGAGAAATATCAGTAGATATTGCAAATTCTAGATTATAATCAGTTCTGCTGGATCGCTAAGGCGAATAGTTTTTAAGTAGGAAATGATGCACTAAGTTGAAGTGGCATTGGGCATATGGCTTTAAAAGCCAATGGCCAATGGGCGTAAAGGTTTTTAAATGGAGAAGATTGACGCATCATCAGCCACAGGCTCCTACAAAAGGGTCTGACGACGTAGTTAATATCGCCGAAAGTCGATGGAGTTACATAGCGTGTGAATGTGACTATTTGTTGTAGAATTATTTACGAGAAGCGGATATTCAGCGAGGAGTCTCTGAGTTGAAATGATGATGCTCCTGCGTTATGTCAGTAATAAACGCTAACTACTTGGTTTGCCACCTGAATAGTTAATTCAGATCATGTACATATAGGTTTATTTATGTTAGTAATAAGTAATTCTATAAATCACATTTTCGAATTGGCCAAGTATTTAACCTGTTGATTGTGCTATTGAGTTCTAAAATGGCCGTAAACACTGAGCTGACCGTTAGTGAACGCAGAACCTTGGTGCGTAGCGTAGGTATGGCGAGGCACGAGAGGAATGCATCGATCGCACGACCCGGCATGCCTTGTGACACGCTGGACGGCATCCTAGCTCAATCCGCGAACTCTTATCCTTTACTATTAAACTTATAATAAAACAAATTTAACGGATTAAATGATGTAAATCATAATTTCTCATCCCGGTGTTTTGTAACCGTTTACAGGAGCATTCCTCGGAAACGTTACGTAAGCGACACTACCTTTTAAGACTTTTAGCATGTAAAATTAGGAAGCTGAATATCTGTATGGTAATAAATATTATAACTTGGCTTTAAGATAGCGTTACGTAAGCGACAAAAAGTAGTTTTTTATGTTTTATGCTCCTAGAGCGGTCGCGGGTAGATTGAGAAAAACATTTTTTTTCGTCATAGTTATAGTTGTGTTGTACAAGTGCAAACGACCCACTTCAGAAACCAAAATTAAAATACTGGTGTTTACATACATGCCAGATGTGTTTAATGAATTTGTAAAGGCAGTTCAACATACGTACCTATACCAGAAAGCCCTAATACCTTAACCTTAGAAACTACCAACTCTTCAGATAATGTATAAGAAATACGCGCCAAGAGAACTTAAATAAAAAATGATCCTCAACTGTCTATTCAAAAAAATTATAGACAACATATCGACGCGATTTCGAGTTAGTATCTTCACCTCGTTCTATTTTGTCTACGGATGTAGTAACGTAATACATAATAGAAAACCTCAACGGACTTCCTGATGCGTGGTGTTATGTGAAAACTTATTTAAAAGCCTATATGGCACATTTTAGACCCCCCAATTTCACAAACACATTGTCCACTAAAAACCCACATTAGTCAAGCCATTGTTATCTCGACCACCAGTAAATATTTCATGATGAGCTTACGTTGTAGCGAACTATGTTTCAATGGGTTGTTTGCGCTACAACTGTAAATGGTCAGTTCTGTTTCTGTCATTATTATGCTAATTGAAATGTCCTCTGAACTGTGAGTGTGCAACACGAGTTGGACATTATTGCAACAGTTGACATTGTATTTATTGCCCGGTTCTAGTATTTACATTAGACATAAAGAACACTCATTACCTTCATAAATAAACGCGTGATAACTTGATAAGCATCTTCCCCTTAAACTAGTATTTCTGCGTTAGAAGGAAATTTATCTAACTTACTTTACAATGGCCTGTTAGAGTCCGACCGAAATTTCGGTTTCGGCCTAGTTTCGGCAAAAAAACGGGTTTGGGCATAATTTCGCCGAATGGCAGCCGAAACCGAAACTGAATTTAATTGGCTTCGAACTGCGATCGGACAGTATTTTTTTTCAAAAAGCACAGATAAACTATTTCAAATAAGAAGTTATAATATGATTAATGATTGCTCTAAATATCAGAGACCAAATGATTCATATGTTTTTTTTTTAAATGAAGCTGACTG
The DNA here is from genome assembly GCA_947034925.1 of Eudemis profundana. NCBI lineage: Eukaryota > Metazoa > Arthropoda > Insecta > Lepidoptera > Tortricidae > Eudemis > Eudemis profundana. The sequence goes on from OX344798.1 coordinate 19,144,441, forward strand.
ATTATGATTCTCATTTTTTTATCTTTCCACGAAAACATGACCTTATATGGAAGTTTCGGTTCTCGTTTCGGCCGAAACTGAGATCAAAGCCGAAATTCTGTTTCAGTTTCGATTTCGGCCGTGAAAGCTAGTTTCGGTTGGACACTATGGCCTGTTATCAATTTGTCAGTGGACTGGCAGTGCCAATAAAACGTTGAATATAATTAAGACAGGCAACTTATCGGGCGTTGTATCGTAAGATAAATTTGCATTGTGATTGCACAATGTGCGTGTGTGTTCTGTATAAGGTGCTATTTACCGTACCTACTGTCGAGTTCATTTAAATTGGTACTAAAATTGGATCAAATAGATCCTTATGCCTTTCGCAATAGATTCGAGGCGGTATTTCAGCAAGTGCATGGATTTTATACCCGGCTATAAGCATTAAACTACAGTGGATTAAAAACATATCTTATCGGACAATATCGTAGACAGGATTATAGTCCTGAGTGCAAAGTACAAGATGTTAACCATAAATAAAAATTAAAACTTTTTTTTTTCAATAAGTCACATACCTTGAATACTATCTTGTCCTTTTCCATCTTAGCTCAGCCTTGCTTACTTCTGTTGCAAAACCTCTGAAAAATAATAAAAAAACATAAGTTCACTCTTCGGTTGACTTTCTTCGAAATACCTATGTGAAAGATGGCACAGCCTTTTTATAGGTTTTTTACTATCTATGTTTTTATACCTTTTTCTTTACGTCAGTGCACTATTGTTTGCCAAAGAAGAACTAGTGCATTTTCATTTAATTCCTAACAACCTATCTAAATATATAAAAGAAGAAACTGACTGATTGACTGACTGACTGACTGACTGACTGACTGACTGACTGACATATCAACGCACAGCCCAAACCGCTGGTCCTAGGAATTCCAAATTTAGCATGTAGGTTCCTTATAAGGTCTAGAGGTGCACTAAGAAAGGATTTTTCAAAATTTACCCCCTAAGGGGTTCAAATAGGGGTTCAAAGTTTGTATGGAGAGTCTACGATTTTAGAAGTAAGAGATTTGAAACTTCATGTTTAGACTCTTTATTAGATTACAAGAAAAATAATTTCACCGTTTTTCGAAATTCATCCCCTAAGGGGTTTAAATGGGGGTTGAAAGTTTGTTTATCAACGCACAGCCCAAACCGCTGGTCCTAGGAATTCCAAATTTAGCACGTAGGTTGCTTATAAGGTCTAGAGGTGCACGAAAAAAAGATTTTTCAAAATTCCACCCCTAAGGGGTTTAAATGGGGGTTGAAAGTTTGTTTATCAACGCACAGCCCTAGCCGCTGGTCCTAGGAATTCCAAATTTAGCACGTAGGTTCCTTATAAGGTCTAAGGGTGCATTAAGAAAGGATTTTTCAAAATTCATCCCCTAAGGGGTTTAAATGGGGGTTGAAAGTTTATTTATCAACGCACAGCCCAAACCACTGGTCCTAAGAATTCCAAATTTAGCATGTAGGTTCCTTATAAGGTCTAGGGGTTCACTAAGAAAGGATTTTCCAAAATTCATCCCCTAAGGGGTTCAAATAGGGGTTCAAAGTTTGTATGGAGAGTCTACGATTTTAGAAGTAAGAGGTTTGAAACTTTATGTTTAGACTCTTTATTAGATTACAAGAAAAATAATTTCACCGTTTTTCGAAATTCATCCTCTGAAGGGTTTAAATGGGGGTTGAAAGTTTGTATATCAACGCACCGCCCGAACCGCTGGTCCTAGGAATTCCAAATTTAGCACGTAGGTTTCTTATAAGGTCTAGAGGTGCACGAAAAAAAGATTTTTCAAAATTCATCCCCTAAGGGGTTTAAATGGGGGTTGAAAGTTTGTATATCAACGTACCGCCCAAACCACTGGTCCTAGGAATTCCAAATTTAGCACGTAGATTCCTTATAAGGTCTAGGGATGCACTAAGAAAGGATTTTTCAAAATTCACCCCCTAAGGGGTTCAAATAGGGGTTCAAAATTTCTATGGGGAGTACGATTTTAGAAGTAAGAGGTTTGAAATCTCATGTTTAGATTTTTATTAGATTACAAGAAAATTAATTTCACCGTTTTTCGAAATTCATCCTCTGAGGGGTTTAAATGGGGTTGAAAGTTGGTATATCAGCGCACCGCCCAAACCGCTGGTCCTAGGAATTCCAAATTCAGCACGTAGGTTCCTTATAAGGTCTAGGGGTGCACTAAGAAAGGATTTTTCTAAATTCATCTCTTAAGGGGTTTAAATGGTGGTTGAAAGTTTGTATATGAACGCACAGCCCAAACCGCTGGTCCTAGAAATTCCAAATTTAGCACGTAGGATTCTTATAAGGTCTAAATGTGCACTAAGAAAGGATTTTTCAAAATTCATCCTCTAAGGGGTTCAAATACGGGTTCAAAATTTATATGGAGAGTCTAAGATTTTAGAAGTAAGAGGTTTGAAACGTCATGTTTAGACTTTTTATTAGATTACAAGAAAAGTGATATCACCGTTTTTCGAAATTCATCCTCTAAGGGGTTTAAATAGGGGTTGAAAGTTTATATAGAGAGATCGGAATAGGTAGAGTATATTTACCTAAACTTCGAAGAACAAAGTCGAAAACGGGAGACTCCCTTACAATTACATTTTTTTCCGGGACTTAAGCCCCGGAATTTTACTAAAAAAATATATTATTGGTATTCTTTCGCACATTTCTCGAGCATTCTCAGTATAGCTGTCTGTTTCTAATAGTGCTGTCTCTTTCACTCCTTCGAAAATTTCGCCATAACTATACTGAAGTGTAGTTCAAAGGCCCATAAGGGGTCCTGAAAACGCCTGAAAACGGGTTTTCAGGTTATTACGCCATCTTATAGAGGGTGTTCTGAAACGGACTGATAACATGTTTCAGGCGCCTGAAAAAAACGGCAACTTAGGTGAATTTTCGATCTTCTACTATGTGAAAGAGCCACCGGCGCAAAAGTAATGTGTGTATGTGTGTTGCGCCGATGGTATAGGTTAAAACTTCAAACGTGATTTTCCGTGCTTTAGAAGCGTTTTCAGCAGGCTGAAAGGTGATTTCAGGCCGTTTCAGAGGTGGCTCTTTCACATAGTAGAAGGCCTTTGAACTACACTTCAGTATATGGCGAAATTTCTCGAAGGAGTGAAAGAGACAGCACTATTAGAAAGAGACAGCTATACCTACTGAGAATGTTCGAGAAATGTGCTAAAGAATACCAATAATATATTTTTTTAGTAAGATTCCGAGACTTAAGTCCCGGATAAAAATTTTGTTGTAAGGGACTCTCCACTTTTCGACTATGTTCTTCGAAGTTTAGGTAAATATACTCTCCCTATTCCGATCTCTGGTTATATTAAATTGTATATTTAAACTTTTAACATTCGAAAATCTTCACACTAATATTATACTTAAATGTGAAAGTTTGTGAAGATGTTTGTTACTAAATAACGGGGTAACAACTGGATGGATCAAGCAGAAATTTGGCATGTAAGTAGACCAAGTCCTGGATTGAAACAAAGGATACTTTATATCCCGGTAAAGAGTTTCTTTGGGACAATAACGGGAACAACGCGGGCGAAGCCGCGGGAAATAGCTAGTTTGATTATAGTAAGAGTCATTTGAGTAAACATTTTAAACGGTGCTTATGAAATGTAGAAGCTTTTGCAAAGTCAAAGTGAGATTTTAAAATAGCAAATACGCAACGATTGCATTAAATCATCTTGGTTCATTAGTTTCTCGTTAACCGCCAATTAACGTTCTTCTAATTACCACCCCAGGTGCCGTGCATTCCGCATCCCAAGATCACAGATGGAATTATACAGTCATGTTCATGTTTAGATTCGCTAGATTGCACAAACCGGGGTATCAAACGGCAGATTATGATTTAGCTATATCCAGTCGGTGGTTAGAAACAGCTTTCCGGTAAGTAATGTATGTACCTACGCAAAGACTTCTTTAAACGTAAAATCAAACAGCAACAATATGAAATCAATGGATAAGTAAAATGTCGAGATGGATCTCTTACAGGAAATCTTCAAGCAAATGAGAACGAATAAATAACTAACATCAAATAAGAACAAAGTAACAAATGTATTCATTTACTTACACTTAGCATAAGTAAATATAATATATTTATTATAAATAACTGAATAAATAAATATAGTTATGCAAATAGACCAATAAAAATACGTGGATGTATATACCTAGATTATAATAAGTATTCAATCATATTAGTATGAAACAGAAAAGAGAAAAGAAGTAATCTTTTCTGCAGTGTGAGAGCCATAACTTTTTAAACCTTTCTTTAAATAGTAATGCAACAGATTGTGATTGCCTCACGGATGCTAGTAGTGAGTCCTATAATTTTACGGCAATCATATGTAATCGATCTAACGGCTGAAAATGGCAAATTTTAATAGCAGCTTACCGCTGCAAACAAAAAACATCCATTTCACTTTTTGACACGCCGTATCTGCCATCAAGATCTTGCAAAACAAGCGTTTGTCAACCACCTATTGAAATCCTCGCGTAATTAAAAGGGATGGTATTCAAACCAATCACCAAATAATTGAACTATTCGGCCCACGACTGGCTTAATAGCCGTAATTAACGGAGTGCGATACCCGCGAGAACACACTCGACTCCCACGATCGACACTATTGCCTATTGCCGTGTACATAACACCAAACCAATAGTATCGCACGCATACGATTTCTTAATTGCTTGCACTTATTAAAATGCAAAACTAGCAGCGACCCGCTACTTGTACTTACGCAAAATTGGAGCGTTTCTTAACGGTTGCCAACTGATCGAAAACATTCAGGAGCAGGGCAGGTGTATTGAAGCTAAACGTTTTCACATTTCCATCGACCGAGTTGATATGCCTGTCTGTTGCATGACTATGTAAATCTTCTGGTAGACTATGTAAATGTAGACTGTTTTTTCTCTAAGATTATTTAACCATTCTACTCTAGACACGTTGGAGAGGTTTAAATTACTGGAACCAACTCAATTACATAGTTACTTATCCTTAATAGCTATTTATGTTCTTCCTTTTCTTTATTGTATGTTACTGTATCTAAACGTACAATAAACGGAATTCCCATCCATACTTGTGTTTTTTTCGTGATATGTATGATGTAAGGAATATCCCACCAAAAAGATAAATGTAAAAAAGGAGAGCCAAGTTCAATACAAAAATTATGCTTGGCTGTGGGCTTCGCCGCAAAAAGAATGGAGAACTAAATGAGTGCCAAGTCCTATGCAAAATCCAAATATGTATTTATAGGAACACAATAACAGTATGAACAAGTATTAAACTCTATTTCTTTGCTTTATTGGATACCTATAACAATTGCTGTTATTTAAAAATTTGCGATTTTAAAGTAGGTCAGATTAGACTTGGCCTTAAGCCCGATATATCAAAGATTGTTTCATGCTTCTACACTCACTGGTTTCATGCTCTGCGCTGACTGATAAGCACTAATAGAGATTCAGTATATTTATGTAGTTTATGCCCATTAATTGCAAGTTACGCTCGTCAATTCATGACAAGATACAATTACGGCTAATAGACGGTCGATTGGATCTAAGAAACATTAACAGGAAGAACATAATGCCGCTATCTATTACAAATTAACATACTTAGCACTCCTTAGGAAGCTTCCTTCACATGCCACGTCGTAATCGTAATAAATAGGCAGTGAAAGTAACGTTACAATATGTATGTATGCCTTACAAACACTTAAGTTAGGTATGACATGATTTGAGACCTGAACTAGGTATAATATACCTAATAAATGTGGCGTTTCAAGTAAGAACGCCAAGTCCTTAATCGAATATCTATATCCGATTCCATAACCTAGGAATATAATAATATTGGATCGAAAAAGGTATTTAACTTTAGCGCTGATTCCACATTCAGTTAGGTTAGGTTACAATGGAGCTACCTCTATAACCTATATCTTTTTTTTATTATCTTACCTATATCTTTTTATTATTCTTTTATAGTTTTAATTATTCTGAATTACTATCGGCCGCTGTACCTAGGTAATCAAGCGCGGTACGACGGGATTCATATTCATAGCAAGGACCCGCCTTACTTATGCCGCACAATCGTGGAAATCGTGCTGACTTATCTTACTTGTCTAGCTCCAGGGTTTAAGGTAAATATTTCCTTATTTGAATGTCGGAAACTAAGTTCATTGTACCTACCTACTGTTGAGGATAGGACTAAAATTTGTGCTTTGCTCCTTCGGGCTGAGTGAGAACATCAGAGATTAGCTAAAAGTGGTCATTTAACTGACGAAACGGGACAAAAGACCAATTTGAAAGATGCAGGAAGATGTTCGTAATAACTACCTATACCTGTCTACTCAACTACTTAACAGTTCTCGCGTAATGTGTAGTCAATGGCAATAATAGGTCCACAATGAAACGGAACACGCCAAAAAATCTGGCGTCACTCCCTAGCAAATATGTCGTATCAGACATATATGCGTCCCTCATTTCATCATATTATATTATTGACGGTGACTGCCCCTAACCTATTGAACAAGACTAAGACTGACTAAGCGTAAGAATAGAGCTCTCTCTCTTTTGCATGAAGAGTTTCTGAATGAAATGAGCTAACGCGTGCGCTACAGGTACGAGCATTTATCTATGTCATCACGTCATCATAAGTCTCATTTATTACACGTCAAATACATGACAATATGGCTGCCTTACAATCGGGTTCACGTAAGAATCGGACACCCTCATCATCGCATCGCCAGCTCGCATTACCGAGCATAATACGTAGCGATGGTCGATATCTATCGATTTATCTCGGGACGTGTCCGTTGCAGCCTCATTGCAGGCCAGCGTTACGTAATGAAGCGTTACGGATCATTGTGCAATGAAGACGGACACACTGACGAGACCAAAGACACGGTGTAAGTATCACCAATATTTGACTTCATGTAACACGTTATACCAAGCCTAGTATCGCGTAGGAGCGCGAGACCCACCCAATAACTTACCAATAAGATTTTCTATTAATTTCCATTACGTTAAAGAAACCAGCCAGTAATGCTGCAAACTTTAGTCCTAGTAATATTATGTCTTCCTTAGACAAAGCGCCCCTTTTAATGCGTTTTTTTTTTTTTATTGCTATAGACTGGCAAACAGGCAGACGGCCCACCTGATGGAAAGCGGTCACCGCCGCCTATAGACATTTGCAACACTAGATGCACTGCCAATGCGTTGCCGGTCTCGAAGAAATTTGATGACACCCTTTTTAAAAAATCCCATATTGTAGCGCAGTTTAGTTTAGTGGATAAAACCAACTTCAAAAAGAAAGACGTTCTCAGTTCGTTGAAAAAAAAATGTATCCCCGCCCTCTCGTTCCCCGATTACTTAAAGAGGAATAGACCGATTTGGAAGTCTACTTTAGTCCCAAACTAAGCATTGCTTAACTTCTTATTTAAGTAGCTGCGCTCGCTTGATTCATAATTCTTTACTATTAGGTAAGTATGCTTATAATACCAAAATACAAAAGTTGCAAATTTTAGGGATGTTTTATGCCGTTGATGTAAGCCAACTGTCAGAGTTGTCCGAAGTTAAGGTACTGCTTAAGATTTATTGTATAAGAATTATACATACTGCGGCAGTGGCCTAATCCGTCCGTCAAGTTCGCGGTTACTGAACATGATATTCTATCTGACAACAATTGCACAGATGCGACATTGTTATGCCGCTCTTTGGGATTACTGAAATAATTGAGCAATTTTTTTCTGAAACTTCTTTGGGTGCAATCGCCTGGTCCGGTAGATAGAAATGTAACAAAAAATGGGTTGCGTTGGTACGGAGATCATTAAATAATAGTAAATTAAATGCTATTACTAAAGTAATTTAATAGCATGTTGCAACAGGGATGTTGACTAATGTTGAATTTTACAAAATAATATAGTCACGTGGATTGGAAAATACTAAATTATCATAGGTAACACAGAATAAACAAACAAAAAAATATATAAAAGTTATAAAGTTATGGAACCATAAAGTTTAAAAAAAATGATATTTTTTTATCGTTTTAAAGAAAAAAAATAAGTTAAATTCGGAATGCTTAAATAACACTGAAAAAATAAATGTATCACAACTATGTGCTTAAACGCAGGTTTTCGTGCTCAAAATGACAAAATACAATTTTTTCATATAGACTTAGTACAGCGATGACACAAGATGACGTCACACAGTGCGTCCGTTTTGTATGGGGCGTTTTTTTTTCACCGCTCGGTGCGGTCGGCTACTTTTGATTGCAACTTGTGCTTGTTATAGTAATCCAAGTGCAGTAGTTATAGGTATATATCTGTTCCTCTCAAATAGTAGAATCAATTAACTTCGAAAACAAAATTTAGTACACAAGCCTATTAACAAAATAGTTACCTACGGGTTAACATCCACGATGGGATGGTCGGTTGGCTATCGTAGCATAGGTAGACAAACCGGCGAGATATCGAAACAAACTAGATACATACATTAAGTAGCAAGGACTTTGGTGAGACATTACTCAGCATAAATAAATATTTTTTCTGTTGCATTGTATGCGCAGTATAGTGTTTACATACATAAATAGGTTATATAAGTAGAAAAAAGATATGGTATTGCAAAGGAACGAGGGAAAATCCAAACTAACAAAATGGGATTTAATCTGTTGAGAGAGAAAGTTCTGAACTGGTAATGTCCCAATCCTTCCCTTTTACAGTAATCAGGACCATGGTCAGATTAAACGACTTGTAAGTATGCAGATTATTACTTTATTTACGAAGTAGTAACCTCGGGCTGATAACAAAAGGCGTGGAAAAGGATAATTAAATTAACTTAACAGCATATTATTGATACGAACATAAAATATGTAATTGTTGCATTTCGCAACGGCCGGCGCCGATCCGACGGATGCACGATTTCTACGCCGGGCGGAACACCGAGAAAACAACGAGCTAACGACCCTGTCCGGTTCGAAGGACCAAAGTCAAAGTTACGTTGAGTAACCATACCATTAACGGTCCGTTTCCATTAGCGTCTATTTCATCGCACAACTCATGCGATCTGTGGACAGTACCTATATTCAATTGATAACAGTCTAACCAATACCTAAGGATAAAGAACAGAGATTAAATGAAGAAGATTTTTGCGTGGCCTTATGTCATCGACTTATGCCTACCCTCGAACTCCCTAAATACGCAAGACATATTACTTTACTTTAGTTCGGCATAAATAAAAACATTTTTACGGTCAACAAATTACTCCATTATAGTAGCTTCATGTTACAAACATTATTATGTAGTTTCTATTTTAGACTCTATCTAAATCAATATTCTTTTCACGTCACAAAAATACTTGCAGAACCTTAACCTGTACAGCAGCCCCGGGCAGTCTTATCGCCATGCCATACATTTTTTTCTCAACAACCAGGTAGAGCAAGAGAGAATAAAGTTGGGAACATTTGAGGGGATGTTATAAAAACAACATAACTGATTAGACTGGTTGAGACTTATCGAGGAACATTTTTAATGACAGCAGGCGTCAACCAGCTTAGTTAGTAATGTTGTTTCATACCACATAGGTATTGTAAATTATTCAATATACTTAATATAGTGTGTCGTTCATCTTAGTAAGGACGCAGTGACATACAAGCGACAAAAAATAAAAATTCTTTCAATGCATCAACGAAACAAAGAACAACATGTACCTACCTATGTAAGAGTAGAGATTAAAATAAGAGCAGAAACATGATAGCTACTTAATCCCTTTAAGAGATTCACCTTTCTACTTATCTTATGTGTATCTGCTTTGTATTCTACCTGTTTTATGTACAATAAAGTAGTATTTACGTAATCTAGAAACAGGCTAGACAAGAGTGAGAGGACGAGCAAGTAGTATTTTCTAATAATGTTGAAACTAAACGCGCATAGAAACTTAATGTAATAGACACTCCATCTAATGGTAAATTACAATTAAGTAATGTTTTATCTACTTACACCCATAACATAAATTCTCTATTATGCGCTCGGAAACCGTAGGTATATAATGACCACCATTATCGCAACCGGTAATGTAACATCAGTATAGTATCTGTGCCAGTGTTGTAATAAATGGTAATGACATCGAAATCGATACTATTATGAAAATCTAGTTGGTCTTGACTTAAAATCTAGTTGCATATACTACATTGTAGAATAGGGTATTTTTCTAACAGATCTGCAATTGTTTATGAAGTGTCAAAACAAAAAAATACCTAATGACGTCATTGTTCCCGCAGATGAATTCGTCTCCTAATTAACGGACTCCTAAAAAGGAGGTTCTCAGTTCATCGGAATCTTTTTTTAGTCTTATTTCATTTAAACATCTTTGGAAGCGTGAAGATAATTAAGTAATCTTATGTTATATTGAGGTTTCTCGAATTAATGGATACCGTAATATTTTTTCCACATCGCCTCTTCCTTTCCTTTTTGGGGTCATCCATATAGTACGTCACACCCATAGGGTTTAAAAATCTGAAAAATCGTGTGACGTAAGTAATTTGTGGATTACTCCTTTCTTCCCTCGTAGAGAGACCAAAGTGCTGCGTATGTGACTTGTGACCATCCTTTATAGTATTTTAAAGTAGTAAACTTTTAGTATTTTCGTCAGTTTTCGCACTCAGTAGGTACCAAAGTACCTGCTTATTATTACCTACCTTGTAAGAAGTATTTTCAACATAGTTCGTGTGAAAAGCAGCATTGTGCTACGTGTGTTATAGGGTACCTAGCTAAACTATTTCATATTTTAAGTCGACATATAATTTTTAATTGCAATGTATACGCCCTTAGCGTGAGTATCTTTATATTTTTATTGGCTTGTGAGAAAATCGACTTACCTACCCCTTTTCACTAGACCCACAGTAGCACTACTACAGTCAACCACCCTATTTTTCTCGATAGTGTAGCTGGCTTTCGATCGGTTACCAACTTGCCATTTATTTTCCGGGATGGATAGCGTGTTAAAGAGCAATAGTCATTTGTGCTTAATTTAACGCTTCCAGCTTACTGAACGGAGGGATGTTATTAGTTTTACGGAATTTATTGCCTTTTAATTGCCGCTATACCTTATAATCAACATTGTGCATCTCATTAGCAGTATCATTAGATTTTTAGCCAGAAATATTCCCGCAGCCATATTACAAAATTTAAGGAACTTGCTTTTCAAGTTCATTGCTTCTCATCCTATTGAACCTGTACTACCTACTTGACAATACCTACCTAATTTTGTTTTTTTAACTGTCTTATTTTTTGTATTCGTTTCATTTTAGATTCGATTTTGTCACGTTTCTTGTTTTCCTAGAATAACAGAGGGTAATATTTCACTAATACGAGTACTATATGAAAGAAACATTATGTTTATTTATTAGTTTTTAATGCGGGTAAATTAGGTAAGTACATCACATTTTCCAGAGGTACCGGGTTCAACTCCCTGTCTGGACTGGATAATTAAATTATGGTTTGGACCATAGGTGAACGCTTGTATGTAATATTTCACTAAGTTCGCTAATATCAGTGCCTTATTAAGTTTTAAAGACAACGTAACTCATATTTTTTGGTTTCGGGTGGTTTTTCTTAAATCGCGTGACGCACGATTTTTCTAATCTAAAATGAAACTAGGTATAGTTTAAGGTTTGTTCATGGTGGTAATGGTAAATGAGAATATTTTTTCATTGAACGTGCAAATAAAAATATTAAAATCTTTAATTCATGAATAATTTGTATTTTTTACTCGCCATCCTGATAAAATTCAAATTATTTATTTGTGCAAGCCTCAGGGGCTCTTTTACATGTCTGATAATTTTGGGCCAACTCTGCATACCTACCTATTAGCTGCGGCTAAATGAAATTAGTAAATTGTATATCGTACAACGACTCAAGACCGAGTAAATAAATATCATAGGTGTACCTACGTCATTTCATTGTTCTTTTATTTTACTCTTCTACTGCACCTTTACAAACGTATATCAAATTTCAATCACAAATTACTACCTAAATATAAATGTTTTCGTCAATTATTTTACCAAATGTGGTAAAGTAATAAATTAAATTCCTACCTATATGCAATAAAGATATAAAAACTTGTTATAGCATCTTAAGTTCAGTGTTAGATTTACCAAGCTTACTCATAATCATCTAAATTATTTCCTCTCTAGTTATCATCACTAAGGTCAGTGTTAGAAATATTACCTATGTGTTAGTGCATCTAAGGCTTAATATAGATTTATATATAATGTTGTACACTCACTTCAATATGCAAAAAGCCCACTATCCGATCGCATTCAAATACTAACACAAGCACAACCCTTTAGTGAACAGTTCAAACAACACGCGGCAAAGATCTGTTTACGTGGTTGTCATGACAACGCGTGACAATTCAATATGGCGCTCGATGCGCGCTGCGCGTGCGGCCGAGAGCGAGCGCAGACTGGCGGCGCGCCGTCGCACGCCCGGCGAGAGGAAGACCAGCTTCCAAGCCAGTTTTCATTGTGCGAGGACAACGCTTCCAATAACCCATAGTAGTTTTATATGCGCATAGCCTGCGGCTATAGACCCGCTAAAAGCCCTCGTCAGTACGCGCTTATTCGATAATCAATAACTTATTGTACCAGGAACCTTTAACCTGTGACCTTAGCGGCTACCGAGTAACACGCTGGCCTTCATATGGGATTAACTCAGTTGAAATAAAATCAAATAAATAATGTCATGTAATATATTCAAATATAATCCTGAGATACAGAATAATTAGCACTAAATCTAATTTAAAAATAACTAATATTATGCCCATTTCATACAAAAAAGTCCCCGTTTAGGGCAGATCTTACGGCGAGCTAAGTAATGAGTGTAACGAAATGGCTTTCAGACTATGAATAGGACAAGTGTTTACATACGTTAAAATAATGAAATGTAATGTTACAGGCCCTACACACTCGCATATTTTCGCGCATTGATAGTAATGGTTTGCGCCACTCTACAAGTGTGAAGAGCGAATTATAAAACATATGCTAAGTAACGTTAAATGTATCAATAAGTAGGAATACTTGGATTAATTCAGCTACGAAATAATAATTAAATTAAAACAAATGATATGATGCATTCTTGTTGCGGCGCGAAATGCGTCTCGCGTGTTAAACATTAGACTAAACTATAACAACACGTATCGAATAAGCAGAAAACAAATTATTAGAACAAAAACGCTGTACAAAGTCAGAAAAACATGTCAAAAGAAAATGAAGCTGACAAAATCAATAGAGAGAAGCAGATTGATTTCTAACACGACAATTTAAGGCACATTTTAACTCGAGCTATATAGAAATACATTAATAAAGAGACCAGGTATATCTACATTATTTGTACATTATGATAATTACATCGATATTATATTACACTGTCTATACAATACAAGTCGTAAGAGATTATATTAAGTAAGCTAGTACGATAGGGGGTTCGCGATAATACATTAGACGGTATTGACGACTTGGTCGAAGCACTTGGCGACAAACTGTTCCCGGTCGTCGAGTTTCCTGGCGCCACTGTCGCGGCGGGTAAGCATGGCGTCCTGTAAGGCGGTGAGAGCCTCGTTGGTAAACCGCTTGCCAATCAGATGCGTGATGACTGATGCTTCACCATGAAACCCAGACTCGATAAGTCCAGGTGCGATGTTCAACGTGACGTCACTAATCAGACCTTTCTCCACCTTCATGTTGATAGACAACTCCTGTGTCGCCGAATAGACCTTCGACGGCAGAAGCTCTTCAGGCACGGGGAAGGATCGACTCACGGTGAACACCGGAGTTCGCCCGAAGCACCAATCCCAGCTCTGCAGCTCATTTCTGATTTCCGACAGACCTGGAAAACATAATAATTAGTATCTACTATCTTAAAACTTTCGCGCGAGCACCATTCAATGGGCTAGCTAGACGACTAAAAAACTGTTTATTCCGGCAGTTAGATTATTAAAAAATATTGTACATTGTTTTTCCTTTGTTTGACAAACAAAAAATGGCGAGGATAGAGTGCTTAGAAGTTTCGAGTGACGTCACTCCTTGGTACAATTTTCACCTAGGAGTGACGTCACAAGCCCCCACTCCAGAAGTTTGATGATCTATAACTTTGTCGATTTTTAATATCTTGATAAACCAAAAAATACGTCTCCCATATTTTTCCATTATCTAACTGTCGGACCAAATATAATTATATAGTTTTAACCCAGCCGTCTCATCCCTATTACGCGTTGTTAAGCCTACATATACGACGTCGTTACTCACGCAAAGTGTTAACCCACGGAAAGAGGCACAAAAATAAAACGTATCTGGTGTTTATGTCGCTTATCGCAATTTTAAATATTCGTCTTATTATTCAAATGATAAATGTATTTACAGTGGCACTAATTGAGTATTATTTGCGTTTGATAACGCTGTTTACTGAGGAGTCTACTTGTGGTAATAATGGGACAAACCTTTTCGTAATGTGTGTGAAAATTAATATACGAATGAATATTGAATAATTGACAAACTATCAAGCCATCTTTCGCAAATCTAATTAACTATGCTATAATTTACCGAATTCGGAACTTATTTTAAACGAACGCATTTCAATCCTTTAAGTGTCATGTTAACTTTGACTTCATACAACTTGCTCTAATTATTGACAACTATTTCACACCACATTTTGACATAGAAAAGAAGGATCTTTGCTTAATTGTTTGTTGTATGTTTTAGGGGAAGCTTATATTAAACAGTGTACCTACTATTCCGAATTAAAATGAGATTTGGTGTTCCCAAGCCAAAGGTTCCAAGATTGTCAATAAAAACGAAATTCTGATAATGAATCCTTAACTATAACAAGCGGCAAGGTGGAACATTGTGCTTGGGAACGTCACGTATGCTAAATTGACAGCCCTTTAGTAAAAAAAAACCTCTTCTCACCTGGGAACCAGTCTTCCGACGGATTAACGAACTGGAATCCGCGCTGCTGTGAGATCAAGTTTTGCCCTCCATCCTCCAGCGTCAGGGCGGGGGTGCGCATGTACTCGTACCCAAGCGCCGTCTGCAGCGCGTCCACAGTGACCCGGTTGTTCACCTCGGCCAGGTTCGCGACCGGCGAGGGAGTGGAGGCCGTCGCGTTTGTCTGTATGCCATGCTAAATAGAATTATATGCCCTTAGACTATATGTTTGGGGAATCTCTATTAGTTAGTTTTTATTAGTGACAGAGTAGATCCAGAGGCAGACCCGAAAAAAGGTGGAAAGATGTTGTGCTAAAGGATATGACTGAATGTCAGGCATCCGAGGGCGATGTCGGAGACAGAGCGAAGTGGAGGAGACAAGTTTGGAAAGCTGACCCCACCACCATGTGGGATAATAGCTAGGAAGACAGAGAGAGTGACAGAGAAGTTACGTTATATATAGTTTATATTTACTTCACTAATAGATGACTTTGAAGAAAAAAGGTGGGTCAAAGGTAAATTCTAGGGCATTAGTTTAGTTGTTACAATAATAAAGTTATCAAGAAAATACACAAGATGAATAGGTAACTTGTTATAATGTAGTAGGTATGTCACTATCAGACCATTCAAACTCGAATGGAATTTTACGGAAATTAATAAAGATTAGTATCTTATTTTCATATCTAAATTAGAGATGCAGCGAATAGTAATTTGGCCGAATACCGAATACCGAATATTCGGCGGAGTCGACGGCCGAATAGCCGAATATTCGGCGGCCGAATATTCGGCCAATGGTTTTACCTAAAATGAAGTAAATTCGAACGCCCGGGTGAGCGGCGCCGTGAATCTCTGTACAGGTTGCAAGTGCAACTTGTTACTCGTCGTAGGCAGCCTATGATAGAAAAATGCGCCATTGAAAAATTTAATTTCATTTGTAGTTTAATTTCTAATTCGTTGTTTATGCTACTGTTCTATATATGTTTGAAATTGATGTGAAAGATGATTAACCTAATATTTAATATTGATTACTGTTTATAATTTGTTATTAATAGTACATTACACAACTAGGGTGGTAATAAAAAGAAAGGCCGAGATCGCAGAAGTTTGCGGCCCGAGCTGCAAGCGAGGGACGTAAATATGCGATCGAGGGCTTTCTTTATTATCTCCCGTGTTGTGTACATCATTTTATGTCTACACTTGGCCAGAAAGCGGCTTTTTCCGTACGCGCAGCGTGCGGAAAAAGCCACTTTATGGCCAGGTGTGGCATAACATATTTATTCATCCTTCTTTTTCCTTTGACTTTGTGTTAATTTACTATTCGGTATTCGGCCGAATACTATGCCATTATTCGGCTTCGGCCGAATAGTCAAAATGTGGCCGAATAGGCCGAATACCGAATAGTGGCCGAATATTCGCTGCATCTCTAATCTAAATTAGTCACTATCAAGAATGCTTACTATTGGCTTTAGTTATGTACTCAAGTTGCACTGAACAAACAATTGAAACCATTTACATTCCTTTATGCAGTCGAACGTGAATCATGCGTATGCGCAAGCACTCTGACATTGTGACATTACTGAATATGTGAAAACTGTGCAACTCGCGAGGGAAAACAACATCACATGTTCGCACACTCTACTTAGTAACATGTTACGTTATTATACTCAATCTAAGGTATATAACAGGACTTTGAAGATATCACTCCCCTGGCTACAGATAATACACAGAAGGGAATATCTCCTTACTAGAACAGCATTTGTTTTTTTTTTCATAGAACTTGGAGGGAGGTAAGCAGTAACTAAAAATGCTTCTAGTGAGGTGGAATCTTCAGAGTATGCACCAATATTTGGACAGGGAATGGATGATCGAAGAATAGCCCAACATAGCTACATTTCTTGCATAACAACAGACCCTTTAAAATACAATTTGAATACATTAAAGATGGCTAAAAATAAACTTTCGGCATATAAATAAGGTGCATTTCCCAACGGAAGCTCAAAGGGGGTTAAGAGTCAATTCTATTCAATATTAATATTCAGTGAAAGTATATTTCAACTGCATGTTAAGTGCATTGAGTACCCTTGTATCTTAGTTGAACAAGCAATCATTGTTAAAACATTAGAAATAAGGTAGAAATACTTATATACAAGGACAAATAGTTCTATTGTTTTTAAATACTGGTTCAAGAATAAAGGGTCAAACACAAATAAAGGTCCAGTCATCATTGGACTTTGACTCACCTCGCGCTTGGCCAAGGCTTTGCTGAGATCTGCCTTGTTGGCGTCGACTAGAAGGGTGCAGTGGTGGTACGCCGACAGGCGACCCAGTTTCGCAGCGGTTCCAGAGATCTAGGTTATCATTAAGGAAATTTTCGAGAACACTGTATCATTTAAATTGATGTCTTTATGTTTTGAATTAATTCTCTTGGATATATGAATAGAAAGTAAGTCCCCCCTTTTATAAAACCATACCCAGTGATACTAAAAACATTTATCCATAAGAAATAATAACAGAACAGAAGAAGGAAATGACACAGTTAAAAAGCTAGAACACCTGTGTATATATTGGACACAAAAAATAAACCTGTGTCAATATGTATGTTCATTACGAATTGTATTTAGTGATTAATAGCCTTATTGTTTGAAAAAGATGCCTACTGACATTTGAATAAAGAAAAAGGCCCCTACTATACAAATAAATGTATAGGAGGGCATGGGAGATAATGACAGTGAACATTTGAAAAGGATACTTTGTATTTATCTCTGACGATGATGTCCTGGCGTTCGTTGATAACAGCTTTGACTCCAAACCCTCTGTAGAGTGCTCTTTTGATCAGCTCCAAGTTGTACTTCCTGTCATACCTCTCACGAGGAGTGAAGAATGTAACATTGAGGTTGCCTCGGTCGTGGTAGACAGTGCCGCCGCCACTGTTGCGACGTGCCAGAGCTATGTCCTTGTCAGCCAGGAGAGGTACATTGGACTCGAGCCAGGGGTTCTGGTGTCTCCCGATGACAACACAGGGCTCATTGCGCCACACCATCATCACATGGTGGTTGGAGAAGTCCATATTGCGGTACATCCAGTCTTCCAGAGCCAGGTTAGTGTAAATGTCAGTGGACTGGGACATGAATACTGACTTGGTGACCTCCCTCTCAGCGGGCAGCTCTCGCTCCTTTTTGGCTGCCAAGGTCTTGTTGGCCGTCACCAGGCTACGGGAGCTGGTCCTGCGGGTGATACCAATCACCACACAGGCACTGCTAGTGATCTTCTTCATCATTGCTTGAGCCATTTTATTGCTTGTTAATTTGATTTGAACAGTTCACAAATAGACACTTTTTTGTATGAAAGAGATAATGAGTTTATAAGCGTAGATTTACCTTAATTGGTACTTATAGTCTTAAATTTATCACTAAAACTTGTGTTCAAATAGTCCAATGAGAACACTCTAGTGTTCAACGCAACAAGCATCGGCAGCAGACGCTGAGAGGGAGATGAGGTACTCGTGGAGGGCGATGGTCTGATGCAGCCACTTCCAGGTCTGGTGCAGGGTGCTAATTCGAAAACGAATTCCCAAACAATCCCGACAGTCTCTTGGCATTCCTCCTCTTGGATGCAGGATGAAAGAAAAAATTACAAAGTTTAGTTTAACACTCGCGTAAACTAAGAACAATGGCAACGCGACTGTTGACTATGTTACAAACGGGCAAGTGATCAAGTAAAATGCTTTTCAGCGATGTACTGAACGAGACCGCGCGACGATATGGAATGAATTCATTACCTTCCGTCGTCTCATTTTATTCATAGTGATAAGCGAGCCGTGGCACTATGAGGTCGGGCGAGGGCATTCGAGGTTCACTCCAAGACGAGCAAACAACGCGATAAGAAGCACGAAGGAGCCACGCGCAACCAATTCTTATCACGTTCGCTTCAAAAGGAGATCAGCCTGATAATATTAGGATAACATAATTTATACAATTTCCTTTATAATTTGGTACTCAGAACAGAATCATTACGTTACAATTATCCATTACATTGTATCATTTCTTTCTAGAATTAATAACAATACTTACTGCAATTTTAGAAATTAGAATAGAATTTTGAGATATCAAATTATTTCCAAAAAAAAATATACTCTTTCTTGTGTGGGATAGTATAGGGCTGTCATGTGTCAGTCATCTCAACTCGTGTCGAGTCATTATATCTAACAAATTATCGATAATATCATGAATTTGTCGATACAAAAAAAGTAGGTAATTTTTATTCGTAAAATATAAATCAATAAATTAAATATAATCAACGAAAATCGGGCAGCAATAAAAGCGGAAAGCATATGATATGATTGATTGCAACGTTGCGAAGTGAAACTAACGCCTTTTTTAAGAAAACTACAAATTTAAACATTGTATTAATGAAGGAGGAAAGAAAGTTAATTTATTAATTTTTTTTAATGAAAAAATTTAAAACTATAAGTTATAAAAGTCATAAAAGGAATTTTGGGACTAGATTGACCGAGCGACTGAAGTGTGTGTGGTCTATGAGTCGTACTGTTTATGGAATGCTCCTATAATTTAGTGAATGAGAATAATTATAATCTCGACCCGTATTTTTTAAGCCTGATAATGATTATAAGATTCTGCCTATGTACGAATCAAAAAATTCTGTTGGCTTCAAATATCCTCCACCCAAATTTCGGAAGGAGGAAAAACGCTAATTGTATTATTAGAGTCACGAGGGATAAATTTAAGGCGAACTTCTGATAACGAAGCTCATTTTGTCCATCACTTGGACACAGAGATGGGCAAAATTTATTCGAATGACGAATAAGAATAACCAAATTATTCGCGGATGATTCATTCGCGAATAAATTGCCACGAATAATTATTTATTGGAACACCTTATTAACTTTTCGCGAAAAAATAATAACTAAACAAAACTGCAAGAGTGTTAATTGTACTTTGTACTAAGGGGAAAGGGACGGACTAAAATTTTTGCTTTATATAAAACATACTTCAATTTTTTTACCTGTTTGATTAAGACAAATGTTTAATGTTAGACTGCAAATCTTAGCGGTTTGAATAAAAGTTTGTGTTCGAAGAGACTCGAGTCTAGGTGGTGATGGTGATGATGATGTTGTTGATGATGACGGACCGACTGGGAGGGGGGGGTTGGATGCTTTTCCCTAAACTGCGTCCAATGATGTGCATACCAAAGGAGAACCGGCAAAAATGTATGAAGGCTGGTCCAAGAACCAATAGCGACGTGACATATATCATTAGAAAGGTGTTTCAATATGCTACAATAGTTACTATGGGAGCTTATTTCAAATCACTGTGTGAAAGAAGTTATGGCAATATAAAAAAAAATATTTTTATAGACGATTTTAAGCAATAAAAATGAATTATTTCGTATTCCATGACGTTACAGTCCACCTGTCAGGCCTCCCCGGCCCCTCAGGCTCCTCCAGCCCCTCCGGCCCCCCAGGCTGCCGCTAGCATGACTCCGAAAGCACCCCCCGCACCGTTGACGGGACTTGAGCTGGAGGCCAGCAAGGCGAAAGCCCTAAAGGCCCGAAGCAAACACGCCACTAAGGCTATAAACGGAACCAGTTCGACGATGAGAAGTCTCTGCGCCTTATGATCCGGGGAATTCCGAAGGAGTTCGCCGAATCAGAGGTCAAGGAGGACCTGGGATAGCAGTTCGCGAAGTTCATCGCTGCTATCGCAAAAACGATGGCAAAAAGTTCGATATTGTCCTCGCCAAAATCGACTCGAATCACCCGTCAGCCCACACGATTTGGAAGTTGAAGGAGATCTGCTTGCTGACGGGTTTCCCGGTCGAAAAACCGCGTCGCCTAGAATACACTAGGCAGTGTCACAACTGCCAGTATTACGGTCACAGCCAAACGGGCTGTTTCCTGCGCCCTCGTTGCGTGAAATGCACGGGCGACCACTTGACCCGCGATTGCAAAAAGTCGAAAGATGTGCCGCCACCTTGCGTGGTTTGCGGTCTTACTGGCCACCGTGCCAACTGGCAGGGTTGCCTTAAGGCCCCAAAGCAGATTGCTAAGACTAAAGAGGCACAGCCTGGAGCTCTTGACAACCACAACAAAGGCCGAGTGGTCCCC
Source organism: Eudemis profundana (assembly GCA_947034925.1). Classification (NCBI taxonomy): domain Eukaryota; kingdom Metazoa; phylum Arthropoda; class Insecta; order Lepidoptera; family Tortricidae; genus Eudemis; species Eudemis profundana. The sequence continues at coordinate 19,165,570 of OX344798.1, forward strand.
GAGCGCAATTCGCGCAACTTCCCGGCAATTGCATCAGCCCCGCAAAAGGGGAAATACCTGCCACCGTCTGCGGCGGTCGCTTCCCCTGCTCCCGTGTCTTCCACGCCCTCCGCGCAATCTGCGCGCCCGGCGTCCTCAACGCCCTCAAGGCAAGTGCTTTCGTATAGTGAACGCCTTGCTGCTCTTAACGGAGCTCTTGCTACCATGCCACGCTCATCATGCGTGAAGTAGGATAGTTAGTCGCTTCTCAGAGCGGTTTGATCTCTAACTAATACGGATAGTACTAGTCTCAAGATCAAACCACGCTCGCTTATCTTAGGCTTTTGGAACGACAATGGCCTACGAGGCGAAAAGGAAGAGTTAGTCGAGTTCATTAGGGAACACGCAGTCGATATTCTATTGGTCCAAGAGACCTTTTACAAACCGTTACACAGAATTTTCCGAATCCCGGGCTACGAAATGGTTAGTAACGATAGGGTAGATAGGCCCGCGGAAGGAACTGCGATTTTCTTCCGTCGTAGCTTCCACCATGATCGGGTCACCACCCGGTAACGATCGCGTCAGTATATTTGCCCCCAGCTAACACACTCTTACGCAGATGGCTGCAGGAGGCGATCGCAAGGTGGGCACCGGCGGTTTTACCCGTACCGGGGACCGACTCCTTTTCCTGTCCCCGTCAGCGTCGCTGCACGCAGAGCGTAGGCGAGACTTACGGGGACCCGAACGGCAGCGAGAGCGGGCCTCAGTAGAGGCCGGGGTGGCTGAGACGGACGCGGCCGCCTTTACGGGGACTGGCGGCTTCTTAAATGAATCCGCGGCCGGAGGGGCGGGGTGGGCGGGGGTTGCCTTAGTGGCGTGTTTGCTTCGGGCCTTTCGGGCTTTCGCCTTGCTGGCCTGCAGCTCAAGTCCCGTCAACGGTGCGGGGGGTGCCTTAAGGGCCTTTGGTGCCCTGCTAGCGGCAGCCTGGGGGCCGGAGGGGCCGGGGGAGCCTGAGCGGCCGGGGAGGCCTGACAGGTGGACTGTATCGTCAAGGAATACGAAATAATTCATTTTTATTGCTTAAAATCGTCTATGAAAATAAGTTTTTTATATCGCCATAACTTTTTTCACACAGTGATTTGAAATGAGCTCCCATAGTAACTATTGTAGTATATTGAATCACCTTTCTAATGATATATGTCACGTCGCTATTGGTTCTTAGGACCGTTTTGTCCGGTCCTCCTTTCATTAACACTCTTCAATAATCACAATCGGTCCATAACCAAAAGGCTACAAAAGGTTGCATTCACAAAAGGCTTTTAGCTTTTTTAAGGATCGAGCCTTATTGAAATTACTAGCTCTACTAAGCCTTTTCTATCAATCTAGCTCTAAAAAAGAACTCCGGAGCTAAACATTTCGGGCTAAAGGGCTCGAGCCTTTAGGAACACGTTAGGTATTAGAACCAATATATAATAAAAACAAGTCATTTTAAACATTATTCGTGTTGTACCTTTAATATTTTTCTTGGATTTATTCGAATCATCCGTCATTTAAAATGTTGTCGAATGATTTATTCGCGGATGATTTATTCGCGAATGAATTATTCGCGGATGATTTAGTCACGAATAAATCATCCGCGAATAAAAATATCGTGAATTATTTTTTATTCGAATGATCATTTACATAAAAATTTATTCGAATAATGCCCATCTCTGCTTGGACATAAGATTGTATTTTTAACTAGATACAGTAATCTGACAGCGATTTAATAGTTGTCACCGTAAATATGTTTGTTATTTTACAGAAATGTAATTAAATATGTATAAGTTAAAAAAATATATTTTCAATCATGTGAATTACTCGATAACTGCTGCGGTCATCCCTAGAGGAATTAATAAAGAAGTATTTTCCTGCTCTAAAAAGATATTTGATTAGTAAGAAGTCCTAGTGAAACTATTAGTGTTGTGTATGTCAAATGGACAAACAAATATAGTTTGTCGTTGTATTGTACAAAAAAGAATTACATTTTTACAGGGAATTTTAAGAAAAACAAATGTTTTCTATATTTTACTTGACATTTTTAATATTGATTATACAACGAGTTTGATTTGGACACCAAAGACAATATCTGCCATGAAAATAGGCCTCTCGCATGGTCGACTTGACTTGACTTGACTGACTTTGACATTTGGAGAAAGAAAAATTGAATTTGGTTATTGACGACTAAATTTCAACTTTTCGGGCTTAATTTCACAAAAATGGCACTCAGAACTACTGCTGCTCGATTAAGTAAGTATCAGTACCTTGATTGAAAGTATTTGATTCATTGTTTTTTACGTTAGAGTTGGATATTGATAGTTTCTCGTTATATAACTCCTTTATTATTTTCAGGTAGCTTGAAGCAATGGGCCTATAATATGTCAGGATTTAACAAATATGGTAAGATTATCTCATTATTTCCTGGCAAAGATAAATTCGGGTCCATATCGGCATTTAAAGTACCAGATTACTATTGCGTATTGAAATCGTACCCTTGGTCAAATAACGTCGCATCTGCAAAATGACAAATTTTCAGGATCTGTGTGTATCATGTAGTTCGTATGATTTGTATGACTTTAGAGCAATAAAAAAACTTTGGACGTAAAGTCACATGCGACGTTATTTGACCAAGGGTACGAAATGTCAATATCTCATTCTAAAGGCCAGACCACATCGTCGCCCCCATGCTAAACTTACATATCTGCAATTTTGGTGAACTTGGATTTTAGACCTAAACCAACCGGGCTAACTCAAAATGATTCTGCAATTGAGTTGAAACCATTTGAATTCTTTTCAAGATTGAAAATAAATTGTAATTTTTTTTGAGTTAGCCCGGTTTATTATTAAGGGTGCGATATGTTCCACTGCTAGACACAGAGTAAGCTCTCATAGATGAGAGTGAATGGGCTGTAACCCCCACGCTGACCAGCAGGTTGGGCACTTCACATACAACTTTAAATCTCCTCATGGATGTATGCAAGTAATGTGTAAGTTTCCTCACTATGTTTTTCCTTCCCTAAAAAGCTAATGGCAAATATCAAATCATATTTAGTACATAAGCTCCAAAAAATCATAGCCAGGATTTGAACCCACAACCTCTTGAAAGGCACATGTCCAATCCAGCTGGCCATAGCTGATGCCTGAATCCCACAAGCAGGATAATTTTCATTGATATGTAGCAGCATTGTGTGGTGTGATTTTTTTTTCTTTATTTTATCTTAGATGGTGCCATGTCTTGGAACAAGATACAAGTGCCAAGATTATTTTTTATTGGTGGTGTTTCAAACTGTATTAAAATTTAACTTAGCATAAAGGTACTATCTAGTTTAAAAGTAATAAGTTAAAGTATCCAATAACTTAAATTTTACTGGTACAGTAGCCATCAGATACATGGTAGCAAACAAGGCACTCACAAACATCTAAACACAACTATTGTCAAGCCGTTCACATGTACACATATTATTGAGCACCCTGAAGTGTATAGATGTATCGGATGGCGACTGTACCTTATCTTGCTTTTTCTTATCTATGTAGCTCTGACCAACCATTCACATTATTCAGTTGAATCCATTTTCATGTTGGTAGCCCCCTGACTCTAATTACTGTCACCTATTATGACCTAGTTGGCAGTCTTGTACAAAGGTAATATTTAATAGTTAAAGTAGAATTTTGTATTCGCGAAACCAGACCATTTTATTTCAGTTGTCAGACTTATTTATGAATATAATTAACATTTGAATATAACACATTAATAAAATATGAATAAAATACGCATTTAAATCGGATTATTAAATAGCCAGTATTATTGCAGTTCTTAGCTATGTTTGATGAAGATCTGTTTAGCTTATTGAAAGGTAGCAGAGAAAATTAAATTATCTATTAATTGCAGTAAAACTTAAGGCCACTGTCCCAATACCTTTAGTAGGATCATTGTCCCTGTTCAATACGGAATCGCCAATTATTATTATTTAGAGTGTCTGTACCGTCCCACTGGTGAGCAAGGACCTCGCCTCTCTTTTTCCACTGATCCATTTTGTGCAGTTTCTGGGCTATTCTTTTATAAAAGTCTAACTCGTCCTGCCACTGCCAAAGAGGTGAGGTCTGCTGCGTTTCCATTTTAAGCTGTAAGGCTTCCACTCTGTGGTGATCTTGGCCCGTAGCTTATTAGACATGCGGCAGCCGTAACCAGCCCAGTCACACCATCGTATGTTAATGAATGAGTATGTCATACAGGGCTGATGCGTGACGACTGCCTCCATGAGAACGAAGATGTGAAGGAGGCGCTCCGCCGCCTGCCTGACCACGTTGTGGACGAGCGCAACTTCCGCATCGTGCGCGCCATGCAGCTGTCCCTGCAGAAGTCCATCCTGCCCAAGGAGGAGTGGACCAAGCTTGAGGAGGATGTGCTCTACCTTTCACCTATCGTCAAACAGGTACTAAAACCAGACCATCCCCGTAGAGGCATTTACTTTACTGCACATTTGTCAGGGCATAGGGATATCACAACCGACCACCATGTGTCAACGCATGCGTACGCCACTGCTGGAGCATTCCACGAAAACGTTTCGTAAGGGACACTACATTTTTAATACTTTTGACATGTAAAATTAGGAAGCTAAATGTTGGTATAGAATAGTAATATTATAACTTGGCTCTAAGATGGGTAGTGTCTTAGCAGCTAATAAGTTTTATTAGGGTAGCTACCATAGCATTTCATAAAACCAAAAGTTGATGTTTTCATGGAATGCTTCTGCTGACGTTTCTTGCAACTGCCGCGTCACTTAAAAACCGTAGGTAACCCTCAAAGTATTCAGTGTTGAAAGAGTTTACGCTCATAGCGTCAGCCGACGAAGACGACAGTAATCACGTGGGGAGCACATACAATGGTTATATTAACTTGAACTTTGCATATAACATAAAGATGGTAAGAATGCAATAATCAACATGTTTGATGATTTTTTTCAACTAATAAAATTATTGATTTGTGTTGAATACTGCTGTGTTCCAATTGCCCACTAGATGGCACTTATCCTTGTGAAAATAACTAGTCCTCAAAAATATCCAAGATACTAGTGATACTACGAATAACTAGAGTATTTTAAGTGGTTTGTCTGATGTAAAGACAGATATTACAGGGTATATAGGTTAACGCGGGCTTATTTTCCGCAACTCGACGACAAACATGCGCCTATTTTGCATGATGGGTTGATGGTACTACTCTTGCCAACCCAACTCTACCAGAAAGCCTAGCAGACCCTTGACGTTGCCAACGACTTCTGGGAGTGACCTCGGTGTTCCGAGGTGGTGTGCCCGGTACTTGGCCACCCCCGGGCATACGAGAATTATATTACAGTATGGGCTTTGTCACACCTGCGATTTGCGGGCGAGCTGCAGGCGAGTTTCCATACAAAATCTGTAGCGGCGAACTAGCTGCGAGTTCGCCGCGAGCGACATTTGTATGGAACTTCGCTTCTAACTCGCCCGTAGCTCGCTCGCAAATCGCTAGTGTGATAAAGCTCTAAAAGAGGACCTGCCATTTATATTGTTCATTTTGTTGACAGGTCGAGAACGAGAGGAAGGAGAAGGAAGCATGGGAAGCCAACTATTAGAACTGTGAAATCATGTTGTTAAAATAATTTAATTTAAATAAAATTAGGTAATTGTCTCCCCGACTTTTATTATTGAAACACCAATTTAGATAAAATTGCTTTATTACTATCAATATTTTTTTACAAAATAAAAAGTAAATTGGAGATGAATATGGCAAAGATGAGCTTACTTATGGCCTTTCGTAATAAAATAATAGTGAAAGTACAGTTAACAAATATGGTCCCTCGGAAACAAGAATCTCATAATGTACCTAAATAACAAGATAATTGACAACAATAATAACCATTCTTACATAACAAATTTTGATTAGCCGAATAAACAAGTTTAGGAATACATTGCCTTAGGATTTGAGTAAATTTTGTTTATAAGTTTTGTGTTTGTCGTAGATTGTTATAAGGATTTATGATACATGTTTTTATTTATGCATGTACTAACTTATCATAGGTGCCAAACGCGCAAATAAATATAATTTCTATTTCGTAGTTAGGAACATGGCGTTGCCCGTTTTTTATGCTACCGACGGCGAGTTTGAAAGACGCCGTGTCCATAGGCCCTAGTTCCTACTAGGGGTTAATTAAATTAATTAGCAGACATTCAATTTCTGCGTACGAGTCACCTTACATTTGCGATCGTATCTCTATAGCAAAATTAGGTAGGTAAGGAAAAACAAAAATATTTCCTATATTCATTTAGGGACATTTTTTCTAGACAACGATACCGATACTAACAAATCGTGGGCATTTACTTACAGAACATGCAATAGACGTATAAATTCAAATACATTAATGTATTTTTCAATGAGGACATGTAAAAAATGATATGATTTTCTCTTTTTCAAAATGTCTAACATTGGTCCATACCATGTTAAGAAACAGTTCCTAATCTAATTCTATTACATACATGATTAAAGGTAGCATTTCATTATAGACGTCAAATTTTATGCTATAAAAATGCATATTAATATAAAATATTGACGTATAAAACTTGCTGTGAGTATAGAATAGAAAATTTCCACGTAATTTAGTAAAGTGCACTGCCCTCTTATAGCAAATACGTGCATCTCACAAAACCAGATTTTAGGATTCCGTACCTCAAAAGAAAAAAAAAAGTATTTATCCTTATTTAAGTTTTAGATAACGATACATAGAATATTTACATAGAATTTAAACTTTGCATTAGATACACGTTGCCTTAGAAAGGTATTGCACCGGATAAGAAAATTTTCAAATTACCCACAAGTTGAAATAAATATAATTGTATTTTCTAGAAATCATACAAATAACACAAAATTGTAGCAAATTAAAATCAGTCAATTGCATCAGACAGGTATGGACAGTTCAATATTGCTAAATATTAATATTACATTCATTCACATTCACAAACCCTGGCCTGGTAGACGAAGCGATCGCTTCAATATAAAATAGATTTAGGTATATTTTTATACAGTATACATACAGAATAAATTTAGTCCATTAAAGAGATCATTAAATACAATATGACAGCATGTATATAAGGTGCTAATAAATTCGATACCAACATTTTTAGGGCTGATAGTACTAAGCTTTCTTAGTTTATTTATGTATAAAACAATAAACAAACTATGTAAGTTTTTGGAGAAAATTAGGAAGGTAAGTTTGCTATGTAAAGCACCCTGTAAATGAGGTAAACAATAATCAGTGATTAAGACGTCTTTGATTATCTTATGGTTACAAATTTTTCAATATGAGTGAACTGGCCACTTAACAGAAAACAAAGTCCACTTGACAGAAAATGTTCTTGTCAGTTAAATTAACAGTATGATTAAGTTTGGGTAGAATTTTAATTTATTTATTTTGTTCGGGAAATGGATACAAAAAAAATCATATGAAAAGTTTTCTTATTTTCTATTCAAAGTTAATTGTTTTAATGTAAGGTACCATCTCTTAAAATATCGGTAGTAGTTAATTTGTTAGCTCCTTTTATAGATAGACAAAACACTACTAGGACCAGTATAAAAAACGAAATATTTAATAGTTTTGAAATGCGATAAAAAAACATAATATTATACTTATCCCTGATTTCCACTATGAATAATTAATTAAAATAATAGAGATATTAACGACTAGGTAATATTCGATGTAAAACAAACACCCCTTCTACAAATTACATTTACATAAACATAATAACATAAATGTGTACTTCGGATAAAATATTTTGAGCCTGTAAAAAGCCTATTTAATCCATAAAGTATACATATAAAAGTAAATAATGGCAACTTTATGGCAAAACCACAAAATTTACTTATATAGCTTAGCAAATGCTGCTTAAATTTTACTTTTCTCATACAATGTCTCTTACTTTAATTTACAAGTAGGTAAAAATGAAACCAAATAGAGATATGGCGAGTTTTTAATAGACGTGTTATAATCCTGTTATAGTTATAAAGTCAGTGGCGTGTAGTCAAACTTATCCGTGAGTAAGCCGGAGGATGGTTGACTTACTTTTTCTACCAAAAGAGTGGGATTGTGTAAGTTGGTGAGATAATACAGACACCTCACCATGAATAGACTCATGCTATAGTTATCTTTATATGTTACTTACTTTGTCTTTGAAAGAGAGAAGTTCCATTTTGTCCTAAATTTAATCTAAACTCATCACTAGTGATCAGAAAGTTGGTCTTTTAAATAATCCATATTGACAAATAAAACATTTCCAAATAGGACAGCATCGATTCATAGCCTTATTAAACTAAATACTTATAATACAAGTATAACAGAATTACTTAATTCAACAGCTGTACATTAACTAATTAATGGAATTTATTACTTTTTACATTTATTTTTATAGATTGGCAACTAATTTTCCTCAATGACATTGTGATCTTTGGAAAGGGTTTTGTTCAAGTAGAATAATTATTCCTAAGGTGCTTGGTTTTCTAACCAGTCGAGTTTTAACCAAAATGCAACAAATGAACAAAGTAGTGAGGTTCTATATTTGTGTGACAATATTAATGATCTGCAATATATCTAGAAGTCAAATTCAATCGAAAGTGCTTTGAATTGTGTATTCTATAGCAGTAGCAATAAAGCTGAATTTACAGTATCAGTTCTATGGAGTTTGCCTCACATTTAGAAGTTACAATCATAAATGAAATTTTCCAAGTGATTTTCTGTCAACATCCTTGATTGAAAGCGTAAAATTTATTTGTAAATGAATCACGTATTCAAATAAACTGCGGCGCGATGATTAAGGTGGTACTGTCGAGTTCATTTACATCTACACACTTACGGGAACAAATATATCTGAACACTTCATCGTCAATGACGACGTCATCGTCAATAAGACTGATGTTAACGTACACTTAAAATACTATTTAATGTGTCTGAAAAACAACAGAATTATTAAAAGGATATGAACAAAAGTTTTATTGTTTGATAAGGAATAGAATGTACGTTTTAATTATTTGTTCCTATTAGAGGCCATACCCGGCATTTCAGAATCAGAATACACTGGTTTAGAAAACATTTAGAAAACACGACTGGTTGCGAAGCCAAAACTTACGAAGGTTAATCAATACCTGTACACTTCAGAGCTCCTCGTCCCCTATCGCTTCGAACGCGTTGTTCTCGACGCAATCCTTCCCGGTCTTGAAAGCGACGGAGGCAAACTTCTCAGTCAACTTCTGAACTGAGAATATCTCTCTAGAGCTGCCTGAATTGTACGAGTCTCCGTTCTGTAATAAAAAATTAAACTTGTGGCAAACATTGTATAAAACTAGGTTCATCTCTAAACATTTCATTACAAGAGAAAAAAATTAACCTTTTCACCGCTACGTAAAACATAATCGCAAGTCAGACGCCATGCATAACAGTGTGAAAACCGAAATTGAACTTTATGTGGTGCATGAAGGTTTATATCGCGCTGCAGTCTGTGACCAATATATGCGTGGTTGGCGTCCAACCTGCGGTGCCAATATATACGTCGTTGTCGTGGAAAAGGTTAAAATTATATGCCTCGGGCAACAAATATAATAAATTAAATAATTATTTATCTTCTAATAAAATATTTAGAATTCGTTAGCAGACATTAATGCTATAAAAAAATCATAGGTTCATCTCTTTCTCTATCCTAGAATTTAAGACGCATGATTGTACTAGTGCATTATATTATATGTAAAGTGCCGATCATACCCTGCTGACCTTATCATATAAACTTACACCATTGCTCATATGGGAAAACGAGCTAAGTGTGAGACTTTTTTATCAATATTTACGACATGGCAATTTTTGGCATTCATTCTCATGTGAGAGTAGGCCTGTGCCCAGCAGTGGGACGTATGAGGCTGATGATGATAATTAATTTCTGGCAAATGCAAAAAAGGGCGCTGACTGGACACTGCAGAAAATGAGACAGATGGAGGCACTGCGGACACGTTCATAGTACGGTCATAGTATGATACATAATTGATAACGTGGAAGCTAATGATGACGCTCTTTTTGTTTGTATTGGAAACCTTCAACGTATACATTTTGCTGCAAGAGACTCGCCCCTAGGCGGGTCACATATTAAAGATGGTGACTGGAGACGTGGCTGATGATGAGCACTCACGGCGGAACTGAGCGTGTCACTGGAGGAGGAGGGAGTGACGAGGTGGCTGGAGCCGTCGCGGCGCAGGTACGTGAGGCCGGCGCGGCGGCCGCGCGGCGACGCCGGGCCCGACCCGCCCTTCTGCCGCATCAGCTCGTCCACTATTGACTGGAGTCGTGACTGATGATGGGTACTCACGGCGGAACTGAGCGTGTCACTGGAGGAGGAGGGAGTGACGAGGTGGCTGGAGCCGTCGCGGCGCAGGTACGTGAGGCCGGCGCGGCGGCCGCGCGGCGACGCCGGGCCCGACCCGCCCTTCTGCCGCATCAGCTCGTCCACTATTGACTGGAGTCGTGACTGATGATGGGTACTCACGGCGGAACTGAGCGTGTCACTGGAGGAGGAGGGAGTGACGAGGTGGCTGGAGCCGTCGCGGCGCAGGTACGTGAGGCCGGCGCGGCGGCCGCGCGGCGACGCCGGGCCCGACCCGCCCTTCTGCCGCATCAGCTCGTCCACTATTGACTGGAGACGTGACTGATGATGGGTACTCACGGCGGAACTGAGCGTGTCACTGGAGGAGGAGGGAGTGACGAGGTGGCTGGAGCCGTCGCGGCGCAGGTACGTGAGGCCGGCGCGGCGGCCGCGCGGCGACGCCGGGCCCGACCCGCCCTTCTGCCGCATCAGCTCGTCCACTATTGACTGGAGTCGTGACTGATGATGGGTACTCACGGCGGAACTGAGCGTGTCACTGGAGGAGGAGGGAGTGACGAGGTGGCTGGAGCCGTCGCGGCGCAGGTACGTGAGGCCGGCGCGGCGGCCGCGCGGCGACGCCGGGCCCGACCCGCCCTTCTGCCGCATCAGCTCGTCCACTATTGACTGGAGACGTGACTGATGATGGGTACTCACGGCGGAACTGAGCGTGTCACTGGAGGAGGAGGGAGTGACGAGGTGGCTGGAGCCGTCGCGGCGCAGGTACGTGAGGCCGGCGCGGCGGCCGCGCGGCGACGCCGGGCCCGACCCGCCCTTCTGCCGCATCAGCTCGTCCACTATTGACTGGAGTCGTGACTGATGATGGGTACTCACGGCGGAACTGAGCGTGTCACTGGAGGAGGAGGGAGTGACGAGGTGGCTGGAGCCGTCGCGGCGCAGGTACGTGAGGCCGGCGCGGCGGCCGCGCGGCGACGCCGGGCCCGACCCGCCCTTCTGCCGCATCAGCTCGTCCACTATTGACTAGAAACGCGACATATTCATTAACGAGTTGCCATGTAAGGGGTTCATAATCCTTCGGCGACACAGTTGTGTAAAATGTATCGTGTGTTTGAATGTACTTTTAGTGCCGATGACAGATAAATGACATCAAGCACTCATTCAATATTGATCTTACATATCCGATTAATCGTTCCGATTTCCCGTAACAGTAAAAAAGATAAGACATCTTATCTTGATTTATAAAATGTTTAACCATTGACACCAACAAATAAAGGTAGTGATATAATTAATTCATAACTTTGAAGATACCCGTAATTTCCAATAACGATAAATCAATGCATGCTTCTAATGTAGCTTGACGTTATTTTTACGTCATCGGCACCAAAAGTACGCCCCCCTGCCTACAGCCATCCTTCGATATCCAGCCAGTACAGCAACTAAAACTTCTCTATAGAGTGCGTAACAATTTGACAGATCTTAAAGCCTTTGAGCATTTACGCAGTCGAGTAAAAAAATAAAACAACTTAATTCTACAAGTAGGCCCTCAAGGGCTCTTTTACAAGTCTGAGTCTATTCTTTTCTATTGGCGCTTCGGGTAGTGACCTTCTGGTGAGAAGAAGCGCCGGAAGAAACTCACCAGTTTCGCTTTTTAAAAATATTAAATATAACAACAAGTATGACATTATTACATGTGATTTCATTAATACGTTGCATTAAACTTAAAACTCCATTTTTAGAAATGTAAAAGGTCTGTAGGCGTCAAAACTAGACAATTAAAATAATAGAAAATAAATAGTGATCTATACTTTATGAACCAAAATGAAACTCAAGGTATTCAGGCCACTGGACTCTCAATTAATTCCCAATGAATCGACCGTATTTTAGACGGCCGATTAACACATACGCGACCTAAAAATAATTGTAGGACTGAACACATAGCATGAACAAATAAATGGTAACTTTTTGCCTACTTGAAATATTCATAAACCAAACCGCGACGCCACACATCAAAATTACCTGTAAACAAACGCTTATGAACGTTGCGTGCTCCGTCCTCAAGGTTATCCATTTCAAGTTGTCTTTGCTGATGAGATATTCAAAGGACAGCTCAAAGTTTTTGTTCGACTCCTCTAAGAGAGATCTGTGTCCGTTCGACAAAGATTGATCGACCTGTAAAATAAACAATGTTTTGAATAGAAGGGCAAACAAAATATTTTCCTAAATTTGTTCACGAGTATGTAACATACACGACGCAGATCTAATATGTAAAGTTATGAGATAGCTCTTCAAAGAAATCAGTGGAGGCGAAGCGTTTCAATGAATAGAGCCTAACGTGCATACGCGTAAAGTTAAATATTGCGTGTGATGTTTTGCTGACGGAATGTCTCTCTGAAAGGACCAGCATTTCGGCGTGGCATCCAAAGTGATCAGTGGTGAAACTATGTAGGTACAGGCCGCGGAGGGTAGCTACCAGAGACGCCAACATCCAAGATTACAAGTTTAGGCAAGCAAGTTTTGGCGACGCCAAATTCAAATCTTACGAGGGTCTTCATGGCCTTAGGTCTGACCTTTAAAAGGATAATGTGAAGCCGATTTGCTTTCGTTTACTTTAGAGGTGGATGCATTCGGTGAAATAGTGATTCATAAAATAAATCCCAGCCGAGGTGAGATCACTAACAACATAAATCAATAGACGCATCGAGTTTCAAGTCTGTTAAAACAAGTTAAATTATACGGCGACATATGTTGCGGCATTACTCATAATTTTTAAATAAATGTGCCGTAATCTAAGCTTAAATTGAAGAGATACGTGTTCTATCTATATTATAGTATTTTATGCAACAGTTGTATAAGAAGGTTCAAAAAATGCGAATTGCGTGAGTTGCGATACGAGCCGCGAATGCGGCGAGTATCGCAAATAGAGACGCAATGAGCGTTTTTTGACTTAATTATACAACGTTGCATACAATACTTTTTCTACGACTAGGTTAAAATATAAAATACATGGACGTCACGCGTGTCTCGTCCGGTCTCTCCGAGTGTGTACAGCCGGCATGACAGTTGTGTCTATGGTAAACTTTTTTTTTATATAGCTGGTGACACGATGTGACGATAATTAAAATACTTTTTTTTTATGTTGGCATCAATTAATTTAATTCGGAAAGTTTTGTTTTTCTTATGAATCGTAGGAATTTAATTGTTTGTTAAGTTGGTAGTTGTGAATTTTTATCGTGAAGTTAGAATTGAGCGCTTAATCCTTGACCTAAGTTTAACCTAGATTTAGAAGTCTGTGGATGCTAGCAATAACGTAAAGTGACTATAACGACACTAGTGCTGTTATGGGGAATAGAGTATAGACTTCTCTGAACTCAAATTATGTATGTTCTTATATTAGTGTTCGTGACCAAGTAAAAGACAGATAACAGTACAGGAGTAGAAAAATTAATTAATCTATTATAAGGCTGCATTGCAACTTATTTCTCATTCATAGAATTGTTCTCCAAGAAGGAGGTGGAAATCGTAAAAGTTTGACCTCCAGGCGTATAGAGGGTCCGCGACACGACGTCCCAGTCGCGCCAGCGATATTGTATGAGTCTGTTGTCGCTCCACCCGCCAGGATCCACTCAAAACTCAAAGTTCTAATGTAAGTCGCTTACCCCGTGCAGCGTGGTAATCCTCCAGCACCGCATCCTCGTGACCTTGTACCGCTGCTCCCGGGTGGGGGGACAGAGGCCGGTCAGCATGAGCTCGCGCCCGGCTAGCGCGACGGACACCCGACAACACGCCCCAGTTGCGCCATAGATATTGTATGAGTCTGTTGTTGCTCCACCCGCCAGGATCCACTCAACACTCAAAGTTCTAATGTAAGTCGCTTACCCCGTGCAGCCTGGTAATCCTCCAGCACCACATCCTCGCGACCTTGTACCGCTGCTCCCGGGTGGGCAGGCAGAGTCCGGTCAGCATGAGCTCGCGCCCGGCTGACGCAACGGGTACCCGATAAGACGCCCCAGTCGCGCCATAGATTGTATGAGTCTGTTGTCGCTCCACCCGCCAGGATCCACTCAACACTCAAAGTTCTAATGTAAGTCGCTTACCCCGTGCAGCCTGGTAATCCTCCAGCACCACATCCTCGCGACCTTGTACCGCTGCTCCCGGGTGGGCAGGCAGAGTCCGGTCAGCATGAGCTCGCGCCCGGCTGACGCAACGGGTACCCGATAAGACGCCCCAGTCGCGCCATAGATTGTATGAGTCTGTTGTCGCTCCACCCGCCAGGATCCACTCAACACTCAAAGTTCTAATGTAAGTCGCTTACCCCGTGCAGCGTGTTAATCCTCCAGCACCGCATCCTCGTGACCTTGTACCGCTGCTCCCGGGTGGGGGGACAGAGGCCGGTCAGCATGAGCTCGCGCCCGGCTAACGCGACGGACACCCGACAAGACGCCCCAGTCGCGCCATAGATATTGTATGAGTCTGTTGTCGCTCCACCCGCCAGGATCCACTCAACACTCAAAGTTCTAATGTAAGTCGCTTACCCCGTGCAGCGTGGTAATCCTCCAGCACCGCATCCTCGTGACCTTGTACCGCTGCTCCCGGGTGGGGGGACAGAGGCCGGTCAGCATGAGCTCGCGCCCGGCTAACGCGACGGACACCCGACAAGACGCCCCAGTTGCGCCTTAGATATTGTATGAGTCTGTTGTCGCTCCACCCGCCAGGATCCACTCAAAACTCAAAGTTCTAATGTAAGTCGCTTACCCCGTGCAGCGTGGTAATCCTCCAGCACCGCATCCTCGTGACCTTGTACCGCTGCTCCCGGGTGGGGGGACAGAGGCCGGTCAGCATGAGCTCGCGCCCGGCTAGCGCGACGGACACCCGACAAGACGCCCCAGTCGCGCCCGCGATGTTATTCGAGTCTGTTGTCGCCTCGCCCGCCGGTATCCGTCCGTAGTGACGTAGCGTTCGCGCCAGCTCCAAATACTGAAATTGACGGATTTGAAATGATATTCGTCCCTTTGCAAGGAAAACGTGTATAGGAACGAAACCATTCGACCCAGCATTCCATCTCGAATCTGACTTTGACGCCAAATGATATATTGAGAATATTGAGATAGTATAATAAAGATGTTTAAAAATACAAGTATTATCTGATATTTCTTTGTATTCATTTGTAGCCTTTGTAGGAGCATTGGAACAATTTCAAGTTATCACACTAACATAGAATAAGGCATATTCTTTACTCACTAAGATAAGGATGTTTGTCAACCAAATTGTCTGTTATGCTCTTCATAAAGAACATTACTGATAGCCCCTTTAAGATAATTTCGAAACTAAGTTAATTAAATGCCATCTATAGCAGAACTTTATTATCAGACCCCACACCAGGTTTTGTACTAAAGAAACCTGATATAATGAATAGAAATTTAGCAGGCTGATATAACGAATAGAAATTTAACAGGCAACTTGATCTAAATTTTCTGAATAGCTACATAGATATTGATTTATTTCATAGCTACATATATATACAGAGATTATCAACTGTAATCTTTCAGATCAAAGTTGTTTACTTAGTTAACATGGTGTTAACTAAGTAAGTGTGCCTATGGTTGTTTTCTGTTCTGCCAGCCTAGATTGAAAGGCGACTTTTTACTATGGAAGCTCATGGTAAAGAAAGTACCTAGTTTTTAATTCTATAAAATAAGGCTTGCATGATTCTCTAGGTTTTAACGCACAAACAGATCTTAGACACTTCTTTTGGGCCCTAAATATTAATTCTCGGTTCGTTGAATTACCCCATAACATGATGCCGTATCTGAGCGTGGAAGTCACATAACTGTGGTAGGCCGTGATTGCTGGCGGATTTACTATTTTCTCAAGTTATTTATACAGTGCGTACGAATATTTGTTTAACTTCTTACATAATATATAAATAGATACAAGAAATCAAAGTACACAGAAAAATTAAATGGCACTCACCTATTGTCCAGACTGTCGAGTCTTCTTACATAATGTCAATTTAATTCTTCCACAACAACTTATTTTATTATCTAGATCTAGACTTAATCCTAAGAATTTGATAATGTTTGTATCCACGATTTTGTGATCCTTATATGTTACTGTTAAGTTAGTCATGTTGTTCATCCTCGGGTAGATATTCATAACTTTAGTTTCACTTAAATTTACGTGTAAGTTGTTGCGGTTAAGCCAGTTAACTATTGATTCCAATGCATTATTTATTTATATTAGCTTGGAATGTTTGCGATTTTTTTCCTATTACGATTACCGTGCTATCATCGACAAAAAGAACCATGGGGTGGTCAATGGCCTTTGGTATGTTGTTGATATAGATGAATATATTATTATATAATTCCTTGTGGCACGCCACAACTCATTTCTCTCAATTCAGAAGAAAGTGTCACTTCCCATTTCGTTTTAAGACATATCTGATTGATTTCAACAATTTGTTTTCAACCAACCAATTATGTCTCCAACAAGTCATAGATATTACGCGTATCCCGTAATTGTACAATTTCCTGGCCTTGCTCATGTCCGATTGCCCAAAATATACATTGACTGACCAAATGGGATGCAGACAAACAAAAAGAAAACTGTGAGAAAAAAACTTACCTCTCGTTTTTGTTTCTTCTCTTCATATGATTTGAGAATGTCTTTGATATGTGTCTCTGCCGTTAGCCAACCCAGATCAAGCTCCTCAATTGTTTGCAAATATAAAAGGTCTAGGGACACCCTGTCTATCATTAAATCAAGATCATAGCACAGATCCCAGTAACTGAAAAAAAAACACATTATGAAAAAAATTATTGTATCCTAAAACTCAGTTTTTAGTGGCATGAAATTATATATTTTATGTTATAACAAACATGTTTTATTTTTTATATCTAGTAAAATTATTTAACACTTTCACGCCCAAGCGCCCGCCTAGCGATTTGCTCAGATGCCGGCCGTTTTTTTCATACCGCATTATTGCTCTCACAAACCCGCCTACTGGGCGCTGTCAGTAGATACTGACAGCGCTATCCCAGATGGGATAGTTTTAAATTTTTTGTCTAGTTGTGAAAGTGTTATTTAAAAGATCAGCTAGGTATTTTAGCATAATTGTTGCTAGAGTGATGATTATGGAACCATTTAGATACATCTTCGACACCATAACTACATCATGGCATCAAATGTTATGATGTGTGGGGTCATAGTTGGAGAACAAAAAGACAAACAAGATGATAGTTCCCTTTTGTACTTACCTTTTCCTTAAAACAATTTTGTCTTCAGGCCTAACATACTTCTGAGATATGTATGGAGATTCATATTCCTCTAGCTTTTTCAATGCTGGCTGCCCGTCTTTAGCACAACTCCAGTTAAAAAGATACAAGGAGAAGTATTTTGACAATTCTTTTGGCAGATTTATATAATTACAAGCAATGTCAAGTATAGTGCTGGACGAGTCCGTAGAAGATACAGAGAGTGGTATTCGGTAACCATTCATTAGTGATATTTCAATGTCCACTTCGTGCATTCTGACACAATGTGTCTCTTGTTGAGCCGAAAACAGGAATGTGATCAGAATTTCAGAGTTGGCCAACACAGGATTCTGACCCACTGCAATAAAAGATATTTTATAAGAGTGGCGTAATGAGGTAAAACGGCGCCCAGGGCACGCATCCAAACTGCGCCCCTTTGTTTCCGCAACCCAAGTAGTTAGTAAATTTCATTTTTGTGCCCCCCCCCCCCCCCCCCCCTCCATGTTGGCGCCCAGGGCATGTGCCCTGCCTGCACCAACCTCGCTACGCCACTGTTTTATAATAAGTCATCAGTACACGATGAATGTATCTTAATTTCCTGAATTAACAATGTTATGATTCATAATTTCCATCTTTACTATGATTAAACATGAAATAGCATCAGTCATATGTAATTACATGATAAGTAAACAATATAAATTGTAATAACTATTTAATAATTTATTTTTATTACGCACTCACCTAGTTGGATATACTTTTCCAATAAGATCCGTCTCTCCTCTAGTTGGGAATTGGTTAGAAACAGTTTCTTGGGTGGGAATGGTGGTAACTTAAAATAAAGGTTATGTGCTTGCAACTGCTCGTGAAGGCAAAGCAGCTGCTTATATCGTGTTGTGCAGTGGAAAAATCCATCTATGTAAATATTGTAGCCCTAAAAATTTAAAACATTACATTATTGAATTCCCTCTACCCATTAATATTAATTAACCTTAAGATGCCAACTGATTGAATTAAATATTAAAAGCTTGTTAAATAAACAATTAACTAAACTAAAACTAAACAGATGGATACTTTTGTCCGGAATACTCAAAAACAGCTTACCGTGTATGAAACTCCGTTATCATCTTGGAACTGCTGCAGATCAGGTATAGAAAAATGCATTTTTGTAAGGAAACCTAGTGCATGACATTACTTATTCAGTATTAGAGTTTTAGGCACCTCGATATCAACAATTTGTAACTACAATAAAAACAAACACATATTCGCCCACTTTCGTTTGTCGTCAATCTGCCACAGCACAGATAAGATAATGTAGCATAGAATGAAAGAGTTGGATTAGTTTACACTAAGCGGACTCCAAACCAACAATATTATTGCGCAATATTGTCTACCCATCACATTTTAGCAGTTATAAATATAAAGCTCAAATAGTTTCACAGGGTATGTTCTGAAACAAAAGCTAAGATGAGATTTTAAATGAGTAACATATCATATTACTCATTATGTAATTGTGAGATTGATATGATAAATTAGTGGTCAAATTGCTAGTGCAAAGGTTTATCTACCAAAAAATACAATTTTTCAGTTTCATTTCAATACTTTCAATCGAGAAAAATATAGTATAATAGACGTTAGACGTACTTCATCGTTCCTTAACGTAGTCTGTCAACTGTCATAATGTGTCAGTTCAATAATTTGCAATTTTACTTTATTTTACGCGAATCATCTTTAAAGTGCTGGTTGTTATTGTAGCATTTGTAGCGTCTTCTATATTTTTACGTGTAGTTAGATAATAAAGTGTTACCCGTTACCCAATTATAAAAGGAAATCTACATAAACATCTTTGAATTTTTAATAATTACTGTCAATAAACAAACGGTTATACAGCTTGGCTATCATGTCGACGAAGTTCCCGGTTATTACTATTCAGTGTGACTGGAATGAAGTCGTAAAGTAAGGATATAAAATAACTAAACTGTATAGAGTATCTATACCAGATCCATATAGCCCAGCATGTGGCTGAAAGACTAGCAAAGTCCGTGTCGTAAGTCCTGTGATGTCTATTTGGAATGCATGTTTTGTTATATTGAATCAATATTTTTTGTTATAGACTGCCAAAGTGCAAAGCCTGGATATCCTCAAAATTTTTGAATGAAAACAGCATTCATGATGAGCTAAGAACTAGCTTAAACAATAATGATGGAAAAATTAAGATAGAATTCTCTGACAATTACCAGTACATATCTCATGGAAATCTTAGTCTTGTGGTGAAACATACCAGCTCTGGTTTAAAAGCAGCTTTTGTCGCTCCAATGAAAGCTTTCAAGGTGCATAAAAAGGGAGTTATTTCCGTATCTGCATCAGGCACTGAAAATGCATTAGCTATATCTTCTTGTGAAGGAGATCAACTTTTAGTTTGGGACAACAGAACAGGTAATCATTTTTCCCTAAATATAAGGGTATAAAATTGGTAATATAGGCATGGTATATTGCTATGGGTTGGTAAATTGGTAATAATGACAATAATCCTTTTTGGGAAACATGATTTGATCATTATTTGCTATTTCTGTTTTTTTCCTTTTGACATTGTGAGATTTATTACCTTTTCCTTTGTTTGTATGGTAAATTTATAGTGTTATTTTAAATTACAGGGGAAGTCATGCTTGACCTTAAAGGTCATGGTGGCCCAGTGTACAAGAGCCGATTCTTTAACTCTGGAGTAGTATTGATATCAGCTGGTGCAGACGGGTCTTGCCGTATTTGGTCTGCAGAGAATGGTGCCAACCCTGTCACGCTGATAGGCCACAAAATGGCTATTTGTGATATTTGCATTGTTGAAGTGGGAAAAAATGTCATTTCTGTTAGCAAGTAAGATTTTATCAAATAAGTTTTTGTCAAAAATGTTATTTTTGAGACAAGTTCTTACTCAAACCAGACTTTTCAGTTTTTTCTGGCTAAAAGTTGAAACGAAATAAAAGCGTGTAAAAAACTTGTCTGGTAACGGTTCAACGTTTTTTTAAGGCATTGACATATCTTTTTTCAGGGATGGCACAGCTAAGCTTTGGAATGTTGGTCAAGCAGTATGTTTGGCCAACATTGTTGAGGGGCATGGTCAGATAAATTGCTGCGCTTTGACAACAACATCTGAAGAAATGGCTGTTGAAAATGAGATAGAGGTAAAACATTTTTTTATTTCTAAATTATTTTTAAAAGACAATCAGTATCACTATTGAAGTATTGAGTGCTGGACCAAAAGTTTAGACATAAAATTTAATGATACATTTGTTTTTTCAGGTTGGAACAAGTAACAAACTCTTAGTTATTGGCTGTGAGGCTGGTCTCGTCATTTGTGCCCATGTGGCTAAAAGGGAAGAAGTGTTTCGGAAACAATTAGACTCTGCTTGCAATGCTTGCATTGTTGTTGAGCAGACCATCATTGTGGGCTGTAACAATGGAAAGGTGAGCAATTTTTATACATATGTTATTAAATAACAAAATTTGCCTGTAGAACATGGAAGAGTTGTGCTTGCTTTCATGAAAGTAAATAGAATAGATAGGTCTGAACTTGAATGGAATTTTTTTTGAATAAAATTTGGAACCAATAATGGTAATTTGGTGCAAAATAAATGTATCTTCTGCTTCTACTTCATAAAAAAGTAACTTACATCAGATATTTAATCACTATGATACTGGTTACTAAGAAAAATACTGATATTTCTATACTTATGCCTATATTTGAAGAATACCCTCAAGTCCTCATGGAATGCATTATCAGAATAAATAAATAAATAAATAAATATTAGGGGACAATCTTACACAAATCGAACTAGCCCCATAGTAAGCTCAATAAGGCTTGTGTTATGGATACTAGACGACGATATATTTAATAGATACATACATACAAATACTTATATACATAGAAAACATCCATGACTCAGGAACAAATATTCGTGCTCATCACACAAATAAATGCCCTTACCGGGATTCGAACCCAGGACCTCTTGCTTCATAGGCAGGGTCACTACCAACTAAGCTAAAGCGGTCGTCAAAAGATCTGGAGTTTGATAGAAGTGGAACTTACCTCTTTCAATAAAAGAAAAACCCAAATAAGTTTATGAAAGCGGAGTTTGGAGACCTCCTTCTCATTTGAAACTGGTCAAAGAAGTTAAGCTCATTTAATTTACTAATTATATGTTTCTCATTTTCAATACAATTTATTTACAGATCATACTACTGAACCTTCAAAATGGTGAATTAATAAAAGAGTTACATGAATCAGCAAGTCCAGTTCTCAGCATGGTAGCACTGCCCAGCCAGATGTTTGTAGTTGGAAGGCAAGACGGCACGTGCACTGTGGTGTCACTGCAAGATGCCCATTCCGCTATCAGAGTGCAGCTGACTGGCTCCGACTGTGACGGTATCAGAGACCTCGCATTCAACGGTAAATGGATATTCGCCGCCTGCAGGGACTGTAATGTTAGGAAGTATGATTTCAATCAGGTGATTGTACATTTTAAGTAAAATAATAGTTAATTACTATTGCAAATTTTTATTGATAATCCATTTTTAATAAGATTGACCGTGACCGACTCATCTATAGTACGATTTATAATTAAATTCCAACAAATCTACCACTGTGTTGCCATTAAAATGGAACATTTCATTAATAGTAAATTATCACCTAGAGAAAAGTTGGTCATAAATAATATATTTGCTAGTAATTTTAGAGGTAAAATTTAAATGTACTCTCCAAATTAACATACTTCTATTCATACAGGTCATGTTAATAAATATTAAATTATAACTATTTTGTGGTAGAAACATTCATATTGCAACGATAACATTAAGCATGAAAATGTTGGTTTACGTCACTGACAATGGCAGATGTCATTGTGATATTGACATATCTTGGTAGATTCGTTGGAATTTAATTATGAATCGTACTATAGAACGGTATCAATAGAACAAAACACAGATGATAGACTATTTATAAGCAATCGAAAATACCACTTCAAGGGTTATCTAGGATTCTAGGCAATCTGACATATCTAAAAGTATATTACTATGAAGGTTTAACTAATACGAAAGTAGGTGGGGAGCTACATAAATTAAAATCCAGTCATCTTGGTCAACAAAATCTAGTCTACCTAGCATGAGTATTGACCTCACCTATTCGCTTCGGTGCCGGTAGTGTCTCTGACACCTGCCTTTAGCCACATTTCTTGACTGGTTTCGATGCTGTCGTTTTTTTATTTGATCTGCTTTTCTACGTCCACAATTTACACAATACTTTGTTGCTGAAGGTGAAATCTAAAGTAAAATAAATTGTGTGTAGATTAAAATGAGATTAAAGGATCGAATATTGACACCTTCTTTAGGTATAACTATATTATGTATATTTCTATCTCTGGTCTATCTATAGGATAACCTTTGATATGCAGGTCGATTCACAAGCGCTGGCATGAATGGATTGAATGAGTGAATGATAATGTCTATGTGTGCATCACAAAGTTATTAAATACAGGTTGATTCAATAAGCGACAAGTGTTTTTAGACAATCTCGTCTCATAATTTCGTAATGCAGTCAGCATTGTGCATTTTTGCACAGTTCGTAGATTGCGGCATCAGTATTCATTTATTTTATATTTACAATATTTATTTTTTACAAATATTTGTAGCGAACCGTCAAATTTACCTTTCTGCCGCATTGCAGTTGCGTGCAGATTTTTTTTCTTGAATGTCGATTAAGTGTTGTACCTGCTTACAAAATATTTGAAGCCTTCCGTATAAGAACGTCACTCAACAGTGACAAGTGACTTTCGTTCAATCCATTCGTGCCAGCTCTTGTGAATCAACCTGTACCTAGTTGTCTTTCAATTTAGTGTAAAATGTGTCATTCTAAGGCAAACATTGCTTTATATTGGTCTAGCTAGTCGGTCACAAATTGTTACTAGGTGTTTATTGACAACCAACATGCGGGACCTTTTGCTAGAGAAAGACACACAAAGGCCATATAGGGTACTATCCTGACAAATCAAATCAGTTACTTTATATGGAGATTATGGAGTGTCAAAACGCTTTAATAGTATGAAGTTTCTATTTCACTCAAAAATCAAACCATCCCATTATTTATAGTATTTGATCTTTTAAAAATCCTTTAAAGCGCTAAATAGATGAAGTTTAGTTAATTTTTGTCAATTTTCACCACAGGCAAGTACCCTATGTATGACCAATCTAAATTTTACATGAGGGATTTAACATGTAGGTAACCTTATTTTTCTAGTACTACTACAAAGTAACACGTTTTAGGGAAACCTTAAATTTGTGGGCGTCATCCTGTCTCCTTAGATCTTCCTCGGTGCGTTTGTTTAATTTCCTCCACGTATCATTGTCTGTGATTGCTGGACACTTTTGTTGGGTGGATCTGGTTCTGTCTACATTAGAATAATTAACACATTTCAATTTAACTTAGATCGATGTTTCTGTGCGGAAAGAGAATAGGCGTGGCGAAAAACGGAACTAACGGCAACGGTAACTAAGCAAATACGGCATATATTTTTTTCTTCGGTAGAAAAGCATTACAGCGCCCCCCAATTTTAATCCTATTCTCTTTCCGCACAGACTCTATCAGGAGATAAGCAAGTATTTTACTTATTACATTTTATTATATACAATTTTCGGAATGCACCTTCTACTGCAATTTCAGCGTCTAGCACACCCAGTCCGACCCAACTCAGGGCGGTCCGGCTAGCGACCTGGTTCGAACCCAGGGAACGCCACGGCCGACCACCCGGTCCGACAATCGCTATAGTCTGATCTTTGAGGTATTTAGTAAAAGGTAGGTAAACAAAAAAAACACGTGACTCGGGTCATTCAGCGAATGATATTGATTGTACCACAGATACAAAAATTACTTTGACTGGCTGAACGACCCGAGTCACGTGGTTTTTTGTTTACCTACCTTATATGTAATACCTAAAAACACAGACTATAGCATGGCCGAAGTAGGGCACACATAACCCTCCTTTGGGCTTCGCCGCAGTCGGGTAAAAAAACCGTTAGGTATTTGGGGGCTTTTTGAATGTATGGCACTGGCTTTACCTGCTTGTAATTTCAATCTAGTTATATATTTTGATATATAATTTAACCAAATCTTCCATTTATCTAGATTCATAAGAATAAAATCCAAATCTTGACCACATTTTCGAATTTCTTGCTCGCGTTCTACGATTGTCTTCGTGCCTGCAACAATTTATGATTTTTTTTTAGGGAATGCAAAAGCGATTATTTAATAATTGTGAAATCAGATTTTACCTGAAATATGCAAAGGCTTACAGGCACAGAGGCTAGGCTCCCCTTGATCGTGCCCTATCCAAGCAGGAGCAGTTTTTGTATGTACTCCTAAAAAGACAGGGAATTTGTGAAAATATTGCTTATTTCGTATAATTTTGCCAAATGGCAAAATTCTTAGCTTTGTGAACCGGTACAGCATGGATTTTTCATGTTATGCATAGAGCACTACAAGAATTATAGAAATGTACTTACGATAATCGAATTTCTTCGAAGGGATGTCTTCCAATCTCTGATTTATTTCGCTGATAAGGCCTTCCTCTGTCTGCTCAATGGTTTTAAATACGTCATTCTTTTTAACATCATCATTCATAACTTCCGCTTCTACCATATCTTGCGGTGCAGATTCTCGGATATATTTATTTTGTATTGACTCGGCAGATCTTTCGGATTCTTTCAATGGAGATAATAACGCACCATGAACCACAAAACTGTACTTATCTTGTGGCGTAATTTCAATGCCTAGATTTGAATCATTTTCTTCATTATATTCATGTGGTACCTTTGCGGCTATATAGTGTAAATCATGCTGGCTGTTCCTTTCTTCGTTATTTTCATGGATATTCTTTGTATTTTGTGAAGAATCATCATCAAAAGAAATAGAGTACTTCTCATCTGTTTCTAAGATTCTTCCCATGGAATGGATTGACCTTGTAACACTTGCGCTGGGTTTAGTAGCAAATACGTCATCTGGCCACGATTCATCAGCGGTACCTTTTTAAACAGAATTTGTAATGAAACACCAAGGTCATATTAGTTATACTTGGTTATACCTTAGATATAGAGCAGCGGTCGGCAACCTTTTAGCAGCCAAGGGCCACATAGTAGCTAACAAAATGGACGCGGGCCGCACTATGTTAATAATTGGTGATTTTATACAATTCTGAATATATCGACCTTTACATACAAAATAGCCAGGCAGGCTCGCGCGCCGCAAGTGAGCGGTTCACGGGCCGCTGGTTGCCGACCGCTGATATAGAGTATAGAACGAGAAATAAATTATGGTAGACTTACTCAATAAATTATCGTTTGGTTCAGCAAAATCTATATTTGATCTGAAGTCTGTGATATCTGGTACTAGTTGTTCATCATCTGGCTGTAAATTCTCCCTAAAGATATAAAACAAAGATCGTAACAATCGTTTTCTGTAAATATATGAAAGGTACTATTATAGGTATCAGTAGACGTTTTATTTACCTGCCAATTGACTTGTATTGTTCAGCCTCTTTCATTGGATCTGAAAGCAAAACAAAAGTACAAAGTAGTCATAAGGTTCTAATGCAACAGTATGCGCAAGAATCAATAATTAAAACTGTTAACGGCAAAATACTTAACTTTAGCGTGCTCTCAGTAATATGTATTGGCGTTTATGATTTCGTAAAATCTGAGAGTTTTGCGTACTAACATTATTAGAGATACAATCAAAGTAAATTTTACTTCAGTCTTGAAGGAAACATGTCCCGTTAGACCGCCATTGTATGCGTAGATTCGCTCAACTGGCTTAAGTATATATTTCTTGTAATAAATACTCAAATAATTTAAAACTAGAAAACATAATTTAAAATAAATATTACCAAGGTGTTCTTTAGAGAATATAACTTTTTTGTTCTTTTCCTCAAATAATTCTCCAGGTATTATTTCAATTGCGTCACTCACGTTAGAGGTTTGTTCCTCATTCACATCTGTACGATTTTCGGCATTATCATTTGTAACGTTAGTTTTAGATGCTGAGGAAAGCTTAGCCTCCAAGTTTTGATTGTCAGTTTCAATTGTAACGTTAGTTTTGGATGCTGAGGAAAGCTTATCCTCCAAGTTTTGATTGTCAGTTTCGAATGGTAAGGCAAATTCATCTTTAAAGGTAAGATCGTTGTTTTGAGTATCATTTTCCGGTGCGATGGAAATATTTTCACCCAAGTTTTGTGTATCAGTTTCAGTTGCCAAGGAAACTTTATCCTCAACGCTTTCGTTTTTAGTTTCGGTTACCAACGAAGTCGCGTTAGGAAGTGTCGGGGTGTTTTCGTTATACTCCAAGCTTTCATCATCTACAGCCTCATTTTTCGTAGTTATAATTTCATCTATCTCCGCTGTGTAGGGGAAAAGCGTCTCAATTCCTTGTTCAACATTATCTACCATCGTATCTGATTTCTTTAAATCTGGAGTAAGCCTTATATCTCCATTTTCATCCTTGTTTAGCTCATTGTCGTTTTCTATTACGGGTAATATTACCGGAGTATCCTTCCGGTATATTATATTAACATCAGGTTCTTCAGGTTGGTATGCTGAATGATCTGTGCTAGACCTTACTGAAAAATCTTCGTGTATAAGTGAGTCTATTACTTTGTTCAATTGTTTTGTGATCTCATTTTCTATGGTATCTTCAACACCCTCTTTCATAGAGTCAGTTGCTGAACTAACTTCTACATTCTCGGAATCTTCGTCACCTATTGCAGTTTCTGCGTCGTCAGCGTTATCATTGTTATCCTTATTTCCTGAAGAAATACTTTGAATTTCCGGAGTTAAAACTTTTGAAGGAGTTCTAACACACTTATGCTGAAATGGCAAAAAGCGATGTTAAATTTCATAATCATAATAGGTATATGGATTTGGTTACTTGTGCAGTTTATAAACAAGTAATTACCAAGATAGAGTCCATAACGTCGTCAAGTATATCAAGTACTGGCCCTTCTTGTTCTTCTAAGTCTGGAAATTTTAGCATAGTATTGCAAAATATGTCTAATAAAAGGATATTGTTAGTGCGTTAATGTCTAATTTATATTAAACAAGCTCGTTTCAGCGTTAATGTGGCACAATTGGATGTTTATACAATGTAACCTAATTCAATCAATTGATCAAAATACTCAAAAAGCGTAACTCATACGCATACAACTTGTGCCTAGTTAATATTTACAATACCCGGCTAAAGTAATAAACATAAAATCAAAATACATTTAGATGTCGATAATAAGATGATGGTAATAAGAGTATGAAAAAAATGAACCTGTTTCCTGGCGTATTGTTATTTCGATAAGTGTAATCAACTCTATTAGCCCCTCTGTTAACGATTTTCAAAACTAAAAAAAAGAAAGATTTTCTCAGTCTACCCGCGACCACAAACGCTGAAAAGGGTTACGAAACGTCGGGACGTAAAAAATGAAGAATACGCGATTTAATCCGTTTAAGTTGATTTTTATTACAATAAAAAAAGAAAATAATAAAAATACAAAAAGACGATAAAATACATATATAATTTTAGCGAAAAACGTTTAGTTTCAAATGATGTTAACGTTTTAAGAATTCTCATGCCATTTCACGCAAACAAAATTTATGAAGTTATAATATAAAACACATTTAAACATAAATTATGTCGTGGAAGCAAACGCTGACTTTATGTTTTTATTGCAGATCGACCTACTCGAATCACCTTAACTTAGAAATTGGTTCCGTTGACACATTCTTATATTATGATAAAATACCTTTTAAATCTTCTTCTAATAACTTTTCTGTAGATTCTTCAAGTATTTTGGCAATCCAAATAGTCACCTAATACAAACAAGATGCAGTGTATCAGCAAGGACCATTAAAACAAGAGGACTGTCATTCTCCATACAAAAAACTGTTCCATGAATTTAAAACGCCATCTATGTATAAGCTTGACATAAGAATTATATTATTTACATTTATTCAACTTTGCAAACGTGACACAGTATTTAAATGTTAGAATTTATTTATTATTAGCTGTTTACGAACTAATTGTCATTGTACTATGTTTCTTTGTTCAATTATAACATCGTTCAATGTTTAGTTTTTTAGCTTTCATCTAGTTTTTGCCTGGAAATCCCCTTGCGGTCGGGGTACGATCCAAAGTATGGAGAATGACAGTCCTCTTCGTTTTAATGGTCCTTGGTCTCAGTATTGATTATCGTATTGAAAATGTATAACATAATCAGTATAACCGTACCTTCTCTGATATTTCGTTCACCATCCGTTCATTAGTTGCTTTATTTGTTTTTGGCATTCCTTTCTTGTCTATAATATCGTATATTTCTTCGCTGATAATGCGTGACACGTTTTTTAATCTAAACCATTAAAGGACTGATTAGTTATGTGTTCAGCATTTACTAATGCTAGTAATGTTGATCGCACTACTAATATTCATCATATAAATTGTTCTTACTGTGAATTTAGAGTTATATTCACGGGCCTCATTAGTAGCTGAGCTACTTTCATCCCGAACACGGCACTCATAACTTTGTTTTCTGCGTGGGCTCTGTTGTTCGAAGCCTCCTTATTTATTTTTCTTGTCGGCCTAAAACACAATAACTTTTATTGTCTTGCTAGGCTCTTATCATCATCATCATCATCATTTCAGCCATAGGACGTCCACTGCTGGACATAGGCCTCCCTCATAGATTTCCACTTAATTCGGTTGGAAGCAACCTGCATCCACCGTGAGCCAGCAGCCTTAACCAGATCATCTGTCCTTCTTGTTGGTGGACGTCCGACGCTCTTATGGTGAGAACTATTCCAAACTGGAATAACGCCCTCTGGTACATTAGAAACAGATTTATGATGGCGCTCTATGTAATTGAGGGCTAGTAATTAAGGCCCCATTTAGACGGGGCGCAACTCGTATGCGAGTTTGATTACATTGCAGGCTACCTAGGTACGATGAGTACAGTTGTTCGATTAATTGCCGCAATGAAACGAAAATCGCATACGAGTTCTCGCCATGTTATGATGCTACGTTTTGTCACGCGATAAATAAATGATAAAGCATCCGTCACTCTTCACTCTCACACACTTATTGTCAGAACATCAGTTTATCATTTATTTATCGCGCCACAAAGCGTAGCATCATAAGCCTAATATATATATAATGTGTAGTAGGGAGAGAGAGTGTATTTCGTTAAGAAGACATACCTACTGGAGGTATACCGTTTATATGCGAAGATAAACCCACCGTGCTTGGGCAAATTTATATTGGGTTTTGATATGTAGTTTACTATTACACAATAAAGGTACAGTCGGCAATAAAAAGCTAGTCTCATTCATTATTTTTTAAGGATTCTAGGTGCTATTAAATAAGTACCTATCTGTAAAAAAATAAGGTCTAGGTGCTAGCTGCTAGAACATTAAAAACGGGTAAATTACCTTTTATTTTGCGAGATTACGACATTATCGCGAGTATTTGATGGATGTCTGTCGTTTTTAAAACAAAGTATAGCATCTGACACTTTAACTATGGGTTCTTGATCCATTACTCGCTGCTTCAGCCGACTTATCTAAAAAGTGAGAAGTCAGGTGATAAATGGAAAAAAATCCCGCCCGGCCCTCATCGCGGAGTCGAAGACCAATCCATATAGGGTTGCCAGATCGAATTATTATCGGGAGCAGGAAACAATAAGTCGGGATTTTGAGACTTTGGTCGGGAGATGCCCCGCGCGCCCGACGCGCGAGCTTTTTTTTAGCCTGAAAAAGCAGAAATTTTCGCTGGCAGGACCACCTTGAGTGGATCGGACTAAGTTTTAAAATGAAGTCGTTTGTCGGGAGATTTTCTTCTTTGTCTGGAGTCGGGAGAACATACAAAAAATCGGGAGAATCCCGCCAATTCCCGACCATCTGGCAACCCTAAATCAATCGCCGTCATCGTTTAGATGTTGAACAAGCTGCGGGTAAGTCTAGCTTGATATTTGCGGGTAAGTGGTATCATTATGCCATGCATGCTTATTCTTAGGCACATTATAGTTCACACAAGTTGATATGATATATAATACGGGACGGGAAGTAAATGATCGCCTAACTAACATTAGCTAGGAGAAAAATTACTACCATCCCTTGGGTAGCCTTACAATCAATGTTAGCCTAATTAGCATTCATCATCATTATTTCAACCTTGAGACGTCCACTACTGAACATAGATCTCCCCCAAAGACTTCTTCAACCAACACATAACATAGCTGCCAGAGTTAGCACGTTAAAGTGGCAATCTCGAAGAACCGGTGGGCCGTAACGTCTCGAATGGCGACCGATGATGACGACAACCTGATAAAGGTTGGTTGGTGAAAAACCGTGCGACTGTTCAGTTCGCAGTGGAAATTAGCATTAGCAAGGTGCAAAATAACTACCTTCCTTTGGGAAGCCGTAAATATATATATATATATATATATATACGTAGTCCTAGCAACTTAAGAAGGTACGTAAGTTCGTCCAACTGGCTTACCATGTTTTCAGGAAGTATATTGGCGTTGGCTCTCCACGACTCGATGCATTTCCGTTTGGACGGGGCAGCCAGCTCGCTGATGCGCATGGAGCAGGCAGGCTTGCCCAAGCGCGGACTCCTATATGAACTGCAACTTTCGTCTCGCGACGCCGCGTCGCTCAATCGGCCATTCACGGCAGGCGAAATAGGATGCACCCGCTTGTTCCATTTCTGGACGGGTGATTTTCTATGGAACACATTGAAATTTATCAGCGTCAAACAGTGCCGGATACATGCAGCAAATGCAACACTCCCCGCGCCCACCCGCAAAAGGACTAACCCCGTTGCGTCATTTCATCACTTATAAAGATACCGCGTCAGTCAAAAAAATACTTCAGGCCCCGCGTTGGCTTAAGGTGGTTTTCTACCGGCAGGGCGAGACGAGACGAGGATTGAATTGAAATTTGTATGAAGCTTTCAATCCTCACCTCGCGCATCGCGCAACTTGATACAATTTTCAATTCAATCCTCGTCTCGTCTCGCCCTGCCGGTGGGAAACCACCTTTAATCCGGTTACTGCACGGCTAGCATAGGTCGGGTAGCGACGTATCTTGCACACGACTCGGTATAGTGATAGACGGGTGAATCAACTTTTAGTTAGACCCACACTTTTGACGACCCTTGGCGTTACCTAAAATGTCTCTGGAGTTACCACAAGAAATCCAACTTCTAATAGGATATTTTTTCTATCTATTAGGTTTATGAGATGGGGCATTCAACGTTCTAACATACACCATAAATTTAATCATAGACAAACCATTATTTAAATCCGTTATTTTACAACGAAAATTAAAAGTTGCGCACAGCGTCGTGCAGGTAAAAAAGTTGATTGACCCAGACAATAGGAACGCGCATCTAACGCAGCGCAATATACGCGCATTCTCATTGGCGTTACTATGATAAGTTGCTTGCGTTGCGAGATATATTGCGGCCATCTTATGCTGGCCGTAGGTACCTATTGGTGTAAAACTTTACGTATTCATCCCTTTTAATGAAATAGTAACCTTCTGCTAAGCAGTCCGCCTTTAGCTAGCCTGGGTGGCTTGATATAGACTGCATTGCTCGAGCGTTCCGAGGATCGCGACTTCTGATCTTGAAGCATTCTGCCTCGGGCGATTTCTCTTTGAATAGTTTGTTCCACCCATGATTCTGATTCTGCATCTAGAGTAATGTTTTTTTTTATTGTCTTAGACTGGCAAACAGGCAGACGGCCCACCTGATGGAAAGTGGTCACCGCCGCCTATAGACATTGCAACACTAGATGCATTGCCAATGCGTTGCCGGTCTCGAAGAAAGTGTAAACGTTTAAGTTTTTGTAATAGAGTGCAATGTAAGATTTAAACTATAGTATATCCTAGCGCAATATGAGGTATTTAGTAGAAACTATAGTAATGTCCACAGGCAAGGTGGAACGATAATATTCGCAGGGTGGATGGCGGCAGCTGGATGAAAATGGCTGAGAATCATGCTCAGTGACCCACCCTTAAAGAGACCTATAAATATAAATAAAAATCATCGATTTCAGACTAAAGTCCGTACATAGTAAACGAAGTCAACAGTTCAGCATATTGAAGTCCGTATACAATGGCAACATTGGCAACGTTATCATGAGATAGAGTCTGTGCGGAATGAGAATAGGCGTGGCGAAAAACGGAACTAACCTAACCAGTATGGCCACAGAACAGAAAATACGGCACAAAAGCATTACAGCGCCCTCCAAAATTAATCCTATTCTGTTTCCGCACTGACTAGACAAGTGCACCCTCGGGAAGAACCTGGTATTATATTAAAGTTTCATCCAGATAGCGACCATTAACGGGTTGGACCAACCGATAGGCTACAGCTATCTGTTAAGAGCTAAACGGACTCGCTATATTTATGGATAGCTAGACACTACACTGGCCTTGGCCAACCGCATTTGGTAGAGAACGAAAACTGCGGCAAATGCAACAAAATATAGGAAACGTGCCCGCACTAAATGACTAAAGAGACATGGGCGGGTAATAAAGGAAACTATCACCCCTGTCATATCAAGCTGACAATGACAATATCTAAGTGTCAATGTCAAATATAGTAAGTCGTAGCTACACTGACGTTAATCGTCCTTCATCGCGATAAATTAACGGCGTTTTCGTCAATGTGACCCCAGCATGAGAGGGTACATGATTTAGATTGGCGGCACCAGTTGGTAGCACCTCCATCGTGCACGTTCCCTGGGCAACCCTCTCTTTTGACACTTATAATGGTACGTTTACACGCTTGCCAAGCTTCCACAAGCACAAGCATGTGAACGGGGTGTTTGGCTTGGCTTGCGTGAGCTTGCAAGAGGTGGTCGCTGATCGGGA
The DNA here is from genome assembly GCA_947034925.1 of Eudemis profundana. Taxonomy (NCBI): domain Eukaryota; kingdom Metazoa; phylum Arthropoda; class Insecta; order Lepidoptera; family Tortricidae; genus Eudemis; species Eudemis profundana. Next base: position 19,199,178 of record OX344798.1, read on the forward strand.
CTAGTCGTCGGTTTTTGAACACAGATCAAAGGAAGCCTCCGCTTGCTACGTATTTACACGCTGGCGCGTGTTTAATATTTATTGCTTATATACGACCTCGCGCCTCATTAAGTAACTAAGGATTGATTGAATTAATAGTGATGGTGCAAATCATTACTCGTCGTTGTTTTACTTGTTTCATTTTTATTCATTTTGCGCACAAACAGCAATACTCAGGAGTTTTTTGTTGCTGTCGTCCACGTCTGCCAGGCTTGCCTGTCCGGAACAGACTAACGCACTCGCAAGCGTGTAAATGGCATTCGAGCGTTTGTAGGGACTTGGAGCTTGTAGGCGCTTGCCAAGCGTCGACAAGCGTGTAAAATTACCATTACAAGTTAACAACTTGTAAAAATTCTGAATATTACTCTTTAAATACCGAATAGAGAAAATATACCCATCTCTTTCTAACATTTCTCCAGTGACCCTGAAGAAAGAAATAGAAGGCTTCAGTCAGGTTTAAAATTAGAATTTAATTAAATTTCGCTGCACATTTCTACTGCCAAATGCGGCTGGCCAGAATGTGCTGTAGGTACAGTTGAGTTCATCATTATCTGAGCAGAGAACGGATCAAAAATATCTGAACTAGTTCTTGTGCTTCTGACAATAGGGTCTTGTTCAGGTATTTTTGGTCCAATCTTTGCTCAGATAATGATGAACTCGACTGTACATCTCTATCCATTGACCCGACTTAAAATTGCGAAGGCGTGTCGCGACTCGCGAGATAAGATCATGTCACGTTTAGAACTGATATTATGTCATGATCATGAGCGGCATCTCACGTACGGGTACCTATGAAATTTACCGGAAGTAGGGTATGAAGAATTTCCCACGCAATATGGTTTCTTGATACCTGTTGGCATAGTAGATTAACAATTACACTTAAACAATTTTGAATAAGTTTACACACGGACAAATTACGAAAACATTGAGTGACACTGACAAAAACTTACTAAAAATACATTAATCTATACGGCAATCGAACGCGAATATAAATCAACGTTCACTACTTGTGTCATTCTTAGGTAAAAAGTACCACCCACCTATTCGTGTTTAGTACAATAAGGGCGTAGCAATAAGCTACGAGTGAAGATTGGCCAACGATAAAATGCCTTTTGCCTGAAAACGTCTCATTTAGATAACATTTAAGTTATGTTTTACTGGCTTTTGCAATGTTCGTTATGTTTTACTGGATTTTGCAGTGACTCTTAAGAGTAAAGTGACTCGCTGCAGTGAGGAGTCTGTAAAATAATAAATAAATAACAATTACTGCTTTATTCAAAGTCTCATAGGCAATTTTATTACGCTAAACAATATTAGGGCCATTTTAGTATTTCGGTGTCTGTTATTTTTCGGCCATTAAATATATAATATTTTCATATGTGACAACTCGTTGCAGTTACTTAGGCGGCCTTTTTATTCGCAATATTATTGCTCAATATTGCATACAGTTATTGACAATGTGTACTTTGATCTATAACTGTGTGCAATATCATCTGCCCATCACATTTTTTTGCCTTTAGGAATATACTGTATATCTAGAAACCCTTTTTGGAAGAAAAAATAAAATGATTGACAGATTAAATAATATATTTTTTATGTTCTTTGGATGATATCTATGGTCATACGCAAACGTAGTGATTATATTCTCTTTGGTTACGCCTTCCTTGCTTGTCACTGTCAGCTTGTGCTGTCAAGTGTCAGTGTCAGATCGATCAGACAGACTGTCAGTGTCAGTCAGAAAACGCAGTAACACGGTCGTGTAATCGTCGAACTGAACGTCAAGAAATAAATATCGTTCAATATTACAGCCGGTGCGCGTCGCACTACGCCAGAGAAATAGGAAATGTGAATTTAAAGTATTGCACCGCATTGTTATTAATGTACATCCAATAATAAGCCTGTTTATATTATTGTGTCGACTAAGTATTGTCCAACTCTAAAATAATCAGAACTATCCTTTAGCTTCAAGTGGAATTTCTTTGTTTGTAAACAAAGGAGCAATAATATTTCATGATGTGGTCTCACCTAGAACGCGGTAGTTCGCCCGTAGACTGGTGCGAATCGAATTACTCTATCTCTCCTCAGATCGCTGAATTTGTGAACACAGTAAGTCGATTAAATTAAACATTTTTGCTGTTCGTTTTTTAATCGACCTTTTTTATGACGATGCAAATTTGTCCGCAGGTTAGCAACATCTTGTTTTTCCTGTTTCCACCAGTTCTCATTCACTTGTTCCAAGAGTATGCAAAGTTTGTTAACCCTGCCATAAATCTGTTGTGGATTATGCTGATGGTGGTGGGTCTGAGCTCGGCCTATTTCCACGCGACCCTGAGCTTAGTTGGTAAGATCTCGGACATAGTTAAACAATTAATTTATCAACAGTTATTCATTATTATGGTTATGGCCAAAGTTCAATGCACTTAATGGCCTAAGGTGACTCATATATTTGGCAGTTGAAAATGTTGGTTTTATATTTTGTAATTGTGTTTATAGGTCAGTTGCTGGATGAGATAGCCATTTTATGGGTATTTATTGCTACTTTTGCAATGTTCCTACCAAGAAGATACTTTCCGAAATTCTTAGGAGGAAATAGGTAAGTATTGCACATATTTTATCTATATTGCAAATTTTTTGTAATAGTTACTTAATTTTAATTAACAAAGTTCCGTTGCCATTAATGTCTATTATCATCTACTTCATTGAATTTGCTGTTTATGGCAAATGTTTATTTTAATGGGATTTATTGTATTGTACTATATTCATTAGCAGACCATTCCTTATATTACATTAATGTTTTGTTTTGAAAATAGTAATACAGGGGATCCTCAATATGTTGAACCTCCATAAGGCGAAGTCCTATAGAGGACATGAAATAAAATCCCGTTCCCTTCCCTCCAAGCCCCAAAACCTCCATAACTCGAAGTATTAAACCTCCATGAGTCGCAGTTACCAATGAATCCCTAGAAGACGTTTTAGTTAATTTTTTACCTCTATAACATGAAGTAGATGAACTTTACCTCTATAACTCGAAAAAAAATTATGGTAGGTATGTCATACCTATCTAGTCTATAGGAAATTTTACCTCTATACCTCGAATTTTTATTTATTTTACCTTTGTAACTCGAAGTAAAAAGTACTAAAGCCTTAACCTCTATAAGTCGAACATGGACTTATGAAAACTTCTGTAAGCCGAAGACCTCTATAAGTCGAATTTTTTAGCATTTCCCTTGAGTGTCATCTCATCGAGGTTCCACTGTATATGTATTGTAAAGAGATTAATTGAAAAACATGTTACCAATTACCAAACAACATGTGATACTACACAAATTATTACTTCATAATTGCATTTGCACAACAGCCAAATGTGTAGCCTTGGCTTGGATACTGTTTCTTAACATGTACCTACCAGTTAAGATGCTGACTTATGAATCTTATGATTCCACTAACACATATTGTTTTGCCTCTGATGTGTTAAACTCAGAATCCCTTTGTTTGCCCTAATTTCATTTTCCACATAAATCATTTCATTTGCTATATTCTCAATTGCCCAAGAGCTATATTTCTGAAACCGTAAACATTTTACGATTTACTAAATGCTATGGTACATAGCCCAATTGGTAGTGTCCGACCGAAACTAGTTTTCACGGCCGAAACCAGAACCAACACTTCCATATAAGGTCATGTTTTCGTGGGAAGATAACAAAAATGACAATCATAATCAGTCAGTCTTCATTTTTAAATAACATATTAAATATTGAGTCTCTGATATTTAAAGTAACTTAATATTTCAAATAGTTTAGAAATTCAAGGGAAACACTCAAAAATTCGTGCTAACGAGGTTTCGATTTATAGAGGTCATCGACTTTCAGAGGTTTTCATAGGCCCATGTTCGACTTATAGAGGTTAAGGCTTCTGTAATCAATAGAAGTAACATTTTCCATATACTAAATACGTATGACCTACCTGCCATAACTCTTCTTCGAGATACAGAGGTGATAAAACAAAAGAATGGTTTCTTCGAGATTTAGAATACAGGTAGAGTTCATCTATTTCGAGTTATAGAGATTGGTAACTTCGATACTTTACTGACTTATGAATCTTATGATTCCACTAACACATATTGGTTTGCCTCTGATGTGTTAAACTCAGAATCCCTTTGTTTGCCCTAATTTCATTTTCCACATAAATCATTTCATTTGCTATATTCTCAATTGCCCAAGAGCTATATTTCTGAAACCGTAAACTTTTTACGATTTACTAAATGCTATGGTACATAGCCCAATTGGTAGTGTCCGACCGAAACTAGTTTTCACGGCCGAAACCAGAACCAACACTTCCATATAAGGTCATGTTTTCGTGGGAAGATAACAAAAATGACAATCATAATCAGTCAGTCTTCATTTTTAAATAACATATTAAATATTGAGTCTCTGATATTTAAAGTAATCAACTAATATAACATATTATAACTTAATATTTCAAATAGTTTATCTGTGCCTTTTGAAAAAAAGACTGTCCGATCGCAGTTCGAATCCAATCAAATTCGTGTCCGTCAAGATAGCGTACACCGTAAAGATATTCAGAATCTGATGCAGCCAATAAATAGTACCCAAATAGTACCGACGAAATACCTAGGTGAAAAAAATAGTACCCTTAAACTTTTCGAAATATAAGGCCTGTTCACGGTGTACGCTACCGGGCGTCAAGCTGGCGTACACCGTTTGTATCTCTGGAACGGCTTTGTTCTTGGAAACGATTTATATCTCAAAAAATAGTACCCAAATAGTACCCTAGGGCCCTAAAATTTTATTTCTCTAGCTATCGTAGAAGCCGAGATATTCCATAACTTAACGGTGTACAAAATTTCACACCGTCAAGCTGGCGTACCCGGGAATTCCTTATAGAAAGAGCTCACTATATCTCGGCTTCTACGATAGCTAGAGAAATACAGTAAACGGCCATAAAGAATGCACATCGGCAATCATCGGATTTCCGAATACAAACGAATGCTAATTTCCATGTACATCAATTATTAGATTAATCGTTCATCAGAATTTGAATTTAGAACTAAGTACTTTATTGTTGTTTTGTTTTGATTTCACGTGGAATGTATAGAGCTGTAAAACACGATGTATATATACTTATAATTAGCACATTGACATTAATAACATACATATATTCACTCCCATATTCCTAAAAGGGGTTGACTGAGCATTAGCAACTGATGTTATACTACTAGCATATTTAAATGTGGGTTTAAAGATCGACAGTAAGTTGCGAGGCCATCGCCCACAAGGCGGTTTATCCCTGTACCCTTAGTCGACTCATGCGACACCCCCGGGAAGAAAAGGTTGGTGTTATTCTAATCCGACACCACACGGGAAAAAAAATTGTAGATAATTTCGAGTGACTGGCAAAGTAACGGCTTACCTTTTTTTCCTATAGATGCCACAGTACAAATTTAATTTTGTAAAAGTTTTAGCAACTCTATATATATATTGACTTGGATATGCGACTGCACTCTCTCGCATTTGAACCACGATTGACAAAACAAACGTCATGGTGTGTGCGACACAGATATCGCTATACGAAGTCGAAATTAGCCGATTGCCTCTTTCCAAAGATCGATGTGCATTCTTTATGGCCGTTTACTGTAAAATTTTAGGGCCCTAGGGTACTATTTGGGTACTATTTTTTGAGATATAAAGCGTTTCCAAAAACAAAGCCGTTCCAGAGATACAAACGGTGTACGCCAGCTTGACGCCGGTAGCGTACACCGTGAACAGGCCTTATATTTCGAAAAGTCTAAGGGTACTATTTTTTTCACCTAGGTATTTCGTCGGTACTATTTGGGTACTATTTATTGGCTGCATCAGATTCTGAATATCTTTACGGTGTACGCTATCTTGACGGACACTCAAATTCAGTTTCGGTTTCGGCCGGATGGGAGCCGAAACCGAAACTATGCTGAAACCCGTTTTTAGCCGAAACTAGGCCGAAACCGAAATTTCGGTCAGACTCTACCGATTGGTTAGGACGGTTAGGTTAGGCACGAAACAAAAAGCGTTTCGTATGCAGCGCCCAGGGCGCGCCTATTCTGCGTGTCTCGACCGCGTACCTGCCGCGACATTTCTATTAAAATACAGTGGAACCTCGAGAAGTAGAAATTCAAGGGAAACACTCAAAAATTCGTGCTAACGAGGTTTCGATTTATAGAGGTCATCGACTTTCAGAGGTTTTCATAGGCCCATGTTCGACTTATAGAGGTTAAGGCTTCTGTAATCAATAGAAGTAACATTTCCCATATACTAAATACGTATGACCTACCTGCCATAACTCTTCTTCGAGATACAGAGGTGATAAAACAAAAGAATGGTTTCTTCGAGATTTAGAATACAGGTAGAGTTCATCTATTTCGAGTTATAGAGATTGGTAACTTCGATACTTTACCCTAATATTTCGAGTTATAGAGGTTTCGGGGTTTGAAGCGAAGGCTTTTATTTTGTGGTATAGGCAAGGTATAGAGGATTTCGTCTTATCGAGGTTCCACTGTATGAAATAGTTTTTTATATTGATTGGTACAATATTATATTTCGTCATAGATGTTATGTATTATTATTCAAATTACTTATCTTCCTTTATAATCGGTTTCCAAACAAGAAATTAACGCATACAAGTACTCTAAGTGCATGTGTACTCATTGCTGATTACAAATGATTGTTGTTTGTTTTACTATTACTAGGTCTACAGTCCTTGAATGTTATTAGTATACCTAGTTATAAGTTATAATTGATATGTGATAACTATAACAACTTAGTTAGGGGCTATCCGAAAATTAAATTACACCTATTTTATGAAGGTTGGATCTCCTCGTTTTTGTTACAGGTGGTTACATTTGTGTAACCACCCTTGGTGTGATGTCACATTTCAAACTTACCCCATATATTTTTTAAATTTATTTATCTCTGTTTCGTTTAGTACTTGACTAATTTTGGGGAGTTGGTAATGGTTCCTTACCCCAAAGAAGCAAGGCACAGCGTCTCCATTTTTTATTAATTATGTAACGTCACGAAGCCTATGACTCCCCACCCCCTTGCTATTGCACACTTCGTGGATCTCCCCCCTTAACGTGTGACATAATATGTCGATGACCCCATAAGTGTCGATCCTACAGCTAAATATAGAGATACAATAGATAAATTTATGCCTATATTCCTATCTATTGGGGTATATGAAGTAACTAACTAGTACCTACTTAGCTCTTGAATTCATTGACCGAGCGAGCGCGAAACGTCTCCGTTTCAGCTTGGGAAAAATGCTTTCGTATGTCCGGCTGTTCTCTCCGGTCGCCTCTCTCGACCAATTGTCGTGAAATTTTGTGAGCAGGTTCGATAATTATACATATGTTTTGGACGATTCAGTCATTTATTTTTTTTCAAAATGGCGGACCCATGGCGGTTGACACCGCTCGTGTCCAAAATACCGCATTCCTGAAATACCAGATTTTTCAAAAAAACTAGAACTTCGATTTATGAGATTCCTGTCTTACCACATTCCCGTTACACTAGATTATAAAATCGTAAGTTACTCAAGGATCTAAATCACTTTGTTGGGTGTCTTATTTTGGGAATCTTGTATACGGAGAATCTGGTGTATCGAGAATCCGGTATTTTTAAAATCTGGTCTACATAGCCACTATTTTTATTCATTGCCAATACACGTACATATTACTAGACCTACTCATATATTATATATTTTAAAGCATATACCTGAAAATGTTCTTCAATTGGATATGAAATAATACTTTTTTGCTATTTAATTAGGGACTATCCATATGTTGCGTTACCGGCATAGGAGGGAAGGGGGCATAGTCAAACTAGACCCCCTTCCCTCCCCTAGCTATCTTCTCTAGACTGCCTATGTTAAATCGATGAAAAAAGTGGGGGAAAATTTTGATATAGGGGTCGGGGGCTCGAGGTGGCGTCTAAAATCTGAAAAATCGTGTGACGTAATATGCATGAGCCCGATTTGCATTACTTTAAACTGAAATACCCATATTTATAAGCATTTACACAATAAATTAATAGTAAGATGTTTCAATTTTCAGAAAGGTGCTTGCATTGTATGCCAGTGTTTTCTCGTTGGTGTCAACCGGATTGCTGCTGATGTATCCATTCGCCAACGCGTTTGCTTTGATGGCGCTGGTCGTACCCAGCCTGATGTTCATGTACAAAGAGTTATCAAGGTAATTAACTTTACATATACGCAGCGTTTTAGAATAGATACCATTGTGATTAAGGAAGTGTTGATGCACAATCATAATGACACATAATCACGTACGATACGAACCTATTATTACCTGTAGCTGTAGGGATGTAACGATACCGAAACCGATATATCGGTATCGCCGATTATATACAACCGATATTTGAAGAGCGCGAAAAGAATTAGCTCTATGAAAAAAAAACTGCAAAAAGTAATTTCAATTACTGACTTATTTTATGTGGTATATTACCTTGTGCAACGATGATTACTATGTTAGTTAAATCTTTGGTTCTTAATAAAAAAATATTGAATTTTCAGTTGACAATCTATTTATTTTTACTTTACACTTTCAGGGTTGACTCTCTGTTAAATTTAGACAAGTTTTAGGTATAATAACGACATACAAATATCTGAAGTTCATACTTCATTATTTAGCTAAGATATCGGTATCGCCGATTATTTACTACAATATATCGGTATCGTATCGGCAAAACTGTGTATCGTTACATCCCTAATTACTTGATTCTGGGTGCTATGTGATGTGATGATAGACTACTGCAGACACGCAGTAGATAAGAGGTCATCCACATAGTAGGTATAGTGTTTTTTTATTGATGATACACATTAAATGCCAATATATTAAAGTAAATAAACCAAGTGATTAAAGTAATACGCATCTATTGTAAAATTAACACTTAAATGTGCATCATAAATAAATAAACACGCGATGAAATGGTAACTTGCATTACATTTTCATGGGATTACCTAGTTGTACATAAACGCTTTCGAATACAGTGTAGGTATTGTGGTTCTTTGGACTATAACCAACCAAATGGATAATGCATGCGACCAGTAAAAAAGAGTTTTTTTCTTATACACCGTGCCCCCGAATAACCCGAAAAACTTTAACTATAGATTCTAGCAACTATTAGGAGTAAAAAAAGTTATATGATGTACAGTCGAATGACGGTTACTTTCCGAGATATTCATTATTTTTTTAAGGAAAACTCCCAAGAGTGTAACAAGCCCTTATAAATGTGACTAAGATACTTTTACAATTTTTTTTAAATCTTTTAACTAAACAGCCATTAACCTTCGCAGTATTTGATGGTAAGCGACTACGAGTCCAAACCTTTGACCTTTTGTTCCCATTTTAGCTTTTTTTCCTTTTTGATATCTTTTCCTCAAGTAGGTAAGGACATGTTTATAAGGAGGGACTCAATTTACTGATTTATTTTGTACCATAAGACTATTAATGTAAAATGACAAAATTCGACCTATGTTGATATTACGTTATTTACTTGTAATACCATCAGGAATACGTGGTTAAAATTTTTCGGGTTATTCGGAGGCACAGTGTATAGAACAGGAGTCTCCAAACTTTTTTAGCGAAGAGCCACACTGCAACTTTGAAAATTTCACGCAGTCCACACGACATGGTCGACCACGGACTTAAGTAGTCTTTTTTCTCGGCCGCTGTCGTCCTAGGGGACATATGGGCCATATGGGGTTTATTTACTGGACAGCGAGCTCTCGCGTAGTTTGGAGACCCCTGATATAGAATACTAGCATTTTCCCGCAGCTTCGCCCGCGTTGTTCCCGCTATTGTCCCAAAGGAACTCTTTACCGATCGATACATCCTATGTTTCAATCCAGGACTTGGTTTACTTAGGTACATGCCAATTTCAAATTTCAGCTTGATCTATCCAGTTGTTACCCCGTTATTAGGTAACAAACATCTTCACAAACTTTCACATTTATAATAAAGTGGGATATAAAATTTCAGAGTTAAATGCCCACGCGTGTACCGGCTCGGACTGCGCAGCATGGCGGTATGTTTCCTAGCACTCTTCTGCTGGATCATCGACCGTCTCTTCTGTGACGCCTGGCTTTCCATCGACTTCCCCTACATGCACGGCGTCTGGCACATCCTCAGCTTCATCGCCACTTATACGGCCTTCGTAGTATTCGCCTATTTCAATGTGTCAGAGGAGAATCCAGATCAAAAACCTGTGCTTAAGTACTGGCCGAGCAACGACTTCGAATTGGGCATCCCTTACATCACCGTCAAACGTCCGTATAAGAAAGACGAAAATTTAGCTATATAAAGCTCATTAAAAATCTCTACAAATCTTTAAATCGAATGTGATATGTAAGTGTGAATTAGATTATAAATTATTATGCCCTAGGCTTGGCGGCAAAGAATATCCAGTAGTGTTAATCATAATTCATAACATAAAATGTTTTACGTAATTTTATTAAAATAGTAAAAGGACAGTTTCAAATCAAATATGCAGCGTCGCAATACATATAGATAGAATAGTGTTAAGTGATAGTATATTTTGATGCTATGACATTTTCATGTTAAGTATTCTATTGACATATATAGTATTATTTAAGGCAAATAGGTATTTACTATATAGTTATCCGGGAGAAGGAAACGTGCTCCGTCTTACCCCGGTCCCACAAAATATGCACATTGCACAACCCTATATAATACCTTATTTATATGCGTCCCATACATAATGGAAAACTGCACTGCACGCTGGTTTCACAATTGTAGCATATCCGGGAGACCGGAGTTAGACGAAAATAATGTATGAGAGTTTAAGCAAGATATATTATAATCCTTTTTTTTTAATATTACTTTTATTTTTTGGCTACCAATTTATATTGGCAATGTAGGTAACATTTCATAGTGTTATATTCGAGAGATCATAATTTTACGATAGTAATATAAATTATGGCACTTTTTGAGTAATGGGCCCCTTCAAATCTGATAGATATCTACTCTCTAGAATCGTAGTATAGTTCAACTCAAAAAAGTCGCTTCGCTACCAGTCTTTGCATAACATTATGATTATGAATACAATGTTGCTCATATCGTAGGATAGTACCCTTTAATCTTCCTATCTGTAAATGTGCTAATCGTTGCGACTTCGCCTACGAAGGTGAGAAAGGAATAAACGTCATTGCTGTACCACAGTCGGATAAAAAGTATCCTGTAGCCATCTGGATGTCCAAAGCATGTCCCAAAATTGGTGTGGTGGGGTGTTGAATTCGTTTCAACCATTTGTGGTTAGGTAGAATGAAGACCCGAAAAATCCAAAAAAAAACCATTGAGAGAATCCCTCCAAATATCCTATTACTTATTTTCAACAAATGTACAGACGCCTTATTTTTACAATTTCATAATAGATTATGGATGATTAAATGTATCGTTCACAAGCAAAAGGCACTAACCTCAGTACGATAGCAGTAATTTTCCTTCCTACAAGACGTACATCGCGCGCTTGAATGTGTGTGCGTCGTGAACGAACGCACTACAAGCAAAGTTTTACGAATGCGTAAAAATGCTTAGGGAGCATTCCACGGTTCGTACGGGACAAATCGTACTCATTTTTGAAGATAAAATAAAAAGTATTTAGCAAACCGAGTGTTATCCTACACAACTTGCAACAAATATTAATAAAGGACTAAGGGATGTATACTACACCGTTTTTTATTTTTCTAAATAGTAACACACTTATAAATAAATCCAAAAAATAGTAGCTTTTGTACGGGACATGCCTAGTCTACCGTGTTTCCATTCGGTCCAATCTTGTCTATGTTTTAGCGAAACAGGAATATTTAATCGATAAACAAAAATATACTGTTATTAGACACATGCATACATGTTAAATAAAACGAAAAATATGTGATGAAATATTTATTTAATAACGAGAAAAAAATTAAATTCAACCGTTTGTACGGGACAAAAAATGTTTGTACGGGACTTGTACGAAATGTAATTTTTAATTACAAAGTTATACACCTACTTTAAACTGAAAAACTTAACATTGTCATCTCCCAAAGCGTGTGTTTTGCATTTTATTTCACTGCCATTGACAAATATGTTATGAAATTTTGATATTCCTGGTAAAGGTTTTACAGCTTCCCAGGGGTCGAATTTCTGAATATTATCAACTATTTGGGCAGCTGATATGTAGGAAATTGTTGTAAATAATTAAATCGCTTAAAAAACGTCGGTTCAATATGACTACAAATAGGTAGTCTGTTATAAACAATAACGGGTCTTGGTTTTAAATGTGAAAATGTTCTGTTAGCTTGTTTATTCCAAAATAATATTCAAAAGAGATAACTTTAGGGTCTTTAAGAATATTTCTGCATCAATGAAATATTTATTGGACTACATTTTTTCATGCACTAAAAGTTACCATTTTCCGTGGAATGCTCCTTAGGCGGATCTCACACTGCAGCGCGAATCGCGGCGACACGCGACTCAGCGATTTTCAACTTTGTATGTAGAATCATCGATTTGTATAGAAAAATCGCGGGGTGGCGCACACTGGCGCGTAAATCGCGGCTACTCCCAGCGACTCGCTGCGAATATCCGCGACTCGCTGCGAGTCGCCGCGAATCGCAACTACTGTGCGCAGCTACACGGAAAAAATCGCGGCGACGCCTGCGATGTCGCCGGCGACTCGCTGGGAGTCGCCCGTCGCGGCGACGGGCGATTTCAGTGTGTTCTTCGCCTTAAGTATGAATCGCACTATCTGCACCTCGAGCTTGAATACGTATCGCGCGCTCCTAAACGGCCGAAGTTTGTCTACTTGTCTGTCTCACTTTGGTACCACTTTGCAGCATGCCCCATAAGGACACATTGAAAAAGTTACCGGCGTAAACATGTTAACATTATTTCGCCTTTATTCATAATCGGCGATTGGTGCCTTTTGCCTGCGAACGAGACAAACCTGTTCGTTCAGCTATACTAGTCAGTCAAGAGTTACTGCTAAAGGGTACTTCTAAAACATCAGTTCTGGACCGAGTGGTTAAAACGACAAGATAGGTACTAAAAGGAACACCTATTTTTGACGGTGCCTGTACTTGCAAGCAGGTTTATTTGTGTAGGCCTTTAAAACTATTGTCAATAAGTAAATTCAAAAACTATTCGCTGTTTAATTATACATATATAAATAAGAGTTTTATGCGTGTAAGACCTAGTGCCAATCTGTGATCTTATGTTAGTTATAAGTATAAATCTACCATGTATTATTTCTTATGTTAGTGTATTGTGATTTGTGGTAACTTATTCAAAAATGCTTACTAATATTCAAGTAAAAAAAAGCATGAACAAGATTTTATTTCATGACGTATTGTCTGCGATTGATTACTTTGAATAACACATATGAATATTATTATATTTACATATTAATTAAGTCTAGATGCGAATGGCAGTGCTTTGTGAATAGTTTATTTTTGTCACAATAAAGTGTTCCAAACTATGAACTCTTGTGTTATATTATTTATGCCACACCTGGCCATGAATTGGCTTTTTCCGCTCGCTGCGCGTACGGAAAAAGCCGCTTTCTGGCCAAGTGTAGACATAAAATGATGTACACAACACGGGAGATAGTAAAGAAAGCCCTCGATCGCATATTTACGTCCCTCGCTTGCAGCTCGGGCCGCTCACTTCTGCGATCTCGGCCTTTCTTTGTATTACCACCCTAGTTGTGTAATGTACTATATTTCAACGCCTTTTCTACTTTATAATTCTACCCTTATAATATAAGGCAATATGCGGTATCTCAAGAAACAACATTTGTTCAGCGAAATTTAAAAACAAGTTAATTTATTTGAAGGCGCAATGTATTGCGAGTTTTTTTGTGTTTGACAAGTGACGTCACTTAGACTGATGTTAACTTAACATACATTGAAAATACCATTTAATTAGTATGAAAATCAGAAAATCTTAATTTTACATAATTTTTAAAAGTGTGAACAAAAGTTACATTGTTTGAGGAGTAGAATCTACATTTAAATTTTTGGACCTTGTTACAGGGCCCACGGTGGGTATCAACCTTAATTGTTAGAATAAACACTGAAATGTCGAAAAATTCTGCCTTTTATCTTATGAGGGCACAATTATACTATCTAAAAATGACATCGTCATGGTCCTTCTTATATTACGTTACGACACGTGCATGGATTGTAACTGGCTGCCTGTAAAAGGTCGTATATAAAGTTCTGCTCGCGCTAAATCGACGGCTATATAAAAAGGAAAAGACGTGGTGTGACAAAGAAGGAGAGTGCTAAAAATCTGAAAAATCGTGTGTTATGATTTGTGGATAATGTGGTCCATAAGAGTAAATTATTCGCTCTAATAGTACATTATACAACTAGGGTGGTAATACAAAGAAAGGCCGAGATCGCAGACGTTTACGGCCCGAGCTGCAAGCGAGGGACGTAAATATGCGATCGAGGGCTTTCTTTATTACCTCCCGTGTTGTGTACATCATTTTGTCTCCACTTGGCCAGAAAGCGGCTTTTTCCGTACGCGCAGCGTGCGGAAAAAGCCAGTTTATGGCATAAAGAATTTTACGATATAGACAGTTCGAAGACCTTTCCACAGCACGACAATCCCTGCACCTTCTATTCTAATTGGATAGTGGATACAGAGCAATTGTATTAGAGACTGCCATCTAGCGTCGGATAGTGAAACTACAATTCAAATGTCCAGTGACCAGTGTAAAGGAGTCCAGAAATTACGTCAAATGCAAAGGTCAAATGATTCTTCAATTTCTAAACTACTCACACTCGTCGCCAACGCCTTTTCCCATATTTTAATACTGCCAGTCACGTCTTACGAGTGTGGCGTAAATCGGGCTGCCCATACGGCAGCCAAGTAAGAATCTATATTCTAAGAAACTAATTCATAAACGTGTTCACTGCGATCGTATCGGTTTGCTGATGATATTAATCAATAGCCGCATATAACAAGTATAACATATTCAAAATTTTCCGGTAATGTGGTTTGAGTTGAAAAGGTTTATAATAAAACAGTTATTTTCAAAGACAGTATAATATCAACGATAAGCATTCTCCATATAAACCTGAGTCAGTTAACACTTTGGTCATTGACTGTAGTACAATTCAGTCGGAATCGGAGGAAACATTGTGGTGGCGATCGGAATGTAGGCTGGAGTTCTCGTGTTTCTTGCGCGGGTAAGTCGACCCTCCGCGGTAAACCACGTGGTTCTTCTCGGTTTCTAATATTTTCACCTCATGCAATAGCGACGGTTTTTCCATAACTTTTTGTAGGTGATCCCAGATGTATATTGCTAAATTTTCCGTAGTGCTGACCTGTGAAGAACAATTGCATAACAATTATTTGGATTCACTTAATGATTTAACCATTACGGTAACGAGTTTATACAAATTCCAAGAATAGTAATAATCATAATTAAATATTTGTAGAATGTTGTTAAAATAATAATAGTTGAAACTGAATGATCGAGTTTCGTATTTCATAATATATATACTTATATGTTTAGGTATACTATACTATACAATTACTTCTTAATTGCAATACTGCAATATTAGGTATATTTCAGTAGTGGTTTTACAATGTTGCTGATGTTGGATTGACAAATCAAATACACATTCCCTGTTAATTATGTTTAGCATTGGATGTCTCCAAGCGTAGTAATAGTACTATGTACAGACGCTTCTTTTCCTAAGAAAACTGACGTTCTGGTCCGACCACCGGACGGAACGCACCGGAACCGATCGTCTCTATCGCATAACGCATGCTCTTCCTGGTCGCTGGCTAAGCCTCACCGGAGAGGCAAAATTTAGTACGAAATGAGGGTATTTAGAAATCAGAAATCTACCAGCTGGCAGCAGGGTGGCGAAAGGTCTATTTGGCAGTAGATGTCAAAATCAGGTGGTGTGATTGGTGGATCTTGACGCCTACGGTCAAAAAGACCTTTCGCCATCCTGCTGCCAGCTGGTGGGTTTATGATTTCTAAACACCCTCATTGCGGGTCTTGCCTTGAGCCACCTAATGTGGTGATGACTGATAACTAACAAAAACACATTTTAATTTTTATGCAGCTAGGTTCCTTGTCTTCCCTTCTCACATTTGGCCTAAAGTGATTACAGTCACACGATTCTCCACAGAAACATGTTAAGAATCCATGTTGATAATATCAATTTCGGTTGTAATGCGTATACAGGATGTCCCTAAAATAAGACACCAGATTAAGTAAATTTGACCTCAGTTAAAATATCTTAGTTTTCGAGATATTCACGTTTTTGTAAAACGTCAATATCTCGTGCTAAGCCTGGGGGGGGGGCACTCTGACTTGATGTTTTGAGTGCCATGACTAAAATATATAAAGTATTTTTCAAATCTGTTTTTTGCTATGGGTTGCCAAATAACTATGCTATTGAACGCAATTCCTATTTTTGTTAATTTCTTCTTGCTGTGGACACAGTAGAATAACAAGGAATATATATTATTGACATTCGTGTTGGCGTTAGTTCAGTGAAGTCAAAAATTAAAAAAAGCATTATCGCTGTAAGATGAAGTGACGTTGGCGCCCTTGCCCCGACTGACCTTACCCTAATGTTGATTTATTTGTAATCTTTGTTGTGTCTTCCGTTCTAAAAAAACAAATTACACGAATTAATACTAGTATGTATGTCGTCGAGTTGCCGAAAATAAGCTCGCGTTAACCTATAATACTAGTATGTTCTTTACGATTAATACGATTTCCCGTTTAAGACGCTTTTTTGCTAGGTCCCCTTAGAATCGTCTGAAGCGGGTTCTGCAGTAATTTGTAAGTGACGTCAAGCACGCCAGGTGCAAACTTAGTTTAACCAGATCGTATGAGAAATTTTAGATGAAGTCGGCAGACAGATAATTTTGTAACAAAATATCATTATCTCAAACATTATTACAGTGTTTTGTAGATGTTATACCACTTTAGAAACTACAATAAATGCGCTATTTTTTTACGTCATGTGCCAGGTTGTGTTGGTACATTTTTTCTCACCACCTTCATTCGAAATCAGAGGTGAAATTTGAAAAAAATCTGAAAATTATTTTTTGTTATTCTACTGTGTCCACCGCATGAAGAAATTAACAAAAATAGGAATTGCGTTCAATAGCATACTTATTTGGCAACCCATAGAAAAAAACACAATTGAAAAATACTTGATATTTTAGTCCTGACACTTAAAACACCGAGTCAGGGTATCACTTAGCACGAGTTTTACAAAAACGTCAATATGTTGAAAACTAAGAGATTTTTACTGAGGTCAAATTTACTTAATCTGGTGTCGTATGAGGTGGTCTATCAGCCCTTTTCGTATCGACGTTGGTTTTAGGGAGACCCTGTATATTGCTTGATACAGTTTATTCTATGTGAAATGAAATGAAAAATCTTGAAAAGAAAAAAAATCATCTTAGTAATTTAAGCTTTCGTATCAAATGTTGCTAATAGATGACAATAAGCATAACAGAGAATATTAAACCAGACCTCATGAAAAAAATAGTTACAGGTCTGGGCCTGTAGCTAGTTCTGGAACAAGCTTAATCCGGCATTAGGTACTAAAGAAATTATTTTTACCACTGTCCTAAAATATGGTACATCTTGATCCAAGTTCTTATGGTCCAGGGGGTCCATGATCGCCTCCTTCATGTACTGCTTTAGATCATGGATGTTCATGACCATGCCGGTATGAGCATCAACGGGACCTTTCACCGTAACCAGGACTGAAATAAACACTTTTTTTAGCACAAATTTGGCAAGATAAATAATCAAACACAAACTGTATCTTTAAGGGTCATCTTTGAAAATTATCATTACCCTGTACATACATTTCATTTTCACATTCATGAATATTCAGAAGGTCCGGCCTCTTTAAGGTCTCTGCCCACTATGAATGTTTCGGGAAATAAATAATCTTTGCATTGAAAAGTGTGAGACTATGCCCGCTTGCATGTTTCGTCATCAACCAGCATTTGTCATACCGACTGTGCCTGACACATTCATAGTATGGTCATGGTACAATACGTTGTAGCGGGAGTGGGCCGAGACCTTTAAAGCTCAACAAATTAACCAAAGATACCCATTGAGGCAATATCTTGTGGCCTCTGAATATTTGTGGGCGGAATAGAGAGGGGAATGATGTACTTCAAAAATCACCCTTAAACACTTCTAAATGTATAAAAGTATATGTTTTTGATAGGTAAAGTTGCCTTGCTGCAAATATATGGAGCAAATATAGAATATGGAGATACAAGTGCAAGTGAAATAATTATACAGGGTGATTGGAAATTCGACCTATTCCTTGAAAGGGGTTATTCTAGAGCTTATTTGCAATGATTTAAGGCCAATCAACCGGGGGTCAAAACTCAATGGTTATCAAGTTATTTGACTTTTAACTTATTTTTTTTAAAACCCGCCTTTCGATCTAAAACTGCTTATTGTGAAGAAACTACTTAAATTAGTAATGAAAAAGAGCCATCATCTAATAGCCAATAAATGGTTGATTACGAAAAATCCAAAAAACATGCCAAAACCTTTGAAAATGTTACCAATAAAAGAATTTGAAGTCAAAAGTTTTTGGATTTTGTTCAAAATTTTGTAATTCTTTGAGGCATTACTTAAAAAAAAATTACGACACTTCGCGTAAAAATTACTAAAATTAGTTTCTCAGTTCATAAGCTTTCTAAAAAGATAGAATTGTTGACATTTTTTGCATAACTTTTTAAAATAACATTAAAAATAAGAGAGGGGGTAGGGAACATCACCTAGCGCACCGGACCCTTAATCAGTTTGTTTGTGTCACTTTAGTTTATCCGTGGGTTTTGTTTGTCTTCGGTTTTTTATTTTATTTCATCTTCTTAGGATTGGAATCACTAAAAGTTGCCTTCGGTGATATTTCAATAAGTAATTTATCAATCAGTTCCCGGTTGCGTTAAGTTTGCACCTAATTTTTAAGTTACACCAAGGAAACCAGGTGCAAACTTAAGGCAACCGGGAACTTACAGATAAATTACTAACCGAAATATCACGGAAGGTTACTTTTAGTGACTTCTAACCTAAGAAGATGAGATAAAATAAGAAACCGAAGACAAACAAAGCCCGCGGAGAAACTAAAGTGACACAAACAAACTGATTAAGGGTCCGGTACGCTAGGCGAAATTCTCTACCACCTCTCTTATTATTAATGTTATTTTAAAAAGTTATGAAAAAAATGTCAACAATTCTACCTTTTTAGAAAGCTTATGAACTGAGAAACTAATTTTAGTAATTTTTACGCGAAGTGTCGTAATTTTTTTTTAAGTAATGCCTCAAAGAATTACAAAATTTTGAACAAAATCCAAAAACTTTTGACTTTAAATTATTTTATTGGTAACATTTTCAAAGGTTTTGGCATGTTTTTTGGATTTTTCGTAATCAACCATTTTATTGGCTATTAGATGATGGCTCTTTTTCATTACTAATTTAAGTAGTTTTTTTCACAATAAGCAGTTTTAGATCGAAAGGCGGGTTTTAAAAAAAATAAGTTAAAAGTCAAATAACTTGATAACCATTGAGTTTTGACCCCCGGTTGATTGGACTTAAATCATTGCAAATAAGCTCTAGAATAACCCCTTTCAAGAGATAGGTCGAATTTCCAATCACCCTGTATATGTAAAGTCAACCAGGGTAATTGTGTCTAAGGGGGCAAATGCGGCTTTTAAAGATTCCATTAAATCCAATCTCCTTAAAACTGCCCCTACCCTACCTGCCTGTAGGCTGTAGTATACACTGTACTTTACAGGTAGGGTAGGAGTAGTTTAAAAGAGTTCGGATTTAATTGAATCTTTGAAAGGCGCATTTGCGCCTATAGACGCAATCACATGGTAAATTTTCTTTCTGCTAAGGCTTTTTGCTTGATTTAGACTTACCAACATAGTTATGTCCATGACCATTTGGGTTATTACATTTTCCATAGAGTTTCTTATTTTCTTCATCACTTAGAAACTGACTGCAAAGAAATTAATACCTAATGAGGACCTCTGATAAAAAGGTCAAAAGATTAAGTTACCATTCTAATCAACAACTAGTTTAAAGTAGTAAGAACTGGTATGTTATTTTTTTTTAATTCTAAAAGTGCAATTAAAGAATTTATGTTCTAAATATAATTATCATGTTCCATATTTTAAATTACCTACCAGTAATTCACGCATACAAATATTAGGTGTAATTTTGAATTAAACCATAATACAAAGCAATAAAATTTAAAATTGTCCAGCAAGCTGTCAAATTTTGTGCTGACAGCAACAAGTAAATAAACTGACTTGGCTGTTGCAATACGAGCATGGTTGAAGAATATAATGTATTATAATATACTAAAAATTATAGTTTTTACCTGTGTAAACGGTGGCAAGAGCTAAAGGTTTCTCTTCTTGTTATTGAAACAATAGGTAACGAAGACATCTTATTAAAAAATTCTTAATCCAAAGTTGGTATAGCAACAGGAATGTTACAATAGTACTAGTTACACGTATTTATCAATAACGTGAACACTTATTGAAGTTCAATGAAAGACTAATTCCAATTAATAATTTGTGTCTGTGTTAATTATCAGAAATCAAAGCAAAGTTAAATGAACTCGAATACGAATACTCGGGTTCTGTCTACGAAAATTTATAGCACAGTGCTCAGTATTGCCAACTCTGAGTTTCATTTTGTGCTAAAACCATGCCGGAAAAAGTGGTAGAGTCTGTGCGGAAAGAGAATGGGATTTAGATTTGAGGGCGCTGTGATGCTTTTCTACCGTACCGTATTTGCCATACTGGTTAGGTTAGTTCCGTTTTTCGCCACGCCTATTCTCTTTCCGCACAGACTCTAAAACTTGAAAAATTGTGCTAAATAAAAAAACATTATTCATCCGATTTGACTGGTACTTATTCTTCGTATATCTTTATATCCTTGAGTTAGATTTTTTACAATATGTATATACACTATGTAAACTTACAAGAGACAAGTATTTAAACCCGTAAAAGTTTAGGTGAGGAATAAGGCTGTGCTAGATAACTATTAAAATAGTCCGTTCAAGTAGGTAAACATTAATGTGTAAACTTACGGTTAAATACAATGTAGAGTCTGTGCGGAAAGAGAAAAGGCGTGGTGAAGAACGGAACTAACATAACCTGTATGGCAACAAATACGGCAAATACGGTAGAAAAGCATTACAGCGCCCTCAAATCTAAATCCCATTTTCTTTCCGCACAGACTCTAGCTTAGTGTATCTTCCACCGTTAAATATGTTTTGACGCATGCAACGATAGTTATTCTGATGAACGCTTCGTATTAAATTTGGACTTCACCAAGCAGGCCTATACAATAATTACACATGCACTGTTAGACTATCTTCGTTGCGGGAATCTTTCTGCGTACAGTCGAAGCGAAGAACTACTCTACCGTCATTTCTGCATTCACCTCACCGTAGGTGCGAATCATGTCTAGTGATGTGCCGCGGGAATATCGGGAATATTCCCGCGGCACATCACTAGACTATATTCCCGGGAATATTTCGATGGGGAATATTCTCGGCAGCGGGACATCACTAATCATGTCTACGATCTCTTAAGCACTAAAATGTTACGGTATTGTACGAACATACACAAATCACTTATTGTTTATTCACGATTTTCATGACATATTAAAGTCATTTTGAAAATGCCTTGTCATTTCTTTGCTAGCGAACCTTATTTCTTATAAAACCATTAAAAATCTATCCAGTTTCAATAGAAACTGGTTTGTTAAATAGTTTGCAGTTACGTGAAGCGCTTTTAATAGTAAAAAATTAAGTTTTGTTTACAATTATGAGATTGTTGTGGATTATTGTTATGACGAATACATAACATTCCACAGGATGATACGAGAAGTGTTAACTGACTTAGTAAAAGGTATTATTTGTCAATTTTAATAAAAATATAAACATTTAAATGATAAACACTAACAAAAAGTGCGATATAGTATTGAACTCGACTTGGCCATTAACGAGTTTAATTTAATGCTTTGCTTTTGGTAGGTTTACGTACTGTATATAAAAAGTAGAATACAAAATGCTAGAATGGAATTGGTATATCGATTCAAGCGCCGGGCGGTGCTCGTGGACATCACCGTGCACCGGATATTTGATACGCGTGATGAAATTTGACGGTCCCTGAAATTGCCGTCCAGAGCAGGTGCCCCAGTTAGAAATTTCCAAACACAAATAATGGCTTAAATAATTTCAATTCAGAACACAAAAACAAACGTTTTTCGTTGGTCGGTTAAAATCAACTATTCCATCTTGTGTCTTTGCGTTTGATTGTTTTTCGTTGGTCGGTTAAAATTAACTATTCCATCTGTGTCTTTGCGTTTGATTCTTTTAAGTTTTTGTCAAAATTACAAACTTATAAAATTAACATTTAACTTATAAAAACTAATATTTTATACATTTTCAATTTCTAAAAAGTTCCAAAAATTGTGCTAAGTGCTAAATGTAAAAATTCAAGGCTAAACCAGTCCAAATTGTGCTAAATTTAGCTCTAAAAGTGCTAAGTTAGCAACACTAGCATTTTGTATGGCAGAAGGTGAGAACGACAGCGGGTGCGGGTGGATTAAAAATAAAATAAAATTGTGAACATAATGTAAAGCAACACGAACTGATTGTGATGGCATAATCGTGTTCTTTGTCATTTCCTACACACAAAGAATTTGGTAGAGTGGGGTTAGAATGTGTTAGAATTCGTTTGGTCTAACTAAACCCGACTGAGTGAACATAGCCGCTGAAAATCCTTGTTTCACGAAAATCTGTATTCTGGCGTAGAATTTTTATAATACAGGAGGAGTTTTCGAACGCACAAACGTCAAAAACGAATGACATGACATGACAGCAAACTCAGCACAGCACAGCAAATAGATAACCGACCGAATCAAGTGAAGTCGATTTTGTTTTGATGGACTTTGGTTGGTTTGATTGCATGAAAGTCGGCATTATTTTTAAAGTTTATCATTATTTTCTCTTTAAATGTATTACTATTAGTTTTGCAAAGTAAGCTAAGTGTATTATTAAATTAGAAACAAGATGGTCGTACCAAGCCCATTCGTTTATTGGGCGCAGACAGAAAAAGAAGTTTCATTGAAGATTGACTTGAAAAATGTTGTAAAACCCGATGTGAATGTTCTGGAAAGCAAGATCAAGTTCTCCGCCGAAGGCATAGGTGCTCATGGGAAAACACTGTATGAGTTCAGCTTGGATCTGTTTTCTCCCATCAAATCGGTTAGTAGGAGTAGTTCGTGAAATTGTTATTTCTTGTTTATCGATAATTTAATAGTGTCCGACCGAAAGTAGTTTTCTCGGCCGAAGCCGAAACCAAATTTCGGCTTTCATCTCAGTTTCGGCCGAAAACGAAACCGAAACTTCCATATAAGGTCATGTTGTGGATACAAAAAAAAATTACAGTCATATTAATCATTAAGTCTCTGATATTTAAAGTAACCATTACTATACCATATTATAACTTCTTATTTCATCTAATTATCAGTGCCTTTTGAAATTAAGACCGATCGCAGCGCAAAACCCCTCAAATTCAGTTTCTTTTTTAGCCGTAGTTTCGGCCGGTTGGCAGCCAACACCGAAACTAAGCTGAAAATTGTTTTTTAGCTGAAACTAGGCCGAAACCGAAATGGAAAGTTTTGTCGAACTCTAATAATGAAATCTAACATGTAATGTAGCAAAAAAAACTTAGTTTTATATTTATTTTAATTTAGCCTCCGCAATTGTGCCCTTAAAACAAGAATGTTCATCATATAATGTAGCATTAATTTAAAACTTTTATTTTTCAGAATGAATCTGACAGCCAATACCCAACAACGGTGCGCATCTTCGACAATCGCGTGGACGTGATACTGGTGAAGGAGAAGCCATCATGGTGGCCACGGCTCACAGCACAGCCCCAGAAGCCAGCCTGGGTGAAGGTAAATTATTCTTGATCATCATCATTTGGACCTGCTGTTGAGCACAGTGTTTACATGATTTTCGTAACTAATGGTTGCTGATTCTTGCTGCATTAAGTTAGTATCTGGAATGTCCACTGAGCAGGGATGAAAGGACCGTTGCCAATGGAATCTATTGGCTATTAGTAATTTCGCCTTTCAAGTGTTGATTTGTTCTGGTGGCGTCTAATCGCCTTTCACCAAGTACATGGTTATTATACTTTTTTCTATTCTCCACTCTTACACTCCATCTTCTTTTTCTACTATGATCTTGGATCTCTTCAAGTTGAGAGTGATTAGGTACTGCCTAGGCATACCTGCCTCTATCATTGACTCGATTGTCACTTACCAACAGGTAAGATAGAGGTGAATGCTTGCCTATCATAAGTACAAAAAAACCTTTATACAATTTATTCCTAAATGTAAAAGTGATATAAAAATTATTTTATGAAAATAAAATATTTTTTTATACTTTGTATTATAATGGTCATAAGTGTCATAACAGTTTTCAATCTTTACCAGTTTTCTGTCAATGTCACCGAAGTTACACCCACTAACACTAAGCAAAGCCATACATATGTATAACTTCGCAACCAGTTATGACCATCAATTATCTGAACATAGTGTTGTTGGTTTAAAAATGTTGTGTCCGTTATTTAACATACGGCTTTTATGGAAATAAAATGTCCATAATTGGTTCTTGTCCATTATGAAAAGAAAAGGTTATGATTTTATTATTTATATGTATGACATATGTAGCTTCCAATACTTTATTGCCGAAAGGTACAATCAAACACACTGTTAACTGTACGTTTGTAAATGAATGTAAACTTTATTGTTGTATTGTGTCGCTCATCTATTATTTAAAAATGATTCATTTTCCCAAAATGAAAAAATATCATCAATATAATATTCTCCATGTACAAAATGATATCTTTCTTATATGGATATTGCAACAAGGAAGCTAATTCATAAATTGTATTTGTATATTGTATATGTTAAAAGTTATGCAAAACACTCGGCAAAAGAATAACTCAATATGCTAATGAAATATTGGTTGACCTTATTTACTTATTTTAAAGGGTACATTGTCTTGAACACGTTTGTGTACAGTATAACTGATTTAAATATAAAGGTACATAATATACATAGGTAGAAATATAATACGCCTTTGCGCCTCTCTTATCCACTTAGCCTTAGCTTGATCTCCTCGTTCGCTCGATGTAACTCACGATGCAAAATCGCTGTTCGTGGTGAACTACTAGATTATTATACGGGTGTCTAACGTACGTATATTTGTTCGCAGATAAACTTCGATTTGTGGACGACAGAGGACGGACTGGATAGTGAGGACGAGACGCGTGACGTCATGAAGGACTATCCCGGCATGTACGACAAACTGCACAAAGAGGAGTTGGGCTACAGGAAAGGTAGGAGAGAACGCAAGCGTCTATAGGCTGCGGTGACTGCTTACCATCAGGCAGGCCGTATGATTATTTGCCACCCAAGTTGTATAAAAAAAAAAATTGTAGCCTAGCCTAGTGGCGTAGTGTGGACTCGAAATCACAAGATCCACGGTTCGAATCCTGGCGGTAGATCTCTATCTGGGACCGACTACAATTTTTCTTAGTACCTGCAAGGATTACTGGATATCTAAGAATGGTTATAGGATACGTTTCACCCGATTACAATACAATATTCTTTATTGTGCACCAAAACGAAAGATTACAAAAACATAAATCTAAAACAGCATAAATGGTAAACAACCGGCGGCGAGGAGAAGGCGGGTGGCGATTATAAAGTATTAATAACTTAAAAAAAACTTCAAACATTAAATCTACGACACAACACAATTTCACGAAAATACTGAAATTGCTATACTTGTGCCTTTAATATTAGGAGTTTCTGCTCCTCATGGAGCCCATTATCAGTGTTGGATCTAGAAACAAATGCACGAGTTACTATGTATAAAAAGTTTCAGTCAAAAAATGTTTTTTTGAGACAAGCTTTAATTGCTGACTGTTCTTTTTTTGTTTGTATAATCGCAAACTGCTCGACAAAACTAATCAAATGAGCCCAAACACAGTGAATTTATCTTATGTGATTACATATATGATCCAATGGCTACCATCCGGCTCCAGCATTGTCATCTGTTTTATATACCCTTGCCAAATTTCAGCTCAATCGCCGACAATAAGCGATGATGTAGCTTGCGGCACGTCTAGTGGTGACCAAAATGTGGAGAGGATCTGCGCACTACTAACATCCTTACGATACTTATTATTACCTAGTTATTACTTACTATACGATACTATACTATGTTATACGATATTTTGCTTTTGCGCAATCAGGGCCACCACTAGACGTTCTTGCCGTGAGTAAGATAGAATATAAAAACATTACATAACTAAATCTAAATTAAAGCCGTCTAGAGAGCTTCGTGTTACTTATGTTTGATGTGTTTGCAACAGGAGTTTGATTTCACCTACTGAAATAATGTTTCATAATTCCAGAGGACTACAAGAAGGTATACCTCATACTATACAACCTGTTCCAATTCGTGGGCTTCTCATACGTGCTGGCGGTGATGGCGGTCCGCTACATTAAGCTGGAAGAGCTCTCCATCGCCGATACGTATGAGCACGTCGGGCCCGCCATGAAGTTCCTACAGCTTATGCAATTTTTGGAGGTCATGCATCCCATGTTCGGGTATACTAAGGTGAGTAATTGAAATTGATTTTTATTGCAAGATTTTGGTGAGTACATGATATGAAGATGTTACAATAGGGAGAGCGCATAATCTATCCATCAGAATGCAATACTTTTATATATGTAACAACAATTATACCTAAACAATACTTGTCATAGTAAAAGACAATATAATAATTCACATGAAAACATTAAGATTAAGATATTCACTATCATTATTAGTAACAATCAAAAAATAATTTAATGAAATAGGAATAAAAATAAATTATGCATAATTATATGTCAGATTAGAATCAAAATATTAATTTAAATTATAAAAACAATTCTTTGCGAGTAACTTTTTTAATGTTTGACAATATTTTACTACAAAAAGATAGTTTTCGCACCTACTCTTCAGAAAAAATCTCTAAGCACACAGCCTTTTCTTCTTTCTCGTAGGACTGATTAGAGTCGTAATTTTTACCCGACTGCGGCGAAGCCCAAAGGTGGGGTTATGTGTTTGACCTGTATGTATGTATGTATGTCCGTTCCTGTGTCCGCTCGTAACTACTCAACGGCACATCCGATTTTGATAAATGATACATCATTAGATTCGTCTTGATGGTGCGAATGTCACATGAATTTCTTTAAAATAAACAAAATGGCGGATTTTATGCAGTTTGAAAGTGCACCGCGGTCGGGTTTTTTTTTAGTAAAAATGTGGTTATTATTCAAGGATATAACTAGGGTTAGGATTTTTCGTGGCAGTTTGGACATATAGTGCAGTGGCGTCGTTGGTACATAGTTTTATGATGGAATTCTTCAATTCCATATTACTCTTTAACCGCTCTCTGAATTTGATTGTGCTTCATACATGTGGAAGCACATTGCGAGCACTAACCTTAGGCACTATTTTCACCCTTGAGTAGGCAGCCATTAGCTAGAACTGGAAATGCACCCGCTAACCTGACGTCAGAATGGCGGACTCATTTATTTCTTAAATATCTCTGGGGTTTAAAGAGCACATTGCTCCAATTTTGGCGCACATTTGGCACATTGCTAGCACTAACTCCTAAGGTATACCACAGCTCCATTTGTTGGTGTACACCCGCCATCCTGACACTCACCAATACGGCAGTGTGTACGGCGGCCGTGTTGCAGTCATTAGGCGAAGTGAGGTAACCGACTATACAAACTGCCACGAAAATCCTATCACTATATATAACTATGTAAGTATTTTTAATTTCCGGCCATTATATCGATTCGAAATATACAGTTTTGTAGGTAGGGCACGTCGCTTCATTTAATAATAATAATAAAATATGTGTAGAGATCTGGAGGTTATGTTGGAGGTTTTTTGTTGACTTACGACCTGGATAGCTCAAGGCAAGAATTAATAGGATTTTTCTAGATAATCGTGCTCCATCTTCCTTTCGTCTCGGAGGGGCCCTCGAACTCCTAACTAGTCCATTTATTGTTTACTTTTCGACCTTTATAATGATGTACAGTCGGCCTCAAAAGTAGCTGGATAACTTAATACCGGGGTATAGTGTCTAGCTCAGGGGTTCTCAAAGTGTGCGCCGCGGCGCCCTGGTACGCCGTAGAAAGTAAAGAGGGGCGCCGTGAGTCAATCCCCTATTATTATCTAAAACCACAAATATTCACGGGTTATAGGTAAAGCAACAATACCTAATTTGAGCGAACGCGGGCGCCGTGACGAAGTACTAAACTTGTAATGCGCCACGGGCTGAAAAAGATTGGGAACCTCTGGTCTAGCTAATTCAAAGGCTGATTGTCCTTTTGACTGATTGTTTACTTACCTGAATGTGCCGGTGTCAGGGAGGCGTGCTACTACCGTTTCTGCAAGTCGGCGGGCGCGCGATGATACTGTTCGCGATGATCGAAGGCGAGCCGCGGATGCAAACCAAGCCGGTCGTGTTCTACCTCTTCACAGTGTGGAGCCTCATCGAGGTCGTCAGGTAACCCAAGCTAACTATTAGGGTGGATCACTTTTGTATGGGAAAAATAAAAAAACTGTTTTGCTACTAGGCACAGCAAAAAAATTAACTCACGACGGCATAAACTAAATACACAAATTACATTGGAATTGGAAGTTCATCTTCTGCCTGCAGATCCATTTTTAAGTTAGTATAGATGTGACCATACTAAATGAGCGTTATGAAGTTTAATTTTACTATTTCAAATTTGGCCCAGTATTTGAATGTATTCTGATTATAGCCAGTAGGACGTCACAAAACGAAATACATATAAGGAAAAAATTAATATATCAAAACTTTTTTCTAGAGCTCCATACATTTGGAACTTTTTTCCGGAGTAATACGGAGGCAATAAAACTAAAATAAATAAAAATATGTATCAATTAATGGCACCAAATGGCACCCTTTTTCTCAACTGTGGCCATTAAAATAAAAAAAAAGTAAAAATGACCCACCCTACCTCGCGTCATTTGTGTGGCGAGCATTTGAGCAATGGCAAGCGCACCTCACTCGCTTACAGCGGCGCTTATAACGTCTAGCGCTAAGTAGTTCCCCGGGGAACCATACAGCAGAGGGCATTCGCCTGGGGTGATATATATTCCTGCATATGTTATCAAGGGATGTAAAGATAGTTTTATTCTCCCTATATACCATATTCTTAATATGTCCTTAGCAACAGGAAGGTATCCTAGCCGGTGGAAAGTAACGCGAGTTACACCTATCCCTAAAACCAACGACACATCCCGCGTTGACAATTACCGCCCTATAGCTATTCTTTCCTCTTTGGCTAAACTGTACGAATCAATCCTAAAGAAATTGATTACTCCACAAATCAAACCTTTCCTATGCGACTCTCAGCATGGTTTCAGATCAAAGCGTTCAGTGGAGACCAATCTTTTAACTGTTACAAACATAATCTCTGAGCACTTAGACAAAGGTACACAGGTTGATGTTCTCTACTTTGATTTTAGGAAAGCGTTTGATCAGGTTGATAATGATATTTTGCTTAACAAATTGTCTCGCATTGGTTTTTCTTCCCGACTTCTTAAATTGTTTGCTAGTTATATGTGTAATCGGCAACAATTCGTGAAGCACGGGTGTTATATATCTTCTCTCTTTCCAACCCTTTCTGGAGTCAGTCAAGGCTCTATTCTCGGTCCGCTTTTATTTGGCATCATGATCAATGACCTTGAATCAGTGCTGAAACATGCCACGTGTCTTTTATATGCAGATGACCTAAAACTAATATATGGGGTAAAAGGACTAGCAGATTGCGAAGCTATGCAGGAGGATATAGACGCAGTCTTACATTGGAGCACAATAAACAAGCTATTTTTTAATGCCTCCAAATGTTGTGTTATGACTTATACACGCTCATTAAGACCACTCCAAACCCAATATTTGCTTGGATCACAAGTTATAACTCGAGTAACTACAGTAAAGGACCTCGGGGTTGTTTTTGATACGCGTCTCACCTTTCACAACCATATTGAGGCCCTAGCTGCCGCCAGTTACAAAAGACTGGGATTCGTCACCAGGAATGCTCGAGATTTTAGCAACCCAAGGGCAATTAAAGTGCTATATACAGCCCTTGTTCGAAGTAAGCTGGAGGCGGCTAGCATCGTATGGAATCCCTCCGAGAGTACGTACGTCCTACTTTTAGAAAAAGTTCAAAAAGCATTCCTGAGGTTTTTATACAAAAACGTTAATAAGTATTATCCCTTCTTATACCCTACTAAATTTCTGTTGGGATCACTTGGATTCAACTCCCTGCAAGTAAGGCGTAACTACAACCTTCTAGTTACGGCTTGTAGTATTTTACGCGGTGACTCGGACTGCCCGGATTTGGTTGCGCAGATAGTGAGGCTCGCTATACCTTTCTTGCCCAAGCAGGAACTTAGGCCGCGTCATCGTAATCTGCTTGCAGTTCCGGTAACACGAACTGTAGCACACAGAAATTCCCCTGCTATTCGGGTTTTAAAACTTCTGAACTCGCTTCTGTCATGGGCTCCTGAAAGTGACGTGTTTGCAGATCGATGGGCAAATGTATGTAGTATATGTCTGAAGTACTGTGAAGCGATGGATGGAAGTCAGATTACCTAGAATAATTATTTTGTAACTTTTGTATTTGTAATTTATGTACTGTTAATTTTTTGTACTTTAATCTTTAATTCTAAATTATGCAGTGATTTGGTTTATACTGTCATGCTGTATATATTTTGTTGGAATAAAATAAATAAATAAATAAAAATAAATAAATATTACGTAACCAAGTAAAGAACGACCTAGATCGCAGGTATTCGTGGCCAGAGCCACGTATGAAGGTCTTTCTTTATTACCGTCCAATTTGATTCTTAAGCCGTTGGAATGTGACAGATGTTTTGAAGTATATAAGTATAGTTCGTACCGGATAACAATAGACTCTAGAGGGACACAGAAGCAGGGATTCCAAACATTTTCTGTAAAGTTGTAATAATATTTATTTGATGTAAAATTGTAAACCAGTTTGTCAAACCATAGAATAAACTTTCACTTCTTCGCGATGGTCGAGTGGCAACGCACGCTAGAGCAAACGCCTCTCCCACTGCCCCACAGAATCACTCATATTGAACCTTACAGATAGAGATAACTATTGACCAATTACTTAGGAATAACAAACTATAATAGAAACAGTATACAATTAAAACAACATACAAATTCTATATAACTATATTTGATAGGACAATATAATAATGACAGCTCGGAGCTGTCTCATATATTGAGTGTTGCTTATCTCTGGCTCTTTGGGGTATTTTATAAGGACACTTTTTAATTTTCAGCCAACCAAAAAGTATGGACATCATCAATATTTTATTTTTGAGCTTCTACTTCAGAAATGTCATTTATTGAATGTCAACCTAAAACCGGCACTATAAAGAACCTTTTTTCTTCTGTCTATTCCTATATGGAACAGACTGTAATAATGTATTTCTTTTTTAAATTTCAGATACCCCTTCTACATCACGCAACTCTACAAAAAAGAGGTGTACATACTTACCTGGCTGCGATACACCTTGTGGATCCCTCTCTACCCCATTGGAATTATCTGCGAGGCCATAGTTTTAATTCGTAACATACCATACTTCGAGGAGACCCAGCGGTTTACCGTATCCATGCCAAACGCATGGAACTTTGCTTTCCATATGCCAACTATCATGAGAGCATATTTGCTACTGCTCATGTGTCCCGGTATGTATTTCCTTATGAGTCATATGTATAAGCTTAGAACTGTCAAATTGAAGCCTAAAGTAGTGATCAAGAAGTCAAAATAGTAGGTAATGTAATGATGCATTTAGACTTGGCAAGTGTAGGTAAGTGAAGGTTTATGCCAAAGGGGTACAGTCTACACCGCGCGAACTTCGATGTTTCGATACAGTTTGATACCATAGTTCAGATTATGCAATCATGCACTATTCCTACAATACCTCTGCAAATAAATACATTAACTTTGAGTTAAGGCAATATCTATTTTAGTTTAATTTGTGAAAATGATGCATATCGTCACTATTTTAAAAAAACTCGTATCGGATACTGACTACGGGTAAAAACGCAGTAAGTGTCATATGAAGTTTGTATGTAACTTTGACGTTTTTAGATACGAGTTTTTTTTTTCAAAGTAGTGACGATATCATTTCTTTACTATGATGGAATATCAATTACGCGTCCATTAAGTCAAACATTAGTGTAAAAGTACAACTGAAACATTGAGTTCACAACAGCAAGTAATTATAATGGTACTTTACCAATATACTGAGTTAGGTAATGGAATTGTGTACTGATGGTGGTACTGCCTCATATTTGCGCACTGAATGCATATATGTATGTCTAAAAACTGCTTCAAATCTAATCTGAACATACCTATAAAACAGTTCCGTGCCTATATTTGAAACACGAGTTCTGCAGGGGACATAGGGGTACACTTAAAGGATTTTTCGAAACCCCTAAGAAATAAAAGGAGGGATAAAAATTTATGTAAAAAAATTGTAAATTCACTCAGACGAAATCGCGGAACGCGTAAAAAGTTTCATAACTACGGCTTTGTGGAATAGATATTAAACTACGCCATTTATTACCTATACCAAACATTGTTGTGTTTTTAACGTTTAAGTTTTATTTGCAGTATATTATCTGTTTATTTACTACACTAGAATATTACTTGTAATGTAAGTATTAGTAGTACAAGTGGGCGGGGAATATAGAACCAGTTTGTAGTTGTTTAATATGAGTATTTGGGAATTTCGGTTGATTAGTTTGTAATTAAGAATAGGAATTTTAGGTTTTACATTATGGTCCACCTACATTAACTCGTCTTATTAGTAAACACGAATCTAACCTCAAAATGCACTTTTGCCTAATACTAGAGATGTACCATACCAGCTTGGCAAATCCGACTCGGGCTTCATTCTTAGTCGCCGATTAGTCGGCACTTTTCTGCATTATATTACCTATTTTGAATTGTGCTTGTCTGTTTATACTATTGTTGATTTTTACTAGCGACGTAGTCACTAGTCGCCAACTAGCCGGTAAAGCCGACTATGCGCCAGCATTGATAAACGCTGACTAATTATTGGCTATTTGGGTGCCGATTAATCAGCCATGTTCATAGTAGACTCATCTCTACCTAAAATTCTTGTGATTAAAAGAATAATTGAGAAATCACATTGGCAAATTGGCAGTCCAATCCCAGTGGATTGCCGTTAAAGAAAAAACTGTTGTTGGAACTTTTAAGCAAAGGAAAATGGATTTCGAGGTTGCTTAGTTTATAAATAAGGCAAGACGACACTAAAGGTACACATTGACTCTGGGCTTGGAAGCCCACAAGACTGAGAACAAGTATAAGACTTGTGTTATATGTTATTGTGATATGATAACTAAAAATTTAAACGAAACAAGCAATACTCAAAATTATTTTTGGTTTGACCCAACTTCAAGTCATGACCAGTTTTAACGTTCAAAAAGGTGTTTAATTAGATAATTGAATGGAATCATTTTGTTTGTTTTATTGGTAGTAAGTCATGAAAAAAAAGTTCTATGTGGTGATGGTATGCATTTATTTTTACAAAATGACTAAACATATTTTTAAAGGGTTCAAGTGGGATTCTGTTTATATATTTGCAATCATGACTTTAATTTTTAATCTTACACGGAGATATGTAAGCAATTTATGTTATGTTAACAGTTTTTTACCAGTTGATAAAATAAAATATTTGTTAAAAAAAATCAGCTTTTCTTTACACACAATTCCTCTTATTTATATTACACTATTACGGTTATGTTATATTAGATGTTCTGACGAATATAGGGATTCTCGCTTCTACTACAGCCCCTAATATAAATGCGAGCAATGGCTGCTTAAGTTGATTCGACTATAAAATAAAACATACTTTTCTGCCCTCCGGCCGGAAAGCGTCACCTTGCCGGCCTCTGCGCTAAATGAAGACTCCGCTTTCTGGCTCCGTCGAACAGAAAAATACAGTACTAACCTTGGCCAGTAAATAAGAAAGCCTCACTCAGATCACATGTTTACAATGTTTACAATTACATGTGATCTGAGATATTTCTTACTTTACTGGCCTCGGTATGTAATGTACTATTAAACATAATTGATGCAGGGAAGCAAAAAATTACGCTCTTTATGTTTGTATGGAAAACAAACTGACTTGGCTACTAGGAAAAATAGAAATGCCTTTATTTTTAAGGTCCTTGGAAATGCCCTAAGTACACTGGCATTAATTTCGCCTTTTGTTTTGTACGATTTCTTATTTATGCTGTAAAGTATAAATAAATAAAACAATAGAAATAGGTATGGTCAAAATGTACAGTTACTTTCATTCAGGAATGAGGTCCTCATTCCTCAATCCTCATTATCAGGAAATGACAAAGAACGTAAACACGGTCAAATAACAGGTAACCAACATTTTTTTAACATAAAAAAATTTGCGCAGTTCGCTTATCAATAACTGTCTGCAATATATAGCATATTATTTAGATCTTGAAAAAAAAAACTACGAAGTACTTTTTATTTTGAAAGATATACATTTGGTTTTCGAACATGTTCTTATCTGTATTTTTCAGTGTTGCCAATTTAGTAGTTTCAGTGCTAAATTTAGCATAATTTGGACTGGTTTAGCAGATTTTTTTTACATTTAGCGGTTGGCATAATTTTGTAAATAATAGAAATGTTACCTGTTAGTGACAAACACACAGATAAATGGTAAATTTAGAAACATACAAGTTGGTGATGTGATCACATAAGTTTGTAAAATGACCTTCGATTGCATGGTTGACAATAATATAACTATCAAGTTTATTTTTTATCTTTTGGTGTGCAATGAAGTTGTATTGCAAGTCGTAATAAAAGCGTAAATTTTTTGCCACTTTCATTTTTAACACATTTTACTATTATTGTTTGTATGCTGTAGTAAAAAAGTTAATTTGGTTTAATATAAAAAAAATGTCGATTAACACATTGACATTCTTAATTTACTTATCTTTAGCAATTTTTTTCCTGAAAGTTTAGCATGGACCACAAAATGAATTATTGTAAAGCTGTAATAATCACAATACATTTTTTTTTTATTTAGCACATTTTTTAACAGAATTTATCAAGTTTTAGCATAATTTTAGCAGATTTTCAACAAAATTTTAGCATTGAATGAAATTCAGAGTTGGCAACACTGGTATTTTTCCCAGTTGGCTGTTGGTTGGCTGGCGCTGGCAGATAGATAAGTGGACTTTGTAACCTTTTTAGAAGTAAATTTTCATTTTGTATTGTAAGTTTGTACTGTTACTGGCTGGCAAGATGTTTTCGCCATCCACCAGGCATTTGTTCTTTTCGACACAGGTAATTTACCATCGAGCTCTAAATACCTTCGTACAATTAGTTAAATTGATTAGAGTTCAAAGATTGATTGTGATAATGAAATAAAATGAAGGTCTTAATTACTTAATACTTGTTTTTAGTTGCGTCGATTGCAAAGCACGCTGGTGATCGCCGAACACAATAATGAGGCGTTGTCTGCAGTTACCCAGAACACCTTAAATGCAGCTAAGAAGATTGGTGGAGATATTTCGGTTTTGGTTGCAGGCACTAAATGTGGCCCCGTAAGTACCTTGAATGTCATTAATCTATGAATGTGGCACGAAAATCAGTATTAGCAAATAAACAGAGTATCTTTTTTTCTAGTTTATCTTTCCATATGTTGTCAAAACAATAGACATTGTAAGATTAAATAATGCAATTTAGTTAAAAGAGCATATTTATGTTCCAAAATACAGGCAGCTGAGCAGATTGCCAAGGTTGGTGGAGTTTCGAAGGTTCTTGTGGCGGAGGGTGAAGCATTCAAAGGATTCACTGCAGAGGCGCTCACTCCTCTCATCCTTGCGACCCAGAAACAGTTCAAATTCACTCACATTCTGGCGCCAGCTACTGCCATCGGCAAGGCTGTACTCCCGCGAGTGGCTGCTAAGCTTGATGTGTCTCCAATCACTGATATCATCGGAGTCAAAGATGCTAACACATTTGTGAGAACCATTTATGCGGGCAATGCTGTCCTAACATTAGAGGCCAAAGATGCTATCAAAGTCATCACCGTCCGAGGCACTGCCTTTCCCCCCGAGCCTTTGGAAGGTGGCTCTGCCGCTGTGGAGAAGGCTCCGGAAGGAGACTACAAATCTGACCTGGTGCAGTGGGTATCACAGGAGCTCTCCAAGTCAGACCGGCCAGACCTTACCAGTGCTAAGAATATTGTGTCTGGAGGTAAGAACTCCTCTAGTAATCTTCTAAATAAAATTTAATGCTTAGTTACATACACCAAGGTTTCAATGTTATTGCTTTGTAAAAAATTTACCATCATTTTATATTGATTGTTTAACTGTCAACAAATGTGATAAGCTGTTTAAACATTATTATAGTAGTATAATTTGTAAGTAACATTTAACATGCAATTCAATACGATTTAATGAGGGCTAACAATCTTTGTTTGACCCAATTTCTCTTTGGTAAATGGAATTGTGTATCTTATCTATAAGATCATTTCGTATTAAATTTTACCTTGGAAAATGATTTGTCAGAATTGTCAAAGAGTTTTTCCTATCTAAGAATTGTCTATGAACTCACTCATGGTGGCAAAAATATTCTACTACGCAGAAATTCTCCATGTCAAACTAGTGAGCCGTCTAAGTTGAATGGAACATTGTTATGTCATATGACTGTGTTCTCAGGCCGTGGTCTGAAGTCGGGTGACAACTTCAAGCTGCTGTACGACCTAGCGGACAAGCTGAACGCCGCCGTGGGCGCCTCCCGCGCCGCCGTCGATGCCGGTTTCGTGCCCAACGACCTGCAGATCGGCCAGACTGGCAAGATTGTGGCGCCTGTGAGTACTAGAAGTAGACACATGATCTTCCACGGGCGTAGCCAAGGGGAGGGTTTTGGGGCTTCAAACCCCCTCTGAAAAGTTCAGATATTAACATTCATAGAATTAAAACAAGAACAGGCGTGCAGCATATCTCATTGATTACTATTACCTAGTACCTAGTATGGAAACGCGCAACAAGGAAATATCTGTTTATATTCTCTAATCTGTTGTACTGTTTTATGCAGGACCTATACATCGCTGTTGGCATCAGTGGAGCCATCCAGCATCTCGCGGGCATGAAGGACTCCAAGACTATTGTCGCTATCAACAAAGACCCCGAAGCACCAATTTTCCAGGTATGATGTCTAATTTTATAGCAGTTTAGATCAAGATTCTTGAGCAATGAGCACCAGACAAGACTTTTGCCAAATATCTGTCTGCTTCTCTATTCTATGTTACAAGGCAAATATGCAATATGCATATTTCACAGATACAGCCAAGCTTCAGGTAGGTATGATTTATGCTGCATTTGCAGTGACTGAAATATTCAATTGACTACAGAAATAGAATATGTCACAATATTAGATACTTGACAGTAGTCTATGACCAAGAGTGAGCGTATATCAACCGCCCTATATCTAAAACCCGGCTAATCTGTATATAACTCCATAGAGGTCAGCCGGGTTTTAGTAACAGGATGGCAGATATGTAGACTTGCCAAATATCTGTCTGCTTCTCTATTCTATGTTAGAATACAAATAGGGTAAAGGCTCAGGAGCGTTTCATACGCCCTTAACAGTGTGCTACAAAATATTCATTTGTACTATGAAAAATACATATAGTTTTGAGGAATATAGATAAAATTTTAGCGAATCTTTTTTATTTTCAGGTAAATTTTAAGCATTTGTAATCGTATATATATGAATATTTGGTAGCACACTGGAAAGCGCGAATGTAACGCTCCGGGGCCTTACCCATATGAATATTTCACAAATATACCAAGTTTCAGACAGCTATGATTTGTGATGCACTTGTAGTGACTGAAATATACAATTGACTACAGAAATAATGTATTGCACTGTATTAGATACTGGGCACTAGTTTTGCTAAATATTTGCTATGATACAATTGAAACTGTAAAATGTTGTATTATTCTACTTATTAGTGTTAATGGTACTATTTGTATTTTCATCGTTTATCGTTTTTCACGATTCACGAACCAGTTGCAGCCCCATTTATTGGTATTTTGTTGTTTTCATTGGATTTAATTGGATTTAATGGGCTAGACGACTAAAAAAACTGTTTAGTCCGTTAGTTAGATTATTAAAAAATATTGTACACGTATTTTTTCTTTTGTTAGACAAACAAAAAATGACGAGGATCGAGTGCTTAGAAGTTTCGAGTGACGACACTTTTAAAATCGCTATAAAACTTGGTGTACCTAAGTTAATTTAATTTAATTTTGATACTTTTTACATCTCGGAAAAATGCGTACAGATTTTGTTAAAAGTGTTCCATAAGTCTTATTATAAACAAAGCACAGAGGGTTTCAAAACACAGCAAACGTCTTGTATAAATGCAGAGGATATCACACAACGCATAACAACCACGTCAACATAAAGAAACACTCAAACTACTGCTGAATGTCCTAATGACAGATTGTAGTAAAAGAAAGGATAAAAAAAACTATATTATATTGTAAATTATCTATGAAGTGACGATTTGGTTAATTTCTTGAGACATTTCACGCCAAACGTAAAAGTTTTAAGCGTTAGTGTAATAGAACTGGTAAAAGAGCCCTTAAGGCTTCAGAAGTAGTTGACTAACTTTAAAGTCCTTTACTTTTTAGTACCTATTCAATCAGTATTCATGAACAAGTAGTAGAAATATAGTCCTCACCTATTGTGAAGTGTAAATTATCTTGAGAACCTTGTTAACTTTAATGAGTATTTTTTCTAGGTGTCAGACTACGGCCTGGTCGCAGACTTGTTTAAGGCAGTTCCAGAGCTAACTGGCAAGTTGTAAATCAACGGCCGAAGCATAAAACTGTCTAGCCTCTAGTATAATTAAAATTTCTCAGTACCTCCAATTCGCGCACCGTGAGATTTTTGAAACTGTACAATTGTTAGCGTAATCAATGATCATGTGTATACTTGATATTTATACAAATAAAAATTGTTACTGAACGTGTTTTGTTTCTATTATGAACATAACCGGGTATTTCTCCGAGAGTTTTTCAAAAGCTGTGAGGCGGTGGCAGCGTTGCCAGTTTTTTTTTGCAGTCGGGATTTTGAAACTATTTGAGTTAAAAAAAACGTATATAATCAGAAGTTTTTAAATATTTATCTTTTTATTTGAGTTAAATTACTTGTCTGTGCCACCCGCCCGCACTTCCTCAGCACGCTTATCCCCGAAAAGCGGGACTGAGCCTGTTCCGCGCGGGACATTTAATTTTGATTTAAAAATCGGTACGTCCCGCCAAAATTGGGACGTCTGGCAACGCTGGGTGGTGGGCTCAATATTATCGAAACTCCGCGAGAATAGAACAGCAGTCGTACGATACATCGGTAGACGTCTTGGCTGTCTACAATAGTACATCAGACAACTAGGTTGGTAAAACAAAGAAAGGCCGAGATCGCAGATGTTTGCGACCTGAGCTGCAAGCGAGGGAGGTAAATGTGCGATCGAGGGCTTTCTTTATTACCTCCCGTGTTGTGTACATCATTTTATGTCTTCACTTAGCCAGAAAGCAGCTTTTTCCGTACGCGTAGCGTGCGGTAAAAGCCACTTTATGGCCAGGTGTGGCATAAAATAACTGAAAATGCTGTCCTAATCTCGCAGAATTTCTGCAATATCGATCCCACTGAAGTCACGGCGTTTGAAACGCTTGGAGAACTGCCCTACAAGATTTTAGTCTTTTGTCATACTTACATACAAACGTTGCGTTGGTTCTTTGTTTTACATCCTTTGGGAGTGATAAATAAAAATATTTTTTCTAATATTTGGAATATCAACTTTTTGTAGAATTTTAAAATGTATGGCGACACGTTATGACCTATATAAGGCATCCGCAATTCCGCACCGTAATAAATGCTTTTAATGCAATTACTACTATAGTGCGCATCATAGCCCTGTGGCAGAGGTAAGCAGCCCTGTAGTGACAATAATTCGATCACCCATAAAAAATTCTTAATGCGCGATAAAATGGCGTTTTTGTTGAGTGAAGTAAGGTCACTAATATTCCGTAGCGGTGGGAAAATAAATCATTAAATTTATTATACTACTATCTTTATATTTTATGATTTTACGTACCTATAACTATAAGCCTGAAAGAAGCTACACAGAATCATGTACATGTAAAAAAAATATCTATTAATAGTGCTACTCATCGCTAGATGGCGCTAGTAGCTAGGCGTGTATACACTTGCATAAAGGTTGACAGTGCGTTTCATCATTTAAAAGTAATCTGTCCAAAAGCCATTTTTATCTTTTTTGTGTTCAACACCAAATGTTAATGAGTCTTATTATCAGTTAATAAGTTTCACTTTGTTCTTTTCTTTAAGTATGCATATTTCATGACTTAAAAAGCTCGCTTACTGCGTGGGATGCACATAACCTGACCGCATTATGATCTACGCAAGCAGGTAGATAGATAGGTATTTAACCAGCAGAAGGTACGCAGTCAATCACGCCGGTAATGATAGTACCTAAGAGGGAGATGCGGTTTGTTCGACGAGTGGCATCCTCGTTATCATATCTGCCGGCAACTAGGGGAGGGAGCGAGGCGGCGCGGCCGAAGCCCCGCCCACCTCGCCACGCCCGCCGCGCGCCGCGCTCACAGCACCCGACCATGCCGCGACCGTCGCGCGAATCCTATGGCGAACACAAACCACCATACTCCTACATATCTCTGACCGCGATGGCGATTTGGAGCTCGCCGGAGCGCATGCTGCCGCTGTCGGAGATATATCGGTTCATCACGGACCGCTTCCCGTACTACCGGCGCAACACGCAGCGCTGGCAGAACTCGCTGCGGCACAACCTCTCCTTCAACGACTGCTTCGTGAAGGTGCCGCGCCGCCCGGACCGCCCCGGCAAGGGCGCCTACTGGACACTGCATCCTCAAGCCTTCGACATGTTCGAGAACGGCTCGCTGCTCAGGAGACGCAAGCGTTTTAAGCTACACCAAGGCGAGAAGGATAGTCTATCGACAGAGCTAACGGCGCTGTTTAACTTGAATCACATGTTCCTAGCTGGGCACGGTCGTGTTCCACCGCTCCCAGAACCTCAAACGATGCCCGAATCAAACCCAACAGTTCGTAGAGTAAAACCGAATACGTCCTTCATGATAGACAGTTTGTTAAGTGACGTGGAAAGACCTAGTGATCGTGTCGAAGTGAGTGGCGAGGGTCCTCTGCCGGCGCTTGGGTACCGGCCAGAGGTGCTGGCTCTGTGTGCAGCCATGTGGGCCCCGGTACCCCTGCACCCCCCGCTGTTCCCTCCAGTGCACTTAGCGCTCCCGTTCCGGAGTAACTTTAACTTTAACGATGTTTATTTCCACCCACCTCTCGGTCCACGGTAGGAACAGTCTAGATGTGACATAAGTGAAAATAGATTTAACTTGTCAAGGCAATTTTATGACAGGATTGTCTGCTTATACGTAGACAACTTACTCATAGTGACCCTGCGACTGTCAATGTATTTAAATTGCGTTTGAGTGAATGCCGAATTTTATTTCCGTTTCATAAATGAAACGAAATTATTATTATTTTATTATTATTTTATTTATTATGAAAAAATAACATTACCTAAATTATGCTATATTAGAAATTAATTGTTAATTATTGTGATGGACTTTATTCAATAAAGAAGTTACTATTTATCTGCTTCTTTGGAATTCTTGAATTGTCACTAAATTATCTTTATTTCGCACGATTGTGTGTATTTAAGGAATATTCTCACCTTAAAATAATAAAGAATTTGTTAAATTAAATAGGTTTTGCATAATCGCTAATTGATATTATATAACTTTTTAGGGATCTTTACCTAATCCACATACATGGCTCTAGAGCCATTTCCTAAGGTGACTATAATTTTAAGCCTTTAGTTACGGACCATCAGGGGTGGGCAAAATACATGATTTGGTTTAGTTGAAATACGAATTACAAAATACTTTTCCACAGGTATTTGAAATACGTATTACAAAATGTTGAGGTCGTGTAGTTGAAATACAAAATATAGTATTTTGATTAGTTTTAATTGAGTCAGTGGAAATCGACGCGTTAAAATGCTAAAATCGCAAAGTATGATGTAGTTCTGATTTGTTGGTATGTTGTAGTTAGAGTACCTACTGTGAATCCAATCAAAATTTGCACCTTCGCCATTTTTGAACTTTTTTGGATTCCTGCTCTAAGCATTTTTTCACAGTTACATCTTTGGCACAAATTAACTACATTAAATTTGCTATAAATTAGATTCTTTTTTATTTTTACTGTAAGTGTGATACTTAGTAACCGAGAATTAAGGTTTTGAATTTCAAGAAACTCCAAAAGCAGAGATGCTCTTTCAAACTTTGTGTTCACCTTGCCCATTTATATTCAGAGCTGATTCTCGGCACAGTTGTTCCTTGGATAGTCTTGAGTGCTTTGACATTGAGAACCATCAATATATCAAGAAGCCTCGCGCGAGTAGTAGCGGGTGAGGCGAGAAGTTCGGTTTCAACAATTTTTAGGGTTCCGTACCTCAAAAGAAAAAACGGAACTCTTATAGGATCACTTTTTTGTCTGTTTGTCTGTCTGTCAACGTCTGAAGGTATCGAGCTGAAAATAAACCTATTTTAAAACTAGTTTGGTCTCTGTACGCGAAATTCTGGAAAGCGGGTCAAAAACGCCCAATGACCTTTGGCAAGTAATATTTTTTTCCCGTCCCGTAGTATTTTGACCGTCTTATACTACAAGTACCTATAGAGAAAAATCTGATATCTATATATTTTTAATTAAATAAAAAAAATAAGACTTTACTCAGTGGGCGAGTCCGACTCACGATATTTTGCAATTTTACTCTAAAACTATACATGTAGGTACGCCAGCGAAAATCGTACAAGGACATTGGCAAAACATTAAGACATGGCGATTTTTTCTGCCACTAACTCTCTACATCTTCATATAAAAACCAGACAAGTGCGAGTCGGACTCGCCCACCGAGGGTTCCGTACAAATACTTAAATTTACAAATAATGTATTTAAATAAATACTATATTTTTTATGATTCAATTACAAATGTATAGTTTACAGATTTTTCCCTATATTTGTATAAGACGGACTTGCCAAATTTCATAGCTCTAGGCCAACGGTAAGTACTCTATAAATTTTGATTTCCTTGAGAGTGTTGAAATATACCTACGTTTTTTGCGACATAAACGGCCATATCTTTTTTTATGTTAACTTAGTAGTTTGCTTTTTCAGAGCTTCAAGGAAATGGCGACTAGAGTATGGTTTTATTTTCAACTTAATACCTCTACGCGTTACCGATATATAAAGAGTCTTGACAGACAGACAACAAAGTGATTCTATAAAGGCTCCGTGTTTTCCTTTTGAGGTACGGAACCCTAAAAATGGAATAAAGCAATAAATCCACAAGAATTGTACACTTTTCAAGTTTTCATAGGTATACCTCTTTATTTTTAACCACGAGAGACACCATGGAAAAATATTAGTTGATAATAAAACGGCACTCATTTGGTGTTCGATCCGATCACTCATTCAGGGTGGAAAGTTTAATCATTCAATTTTATTGATGACTGTCCAATTTTGCAGCCATAGATATTTGAAATACTAATTACAAAATACCTCAACATCAGGTATTTGAAATACCAATTACAAATTACATTCTTAAGAAGCAATTGAAATACAAATATCAAATACGAATTTGTATTTCAAACACGTATTTCAATTTAAAATATTTCAAATAGGTACTGCCTAGCCCCGCGGACCATGCATGATTGCTTAGTTGGAACTCGTATCGTATGGTGTGATAAGTAATTAACGTTCAGGTAGAAATACTACCTACATTACCTACGCACTATAACTACGTTCAAACTGAAAAATATGGTCATTTAATTTTTAAAGTACGATTTAGAACTAACAGTATTTTCTGTCTCATTTGCATAATGGCTATTCACTTCCCCAACTGAGTCCGCTGTTCACACCAGCTCGGCAGGTGATATATCAAGACGCAATAAAGTATTACGCTTTTCATGGTTTTTGCATAACATATACATGATTTTAAACAGTTAGAATGTGATAAATTGCCTTCCTCTATTTCGTTTAAGCTTAGAGAAAGGAGGGGTAAATGTAATCGGCCGAATCAGACCCCATGACGGCGGGTGTTGGGTACTTGTCATTTTTTGTTATTTATGTGCAACGGCTTCGTTGGGGCTGTTTTGGTAATTAATATA
This sequence comes from Eudemis profundana, assembly GCA_947034925.1. Classification (NCBI taxonomy): domain Eukaryota; kingdom Metazoa; phylum Arthropoda; class Insecta; order Lepidoptera; family Tortricidae; genus Eudemis; species Eudemis profundana. The sequence continues at coordinate 19,243,849 of OX344798.1, forward strand.
GAGAAATGGGTAAATTGAGTGCCGTTTACCCTCGGGCGGGGCGCTCTGCTCGCGAGCGAACACCTTTCGGGGTTGTCGGCGTTACGACTCTGGTGTCACCAATTACACACTAGTTTAACGATGGATGGGGCGGCTGATCTTGGAGCGATAAATCTAAATGAGTTTTGATGTATTGATGGGTGGTAGAACAATTTGATTAAATTTACGTTGTGGTTCTAATAAAATTGGAACGAAGCATTAGGCAATAAATAACTTAAGTGCTTCTCAGTAAAAGCTTAGATAGGTACCTACCTAAACAACAATCGACTTGGAAATAGGTAATTAGTTAAATTGATGGCGATTTTCAATTTATTCAACCTATGATACCGCACTTAGGTACACTTCTTTATAAGGTTCAACTTTAAGGGCATTTTTATTATTTTAAAATGTACGTTTAGGCGAAACTTAAGCTTTGTTTAAATACCGTCTGACTGACGTGCCAGTTGGTGACGAAATATATGGCGTTTGACACTAATCGTCAGTTTTGTGACGACTGCTAGTTACATCTTTACTATATGTATACATAAAACAAAATCGGGTTAGTTACATCATTAATAGCTTGAGAATGATCTTTGATTAGTTGGGTTGGTCTCCGCCCCGAATAGCAGAATAAGTATTACAACAACTAAAAAATTAAAAATTCTGCGCGGAACGAAGTTCGACGGGACAGCTAGTTTTAAATAAAAAAGCTCTTAAATAACATGAAACTTGAACCTAACGGCAAAGTGTTACAAGGTATTGCACTAATATTTGCAATGATAACTTGTGACATTTCGAGTTCGTCGCTTGAGACGAGGAGGACTCTGCTTTCATTCTGAGATCCTCGAGTTCTCTGGAGTTTCAGCGCTGATCTGTTAAAGAGCCTGAGAAAAGCTCCTTGCAAAAATGAATTAAGTTGAATAGAGTTTCTAGTGACCAGAATTACGTAGTATGCAAGGCAGTTTTCCTTCGAAGCTACTCACTTGGTCCAAGGTTGAAGTGGAAGATTAGACATAGGCATAGGTATTGGATTTGTCGCAGTAAAGTTGCTGTGATAGCGAACGTGCACAACGAAGGTGCTGCCAACTGGTGCCGCCAACCCGAATCTTGCACTCTATCATGCTTGGGTCATATTAACAGGAAACGCTATTATCGCGATAAAGGACGATTAACGGCAATGTAGCGACGACTTACTCAAGTATACTTAATATTGATATTTAGATTCAGATTCAGATTCGTTTATTTCTCAATACTTTTACACATTTTGAAGTTAACAAAGTATGTACACATATTGAGATCGTCACATTTTTACAAATTTCACACTTATTAAATTGCATTATTTATTTACATTCATAATTATAAATCAATCTAATTGTTAAGATTATAATCGTAACTCAAGTATTCCTTTATACTATAGACAGTTCTATTAAGAAGCAGAGTTTTCACTTGGTGCCGGAATGTGTTGACATTAGTTTGAGCTTTAATTGCTTTCGGCAGTTTATTGAACAGCTTTTGGCCCATAATTTTCGGGCACTTTCTTGCCATATTAAGCCTACACCTACTGGTAATTAGATTTTCAGGGTATCGTGTTGGTCGCGTCCTATCTTCACCTACACGTTTAAATTCATTTTGGTTGTTTTTGACATATAATACAATTTCCAATATATATGTCGACACTGATGTTAATATTTGCAGATTTTTAAAGTGTTCCCTACAACTATCACGGTAATTGGCGTTAGCCAGGATTCGAATAGCACGTTTTTGCATTTTCAAGACACGCTCAAAATCCGTTGAATTATATCCAGTATATTTATAACCAGTATGACATTTTTTCAGGCCTGATAAGTTTCTTTTAATGCCCGCATAGTATCTCTTTTGTTGATTTAGTGCTACCACCTATATAGTTCCTGCACGTTCCCTATAAGGTACCAACGCATAATAGTTTGGACCATAGTTTGTATTGAACCATAGAAAAGAGAGTTTACGGTGCTAAAATGACGAGATCATTGAAGTTAGCTGTACCGAGCTTGCACCGGCGTGGCGATTGCGTCTCTCGCTTACATTGCCTCACAATGGGTACTTGCGGCTCCCGAGCCCTATAACAAATATTGGATGTTCGCGTCTAATGAGATGGGTCTCATTACACGGAGCGCTCTCGACTGTCGTGGAACGAAAAGGTTGGTCATTATTTAACTTTTTTAATGTCTTTCACTTCTTGCTAATTTTAGCAAAGAGATCAACTTTTCATCTTAATTCCCTTGCACTCAATGTAAAAATGAAAAAAAAAACTAATATATTTCCGCATAATTATTCCGCGACTAAATTACAGTGAAAAGTGCAACGACTTAAAATACATGAATATACGTTTAACCTCGTGAGAGCTTATACTAGTATCTTAGCATACTACTGTTAAAGAATAAGCTTCTGTCAAAAAAAAATTTTTGAGACAAGCTTTTGTTTGTATAATCGCATACTATCAAAACCAATGACATGATGAACATATGGTGGCTTACTGGCTCCACCATCAGATCAACTCCATGTCATAATAATATTGTATTTTAGGTAATCCGATTTACATATGTATGCATGTATTAGCTCAAACGGTTGATTATAATTGCTTTAAAATTCAGTTGCAAGTTGCAAGATTGGGTCCTGAACGAAGATACATTATACAAACATTACAAGCAAATAAAAAACAAGTAATTGATTGAATCAGGCGTTAATTTGCGGAAATCCATGTTAATTAAAACAAAAAAAAAATTTATTTTAATTAACATGGTTTTGCTAATCCGCGATATGATAACGTGTTAGTCAATTAGTGCTACCTAGCCCGTTATACTGACTTGCGTATTAATAAGTTCATTTTCGTTTGATGATACACCTGTAGATCAGTACCTACCTACTTTCGTTTCTTACAGTCAGTGACGATTGTCTTTCTATGAGCCAGTAATTATCCTTTAATGTTCAGTAAGCCTGATCTCTGTTTACTTTAATGTGGTCTTTCTGTGGGGCTACTTACGGTCGAGATATGTAAGCTAAAGGTTATCAAAATGTGAAAATGGACATCATTAAGAATCGAGAAAAACTGATAATAATTGGAGCTGCAAAAGAAGATAATTTTTTGCAAGGTACTGAGTACCTTACAAAAAATAATCTTCTTTTGCGGCCCCAATTATTATACCTAAGTATTTTTGTCTACTTTTCAATACACAATTTCAGAATTAAATTTATTAAATATTAGATTGGATTTCTTTATTTTTTTCTAGCTACTGAACACATCGAACGTAAATACTTGTAAGTATAGACATTACGCTGGCTTAATATTACAAAGTTCTACGTACACTTTCAGGGTTGTTAAAAGTAGACTTTGCGTCACTTTCACAATGTTCAAACTTCAAATCGTTAAAACTGAAACATAGAACCCTAGCTGTAATATTGAGCCAGCGATTAGTAATTCAAAATGGGGATTTTTTTTCAGAATTAGAACCAATTTTAAAAATCGGTATGGTGTTCGTTATTTTCATTATAATATTATTTTAAAAACGAGCTGATACTAAGAGCTTCAAAATTACTGTTAATCAGCGAAAAAATAGAGCGCAATATTCACACATTCGTTATCGCGATATTTACGATCTAGCTATAGAGGATTACAGGCACACCCCTATAAAGTTTGAACTTTTAAACTGCATGGCAAACCTATAAATTTAAAACCTAGAAAGTTAATACCATAAAAGATAATGTTTATGAAACGAGTATTAACTTGTTATGTTACGTCTTTTACGCTTCCTAAAACTATTCGCGCAGAGTTAACAACGTATAAATCGGAAAGCAGCCAGGAGGCACAAATCAATTAAGTTGTTGCAGTAAAATTTTATATCGGCAAATAGTTAGAGGCGTCTATTTTCGGTATAATTATTCATACAAATAGTTGCACCCAGTTAATTTGATTCCGAATAGTTGAGAATTTTTATTTTATTTGAAGTAATAATTCAATCAATATGACTGCCCATAACTGGCCCGAGGAAGCAATTAAGTCGGTGCCTGGCTAACCGAGTAACCAGTTAGTGGAGTGGTTGGATCGCTGCGAATTATCTAGCTAACGATGCGACGTCCGTCGCTGGTTGTGAATGCTACGTCGTAGCGAACCGTAGAACTGGCGTAGCGATTATCTACTATAGGCAGGTACTAGTTATGCCAGCGGGTTCATTTGTCTTAGACTTTGTTTACGTTTTGAATTTTTATTGTTAAGTACGAGCTCATGTAGGTACTTATGTATTAAATCGCACTAAGGAACACTTTTTTACATTTTGATGAACATTTTCAAGAGGGTTTCTTATTCAATAAGTTTCAATAATATAACACTAATGATAGATTATCGCATTATTTTAACTCTGTCGGTAAATACGACACGCGCTTCATTTTACCAAAAAAGGTTTTTCAAGATATAAACTTTCTAAGCAGAGCTGAGAAAATCGGTTCTCACGGACACGCGCGGTGTCGTCCCGATAAAAAACCTATGGTTGAATACGGTAGCGGCGCATTAATCAGCTGAGACCGCGGAACATTGCTGTACAGCCAGATAGACAAGCCGAATAGAGACTAGGAGCTTTTCTAATTCTGTTGTTTTTAAGCAAACGGTGCAGACATTCTCTATGGAATGGAGGTTTAGGCAGAGTCTCGATCCCCCTCACGTGCCTTAGACATTTCATACGTTCTCAACTCACCGTAGCGATGCATGTCTATATAATATTATCTCGATGAAACGGCCTTGGCCTATAGGGACTCAAATCAGTTCCGCATAGCCACAGATAATTCACAACAGAGACAGTCCTCGATGGAGTCGCGACTTAGGCCATTAGACCTCGGTTTCATGCGCGCCATAGACATTTGGCGTCAATATTGCTTGCGCTGTTCCTAGCCATTCCAGGTTGAAGTCGCTCAATCTCACGTTGATAGAAATGCATCGCCATGTTGAGATTATGTAAACCTCAATGTACAGAATTTCGAATAGCCCGAGCTTTGGGCTACGGGTCTCTGAGTTTGGAGAGTTGCGCTCAGTTGTACCTACCTACTGCGCGGCCGCATCGTCCGTGCGTGACGGATCCACTCAGCGTCGCATTCACGCCAAGTCAAATGTTTAATTTGCTCTATAAATCACACCATTAAAAACATTTCAAGGGTGTCATCGCGGCACCGATCTCATTGGAGACGTGACTGCCCGCGAGCTGTGTGGTCGCTACCGGCCACTGGTACTCTTCTCATTGTTAATATAGAGTAATCTATTGTGAAGACAAGTAGACCAAATTCAATTTGGTGGGAATAAATTGAATTAAATATTAACTTACGATTGTCCAGGTGTGATTCAATTTGTTGTAAGGTGATGGCGTTTGAAGTAACAGCATGTTTGATGATGCCGATATTACCTATTTTTTTGTTTTCATATATTAACATCCTTTTGACTGACCTGTTAGTTCTTAAATCTCGTTACTTTAGAATTTACAGTGTTTGTAAGTTATACTCGATTTCAAATAAAATACAAATTCTGGCCAAGTAAAAGACCTAAGGGTCTCTTAGAGCTCTGGTGTCGTCTAGCTAGGTCGACTTGGTAATATTCGTAATCTTCAGATGCCAATTTAAACTCATCTTGAACACAAAGATAATAATGACGTCAAAGGTTTTATGTATAGCAACATGAAGCTTTTATACGCGATTCCTAACACATACCTACCTAATACATGTAATTATTATGCCTTGTGCTTGCGATTGTTACACTTATTTCCTTAAGTGAATTCGACTTTTAATCTGACTGACGATAAAAAATAGGCCATAAACCGAGACACTTTCATACCTAGGATTTTCGTCGGTGAAACAGATCTGAAACCGCCCCGCTCTGAAAAATTAGTCGATCGCCACGTAATTGCCCGTAATAGCATCGCGTGACTTCACGAAAACGTTAGAAGGAAGCTCGGCCCAAATTAAATTAGATTAAATTGATTTATTGGAGCGGCGTGTCCCGCGGGTCCTGCACCGCTCGGCTGCGCGTCACAGTGTAATTAATGCTATTAGATCCGGAATCTTGTCCGATAAATGACCCACCGCCTAGACTGTATCTTCTGAGAACCATCTTTAAACATTTGGGGATTGATAAGAGTTACGCGGCGGTATCAAAGTGTATATGGGTCATAACACATTTGCTAGATATGACGTCGTGTCGTGTTCAGGATTCTATTGTAGAATCCTTCACTTCGTTCTGGGATTCAATATACGTCCTTGCCGTAAATACATAATTTTTGTTCCTTTGTAACACAATTAACTTTATTTGCTAATGACAGCGTTTGTTTGTTGAAACTATTATGATTATGACTTAGCCTTTCTGAGGTAGAGACACATAGACTTAACAACAACAGGTAGATAGTAAAAAGCATTTTAATGCCAAATAACAACTTTCATATTTAGAAACTGTAGCACTGAAACGATTAATTACTCGATTTTGTTGAAATGAAAAGAGGTTGTTAAAAAATAATTAATATCCAACTACTTAAATGAAAACGCTGAAGTTTAACTAAACAAAATAGATGTGAGTATTTCTTCGTCTATTGTTTTAGCAGGGCAGACAATCTGTGGGAAAATATTTTTATAAATTCTATGTACACTTTTATTGCCCTATTCGTGAGAGTCGAGAACCATTTTAGTGAACTGATTTAATTAATTTATACAAACAATATAATTAAAACTCAGATGTCGCTGATAAAGTGCCTCCAATTATGTAAAGATATAGGCCGTTCTGGATCATAATGTTGGTACGCATAGTTGACTAACTTGTGTATGTGGAATATCCATAAGAACCAAAAGGTCCTAAATTCAGTTTACTTTTGCTATAAAAAAGAAAATAAAAAAAAATCGTTTATTTCGGATGACGTGATCCATATTTTGTTAGTATTACATGACTTACATAACTAGGTTAGTACAACAACTTAAATGTAAAGAGGTCCAATGCCTCAATAGGCCACTGTCCCACCTATCAGCTAATACCGCCAGGAGACGTGGCGGCTGGCGCGAACCCTGCTGAGCGTCGCGGCGCGGCGCAGCGCTTACGTAGCGTTGCGTGGAAACCATCCACTTGCGACAAAGGATGCTTTTCTGAAGCTTGCTATATAAATGTAAATTTAATACCTGTAGATTTCGTATTTTTAGAAATTGTATTTGAAATGGATATCTTCTAAATCGGTGTATACTTAATTATTCCATTGAATTACTATTTAAAACACGTTTTACACGAAAATATGATAGTAGCGGTATCTTAAAGTGATCGGGAGATGCTACTCGTAATGAAATAGCGTAGGAGTCACCATTTAAAATAAAATGTTGATACAAAACTATCTCGTTACTAAACAGTCTAATCTATATTTATGGAAGAAAGCAGGTATAATTTGGTGTAATCTGTCGATACAATCTGGCAAAGTGACGTTCATAACACCCATCAAAAGGCGGCTAGGAGCGAAAGATAAATTAACATCATATTAATATGGCTACTCTAGCAGTGCCAGAGACCAGCTATAACAAACTCGATCAACAAAAAATCCTATTAGTCGGACGAACGCGCCCAAACATTAGACAAAAACGAACCGATATCTTCTACATAAATACGGCCGCGTTCGCTACCAGCTAGTAATTACCGTACATTATAAAGGGTGAAATAAAGCGCATTCCAAACAAACGCTCGGACGTAGGCTACACGTACATTCGGTAGTGCGTGTCACAGGTCGTGTCTAAACTCATCAATCTTGGCTCCATTTCATTGGAGAATAGACCGCGCGAGGCGGCAAGAAACAAAACGCTGGCGTGCACAATGAACCACGCGCAAATGGAATAAGCCCCGAACGCCATTGTCGATCCACAAAAGAAAGGCAATCATTCGACATGAATAAATATCTTTGAATAATGGTCCTCGCTGCTTATAATGAAATGTTTTATGCTTCGGAATTATCGCGTATAAATCGCTTTTAACATCGTTACACTTTTATGTAAGTAAAACATTTTTTTCTTGATGGTAGGAATTGCAGGGCTTCTAAATATATCCCTCTTACCTGTGTCGAATCTCTTATTTATTAAGTATCTGGTTTATATTAATAGTAGATGCTTAATTATTTCTTTGTAGCTTTAGTTTCTTTAAGTAACCAAGTAAATATATTTTTAAGGATTTTGCAGCAGTAGTTATTTTGACTAAACATAAAGTCTCTTAGGAAAGTAATCACCTTTAATCTCTCAAACTTAATCAATAGCTTATCAACCTCGTCCCGTTCCAAGACAACATTACAAAGTCCAAATAGACAAGCGCGTGCTATAATATGGTCATTATTCTAATTGGAATGTTTGGGCAAGAGCGGCGTGAAATTAGGGCAAGCGCGGATCGTAGGCCCTGTCATTACCGCGCCGCCAACCGTGCTTCTCCGAAATGAACTAGCCAGATCTGTTTACACTGAGCCTTAAGCTGTCTATACACTAGCGAGCAGCTCGGGTGGAAACCTTGTCGTATAGGCACTTGTCTCACCGCCGGCGAGTGAGTAAAATTGGGTAAGTAACAATTAATTGCGGGCTAAAGAGAGTACAGTGTGATCGTTTCCTTTCCAGATTCACAATGTAATTCGCATGTTGACTCGATTTTTTCTGTCGTAAATCGATTCTACTATTTGTGAGGAACAAATATCTATATCACACCTAATACATTTGTATAAGTTAAGCCACAAATTGTAATCAAAAATAGCCGATGCACCGAGCATTGAAAACGCTCTGTACAAAATCTTAGGAACTTATGACGTCATCCGTTCCTGTTCGCTGTACTAATTTTATATGCGAAAATTAGTACTTTGCAATTTTGAGCATGTTATTTTGCTATACAATCTTTTTTTCATTGATACTCAACCATTGTTAAAATAACTTTAGATTTTCTCTTGGACGATACATTTTTTTTTTAATTTCGTAGTCTCATAGGTTTATTAATTTCAAATATATTTATTTATTTCTTCTTTATTATGACAAATTGGTAGTTTTCAAACTATATAACTATATTTGGTAGTAAAATTCAACATTAGTCAACATGCCTATATGCCTGCGCGCCCAATTTTACTCGCTCACTCGCCGGCGGTGGGATAAGTGTCATCATTCTCTATAGTCGTGACGTGTCATTTAGGGGAACACCCAAATACTCCGAATTATTTTATTCCGAATTTACTTATTCCGAATTTCAAAACTCCGAATTTCATAAATCCTAAAAAATAAAATTCCGATTATTGAAAAACACGATATTTATTATACCGAATTTCAAAAATCAGATTTTTCTATATTCCGACATTTATTTCTCCGAAAAATTAAAAGCTCGATGTACCCTTTGTCCGTAAAACGGAATTCCGATTTTCATTTGTCCGAAATTTCGTTACTAATTCGGAATTTTGTCATTCGGAGTTTTGAAATTTTGTAAACTCTTAATATTATTGAAATATGAGGCGCAGGTTTTAAAGTCTGAAGAAAGTCAGGACTTTTTTGACAAAATTTGATAATTATTTTTATAGTTTTGCCTTAAAAAATACGCTACGTTCAAATAATAATAATGGCTGAGATAATATTGTATTTTATATGCATTGGAGAATATGTAACAAAACCCGAATCGGAGCACCCCACTATCCACGTGGTCTTGTCTGCTCTACCCCTAGAGTGTATATAGAAAGCCGGAGGCGCGGAGGGGGAGCAGCCCTCGCCCGCTGTAGCAAAGCACAGGCACAATGTGAGCCGTAGCGGCTGAGGCTGGTCGCCGAAGGCGACCAACAAGCCGAAGCTGCGAAGGCGAGCATTAGGGCCTGTGCTTTGATACGCAAGGGCGAAGGGGCTGCTCTTCCCGCAGCGGCGGAGCAGTTGCGGAGTCCGACCGACTGTTTTTAAGTCCTGTATCTACGTTTATCATTATTTAGTCAAAATTTTTATTTTTCGATATTTTGGAATTCGGAGTTTTGATAATCGGAATTCGTACTTTTGATGTATCGGATTATTATAGATTCGGACTTTTCATTGTTCGGTGTATGGAATCTCGGACTTTTGAAAATCGTAATTCTTACAGTTAGACGTTTTGTAATTTCGGAATTTTAAAAGTCGGAGTTATGAAAAATCGGGATTTTAATAATAGGAATTTTAATCCATTCGGAGTTTTAAAAATCGGTATTTTGATATTCGTGATTGTGAATATCGGAATTAAGTTTTTCGTATTTATGTAGTGTACCCGTCATTTAGTGCCTTATCACACTTTCGATTTGCGGGCAGCACTAAACGACAAAGGAGACACGGACGGACAATAAAGGAAACTATTGCCCCTGTCAAATCAAGCTGTCAATGTCAATGATAATATGTAAGTGTCAATGTCAAATATAGCAAATCGTAGCTCTGACGTTAATCGTCCTTCAACGCGATAAATTAACGTTATTAACGGCGTTTTCGTCAATGTGGCCCCAGCATGAAAGGGTATATGATTTAGATTGGCGGCACCAGTTGGCAGCACCTTCGTCGTGCACGTTCCCTATAAGGCCCTTAGAAGCGGAGTTCCGTACAACTGTCGCTCGCCACGAGTTCGCCCCGACTGGTTTTGTATGGAAACTCGCCCGCAGCTCGCCCGCAAATCACAAGTGCGATAAGGCCCTTATGTGCTAAAAGGATTTACCCGCAGCTTCGCCTGCGTTATTCCCGTTATTATCCCATAATAACCCTTTACCGGGATATAAAGTAATTCAGGATTTAGTCTACTTGGCAAACCAAATTTCAGCTCGATCCATTCTGTTGTTACAGCGTTATTTAGTAATGTATTAGGTCTATCTGTCGAGGTAAAAACCGTACCTACAATAATTTGCACATATAAGCTACTATTGAATGCGCCATAACCTGAGACAGGAGCATATACCGCCCGACATAGGCGAAGGCCGGATGAAAAACCTTGCTCAAATAAGACGTCAATACTTAGTTCTTGGACTCGCCGCTAGGGAATCTAAGCATCACCAATGTCACCTAATCAGCAAGAGTTGAGTCCTGAAAAAAGATGTAGTAAAGATGTACGAATTAAGCTCTATTTAAGTACTTGAATAGAGCTTAATTCGTTGTGACATGAAGCAATATTTTCCTTATAGAAACTATGTTACGATTACGAAATAAGGCAGGTGTCTGGCAGTTTTATAAGTATGATGTTTCATGTTGGTTATAATAAAATGTTACCTATTTCTGTTAGGACGACAAGTTTACCTAACCAGGTAAGCAGACGGTATATTAAAAAGTGCAATAAAATTATGTTTTGTAGGGTTAGGAGGGGGTTAATTACAGTTGGCGCGAGAAGCGTCCAGTCTTCAGCACTGGTAAAAAAGACGTATGTGTTATATGAGTTCCTTCATACATTTGACTTTTTAATGTAGCTATGCGGTTACTCCTCCCGTGGCACAGTTTACAAACCTACAGATTGTCAAAGGTACAGTATACCTAAGCCAAAAAACTGTTCCACTTTTGAACTCTAATACCATTCAAAGTCGAGTAGGAGACCACTTTCTTGGCCTACTGTACTATAGAGCGATAACCACCTATGACAGTAAGCGTTCATATATGTATTACATAAGTAGTCACACGCATAAAGGGGGTCTAGCCAAATGTGACAGTCTATGCCTATTAAATAAATGGAAAATGTTAGGACAAATTGTGACGGGGGGGGGGGTCTAAATATCTGTAAAACCGTGTGACGTAACATGTGGATGACCACTTGCTCTGTCCGACCGTCTCCGACGGCTGTATATTCTTTAGTCTGTGCCCGTGGGTTCCGTACTCCGATTTTTATCTCAAACGGTGAGCCGACATTTCCATCCGCGTAATTACAGAGTTTAGGGCCTAGAGTGAATTATTAGGCCCGCGATGCCGTAATCAACACAATAATTGTTATTCACCGCCGCTGTTTGGTGAGCGTTTTTGTGGTCACTCTACTCGCGGCTACAAATTGAATTTCGTGCAATTGCCGGCTAACGGTTGAGCGTTTGTTGTGCTTTTAGCTTTGATCCGATTTAGACTTGTCTGTCGAAGTAGACGGTATAAATTGGACTAATGGTTTTAGAATTTGGGAAAAATTACCTTTAGAACCTTTAGTTACACCTATAAACCTCCCTCTACCGCATGAGGTTACAGTGCAGACGTATGCGTTTCTAAGCGTAAGAATCTTTTTCTTCTTAGTTAGCGTAAATATTTATGCTTTGCATCAAATAATGCTAGAGAGACCGACCTGCTATCACCACGCGCACCTTGAGGAACGTAATATCAAAAGTATTTCTGACAAAACGCGCTTAAAGATATTTTGCACCAAGAGCAACAACAGCGAGACAACGAGTGTTTAAGTAGCAGTTCTAATTGATTTAATTATCGTTATAGAATTCCATTTCTGTGGTAAAACTGGCCGAAAGTATGATAGCGCTCACCCATGCACCCGGTCTCAACATATTGTATCTCAATCTCACACGCGACCATTTGGGTGGCGACGCAAATAAACATTTCTAGAGTAGGTATAATTCGTTATTTTATGCCACACTTGGGCATAAAGTGCCTTTTTCCGCACGCTACGCGCACGGAAAAAGGCGCTTTCTGGCCAAATGTGTACATAAAATGCTGTACACTGCACGGGAGGTAATAAAGAAAGTCCTCGATCGCATATTTACGTCCCTCGCCTACGGCTCGGGCCGGAAACATCTGCGATCTCGGCCTTTCTTTGTATTACTACCCTAGTTGTGTAATGTACTATTCTTGTGTTCTTAATCAGTTTTAGTGTGAAAATGTCAGATGGACACATCAAGTGCAGTGTACAAGCGCTTTACGCCGAGATAAGTACACTTTATAGCAAACAGTAATTATAATATTTAAATTACACTCGTCTTACGTTTTAAATTGATAGAATTAGTCATTTTACATACTTAAGTTAAAAGATGCTCGTTTATTCTGAAGAATCAAGAAGTTCCCTGTATTATATAACCTTTTCAAACTTTCAAAGGTTGAACCATATGCCGTAGTTATTGTGAATATTTTATTCCCTTGTCGTATTGGAAGGCAGTTGTTATAGCTTACGTCGAACGTTTGATATTTAGGTATAAATATTATTGTTAGTAGTTACTCAAATTATAGCTTTGGTACAAACTGTAGTAATATTAATAACTTATGCGCGTAGTTCGTGAAGTAAGTATTTATATGTAAGTTTTTATCTTAGAATAATTATCTGTAGCAACAAAAATGAATGATGAAATATAGTCTTACAAATGAGAGTAAAGAAGTAATGAAATGTGAAGTTAGCAGCATGCATCGATACATGACTCCCGAACGTTTTTTACCCACTAACCCACAAGTTGTTCAAGTCAAACTAAAGCTTTTAAAGCAAAACAAGGAAACTACGGCGTAATTTATTTTCCCAGGGCGCCGCCCGCCCTCGCAAATTCATTACCAGCACAACCTGGCGCTTCCGTTTCCGTAACTAAATACTTCGTTCCTTCAGTATTTTTTTATTAGTTTAGAATACATCGCTCGGTCTAACCTCACGATTCCCATACTTTTGTGTGCAATGCCTTCACTGGACGTTGTACAAATGTGAAGTGCCGGTTTTAAAGTAACATTTAGTAAAAGTTCGGTAGTGGAGTGTTATCGTGATTTCGCCCGGCTGACGTGACTTCGTTTGCTCAGGCGCTTTGAGGAAAACTAACATAAACATCGATGCTTGCTTTCTATTACTTACGTGTGCTAGGCTACTATGTCTTTCCAAGCTTCCGTGCTTTGGGAATTTATGCGAATATTGCGAGCGAGGCAAGGTTTTTAATAGCTTGCGTCGGTAGGTTATCATAAAACCTATAGTTTAGTAATGTATCTTCCTAGCTCCTTAATTATAGGGCAAGGGTCGGTGGATACTATATACTTGAACAAAATCTCACTAAAAATATAAGTGTAAGGAGGCCGATAAACCTACAATACTATTGACAATATGCTCCTCGCTCACCCTCTTTAGATACCATGTAACAGATTGGGTAGCTAATATTGCGTGATAAAATTGCACGTTTATGGGACGGATGCTTTTGCGACTAGGTGGCAATACGAAGTAACTTTTGATGGACTCCTTTATAAAGTTCCAATCAGTCAACTCTTGGTGTAAATTATTTATTAGAGGTAGTTATATAGGGATTATAAAGTGACAATCTAAAGTAACTTAAACAAAGTAAAATGGTTAAATATTTTTGTCGTATGTTCACTAAAGGAAATACACATAAATTGAGGAAATACTTATACAGAATGAGAAATTCAAATGGTTCAGTAGGTGTGCAATCCGAAACCACAAAACAATAGAAAACATTGTTCTATCGATCCGCGTCGTCGACGATTTTCAAATGTTACGAAATGAAATAAGATAGTTGCAATCAACTAATTCTTACTTTTATTTGTGTTTAAGTTAGCAATTACAGTAATAATTAATAATGCGTGCGCTTTCATATTATATGCTTACATTTTTTAGTTTCACTGGAAGACCTTGTTTTATAATGTATACTTTTAGTTTAGATATTATTATTGTCATAGCTAAATGTGCAGTGTACCTACAGTAATGTTTTGCGAAGGCTTTCGCTACAAGCCAGTGTCTCGCTCTCCAGTCACGACTGCTTGATATGTAATTCAATAACAATAATCGGATTCTCTTTAACGCCGGCCCGCTAACTAACTATAATAAACATTCAGTCAGATAATCGTGTAACGTAATTTGATCTTTAACAGTAACACGATAAGGTCTAATTTAGTGGTGTGGGAAGATACGAAGTTTGAAAAGCGGTTTGTCCGTAATAGGTCGGCTGGTTTGAGGCCACAAATAACGAGACGTTATTAGTACGTGTTTCGTTCGATACTCCCATTGTCTTATTTTGAGAAAGTTTGGCTTGAAAAAATATGGATAGAAGTTGCTACGAAATTGATGTAATATTACTAACAGAAGTCGGTTGCATATAGTGCCGTGTCGGCCAGCAAGATATATAGTGTCAGCAAAATAAATATCGAACATAACCTACGCTGACCAAACCAAATAGTTAATTCACTGACCGAAACGTGGAATGTGCGTTTGCTTACCGCAATATATTTTAATCTATGTATCCCCTTATGAAATAATAACATAACGTTAAGTAGGTAAGTTTGTATTTTTGGCAGTGGTTTGTTATATTTATTTGAATGTTTTTTTTTTATTTCTTTATTTTGCATGTGTATGCATGAAAAAATACGCAAGTAATTACCCGTTTCGGTAATTGACTAACACGTCATCATATCGCGCAATATTTTTGTTTTTATTATTAACGTTAAGTACGTTATACTGGTTAGATGAGTTACAAGTAAGGCCTGTTTCGTTTTTAAAAAATCTTTATTCAATAACAACTTTCGATATATGCATTTTGTCAGTGATACTGGTAATAATGTAACCTTAAACATATGCAATAAAATATTGTATCGAATCGGCCATTGGCTCGATATCTGGCTGTTTATACTCGAGTTGTGATCTCGCCGATTGGCAGATCCCAGATAAGAAGCAATTAAACCCGACACATACATAACCACTTTTCCAAGCCCGGTTAATAAATAAAATCTCGTATTTGCGCTCGCCCACTGCCCAATGATATATAACGTTTGTTAATTAGGTTATCTCCCGAGCGGCATCTACAAAGAGCCGGGTTTAAAAGGCTCGTTGATATTAAAAATGCCGCTTATAACTTTTGTCATAAATCACCCTCTGGCTGGGCGAGGGCGCGAAAAAATGCGATCTACTTCCAACAAAAAATATGCAAGTAATGACTAACGCACGCTGAGAGCTTTTTTAAGTCACCCCGACGGTGTTAGAATTAATAATCTTGAGGCCAATAAGTACTTAATAGCGAAGTGTTGTCACTGCTCCCGAAATAAGTCGGTAAAAACGGGCGTCATTGTTTTCTTATTCTGTTTGGAACGTTCTGTGGGGAACGTTTTATATTGGAGTCGAATGAATTTAAACTAAACCACAATCCAATATTACACTGCACGTTGGTATTTAGACAAATGCCGCGATCTGCGATCGCGATCGCGTGATTCTTACAATTAGTACCGGTTTTCAATGGTCATTAATAGGTCAAAAATTAGGCTTGGGCACCACATAAAAAGTTTATGACTATCGGTGACATCACATGCGAAATCTTCTTTCTATTAATGAAACTTTAACAGAAATATTTGAAGGCGGATCACCGCCGACGTCAGGGTTAGCCGTAGCTTCGTGAGGAGTTAGCAGTGGAGAAACAGGAACAGAGGCAATTCGTCGCTTGGATTCGTGGTGCGTTTCCGTTGACGTACGAAAAAGTCATCCGTAAAACAGCAAACCAACGATACGACGCTTTGCCAGAATGACAGCTTGTCAATCTCGTTCCAAAATAGCATCAAAGAGGCGCAATGCGCCGTCATATTAATTCAGTAATGATGGAACAACTATTCATGTCATACAAATTTCAAATAAATGTCGTATCTGTATATATCATAAAAGTAAAGTAGGTTATAATGGTTCTCTTCCTATCAAGAAAATTAGCATTTTAAAGCCTTTTACGATACCCACCGGAAAAACGTAACGTACCTAATGCAAAATTAGGAAAAGTAAAATTAAACAGAAGAAAATTAAAAATAGTTTGGAAATAACAAACTCAAACACGTTTTAAAGTGCGCGAGTTTATTATTACAGACTCAACGACTGCTGATAAAGAATAAACGACTACGTTTTTGCCTGTGCCGTGCCGTAACCATATTTGCTCAGCTAACGATAAAGTGTAGCAGCGGTCACGCTACGCGACGTGTAGGTAATCGAGATATGTCAGGATGATAACCGCCATCATTTTGATATCAAGCGAAATAATACATAACTGGTATGTCATTATGAGCGTAGCGTCTTCATTTAGCCCAATAACAACCGGGAGATAGTGAACAAAAAAGGCGTCATTTGGTCTTCAAAATAAAAACTTCATTCAAGAAACGACACTTGAATAATGAATTGAGAGAATTGTCAGTATGAACTTTGTTGACCAAAACGTCGATTGCCTACCTACTGTTTACATACTTAATTACTTGTAAAAATAACTCGATAATATTGATTTTAATTTGTATTGTCATAGGTTGGAATCATTTTATTATAGAAAATATTGCTACCTACATAAAATATTACGGTGCACATTGAAGAGGATAGTCATAAATGTTGTTAGGTATCTGGAAACGAAACGCCCTGATGATATATTATATTGCAGAATACTTACATGGAATATTTTTTTTGGTGGCATGGTGGATGATTAGCTTTTGGATTATCTTCGTTATTAAAAAATATTTCCAGCCAAAAAATATAGTTTAAAAATATTTAAGTACATTATATCATTGCATATTATGAACTAATGAATTTTGCATTTCATGTATGATGTATTTTTTCACTTCAAGGCTCCTGGTACTTATATAATTGTTGTTCAAACATGAGCATGTAGAGTACGCATTAGCCATTCCTCTTAACATCCATGTGGCGTAGGTATTTAATGCAAGTTGTGAATATAAAAGAGTTCGATACCTACGCATGGTTAATTATTTATTAACTATGAAATTCACAAACACATGTATTGCCTCAATACTGATTGATTGAGTTACCTATGCCTTTAGTGCAGTACGGTATCTCACTTGAGCGCAGTTTATATAATACGGGGCTTAGAATAGTCTATTCGGTTATTTGAGTTGAATATGATATTGCATATGGTACCATGAGATAATAACATTTTTATTGTACATATTCTTAGTTGAGGTTATTTTCGAAAAAAATATGTCAGATTTAAGAGACCTAGCAGTTTCTCCGTTGTAAAAAGAGTTATTCTAGGCCTCTAGCGTGTTAAACATGCAGATATTAAAAGATCAATATGGCGTTTAATGAGTCTTGGGCTCGGCCCTCGTCGAAAGCAGAGCGACGGTTTATGATTACCCCGAGCCTCCCTGTAATAATAAAATATCGACAAGCCGCCTTTATCGGCTGCCTGCTCGATAAGCATCCGTGACGAATTCGCACCATCGGACTATGCATGCTTCTCTCAACCAACACTCCATAACGACCCATCTCACATCACTACCCAACGAAAATACACCTTAACTCCAAACTACAAAGTCCAAATCTAATTAACGCCGACGTAAGTTACACCCCGTAACCCTTTTCCATAAGAAAATGACCGAGATATTCGTATCGATATAAATTTATTTCCAATTATAATGCTCGTCGTCTCAGTTTATTTCGGCTTTTTGTGGGACCGAATAAACTTGGCGCAACATCAAGACTAATAAACTTAAGAAATGTACTACCTCCCAAAATCCTTTGGGAATTTATTTTGCAATAAAGTAAGTCTTCAATGATTCTTCTTTGCGCCATACCTACTTAAATATATTTTTATTCTTTATCCGGCTGCAGTTGTGTAGATAAAAGATTTGCTTAATTATGGGTATTTTTACAAGCTTTTTTTCAGACTAGGATGGAACCATAATGATTTACGTGCGAGTAATTTTTTTTTTGGATAACTAGAGTACCTACTTATTTCCATATTAGGGTTCAGTACCAAAATGGTAAAAAAGGTCTGTCTGTCCGTCTGTCACAGTCAGATATCTCAGGAACTACTGCTGCTATCGATTTGAAATTTGGAATAGTTTTAACAGTCACTACTAAATATAAAAAAAGTCTTATACCTTTTTTACTTTTTTTTAAAGGGGGTTGAAATGGGAGATCGAAAATTTTAAGTTGTGCTATTGTATCAAGTGGGGTATCAAACGAAAGGACTTAATTTTTAGATTCCAAAACCATTTTTTTTTCTTAATCTAGTATTTTTTGATATAGGACAAAAAAGTTCGAAAAAATACCATTACGCCCTATTATATTCGAAGTTACTAAACAGAAAAATCTGTAGTAATTACCAATTATTAATATCATCCCTAAATATTACAGGAAAAATATAACGATTTTTTAGAAATTTGCAAAAATCATAACATAACATATACTTAAATAAATAAATATTAGTGGACAATCTTACACAAATCGAAATAGCCCCATAGTAAGCTCAATAAGGCTTGTGTTATGGATACTAGACGACGATATATTTAATAGATACAAATACTTAAATACATAGAAAACATTCGTGCTCATCACACAAATAAATGCCCTTACCGGGATTCGAACCCAGGACCTCTTACTTCGTAGGCAGGGTCACTACCAACTAAGCTAAAGCGGTCGTCTTACTTACTTATTTGCTCCTACTAAACTAATCGCCATACAGTTTTTTTTTAACTATTCACGTATCTACTTGCGACTCGTAAGTTACGAGTTTGCACGGAACCCTCAGTGCGCGAGTCCGACTCGCACTTGACCCGTTTTTTCAATAATCGGCTAAATATATTTACACATTTGATTACTAATGGTCGATAATTTTCGGACTGACAAGGTAATATTTGATGGTTTAGAAAGATCCATGTCCCTTAGGTCGGCATCTGACAAGAGAAACGGTTATTTGTACATTATTAGGGGAACACCTGTAAATAATTTACTAAATTGCAAATTACGTTGTGACAAACGCTTCGCTATGAATAATTAAAGGACAGCTGCTGAGAACAGCCAATTGCTAATAGCCTCGTGATTGTGACAAACGCTTTATCTATGAACGATTAGTACTAGAACACCTGGGGGAACATGTTAACAAATTGAAAATAAATTAATATTTTAGCAAATAATCATACACCATCAAGTCGTTAGTGAGCAATTACACATTCTTAATCACATTCCGCTCCACTTTCCCGATTGATTGAGCACCTGTCTCTCAGACGATAAGTCGGGTGTGATTAATAATGTGTCGTTATTATTGTTTGTGATTTGGTAATAATCATCTCAATTAAATTTTAACTCTTTTATGGGTTATCTTTTTTTAGGTTATTAAGGTGTTAACTTGTTTGTAGACAAGCTTGAAATTTTAGTTTATTTTAACTAGTTTTTGTTAAATTTCCAGTCTGCTTATTCTGGTAAGTCGTTCGTTTCAAAATTGCAAACTATTTTTCAATCACTGCTATCCGATTCCAATGAAGTTAAACATATTTATGTAAGCTCGGTGGCGGTGCAATATTATGGCGCCATCGAACTGATATTCTGCATGATGACGGAGTCAGAATGAAGGGACTGGAAGTCTCTGATAATTAATGCTAGTATTGTATGTTCTGTTATCACAAATATATATTTTTATGAGAGTTATTATGAAAAAGACGTCATCGTGCTTGCAACAGACCCAACTGCTGGAAAAAGGTTTCTATGGCCGTCTCGTGACTGCTACGAGGCGCTACGCAACTAAATTGCCGATTGGTAAGAATCTAGTATCATGCTACTAGTTTGAGATTCAATTAGAAATCGTTGTAGTTGATTAAGGGCCTACCTTACGAGCTAGCACAGCAGGCCGCGACTCGGCTTGTCGCGCGACAGAGCATGAGCTGTCCTTGTCACACTATATTGAAAGGAAAGGGCTAGGGAGTATTTGTCAGGTTGTTCTAGAGGTACTGTTACCAGTACAGGTACCTTGTGTTTCACAATGAAACAAATATTTGTACGAGTTTTTGGATTACGACCCAACTAGCAAAATAGTCATATAAGATCGAGCTTATTCAGCTAATAAGTCGTATAAAAGTCATATAAACGCGAATTATAGAGAGTACCTGTCGTATAAAGCCAGCTTATGCAGCAATTTAGTTACTCAGCATAATATGATGCCGAGTACACGTTTATTCGACCTTCTTATATGACTTAAGACTCATATAACAAATCGCTGAATTAGACACGTTTATAAAACGCTTATATGACTTTTTAACCGAGTAACAGTAACTTATATGGCTGACTTATGACATGTCAGGCATAGTCGAGTAAAAGTAACGTGGTTGCTATTGTGCATGAAGTCGTATAATGGCTAATTATAGATCAAGTTATATAAAAACATCTTATTCAGCATTTTGATAAAAAGTCATACTATGATGCTGAGTAAACGTTTACTCGACGTCTTTTATGACTAAAGAGTCATATAAGATTATGCTCACTAATCTGCGTATTCTGAACAGCTTGGGCACCAGAAAAAATATGTATTTTGTAGATAGACTCTTTATATTTTGGTCCAACACAATAAAATGTATGGGTTTAATTATCAACGGCGACGTTGAGTATGAGCATCCAAACAATACATGCCGTCGTTTTCACGAAATGAGTCTCAATCCAAGGCCACTGTACAGTAGCATCGCTCCATAATGGATCTTCTTTATTTAAGAATCAATCCACGTCCGCTACAATAACCATACTTCAGGTTATAACTGTTACTAGAAATAAAATGCAAAATATTTGCTGACGTTTTTACATGATGTCTAAGGAACCCTAAAGTATATCTACCTTAGGTGTCATGGCGCTTAAACCGCTAAACTTGCTATATAAGAAGCAGTTATATGACATATTAATGGTATAAAAGTCATATAGCCGCTTCCTTTGTAATGATTTAAACTAGGGATGTAACGATACCGATACCGATACCGATATATCGGCCGATATATCGGTATCGCCGATATATCGGTATCGCCGATATTATACAACCGATATTTGAAGAATTTGCTGTATGAAAAAAAATCTGCAAAAAGTAATTTCAATTTCTGACTTAATTTATGTATTGGTCTATTCTATTACCTTGTGCAATGATAATTACTATGTTAATTAAATCTTTGGTTCTTAATAAAAAAAGAGAATTTTGAGTTGACAATTTATTATTTTTACTTTACACTTTCAAGGTTGACTCTCTGATAAATATAACCAGTAGTCATTGCCATTAGTTATAATCAGAACACAAAAATATCTGAAATTCATACTTCATTATTTAGCTAAGATATCGGTATCGGTATCGGTATCGCCGATATTAACTACTATATATCGGTATCGGTATCGTATCGGCAAAACTGTGTATCGTTACATCCCTAATTTAAACTTCTGATTAACTGATAATTAAAGTGGCGCGTTAAATATTTACAATTAAACATAGTACACTTTATCACTAAAGTGGTCTTCGCAATAAATTCCACCATTAGGTCGAATTTAACAGCATTTATAATACCGTTTAACATGGCCATATATTTCTTAGATAAAACTGTCAAAAACATACTCGACGACATTAAGCTACTTATTGCTGTAGCACGAGCAATGTTGTCAACCCGTCTTCTGTTTAGTCTCCCTGGACGGTTTTATTCCACAAATTTGTCATAAAAGTAGCCATTATATATCAAATAAGTCGTAAAGTAGTTTCTTTAATGATAATTATATGACCAATAAGCAACTAACTCAACGGTTATATGGCTCTTATACGATTAAAAAGTCATATAAAAGCTATGTAAGTCGCTATTATACAGCTAGATAGCTATAAAGTGGTCACGACGATGATTATTATGTGACTAATAAGTGGTGGCGGTTACAGTTAAATAACTTTTATATGGCTAAAACACTGAGTAAAATGGGCCCAAATCGCGTTGTATAAACGTAATAATTACGTTTATATGACAAATTTCCGAAGCCAAAAGTCTGAATAAGTTACGTTGCCGCGACGCTTATATGACGAACTTTTGCTAGTTGGGGAATACCTATATAAACTCGAACTAATTGTCAGGGAAAAATAAAGTTAGAGTAGATTAACTTATCGGTCACGATTCGTTACTTTTTATCTGATACCGTTTCTCGAATTCGTGAATGACGGAAGGGTAAACGAACTGCAGCAAAAAATACTGTGACAAACTCTTGCGCGGCTCTATTAGTGCGTAAAACCGACATTTTGGTTGTCCGTTAGCATTGCTTTTGGTTTTTAGGGCTGTATCATATCGACACTTTTTTTCTAGAGGCCGAAATAAATGAGTGGTTCTCGAGTCTCGACCGTTAGTTTTACAAAAAAAAGATTTTCCAGTAAAATGATTTAAAAATTTTTTCACGCTGCTCATTTGCTAAGGCTATTAGGCCTGTTTCATATCGATTTTTTTGAGATATCATAATAAATGAGTGGTTCTTTACTGTTAGTTGTACAATTAAATCCGGTAAAGACTCATTAGACAATTTAGTGCTGCTCATTTTAATAAATTCTACCCCTAGCTTCGTAGCAGACCCACTAGGCTAAACTTGTCGTCACTTTTTTTCTACGAGTACCACTTGGATGCCAAAATAAATACCTAAGTTGGTTCTCGACTGTTAGTTGTACGAAATAGTACATTGTGTATCAAGGGCGGTAAGTAAGGAATTACAAACGAGTGTTTGTTACAAGGCCGAGGCGAAGCCGAGGGCTTTAATAACACGAGTTTGTAATTCCTTTACCGCCCGTGGCACACACAATGTTTTTCATCACACTTGTGAGGAAATCTGATTAAAATAACCTTACTTAACCTAAATAAAATTGTAAAACTGACAGTGACATTAGTGACATTATCCATAGACAATGCGAAGACAGTCACGTTCGGAAACCTAGCGGTAAAGACTTAAAATGGTTTATTTTATTTTTGCAAAACACTGAAATGCACTATTTAAACATTTAATTAATGTTACAGAAATATGTGTTTACATGTATTTGCA
Organism: Eudemis profundana; assembly: GCA_947034925.1. Taxonomy (NCBI): domain Eukaryota; kingdom Metazoa; phylum Arthropoda; class Insecta; order Lepidoptera; family Tortricidae; genus Eudemis; species Eudemis profundana. Next base: position 19,267,574 of record OX344798.1, read on the forward strand.
ATAACAGTTCTCTTTAAATAAATATTTCAGTAATAAAAGTTAAAAAAAGTACCTTGGCTTTTCCTTTGAACATGACAAATAAGAGTAAAACAAAACCAGCGTTTCAAATTTAAAAAGAAAACCATTACGCCCTAGGGCGTAATAGGTCATTTACGGCCCGCAAAACCTACGTGTAATGACACAATTTTCGAGCAAGTGTGATGAAAAATGTATTTTCAGGTTTTAATACTCCGTAGACATTTTCGCGCTGCTCATTTTAACAAATTTGTACTCGACTGGTAGACCTGCCTGCAACTTTTTCTCATTTGCGGAGCCAAAATAAGTCGGATAAAAAGAATCCTATACATTAACTGGTCATAATCCTTTATTAGATAATATGAATTGATGATGGCGTTAGGACAGGCTAGCGCTTGGTACCTTGACGCAAGTTGGTGCATTTTAAAGTGCGGTCCATAGGGAACGTACAGGAACTATAGATGGCAGCACTAAATCGAAAAACGAGACACTATGCGGACAGTAAGGGAAAAATTGTCGCCTGCAGTGTTTCCGGACCGATTCGACCTTCAATCAAACCTTCAAGAAAAGAGCGTACTCCCACCTGAAAGGCCGGCAACGCACCTGTGACTCTTTTGGTGTTGCAGGTGTCTATGGGCGACGGTGCTTGCTTACCATCAGGCGACCCGTCTGCTCGTTTGCCCCCTATTTCATAAAAAAAAAAAAAAAAAACTTATCAGGCCAGAAAAAATATTGGTTATAAATGGCAATGTCAAGTAGGCTACACTAAAGTCACAGTATAATACAGTATTTTTTCTTCCTACAAAAGATACATCGCGCGCTTGAATGTGTGCGCGCCGTGTACGAACGCACTACAAGCAAAGTTTTCAGAATGCGTAAGGATGCTCCAGTATAGATTGCACTCACACAGACCTGCTATCGCGCGGCCGAAGTTGGACTACTTGTTCGTCTTTATACTTTGCTATAAGTTAATCGTCCATCAACATCATCGTTGGCGTTTCCCGGTAATGTAGCCTCAGCAAGATAGATTGCAAGATTCATATCGGGGCGTTTTTCAAAATAAATCCCGGGATAGCAACTTTCTCAAAATACCTATGGACTTTTGAGGTTTTTCCGGCTCAGAACCGTTATGACTTTCGAACCTTAGGTATACGTGAAAAAATGTGTCGTAAATTTATTTTTCCATTACGTTACCATTTTGTACTTATGTTTGTACGAAAGTGGCGTAGTGGAAAAAGATTTATCCATACAAAATTTTACCCGAAACGTTTTACGTACTTATAAGGTTCGAAAGTAATTATGAAAAAAAAAATCTTTTGATCGTATTATGAAAAATTCAACCAAATATTTTTTTTCATTATCCGATGAGAATAAACTTATAAAATATATAGATAAATATACTGGCGGTAGCAAGCAATTTACAGTGAAATTAAATTCGTATTTAGAGTAATTCCAATTTTAAACCTAGTTGAAGATTTTTCGTCTTTATGTAGAGTTACTGTCTTATAGTTAAAAAGATACTGGTATACTTCTCGTATTCCGTTTTTAATAAAAACTAACATTCAAGACATGCAATGTTGATCATCAACATCATTCTGAGAAGATTATGCCTAATGTCAAAAGGAAGGGTTGCCAGTTGAATACCTTTTCCCACAGCCAAATATCAGACTCTATTAAATTAAAATGATTACTTCAGTTTAATGTTTTCCTTTAATCATAAGCTAGCATTCCAATTCATAGCGCTAAATAATATTTTATTTAGTAATTCCTGTTTCATCATAGTCTTTCCCGTACACGAGACAATAGTGTCCCGGCCCTTTGGGAGGCGTGCGCGGAGCCGAAGCCAACACGTAGAGGCCCTTTCGATAATTTAATGAAAGGCAACGTGTACACCCAGCGGATGCTGTCCCTGCCCGTGTTACGGGACGCACGCAGAGACAGCCCCCGCCAGATGCAAGGACTATTGTTGATTGATGGAATCTAAATTTACTGGGTTATGGTGGTGGAATTATAGACTAGATACTGGGCTATCATAGTTATTATTATTATTATTCTGACCCTGTACTGTCCCACTCCCTAATAACTATTATTAAATAACTAGTCGTAGCTAGAGCTAGCAGTGTCAGTTTGATGCATTTCAATATTTTCAATGTTCTTTTATTCGATGGTTCGATTTAACTCAACGGCACCATTTAATCTTCTTGGAGATATTATAATACTCAAAATTTTAATTTGCTCATTCATCGTCGGATTGGTGTATAATTCAAATCTCTTTTTCTGTATCATCGTAATTTACATACGCTAAATAAAAAGCGGTGTCATCACAAAAGATATTTGGAGGCAATATAAACATAATATCAATTTAAATTCCTTGTTAGTGGAGCGAAAGCCGACATCATACCTGAAAGTAGAGGCTTGTGATTGGTCGGCGGGTCGACCAATGGGGGCCGGGGCCCGAACGCCGTCAGGGGCGCTCCGTCGTGCGGAGGCCGGCGGGCGGGCCGAGCAGCGAGCTCTCCGCGCCTCAGTTCCTTTACACACCTCGCTACGAAGTGACGTGACCGCACACTCGTGTTTTTAATATCCTCAAATTTTGACCATCTTTTACGAACTCTTTCTAAACTGTGGTAGTGACAATGCCGCGACCTTCCCGGGAATCGTATGGCGACCAAAAACCACCCTATTCGTACATCTCCTTGACGGCGATGGCGATCTGGAGCTCGCCTGAGCGCATGCTGCCGCTGTCGGAGATCTACCGGTTCATAACGGACCGCTTCCCGTATTACCGGCGCAACACGCAGCGCTGGCAGAACTCGCTGCGGCACAACCTCTCCTTCAACGACTGCTTCGTGAAGGTGCCGCGCCGCCCGGACCGCCCCGGCAAGGGCGCCTACTGGACACTGCATCCTCAAGCCTTCGACATGTTCGAGAACGGCTCGCTGCTGAGGAGGCGCAAGCGGTTCAAGCTGCAAAAAGGAGAGAAGGACAATCTTAATGCGGAGCTCGCTGCGCTGGCTAGTTTTAATCGTGCGTTTTTGGCGCGTCAAGCGGGTGCACCGCCGCCGCCGCCAGCCTTGCCGAGCGCCAGTCTGTATACGCCTCCTTTGTGTCCGCAATTGAGTCCAGAGCCAGCAGAACTCCCTGAGGTTGGAACTGTGACAATGCTCCCTCGACAGAGGCCTCGCAGAGCGTTCACGATAGACGCACTGCTGGAGCCGGAGCCGGCGCAGTCGCCACCGCAGATGGCCATGCCGCGGTTGGAGCTGGCGATGCCGGCGCCGTACATCCTGGCAGCGCAGCGGTACCATGCTGAGCTCCTTCAGGCGGCGGCACACGCCCTCCGTCCCTGCTACCTCCCGCCGCCGCCGCTTCCTGTCGCGTGACACCACACTCACTCGGCCTGCCACATTTCGTGCAATGCTAGATTGTAAGTACTGAACTAATACGAACATTCGTGCAGATTTCAGAGTGCTCATCAAGGAACTATTTGATAAATATAAACCTAATGTTAGGTGGAATATACATATGATGACGTAGCTTCAGTCTACTTAGGTCATGTTAACCAAATATGTTATATTTGGTCGCATTTATTGATATGTGTATTTATAAGTCTGTTATGAACATTAACTAACGCAAGGAGGACCGCGCAATGAGGCCTAAACGTTTTTAAATGCCGCCGGGCGCGGGAATATCCCAGCAAGCGTGCCTAAACGAATAATCCGTTTAAAAATATCATTTCGATATTTTTAGTGATCTCACTTATAGAAAAGTAGGAGTATAATTAGTTAATGTATACATTAGTATTAACAAATGCCTATTTATTGCATCTGTAGGTAGGTAGATTTGGAGACTTTTTGAATGGTCCTGTCATAAATAAAAATATATTTCCCCACTTCAGAAGAAGTGTTCAAATACAACGAAAACGTTTCCATTGATGACAGTCATTTACAACATCAAATATTGTAAATATTTTTCTAGTTAAATTCTTGAAAACGCAATGTTAAATGCCGTAAGAACTGTTATTTATTTTAGTTGGATAAAAAAATAATGTTATTGTTTACCTGTTTATATAGAAAACAGATTAGATAAGTATTATATCTGTAAATATTGTTAAAAATAATGTATAGGAATATTAAATGGAAATTTTCTTATTAGTAAAAAATTTGTTTCATTTTGTGGAGAAATAGGTGTAGAGATCGTGGAATGTGGAAGATTTCAGTTACTCTTCGTGGGGGGCGGACTGAGGGGATAAAAAGTGTTCTGGTAAAAAAGGTTCTAGTTCGGTGGTCCGTTTCACGCGTAACGCGGCGCGACGATCGCGTTTGTCGAGTAATAACGCGCGATATTGGCCCGAGCTGCTGTCGAGTCATCCACCCTCTTGTTAGACAAAGACATACCTTCCTCCTCGGTACCTTCTGGAACCAACGCCTTAATAACCAGGTAATTCTATGAGGAACACAGCCTTGCGTCTTCAAGCATCGTTAACTCTTGACAGTCGAAAAACAAAACAAATTTTAAATAAACTAAGAATTGATATCTCTTAGCAATGTACATTTTATTGAATAAGTACGACTATTTGCTCATTTATCATATAGGTATGGTAAGTATTATTACCTATATGGTAAGTGGTCAATCATATCTAAAACCAGACTTGAACATTTGTAAAAACGGTTTTTTGTTGTTCTACGAGTTGCTCAACAATGCATTTACAGGAGCCTAAATCGATTGTCATAATAAGCCATTTCAATTTACGATGGCTAATAAAGCATGCATGCTCAGAAACTGCTACTGTATTAATGAAATAAACACTCTATTTGTAACCAACTTGTAATTTTCACAATAGTCCTTTGATTGAAAAACATTGCGTATCGAGTTATCAATACAAAATATCACTTTATATACTTGACTAATATATAATATCCATCTAATTGGTGGTTTTTTAGTTCAAGAGATATTCAATCTCTAATTTATGTTACGTTTTTTAAGTGATAAAATCGATATACCTACAAATTTTTATTTGTATTCCGCCTGGTAAAAGTTATATTTCAGTCGCGTTACTTACTGGGGTTATTCTTCAGAAATATGTCTGCGGTCACCTTATTCCTCTGGCCCTTTTTCGCACTAAATGTATGGAGACAGAGGAATAAGTAGAAGACATATTTCTGAAGAATAACCCACTGCCACTTGCAGATCAATGCCGATTAATTACATCGCACTAAATAAGTTTTTATTTTGGGTAGTGCTTTAGGTTTAAATGGCATCAGCCTAAGTTAGGTATAACTTCGTGTATGCAAATACTTTGAAATATTATTATTATTGTAGAGTTAGGTAAACCTAATTTTATTGTAGTTATACCCTGGTGGTAGTGTAGTATAGAGGCAAAACACTAGTATCTATGTAATAAGAATAATAATTATTATTACTCTATTCGATGAAGATAGGTTGCTATCCTAAACTATCACAAAGCACGAACCATGTCCATCGTTTTTAAATCGATTATACCTTAACTATAAAGGTATTGAGTTATGTTTGATGACGAAATAGTTTTATAGAAATCATAAAGCAATTTATTTTATATTGCCTGTGTCAACCATAAAAGCTGCTTTTATAAGATTATGTTTTAGCACTTTCTAAAAGTTTAATATATTTACTTGTGACTTATGAGCCTCACACTTATATAAACTTGAAGCTTATTCAGTTCGGGATATATTGAGATAAAAGTCTTTTGCTTTTTAATTAGATTATTTGATTGACAAGTTATTAACTTGGTTCCCTGTGGGAATTTCCAACCAGACAATTACAATAACAAATAGTATTATAAAGATATTTGTACAGGTGAGTGCTATGAATTCTATTTGAGTTTTACGTCACTCATTAATATGTAATTATGTAGCATACCATAGCTGTGTTATAAGAAATAGAATTGTGGAAAAATACGTCAAGGGTAAAAATAAATTCTTATGCATACAGATTATGACAAACAACGATTTAACCTCGAAAGGTGGGTTTAGACCAAACGAATTCTAACACATTCTAACCCCACTCTACCAAATTCTTTGTGTGTACACAAAGATTCTAACCCCACTCTACCAAATTCTTTGTGTGTACACAAAGAATTTGGTAGAGTGGGGTTAGAATGTGTTAAACCCACCTGAAGAAAAACGTTGGGATACCTATTTAGTAGTACCCGAAATTTCTAGAATTATTTATTTTATTAAATTTTAATGTAATATTACGTCTAGATATGTTGCTATAAATCTTAAAACTGTTTGCTATGCCCTACCACCAGGGCACATATGGGACTGAATGTACTATTATTAAGATCTGCACAACTATCGTTTGCAATAAATTCTATGACTATGACTAAACAACGCTGTTACATCACTACCAGATAAAGTGCAGATGTGTCGTTAGCAAATAGAATGTTGAGTAACATACCGACGGACTGGTAAAGTGTGTGGTATCCGATTCGAAACTGAGAAACAGAAAACATGAACAGAGTAATTTTGGTATAGAATGTATGAGAATGACGATAGTGCTGTGCCACGGGCCATTCGGATATTTTCACAGTATATAAGGTCCTAATTTATTAGTTGCAGATATTTTTACAGCTGATAGTACTCGGTCTCTGGAGTATATTAAAGCATGAAACATTATAGCTTTTACGATGTTTTTTTTGGAGAAAACGGAAAAACAAATTTGCTCTTTTACGTACCACTTAACTGTAACTAGCCACTTCACGTTGATAAATCCCATCCTAATGACATTTGCAGTTTTCCCGCCGAACCGTTACGACATTTACGACAAACAATTGTTGACATGACAGATAGTGTTATTGTGACATGTGATAATGCACATGGTGTTTTTTTTTAGACGAAATCATAATTAATTTTTTTCTTAGGTAAATGAAATCAAAAAAGTTACATGAAAAGATTTCTTAATTTCTATTTAAAGTTAATTATTTTAATGTAAAGCATAATGTGTTAAAATATCTGCAACTAATAAATTAGGACCTTATATACACGTATAGAGCAGTAAAACCAATCCATACAATTATCGGAAACGCACTCACCTCACACTATTACGCGCACCACTGAGAATATCTCGAGGTTTCGGGGTTGCACGGAGTCCATTCGTTTTCGTGTATATGGTGCCCTACTGCCCTACGAGATATGGCAAACGTGTACGAGAAATGGACGCAAAAGGCATAGTTAAGATGCTGCTTAAGTAATATATTTACTGTCGGGTTGTATGCGAGTTCGAATTGAGTGCTGCATCAGGGACATGTGTGAGTTTTGAGATTTCACAGCATTGACTTGTGGAATAATGGTATTCGTGGTGTAACCGCTATTTTTATAATTAATGAATACGGATAAAGGCACACTTCTAGACATGCAAATACGTTTACAAACAAATGTGCAAACAAGTGGAGTTATTATAAGTAAGAAAACAATTATTGTTGCAGTATTGCTTTGTTTTAATACGAGTATGTAGAAGAAATATCTATATCAAGATATCATAATTCATATAAAATGTGAACAATTGCAATAAATAAACATCTGTCGAAGAATATTCCTTTATGTCACGCTACTTATTTATACTTTTTATTTTCTACAGCATACCTACATATGACGTCAATGTGGTAAACCTACTTTGTCGTAAAGGGCCTGTGCCTGTCCTACCACAGGCGAGGGAGCAATCATCGATAAACTACAAATTTTATATTTTTGTTGCGTTACACACTCGCACTCACACGCTTTGTAGATACTCATACTAACTGGTCTATGTTTGCACCCCGTTCATATGAGATGTTTTCGACCGGAGGTGCGAAATTAGCTTAATTGTGTTTGACAATGGTATGAACCATTGGCAAACTCCACAGGCGATCTTGCTTTACAAAATTTGGTGTAAGGAAACAGTTGCTCAGTGCGTTTCTTCTACACATATATATTTCGTTGTCAATTGACGTATTATTTAGCCTCATTTAACTAATAATCACAGCAGTGTCGCTCAATAGTGTCAGCACTGAATAAATACCTCAGACACCTGCATCACTGATAATTATTAACGTAACACAAGGACAGAATCGCTATTAGGTCGAGTTTTATTTACACTGTCACTCACTCACTTGCTTGTCGCGAAACTTGAGTCTTGTTGACCGCTAATTGGCATTTCCCCAGAAATATGTCTGCGGTCACCTCATTCATCTGGCCCTTTTTCATACTAAATGTATGGAGACAGATGAATGAGTCGCAGACATATTTCTGGAGAAATGCCTTAATTGGCTTGGTGACAATTTGTGATCATTTTAATGCGCGAGGTTTAACAGGTGCCTGAATGCATAAAGCAAACTGTATTATTCTACTTTGTTATTTACCTCTGTATGTAAACCTCTTAAATTCTCGTCTCATTCATAACTTTAATGATATAGTGCTCTAGGTTGGTACTCTTCCTGAAAATCTTACTAGTAGGTGGCTATCAGTGACGTGGCGTCAAATATATTCTTAGTAAAGCCGGAGCAGATTTGGATTGCTTCTTCTTCAGGAGTAATAGATACTCCGGTCATATGCTGTAAAATAGGCAAGCCGGTGGGAATCGGGTTCTATGGACGCCACGCCATTGGTGGCTATCTAAATTCATAGTCTTTAGAGCGTACCAAACAGTTTTAAATAATTATATTAAGAAATAATTATCTTAATATATTTATAATTTCAATACAAGGTACAAGAAGATTATCCCAACGGCGCCCTGTCATTAAGTGCCCCGCGTGTTGTTGGTTCACTACAAACAGTCACACAAAAGCTTTTTTTTATCAAACAAATCAGCTCTTACGCACTTAATAAATATTTGTAGAGGCAGCTGTTTGAAAAGGCTATTACACGGCCAGGCTACAACAAAATTGGCCCCTTGGCACTTCTGGTGCTGTTTTTGCCTACACCTTGGCATAGATCGACGGAGCCTATAATTTTAAAATTAATATCTAACACATTGTGTCTATCCGTTCGTCCCTCGATTTGCTGTTTTTATGTCTTTTCCGACACCATAACTACTAATTATTATACAGCGATATCGTTAATAGTACTAGAGAAAATTCAACTTTATTCCGTTTCGATCATTCTGATTATCGCTCTTTAGCGATTTAATGGAAAAATCTGTAACTACAAATGGCTGTTTCTTGGATGTTTCATCTGTTTGATTTCCTATTTATTTTTATGCCACACCTGGCCATAAAGTGGCTTTTTCCGCACGCTACGCGTACAGAAAAAACCGCTTTCTGGCCAAGTGTAGACATAAAATTATGTACACAACACGGGAGGTAATAAAAAAGCCCTCGATCGCATATTTAGTCTGCGATCTTTCTTAATCTTCAAATATTTTATTACGTTAAATAATACAAATTAATAAACAGAGTATGGTAAAATATCGATGGCAAAAAGCGAGAACGTAGTAACCGCCAAAATGCAAACTTTACACCAGAGCCAAAAAACTTTTCGAATTCAAGAAAAAAAATCATAACTCTTTCATTTATGAACGAAAATGCTTGATATTTGGATCTAATTCATAACTTATGGTTTTCTTTCAACTGGCATATTTAATATTTAACAAAACAGACTGGTTTACGACTTAGTGGCGGTTACGACAATTGAACTCTTTTTTTCGTTACGCGAAAACGCTGCAAACGCCAGAAGTAAGTGTACTAAAATGGTGAAACGGGTATTATTTCCATAAAGCATAAATGCTGTAACCAGATGCATATTTATTTTAAGATTCAATAATTTTGACGTAAATGTCATTACGTTCTTTATAGGACTAACTGAAATGTGGTAAGTGTCCACCGGCAAAAAGAAACTGTGAAATTAAAACGACTTAAGGATCAATCAACTTTTATCAACATACTTTTTTAAAATGTTTCCAAATTTTAAATGCAGGTTTCTTACAAATTAAAAGATCAGAAGCAACAATTACCGTCTTAACATAATCAAATACTATCTAGTCTCAATTTCTCTGTATAAAAACATTACGTTTCTCTCTGTATAAGCACAAAGCAAGTTCACATTCAAGCGCATGTTGCGCAAGCATCTCTTCAATGCTGTCCAAAACTAATTATCGACATGAGGTTTTCACAAGGTACGTAAAGTAGTATATGTAAGTATATTATATAATATTGTATTTGTGTAAGTATATACTGTATGTATGTATATTGTAGGTATATTTGTAAATTTATCTTAAGTTTTCCAATTGACGTTAAAGGCCCTGCACCAAAACAATGTTTCTGTTTAGCCCATTGGTTAACTGGTAGAGAATGCCTTAAGGCATTAAGTCCGCCAATTGTACTATTTATATTGTGCAATAAAGATTAAATAAATAAATAAATAATTACGAAAATTACTTAAAACCTCCGTTGCTTATTACATTTCAAAAGGCTAATAAAATCTCTCATATAAAATCACAACCTTGTACTTATCGTGCTAAAAACAAACATAAATATTCTTAGGGTTAATCAGACTATAATATTGTTATCCGCTAAAACTAAATATTATAGGTAATGAGGTTTAATATTCCCGTGAAAACTTTAAAACTCTCTACATTTTATCTTCAGTTTTGGCATTAAATTGTCTTTTAAGTAACTTTTATCGATATAAAACTCACTACCTATTAAACCCACTAACTATAAATGATGTTTTGTATGTAAGTATTACTTATTATATAAGTTTTCAACATAATTCTTAAACAATTGTTTGAACACAACTATCACCTCAATTATAAAAATATTTCACTTCACGGACACACAGAGTACACAGACTACGCACACCCACTCGCTCCGGCGATCGCCAATAGACTAAATCACAGGTCGTATTCACGAGCCACATCGCCGCGAGCGCACATTTTTATTGCTGTATCTTCAAGCACTACCCACTTCACGTTGTGTTTCAAATGTCGTTACTGTAGCTTGCTGTTAATTCATTTTCGAATGAAATGTAGTAAGCGTCAATCATAGATAATTTATTTTAGGATAATTGCAGTAAGCTTGGTTCGTAATTTTTTCACTACATGCATAAATGCTGTAACCGCCACGGAACAAAATTTCAGCAACGCTGTAACCGGCACACCCTTTGATTTATGAAAAAACAAAATTAGCGTAAATGTACTCGTTTAGAAAATTGCTACTATTTGGATGTTTACAGCAATTAGATGTGGGCATCGTCAAAAAAATACATTCGTTTTGCAACGTAGTCCAGTTTTTTCTAAGCGTCGTAGAGCCATGGGAACCAGACCAGTCGACGCAGAAAAATTCGCTGATTCCGAATATGCAAAAAAATTTTTTTTGACCAAGTGGCGGTTACTACGTTCTCGCTTTTTGCCATCGATATAGTAAAAAGAGGAGAAATCTAGTGCTCCAGGATGGGTATTCCGCAGCCATCTTCGCATCCAAATCTTCCTATCTTTCTTCTCGTTCCCCTGATTCTAATAGAGACCGCTCTGATGATTGATATTTGTATTTTGACTTTGATCCAGTTTATTATTTGCGAGTGTGGCTTGGACCATTTTGTTTGTTTGTTTGTTTTACCACCATAGTTGTGTTATGTACATATTAAAGACGCCCTAAACTACGTGTTCGTACTTTTTGTTTAAACCCATGCTTTTAAGGCAAATGTAGAGACACTGGTATAATAAATACAGTCACACTAATATTACTTGGCTATTAGTGGTTTTACTTCTCGACTTATAGTACAAAGAAAATATACCTTACTCGTACTCGTACGTGACTTTAGCTTCCTGATTAATCTTCAGCGGAATATACATTACATTTTACATTTATATAATTACAATAAAAACATTATTTACAACTTACTATAGTAGATTGTGTCACAAGGGAGCAAAATGATATATTTACGGCGAGGGCGTACATTGAATCCTGAACGAAGCGACGGATTCTACAATTGAATCCCGAGCGTAGCGAGGGATTCTAAAGTAGAATCCGGAGCGTAGTGAGGGATTCAAGTGTTAACGCCCGTGGTGAAAATAATTTTGCTACCTTGTGACACATACTGCTTTTCACACCGACTATGAGGAAAATTTAAATACAAACGCTACCTACCAAAATAACGAAAACGAAATATATAGTTAGTCAAAGAGCATCACACATTTTTAATAAAATGAAATGTGAAATTGTTAAATTTACAGTTCCTTATTATTTTATAAAACGTTTATTACTTTTTACGGACGGGACGAATTTACCACTTCCATATTATATTTATGGCCCTCGCCTGCGGCTCGGACCCCAAACACCTGTGGTCTGGGCCATTCCTTATTATCGACTTTATGTAGAGTCGATATGTAGAGTCGATATGTAGAGTCAATGTAGAGTCGATATGGAGAGTCGATATGTAGAGTCGATATGTAGAGTTGATATGTAGAGCAATAATGTAGAGTCGATAATGTAGAGTCGATATGGAGAGTCGATATGTCGAGTCGATATGTAGAGTGGATATGTAGAGTCGATATGTAGAATCGATATGTAGAGTCGATATGTAGAGTCAATAATGTAGAGTCGGTAATGTAGAGTCGATATGGAGAGTCGATATGTAGAGTCGATATGTAGAGTTGATATTTAGAGTCGATATGTAGAGTCAATAATGTAGAGTCGATATGTAGAGTCGATATGTAGAGTTGATATGTAGAGTCGATATGTAGAATCGATATGTAGAGTCAATAATGTAGAGTCGATATGTAGAGTTGATATGTAGAGTCAATATGTAGAGTCTATAATGTATGGTATGGCAATGGCATATTCTAAGCAGGTTCAAACTAAAAATACCCTGTAGGTAGTCCTTGAACAGAAAAGTATCACTTTGATCCCTCTTATGAGGGATCAAAATACTTTTTTCTGAATAGGAGGTGTGAAAACTAAATTAACGTAACTATTGGGACCTAAACTATATGTGTAAGTATCTTAAATTAAATATTATAAGCCTTTGCATTATTTAGGGTGCCAATATCCCACCATATTCGCGAAATATGTTTTCAAGGAAAAAGAAGGATGGAACGCAGACTTTAGGCGGTATTTAAAATTATCAGAGGGTGTCAAAAAGCAAAGGGTTCGGTTACGTGTGACGTTAGCTTGAGTGTGTGAATGTAGTAAAATTTCAATTACAGTTCTCCCAGCTTGAGCGCTAACGCAATCACGGATTAATCGCTTAACTGTGGTTTACATTAGCTCAACACTTGCGGGCTTACCTTTGAGCTCCCAAGTATCATCCTAGTAAACTGGCTTTTCTTTAATGGTGCTCCCACACAGCAGACGTATCGTAATTAAACGAAAACACTAAAACTTGCATAGGTCATATTGAAAAATGATATAAAATAGGCGTCAGAGAACCACGGTGACCGAAATAGGTCTGAAAGTTAGTAGGTTGAAGTGGCAATGGGCAGGCAACATATGTCGCAGAACCGATAACCGCTGGAGTAAGCGTGTTCTGGAGTGGAGACCGCGTCTTATCAAACGTAGCGTGGGACTCCCTCTGGCCTGATGGCGGGACGACTTGCATAAGGGGTAAGATGCATAAAGCACTAGACCAGGCTCTGTGGTGTATCTTGGGAGAGGCCTATGTCCAGCAACGTATGTATGTTGAAACGGGCTGATGATGATAAAATATTTTATTACTACTTGTGTGAAGCACCTTAACATATCCACTATAAACTGATTGGGATAAGCCATCTAACCTCTGGGGGCAGTTATCCACACCAGTGACAAATTTAATTCCATTGAACCATATTGCCATCTTCCATGTAATAGTCATATTTCTTGACCGGGATTTTGAATAGAAAACTGAGCTCGTATTATAGTAAAGATCTATATTGAGATCTAGTTTGGAGATTTTTAATGTTTAAAAATGATGATGATGTAGGTAACTTCCTGGAAACCCATTTTACAAGAGATATTGTTGGTTAGCTACAAGAACTCCTTTACAGAAATAAGTTCACATTTATTCATATTCGTTTATTTTTATATTGTTTTTGGTTGATCCTATGGGCAATACTTACATACTACTTATTGTTGATGGAATACATCTCTAACGTACTATTCTAATTAGCGAACCGCTATTGTCAAACAAGTCTTGATAGGAAAGAGCACGGAAATCAAGTCGTGTCGGTGCTTTGTCGGGGCGGTCGTTTGTCGAGTCGACGGTGGTCGGTCGTCGGTGAATGGGCGACGCGACCTCTCGGCGTCCCGCGGTGTGGTTCCGGCGATTGTGTCGTGGGGCCCGCCCCCTGCGGCACTTGACTTACACAACTATAATGGATAACTTGAGAGTAAGCTTAATAGAATTTGAAGGCTGCTTAGATTTTCTCCAGGAAAAGTGGCTTGTACCGTTTTGATAGCATAATGTAAGGAAAGTGGATATTTTAGACTAAAGATAACTGCGTTCCGTTTCGCTTCTGATGTTGTTACCTATTTATACCTAATCGTAGGGTAGGTTGAGTACTTATATCCTTAGATTAGCTTATAACCTGAGTTCACTTACCTACGTGACAACTTTCATAGCAACAGTAGATCAAATGTTGATCTTACGAATACTATAATGTTATTCTGGAACGATTCGACGTAAATACAGTACAGTCGGCCTATGTTAAGTACCTATACTTATACATTTCTGTTATCAACATCATCTTTGCCTTATTTTTAATCAGTTTGCTTAACAAATAAAGCAAAGTTGAAATATTTTCGTGCGTTAACCATTTTAGCCGGACCACTGTAGAATCTTTTCGCAATAAAATTTATTTATTTTGATGTGAGAAACGCTTTGTTGATTGCCTTAGAACATTAAGGGCCTTATCACACTAGCGATTTGCGGGCGAGTTAGAAGCGAAGTCCCATACAAATATCGCTCGCGCCCGCGACTGGTTTTGTATGGAAAGTCGCCCGCAGCCCGCCCGCAAATCGCAAGTGTGATAAGGCCCTTAATGTTCAAAGTTTTATCTACCATAACGTAGGATTCTATTTGGTTGACTGTACATATCATCGATTGTAGGTTAAATTGGCGTAAAGGACATTGATTTGCCCGTCTCTTACGCCAATTGATCAACGTATCACCTCCGTCTTCGTACTCCTACGCGATTGGAAAACACTGTTAGCTCATAACCGGTACTTTACCATAAAACAATGGAGCAGAGATGACATGCTTGATCAAGCGTTATTCCTTCTTAAACACTTCCGTCAATAGACTGTTGTAAGTACTTAATAAAGACCTTTTGTTTAATATTTTATGGTATGTTTATGACGAATTAAACTTTTATTGCTATCTTTGACAATGTTATTCAGGAAAACGTGTGAAGGTAATGAATAGGTAATAATTAATATAAATAATTCTGTGTATCTTAAACTAAAAGTGATAATACCTATACCCATTGCATCTTCGTTTTGCTAAGTAGCGATCACAAGAACTGTATTATTATACAAAAAATCCGGAAGAGAGTAAATGCTAGGACAAATCTATAAACGATCGAAATCGACAAAATTAATAATTAATTTATTAATAGGTAGTTTTCAGTGAAATGCACACTTATTTAAGTTGATACTTTGCAATTAGGTAGGTCGGGTAGGATTGCCGCCTTTAGTTGGATAGGTACATTAGAATTATGTAATAAGGAAGTATGAATAATAATACCTACTATACACTGGACAAAATAAGCTATAAAAATATTTTAATAATTTATCGGTAAATATTTTTATTTTTTTATTTTATTTTATTTATCGACCCTACGAATATATTAAATATTATATTTTTTAATAGACAAGCGTATATTCGTACGCAAAAAATATGTATATGATGACCTATAAATCTGAGATTCTGTATCTAATCTAGTTACAAAGACATGGATACTTTTGTCCATGCCTTATCGCGTGTAGGCTTACATAAATTAATACAATTTATTCAATTTTATACTGAACTAATCTAATTACTAATCTAAAGATGAATCTAACAATAAGGCTAGGAAGTGAATAATCTCTATCTTCAAAAACATTTTCTCAAAATTATTTCATGAAGCTAAAACTTATTCCATAAATAACCATAATGTTTTGCAAGTTTTGTTGAAGGCAAATAAATACATGTTTGCAGCATGCATAGAGCTCAATTCCTGTTGTAAAAATGATGGCACATACGTGAAATATGCGCAGCAGTTGTCATTAGGTCACGTAAAGCTGCCGCCGGGATGATGGTGTAAAATGACTGTTCTCGCTTTGAAGTGGCCGCCGGTACCGTTTTGTATGAGCCACTTTTTGTTGCGTGCGTTTAGGACGCAACCTCTTTTTTGTCGATGTTTGTAATACCGAGTGTGTGGGACTTGACACGTAGGGAACCATTGTTAATTCATTTTTGTTTGTTATTGTTGCATTCCGAACTCGTAATGATTGTGGAGTGATTCCGTTTGTGATTGGTTGAACAAAAAGTGATTCATTGTTTAAGTGTTTTCGTAATTTTGGCAATTGTTACATATTATGAATTCAATGTGCGTCTGACCTCAATGGCTCGTGATTGATCAGTTCCTTAAAATGGCTATAAATGTTGTAGTTGTTAGGAAGTGTAGGCATCAATCATACAAATTAACCGCAATTTGCTAACCAAAATAAGATATCGTTTTAACCAGGTTTCACTTAGTCATAGTATGAGGCTGATTATGCAACTAATACCTACTAGTGTTGCAATATACATATAGTGATTTATTATATGTATATGTCACCGTCAACTAGCTTAATTAGCCATTTAGTTAAATGCCTAGCCTTTTCATTTAAATTTTAGGTTAAGTTTGTTAGTTAGCTTGTGTCCCTCAGAGCAGAAATAGAAGGTCCGCGTAGCGGGGCTTCGTCGACCTGCTGGCGGGTCATAAATTAGTGAAAATGGTAGGCATTTAACCAAATGGCTGATTAAACCAGTTGGCTGCGACATATATACATCATTTGTATACTTACGTTGAAACACATAGCTTAAATACATATTTCAATTAATCATTAAAACATAAGTACAGAATTATTTAGAAGTCGAGTCGCGAAAAATCGGCCCGCATAAACCTATGTATTTTAATGTGAATGTAAATAATACTACAATTTTAGTTGTTGGGTTAACAGCATACTAATTGGCAGCATACGTCAGGCAGATGGGCCCTGGTAATGGACGAGCATCGAGTCAGAACATCAATATTCAGAAAGACTCATTGAGCAACAGGTTTTTCTGGTCGCTTTAAATAGCAAATAAACGAGCTCCTAGATAGTTGGGCGCGGAGATCGCACCCTGTCTTTATTTACACATTACCTACCGTGTGCGCGGACACCGGCGCCTGCGACTATTTGCTCAGACTCAAATTAACTCGCAAGTGTCGGATGTCGGATCGAAGGGTTGCGACAAAAAACATAACACGCCGCCCGTTAAAACACTTCCATTAAAATCTACTTTGAACTTATTAACGTTTTTGTTGCTCATGCTCACGAGAGAGTAATTTTTGAAGTTATCAGCCCGGTAGCGGCATTATAAATTAAAATAAGTGCAAATCCTTACGACGGAAATGATGCAAGCTTTACGTCATGTCAAACCGCATAACGTTGCGGCCGGGAGGCTTTTACTTTCAATTTGAGCAATATTCATCTATTAAAATGATATATTAAAATATTTTTACGATTTAAAAATCCCGTTCTAAAGAAATAAAGGAATAAACAACATTAGCGACTTCTTTATTGTGTACTGGAACTGATTTTGCGTCATTACGGCCGCAAGATTGATTCCCGGACAAAGGCTGTCAAGCTCGAAGGATGAATGCAAACGCGCCCGCATTGTTGTTATAACAAAATGAAGTCGTAATGAGAAGCGATCGCATTGTGAATAAAATGTCGCGTGATTGAATTAAATTTGCTCTAATATTATGGCTGTAAAGTTTGACGAGCGTGGCTGACGAGTGACGGGTGTCGCAGTGGGTGACGGCTGTCGCGGCGCGGAGGTCGCTCGCGACTCGCCTGGCGCCTGTGTTGCCGGCACTTATCCATGGCTAAGAACAGCTATCAAAGATATATAGATATTTGATTTGTTTGATGCACGTGTTGCGTCCTTTGATTTATTTGAAGCACTGTTCTTATGGAGTTGGTTTATAAAGGTTTGTCATTGATTCGCCGATAAACATTTCATCTTATCAATTTTATTGACATACCATTTCATAGAAACCATTTTTATCTGAAGTTTTCATTGAGATTGACTAAAATAGACCTAACCTAATGGTTTCTATATTATATTAAGACCTTTTCAAAAAGCATCATCTATTTTAAGGTTTCAGTGAAAAATGTTTCCGACGAAAAATTCGTCGAAGTGAAATTGAAAAATTCAGTAAAAAGTTTATTGAGAATGATATATGGAAATATGTATTTCCAATCTAACGTAGATAGAATTTTCATGGCCATTTTAAACCCGTTGCCAACCCTCAGCACTGAGCTGGAAAGCAATTATTCCAGTAATTTGACCCGTTGTCTTAACTCTACACCAAACCGTTACAATTCGAATATTGCTGCTAAGCGGAGGGTAAGGGCTCTTACACATAAACACGTTACGACGTCGCAACGTGAAACGTTGCCGTGTCGTAGCACGTTGCGCCATCGTGTCGTGGAAATTTACGACGAGCAACGTGCTACGACACGGCAACGTTTCGCGTTGCGACGTCGAGACGTGTTTATGTGTAAGAGCCCTAAGGTGGTGGTGGTGGGGCGCACCACGTAATATTATATGACTAGCACAGAAGGCAGCTGTCAAGGAACTTTCATAAAAGCCAACTTTTGCGTAGGTTATCACGGCCCTCGGTTTATTTCTGTGGCTCTAGTGAAAAGGGGTATACAAGTCGCATTTAACCTAGGAGCAAAAGGGCTTTAGTCATACAATAGAGTTGTGACCTTTTGGGTCCTGGTATAAATGTGACTTGTACCCCTTTTCACTAGACCCACAGATTTTAAGACGAGACTATGATGATCAAGCCGACACAAATAATGATTATATTTAGGCATAGGCGTAAGAGATTTCCTTGGGCAAGCCGGGTGCAGATTTGGCGTATATTTTCCTTAAGAGCTCTAGGATAAGGTGCTCATTTGAGCATTTGCCTGATATTAGGCAAGCCAGTAGGAATCGAGTTCTTTGGACGCCACACCACTGACAGGTACTTAAAACACTTTGAAGACAAAAACAAGACAAACCAATTAACTATAAAAACAAATAACATAACTTGCGAATAGAGGGGAATGTTTTTACTTCTTTGGTTAGAAAAAACAGCAAATTTAATAAAAGTATGTAAACACGTTGCGTGAAAACAGGTTAATAACAACTAAAAGTGAAAAAAACAGCGGTTCAAATAATTAATTAAAGAAATGAATTAAACTGTTTCGTTAGACTTTTACAATTAAGTAAAACAGTGTTTGATATAAACGCATAAGTAATTAACTGGGTAATGTCTTACGACAGTCAACATAATTAATTACGAGAAATGAACTTAACTAATGCTTTCAATTATCATTTTGGTTGTAAAAAAGTGGATTAGATTTGATTAGATTTTAGTAGTTGTAAGGGATTAATGAAGGCGATTAATTGACGTTAAGACAGTGTTAATGTTCACAAGATGCTTAATGTACGATTCTCATCTCACTAACCGGACCGGGCTGGAGCGCATCACAGCTCCGTGCTAATTTGTATGGAATGACGGCCGACCGTGGCTAACCGGCTGCCCTACCGTGTGCAATTATGAACTTTTATTATTGTATTGACACTTCAATTTCCTTCAGCAAATTTTAAAATGCGCTCTGGACGGTGACTAGTCGAGTTGGGTCGATTGTGAAATACGGTTACTGTATGTGCATTCTGTGTGGTTAAATTTCTTATGAATCGTACTAAAAGGTTCAAATTAGGTTCTTGATCCCAAATAATCAGATTCCAAATTGGAGCCAAAATGTATAAAAAAAATTAACATTTAAAGTAAATAATTTTCAATTAAATATAGCCTTGTCAGGATGTGGGAAGTGGCAACCCTAGTGCATTGTGTTCATATGAGAACCTCTTATTATATATAAAATTGGTTTCATTAGGTAAAAGGATAAGGGAAGGTCAATGTTAGACCGTATCTTAGACTATATAGGCAACAACAATAAAAAAGACTTGTACAGATAAATACCTACAAACTTAACTAGATAGTAGAAAACATAACATTCGTACTCATCACATAAATATTTTCCCTTACTAGGTTAAAACAATAACAAATTTTCTACTTAAATTGAACACGATTAAATACGTGTTCCGATTGTGATAAACATCGCCCTTTTAGCTCTTTCAGGTGCTACTGAGCGCTTAGCGTGAAATGAAACGTTCCCAGCTAAAAGGTACATTATTGGTTATGAATAAGGACCTGTTGACAGTTTACTGGTATAACGATACAAGGTATACCAGGCTATCAGGCAAGGTATAGGCTAATCTTGAAGTGATAAGGAACCATACCTACTGCCTGGTTTGCTCTTTTACGAAAAGTATATTTATTTACTTTACTTTTATTTTATTTTACTTGTTTTCGGCAGTTTGATGGTCCCGTTATCCAAAAGCTAGTTAGTTCCACCTGGCATCACCGCAAATATGTTGCCCTAACAAATCAAAAACCTACACAGCACAACTGACAGCATAGTTCTGCGCTTTGAATAAACGGGTCGGTGGTTCTATGATCGTGGCTGGAGAATTATTTAGAGATGATTAATCACACTGCGCGCGAGGAGCGATCATTGCACCTAATTTTCTGTCTTTAGCCCAGCGTTTATGCCGCGGCGAACAGCTCTGGGGGACAGGGCGTCATATCACAGCGGATATATCGTAAACAGTACCGACGCTTCGTATCACAAATCGAAACTGGATGGGTTTATGCCAAAATGCCGGCAGATTTTAATCGCATATTACGAAGTATTTGCTACTTAGCGTGGACTTTGAAATTTCATAGACAAGAAAAAGTTATTTTGAAATTTCGTTAAAATCTGCAGGCATGCAACAAAAATGTACCCACGAAAATGAAACGGTTTACTTAAGCGCTCGTATATGTATGAACTGTTTTACAATTTCACTTAATCTTTCTTTGTAGTTTTAAGAAAGTTTTATATAGCTCTAGATAATGTTCCCGACATTTGACTGTTCTGCAACTGCACATTGTTGGTAGCCGGTTAAACAAGCGCAACTTTTACGAGATGATTCGTATCTCTAAGTATTTCAAATGCGAATGCATATCCGCTGCGTAAATAAGAGAGTGATACAAGCTAGGCAATCACACTAATGCTGCACTATCCACTAGCGTAGGTTTCAACGATGCAATCCTTGTACTAATTATACGTTCCTGTTTTACAAAATTTGAGTGGGGGCAGCACGATTTGAGATTTTTAACCTGGGTATACTCAGGTCCTATACGACTTCGCAGCTACGTGTAATCATGGAACGTAAAGGACGTCCGTGCCGTACGCGCAGCTTTGTCGATGCTTTTATGAGGTGAACGCACTGTTTACGATAGGTCTACTGTGTTCATATTCCATGCGTTATCGTCGGCGATGAAAAAACGCGAGATGCAGAGAAACATGTGTAGTTAACGGTGAGACTTTGCCTTGTTTGTTATTAACAACAATAAGCCGACCCCGAGCGGATGGGAGGACGAAAGTACAGAGTTTTGTAGAGCTTTTATTTGACAGAAACACTCCGATTCCATGAGCAGGTATTCCACTAGTTTTTCCAATTATGGAGATACAAACTCCTTATTCGCATTAATAAAATCAATTTATAAGTTTTATTACAATAACATTTATTGTCCTTTGTTCCTTAAAAATAGAATCGTACAAGTTATATTGGAACTATAAATTAGGTACATATAATAAGTACATGGGTAGTATATTAAATTAAGTCTATTATGCAGTTATTAGCATTTAAGAAGTAAATTTATTTTAGGTGAGGTGTTGATAAGAACCTACTTATCGCTGTATTGCTAACGCCTTGTAACTACTTTGTTGAATTATGTTGGTATGTCCAAGCTATTTTACTAAGAAAGACCGCCAATTATAAATTATACTTAGTTATTATTATCTAAGTGCCTTCACATATTTAACTATAACGCAAACATAAATACTAAGTAGGGTGCCTTAGGTTATCAATTTGCTATAGCTGGGATTGTAACAAGGGCAGTAATTATCTCATATTGTAAGTGCAACCCGTGGTTATTACGGGCAGGCTCGTTACTTTCCATGCGCCGTGCACCGCGCCGTGTTGCGGAGTGATTAGCCGCGCACAGCCCTGTAATCACGCCTCTGTTGCCCGTGCGTCTGCGCCGGTCCCCCCCCGCGCCCCACCCGCGCCTCCAGGCGAATATCTCCAGAGCAAACAGAAAAAAACCCAAATACAACGCAGCGTACACTGTTAACGACCCGACCTGTTTTCGATGCCGTGTGGGAAGATTTAGCGAATTTGAATTTCGATTGCCAGCCGGGTCCAGTGGTCCATCCATCACGAGAATTGATGGATTCGGGGCCAAAAAGACGCGAAAAAGTTAGCGAGATGAAAGCGAACCATTTTGCGAGCGGTATTAGTAAGCGAAGCTATTATGTGTTGCCGGTTCGGCGTAATGTTATTTTTCATAAATAACAAGAAGAAACAAAAAATGCCAAGGTTTTAGGTAAAGTGTGAAATGAAAATCATTAAAATATTTTTAACATTAAATCTGTCCGTTTTATTTTAATGATCATTATACCGACACACGCATGCGCCTACTTGTTTTACATTTACATGTAAAGTTGAAACATAAAGCAATTAATACGACGAATGAATTAGGTTGGAATTAAAGGTTATAACGATAGCAAATGTCTTGTGGTTTTTGCGGCGTAGCGTAGACATGGCGTAGCAGCTGCGTAGCGGCGTTGGACTTCGTAGACCTACGACTACAAAAGTCGAGTCTAATAATAATTTCAATTGCGTTTCTTTTAAAGTTTATTTTTTACATCAAATTCAATTAACTGTGTTCATATAGTTAGTAGCATTATTTTTCATGACTTCACCCATCTTGCTACTCCCTTCTCCCTTCTTTCCCTAGGAGCACTTGTGATACCTACTTTTAAATATAATAATGTGATAATGAAAACTGCCCATAAGTAGCTTGGATCATAAAGACTTAAGAACGAAACATTAGCAGGTACAGTCAGTTTTACATGTTTTAGGTATTCATTGCACATAGAAACTGACTAATTATATAAGTATGTAAACACTTTAGATATTGTACCTAAAATCAAACAGAGACAATATCAAAATCAAGGCGAACTTATACCTGTAAGGGTTCTCTTACAGTTAACCTTTGAGCAAATGAGAAACAATAATATAAGTAGGTAATTAATATCGAAGAAGATAAGCAAACTAAGAAATTGATCAATACTCAGACAAAAAAGAAATGATGGTTGGCTTAATAAATAGTATTGATTGCTCAGGTGAATTTATAGAATGTTTGGTGCTCCAGTATTTACCTTGGTCGCTATCTGCGGGGTATAAATCAGTCGGAGCCCGCGCGTCTGCCGTGGAATCATTTTCGCCGCCGCGGGCCAGACTACGCAACCCAAAATATGTACGACGACCCCGACACGTTCTGACTGACCCGGACGACGCGATCACGGCGACCATTAAACAATGGAACGAAGTGACCGCGCCGTCCGACTTCGACGAATCTTTACTACTAGACGACACGACCCTCACACAGAGGTGCTCGCGGCGACGGGGCCGACCACCCAGACCTGACACTACCAATCGAGATTAGTACCACACTATACATTCATATTACACCACTTTGCTATACAGTTAGGCTAAAATCATACAATTACACTTACATATAATTCTTATTAGGTAAATTTTTTAAACACAAGTAGTATCAACGCGCGGCGAGGGATTAGCCCCCCGCGCGTCATTAGGATCACTCCTGTTAGGGGGCCCATAAAGCCGGAGCCCTACAGGCTATCATGTTATAAAAAAAAAAAAAAAAAAAAAGCGTCTGCCGCGCCCGCCCGGCTGTCTGCGCGTGACCCACTATTTGTTACTCGTACCAGTCGTACTTAGTACAAAGACTTGCGTCGGCCGGTTTTTCATACTATCGAAAAGCGGTAATGGCATTTTGATGACATCATTATATTGCTTGATCATTGTTTTTTAGTAAAACAAGATGAGAAGTCCCAAAAATATGTACCTAGTTCGCTATCTTTCGGCGTCAGCAATGCATCGCCAGCGCCATTGCAATTTTTTTTGTAATCTTTTTGAAGAGATTGGTCGTTGAACGATCATTACATCTACTAGCATTATTCGAGACTAAAGTTTTAATTATTAAAAAAAATTTTTTTTAATAATTATAAATTTCGAACATTAAGACTTAACGAAAGCTTAAGTGTGAAATTCTGGAAATTTGACTTAAACAAAACTAACACAATCCTGGGTGCAATAAAAAATAACTGTTTCCCGTGATCAGGCATATTGGCAAATGGTTGCACTTTATTAATGTGCAGCAAAGTGGTAACTTTTTTTCTGAAAACGTCACACAGTTATATTCTATTAAAATTTGACATTTCACACGAGCAGTTTAAAGTTATAATCAAAAGCATTTTTTTTTAAGGTTACTCTACGATCAAGAGATTCATCAGAACTTCAAAAGTTTATTGTAGTTCTTGAGGCTTGCAGCAGATGACGACCAGTGATGTCCTTTCACTTTCATAATCGTTTGTCCAGATGCAGTTTAATTTAATTGCCAGCGTGTACCACCCACCTGATTTACGACGATATCTCGCATCTGCCAGAATTTCACGCTTACCTTTCCCAATTTTCCGTCGATTCTTCCATGTATCGCCATAAAACTTGTTTTCAAAAAGATCGACGTTTACCGGTGGACTCCACTTCGACATTGGTCATGCTGTCTGCGCGCATTCTTATTACCGAATGCGTTAAGCGAAAACATCGCTTATTATATACGAAATAGGGGTTAGAATTGACTGTTCTATGTTGCTATCACGCGCACAAGCAGGTGGGTATGCGATGCGACACGATGTGTGTCACACTCGTAAGTAACTAAGCGTAGAACAATTTCTTTAGAGGTGCTTATTAAAATATTTGTTGTTCCCGGGTTATTTATTTGTATACTTGAGAGGCTTTGTGGTGTGCCGACAAATGTTTCCTTGAATGTCGGAGGTGGGTCGGCGCGCCGCGCTATTGACGGCGGACTGTGACCAATCCCTGTTTGTGAGATAATAACATTGCGAATTTTGCGATGTTTGTCTGTAGACAGACTCGCTTTGTTCGTAAGAATTAGACAGTTACTGAACAAGTACCAAATTCGGCTGTGGTATATTAAAAAGATTTTAATAGTTTGTGAATCAGGAAAGTCGCAAAATGATTGGTTATCGATGTGATGTAGGTATTCCATTAAAAACAAAATGTCTAGCGTAGAGTCTTAGACGTAGACACGGAATTGATGATGAATGAAGCCATGTGAATCAATCATCAATACTACCTACTACTAATAGTACAGTAAGTAGAAACTTATTCCCGGCCACCGGTGAACCCCTACACTCACTAATCGCCGATCTATAGGCCTCTAGTATTTAAGAGACCAAGGAATTTTCACACTCAAGGTCCAAAAATCTTATCTAAAATATAATACTACAAATGTTTCAACGTTTTAATGTGATATTATTGCACCAGATGCACAAGTGGAATGAATTAATTAAATCGCTCACGAGAAGCGGCCGGCTCCCGGCTCATAGAACAAATCGACTCAATTATTACCAACGCGAGGAGGAAAATTAAATTGGGCTGCGGCTCGATGCTCTCAAACGATGAGACTGTTAAAACATTATGAGCCATACAATTTTTATCTCCCTCAGATCTTAAACGGACCCGAGCACGGTCCCTGCAGACGATTCGGCGCAGCGAGAAAGAGACACTGAACACGAACCAAAATGAGACGCCGCATTCGACCGAACGTCTGAGGTCGAATATAAATGTGGAATGTTTATGGTTCTACCGTTTTATTTTATTCCTGTGGCGGCAAAGCATTAAAATATTGTTTCAATTGAAAGCGGCAGATCAGTCGGTAGGTATCTATCTAATCAAGAGTGGATTAATAAAAGGCTGACAGGTGATTGAGTTGGATTTGCAATCCCGATGAGCACTACTTGTCTTACGGGCTGTAGTTTCTAGTGAAACGCAAAGCCAGCAGTTTTAATGAACCAATTAATAAACCTATGTGGCTAATATGTACCTACTGCATCAAAAACCGGTCTGGGAAATCAATATAAAATGCAGATGAAACTTGAAAGTGCGTGGTTATAATGTTTTATCGTATGGATTTTATTTCATCAGTGTATGAATTTAAATGTAAATTATAATTACTATAGATACTTCCTGATTTTACATGAATTATTTACTCAATGAGAACTCTTATAGCAATAAAAATAGCGTGGAATCAAAGTTCTCAAAAAGTGGAAAAGAAAACCACTGGTTCGCATTTCTTACGGATTCAAATGAGTGTCATTTAAAATGACGGGCAATTTGATCATGGTGTCGTAATTTAGGGAAGAAGAACTGTACTGAAGAAGACGGTTATGTAATTACGATACTGATTGTTTTTCCGCAAGATAAATGAAAAAGAACTGGTTTTTCCACTACGGCTAAAACACCGTTTTTTTTTTCAAATATTACTACTAGAGGAACTAAATCATTTCACTTAAAAGTAAGTTTTGAGATAAATCTTACCACTTTCATAGCCGTCGTTTTCCTGGTGATAAAACATTAGAACGGTTCTCTGCCTTTTAGCCGAATTATTTTTTTCCAAACGTTTCATTTCCCAACTCACGATTTTCTCTAAAACCATATTTGTTTCGGGACTTTTATAAAACAAACCTAACCTAACCTACTCTATTCTATAAAACCATACGAAAATACACTGAGAAAAAATTGGTTTCGGAGAAAATCGACAGTTGAGAAATGAAACAGTTGGCAAATGAAACATTTGGGAAAAATAATTCGTTGAAAAGGCAGAATACCCATTAGAACAACATCATCACTTATCAGCCGGAATTAATAGCCGTGTGGTTGGTTGGGGTCTATAATATAAAACCTAATTTTCAACATCCGTCTTTTGAGGAACTCTGGTGTAAAAGTTAATGGTCCTACCGAATCGGGTTGTCCGTTGTAGGTACAATCACTGTAAATAATAAAAATCCTAGTTCTTTATTCACAGTATTTAAAATATTACCTACATGTCAGGTTCAATACAAATCTATATTAGTCTATGTCAGGATTGTGATTACTAGTCCTTCCTTACCCAGATAATGTTGCAGGGACCAGGTTGAAATAGATTTAACTCAGCTTTAACAGCCAAAAATTTGTGAGGAAGTCCAAGAAGAAGAAAGTTGGCTTGGGAAGACAGGATCCATTTCGTGTCGTTGAGCCAGTGCAGCAAGCAAGTATGTTTCCTAATGAATGTTCAAGCTTGCACTCCAAAGTGCTTGTGTGCAATTTACAGAAAGTTTCTAGAACGTTAGGTAAGCTTTCAGAAATTTCTAGAAACACAAGAAGTTTCAGAAAGGTTTCTTTTTGAAACATTATTTTCAGGAAATTACAGTTTTTGAAACTTGCCGCAGGCACATCAGTCCTCCAAAGTGACTGGGTCTTCGAGAATATAGGGAACTCCAGAGCCGC
This sequence comes from Eudemis profundana, assembly GCA_947034925.1. Classification (NCBI taxonomy): domain Eukaryota; kingdom Metazoa; phylum Arthropoda; class Insecta; order Lepidoptera; family Tortricidae; genus Eudemis; species Eudemis profundana. The sequence continues at coordinate 19,295,350 of OX344798.1, forward strand.
GGCGCGCAAATGACCGGTGTGTGTACAAGTCTTTGTCGCCACCGCGAGGCTTTCATCGTGCATCGGCAATGGCGGTCCGCCGTATTGTCGCGCGATTCGCCGCGCTCGCGGCGCCGTGTTGTGACACTCGCACAACGCATCACAGGCGCCGACAGAGACGCCGACTGTTTGCATTGTACTACGTGCCGTGACATATCGTTTGTCGGCCGCCCGCCGACATAGCTGACGTATGACTCCAAATGTTTTATGGACTGAGCTTTGTTGCTATTGAATACCTATTATGCAGTTAAATCAGATGCAAAGGGTCGTGTTTACAGTTGCGTAAGGCCTAGGTACCTATTGAGCGAGGCTTTTACATTATATTTTATAATGTCTCGCGACGAGTACTTGTAATAGCGTCATCGTAATGCTGCGTACACGTATACATATACTTTGCATATATAGATACACGTTTGTTCTATGCATTTGGGTCGAATTACTGATGTTAAACGCACGAAGATGATTGCAGAGAAGTCAAAGCGCGAAGTCACTAATTTTGACATTTTACATAAACAGAACTGTTAACTTGTACAATTATTGCCACCGGAATTAAAATTGATATTGAATGATATTGAATAAAATTGGAACATTGAAAATAATAAAAAAATCTTAAATTTAAATTGTGAAGAGGGGAGAATTTTATTTAGATGTCATTTATATTTAATATTCAATGTGATTTTTTTAATTACTATTTTTTTGGTGGCTATCGATGCACAAGTTGACAATATAACAATACCTTTTTTGACCATATTTGTTGAATATGTACCTAAGATTCATCGTCTCATTAGCCCTTCTTTGTCCATATCTGTCTGTACTTGAGGCTCATGTAGTGTAACATGTTTTATAGCGTTGTGACGTGGTACTTGTATTTATTTGATGAAAAGTAAAATTATTGGATCCCGTAGAAATAATCCATATATTTGACAAGTCACAGGATTGAGCGATCGTTTTAGTTTATAATTAATTATATAAAATCCTATGAGTTGAAATGTTTATATACAACCCAATAGAAGCAAACTCAACATTCACGTTTACCTAAGCGATATACCAAGTATAATTCCGCGCCCAAGCATAATTATTTGCCAATTATATTAGCTAAAGCTAAGGTCTGGACTTTTAAACAATAGTACATTACTACAGAGGCCGGGAAGTAAGGGGTTGACGGCTGAGTACATTTACATAGATGGCCGAGCGACAGCGAGGCAAGATAGCTACGAGGCTGGCAACCCCATTTCACGCCGAGGTATATACATACCTCGGCGCTCATCTATACATGCATTTCTCAAATATGCAATGAAATAAATTAAAAACACTCCAAAAAATCAAACTTTAATTTCTGGAGATACCTACTAAAAGTAAAGTAGACAAAAAAATTAATTACAGAATGAAACATTTTCAATTTCCTTTCAAAAAACTGTTTCAGTATATGATATTTTAGATGAAATGTTTTAAATGTGTATTCTTGTAGTTAAGTTAGCAATTTCAAATTATTAGAAACTAGCATTTTCCCGCGGCTTCACCCGCGTTATTCCCGTTATTGTCCCAAAGGAACTCTTTACCGGGATATAAAGTATCCTATGTTTCAATCCTACTTGCATGCTAAATTTCAGCTTGATCCATCCAGTTTTTACTCAGTTATTAGGTAACAAACATCCAAACATCTAAACATCCAAACATCCTCACAAACTTTCGAATTTATAATATTAGTGGGATTAGTGGGATGGAATGGGATTGTTTATAATGTGTAATTTATTATGTTCATGACGATTTTATATAAATAAAACAACAAAATATAGCAAACATCGTTTATTGTTTTTTTTCTACTCCTGTACTGTTATCTGTCTTTTACTTGGTCACGAACACTAATATAAGAACATACATAATATGAGTTCAGAGAAGTCTATACTCTATTCCCCATAACAGCACTAGTGTCGTTATAGTCACTTTACGTTATTGCTAGCATCCACAGACTTCTAAATCTAGGTTAAACTTAGGTCAAGGATTAAGCGCTCAATGAGGGTATTTAGAAATCAGAAATCCACCAGCTGGCAGCAGGGTGGCGAAAGGTCTATTTGGCAGTACATGTCAAAATCAGGTGGTGTGATTGGTGGATCTTGACGCCTACTGTCAAAAAGACCTTTCGCCACCATGCTGCCAGCTGGTGGGTTTATGATTTCTAAACACCCTCATTCTAACTTCACGATAAAAATGCACAACTACCAACTTAACAAACAATTAAATTCCTACGATTCATAAGAAAAACAAAACTTTCCGAATTAAATTAATTGATGCCAACATAAAAAAAAGTATTTTAATTATCGTCACATCGTGTCACCAGCCATATCAAAAAAAAGTTTACCATAGACACAACTGTCATGCCGGCTGTACACACTCGGAGAGACCGGACGAGACACGCGTGACGTCCATGTATTTTATATTTTAACCTAGTCGTAGAAAAAGTATTGTATGCAACGTTGTATAATTAAGTCAAAAAACGCTCATTGCGTCTCTATTTGCGATACTCGCCGCATTCGCGGCTCGTATCGCAACTCACGCAATTCGCATTTTTTGAACCTTCTTATACAACTGTTGCATAAAATACTATTAAATGGCTGTATGCCGTGATGCCGTGTCACAAATAAATGTGGATGGAAATTTTCGCCAATTGAACAGGGATTGGTCTCATTACCGGCGATAAAGTGACCATTGTAGCAATATAACCAATGAAATCATGGCCAATATATTGTAAAAGCATGTAAAATTAAGCCTTTTAAGAAACTGAACGATACCATCTACAGAACCATTAAAAAGGAGTTAATATTAAATCACGAACACGAAAACACGTACGGTAACATACATAAAATTGGTAAAGGGGTAGGTGTGACCAATTCGGTAATGTCCCGTTGCTTTCATAAAGCACATAATGGCTAATGCAATTAAAATCGCATTACTTGCACATGGCTGCATGTATCTGTAGGGTATAACATTTAGTCATATACCTACTTATGTATATAACCTGCCCATTGCACATATGTATACGTGTATACTGAACTAGCGGAAAACAATTGCTGACGTGATGAAACTCTGAACGGCCCAAAGTTTTACAACTAAGTACATTGAAAAAAAAAATGATCAGTAAACCCCGTTATAAATCTTGTCGCACTGATGTTGCTTTTTCGTCGGGGTTGAATGTTTTTTAATCGACCGTCTCGATGTCGATGTTTATATTATGCAATAATGCGATTGATTTTTCGCCTTTTCAATATCTGCTCAATCTCAATATAGCGTAGGTATTAAAATGTCTTGATTAAAAGTAAGTACCTACTTAGATAACCACAAAAACTATGATAAACAGTCTTAACTAACGAACACCCGAGACTTTCATTTATCGTCATTTTTTCTTATTTTTTTATCATATTACCCGTTAGTACCTAGTGATTGTCTTTGACTAATTGTCAGTGACATATAACTCTAAGTACTACACCATCGACATTTATGTAGATAGTTGATTAAAAAAAAACATTCAACCCCTACGAAAAAGAAACACCAGTGCGGCAAGATAACGGGGTTTACTGATCGGCCTCGAAATATGTTGCGACTTGCGATGCAGTGGAGATTAGTGAAGTTTATCATTTTCTTGAGTCAAAGCACTCTGAGTTGCTCAGCTGATACAGAGTGATTTTTTTTATCGGGAACCGAAACTGAATTTCCGATTAAGCTCAACACGGAGCACTAGATAATCACAATGAATGAGGTCCATAATTAACTATAGATAAAAAAGTATATTGATCCCCGTTACCATCATCTATGGTCATCCTACTCAGATCACGTGACTTGCTATGCATTTTTTCCCAAGATACCTTTTATGTTAAAGTTTTTGCGTTTGATCCATTCTGTTAACCTAGCGTACAAAGACACCATATCAAACCTTTGTACGGTGGTGTAAGGATAACATATAGGCATTTTAACTTCGAGTGCGACTACGCTAAGTTAGCAGAGGTCAAAGAAAGGTCTTATTAAAAAATGCATATGAAAGAAAGAGGATTAATTCGTTTTGATACTCCGTTTAATAAGTATATAATGTGTCTACATATCTACTGAAATAAATATTCAGGACAGTCTTGCGCAAATCGATCTAGTCCCAACCAAACTAAGCAATGCTTTATACATGTACATATTTTAATATAATACTTAAATACATAGAAATTATCCAAGACCCTGGAACAAATCGCTTAGTTTGGTTGGAACAAGATCAATGTGTACAAGACTGACCCAGATATTTATTTCAGTAGGTATGTAGACACATTTTGTAACAAAGGGAAGAATTATTGCCAAGTACCAAGATTAAATAATCCTCTTGCTGTAGTTTCTCCATGTTGCCATATATATATTTTTTCATAAAACCTTCCGAATTATTTCTTTGCTTGTAGTGCATTCGTACACGGCTCGCACACATTCAAGCGCGCGATGTACCTTTTGTAGAAAGAAAAATTATTGCTATTATACTATGTTAATTTTGTTACCTTACTGAAGCAATGTAATATACCTACCCAGAGAAAATCATAATACCACGATTGTAGGAGCATAGCTACTGTATATCATGTAGAGTTTCTCTGAAATATATGCAATTTTAATTTTTAATACATGGTCACTTAAACTTTCAGATTGCTTTAATATTACTTTAGGCACACTTCAATAAGTAATTTTCATGCGGCCATTTTTATTAACCAGTTTGCAGCGACGGTGGGTGTCAATGTTATAACGGCTTTTAATTTTAACTCCCGCCTTTAGCAATTTTCAGGGTAGAGCAAATTATATAGTGATATAACAAATTATATAGTATTGCTTAAATGCATAAATAACAGCTACCCCTAAATGATCTTGAAATACACACCAGCCAATAGCGAGTTTAGATGTGTAACTATTGCTTTTTTAATCTACTTCACGAAATGGAAGAGGTTCTCGAGTATCATTAAATACTTGAGCATTTCCCTCAATTTGCCATGAATCCCATCAGAACTAGCCTTTGAAAAAAAAGGAGAACAATCTGGAAGTATTCGGCACGGCTAGCACAAGACGGCCGTGACATCTTGTATGCGACACAGCATTGTATCTACATACATTAACATCCACGGCACAGTATAATAGCAGCATTTTTAGGGTTCCGTAGCCAAAATGGCAAAAACGGAACCCTTATAGTTTCGTCATGTCCGTCCGTCTGTCTGTCTGTCTGTCTGTCTGTCCGTATGTCACAGGCATTTTACTCAAAAACTACATGATGGATATTGATGAAATTTGGAATATAGGTGTCTTTTATGAGCCGCTACTTAGTTTGGTATATAAATAATTAAAATAAATATTTTTAGGGGGGGCACTCCATACATGTTAAAGACAGTAAAAATATTTTTTTTCAGCAAATATCAACGTGTGGTACATAGTTCGACAGCTCTTTAAAAAACACTATAAGGTTTCTAAGTAATGTTTTTGATTAAGTGAATGTATTTGGAAATAATCGCTCCGAAAGTTGTGTAAATTGTGTCCCCCCCCTCTATTTTCTAAACTGTGCGTCCGAAAAATATGAAAAAAACCACGAAGGTAACGCTTAATTAATACTTTCAACGAAAATTATTTTCAACAAGATCAAATGTACCGTTTTTGAGTTATTGTCGATAAACTGCGCTTCTCAACAAAAGGACGTAATTGCTATGAAGATACGCTCTTTTGTTGTTGTACTTTTTTTACATCGTATTTTTTACCTTATAGTTACGGCTATGGAACCCTACACTGAGCATGGTCCGACATGCTCTTGGCCAGTTTTTTCTTCCTACAAAACGTACATTGCGCGGCTTAGTTTCAGTAGTTTGGTGATTTTAGTCCAGTTCATATATACCTATTTGTTTGAACCGGACTAAAATCACCGAACTACTGAAACTAGGCCCATTGCGCGGCTTGTACAAACGAAACCACTGTTAACGGACCACCCATAGGCTTTAACACGTTGCAATAAAGTTGACATTCGTTTACAAATGTACAGTTAACAGTGTGTTCGATTGTATGTGTACTACAAGCAAAGTTTTTCGAACGCGTAAGAATTCTGCAGTACGAATCTCACCGTCTGCGCCTCGACCTCGAATATGTATCGCGCGCGTGTATTGTCTCCCATAATTATTAAAATTATACCGTAGTTAGTCATGATTATCGAAAGTCTTACAACCTTTTTTTCAAGAAACCATTAAGTTATCAGAATTGTTATAAAACAAACCTAACCTAACCCAATATTATTTTCCATACGCTAGCCTTTTTAAATGTCCTGAAAATATTACCGTTTCAGAAAAACAAATACTGCATGACTTTCGATAATCATGACAAAACAATACATTATAACTTATAGAGAGTTTGAGAATTTGCCATCACACAATGGATCGCCACTTATACGATTTTCACTGGAGTGCATAGTTTTCGAGTACCTAACATAACTTCAAAAAAAAATGACGAAATCGACCTTTTCACCTCTCCCTACCCGCGCGAGGTTTCTTGATGGTTCTCAGCTTCAAAGCTTGAAAGAGCGTCCTTTCTTTTTAGAGTTTCATCAAACTCAATCTTTCTTTTTTTGTAATGTAGGTAGATATAAGTTCATGCTTGTCATTGTGTGGGTGCCAGTCAGTCTGGATTAAACAACCGAACAGATACGCCGTGTTTCTATATAAATCATCCCTTAGTGCTTCCCGTTATCCTGGACTATCCCGGAATATCACAGTGGCGACGAGCTAGTGTTCCTACGTGTGTACAGTTATAAGAAATTCGTTATAATGCCGATTGGATCACTACAAGAATTTAATGTAAAGAGCGGGGTGTGGTCGTCGTACTATGACCGTTTAAAAATGTATTTTAAAGTGAACGAGGTTACAGACGAAATGAAGCTACCTATACTAATAGCTACGATGGGAGATGAGGCATATGAGCTATTAGAGAACTTAGCAAGCCCAACTAAACCAGCCGAGCTCACAATTACGCGGGTGGATGTATTAATGCGTCAACATCTCCAACCGGTACCGTCCGCATTGGCAGAAAGATATCGTTTTAGACAAAGGCGGCAGAATGGCGGCGAGAACATATCAACATACGTAGCGGAGTTAAAACGACTTTCTAAAAATTGCAAGTTCGGTGGGCACCTTAGTGAAGATCTTCGGGATCAATTCATCTGCGGCCTCTATAGTGACGTGATACGCCAACGGTTGTTTGCGGAAGAGGACACGGTGACCTTCGCGGAAGCCGTTAGGCTCGCGACATCCTTAGAGGCGGCGGAAAGGGATGCCGCAACTGTGGAACAGAGATCGGAACCGAGTTCGAGTGCTGTCAGTTCGGGAGCGGTACACGCCATCAGGGCCTCGAGTCGCGGGCGTCCGGGGACAAGCGGGCGCGGGCGATCGATCGAAGGTCATCCGCGGGGTCAGTTCCGCGCGTCGAGCGGAGGAAACGACAGGTCGTGTGATGCTTGTGGAGCGCGGAATCATAATAGTGCGAACTGTCGGTTCCGGGACTATGTGTGTAGTCGGTGCCATCAGACGGGCCATTTGCGGCGCGTTTGTCCAGACTGGGGGGCAGGAGGCAGCGGCGGCCGGCCAGCGGCGCCGGCGCGGCGCGGGCGCGCACGGCCGGAGGCGGCGTCTCCGGGCCGCGCCGCCCTTTACTTCGGTGATGCCGATCGCGAACAAAGCGAGGAGTACGGCGGAGACATCGAGGAGGAGCTGCATCATTTATGTTTAAATAATTACCAACCTGTAAGTTTATGTGTACAAGTAGATAATACTATTATTAAAATGGAAATCGATACGGGTACTGCCATCTCATGTGTTAGTAAAGCTACGCACGATAAATATTTCGAGCATTTACCTATAGAAAAACATAACACAGTGCTAAAATTCTACGACGGGTCAAAGATCAAACCCTTAGGCATAATAAAACCGACAGTCACGTACAACGATCGTAGTAAACAGCTGGGATTGTTTATAATTGACAGGGGTACGACTTCCCTACTGGGGAGACAGTGGCTTACGGAATTAAAAATAGACATGCCCAGATTTAATTGTAATTTCGTGTTAAACGAGGATAATAAGCAATTAAATGATGAATTGTGCGTTCTAATCGACAGGCATAAGGAGTTGTTTGGCGGCGGATTGGGTCGGTACACGGGCGGTAAGGCGACGCTGCGCGTCCGCGAGGGCGCCGTCCCCGTGTTCCACCGCCGGGCACGGCCGCTACCTTATGCGCTGCGCGAGCGCGTCGACGCGGAGCTCGACGCCATGCTGCGCGCCGGCGTCATCGAGCCTGTCGACTGCTCTGACTGGGCGTCACCGTTGGTACCCATTAACAAACCCGATGGCTCACTTCGAATCTGTGCGGATTACAAAGGTACTTTAAACCCGTCTTTATTGGTCGATCGGTACCCACTTCCTAAGATAGAAGATGTCTTAGTTAATCTGAACGGCAGTAGGTATTTCAGCAAAATAGACCTTTCACAGGCCTATAATCAGGTGGAACTAGATGAATCTAAGCGTTACACAGTAGTAAACACACATCGTGGTTTGTTTATATACAACAGACTGGTATACGGGCTCTCGTCTAGCGTAGGTATATTCCAGCGGATAATGATTAATCTATTAGGAAACATACCTAACGTTGAGGTGTTTTTAGACGATGTCATAATTGGCGGAAAAACTAGGCAGGAACATCTTCAAGCGCTCGGAAATGTATTTCAACGCTTAGTGGCCAACGGTCTCAAGTTAAAGAAAAGTAAGTGTGTGTTTTTAGCTCAGGAGGTCAGTTATCTTGGCTATGTAGTATCTAGGGATGGTATTAAACCGGATATGTCGAAAATAAATGCAATCTTACAAATGGAACAGCCTCAAAACACATCCGAATTAAGATCATTTTTGGGGACGGTAAATTTTTTTGGTAGATTCATTAGGAATTTAAGTTCAATATTGTCTCCTTTACATAGCTTGTTACGGAAAGGGGTCGAATGGTTTTGGAACTCAGAATGTGACCGGGTATTTAAAGAAGTAAAACGGTTACTTTCGGGTGCGCAGGTGTTAGCACATTACGACCCGGCTAAGCGTCTTATAGCGACCTGTGATGCTAGTCCGCGCGGGGTGGGCGCGGTGCTGACGCAGGAGGGGCCGGGGGGAGAGCGGCCGGTCGCGTACGCATCTCGTACCTTAAATAGTGCAGAAGCTAATTACTCTCAGATACATCGCGAGGCGTTGGCGATAATTTTTTGCGTAAAGAAGTTTCACCAATATTTATATGGCCGTAATGGACGAGACCGTTTAGGTAGACGGGCGGTTGGCGACGACGACGCAGAATCGTTCACCTCGGGTACTTCTTTTCCTGGTGTCGAGAATAGTTCCTCATCCACCTCCTCCTCCCCCACGCCGCGCGCCTAAATTTAAATGTAAATTTACGATACGGACCGACCACAAACCCTTGGTGTCCATTCTCGGGCCGAACACAGGCATACCCACCATGACAGCCAGTCGGATGCAACGATGGGCCGTTATTTTGGGGGCTTATGACTACGACATAGAATATGTAAGTACGAACAATAACTGTGCGGATAGTCTGTCTAGGTTGCCGAACAATAGGGAAATAGCCAAAGAGTCATACGAAGTTATACCTGAGCAAACATATCTGCATTTTGCACAAGATGCCTTATTATTAGATTATAATCAGATAAAAAGACAAACTGTGGCAGACCCGATGTTAGCCAGGGTATTGAGCTATATTCGTGACGGTTGGCCGGGCAAATGTGATATTGATAATTTAAAACCATATTTCAACAGAAAATTGGAGTTATATGAGGAATTAGGTTGCGTGATGTGGGGGCATAGGGTAGTAGTACCAGAGGGTTGCCGGCATAAAGTTTTAAAGATTTTACATGAACCACACATGGGTATAGTAAAAACCAAGGGGTTAGCGCGAAGTTATGTGTGGTGGCCCGGGATCGATGAAGCAGTGGAGGGGGAGTGCCGCGCGTGTGGCGTGTGCAACGCGCTGGCGGAGGCGCCGCCGCAGCACGCGCCGCGCGCATGGCCCTGGCCCGGGCGGCCATGGTCCCGCGTGCATGTAGATTTCCTGGGCCCGATCTACGGTAAAATATATTTAGTGGTTGTAGACGCCATGTCTAAATGGATAGAAGCGTTCCAGGTACCGAGCACAGCCGCCACTTCCACTATAGATAAATTAAAAGAATTATGGGCTAGGTGGGGAGTACCTAAACAGGTGGTCAGTGACCGCGGTCCGCCGTTTACAAGTAACGAGTTTGAGAGTTTCCTAGCGACCGATGGAATTGAACACTTGTTTTCGGCTCCATACCATCCCTCATCGAATGGCGCGGCAGAAAATTCGGTTAAAACTGTTAAAAAGGTTATTAAAAAGGCCGTTTTTGAAAAAACCGACATACAAGGGGCATTAAATACGTTTTTATTATATTACAGAAATACCGAGCATTGTTCAACAGGAGAGAGTCCGGCAATGTTGCTTATGGGCCGTCGGTTACGAACGCGGTTAGATCTTTTAAAACCGGACAGAGGGTCTAAAGTGTTAAAAAGTCAACAACGTCAAGCCAAGGCAGCCGGAGGTGCCGTTAGAAGGTTAGGAGTAGGAGAAGACGTTTGGTACCGGCAATTTTTAAGGGGTGAAAAATGGCTTCCGGGACAGATAATTAAATCATTAGGAAATACGGACTATAAGGTAACGGATAGTGTGGGTAACGAAATTCATCGACATATCGACCAATTAAGACGTAGAACTAGAAATTCCATCGGTTGTTCAATGGGTCCCAAGCCGGGGTCCGCGAGCGATACGGAGATGGTCTCTCGTCCATCCATTTTGGAAGGAGAGAATGGTATCTCAGAGCAGTCGACAGCGATCTCTCCGCCGCGGCGGGAGGCGACGCCGCCGGCGCGCGGCGTGGGGGAGGAGGAGGTGGATGAGGAACTATTCTCGACACCAGGAAAAGAAGTACCCGAGGTGAACGATTCTGCGTCGTCGTCGCCAACCGCCCGTCTACCTAAACGGTCTCGTCCATTACGGCAATGTAGGGCCCAAAATAAACCCATTTATAAGTAAATATTATATAAAGTAAACGATTAAGCATAATTAACATAAGTGTTACAATTAATGGGTATTTTATAGTAGTTACAATTTAGGTTGTAAGTAATCTTTCACACAACATCTTATCATCATTTAGTTTAGTGAATAAATAGTTAAAGTAAGTCGCAAGGTTAATTACCTATACTCGTACCTATTGTTTAAATGTTAGTATTAACTAGGTGTGGAGGAGTGTAATGTAGGTAGATATAAGTTCATGCTTGTCATTGTGTGGGTGCCAGTCAGTCTGGATTAAACAACCGAACAGATACGCCGTGTTTCTATATAAATCATCCCTTAGTGCTTCCCGTTATCCTGGACTATCCCGGAATATCACACTTAACACCTACAGTAAAAATGTATATCAGAACCTAAATAATTTATAGTAAATTTAATGTAGTTAATTTGTGTTGAAGCTAGGATATTTTCATGCGTTTTTGAGATAAAAGTAAGTCTGCAATAAATGACAATCCTGACGTTAACTCACCATCACCACCCAGGCGCGGGGAATTTTAGTGCCTTTATCTTGTAAGGGAGCCCTGTGCCCATTTTCAAAACTACACGAATTATTCGGGACCTTCCTAATTTTACTTAGACTACTTATTGTAGTATAGGTAAGTTTATTAAGGTGCAAATACGCACGCTCGTCATTTCCACTTTGACGGACCATAGCAACATTACCTCAGATAACGAACTGCTATTACTACGATTTTAAGCTAACACGATCATTCACATAATAACTACTATTAACACCGGGATATTTACCATGTAAGTATGTTTGTTTTTACGAGTTCCCTATTTCGGCACTGTTGCAAGCGCCATCATCACGGAGTAACTGACGCTCTGCGAGTTTTTAGGGTTCCGTACCAAAATGGTAAAAACGGAACCCTTATTATGTGACTCTGTCTGTCTGTCCGTCTGTCACAGTCAGTGCTATCGATTTGAAATAGTTTTAAAAGTCGCTAACTCGAGCCTGCTAGATGTAAAAAAAATCTTATACCTTTTTTACTTTTTTGAAAGGGGGCCGAAATGGGAGAGCAAGAATTTTAAGTTATGCTATTATATCAAGTGGGATATAAAATGAAAGGGCTTAATTTGTAGATTTCAAAACTATTTTATTTTTTTTCTTGATCATGTACTTTTTGATTTAGGACGACCAAAAAATAGGTTACCATTCCAAATTTCATTCATATTATCTTCGAAGTTATTGAACAGAAAAAGTGTAATAATTATCAATTATTATCATCCTAAATATTACAGAAAAAATATAACGGTTTTCCTAACTTGCACCGTTTTTTAGAAATTTGCAAAAATCGTAAAACATACTTTTTGCTACCAAACTAACCGCCATACAGTTTTTTCTTGAACTATTCACGTAACTACTTACGAGTTTGTACGGAACCCTCGGTGCGCGAGTTCGACTCGCACTTGACCGGTTTTTAGTTGTAGTCCACCCACACATCATAGCGATCTCGATCTAACCTATTACGGGTTCGCTTTTTCCGCGTGTTGCGTCTTTATTGTCTTTGTCTCGTGGGCATTTCTCCAGAAATATGTCTGCGGTCACCTCATTCATCTGGCCCTTTTTCATACTAAATGTATGGAGACAGATGAATGAGTCACAGACATTTTTGGAGAAATGCCCTCGTACAAACAAACATAGGTACATGGTAAGTATCCCGGTGTAGTAGTTATTATGCTATTACTAGTTTACGAAGATTGAAGTACTGAATAAATAGTACATTACACAACTAGGGTGGTAATACAAAGAAAGGCCGAGATCGCAGGAGTTTGCGGCCCGAGCTGCAAGCGAGGGACGTAAATATGCGATCGAGGGCTTTCTTTATTACCTCCCGTGTTGTGTACATCATTTTATGTCTACACTTGGCCAGAAAGCGGCTTTTCCGAACGCGCAGCGTGCGGAAAAAGCCACTTTATGGCCAGGTGTGGCATAAATTATTTTATGCCACTTTATGGCCAGGTGTGGCATAAATTATTTTATGTCACACCTGGCCATAAAGTGACTTTTTCCGCACGCTGCGCGTACGGAAAAAGCCGCTTTCTGGCCAAGTGTAGACATAAAATTATGTACACAATACGGGAGGTAATAAAGAAAGCCCTCGATCGCATAAACATGTACATGTAAATATGTGCGATCTCGGCCTTTCTTTATATTACCACCCTAGTTGTGTAATGTACTATAGAGTAGCTCGCTTTCATATTCAGGTTTGTTGCTGTTCTAACGCTTAAAATACCTTAGCTGTAATACTCGTATGTACTTAAAGGAATTAGAAATTAAAACAAAAGGGAACAGTAAACACAATAAGTCTATATTATTTCTTTCAATTAGCCTGAGATTACATTTTCTATAATAAATTATTAAAACAAGTACATTTAACTAAATAAGCTGTACAATATTTACAATTTATAATATTAGCTACGTTCTAACACGAATATCACAGTTAAACAATCTTGCTACTTCAGTAAATAGTTTACTTTTCAAGTTTAGTTAGTGCACGACTCAGTTCGAACATTGGTAATAGAACCCCGTCACTATAAAAATGTTTGATGGAGTGACCGGTGTCTGAAATGACTGCATTTCTCTGAGGTGCAGGTGGTCGCGTCGCTATCTTGAATTTCTAGAAATACGCGGAACCTGAAAAGAAGAAAATATGTGTTTCAGGAATACAAAATCAAAAAAAGCACCCTTTACTATTTGTGAAATTTTATCATGTATTATTTTAACCTGGAGCCTTCGGTCGTCTTAACCAAGAAACCCCTATTGAATTTAGAAAACTAACTGAAAATTATTGAAAAAACCTTTCAATAAAATTTCTTATCTTTTGAAGAAAAATGCTCTTAACTTACAAGGAAAGGTACCCAACTGTCCCACTCCGATTTGATTCATTTTGATATACCTATGTTAAAGATTAGTCTAAAATAGCAGACACATATTTTTTTAGCTGCCCGAATTCAACCTGTTACGAGAAATTGTCCTTCAAAGTACTGAAAAGTGACTAAACCCTCCCACTTCTACAGACAAAAGAGTGGAGGGCATAGTGGTGACGGATGGCTTTTGGCGCGTGCGATGGTCGTGGGATGGCGCCGGTGTCGGTTTTTCGGTCGCACATCAAAGGTAGTGGGCCAGCGATGGCGGTACGCATCTACACGATGGCCCAGTCCATAGTGTGGACATCAACCATCGCATGGCCATCTCGCTGGGCCAGCGATGGCCCATCGTGTAGTTGCGTATCAACCATCGCATGGCCATCTCGCTGGGCCAGCGATGGCCCATCGTGTAGAGGAGCTATTACGCCACGCCACTGGTACGTAGCGCTGTTTGTTTCTCCTGAACAACGACGCAATCCAAAATGAAAAGTAGATTTATTTTGAGTCTTACTACACAATGTTAGAATTTAAAGTTCAACACAGAATTATTTTGGATTGGGCCGTTGTTCATGATAAGCAGCGCGTAGTAATATTACATATTCTGTGCCACCACTAACTTTTTTGTTTCATTAGGGCAAGTAATAGTTTATGTGTCGTTACAGATAAACATTACTTGCCCTAATGTAATTATATTATTTTTGGCACATCTTTACTACGTTTAACAATGGTAATCTGAATTTTCCCACGATTAACTGAATTGAAGTGAATAAGAATTTTATATATTTTTTATGTTCAATGGATGAAAAGCTTGGTGCCAACCGCACACCAAACGGGTTATGGCGAACGTGCAGGAAATCAGGTATTTATAATCGGCCATTTTAAAAATATCGTTTAGAGATTTACAATGAAGTGGCTGCAGTTTGAGGCAATACACATTTTGACATTAGAGATATGTTTACTAAATAAGGCAGTTCTGTTGAAGTTGATTGTTGTACTTTCTAGATGCCAAATATCGCTAAAATACAAATATGAACAAGAATATATAACAGTGACCCCGTTCAATATCGCTTGTGTAAATAACCCGCATTCTATTTATTTATTGCACAAATCATTGTAATCGCAAACTAAGCAATTACTTAAATCGATAAAAACATCCACGACTCGAGAATGCTCACCACACGAATGTTTTCCCTCACCAGGATTTCAACCCGAAGCACTAGCTTCGCTGGCGATGGCACTCTGGCTGGGCTAAACGTGTCGCCACGCCATCAGACTTTCCCAACGAAAGCAGAATTATCCATTCATTGATCTCCAACTATGAACTGTTACTATAGTTACAGCGTTCAAAATATAATGAAATTGGTGTCGAGTCGAACACACAGAGGAACAAAAAACGCAATGAATATCGCTATTATGACATTGCATTTGAGAAGGGACTGGACTCTTGACAATGCGATAAGACATATTATCTGTGTCAAAAAATATTGCAGCTTCTATTATGTATTTGACATTTCATCGTCATAATCGTAAACATACCTATATTTCTCTTTGTCGTCGCCCTTGTGACCTTTCCCGTGTTTTTATCCTTTTACTTATCTTTATTGCAGCAAATAAATTTATCGTACTACATATGAATTTAAGACATCTCAATAGCTAATATTTACTTTATTACTTGTAGTGGATACACGAGAATTATTCACGTATCTACTGACGAGTTTGTACCGAACCCTCGGTGCGCGAGGTCGACTCGCACTTGACCGGTTTTTTTATTTTTGTTAAGAACTACTTACTGTTAGTTCTTGGAATAAAAAATATTTGTACTTAGTTACATGATAAGATTGATTGTCTTCTATTTTTGCGGTTTCGCACTCATTGTAATGAAACAATTTAAACGGATTGAATCCCGTATGCTGCTTAGTTACATTACAGTACAAATATTGTGTAACCCTTTATAACGATCGTGGTCGCGGGTGGACTGAGAAAAACCGAATTATTCTCTTACTACTTATTGTAATTATGGCTGGAGAAAAAAAATGTTAAAATGTACGTTTAAATAATGCATGGGATTTAATACGTTTAAATTGTTTTATTTAAAAATAACTTCTATATTATATTTAGATTTTAAAACATATAAGATACTTACCACGTTATCATTATTGAGGAAATCGTCATTAGACTTGATGCAAATTACTGCAATCAATTTTCCAGCCTAATTTAAAAATGTCTAGGATGATCGCGCTAATAGGGTAGGTATATTTATTTCCAATATGACACGGACTCTAGGTTTGCCTAAATCTGGAGCTATCCTGAGATCGTTTTTTAATTTATGTTGCTCTACCTGTTGACAAAGAAAATTAAAATATTTTATACTTTTGTTATAAATAGTGATTATAATTATGTTTAGAAGCAAAAATCTTTAATACAAAATGCCGAAGGGCATTAAAAGGTACGATCGATCTCTTAATCTACCGCGTAGGTACGGATAAAAAAAGTTAAAATGTTTTTTAATGTATTAAAAAAATTTCGACATAGTTTAGGTATGTTAATTAAAACTTATCAATTTTTATTTGTGCTAAGCCCAGCACTACCCAAGTCCCCAAAATGTTAAACGAGTAATAATTCGTACAATATGTGGTTACGGGAACACTTGTAACTTTATAAATAATAAGTACTTAAGTATTAATATATGTTTCAATTGCATTTAATGAAAAAAAAAACGTACCGCATATTTTATAATCTATGGCAGAATTTTGGCACGGTTATATACTAGTACTTAGTTGGCCCCCAACAGTGACCTAACAGCTTCATCCTTTCTTCGTTCCGGAAATCGGTAGGAGAGTATTTGAGGCTACAGAATTTTGATGAGATAAATAAATAAATAAATAAATAAATAAATATTAGGGGACAATCTTTACACAAATCGAACTAGCCCCATAGTAAGCTCAATAAGGCTTGTGTTATGGATACTAGACGACGATATATTTAATAGATACAAATACTTAAATACATAGAAAACATCCATGACTCAGGAACAAATATTCGTGCTCATCACACAAATAAATGCCCTTACCGGGATTCGAACCCAGGACCTCCTGCTTCGTAGGCAGGGTCACTACCAACTAAGCTAAAGCGGTCGTCACTAAACTAAGATAAACTGTAATGAAGTTATCATCGAACAAATAAACCTAAACAGATACAAACATACAACACCGATTGGCCCATATTTGGCTTATAACCTCGCTCAATTCGTTCGTTCGGTCAATTAGGCAGTCTTGAAAGTAAAGATCCAACGATCGTCGTCGTTCGCGTAGTGACAAGCAAGAAATATCATAAAGCTCTCAGGATTTTCCTTTTTATCTGTGGACGCTCTAGATGCCTGAAGACGCCCCTGGGCGCTAAAGGTACAGCATGGTGTGATGGTAGGTTTTAGCAAAAGCTAGTCATCCTTTCGACTAAATCTTGCGTCAAGTGATATCAGTCGTGTTCCATCATGAAGTCTAGTCAATTTGCGAAATATTTGCCTACGATTGCTCTTTCTATTTCTAAACCTGTAATTTGTAGTGTTGGATAACTTACTACCTACGAATGCAGAGGCTAGTTAGTTTTTTTCTTGACTGTATGTTTTTTGGGCCTCATTTATTTACGTCCAGAGCGTTCATATACTGTTGACATAACTTCTTCCCCTTTTCAATGTGGTGTAGGTTTTATCTTGTTAGTAGATTATGTACCTACAGATTTACCGACTGTCGCATTTGGGCTTGTTCGGCTTTACCTTTATAATTTTATGAATGTTAAATACCTACATTTATCGTAATGTTGTGTGTTCATGTTTCAAATCATGAATCCAAACTATTCCATTCATAGAAGATTGGTAACTGTGGTAAAATTATATGTTGGTTATTATCTAGCTAGACAGTGTATGTTATTACATAATACACTTACCATTCATGAATTAAGCGTATAATGTGTAAATTGATTGGTGTCCCGCCACGTCCACAGCGGCGGCAAACAGGACTGCTGCAGGCCCGCTAGCAGCTCTGCGTGGTAGCGTTGCGCTGCCAGCAGGTAGGGCGCGGGTGGTAGTGGCAGCGGGCAGTGGGGTTGCAGCGGCGGCGGCGCCGGCGATGGCGAGCGCCGCGGCTCCGGCTCCAGCAGCGCCTCGATCGTGAACGCGCGCCGCGGCCGCGGCCCCGCCGGCAGCAGCGCCGCCGTATCCGGGCCTTCCAGCGGCTCCGGGCTCAGCCTCGAGCATAAGCTCACGCTCGGAGCGTACATTCCTCCACTAGGCATACTTGGCGGTGGCGGCGGCCCGCCCGCCTGACGCGCCAAAAACGCTCGATTAAAACTAGCCAGCGCCGCCAGCTCCGCATTTAAACTGTCCTTCTCCCCTTTATGCAACTTGAAACGCTTGCGCCTCCTGAGCAGCGAGCCGTTCTCGAACATATCGAAGGCTTGAGGATGCAGCGTCCAGTAGGCGCCCTTGCCGGGGCGGTCCGGGCGGCGCGGCACCTTCACGAAGCAGTCGTTGAAGGAGAGGTTGTGCCGCAGCGAGTTCTGCCAACGCTGTGTGTTGCGCCGGTAGTACGGGAAGCGGTCCGTGATGAACCGGTAGATCTCCGACAGCGGCAGCATGCGCTCCGGCGAGCTCCAGATCGCCATCGCGGTCAGAGCTATGTATGAGAACGGCGGTTTTTGGTCTCCATAGGACTCGCGTGTGGGTCGAGGCATAGTTTACACGGGCCCGTTATTGTTTTGATTATTTATTATGTCAATTTTGTTGTGAAAACTGGCTGATCACACGTCTCTCACAGCGGAGTGGAAGATAAGGACTGGGCGAGCGAGCGAGACTGGTGCGCGAGGCGGGAGGGGCCGGCAGGCGGCGCCGCCCCACGCCGCTGCGCCAATAGCGCGCCTCTCTGTTTGTTTGTTGTTTTTGTCGGCTCGAGACCCTTTACAGAGGAATTTAAATTGTTATCACGTTTACATTATACAAAATTTATTCGACACCGACAACGCTTGAGCTTGTTTCGAAATTGCAATGATTAAAGAAGTAGGTAGGTGGGTACTTATCGATGCTGGGTGAGAGAGTTGAGATGATGGGAGATGATCCCCATTAGCGGCGCGCGTGTGTAACTAGAGCTTGCGTCGGAGCTAGGATTATACAACATTGGATCTATCTTAATGACATGTACCCGTAGATTCTTATTTGGTTTGATTTTAATATTTTAGGCGATTTAAATCTATGCGTCTATGGAAAGAAAATACAGTAGGCTTAGCAGCTTTGTATACCTATCTAGATATTGGTAAACTATAACGACTAAACGATAACGACTGGCACCAAGAATTGAAGTACCTAACCTACAATTTTGGGCACACTCACACGACATACTACTGGTAGAGTTCCTACAATACTAGTAGGTACTATCTCGGTAGCTTGTTCCTTATGACAGTAGACTTAACGTGGACATATTTTCAAACTTTGTGGATATCTTTAGGCTATTCCACAATAAAATGTCGTCGTGACATAGTAGTTGCACCTATTGTCGATTTGTTACGGCAAGATATGTCAGCCATAGCTGAAGGCGTTAAATAAATTTTGTCGAATACACCTGCTCTAGAAGTTTTGTCAATACATAGCTGAAAGGTATCTTAATAACTATATTACTTATTAAAGACATTACTTACTAACATACAGGGTGAGCCAAAATTTTTTGCAAATAGAACAACGTGGTTTTAATGTTAAACAATTTTACAAAAACAACGATTTGTATGGGGCTGTACGACGCCTGTTTAGAAATTGACCTTACAGCTTGGGATTTTTTTCTGTAGGGTTATCTAAAGAGTCGAGTGTACCTTAACAAACCGATGACAATATCCAAATTAAAAAAAAACCTCGATGAGATAGCCGCGATCCTCCACCGGCACCATGTGTCAGCGGTTTTCCAAAGTATGCAAAGTCGGTTGCAGGCAGGAGTGCCAACAACGAGACGGAGGCCATCTGGATGACGTAATTTATAAAAAAATTATTGTATTAAATTGTTGTTAGGTAAAATAAATGAAATATTGAATAACTCATATAGTTTTATTTTTATCAATGTTTCAAAAGTACACACATTTTTGGCCCACCCTGTACTATAATTGGAAGACCATAAGTAACGGAACGAAATCCGAAAGCAGTCTTATTAGGATGAAGATATTCCTATTTTGTAATCAAAATAATTATTTTAAGAAACTAAAATGTAGAAGTACCTATTTCCCCAGTAACTGGCAACTTTGTAAAATATGTAAAAAATTAATAATACGCGTAGAGAGTTCTCGCGTTCGAATGTATTATTCGTCCAAACTCTCTTTCAGCATAATAGTTTATTGACCCACGTACTAACCAATAGTCTGTCAAAGTGTTGCATTCAATTATAGAGCCCGTGGCACCGTATTTAGCTGATATTTTTAACAAATGTGTTGATGCTGGAGTATTTCCTGATTTGATGAAGCATAGCAAAGTCATTCCCTTGTTTAAATCAGGAACGAAATCAGACCCCACAAATTTCAGACCGATTTCAATACTACCAGCATTAAGCAAAGTGTTTGAAAAACTTATTCTCAATCAGCTTATGTCCCATTTCAATCGGAACAAGCTACTTCACAGCAATCAATTTGGTTTCACCAAAGGTCGCTCCACTACGGATGCCGGTGCGGTACTAATTAAACATATTTATGATGCTTGGGAAAAGACTCAAGATGCTATTGGAGTTTTTTGCGACCTATCGAAGGCATTTGATTGCGTTAGTCATGAGAATTTAAGAAGAAAGCTTAGTCACTATGGAATAAAGAACGGAGCCCTTAGCCTTGTCTCATCTTATCTTTCGGGCAGAACGCAGCGAGTCGTCATTAACGGGACTGAATCGGCCGGCTCAACAGTTTCTGTTGGAGTACCTCAAGGTTCAATTCTGGGCCCATTCCTGTTTCTGGTATACATTAATGATTTACCTAATCTTGTGCAAGGTCAACATGATATAGTGTTATTTGCAGACGATACTTCTCTTCTCTTCAAGGTGGACAGAAAACAGGATGACTACGATGTCATTAGCGATGCTCTGTCCACTATTGTGGATTGGTTTACTGCAAATAACCTGCTCCTCAATGCCAAGAAAACCAAGTGTATCAGATTCACATTACCCAACGTGAAACAGAACAACAGTGCTAAAGTAAAACTAAAGGGCGAGGAACTAGAATTTGAAGACAGAACAGTATTTCTAGGTGTCACTTTAGACTCAAAACTGCAATGGAACGCTCATATAAGCACTCTTGCGGGTAAACTTAGCTCCGCTGCCTATGCAGTAAGGCGAATAAGACAGTTAACCAACGTCGAGACGGCCAGGCTTGTGTACTACAGCTATTTCCATAGTGTTATGTCCTATGGTATTCTATTGTGGGGAAGAGCGGCAGACATACAAACCATCTTTGTGTTGCAAAAAAGAGCCGTACGATCTATTTATGAAATAGGAGCTCGTGTGTCACTGAGAGAAAAATTCAAGGAGATAAATATTCTTACCGTAGCATCTCAATACATCCTCGAGAACATTATGTATGTAAGAAAAAATCTCCATGAATTCAAGCTCAATAGTGACGTTCACAACTTCAACACAAGAAGTAAAAATAAACTGGTTGTGCAAGCCCATCGTCTCCGTAAAGTTAGTACGTCGTTCGTGGGGAACTGTATACGCTTTTATAATAAAATACCCTCCGGTGTAGTGGATTTACCGCCCAGCAAATTTAAATCGCATGTAAAGCGGCACTTGCTGAGCAAGGCGTATTACACCGTCAGTGACTTTCTAGATGACAAGAACGCCTTTAAGTGAGTAGGTAGTTAAATTTTGTAGCAAATATTCATTTTCACACTGCTAAATCTTAATAGCCCCATCCTCCATGTAACATGAGAGCACATTTTGTCGTTTCTCACCGGACAAATTATTTTAGTTTCAATGTCCGGCAGCTTGAGCATGTCATGCTCGCTTAAGGGGCTTTGCTTACGGTGGCGTCGTTGATCGGGTCGCAACCTTCCCTAAAATATGGTTGAGGGAGGCGATGGCTGAGATACGCGTCATGCTCGTGAACGGGTGCCGTTTGTGGGGTCCGGTCTGTTCACGCTTGCATGGGCTATGTTGAATGTGTTAGATAATTATATACTAGTGTTTAATAGAACTGACGTGAGAGACTACATCTTGTTCTCAATTGAAGTTAACGTTTTATCTTATAGCTTGAACGCATAGAGTCCGTTTTTGTAAATAATTCACATTAAACCTTAGAGACCATATACATCTCTGAGGAATGTAGATTATATTATATTAAAAAATCTGTTTTGTACTTGCAAATGTCTTGACGCTTAGAGACGACATACATCTCTAAGAAAAATTGTTTTAATTTTAGTTTTTAAGTTTTGTGAGTCACAGATTTTTTTTTTTTTTTTTTTTTACATTTCTGTACGTTCGTTTTGTGTAAACCATGTAAATGTAATGATAGTTCTATAGTCTATTTCTCGTTTCCCATTTTGTATTTTGACGTTTGGAGATCCTTTACACCTCCAAAACATGTTTTGACAACGGAGGCCCCTTACATCTCCATTAATTTTAGTATATGCCTTTTTATTTTCTATTTTTCTTAGTAATTTATCTTGTTTTGACGCCTAGAGACCCTTTACATCTCTTAAATTGTAGTTTTATGTTTATTGAAATGTATTTAGTTAAGTAGTTGTTTGTGATATGCAATGTAATATTGTCACAATTATTGTAATGTGTTTAAAAGAGAAACTGGTGAGTTTCTTCCGGCGCTTCTTCTCACCAGAATGTCATCTGCCGAAGCGCCAAAAGAATCAGACATGTGAAAGAGCCCTTGAGGCCTACTTGCAGAAATAAATTATTTCATTTCATTTCATTTCAATACCAACGACTGTTTGGGTTTTCCAACTTTTTTTTCGGGAGACACGTCTGGCTAAGTTAAAAAAACTGGCCAAGAGCATGTCGGACCATGCTCAGTGTAGGGTTCCATAGCCGTAAATATAAGGTAAAAATACGATGTAAAAAAAGTACAACAACAAAAGAGCGTATCTTCATAGCAATTACATCCTTTTGTTGAGAAGCGCAGTTTATCCGCAATAAGTCAAAAACGGTTAATTCGATCTTGTTGAAAATAATTTTCGTTGAAAGTATTAATTAAGCGTTACCTTCGTGATTTTTTTCATATTTTTCGGACACACGGTTTAGAAAATAGAGGGGAGGGAGACACAATTTACACAACTTTCTGAGCGATTATTTCCAAATATATTCACTTAATCAAAAACATTACTTAGGAACCTTATAGTGTTTTTTAAAGAGCTGTCGGTTCCGTTTTTGCCATTTTGGCCACGGAACCCTAAAAACAGCCGAGCGACACTGCAATATAATATTTACTCGGAATCGTTAAAACCCTATTTCCCATTCCCACAACTTTCTGCCAAGTTACGAATTTAGAAGATGATTTTCCAAAAAAAATATTTTTGAGTGCCCGCCAAAACTTGTTTTCTCTCTCTTTCTTTGAATCTACTTAAGATGATTTCAAGTTAACTAGGCACTAAGATGTGATGTTGCTAATAGGCGAATATTCAACGTTTAACAGCGTTTCATTGTCATCATTAACGTGTAAGTAGAATATTTTGTTCATTACGACGATGCCTAAAATGTCTCGTGGCTGATCTCTTTTGCTTCTCTCCAATTGCCCAAAATTGCCATTAGCTGATCAAACGGGATAAAGACAAACAAAAAAAGTCTCTAGGCTGAGTTAGATCAAAGTAATCGTAATTTGCACTTCCGTCTTCCGTTGTGATAAACAATCGTGGGACAAAAATGACTTTCAAACCGCGCTTGCTACTCATTAGTTCGTGGAGGGTTCTTTATTTGAGAGCTATAAAATGTGTTCCTTCCCGGTTAAATAATAGGCTAGTCGGTGGAAATCGAGTTCTGTGGATACCCCCCGGTACTGACTTGGTTTAACATTACAACAACAGCCTTTGTTTTGCTCGACTTGGCGGGGGCACTGCCGTGCCCCCAGATATTGTACGTAAGTTTATATTTTTCTTAGCAGGGCTAGTAACCCAAGTTTTATCCTTTTAATCATTTCAACAACTTTAATGACACAAATGTAAAACAAACAATTACTTATATATTTTAAAACAATAATACATTTTAAATTCATAATGTAATTGCACCAAAGTGCGTAAACTATGGTCGCGACTAGGGCAGAACTGCTTTTTTTTTTTTTTTTTTGAAACTGACAAACTCGCAGCCCCTCCTGGGCGTAGCGATTGTCGGACCGGGTGGTTGGCCGTGGCGTTCCCTGGGGTCGAACCAGGTCGCTAGCCAGACCACCCTGAGTTGGTCGGACTGGGTCAGAACTGCAAAGTTTGTTTCATAGATGAGAATGTAAGCGTAAATAGATAACTTCACCACTTTCCCAAAGTTAAGCAAACTCTTTAAACAATTGCAACAGCGACTATAACTAAACCATTCCGTCCTCATGGCTCGTAGACTAAGTCAGTCCTCGCTGGCGCCCATGGCTCGCGAAAACGGTAAGGTATATACGAACGAGCACCGGCCATGCGATGATCGACGACGTGTTGCTGGGGATACGCTGATGTATGTAATGTCAACAAGATGCAGGCTCGAGCTAAGCAAATGGTTGGAGGGAAGTAAAATTTCTATTGTTTCATTAGAGATGACGAAAGTGAGCTGAAATGAGATATTCGGTGCCTAACAGCGAATTTTATCAGAATCCCTCAAAATTTGCAGATTTGTTAAAAAAACATTTCATTGTCAACTTGCATCTCTATTAAGTGAAAGAAACATCAAGTTTCATCATGGTAAACCATTCCATCTCCATGGCTCGTAGACTGTCTAGGTAGAGTCCTCGCTGGCGCCCGCGGCTCGCGAAAATGGTAAGGTATGCAATGCAACGAACGAGCCCCGGCGGCCACGCGGTGATCGACGACGTGTTGCTGCAGATACGCTGCTGTTAAACGTAACAACGCTGCAGCCAACAATATGCAGGTTCGAGCTAAATACACAAGTGGTTGGAGGGAAGTAAAACTTCTATTGTTTAAGTAGAGGAGACAAGAACCAATTTGCAATGATCATGCCCCCATTCAAGAACTGTGTTGAAACGAGACATGGTCATTGCAAATTTTCTTTAGTTCTCAGAATAGTTACTTGAGTTGTTGAAATATATTTATTTGAGTGTGCATTTGATATCTCTATCAAAACAAAATATTATTTGAAAAAGTGAGTTGAAGAGACATAATTAATCATTGCAAATATTATTTGGCGCTCAGAATTTACAGATTTTTTGAAATATATTTGAATGTAAATCTGATATATCTTGGAAAACAATCTAGACTCGCGGCAGCGTGTCAAGCCAAGTTCAAGCAAAACTGGCTAGCCAGCGCCAAGTGTAATATTACACGAACCACTTGGTGCCACTTTTCACCCTTCTATAACTCCAAACCTCTTTAACGTAAACACATAAAATTACGTGTGTTTAATTATATCTATAATTACATCTAGAAGCCCAAATTTCATGAAGCTAGCTCAAACGGTTATAAAGATATGAAGGTCAAAAATTCGTAAATTTTAGCACTGACTGATTCACTGACATATTGTATCTAAACCTAACCTACTTCCAGATGACCTAGAAGGATGAAATTTGGAATCCAGCTCGGTAATTGTGTGTAAGCGTAGGAAAAAATCTAAAAATAAAAAAAAATAGGGGGTAATTTTTTTTAATTGTGTCGTTGGGACCGTTACAAACATTAAATCTCAATACCTGCCTAGTTTTCTTTACAAAAAGTAATGATATCCCACCAAAAACATAAATGTAAAAAAGGAGAGCCAAGTTCTATACAAAAATTATGCTAGGCTTCGCCGCAAAAAGAATGGAGATCTAAATGAGTGCCAAGTCCGATGCAAAATCCAAATATGTATTTATAGGAACAAAATAACATTATGAACAAGTATTAAACTCTATTTCTTTGCTTTATTGGATACCTACAACAATTGCTGTTATTTAAAAATGTGAGATCTTAAAGCCTTCTAACCTAGATTTGACTTGGCCAGTTTTTATCAGAATTAAAAAAAAAATATATATATATATATGTTGAATAACTTCATAAAATGACTGAATAAATAAAATAAAATAGTTTATTTTTGCAAGTAGGCCCTCAAGGGCTCTTTTACAAGTCTGAGTCTAAATATGTACTGATGTAATATCATAGAAAATCTCGAAAAGTATAGATATTATATGACAAAAGATATCTTACAAACACGTAACTAACTAAAACGAAGAGGTTGCTTGTAATTGTCAAAATGCTAACTATATCTAATGAAAAATACGACGTTAGATGTTTTATTATCTACTTGTATTTACAACAGCATCATAGGTTAAATGGTAAAGTTTACGACAACGTAAAACTATCATATCTATTTCAATGCAATTTAAAATCAGTAAACCGTTTATTTCTACCAATACTCGGTCACACAGAAATGCTACTTACGACACGGTGTAAACAGTAGTTTAACTTCAGAGAAAGGTAAATGAATGTGTACGTGGAATAGCGCGCCAATAGAAGTAACTCTTTGCCATGTTTGGCTCATTAGTGTGGACTGCATTATGGTGCCACGAATGTCGTGTCGTGTAAGAGCGCTGGTACTTACATGCATAATGCGTACCTACTGTCAAAGGGGGGAATACGCGGGGTAATATTAGACAAGGAAAATAGTGCCCTATTTCAGATATGCTATTGTCAATGCTGTACTGGTTTATAATCGTTGCATATTTATAACCTTTATCATCATCATCATCAAGCCACCTCCGTTCACTCCTGGACATAGGTCTCTTCCTTGGCATGCCACTGAACTCGGTCTTGAACTTTGTTTTCAACATCTGCCGGCTACTTTCCATATGTCGTCGCGCCACCTGGCTAGAGGGTGTCCTACACTACGTTTGCCAAGACGTGGTCACCCCTCCAGAACACGCCTACCCCAATGGCTGTCGGTTCTGTGACAGATGAAACCGGCCCACTGCCACTTTAGCTTGTTAATCCTTTATCGATGACCATAGCCATATCGATGACTTTGATTCTTTGGGCTCGTCCAGAAATCATGTGATCAAATTTGGCCTATTTTTGATCCCCCCCTCCCCCTTGGTGATATTTGGTGATTGTAACGCGACCCTCCTCCCCCATCCAAGACAACGTGTAATTTTGAAAATTGAAAATATTGTTGAGTAATTTCGTAGTTTTTGGCTTTCCCGTTGTGTAAAAAAAATTACACGTGATCTCTTCTCGGACCCCGCCCCCATCATGATCATTCGTGATATTTTCTGACCCCCCTCCCCCATAGACGATCACATGATTTCTGGACGAGCCCTTTGTTGGATCAGATTGTCATTATTTCAACTATTTATATTAGTCCTTTGTAAAAAGAGTTGTCTATTAGTAAAGTACCCTGCGTGCCTCAAGTTCCCCCATTTGATGGTAATCTTCTAAGGGTATCATTTAAAATATTCATATTTTGGTCAGCAGAAATTTGTATTTGGTCAGCCAAAATAGCTAGTTGGTAAGCAACTTATCGTTAGCAAACATTTATAAATCAGGCTGCAATTAATGATATACTGAACTGCTCTAAATTATTTTGGTCAGCAAATTAAATATTTGAGCTGCATTAAGCGATCTACGGTTAATCAAATTTTGGTAAGCAATCAGTAGGTAAGCAAAATATTTCATTTTGTTCATCAAAAAAAAGGGGGCAATAAAACCTAACTGGTCATTCACAAAATGGGCGCAACTATTCTGTCGCCAATCGTGTGCGTATTTTGTCATAAGGTAATTGTCAGCTGTCAAGTAGCAGGTGTCACTGTAATATATACAGGGTGTCACTGTGATATATACTGGGTGTCACTGTGATATATACAGGGTGTCACTGTGTTATATACAGGGTGTAACTGTGATAGATACAGGATGTCACTGTGATATATACAGGGTGTCACTGTGATATATACAGGGTGTCACTGTGTTATATACAGGGTGTAACTGTGATAGATACAGGATGTCACTGTGATATATACAGGGTGTCACTGTGATAGATACAGGGTGTCACTGTGTTATATACAGGGTGTCACTGTGATAGATACAGGATGTCACTGTTATATATACCTGGTGTCACTGTGATATATAATCAAAAAATATAACCCTAACCTACCTATTTTTGGGAGCCGTTTCGTTTTTAGGGTCATCAAAAAAAAATAACCCTAACCTACCTATTTTAAGAAGCCGTTTCGTTTTTAGGGTCATCAAAAAAAAATAACCCTAACCTACCTATTTTTGGGAACCGTTTCGTTTTTAGGGTCATCAAAAAAAAATAACCCTAACCTACCTATTTTTGGGTGCCGTTTCGTTTTTAGGGTAATCAAAAAAAAAATAACCCTAACCTACCTATTTTTAGGAGCCGTTTCGTTTTTAGGGTCATCAAAAAACAATAACCCTAACCTACCTATTTTTAGGAGCCGTTTCGTTTTTAGGGCCATTAAAAAAATAACCCTAACCTACCTATTTTTGGCAGCCGTTTCGTTTTTAGGGTCCTCAAAAAAAATATACAGGGTGTCCCATAACTGACACGTCACAGTGACACTGGAGGTAGACCAGGTCAAGAGGTACTAAACCAACTTAACATGACCCCAGTAAAAGAGGCACGGTTTTTGAGTTATTGTCGAATTAAAGTTGTTCATGAATTTTGACCGTTTTTAACATTATTAGTGCCAGTGTGCACTCGGAAAGGTGTCAAGGTTAGTTTTTTTTATGTGTACGGTAACATGAATTGTTAATTAAGGTTACAGAAATGGTATTTTATACAAAAACTAAGTAAAACTGAAAAAAATACTAGTTTGATCTTGAATTAATTCACAGCGAAATTTAATTTCGACTTTGACCAGTAGTAGTAAAAAAAAATTACGGTCGGCGGGTCATGTTAAGTTGGTTTGGTAACTCTTGACCTGGTCTACCTCCAGTGTCACTGTGACGTGTCAGTTATGGGACACCCTGTATAACACAGTGACTTCTTCTTCTTCTTCGTGTGAAGGGATCAAAAATATTAATCTAAATTTTTCTTTGCCAGTATTTCGCCACCTCTATTCCTACACAGTGACACTCTGTATATATCACAGTGACATCCTGTATCTATCACAGTGACACCCTGTATATAACACAATGGCACCCTGTTTATATCACAATTACATTCTGTATATATCAAAGTGACACCCTGTATACATTACAGTGACACTCTGTAGTTAACACAGTGACACTCTGTATATATTACAGTGACATCCTGTATCTATCACAGTGACACCCTGTATACATTACAGTGACACCCTGTATATAACACAGCGACACTCTGTATATATCACCGTGATATCCTGTATCTATCACAGCCACACTCTGTATATAACACAGTGACACCCTGTATACATTACAGTGACACCCTGTATACAGGTTGTCCAGTAATTAATAGCCAGTAAAAATATTTTCATTTGTGACCTAGACGATCATTACAGTGAAACACGAGACCAAAAACTGAAAATTAAGAAAAATGTGAAAATCTCGAAAACCAAGGGACTTTTACAAAACCTAAAAGTCGATTTTCTGAACCAGCCTAAGGTGCCCTCTCAGTGGTTAGAAGATTGGCTATTAATTACTGGACACCCTGTATAGCACAGTGACACTCTGTATAGATCACAGTGACATCTTGAATCTATCACAGTGACACCCTGTATATAACACAGTGACACCCTGTATAGTGATATCATAGTGACACCCAGTATATATCACAGTGACAACCTGTATATCTCAATTAAATTGCTTACAGACATGTTTTCTCTGCTGACAGTGACATCCTGTATGTATCTATCACAGTGACACCCTGTATATAACACAATGGCACCCTTTATATATCACAATGACATTCTGTATATATCACAGTGACATCCTGTATACATTACAGTGACACCCTGTATATAAATAACACAGTGACACCCTGTATTTATAACAGTGACACCTAGTATATATCACAGTGACACCCTGTATATCTCAATTAAACTCTCTGCTGACCAATTGTAAAATCTTGCTGCCCAAGTTATTATTTTGCAGCTCGACTGGTTATTAGGCAGCCAAATGATAAAAAAAGCCGATTAATATTGGTTAAAATGTTAACCGTTTTTTAATTGTTTGCTGAACAAGAGTTGCCGCCCGATTTTTATTTATTGCCAGCCAAATCTTTGTATGCTGCCCAAATGATTTAACTGCTTATTTTTTTTTGCGGATCAATTTTAATAACGGCTGACCAAAAAATTACTTTTCATCTTCTAATTTCTGGAGTTAGACTACTAGTAATACTGTGCTTCAGTGCCAGAAAGCTGTTTCCAATACCCCAAACTTAACAGAATAATAGAGTAAAAATACAGTGATTTGTAGTTTTTGTGTTTGGATTACTGCACTTGGGAGTAAATAGTCCCCGACTAATGCGGGGGTGCTAACTACCCTCACTTGTTCGGCTCTAATGGCCCGTCGCGCGACGCCCTCGTATTTGCGAACCTTTTAGAAAGCCAGATTTGTTACTTGCCATTCTAACCATAGAAGTAAGATGGCTTGGTAAATTTAAAATAGTATTTTATGCAACAGTTGTATAAGAAGGTTCAAAAAATGCGAATTGCGTGAGTTGCGATACGAGCCGCGAATGCGGCGAGTATCGCAAATAGAGACGCAATGAGCGTTTTTTGACTTAATTATACAACGTTGCATACAATACTTTTTCTACGACTAGGTTAAAATATAAAATACATGGACGTCACGCGTGTCTCGTCCGGTCTCTCCGAGTGTGTACAGCCGGCATGACAGTTGTGTCTATGGTAAACTTTTTTTGATATGGCTGGTGACACGATGTGACGATAATTAAAATACTTTTTTTTTATGTTGGCATCAATTAATTTAATTCGGAAAGTTTGTTTTTCTTATGAATCGTAGGAATTTAATTGTTTGTTAAGTTGGTAGTTGTGAATTTTTATCGTGAAGTTAGAATTGAGCGCTTAATCCTTGACCTAAGTTTAACCTAGATTTAGAAGTCTGTAGATGCTAGCAATAACGTAAAGTGACTATAACGACACTAGTGCTGTTATGGGGAATAGAGTATAGACTTCTCTGAACTCATATTATGTATGTTCTTATATTAGTGTTCGTGACCAAGTAAAAGACAGATAACAGTACAGGAGTAGAAAAAAGTTTTTAATTGAGATTATGACAAAAGTACGCATTGACAATATCAGCCAACTGATTGATTGAAGTATAATATGATAATTATGTGAGAGTCAAAGGTAATTTACTGAACTCACGGAGATAATAGTTGGTATTATTGCGTACCTATGTAGTTTAAGTAAAAAAAATGCATTTTCGAAATTTGTAGTGATTTTTCACGCAATCACAGCGTCATTCATTGTGGTCGCAGTTTCAGGACCGATGATCATGATTGTTCTTATTTGAAAGGACGACTTGCTTTCATTTCATTCTTTTGGTGGCCACCCGGACCACCTCATGAAGTTTATTGATTTTTCTCCTTGAGCGGTTCAATCCACCTAGCCGGGTATCTGTACCATGTTCTCCTGCATTCTGTGTTTTCGACTATGAATACTATGTTCAGTTTCTCGAGGTAGTTGTCTTCGCGTCGCGCGATGTGCCTGACTGAATTATTGTAATAGGCTACTTGACAGTGTGAAAAATAATGGAAGAATTATGGATATATGTATTAATTATAAGTATTTAAACCAATTTACGTCAATATTACTAAAAATAAATGGATAATTTATTTATAAAACTCGGATGAAAATTGATTATTTTTTATCTGTCGCCATTTTATCAAAAACGGTTTGGGTTGGCCGATGACGTCACACCATAGTAAACAGCATCGACAGCATCTGTCAATCCTATCTTTAAAGGTAGAACGTTATGCGATCCTTGTTGACATTTGTCGGTTTACCATGATGTGTCGTCATAGACGCTATATTGTCCGAGAAACCGTTTTGGCGGTTAATTTTAAAAGTGCATTTTTATTTGCTTTTTTCGGAAAAAATACACAAAAGAATTAAAAATTACAACTTTCTGACTGCTCAATAGACATCATTAAACAGTCGGATTGACTTTGCAGAAACCTGTTAAGTAGCCTATTGGACGGAGTTATGTATGTAATATCGAATGGAGATCCATAGTGCTAATTCGATATTGCATAACTCCGTCAAATTGTATGCGGCGATTACAGATCCTGGATAGGGTATTTTTTCGTTGTGTCATTAGTAATCGTAAATTAAAATGTACTTGCAATGAAATTCCAGTCGAAAATTACCCTGTAAAGTAGGTACCTACAGTCGCGGAATGAAAAGGTTCGTTGCTTTTTGACTCTTTGTCAATAAGTTAAAGTTTAAAAGTGATGAACCTTTTCATTCCACGATTATACATAATTATGTAATAATTTAGTCTACAGAAATAGTCACCTTTCACTTTTTTTTTCATTCTTGCAAACACTTTTCGCATTTCAAGAGCAAGATCATTTTGATTGGATAATCATGAAATCAAAAAATACCGCGTCGAGTCTTAATGTATACTTAATTGCACGAAGGTATAATAGAGCAACTATATGATAGTTAGATGACAACAGATCGAAACAAACGGTATGGTCATAGGTAATCCATCCTAATAGGCAGTTACGGCATTATCTCTACATCCATCTGTAGGCCAGCCACGTCGCGCTAAATTATCGGCGTCTGCGCAAATAGGGCCATTAAATTCAATCGGTCCCGCTACAAGAAGACAGAAGCGTCACTTACCCGTCCTATGTAATTTAGAGGTATTAACGTAACACTGCTCGCTTCAGCACCGAGCCATCCTCCTGCTTCGTATGCCAAATGTGATCCTATTGTCCAATCCTGGGATGCTCAGCTTTCAAGCGGCTCTTGTATCAAATTACACAAATTACTTTAATGTAAGTACTTAAACGTATTATTAGACCGCTTAGCTACCTACAATGGTCGACGTGTGGTTAAGCAACAATGTACGGTAAATTGCCTCTAAAATCGGCCCTTGTCTCCATTACGTGAACGTTATTCTAAGAGGAATATTGTTAGAATTGACATCTTATTCGAATCTAATGCGTCTTCCGTAAACATGAGCGGATTATTTCTTTACTTTAAATATTTGGAAACAGCTATGCGACGACTTTCAAATGAGCTATTTATAATTTTAAATGGGTTTGTGGCCACCAAATAGAATCTGTCTCTTTGTGCTCGTGTGAGACCGTGGATCAATGGAACAGTGTAGAATTATTATGAAACAATGCATTTTAAATCCTATGTTGTGGTGTTTACAATTGTAAGTCGGCCGATTGGTAAATATATGTATGTGCATAATGTTTTTGTGCGCAATGCAAGCGGCTGCAATGTTTTGTGACACAATTATGGCTGCATTGTGGACATTTCGTCACAGCCGATGCGCTTTTTCCGAAATGATACGCTTCATGCTGTCTGAATAATTGTAAATAAAATAAAATACTATGTTTATAACCACAGATAGCACGTAAACCTTGAAATTTTGTTTATTGTTGAATTTGTATGAATGCGATATTACAGGAAGAGCTTTTTTTACAAAATACATATATCTATGAGAAGATGTCCTGATTGACTAACTGACTGACTGGCTCATCAACGCACAGCCGAAACTACTGAAGCTAGGAACTTGAAATTTTCACAGTAGGGTGGTTATATAAAATAAGTAAGGGATAAGAGATTTTTTGAAATTCATCCCCAAAGGGGGTTAAATGGGGGGGGGGGGGGGTGTAATGATTTGCATACAAACAATTGGCGAAGTTTCATTTTGCATAACACGGATTGCATAATTTCAACGTGTATAAGTAGTTAAGTAGTATAAAAATAAAATGAATAAAAACAAATTGCATAATTTCATTAAACATAATATAAAATACTCATAATGTAAATTTTTATAATTATCAAATACTATAATAGGTCACCCTGTATAATATTTAAAAAACATAATATTCATTTTTTATAACAACGAAGCGCATACTTTTATGAACCATAACGAGCAATTTTCATAATAAACTAATTTTATAATAGTCACTAAAGCTAACCTAACCTACTTTTTCGGCCAGCAGTTCGTTTTTGTTGGGGGACGCAGTTCAAACCTAACCTAACCTACCTTTTGTGTCTAATCTTTTTTTCATGCGGGGGGCTTCGCTCCCCCGTCCCCCCTTTTTTGGCCTTTCCATAGCTAAGAATTCGTGCAAAACTCTACTTGCTTTGCTTAAATGTTTTAACCTAATCTCAGCCCTATATCTATCAATTGTTTATTTTGTAAGGACACAGTTCTAAATCTAACCTTACTTTTTTAGCAACAGTTCTTTATTATGAGATTTGTGAGTGATCAAAGTTCTAACCTAACCTACTAAGTAAGGTTAGAATTGCTAGATGTTAAATAATATTAGTTCATCGTTATACTGAATGAACATTAGGTCCAATGGCATTATATCACTTGATTATTATAATAAATGTTTTATACTACTTAACAATTATGCTAAATGTATATTATATCAAATATTATTAGACCATATGATCATTATACTTCTTACACTTTATATCAAATGGCATTAGGTTTTTTAACGTTATACCAAATGTTGTTATGGTAAATGAGTATTATGCTACTTGAAAATTATGTAAACAAAAATATTCATTTTGTTTGTATGCTAAACGTGCATTATGTTGTTCGAGCGTAGTTAAATGAAATTATGCAAAATGTTTGTATGACAATTGAACGGCACCCCTCTTCAACATCAGTTAGTAAAGTAATTTCACCGTTTTTTTGAAATTCATCTCTGAAAGGGGTTAAACGGGGGTTGAAACTTTGTATAGGCATCAAACGAGTTTTAAAGTTGGAGATCTGAGACTTCGCACATAGACCCTTCAATATGAGTACAGGAAAGTAATTTC
Source organism: Eudemis profundana (assembly GCA_947034925.1). NCBI lineage: Eukaryota > Metazoa > Arthropoda > Insecta > Lepidoptera > Tortricidae > Eudemis > Eudemis profundana. Next base: position 19,330,546 of record OX344798.1, read on the forward strand.
ACGGTTTTTCGAAATTCATACCCGAAAGGGGTTAAATTGGGGTTGAAACTTTGTATAGAGACCAAACGATTTTTGAAGTAAGATTATTTGCTTCTATTTTATTTTATTGCTGGCTTTGCTGTAAATATTTGTTTCGGTTCTATATATGTACATTAGTACATTGTGTATCAAGGGCGGTAAGTAAAGAATTACAAACGAGTGTTTGTTACAAGGCCGAGGCGAAGCCGAGGGCTTTAATAACACGAGTTTGTAATTCCTTTACCGCCCGTGGCACACACAATGTTTTTCATCACATTGTGAGTAAATCTGATTAAAATAACCTTACTTAACCTAAATAAAATTGTAAAACTGACAGTGACATTAGTGACATATTCCATAGACAATGCGAACGTCAAGTCACGTTCGGAAACCATAGCGGTAAAGACTAAAAATGGTTTATTTTATATTTGCAAAATACTGAAATACTATATTTAAACATTTAATTAATGTTACAGAAATATGTTTTTACATGTATTTGTAACAGTTCTCTTTAAATAAATATTTCAGTAATAAAAGTTAAAAAAGTAAGTTGGCGTTTCCTTCGAAAATGACAAATAAGAGTAAAACAGAACTAGTGTTTCAAATTTAAAAAGAAAACCATTACGCCCTAGGGCGTAATAGGTCATTTACGGCCCGCAAAACCTACGTGTAATGACACCATTTTCGAGCAAGTGTGATGAAAATGTATTATATGTATTGTATATGTAGGTTTATGTATTTATTTATATATGTATGTGTATTACTTCCCCTATATTTAGCTATTTGTGTGCATTCTTCGTCTTTTGCATCGTTTATTCCTCACCACCTACTCATTTATTTTGTTAATTTTACATCAACTCCGCTACCCAAAGGTTGTCTGGAAGAGATCGCGCTTTAGCGATAGACCGCCAAGTTTACCACTGTTTTTCGTATTCGTTTACATTGTAATATATTTTTTTGGAGTGCAATAAAATATGATTGTATTGTATTGTATTGTATTGTATTGTATTGTATTGTATTGTATAGGTACCCTTCAATATAAGTAGAGAAAAGTGGTTTAACCGTTTTTCGAAAATCATCCCCAGAAATGGTTTAAATGGGGGTTGAAACACTGTATAGGATCCAAAGGATTTTTGAAGTAGGAGATCTGATACTTCGTACATAGATCCTTCAATAAGGCTAGAGAAAAAAAGTTAAACCATTTTTTGAAATTCTTCTCCAAAAGGGGTTAAATGGGGGTTAAAACTTTGTAAAGGAACTAAACGATTTTCAAAGTCTAAAACTGATTGAACTGAATAGGTCTCAAATGATTTCAGCGTTAATTAAATTTTTTCTCGAAAACGGGTTCAGTAGGTAGGGGTTGAAAGTTTGTTTAGGGACCGTACGTACAATTTTATAGCAATTAGTAGATTGTTTTTTGTGTAAGTAACAGGTGGTTTATGAAGTGAATTTAATTTTTTGGAAATAATCCTTAAATGGACTAAAGAATTGATTTTCGCGGTAAATGTGCAGTTTTGAGCCCAACATTTGTGGGTTTTGTTTAATTACAACTAAGTTTATGAACCAATATCAGAAACTATTTGTGAAGACTAATTGCCTCATTATAATTTACACCGCAGACGAAGTCGCGGGCATAAGCTAGTCTTAGTATAGTTTGATATGATTGAGGAGGACTGATATTGTAGTTTCTATTAGAGAAGTCATAAAAATGTTTAACCCCGTTAAATATAAAATCAGAAACATTCGGACACCAAAAAAAGAATATATAAAAAAGAACAATATAACCACTTTAGATTACCTACTTATCATTTTTTACCCGAAGGTCGCTGTCACCTGTTGCGGTCTCCCAGAGAAGCAATCATAGCACCTCACTCATAGTCATATCGCCCTAATGATTGAGCCTTTGAAGCCGCCGCCAGCTCCTAAACATTTGTTGGAAAAAATCAACGTTATTAAGTGTGAATTCTACAAATTGTTCACAAATATTTGCGTCTACCTGTGTTTTTTCAAACAACATTTGTTATATTTGCCATGACGGGATCAAGGATGCTATAAATGCTATTTCTGATTAAGCACGGTAAGTTAGGAAATAATCTTCCGTTGAGATACTTGGCCGAGCCGAATAGGTTTTTTAAACTTAAGCGTGAGTCACAAGTTGATTAGTTTCGTTTCCACATCATAAACACTGAATTTAGCCAATAATTCTGCCAAAGGTTTGGGTGATCTTTAAATTAATCATGGTTAAAAGTTTAATTATTCGTTGGTTGGTTTTTGCGAGTTGGAATGGTCGTTCAAAAACATTCGATGTGATAGGTAGAAGTTATGTTGATGATGGTAATGTTACATCTGTATTAATAAAATACTTGTATGTATTGTATAATTTTTTGTGTTATGTTATTACTTTAATATTTTATAACACTTTAAAGCATATTCTCGTGGAACTTTTGTTTCAATACGAATTTAGCTGGACATGCATCGTCAAAATTTAAAATAGCAATGGAGTATACTATACTGTACTGTACTTTATATGAAAGAAACATTTTGTCTCTTCATTGGTTTCTTAATGCGGGTAAATTATACCACTTTTATGTTACATATATAGATACAAGAAATCAAAGTACATAGAAAAATTAAATGGCACTCACCTGTGTCCAGACCGGGAATCGAACCCGGTACCTCTGGATTTCCGGCCCAGCGACTCAACCACTCGTCCACCGGAGCACCCAGCAAGCGCCCTCAATTTTGCCATCTACTTTGACTTCTGTATCATTCTGGTTAAAATCCTATTAAACCAGAATGATGCAGAAGTCTGAAGAGTGTAATGGAGTATAACGTTAACTTAAATCATAATTATCTTTGTAATAGCACCTACCCTTTTTCGATAGGTAGGTATAGCTACAAGATTGAGCTAAATGTAAAGTTATGGCTACAGGCCCTCGGTCCGTTTATCTCGGTATTTACGTACTAACATTACAAGCAGTGGAAGGGTGCACACGCGGCGTGTTTCATTTCAGCGCTCGAACGCGCCGACACAATGCCGCTTCATTAACTCGGGAATTATTTTCAGTAATATCAAGTTAAATCGTTAAAAGACGTATTAACTGTTTGAATGTAGGCGGCTCGGAGATGCAACAATTCTTGAAGGTAATTTCTTATCTCGTAAACAGCCATTCTGTCCGAGCGTTCCCCGGTTTTCTAATGCTCGTATAATGTCCTTTTTATTGAGTGTAAATAATTGAGTTTGTATCAACGGCGCGCCGCCATCTGCTGGCTTGAGTTTTAACACTCCTTTCGGATTTCCCACCTTTAATGCTCCCATAAAACTTTACGTATCTCCATGTGACAGACGAGTTTAATTCTTATCATGATCTAGGAGGACTTATTTTGCACTGTCGGACGCAAATGTATATCACTTCGTAAGGATTAAAGGAAACTTAAGCCCGCTTGCCATTTAGTGGAACGCGACATTGGTCCCTAAATACGTTATTACTTGGTCGCATTTTTATTTGATTTGTTTCGAGTCGTTCGGAGAGCGACGGCGGTGTGGTTATGAGAATTATTTGTTGTTGGAAGTTATTTATTTGACTAGTTGTCGAGGTTTACGTTGGCGGCGCGACTGTTGTCGATCCGGTCGCATTCAACTCTCGGATTCGAATTATAATATTTGATTTGTATTTTATTATAATACAGGTTGTTATGTAAATAAAGTGCGTCCGCCGCGAGATTGATGTAAGGTCAATAGGATCGTTTTCTTCCAGTGGCAGTTTAAAATGTTGGCTGCCGAGTCTTAAATTAAATCAGTTTTATCGAAAGACCACACGGAAACAATACGGTATAAAATTATACATACCAACAAATATCGTAGTATTGTAGAGGAGTTGTAAGTACAATATCTTTCACGCCCTTTAATACTAATTTTGAAACTAACAATGATGGAATATAATTCTTAATAAGAATAACATTCATCCGTTACACATTTCGTTGTCTGCGCTCACCCCTGCACATGGCGTCGCCTGCGGCTCGATTTGTAACACATTTACCTATACACAGCACTATCGCAAACCTTATAGACCGAGGCGTGACCGTTGATAACTCTACCTGTTCTAGTACTGCCATACGATCTTATGAGTAAAAAAGTGAATGAGCACTCTGGTTGTAAGGGAAGCTTCCTAGGTCTCACGAAAAATAACAACCGGCTAAGACATGGCAGATTAAGGACCGTTTTAGTTATTCGTAGAAGTTTGACTAACTCTCCATCTTCACCTTTTTCTTTTGGTTGTACTGCTGTAGGTATATTGTGACTCCGCTGATTGATGTTTCTGATATCGGCAACCTCGTCCCTTCAAAGCTTACATGCTGGCTGCAAATTAAAACTTGCCTTCCGTACGAACTGCAGCTTTGGATTGAGTCCGGTTAAACACGGAGATAAAATAATCATAATCAGAATCATGTCTTATTGTGGTACTAGACAAAGTATATTATCACTGAACGTATCTTGGCTTATTAATTAATTCCATCGTTCAAATGATGCACACGATGCGGAGGTCAATAAGTGCGGCTTTGATATCATTATAGTAACGGACGTCGATTGTACACGTTACTGTTTTTGCGGTTGTTTTGATGGCTGTAATCATAGTTATGAATAATAATCACGATAATATGTTGAAGGGTTAATTGATTTATAGACAACTTTTTATACCTAATAGCAAATAGGTAAATATTAAACATTTTAAGGTCATACCTACGGTCTTACACTATTGTTTCTGTTAAACCTGGTTCTTAATTAAGTCACTTTGCTCACAGGCATATAGGCAAATGCTTCACTGTCCGGACACAAACATCATCTGCCCATAGACTTTGTAATCTTGGCTGTGTTTGTTTTATGTGGTGTGGACTGACCGACCTTGTCCAATATTTAATAACCATATTTGTCCACCTTCCTACGGGAGCGGCCCCATGTCGACGGCACGGCGCCGTCCGCCGTGGAACGGCACGACGCCGTCACCGTGCAACGGTACGGCGTCGTGCCGTGGCACGGCGCCGTGGACGGCGCCGTGAACGGTGCCGTGGACGGTGTGACGGCGCCGTGAACGGTGCCGTGAACGGTGTGACGGCGTCGTGCACGGTGCCGTCTACGGCACACCGCACCGGTGGACGGCGCACGGCTCGGTAGTTTTGTTTTAGGCGGATCTTACACTGCGGCGAATCTAGAATCATCAATTTGTATAGAAAACTCGCGGGGTATGGCACACTGAGAATCGCTGGTCGCGGCGACTTTTTAACCGGCTTTCAGAAGGACGTTTTTTTGTGTGTTTGTTCACCGATTACTCGAAGATGGCTGAACCAATTTTAAAAATTATTTTTTTGTTTAAAAGAATGATATTTGAATATTTTAGAGGTGGTCCCATTGCAACCAAATCAGGACTTGATGATGGGATCTTGGAGGAATTGAGGGAACTCTTCAAATAGGCACACATATAGCGATTTAATGAACTTAAAACTACATTTTCAGAGATGTAAAAGGTCTTTAGGCGTCAAAACAAGACAATTAAATTAATAGAAAATTAATTGATAGTAAAAATTCATGGAGATGTAAACAGTCTCCGTTGTCAAGTCAAAAGAAAGAAAGAAAGAAAGAACAAAAGCAAGCAAGAAAGAAAGAAAGTAAGTATAATGTATGGGAGTAATGCAAACTAAAGCTTCATTAAAGCTGTCATTTATTCTTTTAGCCTTAAAACACCCTCAAAAACAGAAGTTATAGAACTACAGTCTTTATAAAGGTGTACAATGACATCATAAGCATAAGTGTTACAATGGTGTTTGCCTACACTATTATACAGAAACAAGTATCAAATTATACTATAATATATTAATCGACGACCGCTTTAGCTTAGTTGGTAGTGACCCTGCCTACGAAGCAAGAGGTCCTGGGTTCGAATCCCGGTAAGGGCATTTATTTGTGCGATGAGCACGAATATTTTTTCCTGAGTCATGGATGTTTTCTATGTATTTAAGTATTTGTATCTATTAAATATGTCGTCTAGTATCCATAACACAAGCCTTATTGAGCTTACTATGGGGCTAGTTCGATTTGTGTAAGATTGTCCCCTAATATTTATTTTATTTATTTATTTAACCACTCTTATACAGCCTAAAGTTTCTTCTGACACCCTTGTAATTCTCTTGTAAGAGTCTAAGCTGTAAATAGGCTGTAATATTGATGTTAAAAACGCTTATGTGCTGCTTGGGATATGTAACACAACTTTATTTTCTTTTAATTTACAAAAAAGTGCACCTGGAAATTTTGAGTATGCTAAAAATCATTAATAATTGGTACTAAATTCATGCGGGAGGATACTACGGTTTTCGTTTTTTCGTATACGCTCCATACAAAATTAAAGAAAAAAAAACATTACTCGTCGGTTTTTTAGCCAAATCCCATACTCAAAATAATTTTTTACCCTAAAAATTACGAAAGGATACGATTTCAAGGGTTAGCTGGAAGAGATCCCTTACAGGGATAAGTTAAGTTCGCCTTTGTACATAACCATTGATTTTATTTTATTTTTATTTTTTATTCTATTTCTGTATGCTTTTGTATAATTTTATGTGCAATAAAGAGTTTACATACATACATACATACATTTCAATAAAAAAATTATACACTTACAAAAATAAGTCCCTATTTCTATGGAGAGTCGAATTTTCGATCCACAGTGTTGCGGGAAGAGTGCAGTGTGCGGTGCGCCGCACACGGCAACGTGTGCCGTAGACGGCACCGTGGTCGGCGCCGTCACACCGTTCACGGCACCGGTCACGGCGCCGTCTCACCGTTCACGACGCCGTCCACGGCGCCGTCCGACGGCACGACGCCGTACCGTCGCACGGTGACGGCGTCGTGCCGTTCCACGGCGGACGGCGCCGTGCCGTCGACATGGGGCCGCGCCCTACGGCGGCGACGCGCCAAGTGAACGTTTACAAAACAAATGTTATGTTAATTCCTCGCTCGCCACACAGGAGGCATCGCCGGCGCATCGACGACGGGCGCTATCTAGATGTACTTACGTACACGTACAGCGCTATATAAACTCGCGATAATCTTTTAAAAGGTGTTCGTTGTGTTGTAGATAATTAATATTTAGGCAGAGCGCCCCGCGGCGCGGCGCGGGCGCAGCTTTGTGCCGCCGCCACCGCCGCATTTGTCATGTTAGCGCTCCAAAGGTGTGAATGACTTTTTTCTAACCATTATTAATGACAATGATAGAAAATATTGTTTTTTGTTGCAACATTGTTGATTGTTGTCAATTAGTTTTTTGTTGCATCACGTTTTTGATTATAAGCGTAGCAGATCGATTTGAATTGAATGTTTGATTTAAAATATGGCTAGGTTCATTAAAGCCTTTCATTTGATTGAATAGGAATAGAGGCTGGATTGTAAAACGAGCGAAAACGTTTCAGTAGCGAGTTTATTATTTCTAGCGTGAGCATAATCAATAACCCACTCTAAGGATAATGTTTTTTTATTCCAAAGAGGTTTGTGTATTACCCCGACGGAAAAATAGCTTTTCATGGAACTCAATATTTCGAGAGCCGCTACTTGTTTTGTTACTTTAAAATTGAGCCAAATCACGGAGCTGGGGCGCACGCCCGCCCTCGGTAGGTACAATGAATAATAAGCAGAAACACCGACTATCCATTATTTCCCAGAGCGACCCCAACAATAACAAGAAAGTTGAAAGAATAATGGAAACAATTGAAATTTCAATATTCTTTCAAAATTTGCTGTCGAGGGCAAAATAAAATTGTCAGCGAAAATAAAATTTTCTAAGAGCCAATTCGTATTACTATTCCTTGACTTCTGTACATCACAAATAAAGATTACCTTATATTTATAATTTATGTAAAAAACTAAAATATTAAAATAAAAATTCATGCGTTATCTAGGTACTACGTATTGATCACGTCGCCAAAGTTTAGTTGACGATAATAGGGAATATGCATGATATGTTTTATTTACTTTAATTAAAGCTCATTCATATAAAAAACAGTAGGAAAAAAATATTTTTCGAATAACTATAAAAATAACCAAGATATCACACAACAAAGATTTATCTCTATCTCTTTCTCGCAAAACAGAATATAGTATGGAGATTGTATGGCGGCCGTGTACTATGACGTCATAGTCCATATCGGATCTCTCTGTCTAATCGCTGTCTGATTAGTGGTTTAAAATGTTTATATCTTCCGTGTTTCTCGGTCGATTTCAATTTTATTTTTAATGTATGTCATCTTTTTTACGGTATTTTCATATTTTGTTAATAATACTGTTAAAAAAAATTCATGCATATTCCCTATTTTATGTTTGTTTTGATACTTATATTTGTGGTAATCATGTACTTACTTGGGTAGGTACTTATGTTACTCTGTATAATCTCTGTGAAAATGTTGATATAGGATTATTTTGATCTTACTCGCCTTTAACTAAACGCTACAACGTCCTTAGCAAGGCCAATATTATCTTATCATCTGTTAGGATCTTTGTATCTCAACCATACAAAGATTGGGCCAGATCTTTCCATTCACAGAGGCATTTCGACTTCACTCCTTCCTAACAGTAGGGCTCCAACTTCGCTTTCAACGGATCGCCCCCATGTACTAGTAATACTACTAGCTACTGTGCATACGCACAAGGCGACCAGATTTACGTCGTCGTCCCCTCAGCGGTCGCCATTCGTAAGCAGTACTAGCAATCCAAACTGTAAACCAGGGTTTTTGGTTACAGGTTCGTACAGCGGTTACAGTTGCTTACTTACTAGTAAGTACGTTGCTTAAAATATGTAACCTTAGTGTGATTACAGTATTCTTGGCTAATAATTAAATTTCAAGTTGTGCTTAACCTGTAATGTGCCCAATAGCTCCACTTTCGAAAGTATCTTGACCTTTTTCTTGCCCAAATGTCAATTGTCCACACAGCGCCCAAATTTCGACCATGTAGCAGCCCTGAATTATTTTGCACCTTATCTAACCCAGATATCTCTGTATTGTTAACAATAATATTCAGCGATACACCTACGATAAGCGCAAATAGCTTCCCGCGATTATTTATTGGGCTCTTGGAACAATAGGTATTATATTACACTCAAACAAATGGACGCTTTGTGAAACAACAGTATCTGAAGTATTGCTTCCGGACAACCTGAGCAACGAAACTTGTATATGATTAATCGACCATTACATCAAATGTATCAGGGATGGCGAACCATTGGCATGTATGCCAACGAAAGCCCTAGCAACATAATTCGGTCGGGTACGCGAAGTTTCATTTTCCTGTAAAAATATCAGCGACAAATAGTACTGTTTGATCTAAGTGTGGCCCGAGCCGAGCGGCGAGGGACGAGTGGAAATGACACTTCCGCACGAGTATGAAACGGTTTTTTAGGGTTCCGTACCAAAATGGTAAAAAAAGTTTTAAAAGTCACTAACCCGAGCCTACTGGATATAAAAAATGGGGTATCAAATGAAAGGGCTTCATTTGTAGATTTCAAATCTATTTTTAGTTTGTTTTAATCATAAACTTTTTGAACTAGGACGAAAAACGTTAAAAAAATACCATTCCCCCTATTATCTTCGAAGTTACTGAACAGAAAAATCTGTAATAGGTAATTATTACCAATTATTAATATTATCCTAAATATTTATAACGGTTTTCCTAACTTGCGATGTTTTTTAGAAATTTGAAAAAATCATAACACATACCTACTTATTTGCTCCTACTAAACAAATCGACGTACAGTTTTTCTTGAAATATTAACGTATCTACTTATTAGTTTGTACGGAACACTCGGTGCGCGAGTCTAACTCGCACTTGACTGTTTTTTTTATTACTTTACAGTCGACTTATTTGAAAATACATAAATGTACTATTTATGTCTACACTTGGCTAGAAAGCGCCTTTTTCCGTATGCGTAGCGTGCGGCAAAATAAAATAATGCAGGTACACAACACGGGAGGTAATAAAGAAAGCCCTCGATCGCACATTTACGTCCCTCGCTTGCAGCTCGGGCCGCAAACATCTGCGATCTCGGCTTTTCTTTGTTTTACCACCCTTTCTACATGTGAACAGTAAATCGATTTCCATTCAATCTTCAGGTATAGGTACAGTAAGGCAAGAAAGTGGTCTACCACTTTTGAACTCTAATACCATTCAATAAAGTCGAAAAGTAATAGGACACTTTTTTGGCTCATTGTACCTACTATGAAAACGGGTGTAAATGGACTAGCAAGATATGATTACACAAGCCTCAAATCGAGATACTTCAACGAAGCATTTAGCTCTCATAAATAATAAATTAGTGAAGATTATCACAGTTCCAGGCAGTGCATCAAACAAAACGCAATAGCGATGAGGCTTTAGTATTATTAACACTTAAGTCATACCAAGTGAAGCGGTTCGTCAGCGTACCTAAACTAAGCATTTAGTTAGACCCTCCTAAGTTAATGAAGGTCATCACAGTTCTAGGCAGAGCATCATAACGCGCAGAGGCGTTAATATTATTAACACTTAAGTCATACCAAGTCAAGCGGTTCGTCAGCGTACCTAAACTAAGCATTTAGTTAGACCCTCATAAGTTAGTGAAGGTCATCACAGTTCTAGGCAGAGCATCATAACGCGCAGAGGCGTTAATATTATTAACACTTAAGTCATACCAAGTCAAGCGGTTCGTCAGCGTACCTAAACTAAGCATTTAGACCCTCATAAATTAGTGAAGGTCATCACAGCTCTGGGCAGTGCATCATAACACGATAGCGCAGAGGCGTTAGTGTTATTAACGCGCCGGTCAGAGATACCATCGGCCGACAAACTCGATTAGCAGTTCGAATGGTGCCTCTTAGACGTGGCCTCAACGATAAGCGGGTAGCGATTGAAAAATGTATTATTACTACATAGTATAAAACAAAGTCGCTTCCCGCTGTCTGTCCCTATGTATGCTTAGATCTTTAAAACTACGCAACGGATTTAGATCCGGTTTTTTTTACTAGATAGAGTGATTCAAGAGGAAGGTTTATATGTATAATACATGCATTTAGTATCAGCACTGCACCCGTGCGAAGCCGGGGCGGGTCGCTAGTTAATTATATAATAATAGTTTGTACTTTCGAACCTTATACACGAAAAATATGATCCAAAATTTCCATTTCAGATTGTTACGATTTTTATTTATATGAACGCACTGGAAATATATTTTATGCCACACCTAGCCAGAAAGCGGCTTTTTCCGTACGCGCAGCGTAAGTGTAGACATAAAAAGATGTACGCAACACGGGAGCTAATAAAGAAAGCCCTCGATCGCATATTTACGTCCCTCGCTTGCAGTTCAGGCCCCGCAAACTTCTGCGATCTCAGCCTTTCTTTGTACCCTAGTTATGTAATGTACTATATCCATACAAAAATTTGGGATATTTTTTTTTGTGTATTAAGTTCGAAAGTATAAACGATTCTGAGTAAGAAAAATTCAAACGTCAATATTCTGAAAAAAAAAACATGTAAAGTTGTTTGAATAATGCTCATGTATGAAATAGCAAGTCAGACACTACGGCGTAGACCCGCTACGAATAGTCCGATCAATGAAAATATTACACTCAAGAAAAATCTTCCCATTGGCGAATGTAGGTACGAATATAAAACGTTCATAAAATCCTCATCAATTGGAGTATTCAACATCACAAACTATTCAAAAATGATCACTTGCGGAGATTTAAAAGTCGTAATCTGAACTAAGTTGAAGTTAATTACTTTCGGCTCTCTCAAACAAGGAGGCTTTGACGGTAACGCGCGGTCATAACTCATCCGAGAGCGCGTTCTCTTTGTGCCTGCGTAGACGCATCGGCGCACGAAGAGCGCGACGACACTATACTAAGGAAAAGGACGGCAGATTGTATTGGACACAATACGATTGACTTACATATAAGGGCCCGGTCAAATGGCGCGACAAAATGGTTATAGCCTGCTGGACCAAAAATCAGTTTAAGGTCCATGCCGTGTCAGTGTCAGTCGATTGTCAAAATACCTAGCTGTGTGATCATAGGCTGCATAAATTACAATACGAAGGTTAAAAGGAAACATGGGATCGACATCAGTTGATTCCATTAAAAATCATTTTAGGGCAGTGCTTTGGTACTATTTGTCGCGCGCATTGGTCAGGTCCTTATATATAAGTCAGTGCATAATACAGAATGTTTATAGCTCGAGCACTTCCTTTTAACTTTTTAGAGGGCACTATTTCAAATATTGTTTTAATTGATTGCCGGCAGACGGTTCGGCGGCGGTGGGAAGAGCGTCCTAATTACAGGGACTGACTCACTTCCATATTTTTCGATCCACGGTTTACGGCATTTTGCTGTCTATCGGACAGCTGTAATTTACTAAAACTTATCATGTTGGTTTTGTTCCTGGGTTTATTATTAAGGTTTAATTATGAGCGTGGCATGAGAACGCGTGTCGGATAATTATAACAAAACGTGTACTCGTAGATATTTATAACTTTGTCATAATATCGTTTGTTATTGTTTTCCCTATTGAATTCACATATTTTATAATAGTAACAGGAGTACAATTAATAGGTCCTTGTATAGATAAACGAATAGACAGGCAGTCGTTTCGTTCTTATTTTACGAAATATTAGATTAATATGAAAAATTGCAGAAAATATAAACGATAAAGATACTACTTAAATACCAGTAGCAGGTAAACAAGTTTTGTATGGAAATTTTATACAGGATTTTTTTAAATGTTTACTTTAGACCATAGAAACTGATAATTAACATAAAATTGTCTTACTCCAATGTTCATGCAAAGTTTCGTATTAAGTAACTTATAATGTAGTTTTAATACAAGAATAAAACTAAGTCTATTTGAAGAGTCGAAAGTACAGAGGTTCTTACCAAGGGAAATATCACGGGCCTTTAACTGTAAAGACATATTAACACTTATTAACTTATTCACTTTAAGCCAGAGTTTCTTAAACTTTTTTGGTCACGGACCCCCTACATTATTTCGAAAACCTTACGGACCCCTACCGAATATAATCAGAGAAAAAGAAAATCAAGGGCACATGAAAGTTTGTGTCGAAGGCATAGCCACGGACCCCCGGCTCTCGTATCACGGACCCCTAAGGGGTCCATGGACCACAGTTTAAGAAACCCTGCTTTAAGCAATCCTATTAGCCACGGATGTCAACTGTTGGACATAGGACTCCCCCATAGATCGCCACAGAGCGATCCTGTGCAGATGGCATCCATCGACGACGCCCGCCTGGTCTTACAAGATCGTCTGTCTACCGAGTCTGGGTAAACAGTTACTAAATTATATTCATAGGTAGAATACATTTATTTAAAGGCATTTTGATGTTGATTATGCTAGCAGATATAACTAAATATCAAGATGCAAGAAGAAAACCGCACGTAACATTTTGCTAACTTTGACTATAGCCAAGTCAGTAGGCTTTAATGCTACGCGGTGTCACGTGATAAATAAATGATAAAGCATCCATCCAGCAAGCTCTCACTCACTATTTGTCAGAACGTAGTGTTTATTACTTATACTGGGTGTTGCCTGTAACAGGAGCAAATAATTAAAACGTAGATTCTACTCACCAAACAATAAATAAAACTTTCGTTCAACAACTTTTCAAAGTTATGTAATCTTTAGATTTTATCTTTTTTATACAAACTAAATGGTATTTTCAATGTTCGTTAACATCAGTCTAATTTTATTAATCAGACTAAGTTACTTAGCTTGGCAACTTCGTTGGTGACACTCACATGTGTGCTTTGTGTTATGTGCAGCCGTAACTACTTACACAAGTTACCGCCAACACGAACGCCGATCGACGGAGGCAGCCTCCGCAGGCAGCCGTTCGTGTTGGCGGTAACTTGTGTAAGTAGTTACGGCTGCACATAACAAAAAGCACACATGTGAACGAAGTTGCAAAACTATAGTCCGGGACCAGCTGTAAAACTTAAAACAGGGACTCAATGCGGCGAATTTTAATGGTAGTAAGTTCTCCGCCACCGGTCGTTAGAAACAAGTGAACCTGAAGATTCAATTGTAGCAGAAAGCAAGTATTGTGCAGAATGAGACAATGTTTACTAAATACGTGGGGGTTGTAAAAGCGGTAGTAAACAGTAATTGGTCACATAAAGGCACGCAACGCACCCGCATTGCTCCCGACCGCAGCCATTGTAAGGCTTTAATGCTAGCTATAAATTTACCTCCAACTTTACATTTCCATATCAGAAACAACATGTTATTGTTTCTGGAAGCTTGGAAGTGTTTTCAAGTGTGGAAGAATGTGCCTCTTGAAGCGGTTACCATATTTTATAGTTCTATATTGGCTAGTCAAACACTTAGACATCAAGGTTGTGTGACTTAAGAGGGGTTATATTTGCTTAGAGATACTGCAGTGCAGAACCTAAAGTACAGTAAGGTAATTCGTTTCTCAATGAACTTACTTTACTTTAGGTTCTGCAGGATAGTAGCACCCAACTTTCGGGTGGGTATAGTAAGAATTATGTAAGGTGTCCGAATGTTTGTTCATTCTCTTTACGAACATTTATATGCAGATGCTGGGCGCTGAGGTTCTTCATGTAGTAATTGTAGGAGTTAGTTATATAAGGTCCTAATTTATTAGTTGCAGATATTTTTACAGATGATAGTACTCGGTCTCTGGAGTATATTAAAGCATGAAACATTATAGCTTTTACGATGTTTTTTTGGAGAAAAAGGAAAAACAAATTTGCTACGTAATAACACCCTGTAAATGTGATTACTAATTGAAAACTCATTGAACAGATTCTAGTAGCTCTTTTACGTACCACTTAACTGTAACTGGCCACTTCACGTCGATAAATCCCATCCTAATGACATTTGCAGTTTTCCCGCCGAACCGTTACGACATTTACGACAAACAATTGTTGACATGACAGATAGTGTTATTGTGACATGTGATAATGCACATGGTGATATTTTGTAGACGAAATTATAATTAATTTTTTTGTTAGGTAAATTAAATCAAAAAAATTATATGAAAAGGTTTCTTAATTTCTATTTAAAGTTAATAATTTTTTTTTACTCCTGTACTTTTATCTGTATTTTACTTGGTCACGAACACTAATATAAGAACATACATAATATAAGTTCAGAGAAGTCTAGACTCTATTCCCCATAACAGCACTAGTGTCGTTATAGTCACTTTACGTTATTGCTAGCAGCCACAGACTTCTAAATCTAGGTTAAACTTAGGTCAAGGATTAAGCGCCCAAATTTAACTTTACGATAAAAATGCACAACTACCAACTTAACAAACAATTAAATTCCTACGGCTTTTAAGAAGAACAAAACTTTCCGAACTAAATTCATTAATGCCAATATAAAAAAAAGTAATTCCTACGGTTGTTAAGAAAAACAAAATTTTCCGAACTAAATTCATTGATGCCAACATAAAAAAAGTATTTTTAATTTAAGTATATTTTAAATTAAAAAAAAAAGTTTACCATAGACACATACTGTCAGTCAAACGTCATATTTGCCTTGTTTCCAGGTTATTATTAATTTTGTATTTTATAATTTAAAACCTCGTCGTAGAAAAAGTATTGTATGCAACGTTGTATAATTAAGTCAAAAAACGCTCATTGCGTCTCTATTTGCGATACTCGCCGCATTCGCGGCTCGTATCGCAACTCACGCAATTCGCATTTTTTGAACCCACTTATACAACTGTTGCATAAAATACTATAATGTAAAGTATAATGTGTTAAAATATCTGCAACTAATAAATTAGGACCTTATATACATATTATGGAGTAAAACTGCTTAGACCGCGGGGAGACTTTGGGAAGATAATATGAGGCTTCAAGGGCGACCAAAGCAGAAGATGCAGCGTGGGTCTGGCAGTAACCATGCTAGAAAGAAGTCCAGCAAGGCCAAAATATAAAAAAGGTGGATACATAACGTACGATCGTTGTTTCGCAGTGGAGGTCTCCGGTCAATTGTTAGAAACATTATTTAATTTGCCTCCTGGAAGTACTTTGAGAGCGCTTTGTGCAGCAATGTTGCTTAATGTAGCATTAAGTTGAAACACCCATCTAGCACCTTGGTTAACTTCCACACCTACCAATCAATCTAACTAAGCAATTAAAATATGCGCGCTTGTTTCGCCATATTGTTGTTGTAACTATTCTATCAAAGCGTGCGTGCGGTGAAAGTGTATTGAAACAAATGGCTGGCGCTCACTCGAGGTGGTCCTGCGTCGTTTATCTTTTATCTAACGCGATGAATCGCGTTGTGCGCTGGCGCATTGTGGCGTTGTCACGGCGTCCTCGGAGCGTGCCGAATCGGCGACGATCCCTCGGCACACCTCCCGGCAACACCATTGTACTGCAACAATCCCTGCATTGATTTTAAATGCATTAACTTGTACTGTTTAATGTCTAACGTCATTATAGTCGAGAAACGGCGGTAATTTTACTCGAATTTATTGTGTCGGCAATAACCGCAAATGTCTTTTGGAGCGCGATTACGCATATCGTGCTATTGTACACGTGTCAAAGTCGTGAGTTGGGTAAGAAGTTATTGTAGAATCTTCGTTCCAAGCTGTAAAATGATTCGAGACTAGAAAATGTACTTTCATTTACGTGATCCGTATATTCATTCAGATGTACTTGGGTTCACTACAATCGTGTTCTAAAACACAACACAGAAATCTACTGATACAATCTGCAGTCTATATTTGTTTAGTTTATTATTAAGAACAAATATGAATAGTAGTTATATTAATAGTTTTATTTATGTCTTAAATTGTAGAGCAAATGTCAACACTAAAATTTCACTACCTACTTATAGTAGTTAAGCGGAGCGATGTGGTAAACAAAATGAAATGGACTTTCCCTGATTTATCGTAATTTTAATGTTTTTACAAGCTTTTATTTAGTTTCACCTGTTCCGGTGTCTGTCTGTGTGTTTGTAAACAATTTTGCAAGAATATGTAAATCAGATGACAATGCAATATTATACAAAAAAAATAGGTACAGTCGGCAATAAAAGCTTGTCTCAAAAAACATTTTTTGACAGAAACTTATTTAAACGAAATTCGCCAAGACATTGACAACGACAAATACTAGTATCATATTTGATTGAAAATTGACATAAATAGTTACAAAAACAGGTAGAGAAAAATAAATCGCTGGAAAGAGTTTGCAACAAGTAGTTTATGCAACTGAGTCATAATGAGGGGCCTTAAAACACGAGTTCATTCGCCTTCAGCTCGTTTCATAAAAACACCTCGTGTTTTAAGGCCCCTCATTATGTACAGTTTATTTTATCTACACATATTACAAGTACTTTAAAATGGGTTCAGAAGTCGAAGGCAAATGACAGCAGCCTTAAGCAGCAGCAGCGATATCATATGTGATAACGTTATGTCAGTTAAATTTCGAATGTCTTCCATATTGGTTTTGAAAGGTGTTCCAAATATGAAACTTTTTAAAATTTAATGTTGTAATGCCGCTCATTGTCTATGGTTTTTGAGAATTTATGATATGTGTGAAGATAAAAGAAATAAAGGAATTGAATGAAAATTAATATTACGGACCAGACAATTTTTTTACAAACCTAGCCATTTAGCTAGGTTGAAAAAAAAAAATAGTTGAAACCATTTGTATAAGTTTACTTTTTGAACTTTGTTTTTTTAGGATTCCGTACCTCATAAGGAAATAACAGAACCCTTATAAGATCACTTTGTTGTCCGTATGTCTGTCTGTCTGTCTGCCTGTCCGTCTGTCAAGACCCTTTATCTCGAGAAAGCGTGGAGGTATCGAGTTGAAATTAAAACCATGTAGGTACTCAGGTCTATGGTACCTTGAAGCTGTGAAAAAATCAAGATTCTAAGTAAACGTGAAAAAAAAGATGCCTCAAAACACGTAAATTTTGACACTCTCAAGAATACCAAAATTCCGTTGACCTACAACTATGAAATTTGGCAAGTAATACCGTCTACTACAAGTACCTCCCAACTAGCAAAATCGCGCTTACAACAGTCTCAAGACTACACATTTTCGCTCTTATATTGATTCTATTTCATCTTATAAGCCTGGATTTGGGCACAAATTATAAGCGTATTTATTTTTATATAGACCTAATACAAGTCTAATTGAAGACTATTCGCATTTACAACAATCTTGCTAAAACTAATTTAAGCTGCCTTAGGCTAATATCGCTTTCACGTAAGTATTTTGTAAGCCTACATAGGCTTATATTGGTCCAACTTTAAAAGCTTGTAAGCTTAAACAAACTTATTTTGATTTTTTGTATGACCATACGGTATTTGAAACATTTCGCTTTCATCTGCTTGAGTGAAACTGCAGCGTGACATTAAAAAATAAATGTTATGTTATGAATGTTATAGTAAATATAATAAATTAATAACGTGTTCGGTATTATCTGGTGTGTGTTTAGGTCATTATTTGAGCGTTTCACCCGCCTCACTTTCGTAGATACGTTATTGTTCCGATTCCAGCAGATTTTTATGTAATTTTTAAGGTATTTGTTAGTAGTCCCGGATATGTACCAAATAGCTCGATATGAGACTAAAATCTGGGGGAACTTCGACAATAATGTGTCCACGAAAGTGAGGCGGGTGAAACGCTCGAATAATGACCCGTTTATGTTGTGCGGTAAGTATACACGTTGGGAAATATTATTTACTGTAAAGTAGACCCTATTTTACGCTTCAAACTTTATGCGTTTTCAATTTAAATAATATTTCCTATCCTCTTATAATTTATTATTTCTTTCTTTGTATTAAAAGTGACGCCATTTTATAGTTGCATTTTTCCAGCGCACTATAAGACGATTGTAAGATCATTTTCATCACACTTGCTCGAAAATGGTGTCATTACACGTAGGTTTTGCGGGCCGTAAATGACCTATTACGCCCTAGGGCGTAATGGTTTTCTTTTTAAATTTGAAACGCTGGTTCAGTTTTAATCTTATTTGTCATGATCAAAGGAAATGCCAACTTACTTTTTTAACTTTTATTGCTGAAATATTTATTTAAAGAGAACTGTTATTGCAAATACATGTAAACACATATTTCTGTAACATTAATTAAATGTTTAAATAGTGTATTTCAGTATTTTGCAAATATAAAATCAACCATTTTAAGTCTTTACCGCTATGGTTTCCGAACGTGACTTGTCGTCTTGATATATGTCACTAATGTCACTGTCAGTTTTACAATTTTATTTAGGTTAAGTAAAGTTATTTTAATCAGATTTCCTCACAAGTGTGATGAAAAACATTGTGTGTGCCACGGGTGGTAAAGGAATTACAAACTCGTGTTATTAAAGCCCTCGGCTTCGCCTCGGCCTTGTAACAAACACTCGTTTGTAATTCTTTACTTACCGCCCTTGATACACAATGTACTATTACACTAACATTAGCATTTTGTATACAAATGGTATGGCCATGTTGAATTAAGTTAGGGTTCCTTGCTTTATCTACATAAAACCTTATTTTTCAACCTTATCCTGATCACTTATACCTATAAATAAAAGTATATTAAATGTTTTTACATTTTATTTAAGTCACAACGTTGGCGAAGTGAAATGGTAGTATATATGAATATAGACCGATACTTGATCAAGAAAGACTTCCGTATGTTAATGCATTTAAGATGGCCTTGGAAAGCAACACATTTCTTGTTGAATGAAACATGTCACGGATGTGGCCATTACAGTAATTGCATGAATGATAAACCTAAACATTTCATTATGAATCCAAGAAACTTAAGGAACCTATCCAACTACGGCTTTTTTTGGTGTGATAATTGCTTTATACACACAATTTATGACCACTAAATCCAGGACGAATGTTAATTGTTTTAAGCATCCTTTGGTAGAACATACAATACAATACAATACAATCATACTTTATTGCACACCAAAAGAAAATTACATACAAAAATACACAAAATAATAATAAACAAAATAATAATTACATTATTTAGTTTTCTGCTTAAAATAAATGGCAACCCATTTACGTGTGCATGAGGTATATTAAATTTTGACGCCCATTTTTGTAAATCACTTTTTAAGGCAATAGTACATTACTGCAGAGGCCGGGAAGTAAGGGGTTGCCGGCCGAGTACATATAGCCTATCTATATCCTCACTTAACCTAAATATTATGAAACTTTCTGTCGGGAAGTGACATATTATATCCATAGACAATGCAAATGTCAAGCACGTTCGGAATCCAAAAGCTGTTTCAGTTTACATTTTTACCGCGAATATTTAGATTAAATGTTTCAAATGTATATTAGTGTAGTTAAAATTGCAATTTAAAATTGTTTATAATGTGTTTTTTGTTATGTTCATGTCAATTTTAAATAAATAAAACTGCAAAATATAGCAAACATCGTTTTTTGTTTTTTTAATGGCTGAATGCCGTGATGCTGTGGCGCAAATAAATGTGGAATGGAAATTAAAAAAAAATACCTAGGCCGGCAATGTAAGTATGAAATTCCATAACATGCCAAGTGTCAAGCCGCACCAGAAACGAGGTACTTTGCGGCCTATTATTAGGCACGTAATGTCAACATTTCATTGCATGTTTGAGAAAAATCTTTTTCTTAATCGGTTTCATCCTCGGTCGAAAATTCATTTTCACTAAAATCATTTATGTCATAGACCGAATCATTGTCCTCAATGTCGACTTCTTGTATGGAAGCAAAACCTGCAGAACCCTCACTAATAGTTTTCTTACCATTGTGTTCCCAAAATCGATTTAAGATCAAATCACCTTATATTGATCTTGTCTTTTGTATTGTAAGTATGTTAATCCGATATCACTCTAATATCTTACTAAACTACTGCTATTGATCTTATGATAGCTTTAAATATGCTGATATTAGTCTGACATTCATACAAGAGCATTTATCAAGACTATTATAAAACCAAATGAACTTAGGGAATGGGGTCATAAGAACAGGTATTCTCAAGTGCAATGAGTTTTCGTAAATGTTATTTTAGGAGTAAGAGGCTTATAATAGTATTATAAAATGCGCTTATATACATATACGAGACTAGGTAGAATAAGACAGAAAGCTCTTGAGCCGGTACTAGCTTATGTAAAGCTAATATAAGAGCAATAATATGTTCCAAAACAATTATAAGCGCACTATAAGTCCACCACTCTTATAAAGTGCGAATCTAAGACTTTTTTGCTGGTTGGGCTATTATTTAATTACATCATAAAAAAAATACTTTACTGAGGGAATTAGGATCTGGAATGAACTTACTACTAAGATTTTCCCACTGCGCTACAATATGGGATTTTTTAAAAAGGGTGTCATCAAATTTCTTCGAGATTGGCAACGCATTGGCAATGCATCTAGTGTTGCGAATGTCTATAGGCGGCGGTGACCGCTTTCCATCAGGTGGGCCGTCTGCCGGTTTGCCAGTCTATAGCAATGAATAAAAAAAACAATATTTATTATATGAACCTACAAATTTGTCAAAACCAATACTCAGAAAGGAAATTAGCTTGAGGCTGCGGCAGAGCTCAAGCCCAACAAAAAGTTATAAAAGCGTTTCCATATAAACAAATTAGGGTTATTCGTTTTTTACATACGTAACTATGCCATTGTTAAAACATGTTCTCATAAAATTGAAAACGAATCGCTAGTGGAGCCCCGCTGCGCCGCACCATACCGGCACCTCTCAAGTACTATTTGCTTACCACGATTCATTCGATTAAAACCTTGAATAAACTCATTATGACTGAATACGACTACCCGCTGAAAGGCTCTTTTCAAACGATATTAAACCGCATTATCCGCGTTTATTCCCGGGCTTGATTAGTACCGTATCATTTAGTCCTGTGTTGTAATTATAAATGGTTAAAGGAAATCAGACTTTACGGTTATGTGTGTAAGGTCTTTAATCGTGGAGGGAGTTGAGCCGTCGGCGCCTTTGACTGGATGAGATGAAAAGCACCGCAGCCATTTATCATTGACAAATACAATTGTATTGCGACAGGGCTCGAGAAATTGGTGGACAAACATCCTACAGTGACTGCACATCAGTGAAAAAGAGTAAATGTTGAATTGAAGAAATGGGCTGCTTTGGTACGAATACACATAATGAAATTAGAAAGATACATTTCAGCAAACTTTTTCCTTGAGAAAATTCCTCTTCAAGAAAAAAAGGAAATAACTTTTATCAAACATGCAATGAAATGTTGACATTACGTGCCTAATAATAGGCCGCAAAAAACCTCGTTTCTGGTGCAGCTTGACGCTTGGCAAGTAATGGAATTTCATGCTTACATTGTCGGCCTAGGAAGGCAATGTATTTTTTTAAAATTTCCATTTCACATTTATTTGGGCCACAGCATCACGGCATTCAGCCATTAAAAAACAATAAACGATGTTTGCTATATTTTGCAGTTTTAATCATTTAAAATTGACATGAACATAACAAATAACACATTATAAACAATTTTAAATTGCAATTTTAACTACACGAATACACATTCAAAATATTTCATCTAAATATTCGCGGTAAAAATGTGAACTGAAACAGCTTTTGGAAAGGGAAATCAATTCTTTACCGCTATGGTTTCCGAACGTGACTTGACATTCGCATTGTCTATGGATATAATTTGTCCCTAATGCCACTCTGGTTATAAAATGTTATTTAGGTTAAGTAAGGTTATTAGTAAGTTTTAGCATTTGGAAAGGAAATTTCATTGTGATTTTGATAGTCACAATCGACAAAATAGATATCAATCCTAACGTTTCGTTCAGAACCGTGCGTGTGTATTTAAAAATCGTTAAAAATGTTACGTATAATTTATTTAGTTTCTCTTGAAATTGAAGTTTGATTTTTTTGAGTTTTTTTTATTTATTTCATTGCATATTTGAGAAAAGCACTATACATTCCTCGGCGGGAAATGGGGTTGCCAGCCTCGTAACTATCTGACCTGGCTTCGCTCGGCCAGCTATATGTACTCGGCCGGCAACCCCTTACTTCCCGGCCTCTGCAGTAATGTACTATTTATTTCGGGAAATGGCAGTTTAGTTTGCAATGTGACTTTGAGTATACAGGTTGTTCCCAGAATAAATGACAAAATGACAAGAAAATATAGAGCAGCCCATTAATAAATGTAGTACAGGATACGGTTCATAAGACTGATAATAATATATCACTGTAGCCGTAAAGAAAATAATAAAGTAAGTTACTTAAGTATAATGTTTCACGGAAAAGTTTCATGCCATGCAACAAAAAAGAAAACCATCAAAAATTATACATACTTGGAAAAAGTGACTGTTAAATAATTTGATACTTGTTTTGTTACTGAATTCGGTTTATGATGAGCTATTAGATCTCTCGTTATTTTATTAGTTGGTTTTAGCAACACGCTGTATTTATATGTATCTCTGTAGATATGTGGCAATAGGGCCAAATGTTCAGCAATAATAACACCTATTTCTTGGTAGTAAGTATATTTTTACTGTCACAAATCCAATCGAGATCATCATAATCATACTATGACTTGTACTTTATGTAGAAATTCCCTAACAATTTAGCTTACGATCGTATAAATTTAATAACACGGCAAAACAATAGCTATCACTTAGTAGAAAAGTGAATACGTGACCTTTGTTCACGACAGCGTGCATAATGCCAGTGCTAACGAAGTCGCTTACCTATCACTACTTCAAATGTTTCTTGACATCCTCAAAGAGAATTGGATGTCAGCTTAACGAGACATTAATCTAGGAGCGCAGTTAGTGTGGATGCGGAGGCGTGAGCGGTGCCCCGCCCCCGCGCGCCGGACCAATGGCGGAGCCCGGGCCCTCGCTGCGCCAGCTGCTCGATTGTCTTACAGACCGCTCCACAGGGCATCCTGTGACATTTCATTATAACACTCCAATCTGCACCTTATCAAACAGACACGAGCGAAGCATTTGGGTTAATTTGCGTGAGTTTACGACCAACATTGAGCTGATTTCAGTGATCGCATTTCATTTAGATGACGTTTCTGGTAATACATAATGTAATCGTTATTATAGTCTATTTATTTTGTAACAGTTTCCATAGTATAAAAAAAGTACCTTACAAATTTTTATGATACAATATGTCTAATTTGTTTTCCTGTTTCAGCCAGGACTCAGAACCGGTATTTTATAAAAACCCCGAAATTACCCAATATTTTGAATTATTTTATGTTTTTTATGTAGGGCTCAATAATGCATGTAGGGGAGACCGGCTATGGTTGTCTCACGGGTTGGTTGTCACAGCAGCCATTAAATAATACGAAACGAAGGAATAATTGCATCGCTCGGTGTTAAAAGATCGCAAGAGCTTCACCTCCTTCCCTACTTCACCAATCGATGCACTTATTCCTTCGTTTCGTATTATTTAATAAGTAATGGCTTCATTTTGTTAGATTGATGACGATGTACGATTAAAAAAAATAATAATAAAGCAAAGAACGGACAACACACCGGTATTTTTGTATGCAGAAAATACCGGTATCCGACCCCTGTTCAGACAGTTAAGGTGAATGAAGTCTTTCAAAACTAATGTTTCGCCACAGACACATACTAAATAGTACATTGTGTATCTAGGGCGGTAAGTAAGGAATTACAAACGAGTGTTTGTTATAAGCCCGAGGTGAAACCGAGGGCTTTAATAACACGAGTTTGTAATTCCTTAACCGCCCGTGGCACACACAATGTTTTTCATCACACTTGTGAGGAAATCTTAATAAAATAACCTTACTTTTCGACCCAGTATGACAAGAAAATATTAAAACAGACAGTGACATTTGTCACATATGTCCATAGACAATGCGAACGTCAAGTCACGTTCGGAAACCATAGCGGTAACGGCCATTTTAGTTGATTTTATATTTGCAAAATAAAGAAATACATTATTTAAACATTTAATTAATGTTACCGAAATATGTGTTTATAATGTATTTGCAATTACAGTTATCTTTAAATAAATATTTCAGTGATAAAAAAGTTAAAAAAGTAAGTTGGCGTTTCCTAATGACACCATTTTCGAGCAAGTGTGATGAAAATGTTTTTTTCATCACACTTGCTCGAAAATGGTGCATTACACGTAGGTTTTGCGGGCCGTAAATGTGCTATTACGCCCTAGGGCGTAATGGTTTTCTTTTTAAATTTGAAACGCTGGTTCTGTTTTACTCTTATTTGTCATGTTCAAAGGAAACGCCAACTTACTTTTTTAACTTTTATCACTGAAATATTTATTTAAAGAGAACTGGTATTGCAAATACATGTAAACACATATTTCTGTAACATTAATTAAATGTTTCAATAGTGTATTTCAGTATTTTGCAATTATAAAATCAACCATTTTAGGTCTGTACCGCTATGGTTTCCGAACGTTGCGCATTGTCTATGGATATGTCACTAATGTCACTGTCAGTTTTACAATTTTATTTAGGTTAAGTAAGGTTAATTTTAATTAGATTTCCTCACAAGTGTGATGAAAAACATTGTGTGTGCCACGGGCGGTAAAGGAATTACAAACTCGTGTTATTAAAGCCCTCGGCTTCGCCTCGGCCTTGTAACAAACACTCGTTTGTAATTCCTTACCTACCGCCCTTGATACACAATGTACTATTACTAAACAATGTACTTACTCTTTTTGCCTAAAAACGATTTAAAACAATAAGTACAATTTCAAAAACAATACTGTTGGCGCTATGTCTTAAATTTTCTCTTAGGTTGCTTTTTGTTTTCAGTGATCTGATAGTTTGTAAGACCATCATTCGCCATCATGCCCTTTTCCCATTCATTTGGGGTCGGCGCAGCATGTCCTCTTCTTCCATACCTCTCTATCACCGGTCATCTCAGCGTTTACATCCTTCCTAGCCATATCATCTCTCACACAATCTCTTTCTTGGTCTACCTCTTCTTCCAGAACCTTCGACATTCATACCTAACACTCGTCTTGTCACATGACTTTCATCTCTCCGCATCACATGCCCATACCACGCTAGGCGTTGTCCTCGTCATTTTTCTACGATTGGCTCTACTTTCAGACTTCCTCTTATATACTCATTCCTGATTCTATCCATTCTCGTCACACCACACATGCATCTTAACATTCTCATCTCAGCCACATGTAATCTCGTTTGCGGCCCAACATTCATTGTAAGATAAAGCTATATATTATTTACTTACTTGACGCAAAAAGCGCTTCTTTATTTGTTATGCGACCAACTAAGGTATGTAACTTCTTGGGTGCATCAGTGTTTCTGATTATTGGTACCTGTAACCCAAATACTTTTAAGATTAGAGTGCATGGGCATTTTCCATGGTCACCAACAAGCATGATCAGAGTCAAGAGGAAACCCATTTAGTGTAAAAAAATACGCCTGTAAGTACTACTCAGCCGTGCCAGCCTAATTTTGCGATCTAAGCTTAATTCTGCTAACCTCCAGGTCTCTGTGAACACTGCCTGAGTAGCTATAGCTACCGGCCTCTTAGGTACCTACTTTTTGTGCCGCAAAGAAAATATTTTACGAAAATCGGCCGAGGGTTCAAAGTTCAAACTAAGCTCGAAACTTGTCAATACTTGCTACAAGCTTGGGCTTCATTTTGAGACTACTTAGGCTAATTTGTGCAGAATTGTCGCAAATTTGATTGACGATTTGTGGACATACATATACAGTGTGTAAATCTAATACGAGCAAACAATTAAACCAGGCATGGGGTTAGTAGTGTAATCATTAATTAGGAGTATTTTTAAATTGCATTAAATTATGAAAAAAATACTGCGGGTACAAAGGTAAAAAATACTTCCAAAAAGTTACCGAACAGCAATGTATTGCATACATGCGATATGCATGTTATGACATTACAAGAACTTTTTTTAAAGTAACTGTCAACAAACATTAATTTGAATGTGCTGCGTGACATTGCGGGCCAACTTATTTTGTAAGGTTAATATTCTCATTGTAATTTTGAGAAAAATATATCTAAGTATACCTGCTTACTTCGTAAGTCCTATGCTAACCACTGTTTAAACATTCGCCCTTATTGGATTTGCACACTGTATATTGTGCATAGGTTTAGCACTGTAAATACAATACCAAATATTACCCATCTTCTCTATACATATAAAACAAAGTCGGGTTAGTTACATTATAACTCAACAACCTGTGTACCGATTTTTATGATTTTTGACTTTTTGGATTTGTCTCTACTCTATCCCGAATAGCAGAATAACTATTAAAACATTGCAATGGGTGATTATTGCATTCATAAACAGATGTCGCTACGGGTCTCGAAAATCATCGTTTACGTTAGAGAGACAGCATTTATATTTTTATGAAATGAGGGTGGCAGAGAAATGGAGACCGTCAAGTGAATGTCACTGTGGTTGCGGTTAATATTCCCTTAATATTTGTTATCTCCAAGTAATTTAAGGAAATTTTAGTTAATTAACCCGCGCTGTGGAATATTATGGTGTACAAACGTTTTAAGACACGGGGTGAGTGCTTTGTTTACCTTTTGCGAAGTGATGAAACCTTACTCTTGGACCAACACTTGTGAGTGCTCATGGCGTTAATTGTATTGTTCACAGCCTTGGGACATGCCCTTTGTGTTACGGTTGAGATTTTAAGGAGTAATTCTAAGATTTTGGACGTGAATGTTAACTCCACAACATCACCGATACACATTCACTATTTCGCCCGAGCCGGTAGTGTACGGATAGCTAAGTTGGTCGGTGGACAGCTACAACTGCACCAGCGCCGTCTGGTCGAGAGTTCGAGACCCGTGACGAGGATTCCTTTTTGTATTTTTATTTTTGTTTTTCTGCTTTTCCGTTTTATTTAATTTCCTGTTCTCATTGTAAGGTTGTTTCGCTAGTTTTTATTTTTATGTTTTTGTATTTTCTTTTAATTTAAGTTTGGTTTCGGATTTTCTTTCCAATTGTAGATATTTAAGTTCCATCACTTGTTTAAAATAAACATATTGTATCCTCCTAGCTTGCTCTTCCTTTCGTGCCTAACTTAAGAACCTGATTCATTACATTGGCGCCCACAGGGTACTTATACGAAAAGAAGAGTATTGAATGAGAATACTTGAATTTTGGTTACTAATAATTTTGTTGTGTTGTTATATTTAAGGTTGTTTTGTAACAAATATATTAGCTTTTGTACTTGTTATTGTATACTGTGTCAGTGGACATTTTAACATTATATACTGCATATTGCGTTATTGTTCTTCCACCTCTTAATTAGATAATATTGATTTACTTATATGTACACAATGGATGTAAACTATCTTCTTAAGGATGAGTTGTTGTTTGAACTCGCTTGTAGGGGTATTCATGAGGTCCAGACAGTAATACCGATGCGTAAGATCCTTCGAGAGATATTAAATAGGGAATCGAGTGGGGAGTCATCAATCGCACTTAAGGTCCCCAAAAGCTGCATTGACAACCCCGTGTCAGAACTAACTACTTGTGAAGCCAAATTTAGAGCACTGTCTGGCGCACTCAGTGACATTTCCGGTGAGGTTGATCCTTCCAGTTTAAAGCGCATTTCCACTCGTCTCACTCATTTGATAGGTCGAGTTAAACTTATCATTCCAACAGAGCAGGAGCACATAGTTAGACATTTAAATATTTTGAAGGAGATTCAAGGTGCCATTGTTTCTCTAGAGACAATTGGAGATTTGGAGGAAGTAGAGGATGAAGAGATTTCGGAACACGATAAGGAAATTTTGTATAAATCTCTAGGAGAAGAGGCTGCAAATATAATTGAGAAATTAAATCACGGGAGTGTCCCCAAGGCAGGGACGTCCAAAGGGGTAGTGGGGTTGAGCACAGGTTTACCGCAAGAGATGGTTCGCGATATAGAGGACATTGAGAGAGGATCGGTGAAAGGACCGCATTTTTCAACGCAGGAGCGCCGGTTGCAACTCCAGAGGTCTTCGACGTTGGAGCAAGAAGCTACGAGAAGGAAGCTGGTACCAATTAAGGATTGGGGCGTGAAATTTAATGGCAGGGGAACGTTAAGCATTAACGCATTTTTAGAGCGGATTGAGGAGCTGAAGGATGCCCGGAATGCCTCTGATGATGATTTATATCGCTATGCCATCGATTTTTTTGAAGATGATGCTTTAATTTGGTTTAGAGCGAATCGAGACAGTGTTTCGTGTTGGCAGGAGCTAGTTGATCTCCTGATAAGGTCCTTTCAGAGACCGTATTACGAGGAAGAGTTGTTGGATGAAATAAGGAAACGCACGCAGAGTAGGCATGAAAATGTTTTGATTTACATTTCTGTGATGCAGAACATGTTTAATCGGTTACCGACGAAGTTAACGGATCGGCAAAAGCTAGCCATTCTGCTGAAAAATATTCAACCAGACTTCCAGAGAGCGGTTTGCAGAGACCATTTCAACACCGTAACAGAGTTGTTGGAGGTGTTAAGAGTAATTGAACAGACAAGAATCAACTGCGAGAACTTTCAAGAGCCCAGTCAGAGTCGGTGTACAATAGAGCCTGATCTAGCATTCCAGGGTAAAGAGATTAATGCAATCGCTGGACATTCCGATTCACAAGGAAATCGCCTGGCAGGGTCTATGAAATGCTGGAATTGCCGGAATGTTGGTCATGGTTTTAGGGAATGCTCTGCCGACAAACAGAGATTATTTTGTTATAAATGCGGTAGATTTGGTTAAACCGTGAAGAAATGCCCCTGCAATAATTCGGGAAACGCCAAGCCGGAGGACGGGAGGACCAACCTGCCAGGGGACTTCCGCAGTAGGACAGGGTGATGACGATTGGCAGGACTGGCTGAGGGTGGTTAGCATGTTTTTTAAGTCAGGCGAAATCTGCAAGATTGACATTAAGCCTCACGATAGACGTTATTACGCCTCTTTTAAGATATTTGGGAAATCGTTCTCCGGGCTTTTAGACTCAGGTGCCACCATTTCAGTCATATCTAAGAAATTTTACATGAATCTGTCAGCCTTCGGCATAGAAGCACAAAGTACTTCCCAGCAAACTCTATCTACTGCCGACGGCACGTGCCATACTATTAATTCAGAAGTATACTTACCCATAGAATTTATGGGGAAATACAAGGTTGTCAGATTCCACGTAATGGATCAGTTAAGTCATGAAATAATATTAGGCATGAATTTTTTCGAACAATTCGGAGTGGAAATCAACAGTAATTGCATTGATACGGACATATTAAACGGCGAAGAAGTAATTGAGATTAATTCAACTCATCCAGTGGTATCCAGGGATGAATTGACATCAACTGAAAAGACAGCATTGGAATCAGTGATTCAGGACATGCGGGAGCAGCTCGGAACGGGTATTGGCAGGACACATTTAATTGAGCACAGCATTGACACTGGGGAACATTTACCAGTTTGTCAAAGGCAATATCCCTTTGCTCCCCCTATAATGAAGCAGTTAGAAGACGAGATAGAAGATATCGCAGCTTTAGAATTAAACCGTCATAACTCAAAATTGCCGAAAATTGAGTTTTTGTGTTAAAACGCTTTAATTCTGATAGCTTTACCCGGTCTCTTTCTCAGACCCGCGAAAATAACGTAAACAAGAGAGATAGCATGATTTAGTGCGTTTCACTTTTACTCAAATCACGCGTTTCAATGTGTGCTAAAGTGGCTAACTTCAGTTATGATCCGACAAGCAAATAAGCAGGACGTCGCTGTTCGGGCACATTACGAGATATCGCTGTGCTGTATAAAATATAAGGTATGTTTGTTTGAGTTCTTTCATTACAAGATAGGCATATTTCGAGTTGATTCACTTTAGAGCAAAATATTTGAAGAAAGTAAGTGATGCAATTCGGGTTATGTCGTTTAAGTAATAATACTCATTGAAATATTTTGAACTATTTAGATATAAATCAGTTTAGTACTAGCAAAAATACACATTTAGAGTAGTATTTCTAGATGACACGCTTTATTGTAAAAGGAACGGTGGAACACTATTATTTATTTCGAGTTAAGTAGTTTCTCTCGACAACAACACGCCGTTTTTGAGAATTATTTCTGTTTATTTCTTTAAAATATTAACTATGAAAGCCATTTTTCTTCATTAAGTAGTCACCCACCGACGATGTAGGTGCACGCTTATCGTAGGTACGTAGTAAACGTGTTCAAGCAAACACCAAAATACATTAGTATTTTAACTACGATAAAACAAAAAAAAAAAACAAGACGACACAAGTTACGAAAAAAGACGAAAGAGCATTTACAGTGGAAGTGGACACAGCTTGACCACAGGTCGCTTGTATATGCCGGATGCCGTGCGTACAGAGACAACACGACATACGCCATCAGACCCAGGATGGGTATCGATGATGCGACCAAGCGGCCACTTCGTGGGATTAGTCTGCTCATTGATGATGAGCACTAGGCGACCTTTCTCCACGTTGGATTGTTGGTCGTGCCACTTCATGCGCTGCTGCAGAGTATGCATATACTCCTGAGACCATTTTCGCCAGAAGTCCTGATGCATCTTCTGCAGCAGCTTCCAACGCTGAACGACACTGACTTTCGCGTCGGTCAAGTCTTCGTCCGGCACAACCGATAGAGGCTCCATGGTCAAAAAATGGCCAGGAGTCAAAGCCGAGAGGTCGTTGGGATCGGCGCTTAGGGCAGTGAGTGGCCTCGAGTTCAGGAGGGCTTCAACCTGAGTCAAGACTGTGGAAAACTCCTCATAAGTTAACCCTTGGGTTCCAACGACACGCGACAAGTGTGTTTTCACAGCCTTGATTCCAGCTTCAGCCAGACCTGAAAAATGTGGGCTACCCGGAGGGTTGTTTTATAATTCCTGGCATTGTGCATGAAGCGGAAACAATACGCCAAAACATGCTGGAGAGTTCTGAATGACGAGAATTTGAGCAACAGGTTCTCCACCAAGTTGTGTTGAAGAGATGTCACAAGAACAGTTACCCTGTGCTCTTCATTCAGGACGTCTACGTCTACCGCCAACATTGACTTAGGCCAATCGTCAGACGCCAGTGAGAGCCACGAAGGTCCTTCCCACCAGCTACTCTGGTTGACCAAGTCGTCAAGTAAGAGGCCTCGCGATCCACAATCAGCTGGATTGTCTGCAGTCCTCACGTGTCGCCAGCAATCAGGAGGAATCGTGTCTTGTATGTGGCTCACCCGATTGGCCACGAATGTCTTCCACTTGGAGGGACAAGACTTGATCCAAGCCAATGCGACACTCGAGTCGGACCATGCGAAAATTTGGTCAACGGCGTGGAAAGGGCTTAGAGCTTCCACGACGGAAGACACGAGGTCCGAGAGCAGCACCGCAGCCAACAACTCCAGGCGCGGTATCGATAACTTGCGAAGAGGTGCCACCTGTTTTTTTTATGTTTGCTACGCTGTGATAATTTTTATAATACGTGTTGTTAATGTTACATACCTATACATACGTAGGTAGTAACAGTTTTATGAGGGTGTTTAAAAATCATAAATCCACCAGGTGGCAGCAGGGTGGCGAATGGTCTATTTGGCAGTAGATGTCAAAATCAGGTGATGTGATTGGTGGATTTTGACACCTACTGTCAAAAAGACCATTCGCCACCCTGCTGCCACCTGGTGGATTTATGATTTTTAAACACCCTCATTAAGTACTTAATCGTAAGCATTTCGTTTTTGTTCTGTGTCAAGTTTTTATTTTGAAGAAAGTTTCTGTTTACTTTATTTAGAAAGTCAATTGATGCCGTCATTATTTTAGTTACATGATGATATTATATATAAGGAAAAGTGCGTTGATCGATCTCGATGTAAAATTAATCGTATCGTCAAGTTGATAATTATTTTAAGAAAGAAATATAAGCTGATAAGAATGTATCTTGATCTATTTATTGTGATTTTATTAAGGCTGATTAAGCAGAATTTTGTAAGATTATTATAAGGAAAAAGTGCCTTATAGTCATTAAAATAATTAATAAATACTCACTTCATGTCTATGTCATTTATTACATACAAGCTCTACTTATAGCTACGCGGATAAAGTGTAAATTACTTACCTTTTCATTCTCGATTATGAAAATTGATGCATCGTATTCAAAGTTAATTTCATTTCAATTTCCATATTTTTACATTAACTATTGCTAAATAGTGATATTCCCAGATACTCTGCATAAATAATTACAATATTTAGTATTATACTGCAATAACACGAGTTAGAGACAAAGCTAGTTTCATAAAATTTATAAAATAACGTATTTTTATGACTTGTTTCATTATTAAAACTAATTTTGAATTTTTATTTCATCATAAAACGGCATATGTCGCTAAGGTTTTTTTACAAGCTCCATTTATTACCTTTATCACATTGACATTGTTTTACTTGTAACAGAGTCTAAAAATAGACACTATAATCTATGTAATAGATATGATAAAATATCAATCTAACACAATTTCATACAAAAAAAATATATTCAAAAGTAAATCATACCAATTGCTCTAACTTTAAACTCGATTTGCCACAATTCACGTTTTTTGAGTTATGACGGTTTAATTCTAAAGCTGCGATATGTTGGCAAATGACATTATTGAGCCTTCCCATAGTTCATGGCGCTCTCCGGTACTTTTGGTCAAAAAAGCATCGGGTCAGAATAGATTGTGTCTAGACAGCAGACAATTGAACAAGATCACTAAAAGGGATTCATATCCATTACCCAGAGTGGCGGTTGTTTTAGATAGCTTGAAAAATGCACGCTACTTATCCACGATTGATCTTCGCTCGGCATTTTGGCAAATACCTTTAGAAGAATCGAGTAAAGAAAAAACTGCCTTTGGATTGGCTGGGAAAGGATTATTTCAGTTCAAGGTCATGCCGTTTGGGCTAAATAATGCATCGCAAACTCAGCAACGCCTCATGGACCGATTATTTCCCCCAGAACACGAGGGAAAAATATTCACATACCTTGATGACATTGTCATTTGCAATAGCACCTTTGATGAGCATTTATCGTCCCTAAATTGGGTATTAACTCAGTTAAAAATGGCGGGCTTGACGATAAACACAGATAAATGCGAGTTTGCACGTTCGTCACTGAAGTATTTAGGCTATATAGTGGATAAAGAAGGGTTGAGGACAGATCCGGACAAAGTAAGCGCTATACTAAACTATCCACGGCCAGCAACATTTACAGAACTAAAGAGGTTCATCGGATTGGCTAGTTGGTATAGGCGTTTCGTTGAAAATTTTGCAATGGTGGCTGCACCCTTGCATGATCTGACTAAAGGCGGAAAAAAGGGGAGGCGTATAATTTGGAATGACGAGGCAGAGGCAGCGTTCACTAATTTAAAGACGGCCTTAACTTCTACACCTGTTTTAAGCGTTCCGGACTTTAGCCAGGAATTTTCTGTGCAGTGCGACGCATCAAATAAAGGGACCGGGGGTGTCTTGTTTCAAATCATAAAAGGGGTAGAACGGCCGATTGCTTATACCAGCCGCAAACTTTCGGATCGAGAATCCAGGTACTCGGCCTCTGAGCGAGAACTATTAAGCGTTCTTCATGCTGTGGAGCAATTTAGGCCTTACATTGAAGGTAGCCATTTCAAGGTCATAACAGACCATAGCGCGTTACAATGGCTTCACAAGAACAGAGATCCTCACGGTAGGCTGGCAAGATGGGCTATGCGCCTGCAACAGTTTGATTATGAAATAATCTTTCGTAAGGGCAAACATAATGTTGTACCGGACGCTTTATCGAGAGCTTTAGAAGTGGAAGAGATGAATGTGCTTGAGATTAATCCTGACAACAAAGATGACTGGTACAAGGCACAAGAAGAAAAAGTTTTGAATGGATCTCATTCAGAAGATTGGCAGGTTAGCCAAGGTCGACTTTGGAAATATTTGAAGTTAAAGCAATTTCCAGATGAAAAATATAGTTGGAAGTTAGCCGTTCCAGAAGCTCTTCGTAGTCATGTTTTCAAGGAATGTCATGATAATCCAACTGCCGGTCATTTTGGTGTAAAAAAAACAGTAAATAGGGTAAGGCAGCACTATTTCTGGCCCTCCCTCATAAGTGACGTAAAAAACTATGTCAGGCAATGTGAAACCTGTGCTAGTCACAAATCCTCACAATTACCGCCCAGTGGCTTGATGGGACGACAAAGAGAAGTAACAGAACCGTTTCAAATTGTCTCCATGGACTTAATGGGGCCATTTCCACGCTCTAAACAAGGCAATACAATGCTATTAGTAATTTCTTGTTGGTTTAGCAAATTCACCCTTCTCTTTCCATTACGCAACGGCAAGACTTCCAATATTGTTAAGATTCTAGAAGAGCAAATATTTTTGGTCTTTGGTCCACCAGATGTAATCATATGTGATAATGGGAAACAATTTATAGCCAACCAGTTCAAAGAACTAGCAGCAAATTATGACGTAGATTTATGGTACACGCCATATTATCACCCACAATCAAATCCAACAGAAAGAATTAATAAAGTCATTGGTACAGCTATAGCTTCTTATGTTCGTGATAATCATAAGGAGTGGGACAAATACATATCACATATTGGTCATGCCATAAGAACCTCAGTGCATGAAGTTACGGGGAAAACCCCATCATATTTATTTTTCGGACGTGAAACTTCGGTGCAGAGAAACAAGGTTGGGCACTTTGAAGAGGACGCTCCACTTCAATTCAATAGAGAAAACTATGAGGCTCACTTAATGGCAAGAAATGAGATTTACAACGA
The DNA here is from genome assembly GCA_947034925.1 of Eudemis profundana. Lineage (NCBI taxonomy): Eukaryota > Metazoa > Arthropoda > Insecta > Lepidoptera > Tortricidae > Eudemis > Eudemis profundana. The sequence goes on from OX344798.1 coordinate 19,366,391, forward strand.
CATTAAGAATAGACTTAAAAAAGCTCATGAAGAAAATTCCAAACAGTACAACAAACGACGACGAATCTGTGAATATCGGCAAGGAGATATGGTCTGGAAACGCACGAAGTTGTTGTCGAATGCGGCTAAAAACTTTATGTCTAAGTTGGCTCCGAAATATGAAAAAGCTATCATTGCGGAGAAATTGTCGACTGACGTATATAAACTGGTTAGTTTGAAAGGAAAGGACTTAGGGAAGTGGCACTCTTCAGACTTGAAACGCATGGCATGAATCCGGGACGGATTCTTTCGAGGAGAGGGGATATTGCAATGGGTGATTATTGCATTCATAAACAGATGTCGCTACGGGTCTCGAAAATCATCGTTTACGTTAGAGAGACAGCATTTATATTTTTATGAAATGAGGGTGGCAGAGAAATGGAGACCGTCAAGTGAATGTCACTGTGGTTGCGGTTAATATTCCCTTAATATTTGTTATCTCCAAGTAATTTAAGGAAATTTTAGTTAATTAACCCGCGCTGTGGAATATTATGGTGTACAAACGTTTTAAGACACGGGGTGAGTGCTTTGTTTACCTTTTGCGAAGTGATGAAACCTTACTCTTGGACCAACACTTGTGAGTGCTCATGGCGTTAATTGTATTGTTCACAGCCTTGGGACATGCCCTTTGTGTTACGGTTGAGATTTTAAGGAGTAATTCTAAGATTTTGGACGTGAATGTTAACTCCACAACATCACCGATACACATTCACTATTTCGCCCGAGCCGGTAGTGTACGGATAGCTAAGTTGGTCGGTGGACAGCTACAACTGCACCAGCGCCGTCTGGTCGAGAGTTCGAGACCCGTGACGAGGATTCCTTTTTGTATTTTTATTTTTGTTTTTCTGCTTTTCCGTTTTATTTAATTTCCTGTTCTCATTGTAAGGTTGTTTCGCTAGTTTTTATTTTTATGTTTTTGTATTTTCTTTTAATTTAAGTTTGGTTTCGGATTTTCTTTCCAATTGTAGATATTTAAGTTCCATCACTTGTTTAAAATAAACATATTGTATCCTCCTAGCTTGCTCTTCCTTTCGTGCCTAACTTAAGAACCTGATTCATTACAACATCTAAAAAATTAAAAATTCTCTGGCGGAACGAAGGTCGTCGGGACAGCTAGTAAATAATAAAATTGAAACAATGTATGACTCGATTGCCCTGTCGCAAAAACAAACAACACGTATCGTTATCGGAACTCGTTTTTGGCCATAAAGTGTTATAAATATCACAATTAATTGAATATCATCAGTGCAACAATGTTGTTACTTGCAAACAAGATGAAAATACCTTTCATTATATATTAAAAGGGTTCGGAATTATCAAAACTTATTCATTTCATCTCATTTTGATTGATACCTTGTGTTTGGAAATTTACTAATTTACGAATACCTATTCACTAAAATGTGTAATTGAAATATTGGTTACAGATGGATTAAGACAAAAGCAAATTAACATAAATATTCGTCCATGATTGTGCCTCAATACACATGTGGTAGATGTTAAAGTATTAATATGAAGCTACATATGTAAATAAAATTCTATTGTTTTTAATAGCGAGACCTAAACAAGATTGTTAAATAGGGTTGCGTACCTTATAGGTACCAACGGGACCCTATCACTAATTTCTTTAGTTAAGACTTTCATAAGATCAATTTTAACCTCATTTTTCGCTCACTTGTGAAAAATAGAATTTATCCGCCAAAGCAGCACACGCCTTTGCAGTTAATATTATACATGAGCATAAAACAAGAGGACTGTCATTCTCCATACTTTGGATTGTAACCCGCCCGCTAGGGGATTTCCGGGCAAAAACTAGATGGCGCTAAAAAACTAAACATTTAACGATGTTATAATTGAACAAAGAAACATAGTCAAGAGCTAATAATAAATAAATTCTAACATTTAAATACTGTGTCACGTTTGCAAAGTTGAATAATTGTAAATAATATAATTCTTTTACCAAGCTTATACATAACATAGATGGCGTTGTAAATTCGGGGAACAGATTTTTGTATGGAGAATGACAGTCCTCTTGTTTTACTGGTCCTTGATATGAGTAAGGCTTAACGGATTAAAAGTGCAATTATATAATTTTTTATTTGTCTGAAGTCCTTTAAAAGCTATGTAAGCCTTTCATTTTAAAAATCAAATTTACAAGTACAAACGATGCCACTGTTAACTGACCATCCATAGACTTTAAGACGTCGACGGTCGACGTCGTAGGTAGGTACAAGAAACTCGATATAGGCTCGTCTGATAATATCGCTTTTATTGAATAAGAAGTCTACGAAATGAAAATTGAATGCTACCTAATCCCCGCGTTTAGTAATTCTCACACACTCCATCCGAAGTTATTTCATTCTCAATGGCTTTGGACCCATTAAGACCTAATGGGGAATAATTTTATTGGAAATTACTTGTCCATGCGGGTTCCGTATGTTTTGATTAATTCCTTGTTTCAATCTGTAACTACTACTAATAATAAACTCTTTTGATTACAAAAACTTAGTCATTAACCAGATTTTTTAATTTTTAGGTGCCATGTAGAGTTTAGTTGGCCCCAGCCCGCCACATAATGCTCTATCCAGACAACGCGAATAATCAGTTAGTTCCTTGGAGCTTTAACGTAACTTAAAAGTTGTATGTCTTCTATTCATTGGGTACAATGACGCGAATATCTACGAATGAGAACTAACTGAGTAAATTTTCCAAAGAACCCTAAAATGCTATGAAGATACGACATAACTTTATTGTGGTAATAAAAACTAAAAAAAAACTTGTTTAGCAACTGCACCCACGGCTCCTAGCGCGGCGTCGCGACCCGTTCCAATATTTATAGCCGATTTAATTAGCTCACACAAATTGGATTCCATCAAAATTGGCGTTGGAAGTTTAAATAATAAATATTTATACAGGTAGCAGCTGTACTAAACCTCGCTCTGATACCCAAATAATAATTAGCCTGCCCTTAGCACCTCGGTCAAAAAAGAGCGCGTCGATACTCGCTCGCAAACCAACATAACCTGTAATTTGGAAATTATTATCTAACACATTGTGCCTTTCTGGTTATCCCGCCGGTCAATTTGCCGTTTTTATGGCTCCCAGAGAGCCGGCCTCTAATTATCTCCGCCACGATCTGGCCCCGCGGCGTGTGCTAATGACGACCGAAACGCGACCTTATGACGAGGGCGCTAAGGCTCACTATATACGACCATTGTCATAGATACGCAACGCTGCAAGTTAGACACATGAGAAAATGTTTGAAAAGGTAACAAGTGGAGCAGTCTCTTTGTTTTGTGGGGATTTAATTATTTTCGTGTGCTTTAATATCAAATGCTGTTGATGAGAAGATTAGCGGCATTTGAAATACATATCAACAAACTATCGTTGAGGCGATATTAACTGAAATGGTTGTAACTTTAGTTCTGGTGGTATTTTCACGTGTAATTCAAATAGAAAACAAAGTTTTACGTCTCATTGAAATCCAATCTCACAGACACTACGATTCTCAAATTTTTTGGGAATCTCATCAGCCCTTGACGTTCATATTCTATTAGAAAGGGCAACTAATAAAATTAATTTATTTCTCGATTACAACAGTAAAGCGAGTTCAAAACGTGCCGCGGCCGCGTCATTAATCATAATAATTAAGACGAGGCATGCCTTTGTTCGTGGTGCCTTCGATAAACGAGCGTTCTTTACGCCCCGAGAACTGTGCACACCTACACGGCTCTGTGGCGTAACGGAACGCGAATTCCCGGACTCTCGTGTCAAAATATACGAGATACTACAGTGATTATGGGAAAGTAACGTAGCAGATGCGCCTAATATAGGTAAACTTTTGACCAAATATTGGCAGGTTACATTATTTCTTCGGAGAGACTGTTAACAGAAAAACCAGGCTGACAGGATCATGAACAACTTCTCTAGTGAATACTTATTTTTCACAATGTTTTCAGTCCCGGTACGAGCGTTGGTTGATTAGCTGATAGCTTTATCACAGCCTGTACTCAGGAAATACACATTAAGTGAGTAAAACTAATTGGTGCTAGGTGATCACTGGGATTAGAACTTCTTCAGACTCGTCAGCGCGAGCACGCGATTAATAACAAGCGAACAAATTCTTGTTCCACGCTCCACTTGCTGCTGCAGGTGTGCAGAGTCCTAAATAGCGGGCTCGTGCGACCGGCCCATAACAAGCATTCGGTAAATCGTTGAATGACACCGCGTGGCGTGACACCACCACATTCTGCCACCTCCATTTGCTCCGACTACCGCTCATAGGTCTATCATGCCAATTCTATATAACCTCTTTGAACACAGTCCGCGACGTATTTAATGTAGCCTACCGCGTTAAACTTACCTAACTGACTGTAAATACATACACCCTATCCCAACCCGTGAAAAGGAATACGGAGACCTAGACATATCCTGACTGACCCGGAGGACAACATAACCCTGGCTCGAGCCAAGGATGAGCTGGACCGCCGGATTGTTCTAGACTATAGAGAAAGCGAGACAACTACTCAGACAGGAAACCAATGACAATTACTGTTCCTTTAAGAACAGAATATTCCATGTAGTACTACTAGACCTTTAAGATAAAAAAATAGTGATATGTTCCCACGCCGTTAACTAATGTGTTGTCCACAGGAAAAACGCTCATTTTTGAAACGTGTATGACCCAATCAGATCTGCCGCCAATTCGTGATTGAATTATAACCATGAGGATAAAATAAACCTACACTAAGCTAGGCTAAGCTTGTACTATGGGTATATTTCTTAGCTTTTATAGAGACTGCACCTAAATAGCACTTGGATTAGGTTAAGCTTATGCCATGCAATTTCATCGACAGACTTTTACAATTATACAATCAATTTTAATCAATCGTGATAGTTGCAATTGATTGATTGACGAAGTTACATGATTTGTCGAGCGCTCATGCTCAGGCAATCCAACAATTGGTCAGAGACAATATTGTTAAATGGCTCGCAACGAAGCTCCGGGTTATTAACGCGATATTAAGGCGTTATGTGTGTAATCGAACGCACTGTGAAACATTACAACCAATTTTCTTCCAAACCATCTATCACTATTTTGTTTTGCATTCAAATATGAACTTTGTTTCACGGAACGTAAAGTTGATTTGACAATAACATAATTAACAAGATAGAATGTTGTGAGGAATAGAGGTTGATTTTCCAACGGCACGCGGTCACGATTTGTTGCGCTCGTGTTCCAGATATTCAATTGTTTTGACGAGTCTAATGAATTGATTCTGCGGTCGAGTTCTGATTTAACAAAGGCTGCTGCTGTTATGGCGTGTAACCACGCAATTGTATGGTGTGATTGCATCTCGATTATTATTAATTGTTCTCAGTTTTAATATTGTAGGTATGACTGTACCGTAGGCGGTATATTTTCGTGTTATATTCATTGCTGCCGCTTTTAATATGGGCACCACAGAAAAGGCTGAGAAAAGTTAAATCTATATTATACAGGGTGGAAAAAATCTATGGGCCCTGGAGGGGAACTACCTTAAATCCTTTAGTTAGCTCATTTTACTGAAAGGAAACATTCAAGACAATACAATACAATCATACTTTATTTGCATTCCTTTATTTACATTCTTTTATTTTAAAAAAGCAACAAAACTGCATTAAAAGATTTTCTAAAATTCGCTTGTTTCACCCGGGAATTGCACCGGCTAAAAGTTAAATAATATAAGCACTCGCTATTTTATTCTACTAATCGATAGGACTATTGGTCAGGATAAAATCTCTCTAATAAACGTTTGGTCTCACAAGTAAAAAAGATAGTGAAATCTATAATTAATATTATTTTACCATCAATTCCAATACAAATGCCATGAAAATTTAAAAAATTCTATGAATGCAGTTTTGTTTCTTTTTAAAAATAAAGGAATGTTTCCTTTCAGTAAAATGAGGTAAATAAAGTATTTAAAGTAGTTTCCCTCCAGGGCCCATAGATTTTTTCCACCTTGTATAGTATTTTTTTTTGACAGAGGACTATAGATATACCAACGACAGATGCTTCTCATTAAAACCAATTCGAAACCTATAAGAACAGACTTTAAAACTCCCCATACAAACTAATGCCTGTTAAAATGTACCTATTTGGCTTATTCTTCTAAAACATGACTCCTCTGCACCTCCTCTGTCTATGTTTACTGGCAAATATTCAATAAATTCTACTTCATTATAATGGCATATTTGAGTAGGTAATTGTGATGATTAAACGGTATAGCGGCGGTAGTGGGGCGCGCGGGGCAGAGGGGCGCCATTGAGACGGCTGTCACTCGACCCGAGCGGTCATGCTCCCGGCGGCTATTGCCAACTATATTCGAGTGTTTGATTAAATCCCAACTTACCCCAAGTGACGAGTGGACGTCACAAGTGGCGACGAGTCTGTGGGTAAGTACCTCAAACTTATTAAATAGAAAAGGAGTGTAACCATAGGAATTCAGTTCCATCAAATGAAATGCTGAGAGTTTACGTGCTATCGATACGGTACCTTTTATTTCTTCGCGCGACTCGTAAATTGAGCTAAGTATTTATCGGCGTTTAGGCCTAAAACATGTAGTCACCACGAACAGTGAGTACCTACCTATAGTAGAATTGATACAAAATGTCCAATTCTGGTATGTAACTGTTGTTAGTTTTAAGTATTCTCATAAGGTCGGTCATATAGTTTTGTACGTAATACTTTGATACAATACGGACTACTCCTGATGGATTAAGTAGTAAGTCTGTGTAGACACATGACGTGGATGACGTGGATGACGTGAATGACGTGGATGACGTGGATGACGTGGATGACGTTGATGACGTGGATGACGTGGATGACGCGGATGACGTGAATGACGTGGATGACGTGGATGACGTGAATGACGTGAATGACGTGGATGACGTGGATGACGTGGATGACGTGGATGACGTGGATGACGTGGATGACGTGGATGACGTGAATGACGTGAATGACGTGGATGCCGTGGATGACGTGGATGACGTTGATGACATTGATGACGTTGATGACGTTGATGACGGTGATGACGTTGATGACGTGGATGACGTTGATGACGATGATGATGATGATGACGATGAGGACGATGATGATGATGATGATGATGATGGTGATGCTTGGTGGTTGGTACTAACAATGAAAATCTTGTTGTAGGTCGCCCCAAAATGTCTCAGCTACCACCCTTAGAACCATTTGATTGCGAAGGTGACCCCGCTTCCTTAGGGTTGCGATGGGAAAAATGGAAGAGAGGATTTGAGTTGTTTTTAATTGCACTAAATGTCAATGATGCAGAGAAAAAAAAAGATACCCTGCTCCATGTAGGTGGATTAGCTCTTCAGCAGATATTTTATAATATCCCTGACGAGGCGGTACCCGAAGAAGAAAAGGATAAAGTAGATGTGTATATATCAGGCCTTAAAAAACTTGACGAGTTCTTTTCGCCGTGTCAAAACAAAATATATGAGCGACATTTATTTCGACTTTTAAAGCAAGAACAGAGTGAAACATTTGAAAAGTTTCTGGTACGTCTACGTCACCAAGTTAGTAAATGCAAATTTTCTTGCGAAGAAGATAATCTGATCGATCAGATTGTTGAAAAATGTCGGTCTAAGGACCTTAGGAAGAAGATCCTAACCCTAGGCGATTCGGTCACTCTTACTAAAATCATTTCGGAAGCAAACGCGATGGAGGCAGTTGACAGACAGCTAACCGATTATGGCCAGGAGACACAGACACAGCCTATTAACAAAATCGATACAAAAAGAGTTCGGGGAAAAACTGAATGTTCAAGGTGTGGCAATTGGAATCACAACGCCGATAACAACAACTGTCCTGCCAAGTTTAAACAATGTTTAAAATGCGGGTTGAAGGGGCATTTTAAGAACCAGTGTAGGACTCAAGCCTCTAAGAGAAAACTTCCAACCACCACTCAACCAACCAAGCATTACCAGCATTCAATCAAGAAACCTCGTCTGGAAACGAAGAATGATGAGAAACCGAAGTCTAAGACATTGCCACAGAAAACGAACGTCGATTACATATTTCACATCGACGACGATGCAACACTAGCCTGCTATGTTGGAGGGGTTAAAGTAGAAATGGTTATTGACTCGGGCAGCAAGTGCAATATTCTCAGCGAAGCAACATGGGACTATTTAAAACAAAACAATATCCCTGTTATGAATCAGGTGGCAGATCCGGATAAAACTTTCGTCGCTTATGGCAGTAACACACCTTTGAAGGTTATTGGATCATTTGATTCAGATATCCAAGTTGGAGATCAACTTCAGACGGGGACATTCTTTGTCATCAAAAATGGGACACGAGATCTGTTAGGAAAGGACACTGCGATCGCTTTGCAGGTTCTTAAACTCGGTACAGGAGTAAACTCGGTAAGTGAACAAATCTTTCCAAAGATTAAAGACTTGCAAGTAGATGTTTCAATAAACAAAGCAGTAAAACCAGTAGCGCAGCCCTGCCGGCGAGTCCCTATTCCGCTAGAAGGAAAAATCCGTAACAAAATTGACCATCTGCTCAAATCAGACATTATAGAACCAGTCACTAAGCCTTCGGGATGGGTCTCGCCGATAGTGCCTGTTCTTAAACCGGACGGTGATGTTAGAATATGCGTAGATATGCGAAATGCAAACAAAGCTATCGAGAGAGAGCATCATCAGTTGCCAACGATGGATCAACTGTTACCTCAATTTAAAAATGCCCGGGTATTCTCAAAATTAGACATTAAAGACGCATTCCACCAAGTTGAGATCAGTGAAGACTCCAGAGACATCACGACTTTTATAACTAGCCAAGGATTGTACCGGTACAAACGCCTCATGTTCGGGATATCATGTGCCCCTGAACATTTTCAAAAAATAATAGAGAGGATTCTCTTGCCATGCGACGGTGTTGTCAATTTTATAGATGACATCGTCGTGTATGGACAAGATGAAGCGGAACATAAGGTGAGACTTGAAAACGTTCTGGATGTCTTAAAGAGTCATAACATTCTATTAAATCGGGAAAAATGCGTATTTAATGTCAACCGCATCCAATTCTTAGGTCACGAGTTATCGTCAGAAGGCGTTAAACCCCTCGATAAATATATGAAGGTAGTAGACAATTTCAGGGAACCAACAACTGTAGAAGAGATACAGAGCTTTTTGGGCTTAGTTAATTACGTTAACAAATGGATCCCTGACATGGCAACGAAATCAGAACCCCTTAAGAGGCTCTTAACGTTAAAGTTAGGAAAAAATGCTAATATAAGTTCACATTGGGGGTCCGAACAAACAGAATCTTTTCTCGCGTTAAAAAGATCCCTTAGTAATATTCACACACTGGGGTATTATGACCCAAACGGGAAAACTACCGTAATGGCGGATGCCAGCCCAGTGGGACTAGGCGCGGTGCTTATTCAGTCTGACAATAAAGGACCCCGTATTATTGCTTACGGCAACAAAAGTCTGACAGACGTTGAGAAACGCTATTGTCAGACGGAAAAAGAAGCCCTTGCTCTTGTATGGGCCGTAGAACATTTTGGGATGTACCTATTTGGTAAGGACACGTTTGATTTAGTGACTGATCACAAGCCGCTGGAGGTTATATTTGGCAACAAAACGAAATCTTGCCCAAGGATCGAGCGCTGGGTTTTACGTTTTACGACTCCAGTCCTATAACTATAAGGTAGTGTATAAACCAGGCAAAACGAATATCGCGGACTGTTTATCTAGATTATGTACAACAAATATAACCCAGCCGTTTGAGGATGAGCATCACATAAATCAAATTGTTGAGTATGCTAGGCCTTGCGCAATAGGGATGGATGAAATCACAGCCGAGTCTGTGCAAGATACAGAAATACAACTCGTGAGAGAAGCCCTACATTCAGGTATCTGGGAACCATCTGTAAACACGTATAGAATATTTCAAACAGAACTTTGGACTCACGGGGATCTTTTATTGAGGGGAAATAAAATCGTCGTTCCGTTAAAATTACGCCAAAGGGTATTAGATGCAGCTCACGAGGGACATCCCGGCATTGGTGCGATGAAGGGTCGTCTGCGTACTAAAGTATGGTGGCCCAAAATAGACTCTGACGCTGAAAAAATAGTAAAAAATTGCAAAGGGTGCACTTTAGTGTCAGCCCCAAATCGCCCAATGCCGCTTACTCGACGTGAGTTACCGACTGAAGCTTGAGTGGATGTTGCGGTTGATTTTTTGGGCCCACTTCCCAGTGGGCATTATTTGTTCGTTATAGTAGACTACTATAGCAGGTATAAAGAAGTGAAACCAATGAAAACCATAACATCCACCGAAACTATAAAAGTACTCAAAGAAATATTTTCACGAGTAGGTGCTCCTCTCAGTATTACTGCTGATAATGGCAAACAATTTACCAGCGATGATTTCAAAACATTCTGTAACGAGTTAAATATTAAAATCAACTTTACCACACCTTACTCACCCCAGCAAAATGGCGAAGTTGAGCGGCAAAATCGCGACATTCTCAAAAGGCTACGAATAAGACAAAGCCAAAAATCTAACTGGTCTACCTGTTAAAATATTTGGTCATGTATAATAGTACGCCTCATTCGACTACGGGTAAAACTCCCTCTGAATTATTCTACAATAGGCAGTTTCGGGACAAACTGCCATCATTCACTGATATAACTCAACCAATCAGTTCGGACTTCAGGGATAAAGATACAATAATGAAAGAGAAAGGTAAATATCACGAAGATAGGAAACGGAAAGCAGAGACTACATTAATAGACAGTGGGGAAAAGGTTTATGTAAAGAATTTAATAAAAGAAAATAAACTAAAAACTAATTTTAACCCGACGCCGCATACTGTTCTAAATAGTAAAGGTTCCGAATATCATTTAAGGAATGACGAGACTGGACAACAGCTGCGGAGGAATATCATCCATTTAAAGAGAGTTGAGGGCAAGTGGGAAGTGTGTGGAGAAAATAAGCCCGATGACTCTGGAAACTTGAATGATTGCGACATGGATGATAATATTAATGATTAGGGCATTTCTTTATAAAAATTAGCTATGGATATTAATGGCTTTATTATATTCTTAATATGATATTACAAGTCTAGTCTAGTTAGTCTTATAAGATATGTTTAATAACTAAATTTTGGATACAATGTAACCCAACACTTATGTTAAGAGTATAAAATATTAAGTTGTTTAATTCATCTACATTTTGATTATGTGTAAAGTTGTTGAAATCTGTGACTATTATTCAAATTGTTGAAAGGAAAGAGATGTGATGATTAAACGGTATAGCGGCGGTAGTGGGGCGCGCGGGGCAGAGGGGCGCCATTGAGACGGCTGTCACTCGACCCGAGCGGTCATGCTCCCGGCGGCTATTGCCAACTATATTCGAGTGTTTGATTAAATCCCAACTTACCCCAAGTGACGAGTGGACGTCACAGTAATCAACAGGTTGATATGCAAAATAACCAAAACCACAGAATAAGTAAGAGTACTACGCACTTTCTAACAAAACTGTCGTTGGGGTCAGACACCGGACGGAACGCACCGGATCTGACCGTTTCTCTCTATCGCATAACGCGTAGGTACTAACGCGTGCTACTTCTGGTCGCTGGCTAAGGCCGCCTCGCGGGGGCCTCAAGGCCGCGCGGCGAAATCGCGGAGTGAGCCACTCCTGGTGGTACAAAAAGTTTCACATTGAGCGAAAAAATACAAACCGATACCAAGGACCATTAAAACAAGAGGACTGTTATTCTCCATACTTTAGATTGTACCCCAACCGCAAGGGGATATCCAGGCAAAACCTAGATGGTGCTAAAAAACTAAACATTTAACGATGTTATAATTGAACAAAGAAACATAGTACAGTACCAATTAGTTCGTAAACAACTAATAATAAATAAATTCTAACATTTAAATACTGTAACACGCTTGAAAAGTTGAATAATTGTAAATAATATAATTCTTATACCAAGCTAATACATAGATTGCGTTGTAATACTCGTATCGGGGAACAGCTTTTTGTATGGAGAATGACAGTCCTCTTGTTTTAATGGTCCTTTCCGATGCTAACTATAAGGAATGTTGTAGATGCGGTGAATCCGTGCGTTATCCGTTATACGATTTCAAGAAAAACAATCTAGAAACGGGATGCATAGTGTTATCTTTAAAACGGAATAGATATTATAATAAGTTCATTTATTTCAGTACCTTATAGGTTTTAAAAAAAAAATACACGAATGCACAGGAGAGCAGTGATCCGCAAGGAGCGGCGTCGCATTGTGAAACAGGCCACTAACCACGGCGTGACGGCCATGATAACTCTGCCAAGAGTGTGACGCCGAAGAAGATAAAAACCTTAATATTTACAGAAACAATATACAGTTATATTGTTGAGACTGGCTTTTAATGTCCGTAGGTATCAAGCAGTTTAGTCGGTTATGTTGTTTTTGTAAACATCACTTAAATTTTACCCTCTGAAATTCCAAGAAAACGAAGATAAGTGGCCAAATATGTTCATGAAAATTCTAAACTAATCAAAACATGATATAGTAAACAGTTTAGTTGGAAATGATAGGATCTAATCTCTAAGATTATACGTCATAAGCTACTGAACCAAGATTGCGTCGCGCTTAGCGCCTCCATTAGCAATTCATAGGCTGTCTGCAGATATTAACAACTGTAATTTACCTGCTGTCGGTGTTAAATGACGCAGGTACCAATTGCAGCCAATGGCTCCCTAAATAAATGCAGTTATATATCAACGAAGAGCTTTCATCCTCGGAAGTTATGTTATGTTCCTTTAAAAAAATATACAAAAATAGCCTCTTTGATGATATTTGACAATTATTGTTTTACTACAACTTTCCTGATATCAGCCCAAGTACCTATGGTAATAGTAGGTATAGGTAGTGAACCAAGAGTCCCGTTTTGAAGCTCATCAACATGTCTTTATTTGTAATGCTACTACTATTATTATAAATGTGAAAGTTTGTGAAAATGTTTGGAGATTTATTTATTAGAAATTTGGCATACTAAAAGTAGACACTTCTACTTATAAGCCAAATTGCATCGCAATCCAACTGATACAGTGTTAATTTAGTAACAGACATCCAAATATTTACACATCCAAACCTCCAAATATTTTCACAAACTTTCACATTTATAATATTACTAGGTACTTAAAAAGAAATCGGTTACAAGAAAATAAATCCTACATTTTGAAGAGCTCCACAACAGGACTCTTGGTTCACTACCTACTACTACTATACGTTACGTTACTGACATACTCCTACTTGTTTTAAGTTCTCGTGATAGCAATGTGGCATTATAATATGGGGTTGTATGGCTTTTTATTTACGCTATCTTTACACATAGTGTCGACGAAGTTGTATAAAACAAAGTGCAAACCAATTAAAAGTGTCGTGTGAGGAAATATTTGACGCCCGGTTTATACTGACAACTGCCTATGACGGTTACGTTATCCAAGTCGCATATACCAACAAGTAGCTAACGAGCGAGACACGTAATACTGATTGACGGCCTCTCGGAACGGCACTTATTTGCCACTAATTAAAATTTGAGTCCGCGTCAAGCAGCAATTACACACCGATTGCGCGATACGTGGTAAGCAGAACCACGTAAACATCGCGACCATAGAAGTTTTTAAACTATTGACATAAGAGCTACTTTTGCTTGATCCACTGGCCTTTTAATTTGGTGATTCTGTAAACCTTTAATCATAACTCTGCCTTCCTTAACTGCGATTAATAAGGGCACGTTACATGCCTTGCTTACAAGAAGAGCAATTATGTGCTTGGAGATTCGGTGATAAATTAAATATCTTTAAAATCCGTACAATATCCAATAAGTGCTTCCCTGTGTCTTTTCTTTATTTCTTAAGTCATAACTCGGATGCTGCTATCACAGTGATGTCACAGTGTTGGTCTGATTCATGCCTGGTGCCTCCTGGATAAATATTGGGTATAAGTTTAGTGTCGGTGTTAAGCACATGCAGAAAAGGAGACCTTCCAACATGTCATTTATAAGACAGCTCAGCTGTGAGCCTATAAGAAGGGTCCTAAAGAACTCAACCTATCACGTTCGTGACCTGAACCATTGGTTCTCTATCGAACGTCATATATAAAAGAATTATGCTTACCCAAGCAAAAAGGGAGATATAAGGTAAACGTCCTAAGTAGTATTGGACAAGCTAATGCCAAATATTGACATAGACACCCTGCTGCTTCCTTTATTGCTAAAAACCAGACTTCGGAATCTAGGGGGCAACATTTAATGACAGCTAGGGATCGCTCTCCCATATACTAGTGATCGCCCCCAGCGTTGTTTGCAAGTGCGTATTTTTTTGTATGTACTGTAAGGGAAAGACATTCACGTAGGTGTAGGTACCACCGTAGAACCCTGTTGCAATGACAGATCGCCGTCACTCAAGCTCGAGTGATATGCGACCTTACTGCGACAGGGTTCTACGGTGATACGTGAATATCTTTCCCTTACTATACATAAAAAAAAAATACATACAAACAATGTTGGGGCGATCACTAGTATATGGGAGAGGCATCGATAATCTGGGGGCAGGGCAGTGCCCCCGCCAAGTTGAGCAAAACAAAAGCACGGCCGTACATCCTTTTCTCGAAGCCATTCAGGCCATTTTCAGCCTCCCGTAATTTTGTACTGGCTAAAACTAGAACCCTGAAATTTCAGGGATATATAGGGCACAATAAGACTTATATATATTCTCAATATCATTCAATTTGAACGTGTAGTTTAAGAACTATTGCATGTCAAAGTTCCTTAGTTTTGTCACTGACTGACTGACTGACTCACTCACTGACTGATGATCAGCATAATTCTAAGTTACTTCTAGCAGACCTACAAGCTCCAAATTTTAAACATAGTTAGTTAGTTTTTAGCTTATCGAGTCCTTAAAAACCTAAATATGTTGTAATTTCAGTCACAACTGCACACATAAATACATGCGATTACAAAGTAAGTTTTGCAGTTCAAATTGAAAAGAATGGATTGGAATGTAATAATTAAAGGAAGATCACTTACAAAAAGAAATGAGATCCCATCAAAAACATTACATGTAAAAAGATGCAAGTCTCGCAACGCAGATCTCCTACAACAAAAAAGTTTTGAGATGTAAAGATAAACCAAGTCGGTACCGGGGGGGGGGGGGGGGGTATCAACAGAACTCGATTTCCACCGACTTGCCTATTATTTAATCGTGGAGGAACACATTTTATTGATCTACTAATAGGCAAGTCGGTGGAAATCGAGTTCTGTTGATACCCCCCCGGTACTGACTTGGTTTAACTTTACATCTCAAAACTTTTTTGTTGTAGGAGATCTGCGTTACGAGACTTGCATCTTTTTACATGTAATGTTTTTGATGGGTTGAGTTTATCAATATAGGCGATCCCTATAGCTGTCATTTAATTCTGCCCCCTAGATTCCGAGGTCTGCTAATGACTTAACATTCAAGATGACAACTACTGGGACAAGCACTCGGACGTCAGCCTAAGTTACGAGAACACTATGTTAAAACTTGTCGATCTTTACACAAGATACTTTAAGAACTGTTAAGTCAGTCGAGTCAGATCAATGTCAAGTTTAAACCACCGCAACCCATTAAGGAAATGTGCCATTACTCGCTTCTCAACTAATGATAGGCTTTATCAATTACCACATTCAAGCGGTGCATGTAGTGGCAATGTATTTCTAATGCTCGGCATATGTATTTATGAGAACTACCTACCTATAATAAAACTACATTACTGCTTGATACATATTTTATTGGTATCCAGATAAGAAGCAAAATTGTAGCATATACAGGGTGACTTCGAATTGGTAATACAAAATGAATGTTTTACATACATATCCCTAAACTTAGCCCCTCAATTAAGTCTCATACTTTTAAAATAATCAGAAGTATGTTTTTTTAATTATTAATTTATCCCATTTTTGTTGGCTTAACATCGTTATCCTACCATAATAATAAACAAAGAGGTTTAAAGATTTTCAAATGAACACTTTACTCTTTGGTTATCCGTCACATGCCGCAATATTTATGAAGAAAACGTGTTTTGATTAGTAATTGTCAGTTGTCAAAGAAAATACGAGTGACAGGTATGACACTTAGGTATTTAATGGAGTGTAGTGTAACCACACTTTAGGACTTTAATTATTTGTTTTGTTAGAAAATTAGCAATAATTAAATACAGCAAATTTTAACATAGGGGTTAATGTGTTACACTACATGGCATTAACTGAGCCATAATCAAGTGTTTTGTATTACCAATTTGAAGTCGCCGTGTACATACAAGATAATGAGTCATACTTCACTGTTAAGGTTAATTCTTATTAAAAACGATAATGCTCAACATATGAACGCAAAATGCAGTTATTACCTTTCTATTACCTTTAAAAAATATATCGATGAAATTTAAAGTTGTTTAACTTATTATTTGCATATTATGCAAACAAACTCGCGGTAGAAAGTTTGTATCGATAATGATAAGTCGTCAAAACATCAGCGTGCAAATCAAGCTTTATAATTAGATTCATAAATGACAGAAGCCATGGTCGTCCGTTGCTCAATGTGATCCACATCTGACTAAAATAATATAAACAACTTTGATTGACGCAGACATTACAAATTGAATGTTATTAACCTTTGATTTTTTGTGCGCAGCTTTGAGTTTTGTGTATATGAAAAAAAATGAGTACGTGTTTTTAATATTTTAATGACGGGCAGGGTAAATTGGGGCAGCAGATTGACTTGTTTGTTATGATTGGAAACAAACATGGTAAAGAAAAATAAACATGGAAAACACGATAGTGAATCGGAGAAGTGTCTCAATTGTAAAATGTTTCATTTGGCAGAAAGGTCCTATATTTTGCTAGTTCCAACGCCTATTCAAATAAGAAATTATCTACATTTATATGTTAATCAGTTCGTTTATTCCCTTTGGGTCAATCCAAGCAACAGATAGTTTAAGTTTGTGTACGAAAGTAACTCTAAAATTGTCAAAATAAACGTCAAGAAAGAGAAAGAGTCCCTATTAGGGCGTGCAGATCCGGGAAATTTTAGTAGGGCAGTACCGGGAATTCCCGGTTCTCTCATACTAACATTTCCCGGTTCCGCACGCCCTAGTCCCTATGAATACCTACCAGAGATTACGTATCCTTGGTATTATAGTTCCTACGAAAATAAATATTGCGTGATCGTCTAACGGAGATTTTATTAGAATATTTACACAGCTCATAAAGCAGGAAATCAAAAAGTCATAAATTATGAATTAATCTATCGCGTGATGGAAAGTAAAAGTGCTTAAATTTCTGGTATCCTAGTCGAAAAGGAAATAAGTGAATTAGATGAAAGTGTGTGATGATCGAGTTGATCGTTGTGGATAAATCGTCTGAATCTCTTAAAAGTAAGATAAATGTCCTAGTGCTCGACACGCTATAATGATCAATAGTCGACACCCTGCTGTCATCTCTGTAGCTTATGGCTTAACATTCAAGATGGCGACCACTGGGACAGTGTCGAGCACGCTTACCGCCAACATGAACGGCGACCGACGGAGGCAGCCTCTGTCGGTCGCCGTTCATGTTGGCGGTAACTTGTGTAAGTAGTTACGGCTGCACATAACAAAGCACACAGGTGAGTGTCACCAACGAAGTTGCCAAGTTATAGTTGTCCCGAAATATCAATATACTCGTACAAAGAAAACACTTGTCGTTACTTTTAAAATGATATTAATTGGCATGTCACCTGTCACCGTGAAACACGCTCCATGCAACTCATATTTTAGTTAATTATACTGTTGAAATAAAAGAGCGTATATATGTTGAAAATTAATGGAGTTAAACCTTCTACACTGTAGAATTGTACTAACATTACTAGAGACCGGATTTGAAGTAGCGATCTCAATATTAATATGGATATGACTGGTATAATTTATTATTTTTTCTACACACAAAAATAATGCAACTTATCGGAACACAAAAGTAAAAACCTTTTTGGAAGCTTTTGTAAATATAGGGCAAAAAATATGGTAATAATAAATAAAAACATTGTTTGTTCATTTTTGAAATAGTTTATTTTTTTAAGTTCTTCTTTAATATTTCTTCTGCACAATTCACAGTAAAAATTAAGTCCTTATATAACCAACATGACAAGTATTTAACAAATTGCACTATACCCTGTCTACGTTAACAAGCTAGTACTAGAAATCTCAAGCGGCACGTAATTGGTCCGCGATAAGGGCGATGCACGTGCTCCGGTTGGGATTACATGGCGGTGAAAGGTTAGTCATCATCTGTCATTGTACGGTGCGGACGCGTTATATTGCTCTCCTTTTCATTGTTTTCGGCTTCTTCTGAGACTCGGCTTGTTTACTGGACTAAAACAGTGCTGCTTACTTCGAGAAAAACTTGTGTTTTAACGCATTTAGTATCATTATATAAAAAAATGAATAAATTTACTTCTTAAATATTTTAAAAACAAATCATAAAAATCATTAGAATTTTAAAAAGAAATAATCCGTGCGACAGCATGGAAGCCGAGCCTGCGAGCGGGATGCTAATGTTTACGCCCACTGCCCTTTTTTGTCCCTTTTATCTGCATACAATAGTGCGAAAGAGAGGTCCCTATACTAGCTCGTTATCGTAGACAGGGTATAGTCATATCCATATTAATATTGAGATCGCTACTTCAAATCCGGTCTCTAAACATTACCCTGTAGAATCTACAGGGTAATGTTAGTACAAGTCCGACTGTGGAGTCGTATCCCCTGTACCTACAAGGTATAGTGCGAATCTTGTGAGGTGTATTGCATTGTATCGTCGTCATTGTATCTATTGTAACTAGCTTGTAGCGCCTGCCGCTAGGCCATTGTATCTATTATAGCAAAGCTACCATAATGGATAACAATGGCCTTTGTTTGAAAGATTAGGGCTCGAAGCGAAAAATTCACCTCACAAGATTCGCACTTTAGCACATGACGGCCGCAACATGTCTCGCGCGCGAACTGACATGTAATTACATTGTTTTGCGTTATACGCGGTTTCATTGGCTGTTACATGTCACGACGCGCGATACATGTCGCCGTCGTTTTGTGCTAGCTATGCTGACCACCAACGAACGACAAACGGGCGCATCACGCACGGTCATTACAACTCGCTATTATATCTTCATCGGCTACTGTACGGCAATTTCCTTGGTGTAATTACGCGCATCACATTAAGACCTATTATCGTATATGAGCGACTATCAATGTAATGTCGTCATTTCAATAATCGCCCTTAGACAATGGCCCAAGTGATTCGGTATCGGAATTTAAGAGGCCTCATGCAATTTTAAATGTTATCAATCCAGATGATGTCAAGATTATTGATAATTTCAGGTAATCGATTCAAGTTTTGTTTAAGTTAAAAGGATTAACGAGGCTAATATTTGATTTTATTAAGTGCAGTAACGCCAAAAGTATAGATAAGTAGCAAACCGCAGCTTCAACTTGAATTTATGTTAGTTAAATCACAAAATATTTCTTATGAAAAGTTAATAAATAAAATACATGTTAACTGCATAGTTTGACCATAATGATCCTGAACAAAGAACCGAAGAAAAAATATGAAGACACGTTTTGAATCCTAGAGAAAATAACCTGATATGAGTGAGAGTCATCCGTCTGAGGCCTCTTAATTTGCTAAATATCGTAGCTGACTCGTATTGGCTATAATTACTGGGAATGATTTTAATTTCGTGGAGCCGTGGTCGCTGTGCTGTGCTAGTCATCAGTTCGTAATGATGGGCGATTGATATCGTATTACGTCGAATCAGCGCACGAAAAGGAGGGATATGGGAAATGAGGGTTTGCATTTTGAAGTATCTAACTTAAAGGTTATTTAAATTATCTTCTTAATGCAATAGTAGCTACATCATCTCGCATGGTAAATGGCTTCTACAAAAATATTGTTGGCTTACCTGTCTTATGAAAATTTTAGAATAAAAGTCATAGGTACTTTAAGTTTGGTTCGCATCTAATATAGGTCGGTAGGTACCCAAACCAAATGTCTTTAGACCATGGTACATTGTAGCTACTGTAGTTACTACGCAATGTCTGTTACTAAGGGCTACTGTAGGTATACATATGTGCCTAACCTATGCGTGTTGTAAATTTTTACAGTAGGTCTTTATTCAGTAGGTAAGTATAATTCGTCGCAGAAACTTTCTCATCCCAAAATACCTCCGTGGAAGCATTTAAAGGCTATTTGCGATTATTTCCAAATTTCGTTATTGCATTATCATCTCGACAGTCTCTGAAATTGCGCCACTGCATTATAAGCCCTAATTCCCAATAATAAGGTAGTTATTTCTTTGGGGATCGATTTGGGAATTGGGGAGATGAAAGATGCCGCCACCATTTGTCACAATCCAGGAACGAGGTGACGGGGTAAAGCGGAGCCCGCCCACTTGGCACCTCGGGCATCGGGCTTGGCACCTCGAGGAATTTTAATTTAACGGCTTCTGCAATCATTTCATCATCAAAATTAGGGAATTAAGTTGATGACAATCGAGGCCCCGGCTGTTTTGGAACACAATGTGCTAATATTACGCCAGATGGATAAAAAGTGATCTATTGCGACTGCCTTATCAAACATGGTTCAGTCCATTCTAATATTTGAGCATAGTGATGCAACTATACGTGATAAAATTTGCTCACTGGGAGCTACATTGAGTAGGCTGTCGGTGGGCTATTCTTCAAAAATATGTCTGCGACTTATTCATCTGTCTCCAAACATTTAGTATGAAAAAGGGCCAGATGAATGAGGTGACTGCAGACATATTTCTGAAGAAATTCCCCGGTTTGTCTGCTGCTCCCATTTTTTGTTACTCCTCGTTTGAGCAAATTAGTAGGCGCGTGAAAATAATAACTGTACCCACCGTAATTAATTTTGCTGATCGTACCTACCTCCTTTATTAGTTATTTTATAGTTATCAATAAAACGTATGCTTAACCATTAAATTTCAAGTCAAAACAACCACTTTATGGGGATGAAAATATACTCACAAGAATTGGCCCAAACTAACTAGAGAACTATATATACACCGTGCCCCCGAGTAACCCGAAAAACTGTAACTATAGATTCTAACAACTATTAGGAGTAAAAAAAGTTATATGATGTATAGTCGAAAAACGGTTACTTTCCGAGATATTCATTATTTTTTAAATGAATACTCCTAAGTGTGTAACAAGCCCTAATAAATGTGACTAAGATACTTTTACATTTCTTTTAAATCTTTTAACGAAACAGCAATTAACCTTCGCAGTATTTGATGGTAAGTGACTACGAAAAATTCCAAAAATTTTACCTTTTGTTTCCATTTTAGTTTTTTTTTTCTTTTTGATACCTTTCCCTCAAGCACCTAACCTAAGGACATGTTTATAAGGAGGGGCTCAATTTACTGATTTATTTTGTTCCATAAGACTATTAATGTAAAATGACAAAATTCGACCTATGTTGATACAACGTTATTTATTTGTAATACCATCAGGAATACGTGGTTAAAAATTTTCGGGTTATTCGGGGGCACGGTGTATAAGTTTGTAAAGTAAATATTTAGGTAGTTCTTGGCGTTAGCGATAATAAGAATTTAAAAGCATGGTATTTTACAATCCTAGACACAGAAAACTCTATCGAGATATCTATGAACCGAGAAAAATTAAATCTCGTCAATATCACAACAATTAACTAAAGCTACTGTACACGTACATAACTTGCTTGCAATTAGCTAAAATAATAAAAAAAGCCCGTTGACATAAAACAAAACCTTTTGTTTATTAAGGCGAGGTTCGCGTGCAAGCGGTAAAGGGCAATTAAATAATTTGTGGCACTAATACCGACGTAGAGCTAACCCAAACTCACATAAAACTCATCGCTTTTAACAAACAATGAGATTTATTCATATGATACTAAGGTTGCTTTTTCAGTGGCTTAGGTAGGTCACAGAGGAGTTTTTGAAGGTAAGAAGGGGATATGTAGATGAGGTGCGTGGCCGGGCCGCCATTAGATCGGGCTAAAACGCCAAATCATTTACAAGAAAGCGAGACCCCGCCTCGTACTATTTACATAATTTATTCGACTGACTTCCCAGCGGTTGTAACTTGAATTTATCACTGCTTTACTACAGAAGAACTTTAGTTTATAAGGCTATCATAACAATCATAATCTTTCCGACAGTTTCTCTTAACATCTAGGTATTCTTGGAGTCATATGTATTTCATAAGAATTCCGAATTTGGAAATACACGATGAAACACTGCTTTAGCTTGGAAATGTTTGTATAGATGCACCTCAATTCAAACATATAAGTGTATTTAATAACCTTAAAATATGAATAGTATAAGAATTGTGGAAACAAAACGAAGATGATTATTAACTCCGTTACAGTAATGTTATCAAAATAAAATGCATGACAAACGAAAATGACTGAGCTTAACAATTTGAATAGAACATACATACGTTTAGGACCAATTTTTCCTGCACCGAACAAAATTTTATTCGACAATTGCTTTAAGATGCTACACAATTGAAATAACTCCTTAAAAACTGGATTGTCTTCAAATTACGGTAGACTGGAGTTACTCTGATTCACGGGGTAACATTGATCATAGATTTTTCGACTATAAGAAGTTGGTTTTTGAATGCATTCAGAACAATTTATTATTAAGGTAGGCTACCTCAATAAAAATACTTAATAAACAAAGGTATTTGAATCAGAGTAAGTCCACGGTATGAATTGACGAATGAAAGAGTTACAATTATTATACCCAAATCGCTTATAATATTTGGAGAGTTCCCTCGAATTTTCCAAAATATCATTATCAGAACCTGACCTGATGACAATTAACGGACAAAACTTAAGACATTTTTTTTCAAATCGGTTCAACTGTTTTTGTGTAATCGGGGAACATACATAAAAAATCGACAAACTGACGACCTTCTTTTTTGAAGTTAGTTACTAAATCAGTTACAGTATTATTCCACGCATCCACCGGCCTGTGATACAATCTCCCAAATATTAAACTAATATTTAGGCAACGCTTTGCTCGAAGCCGCCTCATTTGCATAAGGTACGGTCCTCTATAAAATACCCGCTATTCCTACCATGCACTCAAATTTTGATGTAATATAATTATGTAGGATATAATTAAACGTGACGTTTATAGCTAGTAGTTATGGTTCACGGGATCACATAGTTTTGTTTGAATCGGAGCAGCCGAGCGTGATAAAGTTAGACCGAAACTAAGGGTCGAGGGTTCGCTTCCCGGCTTGAGTTTTGAACAAGATTGCCACATTCCACTTTAAATTTAGGGAGATCGAGTACCTTTAGTACGCATATCACGTCTATATAATTATTAGTTTACACTTCGTTACCTGTCTAATAAAATAAAATAATATTGTAATAGTTAGACACATTATTAAATTACAATAATTTAAATCAGTTACAATTAAAATTAAATCACATTACACTAAATCGGGTACAATATGTAATAAATAGTTGGGTCATACAGATTCCGAAAAAACGTCTTTCATGTGGACAAAACGACGATAGTTAACGACCCGAGTACACATCACTAAGTTTTTATCATATAGGCCTAGAAGTTGAAGAGTAGGGTTATTTGCCTATAGGGGTCCAGCTAGAAAATTAGGCCTTTAAAACCCCTAATTCTGTGATCTCCAACACGCGAACACTTAACTCATACTACAAAATCTGACCCAGTCGTGACGGTCGACGGTCGTCTTGCTCTCTTGTTGTACAATAATTGAGGCAGCGACGGCGGTACCGTACCTACGATACGAACCCACAGAACTCGATTTCCACCGACTTGCCTATTATTTACCCGTGGAGGATTCTTTTTGGGTCAATTGCAGAGAAAATGTACCTTTTACTTTTTTGTCTGCTCATGGTGTGGCTTATACCATTTTACTCAGAATCACGAGAACTTTTCATTTATGAAATAAAAAAGTGGTCCAAAATGTCCCAACTTTTCCGTACAAATTTTGAATTTCTCAGTTTCGTTACGCCTAAATAAAGGGGAAATTTGTAACGAAAGTGCGAAAAAAAATCTCAGTTTCGTTACGATTTTCTATAAAAAAATGTTCCTCCTCGGTTAAATATAATAGGCAAATCGGTGGAAATCGAGTTCTGTGGACACATAACCCCCCAGTACTGACTTGGTTTAACATTCTCATCTAAAAGTTTTTTGTTGAAGAAGAACTGCGTTACGAGACTTGCATCTTTTTACATGTAATGTTTTTGATGGGATCACATTTCTTTTTGTAAGTGGTCTTTCTTTATTTATTTAATTCCAATCCACTCTATTACCAATTTGAACTACAAAACTCATTTTCTAATCTCCTGTATTTGTATAGGATTACAAAGTTATGTGTGCAGTTGTGACTGAAATTGCAATATTTTTAGGTTTTGTAGGATTTGGTAGGCAAAAAACTAACTATGTTTAAAATTTGGAGCTTGTGGATCTGCTAGAAGTACCTTAGAATTATGATGATCATCATCAGTCAGTCAGTCAGTGAAAAAACTAAGTAACGTTGATGTGCAATAGTTCTTAAACTACACGGTCAAATTGAATGATATTGAGAATATACTTAAGTCTTATTGTGCCCTATATATCCCTGAAATTTCAGGGTTCTAGCTATAGCCAGCACAAAATTACAGGAGGTTGAAAATGGCCTGAATGGCTTCGAGAATAGGATGGTACGGCCGTGCCTTTGTTTTGCTCGACTTGGCGGATATGTTCATTTAGTTACACTTAACAGACATAAATAATAAAACTTGTGTTTTCTCTTTCTTTCTAGATTACTCACACCTTATGTAAAATTCAGTTCTGGACAGTTAACGATAATGCGATGATATGCATTGAGAAAAAAAAGTTCCTTTCAAAATGTCACTTACAAAAAAATGTACACATCATGGTTGTTACATGTTAAAACATAATGATAAGTTTAACCTTTATAACATAGCTATTGAGTAATTATACTAGACTAAATAGGCAGTTGCATAGTTGCATACAAAGCATTCTATACACATCAATTTGCGCACATTTGTTTAATAAGTTTGTTTAGTAGCAACATCAGCTGGGACCACAGCTTAAGGCCAACTCATGCAAATAGCCTCTAAGTTCACGAGGCTTTTATGTCAAAGTGGTAAGGGTCATTTTTGATAGCAGTTTGTCATGTAAGTGGGATCGCAGTTTAGTAGTAAATATCATAATCAAGAGCCATTAGTGTGCTAATGCCGTGTCGGCCGCTTTGTATGTAGCATAGGTCGTGCGTTAACATATATCTATGTTTATGTATAAGGTATTTATTTACTTTATTATTTACATAGCGAGGCTTCCTTTTCCGCGTAACTGTCTGATGGTCACCCAATTTTTTTTGATGTCACCAATAACAACCGGTTATACCGAAGCTTTTAATACGTTGATGATCACAGTGCGTTGACGCGTATCTGTCATGTTATGCGGGATTTTACAGAAATCGACTTAGTGTTAATCTATACATCACATAGCTGCTCGAGAAAACTTGAAAAATTACAGTAGCAATTAGGTATACTTAATTTTTTTATGAAACCGTAACATCACTGAATGCTATCATTAGCCAACATTTATGTTTGTTTATCGACATATGCTGTACATATCACATGCTGTACATATATGTGAAGATGGTATTGGTGTCGTGATGAGAAATATGGTAAAAAAAATAGGTAACACTCAGTTACAAATAAAAATATGACTGTAGGTATAAGATTTTATTAGCTCTTTTCAACCGGACGGTATTTTTAGTTTTAAAATTAAAAAAATAATCATTCTGCACTCGGGACTAGCATCAGCTAGCGCCATTGCCATTCTTACCGAATGTGATGCTCTCGTCCCTCGTACAGGGGAAAAGCCCTCGGCTTCAGTTCGGCTGGTCTACCTGACCTGTGGCATGGTTTGGTGCATTAAGGCGAGGTAAGACGAGAATCGGGCGCGGAAGCCTAGTTTCCAAATCATTTTTAGAGCACTTATTTGATTCGTAGGTCAATGTAAAACATATATAATAATATTCAGAACTGTATCTAGGGCTTCCTCTCACTTAGAACACGATAGCGAACACTTCGCTCGATAGAAAAGTAGCGCGAAAACACTATAAAATAAAGTATTTTTTTCATTTTGTTCATTACCAGTTACCTTTTCTGACAAAATTAATACCTGACAATCATGATTTCACAGTCATGCAGGGCATCCTCTCATGTTTGGGTTGATAACGTATACTTTTATGTTAGAAATCGAAGATAATCTGCAATAATCTGCATTCCGCCCGACCCTAGTTGTATGTGAAATGCGAGCCAGGTCCTACCGGGCCTTAACACGACCCCGAACTGCCAGACGCTCTGTTTGGGTTTTGACTCTTCAAACCGATTCGGTATAAGATGGCGCTACACAGCGCTTTGTTTCGTTCAGTTTCTGACAAGCTTTTTCTTACTATCTATAAGGAATAAGGATAGTTATGGCATCGAACCTTAGCCTTGCATATGGCTTAATTGGAATTAGCTGCAGCAGGCCTCTGCAAACAGGCTCATTGACTTCCCTCTATATGTTCACGAATATAAAGCAAAGGTACAATTCTCTCTTCGTTGATTAAAAATTTCTACGGCGAAATGTAAACGGTTGCTGAAGTTTATTTTTATTAATTTTGTAGAGGTGCTAGAGTTTTAGTCCTTCGCAATCTGAAAGAGACGCGCTAAAGAACAGCCACAGCCTTGCGCTATCATTAAAAGCAGAAAGCTGTAATGAAGTATGAAGCTAATATGTTATACTGTCTTTCCGATTTAACTACGCTATTGACATTGTCTATGAGGAGAGTATGATATGAAGGCGGGCCGAGAACGACGCCCCTTTCTTCTCCGCCAATGAGATGGCAGTGCCGTGTCACCGCGAGCGCCCGGACCGGATTAGATGGCACGCGTGGCATAGGACACCAGCGGGTTGTCACTAACAATGGTTAAATCAATCACTCATTCATTATATCCTTGTGAACATATTGAAGAGGACGAGGACCCGCCCGCAACTTTGTTCGCGGAGGCGAAATAAGTTCCATGTCTCTTAAGTTTGCTTCGCCGTAGTTGGGTAAATGTATCCTATATTTTACTAACAAGGAAAGGTACCCAACTGTCCGACTCCGATTTGGTTTATTTTGATATAATTATGTTAGAGAGTTGTCTAAAATAACAGACACGTATTTTTTTTTAGCTGCCCAATCACAACCTATTGGGACAAACTGACCTCCAAAGTACTGAAAAGCGACTATTATAGAAGATTAGGGTTGTCTTATCATTGTAATTTATCGATGTCGATGTTTAGAGTTTTGCACCAATGTAATCTAAATATGAATATGAATTTCAGAGTGCTTTTACTCTAAGTAGGTGTCTTTTAAAAACAATTTTATTATATTGAATCATATCTGTATGTATTGTATGACATTGTATTTTATCTGTCCTCGGCAAGATCCGCTAAAAATGTCCTCTTAAATGTTCCCTCAGCTCAATCTAAATGCTATACGAACTCTTTTACTTTCCAGGCGATACGATTTTGGAACTTGTTACCTCTCGAGGAATGGTGTGCTGAATCCCTCCCTATTTTTAACCAAAATTAAAGAACATTACCTATCTCTCCTATAACATTTCAAAACTGTGTACTTTTCCAAATAGTTTGTTTAAAATGTCTGCTGACTGCTTTGCGGTTAATATTTTCCCCCTATTTATTTATTTGTATTTATGTATGAATATATAGGTTTATTTATGTATTTTCCTTTTTTATAACCACTTTATTTTTATAAGCTTTGCGACTCCAAAAAATGTAAAAAAATACAAGTTCCTTTCGCTTGCGCCACCGCCGCGCGCCGCAACGACACCGTGCACCGCTTTCATAATCCAATTAAGAATAATTGTCGATAAACTGACAGGCGAGATAGCGATTTATGTGGTGATATTTCAGCGTCCTTAATAAATTAATGCTTGTTCTTGCCATTTGATTATACGCCGAGTTTCCATTAAGTTTATTCGATTCGCGGCCGAAATGCCCCTCAGTATTGACAGGTTGTAATCCGATAATGATTTGTGTATGTTATTGAATTGATGCCAAAATATAGTTATTTATGTACCTACGTAGAAAGCTTTGCGGTGTAAAATTCTTAATTGGTAATCGTTAATTTTAACGCGTTGAAGTCAGTTAATGATCACAGCATGGGTGAGAAAATATGTGCCAACTAATGAAGCGACTCGGATATATCTCAATGCAGTTTAATTAATTATATGAAAGTTTACAAAGTATCTTGTTTTTGGTTATAGTGTTTGGCATAAAATTGAATTTTATGAGACTTTCTTGTCACAACTGGGTAGTTATAGCTACCTACAGTTGTCGTAAAACCTAGAAAGTGACATTTCCTAATTATGACAAATACTATAAATACACCTGCCCACTGTATCTATTTGGATACCAACATAGAAGCGACCCTGGCCATGGGGCCAAGTGGATAGGTACTTTTTTATCGGTCTATATGAGTGTCCTACCTACTGCTGGCTAAAAACCTATCTCCTATATTTTCACGTCTCCCCGTCGATTGCTACTTCTAGTCTGTTATTAAGGTCCAATCCAAGTCGTAGCGCCTGAACATTATTCATAGAAGACAATTTTTGCTTTTTATGTTCTAGTTACATCAATTGAACGGATATTTACAAAAACAACATAACTGAATATACTGGTTGATACTTTTAGAGAAACATGTTTAATGATAGTAGCTGTCAACCAGCTTAGTTAGTTATGTTGTTTTTGTAAACATCCGTTCAATTGGTTGGGTGTTCGAAACATTAGCTCTAGGTAAATACCCAAGTATTAGTTCAATCTTCTTTTAAATTACAATTTTTCTGTTACGAACTGGATATTGATAACCAGACATAGAAGTTTTTGTGGCACGAATAAAATTGTCACACGGACTTCCCAACGATATTAATTTATCGACAAATATTGTGCTTTCTTATGACAGTTACGACTATGAGATAACGTATAATATTATGAATATGCAACTCGCATATTCATATACAGTATAAAATCCGTTTTATTTGTTAAAATTATTATTATCCCTAAAAAGTATGCGTATGAATTACTTAAATTAGGTATATAATATATTATCATTACATAACATCGATGGGTAGCGATTAGCATTTAAGGTAGGTAATTTATTTTTTATCCGGTGAACTTAATATCAACTATGAAAAGTCACTTCGAAATATGTATTTGAAACAGTTATCGATAAATTTAATTGACCAAAACTTCTATGTCTGTTGATAACCCTAGGATTATTCCTGACGCAAACCAAAAAGTTAAGCAAGTGGACCCGGCGCTCGCTCCGCCTGTCAGCTCTATTGATTTCGCGGCACATTGCGCGTGAGTTACGGGCCTGCGGTGAACCCTGACTTACAGCATCCTCCCGATTTATTAGAACGTCCCGCACAAATAAATTCGATTCCATTCCGCTCTCGCCCCGTATTTCACGCCGTGACAAA
This sequence comes from Eudemis profundana, assembly GCA_947034925.1. Taxonomy (NCBI): domain Eukaryota; kingdom Metazoa; phylum Arthropoda; class Insecta; order Lepidoptera; family Tortricidae; genus Eudemis; species Eudemis profundana. The sequence continues at coordinate 19,396,136 of OX344798.1, forward strand.
TCCGATGCGGGTTACGTCTCTCTCGCGCAGTATGAAAACAATTTGTTTAAAACAGATAAAAAGGCATTTTATTTTTCCGTCAGGTACAAAAAATTGTGGGCTATCAAATCGATGGAAAGTTTCTGTTCCTATGAATAGATACCACATCTCAAGTGATCTCTAGAGAAAGTTTTTATTTTAGGTAATATTAGTTGTACGACATTTATATTATGAAAAAATCATTATTTTCAATTGCCTTCGTTTCACTATTTTTATTTAAAAAAATCGTATTTAAGACTACTGCATAACTTCGAAGACAAAAACTCAGTGGGATTGAAGAGCGTCACTTTTTGTTTGCCGACTCTTACCGTCTATACAAAAACCTTAAACTGTAGCAGTAGATAGGTATTCACAAAGTATTAAAGGGTACCACGACACGGACATTAAATTCCATGTTTACTACATTGTTGTCTGAAATAAATGGGCTTATTTTGTCATGCGGGAAGCGCTGTCACAACAAACATTATTTCATTTCGTTTTATGGCTTCGTAATGCGCCGTGAAGCAAAACTAGCGTTTTGGAAAAATGCGATTTCACCGTAACAAGGATGTACAATGATTAACTATTAAAAATTACATGTCTAACTGAAACAAATTCACCCTTGCATTCTGTATCGTGTTTGCTATCAAAATGCAATTGGGTCAAATATCTCCCGTTCAATATTTTTTATTGTTATTCCCATAACGCACAGAATTTAGAATTCTCACTCAACCAACCTTCAGTAAAAAGATCCCACACTCCTTACTCGAAATTCCTTACTCTTAATGTTCAATTTCAAGGATTAATCCCACAGGAATGTAGAAAACAATGGAATGTGTCTATTTCTCCACTGTAGAATTGAAGAAGAAATCAAAACGAATTTTAATCCAGAGTATTGAGTATGAAATCGATGAGTAGGGATTCAGAGTCGGAGCGTGAATCAATAAACACATTCCGCACTGCCGTCGCATGAGAAGGCTCCATAAAAACCGGTAAATAAGATGAGTCTGTAACAACAGTATTCAAATTAGCGATTCGTCTCGGATTTAAACAAAAACGTTCTATTTAATAGTGGAATGTTCGCGGCACGAGTGTACCTAATTGTAATAGGAGTCGGATCGGTATGAGCCGTTCGAATCGATTTGGTGGTAATCGAGCAATCGAGACGCGTGCTTTACCGCTGCGGCATCTGCATCCATGTTCCGGTCCGTTTTGGTTACGGAGCAATTTGACAGCTGAAGTCTTAAAGCTTGTACCTTCTCCTTCCTTTTTTTTAATAAGAACTCTATTTCATACGCGGCATGGTTGTTATTACAATTATCACGTTAGATAAGATACGAGCTTGTGAGAGCAAGAATTCGGATTTTTATACGTTTGGTCGCGTGCGCCTGTACCGCTAGCCGCTCGATTGCCATTTGGTACGATGTGCGTTATCGGTTTCATGCGTTTTGAATTAATAAATATCGCGTCTTTAAAAACGGATACGCACTTTATTTCTATACTTGATTACACGGCACACGAGCCGTCCATTTTCGAATTCTTATCACGGTTAGTACTATTTACGGGATTGTATAAGTTCCTTTCCTTTGCCCTCTTTCCATAAATATTTGTATACAGGGCGACTTCAAATTGGTAATACAAAACACTTGATTATGGCTCAGTTAATGCCATGTAGTGTAACACATTAACCCCTATGTTAAAATTTGCTGTATTTAATTATTGCTAATTTTCTAACAAAACAAATAATTAAAGTCCTAAAGTGTGGTTACACTCCATTAAATACCTAAGTGTCATACCTGTCACTCGTATTTTCTTTGACAACTGACAATTACTAATCAAAACACGTTTTCTTCATATATATTGCGGCATGTGACGGATAACCAAAGAGGAAAGTGTTCATTTGAAAATCTTTAAACCTCTTTGTTTATTATTATGGTAGGATTTATAACCATGTTAAGCCAACAAAAATGGGATAAATTAATAATTAAAAAAAACATACTTCTGATTATTTTAAAAGTATGACACTTAATTGAGGGGCTAAGTTTAGGGGATATGTATGTAAAACATTCATTTTGTATTACCAATTCGAAGTCACCCTGTATATGTTGTGTTGTGAAATAAAACATACCCACATAATTCAGAGATTGCGACTATTTCGCGTATTAACATTAACCACTAGTGCTAACTACATGTTGTGAACCTAATAATGTATTTTCCTCACGCATAAACATCGCGGCTTAGGAGTCTACAGGTCTTACAAACCAAAGCACTCAGATGGGCAGTGGGGGCCCCCTGGTTTATCAAGAACGTGGACCTCCACGCCGATTTTGGGATCCCCTCAGTACCTCAATACTTTAAAACATTATCCAAAAAATATTTCGATAGCTTACCTCACCACTCTAACCCTCTAAATCTTGGATGAGTATGCCACGACTGGCCCTCCCCACAGAGGAATCAGACGTGCCAAACACGTCCTCACTGACCCCCCGATGACTATACTGTGAAAGCGAAGCTAGAGCTAGAAATAGAAGTAGACCTCTTAGATCAGATGCGTAGGCGAGATTTTGAACAAAGGAGAGGGCAAAGAGGTGCTGCATTGACAGGGACCACCCCCTCGGGGGAGGTCCTGGGAGTCTCTCCCTTACGTGGTCCCACTGCACCTTCTGTGCTTTACCGGCCGGCCATTTTGCACGGCCCGCATTTACTCTTGCCAGCCCAACGCCTTCAAGCTGCCAGGCTGGTCACAAATGGGCAACCAGCCCACCTTAGATCCCTCACCATGGTGCTTTTTCACACTGAAACCTGTACCTACTTTTGATGAGCGTGTTGAGTTAGATCGGGAAAAAATTAAGCTCTCCTTGTAGGTACTTAATTATTATTTACATTTTGTGTTACTAATAAAATTAATTTCTCTTTTATTAGACACTATTTATGTTTAAAATGATAGGTGCATTTAATTCTAAATAGCTTCTGAAGTGTCTCTACTGGTTACCAACTGAGGTTACACTAGGTATTACACAAAGGTTAATTAATAATGGACTCTTCATAAATAGCACGTCAGCGACGGACTCCCCACAAACGCTACCGGAAGTAGGGGCCCGAAATAGTACAAAATGCATGGGCGGGGCGACATTACCCGCGCTAATAAACTTATAAAGAAATTATGATAGCATTTTATTTAATCTACTATTTAAATTGTTATGTCACCTCTTTCTCTCGTCGTTCCCTCCTGACTGAGGATCGTGGTCATCATCAGATGATTTATGTTTAGAATGAATTATTTGTCTCCATACAACGTTGTTAGGGACACGATGGACAGAGTCTGGGACATGTAAACTTGAAAATATATGCTTTTGCCTAATTTTGCCATAAAACCGAACAATGTATTTAATATGGTGATATAAATCGCACAAAGAATGTATTGTTGGTACACCAACAGTGGAAAAAATCTATCAAAATTCCACAAAAGTTTTACACAAATATTATAAACGTCGTAACAAACTTAAGAAATAACGGCGACAGCCCATAACAATATAAATATTTAAAGAGGTTAGCAGGTGCAATACACCTCAAATTGATGTCCAAATAACAGAGTACGGCGAAGCTAAATAATAATAAAAAACAGGTCCGGCTCGGAGAACCTGCAATTTGGGAATTAATTCTATCACATTTCGCCCGCATCGCGCCCAATCCCCGAGTTATGGCTCTTCTGACACCGCAACAGCTGATTAACAGTAACACCACCGCGGCAATCTCGCGTATTATGAGGTTAATCAACATTTTTTGTTGTTATTTGCTCAATCTGTCAGCTTGTTCCAATCGTAACGTTTACCCATGCTCATACTCATGTACATAACGAGCACTCAAACCAGCTCGAGTCTAATCAATTTGGATTCAATCCCGTTAACGCGAAGGCGTCGGACGCCGGTGGACGGTTTTTATAGGCGTTTGTTACGTATCCAATCAGTAGGTATACACCGCGTCTAACTCGCGATTCGTCACGAAGGATTAATACCATCGACCTCCACATCCACGTAAGGTCAAGGTCAGGGTAAGACACTCTCACAGACAACAGGATTGGGTATGTGAGACAGGCTATAAATTACATCATTTGATTGGTTCCAATCAAGCACGGTCTCGATTAAAAAACGCATCGAAGATTCTCAGTCGATTTAAAAAATTATTAGTTAGTCACGCGCAATTTTGGGCAGCAACGAACAACACGCCAAACCTAGAACTCATAAGGGCTATGATGATGTTGTAGTTGTACTGATTATATCTGATGAATAATAATCAATTAGAACGAAATGCAGGTAGATTATTGATTATAAAAAAAGCGACGTAGTCGGGAAGTTGAGGGAAATCTTAAAATATTTTGACTAAAAAAAAACCCGACCGCGGTGCACTTTAAAATGGATAAAATCCGCCATTTTGTTTATTTTACCGAACTTCATACCCAGTGACACTTGCGCCATCAAGACGAATCTAATGATGTATCATTTATCAAAATCGGTTGTGCCGTTGAGTAGTTACGAGCGGACATAGGAACGGACATACATACATACAGGTCAAACACATAACCCTCCTTTGGGCTTCGCCGCAGTCGGGTAAATATTATAGGCACATGTAGCAATTTCAGTATTTTTATAACGTTTCGTGAGTTTGTTAATGGGGTAGATTCAATATTTGCAGCCGGTTAGTTCTTTTTGTGGGAAAATTGTAAGTTAATAAGTACATAATATATTATAGAGAATATTACAGCTTAGTCTAAGACAAGGGTTAGATATGAAATGGAAAATTACTTAAGCACTTTGTCGTTTTATTGATTTTAAAATGTATCAAGTAATTACAGATGAACATGGATAACATAGCGCATGACATAAACTAATGTAGCAGGGCCGCTGTTAGCGTAACGACATAACGTGCAGTTGTCGCGGCCTGTAATCATCCACGCATAACAATAGCCCACGGAAAACAACGGAAACGATAGAAGTGCTAATTCGAAAACTACAAACCACAGGCTAATGAGTACAGACAGAAAGACGTAGCGATGAAATAACTACCAACCTGCAATTAGTGGACGAAGCAAAATGGCTGCTCGTTCGGCCAGGGTATTTGAGCTTCCTTGCTTCGCACCTGGCTCGGAGAATCGGTTTGTAGAACAGGCTGCATGTGTGTTCCCTGGGGTCAGGTTTCCCTGGCTACCCTCCCCTGGGTTACACAGCGCGCGTGCGTGTGTGTTAATTTAATTTTCTACTCACAATAATTGCAGCGAGTGGCCCCGGGACACGGAGGGCTGCCTACACGACATTGTAGAGATATTTGTACACTAGGCGCAACGTCTGTGTGAGTGCTTGTTATTTGCACGCGACATGTGTTTAGCAATTGAATTGTTTTGCCATCATATTTTATGATAACTTAAATGGATTATGCTACAACACGGCGGACATAGGGTTGCCAAAAAATAAGTATGTATCAAATGTTTTGAAGTCAGTAGTTTTTTAATTCTCACGATGATTATTGTCTTCGTATTGTGCGATTATCACTCATTGTAGTAAAATACATTTAAACAGATTATACTGAGCAAATTAATTCATTGTCATTCAAATGTTTCGAAACCCTTTTTATACCGTATGTGTATGCGTAATGCGTCTAGTTTGAAAAAACAATTTTCCTCCGTCAAAATTCCGTTGTGCAATGTAGTCATATAAAAAATCTAAATTAAAAGAAAAGTTGTTTCATACACGCCTGACGAGCTTAATGTATGGACAGTTACATTATTTCTTCTCTTTCTAACGTAGCATAGGCTGCGAACAAACAATTTCGGAGATCCATCTTCAATTTGTGTGGCAAGGTGGAAATGATAATCGGGAGCGAAATCGGACGGCCCGCAGCGAGCGGCGGCTTTGTGGCCACCGCATTTGTCATGTTAACACTCAACGTGTGAAGGACCCTTATTAATGACGGGATTACGGCCAGCGCCGGCGCAGCCCTTTGTGCCTTTGTTCGGGCGTCGTGTGGCCACATACAAAACGCTTTACGTATTTGCCTTGACTTTAAGCACATAATAGGATTTCTAATTGTGTATAGTATTTAGGTTTCGAAAGGAAGAGTGGAGATTTATTTTGTAAATATATCGTCGACCGTAGGCTGAATTAGCGTAAGGGACATTGTTTTGCGTGTCCCTTACCGTAATTCAGCCTACGGTCGGCGATATCATTATTGAGAGTTCCTAACACGATATAGGTATGTTGACTTCGGAATACTAATCAAAATAATAAGATCAAATTCTTCTTCCTATTGTCAATTAGGTAATGTTTGGTCGAATTATATAATTTTTTTAGGTATTTATGTCCATTTTTTATTTTATCTTTGCTTTGAATATTGCACGGTAGAGGCTTAACGGAGCTGGCATAGTCAGTTTGACAAAAGCTCCCTAAAAATAAAGATTAAAAAAAAATATATCGTTTGGTCGAAAATGTATCTCCCTGAAACCGAATATATCTTTGCAGATTTGATTACAATAGCCACTTAGAATAGGTTAGGTGAGGGAAGGTTTGTGAAATAATAGTGCTGAAAAGTCTACGGTTTAAGACAAACAATATGTAAACCACCCGATATAAAATCTGTCAGAGGAAGGAGTTCAAAAATATTTTATGCCACACCTGGCCATAAAGTGACTTTTTCCGTACGCGCAGCGCTTTCTGGCCAAGTGTAGGTAGACATAAAATAATGTACACAACACGGGGGGTAATAAAGAAAGCCCTCGATCGCATATTTACGTCCCTCGCTTGCAGCTCGGGCCGCAAACTTCTGCGATCTCGGCCTTTCTTTGTATTACCACCCTAGTTAGGTACGCTCTAACGGCACTAAAAATATTGCGTGTTTTTGTGCAATATTTATGACAGGTATAGGCTGTATACAGTGTGTAAGTCTAATACGGGCGAATCTCTTAACGGTGGTTAGTATAGGACAAAGTGAAGGTAATTAGATAACATTTACTTAATGTTGCAACAGTAATTTTGTCCATACAAAATAATTCAGCCCGCAATGTAATGCAAACACACTCACGTTAAACGCTCGTTGACAGTTACGTTGAGATTTCTGTACCGCCGCACCGCAACCATGTTTACAGTAGGTACATTGCTGCTGAGAAATTTCAAAAAAATTAATTATGGGGTCGTAATGAACTGCAATTCATGATTACACTAATGAATACTATGTCCGATTTAATTTATCGCCCGTATTAGACTTACACGCTGTATAAGCCCGATCCGAATAATCCATATCGCAAAACCAAGACACCATCTTGGATTTTAAAAATCAAACTATATCTTCCAACATGTAATAAGCATGTACAATCGGTAATAAACATAGCGTTTCCTAATCAGTAAACTTATTATGCTCAAAATTAAAACCTGTGAACTTACAAATTGTATATGTTTATTGATTAACAGTTCCATTTACGAGTCGTTCATGGAGCAATCACTAGTGTCCTAAACAGAAGTGTAATGTTATAAACCCATAAAGGGTATCCGTACAGGTGTGCCCCTTCTATCACTTAAGAGTTAAGACCAACCTAATCCTAAAGCATATAGCCTAAGGCTATATCCAATGCTTCCTTTACTAAGAACAAACTTCAAGATGCCAAGGTAAAACGTTAATGGATCACGCGAATGAGCAAAGCATCGCGGAGGAAGCTTTGATTTTTTTTTCTTAGACAGAAGTTCTGTGGTATCGTTTACAAATTTATTGTATTGAATTCTGGGAACTGAGTGTCGTGCTCACGGGGATTGTTGTAAATGCCTCCAATTATGCCATAAAAACCCTTTAAAAACATGATTGGATGTTCTTTCCTATTAGAACTCATGTTTTTTGTTTTTGTTTCATTCACTTGCTATTTTTGTTCTGTCTTGGTTAGCGTTCATTCACGAATGTAGATTTAATTTGATGTGTTTTAGTATTTTGCACGCAGTTTACTCATAAATGCGTTTACAAATTGATTTAACAAAATAAATTGACCAACCTTAAGCTTGAACAAATTTTGTATGAATTATGAGAAATTGGTGCATGTAGGCTTATAACGATGAGGAGGTTGGGTTGGAAAAAAATGTAAAGCTCGGCTCATTGATAATAGTATTTTATGCAACAGTTGTATAAGTGGGTTAAAAATGCGAATTGCGTGAGTTGCGATACGAGCCGCGAATGCGGCGAGTATCGCAAATAGAGACGCAATGAGCGTTTCTTGAGGTTTTAAACTATAAAATACAAAATTAATCATAACCTGGAAACAAGGCAAATATGACGTTTGACTGTCAGTATGTGTCTATGGTAAACTTTTTTTTTAATTTAAAATATACTTAAATTAAAAATACTTTTTATGTCACACCTGGCCATAAAGTGGCTTTTTCAGCACGCTGCGCGTACGGAAAAAGCCGCTTTCTGGCCAAGTGTAGACATAAAATGATGTACACAACACGGGAGGTAATAAAGAAAGCCCTCGATCGCATATTTACGTCCCTCGCTTGCAGCTGGGGCCGCAAACTTCTGCGATCTCGACCTTTCTTTGTATTACCACCCTAGTTGTGTAATGTACTATTTTATGTTGTCATCAATGAATTTAGTTCGGAAAGTTTTGTTTTTCTTAAAAACCGTAGGAATTTAATTTTTTGTTAAGTTGGTAGTTGTGCATTTTTACCGTAAAGTTAAAATTGAGCGCTTAATCCTTGACCTAAGTTTAACCTAGATTTAGAAGTCTGTGGCTGCTAGCAATAACGTAAAGTGACTATAACGACACTAGTGCTGTTATGGGGAATAGAGTATAGACTTCTCTGAACTCATATTATGTATGTTCTTATATTAGTGTTCGTGACCAACTAAAAGACAGATAACAGTATAGGAGTAGAAAAATGTTTGAATTCGTCATCAACATTGCGTAAGTAAATGAATTAAATTTATTAATTTGTCTATCTTCTTTGATGTTAATTATCCTCTCTCATTTGCTCAAAGGGTAGTTGGAATAGAATACCTTTGTACATAACCATTGATCTTTGTACTGTTTTTGTATGATTTTATGTGCAATAAAATGTTTACATACATACATGAGTTTCGATTTAATAGCGCCGCCCGGGTTACAGATAAATGACATTTCTCATTGTCTCCCGTCCCCGTTCTCCTCGTAATTTATCCTGGACAAATTCAAAGCAGTCGTTTCGCGGTAATCGATACAATATTGCAATACACTCGATTTCCAGACGGGAGGTAATGTAAATAATTGCGATGCGCGCGACGGCACAATTTCACGCGATTACCGACCGATCGAGTACTAAAGCGCGTCGATCGAACATTGCCATAAAGCGTTTATGTAATTATAGCTTAAATTTTCTTAAGCTAATAGTCCCGGCGTGGCTCGCCGAGGAACCTGTATGACAGGTATTTATTTATACTCTCACGGAAAATGAATTTGGGTCATTTTCTATATAATTGTTCATAGTAAAATGACCCGAATTCATTGTCCGTGAGTGTACTATAGGCATTTCATTAGAGCGTTTCCGAGCATTTTTCAAACAAAGTGTAGGTAAGGTTTACCGGGGTAAATGCGTCTATGGGGGCAAATGCGTCTTTTAAATATTCCATTAAATCCAAACTCTTTAAAACTACGCCTGCCTCACCTGCCTGTAGAGTACAGCGTCTACTACAGGCAGATAGGGTAGGGGCAGTTACCCCGGATGGCCTCACAAATGTTTTTTTCTTAGAATATTAACTTTTTGGGTTTTTCTTGCTCAGAATCGTTTGTACCTACTTTCAAACCATGCATGAACAAATTTGTTCCAAAGTTTTGTAGTATAAATAGGCCTACACTTCATCACTGGCTGGTGCCAAGACTGTCTAGTTCTCATTGGATACAAATTATTTGAAGTGTGACAGATAACACAAGCTTAAAATAATTTGGCTCGACAAAATGGAGGTAAAGGAGTGCAAACCAGCTTCATTACGTAGGTAGGTATCATCGGTGTAGTCGATCCTGAATCGATAAACAAAATACAATGCTGGACAAATTCAGGCTTAAACTGCCACATAGGCACGTATTTTAAACATTAACGTTACAAACCCCCAATTAACAGAAAACAATGCAGGAGCATTTCGGATAGCCCCCAAGCGAACCGGGCACAACACAAATTAATGTAGCATGAAAATAAAGATCATCGTTTACCGGCGTATCATAACACAAACGGATCTAGTATTTCGTGATCGGGGCGTGCCCGTTGCGTATTAATGTAACTCGTACGATAAGCATCTCCCTTTTGAACAGCCGACCATTGTGGGCCCAGAGAAAAGTAATTTTTAATAGACAATGAGCGGTGTTTAGCGCTTTTATTTATGTAACACAATGGCCCGCAGAGATATATGGATCGGCTAAATCATGCGCAATGAAACAGCACCACTTAATATGAGGTATAAAGTTTTGTTTTTGCTGCACGCCATTAGCGAGCGAGTGTTTTATGATTATATGGATTAGGATTCATTAGGGATTAAACAACTTTAGCTAGGCTGCGAACGCATTAGGTGGGTTATTCTCACGTTAGACACTTTTAAATAGCTTCAATTAGTATTTAATGTGAAAAGTTTAAAGACTAGATACTTGAAATATACTGTAGCAGTGGCGTGGCGTAAAAGATATCCTTGGGCAAGCCGGTGCAGATTTGGCGTACATTTTCCTTAAGGGCTGTAGAATAAGGTGCTCAAATGATGCTCCTGATTTTAGGCAAGCCGGTAGGAATCGAGTTCTTTGGACGCCACGTTACTGTACTGTAGCTACTGAATTTATTATTTATTTGTCTACCTACAACTTTAAAACTAATTTCAAGATGCAGGCAATTAAAACAGTATTTTATGATAGGTTGGTTCATTTAATTTCAATACCTTCAGTGAAGAAAGGTCTCCTTGAAACATTACCACTATCAACAATCGCATACTCACTGTTGAAAACTCGTAGTAATTGTACTTAGTCAAGAATTTTACGTATTTAAACCTAAACCCTTTACGCCAGTCATACAGTAAAGTAAAACATTGCACGACTGTATAATTTGATATAAAGCCACCTTATGTAGGTAGGTGTGTAATCGAATATGTACATTAAGTGAAATAAAAAATGGCAAAGTATATTGCGGTGTTGCCTACTTTATACGCAAACTTTCGATAAAAAACTACAGATTATTACTTTTAAATTCCGCATAGCCACGCACGGGCATTTAATTTCAATTCTTAGTGGCTACTTTTTGAGTTGCAACTTGTAGTTAAAAAGCGGTATATTAAATTACATGAAGGCAGTAGTTGTCGAGCCAGGCCGGTGAATTAGCCGGTGAGTGCGCTAATCGCACACAACACAAATATTTAATAACAATCCGAGGATCTGAGACGGACCACTTATCTAAACAGCGGGACAGCGCGTGCTGTGGAGTCGGCAGCCGGAGAGTTTCCGTACGTACGTACCTACTTATTTAATAGATATCGAATCGAAGCAAATTTGAACCCCGAGGGATAGACGGTGGTGGCAGAAAGAATATTTAATGTATCCCTTGATATTTCCAATATTTAATGTAGGTATCCATCCCCTGATATTTCCTAGGAATACAATACAATACAATCATACTTTAGGAATATTTATTTCATAATGAGTTTATACTTGGAGTAATGTCATGTATACAATTATGAAATTACAACACGTTACATCTAAAATTTTCATTAGGTACGTGAACCATGAACGCCATCCCATCTTCGTATTACAGAGTTCTAGATTTTCTTTTTCTTATAAAGTTCTTCGATTTCATGCACGTCCGGTTAAAACGATTTGCTTGTGTCGCTACGGCGGCGGCGACAGCAAACATAGCGCTGTTGCCGGTTAGTCACCTTAACCAACATTTCGTATTTTAGTTTCATTAGCAACCAGCCAGCAAACGCATGCTAATAATTATGTTAAACTACGTTTACAAATAAAAGTAGAAATATATTACAGTGAGGACGTTTCCACACATTTCTCTATTCGAATTATCGCTGCACGATTGTTAAACATTATTACGTCGGGTGTTGTTTAATAGAAACAAAAATATCTGGCGGCGCGCCTCGTGTTTGATCTCGAGGTGTTCGCCCGTCGAGGGCGATTAGCCCTCTCTCAACGTATAATCAAATGTGCCTCGGGCTACCTCTACCGCTAAACCTATCAGACAACCTTCCTTGAAACGCATTCTATTGCGGGTTTTGACTAAAGAATCGTTGCAGCGTTGGAGTCAAATAAGTATTGGACGTGGTGGTTTTAGGTGGGGTCGTTGGTACGTGTTCAAAAAGCGGGCAGTTGAAAGGAGCAGCGGCCGGCTTCGGCGGACGAAGCCTCTCATTTGCCGCCCATTTGTCGGCCATTTCGGTGCACCGATCATAAATAGAGCCCGCTTCGGGTCACGTTAACGTCTCGGGAGAAAACGTGAAAAATCACACCTCGCCGCGTTAAATTATCAATATGCACGTTGACTCGCGTTTTTGAATAATGAGATTTAAATTGCAATAAAGAAAGCCGATTTATGCGTTGGATGCTTAAAATAGAAAGTGAGGTATAATGACCGTTTAATATGAGTTCCTGAAGCTTATTTATCTAAGTAAGGTAGAATTTGCTTGGCCTTGCATCTATGTGACATAATTTGATTACTGAAATTAAATTACAAAGTGCATGTTAATAGATAAAGTGTATTGGGGTAATTTCGAACATGGGTTAATTCTCAAAATTTGGCAATTTTTACCAAGCCATGTAAGTTTTTTGAGGTGTATAATTAGGTAGTCGACGCACTATAAGCCCGTCTAGAGCAGTCTTAGCGTGCTACAGTAAATTTATGTTGTATGGATTATGAGAAATTCTTTATTTTCGCAATTACCCTATGTTCGGATTTACGACAATGCACTTTATCTCTTAACATGCACTTTGCAATTTTATTTCGAGTACCTAATCAAATTATGTCATACCGATGTAAGGCAAAGCACATCCATTACTTGCGCAGTTTTCTGTAAAAAGTATTCGTATTGTATTTGGAAAAATAAGTATCTCTCATATTTAGCTGTAAAAGAGGAAGGAGAGCGGGAAATCGGTTCTCGTACCTACCGTTTACAACCGGAAGAAATACTAAAAACTTTAAGATTTATTAATTATTTTTTTCATTTAATGGTACGATATTAGTTACTACTTGTAATTTAATTGTAAATGGTGAAGAAAACAGACAGTTACGGTTATTTTTCCATTAGCTACAAATATACAGAAAACAAACACGGCAACACCTGAGAAAATGGGTTTGTCCGGGACTATATATTTTTCGGTTTAACCGTGCCCGGAACTAAAAAACTCATTTAAAATTTGTTTCACTTAAAATATTTATTTAATTTGAGCAACCAACTACTGGGTACATGAATTTAATTTAATGTCAATTTTCTTCCTCACTCTATTTAACCATAAGCTGTTGCTATAGTCTCTACAAAATAGTATTTATAAATATTATATTAGAAGAGAAAAATTTAAAAATTATGTGCTTCAGGCAGGATTCGAACCTGCGACTCCAACGGCTCTCCGGGCCAACACGGTGCTCTACCAATTATGCCACCGAAGCGATACCCAAGTTATCGATTTTCTCCACCGGTCTCTTCATTTTTTTCCCGCAATCCTGGTAGACATTTTGGGAGGAGTATTTATATTCTAACATATGAGCGTTTTCCAAAAAAATACCGGGGTAGCTACTTTCTCAAAATATGGACTTATGAGGTTTTTCTGGCTCAGAATCGTTAGTACATTCGAACCTTATACGTAAAAAAAAGCGTCCCAAAATTTGTATGGGATTTTTGTCTTTCCACTACGTCACGTTCATACAAACACTATGCAAAATGGTGACGTAATGGAAAGAAAAATTGGGACACTTTTTTATGTATAAGGTTCGAAAGTACTAACGATTCTGAGCCAAAAAAACCTCACAAGTCCATATTTTGAGAAAGTAGCTACCCCGGTATTTTTTTTGGAAAACGCTCATTTACCCGCGGCTTCGCCTACGTTATTCCTGTTGTCGTTAGGGAACTTCCTACCCGGATATAAAGTATTCTATGTTTTTCTCGTATGCCTTTCATTTCAATCCACGCAATTGTTATCGCGTTATTTAGTAACAAACATCCAAAAAAAATCACATTTATAACATTAGTAGGTAGGATTGTTCTTTTCCGACTAGCTTAGGTTGTTTTTTCAGTACATAGGCAAAAAAACTTAGGTCTGGGATAGTTAGTAAGTCTCGGCCGCGGATCGCGGCATATTTACGACGCTGTTTAAGTGAAATGAATAAATCACTGAGGGAAGTGCCGGCGCTCTCTTCGAAAGTGCTCATTTTGAAACTCACTCTCCAACAAATTACGAGTGTTATTGATGTAGCCTGTGCTGGGTAGTTGTGTGGATTTAATGACCGCATCTAGAGTCCTAACAAGACTGATAGTAGAAGAGACCACCTAACGACGACCTTCCCTCATCTTATTTCTTAAGGACACATATTTTATTTATTTATTTAAACTTTATTGCACAATACAAGAGAGTAAAAATGGCGGACTTAATGCATTGAGGCATTCTCTACCAGTCATCCATTAGGTTAAACAGAGACATATTTTGTAAGCAATATGAGGTAAAAACAGACACTATGCGCTAAGGTTGTCATTCCTTGTCCTGGCAAGCGTGGATAAATTGGCAGATCCCACACAAAAAGTATTATTTTTCTTTTTTTGTACAATTCTTCTGAACCCAATACATGTAAATGTGAAAGATAAGTAATTTTATAGCAAATACGATGGCATGGAGTTACTTAAGTAACTCCATGCTCAATGCTCGAATTTGGGCTAATTAGCCCAAATTCGATTGGTTTAGGGTTGTAAAGGTAAAGTTTTAGCGGTAAATTTTTGTAAATTGGTTTACGCCATTGCAGTTAGGGCTTCCGCAATCCTCATCTATCGGACTCGAGCAACCTTAGCCTGGACATCAGTCCATCTTATGGGGCGTCTACCAGTGGCGTGGCGTAAGAGGCTTATCCTTGGGCAAGCCGGTGCATATTTGGCGTAAATTTTTCTTAAGAGCTGTAGAATATGGTGCTCAAATGCCTGATATTAGGCAAGCCGGTAGGAATCGAGTTCTTTGGACGCCACGCCACTGGCGTCTACCTATATTGTGTCTCCCAGCACATGCTCGCCACTTAAGAAATCGTCCGCCCCAGCAGCCATCTGTTCTACGAGCAATAATAACTTATAAAGCAGTTAAAACTGAAGATACAATAGCTGACTAAGCTCTTAAACATACATAACTAACTATTAATCATGGTGTGGGCTTTGTTTTTTTCATACGGCCTGCCTCATGGTAAGCAGTCACCGCAGCCTATGGACGCTTGCAACACCAGCAGCATTACGTGCGTGTTGCCGACCCTTTTAAAACCTATTCACTCCCCTCTTGAAGAACTCTATACTAAAGTCAACGCCATAATCAGACGAACTAGTTTGACAGTTCCACAAGCACAAACGTTGCCAGAGTTAGGCCAGTGATGTTTTGTCGATATAATAAAAATAAAGACCGATATAATGAAAATAAAGAATGATGACTGTGATTTAATTTATAACCTAATAAATAAAGTAAGGTGACACAATAAGTAAATTCTTGAAAAGATTTAAGGATTACACGTTTCATGAATTTTTAGACCTATTCTGATGCGTGCAAACTATTGTCGATAACCTTTTATCGATATTTACCTATCACTTTTTAATTTTCTGTGAGCCAGGCAACATTTTTACCTGTCAAACTAGTTCGTCTGATTATGGCGTTGACTTTATAGCCTTGCGGGAAAACCGCGGCAGGGAGCTCATTCCACATTCGAATTGTGCGCGGTAGGTGATGGTAGGTACTAGATCAGGTAAGTTTACCGACAGTCGCATCTTGGCCTACTTATTGAGAATGGCCAATTCGTCGAAGCTCAATGTATCTCTTGCAATTAAGTACAAACTGCATTTTCTACAAAATACTATGTAATATAGGTACGTAATATTCAAATTGAGGTGTTTGCGCCTTGCGAGTAAAGCTGTTAATTTGAACGCAGAACAAATGGCGTATAAACATTCCAATTTGACTAGTCATACGTCCGTTTGTAAGTAAAGGTAAAGGGCAGCATAATTAGTTTCGGGCTTTGTTCGAGCGATCAGCGCGAGCAGACGAGCCGGCGCAGCGAGAGCAGGACCGAGATAAGAGCAAACGAGATGAAATATTATGGCAGGTCTCAAAAAGATTATAGCCAGTATTTTAACTTGAAACCAGTAAGCTCCCAAATGCTCGATGTTAGTTTGCGTGCCGTATATGATCGGCAGTGACAGTTTGAACTTTTCTGAGGTCAAGCCGGAGTAAATTTAGCTTATTTTTTCAAGAGTGTTAAGGCGAATATGTGACGTTCCGCGGGTAAAGGTACCTCATGGATATTGTCGCTTGCGTAGTTGTGTCGTATCCGACTCCGTTACTATAGGGCATCAAGCAGGCGACAATATCCATAAGGTACCTTTAGCCGCAGAACGTCACATATGTTCGAATAACAATCCGGCAAGGCTAATGATAAGGTAATCCGGTTGGGGTGCCATTCCTAGATGGCACCCCACTGACGTGTAACAATAAGCATTTCGAAAATATATAACATTCTTATACCAGGTAGCGTACCGTCAATATACTTATTTTTTTGGGTTTGAGTCTAAAAAATACAAGTGACATTTTTCTACACCGCATCCGCAATACCACGAACAAATCAGATAAAATAATATATACCTACAAAATGATGATTAGACAACAAGTGAACTAAACGCTTAACCTTTAAATATAATCGGCTTCATAAAACCCTTCTTTAACCTGTAGGGAAACCACCCAATTATGTAGCCAAACTTTAACTTTTTCAGCTCTGCTTATGTTAAGTTAAAATACTGTCTCTATAAACCTTGTGAATGTTACCCCTTTACGTTTTTCCGCCTTTAATATAGATTATTGTTTTAATAACCAGCCATCGTACCGGGTTAATGAAAAGTGGTATAATGTGGAGCAACAACGCTGATTGGCTCTAACCGGGTGCAGCCCTAATGAGCTTCTTGAGATTATCGCTTGACGTGATGGACGAGATAATGAAAATTTGTTTGATTAGTTGTGTTTTTGAGTGTTTGTTACCCCTGGCCTGAATGTGTTCACTCACAGAGACCGGACCAGCAAAGGATCTACGACGATTTTTCCGAGTCGGGGCAGAAATTTGGTGGGGAGGCTCCTCTTCTCCGCCGCTGGGATAAATTATTTCAAAAATCTTACAAAAGTATAATTATGAATTTGGCGCACCCTGAAACTACCACCCAGGCCAGGTGCCCAAGTTTGCCCCCGTCCTTGATCCGGGCCTAAACCAGGCGATATATATATTGGTTTGAAAGGCACTTAATGACAATTAAACGCAAATTTACCGCCCGCCAGATAATCAATAAAGCAGTAAATCAATGTTAAGTGATATGAAACTGTTGATACTTTGTTAAAGAAACTGGTTTCATACATTTTAAGAAAAAAAAAACAGCTCTTGATCTCAGCAAATGTTCATAATAGCAAGGACCATTAAAACAAGAGGACTGTCATTCTCCATACAAAAAGCTGTTCCCCGAATTTACAACGCCATCTATGTATAAGCTTGGTAAAAGAATTATATTATTTACAATTATTCAACTTTGCAAACGTGACACAGTATTTAAATGTTAGAATTTATTTATTATTAGCTGTTTACGAACTAATTGTTACTATACTATGTTTCTTTGTTCAATTATAACATCGTTAAATGTTTAGTTTTTTAGCGCCATCTAGTTTTTGCCCGGAAATCCCCTAGCGGTCGGGTTACAATCCAAAGTATGGAGAATGACAGTCCTCTTGTTTTAATGGTCCTTGATAATAGCTAAATACAGCGAATACCCAAGGGTTGTTCGTGTACAATCCATCCTCATTTGAATTGGTCACTCCGTGTATCTACTCTAAAAGCTTATAAAAAACCCTTTAAGGTGATTCAACTCACCCGGTTCTCCATGCAAATAAAAAAAGGGTTCAAATCTACTGTAATGACACCCATTCTGGTTGGTCTGTCCAAAATAACATGAGAAGTCCCGAATAGCCAAAAAAATACCTACTGATATAGGTATTTTGGGTAGTTAATTTTTTTGTTTCGAGTGATGTCTTAGTAGTTTTTAGAAAGTTATTATGTTATTTTGCGCACACAACTGAATGAAACAAATTTTAACCAAATCTGATGTAATATGTCTTCGGTTTCCGCGATTATCACTCATAGTAATAAAACAACTTAAACGGATTAAATCGCGTATATTACTACATTTTAAGGCCCGACGTTTCGTAACCCTTTTCAGCGTTCGTGGTCGCGGGTAGACTGAGAAAATCATAAATTCCCTCTGTCAAATCTGATGTGTTTATAACGGATTGTTAACCTTCTTACCGTTTATATAGATCCAGGCGACTCGAATCACTTGGACTTAAATTACTAAATATCTTTATTCTTCTGGTAGGTAGGTATTAGTCCGCAATAACTCTCGACAATAACTCCACGTTCGCCACACGAAATAAATCTTTGTAATCCCGAAAATACTTCACTGAAAATCAAATTGGCATTTGTCAATATAGGGAAACGTGCACGACGAAGGTGCTGCCAACTAGTGCTGCCAATCTAAATCATCTACCCTCTCATGCTGGGGCCACATTGATAAAAATGCCGTTAATTTATCGCGATGAAGGACGATTTACGTCAGCGTAGCTACGACTTAGATATTGTTATTGACATTGACAGCGTGATTTGACAGGGGTGATAGTTTTCTTTATTGTCCGCCCGTGTCTCTTTTGTCTTTTAGTGCTGCCACCTATATATAGTTCGTGCACGTTCCCTATAGACCTGTACGCATTGCGTTTTGGGGATCTTTACAATTACAACCCGTGCGAATCAACTGTGCACTCCGCTGGAATGCGAGCAAACGGCACCGTCCAAATGACGTCACAGCGCGAGGTGCACAGTTAATTCGCACCACATTCGCACGAGTTGTATTCTTCGACCACAAACGAAAGGTTTACTGACAAAGTGAATAGACAGCGACATCTAGTGGAGAGTAGAAAAACTATAATCACGTCTCGGGGGTTTTTGAACAAAAAACAGGATTTCAAAAATATTATATCGATTGCTAAAAGCAGAAACGTAGTAACCGCCAAAGGAAACCCTTGGCGGTTACTACATCTCCGCTTTTTGCCATCGATATATTTTATAGTCGTAAGTCAAGTTTCAAGATGTTTCACTGTTTTTTGATACCTATGTTAATTTTCAAACTTAGTCTTCAATCTTAACGAAATACATTGTTCCCATTGAAAGGCCTCTTCATACTGAGCAATTGTTTTTTACGCGCCATTCTCCAACAAATGTAACGGCTCCTATTCAAAACGAAGCCAAAGCTAATTAACCCCGTCATGAAATTGCTTTGTGAAATCTATTCAAAAATTTCATTCCATTTACGCGGCGCGGCACAATCAATTAATTTGCCGCGTAGCGATTCAGGGAACCCCTTCAGTGGGTATAATGTCCCCAAGTCCCCACAATCGCGACGTACAATATGCTGAGTCGACGTCACGGCGACTTCTCGCCTCCGCCGTAATCGAGGGGGTCGCCCCGTCGCGTTTGTCATCCTACCCTACTTACAAATCTACACGACTAAAAATAAACCCTAATCCTTGGTAAGTAAGTCTTATAGCTGCTTGGCAACATTTCTGCAAGCATCATAAATTTTATTGCAGTTTAATACAGCCATAACATAACAGTAATAGGGTAAATGTTTTGGTAAGCCATAAATAAATGGAATAGCATCCCGCTGGGACAAATTCGGTAACACGAAAAGAATTGTTGTACATGAAAATGTATGTCCCATTGTCCACGAATGGAGCCCACGTTAGACGGGGTTTAATCTTCAATTAATTAATTGGACACGGCGCGAGTTAACATTTGATTAATCGTGTGTTTTGCCGTAATTGTCTGTTAAGTAATTGATTCGCTATTATTGTGAACTTCTGACTGAGGATTAAATCTAGTAAACTGTTTAAAACTTGCAACCTTTTGAATTCCGTGCATGTAATATTTTTTTTAACAGAACTTATATTTCGATTTAGGTACTATGTGCAATTGAATTATTGTCATACTTAAGTTTAACTTTCAACTACACTTTGCGTTTTTCATAATTTAATTTTGAATGTGGTATAAAAAGTTGTTTTTCTATGTTCAAGCAGGTTTTAACTCAAAATTGTCAGCGGTGTCGGAAAGCGTAGTGCAAAATCATCTACATGTTTGTCTACTCGCTGCTAATGATCTATTAACTACCTAACTTGCAATCCACCTGCACGCAATCTCACGTTGCACTTTTTCACTTATGCTTTGCTTTTTCATAGGTATGCATATCAGGGATTGCGTGAGAGGGTCCTCAAAGCCTTTGGGAATATCATGTTATCCAACCAGTACTGTCTTGAGAATTCTGGGCGAAATTGAAGGCCAACGCTCCAGAGAATGAATCCCGATAAGGTGGTCTGTCTGATACTATGAAAAATGCTTCGGGTTCCATGCAGAGGACAGCCCATATGGCCCTTGAATGCTCCAGAGGGACATTACAGTTGGTCACGATGGAGTAAAGAGGGAACGACGGAGAAATCAGGGTTTAGAGTGACGTAGTATCGAAAAATCAAAATTGCGTACCAATCTTTCTACAGTACATAATTATTTGTTTTTTTTTAACATGTAACACACATACATTTTATTGCAAGTAAAATCATACAAAACAATAATGGATATATACAACCTGTGAGCATATATAAATGTAGGACCATTTAGTTGTTATTTGTGGCAGCGTAGTACAGTACTTAGCATTCCCTTTACGATTTCTGTGCTGTTCTACAGTACATACTTTGTGCTACATATTGTTGTTCACAGAAAACTTGTTTTGTTTGTCTTGACTCTGAGACTCGTCTTGACTCTTGTTAGTTAGTTAAATAATTAATACATAGTTAATGCGTCCGATAGGAAAAGATTATTTACCTCCGCGGAGGCTTGCAGCATCTGCTACTTAGTTAATTTAGCATTGACTATCGTCGGCTAGAAATGAGGGTGAACATGGAACAGACTATTGTTTCAAGCAAACCAATTCCGTCAGCCAACCCATAGTCTTGACCAGATTGGCATCATCTGGCTGGACTGTCCATTATGGCGGTAACTACGCCTTTATCGGTTGGCTAATGAAATTGGCTTGTTCGAGGCTAGTTTTACTTCGTAAAATTATCTGAATGAAATGTCTTAATGTTCTTTTTTCATAGAAATATTCCCTTGTTCAGTAGCGCCCTGGTGGCAGAAAAATGTCTTTTCGCCATCATTTGAAT
Source organism: Eudemis profundana (assembly GCA_947034925.1). Classification (NCBI taxonomy): domain Eukaryota; kingdom Metazoa; phylum Arthropoda; class Insecta; order Lepidoptera; family Tortricidae; genus Eudemis; species Eudemis profundana. The sequence goes on from OX344798.1 coordinate 19,417,665, forward strand.
TGTCTTAACGCAAGTATATACCTCAACTTGCATTATTGTACCTCTTGTTCTCATACCTATTTGTCGTCAATTTGGTTGATTGAGCAACATCTATTTGTTATAGCCAGGTAACAGAGTAGCGAGTGCTTTTAGCTGTTAACTGCGCCAACGTAACTTAAGCACCCACATAAATAAGTTCAATGCATGTATTTCATTTTATACGACCGCTATAAATTTCATTGTGGCAAAGAGAAGTGTGAAGTACTGTTAGCGCTGATATTGCGCAAACGTGCGATATTTATTTAAGAGCTACTAAGTGCAACTCGGCCTATACTAAAATCTTTCTCATTCAGATAAAAATAATCTAGCACTTTCTGTCCCATTTCCACCTTAGCTATTGTACAATCGTTAGAAAAGGATAGTATGAAGTTATTGAAGGGAGGAAAGGTTGTTATGAGGTGTTAATAGAAAGGAAAGCGTACAAGGCAAACGGAGCACTTCGGGCGGAAATGGCCCAAAACTAATGTCGGCTCGCCGCCCGCTTGGCACATAAATCTGCCCGCAAAAACTACGAGCAAACGATGTAGGTTTTGTACTATGTTGCCAGCTAGAATCAAACCATGTCCTTAGAGCCATTGTTACTTTCTTTTGTACAGAAATAGATAACATTTAGGAGTCATTCACCGAGATGCAAGATTGCATGTTAAAATCACATTTTAAGACTTTTTCTAAAACGTGCCAAAATCGCTTCATATTAAAGCCTACTGTAACGTGACCTCAAGATACATTCTTTGTTTGGGGATATCAAGACCTTTGTTCTGCGACTTGTTAAAACTTGCGTCTATTGTAACGGTTTCATAACAAAAGTTGTCATTAATTTTATGGGTTATAAAATGGTAATAATAGTTTTAAATTTTTTTATACTTTTAAATTGGACTTTCCCACCCAGCATACAATGCAAGGTTCATAATAGTACATTACACACCTAGGGTGGTAATACAAATAAAGGCCGAGATCGCAGAAATTTGCGGCCCGAGCTGCAAGCGAGGGAAGTAAATATGCGATCGAGGGCTTTCTTTATTACTTCCCGTGTTGTGTACATCGTTTTATGTCTACACTTGGCCAGAAAGCGGCTTTTTCCGTACGCGCAGCGTGCGGAAAAGTCACTTTATGGCCAGGTGTGGCATAAAAAAAGTTACACGTTAGGTATCAAACTCAAAACTTTGACATACCTACCTACTTTCTTATTTTGCTTATTTTAACAGGATCTTATATAATTTTAATTTTCTTATATAATTAAATCTGTCACAATCATGTAGAATATGTCTCACTCTATTATATAATTATTATATTCCTTACAGCAAATATTAACGTTTGTGCAATTAATTATAGTAAAAGCCTGCTGAGGCTTCTACGAAGAAGCCCGCACTTCGTGCGCCATTGGAAAGCCCCAGCAGTTCTATTACAATCGTTTGTGTGTAAGCCCTGAAAGAAACTGATAGAATACAAAGGATTCCTACGCAATTTCTGATGAAAGCGATATGCTGCATAAATTACGCAACTTGCAAATGACACGGTGGCTCGAGCGGGGTCGTTTGCACAAACGGCATCGTAGGTATTAACTTGATAGCCCATTGCATTCGATAATCGAACGTAATGCAACGTAATTACAGCTGGGCTGCCACCGTATGCATTAAATTAATGAATTAACTTGTCAGTTACAGTTTGTCAGCCTGTTATTTTATGTACAGGTACAATTAATACAATAAATGTTGAGCTGTGTAATTTTTAGTTACCTATTAAATCTTAATCAGTAAACCGGCGCTGTACGGCTATTTTTGCTTTGCTCCTTAGTTCAAGTTTTATCCAGTGTATGAAAGGCTTGCACTAAACCTTTTTTTTGCAATCCTTACTGGATGTAGCAAAAATCGGACCAGGTGGCGTTCCCTGGGGTCGAACCAGGTCGCTGGCCGGACCACCTAGAGTGGATCGGACTAGGTGGGGCCCGGGGGCGCCTGGGATCGAATCAGGTCGCTAGTCCCGGTCCACCTTGGGAGGGTCGGACTAGGTGGGGCCTAGCACTAAACCTAAGATTTCTTATCATATTATGTTTCTATGTCTTACCCGTTCACGGGACAATGGTGTCCCGGACCTTTGGGAGGCGTGCGCGGAGCCGAAGCCAACGCGTAGAGTCCCATTCGGCAATTTAATAAAAGGCAAAGTGTACACCCATATTTATTATTAATCTCTTTGGTATATTGCGAGAAAAACGACATAGCCTTTGTGGGTCTTAAAAATGCAATTTTGTTTAGTTAGTATGTTGTTTTTAATTAGGTGTTGATGATCATAAAGTCAACATAGACATATGTGGATGGAATGAATCAATTTACTTATCCAATGTGGAATGAATATTCAGTTAAGTAGTATTTGCCTACCTATATTTATGTTTCCTGTCCAATTATCGATGAATACAAATCAAAATCGCTCAAGTCCTCAACACTTAGTTTGTCAATTTGTAGTTTATTCCTTTTTTTTTTAAATAGTGTGTTACTAATTTGCTAGTTTGGACTTAGATAATTTTGATTTTCATGTGTCGACTTCGATAAAATAGGTACAAAGTAGTGGAAACACTTAATTTTCACTAAATTGAAAAAAATGCCATAATTCAACCCTCAGTAAATTCAAATAGTTCAAAATTCTGATTAAACAAAAAATACAAAAAGACTATCAAAACATTGATCCAGCCGGCTAGACATTTCCAAATTAAGGGTTAAGTAGGTATAGTTTCCAACAAAAACAATAATAACGAATGTGAGATAATTAAGAATCAAACGAACTTACCTTACGTGATGTTTGATTCCAATTATGTGAGTATCCCAACCGAAGACGATTACTATAGTTTACATGCAGCAGTACATGAGATGGTGCTGTCCTTGTCACACATTTAGAGCTATAATATCTTAAAAAGCAAAACCATACTTCCATCTCTCTCCCGCGGCGCATCGACACACCCGCGCGCCCGCGCTTACCTGACCTCATTTTTTCAGAGTTAGATATTTTGTGTTGTAGACAAGTTTTTTATTTTTTATTTTATCCCTTGGGCTAGGGTGGGATGGGACGATGTAATCGTCTTCGGTTGGGATACTCACATAATTGGAATCAAACATCACGTAAGGTAAGTTCGTTTGATTCTTAATTATATTTCGTATCCCAACCGAAGACGATTACTATAGTTTACATGCAGATGTTCAGAGCATTGTTATGTTCAATATGTGAAAAATGAAAAGTAAAAAACTGGTAATTCCAATCATTATAATGCTGATTAGCTACGAAATTGAGAACAATATTCTGATGACTTAATTTAAAGTTCAATTTACATTTATCAGATTCTTAACTGTTTAATTTTAATGGCATAAATGCAATTAATCCTATTTAGCGAATGTCAGATATAGCATACGTAAAATTATTTTCATTTGATTCCAGGGTGTCTCTATAATATTACTTATTAAGATAGACATTGGAACGATCACTGCAACCTGCAGCCTTGCAAACAGTCTCCAGATTAAACCCGGCACGGTGCGCGGCAGATTTTCATGCTACCCGTGTACTGTGAGCGCTGAAAATGCTTATGTCAATGGCATTGTCTCGTGATACCTTTTTAACCCAGTGTGCTAAGGTCTGAGATCCAAAGTTTTTATAAGGCCTTCGTACAAAGAGGTATCCTTTAGTATGATGGCGTCTCAATTCATTTGTCCTACTAACATACGTTTGAACTGCGAGTGCTGGGCAAATAAGGACTTTCGCGGATATAGGGTAATCTGTTGATTGGTTAACAAGCTCCAGGCCTCGAAGTATTAATTAAATTTGTAACCTTGATTATATTTAACATTTAGATGACTCCTACTGGAGGAGTATCATCTCATTAGCTATACTGTCCAGTACCAGTGCTAATGAAGGTGAAGCCATAATTACATCATTACTTATTGGCATATTATCTAATTTTATCAGTAGCCTGATCGTGTGCATCCATTGTGCCGAAGCAATGGCGATAAAAGTACAAGTTTTATATGATAAATCAGTTCATGAGACATCTTCATTTCGATAAATATTTAAGAAATGATTTAGAACTATATTTGTACGTGGATTTATATTTTGGGTTCGGAGGTTTAAGTTTGTAAGCCTTTAAGAAATCGATTAACCCAATCATTTGACGTAACATTCGTATTGCGATAAGGCTGATCTGTGTATGATCAAACAGCTATAGCTTAAAATTTTATAGTCAAAAAGACATCATCAAAAAGACAAGACGGTGATGTGTTAAAACACATCGCCGTCATTAGCGTCATAAACATCAAGATTTCTCGTTTTTTACAGAGAAGCTCCCAGGATTTGAATTAATAAAGTTTTAAATTATTGCTTTAAAAGTATTTTTGCTAAAGAGGCCATCACTATATTTAGTGATTCATGTGGTAGGCCACGCTTTATTATCATATCCCTGATAATTTAGCTGCCACCAGGATAAGGCTGGCATGAAGCGGGAGGCGCGTTCTGAACGGAGAGACTAATAAAGATCCGTCGGAATCAATAAACGTTTTTTCAGGTACGACAAGACTAGACCACAAGGAGTACCATGCTTGTGATGGCCAGTAGGGTACTACAACGATACCTTTAGCTTTATCTGAAATGATTTTTCTAATACTTTGCTCACTAGGCTGAATGGGGGAAAGAGATAAAAAATAATATTTTCCCAACTAAAAGTAAAGGCATCGACTATTTCTGAATAAGGATCTAATTTCGAAGACGCATATCTACTGCAGTAGGCTGTAGATCTGAGGGCTGTCAAAAAGGTCAAATGCAGGTGTACAGCCTAACATATGAACAATCTGTGAAAATATATGACCAGAAATTTCCCATTCAGTGTCTATATTCATTTGGCTGGAGTCCTAGACTCCCGATCTGCTACTACATTATCGCAAGACTGTATGTATGATGTAAATACATAGACGTTTTTTGACTCGCACAACTGCCAAATGTTTCTTGCATACTTATTTAAATGGGGATATTGTACTTCCCCATTCTGTTAATATAACATGGCAGGTGTGTTGTCTATTCTCAGTTAAACGTTGCAATCTTTTAGATTTGCTGTAAATATCTTCAGTCCATAAAATGCGGCTATAAGTTCCAGCGTGTTTATATGAATGAAGTGTCAGTTCACTGACTGTCCAGTTGCCAGAAGCGTTTGGGCACCACATGTCGCGCCCCAACCAGTTATAGATAGATGCATTACTATACATTTCTAACAAGTAGTTATTCTTGCGGATCGGGGAGAATGTATCATTGTATTATTAATCCGCCATGAAAAATGTGGACTTAAATATTTTTCTAGTTTCATTTGTTTGTTGTAATTTTCCAAATGATCCAGAGCTAAAATATTTCTCGTTCGAAGAATTTAGTATACCTACATCCATCCGTAGTTGACGGCTGGACATACGGAGGGCAAAAATCTGATGAATTCAGCTAAATATCAAATTGTAACATGTGTGCGGTTCATCTAGTATCGCCTCCACCACGTGGTCGCGTAATGCCGCGTGTAGCTGGTCGGGCGGCGGCCGCGCGGCGCGTCTGTGCGACGGTCCCGCGGCGGCCGGTGAGGTGCAGGGGGCGGCCGCGGCTCGGCCGCTGCTGCTACTCGTGGCGGCATCCCCCTCGAGTTTAAAGCACTCCGTTGTTGCTGTGCTTCTTTCTACTGATGGTTTGTAAGCAGGACTCACAACTGTCGATTTCATTTCTGAACCGGTTTCAACGATCGCCTTTGAAAACTTGATATGCTCTGTTAAGGCTGAACGGAAGAGATGTTCATCCATTTTTGGTATTTTTGACGGTATCTCTAATATTTTAATTAAAAGTGTTTAAGGCTGCGAACCGACGAGACTGAGATTCTCTATAATAGCTGTTGTAGCTTCTCTATAATAGCTTTATTATGTCTTGAGATACTGTATTCTTAGATGACAGTGCCTAATTTAACACTTGTCCTATTGCACCGAGACTACCGAACAGCTGGCTCTGCTTACTTTGGCCGTAGAAGTCCTTTTATACATTGATTTCCAAAAGGGCTGCTTTGATCTCAAGATTTAGCATCGGAAACCTCATATTGGGGCAATTTTCAGGAGGCAAGTAACGTCTGATTAGTTCCAGGTGAAAGTCCTTAGCTAATCCATTTGCCAAAATGGGTGCCGACTTGGGTGCAATATCCTTATGTAGGTTTTTGCCGTATTTTTTGTTATTAGTTGGGTCCTCGCCCAGTAGTTCTAATATTTTCGGTTCCAATGACGGTATAGTCTCGCCACTCTATCTATGGGCACGGCAAGTGCCGCCAGGCGGCGTGGGCGCTTCGATCGTTACGGGCTCGGCCGCCGGCGCGATCGGCGCGGGCGACGTACTCGGCAGTAGTAGGTAGTTGTTGCTTCGCCCGGCTCGGCCAACTCAGGGTCCGAGGCCTCCGTGTCCCCGTAAATATGAATGTATCCTCTACACGGTTCATGTGGAGTATGAAGTCCTCGACACCGTTAAAATGGAACTGATGTTCTGGATAGAACGTGTGTATCCTCTACACGATTTACGTGGAGTATGAAATACTCGACACTGTTAAAGTGGAGCAGATGTTCTGAATAGAACGTGTGTATCCTCTACACGATTTACGTGGAGTATGAAATCCTCGACACTGTTAAAGTGGAGCAGATGTTCTGAATAGAACGTGTGTATCCTCTACACGATTTACGTGGAGTATGAAATCCTCGACACTGTTAAAGTGGAGCAGATGTTCTGAATAGAACGTGTGTATCCTCTACACGATTTACGTGGAGTATGAAATCCTCGACACTGTTAAAGTGGAGCAGATGTTCTGAATAGAACGTGTGTATCCTCTACACGATTAACGTGGAGTATGAAATCCTCGACACTGTTAAAGTGGAGCAGATGTTCTGAATAGAACGTGTGTATTCTCTACACGATTTACGTGGAGTATGAAATCCTCGACACTATTAAAGTGGAGCAGATGTTCTGAATGAAACGTATGTATTCTCTACACGATTTACGTGGAGTATGAAATCCTCGACACTGTTAAAATGGAGTAGGTAGGCGTAAACATTCGTATATAATAGTCCTTTACACGGCTCGCATGGAGTAGGTACACAAATGTCAACATTTTGTAACGTGGATGATCAATATGATCACACTTGAAATCTTCAACACGATTTTCGTGGAGCTATACACGTGTAAATACATCTACATGTCTGTTTCTTTTCGCCAGGCAAGGTGATAGTCATAACACAAACCCTAAAATTTGCCAATTTTACTTGGCGTCATAACACTTTTATCACTATTGATGACGAACCCCAACGACTTAAAAAAGTCTTGTAGTTTTTACGTTTGTTAAGTAATTAAATCTATGATCTTACTATATATAAAAAATCGTCTAAGTAGTTAAATGACAATAGGCCCGAAGTACGAAGATATTTCTTTTAATAATTTTATATAAACAAATGGAGCCGTACAAATTCTTGTCGTGTAGCAAGACATTCGAATCAAACAATTGTGGTCGCCACTTAAAACGCAATCGTTTGCGATCATTTTCATCAACAGATATCAGAAAATAGGCATCATGTAGATCTATTGTTGCCATATCTTGCAATACCTTACATAAAATGTACCTACATGTAAGCAATTAATAAATGAAATGAAATAAAGTAATCGGTACGCTACCGCAGTCATCCAACTTAAAGTGATGAACCGTAGTGAATTTGTTTAATTATTTTAAACTTACAATTAGTATGAAACGATGAGTTCCGTTAGGTTTAGGTACTGTGAAAATAGGTGAGACAAATTGTCCTTCACATGGCATACACAGTGATATGAAGTTAGTTAGATAAAAACTCAGCAAATCCGTTATACATCTTTCCTAATTATATAACTTTATACACGTATCTTTACTTTTTATTCGTAAATATGTAAGTAACCAGGTTTAATGATTTTGTAGGTAAGATGCGTAAAGGAAATTTGAAAGTACCGTTATTGGCAGTGCCGTATTATCTAAAAACACTTTATAGTAACTAGTACTTTTGTTAAAATGATTACAAATTTACCTTCATAATCCTGGTTGTAATTTCGATCCCTTGATTGCTTTCGTTTTCACTTCACTACACTATTTTTTAACGTTAAATTTCGTGCGACTCGGACAACACCAAAAAATGTAATGAGGTCAGGTAAGCGCGGGCGCGCGGGTGTGTCGATGCGCCGCGGGAGAGAGATGGAAGTATGGTTTTGCTTTTTAAGATATTATAGCTCTAAATGTGTGACAAGGACAGCACCATCTCATGTACTGCTGCATGTAAACTATAGTAATCGTCTTCGGTTGGGATACGAAATATAATCTATTATTAGTTACGGGAGCGATAACTTGTTAAGTTGTTAGGTGGTTGTTAGACTTGTTAGTCACTGACTTTAATGGACAGGGTAGACTGGGGAGGGTGGAATTCGGAGTTTTACAATTCCAGCGAATGCCACAGGACTTGAACGAAGGAAGGTCTGGAACAATGCTTTACTTAAATTTTGTTTTAATGCAAATTTCACTTGTTCTTGATAACCAATGATGATACATTTGGATTTGTATTGATTTTAAAAGAAAGTAATTATGACAAAGAAAATTTAAATGTACAAAACGTACTTACTTGTAATAGGTACGGAAGCTCATGTCAGTTATGAAATATTAAGTAAACAGTGCACATAGGTATATGTTATGAATGAGTACCAAGGTATGAACATTTTTGAAAAGATACCTTAATGCAAAAAAAACAGACAAGTGCGAGTCGGACTCGCCCACTTTGGTTTCCTTGAGAGTGTCGAAATTGACGTTTTTTGCGGCATAAACTGCCGTATCTTCTTTTAGTTGCTTGATTTTTTCACAGCTTCAAGCTTAATTAAAACTATATACTGAGTCTATGGTAGACCTGAGTATATGGTTTTAATTTCAACTCTATACTTCCACGCGTTCCCGAGATAAAAGGTCTTGACAGACGGACAGACGGACAATAAAGTGATCTTATAAGGGTTCCGTTTTTTGAGGTACGGAATCCTAAAAAGCGCTAACGATCGCTACACGCCACGACAAACAACAATTTGCATATTCCCTTGAACATTTGAAATGACATAAATAGATGAATATAATATAAAGAAATAGACACGTAATAGATGATACCTACAAATAGCCCTAAATATACCTCAATACAATTTAATTACACGCACCTGTCAAGCAAGCCTACTGGGTACCTAATTTTTGACTCGCCACTCTCTATTCTTCCCTACTGCCCAAAGGTACTTAAACGACTATTACGCTTTGTCCGTGTTCTCGTAAAGTTACAAATAAGCACCTAGCTTCACTAATGAACAGTTAGGATATGTAACATTGTTACTTTTGCCGGGTCTGGCCGTTTTTCGCGGCTAACACTCCACATTCGCACAAAGGCCGAACACTTGTATCTAATTATTGACTAAAGCACAATGGACGCGTGGTCAAAAGGCAGAAGTGTTGCCTGATCTAGTCGGGGTTCTCATGGCACAAGCTGTAGCGGTAGGACGGAGCGATTTATTCCACGTTTCCTCTACACACTTGTATTTTTTTAAGCGTCAATTTACAACATCTAAAAGCTTTGAAGTTTGAAAAGCTACAGCGAGTTTAATTATTGATTATATTAGCATAACAATATTTGCATGTGGTGCTTACATATAAAGTACTCATGCCTGTGCCTCTGAACCCGTCAGCTTATAACATTACCTTCGGTTTCCCAGAAAGAACCACCTTACTAAAGCTACACGGAATGATAAAATCAAAGTACATATTTATTTTCAAGGTCATGCCAATGTGTGTGTCATAATTTCATAATGCTTTGTAGCAAAAATTGTTTAGTTGTAACGATTTTTTTGTGATGAAGAACACTAAACTGAAACCTGCGTCACTGTAACTGTAACACATTATACCACATTTAGTTTATCTGCAATTACTTAATTAAATAGACACAAGATGAATTACGAGTCCATGAAAATGACATTAAACTGCATTTAAATCAAGTAGACAGGCTAATGATAACGTGATACCCAAAAGTCTTTAAAGGTGAATTTAAGTCGTTGGAAAGGTTTTAATCTTTGAATGATGTTGCTGATTCTGGATTCGAAACTGGTACCTGATTTTAATTAATTGTTGTGGGAAGCGCGATAGTTTGGAATCTTTTAACGAATATGGAAGATACATCCGGGACGACCGGTTTAGCCTAGTGGTTAGTTGACTCTGCCTACGAAGCTGACGGTCCTGGGTTCGAATCCCGGTAAGAGCAAATATTATTTGTGGGATGATATTTGTTTCTGGGTCCTGGATGTTTTCTATGTATTTAAGTATTTGTATTTATTAAATATCGTCTAGTATCCATAACACAAGCCTTATTGAGCTTACTATGGGACTAGTTCGATTTGTGTATGATTGTCCCCTAATATTTATTATTTATTTTATTATACATCGTAAAATACCGTGGTAGCCCAGCTAATAGCGGGCTAAGCGGTGCAGTGCACTGGGACTCCCAAACCATACCTAAGACTGAAATTTTCCCCCCACCTAATAACTAATACTTATACAGGGTGGGAGGGACTATACCGACATACTTTAGCCATGAATTCCTGGTGGTGAACATGGGTCGAACATTGTCATTTTACATTAATAGTCTTATGGAACAAAATAAATCAGTAAATTCAGCCTCTCGTTATAAACATGTCCTTACTGGAGGAAAAGTTATCAAAAAGAAAAAAAAAGCTAAAATGGAAACGAAAGGTCAATTTTTTGGCCTTGTAGTCGCTTACCATCAAATACTACTAAGGTTAATTGCTGTTTAGTTAAAGGATTAAAAAAAATAGTAAAACTATCTTAGTCACATTTATTAGGGCTTGTTACACACTTGGGAGTTTTCATTTAAAAAATGATGAATATCTCTGAAAGTAAGCGTTTTTCGACTATACATCACATAACTTCTTTTACTCCTAATAGCTGTTAGAATCTATAGGTAAAGTTTGTCGGTATAGTCCCTCCCACCCTGTATAGCGCGCCACGGAGCTAGGTACTTATATGTATAATAGCTCCGTGGCGCACTCAGGACCCGTAACTTGCACCACACCCCAGCCGAAGAGGAAGCTATGCGGTCGGCGGCGACACAATACGCGTCCGTTTGTCCGACGCCATTAGCACTAATAACTCCATACACGCAGTTCTTGCGGTCGCCAGAGGAAGCTCTCTTTGTCAGCCTAATAATTCTATCAATAGGCAAGCTGTGGTCGACACGGTAATCGCGAAATGTGAGGAATTTAGCCGCTTTCCGCCCATGCGAGGCAAAACAGAAGCTCTTTCAATGACGGTGTTGCGTGCGGATAACGGACGTTTTGAGGATTCCTTTAAATTACTGTTAGGTATATATTATTATCTATTTTGTTATGTGTCTGAATTTGCAAGGGTCTCATTGGTATAGAAGGGCTAGTAAATAGCAAGCCGGTGGATATCAATCTTTATAGATGCCGCGACCCGCGACACCTATACTTAGGTACTTTTATACCCACAAGTACTATGCAGCTCATCAACCTATTGATAAAAATTATAAATTTATACCCAGTTTAATTACCTGGACGAGATCGTGTAAACGCAAATACTGCTAATTGAAGGTTTCTACCGCACACCAAACAACCAATTACTCTGAAGTGCTAACCTTATCCTTATCAGGACAACTTTATTTTCTAATTCCTATTTTTGGTACATAGGTATCAACTCACCTATGTAGGTTGGTCATTTTTCTTCTACGTCGGTATCATTTTTGACACAGAGGGTTGTGGTTGTAATTTTAGGTGTTGGTGGCACGCTTTAGGTACAGTGTGTCGCCATTCCTCTATAAGGCTTACTTTCCTAGTGCATTCGTGTAAGGGAACGTCTACTGCACCTTTAACCTGGTACCTATCCTATGTCAATCAAATAAGTGATGCTGCTCATGGCCTGACTGGTATCGTCATCCTTTCCTTGGACTACGAGATGTTTGATAGTCGCATCTCCTCGAGATATCTACGTAACCTTTTTGAAGGGAAAATTAAATGACTTGACTTAATCATATTTGTATGTTTTTTCTTTGCACCTAGTATTAACTCGCTTAAATGCTTAAATAAACTGTAATAAATTGTGCTTCATAGAACAGAAACTTTTTTGCATCATAAGTTTCCGTATCCTCTCTACGTTAAAACAAGACGTAACTTACTAATATCATTCAAACGTTGTGTTCAAATAAATAAATAATATAATTTATGCCACACCTGGCCATAAAGTGGCTTTTTCCGTACGCGCAGCGTGCTTTCTGGCCAAGTGTAGACATAGAATCATGTACACAACACGGGAGGTAATAAAGCTCTCGATCGCATATTTACGTCCCTCGCTTGCAGCTCGGGCCGCAAACTTCTGCGATCTCGGCCTTTCTTTGTATTACCACCCTAGTTGTGTAATGTACTAATTCAACCACATCTTTTTAACGCCATCTGTTTACACATGTTCTTTACTATACTTTGAGTTGTTCGGCTACTCGATAATAGATGGCACCAATAAAAATGTCTCTGTAAACTATGTAACCCCCAAATTTAACTATTTGTATACGACTGTTTTATATATTTATAAGAAACATGGATGGGCCATGGATATTTTTTCTCAAAGAAACATCATTACATAAATAAAATTATACATAAGAGTTAAAAAAAACCTGTTTGACCTGGGTTTACCCTTAAAAATGACATTTGACTTGACATTGACGTTTTGTATAACCTCAACCTCAAATGGGAATTTATTTTGTTTTCGAGAACGAAACGAGATAACTGAAACCGAGTATTGAATAATTATATCGCACCGTTGATTTATTATAGGAAGCTATGCTATTATCAAAACTCTCAGTCATAAGATCGTTGTGTAATATAGGTAGAGGTTCCCTGTTACCCAGACAATGTTATTCTACGGAAAATTCATTAAAGTTAAGTGAACCAGCCGTGCAGAAATATCTAAGGAATTTGTTATTAGAACATGAAGAACTTCTCACGAAATCACGCCGCAATGATGCAGAGGTGAGACGGCTTCGAGAAATAAAACCAATTGTTCAAGTACTCGAGCAAAGAATAGCTTTATACGACAGCATTGATTCTCTCAAAGAACTTAACAAAAAGGAAAATAAAGACGATGAAATAAAGGAAATGATTAAGGAGGAGGCTCAAATATACCTGGCGCGTCTGAATGAAGTAGATGGTGACCTCCAATCTGTATTAACTCAACCCTATTTAACAGAGGGAGGAATTCTTCTAGAAGTAACTGCTGGTGTTGGTGGACAAGAGGCTATGCTGTTTGCTCGAGAGCTCTTCCAATTGTACGAGTCATATGCCAATTATAAAGGCTGGAATGTCAATATAGCCTCAATTGAGAAATCGGACATTGGAGGTATACGAAAGGGTTCCATGTTAATTGAGGGTGTTGGTGTTCCGGAGCTTATGAGACTTGAAGCTGGGGTGCACAGAGTGCAGCGAATACCAGCCACTGAAAAGGGAGGTCGCATCCACACTAGCACAGTGTCCGTGGCAGTGTTGCCACAGCCAACCGAAATAGAACTAAATATCCCTGATCGAGATATTCAAGTTGAGACTAAGAGAGCTAGTGGTGCTGGCGGGCAGCATGTTAACACTACAGACAGCGCTGTTCGTATCACACATTTGCCCACAGGGACAGTTGTAGACTGTCAGGAAGGCAGGTCACAGATCAAAAATAGGGAGATTGCTATGCAGAAACTGAGAACACTCCTGTTACAGAAGCAAGAAGAGGAACAGACATCTAAAATCAATGCTGAAAGGAAAACACAGGTTTGTGCCACTGTTCAGTATTATTAGACTGCTTGTACTAATGGAGTAACGGGTTAAAATACTGCTGGGTAAACTACGGCCTGCGGGCCACCGCTGACTTCCGGAGGGTATAATTCAGCCTGGCAATGGTTCCTTGAAATAATTATTTATTTCACGATAACATATATTCTGACGGTCCAGCAGTGTAGAGGTTTTAAATCAAATTAAATTTTTGCTGTAATTCTGGCCCTCTAAAATTTCTTTAATTTCCTGGTCCCTCATGAAGAAAGTTTGCCCACTACTGTGTTAAAATATCCTATAAGCCATCTGTTTTCCCTACTTGCTTTGATTTGATCATGCCAAAATCAGTTAAGCTGTTGTTGTGTTGTGTGTTTTGTGAAAACAAACATACACTGTAAATTATCCAGGATGATATTGTTACAAGATACAAGACTTTGAAACATGAGTGTCTCAAACTTTTCCTATGTATCCTATTATCATACAACATAATATATCATGATAAATATATTGCTTTATAGGTTGGCTCAAGTAATAGAAATGAAAAAATCAGGACCTACAACTACCCCCAAGACAGAGTGACAGAGCACCGGCCAGGTGGGGGTACCATCCATAGCCTCAAGATGTTCATGGAAGGAGATGACATGCTCGAACAACTGCAGGAATCTTTATTACGGGAGCATCGGTATCAAATGCTGATGAGTGAAATCGAGCAGTTTAATGAAAAATACAAAACAGATGAAGCAACTACATCTTAAATCACTGTAAGTAGTGTTATTTATCTCATTGTAGAATGAACAAATGTTATAGTTTAAATAAAAACACTATTAAACCAAAACAACAAATATTTATTTTGTACCAAATGAACAATCACATTTCATTTCAAGGAAAAAATAATCATATTTCTATTTTATGACAGAGATTCAAAATTATATATTTCACTAAATACTAAAATATATTCTTACAAATAGAAATATGACTCTGAAGTATTTAATAATTTGAATAACATAATATCTCTCTATTAAATAACTATAAGGTGTTATTAATTATTCCACACCAAAGTAATAAGTTACTTGTCTGGGAAATAAGTGATATGTTTTTAATTTCAGCTGTGATTCCCATTTAAATAGTTCAGCTCTGGTATGTGGAATAATCATTTACACATGTGTATAATATGAAATATTCACCAAATTCATCCAAGTCACTATACAAGCTATTTTCAATCGCTAGATAAACTAAAAGTAAGATAATAATTTAGCAATAAAATTCAACCTTACTGTCAAGTAATTTTACAAATTTTCCCAGGACGGAGTAAACGCCGACCAATCACTCAGAATTATGTAAACTTAATGTACTTATAATAATATTCATATTTTTTTTTACTGAACACTAGAACAAACTTAACATGTGACATGAAATGTAAGCATCCAAAAAACATAAATATGAATAAGGGTTGATCCAATTTGTTGACAAGCTAGCTATCTTATATTTACACATTTTATTCTTTGCCCTCAAAATTTATTCCATCATTTACAATAAACCTCTGAGCAAAACTATCAATGGAAATAAACCACTTTTCTGTTTACTTTCACTGGTGATCCTCAAAAACACCTGACCGGCCACATAGGTTGTGGCACATTGGGAGCTAGAATCTTTATAAGACATTGAAATAGTTATACTAAGCAATAAACACATTATTACTAACTATATCTGATATGTGGGAATGACATGTAACAGTGGCTACTACTAATTCTAAAAACATAGTTATTTATTTTAATGACATGAAACATATTTAAAACACTATTAATTAAATAATATTCCATATATCGATACCTTTAGACTCAAAGCATAAACAAACGCCATTACAACTGCGGCGTTTACGCCCTTTGAATCTAAAGGTATCGATATGTATGTTCAATAATACACCGTCATAATAATTTTGAATGGAAGTGTAATGACTTAAGAATTTATTGTAAAAATTTGTAAATGTTCCAATAAATTCGTATAATTTAGTAAAAGAAAATATCTCCTCGTTACACATTTCCTAAATGACAAAATTAAAACGATTTTAACAAGATTATTTTAAAGCCATCCCTGAATTGTCGCGACTCACATTTTTTAAATATATATTTAATATACAAATAGCTTTGGACATTTAGATTTAGGGCGATTTCTGGCTAAGGATAAATTTTACAAATACCTAAAAATCACGAGTATGACCAGGGGAGCCCAGAACAGACGTCTGTCAGGTATGCTTGCGCGCCCACACATGTCTATGTTGCTTTCCTGAAATTAAAATGTGTCATTATCATTATACATTGTGGAGAAGGAAAAGTAAGAGAACAGGTTTAGTCAGGTATTCACTCAGAACTCGACTGCTGTTAAGGATATACTGGGCAATGAAAAGTTTATGGTGAAGTAAATGCATTAGAAGACCTATGAATAGTTTTTGCTATTCTCAGGTTGAGAATAGAGGTAAAGTATTTTTATGAACATTAATATTGTCACAAGGATTCTTTATAAATAACTAGCATTTTCCCGCGGCTTCGCCCGCGTTGTTCCCGTTATTGTCCCAAAGGAACTCTTTACCGGGATATAAAGTATCCTATGTTTCAATCCAGGACATGGTCTACTTGCATGCCAAATTTCAGCTTGATCCATCCAGTTGCTATCCCGTTATTAGGTAACAAACATCCAAACATCCAAACATCTTCACAAACTTTCGCATTTATAATATTAGTGGGATGGGATTTTTACTTACTTCTGGATGACTGCGTATGCATGAAACCGGTTGTTTCCTGTACAGCGGATGTATGTGCTTCAAGCACGGCAGGGTTTCATTATACTGTACTTCTGTCGGGTCCACGGAGAGCAGAGACCCTTCTTCCTTCGGACAGTTCGCATCGATGACAACAAGCAACATGTTGGTGTAGTTGACTAGCTGCACGTAGAACGGTCTGTCGCAATCCTTCAGAGGTTTGTTCAGTTTCTCTTGTAGGTTGTTGTAATCTAGTTGGTAGAGGAACATCTCCCTGTCGCAAGGAGTTGGTCGCGTTCTATTGATCAGCACTAGCTTCTCGAAGTCTCGCTCGACTCGCGCAGTTGGTGGTTTCGACATGAATGGGTCGTCAGTCTCCTCGTCATTTTCATAATTCTGGTACGCCACTACAGACAGAAATTAAACAAAAATTAGATCGTTAATTCATTAGTATGATTCCCATGCAATCCAGAGAGCGACGTAATACATCGATATGTATAAAAAACAATAATAAGTCGAGAAATACATGCCGCCAGATATTTCAAGATAAAAACATAATTAGGCAGAGAAATTTATATACGAAAAATATTATACATAGGCAGTTAGCATGAGAGAAAATTACAGATTAAAGAAAAACGACGAAGCTGAATATCAATTGTATATATAGCGTAATAAATATAGATTAAAATAATTTGATTATGACTAAAAAAAACCACAAATCACGATAAATTACCGCACCTACCAGAATATTTTACATAAGTGATCACAGAAAGCTGACTCATAAGCAATATTTTGATCAGCATGCAGATGTTATCCTTGATATTTATGGCCCTATATGTTTTGAATGATCGGTAATGTATGAGTTAGTATGGATCGAGTGGTAAAACTTATCATAAGGCCTACTTCGAGCACCAGCCCCTTTTAACGTACATTATGAAACTCAGGAAAAGAAATGCCAAATATGACTTCCGAATTCAAACATAAATTTTAATTAGAATTGATGACAGCAAAATTTTCTTAAACGTCGAGAAGATTGCTACTGCCCGGTTGATCTAAGTTTGCACCAGGTGTCTATGGCGCCGCATATAAACGAGGTGCAAAGTTAGCTTAACCGGGGTATACGAGATTCATGCACATTCCGGGGAAAGTAAAGTTTGAATAGCACTATTCCATGGACGACACGTTCTACTGTGCTCGGTCTATCACTCACCGGTGGGTGTAACATTCTCTGAAAACAAGATGGAGTCGTTACTACTAGTGTAAGACAGAACTAGAATCCAATTGCTGACTCCATATGAAATTTTGATACTACAAGAACGAATATAATACGTGTCTTTAACTTTTGCCCTAATATAAAACAATTACGTAGAGTAAGACAAAGAAACAAGTATTCACCGTGCTATATGAAAATTACACCAGGGTGGCACCATTTCCACCTCTGCTGATTATACTATAGATATTCCATAATACATAACGACCTCTAAGCGTAGCAGGGCAGCTGGCTAAAATCCCCATGCAAATATCTGTAGGTAGGTATTGTGTGTTTATAGAAACATAGAAGTGTAATGTTTAGATATAATATGAATATGACCTTCATCTGGCAATTTTTTTGAATTAGTTTTCCTAACTGAATTAATGTTATTGGCTATGCACCCAAATTTTGCGGTTTTAATTTATGTTAGTATATTGATCTTTCCTTTCATGCGCATAGGTAATATAGATAAGCAACAGTTATTTTTCATAATAGTCGCCTTAGCAAAGTTTTAGTATAGATATCATATTGTGCTTTTTGTCATGCAGAATCGCACAGAACATGCCGATAACGCAGAAGAGCAACATTGAACTGTATATTGTTAGTCACAACATTTAACAGGTTAGCCCATGGACCGAATATAATACTTATTTGTCTAACGTTAAAACATATATATCAGTAGGTATACGTTTGTCGTTGATCAAGCTGGGAATTTCCCGACACATGTTTATTGAAGCTTCCGTGGATTTCCGGTGGTCAGTATTCTTCCGGCATCGTTAAATTTTCTACGAAGTCACGCCACAGAATAAGTACCTAATACCTATTATAGTATATTACGTACAGAAGTCTCTCTCTAACAAAATTGTCGTTCGGAACCGACCACCAGACGGAACACCCCGGATCAGACCGTTTCTCTCTAGCGCATAACGCGTGCCTTCTGGTCGGAGTGGACTCCGACCGCTGCTCGTCGCTGCCGCTTGCCATCGTTGTCGTGGCCGGGCGGTAACAGTGACGTTAGACTCGTAGTAAGGACGGTGACGTCACTTACCTTCGTCGAACGCATAGCTGGAGCCCTGAGCCAAACCTACTGCAATGGTGTTGTAGAGCCACACGGTCGTCGCCAGGAACCACGCTATGATCAGCCGCACATTCTCTAAAGGCTGCAATAATATAATAGTTATTTTTAAGGATAGAGTAGTTGCCTTGCCTGTAGTTAATACAAAACATTATAGCCGTTAAATTTGTTTGCAAAAATTAACTAGACTCAGTGGCGGACTAAGCTAGTCGGAGGCCCGGGGCGGCGTAGTAGTAAAAGTATAATTTTTTAGCAAAAGCTGTTTGAATGGATACTATAATATAAGAAGTGATTTCTCATACGGGGCATCAGTAAAAAATCCATCCGAATAGAATAAATAAGAGTTCGAAAATCAAAATACATAGTTCGAAATTCCCACCGGCGTAGCCACCGGTATGAACTGAATTTAGCAGTTGTAGACGGAGTGAAGTGCGCTGATATGGAGCGTAGAGGCAAAGCTTAATATTTTGGTGATTAAAGTAGGTATTCAGTAAAGCGGCAATATACCAAGTATATTAAAACCTCAACTATTTACGTAGCCCGAAATATAAATATAACCTCTTTTTACACAAATGCAACACTAGCACCTATTTAGCATATTTCGACGGACACTTTTCGATACACAGAGACGATTATCCTTACATCTATCTACCATTCATAACCGTTTGGTTTCAAATCACGGTAGTAGATGGCGCTGGGCTTAATCGGCAATTTGCACGTTAATTCTGGTTTTTTAAGACTTGTCATGTCTTTCGCGCAGACAAAATGTATCAAGCTATGAAATGAAATATATTTCAACCATGATTGATGTATTGGAAGCAAACGATGACCCTCTTTGTGTTTGTATGGAGAACCGACCGAATCGAATCACCTTAAAACGTAACTGAATTGATCTGTCAGGAAAGTATCTTATTCAATTTGTTTTTTACATACTATAACGTATTCTACGTATAAATACAATGTAAGTTCGCTTTAATTGTAAGTCTGCGAAAAAAGATGCCTCCCTCGCATACAATTATGTCTCGCGGGGTGGCACCTTTTCGCTGTAGCTGATTCCATTATAATCTGACCACGTAGGTATAGACGTACCGTTAAAAGCATGGATGCAGGATTGGTTGTCTTCTTTTCTCTGAAGCAAACCGCTTGGTAGTCCACAACGTGTATTGTCTTGTAGACTTCATCCTCAACGAGCCTCGTCATGATATCAGGTCGAATCTGTTGGAAACAGAAATAACTTTTGTACCTACTCCTTATCTGTAGGTGCCTTATAGGAGAAAGGCAACCGGAGACTGTCCTTGGACAACTTTCAATAAAAAAATCGGAAGTGGCAATGAAATGTGAGTAGGCAGATCCCACGAAATGGGCTAGATACCTACCAATTAGTTATTATATCTGTCCTTTATGGGGAGTTTAGGGTAGTTCAGTTGTTGCACCGCTGGTAGAAGTTTATGTTCAACATTAAACGTTTTATAATAATGATGAATGTGAGTAATGTAACTTACCTTGCCGAAAAACTGTCCTGTTTGCGTGTCGTCTTCACTAACGATGATCCATCCGTTGTTGTCCACCAAGTAACAGTCCCATGTTTCCGATGCGCAACTTGTGCAGCCCTTGTTCTGTTCGCACTGGAATATGTAAAACCCACGTAAATATGTTTATTGATTTAATTTTTATGTAACTTTGGTGTGTTCTTCAGTTGCATAATAAGCTGAATTATTGTTACAATTTATCCCATACAACTTCGGAATATATTCCTGAATGACAAACTCCATTAAAATTTCTGCTAGTGTATAGTTTCGGTTACCGAAGACGTGATGTCGAAGAACCGCTCGGAGAACTGGTCGTGGCGGAACTGGTAGCTCACGACGGCAGCAGGTACCTTCCTGTGTGCGTCGCCGTGGAGCACCGCGTGGGCCGCGGTCACCATTTCCGTGCTTATTGGTCAGAGAGGACATTTCCTTGCTCATCTCCACACTATAGATGTCCTTGAGCGGGTTGATGCAGTTCTATTCGAATACATGGTGGTAGTATCCCAAAATTTCCACTATAGAGTACCTAATGTCTTTGTACGATAGTTGCTTACCGATGATATGATATTGAAGAACCACCCGGAGAGGCGTTCGAGGCGGAACTGGCTGGTGCCTTACTGTTTCGGTCGTCGTGGAACATCGTGTGGGCTGCGATCACTATTGCCGTGTTCACGTTCAGAAGGAACTTTTCAGTGTTCATCTCCACGCTATAGACGCAGTTGGGCGGATGGATGCAGTTCTCTTCGACCACACGGTGGTAGTATCCTAAAATTCCCACTATAGAGTAAGATCTTTGTACGATTGCTGCTTACCGAAGATGTGATGTTGAAGAACCACTCAGAGAGGCGGTCGTGGCGGAACTGGTAGCCCACGACGGCAGCTGGTGCCTTCCTGTGTCCGTCGCCATGGAACACCGCGTGGGATGCGGTCACCATTGCCGTGCTCACGTTCAGAGGGGACTTCTCGGTGTTCATCTCAACACTGTACACGTAGCTGAGCGGGTCGATGTAGTGCTGTTCGACCGCCCGTCGGTACCAGACCTCGTCGATCGCGCGTGGCCAAAGCTTGCCGAATTCTGATCTGTGCGGGGGAAATATGAAGATCAGGTCTTCACTGAGTACTTTCTACAACATTTTGATGGTAGTTCCTTACTAACTTTTATCCCCATGCGATTCCCCAAAGCATTTGTGATTTCAAAAATCTTAAAGTTAATGTTTATTTTATTATTATGTTTACTAAACTACAATGCCATATCGTCTAGAGTTGAAAAAAAAAGCTTACTGAAAGATATATATCTTTCAGTAAGCGAAAGATAGGCAACGGCGCGAGCCTTTTATTTCTCTGCTCATCAGTCTTTGTCAGACAAAGGTTAGTTTGTTAGTGTGAGATTAAGAGGCTTCTCTGCCGCGATATGATAGCCTTGCTGCAGGTAGTTAGGAACTAATCAATTATTTCTGTTCTGTTAGTGACCCTGCTCCTATCCACCAGAAAAAAACAAAATGTAGCGTGTCATACATAGGATCTTCTTACCACTAGCTCGCCGATTTTAAGACATAGGTACCAACGCCCAGTAGCTATAGCCTTAGCATACTGTCTTTTGACAAGTAAAATCTGTTCGGGTTTACTAATATCATAACCTTACTTGGTATCGCTTCCATTGTCGTGTTCCCTAGGCGGGTGTGTCTGCCACCTGGTGAGCCCGCTGTGCGTGGCCAGGAAGGCCACGATGTATCCGAACCGTTCGATGAACTTCAGTCTGCGGCCAAAAATCATATGAATCGTTATTTTGGTGTAGTGGTTGCTTGCGCTGGTTTGTGGTGGTCTTCGTGTCATAGCACAAGATTATGTTCTTACAATAAAATACTTTTTACCGATTGTTATTCCGGCAGGCTCAAGTGTTACGTGGGCACTAGTCACTAGTATCGCAAGATTTGTGTACCTATGAGCGTCTTTTGTTATGAAATTGATATTAATTATTTTTGTATAATATTGTTGCGTCTTATATTTAAAAATCTTGTGAATGGAAATAAGGATTTCAGCATCTTTTAAATTAAATTCAACTATTCTTTTATACTTATTCTTATTACTTGGGGATAGCTAAAGAGTTACATTGAAATCTTGTTTTTCGCTTTCAGGATCATTAGTTACAACTTTTTCTGATTTCATAGCAGCATATTATACTACCTTTACTACTAGTAAGTCACACAACTATTTGATCATTTAGCACGATCCATACTTACTTCATCCACGGGCTGCTTTAATTTGTTACAATGTATGTACATAATATATTCAGAATACTTACAATCCTCGGTTTGCTATATTTATTATTAAACATGGAATGCTATTTCTTAATGCTCCCCATTGTAATATTATCAGTCTTTTATTAAATATACATAGTTTTAGAATTTTATTTCTGACTGACCAGCGTTTGACCCTCGTATCACTTGATGGTAGTGAAGAAATATTTAGTAACAGCCAATTGACCATAGTTACGCAGAAAGCGACCAGAGGCAAGTTTCGTATACTTGGATTATATACTTTCTGTTTACTGCTCAAAGTATATAATCCAAGTATATGAAGCTTGCCTCTGGTCTCTTTCTGCGTAACTATGGTCAATTTACTCTACGTACTAGAGTAAATTGTATTCACTTCAGTTAGGAGTAGTTCTAACTGAAGTGAATAGAAATATAGGAAGACGTCAGTTGGAGAAACGCAATGCTTTAAAAGTCAGACATAAACAGACTGTGGCCATTGTGGTTACTCCTGACCTGATAACATTACAATTTAACCGTTTTCCATTCTTTTCATAAAACCCACCAGCCAAACGAAGAACATCATTTTATTGAGACGATTAAAATAAAATTGTAGTAAGTTTTTTATAGTAAAACAAAATATACGCATTTATTCCTTTGTGTGTACTTTACCTCGGCAATAATCCAATCACTTTTGTCAATGGGCTATCCAGGCGAAAATCAACATAAAATTGATGTGCAGTGTAAGTATAATTTGAACAAACGATGACTAAATTCAGTGATGTAATTATTAACTGGGTATACATCAGTGCAACCCTCAAGCCACAACTATGTTTTATGCAAGATACTTTATGAATATTCGTGTACCTAGAGCAAAGGTTTCAGTCACTCTGTTAAATTGAAATACTATTAGGTTGCAAGTTAAATAAATGGTAAATAAAAAAGGGAATACATACGCTGTTTCGTTGGATGCAGATTCCGTTATGCTTTTGTTGAACCACACCGTGTTAATTGCGTCGTATACTAAGGCTTGCATCAATCCGTGATCACCTTAACAAATAGAAATAAACATTGCAATTAGCACTATTATCATTAATCAAATTGACTCCATCCGCTGCTAAGTAAAACCATCGTTACGTACGTTGTAGATGGGGCGGTTTGCCTCCAATTGTTTTCGGTGCTTTACTTGTACCTATTTTCGTAGTCAGTTATTCAACTGTAAGTAACAGACAGAGATTTTATTTATAGTTTAGGTTTATTTGACTTACAATAATACTCATTCCGAGGCGTGCTGTTGGAAGCCTTCGTGCGCTCGCGGCCGTCTGAAGTCCCTGTCAAGTTAATGCGTCTGTTCAATGGGAATTACAGTTATCCACGCGCCTTATGTAAAATTAAGCATTATTCATGGTAGTTGAGATGATAGTAAGTTAGTAAGTAACTAATTTGTATCAACTGATTGAAGTTGCTAGCGATTACCGTTGTGTCGGTCGTGTCCCTTGTTCTTGTGGTGCTCGGGAGGGCGGGGCTTTGCGGGCCACCGCCAGCCTGGCCGGGCCACGCGCTCCAGGAAGTATGAGAGTTCTTCCTCTGCAGACGAGAACGAACGCTCGTAGTGACGGCAGTATAACCTGAAACAGTAACATGTAATGAGAGCAATTTCACTTCACTAGATATAGGCTGAGAGGCTAGTGTGATCTATTAACCTCCACTAGTTTAATAATGTTACAATTGCTACGAAGACAACCTCAGCAAAAGTCCGTCGTAAAATTCTGAAGGGTTTCTGAACGCTTCCTATATGGTACCTAAATCCATTACCAAGCCTGGTGTTTAGTTAGTACAAATCAAAGATAGGTTCATAATTTAGGTAGGATACGGTGAAAATCGCGGGTCAACCAATCAACCTAGGTATGTTTATCGGCTGGTGGTTCATAGCATGAATATTACCTATAACAGGATTGCCCGTGTCTCATAAATAAATTATAGTTTCGATCTTCGAATCGATATTTATTAGCATCACGTTTTCATATAAATTGGTATTATGCCATCGAATCCTCGGAGTCACATCGATTTGATGACTAGAGAAACAGGATGACAAAATCTCTCTCTCGATCTCAAAATGACTGAGACATAGATATTCTGACAGGTCTTACCAGTCAGGGTGGACACTCCATTTATCAGATAAGTACTGTTGGGCCGATATGTTCTTGAATGTGAGAGAGAGGCGGTGGATGTCGTCATTCGGTGGAGGTGTTATTCTATGACGCCCGTAGTTTTCGGGAATAGCAACCACTAGGGTAAAAGGGGATTCACTGATCCCCGTCCAATAGTAATGCCTCTTAGCCCGGGAAGCTCTTTTCTGTAAAATGTATAATTCGTTCTTGTCAGAATATTCTCTATTAACGGATAGGTTACAGTTTTGGCAAAAAGTATTAAGATATTTTTCTCTTACCATGTCATCCATATGGTACTTTACATTCATCATCTTGTTTCCCGTCCTTTGGTCTATAATTTCTTGTCGTAACTGTAACAGAAAAGATATCAAATTCATATAAATTACTTACATTAATAGTAAGTATACCTTACAAAGAGTAGCAGAAACATATCATAGTACGTACACGACTAAATACCAGCAGGAAAATATTCGAGTACAAGTAGCCCTCTCTGTCTTGTGATAACGGAGTCAGTCACCCGACGAGTGATTGGATACATTTTTCAAAGTTTTATTTATCTCCTGTGCAAGGAATTCCTCGAGATTAGGAATTTTACCAGGTACATTAAAAATATCTCTAACCCATGTACAGCTGGCGGAATTCCCTCTTTATATCAAAATAATAATTTCTATCGAATGGTTTATATAGCAAATACCACAGAAATACATATACTTACTGCTGTAAGTTCTTTGCTGAAATTGCGTGGACTCCGGTCGTCGTCGAAAAGTTCAACCTCAATCATGTCCACGCTGTTGTAGCTCGGTTTTAATATTTGTTGGTACTGAAACAATTAAAACACTTTGTCTTACATAGATCCTAAAAGTAGAAAATCGTTGACATAATTCCAAACCTCGGGATTATTTAAAAATTTAAAGAAATTCATTGTTTTTACTAGAAATCATCCAAACTCTAATCTATGGTAAACTGCTTACGCAATAACGCAGTCCAAAATTTGAGATAACTTTGAAAAGTTCATAAATGCATATTAACTCGAATGGAAATCAGAATAACTTATAGTAATATCCTACCCTCGCTCTTTCATACTTACCACTGGCCTCAAATCAGGATGAATCAAAATATATCCGTTGTTCGTCACTATGAAAGCATAGCCGTTGACTCCGATCTGTGGTATAAAAATAATTCCAAATAGAATCATCGGCTATAAAGAATTGACGTCAGAGCAAGAATCGAATCGAATAAGAAGCATATCCTAATGTTATTGGTTAGATCTTGTTCTGGTTTAGATCTTACTAAGACTTGAAAATTGCTCACGGTACAAACGAAGCCACTGTTAACTGACCACCCATAGACTTTTACATGTTGCAATAAAGTTGACATTCGTTTACAAATGTGCAGTTATCACTGTGTTCGACTTTATCTCAGCGAGTCTGAAGGGGTGTGGTGACGGAATGTGACGGTTGTTGAATTCAAACTTGAAATGTCATGAATCATGTCTCGAACTCGTTAACATACTGTACTGTAGGCTATGACTAACTTAAGTTCTAGTACTACAGTTTCTATAAATAAGACCATTTCATAAAAATAGTGGTAGGAATACCTTGTAGGGAGTCATCAACGCTTGTATTTCGGACAGAGCCACATCAGTCCCCGCCACCCCTAACAATCTAGCTATACGCATCTGAAATATTGAGCACACGCTTAAGAGTATTATCCATCCACTCAGCAAATATTATATGAAAACAGCTATATTACAATAATGGCAGGAATTATAACTAAATCTCCCACCTCATCCCAGTTGAACACCAAATTATATTCTTTACTCTAGATCTAATAAAGTACCAAAAAACGCTATTAAAATATAAAAATAGTATTTCAAATACTTATTCAATAAATAATTGAAAATCAATCTAGCTACATGACCATATTTAGCATTTCTAGCTGTTAACCTACTCTACTAAAATATTGAAAGTTTGCTCGGCAGTAGCCAGTCTGCGGCGACGGTATAGCAACTACGCCCCTCTAGGTCACTTCATGTAATGTTATGTACGCAACAACTATATTAATTTAAGGATTCTAATTAACAATTTTAATCGTTACAGGTTCTAGCAAAATCTACTAAATATAATATATTAATGTAGGAATTTAAATTCTACACTTTATACTAGAATCCCACTACCGTTTCTGTAGCCGGTAGTCAAGTAACCTTTAAACTTCTCTAACTGAATCCTTGTCAGAATCTGTTGACATTATTTAAATTATTAATGCGACAAAACAAGACATGGAAATGTAAGAAAAATTGTGAATTTCATAGAAAAGTGTTATTTGGTACCAATAAGTTAATCAGGAATGTGGTAAATCAATTTTGATAATAGTTATGTCGGACTCTTATCGGCAGCACGAGTTTGATATTGGATGACGGTGAATCGTGTGGTGTGATAGTGAGGCTACAGGCGCGGGAGAGAGGCCAGCGGCCGGGAGGCCGGGAGACTGGGAAATCGGGAGGCCGGAGGCCTTAAGTCTGCGAGGCCGAGAGGCCGCACCGCGCCTGCAGCAGACTGCCAATAAGAGTCGCCCTCGCTTCCCTCTCATCCGTCCGCACAGGTATAGTAATGCTATGAGAGCGTGGCCTACCTCCTTTTGGCCGTTCTCCTCTACGGACTGCGATTGGTTGTGGACGTACGAATGCAATAAAATGTAATAACAGATAAATGCATTGTAAGAACCTGCACTAAAAATCAAAAGGTCTCCTCGATCAACGAGAAGACTTATATTTACACTAATTTAATGTTGAGTTCTCAAAAGTTTCGGTTAATATGAAGAAAATAGCACTTCAAACTGAATAGATACTCAAGTAACAAAAGCCCCATTCGAGTCATATGTCGGGCGGCATCATACTCATTTAAAAATATTTACATTTACGTTTCGTAGCACAAGTCAATCATTAAAAATGTCTCTACGAAGACATGACTAAATCAGGCACAAATACGGTTTATTCATTAGACAGTGTGTGTAATATATAATCATAACTCTTGCACAGAAATAATTAATCCAATAATTGATAGAAAAGGTTGATCATAACACCCTAGTGGTCTACGCCTACGACTAGTAGAAAACTACTACTACTAAGCCAGGGGTCGAACAACACATCGAGTCGCCTCGGCGGCCCGACGGCCGCCGCGGGCGCCGCGCCGCCGCCTTGGGCGACCGCGCGGTCGACATCTATCGAGGACAGATGCATCGCTAACGGGGCCAAATAAGACTTTACCGTTACTGGAATCCAAAACTAAATCAAAAACTCTCTTGTATCTTGCAAAATTTTACATTAAATCATCAAAACTTTCTAAGTGTAGTACCTCTTTCGTAACTGATACCCAGTAAGCTTCATTTATCAGTACATTCTCTGTGATGTTCTGAGGGGAAACCATCAAACAAAACGGAATATTATTAAAATATATTCAGGTTATGATAATACATCAAGTACACGAAGAAAATAGTAAAGCTAAAAAGATAGTTGGTAAAGAGACAGATCTTACGGCCAATTAGTAGGAAATGTAACCAATCTGGAAACAATCTTCTGGAGTTGTAAACGATACACTTGATCATGCATGAGGGTTATTCAGAATTTCGGAAAATACAGCATCATTTCTTTGGACAATTGAAATAACGGCTTGAGACAGAGAACAACCAACGCATTTAAACTGACTGAGCATATTTATTTTATAATTAATCGGAGCATGTTGATCTCTGTCTCGAAGCCGATAATTGAAATTTATAAAAATGCTAACACCTAAATGAAAACACCACAGATACACACTCACCTCGTTATGCCGAAGATCGTAAACTGGCATTGACACTGACGTCATCAATTGATATTGAGAGTTTCCCAGTTCGCTATACTGACCCTGTTTCATCTGAAATATCCAAAGCACCGTTAAATTGTTTAGCCAGTAAAAGAAACTTAGTCGTCCTCTACATTCTTTCTCCAAATAGACTTAGCATCTATGCGCTTTCTACAAATCCCGCACCAAGATTTTACTGAGAATGGCTTACCAACTCATTATGGCCACAACGACAACGGTACAAATACAATGGGATCGGCTGGTGAAATCAACATAAAACGACAATAACGAGCAGATGAATAGTATTTGTGGGGAAGGCTTCAGCCCTCTTACTTGAGTTAATTTCCATCTCCGATTTTGTTCAGTCTCCGAGTTGAAGTGCGTCTTATCGCGGCGTTGGCTCATGAACCGTTCTTTCTGTTCCGCTCGTTCTCGTTGCTCCCACAAATAATCTGCGACCTTCGGGTCCTGTTAAATTTCACAAAATGTATAGATTAGTAAAGTAAAAGGGACGTCTTTCAGACTATTGTTAATGTTGCAATATTAACATAAAATCACAAACATGTCAGTGATGTCGCTATACCTCTAAACTGGCGTCCAGACGAACGGGTGACACAATGGACCTCCTCAGCGGACTCGGGTGCACGTAGAACCCTCGGTTTGTACACTTACTGCACTTACTTACTTATGTTGGCATAGACTGGTGTCCAGACTACCGGCTGCGTCTCGCGTTGTTTGTGTATTTATTGTAATGTTGGCATAGACTGGCGTCCAGACAAATCAAATTGTTTATTTTCATAGTAGGATTTACAACCTCGCGTTGCAGGACGAGAGGGCGAGCCAGCACTTTCACGTGCTCAAGCACGCGTTCACGCAATTTTGCCAGTGTGCTCAGGCGCACGTAGAACCATCGGTTTGTGCACTTACTGTGACGTTGGCATAGACTGGTGTCCAGACGACCGGATGCGTTTCGCGTTGCAGCACGAGAGGGCGCGCCAGCACGTTCACGTGCTCAAGCACGCGTTCGCGCACCTCTGCCAGCGTGCTCAGGTGCACGTAAAACCCTCGGTTTGCGCACGCCATCCATTTCACTTCTCGTACGTCCGCCACCTATTTATAATCTCCATGGTTTAATTTTTGACAAGGAAGGCTGTAGTTTAGGATACGACGGAAGTTACGCGGTTAAGAAGAACATAGTTGTCGTTATCTTTCAAGAAGATGACAGAGTCCAGGGCTTTACGGAATACAGCGTATTCTCTTGGCTTGAGCATATGCTTGAAATTTATTCGTGTAGCATGTAAAAACATAATTTGCTGGTGAATTTTCGCAATATTTTTTTCTTTCTGTATTGTATAATAATGTTTCAATGACTACGTAACTTCCGTAGCGTGACGTGGCTACATAGGTTTCGGTGTATTTGCATCCCATGAAGTGCTCTGTGTACCGTGTTGCTAGTGAGTCGATGTAAATGCTCCTCGCAGCTCTGTGTTAATAAACTATGTACAGGCGTCTTGAAAAATTAATCATCGTCAAATAAAGTAAATTATTTACCACGGGCGCTAATTAAAGATAATTAACTAAAAAAAACTTGCAATTTATCAACTGTCCTATCTGTGTAAAAATATCAGAAATATAATGTTTCTGGGTTTATTTTTAATTTAGATCTTACCATTGCAAGACAAGAAATTCCACCTGTAGTTCCATAAAAATCTGCGTTTTATAAGGGATTATTAATATTTTATTTGTAGTGAAGAATTATTATTTCAGGAATGAATCTTATGAAAGTTCATACTCAAACACTTTGATGACTCTCAAATTGTAAACCCATGCTAATAAAATTAATGCATACCTTCAAGTAAGTGCAATTAGTGTTCCAGTTACGTAGGAACACTAATTGCACTTACGCTCCCGATTCGAACCCGACAAATACTACTCGTGCAACGTACATATAGTAGTCTCTTATTTCTTAAGAGCCCTCATGTTCTTAACATAATACAATGGCTTTTGCATATAACACTGGCAGACCGCCGTTGTGTTAAAATCTTGCAGTCGATAATGGTTACAGATTAGCTAAAAGTAGTTCTTACGAACAGATACGTACGACACTCATACATAATACGATAGAAAATCAAAAACCTAACTTTTAAAATTGTGTGATAAAAATAGCTTAAAATCCACGGACGCCTGAGAGTATCTATTTGCTTGTTTGTGTTTTACTCGTATTAACAGGTCCGTAATCGTATCACCGTGCGTAGCCGTGAATGAGTGTCCTACTACCATGGCGGATAACGCATTTATTGAGAAGCACTTTATTACATTAAGTGTGAGCATGGGAACTGTTTAGAAATAAGCAACTACTATGACCGTTTATGGACCACGCCCGAGGCGTTATCCAGACATAGTCCCGGGGTTTCTTGGTTCTAAGTTTCTCAAGTTCGGGATCGCATGCCGTGCGTAAGTGCACCAGGGGAACAAATGAAGGCGGAGCTAACAGTCGCTGGTGTGGGAAAGGTTTCCGGAAGAGATCGTTCTTTAGCGATCAGATCGCCTATCATCAACCTTTTTTTAATAATGTTTATTTGTGATTTTCTTTCCGGTGTGCAACAAATTATTATGCTCGTGTTTAATTAATAAACTTGCCTTCTCCCACTCAGGAGTGTTAACCCGTCCAGCTAATTCATATCTGGTTATACACACAACAAAACGTAACACAAAATGCATCTACCACAAGTCACTACGTTAAAAGCTCAAGCACCATGAAATTTCAGAGGAAACGAGACTCATGCAGAGTAACATTAAAAGTTAGAAGAGAAAGTCGGTACCACATTCAAGGTGTACACTGTACTGGCACAAGGAAGGCATTATGCGGGTCGCACAATGACTACGACACACAGTAAATACCCGAAAGTGGTACTACCTTTACCTCCCGCCCTATCAGGTACGTGAAAACCCTGACAGGGGTGTCATATTTCCAGTTGTATTTCTCGAAGAGCTCCTTGTAGTTGTATGGTACGCCATCCGTAACCAGCATTATAGCCTGGAACAATGTATTAAATTAGGGTTTGACCATGAAAGTAGGTACCTACCTCACCTAATTATACGGCATTTTTTTAGGAATCGGATGTTGGTTGTTCAGAAATTAAATGTTTAAGAGCAATGCGAAATGTAAAATCGGAGTTATATTAAACAAAGATACTAAGAAAATTAAGCATTTTAAAAATCCTTTTACCTGGTTACAGTTGGCACCTCCACTGTTATTTCTATATATTTCCAAAAGTTCGAAAGCCCTCGTTAATGCTGCAGAAAAGTTCGCGATCTCCATTGTTTCAAAGCTGTCTAATCCTAACTTCAGTTCACGTAAATTTCCCATTGTTGCCTAAAACAGAACAAACAATACATAAATAGTCCGGTTGTTTATATCCCGTTTAGGTTGTCATGAGCTTTTGGTTATATACGCAGTGAGAGTTGTCGAGTTCCGTCTCGAAAATCAAGCCCGCGTAAACGATTTCTTCATATGCGGAGCGGTAGCCCATATAGCCCTAGATCAGGCCATTAGGGCGACATCATACTTGGTCACCCACTATATTGAGGAAACGACGAAGGAGGAAATAGATACTTAATGATGATCGTTGTTTCTAAAGTTATTTACCTGAACCAAAGAATCCTCAAAGCAAGGAACTATTTCTTCCACTGTATCAGCAAAGGTCATGACGTTCACGAAATCGTTATTGCCCAGGGTATCCAAGATGTTAGTAACCACATGTTTGGCTATATCTCTTCGTTGGCCTGTCATGGATCCGCTGCGATCGACTAGGATGACCACATCTTTAGGACTGGCGGCCGCTTCCATGTACCACGCTCTCGTTCGGCAGTCATAAATATCGACTGGATCAGCTCTCCATTTCATCGCTACAAGACCAAAATGTGTTACCACGTGTAATGTGAAATAAGTTCTTTCACTTGAAATATAAAGTCGAGATTTAGTCGGTTTGTTTTTATCTGGTGTAATCTTACCTGGATAATGTCTCATGAATCCTGTGGAGCTACCGAAATATTGCCAAGAAAGCGTGGGATCACTTTGATAATTGTTGATGAAATGCGTGTCTAGTCCTTCAGACCAATGGATTCCCTTGATAACGTCGTCCGCTAAAATAACAACGAAATATTATTGTTAGTAAATCGTGGATAATTAATTTCCGTTATAGGGCAAGAGTTAATGAACTCCGAAAAAACTACTACTACTAGTAATTTAGATATCAAAATAAATTTCTGTCAAAAATAAATATTTTTGAGACAATATTTTATTGGCGACTGTACTTTTTTTTCATCACATCAGCTCCATGTAATAATAATATTGCATTGTCGTCACATATCTTTGCAAAAGTTCATTTCAAACGGAAACAGGAAATTGGGTCAAATTGAAGTTCCTAGATTTGATTAAGACATTAGGTAAAACTAAATGAAAGCTTGTAATAACATTTAGTTGAGGTTACGTTACTTTAGTCATTTATGAGCTTTTTTGGCTCCTTTTAAAGCTGATATATTAACTTACCCCAAGCATAGACATTCGTTGGAACATGGACGCTACTGAAGTTAGTGTTAACGGGAATATTGTAGTAGTGGGCATTTATTTGTAGATGAGCACTTTTGGTAGGCGGACGTACGATCCAGTTTTCAAGATTAAAATCTGGCTCTGCTGTTGTTGTGATTGAGATGTCATCGTATGGCTCATCCATTTCCTTGCTGTTGTAGAATTGGTAGTCCTCTGGGACTGGTTCGCTCTGTTTGTCGAAGGCCATATTTTCTGCTGCTTCGACTATCCGCTTGACGGCGCTGATTTTGAGTTCCATCATCGCGCGAATGTCATCGGCCATACTTTGTACTAGCTTCTCGCCGTCACGAGATTCTATTTGGGCAGATTTGAAACTCTGAAATGCAAATGTTTAGCTGTGATACTTATAATTAATGTGCCTAAAGTAGCTGTAAATGTTTGTTGTTGTCTGTGTGAGTACGTACCTCCTGGACCCTTTTCTTTCTTGTAATAACTTCGCCAAATGAATTGAGTTCTGAACCGAGTTTGACTGCCCATCCTTGCACGCTAAATAAACGGGAAACGATTAATGGTAAATGTTAATGTTTAAATTGTCTGTGGTAAAAAAATAGCAAAGTATTTATTTATTTACTACATTTTACTTGATGACCTAATATTGCAGCAATTAAATACTAATGTATCATCGAACGAAACAACTTTTGGTCGAACCGCCCACATTCTTCACTCAGCTCCACGAAGCGATTACTAATAGGATAATTGAATTAAAACTAGTGAAATAATATCCTGCACGTCTGTGCTGTAAAGGATGCAGTGATATTTGTACTTGCCTGTTAAAAGATATCCTTTCATTTTGAGCACTGGCTGAGCAGTCCCGGGAGTCCAGGGAGAGGAGCAGTAGCAACACACAGGTACCCACTAGCTTGCACATCAGAAACACTAACACTAATTTGGCCTCTAGAGTTCTAGCAAAGTGCTGTCATGTTATCTTTTGTGTTGGGGTTGTATTTTGAGAATTTATTAACAAGTTCTTCAGCACTGGGTGTTAGTTAGCGAGCGGCAGTGCGCGTGCGTGGGACGGTGCGGCGGGCATGCGCGCCGCGTTCCCTCGCCGATTGAGGACTGAATCTGGTCTAATACAAGGCCGTATCGTAGTGGTTAGCTATCGCACACACGAAAGCCGGCTTCTGTTTACTCGGTTGCACTCTCTATCGATTTTACCTACAATTTCACTGGGTCACCGTGCCGCAAGGACACAATATGTTTTCATCGACGTGCATACGTTCTTAATTAAAAATCAGAAAAAAAATGTGTTACGTAGTAGGCAGGTGGTATATAAAGTATCATTTGAAAGGCCAGAAAACTAAGTGTTGATTATGTTTTTCAATAAACTTTAAATACCTAATAGCTATGCAATGTAAGTAAATTTGTCTGTTCACTGATTTATTGGCATTGGTCTATCTTTATTTAAGTTTAGGCGCTAACCGTTCCTCGTAGCAATAGCAATAACAACAAATGATTTTGGTTTGTCTGAAGTATTTATTTTTTATTGCCACAATTTTACAAAGAATGTAATAATAAACCAAGGAAAATATTTTTTGCTATAGGAATATGAAAAAACAACAAAACATTTAATGTAACAATATTTATTGTGCAAGTAACAAAGCTATGTAGGTACACATTCATGAGATTAAACAAGTTGATTTCTTCCTCAGCAGAGCATACTGGACACGAGTGTAGTTAAAAATATTGCTAGTGTGACGAATCGTGGTTCAGCCACTGCCGTAGTAGCAAACCCGCACACTGATGCGTTTGCTTCCTGAAATAATATTAGGTTAGCTACGATTATTAATATTAATAATAATAAACGTTTATTTTCAGATGTCAAACATCCATAGATTGTTAGTACTAAACTAACTTAAAACTTAAAATTATGTTAGTATCATTAATTTCAATTGTGCAATAAATACGTAAAATAAATAAAACAATAGGCAATAGAATAATCAATGTAAACAATTAAAATAGAATTTAAACCAGAAATTTTAATTTTAAATGATATCAATATTCGATGATTATTAAATTAAATTACTATACAGCCTAATATATTTATATCCTTTGTGGCAATAATCTTAAAATGTCCACAATGCTTTAAAATTTGCCCAAATCTGCGATTTTGTACTGCAACGACTTTAAAATAGTAATTTATGTAACCGATACATAATGACAGGCACTCGTCTGAAAACCACACTCGTGTTTAAGGCTTAATTATGTACAGTTGCATACATTACTTTATCTTTACACATATTATACATGGTATAGTATTCAGGAACCATAAGCATGACTGCCATTGTGCAATGGCCGATTAGGTTTGAAATAGGGATTGCAATCCGGATTACCGGATCCGGTTCGGAGGATTGCAATCCCTAGTTTCAAATCATGACCAACTATTTTCATTATAGTAGCGATATTGAAGTTATAATGATTTATCATACATTATTACAACACTGGCACAGATAACACACTCTTAAGATAAGTTTAGTGAGGCATAAGATGGTGATGTTTGATCTGATGATACGTAACTTTGCATGAATTTAAAGATTCAAACAAATTTGTAACATTTTGAGAGGCCTTTTTTCATAATTATGTCAATCTCCACTTTCCTTTATGTTTTACTAAGTAAGCGCTAAGTAAGCAAGGAAAATAGTTGTTATAACAAAAGTTACCAGTTCATGATAAGTATAGCAGCCCTCGAGCCTTCGCCGTGGTAACTTCCCCAGTTCAAGTTTGTGGCACGGTTCGCGGCTTTCCGTCGAGTTTGATGTTGGTTCCGGTCGCGTCATCGGCGGCGTTGGGCACTCCTCACTCAACACCTCAGTATCGACGTTTTCCACCACCACTAACAGCAAATTGGTATACGTCACATAGGAAGCCCAGTACGGAGGACAACACTCCTCTTTCTCTTCCTCGTAAGTAACTGGGTTATCCTCCATTGTTTTCAAGAAGTGCGTTTGGTTCAGTATATAAAGACTGATTCGGTGATCACATGAAAATGTGCCCTCTTCTTCCTCAGCCTCTATTGTTTCATCGCTGGCGGTCGATGGTGGTTCTACTGTCGTGGGATCTACATAGTCTTCTGCAAAATAATTTACTGTGAGGTAATCATAACGGACTACCTTAGTGATTTGTCTTATATTAAGCGTACTTACTGTCTTCGAAAATTACATTAGCGTAGGCATATTGATTCCAATGATAGAAGTCTCCCAATAATATTAAAAATTCAGCTAGTAACCATTTAACTAGAGTGAATGGCTGTAATGAAAGAAACAGTATTACGTAAGGTATTTAATGGGTTCCTAAATTCACTTGGAGTAGCTATATAAGAAATGGAAGTGTACCGTGTTAAGACTCCATGAGCTGCTAGGTTCCGGTAGCATGGAATTTGGGCATAAGGTTTGATAATTAAACACCTCCACGCGGTCAAATATCTGTTTGTCTATAAACGACTGCAGCACCAAAGGGTGGATCTCACCAAAGAACTGACCCACCTCGTCCTGTTCCCTTGACAACACCACGTAACCTGAACTGTCTATGATGTAGCAGTCGTAGTCAGTGCTGTTGCATGATATGCCCTAAAATTATTGAAGATAACATAAGTATTATCAGTACAATCAGATTCGATTTTATCAGAGGTCTAGCATATCAACCTACAACCCCTCAAGATGATCCAGTGGTCGAGAAATTATGATAGCCCGGGAATTCACGGGGTTCGAATCGAAGTGAGCTCATTTTATTTTTTCTTGGCTTTGATATTTGTACTTTTTTGTTGTTATCTACAATAAATTAAAAAGTTAAGTTGAACTTTAGAAATTTGTTTGTTTTTAAAGGATTGATTTAACTCGCTACAAAAAACATAATAGCAATAAGAAGTTTCGTTGTACTCGTATAAGACATGACTTCAATACTTTATGTCACGTACAAAGAAACGTACGTTTTCATTATTTGAGAGTTCCAGAAATCTATCTCGAAAGTGTAGGTACGAAAATTGGAAGCCCACGACGGATGCTGGAGTGTCACTAAAATTGTCTCTGTAGAAGATGGCGTAGCTGGCTGTCATTGTGACATCACCAGCTTCGTTGGTGACAGGAGGCCGGTTTTTGATAGACGGGTCGAGGATCGGTAATGGAGAGGCGATTACGAGCGACTCTCGACTGATCATGCTTTGTAGAACCGCAGCTTTGTATGGAGTCATTTCTATTGCTGTTGCGTAAATGTCTCCAAGCACTCTGAAAATACCAGTTAACACGTTTTAGACAGAGTTTAATTCAGTCAACTCGCGGAATTCTGCAGACGTGGAAAATACGAGTATGAGTCATTCATTACATATCTACTCACTGCCCCTTGTAAGTTTTGTGCGAAGTGCCTTCGTCGTCTACCCATTCATTTTTGTCATCATCGTACAGGTAATGCCATCTAGTAAGTGCACTGGCAGTCATGATGAATCTAACGCTGACGCCGTATTTTTTCGTCAGATCAGCGTCGTACTCGGTGTAATCTGTCCAGTTTCGAAAGTAAGGGTTCGATAGTTTCGCGTCAAAGACTAGTTGCTTCACCAAATCGTCGTTGCAGTAGTAGTCGTCTTTATCGAGAGGCATCTGTGCGTCTCCACAATGAGCTGGAAACCATAAATCATATTAGTTGTAGTTGATATACTCATGATCACTGATGGCCGTTGGGATGTTAAAGTTCTGGAGTGGCGACCACGTACTGGAAGACGAAACGTTGGCAGGCCTCCCACAAGGCGGACCGACGTTTTAGTGAAAATCGCGGGAAACCGCTGGATGCGAGCAGCACAATGCCGACAGTGGTGGATCCTTGGGGAAGGTCTATGTCCAGCCTTATGATGATACAACCATTTGAATACTGTTTGTCAGTGTATTTCGTTCCGTTGTAAGGTTTGTTTCAGCAGTATTAGGGTTAAAATGTGCCGTTGAGAAATTATTGATTGCCCATACAAATTTCTACCTCCCTTTTCGCCCTCTTAGAATGATTTCTGGGATAAAACTATCCTATATCCTTCCCAGGTCTAAAATTATATGCCAAATTTTATTAAATCGCTTTAGTGGTTTAAGTGTGAAAAGGTAACAGACAGACAGACATAGTTAGTTTCGCATTTATGATATAATATTAGTTTGGATTGTGAAACATTTGCGACTCATGCTTGCGCGAAGAAAAGTGACTTACTTAAGGTATTTCAACGTAATTCAACATACGTACTTTCTACCGAGAATACATTGTCCGTTTCCTCCTGGTACTGCTTCTTAGTTATATCGATATTATTCCTTGATA
Source organism: Eudemis profundana (assembly GCA_947034925.1). NCBI lineage: Eukaryota > Metazoa > Arthropoda > Insecta > Lepidoptera > Tortricidae > Eudemis > Eudemis profundana. The sequence continues at coordinate 19,456,374 of OX344798.1, forward strand.
TATTTACCAAGAAATTCCAAATTTCTATTTCCGGACTTTCTGACTCGTGCCCTTCCAAGTAATGGTATTTGCAATAGACCCTGAAATTATTCAAAAATATATTTTAGTCTTAAATTTAACACGACAGTGGGCCTAGTAATAAATTTCACTTTGGGAACTTATTAGTCGGAGAAGAATCATGCAAGATGGTGTTTAATAGACATAAATATATGTAAATATTAGAATCAGACATGTAAAGGAGCCCTTGAGGGCCTACTTGCAGAAATAAATGATTATATTGATCTTCATTTTTTTTAATAAGAAGTAAGAGTGTTCAGTACCAATCAGGATGTATCCTGTAGTTGTATCTAAAGTAGTTTGTCACATTGAAAGTAGTCTTGTCGTCTTCTTGCGTGGGTTCGAGAGGGTTATCTTTTATTACCAGCTCTGTGTCTCCGTAACCAACGGGAAGCGATATGCCCATTGCAAAGGGGGTTCCCTCCAGCTCGTTGAAGAAATAGTCGTGCTTTACGCGAGATATTCTCCTGAAAAACCAATATAAGGCATATAACATTTTGTGATTCAGTAGTCTGCCGAACCCAGAAACTATTGATATAACTATTGGCTTGTATGTGGGTGCGTCGTGAACGAACGCAGTACAAGCAAAGTGTTACGAATGCATAAGAATGAGCCAGTACGGATCGCGCCGTCTTCGCCTCGACCTTGAATAGGTATCGCGCGCTCCTAGACGGCCGGAGAGTGACTACTTGTCTGTTTTGATACTTTGATCACGGTACCTCATTTCGTCGTAATGGAAGAGCACCTCGACTTTAGTCATGCTGCCGGTAGCCGCCTCGGTAAGGTTCTGGCGTAGCCACTTAATTTTATCACCTAACTCTCTCGTATCCTTTCCGTCGTCCACTTGTTCCACCTCTACAAAATCGACGCTATTATAGTTCACTTGAAGCGCCCCATTGATCTACAAAAGTATGCCTTTTCTGAGTACGTACACATTTATTTCAATTCGTGTGTGTATCACAAAATTTCTGAGTACAATTTTTTATTTTTATATACCTACGGGTACATTTATTTAGCAGCAACATCACTTACGGAGGTTTTTAGTAGCGGGTGTAGTAGAAGATACCCGTTGTTACTAACAATGAACGAGTAACCGTTCACACCGAGCTGAAACAACATAATTTTCCATGTGAAGTTCTGAATTGTATCAGTGCCGTCAAAAATCAGTAGAGTATTGCATTGCGATTGTGAGGAACCTAAACTATGGTATGTATTATTCGGCTGACTGTTATTGCGGCTGACATGGTATTGCGATGTCGGAAAGTCGGCCTAATTATATTTCTCAGATACCTGGTGCGGTTGTGCCAACTTGGCGATATTGTCGATGGGCACGTCAGTGCCTGCAACTCCGAGTAATGTGGCGTTCTCGCTGTCTTTGTCGAATGCTGGGATTGCTACGGATGTCACCAACTTGTCTTCATCGGGCTGTAATCACTCATATTAAATTAAATGATGCGACCAAAGCAATCTGCGGGGCTATAAAAACCCGTAGTCTGTATAGAAAATTATTAGGGGACAATCTTACACAAATCGAACTAGCCCCATAGTAAGCTCAATAAGGCTTGTGTTATGGATACTAGACGACGATATATTTAATAGATACAAATACTTAAATACATAGAAAACATCCATGACTCAGGAACAAATATTCGTGCTCATCACACAAATAAATGCCCTTACCGGGATTCGAACCCAGGACCTCTTGCTTCGTAGGCAGGGTCACTACCAACTAAGCTAAAGCGGTCGTCATATATTATAAAACGTTGATTCGAAAAAAAATAAGATCCCCGTATTAACTCTAGTTAGATTTTCCATAAAATTGGCGAGATATTATTGTTTCTTGAATTTCCATATCGCTGAAAGGATGATGAGGATGTTAACGGATTTGGATTTTTCACTTGACGTTGATTTAAAAAAGAGAGTTGGAGTTGCGGAGTCATAATTTAGATTTAATCGCAGGCTTTTATCAATTTTAAACAATAAACAATGAAATACCCTTACCTTGTTAACATCGGGGCTAACTCCCCATTCATACGTCCTCTGTGAACATAATCATAATTTAGCATTTAGGAACCGAAAATATAATAATAAGTACGTAAGTGTGTATCTTGTAAATTAAATAGCAAAACTAACCGTATAGTCCATATTGGCATGAGTCCAAGTGGGAGGAGGCTCCGAACCGTTCAAGATCATGGGCAACGCGATCACGTTGATGTACTTCAGCACTTGTTGTTGGACTTCCTCCACGGAGTGGATGTGGACGAAGTAACCTGAAGGAATCCAAAATACCAGATTTCCGATACATCGAGCGCCCATTAGATCAGATCACCTATATAGTAATCAGATCATTGGCACCTGGTAAATCGAGAATCTGGAATTTTGCCAGTTTGGTATTTAAGGAAGGGAGGACTACGTGCAAGTCGTAATAGGAAGATTAAGTTCAGGGTATCAACAAACTAATGTTAATTATAATTTGCGATTATAACGTAAATGTGAGTTTGCTAAATATTTACACTTAATATGTTGAAGGAGATATACAGTTCTTTGACTTCATCTTACCTCTATTAGCGCACGCCATTGCCGCTATCTCTGTGACATCGTTCACATCTCTCCCGATGAGATACGTGAATACTCTAACAGGCGTGTACGTCACTCCATCCACTTCTTCTCTGTTATACTCGTTGAATAGATCCGTGAGGTTGTCTACAGCGTAGTCTGTGATCAGCATGACCAGTTGGTTACAACCTCCAGTACTCGCAACATTGCAGTCGGTTTCATTTCTTTGCTGTAACGGAAATCAGAGTAATGATCCCACACCGATATTCAATCATATATCTGGTGTACCGGTGAAAATGTTTACGTTGCCTTTAAAAAATATGTAACGTGCGATTTCGCTTACTTCTTTTAATGTAGTAAAAGCTTTTATGAAAGCTTTAGTAAGATTAGCTACGCCAGCCAACGGTATCTTGTGTTTTACTCCACCATCAGTCGGTGTGAGAATTCCTATTATAGTTGCTATATTTTCTTTTGTCGCTTGAACTAATCCTTTGGAACAATTCATCACTTGATCGGTTTCGTCTTTGACGGTGTACACGTTGACGTAATCATTGTTAGACAAAGTGTCCAACAGAGATTTTAAAGTTGTTCTAGCCACATAGTTCTTGAATCCAGTCATAGAACCGGAGACGTCAAAAAGAACGACGACGTCCTTAGAGCAGGTCGCTGCTTCTATGTACCAGGACTGCACGCGGCAATCGTAGGTGTCAGTTTTCTTCATGTTCCAAGGCATGGCTGGGAAGAAGCGTAAAACGCCGTGGGAGCTCCCGAAGTATTGCCACGTCAAAGACGGGTCGGCTTGGTAATTTCTTAAGAAGACTTCGTTCAGGCCTCTTGTCCAATGAATTGCATCTCTTGGATCTTTTTCTGTATAACAAAATATGTGATAAGGGGTCATCCATATAGTACGTCACACCCATGGGAGGGGGGGGGGGGGGGTACTAACAAGGTGAAATATGTGGTTCTAAAAGTCTGAAAAATCGTGTGACGGATTTTGTGGATGACAAAGGATAGCATTGGACATAAAATGGAAGGAAAAATAAAAATCTACCTAAAAAATAGATATTGGTGGGCACATGAACGCAGCTTCTGTTTATATTAACGTTTATTTCATAAAAGTGGGAGTCGTTTTCAAGAAAGACGGTCTCGTAATGACGCTTTTCCCGAATGACGAATGCTGGTTTGTCCTCTACACTGATCAGGGAAGTCTCATTTGTGTTGTCATTCATAACGAGAAAGTCCGAATACTTGGCGGAGCAGTACTGAAAATCCGGGTCGACTGTTCCATTAAACTCTCGCGCTAACTCAATGGCGGTCGCATGAATACACTGCAATCAATAGTAATAACTTAATTCAGCATTCAGGTATTTAGAGTTTATATCTCTTATTTCTATAGTCTCTAACATAATGGTGAAACAACAATTCATTCATTTATCATTGGAGATAAGATTTGCCGAATGATTTGAGATATAATGTATGAAGCAAGTAAAATTAAATACCTTCACGGCATTAATTTTCTTTGTTAACATCGTTTCGACTGATTTCAGAGAGGATGCTAATATTTGCTCTCCATCTTTCTGTTTCACGCTTGCGTTCATGTTCTTATAATCCTGAAAGAAATAAGTAAATGCTAAGTCGCTCATTTTATCACTGTTTTCTGTTTTTTTCATCGTTTGTTGAATAAATATATTTCTTTTTCCCAATTCAGAAAAACTACTATTACTACTTACTTTTCTTATCTGGTCAGCTTTTGTCAAGGCTTGATTTAGTTTCCATAGCTCCTTCCCGAGTGTTCTGCCCCATTCTCTCACTCTACAATAAAGTATGTATTTGTATAGTCCGTACAAACTCTTAAGACCAAATGCTGTCAAATGAACGCAAGCCAAAAACTACGTTACTTATGCTCTGATTATAAGGTAAGTAGTTTTTGGCTTGCGTTCGTTTGACAGCATTTGGTCTTAAGAGTTTGTACAGACTATGACTATGTATAATATGATTATAAGACAAGGGAATTACTCGAGTATAATCAGGATATAACAGGCACGTCAGAAACGAGTGGTTAAATATATCATGTTTTTATGCGATTAAGTCTCGTTTTTTTTAAATAATGAGTGAAAATCGTGAGTTTTTAATCAACAAATAAATGTGAAAGTTTGTGAAGATGTTTAGATTTGAGTGTTTGAATATTTGGATGTTTGTTATTAAATAACGGGGAAACAAGTGGATGGATTGAGCTGAAATTTGGCACGCAAGGAGACCAAGTCCTGGATTGAAACATCCCGGTAAAGATTTCCTTTGGAACAGTAACGGGAACAACATGGGCGAAGCCTCGGGTAAATGCTTGTGTTTAATATGTCTATTAATCAAATAATATATGTAATGTTTAGTTTTCAGTTGCCATCTACACCCACGGACAATGAATTCGGGTAATTTTCTACCAATTATATAGAAAATGACCCGAATTCATTGTCCGTGAATGTAATTTGTATGTACATCTTTAACTATGTGCGAATTTGTTTTATTTGTGTTTTGTGTTAATTGAGGTTTCGTATAAATTCTTACGTATTGGCTTTTTGTGGCTGCTGTTGGCTCGTTACGGGTAGTTCTGGCAGTAACATCAGCAACGCGCAGATTGCTAGCCCTTCTCCGCGCATCCTACCCAACGTCTGCTCTCACTCTTACTGCAATGTGCTTGTTTGTACATACGATAACATTACTTTTAAGCTTCATTACTGCATGGTCCCACCCTCTGTTGCATCCTTTCCTTGACCTGTGGTGTTGTATGTAGATATGAATCTACAACTACATACAACGCCATAGATCAAGGAAAGGATGAGAATTTACTCGTAAAACTGAAACGTGACATTAACGAGTTGCATACCTATGCATATTTTATAATTTAAACTAGTGTAATGCTTGAATGAGCTGAGTATTTTACTCAGCTACTTATTGTTCTTAGAATAGAATATTTAATCATTTTCAAATTTTTCTAGAGTCACAAAAATGCGACTTAAGTAGACTTTTCACTTTTATGACGATCTTAATAACACTACAATACAATTACGTATAACATGTAAAACTTGATAACTATAAATCGGTATACTTGAATTCGTAAATTATTTTAATATATTAACATCATATAAACCTCAATTTCAATAGTTCAAGCATGAGTAAATAAATAATTGTATATATCGGATCACAACTGTTACAGCTATCGTCTCAAAGGCATGGCAGTCAACCGATTTTACATGTAACCAAAAATGCGCACAGAACGAGTTTTGTTCTATGCCTTCACTCTTGTACCGAGCCCTGTACTCCCACCACAACACTCACACACGAATATGATACTTTGAACCGCATAAACCATAAGTGGGCGTGGATCCCCACTTGCCGGATAGCGCTTAGTTGGTAGAAACTTTGTCAAGAGCAGTTGACTTCCTAATTCAAGACAACATTTAAAAGAAAGTGGGACCTGAAGGTACTTTTGTTAGTATTAAACGAGGGTGTTATGACATCGGTGCTTCACAGTCAATGACAGTTCTGTTAGATACCAATAAATAGGCTGCAGACGGACAATGTTAGAAAAGCCGGCGCGGTTAGATGCGCGGCTAGATGTGCGGGCGCGAGTGTCGTGGCCGGTGCACGTGCTGCGTCTATTCGCGGCAGGTCGCGCGGTGCACTGTGCGGAAATAACCCTAGTCGTCCTAAGTGCATGCACTGCATAAATCTCCTATGAAGAGCATGACACAAATGTGACAATAGTTACGCAAATTCTGTAACAAGTCTTCGGAAGTCCTCCTGAGGACTTCCGAAGAATTGTTATAGAATTTGCTTTACAGTATAAAGAAAGACGCACTAAATAAGTATGCTATTTTATAGTACCCGAAATTTAATAAAATTACTTATATAAGATCCTGTTAAAATAAGCAAACTAAGGAAATAAAATAAATCCCATCAAAAAGAATCCAGTTCTGTGGACACCCCCCGGTACTGACTTGGTTTAACATTACATCTCAAAACTTTTTTGTTGTAAAAGAACTGCGTTGCGAGACTTGCATCTTTTTACATGTAATGTTTTTGATGGGATCTCATTTCTTTTTGTAAGTGGTTTTCCTTTATTTATTACATTCCAATCCATTCTTTTTCCAATTTGGACTGCAAAACTAACTTTGTAATCGCATGTATTTGTATAGGATTACAAACTTATGTGTGCAGCTGTGACTGAATTTGCAATATTTGGAGGTTTTTTAGGACTCGATAGGCTAAAAACTAAATATGTTTAAAATTTGGAGCCTGTGAGTCTGCTTGAAGTACCTTAGAATTATGATGATCATCAGTCAGTGAGTCAGTCAGTCAGTGACAAAACTAAGGAACTTTGACATGCAATAGTTCTTAAACTGCACGTTCAAATTGAATGATATTGAGAATATATATAAGTCTTATTGTGCCCTATATATCCCTGAAATTTCAGGGTTCTAGCTTTAGCCAGTACAAAATTACGGGAGGCTGAAAATGCCCTGAATGGCTTCGAGAAAAGGATGGTAGGCCGTGCCTTTGTTTTGCTCGACTTGGCGGGGGCCCCCAGATAAATAAAATAATTTATTTCTGTAAGAGCCCTCAAGGGCTCTTTTACATGTCTTACATAATGTTGAAGTTAAAGTTTAAGTTCGATACCTACCTAAAGTGTAACTTGTTTTATGAGGCTTTAAAGTTGGGTGGGAAAGTCCATTTTAAAAGTATGAAAATATCAGAAACTTAATATCTAACACGTAAATTATATGGTAACTTTGTTATGAAATCGTTAGGATAAACGTATTGAGTTTTCCATACAAAGTATAATCGTGTGACGTTACAACGCTAGTATGTTTGAGTATGAAGTGTTTTTTGGGAATGTCTAAAAATTTAATTGTTACATTGTTGTATCTTGATAAGTTTTTATGATATTGACGTAGTTTTTTCACTAATAATTATATTATTGAGAGGTCACAAACCCCAGTAAAAAAATGTAAAATCGCCTTTTAGATGCACTCTAAGCATGCGTCTCCATTTACGCAGAGCTAAGTTGGTCCACCCAGCTCCATTTTACTCCGCCCAAGCTCCACGTAAGTAGAAACGCACTCTAAAAAGACGCTGGCATAGTACTCGTACAATGGCCCCAATACTGGGAACGTTCGAGATGAATCTCTGTCGTGAGATCGTGCAATGGGGTGAGTTCTTTCGACCTATCTTTTTGAACGAGTCCAAGTATTAAGTCCAACCTTAAAAATAGTTTCATTGTAATTTGGCCGAATTGTTGTACGGTACAGACCTATAGCTGGCATATTCTAGGTTTATGTAGTAATTTTCATTATAATTATTATGTAGTTGAATGCGGTCAATCGTGTTTAATGTGTATAGTACATGTAACGACTGCCAACAATTAGATCATTTTAGCACCAGCGCTGCACGGTAAATATACTTGACGAATTTAGTTACTGCTATATTCTATAGTTAATCTTTAACACGTTCTAAATCTAGTGTTTTGTTTTTGGCTGGGTTGGCGTCTCGTTCTTACACATATTATAACGACAGTAACAATGTTTTATAGATTTGGATTAGAAATTTGCGCTGAGTATTTTTTGTAACGGGCTAGACGACTGAAGAAAACTGTTTAGTCCGTCGGTTAGATTATTAAAAAATATTGTACACGTATCTTTTCTTTTGTTTGACAAACAAAAAATGACGATAATAGAGTGCTTAGGAGTTTAGAGTGACGTCACTCCTAGGTACAATTTTCACCTAGGAGTGACGTCACAAGCCCCCACTCCAGAAGTTTGATGATCTATAACTTTGTCGATTTTTAATATTTTGATAAACCAAAAAATACTTGTCCCATATTTTTTTATAATCTAACTGACGGACTAAATAGAATTATATAGTTTTAACCCAGTCGTCATCCCTACTGTAAGTGGTAATCGAGCAAATAAGTCATCTCCGACAAAATTTAACTCCTCGCTAAAAATGTCTTAATTGGGTACAAAGACAAATAGAAATGCCCATCTAATGGAACTCGCATTTATATAAAACACTAGAAAAGCTATTATATGTTACCAAACATTAAGGGACCTGGCTACTCGCTTTCTCACTCCTCAGAGGAGAACATTGACTCACTCGGCAAGTCCGCGGAAAAATTAGCACGGTGCGCGGTTATGATTATGCCAAGTATCAAGAAAGAGTATATTTTCAGGTAAGGCTATTTGGATGCGTAATGATGTGACACAGTTAATGCAACAACATTTATTTGCGCTAATAACAAAGGTACAAATGCGTGGTACCAAACAGATCGACTAGTCTCAGCAGGGCATCCAAGATGCGAGTATAGTAAGCAACGTTGCGAGCGCGACGAAACTTGGCGCGGCCACTGCAGTGGTACCCCACGCGCACGTTGATACGTTCGCTTCCTGAAATGACAAGGAACATCATTATAGAAGCCCTACAATAATATCCGAAGTACTACCTTGATATCGCCTATAGGGTGACACTACAAACTCGTCGTAATACGAATTTGAAAGAATTGAAAGATACCTACTGTTTAAATAGGTAAGTAACCAGTAAATATACGCACGCATAGCATGTGCCGAAGGAAAGTTTTCAATTTTGCGAAACTTTCCACATGAATAATTTTGGTAATAGGCTACTTGATGACAGTTCAAATCAGCTTCTTTTTATGAAGTGTCAAAACGCTCCGAATGTATGCAGTTTAGTATGAAATACTATCATGTGACGTCATGCTCAACATGGTGCCTTATTTTTAGTTTTCATCATTGTAAAATCGTTGATCGCACGAAAATAAGTCTGAATGATTTTATCCGGGCTATTTTCGAAGCGTAATTTGCTGGTTAGAGTTAATGAATTTATTTTGATTGTTGTCAAATACCCTATTTCTCAATATTTCATAAATAATATTTTTTTGTATTTGTGTCTAAAAATTTACGAGCTATTGTTCAGCTTTTTGGAAACTTTCCGCAACTTGCACATCTATATTCGCGGTATGCACAATAAGTAGTCATCCGCAAGCGGACGAATGGAATTGTTTGTATCTATTGCTCCTGGGGGCTGTGCCATAACCGCATTTATTTCTGTGATATGTATTTACCTTTTCGTGATAAGTAAAGCAGCCCTCAAGCCGTCTTCGTGGCAGGTTGCCCAGTTCTAATTTGTGGCACGGTTCGCGGTTCTCTGTCGAGTTGTCTGTCGCCTTCGGTCTCGTTGTTGGTGGCTCCGGGCACTCCTTACTGAACTCCTCAGTGTCAACGTTTTCCACTACCACCAACAACAAGTTAGTGTACGAAACATAGGAAGCCCAATAAGGAGGATGACAATCTCCTTTTTTATCCTCATAGGTAACCGGGTTGTCCTCAATTGTCTTCAAGAAGTGCGTCTGGTTCAGTATGTAAAGACTGATTCGGTGATCACATGAAAATGTGCCTTCGTCTTCCTCAGCCGTTAAAGTTTCATTCTTGGCGGCCTCTGGTGCCGCAGTTGTTGTGGTTTCTGTTACTGCAAGCAATTTTTAATGCTAAGTGCCTAATCTAATATTCTATTTTGTTTGGACGGGTATAGTTAACTGCAGATACTTACATTCCTCAGGAAGCAGTCCGTAGGCGTATTGATTTGAATGGTAAAGGTCTCCCAATAGTATCAAAAATTCAGCCAGTAACCACTTAAGTAAAGTGAACGGCTGAAACAAACAATATTAATAATTGACGATTGATGTCTAATGTAGAATAAAATAAGGTAAGGATTAATGATGATAGTTGTTCCTACCGTAGTGAGACCCCAAGAGCTACTGGGTTCAGGCCGCATAGAGTTTGGGCACAGTGCCTGATAGTTGAATACTTCCACGTGCTCGAAGATCTTTTTGTCTATGAATGACTGCAGCACCAATGGGTGGATTTCGCCGAAGAACTGGCCCACCTCTCCCATCTCCCGCGACACCACCACATACCCCGAACTGTCTATGACATAGCAGTCGTAGTCACTGCTGTTGCACGACAAACCCTGCAAATTACAATAATAATTAACACTTTAGGGTGCGACTATACCTCTAAAAACTAATCTTAAGGTACGCGTTTAAACGAGTGTCTCGTTGCTTTGACTCTTAGTACGGATCAGTTTTAGTGAAATTCTACTACTCGCTCTGTTTTATAGCTTCATAGCTTAGTGTTTTTTAACTTCTGTCCGACTGCTGGGAAAAGGCATCTCCCTGAGATTTTCACAACTCCGTACTTGATTGATTGATTAGCCGGAAAAAGGCCAGATCTTGAGAAATGCATCCAAGTCATCTCGTCATCTTCATCTAGGCCTGCTCCATCTGTGTCGCCCGTCTTACGGCATTTGGAGCTACAGTTGTTATATAGGCTTAACTTTCCGTGATACCACAGAGAGAGAGAGATCGGAAATCCTAACCAGCTAGTAGCGTTATTGCGATTTTAACACCTGCTGTTATAAAGACCTTACGGTACAGTGAATATTCTCATTATATCATCTAACATATGAAAAAGTAACTCACCTTTTTGCCGTCAGACTTGGTAATTTCTAAAAATCGCTCCAAGAAGTTTTTATACGAAAATTGGAAGCCAACGACGGAGGCTGGAGTATCAATATCATTGTCTTTGTAGAAGATTGCGTAGCTGACGGTGATTGTTATGTCATTATCCTCATTGATGACAGGGCGTGGGTTCTTTATTGACTCGTCCAGGACTGGCAGAGGAGTTGCCACAACGAGGGACTCCCGGTTGTAGAGTTTGGTCTGGTTTCTTTGAAGTACCGCCGCTTTGTATGGTGTAATTTCTATCGCTGTTCGGTAAAAGTCTCCTAGCACGCTGAAATAGAAAAGTGTGTTCTTAGCTTAATTAACATAATCAAAACCATTTTAAATTTGACTGGAAACATATTTTTTAAAGAGAGAGTTTGTAATCTGTAACAGGTAGGATATAACTAAAATGTTGTGCTGTCTGGAAGGAAGCGCTTAAACCTTTTTAGCAGCGTATTATGAAGAATTTGTGAAATAGGTAAAGATTTTTTCCAGTAGATGTCGCTAGTACTTTCAGTTTGTATAAAGTGCATCTACTTACTCTCCCTTGTACTTCTTGTCTCTGGTTCCATTTTCATCTACTTGTTCATTCTTGTCATCGTCGTACAAGTAATGCCACCTTGTCAGCCCACTGGAGGTCATGATGAATCGCACACTGACATTGTATTTCTTTGCCAGTTCAGCTTCATGTTTGGTATAGTCTGTCCAGTTGTAGAAGTAAGGTGCTGAAAGCTTAGCGTCGAATACAAGTTGCTTCACTAAGTCCTCGTTGCAGTAATAATCATCTTTGTCGAGAAGTTCGGTTTTGTCTCCACAATGGGCTGAAAGGTTTGACATAAAAACATAGTTAGTTTGGAATTGAATGTGGGTCTAATTCTAATTTTCACTATATATATTTAAGCATACATAGTTTCAAAAGTAGCTGGACAAATCAGTACCAGGCCTCAGTATAAGTGGCCGGCAACTTTCGAGGCCTACTGTAGGTACCGATAGTAAATAGTCACGCTATTTACTTCTTACACAGAACTTGTATGGCGTAGTATTTAAAAACAGATATAGTTTGGCTCTAGGGATTGCCGGTATAATCCGTTTTAAAAGTTTTGTTTAATTCACGGAAGCCGAAGTGATCACACTAAAATTATGGAAATTAACAAAGTTTCTATAAGTAATCATAACAGTCAAGTTAATAACGCATTTCTCCTAATTTAAGGTATTATGAGTGTATAAATGCCTTATTAGTAAAATCGCGGACCTAAGCATAATTTTACTTACTTTCTACTGTAAAATTTTCGGCTTCCTCTTTGTACTGTGTTTTTGAAATGTTAAGGTCGTTCTTAGAAATCCTGACTAAGAACTTCCATATTTCTATTTCGGGGTTTTCGGACTCATGCCCCTCTAGATAATGATACTTGCAGTAAACCCTGAAACAATATTATTAACAATACGCTGGATGATAATAGAATCCCATCAAAAACATTACATGTAAAAAGATGCAAGTCTCGCAACGCAAGTTCTTCTACAACAAAAAAGTTTTGATATGTGAATAATTATGTTAAACCACGTCAGTACCCGTGGAGGATTATTTATTTGAGAATTATAAAATGTGTTCCTCCCCGGTTAAATAATAGGCAAGTCGGTGGAAATCGAGTTCTATGGACCTCCCCCCATGTTACTGGAAACAGATGACGGAAGGGAATTCCAATCAGTAGCGGGGCGGATATATAGAACACAGCTACTTGTCCAGATCAGCTAGGGAACACGCAAACACAAACCGATATAGGTAAAAAACTTAAGTAATGCCCTTCCTGTATGTAATAGCAACCTGTCTGTATAGACAGTTTGACGTTCCATCTTAGAAAAAGGACATAAGTCCCATATATTCTGTATAACAACAAGGGCTTAGTTAAGTTTTGTACTTTATTTATATGCGAACCAACTGTTGTGTGCGAGATGTGAGATTGTTTTTTTGTCACATCGTTAATCGAGTATTTAGAGATGAGGCTAATCTGAATCGATTGTTAAAATAAGCGATTACGATGGATGATGGCTACAAAAGGAAATCGATTGTATAATCAGAAATTCAAATATTTTTGCTTTTCATTTTGTTCTCCTAGTGATGTGATCTTACGCTTACCAATCGGGATGTATCCTGTAGCTGTATCTAAAATAGTCAGTGACGTTGATTCCTGTAAGGTCTTTTCCTTGAGTAGCCTCAAGGGGGTTGTTTTTGAGGATCAGCTCCGTGTCTCCGTAGCCTTCGGGAAGAGAGATGCCCATTGAAAAAGGTGTGCCTTCCAGCTCGTTGAAGAAATAGTCGTGTTTGACTCGGGCTATCCTCCTGAAACAGCGAATATGTGGAGTTCAAATGCTAGCGTCGGTGTCATGTATATTATTTTTCGGTAGTGTAGATATAAGTAAACATTATTAATTAGATTATTTTCGTTATGCGTAAAACATGAAATTAGATTAATGCACTCATTTTATTTTTTATTTTCTTAATCATATTGAACAACACTTTTATGCCGTCTTATTATGCCGAAACTCATTATGCAAGTTGAAATTTTGAACGGTTTCACAGGACCACAGATATATTAAAGAGCAGCAAGCTCAGTTCCATACCTCATATCGTCGTAATGGAAGAGCACTTCGACCTTCGTCATGCTTCCACTCTTAGCCTCGGTGAGGTTCTGTCGGAGCCATTTGATCTTGTCTCCCAACTCGCGCGCACCCTTCCCGTCGTCGACTTGTTCCACCTCCACAAAGTCCACGCTGTTGTAGTTCACTTGGAGCTTCCCATTGATCTATCGGTAGATAAAATAGTACATTACATAACTGAGGGTGGTAATACAAAGATAAGCCGAGATCGCAGAAGTTTGTGGCCCGAGCTGCAAGCGAGGGATGTAAATATGCGATCGAGGGCTTTCTTTATTACCTCCCGTGTTGTGTACATCATTTTATGTCTACACTTGGCCAGAAAGCGGCTTTTTCCGTACGCGCAGCGTGCGGAAAAAGTCACTTTATGGCCAGGTGTGGCGTAAATATACTTTTTAGGGCTCCGTACCTCAAAAGGAAAAAAGGGAACCCTTATAGGATCGCTTTGTTGTCCGTCTGTAAAGACCCTTTATCCCAGGAACGCATGGAGGTTTCGAGTTGAAAATAAAACCATATACTCAGGTGTACGGTCTTTTTCTTCTTCTTCTAAGTTAACGTGAAAAAAAGATACGGCCGTTTATGTCGCAAAAAATGTAAATTTCGACGTACGTAAAGCGTACGTAAAGGGTACTTTATTTATTTATTTAGATTTTATTGCAGAATACAGGAAAGTACAAACGGCGAACTTAATGCCATATTCATTCTCTAAATACTTTCCGTTGACTTAGAACTATGAAATTTGGCAAACTGTAATACCGGCTTATACTACAACTAGGGAAAAATCTGAAAACTATACATTTTTAATTAATCATAAAAACAATTACTTTACTAAGGAAATCAAAATGTGTAGGGTACTTAACATATGTACCTACAAATTTGTACGGAACCCTCGGTGGGCGAATCCGACTCGCACTTATCCGGTTTTTTAGATCTTGATCTTACTATAATAGACTCTTGAAATCAGGGCACGGAACCGGTATTTTGCAAAAACCCCGAAATAGCTCAATATTTTTGAATCATTTTATGCTTTTTATTAGGGCTCAAGTGGGGCTCAATCATGTAGTAATGAATTCGTATTATTAGATACGCAATGAGCGTTTTTTGACTTAATTATACAAAGTTGCATACAATACTTTTTCTACGACGAGGTTTTAAATTATAAAATACAAAATTAATCATAACCTGGAAACAAGGCAAATATGACGTTTGACTGACAGTATGTGTTTATGGTAAACTTTTTTTTTATTTAAAATATACTTAAATTAAAAATACTTTTTTTATGTTGGCATCAATGAATTTAGTTCGGAAAGTTTTGTTTTTCTTAAAAACCGTAGGAATTTAATTGTTTGTTAAGTTGGTAGTTGTGCATTTTTACCGTAAAGTTAAAATTGGGCGCTTAATCCTTGACCTAAGTTTAACCTAGATTTAGAAGTCTGTGGCTGCTAGCAATAACGTAAAGTAACTAAAACGACACTAGTGCTGTTATGGGGAATAGAGTATAGACTTCTCTGAACTCATATTATGTATGTTCTTATATTAGTGTTCGTGACCAAGTAAAAGACAGATAACAGTACAGGAGTAGAAAAATTAAATAATAAAACAAAGAACGATAAGAACGGAAAAATACCGGTATTTTTGTACGGAGAAAATACCGGTATCCGAGCCCTACTTGAAATTACTTTGACAGTTTGAGTGCCATCGATCCGATAGTCGGGTTCAACGTCGTCGTACGCAAACGTTTTGCGCTACATATAAAATAAATAAAAATACAAATCGAACTAGTCCCATAGTAAGCTCAATAAGGTTTGGTGATGGATACTAGACGACGATATATTTTATGCCACACCTGGTCATAAAGTGACTTTTTCCGCACGCTGCTGCCGCTGCAGATACAAATACTTAAATACATAGAAAACATCCAAGTCTCAGAAAGAAATATCAGCACACAAATAATATTTGCTCTTACCGGGATTCGAACCCAGTACCGTCAGCGTCGTGCATATGGGAATTAACATGCTACGGACAACGGCGTAGCACACGTACAATGTTTGGCAGTGAATGTTTTAAATAAATTGCTATCTCTTAACATATCACGACATCAGTCTTAGTGCTGTCTTTAAGGGTTTGTATATTCGTAAAATTTTAAACACAAAGATGCCGTGGATTTGTCGTATTTGTGTGTACGTAGTTTTATTTTATTTATGGTGAATTAAGTTTGAGTCTGTGGGAAATACTTACGGAGGTCTTTAGTAGTGGATGTAGTAATAAATATCCATTGTTACTGACAATAAACGAGTAACCGTTGACACCAAGCTGAAAAAATAGTAAAATACATAAAAAGAAGGGTAAAAGCAGCTTATTAATGTTTAAAGGTAACTGAAGCGTACACGGAAAGAACATCTAGTCATATATTTTTTTAAATGAGCTTTAATCTCAAAATGTAGAGCTCGCAATGAACTATAACTTACCACTTAATAACAGGCGGATATCTTAATATAGTGTATATATTTAAAGAAATGGTTACCATAGTAATTGTTCATGATGACTAACTTTCGCTAATATATATATAAATCGTAAAAGCAAAAAGTTTCCTAGGTGACTAAACATGTTCTTTCCGTGTACCATTCATTACTATTTAAACGAAAACACATCGTAGGCTAAAATATTAGTAAAGTTACATTTTGTGATTTTCTTATTCAGAATTAACGAATAACCTTGATCGATCAAAGCACAAGTGAAATTAACAGGGTACTTATCTTACCTGATGTGGTTTAGCAAGTTTCGCGATGTTGTCTATAGGAACGTCAGTACCAGCTACGCCTAACAACGTGGCATTCTCTTCGTCTTGTATAAACGCCGGGATCGCCACAGATGTCACCAGTTTATCCTCGTCCGGCTGCATTCAAACAAGGGTGTTATTTACGGTCGATCATTTTATTTAACTAAAAAGTCGTCGACATAGCTCAACGGATTAGCAAGCTGAAGTGGCAGTGGGTTGGCCATATCTGCCGCAGAACCGACAATCGCTGGAGCAAGCGTGTTATCGAGTGGAGACCACGGATCGGCAAACGTAGTGTGGGGCGCCCTCAGACAAGGTGGAGTGACGATATTCGCAAGGTGACTGGCAGAGGCTGGATGCCAGTGGCCGCGGATCGTGCTCGATGGTGTGACATGGGAGAGGCCTATGTCCAGCAGTCGACTAATACGGGCTGATGATGATGATTTTATTTTGGTCCCTCAACTATTAACAAACTTCGGGATCAGGGGTTAAGATATGTTGGCCGAATCATGCAGTTGACAAACTAGACGATTGAAATCTCGCCGGACTATTTCAATCAGAACGGCATTTCGGGGAAATTGAATAGAAGTGGAAACTCGGCAGGTTATCGAGAGAGACTCTTTTGGACCGCAGCATAATAAACTATGTTCACTATTTAATTTCTATGAAAATAATCTTACCTTGTCGACATCCGGGCTAACACCCCATTCCGTTGTTCTCTGTAAAGGTAAATTTGAATCATATAAGGGTGGTTTCCAAAAAAAGATGTCCGTAGTGAGGGCATTATGAAACAAAGTGTTAATCTTTTCCTTTGTGTAACGAAAGTTAACCATATAAATTGTATGGTAACTTTCGTTACACAAAGGAACTAGATTAAAATTTTGTTTAATGAAGGCGGGCTACGGACGGACACATCGTTTTCAGAAAACGACCCATAATTGTGAATACGCAAGTTACCACATTCATCACTCTATTTGGCTAAATAACTTTGCTAAATGTCAAGATTCAAGGTTAAATGTCAATTTCAGTACCACTTTACGCTTAACATTTAATAGGCTACTTGACAGTGTGAAAAATAATGGAAGAATTATAGATATATGTATTAATTATAAGTATTAAAACCAATTTACGTCAATATTACTAAAAATAAATGGATAATGTATTTATAAAACTCGGATGAAAATTGATTATTTTTTATCTGTCGCCATTTTATCAAAAACGGTTTGGATTTTGTCCGCTGACGTCACACCATAGTAAACAGCATCGACAGCATCTGTCAATCCTATTTTTAAAGGTAGAACGTTATGCGATCCTTGTTGACATTTGTCGGCTTACCATCATGTGTCGTCATAGACGCCATATTGTCCGAGAAACCGTTTTTGCGGTTAATTTTAAAAGTGCATTTTTATTTGCTTTTTTCGGAAAAAATACACAAAAGAATTAAAAATTACAACTTCCTGAGTGCTCAATAGACATCATTAAACAGTCGGATTGACTTTGCAGAAACCTGTCAAGTAGCCTATTGCGTTGCATTTCAATTCCTAAAATGCGTCCATTGTATTTATTTGATAGGTGATTGTAAAAAAACAGAAGGTGTAATTAAAACGAATAATGTTAATGAGGACAAGGTGGTGGTTTTCATCCATTGTCTAATATCTAATACAAAGGGTATCACAATTTGACAAACTTGGGGCATCAAACAAAAAATCAGGAGAAAATATGTAATTTTGTAGCGGAAGGCTATGTCAGTGCGAGGAATTATAATGTAACGGAAACAATGATTTACTGCCAAGTCATTTGTTAAAAGAACATTACTGATACATTACTGAACATTTATGATATATTTGAATATAGCACAACTAGTAATGTCGCTTGAAAACACTCCGAACTCTAGATGCAGGAATCAGGATTGGTTTTCCAAAAAATCAATTATATTCCTATTATGAATGTTTCTATGCAAGGTCACAAGTAATACAGTAATACTTACACTTTTGACATATACCTTTTGACAGATACTAGGTCCAAAAAGCGATTCGTTATAAATTAGCTTTGTATGTGACATCGATCTCCTGAATAAAGAACAAGAGTTTGTAATCGTGTGAAATACAGTGGCGCTATGCATCTGACCAACTTTAGTCGGTCGTCTTACGGCAATGGTACATACAACCCGAATAACCACACTTCTATCAAAGTATTAAGACGAACAAGCTGTCGAACTTCGGTCGTTTAGGAGCGCGCGACACGTATTCAGACAGACGCGCGATAGCACGTCTGTGTGAGTGCAATCCATACTGGAGCATTCTTACGCATGCTTAAAACTTTGCTTGTAGTACGTTCGTACACGGCGCGCACACATTCAAGCGTGTGTTGTACCTTACTGCTATTATACAGTTCTTCTATGCCGAAGAAAGTCGGTCTTATGCTTTACGCTGTAGATACTTAGTAAACCACCGCGATCTGGTAACAAAGCATTTTTTGTAACGTATTTTTTTCGAAATTCGAATAAAACTTTCAAATGTGCTCTACGCTCTATACCAATACTACATCTTTAGGATTCAAACAGGTGATGACAGATTAAATCGCAGATAAAAGTGTGTGCGTAAGCTTTCTTCTTATAGGAATCAATTACGCAAAATAATGGAGAAAAATTACGAAAAATGCAATGATACCAAACCCATTAGCGTAAAAGCTTCTTAATAAATATTTAGTTTTGAGAACTGACCGTCTCGTCCATACTGGCGTGCGTCCAGGTGGGAGGTGGATTTGACCCGTTCAGGATCATGGGCATCGCGATCACGTTGATGTACTTCAGCACTTGCTGTTGAACCTCCTCCACTGAGTGGATGTGGACGAAGGTACCTGACAGGAGTATACGATAAAGCATTTACGGCCGATTTAGCTTTTAATTAGATGAAACCAAAAAAGTATAGTACTTTTTTAGATTTCATCTAATTAAAGGCTCATTCAGGAACATAACACATCACATGACTAGCCTATATTATGTCCCACTGCTGGGCATTGGCCTAATCTTCTAAGACGAAAGTGAATAGGCTGTATTGGAAAAATAGAGAGCGTATAAAATTTAGGACCTGCTGTAGATGTGGAGCACAGTGTTTCAAAACTTTATAGTTCCGAGATTGAAATTATTTGAAATACAAATAAAATTTGTTTTATCAAGGGTTTTTTAAATAATAGAGGGTCTAGCTAGCTAGACCCTCTATTATTTAAAAAATAAATGACAGTTATCAAAAGCTTACCTCTGTTAGAACAAGCCATTGACCGTATTTCATTGACATTGGTCACCTCTTTTCCTATGAGATACGTGAATACCCTTACAGGTGTATACGTGACGCCGTTCACCACCTCTCTGTTATACTGTTCGAACACCTCTGAGAGGTTGCTGGGCACGTAGTCTGTGATCATCATTACTAGTTGGTTACAACCTCCGGTGCTTGCGACGTTACAGTTGGTGTCATTCCTTCTCTGAAATGGAAAGAGACGTATTTAGATATTGAAGACTGGAAACTGGTTTCCACTTGAATCGCCGACAAGTTTTTATTGGGTTGTTATAAAATAAACCTAATCTAATCCAATGAATTTTACAGGATAACTTAAAAAAATCATGAATGTAAATGGTTTTAGAAAAGGCAATTGAACTTTCAGTATAACGTTGTCGACAAAACAGTAGGCTACCTATTTGTATAGTGCCGTGTCACTGTACTAATGTACTGAGATTACCCCTTACCTGTTTTAAAATCGTAAATGCCTTTATATAGGCCTCAGTAAGATTAGCATTGCCGGTTAATTCTATTTTGTGTTTTTTACCGCCATCCGTAGGGGTGAGGGTTTCTTTTATACTTCCTATGTTTTCCTTTGTCGCTTGAACTAATCTTTCATCCGCTGAGCAGTTCATTACTTGTCTAGTTTCGTTCTTAAAAGCGTAGACATTGACATAGTCGTTGTTAGATAAGGTGTCTAACACTGTTATTAAAGTATTTCTAGCCACATAGTTTTTGAATCCCGTCATAGAACCGGACACGTCGAAAAGGATAACGACGTCTTTGGAACAGGTCGCGGCCTCGATGTACCAGGACTGCACCCGGCAGTCGTACGTGTCCGTTTTCAGCATGTTCCAAGGCATGGCAGGAAAGAAGCGTAAAACGCCGTGCGCGCTTCCGAAGTATTGCCACGTCAAAGACGGGTCGGAATTGTAGTTCTTGGTGAAGATATCATTGAGGCCTTTTGTCCAGATGATGGCACGTTTTGGTTCCTCCTCTGTAGAATCGGAGAATAAAGTCATCACAACATACAACATAATTGTAAAACACTACAAAATATTTACCTTTGCGTTTTTTTATTTAATTACCTACCTAGGAAATAAATATTAGTAGGCACATGTACGCAGCTTTTGCTCGTGTTGACGCTAATATAATAAAAGTGGGAATCGTTCTCTAAATATATAGTCTCGTAATAATCCTTCATTTTTTTGACGAATTCCGGTTTTTCGTTGTCATCATCAATCGGAGTAGGGCCACTACCATCCTCATGCATTACTAGAAATTCAGAATACTTGGCTGAGCAGTAGTGAAATATTTCATCAGCCGTCCCGTTCTCTTTCTCCTTGAATTCCCGTGCCAAGTTAATGGCTGTAGCGTGGATACACTGGAATAAAATAATAAATAACATTATCCCTGTTTATGATTATACTTACATGTAAAAAAAAGATTGTAATGTAATTCAATTAAAAATTAAGGGACCTTAGTTGCACCGCCCTCGCGTTATATGCTTTATCTTAACCTTTTCGACGCTGAGTCGAACATTAAAGTAAATCAGACGCCATGCCATGTCATATATACATGTTGACCCTGTCAAAGCCGAAATTTAAATTTATGTTGGTGCATGTGAGTCTATATCGCTCTGCATTCTGTGACGGGTATATCTGTCGTTGGCGTCGTAAAGGTTAAGATTAAATGGTAGAAAATGCCTTTTGTATCATAAGTTTTTTTATACAATACAGTTGAATTAAATAAATACAGGGCGATTTTTAGGGTTCCGTACCAAAATGGTAAAAAAGGAACCCTTATGGTGCGACTCTGTCTGTCTGTCTGTCTGTCTGTCTGTCTGTCTGTCTGTCTGTCTGTCTGTCCGTCTGTCACAGCCAGATATCTCAGGAACTACTGCTGCTATCGGTTTGAAATTTGGAATAGTGTTAAAAGTCGCTAACCCGAGCTTATTGGACATAAAAAAAATCTTGTACCTTTTTTACTTTTTTTTTAAAGGGCTCCGTAATGGGATTTTCAAAATTGAAAGTAGGGCTTATATATCGAGTGGGGTATCAAATGAAAGAGCTTAATTTGTAGATTAAAATGCCATTTTTTTTTTTTTTTTTAAATAAATAGTTTTTGATTTATGGCGAAAAAAGTTTAAGAAAATACCATTCCCCCCCTATTATCTCCGAAGTTACTGATCAGAAAAATGTGTCATAATTACCAATTATTAATGTCGTCCTAAATATTACAGGAAAAATATAACGGTTTTCCTCACTTGCACCGTTTTTGAGAAATTTGCAAAAATCATAACACATACTTATTTGCTCCTACTAAACTAATCGCCATACAGTTTTTCTTGAACTATTCATGTATCTACTTATTAGGATTATTATTATTATTAGGAAGACCGTTATATTTTCTCTTCCTAACTTGAATACTTTTTAAAAATTTACAAAAATCTTAACATATTAGTTCTACCCTCCCTACGAGAGCCATCTAGCGGAGAGTAGCAAAACTAAGCGATGATTTATTTCAGATTATATAAAAAATGTCTATTAAATACAATGATCACTCATCAGGCATCGGGAAAAAAACATAAAGTAACAATAATTATTAAAAACTCTATAATAGGAGTATAAAAATGAAATACCACTAGCGCCATCTAGGGACACAAATCTAAAATAAGGTAGCTTGTGGCTAAAAATGATACATGAGAACTAACTTAGTTGACAAACAATTATTTCAATCAGCCAATAACAAAAAGTAACGTTTAAGGGTGGATTTCAGAGCGTTTCAACCGCCGTCATCACCAATCCCGATATTATGATGACATCTTTTTAAAAATTACATAATTTTTGATCAAAACGTGAAAATAGTAGGTACTATTTTCTGATTTTATCAAAAGAATGGGATACATTCTTAAAGTGAATCGTCGAAATTTCGGGATTGGTGATGACGGCATTTGAAACGCTGTGAAATCCACCCTTAAATTTAAATTACAAGT
This sequence comes from Eudemis profundana, assembly GCA_947034925.1. Taxonomy (NCBI): domain Eukaryota; kingdom Metazoa; phylum Arthropoda; class Insecta; order Lepidoptera; family Tortricidae; genus Eudemis; species Eudemis profundana. The sequence continues at coordinate 19,479,266 of OX344798.1, forward strand.
AAAATTTACGCGCTATTTAGTATCAATAGATGTCGCTGTAGCATACGCTGCATCGCGCTGTTAAGATTTTTCCAGGTTGAATAGAGCTAAAGCGGGTTTAAGGCAGGGTTGCTGTTAGTCGTAAGGTTGGTCTACTTATTAGTTTATACGGAACCCTCGGTGCGCGAGTCCGACTCGCACTTGACCGGTTTTTATTTTACAAGTATCCAAATTTTACTTGGCACTAGGAATAACTTAAGGCTTACTGGCTCTTAGTAAATGATATAAATTATAATTGGGATTTCGTGTATTAGAATAACTTGAGTTTAGGTTAATACCGGCTGTTCAGAGCCGTTTGTTGTTTTCTACTTTCTTGTGTCATTAAATAAGTATAAGGTAGATGTCTGAATGCTTGCCCCTGTCCCAGTACATACCATCTTGAATGTTAAGTTCTTAGCAATAGCAGAGCTGACAGCAGCGTTTCAACTATTGTGCATTACCGCGTCAAACACTAGGACGTTTGCCTTATATATATTTTTGTTTTTGACGATCATGGCGTGAATACTTATAATTTTGTCTGTACAAATTTATACTGTTATTTTGTGTCGTGAAATAAATGATCTATCTATCTATCTATCTATCTATCTTACCTTCTTTTTATCGAAAAATATCGAGAGTAGGTAATAATTACCTTGACGGCATTGATTTTCTTCGTTAGCATCGTTCCGACGGATTTCAGCGAAGATTCCAATATTGATTTCCCATCTTTTCTTTTTACGCTTGCGTTCATTTTCTTGTACTCCTGTAACATAGAATTGCCATATGTTTGTTTGTTATCTATATCTATATATATAAAAGGCAAAGTCCTGACTGACTCATCATCGCACAGCCGAAACTACTGAAGCGAAGAACTTGAAACTTTCACAGTAGAATGGTCATATGACGTAGGTGAGAGATAAGAACGGATTTTTTGAAATTCATCCCCTAAGGGGTTCAAATAGGGGTTCAAAGATTGTATGGAGAGACTACGATTTTTTAAGTAAGAGGTTTGAAACTTCGTGTTTACATTTTTCATTAAAATAAAAGAAAAGTAATTTCACCGTTTTTTGAAATTCATCCCCTGAAGAGTTAAAATGGGGGTTGAAAGTTTGTATGGAGAGTCTGCGATTTTTAAAGTAAGAGGTTTGAAACTTCATGCTTAGATTCTTCATTAGAATAAAAGAAAAGTAGTTTCACCGTTTTTCGAAATTCACCCCCTAAGGGGTTAAAATGGGGGTTGAAAGTTTGTATCGGGATTCTATTATCTTTTTAAGTAAGAGGTTTGAAACTTCATGCTTAGATTTGTCATCGGAATGAAAGAAAAGTGGTTTCACCGTTTTTTGAAATTCATCCCCTGACGGGTTAAAATGAGGGTTGAAAGTTTGTATGGAGAGTCTGCGATTTTTAAAGTAAGTGGTTTGAAAGATCAAGTTTAGACTTTTCTTTAGAATAAAAGAAAAGTGTTTTCACCGTTTTCCGAAATTCATCCTCCAAGGGATTGAAATGGGGGTTGAAAGTTGGTATCGGGACTCTACGATCTTTTTAAGTAAGAGGTTTGAAACTTCATGTTTAGATTCTTCATTTAAATCAATAAAAAGTAATTTCACCGTGTTTTGAAATTAATTCTCTAAGGGGTTTAAATGGGGGTTGAAAGTTTGTATTGGGACTCTACGACCTTTTTAAGTAAGAGGTTTAAAACGTCATGTTTAGACTCTTTATTAGAATATAAAAGAAAACTGATTAAATTTCATTTTCCGAAATTCATCCTCGAAGGGGTTAAAATAAGGGTTGAAAAATTGTATCGGGACTTTATGATCTTTTTAAGTAAGAGGTATGGAACTTCATGTTTAAATTCTTCATTGTTTTAAAAGAAGAGTATTCTCACCGTCTTTTGAAATTCATCCCCGAAAAGCTTAAATAGGGTTTGAGAGTTTGTATCGAGAATATATGATTTTTACAATAGGAGATCTAAGACATCATAGATATACTTTTTATAATGAGTAGGGATGTAACGATACCGATACCGATACCGATATATCGGCCGATATATCGGTATCGCCGATATATCGGTATCGCCGATATATCGGTATCGCCGATATTATACAACCGATATTTGAAGAATTTGCTGTATGAAAAAAAATCTGCAAAAAGTAATTTCAATTTCTGACTTAATTTATGTATTGGTCTATTCTATTACCTTGTGCAATGATAATTACTATGTTAATTAAATATTTGGTTCTTAGTAAAAAAAAAGAATTTTGAGTTGACAATTTATTATTTTTACTTTACACTTTCAAGGTTGACTCTCTGGTAAATATAACCAGTAGTCATTGCCATTAGTTATAATAAGGACATAAAAATATCTGAAATTCATACTTTATTATTTAGCTAAGATATCGGTATCGGTATCGGTATCGCCGATATTAACTACTATACAACGTGTCCCAAAACTCAACGATAAGCCGGCACCAGAGGATGGAGCTACTTATGATTAGTCGAGAAAAAATAAGGAAAAAAATATATCTCAATTATTTTAGAAATTACAGAAAAAAAATGAAATTCATCGAAAATCGACATCCCTAATGGTATTTTTAACGACCATGTCTACAAATATTCAAATATTACTGTTTTTTTTTGTTTTTGGAAACTTAAGTAGCCCTGCTATCTAACACAGTTCTTAAAAATACCATAATACATGTAGTTTTTACACAAAAAATAATCAAAATCGATTTTGTCCCTACAATTTTGAAAGATTTTTTCTTACAGTCCACTTTCAATCATCATGGTGTAAAAAAATTGTATTGACACCACTATGGCAATTATTTTCAAAAGTTGACGCAACTAACCAAGATTCCAAAATGATATAATACTTTAGGAAACCTAGTCACAAAAAAAAACAACGAATTTTTAAACAAGAATCGACATTATTTAATGTTGGCGGTAATCACTTTTACTGTACCCAAAAAAGGATTTTTGTTGTTGAAAAATGTTGAATAAATGCAAAGAAATGGTACAATTTTTTTTAATTTTTTTAAATTCATTTACTACATTATTAATACTACAGTAAATGTTCAAATTGCCTGCCACCGGCATTAATACAGACATGACATCGCCTTAGAAATGATCGTTTTATCCGTCGTGCATATCTTCTACCATTGATATGATCCGCAGCTTGTGTGATTTTTTGGCGAAGCTCGTCCAATGTTGCTATGGGTTTTGAGTAGACGGGCATAGTGAGCTGGGCAACCATCATTTTGAAACCACATGTTTTGTAAATCACGTAAAGGCACGTCTTCTTTACAAAACATGTGGTTTCAAAATGATGGTTGCCCAGCTCACTATGCCCGTGCAGTGCGAGAATACTTAAACCAAGAGTATCCAGGGCGTTGGATCGGGCGACTTGGTCCTATCTTGTGGCCACCCCGTTCGCCCGACCTGAACCCCCTGGACTTCTTCTACTGGGGCTGTCTTAAAGACAAAGTCTACTCAAAAACCCATAGCAACATTGGACGAGCTTCGCCAAAAAATCACACAAGCTGCGGATCATATCAATGGTAGAAGATATGCACGACGGATAAAACGATCATTTCTAAGGCGATGTCATGTCTGTATTAATGCCGGTGGCAGGCAATTTGAACATTTACTGTAGTATTAATAATGTAGTAAATGAATTTAAAAAAATTAAAAAAAAATTGTACCATTTCTTTGCATTTATTCAACATTTTTCAACAACAAAAATCCTTTTTTGGGTACAGTAAAAGTGATTACCGCCAACATTAAATAATGTCGATTCTTGTTTAAAAATTCGTTGTTTTTTTTTGTGACTAGGTTTCCTAAAGTATTATATCATTTTGGAATCTTGGTTAGTTGCGTCAACTTTTGAAAATAATTGCCATAGTGGTGTCAATACAATTTTTTTACACCATGATGATTGAAAGTGGACTGTAAGAAAAAATCTTTCAAAATTGTAGGGACAAAATCGATTTTGATTATTTTTTGTGTAAAAACTACATGTATTATGGTATTTTTAAGAACTGTGTTAGATAGCAGGGCTACTTAAGTTTCCAAAAACAAAAAAAAACAGTAATATTTGAATATTTGTAGACATGGTCGTTAAAAATACCATTAGGGATGTCGATTTTCGATGAATTTCATTTTTTTTCTGTAATTTCTAAAATAATTGAGATATATTTTTTTCCTTATTTTTTCTCGACTAATCATAAGTAGCTCCATCCTCTGGTGCCGGCTTATCGTTGAGTTTTGGGACACGTTGTATATCGGTATCGGTATCGTATCGGCAAAACTGTGTATCGTTACATCCCTAATAATGAGCCAAGAAAATTCTTCAATAAAAGAAACGTGTATTCACCGTTTTTCGAAACTCATCCCCAGGGGGACAAAAGGGGTTACTTCTAAGGGGGTAGTTACTGCTTCGCGCACGGCCAGTTTTACGTGGTTTTGGTAATGTAGAAAGCGGTACTACTATTAGCCTGCGGTAAAATAGGTATAATGCACCTTTAACCACCCACAATCCCACATGAGTATTCGAATTTCACGCGGACGAAGTCGCGGGCCACAGCTAGTGTATGTATAAGTGAGACGGTAAGTTGAATACCATCAAATGGGGGAACTTGTGACACGCGGGGTAGCTATAAATGTTTTTACCCGACTGCGGCGAAGCCCAAAGGAGGGTTATGTGTTTGACCTGTACTTATGTATGTATGTATGTATGTCCGTTCCTGTGTCCGCTCGTAACTACTCAACGGCACATCCGATTTTGATAAATGATACATCATTAGATTCGTCTTGATGGTGCGAGTGTCACTGGGTATGAATTTCGTTAAAATAAACAAAATGGCGGATTTTATGCAGTTTCAAAGTGCACCGCGGTCGGGTTTTTTTTAGTAAAAATGTGGTTATTATATAAAACTAATGATACCTGGGCGTTTTCCAAAACAAATACCGGGGTAGCTACTTTCGCAAAATATGGACTTTTAGGTTTTTCTGGCTCAAAATCGTTAGTAGGTACTTTCTAACCTAATACGTAAAAAGAGTGTCCCAAATTTATTTTCCTATTACGTCACCATTTTGCATTATGTTTGTATGAACGTGACGTAGTGGAAGAAAAAAATTCCATACAAATTTTGGGACACTTTTTTTATGTATAAAGTTCCAAAGTACTAGGTAACGATTCTGAGCCAGAAAAACCTCAAAAGTCCATAGTTTGAGAAAGTAGCTACCCCGGCCCGGGATTTATTTTGGAAAACGCTCACCTACATTATTATTTGTGGAGATAATAACTATGGAACTGGTAGACCCACAGAAATATATCGAGATAGAACTAAATGGTTCGTCGATTTGAATGGGAACCAGGCGTGTTACGTTTTTCGGGCATTTCTCCAGAAATATGTCTGCGACTCATTCATCTGTCTCCATACATTTAGTATGAAAAAGGGCCAGATGGATGAGGTGACCGCAGACATATTTCTGGAGAAATGCCCGAAAAACGTACGTTTCGCTTAACGTCCGTTCCCGTAACTTTCGCTTGGCTTTTGACGCTAAAAGGGTAATTTAGTGATGGAAAACATAAATTTTCTGTTTTATTTGGTGGTATTTGAACAAGTAATCATAGCGTTATTATCAAATTTTCAAATCTAACAATAACATTGACGGCAACTAAAGTTGACGGCGTGCAAAGTAGTTCGCCGCCATTTCTGTTTAGCACGCGAGGTAGATACACTTTTTCTTTCTACCTCAATACATTTCTGTGGGTAGACAAAATAGGGCACTATTTTCCTTGTCTAAATGTTGTCCCGTGTTGAACTTAGGACAAGTTCGCTCGTTTGACGGTAATATCATAAGTTTTATTAAACGTCTTAATCTTGTCCGTTTGTGTAACGAAACTTACCATACAATTTATATGGTTAACTTTCGTTACATAAAAAATAAAGCTAACACTTTGTTTTATAAAGCCCTAACTACGGACATCATTTTGAGAATGACCCAAGTATCTTTCTGGTAAAATAAACGATCACTAATCCGATAGCGATACTACATAACCTAGACAAGGGATGGTAAGTATCACCGTCTCTTATTATAGTTATGCATATAGACGAAAACACAACCTTTTTCTAAGGAACTAAAGCTGAAATTTGAGGAAAACGCTACAACATGCTACGAGCTTACGAATAATATCCATAGAAATGATAGTTTAACACGAAAATGCAATCGATTTGGCAGAGGGTCTTTACTATTCAAGGTTCGTGCCGCCTATTTGTTGGAGTTTTCTTACATCACCACAAATATGCATTACTATGGTTATAAAATATGTATACATTTCATTTATGCCACACCTGGCTATAAAATGATGTACACAACACGGGAGGTAATAAAGAAAGCCCTTGAATCTAGATCGCATATTTACGTCCCTCGCTTGGGCTGCAAACATCTGCGATCTCGGCCTTTCTTTACTTTACCACCCTCGGGTGGTAACTAAACTTTGGTTGTCAACTAAAATTCTGAGTCAGTTCACGAGATTCCTAATACATATTGCAGTAGAACAAAGTGTAGGTTGGTAATATTACTTACAATCTTGTGGTATCTACACTGAATGCGAATAAGCTCGTAATCTCGCAACTTTATAGTATTTTTTCTACTCCTGTACTGTTATCTGCCTTTTACTTGGTCACGAACACTAATATAAGAACATACATAATATGAGTTCAGAGAAGTCTATACTCTATTCCCCATAACAGCACTAGTGTCGTTATAGTCACTTTACGTTATTGCTAGCATCCACAGACTTCTAAATCTAGGTTAAACTTAGGTCAAGGATTAAGCGCTCAATTCTAACTTCACGATAAAAATTCACAACTACCAACTTAACAAACAATTAAATTCCTACGATTCATAAGAAAAACAAAACTTTCCGAATTAAATTAATTGATGCCAACATAAAAAAAAGTATTTTAATTATCGTCACATCGTGTCACCAGCCATATCAAAAAAAAGTTTACCATAGACACAACTGTCATGCCGGCTGTACACACTCGGAGAGACCGGACGAGACACGCGTGACGTCCATGTATTTTATATTTTAACCTAGTCGAACCAGCTGTCTAAAAGAAGAGGATGCGACACAGGTCACATGCCGAGCACGCCAATATAGTAACAACCAACTTACTGCTGAATGTCCCAATAGAAAAGGAGACAGATTATAGTAAAACAAAGAGAAAAAAAAAAAAAAAAAAATCCTAGTCGTAGAAAAAGTATTGTATGCAACGTTGTATAATTAAGTCAAAAAACGCTCATTGCGTCTCTATTTGCGATACTCGCCGCATTCGCGGCTCGTATCGCAACTCACGCAATTCGCATTTTTTGAACCTTCTTATACAACTGTTGCATAAAATACTATTATGCAACGGTTGTATAAGAAGGCTCAAAAAATGCGAATTGCGCGAGGTGCGATACGGGCCGCTTTGGCGGCGAGTATCGCAAATAGAGGCGCAATGAGCGTTTTTTGACTTAATTATACAACGTTGCATACAATACCTTTTCTACGACTAGGTTTTAAAATATAAAATACATATCTAATTAAACAGCTCACAAACAATGCAAATATGACATATTGACTGACACTTGTGTCTATGGTAAACTTTTTTTTTAATTAGAAGTCGCTCGTTAGTAACACGAAGTGACGATAGTAAAAATACTTTTTTTATGTTGGCATCAATGAATTGAATTCGGAAAGTTTTGTTTTTCTTAAAAATCGTAGGAATTTAATAGTTTGTTAAGTTGGTAGTTGTGCATTTTTATCGTAAAGTTAGAATTGAGCGCTTAATGCTTGACCTAAGTTTAACCTAGATTTAGAAGTCTGTGGCTGCTAGCAGTATCGTAATGTGACTATAACGACACTAGTGCTGTTATGGGGAATAGAGTATAGACTTCTCTGAACTCATATTATGTATGTTCTTATATTAGTGTTCGTGACCAAGTAAAAGACAGATTAAAGTACAGGAGTAGAAAAATACATTAATCGAACATCATAAATGTCACATTGTTTATAAAGTTATCAGTTTTTGAAAAAAAAACTTTATTTCCAGTATTGTTTCAGTGCTAAGTGGACGGCGGATTCCCAGGGGGGCGGTAGGGGATTTGGATGAACTTAGGGGGGCGTTGATGCTACCCAGGGGGGCGCTGTCGCTTTTGAAAATTTTACGCCGGCAGGGGCTTCTCCAGGTTGCGTCAGCCACGATTGCAAAAAACCCGTCGTTGAAAAAAATTCACAACAATATGCGGCAAGTCAAAAAAGTTTGGGAACCTACGATTTAGACTATTCGCGTCGTGATGTAATCTGAAATCACGTTTTTTTACTCTTGTACTCCATTGTGCGCAATAAAATCTATAAGCCTCATCGCCGTATAAAATGCATACAAAATATGACTATACTTATCAATACTTTTGTCATAGTGTCGATTGGGATCATTTAGATTAGAATGTTCTAAGGCCTTTTAATATCTTATTAACTATATTCTTTTCTCTGATACCTCGTTTAAAATGACACGTTTAAAAGACTCGCGTTCAATGATTTCAAAAGTACCTAAGGATAGGCCCATCCGAACAGTTCGAAACTATTTTCCCCGTAACAAAAAATGCACCAGCGGTGCAGTGCACGCGCCGTGTCGCATTGCCGACTGGCACTGATTTGGCGGTATTTTTACCGCCAAAGCGTTGGAACCGTCTGCGCGCTCTCTTAGCCCTGTCCTTTGTATACGTCAATGCTCCCGGTGCATATATAATTACACATTCAAAATAGTACATTGTGTATCAAAGGCGGTAAGTAAGGAATTACAATCGAGTGTTTGTTACAAGTCCGAGGCGAAGCCGAGGGCTTTAATAACACAAGTTTGTAATTCCTTTACCGCCCGTGGCACACACAATGTCTTTCATCACACTTGTGAAGAAATCTAAATAAAAATAACCTTTTCAACACACTTGCTCGTAAAGTGGCTATAATTTCCTTCTTCTTATGCCCGGAATGCGGTTTATTACGCACTAGTGTTTTTTACTTTACATTACCGCACTAGTGTTTTGTAAATTACACTTTTTTTTTAATCTCCGAAAAGAGATTTTTGTCCAAAAAAAGGTTATAATTTTTATAGATAAATAAGCTAGTTTCAGTCAAAATATGATAAAAGATTATACTTCATCAAAGTATCTACAAAATCACAATACATTTAATCATTAATTATTTAGAATTCTCTATAGAAATACATAATTACTCTGTTTATTATTATTGTGCATGTCGGAGACAGTAGCAATAATTCAAGAAATCCAAGATCTTCAATTGACTACTGTAGTACTAAGTAGATTTAAAATGGCGGCGAACGCCGTGTGACGTAACGTCCGGTTGCGGTGTACGTAGACGGGCTCGTTGGGCAAGAGTGTCATTCTCTTTCCTTTCTGACTGTCGTGGCGACAACACTTGTCTTACGATTCTGTCAGTTCTGTCGATTAATAGCGAAATGAATCATACTGTGTAACGTAATTGTCTATTTCAGCGGTCAGCAACCGCTTAGCAGCCAAGGGCCACATAGTAGCTAAGGTACTTGACGCAGGCAGCACTTTGCTAATAATTTGTGATTTTAGACTATTCGGAATATAGTGACCGCAATACAAACTGGAATATAGGGCCGCAAGTGAGCGGTTCACAGGCCGCATGTGGCCCGCGGGCCGCAGGTTGCCGACCGCTGGTCTATTTGCTCACTCGATACGCCATAATATTGTAACAACTACAATAGTGCCTGATGATTTAAAAGAGAAACTGGTGAGTTTCTTCCGGCGCTTCTTCTCACCAGAATGTCATTTACCGAAGTCGCCAAAAGAATCAGACGAATACACGATTTGATTTGACATGAATGCTCTTCTTCAATCAACATACCTCAACGGCCACTCTGCAGTTAATTAATGCTAGCGGAATATGTGTTTACATGTATTTGCATTAACAGTTCTCTTTAAATAAATCTTTCAGTGATAAAAGTTAAAAAAGTAAATTGGCGTTTCCTTTGAACATGACAAATAAGAGTAACACAGAACCAGCATTTCAAATTAAAAAAAAAACCATTACGCCCTAGCGTAATAGGTCATTTACGGACCGCAAAACCTACGTGTAACAACACCAATGTCGAGCAAGTGTGACGAAAAAATCTATACTGAGCCCGAGCTCTTTTTACTATATTTTACCATACTTACCTACTCTGTTTATTTATTTGTATTATTTAACGTAATAAAATAGTTTATATATAATGAGCCCGTTCAAGGGCATTTCTCCAGAAATATGTCTGCGGTCACCTCATTCATCTGGCCCTTTTTCATACTAAATGTATGAAGACTGATGAATGAGTCGCAGACATATTTCTGGAGAAATGCCCTCAAAGAGAAATACCGCTTACTGCGGACAATCTCACTTGCTCGACAGCTATCGCCCTTCCGCGACCTTCTGTCACAGAAAACCTTTTACTATACTAAGGGTGGCTCGTCAGTTTCTCGTTAGAATATTTATTTTCATCACACTTGCTCGTAAAGGGTGTTATAACACGCGGGCTTATAGACCAGCTCGAGCCGATTTACCTCCCGTGGGTTATAAAAATCTATAAGTGCCACGGGAGGAAAAACTGTATAAAAATCTATAATTCCCGAGGGAGTTATGAGTTTAGTTTTAATAGTACATTACATAACTAGGGTGGTAATACAAAGAAAGGCCGAGATCGCAGAAGTTTGCGACCCGAGCTGCAAGCGAGGGACGTAAATATGCGATCAAGGGGTGTCTTTATTACCTCCTGTGTTGTGTACATCATTTTATGTCTACACTTGGCCAGAACGATCTCGGCCTTTCTTTGTTTTACCTCCCTAGTTGTGTAATGTACTAATTGTTTATCCCAACCACTGTGTGAAAATAAGCAACTGGGTCCGGTAACCGGGACATTACGCAGTGGTTAAACACCCGTATTTTTGACCCGTGGCTACCAGGCGTGTGTAGTCATATGAAGTCGACTGAATTTAGAGAGATGGGATAACACCTCTGCAATTTTTTTTTTATAGAACTAGGGTGGCAAACACGTACGGCCTGCCTGATGGTAAGCAGTCACCGCAGCCTATGGACGCTTGCAACACCAGGGGCATTACGTGCGCGTTGCCGACCCTTTAAGACCCTATTCACTCCCCTCTTGAAGAACTCCTTACTGTAGCCTTCCGGGAAAACCGGGGCAGGGAGCTCATTCCACATTCGGATTGTGCGCGGTATGAAATTTCTTTGGAACCGCACGGTGCGCGACCATTTTAGTTCCAACGTGTGTGAATGAATACCCTGCCGATGGCGAGCGGGCATTTCTCCAGAAATATGTCTGCGACTCATTCATCTGTCTCCATACATTTCGTATGAAAAAGGGCCAGATGAATGAGGTGACCGCAGACATATTTCTGGAGAAATGCCCGAGCGGTGCGGTGAGAGAAGGTGGCCGTAGGCATCATGTCAAACAATTCCTCAGAACACAGCCCATTATACAAGCGGTAGAACACACATAAGGAGGCAAATGGCTGTTATAAGACGAACGACGAAGCCACTGTCGGTCTAGAAGGAGATGACATGATCCTACAAGTATATAGTATAGGTATGCGTGGGGTGAAAGGCTCATCAAGGACCACAGATACTCATAGGCGCTTAATACAAATAGTCCTTCATCCGTCCATATTACCTACTATTATCTAACCGACTGTCCAGTAGGGTAATTCAAAACATCCTCGCCAATCTCGTTCCTAATATAATTTGACTCATGAACTAGTAATAACAGATCCTAATCGAAGGGAATGCTGTTGGGGTCTGTCAAAGTCAAAGCGACGAGCGTACCGACATATTTTGACTCGCGATAGCGAACTGATTTAGATTTACGGGTCAAATTTGACTAGGGACGGGCTTGACGGCAAAGTTCTGAATTACTACACAGACGTCGCATTAAATCAGGATGCATGTATTTATGTATGAATATATGTATCGTCGTGTCGCCCATAATACATACATTGCTTAGTTTGATTCTAGACCGATCTTGTAAGATTGTATCTTGATATTATTTTATTTATTTATTGCATTTAAGGCGCGTCTAAACAGACAATAATATGTTTCTGCTCTCCGGCCGGAAAGCGTCACCATGCCGGCCGCTGCGCGAAACGAAGATGCCGCTTTCTGGCTTCGTCGAACAGAAAAATAGTATACAACCTTTGGCCAGTAAATAAGAAAGCCTCGGCTTTACCTCGGCCGACAATTACATGTGATCTGAGACATTTCTTACTTTACTGGCCTCGGTATGTAATGTATGTACTATTTCTGCAGTTTGTGGCGCGGCAACTACGTGCATCTTGCTTTAGCATACGAAGTAAGAAAAAGATAGCACGACTTGCCAGCCACAAATTGCAAAAAATATTGCCCGTTTAGTTGCGCCTTATCAATAATAATATTCGAAATGTTACATATATAAGGTGCTTTCAAATTAGATGCCAATACTTTTAGAGCTGATAGTGCTCGTTCTTAAGAAGTAGACTGTATAAAACTAATTTAAAGTTTATGTTAGTTTTTGGAGAAAAGTGTGCCTTGTAATAAATAACACCCTGTTAATGAGATAATTAGATAAATCAGAATTCAGTGATTAAGACTTTTTTGATTATCGTATGAAACCCCTTAATCAATTGCATTGATAACAAAAACTTGACAGAAAATCATAACCACCTTGTCAGTTAAATGCACAAAATGATTATGTTTGGGTAGAATTTAATTTAATTATTTTGTTTGGAAAATGAAAACAAAAATTTCATAGAAAAAGTTTTCTTAATTCCTATATAAAGTAAATTACTTTGATGTAAATTAACTCTCTCTTAAAGTATTGGTATCTAATTTGTAAGCACCTTATATACTGCTTTGGTTGAACTGAGTTCTATTTTCAGAAACCCAAAGAGCACTTGTCCAATTTATTGGAAAGGTTTACTAAGGCTAATAGGCAATTACGTCAGCTCCCAAGTAACGGGGACTCTTTTAGAGCCGGAAAATCAAAAAGAGAAAAACCGGTCAAGTGCGAGTCGGACTCGCGCACCGAGGGTTCCGTACAAACTCGTAAGTAGATAGAGTCTGGCTAATGAAAGATGAGACTGACATTTATTCAAAACTTTTTAAATGGCGACATTATACAAATGTCAAATGTGTCAAACGTCATTAGATTTCTGAGGATAGTATGCTGTGGTGTTTTTGATACTTAATATGCAACTTAAGAAAGTAAGTTTCCGAAAATACTTACTGAATTGTTTTTGCTTTTCTTTCCGTGGCTAATGTGGGGAGTAAATATATATCATAAATAAACACTAACACTTTAATAAAAACTATGTACTTACCAATTTTCACTAAAATCGGAAGAATTAAAAAAGTCACAACAAATCAAAAATCGGCCCAAGTATCATTACCGTTTTTGTCACCCTATAAACAGTGTTGCGACCCGTTGATTTTTTAAATTTGCCGCTATTTTTTAGTCTCATCTTTCATTAGCCAGACTCTACGTGAATAGTTCAAGAAAAACTGTATGGCGGTTAACTTAGTAGGAGCAAATAAGAATGTGTTACGATTTTTGCAAATTTCTCAGAAACGGTGCAAGTTAGGAAAACCGTTATATTTTTCCTGTTATATTTAGGATGATATTAATAATTGGTAATTATTACAGATTTTACTGTTCAGTAACTTTTTTTAAACGTTTTTGGTCATAAATCAAAAATTACACGATTAAGAAAAAAAAATGGTTTTGGAATCTACAAATTAAGCCCTTTCATTTGACACCCTATTTGATACAATAGCACAACTTTGAATTTTAGATCTACCATTACGGCCCCCGTTAAAAAAAAAGTAAAAAAGGTAGAAGATTTTTTTTATGTCAAATAGGGTCGGGTTAGTGACTTTTAAAACTATGCCAAATTTCATATCGATAGCAGCAGTAGCTCCTGAGATATCTGGCTGTGACAGATGGACAGACAGACAGAGTCGCACCATAAGGGTTCCTTTTTTACCATTTTGGTACGGAACCCTAAAAACGAATACTACACTATGTAGAACATCACATAATGATAAATGAACAAATCAAATCATTTATTTTTGCAAGAAGGGCTCTTTTACTGGACTTTTAGCGTTTCGGAAAATGACCTTCTAGAGAAAAGAAGCGCCGGAACAAACTCACCAGTTACTATTTTCGAAACATTAAGAATGACATGATTACATGAAATTCACCTTAGCAGCATTGACTTTGGTATAAGATTTGTATGGAAAATAATAACTTTCGAGGGTGACAGATTAAAGGATTATTTAGGGATTCAAGTCTTGAGTACGCTCTTAGTTATTAGCCACTAGGGTAAATATTGCTATAATTGGTCTAGCGCCATAACTTAACCCTAGAAAATTTTATTATAGAATTAATGTCTGCCAACGAATTCTAGATATTTTATTAGAAGAAAAAAATAAAAATTATATGCATAGGGCTGGGTTCGAACCTGCGTCTCCGACGACTCTCTTAGGATGGCGTAAAAAATGAAGAGACTGGTATTTTTCTCATGCTAACCGAGTGTGAGAATATTACCACCAATTAAGGCCAGGAGATTTTTGAGATAGTACTGACAATCTTACAAGTCCTACTGACTGTTGTAAAAATTGGCCTTGGCCCGGACCACCTTGAAAGGGTCGGACTAGGTGGGGGCAAGGCAAGCAGACGAAATAATTCGTTTAGTTTTGAAAATAAGCACATGGTTCAGGGCACGTTTGGAGAAAAAACAAGTCTGTAAAAAGTGACATTTAAATGACAATCCTGCCTGACGTTAGCTCACCCCCTAGAGCCGAGGATTTTTAGTGCCTTTATCTTGACAGCCTAAGAGGAAACCCTGTATCCTTTTCAAAACTACACCTATTGTTAATTATTTATGTCGTTATCCTCAATTTTCTTATGCTAGGTTGAGAAATAAGAATACTTGTGTATCGCTTTGGGGGCACACTTGGGAGTGCGCCTATGTTGACTCAGAGAGCCGTTGAAGACGCAGGTTCGAATCCTACCCGAGGCATATAATTTTTCTTTTCTGTTATATTTTTAATCCTAGAAAAGTTAAAGGGCACGTAAATGGGCAGACTCCTCCGCACTGGTTAGCTTTACCTGACGACGAAATTTTAGTAAGTTTCAGAAGTCATTAAGTACTCTTTTGTATGTTGTTGCGAGCTTTGCAACTCCATATCCCAATAGGCCTTTACATGATTCCACGAATAATAAACTTTTGGGCTTCATGTGATTGTTCGTCAATTTATTTATTTAAACGTACTGGCTTCCTCGAAGTTCCCTACCTTATTATCCCTTTTGTTTCACATTAATTCTGTGACTCGGGCTGTGTATTGAACCGTTTCTAATGAAGTAAATCAATTTATATGCTACTCACGGCCTTTATTTGTTCAGCTTTTGTCAAGGCTTGATTGAGACCCCACAGCTCCGTGCCAAGTCTTCCACCCCATGCTCTTACTCTGAAAAAAAAAATTATGTTCCCTTACAAGTGTCCCAAGACAAAATATTTTACCCTACAGAAACTGTCACCTCAATGAAGAGTAATAGTCTGTCATTATCCAGTTCATATTCTATAAGTATGTCTATGTAAATCACTTTGATCAAATTGCTTTGTTATCAGGGAAGGGCGTACCAATACACACTCTTGCATATATATGAGGTGCTGAAAGTGCTGAATGCTACCACGCCATACCATTGCGACTGTCTTCACGTGTTCAAGTACCGGTTACCTACAGCGAAAATATCCGGAGAGTCATGATTCCGAAAGCATCATTCTTCCGAACTTCATCATTCCAAAACTCATTTTGCTGTGGTTTTTTTTTCAGAATATAACCCTAACCTAATTATATTTTCTAGGTACAATACCGTTTACGGCAAAATCACCGTTCCGCAAAAAATATTTTTCGTAATTATGACATTTCGGAATAATAATACATTCGCAAATATGACTTTTGAGCGAGAAAAGACTAACATCACGTTAAAAAAAATCTTTTGTAGGTAATATTGAAACGAATCCGTGGTCTTTACTTGGCAGATTTTATGCAGTCACGGGAAAATATAAATAGTATTTAAATAAAACCTTTAAGGCAGACCAACTATCACGTTGTAAAATAAAAATTACAGATCCGAAAATAATTTATGCCACACCTGGCCATAAAGTGGCCTTCTGCCGCTTTCTGGCCAAGTGTAGACATAAAATGGTGTACACAACACGGGAGGTAATAAAAAAAGGCCGAGATCGCAGATGTTTGCGGCTCGAGCTGCAAGCGAGGGACGTAAATTACCACCCTAATTCTGTAATATACTATAGTCACTTCCCAATTACTAAACATTAAACGGAGTTGAATTTGTAGTCTATGTAGAGCTCAATTTCTTCTATGAAACTTATATTCTTAAATGGAAACCGCTCAACCCCAAAATACCAGATTTTTCATAATACCAGATTCGCGATTTATCAGATTCCTGTCTTACCACATTCCGGTTACACTAGCTAGATTATAAAATCGTGGGTTACTCAAGGATCTAAATGATTTTGTTGGATGTATTATTTTGGAAATCTGGTATACGGAGAATCTGATATGTATATCGAGAATATGGTATTTTAGGGATACGGTATTTTGAGGGTATTTTGCCCTCTGGCCACGTTGGGAAACAGCGAATGGAAACTAGTGCACTTAAACTGTATGTACTTATATGTATTGTATGTTAGCCGAAAGTTGAAAGTGGACGTTGGAAGTAGACGATTATCTGAGTACCTACGAGCGCGTAGCAGGTTGTGATCGAGCAGCGGCTACGGCGGCGTAGCACTTCGATAAAACGAAACCTCTCATAACAATTCATACTGATAAATATAATCCCATCAAAAACATTACATGTTAAAAGATGCAAGTCTCGCAACGCAGTGCTTCAACAACAGATAAGATGAGAGATTTTGAGATGTAATGTTAAACCAATTCAGTACAGGGGGGGCGTCCACAAAACTCGATTTCCACCGACTCCGATCTCTCCCGAAAAATTTCAAAATTTGCCGAGTGTGTCTAGTACGCAATAGACGACAGGAGCTACGAAAACGCGGCTGTGTTATAGGTCATTTTTTAACCGACTTCCAAAAGAAGGACGGTTCTCAATTCGTCTGTATGTTTTTTTTGTGTGTTCACCGATTACTTGAAGACGGCTGGACCGATTTAGAAAATTATTTTTTTGTTTCAAAGGGTAGACTTTCGAGGTGGTCCCATTGCAACCAAATCAGGATCTCATTATGGAATCTCGGAAAAATCGAGGGAACTCTTCAAATATTATAGGCACACATGTAGCGATTTCGGTATTTTTCGTAATTTCTCGTCCATCTCTTATTAGCAACAAGTTTCTAGTGTTAACCGATTTCAAAACAAAGAGTAAATTTGTATTTAGGTTTCATCCCCGATTACTTGAAGACGGCTAAACCTATTTGGAAAATTCTTTTTTGTTTTAAAGGGTATACCTCCGAGGTGGTCCCATTGCAACCAAATCAGGATCTGATGATGGGATCTTAGAGAAATCGAGGGAACTCTTAAAATATCATAGACACACATATAGCGATTTTGGTATTTTTCTTAGTTTCTCGTGCATTTCTTATTAGAAATAAGTTTCCAGTCTTAACCGACTTCAAAACAAAGAGCAATTTTTTATGTAGGTTTGTTCCGTGGTTACATGAAAACGTCTAGACCGATTTGGAATTTTTTTCTTTATACTAAATAAAATTAAGTCTATTTAGTTAAAACAATATTTTTCCAGCGCCACTAAAAATTTAAAAATAAAGTAAATTTTTAAAACAAAAAATAAAAACCGACTTCCAAAAACTTAAACTATAAACCAGAAAATAATATGTTAATTACCCCTACCCCAAAGTAATGGATAATCAACGATTCATATATACATATACAGATATTTATAGTTTTAACCTGTTATTTTACTAACCAGCTTTCAAAAGAAGGACGGTTCTCTATTCGTCTGTTTGTTTTTTTTTTGCGTGTTTTGAAAACTCTTTCTTTGTATTAAAGGGTATATTTCAGAGGTTGTCCCATTACAACCAAAACAGGATCTGATGATGGAATCTAGGAGAAATCGAGGGAACACACACACATATACACACGTATAGCGATTTTGGTATTTTTCATAGTTTCTCGAATATTTCTTATTAGAAATTAATTTCTTGTGTTAACCGACTTCAAAACAAAGCGAAAATGTTATGTATATTTGTTCACTGATTACTTGAAGATGGCTAGACTGATTTGGATTTTTTATTTTATTTGAAAGGTTATACCTCCGAGTTAGTCCTTTTGCAACCAAATCAGGATCTGATGATGGAATTGGAGAAATAGAGGGAACTCTTCAAATATTATAGGCACACATATGGCGATTTGGGTTATTTGTTATAGGGCCTCATGCATTACTTATCGAATAGCTTCATTTGACGTGACCGACGTGTAAAGCAAAGGAAAAACGGTATTCAATTTATACATTTGTTACGCGATTACTCGAAGATGGCTGAACATTATTTTTTGTTTGGAAGGGTACACCTTTGAGGTTGTCCCATTGCAACCAAATCACGATCTGATGATGGGATCTTACAGTTATTGAGGGAACTTTTCAAATATTATAGGCACACATACGGCGATTTGGTTGTTTTACATAGTCTCGGCATTTATTATCGGAAAGCCGATTGTTTAAATTTTTTTAATTTTGTGTGTTATTTTGAAATGCTAATGAAATAAACTACTAGTTAACAGCATAATTTTAAATAAAAATGCCGATACGCGCAAAATTTAGCGCTATGAATTTTGGTTTCCTTGAGAGTGTCGAAATTTACGTTTTTTGCGGCATAAACAGCCGTATATTTTTTTCACGTTAACTTAGAAATTTGATTTTTTCACAGGTTCAAGGGACCAGGTCTACACCTGAGTATATGGTTTTATTTTCAACTCGATACCTTCACGCGTTCCCGAGATAGAGGGTCTTGACAGACAGACAGACAGACGGACGGATAGACGGATAACAAAGTGATCCTATAAGGATTCCGTTTTTTCCTTTTGAGGTACGGAACTCTAAATAAAAACCCCACCAAGAAAGTGTGAGCGGTTGAAACGCTAGTAGAAGACATCCTCCTTTGGTATAACTCTATTGAACCACAAGATCAAGGGGCATCTAGTAGGGCCCGCGATTGTCTTATTGTTTATTCAACGTTAATTAGTTCTCGTTAAGCTTTCACGTCTCACTCAGACTATCGTAGACTCGGTAATCCGGTAGACGAGAGTTGGTCTATAAATACCAGCCATTGCGATTTTAATTCATCCTCATGTATACCTAGAGAATACCTATTTCATTTGCGATATTTCATTATGAGAGACTTATTTATGGTACCATAACTACCCTAAACTGTAGTTTAGGTTTAGAGTAGCTGTGTTCTGTTATTAAGGTGGCTGCGCTCGGTTGCATTTACATATGTGCAAAAGTTGGTGCACATTTACACCCAATATTAAATTAATTAAGAACACAAAATCGACAAACGTTCGTAAGCTAACATGATAATTTGGTAAAATTCATGAAAGATGCCACGTTTTAATTCTATTTGCTATATTTCATCAATATAAAATTTGCCATACAAATCACAATAAGTATACTTATTTTTGTATTTAATATAAAATAAAAATGCAGCATATTTGATGAATTTCCCGGAGACAGCACATCAATCGACAAATATTCGTTACCTAAATAAGTTAAAAAAATACCTTGCAAAAGTTAGTTATTCACGGGTTAAATCCGTAAATGCGCATGGAGTGAATCCTCAATAACAAGTTTTCAATCAAGCTGTGCTATTTCTTAGTTACAAGAGTTACATAAATCACATGTTTATTCTTGTTGGTTTTCAGTCATCAAATTTATTATTAACATTTCTCTAACATTGGTTTATAAACGTAGGTAAAATAGTGATACTACTCATGTATTTTGTATTTTAGGACTTTGGTAAAGCACCCCACAGCTCTGAAGCTTCGAATACTTATAAGGCAAATATGTCAATTTGTACCTGTGTGCGTCGGTGGATCTCTCTCTGTTATTGCAGTTCTCAAAGTATCATCGTAGTTTTTGTTCCTTATTATGTTCAATTTTGTATGTACCTAATTATATGTATTAAAGCTGTTGGAGTTTTCATGGAAACCATAAAAATCTGGGGGCAAGGCAGTAACCCTAAAACTAGCTAAAAAGTGTTTATTCGTAATGTGCGAACAATACCTTCTCCTTATTTTTCAGTCTCGGTAATTCTGCTGGAACTTGAGGCTGATTACATTTCTCGTCAATCGCTCGTAATATTAATCGCTCCATTTGCGCAATTACAACATGCAGCTTTCTTTATGTAGTCGTTAAAAATCCATCTGGCGTAAATCTAGATCTATTCTTATAAGAGTTTAACCTCCAATTTAAAATAGGTAACCTAGATTTAAAAAACAAAAAAGTGAGAGGAAGCATTAGTTGGTAGTGCACTTTCTTACGTGTTGGATCTGTCTGATCTCCTGGCGGGTGCTGCTTCGCGCAATATCATCATCAGCGCACAGAACGCTATGCTGAGCCCGCGCATCCTCGGTGAGTCACTCCCGCGCACCTTTATACATTTATATACAAACGCACACGCTTAAAACAGCAGCGGTAAGGCACTTTGTTACAGTTTTTTTCTTTCATATAAGGCGCGACCATCACTACATTAACTACAACACTAACGCTACAATCATCTAAAATACAACGCTACAGTAACGAAAATATATCCCCACGCAAAAGCTTTGACCGGTAAGATAACCGATTACAACGACACTCGCGATTACAATCCCTAACACGCAGTTATTAATAGTTCACAACAAAACTTCGCTGACAGATTGCACTACCTGCACCTAGTGGGTATTCACAAGAGATCACAACGCGGTTGCTTATGTTAGTGTGGAGTGGTTTTCGGGTGTTTGATATAGACGCCGGTGAGTCGGCGAGTTCGGTGCGACCGGGCGCGACGCGTGTGCCGCGGCGGACGCACGTGCTGCGTCTATTCTGGGCCGACGGGCGGGCGGCGCGGCATCGAGCGAGCGAACTGGGTCGGGCAACCTCACTCGTCCACTCTTTCACGCTTTCCTTTAAGCGTTCTCAATGCGATATCGCACAACGGACTTATGAAAAAACGATACCATATAAAAAAAACTGCGTTCTGTTTTGCAACGGGCGCTTAGGGTAATTTATTCAAGGCGCGTTAACGGTGTACAAACCGAAAGCTCTTGTTTTTCCGTGACAACTAAATGTGATTAAGATCGTAAAATATTTGCTTAGTCATTTTATTTCGTGAATGTGGCGTACTAGTAATACGTTAAGCGCGTGTGGGTCGATGTCAGGCGTTTTTCCAGCGTTTTTTGTAACTTAATTATTCGAGTGACGACAACTTTTGATTCTCGATACCGTCTATCGTTTATAAGTAGTAAAAGTTAACTGTGATCACCACCGCTTGCTGCTATATTTGCTGGAACACGAATGAAAAAAACCGCCGCGGTCGAAACGCTCTGAAATCGACCCGTGTACACAAAGTCACTTACACGACAAAAGTTTTAAGTACACAAAATTATGTTCCTTTTTGTGGCTAAAACCTGATCTGATTTTGGATATAATCATACCTAACTAACTCAAAAAAGAAGAAATCGTAATATCCGTTCATGTGTTTTGTAAGCATTCCAAATTGTGGCCATAACTAAATATAAATACTTATAAAATCTAAACGACTCCTCATAATATTTACCCAATGTTTTTAATTAACACTGAATTCGATCTGAATGTAAACCTTTAGTTCAATATAAATGCATAAAAATAACGTGTAGGTACCTTTCGAACATGTACCTTCAATGAAATGATCGACCCGTATCCAAACCTCAGACTAGACAATGACGAGGGGTCTCTATACAAGTTTCAGGTAGCCCCTAGTTGTATCATAACAATGTTTACTGAGCATGTTTCGGGCACATTAATATTTTAGGGACGGTAATACAAGTTGGCGGGTGACTCCAGCATAATACAGTTCATCGCTTTTGTCTTTCTCGCATATACTTGCTAGAAACTCTTCCACTAGCTCCATTACACACAGAATAAGGAAAGCTTGAACCGCTTCAACCAATCCCGTTGGTTCATATGCCAATTTGCCGGAAAGCCTCCGATTTGGTTAGGAATACTATCTAACAGTAGCGTGGCGTCCAAAGAACTCAGGCATTCGAGCACCTTATTCACAGCTGAAGCTGAAAATGTACGCTAAATCTGCATCGGCTTGCCCAAAGATATCTTTTATGCCATGCTACTGCTATCGAGCTATAGGCCTAATCAGTGTAAAAAAGTGGTATTCCCTTGACTTGTCTAAAAATTTTTTGTCTAATTTCAGTTTGTCTAACAACTTTTACTATAATGAATTTTTTGTCTAAAGTCAATATGTATAAATTCATTTTTCATAATTATTGTTTTGTCGAAACTCGTTTTACCTAAATTATCATTTGCATAACTCTTGTTTTGTCGAATATTATTTTATCTAAAACTCACTTTGTCGATTCTTATTTTAACTAATAATTATATAGCCGAATATCATTTTAACTAAATTTTTTTTGTCTAAAAACTCAATACAAAGGTTACATTAAGCAAAAAGTAGGTTAGGTTAGGTTAGAACTGCGTCCCCCAACAAAAACAAACTGCTGTCAGAAAAGTAGGTTAGGTTAGGTTTGAACTGCGTCCCCCAACAAAAACGAACTGCTGTCAGAAAAGTAGGTTAGGTAAGGTTTGAACTGCGTCTAATACTAATAATATTATACAAAACCATAAATAATATTTTTACAGCAGCCCATAAAGCCACTCTGCTTGGGTAAATTATTAGGGCGTAGAACGAAAAGGGGGGACGGGGGGGCGGAGCCCCCCACAAGGGGGGCTCGGGGGGCGAAGCCCCCCGCATTAAAAAAAACTCAAACCATAAGTTCAATTAGGTTAGGTTAGGTTAGGTTAGGGTTCGAACTGCGTCCCCCAACAAAACCGAACTGCTGTCAGAAAAGTAGGTTAGGTTAGGTTTGAACTGCGTCCCCTAACAAAACCGAACTGCTGTCAGAAAAGTAGGTTAGGTTAGGTTTGAACTGCGTCCCCCAACAAAAACGAATTGCGGTCAGAAAAGTAGGTTAGGTTAGGTTAAATGAAACATTATACGAAATAAGTATAGAACAAACAAAATTATGCAAAATGTATGTTAGACAAAAAATAATTATGTTAAACAAACATTATATAAATGTAGATTATACTAACTAAAAATTAGACAAAACAATATTAGACGAAATAAATTTAGGTAAAATAAGGATTATACAAAACGAGTTTCACTCAAATAAAAATTAGGCAAAATGAATAATTATGCAAAACAATATTAGTCAAAATGAAATTAGGCAAAACGAAAATAGGCAAAAAGTTGTTAGGCAAAACAACGTACAACCTAAAAAAGTCGCTAGAAAGAGACGTGGTCTTAAAGTCGGTGATAAACGGTGTCATTCTAAACACTACAGGCATTCATCAACATCACACGGGAGACACAAGGTGTAAACCGACAGCGCGGCGAAGCCAACGCACACTCCTCACGACGCGGGGGTTTTAGACCAGGAGTTTCCAATATTTTTCAGCCCGTGGCGCACTTATAAGTTTAGTACTTCGTCACGGCGCCCTACCCTAGTTCGCTCAAAATAGATATTGTTGCTTTATAGGTACCCGCGAATATTTGTGATTTTAGACAATGATAGAGGATCGAATCACAGCGCCCCTCTTAATTTCTGCGGCACACACTTTGGGAACCCCTGTTTCGGACCGTAGGCTGAGATATGCGGTCGAGACCTCATTCCCAAAAGCTGGACCAGGAGGGCATACCGTCTGGCAGTAAGCATGGGTATTTCTTCCATCTACGCAAAGAAACGGTATCATGCTAGGAGGCAAGGCCTGAATAAAACATGTCTGACGGCTGCCACTGTGAATTTCTAAAATATACATGGCGCTCGTAGCTTTGCCATGCATTCCTAAGACCTCTTTTACTTTGATGACATTCCATGTTACTGTGTATATCTAATGCAAGATTTAAAAATGTGAGATCGAGGATGCTTTCCTATAGTGAATAAGAAACGAAGCATGATGGAATGCCAGAAGACCCTTATTGGTATTAGCACTAAGGCCAGGCGTAAGTCACTCCACGATTTAGTTTTACGGTAATTATTATTATTCCTTACCTAATGCATTAGGCAAGCCTAGGGCTGCACCGATCCCCGGCAGCGCCTGCGTGCGAAACCAATGAAGCAAGTTTTTTTTTCATTACTGGAGGATGCGAATAATTGGTAAATCTGGTTCATTTACGTTAATTTATAAATATTATTAGATTCTAAGTAGTGATTTTGTTAATTTTACAATCATTAAATTTTGAAAAGAAAAAGCGATCTTTTATCCTTTTAAGTCCTATAAATGTGAAACCACTAGGTTGAACCTATAGGTTGTTATGGGAACTAAACCGTCCTCATCTCAAGTAGTATCAATTAACAAAACATAAACAAAAACAGCTTCCTTGATTATAATAATCTGCCATCACCAATTTTGTGTGTTGATAGATTAAGATATCCTAGAACTAGAAATATAAACAAAAATAGTTCACCGTAATATAAACAATAACAGTTCTATTGAAATAAATATTTTCTTAATTAGACCACGTGACTCCTAATGCAATGGTGTCGCAATAAACTTATATAAATGCCGAAAACAAGACTGTCCCACGACGCCATCGCCAGTCCGATCCACTCCGGGTGGGCCGGCTAGCGACCTGGTTCGACCCCAGGGAACGCCACGGCCGACCACCCGGTCAAAGTATCGCTATGCCTGCCCAATAAGGGTCACGAGTTAGTCAGTCTTGAAAAAAAAAGGACCCACTGCCCATTCCGCCTTCCGTCTTCGAAGCGAAACCTATTGAAACCTATTGATGTATCGTAGATCGTTAGTTTAAGATATATAAGATTAGAGAAGACAAACTTGACTAAGTAAATAGTAATAAAACATCTTTGCTGAAATACTCTATTATTTCGACTATGTATAAAATTAAATGCCATTATATTAACGCCATAACTACCTGTAATTTAACATGAAACACAATCTGTAATAAGAAATTTTATTTTTGTCGACAACCCCAGCGGTGGGCGTGGCAACCAAAAAGAGCGCGCGTTATGAGTTAGAGCGAGAAGGTAGGATTCGGCGCATTTATGTGACACGAATGTGGGTTTTGTTAGACAGTGCGAGTTCTGTACAAAGTACTATTACTTATTCTGTGCTAAAGCTTCTTAAAGTTGAAGTTGAAATCATTTTTACCCGACTGCGGCGAAGCCCAAAGGAGGGTTATGTGTTTGACCTGTATGTATGTATGTATGTATGTCCGTTCCTGTGTCCGCTCGTAACGACACATCCGATTTTGATAAATGATACATCATTAGATTGGTCTTGATGGTGCGAGTGTCACTGTGTATGAAGTTCGTTAAAATAAACAAAATGGTGGATTTTATGCAGTTTCTAAGTGCACCGCGGTCGGGTTTTTTTTTAGTAAAAATGTGGTTATTAGCTATACATATGCATAAAGTAATAACTAATTTTGATTTGTGTTCGTTAGTTTGTGCTTCGTTCTCTCAAGCAATTACTGAAGGACTGGACTGCAATTAATCACGTGATTTTTACATAGGTACGTGTAGGAGGAATAAATTATTGACCGAGCGTGGCGGTGCTATTATGTTACTTACGTTACAGCCATACATTATAAGGTAATAATTAATATACTGTGTCGGAACTTCAAAATATACGTATATTTAACCTTGTGTATATATTTGCACAATACGTATTTTCTTACCTAGAGTTACAGTTAGAATAGTGAGTGTTAAAAATCGCTAACCAAAGTCTATTATTGGACATAAAAAAAATCTTACGTCTTTTTTACTTTTTTAGGGTTCCGTACCTCAAAGGGAAAAATCTGAACCCTTAGGGCCTCCGCTAGCTGGCGCGGACACCCGCCGCGGACGCACGCGGCGGGCGGGCAAAAGTATGGAGTCCATACTATGGACCCGCGCCCGCTTCACTTAGCGCCTTAGCTTAGCGCTGTTCATACAATTTCTTATTAGACGGGCGTCCGTTCCGGATAATCCGCGTCAGCTAGCGGAGGCCCTTATAATATCACTTTGCTGTCCGTCTGTCCAGACTGTCATCTAGGGAACGCGTAGAGGTATCGAGATGAAATTGAAATCATATACTATTCATATTTGGTTGTAAATTAAACGTATCGTAAATTAAACCTATAATGTATCTGTTTACCTTGATGGTTGACTGGTAGATAATGTCTTACGGTACTTACATTAAGTCCGCCATTTGTACTTTCTTGTATTGTGCAATAAAGTTTAAATAAATACAGGTCTGTGAAAACATCAAAGGACCATGCGTCAAAATGGACCCAAAACCATCAGAGCTGAGAGTTGTGTCATTAAATAGGTCTTTACATGTACTTCATTTCATTATATGGGCACCAAGTTCAATGCCATTGCCAAACTGAGATATTCAAATTCAAAATATTATGAGCGGCGCTAAGTGAAGTGGGCGCGAGTGCCATATTTTTGCCCGCCCGCCGCGTGCGCCCGCTCCTTGCACCCGCGTCAGCTAGCGTAGGCGTACTGGCGTAGGTAGGCGTTTCTCATAGAAACCAAAATAGGAATATCTCAGTTTTGCAATGCAATTGAACTTGGTGCCCATAGAATGAAATGAAGTACATGTAAAGATCTTTTAAAGACATAACTCTCAGCTCTGTTGGTTTTGGGTCTACTTCCCATACAAAGTTGCCCATGGTCCTTTCTAGGTTAACGTAAAAAAAGATATGGCCGTTTATGCCGCAAAAAACGTATACAGGGTGTTAGGTAATTAATGGATAACCTATGAACTGGTGATAAAGGGCACTATCAAATAAAGCTAATTCATCGGCTTAGCCGTTTTGCGTACGGATTGGGAAATATTGTATTTTTCTCACACTTTTTCTTCTGCCAATGATATATATTTTATATATATTTGCTCGTCCGGGCGCGGAGCAGCCGGGCCATATTCATGGCGCGACTGCTCCGCGTGCGGACATAAGGGCAATGTTATATTTTTTTAAATCTCTCTCTTCTCTTTTCCTAACATATGTATACTTTACTTATCTACGTAATCTCAATCGAAACC
This sequence comes from Eudemis profundana, assembly GCA_947034925.1. Lineage (NCBI taxonomy): Eukaryota > Metazoa > Arthropoda > Insecta > Lepidoptera > Tortricidae > Eudemis > Eudemis profundana. The sequence goes on from OX344798.1 coordinate 19,506,700, forward strand.
ATACGTCTATTTATGCCGGTATCCACATCGATTACACAAGCAGCCATTCCAAACAACATAAAATACACAACTTTGCAAAAACCACTTAAACATTCACGACCATACACATAACTCTTTTCAAAAAACACAATGTTGGGCATGACGTGTAGACCGTTAGCACCGATTGTCCAACGACCCACACTACACACAAATGGGGGGAGGTTTTAGTCCGTAGGCGTTTGTGGATAGACTCGAGATAACGTGACGCTGGAGTCTATCCGCGAGCGAGTCGGGCATGCGCACCAGGACCGGCCTGGTGGTATCCAATGAGGATCTCCTCCCTCCACGAAAAAAAAAAAAAAAAAAATATATATAGGTTAGGTTAGTTTTTTTTTTATGTTTCATTTATTATTTTATGTCAAAATAATCTTAAATAAATGTGCTATTAGCTGTACAATAGCACTTAAGTGTAACTATTGTATTTTTTTAAATAATTTTATTCAAAATTCGGAATGGAGTATTTTCGAAATTTTGGTCGAACTTTGACCGCGTGTGGTGAAAAAAAAAATACACGGGCACGTGCCCATAACCTTAAAAATTTGTCCACTTAAATTTTAAAATAGTAAGCATGACGTAATTTAATCCATAACAAGAAAAAAAATTGGAATAATAAGTGTGACAGACCGCACTCTACGTGGCCGCAGTACAAGTACGGCCGACGCCATCAAGTCAGATTCATCAAGTCAAAATATCTCAAAAATGGTGACACTTTTACTAAACCTATATTATTAGCTTTACTTGATAGATTTAAGTGCCCTCTATCACCAGTTCACAGGTTATCCATTAATTATTTAACACCCTGTAGGTACTTCGAAACTCCCAAGGAAACCAAAATTTATAGGGTATTTTCCGTTGACCTAGAACTATGAAATTTGGCAAGTAATACCGTCTTATACTACAATTATAGGGAAAAATCTGAAAGCTATACATTTGTAGTTAAATCATAAAAAAATATAGTCCTTACTTGAAGTATTTGTACGGAACCCTCGACGGGCGAGTCCCACTCGCACTTGACCGGCTTTTTTTTCGGTATGAACCAAAAAAATAAAATTATGGTTGCAATAAGATTACTTCCCAGGCTCATAATATTACGTAGCAAATTAAAGAATAACAAGGTAATATGGGATTCCCGGGATTGCCGTGGAAAATTGAATTTAACACGAAATTTCTTAAGTACACAGTTAGCGATACACAACTAAGTAATAATTTAAACAGTTTGGTAAGGTATAAGGTAGGTATAAGTAAGTACACAAATTTCGTGTACCAGTGTGCCTACCATGAGTTGAGCGTACGATCGCCGCTAGCGAGTTTAACGTATCGAGAGTCAGTGCGCCTCTCTCGCACGCGCTAATAGTACGAAAGAGATAGAGATAGTAGTGAATTACTACACACCAGGGGTTTATGAGTGTGTGTAAGAAAGAATGTACATATATGTATATGACATAAATTGGCTTACAACCTCTATACAAACTAGGACTTCCAGTGCCGTTATTATTTTGTACGATTCGATTTTATAGGTATTATAAAAAAATACAAAAGAAAAATTTCACCTAAAGGCCACAAATTTAAATGATTTATCTATTAGTACATTACACAACTAGGGTGGTAATACAAAGAAAGGCCGAGATCGCAGAAGTTTGCGGCCCGAGTTGCAAGCGAGGGACGTAAATATGCGATCGAGGGCTTTCTTTATTACCTCCCGTGTAGTGTACATCATTTTATGTCTACACTTGGCCAGAAAGCGGCTTTTCCGTACGCGCAGCGTGCGGAAAAAGCTACTTTATGGCCAGGTGTGGCTTAAAAACAAATAAGTACTTATGACAATAACTTTATGAATGAGCCGTTATATCGTACAAAGGCTTTTCATTTTCTCACACCACACAAATTCCCAAATAATATTACATGTGTTTCATATATTTACAAAAGAAATCGAGTAGTGAATGTAATATTATATTTTCCTCACAGCCGCTGCAAGATTGTTGAACGAAATAATTGGGCATTACGTCTCGAAAAAGCGCCTGCGAATCTCACAATACGAAAGAAAAATGGTCACGTTAAATCGTTTTGCTCCCAGCGGAGTGCCTGGCAAAATCAAGAGAAGTCGGAATGTAGCCGGGTAAATATAAATAGATTCGGCTTCCTGGAGACGTGAGAACTCTGAGAACAATTCTCGGAGGTGGTATGGGTATTAGAGCTTGGACTTGTACACTAAACTACCAATAGCACCAGTCCACAGCGAATAGTGAACTCGGGACTCCTATAACCCCTAACAAATTTCAGCAATATTGGGCAAATGGTACTCGCGATATCGCCGGATGAATAAACATACACACAGAACGCCGACATACTTCCTTGTCGACTTGTAGTGTAGACCTCACTCGCTCCCCTCGCTTGTTTAATGTGTATTTAAGCCACAAGCCTTAAAGTCTCTAAAACTTTAAGGGTTCGAGCCTTTAATTTCCTGCCTTTACTTTGGCACTACTGCGAGCACTACCAGTAATGTTATAGATTTTGTTTCTTTCCCATGTTACCACTGGTTTAGTGATTAGAAGCCATTTTACCCATTGCATTACCGGTGGAGTCGAGGGAAAAAAAAAATCCATGACACTACTGGTAGTACCATGAAGGGAAGTAGGGCCAAGGGAAATATGTATCACGAACATCTCTAGTTAATAAAAAGCTTGCAAAGCTAACTAAGAAACCTTACGTAGTTACCAAACGTATTGCTCTCTTTGCCTTCCTTCCTGAAAGATTTTGCAGCCAATTATGAATATTCATGATTATGTATATCGGCATTAACAAACGAGGAAGTACGAGTAACTTCTTAGTTGTTGTACATGATTTGATATGGAACAAATTAAACTAGAACAACACTATACGTACATATTCTGTTTTAACAAGCTCAAGTTTGTAAGTACTCTCTTGAAGTTTTAAAATCTAAAATAAAACTGATCGATTTTTCATAAAAAAATTGGATAGTATATTTTTTTTCCTTTTATGCCACACCTGGCCATAAAGTGACTTTTTCCGCACGCTGCGCGTACGGAAAAAGCCGCTTTCTGGCCAAGTGTAAACATAAAATGATGTACACAACACGGGAGGTAATAAAGAAAGCCCTCGATCGCACATTTACGTCCCTCGCTTTCAGCTCGGGCCGCAAACTTCTGCGATCTCGGCCTTTCTTTGTATTACCACCCTAGTTATATAATGTACTTTTACTTGTCTTACAATAAAACACTCCGCAATTTTACGACAGGTCGGCGGCTACTAGTAGGTAGTAATAAGAGCCGTCTGCCTCGAACCTTCGCTTCATAAAGTCCTTCTGTAGTGTCACTCTTTTCTTTCTCAATTTCGTTTCTTTTTTATTATAAGCTTGTATATAACTTGTACCTAACGTTCGTATGTAAGTAAATATTACCTTCCTTGTACTCGATTCGAGGCATTGAATTAAATGTCAATGTTATCATATTGTTTTTATTACAATGTCGATGCTAATGCAATAACTAAAAAAACAATAAAATAACAATCAATGATCCTAAACTAAAATAATCACACTAAACCTAAGGCTCAAGCTAAAACTATCTATGTCTATGTTATGTTCTAGATTTATAAGCTCTCTGGGTAGTAACTGTTTTTTTTTGTTATTTAAGAAAGTATGTAACCGCTACCTACTACGTACCTATTTAAAGAAGTCAACCTTAAACTTTCCTTCGCAATACTGAGTCCTTAATGTAATGCGTTTTGTCATAAAATAATATCGAGTACCGATAAAAATGTTTACTTGTAAGATAAAGCCGTAATAGTACATTGTGTATCTAGGGCGGTAAGTAAGGAATTGCAAACGAGTGTTTATTATAAGCCCGAGGTGAAACCGAGGGCTTTAATAACACGAGTTTGTAATTCCTTTACCGCCCGTGGCACACACAATGTTTTTCATCACACTTGTGAGGAAATCTTAATAATATAACCTTACTAATCGCCCCAGTATGACAAGAAAATATTAAAACAGACAGTGACATTTAAGTCCATAGACAATGCGAAGTCAAGTCACGTTCGGAAACCATAGTGGTAAGCGGCATTTTATATTTGCAAAATAAAGAAATACATTATTTAAACATTTAATTAATGTTACCGAAATATGTGTTTACATGTATTTGCAATAACAGTTATCTTTAAATAAATATTTCAGTGATAAAAGTTAAAAAAGTAAGTTGGCGTTTCCCTTGAACATGACAAATAAGAGTGAAACAGAACCAGCGTTTCAAATTTAAAAAGAAAACCATTACGCCCTAGGGCGTAATAGGCCACTTACGGCCCGCAGAACCTACGTGTAATGACACCATTTTCGAGCAAGTGTGATGAAAAATATATTCCTATTAGGTACCTATAGTATGGTTGTCCATGAAACTAAGAAGGTCCGTAAGGCTGAGAAGCCACGGGGCGCGTCGGCGCCACCCCGGCGAGACATTGCTATCGAACCCGGCATATTTTCACAAGCATGCTACCCTAGTGCATAAAATTAATACGAAAAGAGTATTTTAATTCAAATTACGATAGCGTGACTTAATAGCGTGATCTGCATGGTTGACATGCACTTTGAAAAGTATGCTTGTTTTGAAATTACTTTTTTTTCATTAAAACATGTGATCCGCTTATGACAGTCACTTCTCTTCAGATGTCACTTTACAAAGCGCTGGTAAATTCGAACTTGTGAAGGTGCCCCTGTACTGTGTCTGGCCTATGTGGAGTAAATAAAAATTGAGGGACAATCTTACACAAATCGATCTAGTCCCAAACTAAGAAATGCTTGTACTATGGGTACTACTAGATGACGATATACATACATAGATAAATAAATACTTTAATAGATAGAAAACATCCATGACGCAGGAACAAATACTTGTGCTCATCACACAAATATTTGCCCTTACCAGGATTTGAACTCGGGACCTCTAGTTACTATGATTTGATTTGCACAGAAAGTTATAGGTACTTATGTGACGACTACTTAGGGGAGAGTGGGGTAAATACGGACGCGGGGTAATCCCAGACACAGCCTTTTCTAGAATTCTAGCTGCCCCCATGCCTCACTATCCCGATCTTTTGATCACATGCATCATCTGAAGTGCGTGTATAGTCTTCAAGAAGAAAAGCCACGCATGCATTTTACAATAAGTACCAGACTTTTTTCACGTGTTTTCTTATAATTCTCATCTATATTTAGTGACATGTATACACTGTTATGTGAATAACTCCAACTGAGGAGTTTTCATAACTCCTACTGTTATAACTTCTACTGATATGTGGATAATTGGTACTGAGGAGTTGAATTAAATTTGGGTAGTACCTACCCAAAATAACTGCAATACTCCAAGTAGTGTCCGCATTTACCCCCCATGCACCGGGTAATGCCGGACAGAAAGCCTTTTGTTTTTCTTTAATGTTCAATATTTGTAAATTATTTAAAAATAAAAGATTATGGTAATTTTGTAATTTTTTTTGGATGGTCCGTGTCCCGTTTAGTCAAATTTGGCCACTTTGGGAAAATTAGGGTTGTGCCCCTCTCCGACATATTAAAATTAATAATAATAATTAATGGTAATTTTGTAAGGTAGTAACCAAACTTTAAGTATATAAAAAAATTACTGCTTTATGTTAATGGTATGATTTTTATTCAGATGTTCGCTTAAGTGTCCGCAATTCCTCCACTCTCCCCTATGCATCTTGGGCTCAAACTCGCGTCTTGTACGTTTAAGTAGTAAATGGCTTCATCGTACAATTCTATATTTTGATTGTGTCTGTGTTTTGTTTACTGTATTAAGGTCTAGTGTACGAGTTATGGCCGATTTGGCGCAGCGCTCGCTGATGCCTAGTCGGGAGTCTGTTCTAGTCACGTCGTAATTTTCTACCCTCCACCAGTGCAAGCTCCTCTGGTTTCATTAGACTGATTCATCCTGCTGGTTGCCGTCTGTATACAGAGATTCTATTCAATGAAACACATTTCAACCAAATTGAAATCCGGCGTCTGTTTTTTTGATGTTGAGTGCGAGCAATCATTGCAGAATATTCACTTGATTATTTTGTATCAAAGGTACATTTTTTTCTTTCGAAATAAGAGGTTTTGAAACTCGGTTGGTCAGTGGCGTTCAGGAGGGCCCCTCTAAACACAACTTTGTTTTTTTTATTCACACTAATTGTAAACACAACTTTACTGTTTGAGCGTGGGACTGTTCGTTGTGGAGGACTATGGAGGAACCTCCAGACTACGTTTAGGAAATCTCGGGTTGGAGTAATGATGGTATTACCATTTTATAATTCTTATTAGTTCAAAAATGTTTAAATAAAAAGAGTGGTTGTGGTAAAATATTTTTGCTCGTTTTCGCTAAAGGGTTTGCTTGTAGATAAACTTTAAATTACACGGGCAATGCACACATTCACAGTCCTCTCGGGCGAGCATAATTGCGCCCTCGGATGATTAAGGGAACTGAAATAACATTTTCAGTGTTCACTGAACTTTGGGTCACGACCTTACCCTCTGGAAACATTTAGAGGAATATTATGGCAGACGTAACTTGTTAACTAAGCTCGAAGTATAGAGTTCGAGTTATATACTCGTAGGTAGCAGTGGCAAAAGATATCTTTGGGCAAGCCGGTGTAGATTTGGCGTAAAATTTCCTTAAGAACTGTAGAATAAGGTGGTCAAATGCCTGATAGTAGGCAAGCCGGTAGGAATCGAGTTCTTTGGATGACACGCTACTGATAAGTAGGTAATTGCATGAAAGGAATGATTTATTCATTGTAATAAAACAACTTTAACAGATTAAATCGCGTATATTACTTCATTTTCACGTCCCGCCGTTTTGTAACCATTTTCAGCGTTCGTGGTCGACGGTAGACTGAAACCATGAAGTATTAATAAGCGATTTATCCGTTAAAATTGTTTTGTTAGTGATAATCGCGGAGATTGAAGGAAACTTTTATTGCTAAAAATAAAAGTAGCATTGGCAACATGGAAAGGGCTATGCTCGGGTTTTCTCTGCGGGGTCGAATCAGAAATGAGGAGATACGTAGAAGAACGAGGGTCACCGACATAGCTAAACGGATAAGCTTGTTGAAGTGGCAATGGGCAGGGCATATAGCACGTAGAACAGATGGCCGATGGGGCCGAAAGGTTCTCGAATGGAGACCACGAATCGGCAAGCGCAGCGTCGGACGTCCACCAACAAGATGGACAGATGATCTGGTTAAGGCTGCTGGCTCACGGTGGATGCAGGTTGCTTCCAACCGAATTAAGTGGAAATCTATGAGGGAGGCCTATTTCCAGCAGTGGACGTCCTATGACTGAAATTATGATGATGATGATGATTGGGAACATTCCTCCCAAAGAAATATATTGAGATAGAAGGAAATAGTTCGTTGAATTTGTATGGAAACCTAGCGTGTAAAACAACAGTTTGTCATCTATTGGGCATTACCATCAAACACTGATAAGTTTACCTTACGATACATTGCATGCTAAAAATGCTGAAGTATTGAAGAATAATCTTGCGTAACCAGTGATTCTAAAATAAAATAAAGAGGTAGCGCCAATGCAACATAAACGTTGTCCCATCCCACCTTACCTTATACGAATAAAATGTATAAATAAATAAATATAAGGGGACAATCTTACACAAATCGAACTAGCCCCATAGTAAGCTCAATAAGACTTGTGTTATGGATACTAGACGACGATATATTTAATAGATACAAATACTTAAATACATAGAAAACATCCATGACTCAGGAACAAATATTCGTACTCATCACACAAATAAATGCCCTTACCGGGATTCGAACCCAGGACCTCTTGCTTCGTAGGCAGGGTCACTACCAACTAAGCTAAAGCGGTCGTATAAAAAACTAAATCTCTCATACAATACGAAAAGAGGCATCTGTTTACGTTGTTCAGTGCTCACTCTATTTCTTTAGTAACTTGAGTTGAGACGCCATGCTACGCCGGCTATTCTGCTGCCATCTCAGATTAATTATTTTGTCGCTCAATAATGACTTTAATAACGTTTCCAGAGCCTTCCGTGGATAAACGCCGTCAAAGTTACTACCACGGTTAATGGAATATCAAATTACTAAGGTCCTGGGTCCTGTTTTCATCTTTCTAACTGGAATTAGGAGGATTTATCAAGGAAACCAAAATTTATAGGGTAACTAATTTTCGTTGACCTAGAACTATGAAATTTGGCAAGTAATACCGTCTTATATACAGGGTGTCCCTAAAACCAACGTCGATACGAAAAGGGCTGATAGACCACCTCATAAAACACCAGATTAAGTAAATTTGACCTGTGTAAAATCTCATCGTTTTCGATATATTGTCGTTTTTGTAAAACTCGTGCTAAGTGATACCCTGACTCGGTGTTTTGAGTGCCATGACTAAAATACCAAGTATTTTTCAAATCTGTTTTTAGGGTTCCGTACCAAAATGGTAAAAAAGGAACCCTTATGGTGCGACTCTGTCTGTCTGTCTGTCTGTCTGTCTGTCTGTCTGTCTGTCTGTCCGTCTGTCACAGCCAGATATCTCAGGAACTACTGATGCTATCGATTTGAAATTTGGAATAGTGTTAAAAGTAGCTAACCCGAGCCTATTGGACATAAAAAATATCTTGTACCTTTTTTACTTTTTTTTTAAAAGGCTCCGTAATGGGACTTTGAAAATTGAAAGTAGGGCTATTATATTGAGTGGGGTATCAAATGAAAGGGCTTAATTTGTAGATTAAAACAGCATTTTTATTTTTTTTCTTAAATAAGTAGTTTTTGATTTATACATTTTTATGTACCATTCCCCCCCTATTATCTCCGAAGTTACTGATCAGAAAAATGTGTCATAATTACTAATTATAAATATCAACCTGAATATTACAGGAAAAATAGAACTGTCTTGCTAACTTTAAAACCTTTTTTTGCTATGGGTTGCCAAATAACTATGCTATTGAATGCAATTCCTATTTTTGTTAATTTCTTCATGCTGTGGACACAGTAGAATAATAAAAAATATTTATTAGATTTTTCCAAATATCACCTCTGACTTCGAACGAGAGTGGTGAAAAAAAAATGTACCAACACAACCTGGCACTTGACGTAAAAAAATGCGCATTTATTGTCGTTTCTAAAATTGTTAACCTTTACTAAACACTGTAATTAATGTTTGAGATAATGATATTTTATTACAAAATTATCTGTCTGCCGACTTCATCTAAAGTTTCTCATACGATCCGGTTAAACTAAGTTTGCACCTGGCGTGCTTGACGTAATTTACAAATTACAGTAGAACCCGCTTAAGACGATTCTGAGGGGACCTAGAAAAAAAAAAACGTCTTAAACGGGAAATCGTATTAAACGTGATAAACATACTAGTATTATAGGTTATAGGTTAACGCGGGCTTATTTTCGGCAACTCGACGACAAACATACTAGTATTATTTCGTGTAATTTGTTTATTTAGAACGGAAGACACAACAAAGATTACAAATAAATCAACATTAGGTCAGTCGGGGCAAGGGCGCCAACGTCACTTCATCTTGCAGCGATAATGCTTTTTTTAATTTTTGACATTACGGATCTAACGCCAACACGTATAACGATAAGAATTTAATAAATCACATGTGATTTGCAAATTAAATCAAACCAAAACAGCGGAGCGGTGGTAATGAGCGAATGAAATCTAATTGTAGCTAGCTACAAACTTACCTGCACATGCGGAGCCGGCGGAGGTGTCGCCAGAATTGCGTTTCATTGGTGAATAAAATGTATGAAAACAGGCCTCAAGTCGCAGGGATCGGCGTAAAATGGCGTATTATGCGGGAAATCGTATTAAACGTGATCGTATTAAGCGGGTTCTACTGTAGGTGCAAACTTAACGTAATCGTCAATATCTCGAAAACTAAGAAATTATTATGAGGGCAAATTTACTCAATCTCGTGTTTTATGAGCTGGTTTATCAGCCCTGTTCGCCATTTTGTAAAAGTCGCGAATTTTGATAGCCCTTTGTCAGTCTTTCGAATGTCACGACTTAAAATTTTAGTATTTTCTTAATCTGTATTTGTTAAACATTACTTAATAATTATGCTATCACACCTTATCAAAAGAAACTAGAACATCATAATGCCACTGCCTTAAAAAAATAAAACAAAAACAGTTTTTACGTGATTCAAAATATCACCTCGGATTTGAATTACTTACAAAACACTTTTTCTTTAAGTAGCCCCAATAGTAAAAATCCAAATGTTTTAATTCCGGGGACCTTTACTGTCGGTACTTTTAGGTATTTAAAAAAAGGTAAACAAAAAAATCACGTGACTCGATTCGTTCTACTAACTACAAGTAAGTATAGGCCTGTAGGGAATTATTTAAAATTATACATTTGTAATTCAATTATAAAAAAAAATATAGTTAAGGGCCGAATTTATATCACAGGCTCACAGCGCAGCGCCGTGTTGCCAACCGTACGAGGTTACTCGTACAAATACGAGATTTGTGGTCTACTGTACGAGGTACGAGGACACTATTAGGCTTGTACAATAATGTGTGATATTTTGATATTTTACAGATTTTTTTTAGCATTTACACGCGTACAATATCGTAGCATATTAGTCACTCTTGGCCAAGGTGTGCCATTTCTTCTTATTATTTTGATAAGCGGCAAATTGGTGCCGTTTAATTGGCACTCCAAAACTGTCTTGTACGAGAAATGAAAATTTGGTTGGCAACCTAGCAGCAGGAACATCTCAGGGGAGAGCTCGTTCCACAGTTTACGCCTTCATGGCAGAAATGAATGACCGCGATAATCGTTTGTTCCATGGCTGCAAGCATCCAGAAAATGAGGGCAGAATTTGTTCCCTTAAGCTTCTTTTAGAGGTCGATATACATTTTAGTTCTTTAGAAACGAAAGCCGAAATGTCGCCTGTGCAAAGATACAAAATAGATCACTCATGTATGAAAAAAACCCGCTGTTTTTATTGACCATGGTCGTGTTATGTAGGTACGTGTCGGTCGTATTTATCTTTGTATGTTATTCTCAACAAATGTGTTAAGTAGTTTGATAAGAAATATAAAATGTTAGTTGCACCGCTCATGATATTAACTAATTTTGTATTATGTTATATTATTTAATTGTAAGAAAACAACTAACGTATTCAATGGTGTATGTACCTATACTACTTCATATTTACATCCCGACCTTCGTAACCATTTTCAGCGTTCGTGGTCGCGGGCGCGGGTAGACCCGTCACGTGTTTTATTACAATGGGTGATAATCGCGAAAACCGAATACAATATTATATTATTTAAGTCTTATTCGGGTCAGTGATTTTTTTATTCTAGTACGAAATACTTTTTGTCCAAGAGATTATTTGGATATTTGTAGTCACATCAAGTCAAAATACTTAACCTAATTTAGGACGACTCAACACGATAATGGCCAATAGTAGACAGCCTGTTGTGACCGGCTAATGACTTAGCATTCAAGATGGCGACCACTGGGACAGTGTCGAGCACTCGGACGTCTACCTTAATAATCTCGCTAAGCTCAACCATTTTGGGTACAAGGATACCTGGACGTCTCCAAATTGGGAGTTTTTGTTCGCCTACGTTGAAATAAAATGAGGGCTATGTCTTTACATCTTTGCGGACGAAGTCACGGGCATTTTATAGTATTTTATAACTTTATATGTACTTCTTTTTGTACCGTACATTTTTGCGGAATTTTAAGAAAAGTGAAATCGTTTCCAAGAATTTGAGAGAAGAAGTTAAGAGGCTAACTTTGGAGAGAACCTTTTCAAACACAAAAGAAAATTTTTATAATTTTACGGAGTTCAATAATTAAGCTAGTTAAGTAACTCGGTAAATTATTCTACAGAAACTTTAGATAAGTAATTTAGGCTGTTACGGTTGAAACATAAATTGACTCCGTCATTTTCGATTCGTCTAGCTACAAATAATGTAATAGAGTAACAGTTAGTTAATGTTTTATTTGAATGTATTCAATTTTCCTTGTAAGCTAACCTAACAATTAGGTACATACAGTTTTTTTACATCATAATGTATTTCTAATCTAGGGATACCCGGCCGTGAGCTCCGGAGAAGTTCCGGCCATATTCGATGTGCAACAACAGGCCACTGTCGCAGGCCCCGCCGCAGAGGCTCATTAAAATAACAAATAACTGGCCAAGAGCATGTCGGACCATGCTCAGTGTAGGGTTCCATAGCCGTAACTATAAGGTAAAAAATACGATGTAAAAAAAGTACAACAACAAAAGAGCGGATCTTCATAGCAATTACGTCCTTTTGTTGAGAAGCGCAGTTTATCAGCAATAACTCAAAAACGGTACATTCGATCTTGTTGAAAATAATTTTCGTTGAAAGTATTAGTTAAGCGTTACCTTCGTGATTTTTTTCATATTTTTCGGACGCACGGTTTAGAAAATAGAGGGGGGGGGGACACAATTTACACAACTTTCGGAGCGATTATTTCCAAATACATTCACTTAATCAAAAACATTACTTAGGAACCTTATAGTGTTTTTTAAAGAGCTGTCGAACTATGTACCACACGTTGATATTTGCTGAAAAAAATTTTTTTTACTGTCTTTAACATGTATGGAGTGCCCCCCCCTAAAAATATTTATTTTAATTATTTATGTACCAAACTAAGTAGCGGCTCATAAAACACACCTATATTTCAAATTTTATCAATATCCATCATGTAGTTTCTGAGTAAAATGCCTGTGACATACGGACAGACAGACAGACAGACAGACGGACGGACATGACGAAACTATAAGGGTTCCGTTTTTGCCATTTTGGCTACGGAACCCTAAAAACAGCGCGAGTCCGACTCGCCCACCGAGTTCCGTTCAAAATTGTTCATATATTAAAGTACTCTATAAATTAAGATTCCCTTCCTAAATGTTTTATGATTTAATTAAAATGTATAGTCAGTTTCAGATTTTTTCCCCATACTTGTAGTATAAGACGTTATTACTTGCCAAATTTAATAGTTCTAGGTAAACGGAAAGTACCCTTTGAATGTTGGTTTCCTTGAGAAATTTTTGAGGCATATCTAACCGACCGTATCTTTTATTCACGTTAACTTAGAAGTTTGATTTTTTTCACAGTTTCAAGGGACTTTAGACTTGAGTACGGTTTTATTTTCAATTCGATATCTCCACGCGTTCCCGAGATAAAGGGTCTTGACAGACGGACAACAAAGTAATCCTATAAGGGTTCCGTTTTCTCCTTTTGAGGTACGGAACCCTAAAAAGTCCTTGGGGTACTACCTACGACTGTTTACTTATATGCCTTGAGTCTTGACAAATTTGCATCATCAAACACGACAATATTTGGGTCAAAATCTAAGGTCAAAATAATCTAGTATATCATGACCTTGAAGATTAATAATTTCGTATATTTAATTATGTATGATATTCATAATTAAGAGAAAATCCAAGGACAATAAACTTGGTGAAGATATGTGAAACAATTTACTGCCTCCCTCTTACATAAAACTTGAGCGCAGATATGAAAGATTTTAGCAGCAATACAATGCAGACTAAGTACGCGCCCCCTTGCCCACACCCGAAAGCTGAAAAGGGGGAGGTAGGGGGTCGTGAGAGCCGTAACAAGCCCGCGTAACTACGAGAACGATAAACGAATACGCGAGACTTTTATGGAGTTCTCATCTCACCTTCTGTAGGAGGCTGTTAAAATTTCCGGTACTCATGAATTTCAACTTAGCGTCGAATTTAATATCTCGTTAACCTGCGTAATATTTCGTTACCTCGGATAATACGTGTCGAGGGATGACAAAAGCCGTACGCAATACGCGACAGTTTTCATTATTAGGTACTCTATGAAGACAAAAAGCGGAAAAGATGGAGGGATGAGTTGGGTGTCTTAGAAAATTTTAAATATTTTCGACCGAGACTGTAATTAAGAAGTACTTATCTAGTAAAATACTAATACAGGCCCAAGTTATGTGTTTTTTTTTACCCGCGATTTCGCCTATGTTATCATCGTCAAATGGTCTCAAAGAAACTCGAGGGTATTTTCTATACTATTATTCGGCCTTTAATTATTCAAACCAAATATTTTACACAAACATTTTTTAACTGCGGCTTTGACTTCCTTATTCTCATTATTATCCCAAATGAACTTCATACCGCGATATAAAGTATCATGTTTTAATCCAGGACTTAATTTTTCTACTTGTGTGCCAAATTTCATCTCAGTCCATTCAATTGTAACAACGTTATTTAGTAACAGGCACGAATACAAATGTTTACAAACTTTCACAGTTATAATATTTGTTAGTGGGATAAAATATTAAGTATTATTCATGATTGCTTCAACGTAAAGTAGGTGCACCATACTGTACCTATATTTCGGTGGTTTGCTAATTTTATTATAAATCCATTAAGCGCTCAAACTACTTATAATGAATGCCATTAACGGCTCCCTTATCTCTGATTTCTTAACGCTTATCGTTCCCCGTGAAGTTAGTAACTATGAAAGGTTGTAGATATGAATTCGTAGCTACCTAGTTATATTACAGCATTTGTTTTATCGCCCTAAGTAAGTACTGAAGTATACATTCGTTTGTTGTAAAGTAACGGTAAATAAATAATATTCAACTGTTTTATTTTTACTTAAACGGTGGGGAATATTTTCAAACCAGATTATAATAAAAGCATTGATACTTACTTTCAGTTAACTCATTGATGTACTCGTATATGGCAGTTTTGTTCTTATTTACATGTGATAACGGGGTTAATTCTTATTGGTTTTATTGCGCGTGTTCGAATTTAAGGAGAAAAAACCGGTCAAGTGCGAGTCGGACTCGCTCACCGAGGGTTCCGTACAAATTCATAGTAGATACGTGAATAGTTCAACAAAAACTGTCTGGCCGTTAGCTTAATAGGAGCAAATAAGTATGTGTACGATTTTTCAAAATTTCTACAACAAAAAAACGATGCAATTTAGCAAAACCGTTTTATTTTTCCTGTAATATTTAGGATGATATTAATAATTGGTAATTATTACAAATTTTTCTGTTCAGTAACTTCGAAGATAATAGGGGGGGAATGGTATTTTTTTGAACGTTTTTGGTCATAAATCAAAAAGTACAAAATTAAAAAAAAAAACAAAAATGGTTTTGGAATCTACAAACTAAGCCCTTTCATTTGATATCCCACTCGATATAATAGCTCTACTTTTCTTTTTCCACATCCCATTACGGACCCCTTTAAAAAAAAAGTAAAAAAGGTGTAAGATTTTTTTTCTATCCAATAGGCTCGAGTCAGCAACTTTTAACACTATTCCAAGTTTCAAGTCGATAGCATCAGTAGATCCTGAGATATCTTGCTGTGACAGACGGACAGACAGACAGACAGACAGACAGACAGACAGACAGAGTCGCACCATAAGGGTTCCTTTTTTACCATTTTGGTACGGAACCCTAAAAAGTGGTTTCAGCTTGAATTTTGGCAATAGGGAACGTGCAAGACCTATAGGTGGCAGCACTAAATCGACAAAAGAGACATTATTAAAACGGGCAGTAAAGGAAACTTATCAGGCCTGAAAATCTGGTTATAAATGTTAATGTCAAGTATGGTAGGTAAGTAGTAATAACTGCGTTTCCTGTTATTGTGGCCCCAACATGATAGAGTACAAGATTCGGATTGACGGCACCAGTTGGCAGCACCGTCGCTGTGCTCTGTGTCCCTATTTGCAGTGTTGTTTCACACAATATTTATGATAACATACAACCTAAGGTGAACTGGTAAATGATGGCCTATCTATGGCATTAAGTTTGCCTTTCGTACGATAGGTTTTCTTTTGTGCAATAAAAAGTGTAAATAAATATAATTCTGAATAAAATAAAGGTCGACTGCAGCTCCATAATAGTTCGAAACTAGGACTAACCACGAAAAACTATTAAAACCATAGAGAAAATAGCCTAAATTCTTGACTGTCTCAAACGTTAAACGTCCAAGGACATTAAAGGGATATATTTTTTCCTCCTATCTATACATACTTATTATTCAGTCACGAGGTGTGTACAACGGGAGTACAAACAATAAGTGGTACTTATCTGAGTTATAATAATTTACTTTGGCTTTAATTTTGAAGAATGTGGCAAATTGGTTACCGTGGATATAAAAGTACTATTAGACAAAAAATAAAAGTGCCTAAAACCAGTTTCTGTTACATCAAATTATGATAAATATATTGAATAACTGCAAATTTTCCATTACAAATTTGCTTGCTGTTTTTTTATTTAAGGGCATTTTTATTTTAAAATGTACGATTAGGCGAAACTTAAGCTATATAAAGTAAATTTTTAAAACAAAAAATAAAAACCGACTTCCAAAAACTTAAACTAAAAACCAAAAAATAATATGTTAATCACCCCAAAGAAATGGATAATCAACGATTCATATATACATATACAGATATTTATAGTTTTACCCTGTTGTTTTTGAAGTCGGTGCCTGCCACTGCCACGCAAAGCTGGCTATGCTAAGCTCCTTAGCTGGCACCGACTTCAAAAACAACAGGGTAAAAACTATAAATATCTGTATATGTATATATGAATCGTTGATTATCCATTTCTTTGGGGTGATTAACATATTATTTTTTGGTTTTTAGTTTAAGTTTTTGGAAGTCGGTTTTTATTTTTTGTTTTAAAAATTTACTTTATTTTTTAATTTTTAGTGGCGCTGGAAAAATATTGTTTTGACCAAATAGACTTAAGTCTATTTAGTTAAAAGAAAAACAATCCAAATCGGTCTAGCCGTTTTCAAGTAATCGGGGAACAAACCTACATAAAAATTGCTCTTTGTTTTGAAGTCGGTTAACACTAAAAACTTGTTGCTACTAAGAAATGGACGAGAAACTAAGAAAAATACCAAAATAGCTAATATGTGTGCCTATGATATTTGAAGAGTTCCCTCGATTTCTCCAAGATCCCATCATCAGACCCTGATTTGGTTGCAATGGGACCACCTCGGAGGTATACCCTTTAAAACAAAAAAGAATTTTCCAAATAGGTTCAACCATCTTCAAGTAATCGGGGAAGAAACCTAGATACAAATTTACTCTTTGTTTTGAAGTCGGTTAACACTAGAAACTTGTTGCTAATAAGAGATGGACGAGAAATTACGAAAAATACTGAAATCGCTATATGTGTGCCTATAATATTTGAAGAGTTCCCTCGATTTCTCCAATATTCCATCATCAGATCCTGATTTGGTTACAATGGGACCACCTCGGAAGTCTACCCTTTCAAACAAAAAAAGAATTTTCCAAATCGGTCCAGCCACTTTCAAGTAATCGGTGAACAAACACACAAAAAAAAATAAAAAAAAAAATAAAAAAAACATACAGACGAATTGAGAACCGTCCTTCTTTTGGAAGTCGGTTAAAAATACCGTTTAACCGGTCAGTTTGTGGCGAAATTATGGAGTTTGACACTAATCGTCAGTTTTGTGACGCCCTGTTAAGTGCCAGTCAAGAGGACATCTTAAATAAAACAGCCCTTAAATTTAAAACAACATATATGCCTAATCCCATAGAATTGTAGATTCATATTAATTTAGCATATTATCATTTTAAGTAGCCAACTACGTTATGCACAAACGAAGTTAAAGAATACGTGGAGCGCACCGTGCGGTAGCAACGACAGAATGACCATTGATCAATTATATCGACCGTTTTTCGTAGCAGATGGCGAGTGGTGGGCTATCGGCAATTCGTCAGGGCAGCGCCGCGAGGCAGCCAGGCCAGACAGTGAGTGCGCGGCCACGAGGCAACGAGCCGAGTCCGCGCAAGGCTCGCACCGCGCCACAACTACGCCGGCAGCGGCACCCAACCAACCCGAACATTAGAAACAAA
Source organism: Eudemis profundana (assembly GCA_947034925.1). Taxonomy (NCBI): domain Eukaryota; kingdom Metazoa; phylum Arthropoda; class Insecta; order Lepidoptera; family Tortricidae; genus Eudemis; species Eudemis profundana. Next base: position 19,524,685 of record OX344798.1, read on the forward strand.
ATACTCAACAACCGATGTTGAACTACTGGCGAAGATGTGCAAACATGTGGTACTTGTTCCTATGATGACCGCGGACACAGGTAAGACTTACATAATTATATATCTGGTTATAATGTTTTCAAAATAATGCGGTTTCTTAAACATTGTCCGTGTATCAGTATCGAAAGGCATTGCATCGGCAGCCGGCATCAGGACTTGTGTTCATAACTATGGCATTGTGTGCAGCATTGTTTAACCTATTCTCCTTTTTCATCATTTACACGATGATTTTGGTGAAATGTGAGTACATAATTTAATTACGATTAGCGGTGCCCGCGATTTTGTTCGAGTGTATTTTATACTAATTGCCACACTGCGACTGCATCTGCGTGAATTTTCAACTTTTTCATAGAGAATTTCATACCGCGTTTCACCTTAGGGGTTGAAGTTCGAAAAATCCTTTTTTACTTCACCTTTCGTCTCCTAAGGAATATGTGGTTTAGGCTGTACATTGTCTGTCAAGTCCTTAGGACTGCCTATAGATGGGCGCTTTAGAAAACTTCCCATCTCTTTTGAAAAGTTGAATAAAAAAGTACTCCATGTGCTAACTAGGGTATTCTTCTAAACACATAGTTTCTACGATTTTATCGTTGTAAACAGTTAGGTAGTCAGATAAAGGATTTTTTTGCTGTTTATTAAAGTTACGTGTCTTGACACTGTTTATCGCAAATTTTAATTTGATCCTTAAAATCGTTACGAGTTCTATGTACTTAATTAAAGATTATAGGTTGGTAAAACGCGTAGAAAGCCTAACATCTTAGTCCTTGCGGTGATGTCGTATCTGCAATTTTTTGTAAGCACGTGGTAAGCTGCATTTCCTATTTGCTATCTGTAGGCTTATTCATAATGTTGTCGTTAACCGCAACGCTTATATAATTTGATCATGAGCTAGCTACTCAGTTCGGACAAGTTCGGAGGTCACGCTGATGTGGTCCGTCAAAGTAGATGAGACGAGCGGACGGACATGACCTATTCACGGGTCATATTATGTTTGGGACGAGATTGACTGTGAAGACGTGAATTGCCTTACGGGCCAGGCAGTCAAAACAGCTGAACATTTTTGTATCCGGTATTGTCATGGCGTGGTACTAAAGTGTCCAGCTACTTTTGACGCAGTTATCGGATCGTTTATTGCTTTCAAAGGTTTAATAAAGGTCTTACGTTTCTATTAGCTCAGCTATGAAACCCTGCAGGGCACTGCAACATGTAATTTATTCATGATGGCAGCTCTCCACTTCTCCCTGTCGGTTGCCTTGTGAAGCGCGCTGCTGAGTGTCGTATCCATAAATTCTGTAACAATTACTGTACAGGCTGCAGACTGTGCCAGTACATACTGGAGTGACCGGTTATTAAATTTACTGGACTGATAGATGACCTTAAGGTTAGGGACAAATTGCAGAAAAGGAACTTTTTTTATATTATGTTTTATTTATTTATTTAATCAGATAACCAATGATCCATACATTTGTTAGTAAGTACTTAGAACTATGTTAGTAGTGCATTTAAATTAAATTAAATTATATTATACTTTATATTATAACTTTAATCTGTGTCTTTAGGTAAAGGGGGTTAATTTTGAAGAATATCATTCTTCTGGCCAAAAATACCCAGAAAATTCCTTCTCCAATGGCGTTTTTGGTTACATTGTAGAAAACAACTTTAACAGATTAAATCGCGTATACTAACTTAATTTTTACGTCCCGAAGTTTCGTGACCCTTTTTAGCGTTCGTGGTCACGGGTGGACCGAGAAAAACATAATTTTTTATTTGTCAAAATTACCGTTATGCAAACTACCCACTTTAAAAAATCCAAATTAAAATATTGATGTTGCCAGATGGGCCTAATGTGTAAAGTCGGTTACATACATGCCAGAAGGGCTTCATATTAACCTTAGAAACTAAACTTCAAAAAAAGCATACTGATAAGAGAGAAATGGCAAGAAAACCTTTAGGCGGATCTCACATTGCAGCGAAAATCGCGGCGACACGCGACTCAGCGATTTTCAACTTTGTAATCTTTGTATGTAGAATCATCGATTTGTATAGAAAAATCGCGGGGTGGCGCACACTGTCGCGTAAATCGCGGCGACTCGCAACTACTATGCGCAGCTACACGGAAAAAATCGCGGCGACGGGCGATTTCAGTGTGTTCTTCGCCTTAGTCTTGCCTAAAGCAAAAAGAACATAATTTTAAATAAAAGACTAAAAAAAAACCGGCCAAGTGCGAGTCGGACTCACATACGAAGGGTTCCGTACCACCGTACAAAAAAACCGTCGTAATAAACAACAGGCAAAAGATCTTAAATGCCGTTTAAATCAATGGCACTTAAAACCTTTTGGTTGAGAAGTTTTTCGGCAACAACTTCAAAACGGTTTATTCGTTACTATTCAAAATAATTTTCGTTGAATGTATTTATTAAGCGTTTCCTTCCTGATTTTTTTCCTATTTTTTGAATTTACGGTTTAAAAGTTAAAGGGGGGGGGGGGGGGGACAATTTATGCAACTTTCGGAGCGATTATTTCCGAAAGTATTCACTTAATCAAAAAATAAATAGCATAAAAGCCTTATAATGTTTTTAAAAGAACTATCGAATTATGTACCTTACGTTGATGTTTTCTGAAAAAAAATTTTTTTAGCTTCTGTTACATGTATGGCGTGCCCCCCTAGTTTTTTTTTTTTAATTATTTAACTAGCAAACTTAGTAGCGGCATCTACAAGACATCTATATTCCAAATTTCATCAGTATACGTCTACTTTGTATTACTTTGTAGAACTTGGCAGGCTCTACACAGGCGGTAAGTAAGGAATTAAAAACGAGTGTTTGTTATAAGCCCGAGGTGAAACCGAGGGCTTTAATAACATGAGTTTGTAATTCCTTTACCGCCCGTGGCACACACAATGTTTTTCATCACACTTGTGAGGAAATCTTAATAAAATAACCTTACTTTTCGACCCAGTATGACAAGAATAGTACATTACACAACTAGGGTGGTAATACAAAGAAAGGCCGAGATCGCAGAAGTTTGCGGCCCGAGCTGCAAGCGAGGGACGTAAATATGCGATCGAAGGCTTTCTGTATTACCTCCCGTGTTGTTCCTTTAGGCCCACGTCTACAGATTTGCAATTCTACAGATTCTCATGTGTACAGAATCCCAATTCAACAGATTCTCAGGTGTATAAAGTCCTAATTCTACCATCCAGGTATATTATTAAAATAACCAAATTTTTCTCTCTACTCTCTTGCAGCAAAGAGCGCAATATCTAGTCTGTTCTTTTAGGTATTTAAAAAAAGGTATACAAATAAACCACGTGATTCGGGTCATTCAGCCAATGAAAGTAACGTTTTATATCTTTGGCAAAATACCACTAGCTGAACGGCCCGAGTATTTTTTTTAATAGTAATAGTAATATTTAATAGTAAAGTTGAAAATCGTATACCTATTTTCAGAGACATATGACCGTACTAATCGTGCTGTTATATATTTCTGGAGAATTATTATTTGAAGTGTAGGTACGTAACCTGTAGAACTGGTAATCTGTAGAATTGGGAATCTGTAGAATAGGGTATCTGTAGAATTGGGTATCTGTAGAATTGGGAATCTGTAGAATTGGGAATCTGTAGAATTGGGAATCTGTAGAATTGGGAATCTGTAGAACTGGTAATTTGTAGAATTGGGAATCTGTAAAATTGGGGATCTGTCGAATTCGTAATCTGAAAAAATGGCAATCTGTAGAATTGGGAATCTGTAGAGATAGGAATCTGTAATGGAAATCTGTAGAATTGGGAACAAACCGTGCCACATTTTATGTCTACACTTGGCCAGAAAGCGGCTTTTTAAGTACGCGCAGCGTGTGGAAAAAGCCACTTTATGGCCAGGTGTGGCATAAAATATTAAAACAGACAGCGACATTTGTCACATATGTCCATAGATAATGCGAACGTCAAGTCACGTTCGGGAACCATAGCGGTAACGGCCATTTTAGTTGATTTTATATTTGCAAAATAAAGAAAAACATTATTCAAACATTTAATTAATGTTACCGAAATATGTGTTTATATATATTTGCAATTACAGTTATCTTTAAATAAATATTTCAGTGATAAAAGTTAAAAAAGTAAGTTGGCGTTTCCTTTGAACATGACAAATAAGAGTAAAACAGAACTAGCGTTTCAAATTTAAAAAGAAAACCATTACGCCCTAGGGCGTAATAGGCCATTTACGGCCCGCAGAACCTACGTGTCGTGTAATGACACCATTTTCGAGCAAGTGTGATGAAAAAATACTATTATAATGCGGCGGGATCTTCTGAGTAAGTATTCGTTAATATGTCAATGGTCTAGTTCACAATCGTACTAATTACGAGAAAAAAAGTTTTGTAACTAGCACGGTAGTATACAAATCTTAAAGTTGCAATTTCATTGGCCAAAAATAATAATTAGTACGAGTGTGAACTAGACCTCGATCTGTGGTCATGGGAATAATATTTTTGAAGAACAACACTTAGGTTAATTTTACAGTATTCTAACTTCTTATTGTACCCAGTGACCGAGGTTATATTACAATATGTACATAATACGATAAATAAATAATGGTGGGCTGCACGCTCGTTTGACATTTTTTTCTTTTAACAAGCCGATAAACAAACACAAATTTGCTATATGCAGTTACTATAATAGAGATCATACAGATTTCAAATAAAAATCTTTTCTGTTGACATTACAATAAAAGTTACCGCCTGCTGTCAACCGTTAATTGTTTTCATTATGTTACTTACCTATCTTTAGTAGGAGTGGCTGACTTCTTCGCCGCGCATTATTTGTTGATATACTTAATACAAGTCCGAATGTAGTGTTTTTTTGTAACAACTCGGTTTTTTTGGGGGACGCAGTTCAAACCTAACCTAACCTAATTTTCTACCGAAATGAACCTTTGATTTGTGTTTTTTTATACTGAGTAGAGTTAGTAAATAAACGCCTAGTACTTAGAGTAAAACTGGAGTGGCTTCTTAAGCAGACGGCCTCTGGGGCCGACAGGTTCTTGAGTGGTGAGGTGACCACGTACCGAAAGGCGCAGCGTGAGCAAAGTATAAAGACAAACAAGTAGTCCAACTTCAGCCGCTTGGGAGTGCGCGACACGTATTCACACAAACGCACGATCGCGCGTCTGTGTGAGTGCGATCCGTACTGGAGCATTCTTAAATCTTTACTTGTAGTGTGTTCGTACACGGCGCGTACGCATTGAAGCGCACGATGTACCTTTTGTTGGAAGAAACATTACTGCTATGATACTGTGGCGTGGGTAGGCCATAAAATAGACTGATGTGTCGTGTTCTTTGGGGTGGCCTATGTCCAGCAGTGATTGTCCTTCGGCTGCTGATGATGAACCGAGATTAAAGGCCTTAAAATTTATGTTTTCCATCACTAAATTACACTCTTGTCGTCAAACGTCTACCGTAAAATCTTACACGCTTGATTCCCATAGAAATCTCGATGTATTTCTGTGCTCTTAACAACATACAACAAAAAAATTATGACCCTTAACCTCTTAACCCAGTAAATTCGCCGGTGGTGTAAGTAACAAGCGCAATAAGTATTGCATAGATCGTTGACATTAAAAGTTGCACGTTATGTTCCAATTGCTATATCACCATAATGTATTATATTGGCGACGGTTCTAATTACTGTAGCTGGGTTTCAATCGCCATTAAAAATGGGAGTTACTTTGTCGGCTCTAATTTTATTTGATGTGGCATAACAATGGCGTGGCGTTGAAGAAATCTTTGGGCAAGCCGGAGCAGGTCTGGCCTTAAGTTTTCTTTAAAAGCACTAGAATTAAGTGCTGGACTGCCTAATATTAGGCAAGCTGATGGGAATCGAGTTCTATCTAGATGCCACACCACTGTGGCATAATCGTATCATTGCCGTATTCATTTAAGTACATAAAAATATTTCTGAATCCTTAAATTGTTTAGTTTTTTCAATGGTATCGTAATATATACTCGTATATGTATCTTAACTAACCCACTAGAAGTTACGTTAGTTTAGGTTTGTTTTAAAACAATTCTCATAAGTTTACAGTTCTTTAAAAAAATGTATAGATTAGATTAGATTAGATTTCTTTATTGCATAATATCAAATAACAATATAAATTATCCTAGGGTCAATTTACACGTATTTATATTATGATCGTCAAACAAATGAATAATGTAATTGAATACCTAACATAACGAATAATAGAATAGCACATAAAACAAAATAGCAAAAACAAAAAATCACATGTCAGAAATCTATTTAGCATTAGCAATGTCAATAAAAAATTTAAATAAAATTGAATGTAGTTAACAATGTCAAGAAAAATAAGAAATAAAATTAACTACCTACATGCACACATATATCACAATTGTCATTACAAAATAGACTTTGGAGTCAGAGAAATGTCAATAATTAAATATCCACATATTCACTTACTGAATATAATGGAGTTTTTAATAAAAAGTTCTTCAATTGTCGTTTAAATTTTTGATTAGATGGTTCAGTTCAGATCGTAGTTCGGCGGGTAGACGTTCATAATACGTTGGGCCGATGACGCGCGGATTTTTTGTTGCCAGTGCCATGCGACGTGGTGGGACTGTTCTTAGTCTGCCAGTTGATCGGAGCTGCTTGCCCGGAACTTCGACGCGTTCAAACATTGGCAGATCCTCACGAACATTAATATTTCGTATAAATATAGCGAATAGTGCGTCATGATACGGTGCGTAACGAACAAATCTCTACAAGAGTGCCTGGGCTTCACTCCTGCCAGTAATCGTAGTGCACGTTTTTGGAGTATTAGGACTCGCTTGGCGTCTGTGGAGTTTCCCCAAATGATCGTACCATATGACAAGACAAGTAAAGATTATGCAAACGATATAATTATGCCAAAAAAAATTAGGACAAACGAGGTTTAATAAAAATGGCTCACGGACAATGAATTCGGATATTTTTTTGCGTATTAGCAGCGTTTTTATTTTCGACATTATCATTTCGGCTCATTGAGGCTGAGTCTAGTTTGATCAAAGTTATGGCGGCTTACTCTTCCATCGTGGTAATAATCGCGAAACTACAATGATGTTGGAACCGCGCGGTCAAAACGCACAGAGAATCACCCTTCTCTAATGACGGCTGCCAGATATTTCTTGACACCTGCTGGGCAAGCACACCTGGCTGCGACTTCGCTTTGTTTGTTTGTTTTTTTTTTTTTGAAGAGCATTACTTGTCTTATTTAATGAAAAGGGGAAGGGGGAACCTTGTAAAAATGAATCTCCGAAAAGCACATAACTTCCGAACGACTGCACAAAATTGGATAATTCTTTTTTGGTTGTGTTCGTTATTGTCAGGACACAGTTTGTTCGTGTAGAAGCCGGACGGGCAGCAGTATAGTACAAGTACCTAATGACAAGATTTGCTTTGGGTATCATTTAATCGATCAGCAAAATATTCATATTTTGGTCAGCAGAAATATGTATTTGGTCAGCCAAAATAGCTAGTTGGTAAGCAACTTATGGTAAGCAAACATTTATAAATCAGGCTGCAATTAATGATATACTGATCTGCTCTAAATTATTTTGGTCAGCAAATTAAATATTTGAGCTGCATTAAGCGATCTACGGTTAATCAAATTTTGGTAAGCAATCAGTAGGTAAGCAAAATATTTCATTTTGTTCATTAAAAAAAAGGGGGCAATAAAACCTAACTGGGCGCAACTATTCTGCCGCCAATCGTGTGCGCATTTTGTCATTCGGTAATTGTCAGCTGTCAAGTAGCAGGTGTCACTGTGATATATACAGGGTGTCACTGTGATATATACAGGGTGTCACTGTGTTATATACAGGGTGTAACTGTGATAGATACAGGATGTAACTGTGATATATACAGAGTGTCACTGTGATAGATACAGAGTGATACTGTGATATATACAGGGTGTCACTGTGATAGATACAAGATGTCACTGTGATATATACAGGGTGTCACTGTGATATATACATAGTGTCACTGTGTTATATACAGGGTGTCACTGTAATGTATACAGGGTGTCACTGTGATGGGCTCATATAAAATGGAAAGTAAATTTTTGGTCAGCCGTTATTAAAATTGATCCGCAAAAAAAAATAAGCAGTTAAATCATTTGGGCAGCATACAAAGATTTGGCTGGCAATAAATAAAATTGGGCGGCAACTCTTGTTCAGCAAACAGTTTAAAAACGGTTAGCATTTTAACCAATATTAATCTGCTTTTTTTATCATTTGGCTGCCTAATAAACAGTCGAGCTGCAAAATAATTACTTGGGTAGCAAGATTTTACAATTGGTCAGCAGAGAGTTTAATTGAGATATACAGGGTGTCACTGTGATATATACTGGGTGTCACTGTGATATATACAGGGTGTCACTGTGTTATATACAGGTTGTCGCTGTGATAGATACAGGATGTCACTGTGATATATACAGGGTGTCACTGTGTTATATACAGGGTGTCACTGTCATGTATACAGGGTGTCACTGTGATAGATACAGGATGTCACTGTGATATATACAGGGTGTCACTGTGTTATATACAGGGTGTCACTGTAATGTATACAGGGTGTCACTGTGATAGATACAGGATGTCACTGTGATATATACAGGGTGTCACTGTGTTATATGTATACAGGGTGTCACTGTAATGTATACAGGATGTTACTGTGATATATACAGTGTGTCACTGTGTTATATACAGGGTGTCACTGTAATGTATACAGGGTGTCACTGTGATAGATACAGGATGTCACTGTGATATATACAGGGTGTCACTGTGTTATATGTATACAGGGTGTCACTGTAATGTATACAGGTGTTACTGTGATATATACAGAATGTCATTGTAATATATACAGGGTGCCATTGTGTTATATACAGGGTGTCTCTGTGATAGATACAGGATGTCACTGTCAGCAGAGAAAACATGTCCGTAAGCAGTTTAATTGAAATATACAGGGTGTCACTGTGATATATACTGGGTGTCACTGTGATATATACAGGGTGTCACTATGTTATATACAGGGTGTCACTGTGATAGATACAGGATGTCACTGTGATATATACAGGGTGTCACTGTGTTATATACAGGGTGTCACTCTAAAAACGAAACAGCTCCCAAAAATAGGTAGGTTAGGGTTATTTTTTTTTTGATGACCCTAAAACGAAACGGCTCCCAAAAATAGGTAGGTTCGGGTTATTTTTTTGATGACCCTAAAAACGAAACGGCTCCCAAAAATAGGTAGGATAGGGTTATTTTCTTTTTGATGACCCTAAAAACGAAACGGCTCTCAAAAATAGGTAGGTTAGGGTTATTTTTTTTGCTGACCCTAAAAACGAAACGATACACGTTGTGAATAAATAATATAACTTCTAAACATTATGAGATGTATAAAAAATCGAAATACCAATTTTATATGAGCCCATCACAGTGACACCCTGTATACATTACAGTGACACCCTGTATATAACACAGTGACACTATGTATATATCACAGTGACACCCTGTATATATCACAGTGACATCCTGTCCTGTATCTATCACAGTGACACCCTGTATATATCACAGTATCACTCTGTATCTATCACAGTGACACCCTGTATATATCACAGTATCACTTTGTATCTATCACAGTGACACCCTGTATATATCACAGTATCACTCTGTATCTATCACAGTGACACCCTGTATATATCACAGTTACATCCTGTATCTATCACAGTTACACCCTGTATATAACACAGTGACACCCTGTTTATATCACAGTGACACCCTGTATATATCACAGTGACACCTGCTACTTGACAGCTGACAATTACCGAATGACAAAATGCGCACACGATTGGCGGCAGAATAGTTGCGCCCAGTTAGGTTTTATTGCTCCCTTTTTTTTGATGAACAAAATGAAATATTTTGCTTACCTACTGATTGCTTACCAAAATTTGATTTACCGTAGATCGCTTAATGCAGCTCAAATATTTAATTTGCTGACCAAAATAATTTAGAGCAGATCAGTATATCATTAATTGCAGCCTGATTTATAAATGTTTGCTTACCATAAGTTGCTTACCAACTAGCTATTTTGGCTGACCAAATACATATTTCTGCTGACCAAAATATGAATATTTTGCTGATCGATTAAATGATACCCATATAAAATTGGTATTTCGATTTTTAATACATCTCATAATGTTTACAAGTTATATTATTTATTCACAACGTGTATCGTTTCGTTTTTAGGGTCAGCAAAAAAAATAACCCTAACCTACCTATTTTTGAGAGCCGTTTCGTTTTTAGGGTCATAAAAAAAATAACCCTAACCTACCTATTTTTGGGAGCCGTTTCGTTTTTAAGGTCATCAAAAAAAAATAACCCTAACCTACCTATTTTTGGGTGCCGTTTCGTTTTTAGGGTCATCAAAAAAAAATAACCCTAACCTACCTATTTTTAGGAGCCGTTTCGTTTTAGGGTCATCAAAAAAAAATTACCCTAACCTACCTACTTTTGGGAGCTGTTTCGTTTTTAGAGTGACACCCTGTATACATTACAGTGACACCCTGTTTATAACACAGTGACACCCTGTATATATCACAGTGACATCCTGTATCTATCACAATGACACCCTGTATATAACACAGTGACACCCTGTATATATCACAGTGACACCCTGTATATCTCAATTAAACTGCTTACAGACATGTTTTCTCTGCTGACAGTGACATCCCGTGTCTATCACAGCGACACCCTGTATATAACACAATGGCACCCTGTATATATCACAATGACATTCTGTATATATCACAGTAACATCCTGTATACATTACAGTGACACCCTGTATATAACACAGTGACACCCTGTATATATCACAGTGACAACCTGTATCTATCACAGTGACACCCTGTATACATTACAGTGACACCCTGTATATAACACAGTGACACCCTGTATATATCACAGTGACATCCTGTATCTATCACAGTGACACCCTGTATATAACACAGTGACACCCAGTATATATCACAGTGACACCCTGTATATCTCAATTAAACTCTCTGCTGACCAATTGTAAAATCTTGCTACCCAAGTAATTATTTTGCAGCTCGACTGTTTATTAGGCAGCCAAATGATTAAAAAAGCAGATTAATATTGGTTAAAATGTTAAGGCACTAGTCCCACCAGCGGCGACCAACGAGCAGCGAGTAGCGATTGGCGAGTTTTTTCTTCGCGGGCGAGTGAATTCTCTTAGAAAATTTACTCGCCGGCAGTGTGAACAGCCAGCGATGAACTATTAATGTATGCGTCTCTTTTACTAACACAGGATCCTTATCTTTTGTTCGTTTCTTGGGCGAGAAAATCGCCGATAGCTAATCGCTTTCTCGCTCTTGGTGGGACCAGTGCCTAACCGTTTTTAAACTGTTTGCTGAACAAGAGTTGCCGCCCGATTTTATTTATTGCCAGCCAAATCTTTGTATGCTGCCCAAATGATTTAACTGCTTATTTTTTTTTGCGGATCAATTTTAATAAGGCACTTGTCCCACCAAGAGCGAGGAAGCGATTAGCTATCGGCGATTTTCTCGCCCAAGAAACGAACAAAAGATAAGGATCCTGTGTTAGTAAAAGAGACGCATACATTAATAGTTCATAGCTGGCTGTTCACACTGCCGGCGAGTAAATTTTCTAAGAGAATTCACTCGCCCGCGAAGAAAAAAATCGCCAATCGCTACTCGCTGCTCGTTGGTCGCCGCTGGTGGGACTAGTGCCTAACGGCTGACCAAAAATTTACTTTCCATTTGCTTTACGCATAAGTGCCTTATCAGGTGAGTTAGAAGCGAAGCTCCATACAAATGTCGCTCGCAGCGAACTCGCTGGTTTTGTATGGAAACTCGCCAGCAGCTCACCCGCAAAACGCAAGTGTGATAAGGCCCTATAAGATGGTAAAACTCACCGAAAAAATAACTTTATGTTAAAAAATTATATGCGTTTACTCTTGATATTAAATCCTAACTTAAGTATTTCTTTTTTTTGGGAAATTGTGTTCTGCTTCTGCTAAGGTCAAAATAATGATCGTAAGTTTTATGCTCTTAACATCATTGACTAACTAGCTATTTGACTTCCGATTACGAACAGTTGTTACAAGTCTACTTTATTATGAGCCTGCTGTGTCCCACTGTTGGGCAAAGGCCTCCCCCTCTTTTTCCATTGCTCACGGCTTTGAGCTTCGTCTTGCCAGTCCTTCAGAAATTAGTCCAAGTCATCTCGCCATCGCCGACGAGGTCTGCCGCGACTCCGCTTTGAGTTAGGCGTTTACTTAGGACATATTAGGGGGTATTAGTCATTAATTTATCCAATAACTTCGTCTTTACTTAGGCAAATTACTGAATATCGTAGCAGGGAACGTCCACAATATTTCAGAGAAATAAAAACGTCTCAGAATACCGTCATATTAAAAAACAATTTAAGTTTTGAGTATAAATTCTAAATAATGTTCACATAACGTTATTGGCCTTGACTATTAAAAGATATTTAGAATGATATCAATGAAACCGACATCGACAATGTCATCAGTCGTTTTCATTCGGCTCTTCAGTAAATTGCCTGTCGATGCGTCTAGGCCAGGGGACCTCATACCCTTTGGGCCGCGGGTCACACATCACTTTACATAAATTTGCGAGAGCTATACGAGGGAGAGCTGGCAATAGAATTCTTCCCTGCACATTTTAAGCACAAATTCACACAGGCTTACCGGGATTTGAACCACTACCTTTGTAGTTAGTGTCACTCCCAAAGGGATTACCATCGTCAATATTTTTATTCAAAAACATCGTTATCCTGCCCACACATATTACCGAATTCTCCGAAGATCTCGCCTCTTTAGAATGACATTTTTGGTTTCTGCGTAGAACCTGGAAAGTTCTACAAAGGAATTAAAAATGACATCCTAGTGAGAAGGAATTCTCTGAGTATTCGTGGCGAAAGGAAGGATGTTTTCTAAGAGTAAACCTTTACTGGGCAATAGGGGATTTCGTCGGCTGTAGGAACTCGCGGGCCGCATCTCGGATCCGGGTCGAGAATGAACCCTAAGTTATCCAGCGTACAGGATTATTTTGAAGGCATCCCGAACTTAGTTCAAACTTCTTGGCGTTCAACCATCTTTATTTATAAGTTTTTAGTCCTAAGTTATTTCTTTTCTTTGCATAATATATAGTTATTTCTTATTAATGATCTGGACGTTTTATTGTAAATCTCCTGTTTAACACGTAACAAATGGCGGCGAATGATGTCCTACGGGCCACGGTCTGGACACCCCTGGCCCAGGCGGCCAATTGCTTTAAATTAGGAAGCCATTTGTTTGTGTTTAAGTGTCGGGTACCTTCTAATTGTGATGCGATCGGCTAAAAATGGGTGTTCATCGGTGATCAGCTGTGATTGTCGGGATGCGGAATAGGGCGACGGACGAATTAATTCTCATTGGGATGTTCAGAGGACGTTATTCATTGACGCTGATTGCATTGTGATGGGGTTACCATCGTTACTAAACTGTCTTGATTTTTAGGGTTTATGTAATGGTACTATATAGGCTTGGCAGTGAGAGATGGATCAGTCTGTTATAAATTTATAATGTAATAGATATTTTTTGCCTTTTTAACCGGCTTAATATAATAAAGAAGTCAATGACCTGCCTGCTACAAAAATAATATAAAAACGCGATCCGCGGCGCATTATATTACCTAAAATAATCACATTCATATTCATTCATTGCATTCACATGTTACATACTAATTTACATGAGAACATTGGACATGCATTGCAAAAATTTGAATAGAGGCAGTCGTATATTATCTAAGGTCAACTGAGGTAATTGCGTCTAGGGGGCAAATGCATCTTTTAAGGATTTCATTAAATCCGAACTCTTTAAAATTATTTCTATCGTACCTGCCTGTCGTATACGACATTATTCTTATGCGCGAAACGCAGCACACAAGTGCTTTTTACTTGACATTACCGCACTAGTGTTGTAATTACCGCAAATTGACCAATAAGAGCACGCCGTGGGGCTCGGGCTGCGCAGCGCCGAGAGGTATTGTTAGATAGCCCACAAAATAAATACAAAAATAGATGTTTTAAATAATAAGTATTTTTTTTATTAGTGAAAGAAACTATAAACAAATATTAACCCCCTGCCGTTGAAAACTCACACAAAACCATAATATAAACATGCATACCTACTTCAATTAGTAGGCAGAAATTATCAATACTTACTTTTGTTATTGTCTTCACTGAAAACATTTGAAGTTTTCTAAGGCCTCTTACCAGTTTATATCAGTCATTAGGTACTCATTACTAAAAATATAACGAAGTATAAAACAAAGTGAATTCATTTTTTAATGCATGGCATCCCTGATGACAGCTGAGCGTCCCTCCCAGTGCTCCACACATGCGCTCTTCTCACCGCTCGCATTCGCGCTGTCAAAACATCACTGAGAAATACATAGAATATTTGCTACTTTTATCAGGCATTTTCATAGTAAATACTGAATGAGTGGGTTATAAGCTATTGTATCAGGCGTTTTCATATTAAATGGTGAATGAGTAGGGAATGAATTATCGGTTAAGTGTTCAGTGATTTGAGTAAAAGAAAAAAACATGAAGTTGCCGATATTGGATCTGAGTAAGTCGTTTTTGTAGATTGGCACTGAATTGTAATTAATTTATCAATCATAATTCGGGTTCTATTTATAGAATGAGTTAACTCATTACTAGTTTCGTAGTGGTAATGTTTGTTTGTTGTATGATTATATATGAACAAGTTCGCGGATTTTGACGAATTTCGACGTGTCCACCTTCCTAGACTAGAGGTTTAAAAACAATTTTATGTTTCGCGATAAAAAATTCCAAGGTCACAAATAAAATAACTGATTTAAACCCATTAAAAAAAGTTGGTAAAAATATAACGAACGAACGTAACGAAAACTGCCAAATTTTTTGGACCACGAGTATTTTAAATGACGCTAGGACCCCAGTTATTTTCGTGATATTTAACTTCTTATGATCATGCTTTTGTTTGAAACAAAAATTTATGACAACGATTACGGACCCGGCCCGGTTTGCGGCCCGAGCTGCAAGCGAGAGACGTAAATATGCGATCGAGGGCTTTATTACCTCCCGTGTTGTGTACATCATATTATGTCTACACTTGGCCAGAAAGCGGCTTTTTCCGTACGCGTAGCTTGCGGTAAAAGCCACTTTATGGCCAGGTGTGGCATAAAAATATTAGCGGATCTTCTTATTATCATTGAAATTCGAAATTTATTTAATTATTTAATTTATTCGACCTTAATTGCAGTATATGCCATACGATTAAATACATTTGTAGTCATTTAAATGGAAAATCATGTTTCTGGAGTAAAATAACGGCTGAGCAGATTTCAACAATTTTATGGTTGGTGGTACCTAGCAGGGATGTTGCGGATGTCGAATTTTTGACCTCCGCGGATGTGGATGCGGATGTGAGAATAGTAACATAAAAATGGTCAAGTAGTAGATTTTAGTGATTTTTAATTACAAATAAAAACTTGCAACATTCAAATTTAGTCCGAAAGACACGCACACTACGCGGTGATTAAAATAAAATGTGACAAACTATGATTATAACTAGATAGTTTACGAATACATAGGTTACTATGACGAATTAACTATCAATCGTAGTTCTTCACTATCTGCCCTGTTAAACAAAAACTCTTACAACCACCACCACCACCACCACCTAAAAACCACCGCAAGAAAACTAGATTTTACTTAAAAAAAAAAATCGCATTGAAATCGGTCCATTCGTTTGGGACTCGAGAACTACGATGCCACAAACAAACAGACAGGCATTGGCGTCAAACTTATAACACCCCTCTTTTTGCGTCGGGGGTTAAAAATATCAAAATTAAAACTTACCTAATTCGTCGTTTTTCTTACATTATTTTATCAACTACATCACTGTTTTTTTGATTTAAGGTGTTTTTTCATTAAGTGGTTGTATGTTCCTTCCAAGAATATATTTTGTAACACGTTTTACTCGTACACTTAGCTTTTTACCCGACTGCAGAGCGAAACCACGATCATGTACATCTGTTTGAAATAAGTCCAAATCGCACTTTGGGCCGGCACTGCCACTGTTTTTATTCATAAACTATAACCTATCAACAAAAGTACATATTCACGACGTCTTTTTATAACAATAACACTGTGCATCAATACTTAACGCCTTTAACTCTACAACCACAATATCTACTAAAGTCAAAACAAAACAAGCTTATCGCTGCTTGTTGCTGTTTGTCATAGGTCTAAGCGCTCGATCGACGAATCTCAAAACCCACGGACTCCTATTGGGTAATGGCGAAAATACCTAGCCCGTGCGCCGCCGCTTAGGCGTTCCTGTACCGACTTGTTCAACATCCGCATCCGCATAAGCTCCGCATTGATTTTTGTGGATGCGGATGCGGATTTTGAAAATGATGCGGAAGTTCCGCGATGGCGGACGGGATGCGGATATTCGCAACCTAGTTATGTAGATGCAGAAAAAAATAAAGTCTTTTTATGCCACACCTGGCCATGAAGTGCTACGCGTACGGAAAAAGCCGCTTTCTGGGTAAATGTAGACATAAAATGATGTAAGTACACAACACGGGAGGTAATAAAGAAAGCCCTCGATCGCATACTTACGTGCATCGCCTGAAGCTCTGGCCGAAAACATCTGCGATCTTGGCCTTTCTTTGTTTTACCCACGTTTTACCACTCTAGTTGTGTAATGTACTATTCCGCCTTCGAGGACAAAGTGGCGGCTGTTTACACATTATGCGGACCATCCAGTAACTAGCCATTTTGTAAATTATACAGATTAATGATAACTTTGTAATATTTGTGCGATGCAACTAAATCCCTAGATCGGGAACTTGCGCCTGGAGCATAAATAATGTGGAGCAAAAATACTCCTAGTCCAGTATCAGCAAGTATGATATCTATTTGGCCAGTAACTGAATGACATTTTTGTAAGTGGCCAGTTATTGGCGAATTACATCGTCATATAACTGGGTTGTGTCGAATTCGGCCCCGATAGCAAGACCGTTTTACCGTCGTAATAATCTAAAAAGGCTTATCTATCTATCGGACTCTTATTAAGAATAGGCCTTTTTGGTTTAGCAAGGCAGTTTATTGGCTGTGTCGGTGCACGTGCGCACAAGCCACGTGATTTTATAGGGATGCAACGATACGGCTATTACGATACCAATACGAATGACGAATACATCGTAATGGCCAAATACGATAACGAATTACGATACGAATGCATTACGATATTTGTTTAATACCATTTTGATGAATTTATTGGAAGCTTTGTTGTATGTTATTATTGTAAGACTAAGTAAAGTAAAAGTATAAAAAAAAGTTATGCATTTTTAATAGAGATGGGCCGACTACGGATTTTGCCGACGACTAATCGGCCGACTAATCGGTTCCCAATTTGCCGATTAATCGGCCGACTAGTCGGCATTGCCGATCATAGTTATTAGCTATGTTCGGGTGCAATCCGAAATGCTCGGTTCGCCTCATCTCCCCGCCATTTGTTGTCACGCGTTCGTGTTTTGATCAGTTTATAATTAAGTTGATTTTGTTTTTGTGTTTGTTACGTAAAAATATAAAACAATTTTGAAAATTATGGTTTAATTTCTTCTGTATCTTGTGTGTATTCTCCGCTAGGCAATAGTGCGGATGCGAAGCGTTCAGAAATTGACGCGTTATGCGTTTCGTTTCACCCGAAACAGTAAAATTTTTGAAATAAATGTATCGTAAAAATATCGTATCGTAATACTTACGATAACGAATGATCGTAAAGGTTTACGATAATCGCCGATATACGATTATCGTATCGGTATCGTTGCATCCCTAGATTTTACGCATCCATTGTGTTTTTTTGCGCTTAATCGTTCATTCATTGAATCGTTGAACATCTTTGAGTTCCCCACTCAAGACGGTATTATGTAGGCGGGTTCGAACACAGTAGGTAGTAGCTATGTTTCGTTGCGAGTAGGTATATGTAATAGTATGGAACAAAATTTTAGTTACACAAAAATTGCTTTGAAGTCTGTGGCGGTTTAATTTAAAGCTTAGCTTAACCGATGAAGATTTGAATGTATTTGGCTGCTATTAATTATATTTAATATTTAATTATGCATATCTGTAATGAAATATGCAACTTTACATTCACCACATCGTCGCATCGTATCCGAAACTTACCTACTCACGAATCTGTCAACCCCCATGGGTCCGTCATTTAAAATAAATTCCAAAAACGGAGTCGACAAAAAAGTTCTATTGTATATCATTACCGACCCTGCTCACAAAATTTCACGACAGCTGGTTGAGCTATGCGACCTGTACAAGAGAACAGACAGACATCCGCCGGACATACGAAAGCATTTTTGCTCAGGCTTCTTAAGAGTCTTCGTTCGCTTGGCTCACTCGGTCGAAACAAGAAATCTATCTTGCTTTCTCTTTAACACTCTCATCCATTTTATCATGAGACTCGATAAACTCAATTCAGTTCAGATCTGTTGTCTGATTTTCTCTAATACGTCAAAGGTGAAATTGTAAATATTAGTGACCTCTACTATTATAAACAATTTAAACATCATTATTGCCTATGTTTTAACAGAAGTTTATAGTATTATGAAAATGTATTAGCCGATATTTTGCTTATTTATGTTTCACTTTTTACGAATTGACATTTGAACATTGTTATAGTGACGCAGTCTAATTTTAACTACCTTGAAACGTTGCATAGGACCCTGGAATAACGAGCCAGCGATTTAGATTTTCTACGGTATTTCATATTCTCTAGAAGTCCAGACTTATTACAAGCTTGTAGCTATTACAGACTGTAACCTAAACTCAGACCAGACAGTTGGTAGACGAGATTATGTAAGCTCGAGCCACCATGAGGGTTTTCGATAACATTGTTGCAATCTAGATCAGTGTGCGCGTATAACTTACGTAAATCAATGAGGTACGTCAATAATGCACGATTGTCACTCACCGGGTCAGGCTGAACGCATTATGCTGCATGTGTTTCCTGCACGCATTATGCTGCACGTTAGATGATGATGTTGAGTCCTTACAACCCATATGCACGGTACTGACTGTTGTCCCAAATCGTATTGCGAAATCCACAGTAACGATAACGATGTGCTAC
Source organism: Eudemis profundana (assembly GCA_947034925.1). Taxonomy (NCBI): domain Eukaryota; kingdom Metazoa; phylum Arthropoda; class Insecta; order Lepidoptera; family Tortricidae; genus Eudemis; species Eudemis profundana. Next base: position 19,544,014 of record OX344798.1, read on the forward strand.
ACCCAAACACGATTTTTAGGGTTCCGTACCAAAATGGTAAAAAAGGAACCCTTATGGTGCGACTCTGTCTGTCTGTCTGTCTGTCTGTCTGTCCGTCTGTCACAGCAAGATATCTCAGGATCTACTGATGCTATCGACTCGAAATTTGGAATAGTGTTAAAAACCGCTAACTCGAGCCTATGGAACAGAAAAAAAATCCTATACCTTTTTTACTTTTTTTTTAAAGGGGACCGAAATAGGATGTCCAAAATTAAAAGTTGAGCTAATATATCGAGTGGGATATCAAATAAAAGGGCTTAATATGTAGATTCCAAAACAGTTTTTAATTTTTTTCTTAGACATGTAGTTTTTGATTGAAGACAAAAACCGTTAAAAGAAATACCATTCCCCCTATTATCTCCGAAGCAACTGAACAGAAAAATCTGTAATAATTACCGATTATTAATATTATCCTAAATATTACAGGAAAAATATAACAGTTTTCCTAACTTGCAGTGTTTTTTATAAATTCGCAAAAATCGTAAGACAACCTTATTTGCTCCTACTAAACTAACCGCGGCATATGTCGATGTATGGGGACAACAGTTTTACAAGAGCAAAGTTAAGTTTGTCCCACCATACAATTTTTCTTGAATTATTCAGATATCTACTGACGATTTTGTACGGAACCCTCGGTGCGCGAGTCCGACTCGCACTTGACCGGTTTTATATTATAGCATTAACGAAAAAAAATATTAATAATGCTAAAAAAAAAAACTACTAATAAAATACCTACTTATCCTTGAAGTATATTTTTAATGACCTAGAAGTCTATTTCTAATACAGTCAAGATATAAGGGACAGTAAAATATACCATGGTCTACAATAATTGACAACCTTTCATTTTTTTGAGCCTTTAATTTTATTGGTTCACTGTATTTGGTTTGAAAAGACGAATACGCTGATAGTTTATTTGTTTCACCAGGATTTGTAATTAATTTATAATTAATATATTAATATTTACTTATTCTAAAAGGGCGTAACTACAGTTCTACGGTAGAATAAACCATTACTTTAGTCTTATCGCGATCGAAAAAAAATAAGCGATCTCACAGTATGCATTGACAATGTCAAATTCAAAATTATGACAGCTTATTTTTTCTGTGGCAAAAGGCACTGGCATTTCATCTATTCTGCCGTAGAACTGGTAAAATGAGAACATATTTTTTATTCATTTGTATTTTTTATATTAAGCGATATAAAAAAATTATAAAAATAGTGTAGTGTTCAGGTGACAAAATGCTTTCGAATCGTATATACATTTTAAAGTGTTCTTAAAATGAAATGTTGTCAATTCCTAGTTCATTGGATTAGTTCGCGTCGCAAGCCCTTGAAAGCGTGGGACATAATTGACGGTCATTGTTGCTGTTGCCATAGCACGGAAACATAAATAACCAGTGCAGATTTTACATGACATTTTATCTTATCATATCAGATCTCCCTGTGTCAGAGTATTCAGAATCGCTGGACCATGATTTAATGTCGCGACCAACTGTTCAACTTAAATAACAATTGAATAAAATAAATCCTATACTGCTATCACATCACACTAATATTATAAATGTAAAAGTTGGTGAAGATGTTTGTTACTAAATAACATGGTAACAACTGAATGGATTGAGCTGAAATTCAGCATGCAAGTTAACTAAGTCCTGGATTCGACCGGAGGGATTGAACTAGGGTTGCCAGATAGAATGACCCTATTATTGGGAGAAAAAAAATAATGTCGGGATTTTGAGACTTTGGTCGAGAGAGGCCCCGCGCGCTCGACGCTAGTTTTTCTTTCTTTTGGCCTAAAAGAGCAGAAATTTTCGCTGACCGGCCCACCTTGAGTGGATCGAACTAAGTTTTAAAATTCAGTCGTTTGTCGGGAGATTTTCTTCTTTGTCGGGAGTCGGGAGGGCATACAAAAAATCGGGAGTATCCCGCCAAATCCTGACCATCCTAATTGAAACATAGGATAGAGTTCCCTTGGGATAATAACGGGAACAACGCGGGTGAAGCCGCGGGTAAATGCTAGTAATATTATAAATTGCAAGATGTGTGAAGATGTTTAGAGATTTTGATATGGGCAAGTTTGGATGTTATATTAAACTAGTAAACATTTAATCGATTGAGATAAATTTTGATATACAAGAAGACCTAACCCTGAATTATATGAAACAGGATATTTTATACCCCAGTAAGAGTAAGAATTCCTTTGGGATAATACGGCGAATAACGTGGGAGGTGACGCGGGTAGAATATTTGGTTTGATTAGTCTAAGATTATGGTTATGGGTGTATCCCCCAATAACAATGTCCTTTGGCTGAACCTATTTCCGGAAGTTGTAGTCTTTCGGCAAATGATCAAAGGCCAATGGACGAAAATATAACGACTGGTATTCACGTTATTGAAATGCGTCCGCCGGTATTTGATCGCTATCCATTTCTAAGAATTGAACATTTAGTATTTGCAACATTCAACTTTGCCGAGCATTGTTTCTTACTGTCACTATAGATTTTTTTTATTGTGTCCATGTAATTGTTACTGTACTATTGTTTTGTAACATTATAAATAAATAAATAAATAAGATTGATATTTTAAAATACTGCGATTAAATGTTTTATACGTAACATTTCTACTTGATCTAATGGGTAAGGGTGTTTATTCAATACCTAATTGAAATTACAAATAAAATATAACTACTTACTAATCTAAGCCGAACTAAAAAATTAAACTAATCCTAAGAATATAAACCTAAATTAAAACTGAAAGTGGTCTAATAATAATATTTTTTATTTGAAATAAGTAACACAATAGTACATTGTGTATCTAGGGCGGTAAGTAAGGAATTACAAACGAGTGTTTGTTATAAGCCCGAGGTGAAACCGAGGGCTTTAATAACACGAGCGGTTTGCGGGCCGCCTATTACCGGCCGCTGGATAAAGCAATCATCTAGCAACAGTCTAGTTTTAGGCTCGGCTATCGTCGCGGATGCAGGTGGTCCAATTGACAAGATTCAGTCATCTGTCAGGGGGCTCGGCGCGGACGTAAGCATCAATTAATCGCTGATTTAAGCATTGACCCCCACTTGAACCGAATGTCTCTGCCAGCGATGCGTCCATTTAATTCTAGGCCTTGCAGCGTGTGTTAGTCCCGAATAGGCTTGTCTACAAAAGGTACATCGCGCGGCTTGTATGTGTGTGAGCGCCGTGAACGAACGCACTACAAGCAAAGTTTTACAAATGCGTAAGATTGCGCCAGTACGGATCGGACTGTCTGCGCCTCGACCTTGAATACGTATCGCGCGCTCCTAAACGGTTGAAGTTTGACTACTTGTTTGCCTTTATACTTTGCTAACGTGTAAAGAACTTCTAGAAGGCAATTAAAGTATGTGGACCAACACATTTTACTTTGACGGATCGCAGCAGATCCCTCCTATTACGCACTGAGTTCACGAGTCAAATTATGTTAAAGACGAAAACGAAATTCTGAATGAGCCTTTGTGTGGACCAGGGATCACCAACTAGTTTCTTCAGGGGTCCGATTTTTAAAATAAAATGTCCATCACGGTCCTCTCCTACTTGACTTTATTAAAGAATTTATTAAATTACGTACTCAGTCAAGTTACTGTTTACTTGAGGTCCGTACAAAATAGCGCCACTTGTTAATCCCTGCTTTAGACCATATAATTTTATGTCTCATTAGAAAGCCAACATAAAATGCCGTAAAATCATTTGACTATAATGGATACACTAAAACTGCCCATTTTGTGCAGTCCCTTTGATCCCAGAGATATCAGTGGCCCTTTAAACTATCTCAAATGTAAATTTTATGCGCAAAGGCTTTTACCAAACACTTCGATCGCCTTTCTGGGCCTGTACTCTGAATGTCGTTTCTGCTTAAACACTCCTGCTCCAACTTTTCTGTTTGAATGCCTTGAGGCAAGTCAGCATATTGAACTTTTTATATTGTGCAATAAAGTTGAAATAAATAAATGTCTTCGTTGGAATCGTGTATCGTGATGTCCCTCGCTGACTTATTAACCGGGCAAGCGAATCGTGTCCGTTTCAGCTTGGGCAAAAATGCTTTTTTATGTCTGTCTGTCCGGCTGTTCTCTACAGGTTGCGTTTTTCTACCGATTTTCGCAAAATGTTGTGATCACGTTTGATAATTATACACATACATTGAAAATATTATTTAATTAGTATGAAAATGAGAAAATCTTTATTCTACATAATTTTTAAAAGTGTTTGAACTAAAGTTACATTGTTTGAGGAGTAGAATCTACGGTTTAATTTTTGAATCGTGTTACAGGGCCCACGGTGTAGATTATTTATTGATTCAGTTTTTGAACATTTGCGTGAAAAATGCGTGCATGAAAAATGGCGGAGGTTAACAGACTCGTGAGGTCAAAATCTCACAGAAGCACTATACTAGTTAGTTATACAATATTTGAGTGAACGAGACAGCAAAATATGGCCATCAAACGAAAAGATTCGGAGTGTAGGCCCTATTTAGAAGTTTGCGGCTGAGTCAGTTCGATATGAAACCTGTCGGTGGAATGTTCGACTATTGAATTACGTAGACTCTTTCAACACCGTCAAAGATATTGCATTTAAGGCATCCACGTGTTCTTCCTTAGAAGGAGAAAGTCTTACATTGCAATAGGCATCGGTAAAATTTACAGACTTTGTATTTTACAGATTTTGATTAAGTATGATTTTATTTAGATCGTGATAGTGCCAACAGTGATTATGATAATAATAATGTTGATTCATTCATCTAGGAGGTACTATAAAGCAAGGTATGTTTTCCCGAGATTGATCTTGCCATGATAATATATTGCCAGTTCTAGACTTCAAGAGAAAACGTTGACTTCCATACAAACTGCGACGTTGAGTAAGGATGTAGGTATTTAGGATTTTTTTTGAGACTGCGATTTGTAACCTGTGTTTTATTGTTATGTTAGCTGATCTATTATGTTTGCCCGGCAGGTAGAGCTACCGAGAAACGTTTCGGCTTATACCACTGTTGCCGACTGTACAGTCAGCATCAGCAGGAGCGCATAAAATACCGCGCTTAAATCTGCCTCCTTGAATATTTTTTTGCAAATTTAGATAAATCTCCACAGTTGCTTTATTAATTTAATATTTAAATACCATAATGTAAACAATAAATTATACTAAACCTAAAACTAAAGCTAAACTATCTATTAAATTATATCTAAAAAGGGCTCCCGTGGCATGGTGCCAAAGATGCTGGCAGTATTTCCTCGCTGTATGGCAATACTAATGCCCTGAGCGAGGAAGCTGCCAGCTCTTTGATCACCAGATGTGTCGAAGAGCCGTTTTGAAAGGTTCGTGTCCAAAAGTGTCTGTCACACTCCAATTGGTAAACGTATAGAAGAAATGAATACGAGAATGGTAGATAATTTTAGCGCATAGTTTGACGCAGCTGGGGCAATAAAATAAAAAATAAAATAAAATAATTTATTTCTGTAAGTAGGCCCTCAAAGGCTCTTTTACATGTCTCATCTCTAATTCTTTTCTTTTTAAATTTTATAAAAAGTGTGTTTTTTTTTATCTCAGGTTTTAAACATGATTTTTACTCAGAATCGCGCGTACGATCGTCTCTGATAGAATAAAAATAGTGTCTCAAATGTTTCATACAGAAATTGTTCTTCTGTTCCGTCAGGTACCGCCATACAAGTGTATTGTACTGTATTGTGTACAAGTGTGTGTAAAATAACATAATCGGAATAAAAAATATTAGGACACATTTTTTCTCCTATCGGAGACAGTATTACTCGAGATTCTAAGTAAAAATTATGTAAAATTTCTCACTTCTAAAAAAAAGTTTTTGTTCAACTATCTATAATGCTGACTGTACACTCGTGTGTTCCCTAATCCCTAGTCCCAGATTAAACGGAACTCGCCCGCCGGCACGGATACGATACGAATGAATAAACAGATTACAATATTTCCTCGTAGTGGATATTGCGCCTACGTCATCAGCAACTGTTCTAGGAAAGTATGCGCGTAAGCGTAGTAATATTGACATTGACACAAATAGCATAAAGCAATTAATACGCACTGTACTCGTACGTTGATGACGTTTGTAGAAATGCAATCGTGTTAGTTAATGGAACGACATCTCTCAGAATAGTGTAGACGAAAAGTTAACTATTTCATCAGTCACTGATCGCTCTATTCTTTACGAACGTTTGTGAAGATTTTTTTTCTATAGCTGACCTGCGAGGCCGGAGCTGTAGTTCAGTTCGCCGGTTCAGTAAGAATTTTATTCATTCTTGCCTAGCAGTTCTAAGTGATATTTGTCAAGGCATACAGACGGTAGAAGCGAATTCCATTCCTTGGCGATATTGGCGTATTCGGTCTTTAGATATCGATACTGTTGATTCTAGTGGGTTTGGTATCAAAAGGTTGACATTCAATGCAATGCTTGAAAGATGACGCTCTTATCTTTTAACGAGGAAGGAATCAATTCTGATTGATGTGACTGAAAAAGATCATTGTTGTCTGATTGAGATGACCAGACTGACTTGTTATCGTATACCTAAGTATGTTACGGACGCTTAATTACTATGAACTCTTGGGTTATTCTCTTATTTGCGATCGTTGTTAAAGCAATAAGAATTGGAATTGCCGGACAAAATGCCTCAGTTTATAGTTTATTGTAAGCAATTTAATGATTAGTTTCTCGGATTTTGGAATTCGCTGTTTGACGAATGATGATTTATAACGTCACTATTCTACGATACTCTTATTTTGACTTTTACGTATTCATATTGCGACTATACAATTCCAGGCAAGGGCATTTTGTCGGTGACCTCGGTTTTAGAATTCTATAAAATAAGGGTTTCCATAACTTGACGAAGAAAAAACACATTGAAAAACGGAATCGAGATTCGGCTCGAAAAAAATTTGCTATTTAGTCGGCCACGAGGGCAGATAAGAGAATAACGCTTTACTGCTTCATTGATTGCGTGCAAAACGACCACCCAAACCCGCGTCGCATGTTTGTGTTATTTTTGTTGATACTCACTGCCTGCAGTAGTTGTATCGATCGTTGGCAATGCGTAAGTAACTATGCAGGCTATTAGGCCTTTGAAAATGAGTGACCACACCGCTGCCCAAAATACGCCGATTGTGCTGTTAAGGTGTGTCTACGCTAGACGAGTCGAGCATGATTTGAGCACGAGCGCGCTTCGAGCATTTGGTTCGCGCTCGACTGTGCTCCGTTGTCGGCTTTTTGACAAACATAAAGGGATTTGCCTCACACTCGAGGACAGTGATCTAGGTTCGTTGTAAGTCTACGTTTTGACGCGTCAAAGCGTCGCGACGCTCAGAACGGCTTTGTTCGTGCTTGGCTTGTCTAGCGTAGACGCACCTTTACGCAACCAAATGTACCTATGGAGAAAACGTGACACTAGATTCTGTGCGGAAAGAGAATAGGCTAACCTAACCTAACCAGTATGGCATTTTTTTTTGCAAATACGGTTTGAAAAGCATTACAGCGCCCCCCCATCTAAATCCTATTCTCTTTCCGCACAGACTCTAACGACGCGTAACAGCCTAATGCGTATACACAGCGTCAAGCTTCAGTGTGGTCGTTCCTTTAAATGCTTTTTATTATGAAGATTTAAAACACAACGTCGAGTTCGTTGAGTCGGGAGTTTACCTCGGGTGACAACCAGTTTACAATAGAACTCACAGGACAGTCCACCAGTTTGAAAAATAGTAGGTACCTACTTAACTATTCCCGATATTTTAACTGATGAGCAAGGTAACATTTAGATACTATTTTTGGTTGTCATTCGGACGTTTAGGATTCGTTAATTGATGTGCAAAATTTTTTGCTCGTCAATTATTTTTTCCGTTCAAATGGGAGCCTATGGGAATGTCCTGCTCTATTCACCTTATCTAAAACTGGCAACTACGCTACTGGCCCCTTTCCTGTAAAAAATAAAATCAAGTTTAGCATTACAATACCTCCGGTTTGGTACCTCTTGACCTGGTCTACCTCCAGTGTCACTGTCACGTGTCAGTTATGGGACACCCTGTACATTCTATAATTGCTTTATTTTTTAAGAAAATGCTATCGTGGGGATAGGTACTTTACAAAGGTACTATAGGGGGTAATGATATTATTCGTATACGCTATGGGCAATAATTAACATTATTAGTTATAGTGACCTATAGTTACATATGAGAGCTAAGGAAACAACCGCCCGGTTATGTTACGGAAATCTAACTGGATTTTAGTTTAAGTTTGCTTTACATCGTTTTAACATGTATTGACGTCACTGCATATCAATTAAGTATTTTCTGTTTAAACTATTGCCCATGGGAATGACCCACTCTCTTGATTTACCTTATGTAAAACTTGTAACTCCTACGTATGAATAGGTATTCCGTAGGGTTTCCGTAGCTAGAGGATAAAAATAATGGATCATTTCCTTATACATAATGAAATCAAGTTATTTCAATATAGCAAACGGGTAAAACTCATATGATTGTAATAGGAAATCTATTATTGCTTTATTTTGCAAGAAATTTCCCCCGTGCTGGTAGGTAGGTACAGTTATCATCAAATAGCCTGTACTGCTGTTAGATCCAAAGCGTCATAAACATGTTAAGTTCCGCGGTTAAAGGGTACCTTATGGATATTGTCGCTTGCGTCCTTCTATCTTGATGTCGTATAGTAACAGAGTCGGATACGACGCAAGCGACAATATCCATAAGATACCTTCTTTTTTAAGTACGAAATTTAATTCTCTAGAATCATGGTCACTCTAACAGTATGATAAAACTTTTTAAACTATTGGGCATTTCTCCAGAAATATGTCTGCGACTCATTCATCTGTCTCCATACATTTAGTATGAAAAAGGGCCAGATGAATGAGGTGACCGCAGACATATTTCTAGAGAAATGCCCTATTATGACAGCACTTTGACTATGAAGAAAGTAAATTGTCATTGTAATTTTGGCAATGTCAACGTTTTAAAACATTCACAGGTAAAGCAAAGAGTATGATACCTGACGAAAGTATTCTAATTGTAGATTGACCATGAAAGTCGTAAATAATTTATAAGTTTTTGTCTTCAGCAACAAAAGAAAACCTCAATCTGACTAATACTGCTACGGAACAGTAGCTTATAATTGACTGAATCCGTAGGGTTGATGCTGCTTACGTCTCCTGAATCATCCTGTATATTAATTGTTACACGTTTTTGTGCCTATAGTAATAAAGATTTGTTGCGATGTTTATGGTGCTTAAGATGTTACAGGTCGTTTGATACTGAATGTAGGTATTTACCAGTGGCGTGGCATCCATAGAACTCGATTCCCATCGGCTTGCCTAATATTAGGCAGTTCAGCACTTAATTCTAGTGCTCTTAAAGAAAATTGAAACCAAAGCTGCCCCGGCTTGCCCAAGGATTTCTTCAACGCCACGCCACTGGTATTTACAGAATATTATTACCTAAGTGGCTATGAAATGGATTTACTGTCATTGCATTACCACTGCTGCTTATTTTATGATATCACTACCTACTTTTGGTCGCATTTGAGAGCTTGGCCATATTTTTTTATTAATGTATATGTCTATAAATAAAAAATATAATATAAATAGTCATAATCATAATCGTTATGTCTGAAAACTCCGTTTAGGAGATTTTAGACATCTATATTTTAGGGAGTATTTTTTATACAGGGTGGAAATAAAAAACCGTGGTCCTTGAGACTTGAACATTAAATTGATGCCTTTGAGCTTAAAGGAAGGGAGGCTTAAAATGGAATGTAAGAACAATACTGTCAGCAAAACTATAGGAATGTTCAGGTCTATAAACGTTTTCAACGTTATAAAAAGCTTTACGTTTCAACGTTATAATAAATGCGTTAGAGTTATTAGCTTCCAAGTATCGAAGAGTATCGATCGTTAAATTGGTCTCGCTGACACTTGAACTTAATGGTACTTACTAAATCGATACCGTTAACTGGGCGTACTTCAAATGAAATGATGACTTTAATTGGACATTATTGAAACTAATTTCTTCATGGCGTTTTAAACTTATTATTGGCATGGGTACGGAATGATTTAAAAGACGAATTTATAGTATCGTATAGCATGGGCAATATTGTATGATTACTTTATGAATTGATCGTTTTTACCCGACTGCGGCGAAGCCCAAAGGAGGGTTATTAATCGACTTCGATGCAATTTTCCGAATGCCCGTTTCTTGTGGGATCAATAAGGAAAGGGCATCAAGGTTAACTTGCAAAAAACAAGTAAAACTAAGTCAGATAATCCGGAAAACCCTAAACTCTAATAACCTCCTTTTTTTGAAGTCGGTGAAAAAGGTGACGATATTTTTCGTAAAAGATGTCCCTTTTTAGGGTTCCTTAGCCAAAATGGCTAAAAAGGAACCCTTATAGTTTCGTCATGTCCGTCCGTCCGTCCGTCCGTCCGTATGTCACAGGCATTTTACTCAAAAACTACAAGACGTATACTGATGAAATTTGGAATATAGATGTCTTGTAGATGCCGCTACTAAGTTTGGTAGTTAAATAATAAAAATAAAAAAATCTAGGGGGGGCACTCCTTACATGTAACAGAAGCTAAAAATTTTTTTTTTCAGCAAACATCAACGTGAGGTACATAATTCGATAGTTCTTTTAAAAAAATTATAAGGCTTTTATGTACTATTTTTTGATTAAGTGACTACTTTCGGAAATAATTGCTCCGAAAGTTGCATAAATTGTGTCCCCCCCCCCCTTTAACTTTTAAACCGTAAATCCAAAAAATATGAAAAAAATCAGGAAGGTAACGCTTAATAAATACATTCAACGAAAATTATTTTGAATAGTAAGGAATAAACCGTTTTGAAGTTATTGCCGAAAAACTTCTAAACCAAAAGGTTTTAAGTGCCATTGATTTACACGGCATTTAAGACCTTTTGCCAGTTGTTTATTTTTAGCTTTATTTTTATCTGTAGCACATTTCCTTATAGATACGGCTATGGAACCCTACACTGAGCATGGTCCGACATGCTCTTGACCAGTTATTGAGTTATTGCCGATAAACTGCGCTTCTCAACAAAAGGACGTAATTGCTATGAAGATACGCTCTTTTGTTGTTGTACTTTTCTTACATCGTATTTTTACCTTATAGTTACGGCTATGGAACCCTACACTGAGCATGGTCCGACATGCTCTTGGCCAGTTATTTATTTTATTACATAGTCCTGTGCGCAGTGGTCTCTCTTTGTGTAAATTACTATGTAATAAAATACACCGAGTTACTATGAGCACGGGTGGTACTTTACTTGCGAAATTTGAATTACCTATATAAGGGAATTTAGTTATTTATTAATACATTTATGACATTACAGAAAAAAACCGATGCGTCATGAAACGTAAGAATAAAATATCTATTTTGGCGACGAAACGGCGTGGCCCCGTTGCATCGTCGTCTCCGGTGTAGGATTCGGTAGGATCTTTTGCAGGTTATTATAAAAAAATATTCTATTTTATACAAGGTGTTACACGACCAACTGAAAACCTTAAAACTGTTTATTCAGAATCAAGAGTAGAATCGATTAAATTATATTTTAACACTGGGTGAATCAACTTTTCTTTGTCAACAAAATTTCACCTTCTCCGACTAAAATGGAAAGGAAATATTTATTCGGATATTTTTTTTATAAAGTGTATGCTCATTTAAAAGACAGATAATAAAGCTACGTAATGTAAATATTTTTTATTATAACTTGTTTATGACAAGTGACCCAGCGGACATAGCTGTCCCCCACCTTTGTATGAAAATAAGGATTCGTCCGCAGGATCACCCTATTTATTTATAAAAAACGAGTTTTATTTTTATTTTTACCTAATCTTTAGATGTTAGATCTTGTTCCATTTAAATCATGTTAAAACATGCAAAAGGTGAACAGATAAGGAGAAAAGGCAATCTTTGCATAAAGCAAAAAAAAGTTGATTCATCCACTTACATGTTTTCTTTTTTAATTTTCTCTTTTTATCTTGCCCAGTCTAACTATGTTACTATTCACAAATGGAGTTGTCACGTGTTGTCAAAGTGTTTGACTGTTTGTGTCTCGGTGGGATGACCTACGTCACTCACAGGTAATCAACAAATGTAGAGTTACTAATCGACTAGAATTAAAAAAAAAGAAACACACTAATATCTTTGGCAATAATACACGGATTTAAAAACAAATACTGTAGAATAATTCAGAATAATATAAATCAGTTGGGGTGTATGAGGTTTTCAATCGGTGATGTAACACTTTGTATAGTAACTCGTAGGCGACGATTGAAAATCACTACATAGTATAAAGTAAAACAAAGTCGCTTCCTGTTGTCTGTCTGTCCCTAATTCCCTATATAAGCTTAGATCTTTAAGACTACGCAACGGATTTTGATGCGGTTTTTTCAATAGATAGAGTGATTCAAGAAGAGGGTTTATATGTATAAGGTTTATATAATACAACATGCATTTAGTATCAGCATTGCACCCGTGCGAAGCCGTGGCGGGTCGCTTGTGTATAAGTTTAAAAAAAACCGAGTATTTGTTCGTGAGTCATGGATGTTTTCTATCTATTTAAGTATGTATGTATATCATCGTCTAGTACCCATAGTACCAGCATTGCTTAGCTTAGGACTAGCTCGATTTGTGTAAGATTGTCCCGTGATATTATAAAAAAAACCGGTCAAGTGCGAGTCGGACTCGCGCACCGAGGGTTCCGTATAAACTCATAAGTAGACCAACCTTACGACTACAGCAACTTGCCTTAAACCCGCTTTAGCACTATTAAACCAGGAAAAATCTTAACAGCGCGATGCAGCGTATGCTACAGCGACATCTATTGATACTAAATAGCGCGTAAATTTTACTTGTAATTTAAATTTAAACGTTACTTTTTGTTATTGGCTGATTTAAATAATTGTTTGTCAACTAAGTTAGTTCTCATGTATCATTTTTCATGAAGGAATCATGTTTTGAAGCACACTTTATTTTAGATTTGTGTCCCTAGATGGCGCTAGTGGTATTTCATTTTTTTGGTATTTACTAGTGTCAAATTTCCTAACATACTCCTATTATAGAGTTTTTAATAATTATTGTTACTTTATGTTTTTTTCCCGATTCCTGATGAGTGATCATTGTATTTAATAGACATTTTTTATGTAATCTGATATAAACCATCGCTTAGTTTTGCTACTCTCCGCTAGATGGCTCTCGTAGGGAGGGTAGAATATGTTAAGATTTTTGTAAATTTTTAAAAAGTATTCAAGTTAGGAAGAGAAAATATAATGGTCTTCCTAATAATAATAATAATCCTAATAAGTAGATACATGAATAGTTCAAGAAAAACTGTATGGCGATTAGTTTAGTAGGAGCAAATACATATGTGTTATGATTTTTGCAAATTTCTCAAAAACGGTGCAAGTGAGGAAAACCGTTATATTTTTCCTGTAATATTTAGGACATTAATAATTGGTAATTATGACACATTTTTCTGATCAGTAACTTCGGAGATAAAAGGGGGGGAATGGTATTTTTTTAAACTTTTTTCGCTATAAATCAAAAACTATTCATTTAAGAAAAAAATTAAAAATGGTATTTTAATCTACAAATTAAGCTCTTTCATTTGATACCCCACTCGATATATTAGCCCTACTTTCAATTTTCAAAATCCCATTACGGAGCCCTTTAAAAAAAAGTAAAAAAGGTACAAGATTTTTTTATGTCCAATAAGGTCGGGTTAGCTACTTTTAACACTATTCAAAATTTCAAACCGATAGCAGCAGTAGTTCCTGAGATATCTGGCTGTGACAGACGGACAGACAGACAGACAGACAGACAGAGTCGCACCATAAGGGTTCTTTTTTTATCATTTTGGTACGGAACCCTAAAATTAGTGTTACATTAATTACAGCTTCGGACAATTTGCTGCCAAGACACTTTAGTATCATTTCTGATTACGGTTGAATAATTAGTCATGATATCTAATACTCGCGTGACGTAACCCTAGTCCGTTTGGTTATAGCGATGCAGAAGAAAACATGCAAACCTGCGATGCTGGGTCGCGTGTGGACCGCGAGCCGGCGAGCGCTCAGCTTGGAGCACTCTCCTGCGCACCAGTTTGGCTGCTGCCAGTGGCAGGACCAACAGCGGCCTCCGATAGCCTACCTCATATACAGGTACATCTGTTTTCCATTGGGTTATAGTGACACTGAAGACATGCTAGCCGGCAATGCTGGAGCGCGTATGGAGCGCTGAGCATTACAGCTGTTACCAGGGGTGCCAGTCTGCTTAATTAAAGAGATGAACGGTGATACTAAAAAACTAGATACTGAAATCGGTGCACTCTGACAGTTTAACGTATGCACAATGATAGTCAGTAACACTGTGCCACCAGCGTTAGGCACTGGACCCGCCGCCGGCGAGTAAGCGAGTAAAGTTGGGCGAGTATAATGATACTCGCCCTTGTTTCTTTTTTTTCCAATGTAATGACACCAGTGCCTTAGTCGATTATGTAGGTATGAAGTTTTTTAGCACCTGGAAAAAAATACGCATCGTGATATTGTAATTATTCAAGGATTCCACATGGGAACCGACCATTAATGCTACAGTAGAAGCAAGCTAGAACTTTCGTGCGTAAATTATGCATTACTCCCTGGCTCCCCGCGGTATTACACAGGTAGATAATATTTCCATGTCGGGTTGACATTGCCACGTACATTTTTAAGCGTGTTTGTTTTCCAGCGGCGCGGTGACATTCCGTGTAAAGTACACACAACCCAGTACATTAATAAATAATAAAGTATAACGATCCCTGTGAAGCTTCTACTCTTCATAGCATGATAGTACCTAATTTAATAAATATTGTATTTTGAAACACTCGCTTCAAGAACTGCAAGAGAATAAAATACCTTCAATTGTATGTCTATTAACGTCTTAAAATTCCGTTACTTGCAATTGGTATTAGTACAATCGAAGACACTGCTAACTGACCACTTGCCACCCTTATTACAATGTATTAAGGTCTACTGATGGTCACTTAACTGTGTCTTCGTTTGTATGTCAGTCTCGATAACAAGAATCCTTTGACGCGATGAACGCGCTTACTTTTATGACTTTGACTTTGCTTTGACTACGTCATGTTAATCTCAACTTGATATAATTATTTACCTACATGAGTCATACGATTTGATTGAAAGATTAATTTATATAGTTCACAATTGAAATGAGTTTCATGGCCGTCACCAATAAGCAGGAAAAAGTAAGCGAGTAGGTATAATAAGATTAATTGCCTACATCGGAAAAATTTCCTTTTACCCGCAAATTTTTAATTAAGTATGTTATTTTTTTATGTAGCTTAGTGTGTCTGAAAATATCGACAAACAGTGTGGTATATTTTATTATAATTTAATTCTATCGTGACCGACTCCATAGAGGTTAGCCGGGTTTTAGTTATAGGACGGCAGAATTATCATCATCATCCATCATCATCATCAGCCGAAAGATGTCCACTGTTAGATATAATCTCGTTCGGAGAATCCTATCATGACCGGTCCATTGCCATTGCTGGAGTTCTATAGACGCAAGCTATCGAACTCCTTCGAACCTTCACCAGATAATCAGTTCACCTGTCATTAAATAACATGTCATATTCCACTTCTTCAGATGGCTACTCTTCATCGGTGTAGTATCCGTCGGTATCGCAAGCTTCGCCTGTCAGCGGTTACCGAAGCACTACGAGGGCCCGATAGAACTAAACCACATGAAGTGGTTCATTTACTTCACCAACTGGGGATTCATGGTGATTGCCCTCCAGGCGGGCTTAGCCCTGGCAGTGGTTCACCGGTACAGAGCAGAAAGGATATTCAATCTGTGTAAGTACAAATTCTTTCAATTTGCAATGCAATGTAATTTGAAGTAGTTTTACGCCTCTGATCTACTTTGTCTTCACTGTGCATGACGGATGCACTTGAAGCTCTTTCTGCAGCCTATTGTTAATACATATTTAGGTACTTAGAACAAAGAGCGAGCGTAAACCTACAGTGATGTAGGTGGTCAGGGTAGGTAGTACTTCTATTATTCTATATTAATGTATTTACTTTTATTATATCAAACGTGACAGACAAGAACAGCGTCATATGTTGAGGCTTTTGATTGATTGTTTTTTTTTTTCAGGCGCGACTAGTCTTTAACTAGAGTATAGCAGAATATAGCTGACGCGGATTTAGTATGAAAAAAGCACTCGTTGCATACAAAATCCGCACCACCTGTTATGAATCGATCTTTATATCTTAATTGCGCCTATTTTAATGAATTTTGGTTTATATTATGTATTAGGTTTTTAGTTTATTAATGGATATACCTAGTGCTTTCTAGGTTAAAGAATATTCCGTTTAGTGTTAAAGAATATTTATGATACACATGTATGACCTGAAAATTGATTGAATCGTCTCGCGTCGATACCTAATGTCAATTATTTTGCACGTGCAATTATTCGCCTGCTGTATCGCTGAATTGCATCATTCTTTACACATTCACTCCGCTATGAGCAAGAATAAAATTGACTATAGATCGTTTGATTCGAAAGCATTATTCAATCTCATTTCATAATTTCAACCTTGAGACTTGAGACGTCTACTGCTGAACATAGGTCTCACCCAAAGACTTCCACATAGTTCGTCGATTAGTATGGAAACCAAGCGTGTAACGTTTTTCGCTTGGCGTTTGACGCCAAAAGTGTAATTTAGTGATCGAAAACATCAATTTTCCATTTCATTTGGTGGTATTTGAACAATTAATTACACCATTATTATCAGATAATAATAGTGACGGCAACTCAAGTTAACGGCGTGCAAAGTAGGTAGTTGCCACTTCTTTTTAGCACGCGAGGTACATACACTTTTTGATTCTACCTCGATATATTTCTGTGGATGTGACAATGTTTGATTAGGTAATGAGAATAAATGATATGATATATTTTCTTGGCTTTGAGCGTATCGAATGATCGTCACTCAGTCGGTATAATTTTACCAAAGCGGCAAATAAACGCGGCATCCATTCAAGTAGATATCCCAGTATAGCGTGACAAGTGAATAATCGTGGCCCGTAGACGTTAATCGGGCTTTATAGAGCAATGTCAAGACTCGCGTGGGTTCTTATTAGAGGTCTAACTAAACGCTTCCCGCAATCGTCCCATGCGAATTGCAATTAGTGTGACTAAATCGACGTCGCGTCGTAAACATGAAGACAATTTGCTGACGGCGATTCTAATTTCGCTACACGTGAATGGGAGCATGTGCTTCTGTTGTCTCCACGGAATTCATTTGTGGTTGAGTTCAGTAGATTTCTATTTAATTGTTGACAATTGGTGTTACTGTTGTATGTACCTATTATGACGTATTATCAAACCGCGTTTAGAAAGGGATTGAGTTCATATGTCATTTTTGAACTAATGCATGATATGACATTGTCAGTGGTAGAGTATGCAGATAAATTAAATTGTTATTTTGGTACAATGAAGTTCTAAAGCATGGAAACAATATCAAATTATACAGCGTGTTTTTATTGATTTCCGAAAGCATTAAGAGATAGTTCTTCAGATCAAATAGAGTTACTTTCTTAAACACCGTTTTTAAAGTATTTTAAGTATGATTTTATAATTTATGTACAATTGGTAAGTGTTGTCATTGATGTAAAGTCAAAACTGTCACAATTGCAATTTTACATTTACGCTAAAGGAGGTGAAAGTGAGAGGTCACACTTGTGATCAACACGATTCTGATTTAGTTTGTATGAAAAAGTAAAAACAAGTCTCATTTTGAATTTAAAAGAAACCCATATACCAAGATGGCCATCAAAGTTTTCAAAAGAATCTTCATCGTCTTATCGTTTTCTTTATTAAAATATGTTAGTACATTGTAGACAATTTCTCGGCATCGACCGTTTAATACTTTACCGCGATTCATATTGTATACAAACGTATTTTTGAAAAGCTACGGCAATTTGATAAAGCGAAATAATGTGACTGGTGACAGATTTGTCAAATATGATAATACTATTTTTTATTAAACAAATGACAATATTTACCGAGAATAGAGTTTAAATATGCAAATCATATTTAGCTATTAATTCTATTATCTATAAGGGTCTGCACTTATGAAGATATCAAAGATTGGTTTATGATTATATTTAATCATTTATTAAGTACACTTGTGCTAACGGTACACTCGAATCCCTTTCTCAACGCGGTTTGATAATATTTTACGAGTCTTTATTTTATTTGTATTCATAAGCCCGGAGTTAAAAAAAATCTGCTGTTTCAAAATATTTTTAGAGTGGTAAAGTTTGAATTGCCTATACCTGAGTTTATGTTTATATACAGCCTGTAAATCTAATACGGGCGAATATTGAAACGGTGGTCAGTATAGGACCTAAAAAGCATATTTAGATAACTATTGCTTAAAACCACAATGAAAATATTTACCATACAAAATAATTCGGGCCGCAATGTAACGCAACACATTCAAGTTGACAAACACGCTAGTTGACAGTTACTTTAAAAAAGCTCGTATCTCGCAATGTCATAAAGCATGTATGCGGTACATTGCTGCTCGGTAAATTTTCAAAAATTAATTACGAGGTCACTATTAAGTGTAATTTAAAAAATCATATTAATTAACGATAACACTACTAAACGCTATATCTGGTTTAATTGTTCGCCCGTATTAGACTTACACGCTGTATAGCTATAGGTAGTTAGGAAATTAGAGAAAAAATGATGAGTTGGGAGAGATGTGAAGGTAAGTATGGGCCTATGTCCAGCAGTAGATGTCCGTGGCTGATAGATAGATAGGTACCTATGGGTAATTTTACCACCGCTGATACTATACTGATACACCATAAAATGCATAAAGAACGTTGAAGGCGATCGCTCCAGCTGTCATCATATCGATTTCCATTTCCGTTGCTAACCGACCGACCCCCAGTATTATTCAAAAATACGCTGTCAATCTTACTCTTAATATAATTAGACCTGTGAATTTATAACAACGGTTCGTAGTCGGAGGTCAAAAATATATTGATACGCTCGTCGCTTCGAATTTAATGGATAGTTCGTGATATCTAATAATTTCTACCTTGAGAACTCTGCTGAACATAGGTCTCCCTCAAACACTTCCACATCGAATGGTCGTACTGTACATAGTTACCGTAATATATATTAATTAAATGAACAGCATGACCTCCGATTTCGAGCTATTATTTAGTTCACGGATTTAATTTTAAATTCATATAAAATAATAATGACCAACATTGCGTGATAATCTTACAAAAAAAAAAAACTGGTCAAGAGCATGTCGGACCATGCTCAGTGTAGGGTTCCATAGCCGTATCTATAAGGAAATGTGCTACAGATAAAAATAAAGCTAAAACAACTGGCAAAAGGTTTTAAATGCCGTGTAAATCAATGGCACTTAAAACCTTTTGGTTGAGAAGTTTTTCGGCAATAACTTCAAAACGGTTTATTCCTTACTATTCAAAATAATTTTAAAAAGGGGGGGGGGGGGGGGGGGACACAATTTATGCAACTTTCGGAGCGATTATTTCCGAAAGTATTCACTTAATCAAAAAAAAGTACATAAAAGCCTTATAATATTCTTAAAAGAGCTATCGAATTATGTACCTCACGTTGATGTTTGCTCAAAAATTTTTTTTTTAGCTTCTGTTACATGTATGGAGTGCCCCCCCTAGATTTTTTTATTTTTATTATTTAACTACCAAACTTAGTAGCGGCATTTACAAGACATCTATATTCCAAATTTCATCTGTATACGTCTTTTAGTTTTTGAGTAAAATGCCTGTGACATACGGACGGACGGACGGACATGACGAATCTATAAGGGTTCCTTTTTAGCCATTTTGGCTACGGAACCCTAAAAACGACATAGTCCCAATCTAAGCAATAGTTGTATTACGGGTAGGTACTAGAGGGCAATATAAATACATACATATCGCTGCTTATGATGACCTTTAAATTCGATCATTAAAGTATTAAAACCCAAAAAAAACTACTTTTCATTTTGAAATGCACCCTTCTTGTCGTTAAGCAACATCCATGACTTAGGAACAAATGCTCGTGCTTATCCACACATATTTGCTATTACCGTAGGCGTATGATGCTACGCTTTGTCACGCGATAAATAAATGATAAAGCATCCGTCACGTTCTGACAATATGTGTTTGAGAGTGACAGATGCTTTATCATTTATTTATCGCGCGACGAAGCGTAGCATCATAAGCCTAAGATTTGGACCCTCTAGCTCGTACGGGGTGTCATTCACACTAGGCTAAACGTGTCGACATATTAGGGACGATTTACAGTGAGGTTTTGAAATATACTACTGGCTCGACCACGTGGCGTGGCACCGACGGGGGAACGCTGATTGATACAATTTCGCGTCAATGAGGCCCGACTCCGCTCCACTGCGGTTTTAATTATCCTTATTGGTTCCTCATTCCGGCCCCCGTCCCCATTCTCTACTCCAATACCCATACGTCACATCTCCAAAAGACCCACCCGACACACGTGATTAATGGATTCTGAGGCCGTATCTAACCGGCGATTCCGTCAATATTTCGCGTAGTCAATTGACATTGTGTTGTGACAGATATTTATGGAATATAGATTTGAGTGGAAGTTTTCTGAACGTCGAACGATCTATTATAGTGCCAATTATTAGTTTATGAGTTCGTTCATGGTCGTTTTTGACGCACTGAAGTCATGTTCCATTAGTTAGTGTGTATTTAGTGTCCGCAAAACTACTCTGTACTGTAGGTGGGTGGGTGGGTTTCCTAAGTTCTGTTACTACCTATCTAATGTAGAAAACGTTTTTCAAGAAATATGTCTTCTTTAACTTTAATTAGGACTCCAGCTAATTTCCTGGTTATAAAGTAAAATGATTGTGTAACGATGAAAATCCACATGGATGGATAACTTAAAAGTCTGCATAAATGGTGAAAGTGGCACGAAATGATTTCATGCATAAAAGAAAATGGCTTAAGATGCCTGTCTGTAATTTTTGGCCTTCGAAGGAGGGTGGAAGCTCTTGCGAACTAAACCTGAGCGAAAAATTAAGAAAAAAAGGTAGTCAATTTGTGTTATGTATGTTTTCAGCATGGGACGGGACGACGAGCGGACGACGACCGCGTACTCCTCTACTATGCCGCGGGTACTGGCTGGCGCACACTGTGGCCACCGACCTCGCCTTCGTCATTACGCTCGTCTACTGGACGCTGGTCCACGATCCAAGTGAGAACGATAAAGATGTCGGTAGACCATGGCCTTTTTTCCAACTATCGTGGGTACTGACAGGCATACACCGTGCTCTGGTCTTTGTCATAACACTCTACTAGTGGACGCTGGCCCACCTTCTATACCAAGATCCTCAGCAGCATTGCTGAGGATCGAAGATCTTCCTTATAAAAAAAAAACCCGCGGGTACTGGAACTGCTGGTAAATCTTGACATACATATGTGCATTTCAATATGATACATTTGAATGCATTTTGACTTTGACTGGTTGGCGCATATAATCGCCATTGATCTCGTAATGTGGGTCTACTAGACGCTGGCTAGCTATCCAAGCAAGGAAGATAAAGATGCCGCTATAAGGCTGCGCTGCGTTTCGACCGGAGCTGTGCAAGGTAGTTAAGCGGTTAAAGAGGGAAATAACCCCCAATTAACGTGCATAGCTCAGCGTCAGGTATTGATTTATTTTTCCTCGCGAACCGCTCCGCTATCCACCGCTCCCTATCGTGGTAGGCCGGGACAGGTGACCTGGTTCGACTCCAGGCACCCCCCGGCACTTACCCAGCCCGATGTGCGTGTCGACTGTGTGTACGGCACACGGTTGGACGCCCTTGGGTGGTCTGGCCAGCGAGCTGGTTCGAGCCCAGGGACCGCAACGGCCAACCACCCGGCCAGACAATCACAATGCTCGGATGTGGGTTGTGAGTTTGTCAGGTTTAAAAAAAAAAAAAATAAAAAAAATAAAATAAAAAAAAAAAAATCCACCGCTCCGGTGGAAATGCAGCCCAAGGTAAATACGTATAAGGTAAAAGAGTTGCTATAGGTACCAAGATCGTCACTAATTATTGTAGGTACTCTGGTTCACGACCTGAGTATGAATGATAAGAAAACCTCTATCTCAAATTCGTTACAAACTATTCCTATGGTGCGAATACTAGCCTGCCCGTGTATGTATCTGCTCTATACCCAAACCAATACTCCAATTTGAATGTAAGGGGCTATTCATTTATTACGTAAGACGGTTTAAGGGGGTTTTGATCGATCTTACGTAAGATCATAATAATGCGCAAAATAATCTTACGTAAGATCGATCAAAACCCCCTCCCACCCCTCTGTAAGAAAAATAAGACATGGTTGACCGGGGAGTCCCCCCCTTAAACCGTCTTACGTAATAAATGAATAGCCCCTAAGCTGTCTTGGTGATAATCTCTAACCAACTAATTCTATCACCCAGAGATCCATGAGATCAACGCCCTGAACCTCCTCGTCCACGGTGGCAACTCGGTGGTGATGTTGGTCGAGTTGGCCGTGACGGCGCATCCAGTGCGCGCCGCGCATGCGCTGTACGGTGCCGGTGCAGGGCTTGCGTACGGGCTCTTCAGTGCCTTCTACTGGGTCGTCGGCGGCACGGACCGGGTCGGCCTCACGGCGATATACCCTGCGTTGGATTGGAATAAACCTGGTGGGTAACTTTTGCTGGTAATGCTGTAGTTTCTAGTTTATCACGTTGAAGTAGCTCCCAGAGTTTGCAAGTTGAAGAAGCAATGGGCTGGGCTTATAGCTCGAAGAACCGATGGCCGATCGGGCGTAAAGGTTCTTCAATTGAGGCTACGAACCGGAGTAAACAACGTGGTTCGGCTCCCTGCAAGATGGTCTGACAGCCTGGTTAAGGAGTGGATGCAGGCAAAAAGTGTGCAACTGTTCGTTGAGGAAGTTTTTTTGGGAGACCTATGTTCAGTACTAGATGTCTCTGGGTCGAAGTCATGATGATGAACATGCCTTAAATACCACACATATGATGAAAACTCTATTTCGAAGTTAGCCCGGTCGTATTGGATTTAGATATAGTGATTGGAGGGGTGTTTCGGATTATAGGGGTGTTTCCAATACGTAATCTAAATCTCCAAACTTTTTGTAATTTAGGTCCTTGTTAAAATTGAAATGCGGGACCCGCATATCTTTGTCCTGTGTATTGGTTATCTATGATCTATAACATATACCTATCAATAAATGATCAAGTGAAGTGATCAACATCTCGAACGCGGAAGATTACTTTTCGTTCATGTATCTAAAATCTGTCGAAAGCCTTTGTTCCTCAATTTAGATAGGTACCTAAAGTTTTAATGCAACTATGAGTCAAAAAGCTACCTACCGTTTAAGAAAAAAAACCGGTCAAGTGCGAGTCGGACTCGCGCACCGAGGGTTCCGTACAAACTCGTAAGTAGATACGTGAATAGTTCAAGAAAAACTGTAGGCGGTTAGCTTAGTATAGGAGCAAATAAGTATGTGTTACGATTTTTGAATTTTTTTAAAAAACGATGCAATTTAGAAAAACCGTTTTATTTTTCCTGTAATATTTAGGATGATATTAATAATTGGTAATTATTACAGATTTTTCTGTTCAGTAACTTCGAATATAATAGGGGGGGAATGGTATTTTTTTGAACGTTTTTCGTCATAAATCAAAAAGTACAAGAAAAAAAAAATTAAAAAATGGTTATGGAATCAACAAATCAAGCCCTTTCATTTGATATCCCACTCGATATTATAGCTCTATTTTTGTTTTTCCACATCCCATTCCGGACCCATTTAAAAAAAAAGTAAAAAAGATATAAGACTTTTTTTCCATCCAATAGGCTTAAGTTAGCGACTTTTAACACTATTCCAAATTTCAAGTCGATAGGATCAGTAGATCCTGAGATATCTTGCTGTGACAGACGGACAGACAGACAGAGTCGCATGATAAGGGTTCCTTTTTTACCATTTTGGAACGGAACCCTAATAAGCCTCTGTTCCAAAATGAACCAATGCCAGGTATGCTGAGACTTTTCTACGTCGCCCGGTACCCGAAGAGAAAAGTCCGCTTCCTGGCCAGGGGAAGACGTAAAATTATGGTACACACCAGGCGGTAATAATGAAAGCCCCAGACAGCGGTTCCTAACACAAACACTATCTGACCTGGGACATTCCTTCCTTATTTTACCCATTTAGGTAAGTTATATACTAGATGTCGCCTCGCGCCTTTGACCGTGTGAATCTCATCTCAACTCTATTTCGTTGAATTTCGAAAAATCGTTTCTTAGTCTACGACCCCTAAAGATCACGTGTTTTTTATCCCTCAATCTGCAATGGTTTAGGCTGTACGTAAGTACAGTATACTTACCTTGAAAAAAGTATTATTCTGGGCCAAGTTACAGGCCGCCGCGTCAGAGGACGAATCCTAATTGGGTGCTCTGACACCATAAAGAGGGCTTGTGGTAGAGGGTAACTCATATGGCTCTTGACCGCGTAACGTGGAGTGACATTACAGTTGGTTACGATTCTCAGTAATAAGGGAACGATTGAGAAGAAGTCTGTCACTCGTCAGTAGGATTATTCTTCAGAAATATGTCTGCGGTCATCTTATTCCTCTGGCCCTTTTTCATACTAAATGTATGGAGACAGAGTAATAAGTCGCAGACATATTTCTGAAGAATAACCCAGTACCCTAGTTACGTCACAGAACTGTTTAATATGTTCAAAGCAGCATACAGCAGAGTCCAATTTCACGTTGCAGGTTCAGCGTTCGGTTTCGTAGCCTTATGCGCGGTGGTGATGGTGCTCGCGCATGCGCTCGCGACGTGTGCGGCCGCGCTGCGCGGACGCCTCGCCACGCGACTGCGCGCTTCACGCCTCCCGCCCTCGGACCGGATGGCCTTGCCCGCCCACTGAAACTCTAAGATAGAGTAACGTCTGTCCATTTTTTTCTGTTGTTATTTAGTCAACTTCTCGTTAATAAAGCCTCGATAATAATGAACCTGGCCGAACATCAGGGGCGAGCGGCGGCCATTGGTGGGAGCCAGAAACTGCGCTCCGACGTTCCGCTTCCACCTATGACCGCTGGAGCACTATAATGCCGTGACCGAACCGTAAGTTTTGTAGTCTTCAAGCCTAGAGTAAATAGTCTATTACTGAACCAGCAAGGTGAATAACAAGTTCTTCACTAAATAAGTAAAAGATAGGGATGGATAGACTGTAGGATAACATGTAACAAGAGGGAGTGCGTATTGGCACTGAGATACGTCGAGTTGCGGTGTGTTTTAAAGCAACTGAATATGATTGTGATTGTGAGCTTTGTTGGTATAGCGGTGAAATGGTTTGCCATTCAACTCCTCACTTCGATAATAGCTATTAAACCAAAAAACTATTTGATAATTATAATAATGATTTGCTTTATATCCGCCTCCTACAAGCGTTTCGTTTGTGTGCGCTGATTATTTGCAGTGTGTGCGGTTTCATATAAGTCTATTCGTTGCAAAAAACACGCGGTGGTTCCCACAGAAAAGTTATGTAGCGTTAATGGTGGTTGTGGCTGTATTATGGGATGCTTTAAGACTAACTCAAAACGCAAGTCATATCGACAGTCATGACACTCTTAGTTTAGACAGAAAAAGTACATTTAGTATTTGCCAAAGTGAATTTATCTCAATTAGTATATATTAAGTACCTATACGATTGAATAACTGCAAATCTCTTAGACAAGCTATATGTTTTAAACTAAACATGCTATGATTGAAGCAAAGGTATTATGTAGGGTTTTTGAATTGCATAGTAGGGAGTTAGTTAGGTGGAACAAATTGTTGTTTATAGGTATTACTAAATGTTACACGTATTTTTTAGACTCTCTTCATCCGAATATTACATTTAGTAAATAACTGTATCCAATATTAAACAAAGTATCAATAGGGTACTTTCCTGATAGATCAAATCTGTTACTTTTTATGAAGTGTCAAAACGCTCGAATAGTAGGTATGAAATTTCTATGGAAAAAAGTAAAATGACGTAATTTTACTCGAACATCAAATAGTCTTCTTACCTATTTATAATTTTTGGTCATTTAAAAAAAGCTTAAAACGCTAAATAGGTAGGTGATGTCTAGTACTATTTTTTACACATTTTCAAAAGCAGATTTAAAGGCTAGCGTGAAGTAATTTATACTTGTTGACTACATGCAAGTACCCTAATGTATAGAAATACTTTGCAATATTTACCTACAGGCTTGATTTCATTGGGCCAATGTCTGTCAAATATTTACTTTGCCTATAAGTTTGCAATAAAAAATAATTGGCACCGCGAAGCAAATTGCTCTGTCTGCATAAAGTATCTACTATTCAGTGATTTACGAGTCAGTGGTTTAGGTTTATATTATTTCAAATAAATTAAATTATCTTAATTGATATTATGTTTACTAAATATTATTAGCTTTTTAAAAGACATATATAGCCAGTAAGTTAGCTAAAATGCCCTATAGTAGCTGCTGGATTTCAATGTGAATTTGGTCATTAATCTCCTTCCTTCGTATATAAAATAAAGACTGTAAAAGTCAGTAATAACAGTAATTTTTCTTCCTAGAAAAGGTACATCGCGCGTAGAGAATGCAATCTCGCGAGATTAGGGTTCAGGCGAGATCTCGCGAGATTGTGAATGTGAAATTAGTAAACGTTTTTATGCTCGAGCGCAATCTCGTTAAACTCGCGAGATCTCGCCAATTTTTCGATCGAGATCAGTCTCGCTAAAAAAGGCCGAGATCTCGCAAAAACGAGATCTCGCGAGAACGAGATTGTATGTGTGTATTGTATGTGTGAGCACAGTAAACGAACGCACTATATGCCAAGTTTTACGAATGCGTAAGAACGCTCCAGTACGGATCGCACCGTCTGCGCCTCGACCTTAAATAGGTATCGCGGGCTCCTAAACGGCCGATGTGTGACTACTTGCCTGTCTTTAGACTTTGATAATAGGCTGTTTGACTTCAATAACTATAAACGCAACGTTAGAGGAGTTATATGGATTTAGTTTAGAGCATCATTTGCAATTGTCTTCATAGAAATATTGATATACAAATTATTGATTAAAGTACTAAGTATTCAAATTTAGTTATTTTTTGTAATTTATTATTAATAAATTTTTTTTTAATATTATTTGGTGGATTAATAAGAACATATATTATTGTTCAAGTTCATTAAAATAGGGTTCGTAAAATGGAAAAAAATTATGGTACCAATATGTTATATAGCTAAACAGGGCGTCTCAAGTCTATGCGACATGAAGGGAAAGTAGGGTGCGTTGTCCAACAGTGAACCACCTTTTTTTTGAAGTCGCAGAACTTGCTAGAAAATAAAGCTAGAAATTTGGTTTTGATGTCATTGTTTAGGTAATTTCATAGGGTATCTTATGTATAGGTTACAAAATGCTTTTTGGACTAACTAACATCCATTAAGTAGGTTTTAAAAAAAAATGATATTTGGTTCACTGTATACTATGGGTAGTTTACATTAAACCACCCTTATTTCAACAGTGAACCATAATGCCATTATCAGTAAAAAATGCTGAAATGTGAAAGAAAACTAACACAATATTTGGTAATCACCTGTATTTTTAATATACATGAATATAAAGAAATAAAAAACACATTCTTCTAGTTTTAAAAAAAGAAAAGATATTTGGTTCACTGTATACTATGGGTAGTTTACATTGAACCACCCTTACTTCAACAGTGAACCATAATGCCATTACCAGTAAAAAAGCTGAAATATGAAAGAAAACTAACACAATACTTGGTAATCATCTGTATTTTTAATATACATGAATATAAAGAAATAAAAAACTTATTCTTCTTACAAAAACTAAAAGTTATTATATATTATATATCGTGCGGTACACAGTGAGCCGGCTCAGTGAGTACTATGTGAACCAGGTTCACTGTTCAACAACCACACCATTCAACTTAAAATACGAAAAAAAGATAGGTTATAAACGGAATTGTCACAAAGCAATGTGCTCATAAAATGACTAAGACTACATCAAATTTAACACCATACAGCGTTTGGTCATATATTAAATAACAAAATATACAAAAATCCAGACACTTACTTGTGAAAAGTATCTTTTTTGGACGAAATTTAAACAAATTGCTATCACACGTCCGGCCTAAGCCGCTGCCGCTGGCTCACTACGGGAGGGGGGAAGGGTTCTTAGACGGCATGTTTTAGCACGATCGGTGAAACTGGCAACGTCGCAGTTTCTTCAATATGGCGGTGGTTCAGTGTATCTTGATGGTTCACTGTTGGACAACCGACCCTACCTCAACTAGCTACCAGATATAGGATATTTTGCTGAAAGCAAGCTATATTTTATTTTTAAAAGTAAATAATACTGAATTCAAAGATTTTTTAAAAATTACTTGCTTCGTCTGGGAATGAAACCGACTCAAATGTGGAAAAAAAAACATTCCGTATTTTTATGATGTCAATGAAAGAATGTACAAAAAAATCAAAAGAAGGGAATAGCGTAAAATATTTGATTCAAATTTCAAGAAAATTAATAGCGATATTGTTATTCCATAGACAGATATAAATGCAGTATTACTTACTTTTAAACATGAAATAATGTCTCCTTTCAGTAAAATATCCTATCTACAATATTTGAGATGCTCTCCCTTCATGTCGCATAGTCTTGGGACGCCCTGTATATTGTAGTTCGAATAATTCAATTCTATATGTGTATGTACCAAAAAGATAAGAAGCAGTATATCAGACTTAATTCTTTGTTACTTAAATAAATCATTGATTACAACGCTGTGAATATTGTACCTACTATAATAAATTAATAACGGAGATGAAATGCGCCAATGACCCTCATTGCTACAAATCTAGCAGCAACCATAGTGTCGAATTAAACATTTTGGTCTCGAACCAAAGGCTTTATTATAAGTAATATATGTTATTGTGCATGCATTTATTCGTAGTAGTATTAATTATTGTTTTATTCAGACAAATAATAAATTTGTGATAAATAATGTGATTAACAAATACTTTTGCTAGATTGCTTAAAACTTTAAGTTCTGTTTACACCCCAGTGTTGTTAGGTAAAAATATCGTCTTGTAACGAAATAACCTCACATTCAATTTTTAAAACGGAATATTGTTTATTTTTATAATGGTCAAAATAAGTTTTGTAATCTAGCAAGAAATACACTTTGGGTTATTAGAACCCGGTTCTTATAGAACTATTATAATTATAATACCTATTAGGTATGCATTTGTATTATACCTACTCATAAGCCTCTTAGGGCGTTACGAAAAAAGAAAACCTATTTTGTTCAATTATTCTAACTCTGAAACATCTAGGTACTCAATACGTACTATATATTATTGACTGTAACAAAACATAGGAATTCTTTTTTCATTCTACTTAAGTAACTTCCGTTACTTTTTCTTAACTATAGTCCATTTGACGTACGAATGTATCGCAATGGACAAAAAATAGTACGAAAATATTGGCACGTATTTTTGCCTGATCAGGATCAGAATACCTAAAAAAAATATTCCTAAGAGAGCCAAAGTATTTTTTTAGGAAACGCCCTAAACGTTGCCATAAGACAGCTAATGAAGTCATTTAATTATTTATTTTGCAGTAGTTTATTTAGCAATAGATGAATGAATTGTTCCTAGCCTTAGAAATGGATAAGCGATCTTGTGAGCATAATCGATAAGCAATATAAGGCAATAGACATTAGATATTTTAATGGAATCTCTTGAGGTTTTAAAATATATGTATCTCTTATAATAATTAAATGTTTGAAAGCAACAGCAATTTGTATATCAAATGCTCATTTCTTGTCTTTTAGGTAAATTATTGTGTCCTATTAATATTAAGAAAATCATGGTGATCATAAAGAAATAAATACGTATGTTATATAGCAAGGTCGATATTTCACTAAATACATACCCAATATTATCTCGGACTTTCGTCTTACCGTACCTACTAAACTGATCAAATTAAATACGGACACCCCTACCATTGTTTTTACAAGTTTTATTTTTAGGTTTACGTTTCCAAAAATGTAATATTTTCATTCATGGCACGTGACCCTATTATTAAGCCTCCTTTGTCGATCTGTCCGTCTGCCCGTCTATCACAGGGCTGTATCTTTTGAATCGTAATAGGAATAGACATTAGTATTCGCAGAATGTGTATTTCTATTGCCGTTATAAAAAAAAGAATAAAAACAAAATTGAAGGGGGGACCCCCATATAAGAGAGGCGTTTTTTGCCCGATGGTGGTACGAAACCCTTCGTGTGCGAATCCGGCTCACACTTTACCGGTTTCTTGAATTATATTACGCAAGTAAAGGTACCTACCTAAGTTCAAGTTTAAGTGAAATTTTGCTAGACAATATTCATTTCACCCATTTAGTCCTTAAAAATCTTATAAACAACTGTAATGTTTTTTAATTCATAGTTTCGTCAGTTTGTTAAATATTTTAGCAGTTCTGTTAAATATCATTGCGAGTGCCTGTTCCAGCTACCAGATATTATTGGCTGTCATAGACAAACTAGAACCCTAAACATAAACTTTTGAAAAGGTTTGTATCACTCTTCATTCAAATAAAGTAAGGTGCAAAATGAAAAGTAAGTACTCGATACTTGTATTAGCATTGCTTGGCTAGTGACGCCATCTGGTGTACCGAACTATTACCGTGAGAGCCATCTATCCACCATTTATCGAATGCTAGGAGCTCGACTTCCAGACAATTACTAGTGCCTTTGCCGGCTAACAGCTGTAGAGTGACGTATCAAAAGAGCTTATTACCATGTACATTATTCTTGAATAATGAGCTTTATGTATATAGGCATAAGGTATACTTTCAATAATAGTGTTACAGATATTTGAAAAGGCAGAACTAAGTTACACAACGCAAAGGCCAATGTCCTAGTCAGAGCATTGACCTGACATTGCCATCATTCCGTCTAGAACTATTTCAGGTTACCAGTAACACTAACTTTACGGAACAGCGAATCTGCTACAACTAAAAATGAGCGCCTACAATAAAAATAATCGCAATTTAATGAAACGTGCATTGTGTTATATGTAAAGTAATAGGCGCGTTAAATAAGCAGTCAAGAGGAAGTGGACATAGTCGAACGTTAGAAGCACCTAAAATTGTGGTTTTTCCTGTGTCGGGACTAAGTAATAAGGGCAATGCCCTAATCGCCAGATCGTTGCGCTGCTAAAATCGGTAAGTGTGATATGTAACCCTGAGTATTGTTTTACGATATCGCTATACCGACTTACGATACAATCACTCATTCCTTGCTAAGGGGTCATCCACAACGTACTCACGTGATTTTTCAGACTTTTAGCCCCCCCCCATGTCACACTTTTTCCTAACATATTTGACCTTGCTAGTATCTAGGCTGTCACATTTGGTTAGACCCCCCCCCCCCCCCCATGGGTGTGACGTACTATGTCGGTGAACCCTAAGGGCCTATACTAATGTTTCCTTAAACCTTGGAGACTACTTTTTTCATGTCTTCTACATTAACCAAGTTACTATTTATAGAAGTAACACACACTAGTATGTAGTATGGCTTGTTTACTAAAACCAGTTTCGTTGGTATTGTTTAATTCTATTTGTCATAAATTAAGTTTATCCGAACAGATGTATTTTTAGACCCTGCCATATTTATGGTAGGAATATACCCGCAGAGAGTAAGTATTTTTCTACTTGATACAAAATTAGTGATCATATACATCTCCCCATAGCTAAAAACTAGGGATTGCAATCGGTTATTTTTAGTATGGAAAAAAACTCGAGTTTTAACCGAAACCGAGTGTTTTTCATACAAATGCATTATGCTGTCCTTAGATTATTTTTTTAATTTATAAGGAAATTTACATTGATTTTAGACATTAAAATTAAAATTAATTCACGAAAAGATCATCAAAAATATAAAGAAAAATAATAAATAAATGTCAAAAGCAAAATAGTACCTACATTACACAACTAGGGTGGTAATACAAAGAAAGGCCGAGATCGCAGATGTATGCGGCCCGAGCTGCAAGCGAGGGACGTAAATATGCGATCGAGGGCTTTCTTTATTACCACCTATGTTGTGTGTACATCATCTTATGTCTAAATTTGGCCAGAAAGCGGCTTTTTCAGTACGCGCAGCGTGCGGAAAAGGCCACTTTATGGCCAGGGGTGGCATCAATATTTTTTTTTTAATTAGGTAATTTCTTAATACAGTATATGTAATCTAGGGCATCCTAGGTAATACAATGTCAAATCAATCTAAATAATGACAATATGTTTCTTACATTTGGACACAATAATATGATAAGGTAATTTTTGCCTCTCTACTACTCTGAATACTAATAAATGAAAACTACTGGAAGAGAATGGAAATAAGTTTAGTTAGTATGTGATATTTTTAGTTAATGTCATTGGATTTCAAGTCATTTGCATTTTACGGAAGCTATTGTATGGTAACTGGTTGGTCTACGTAACAAGGTCATACTTATTTTATAAGGCGGAAGGAAAATAGAGACCCAATTGGCTAACGATAACTAAGTACATAATTATTTTAAATTATGATGATTTTAGATGTTCGATATAAGTAAGTCCCATTATTTGAACTTTGCTTGTTCTTCTTATATTTTACGATCCACTCATCACATAGTGAAGTGATATTACTTACTTTTACTTTTGAATTGTTAGAAGTTGTTCGTCAGTTAAATTTTAATATAGGTACTTAGGAACTACCATCAGCGATTCATCACATAGTGAAGTGATATTTCTTACTTTACTTTTGGATTGTCAGAAGTTGTTCGTCAGTTAAATTTTAATATAGGTACTTAGGAACTACCATCAGCGATTCATCACATAGTGAAGTGATATTACTTACTTTACTTTTGAATTGTTACAAGTTGTTCGTCAGTTCAATTTTAATATAGGAAGGAATAGGAACTACCATCAGCGACAATATTTATACGAAAAAGACTGTAAATTCCAGAGACGAAATCATGTCAGATATTTTTGCGTATTCTGTTTAGTTAAAGATTGTTACTGGTGATTGTACCTACATATTTTAATTAAGGTACAGTCAAACATAGAAAGAAGTGTGCACCCTGCCATAAATATTTGTTTGTCAGGTTGCACACCTTTCTCCTCGTTTGACTGTACGTCACATGAGACTTGGAATAGAGATGACGACTGGGTTCAAAATATCGTACCCTTGGTCAAATAACGACGCATGTGACTTTACATCGAAAGTTTTTTTATTGCTCAAAAGTCATACAAATCATACGAACTACATGAAAAAAATGAAAATGAAAATGAAAAATATTTATTGCTTTAAAAATTTTGACAATATGACAACAAGGTGGGGACTACCTAGTAAGTAATAATACCTGTGTCAGGTAGTCCCGCTCCTCCATAACAAAAAGTCTTATTTCAGATTAAGCAAAAGACAGTTAATAATATTAATAAAATCTTTAAAAAGTAGACTTTTACAATAAGAAAAACGAGATAGTAAGAAAAAATAAACTTGTACAAATACGTGGGGGGTGGGTTAGGTACTCCTAGTAAGTGGTTGTGTGTGTGTGTGTGTGTGTGTGTGTGTGTGTGTGTTTGTGTGTATGTATGTGCGCGCTCTTTTATTATGTAATTGATGGATTAATACCAGTACACCTATTTTTAGACAGTTAAGTGGTAACTTTATATAACAAGGTTTCTGTTTCCTCGTAACTTTGCCGTTTAAGCCATTCAATTAAAACTTTTTTGCATTCATATTGCTGTAGTTGATAAATGTTAACTTTCTCGTTTAGTTTATTATACACATATGCAGATTGTGTTGCGTATTGTCGTTTAGCAAACATGGATCTGGCTGTCGGGAGAGGGACAACTTTACTCTTACGCCTTCGATTTAAAAGCAAAGGGTTAAACTTTAGCGTTTTATGTAGTTTTAGTGTTGCACTTAGAATATACAGTTTTCTCATGGACAATTGGTTACATATTTGGTAAAGTTCATTTGTGGGAAACCTGTATGGTTTCAAGTACATTACTTTTAGCAGGCAACGTTGCCCTCTCTCGACCTCCAGGAACTTTGTTTTGGTTGAACCACCCCATACACATATACAATAGCACATGATAGATTGTGCTAGAGTAATATATAATTGATTGAGTAAAGTTTTAGAGGTGACATGTCTCAGTATTTTAAAGGTCCAAGTGAGTTTTCTTATTCTGTTGTTTACATGTTCAATATGCATGTGCCATGAGAGACGTTGGTCCAGTATGACACCGAGATATTTTGTGGAACTAACCTTGTCTATTTCCTTGCAGTCGCACGAATGAGGGTTCATATTATTGCAGGAATGTATTTTTAATATAAGATTATTTTCAGGTTGTGAGCTATTATATTTGGTAAAACATACATAATTGGTTTTACTAACATTTAGTGTTAGAAGGTTACTTTGTAACCAACAGCATATCCTGCGGAGTCCCGATTCCGCATTAGCGAATGCTGACTTCCACGTCCTCCCCTCAAAAACAATAACAGTGTCATCGGCATATGATAGGATGTGCCCGTGTTTAACGTTTTGATTCGTCAAGTCGTTAATATAAATCAAAAACAGTGTAGGACCTAGGACACTTCCCTGTGGGACACCAAATGTGATGTTTGTTTCGTCACTAGTGTATTCTCCTATTTTAACTTTTTGAGTTCGCCCCTGTAGGTACACACAGATCCTGAAAAGTTGCCATTTTACAGATGCGTCGTTATTTGACCAAGGGTACGATATATTTATCATTCTATTTAGTCCGTTACTTAGATTATGGAAAAATATGGGACACGTATTTTTTGGTTTATCAAATTATTAAAAAATCGACAAAGGTATAGATCATCAAACTTCCAGAGTCCCCGCTCCTCCTCGCTTGTGACGTTGTTAGGGTTCCGTAGCCAAAATGGCTAAAAAGGAACCCTTATAGTTTCGTCATGTCCGTCCGTCCGTCCGTCCGTATGTCACAGGCATTTTACTCAAAAACTACAAGACCTATACTGATGAATTTTGGAATATAGATGTCTTGTAGATGCCGCAACTAAGTTTGGTAGTTAAATAATAAAAATAAAAAAATCTAGGGGGGGCACTCCATACATGTAACAATTTTTTCACAAAATGTCAACGTGTGGTACATAGTTCGACAGCTCTTTTGAAAACATTTTAAGGTTCTTAAGTAATGTTTTTGATTAAGTAAATACCTTTGGAAATAATCGCTCCGAAAGTTGTGTCCCCCTCCTCTATCTTCTAAACCGTGTGTCCGAAAAATATAAAAAAAATTAAAAAGATAACGCTCAATTAATACTTTAAACGAAAATTATTTTCAACAAGATCAGATTAACCGTTTTTGAGTTATTGCCGATAAACTGCGCTTCTCAACAAAAGGACGTATTTGCTATGAAGATACGCTCTTTTGTTGTTGTACTTTTTTTAAATCGTATTTTTTACCTTACAGTTACGGCTATGGAACCCTACATTGAGCATGGTCCGACGTGCTCTTGGCCAGTTATTTTTTAATTAAATTTAATGAATTGTAAGTGGCCAGTATTTAGTACGCAGTACCTATGCACGTTTTGTTTTTTAGTGGGTGTATTACTGGTGAAAAAACTGAAGCGGTCTCTAACCTAGATATAAATTGAAAAAAATTAACAAAAGTGCATTTAGCATATTTTTTATTTTTTTTATGACAACATGAACATGTAATGTAATTTATCTAAAATAATCATCTTAAGTATATATACAATGTTTGTGACGCACACTAAAATCGGTCGACTAGAAAAAAAATATGGACGAACGTTAAGTTTTTATATAAAGAAAAAATGTTAAGTTTAGGGGGCTGGAATTTTGCCAATTTATTCCGATTATAAAGCCACACCATCTATAAAAATTACAAGACAAAAAGCGATGGGAGCAGAATCACTTAGCTTATCCTGGCACAGCCTTTTGCCGAATTTCTACTTATTTAAGTAAGTAGTAATAATTTTTCTAGCATCCGTTTTTTTGAAGTCGGTTAATTAGTTATAGTTAGCCATAACTATCAACTAAACATATTCGCGAGATATAATCGTAGCGTTTTGTAAAATCGCGGAATCGGATATTACATTATTAAAATCAAACTTTTAAGAAGCCGATCCCATATTTGCTTAACTTTTTCCAGGATTTTGCCAACTTTAGGTACAAAAGCGTCTGAATTTTCAATGCCTGGTCATGCTCTATAGCTCCCGCGCGACCAGCGCAGTCGCTGCCTGTTGTGCTAGCTCGACTGGTCTGAAATAATAGACAAGACAAAATTAGAACTTCACACTACACACTACAGTTTAAACCCTTGAACGTAACTATGTACGTCACCAGCTTGCAACCGAAATCTGAGATATTCTTAACAACAATTACCTACTACTAACCCACTTCATAACGATTACTGCAGTTAATAGAGTAATGAGTTAGCGGTTATGCAGTTGATTTTTACGCAAAAAACATCGCAAGCATAATCGACGCGTGAAGCGCATGCAGTGGCTCTCAAACTGTTTTGTCGACGGAACCGTTCAGATATTAAACATTAACGTTTTCAAATTAATAAATATATCAGATATGTTTTGATTTCTGATAGAGTAGCGTAGAAACACTACAATTTGAATATTCGCAGTTTGTTAGTACAGTCAAGGAATTTAATTTCCAACCCACCTAAGGTCCAATATCGTATAGCATACTGTCATCATAAGAGCTAGCTAGACTACGACGTTACTTTGACATATCACACGCATTGTTTTGTGTCAGTAACTAGGTAACAGATTAACAACGTTGACATGGTGAACTGAAATTTGGAACGTCAAGGCACTATCAAAAAAGGTCGACAACCGCGGAATCGAAATTCGAAGAAAGTCTATCTTTCTCGCTCTTGCAATATTCGAATGAAAGGAACGCAGATAACGAAATTTAGATTATCGACGTTTGTGGTAGACTTTCCGGAGTCTGGATTCGGAATTATTTTAAAATGTTCTCGATTGACACTGACACCAACTGACACGTATTCGTAATTAGATGAGCAAATAACTTCGCAAAGAGGTTATCTTTAATATGCAGTGACAAATAATACGTATTGACATTTAAATACTATTACTGAAATAGAAATTTCGACCTTAATGCATTGTGAATGCTTAACAACATTTCAATGAAAAGGGTAGGAAATTAAATTCCTTGACTGTACAATTAATAGAGCAACAACATTAAATATTTCAGCCCCAAAAAGTGCCCGATTATATTTCCTATAATTAAAAATAATAAGGTAAGTTTGTACCTAGTTGAATGAAAACAACTTGATTTCTAACAATTCTTGATTTTACTGTTAGTCATTCTTATTGTAGAGTAGAATTGTTACATATCTGCTCCTGTAATCTTCACACTGTGTTTAATTTTTCTATAGACTGTAGCAGTATGAAAATGGCATTTTTTTCAAAAGCAAGGGGTGAACTTGGGACTGGTTAACACTATTTACAGGCCCGTTACTGTCATTACTAAATGATTTTAAAAGCATATTTACTCGTACGTCATGGGTAAAAACAACAACATCACTTAGCCAGTGTAGGAAAGAGGAACGTGGCGATAAGGGTCGTTTTCAAAAAAATATGTCCGTAGTTAAGGTACGAGTAAGGGTTAATTGAACAAATAGTTAATCTAGTTTCTTTGTGTAACGAAAGTTATCCATACCAATTATATGGTAAACTTCGTTACAAAAAGGAGCAAGATTACCTTTTTGTTAAATTAATCCCTTAACTACGGACGTCTTTTTTTGAGAAAGACCCGATGCGAACTTTAAACGAAGGCATTCGAGAGTCATTTTCAAAAAAATTGTACACAGTTAAGGGCCTAATAAAAACAAAATCACGATCGCTTCCTCTGTGTTACGAAAGTTCGGCATACAAACCATATGGATAACTTTCGTAACACAAAGGAATAAATTAAGTTTTGTTTTAATTAAATCCCTTAATTATGTACAATTTTTTTGAAAATGACTCTCGAAGTACCGGGATTTGTCCAGGGTATTGGGGAGTACACTTTGAGAATAGCTGTCGTGCGGTATGGTATCACCTTGAGCTAGCTCGGGCAGGGTGCTCCCGCGCAGCGCAGCATCCGCGCTCAGTCGCGCGCCACTTCGCGCACGTGTGGTGCGCATCAATTACACATAGTTCATGGTTGCGTAAAGTGACGGTTCATTGGTGCAGTTTAAGTGTGTGTGCGTACTATAATCTGAGGTATATTTTCAAGTGTGTATTTATTTTCTTCATTTTTATCATCTAAATATAAACAATATTTTATTTAGAATTAAATGCGATCTTATTTATTATATATTTATTGTCAGCATGAGTGGTATATACAATATCTTTGTAGTTCAGATTTGCTTGACAGCGAATTTTTATATATATTTATAATTATTATGTCTGAGTGTACATTTTAATAATATACTAAATTACAATACAGCATAGAGTCTCATATTACTAATTAATTTGTAATTAACATTATAAATAACAATTTTTGAGTAAGTGACAATTAATTTTAATGATTCATGTTGCCAGAAATTTACATTTTATTATAGGTTTCAGTTATATTTATTTTCTCCTATCCTATTCTTGTTATAGTATTTCTTGTTAAAATATTTTCAAAGTACTTAGATCTCAATTACTTTTTACGTAATTCGCTGCACAGCGGTGCATCGATTCTTTGTTGACCTATCAAATGTCTTAAAATAGAAGAGCCTCAGTTTATTAATAGATTCATTTAAATAAATACCGGAAAAGCTGCCATTGCCAAATGGCAATAAAATCTATCTATACATTACATATAAAAATAATTTGTATTGTTTTGATGTAAGTACACTCACGGACAATTTTTATATAATTGTTAATAGAAAATGACCCGAATTCATTGTCCGTAAGTGTTGATGATATGCCATGCTTGTGTTTTATAAAAGCGTTCTCACATAATATGCTTTTGTATGTTCTAGACAAAGATATTTGCATAGTTTATAACGTATATTTACTACAGTAGGTACCGTATAAGTATGTAGTTGATTGCTTATACTCGTAACAGGTCGGTATGCTAAAACTTACAAGAAAATAGTACATTACACAACTAGGGTGGTAAAACAAAGAAAGGCTGAGATCGCAGATGTTTGCGGCCCGAGCTGCAAGCGAGGTACGTAAATATACGATCGAGGGCTTTCTTTATTACCTCCCGTGTTGTGTAGATAATTTTATGTCTTCACTTGGCCAGAAAGCGGTTTTTCCGTACGCGCAGCCAGCTAGGTGTGGCATAAAAACATTTTCAACACACTTGGTCATAAAGTGGCTCTTATTTCATTGTTCTTACGCGCGGAACCCAGCTTATTACACACACATGCTTTTTACTTTTCATCACACTTGCTCGTAAAGGGTGTTATAACACGTGGGCTTATACACCAGCTCGAGCCGATTTACCTCCCGTGGGTTATAAAAATCTATACCTAACTCCCACGGGAGGCAAAACAGTATGAAAATCTATAACTCCCGAGGGAGTTATGAGTTTAGTTTTAAAATATAGAACCTATCCGTACGTCATTTCAGACGAAGGAGGTTTCAAATCAGCCAAGGCTTATTTCCCATCTTCAAAACTTGGCTACAAAACCAATTATACTGTATAATATTTTAATATTATTTCTGTATGTTTTGCAATGAAATTTTATTAATATTTTTTTAAATCGGTACAATCTGGCGGTATTGCCGGTCAAGTTTGAAAACTAAACGCGGTTCTTAGCATTATCTGCGGAAGAGTATATTATTGAAAAAGTTGACAGTAGGTAAATAATTTGATTTTAGTCTAATTTTTTTTCCTCGCAAATGTGATGAAAAACATTGTGTGTATCACGGGCAGTAAAGGGATTACAATCTTGAGTCATTAAAAGCTATTACTGCACTAGTAGTGTTATAATTAGCGCTAATTGACCAATTAGAGCAAGCCGTAGGGCTCGGCCGGCGGATATTATTACAATAGTTTGGACAATAGTTTGCACACATCAGGTTACGTCTAAAAAGACAAAATAAATAAAAAAAGTAAGACAAGAAAATCATCCGCTACATGCTTCGTCAAACTTACTTAATAACGCATGCAAACCAAAAGTTTATCCGCAACAAGCACCGTCAATCTTAAAAATAGCAATTTACAAAAAAAAAACCCCCACTAAAAACGCAAAAAAAAAACCTAATAAACCCCCACTCTGCATCAAGCCTGATCCAGAAGTCCCCATTATGCCGGCAGCATTGCCCCGCTGAAAAAAAAAAACAAAATAAATTCATTAAACCTTAAATGTTTTCAAGAATTTATTTATAGTGTCACCTTACTTTATTTATTTATTCGGTTATAACTTAAGTCACGGTCATAATTTTTTATTTTCATTATATCGGTCTTTATCTTTATTATATCGACAAAACATCACTGGCCTAATTCTGGCAACATTTGTGCTTGTGGAACTGTCAAACTAGTTCGCCTAATTATGGCGTTTACTTT
This sequence comes from Eudemis profundana, assembly GCA_947034925.1. Lineage (NCBI taxonomy): Eukaryota > Metazoa > Arthropoda > Insecta > Lepidoptera > Tortricidae > Eudemis > Eudemis profundana. The sequence continues at coordinate 19,584,821 of OX344798.1, forward strand.
AGAGGTGTTGTTAGATAATCCACAAAAAATACAAGAATAGAAGTTTTATATGATAATCATTTTTTTTATTCGCAAGTTCGTTGAAAAACGTTGTATAACACTCGTCGGCATTGGTCATTACAACCTCAACTGTATGTACCTACCTTTATGACAAATTGATGTTCTAACATAGGTATGTGTAGTAGAACATATTCTATGTATAAATATAATTGACATAAGTCATTTAGCCCTAAAAATCAAGGCCTACACGACGCAGTATAAACGCCTACATACGTTGTTAAAGGCTGCAAAAATAACAATACGAAGGTTAAAAAAAATAATGGGATAAGCTCTGTTTTTAGGGTCGGTTACGCTCTGGTACTATTAATCGCGCCCATTTGCCAGGTCCTTACATATAAGTCAATGTTAATGGTAGAATTTACCGGCCATGTAAAGCATACATTATTTTCGTTACTAGTTTCGGTGATATTGTCCTTGTTATGTCAATATGTAAATATTGCTTAACTAATCTTGGTTGACATCAAAATGACAATACATATTGTTGTAAGTAACATTAATTATTGTTACACCTACTCGTACTCAACTTTTTCGCTTTTTACGTGGACAAAAAGATAATATACAATGCGCATTCGTAATTTTTTATTTTAACATCTCATATTGACCTCTAGTAAAACATTGAAAATAAGTAATTAACTTCAAAAAATCGTTTAAGCAAAACAGTATTTTAAATATTAACTGTTTGACTGCCCACCTCCGACTCTATTATAAGACCCTCGTTACCAAGTTGAAACTATCATAATCTCGTATTTTCACGGGAACTGTTGTGTGAACAAAGTTTTATAAAAGTCGGTCTAGTAGTAGTCGAAAACGCAGTCACAAGATTAGAAACTAACTCATATTAACTACGGAGTCAAGCTAAATAACTCTCATAGAAATAGGTAGTTATTTCTTAAAAATGTACTTACTTAATAGAAACCTACCCCAAAGTCGACTAGGTGTACTACGAGGAGCATTTACTATTAAGTAATTTTAGTCGCTAAATCCTGTTTCCATCATCAAATCAGCTCGGTGGTGCCATAATCAGGGCCGTATTTAGAGATCCAGGGCCCCTAGGTACTTGATATTGAGAAGGCAAGCCACGCTTTTGCCTTATATGAAGGGTTCCCCGGTGGGGCCCCTCTAGGCTGGCCGGGCCCCTAGGCCCGGGCCTTGTAGGCCTAGGAGGAAATACGGCGCTGGCCATAATATTACAATGTCACCAAGTTCCATAAGTGTGCCAAAATTGTTTGTAAATTTTGAATCGGACACCTTACATACGTTGGTTGCAAATTTTGTAAAAATAATTAAGATAAAACCGCTCGATGAGCCTAATCGATTTTGAGGGCATTTCTCCAAAAATATGCCTGCGACTTATTCATCTGTCTCCATACATTTAGTATAAAAAAGGGCCAGATGAATGAGGTGACCGCAGACATATTTCTGGAGAAATGCCCTTGAGTATATAATCTTCCAAAAACTTCTAAATAACCATCATAGCTAATTTAATAATGTTAGCGTTGGTATGTGATACGGAAAGCGAACTTATGTCCTCTTACGCAGTAATCAGGTCATCTGCCACACAGCCAATTAGTCAGTCAATCAATCAGGCAATGTTCGGTCAATTATTTTGAACCTCTCTCTAAGGGACCTAATGACCCATGCCCGCGCATATGTTTTGGCCCATCTATTGGGATATTTATTGAAGTAGATTTTGCTAGGTGACCTACATACATGGCATGTGTTATTGCGTATGAAATCTCGATAATATGTCGGAGTTGAGCCTAGCTACGAAACCCAGGTTATTCACGACCAATTGGCGATAGATTTAGAAAATAGAAATACCTACTGCTTGTCTAGAAATACCTAAGCGAAATAAATTTGAATTTATGAGACACAGATTTCAGAAAACAAGCACCTTCCTGCGAATAATTTACTTGGAGAGCATCAAATAGTCTGTAGCATAGGGTTATATATATCTTAACACATCTTTATTTATTACTATAGGCACAAATATGTATGACAATATATCTGACGCTTTGTTGAGAAGTTAGTGGTAGTTTTACGCCTTTATTGGGCTAATCGTCACCACCTGGCAAAAATATCTATAAAACTGTAGGATGGTGATAGTTTTACAATTAACTATTTTTACCCGACTGCGGCGAAGCCCAAAGGAGGGTTATGTGTTTGACCTGTATGTATGTATGTCTGTTCCTGTGTCCGCTCGTAATTACTCAACGGCACATCCGATTTTGATAAATGATACATCATTAGATTTGTCTTGATGGTGCGAGTGTCACTGGGTATGAAGTTCGTTAAAATAAACAAAATGGCGGATTTTATGCAGTTTCAAAGTGCACCGCGGTCGGGTATTTTTTAGTAAAAATGTGGTTATTTTAGATCTAAATCTGTCATTTATTTAGAGTATCGTAAGATACCAAATATTTTCACTCGGTCGGTTAAGGATTCAATGCTCTCGCATTAAACATTTTGCTTCCTTTTTACACAATTTATTATTTCTTAAGAGGTCAGTTACTGACTTATAGTTATCTTTGATTGCCGTTCACAAAATATTACGCATAAGTATTTCCCTCAAATTGTAGAGCATTATCAAATGATAGTAGTATTTAGGTAGCATTAGGAGGACCCTGAAATGTGCGGATGTGAAACGCTTCGCAGCCGCATCCTCGTGACTGATCTGAGGCCGTTCGCTTCCCTCGTTTTCTATGGACCTTGAAATAGCATGCTTAAGATAATTAGGCTATTAGATAGATTTTCCAATACCATGAATGGTACCACCAGACTCCACGCACTCATAGACAGATAGATAAGACGTTTATTGACTTTGCTATTTATGATACACACTTTACCTAACACTACAATTAGAAAAAAACACAAATACTCGGTTCCAAAATGAAGTAAAAGTACACATAAAAGAAAAAAAAATTGGACAGTATGTGTGCGTGGTAGCAAAACAATTTAGTTATCAATTTATTTTCTATAATTTTATTTGTCTTGTTTGGACGCATAGACACATTTATAGAGATGTAAAGGGTCTCTTACAACTTTATAAATGTAGTTTTAAGTTTAATGTAATGTATTAATGAAACCATATCATATGTCATATCGTTGTAATACTTGTAATATGGTCGAAAAGAGAAACTGGTGAGTTTCTTCCGGCGCTTCTTCTCACCAGAAGGTCATTACCCGAAGCGCCAAAAGAAAAGAAGAGAAAACAGTATAATGAGAAAATCATGTAAAAGAGCCCTTGAGGGCCTACTTGCAGAAATAAATTATTTTATTTTTTTTATAAACAAAAGGGTTCCAGCTCAGTGATACGCTTTGCTTTTTCAGATAAAAACTGCACTGCACTGGTATTCTGCTGGAACCCAAGTCACATGGTTGGTAGAAGAGCTATGTGAGGACCACAAAGTTTCACAAATGTATTTTAACATGCCGTGTAAAGTGTAGTTCTGACCTGATGTGAGTCGCTGGAATTTGCTAGATGAGGTTGACGCAAGACCATGTTATGTTGGGATTCTTTAGGGAAGGCTTGATGTCTAGCAGTGGCATCTTTCGGCTGATGATATCACACAATGTTATTATTTAACTCATAAAGAACACCTACAATTGAGTTTCGTTTACGGTGCTCTTTACTAGTAAACGGGATAGAACGCCAAAATCTATGACAAACCGCACTAAGATTTACAGTTTACTAACCTCTTCCCTACTAACATCTTCCCTTGAAATTTTCTTCTGGAGAGACCCAGCAGTATTCACTGAGCGAGCAAAGTCTGTGAATCGGCTGAAGGGACGATTCGGCGTCTTAGTGAAATTGAAATTGATCTTTATTGCAGAATTAAAATTTTTGAAATTTGTTAAAAGATAAATTAAGGACAATAATTATAATATTGTTTTAGTTTGAACATGAGGAAAATAGGTTGAGGGGTTACGGAGTAAACCGCATCCCAAGTAACACAAGCTGATAAAGCGATACAGCTTGCTTGCTACTTGGGTACTTGGCTAGGATTATGATTGTTTCTTTTCGGGGTGATATTATCCATTCGGATATGGTGAAATGGAATATTACATAATCAAAATGATAACTCAGAGTCATGATTGATGCAAATTACTTCCTTAAAACGTATGAAGTCCATGAGACGTAAATGTTTTTAGCTGCGTTAGGTTCGTTCCGAACGATACCAACCGAGCTGTCACGTATTTAGGTATGGCACATACGTCAATGTATGGCACGTAGGAATGCGATATTGAGCGTTAGAGCATTTAAATGTTTTCTAAGGCGAAGGCTAGAATACTGTGATTTACTGATATTTATCAAACATTGTGATATTTATTGATTGTCTAGTCTAGTATATTGATGGATTACGTGAACATCATGTGATCCATCAGTATTTACCATATTGATGGATCAAAGTATGTATTGTACGTCTAGCCTTCGCCTAAAGAATCTGACACTAGAATTGTTATGACTGATTGTATGCAGTAAGACTGCTTTAATACAAACAATTGCTATAAATAACTAATACCAGAAAAGCCAAGGAACAATTTCCGTAACAAAAACGGGTTTTCTATAGTTTTATCGAAAGCATTATTATCCAAAACTGTTTTTTTTCTTGGGGTCGATACAAAACAAAACTAATGTAATATAATAGTACTGTTACTAGATGATGACTTTTTAAAATCATGAAAATTTTTAAGTTGCAGGGAAAAAAAGTTGTCGAGGAAAAGAAGATTCGATGCAACGCTTGTCGACAAAATGGCAGGCACCGGTAATTAGGGCTTGCAAAATCGGTCGAATTTCCAATTCCGGAATTGGGTTCGATTTTTACCTTCAATTCCGGAATTCCGGAACTGGTTCCGGAATTTATTAGTTTAGTTTTCCAGTATGAGAAATTGGATTAAAATATATTTAAATAAGAATCAGCGCTCAGAATACAATCAACAAATACGTATATAGTATTCCAAGTACAACATTTGAGTCATAATTGTTTAAAAAATTTCAAATAAATGCAAGAAAATAGCAATTAATTTATCACCGTATTATTAACTATCACAAATCCTGTAATTCGACATCAAGTAATTAGGGTGGCCCTTATTTCGTCGTTTTTAGGGTTACGTAACTCAAAAGGAAAATACAGAACCCTTATAGAATCACTTTGCCGTCCGTCTGTCTGTCAAGACCCTTTATCTCAGGAACGCGTAAAGGTATCGAGTTGACAATAAAACCATATACTCAGATCTATAGTCCTTTAAATCTGTGAAAATACAAACTTCTAAGTTAACGAAAAAAAAAGATAAGGCCGTTTATGCCACAAATGACACTCTCAAGGGAAATAAAATTGATGGGTTCTTTCCGTTGATCTAGAACTATGAAGCTATGTATGATAGCAAGTATTATAGTCTTATGCTACAAGTATAGGGAAAAATTTGAAAACTACACTTGCAATTAAATTATTAACAAAATATAATCTTTTTATTTAAAATATTTGTACGGAACCCTCGATGGGCGAGTCCGACTCGGACTTATCCGGTTGTACGACATCCTTTCGTGGTGTACTACTAAATTATAAAACATTCCTGTTTTTATTTAAGTTTTAGAGAGTTCTTAAGGAAAGTTTGGAAAAAACTCTCTTAAGGTTTTATCAGGCCGGCGTTGCTGGAAATGTTATTGGGACCTTCTCCAGTGCCAAGGATTTTTTTATAAATATTAAGCCATTATTCAATACTTAAAACAATACTTTATTGTGTCGGACGCATAACGCATATGATACGAAGACTGGGCAAGAAGATAATTAGCGTTCGTCTATTTTATAACGACGTAATTTTGTAAAATAACCGTCTTAATTGTCTCTATTACACTGGTTTTAATTCCGGAATTTTAAGTACATGAATTCCGGAACTGTAACATCGGAAAAATCGGCCGGAATTCCGGAATTTCCGAATTCCGGAATTCCGGAATGCAAGCCCTACCGGTAATTAAGAAACCAATCAATTTAAGAAAATAAACTAGCCATCGTTGATTATAATAACCATTGAAGATGTATAATCCTGTATAATTGAACTAAATTGAGCATCACAGCTCACGTTTTATAAGCAATGAGGTAAAAAATAGTAATCATGCAAACTATAATGGTCCATTAATTTTTCAAATACAATGGTTATCTTATAACTGTTCTCGCTGTTCATCTCATGGTCATGTTTTTTTTGTCGTAAATACAATGGCATTGCAAGTGCATGAATAACGGTACGATTGCCCATCGCATTAGCCATGGCCCTATAGTCTAAGATCCCGCTTAAAATCGACATTTCTCGTTATTTGTGACGTTTTGCGGGTAAAGGTACCTTATGGATATTGTCGCTTGCGTTGTATCCGACTCCGTTACTATAGGACATCAAGATAGAAGGACGCAAGCGACAATATCCGTAAGGTACCTTTATCGGCGGAATGTCACATTTTGCAATGAGGAAATGTGTTTTATACGTACGAGACAGTAAAACTAAAGCATAGTATTTTAATTTGGCTAGGATTGTTCATTTAAAAAAGTCTAAACGAGAGTAAAAAATATAAATTTATTTACAAGGAATGATTGCCAACTCTTGTGGCCGAAAAACTAAAACTGAATCGCGGAAAACCTTAGTATGACAACTATAACTATACGTACATTATTTCATTTGAAATGAAATGTTACTACTTATCGCTCCTTGAAAATCATAACGTTATTAAACGAAAAACACTATTTTTGGATACGGGGCTTGAAAGTTTCCGAAATATTAAAACGTCTAGAACTACCTCATTTGAAATAAAAGTGTCATTTTTATACTGTGTTTTTTTAATTAACGTGACTATGCTTTTTACTGATAAGAGTAAATTCTGTCTTTTATGTTTTATTTATCTGATAATTGAATTTAAAGAAAATAATAATGTCACTTTTCCATAAATTTTTGCTTAATGTCACTTTTCAAGCGTGCGTTTTCCTAAACTTTAATTTAGATTAAGAAACAATTACACTATATCTGGTTATTTGAAATAAAAATCCATGTTATTGTATAAAAACCGTTAAAGAAAACTTGAAAAATGACATTTATTAACGCAAATGACTATCATTCTCAAAAACAGTTAATAATTTTATTCATTACACACCGTGATATTAAACAAGAAGTCACAAAAGAATCAAATACTAATGTTGGAAGCAGCTTCTAGCAGTTATAACGGCTTTAAACATAAAACAGCATTTTTCAATTGACCAAAATGAGTGAATTCATACTAATTTGAGCTGGCAAAATTGACATTACGTCGAAAACGACGATTTATAATGCTAAAAATAATTTTAGTTATTAAAACCATAATGTCATTTAACGTACTAAAAATACAGTACATCTTTATTATTAGCCTGCATCAAGACTCGAAATTTAATATAAAACGGTCATTATTGATATACTGTCACTTTAACAGTCTTAACACAAAGTATAACATAAAAAATTGCCAGAGGACAAGTGCCATTAAAGCGAAAATTACACTATTGCTTTAGATTGAGTCTTGATATTGATACGACATTATAAGTTCGAACTGACGTATTACGAATAGACACAGTATTCCATTGAAAAATTGTAGTACTTTCCATCTAATCTCACAGAACACCGTCATTAAGCAAAAAATGACAACCTTCTTCACAAAATCCACTGAATTTGCTGTATTTCTAACGATAGTGACATTGTTCCAAAAAGTCGCGCGTCAATTTCCACTATTCGCCGTAATGACACTAGCGCCCTCTATCGTTTTAAATAGAGCTAGTGGTGTCTTTATATTGCGTTCCTTACAATCACGCGAGTTAGATGGCGTTGTTAACTCAAAAACGTTATTTTTTGCATAGTGACGTTATGATTTTCAAGGAGCGTTATATACTTTGCCGAGCCTGGCTAGAGTAGGTACCAGCAGGAGCACTAGCGCGTAGAATTATTTTTATCTCCTATAATACACAAAATTTATCGAATTAAGAAAGGTGAGGAAAGGTCGATATTAGTCTGTATCTTGTACCTACTGTTATATATAATAGGCCCGATTAATGACTGTGCGATTTATGCAACTTTTATTGTCTGCGGTACGCCGCACATACCGACACTTACGACAGACTCGTGAGAAACGAAAATAAAAAGGGCATAGTCTTTCATAAATCGACGTATTGATAAAACTTTGAAGGTTGTAATAATGTATAAAACAATTTTATGCCACACCTGGCCATAATGTGGCTTTTTCCGCACGCTACGCGTACGGAAAAAGCCGCTTTCTGGTCAAGCGTAGAGTGTACTAGGGTGGTAATACAAAGACAGGCCGAGGCCGAGCCACTTTATGGCCAAGTGTGGCATAAGGGTTCCCTTTATTTGGCATACGTTTTATTTGTCCGAATGTATTGTTAGCCCGAATTTTATTTCGCATCGCTCTAGCTTTAACGGAGAATATTTTGAAATTTTTTTTACATCAGCCATTTAGAACATTAGGTTAGGTTAGGTTTCTTTTATAATTATTCTGAAAAGTCAATATTATCTGTAAAATAACAATTATGCGTAAATAGTATTCGGGCGAATAGAACATTCGGACAAATAAAATTATGCCAAAACAAGGTGAACCGTGGCATAAAATAATGTACACAACACGGGAGGTAATAAAGAAAGCCCTCGATTGCATATTTACGTCCCTCGCTTGCAGCTCGGGCCGCAAACATCTGCGATCTCGGCCTTTCTTTGTATTACTTGTGTAATGTACTATAAACGAATTCAATTATTTTATGTCCTGGGGTGTCGATCCTACTTACTCGCGGACAAAAATGACAAGACGCTACAATAATTGGAACGTAAAAAACGCAATTACGGATATTTAATCGCAGTAACCTGAGACTATATTATTGAAGGTCTTTGTTAGTCACAAAACTGTCGGTTAGCCCTTAATAGGCTTTTTTTTAAATGATCCTCTGCAGCGGGGCTTGTAACAGCGGCGCGTTGCTGCACATCGTACCTATATGTATAGCCGGAGGTTCTCAGGAGCCCACGGCCGCGGTTGTGATGTGACCCTTATTAGCCGTTGACCACTTTGGTAGAATAGACTGTATTTGACCCAGAGACTTTTATGTCTTTTTGTCTTATTCCGCCAAGTAACAAATACTTAAATGGGACCTGTTGCAAAACAGAAATGGCAGCCATATATGAGTATAACACATGTCACCCTGACTAAGGGCTAATGATAAATAATGACGTGATTATGAGTCTGTAAATTACGCTGACTTAAGGAGAGCTAGAGATCTCTTCGTACTGCCATGCGAAGTGTAATTCTGCCGAAAGATATTTCTGCCAAAAAAACATTAAGTATGCAACACAAAAATATGACGAAACGTTTTATGCGAAACATTAGTAAAACAATTGGAATAAATAAACGGAATGCATGGATACCACAGAAATATATCGACGTCAAGAGTGTAATTTAGTGATGGTAAACATAAAACCGCGCGAAACTGATTAGCACGCAGTAAACCGATTCTATTACCGATTGACCGAACTGAGGTTGACGGTAAAAAGGTCCTCGGCCCTTCTTTTTGGCACGCGAGGTGCATACACTGCTTCTATCTCGATATATTTCTATGATTCATACATTTAAGGGCATTTCTCCGGAAATATGTCTGCGGTCACCTCATTCACCTGGCCCTTTTTCATACTAAATGTATGGAGACAGATGAATGAGTCGCAGACATATTTCTGGAGAAATGCCCTTAACATGTTCGCAGTCCGGGTGCCCCAAAGTGGGGCCATGAAGCTTTTTGGAGTCCGTGCTTCCACTATGGGTTCTACTACATATAATCCCACAATGGGGCCACCACGTTAGGTGTCATAAGTACGGCTCTCCACACAAATTTTCGTTGATAAGTCCGTGTCCCCAAAGTGGAAGCAACTTGGACGTGTGACGTTGTTATATAATTTTGTACGGGGACACGAAACGTGTTCTCATTTGTTCGCAGAATAAGCAAGTGAAAAAAAAAACATTCACAGTCCACACTCCACAGTGAGAACAGAAACGGTGTGAATAGGGGGAATAGCCCATTATAAGCCACACTTTTTGCTTTGAATTTCAAGCCCATAATGATAAATAGCTCGGAATAGATTAATAAGTGCCGTTCTCAGGCGAAAGGTATTATAATAGGACAGGTATTGCCTACTATCAAAGAACACATTTCATCACACACATAGCTAGTCTGCGGTAAAGTATAATAGACTGCACTTGTGGATTTGGAATCAATATATCTTATTTAAACATTATGTTAGACTGACAGATATTTCGATAACTTATATTTATAATTCTTCTACAAAGGCACCCATCAGCCTTGCCACCTAAGATGTGCTATTGCTATAATGCTACGTTGCTATGGATGCATTGATATCCACTAATCTTACTCATTGGTCCACATAGCATAGCACTGGTGGAAACGGATGGTTTTTACTAGGGTACGCAGTACCGGTGCCGTTCTGGAGAACCGGGATTTTCGGTACTGGCCGATAATAGAACCGGGACGTTCCGGTACTTTCGGGACGAGTTTTCAAAGACTGTCGATATTTCAGTCCGATGAGATTCAGTTAGTTTTATAATAAAGACAATTACACATTACATTAAAAGCACATTTATTCATTAAATATAATTAAATTAATAATCACAATTTTACGCACCAGTGGCGCAGTGAGTCGTCGCCGATCGCCATTACCTCGGTCGCCACCTGTGTTTGGTTAAAAATTAACTACGCGCTTATTCATTTCGAATTATATGTCTGTTTTCGCCATTTATCTCACTGTTTGAATAACGATGGACTGAACTCAATATAGTATGCCAGAAAACATAAATTAAATAAAAAATGCTGCTTAAATATGAGTCCTGAAAGTACGTCCGCACGTCCCGGTTCTTTGCTCAGCTCAAAATACCGGGAAATCCGGTACTTTCGGTTCCGGTATTTCCCGGGAGCAAACCCTAGTTTTTACATCCTCGCAGCTTAGCTGCATAGCATATCTCTGATGGCAAAGCACCCTAATGCCCAATAGTGGACACCCTATTTCCTCCTCTATTGTTAATAACTTAACGTTCTGGGACAGCGTTAAGCAGAACTTCTACCTTATGTATATTTCTAGGTAGATCAGTATTTACTCTAATATTTATTGTTTCTTGCATGCAATACATAAATATGTAATAAAATAATATATTTTAATGACTTTCTGCAAATTATTTTCATAGTTAATTTAATATCTTTAAAATGTATTATTCTTATGTGCAACTATATGTTTACATGCATATTTAATTACATATGTGTAACGATAATTGAACTTGCATGCATTGCTACTACTTATAGCATTTAATTATACCACTGTCTAAGAATAATTAATAGCTCCTTTATTTTACTTGTTCAGTAGACAGTAACTATGGCGCAAAATACAAATTTGCAATGTAAATATGTAAATCTATCTTTTCAAGTCGTTTTACAGCAAAGTAAATATATCGTAGTAATTAATATTAAAACCATATTTCAATATTATTTCATATAAACAGAAATAGCTAAGTATCTATATTTATTGTAATAAGATAGCATATAAAAACTTACCATTTATACTTTTGGGTTGTGTTTTTAGTATCAAGCTAATAGTTGTCCCAAGCCTCTTTAATGTAGTCTTTGTTAGATAGGTTAATTGTCTCTTTCTTATTCAATAATATAGCGATGTTACGAGTTGATTTTATTCCGACTCGAATCGAAACTTGAGTTGACTCGACTCGGATCAACCGGATGGGATCCGCTTCGCGGCAACAGCCAAACGGATCGGCGAGTCGAGTCGAGCTCAGCGTATTCGTAACAATATGAATATTCGTCGAGTTTAGTTACGAGTTGGCGAATCGCTGACTCGCGTGCACTCGCATAACTCGCATTCGTTATCCGGTCCGTATCAATTCTAGCTAGAGTTAGGAATGCGAATTGATACGAGTTGCGAATGAACTCGATTCGAATCAACTCGTTTAGAGCCTGATTCGAATTATTCGAATCAGACAACTCGACTCGCCCATCGCCACAATAATACTCTAAAGTATTTAAGGTAGGTACATTTTAAGACAAGATGTATCTTGTCTAACAGCAGCCACGACAAGATTAGCAGATTATCTTTCACACCTAGGTAAAAAATGTAAAAATCCACAACCCACGTAAACCCAGTATTTGAACTCCGTCAATATTTGATGGTGCCTACAGTAAATGTGCGTAACGAAACCTTGGCCTTGACTCACGTCAACCTCGCGTAACCATCGAAAACTTGCAATGAAGTTAGCACACTTCACATAGAAGCTGTGTCGGGCTTAGTAAAAACTGCAATAAAATTGCATTTTTAACCGACTTTCAAAAGACGGACGGTTCACGGTTCTCAATTCGACTTTATGTTTTTTTTTGTATGTAACTACATACAAAAAAAAACGATTATAAAATAACGACACGATTACTCGAAGACGGTTGCACCGATTTAGATTTTCTTTTATTTTTGAAGGCCGTATATTTTAATTGGTCCCATTGAATCTCGTGGATTTGTCGTTAGTTTGTAGTCATTTATTTAAAAAAAAATGTAGGTGTTATAGGTTATAAAGTTCTTTTTAACAGTTCTGGACGAAAAAAAGTGTCTTGCTGAAGTACAATTAATAGTTTAAGGACATGTTAACACTTGCTTTGTTGTAAATCTGAGTATGCATAAATTCCGAAAATTACGACTTACCTACTACCTACATATTAAATTGGGTGAAGTCGTTTTGCCATAAAACACCAATTACGCGATTGGTGATTCTATTAATATGTAGTTTCACAGCAAATATGTCTCATGTGGTTTAGTAGTCACGGATAATTTTACGGAATTTCCTCACATTTCATACACCAATGACAAGGTGTGTGGACGTGCCTTCGTAATTTGAAATGTTATGTGTTCACTGGACGCAATTTTTATCTAAGTTATACAACACTAATCACCGGTAAAACGGCACATGCTGCCTTCTGACCGGCGCAAACGAGGTTAACTTTAACTCGCTAATTCATTCACGGTCGTTCAACTGTTTTGACTAACTCATTCACTTTCAACCAGTCAGGGATTATTTATTCATAAATTACTCTTTGCATTCACAGATCAACAAGGTTGCTTCAAGAAAAACAGTCAAGACCAAAAATGACTCAATGGACGTGGAGACATAACGCGTCGTGCTGCGTCGGGCATCTTCGGAAAGGGAATGAGACTTCGGAGCTTTTCGTGAAGTCATGGTGGGGGCGAGGGTCCCCCCTTTTCTGGAGGTTGCCGATTCTGGCGTGGTCGCTGGTCGTCCTCGGCTGGTCTGGTGCTGGATTCTGGGGCCCTCCTGAAATGTTCTTCCTGTACATGACGCATTGGGGGCTGATTCTAATCGTGGTTGAGTCGGTCCTCGGCGTTATAGTTACTATTAGGAAACATAGTGGAGCATTGCCTGGTGAGTTTTTAAACATGAATATGCTGAACATAGTACGACATAATATAAATACATCAAGGAGTAGTAAACCTGTAATTTTTCCCATGATACCTCATGGAAAAAATGACATAACCTATAGGCTATTTTATATTTTAAGTAGCAAAATTTGAATTGCAAATTAAGGTATCCCCTGGCATCTTAGTACCTATTAAAAAATGGTAAAAATTTATCCCCTGCGTGAGCTCCTGAGAATTTCCGGCCCACATCTGAGGTGCATCAACGGGCCGCGGAGTTAAGGTGGTTTTCCACCGGCAAGGCGAGACGAGACGAGACGAGGATTGAATTGAAATTTGTATCAAGTTGCGCGATGCGCGAGGAGAGAATTGAAAACTTCATACTAATTTCAATTCAATCCTTGTCTCGTCTCGTCTCGCCCTGCCGGTGGAAAAACACCTTCAGGCCCAGCTGCGGAGACTCAAATTAAAAATAAAGGCTGAAATGATGACGTAGATCAGTAAAACAGCGCTATCTACAAATTTAGAGAAAAATCCGTCTTCACATCAGTCAGTCAGCATTTGAGAGCTAAATGCTGCCCAGGCAAATATATATATTTTAAATAAATACATTTCCTTGCGTCAGATATTCACAAACATAGCCATAAAAGATAAAGTTAAATTGAATAAAAAAAATACCTCAAAAATAAACATTACCACCTGCTTGAAACATTGACATAAGGAAAATTACGTAGCCAGCATTATGATATGTAATGAGACGTTTACACAGTTAACTCGCAGATTAAATGAAATAAACGTTTTTTTTTCACCGTGTCACAAGTTAAATAATTTATGCTAATAGCTTATTGACGCCAGACTTCCAACGTTTTTCGACCGCATAGCCGAGTGATTCGTTTCGTATTCACATAACTTTCGATATGTGATGTGCTTGTTTTAGATCACGTGCTCCCAACACGCAATTGGCTGCACTAGCATTCCTGGCCACATAAATAGACGCGAGCGGTCGCAGTCACACAAATAACATAATTTTAATTGTGATAATTTGAACAATCCTCTTTTATTTTTTAATAATAGTACGACGTTTTCCCCTGTCATATATTAGAAGTACCTATGGCATGGGGGTTACTTTTCTCTGTAGCTGACCGCACTTACGAGTATCCTTGATTTTTGTAAGATTAAAATTTTAACGGTCACCCTTTTTTATCTCTTTCCTTTGAATATCAGAGGGTAATAATATACTAAGTTCACATATTTCAGTACTTTATTAGTATTACGTTTCAAAGACAGCACCACTCATATACAGCGTGGGAGGGACTATACCGACAAACTTTAACTATAGATTCTAACAACTATTATAGGAGTAAAAAATGTTATGTGATGTATAGTCGAAAAACGCTTACTTTCCGAGATATTCATTATTTTGTAAATGAAAAATCCCAAGTGTGTAACAAGCCCTAATAAATGTGACTAATATACCTTTACTATTTTTAGGGTTCCGTAGCCAAAATGGCAAAAACGGAACCCTTATAGTTTCGTCATGTCCGTCCGTCCGTCTGTCCGTCTGTCCGTATGTCACAGGCATTTTACTCAAAAACTACATGATGTATATTGATGAAATTTGGAATATAGGTGTCTTGTATGAGGCGCTACTTAGTTTTGTAGTTAAACAACTAAAATAAATATTTTTAGGGGGGGCACTCCATACATGTTACAGAAGCTAAAAAAAAAAATTTTCAGCAAATATCAACGTGTGGTACATAGTTCGACAGCTCTTTAAAAAACACTATAAGGTTTCAAAGTAATGTTTTTGATTAAGTAAATATATTTGGAAATAATCGCTCCGAAAGTTGTGTAAATTGTGTTCCCTCCCCTATATCTTCTAAACCGTGTGTCCGAAAAATATGAAAAAAATCACGAAGGTAACGCTTAGTTAATACTTTCAACGAAAATTATTTTCAACAAGATTGCATTAACCGTTTTTGAGTTATTGCCGAGAAACTGCGCTTCTCAACAAAAGGACGTAATTGCTATGAAGATACGCTCTTTTGTTGTTGTACTTTTTTTACATCGTATTTTTAGGGTTCCGTAGCCAAAATGGCAAAAACGGAACCCTTATAGTTTCGTCATGTCCGTCCGTCTGTCTGTCTGTCTGTCTGTCTGTCCGTATGTCACAGGCATTTTACTCAAAAACTACATGATGGATGTTGATGAAATTTGAAATATAGGTGTATTTTATGAGCCGCTACTTAGTTTGGTATATAAATAATTAAAATAAATATTTTTAGGGGGGGCACTCCATACATGTTAAAGACATTAAAAAAAAATTTTTTCAGCAAATATCAACGTGTGGTACATAGTTCGACAGCTCTTTAAAAAACACTATAAGGTTCCAAAGTAATGTTTTTGATTAAGTGAATGTATTTGGAAATAATCGCTCCGAAAGTTGTGTAAATTGTGTCCCCCCCCCCCTCTATTTTCTAAACCGTGCGTCCGAAAAATATGAAAAAAATCACGAAGGTAACGCTTAATTAATACTTTCAAGGAAAATTAATTTCAACAAGATCGAATGTACCGTTTTTGAGTTATTGCCGATAAACTGCACTTCTCAACAAAAGGACGTAATTGCTATGAAGATACGCTCTTTTGTTGTTGTACTTTTTTTACATCGTATTTTTTACCTTATAGTTACGGCTATGGAACCCTACACTGAGCATGGTCCGACATGCTCTTGGCCAGTTATTTTAAAATCCTTTAACTAAACAGGAATTAACCTTCGCAGTATTTGATGGTAAGCGACTACGAGGCCAAAAAATTGACCTTTCGTTTCCATTTTAGCTTTTTTTTTTCTTTTTTGTAACTTTTCAGCCAGTAAGGACATGTTTATAACGAGGGGCTTAATTTACTGATTTATTTTGTTCCATAAGACTATTAATGTAAAATGACAATATTCGACCCATGTTGATATAACATTTTTTACTCGTCACACCACCAGGAATTCATGGCTAAAGTATGTCGGTATATATAGTCCCTCCCACCCTGTATTCCGGTTTCAAGATTGTTTTTCTTAAAATCGGATGACGGATAACGCACGATTAGAGCGGCCGCACATTGGGCCACTAGTGACGGCCACTAAACGAGACCACAAGTGGCTCAGACCGGCCGCACATTGGGCCACTAGTGACGGCCACTAAACGAGACCACAAGTGGCTCAGACCGGCCGCACATTGGGCCACTAGTGACGGCCACTAAACGAGACCACAAGTGGCTCAGACCGGCCGCACATTGGGCCACTAGTGACGGCCACTAAACGAGACCACAAGTGGCTCAGACCGGCCGCACATTGGGCCACTAAACGCGGCCACAAGTAGCGAGCGCGCGCCACTCCCGGGTTATTCTTCAGAAATATGTCTGCGACTTATTCTTCTGTCTCCATACATTTAGTATGAATAAGGGCCAGAGGAATAAGGTGACCGCAGACTTATTTCTTAAGAATAACCCTCCCGCAGCTTGTGGCCCTCGAACGCCCGGCTTGCGCCGCATAGATGAGAATGTGTATGTGCGCCGGTGCCATACAAAATGTATGAATATCCTCGCCCGCAGCTTGTGGCCGCCACTAGTTGTTCAATGTGTGGAGACTCTTGTTCTAATCTAAAATTAAAAGTTTAAAATAACCGACTTCACTATTCGATAAGAAATGATCGAGTCACTGTGAAAAATACCCAAATTGATATGTGCTTATAGGGAACCTATTAGATCGCATAAATTTAAAAGGCATAATGCATCATTTGGCATAATTCATCATTCCGCATAATGCATTTTTTTCTTAGGTTAGGTTAGGTTAGGTTTGCGTTATAATAATCCTGAAAAGTTTACGGGATCAGAAAAAAAAGCATTATGCGAAATGATGAATTATGCGAAATGATGCATTATGCCTTTTAAATTTATGCGATCCAATAGTAAACCGTGCTTATAATATTTGAAGAGTTCCCTCGATTTCTCCAAGATCCCGCCATCAGATCATGATTTGTTGGCATCACTACAGGTATGCTCCTAGGTATGCTCTTTCAAACAAAAAAAGAGTTTTCCAAATCGGTTCAGGCGTCTTATTTTACTCGCGTTACAAAAATACAAAAAATCAACATACAGGCGAATTGACAACCGTCCTTATTTTGGAAATCGGTTAAAAATGAAACTATGGTCGTTTGATGGACGTTTCTTGAAAATCTCAGAATTAGGTACCTAGTTGTTGTATATAAAACTGTTCAGTTGCATGGGAATCTCTTAGAAAAATATGGCATCTGTTAGTGACATAAAAATAGCGTACATATATAGCGTACGTACATATGATGCGACTATTGGTAAACCCACCTCATATGATACCAGACTAAAACTTGAGGAAGAAATGTTGAAATGGATACTCATACCGACCAGAATTATAAAACACGATATAAAAAACTTAATTTTTTTGAGATATAGCGTAGTATTGTATGTAGTGTATCGTTGGTCTTTGGTCTGCCAATTTTCGAATCTACTATCCTTTTACCAGCCCGACCCTCTCAAGGTGGACCGGGACTAGCGACCTGGTTCGACCTCAGGCGCCCCCGGCCCCCACCTAGTCCGATCCACTCAAGGTGGTCCGGCCAGCGACCTGGTTCGACCCCAGGGAACGCCACGGCCCCCACCGGGTCCGATTTTTGCAATAGACATAGGTTTGCAAATTTATCAGGCTTAAAAAAATACATTTAATTGAATTAAAAACTAACCATTAAACTAAAACCTTAAGGCAGAAAAATATTTATTGTTAAAACAAAAACGAATATAAATCACTTAAGGAAAATAAATTTAAAATTCAAACTAAAATTAATGAAATAAATCCTACAATAAAACTAAAAGCCAACATTATAAGCTAAGGTAAAGCCCCTAGAGTGCCCATCACTCAGGCAGCATTCCCGCGCTGTATCGCTATGGCTATATACAGGGTGGGAGGGACTATACCGACAAACTTTAACTATAGATTCTAACAACTATTAGGAGTAAAAAAAGTTATGTGATGTTAGTCGAAAAACGCTTACTTTCAGAGATATTAATTATTTTTTAAATGAAAACTCCCAAGTGTGTAACAAGCCCTAATAAATGTGACTAAGATAGTTTTACTATTTTTTTTAAATCCTATAACTAAACAGCAGTTATCCTTCGCAGTATTTGATGGTAAGCGACTACGAGGCCAAAAAGTTGACCTTTCGTTTCCATTTTAGCTTTTTTTTCTTTTTGATAACTTTTCCTTCAGTAAGGACATGTTTATAACGAGGGGCTGAATTTACTGATTTATTTTGTTCCATAAGACTATTGATGTAAAAGGACAATATTCGACCCATGTTGATATAACATTATTTACTCGTCACACCACCAGGAATTCATGGCTAAAGTATGTCGGTATAGTCCCTCCCACCCTGTATATATACACCGAAAATAAAAGCCTAAGTAAAAGTTAAAGCTAAAAAGTTGTGGTATTAGATCAGGTAGGTATACGAATGTTGCATCTGAGCCTATAAGCCACAAGTTTTACCGCTTCTCTGCGATACTTTTCTACCTTCTTGGCCACTTAACCTCAAATACTACTAAAGGCAACCGATTAAGTACACAGAAACCACAAGGAGACTCGAAGTACAAATATTTACTTAAACTTATAAACACTTTGACCGCGACATAGAACGTCCATCTGCCATTTACAGTCACCAGCAACAATATCTGTTAGGATAAAGTATTTATAAATAATATAGCACCACTTGTTACAATAAAAACTGTTCATTTTAGACGATGTAAAAACTTTCTTATATTTTTGAAGCAAACAATAGTACATTACACAACTAGGGTGGTAATTCAAAGAAAGGCCGAGATCGCAGAAGTTTGCAGCCCGAGCTGCAAGCGAGGGACGTAAATATGCGATCGAGGGCTTTCTTTATTACCTCCCGTGTTGTGTACATCATTTTATGCCTACACTTGGCCAGAAAGCGGCTTTGTGGCATAAATACCTTTAACGCTTTTCAAACAACTTGTATTATTTATTACTAATTAATTTGTATACTTATTTATTAATTAACAATGGCAGTGAGTAGACAATATAAAAAAAAAACATTATGTATACAGAGTATTTAGGTCAACTGCACTGTCTTTTCTAATTGAGACCACTTAGCATCGTTTGAATAACGACACGTAGAAGCACAGGGTCACTACATACTATATATTCAGTATTTATATCATCGTAGTAGCAACTAGTTAAAACTAAAAATACTATTTATTGGGATATCATCATATCCAAATATGTTTATACCGTAACATCGGATCGGGTTACTGGCCACGTAGGATAACTTTAGCCATTGAGATAACCTTTAATAGGTTTATTATTGCATTGCTTTTGACGACCGCTTTAGCTTAGTTGGTAGTGACCCTGCCTGCGAAGCAGGAGGTCCTGGGTTCGAATCCCGGTAAGGGCATTTATTTGTGTGATGAGCACGAATATTTGTTCCTGAGTCATGGGTGTTTTCTATGTATTTAAGTATTTGTATCTATTAAATATATCGTCGTCTAGTATCCATAACACAAGCCTTATTGAGCTTACTATGGGGCTAGTTCGATTTGTGTAAGATGTCCCCTAATATTTATTTATTTATTTATTTATTTATTGCTAATTCTGAGACTAATCTAAAACTAAACACTAAATTATTACTAAAAAGAGTACTTAAGTTCTTTGAGATACGTTCATATTCTAAAAAGTTTGAGATTTTACTATATTACTAGCAGTCAGGGCGAATTTCAACCCGCCTTATCCTTTCAAGTGGCAGCTGTCATATTGCTTATTTTCGTTGCGTGGCAGGCGACGGGTACCCGTCGATTGTCAAAAACCGTTGAGTGGCACGGGGCGGCCACCCGTCGATTGGTATAGTTTACTATTTACCTATGAAATGAGCTGTTTAATCTACACCTGTCTTGCTCTTTCTTGCAAGATGGATTCGTGAATAGATAAGGATAGCATACAATAACAGACGCGACAACACTTCCTAATAAGTTTGTCTAAAAATTCAAATTTGCAAACCCAATTTTCTTCGACCGCGCGTGTGACCGATTTTAAACTCGTTTTTGAAGACCTTGTAGTCTAAAAATATAAAAATATTCTATGGAGAGGGATAGTAAATGTATT
Organism: Eudemis profundana; assembly: GCA_947034925.1. Lineage (NCBI taxonomy): Eukaryota > Metazoa > Arthropoda > Insecta > Lepidoptera > Tortricidae > Eudemis > Eudemis profundana. Next base: position 19,605,579 of record OX344798.1, read on the forward strand.
TTTTTGTAAATAAATGGTATTTTCTACATTTAATTGTTTAATTCGTACTTATAATTATTTATATAGAAAAAAAAGGAAAAAATGTAACTTTCCGAGATTTGATCACAAGTAGCAAATTTCACATGTTAGGTACGGCTTTCATTATTATATAATTAGATAGGCAATTTTATGCTTAATCCAGCGATACAAGATAATAATATAGCCTTTCATAATGTTTTTTTGAATAATGGTAATTTTTTTAACATTAATCGAATTCGCGGTGACCACCCATGGAGGCCCCTGCCACTTGAGGGAAATTCGCGGAAAATGGCCGCGCCACTTGACGGTAAATGACAATTGGCGGGAAACGGTCGACCGCCACTTGAAGGGTTATGAAAACGTGCTTACCACGCCATCTTCCGGGTTCAATTGTATTTCAAACCATCCAGGGACCCACTCAAATATATACACAAAATTTCATCCAAATTGGTCCAGCCATTTAGGAGGTAAGTGACAAACACAAACATGTTACAGGAGAATATAAAGATGTCTATATAGATTGTTGTTTTTAGCTAAGTTTAAGTGTTCTAAACATAGCTTTATTGGTAATATAAATGACAAAACTAAATGTTAGTTAAAACTAGAATAAATCTATTCGTAAAAACTATAATTCCTAAAATTAAAACAAAGTCAGGCCCTATCGGCATGGTCCCAAAGATTCTGGCAGCATTTCCTCGCTGTATCGATGATTTTGCATGTATTTTATTGTCAAAGGTGTAGAGCACCCAGTAATACACAACATCGCCGTCAGTCTCGTCTCTAACATAATTTGACCCGTGAACTAGTAATATCAGTTCGTAATTGAAGGCCACACTGCTGTGGTCCGTCAATGTCGCAGCGACGAGCGGACCGATAACGAACTGGGCCCCGTTTCACGAAGCTACAAGTTACAATTTTACAAGTCTAAACTAGCAACATTGATCAAAGCAACGCCATTGGTTGATTTGACCAATCTTGCTACTTTAGACTTGTTAAATTGTAACTTGTAGCTTCGTGAAACGGGGCCCCGTTACTACTTGTCCACGTGTCAAATTATATTAGTAACTAGATGTCTTTTTTGGGTTCCCTCTATTCGGCAAACGATTCGTTTGTCCGAAAGTATTGTTAGACCGAATTTTATTTTAGCGGAAAATATTTTGGATTTTTAGACTTATGTACCTTAAAAGGAAAAAAAAGGAAGCCATATAAAATCACTTTGTTGTCCGTCCGTCTGTTTGTCTGTCTGTCTGTCCGTCTGTCAAGACTCTTTATCTCGGGAACGCGTGGAGGTATCGAGTTGAAATTAAAACTATATACTCAGGTTTATAGTCTCTTGAAGCTGTGAAAAAATCAAGCTTCACGTAAACAAAATATATGGCCGTTTATGTCTCAAAAAATGTAGATTTCGACTCTCTCAAGGAAACTAAACTTTATAGAGTACTTTCCCAACGGAAAGTAGGGCAATACCTAGAACTATGAAATTTAGCAAGTAATACCGTTTTAAACTACAAGTATAGGGAACAATCTGAAAACTATCCATTTGTAATTAAATCATAAAAAAATATAGTCTTTATTTAAAGTATGGGTGTACGTACGGAACCCTCATTGGGCGAGTCCGACTCGTACTTTATGTTTTTTTTTTTATAAAATAGGTTAGGATAGGTTTCTTTTATAATTGTTCTAAAAAGTCAGTGGCATCTGTAAAGTCACAGTTTTAAGCGTAAGTAAATAGTATTCGAAGAAATAAAATGATGTCAAAACAAGTAAATTTTTAGTCCCGTCGGTGATATATATGACATTAATTTTTGTTAATTTACCACACTTTATTGATATGTGTTAAATATAAAATACGCTGTGTCTATGTTCCACAGTTTACACGACAGTTTATTCGACAGGAGGTATTTAATATTGCAAAACCTAAGAATTCCTCACTAGGTTCTTTATGAGCAAAGTCAACTAGTATTTTAATCAAACAGGTATCCGTTTTAGCCCTTCGACGGTATATTTGTATACCCATGAGTACATTTGAAGGATATTTTGTACCTTAATTAACTACTGTAATCTACCTGACTGCGTTAATTGCCATGCTTTGCTGTCCAGACTACTACATGACGTCATTAATCGTTTATCTTTGCGTACGGGTTTTACCTCTTACCGTCCATGTTTCTGACATAAAAAGAGCAAATAGACATTGGTTTTTGTCGAGGGTCTATAGCTACATAAATACTCGTTATATATGCGATGTATAAATATAGACTTAATTTACAAACTTTGTCGTCTGAGATTGCATGTGATCCATAATATAAGGGTCCATAAGTTGAGGTACGGAATCCTAAAAATCAAGAAAGGCAGGAGCCTAACTGACATTTGGGAAAATTTGAGCAAATAAAGTCTGTCAAAGTTGTACAGATTGTAAAACATACATTAAATTATACCATTAAATATTCACTAGGTATCTAATAATTGAAATCCCAACAAAAACATTACATGTAAAAAGATGCAAGTCTCGCAACGCAGTTCCTGTACAACAAAAAAATGTTGAGAGGTAATGTTAAATCAAGTCAGTACCGGAGGGTGTCCACAGAACTGGATTTCCACCGATTTGCCTATTATTTACCCGTGCAGGGTTCTTTATTTGAGAGCTATAAAATGTGTTCCTCCCCGGTTAAATAATAGGCAAGTCCGTGGAAATCGAGTTCTGTGGACACCCCCCGGTAGGACTTGATTTAACATTACATCTCCACACTCTTTTGTTGTAGAAGAACTGCGTTGCGAGAATTGCATCTTTTTACATTCCAATCCATTCTATTTCCAAACTACAAAACTAACTTCGTAATCGATTACAAACTTATGTGTGCAGTTGTGACTGAAATTATTTTTAGGTTTTGTATGACTTTATAGCCTAAAAACTAACTATATTTAAAATTTGGAGCTTGTAGGTCTGCTAGAAGTATCTTAGAATTATGATTGAGTCAGTCAGTCAGTCAGTGACAAAACTAAGGAACTTTGACGTGCAACATCTTAAACTACATCTTCAAATTGAATGATATTGAGAATATATTTAAGTCTTATTGTGCCCTATATATCCCTGAAAATTCAGGGTTCTAGCTTTAGAAGGTTTTAGTACAATATTACGGGAGGCTGAAAATGGCCTGAATGGCTTCGAAAAAAGGATGGTACGGCCGTGCCTTTGTTTTGCTCGACTTGGCGGGGACACTGCTGTGCTCCCTGATAAAAATTTGATAATGATTTCTTAAGGCAATTTTGCTAAATCATCAGTCAAACGCATCATTGCCTTGCAACGTCCGAAACTGTCGCAAGACCTTGATAACAAGAAACTAGTTGAGCAGTCGCAGATCCGATCACGCTTCACTGCACCTTCTTATTGTCTCCTCAGTACCAATGGCAACGGCAATCAGACATGTATTCTGATAAAACTGAGATAAAATTTTGGGACCAACGTCCAATAGACACGCGTTTGAGGTTATATAATAAGTGATAAATCCGATCGCAAATACAAGTGCTTAGTTATCGTGATACATAACAATGAGTTCGAAATGGTTGAGCAGTCAATGTCATTGGCGAATGTTCGGTTTAGGACACACGTCGCCTACTGAGTTCTACGTGAGCAGCTGGCAAAACAGTAGGTCGGCGTTGCCATTGCTCTCTCTGCGCTGTTTCCTCTTCCTCTATTCCTTGGCCGTTTTGGTCACATTTATACTATCCGTGTCCATGACCATGGGGAGAATCGGTGTTTGTTTCATATATTTGACGCTCTGGGCTTTCCTTCTTATCGTCCTTGCTACGGGTTTCTCAGTCACCGTTTCGGCGTACGCTTATTTTGTCAAACCGATTGGTATGCAATTTTCCTTATTATTCATGTAGTTATGTAGAATTATTTTATTCATTAAATAATCTGTATGAACTATGAGTGCATTTAAGTTTACCTTAAATAACCAAATCAGTCAGACCTCTTACAATTATAGTTTTGGTTTCGTGGTAATGTAATAAATAAAACTAAAATTAGTATATCTCAAAGGCTGGGTACTCTCGGCATCTGGCTCTCCCATGACGTAGTACGCAAGATCGCTATGGCAATGCCATTAACTATTATTCTGATATGTATAATAAACATGCTTATTATTCTGATATAATAAAATGCTTATACTAAGCTGTGGTTAATATAATTGGATTATCTAGACATTGGAAAACGTGTGATAAATTCCATGATAACGGGAAATTTTAGATGTACTTGACAGATAATAATGCTTAATCTGATTACACTAATTGTACACTAGCTTGTAGAAATGCAGAAATTTCTCTTATTTTTACTATGAATAAAACACACAATGCACTATAGGTATAATAAATTAATAAAGACCACTTTTTTTAATACTTGACTGTGAGTAAAACTTAATAAATATTTAGGTACTCTACACTTAGTTACCTACCTACTAAGAAACATTTACGGTCATATCACTAATCTCACCCGGCATTCAAATTTTACGCGAATCACTTCAATCGCTCGGATTCTTACAAAATGCTTGCCTGCCGTAAAACCTGCAGAATTCTTTGCAAACACCATAAAGCTAGATATCAATCTGCGGTATGTTTGTTTATTGTTTACGGACAGCCATAACGTACGTATGTGATGCAACAAGGGATCAGTACGATGCCAGAGTCTAAAAACATACAGTCGGCCAGCGGAGATGCTTAGGGCCTTACAGTGGCGTAGCGTAAGCCGGCATCCTTAGGCAAGCCGGTGCAGATTTGACGTACATGTTCCTTAAGAGCTGTAGAATAAGGAGGTCAAATGCCTGATATTAGGCAAGCCGGTAGGAATCGAGTTCTTTGGACGCCACGCCACTGGGGCCTTATCGCACTGGCAATTTGCGAAGGAGTTGTGAGCGTGTTTTAATATAAAACTCGTAGCGGCGAGCTCGCGGCGAGTTCTCCGCGATCGAAATCTGTATGAAAACACGCTCGCAACTCGCTCGCAAATCGCTAGTGTGATAAGGCCCTAAGACAAAGCAATAATCAAATTACTTATGTTTGCAAAACTGCTAGGAATACATCGTGCTATTCACGATTTTAAAATGATAAAAACTAAAAATAAGGCACTAATTTGACCTTGCGCAGTGACGTCACAAGTCAGTTTTTCTTGGAAACTGCAAACGCTAATAGGTACTAAATCCCATCAAAAACATTCTGTAAAAAACTAGCCAAGTCTCGATGCAAGCAAAGCAGCTCCATCGAGACTTGGCTAGTTTTTTACTTACTGCGATTTCTTTATTATTATAGTTAATGTTGTGTGACTTGGCCGTTGAACATTCTTTATACGTTAGTGGGTACAAGTCAATTTTGTTTACACGTAATGTTATATCTGTTGTAACTACCTATGTTTGTTAAGCGAGATAATAGCCCATACTGTACCTCTAGCACAACTGTGACACGCGACTCTTTGTCGCGCGACAAATGCTACCTATCTTTTTCCACTCAAATATCGTGTGACAGTGACAGGTGATGCACTGTCGCGCGAGAAACGAAGTCGCGGCCGGTTATGCTAGACGTACTGGTATTGATAATTGGACGCTAGTGTCTTATTTTAGGCTGTTGTTGATTGTGCCTACTAACGTATAATTTAATTACGTAAACGCAAATTCACTTGAACCCACTAACGTATAAAGAATGTTCAACGGCCAAGTCACACAACATTAACAGTAATAAAGAAATCGCAGTAAGGAACCTTAGTCTTGGCACGGCTTTGTCTAGATTTCATTACTTTTTAGAGATAAACAAGCAGTTAAACAAGAAGCTCCATCGAGACTTGGCTAGTTTTTTACAGAAAGTTTTTGGTGGGATTTCACTTCTTTTTGTAGAAACGTGGGCATATTGATTTATTTTATTAGATTTTCTTATTTGACACAGTTTTTTTCTTTATATTTTTGGTTGGGCTCTTGTGTTTTCTAATCAGGGCCACCAGGTACTCCAGATCTTCGATTATCCTAGTTTTTATAGTTTTCCCTTTATGTGGCCATTAAACCTTAACTCTGTACCAAATTTCAGCTTTCTGAGTTTATGGGAAGTACTAGTTCTATTCTGATGATCATGAGTGAGTGAGTGAGTGTCATAAATGCGAAACTTTGCTTTCGCTTAACTTCGGAACTAAATGACCTACAGACTTGAAATTTTGGATTTTATGTATGTGATTATAGCTTACTGGATGACGAAAATTTATGCGTTCTGATCTTATCCAAAGGTTCTCAAATAGGGGCCTGAAAATGCGGCGAAATGGTTCCAGTAAAGGATGGTACGGCAGTGTTTGCTTCGCGCTCGACTTGGCGGGGGCACTGCCGTACCCCCAGATATCTTTGCTGTTTGACACTCCATAAAAAAGCTGATTTGATCTTCATCAAACAGCTTATTCGGGACATACTTCCAGAGCATGCGTGATAGCTCTTTACCGTTCTTTTTAGCTTGGGCTGTAATAAGACCCATTATACATATAGAGACAAAACTGAACTAAAACTGATAAAACACAGATAAAACTGTTTTAAGTTAAACAGTCAGTTAAGCAACCTCTTGACTCCATCATCAGAACCTTAACCAAGTTGAAATTGTCATAACGTTGTATTATCACGGAAACCCAAAGTGTATGTGAAGTTTCATAGCAATCGGCAATTAGAAAAAGTCGGTGAAAGAGGTTTGAATCAAATACCTAATAAAGAAATATTTGAGCCAACCGGCATTGGAAGTCCTAGTAGTATTCGTGGGTATTTCGTATAAGCAGTGAAAAATTCTGTAGGAAATCACTGGATTTGAGCACAGCTTATTGTGGCTTACTGTCATAGGTGGCTGTGTATGTCATCAGATAGTGCGGGCGTTGACCTACTGTAGGTTTTTAAACTATACTAACTGAGCACGTCCCGCGGTTTGACGCCCTTGTGCCACTTGACTGCTTACATTGACTCTTGGAGGCTTCCCTGCCTTACTCGATTAATCTATCTAACACAGAGACCTTTGTGTAAGATTCAAGTGTCACGAATGTCACGGTTGTAATAGCGTTTCTTGTGACGTGCGCTAGATTCGACTCTTTGAAATAGTGACATAATAATTTGATCGTTATTGTGTGCGTACGCAATCATAAATGACACGCACTTATGATTAAGTCAAAGAATTCGTTGGCATCTCAAGTTTTTGCTGCTTTCTATAATCCACTTTTAGGGTCAATCTAAAGTTAAATGCAGCATAATAAGCTCAAGGCTCTATCGCAGTCCTATCACCGGAAGGCAAATTGCTGCAAATTATATTTCGTTATCAAGACTCTATTACCCGTATTATTTTAGTTTTCTCTGACCATTATATAAATTGCTGGAACAGATTGTAAATATACCTAATTTTAAATTCTTTCAGATGCAACATTTGGTCTACCGTGGTACGTGAAGACTTACTGGGTTCTGTACAACATCACTATTCCCGTGGCTTTTCTCATCACTATCTTCTACTGGGGCGTTTTAAAAACATGTAAGAGCGGGAGATAATAAGCACTGCTATTTTCCCTCATATTACTGCTAATATATTTAAGGTAAATGTCATAGTGTTAGAAATGCTAACCCGATAGTTGACACACCGCTGTCAGCCCTATTGTTGATGAATGATGACATCAACATTCAAGATGGGATTGTGTCTAGCTCTCGGAAGTTTACCTTTATACTATCACGTTTAGTGTTATTAAAGGAAAGCACGTTTGATTACGGGTAAAAAATGTGTGGATGATGCATGGAACTACGTGACTGTAGTACGAAATACGTTAAAACAAAGACAACTTACACCTACTTTAAATTTGCGGTATTTGGTACTTATATTGTCTTTTGTTGATATAAAGTTATGATGTCACAAAAAGTACCCAACTTCGACTGAAGTAGGCTTTACTACCTAGTAGTTGCCATCTTGAATGTTAAGTTATTAGCAATAGATGTGATAGAAGGGTGTCAATTATTGGGCATTATCGTCTGAAAAACTAGGACGTTTACCTTTGCTGACCTGAATAAATGAATCAATTGAATTTTTCACCATACTCGCGCATCCAGGCAGCCAGCATTGTGAGTGTGGTTTATCCCCAGTTTGAATTTTAGATTTGTTTGGTATTTATCAGTAGAAGATTTAGAGTTTAATTACATAGATAATATAGAAGATAGGTACCTAGTGTAAAAATATTACGGTAATATGTCCACAGCTGGAAGAATAGTGAACTACGCCCCAAACCCTGTGCTCGACGTGATGCTGCACGGCGTCAACTCGCTGGTGATGCTGGTGGAGCTGGTCGCGTCAGCACACCCCTCGCGGCTGGTGCACATCATGCAGCCACTGTACTTCGCGCTGGCCTATCTGTTGTTCTCTGTGGGCTACTACACCGCGGGCGGTCTGGACCCGTGAGTATCGCACATTGTACTTGTACTCGCTTCTGGCCGAACGGGTCGCGGTCAGAAGGCTCAACTTAGCTTATTCCTCATGACCGGCGCATATTATACGGTCACTGTACTTCAAGCTGGCCTGTAGATAGAAAAAGTAAAACTGCTCAATTAATTTCCTAAAGCTGAAAATAAACAGTTCTGCGCATCTATTTATACTCATATAATAGTCTATTCTATTTTTGTGATAGAGTCGGTGATGAGACTACTACGGCATACTTACTTATCAATAAAAACTGGTTACTAAACAGGTAACGAATCAATAAAATAAACCTTGGCTGTGGCTGGTCCATCAAAGACCACCTTGACGATAGGTGATATGTGCGTTTATGAACGTTTTGCAATAACTGTGCTTAGCAAGACATTGTCATATTCACGATATTTTGCATGAAAATCATGATGCTCGTTAACAAAATGTAAATGCCGACAGAATGCCCGTCGGCACACTTATAAGTTTACTTGAATAGAATAATTTTAGTTTTATGCAGATGAAGTATAAGTTCATATTATACTTGTGGTTTTTGCGCTTAAGTTTGTAATTGTAGATGAATGTAATGACGTATTTCTAAATCTCAAACATTTCACTAATGACAGTTACAGCCAGATCTTAGTAAGATAAGTATGTTTTTTGTATGTTGGATCATCACAATTTATAATGGTTGGATTAACTAGTCTAAGTAGTCTACTACTACTACTACTCAAATAGTCTCTCGAAAGTTACCTTTATTACCTTGAAAGCTCCGCATGAATCATGTTTGGAAGTAGTCACGTTTGTTATTCCCTTACTATTTACTTTTATGCATAATCTCGAAGGCAAATGCATTATTAAAAGACGATTATTGATAAATATTATTTGGCACTTATCCATCAAGATGTATTATTATTGATACATCTAATTAGTTTTATTGTCCGGCCAGCCATGGTGTAAGAATATTCAAGGTCTGCAAAAGAAGGTTAAAGTTGTTAATTGTGAATATTTTGTGGGAATTGATTTATTTCGTTGGAGTTAAGTGTCATGGAAAGCAAAAAACCTTACATCTACAATTAAACTAACTAAAACTAAATGATGTCTCCTACATCGGGTTTCTAAGGTAGTTTCCCCATTAGGCTAGCTGCGTTCCCCTTCTGCTTATCCATTGAGTGAGAAACGTCCTTGGTCTGTAGGTAGTGCCCAGCTAGGGCCTATGCACACGGCGTCTTTTGAACGCGCCGTCGACGCACGTTTCGTAGCGCTGTCGCTTTTACACCCTAAAAATAAACAGAGATAGCGCTACGAAACACGCGTCGACGGCGCGTTTAAAAGACGCCGTCCTGACCAGTTTGACGTCTGGGTCCTAAAGTCTCGACTGAAAAGGCTGCAAACATTTTGTGTAAATTTTTCGTTATATAATTTCAGATGGGGTAATCCCTTCATCTATCCGGTGATCGACTGGTCGAAGCCTCAGCAAACGATGGTTGTGGTCACTCTGACTGCACTATTCCTAGCCTTGATGCACATCCTCACAGTCGGCATAGCTTCAATACGTGACTTCATTTCTAGGAAATACTTCAGAGACTCTATCGGAATCTACAATGATGGATTCAAGGCTTGAGACCTAAAGATTTCAAAGAAATGAAGAGATAACCTGAAGTACAGAAACTGGTATATCCAAAGTCAACGTCCGTACAACGCGTGCGTGAGGTGTTGTGGTGACATACAACAAAGCTTGGTTGAACACAGTCTGTCGCATCTCACGCATATCCCAGCTCCCAATTGCGTTGTACGTATGCCTTTAACAACATACAACAAAATCGGAGATCTCTTCACAAGGACTTTGGACTCCATTAGCAAAGCACTCGTCCCTGCATTGCAAGAGTATCCCAGTCGAGTGACGTGAAACATTTTTTCGCTGTGTTTGATATTTGTTTGATTATAAGTGAAGAGATATGATCCCGAGCGCGTGTGCGTGTTTAAACTGTTGTGTGGATTGTAAATCAAATAAGCATCGGTGCTTGTCGTGCTAATATGTGCTTTACTTAGACTTAGAACAATATTTATACCTAAATAAGGGCCCGTGGGGCATCAATGTGTCATGGACGTGTATTCCTAAATGTGTTATCTCTTTCCCCAATGTGTTGACGTCGTTGTCGACCAATGCACCGTTTTACAAATATGTAACAAATGTGTCATCCTTGGCCGTAATTGGCACTTACCGAATGCTACGTGGAGAGGAAAAATCCCACTTTCTGGTCAGAGAAAGACGTAAAATGATGTATTAGGCTGTAATAAACAAAGCTCTGCGATCTGGGTCGTTCTTTATTTTACCGTCCTGGGTAATACATTTTATACCTGGCGGTAGAATTGAGTATTGTTTGGTTAATATTACTGCCGATTTCTTATTAAGCTTTTCAATGGTGTTTATGAACATATTACCTGCTAGCAGTTTGCAATTAGAAAAAAACATCACTTACGAAATGCTGAAAATATTAATACGAACATACAGGAAAATGGTTCATAATCCGACCACGAAATTCAGAGTGGATAAAACGCTGTTAGACGCGTGTTAGTACAAAAGGGCGCAAGTCTCATAGCAAGACTGACGCCATTTTGCATGTATCTAACTTATCGCCTTTCTTACTGGAGGCATTAGTTTGACAAAAAGTCGAGAGTTTGATGATTTAAGCGCAATCTTTAATGATGGTGATTTCTCTTTCCTATATATTCATATTCATATTCATATTCATATTCATTTATTCATTGCTTTGTGTGTACAAAAGGTCTTAAAAACTAATATGTTTCAACACAACCCTGTGAGGGCACTGCAATTATTGTAAATATTAAATTATAGGTACACTTATATAAATTATGATGCAATAACAGAGAGAGAGAGAGAGATTAAATAATTTTTTTATTCCAATTAATTAATTTATTTATTGTTATTATCCTAAGTATTCATTGATTGTGTAGTATGCTTTTTCTACAAGATATTTTTTTTAAAGATTTGATAAATTTGTTTTTATTAGTTTCACTTTATATATCCCTAACTTTAGCACTGGTCATGTTAATCTAAGATTAGGTTTAGAACATGGGCACTAAAGACTGTGATAGATTAAGAAAGCCTACTGTGATTTAAGACTTTTGATAGTGATCGCTTAAGCTATCAGGAAAGTAACACAAATGTAATCTCCTTGGCACTATAATTTCTAATAAGTATTTACTACCAAATTGTAAAACCTTTATAATAATGGCATGCACTCCATAAAGACAAAAAGACACTGCAAGGTAGAAATTAGTAGGTAAGGTATTGTGTTATGATACCGCCTACCCTACTAATTTGTACTCTAACTAGGGAAGAAATTAGAGAGTTGGCAGTTGGCAGTGTATTTTTGTCTTTATGGAGTGCACGCCGTGCTTTATACGAGTAGAATTGTTATTGGGTAAGGCCACGGAGCATTGACGTATATAAAGGACAGGGCTAACGAGCGCGCAGACGTTTCCAACGCGTTGGTCCAAAAAATCAGTTTTAGGACCAACGTGGCAGTGGGACGCGCAGCGCACAGCGCAGCCGGACATTATAAAAATGCCTAATTGCGTAGCCTTTTACAGGCTCCATTTACTGTTACGGGGAATATTGTCCTTTGTGTTACGAAATATTCGTACATAGGTACTTCATAGGGACTTCATGAACTTAAGAAGAATATAGATAAAATGTTAGTCGATCTTAAAGGGGATTATACTAGGTTTATGTCATTATTGTTTCTTCCTATTCGCGATTCTGCAGTTGAAGTTAGAAAGTTGAATAGCAAATGCTTTAAGAGGATTATACTAGGTTTATGCCATTATTGTTTCTTCCTATTCGCGATTCACACAAAATAAATTCCACACAACTGAATTTAATCACATGCGGAATGCTTCACAGTCGTTATTTCTATGCAATCTTGTTTCTTCCTAGTAGCGATTCTGCACAATATGAATTCCACACAACTGAATTTAATCACATGCTTAATGCTTCACAGTCACAGTCATTATTTCTACGCAATCTTCTTTCTGCCTATTCGTGATTCTGCACAATATGAATTCCACAAAACTGAAAATAATCACATGCGTTATACTTCACGATTCTGTAATTATTATTTTTTTAAATCTCATACATAACCGGGAATCGAACCCGGTCGAATTTGGGGCGAAGAAAAATTTTTTTTGAAGATTTCGACTAGGAAAAAACAAGATAGTATAGAAGATAGATAGAATAAAAGATAAAGATAGTATCGTGAAGTATAACGCATGTGATTAAATTCAGTTGTGTGGAATTCATATTGTGCAGAATCGCTACTAGGAAGAAACAAGATTGCATAGAAATAACGACTGTGAAGCATTCCGCATGTGATTAAATTCAGTTGTGTGGAATTTATTTTGTGCAGAATCGCGAATAGGAAAAAACAATAATGGCATAAACCTAGTATAATCCTCTTAAAGCATTTGCTATTATATTATGAATATTTCGTACCTTACCCTATTATGACTCGTACAGTCAAGATCATAAATGTAAACACGTTACCAATAAGAGCAACAAACTGTCTACCCTTATACCTGAGACAATATATTGTACTTATAAATAACTTAGACCATGAAGTCTTGGTATATATTTTTGTTTAGCTGGTCCGTGTTGATATTTTTGACCCTGAACGTACGTAAAGCTACAAATGATATAGAAATTATGGAAAATACGCGAATATAGTATGTAGTAAATGTATGCAGTTAATTTAAAATTATGTTTTTAGAACAGGTACAGGGGGTTATCGTATTAAGGAATGAAACAATTGGTTTTTCCATGTATATAATAATATAAATATTATATACGTAAGATCATTGTAGTTAACACTGTACGTTAACCGGCCAAATATATCACCTTTGTGTTATGTGTGTCGGGTTACTTTGAACCTAAAAGGTTACTTTATCCACCCATTAAACCCCATTTTATTGAATAAATAGATTCCCAAAAACATCATGTAATTAATCCGCTTTTGTGTAATAGATTGGTGTCATTTTTAAGAATTTATTAATTCAATAAAATGGGTTTTAATGGGCAGGCAAAGTAACCTCATAGGGTCAAAGTAACCCGATCTTACGGTATTGCCATGTAATTTTTTTCAAAAAAAACAAGAAAAGACTGAGAAGCAGTCGCTATAAGTGGCCAGGTCTTCTCATCGGTCGCCCAACGAGTCTACATACAAAAAAAATATGTATACAGGTCTTATTATTATGGCAGTAAGGTTTATGTATACATGTTTTGGACTGTATAATTAAAACAAAAACCGACTTCACACGTTGAATTACTATGAATTTAGACAATGCAAGGCAAAAAATACTGAACACTGAATTACTATAGCCCTTTCCGGCCGGCTCTTATACAATCGTGCTATAAACTTTGGAACATTCTGTGTACGCGCAAGTCCTTTTTTCGTGATCGGGACAATATCGATCTATCGTGCAGCCACTAGCGCCGCGCTCGAATAGTTAAAGGTTTTTTTTGTGCTTGAACAGGAGCTGGGCATTTCTCCAGAAATATGTCTGCGGTCACCTCATTCATCTGGCCCTTTTTCATACTAAATGTATGGAGACAGATGAATGAGTCGCAGACATATTTCTGGAGAAATGCCCAGCTAGTAATCCCTCACGATCCCATCATCCAAAATGGATTTTGAAAAAAGTGTTACCGTATTGGTAAAAGGGATCCTTGAGAATACACTTCGACCCGTACCGTATTACTTAAGGACAGACAATGCCATTATTTTTTGAAGTCGGTTAATAATGAATATCGGCAAACCCATGATTTGTAGCGCGATTGAATGATAAAACATCTGAGTTATTGTAAGAGCGAGGGAGATGATGCTTTTATCAATTATTCGCGCGATACAACCGACCATCATAGGTCTAATGTAATAATAATAAGAATTTTCTTAATTTATTCAATACCTGTAAGTGTAACACCATTCAGAAAACTATACTGTTAACTCCAGTTATTACGATTTTGCATCCTTCTCTACGGTGTAATCTATCTTTCAAGTACTTGAATTAAAACTTGATTGTACAGTTTGTTTTAATCACTTGCCAACATAATCATAAACATAGTATACATGTAGGTAGGGACGTGATCGATAAAGTCCGGTCTGATATCGTAACATACGTCGCTATTTCCAATTACCTTTATTAATCATTTCCGTAAAGACTACAGATAGGTGTAAAGGTGCGGTGACACCGCTGTTCAAAATACGTTATCGCACCGTAACGTAGTGACGTAACTCATGCGTCTTTTTTACACTTGCCTTTGAAATACGCATTGATAGTGATGCGTTTGTCCACACGGTAAGGTTGCTGGTTTAAGGTGATTCGAATCGCTCGGTTTTGCATACAAACAAAAAGAAGGTCATCATTTGTATCCACGCTATCAAGGACGTAGTTATGCAATAACGTTCCATTTCACATGCATTTTTTTTTATTATGGACTTTGTTTTTAAAGACAGAAGGTTGATACTTTGTTTTGTGGATTGGAACGTTATTGCATAACTACGTCCATTATTATGGTTGGAAATGTGTTTTATTTTATAGCTTGATACATTTTTTTGCGCGAAATGACACGAGAACTCTTAAAAAGCCAAAAGAATTAAATAATTTTAGAACTAGGGTAGGGCGCCGTGACGGAGTACTAAACTTGTAAGTGTGCCACGGGTTGAAAAATTTTGGGAACCCCTGGACTATACTAACAAAAAAAATATTATTTAAAAGAATTTCCTTGTATTTATTCCAAACGACTTTTATTATCAACATTTTGTGATGACTCAGCGATGTTGTTAAAAATATGGTTCGATTTCAATGACAGGAAAACAATACTTTATCACTTGGTACTTAGACAGTTTTCCTTTGTTTAACTTGCCAATGTCCTTTGAAGAACTCTTCGAAAGATATGATTACAAATCTGGCTTGTAATGAGAATGCCTAGTCTCTTTCTACTCCATTGCACTTCATTTCTTCCCTAATAGGTACGTTATTTAATCTCATTTTTACATAAACAATCTTGCTGTCTTAATTCTTGCATTTTTTTGTTGGTGACCTTATCTAACCAAATCAATCAGAGCAATTACTTTGATCTTAACTTGTGCACGTAAGATTTAATTTAGTCTCGCTTTAGATGCAGCTATAGCAGAAAATGACATATTATATTTTTTTTCCTGGATTTTATCGTACTATCTAAAACGTACTCGAACGCCCTTCAGCTGGGTAATTCAGAACTTTGGCATCATTTTCATTCCTAATATAATTTGACACGTAAACTAAAATAATGGTTCGTTATCGGGGGTCAAAATATCGATCTGCTCATTGCTTCGACTTCGACGGGGACGGAAACCCGCCATTTTACAGTCATAAAAAAAACCATAAATCCGATTACGAGCTGTTATTTCTAGATTAAGTTAGGGCTGAGATTGATGACAAAGTCCTGAACACTACATGTCTGAAACGGCAACAAAGTGAAGCACCGCGATCGCGCGAAATATAATCGCAGATAACATTAATTACTTACCGCATCGTGTGTGCGGCAGTCCAGTGTATTAAATAAAAATAAAAAAAATGGGTGCAAAAAAATATCTCAAAAATGAATTCCAAGTGCCAATGTTTACGCTAGAATACGATATAGCGCCAGATTTCTATCTAGGATGTTGGCAGAAGAACCGATCGTGTGTGCCTCTGTTGTGTGTGCGCGGGATTCTGTGTGCGGGGAGCATTGCTACTGTCATAGCTTCCATGGTGTTACTGATGGATCAACTGAACGGATATGGTTTCTGGTGGATCTACCTCACGCACTGGGGTGTTACCGCCAATGCTCTGACTACGATGTTCGCTTTTGGATTGTCCCTTAGAGTTTACCTCAGAGGTCCTATAGGTAAGGCTTTATATAGGTACCAGTGGCGTGGCGAAAACGAAAGCGAAACTTGGGCAAGCCGGTGCAAATTTGGCGTACATTTTCCTTAAGTGCTGTAGAATAAGGTGCTCAAATGCCTGATATTAGGCAAGCCGGTAGGAATCGAGTTCTTTGGACGCCACGCTACTGATAGGTATTGACATATGAATTTGAAATATTCACGATATCGTTGTACTGTAGTATTAAAAACATCTCTATTGAAGATGTTCGCATATTTCGGTATCTTAAAAGTATTTCACCTAATCAATATGCGAGGAAATTTAAATATGTATTCTCATCAGGAATGTCATGGGCAGGTGTTACTGTCGTGCTGCTGTATGCGAGTAGTAATTTATACATTACAATTAATTCTATTTTGTAAGGAAATAAAATTCATATTATTTATGATATAATATCCCCGTAATTTGGAATGAGACATTAAATTTCAATATTTGAAAAAAGGTTTTTCCTATATAGCTCAACATTTCTTCCGATTCGATGATAATTATTAATTTTACTTAGGTACCGTAAAATGGGGTGAGTAGGGATTACGAAGGCAGTTGGGTTATGAATAGTGATCCAAAGGACTCGAGCCTTTTAGCCCTTTTTAAAAAGGCTCGCCTCGAAAAAAGGGCTAAAGGGTTAAAAAGTCCTTTAGGCTTTTAGGCTCGGCTTATTTAAAGCCAAGACTCCGGGGCTCGGAGCCTTTTTAAAAGGCTAGCCTTTTAAAAAGGCTCGAGCCTTTTAAAAAGGCTAGCCTTTTTAAAAAGACTAGCCTTTTTCATATGAGATAGTATAGTTGGTAGGTGGATAGATGGGTAGGCGGGTAGAAGGATAGGTGGGTAGAAGGGTAGGTGGGTAGATGGGTAGGTGGGTAGAAGGGTAGATGGGTAGAAGGGTAGGTGGGTAGCAGGGTAGGTGGGTAGATGGGTCGGTGGGTAGAAGGGTAGGTGGGTAGAAGGGTAGGTGGGTAGAAGGGTAGGTGGGTAGAAGCGTAGGTGGGTAGAAGGGTAGGTGGGTAGATGGGTAGAAGGGTAGGTGGGTAGAAGGGTAGGTGGGTAGATGGGTAGGTGGGTAGAACGGTATGATATTGATATGGTATAAAATTATGATGATGAATGAGACTAAAATGATGATGATGATGATGATGATGATGATGATGAATGAGACTAAAAATGATGATGAATGGGACTAAAAAGGATGATGATGAATGAGACTAAAATGATGATGACGAATTAGACTCAAATGATGATGATGATGAATGGGACTAAAAAGGATGATGATGATGATGAATGAGACTAAAAATGATGATGATGATGAAGAATGAGACTAAAAATGATGATGATGATGATGATGACGATGATGATGAATGGGACTAAAAAAGATGATGATGAATGAGACTAAAAAGGATGATGATGAATGAGACTAAAATGATGATGATGATGATGAATGGGACTAAAAGGGATGATCATGAATGAGACTAAAAATGATGATGATGAATGAGACTAAAATGATGACGAATTAGACTCAAATGATGATGATGATGAATGGGAATAAAAAGGATGATGATGATGATGAATGAGACTAAAAATGATGATGATCATGATGAATGAGACCAAAATGATGATGATGACGAATGGGACTAAAAGGGATGATGATGATGATGAATGAGACTAAAAATGATGATGATGAATGAGATTAAAAATGATGATGATGATGATGGACTGACCGACCGGGGGGGTCATTACCAGACTGTGACTGCATTCATAAATGTTAAAAATTTCAATAGACTTTAAATAGCCTCGAATCTTAAAAAAGCCTCGAGTCTTAAAAAAGGCTCGAGGCTTAAAAAAAGGCTTGAGCCCTTTATAGGCTTAAAAAAGGCTCGAGTCCTTTTTAAAGCCTATAGAGGGCTCGAGGCTTTTTTAAGACTCGAGTCCTACTAAGCCTTTTCTATCAAGCCAGCTCTAAAAAGGGCTCCGAGGCTAAAAATTTTGGGCTAAAAGGCTCGAGTCCTTTGGATCACTAGTTATGAATGGGGACAGTACTAGAGTAGGGATAACAGAGGGGTGAGGTGGTTTTTAAAGGCTACTGCTACCTAAATAATATATTCGTAATATTCATAATCCAAGTGTCGATCCAACAATTTGCCCAACTCACCTTAGTATGAAATCCCATCTTACCTCAACTACGAGGGACTACGTGAGGAGGGATTTTGTGTTTTTTGTTAAAGCTATGAAATGGAACTACCTAAAATCATAACAAAAACTTCACTGGCTTAAAAAAAATATTTGAAAAATCTTTTAAGACATTCACTGAGGATAAGTCACTGCCGCAGTTTTCCCGGAAGGCTACAGTATGGAGTTCTTCAAGAGGGGAGTAAATAGGTTTTTATGCCACACCTGGCCCATACGGAAAAAGCCGCTTTCTGGCCAAGTGTAGACTTAAAATGATGTACACAGCACGGGAGGTAATAAAGAAAGCCCTCGATCGCATATTTACGTCCCTCGCTTGGGAGGTAATAAAGAAAGCCCTCGATCGCATATTTACGTCCCTCGCTTGCAGCTCGGGCGGCAAACATCTGCGATCTCGGCCTTTCTTTGTATTACGACCCTAGTTGTGTAATGTACTATTAAAAGGTCGGCAACACGCCCGTAATGCCCCTGTTGTTGCGTCCGCCAGCGGAGTCACGGTTGTGTGCGAAATCGTTCCTGTAATTCCGCCACCTGGCGGTGAGGTGAAAGCCCATGGGGAGTCTGTCTAACCCCGATATAACCCACCCTCGTCCCCGAGAGGACGAGTATGTGTTAGGCATTTCCCCATGAAAAAAGGTTTCTTGTATGATTATTCTGTAAAACGAATGGTAGCAACTAGTAAAGTAAGATTTATGCTGAAAGAGTATTTGGACAAACAAAACATTCGGAAAAATTACATTAAATTGGCCAAAACAAGAACTACTTTAAAAAGTTCCAATAACCTCGGAATACTTTCCAGGTGAAAGGACATAACCACTGGATCATCCGGCAATGTTAGCACATTAATCTAATAGGGGACAGAAAACTAGAAACTTAATATCATTGAACTTTCTTTTTCAGATGCCACTTTTGGCCTTCCGTGGTACGTCAAAATGTACTGGTTTTTGTACAATGCTTCAGTACCAATGGCGCTACTAATTACTATATTTTACTGGACTTTCATAAGTGGTTCAGGTAAAGTTCTTATAAATATTATGTAAAGATAAATAGCCCCCCTGTTATACATTCGTAGTATGGCAGGGGTATACTTATCTCTGTAGCTGACTGTACATTGTACATGTCTGGCATGACTTTAATCATGCATCTGATAACTTGTCAAAATATTTATCGGACACAACAGTAAAATTGAAACAACTTTTATTCTTCCTTTTGTAAGACTGCTGAAACTTGCGAAGCTTAATTTCCAAAAGTCTGCATTTTGTAAATAACTGATAAATCTTCTGATACCTGATATAAAGTGCAAGTAAATCCGAATGTGGGTTAATTCCGAAAATTAGGAATTTCTACTAAACTTTGCAAGGTTTTGGAGGTGATATAATTTTTCACGACACCATTGGCGTGTCATCATGTTAGCATATTACAGTTAAGTTATAGAGTTTCTTGAGACACTGAACAAATATGTTATACTTATCAGATGATTAAAGGACAGGTCAGAACGACTCAAAGTTACCGGATACAGACCTAGGAAATGTGCTATTTTATAATCATGATTATAGAATTTATACTGAAAAGCACATTTCCTATAATCTACTTCCATATTTTTAGTATCGAGGCACTTGTATCATCTAATTACTCTTCAATCTATGCAATCTCATCTTAATATTATGCAGACTTACGCTAGCAGATAAATGTACTTAAACTATTAAAATTGCCCGTTGTACTAACTAGTCTTCGCTTCAACCAGTTTTTGATGGTTTTCTAGCGGAATTTTACTACGTGAACGTCACTCTGGATGTGTTTCTTCATGCTATCAACTCTGTGGTGATGCTGGCTCTGCTGGCCACCACACGTCACCCGTCGCGTCTCCTTCACGTCTTCCACACCATTTGCTTCGGAATACTCTACCTGATCTTCAGCCTTATCTACTACTACGCTGGAGGTCTTGACCCGTAAGTATTGATTCTTATTTTAAACTAGAGGATGCGCAGATTCGTTCGCAGATGTGAAATATTCGCTGCAGTCCGTTAAAAAGCATCCTATATGTTAACCAGTAAGCGTATGGTAGTAGGCTTATTCGCACGATAAAATGATAAAGCATCCGTCACGTTCTTACAAGTACAAGTGTGAGAGTGACGGATGCTTTGTCATTTATTTATCACTCGACAAAGCGTAGCACCATGAGCCTGCAGGGTCACCAAACTTCACCTGTGTCCCAGATTTCATAGAAATCGGTCCCGTAACGTTTGTGTGATGCGCGCACAAATAATAATATAGTCTTGCTAGGATTTCATTAAAAGATAGATAGACAAACCTATATCAAAACATATTTATGAGCGTAAAGCAGTTATTTTTTTGTAAACAGAGCAAGTCTAGACAGCAGTTTGGCCGCGACTTTGCAATGTCTTGAATTACAAAGTGACCTACAAGCGTCACTGAAAATCAGAGTCACGTCTGTGAGTCGGTACAGCGGCTTTCAAAAGAAGGAGGGTTCTCTATTCGTCTGAATGTTGTTTTTTTTTGTTTTGTCACCGATTATTCGAAGACGGCTGAATAAAAATTATTTTTTTATTTGAAAAGGTACCTATATTTCAGAGCGGATCTTGGAGAAATCGAGGGAACTCTTCAAATATTATAGGCACACATACGGTGATTTGGGTATTTTTCATAGAGTCTCGGCATTTCTTATTGAAATTAGTTTATTGAAAGCCTCGGTTGTTTTAAAATTATTAATTTTGTGGTTATCTTTAGAACGACTGTTATGGCAACTAGCAGATTGGCTATAGTTTTTTTGATTATTGTGTAAATTTAGTCTATATACATGTAAACGTATTTCTATTCAACGTATATTGCATATAATAAGCTCGTGGCCGAAACCTCGAATTTGTGTTCTTGAGTGGTGACCAGAAACGCAACGCAGGAAAGCTTCCTACAGAGGGTGGGCTTTTGTAGTTCGCTGGACTTTGCTGAATGTAGACAGTGCATGATTGGTGATGTTGATGTATTCTGGGTGACACCTATGTCCAGCACTGTACTTCAGCATCAAATAGTCTGTGATATCCAAATCACCATATACATATATATATATTGTAACACATATTTGTGACTATATGGACTATTTACCCTTTTGCTGTCTGTACGTCTTCCAGCTGATGCTGATATTCAAAATTCCACATGTCTAGACTCAACCCTTATGTCAATCTCTTTCTTATAATACATTGTTGTAAAGGCCAAATAGTAATCAATAGCTGGACGAGTGAGTTCGAGGGCCGATCCTCCGAAAATCCAGCCCATTTGTAATGTATTGTAATTTCAGCCGAAACTAAACAGTGCTTTTCACGCCTAATGCCAGGAAATAATAATATCATACCTACCAAAAATAAAATATAAGAAATATTTTTCAATTTTTTTTTAGGAGCGGGCGCGTTTGGATCTACCCAATGCTGGACTGGTCGAATCCGGGTACCACCGTTATTGTAGTGGCGGGCGTGGCCATTGGGCTTCTTTTGCTACATATACTAGTCGTCCTTCTAGTACTCTCCAGGAACTACTTCAGCCGTCAATACAGAAAAGAAGATAGATCGTTTTCTATTTCTCATTGAAAATTACGCTGGTGTCTATTTTATTTGTATAATCTAAATAATAAGTAATTGTTAATAACACTTAGACTTGTGATATAGAACAATAATATACTTATTATGTGATAAGTAGATTAAGTAGGCGTACTTAGCTGCTGCTGGTTAAAAAGATTTATACTTATAAGTATATTTTGGGGTATTTTTTTATTGAGAGACTTTTTATAAAGGAGTCGATTGATTTTGTTTATAAATATTATCCTAATATCTAATTATTCTTAAACTTGTGTTCCAAAGCAAATAGAATTTCCCCTGTATATAATGAATTACTTTAACTCTCCGAAGACTATTCTAAACTTAAACTTTATACTGGCTGCTTTAAACACGCATCCAAATAAGTTCGTACGTGCAATGCATTTATTTGCAATTTTGTATATATAGCCAAAAATAATGTTTTGCCTATTCCTATGGAAACGGGTGTTTCAAAATGGCAATAAAAGATTACGAAAAACATTTCTTTTATTACTCGACCTCAAACAGTCGGAGGTTGCTAGTTCTTCAGAATTAGTAGGCACGTTTAATAGTACATTGTGTATCCAGGGCGGTAAGTAAGGAATTACAAACGAGTGTTTGTTATAAGCCCGAGGTGAAACCGAGGGCTTTAATAACACGAGTTTGTAATTCCTTTACCGCCCGTGGCACACACAGTGTTTTTCATCACAAATCTTAATAATATAACCTTACTAATCACCCCAGTATGACAAGAAAATATTGCGACAGACAGTGACATTAATGACATGTCCATAGACAATGCGAATGTCAAGTCACGTTCGGAAACCATAGCGGTAAAAACCTAAAACGTCCATATTAGTTGATTTTATATTTGCAAAATTTTAATTAAACATATAATTAATGTTACCGAAATATGTGTTTACATGTATTTGCAATAACAGTTCTCTTTAAATAAATATTTGAGTGATAAAAGATAAAAAAGTAAGTTGGCGTTTCCTTTGAACATGCATGACAAATAAGAATAAAACAGAGCCAGCGTTTCAAATTTTAAAAGAAAACCATTATGCCCTAGGGCGTAATAGGTCATTTACGGTCCGCAGAACCTACGTGAAAGGTACACCATTTTCGAGCAAGTGTGATGAAAATATATATATACTATTCGGAAATTGTGTGTGAAATAAGATTGAAATTTATATAAGTATACATTTTTAGATTTGACCGTACATTTTATGCAGAACACTGCTTCACAGCTAGAAGAAAAATACAGATCAATAAATTGCTCTACATAGATTAGCTTATAAGTTACGAAACTGACGATTCGAAAGTGCTTGTTGCTAGGCCTACTTGAATAAAGAATAAGTATTTTGACTTTGACTGTGTACTGAAAGTGCCACTACCGTAGTTTCATACAAACGGTTGATTAAATACATTACGGTAAGTAACATTATTTTTGGATATTCCTTCGGCGGATATATTTACAGAGAGACATCCATGTTGCTTTGGCACTGATTATAGGAAATGAGTCAACCCGATAACACACATATCGCGATACTGTATCGATTCGTAGTAAAAGATAAGGGAACCGGGAGCGCCGAATATAACACCAAATGTTAGTGTAGCTTAGCTTTAAAGTTTGGAATAATGAGTGCCATAAAAAAATATTTCACTGAAGAGGCTAAAGTGCAGATGTTAGTGCTAGGACACCCTAAACCATCGGATTTCTATCTCAGCGTTTGGCAAACGACTCGATCCACGGTCCCGCTGTTGATTTGGCGGGTGTTTCTCTTTCTAGTGTCACTGGGAATAGTTCTAGCGTCTCTGATCTTGTATATACTGAGCTCTACTACTAGTGTGGGATTTTGGTTCATTTACCTCACACATTGGGGTATCACGATCAACACATTTGCCACTGCGTTCGCGGTTGGTGTCTCTGCGCGCTGCTATATCTATGGACCTATAAGTAAGTGGATTTTTATAATTTAAACATATTTTTATACCAGTGATATTGTGAATGAATTTGCTTATTGTTTGATAAAGATGTTTGATTTAATTTATTGAACTGTTCAAAAATAAACTGGTAACATTACAAAATGATAAAAGGAGGCTACTAATTAAAATAGCATTCTCTTTGTTTTATTTAACACATTATAAAAAAATGGATATTAACAAATACAACATTGTTTGTATTCTACATTCGTAATAATTTGTTACGCAACATACCCAAAGAAAACTAACATAAGCGCCTGAACAATCTCAATAGCAAGAAGTGTATGTATTTTGACATTGCGGATATTTTTTGACAGGCGGCGAGTTTCTCCTTCCATGGTATGTCAAGACGTACTGGGTGCTATATAATACAGCAATTCCCCTGGCCTTTCTCATCACCATCTTTTACTGGACAGTTCTTTATGAAGGTATTATTTTATCAAATATTAAAACTCCGGTATTGTTCTCGCCATGACATTACCCATTAGACCTTAACAAAATACGGACATATGATTCTCTTTTTTTGGCATCAATAATTCATACTTTTATGTAAAAACATGCACATTAGATACTATTTATAAAGTACAACTTATATTAACACGATTACAGGATATTTGACAAGGCAATGGTGATTCGAATAATTACTCTACGACTAGTACAACTCAAAAATCTTTCTAGATTTAGTATAAATTCTTAATTTTCGTAATCACCCACCGATCGAATGCACCAATGCTTCTTTGTATGTGTTTGGCGACTGAGGTACAATACTGGTATACTAGTATATAATAATTGTATTATTTTCCTACGGAAGTGCTGGCATATGTATTAAAGACGTTCACTGTTCCCATACAAAACTATAGGACAATGTCACAAGTTCCAACTCTGCAATCAGTATGGCGAAGTGACGCCATAGTGGAAGCACAGACTTCTGAAAAAAACCTTTATGACCATTGGGGGCACCGGGACAGGGAACGTGTTAACTAACACTGATTAGATAGATGCAGATGAAGAAATATTCGGAGTACACTCATATACGCTTATCCTTTCTTTCCTAATATTCTTATGATTGGCTTTTTAGCTGGAATAGAGGAGGAGTTAAACTCTGGCCTAGACATCGCAGTCCACGGACTGAATTCGCTGGTGATGTTCGCACTGCTGATCAGCGCCTCCCAACCTTCGCGGATGTGGCACATCTACCAGCCTCTCCAGTTTGCCTTAGTTTATGTGCTCTTTGGAGTCATATACTATGCAGCTGGCGGCACTGATGCGTAAGTTGAGGAATTAAGCATTTAGTAGTTTGAAAGAAATATTAAGTTACCTATTGTTCACGCCGTCAATGCGTTGACAAGGCGACAGCGGGGCAGGGTTGCGAGAAGATGGGCTGCGAGCGAAGGCCTTCCCCGCCCGCACTGCCTCTCACCCGCTCGGGTCACTTGCCGACAGAAACACTCGAGAACACACATCTTCCGTTCTAAAATAATTGTAAATCTGTCCACTTTAAATAGAATTGTACTAAGCAAGTCGCATTTTTATTTAAAACAAAGATCAATCTCGATCACCTATCTTTCTTTCCCGAATATGCCTCTCTCGACATATTTCTAATTCTTCATTTTCTAAATTCATACAAAAACAGAAATGTCGATTCGATTAGTCGAGTGATTGTGTTTAGCACATTCACAACCGCATTTTTGCCTTGCAACTTAGGCATTTCATCGCTATGCCAATGAATGTAAGGAAAAATTATTTGAATTTCACACAATGTATTATTGGTTAATTTCTAAATTGATCACATTTCTCATTAGTCACGTAGATTAGTCTTATCAACTGTTCGAAATCAGATGACTTAAAGTACTTGTATATGTAAAAACCCATTCGATTTATCGGAATCTATTCGAGATTCCATACAGGAGACTTTGACATTTCATACACTGAATACGTCTTGATCCAGTCAAGGATTGAATCTCCATCACAGCAGGATCAAACGTGAGGACGGAATACTCTGCTACTTTTAATATCGGTTTTACTCAATGACTCAATTTCTTACAGAAAGGGCAACAGATGGATCTACCCTGTCATCGACTGGTCTTCCCCTGGATCCACAATCGGCATAGTAGCGTTAACCGGGCTGATGTTAGTGGTACTGCACTTCGTGATAATGGGGCTGGCGGTTGGCCGGGACGCATTGGCTTCAAAACTATTCCACGACTCGGTCACTGTGCATGTGGAAGAAGGAGTGCCGCTGCGGCAGCGGCCAAACACAAGCACTGCGTAGATTTTCAACTACATAAGGCCGTCATACACAGTACGGAAATAGGAATTAAGAATTTTGCGACCGTTTATGAATTACGCGGGTGAGCGTATGCGAAAAATTATACGACGTTAAGAGGAAACAATAAGTTGGATAGAATTGAAAATTAGGTATTTGTAAAATGTGTCGCTGTCCCGCACTGCCCGCCTCTCCCGCGCAGAGCGCGATAGAGAAAACTGCAGCTTGGACCGAAAATACCTTTTAAAATTTCATGAAAACAACGTTTCGTAGTCCCCTGATTTCTTCCCCAAAACTTAACCTATTTAACTAAATTTTTCATTAAACATTAAAGAAAGGCTTTGGCCGTGTCGTGCCGTGTCTATGTTTTCCTTTTTTTTAATAATCTAGTCGAATTTGTTTTCTGGATGTGTGAACACAGCGGAAAATCTGGCATTTTTTTAGGTTTTTGAAGGTTAATATCTCTTTTGAGAATCAATTTATCGTAAAAAGGAAAACATAGGAACATATCAATAGTAGCCATAGATTTTTGGACAAAAAATTATTGCTCTACTGGCATTATACACTAAGGAAACAGGGTACTAACGTTTGTATGGAAAAACTGCCCTCCTGTTTCCTCTTAAATACGACAGGAATACATTTTATAGTTCTCAAATAAATAATCCTCCAAAGTTTAGGCAAGTCGGTGGAAATCGAGTTCTTTGGACATCTTTTTTTGATGGTTTATAATCATTAGGTACATAAAGTACCCCAATTAGGTTTTTTGATATGCGTGATAAACAGTGATCGGAATAGGTAGAGTATAGTTAACTAAACTTCGAAGAACATAGTCGAAAAGTGGAGACTCCCTTACGACAATTTTTTTTACGACAAAATATGTTTTCAGTCCGTTTCAAGACATCCTCTACCAGATGGCGCAATAACCTGAAAACCCATTTTCACGCGTTTTTAGGACCCCTTATGGGCCTTTGTTTTGTACTACACTTCAGTATATGACGAAATTTCTCGAAGGAGTGAAAGAGACAGCACTATTCGAATAAAACAGCTATATAGAGAAATGTGCGAAAGAATACCAATAGTATAAATTTATAGTAAGATTCCGGGACTGAAGTCCCGGAAAAAAAAAATGTCGTAAGGGAGTCTCCACTCTTCGACTATGTTCTTCGAAGTTTAGGTAAATATACTCTACCTATTCCGATCACTGGTGATAAAACACGCTTACCCGAAATAATACCTAGTTTTGAAGCGTTTATCCCACCTCATAAGGCATGATCAGGGTATAAGTATATTTCTAAACTTTATAGCTCTTAATGGGTATGTAGTTGTAATTGACAACATTTCATTTTAAGAACACTTTAAAATGTATATACGATTCGAAAGCATTTTGTCTCCTGAGAAGTACACTATTTTTATAATTTTTTTATATCGCTTAATATAAAAAATACAAATGAATAAAAATATGTTCTCATTTTACCAGTTCTACGGCACAATAGATGAAATGCCAGTGCCTTTTGCCACAGAAAAAATAAGCTGTCATAATTTTGAAATTGACATTGTCAATGCATACCTACTGTCAGATCGCTTACTTTCTTTCGATCGCGATAAGACTAAAGTAATGGTTTATTCTACCGTAGAACTGTAGTTACGCCCTTTTAGAATAAGTAAATATTAATATATTAATTATAAATTAATTACAAATCCTGGTGAAACAAATAAACTATCAGCGTATTCGTCTTTTCAAACCAAATACAGAGAGCCAATAAAATTAAAGGCTCAAAAAAATGAAAGGTTGTCAATTATCAATTCATGACTACGAGACACTTTAAAACACTTTAAGCTCAAGCAAGGCAATAAGTACAGTACTTAGTTACATTAAGTTTTAATAAAGTGTTGATAAAACGACTGATCGTATAGGTATGACAACCAATGCACAGATGTTTCCTTTGGTATAAAGATTAGAGATCCCAATATCACTATTTTTTGCAGTGCTAATATCGGGATCTAGCTTTAGCTATACTAAAGATTATTCTGTTTAGAAGGATTTTTAATGATGTTGTGATTAGAATTAAGTACTTTTTTAATGGTTTGAATGTTTCAATTAAAAGTAGATATAATAAAGTGAATAATTGAAGCAATTGTGTTTCCTTAATTTAAAAACTATATTTTTATCTATAGTCGGACTAGGCTAAGTTTTCAAAGGTCGAAAAAAGGTTTTTATTAAAGAATATATATAATATGGCAACATGGAGAAGAGCAAGAGGATTATTTAATCTTGGTACTTGGCAATCATTCTTCCCTTTACCACAAAATATCTACATACCTACTGAAATAAATATCTGCGTCAGTTTTGCACACATCGATCTAGATCAGGGGTTCCCAAACTTTTTTTAGACACGCCCCCCCTGCTGCCTCAAATGAAGTTCCCACGCCCCCCTTCGCTTTGATGAAATGAGAACTATCAGGTAGGTAATCGTGTTTAAATCTCTCGAGGCCCCGCGCCCCCCACTTTGAAAACCCCTCATCTAGATTCTAGATCCAACCAAACTGAACGATTCGTTCTAGGGTCTTTGATAATTTCTATGTATTTAAGTATGTATACCAGTGGCGTGGCGTCCAAAGAACTCGATTCCTACCGGCTTGCCTAATATCAGGCACTTGACCACCTTATTCTACAGCTCTTAAGGAAAATATACCCCTAATCTGCACCGGCTTGCCCAAGGATATCTTTTACGCCACGCCACTGATGTATACTATGTATTATATTCAAATATGTAAATGTATAAAGCATTGCTTAGTTTCGTTGAGACTAGATCGATTTGTGCAAGACTGTCCTGAATATTTATTTCAGTAGGTACCTAGGCACAGTATAATACAGTAAGTTTTCTTCCTACAAAAGGGACAGCGTGCGCTTGAATGTGTGCGCGCCGTGTACGAACGCACTACAAGCAAAGATTTACCAATGCTCACCAATGCTCCAGTATGGAGTGCACTCACACTGACGCGTGATCGTGCGTCGTGTCGCGCGCTCCTAAACGGCCGAAGTCGACCTCCCTTCGGCCACTTGGTCCGATCGGCTTGTCCGATTGATCGGACGACGAATATTTTTTTTTACTGTTGGTTCGATTGATCGAACTTAAAAGTTCTCGTAGCCCGGGTGTCGAACTACTAGGACGATTACATTTCCTTGTATTCCGATCAGTCGGGCCATTAGGTCGGTTTTTTTTCCTGTATGACCGATTGAGCGGACTAAAATATTCAATCGAACCATAAAGACATAGGTAACTAGTTTTGTTAGTCCGACTAAAGATGACAAAATAACAATTTTCATGTTCATATAAGTGTTTTTTACTGTTATCTTTATATTTCTAGACTCAATTTTACCTTTTCAGTTTAACTGAATCTCATACCCAATTGCATGTTTGAGTAAACTCTCATTATTCAGAAAAAGTACCAGGAGACCATACATGGGTTTTGGCTGTGAAAATGGAAAAAAAGTTTTGTCAATAAAGTGTACCTAAACCTAAAGGCAAATAAAAAATATTGTCGTGTATATTTTTTATTTCCTTTTTTTACCGTTCATAATATTTCCCATGGTGTGAAAAATAAACCTGTGGCTAGTATATTATATATGACTTAATATATACATATGGTTCCACAATAATATTCGTACCGATCGAGCCATCAGGAATAAAACATTAAAAATCTCATTAGTTCGATAATAGGACCATAAGACTTTGAGAAATCCTCATTATCCGATCAATCGAACTAACAGTAAAAAAAAATATTCGTCGTCCGATCAATCGGACAAGCCGATCGGACCAAGTGGCCGAAGGGGTCGACCTACTTGTTTGTCTTTATACTTTGACCTAGGTATGTATACACATTACAGACTTATTAAAACGAAACATATTTGCCAAATAACAAGACTAATTAATCCTTTTTCTTGTGATATTGCCACGTGATTTTTTTTGATAAAACCTTTTTTTGACCTCTGCAAACTTAGCGTAGTCGCACTCTATCAATGTACGTCTAGTATAACTGGCCGCGACTTCGTATCTCGCGCGACAGAGCATCACCTGTCACTGTCACACTATACTGAGTGGAAAGAGATAAGTAGCATTTGTCGCGCGACAAAGAGTCGCGTGCCACAGTTGTGCTAGAGGTAGTGTAAAAGACTTAAACGAGGCATAAACTATCATTTTTTGACAGTCTGTCACTTCAGTACATACAAATCTAGGAAACTACATGGAACATTGGAAAAATATTACTTATAAGTATAATTGTAATTTACAATCGCTGTCATTAAACACAACAATATGTGGCAAAACATAAGCTTAAGTCTTGAATCACTTAAAGTGTAAGTACTAAATGTAAAACACGGTAACCTTCAGTAGATTATTCGATTAGATGCATGATTCATGCCGAATGTAGTATGGTTGCTGTTTGTAAGTAGGTAAATAAATGTATGTACCTAGTACCGTAGTATTGTACCTTCTATTACCTATATCTGGGAAGACTAACTAACTAACTAGGTTGGATTGGTGTGGTCGTCCCAGTAGCTACAATTGCTATAAGAACACCCGTAGATTTTTTTATCAGCCGATAGTTTAATCAGGCTGTTAATTAGTATGAATGTCGCAGCCAACTGGTTTAATCAGCCATTTGGTTAAATGCCTAGCATTTTCACTAAATTATGACCCGCCAGCAGGTCGACGAAGCCCCGCTACGCGGAGCTTCTATTTCTGCTCTGAGGGACACAAGCTAACTAACAAACCTAACCTAAAATTTAAATGAAAAGGCTAGGCAGTTAACTAAAAGGCTAATTAAGCTAGTTGGCGGCGACATGAACACCAAATCGGTGTAATGTGCGTACTTTCATACATGTCCATACTGGTTGACAGCCTGATTAAACTTTTGACCGATAAAAAGTTTGTAATCTGCAAGGGCTCTACCCCACCTGTGCCGCGCGGGTTCCCTTTATTTGGCATACGTTTTATTTGTCTGAATGTATTGTTAGCCCGAATTTTAGTTCGCATAATTTTTCTCTAGATTTAACGGAAAATATTTTGCAAAATCTTTTGCATCAGCCACTTAGAACATATTAGGTTAGTTTAGGTTTCTTTTATAATTATTTTGAAAAGTCAATATTATCTGTAAAATAACAATTATGCGTAAATAGTATTCGGGCAAATAGAACATTCGGACAAATAAAATTATGCCAAAACAAGGTGATATCCCCTTTCAGTAGTTTTACCGAGAAAGGCACATAAAAGGTCGGTTGAACTATTGAATTTCGATGGCCTCAAGAGGAGGGTTCAGTGGGGCTCATTGGATAGCTACCCATGTTGCTCCGTAGAGCCGTAGAGATGCGTGTTGGAGTCCTAAGCCATTTAATTTTTCAATTTTCGATTAATTGAAAACCATTTACACATAGTGGTTCTGTAAGCTGTAGACCTCGCGAGTCTGTCAGTTCCCATGGCTTCGCGATTATGAAAAATTCTCAAACACTGGATCGACAAAGAAAAACTATATAATTATTGGAACTGCTCAAAAAAAACCGGACAAGTGCGAGTTAGACTCGCGTGGAGCGGGTTCCGTACGTTGAATCAAAACAATACAACACAACATGTTACTTTAAATTCCATAGACTTCTTATAGCTTTTCTTGTCAGTGGCGTGGCGTCAAATATATTCTTAGTAAAGCCGGAGCAGATTTGGATTACTTTTTCTTCAGGAGTAGTAGATACTCCGGTCATATTATACTTTAAAATAGGCAAGCCGGTGAGAATCGGGTTCTGTGGACGCCACGCCACTGTTTCTTGTAATCTATAGGCAAAAGACTATTTATCGTAATTTTTTCAAAATGTCAGGTCCAATAATTTCGGAGATAAAGGCACGGGCAATGGTCTATATTCACCTATTTTCTTAAATAGGTAACTTCAACACTATTTATATAAAAAATATATATTTGAGATTTTCACAGCAAGCCCTTTAATTTAATATATCACACGATATAGTTTGCTAACTTTTTTTTAATTTACTAGTTTACCCCTTAAAAGTGTCCCCATGATTAAAATTCATATATTTCCGTAAAACGTCCGTCTTTGGATCATTGATATTTAAATAGAAATTTCAACTCAATCGGTTCAGTACCTTCGGAGCAAATTGGCTGTGACAGACGGACATACAGACACAGACACACCAGTGTTCATATAAGGGTTCCGTTTTTTTCCTTTTGAGGTACGCAACCCTAAAAACCATGAGAATCGTTTGAGAAATGCAACCTGTAGGGGAGAACAGCAGGACATCCACCGGACATATTATGAAAGCATTTTTGTTCAAGCTGAAAAAAAAACGCTTTACTTGCTCGGTCAATAAAGCATTAGGCACTGGTCCCAGCGCCAGCGAGTAAGTGAGTAAAGTTGGGCGAGTAGCATTACATTGCGGATCTGGAATACTCGATTGATCACACAGTGCTTGGTCAGCCCACAAAGCCAATTAATATTCTGTTTATTTAGCTGTATTGCGGTGTAAAACTCTGTCAGGGTCTCGGACATAAATCAGTGTCGTTATTTCACTATAAGGAAAAAGCAAATAAGTAATTAAACTTGATCAGCAAATCGTCACCTTTCTAAGAAAATCTCTTTAGCCCTGACATTTTTTGGTTTCCTAAGGATAATATTTACTGAATAATGAGGATAAATAAAACCATAATAAATCAATTTCACCGTTATTCAGGTCATCAATAGTTATGTCACAGTATAAGTATTGTACAGAACTCGCACTGTCTCACGAAACCCACGTTCGAGTCACAAAAATTTGCCGAATCCTACTTTCTCGCTCTAACTCATAACGCGCGCTCTTTCTGGTCGCCACGCCCACCGCTAGGGTTGTCGACAAAAATAAAATTCTTATTACTGAATTACTAAGTTTATTAGCAAACCGGTCTGATAGTCTTTTGCAAAGACATTGGATGACGGAACTAATAAACCCACATTCTCAGACGGTTTACTGTATAAATTAAATTAAATTAAAACTAACCTAGATTAGCCCTAAGTACCTACTAACAATGTGAACCTTTGATGTCTTAATATATTTATTATATTATTATTATTAGTTAATCGGCTATATCTCTACCCAAAAGATGGCATGGGTCTCAAGTAGGGTTGCCAGGTGAGTCGCGAAAAAATACCGGACAACCTCAAAAAGGGGGGAAAAATACGCTTTTTTTTATACTAATACATTGTTCTGTCCGGTATGACCATTTATTTTTTACCGGACAGGCCTCGAAAATAACGGACTGTACGCTTAAATATCGGACATCTGGCAACCCAAGTCTGAAGATAGCCAAGGCTTCGTTGTCTGTCCTTATGGTCGTTCGTCGATCTCTCATAGTATTATTTCTTTTGAACCGTATTAGTAAGACACTTGACATTTTCAAAGTATGGCTATGGCTATAGACCCTTTAACAATATTTTTTTATCATACGGTGTTATGAAACCATACCCTACCTTTAAGCGTTTGACTTCAACTTTTTCCTTATAGACTATTTTTTTAAACTTCAAGTCGAATTTTTGTTATAATAATTTACTAACTACCGCAGCAACTATAAAAAAATATAAATATAAAATAAAAATCGTTTATTTCAGACTACAGTCCATAGTTGTTAGTCACATTTACCCTTACCCTAGCGTTAGATACATTATTTCTATTACATAATAGGTTACTATTATAGGTTTCTTTTGAAACGTTACATATTGTTGCGTGTAAATTCAGGGTTACATTAAATATGAATGAAGCCGATTATATTCAAATTCACGCCTAGTTGAATCGAGTTACTTAATTAACATAATAATATACACTCATCGCGTCATAACCATAAACAACTTTCTCTTCATTGCAGTAAAACTTGTAAGAGAGCTCGTCTACAATAACACCATAGTATAAGAACTAGGGATGTAACGATACATAATTTTGCCGATACGATACCGATACCGATATTTGTAGTAAATTATCTTAGCTAAATAATGAGGTATGAACTTCAGATTTATTATTTGTATGTCCTTATTATCCCTAAAACTTGGCAATATTTAACAGATAGTCAACCTTGAAGGTGTAAAGTAAAAATAAATAGTCAACAATTTTTTTTTCTAATGAACCAAATATATGTATAATTAACTTAGTAATTATTATTGCACAAGGTAATAGACCAATATATAAATTAAGTCAGTAATTGAAATTACTTTTAGCAGATTTTTCCCATACAACAAATTCTTTTCGCGCTCTTCAAATATCGGTTGTATATAATCGGCGATACCGATAAATCGGTATCGGTATCGTTACATCCCTAATAAGAACAGACAAGAAGTCACATTTCGGCCGTTTAGAAGCGCGCGATACCTATTCAAGATCAAGGCGCAGACGGTGCGATCCGTATTAGAGCATTCTTACGCATTCGTAAAACTTTGCTTGTAGTGCGTTCCGTCACGGCGGGCACACAGACAAGCCGCGCGATGTACCTTTCGTAGGAAGAAAATTTCTGCTGTTGGCCATTTCTCCAGAAATATGTCTGCGACTCATTCGTCTGTCTCCATACATTTAGTATGAAAAAGGGCCAGATGAATGAGGTGACCGCAGACATATTTCTGGAGAAATGCCCTGTTATACTCTGATAACACCCAATCTAAATACCTCAAACGTATTATTTTATTAGTGGATGCCCGTAACTTCATCCCCGGAGGTGAAATAAGTTAAATGTCTCTTTTTATGTTCCCAGATATATTTTAACGGGGGGCCATAATCTATAAACACCAATTTTAATGGAAAGTGTTTGCTTGGTGCGCAGATAAACATACCAACTAACAAACAGACAAAAATGTACAAACGCAGTCCTGCTACAATTTTAATATGTGTATAGCTTTATTGAGACTTTTAAAATTACCTACTACTAGGACTGAGTCCCACAAAACCAATAAATGATTTGACTTCAAAATTGCAAATATTTCTAGAGCAAGTGCACTTAGCTCTATTTAAAGAGTCAATAACCGTACAGACAATCTGATAAGTTAACACTCGTAATTTTCAAAAATAAAAACTTGAACATCACTTCACTACATTAATCTTCTACTGTAATTTGAGAGGTTTTAACTATAGTTTTCGTGAAGTAAAGCAGAAAATCTAGTGTACTCTACGTAGTAAGTAGGTTTTAGCTTAAAAGGTGTAGTAAATTTTACTAGAGTTCACAATTCACGAAAATGACTTGTATATAGTTACCATATTACTACATCATTATGGAACTTCTAGTAAGTAGGTATTGTAAATCCAAACCCCATATTTGTTGAAAGTTTCATTTATCTAAGTTTTACAGATTACATTTATGTAGATTTGTGTGGCGATATAATATTTACGCACGGGATCGCAAGCAACACTGTCATAAAAAACCAGTTGGGTTCTGTGCAGAAATAATTACATAAAAGTCAGGTTTGAGGGTGCTTGTGCAAGAAGTGCGCCGGCGCCGCGCCGAGTCAGTCCACGTCCGCGCCCGCGCACCGCCGCCGCGCCGTGAGCGCTCCGGCACACACTCACACCCTGTATCTTTAACTTCACATACATTTCCTTTAAAATCGTACTTATCGCTTGTAAAAATCAAAACTCCATCAATAGGTCAGGCAACTCTCCCATGCCCGCGATAGATATCAGTATCAACAACATCCCGATAGCAAGCTCTCCATCGAATTCACTTCAGTTGTGAAATTGTGTTATCTCGGATAACTTATCTGAGACTCTTGGGATCTGCAGCGTTCAGTGAAAAAATATTGGTTTAAACATGAAGTGATATTGTGTAGAAAATGGTTAAATATTTTAGGAAAACCTTCTCCCTATCGGATTTGTGGGTGTCATCGCATGAGCGGCTGAGTGACTTCTACGCGTCGTCATGGCAACGAGGGGACTCGCCGCTGCCGCTGCTGGTAGTGAGGATGGTGCTGGCGACGACAGCGTTGGCTATACTGGTGTGGGCGGTCTATGAATCCCCTGTTCCCCATTGGCTGATCTACCTGACCAACTGGGGGCTGGTTTTGGTAACCGCTATGACGGTCAGCGGCCTGTTCGTCTCACTATGTGCTGTGATGAAGAAAATACCTGGTTAGTACCACAGTTAAATCTTACCTAGCTTAGTGTGAGTCAACAAACAGCTGCTAAAAAGCCTTAACATTGTCGAAACCAACTGGTTCACCCCGACTATGGCCCCGACCGATAAGACGGACTGGTATTTCCTGAATCGTATAAAATCACTTTCGATATTACGCAAAGTAATATCTTACTCATCTAAATTTTACAGTAAAATCAATGACGTGAATCGTGATTGGAAATACCAGTTTGACTAGATTTTCGCATAATTTATTTTGATGAGTTAAGTTTTTGTGTCTAAGTCTTGGGATTGGAAGCCTTTGTTGGCAAGGGACTGCTTTTCGTGCAATATTGCGCTTTTTCAACTGTGATCTCCTTACATAAAGGTTAATAGGCCATCAACCTATCTTTTTGGATCTGAAATGACCATACTTCCAAGCATTGTGTCTTTATCTGGTTAGGACTGTATCCCTTTTCGGACGGGAAATTTGTTGTATGAAAACCTTCAACTGTTGTGACAGCTCATAGCATCCGTTCAAGCACAAAACAAATCTTTAACTATTCGAGCGCGGCGCTAGTGTCTGCACGATAGATCGATATCGTCCCGATCACGAAAAATGGACTAGCGCGTACACAGAATTTTCCAAAGTTTATTGCACGATTGTACAGGAGCCGGCCGAAAAGGGGCATGAAATAAAAGTTTACAGTGTTAACCATTTGCAGTCGTGTATTCGCTTCGTGCAGGCAAACAGACATCAAATTACCTACTAACAAAGACCTTCATTACTATAATTGTTTGTCACAGTCGCGTCGCTACAGATTTCAAATTATCAACTTCCTCATAACTCGAATCTCATGTTTTGCAGAGTGAAGGTTACCATTGTTAGCTCTTGATTATCGTCTGATAATTAAAACTAATGACTCTTTTTTTTTTTTATTTTTTTTTTTTATTTATTTGGACCTTCAACAATAAGCATACCGTTACATTTTATATTGTTACATGAACAGATTAGGTCTAAGTATCTTATTACT
This sequence comes from Eudemis profundana, assembly GCA_947034925.1. NCBI lineage: Eukaryota > Metazoa > Arthropoda > Insecta > Lepidoptera > Tortricidae > Eudemis > Eudemis profundana. The sequence goes on from OX344798.1 coordinate 19,643,195, forward strand.
TATAGAAGGACACCGCATGCACTATAATAACAGTTAATATTAAACAAACAATGTGTTATCTGCTCTTATCCTAATAGTTTGATCTATATATGTACTTTAATTAAAATTATTTTAATATTTACTATGATATAAATTTTACATAATCATACACTCTTGCGCCCCAACTTATTCACAAGTGAGGCTTTAATGTAGTGTAGGCTCGAAGAGTTAAGATCGATGTAGTCTTGATGTTCCTTGTATATAGCAAACATACGAGAAAGAGGACAATGTCGTTTCAGATTAGTCCGACAGTCAATAGCGCTGAAAAGTTTTAAATTACATGACCTTGGAGTTTTGGATACTCTTTATAGTACCTACGTCAATATTTCTTGGAACTAGACTCATCAAATCTTATAATTAATTCCATGGAAAGTTAAGATGCATTCACTTCATTATTATAACAAAACGGGACTTAATCGCGTAAAAACATCATTTCACTTCAATTTAGCTTTTAATTATTTTGAGCAAACTCTGTCGTGTGAAACGCGACGTTGTGTGACAAGTGACGTCGCGGCAGTTGTGCTAGAGGTACGTAATAGTTATGCGCAAAATGCGTCACTAAAGTGAAAAGAGTGATATGAATCTTTTGCTCTCAAAAGATATGTATCACTCTTTTAGCTCAGTTACTCTTTTAGCTCACAATCAGTAGCTCCGCGGTGTGTCAACGGCTCACTAGCTCTTATAGCTCAGCAGCTCAAAATCCGAATATTTCCGAACGAAAGAGAGCTCTCTAGGTAATAGGAATAATAGGCTACGGTGACAAGACAGGGACGAAAAGTTCATGTTGATCGTGTCTTTTCTCGCAGCTCACGGCTCAAAAGAGCTACTTGAGAGCAAGTGAACGAGTGAGTTGAAGGATATACTGAGTTGTTTGAATCGGAACTGAGCTAGTGAGTCGGTGAGCTAGACCAACTGATATAGCTCATTTGAATCGCTCACTCGCGAGTTACACATGTCCAATACGTAAGTCCTTACTTTGGTGTTTTTAAAAAGCCCTAGACCTGTCTGAATAATACAAGTATTAAAAAGTACAATAAACACAGACTTCATATACAATTAAAGTAAAGTAAATAAATAAATATAGGTACTAGGATAAAAGTTTTATTTTTAACAAATTTTGAATAATTCTTATCCCGTATTTTTGTGATCTCTAGGCACTGGTCCCACCGCCGGCGAGTAAGTGAGTAAAGTTGGGCGAGTAGCATTACATTGTGGATCTGGAAAGATCGATTGATCACACTGTGCCTGGTCAGCCCGCAATGAACTGTTACTCGGCCACTTTTACTCGCCTACTCGCCGGCGGTGGGACCGTGCCTTAGATGTGATGTGTATTTTTTCCTTCAGTATAACCCTAATTTTTACTTAAACAAATAAAATTGGATGAAAAGTAGCACACAAATACCCAATAAATATATAGATTGTTGACGGTATTGCCACCGCCACCAGTATAGTGTATAGGAAGGAGCCCTAAAATCTTCATTAGGGCCTTATCACTCTTGCGATTTGCGGGCGAGTTAGAAGCGTAGTTCCATATAAATTTCGCTCACGGCGAACCCGACAACACAAATAAAATGTGAAGTTATCTAACTGGTTGCAAAATACCGTTGACACTCGACCGGTGCGTTTACTAATATGACCTTGGCCGAAGCGCTAGCTCCACTTTCTTTGTGGACATCAGGGCCTGCACTCCGTATCTCTTCATTCGTGTCCTGCTGTCTCGCTTACTCAAATATTAGTTACACAAATTAATATAGCAGGAGAGCGAGAGGGACGTCACGACATGAACTTCGAACTATGTCAAAAAAAAGTTTAATCACGTGATTTGTGTTGATTGATTTACAGGTCTATTCACAAGAGCTGGCACGAATGGATTGAACAAGTGAATGATAATGTTTATGTGTGCATCACAAAATGATTAAATTAAATACAAGTTAATTAAATAAGCGATAATCGTGTTTTTAGACTAAATCGTCTTATAACTTCGTAACGTAACCCAGTCTGCATTGTGTATTTTATGAATGACATAAAAATCCCTACCTAGATATCGCAACCTTGTTTGCACACTGACGCCGTAAAATGGCGGAAATTGCATCGAAACATTTAGATTTCGTACGAGTTTCGCATATTTTCGCCATAATGTCGTAGATTGCGGCATCAGTGTGAAAACAGGTTATAAATTAAATAAAAACTCCATGATAGTAAAATATTTGTAGCCATCCGTCAAATTTACCTTTCTTCCATATCTTTTACCTGCTTAGTCTTAATAATGTGCAGATTATATGTATTTTTTATTATTTTCTTGTGTCCGTACTATGTATGTATGTACTGTTTACAAAATATTTCGATTCTCCCGTATAAGAACGTCACTCAACAGTGACAAGTGACATTACTTTCGTTCAATCCATTCGTGCCAGCTCTTGTGAATCGACCGATACATAACTTGATACGTAAACGATACATAAGGTGCAAACTTAACGCAACCGGGATTGAAGGGCTTTGACTTTTTAAAACTCGACAACCGCACTTCAGGACTGATTTTTCGCAGGCAACTCTATACCACCGTGTTCGTAATAAAATAGTCTTTATTTTGGCATAAAGTTTATTCATTAACCAGACCAGTGCAAATCACTAATATCGATGTACCCGTGCCGACTTCATTCTAAATTTTTCGTATTAACCGGTTGAGCTAAGTTTGCACCTGGTTTCCTTGGCATCATATACCGCCCAGGTGCAAACTTAACGCAACCGGGATTGAAGGGCTTTGACCTTTTAAAACTCGGCAACCGGAATTCAGGACTGATTTTTCGCAGGCAACCCTATATCACCGTGTTCGTAATAAAATAATCTTTATTTTGGCATAAAGTTTATTTATTAACCAGACCAGTGCAAATTACTAATATGATGTACCTGTTTAGGCCTGGCAACCCAAAAGTTATGACGGGAAAAATATAGGCAACCTAACGTTTGCATATTCTATAGGCTTCATACTTTTGATTGGTATGTCATTTGTCTATTAAACAAAAGGGTGAAAAATTAAAAAAAAAAAATATTTTTTATTTTTTAATTAATCATATTCTGGACTGAATTTTTTTAGGCAACCCACTTGCAATATATTTATTAACATATTTAATTCAATATACAATAATTTTCATCCATTAACCAGCTCGGTGAAGGTCGTTCTATACTGGGATCCTCTACTATGAAGTGTCAAAACGCTCAGATAGTATGAAGTTTGTATGGAATAAAAGTGAAATGACGTCATTTTACTCAAACGTCAAATGATCTTCTTATTTATATTAGATCAAGAGATCTTTTAAAAATCGTTTAAAACGCTAAATAGGTGATGTTTAGTTCAGTTTTGCAAATTTTCGAAAGTTGATTTAATGGCTAGCGTGTAGTAATTTATATTGATTACAGGCAAATACCCCACTTTTTATGTGTGTCGACACGTGTGATCTGTTAAGACTCCTTAATCAAGGGGACACTGTCACAATATCGTCTTACATCATTAGTTTGCAATGAAGTTTAAATCAGAAATTAATTACAGAGTTATCTAACGTGGCGACAATCCGTATACGAGAATAAACTAGAATCATTCTAGAAGGTAATTATGAGAAAAAATCTCTTACATTTAATTTCTTATACTAATTAAAAAAAATATCCAAATCGCTATAAGTGTGTGTAAATTTGAACAATTCCCTAGATGTTTAAGGATCGCATCATCAGATTCATCATTATTTGGCAGAAATATTATTTTACGTTACAACTGGCCATCAAGCCCTACCGCCCCTAAGTAAGCAATGTACTATTAGATTAGTCTAATCGTCTTCGAGTAATACATAACATAAAATAAGTATACAACGAATTGATAACCTCCTCTTTTTTTTAAGTCGGTTAAAAATAAAGCAACCCGTAATGTTTACTCAGTCGCGCTCACAATCAAAACACGAAGTTATCTAACTGGTTGCGAAAGTCCGGCGACGGTCAGGTCAGGCCTCACCAGGCTGACCTTGGCCGAGTCGGCGTCTTCACTCTCTTTTTTTGTGGCCCACATGTCTTGTATAGGTATACACAGACACGTACAATCTGTGCATATTTTAATTTTATTTTTATTGGAGAAACAACAGAAGTAAATGTATAACATACAAATAATTAATCAAGCAGATAACAATTTAGGCATGCACTTACTTCCTAAAACGCTGTCACTGAGACATACATAACGTGGAACATTTTATACTACAATACATATACTCACCTAAATTTACTGTGTAGGATTAATCTATGCTATTTAACAATTTTGATACAGGAGGAACTACACACCACATGCTTAAAAATAAATAAAATACATTTGTCTCTACCGAAGACATGGAGGCGTGACAACATTTTTCAAAGCTAAGTAATACTATCCTAAAGTTTTGAATCTAATTAATTTAATATTTCTACAATGTTTTTCTGGAAACATGGCTGACTTGTATAAACAATGTCGGTGGCAGTGAATAACTTGTTGTATAAGTCACATAATGTTCATCAGATTAGTACAAATTGGCAATATAATTAATAAATATTATAGATATTTATTTACATCATATATTTACGTATAAATACTTCCAATATCAGGTTTAGCGATCTTAAATGATATTTATTTAAATCCTTTCTTTCAACACTCAATTCCTCAAATATTAAAGTTATAAGTCGCCTAACGCCTAAACTAGTACCTACCTAGGTACCTATACGTTTTGTTTTCCAATAAACAACTACAAAATATTCGCAGTCGCAGCAAAAGACAATAAGAAAAAAAGAATGTTTCGCAATGTTTGTACAAGTTTATATTCAATGAATAGATAACGTTAAACAAACACTTCTACGCAATAACATATATTATAATGTCAGTCGGTTATAATTTTGCAATGACACGTGCAAAACATCGACCCTGTAACCATCACATTGCGTATGGACGCATGGGTTTTACATCACCAAGAAGAATAACTAAATATTTTTACTAAAAAAAACCCGACCGCGGTGCACTTTAAAAGTACATAAAATCCGCCATTTTGTCGAACTTCATACCCAGTGACACTCGCGCCATCAAGACGAATCCAATGATGTATCATTTATCAAAATCGGTTGTGCCGTTGAGTAGTTACGAGCGGACACATGAACGGACATACATACATACAGGTCAAACACATTACCCTCCTTTGGGCTTCGCCGCAGTCGGGTAAAAAACAGCAAGATTGCATGAGATTGGTATGCACTTAGTACCTTTCTTCTCTACATAGTTTGATGATTGTGACACATGGCGTGTAATGCATGCTATGACGGTGTCTTGCAATCTAACGGTAAGCCTCAAAAACAACTGGTCAGTATCATACTGGACACCGTTGCTAATTCATTCAAACTTTATACTTACAGATATTGTTATGCTTTGACAACGCAACAGTGAAAGAAGTCGCAAAGTCGCAAAAAGGTCATTGGCCGTTTTTACTGCCATAAAATATCAATTGGTAATATGGTTCTCTAACATGCCATGAAATCTTGATATTAGGTGTCTTATAATAGGCTGCAAAGTACCTCTTTTCCAGTGCGGCTTGACGCTTGGAATTTAATGGAATTTCGTACAAAATTGCCGGCCATTTTTATTAATTTCCATTCCACATTTATTTGTGATACAACATCACTGCGTTGAGCTTTTAAAATCCTCTACACCACGAAATAAAATCCCGTTCCCTTCACTTCAAGCTCCAAAACCTCCATAACTCGAAATATTGGACCTCCATAAGTCGAAGTTACCAATGACTTAAAGATGTTTTAGTACATTTTTTACCTGTATAAGACGAAATATATGAACTTTGTGTCCGTCAAGATAGCGTAAACCGTAAAGATATTCAGAATCTGATGCAGCCAATAAATAGTACCCAAATAGTACCGACGAAATACCTAGGTGAAAAAAATAGTACCCTTAAACTTTTCGAAATATAAGGCCTGTTCACGGTGTACGCTACCGGGCGTCAAGCTGGCGTACACCGTTTGTATCTCTGGAACGGCTTTGTTTTTAGAAACGCTTTATATCTCAAAAAATAGTACCCAAATAGTACCCTAGGGCCCTAAAATTTCATTTCTCTAGCTATCGTAGAAGCCGAGATATTCCATAACTTAACGGTGCACAAAATTTCACACCGTCAAGCTGGCGTACCCGGGAATTTCTTATAGAAAGAGCTCACTATATCTTGGCTTCTACGATAGCTAGAGAAATGAAATTGTAGGGCCCTAGGGTACTATTTGGGTACTATTTTTGAGATATAAAGCGTTTCTAAAAACAAAGTCGTTCCAGAGATACAAACGGTGTACGCCAGCTTGACGCCCGGTAGCGTACACCGTGAACAGGCTTTATATTTCGAAAAGTTTAAGGGTACTATTTTTTTCACGTAGGTATTTCGTCGGTACTATTTGGGTATTATTTATTGGCTGCATTAGATTCTGAATATCTTTACGGTGTAGGCTATCTTGACGGACACTGAACTTTACCTCTATACTTCGAAGAAACTGTTCTTTTGTTTTATCACCTCTGTATCTCGAAGTTTGTGAATATATACTTCTGTAACTCGAAGAAAAATTATGACAGGTAGGTCATACGTACACATAGTCTATAGGAAATTTTATTTCTATAACTCTAATTTTTATTTATTTTACCTCTGTAACTCAAAGTAAAAAAAAAACAAAACCCTTAACCTCTATGAGTCGAACATGGGCCTATGAAAACTTCTGTAAGTCGAATACCTCTATAAGTCGAAACCTAGTTAGTTAACACGATTTTTTTAGCGTTTCCGTTGAGTTTCGACTTATCGAGGTTCCACTGTATAAACAATTTCCAATAATCTTAAATTGCAAACTTAACTACAAGAATACACATACACATTTATAATATTTCATCCAAATATTCGTGGTAAAAATGTATACTGAAGCAGTTTTTGGAAAGGAAATTGATTTTTTTTCGTTCTGTAATTCTAATTTTTGTCTACTTTACTTTTAGTGTCTGTAGAAAATAAAGTTTTGGAGTGTTTTTAATTTATTCCAATGCATAAGTATTTGAAAAAAGTACTAATCATACCTCGGCGTGAAATGGGGTTGCCAGCCTCCTAACGTAAATATCTACTACTACTATCTACTTATATATGTACTAAGCGCGCCAGTCCTTACTTCCCGGCCTCGGTAGTGTACTATTACGTCAGTCTAGGGCTAGGTCGTAAGTGCCGAGAGACGCAAAAAGAAAATCCTACCTCATGACCAAAGAGAGACGTAAATTTGTGACCTCGCCATGGGGAGTTATAGAGAAGTTATTCTTTATTATCAGATCGCATATTGTGGGCCTCATAAACAGTTTGAGTCACAAACAGCTGCGATCTGGGTCATTCTTTTATTGCCCTAGGTGTGTAACATAACTAGATACTATTGGATGCAGTTAGTGCTAGCGTAAAAGTTAGCACATCGCTGATCGAATTTTTTTATGCGTGTGGCTTTTGTATAAAACTGTTTTTTTTTTTCAGAGGAAGGCGAACCACCGTGGTACGTGGCCACTTACTGGTTATTCTTCAACATATCAGTCACGGTTGCTATTCTTATAACTCTGCTGTATTGGATACTTTTGTTCGATAATAGTAAGTTGGCAATCTACTACATACAAGACTATACGTACGTTCTACCTATGTTTCTGTTCAAGCGAAAATTTATAAATTGAATACTTCGGACATAACTCGAATCTGAGAGCTCCATTATAAACATTTACAGTTCGTTAGAAGACGTTTGTGCTTTAATAACAATTCTTACGTAGGTACTACCTGGTTTACTTTCCCATGTTTTTAGGGTTCCATACCAAATTGTTAAAAAAGGAACCATTATGATGCGACTCTGTTTGTTTGTCCGTCTGTCACAGCCAGAGGTTTATTTCCGGAACTACTGCTGCTATCAGCGTGAAATTTAATTTTTTTAAAGGGGGCCGAAACGGGACGTCGAAAATGAAAAGGGGCTATTATATCAAATTTAATTAATTTGTACATTCCAAAACAGTTTTTTTTTTTTTTTCTTTAACATGAAGTTTCTGATTTAAGACGAAAAACGTTAAAAAAATCCATTCTACTCTTACTAGTATTATCTCCGAAAATATTGAACAGAAAAATGTGTAATAATTACCGATTATTAATATCATCCTGAATATTACAGTAAAAATATAACAGTTTTCCTGTCTTGCATAGTTTTTAAAAAAAATCATAAAAATCGTAACACACATTTGTTTTGTCAGTTGCTAAACTAACCGCGACCTCTATGTATCGCGGCAAGAGTTTTCCCACTACAAAGTTAAGTTTGTCTCTCAATACAGTTTATCTTGAACTATTTACATACTACAAGTTTGTACGGAACCCTCGGAACCTACGGAATCTTGATCAAGATTGCACAGTCTCCAAATTTAACTAGCTGACTGTACTGATTTTAAACTATAGAATAATTCTGAACTGTACCAACTCTTATAATATAACGTATTAAATTTTGTAATCTATCAATACGCAATGCACAAGTTGATAGATAATAAACAACCGCAAATTAAATCGTTATATTGAAAGCAGTTAACAATCATTCACCAGTTTATAATCTCACTACAATAGACTTTAAACTGATGATGTCCATAATTTTACGTGCACATACACATCGGTGGTGGTTAAAACCCTTTATAGTTTTTTTGTCATCGTTCGCTCATATGGTTACAGGTACCGTGGATAGCTTGGACAGAACGTTCTGGTTAGAAACGGTAACGCACGGGTTCAACTCCGTACTAGTACTGGTCGAGCTGCTGGCGTCCCGGACGCCTGTACGCTTCGCTCACATCTACCAGCCGCTGGGAGTGGGCTTGTGGTACGCCGTGTTCTCCGGGATATACTACGGCGCCGGGGGCACTGATGCGTAAGTTGCTCAGTCGAAGTTGCCAATATCTCTCCCCGCATTGTTGATGGTTTGGGCATAATATCCTGGCTAGAAACGGTAACGCACGGGTTCGGCTCCGTGCCAGTACTGGTCGAGCTGCTGCCGTCCCGGACGCCGCGCCGATCCGCTTTGCACACATCTGCAAGCCGCTGGGAGTGGGCTTGTGGTACGCCGTGTTCTCCGGGATATACTTCGGCGCTGGGGGCACTGAAGCGTAAGTTGCTCAGACGAAGTTGCTAATATCTTTACCAGTATCGTTGATAGTTTGGACATATTGTGTGCTGGCTAGAAACGGTAACGAATGGGTAGGCTTGTACTGGATAAGCTGTAGTGCGCTGTGTCCCCAGGGATATTTACTATGACACTGAGAGCACTGTCTCGTAAGTACCTAGTGGTAGTAGTGCGTATCGCCGGTAGTTTGGAACGAACTGCTGGTCTCTATATAGTTAGTTACAGTAAAAAGGTGCCCAATATATTTATCAGTTCACGTCGCGCCAATTATAATATTCCCATTGTTCTCAGTTTGTTGCTAGTTTAAATAATATAAGTATACAGATTTCAGTGGTGCACGTCGGCCTGTATTTAAATATTGTCATAAGATTGTGCATTTAATTCCATTTAAATACGAACAATTTGAACATTTTAGCAGGTACACGGTTCAAAATTAATACATTCTCAGCCCCCATAATTATCAGTCATCCTGAAATATAATCATATGTAATGATAGTTATGTTTGACGTTGAAACTATCTACTACTAATATTAAAGACTCTTTTCGCACGACAACCTCTGAGTCAGCCAATGATTAAAATATTGGATTTTGCTCTCCACAGCCTAGCTTTCCAATTTAAACAATATGCATTTCCAGGGTCGGCAACCCCTGGATCTACGAGATCCTGGATTGGAGCAACCCCGGCTCGACAGGTGCGCTGGTCGCCGCCTCGGTCCTGGGATTGTTGGGGGTGTATTCAGCGGTGTGGGGCTGCGCCCTCGCCCGCGACAAGATCACCGGAGCGCTCATTCGGACCACCAGCCACGATCTACCTTTTACGCCCCCTGACTTAGTTTAGATCTTATCAGCATTGTTAGCGCAAGACGACTGCGACATATCGTCCATGTGACATAACATGTTAATAGGCAATGAGAACCCGTGTACATTGCGCTGTGTTAGGGTGATACCACACCAATCGATCGATCGTCGATCGACTATGCAAAACTAATAGCAATCGATGAGTTTTGTATAGTCGATCGACGATCGATCGATTGGTGTGGTATCACCCTTACAGATATGCGTTCCCGTTGGCTGTTACATGATGTATCGCCGTCGTCTTTTACTAGTAGTGCATTACCTCTAGCACAACTATACCACGCGACTCTTATTGCCGCGCGATAACCACTGCGTTACTTTTTTCATCTAGTACGAAAGTGACAGCTCATGCGACGAGCAAAGTCGCCACCCATTGTGTAGTACGGCATGGCAAGTTAAAATTTAAAGGCCTTGTAATTCACTAGAAACATCATACTTACATTCAGTGCCGAGATCCCATTATTGGGTTAATCTTATGAGAATTGCTCAGCACATTGACTTAAGTTTTAGAGTGATTATTGAATAAAGGGCAGTTTTTAAATCTAGGTCTTTATAATAACGGCACAGTCTAAAAACATACAGTCGGACGACAAATGTGAGACCAATTTTGTGGGGGGCAAGGGACGAGATGCGGGTGGAAACACTCTCAGCTGCATCATCATAATTTGTAACTCGGTGACAAGTAACTCGGTCCATAATTTTCAGGGCATGCATGACAGCACACTTACTGACGTGAAAGGATGTGTCATGCGACAGTATGGACGCATGATAATTGTATGTTTTTAAACTATGATAATGGTAACAAGTTACCTGCGCTATCTAACCAATGATGAAGTCATGATTTCTTGTGTTAGAGAATCTCTCGTAGGGTTCTGCAATATGAGAAGCCACGAAGAGATTCTTCAGACTGATCCCAGTACTTAGTAGTTTCGAAGTTTGTGACTGATTTGTTTAGTTTTCATTTTCTAATAATTTACAATCCGTAGCAATTATAATCTGGATACTTTTAAGACCAGAGTACATAGGCGTCTTTTGGGTGCGCTCACTGCATTGTAGACTCAATTATGTTTACACCAGGCTTGATTGAAATCAAGAGCAAACCCATAAAACGTAAAAAGAAAACTCAGATGGGTGCGTTGAATTTATCGTATCCTGAACCTCGTATGATCCAGCCTTTATGTGATCTAGAACCAATCTAAATTCATATTACTATTAAAGTAGTTGTAAATAAATAAATCCGATGTCCTAAAATAAATTCTGTAACTAAGTACTCCGTGGATTAATGTTGTTTGACAAAAAAAAACATTCTGTATATTCAGTTTATACTGTGATGTTTTAATCATGTAATAAGTAGTTTTGTTTTGTACATATTTTATTAAGTTTATGTTAAGTAGCTAAATAAATATTTTTATAATAAACGTTTCTGGAATATAAATAATATGGTTTTATATCCTAGTTTTAACCTACCTATAGGCGCCCAAATAAACAGTAAAAATAGTATATTTTACAAAAGAAAAATACTATTCAGGTGATTCGAGTCGGTTCTCCATATAAACTAATCAAATTTAAACTCCTTTATTGGTGATAATTACTTATCACAGGTCAGTTGCTTACAGAAGAGATATAACTACCTGTGTAGGCATATTTACAATATTTATCAAGATTCAAGTTCCAAGTTATAATTATACAAACAATATAAAGGACATTATTACATGTATGACAGGTTTCTTATATTTACAGACAGTATTATAGCTAGATACATTTTATATGCGCGAAATGACACGATAAGTCTTAAAAAACTACAACTAACGCGCAATTGGTCTTTTAAAGTCAGCGCCATCTATCAGCATCATTTGAAACTAAACGGTTTTTGCTAAAAATATATATGTACATTTATTTATACAGGGTGGAATACTGATATCGAAAGTACGTTACCCAATGAGTAAAATCACATTAATAACTTTACTTAAATAATAGTAGTAATATTAAAAATGTTAAGTTTAAACTCTCCCATACATTTAGTACGACGTTCCTTGAGGCTGTTATGTCCCTCCCTACCGTAATTGGAATATTGCTGGTTTAATTAAAATAAAGTTATTGATGTGATTTAACTCATTGGGTAACGTACTTTCGATATCAGTTTCACGTTTTCTACCTGTTGCATTCACTTAATAATCGCCTGGCTACACTTAACAAATACTCCCTGTATATTTGGCTGCTTGAGAATTCTCATGTCGTTTCGCGCAGATAAAATGTATCAAGATATAAAAATAAAAGACATTGCAAACATAATTTATGGCGTGGAAGCAAATGAATGACATGACATGATGATGATTAAACAAACAATAGGAGGTTTGTATAAAAAACCGACCGACCTTTAACTATAATTATCACGGACAAAGGTGGTTCCCATTAAACGAGTTACATGTGTTATTACGGTTTACTTTAAACATAGATACCTATATATAAATAACGTAACATGACAATAAAAATAATTCAAAGTTAATATCAAAGACTACAATATTATACTAGGTAAGTTAATATTAAAATGAAATTTCTTTATAACAAGCACTTAGAAGCAGCAAACATTATTTTATTTCAAGAAATTTAAGTTCTTCTTGAACATAAACATTTATTATGTTCTTTCTTCGCCATCTATTGGCGGATAGCGACAGCAGCAACAACTACGTCATCTGTTAATGAGTAGCGGCATCATTTATGAGACAGCCATCTATTGCCATCTATTGTCGAGTAGCTAAAAAATATGAAATGCTTGTTGTAAGAAAACTCCAATAGATGGTGCTAGAATCATCAGAATTTGACGGCTGTATGGCGGTTTATTTGAGTGCAAATTTTACGCGTTTCCAAAAATCCAGTTGGCAAGTCACAAGCAGAATTTGTAGAAATATACATTTATTTGCTTTCCCTGCAATAAATAGTGAACCAGATTTAATATTTTTCTAATTTGCGTGTTCGTTGCAGATAGTTAATTTTGCTGCTAATTCCTTCCTAGCACGATGCACGATTGGGACCGAGCGCGACGACAGCGCCACGTGATAGACGGCCATTATGGACAATATTATCACCGCTGTCAAACAAGAAGTAACTAAATATTGTGAAAAATATTAATGAAATTTTGGACAATGGTAGTCAGTAACATTATTGCCAATAATATTAAAATTGTTGTTTTCAGTGAGAAAAGTCAGCGACAAAAATGTCAATTTTAGCCGTAGCGAGCGCTGTGATCGTTTAGGCTACGGGACTAGCAGACGGAGACGAGCTCCATTGAGACGGAGACGAGCGGAGCGGAGAGGAGATGTGTAGGATCGACGAATCACATTAGTTAAAATCCACATCTCGTCAATGTCAATGGAAACATCGAACACTAATTTGATTGGTCGATCCGTTAACGTCTCCTCTCCGCTCCGCTCGTCTCCGCCTCAGTGGAGCCGCAGCCTTATTGGTCGAACGAACGCGAAGCGTCTCCGTTTCAGCTTGGACAGAAATGCTTTCGTATGTCTGTCTGTCTGCCCGGCTGTTTAGCTGTTCTCCTCTACAGGTCACATTGCTCAACAGATTCTCTTGAAATTGAGTGAGCAGTTTCGATAATTATAAATTATATAGTTTTTTTGCCGATTCAGTTTTTGGATTTTATTCAAAATGGCTGAGTCATGGGGGTTCATAGACGCGTGTGGCTTACAACTCACAGAACCACTAGTTATTTTAGTTACACGAGCAAAATCAGAGACAACATTTTACGTAAAATCAACCCCGTACCAAACTTCCAATCAATCGACTAACCAATCAAACTTATCTTATTGACCAAACTAGCGAAGCGAGTGATGTTTATGAGTCGACAAAGGCACATCATCATCGGCCTATGTTATATGAACCGGGGATGTGAAATCATCACTCATCTTCCTTCAAGTTTTAGTAGTTAGGGACGCGAAGGACAGAGCCAGTTGGAGACAAATTATTTACTTCAAACAGAAATCATTTGACGGTGACCACGATCCTCAGTCATTAGGAAACAATATGCCAATTTTATTTTACTTCTACTTACAATTAGAATTACGAGCTCTTTCCATCCCAATAGAAGAAAAAAAGTGTCCCAATTTTTCCATATATTACTGAAACTTTTAAACAAAGTATATGGAAAAATGGTAGCACAGTAGGAAAAAAAATGTTATGACAATTTTTTATCCCATTTGTATTGTAAAAATAATAATTATACAATTGGCAGAATATTGCACAATAAAAAATAACATTTTTTTAGAAATGCTTAGATAGAGAGAGTAAAGTGAACTCTGAGTCTCGTTTTTCCTCCTTCTGCCAACTTTCGGAAGGAGTAAAAAAACCGGTCAAGTGTGAGTCGACCTCGCGCACCGAGGGTTCCGTACAAACTCGTAAGTAGATACGTGAATAGTTCAAGAAAAACTGTATGGCGGTTAGTTTAATAGGAGCAAAGAAGTATGAGTTACGATTTTTCAAAAAACGGTGCTAGTTAGGAAAACCCCTATATTTTTCCTGTAATATTTACGATGATATTAATAATTCGTAATTATTACAGATTTTTCTGATCAGTAACTTCGAAGATAATAGGGGGGGGGGGGGGGGAATGGTACTTTTTTTGTCCTAAATCAAAAAGTACATAATTAAGAAAAAAAAATAGGTTTTGGAATCTACAACGTAAGCCCTTTCGTTTGATACCCCATTTGATACAATAGCACAACTTAACATTTTAGACCTCCCGTTTCGGCCCCTTTTAAAAAAAAGTAAAAAAGGTATAAGATTTTTTATATACGAGTATATAGTAGACTCGGGTTAGCGACTTTATAAACTATTCCAAATTTCAAATCGATAGCAGCAGTAGTAGTTCCTGAGATATCTGACTGTGACAGACAGAGTCGCACCATAAGGGTTCCTTTTTTACCATTTTGGCACGGAACCCTAAAAACGGTACCCAAGTCAGTATATCAAACGTTCTCAGGCATGTTTCTTCCGAACTAGTCCGATGACGATATCTACCGGACGCGGCGCCGCACGCGACCCGGTATTTTCGCCTGATGGTATTTACTATCAACGTCGTTGGACAGCTTTTTTGCAACTTGTTTCCAACGACTTCAGAATAACATCCTAGTCATTTGGAGATAGTAATGACGATTAAGGTGATTCGAGTTGCCCGTTTCTTCATAAAAACGAAAAAAAACCCATCGATGTTATATAATTATAATAATTATGTAATTTAAGAAACTCATAGCCATACTTTTTAGGGATTTTAAAATTCAAATAAACTTCAATTTTAACAATTAAAACGGACTTTACACTTTATAGTAGGTACGCGAGTTGCATTATTCATATTATACGTTATAGTCATAACTTTCATAAGAAAATAATATTTGTTGATAAATCTGGGGACACGGCAGTGCCCCCGCCAAGTCGAGCAATACAAAGGCACGGCCGTACCATCCTTTTCTCGAAGCCATTCAGGCCATTTTTAGCCTTAATATTTTCGGGAAGTCCCTAGGACTATTTTATTCATGTAACAAAAACTTCTATGTCTGGTGGCGAGCCTTCAAGGTACGATGAGTTCAATGGATCGATAACCATCCATCGCAATGAAGTTAACTGCACATACGAGTTCTCGTCCTATCTAAATGGGGCCTATAAGTCGTCATTTGATTTTTTTAAACGGTATCATCTGTACCTCAAAAGGAAAAACGGAACCATTATAGAATCATTTCGCTGTCCGTCTGTTAAGACCCTTTATCTTGGGAATGCGTAAAGAAAATTAAACCATTTACTCAAGTCTATTATTCCTTCTTTGAAGTTGTGAAAAAATCAAGCTTCTAAATTAACGTGGAAAAAGATACGGCTGTGTATGCCCCAAAAAACGTAAATTTCGACACTCAAGAAACCAAAATTCAAATGGTACTTTCCGTTTACCTAGAACTATGAAATCTGAAAACTACATTTTAATTAAATCATAAAAAATAGACTTTATTAAGGAAATCTGAATTTATATGTACCTATAAATCTGTACTGAACCCTCGGTGGGCGAGTCCGACTCATACTTGTCCGGTTTTCTTCTTCTTGGTCACACCAGAAGGAAAGTCGAAACAAGGCCTACGACGACTATCTGAAGGTTTTGGTTTCGAAATATTGTATTTCAGTCTGTAACTAAAATCCGGCAGATCACAATTAACACAAAAAAACATGAAGCCAAAGAAAATTTTCCAATACTTAAACATGCCTATTAATTAGCGATGGGCGCTTTTTTGTAAAGCGATTGGCAGTCCTTGTTATTTCGCCCATTCCGGAATAGGCTACCAACGGTTAATAATGAGCTTAAATAATGAACTTAGGCGATGGGCGGGGTCTGTCGCTCGGGGGGAAAATTAATTCTGTCGCGCGGTGGTGTAATTATATCGTGGCCCGTAATTACCTCATTAGTAATACAGCTACAACGCTGCATTGGAAATCACTGCC
This sequence comes from Eudemis profundana, assembly GCA_947034925.1. Taxonomy (NCBI): domain Eukaryota; kingdom Metazoa; phylum Arthropoda; class Insecta; order Lepidoptera; family Tortricidae; genus Eudemis; species Eudemis profundana. The sequence goes on from OX344798.1 coordinate 19,659,782, forward strand.
CGACGTCTTCATTTGCGAGGCGGTTTTCAACAGACTGGCTGTAATGAGGTGATTAGCAAATTATTACTTTAAATGTAATGTAATAGTGGATTTTATTGTATTGGGTACTCAGCGTCCAATAGTCTGTAGCATCCAAAGCGCCATCTCTCTCTGGGGTCGGTCCCTCATGTCTGAGGATAGTGGTCAGCATCAGGGTTGCACCTGGCGCGGATGATCTGCCTCCACCGGTTTCTGTCCAGCGCGTCTCTTGCAACCGTGTAGAATTTGGAGGACGGCGAGTCTTTCACACCGAAGGCAAAAGATCGCGCGGTCGTTCACCAACAAGATGGACCGATCAAGTGAAAGACTCGTCGTCCAAAGCGCCATATATACGGCGTTATTACTATAGACACAAAGACGACGAAAGTTCACGAGTTAGCAAAATTATGAATTTACGGTGAAGGTGTACATTAAATGCAGAGCGAAACGAAGGATTCTACATTAATAGCGAGGGATTCAAGCGTTAACACCCAAGATAAAAAACATTTTGCTTCCGTGAGACACATACTGATTTTTATACCAACTGTTAGGAAAATAATTACAATTATGTATTGAGCAAATTTATACAGTGGGTACTGATGCAATCTATCAGCAAAAGATGACAAAATTAAAAAATATATACCTACTAAAACACTTGAACAGAAGAGTATACTTTGGCTATTCTACGAAAAAAGAAAAGATTATTTTCTTCATAGGAGGTGTGAAAAAAGAACGTTTGCCTCAAGAGCAGTTTAATTTTGATACTCAAATGAATGTCAATCGATGTAATTTTGGAACGGTGTGGAGAGTCGAAACGGTGTGGACTGGATGTCCATTCTCGGAAAGTTCAATTACCCGAACGTGCTTTTCCCGAATGTGGAAAAGACTCGCCTTTTGTACTTCTGTGTAAAGTTCACGTCTAAAGTAACTGGACAATATGATCAATCATACGCGGTAGGTAAACGTTTTTAAACAAAAGTGTACAATTCAACGGTACTTAGATATGTTTAAATAATGTCTAACTTTCCGTTGCGTCACGAAATGTATTGTTATGACACTAACTTTCAGTTTCGTCACAGCCCTTAACTGCTACAATTTTTGAAAAAAAAAAACGCTTAGTACTTTAGTGCCACTAAAACCTTTGGAAGTAGGTACTGTACATACTTCCAAAAAATACTGTGGTAGATTTTGTTAACAAAAAATTTGAATTTGCCCCTATACTATGCTCTCCGGCAACGGCATTAAACCGTCCATTTTATTTCAATGTTATAGTATTGCTAGTAAATATCAGGTTGATGGATGGCCTGTGTGTATTTGTTTGTCTAGTATGACTTATTGACTATGAATATGGTCATAACTGCCCGGGCAACATGCAACATGAATTATTGCAACGTTAGAGCATTACTCACATGAATTTAGAAGAAGAAGTAACATTTATTCGATCGAATTGTATATTTAATATGTACTTTGAAATGTTACCGCTCATCGTGACCTACGATACGACTGGTGTCGATGGCGCTGATTTTCAGGTTTAAAAAGTAAATTTACTTACTTAACCTAATGGCATTATCACGCGTCTAATACAGTTTATATACCTATTCAGGTTGAAACTCCTTAGTCATTTGATGGCTTCATCATTGAGGTTGATCAGGTCCTCGGCAAGGCCACCATTATATATCGTGGTACTAAGTATCTCAAGATATCTGAAGTGTGATTCATTTGGCAAGTCGCTATTTAATTAAATTATATATGTCACCATGCAAAGGGGTAAGAAAAACAGAAACCTATTTGGTGCAAGTTAAGTTGTAGACGTCTGTGATGATGATATTTCCTAGAAAGGTTGGCCTCAACTCAACTCAGTCAACTCATCAGTCATCCGTAATCATTGGATCACTCCCGGTCATGTTTGAATTTTCGAATTACGTTTGGGTTCAACTGCTCCTCTAAGCAATAATTGGAAGGAGGAAATTAGAAAATAGTAATGTAACTGTTCGAAGTTAACCAGTAGTATGTTTACAACCCAGTGCACGCTGCGCTGGCAAGACGCATGCGGGGGCGTCGGTAGCGCCGCTCCTGCGCACCTTGCAGTACTGCGGGTTCTGTCGTCTACCTTCCGCGTCACCTGGTGAAGCCCCGCCCTCTTTTCCCAGTCGTGTTGTGCGTGTAATCCATGACGCCTACTGCGCGTTTGCGCTTGCTGTCACCACTACTTACCTAGTACAGGAGCTCATCTACGCTTATCAGGTATTCGTATATTGTTCAATTTGTTCAATGTTCAAGAAGCTAATCGCAAAAGTTAGAAGTCAAGTGAACTGTCCAGAGAAATTTGGTGTGTTTAAAAATTTAAGAGTTCTGTTTGTAGGAGCGAAGGGACATAGACAAACTGGCACGTGTGTTGTTCTTACTCCTATGCCACGTGACATCAATCGCCAAGCAGGTTGTTTTCATGCAGCGCGCTTCTCGCATCGCAATGCTTGTAAATGGACTTAACGGTAAGCACGAGATTGCAAGTTGCTCTAATGCCTTTTGTTCAATTCTAAGTACGTGTGTGTTGTAGATGCGGCGTACAACCCAGAGGAAGCAATGAGGAAAAGTCTGTTAACGGAAAGAGCGAAAGGCGCGGCGCGACTGGGAGCAGCGTACGCCGGCACGGCCGCACTGACTTGCGCGCTGTGGACAATATTCCCGTTTCTGGCGCGTATGGGCGGCGCTCACGTTACCTTCGCCCTATGGGTGCCCTTCAGCTACTACTCGTGGCCTGAATTCCTCGTCGTGCTTTTGTATACTCACTATGTCACTTCGCTGGTGGGCATTGCCAATACTACCATGGATGCTTTTATTGCCACTGTACTCGGCCAGTGCAAGACGCAGCTCACCATACTCAAGTATGTATAGAGCTACTTAAGGGCCTGTGCACACGGCGTCTTTTAAACGCGTCGTCGACGCGCGTTTCGTAGCGCTGTCTCTCTTTATTTATTTAGTGTAAAAGCGACAGCGCTACGAACGGCGCGTCGACGACGTGTTTAAAAGACTCCGTGTGCACAGAGCCTAATTGTTCATATCGCTCTGGCATGGGTTGAAATAAGTACACTTTCAGGATGGATTTCGAGTCGTTAGCAGAGCGGGCAAGTACACGGGCAAGCGAAACTGGAGAGCGTCTAGGCGTAGCAGCGACAACGCTGCTCGTCCGCTGTATTAAGCATCACCATAAGATTTGCGAGTGAGCGTGTTTTCTCTCCATACCATCTGTGTTTATTGCTACTGTCAGCGTATTTAATTTGTAATGTATTTTACAGCACGTCGCGCGAGTTACAGGCATTGTTTGGTGGCGCGGTGCTGTTGCAGTTTGGTATCGGTGGTTGGATCCTGTGCATGGCGGCTTACAAGCTGGTTGGCGTAAGTTTTCCGTATTTTACCCAAACCCTACATACCGTGCACTCCTGGTACATTAAATATGATATTTTAGAAAAAATATGTTATCATCGATGATCTAGTTAAAGTAATTCAGTTGCCCTAAAGTCTTTCAGTTATAGTATGTATGTATGTAAACACTTTATTGCACATAAGATCATATAGAAACAGTAAAAAGAACAATGGTTATGTACAAAGGCGAACTTATCCCTGTAAGGGATCTCTTCCAGCTAACCTTTGAGTATGTATTTTATAGTAATGATACTAGGGTACCCCTGCTATATTCGTTTAATTTAATGCTATCTATCCTCAGCGGCTTCAAGGGAAATTACGTGCTTCATTACTTTAACTAACAAACACATTGCATCACTATTGGCATTGTTGCGTAAGTATAAAAAAAATAAAATAAAAAAGCCTTTATTCCCCAAAATTAAATAACAATTACATAGTTTGAAAAAATAAATGAAAACAAAGTTAGAATTAAAAAAAGTAAACATTAAACACTAATTAAAATTATATATTTTTTAACTTATAAGTACTACGTGGGGTCCTTCCATTTCTGGTTACGTAAGTAACCATAGATATAATATATACTTTTATTCTATCAACAGCTTAGCGTGACATCGCTGGAGTTTGTGTCCATGGTGATGTTTCTAATGTGCATACTCACCGAGCTCTTTCTATACTGCTATTATGGAAATGAAGTCGCAGTTGAGGTAAGCATACAAGATATAAAAAATGAGTCTGGTGAAATGCAGATGCTTTACTTTTAATTCTTTGAAGGAGACCTATCGTATTTTTTTAGCATTATGCACTAATGACCACCCCGTCGGATCAATCGAGCGATATAACACTGGAGGACAATCTTACTCGATTCATCTTAGCTCCAAACTAAGTAATGTTTGTAGAATGGACACGGCTAAAGGAAAAATACTCGAGCTCATAACGCAATCCTACTTTTTGGATGTTTGCTAGGCAGTAAATGGGTTATTCTTCAGAATTATGTCTGCGACTTATTCCTCTGTATCCATACACTTAGTATGAAAAAGGGTCTGAGGAATAAGGTGACCGCAGACATATTTCTGAAGAATATCACAAATAAGTCCTGGATTGAAACATTGGTTACTTTATCATATGCCATCAAAAACGGTGCTCAAAATACGCAAAGATAGTACATGAACACTACGTATTTTAAGCACTGGTTTGAAAGGTGCGCGTCAAAAACGTGACGCCTGAGGCACGTCACTGCGTTTACGGTGCGTCAACGTCTTTTGAGCAGGGGTATGTACAGCATGCGTTAAAAACGTGATGCATAAGGCACGTCACTGCGTTTACGGTACCGCAATGTATTTTGAGCAGCGGTTTGGTCGCAGATTTATGTGTAAGGAGTGGCGAGAGGGCTTAAGGTAGGAAGAAAATGCGGGGAAATGTCAACCATGACTAGTTCTGTCCCGCAATTAAGTTCAACGCAAGAATCAATAGACTTCATGTATCGTCTGAGACCGTTGTCCTGGTAAAATCTGTTCCAGAGCGCACAGGTGAGCGATGCCGTGTACGGCATGCAGTGGGTCGGGCCGGACGGTGTTGGGAGGGAGGTTACACGGGTGCTGCCATTCGTACTGTGTTGCAGCGCTGGCGCAGCTCGTCGCCCACTGCGTCCCGCTGCGTTGTTCATCCCGCTCTCTCTGGAGACCTTCGTCACGGTGAGTACGGATCCTAGTTATTAAACCTATCAATCGATTAACGACCAATGAAGCATCATTCAATATCAATCAACATCGGTTAACATGGTCAGATACACGGTCGACCATTGATTTAAACCGTATCGCCCTAACTTCTCTTGAACCATTTTGTATTGATTATATATTGCAGTCATGTTAATTTAATAATTTTTAAATGTAAAGCTTATTACTAGGTACATGAACCCTGTTAGGGCAAGGCAATCATGCAACCCAATTGCTTCTTTGTATATATAACTCAGATCAGATCTTACCGCTTTTGGAACTTACCTGAGCACCCCTTTGTAAGGTGTAATAATTTGGTGTATAATAATAATGTGTTGTGTGTATGATGTTTGTGTGTGCAGATAATTAAGTCATCGTACACTTTCTACGCGATGCTACGCCAGACGCAGCCCTGAGCTCACCGCGCTGCACCAAAGCTGTCGGAATAAGCACAAGCCTGTTTTTAGTCCATAGTTCATTAATTATTATTACTAGAACAGTAACGTCAAGATACGACACGTAATAAACAACGTTTAGAGTTCTTTATCTCTTTTATATTTAAGTAGGCAAGCTCTTCGATTTTTTGACACTTTAAAGCCGGGTAGCAACTAATAAGGAGGATCCTCGTTTGACTTGTAAAGAATTTGAAGAAATACGAAGTACACAAGAAAGTGGGTGGTTTACCTGTAGTAAGACGGCCGAGTGTAATAAAAGGAATTTTATGAAGACCGGCTTTGTAATCAAACGCTTTGACCGAGACATCTCGACATCCGCTTAATTAAGCGATACGGAGCCTCCCTCGTGATGTGGGGGCCTTCCTAGATTCGAACTCTGACTCTGCCTGCGGAGGTGGGCAGTATCGAGTAATGAGTCTGAAGTCTCGATTTCCTTAAAGGTTTGACCACACTAAAGTTTCACATTGCATTTCGTCACTACTTTAAAAAAAACACGTATCTAATACTGACTCCAGGTTAAAACGCAGTAAGTGTATGTGAAGTTCGTATGTAACATTTGACGTTTTTCTCTACGAGGTTTTTAGATAAGAGTTTTTTTCAAAGTAGTGACGATTTGTTTTTAGGCGCTACGTATGCGTAGACTTTGACACATTCTGTTTATGGCACTGTCAGCGTTTCACCTTTGGGTAAATGCTTTATAGGTATTATTAAAACAAAGAAGGGTAGAAGTTGAGTTTAAACAAATAACCAAGTCCGAAGGTGTTTAAGTTAGCTTATCAACTTTTAGTTTAGATGCTCTTAAGTTGTCATTGCGTGCGATATTTAACTTAGCTTGTTTCGCAGTACAACGTGACGTTATCTACACTAGCAGAGACCATCAGTCACAGCGCCGCGACGACAGAAACTAGGAGACGGGTGACGGGTGAAGGCGGTCACTTTTCAGTTTGTTATTACACAATCTTAACACAGGTTTTGCTAGCCATTAATAACATCCATTAGACCAGAGTCTGTTGTAATTAGAGAAGCGGCATGACTTGACGTTTTAAGTAAAGAACTAACAGGATCCGAACAATCCATTTTAGTCAAATATTTTGGCATAAGTGGGTGATAGAGGCGTCGGCGTGACTGAGGTCAATCGCTGGTCAGTTATAAAATAAAAAATATACAAATGATCGCGCTGAAATCAAAAACAGCATTTTCTGGCCAGCTTGATCGATCATAGAATTTGTCTCCACTTTTCATCAGTCCAACGCTAACTGATCAATGATAAAAACGCTTCCACCATTATCTGTCTTTAGAAAATAGAAATAGTACATTAGGTACTCACCTAGGGTGGTAAAACAAAGAATGTCTCAGATCGCAGGCATTTGACGCCCGAGCCGAAGGCAAGGGTGATAAATATGCGATTTGAGGCTTTCTTTATTACCGCCCGTGGTAAGTACAAAATTGTACGTCCCTTCCAGGCCAGGAAGTGGGATTTTCCGCACGCGTAGCGGGCGGTAATTGCATTTTATGGCCTGGTGTGACGAAAAAGATATTGTGAAATGGGAACACAGGCACGGCTGGTGACATTTCTTTGTCATCAGATCGCATATTTTTGATCCTTTGTTCTGTTCGTGCAACAAAATATCATGTTTTCTGATACCTACATCTTTTATCCCTAGGTGTGTAAAAAAAAATCGCAATGCAAGAGATTAAGGAAAATTGTTATGGGCCATTTCCTATACAAATATACTCCACAATTTTAGCGGAGCTATAAGATTTTGGGTAAATAGTATTTATGCACTTATATTTTGTATGAAACCTGAAACCACCAATTTAACTGTGTTAGTTTCGAAAAAGAACTTTCGTGTAGTATTTTTACACTTTAAAACCAAAAAAATTGGTAAGTTTAACGAAGAACTCTGACTAATTCCAACGCTTTAAAAAGTACCTATGAAAAGAAATGTACTATGAAAAGTGAAGTGAAACGATACACCTCCTACCTTTTTCATTAGAAGTGAAGCTCACAAAGTGATGCACTTGCCCCCCCAACTAGCCAGTGCGGGGGGTGGCCTCACCAACCGGTGTTTATTGAAATAGTTTTACGGCAACATGCACAGTATAACCAGTAACTGGAGTATTAAGGAAAATTACGCTAGTACCAGTGCTTGTGCCTACACTGTATGGGACTACGGTGCAATCTTTGCTAACGATATTATACTGATTTCACTCGTGCAACGGACACGAGATTAGTTGGCTGCCCGGGGAGTTGGATGGTTAATTATATGTTAGGGCCATTCTTACTTTGATGAAACATAGTATTGTTATTTAACAGTAAAATTATACTATAATTAGCAATATAATGGTTAGGTATTTCTATCCTTGTGTAAGAGTACGTGGGGAGTAATATAATATCTCGTTATATTAAGAAATCTGTCCTAACCCATATATCATCCAAATGCTGTTCGCCCATTGGCTTGCCATGCAACGTACTTGTGTCGCGTGGTCTACCTCCCTATGAAGTTACACTACTGGTAATACTGTAACAGGCACAGACGATGATGTTGCGGCAGGAGTACCTACGTTGAAACGATTTATATGACCAACTTTAGTGCCGCTATACAGGCTTTACGATTCGGATTCGTTTTCTTATGAGATTTTTATGATCTAACTCTTGGATCCCACTTACATTCACCACTCGCGCTTTTGGTAGCTAGAGTTTCTAGCACCCCCTTCAATAGCTTTTGGGAACTGTTGTTCCCAAGCAGAGTATCGATGAGTTTTGATGTTTTATCTATGAATGGAATCTGCTTTGCGCTAAGGTTAACTGGTAGAGAATGCTTTATAGCATTAAGTTCGCCTTTTGTACGATAAGTTTTCTTTTGTGCAATAAATTTAAATAAATGACTTCATAGATATAGTATAAATTTCCTTCAAAACAAAGGATTGATATTTAGATAACTTTTAAAAAATATATCAGTACCTAGCTGGACAGAATTTCAATAATTTTTATCTACGTTACTTTCAGTTACTTTACACGCGCTGACACCGTGAGTTGTAAATTGAAGTGCGGTACTTCGCACTTCTAGAAAAAGCCGTAAATAGTCAGATTAAATCAACAGACCCGATCTGTCTGTACCGACCGGTCTACAGTTTACAACTGTAGACTGGTAAGTACTCAAATATTATAATAAATTTGTAACAAACTTTAACTTCATTGGTAATTGCAATAAACGTTTCTTAGGTATAAACTTAAATTTGACTATAAACTAATTAATTTTTGATTGCATTTTCGCTAATTTAGCTGGTACCCGTAATTGTACAGAATAACAAATCTACATCAGCTCGTCCCGACAGCCCCCAAATGAAACTCTCAATTATTAACGAATAGTTACGAGACAACTACTAATTAAGAGTGAAATGAAATAGCGTATGCATTTTTTATTACGGGGTTCATTCCATATAGATAGTACTCTAGTCTAGAGTTTCTTAATCTTTTTTCAATCACGGACCATCTACAATATTTCAGTAACTTACAGACCTTTTCCGAATATACCGGAGAAGAAGAAAATCAGGGGTTTTGAAAGCATCACACGCATAGCCACCCTCGGTTCTTATATCACGAAACCCTAAGAACCCCCTGTTCATGAAATCCCGCCATAGTATTACCTAAGTAACGTGTGTCTTCATTGGTGTCTTCTGCAAGATAGCTCATGTAGACGCCAACGAATAGTATAGTAATGCGCTAACGCGACACTCTTTTGTTTGAGATGTTTCAACGAATGAGACTGCTGGAGTAATGTTATCGTGAATTACTTTCATGAAGTTGATTGAAGATTATATAAATCATTTGTTGTTTTTCACCAACAATTTGTTGAATAAGCGACGATACGATCACTTTGATGGATAAACGCAGACTTTCTCGTTTTTATTTTGTATCTATCTAACGTACTATATATCTTTAGGCCCTACGCGTATACAGGTAAGCGCTGTTATGTGCTATAGTATTGAGAACGAATCTCTGGACTTTCCTGATATTTTTTTCAGTAGGTATGTAGACACATTATATGTATACTTATTAAAGGGAAAGATATTTGCCAAGCTTCAACACAAATTAATCCTCTTACTTGTGATGTAAACATATGTATTTTTTTTTAATACTTAACTTTTTTTGTTCTCTGCAGACTTAATTTCTTTACGACTATATTCGTCGCAAGTGATGAGACATACGAATGAGAATTGTATTTTTCATCACACTTGCTCGAAAATGGTGTCATTACACGGGCCGTAAATGACCTATTACGCCCTAGGGCGTAATGGTTTTCTTTTTAAATTTGAAACGCTGGTTCTGTTTTACTCTTATTTGTCATGTTCAAAGGAAACGCCAACTTGCTTTTTTAACTTTTATTACTGAAATATTTATTTAAAGAGAACTGTTATTGCAAATACATGTAAACACATATTTCTGTAACATTAATTAAATGTTTAAATAGTGTATTTCAGTATTTTGCAAATATAAAATCAACCATTTTAAGTCTTTACCGCTATGGTTTCCGAACGTGACTTGACATTCGCATTGTCTATGGATATGTCACTAATGTCACTGTCAGTTTTACAATTCTATTTAGGTTAAGTAAGGTTATTTTAATCAGATTTCCTCACAAGTGTGATGAAAAACATTGTATGTGCCACGGGCGGTAAAGGAATTACAAACTCGTGTTATTAAAAAATTTTATTAGAAGAGAAAAATTGAAAAATTATATGTCTCGGGCAGGATTCGAACCTGCATCTCCTCGGCTATCCGGGCCAGCAGGCGCCTTAACCAACTAGGCTACCGAAACTCTGTCCAAGTCATCGAAAAAAATCATGTTTGGGGTGTAGTACATCGTTACTGTGGATTTCTCAATACGAGTTGGGACCACAGTGCCATACATATGGGTTGTAAGGACTCAATGGTAGATGGTGCTACATACGTCACCCAGAATGACGTCACAAATGAAGGGACTGGTTGAAAGATTCGATGACTTGGACAGAGTTTCGGTAGCCTAGTTGGTTAAGGCGCCTGCTGGCCCGGATAGCCGAGGAGATGCAGGTTCGAATCCTGCCCGAGACATATAATTTTTCAATTTTTCTCTTCTAATAAAATTTAGAATTCGTTGGCAGTCGTTAATGCTTTAATAAAAAATCGTGTTATTAAAGCCCTCGGCTTCGCCTCGGCCTTGTAACAAACACTCGTTTGTAATTCCTTACTTACCGCCCTTGATACACAATGTACTATTTCGACCGCTTGAGATATCCCTCGAATAATGAATTTCGCCCATGGAAGGACACCGTGATTTGGCAGATTGTGTTAATATTTGATGGACGATCATGAGAAAGGCCGTCGCGGACGGCTGAAACGCTTTGGTTTGTTTAAAAATTTACGCGACCCAACGTCACCGTCCGCTGCCGTCACCCCGACGTCCGTCAACGCTCTCTGGTGAAAAATACACGCAAATCTCTTCAGTATAATTATTTATTGAAGGACATTGGAATATAAGGCCTGATAGGTTAGAGCCGTTCGAGCCCGAGATAAGGTCAGTCGCAAACGGGGTAAGCGCGCGCCTACCTTAAAAAATATCGAAAACTACACATATTATACTAAAAACGACAACAACAACCTCTCCGTTTTAGTTAGGTAAGTGTTTGTAAGATGACTTTTCGAGATATTTTTATGATAGGCGCGCTTACCCCCTTATTACATTGTTCTGTGCGATACGAAGTACACTGTATCTTTACTAGAATTGATTCGATGCTTTTTACTTTTAAAATATAGCAAATAACGTAGTCAGGGACTATTCTTCGGCTCGTCCAAAAACAAATTTGTCTACCTGAGTCTTTGTAACATTTAGCAAATAAAATTAGTGTTCCTTGACTATTATTTTCCTTCGAGTCACTCTTTGTTCATATACACCATTAGGTGAAAGTTTTGTAATGAGATTTTGCTCCAATTTCGCGCCATGACGCCTGCTTTTTTCAAGAAATGGTAAGTCGAACCACAAACACTTTTCCGGGAAAAGCTTCCTTAGCTGCCGTAATTAAGGCTTTTTTGCTGCTTTTGCCTATTACGGTGTAAATTACATTTATCGTCTCACCAACTACAGTTAAACTTCAGGATTTCCGTTCATTTTCTTTTAGAATTTTTTCGCTTCCCACGTTAAAGGTACATGCACAGAGGTGTATGCCTCGATTAATGCAGTAATCCATGCATCGAAAAGAAGTCACTTGGGAAAACTTATTTGATGTGAATAAAACAACTAAAGAAAACTGAGTTATTTATTAAAACAGTGGCCACTTGCCGACAACACTGGTATTGTTTACAAAGTTTTAACACAATTATTATTTACACATAAGACTAGATTTCGGCGCTCACAACGCACTCACAGCTCGCTCGTAGTGCTCACTGTATTCTGTTAGTGCGCTTGGAGCGCGCTTAAAGCGCGTCGCGCCGCGCGCTCGTTCCGTCGCCACCCCGGCCCTCGCTGTACCTGCACACACAGACAAATTCCTAAACCTCACTGAACCAACACATGCACACCAGGCAACTATCATCGGCGGCATGCGTAGCGAGCAGGCATTCCTACAATATGGACGGAGCCAATGCATGTCAATGTGGAACAATAGGAAACAATTCGATCGTTGAATTTAGAGTAAACATTCGTCGAGTCCAATCTGCAGCGCGCGTGCCTCGCGCCGGTCGAGAAGCGAGAAGCCATGCTGGAGGAGGGTGGGGTCTAGTTCCGGGCCGAGCTACTTATTACCGAACCGGGATCCGTGTCCTATCCGCTACCGCTCCTTTAGAAACGGTGGCTTTTGTGGAAAGAAAACAAACTTTTAATAGCTGAACCATAACGTTCCACATAGTCGTTATACTTAAAACACATTTGCTACAGAGTATCTATTAAGTATAGTGTAACAATTGTGTCTTCCTTGTAACTATTCGGTATAAAAAAAGTTAGCATTGTTTGGTTTGTCTGGAATACCTTACGTATTAATTTGAAAGTCTATAAGCGGCGCTGGCCACTTCCCATCAGGTGGACCGTCTGTAAAGTCTATAAAGCAATAAAAAAAGTAAATTCGGGTACGAAAGGCGCTTTATAAAATCTGATTTCAACACAAACCGTGTTCTTTTTTGCTCAAATTAATATTGTTTTAACGTTCATTTCTAATCTAATTAGAATATTGTTTTAAAAGAACTCCGTTATTTCAATAAGTTACTTCGCTTATTCTGGACGCGTTCCAATGAACAGCCAATGCAGCAACTTGGTTTTCATAGACGATTGAGACATGATAAGATAAACGAAGCAAGACAGTGTCAAGAAATCATAAATCTACCAGTAGACTCATGATGCTACGCTTTGTCGCGTGATAAATAAATGATAAAGGATCCGTCACTCTCACACACTATTTGTCAGAAGGTGACGGATGCTTTATCATTTATTTATCGCGCGACAAAGCATAGCATCATACGCCTTCAGCTGGCAGCAAAGTAGCAAAAGGTCTGTTTGACAGTAAATGACAAAATCAGGTGTGGTATGGAGGGTAGAAATTAAGAGAATCTTCTCTGTGTATCGAAAGTGTCTGTCGAAATGTGCTAAATAGGCGCTAGTGTTGCAGATGAGTAAAAAAGAGGTTATATTTATAACATTATTTTGGACTACGTAAATAGTTTAGGTTTTAATATACTTTGTATATTGCCGCTTTACTGAATACCTACTTTAATCACCAAAAATTTTAAATCTTACCTCTACCCTCCATATCTGCGCACCACACTCCGTCTACAACAGCTAAATTCAGATAATACCACCCGCTACGTCAGCGCTACTACTGTGGGAAGATTTCTAACTATGTACTCGTATTTCGATTTTCGAACTCTAATTTACTCTATTCCGATGGACACTTTTTTACTGATTCCGCATATAAGTTGTGTGATTGGTGGATTTTGATAACTGCTTTCAAAAATACCTTTCGCCACCGTGGTGCCAAGGTATGAACTGAAAACTTCAGCCATATAACTATTACCTATACAGTGTGTTACCTGACTGCAGGCGCGTGGTCACGGCGCCGGCGCCCGCGCGCGGCCCGCTCGCCCCGCTCCCCGCGCACGCCCCGCGCCGCGCGCTCCCCTCGACCACTGGCGCTATACGATGTATCGTCCGCACTCGACTCCACACCGCATACTGACTCTGTTAAAACCACAGGCGCACTAGTTGAATAAGGTTTCCAAAAAGTTTGAGAAGTTCTCAGATTTTTTTAAACTTTCACAAGAATTTTAAGAAAGTTTTCATTTTGGGAAATTCCCTATAGGATTTTTTGAGAAATCACCGAAATTTTGGTACTATATGATATAAAATTATTCCTCCACAAAGCAAAACACACTACAATATTTAAAGTAACTTTCTTCCGAGTCCTTTAGACAAGAAGTGAACAATTAAAATTCAAATTCAAAATTATTTATTCCAGATAACTAAAGATCCATTCTTGTTAGATAACATTTAAAACTTATAGCTAATGTTAGTACATAATGAACACAATTAAAATAAAATATCAATTATTTAAGAAGTGAACATATTGCAGTACAGTAGCAGTAATTTTTGTTCCTACAAAAGGTACATCTCGCGCTTGAATGTGTGCGCGCCGTGTACGAACGCACATAGAAGCAAATTTTTAAGAATGCGTAAGAATGCTCCAGTATGGATCGCACTGACACAGACGGGCTATCGCGCGATGGGAAGAGGGCCCTGATCGTAGTGTTGTGTTATCTACCTGTTTGCGAACGTGCGTGCGCGTGAGGCGTATGTCGCGCGCCGGCGGGCACGCGATATAACTCGGCGCACGCGGCGCACGGCGACCCGCTCGACTCCGAATCGCTCGAACACCCTCCGAATTCTGATGACAAGGAAGATTATTTTTGAGACAAGCTTTCTATTGCAACAGGTACTTTTTTCGTATAGTAAGGTAAACGTCCGAGTGCATGACACTGTCCCAGTAGTCGCCATCTCGAACGTTAAGTCAATAGCAGTAGAAGTGACAGCAGGGTGTCGACTATTGGGTTTTAGCGTGTCGAGGACTGGGACGTTTACCTTATATTGTTTTTATTCGAAGCAAATATTATATATCAAAGTAAATATGTATTATACAGGATCATTCCACGTAAAAATAATGCGAGTCACGATTTCATTGCGTGTTTTTTTTATAAAACGTACAAATTTAAGTGTCAATATATCGTCGACCGTAGGCTGAATTAGCGTAAGCGACATTGTTTTGACTGTCCCTTACCGTAATTCAGCCTACGGTCGACGATATCTAGGGATGATAAGTAACACTTCTTTAGAGATAAATTAACACTTAAATTTGCGTTATGATGACTCAACACGCAATAAAATCGTGTATCACGTTACCCTACAGGGCTCTCTAAGCCAAAATAAGCGCTTTTTAATAAGCACCATTTTTGTCTATGATTGATTTAGTAGGGTATTTACGACTTACGACGAATCACTGGTTGGCTGTGACTAAATTAATTATGTATGGTTCAATAGAGTATATTATTATTCTAATGTCAAATAGTGATCTTCAACTACAGAATATATATAAACTTGTTCAGAAGTAAGTTTTCAGACATTTCAAACAATTCTTAATACCCTATTAAGTATGTAAAATGAAATTAAACTTTAAAAGCGGGGTGTATTGTACAGGGTGGAAAGAACTTTAGTTTACTAATTTTACTTGAAGGAAACATTATTTTATTTTTAAAAAGAAAAACTGCATTCATAGATTTTTTTAAATTTTCTTGGCCTTTGTATTGGAATTGATGGGAAAATAAAATTAATGATAGATTTCACGATACTTTTTACTTGTAAGACCAAATTTTTATTAGAGAGATGTTATCCTGAACAATAATCCTATCGATAAGTAGAATAAAATAGTTAGTGCTTATTTTTTGAATTTTTAGCTGGTTTGACTCCCGGGTGAGACAAGCGAATTTTAGAAAATCTTTTAATGCAGTTTTGTTTCTTTTAAAAAATAAAGGAATGTTTCCTTTCAGTAAAATGAGCTAACTAAAGGATTTAAGGTAGGTAGTTCCCCTCCAGGGCCCATAGATCTTTTCCACCCTGTATAAGTAATTTTACTGTCCCGGTGTAGTGTAGTCTTGTCGGGGCACAACGAGTAAGTTTAATTTTCCTTTTGCTGTAATAACGCTGCAGTTAAAGTTGGTACGACAACAGTTTTACGGCCGACTTACTGCTTCTTTATGCTGCGGAAGATTTAACTTGGACTAAGGTTTCAAAATGCATGTTAAAGGCTGATGTAAAACAAATGAATATCGGCCATATTCTTTTCTTATTCAACTGTACGTAGGTAGTCTAAAACAGAAACGAAACTGCGTCGTAATTCAATTCACTGTCAGAGAAAATCATTTCTAAAATCAAAACTAACATAACAGTGGAAAAAATATTCTATCTGTTGTTTATAATACTACCTTTAATTAGAAGAATTATGCACATTTTTAGCAATAAGTATAAGAAAAAAAACACCTCAAATGACAACTTTATTATACAGATTGACCCTTAACATAAATGTCGCGACGATCATCTCGCTAATCTTCCGTAAATAGAATACATATACAAGATATTGTATAAAGTTAGGTATGTATGCTGTTAGCCTGTTAGCTATTAGATGTTATAACTATATTACGTGAACGTACGAATATGTGCAGTAACCGCATGGCGAATTGTTACGAGATCAGAAAATAGCTGTGCGGCACGGACTGCAGCAATTGCAGCATGATCCAGCACAATACCGATTCTTGGCAAATATTCCCGCCATCGGAGAAACCAATAAATATCGGGAATAATAATGTTTGTTTTATTGCATTTCCCGTACTGGCTTTATTGCGGGATACAGCGGTATTTTCAAATTCGTTCCAGTTTATAGCTCGCGTAGCCACACTTCAGGCTTAATGAAATTTTCTCACTGTAATGAAGTAGTTTAATTACGGGTTGAAGGGCCCGAGTGTAGAGTAGAAGGGGCCGATAAAAGTGTCGGCTGACGGCGCTCGGGCCCCGCCTCAAGCCGTTTTATACACCTATCGCAAACATCAAATTTACGAATATAAATATGTTTGCTTATGTCTATTTCTGCAACTTAGGTACCGTCACTTATGGACTTGCTAAATTAGGTATCTCTCTAAAATTGTCCTCTGTTAAAGAAAAGGGCTGTTTACAAACTTATATAATCATAATCTTTTACAACATTTCATGGGAGTGTAGATTATCACAACGAAAATTGAAACAATCGGCTCCATTACATAATTCGGTGGTACTAAAATTGTATCCAATCATATAACCAATAAGGATATTATTTTTAACAGATTCCAAAAAAATAGAGGAGGTATATTCCCTGATTATTCGAAGACGGCTGGACCAATTAGGAACTTTCTTTTTTGTTTAAAAGGGTTTACCTCTCAAGTGGTCCAGGTGGTCCTATTTTCACCGGGTTAGAATCTATTGATGGGGAAATTGAGGGAGAACTCTACAAATATTGTAGGAAAATAAGGCCGGGTACTTTTGAAAATTTATTCTCACTGGAGTATGTGTTTTTACGAAACTTTATACACTACAAATGGGAAAACGGGAAATCCCATCGGGCATGCGGTCAGTAGCAGAGACATTCTACGCTCGGAATAATCTTGCAACACATTTTGCCTGACTCGTCCCCGACCGAGTACGTCGAGTGGAAGGGCCAGGGAGGCCCCTCGCGGAAATTGCAAACTCGCTCAATGGAACCAGAGATAATGCCGCTGGAATGAACTATTATTATTTTACGCCGTTTTTTAATATCCTGTCGCGCTCGTGGCCGCGGTAATGAGTTTTAATAGTTAAGCGTTTGCTTTTACTTTTTAATCAAAGTTGCTTTTTTTCTTTAGGGTAACGCGTGAGTAAGACTTTAACTTAATCGACTTACTTGTTTATTAAAATAATTAAATCCTACCGTTTACACATGGCTTTGCCTGTGTCATTCCCGTTATTATCCCAAAAGATTGTGTACCTTTCGAGGGTGTACCCTTAACCTTAACCTACCGGAGATTTAGAGTCGACTAAACTGGAACATTAAATTTGATTATTTATAAAAGATTATAATTGCTCTTTTTATATTCCACTTCGTTGGCGTCTCAAATGTATTTTGCTTATCCTTGAGTAATTGTGTGTTTACCCGGGATAAAAAGTAATCTCTGTCTCTCTCCAGGCCGTATCCTTATACAAACAATCTCGTCGATCCATCGCTGGAGCATTCCATGAAAACATCTAATTTTTGTCGCTTACGTAAAGCTATGGTAGCTACCGTAATAAAACTTATTAGCTGCTAAGAAACACTGCCAATCAAAAAACAAAGCCAAGTATTGATATTACCATACCCATGTTCAACTTCGTAATTTTACAAGTCAAAAGTGTTAAAAAGGTCGCTTACATAACGTTTTCGGGCAGTTCCATGAAAATGTAACAGAAGTCACCATTTCATCGCGTGTTTATTTATTTATGCCGTAAATTTAAGTATTAATTTTAATAGATGAGTATAACTTTAATCCCTAGTTATATTGACACCTGAATTTGCACCATCAATGCACAAGCGAAAAATTGGTACTTATGTTACCCTCTGCGTGGAATTACCCTTCCGTGGAACGAAGAACGAACTAACTTTTTATCTCTGAATTAGAGATAGTATTTGCATTTATCGCTCACAACTTCCGCGCGTTCGTTGGTACGTGTACGTATGTTCACTTTTTTTTTCTTCACTGGAAAGATGAAAAATTGTGGACATACCACGGATGATAATATATCTCCAGATAACATTTTTAACACAAACTGTGTGAGTACATAGAAATATTAAATGGTACTCACCTGGGGTGAGTGCTATAGGTGATAGTGCCATTGAATTTTTCTATGTACTTTGATTTCTTGTATCTATATGTGTAACATAAAAATGTGGTGTAATTTACCCGTATTAAAAAAACTAATAAAGAGACATCATGTTTCTTTCATATATAGGATTACTATTAGCGTCATCTCTCGCTCAATCGTCATGGCTGTAAAGTTTATGCATTGAGGTGGGATACATGTGTAATATGTGTTCTCATAGATGGCGTTTAGGTTAAAAACCTATTAAACCAGAATGATACAAAAAAAGTCAAAGTAGATGACAAATTGAGGGCACTTGGATGCTCCGGTGGACGAGTGGTTGAGTCACTGGGCCGGAAATCCAGAGGTACCGGGTTCGATTCCCGGTCTGGACACAGCGTGAGTGCCATTTAATTTTTCTATGTACTTTGATTTCTTGTATCATCTTTCTTTGATGTGTTGTTTTATATATGTAAGATATTTATCTTGTTTCATTGCCAGTTCGTGTGTTGATACATTTGCGCAGTCCCACATCCAAGTAACCCGCACACAGGCCGGCGCTGCAGCTGATCAGGCGCAAGTCATCAAGCGCCGCAAATACTCATCGTTGCTTAATTAATGACTACGAGTTTGCGGCGATTGCAGTGGAGCCCCTGGTCAGCTGACATGAAAACATTTATGAGAGCCCTGTTGAAACGGCTGATCGACGCCTCAGGGGACCCCAGGGCTGGCGCGTACCTCTCTCAAAAAATCGCTCTCGTGATACAAAGGGCTAACGCCGCCAGCGTAATGGGGACTATGACGCAGGCAGACTTGTTGGACGGGGTATTCTTTTTATAATTATTTTTATGTTCTTGATTACACTTTTAGTTCCTATATTTTATACATTTGCTGTTTTTTGATTTAATTAAAATTTCCCCCTGTGGCCATATAGTTTCTAATAAATATCACTACTTGTTACTACATGTATGCATGTAGTGCAAAGGAATAATATAGTGCATAGCTGTTCTTTATAGCCTGTTGTTAGACCAGCACGCAATTATAAAGTCAAGGATCGAGCGGATATTGCCTCCCTCTTCCCAACGTGCCTTGCGGCGCTTTATTGCGAAAATCTGCAGGACGTATTTTATTGGAGGCAATCAACGCGGAGTTTTGCATAAAAGGCGCGGAAGATAATACTTTAAACGCCCCTGAAGAAATTTTATGGTTCGCGGTTTTTATTCCCTCACAAAAGTAATGGGAATGGGTATTTTATTTGAGTACTCGAGATTGAATCAGCGACCGCCTGTGACACTCACTACAGATGTCTTTTGTGCTGACCGATATTGAACATTATGTTTATTCTCTTTGACACGATACGCTGTTATATACGTTTTGTAAGATATAAATTTGTCTGTTAGACAATACGTAATATTGTCTTCGGTTTCCGCAACAGACAATTCGTAATTTACACAGATACCAAATTCACTTGAAGTTTCAACGAAGTTTCTTGCTAGATTAAGTTGGGAGCTTCTATTTTGAGCTTGTAATAAGAGCTAAGTGTGTACAGATCGATGATTACAATTATAATGGAATCCCTGTTTCAGAGTATATCTTGTTTTTCTTTAGCTTCACGAGTTCTACACGACGACAAGTGGGCTTAATAAAGGTGCATGAGCATGATGTAGTTAAATTGAAGCGCAACGGTAACGCTACAAGCGTATACGCAATTAGGGAGGAGGCTTAGACTAACTAGTAGTAATATATTGGAGCGCGAAAGTAACATCATCAGCGTCAATGGCGATGCACGCCGGAACGTATGTAGTTTTTTAGTAGAAGCCTTTCGGACTGTGCCCACTATCGGACACTGTGAGGTAAGAGCGCAACCATTAACGGTGCTTCTACTCAATTAAAATTTGAGGAGTAGAGGCGGAAGCGCGTTGCAAAGTCCCCATCGCAAGTGTCTGGGACAAAAATAAAGGTTGTAGACTAACCGGGTGCATGATGTAGCAGATTGGGGCGCGAAGGCGGCGCTGCCAGCGCTAGCGGCGACGCGCGCCCAAACGTGTGTAGGTGTAACGCGCAGCCACCACGCGCACCCGTCGTACTCGTAGTACCCGTCGCCCCTCCGCCCATGCTGAACGTGGCATACGGGCTGATCTCCTCAAGCTCACCTGCGTACATCTTATTATTAAACTTCGGATGCCTATACTAGTTTCGTGTACGGTCTGCGTGTGTTTATTCCTGCTAAATTTCGGGAGAATAATCCTCGGTGTACAACTGGTATAGCCAGTAAAGGCATGGATACTGGGCAAGGCATGAATTGTAAGATTTAGTTCAATTGTAGGTCTGAGCCGTTCCGGCATCGCAAATATCAATAAAACTAAGTTGAACCTTTGTTTCACGCAGTTTTGCTTATCCTATGGAATCGTGCATACTGTTCTGAGATGATAAAGTTAAAAACCTAACCATAACTTGTAATCGCACACGCGTTCCTGTTAGTATATAAAACCAATGATTGCTAAAAGTGAATATACCTACTTACTTAGTGCAAATGAAGATTGATGCTCCGTTTCTACGTTAATTTTTCGTACTTCTGTACGGAAAATTAACTGATTTTTTTGTTATTTTTGTATGAATTCTAAAGAGGATTTTTGAGAATTTAAACTGGGTGATTATTAGGCTCTCAATTTTGCAAACTTACCGTTAGGTGGCGTCAGAGTCTTTCCATTCCTCTTCCCAGGCTCGGTAGTATAGAGCTGTGGGTGTGGATGCGCGGGGCGCGCGGCGGGCGGTGGAGTAGAGGCGCGACGGGCGCGTAGTAGCGCTGCACCACCCGCACCTAGTAGCGCTGCTAGCGCCCCGCCCGCCAACGCTGGTGCTAGACCGCCGCGCCACGCGCGCGCCCCGTCTCCATCGCCTCCTGGCACCCCTTCTACACCCGCTGGCGACGCGCCCTCCTCTATGGCTAGTTCCACGGGATCTCCTATTCTTTCTAACAACAGAGAGTTGGAATGAAATAGCTGTCGAAGAAAAAAGTGATGGAGGATAATTTGCTTACATCGTATTTAAGAGGAATGAGTATCACAATTTCAACTGCGATTCTTTGGGCGCTGTCACGCATACATTCGTCCGCATGTTGCCACGTGGGGTGGAAAGACTTCAAAATTTCATATGTTGAGAAGATTTCGAACTCATTTTTGTGATTCTCTCGGTTAACGAGCTATTTCACTTATTTTTTCTTAGCTGGACAAGGACTCCTCTTATGAACCCCTCATCTCGAATCGGGACATGCTTCTGCCAGGAGCCGGTGAGTCACAAAGAGACATTTAAAGACTCGTACAGCAGAACTAGTACCGAATGGCGGGTTACTTACCACCAGATCGCGCGCGGGTGGCTGCTCGGTAGCGCGCGCGCGTCACAGCTGCTGCCCCGTGCGCTGCCACGCGTACCTCGTACCAGGCGCCAGGCGCCAAGCCACCCGCCTGTACATATTGTTTGATTTAATATTTCTAATTACGTCCGTCCATGGAAACTGATTTCTGTTGACTGAATTTAAGCCACAAATTCTGAATTACAATGTTCTGAACTTCTGAAACATTCTCTCCTTATGATCATAAAGACACAAAAAGATAAACTACCTAAACAGGATTTATATCTCATCATTCTAGTTTCTGATTACAGGTTGGTGTAAGGGTTCCAGATCAGGGGTCGCAAATATAAAACTGAACCTCAGCGGTCTCGCCGTCTCCCGGCAATGCGGACCAGCCACCGCCTGCAGCTGGTCGGAGCGCGACGCTCCATCGTGCGACGGGGCATGGTGGCTCCACGTTCCCGGCACCCGCGCTTCCGGCACGCCAAACAAGGAGGTTGAGTCGCAGCGCTGAGCTGTTCGCCCAAATAAACGCCGAGCCCGGCGGTGCCCCGGCCTCTACACAAAGGATGCTATCTTATGCACTAGTTTAGTACGCCTTAAAGGTTAAGACGATCGTGTTCTACACGGAACATATTCCTTATTGTAACATCAGTCTTTAAAGCCAAGGTCATACCAATTAACAGCTGTTAGTGCTGCACTGAAAGCATAGTGGTCTTAATGAACCTACACAAGATTTCCTTTGGCACTGACCACGCGACAGGCTCTTTGTTAGCAGCCGTAATGTGACTAATTGTAAGTGAGGCGCTTGTCACTAAACGAGTCTTATCCTGTATGGCTTTCGGCTAAAACTTGCTTTCACATAGAATTTACGTCACGACGGGAAATTTACTTACGGTTATTCAGGTACTTACGGCGACCAGTAGTAGCGGCTAATAGTGAGTGTGAAGGCACGCTCACACCGGCTGGCGAATGGGCGCGAAGCCACACTTTATATCTCGCGCCACAGGCCAGCCCGCGTAGCGCGCGCGAGTAGCCGCCTACACTCGAGCCCGCAGGCACTCGAGCTGACCGCGACGCACCGCCTGGAGCACCCTCCCGTGTCCACCATACCGTGTACCCTGGGTTAAAAAAAGGAGCAAAAATTCTATTGAAGATTAGTGTTTCTAAAAGTAGTCATAAACATGCAAGTAGGAAAATGAACCAATTTCGACGAGCTGAGCTAACAGTTTGCAGCCTTATACTCGTATTGTACCGAATTATCTTAGAAGTTAGAAGCGTGCTATCGTACAGAATGTGTCCGTTCATTTTACTCATCAAATGTTGCCACTACAGCCTCAGCGTCATTGTCTGCGGTAAGTTGTCGATGTGTTCGCTCTCTGATCATTTATTATCACTTTACGATTTTTAAATAATTAATTCATTTGCCAAACACGTCGATAATCTTCTTCATTGAGGAAGATACTTTACTCACTTTCAGTTTTAAGCTTATTAAGATTCAGTAGGTACCTAGTATAGGCTCGGAGTCGGCATGCGTAGGCGGCGTGTCCCAAGCGATGAGTAAATCATGGTGATCGGCGCGCAGTAGTCGTGGGGCGGGCGGCGCCGGCGGTGGTGCCCGGAGGTCCACCCGCCACGTTGCTACGTCGCTAGATCCATCCGCGCCTGATACCAGGCAAGTGTAGTTGCCTGAAGACTCCGCTTCTAATTCTACAAGAACAATTGGTGAATAAGATGGATCAAGTAGATAGTTACATGTACCTAGCAGGCAAATCGCTATTGCATGTAGGCGTTGGAGAAAGAACTTAAAACGAGAAGAACCAAATTAAAACGAGACTCAGGCTATTTGTGAGAGTAAATTAAGTACGCGATTGAAGACATCTTCTGTGGTCAGCCAACAAAATGTTAAATACGAGCAGAGATGATTAGATACACAGCTACTTCATCATTCTGTTCACTCTATTTGAAATAATATTCGGATAGGGAATAGTGGAAAATGAATTGAAGCAGGAACGTACTTGATCCCGATGGCGTCCTTTGCCCGTGTTACTTTGTTGTAGTCAACAACAACGCTTACCGTGTATAAGCAGATCGCCAGCTGCAGTGACGGTGTGCCGGCGCGGCAGTGGTGCCCATCGTCGGCGCACCGGCCCGGAGCCACCACCCGCCACAACGCAGCGAAGCCGCACGCGCGTCCCGCGCACGACACGCATCGTGCGTGACCAGGATAGCACGCGGACTGGCGCTGTCATAATAAATGTGGTGTGGAACTCTTCAGCATACCTCAGAAATTTTACTGAGTATGAACAGTTGAGGCAAAATCTTCAATTATTCAAGGTCTCTACTTTGATGATTGATAACGGTGTCTAACTTGCAATAATAGATGAGACGTCAGGAGACTGAGGGTACAGTAAGGGTATTATGCAAGTCAGCAAACTCACTGGTACTAAAGTGATCTCCGAGAATTTTAGACTGTAGGAAGGCATAGATATTGACTGTAGAACGAAATGTAGATGATGAAGGGACTTCGTAAATTACTACCCAAAGTGAAAACATGTAGCACACTGCTATATTGATGTCTATAATGGAATAATAAATTGAGAAAGTGTTACAAAACCATTGAAATCCTCAGGAAACTTTTCAACATGAGCTCAAAAGGGTCCTACCGGATCAAAGTGTATAAAAGAGTCCATAGTAAGATAAGATTCATACAAATTACCGTATTACTTTGCGTATTACTTTACTACTAGTATTACTTGATACTTCATGGCCAAAATAAACTAGATATGATGATAAACTAGTTATTTTATTACAATCACGCTGCGCGTTAAAATGCAGCAAGTCACCAGACTCAAGTGGGATTGGTGGGCCACGTCTGCCACAGGCACATGGAAAGGTGGGCAAGTATAGCCACCAAGTGGGTGGCGCAAGACGGGCAACGTAGACGGGGCAGACCAAGACGGAGATGCGGCGACTTGGACGCATTCCTCATGTGGTCGGAAAAGACATCAAATAGGGAGTTGTGAAAATCTTAGAGAGACAGCAGTGGACAGCAGGCAGACTAAATAAGATAAAAAATTAAGGGTGCTCACCGTTACTGGCTGGTGCAGCGGCGGCGATGCGGCCCGCCTCACCCGATCCAGCAGAGTTATGCGTGCGCACCCAGAACTCGTACAACACGCGCTCGCGCAGGCCTCGCACCTCGTGCCACGCCTCCCCGTCCTCCTCAGGATCCTCGTCCGCCTCGACTCGCTGCGACCATTCCCCACCCACTCTTTCGTCAGAAACAATGGGTACATAAGCGATCAATGTGACTGGGTTGAGAACATGTGTGATGTGATTTCGCATAATATAAAATAGAACACTATAATAAGAGTAAAAATAAATAAAAAATGTAGAGTCGAACAAACAAGGCAGTATACATTTCGCTGCACATATTTGTATGACGCTTACCACTTTTATTTATGTACAGTCGACGTCAGAATTATTTTCACTTTTCGACCTTATTGCCTTGGAACAAGGTCGAAAAGTGTAAACATATCTCTGACGTCGACTGCACTTTTTGAAACTCAATATTTATCACAAATATCTAACAATCAACCGTACAAAGCTGCTAGTGAGAAAATTCTACACTAATGAGGATATCCACATATATTGTAACCAATGTATTCTTGTGTTTTGAAATGAATTGAAATACTACGATTTAAAAAGACGTTTTAAGTAAAAAAATATTTTGTCACCAGTTTTATCTTTTAAATTTTTAAATGATTACGATACATATTTTGGTTGCAATATGTTTCCTTTTATGGCTTGATACATTACGTTTGCACAAAATAACATGAAAAGTCTGAACAATTACAAATCAGCTAAAACAAAGAAGCCATGAAAACCGAAAAGAAGTGGTAAAAAATGATTTACTTAAACTGATGCTACCAAATGAAGGAAAAACGGCTAGAATACGTGGTATTGCTACTGTTTGTACATTTCCAAGTAATCGCTTACTTGTCGCGTTCTTTCGTATAGAGCGTATAGTGACTGACACGGGTGCGTGGTGGCGCGCGCCACGCCACGCGCACGGCGCCCGCGCCAGCCGCCAGCGCGCGTATCGCGCGCACGGCCCCCGGGACTAGCACAAACAGACTTAGATATTGATATACGTTTCCACTCATCATAAACATTACGGTACTTAATCACGTAAAAACATTATATGTTTCGCACTGGTACCAACCGTCCTTTAAGGGTGTGATAGCTGAAGTATTTTTGAATTTTTTAAACTTGATATGTCTTAATCGAAATTACCCAAAATTTTACAGATGATTGTTATTAACATCCTTATAAAAGTTAGTTTATAACATATTAATCAACTTTATTTTCAAACTAAAAATGTTTAACTGTGGAAATAAAGGCAATCGTAGTTTCCTACTTCAGCTTAAAGGATACACCAACACCATAAATGATGCTAGTTATCCAATAGCCTGCAGAATAGCGTGATAGATTAGATACTCACCGTCGTCGAGTGTGGTGCAAGTAACAGGCGCAGAGGGGGGTCCAGGCCCAGAGGCGGTGCGGGCGCGAACCCACACGGAGTAGTTGGTAGCGGGGCGTAACTGTCGCAGCGTCGCCCCCGCCGCGCCTGATGCAGCTGCTGCCACGCCGCCGCCGGCGGGGCCGGTCCAAGCTACACAACGGTTTTAAAAAGCAAGTGAATTTGGTCTGCCTCGACGAGTGGGTGGTAAGACCAGTCTCTTGAAGATATTTATACACGTGTAACACTGGGGTATGCAAGTGTTGAGGGTAGCTCGTGGATGAGTAGAGATTCATGGGGGGTGGTGTGCAACGAAACAGCGTGTGTTTCTTATGATGTATATTGGAAAAGTAGCTTAATTTTAAATTGTCTTACAGCAATATAGTTTTAAGTACAGCAACGCCTTCAAGCATGTTGGCTAGGAACTAATTAGGTAGATTCGTCAAATATTGTATGCAGTAACGATTTCTTATCCTAATCGATCAAGCCATCTAAGTAATAACATAGTTGTTACATAAACGGCGCTGTTCTTAACAGCTAGTACAGTACAACTATACTACTGCAACAGCTGCAATTTTTGGCGCGGTATAGGGTAACTAATACCGTAATCTTTGGCAGTCGTTTAAAAAGTGATTTTGCCGGATTGAATGACAGTCATCGTACAGGATTCACAATTATGCGGTCATCTTTGGTCCTTTAAGTACCGACTCTCTATGTTCTCATTGGCTTTTAATCTAATATGGGAACATAATCAATTTGTGGTACAGTCAGCATCAAATACTCTGTAACATCAAAGCATCATGTACATAATGATGATCTTTATTACTAAAGGCACGAAGACGTGTGACAATATATCTCGCGCTTTTACTGTCAAAAACTATTTTATACTGATTGTACAATGTGTATTTCAAACCTGGAGAATCGTAGAGCGGAGCGTAGTGGACGTCATAGCCAGCGAGAGTCGGCGCAGGCGGCGGAGCGGGCGGGACTGGCGGTGACCACCACACACGTAGCGCTCCGGCTTCCGCAGCGCACCGCACTCCGGCTACTGCCTCGAGGGGCACTGTCACGGACATAACTTATCATAAATAACTTCACAAGAATCTCGTCTGGTCTGTTACTATCAATGGTGTGGCATCAAACCTATCTGTGACCAAACTGAATCCAAGTTGGCTAGTGTTTTCTGCAAGAGCGCTGTGTTAAGTGCTCAAAAGTTTTGAAATAAGTAAGTTGACAAGAATTGGTTTTTTGGGACATCACGCCACCGATTGATTGAGTACGTAGCTCACCTCCATCGGCAGTGGAAGCGTAAACAGGCGGCGCGAGCGGGCTAGCGCCGGCGTGGTTATACGCCCGTAACGTCACAGCATAGCGTGCGAAGCGGCGTAAACCACGCAGTGCTAGCTCTGTGCGCGACCATCCCGCCACTACCGCAGCGCCTGCTCGTGCTGCGCCTTCCTCGCCCTCTCCTTCTTCATCTTCGTCTGCGCCTGACAGCGCCCGCCACGATACCACGTATCCTAACAGCTCGCCATTCCACGAGTCTCGCGATGGTGCCTGCCCATCGGGATTGAACAATTAATTTTAGATCGCGAAAAAGATACTACTAACTAGAACTATTTAAATCTGTCTCTTACCATCCACGACACTAGCAGTTCCCCTGGCGCAACCGTTCGAACCCTCACATCTTGCGGAGAGCTCGATGGAGCTGCATATAAATAGTGATCATTATAAGACGTTCTCTTAAACAGCCCACGCTTAGTGTTTGGTCAAGGAGTATAATTTACATAAACAAAAAGCAGATGAACTTTCAAAACTCACCTTCCTCGAGTGTTGTGAAGAGCAGCGGTGCTGACGGTGGTGACGCGCCTACGTGATTGGCAGCAGCAGCCCGCAGCGAATAACCAGCCGCTGGCCTGAGTCCAGTCAGTACTGCACTTAGTGCCCCTGGTGGTATTTCCATCTCACGCGACACTGGTTCTAGTGTGAGATTGACAGCGAGAGCCGTTGTCCCGGGCGGGGCAAGCAGAGGTGTGTATAGCGCTGAGTAGTGAGCATCTGGGGCACCCGCATCCCATACCAGTCGCACCCAGCGCGCACCTACGCCACCCAGGCGCAAACCTGCTGGAGCCTCGGGCGGCTCTGATTGGTAACAATGAGTAAATGCTCAGAATTTTAGTCATATATAAAAATAAATGAAGATGTAAGTAAGATCTTTTAAGTCATATTTTATAACAATGCTTATTCGAAACCAAGTATTTACCTTCCACGTGTAGGAAGATGAGCATTTCCGCGCGGCCATAGTGGTTGGCGGCAAGGCATCGGTACTCGCCCGCATCAGCGCGCTCGGTGGCACGAAGCCGAAGTTCTGAGCGCAACGCTTCTCCAGCACCGCCGGCGCCGCTTTCTGATATCGACCACCTGCATACCATAGGCTTATATAGGCAGGTAGCCTACAAAGTACACTCACGGACAATGAATTCAGGTCATTTTCTATGAACAATTATATAAAAAATGACCCAAATTCATTGTCCGTGTGTGTATTGTGTTAATATTACGCTCCGCGTAAGGTTGAATTTTTGGTAATATATGAGTAATTATAGATACATTGAGCAAATACATTGAAAAATCAAATACGATTTGACTACAGCTAAAGCCGGGTTCGAACCCGCATCTCTGTCATTCCGGGACAGCGAGTTTTATCCAATTTCTCAATATATGAGTGCTAAATTCCAAAAGGAAGAAAAAGAGCATACCTACCTACAAAATAAAAAAAACATGTAAGCGTTACACGAAAATACTTATTATTTTTTAAGGCTCAGTAAAATAGTATTTGCAGAGAGCGCTTGTTTTGAATATGAAGGAACGACGATAATGCAGAAATAAGTACTTACCGGAAAGAGTCAAGATCTAAACGGCGGCCAAGACGAGTCCAAGTAAGGCTGAGTGGTGCGTCGCCCCGCGCTCGACACCAGAGCACAGCTTCACGTCCGCGAACGGCCGTTACATTTCTTGGCTCTGTGGCTTCGAAGTGCGCAGGTTCTAATACATTCCAAAAATTCATTCATTCGTTTGCATAGGAATATTTGGGATGAACTCAACAAACAAAATAAAGGCTTTAAATAGATTGTGCTAGGGGAAAATGGCGGATTTAATCTGACCTGGAGAAAATTCCTGACGAGAAAAGAAAAAGGAATTACACTACACTAACCCATATAATTCCAAATAGAAAATTTGGTTTTAATGAATTTGGACTTTATTTTAAGAGTTCTATAGTAGAAAAGATTGAAGGTAAAAGGGGTAAGTAGGGGAGGATTAAGAATAACCACAAGTATTTTAAGAATGCCATATAAATATAGGCTGTAGATAAATAGCGTACCGGCACCAGAAAGGTTAAAGAAAAGGCAGAGAATAGGAACGTCTGGTGAAAGATCCGGTGACAAAAGTAGTGTAAAATGAAAGAGATAAAGAATCAAGCACTAACAAATACTTCTTATTCACCATGTACAGTGATGTTAACGTGCTTGAGTAGTGGCGCGCCGACTCCGTTGTCGGCTTTACAACGGTAGCGACCCTGATGGCGTCTTGCAGCAGTCGCAGCCGAGAGCGCGCCCCCTCTTGCTGCCGCACCTCCTGTATCACCCCACTCCCCACCGCTCACCTCCTCCCATTGCTCTTCAGTCTCGAGACCGTTTGGGGACTCACCTAAATATAAAAGAAAACTATGTTTACCTTCATCCAGGTCTACTTGAGAGCTATTTCGATAGGTACTATTCGTCTTACCAACTTTTCTGTACCAGGTCACAACCGGTGCTGGATGGCCTCTAGCAGCGCATTCTAGCAACAAGGGGGCGCCTAATAGGACTGCAGCATCCGACGGCTCTGTCGTCCAAGATGGAGCCACTGCCAATGAAAGAACGACCTTTAAACACTTATCAAACTTGTACTACTATAAAATTAGTTTAAGCCTCTTATGATCAAAATTTGCAAAGATATTGAGAAGCTTTTAATACGCCCACGCACTCTGTCTACATAACTTTGATAGTATACCTACATTTGGTTTGGAATATTCGCTGGGTGCGCGATGACAGCGCCAACTAGCGGTCACAAATACGCCGGACTTTTTTTTTGTGTTTTGTGGTTTTTGCTGCAAGGCACTTTGCCAACTAAAAACGTAAATTTCGCTAGTAAAAAGTGACAGCTGGTCTGCCGAAAGTTATTTTTTTGGCCATGATGCGCGCTGTGATCGTTTCGTGGTTCCCCCACCTTATACTTCGCGCCCAGCGAATAATTGATTCAGAACCCACACCTAGTGACTCCTCAGTTGTTCAAAACTTCGACAATTTTTATAATAGGTCCAGAAGGTCATCACCCGAAGCGCCAAAAGAAAAGAAAATAATATAAGACATGTCAAAAGAGCCCTTGAGGGCCTACTTGCAGAAATAAATTATTTTATTTATTTTTATTTTATTTTATAATAGAATAGAAGTACGAATGAAATACAATAAGCAGTACCTTTGACGCTAAGCGTAGCGCTGTAGTTGGCGCTTGCGGCGTGATTGGCAACGCGACAGGTGTAGAGGCCGGAATGGCGCGCAGCTAGCGCGGGGAACACGAGCAGCGAGAACTCGCCGAGGCTTTTCTCTTGCACCTATGGGGCGAGTTGCTTGACTTATTATTTCGTAGACTTTTAGGCACTTCTTTGATAGATACATGGAGTCTAAATTCCGAGTTCAAATGGTAGTAAATTCATTTTTATATCATTGTTGTATTCCTCTCGGCATTCCTTCTCAACGGTGGTCTCCTTTTGAGAAATATCATATATAATACAGATAGTTCCGAATAAAAAAGATAATTTCATTTATTCTGATTAAATGAACATTCTAACCGGAAAAAAAATAATTAGGTACGTTTTAGCACATAAAAAATAAAAAGAATAGAAATGCAGCATGCGATACTCTGTCGAGCCAAAAAAACTGGAGCACGCCGTTCTAATATGCTTCAGCCTTAATGCGCTTGGCTTCGTAATTGTTAACATGATATAAATCAAAGTAAAGGGAATTTTACTAATTACTAGACGTGAGGCTAGTACTAGACGCCAAATATCGGGTACCTTTAGAGATATCCCGGCCATCTGACAACCTTACCTGCAGGGCTGGCGGCAGCGGCGCGCCATCCTTCAGCCACGAGAAGTACAGTGGCTTGTCCCCTGACGATACGCCGCAGAGCGCCTGCGCGCTGCTGCCCTCCGTCAGCTCCGCCGAAAACATGAACGGCGAGATCTTGGGCGGATCTGAAAACATAAAAAGCGTAAAAACTCAATTTTTTTGGCAAACGGAAAAGTGAAAATATTGGCAAAGATCTACATTTGTAATATTAATATATGTAATTATTACGACTTCAGTTAAGATTTTAATTTAGTAAGCTGACCGCTAGCGAGGTCTGATATGTAGTATACAAAAAAAAAACACTATATCCGTAGAGGTCTTTTATTGCTGCAGTTCTCTAAAAATGAAGGTAATTTTAAACGAAAACAAAAACATGTGTTGGGGTGCCACACTATGCTGTACTTACTACATTCGTAATTATAAATGAAAATCCCTGCTTAATAAAATAATAATAATTAAGTTGCTCGTTGAATATGGCAACATCAGTATTAATGACTACATAAATCCGAGAATTTTGGCACTCATTCAGCCTGTTCAGGATTTTAATCTAAAACTGCATTACATGATGAATTGAAGCGAATAGATACTGACTTCGAACTTGTATCTCGATCTCACGCCTCGCAACCTGCCCGTCGGGTGCGGCCACACTGCAAGCGTACGCGCCGTGGTCGGCGGGTACGGCGGGGCGCAACCGCAACGCCGCCGCGCGCGCCGACACGCGCCCCGCGCCACCGACTCGCTCGCCGTCGTGCCACCACCACACCTCGCTACAAAAGCGCCAGTTATAACAATCATCATCAAACTACAGTACGATTATATCGATTTGTGTAAGCGTGTGTGTGTTTTCGTAATACAAAACTGTGTTAAGTCAGTTGTGAAACTGGTAACAGTGAAATCCAGCAATCTATAGGAGTCAGCAAACAGGCTACTCGAAATTAAATGGTACTTATGTTGTAATGCGTCAACCAATAACATTTTGTTTTATAACTTTAGTTCTTTTGAAGCACATCCAGAAAAAGACAGAGAAATTCCTAATAGGTATTCTCTTTCAGAATTTTTTGGGTATAAAATAGAATTGTTGAAATAGGACAATATCATCAAATTTTGGTATATTGAAACTGTTGTTCATCGAATTATACAAATTTATTATTACCGATTAAGCACGTGTGAGTGAGTGGGTGTAAAAGGAATCATCCTATAGAATGCACCTCTATGGACCTGATCGGATATCCAGCGTAGGGGCAGTAGATGGTGGCGTTGGCGCCCGCTACCACGCGCACCGGGCCCGCGGCGCGGATGGACGGCGGGCCTACAACATGAGAGTCATCATAAAACATGGAACAGATCAGGACCCTACTTCAGGAACTAGGTATACAAGTCTTGTAAAATAAATTTGTAACCAAGACAATCCACACAAAACCCTAATAAAAACGCTGGCATTACAAGTCTTTCGTGAAACGAGCCTCAAATTTGGTAATTGCGTGCATAACGCTTAAAAACGACTGCTCACTAACCAACAGTGTTATACAAGATAAAAGGCATTCAGTTTAGACGCAGTCTTTGCAGTGAAGTGTCGCTAATAGGTATTTACACTTATAAGCAGGGACCGGAAAACAGCTTCGTTCGCTTAAGCTCTTCCTAGGGCTTAAGCCGTCTGATTGTTAATCGTTTGTTTCGGTTAACAACTGATTGAATTAACTCATAAACAGGTTAAGCCGGTGACCGAGTTAAGCGTAGCCGACCAAACATGTTTTAAAACAGGTTATTTTTTAAGAGGTTCTGAAGTTGTTTTGAAGGGGTTATTAACAGGTTAAAAAGGGGTTTTTGAAGCAGTTGTTATTTTGTTTAGTGTGTGTTCCCGGTATAAGACACGTTTCGCTTAGCTGTGCATTGTCCACGAAGAGAACTATGAAATTGTCGGTGGAATATCGGTTTGGTTTAGTGATCCGAAGGACTCGAGCCTTTTAGTCCGAAATGTTTAGCCTCGCAGCCCTTTTTTAGAGCTGGGCTGATAGAAAAGGCTTAGTAGAGTTCGTGAATTTAATAAGGCTCGAGTCTTAAAAAAGGCTCAAATATTATAGGCACACATATAGCGATTTAGGTATTTTTCATAGTTTCTCGAGCATTTCTTATCAGAAATGAGTTTCTAGAGTTAACCAACTTCAAAACAAAGAGAAAACTTTATGTAGGTTTGTTCTTCGATTACTTACTTTATACAAGCTATCCCCTGAATAAATGATTTAAGTACTTACTTGAAGACGGCTAGACCGATTTAGAAAATTCTTTTTTTGTTTGAAAGGGTCAGAGGTGGTCCCATTGCAACCAAATCAGGATCTGATGATGGAATCTTGGAGAAATCGAAGGAACTCTTCAAATATTATAGGCACACATGTAGCGATTTTGGTATTTTTCATAGTTTCTCGAGCATTTCTTATTAGAAATTAGTTTCTACAGTTAACCGATTTCAAAACAAAGAGAAAATTTTATGTAGGTTTGTTCTTCGATTACTTGAAGACGGCTAGACCGATTTAGAAAATTCTTTTTTTGTTTGAAAGGATAAACGTCAGAGGTAGTTCCATTGCAACCAAATCACGAGCTGATGATGGGATCTTACAGTTATTAGGGGAACTTTTAATAGTATATTACATAACTAGGGCTTTCTTTATTACCTCCCGTGTTGTGTACATCATTTTATGTCTACACTTGGCCAGAAAGCGACTTTTTCCGAACGCGTAGCGTGCGGAAAAAGCCACTGGCCAGGTGTGGCATAAAATATTATAGGCACTCATACGGCGATTTTGTTATAGAGTCTCGGCATTTATTATCGAAATTAGTATATAATAAAAACCGGTTGTTTTAATTTTGTGGTTAATTATTAAGTCTATTAAGAGCTGAAGCCTTTTATATCCTCGAGCCTTTTTAAAGACCTAAGGCCTTATTAATTCTTAACATTTATGAATGTAGTCGCAGTCTGGGCCTGCGCACGATGGGAATATTGGGAATCTCAACTAATTGGTTGTTAATTAATTCATAAATAATGCGAAAGTAATTCTGTCTGGCTGTGTATCTGTCTGCCTGTTTGTTTCCTTTTCACGTTTAAATCGTAATCGTGTAACCTACTAACAAAAATATGGATTCAAATCTGAAATAAACATTATTCATTAATTCATTCATTCATTCATTCATTCAAATCGCGGGACCGATTGTGATGATTTTGATGAAATGTTTTATGCAATGAACCCCCGGTCGGTCAGTTATATCTTCATTATCATTATTTTTTTATTTTCATTCAACATCATCATCATCATTTTTATTCTCATTTATAATCATCACCATCATTTTCGTTCTCATTCATCATCATCATCATTATTAGTCTCATTAATCATCATCATTATCATTTTTATTCACATTGATTATCATCATCATCATCATCATTTTTATTCTGATTAATAATTATCATCAACATTTTTATTCTCATTAATCATCATCATCGTCATTTTAAGTCTCATTT
Organism: Eudemis profundana; assembly: GCA_947034925.1. Classification (NCBI taxonomy): domain Eukaryota; kingdom Metazoa; phylum Arthropoda; class Insecta; order Lepidoptera; family Tortricidae; genus Eudemis; species Eudemis profundana. The sequence goes on from OX344798.1 coordinate 19,694,863, forward strand.
ATCATCATCATCATAATCATCATTTTTATAATCATGAATCATCATCATGATTATCATAATTATAATTATTCTCATTGATCATCATCATCATCATACTTATTCTCATTCATCATCATCATCATAATCATCATCATCATGTTTATAATCATGACTATTCGACGACCGCTTTAGCTTGGTTGGTAGTGACCCTGCCTACGAAGCAGGAGGTCCTGGGTTCGAATCCCGGTAAGGGCATTTGTTTATGTGATGAGCACGAATATTTGTTCCTGAGTCATGGTTGTTTTCTATGTATTTAAGTATTTGTATCTATTAAATATATCGTCGTCTAGTATCCATAACACAAGCCTTATTGAGCTTACTATGGGGCTAGTTCGATTTGTGTCAGATTGTCCCCTTATATTTATTTATTATTATTTATCATAATTATTTTCAATCTCATTGATCATCATCATCATCATCATCATCATCATCATTATCAATTTTATTCTCATTGATCATTCTCACCATCGTTTTCATTCTCATTCATGGGTTAGTTAGGGTCATAAGGACTAGGTTGTAGAATGACCATGTCGGCAAAACGTCTTAGTTGTATAATACCTTAGTAAACACAATTAGTAGAGTTAGTTAGCCGCATCATTGTGCGCATCGGGTTACAATCATTAAATTTTTACCACAGGTAGAGTGTACCGCGGTGACTATTTTTCGATGTGGAGGGAAGTCAGATTCGTCCCCTGTGCGCGGGGAGAACGGGATAAATGGGCCAAATACACCTCTTTCATTTTTTTTTTCACTGATCAGTTAAGGCTACTAGGGCTTGTGTGGTATCGTTTTCGTGTAAAACAAATCCCATCAAAAACATTCTGTAAAAAAACTAGCCAAGTCTCGATGGAGTTGCTTGTTTATCTCTAAAAAGTAATGAAATCTAGACAAAGTCGTGCCAAAGTCAGTACCGGGGGGGCATCAACAGAACTCGATTTCCACCGACTTGCCTATTATTTAACCATGGAGGAACACATTTTATAGATCTAATCGCATAGCGCCGCAATAATATTGGAGCAACGTTAATAATAGCGTAAGCGCCAACCGTCATAAGGTACCTTTTGATTTGGATCGTCACATTTTATGGAGCCGCGTGGTGGGCACTGCGAGCTTATGTTTATTTCTAGTATTAATATTATGTATGTCACAGTTCTTCTTAAAATTCATGATATTCTTACCTATGTACATACATAATATTGTCATAGATGTATTGATTGACAATGCAATGCGTTACATTAATGTCCTTAAACTTATCTCTAAGTGAGTCTCGATAATTCATCTTATATATCGCTCGCTCGAATAGCCCTCTTCTGCAGAACAAATATAGTATTAAGCTCTGAAGCACTAGCACTGCCCCACAGTAGAATTCCATACGACATAATACAAAGGACTATTTACATGGTTATACATATAAATATGAACCAAATAAGGCTTAAAAGATACATTTAAACCCACCCACTAACGTATAAAGAATGTTCTACGGCCAAGTCACACAACATTAACTATAATAATAAAGAAAGCGCAGTAAGAAACCTTAGATTTGGCACAATTTCATTACTTTTAGGGTTCCGTACCAAAATGGTAAAAAAGAAACCCTTATGGTGCGACTCTGTCTGTCTGTCTGTATGTCTGTCCGTCTGTCACAGCAAGATATCTCAGGATCTACTGATCCTATCGACTTGAAATTTGCAATAGTGTTAAAAGTCGCAAACTCGACCCTATTGCATAGAAAAAAAATCTTATACCTTTTTTACTTTTTTTTAAAGGGGTCCGAAATGGGATGTGGAAAAACAAAAGTAGAGCTATTATATCGAATGGGATATCCAATGAAAGGGCTTAATTTGTAGATTCCAAAACTATTTTTAATTCTTTTTTTAATTTTTTACTTTTTGATTTATGACGAAAAACGTTCAAAAAAATACCATTCCCCCCCTATTATCTTCGAAGTTACTGAACAGAAAAATCTGTAATAATTACCAATTATTAATATGATCCTAAAGATAACAGGAAAAATAAAACGGTTTTCCTAAATTGCATCGTTTTTTAGAAATTTTCAAAAATCGTACACATACTTATTTGCTCCTACTAAGCTAACCGCCATACAGTTTTTCTTGAAGTATTCACGTATCTACTTACGAATTTGTACGGAACCCTCGGTGCGCGAGTCCGACTCGCACTTGACCGGTTTTTTTAGAGATAAACAAGCAGCTCCATCGAGACTTGGCTAGTTTTTTACAGAATGTTTGTGGTGGGATCTCTTTTACACGAAAACGATACCACACAAGCGCTAGTAGCCTAAAGTGATTCGTGAAAAAAAAAAAACGAAAAAATGGTGTACTTGGTCACATTCACCCCGCTCTCTCCACGCACAGAGAACGAATCTGACTTCCCTCCATATCGAAAAATAATCACCGAAAAACACTCTATCTGTAGTAGAAATTTCATGGTTGTAATCTCATGCGCACAATTATGTGACTTAGTAACTCTACTACCGGTAGCTTAAGCCCCGTCTCTCTGCTGACGGCACCCTAGGTTAGGTTTTTTTATGGTGTGTTATTGTCAAAATATTATTTATTTTTATTGTTAAAGATTATTTACATGGTAACACATGAAAATTTTTACCTTATAGGACCCCAAAAAACAATTTGATGTAATATTGTGTACCGAGGGCCCAACATGTATATATTTTTTTTTTAAATAGATTAACTGTGCTATTTTTTAAAATGGTAAATGCCAAAAAATTCAAACAAATATTATTATCTACTATCTTTTACTTTTTCGACGATTTTCAGCTATTTTTATATGAAACTATACCTAAATAATGTAAAAAATGAATTTCTGATATCTGGAGGCACGGCAGTGCCCCCGCCAAGTCGAGCAAAACAAAGGCACGGCCGTACCATCCTTTTCTCGAAGCCATTCAGGCCATTTTCAGCCTCCCGTAATATTGTACTGGCTAAAGCTAGAACCCTGAAATTTCAGGGATATACACACAATATAGGCACAATAAGATATATATATAGTCTCAATATCATTCAATTTGAACGTGTAGTTTAAGAACATGTCAAATTTCCTTAGTTTTGTCACTGATTCATTCACTGACTGACTGATGATCATCATAATTCTAAGATACTTCTAGCAGACCTACAAGCTCCAAATTTTACATATAGTTAGTTTTTAGCCTATCAAGTCCTTAAAAACCTAAATATGTTGTAATCTCAGTCACAACTGCACATATAAGTTTGTAATCCTATACAAATACATGCGATTACAAATAGTTTTGCAGTTCAAATTGAAAAAAATGGATTGGAATGTAATAATTAAAGGAAGACCACTTACAAAAAGAAATGAGATCCCATCAAAAACATTACATTACATGTAAAAATATGCAAGTCTCGCAACGCAGTTCTCCTACAAGGAGAGAGGAACACATTTTATAGATCTAATAATAGGCAAGTCGGTGGAAATCGAGTTCTGTTGATATCCCCCCGGTACTGACTTGGTTTAACTTTATATGTATCTCAATACTTTTTTGTTGTAGGAGAACTGCGTTGCGAGACTTGCATCTTTTTACATGTAATGTTTTTGATGGGATTTGTTTTACACGAAAACGATACCACATAAGCCCTGTAGCCTTAATTGATCAGTGGAAAAAAATGAAAAAGAGGTGTATTTGGCCCATTTACCCCGCTCTCCCCGCGCACAGGGGACGAATCTGACTTTCTCCACATCGAAAAATAATCACCGCGGTACACTCTATCTGTAAAAAAATGTCATGCTTGTAACCCGATGCGCACAATGATTAAGACTTTTGCCTTACATAAAACATACTATAGCTTGGCAACTTCGTTGGTGACACTCACCTGTGTGCTTTTTGCTCTCTGTAGCCGTAACTACTGATACAAGTTACCGCCACCACGAACGGCGACCGACCGAGCCTGCCTCCGGAGGCCTCCATTCGTGTTGGCGGTAACTTGTGTAAGTAGTTACGGCTACACAGAGCAAAAAGCACACAGGTGAGTGTCACCAACGAAGTTGCCAAGCTATACTTACCAAAGTATAATGTTAAACCGTAGTTTGTAATACATAGAGGTACTATCTAAGCTTATCCCTTAATTCTTAGCAATCCTTAATGTGTTAGAAAAAAGTAATTTTAAATGGTATTCGTGTTGTTTATTTCTATGGAAGAAACAAAAAACCTTTAATATTTTCCGTGGATTTATCCCAGTAAAATAACGAATAAATCATTCATCAATTCAAGTGGTCGAATAATTTATTCGCGAATATCCGCGAATAAAAGTCATATCATAAATTATATCACAATAAATACTACGTACATGCAGCACAATAAATTCTTATACTTTTTTCGCACAATTTCTAACTTCACTGTCCGCTGTTTGCAATGGAAGTGACGAAATTCATAAGTGAAAAAACAATTGCAATAAATGTATGTTCAGACACTTCAGGCGATTAAAAAATCTATAATTTAAACTGTTAGGTGCAAATTTGTTTGACGCAAAAATGGTGTCGATGTTAACAAAAGATTTACATCTGTGCCGTTTCTCGGCAGCGATTGTCGGACGCCAAAGAAAAATGAGCTGTATTGTATTGTATCTGTATAAAACTAAAGAACAAATTAGTTTGAATTCAATGCCCACAAAAAACAACCCTGGAAGTTGTTATTAATGTTGTGAGTTATTAACTCGAGTTATTTCACAGAGCGTATTAGCTCCTCCATTCAAAATGAAACTAACTACTATGACGGTTAAGATCAATTTCGTTTGCGCTACGTCCGGAAGCGGTTCCCAGTAACAACCTTACGGGAGTTATTATTGGGTGTTTTGTGTTAACCGAATTACTTCTTAACTGTGTAAGTTATTAAGCCGGTGATACTCTTAACAGAATAAGACGGTTTCTCAAAACCAACGCGTTAAAAACCCGAGTTAAAACCTCGATAACGGTAAGAGGTTCCGGTCCCTGCTTATAAGAGTAGAGTCTGAGCCAACATCACCAGGCTACTTGCATGCTGAGTGCTGATAGAGAAACAGTGCCTGTCATGAGCGGCATGTAGTTCTTCCTATCTCAATACTAACGCGGTCTCACGAGTTGCATTTCCTTTGTCATAGTGGTAGTTTGTGTTTGTGGTACCCACCATAGATTTTCTGGAGTGCTGAGTGTTCTGGAGCACCTGAAGCGTTTTACTCACAACGGGTAGCACCTTTCTTACAATAGTGCGCAATATGCCAGTATGTGCTATTGCGCTTTCAACCGCTCCTTGCATGATCTGAAAAAATGTGTACGAGTCAGTGCTTACCATAGACATTGAGGCGTGCTGAATGTTCCGCGGCACCACGAGCGTTGTGCGCGCGGCATGTATAGCGTCCGCCATCCGCAGCAGACAGTGCGCGAAGTCTCAGCACTGATACCACCTCACCAGCCGCACCCGTCTCTTCTGTGACTGTATATCTACCGGTAATGGGAGCTTTAGTACGTGAGTTTTCCAAGTTAAAATTAACCAAGACATAATAAATCTACAATACCTACATCCGTTCAAATAAGAACTTGACAACCAAGATAAAACATTTTCAAAAATTTTAGTTTCATGTAGCAAACGTTTACTCACACGCCAGTTTTGCTCAATTTTTCTTTTCATAACCTGTCCTCCCATACCTGTCCCGTCCATACCTCTTGTGTGTGAACTATACCTGTGCGGTGCACGATAGTGCGCAAGTGGCTGCGCGTCAAGCAGCCACGCTATACGAGGCGGTGGGGCAGCGGCGGCCGCGCAACGCAGAGCCACGTCGCCGCCGGCCCGCAGCGCTTGCTCGATGAATGTGTACTGTAGTTCTGGCACCGACTCTGCTTCACAAAATTTACTTATCAGTTATGTCCAGACCTCGGAATTTAGGGGCAAACGCCTGACAGGTACAAGAGACAGACGAATTTTTTTATCGACATTTATGAATATCTATTTTCTATTTTTGACATTAAGATATTTATGTTTTCTGTGGTAAATGGAAACGCAAGTAGAGAAATTTCATATCGATATTCGTCGATACATCGTATACCTATGATGCTTTCCGCCTAAACTAGTAATCATACCCAGCTTTGTGTTTTATTTTTAGTATCATAATGATTAACTTATAGTTTTCGTTTTATAGGATTACCTTAGTGTTATTTCTCACAGACTTTTCTTTTAAAACAAATATACCATTTCATAAAAATGAAAAAAAAAAACATTTTTTTATAGGTAACATCTCGGTGTCGTGCAAGGAACATTTAATTGTAAAATATATGGGAAGAAATATGATTTGCATGATTTTCTTTATTAATTTGACTGTAGATCTGCCAACTCGTTAGAAAGAAAATAACCCAATTACAATTATTAAATAATCTCCACCCCAAATTTATCTATTTGTCTATGAAAATAACATGATGCATTAGAAACTCTTCCAAGTAACGCAATTATTGTTATTTGTTTTAGATATAATATACCTACTTAAAAATTATCATGTCGGCAAATTATTACTAAATTGGCTCTTTGATACGACGCTGGAACGACTATTTGACTAACGTTCATAATTGATTATGTCGAAATAGTATAGGTACCTACATTTTGAATAAATCTTCTCCTTGTAAGCCGTAAGCGTGAAAGTATTGCAGAAGCACTGATACGATAGTTTGTATAGCATTTCTATACATATTAATGTTCAGATAAGCTCTAGTTAAACAAGCATAGGAAAGAAGGCGCGATGAGGGAACTTCCTTTATAAGAAAAGCTACAAAAGAGTAAACAAAAACAAGCCTTTGTCACCTCAGTGAACAAAGTGTGCTGCGCAGTGGACTTAAAAATTACTTTTGAAATCCGAACAAGTTAAGCATTGACCAGAGCCTCAGGAATCCGCGGCATCCATTTTAATTTAAATGGCACAAAGGAAGGCATTGTCAGCGTGACAAAAGACACGTCTGGTCCAATATTTGCGGCGCCGGGCGCCCGGCGCCCGTACCCGCCGGTCGCTGATTGATTCCTCGACTCCTACATTAAGATTGATCGAATGACAGCACTCGACACCCAGGGTGGGTGTCCCCTCCCCACGAAATCACTTTTTGCGCTCAGTTTCCATCTAATAAAGTGATATAAATCTCGTTACAATTCCCCGATACGTTATTTCCCTTATAAAAGTTATGAGGTTTCTTTCCCAAATAAAAGCGTTTTATTGCCAAGCGGGCCGAGCGTCTCGAGCTCCCGCGGGCTCTCATCTGGCTGATATCATTACAGGAATTGCGTTGGTGAGCCGTCCGGGCGCTTGGCAGTCGAGTTGTATAACTTCAAAAGCCGCACTTTTTGCATCGCAATTAATAAATGGCTTTATTAGGTACTTTGTTCCGAATCATTACGCTAGTTCAGCGCTATTCATAGTATATTTCAGTTCCTTCTGCTTTCCGCAAAATACAACCCATCAAAAACATTACATGTAAAACGATGCAAGTCTCGCAACGCAGTTCTCCTACAACAAAAAGTTTTGAGATTTAAAGTTAAACCAAGTCAGTACCGGGGGGGTTTCAACAGAACTCGATTTCCACCGACTTGCCTATGATTAGATCTATAAAATGTGTTCCTCCACAGTTAAATAATAGGCAAGTCGGTGGAAATCGAGTTCTGTTGATACCCCCCGCCCCCGGTACTGACATGGTTTAACTTTAAATCTCAAAACTTTTTTGTTGTAGAAGAACTGCGTTGCGAGACTTGCATATTTTTATATGTAATGTTTTTGATGGGATCTCATTTCTTTTTGTAAGTGATCTTCCTTTAATTATTACATTCCAATCCATTCTCTTCATTTTTGAACTGCAAAACTAATTTAACTTTGTAATCACATGAATTCGTATAGGATTACAAACTTATGTGTGCAGTTGTGACTGAAATTGCAATATTTTTAGATTTTTTATTACTTGATAGGCTAAAAACTAAATATGTTTAAAATTTGGAGCTTGTAGGTCTGCTAAAAGTACCTTAGAATTATGATGATCATCAGTCAGTGAATCAGTCAGTCAGTCAGTCAGTGACAAAATTAAGGAATTTTGACATGCAATAGTTCTTAGACTACACGTTCAAATTGAATCATATTAAGAATATATATATATAAGTCTTATTGTAAATCCCTGAAATTGCAGGGTTCTAGCGTTAGCCAGTACAAAGTTACGGGAGGCTGAAAATGGTCTGAATGACTTCGACAAAAGGATGGTACGGCCGTGCCTTTGTTTTGCTCGACTTGGCGGGGGTACTGCCGTGCCCCCAGATTAAAGGTCTTCGGTGTCTTTTAACGGGATCAATCAATCTGAGTAGCAACCTTATGGATAATGACATCGTCGAAAAACCCTGCGTTTTTAGTAGTACATATCGATACCTTTGGGTTCAATTGGCGTAAAGGACAAAACGCTGGTTTTGAGGAGAAGCAAAAAACCATTTTATTTTACAAAAAATGGCTATAGTTTTTTTGTTTCTCGACCTATACTTTCGACATGTAAATGAAAAATATTTGAAATGCCCGGATCTTTAACCTGTGATGGTAGTTCTAGCTGTAAACAATGTATTATGGAAGTTAGATGTCCTTTACAACTGGTAAAAATGTTATCAATGTCATTTACACCCGTGACTTTTTTGGGCATTTGGAAATGATGGGGTTGTAAATGACAATCTCAGATGACTTTGTACCAATTTTGGGGCGTAAAGTTAACAGCTATGTAATAAAAATTGACAGTTTTCAACTTAGTTTACCTTAAAGAGACTTGAAAAATGTATAAAAAGATGATGAAATTCAGCTAGGCATAATAACTACCTACTATTAACGACGGGATATTTACCATGTATGTTTGTTTTTGTGAGTTCCAGATATTTCGGCACTGTTGCAAGCGCCATTATCACGGAGCAACTGACATGCAGCGAGTTTTTAGTTGTAGTCTACCCACACACCATAGCGATCTACCCTCTTTCGGGTTCGCTTCGCGTTATTCATACTACTACCGTCCGCATTCTCACTTGGAACTCGATCACGTTCACGACACACAACACTTACAGTATCACTTCGCGTATTTACTCCTGAACATGTCTTTTTTCCCTTGGAGAACTTACGGATCACTGGATACCAGATGCTCGACAGTTGAAACCCGTCTTCCCGGTTGAAATTTTTATACTTGAGGATTTCAATAGCTTCCTTAACCATTCTGGGTATATAGTGTTTTTCTGTCGAGCGAGAGGATCTATGGGTTGTGCAACTCAATCCAATCGTTTCCGCGTTCAGAAGATGTTCAGCGATTGCCGATTTCCGAGGTTCGTTGTTTTTAAACATTCGGATGTGCTCCTTTATACGGCATGAGATAGTGCGCTTATTCTGACCTATGTAAGAGCTACCACAGCTGCAGTCAATTTTGTAAATACCTGGGCATTCAAGCGGAAAACGGTCCCTTGGCGTACGTAGATATTGTGCCAGTTTTCTGTGGGGAGTGAAGACAGTCTTCACCAAGAACTTCTTTAAAATATTGGCAACTTTATCTGTCACTCCTTTTACATTTATGGTAGGTACGCCGGTTGTCGTTCAACTTTATAGTCCAGGTGCTTAGGCAAAACGGTGCGTCTAGGTGGTATAATCCGCCCATTATAACCATTTCTCTGTAGAACGTTCTTTAAATGTGTCAATTCACTACCCAAATGATCCTCGTCACATAAATTGTATGCGCGGTCAGTAAGTGACGCTTCTACAGAGTACAGTTGGCGAGAGTGGTGGGATCATTTGGGTAGTGAATTGACATTTTAACGCAGGGCAGCTTGTGGCGAGCTGTTGGGGAGTAGCGACCTCACGTACCCGAGTGCTCCTGGGGGTCCTTAGGGAGGGTTCATGGGTAAGAGTTTAAGGACCTCCGCCTCTGGCTTGCCTTAACCGGCCGTCCAGAGTGGAGTCGCGAGAGCTATATGCTCCAGGCGTGGAAGTGTTAAAGGGCATAACGCCGCGAGTACCCTCGGAGAAAGCGCAGCACACCTCTCGACACCCTGCAGTCTTCGGCACCGGTGTTGCCCCTAGCTAGGCCATTGCTCATATGTCGCTATTTATTTAACAGGGGCCCATCAGCGGAGGGCAAGTCACGGTCTGTCAGTGCCACGAAAGCCACGAGACACTTTTCCTGACAGGCGCCGTCATGTCTTAATCCATAACCCAGTATTTAGTCCATATTTCCACCGCCATAGCCCAGTAGAGTTAGATTCCATCAATCAATAATAGTCCTTGCATCTGGCGGGGGCTGTGTCTGCGTGCGTCCCATGACACAGGCAGGGACAGCATCCGCTGGGTGTATACTTTGCCTTTCATTAAATTGTCGAAAAGGCCTCTACGCGTTGGCTCCGTCTCCGCGCACGCCTCCCAAAGGGCCGGGACACCATTGTCTCGTGTACGGGAAAGACATACAAATAATAATTTATTTATTTCCGGCATCAAAGGCCCATAGATAAATACCTTACAAACACACATTACAAAATAAACTTAACAACTTAATAATGTCCTACTAGTGTTTTACTCACTTCCAATAGCACTAAATCATAGTGGCTAATGATTATCGACATTAGGATGTCAATCATAAGGACGAGTACGTAGTGAGTAAAACACTGTTAATGTAAACAATAAGTATAATAGTATGAAAAATAATGAATTCATCATCTTTTTCTACATTTTTCAAGTCTCTTTAAGGTAAATTAAGTTGAACACTGTCAATTTTTATTACATAGCTCTTAACTTTACGCCCCGAAATTGGAACAAAGTCATCTGAGACCGTCATTTACAACCCCATCATTTCCAAATGTCTAAAAAAGTCACGGGTGTAAATGACATTGATAGCATTTTTACCAGTTGTAAAGGAAGTCTAACTTCCATAATACATTGTTTACAGCTAGAACTGCCATCACAGGTTAAAGATACGGGCATTTCAAATATTTTTCATATACATGTCGAAAGTATAGGTCGAGAAACCAAAATACTGTAGCCATTTTTTGTAAAATAAAACTGTTTTTTGCTTCTCCTCAAAACCAGCGTTTTGTCCTTTATGCCAATTGAACCCAATTAAAGGTATCGATAGTTTAGACCTTTACGATTACGTAAATTGCTTTTATTTCAGAATTTAGACACACATTTGTGGCAATAAATGCCAAAAATAAAGGCTAATCCCTATACAACCCTGCTCTTCTTTAAAAAATGTGCTATAATTAGATTTAAGGCAGGTCTTAAAGGACAAATAAAAGACTACTTGCCCTTTACAGCCCAGTTCAATTTATCAAATTACGGTTTGTAAACAAGTATAATAATTTGAAGGCAGGTCGTAAAGGACGTGTAAAAGAATACATGCCCTTTACAACCTCCTTAATTTTATCAAATAATGGTGTAATTATTTTTTAAGCAGGTCGTAAAGGACGTGTAAAATAATACCTGGCCTTTACAACCTTATTCGGTTTATCAAATTACGGTATTATAATTTAAAAGCAGGTCGTAAAGGACAAGTAAAAGAAAACATGTCCTTAACGCCCACCTCGACTATGCGCTTATGGAAAGTAATCATGAGAAATGAAGGGCTTAAAGGACAACAAGAAAAAAATAGGTCATATACGACAGTATTCATATTTACCGGCGTACTTTACGATACACCTTTTAATTCGTATTTTATAACTTGACACTTACGTCCCTTAACCTGAGCTAGTTTTGCGAATACGATGAATAAAAACTGGGTCGTAAAGGCACTTTTTTTAAAGATATCGAAATTTTAACTACACAGAACGGTAGAGCTTGAAATTCTGAACAAAACTGTATATATAACTCATTTTCGCCAAAATGTCCTTTACGCCAATTGAACCCAAAGGTATCGATATTATTATTTCCCTACAAGCTAGTTTTTCTTAGGCGCTGAGTTGCCTTGTTCACGCCTTTAAAACAAGTAAACATTTTTTTAACCCGATGGGAGTGTGGTAGGGTGTAGCATACCCCAACTATAATTTATTTAGGTATATTTTTTTGTATGTCAAAACTACAATTTCTAGGTTTCGAAAGCGTTGCAAGAGGGAATAAGGTCGTGATTCCAGTTTTGCGCTGATCAGCATTTGGAGAACACGTGCTCAAACGTTTGTGGGGTATGTCACACTCACACCCCGCCATATAGTTCGTGTATACTTTTTTTATTGTTTGTCTTCTTATTTTTTAAAGAACTATTATTATTTTTTAGGCTTAAGATAAAAAATTCGCTGAAAGTTGATGAAAGACGACTTGATAGAATGCTGGATGGAGTTTTAAATGACTTATTATCAAACAAGTATAAGGTCATTCAAAAAATCAGAACATGCCAATTTCTCTAGCAAAAATAATACTGATCTCGATTCAAGTAACTAAGATGTTCCCATATTACTAAGTTTTTATATTTTTATTTCGTGGTATCGTACAAGAAGAGATGCTACCAGCTCTATGATAAATGTTACCCTGCCACCTCTATTGTAGATATTAATATCCGTTTATTCCGTGCCAGTAGGTACAAAAGATAATTCCATTATCTTGATAAAGGGACTTGATAGCTACTCGAAATGATTTCGTGGTTTATTGTTTAAATTTCAAGCGATCTTTGTAAGTTTCAATAATATTTGATATTTATATTATAAATATTACAAATTAATACGTTTATATTTGTTACCAAAGACTAGTGTCTCACATCTCTTTAGGAAAATAATAAAAGTATTGAGAATTTAAATTATTATTATATTTTTTAAACTTACCTAATTCCCATACAGAATAATATAAAAGTTGTCTTTTAATATAATTTCGTAGAAAAATTTAGTTAATATTGGTTTTTGTTCTAAGTAACTTTACGGCACCACACTCCCGCCGGGTTAAAAATAGCCTAATAGGATAACTTTCATCATTAGTTGTTCCATTAGCCACCTTTTGGCTGCGTCATTAGATTCAGTAGAAATAGTTGAAAAACTTGTCGCTAGATTTGAATCAAACTAACATACATTGTCAAGTGCATCTCATTTACTAAAACGATTTAAAAAAAATACTGACCTCCAAGTCGCAGCTCAGCGCTGGCTTGCGCCGCACGCGTTCCGCGGCGCGCCTCACATTGGTACACGCCGCGCGCCGCGCGGGTTACACCGCGCAACACGAGGGTCGCCGCACCCGCGCCCCCCGCACCTGCCACTGGCAAACCGTCGTGCCGCCAGCTCAGTGCCGCTTCTCCGTCAGATGCTGAGCAGTTGAATCGCACCGTGCTGCCGCTTGGAGCAACCTGTCCACATTCCATTATGACAGATTAAATAATGCAATAGCTAGCACAAGATGACCGCCATATAACTCGCCATAACGCGCACCTGCTAATAAGAACGCGCACGCATTGCGCTGGGTTACAATTACGCGTTTCTATTGAATGTGTCAAGCGAAATATGTCGCACTCAACTTGTGCTAGCAGTGTAGATACGAGTTTCTCACTTTTGTGCTTTCACACGAAATGAACGCTGACGCTACACATAAAATAATGCAATGTAAATTTCATCGTGACTTTCATCCATGATAGGGATAACACATTTTTAGGGTTCCGTACCAAAATGGTAAAAAAGGAACCCTTATGGTGCGACTCTGTCTGTCTGTCTGTCCGTCTGTCACAGCAAGATACCTTAGGATCTACTGATGATATCGACTTGAAATTTGGAACAGTGCTAAAAATCGCTAATTCGAGCCTATTGAATAGAAAAAAAAATATTATACCTTTTTTACTTTTTTTTAAAGGGGTCCGAAATGGGATGTGGAAAAACAAAAGTAGAGCTATTATATCGAGTGGGATATCAAATGAAAGGGCTTAATTTGTAGACTCCAAAACAATTTTTGTTTGTTAATTTTGTACTTTTTGATTTATGACCAAAAACGTTCTAAAAAATACCAATTCCCCCTATTATCTTCGAAGTTACTGAAGAGAAAAATCTGTGATAATTACCAATTATTAATATCATCCTAAATATTACTGGAAAATTAGAACGGTTTTCCTATATTGCATCGTTTTTTAGAAATTTTCAAAAATTGTAACACATACTTATTTGCTCCTACCTACTAAGCTAACCGCCATACAGTTTTTCTTGAACTATTCACGTATCTACCCTCGGTGCGCAAGTCCGACTCGCACTTGACCCGTTTTTTATTATATTTTATACCACTAAGTGGCTAACAAACGCGTAGCCCACATGAAATGATGCTGAAGCTGCATCTATAACACCACAGGGAAATTGCCTGCCTATATGATGTATGCCTCCTAGCATTACTAAGTTATTTAACGTATTTAGTTTGGCGCAACATATTACAGCAAAGCAGCAAGCTAAAAGAATTACCTAGGTTTAGTACCGAGCATTAAATTTAAAATTGTCATACATAAAAATTCACATGTACCACAAGAGTAGGGTGCAGCGACACTGATAGCGGAGTATCGACGAGTAAATGAAGTCGCGCGGTTGCGTCACCAAGCGCACTGTAGGCTTTGCAGAGCCATGCGCCCGCGGCCGTGCGTGCGGCGCGTACGCAAAGCGCCGCGCCGCCGGCCCATGCCCACGTCTCACCCTCTCCTGACACGGGTTGCAGACGGCCGTCTCGCTCCCGATACCATCTAGAGAAATACATTAATCAACACGATGACGATGTGATTAAATAGTTGAGAGAACTAAGAGAGTTTCTTTTGAGGCAGTTGCGATGTATAAGGTACTATCTAGCCCCCGGTTTTTTAAAGCGTGATCTATGACATGGTTGCCAGGGGTCCACAGTTATTTAGTTCAGCCTTAAAATTGTTATATGTATTGTTTTATTTCACTACTATTTTTTTTAACAGGCCACGGCAATTTTAAAATCTGAACGTTGTCCACGCATAAAACAAGTTTAAAAATAATGATCTGGGCGATCTCAACTGATGTTAAGGGCCTATGCACACGGCGTCTTTTAAACGCGCCGTCGACGCGCGTTTCGTAGTGCTGTCCCTTTTACACCCTAAAAATAAACAGGGACAGTGCTACGAAACGCGTGTCGACGGCGCGTTTAAAAGACGCCGTGTGTACAGGCCCTAAGACATTAACATCAGTTGAGATCGAAATTAAATCGACGCTTGAAATGGTTTTTGAACTAAGCGCCTATGGGACTCATTGGAGCTTAGATCAAATAGCCTTTCAAGCGTTGAAATGCATGTCTTGTTAAAAAAGTCAGTATTGCCGCCGCCGCCAGGTGGCATAAAAAACTGGTAATATTGTTTACGTGTAATGTGGGGCGGGGTGTAACGAAGCGGCACAAGGCAGGCACGCCGCAACGCCCGCCGCGGCGCGGACCGTCCGCGCTGCCGCCGCCGGCGCCGACGGAGTGCCCGACGCGCCTTCTGCAACGATACGACATTGGAACCATTTGGAAATAAGAGACGCGATACGTAAGATTTATTACGATGCTGAAAACATTATTTTGTAATATAAACAGTGCTAAATTTTATTGGTATAATCGCTATTTCTCGAAAGTACATTTTTTTAGAACCATAACCATCTTCACAATATTTAAATCCTTCACAATATGTAACCGTTTTCTAAAAGCTCATTATTTGTAACGTTTTCAAGCAGAAGGTACAATAATATACTCGGAATACCATTATTATGCTTACGTAAGCATGAGCAAAGCTATATTAATATAAATGGGAATTATCTTCTTTGTCCATGTAAATAATGTATTATTTTTATATACACTCACGAACAATGAATTCGGGTCACTTTCTATGAACTATATAGAAAATGATCCGAATTCATTGTCCGTGAGTGTAGGTATTTTATGTGGTTTAAAAAAAATACATTGCTTCCTTAACTTAAGGATCTTTTTAAAATATTGTAATTTGCACTGTTTTGTTGTAATTATTGTAAGTGAATACTGACGGGTGACGCGCAGCGCGGCGGGGCGCGCGCGGCGCGAGCGGCGCGTGGAGCGATGGCGTGCAAGGCACCCGTAGGCGCCAGCGTCACGTTCCGTCACCCCGCGTATGAGTAGCGCGTTTCCCGCCGCCAGATACCGCGCTTCTGCGTACAAAAGACATCCTTATAAACTTTTACATTTATTAGATAGTATTATTACAGCTCGCGGTACGAAATTCTAGCGATGACCGTTATTGTCCAGAAGTAAAAAATAAGGTATTGTAGGACCATAAGCGGTAATGTACCCATGCCATATGCAGATCTCCTCCTCATTTTCGTCCACCGCTAAAAACTCTATAGAGGTAAAAGTGTATGACTATTCGTTGTGGAAATCTTTGGGGGAGACCTAAGTTCAACAGTTGACGTTTTAAGGTAAAAAAATATGAAAATGGTGAATAATAATTTCCCACGGGCTGACTATTGGGTCCTTGATTGTAGTCAAAACAAGTTATTGCACGCTATAGCCTTTAAAGATACTTTGGTACTTTTGTAGCGCATTGAATTATTTTTAAAAGAAAAACTAAAAATAAGTGGATTATTTATTAATAAAAAGTAACTGATTTGATCTATCGGGAAAGTGACCTATTTAAAACACACTAAATGTTGCTTAAGTTGCAGGCAAAATAATGTTAAAATGTTTATATTTTATTTTATTGCCAAAGATTTTTTTATATGGCATTCTCCATTGCCGATAGTGCGGTGGCAGAATGGTGACTTTGACAGCTTAGTGGACTTATTATTGAATAAATATGAGTGTGTCAGCCATATTTTCAGCTTTATTTATTGAAATAATAAAATCTATAAGTTACGGAAATAGTAGTTCTTCAAATAACTGAGCATAAATGGAAATTACATGAATTGATGGAACATCGTATAGGAATAACAAATCAAATAGCTCAAGACACTACCAATAAGAACCTCAATCAATCAATTAATGCGAGCGCCATCAGTCACTCGCCGTGATATACGCGCTTGCCCTGCTCTCCCCCGCACCACTTCAGTGAGATATAGCCGTAATTAAGAGGCTGACAAGACCTACTTTTGTTGAAATTGATGTTATTTAAGCAGTTTTTTAAGAAAAACCATTTGTTCTAGCACATCAAAAAAAATATATGTTAATATTCATCATATTTCGAAGACCGTGGACGGACGCGATACATAATTTCACGAAATCGGCTCGATAGAAAAAAATTGCAAAGATTGGTCTTAAAATCATCATTAAACGGTTCTATGTCTTTATTTTTTTAACGTATGGGTCTGCAAATAAAAACATGAAGTCAACATATTCATACCTAAACCGCTAACGAGTCACATTTCACAAATAGTCCACACTTTTTTTTATTTCAATTTTTATTTATTATTATCTTCTAAGACCCGGCTGCCCAGAAACAGTGACAGTAGGCTCTCGTTTACTCCGATACAAATAGACAGTGTGCGCTGACGCGCCGTGCTAGACGGACCTATGCTTCTCGTTTGCGCATCGAAAACATCGCAAAAATTTGTTTAACCTTGTGTTAAAAATTTAAAATACTGTATACGTACTTATATAAATCAAAGTTATAATATAAGAAGTGTAAATATTTAGTTAAGTGTGTTAAATGTATGATCACAGCAATAGCCACTGGCCTGTCCAAATGAATACTCATTCAGTTTTACACCTTCATAGCGTTGAAATGTGGACCTTATGTCACTGGATATAAGGTCCACATTTCAACGCTTCTTCAGATGCGGTTTTGGCTACGCCCATCGAGAAACGTTTTGTTTGCATAGATCTATAAAGTTTTGGAGTCGACGGTAATAGTTATGTATTATGGGAGGCATCAATACACGAGTGTGGTTTTAGGAAACGAGCCGAAGCAGGCATGTCTCACTCCGCGATTTTATTTTGACGTAATTATTATTCTTCCTTGCTTAATGCATTAGGCAAGCTCAGGGCTGCGCCCACACCCGGCAGCGCCTGTGTGCGAAACCCTGTGTATGAAGGCCTAAGGTGTATGTATGTACCTATGTATGTATGTATGTATGTATGTATGTATGTTTGTATGTATGTATGTATGTATGTATGTGTGTGTGTGTGTGTATGTATGTATGTATGTATGTATGTATGTATGTATGTATGTATGTATGTAAGTAAGTAAGTATGTATGTATGTATGTATGTATGTATGTATGTATGGATATATGTATGTATGTATTATCATACACCGCACTCCAGGGTAATTTTTCGGGCACGTCAGTTAGTAAGGTTTACAAATAAACCAATCAATTTTCGATTTGACAGTATAAGGTATTTGTACTAAGTATTTATTATATTGTATATTATATTCAATCTCATTTAATTTAATTACCTACGTAACATACATTATCATTAGCTACTAAAGGTACTCGGAGTTGCATGGTACATATCTGGGGGCACGGCAGTGGCCCCGCCAAGTCGAGCGCGAAGCAAACACTGCCGTACCATCCTTTACTGGAACCATTTCGCCGCATTTTCAGGCCCCTATTTGAGAACCTCTAGATAAGACCAGAACGCAGAAATTTTCGTCATCCAGTAAGCTATAATCACATACTTAAAATCCAAAATTTCAAGTCTGTAGGTCATTTAGTTCCGAAGTTAAGCGAAAGCAAAGTTTCGCATTTACGACAGACACTCACTGACTCATGATCATCAGAATAGAACTAGTACTTCCCATAAACTCAGAGAGCTGAAATTTTAAACATAGTTAGTTTTTAGCCTATCAAGTCCTAAAAAACCTCCAAATATTGCAACTGCACACATAAGTTTGTAATCCTATACAAATACATGCGATTACAAAGTTTCTTTGTTGACTTGTACCTACTATAACGAATAAAGAATGTTCAACGGCCAAGTCACACAACATTAAGTATAATAATAAAGAAATCGCAGTAAGGTACCTTAAACTTGACACGATTTTGTCTAGATTTCATTACTTTTTAGAGATAAACAAGCAGCTCCATCGAGACTTGGCTAGTTTTTTACAGAATGTTTTTGATGGGATACCAGGTTACGGATACTAAGTATAAATACCTTATACTGTCAAATCGAAAATCGATTGATTTATTTGTAAACCTTACCTTACCTTTATGTTTTTCTCGATGACCTTACATTGCAGGTCATCAAGAAAAACATAAAGGAAGTGCTGTATATTTTAATTCAATATAATCGTATTACTACTTACAAAAATACTGTATTTTTTTCTAATAAATCTTAACTACTTATATTACATTATCCAAAATTCATTAAATGTGTTTGAAAGTTTTCATTACTTATTTACGTATTACATATCCAAATTTCATTCTATCTGTTCACGCTTTAATTATGAAAATAAATTAAAAACCAACTATATTATTTTAACGACGCCCTGTCTATTTTTTTATTCTGCGCTCTATGGGAAACCTACAGGAGTTTAACGCCATCTACCGGCAGGCGTGTTTATTTCGATCGCGATCGCAAGCCGAATGCAAACAGTTACGCTTCTCGCCGCTCACTTGTGAATAGCGCTGGGAGCAATTAGGCGGGGCTAGGGGATGGGCCAAAATCCTGAATCCTCAAGGGCATTTTGCTGTTGACAGCGTCTTAATACTACTTGTCCACACATGACCGCAAGAACCTCCTACATGGTTAGCGCGAACATATGCTTTTAATTAAGACGTTTTTTGGCCCCGCTTGTTCAGCGGATCCGTTGTTGTACTTTTAACGAGCGAGTCTAAGTAATTAAATGTAACACAGCTGCCAAGGCTCGGCCCATAATCCGAGGCCTTGTATTTTATAATGAATACAGCATTTGTGCTATTCCCTTATTTTATATGTTTTATTTTCTTGTGCATTTTCTCAAGTCTGCGAATATTGCGGGGAATGTTCACAGGAGACGGTTTGACGACAGATTTCAATTTCAGAAACCATCATGTAGCTCATGTATCGATAAATCCATTAAGTTGCTCTGACCGCCCGATAACTCACGTTCAGTTGCAAGTTAGTGTGTACTGGCGATTAATCGAAGCATAGCCGGCTTAGTCGTATAGACACGGTCAAATATATTTCACATGTCTACTTGTATTTAATCAACCTATGTTCGGGAATTTCAAATTTCTACATCGTAGCGTAGGTATTGGAAATTAAATCCGAAGGGAACATCTCTGATGATATAAAGCTGACATTGATGAATTGATAAAGGCCGGAAAGTATGTACTTGCATAGGTATCTACACAGATTTAGGTTTGAAGTTCTCACTTTGGGCTACTAATATTCATATGCCCAAATTACCTTAACCCTATACATTGTGAAGGTTTAATATGAATAAAAAAACTTCTCTGCATTTCCAAAGGCACCTAATTGTGGTTGACATTTAGTTTCATTCGATATGCATGTGTACCTACTGCTTATTAGAAGATTATTATTTGGGAAATATTATATTGTATATGACGAACCAGGCGTAGGAGGCGGTACGTCGATTACACGTTCCCCATGGTACCAGAGCGCCACCTCGAGTTCATCGCCTTCATCTTCATCCATTGCGCCCGTGCTCCTGGTGCCAGCAATACCACATGTTAGCATGGCCACACCACCCGCGGCCGCCGGCCAAGCCGTTACCACCGCCTCCCAGCTATCATCAGCTACTGTATAATACAAAGTAAAAGTATTTATTTACATAAATTTTAGTTCAATACACGAAAAAAATATTCATATTCATTTATTCATTGCTTTTTGCGTACAAAAGGTTTTAAAACTAATATGCAGCAATTAATACTGCAAATAGTATATATAATCATTATTGAGACGATAAGAGAGGTTTCTTTGTTTCTTTTAAGATTCTAACCGAATCGAGTATATAAAGCGTTAAAGGTCTGCTCTGCTCTATCAAAAATATTGAAAAAATTATTAACATTTTTATTTCTGACTCTACAAAACAAATGGTATAAAATATTATAGAATACGCTGAAAAAGCAGAGGAAGCTTCATCTGGAACAATAGTTCCTAACCTTCATTACAATATCACCAAGTACCAACGTGCCTTATCGAGATTTGTATTTTTAGGTAAGGACACACAGGACAGAATATGAAACTAATCAAAGAACACGGCTTAATATTTGTGCGTACTATACCCTTGAGAAAACTTCATTTTACCCCTGAAGGGATATTCACCCCCAGGTTCGGAACCACTGATCAAAAATTACTAATGATATATAAATTTATGGCGATAAGAAGTAGATACATAAGTAATAATGAGTTGTACGACTGACCAGGCACGAGTGTGACAGGTGCCGAAAGCGCCACGCCGTGGGCATTGGCGGCGCGACACCGCAGCACGGTGGCGCCGTCAGCGCCACCTGCCATAGCGCCACTGGTGCCTGTGGACGTCGGCGCTATCTCCAGGGTGCCGTTGCTGTACACTCGTCTGTTAGAATAAATATAAATGTAAAAAAACTATAGTTTTTTTGCTATAAAGTAGGTACTAAGGCTGAATATGACACGCTCAGTGGTTTATTCAAATTAAGTAAGCTAAAGCGGGTTTCACGACGTGGAAAATATTACACAAAGAAAATTGCAGGCTTCTTTCTTAATAGAAATATTCTTATGTTCTAAATTATTTATTTTCGTGAAAAAATACGAATATATGTATACGTTTGTTATGAAAACAAGTAAAAAGAAATAACTTATTCAGTTTTTGTGACATCTAATCTTATATTTATCATACCTTTAGATGTTTTGAGGTTTGTAAGCAATAAGATAAGATTGCCGTTCCAGTATTATACAGCGTGGAAGTCTAATACGAGCAAACAATTAAACCAGATATAGCGTTTAGTAGTGTTATCATTAAATAATATGATTTTTTAAATTATACTTAATTAATACTGACCTCGTAATTAATTTTTGAAAATTTACCGAGCAGCAATGTACCGCATACATGCTTGTTATGACATTGCGAGATACGAGCTTTTTAAAAGTAACTGTCAACTAGCGTGTCTGTCAACTTGAATGTGTTGCGTTACATTGCGGGCTGAATTATTTTGTATGGTAAATATTTTCACTGTAGTTTTAAGCAAAAGTTATCTAAATATACTTCTTAGGTCTTATGCTTACCACCGTTTCAATATTCGCCCGTATTAGACTTACAGACTGTATAGATTTAAAAAATAGAATAAATATTTTTTCATCACACTTGCTCGTAAAGGGTGTTATAACACGCGGGCTTATAGACCAGCTCGAGCCGATTTACCTCCCGTGGGTTATAAAAATCTATAACTCCCACGGGAGGAAAAACTGTATGAAAATCTATAACTCCCGTGGGAGTTATGAGTTTAGTTTTAAAATATAGGACCTACCCGTACGTCATTTCAGACTAAGGAGGTTTCAAACCAGCCAAGGCTTATTTCACATCTTCAAAACTTGGCTACAAAACCAATTTTAGTGTATATAAAACTTATATGGTATATTTTACTATTATTTCAGTAATTTTTGCAATTATTTTAATGCAATTAAATTAATTTACTTTAAAATTTTATTATGAAAATCGGTACAATCTGGCGGCATTGTCTGTCAAGTTTAAAAACTAAACGCAGTTCTTAGCATTATCTGTGGAAGACTATATTGAAAAAGTTGACAGTTGAAGTTGTGTCTTAGCGGGTGCGTTTAGTTTATTTGATTTTTATGTTTTATTTTTTTTTTCCTCGCAAATGTGATGAAAAACATTGTGTGTATCACGGGCAGTAAGGGGATTACTAACTCGAGTCATTAAAAGCCCTCCGCCTACGGCGTCGGGCTTCTAATAGACTCTCGTTAGTAATTCCCTTCTTACTACCCTCGGTGCACAATGTACTATTGTGACACTGGTTGTGGTGAGCTATTTCTCCGACCAATGTTTTTACCTGACTACGGCGAAGCAAAAATGAGGATTTATGATTATAATACGAGCAACCAGGGCCACGACACTTGCTAGTCTAGTATCATCAATCCGAAATATTACTGACCGTTACATAAAAGCTACTCGCAACGCAAGTAAACATCAAACGTAAATGAGATAATATTCATTGCCTCCCGAAAAACCCAATTTACGATCAAAATACCTATCCTCCTAAAAATGATGTCATAGAATAGCGTCTAATTAACACGTATTTGTTTTTCCTTTCATCGGAAAACATCAAAGAGGGAAGCCACGCCTGGGCAAATTCGCATGATTCTCGTATTTTGTTATGATGTAAGTTGATTTAATATTTTGAACTTTCGTTATTTTAACCGTTCGGTATTCAAGTTTTAGGAATCCTAGACGTCGATATAATGACAGTATATATTTGGATCATCCGATATTTCGACCGCCGCCTTTTTAATTAACTTTAGATTATACGGCTTGGGCCCGTATAACCCAAACCCAAATGTTTTGATGTGCTTTTCGTATACGGAAGCTGAAAACCTTATTAAAGTGCAATATTAAACACACACACACACACACACACACACACACACACACACACACACACACACACACACACACACACACACACACACACTTTTAACTGTTCGTAACCCGAGAAGTGATACTTTGTTTTATTGAAATTTTAAACCTCTGTTATACCTAATACTCTTAAGTAAATTGATTCATATACAGTGCGTTACCAGCAAGCAGGCTTTTTTTAAAGTAGGGTAAAGTAACGTTGTTTCTTAACCTAACCATGACCTTCATTTAATTCATCGACTAAAATTCCGATTTCATAAATTTTCTAACAAAATTTTAATTGCAAGCAATGTACAGCAAAGTACTAAATTGACAATTAGATGTAAATGCCAGCCCTTCATTCTTTGTTTATAACGAAGACATCAAGATAAATGCCTGCATCTACCTATTTCAACAATTAGAGATACCAGGATTGCTACACTTAAGAAAACTACGGAAAAACAACACTAATAAAATAAAACTTAAAAAGCAATACGATTACTAGACATTTGGACCTGTTTGAAGTGATCGAGAATCCTTTCTTCAAGTTGTACGTGCACAATTCCGGTTAATAGCCCTTTCAGACTAACCAGATAGGACCATGCATTCTCTGGACCTCGCTGGACAGCCATTGTTATCAAACGAAGATTATGTGGATGCCGCTGATTTCGAAACCACTCTGGATAAAGTCTCAACGCTTGAGGAACATTTCCACGTGTCGCACAAATCATGTCAGATAATTCACATGTGTCTTTAGCCATTTTAACGCAAAAAAATATCAGTTTTGCAAATAAATGTTTGTTTTGTAATTTGACAAGCCAATGTCAATACTTTTGTAATTGTCATGTCAAATTTTAGAAAAAACTCTTTAAGCTGTGTAAAAAACTCCATACATAAACGTAATGATAAGGACGGCATTAATTGTGGGATTTTTTTTCTCAACTTTTCACCTCCGTACCACGACATGCCTTGTACCAAGTGCATCAGCGATATGAATAACGATAATTACGTAGTACACCTACTACATTTAAAGTGCGGATTTAGGAAATTGAATTGTGCAGTTAATTCGCATAATTATGATTTGCTAATACTTGCAAACGATTGCCAATTAAGCATATTATTATCAGTTTTAATAAAAGCCCGCATACCGGTAACACACTGTATAGTATTTTTTCTACTCCTGTACCGTTATCTGTCTTTTACTTAGTCACGAACACTAATATAAGAACATACATAATATGAGTTCAGAGAAGTCTATACTCTATTCCCCATAACAGCACTAGTGTCGTTATAGTCACTTTACGTTATTGCTACCAGCCACAGACTTCTAAATCTAGGTTAAACTTAGGTCAAGGATTAAGCGCTCAATTTTAACTTTACGGTAAAAATGCACAACTACCAACTTAACAAACAATTAAATTCCTACGGTTTTTAAGAAAAACAAAATTTTCCGAACTAAATTCATTGATGCCAATTGCCAACATAAAAAAAGTATTTTTAATTTAAGTATATTTTAAATTAAAAAAAAAAAGTTTACCATAGACACATATCGTCAGTCAAACGTCATATTTGCCTTGTTTCCAGGTTATGATTAATTTTGTATTTTATAATTTAAAACCTCGTCGTAGAAAAAGTATTGTATGCAACGTTGTATAATTAAGTCAAAAAACGCTCATTGCGTCTCTATTTGCGATACTCGCCGCGTTCGCGGCTCGTATCGCAACTCACGCAATTCGCATTTTTTGAACCCACTTATACAACTGTTGCATAAAATACTATTATGCAACAGTTGTATAAGAAGGTTCAAAAAATGCGAATTGCGTGAGTTGCGATACGAGCCGCGAATGCGGCGAGTATCGCAAATAGAGACGCAATGAGCGTTTTTTGACTTAATTATACAACGTTGCATACAATACTTTTTCTACGACAGCTTTTAAAATATAAAATACAAACAAGGCATAACCTGCAAAGAAGGCAAATATGACGTATGACTGTCAGTGTGTGTCTATGGTAAACTTTTTATTTTTTAAATGAAGTTGACACGCAGTGAATATATTAAAAATACTTTTGTTTTTATGTTGGCATCAATGAATTTAGTTCAGAAAGTTTCGTTTTTCTTAAAAGCCGTAGGATTTTAATTGTTTGTTAAGTTGGTAGTTGTGCATTTTTACCGTAAAGTTAAAATTGAGCGCTTAATCCTTGACCTAAGTTTAACCTAGATTTAGAAGTCTGTGGTTGCTAGCAATAACGTAAAGTGGCTATAACGACACTAGTGCTGTTATGGGGAATAGAGTATAGACTTCTCTGAACTCATATTATGTATGTTCTTATATTAGTGTTCGTGACCAAGTAAAAGACAGATAACAGTACAGGAGTAGAAAAAATTGTTTTTCTACTCCTGTACTGTTATCTGTCTTTTACTTGGTCACGAACACTAATATAAGAACATATATAATATGAGTTCAGAGAAGTCTATACTCTATTCCCCATAACAGCACTAGTGTCGTTATAGCCACTTTACGTTATTGCTAGCAACCACAGACTTCTAAATCTAGGTTAAACTGAGGTCAAGGATTAAGCGCTCAATTTTAACTTTACGGTAAAAATGCACAACTACCAACTTAACAAACAATTAAAATCCTACGGCTTTTAAGAAAAACAAAACTTTCTGAACTAAATTCATTGATGCCAACATAAAAACAAAAGTATTTTTAATATATTCACTGCGTGTCAACTTCATTTAAAAAATAAAAAGTTTACCATAGACACATACTGACAGTCATACGTCATATTTGCCTTCTTTGCAGGTTATGCCTTGTTTGTATTTTATAATTTTAAAACCTGTCGTAGAAAAAGTATTGTATGCAACGTTGTATAATTAAGTCAAAAAACGCTCATTGCGTCTCTATTTGCGATACTCGCCGCATTCGCGGCTCGTATCGCAACTCACGCAATTCGCATTTTTTGAACCTTCTTATACAACTGTTGCATAAAATACTATTACCTATATGCCTATAACTGTTTTCGTTATTCAATTCAATTCAATTCAATCTCTTTATTTCAGACGAACGTCCATAGTGTTAGTAACAATTATTGAACTTATCCTATGTTAGTATAACTGACAAACAAGAAAAAAAAAATATTTTAACTCTAAAAGTAATTCATTCAAATCATAATAATTAAGAAAACAAAAATGTTAATAATAATTGCATAAAACTTCAAAAACATGTCACTCTAAATAGTATTAATTCCATAGTAAATAAATAAATTTCGACTGCGTATGTTACATGTTACATTAGGTTATAAACCCTGGAGCCCATATGTAGTGAGTTCCAGTGCTTCCAAAACGAGCAAGCAGGGTTCTCCCAGATAAGCCGAAGAAGGCTGTTGGGACTGTCACGCACGCGACGCATCAGGGACGCGGTCCGTTTGCGAAGTATTTCACCGAAGCTATCGGTGCGCGCCTCCGCAAACATTCCTGAAGCGCTGCAGAAGCGCGGCAGTCCCATCAGCATCCTGAACCCATTGTTATATTGGACCCGCAGGGCATTTAGCGTCTTCTTGGTATAGTTTGTCCACAGGCTGCACGTGTAGAATGTTTGACAAAATGCCTTAAAAAGAGTCCTTTTGACATTTCTGTTACAGCGTGCAAACCTGCGAGACAACATGTTGCACCTGACTGCTAATGCCCTGCGTTCCCTCTCTAGGTCAGCATCATCTTGGAGATTTTCGGTAACCCAGTGCCCCAAGTACTTAAAGCGCGACACTCTATTAAGAGGAGCCCCGCAAAGATACACGTCAGGAACTGCGATAGGAGTATTGAATCCTGCTCTGAATACCAGCAGCTCACTCTTTTTCGTATTGTACTTGAGGCCATGCTTCACCGCGTACTCCTCACAAATATTTAACAATTTCACGAGGGCACTGATCGCTGGGCACAGCAGCACCATATCATCAGCATAACTGATATTATTAATGGTGGTTCCACTGATTGAGCATCCGATACCCGTGCTGCGGAGCTCAGCGATCAGTTCATCCATGTACAGGTTAAATAACCTAGGTGAACTAAGCCCACCCTGTCGCACTCCACACTTCAACCTGTAAACTTCTGAAAGTTCACCTGCCCATCTCACTTGGTTGGTCTGGTTACCGTACCAATAACGGAAAATATCAACCACCGGCCCCGGGGTACTTGTATTGTTCTCAAGCTTATCCCATAATATGTCATATGAGACCGTGTCGAATGCCCTCGACAGATCCAAAAAACAGGCGAAGACTGGTGTTTTACCCTCTGTATAGTACTGGACGGCATGCTTGAAGCACAGAACCGCGCTTTCCGTAGATAGATTGGGTTTGAATCCAAACTGAGCATCTTGCGATTCGATATGCCTCGACAGCAGTCTATCAAGCAATCCGTCCAGCACTTTCGCTATAACCGTTGCTAACGATATCGGCCTGTAGTTGGACCTATCGGAGGCATCCCCCGTCTTATTTTTAATTATTGGGACAACAACGGTCTTCATTAAACTGCTCGGAAGATAACTGTGATTCATACATAAGTTGAAAAACATTTTTAACACCCGCGGTAGGTGTAATCCCGCGTGTTGCAGGTGCTCAATGCTAAGACCGTCATGCCCAGGCGACTTTCCTCTAGTCATGGACTTAATCACGTGCTGAACTTCTTTGAGCGTGAAGTGAACTGGTGGCTCGGCATGACGGTCACTCGCAGGTAGCGCCCGCGACACTTCTCCAAGTGGACTTTCAACCTTAAAATGTTCGTTGAACATGTTGGCAATCTGCGCAGGCTCGCACAACCCCTCTACACTAGCGGGAAGGCTAGTCTTAGGACCGATTTGACCTGTGCGCTTCCAGAAACTGCCAAAGTCTTTAGCTTGGTGGTGAGTAGCTAAAATGTCCATCCTTATCTGAGCTTCATTGTCCTGACACCACTTAAGCTTATCCTTGAAAATTTTCCGCGAAGCGCACATGTCATGATACAAAGGACCCCCCCTCGGCCTCCCTACTAATATCCATTGTTGGAAACTAAGTCTTGCTTGAGCATGTGCTTCCCTGACTTGTTTATTCCAGCCAATAACCTGCTTGCGTTTACATTTTCTATTACATTTACTCCTAATCGAGGCTGTTTGCAGACTAGATATAATTTCATGATACAAATTATCTAATATTTTATTATGTGACATGTCCTTACAATTACTATCACAGCATGACCTTAACTCTATGGGAAAATCTATATCTTTTAGTTTATCACAGCAAATTTGATTGTATAAATTTATTTGGTCATTATTTCTGTCACCCCATGCAAATTTATTTATTATAGCCAGTAACTAAATGTAAGCGTAAATTGTAATGTCTCCCCCACAGGCCTAGTGTGGGGGTCAGCATAAATGTAAAATTTTGATATTTTATTATTGAAATAAACAATTTGTATTGTATTTGTATTAACTTTCGATATTTAAATAAGTGCCCGTAAGTTGTTCCTGTTTTTCAAGAGAATCAAATAATACACATCACGACATTTACTACATTCGGATGACTGTAAAAGTCACCAATTTGAATCAACATTATGACACGTTTAGCTTAGTGGGAGTGACACCTCCTACGAAGCTAGAGGTCCCGGGTTCAAATCAGGGTAAGGGCGAAAATTTGTGTGATGAGCACGAGTATTTGTTCCTGAGTTAAGGATGTTTTCTATCTATTTAAGTATGTATTTATCTATATAGGTATGTATATCGTCGTCCAAGTACCCATAGTACTAGCATTGCTTAGTTTGGGACTAGGTCGATTTGTGTAAGATTGTCCCTGAATATTTATTTATTCAGCTAAGCGAGCGTCGAAAATGCTCCGTATAGAATCTGTGTCAATCGTGACGTCACACTTGAGGAAAAAAGTGATTTGTAATTTTGACCATGAAAAAGTACTTTCAAGTGTATTGGTCGTTTACTATTGATATTTTTCTTTGAAATGTAGGGATTCTAAAAACATATTTTTTAATAAAAAAAATTACTTTGAGATCTCATATGTTTACACTAATGTTGTTTTTGTTCTGTTACGCTAATTTTATATTACCTTATCCATAGAAGTACAGTTTGTTGTAAAATTCAACATGAGGTATCTGTACCTTAATTTTGCCCACCACTGGGATGCCCACGCTTGTGCCCTGGCCTCCGGGACACAGGAGCTCGTCCGCGCGGGTAATTACCCGGACAAATTATGATTGCCTTCATTATGTTTAATTATAACTCCTCCGGTTGCGAAAAATTGCCTTCATTAGCACCGTTTGTCGCCCGACACCGCTCCGGACGGCGCAATATTCCTGAATATTATAGCTGTAAAGCTGGTTTGAGCGAATAATTAGCCAAATCAATCTCATTATCGGAAACAGCTTAAATATCAGTTAAGTCCATTTAATATGCATATTGATGTTTAGGAATGATCGGTAACCCTGCGGTCTTACGCCATTTAAATTTGTGTCAAGAAAAACCAACAACGAAAAAGTTCGCTTGGATACTTATTTAAAACTAGCTATTTCCCGCGGCTTCGCCCGCGTTGTTCCCGTTATTGTCCCAAAGAAACTCTTTACCGGGATATAAAGTATCCTTTGTTTCAATCCAGGACTTGGGCTACTTACATGCCAAATTTCTGCTTGATCCATCCAGTTGTTACCCCGTTATTTAGTAACAAACATCTTCACAAACATTCACATTTAAGTATAATATTAGTGTGAAGATTTTCGAATGTTAAAAGTTTAAATATACCTATAATTTAATATAACCAGAGATCGGAATAGGTAGAGTATATTTACCTAAACTTCGAAGAACATAGTCGAAAAGTGGAGAGTCCCTTACAACAAAATTTTTATCCGGGACTTAAGTCTCGGAATCTTACTAAAAAAATATATTATTGGTATTCTTTAGCACATTTCTCGAACATTCTCAGTATAGCTGTCTCTTTCTAATAGTGCTGTCCCTTTCACTCCTTCGAGAAATTTCGCCATATACTGAAGTGTACTTCAAAGGCCCATAAGGGGTCCTGAAAACGGATTTTCAGGTTATTGCGCCATCTGATAGAGGGTGTCCTGGAACAGACTGAAAACATGTTTCAGGCGCCTGAAAACAACGGCAACTTGGGTGAATTTTCAATCTTCTACTATGTGAAAGAGCCTTGTAATCTAATAAAGAGTCTAAACATAAAGTTTTAAACCTCTTACTTCTAAAATCGTAGACTCTCCATACAAACTTTGAACCCCTATTTGAACCCTTTAGGGGATGAATTTTGAAAAATCCTTTCTTAGTGCACCCCTAGACCTTATAAGGCACCTACATGCTAAATTTGGAATTCTTAGGACCAGTGGTTTGGGCTGTGCGTTGATAAACAAACTTTCAATCCCCATTTAAACCCCTTAGGGGGTAAATTTTGAAAAATCCTTTCTTAGTGCACTCCTAGACCTTATAAGGAACCTACATGCTAAATTTGGAATTCCTAGGACCAGGGGTTTGGGCTGTGCGTTGATAAACAAACTTTCAACCCCCATTTAAACTCCTTAGGGGACGAATTTTGAAAAATCCTTTCTTAGTGCACCTCTAGACCTTATAAGGAACCTACGTTCTAAATTTGGAATTCCTAGGACCAGCTGTTTGGGCTGTGCGTTGATAAATAAACTTTCAACCCCCATTTAAACCCCTTAGGGGATGAATTTCGAAAAACTGTGAAATTACTTTTCTTGTAATCTAATAAAGAGTCTAAACATGAAGTTTCAAATCTCTTACTTCTAAAATCGTAGACTCTCCATACAAACTTTGAGCCCCTATTTGAACCCCTTAGGGGGTAAATTTTGAAAAATCCTTTCTTAGTGCACCCCTAGACCTTATAAGGAACCTACATGCTAAATTTGGAATTCCTAGGACCAGCGGTTTGGGCTGTGCGTTGATATGTCAGTCAGTCAGTCAGTCAGTCAGTCAATCAGTCAGTTTCTTCTTTTATATATTTAGATTTTAAGGTTATTCAAGTCGATCGACTTTCCATACAAACATAAAGAGGGTCATTGTTTGCGTCCACGAATTATGGTTGAAAATGTGTTTCATTTTATAGCTTTATGCATTTTGTCTGCGCGAAAGGATATGAGAAGCCTCAAAAAACTAGAATCAACGTGCAATCAGACAGTAAAGGTTAGCGCTATCTACCTAGTAGCGTAATTTGAAACTTTTTTGGCTTTTGAGAGTTCTCATGTCATTTCGCGGAGATAAAACGTATGAAGTTGTAAAACAAAACACATTTCAAACGTAATTGATGGCGTAAAACCGAATAATGACCCTAATTTTGTTTGTATGGAAAACCGACTGACTTCCTAGTTTCAAATCATTAAGCTCACTCCCACTCAAGAACATGTGCTAACATGTATTGCTTTCAACTCGCTACGTGCAGTGGTTTAGGCTGTAGGTTCATCGTCTGTCATTCACAAGAGCAAGACCAATGGATTGAATGAGTGAAAGATCTGGGGGCACGGCAGTGCCCCCGCCAAGTCGAGCAAAACAAAGGCACGGCCATACCATCCTTTTCTCGAAGCCATTCAGGTTATTTTCAACCTCCTGTTATTTTGTGCTGGCTAAAGCTAGAACCCTGAAATTTCAGGGATTTATAGGGCACAAAAAGACTTAAGTACCAATGATCTCAATAACATTCAATTTGAACGTGTACTTTAAGAACTATTGCATGTTAGAGTTCCTTATTTTTGGCACTGACTGACTGACTCACTGACTGATGATCATCATAATTCTAAGGTACTTCTAGCAGACCCACAAGCTTCAAATTTTAAATATAGTTAGTTATTAGCTTATCAAGTCCTACAAAACCTAAACATATTGCAATTTCAGTCACAACTGCACACATAAGTTTGTAATCCTATACAAAAACATGCGTTTACAAAGTTAGTTTTGTAGTAAAAATTGGAAATAGAATTGATTGGAATGAAAAAAATAAAGGAAGACCACTTACAAAAATAAATTAGATCCCATCAAAACATTACATAAAAACATAACATTACACATTACGACGTGACTCGGGTCGTTCAGCCAATCAAAGTGACGTGTTGTATCTGTGCCTTTTTTAATACTTAGAAGTACTTACAGACTATAAGTAGAAATAACATAAAATTGCACAGTAAAAAAATGCACAGCTAGGAGAATATTAAAAAAAAATCTGCTTTAGATCGTAATATAGGCAAGCAATCCCAGGTAAATACAATTCCGCATAGAAATTAATATACCTAAGCCACAACTTTAACATTAATATTTACGAAAAACACTGTTCAATATTTGAAATCGGATGAACGAGGATCTCGACTCAAAGCATCCCTCGAAGCAAATACAAATAAACATCAGGTAAGTAATTTCAATATTCCGCTCGACATAAAATTGGATTCTTTTGATGAAAGAATCTGTTATTGTGCACGATACCGATACACCGTTAATAATTATCATAAGAATTCAATTTTCTTTGGTGAGCTAAGAAAACGGCTAAAGGTAGAGGGGAGTGGGGAATTGTACATGGCTACTGCTTTATTAGCCCCCTTGAGTGTGCGGCACACTGTGTGCGTACACTCACTGGCAAAAACATCTGTCAGTAAAATGAGTAGGCTTGCAATTTTGAACTAACTTTTTCCGGATTATATTAGGTTTAAGCCATTGTTGTTTCTTCCTATTCGCGATTCTACACAAAATAAATTCCACACAATTGAATTTAATCACATGCGTAATGCTTCACAGTCGTTATTTCTACGCAATCTTGTTTCTTCCTAGTAGCGATTCTACACAATATGAATTCCACACAACTGAATTTAATCACATGCGTTATACTTCGCCATTCTGTAATTATTATTTTTTAAATCTCATACATAACCGGGAGTCGAACCCGGTCGAAATTGGGGCGGAGAAATATTTTTTTAAAGATTTCGACTAGGAAAAAACGAGATAGTATAGAAGATAGATAGAATAAAAGATAAAGATAGTAGCGCGAAGTATAAAGCATGTGATTAAATTCAGTTGTATGGAATTCATATTGTGTAGAATCGCTACTAGGAAGAAACAAGATTGCGTAGAAATAACGACTGTGAAGCATTACGCATGTGATTAAATTCAATTGTGTGGAATTTATTTTGTGTAGAATCGCGAATAGGAAGAAACAACAATGGCTTAAACCTAATATAATCCCTTTTTCCTTGCTTTACAGTGTACATGTACACGCTTTGCAGCTCATACTTTCCCCAGATAGCTTAAATTTAGTTGTTGTACAAAGTTTGCTCCATACGTAAATACCATGAAATAAGAACTATTCAAATCAAAATTGCATCAAAAATCGCTATTTTTTTTATATAACCTAGATAACCTATTATATATGGGAGTAATAAATTAATAAAATGGCTGGTTCATTGCGGTTCGGAGACTTCTTCACTTATTATGTAGGTATCCTCCCAATGTTTTCTTTCACGGAAAAGCTACTTATCGGATGATATTTCGTGCGTAAGTTCCGAAAATTCGTTGAAAGCTCGATAAGTACCGCACTTTTTAGACTTCGGCAAAATCGATTCGAAGGCACGAAGCGAGCTTAACCGTTGCATTTAGGTCGTACAATTCTTGACCCTCTTCCCTTTGTTCCCATAGCTTTAGATTTCTTACTTCTTTATGATGCATAAAGGCACACATTACAATGCTTAAGACCTTTACTTAAGTGCCTTTCTGATCGTCGGTGACATGCTTAAATGGCAATTATAAAGGTATGTGTGTTAAAGTAATAAAATAAGAGAAAATGGATATGGTGTGACGGTGGCGTGAGGGATATTCAATTATCGTGTCAAGTCACTTGAGTAGGTCTAGTCTCTAAAGAAAAGGTACTTTCATCAGACTGTCGCCATTACCATGTGTCATCATCATTACCGCCCTAGTGCTTTTTTCCTGTTTCTTTCCAAGGGTATACTTTGACTGTGATCTCAGATTGGCATCTGATCACCGAAGCCCTGTGGCAGGAGAAGACCGAACAGGAACATAGTCTCACACTAAATTACTTACGTCAATGTGCAGGTTTCCTCACGTTGGTTGCCCTCATGGTATGTGTGTTGGATGGCATAGCAGTAGCTGGTTATGTACGTATGTTAGACATACTTAAGGGCTTACATGGTGACCACTAGAGCTTGAATCCGGGACCTTACGATCCCATATCCTCCTCCCAAGCCACAAGGCCTCCAACGCACTACTTCACTTTAAGTATTATACATTGTATTGTATTTATTTATGGTTCCCGTAATGTACATTACTAGATATATAACTCTGATGTACTCAATTAACTTAATCTAAACGTGTAATCCAAATTGTGGAATCGAATAGCTATTCTTTAGGTAGTGATGTTAAGGGTAATTAAATATATTTATACAGCAGAGGATCTCCCGCGACTTCATTAGTAAAAAAATACCCTCATATTTTTTTACCGTAGTCGGATAAAACAACCTGGTGTGTTGGTGATGTCCCAGTTATCCATGTACACTCACAAACTTTAATTGTTGAGCCATTTAGGGTTCACTTTACAATAGTCGTATCATAGATCTGTCGCGTCGAAGTCGAGCAAAACAAAGGCACGGCCGTACCAACCTTTTCTTGAAGTCATTCAGGCCATTTTCAGCCTCCCGTAATTTTGTACTGGCTAAAGCTAGAAGCCTTATAGATCCCCAGGGATATACTGGGTGACCCATTTCGATCGGTCAGTATGGGAAAGTCTGAAACTATAAGAGATACGAAGATCTGTTCTTAGGAACCATGTCGTCGATTTTAGGGACGGCTGACGAAAACTGCATACATATTACATAGATTTAAAAAAAAAACTTGTATTTTAATCGAGAATTGAACCCGGTCGTTTTGAAAAATAAAACTTACATCCTCTATTTGGATATCGATTGTGAAGGTTATAAGCAGTAAATGTTACTAGGAAACACGATATCTAAGTATTAAGTTTTATTTCCCAAAACGACCGGGTTCGATTCCCGCTTAAAGTATTCTTTTTTGAAATCTATGTAGGTATGCAGTTTTTCTTGTCCCTAAAATCGATGACATGGTTCTTAAGAACAGATCTTCGTATGTCTTATAGTTTCAGACTTTCCCATACTGCCCGATCGAAATGGGCCACCCTATATAGGGCATGCATAATAAGACTAAAAATATATTCTCAATAACATTAAATTTGAACGTGTAGCTTAAGAATTATTGTACGTCAAAGTTCCACAGTTTTGTCACCGACTCACTGACTCACTGACCACTGATGATCATCATAATTCTATTCTAACCTCTTTCAGTTAATTTTTACGAAAATATACTAATTTTTATAATTTTATAACATTATGGATACTGGAAAAGTATACTTGTACATTTATATTGTATAAGTAGTGCTTATGTAAGTTGTCGGGTAGACTTAGCTCGGACCTTATTACGCTGAAGGAGGGAGGGGAGGTTAGAGTTCACAACATGTTGCAGCTTGTTATGTATTGTGCACAACACACCTATACCTCGTTGACCTCAAGCTAATTGAGTACTCCGAGACGAGGGTAAATTAATACCGTTATAATTCAAGAGATGACACTCGAGTCTTCAGGGAGATAATGAATCAATTTAAAACAAGATTAATTCTGCGGAGCGTGGTAACACGCCAGTTTTCTTTTAATCTAAATTTCGTGACCTGTTTAAACGTGGCGCTTTGTCCTCGGTTATTACACCTTACGGAGCTATTTAATTTGCTGGTGATTGAAAGGCGATGATCGGTGATGCGGCACACGTCGGAGCCCAATAATGCGGACCGGCTCGGCACTTGCACGATTTCACAGAGCACAGCTGCTGATTATTAAACTTGGGCCAATGATTAAAGAGGTAAGATGATAATAGAAACTTGAAATTTGCTGCTGACGCATTTGAATCGAAGAATCTATGTAAAAGACGTTAGAGATGCGTCACAGCTAGGTCGATTCGTAACATTACTTTTTATAATTAGGAGATATGGCGTAAATAGTGTTCCCTGTCTCTATTTTGCTATATCTAAAGCCATTTTTCATTTTAAAGTACATAATTTCTGGGCAGCAGTTTCCGTAACCAATTTTTGTTTTCGTCCGCTGTGTTTCAATAGTTGCCAATCCAATAATTGGTTGCAGCATAGTTAGTTTACATTTTTACCACGAAAACGCGGCTGTAGTAGTTTGAGCAAATTCATTTTCTGTCTTATCGACGACGTCCCCTGTTCCATTCTCTCCACCACTTTAGAGTGAAAGGGACAGATAATATCGTCGACGAGATATCGCTGTTGTTATCGGATGACCATTAGATGTTACAGATCGTATATACCGCAGGACTCGCAGGAGGGTAAACAAAATAAGGAGATAAGTTGGTTCACTCTAAAAAAAAATTGGTTGCTCCTAACAAGATTGTGATAGTTATAATCAAGCATCTTGATTCCATACAAGCCTAACAAGACGTTAGATGCACCAACTAAGATGATATTGATTTTTTATCATAGTTCAATTAACCATGTTCTGATCTGATTCAACAAACATTGATGTATAAGGTAAATAATTAAACATGATCGAATCGTACAAAGAAGAAAATAATGATAGAAACAAGGAAAAAAAAAGAAAAAGGAAAATTATCAAGATTCTAGATTGTTGGTTTAATCACTAATGAACTTGCTGTTTTAATTAATCAGCTTTCGTTGATATGTTTAATATCTTGTTTGTTTTAAGTTAACGCCAACAAAGAGAAAACCTCTCTTAGTTGGCTCAGATTTTTTAGAGTGTGTTTGAAGGAAAAAAGAGCAATGAACTCCGTACTGGGCTCTGGTTAAAGGGGTCTCCGTGGCCATTCAGCGGGATAATGTTGCTGGCCTTTTGATTCGATTAAGAATAAGAATCAATTTATCGTACGTATTATACAGTGACAACTAAAGACTAAGATATACAATTAGAGAGTTTAACCTATGCCTGAACAAGGATTCCCTGTATCTTGGGCAAAAGGGACTATCAAATTTTTTATCTAATACTAAATATTCACATACTAAATATATAATTCCAATCTTATTAACTAGTATTGCCATGAAGTGCCTTGAATCAAGTGTGACGTGCTAGCATCTGCGTCAGCAGAATTGTAAACTGGGCCAAAATCAATGTTGCATTTTTCAAGTTTCAAGATATGACGCAGGATGGAAGTTTATTTGGTTAAAGTTTGCTTGACGAAGTATAATTATGACGGATGTTTTTCATGTCAGACTGGTTTTTTTCTGGAATAAAGTAAAAAAAAACTGGTACGAGTAGGTAGGATACCTGTGTTGGTCTAAATGTAGCTCTTGCCCATCCTCGCTAGTCCAGGCTATGACAGGTGGTGGTTCGCCTTGCGCCGAGCAAGGTAGCCGTGCGCCCACACCAGCTGCGAACACCGCGCGCGACGACGGCTCAGCCGTGAACCAGGGTGCTAACCGTGGCTCGCCTTCTTGGTTTTCTGTTACTTCCTCGAGTGCAGCACCATCTGTTGAGAAAATAATACATTACTACAGAGGCCGGGAAGTGAGGGGTTGCCGGCCGAGTACATATAGATGGCCGAGCGGAACGCGAGGCCAAATAGTTACGAGGCTGGCAACACCATTTCTCGCCGAGATATGTATAGCGCTTTTCTCAAATATGCAATGAAATAAATTAGAAACACTCCAAAAAATCTTGCTTTATTTTCTTGAGACACTAAAAGTACCTAAAGTAAACAAAAAATAGAATTACAGAATGAAAAATTTTCTATTTCCTTTCCAAAAACTGTTCCAGTAATTCCAGAATACATTTTTACCGCGAATATTTAGATGAAATGTTTTAAATATGTATTCTTGTAGTTTAGTTTGCAATTTATAATAATTGGAAATTGTTTATGTGTTATTTGTTGTTCATGTCGATTTTATATAAATAAAACTGCAAAGTATAACAAACATCGTTTATTGTTTTATTTAATGGCTGAACGCCGTGATGCCGTGGCCCAAATAAATGTGGAATGGAAATTTGAAAAAAATCAGCAATGTAAGTATGAAATTCCATTACACGCTGCACCGGAAACGAGGTATTTTGTGGCCTATTATTAGGCACGTAATGTCAACATTTCATTGCATGTTTGAGAAAAAGGAATTTATTGCTATAAAGTGATAAAATTATAGATACGAGTAGGTAGATGTACAATTACATTGCGCGAGAGATAATTCTCGACACGGATAAATTGATAGTGGCAACAGGTTCAGGTTTCCGCATGTGCACACTATACAGGCTTAGAAATATATCTATACCCATGGAAACTTAAATTTTCTTATAATTTGAATTATTATATTTTTAAACAACACTGCAAATAGGTAAAAGTCAGAATTAGAGCCAGGATTTCAGTTTTAATTAAAATTTGGATAGTAATGAATTCTAAAAATAGCTTTTTTGTAACTTGCCATTGGAATAAATGTAGGAAAAAAAAATCGGTTGTCTGTAAAGTCGGTTTACTGACGATAGTCGAACGTGATAACGTTGACCTTGACCCTGACTTTGACTTTGACTTTGACTTTGACTTTGACTTTGACTTTGACTTTGACTTTGACTTTGACTTTGACCTTGACCTTGACCTTGACTTTGACTTTGACTTTGACCTTGACCTTGACCTTGACCTTGACCTTGACCTTGACCTTGACCTTGACCTTGACCTTGACCTTGACCTTGACCTTGACCTTGACCTTGACCTTGACCTTGACCTTGACCTTGACTTTGACTTTGACCTTGACCTTGACCTTGACCTTGACCTTGACTTTGACTTTGACTTTGACTTTGACTTTGACTTTGACTTTGACTTTGACTTTGACTTTGACTTTGACTTTGACTTTGACTTTGACTTTGACTTTGACTTTGACTTTGACTTTGACTTTGACTTTGACTTTGACTTTGACTTTGACTTTGACTTTGACTTTGACTTTGACTTTGACTTTGACTTTGACTTTGACTTTGACTTTGACTTTGACTTTGACTTTGACTTTGACTTTGACTTTGACTTTGACTTTGACTTTGACTTTGACTTTGACTTTGACTTTGACTTTGACTTTGA
The DNA here is from genome assembly GCA_947034925.1 of Eudemis profundana. Lineage (NCBI taxonomy): Eukaryota > Metazoa > Arthropoda > Insecta > Lepidoptera > Tortricidae > Eudemis > Eudemis profundana. The sequence goes on from OX344798.1 coordinate 19,734,503, forward strand.
CTTTGACTTTGACTTTGACTTTGACTTTGACTTTGACTTTGACTTTGACTTTGACTTTGACTTTGACTTGAGTACCAGCCGCCCTTTTCTCAGCAGCAGCAGTGATTTTTTGTCACGATTGGCCGCCCCTAATATCTGGCCGCCCTAGGCCCGGGCCTACTGGGCCTTAGGGCAAATCCGCCACTGGTCTCTTGTCATTCAATAGAGATTTTTGACAGCCGTATCTTAGGGAATAAGGGCTATTTTATTAACAATTTGTAAGAAACTATCGTCTTAACGACTTTAGTGCTGGAATAATATAAAGTACCTATTTGACAGGTAACGACCCTGCAAGGTAACGGGACACTTTTTCGTGCGTGCAGCCGGCTTCATCGATTTATAAGACGTTATCACGTCAAAAATCGGTTGTCTGTAACGTCGGTTTACTGACGATAGTCGAACGTGATACCCTGACTTTGACTTTGACTGAAATTGACATTGACTTTGACTTTGACTTTGACTTTGACTTTGACTTTGACTTTGACTTTGACTTTGACTTTGACTTTGACTGTGACTTTGACTTTGACTTTGACTTTGACTTTGACTTTGACTTTGAATTTGACTTAGACTTAGACTTGGACTTCGACTTTTTTCCCAATAAGCTGCTACAATGACATTGACACGCTAAAATGATGGCTAAGTGGCCAGTGTAAATATCTGCCGTTCCACGAATATAATGTCAAAGATTTGTTTTAATAAATTTTAAACTACGATTAAAGCAGGCGTAAAACGGAACTGCCAAAGCAGCATCCACTATTTAAATTTAAAGATTTTTGCCAAACTCAGCAGTGTCTCTTGTCATTCAATAGAGATTTTGACAGCCGTATCTTAGGGAATAAGGGCTAATTTATTAACAATTTGTAAGAAACTATCGTCTTAACGACTTTAGTGCTGGAATAATATAAAGTACCTATTTGACAGGTAACGGCCCTGCAAGGTAACGGCCCCGCAAGGTAACGGCCCCGCAAGGTAACGGCAAATGACGTCACACTTTTTCGTGCGTGCAGCCGGCTTCATCGAATTATAAGACGTTATCACGTCAAAAGTACAGAAAAATATACACTCTTTGTACAGTAAGCTATCTATACTAGACAGAGTAAAAAAACGTATCTAGATAAATGTATCTGTAGCAACTAATATAATGATTGTATATACAATATATCTATACGCTGTAATATTTAGGCTGTGGATGTACTTAAGTAAACAAATAAAAGTAACTAGGTAAACTCAGATTTTTTTTTACTTTATTTGCCTTCTTCAAATCGCGACTACAAACATCTCTTTCTCATCCTAATAAACAGGCAAAATTAAAATAAAACGCTAAAACCGTTCGTAACCTGAGAATATGCGCTAAGCCCCAGACAGAGTTTAATACTGTAATGTAGACAAACAATCGAGCAGAGAGATTGTATAGCGCTGGCGGCGTGATGCGGGAGGGAGTACAATGAAATGAAGTAAAGTATCTCTTGCCAACGCGAAGGATCTTTTTCTATCTGTTTCATTGTTATTTTTATTTGCTTTGTTGCTGGGTGCTTTTAAAATAAATAAAACTTAACAGACAATAGCCCGAGTGTGTTCTTGTGTGAGTGGTGCGGAAGGCCGAGGGATTCTTTGCAAACGAAGGCTAACTTTAAGCCACTTAAAGTCTCAAACAACACAAGTGGAGTTTGGAACCGTTTCGCAAAAAAGCGGCCTACTCTAGCCCCGTATAGACGATGGATCGAACTGTACTGCCAGTATATAGGCAAGTCAGCTTGCCAAAACGTATTATGAATGGCTATTATATTGTCATCGGTAAATTAATGATTATAATAGTACTAAAAAATTTAATAAGTGAATCAATTCCATTTCACTCAGCTTCTAATGGCGTGAATAGTACGTTTTACTTTCTCTTGAACAAACAAAAAACTTAATTTATTTGGTATTAAATAGCTTTTCATTGTAAATATAACATGTAAAATTTTTGTTTACTATTAGGGCAATCCAACCATTCTAACCTAGATTATATTTTCTTACTCGTAGAACGCCTTAGCATGTATATTAGTAAAACTGAAAAATTCGTTTTGAGTGCCTATTGTTAAGATCAAAACCAGATACCTAAAGCGAACGATTGCTAAATGTGTCTGTTATAGCTTGGCAACTTCGTTGGTGACACTCACATGTGTGCTTTTGGTTATGTGCAGCCGTAACTACTTACACAAGTTACCGCCAATACGAACGGCTGCCTGCGGAGGCTGCCTCCGTCGGTCACCGTTCGTCTTGGCGGTAACTTGTGTAAGTAGTTACGGCTGCACATAACCAAAAGCACACATGTGAGTGTCACCAACGAAGTTGCCAAGCTATAGTAATCTATGCTTGTTAGGAAAACGAGAGGGAAGTTTAATTTTGTCTACCATAGGCAGTCGCTTTGTACTCGTCTGCTAATATATGCAAGTACTGTCATGAGGCTAGACGAGGCTCGAGTAAAAGTTGATAAAAGTTTGATGTGCGGGAGCGGGGGAGGGTGAATGGTCCTCCGTCGTGTAATCCGGTTAAGTTTGTTGGCGGTTGTTGGAGAATTAGTTTTTGTTTCACTTTACAATGAGCCCGTCGGGGTGAGGATGCTTCTTGTGGAACGCCGTGCCTTGTAATACAGGATTGGATTTTTTTTGCATGGATAAATAGGTACCAAGATTTCAGTATAAAAAAACCGAAACTAAAAACTCTAACCCCAGCGCTACCAATGTTCGTTTGCATACAATAGCTTTTTTTCAGCTACAGAGTGATTCGACTTCAACATTTTACATTACACAAGGTAAACCAAAACCATATCAACGAGGGGTTACAATAGTACATTACTACAGAGGCCGGGAAGTGAGGGGTTGCCGGCCGAGTAGGTACATATAGATGGCCGAGCAAACGCAAGGCCAGATAGTTACAAGGCTGGCAACTCCATTTCACGCCGAGGTATGTATAGTGCTTTTCTCAAATATGCAATTAAATAAATTAAAAACACTCCAAAAATCTAATTTTGTTTTTTAGAGACACTAAAAGTAAAGTAGGTAGACAAAAAATAGAATTACAGAATGAAACATTTTCAATTTCCTTTCCAAAAACTGATTCAGTATAAATTTTTACCGCGAATATTTAGATTAAATATTTTAAATGTGTATTCTTGTAGTTAAGTTTGTATGTTATATGAAATTCCATTAAATTCCAAGTGGCAAGCCGCACCGGAAACGAGGTACTTTGCGGCCTATTATAAGGCACGTAATGTCAACATTTCATTGCATGTTTGAGAAAAAATATATTTCTCTGTTGCGGAATGGTCAGAAAGTGTACGAATGTTATTAAGCGTAAAGGTTTGTGAAGATGTTTGAAAGTTGAACAATTAAATGGATTGTGACGGAATGTGACATATACAAAATTTAATATACTAAGTCCTAGATTGAAACAAAGGATTTAGGATAATTTATATCCCGATATGGAGTTCCCTTGGGATAATATTGAGAATAACGTAAGGTAAGCGAAAAAAAATTTAGTCTGTCACAGGTTCCGGAACCTCTTACCGTTATCGAGGTTTTAAGCCGGGTTTTTAACGCGCTGGTTTTGAGAAACCGTCTTATTCTGTTAACCTTATCATCGGCTTAATACTAACACAGTTAAGAAGTAATTCGAGTTAACCCAAAACCCCCGAAAGGTTGTTACTGGGAACCGGTTCCGGACGTAGCGCAAACTAAATTGATCTTAACCGTCATAGTAATTAGTTTCATTTTGAATCGAGGAGCTAAGACGCTCCTTTGAAAACAACTCGAGTTAACTCACAACGCTATCAAAACAACTTCCAGGGTTGTTTGTTGTGGGCATTGAATTCAAACTAATTTGTTCTTTAGTTTTATACAGATACAATACAATACAGCTTATTTTTCTTTGGCGTCCGATGATCGCCGTCTAGAAGCGAGCGGCACAGGTGGGATTTGTCGAAGCTTTTGTTACACCGACACCATTTCTGCGTCAACCAAATTTGCACCTAACCGTTTATATCATAGATTTTATAATCGTCTGAAGTGTCAGAACATACATTTATTGCACTTGTTTTGGTAAATGGTTTGTTTACTAATGAATTTCGTCACTTTCATTGCAAACAGCGTACAGTGAAGTTAGAAATTGTGCGAAAAATGTGTGAGAACTTATTGTGATTAGTAACTGGACTGGAACCATGCCACAGCCTAGAAAAAACGCCGTTCATCGGTATTTTACATACGATGAAGTGTCCAACACCAGTTTGTGTCAACTGTGTAACAAGAAGTTAAATGTAAGCATTTTTTATAAATACTTAGGTACATAATAAGTACTTAAAGGCACGTAAAGAGGCGCAAATGATTGGATATAAGTAGAGATGGGCATTATATGAATATTTTTTTAACGAATAAACAATAATTCACGATTTTATATTCGCGGATGATTTCGGTACTCACAAGTAAGTTGTCTGCGGATAAATATTTAATTCGACCTCTTTTCACATGACGAATGATTTATTCGGTTAAATAAGTATACGAAAAACATAAAACACAACTGGGGTGGTAATACAAAGAAAGCCCGAGATCGCAGAAGCTTGCGGCCCGAGCTGCAAGCGAGGGACGTAAATATGCGATCGAGGGCTTTCTTTATTACCTTCCATGTTGTGTACATCATTTTATGTCTACACTTGGCCAGAAAGCGGCTTCCACTGGGTGGCGGCGGCCACTTTATGGCCAGGTGTGGCATAAATAATATTAAAGTTACTTTGTTTATTCTGTTCAAATAAACAACACGAATACGTAATATTTAAAATTATTTGTTTTTACTGCATATTACGAACACGTTAAAATCGTTGAGGGTTAAGGGATAAATAAGCTCAGGTAGTATAATAAACAAAGAATTAACGTAAATATCAGATTAGTCAAACAAAAAGTTATAATTATTGTAACTTTCTAGCCCGGCCTAGAAAGAGATAGATATATAAAAAAGAGAGAAAAAGTACATTGTTGTCGAGGCCGGAAAGTAAGTAATAGATTTTCGAGTGGATACGATATACGAGTCCATCTATTGCACTTTCGGTCGACGCTAAATATAACTTTTTTCAAGCCTACTGCGAGAAAAAATAAAAAAAAACTACTTAAATAATTATTCGTGGCCATACATTCGACGAATAGATCATTCGGGTATAAATTATTCCTCAAACAGTTTATTCGAATAAGTAAAGTCATTCGATAATGCGTTGTTCGGGAATTATTTTGTTATACTTATTCATTATTCGTTATCCGAATAAATTTTGCCATCTCTAGGTGCAGGTCAATAATCGCCTTTAGTCGTCCAGACACTATCAGTTGTAATTACATCAGCTTTTCTGAAATATGCAATGAAATAAATTAAAATCACTCTAAAAAATCTAACTTTATTTTCTAGAGACATTAAAAATAAAGTAGATAATAAAGTAAATTTTTAAAACAAAAAATAAAAACCGACTTCCAAAAACTTAAACTAAAAAGCAGAAAATAATATGTTAACTACCCCAAAGAAATTGATAATCAACGATTCATACATACTTATACAGATATTTATAGTTTTTAACCTGTTATTTTTGAAGTTGGAGCCAGCTAAGGAGCTCAGCATAGCCAGCTTTGAGCCAGCTTTGCGTGGCAGGCACCGACTTCAAAAATAACAGGTTAAAAACTATAAATATATTGTAATTTTTAGTGGCGCTGTAAAAATATTGTTTTAACCAAATAGACTTAAGTCTATTTAGTTGAAAGAAAAAAATTCCAAATCGGTCTTTTGAGGTCGGTTTAGACTGGAAACTTATTTCTAATAAGAAATGAACGAGAAACTAAGAAAAATACCAAAATCGCTATATGTGTGCCTCTAATATTTGAAGAGTTCCCTCGATTTTTTCAAGATCCCATCATCAGATCCTGGTTTGGTTGCAATGGAATCACCTCGGAAGTATTAATACCCTTTCAAACAAAAAAATAATTTTCCAAATCGGTCCAGCCGTTTTTAAGTAACCGGGGAAGAAACCTACATAAACATGTGTTCCTTTTTTGAAGTCTGTTGACACTAAAAACTTATTGCTAATAAGAAATGGACGAGAAACTACGAAAAATACCGAAATCGCTATATGTGTGCCTCTAATATTTGAAGAGCTCCCTCGGTTTCTCCAACATCCCATCATCAGATCCTGATTTGGTTGCAATGCGACCACCTCGGAAGTACACCCTTTCAAACGAAAAAAGACTTTTCCAAATCCAATTCGAATTCGAGTAATCGCGTAACAAACATACAAAAAAAAAATTTTAAAAAACATACAGATGAATAGAGAACCGTCCTTCTTTTGGAAGTCGGTTAAAAAATAGAATTACAGAATGAAACATTTTCGATTTCCTTTCCAAAGACTATTTCAGTATACATTTTTACCGCGAATATTTAGATGAAATATTTTTAATGTGTATTCTTGTAGGTTAGTTTGCAATTTATAATAATTGAAAATTGTTTATACTTAATGTATTATTTGTTATGTCATGTCGATTTTATATAAATAAAACTGCAAAGTATAACAAACATCGTTTATTGTTTTTTTAATGGCTGAACGCCGTAATGCCGTGGCCCAAATAAATGTGGAATGGAAATTAAAAAAAAATACATGCCGGCCTAGGCCGGCACTGACCATTTCATATTTGACATATTTCCCTTCACGGACAGGGCACGGGTGAAACGTGTCTTATACCGAGAACACACACTAAACAAATAACAACTGCTTCAAAAACCCCTTTAAAACCTCTTAAAAACCCCTTCAAAACAACTTCAGAACCCCTTCAAAAAAACCTGTTTTACAACCTGTTTGGTCGGCTACGTTTAACTCAGTCAACGGCTTAACTCGTTTATGAGTTAACTCAATCAGTTGTTAACCGAAACAAACGATTAACAATCAGACGGCTTAAGCCCTAGGAAGAGCTTAAGCGAACGAACGGGTTTTCCGGTCCCTGGTCTGTCATAACTATATAAACGCAGGCAATAAAAATTACTAAGTATTTGATGTAGACATTTAAGTTTATAAGGTATTTTATGAATAACTGATGACGTCTTTAGATCAAAGTTTTGTTTTTTAAATATGAATTATATGTTCATGAAAGAAGATGAAAGCTTGCATAATATACAAGCTTCAAAGTAACGTGAACAACGGAGACTTTATTAAATGTCGTAAAAGAATAAGCTACAACAACTTTCTTACACGCTAATCTCATATTTAGGGAACATTAGAGGTATGTAAAGTATGGAACTAGTAAAAAAAACAGTAAAGTCATAAATGACGTCATGAAATAAATATCCGATAAGTAGATATGACAGGCTATTACAGTTTGTTCCAAGCGATGCAAGATGATATCAAATCCGCCGTCAATGTTTCAGGTTATTACGTATTCATTAATATTTAACCCTTATCTTGGCCACTTTCATCTGGTTAGATAGGTAAATCATATAAAAATATCATCACATTGTTAATTAAGAAACGTTTTACAATGTTTTTGACTAAGGTAAGTTGAGATAATACACGTCTGGACTGGACCCAACATTGAAAAGATAGGTACCTATATGCTGTCTTTATCGGAGTAAATAAGGTCGGGAGAGTCCCGGCTAGTTAATACTGTACAGTCCCAGTAACCTGGCAGGTAAATACATTCAGTACAAATAAACAGATGTACCTCCCCACCCGCCGCCCGGCACTCGGCTATTTATCTCCGCTCTCGGAGACGCAACGAATCAATTTTATATGTTTTTTCCTCCCCACTCCAACCTACTTTAATCAAAGTCAGAACGAGGTTCCAAATAAAAACACGAACATGAAAAATAAAGGTAACAATCTTTGTACTTGTAACAAAATGAGGGGAATGACGACATTGAAATAAAGAACAGTGGGGGCCGGTAGGGGGTCGGTTTTATCTCGTGTTATCTTAATAATGAAGGTCGGGATTCGGTCGGCCGGTGGTCTTATTGTTCTGGTGTCACATTGGCATCACATACGATGTACCCGTAAAGTTATCATTTACATTATAGTGCTAAATGTGAACTCGTCAAGCTTATCATACTTGGATTTTTACGTGTTAAAGAAAATTATCCCTAAAAAAGGTCCGCTTAAAATGGCTGTAAAGGTCAGTTTAATACAAATTCTTCGTAAAACATTTATATTTGAAACCATAAAAAGGTATAAAAGAGACCAGTTTCATTAAAACCAAGAAATCCCAGCGGTAGAATTATTTATTCCTTGATAGGATCAATTCAGTTTCATACTACGCTCAGGTTTCTTCAGGACTTTTTCACCTACTTTAGATTTTTATTTATGCGCATGACATATTTTATTGTGTATAGTCGTTAACATACAATTAGAAGTTGATTTTAAGTTCTTTTATCCAATGTATTGCGTTGATTTCGAGGACAAATAATTATGTTTTTAGGGTCGCCGTTGTATTTGGTGAGTGGTCAGTTTCGGATGATGTGCTCGACTTCTTGCACTGCGGGTCCACATTCGCACGCCGCCGGAGAGTCTCTCCAGCCACATTTATAGAGGAAGTCTCGGGATTGGCTATACCCAGTTCTGAGCTTATTAAGCTGGCACCACTGTTTTAGGGCTAGAGAGAAGCCGGGAGGTTTTAATGTACATGACTATACAATGGAATAAATGAAATGAAATGAAAGATGGATTTATATTTGCGTGCCGGCAGTCGGTTGGCTTGACTTGCCAGTCCTGTTTCCATTTGGCGGGGAGACTGAAATTTGATTGCTGCAGGTCTCGAGCAGATGATGATGAGGTGGCGGGTTTGCAAACTCAGCGTCGATTTGTAAATCGGGACGAGCCAGAACTTTTTGCACTTCGTGGATAAGTGCCTGTTGTCTTCTTAGTTGGACCGGAACTATATAACTCAACACAGGCAGCCAGACCGAAGGAGTATCTACATTTGATGGTTCCCGATATGCATCGCATGGTTTGATTTAAGTGCACGTCTTCGAATGTCAACGTTTATTATAGGTTTTAGCAATATGTACCTAATTTAGGAAAGTTATGTATTAATTGGTTCATTTATATTATAAGTGAATTTTGAAAACATTTTGCCGTAATGCATGTTCTGGAATAGGAATATCTATTTGAGTTCAAAATTAAAACACTTACGATATGAAGTGACCAATAAGACCACGAATAGAAGCTGTGCTCCTACACCGGCGTCGCGCCTCATAAGCGCCATCTGTGGACAAATAGAATATTTCAGCACCAAGATCATAAAACTAGAAAATAGGAGCTAAGAACAATATTAAGAATACGTGTTTGTCGACTTCGCTAATAAAAGAATTGCTGTCTAAATGGTGCTACGTTCTGTAGGTAGGTATTCCTGAAATTTATTTATGAATAAATAACATTCTAATAGCTGTTAATGCAACTGATACATAATGAGAGGCCTTACAACAGGACTGTGGTTTTATAAAATGAGTCGAAGGCGAGTTTCATAATAAGATCACACGAGTGTTTAAAGGCTTTTATCTACATCCATATCATAATTTCCCTAAAATATATGTTCTGGAACGATAAGCAAATGGCCTACATTAAGAAGTCCGTACCTGAGGTTAATTCTTGACGTTTACATTAAAGCAAACTGCATCTTAATGTTCATATTTAAGTATCGAAATAACAAACAATACCGCACGGGGGTCATTCACTGCGGAAAAATCTTAACAGCGCGATGCAGCCTGCAGTATGGAGGTTTCACAGATGTAACAACGCCATCTACCGGTATTGTTACACTAGAGTTTATTTACAAAACTAAACTTAACTATATTTATTTATACACAGTTAAACGTAAAGTTTTAACTTCTTTACTCCTGTACTTTTATCTGTCTTTTACTTGGTCACGAACACTAATATACGAACATACATAATATGAGTTCAGAGAAGTCTGTACTCTATTCCCCATAACAGCACTAGTGTCGTTGTCGCCGCAAAACGATACTGCTAACAGCCACAGACTTCTAAATCTAGGTTAAACTTAGGTCAAGATTTAAGCGCTCAATTCTAACTTTACGATAAAAATGCACAACTACCAACTTAACAAACAATTAAATTCCTACGGTTTTTAAGAAAAACAAAACTTTCCGAACTAAATTCGTTGATGCCAACATTAAAAAATAAGTATTTTTATATCGTCACTGCGTGTCACTAGCGAGTATACGTCAAATATTAAAAATAAGTTTACCATAGACACATACTGTCATTCATATGTCATATTTGGCTTGTTTAATTTAATTTTGTATTTTATATTTAAAAGCCTAGTCGTAGAAAAAGTATTGTATGTCACGATGTATAATTAAGTCAAAAAACGCTCATGGCGTCTGTATTTGCGATACTGCGGCTCGTATCGCAACTCGCGCCATTCGTATTTTTTTAGCCTACTTATACAAATGTTGCATAAAATATTATTTAAACACTATTTCTGGTACAATAAACTTTACTATTTAATCTTTTAAATTTGAACAGTGAAATTATTTATACAGAGTAAATAATGTTCTACTCGTAGGTTTACGCAGGATAGTTTTCTGCAAGTTGACAGAGTAGATATCTCGGGATAAATTGAAGCTCAAGATTGGACTGTCAGCATCATATCGTCAGTCAGTGATAGAAAATGTAGGTTTTGGACGGTAATCTCAATAACCGTTTAAGCTGTATTAATAAACGTTAGGATTAGTTAGATTTTGAGTTATTAAAGAGTCAAAAGTGGCTCAAAATAAACGGCCGCTGCGTCGCCAGTTCCTTTTTATTGGCTTAAACATGGTTTGATACGCTACCGTGTGTCTAGATTATACGTTACTACGAGTCGAAACGAGATAAGATATACTGATCTTATTATAAGAACGTTGCAGTCTTTATGTTTACAAACGGCAACTCTGGATAGTAGTCTATAGTTTGTTCTTTTAGGTATTTAAAAAAAGGTTAACAAAAAAAAAACACGTGACTCGGCTCGTTCAGCCAATTAAAGTAACGTTTTGTATCTGTGGCGTAATACCACTGGCTGAACGACCCAAGTCACGTGGTTTTTTTGTTTACCTTTTTTTTAAATACCTAAAATGACAGATTATAGTGCGAGCTTAAACCAATCAGTTCCGAGTGGTTCCGAGTAAAAACTATGAAGTATTGCCGTGTAACAAGTGGTATGAATCAATCTGCCAAGCCCGGAGCTGAGAAATATGGGCCAGGTGCTCACAAACACCTCTATCGCCCGCGGAACCCTCCGGTTACTTGTCTTAATTTACGGCACTGTTTACACGCCCCTACGTTCCGTTAATCACTTTAAAGTATCGGAGTACTCGAATTTGAGGATACGTAGAACCCGTTTGTAAAGTTTCGTTTTAAGATGAAATGAAAAGTTTCTTGACATTTACATGTATCTAACAACGCTGTTAATTAATAAGTGACTTGAACTTGAAAATAATTTTCTCATCTACCAAGTTGAATATAAAATTCGATAATGGAGCACAGTATCGTGAGCAACCGTGAATGAAGTTTTAGCTCCATGAGCGTCAAGCCAAATTCGAATTCCAAAATGAGATACGGGGACAAATTTTTAACTATAAAGAGCCTACGATGACTTCGATCTCTCCGTATATTATCTTGTATACACCGTGTGTGATATTATAAGCTTAACTCAATGTTAGGTATGCAGAGCGAAAGTAGACCGGCAGCAGTGGGAGATGATAGCACAGAGTGTAGTATAAGGTTAGGTTAGGTTAGATTAAAATTCAACTTGGTACCGTTATCGTTATAGAAAATGAAGCGCATTAAATAAATCTAGAGAGGTATTTAAACATGAAACACCGGTCCGGTATCCGCTTTTTCTAGTGGACAATCCTTTGTGACAGTAAATACACCTGTTGTAAGATTTTTCTGGTTGGCATAAACAATATTATACTGTAAGTACCTACCTGTCGAGCAATCCAAAATCTCCTATTGGTAGTTGTCATCTCATACATCAAAAACGGTAAGCGAGCGTCGCGTTAAGTGGTGTGAGAGGCGTCATCTTACACAACGCCACTCCATGCCACGCGACACCGCGCCACTCCGCGCAAAGGCCTCCGGCTAAACACTCATGCAGATAACAGTACACTGTATTCATTTTATATACTTTATTTAACACAATAGCTGAGAGTAATCCCTGCTCTGCGGGTGTCGAGCGCAAATTAGATTTGTCGCCCGGGTAATGGGCGAGAGCGTCACGTCAACTTAGCTTCCCGTTGACGTTTCACTCACAATAAATAGCTACAGTTATAGTGCACTTACAGGCCTACCAAATTGAGTTTGGACAGTTTTGGACATACGAAAATTGAGGTCGATAGAAGCGAGCCAACACAATGTATAGGCAGTCCGAACCAGAACGATAGATGCTTGCCAGCTTCTCTTGTTCAACGACAAATAACACCTGAACCAACCTACTGGGATAGTCTTGCACCCGGTATTACACCGGTAATACAGCTAGCTAGCTCATATTAAACTCTGTTACTCGCCGAGCACAAAGCTTTTAATTAAAACGCGCCGTAACGATGCGCTCCATAAAACTGCTGTAGTTTCTTTAAGCGTTCAAATTTTCTTTGCAATTTCAGTAATTAAGACCATTGAAAAATTCTGTAGTTCTAGATGCGTTTTTAATTGCACAATGAACAAAGGTCGGGTCTTAATTGCGCTATAGAGCGGGGCCGAGCGCGTTATTACACTTGAGGGGATCTCGTAGCGTTCCCTGCGTCGACCCCAAAGCGTGTGTTACAGCTGTTCTGAGAGGCAATTACAACGCTGTACATACGATGAACGTACGATGCGTGTGTTGATTGCCTATGTCACCATCTGATGAGCGGTTTTGCCCTACAGCTATAGGCCGCGTGCGATTGTAATCACGGGTAATCCGCCGAGATGGATTGCGACACACAAGTATTAATGCAAATGTGTCTTTGATAGTTTATTCAGTACTGTTAGTGACACTTAGACGGCAATCAACACCACCCACGGTATATACGAGTACTACATATTCATGTGACTAGCTAACACATGTTTGTTTCGTGACATTAACGTGAGTCGTTGGTACATGTTTATGCCCTCGATGTGAAATTACCAGAGTTGTTAGTACATGTTTATTCGCTCGATGTAGCAATACCAGAAGTCAAGCTCTCTCGCTGTATTTTACCCGCGTGCCATGGCATCCGGGCGCTCGCATGTCCGGGTGGCCCGGACAATTTACGATCGTGCCCCTGTCTAGGAATCTTCCGCAAACGCTGTGGCTTTGGACTAGTTTACCAGATCCCTAAATTACGTAACAACAAACATTTTAGGATTCTCTTCAATTTACTTTGTTCGCGTTTTGTTTGATGACTCGTATGCTATTGTACCGATTCGGAAGAGTCATACGATAGGTACAATTACTTCTTACTTAATGCCTCACGGGCTAAATTATGTGTAGTTTTTAATGACTAGTACCTAATAGCAAGCAATACACTATAATATAAAATTTGTGTAAATAAAATACCTTTTTCTACTCCTGTACTGTTATCTGTCTTTTACTTGGTCACGAACACTAATATAATAACATACATAATATGAGTTCAGAGAAGTCTATACTCTATTCCCCATAACAGCACTAGTGTCGTTATCGTCACTTTACGTTATTGCTAGCAGCCACAGACTTCTAAATTTAGGTTAAACTTAGGTCAAGGATTAAGCGCTCAATTTTAACTTTACGGTAAAAATGCACAACTACCAACTTAACAAACAATTAAATTCCTACGGTTTTTAAGAAAAACAAAACTTTCCGAACTAAATTCATTGATGCCAACATAAAAAAAAGTATTTTTAATTTAGGTATATTTTAAATTAAAAATATAGTTTACCATAGACACCATACTGTCAGTCAAACGTCATATTTGCCTTGTTTCCAGGTTATGATTAATTTTGTATTTTATAATTTAAAACCTAGTCGTAGAAAAAGTATTATTGTATGCAACGTTGTATAATTAAGTCAAAAAACGCTCATTGCGTCTCTATTTGCGACACTCGCCGCGTTCGCGGCTCGTATCGCAACTCACGCAATTCGCATTTTTTGAACCCACTTATACAACTGTTGCATAAAATACTATAAAATATCATCCCTGGACAAGAGAAAAGAAAAATAATCGTTTCATAATACGAGGCATGCTATTAAATATTATGAAGATGACAAAATGTAAACATCCGTCGTACACAGGCCTTTTGAACCGTTTTATAGGCTGACACTTGAAATGTTTACAGAATGTGTTTTTCTATTACCGCTCTAACAACAGTAAATTAAAACAAAATAAAATTAAACAAGAAAAGGCGGTCCTCATATGAGAAACTCATATAAGGAACCCTTCGTGTGCGAATCCAAATCGCTCTTGGCCGGTTTTTATTAATTACTAGCATTTACCCGCGGCTTCGCCCGCGTTGTTTCTGTTACTATCCCAAGGGAACTATTTACCGGGATATAATAGTATTTTATGCAACAGTTGTATAAGTAGTGTAGCATAATCGCTACAGGTTTTGTGTCGTTAGTTCGTTTGTTCGCTAGTGTTGGCTAACTTGTACGGTCGCGGCTTCTCTTGGTCGGCCACGTGGGCATAAATGGCGGTGTCTGTATAGCGATGCGTAATCTGTCAAATACATGCTCTATAAAATCGGTTGTACTCTCGCCGAGATTGGATTACGTCCTTACTTCACTTCAAGTTTTTGGCGTGCTGGTGGGTTTCGGTTATGTTTTTTTCAAATTGTGGATTCCAGATTCGTCGAGTTTGAAATTTGATTGTGTGGACAAACGCTGGTGTTTTTTTGATTCTCAATCTGACTTTCACGTGGAAAGCACATTACTTTCTTTGCAATTTTTTGCAGTTTGCATATTGTGTTCTAGCCCGTGCGGTGGTGATATTTTTGCTGTTCTCAAAGTAACGGTGAATAATAATTGTGATCGTGACGAGTTCACGCTGCA
Source organism: Eudemis profundana (assembly GCA_947034925.1). Classification (NCBI taxonomy): domain Eukaryota; kingdom Metazoa; phylum Arthropoda; class Insecta; order Lepidoptera; family Tortricidae; genus Eudemis; species Eudemis profundana. Next base: position 19,749,580 of record OX344798.1, read on the forward strand.
TGAGCGTGGACCTGTTTAGTGTTGTTCGTCCAAGACGTGCGGTCTTGTGCGTGGTCTATGAACCCTCAACGGCGCCGTAGTAGCGCTGACCTTGCGTGGTCTGTTTAAAAAGAAGCCGGTCATTCTTCGTGCTCCGGGTATGTACCGTCGTTGTGGTTTCGCTAGTAGTGTCGCGGGCTGCCGTTTACGTATAGATTTTTTCATTTTTTCGTATTCTTTTCAGCTCCAACGTGACGCTCCGTTCTTCCTGAGTGTAAGACGTGCGTAGGCGGTATTCGCGAGCGGCCATCTCGGCGTGGCGGTTGCCTACGGTTCGATGGTGAATGCTGCCGCGGACTTATATGAACGAGTGCTATTGGATGCGAATCTAGAGGACGGTGGCGTGGCAACATAGGAATAACTACGTCAAGGAATTATTAGTATAAGCATTTAGCCAGGTACCCTGCAGTATTTAGTGACATACGCGTGCTTGTGATCGCCTTTGGACGCTCTGTTATACGTCCGGCGCGGCCAGTCAATTTATTTCAAAAAGCCGTTCTCAAAATTCAGAAAGGCTCTTACCCGCCAGTGTACTATATAATTTTTCGGTCATTTTAATTTCTCTTTGCGAGTCATCTAAATTCAGAAAGGCTTCTACCCGCCAGCGTAGTATTTGAATTTCCGGACCTTTTCTTTCCCTTTGCGACACCCTAGGGTTTCATCAATTCATTCATCCTCCCATTTCATCACCACTTTCCGCCCTAGGTACCGTCAGTGCCTCACGCGTACGTTCGATCTTGGACTCGCTCGGACGACCAGCCCCGATGCTCGGTTCCAACATCGATCGTACTCGCTACGCTTTTTTTTCTTTAACTACTTTGACTTGGTACTTGCCTTCTGCTAAAATTGCTACTACGGATCGTCATACCGCGTCTCAGTTCGTGAGTCGAATAAAACTATAGTGTTCACGTTTCTAATTATTTAATGGTTACCAACTACCGGTCCAAAGCCGATTTGTTTTGCCGATTTGAGTTAAATAAAACTGTTTGTGGTCCTAATAATTTTATTGTCATCGGATATATAATTTGCCTGGTGCCTTATTAACTTACCCTGCGATTTCTTGCCTTGTGTTGTGAATGGTTGTTTTCAGGAGTAAATAAACAAAATTATACGTGTTATTGTGTGTGATTTATTTATAGTTTATTCACTACAATAAATGGCGCCCGATACAAAATGGTAAGTTGAACCCTGGTTTACTTTTCATATTTAATGTGTGAAATTATTTTATTCGCTACTTCAAACATTTTTTTTTCAATTTTTTTGCTTTGTTCGGGGAAGGTGACCGCTTTCCGGTCCTGTATTACTAATGCTTTCTTTGATTATAGCCTTCCGGTGTTCCTGAATACTCGTACGTGTTGTACGGGTCATACGGTGTAGCTCAGCGTGACATTGAACCCCACTTCGGACGCGGAACTTGGATCTTGTTGGACGTCAGCCTCAGATCGCTTCGACGTGACAGCTCTGAAGTTATTTGAAACTCTGTGATTTGTTACCTGTTAAACAGAAATATTTCTTAATTGGCATCCTGTTTCATTCTATCCCCAAACGTATCCCGAGTTATTTATTTAGTAGTTTGCAAACCCTTTAAACTTGCACCCGTAGACGTTAGGGCAATTTCACGGTAAGTCGTTTAGAGAACAATTTATCACTTTTCGCGTACTATATTTCTTTTCGGTGTTTGTTCGCAGGCGTTTATTATCACATATATTATCGCATATAATATTGTATATTGTCGCTGACGTTCCAGTGTCAATATTACTTAACACGCCCGTTGCCAAGCGACGCATCGCCCGTGTCACGTTCGTATAGTGTAGGTTAGTTTTGTCAGGTTAAATAACCGACGCCGTAGCGTAGCGGTGTGGGCGTTGGGTCTGCGAGCTCGAGGTTGCTGGATCGATCCTCAGCGTGGGTCTTCTTTTTGCTTTTTTTTCCGACGGTTATTTCTAGTTTAAGCCTCGCGGAATCTGATCCCGGTGTCGACAGTGTTTTATTCCCAGGGTTTTCCGTTTTTTTTTGCCTCTTGAGAATAAAATCGAGATTCCATTCAAATTAAATTTTCAATAGTGATAGATTAAATTAAAAACCGATTGGTCGCGTCTAGTAATCTAAATTAAACCAAACTGAACAATCCTGCTAAACTGCTAAAATTAGTACTGCTAAATTACCAAACTAAATAAGTAATTATTAATCATTTGTTAACCAATTGGTTAATTAATTAATTTTTCGTTTAATTAATTAATCAATATCAATTAATGATCCGGTTACTACTTTAATTAAAGTAAATTAAATTAATCGGTTAGGGTTGTCAACCACGTTCAAATTAAATTAGTTCGGATTGCTAATTTAATTAAATACCTCCAAACAAGTTATTTTAGATTTTCTTCATAAATTAGATTCAACAAGCCGGGTTTAATTAACTGAATTGAATTGAATTGAATTAAATTAAAATTTGACTTCGATTTAATTGCGTTTATTTGGGATTATCTAATATTTTCAAATAAGACTTCATAAATTAAATTGAATTAAACGTTGCGTTGTTGCGAATCGTTTAGCTATTTTGAATTAAATCAATTCGATAGGGTTGGCAAGTTGGACTTCAATTAAATTGAGTTTATTTTGGATCAATTTAATATTTTCAAACAAGACTTCATAAATTAAATTAACGGAGCTTGAATAGCTGTGGCTAATATTAGGGGTGGCAATCGAGTTTGGATTAAATTAGTTTTGATTGTGAACTGAATTTAAGTTTTTTAAATACGACTTCTTAAATTAAATCGGTTTAACCAAGTTTAATTTGAATGAATATCTAACCGGCATCTACAACTTTAATTTTTTTGGATGTTCGCATTTACTTCTAACTTTAATTTTTTTGATGTTTGCGTTGACTTCTAACTTTAATTTTTTTGGAAGTTCGTGTTGACGTCTAGCACTTCGTTGAACCTCTAGCTACCTGCTTTGCTTTAGTTTGCTGCTTCCTTGCTTTAGTTTGCTGCGTTTCTGCTTTAGTCTGCTGCTTCTTTTTGTGCGATCGTTTGTTAACTTCGCAGTTATGTCGGATTTCGGCGGCGAAGGGTCTGTTCACTTGACGCCACACCTTCCAGAGCGGAGCGCACACCCGCCCCATGTTTTCGGTCTAGCTGATGACACGGGGAAGGAGTTCGTCGACAGCGAGCTCCGGCATCGTGCGGCATCGACACTTCGTCTGGTGTAAGCGCCGTTGCTTATTTAAATGTGGTGTTGCTTATTTAAATTTCTTTCGCTTTTAGGAAGAGGGGATAGCGCGTAAGATCTCTCCCTCCTACATGGTTAGGTGGTCTTTGCTTACTTTGTTGCCTTTCAGCGGTTTTTCTCTTTTTCTCTTTTTGGGTGGATGGCCCTTAACCATTCCTCCCTTTTTTTTGAACCGTTGTTGGCTTTGGTAAGATAGGGGAATAGTCGCTTTGTTTTTGGCTATTTTCTCGTTTTTTTGTTTTTAGGTCTTCGTTTTGTCTCCTCTTCGTCAGCGGTTTTTTTTTCCTTTCTGGTGGTTTGGTGTGCGGTGTCTTTCTTCTCTATTTCGTATGTTTTTGCCTTTTTCTGGGTCTAATGTTTCTTTTCTTTCTTCTTCTTCTTGCTTCTTCACTTCTTCTCTTTCTTCTTCTTCTTCTGCTTCTTCTTCTGCTTCTTCTTCTCCCTCTTTCCTCCTTCATTTCTTTCTTTCGTACACTCCGAATGTCTTGTTATTCGGCAGTGAGGCGTTGGTAGGTCGGCGGCGCGACGTTGACCAGATTGTGGACCAAAAGGTGGGACTCAGTCGGGCCGGGCGTGCTGAAGGTCTCCTCGCCTTGCGTGTCGTGTACGCGAGGGTTCGGATTTGTCGGTTTTGGCTTTTCACTGTAACTATTATTATTATAGTGACGTTAGGAAATTCAACTTGAACCGGAGGTCAGTTAGGCTCGTCGTCGGTCAGATTGTTTGGCGCAGGAACTTTCAGCGTGGCACGACCGACGCGCTTAGAGGTGGCAAGTTTGCTGCGCGCTTTGTCCAGTGTCGCGTGGTTAGGCGTATTTCCTCGCAGGTGTATGAGTTGGTCGACGTGGAGACCCAGGTGGTCGGCACTTATCACATTAAGGACATTCTTAAATGATCGCTCCGACCCGGTTTTTTTGCGTTTCGACAGTATCCTCCAAATTCAAAAAGGCGCGATTGCCCGCCCGTTCTTTTTCGACGTTTTTGTGGCTTCGTTTTTCCTTTCGTCTTCGCCCCCCAGCGGCCTCGGCACAGTGGGGCGTGTCGTTGCCGTTTGGGGTGGTTGGGGGTTTGTGTATTCTAGGTTCGTTCGGTAGGTCGTTGATTCTAGGTGTTACCTGGTGTTGTGCCTCTTCCTTCCGCCGGCGGCCCATTGAGCCGGGCTGTCGCGCGTGTGGGTGGTTGTCTTGTGAGGTACTCCTTGGCGCGGCTTTGGTTGTGTTTGACATTGCAGATTTGCTGGACAGGTTCCTTCCAATTTCGTTACGTTTCGTTCAGTGTCGTTACGTTTTCCTTTCGACGTGATTCTAGGTGTTATCTGGTGTTGTGCCTCTTCCTTCCGCCGGCGGCCCATTGGGCCGGGCTGTCGCGCGTGTGGGTGTTTGTCTTGTGAGGTGCTCCTTGGCGCGGCTTTGGTTGAGACTGACATTGCAGATTTGCTGGACAGGTTCCTTCCAGTTTCGTTACGTTTCGTTCAGTGTCGTTACGTTTTTCGTTCCATTTCGTTTTCCGCTTTTCCTGTTGTCTTCTTTTCATGAAGACGCGTCAATGCTACGTGTCATCTCATGCTGCTGGGGGTCCGTTTTGAATGTAGGGGTTTGTCGCGTTGCTAACCAACAACCCAACCGTAGCTCGCTTATCGTTAGGTTACGTTAGTTAGTGTTTTTTCTAGATTGTCGTTAGGATAGGTTTGATGGCGTTGTACGTCTAATATAATAGTGTTAAGGTTTGTCCGGACGAGGCTTTGTCCCAGCTATATGCTGGCGCGCGTTTTAACGCGATAGGATTGACGCATGTTGTCGCCGTCTGAAGCTTCGTGCTTGTCGGTCGATTTTCGTACCGCCCCGTCGGGGATCGGGTATTTTCCTGGACAACGACATCTTGATGGACCGATGTAGGCCGTATAGCCATATGGGCTAAAAACTCCGGATTCGTATCACGATTTTGGACCAACGGTTCCAACCGTGTTCGCTTGGGACGACAGGTTCCTTTGCGCCTTAGGTTTAGTTCAGCGGTTAGGTTAGGTTATCGCCTTCCATAGGGCTGTAGGTTTAAGTTAGCGGTTAGCTTTGTGGTCATTCTTGGGATATTGTCCTTATAATTGTTGCCTTCGGTTGTTTTCGGCTAATAACCCGCGTCGGTTTATTAGTCGATTATCGTCGTAGGTGTTTGTGCTAGGGTCTTATTGAGCTGTTGGTTGAGGCGTTGGGTTAGCGATGCCTTAAGTAGTTGTGGTGGACGATGGAGTTTCCTAAGTAATAGGGTTGCGTAGAATTGTTTACTGGCTCGATTACGGAACTCCTTGTCAGCTGGTTGGTTTGTGGGGGTTGACTTCTCGGTTTTTCTCTTCTCTTGTTTGTTTGTTTTATTTGGGGGATATCTGTAGCATAATCGCTACAGGTTTTGTGTCGTTAGTTCGTTTGTTCGCTAGTGTTGGCTAACTTGTACGGTCGCGGCTTCTCTTGGTCGGCCACGTGGTCATAAATGGCGGGGTCTGTATAGCGATGCGTAATCTGTCAAATACATGCTCTATAAAATCGGTTGTACTCTCGCCGAGATTGGATTACGTCCTTACTTCACTTCAAGTTTTTGGCGTGCTGGTGGGTTTCGGTTATGTTTTTTTCAAATTGTGGATTCCAGATTCGTCGAGTTTGAAATTTGATTGTGTGGACAAACGCTGGTGTTTTTTTCATTCTCAATCTGACTTTCACGTGGAAAGCACATTACTTTCTTTGCAATTTTTTGCAGTTTGCATATTGTGTTCTAGCCCGTGCGGTGGTGATATTTTTGCTGTTCTCAAAGTAACGGTGAATAATAATTGTGATCGTGACGAGTTCACGCTGCATGAGCGTGGACCTGTTTAGTGTTGTTCGTCCAAGACGTGCGGTCTTGTGCGTGGTCTATGAACCCTCAACGGCGCCATAGTAGCGCTGACCTTGCGTGGTCTGTTTAAAAAGAAGCCGGTCATTCTTCGTGCTCCGGGTATGTACCGTCGTTGTGGTTTCGCTAGTAGTGTCGCGGGCTGCCGTTTACGTATAGATTTTTTCATTTTTTCGTATTCTTTTCAGCTCCAAGGTGACGCTCCGTTCTTCCTGAGTGTAAGACGTGCGTAGGCGGTATTCGCGAGCGGCCATCTCGGCGTGGCGGTTGCCTACGGTTCGATGGTGAATGCTGCCGCGGACTTATATGAACGAGTGCTATTGGATGCGAATCTAGAGGACGGTGGCGTGGCAACATAGGAATAACTACGTCAAGGAATTATTAGTATAAGCATTTAGCCAGGTACCCTGCAGTATTTAGTTACATACGCGTGCTTGTGATCGCCTTTGGACGCTCTGTTATACGTCCGGCGCGGCCAGTCAATTTATTTCAAAAAGCCGTTCTCAAAATTCAGAAAGGCTCTTACCCGCCAATGTACTGTGTAATTTTTTCGGTCATTTTAATTTCTCCTTGCGATTCTCAAAATTCAGAAAGGCTTCTACCCGCTAGCGTAGTATCTGATTTTTCGGACCTTTTCTTTCCCTTTGCGACACCCTAGGGTTTCATCAATTCATTCATCCTCCCATTTCATCACCACTTTGCGCCCTAGGTACCGTCAGTGCCTCACGCGTACGTTCGATCTTGGACTCCCAGCCCCGATGCTTGGTTCCAACATCGATCGTACTCGCAACGCCTTTTTTTCTTTATCTACTTTGACTTGGTACTTGCCTTCTGCTAAAATTGCTACTACGGATCGTCCTACCGCGTCTCAGTTCGTGAGTCGAATAAAACTATAGTGTTCACGTTTCTAATTATTTAATGGTTACCAACTACCGGTCCAGAGCCGATTTGTTTTGCCGATTTGAGTTAAATAAAACTGTTTGTGGTTCTAATAATTTTATTGTCATCGGATATATAATTTGCCTGATGTCTTATTAACTTACCCTGCGATTTCTTGCCTTGTGTTGTAAAATGGTTGTTTCCAGGAATAAATAAACAAAATTATACGTGTTATTGTGTGTGATTTATTTATAGTTAATTCACTACAGTAGGCTCAAAAAATGCGAATTACGTGAGTTGACAGTGGCGAGTATCGCAAATAGAGACGCAATGAGCGTTTTTTGACTTAATTATACAACATTGCATACAATACTTTTTCTACGACTAGGTTTTAAAATATAAAAAACAAAATTAAGCATAACCTGCAAACAAGGCAAATAAGACGTATGCTGACAGTACCTATGTGTCTATGGTAAACTTTTTTTTTTATTTGAAATATACACGCAGTAATGTAATGTCCAATATCCACGAGTGTCATACGACGTCTTTCAACATACTTGCGAATAAAAAATAATACTTATCATTTAGAATTTCTGTTTTTGTACATATTTATTTAGTGGTCTATCTAACCTCGTCGTGTGGTGTCGGTGTAGTGCGCGGCGAACGCCCATGTACGACGCGGTGTCGGCGCTGCGCGGGGATAATATCCGCGCGCCGAGTCCCACGACGCGGCGTGCTCTCATTGGTCGATTGGCGGTAATTACAGCACTTGTGCGGTAATGTAAAGTAAAAACCACTTGTTATAAGTTGCGTTCCGCGCATAAGAACCACGAAATAAGAGCGACTTTATGATCAAGTGTGTTGAAAGGCCCATGTTTCAATCCATGACTTGGTCTACTTGCATGCTGAATTTCAGCTCAATCCATTTAGTTGTTACCCCGTTATTTAGTAACAAACATCCAAACCTCCAAACATCTTCACAAACTTTCACATTTATAACGTGTGATGTGATTTGTGTAATGTGAAGTGTGATTATGTGACCTACGAATATCAAATCTCACCCGTATACAGTATATACCTTAAGTGTTAACGGTGTCAATTACATACAGGTTATACTATGCTAATTTAAAAGGTATTAGTGTTCATATAATATTTCTGGGAAATGGATCACAGATTAAATCATAACTGCACATGTTTCTGAATAAATTAATTGAATGGAGTTTCGTAGCTCAGTATACACATTTTGAGGTGAAACAGAGAGGACGCACATCAGTCGCCACCGCGGGCGACACTCAAATTAGATTTCAGCGGCACTAAGCCGCTTGACATGGTATACGGAGCGTGGTAACACATATAGTGTATTCATATGTAAAAGTATTATTTGGTTAACCGCTTTCTGACCTGCAAATGCGATTGTTGTGACTTAAAAAAGTTGGTAAATAATTGAAGGGATGTTTACAAAAACCACATAACTGACTAGTCTGGTTGATACTTATAGGGAAACATTTTTATGCCACACCTCGCCATAAAGTGGCTTTTACCGCACGCTATGCGTACGGAAAAAAGCCGTTTTCTGGACAAGTGTAGACATGAAATTATGTACACAACACGGGAGGTAATAAAGAAAGCCCTCGATCGCATATTTACGTCCCTCGCTTGCAGCTTGGGCCGTAAACATCTATGATCTCGGCCCTTCTTTGTATTACCACCCTAGTTGTGTAATGTACTATAATGCTGTCGCAACGTTGTTTCATTCATTTAATCATCTTAGAAAATTGCTTACTAAATAAGACAGGTATATGTTGTTCGACTTGAAATGCTCCCTAATCCATGTTACGGATGATTTCAATTGAAATAGTGACTGGCCAATTCCTTCACGCGTTGGCATTGGTGCTGAACAAAAAGGACGGGCAAGTTCTTCACCGATAAGAGTAACTGTTAAATTAAATAAGTGATTGGCGCGCGAACCTGTTTTGAAAGTGTTGGAACGGATATTAAACACGCTTATACTTGCTAGCGCAACACATATATGGTCGGCCAAGCGAATACTGGGCTACCAGTGACAGTTGCTGGATCAATGTAAATCAGCATTTACACTGACGTAATGCGCAAAGTAACACACTGCACCAGACTGCTACGGCGTAGCAACTCGTAGCGCTAGTGCGGTTTCGAAGTGTTTTGTTCGGGCTGCGATTTTACTCGACTTGCTCACTCGCTGCATTCATGTGCACATAAATAACGAGTAAATATTATATAGAACAAGCGAGTTCACGTGATAGGCTGGTGCAGATTGGGACGTGAGGAATCAGTGTGAATAGAAGACTGTGCGACAAATACTATTATATAGTCGAGCAATCCAGTGCCAGCAGACCAGTAACAGTTACTAGACCATTATAAATCAGCAAGCAATGCGCAAAGTAGCACATTACAAGTTTCCGAACACAAGACAGCTACGGAGTTGCAACTCGTAGCGCTAGTGCGGTTTCGAAGTCCTTTGTTCGGGCTACGATTCTACTCGACTTGCTCGCAAAGATATTGCTAAGTTATGTACTCATTTACCTACGTGATATTGCTAACTTGCTGCATTCTGGCGCACCTAAGTAATGCGTAAGTAGCATATGGAACGAGCAAGTTCGCGTGACAGACAGGCGTAGGGACGTAAGAAATTAATGTGAATAAAATACTGACTAATACTCTATTAATGTCCATTAAATGTAGCGCGAAAGTGACAGGTCCTGATTGGTAATCAGCAACGCAACTATTATCTCACAACGTTACAAATAGTTCGACATTTACATTCATAAGAGGCACCAACTACAACATCAATCGACATCTTGGTCAGCCGCCTTCCTCCTTATTTCCTGATACCCCTGAAAATCAGTGCCACCGACACCAGTCTTTTGGCTCATGCTGAGTAGAAACCCTTTATAACCTTCTGTGTATCAGTTATAACTTTATCTCCGAATTTAAGAAAAACCTAACCTAAGCTATTCTAAGTGACTTATGTAAAAGCTTTTACACAATATTTTCTTACAAAGCGAGAAAAAAATTATGTTAAATAAAATTATAAGTAAATACTAAATAAAACCTATATGTAATTTCACGAAAGTTGAGGCTACGCACACAACAACACTGTCATTTAATGACAGCGGGATTTTGAAATTACTGCTCTTTTTTCGCATCGATAGCAGGTTCAACAGTGAATTGCAAGATAGACCAAAAAGTTTGTTTAAACTATAGCCTTCTGTTTATTACTCACTCATTCATTTCATTCATTCACTTTTTTTATGAGTACTTCATGTAGCTGTGTGTGTAATCATTCACCTCAACTCTCGTGAAATTACCTATACCTACGCTAAATAGAGGGAACCCACTTAAAAATGCACGGTCATATCCTGTTTATAACTCAAATAAGAACAAATAAAGGATGAACGGAATTATCTTCACATTTCCACACAAACTAGGCGACGAGAACAATTATAAAGTTGTAGTAGTGTCTCCCATCCCCGTTCAATTCCGCACAATTTCCGGCTGTCACACTCACGCCGACGAGGGTGCTGTGCCAAGATTAGACCCACTTTATTGTATTTGGGTATTTATGGCATTATAATACCGTCTTTACATCCTTTTATCATGAAGTACTGTCACCGACGATAAATATACTCGTATGTACGTAACGGAGGATATCTCCACAATATTCCAATAGTGCATCCCGTTGTGTTACATATATTTTCAGAAAAAAAGCCTTTTCGTCCCTCCCAAGTGGTCCTTTTTTAGGGTTCCGTACCAAAATGGTAAAAAAGGAACCCTTATGGTGCGACTCTGTCTGTCTGTTTGTCCGTCTGTCACAGCAAGATATCTCCGGATCTACTGATGCTATCTACTTGAAATTTGGAATAGTGTTAAAAATCTCTTACTCGAGCCTATTGGATAGAAAAAAAAATCTTATACCTTTTTTACTTTTTTTTAAAGCGGTCCGAAATGGGATGTGGAAAAACAAAAGGAGAGCTATTATATCGAGTGTGATATCAAATGAAAGGGCTTGATTTGTAGATTCCGAAACTATTTTTATTTTTGTCTTAATTGTATACTTTTTGATTTATGACCAAAAACGTTCAAAAAATACTATTATCTTCGAAGATACTGAACAGAAAATCTGTAATAATTACCAATTATTAATATCATCCTAAATATTACAGGAAAAATAAAACGGTTTTCCTAAATTGCATCGTTTTTTAGAAATTTTCAAAAATCGTACACATACTTATTTGCTCCTACTAAGCTAACCGCCATAAAGTTTTTCTTGAACTATTCACGTATCTACTACGAGTTTGTACGGAACCCTCGGTGCGCGAGTCCGACTCGCACTTGATCGGTTTTTTTATTCATCACATACCAAGCATGGTTACAAAATAATTTTCATCTTAGGCGTTCACACTTAAATTTCCCGTCCACAAACTAAAAGGCCGCTACTTTGTATGAAAATTCATACAAATTAGCGGCCTTTTAGTTTGAGGACGGTAGTAAATCTCTTGCTACTCTCAGGACTCTACTGAATCCTCCGCTACGTTTTAGATTATATTGTTGTATCCTTTTGATAAGTATACTTTTTTAAATGAAAATTGTATATTTATTGGTTAACGAATTTGTTTAGGATTTAAGTAACGAAACCGATAGATGAAAACAATTTTAGCTAGAATAGGTATCATTTAAAGTAAAAAAACTTTAATAAATGGCAAAATACATGTCGCAGAGGCAATATAAAATAGTTGTTCATTGATCTAACCCAAGTCTAATAAATCTGATCAATGAAACATACGACTTTTAAGTAGGTGTTAGGTACGTGTTTTCTCAGTAAAAAAACAGTAAATAGTTAAATCCCATCAAAAACATAACATGTAAAAAGATGCAAATCTCGCAACGCAGTTCTTTAACAAAAACTTTTGTGATGTAATGTTAAACCAAGTAGGTACCGCCGGATAAGTAAGAACCGCGTTGTGAGACTTGCATCTTTTTACATGTAATGTTTTTGATGGAATCTCATTTCTTTTTGTAAGTGGTCTTCATTTATTTATTACATTCCAATCGTTTTTTTTACCAATTTGAACTACAAAACTAATCTTTGTAATCGCATGTATTTGTATAGGATTACAAACTTACGTGTGCAGTTGTGACTGAAATTGCAATATTTTTAGGTTTTGTCCTTAGAATTATGATGATCAGTCAGTCAGTCAGTGACAAAACTAAGGAACTTTGACGTGCAATCGTTCTTAAACTACACGTTTAAATTGAATGTTATTGACAATATGCTTAAGTCTTATTGTGCCCTATATATCCCTGAAAATTCAGGGTTCTAGCTTTAGCCAACACAATATTACAGGAGGTTAAAAATGGCTTCGAGAAGAGGATGGTACGGCCGTGCCTTTGTTTTGCTTGACTTGGCATTGCCGTGCCCCCAGATATACATTGAAGTAAGTTCATTATTTATTTTAAGCGTAGCGGCTAAGTAGAGTAGTTTTATGCAGTTAATAAAGTTATATATAACATTCTTGCTGCCGCTGAACTTGAAGCTACCGAACGTATTTTATCATTATCATCATCATCATCACTCCTTTTGTCTGTCTTACATTTAAAGGGCTTTTGAACCTTATTAAGGTAGGTAATTGGTTGTTTTCTTATACAAATAATACGGAAAAAGACAAGAAAATGTGGAACTGGATGAATTAAACCATTTTTCCCATACATCAATGAAATCCTCCTCCATTTTTTATTTTTTCCTCGTGCATTTTACGCGGTATCAGATATTTTGTTCTTTATTTACTTCAAAATAACAATCTACTTCATTAAATGTAGGTTATTTTTTGATGAAAATAGGTTTCTGCCAAAAAAACATTTTTGGAACAAGTTTTTATTGTTTATATTTATTTATTTAAACCTGCAATTATTTAAACCTATAAAAAGGTTTGTCTGCGGGATCAAGATAGATCTATATAAGCTACGTATGAAGTTAAGGTAATAATGTCTTTTTAACAGTTTTTTAAAACGATTTTTATCAGGCTCACGTCTAGTTTATGCCGTCAAGCTATTGATAAAAAAATACGGGATACGTTTTTTTAGGGATCTGTCCCCATAATAATTGTTAACCCGTGGTACCAGTAGTTTGCTGGAAGCCATAGATTTGGTGTTGTATATATATTCTATTGGTTTAAGTATAGATTCCTCTGAGTTTTTTTTTCTGTATAATCCAAATAAGATAAATGAGCCCAAATACGATGAGTTTATCCTATGTTATTTAGATGATTTAATATGGCTACCATCCAGCTTCATCATCAATACAGCTTTATATCATAATAATATTGTATTTTCAAACCGGAAAGCGGATAAAATTTAACGCGGAAGATTTGATTTGATTACAGACAGACAGATAGACACTGCGGCAGGTGAAACCAAATAAACTTCTAATTATAAAAATGGATAAGTACCCATTGATAAACACAATACACAGACAGATCCTTTCGTCCGTCTTATGACGCCTTAAAAAAAATCGTAAAATTATTATCGTAAAATTAGTTTTAAATACATAGGTATTAAGAAAGTACAAAATTGAGATAAGTATATCATATAAAAGTTCCTGACTGAAACTTTTGCTAACCTATTGTCATATGTACCTACGTATACGTCACATAAATAATACTCACTTTAATAGATAAAAGTCCCATTCACAAACTCCGAAAGCACAACCATCACACAACTACGTAAGAAGTAAGTAGGATCGCAGTGAGGATCCCATCGCGACGGGCGCTGGGCGCAGAACCGGCCGCGCGCGCCGCCGAGCGCCGAATGACACCTGCGATCGAGACGAACCCTCCTGCTGAGGAATCGGGAACTGGTGCAAAGCTTCTTCATCCGTGGGACCTTTGTCTTAATAACTACTATTGACAACGGGATATTTACCATGTATGTTTGTGTTATTGAGTTCCCGATATTAAAATCGTATAACAGTCACTACAAGAACAGTGTTCTTGCCTGTAGTCATCAATACATGTTTTTCACGCTGACCTTTAAATCTGCTTTCGTAAATTTGCGAAAAAGAACTGGAAAAGTAACTTAACGATCTGTCAGCAAAGTACCCTTCTGAAGTCTATTATCTGGTATTTCGGGCAAATTTTTAAAAATCGAACGTAGCACCTGCGTCTGCAATGGATCCTTCTGCCGGGAAAACGGTGCGAAGTTCGTTCATTCATGAAACCTTTGTCTTTTGGCAGTCACTATATCTACATTTAGTATATCGGTAAGGTCGCGGAGTGTGTGTTACCAGAATCATACAAAGGATGAAAAATGCATAAGCCTATGAAGAATAAAAAAAGATAGCGGATTTTCTTATTTTCCTTCGTCCGTGGAACCTAGCCGCGCCGATAGGGCTAGGCGCAGTATTCGATGGGCGACGTGCGCGAGAACTCATGATTAAGGAAATGCCGAATGCTCTCGAAACATGTCGAGTGAAAATCTCGTCTGTTTACAGGGTGAGTGATCCATTTTTAATTCAATATGTTTGAGTCTCACGGCAGTTTTCTGTACGAGGTTACCTTAATAACATTGGGTAACCGTAAAGGTGATATCACATAGTTCACTCGAATGAATAGTCACACGAGTGAACGTTTAATCCAGCTATTTTAGATACACGTAGTATAATTTTTGGTTTTAGGTTTACATAGCTGTTTTTTACAATACCTACCTATTAAAGTTTTCCAACCAATATTTATTATGTTAATAAAAAGCTTGCCATGTGAAAAGCAAATAAATGTAAAATAAATAATGTAGTGTAAATGTCTGCTAGCTGTTTTGCGCTTTTTATTTTCCCCTATTCATGTATGTTTGTGTTTAACTCTGCGGTTATTTAGTTTTAGTAATTAGCTTTCATTTTTTGTTTCATTCGCACCAACTTTTCTGGTATATTTTTGTGTCAACTGCGCTACCCAAAGGTTGTCTGGAAGTGGTCGCTTTTTAGGGATAAGACCGCCTGTTGTCTACCATTCTGTGTTATATGTGTGTTATGTACCTATTGTACCTGATGTATTTTTTGGTGTGCAATAAAGCATATTCCATCAAAAACATGAAGTACATGTAAAAAGATGCAGGTCTTGCTGTAAAGCTGCGGGCATTCTCTAGTCACTAATGTAAACTACGGACACACTTGCCGAGCTAGGAGGTTCTTGCGCTAATCCGTTCTCTGATTAAAACCTTTGTCCGCGAGAGGTTTCTGCTGATTGCGCGCTTTGTTGATCTTCGAACAATGCAGATTATCGGCATCTATGATTGGAAGTATGTTTCCGTTCGGTATTTTGTTTGAAATTGCTATTCCAATGGGAAATTATACTACGGTGAGCGCAAGTCGAGGAGTCTGCAAATAGCCGCCGAGTGGGGTAAATGTATGAAATGGTGAAAAAGGACAATAGAGGTTGTCGAGAGGATATTGTATAACATAGCGGTGGCTGAGTGGTAACAGTAAGTAAATAAATAGGAAAAAATATCTTGAAAGTGAGCACACTTTTGTTGTCGTTTTAGTATCGAGTCCTAGCCATGCAATTTACAAGAGAGTATAATGGTTAAATATAATGAAAACTTTGCCATCTTGTTATTGTTTTTTACGTACCTATGTTCCTCGACTACTCGAAGTAGGCTGGACCGATTTAAAAAAACGTTTCTTGTGTGAAAGGGACCTTCCAATTGACAGGATTTAACGATGGGATCTCGGAGATCTCGAAATAAACTCTACAAATATTATTGGTACACCTGAGTATAGCGATTTGGGCATTTATGGGCATTTTTATCTTAAAATGTACGGCTAGGCGTAACTTAAACTATCTTCAAATACCGTCTAACCTGTCAGTTGGTGACGAATTATATGAAGTTTGACTCTAATCGTCAGTTGTGTGACGACCTATTAACTACTAGTTAAGAGGACATTTGAAATAAAAAAGCCCATATACAAGTTTATGTTTATGCATTTATTATTAAATAGGTTCGTTTGAAGTCTGTATTTAGATTTATTTAATTATTGTGTTAAATTTGACGTTAATATATATTTTCCTATTACTTTGCAAATGATTTAGTTACATTATTTGAACCCTTGAACTTCCGCTTTCAAACACTGCCAACTAATTCATATAACACCCAATCCATAAATTGCCATCGACACGATCCGTCTAAATTTCTGAGCACTTACAACAAACGGAATGGAATAAACAAGGGATAGGTCTCAAATGTCTCGCCGCGCCGAGGCGGTAATTAAAGTGCTCCAGTTCGTCTGTCGTGCCGACAGATGACTCGCGACGGCTGTCACCGACGTCGACTCCGACTACAGCCGTCTGTCATACGAGTTATATTACTCTATGATAGGCGTGCCGGATTTGGAGCGGCGAAATACCGCTCAGAAGGCGTTAGTGTTGTGTTGGCTTCGTACGACACTATTGACGTATGGCACCTTATGGCATGGATCGCTGATGACCTGGTGTTTTTGACGCATGTATTAATTATGATTGTCTTCTATTCATTTCTTCATTTACGCTAGGCTCCATTTAATGCAATTTCTTAATTTTGTAAAATCTGAAGTTCTATTAATGTGATTATGAAATTTGTGTTTATTAAAATAAATAAATTGTACTTAATACAAAATTAACGAACCCTTTTGTCTTTCCTTTATCATTACCTAAAAATGTTATTTCTGGTTAGGAAAACGTAAGTGAACAAGCTTTAAATTACCATTTGATGGACCGATAAAATAAATAAAAACATACAAATATTTTTATTCCAAGTGACACTCAAGCAATGTATAAGGTGAGGCAAATCATAAACTATAAGTGTAGATGACTCATTGAAGATCACAGTTCCCATTTAATAAGAACGAAGTTTAAATCAGGCAAACACATCTTAAACGGGTAATTTCCGTACATTACGAAAGAGAAAATGGCAACAGTAGACAACTATTAAGTCCATAAAGAGTTACTACCAGCTGGACATCTGGCCATAAAGCGTTATCAGCGACATTACACGTAATAACACCGTCGCGTCGTATAAACTTAATGTACTCCGTTAACCACAGCAGTAAACACAATTCCAATTCACTTACTCGTTCGCTTCTGCCCTGACAGCAAAACACGATGCGTGACGTGATTTCAATTTCGAAGAAACTCTTCGCTGAAAATTTAATTTAGGGTAGCGCTGCACCTAAAGTTCTTTGTTTATGTTGAGAGCGCTTCTGCTTTTGATGAAGGTATATTCGCGTAACGTTTTCAAAGTATACGTTAGTGTGGTTAATAATCTAAAACAATTTTGAATGGAAGATTGTTAGAAAGTTATCGGGCTCTGACCTATGATTTAACCCATAAACAAGTAATTACCTGTAGCAAAACTGTGACGCGCAATTTTTTATTAACATGTGTTCATTGTAGTAATCGCAAAGATGGCTAAATAAGATTTTTTGTAATAATTTATGGCGAGTATGATATACTATGTGATGACGTAACGTGGGACGCCCTCTGGCCAGATGGCGGGACGACTTGCATAAGGGGGCCGGCAGCGACTGGATGCATAAAGCAGTAGACCGGACTCTGTGGCGTACCTTAGGATGTAGACTATTGCCGTGCACCGCTCGTACGTGAGGAAAATAATATCCCGAGCTAACCTGCACATTGAGGTAAAACTCAGAACACAATATGAGTCTGTAGATATCGACAAAATTACTTTGTTCTGCGTCTATACAATCTTGAAAATGGATTCTGGCCAGGCGTATCTGGCCCTGAAAAATGGTGGCAAAAAATAAAATTGCTGTCGGACTTTTTGATATTTGTCTAAGC
Source organism: Eudemis profundana (assembly GCA_947034925.1). Classification (NCBI taxonomy): domain Eukaryota; kingdom Metazoa; phylum Arthropoda; class Insecta; order Lepidoptera; family Tortricidae; genus Eudemis; species Eudemis profundana. Next base: position 19,767,462 of record OX344798.1, read on the forward strand.
AATTTAATCCATAAAGTATAGGTACTTTATAGACTGGATTGCTAGTACTGAGTGCTTTTCATTAAACCCTCTTTAAATCCTTATGATAGTGATCCTAAAGAAAGGTATAATTATAAACAATTCAGGTAAATTTTAAATTGGGATTTTTTTTTGTAATTCCAATTTAACACGTTGATGGACACAACACCTATGGGCGTCGAAGGCTTACTATGGGATTACTTTGCCCAAGGACGACGCCTAGAGGCGTTCTGTCCATCAACGTGTTAAAACATATTTGAAGGGTCCACTGCAATAAGGATGAATGTCCAAAATGATTGTTATTCCCAGTAAATATGCCATTCGGACCCACAACGTAAACATGTGCGAATGACGTATTTTACTTAGAAAACCACCGTGATTAAGGGAATGCCGAATACTCCCGAAACATGTCGAGTGATCAGTTTTTATTTCAAAAATGACATATTTACTTAAATTTAAAATAATTTTGGCCATTCATCATTATTTTTTTGTGTAAGTAAATGAATCAAGTTTGTTAGTTTATCTATCTTCTGTGGTATTAGTTATTCTTTCTCATCTGCTCAAAGGTTAGCTGGAAGAGATCCCTTACAGGGATAAGCTCGCCTTTGTACATAACCATTGATTCTTGTACTGCTTCTGTATGTTGTATGTGCTATAAAGTGTTTACGTACATACATACATACATACATTATTGCAGGGGAAACTTCATGTATAAATATATATAATCGACCGCTTTAGCTTAGTTGGTAGTGACCCTGCCTGCGAAGCAAGAGGTCCTGGGTTCGAATCCCGGTAAGGGCATTTATTTGTGTGATGTGCACGAATATTTGTTCCTGAGTCATGGATGTTTTCTATGTATTTAAGTATTTGTATCTATTAAATATATCGTCGTCTAGTATCCATAACACAAGCCTTATTGAGCTTACTATGGGGCTAGTTCGATTTGTGTAAGATTGTCCCCTAATATTTATTATTTATTATTATTTATTATATAATCAAATCGCATATTCAATAATAATTTATAACAGAAAATATATCTATTTTGCAAATAGCACAAAAACACAGGAAGAGGACGTTTAGTCCATGATTGATCGTGTTCCAAGGTCAGCATAGTGCATGAAGCAGTGTTACGTAATGTGCATGAAAATACATATTTAATAAGCTGCCGAAACAAATGCGGGAGTTCAAACTTGAAAAAATCAAAAGAGCATTAACTAGTCACTGGAGAAACATTACTATCATATCAAAGATTTTTTGACTCAGAATACAGTATAAAATAAGTGTGAAAATATATATAATTATATTTTGCATGCTAGTATTACACTAATACATATAGCAGAATAAGCCACAAATTGTTTGTACTACACCTAAGGACTCTAACTGTATATACTAATTCCATGCAAATAAAGCTATTCTATTCTAAAGCAAACTACAAATAAAATGAAACTACCTACTTATGTACTAATTCATATTTTTAGTTAGGTAGACATTATATATTATTACTTTTTGTATATAAAAATGAGGTTTATGAGTAACTATTTTTTAAACTCGTTGGTTTTACTAATGACAGAAAGGTACGGATCTGTCGAGCAAATATATTATTCCGAACATTTAATGTATAATGTTTGCGGCCTTTGCAGTCGAGACTCTCGGGCCGTGGAGTCCAGATGCCCACCAACTGGTCAGGACACTGAGCCAAAAGTTCGTCCAGAAGAACGCAGCCATACTAATGCCACAACGGCCCGATCTGGGGAACATCAATTAGTTTTAGGTCAGTTCAATTGTATGTTTTTTTTTGTTATTCTGGAATATACCCCCATTCCTCTAGTTATATTTATTAAATAAAAAGAAAATAGGTACATCATGTTAAGTATGTTATATTTTATCAGAGATCCTGCGCTAGAAGTGCTTGGTTATCGAGCCAAGTCCCCCGGGTAAGCCGAACGAGACGTAGATGAAAGGAAAATGAAACTGCACGGAGATGAAGTGCTGCGACACAAAGAAACCAACTATTCAAGTAGAAAACACGTGGAGAATAGTTACTGTTTTCCAGATGCACTTGAAAAATTACTTTTTCCTAGTTTTGGTACGTGAAGGTTGCTACCGTGAGTGGGCACTTTGTTAATATGAGTCCCGAGCATCTTCATGGTTGGTTAATAGTATGATTTTTATTATAGCATTAACGACTGCTAACGAATTCTAAATATTGAATTACAAGAGAAAAGCTGAAAAATGATACGCCTAGGGCAGGATTCGAACCTGCGTCTCCTACGGCTTTCCGGGCCAATACAGGGGCACTACCAATTGCGCTACCAAAGCTGTACCCAAGCCATCCAATTTTTCAACCAGTCTCTTATTTGTGACGTCATCCTGGGTATTTTTATGCTGGTTGTAATATGCGGTTTTTAACGCATTTCGGAGGATTCATGATATGCGTGTAGATAAAAACATTAACAATAAACAAAGAAATAGACAAAATCCTGGAGATATTCCTCACTCTGCGGCCCTAACCCTAACCATCGAACGGTAGCTTGGGCCTTGTTCTGCTGCCAGCGGCACCTAAGGTTAGATTTTTGTTTAATTAATTTACATTTTGCATGAATATTCATTTTGTATATTAAAAATAACAATTTTTAATATACGTACACATATTTTAAAAACCTAACTTAAGAAACCAAATAAATACGAAATACAATATTTAACTAAATAACTATAATTATCTTTGTACTACCTAATGAAAACGTAATAGAGTAAAATGCCTAGTGACTGCCAATATCATAACATGCTTTATTACTTATTATTTAAGAATAACAAACAATTGGAGGCTGAGACTTTTGCTCGCGGCGTATATTCGGAAACGTATGAAACAAAATAATGTTTACACGAATATATTACACACGGCAAATATTTGCAATGGATGTTGAACTAGATCCTTTCCAATAGCGATAGGCGTTATTGTATTTCAATTTTTAAATGAGAACTCAGTAAAATGTGAACAAGGATCTTGGGCGGCGCGCGCTCACATCAGATATGGTCAATTGTATAGCATTACGACATTACGCGACTGGCCGCTCGTTCAGTTGCGACCATGTTTCTGACTTGTGTGTGCACCAAACGTGAAATAAATATTTCTGTTCAATCCGACGACAATCTCGAAACATGAAATGATAAAAATATGTAAAACACGCGTTGTACTAGTAATATCTACCGATATTTAATCGCCCATATGCGTGCTGAGCTCGTGTCGTATGGCATGCTCCATCTAGTGGAGGTAGTCTGTGAGTGAGTAACATCAGTTCCTTGTTCACATTTTACTGAGTTCTCATTTAAAAATTGAAATACAATAACGCCTATCGCTATTGGAAAGGATCTAGTTCAACATCCATTGCAAATATTTGCCGTGTGTAATATATTCGTGTAAACATTATTTTGTTTCATACGTTTCCGAATATACGCCGCGAGCAAAAGTCTCAGCCTCCAATTGTTTGTTATTCTTAAATAAAAAGTAATAAAGCATGTCTGTGTACTCACTAGTATAGTCACGGAATGAAAAGATTCGTCACTTTAACTGACTGCGCATCATCATCATCATAATCAACATAGGTCTACGTACTTCTATAACGAACGGTTGCACGCTTTTGCTTCCATCGTTTTACTGTGAGGACACACACAACTCCAGATTGTATATTTGGAAACGGCTGACAGATTTCAAAGATTTTATGTAAGTTTATGTCACAGCATTTCTTAACATAGAGGAGGTTGAGCACTGTAGACAAAATTATGACACTACGAAAAAAAGCTGATTTGACTATTCGTAAACTAATTTACCAATAAATGCTTTTTGTGCAAACTGCAAGCCAATCAGCGCCCTCAAGAAGCGAACTCCAAACAAGTATTTTTATGCAAAGCAGTGGGGAAGATCGAGCCCAGTTAATAAGTCCGTCTCATTAGGCCGATACTGGTTCGAGTTTGCAGCCCTCCGATCCCGGCTCTTATACAATGTTGCCATGCTAACGGAACAAATTGAAACTAACACGTATTAGGGTCAAAGTTGGCTTAATTTGTGCGGTTTAACCTTGGCAACTTCTGATACAAGTTCTAATGGTTTTGTGAGTAAGTATATTGAATTGTTAGAATTATGTGGATTTGGAAAATGAAATTAGAACATTGTTTAAAATTAAGGGTGAATTTCTCGATAATGCGACAATGCACTAAGGAAAATGCCCCGGTTCGGACTTACACGTATAGTTAAAAGTATAACTTTATTGTTCAATAACGTTAGTATCTAAGATAATTGTTACTAAAAAAAATATGTGCCCATAGTCTGAAATAAAACCAAATTTAATTTTATTTAAAAAAATATTTTAATTTAACTCAAATATGAATGCATATAGGACGATAACCGATAACATTAGCCTTGCTACGTTAAGGCATGGTAAGATACTTTTTTACCCAAAGAAGTGAAATAGTACATTACACAACTAGGGTGGTAAAACAAAGAAAGGCCGAGATCGCAGATGTTTGCGGCGCGAGCTGCAAGCAAGGGACGTAAATATGCGATCGATAGCTTTCTTTATTACGTCCCGTGTTCTGTACATAATTTTATGTCTACACTTGGCCAGAAAGCGGCTTTTTCCGTACGCGTAGCGTGCGGTAAAAGCCACTTTGTGGCCAGGTGTGGCATATAATTATATACGCATTATAATTTCTTTACGAAATATTAATATTAAAGCTTATCTGATTTTGTTATGAGAATGCTGTGTTGTTTCATTATGTTTTGCAAGTGTACAAGTTCTTTGAAACGCAACCGCTCTCCCAGGTGAACTTGCTTCTACCGTCCCCTTAGTGGCCCTTTAGTGGTCATCCTCGATCGTTTTAATAACAATTACTATAGTAGTTGCTAGTAATAAAATTATGGACGGAATAGTTTGTACGCCAGTCGGCCGGACGCCGTCTGCCGTACTAATTAATCACTGCATGGACACCCCACCGAGGCAGCAAGATGCACTCACATCGACACGTTTTGTCTAGGCATCGTTTTTCGAATGAACTTGCTTCCATCATCCTCGTTCTTGCGCTTTAGTGGTCCTCCTTCCATCCGTCCTTGACCATTTTAATAACAATTACTAGTAGTTGCTAGTAATAAATACTACTAGTTGCTAGTAATATGCACTACTAGTTACTAGTACTAAGTAATACTAGTTATTATAAATAAGTGCTAGTAGTTTCCTGTAATAATTACTAGTAGGTAGTTACTAGTAATAAAATGATGGACGGAATAGTTTGTAGGCCAGCCGGCCGGACGCCGCCTGCCTAACTAATTAATCGCTGGAAGTCCCGCCGGCGCAGCAGGATGCACTCGCATCGACACGTTTTGTCTAGCCATCGTTTCTCTAATGAACTTGCTTCTACCGTCCCCGTTCTCGGCCTTAAGTGGATTGGTAGATTTTTTGTTGTTGGTTACATGCGCAGATTTTTAGATAACATCGGCTATAGGGATGATACAGGAGAGTGGATTGAAGCATTTGACAGATATAGTTGTGTATATAGGAAGGTACCTACCAAATGTATAAGTGTATTTTCAAAATTTTGTTCGCTTAGTGTATTTGACTCAAAAATTTATGGTTCTTTGGGAGCACTTACAATCTCTGAAAAAAAGCAACTATGTATTGAATTACAGTTTTTCGTAGTGAAAATTCCAAATGAGAAGGCCGCTTCTACTAAAAGTATATCAATTTCGGTAAAAAATGTACCTACTTAACAAAGCGCTCATGAATACTCATCTGAGTTCTTTAGTCAAAGCGTTAAAGCATGTTTAAGTTTAAGTAAGGCATTAAGTAATATAAGATCTAACAATGGATTTGTAAGTAGGTACATACCGTTTGCAAAGTTTAGTATAATTTATTTAAACTTTATTGGACAAAAGAAAATGTATCGTACAAAAAGCGAACTTAATGCCATAAGTTATTATATATATGCTTATAACTTAATATGTATACGTCAGGTGCAAAGAGAAAAACGACGGTGATCAGTAGAACTTTAGGCACAGCCGCTTATATGACTCTAAATGAACTGTCATTGAAGCCCTGAAAGTAACTCGTATGTCCTGAGTTACTAGGCATAGCGACGTATGCATTATGCAACTCGGGCTCACTTTACCCGTGTGTTGCCTGTTGTCTCACGATTGCTTTGTCTAATAGTTTTCGCCTGCCAACTGCATGTAGTTATGTTTTTTTTATTATAGCATTAACATATGCCAACGAATTCTATTCTAAATATTTAAGTACGAAAAAAAAAGTTATATGCCTCGGGCCGGGCATGATTCGAACCTGCGTCTGCAACAGATCTCCGGGCCAACACAGGCGCACTACCAATTGTGCCATTGAAGCGATACCCAATAGCTATCCAATTTCTCAACCAGTCTCTTAATTATTTCTACGTCTTTTTGGGAGGCGTTTATAGCGCAATCTATTAAGTCAGTCTAACTTATATATACGCTTCTTTGCATGTACTTATATTGTATTCTGGCTTTCCATTAAATTGTACAATTATATCGTGCTAGGAATAGTTTTTACTACAGCAGTGAGATCGCGGACTGTGAAAGACGTAAGATTGCCGCCAGCCCTGTCTGCGACGGATGATGAAAAGAAAATTAAAGCGAAATGAATTTCTATGAAGACACTTAATTGCGGCGTCGGTCATTGTGGCTGCAGACGTAATCCTTTGTACTCCAAGAAGGTTATTGTGGGCGGTATCACCCTGTACTTACAGTTATAGTGTAATTATTGAAGGATAGTCAGTACTGTGATAGCCAAATTGGAATTTATATTTTTTAAGTAAAGGTTTGGAATATATGAAAAAATATACAAGGTGTGGTTTGTCAGGAAACGTTTGACAAGTAGAATTTAGATATAAGGCCGCAATACTTACTTTACTTTAAGTTCCTACAAAGGCACTATTACAAGGCTCAAATATGTTACTGTTATAATAAGTATTGGTTTGATTGATGAGAAAGGATCTATCAAGAAACGTCATATGACTGCTCGGGGAAGGAGAATATTTTATATTTGCCATCGCCGTGTTACGCTAATTTTCCCACTTGGTTATGGAATTTTAGAAATAAAATAAACTGTATATGCCACTCTACGGACTATATTTTATTTCTGCAAAAAAAAACCCACGCTGCTGTTATCGCGTAAATAAAACATTAACCGACAAAAACACTTTTAGCTTTATAAACTGGTCGTAGAAGTAACAGTTTACTGTTACAGTAGTTCCAAGATCGTGCAATATAAAGTGTAATATTACAGTGGAACTGCAGTAAAATTCTAGTTGCGAATTCAGATCGAAGCAAGCACAATGGCCCACAGTGGTTATAAGTGGCGCGCTCAGTTCGGCAATCTGCAGTGTCGCGCATATTCATATTCATATTCATTTATTGCATCAATATCATGTCGTACATAAGATGTTAGGTTTTATACATTTGTTCATAGACATGAACCCTGTTAGGGCACAGCAATTTTTTAATCTATAAAAATTACATACTAAGGTTAAGTTTACCATTTCTAGTTCAACACAAAAACATTAAAATACATTGCTAATTTATCATTTCGATATTTATACAATATAAATAGGTAAGTAAGGTACTCAATAGTTAAAATAATTAAAATAAACACATTTCACATAGTATTGTCATTTAAAAACTCGTCTATAGAATAGTAACATTTATTTATTTATAATTTGCATTTAAACATTTTGTCGTCTGTTTCCTCTTTAATTGCCTCAGGTATTTTATTTGCAACTTGAATACATCGATAGTAGGGGGGTAGGGGGGGGGGGGTAGGGTAGTAGTTTATTGGCTAAGTCCGTATTTTGAAATGCCCTAAACTATTATATGAATGCGCAATTGTAATTTGATCATTAATCACGGAAAGCGTTCCGAAGTGAGACATTATTTATCGCGTGGCATTAAAACTATCGAAAGACATAATAAATGACTGGTAGTAGATATTTAAGTTTGCATCCGGAATGCTCATAGTGATGGGTTTATGCTGGTTTTCCCACTTCATTTCTGAATTTCGGAAAATAAAATATTGTTTGTTACACTCCCCGACCCATATTTTATTTTCGCATAAACCTATGGTGCTGCCAATATCAGTGCTAAATAAACTCATTGCATTCTTATTTCTACTAAACTTCGTTTTGTCGAATGAAACCACAAACAGTGACTTCTGGTCCAGAATCGACTAAATCTAAAACCAATAGGTAGTTTGTTGATAAGTAATTATTCTTGTTGGTTTTTGTTCATACTCATATTTTTTAATTTAGAGCAAGTCATACATCTGAATGACTTTTAGCAAGTTTACAGAGTAAATAAAACATATTATGAACAACAACTATACTCCGTTTTTTTTAGATATGGAAATTTGGTAAACAAACTTGACATTTGTCAACTTGGATTTTTTTATCAACTAGGTACATTATGTGACAATATTGTGAAATAATTTCATTCGATACTAAATACTTGATTTTTATTAAAATAATTTATCTAATTAACAAATTTAAAAAATAAAGCAAATTTCTTTGATTTTACTTACTTTATTCTAAAAGCAACAATCTAATTATTTTTTTTGCCTATATCCGCAATCTTGGTATAAAATGTTGCACAATAAAATACCCAAAGAGGTAGAGGTTTACAACAATGGTCAGGTTTTTTAAACTCGTTGTCGTTATGATCAGTTTTTCAATACAGTTGCGAATAAAAATTAATACTTATTATTTAGAACTTCTGATTTTGTATTTATGTGATTTATCAAATTATATTCTTAACTGCCAACGAAAAGTGGATGGTTATAAACATTTATAAATTAGTGACGGAAGTGTGCAAAGAAGGGTATCCGAGAAAAATTCAGTCAATCCACCGAGTTGTGACCCCGTTATTAGTAACAAACATCCAAATATCCAACCAAACATTTTCACAAACTTTCACATTTATAATATTAATATTATAAATATGAAAGCGTGAAATATATATTAATATCGGACAACGAAAACAACATCATGTACTTTTGAATTGTTCATTGATAATTACAAATGTTGACGACCACTGATTCTTTTGTTTACCAAATTTCCACATCTAAAAAAACGGAGCCTTATCCCTTGCGAGAATGAGCAGATAAGTGTTTTTACCGACCCTTTTGTGTCTAACCTCGATAGCGTCACAGTATTAAGAATATCTATTACGCACAGTATACTCAGTCTAGTACTAGTGACTATAGCAGTAAACTGACTTTGATTGCCAGAAATATAACTATCTACCTCACACTGCACTAAAAAGAAATATAATATATGTTAATGAGTACCGTGACAAAAGTTTGGCTAGTCGTGTTAGAAATAAAAGATCGTGGTGGCTCTATTCATGCGTCTCGCATTCAACCAGTACTTCTTCTGGTTGAATCGGTCCTAAACGAGCTCGACGACGTTGAGTACGAAACTGTACTTTCTCAAACTTTTCCTTCAAACAGAAAGAGATGTACGTATTACATTTGCCGCGCGGTATAAGATGCGGCTAGGTAAATAGGTACGCGAGCCTCCTGTCAGTAATAAAAGAGTGTGGTGGCACCATTCACGCGCCCCGCATTCAACCAGTCGCACTTCTTCTAATTGAATCCATCCCCATTCACCCCGCGTGTTGTTTGCTCTATGCTCTGTGCCGGTGCTCCATTATGTTAATGGACGAAATAAAGCGCGGGTCGGCCGCGGATCTCGGGCTTGGCTGTAAGCCTTAATTTAATACCCTAGCGTTATTGCAGACGCTGAAGCACTGAATCTCGTCTTTATATTATGTTGAATGTCAAGAGACGGGATAATTAAAGTCAAAAATGTATACAGGGACATGGCGCGTGAAAAACACTTTTGTTTTGTCAGACAGCCCGTTCCGACTTCGTACAGGCAGGTGTATTATTTCTGTTTCTCAAAAAAATCCTGCACACAAACCTTGTCCGGTCAATTTTATGGACACGACAAATAAAAACTAGGCCAAAATCGATTAAGCCGTTTTCAAGTGATACATACCTACTGATATTGATTTTTGTTTTAAGTATATAGAAGACAGAAGATTTGTAAATATGTTTTTTTCTTGGCGATCCACGTTAAAACATGGAGTTGTCATATTGCCCAAGATAAAAAACAAATTGAGAAACATCTTTCATGTTGATGCGATTTTGGCAAAGACAAAACTAAAACCTTTGTTACTAGCGGAAAACCAACACTCTCGTCTACTAAGTTCAAAGTACAAAACTGAAGTTAAACTTAAATTGTGGGTACTGGGCTGGTGTCGTGCTCGCGAAGTATGGCGCAGCTGCCACGTGACTGTCGCCGTGAGTGTACACCTGACCAGCTCAAGTTGAAAGAGGGAGCGATCGCTTTACTTTAGACTTTTCAAATCTATGCATACGGCGTGTTTTAGAGGCCCCGTCGACGCGTGTTTCGTAGCGCTATCTCTATTTATTTTTAGGGTGTAATAGCGACAGTGCGTTTAAAACACGCCGTGTGTATAGGCTCTTACAGTATAATCAACGTTGAGTGAAGATATTTATAATCATTGTGTAAGTAATTAAGAAGTATTCATGTTTAGTTTACAACGCACTAGGGTAAACGTCCTTATACACGCCTTTTTAGTACGCTAATGCCCAATAATTCATGTCACTTTATCTTATCTATTTTAGCCTCGCTAGCATATAACTCAAGCGTTTGTAGTCCGGTTGTTTTGTACTTACGAGCCGCACGCACACATCAACAAGTTTCTTCCTAGCACCCGCAGCACGCACGCATTGACCTGACTAACCAGCGTTAAGAAACCGGCGGGGTAGAGGTGCTTCACCTCTTTGTTAGCGAGGCTACGTCCGGCTATTTATTTTAAGGTCCTTGAGTATGACTATGTTTGTTTATAAAAGATCTTTATAAAAAGTTACTGAGAAGTTTAAGGAATCCCATCCCACTTCCCACTAATATTATATTTCGTATCCCAACCGAAGACGATTACTATAGTTTACATGCAGCAGTACATGAGATGGTGCTGTCCTTGTCACACATTTAGAGCTATAATATCTTAAAAAGCAAAACCATACTTCCATCTCTCTCTCGCCGGCATCGGCACACCCGCGCCCGCGCTTACCTGACCTCATTACATTTTTTGGTGTTGTCCGAGTCGCACGAAATTTAACGTTAAAAAATAGTGTAGTGAAGTGAAAACGAAAGCGATCAAGGGATCGAAATTACAACCAGGATTATGAAGGTAAATTTGTAATCATTTTAACAAAAGTACTAGTTACTATAAAGTGTTTTTAGATAATACGGCACTGCCAATAACGGTACTTTCAAATTTCCTTTACGCATCTTACCTACAAAATCATTAAACCTGGTTACTTACATATTTACGAATAAAAAGTAAAGATACGTGTATAATGTTATATAATTAGGAAAGATGTATAACGGATTTGCTGAGTTTTTATCTAACTTCATATCACTGTGTATGCCATGTGAAGGACAATTTGTCTCACCTATTTTCACAGTACCTAAACCTAACGGAACTCATCGTTTCATACTAATTGTAAGTTTAAAATAATTAAACAAATTCACTACGGTTCATCACTTTAAGTTGGATGACTGCGGTAGCAATACCGTAACGTACCGATTACTTTATTTCATTTCATTTCATTTATTAATTGCTTACATGTAGGTACATTTTATGTAAGGTATTGCAAGATATGGCAACAATAGATCTACATGATGCCTATTTTCTGATATCTGTTGATGAAAATGATCGCAAACGATTGCGTTTTAAGTGGCGACCACAATTGTTTGATTCGAATGTCTTGCTAAACGACAAGAATTTGTACGGCTCCATTTGTTTATATAAAATTATTAAAAGAAATATCTACGTACTTCGGGCCTATTGTCATTTAACTACTTAGACGATTTTTTATATATAGTAAGACCATAGATTTAATTACTTAACAAACGTAAAAACTACAAGACTTTTTTAAGTCGTTGGGGTTCGTCATCAATAGTGATAAAAGTGTTATGACGCCAAGTAAAATTGGCAAATTTTAGGGTTTGTGTTATGACTATCACCTTGCCTGGCGAAAAGAAACAAACATGTAGATGTATTTACACGTGTATAGCTCCACGAAAATCGTGTTGAAGATTTCAAGTGTGATCATATTGATCATCCACGCTACAAAATGTTGACATTTGTATACCTACTCCATGCGAGCCGTGTAGAGGACTATTATATCCGAATGTTTACGTCTACCTACTCCATTTTAACAGTGTCGAGGATTTCATACTCCACGTAAATCGTGTAGAGAATACATACGTTTCATTCAGAACATCTGCTCCACTTTAATAGTGTCGAGGATTTCATACTCCACGTAAATCGTGTAGAGAATACACACGTTCTATTCAGAACATCTGCTCCACTTTAACAGTGTCGAGGATTTCATACTCCACGTAAATCGTGTAGAGGATACACACGTTCTATTCAGAACATCTGCTCCACTTTAACAGTGTCGAGGATTTCATACTCCACGTAAATCGTGTAGAGGATACACACGTTCTATTCAGAACATCTGCTCCACTTTAACAGTGTCGAGGATTTCATACTCCACGTAAATCGTGTAGAGGATACACACGTTCTATTCAGAACATCTGCTCCACTTTAACAGTGTCGAGGATTTCATACTCCACGTAAATCGTGTAGAGGATACACACGTTCTATCCAGAACATCAGTTCCATTTTAACGGTGTCGAGGACTTCATACTCCACATGAACCGTGTAGAGGATACATTCATATTTACGGGGACACGGAGGCCTCGGACCCTGAGTTGGCCGAGCCGGGCGAAGCAACAACTACCTACTACTGCCGAGTACGTCGCCCGCGCCGATCGCGCCGGCCGAGCCCGTAACGATCGAAGCGCCCACGCCGCCTGGCGGCACTTGCCGTGCCCATAGATAGAGTGGCGAGACTATACCGTCATTGGAACCGAAAATATTAGAACTACTGGGCGAGGACCCAACTAATAACAAAAAATACGGCAAAAACCTACATAAGGATATTGCACCCAAGTCGGCACCCATTTTGGCAAATGGATTAGCTAAGGACTTTCACCTGGAACTAATCAGACGTTACTTGCCTCCTGAAAATTGCCCCAATATGAGGTTTCCGATGCTAAATCTTGAGATCAAAGCAGCCCTTTTTGGAAATCAATGTATAAAAGGACTTCTACGGCCAAAGTAAGCAGAGCCAGCTGTTCGGTAGTCTCGGTGCAATAGGACAAGTGTTAAATTAGGCATTGTCATCTAAGAATACAGTATCTCAAGACATAATAAAGACTGAGTGACGCCGGCAAGCTCATATAAGTACAACAGCTATTATAGAGAATCTCAGTCTCGTCGGTTCGCAGCCCTAAACACTCTTAATTAAAATATTAGAGATACCGTCAAAAATACCAAAAATGGATGAACATCTCTTCCGTTCAGCCTTAACAGAGCATATCAAGTTTTCAAAGGCGATCATTGAAACCGGTTCAGAAATGAAATCGACAGTTGTGAGTCCTGCTTACAAACCATCAGTAGAAAGAAGCACAGCAACAACGGAGTGCTTTAAACTCGAGGGGGATGCCGCCACGAGTAGCAGCAGCGGCCGAGCCGCGGCCGCCCCCTGCACCTCACCGGCCGCCGCGGGACCGTCGCACAGACGCGCCGCGCGGCCGCCGCCCGACCAGCTACACGCGGCATTACGCGACCACGTGGTGGAGGCGATACTAGATGAACCGCACATATGTTACAATTTGATGTTTAGCTGAATTCATCAGATTTTTGCCCTCCGTATGTCCAGCCGTCAAATACGGATGGATGTAGGTATACTAAATTCTTCGAACGAGAAATATTTTAGCTCTGGATCATTTGGAAAATTACAACAAACAAATGAAACTAGAAAAATATTTAAGTCCACATTTTTCATGGCGGATTAATAATATAATGATACATTCTCCCCGATCCGCAAGAATAACTACTTGTTAGAAATGTATAGTAATGCATCTATCTATAACTGGTTGGGGCGCGACATGTGGTGCCCAAACGCTTCTGGCAACTGGACAGTCAGTGAACTGACACTTCATTCATATAAACACGCTGGAACTTATAGCCGCATTTTATGGACTGAAGATATTTACAGCAAATCTAAAAGATTGCAACGTTTTACTGAGAATAGACAACACACCTGCCATGTTATATTAACAGAATGGGGAAGTACAATATCCCCATTTAAATAAGTATGCAAGAAACATTTGGCAGTTGTGCGAGTCAAAAAACGTCTATGTATTTACATCATACATACAGTCTTGCGATAATGTAGTAGCAGATCGGGAGTCTAGGACTCCAGCCAAATGAATATAGACACTGAATGGGAAATTTCTGGTCATATATTTTCACAGATTGTTCATATGTTAGGCTGTACACCTGCATTTGACCTTTTTGACAGCCCTCAGAACTACAGCCTACTGCAGTAGATATGCGTCTTCGAAATTAGATCCTTATTCAGAAATAGTCGATGCCTTTACTTTTAGTTGGGAAAATATTATTTTTTATCTCTTTCCCCCATTCAGCCTAGTGAGCAAAGTATTAGAAAAATCATTTCAGATAAAGCTAAAGGTATCGTTGTAGTACCCTACTGGCCATCACAAGCATGGTACTCCTTGTGGTCTAGTCTTGTCGTACCTGAAAAAACGTTTATTGATTCCGACGGATCTTTATTAGTCTCTCCGTTCAGAACGCGCCTCCCGCTTCATGCCAGCCTTATCCTGGTGGCAGCTAAATTATCAGGGATATGATAATAAAGCGTGGCCTACTACATGAATCACTAAATATAGTGATGGCCTCTTTAGCAAAAATACTTTTAAAGCAATAATTTAAAACTTTATTAACTCAAATCCTGGGAGCTTCTCTGTAAAAAACGAGAAAACTTGATGTTTATGACGCTAATGACGGTGATGTGTTTTAACACATCACCGTCTTGTCTTTTTGATGATGTCTTTTTGACCATAAAATTTTAAGCTATAGCTGTTTGATCATACACAGATCAGCCTTATCGCAATACGAATGTTACGTCAAATGATTGGGTTAATCGATTTCTTAAAGGCTTACAAACTTAAACCTCCGAACCCGAAATATAAATCCACGTACAAATATAGTTCTAAATCATTTCTTAAATATTTATCGAAATGAAGATGTCTCATTAACTGATTTATCATATAAAACTTGTACTTTTATCGCCATTGCTTCGGCACAATGGATGCACACGATCAGGCTACTGATAAAATTAGATAATATGCCAATAAGTAATGATGTAATTATGGCTTCACCTTCATTAGCACTGGTACTGGACAGTATAGCTAATGAGATGATACTCCTCCAGTAGGAGCCATCTAAATGTTAAATATAATCAAGGTTACAAATTTAATTAATACTTCGAGGCCTGGAGCTTGTTAACCAATCAACAGATTACCCTATATCCGCGAAAGTCCTTATTTGCCCAGCACTCGCAGTTCAAACGTATGTTAGTAGGACAAATGAATTGAGACGCCATCATACTAAAGGATACCTCTTTGTACGAAGGCCTTATAAAAACTTTGGATCTCAGACCTTAGCACACTGGGTTAAAAAGGTATCACGAGACAATGCCATTGACATAAGTATTTTCAGCGTTCACAGTACACGGGTAGCATGAAAATCTGCCGCGCACCGTGCCGGGTTTAATCTGGAGACTGTTTGCAAGGCTGCAGGTTGCAGTGATCGTTCCAATGTCTATCTTAATAAGTAATATTATAGAGACACCCTGGAATGAAATGAAAATAATTTTACGTATGCTATATCTGACATTCGCTAAATAGGATTAATTGCATTTATGCCATTAAAATTAAACAGTTAAGAATCTGATAAATGTAAATTGAACCTTAAAATTAAGTCATCAGAATATTGTTCTCAATTTCGTAGCTAATCAGCATTATAATGATTGGAATTACCAGTTTTTTACTTTTCATTTTTCACATATTGAACATAACAATGCTCTGAACATCTGCATGTAAACTATAGTAATCGTCTTCGGTTGGGATACGAAATATAATTAAGAATCAAACGAACTTACCTTACGTGATGTTTGATTCCAATTATGTGAGTATCCCAACCGAAGACGATTACATCGTCCCATCCCACCCTAGCCCAAGGGATAAAATAAAAAATAAAAAACTTGTCTACAACACAAAATATCTAACTCTGAAAAAATGAGGTCAGGTAAGCGCGGGCGCGGGTGTGCCGATGCCGGCGAGAGAGAGATGGAAGTATGGTTTTGCTTTTTAAGATATTATAGCTCTAAATGTGTGACAAGGACAGCACCATCTCATGTACTGCTGCATGTAAACTATAGTAATCGTCTTCGGTTGGGATACTCACATAATTGGAATCAAACATCACGTAAGGTAAGTTCGTTTGATTCTTAATTATTTATGCGAAAGTTTGTGCAGATGTTTGGATGTTTGGATATTTGAATGTTTAGATGTTTGGATATTTGAATGTTTGTTACTAAATAACAGGGTAATGACTAGATGGATAAGCTGAAATTTGGCATGCAAGTAGACCAAGTCTTGGATTGAAACATAGAATAATTTATATCCCGGTAAATAGTTCCCTTAGGACAATAACGGGAACAACGCGGGCGAAGCCGCGGGTAAATTCTAGCAAATGATAAAACCCAAATGATGATGAAGATCTTTAACGTCTTAAACCAAAGCGTTCGCCGTTTCCCGAAAAGTTTATCTGGCTATTGTAAACATACGTTTCCATCTTAACACGTTCCCTGTCCCGTGGCTCCACATATAGGTCACGGCGAGCCTTATCACAAAGCCGTATGGCTTACAATTCAAATTGGGACTGTGCACGTGTTAACTCCTCGTATGCTTAGACTCGGATCTGCGCTAAGCGTTTGAACCTTAAAATTTGTTAATGGGGTTAATGATAGAAAAGATACAGTGACTAAATGACCATAATGATGATGGTAAGACCATTAAGATAAGATCTTTTAGCAATACTATGACACAAAATAAATTGGGGCGCTACGACATACCAAAATAGTCGGACTCTTCTGAATTAGGCCTCATAGCGCGCAACGCGATGCAACTAATGCAGTTCCGACGTTCACAACTTTACCTCTGTCGCGCCGCGAGCGCCTCAATCACATAGTCTAACTTTAATGCCACGACTCACTGCTAATCATTGCGATTCAAAGCAACTTCCAAGCAACTAATTTGGTTTGGGTATGAAAGACCGTTGTTTCCCTATTGCACTAGATTGCTACGGCGTAGCTCCACTACGGCGTAACCCTGCTACGGCGTAGACACTGCTACAAAGTTCTTATTGCTGGGTGTACCTTATTTCCCCCGGAGATTTGAATTCTTGGCATTTTATTTCGCAACGAAATAAAGTTAAAATTCCACCTTTTAAACACACTTTGCCTTACCTTCTCCTAGTACAGTAGCAAGAACGCTTGTCAAATCGTTGTTTCGACAAATGCTTGTTTCGTCAAATGCTTATATCGTTAAATGCAAGTTTTGTCTAATCCTCTGTTCGTCAATCCCATGTATTGTACAGTCCTTGAACCGTAATAAATTTGTTCTGTCACATACTTGTTTTGTCTAATTCTAGATACGTCCCATCTTTATTTAGTCGGATGTTTCGTCATATAATTGTCTCGTCTAATGCTTGGTTAGTTTTGACTCAGGTCAGATTTCGTATCGATCGTATTTATTAATTTTACGTGTACATCTACAACCAAAACTTTTATAATTCTTATAACTAGAATTAGACAAAACAAGTATATGACAGAACAAATTTATTACGATTCAAGGACTGGACAATACAAGGGATTGACGGACAGAGGATTAGATAAAACTAGCATTTAACGAAATAAGCATTTGACGAAACAAGCATTTGTCGAAACAACGATTTGACAAGCGTTCGTGCTACCTAGTCCCACAATCTACTTTTGACTTCGATTACGAGGAAAGAAATAAATTTTACCTAATCAACAATAACAATCCGCACGTACAGACTAGGAAAAACCTGTTTCAGACCGCCTGCGCCG
Source organism: Eudemis profundana (assembly GCA_947034925.1). Lineage (NCBI taxonomy): Eukaryota > Metazoa > Arthropoda > Insecta > Lepidoptera > Tortricidae > Eudemis > Eudemis profundana. Next base: position 19,785,680 of record OX344798.1, read on the forward strand.
GGCATAAACAGAAACTTTACGAGCACGAGAGGTGAAAAATGTTTACTCAAAATTGGGTAGGTAATGGTTTTCAAAGATGTGTAGTTTATATATTTTTTCGATAGTTCCCGACGTAATGATCTACGAAATACCGGCATTGTATATTTATAACCTGTAATTTTTCCAAAATATTGTTTCAAAATCTCGATTTGACACTTGAAAAAAAGGACGCGAAGCTGACAAAGTTAGTGTCTAAGTTCGTAATAAAAACAAAACAATTGTCTATGCGAGGTCCGTGTCGGCTGTCAGCTGTCAATTGTGACAAAATAAAATGTAAATAAATATTATGAAAATGATTATAAGAGAAGTTTGATAGGTAATTACGTGTAAATTCATCACAAATTTAATGCTAATTACGAGTACGTACATCAATGCTTTAACAACTGTAATTTCAGCAATGATGTGCTTATCGCTCGTCTGAAAATATTCAAGAATAATAGCCAATGTCCAAATCTGGCATGTTTTTAGAGTCTGCGAAGACTCCATCCAATGAGTTTAAACTCATTGGATGCGGACATATTGACATCAAAGGTGAAGCTTCAGAATTCCCGCAATTACTTTTACTATCTTTTTCAATCCAAACTCTACCACAATTTAATAACAGTGAACGCACAAATAAATAAAATGATTGATTGTTTTGGTTTTGTCACAATTTACAGCTGACAGTTGCAGTTGACACAGACTTCACACAGACACATTTGTTTTTTTTACGTGTTTAGACACTAATTTTGTCAGCCATGCGTCTCAATACTCAATACTTTATTGCATTCCTTATGTATTACAGATGTGAAACTTACAAACTATAAATACACTAAGGACCCTGTTGGGCACAACAATATTTGCGAATTAAAATAGTTTTAACATATATATTTTGCAAAATCTAATCTAGGGTATTTGTCTCTTTTTTTTCGAGTGTCAAATCTAGAATTTAAAACCATAATTCGGAAAAATTACAGGGAATAAAAATGCAATAGTGATATTTTCTAGATCATTACGAAAAAATTATAAACTTACATCTTTGAATAACTTTACCCACCTAATTATCGGAAATGTTGACATTTTATTTAAATATGTAAAAATGGACAATTCCCCGGTAATATATAGTTTCTAATATTTTGACGTATAAACTTATGGTGCATGTATGTTTTTTGGGAAATCAAAATATCTCAAGTAAGGGTTATCTCTAATTTCATGCCAACGAAGAAACAGGTACCTAACGGTTACTTATAAAATCGAGGATTCCAATAAACTTTTGCCATGCAACCAAACCAATTGCGCGGTGCTCGTGTGTTTACTCAGTGCGTGAATATATTTTTTCTTTTTAACGTGTAAAATATAGGTAAATGACAGGTGTATCGCATTGTAATCGCACGACTGTTCAATACAGGGGACAATTTAGGTCGTATATACCCCAGCCCCCTGTAATGTAACCGCAATCATGACTGTTGTCTGTGACAAGTGTAATTGGTTTTATAATTGTTTCTATTTTATCACCACGCATGGTTATTCTACATTGTTTCTTTAATACACTTGCGTGATATCTTTTATCATTAAAAATGGTTTTGTATTGATAAAAAACTCGCTAATTACAAAACAATTTCGATTCACGATAACGATTTCACCCTGCATACTTTGACTAGAAGTCAAAGTCTTAAACAACTTGCCTTTAAAGAGAACTGCATTGTACTTTACACAAAAGGACGTATCTAGAAAGGAAAAGTTTGTAGTTGTTCTGTTTTAAGAATCGATGTCTGCTCTTAGCAGAAAATGTAGAATTTAATGCAATACTTTGCATAGCAAAGTCAGAGGTAGTTAAAGAAGTAAATGCATAAGTAATAGGGTAATTCCCTGTAGTCAATTCAAATAATTTTACGCATTTTTTTAGAAGTCCGCTTTCGAAAAAATTAACTAAATTCCACTTATTTGGCGGTTTCAACGATTTTTAAGATCAAAAACTAAAAATCTCCGAATATCTTCACTACCCAACTTTTATATTAGTATAAATAAAAATCAGTCGTCGTTTGTATAGTAGATCGATCGGTAGACTCGGCCGGGTTTACTAATATGTGGCCGAAAATTATAAGGCAAATTATCACTTCGCAAACTATTTTGCCCATAGTTTCATTTCGCAGAATCATCTGATGGCAAACCAGTGTTTCGCATATATAACATATCGCAAATTATTTTTTAGAATATTATTAGTTGGCAAAATATTTAGTTGGTCATGTTTCAAAATGTCTTTAATTGTTTTGTCGAATGTATTGAATGGCATAAGTTATTTTACTCATAATACTAATTAATATACGCTGTTATAAGGCTGTTCATTCCATCTTGGACAAATTATTTTCAGGTAAAAATTAAAAACACAGCTAAACTTAACTTGTACGGGTACACTACGTACCCATTTTTAGGGTTCCGTACCAAAATGGTAAAAAAGGAACCCTTATGGTGCGACTCTGTCTGTCTGTCTGTCTGTCTGTCTGTCCGTCTGTCACAGCAAGATATCTCAGGATCTACTGATGCTATCGACTTGAAACTTGAAATAGTGTTAAAAGTTGCTGACTCGAGCCTATTGGATAGAAAAAAAATCTTATACCTTTTTTACTTTTTTTTTAAAGGGGTCCGAAATGGGATGTGGAAAAAGAAAAGTAGAGCTATTATATCGAGTGGGATATCAAATGAAAGGGCTTAATTTGTAGATTCCAAAACTATTTTTGTTTTTTTTCTTAATATTGTACTTTTTGATTTATGACCAAAAACGTTCAAAAAAATACCATTCCCCCCCTATTATCTTCGAAGTTACTGAACAGAAAAATCTGTAATAATTACCAATTATTAATATCATCCTAAATATTACAAGAAAAATAAAACAGTTTTGCTAAATTGCATCGTTTTTTAGAAATTTTCAAAAATCGTACACATACTTATTTGCTCCTACTAAGGTAACGGCCATACAGTTTTTGTTGAACTATTGACGTATCTACTTACGAGTTTGTACGGAACCCTCGGTGAGCGAGTCCGACTCGCACTTGACCGGTTTTTTTTTCTATGGAGGGTCGCAGTTCTAACCTAACCTATGTTTCTGGTGACAAGTCGTGTCTGTGGGGGTCACAGTTCTTTTTTTTTTTTTTTTAAGAGGGGAAAATGCGTTACGCATACCACTAGGGTGCGGGGACGGACCCTAGTGGTTATGTGGGACTCCCATGGCGGCTAATGAGACCATGGTTTACCCACTAAAAACCCCTCTATTTGCCGCCTCCAGGCTATAGGGCGACACAGTTGTAACCTAACCTAACCTAACCTACTTTTTTGGTGACATGTCGTGTCTGTGGGGGTCGCAGTTCTAACCTAACCTAACCTACTTTTCTGGTTATTTAACCGTGGAGGAACACATTTTATAGATCTAATAATAGGCAAGTCGGTGGAAATCGAGTTCTGTTGATACCCCCCCGGTACTGACTTGGTTTAACTTTACATCTCAAAACTTTTTTGTTGTAGGAGAACTGCGTTGCGAGACTTGCATCTTTTTACATGTAATGTTTTTGATGGGATTATTTATTTATGTGTAGTTTATTAAACAAGTTTTTACCTTCAAGGTTCACCTTTTTGGCAAGTCACATTAGGATAGAGGTCTAAAAATCTTCAAGCTTCATTTTAGCTGGAGCGAGTGAATCTAATGTAAAAAAGAAAATCTATGGTCAAAGGCTTCCAAAAGCCGCTTAACTCTGTTAACGCCATTTTTAATGGCGGCATTTTACGCGGCTCAATTAGAAAATGGTCCCGACAGGAACTTTATGCAATAAGACTATTAACATAAGTACCTACGCTGCAACTGAGCGCTGGGTACCTATTAACGCCTTTGCCTTTGTTGCTACTGGTTCTTGACTAGGGTTTGCAGTACCGGGAAATTTTTGTATGAGAGAACCGGGAATTCCCGGTGCTGCCATACTAAAATTTCCCGGTACTGCAAACCCTATTCTTGACCTAACTGCGGCTGCGCTCAAAATTACGATGAACTGTAAAAAAATGCCGCATTTACATGCAATTTAAATATTGAAGTATAATCTGATTTTCCTTAGGTGTATCATTTAGTAAACAAGTATTGTTTTTACCTTCAAGATGCACCTTTTTGGCAAGTCATACTCGTATTAGGTTAAAGATCATTATGAAAAAAAGCTTCAAATTTTTTATTAAATATTTGCTGGGGCGAGTGAATCTAATATAAAAAAGAAAGTTTAAGGTAATACAAAAAACCGCTTAACTCTGTTAACGCCATTTTTAATGGCGGCATTTCACGCGGCTCATTTAGCAAATGGTCTTGACAGGAGCTTTATGTTATAAGACTATGACATAATAATTACCTACGGTACAACTGAGCGCTACCTATTAACGCGTTTGACATTGTTACAAATAGTTATTGACCTGACTGCGCTCAAAATTAAAATGAATTCTAAAAAAAGGATATTTTTGATGCAATACATTCATAACCCATTCATAATACATTCATTCCCCTTTCCAGTCCAATTAAGTTCAATTTCCCTCTTTTTACGCACAAACTTGACGCGAATCGACGATATGAAACCAAGGAACAGCAAACTAGCGAAAAAGAAAATTCAAAAGTTGAGCTGTCATTGTTTATGGTTTACTTTGCTTTTAAGTTCGCGTTTACTTGCCGGTGATAATAATAATGTTTGTGCATTAAATATTGAAAACCAGTCTTTGTTACAAGAACAATGAATAATAATTTTATCAAGATAATTTAAATAGAACAAAAAAACTTTATTTCTAATTACTTATTTTCCAACTGTTCAATTTTTTATTGAAATCGTATGAAATAACCTGGTACTTATGTGGGTAGAATTGTAATTCGTAATTAATGTTGATCTGGAACGCACCAAATATGGCCTCCAGATCTAAGGTTTGGTATACGAACGAGGGCCTCCGGAGGCTGCTTCCGTCGGTCGTCGTTCGTGTTGGCGGTAACTTGTGTGAGTAGTTACGGCTGCACATAACAAAAAGTACACAGGTGAGTGTCACCAACGAAGTTGCCAAGCTATAGTCTGTGGCACAAAACGATGCGAATATAGGGACATAACGATACTGTTTCGCGTGCGTTTATGAGAAATAGACTAGGTATAGACTTTTTTCAGGTTTATTAATGTAGTCGTTATATTCGTGTTCGTGGCTATATAATTACCAGAAAAAAGTACAACAGTAGAAAAGAGGTTTTATGACATGGGTGTAGATAAAGAGAGTTTTCACACCTCCTATTCAGAAAAAAGTATTTTGATCCCTCATAAGAGGGATCAAAGTGATACTTTTCTGTTCAAGGACAACAGGGTATTTTTAGTTTGAACCTACTTACAATATGCCATACCATAGACAGCTTTATTAATATATTACACACAGAGGGCGGTATAATAAGGAATGGCCCAGATCACAGATGTTAGCGGTCCGAGCCGCAGGCGAGTAAACTACTGTGGAAGAAACTGCTTGGGTCCGGGGTCACGCCAGGTGTTGTGAGTCTGTTGAGGTACTGGTACGAAAATCAAACGAACAATGTGAGATGGGGCGACGCAGTTTCTAATGATTATAGATTAGAATGTGGTGTTCGCCAAGGAGGATTGACCTCTCCGGACCTCTTCAACATCTATGTAAATGACTTGATCGTGGAGCTGAGAAGCGCCAGGATAGGGTGTCATATCGGAAATGTATGTTTAAATAACTTAAGCTACGCGGATGACATGGTGCTTCTCAGCCCCTCGATCCATGGTATCAGTGATTTACTAGCAATTTGTCAACGCTACGCAGCCAATCACGGGCTGCTTTATAACACCAAGAAGACAGAACTGCTGATCTTTAGATGTGGGAGAGGGCCGGATAGGGTGCCCCAGGTTTATTTGAATGGTGAATCGGTTCGGGTTGCAAAGTCGGTGAGGTACTTAGGTCATGTTGTGACGGAGGACCTAAATGACGACCAAGATATAGAGCGGGAAAGAAGGGCTCTATCTGTTCGCTGTAACATGCTGGCACGTAAATTTGGCAAATGTTCTGATGATGTAAAAGTTACATTATTCAGAGCATATTGCCAGAGCCTCTATACGTGTCAGCTTTGGACGCGATATACGAGGCGTGCGTACAGCAGCATCAGGGTGCAGTATAATGATGCATACCGCATTCTGATGCGACTGCCAAGGTACTGTAGCGCCTCGAATATGTTCGCGGTGGCCAGGGTACCCGACTTTTTCGCTATCATAAGAGCGAGGGTGGCCTCATTCTGGGAAAATGTCAGAAGTTCTAATAATGAGATCTTAAAAGTCATAAGTGACAATTTAGACAGTCCTATTTTTAGGCATTGGCTGTCGGTGCATCACAACCAGAACCAGAAATAAGTCCTTATATTTCTGTGATATTTTAAGTATATTAAATTGTAAGCTAGGTATAAGATTTATATGGGATGTTTTTTATGCCTGAAATAAAACTTTATTATTATTATTCAGGTATATCTTTATTTTCTTAGATTAGGCTTTTTACAATATATATATAAAAAGTAAAATACAAAGTGAAATTACAAAATATAAACACATTATAAAAAACCTAACCTAGGGTGCCGCCGGCAGCGGGGCGGGGCCCAGGCTACCGGTGGTTAGGGCCGCAGAGAGAGGAACCTCCTGACGATGCGCGCCGTGTCCAGAAGAACCGCTTTCTGTATCTGACCCTTGATCCAGCCATCTAGCGAGAGTCTCTTGAGGTTATTATTATTATTATTTATATTTTTTCTTTTTGTCTCCTTTTTAAAGGGTTATTTTGTTTAGTATGCGGGCCGTAGCCAAGCATAAAAAATCATTCGTAAATAGTATCGTGAGATATTATTGATGATGTTAAAAATTTCCTGGTTATGCGGCATGTGTTTAAAATGGTTGCTTTTTGTAGTGTGTGCATAATGTAAGTTGGGAGCTGTAAGGTTTCTAGGCTATTGCTTAAGGTTTTGGGGACTACCCCTGTTGTGGACATCACTATGGGAACTATGTGTGCTGTACTTGCTTGCCATTGGCGTCGCAGTTCTATCGCCAAGTCTTTATATTTCGCTAATTTTTCGTTAATTGTGGATTGAATGTTGTGCGTATTTGGAATCGCTATGTCAATGATGTAGATAGTTTTATTGACTTTGTCATAAAAGGTGATATCGGGTCTGTTGAAATGTATTGTTCTGTCTGTCATAAGTGTCCGGTCCCAATACAGTTTGTGTTGTCTGTTTTCGTGTATTGTGGATGGAGCATATTTATAATATGGTAATTGTTTATGAATAAATTTGTATTTATGGGCTAAATGCTGGTGAATTATAGATGCAACCTGGTCATGACGATGTTTGTAATCTGTCTGTACTATGGCCTTACACGCCCCTGTTATATGTTGGATTGTTTCTGGTGCACTGTTACAATGTCTACATAAATCTGACTGTCGGGTTAATTCTTTTGTTATGTGCTTTCGGTAGTTACGAGTGGCAATGACTTGATCCTGTATAGCCAGCATAAATGCTTCTGTTTCTGGGAAGAGTTCTCCTCGCTTCAGCCAGGCGTTTGATGATGCTTTATCAACAAACGGCTGACTGAGGTCGGCATGGTGTCTACCGTGTAACACTTTCTGGGACCATTCGGATAGTTTTTGCTGTGTATCTATGATTTTTTCGTTATTTTGAATCCTTACATCTTGTAGGTTTAGAGGTGTATAGCGGTCGTCAATTCGGACTGTATATGTGTGCAATAGCGATTGTTCGGCTTTAGTGTAGAAGTAGTGTCTGAGGGTGGTTATTTGCTTATTATGTAGGTTTTGTATGTCTATCAAGCCTCTTCCTCCATCTTGTCGCGGTAGAGTTAATCTTTGTGTACAGGATTTTGGATGGTGCTTTCTGTGTTTGGTTAAGTTGGTGTTTATAAGGCGTTGGAACTTTTTCAAGTCAGACTGCGACCAATTTATGATACCAAAAGAGTATGTAAGAATCGGTATGGCAAAACTGTTGACAGCTTTTATGGTGTTGCGTGAATTAAGGTGTGATTTAAGAATTAAATTGAGTCTATGTTTAAATTTTCGGGTGAGTTCATGCTTTGTTTGTTTTTGTTGTATCTGCCTTGATTGATGGAACCCTAAATATTTATATGTATCGTGTTCGGTCATGGGGTCAATTTTCTCTCCTGTATCTAAAGAGTAGCTATTGTTTTGGATTTGTCCCCTATGTATTGAGTCTACTTTGCATTTATCAATACCAAATTGCATACATATATCCCTAGAAAATTCTTGTGTGATATCAGCTAATTGAAATAGTTCTGTTATATTGTCTGCGTAAAGTTTAATGTCATCAACGTACATGAGATGAGATAGTGTGTGTTGAGTGTTATCATGTTTAAGCCTGAAACCTGCGTCGGCCTGGTCAAGTAGTTCAGATAATGGATTTAAGGCCAAACAAAACCACAATGGGCTTAGAGCATCTCCTTGGAAGATACCTCTTTGAATACGTATCGGTTCTGCGGCTAATGTGTCTCCGTCCCGTTTTATGGTCAGAGTTGTCTGCCAATTATTCATAGCTGTTTGTAGGAAGTTAATTATTGTTGGGTGAATTTTGTAACGATCTAGAATATATATGAGCCAGCTATGGGGTACAGAATCAAACGCCTTTCTATAATCTATATACATGGAGTGAATGTTTCGTTTTCTTCTCACTGCCAGTTTCATGGCGACTGAATCTATGATTAATTGTTCTTTACATCCTTGGCTATTTTTCCTACAACCCTTTTGCTGCTCTTTAAGAATTTTGTTATGTGATAAATGGCTGTAGATGGTTTCGCTGATGCATGCTGTTAAAATTTTATAAATAGTTTGTAGGCAGGTGATCGGGCGATATTTTGCGGGGTTTGCAATGTCATTGTCTTTAGGCAGCAAGAAGGTACGGCCTTGTGTAATATAAGTTGGCATTGTCTCTGGAGATTGTATGAATTGGTTTAAAAATTTATGTATAAATGGGTGTGTGCGCGTGAGTTTTTTATACCAAAAGTTGTGTATGTTATCTGTTCCGGGAGTTTTCCAGTTGTGTGTACGTTTGATTACTTGTATAAATGTGTCAACCAGTATATGTTCAAATTCCATGGTATTGATGGTAGACCCATTGTTATTATCATTAATCCAGGTAGTATTTTGGTTGTGTTGGACAGGCATTTCCCATATATCCGCCCAATACTGCCGTAGCAAATTTAGTGGGGGAGTTTCCGCGTTGCGTGGCTGATTGTGCTGTGCTCCTTCGTTTGATGCTATTTTCCTATAGAAACTGCTCTCATTGTTTGCAAATTGTGTGTTTTGTGACTTTCTTACCGTACATGCTATATACCTTTTGAGTCTGCTAGATGTGGTGTTTAACTTTTGTTTTAATGTATCCAGGAAGTGTTCAGGTTCAGTGTTGAGGTTTTCGAATGTGGCATGCATGCGGTAGGTGGTTTTTATCGTTTCTACTGCCAAAACTACTTTCCTACTCCTGTTACCCTTAATGTACTGTGTTAATCGGCCTATATCTGCCCTGTATTTTAATATTTTAGATTCTAATCTTATTTGCCAATTTGGTTTATTAGGTTTATTTGTACCACTTTTGTTTGTGTGTCTGTCAAGTTTTACACCCACCTGTTTGGCAGCTGTGTATGCTGTTGTGTAGATGATATTTTGAAGTGAGTTAAAATCTAGTTCTTGTGAGAGATACTCTGGTATGACGACGCTGTCCAGGTGATTCACAATTAGTGTTAGTTTTCGCGACGTCTTTAGTTTAGGAATAAGTGGTCTACTTGTGGGGTCTATGTTTTTGAATTTTTGCAAACTAGTATGGAACTCTGTACGGATCTCTTCATAATCTACATTGAAAGCGATCTGTCGTCTGTTTATTCTAGATCTACTGTGTGGTGAGTTTTGTGTGTATATTTGACTGTCATTTTGATCGTATTCTTCATTTTGTTGTGTTTCATCTAAACCCTCAAAGGAATTGTGTGTGAGAATATTTATTACAGAACTCTCCGTCAAACCTAGAATTTCATCTTGTGAACTATTGCCTGCTATTGTATTGATAGTTTCTATTTCGGTTCTGACCTGGTTTTTGATTTCCTGAATTCTCGCAAAACTTAGTAGTCTATTGTTAACTATGGCTCTTCTCTGGTCAGCAATGCGTTGTTCTGACAAATGTGATAGGTGTGGGAAGTGCGACGTAAACTTATCGTGTAGCTTTTTTCTGTATGCAGTCATGTTAGACTCGACTTCAGTTACTTGAAAATACAATTGCATTATCATTTCATTGACATCTTGTGACCATGCCATTCGTACACCAGTGGTTGTTATATTTACACTACTTGTGTGCTGTGTATAGGACGAGAGCTGTGAATTGGGTGGCTGGTCACAAGGTGTTAGTGAAGTTGCTACACTACTTAAAGCCAACTCGACCTCTGATTGAATTTCATTTAATATGTTCTGTGATAATAGTTGATTACGAATGATGGCTCGTCGTTGATCTCCTACTCTTTGTCTAGATGCATCCATATCCGGGAAATTTTCTTGAAACTGCTTGTGTAAGGGTTCTAAATATCCACGTTGAAGTGTTTCTACTTTGGTGATGATTAAATATGTACGCCATATAAACCTATTCATTTCTTCGGTCCACTTTTTTCGCGTACGTTTTGTGTTTGTAGTGGGTTCAGGATTGGTGGCACTTGCCTCCTGTACAACATCTACAGACATAAAAGAAGTTGATGATGATGTTTGTGATGGAGAATAGTTGTGAAAGGAATGAGGTGATGAACTGGGGGACTGGAATAAACTATGAAGTGATGAGATCGGGGATGATGTGCGTGAAATAATGGTGATGGCTGCTTGCTGCTCCGCACTGGCATCCGGTTGGGCCCTTCTTAGCGGCGCGACATCTCCTCTAGAATACGTAGGACAAGTTGAAGAGGACAACGATGTAGGGGACGATTCACGTGTTCCGGGGTGTTCGGCTGTAGTATATTGTTCGACGAGAGCCCGCCTGCTCAGCTCCTCGTCGCCGTTGGTTCGCATGCTGTAGCACCCAGCAACGGCTCCAGGTGCGCCCCGACGATCTCCCTCGGGCAGCGGCCCGACTGCGGCTGTAACAGATTGTTCGATGGGAGCCCGCCTGCTCAACTCCTCATCGCCGTTGGTTCGCATGCTGTGGCACCCAGCAACGGCTCCAGATGCGCCCCGACGATTACCCTCGGGCAGCGGCCCAGGACGTAAACTTCTCGATCTTAACTGCATATTGACGCTAAAGAAAAGGAAGGAGAAGGAAGATAGGATAGATGGAATCTTAGTTTGGGAAGGGTAGCCTAGTTGACATTGGCATTTATTTAGTACCTCCCATAGAGGGGTGCGGTCTAGGTGTATCGACCATATTTTCGGTAGTATCTCCAACCCGTAAGCCCCCCCACCACGACAAGGCGATTCCTTGGGGGGGTTATTATTATTATTATTATAAATATAATATGGAAGTGGTAAATTCGTCCCGTCCGTAAAAAATAATACACGTTTTATAAAATAATAAGAGACTATAAATTGAACAATTTAACATTTCATTTTATTAAAAATGTGTGATGCTCTTTGATTAACTATATATTTCGTTATTTTGGTAGGTAGCGTTTGTATTTAAATTTTCCTCATAGTCGGTGTGAAAAGCAATATGTGTCACAAGGTAGCAAAATTATTTTCACCTCGGGCGTTAACACTTGAATCCCTCACTACGCTCCGGATTCTACTTTAGAATCCCTCGCTACGCTCGGGATTCAATTGTAGAATCCTTCGCTTCGTTCAGGATTCAATGTACGCCCTCGCCGTAAATATATCATTTTGCTCCCTTGTGACACAATCTACTATTCCAGTCATCTCTATTGACATTAGTTTCGGTTGAAATAATTATATTTAATGATACTATGCATTTTGTCTGCTTCAACAGTATATGTAATACTAGCTTTATCCGTGGCTTTGCCCGTTAAGAGCACGCGCATTCTCGGCACATACGTTCTGTCGTCATAAATCGTACCGGCCTGAATGTTTTACGCCGCCGCTCTGTTCGTTTATTTTTTAATGATATCCTCTGCGGCGTCGCCAACGCCATCTATGTGACATAATATTGTACGGTTTATAGGTACAGTCAGCTATATATACCTAATCATCATAATCAATGGTATTCGTCTATTAGCGTTAAAATGCCTGAAACATTTTTTGTTGTTTGAATTTCGCGGGTTACGAGACTAATTGGTTTCTTAAATTACAATGATCACATCAATTATAATGGCAATAATTGTTTAAATACTTTCATCACTCAGGTGCTCCTTGAAATGTTCCTCCTTCTCCTTGAAGTCTTGTACCACCTGGCAAAACAGAGCCTACAAGTTAGGTCGGTCATTGTATGAATATAAAGGTTGTCCCAAAAAGGACGCAAGATTTGAAATTGATGAAAAACACATTTTTTTTTCGTTACTATATATCTGTATATAAAATCTTGAAATACATAAAATAGGGTTAATTGTGGAATAATACGTCAGGTAAATGTCCTCCTAGGCTTTGCTGGCACATACGCACTCTTTTGTCAACATTTTCTATGACCATTTTGCATAGATGCGGCTGAATTTCTCCGATGCAGCGTCGAATTTCCTCTTTTAAAGCATGAGTAGTTGTGGGCTTATTGGCATAGACTTTAGAATTTAAATAACCTCATAAAAAGAAGTCTAAAGGCGTTAAATCGCAAGATCTAGGGGGCCAATTCTGATCACCGAATCGAGAGACTCTGAGGATCACACGACTAGGAAATGTTTCATGCAGCAAGTGGCAAGTGGCTCCGTCTTGTTGAAACCATATTGCTTCCACATCGATATCCTCTAATTCGGCTAGAAAAAACCTTGTTATCATGTCATGGGAGGGGGGGCCGTCTGGTTGCATAACAACTATTGTCATATTATTAATTGTCATAACAGTTTAAGCATAAAGTTGATGCTCATATATTTTTTTTGGCATAAATTGTCATATGGCATAATTGTTCCGTGTCATAATTATACGGAGTCATAATTGGTTTAACCATAATGTAAATTGTCATACATTTATTTAGTCATAATATTGATGATTATAAGTCTTTTTTGTAATAATTGTAAATTTCATACATTTATTAAGCCATAACACTGATGATTATAAGTGGTTTTAGTAATAATTGTAAATTTCATACATTTATAAAGCCATAATATTGATGATTATAACAATCGTATTGCATAAATTTTGATAATGGACTTGCGATGGTTCTTCAAAAAAGAAACGATTTATATTATTGAAGTATTTTTAAATTCTACTCATTACACAATATTAGTGACCTCTCACAGAACCAAATCGCTGCCAGAAAAGTAGGTTAGGTTAGGTTCGAACTGTTATCTCACACATAACCGAATCGCTACCAGTAAAGTAGGTTAGGTTAGGTTAGAACTGTTATCTCACACATAACCGAATCTCTGCCAGAAAAGTAGAATAGGTTAGGTTAGAACTGTTATCTCACACATAACCGAATCGCTGCCAGAAAAGTAGGTTAGGTTAGGTTAGAACTGTGACCTCACACAGAACCAAATTGCTGCCAGAAAAGTAGGTTAGGCTAGAACTGTTATCTCACACATAACCGAATCGCTGCCAGAAAAGTATATTAGGTTAGAACTGTAACGCAACATAAAAGAGAACTTTTAAAATTAGGCTTATGCGTTTAGCAATTTATGCATTTACTTAGTATGGTTAAAGTGTTGTATGAGCAACCTATTTATGCGTTTAGCATTTTATGCATTTACTTAGTATGGTTAAAGTGTTGTATGAGCAATCCATGTATGCCCATTATAAAGTATGCTTGAATAAATGTATGCATATCAACTATATGCCCATTAAACAGTATGTCCATAAACATTATGATTAAAATCGTTATGCGCATAAATGTATGACTATTTACAGTAATGCGTAATGATGAGTATGACGAATCCTCGTATGCGTATCAAAAATATGACCTTAAACTTTATGCAACCCGACCCCTACCCCATGTCATGATATCGAGCTCCATTAACAGTAACTGCTTGACCGGCCTCATTTTGAAAAAAATATGGTCCAATAATGCCTCCAGCCCAAAATCCGTACCAAACAGTAACCCGTTGTGGATGCATTTGTTTTTGAACAATCACATGTGGGTTCTCTGAGCCCCAAATGTGGCAGTTCTGACGATTAACAATGCCATCGAGATGAAAATATGCGTCGTCGCTGAAGATGATTTTGTTTGAAAAATTTTGAACCGTACCCGCCAAACTTTCAATAATAAAAACGCGTTGATATTTCGTATAAAAGGCCATTTTTACAAAAACCCTAAACATTCAGCTGTCAAATCGTTTTTTTTAGGGTTGCCAGCACTAAAATACAAAAATGGCGGCAAATTGAAATCATGCGTCCTTTTTGCGACACCCGTTACTAAAATATGTCATATGATATGATACTTTAACCCATTAACGGCTGAATTTTTTTCATGTCTCCGATTTTGATAATTTTTATATATGTTATTATAATAAGCCCAAGAAATAGAAATTTGAAATCAGAAATGAAATCCAACCAACAGAAAAAAAAATATTGACTGATGCCATTCGGCATCGCTAGCCGTCTACGGTGTCTTAAGAAATAAAAATCAAAGCGTTACTTTTCAGCATTTATTAAGGAAAAATATAAAAGAAACAAACAATTTTGCATAGAAATCATTGCGTATGGAATCTATAATTACATTTGGCACACAGTCCTATGTTACACTTGCTGCATTGCAATCTAGATTGGCTTTTGCAATATTCGAAGGCACATCTGCGACGCACACCCTCAGGACATGGTATCAGATAATGAGCTATACCATCATAACGAATGTCATCTGATACTTGGTGACCAGTATGAGATTGTCGGGATGCTCGAGGGCGGCCAGAACCACGGGGCAAGTTTCGGGATCGCAACAAATATGTCTGAACAATGTGCCTCCGAAACTCTAGTTGGCTTATCTGGTTTCCTGATTTTCGAGATAAACTCCAGGCATTACAAACAGCGGCGTCAATGAGGTAGGTAAAGATAGGCCACCACCACTTTTTTCCTCGAATTCCAATCCGGTAAGTATTGATGTTCTGGTCCATCAAGTCTGTTCCACCCATATAACGGTTGTAGTTTGTAAACACAGCAGGACGAGGTACCTGAATCTTTTTTTTCTCAGCTGCGGAATATCGACTTATGTTTGATAATGGTTCTACGCCGTACAATGTAGACATAGCTGTTACGACGGCGTTGTCTTTCCAGCGTACTAAGACAATGTCGTCTTCTTGGCTTTTCGTGTACTCGTATGATCCCCGAGCAGCATTTTTTAACATGTTTTTTTTATTCGTTATAGGGATGTCTTTGGGAAGACGGTTATCTCGAACCGTTCCAGTAGCCTCGTAACCTCGTTCTTTTAGACATATCAGTAGCTGAAAGCTAGTAAACAAGTTGTCAAAGTAGAAACACGTCGGTAGTTGACGAATTTCTTCAGGCAAGTTGTCGATCATGACCATGAGTGGCGATGCGGCTTTCCCAAACTTCTTATCGTACTCAGTATTCGCTTGCATGCTTTTGCCTTGGTAAATTTCGAAGTCAACTAAATACCCAAAAGGTGTATTCAGACACCAGTTTTTATATCCGAAACGGATCGGTTTTCCTCGAATGAATTGTTTACAACCGTGCTTGCCAAAATATTCAATCATAGATTCATCGTAATTCAAATGGGCACTAGCTACGTAGTTGTCATGAAATTTTTTTTTTAGTATGTTAATGAGTGGCCGCAGTTTCCACATTTTATCTTTGACATCAATTTGGTTATTATCGGCGCAGTGTAAAAACCGCATAATAGTTCTAAAACGGTCACGCCGCATGCAATTATAAATGAGATTATTTCTCAAATCTTCTCCTTGATCCCAGTAATGAGTTTTTGACGGCACGGTGTTATAACCAGAAAGTATAAGAATTGCCACAAAAGCGACTAATTCATCAATGCATATTTTTGGATCAGGGCAGTTTAAAAATGCTGCATAGTTTTGCGACTGTTCTTGTAATAGGGTATACACATCGTCCCCTAAAAATAGTTCAAGCATTTCTACAGGTGAAAGCTCCCTATACTTGGCATAGTTTCCTTCCGGAAATATTGGCGATTCGCGAGTAGCATCTTCATGAGTCCATGATCGCCCTTTTTTTTGTTTTTTTGCTTGCGGTTCGTTTTCATCGGCTTCTTCATCCGAAGACACCGAATCTGAAGAAGACTCGACCGACAGTGCACGCTTACCACCTATTTTCTCGGAGTCTCTGCTTCGACTTCCACGATTAGTTTTGCCACGTCCTCGTCCACGACCACGAGTACACGCCCGAGAAACAGCAGCACTGCGTTTTCGGCCCGGAGCAACATTCGACGATGAAGATGAGAGAGGTGGCGATACACTACATTTTGTTTGTAGCCGTCGAGATCTTCGTAACTTACTTACTGATGAGGATGTCAAGACTACATCACAGCTGGCGTTGAGCTGGCGACCGGTAAGGTTATTAACAAAACCCCCGTCATCTTCATCACCAGAGTCTTCGTCAGAATGAACATTGGGTTCAGGCGGCTCCATAAATATAGAATCCACTTCATAATCAGAGTCCTCTTCTAAAACCGCTAGTGCTTCGTGCAAAGTACAGTTCCTATAAAAACAAAAAACATTATATTACATAATTTTACACGTCAAAATGTCAAAAACACAAAAACTTACGGTAATTTGAAAAGACAAACATTATATTACGCGTCAAAATGACAAAAACACAAAAATGTTAGGTAATTTGAAGAGACACGGTATCGGGCTACCGGTGCCGTTTGGCATCGGCAACAAAGATTTACTCGTATAACGAAAAAAATAAGTAGCTACTTAATGATATCGTTGAATAATGGTTCTATAATGTTTACTGACTATGCTAAACACAAAAGCAATAACAATTAATCAGAAATAACGAAATTATAAAACACTTACTTGAAGACGCCGTCCATTTTTGCACATTTTTTCAAACACTGATGTTTACCTCAATCCCACTCTTGAAATATGCATCGTGGTTGGCTAGTCACTCGACTAATCAAAAGACACGTTCCTCCTAGACCGATTTGACGTATAAAATCACAACCAATCACAACAGTCACGTAATTTGGCGCGAAAGTTTAAACGTCTTAAAGGTGATGCCGTATGGCATCGCCAGCCGTTAATGGGTTAAGTTAAACTTTAATAACATGTAGCTAATATTTTACAACACTATGCTATTGAATGTACACAAATTAATAAACAATGTGAGTACCACTCAAATATAAAATCCTCATATTAATATTATAAGGTCTATGGTAATTGAAACTCCTTTGAATTTAAGCCGTTTTAGAAATATTGGTAAATATATTCGTATTCTAAAACGACGTTATTACCTAAGTCTTTGTAAGACATTCACGCCTTTTTTATTAGGAGTAAAAGGTGGCACTGGCGCAGCGTATCCCGCGTTTTGTTTCGCATTCCACTTGTTTTACTGCACTAGATTTGTTTTGTTTTACATTTTGCATTACGCCGTTGCGCCTGCCGTGCACTGTTCCACAGACTAACTCAAAACAGTTGCACAACTCCATACCAATGTCCAAGATACGTGTGATGTATTACGGCCTGGGGTGAGACGGAGTTGGCATTAAATTGCTCAAGTACCTAGCACTAATTTTGACATTTCGACGATTATCACATTTATTATTATTTAAAAAAAATTACCTGCCATCTACATAATTTTCCTATAAAATGTGAATATTTTGCAATATTTAACGTAAAATAATTTATGGTATAATTACTCAATTTCAATACGCGCGCGCCACTAACAATCGCGGCTAAATTATAAATATGAAAGCTTGTGAAGATGTTTAGATGTTTGTTACTAAATAACGCAGTAACAATTGAATGAATCGAGATGAAATTTGGCATATAAGTAGATTAAGACTTGGATTGCAACATTGTATACTTCATATCCCGGTAAAGAGTTCCTTAGGAAATTATAGGGATTATTAACACAGGCGAAGCGAAGTTGTCAAAATAATCTATACATTTGTCACCATTTCCCAATTTAATAATATTAAAAATGTAAACACATTTTGTAACTGTGACTGTACACTGTTAATGTTTGCCAGTAATGGACACCGCTGAACTCTCGCCTAGGGACACGCTGAACGGAATTCCGTGAAACGGGAACTTTGCTCTGTTGCGACAATGGAGGAAATTTACATACTATAAGCGTCCTATCTGAGTGAATAGTGCTGGATTTTACTTTGATCCATCGATGAAAATGGGGTGTCCCTTGAAAGTATGAAAATAATTTAAAACTCCTATTATGAAAACGCATAACAGTTTAGGCATACGATGATTCAGTATATCGCTCAAATGGCATAATATTAAAAACACATTCAAGTTAATTGGCATACCGATTGATTTGGCATACCTGAAATTAGCATAATATTGTTAGGTATACCGAACGCATAAAATTATACGTTCGGTATAAAATGAGCGTTTTTGAAAAATAATTTCAAGTTTATACCCGTGGTTCACAGAATCCCAACCGTTTGGGTTTTTTGCTACTAGGTAGTAAATGCTGACTGAACTAAACTGCTACCAAAAAAGTGGGTTAGGTTAAGTTAGAACTGCGACCTTAACAGAAACTAATTGCTTCCAGAAAAGTAGGTTAGGTTAGGTTAGAATTGCGACCTTTACAGAAACGAACTGCTTCCAGAAGAGCAGGTTAGGTTAGGTTAGATAGAACTGTAACCGTAACAGAAAAGAAAATTCCAACGTCCGATTAGGCGTATTAAAATTATACTTTTTAATATTTATGAATCTATAATGTTATACTTAGTCAATGTTATGTGTATCAATGGTATGCGAATTAAAATATGCGTTACAAAATATACATTTTAATATTATGCGAAAATACAACTATGCTTAATAACGGTATGCGTTGTCAAAATAGGAAATTTTACTGTATGCGTTTTAATACTGGGTGAAATCTGGGACGTGATTCAAAATAATTAAATCTCAATCTATACATGATTTTGAACAACTTTGTAAACACAAAAAAAATACAACTATCTCATACATTTTGGTCTACGTATTCATGACCTTTTCTATGAAACAGTTAATTTTTTTTGCATTTACAAAGTTGACCCCATAGTAAAAGTTGTTCAAAATCATGGATAGATTGAGGTTTAATTATTTTGAATCACGTCCCAGAGTTCACCCAGTATAGACCGATGAAAATGTTTGCAGTTAAAATCGTGACAATTCCTTATATTTTAACGGCCTTCGAAATTGTGGTCTTTCTCAGTTCCACAGTTTTTATTGTGTTTATTTCAAGCGGTATTTTTGCCAAATTCTGAGAACTTTCTCACTTTCCCTGCACTGCTGACTCAGCACTGTTGAGCGAATTGCGGGGACCTTCCCATGTTGTTTCTTATGATGCGTGGTAGCTCAATACACAATACAATACAATACTCTTTATTGTACACCAAAATATTACAGAGATTCTTAAATAAACAAGATACTAAAAACTAATGGGTAGACAACAGGCGGTCTTATCGCTAGGAAGCGATCTCTTCCTGACAACCTTTGGGTAGCGGAATACTCAGGACCTCTTTCTTTGATCAAAGCGCTCCACCCATTTCCACTTAAGTTTAATAATTCTTTGAGCTACTTATGGAATAAAGCTTCCAATACATATCTGCCAGTATTTTTTGTTTTATTTTTGAACTGTAAAAACACAATAGGGCTAGTATGTACAATCGAACCAACTGAATCATGACCCACCATAAGCTTATTTTGCTAAACCCCTTAAATGCAAGTAGGTCGAAATTCGCTTGAAGAATTATTTCCTTGGTAACGAACTTGTTATCATTTGATTAGACACTGACATTTACTGAGTGCACTGTTAAATAAATCGGACAATATCGACTAAGCTCGTATATGAAAAAATAAAAACCGACTTCCAAAAACCTAAACTAAAAACCAAAAAATAATATGTTAATTACCCCAAAGAAATGGATAATCAACGATTCATATATACATAAACAGATATTTATACTTTTTAACCTGTTATTTTTGAAGTTGGTGCCTGCCACGTAAACCTGGCTGTGTTGAGCTCCTTAGCTGGCACCGACTTCAAAAATAACAGGTTAAAAAGTATAAATATCTGTATATGTATATATGAATCGTTGATTATCCATTTCTTTGGGGTAATTAACATATTATTTTTTGGTTTTTAGTTTAGGTTTTTGGAAGTCGGTTTTTATTTTTTGTTTTAAAAATTTACTTTATTTTTAAATTTTTAGTGGCGCAGGAAAAATATTATTTTAACCAAATAGACTTAAGTCTATTAAGTTAAAAGAAAAAAATCCAAATCGGTCTAGACGTTTTCAAGTAACCGAGGAACAAGCCTACATAAAAATTGCTCTTTGTTTTGAAGTCGGTTAAGACTGGGAACTTATTTCTAATAAGAAATGCACGAGAAAGTAAGAAAAATACCGAAATCGCATATGTGTGCCTATGATATTTGAAGAGTTCCCTCGATTTCTCCAAGATCCCATCATCAGATCCTGATTTGGTTGCAATGGGTCCACCTCGGAGGTATACCCTTTTAAACAAAAAAATAATTTTCCAAATAGGTTCAGCCGTCTTCAAGTAATCGGGGAAGAAACCTAGATACAAATTAACTCTTTGTTTTGAAGTCGGTTAACACTAAAAACTTGTTGCTAATAAGAGATGGACAAGAAATTACGAAAAATACCGAAATCGCTATATGTGTGCCTATAATATTTGAAGAGTTCCCTCGATTTCTCCAAGATTCCATCATCAGATCCTGACTTGGTTGCAATGGGACCACCTCGAATGTCTACCCTTTCAAACAAAAAAGGAATTTTCCAAATCGGTCCAGCCGTCTTCAAGTAATCGGTGAACAAACACACAAAAAAAAAATAAAAAAAAAAAAAAAAAAAAAAACATACAGACGAATTGAGAACCGACCGTCCTTCTTTTGGAAGTCGGTTAAAAAGAAGAGATGATGTTACTGTCTTTATCTGTATTACGTAGGTAAAGTATAGGAAGTTTTCTACGAACGTAATGGTGCCACTTCACTTGGCCGTATTAAATTTGCTCAACTATTAGTCGCATTTATTTCTCTAGAATATAAAATCAAAAATAATGCAGTCATGTTTGGGCAAATACGGCCAAGTGAAGTGCCAGCATAAACTTTAGATTACAGGTTTCAATCACGTCATTCCTATAACTATTTTAAGGACAGAAACTTGCCATTGTTGGTCTTTCAAGCTATATAAGTACAAAGAGTAATAAAATTTGTGAAATGAAAAAAAACTTTATTTAATCTTTAACAGATCTAATTTAAATTATAAAATTCAGTATCTAAAACCTAGTGTGTGCACCATGGTTATCGATAACGGCTTGTAATCGGTCACGCATTGACCCTATTAGACGACTGCAAATGTCGCTGTCTCTCAAGTAATCCCAAATTTCGTTACAATGTTGCTCAATTGCTTCCTTTGTTCTCTCGTTTCTGTTATCCCACATTTGGACCATCAAGCCCCACAAATTTTCTATTGGGTTGAGGTCTGGGGATCTACTCGGCCATGGAATCAAAGTAACTTCATCATTATGCAGATCAAACCAATTTGAGACTACCCTGGCAGTATGCACTGCACAGTTGTCATGAACGTAGGAAAATACTGGCACATCTTCACGCGGGTAAACTGTTCGCACTGTCGGTAACATAGATTCTTCTAATAGATCGACATACTTCATTGCGTTTTGCCGAGAAGAAATATGGACAAGCTCACCTACTCCTCCGATACCCATCCACGCCCACATATTCGCTGAAATTCGACCGGATAACTGATTAGGCACGACGTGATCTTCTGTGTACCGGGTGTTATCGTAACGCCACAAAGTTAAGCGACCGTGTTGAGAAGATCGAAATGTTTTTTCATCTGTAAATATAGTGTTAGTCCAGTCGTAGTCTAAATAAGCGTTTGCAAAATTCCTTCTCGCTGTTTTATGATCATCCGTTAAGGCTACTTTCTCAGCATAATGTCTGTAATGCAGTCCAGTGCCGTGCAAATAATTTCTAATAGTTTGTAGACAGACGTCATGTTGTGCCGCAAAATATCGGGTGGGAGTAAAGGGATGTTCTTCGTAATGGTGTTGCATGTCCACTCTTTGTTCGTTCGTGAGTCGGCGAACGCCGTGGTTATGGCGTCGTCTGTCCTCGAGGATGCCCTCTTCGGCGTGCCGTCTGATCCAGGTCCTCACTGTATTCCGAGAAATATTCAATTCGCGTGATATTTCCCGTATGCCATAGCCTTCCTCACTTAAGACTACAATCCGAGCTCTTTGTTCTTCTAAATTAGCCATTATTAAAAATTATTAAGCATTTAATTTCTATTTTTTCACATTGACTGACAACTTGACATAATATGACACACTTGTAGAACACCCCATTTTTTAAATTTATTTTTTCCATCATCAAAAAGTTTAGGTTAAATAAGCGAGAACTAGCTCGAAATTCAAACAATGACTGTATATGTGTGAAATGTGGTTTTATGGCAATGATAACAAAGGTTAAAATTGCATAGGCTGCGACCTGTATTGACGTAATTTTATTAGTACCTAAAACGTCGTAAGTGCATTATACGCGATAGATCTTATAAGTTTGAAAGTTTCACACGAATTATCAGGCAAGTGGGTCATGATTCAGTTGGTTCGATTGTACCTACTTTCGTGATTATTATAATATTATGCCACAATAGCCGTGCAAGTTGAGCGTGGGCGTAAGGAATACGCTAGTGCATCACGTTGAGCGTGGACGCTCTGTAAACACATTGACGTGATACATGCGTCACGTTTTTGATGCGTGCTGTCAAAATCGGTGCTTAAAATACGCATGAATACTATAGGTACGTGAACACTACCTATTTACGCACTCGTTTAACAGGTGCGCGTCAAACACGTGACGTATGAGTCACGTCACTGCGTATACGGTGCGTCAACATTTTTTGAGCCGCGGTTTGGTCGTAGCTTAATACCGGTATCCCGACATTATTCATATAAGTAATACCAGTATTGAAAGTCGTACATAGAACTAGAACAAAACAATTCTCAATTATATTGCATAAGAGTTCTGCGTTAAATATACGTTAAAGGCGTCGTTGAATTTCAGTTTTGAATTATTAAAACGATAAAATATTTAATATCCCTTTCCCGAGATTCTCTGATTAAATTGCCATTCTATAACATATCGAATCGAAATGTCAGATTAAAGCAATCATATGAATCGCTGTGAGCGCAGCGGAAACAAAGACACTATGAAAAGTAATATGCAGCGAATAATTGGCCGCTATGCGACGAGGAAAGCAATCCGCGCTCCATTCCGTTCAAATTATTTCGATAAAAATTCAGGTCCACGGTCCAAACGTTTTCCGCCGTTACGAATTTTATCTCAAACATTTCGGGTTGTTAATTCAATAAAATAAAGCCTTGTACGATTTTAATTTAAATAAATTACGAAGTCTTTCTCTTCCATTCTGACGTACAATTTAAATGTCTCGGGAGTATCTGCATTCTGCTGTAGACAAGATACGAACAAAGGTCGGGAGCCCATTGATAGAACAACAGTGCCCTCTGCACACAAAAGTCTGTAACTTTCAAGGACTTGGTATTTACTTAAGCTGTTTTGTGCTTCAGGGTTAAGCGTGGACGCTGCAGCTATCGTCGATCATTCAGCGAGTGAGTCAGCGAGCTATCTAATGACCCCGGTCTTTGTCCGCGCGGAAATGAGAAAAGTTGCGACAACGAGATGCCGCGATTTATTTACCGTCGTCCTATAGTACCCGGTATACCGGGCTCTCGGGATAGATTTTCCTGTTACCTGTTTTAACCTGCCTCACAAAGTTGCGGTATCGCTGCCGCTGGCATGGTAAACAGGCAAAGTTTGTCAACTTTATAAGCTTTAAACAACAAAAATACTTAGACCTAAGTCTTTTGTTTGCAAGCAATTTACACCGTATCTATACTAAGAGCATTTTCAAACTTTTTATTTAATACAAAATCATACAGGACGATAATAAGTGTACATACCTCATTTCAATGTTAAAATGTTAATAATGGCGTAACTCTGTTTCACTGAAAGCCCACATAATACGAGTTGGAATCCTGAAATATTACAATATAGAAACGCTTACACACGAGTTTGCTTAAAATATATGAAAACGATCAATATTTTAGGCTAGTTTGTGCCATAAACTCACAAGTTGATCATTTTAACAGAAAACTGTTGTAAGAATATCTGAGATAACACTACATCATTTATTCAACAAAGGCCGGACCAAACGGAAGCATTCTACCGTGTCTCAAGACAATGAAGCTTGTATTACAAGACTCGAGCCGAACTTAAGATGATTAAAGTCGAGTGAGTCTAAGATCCTACAGCTCAAGCTCATACTTCCCTCGAATGCGATTATAAAAGCAATCTTAATCCGTACGTCATAGAGTTTACTTTCAAATAATACAAAAATGAGATATGATATCTGGAAAGTAGTTTTACTAAGGGCTGCTCGCGTCATCAAAATGCAAAAGGCAGTAAATACGTATGAAGTTTGAAGTTTGTTACGTCTTTCGTAAGGTGGAAATAGAGGCGCGGGCGCGAGATTACGTCCGCTGTAAACAAACCTCCATTGTAGCTCGGCTTACGTTGATCTGTGGATCGTTTCCGGTCCGCCACTCGTCACTCCCCCCCCTCACGCTAATACTCTGTACAAGAACGGTAAATAATTCCGTCAGGCTCAGGGAACAATGAGCAGGACGCGTCGGCACTTCGCGCCCGTGGGAATACGCGAACACGATCAGTCATGTGGAATAATCTCTGGTTAAGTCTTAAACCCTCATTCCTGC
The DNA here is from genome assembly GCA_947034925.1 of Eudemis profundana. NCBI lineage: Eukaryota > Metazoa > Arthropoda > Insecta > Lepidoptera > Tortricidae > Eudemis > Eudemis profundana. The sequence continues at coordinate 19,810,816 of OX344798.1, forward strand.
TTCGGCCTAGTCCAAAACTAAGCAATACCTACTTGTATTATGAGATATAAATACTTTAATATTTAGATAAATATATATTTTAAAAGATGGAAAAAACCACAAATATTTGCCCTTACCAGGATTTGAACCCGGAACCTCTAGCTTCGTAGGAGGTGTCACTCCCACTAGGCTAAACGTTACGTCAAAAATTAACGTATAAACAACATTAATGTGGGCAATGGTGGTGTGGTATCGAAATATTCCGAAGTCAAGCCGGAGTACGTTTGGCGGACTTTACGAGCATTAAGAATGAGTCTCATGAAAGAGACAAGCCATTGAGAATTAGATTATATACATGCTATGACACCATCTTACCATTGAATCTACTTTCGATGAAGTACTCCAGTGGTGGTGAGTTTATACTGCGACGGCCTACCGCCACGCAATCCACAAGTAGTAACAGTTCATAGAGCTACCACGGGTTTAAGCATAAAAAAACTCAATTAACCCATTGCTCAAGAACCTTACTTCTTTACCGACTTGGTTTAAATAAATTTTTAATTAGTCACGTTAACACAAACAACACTGGCAACAACGACACAACCTTCAAGTCGTAAGTCGAAAAAGCTCGTCTTATATTAAATGTAATCTCAGCTCGGGCCGCGCTCGCCAGCGGCGTCAACGCCCTTAGTGTCGGATAACGTACTAATAATTCACATACACCCATAACTCATACCCAGCGATGGCCGATAGCTGATAGTAGACATAGAACACCAGACTCTGGCTTAATTGCTATCGCAATCTAATAACAACGGTTTAGTATTAAATCGACATATTACTTGTATTGTGTTCGATAGAATGTTTTTATGATATTTCCTGGAAATTTCGTGTGCGTCTATTTAAAAAAATATAGGATAGATTCCCTTCCCTACTGCTAACTGCAGCACAGTCTTTAAACTGTGACTGCAGTATAACAATTGGGTACTTGACAGTAACCGAAATTTGTAAAAAATATATAAAATCCTGTTAAAATAAGCAAAATAAGGAAATATGTGAAAGTGTTGAGTTTGATATCTAACGTGTAACTTTTTTTATGAGTCTGCAAAGTTGGGTGGGAAAGTCCATTTTAAAAGTATAAAAATATTAAAAACTATTATTACCATTAAATAACCATAACAATATTATGTTAACTTTTGTTATGAAACCGTTACGATAAACGCAAGTTTTAACATAGTTGCAGTGCAAAGTTCTTGATTTCCCCGAACAACGTATGTCACGTGACGTCATGATACAATGGGCTTCAGTATAAGCGTTTCGGCACGTTTTTGGGAAAGTCTAAAAATGTGATTTTAACATTGTTCTCCTCTCACCGAGTTTTTATGATATGAAGTGGTTTTTTGACTAATATTTCTATTATTGAGAGGTCTTTCTATATCATATCACAAATTTTTTTGTTAAATACCCAATCAAATATAACCATCGAGAGGCATTTCAAAACGAGCTGTTATGCGACTGACTTATGGCGAAATGTAGCCATGAAAAATTGCTGTAATATATTTGTCATCAGAATCAGGGCTAATGTTTCCCAAACCATTGTAATTATTTTCCAAACGATTGTTATATAGTTCTAAGTTAAAAATAAAATAAAAATATAATAATACATATAATAGTGCACAAAACTGTTCATGACGAAATACTAAGAGCAAAATGTTCATGCCATATATTTTGTGTTTAACAGTAAGAATTAGGACTAATATTTGGAAATATTAGTGTTTCCTTTACCTCCGACATTACGACCAAGTGCCCGGTAGACGTCCGAGTGCTTGACACTGCCCCACTAGTTGCCAATACGTATGTTAAGTCATTCATTAGCAATAGAGGTGTTAGCAGGGTGTCAACTATTGGGCATAGCATGTTAAGCATTCAGACGTTTTCTGCTTATTAACCTCTGTTCACTTTCCGCTCGTGCACCTAATAACTGTAAATCTCAAATGATCTGCCTTTGTAGATGTGTATATCATCTAAGCTCAGTCGTGAATAATGCCCGCGCGCGCCAGAGTGTGATTGGCTCATTTCACTATTCGCTCATTCGCCGGGAGCAACACGTAATTAGACGACTAGCGATGTACGCCGCGAGCTACGAGAAATATTCTCTTTGTAAAGAAATTTTTACTGTTTATTTACTGTAAGTCGGTCCTTCACATTGTAGAATTTTCTGCTTTCATGGGGCAGATCCTCATTTTATTTTAGGATAACCAGTGACTTTTATCAGATTTTTGTTAAATTTCTAGAGGTTCCCCCACTACTCAGTTAAATTTTTATCATCATCATCGTGAACCTATATGGGAGTGGCGTGGCGTCCATAAAACCCGATTCCTGGATGACTGGAGACTGGACCCGTTGACTTGAGTATTTACTACTCCTGAAGAAAAAGTAATCCAAATCTGCCCCGGGTTTACTAAGAATACATTTATGCCACACCTGGTCATAAAGTGGCTATTACCGCACGCTAAGCGTACGAAAAAAGCCGCTTTCTGGCCATGTGTAGACATAAAATGATGTACACAACACAGGAGGTAATAAAGAAAGCCCTCGATCGCATATTTGCGTCCATCGCTTGCAGCTCGGGCCGCAAGCATCTGCGATCACGGCCTTTCTTTGTTTTACCATCCTAGTTGTGTAATGTACTATTGATGCCACGTCACTGCTATGTAGCTGTATACGTCTCAACTCAATGCTGCCCTAGGGCCATTGCAAACGATTTTAGAGAAAAGTCCTCAATGGACCAAAAGTGCGATGAATAATAATATCTTATGAAACATCGGTCTATATGGTCCCTTTAACCGCCATTATCACTTAATCTAGACATCGCTCGGTAGAGTGCAGTTTACGACGAGAATTCCTTACTTGTCGAAATAGGCCTAACAGAAACCACAGGTTAATAGAACCTGGTTCAGATGTCCGGGTCGATATCAAAGGCTGATTGTAGCACAAACACAAACACAGGCCATGTCCGCTCAAAGGCGGTGATTGCACCGACCCAACCGTATTGAATTACATTTCTGGGATAATGGGTCCGTTAAATCTAACTAAAGTGGAAATGTAATTGCGTTTCCAGGTGTATTAATTAATAACGCCCAGTATTGTAGCGAAAACCAAGCCTCCTGCATTTTAGTTTAAGCTCCATTAACGTGATGAGTGCTCGCTAGGATTATACCGGTTTATTTTTTTTAAGCTCACAGAGCGGCGATATTTCTACGAAAAGAGGCAAAAAGGACGCATTAAACATGATAAATGTGTGTCCCGAGCTACATTCGGTTAATTAGTAGCAAACAAGACGTCTCACATTAATTAATTAGGGCATGAGATAAGTCATCCGGCGCCCCGCCTCTACCTCCCTCGCTTACCACCCCACTCTTAGTGGTCACCGTCCGTAAAATTGCCTACGATAGTAACTCAGACCTAGTTTTTCGTGTTTGAGTATCGCTAGGATCGTATCTAGCACCTGTATTGTACATAAGTACCTATATATGTAAGTATTATTATGTTACAGGATTCTCATTTGACACGCTATTTTCTTCGGCCTTGTGTCGACCTCATAAAGTTGCTTGATAAAATAAGGAACGTAGGATGTATCATGGACACTCGTGGACTCATGGACTCTGAGTCAGAAAACTATATGGATTTATGTGATTATAAAAGAGCTTGATTTAGTCCTTACCTTAGCTAACAATTATTGATTGATAATCTACTGAATGGCTGTATGTACTAAAGCTTACAAATTTGTACACTTAAAGTGAATAATTTTATTTTATGAAAAAGTGGGTCAACAAATGAATGCAGCAAGGCGGGCAAAGCAGATGACACAGGCTTAGACAGAGATGGGGTTCACCTGGACGCGTTCAGAAGTGGCTTCCGATAGGTTAGCTAGGAAAATTAGGGGAGATATATTTGCCTAGGTACACTGCACTCACGGGTGCGCAACGGTCGCTTTAACAACTTAAGATATATTTTCAGTTGATATAACGATTAAGGGATATAATTTATTATTGATATAACAACATTTGGTATAATCTTATATGCTCTATCATCCGGTATAATAAACTTTTGATAGAATAACTATTAATCTAATACTAATATGGTATAATGCACATTTTCTATAACTATTTTAGGTATAACGTTCATTGGGTATAACGTATTATTGATATAACCTGATACTTTAAAATTAGACCAGTCTTGTAGTAATTTTTAGGTACGATTATTAATGAAGAGTGTTAAGTATCTGGCTGACGATCACAACATACCTACTCTACTTACTGACCAAGAAAAAAAACTGTGACAGAGAAAGAAACTGTGGCACTCATACAGAATGCTAAAAAAAAGTTAAAAGAGCAAGAAGTCAAAAATGAATGACTTGTGACACTCCCATGTTTCAATGTCAGTACTTCAGAAATATTGTGATTTTATTTGCCAATGGTGTGTACCGCAAGCTCTTGCACATCAAATAAATAAAATATATAAATTTTGACCTGATCTATCTTTTTTGTCTTGTAAACGAATAAAATGTGTGACATGTGCGTTATGGAAATGTTGCTCGATGTACAGTCAGTAACAGTCAAAATGTGTCGCATTGAAATCACCTATCCTGTTTTCATAGCAGAATGGCATCTTTTTTCGATGATGATAATATATGAGTACAGATATCCTGTACTAATATAATCTAGCTGATTGATTTTGTAGATTTTACTAAAACGTTACAATAAAATGTACATTTATTTAGGCAATACTTCTTCAACCAGCATGCTCACAAGATTCGGCACGTAGGAGTGAGTAACGGCTAGAACCAGATGCATCTAAATATTCAGTGAGGTGCAGTGGCTGCTCAGTATGCGGTATTATAGCGCGCAATAAAAGGCAACCCCGGCTGGACACATAAATCCATCTGAACGGGTAATACTTCCATCTTCCGCCCCCGTTTGGAGTCATAACTTCCGCGACCATGGCCGTATTCTGTCAGATTTCATTGCAAATGTCCCTTGGAATAGTTGAGGTATTAGTCAAGCAATCAAAGTATAATAACAACATCGTCATGATCATGAGGTAATATTTCCAATTCCTTCTTTCGCCAGCACGCAGCCTTTGGAGTCGTAACTTCCACAACCACATGCGTAATTTGATAGGTTTCCTTGAAATAGTTGTCAAGCGATTAACAACTAGCTAGATCATTGTTGTGACATCAGAAGACTCAACACAGTTACTTCTTTCATCTTCCGCCTGTATTCGGAGTCCGACCACATCCGTATTTCAATAGCCTTCGCTTAAAATTTCCCTTGGAGTAGTTAAGCTATTAATCAAGCTATTGATAAACGACTAGAACGTCGTCATGACATCAGTGGATGTAATACAAATTGCTCCAAACCCGAGCCAATGATAAAAGCTGATTCGGGCCCTACACCCCAGCAGTAGGTATTAAGAAAGAACAAAAAATAAACAGTATTGTCGCAAAGTTATTACGCAGTGGAAGAATACAATGAAATTACAAAGAGGTCACAATGAAACAAGGATTACAGAAATAATTTACAAATTTATTCTTAGCGGTCTAAATTTAATGCACGTTTTCATATCGCTTCTCACAGTTGCCACCGCCAGAATCGTCCCGAGTCCAGCACATTCCCAGTTTTGAGGCCCGTATCCGCCAGCACGCTCGACTGCCCGCGTGCGCCCGCCGCACGCCTCAGCGCACACGACATCCTCGCCCCTATTCCCTGCAGTTAAAGTCGAGGGTCCCGTAACTGGTGACACATTTTTGTAAGCTTTTATCTGGCCCGTGTGCAATCTAGTGTGTGTCGTTTTAGGTAAGAAGCCGAAGCTCCACCGCACATATGTTACGTACCTACATATTAATGGATTTCTATATTTTGACAGGTGCCTTAAAAGATTTCGCGAAGATAAAATATTGGTGTGTTTCCCGTAATATTTTAGCCGAGCCACTTCTCGTGAGTTATGATCGCTTGCGTCAGTTAATAAGAAAGTATGAACTGTTATGTGAAACGGAGATATATGTGGTTGAAATCGCATAAAAATTCGGTTATATCTTGGAAGTATTTTCGCTGTTGAAATATTAATTTAAAATGAAACTCAGGAAATGAAATAAAAATACATAATATATTTATCATTTTACACTAGAAATAGGTGTTTCATAATTCGGCAGTCTAATTTTACAAACTCTGTACATTGGTTAAGGCCAAGCTGTTCGAGTACATCATTAATTTAGCCCGCAAGCGCCAAGTTGCGCGAACGCATAGAAAATGAACTCTGTTGATTCTAATTTTCGCCAAAATGACTTAATGAAATTGTAAAGACCCCTAAAACCTATGCCGGCGTCCTGAGCAAAGAGTTAAAGAGGCAGTACGTCAGCTGACGTGACATAGGTCCTACCTTGGAGACGTTCCGCTGGCTACTGACGCTAAGCACGGCACGGCTTTTTATATAATATTAAGAAAAAGGAAGTTATTTAAAGAAAATATATCCATAGAAAACGCTCTAATTTTTGGACATGTTTTTTGCTAGTAAAACAGAAGAGCTATTGAACTATAGCATTTATTTCTTATGATTCAAATATTTTATTATTTCATTGTTTACTGTTGATTTTCCCAGAGGTCGATTTCGAACATCCTTCGCTTAATCAAAATACCTTAGGTCGTAACAATAAACGGATGAAACCTCTCAAAGGAAGAAACCAAATAACTAATGGAGTCGAGAGTCCAAAGAGCGCACAGACACGAAATAACAGAGTCACTTTCGCTCTGTCACCGAAAGGTAATAAAAAATAATTAAACATAATTTACGAGAGGCGCGTATTTAACCTGGTGTTGGTGATATCCTTGCTTGTTCAAAGAAACGCAATCTCGTGAGATCGATTCTATGAAAACGTAGGGTTGGCAATCGCCAGGGTAAGTAGACCGGACCCTTGTAAGATTTGATTTGTTAGCATCTCTTTCTCTAGACATTCAATAAATTTATGGATAATAATTCCTACACAAATTCCTTAAACATCCGACTTACTAAACATAATTAAAGTACCATAACCATAATTAAGCAAGTAATTAAAGACACGTTAACAAAGCAATGTAACTTAATACCTAAGCAAGTTGACACCCACGACTTATGAGAGTTTTCTCTAGGTACAAGTGTAATCTAGCTAGGTACGCCGTTTTCGTAACCACTATTAAACTGTAATTATCTATCCCATCAAAAACATTACATGTAAAAAGATGCAAGTCTCGCAACGCAGTTCTCCTACAACAAAAAAGTTTTAAGATGTAATGTTAAACCAAGTCAGTACGGGGGGGGGGGGGGGGGACAACAGAACTCGATTTCCACCGACTTGCCTATTATTTACCCGTGGAGGATTCTTTATTTCCACGGTTACATGTAATGTTTTTGATGGGATCTCATTTCTTTTAGTAAGTGGTCTTCCTTTATTTATAATATTCCAATCTATTCTATTTCTAATTTGAACTACAAAACTAACTTTATAATGGCATGTATTGCTATAAAATTATTTGATTGATTGAAATTGTAATATGTTTAGGTTTTGAATGACATGTTAGGCTAATTATGTTTAAATTTGGAGCTTGTGGGTCTGCTAGAAGTACCTTAGAATTATTATGATCATCAGTCAGTCAGTCAGTGACAAAATTAAATAACTTTGACGTGCAATAATTCTTAAACTACACGTTCAAATTAAATAGCAGAAAGAATATATTTAAGTTTTATTATGCCCTATATATATATCCTTACAAAATCAGGGTTCTAGCTTTAGCCAGCACAAAATTACGGGAGGCTGATAATGGCCTGAATGGCTTCGAGAAAAGGATGGTACGGCCGTGCCTTTGTTTTACTCGACTTGCCGTGCCCCCAGATACATTTATAATAAAATCTTTATTAAACTGTGTACATTTTTTTTGAAACAAGTAAAAGCTCTTTCTCCTCAAAATAAGTAACAAAACGTATAAAATAAGTGCATCACGCAAAAGCTACGAAACCGATTTCTATAAAACTTGGTGTACAGATAGATTATGATCCCGGTTAACACATATTACGATACTTTTTACCCGACAACAGCGAAGCAAAAATGAGATATTAAATATTTTCACGTCCGCGATCAAGTAAGGGAGACCGGGTGTGGTTGTCTCGCGGGTTGGTTGTCACAGCGGCCATAAAATAATACTAAACTAAGGAATAAGTGCATCGATTGGTGAAGTACGGAAGGATGTACAGCTCTTGCGATCTTTTAGCACCGATCGATGTACTTAATGTTTCGTTTAGTGTTATTTTATGGCCGCTGTGACAACCAACCAGCGAGACAACCATTCCCGGTCTCCCCTAGCGGTAAATCCTCTAGCCAAGCAATATTATTTATCAATCACAGTCACAGCGATTACTGCTTGCACACTCACAAGGATATAATTAGTATACTCTCAGTTAATGAGTCTCTCGCCAGCCCTGGCGTTGGTATTGACACCTCTTTATAATAAACAGTCTTTGTGCTTTATTAAATTTCCGCTAGCTTCTGAAGTACAAGCTCAAAGCGTTCAACCTCGGGCGACATTTAATCATTTGAGCCCTGTTTAAATATCGTTTCAGAGAGAAATTAGGAACAGGAAAATATCGAATGAATCAAGTAATGAAGCCGAAGTTAGCCGTTTATTTGATTACCGTGGACTGCTCGCGGGCACTTGATTGGTAGGTACCTACATCTTCTGGGTCATCGAGCTGACAAAATCAACGATTCGATTCTGATTGAATAAAATAGTCTCATCTTTCTTGATCTCAAAGCAAGGAAGTTATCAAACTACCTACTTTTTACGAAATGTCAAAACGCTCAGGTACCTAGTATGAGTTTTTAAAGAGCACATAAGTGCATAATGCAATTACCTTTATTGCCCGTTTTAGAATCGCAAAAATACATTCGGCCTAATTATTTCTGTATTTTTATCAGAGAGGCTATTTATTTAATCATAATCTTTATAATTATTATTAAATTACAAGTCAATATTATATAGTAATTAATTTTATATCCATTGCGGTAGGGTATAACAAACATTAAATTACATTTTTATGATTTAATAAATTCATCTACGCTGTAGAACGATTGCTCAACCGGCCATGTTTTGATTTTAATAATTTTTGTCTAACAATCAATACGGATACAGATGTTAATAATAGTAAGCTCTAGAAAAGTACAAAATCGTAAAGAAGCATTTAAAAATTCGTATAAAGTTCCTTATTCTAATCAAACAGAATTCATTTTATAATTCATTGCTAATTTAATCAACAATCAAGTTTATTTAGTTTTACAATAATTAATGTAATTAAAAATAAAATTTCCAATTAAAGTGATATCAGTCGATAAATGTCGAGTCACAATGTGTAATAATTTTATGCATGGCAACATTACTGATTCAAAAAAGTTTGTGTTTAAATCTACCAGTTTAAATTAATAGTCCACTTGTAATTCCACCACAATCGAAGATTCAGATCCCGTATTACTCCAGACTCCAGGAGTAGTGATTTTTTTTACAAAAATATTTTATTAATTAGTTGTGCTGTTTTATTCCGTTTCCATAAGCAATATTTACGAGTAGGTACTTAGTAGGTAGGAAAAAGAAGTAAAATATTACAAACTCAGCTCAAAAAGAGAAAGCATTGTACCTACTCCAAACTTTATTTCGTCGCATTTTTGCCATCACGATAGCTATTCAAAGTATGCAAAACAGCGTATCCACATTTGTAAGCGAGTAATCCCAAAAACACAATACAAGTACATCAAGTCTAGACTACATAGTTGAGGCTTGGAAGACGCCACCCTCTAAAAGTATGCCGCTACTTTATATGAAGCTTATAGGCACTTATTACGTTTCACCTTTGGGAGGATAGAAACAAACGTCTCACGCTTCAGTAAACGCTGCATGGGCGCTTTACCCTTTCCAATTATGCTAAGAGCGCGATAGGATTATGCTAGTGCATCAACCCGCCCGCGATTTAAGGGATGAACTGCACAAAAATTATTGCATTTTATCGGTTTTCCGAAGTCCTAAATCCATAAGCAGGCAGCAGGGTAGTGAAAGGTTTCTTTGATAGATAGATTTTAAAATACTGTGATGTGATTGGAGGATTTTGACAACTGCTGTCAAAAATACCTTTTCACGCTACGGCTCGGAAAGGTAATTCGAAATTGGGGCCGCAAAACGGCTATTTCTTGTACAGCGAATGAGACGAGTCAGCAATATTATTATTAAGTTTTGGGCCTTTTGGGTCTACCTTATTTCGTATAAAACTAAATGGTATAAAATCAAAACGTATAAATTCAAAACGTATAAAATCACTTCGTATAATCATTCATTTCGGTTAAAATTCATTTTGTATAACATTTAAAAGCTCTAAATACGAAATGTCTATTCTTCAATATGTCTAACATTCAAAATGTATAAAATCATTATGCATAACATTTAAGATGTATAAAATTATTACGCATAATATTCATTTTGTATAACAATTACTTGATCGCATATTTAAAACGTAGAACATTCAAAATATCTAATCATCACAATGTATACAAAACAGACGGTCGGGCTCCGCAACTGCTCCGCCGCCGCGGGAAGAGCAGCCCCTTCGCCCTTGCGTATCAAAGCATATACAGGCTGCTCCATATACAGGGCATATACAGGGTGTCACTGTTTTATATACAGGACAGGGTGTAACTGTGATAGATACAGGGTGTCACTGTGATAGGTACAGGGTGTCACTGTGATAGGTACAGGGTGTCACTGTGTTATATACAGGGTGTCACTGTGTTAAATACAGGGTGTCACTGTGATAGATACAGGATGTCACTGTGATATATACAGGGTGTCACTGTGATATATACTGGGTGTCACTGTGATATATACAGGGTGTCACTGTGATAGATACAGGGTGTCACTGTGATAGGTACAGGGTGTCACTGTGATAGGTACAGGGTGTCACTGTGTTATATACAGGGTGTCACTATGTTATATACAGAGTTTCACTGTAATGTATACAGAATGTCACTGTGATAGATACAGGATGTTGTCGATAACCTACCTATTTTTGGGAGCCGTTTCGTTTTTAGGGTCATCAAAAAAAAATAACCCTAACCTACCTATTTTTGGGAGCCGTTTCGTTTTTAGGGTCATCAAAAAAAATAACCCTAACCTACCTATTTTTGGGAGCCGTTTCGTTTTTAGGGTCATCGAAAAAAATAACCCTATCCTACCTATTTTTGGGAGCCGTTTCGTTTTTAAGGCCATTAAAAAATATAACCCTAACCTACCTATTTTTGGGAGCCGTTTCGTTTTTAGGGTCATCAAAAAAAATAACCCTAACCTACCTATTTTGGGAGCCGTTTTGTTTTTAGGGTCATCAAAAAAAAATAACCCTAACCTACCTATTTTTGGGAGCCGTTTGATTTTTAGGGTCATAAAAAAAAATAACCCTAACCTACCTATTTTGGGAGCCGTTTCCTTTTTAGGGTCATCAAAAAAAAATAACCCTAACCTACCTATTTTTGGGAGCCGTTTCGTTTTAAGGGTCATCAAAAAAAATAACCCTAACCTACCTATTTTTGGGAGCCGTTTCGTTTTTAGGGTCATCAAAAAGAATAACCCTAACCTACATATTTTTGGGAGCCGTTTCGTTTTTAGGGTCATCAAAACAAATAACCCTATCCTACCTATTTTTGGGAGCCGTTTCGTTTTTAAGGCCATAAAAAAAATAACCCTAACCTACCTATTTTTGGGAGCCGTTTCGTTTTTAAGGTCATCAAAAAAAAATAACCCTAACCTACCTATTTTTGGGAGCCGTTTCGTTTTTAGGGCCATTAAAAAAATAACCCTAACCTACCTATTTTTGGGAGCTGTTTCGTTTTTAGGGTCATCAAAAAAAATAACCCTAACCTACCTATTTTGGGAGCCGTTTCGTTTTTTGGGTCATCAAAAAAAATAACCCTAACCTACCTATTTTTGGGAGCCGTTTCGTTTTTAGGGTCATCAAAAAAAAATAACCCTAACCTACCTATTTTTGGGAGCCGTTTCGTTTTTAGGGTCATCAAAAAAAATAACCCTAACCTACCTATTTTTGGGAGGTGTTTCGTTTTTAGGGTCATTCATAAACAGCAGTATAATTTGGAAAAGCTTATTGCTTAAAAATGTGAACTTGGAAAAATATATATGACTAGATTATGACTAAGCTGCGATATATTTTGAAATATACATTACACCAAATATTACTTAAAATACATTACAGTGACACCCTGTATATAACACAGTGACACTCTGTATATATCACAGTGACATCCTGTATCTATCACAGTGACACCCTGTATCTAACACAGTGACACCCTGTATATAACACAATTGCACCCTGTTTATATCGCAATTACATTCTATATATATCACAGTGACACCCTGTATACATTACAGTGACACCTTGTAGTCAACACAGTGACACTCTGTATATATCACAGTGACATCCTGTATCTATCACAGTGACACCCTGTATATCTCAATTAAACTGCTTACAGACATGTTTTCTCTGCTGACAGTGACATCCTGTATCTATCACAGTGACACCCTGTATATAACACAATGGCACCCTGTATATATAACAATGACATTTTGTATATATCACAGTGACATCCTGTATACATTACGGTGAAACCTGGGCCTCATATTTCAATAATATTAAGGGTTTACAAAAATTAGAGCTTTTAACAGTTATACCCCGTGAATGTTATACCTTATAATACTTATAACAAATAACGTTTCGAGCAAATGAATGTTATATCATACGAAATTATACAAGATGACTTTAGAGCATTTGAATTTTATACGAAATGTAATTATACACTTTAATTTTTATGCCATCTGAATTTATGCGAAATGAATCATTATCCGAAATGAATTTCGACGAAGTGATTTTATACGGATTGATTTTATACCAAATAAGGGGATACCGGGCCTTTTATGTGCCGCTTTGACCATTGCTGATCTATTGTGGCAGTCCTTTTGTTATATTTCACTGCAGAGGCCCGTTGAGTCAACCAAGGATATCAGACATGACGGAAATAACATTGTTGGTCAGTCTACAACAGCAATTTGCCCAATGAGAGCACTCCGTATCCCGACGACATTATAAGATACCAATCAGATCGCGAGCTGTGTCGCAACACTCTCCCGCTAGTAAATTAAGAAAAAAGAGCCATTAGGTTGGTATCTGCGTTTAAATATTCTGTTCGAATATCCTTGAATGTCAAATATTATTAGGAAAATGGCGGAATAATTTATTACTTTTTGTATAATATTAGTAATATTTTGTAATGTAACAAGGTTTTAAGTATTTGTATGGATAAAATAATAAATAGGTGTTTGGTATTCGGTACTGAAGATTTGTCCACGGTAGGTATATTGCCATCGATTGATTTCTAAAACTTGGAAAAGTACAAAGTTGGCTTTAGAATCATTTTATTTTTGATATGATATTATTATTATTTCCTCGCAGTAGGGTAAAAAATACTAGTTTAAAATGTAGTTAAAAGTACAATAGATGGACGAGTGTTCGAGGGGTCTACCTTATTTCGTATAAAATTAAATGGTATAAACTCAAAACGTATAAAATCACTTCGTATAATCATTCATTTCGGTTAAAATTCATTTTGTATAACATTTAAAAGCTCTAAATACGAAATCTCTATTCTTCAATATGTCTAACATTCAAAATGTATAAAATCATTATGCATAACATTTAAGATGTATAAAATTATTACGCATAATATTCATTTTGTATAACAATTACTTGATCGCATATTTAAAACGTAGAATATTCAAAATGTCTAATCATCACAATGTATACAAAACAGTCAGACTCGTTAAATACGGTGGTTGAAATATAAAAGTACCATTCTTAATGTGGTCTTTGCACATTGTAATCGGATGAGGATGTCTTTGTTTTTTTTTCTGAAAACAATAAATATTTCTTTTTGTTAGTTGATTTTGATAGATAGATAGATAGATAGATTTATTTATTTCATAATACAAAATTACATGATAAATTATACATGACAATTTATATGAATGCGTATTATGATCGTCAGAAGCAAAACTAATTATAATTCAAATTAATAACAATCAAATTAAATACAATGTCCACAAAATAAATTAAGCAAAATAGAATGAATTAAGTACTATATTGTCCCCAATAATGGATCGTCAGTCTATCCTACAATTTAAATACAATACAATGTCTACAAATAATTAAGCAAAATACAGTTGAAAAAGTACTAGATTGTCCCCAATAGTGGATCGTCAGTCTATGTTATTAAGATACAACAGCTAATTAAATAATAAATACAGGTTACATGTCCATAAATTCACTAACAGAGTATAATGCCTTATCTAACAAAAAGTTTCTCAGTCGACGTTTGAAGGTCTGATCAGATGTTTCGTTTCGGATATCAGCAGGAAGACGTTCATAATACGTAGGCCCAATAACTCGCGGGTTTTTTGCTGCTAAGGCCATGCGACGCGGAACATTACATAGTCGCCCTGATGAACGTATATGTATGCCAGAGACATGAACGCGTTTCAACGTTGCAAGATTGTCTCTGACATACATTATCACTTCATAGAGGTACTGGGAATAGTGCGTCAGAATGTTTTGCTTTGCGAAGAGATCTCTGCAAGAGTGCCTTGGTTTCACTCCAACCAGAGTGCGGAGTGCGCGCTTTTGTATAATAAACACCCGTTTTGCGTCAGTTGAATTTCCCCAGATTACTATTCCATACGACAGCAACGAGTGGAAATGGGCAAAGTAGACAGATCTTAATGCGTCATCCGATATCAGGGGTTTCAGTTTTCGAAGCGCGAAAACTGCACTGCTCAGTCTACCACAGAGTATGTCCACATGAGTCTTCCAGTTTAGAGTCGAGTCTAACGTAAAGCCGAGAAACCTACACTCACTGCATAATGCCATAGGTGTGTTGGCTAAAGCAGGAGGTATTGCGATACTACGACCAGAAAACAACATAATATTTGATTTTGATATATTCAAGAGGAGTCCATTTGCCGTGAACCATTTTTGGAGTTGTTGACATCCCTCATGAATTTTCACGCTCAGCTCCTCATATGACCGAGCACTGACTACGACTGTCGTGTCATCTGCAAACAGTACAGGCAGACCAGTGGTGATGGCCGATGGAAGATCGTTCACAAACACTAAAAATAGTGTATTTCCAAGGGCTGATCCTTGGGGGATGCCAATGTCAACGGAGCCAACATCGGAGGAGTACCTTTTACCGTTCGCACACAACTTAACAACTTGCTTACGGTCAGTAAGAAACGACAAAATTAAATTATGGGCGTTACTCGTAAATCCATAACGAGCTAATTTGATCAAAAGGAGTCGATGATTGATGACGTCAAATGCCTTCGACAGATCACAGAAGATACCGGCCATCTTGTGTTTTTCATCTAGGCCAGTTATAATACAGTCAAAGATGTTGAGTGCGGCTGAAGTTGTTGACTTTTTTTGCCTATAAGCATACGGATATTGAGTTAACAGTTCATTTGACTCTAAGTAGTTCATGACACTAGACGAAAGGATGGACTCCACTAACTTGGATATGGTCGGTACAATTGTGATCGGTCGATAGTTATTGACGTCATCACTATCCCCCTTCCCCTTAAAAACCGGACACACTCGTGTGTTTTTTAACACCTGAGGATATACACCAGCCTCGAACATAGTGTTAATAAGTACTACTATTATTGTTGTTGTATTATTTATCTATATTACAGTAGAAAAGTCAGAGTTTAAGGCAGACGTCAGAGTGCTTGTCACTGTTCCAGTAGTAGTCACCTTGAATGTTATTAAGTCATTTATAATAAAGGACTTAAAAAATCAGTCGGACGGACTCCGCAACTGCTCCGGCGCTGCGGGAAGAGCAGCCCCTTCGCCCTTACGTATCAAAGCACAGGCACTAATTGTGCCTGTGCTTTGCTACAGCGGGCGAGAGCTGCTCCCCCTCCGCGCCTCCAGCTTTCTATATACACTCTAGGGGTAGGGCAGACAAGACCACGTGGATAGTTGGGTGCTCTGATTCGGGTTTTGTTACCTATGTATTCTCCAATGCATATAAAATACAATATTATCTCAGCCATTATTATTATTTGAACGTTTTTAGTGTATTTTTTTCGGCAAAAATATAAAAAGAAATATCAAATTTTGTCAAAAAAGTCCTGAATTCCTTCAAACTTTAAAACCTGGGCTTCATATTTCAATAATATTAAGGGTTTACAAAAATTAGGGCTTTTAACGGTTATACCCCGTGAATGTTATACCTTATAATACTTATAACAAATAACGTTTCGATCAAATGAATGTTATACCTTATAATACTTATAACAAATAATGTTTCGATCAAATGAATGTTATATCATACGAAATTATACGAGATGACTTTAGAGCATTTGAATTTTATACGAAATTTAATTATGCACTTTATACGAAACTATACGAATTTATACGAAATGAATCATTATCCGAAATGAATTTCGACGAAGTGATTTTATACAGATTGATTTTATACCAAATAAGGGGATACCGTGTTCGAGGATCGACTTAAAGAGGAGTTCTTTCGGGCCTCTACAACAAAACAATGTACTATTTGCCACTGTGATGACAGATGGTGGCTTTATCATTTCTAAAAACTGTTAGGTATTCAATGCTTGTATCGGTATGTTTAAGTTAGGACGATAGCCAATGAGCCCGTGTCAATTTTACATGTTTTGTTTTTAAACCAAGGAGCTTATTTTGCGGCATTCCAAACATGTGTGCTCATTCCTTATTGTCACTAGTTTATTTAATAATTAAAACTTATCGAAAACTAATCACTCAAAAAGATGACCTTAATGCCTAATTATAAGTTTAATTGGCAATATTTTTATAAAGTTGCCCCATTTTCTTAGAGTAAGTAAATTAATTAAATTTGTTAGTGTATCTTCTTCAATGATTATTCTTTCTCATTTACTCAAACGATAGCTAGAAAAGATCCCTTACAGGGATAAGTTCGCGTTTGCGCATAGCCATTAATCTTTGTACTGTTTCTGTATGATTTTATGCGCAATAAAGTGTTTACATACATAACATACATAGTGCCATAAAGCATTATCTACTACGAGTAGTTACTTTAGCAACTCAGATAAATAGTTGTGGTTTACATGCTATATTATGTAAACCAATATAGACAACCCAATTCTAATCTTCACGAGTAATAACGGATATGGTCAGTAGTTATAATTAAGCAGCATTATAATAGCGTAGTTGCAGCAGCCTACAGTTTCAATCTCCGAACAATAGACCGTACCTCCATTCACCGCCCTGAGCTGTATGCATCTAATACGCAGCGCAAATGCCTAAATTACTTATCGTGTTTGGCTTGAGCAGACTAACCCATCTCTCACTAAGGCGGCGGTCCAAATGACGGCATTACCCGGTATAAACCGATCCGATTTTTAAGTTATCATTAAATATACACACACATGACACGACAGCTTCGTGGGAGTGACACCACCTACGAAGCTTGAGGTCCCAGGTTCAAATCCTGGTAAGGGCAAATATTTGTGTGATGAACACGAGTATTTGTTCCTGAGTCATGGATGTTTTCTATCTATTTAAGAATGTATTTATCTATATGAATATGTATATCGTCGTCTAGTACCCATAATATAAGCATTGCTTGCTCGTAGGCAGTAAACGGAGAAGGTTACTCAAGGATCTAAATAGTTTTGTTGGATGTATTATTTTGGGAATATGGTATACGGAGAACCGAGTATTTTAAAAATCTGGTATTCTAGTAACGGTAGGATTGCGGTATCTTGGGAATGAGCATTGGCCGACATACGATTCAGGGTGGTCATCTTCACGACCATCTTTATATAACCGAGGAAGGACGCCAGCAAAACCGCGTATGAATTCTAATATTTTTTATTGAAATATTTGCATGGTTGACCTTAAAGTCTTTCCACGGAGATCGACATAAAAGTGTGTAATGACTAAAACTTCTACATTACCGCCAAAGCAATCTACTTCTAAAACATTTCCCTCGGATGTCTCGTGACTCGAACAGCCATAGCTCAGTAATCGGCGGTCGATACCCGATCGTGTCTCCCGAGATTGAATGCAGTGTCTCCACACCCTCTGCCCCGCTGGTTGGTTGTGGTCTTTGAAATTTGGCACACAAGTAGATTCCATCATGAATAGAAACATAGGCTATTTGATAACCGGGTAAAACGATCCCTTGGGCTGCTAACGTGAGTAACAAAAGCAAACCGCGGGTAAATGCTAGTTATCAAAGTTTTTTCCACGGAGATCGACATGAAGCATGTTATGACTTCTATTTTACTGCCCGAGCAATCTACTTCCAAAACATTTCCCTCGGATGTCTCGTGACTCGAACAGCCATAGCTCAGTAATCGGCGGTCGATACCCGATCGTGTCTCCCGAGACTGAATGCAGTGTCTCCACACCCTCTGCCCCGCTGGTTGGTTGTGGTCTTTGAAATTTGGCACACAAGTAGATTCCATCATGAATAGAAACATAGGCTATTTGATAACCGGGTAAAACGATCCCTTGGGCTGCTAACGTGAGTAACAAAAGCAAACCGCGGGTAAATGCTAGTTATCAAAGTTTTTTCCACGGAGATCGACATGAAGCATGTTATGACTTCTATTTTACTGCCCAAGCAATCTACTTCCAAAACATTTCCCTCCAATGTCTCGTGACTCGAACAGCCATAACTCAGTAATCGGCGGTCAATACCCGATCGTGTCTCATGAGATTGAATGCAGTTTCTCCACACCCTCTGCCCCGCCGGTTGGCTGCGGTCTCTGATTTATTTAGCTGCACAGGTTACTGATTGCAGGATTTGCGTGCTCGGATGCAAGCGATGCGGCCAATGTGTCGCGGGACGTGTGTTCAGGTGTATTCAGGAGGAGAATATATTTTATGTCTTCTTTAGGAAGATAGTCACAAATCGGGTACTTTGAAAACCCTAATAGTTTTGTTTTGTTTTGGAAATCTTGACTGATAAATGAGTGTACATTGATCAGCAATAACATATAATGTAAAGGGGCATGGAAAAATATCTGACACCACTCTATAACTATAGCAATAAGGTCGTGTCGTGTCAGATATTTATGACATCAGTCATGGTAGAGCTGTGCTTACGCAGTATTGCATCAAACCGTTCCCATACTTAAATGCACAGTTTAGTATATTTAGGTTAGGAAGGGGTAATACAACTAGTTGGAAATTACATTCCTAGAAATATGCTTAACATCAATTGGGATAATAAGCTCGTACGTAACAAAGCAATAACCCATTTGGCATGCCGAGTCGCGTAAGGATGAATGTTTATGAGCACGAGCCATGGGGTTCACGATTCGGTGGCAATTTCCATAGACTGGGGGTTACTTTGATCTATTGGGTAACATTAACCATTAATTTTTTAATTTGGTTGAATTCTGAATGAGTTTATAAAATTTTATCAACATCTAACACTAATAAAAACATATTATGAACGCATTCAATTATAGATGTTTGTGTTCAAAAATCTTTGATACCCTGAGGATCAAAGTAACATCGGTCCACGGTTCTGCTTCGCCCCAATATGGAATTCAGAATTTTTGTTGCTCTCAATGGGTTTGCACATAACTCAAAGTATGTTTGACTATTGTTTGATAAAACCTAAGGACATTGAAGCGAGCACACCGAAAAATTTATGTATACACATTAGACTTAAAAGAGACGTGTGGATCCACCATCTTAGCACACCGATATAAAAAATGGCTAATATACCTACTTACTCAAATAAAAATTACGACACAAATGAAGCGTCACTGTACGCATCGCCAGAGTATTTTTTTCTTCTGTGTGGACAAATAATGTTGTAATAAGTTAAATTTGTTGACACCAAAAGGGGTAAAAAGATAACTATTACAAAATGTTACGTCCTCACAGAAGAAAAAAAAACGCTCTGCTAGTAATTTAATTGGACTGGTTCTTTTACTCTTTAAACCGGAACATCATGCAATACATTGCTGTTTGGTGACAGAATTCAGTTAGAGGGCAGCCTGCACACTGCCATTCTACCGATACATTAGTTGTAGGTAGTCAAAGGCGCCGACAGGTCTATTTTCAGACTATTTGGAGGCTGAAATATCGAAATTGCAAATGAGTCTGTTTTTACGGAATATATTTTGGAGATTCGAAGTAATTTACACGTTTTGGTTTCGCTATTCCCGTTTTACCCATTGAAGTCCAGTGCTTCATCTGATCTAATTTTGTAGGCAAAAGAGTAAAAGAGCCAGTTTAGTATTACGAGCATACGAGGCATTACATGTCGAGATTTTCTAAAGACATATCTTTTTCTTTTATTTAGTTACAGTTTCTACTTTCAGATCGTTTCAGATTTTTGATTGATATTGCACACTTTGTCACCTGGTGGCTTAACCCTTAATTTGACAATGTTCGACTTTCCTTTTTTTCTTCCTATCTATTTAGATGGTTTTTTTTGTTTGTGGCTTTCCATGGCTAAAGGGACCTTATAGCAGGTATTGAGTTAAGCACAGATCCTAAATCTGCGTTAAATAAGCTATCTAATACAAAAAAAACCATGACCCTAAGTCCCATAGTTTTTTTTTAAAAAAACATCAAACTCGCACATGCTAAAATTGCACTTTTGAGAAATCGTCAAAAGAAGTTTGAAACTAAATTTAAGTATGTTCCCGTTGGAAGTTATGGAGATGATGATTGATTATGTATTTCAAGGTGTTTTTCTTTGGAAATCAGTAATGGTTTTTTTAATGTGACTTCCAGGTCGTGAAAAATCAGCCTTTGATTAGAGCAAGTCGCTTATGAGAAAAAATTAAAAAAAAAAAAAAATCGGCCTGTTTTTTAATATATTGTAATCTAAACCATTGTATATAGTTAGAGATATTTGACTGTACATTTTGGGATAGAAATAAAATCACATTGTCAACGAAATATTTTTATTTTAATTAAAATGTCATTTTTATTATATTTTTCATCATTCCTATAATATTTACAATTTTCGTATAATGAGTTCTAAATTATATTTAATCAGTCTACACAAGTATCTCAAAAGTGTCATTATTATTCTACAAGTCGTATTTTTTGATTTATGAACGATTGAAGTTACGTAAAAATCACAAATTTATTCCCATACATTTGAGAAAAGGGACCTTATGACCAGCCATAAGCAAAAATTATTGATAATTACAGTATTGCACGATATTTACATTATTTATTGACTAATCTTGTATTAAAACAGAAAACTGAAGAAAAAAGGTTATTAGACATTTACTTCAAATCTTGATCAATTAAGAGTTATTCTCATAATTATAACGTTCCTCCTCGCGTCGTATTCCTCATTGCTGAGGGTCGTGAAGTCCCCGTGGAATCAGCTTTTCTCTAACGATGTCTCGCCATCTGCGCCTATTCTTGGCATCGTGTAGTGCGACATGTAGCTGGGTGTCCAGAGTGTTACGGACTTGATCTGCCCATCTAGTTGGACTGCGGCCTCTGGGTCGTTAATTATAACGTTAATGGTGAATAATTCACTCCATGGTGTTATGATGATGTGTTTTGTATAGACAACTTTTCTATAAAACCAAAAATTACCAAGTTTTATAAAAAAAAATCATAATGGTAGGATAAAAAAAACTTTTTTGTTTTTGTCGATCTTTATTCTTAAGTGGTCAAAAATTATAGAGACCGCCAAAAAATGAGTTTTTTCGTAAGTTTAAAAAAAATAATTAAAAAAACTTTTTCTAAAATGCTCAAAAAGTTTTGCGATTCGCCTAAAACACGTTTTCATGTTTTAAAAAAAAATGTTTTTTTTTCTAAAAAGGTTTAAAGAGAAACATGACAAAATGGTAAAAAATTATAGACACCGCCAAAAAAATGTACCTATTTTATGCCACACCTGCCCATAAAGTGACTTTTTCCGCACGCTGGGCGTACGGAAAAAGCCGCTTTCTGGCCAAGTGTAGACATAAAATGATGTACACAACACGGGAGGTAATAAAGAAAGCCCTCGATCGCATATTTACGTCCCTCGCTTGCAGCTCGGGCCGCAAAAATCTGAGATCTCTTGCGATTCTTTGTATTACCACCCTAGTTGTGTAATGTACTATTTTCGTAAGTTTTTGAAGAAAAAAAATTAAAAAACTTTTTCTAAAAATGGTCAAAAAGCACTAAAAGCACGCCAAAAACACTTTTTTTATCGGTTTTAAAAAAAGTTTTAAATTTTTTTTCTAAAAAAATAAAAAAAAAACGACACAAAACAAATGTATTTTTTATTTTTATTTTTTTTTCAATTCCGAATCTGTTGCCCCGAATCCCTTTCCTTCCAAATTTTCAGCTTTATAGGATCATTTTGAAAATTTTTGCTTACCATTATGCAGGCCGCATGCTTGTTTGCAGTGTTGGCAAAAATGTAATCCCAATTAACAATTAACGATTGATCTGTTAATTGCAATTAACAATTAATGAAAAGTAATTGTTAATTGCAATTAACGATTACGTAATTGTTAATCGTTAATTGAGATTAACAATTGATTTAGCTACGCATCATAAGTAGGCAAGACATCTTTTCGAAAAATAGGAACAGCAGAGCTGACATCCACTTCTATGTGTCTTAAGGTGGATTTAGACCAAACGAGCGAATGCATTAGATGATGATCAGGGTCTGATGATGGAGCCGAAAGGTATCTATGGGAACTCCGTAAAAAAACGACGCAACCCCATCGTGTTTGGGCTCATTTGTTTCGACTTGACGAGTACTCTGAACCGAGATGATATCCAGGGTCAGATGATGAAGCCGAAAGGTATCTATGGGAACTACGTAAAAAAACGACGCAACCCCATCGTGTTTGGGCTCAGTTGTTTCGTCTTGACAAGTACTCTGAGCGGAAATGATGTCCAGGGTCTGATGATGGAGTCAAAAGGTATCTATGGGAACTACGTAAAAAAACGACGCAACCCCATCGTGTTTGGGCTCATTTGTTTCACTTTGACAAGTACTCTGAACCGAAATGATATCCAGGGTCTGATGGTGGAGCCGGAAGGTGGCAATGGGAACTCCGTAATAAAACGTCGGAACCCCATCGTGCTTGGGCTCATTTGTTTTGTCTTGACAAGTACTCTGAACCGAAATGATATCCAGGGTCTGATGATGGAGCCGGAAGGTGGCCATGGGAACTCCGTAATAAAACGTCGGAACCCCATCGTGTTTGGGCTCATTTGTTTTGTCTTGAAGAGTACTCTGAACCGAAATGATATCCAGGGTCTGATGATGGAGCCGGAAGGTGTCTATGGGAACTCCGTAATAAAACGTCGGTACCCCATCGTGTTTGGGCTTATTTGTTTTGTCTTGCCGAGTAATCTGAGACTAAACACGATAGGGTTCCGACATTTTATTACGAAGTTCCTATGGACACCTTCTGGCTTCATCATCAGACTGGATATCATCTCGGTTCAGAGTACTCGTCAAGTCGAAACAAATGAGCCCAAACACGATGAGGTTGCGTCGTTTTTTTACGTAGTTCCCATAGATACCTTTTGGCTTCATCATCAGACCCTGGATATCATCTCGGTTCAGAGTACTCGTCAAGTCGAAACAAATGAGCCCAAACACGATGGGGTTGCGTCGTTTTTTTACGTAGTTCCCATAGATACCTTTTGACTCCATCATCAGACCCTGGACATCATTTCCGCTCAGAGTACTTGTCAAGACGAAACAACTGAGCCCAAACACGATGGCGTTCCGACGTTTTATTACGAAGTTCCTATGGCCACCTTCCGGCTTCATCATCAGACCCTGGATATCATCTCAGTTCAGAGTACTCGTCAAGACGAAACAACTGAGCCCAAACACAATCACGTTCCGACGTTTTATTACGAAGTTCGCATGGCCACCTGCTGGCTCCATCATCAGACCCTGGATATCATCTCGGTTCAGAGTACTCGTCAAGGCGAAACGAATGAGCCCAAACACGATGGGGTTGCCTCGTTTTTTTACGTAGTTCCCATAGATACCTTTCGGCTCCATCATCAGACCCTGGACATCATTTCCGCTCAGAGTACTCGTCAAGACGAAACAATTGAGCCCAAACACGATGGCGTTCCGACGTTTTATTACAAAGTTCCTATGGCCACCTTCCGGCTTCATCATCAGACCCTGAATATCATCTCAGTTCAAAGTACTCGACAAGACGAAACAAATGAGCCCAAACACCACCGTCGTGTCGTGGTATAAAAAAGAAATAAGTTTTATCAACAGCTTTATTATTTTTGTATGTGATCGGCCATAAGGTCCCTTTTCTACTAAACTTTGAACCCAATTTTTATATAGAAAAAATTAACGTACAGCAGTGAAACCAAGCTACAAATACACGTCTATTCCTATATTTTACAATTTTGCATAAAAGAAAAAAAAATATTATTTTGAAGCATTTCACTAAAACGTCCATATCTCCGTAACTAGAAACCGTCATAAGGTCCCTTTTCTTATGGAAAGCCACATTTAATCAGAATTATTGATACTATTTAAATTAGGTGAGACTTGAATAGGTAATCGTATCTTTTGGATTTTGCCAAACTAAAGACCACTGGGGAACACAGAGCTGACTCGTTCCTCACTCAACGCTAATGCTGATCAGCATAGCGATCCAGAGGGGGAACGCAGCCAGCGTAATGGGGACCCTGCCGCAGGGGTCCGATCTGGGAGACATAACTTAGTTTTAGTCTAGGTTAGGTCAATTGTATAGTTTATTTTTTATTACCTACTCGATGGACCCCCACTCCCATTGTAACAAGTCCGAATTAAATATAATTGCTGTGTAGTAAACTAAGAAAAAAAGTAAAATAGATAAAAAAATTATTGTTCCATTCTCGAGCCGCATTGCCAGACGCAGCAGCCTGCGACTGTTTCATTTGAAAACGATAATTTACGAGGCAATAACTCGATCGCGCCGACTGCTGCGATTTTTATTTAAAATAGCTTCGCTCGCTCTGTGCGCCGTTGTTTTACAACTACCTATCCGAGGCGAATACCTTGCATTTTTATATTCATAACATTTATTATGGTAATTGCTATGGTAATCAAGTGGTGGTGGTGGATATCAGTGGCGTGGCGTAAAAGATATCCTTGGGCTAGCCGGTGCAGATTTGGCGTACATTTTCCTTAAGAGCTGTGGAATAAGGTGCCTGATATTAGGCAAGCCGGTAGGAATCCAGTTCTATGGACGCCACGCTACTGGTGGACATGCACCTTTCAAGCAGAGGTCGTGGGTTCGAATCCTGGCTCGTACCAATGAGTTTTTCGGAACTTACCTACAAAATATTATTAGATATTGACCATTAGCTTTTCGATGTAGAAAAAACATCGTGAGTGAATAAAATGCAAAGGCGTATCTAAGGTCTCTGCCCACTACACCGTATCATACAAGGACCGTACTATGATCGTATCAGACATGGTATGACAAATGCCAGTCGGTGACGGAACGTGCACTGGGCATAGTCTCATACTTACTGTGAATACGGTGTAATGCGACCTTTATTGATTGAATATTTTACATTTGCCGGACAAAATGTTACTTTAGGTACGATTACTTGTCCTCCAAAACTGTTTTCGTTACCATACATAGAAAGACAGCGATCAAAATAAACTTAGCTGTTATTTTATTGGTAAATTCACACATTTAACCGCTGTAACGTTTTATTAAGTTTATATTACAGACGAGCATTTACCCGCGGCTTCGCTCGCGTTGTTCCCGTTACTGTCCCAAGGGACGTAACGTATGATACTGTACTCGTATATCCCTTTACCGGGATATACAGTATCATACGTTTCAATCCAGGACTTGGTCTACTTGCACGCTACGTTTCAGCGTAATCCCCCAGTTCCAGTTCAGTTCAGTTCAGGTTCCCTATTTGGTAACAAACATCCAAACTTCCAAATATCTAAACATCCAAACATCTTCACAAACTTTCACTTTTATAATATTAGTGTGATTGTGATGTGATAATAATAGCTCATTTTATTTTAGATACCTACGCCGTTTAACGGTTATTTATGCCCATGTTTCTTAGTTTCTCGACCACGGACCTTAAATAAATAGCCGAATGGCCTCGCTAACAGATTTTTTATTTATTTATGAAAAATACATAACAGGCTTACAATTTTCACCAAGCGCCTAAAATGCTAGATTGACATAAACTATATACCGTAACTATTACATAACAATTATTAGAAGTAACAGTTGCACATTAAACATATTTTAGTGAGTAGCACATGCCAGCTGTTAGCAAACAGGTCGGCATCTTGTTCCAGGACCGCCTTGTTGAGCAGCGCGGGCGCACGTGCGCCGGGCGCGTTGTTAGCTCGCGCCCCCATCGCCACCCTCTCCGGCGCAGCGAACAGCGGGCGGCGACGGCGACCCGCACGCCCGTACTGCTCAGGGACGAATAAGCGGATATTTCCTAAGTCTGTTGGACTATAAATTTGTCCTCTTAACAAAAGACAGTAATGAGTGGCGAGATGGAGTTTATGTCTGTAATTAAGAGTGTCGAGCCCGACCATGCCCGCCACAAAAAGAGATGGAAATAAGAATGGATAATATCCATACTGCTTTTTATAGATGTGACGTGCAAACTTTCGCTGGACTCTTTCGAGCGAGAGTTTGTAAATCTCCTCGAAAGGGTCCCATATTACAGAGTAAACTCCAACTTGCTACGCACGTATGCTTTTACGCTCATACGCGATAACTGAAGCACTTCAGTGGGGCGGTCGCTTTGTACTTACGAGCCGCACGCACACATCAACAAGTTTTTTCCTACTACAAGCAGCACGCACACATTGACCTAACCAACCAGCGTGAAGCGATCCGGTCCACTAGAGGTACTTCACTTATTTGTCAGTGAGGTTATGTCCGGCTATTTATTTTAAGGTCCTTGGTCCCGGCAATATCAGAGTAAGAGTAATAATAAACTAAGTTCACTTGAAATCGCTTTACATATGCATAACGCATGATTTTTCTGGTATAAAATGAGACGAGGTATCAGAGGTCCCAATACGGCATTACGATATAAGATGGGATAGATTGTCCTGGGACTATCACTGGAAACTGTCGCGCTAGGCGGCAGTTACAAAGACTGAACGGAAATTCTAAAGCGCACATTTGACTATCGTAAAGATATAAATAAAGTGAGCTCAATATTAAAGTAAAAAGGGTATTCTACAAAAGACAAACAATATTGTGTAATTAGTTCATGAACGTTCCGTAAAGTATGAAAAAATAAAAACTGGCCAAGAGCATGTCGGACCATGCTCAGTGTAGGGTTCCATAGCCGTAACTATAAGGTAAAAAATACGATGTAAAAAAAGTACAACAACAAAAGAGCGTATCTTCATAGAAATTACGTCCTTTTGTTGAGAAGCGCAGTTTATCGGCAATAACTCAAAAACGGTACATTCGATCTTGTTGAAAATAATTTTCGTTGAAAGTATTAATTAAGCGTTACCTTCGTGATTTTTTTCATATTTTTCGGACGCACGGTTTAGAAAATAGAGGGGGGGGGGGGACACAAGTTACACAACTTTCGGAGCGATTATTTCCAAATACATTCACTTAATCACAAGCATTACGGAACCTTATAGTGTTTTTTAAAGAACTGTCGAACTATGTACCACACGTTGATATTAGCTGAAAAAGTCCTACTTCCATTTAGACATTTCTTTAAAATTACTGATTTCACAGTAAAATTACGTAATGTACCTACTAGTAAACTGAGCGGCCTACATTTCAGCAAAAGCTTAGCCATCGGTGAAACTGGAATCCTTTCAACGAATCAATCGGAGAGATGGGCGAGTTCATTGCCTAGAGCGATGACAGCGCAGGACAAAACCCAGCGGGGCAATTGAAGCCGATCCGGTGTCGTGAGTCATCACGTGAACTGCAATCTCGTTTACTAACCACGCTCATGACAAACTCTATACATAGTCAACTTGTAGCCAGTTGAATTGATTAAGATAAGCAAACAAACCCCGTATTAAAAACTGTAGAATCTTTGTTACTTAACATAAAAAAAAAACATTCTCGATTCTGTGCACATTCAACTCAATATTTTTAAATTGATATAGAAAAAAAATGTATTCCTTTTTCTAGAAATTGTGCATGTAAAACAACAATTTTATCATGATTCCGAGTGACTGCACACTAGTGCAGCGCGAGTACCGCGCCGCGGGAGCTGTTACCCTGATTGGCGCGGGTGTCAAACGCTCCGCGCACTGACTATTCCCTAATGGAGTATATCCAGCGAACTCTGGTTCAATACGATGTGTTTTGTAGACGCGAGCTTCAAAATCAGGTTCCTCGAGTAATTTAATTTTTACAGGTTAGTGAATTATTAAATAACCGCACATTGTTATTTCTTTACGGATTTCTTTTTTTACAGATATATTTCCTAATGGAGTATCTATATCCAGCCAACTCTGATTCAATGAGATGTTGCGAGGAAGCGCCCATCAAAATCAACTTGCTTGATCTTGCAGAACTAATTTAACTTTTACAAGTATTAAACGAATCATTGATTGTTATTTCTTGAAACTCATCACGGGTCTCGATAGCGGATAAATACCAATTCCTAATATGAAATTCCGAATTAAGTCCTGCTGCTTAGGTTGCCTCGGATATTTGAAATCTTAATTAGATAGATAGATAGATAGATCATTTATTTCATGAGAAAATAACAGTATAAATTTGTAGTACAAAGTTACAAGCATTCACGTCATGATCATAAAGTATTCCAATTATAGTGTTGAATGCAATGCTTTAAAATCTGTATAATATTTCCAACAAGTTTATCATGATACTGAGTGTTACTACACTGAATACTGCAGCGCAAGAACCGTGCGCGTCGGGAGCAGTTACTCTGATTGACACGGGTGTCAAACGCTCCGCGCACCGACTATTCCCTAATGGAGTATATCCAGCGAACTCTGGTTCAATGAGATGTGTTTCGTGGAAGCGCGCTTCATAATGAGGTTGCTCGATCGTGCGGTAGTAATCTAATTTCTATAGGTTGCAGAATCTAGAATTATTGATTGTTATTTCTTAGAAGTTAGCTCATGCTCCGATAGCGAATAAATACCGATTATATTATGAAATCATCAAAAATTACTACCGTTTAACAGGTCTTTAGCCCAGATTGATTGAGTCTATTATCTAGAGTGTTCTAAAATAATCTCAAAAATATGGATACGAGTTCTTTACAATTACCGTTTCTACATCATATCCTACTAATATTACAAAATGTAAAAGTTTGTAAACTTTGTGGATGTTTAGGGGTTTAGATGTTTTTTACTAAATAACATAGTAACAACTGAATGTATTGTTTCATTTTTTTATATTCTTGTACTTGTTGCAAAGAAAGTAATTTTGAATAACTTGGAGACTAACCGAGCTCTTAAATTTCAACTAGATTTCGGTCGTTAGCATGGCTACCAATGTTCTCATTATAATGTTGAACAATATCCTAAATCCAAACTAAGTCGGAAGCGGCGAGAACTCGAGCAATTCATTTGCAAGTTGCATAAAAGAGGTTTGACTTAAGCGTAATGCGAGGTTGGAACTAATTGCGATAGTCTATGTGACTTTGTGCAGTTTCTCCATCACTGAATACGATAAATAGGAAGCGTGCTCAGTATAGAGCTCTAGCAAAATGGCTCGACTCCATTAAGAAGTTGTTTCGCGGCACCATGCTTGGCGTGGTCCATGCCGCATATGACTGCACCCTTTGGAGACAAACAATATGTGAATGACGAAGAAGGGTGAAGAAGAATGCGAAACTTCATCAGGCGATAATTATGATACTGCCTCGCTATAATCGTGATGCTACACAGTTTCGCTCTACCTATTAGTTGTATATTATGCTAGTAACATCTGTAAAATAATACAGTCGCAAAATTTAAGCGTTGCAGGATGTCACCATATTAGGGTTCATCGCCTACACAAATTGCGACTCTGCATCGCTACTATATCAATTCGGACGCGTTGCAACTGCGATACAAGTTCGATATTGACACACTTTGCATAAATGGATAAAGCTCGACTGCATCGCTATAGCAGTGCATTTGTATCGATGCAGAAAAGAAAACGGCTGTATCGCTGCAAAATATATCGTGGGCGGGCCAAGCGACGCCAGTTAGTACGTGTTGACTGAGAAACGGTTTAATAAAAGGTTATGAGCTGTGTTCCAACATCGGGGGTGGCCGGGATACCATACCGGCCCGATCTAAGGCACAGGCGGTTAACTTTTATACGTTTGGGCAATGTTTTTGCCGTGTTAGTTTTAGCTTGTGTTTTAGAATGTACCTTTATACATTATATTGGCAACTACTGATTTTAACCATATTTATAGTGTGCACAAAGTTTTAAAAATAATTTTGTTACTGTGATTGGAGTCGATATCGATATTCATCTTAATTTTCGAGACAAACGAAGGAATAAGCACTTTATTATTAAATAAATAAAAGTAAAATATTCAAATGATTTATTTCAGGTATAAAGCCCATATAATAAAATAAAAAGCCCCTTTATTCCATAACCAACTTAAGATAACATTAATAGAAAAAACCTATATTTATAATTTATTATTACTTAACTAACTTTACTATTTCTTATCATTTTAATGTAAAGCCCATATATAACAATTTAATTATTACAGGTTAAATTAAATGACAATGCTAAATTATTCATCGATTTGAAATAAATTACTAAAACAAATTACAAAATAAATTAAATTAAAGGAAAAGGGATTATTAAAATTGGCTAAACAATTTTCATTTACTAGAACAAAATAGATATTTTATTTCCATTCTTTATTTTGTTGACGTTAGTTTGCCCACCACATTACTCGTAAAACGCGGTATAACTATTTCAATGCATATATCTTTATTTAGGTTTCAATGCACTATTATGTTTAAATTCTGCAACGTTGTTTCATGTCGCGGATTACAATCGTCATACAATATTACGCGTTGTAAATAGCTATATTCAGCCTCTCGGGTCAAAAGTCCCATATTGCACTAAGCTAAGGTATTTTTTCATGCTTCTATACACAAAGGCCCTGCTCGCTTGCAGCCTGCTAATAGGCAGTGCTCTATGATAAAAGGTGCCTTTGCAGCATAGCTCCAGCACGCTGGTAAAGAAATATTCAGTAACAATATCAGCGTTCCGTACAGGCAAACTGCCTTTTTCATTTCTAGAACAGCACAGCTTTGTACTACCGTGTCACTTTACACCACTCGGGCGAAATACCTGCCTAAACGGAAATTGCTTCCGGTCTTAGAATTCGCGACTGTAATGAAATACCCTACTAATATTACTGGAGCGTGGTCCAATTGAATCATTTCCGAGAAGTAAAGGAATTATCTAATTTCAGATGGTTTTATTATGAGATTGTCGGTAGCGACGAGATATTTATTGATGAAAGAAAATTATATTTACATAAGCATAGATGTTTTCTCTTAATAATTTACAAGCAATCGATATTTTTCATTGAACATCAAAATATCTCGAAATTTAATTTACCGCACATAGGAGTTATTGCAAAAACAATAAAAGCGACAGCATAATAATTGTATAAATTACTTACCTCAATGTGTAAGATTACTTGTAAATGTTTTCCCTCTTCGGTGCTATAGCCCTACACGCTCGGGTAATAAAAAAGTTAGTAAAACCCATTGAGTCATGACGACCATCAGAGTATCAGAGTACAAACGAAGCCACTGTTAACTGATCACCCATAGACTTTAACACATCGCAATAAAGTTGATATTCGTTTAAAAATATACAGTTAACAGTGTGCAATTGTACGAACCCGAAACCTTGCAATTTTAAGCCTATCTCCTTGGGGACTATCCCTGATCAATACTCTTAGATCTAGACGAAATTCTAAAAAAAACTATAAGGCTACATACGGGTGCCATTTTGTAAGCAAACGTTTTCTGCGACTTTTTTCTCGGAAACTGTGAAATTTTTATGATTC
This sequence comes from Eudemis profundana, assembly GCA_947034925.1. Classification (NCBI taxonomy): domain Eukaryota; kingdom Metazoa; phylum Arthropoda; class Insecta; order Lepidoptera; family Tortricidae; genus Eudemis; species Eudemis profundana. The sequence continues at coordinate 19,843,009 of OX344798.1, forward strand.
ATAGAAACAATTACCAAACTAGGATGGTAATAACCCAATTTAAGAATAAAAATCAGTTTCTTAGAAAAACGCTGTCGATAAAATAATCCATTTGGTGAAACGTTTGTCGTTGATCCTAAGTAGTCCGCTAAATACGCATCCTAAGCTTACGTACATGCAAGCTTCAACTGCCACTCCAAGTAACACGACATATCTCATTATACAGTTACGTGTCAGTGATAATTTAGCACGCTCCAGATGTAAATATTCGCTCGAGCACGCTTTTAAAAGTATCACACAAAAGGAAAATAAATTACGATTTACGATGCAAAAAGTTATAATAACGCGATTACAATCCACGGCGCCAAACAGGATTGTCGCGAACTTCTGAAACCCGGGTCTGCGCTATCGGAAAAATCTTTATTGGTTTATCCAGTACTTCGTTGCTTAGAGACCTTAATCTCAAGAGAGGCGGCTATCTGGCCTGCGCAGGTGAGGGGATTATGAGGTGTTAATAAAAGTTTTCATTTACTGCGATGCACTGTTTTAGACGCTTGAGCAATGAAGAGGCTCCCTGGGATCTTTATTAAGGCGTTTATATATTTTTGGCAGAAATATTAGGATTTCTTGTTAAGAAAATGGGGGTTCTTAAAGCGATATCGTCATAATACGATAATTACAACACTAGAAGAGATACCTATATGTTGCCACGTTTGATTGTTCTGCCAAATGTAAGGCATTTATTTGGGCATCTTATCATTACCTCATTACCAATGTTAAAAGAAAAAGTAAGCTAAACCTGCTGCGGTTCCTGAGGGTATTTCTAAATTCTCACCATAGCATACTAGTTTTGCAGAAAGTAAATAATAGTACATTACACAACTAGGGTGATAAAACAAAGAAAGGCCGAGATCGCAGATGTTTGCGGCCCGAGCTGCAAGCGAGGGACGTAATTATGCGATCGAGGACTTTCTTTATTATCTCCCGTGTTGTGTACATCATTTTACGTCTACACTTGTCCAAAAAGCGGCTTTACTTTATGGCCAGGTGTGGCATAAAATAATATTTGCTACTACTAGTACCATATTCACTACTTAAACCCTTCGACGGGTGATTTTTGGCCTTTGAAGAGGGGTTTCTTTATTCTGAGCTTTTCTGCGACGTATTTTTTAAATACGTACTGACTTTGGACATACAAGAGTCTTGCAGTGCTTTATATAAGTATACTCATAGTTATTAAACAATTATGTGACTAAGGTTGACAGATAACGTACAGCATAATCACTGCAGATAACGAAATGACATTTATAATCATAAAACTTCAAAAAAAACCTTTTCATTTCAAATTAGAATATTTCATTAACGGCTGCACCAATTTTGAGGAAACATTAACTTAGACGTGTTTCATCAATAATTTTTTGAAAACCTACTTTTAAATGAAAAAGTCACATTCAAATCGGTTCACCGACACAGACACACACACAAAGCGGTTAAATTTATAACACCCCTCTTTTTGCGTCGGGGGTTAAAAACATCCTTTAGTAAAAGTAAACGTGTATTCAGAAAATATTGTTCGAAATGCAACCTCTAAAGAGTTGAAACAACAGATGAAATGTTATATGAAAAAGTCGTAAATTAGCGCGGGAGAAAAGCGGGGCATCATTTAACAAGAAACGTAATAAATATACGACCCCTATAGTAAATTCTACAAAGTGAGCCGTTAAACATAGTTTGCCTGTGGCTGTTATCAAATTAAGTCGTCTAAATTTTAATGTCAAACTGAATTCGATTGTAATAGTATTATCGAACCCCAATCAAACTGAAAGCTAGTCGAACCAATAAAGAAATATTATCGCCGCCTGAGCAGTCGACGTGACCCGGGCTTGAGTCGATTGTGAGTCGATGCGCGAGTCGACTCCACGACTACATGAAGGTTATGTCTCGATTATATTGGCCGACTTACGATTATTGAATTTTAGGATGTTTTATTGGATCAGCTTTAGGCTAATATGTTTAAATTCTATTTGTTTCTTTTTTGTTTTTGTGCTGTTACCTACATTGCAATCATGGAATACTTGCTCCGGAGTAAATCAATTTCATTTCATTAATTTAGTTAGATTTTTTATATTTTTCTTACATATATAGGTATGTTCAGTTGGGCTAATTAGTTTTTTTCCAGGCGCGGCAAGAAAAAGAGAGCTAAAAACAAACTGAAACACTTAGAGGAGCAATTGGTTCAGTCCAGAAGCAGTTCAGTTCATTTCGATCGTATGTTCCGGAGAAATGGTCAGTATCTGGAGTCATTTTACTGATAAATATATAGATTTCATTTTAAAAGCTAATTAGTACAAATTACACCTTTCTAAAAACTACATTAGCTAGACAAATTTTTGTGGCATAATATCACTTTTTACACCGAGAATTCAGGGTATGAAACTACGAAAAATCTTATTCGTGGCTCTTTCGTCGTCTTTCAACTAAGCATGATAAGATTCTATCTTTTCCGCAATATTGAGTAAAAACCGTATTAACAATATTGTTACATTTGAGACTATGACATGCGAAAAACTGTACTGAGGGAGAAAAATGTCAATTTTTACAAAAATGTGAATATCTTGAAAACTAAGGCATTTTTACCAAACCCAAAATTATAGTTATTTTGGGCAGTCTTGAGACGCTCTATCAGCTGTTAATGGATTATTCATGGTTTTTGAAATACCCTGTATACTGATGCGGATAGTTTTATTCACCACAAAAACTTGGTTGTTAATTGTCTGGTCTATGGCGCCCTGGTAAGTGAATTTAGTCTTAATGATACTTTAACTAACCTGCGATTGAGCTCAGTAGCGAGCGCCTGATGATAATCGACAACAAGTTCGAAGATGTAGCTCGCTAGTTCAGTAACAGCTTATTTATTCTTGTCTTCAAGTCTCGTAAATTATATTGACGATGAGATGCGAATCCCATTCCTTAGCGCTCAGCATTAAAAACCATGAAAGCGAATCGCGCCATTACGACTGTTAGTCCATTGATAAAACAGGTATGGTCATTCAGTTTAAGAATTTAATTTTTCAATCTTTAACCTTCAGTTTAGAAACCAAATAAGCATAGTATGAAAACTATACAGAGCTACAAGTGGAATAAGATACCACTCGGATTAAAGAGCAAAATCGTTCAACTTCGAGTTCAAAGTCTTGTCAAAAGCCTCTTTCAGACGCTGCAAAGTCCTCAGAACCTACAATACAAAGAACTCGCAAAGATCGAGGAAATTCGCAGCACACTAAGAGTTTCTCTAAGCCAGTCTAAGCTCTTAAAGATTATTATCTTTGTGGAAACACTTGGTGCAAATACAATACTTGCGGGTACGTTCTTGTGTTGGTTAAATCTACAAAAGTGCTTATAACAATCAGTAAACGTCAAGTGTCTCATAATAGTCATAATCAAAAAAATCAATGTGACACGATAAGATTAACATTTTTAGGATTCCGTACCAAAATGGTAAAAAAGGAAATCTTATGGTGCGACTCGTCAACACGTCTGTCTGTTCGTCTGTCCGTCTGTCCGTCTGTCGTCCTTCTGTCACAGCCAGATATCTCAAGGACTACTGCTGCTATCGATTTTAAATTTTGAATATGTTTTTATTTTTTTTTCTTTAACATATATTCTTTGATTTAAGACAAAAAACGTTAAAAATTATTATTTTTAATGGTATTCCATTCCCTCCTATTACCTTCTAAGTTATTAAACACAAAAATGTGTTTTAGTTACTGATTATTAATTTCATCCTGAGTATTACAGGAAAAAATATAACGGTTTATCTAACTTGGATCGTTATTTAGAAATTCACAAAAATCGTACTACAAACATATGTTGTCAGTTGCTAAACTAACTACGACCCATGTCTATGTATGGGGACAACAGTTTTCCAACAGCAAAGTTAAGTTTGTCTCTCAGTGCAGTTTATCTTGAACTATTTACATTTTGTTTATTTTTTATTTCGTTTTATAAGGCCAGGTAACAAAATGTAAATGAATATTTACATTTTTAATTTTTTTCTTAATCATGTATTTTTTGATTTAGGTGGAAAAACGTTCAAAAAATATCAATCCCCTATTATCTTCGAAGTAACTGAACAGAAAAATCTGTCATAATTACCTACCAATTATTAATATCATCCTAAATATTATGGCCATTTCCCTGACTTGCATCGTTTTTTTCGAATTTCGCAAAAATCGTATCACAAACTTGCTGCTACTAAACTAACCGCGACCTAAGCCGATGTATTGAGACGATAGTTTTTCAACAACAAAGTTAACTTTGTCCTCATACAGTTTATCTTGGACTATTCACGTATTAAGTACGTGAATAGTCCAAGTACTTACGAGTTTGTGCGGAACCCTCGGTTCGCGAGTCTGACTCGCACTTGACCGGTTTTTTTTATTTGGCCTTATGGTCAGTCAGGGCAAGTGCGCCGACGGGGTAAGCGTGCCTACCATAAAAATATCGATACGTACAGATATTATACTACAAGCGACATCTTACAACCACTCGGTTTCAGTTAGTTGCGTGGTTGTAAAATGTCGTTTGCACTTACCCCGACTGACCTAAATTAATGGATCCCAGGGTTTCTATTTCTGAATATAGTAACTTGGAACTTCACGATAAATTGAAACCGTCTATCGCACTCGATTCAAGTTTCAACCATTTTTTTTTGTCCTGAATGTAAATTATGAACCCTATTTTCGTTTTTACGGAGAACCGAGCGCCTCAAATCACTTTAAGAACTTCTTGATTTCCATTGCTTCTTACTAAAACCTACTAAGTGGCAGTGGCGAGGTATTTTGGTTTATTTAGTCCAATCTTTCTTGCCTTTGACACATTTTCTTTTCGTGCATTTATAGTGAGATTCGATAGAACTGAACAAAAACAATAACAAATATGTTGACTGACAATTTGGATCTATTGTCTATGGATTTACTGTGAAATAGTGATGGGAAAGGTATAACATTAATTAATCAATCCATTTGACATTCATGAAATTATTATTAACTACAAGTAAGTGAGAGGAACTTAAAGTATATCGTACTATTATTAATCAGATACTTTTATCATTATTAAATATTTTGTAACAATGAAAAGCTAGGGCGGGGAACTATGTTTTACCACCCTAGTTGCGTAATGTACTATTCTTTTTATTTTTACCACACCGAATTTAGGGTTTGGAACTAAGACGCGACGCAATTTTCCATCGCTGATTATTTGGAATTATGGTAGAAGTATCGCAGGGGTCTTCCGAAACCAGCAAAATTTTGAAAGTGGTCTACGAGAAACGAAAGCTTGGGAACCTCTGTTTCAGATAAACCATATGGGATACCCTAGTTCTGTTCACACTCGTATTAATTACGAGAAAAAGGTTTCGTTTTAGTAAAATGAGGGTATTTAGAAATCAAAAATCCACCAGCTGGCAGCAGGGTGGCGAAAGGTCTATTTGGCAGTAGATGTCAAAATCAGGTGGTATGATTGGTGGATCTTGACGCCTACTTTCAAAAAGACCTTTCGCCACCCTGCTGCCACCTGGTGGGTTTATAAGTTCTAAACACCCTCATTAGCACGTTAGTTTACACACATACTTACATTACACGTACATTGCGATTACGCACTGCCATTGTCACTGGTGATACTGTCACTGTCAGACGTATCATTGTCAGTAACTGTGATGATGAAAGGCTTCGTAGTTGCCTCATCATCAATCTTTGTCACTTCTTGTCAGATATGGTTATTTTTTAATTAAGGCCATAGATAGCTATGGCCTTATACCAGACGACGACGAAGCAGAAAGGAGGATTATAGCGCCGTATGTAAAATCAAGGCCAAGTGCGGGTAGTTCGGAAAACACGCGCGGCTAGAAGATGTTGACACCCGCCTCGCCAGTCTTTTCACAACCACGGACGTCACGGCTTGTCCGAAATGTCAAGATGATGGTCAAGAGTTGATGTGATGGATGAGTATGATTTCACCAGGCCATTGCTGCCCTTGGCTGCCCGCCTTTGTGCGAAACCTATGCAGCAGTTCCTCTTTATTATCGTCGTGTTTCGACTTCCGGCGCCCCTATCACCTTGGCGCCTGTGTGCGCTGCACACTTCGCACACAGGGGCGGCGCAGCCCTGTACCAGGCTCACATAATTTGTCACTTCTTTTGGCGGTTGTAGAGTTGTGCCGTTCTCGAGAATTCTCGGAAACGTTCTCAGTTTTGTATGGGAAATGTTCTCGAGAACGTTCTCTCTGCATACAAAACGGAGAACGTTTCCGAGAATGGCACATCTCTAGGCGGTTGTAATCAGACGAGTAAAAACGCAAGGATCTTGTTTTAGCCTTTTTCGTAGTTGGGTTTTCCTATATACATTTATTGGATATGGCAATCATTGCCAAAATCTATAATTAAAAAATAATCTTTCCGAAATACTAATCGATATCAAAATGTCATTGTTAATAAAAAGTAATACATTTTTAAAGAACGGACATTCCCATCACTACGAATCCAAAGACATTATAGATTTTTACATTTTAGATGAGTAAAAAAATTTGAGTAACATTTGACATATAGAAAAATGGTATTGACTAAGTTTGTTTTTATTGAAATATGAATAATTAATGGATATTTTAATTGAAAATGAATGAAAATACAAGGTGTATGTATATAAATTGTTGATAAGGCTATGTTCGTTCTTAAAAAGTGCGTGATTACGAAGTAATGAAGGTAAATCCGTTTGTTTACTTGTTTGTCCTTTTCTATTGAATCTCACTATACCTCATCTATAATTAAACTCATTGTCAGCTTTAAGTACGAGAAATGAAATGCACATTTGTTATTATTGTGTGCCTTTTATATTGTGATCTATTGTGACCGCCTTTCACGTTAAAGTTCACTAAAGAGGTGTTGAGTGCAGACTGTATTTTGAAAAGGTCATCCTAATAGGATTTAAATAAGAAGAACTTGTTTACATATTTAAAGTTGGTAAACTGCTCTACTGAGCCGTGTAAAGTGAATGAATTTAGAATCGTTTGATTGCTTGTTTTATAAGAGTCAATCAGCTGATTCTATACCTGTGTGTGTGATCTGTTGCGCAATGCGTTCGCGCATGCGCGGGAAGACACTGCGTAGGACGCGCAGGCGCCGTGTAATTAGGTGGAGTGTAACCAACTTTTATTTATTGAATAAACACAGTTATAAATCAGGTTACAATCATAGACACATAATTATTCACAAACATTAATCAAGAATTCCAATAAGAATTGTAAAAGTATAAAATATTTAGGAAACATTATTTCGACCAATCATACGCCTGTTATTTCTACCAATCAGAAGCCGCGGTGCGCGGGGTGCGCGGAGACGAAGTACCACGATGGAGTGGGGATACGTAAATACTTCGATTCCTCGCGTTTAGTGAAACAAACCTTGTTTGGATGCGTTTAATAAAATAGCTTATTCTATATACTTGTATGATTGGATTTTACATAGGTTTTGTTTAGACAATTATCATTGATAAATGACGACATATAAATCAGCTAAAGGTTTTATAGAAATGATAATCTGCTATGATTGAATGTAAACAATTAATTTCAAAGAGATTCTTACACCTACCTATTTATACATAATTAACTTATACCTATATGCGACAGTCTCCCCCACGTGCGATAGCACCTCCGTTTTTGGAGCATATAACTATTAGACGGGAAGCTGGGCGGCGGAATGTGCCTGCTCGCGTGCGGATATCGGCCTGCCTAACGTGGCCGTCAGGGCCGTGATAGGTTTTTGCTACAATGCCTCTAGGCCATAATCCGCGCGGCATAGTGTTGTCAGCTATGATTACGACGTCGTCTTCTTGTAACTTGTAGTTATTCGGGTTCATACTGGCGCGGGGCATTAAGGTCGGTCTATATTCGCTTATCCATCGTTTCCAAAATACGTCTGCTAGTGCTTGCGCTGTTTTCCAAGAGCTCAGAGACATTTTCTCGTCTTTAAAGGTGCCGAATGGGTTCATGGCATTGGATCGCAGTAGCAGGAAATGATTTGGGGTTAGCGATTCTTGCTCGAGATCGGGGTTGACGGGGGTCAGAGGTCGAGAGTTGATTATGTGCTCCGCCTCCAAAATGAGTGTGTGAAGGACCTCCTCGTGCGGTGCTCGATCTCGTAATGTTATTCTTAACGCTGCCTTGACGCAGCCGACCATCCTTTCCCAGGCGCCTCCAGCTGCTGGGTTTCCGGGCGGGATTTTTTTCCATATTATGTTGCGGGCCGGCGCGAAGACTTTTATTGTTTCTGTGAGCGTGTTTCGAGCTTCATTTAATTCTTTCTCTGATCCGACGTAGTTGGTTGCGTTGTCAGTGTAGAGAATGGTTGGATTTCCGCGTCTTGCCATCATACGACGTAGTGCGAGTATGAGTGAGGAAGCCGATAGTGACGCGGCTAGCTCGAGGTGAACGGCTCGGGTTGTGAGGCACGTAAATAATACGCCCCATCGTTTTTCATGTCGGCGTCCAATCGTTACTGTCATAGGCCCAAATAGGTCAGAGGCCGTGGCAGTAAAAGGTGGTTGATTGCATTTGAGCCTCTCAGCTGGTAAGTCGCCTACGGGGACCTTGAGGGTAGTCCCTTTATAGGTCCGACACCATTGGCACTTGTTGCAAATATATCGAATTGTGTTGCGTAATCCGATTATGAAGTATCTCTGTTTCAGCTCGTTTATTACGGTGGCATGGTTACCGTGGTTGAAACGTTCGTGGTAGTGCTGAATCAGTAGTCGGGTGAACTTTTCTTTGGCGTGAAGTACCGGGATGCTGGATACGTCTCGATCAATCCTGCTGTCCAGTGTCATCAGGCCCGCATTATCTATTCTCAATGCGATCTTGTGCAGTGATGACTTTTTCGGTAGCGGCCGCCCAGCTTCCAAGTGTCTGTAGTCTTCGGAAAATGATGCTTGCTGGCTTCTTTTCATTAGTAGTATCTCCGCCATTTTTATATGCTCGTTTTTCATATCTGTTTCGTGATTTCTCTTTAGCATTTTGGCTTTAAATACCTCAGCCGCAACCAAGACACAGGCAGACGCGCGAACCAATCGCGTAAATTTAGAAAATCTATCTACGTTAGGCAGAAACGCTAGATTGTCGTCGGATTTTTTTACGTTCGCGGTATGCACGCTTTTTACGATTCGCTCTTCGCCGGTGAGCGCTATCGCCGTCGGTGGCGATTTTTCTTTAGGCCAATTTTCCTGATTTTGCCTAATAAAATCAGGGCCGTGGAACCATCGGTGGTTCTTATCAAATTGGGTCGGAATATCCTTAGTGGCGTCGTCGGCGACGTTTAACGCACTCGGTACCCAGCGCCAGTCAGCTGGCGTTGTGGTATCTTCTATTTCCGCCAATCTGTGAGCAACGAAGCTCTTAAACGTACGCGGGTCGGCCTTTATCCATGCTAATACGGTGCGCGAGTCGGACCAATAATAACTTTTCTCGATTTCGTAACTTGTTTCTTTGGCTACCGTACTACCTAAGCGGGTACCTAGTACGCAGCTCTGTAGCTCTAAACGCGGTATAGAAATCGTTTTGAGAGGCGCTACTCTCGCTTTGGCGGCTACTAGCGTGGATACTTTTTGCCCGAGCGCGTCGTCGCTTACGAAATATACCGCGGTAGCGTAAATTTTCTCCGATGCGTCGCAAAATATATGCAAACAGCCTTTCCGTTGGCTGGAAAATACGTAACGCGGTATTTCTAAGTTTCGCAGTTGCTGTATATTTTCTATAAACGACAACCACGCCGGTTGACATTCTGGGGTGATTTGATCATCCCAGCCTATACCTGTCCTCCAAACGGTTTGCATTAACGCCTTTCCTAAGACCGATATCGGGCTGATGTACCCTATAGGATCGAAAATCGACATTGCGCTACTTGTCACCTGCCGTTTCGTAGGCAAAACTGAACCGTTTAACACGTTTTCCGGCGTGTTGCGTAAACTAACGTTGAAACCTAACGTGTCTTTTTTATGATTCCATATAAGACCTAACGTCCGTTCGGTTTCATTTTTTCCTATTACGGAGGAGTCCGTGTTGCTTGCAATGACGTCGCTTAAGACATTTGGGTTATTCGATGCGAAACCGCGCAATTCGAAAGATGCTTTGAGATTAAGCTCGTAAGTTTCGTTAACAATTTTTTTTACTTCGGTTTCGTTTTCGTCAAGTGCAATCAACATGTCGTCCATGTACGTGTTTTTGATTGTAATTTCGGCTGCCTTAGGGAACTCGTCCTTGTGATGCATTGCATTTTTGTTTTTCACGTATAATGCCGTGGTCGGGGATGACGCCGCGCCGAAAATTAGCCTTTTCATTCTAAATTCTTTAGGCGGGTTCGTCCTGTCCTCCCCCCTCCACAAAAAACGTAATGCGTCACGGTCAGCTTCTATTACGCCTACTTGCAAAAACATTTCTCTAACATCCGCTATTATGGCCGTTTTTCCCTCGCGGAACCTAACAACTACCCCGAACAACGACTCTAAATAGTCGGGGCCTGCTAGTAATTTGTCGTTAAGACTGGTTCCGAAGGCTTGAGACTTAGCGTCGAATACCGACCTCATTTTTCCCTTTTGCGGATGAATAGTTGGAAAATGCGGTAGGTACCATAATCTAGGCGCGTCCGCCGGCGGATCCGAATTTACCTCCTCTGCGTAACCTTTTTTTAACAAGTTATCGATCTGCGCGGTATATTCTTTATTTAATTTTTCGTCTTTATCGAGCCTTCTTTCTAGGCTATAAAGACGGCGTAACGCGTGATTCCTATTGTCGGGTAGTGTCTCGTTGTCCGAACGCCATAACAGACCTGCCTCGTACCTATTCTCATCGGGTATCTTAGTGCAAGTTGCGTTCAGAACGTCCAACGCGCGTTGGTTCGGGTCGGATTTCTGCGTACGACTTTCTACCCCTAACGATTCTATGCTGAAGTGTTCCTTCATAGTCGAAAGAATTTCACTCTCCGGTGTGAGTGTTTTTACGTGATTAACCGTGGCTATGCCGTGCTTGGGCGCTACGTACGTCCCGTGTAGCGCCCAGCCGAGGCGCGTCAAACTAGCTACTGGTAAATTTTTCTTTCCCGCTATAATTTGTCGCGACACTATAAGCTCCCAATTATCCTGGCCGATAAGGATTGTAGGTGTAGCCTGCTCATAACACAGCTCCTCTACTATGTCCTTCAAATGCTCGCATTTTTCCACCATATCACGTGAAACCTCTTGCGGAGACAAATGTAGGTGAGCAATGGTATGTGCGTTTAGGCTTTCTAGATTTCTACTACAAAATCCGCGAATATTTAGCTTGATTTTACACGAATCCTTATCGTTCATGATATGACCACCTACCCCTTCTATCATAAGTGGTTCGTTATTGTGTCGCGGCGCTATTTGGTCGGCTATATCGCGTTGAATCAAAGTTACGCTTGCTCCTTCGTCCAACAACGCGTGAGACGTAACGGTGCCTAAAGGGCCTGTCAGTTCCACCGGGACTACTTTAAGAAAGGTATTCGAACGCGAAATGCAATTAACGCTGCTAACATTAATTTTTGCGGGCGTCGCCGCTGCAATCAAACCATGTAAAAGTTTGTGATGACCCGCTTCACACTGAGCCACACCGCATGGCTGATATTTACATTTAATCGGGCGTTTATGCGCAATTCCTAAACACCTGAAGCATAATTTCAGTTTTCTCGCAATTTCCCATCGTTCCGCAATCGACTTCTTAATAAAATCCGCACACGCACTCAAATTGTGATTTTTCTTACAATTCACGCACTGTACCGCCGCAGTAGGCGCGGGAGCCTCTAATGTCGGGCGGGGGCGTGGTTTGTGCGCAGTAGCGGGTTTTTTACTAGGACGTTGATTTACTTGCGCGACCGTCCTAATGGGATTCCTATACGATTCACTGTCCGAACAGCTACTATTGCTATAATCGCGAGGTCGTGGTGTAGGTCGCGGTCGGGAAAACGCTTTTTCGCACGGTGGTGAAAGATCGCGATTATCGTATTCGTGACTCACTGTATGTACGTGAGCTCGCGTTCTAGGATGCCTACCGTGTGTTTTCCGAGCCGCACTACCTATCTCACTCAAAAATGTAGACATCGCAACTAAATCGGGCTCGTTTTGATGCGCGTTTTTGTACTTTGCCCATTCGTACCGTACGATTAAATTTAATTTGTCTACAATTTTGTTTACTAATTCCGGGGCGTATAGGTATTTTTCCTGTCGAAGAGACTTTATTGTGGCCACTACGTTGGCCACGTGACCCGCGAATGTTATGATATTAGAGCTATCCTCGGCCAGGCGCGGCATCTTTTTAACTTGATAAATCTCAGTCAAAACGATTTCTTCGGGGTCGCCGAAGTGTTTTTCCAATGCATCCATTATTATATATGGATCCGACACTGTGTACATAATCGATTTGACTGCGATGCGTGCCTCTCCTCGGAGTGCCCTACGTATCCTGCTGACGTTATTTATGTCCGTACATAAGGGGGCCGTGTCTTCGAACTCGGCCTTAAACGCTACCCAGTCTAAAATTGACCCGTCGAAGGTCGGGAGGTCAGGAATGTTTCGCGGTGCTACCGGCGCGTATAACTGCCTACCTAGCATGTCCGCGTTATGATACGCACGATCTACCCTACGCGGCGGTTCGGGGTTACGGCTCGCAGGTCTAGAGCTGTTCTGTTGTGCTACCCAACCTAGAATTCTATTTTCCGGTACTAAGGGGGCGCCGGCGCCTGAGGTAGATTGTTCGGCCTCGAGCTGAACAATCTCTAATCTACTCTTGGCGGCGGCCGCGGCCCGCTCAGCTAATTCTAGTTCGGCTTTACGCATGTTCAGTTCGGCCATAAGTACTGCTAACCTACTGCTCGCGACCCTATCCTCGTTCGCGTTTATTAACGTATGCGTGCTACCTTCCTGGTCGTCTACCTCCTCCTCTTCTTCTTGAAGCGCGGGATTTTTCGCGGCGGGTTTTTTAGTGACGGATTTTTTCGCGCTGCTTTTACTCGCGACGGATTGTTTAGCGGTACTGCCTGTGTCTGCGGATTGGCCGGTGCCTTTGCTCCATGTTGTCGTATCTGAGCTAGTGGTTTCTCCCTGGGACGGAGTCTCCTCTCCCTCGGGAACCGGTCCCTTGGAACGTAGATTCTTCGTTTCTGACATATCGCACGTGGGGGACCCTAACCCTAACAAACTAACATGAAACTAACACTAACAAAACTAACACAAACCTAACACTAACAAATACCTAACACTAACACAATACCTAATCCTATCATTAACACTAAATTTAACACTGATTTTAACCCTAACCCTAAGTTGATTCACTCGCAGTGGCGTAGATCCTTCGATGCGCAGAGACTTGGTCAGCCCGTTAACACCGCTAGGTGGCTGACTAGAAACTGCGTGCTCAGTTAAGCTGGCGTTCTTCGTGACTAAAGTCACCAAAAGACCAAGGCACTTAAGCCTTAAGGTCCAAACACGACGCGTTGCAGGAAGCGGGTCCCGAAAGATCCAGAATCCTGATAGGTAACCGCCGAGAGACTCGAGGCGGCACCTCTTCAGCGAAAGCTGGCGTACAATCGGTAAACCGAGTACAGTGAAAAATTAATTTCACGAAGATACTGAACTCGATCATTCAGCGCGTACGTGTTTCTTTCTTGCTGTTTGTTTGAGCCCCTGGTCCTCTAAATCTTGAGCGCCTTAGTGATCGTCGCTCTGGATCCGGTAGCTCGAAGGTCCAATTGTTGAGTGCAGACTGTATTTTGAAAAGGTCATCCTAATAGGATTTAAATAAGAAGAACTTGTTTACATATTTAAAGTTGGTAAACTGCTCTACTGAGCCGTGTAAAGTGAATGAATTTAGAATCGTTTGATTGCTTGTTTTATAAGAGTCAATCAGCTGATTCTATACCTGTGTGTGTGATCTGTTGCGCAATGCGTTCGCGCATGCGCGGGAAGACACTGCGTAGGACGCGCAGGCGCCGTGTAATTAGGTGGAGTGTAACCAACTTTTATTTATTGAATAAACACAGTTATAAATCAGGTTACAATCATAGACACATAATTATTCACAAACATTAATCAAGAATTCCAATAAGAATTGTAAAAGTATAAAATATTTAGGAAACATTATTTCGACCAATCATACGCCTGTTATTTCTACCAATCAGAAGCCGCGGTGCGCGGGGTGCGCGGAGACGAAGTACCACGATGGAGTGGGGATACGTAAATACTTCGATTCCTCGCGTTTAGTGAAACAAACCTTGTTTGGATGCGTTTAATAAAATAGCTTATTCTATATACTTGTATGATTGGATTTTACATAGGTTTTGTTTAGACAATTATCATTGATAAATGACGACATATAAATCAGCTAAAGGTTTTATAGAAATGATAATCTGCTATGATTGAATGTAAACAATTAATTTCAAAGAGATTCTTACACCTACCTATTTATACATAATTAACTTATACCTATATGCGACAAGAGGCATGTCGAGGCTAAGAATTTTCAGATTATTTGGGAAGTGAACTATTGTATCCCTTTGAAGCCCAAGTCATCTCGCCTCTCATAAATACTTCGTTTGCGCATTGTGAATATTTCGACTGTACCTATTACTTTACTCAATTTAAGAAGTAACTGAGTAAGAAGCTATATCAGCATTTTGTCTTAAATTTTCAGGATGAAAGCAAACTGTACACAAAGAATGAAGTAAAGCAGAAGTGATTGATGATGTTTAATTTTGAGAGGATGCGAAATCGATGAATAATAAATTTAGAATATATTTTATTTAGATATACGAGTATTTAGATAGACACATTGCTACTTTGCCTTACATTTTTAATGCAGTACCTACTTAAGTTTATTTGTAGATATAGTTTGACGGACTTTAAAGAAAAACTAAGGCTTATCTACTTCTAATTAAGTAACTATTTTAAATGTAGCTCTCGCAAAGAATTGTCCTGGCTATTCAGGGAGGTAATGCTGCCAGCGTAATGGGTACCATGCCGCAGGCGGAGCTGCTTGAGGGGGTATTCTTTTTATAATATTTTTATTGTATTTAAGGTGTTTTAATTTAGGTAGTTTAATTTAGTTTTAGAAAATTTAAATTTTAACTTGTTTGTATTTGTTCTTGTTAAAATAATTATTAATTACTCTTCAATTATTTTCGCTTAGATCCCTGGTTTATATTGATATTAGGGTAAATTTTTTTTTTCTAAATAAAAATATTAGAGCACTTGTATTGAACAGTATACACTTTTTATCTCAAAATTGTTTTTCTAAAAAAATGTAGAGCCTAACAAAATGCTCTTACTAGACGCGATCTTTTGCATCGGGGCTGGTAAGTAACCTTACCGTGGCTTCTTTTGGGGTATGCTTTTTTTGACCACCACGATTCTAGATTTGGTAGTTTAGATTCTTGTAGCAACGGCCGTGTGATCTTTAATCTTTACGATAGGGGAAACCAATACGGACAGGATCATGGTTACACATTAATTTTAAATGTTTACATGAAAAAAAAAACGTTCACTCAACAGATACAAACACACTTTCTTATGGGTAAGGATTAATAAGATATTGATCATCGTGTGATGTGCTTTAAATCTCACCTGAATAGCATTCAGTCTGACCACATTTGTGTATTGTAATTAAACAGGAAATTGCTATATTAGTTGCAAATATATGTGGATGGAATAAACAAAGCATTGTTATCGAGGATCTGCCGATGGCGTTCATGGTCGTCGTACAATAGACTTATCAGAAGCAGGCTATTTGAGTAGCACACAAAAGCCATTCAATTATATTTATTTAAGTAGTTTTGTGTAAAATAAGTATCTTAAATATGTCTCTCCTTTTTCCTTTTTTACACACGGTCCGAAAAAGGAGTGTAATGTTTCAGAGTATGTACCTTTGCAAGTCTCTTTATTCCACAATAATTGATCTACTTCACCGACTACGGCGAAGCAAAAAAGAGACTTATGACCTCTATTTAATCTAGTAGAAAAAAATTAAGACTTGTACTTTATAATTTGTAAACAAATTTTATTCTAATTTGAATTGTAAATATTCAAAATGTTTGAGTTCTTTTAAGCATAAGATAAGAAAGCTCAAAGGGTACAAATTCCATTTGAAAAACAAAATAAAATCAACGAATTTCCGCTATCAAACGGAAAACTTACATAAAATATGGACAGCGTTAACGAACACTGATTTTGTATAAGCGTTAACGAACACTGATTTCTTGAATGCTCGCAAATAATATCCAACTGATATTGTTATTAGCTCGACACAGAGCAAACTCCGTGCTGCTGGGAGTTCGCAGTTTATTTGCCAGAGCCACAGAGCCAAGTTAAATGGAATAACGCACCGCCGAGCCGGGCGGACGTGATCCACGGGTGGCGCAGGGTGAAACGTGCGTTGGGAATGTCATGGGGTCAGGCAGGTTAGGGTTTGTTTAGGAAATGTGACTCATCTCTTGCCATAAGTTTGTGTATCAATAATCTTATGCATGGTTTTTAATAAATAGCAGAAACTAAGTATAACGATCTTCGAATAAAATAATTAATAAAACATGTATTTTTTTGACATTTAAGGTCAGTAAGGGCAAGTGCGCCGACGAGGTAAGCGGGCCTACCATAAAAATATCGGAAAGTACAGATATTATACTATTTACAGACAAATCTTACAACCACGCCACTAACTAAAACGAAGTGAATGAAAGGTGTCGTTTGAAGTACATTATCTGTACTTTCTGATATTTTATGGTAGGCGCGCTTATTCTGTCGGCGGACTTGCTCCGACTAACCTTAGCACTTAAATTTTGAGTTATGGCGCCCCAGAATGTCTGGAAGTATCTGCGACCGTCAGTCAGACGGTTTTTTTATGTTATCACAACACACTATGTAGGCAACGCTGCTGTGACCGCTTTAATCTCGATGTCGATTATCTGCCCGTAGCATGAACACACCGCAACACAAGCACCGACAAAATAAAATATTTTGGATCTATTTGAGTACCTACCGTCTTGTCTCTTAATATTTGAATCCCTTCCAATCAACCACTTAGACAAAAGTGTATGTTTCTTAGACTCTATCTCATGGTCTAAGCTTAAATAGGACGTCTTGTGCGGACGGCTGATGATGATGAGATCCAATCCTTCGTTTCTTTCGCCCAAGGCAAACCCTACCTCATTTCATCCTGACTCGCATTTCCATGCGTCGCACCAAGTCACGCGTGCCACAACTTTGTCCCGCTAACCAACTTAATTGTAGCCCGCTGGACACTGGCCTCATGTGTTGGCCTTTGTTGGCTATTGGCTGCCAATGGTAGGTAGTTCAATGTTTGAATCCTTTCCAAAGAGTCTACGCAAGAATGGTTTTTCTATTACTACATAAAATCGAATCTTATGCCGGGGAACTTATCGGTAGCCTTCATACTTAAACTGAAAACATGTACCTATACTGCAAGTATGTTTTTACTACAAGTCCAAATATACCAGTGTCAAGAGACATGACATTAACATTTATTGTACTGTATACGCTAATCAGACCGCCGGGTGCAGCTAGTTTCTGATATATTAAATATTTTGTGTATACTCGTACATGAAGTGGTGATTTACTGTAGTAATTTGAATATATTTAAAATACAAATGTTAGGTAACATTTTAAAACTTCAAAACGCAAGTACGGATGTCGGAAAGGGAATGCACTCATGCCCAAATGATAGCCACCAATTAACGGGATGCGACCAAGACGCCGAACGCATTTATAATTGTATTACTTGTATTCCAAAAATAATCTGCTGAGTTACAGAAATTATAAATCTTATTTATCAGTGTGGACCAATATTGGTTTGTATTGGGCACCAACAAGACATAAAAGCCGCTGCTGATTGCGACCGCGAAGTTACAGGCAACTCGCTAACTCGATGCTATCGATCCTCGATCAAACTGACCCGAATCTTTGTTCACTCGTCAGACGCTGAGTACCGAAACTTGTATTATAATTGGTTGCGGTTGAAATTGATCGGTTGAACTCATGACATTAATTAAATTTATTGAAATAGATGTAGATGTCACAATTCACAAGGTAACCTAGCTTTACTAACCTCTACTTTAACTATGGAACCTAGCAAGAAGAGTGGTGAAAAATTACTTTTATTATGTTCACCATTTTTGATAGATGATACAGATGATAGGGTCCGTCTACGCGAAGTCTGCAGAGATCGAAAAAAGGTTTTATTCTGAAAAATACATATGGCAACATCACAAGCAAGAGGATTAATTAGTCTTGATGCTTGGCAAATGTCCGCTTAATAAGTATATAATGTCTATCTACAGAAAAAATATGCGGGACAGTCTTGCACAAGTTGATCCAAACCAAACTAAGCAATGCTCGTATGAATAAAATTTCCCAAGACCCTGGAACATATCGCTTATTTTGATTGGAAATAGATCGATTTGTGCGAGACTGACCGGAAGAATTATTACCAAGTATCAAGATTAAATAATCCTCTTGCTGTGGTTTCCCCATGTTGCCACATACATATATATTTGCCACATACATATTTATTTTTCGACCTCTGCAGACTTAGCGCAGACGGACTCTAGTTGATACGCTCGGTTTGCGCGTCATACTCTTTTATGGAGAAAATCTGCGAACCAGTTTTCCAACCTTAGGTTAAGAGCTAGGTTATGTGATATTTCTAGTCACTAGAAACTCCACGGTGACAGCCATCTACGCTACCTTGTATGTACGGATGATTCCAAATCTCAGAATGAACCCACAGAAGACTTCTTTGTGCCATACTTGTTATGCTAAACTCCTAAACTTAACAGCTTCTTCGGTTTGATCATGGGCATCATTTGAGCTAAGATCATGCTAGCGGTATCAGTTATCTAGTCTAAGTGCTAAAATTACCTATCGGTGGTATGGTGCCCATATATAACCCAATTTTAACCAATTTGTAAGTCATTTAAGGCATTCGTTTGAGCAACTTATTCTTCTACTTTCAGAGAAAAAAAGGATCATAATCTTCGGCTTAGACAAATATGTTGGGAACCACGTCACCGTTTCTTACATATGTCATTTCTCAGTCCCAGAGGCCAATTCTGAGCCTCGATCGAGACATATCTGTATTGGGAATTCCATATAAGCAACGCTGTCGATCTGTACGATTATACAAGACATATACGCGTCTTAATTGCGCTCCGACCGAAGTCTTCATTACCGCCTAGCCAGGACATTGCGTGATCAGCGACAGCGGCAGCGGCAGCCATCATAGGTGAGAGCGAGAGACCGCGCTCCGACCTCCCGCTCCCACCTATCGCCGTCGCTGCCGCTGCCGCTGGTCGCGCAATGTCGTGGCTAGGTGGTTACAAAGCTCTAAACAAGGCCCTGGTCGCCGCTTCTAATTGCAGGTAATTCAATTAGTCGCCGGCGCCGCGGCGAGTCCCTCTCCGTTCAGAAAAGGACCTAACCCATATTCATTTCCTGTTAATTTTCATAATTTCGTCTTAACAAAATTAAATACAGTTTCATCTATTCAAGTAACAGCCACCTTAGATGCTGTAGACCTTTGCACATCGAAACACAATTGTGTCTCACTCAAGGGAGCAAAATGATGTATTTGCGGCGAGGGTGTACATTGAATCCTGAACTTGAATAGATTCCCGAGCGTAGTGAGCGTTTCTAAAGTAGAATCCGGAGCGTAGTGAGGGGTGCAAGTGTTAACGCCCGTGGTTAAAATAAATTTCCTACCTTGTGACACGTACTGCTTTTCACACCAACTATAAGTAAAATTCGAATAAAACTAGCTACTAAAATTACGAAATAATTTTCATCAAAGCGTGTCACACATTATTATTCAAAATGAAATTATTAATTGGAACAATGTTGATTCCTTCATTTCATAGTACATTATAAATTTATTAATCGACTATATAAAGGGTATCATTTAATCGATCAGCAAAATATTCATATTTTGGTAAGCAGAAATATGTATTTGGTCAGCCAAAACAGCTAGTTGGTAAGCAACTTATGGTTAGCAAACATTTATAAATCAGGCTGCAATTAATGATATACTGAACTTTTCTAAATTTTTTTGGTGAGCATATTAAGTATTTGAGCTGCATTAAGCGATGTACGGTCAATCTCATTTTGGTAAGCAATCAGTAGGTAAGCAAAATATTTCATTTTATCCATCAAAAAAAAGGGAGCAATAAAACACAAAATGGGCGCAACTATTCTGCCGCCAAAACGCAAAAGGGCACATCTAACATTTTTTATTTTTGATACTGAGTTGCATACATATTCGGAATGGGTAAGGGTCGGGTTGCATAAAGTTTAAGGTCATACTCGTAACTGTAAATAATCATAAAAAATATTAAACAGTTTTTTTTTTATCTAAGACAGTAAGTGGGGTATGTTGTAATCGCAAGATACCTAACACTCCTCCTCGCTTCGCTCGTCGTCGTACCTAACTATGACTCTGTCACAGTTTTTTATCTTAGACAGTAAGTGGGGTATGTTGTGATCGCAAGATACCTAACACTCCTCCTCGCTTCGCTCGTCGTCGTACCTAACTGTGACTGAAAACGGTAAAAATCACTGATAAAATACGTAAATGACACCCTGTATATATCAAGTGACACCATGTATATATCACAGTGACACCCTGTATATATTACAGTGACGTTCTGTATATATCACAGGACACCCTGTATTTATCACAATGGCACCCTGTATACATTACAGTGACACCATGTATACCATGTATATATCACAGTGACACCCTGTATATATTACAGTGACGTTCTGTATATATCACAGGACACCCTGTATTTATCACAATGGCACCCTGTATACATTACAGTGACACCATGTATATAACACAGTGACACTCTGTATATATCACAGTGACACCCTGTATCTATCACAGTGACACCCTGTATATAACACAATGACATCCTGTATATATCACAATGACATCCTGTATATATCACAGTTACACCCTGTGTACATTACAGTGACATCCTGTATATAACACAGTGACACTCTGTATATATCACAGTGACATCCTGTATCTATCACAGTGACACCCTGTATATAACACAGTGACAACCTGTATATATCACAGTGACACTTAGTATATATCACAGTGACACCCTGTATATATCACAGTGACATCTGCTACTTGACAGCTGACAATTACCGAATGACAAAATACGCACACGATTGGCTGCTCGCGTCACGTGGCCTGTTTCGCTCTGCCCACAATACTGCTGATTTTTCAAACTAAACGCAATCCAATTGTAAAATCTTGCTCCCCAAATAATTATTTTGCAGCTCGACTGTTTATTAGGCAGCCAAATGATAAAAAAAGCAGATTAATATTGGTTAAAATGTTAACCGTTTTAATAGTAGATTGTGTCACAAGGGAGCAAAATGATGTATTTACGGCGAGGGCGTATATTGAATCCTGAACGAAGCGAAGGATTATACAATAGAATCCCGAGCGTAGCGAGGGATTCTAAAGTATAATCCGGAGCGTAGTGAGGGATGCAAGTGTTAACGCCCGAGGTGAAAATAATTTTGCTACCGAGTGACACATACTGCTTTTCACACCGACTATGAGGAAAATTTAAATACAAACGCTACCTACCAAAATAACGAAAACGAAATATATAGTTAGTCAAAGAGCATCACACATTTTTAATAAAATGAAATGTGAAATTGTTAAATTTACAGTTCCTTATTATTTTATAAAACGTTTATTACTTTTTACGGACGGGACGAATTTACCACTTCCATATTATATTTATGGCCCTCGCCTGCGGCTCGGACCCCAAACACCTGTGGTCTGGGCCATTCCTTATTATCGACTTTATGTAGAGTCGATATGTAGAGTCGATATGTAGAGTCAATGTAGAGTCGATAATGTAGAGTCGATATGGAGAGTCGATATGTAGAGTCGATATGTAGAGTTGATATGTAGAGTCGATATGTAGAGCAATAATGTAGAGTCGATAATGTAGAGTCGATATGGAGAGTCGATATGTCGAGTCGATATGAAGAGTGGATATGTAGAGTCGATATGTAGAATCGATATGTAGAGTCGATATGTAGAGTCAATAATGTAGAGTCGATAATGTAGAGTCGATATGGAGAGTCGATATGTAGAGTCGATATGTAGAGTTGATATGTAGAGTTGATATGTAGAGTCGATATGTAGAATCGATATGTAGAGTCAATAATGTAGAGTCGATATGTAGAGTTGATATGTAGAGTCTATAACGTATGGTATGGCAATGGCATATTCTAAGCAGGTTCAAACTAAAAATACCCTGTAGGTAGTCCTTGAACAGAAAAGTATCACTTTGATCCCTCTTATGAGGGATCAAAATACTTTTTTCTGAATAGGAGGTGTGAAAAATTGTTTGCTGAACAAGAGTTGTCGCCCGATTTTTATTTATTGCCAGCCAAATTTTTGTATGCTGTCCAAATGATTTAACTGCTTATTTTTTTGCGGATCAATTTTAATAACGGCTGACCAAATAA
The DNA here is from genome assembly GCA_947034925.1 of Eudemis profundana. Classification (NCBI taxonomy): domain Eukaryota; kingdom Metazoa; phylum Arthropoda; class Insecta; order Lepidoptera; family Tortricidae; genus Eudemis; species Eudemis profundana. The sequence continues at coordinate 19,865,613 of OX344798.1, forward strand.
TTACTTTCCTTATATAAAGCTGTGTATTGTGACATATTCTCAGTGGATTCAAACTAAAAAACCGTTGCCCATGAACAGAAAAGTACCACTTTGATCCCTTTTATGAGGGCAAAGACTTTTTTCTGAATAGGAATATAATATTAAAATACAGTGAGTCCTATACCTATAGCTTAATGTGATTCCGTTTGATGGACCCAATACAAAGTTCTAGTTTGGAGTAACTGGACTTCCTGGTTAGGACGAACCGAATATAAGGCAATAATATCAAACACATCGCGACCCGACCACCGCCGCCGGTCACGCCGCGTTTGCCAACTTTGCCGCGTAATAACATGGCGGTTTTTCGCTTAATGACCCGAGAGCACGCTGAAAACAACATACTAAACGTTTTTCATAGTCCATTTGTGTCAAAGTAATTATAGTGGCCGATTACTTTAATGGGTGATTTTATAATATTTACTTTGGTATTTCTATGCAGAATATGCTAAGGCAGACCAAAATATGTTGGAGTTGGTTGATCCATACCATAACAATAGGTTAATCAACACTAAAATAACATCTACATTGGTGTCATACTGATAACTCAAACAAAACTTTAGTGCTAACTTTGAATTCGGTTTTCCACACGGGTATTAGGATAATCATGTTTCTTTTTTAATTTAATACCATTACGATTTTACACAAGCTTCTCTGTCTGTTAATCTTTTACTAAACACATTTTTACTGAACAGAAGTTGATTGGTTGTGACAACACTGCCCTTACACTTTTTTTATCAATGGTCGGACATCGAGCTGTACTAAAGAGATTCTCATTTCATCTAATCGAGAATGAAGTCTAATTACGCATACCCATTCCTCAGGAGTTATTTAATATTTAAAAACAGTGTGTGAAAATTGACGCAGGTAAATCCCATTAGCGCGTTGGCCGCCGCTCGTCAGTCCCGATCACCGCCGCGTCAATAAATCACCGGACACTGACGTCAGTCACCCAACAGTATCAATCACTGTTCTGGTAGTGCGCTTACCTCAAAACGCCGATCGAATGCGCAACAAATGTAATTAATCACGGAAAACTGAATAGCAAACAGATTTTTAAATGCAAATCAACATTCTCATCTATTCGTATTCACATATCCTCCTGACACCTGGCGTCCTTTACAAAGTGCTAAATAAACTGTACTCGAAAGTCCGAATATTTTTTAACTCCGTATGTCGATAATGGACGACGACCTACAGGTAGCCTCAATTCCCGAGTGTTTGTTTTTTCCCGCTAAAAAGATATTGGACACGTGATTGCTCACAGCCAATGAAATTTAAGTAATGGCGATAGTTTGTCCTCGAAGTTTGATAGAGATATCCTACCTAGTGGCCGCCACTCTTGCGACCCGTGCTCAGGAGTATACAACTATGGCGGCACGTGGTCGACGCAGTAAGTAAAACTTATATTTTTTTTGTTAAATTCGCTCGTTTTAACGTAGGTTTTTTATAGAATTGTAAATTAGTAAACATTCTTTCAAAATCACATACTTTTGTGTAGATATGAAGTACAGTAAAGTAAATAAACCGTCGTAAAAATATTAAACCTATACAAAGACCTGTCGTTCGTAGTGTATGTGTTTTTTTCATGAAAAACATTATAAAACTAAGTGTTGATTGCGTATTTTTTTACTTTTTATGATTATATTAAAAATATGATTATGTTTAGTACTTAATGTGTAACATTACATTAAATTTCATTAAAATTTTAAATAATTTGTTTAATTTATTCACGTAAACTACTATGCTTGAATGACCTAAAGTCCTTTATAAAAGACAAAAAATACCTAAACAGAAATATGCTCAATGTCTTTATCAAACAATATCAAAAAACATTTGTTTTAGTGAAAACTTGAGAAACACCTTAGTTTACGTTTTTTTCAACAGCCAAGGTCTCGGACTTTGCAACAGAAACAGTTTAATGCTTTTTAAAGTACATTCGGCTATAGTGGCAAGGAATTTCAGTTAAATGCTCGGTGTCAGGAGGATATATATATATTGCAATAATAACATATTTGGTCAACTCCACAATTATATCCATATTGGTTTCATATAGCTAACTCCAGAAAAACTACTTCGTACTCACTTCGAATTCGGTTTCACATCGGTATAAAGACAGTTGTGTTTTTTTAAAGTTTCATTTATCAACACATTATTGTGGATTTTACTATTCTGGTTAGTTTTTAAACACAATCATTTTTCATAAGCGAACAAAAGTTGACCCGTTGCAACTAAGCTGTCCTTACACTTTTTGTCCTCTTTGACGTTATTATTTTTTTTTTATGAAATAGGGGGCAAACGAGCAGACGGGTCGCCTGATGGTAAGCAATCACCGTCGCCCATAGACACCTGCAACACCAAAAGAATCACAGGTGCGTTGCCGGCCTTTCAGTTATATTGATCTTATGGTGATACTGCATCACTTTGGGTTACCAACGGTCGGATATTCATCCGTACTACAGATTCTCGTTTCACCGATCTTATTGGAAATGAGCACTAATTGAGCTTTAAAAGCAGCGTGTGAATTTGACGCAGGTAAATCCCATTAGCGCGTTGGCCGCCGCTCGTCAGCCCCGATCGCCGCCGCGTCAATAAATCACCGGACACTGACGTCAGTCTCCCAACAGTATCAATCACTGTTCCGGTAGTGCGCTAACCTCAAAACGCCGATCGAATGCGCAACAAATGTAATTAATCACGGAAAACTGAATCGCAAACGGCTTTTCAAATGCAAATTAGCATATTTATATTTACTAGCTGTGACTTTGTAGGCGTAGAATAGTTTTATATCCTTGAGAATGAATTGATTCCCCATATTAACTTCTATCCAATTTTTACCCGTTTAAGGGATAATTTCCGGGATAAAAGCAGTTTTGTGGGGTCTCAGGCTATGTCCATGCAAATTTTCATCTAAATCGATTCTACGGTTTCAGCGGGAAAATTTTAACAAACAGACAAAGTTACTTTTGCATTTATAATTTCAGACACGCGATACACAGCAAAAAAATACATATTAGCATAGTCAATGAATTCTGGGAGAAATTTCTGTGGATCTTCTCAGTTGATCCCTCATGGCTGAGGATCGTGACTAAGCAATTGCGCTCCGTGCAGTTCAAATTTCACCTTTTAAGCCGCCAGGCACAAACGGCATTCGCAGTTCTCTTGAAAAATATAAGCAGTCACTAACGCACTGGAAATCTTCCACTGACACCCTACTTACAATTAGATCAGATAATATAATGTTTTTTTAGGCGCTTTAGGCAAACGTCGACTTGCGGAAAACTGCCCGCGGAATTCTAATTTATGTTTAATTGGTGAGTACTTACCTTACTGTGTGGTTTGGCATGATGTGTCCAAGGAAATAAAAACTTCTTTGGAACGGTATGTAAAAATCAGTCAAAGGAGTATCGTAAAGCGTCTATGCCATATCAATAATATGAAATTAAGCAAAGCGCAGATAAACAACACCGTGTAAACTCTCCGTAGCACTCTTGGAGGCATCGGAGCAACACCGCCAGTTCAGAAAGGTTATAACTGCCACATAACACTAGGAGAAATATGCCTTTCTGTAAAAACAGAAGCCAGCAACGAGCAGGGCGCGTGTTGTCCCGCTTAATTCTAATTACGCGCGCCTCGTGTCAAGCGCGCTTTACTGCAGGGCTGTCTCTTTGTTCCAAAGCGAGCATCAGGGTTGACTGCGCAGCCATTGTTTTTAAATGGTCTGAAAATTTCACGAGCTGCACTTTTTTGAGCGCAATACTTTTTAACTCATAGTGAACTATTACGACGCGCCAGACTGACCGTGTCGATGTGGAGCTAAAAAAGTCCATGAGATGCATTTCTGGTACCCTACTCCCAACACCAAACCACTGGCTTCCGGTGCTCTGTAACATCGCACCTCCCCACCTTCGTAGAGAAGAGGCTCTAATGAAAGAGGCCCAGAAATGCATTCTTAACGATAAACTCCCCGGACGTCTCGAGTTTCTTAGCCCTGCCTTCCACCGTCTCGCATCAAGGCACCCGCCCAATCGACTGGCGCAGACTCTACTCGAATCAGGTTGCAGCCTAAAGGACAAGTGGACTTCAGAGTGGCTTTCACAAAAAGGCGGAAATATTAGCGATCAAATTTCGCCAGGCGTAAAAATGGAAGGTTTTGGTCTCCCACGCCACCAATGGTGCAAGCTTAACAGATTGCGCACAGGGGTCGGTCGTTGCGCTCACTTCAAACACCTCTGTGGTTGGATTGACTCCCCTCGTTGTGACTGCGGAGCCGAGTGCCAAACTGTCCAACATATTATACAGCATTGCCCACTTAGAGCTTACCCTGGGAATCCGGAGGACCTGCTCTCTCTGACAAATGACGCGGCTGAATGGCTAAGAAACTTGGATATCATTTTGTGACATTATTTTACTGTATACTTCGATTGTAATATTATTTAGTTTGTGATCTTCATGCCATACGAATAAATAAACGACGCGCCAGAGGACCAGTCCCGACAAGGTGGCATGACATCATGAAAATGCTTAAGGTAGCATTAAGGACAGCCTATATATTCCTTGACCTTACACTGAGGGACATTACAGTTGACGTTAATAACGACAGAAAAGAAAAAGAAGATCTATAGTGTGATGTGATCTATGCAATGTGGAATGAGGTTCGTGAAATAGTGAATTTTGCCTTAATCATACAAAGCAGTAGCTCTGCTTAGCCAAACGCCTATCTTATACGAGTCTCTTAGGTTTTCGGCTCATAACGGTAGCATACATATTTAAACCTGGGTTTTAAATCATTAAGACTCATGAAAAAAGCATTATCTCCACTCTCGTGATCACAATTAAGGATGCTCAAAATGTTTTCACCGTATGTTTCAACCATTTTCAGCCAAGGTCGAGTTGTAAAATATTACTCATGGGATACTTTGAATCTTCGTTTAAGCAAATAATGTTTTCATTTCCCAACTCTCAAGGGAAAAGTCAATGAAACATTTTAGTAAGCAAATAAAATTAGATTTCAGTCAAAGGCAACGAATTGCGTTCAACAATAATCATATTGCGCAGGTCAGTGCGGGTGAGGCAACCCTGACGCTAATGATGTGTGCAGAGTGTGTGCTTCGCTTAACAGCGTCCTGTACACTGCCCCCCCTCCCCCCGTAACGCGATAAGAGTGGCTCCCGTCGGTAAACAAGGTTAGTTAATGTTTATTCTTTTATTCCACGATGCTCCCACGGAACAGCCAGTGTTTATAATTGGCTTGTGTTAGTTACGGGTTTTATTATAGCCAACAGCAGAGCACTTCTTATTTCCAAACGAAACTCTCTTATGGTACGAGTTAACACACGTGCATGTGCATGTGTCATGCATGTTATACCTTGGATCTGACATTTATTTGAACTAAAATTAGATTGGTTCAGAGCTATTTTCAAATGGAAATTATTTTTACCGATATTTTTGCTATTTCCAATTCGATTTCAATGTTCTTTTCAACGCAAGGTTTTTTTTTTTACTTTGCGGTTTGTTAGTTGAATTAAAGATATACACTTAAATAGTTTGTCTGAGCTGATACGTTACTCCACGTTCGCATCCAGCCACCTAGTGATATTGCGGTCAATCACCTTTCGATCAGTTAAAAACAAAAACTAACTGTATTCTTCTGGAATAACCAACCAAACCATTATATAACATGAGAGAAGTCATCATCAGTTGAAAGTTTATGACGCCAATGTTAGCGCCCAGCTCTGCAGACTCTGGCGACAGTCTACCCGGTGGCTAGGACTTCCAATACCTACCGGTATCACGTGTTTGACCAATACTGGGATCCCGGTATTATCCCTATAAAAATATCGGTAATAGAAGCCCTACTTGTGATTGTGACCCACGCTGTGTCTCTCGGAAAGTGGCGACCACTCAGGAACTCGTCAGCCCTATCGGCTCTGCTCATGCACATTTTTGCACAGTATTTTTCAAATATAAAAGTACCTAGTTCTTATTACAAAATAGCTGTTTCTTCCAGAACGAGTTCAATTAATAGTGTCGGTGCGTTCGACTGGAGAAATTAATATCCGGTGCGCCGCATCGCTTCCGGGTCAGTGCGCCCCCCCCACGCCCCCCCTTGCGAATGCAGGGAAACGGGGAGGGGAGGGAGAGTGACCGATCAAATTGTTACATTATTGGTGAATAAGTGATGGCCCGGATTTACCTTTTAGGGAATTCAGATGGATGGGCTGTTGAGGATTAATCCCTGTAATACATTCTTTAGCGCTTGATGTTCCATCTCACTTGCGGACCAGAATAAAAGTTAGTGAAGATTGTTTTTAAATTAGCCATTCGAGTGTTCTTTATATCTTGGAATATATATTTTAAAATCCAATAAGGACATGATTCAGCGCGCTCAAAATTCGTAGTTGGGTAGGTGGAATATTTTAGGTTGAATTTTGACTATCAAATAAGCATTTCGGGGTTTGATGTGAGGTTAAACAAAAATAACAAAGTGTCTAATAGCATTAAAATGCTAAAAGAGGTATGATACTTCATCAACATCATATACTCAGGTATTTTATATAAGGGGTGCTAGACAGGAAACCTCCCAGAGTGTCTGGATTCTTCTCATTCCTCTTGATCCGGTTGATCCGCAGGAAAGGGAAGCGTCTTGGCCGGTGCACCCCGGGAGCAACGGCAAGTGATTTCTTAGGGGCCCCTAATTGATCACTTGCCGATGCTGCGAATGAGCCTGTCAGGGGGGGTTGGGGGGTCCCGCACCGGGTTTCCTCTGTTAGAGGACTCTCCAGGTGCGGCACGCGAGGGCGGAGCGTCGGGCACGGGCAGCATCCCTCCGACGTCTCCTTTTGGGGGGCACTGCGGGCAGGCACCAGACGGGTGACCTGTGCCGCTGCGTGGTGGCGGTGGACTAGTCCTCTGCGTCCCGCGAACTCAGCCTTGCAGGCTGCCGCTACCTCATGTGCTGGGGGCGGGAGGCGGAGGACTGGCCCACCGCGGTCCGTAAGGACAGGCGGGAGTGTCTGCGGGGTAGGGGCGTTTGTCCTCCCGTGGACGGCTGCGGGGCAGGGGCGTTTGTCCTCCCGTGGCGGCGAGGGTGGGACTGGCGCCGGATACACGATTGGACCCCGTGTGTTCGGTGCCGGTTCCTGGTTTCCCCGGGGGACGGCAGTTGGTCGGGGGGAAGCAGGTGAGGGAAGGCACACTGGCCATGCTACAGTGTGCCTTTTTTACGGAGAGGGTTCGCCCTAGGGCGAAGGTGCCGGTGATGTCGTGGTGGCTTGCTAGCGATCCCACGGCATCACCATGAAGGCACGGGGTGGAAGCATCCCTGAGTTTTAGTGGGTAGGCCAATCCCTTCTGGAGCGGAGAGCCCCACATAACCAATGCGTAACATCTGGCTGTCACCCCCGATGGCCTTAGGTTACGTAGTGGTATGCAGTTTCATGCATTTCTCCGGGTTAAAAAAAAAAGGTATTTTATATAACCTTACTATATTAAATGAGAAGATCAAGTCACTTCTTGGGACTAGCACAACTGACCGCGACTTCACTTGTCCCGCAACACGGCAAGACCGTCTCTCACACTATATATATTGTTATGTTCGCGGGGTAGGTACGTATTAGAAAAATGCACTAATTAACCACTAATTAAAAACGTACACAAACGTACTAAATTACTTGCTGGATTACTTAACCTTCTGCGACTGAGGTGGTAGTCTGTCAGACACCGCCAAACACATTTCAAATTGCCGTTCAGCTGCTTGGCGTGATATAACTCTGTCTCGCTCAGTACCTTCCTAGAACCATACGCGGCATTGAACAATGACCCCCGAACGGCGATGCGGTGCACACTTTTGGAGTTATGAGCTGCGGGTGTCCCACAGACGTAAGTACAGCAATTTAAGTTGATTCTGACAGACGTCATCTCATAAAAATCATGTATAGTTCTATAGTGTCTGTGAGTCGTCACCTCACAAAAATATTTTTATTTCTAGTGTCTATCAGACGTAACCACATAAATAATATTTATTTTAGATCAATCGTCAAGGCATGAGGAAGGTAAAACCATTAAAACGTAGTCACATTGGGCTACCCATGACCACTGCATAACAAATCAGTGAATGGCTGGAAGAATTACACGAAGAAGATCATTTCAGTGACGTTGATGACTTGTTTGAAGACTTAATTAGTGTCAACATTAACACTGATTTGTGCCTAAACCTATCTACAGAAGTTTTTGATTATTTTTTCATGTTCACAGTTTATGTTCATAAGATGAAAAAATAGTCAAGTTTTAAAAAGTTGTCGTTAATTTTTTTTCCATAAATAAGTAAAGTAAGATAGGTAAAAAAGGTTAAAAATTTGATCACATTAAAGTTTATCTTCTATTTCATATTTGTTTTAGTTAAAACCAAGTCTTAATACCTAATTAGATAAATTATGTGTTTAATCATTATTTTAACACAATATAGTTTATCATTTACATAATAATTAAAAATGTTATGTCCCAGTAAAAATGACGTCTGGCAGACTCCACGTCAGTAGGATGTTACCAATAAAGTCACCTCAGTCGCAGAGGGTTAATTAAAAACACTAGAACAATACTAATTCACTTCACTATTCACTTTTATAGCTATTCGATTCTTGATCTACACCGCACTATATCACTAGGTAGTTAAAACAGATTTTCAGTTGGCGCCTGACGCGGTTTTTATATCCGGAGACCTTTGCTCTAGAACATTCCGGAGAAATCCTATCTCGAATGATTGGTCTAATTCCAGAAAAATCGACCTTTCGGTCCGCGACTACGCGACGCATCGCGAGTGTTCTAGATAATCTAGATTGTTCGATGCACGACTAGAAATACTTGACTATTGCTATTCCTTTCTAGCAATGTTCTATCTCTTTCACACACTTCTCGAACATTCTCAGTATAGCTGTATTTTTCTAATTATGCTCCTTCGAGAAATTTTGCCATATACTGTAATGTACTTCAAAGGCCCATAAGGAGTCCTGAAAACGTCTGAAAACGGGTTTTCAGGTTATTGCTCCATCTGATAGAGGGTGTCCTGAAAAAGACTGAAAACATGTTTAGGCACCTAAAAACGACGGCAATTTGGATGAATTTTCGATCTGGCATGTGAAAGAGCCACCTCTGAAACGGCCTGAAAACTATATACCATCCTATAGGCTATACTACCGGCGCAACAATATCAATTGTAAAGGGATAGGTAGTAAAGTACTTCTTACACAACATCGTAACTCAGTTGTGCTTGTCACTGATTTCCATTTGACCTCACCATTTTGAAATGGATCCCTAGGCATTCCACCCTAACAATCCTTCACTTTAACAACTGAAATCGACGTAACACAACCCGTTCCGCCCCATCACTGGACAAATTACCGTTGTTACTAACTCAAAGCTACAAAACGAAACAAAATCGCATGATTTGCATTCAAACCCCGAAATGTGAGCCGACTGAACTACCCGCCGGCACCTGCGCCATTTGCCCTGATTCTCATTAGTATTTAGTGCGGAAACTTAATCCCGTTCCTCAAACGAAACCCTATTCGATTAAGTCTACAGGCAATTCGGTCGCTGCATCCCTATCTTTCCTTTGAAAACAGGCCGACGGAAAGACAGAAGTTTAGGGAGAGTGAAGTTGAATAAGGGTTGGCGGCCGATGCGGGATGTTTCATGAATAATGAAAGACAAGCGTCTTCGGAGCGCTCACGACTGTAGGATAATAAATCAACTTATTGGAGGAGTTTAATCTCTGGCCGCTTGCGCGTGGGCTCAGCCGTAAATATTTGTGTTTGCAGTTGCAGCCGTACAAACACCATACTTTACGTGCTCCTTGCGGAGGCTTGTACAAGGTACTACGTAACGACCACCGTTTCTTAAAATAGGCACTATACGTTAGGATTGCCGCTCAAAATGGCAGTAAGTAACTCACTGTACACTCAATGTAAGTAAAGATGAACTGTCAGTTAGTCATACAAATAATAACATTTCCAGTATTTTTAGATTTCCTTTTAATCCAATCAATCTAGGTAATTTTATAGCTTACGCGATGATATAATTATTATTAATTTTGTAAAAAAATGGAGTTTTTGCGCTATAAAGATATTTTTTTTAAATCTCATCTACGTTAATTATTTACGATTATAAAAAATAGACAACTCTACCTTGATGGGTATGTGTTTTACGCTCCGGAACGATAATCGTAAAAACAAATTATATATTTTTAAATTAAGCCTAGAATGTCCCACTGCTTAGCTAAGGTGTGCGCCCTTCTTTTTTATTATTCTCTGTTTTTTGCTATATCCGGGCAGTCCTTAATGAATTACAATAAGATTTTAATTAAAACAAAACCTTGCGGGAACCAGATTATCCTAGCGCATCATGTCCATTTTTACCTCTCATCATACACAAAATTTGTTTCATTAAGAAATAAGGTAAGGGAAGGCCGTTCTCAAACGGTGTCTTATACCATGTGGTACCGAGTGGTTCAATTTAACTGGTAAAACCCGGCATAATTCAGTATATTGGTTGCTCTGCTGTTTCCATTTGAATGCTGAGTCGTTGCAAAAACTATCCTCGCCGCCAAGAAATTCAATTCCAGTACAGATGTAGGCACTAATGAAATCGTTGAATTACACGCGAGCAGCTTTAGTTTGAAATTACTTCTTTCTGTATTTCTTGAAACGGGGATTATCGAGGCATGTTAGTATTCCTAGCTTGTTAGTGCTCCTCGTTTTGTATAAAGGCAATTGTTATGAAATAAGGAGAAAAGAGATAATTTAGAAGAATAAGCTAACGTTTCCTCTATATTCCTTAAACTCGTATGTATGTTTACGAGTTGTATATTCTGAGTAGAGTACTTATTATATAATAAACAAAGAGCTTTCTATTTGTTTTGTACGAAAAAATTAAAATACTTAAAAGCATACATTTTCAACTACATAAATAATTGGTTTGGCTAAAGTCATCTTATGATCTTAGACGGAAAGGGAAAATAGGGACAGGTTGTAGGGTCAAAGGGAAAGGTTAAAGTTCAGATAGAGTTTGCTGAGTTTGTTTGTGTAACATTTGGATAAGAGTGTTTTTTTCAGTAAAAATGTTGCATATGTAGAATTTGTGGTATAATAAATATTTTCTTATCTTTAAGAAAATATATACAGACTTCAAACTAATCTACTCAATCTAAATATATAAAAGAAGAAACTGACTGATTGACTGACTGATTGACTGACTGACTGACTGACTGACTGACATATCAACGCACAGCCCAAACCGCTGGTCCTAGGAATTCCAAATTTAGCATGTAGGTTCCTTATAAGGTCAAGAGGTGCACTAAGAAAGGATTTTTCAAAATTTACCCCCTAAGGGGTTCAAATAGGGGTTCAAAGTTTGTATGGAGAGTCTACGATTTTAGAAGTAAGAGATTTGAAACTTCATGTTTAGACTCTTTATTAGATTACAAGAAAATAAATTTCACCGTTTTTCGAAATTCATCCCCTAAGGGGTTTGAATGGGGGTTGAAAGTTTGTTTATCAACGCACAGCCCAAACCGCTGGTCCTAGGAATTCCAAATTTAGCACGTAGGTTCCTTATAAGGTCTAGAGGTGCACTAAGAAAGGATTTTTCAAAATTCATCCCCTAAGGGGTTTAAATGGGGGTTGAAAGTTTGTATATCAACGTACCGCCCAAACCGCTGGTCCTAGGAATTCCAAATTTAGCACGTAGATTCCTTATAAGGTCTAAGGGTGCACTAAGAAAGGATTTTTCAAAATTCGTCCCCTAAGGGGTTTAAATAGGGGTTGAAAGTTTGTATATCAACGTACCGCCCAAACCGCTGGCCCTAGGAATTCCAAATTTAGCACGTAGGTTCCATATAAGGTCTAGGGGTGCACTAAGAAAGGATTTTTCAAAATTCGTCCCCTAAGGGGTTTAAATGGGGGTTGAAAGTTTGTTTATCAACGCACAGCCCAAACCCCTGGTCCCAGGAATTCCAAATTTAACACGTAGGTTCCTTATAAGGTCTTAAGGTACACTAAGAAAGGATTTTTCAAAATTCATCCCCTAAGGGGTTTAAATGGGGGTTGAAAGTTTGTATATCAACGTACCGCCCAAACCGCTGGTCCTAGGAATTCCAAATTTAGCACGTAGATTCCTTATAAGGTCTAGAGGTGCACTAAGAAAGGATTTTTCAAAATTCATCCCCTAAGGGGTTCAAATAGGGGTTCAAAGTTTGTATGGAGAGTCTACGATTTTAGAAGTAAGAGGTTTGAAACTTTATGTTTAGACTCTTTATTAAATTACAAGAAAAATGATTTCACCGTTTTTCGAAATTCATCCTCTGAGGGGTTTAAATGGGGGTTGAAAGTTTGTATATCAACGCACCGCCCAAACCGCTGGTCCTAGGAATTCCAAATTTAGCACGTAGGTTCCTTATAAGGTCTAGAGGTGCACTAAAAAAGGATTTTTCAAAATTCGTCCCCTAAGGGGTTTAAATGGGGGTTGAAAGTTTGTATATCAACGTACCGCCCAAACCGCTGGTCCTAGGAATTCCAAATTTAGCACGTAGATTCCTTATAAGATCTAGAGGTGCACTAAGAAAGGATTTTTCAAAATTTACTCCCTAAGGGGTTCAAAATTTGTATGGAGAGTACGATTTTAGAAGTAAGAGGTTTGAAATCTCATGTTGAGATTTTTATTAGATTACAAGAAAAGTAATTTCACCGTTTTTCGAAATTCATCCTTTGAGGGGTTTAAATGGGGGTTGAAAGTTGGTATATCAGCGCACCGCCCAAACCGCTGGTCCTAGGAATTCCAAATTCAGCACGTAGGTTCCTTATAAGGTCTAGGGGTGCACTAAGAAAGGATTTTTCAAAATTCATCCCCTAAGGGGTTCAAATACGGGTTCAAAATTTGTATGGAGAGTCTAAGATTTTAGAAGTAAGAGGTTTGAAACGTCATGTTTAGACTTTTTATTAGATTACAAGAAAAGTGATATCACCGTTTTTCGAAATTCATCCTCTAAGGGGTTTAAATAGGGGTTGAAAGTTTATATAGAGAGATCGGAATAGGTAGAGTATATTTACCTAAACTTCGAAGAACAAAGTCGAAAAGTGGAGACTCCCTTACAACTAAATTTTTTTCCGGGACTTAAGCCCCGGAATTTTACTAAAAAAATATAATATTGGTATTCTTTCGCACATTTCTCGAGCATTCTCAGTATAGCTGTCTGTTTCTAATAGTGCTGTCTCTTTCACTCCTTCGAAAATTTCGCCATAACTATACTGAAGTGTAGTTCAAAGGCCCATAAGGGGTCCTGAAAACGCCTGAAAACGGGTTTTCAGGTTATTACGCCATCTTATAGAGGGTGTTCTGAAACGGACTGAAAACATGTTTCAGGCGCCTGAAAACAACGGCAACTTAGGTGAATTTTCGATCTTCTACTATGTGAAAGAGCCACCGGCGCAAAAGTAATGTGTGTATGTGTGTTGCGCCGATGGTATAGGTTAAAACTTCAAACGTGATTTTCCGTGCTTTAGAAGCGTTTTCAGCAGGCTGAAAGGTGATTTCAGGCCGTTTCAGAGGTGGCTCTTTCACATAGTAGAAGATTGAAAATTCACCCAAGTTGCCGTTGTTTTCAGGCGCCTGAAACATGTTTTCAGTCTGTTCCAGGACACCCTCTATCAGATCGCGCAATAACCTGAAAATCCGTTTTCAGGACCCCTTATGGGCCTTTGAACTACACTTCAGTATATGGCGAAATTTCTCGAAGGAGTGAAAGAGACATCACTATTAGAAAGAGACAGCTATACCTACTGAGAATGTTCGAGAAATGTGCTAAAGAATACCAATAATATATATTTTTAGTAAGATTCCGAGACTTAAGTCCCGGATAAAAATTTTGTTGTAAGGGACTCTCCACTTTTCGACTATGTTCTTCGAAGTTTAGGTAAATATACTCTACCTATTCCGATCTCTGGTTATATTAAATTGTATATTTAAACTTTTAACATTCCAAAATCTTCACACTAATATTATACTTAAATGTGAAAGTTTGTGAAGATGTTTGTTACTAAATAACGGGGTAACAACTGGATGGATCAAGCAGAAATTTGGCATATAAGTAGACCGAGTCCTGGATTGAAACAAAGGATACTTTATATCCCGGTAAAGAATTTCTTTGGGACAATAACGGGAACAACGCGGGCGAAGCCGCGGGAAATAGCTAGTTAACAAATAAAACAGCACTTTAAAAATTCCGAATCGCTATATGTGTGCCTATAATATTTGAAGATTCCCTCGGTTACTCCAACATCCCATCATCAGATCCTGACTTATACCCTTTCAAACAAACGACATTTTCCCAAATCGGTCTACTTTTTTTTGGGTAATCGAGGGACATACTAAATAAAGATCTCAAGGAACTGAGAACCTCCTCCATCGGCACATCGGTACTTGGGATATAATTTTTAGGGCTTAAGCTTAAATGACAGCACATTTACAGGCGGCGTGCCACCCGATAGTATTCGGTATTCATTGACAAATAGCGGCAAAATTAGCGGAGAAGACTGAATAGCGCTTAAATTGGTACTTAGGTTAGGGTGACATGCTCGTTTAAATGATTGTCTTGATTGGCGGATAAACGCCAACCGCAGCACTGCGCGTAATCAGCGGTCTGGTCAATTACTGCGAAATTTGAATTTCGAAAATCAGACCACTTGATGGGAAGTCATCATTGATGTTCATGGATTATATATCTATCTATCAGTCGCGGGTGTCCACTGCCGGACATAGGCCTCCCCCATAGATCGCCACAGAATGCGGTCCTGTGCAGACCGCATCCACCGACTCTCCGCTACTCTCTCGAGATCGTCTGTCCACCGAGTCTGGGGCCGTCCCACGCTGTGCTTGCTGATGCGTAGTTGCCACTCCAGGACTTTACTGCCACAACGGTTATCCGTTCTCCGGGCTACACGGATTACATAACACCAGACGAACTGCCTATAATTATGTCGGTGGCTTTTGAGCCTCCACAAGCTCTTTGAAAGATATCATTGCGCAAGTGAAGACATCAGAAGGCAGTTTATATCACAGTTCATAAAGGTGAGCAAGATGCATGATATGAAATTCGAACGTACAGGTAGTCGACGAAATTATTGATAAAGGAATTATTTGACAATCAATTGTCAAACTAGTCAACTAGCTCTTGACCGGGAAACTTGAGTTTTTTGGTAGCAAATAAATTAAAAACCTTACCACACAAAATTGTATGCATTCGAATTAATGTGGTAGCGCTAGCCAGGATTTAGAGGTAAATATTTCTGTAACATTTATACTAAAAGCGTCCAGAAGATTAACTCGACGAGTATAAAACCGCCTGTTTCAATTTAACGAAAACATCGCTTATTTAACTTTAAATGTAGAACTCATGCATATTGTCGAAATAGTTATTACGATCATGCCCCGCGGATCCGGATGTTAATATCCGGCTTGCCGCCTCTGGTTCTGAGTCCGGACCTAGCCTTTTCGTTCCGGAACGCTCGCCGGACCGCCTCGTCGTGAATAATCGCGACGGGCGGCGATTTATGTCCCCTCCTTTAATATTAGAATGCTGCGTTTTATTCGGACCAAAGAACGTACTACTTAATGTAAGAGATGATGAAATGGTGAAACCTGTTCGCTTGTTGCATAATTTCCACATGATTAATGAAAAGTTGAAGGGAATAAATAGTACTAACGTAATTGATGGAAATCATCGAATTTTACGCGTTTAGCGGATTTACTAGCATAAACGGTATTATATGTGCGTTCAAACACACATTTTTTTTTATTTAACAGGAGACTGTATAAAATAAGGAAAAAATACACCACATGGGTGTATTTTTTCCTTTATCCGGAGTTGATCAGTACAGTCACGATTTTTAATATGTGACCTACCTTAGATCTAATATCATACAGCAAAATGTACCTATACCTGAAGTATTAACTGTAAATTGATTTGATCGTGTTTCGTCACTAAATATTGTACTGACGGCACATTCTTACAATTGGGTTGTAGAAAGAGGTATTATTCCTTAAAGTAGGTATTATGAAAGTTATAAGTGTTCAAAAAATATTTCTGGGAAATGGGTTACAAATTAAAGATCGTGACTGTACATAAAACAGTAACAATAAATTACTTACGCTAACGATAATTAGGTAGGTATGTAACGACAGCATTACAAGCAATAATGGTCAAGTAACAAAAGGTTTTCCCTAGCAACATTGGGGGCACCGCTGAAGGCCGTGAATCTCGCATCAACGCAATTAGCGACAATGAGCGTCGACACACATCAAAGGCCTCCCCTCCACCCACCCTTCCCTTCCGCCAAAAGATTCATTAAACGAAATCAAGCCCATTCCAGTCCAGCTCACAGTCCATTCGAGAATAAACAGTACCTATACTGCGAAATATACAGCACAAAGCAGCACAAAGAAAACAAAGACAAAATAAAACTGCTCCCACCGAACTATTATTGTCTGGCTTGAGAGTAAAAGGTGAATTTCTCAGAAATGCGACTCCGTTTTGCTAAATATCACAAAGGATTTTGCCTTTCCAATGCGGATGCAATTATATGTATAGAATTTTATTAGAGAAGCGAACCGTAGATAAAAGCACCGGTGGGCCGTGTCATTAAAGATATGTCTGCCGGAGAAGGGTTAGATTAGGACGTCGGTCTGTTACGTGGTCGATTAAAACTGGGCGCGACGCGGGTCGACAGCACAGTAGGGAGGGGCCCCCCATATGTCCACCTCGACCTTTTTCGACCATGCCTTCTTTTGCCTAACACCAAAGTACTTCGTATACAGCTCACGTCTCCAAACCCATCGATCGTAGATAGAATAGTTCAAATCCGAAACTACATTTAAGCAAATAGTATTCGAACCAAAGGAACAGTCTGAGCGGTTAATCTGATTGTATTCAAAGTCGACATTGTGACACAACTGGTTGAACACAGGGGACGGTTGAACAGCATCTAGAGCGGGGCAAAATGCGCACCGGGACCCGAGGCATGGCACAGTAGGCATGACCAGTTGTCTAACTTTGGGCGTTTAGGAGCATTACGCAAGTATTATACAATCTTTTTCATCACACTTGCTCGAAAATGGTGTCATTACACGTAGGTTCTGCGGGCCGTAAATGACCTATTACGCCCTAGGGCGTAATGGTTTTCTTTTTAAATTTGAAACGATGGTTTTGTTTTACTCTTATTTGTCGTGTTCAAAGGAAATGCCAATTTACTTTTTTAACTTTTATCACTGAAATATTTATTTAAAGAGAACTGTTATTGCAAATACATATAAACACATATTTCTGTTACATTAATTTAATGTTTAAATAGTGTATTTCAGTATTTTGCAAATATAAAATCAACCATTTTAGGTCTTTACCGTTATGGGTTCCGAACGTGTCTTGACTTTCGCATTGTCTATGGATATGTCACTGTCAGTTTTACAATTTTATTTAGGTTAAGTAAGGTTATTTTAATTAGATTTCCTCACAAGTGTGATGAAAAACATTGTGTGTGCCACGGGCGGTAAAGGAATTACAAACTCGTGTTATTAAAGCCCTCGACTTCGTCTCGGCCTTGTAACAAACACTCGTTTGTAATTCCTTACCTACCGCCCTTGATACACAATGTACTATTGTACACGGTACGACGACACGATCCGTCAAACTTTGCTCCTTAGCCGCCTTTAGGCGCGTTTCCAAGCAGCGACGAACGGACCGCGAGTTAACAAATTATACTATTTCCACTGATGCGCAGTGGAGATTTCGAGCACTGTGATTGGTCGACTCATTTTCCGTTCCGCTCCACTCCGCCCAGCACCACCACTGTGGAAACACACCATTACGGCCCGGCGTAACATCGAAGCCGTACGGCAGCAGTGAGCGGCGGCCATAGATAAGAGCGAGAGACAGCGCTCCGACCTTTTCCTTCCACCTATCGCTACCACTCGCCGCCGCTATCGTGGCCAGGCTCTTAGTGCTAACGATGTACGTGGCACCTATTGGCGCGCTGTACCGCGCACATGCATCTACGCACGGTCGCACGGTTTATAAGTTAAAGTCCTGGTTATACAGTGGCATAGTACCCCACGCCCCGTAATGGTTGAGGCACGCGCTATCACGGGATATAATAACGCCATTAAAGTTCTGGCCGGGCTCCAGCGACCGCTGATGCGGCCGATCCAACCAGCCAATTTACTGATGCGCCCGGTTTATATTCCGGGCTCACTTTATTACGCAATCGTTCGAAAGAGCCACATTTAGTCGACCATTGTAAACTGAATGATAATAAAAGTTTCGAAAGAAGGTACTGGATGTCGTAATTGATGAGATGTCGTAACTGGGAGATTAGGCCTAGGGCGATTACGTCTCGGTCGGATCGCTTCGTTTTATGGTTACTTTTATTCCGAACCTACATATGCAGTAAGTAGGGGCAAGTGCTCAACCTGTGGACACTTTCCAGAATTTGACTTTTAATCAGTTGTTAGACAAAAACTACGCGTATTATAAATGAATTCTTTATTTTGTTTTAATCACAATTAAACAATCTTCAAAGTCCACATATGTTTTCTACGCTAGCTATCCGCAGATGGCGGATAGAAGCATTTTAAAAAAAACACTCATTTTGTCCATAGGTACATCTACTGTCTGTACCTATGGACTCCAAAAACGTACCTATGGACGGTAACGTACCTACGGACATTAATCAACAACATACTTTTAAACAGAATAAACTTCTAGAATAACGTAATTAACAACATACAATTAAACAACATGTAATTATATGTTGCTCTGCATATCACAGTTACTTTTTTTCTTCTTGAAATCTAATATTCTTAGCAAAATCTCAAGTATAATTATGGGATTTTAAAATGCCTCCATTGTCAGCAGAAGAATATGCTGTGTGTAGTAATGCTGCTTTTTTAAGTAATCATATATCTGTTGCTCCTCAGTATTGCTAAATATCCTCCTGACATCATTTTTTAGGAGTTCTAAGCCTTCTTCATCAATATTTTGACAGTGATTTAATTTTATGTTTTTAAAGATTGTCGATTTTGGGATTTTAAACTTCTCTGCGGCTTTCCTTACTGAACTTCCATTTTCTACTTCCCAAACAGCTGCAGTCAGAGTGTCTAGGCATATCTTGTCTCTATTTTTCCCAGCTTTACTACGAGGCACTAAAACAAACAAAAATATTGTATATTAATTTTACTGTCCACAGGAACATTCAGTATAACTGTACCTATGGACAGTCCACAGGTACATTCACGGAGGTATCCACAGGTACAATTTCGGCGGTTTTTATTTTGAATTCATACCGGTCACTATAAATGCTACCTACGATTAACGAAATCTTGTAGAAATAACGTTTACACCATATAAATTAATATGCCATTGCAAAGACACCCGCAACATTTAGAGATTTTACATAAAACATGCTTTAAAAGAAGGTAAAAAATTACTTTTTGTCACAAAAACTTTCGGCAGCCTCAAAACACACAGTTTCTGTAATCAGTAAA
The DNA here is from genome assembly GCA_947034925.1 of Eudemis profundana. NCBI lineage: Eukaryota > Metazoa > Arthropoda > Insecta > Lepidoptera > Tortricidae > Eudemis > Eudemis profundana. Next base: position 19,885,236 of record OX344798.1, read on the forward strand.
GATGGCGATTAGCTAGTGTTGCCATATGAAAAAAATACTTTTCAAATAAGTGATTGGTATTTGACTATGGTTATTCGTTTTCTCTGTATGAGTAGTGTCCACAGGTAAAACCGTCCACACGTACAGCACTTGCCCCTACGCACAGTAAAACTGATTCTACAGTTCCTTTTCTTTCATTTACATTTCTTATAGACTGCGGAAAACTTAAGTCGTATCGTTAGTTACCTTAGTACCTATATAAACGGCTAAAGAAGCATTATTGTACCAAGATTGTGAATTACCTTTAAAGGGAAACTTATTAATTCCGAAGAGGAAAACTAATTTCCTGGAAGTATTGTAATTCCGATATGCAATAACTCCGAACAATATTTTCCCTTAAACATTCATTTTACTGTATATAGTTACATACAATTTTTTTGTTGGTTTTTTTTATAAAATAGGGGACAAACGAGCAGACGGGTCGCTTGATAGATAGATAGATAGATCATTTATTTCACGACAAAATAACAGTATACATTTGTACAGACAAAATTATAAGTATTCACGCCATGATCGTCAAAAACAAAATAAAAAAATGAGGATAAATGTAACAATGTCAAAAGATTTAAAAAAATAGATGTAACAATTAATAATCAAATCATGTCTCCCAATAAGGATCGTCATCACAATATACAAAATATACCAAGACTGAAAATAAAATGCATATACAAACACAAAATAAAATAAAGTTAAAAACTAAAACCCGACTACGAAAAAGTCTAAAACAAGAATCTTAGGTTTTAGTTCGCCAGGTACAGATAAATTGCAATTTTTTTAATTTAGAGAACGTTTCGAGTATGCCGTCAATCGTTCGTAGTCGGAGGCCCCTTTTTTGTTTGTCTTCTTGCCGGGGCCTCCGACTACGAACGATTGACGGCATACTCGAAACGTTCTCTAAATTAAAAAAATTGCAATTTATCTGTACCTGGCGAACTAAAACCTAAGATTCTTGTTTTAGACTTTTTCGTAGTCGGGTTTTAGTTTTTAACTTTATTTTATTTACGTATTTTTAGTTATTATTCAGTTACGGTTTTAAGCGCCTTTTCCTTCCTAAGAACCATATCAGGGTGTGAGGCCAACGACCGAGCTCTTTCATGAGCACCCTCCATTTAATAGTATTTAATGACAAGAATTACAACAGTAACACTTAGATACATGGTTTGCTTACAACGATATAAGACGCTTTATGCTTTGCTTTTGTCCCGCTTAAAATTACTACGAGACAGGGTGTTTGCGGAAGAGCTCGGTTTTCGGCCTCGCAGCCCGAAACTCGGCCTTCGGACTTGCAAAAATTAGACTAATAGGTATACGTAAGAACCAGGGGCGCTCGGTGCCTTTGGTCCAACGCGGTATTCGGTCTTTGCCCGCTTAAAATTATTGCGGGATACTGGATTATTGGGTGTTTGCTGAGGAGTTCGGCCTTTGGCCTCGAAGCCTAAAGCTCGCCCTTCGGGCTCGCAAAAATCAGACTAATAGGTATACGTAAGTAACCAGGCGCGCTCGGTACCTTTGGTCCGACGCGGTATTCGGTCTTTGTTCCGCTTAAAATTATTGCGGAATGCTGGGTTATTCGGTGTTTGCTGAGTAGTTCGGCCTTTGGCCTCAAAGCCTGAAGCTCGCCCTTCGGGCTCGCAAAATTTAGACATTTATATACAGTTTGCGCGAAGAAACCAGGAGCGCTTCATGCCTTTGACTCTGTGCGGTACTGCTTGCGGAGGAGAAACAACATGAATTGATATGTTAATTAGTCAAAAAGTATGAAAACCGGTGACATACAACCGTAGCAAAACGTATGTACATGCCACACTTTTATAAAATGCTTTTAATTGGAACAACTTTAGAACTATCAAAATCAATTCTACCGTGTTTTACTTATACTGCAAAAAAGGTACAAAGAAAAAATATCTTTCACTAACACCTATTTGAATATCGTGATTCAACGTAACTAAATGTTGTCATATATGATTCCACTCCTCGCCAACAGATGGATTAAAGCAGTTTACAACACAGTGTCATCTGTTATTGAGTAGGAAGAAATAATTATTATAGGGGTGCGACTAAGTGTGACTAGAGTGATTTATAGATATCGATTTAGGACCTTATCACACTGGCGATTTGCGGGCGAGTTTTCATACGTGTCCATCAAGATAGCGTACACCGTAAAGATATTCAGAATCTGATGCAGCCAATAAATACTACCCAAATAGTACCGACGAAATACCTTGGTGAAAAAAATAGTACCCTTAAACTTTTCGAAGTATAAGGCCTGTTCACGGTGTACGCTACTGGGCGTCAAGCAGGCGTACACCGTTTGTATCTCTGGAACGGCTTTGTTTTTGGAAACGCTTTAATATCTCAAAAAATAGTACCCAAATAGTACCCTAGGGCCCTAAAATTTCATTTCTGTAGCTATAGTAGAAGCCGAGATATTCTATGACTTAACGGTGTACAAAATTTCACACCGTCAAGCTGGCGTACCCGGGAATTTCTTATAGAAAGAGCTCACTATATCTCTGCTTCTACAATAGCTAGAGAAATGAAATTTTAGGGCCCTAGGGTACTATTTGGGTACTATTTTTTGAGTTCGCCGCGAGTGACATTTGTATGGAAACTCGCCCGCGGCTCGCTCGCAAATCGCCAGAGTGATAAGGCTCTTACAGTCAGCTGTAAAAAGATAATAGGGTAGTTCTCTGCGACTAAAAAGTCGCACCAATCGCATCATTACCATCGCCACATTATAGATGAGCTCCGTATAAACTATGGAGTCGTTTTTGGTTATCTTGTAGAAGTCGCGTGCCTCTGCTATTTTTATCATAATGATCCTGATTGCTTTTATAAAACCGCCAATAATAGTGGCGATGGTAATGACAAAAAAATCGCGGTATAAAATCGCAGAGAACTACCCAATACATGGTTACCGTATTTAGAAACATCTTTACTTGAAGTTTATTGCAATTAAAGAGTAGATATTTTTGAGTGCATTTAATACGTATGTCTGCTGTTTGCCTGAGTCCAAGACTTACTTTTTCAAATATGTTGCTACATTAAAAGAAGTTTTTAATTAGATAAGTATGTTTCTCTGTTTGTATGAAATTATGAAAAATATCTTGGCCACCGCATACTGTGCTACTGCTACGGGGCTGCGGAAACCAAACTATCCCGGCCGGTAGTATTCATTCACTCTTTTTCTAGAAGCGGATCTTTCGGAAATCTGAAAGGGTTAATTTTGTATTTTAGGTGCACTGAGTTATTCAATTCATACGTAACTAATGTCGATACAAAATATCGACTTCATCTTAGCCACATCTCTAGTTGAGTAGCTTAGCAAACTGTCATTGCGGATAGAGAAAATCGACATGTACAATTATTTCAATATTAATACAATAATACGTACCGGTGATAATATATGCCTCCTCAGACATATTTTAAATCTGCTCGCAGTGAGGCAGCATATTTACGGCATTACAACGATTTTATTTCAACATTTTTGATGTGACACAACACACGCGTCAGTTGGCGGCATGAAAATGACATGTATTCGGCAATGTTCGCAAATACGAAGTTACCCGATATCTCTCAATACGAATGACACATGTAAAGGTCTAGCATAGCAGGCCATTAGGATATTTAGCAGGTGTCAAAATATCAATATATGTTTTTTCTTTTTCTTTCAAATATATTATGAAAGTAACGGGTGATGACGTTTCGTGCCACGGCTGCCATAACTGCACATTATGCTAGCCCTTCTGTAACGAATCGTCGGAGATCAAGCTGTTGAATATCGTTCTTGTTGTTATTAAAATGAAAATATTGTTGCATAATATTCTTGTATCAGCATGTGTGATACATTTTTGCAATAGGTTTTTAAAGCTCTTTAATTTGATATGTAACTCGATGCTACTCGATGACTTTTATTTTTTAATCCTTGAGTTGTTTGAGAATCACGGCCTTTATATTAAATTTCAGTTTCAACTAACTAGCCTATAACCCGCGCAGAATCAAGACGAATCTAACGATACCCCACATGTTTGAATCGGTTTAGTAGTTTTTGAGTTATGAGGGAACAAACGAACATACAAACATACAAACATACAAACATACAAACATACAAACATACAAACATACATACATATATACATACGGTGCTAAAATCATAACCCTCCTTTTTGCTTCGCCGTAGTCGGGTAATTAGAATAAGATGGTAGGCAATCACCGTCGCCCATAGACACCTGCAACACCAAAAGAGTCACAAGTGCGTTGCCGGCCTTTCAGGTGGGAGTAAGTACGCTCTTATCTTGAAGGTTGCACCGAACACGAGTTATCTGCTTTGCCCTAAGGTTAACTGGTAGAGAATGCCATATGGCATTAAGTTCGCCTTTTAAACGATAAGTTTTTTGTACAATTAAGTACAAATAAATAATCGGGTTAGATTTGGTTATATCCTGTAACAGTAAAAATTCTTTCAGCGCGACCTGGATTTCGAAATAGGTAATGAAATTCGGAAAAAAATGTTTAGGAAATAATGCATTTTCGTAATTATGACAATAAGGTAATGTTTCTCCTTTTGAGTTAGTAAAGATACAGATTCGTGGCATAATTTATAGTACATTGTGTATCTAGGGCGGTAACGGAGGAATTGCAAACGAGTGTTTGTTACAAGCCCGCAGCGAAGCCAAGGGCTTTAATAACACGAGTTTGTAATTCCTTTACCGCCCGTGGCACACACAATGTTTTTCATCACACTTGTGAGGAAATCTTAAATAAAAATAACCTTACTAATCCACCCAGTATGACAAGAAAATATTAAAACAGACAGTGATGTTAGTGACATATGTCATAGACAATGCGAATGTCAAGTCACGTTCGGAAACCATAGCGGTAACGGCCATTTTAGTTGATTTTATATCTGCAAAATACTGAAATACAATATTTCAACATTTAATGAATGTTACCGAAATATGTTCACATGTATTTGCAATAACAGTTATCTTTAAATAAATATTTCAGTGATAAAAGTTAAAAAAGTAAGTTGGCGTTTCCTTTGAACATGACAAATAAGAGTAAAACAGAACCAGCGTTTCAAATTTAAAAAGGAAACCATTACGCCCTAGGGCGTAATAGGCTATTTACGGCCCGCAGAACCTACGTGTAATGACACCATTTTCGAGCAAGTGTGATGAAAAAGATGTTAGGTTGCCTCGCTATTCCTTAAGGGTATTTTATTGTTACCGTTGGAATATATATGCTAAGCAGCAACCTAGTGCTCGAACAAGGCTAACAACGCATATATTAAACCTGAATAAATGATAAATAAAATATCACATTATATTTTGGTTGCTTCTAGGATTTGAAAATACAACATTTATTTTCTCAAAAAATATTTGTGAGTATTTTCATATAAAATTACACACAGTACCTAAGACATACCTACCTACTACGAAAATCTGCAAAAGTGCGTATGTTCATTTATTGGTTTTGCAAACAACAGAGTCTAAATGTTTTGTACATAAATACAGAATACTGACCGGAGTGTGGCACTTCAACTCATAACATCAGGATAAAAACAACGTTCCGCATTAGAGACGTGTTTTTCCCAGGAATGTACCTCGTACCTTCGTAATTTTTGCCTACTTTTCTTTGTTTCTCTAAGATATCAGACAATATTGTACTAAGTTTATTTATTTCAGTACCTCATTACGTGTTAATGATAACGTGACGTTTTGAGATATTTTTCTTTGATATCTTATGCCACGTAACGCACATTTTTTTTTAAATCTATAATGAAACGAATTAATTTCCTTTAAATGGCATACAAACTGAGGTTTAATACATTTGCTAACTATATGCACGAGTGAAACCGCTGAAAAAACCAATTTAAAAAATACTTAGTAGCTAGTTGATTATAGGGTATTCTGTTACAAAATACTGAAGTGTTCTCAACCCAAAAGCGTCAAAGTGTCGGTGCGTATAACATTGCCATCTTCATTGTACGCACACGAGGCCTGGCCATCGTACCTCGAGATAATGGCCCCGTGGCCACGTAATTACTTCCCCGAAGCAATTACATGCCGGTCAGATTTACAGCCCTTAGGGCGGCCACAGACTTCCAGCCTGGGCGGACGATTGTCGGCCGATTTCAACAGTTAGAAAATGAATATTGGGAACGATTGTCATATGTTGACTCAAGTTTGATTTTCAATCGACTTCATAATAAAGAGAGAGGTTCCCAGTTTTTCTTTGCCTATCTTCCAGGAACTCTTTGACGCTGTAAACGACGAGGTATTGAGGAGATCCCAGGACCCCCCCACTGCCCCTCCTACTGAACCCAGCATTCTAAACGAAGTTCAGGCGCTGTTCCGGACAATATTTTAACTGGTTCCCGTGCCCGAAACTAAAACAACTCACTTTTTAACTGACAAAATATATTTATAAAATCCAACAACTCGCTACTACATCGTATTCAACATCTCACCAACTACTAATAATTTTTTTTCTTTATAGCCATAGACAAGAACATATTTGAGTTTAACCAAAAAGTATACATTTGTTGTTCGTTCTGAACATATTGCGGGCCTAAGCAAAAGGTAATGGTAACACAAAAATGTATGCTCATATAAGATATTGTACAATAAAAACATTTTATAAGGAACAAAGCTATTATGAACCTACATGAGAAATTTATTTAATAAAATACAATAAATCGAATTGACTTAAATTCACATATTTTGAACAAATTATTTTAAAAGCTATCATAAGAATATTCTTTGACACCATTATAGATATATTGATATCTATGCAAAGCACAAGCCTTTATTAGGAATAACACAGTTTCTCTTGTTAGAAAACAACACATAGTATTGATTAAACGTAAATTTAAGAATATATTTTTTTAAATTTAGCTCATATCATAATCTTGGTGTCTCTGTGTTTTAACTGTTAACATAAGATTATGATTGTCAGCAAATCACTCCAAATGTATTATTGACATTAATTACTTTTAAATTTAAAAATTAAAAGGATTAATTTTTTGCAGTGGTAGAAAACCTACATGCTGAAATCTTGCCAGTAGTAACTGGCAGCGTCCCGGCAGCAACATATCCGAAACTAGTATTTATCAGGGATAAACCAGGTGCCAATGCCAATGGTATAGACTTATGTTGCAGCACCTTAAAAAATATGTCACTTCCCAGTAGTAGAGAAATTTCGTCTGTTTTGTTAAAGTGCTTATCTGCTAATTTGACATTTGATGGGACATTTAACTGAGAAATATCAAATGTTTGCTGTGGAATCGGGCATGTAATATTTTTTGTTACACAACATGACACATTAAATTTCAAATTATTTACTGAAGATTTAACAACTATCTCTGCTCTTTTTGAGACATTACTTTCTCCATTACAAATTCCTGTGACCAATTCTTCAGTTCTATGTACATAACTATTTACATGCTTCAGCAACTTTTCCGTTATATATGAAACCTGACTAGCAGAGTCCAACAAAGCTCGAGCTTCCACAACTGTACCATCTTTTTTTGTCAACTTCACACTAGCCGTTGGCAACAATACTTTTTGAGTCTGCGATTTTACAGACATATTTACAATTGGATGCGGTGATTTCAAATGCAAGTTGTCATCTAAATTAAAACTACTATGTACATTCCGACTGGGAATATCAACATCAGTTATCCTATTTTTTTCTGATAAATGCAAGAGACTATTATGTAACTGATGACACTTTGCACATCTCAATTTCAACTGACATCTACCTCTGTGCTTATTCAAGCACAATTTGCACAGATTGTTGCTATCTACAAAATCAAATCTCTCTTTACAATGAAGCATTTTGAACTGGACACATTGATAAATTTTATGAGCTTCATGGCAAAACTTACAACTCACCCCAGAGGCAACAGCAACATTGACTGAATACCTAATTGGCCTCTGAAGCTTCTCCTCTGCAGTGATCTCAAGAGCCGTTGCCCTTTTCTCTAGAAATGCAATAAATTCACCCAATTTAGGCACCTGCTTCACATCACGCTCCAGGTGAAAGGTGCGGTATGTGTATGAGTCAACCTTTTTACATAGAATATTGACCAGTAAAGTGTCCCAGTGGTCAACTTTTTCATTCAGATTTCTCAATGCAGCAAGATGCATATTAACAGTTGACACAATAGATCGCAAACCTGGAGCTGTACATTTGGTGCAGACTGGCATATCAACTATACTATTAATATGGAAATTTACAATTAGTGGTATATTATCATACCTGTCTTTTAAAAGTTTCAGAGCCACATCATAATTCACATCTGTCAACATTAAATTTTTTATGAGGTCTAAGGCCTCCCCAGCCAGAAAAGATCGCAAATAATACAATTTTTCACACAAGCTTAATTTACTATCTGCATCAATGACTGCCCTGAACATGTTTATGAATGGATAATAATCTAATATATTAGTTCCATCAAAGTTAGAAATATTTACAGTAGGCAACTTTTTAAACTGACCTGATTGGGATTCCGTGTTGGATGTTTCAGCGCTACAGCGGTTATTGAGAACCGCTATACAGGCGTCCCTTTTATCTTCAACCATCAGGTAATCTTCCGCATCGTTAGGGTCTAAATTTATGATAGCGCGATTATATTGCTCATACTCTTCAAAGGCTTTTATTAATCTAAGTTTTTTCTCTTCAAGCCCCTCTAAAGATGCGGAAGAGACCCTCGGAGAATTACAAAACATTTCAAGTCGTGTAATGCATCCTTTAACATAGCCGCGAGCGGCTACTAACTCGGCTAATTTTGCCATTTTTCAACTCACAATTCTCATAAGTAAACAACTCACGACACCGATCAACTTATATACAATAATCAACTTTCACTTTTTACCTGAAAATAACTAACTTTATACACAAATTTACAAAAACTCATCACATCAACAACTTGCTATGCTATATAGTTCAAAAACAAAAACTTTTCGACGATTCGACCTGACACTGACAGCTAGAACTTTATGCCGTTCGGAAATATGCACTGCAATCGCGCCCGCCGCACAGTGATCACCAAGCACCGCCGCAAAGTAACGGATAGCGCCCAAAAGCGCCACAGTAAGCGTCGCACACTGCTCTCACAAAGGCTTCTTGATTGCATGCATCCGAACGCGCCCGGTTGTACGGACACTACATCCTTCTCTTTCTGTAGTACTAGTAGCAATTGATTTGCTATCTTCGTCTGGCACAGCTCTATAGACACTACGTAATTTGAAATTTGAATTTGGCTTCCAGAATAATTTTGTTCGTATATCTTTTGTTTTCTATGAAAATTTTTCACAAGGCCGAAATATTTAAGATTTTCAATTTTGATGCAACTTAAACATTATGTTCAATCCGAAAGATTCACTAAAACTGCCATCTTTGCCTTCTTAAATGTTAAAATAACCAACTTTCTCGTTCACACAACTTTTTTTATATTAGGTATAGTTTTTCAGTCTAGATATTCATTAAATATTTACACAATTTACACTCGAAGGACCAATTTTATGTTCCGGACAATATTTTAACTGGTTCCCGTGCCCGAAACTAAAACAACTCACTTTTTAACTGACAAAATATATTTATAAAATCCAACAACTCGCTACTACATCGTATTCAACATCTCACCAACTACTAATAATTTTTTTTCTTTATAGCCATAGACAAGAACATATTTGAGTTTAACCAAAAAGTATACATTTGTTGTTCGTTCTGAACAGGCGCTTGTCAACAAATTCAAAACACGGAAGGCGCCGGGGTCAGACGGACTGCCCAATAAGGTGATCCGTATGCTCCCGGTTAGCTTCCTACTCTTCATAGTCAGTATTTTTAACACGGCTCTCTCCAACTGCCACTTTCCGGCAGCATGGAAAGGAGCCGATGTTATAGGTATACACAAACCTGGCAAACCCAGGCACGATCCTACCAGTTACAGACCCATAAGCCTACTCAACACACTAGGTAAACTTTATGAACGCGTATTGCTCGCCCGTTTGCGCTCACACATAGATGCTACGAACCTGCTGGTGGATGAGCAGTTTGGCTTCAGGGCTAGGCACTCATGCGTACAGCAGGTCCACCGACTTACAAAACACATCATGTCCGGCATGGTTGGCTGGGGGAAGACAGTCCTCACGGGAGCCATATTTCTGGATGTAGCTAAAGCCTTTGACAAGGTCTGGCACAACGGTTTGTTATACAAACTGTACAACCTCGGCGTGCCAGACCATCTAGTCCTGACCATCAAGGACTACTTGTCGGATAGAGGCTTTCGCTACAAACAAGAAGGAACCCGTTCAGCTATCCATCCCGTACGAGCCTTGGTCCCCCAGGGCTCCGTGCTCTCACCCACCCTCTTCTCTCTTTACATTAACGACTTTCCGAAGATTCCGTGCGTGCAATACGCGTTGTTTGCCGATGACACCGCCATCTACACTTCAAATCCCCGCCTTCCCAGGATTGTCTCTCTTCTTCAGTCTGCCATTGATGCCCCAGGGCATTGGTGTAGGACATGAAGGATTGATGTAAACCCGGAGAAGAGTGCAGCAATTCTCTTTACAAGAAGAACCTCACATGCACACGATATACTCACCTCACGCATTACACTGCATGGCACCCAGATACCTTGGTGTGATCACACCAAGTACCTGGGAGTCACACTTGACAGGCGTCTCAACTTCTTCCGCCACATCAAGACTGTCCGTGATAGAGCGGCATTCTTCATGGCTCGCCTACTCCCCCTTCTGGGGAAGCTTACCCTCTATTTTCTCCTGTTTTCTCCTATGCCAGTGTGGTCTTTGCTCACGCATCACCATCGCGGCTTAGGAGTCTACAGGTCTTACAAACCAAAGCACTCTGGGGGCCCCCTGGTTTATCAGGAACGTGGACCTCCACGCCGATCTTGGGATCCCCTTAGTACCTCAATATTTTAAAACAATATCCAAAAAATACTTCGATAGCTTGCCTCACCACTCTAACCCTCTCATTAAAATCTTGGATGAGTATGACACGACTGGCCCTCCCCATAGAGGAATCAGACGTGCCAAACACGTCATTACTGACCCCCCCGATGACTATACCGTGAAAGCGAAGCTAGAGCGAGAAATAGAAGTAGACCTCTTAGACTAGATGCGTAGGCGAGATTTTGAACAAAGGAGAGGGCAAAGAGTTGCTGCGTTGACAGGGACCACCGCCTCGGGGGAGGTCCCGGGAGTCTCTCCCTTACGTGGTCCCACTGCACTTTCTGTGTTTTATCGGCCGGCCATTTTGCACGGCCCACATTTACTTTTGCCAGCCCAACGCCTCCAAGCTGCCAGGCTGGTCACAAACGGGCAACTAGCCCACCTTAGATCCCTCAACACCACGGGAGCTGCCGCTTCCACCATCACCATCACAAGTAGTGAGCAGCATGCCCTAACTCTATAGAGCTAGGGCAGAGCCTTATATGCGCAGCAACTGGTCGCAAAAGCTGACCAAGCTACTAGATAAGATTAAAAAAAAAACAGTTTTTCTTTTCATATATGTTCCCAGATTACTCGAAGACGGCTGGACCGATTTGGAAAGTATTTTTTTTTGGCAGTGTACGAGTATATTTCCCTGGTAGTCCCATTGACACCAGATCAGGATCTGATGATGTATGTGTTGGTGGAGAAAAAGACAGAACTATTCATAATTACATTATAGGCACTAGGTACTATCCTTTTGTAATCTTTTGTTTTGGTGCACAATAAATAATATTTTACTGTATAGCCTTTTGGGTATTCCTTAACCCTCTTTTCGTATAAGCGGAGAGAATCGAATAACCTAGTATTTTTTTTAATTTAAGAATGGAATCGCAAGCTTAGTCTTTTGGATTGTTGATATTTTAATTTTGTGAATTTGACACGTTGATGTTGAGGTATTATAATCCTGTAAATTTAATTTAATGCCTGTTGTTTGCCGAATTGGATGACTAAATTTCCAATAAAATGGCAATGTTGAAAATGCTTCAGACAATCGCATTTTAAATGAAATCCACGCTTTACGAAGGGGCGCGTAGATAACATTTTTGGAATATTTGTGATCATTGATTTAGGAAATGAATGGCTGCTACGCGGGGTTTAGTTAAATGGACTCCGTTTCTAATAAATTGAGGTCGCTTCGGGCAGTTATATAAAGTTCAAGCGAAACTTCTCTTGATCAACGTTCAGAACTGAAAATGGGTGTTCGGTCAAATTTATTATGCATTAAAGCTTTACCCAATTTGTTTTTAGCCTAATTATATTATTAGTTTAATTTATTTGCACCTCGTTGGGAAATAACATCTGTTTTGTGATAGGAACGCAACCTAATTATATTTAGGGACTGTTTGATTTCAAATGGTGTAGGTATCGACATAAGTACTTAGATTTTAAAATAATGTGTGCGTGAGTGTGTGTGTGTTAAGGTTGTGGGCTCTTAACAGTGTAAAATTAAAATATTATCTGTCAGGCAAGCTAAAAATTTGGTCTTTGATTGCTTGAAGAGCTTAACTATCAAGAAACTGACGATATAATCAAAATAATTGTTTAATTTCGTACGACGCACTTCTACAAACACACAACACATACGTACCTACTTTATGTAGTACCATTAGAATGGGTTAGTTTTGATTTGGTTTATTTTATAATTATTCTGAAAACTCAACGGTATCTGTAAAATAAGTTATGCATAAATAGTATTCTGACAAATAGAACATTCGGACAAAATTAAAATCCAAAACAAGGGGAACCTTATCAAATATTTTATAAAGCTTATAGAAGTTTATTAAGAACTTACGTACCTACATGATCCTGAAAACATAACACTCCTTTTTTGGGCAGTCGTGTAAAAACATGAATCCTAGTACTTTAAATGAGAAATTCTTGTCGTATAGTGAGATTCAATAGAAAAGGACAAACAAGTAAACAAACGGATTTACCTTCATTACTTCGTAATCACGCACTTTTTAAGAACGAACATAGCCTTATCAACAATTTATATACATACACCTTGTATTTTCATTCATTTTCAATTAAAATATCCATTAATTATTCATATTTCAATAAAAACAAACTTAGTCAATACCATTTTTCTATATGTCAAATGTTACTCAAATTTTTTTACTCATCTAAAATGTAAAAATCTATAATGTCTTTGGATTCGTAGTGATGGGAATGTCCGTTCTTTAAAAATGTATTACTTTTTATTAACAATGACATTTTGATATCGATTAGTATTTCGGAAAGATTATTTTTTAATTATAGATTTTGGCAATGATTGCCATATCCAATAAATGTATATAGGAAAACCCAACTACGAAAAAGGCTAAAACAAGATCCTTGCGTTTTTACTCGTCTGATTACAACCGCCTAGAGATGTGCCATTCTCGGAAACGTTCTCCGTTTTGTATGCAGAGAGAACGTTCTCGAGAACATTTCCCATACAAAACTGAGAACGTTTCCGAGAATTCTCGAGAACGGCACAACTCTACAACCGCCAAAAGAAGTGACAAATTATGTGAGCCTGGTACAGGGCTGCGCCGCCCCTGTGTGCGAAGTGTGCAGCGCACACAGGCGCCAAGGTGATAGGGGCGCCGGAAGTCGAAACACGACGATAATAAAGAGGAACTGCTGCATAGGTTTCGCACAAAGGCGGGCAGCCAAGGGCAGCAATGGCCTGGTGAAATCATACTCATCCATCACATCAACTCTTGACCATCATCTTGACATTTCGGACAAGCCGTGACGTCCGTGGTTGTGAAAAGACTGGCGAGGCGGGTGTCAACATCTTCTAGCCGCGCGTGTTTTCCGAACTACCCGCACTTGGCCTTGATTTTACATACGGCGCTATAATCCTCCTTTCTGCTTCGTCGTCGTCTGGTATAAGGCCATAGCTATCTATGGCCTTAATTAAAAAATAACCATATCTGACAAGAAGTGACAAAGATTGATGATGAGGCAACTACGAAGCCTTTCATCATCACAGTTACTGACAATGATACGTCTGACAGTGACAGTATCACCAGTGACAATGGCAGTGCGTAATCGCAATGTACGTGTAATGTAAGTATGTGTGTAAACTAACGTGCTAATGAGGGTGTTTAGAACTTATAAACCCACCAGGTGGCAGCAGGGTGGCGAAAGGTCTTTTTGAAAGTAGGCGTCAAGATCCACCAATCATACCACCTGATTTTGACATCTACTGCCAAATAGACCTTTCGCCACCCTGCTGCCAGCTGGTGGATTTTTGATTTCTAAATACCCTCATTTTACTAAAACGAAACCTTTTTCTCGTAATTAATACGAGTGTGAACAGAACTAGGGTATCCCATATGGTTTATCTGAAACAGAGGTTCCCAAGCTTTCGTTTCTCGTAGACCACTTTCAAAATTTTGCTGGTTTCGGAAGACCCCTGCGATACTTCTACCATAATTCCAAATAATCAGCGATGGAAAATTGCGTCGCGTCTTAGTTCCAAACCCTAAATTCGGTGTGGTAAAAATAAAAAGAATAGTACATTACGCAACTAGGGTGGTAAAACATAGTTCCCCGCCCTAGCTTTTCATTGTTACAAAATATTTAATAATGATAAAAGTATCTGATTAATAATAGTACGATATACTTTAAGTTCCTCTCACTTACTTGTAGTTAATAATAATTTCATGAATGTCAAATGGATTGATTAATTAATGTTATACCTTTCCCATCACTATTTCACAGTAAATCCATAGACAATAGATCCAAATTGTCAGTCAACATATTTGTTATTGTTTTTGTTCAGTTCTATCGAATCTCACTATAAACATTAATTTGTAATCAGTTTCTTGCTCAGAGCAACGCGGATTTCGTAGCAAATAGTTTTAGCAAAACCAAATTAGTCTGGTTGTTGTCTTATAGTCAGTATATTGTTTCACGCATTCGTATTAGTATCGTAGTGACAGAGCATTTTTCATGTAAGCATGTGCTCTGGCAACTCTCCCTTTCGTGTAGGTGGTCTAAAGTTTCTTGGCAACAATCCTGTAAATTTTTATAACAGATAGCTTTCTAATTTAATCGAAACATGTCCCCCGGCCCAAACGAACCGAAACTAATTCACTCAGGAACTTTTAAACGGAATTGTTCAGCTAAAACAAGACATTTCGCAGAATGGTATCTATCTAGGGCAATGTACCGAGTATTCCCTGTATTTCCTCTTTGAACTGCAAGTTTCAGCCTTTAGGGCAATCCCGATCTAGGGTCACCAAACAGTTGGATGAGATTGTTTGACACTTCGTTGATGATTTTTTCGTGTTTCACGACCCTTGCCCAGAGGTTTCAACCACAAACGCCGCCAATTCACAGATCCTAAAATTTTGGGCCGCAAGCAAGTTTACTCCGAAAATCTTTTGGAAGTATCTTGAAAAGACTTCTCGGCATTTTTAATACCATTTAACGGCTACTTTTGGAGTGCTTATGATGACAGAATCTGATGACCATTATCCATATTAAATAACCGGTTAGTGATTTCGGTTCGATGTATGTACGTAAGTTCAATTAATAGGAAACCACAAAATATAAATTGGCAAACATCTTGTCTTACAAGACAACTTATAAAGATTGAAATAATGAAGTCAAGTCATATTCCTCATGCTACATAGAAACTTTATTTAACCGCCATATTAAAAAAATAATCTCTGTTAGCCGTTATTCCAATATTAAACCAATAATGATGTACTTTCCGTTTTTTATTATTACTTTTATAATATATTCAAATATTTACTACTAACTTGTATTATATCCTTTAGGTTATGGGCCGTCCCATGGCATGAAAAATGGCCACCACTTAAGAAACACTTAATTTATAGTAAATTCAATGCAATTAATTTATGCTGAAGCTACTATTCCAATATTTCCTTGCGTTACCGAGAGAAATAGCAAAAGTATGCAAAAAGTGATATTTAAATGACAATCCTGACGTTAGCTCACCCCGCAGACCGGGGTTTTTTAGTGCCTTTATCTCGGCAGCCTACCTTTAGGCCTTAGCCCTGTGTCCATTCTCAAATGTACACGAAGCATTCGTGCCATTATCCTCAATTTTGTTATGCTTCCATTCCTCCGAGAATTTAAGAAATAAGACTAAGCGGTAAAAACCTCCCTACATACAGCGAGTGTGCGAGTCATCTTACACCATTCAGAAATAGCGAAGTCAGTGAGGGCCAGCAAGCGCGTGTATAAAAGTCCAGCCAATAAAAGATCCCGCTTCAGGCGTTTTCCATTCAGGATCGGATTGCAATTTTATTTGCTAGGTCTTGTATTATATATTTGGGACACAAATAGAACTCTCGTCACTTAACCCTACATATATGTTTATCTTACCCCACCTAACCTTGTGCGTAAATATTGTGACGAACATGTCATGTCACTGCATTTACGGCGCGTCAGCGATTTTTGAGTAGCATTGTGGTCGATGCTTCAAGAAATAACCCGAATGTAAGTAATTTCTTGTTCTTTGTGATTCTAGTCATTTTGATAGCAGTCTTTTTGATATTCTAGTCATTTTGATAGCATAGCCCTTGTGATATTTTAGTTTTTTTGATACTATGGCAATTTTGTACAATTGGACAATTTAACCCATTAGACAATCTGTATACGAAGACATTAAGATACTGTGGACATTTTGATACCCTAGACCAGATGGCCCCGAAGGATAAGCTCATTCTATTGGTACTCTGTGTGTTTCAATAGAACCCATTAATACAAAACCCTCCTTTTGGGCTTCGCCGCAGTCGGGTAACAACAACGATACAATACCTAGGAACGTACCTCTTCATTAAAATCGTGAATGTGTATGATTTGAATATAACGTACATGTGTATTTTCACGGTTACATGACGTGACTTGCCTAAGTCTCCATACAATGAAAAAAAAATTATATGCATGTTTAGCGCAGAATAGTATTTTTTGATATAAGTGCGGAAAGTATGTAATTTTTTACGAGTCCCGAGGTGTATTGGCCCGAGCCGCTAGGCGAGGGTAAATACTCGGGACGAGTGGAAATGACACTTCCGCACGTGTATCAAACGACGTTTTTAATATATTTGCGAAAAAAAATCGATGAAACAAAAACATGGCACCGGCTGTTACCATTCAGCCTAATCAAAAGAAACTATTTTGAAAAGAAACATACAGAATTTAATGAACTTTAAACTTGAAAAAGCAAGAAATATATTTATTATTACTTTGTACTTTACTTTTTGAGCAAGTGTATTAAAAAAATGTATCAAGCTATGAATTAACATAAAACTCATTATAAAAAAAACTTGATGTCACGGAAGTGAATTTTACCCTCTTTATACAGGGTGATTGATAATTCGACCTATACTTTGAAAGGGGTTATACTAGAGCTCATTTGCAATAAATTTAGCTCAGTAAACTAGGGGTCTAAATTTAATGGTTATCAAGTTATTTGAGTTTTACGTTTTTTTAGAAAAAGCCCGCTTTTCGGACTAAAAATGATAATTATGAAAAAAGTACTTCCATTTGGCTGGTATAAACTTTGTTTTCTAAAAGCCAATGAACCAATGACTACTTCAAATAAAAATTTGTGTCAACATTTCAGAATTATCTTAGAAATAAACGGTCATGAAAACCAAAGTCATAATTTTTTTTTTCGATTTTGTTACAACTGATGAGAATTACTTGAAAAAAATGTACGGCACTTGATGTAAAAACTACAGAAATAAGTTCCTCAATTAATAAGCTTTCCAAAAAAGTACAAATGTTGGCAACTTTTTCAAAAATCTTGAAAATAATAATAATAATTCCAGAGCAGGTAGCGGTTTCGCAAAAGGCGTACCTGGCCCGGAGCCGCGTTGTTTGTGTCACCTTTATTTTTCTGAGGGCTTCAATTGACCTGCCTCGGTATCTTATCTTACCTTATTAGGGGTGAGATCAGGGTAGATTGCGTTCAGGCATGTTCGTGACTAACCGAGGTTTAATTATCTTCATTCAGTAAGTGATCAATTATCTGCCTTCGACCTTCTTTCCAATTCAGACGTATCGTTGTTAACTTATTTATTTTACAAATGAAATGAATTATTGTTTATCAAAACAAAGAATAATAGCATGAACCTCGTATAATCCAACGAACTAACCGAGGCTAAATTATCTTCATTCAATAAGTAATCAATCAATTACTGTCAACCGTCTTTCCAATTGGACGTATCGTTGTTAACTAATTATTTTACAAATCATTAACTAACTAACCGAGGCTTAATTATTTTTTTCAGTAATGAGGTGACCAATTAGTTAATTATTGAAAGTAATAATGATACCTAATGACTGACAGAAATAAGCATACCGGACCTGAAGCCAGTCTGCTTACTTTGTGTTTCTTCATGCAGAAAGCACGATATTAATTTATTTACATCAAATGCTTGTTGGTAGGAATAAGATTGCAAAAGCAGTAAAATAACCAGTTTCTAAATAAAATTTTATTTTAAAATAATTAAATTATTACTAAACACAAAAAGAAGCACGCAGGGTAATGTTTCGCCATACGATAAATAAATAATTAAAATAAATTACAATTACAACTACAAATCTTGTTCGAATTGCCTGCCTCGGTTGCGAATGCAAGCACGAAGTCTTGTACGTACTTCACTGACTGTAACCCGCGTCGACAGACTTTCTTTAATAGTTTGGGCAGCTGCTACAATTTTTTCTCGTAAATCTTCTACATCACGAATTGGCCTGTCGTAGACTAATGCCTTCATGTGACCCCAAATGTAGAAGTCGCATGGAGTTAAGTCGGGACTTCTCGCTGGCCAAGGGATCGGACCACCTCGACCAATCCATTTTTCTGGATAATTCACATCCAACCAATGTCGCACACGCAGATAATAGTGAGCTGGGCAGCCATCGTGTTGATACACCATGGCTATCCTTCTGGCAAGCGGCACATCCTCCAGCAGCATAGGTAGTTCGTCCCTCAAAAAGTTCTCGTACGCGTCACCGGTTAATCGTGCCGGCAGAAAGAATGGCCCGATCAAATTGTCGTGCACAATACCCATCCAGACATTTAGTGAGAATCTGTGCTGGTGAGCTCCTTCTCTGGACCTCCGTGGGTTTTGATGTTTGGGGGCCCAAAAAAGCAGATTGTGGTAGTTAGTTATTCCGTCGCGGTCGAAGTTGGACTCATCTGTCCACAAAATGTTCTTCAGGTACTCCGGGTCTTCGATGTCAGCATTCAACAAAAATCTGCAGAAATCGATTCTTCTTGCAGGATCTCCCTCCTCGATAGCGTGTACTGGAGTGTAGTGGTATGGATACTGCCGTGCTGAATGTAATGTGAACCAAACCTTCCACTGAGTTATCCCAAGCTGGTTAGCCACAATCCTTGTTGATGTAGTGCCATCCGCGCGGAAACACTCCAGGATTTGTTCCTCTTCAACCGGATCATGGACTGGAGGTCTTCCAGCATCAGCTTGACGACGTTGAACCGATCCAGTTTCTCGAATACGTCGATACGTCGCACCAAACACACTTACATCAGGTAAACGGCGGTTGGGGAAGCGTCGTTGATATTCTCTGCGAGCCGCAGCGGAGCCGCCATCACAAAACCCGTAACAGTACAGGATATCCGCGTATTCTTCATTTTGATAAGCAGCCATTTTTTTTAAGAAATTAGTACGTCCGAGTTGGAAAGAAGGTCAAAAGTAATTGATTGATCACTTACTGAATGAAGATAATTAAACCTCGGTTAGTCACGAACATGCCCGAACACGAACCGAACGCAATGTACCCAGATCTCACCCCTAATTAGATAAGATAAGATACCGAGGCAGGTCAATTGAAGCTCTCAGAAAAATAAAGGTGACACAAACAACGCGGCTCCGGGCCAGGTACGCCTTTTGCGAAACCGCTACCTGCTCTGGAATTATTATTATTATTTTCAAGATTTTTGAAAAAGTTGACAACATTTGTACTTTTTTGGAAAGCTTATTAATTGAGGAACTTATTTCTGTAGTTTTTACATCAAGTGCCGTACATTTTTTTCAAGTAATTCTCATCAGTTGTAACAAAATCGAAAAAAAAAATTATGACTTTGGTTTTTATGACCGTTTATTTCTAAGATAATTCTGAAATTTTGACACAGATTTTTATTTGAAGTAGTCATTGGTTCATTGGCTTTTAGAAAACAAAGTTTATACCAGCCAAATGGAAGTACTTTTTTCATAATTATCACTTTTAGTCCGAAAGGCGGGTTTTTTCTAAAAAAACGTAAAACTTAAATAACTTGATAACTATCAAATTTAGACCCCTAGTTTACTGGGCTAAATTTATTGCAAATGAGCTCTAGTATAACCCCCTTCAAGGTATAGGTCGAATTATCAATCACCCTGTATTCTTATGGAGAACCAGGCGACTAGAATCATTTTAAACTATATAGCTATGGGCTGAGTACCCAAGGATGGTTATAGTATTTTTTTTTATCCTACTCGTACTACGGTGAAAAGAAAAAAAGGATGATGACCTCCGTGGCGGAAGAATTTGCTGGTAGCTTCTAGGCAAATAAATGAATACCCGTCTGCTTCTGAGGTATATTTTCCAGCGTCAGACAGCAACCGCGGAATGCTGTGGCCGCTTTATGATAATTACCAGCGGCAGACCTGCGGTACAATCAACATGGCCGACATACCAGCTAGCTATTATTGTATTTATTTCAGGTATTTCGTGAGAGACTGCGGTCGGGCCTGGCTGTTATTAATTTGGCATAATGCAACAGTGCATTCTGTATTCCTGTGAAATGTCATGTTATTCGGTTATTGGGAATTTGCGCGTCAAATAAAATCAGATCTCGGTTTGTTTGTGGGTTACATTACAAATCCAATTTTTAGAGAAAACAAGAAATTAAATCGCTTTTTGGGATCAAAAGAACATTTTAAAAGTTCAGATGTTATCTAAAGCGTTGCGTAAAAATTGCGATAGTAGTTTTACAAAGTATATGGATTATTCAGATTATTAAACTGAATCAAAAATCGAGAAAAACTTTAAGAAAATCCGACGTTCATTCTTACATGCATTTTGTTCAACTGTTACGGTTTCAGTATCTCTACCACAAACTGTGCTGTGCTTTTGTCGCGATGCATAACGAAATCAAGAGTGCCTTGCAACAAAGGCCAATTACGGTAAATTGTATGACAGATCGTCTAAATAAATAAATAATAAATAAACTAATATTGTGTGGATCATCTTACACAAGTCGATCAAGTCCATATACATATTTCTGTGCAAGTGCGAGTAATAGATTATATTTTAATAATAAAAAATAAAAAGAAATAACAAAAGAAAATTTATTTACCAACACAATTACAATATACCTACATTACAAAAAAGAAAACTTAAACTATAGTGTGGTAAAATGGATTGAAACTCAGCGGAGTCGCTGGTTTTCAGTCTCCAACCATAATTTTGTCGTACGATAAGCTAAGTTTCGGCCAGTTAATGCTAGAGCGGCAGGAAATTTATTTTGATCAGCGTACTTACCATTTTTCCAGAAATCTCTTTGAAGATAGCATGTTTCAGCAAACCACAACATGCATGCATGTTTCGGCAACGTATAGGTAACACCTCTGGTGTTGCAGATATCTATGGGCGACGTTGACTGCTTTCCATCAGGCAGCTCGTCTGCTCGTTTGCCACTTATAACATAAAAAAAAAACCTCCGTTGCGCAAACAATTTAATAAGGCAAACTTTTCTGTTGATTTTACAGAAGAAAAATTACCGAGTTTTATTTTTAGAGCCACTATACGACTAACGAGCAGAGGGAACTATGAGCTATCGTTCCTCAAATTAGACTTATAGTACATTACTACAGAGGACGGGAAGTGAGGGGTTGCCAGCCAGATCGTTACGAGGCTGGCAACCCCATTTCTCGTCGAGGTATGTATAGTGCTTTTCTCAAATATGCAATGAAATAAACTTAAAACACTCCAAAAAATCTAACTTTATTTGCCTGAGACATTAAAAGTAAAGTGGACAAAAAATAAAACTACAGGATGAAAAATTTTCAGTTTCCTTATTTTCTCACGTATAAATAAGGTTCAAAACTACTAATGATTCCGAGCCAGAAAAACCTCAAAAGTCCATATCCTGAAAAAGTATGTACAGATGCGTTGATATCCACCAATCATACTCATCGGTCCCTAGCATACCTTTATAACTAGTTAAGTACATCTCTGGGAGCGGACAAGCTAATACTTTAAACGTGAAAGTTTGTGAAGATATTTGGATGTCTGTTACGTTACTAAATAATGTGGTAAAAACTGGATGGATTGAGATGAAGTTAGGAATGAAATTAGACCAAGTTCTTCAAACTTAGGGTCCATTATGGATAGTCATCTCTTAATTTAGAATTATTCGCTTCGATTGTAAACGTTAAAGCGATTACCATCTGGTATTACTAGTTCACGCGTCCCATTAAAATACAAACGAGATTCACGGTAGTCGTGAATTATCCTACAGGCATCAATTACTAATTAGTAATCGATTAAAATACAGACACCGTATACACGAGGAATCAAGATCACGTTGAGCTTTGATAGAGATCAAAGGAAACTAACAAGGATTTGCTAATGACAGCTCTTATTGTATCTGACTGTTGTTTGTATACGTTATTTCGCTGTTTTCGACTTTCTGTACCTACTAAGTGTATGTCCCAGAGTTTTGCACTTTTTTGATTGTACAATAGTGTTAATGATCGACCAAACGAAAGCTTCGCGCTGTGTAAACGCTGTGATCATCAGGTTTTTTACATACATTTAATGAACTGTCGCCATGCAAGTTCAGCGTCTAATATTGACCAATTTGTGAAATTTCTCTTTGCTTCTGAATCCTAAAATGAATTATAAATCCTCGTTATTACTTATGGGAGCTTGCATTCGCATTATTTTTTCAAGTAAGTATTTTTATTCACGAGGAAATAAGGAAACTTCAAATATTATAGGCACATTGTATAGCAATTTCAAATTTCTTGTGGTACCTATCTCGTGAATTTGTTAGTGTCGAAGATTTAATGTTTGAAGTCGGTTATTTTTAATTAGAAATTTTATTGATACGTTTTGATAATAAGTTTTAACCTTTATACTTAGGCACATATACGTACAATCGGTAAAAGAATAGTTAAATTGTATTGTGCACCCAGCAATATGTTTCTGACAATATCAATGTTCTAGATTTATTTCCTGCATTTTCGGAGAAAATAAAATTAATCCAAACGTTTCCCTACTTTAGCAGTTGTTTGAATACTGCTTAAGTTCGGCTGAGCCATAGAACTACATACAACAAAAGGGTTATTCTTCAGAAATATGTCTGCGACTTATTCCTCTGTCTCCATACATTTAGTATGAAAAAAGGCTAAAGGAATAAGGTCACCGCAGACATATTTCTGAAGAATAACCCAAAAACGTTCATTTATACACCACTCAGCCACCTCGTGACATCACGTGCTCCCTCGCTCATTTACGGTTGTGGCAACTGCAATCAACCGCCGTTGCACATCACCGACCTACACACCCGTTCAAACTATCCCACTATATGCCATCCAAAAATGACCCTAATCACACCGACATAAGTTTTATGGAGATAATTAAGAGGAACAAGCTGACCGGTGATTTGATTAAATATTAACTGGGAGCCATTTGGAAAATTAGCTAAACCAAATGCCATTCGATATGATCCTCATTTGGAATTCAGTGATTATAGGCATTGAAGTGATTTTCATAATTTATTCCAGGTTTATTTAGAGCCCATATGAATAATTTTGGACGCTTTAAAGAGGAACTCGGAAATACTCGGAAATTTGAGGCTTTTAGTGGTTGAAGTGTGTTACGGTTTCAGTACTCTCAAAATTCATTTCATTTGCTGTTCAACGCCAAGTAGTATAGTACTATTATTTTGACCTGATGTTATATCACTTTGTTAGTATAAAATGGATACATGTAAGAATTATAATGTTATGAATACGAGACAGCTGCAGATAGTAAAAAAATGCTTAAAAACTATAAAGCCTAGTTCACACGTTATGATTTTGAAGCTATAAAATCCAGGAATACGGGAACCTCGGGAAGTAAACTAGTAGCTGGAATAACACACACTGACTTGTTGGCCGTTTAATACAAGACTGACATAAGATACAAAGATCTACCCTATACTCATATATAAGTATACCCACATTATACATATGTTACACCTCCCCGCTTAATCATGAAGCTACGACACTATTAAACTTTATAATTCTAAGTACTTAATCTAAACCATAGTCCCACTTAATCTAAGAACTTGATCTATCTCTAACTTACGGATTCTATTCGGTAAAGGCCTAAGGTTCAGAGGCGATTTACGTTGCGGCCGCGCTGACGGACGTGGAGAGGGCGTATGAGCCAGATTTGTGTCAGGCGACACATTTGACTCCTCATCTATGACGTCCTCCCTTTGTAATCGCTCGACACTCTCCCTGTCCACCTCCGCCTGCTGGCTGGATTGCGGGACCTCATCCTCAGACCCTAACGACCGCTCGCTCGTCTCATTCAGTGTCTCCGGACAAGGTACCGTAGATAACCTAGATCTGCGTCTGATTTGATCGACATGTCTAATAAGAGGTCTGCCGGTTCCGTTGTCCAGTGTGTATCTAACCGAACCCTCCGCACCTATCACAGTACCCTTAACCCACTTATCTGTACCGGTATAATCGCGCGCCCAGACCGTGTCGCCGGGCTGGAAAGACCGGCGCGTCCCGCCCGCGTGCTCGACCTGCCGCCGCTGCGCGGCCTCCACGCGCTCCTCCAGGGCGCGCTCGCTGCGCAGCAAGTCTAACCGAGACCTTAAGAGGCTGACAAGACCTACTTTTGTTGAAATTGATGTTATTTAAGCAGTTTTTTAAGAAAAACCATTTGTTCTAGCACATCAAAAAAAATATATGTTAATATTCATCATATTTCGAAGACCGTGGACGGACGCGATACATAATTTCACGAAATCGGCTCGATAGAAAAAAATTGCAAAGATTGGTCTTAAAATCATCATTAAACGGTTCTATGTCTTTATTTTTTTAACGTATGGGTCTGCAAATAAAAACATGAAGTCAACATATTCATACCTAAACCGCTAGCGAGTCACATTTCACAAATAGTCCACACTTTTTTTTATTTCAATTTTTATTTATTATTATCTTCTAAGACCCGGCTGCCCAGAAACAGTGACAGTAGGCTCTCGTTTACTCCGATACAAATAGACAGTGTGCGCTGACGCGCCGTGCTAGACGGACCTATGCTTCTCGTTTGCGCATCGAAAACATCGCAAAAATTTGTTTAACCTTGTGTTAAAAATCTAAAATACTGTATACGTACTTATATAAATCAAAGTTATAATATAAGAAGTGTAAATATTTAGTTAAGTGTGTTAAATGTATGATCACCGCAATAGCCACTGGCCTGTCCAAATGAATACTCATTCAGTTTTTGTTGAAATGTGGACCTTATGTCACTGGATATAAGGTCCACATTTCAACGCTTCTTCAGATGCGGTTTTGGCTACGCCCATCGAGAAACGTTTTGTTTGCATAGATCTATAAAGTTTTGGAGTCGACGGTAATAGTTATGTATTATGGGAGGCATCAATACACGAGTGTGGTTTTAGGAAACGAGCCGAAGCAGGCATGTCTCACTCCGCGATTTTATTTTGACGTAATTATTATTCTTCCTTGCCTAATGCATTAGGCGAGTGCGAAACCCTGTGTATGAAGGCCTAAGGTGTATGTATGTATGTATGTATGTATGTATGTGTGTGTGTGTGTGTGTGTGTGTGTGTGTGTGTGTGTGTGTGTGTGTGTGTGTGTGTGTGTGTGTGTGCGTGCGTGCGTGCGTGCGTGCGTGCGTGCGTGCGTGCGTGCGTGCGTGCGTGCGTGCGTGCGTGCGTGCGTGCGTGCGTGCGTGCGTGCGTGCGTGCGTGCGTGCGTGCGTGCGTGCGTGCGTGCGTGCGTGCGTGCGTGCGTGCGTGCGTGCGTGCGTGTATGTATGTATGTATGTATGTATGTATGTATGTATGTATGTATGTAGGTATGTATGTATGTATGTATGTATGTATGTATGTATGTATGTATGTATGTATGTATGTATGTATGTATGTATGTATGTATGTATGGATATATGTATGTATGTATTATCATACACCGCACTCCAGGGTAATTTTTCGGGCACGTCAGTTAGTAAGGTTTACAAATAAACCAATCAATTTTCGATTTGACAGTATAAGGTATTTGTACTAACTAGTACTAAGTATTTATTATATTGTATATTATATTCAATCTCATTTAATTTAATTACCTACGTAACATACATTATCATTAGCTACTAAAGGTACTCGGAGTTGCATGGTACATATCTGGGGGCACAGCAGTGGCCCCGCCAAGTCGAGCGCGAAGCAAACACTGCCGTACCATCCTTTACTGGAACCATTTCGCCGCATTTTCAGGCCCCTATTTGAGAACCTCTAGATAAGACCAGAACGCAGAAATTTTCGTCATCCAGTAAGCTATAATCACATACTTAAAATCCAAAATTTCAAGTCTGTAGGTCATTTAGTTCCGAAGTTAAGCGAAAGCAAAGTTTCGCATTTACGACAGACACTCACTGACTCATGATCATCAGAATAGAACTAATACTTCCCATAAACTCAGAGAGCAGAAATTTTAAACATAGTTAGTTTTTAGCCTATCAAGTCCTAAAAAACCTCCAAATATTGCAACTGCACACATAAGTTTGTAATCCTATACAAATACATGCGATTACAAAGTTTCTTTGTTGACTTGTACCTACTATAACGAATAAAGAATGTTCAACGGCCAAGTCACACAACATTAAGTATAATAATAAAGAAATCGCAGTAAGGTACCTTAAACTTGACACGATTTTGTCTAGATTTCATTACTTTTTAGAGATAAACAAGCAGCTCCATCGAGACTTGGCTAGTTTTTTACAGAATGTTTTTGATGGGATACCAGGTTACGGATACTAAGTATAAATACCTTATACTGTCAAATCGAAAATCGATTGATTTATTTGTAAACCTTACCTTACCTTTATGTTTTTCTCGATGACCTTACATTGCAGGTCATCAAGAAAAACATAAAGGAAGTGCTGTATATTTTAATTCAATATAATCGTATTACTACTTACAAAAATACTGTATTTTTTCTAATAAATCTTAACTACTTATATTACATATCCAAAATTCATTAAATGTGCTTGAAAGTTTTCATTACTTATTTACGTATTACATATCCAAATTTCATTCTATCTGTTCACGCTTTAATTATGAAAATAAATTAAAAATCAACTATATTATTTTAACGACGCCCTGTCTATTTTATTCTGCGCTCTATGGGAAATTGGGAAACCTACAGGAGTTTAACGCCATCTACCGGCAGGCGTGTTTATTTCGATCGCGATCGCAAGCCGAATGCAAACAGTTACGCTTCTCGCCGCTCACTTGTGAATAGCGCTGGGAGCAATTAGGCGGGGCTAGGGGATGGGCCAAAATCCTGAATCCTCAAGGGCATTTTGCTGTTGACAGCGTCTTAATGGCCTTCGCTGCAAAAGCATCGCCGGAGTCTCGCCTGTCGTGCTGTGTATACTGTTCCTGTACGACATTAGGTATGTTTGTAAAGCAGCATCAATATCGATACGGTCTCTGCAAGCTTTACTAATGGCCCTTTTACATAATTTTACCGCGTTTTCTGCCGCGCCATTCGACGCGGGGTGGTACGTTGGCGAAAAAGACTGCTTTATGCCGTTGACCGTCAAAAAATCTTTCAACTCTTTGCTTGTGAAGGGTGGTCCCTGGTCGGATACTAACTCGAACGGTAAACCAAATCGCGCGAAAGTAGCTCTCAGCTCCCTGATTACCGCTGTCGCATTAGTTCTACTCATCTCAAATATTTCGAGCCACTTTGAACTCGAGTCTATTAGAACTAAAAACGTCTTTCCCTTGAACGGACCTAAAAAATCTACATGAAGCCTACTCCATACGCGCGACGAGTGGGGCCAAGGACTAGGCGGCGCGTGCGCAGGCGCCGGCGCCTCCCCCGCATATGTCTCGCACTGACGACACTGCGCTTCCACATCTACGTCAATATTGGGCCACCACACGTAACTACGCGCCAACGCCTTGGTCTTTACAATACCCATGTGACTTACATGCAGTTGTTTAAGTATCGCTCCCCGCAGCGCGGCCGGTATCAAAATGCGATAACCCCACATCAAACAACCACGGTCTACGTACAATGACGACATGACGTCTTACAAAGAAAGGTTTAATTTCCGCTTCCTGGCACGCCGCTGGCCAGCCCGACTGTACATATATTAACACCCTACTTAATATTGGGTCCTTCGAGACAGCGGACCTCACATCTTCGTTGGTAATGGGCAGAAAATCCTCCACAAAGTTAAGGTAAGTTACCTCGTCATTTAACCTCCCACCCCGATGGGGTTGTGGCAATCTCGACAACGCATCCGCACAGTTTTTATTTGAAGGTACATACTCAATCTGATAGTCATACCCCGACAGCAAAATGGCCCAGCGTTGTAGTCGAGAAGCCGCCATGACCGGAATACCTATCTTATCCCCAAAAATATATGTGAGGGGTTTGTGGTCTGTTCGTAATATAAATTTACGCCCATACAGATATTGATGAAATTTTCGAATGCCGTACACTATGGACAAAGCTTCCCTATCAATCTGCGCGTACCCTCGTTCTGCCACCGTCAAAGTCCGAGACGCGTAAGCCACCGGCCGTTCGCCCTCCGGCGTCAGGTGGGATATTACGCATCCAATCCCCACTCCTGATGCATCCGCCGTCAGTACCAGTGGCAAGGAGCCCGAATAATGCACTAATACCTCGCTTGAACTCAACGCCTGCTTAATTCTGTTAAAAGCATTCTCACAATCGGACCCCCAAACAAACTTTACTCCTCCTCTTAATAAATTGTATAAAGGTGTCAGTATCGTACTAACATTCTTGACAAATTTCGAATAGTACATTATCATACCTATAAATGCCCGCACTTCGGAAACGTTAGCGGGTGCCGGAGTATTTAAGATAGCTCCGATTTTCTCCGGACATGTATGTACTCCTTCCTTGCTAATGACGTGACCTAAATAACTGATAGACTTTTGGAAGAATGCACATTTATCTTTTCTTACCCTTAGTCCATACGACTGTAACCGTTGAAATACCTTATATAAATTAGTAATGTGTGACTTCGTATCACTGCCCGTAATTATAATGTCATCTAAGAAAACCCCTACGTGCGGAAGGTCGGCAAACAGCTGCTCCAGGTGTTTCTGAAAAATCCCAGGACTAGATGACAGGCCGTACACTAACCTGTTGTACATGAACAAACCCTTATGCGTATTTATCACCGTATACTTCTTCGATTCATCCAACTCGAATTGTGCATACGCTTGCGAAAGATCAATTTTGCTGAAGCGCTCCCCCCCCATGTAACCGCGCCAGCAAAGCTTCCACCCTGGGTAACGGATAACGGTCGACCTCTAAAACTCGATTTAACGTTAACTTAAAATCAGCGCAAATTCTAAGATTACCGTCTTTTTTTACGACCGGCACAATGGGCGTCGCCCAATCCGAGCGGTCTACGGGCGTGAGCACGCCGTCGCGCACCAGCTGCTCCAGCGCGCGCTCCACCGGCTCGCGCAGCGCGTACGCCAGAGGGCGCGCGCGCAGGAACACGGGCCGCGCATCCGCGCGCAGGTGGATACCGACCCGGCCGCCAGTAAACCGCCCCAAGCCGTCCGCGAACACATCAGAGAATCTGGAAATGAAATCGTTCTGGTTAAACTGTATATTGTTTACACTATTTACTTCATAATACATAGCCGGAGGAATTTTAATGCCCAATTCGGTTAGCCACTGTCTCCCTAGTAACATTGTTTTGCCATTCCGGATCACAATCAAATCGAGATATTTTTCGAGATTTTTATACCTAACTAACGGTCTTATCGTTCCTACCGGGTTCACTAGCTCGCCGGTATAGTATCGTAATTTTAAGTCACATTTTGTAATTCGTAAATCATGAAACCTTGATTTATACAACTCCTCACTTATACATGACACGGCACTGCCCGTGTCGCATTCCATTTCTAGATCCGCGCCGTGCACATTCACCTTAATCATAATCGGCTTATATGCCGTGGCCGATAACTGATTTAAAGTCGTAATAAATACCTCATCACTGTCTTCGCTGCGCGCGTTCCACTCGTCCGCGACGGTGTTTACATCCACGGCGTACTGTTCGGCCGTGTTTGTGGTCACCTCTACGCTGTACTGTTCCATCATATTCGGACACCTACGTTGTAGATGACCTTGCTGATTGCACACTCGGCACACATATCGCGCAAACCGGCATGACCCTCGGTTATGCGCGCCGCCGCACGCGCCGCACTGCTGCTGCGCCCCGCCTCGGCCACTTCCGCCGGCGCCGGTCCGACCTCCGCGCCCAGCGCGAGTCGCCGGCCGGTCTGCCCGCGCCACCGCGACCCCGCCTGTCCGACGTGACCCGTAACTGGCCATAGCTTGGCACTCCACCGTGCCGACCGCTCCCGACGGCCCCGCCGCTCGACCTTCTACGACTGCAGAGTCCTTCTCTGCCGCCTCCATACTGACCGCCAACTTATACGCTTTCGCAAAGTCCAACGCTTCCTCTGTAAAAAGCCGCTGACGTATAGTCTCACTGTGCAATCCACAAACCAGCTGATCCCGCAGGCTCTCTTCCAACCAACTTCCGAATTCACATGTTTTTGACATACGTTTCAGTACCGCCACGTAATCCGAAATAGATTCATTCATACTTTGCTTCCGGTGCCTAAACTTGAAACGTTCGGCTAACACACTTGGCTTAGGTTGTAAATGTCTTTCTAGAATAGTCGTTAACTGTACAAATGTCTTTGTAGTAGGCTTATCCGGAGTGCAAAGGTTCACCAACAGTTCATAACACTCTGCTCCCACTACGGTTATTAATGTAGGCACATATCGGTCTTCATTTATTTCGTTAACAATAAAATATTGCTCTAAACGATCCACATACAACCGCCAATTGTCCGTTCCGATTTTAAATTCCCCTATGCGACCGACCGCCATTGTTCGATTTACTAACGACGCACCGCACGCCTTATCAGCCCGCTCCTGCATAAGAATTAACGCGCACACACTTAAATAGGGTCCAGATCGTCTCGTCGCCACTATAAAATCCAGGAATACGGGAACCTCGGGAAGTAAACTAGTAGCTGGAATAACACACACTGACTTGTTGGCCGTTTAATACAAGACTGACATAAGATACAAAGATCTACCCTATACTCATATATAAGTATACCCACATTATACATATGTTACAGAAGCCATAACCGCTAACTGCAATTTACATTAAAACAATATCACATTCAACAAAAAATAAAGGATTCAACAAAAACGTTCTCTCGAAAATGAAAATTCTTACACTATTATATAAGAATACGAAAAAGCAATGGGTATAAAATGTAGAGGTTGTTTATTGCCAGATGCATTTTAAAATAATTATAATTCTGTGATTACGAGACAACTATCGTTTTACTTAGATAAGGAATTACAAACGAGTGTTTGTTATTAGCCCGAGGTGAAACCGAGGACTTTAATAACACGAGTTTGTAATTCCTTTACCGCCCGTGGCACACACAATGTTTTTCATCACACTTGTGAGGAAATCTTAATAATATAACCTTACTAATCGTCCCAGTATGACAAGAAAATATTAAAACAGAAAGTGACATTAGTGAGTGACATATGTCCATAGACAATGCGAATGTCAAGTCATGTTCGGGAACCATAGCGGTAAAGAACTAAAACGGCCATTTTAGTTGATTTTTTATTTGCAAAATACTGAAATAAGTACACTATTTAAACATTTAATGAATGTTACCGAAATAAGTGTTTACATGTATTTGCAATAACAGTTATCTTTAAATAAATATTTCCGTGATAAAAGTTAAAAAAGTAAGTTGGCGTTTCCTTTTTGTTTTAATTTCAAAAGAAAACCATTACGCTCTAGGGCGTAATAGGTCATTTACGGCCCGCAGAACCTACGTGTAATGACACCATTTTCGAGCAAGTGTGATGAAAAAACCTATAATATGATTTTCATCACACTTGCTCCTAAAGGGTGTCATAACACGCGGGCTTATAGACCAGCTCGAGCCGATTTACCTCCCGTGGGTTATAATAGTACATTGTGTATCAAGGGCGGTAAGTAAGGAATTACAAACGAGTGTTTGTAATTCCTTTACCGCCCGTGGCACACACAATGTTTTTCATCACACTTGTGAGGAAATCTGATTAAAATAACCTTACTTAACCTAAATAAAATTGTAAAACTGACAGTGACATTAGTGACATATATCAAGACGACAAGTCACGTTCGGAAACCATAGCGGTAAAGACTTAAAATGGTTGATTTTATATTTGCAAAATATTGAAATACACTATTTATACATTTAATTAATGTTACAGAAATATGTGTTTACATGTACAGTTCTCTTTAAATAAATATTTCAGTAATAAAAGTTAAAAAAGTAAGTTGGCGTTTTCTTTGAACATGACAAATAAGAGTAAAACAGAACCAGCGTTTCAAATTTAAAAAGAAAACCATTACGCCCTAGGGCGTAATAGGTCATTTACGGCTCGCAAAACCGACGTGTAATGACACCATTTGGGTTATTCCCACCTGTTACCACCAATTTGTTACCAGTGGTAACAGATGGGAATTTTTTTCCCATCTTTCACCACTGGTAACAGATGGGAATTTAAATTCCCATCTGTTACCACTAAAATAAATGGTGGTAACAAATGGGAATTTTATTCCCAGTAGTTACCACCAATTTTTTTAGCTTAATTAATGCTATTGATGAAGTCTGGAGATATATGTACATACATACTTACACCTGTATCCCATTTGGGCAGGCAGAGACGACAGACTACGATTCCTACACAACTCGTTTTTGCCTTTAAAAAATGTTTAATTCATAACTATGGGTTTATTCACATTTTTTACTTTATAACTTTAAAAGAATATTTCATTCGAAAACATTTGAGCTCACTAATAGCTCTGTAAAATTAATCGTTTTTGAGATAGGTATGAGGCTTCAAAGCCAGATATTTGAGCTAACAAAACTCATCTAAATGAAACGTGATTCTGTCACAAATATTGGCATTGGCAGCGGCCGTAGCCTACATACAATTCTTAACGAATGTTGGAAATAACATCCTTTAGCTGTCGCTGGTGCCACGAAAAAAAAGTGATAGTACCTATAATATAAGTTAACCTGCGCAGCAGGTGGCTTGTATGGAAGTTTCTTTGGAGTGGGCTTCTGCGCAGCTTTAGAATGGTGTAGGGATTGCAGCCAGACTCGAAAACCGAAAAACGAGTACTTTTCGATTAAACTCGAAAACCGAGTTCGGTTTCGATTTTTACTCGAAACTGTCTGAAGTAGTTTTAATTTTTTTTTGTGTAATGATAATGATTAAATTAGTTTGTAAACTCGGGATTAAGTAGGGTAGTAGGGTAGTTTTTAGGGTTCCGTACCAAAATGGTAAAAAAGGAACCCTTATGGTGCGACTCCATCTGTCTGTCACAGCAAGATATCTCAGGATCTACTAATGCTATCAACTTGAAATTTGGACTAGTGTTAAAAATCGCTAACCCGAGGCTATTGGACAGTAAAAAAATCTTATACCTTTTTCCTTTTTTTTTAAAGGGGACCGAAATGGGACTTTGAAAATTGAAAGTAGGGCTATTATATTGAACGGGGTATCAAATGAAAGGGCTTGATTTGTAGATTAAAACACCGTGTTTATTTTTTTTTCTTAAATAAGTAGTATTTGATTTAATAATGCCAAACGTTAAAAAAATACCATTCTCCCCCTATTATCTTCGAAGTTACTGAACAGAAAAATCTGTAATAATTACCAATTGTTAATGTCGTCCTAAATATTACAAGAAAAATCATAACGGTTTTCCTAAGTTGCACCGTTTTTTAGAAATTCGCAAAAATCGTAACACATACTTATTTGCTCCTACTAAACTAATCGCCATACAGTTTTTCTTGAACTATCTATGTAGCTACTTGAGTTTGTACGGAACCCTCGGTACGCGAGTCCGACTCGCACTTGACCGGTTTTTAATCTATCCATCAGAAACCGTCAAATTGTGAACGACCTTGCACTTACCGACAAAGAGTTTACAATCTGTCGGATTTCCTAGAGGATATGGCACCATAGACCACATACACAGTGAGGCAGATAATACAGAAGACTGAGGAGTAAAATCAGCCCCTGTGCTTAGCATTTGTGGACTATGAGAAAGCTTTTGATTCTGTCTGGTTCTGGAATCCTTGCAACGTTGCCAAATAGACTGGCGATACATCCAAGTGCTGAGATGTCTCTACGCCGTCCAAGTACAGAACCAGCAGACTAAGCCCATTCTCCTGCAGCGGAGTGTGAGACAAGGGGATGTCATTTCCCCCAAATTGTTCACGAATGCACTGAAGGATGTGTTTATGACGCTAGCTTGGGAGGGTCGTGGCATTAATATAAACGACGAGTACATTTCACACTTGCGATTTGCAGACGATCCCGTCATTTTGGCTTGAACTTTGCAGGATTTAGAATACATGCTGAACGGTCTAGCTGCTTTTTCTCAACACGCCGGTCTTAGGATGAACTTGGACGAAACCAAGGTTATGTTCAACGATATTGTTTTACCGAAACTGACTGCAGTGCAGGACGCCCTTCTCGAAGTTGTTCAGGAGTACGTTTACCTCGGGCAAGTTCTGCAGTTAGGTAAAAATAACTTTGTAAAAGAGGTTAATAGAAGAATACAGCTGGGTTGGGCTGCGTATGGGAAATTACGTCGAGTCTTCTCGTCGTCCATTCCACAATGTCTGAAGACAAGGGTTTTCGATCAGTGCATCCTACCTACCAGTCTTGACATACGGAGCCGAAACGTTGTCGCTCACGGGAAGGCTGAGTACCTACGTAAATTTAAGGTCACTCAGCAAGCTATGGAAAGGGCCATGTTGGGAGTATTTCAGAAGGATCGTATCCGTAATGATGTGATCCGACAGAGAACTAAAATCGTCGACATAGCCCAAAGGATTAGCAAGCTGAAGTGGCAGTGGGCTGGCCATATCTGCCGCAGAACCAACAAGCGCTGAAGCAAGCGTGTTCTCGAGTGGAGACTACGGATCGGCAAACGTAGTGTGGGGCGCCCTCAGACAAGATGGAGTGATGATCTTCGCAAGATGGCTGGCAGAGGTTGGATGCCAGTGGCCGCGGATCGTGCTCGATGGCATGACATGGGAGAGGCCTATGTCGAGCAGTCGACTAATACGGGTTGATGATGATGATGGTGGTGCGTATACACAACGTATTTCTGTCATTTTGCTTTTCTGTCGTTTCGCGTGTGTGTCATTTTGCGAAGTCAGAATATGTCTTTATCGAATTAAAGGCATTTTTTTATGCAGTAGTCAGTTATTACGTCGATTACTTACGTGTTACGAAACTTAAAAACCTATTTTTAAGGTTTACTTAAGTAAAAATATAAAAATCTGTAATATTATAAGGACGCAAAAAAACTCGAAAAACCGCGGTTATTAACCGAGTTATATTTCGATTAAAACTCGATCGAGTTACTCGGTTAACCGAGTTTCGAGTAACTCGTTTGCAATCCCTAGAATGGTGAAATCAGCAGCCGAGAAAAAAATATCATCCACTCTAGGTACTTCTTATGATACTGAGGAAATATCCGTCATTTCCACCTGATCATTTCTTGCGAAATATCAATTCAGTCATTCCTAATTCTTTAACACTTTCACTGTCAAGAACGCCCCTAGCGAGTTCTCAGTAACTTTGCTCACATGTCACCCGACTCCCGAGGGGAGTTCGTACTATACAATTATAGATGGCCAAAGGCAATGTCATCCGACTCCTCTAGCGAGTTCTTACGAAACGGCCGATTTTTCAGGGTTGTCACTATATCTCGTTTTTTGAGGATTAGTTATTAATCTTCTATTCTGTTTATATCAGTAACATATAAAAATGCATTAATAAGGTTTTTAGGAACGTCGTTACTTTAAAACTTTGATAAACCACAGGCCGGCTAGCGCGAAGATCGCGCATTTCGATTTTTTTTATCTCCTACTATTTCTTTCAAATATGTCAGTGCGATAGAGATTTCTCGAAATTTGGTGATGGGTGATGAACTCCAGATTTGACGCCCCGCAGGTAACAATGATTTCTACCCTACCGATTACCGTTTATGTATTATATGTACATATCGATGGCAAAAATGGGATATATTGTAACCGACAACCGACCCACAACCGACCACGACAAAACATAATTAAAATATTTTAACAAAATAACATCAAACGGAGTTACTCGCACTTTTACACCGAGATGGGTGCTCAGGCAAATTTGGAAAATCACTGGGTTGCATTCGCCAACTTCAAATAGATAACGAATGGCAAACAAGATCTCCAGGGTTAAGCGTATGATCGCAGTAACTACATCCTTTTGTCAAAGAAATTGCGACTCTATTCTGTGCACGACCGTACTAATCACCGTAACTGTTCAAAGCTGCTTGTTACGTTTCGCTTCTATGCAGGTGAAGTGCAGTGCCATTTTATGACTGCAATCCTATTGTTATTTACTGAGAACTGCCGCTTAGAAGATATTAATCTTGTTACTTAGTTGAATTTCTTCGTTTATTTTTCTCCAAATATTATTATACAAACCCGCCTATAGGTACTCATGAAACCTACAGTTACTAAATATACGTAAACACAAATTAGGTTTTACGATTTAAGAATACTCTTAACTCCTATTGATACATGTATGACGATTGGTGAGGCAGGGAATTTGCCGAAGCCTCGGCGTCTTGTCCTTCAGACATGGTGGATACTTGAAATAATAGTCACAGCGTGTACACTAACAATCTATTATCAATTACCATTAAGAAACACAAAACAATAAATCAAATTTCTCTAATTATTACGTTGAAAACGCGGCGAGTTCGATACAGAGTGGCGTACGGTCCGCGTCAAATCTCAACTAACTTCCTCACATGCCGTCTGCCTTTGTTTACCGTCACACGGCGCCATCTCTTCTCAACTTGCCTACTCTGCATCGACCTCACCCAAGCGACCTGCTTGACGTTTTCAAGTGATATAATTCTACGACAGCAGATGTCGCCCTAAAACTTAACTAGCTAGCTTGATGAAGTCACAATTTGTAACATTGATATCAATGGTAACACGCTAAACAGTACAATTTAGAATCAACAGATGGAGCTTTAACCTAATTCGCTGATTGACAATTGAATGAATCTTGTGATTGTGACGATACTCCGACACGGCCATTCTGACCACTCACACGTCCTCGTGGGAGGTATCTGAGAACAAAGAGAACCCGCAAAGTAAAACCTTTTCCACCCGGCCTTCCTGACAATAAAGCTGGCGATGCATAGGTAAAATCAATCGAAAAATTAAATCACTAGTAACTAGTAAATCCTTAATCGTTTTTACTTAGACTAAACAGGGATCATAAGTCCTAGAGTCTATGAATAATAACTCCATGAAAAGATCACATAGTAACAAAATAAATCTTCAGTTGCCAAATGAAACTCAATATTAACGTAGTTATAAACGTTACTAAACACAAACTACTTAAGTGTACAAATGTTCTAATCACCCAACAATTGCCTCCATCCGGCATAATCCATAATCTAAACACAATAATAGCACATGAACTACCTCCAACCAGTATTCATGTCACACAAATCCATTGCCTCCAACCAGCAAGTTTAGCGACCGTTTACATCCCCAAACCGAACGCACGCCACTCAACGTCGTGGCCGCACAGCAACGGGAAATCGAGCCCGAGTTTTACGCTTACGTCTACGAACGGCTGAAGGTGTATGGGCGATTCTCCGAGCGTTTTAACCGCGCGGTTTGACAATCATTATTGTCCGACGATTATTTACTATAAGGAAAGGACAAATCTTGACAATTTTGATAAAACTAGACTTAAGCTCGGGACTGTTTTTTGGTTTCATAAAAAGTTAACTCTAGGCATCGTTTTATTGGACAATATTTACTGAGACAATAATGACGAAAATAAAACGCCGTAAAAACGCTGAATATTCGCCCGTATACAGTCTAAGCCAAGGACACTTATAGGGTCAACAATCAACATCACACATCACATTGTTTTTGTTACTTAGAGCTGGTAGAAGGTCCAGCCCTTTCGAAGTCATTTAAATTATTTTGATCGTCACTATCGTTATGATTGTCTAAGTCATGGTCATCCAAATGGTCACTGTCGGGCATTTTCCTTAGTCGGTCATGTGCGTACTTGTACGTTCTGTTAGAGTTAAGAGCTCGGAGGACATACCGATCACCCTCTAGCACTTCTGATACCTTGAAAGGGCCCTTGTACTTAGGATCGAGTTTCGTTTGATTTCGCTCCTCATTTTTCAATAAGACGAAATCTCCCTTAGAAAAGGGTCTCACCTTAGCCTTAGTAAAGTCGAATCTTACCTTATCATACGCAGAGCCTCTTTCCATACAGTCTAATGCTTGAGTTCTAGCTTGTTCCATGTCAATCTCTGGCTCCTCGTCCCCGG
The DNA here is from genome assembly GCA_947034925.1 of Eudemis profundana. Lineage (NCBI taxonomy): Eukaryota > Metazoa > Arthropoda > Insecta > Lepidoptera > Tortricidae > Eudemis > Eudemis profundana. The sequence goes on from OX344798.1 coordinate 19,924,067, forward strand.
CAAATAAAATATCTAGAGGCCTTGCAACCTTACCAATAAGTAGTTCCAGAGGACTGGCCTTCGCAACTCGATGCATGGTACAGTTAAGAGCGAGTTGAACGTCGGGCAGAGCATCTTGCCATGACCTGTTGCTGGTCTCTACTGCAGTCAGCATATTTTTCAAGGTGCTCATGGTGCGTTCTACCTGCCCATTAGCTCGTGAACTACCTGTTGCTATCAGATGTAGTTTGATGTTGACTGAGTCGCAATAATCTTTAAAATCTCTACTGGCAAAGCAACGACCCTGGTCAGCGATAAGGCGAGTTGGAGCACCGAACAAAGCAACGCTAGCTTTGACGGCCTTGATACTGCTAGCTGTATCAATGTTATGCGTATGATGAAGTAATACGTATTTGGTAAATGCATCAACGAGCACAAATACGTATTCTTTCCTATCGTTTTTTCCACTCAATTTACCAGTAGCATCGACGTGTACCGTATGCCACGGGATTGCTACCTTTGGTATGGGGTGCATGTCGGCTTGTGTTTTACCAGAATGAGATTTGGAGATTTTGCACGTAATGCAGTTCTCAACAAATCTCCTCACGTACTTTGTCATATTGTCAAACCAGTACAGATCATATACTTTCTCTAATGTTTTCTCCCATCCCAAGTGTAGCAACCCTTCATGAACGTTATTAATGACGGACCATCGAAATGATCGAGGTACTATTGGCAAACAATGAGTCTTACCTTTTCGCTGAATCTTACGGTGGACGATACCCGACCGGACCTCGTAAGTCTTGGCTATATCAATAGGCAACTTTTCTTCCTTCAAATCAACCATAAGCTTCGAAAGCTCTTCATCCTTCTGCTGCTCTGCCATTAACCAGTTGTCGCTGAGCTCGGTCAGGTTAACTTGTTTAGGCTCTACATTTTTAATCACGACGTTATGGCTGTCAGTCGGCAATGGATTCCTCGAAAAGAAATCGGCATGGGACATTCGCTTACCGCTTCGATGAACTATGTCAAAATCGAATCCCTGCAAGAATGCCCACCATCTATGTACACGCGGCGTTAGGTCCAGTTTCTTTCGGGTGGATTGAAGGGAGTTGCAATCAGTAACTACGACGAATTTGCGTCCGTGTAAGAAATGCCGAAAGTGCTTAACGGCATTGACAACCGCGAGAGTCTCCAACTCGTAAGAGTGATATTTAGACTCAGCGGCTGTCGTGCGCTTACTGAAATACGCAACGGCATGCGACTTACCTTCTTTCACTTGAATGAGCACTCCACCATACCCGATCGAGCTCGCGTCAGTATGCAGTTCTGTTGAAAGATCTGGATCATAGATCGTGAGTACTGGCTCGCTAGTGAGAATAGAAATGAGTTGTTGTCTGATAACTTCATGTTCCGGTTTCCAATCTACTTTACCGCTGCCAGATGTCAAAGCGTATAACGGAGATACAATTTGTGAAAATTTTGGTACGAACTGCCGGAAGTACGAGGCCAATCCAATGAACTGACGTAGCTGCGTTACGGTCTTGGGTGGTGGTAGAGCAGTCAATGACTCCACCTTGCGAGTGTTTGGACGAATTTGCCCTTGGCTTACCTCGTATCCAAGATACTCTACCTTCTCTTTAAGAAAAGCACATTTTTTATGATTTAGCGAAAACCCCTTTTCCGCGAGAACATTAAGCACCACTTGTAGTCGTTCCAAAGCCTCTTCTGCGTTTTTTGCCACAATGAGTACATCGTCCATATAAACCACAACGTAGGTGTTCACAAGGTCACCGAGAGCATGAATAAGTGCTCGCTGAAATACAGACGGAGCATTGCGGAGCCCAAATGGCATGGAAAGATATTCATACTGACCTTCAGGCGTCACGAAGGCTGTTCGTTCTATTGACTCTGGTTCAATGGGGATCTGGTGAAAACCTGACGCTAAGTCCAAAATAGAAAAAACGTGCCCTCCATGCAACCGAGCAATCTGGTCAGAGATGAGCGGCAGAGGAAATCGATCAGGTACAGTATTATCATTTAATTCGCGATAGTCCACGCACATTCTGTCCGAACCATCTTTTTTTTTTACTAAAAGTATAGGACTCGCAAATGGCGATGAACTGCGGCGAACTATACCCGCTTTAAGCAACTCATCGATTTTATTTCTCACAACCTGTCGCTCATCAGGACTCAACCTATAGGGGCGGCGATTGACTGTTTTATGAGGGTCCTTTAAACGTATCTGCATTGGTTCAGTATCAGCTGGGGATGTAGGGACTCCGGTTGTAAAGCAATGTTCAAAAGATTTTAAAATCTCTATCAATTGAGGCCTCTTGTCTAGGGGACAGTCAGTATCAATCAGGTCAAGGTCAATGTTTGTATTTGCAATCACGTCACATGATTCGACGACTCGGATCTTTTCAAATTTTATTCTATCCACTGACATATGAACAGCCAAACCATTCGCTAGAACTTCACGTCCAATCATGATTTCGTGTCGCAAACAATAATCAGGTAACACATGCAACAGAATGTCCAAGTTAATAGCATCAATCTCTATAGTGGTCAGGATCTGCATAGTCGACGTAACAGAAGTTTGTCCTATACCTGTCATAGACACATTTTCATAGATTCGCTTGCCACTAAATTTACAAGCTATAGATTCCTGTACAAGTGAACATTCTGCGCCAGAGTCATAATAAAATGAAAATATCTCACCGGAGTGACGCAGAAATCCGGCAGGAGCATTTACAGTGCATACGTCGACACGCTTTTCCTTAGTTGAATTTGTCCCCATGTTGCTGCTACCTTCTTTGCTGAACCGTTCCGGGCAATGAGAAGCGTAATGACCCTGTCCTCGGCATTGAAAACACGTGATGTGATCAGTCTTCCCGCTTGATTGATTGGTGGCGCTCTGGAGATTGCGTAGCGGCGTCGGTTTAAATTGGTCTTCGTATTGCTTCATTTCCCTCTTGGCATAACAGTTAATGGATTTATGACCCATTTTTCCGCAGTTGAAACATTTGAGAGTCGTATTAGTTCCAACTGGACGGCTTCTCTTGGTATCAGGTCCTTCACGTTCGTTGCTCGGTGGTACATGCCTTTTTAGGAAAGAAACTGCCTTCAGTTCGTTTTGCAACTGGTTCCGAGTTTTAATATCGGTTGTAAACGACAATCTCTGAACACGCGGATCAAATTTCGAGACATGGGATAGAACAGTGGCAATTGCTATCTCCTCCACAGTGAGCCCTTTCCATCTTGACATAACCGACGTCATAAGGGTCGCAGCATATGCTGCTAGGCATTCGTCTTCTTTTGGCTTCTTGTTACTCAAGCCGATAAGAAAAGATGCAGTAGTTTCGGGGCAATCATACCTAGCGACGAAAAGTTCCTTAAAATCGCACCAGGTCATACCATGGAACGACACGGAAGACAGCCAAGTCGACGCTTCACCTTTGAGTGCACGGCTTAAAGCAACCATTAAAAGTGGCCCTTGACGGTGTTGGTCAGTTACACACATATCCGCTGTATTTATCCAGGCACGGGCATCGATACCACTTTTACCCGGGTCAAAATCAGGAAAATGTACTTGTGAAATTTCATTAGACGATGACGGTGTAATAGTAGGAACTTTCATAGCTTGTAGCAACGCCCGGAAATTACGATTCTGTTGCTCCAGTAATAGTCGCCATTTATCGTCGTTTGAACCACTGTGCGAAGCATTCACATTATTGTTAATATTTTGTTGTTCGTCACTGTTCACTCCATGTGGGACGTGGTCTTCAGATCTCACTTCTGATGACGATTGGTGAGGCAGGGAATTTGCCGAAGCCTCGGCGTCTTGTCCTTCAGACATGGTGGATACTTGAAATAATAGTCACAGCGTGTACACTAACAATCTATTATCAATTACCATTAAGAAACACAAAACAATAAATCAAATTTCTCTAATTATTACGTTGAAAACGCGGCGAGTTCGATACAGAGTGGCGTACGGTCCGCGTCAAATCTCAACTAACTTCCTCACATGCCGTCTGCCTTTGTTTACCGTCACACGGCGCCATCTCTTCTCAACTTGCCTACTCTGCATCGACCTCACCCAAGCGACCTGCTTGACGTTTTCAAGTGATATAATTCTACGACAGCAGATGTCGCCCTAAAACTTAACTAGCTAGCTTGATGAAGTCACAATTTGTAACATTGATATCAATGGTAACACGCTAAACAGTACAATTTAGAATCAACAGATGGAGCTTTAACCTAATTCGCTGATTGACAATTGAATGAATCTTGTGATTGTGACGATACTCCGACATGTATATCTGTAATGTATACAATTTAATGATGTATCCAACTGATACTTTTTTTATTTTTTAATCGTATTAGGTGAAAAAAACATCGTCTGCAAAAACATACCTATTTAAAAATCTACAACACCTACTTTTCGACCAAGGCTTTGCACTGTATTATAGAATAAACCTCGAAAAAATCGAGTATTTTGTGTTTTGCACCACAAATACACACACGCACACTTTTCCTTTGCTTGCAAAATATACAGTTTGTTCACGGTCTTGAGAGAAAACAGGCCAAAATTAAATAACAATAAACACGCTGTCGTCATTTATTATCTCTTTCGTTTTCCGTAAGTGTGAAAGAGATAGCATATTTAAAAACACCACGCGAAGAACAATGCTACCCTTTCCATGAGCCGGTCATCCCCTATATCTGATCCAGTGTTTGAAAGTAATACTCTAATCAGTCCACTTCCAAGTGTATCAGAATCAAGTGGGAGTATGGACGCGTTAAATTTTATTAAAAGAGGGCGAGGGACAGTTTTACTACACGCAGGATGTGAATATTATGTAAAACGAAAACATTCGAGTGGTTTAACTGTGTGGATATGCAGGAGACGGACAACATGCGGAACCCTTATAGTTTCGTCTGTCCGTCCGTCCGCGGTTTATCTCAGTGATTGTTAAGAGTAGAAAGCTGCAATTTGGTACAAGTATGTGTATTTGTCATGCCGAGAGAACCCATACACATGAAGTGGGGGTGAATTTTTTTTTCGCTTCAATCCTGTTGTGTGGGGTGTCGGATAGGTCTTTAAAAAACAATAGGGGTCTTCAAACATCATTTTGTGATAGAAGTAACATTTTCGTAAATAATTACTCCGAAAGTTAAAAAATGAGCGTCCCCCCCCCCCCCCTTTAACTTTTGAACCGCTGATCAAAAAATTATGAAAAAAATCACAATAGTGAGGCTTAAAAAACACTTTCAATGAAAACTATATTGAACAAATTTGGTTCAGCCGTTTTTGAGATATAGCTGAAAAACTTCTCGTCAAGAACGACGTAAGTGCCCGTGAAAAAGACGTAAGTGCTCACGCTCTTTGCTATTTAATTAAACGTAGAGCACTTTTTTGAATGAATAGCTACGGAACCCTACACTGAGCATGGCCCGACATGCTCTTGGCCGGTTTTAAAAAGCTAAGGACTTTGCAAATACATTACACCTATTAAAAAATGAAAAAGGTGATTTCACCATTTTTCATAATTAATCCTCTTAGAGGGTGTAATTGGAGTTAAGATATAGCATACTTTTTAAATTTGCATAATATATATTATTATAGACTACTCACTACAAACCAGAAATGGTCTCCTTCTGAAATCTACATATACTTTTTATCCTTCTGCGCGGACGAAGTCGTGAGCATAAGCCAGTAAAATATATTATTGTTACCACTAAAGATTTTTTTCCCACTAGTTACCACCAATTGTTTTAGTGGTAACAGATGGGAAAAAAATTCCCACTTGTTACCACTAAACCGGTTAGTGGTAACTAGTGGGAATTTTTTTCCCATCTGTTACCACTGGTAACAACTTGGTGGTAAAAGGTGGGAATAACCCCACCATTTTCGAGCAAGTGTGATGAAAAATTCTTTAACTCCCACGGGAGGAAAAACTGTGTGAAAATCTATAACTCCCGTGGGAGTTATGAGTTTAGTTTTAAAATATAGAACCTACCCGTACGTCATTTCAGACTAAGGAGGTTTTAGAAAATCAGCCAAGCCTTTTTTCCCATCTTCAAAACTTGGCTACAAAATCAATTTTACTGTATAATATAAAACTTATATGGTATATTTTACTATTATTTCAGTGATTTTTGCAATTAATTTAAGGCAATTAAATTAATTAAGTTTAAAATTTTATTTTGAAAATCGGTACAATCTGGCGGTATTTCCTGTCGAGATTGAAAACTAGAAGCAGTTCTTAACATTATCTGTGGAAGACTATATTGAAACAGTTCACAATAAGTAATTTGATTTTTGTTTTATTTTTTTTCTTGCAAATGTGATGAAATTTGTGTGTATTGTGTGTATCACGGGCAACAAGGGGATTAAAAGCCCTCCGCCAACGGCGTCGGGTTCCTAATAGACTCTCGTTAGTAATCCCCTTCTTACTACCCTCGGTGCACAGTACTATTACTAGATGTGTTATCATTATCACAGAAGTTAAACAAAAACGTTCTCTCTAAAATAATTCATGCAATTTCAATAAGGCGGAGAGACTGCTTATTGCCAGATGCATTTGAAGCTTCCGCTATTCCCGCCTACTCTCATACAGTCGAGTGGTGAAAATAGCAGCCTGTTGCCTGGGAGCGAAGTGTGGTGTAGTGGAAAACCTATTACATTAGGCAAAATATTTTACAAGCCAATTTATTTCTCCCACATGGTAGCGTTAAAGTAATCACTAAACCACTGCAGCCTTTAAAAATAGTACATTACATACAAAAGCCAGTAAAGTAAGAAATGTCTCAGATCACATGTAATTGTCAACAGAGTCGAAGCCGAGGACGACAAATACAGTGTGTAAGTCGAATACGGGCGAATCTCTTAACGCTGGTTAGTATAGGACAAAGTGAAGGTAATTAGATAACATTTACTTAAAGTTGCAACAATAATTTTGTCCATACAAAATAATTCAGCCCGCAATGTAATGCAAACACACTCACGTTAAACGCTCGTTGATAGTTACGTTGACATTTCGGTACCGCCGTACCGCTGCTACGTTTAAGGGTCGGGAGTAAATAAATTAAACAAAAGAAATCCGTTAATATAGATTTATTACTCCCGAACGCCGCGAGCACGCGAAAAAGTCGCTAGGGGGTAGGTTCGTGTAGGCCGGTCTGATTTCACTCCTCGGTTCCACCGGATGGTAACTGCCACCACGCTAGTACTTCCCTGGATCTCGGGAACGCCGTGGAGATGGAACAGGCTGAGGGACGTCAGCCGGCAGTACCAGGAATGGTGATGTTGTACCGCAGAAGTACGCTAACCGTACGGTAGCACCCTGGAATTTACGTCCGTGTAAATTAAAATTGTTCCGCATTCATCTCCGTTGACTGTCACCGGTGTAAGCAGAAGCAGAAGAAAAGAGAAAGTACTGCGTGATGGTGATGGTGAAATGGCTTGGTGAAGTGCGGATGACCAGTCAGACGGAGTTTACAAAATGAAGTGGAAATACATAACAAAATTTGCAAAAGGAACTGAAATTAAATTGACAATCTTCATATTTTTAATTACTTTAAAAATCATTAATTATTACAATTAAGCATGATAAAAATGTGAAAGACATTAACAAGCGAGATCTAGGACTTTAACTCAATTTGCAAGCGAAATCAGAGCAAAGAAACCTGTAACGGAAAAGCCGTTAGAAACGCCTTAAAATCTACCTGCTTTTAATTTGAAGCGTAAGAAATGTTCAACACTTACCCAATATAGGGGTTTACACTGTATTTATATAAATGAGTACATTACTCGGAAATAAAATTGAATTAGACAGATTGGCATGCAACCAGCGCGGACGCGACGCGTGAAGTCGCTGAGATGAGCGAACGTGCGCCCGCGCCGGTAGCCAAATCTGTCTGTCCCCAACCACAAGTAAGGCCGCAGCGGGCAGCGGGCGCGGGCGGGTGAGAGCACCCGGCAGGCTGGTTTTGAACAATAGCAATGCGCATCGAGTACAGTTCGTCATGAAATTAAGTGTCGCGACGAAGTGTATAATTAACTTATTATAGTGTATGTTAAAAAGAAATCGTTACGTCTTTAGATTTAGCTTCTATAGCGAAGTTTATGTAACGATTTACGTTACAATACCCCCGCGCGTCGTGAAGGATTTTATTACATATTTATGTAAGCTATAAGTATATTATTTTGTACAATTTACATTTAATTTATGAATTATTATTTTTGTTCGCAACATTTATAAACTTCAGTTATTGTGTTTCCGCCGCCAACTTGTTATAAAAGTTTAAAAGTACGAAAACGATTTCTTAACGGATGCTATTGGTTCGTTGTTCAGATGGCGCCACTAGTACTCGATTGCTATTGGTTCATAGTTGAGAGTGGCGGGAGCTCTGTTCTTGGTCCGTTAAGGAATGGTCATTACGTCTGGATCGTTCAAGCTGGTAACTTGTAGAATTGAGTACAGTGAATAAATATTAAGTGGAAGTTGGAAGGTTATTGTGAATTGACGGATTAAAAGTTTAGCCGATCAAGAGTGTATTATTGATACTCACCTGATTCTGGACGGATTTGAGGGAAGGATCTAACAAATTTCAGAAGCAGGGATACGCTCACAAGGTTGGTGACTGCTTTATTAAAATTTCTGTTGTAAGTATGATACAATTTGTAATGAGGGTATTATTTTTCATACGATAATTAATGTTTTTCATGGCATAGCAATATTACGGGTCCTATTCCACGTGTTAACAATGTGAAGATTTTCCTTTCTTTTCACTTTTTCGGGAAGTTTTGCCAACTAGATGTATTTCAAAGTCACATAAGAACTCCTGAAAACACACAAGAACGGGTTTTCGGATTATTGTGCCATCGGATAGGGGGTGGCCTGAAACGGACTGAAAACATGTTTCAGGCGCCTGAAAACGATGGCAACTTGGGTTAATTTTCGATCTTCTAGTATGTTAAAGGGGGTGGCCTGAAACGGACTGAAAACATGTTTCAGGCGCCTGAAAACGATGGCAACTTGGGTTAATTTTCGATCTTCTAGTATGTTAAAGGGGGTGGCCTGAAACGGACTGAAAACATGTTTCAGGCGCCTGAAAACGATGAGAACTTGGGTTAATTTTCGATCTTCTAGTATGTTAAAGGGGGTAGCCTGAAACGGACTGAAAACATGTTTCAGGCGCCTGAAAACGATGGCAACTTGGTTTAATTTTCGATCTTCTAGTATGTTAAAGAGCCACCTCGAAAACGGCCTGAAAGGAGTTTTCAGTCTGCTGAAAACGATTCTAACGCACGAAAAGTCGTGTTTGAAGTTTTAATCCGTTTGCGCAATAGTATGCATCAGTATTAATCTTAATTTATATACAAAGAGTTAAAATGTAGAACCGACATGCGCTTGCCGTTAGATTTCTCTGAATCTATCATCGGCGAGGTTGTCATCATGTTTCAGTACAATGGATGAAGCACGTCGTTCAAGATCTCGTCACAGGCGGGTTAACTCTCCAAGTGGCAGTGGCAGCAGCAACGGTGAAGTACATGGACGAGACAGAGGAAACCGGCGACGGCGGCAACTACGGACACCAGAGAGTGAGCGGCACAGCGGCAGAGATAGCACCAGGAGCAGAACTGCTGGAGGATCAAGCCGAGGTAGATCTACAGGGACACCACAGCGTGTGCGGTACACCGGCAGAGACCACACTAGTAGCAGAACGGATGGAGAGCTCGGCAGAGGAAGACCTACACCGTTCTTATCAGAAGAACAGGAGGCAGGAGGTTTGCAAAATAGGAGTCGCAGTAGAATACGTCGTAGCGTATCACGTAGCAGGGCATCTAGATCGCGGGATGAATCGGTGCATCGATATGCTGTTGCGCGTTACTCTCGCTTACCTCGTAGTCGTGAACGGTCGAATAGTCGTACGGCACATGATCGTTATAGTGAACGTCGTCGAAGTTATCGGTCACGCAGTAGAGTTAATAATTATTTTAGTAGTAAACGCAATACAGTAGATAGGGACTTGATGTCTAAGTTCGCGGATATGATTGAGAGCTTTACAAATAGTAATAAGATCAAAAAGGAGACGTTTTCAAACACCAACGTGATTCCTGAATTTGATCCTTCGTTAAAAAATCAAACTGTTGATAAATGGCTTTTAAAAGTAAATGAGAGTGCAACTTTGTATGAATGGACGGAAAGACAAACCATACACTATGCTCTACCGAAGCTCGTAGGTATAGCTAAAAAATGGTATGAGGGTTTGCCTTCTCTTCTGTTGAGTTGGGCGGAATGGCAGTGTAAATTAAAAAGCGCATTTCCGGCTAACGAAAATTATGGTCAAATGATGTTAGATATGCTAAATAGGAGAGCAAAATTTGGCGAATCACTGGAAACTTACTTTTATGATAAAGTTAATTTGATTAATCGATTAGAAGTAATTACTGGAAGGAGAGCGGTAGAGTGTATTTTACATGGCATAGACGATAGATCGGTGCGGATGGGTGCAGAAGCTGCACAATTCGAAGATTGTGACAAATTATTAGCGTATTTAAGGAAAGTAAGCGTTCAAAAATCAGATCAATCTGTCGCTAAAAAGGGGAATACAAATAATAAACCTGTAAACAAACCCCATGCAGTTAATAAACCAGTAATTAGGTGTTATAATTGTAAGGAGGAAGGTCATCCTGTTTCAAAATGTCCTAAGCCGATAAAAAAATGTACCAAGTGTTCGGCGGTCGGCCACGTAGATGCTGAATGTTTTCGTCAAGCAAAGAATAATGAAAACAAATCTGTAATGGCTATAAAGGCGCCTGCAGATAAATCCAACTATAACAAGTATGTTCAGTCTATAATTATAAATGATGTACCAGTTGAAGCATTTATTGACATGGGTAGCGAATTAACTTTGATACGCGAGAGTGCAGCTAAGGACATTTTTAAACAGTGGGACACATCGAATGCTTATCCTATGATAGGGTTTGGTGGGGCATTAGTTGAATCTATAGGATCGTGTGTGGCAGAGGTTCAGGTACAAAACGTTAAATCAAAAGTTATGTGTGTGGTGGTGCCTGATGTTTTTATGAAATACCCCGTTTTGATTGGTCAAACGTTCACTGAACAACCTCACGTCAAGATTATAAAGACGGGAGATAAATTGTTGTTCGAAAGTTCGGATGAAAATAATGACCAAGGAAAGCTGGAATTGCGAATGCGTCAAGATACCACCATACAGGAAACAGGGGTCGTTGACGTATATTGCGATACAGGTTATACGGGATTGATTTATGTAAAGGGGGGCTTTAGGGGGCAAGTAGGCAGGGAGTACTTTTTAGAAGAAGGAGTTTACAAATTGGTGCAAGGCAAGGGTGTTATAATTGTGGAGCCTGTATCAAAACCAATCAATTTTAAATTAAACGAACTTGTAGCTAGAGTTGAAATAGTATTGGAATCCTTTGGCATTCAAAAAATAAATAAAATCGAAAACGAAGTCAAGAAATTAGAACCTTTTAAATTAAGTGATTTGAACATTGGCGATATTGCTCAGGAGGATAAAATTAGACTTCTCAAGTTAGTTAATTCATATCGAGATTGTTTTGCTACTTGTTTGCAAGAGTTAGGATGCACTGGTATAGAAAAAATGGATATAGATTTGAAAGATAATGAACCAGTAGTGTATAGGCCGTATCGTATGTCCGCGAATGAAAGGCAGGAAGTTCAAGGGATGGTTGATGAGTTGATTGATACTGGAATTGTTCGTGAATCAAATTCACCGTATGCGAGCCCCATAATTCTGGTCAGGAAGAAGACTGGAGATAAAAGGCTGTGCATAGATTACAGGCAGCTTAATAAAAAGACGATCAAACAACATTATCCATTACCTTGTATGGAGGACCAAATGAATCGGTTAGCAGATAATAAGTTTTACTCTGCACTAGATCTGGCTAGCGGTTATTACCAGATAGAGTTGTCCGAGCAGGCCAAGTCTAAAACGGCATTTGTTACACCGGATGGCCAGTGGGAATTTAACCGAATGCCGTTTGGCTTGGCCAACGCACCCGCTGTTTTTCAGCGCACTGTAAATAAGGCTCTAGGATCACTCAGATTTAATACAGCTGTGGCGTATATGGATGATATCCTGGTGCCTTCAAAAACAGTGGATGAAGGATTACTTAGTCTGGAAGCTATTCTCAAAAACGTGAGAGCAGCTAATTTAACATTGAAGTTGACGAAATGTAACTTTTTCCAAACGTCTGTTGAATTTTTAGGTTTTGAGATAGGCGTTAATGGCATTAGGCCTGGGACGAAAAAGACTGATGCTGTTCGTAACTTCCCTGTCCCACAAAATGTGCATAATGTTAGGCAATTCGTTGGTTTAGCAAGTTTTTTCAGAAAATTTGTAAAAGGCTTCGCTACAATTGCTAAGCCACTGACTAGCCTGTTAAAAAAGAACGCGCCATGGATTTGGGGAGAAGCACAGCATCAGGCTTTTGATCGATATTAACGTCTCGCCCTGTTTTGGCTCTGTATAATCCCACCCTGTATACCGAATTACATACTGATGCGAGCAAGTGGGGTGTAGGGGGAATATTATTGCAGAGACAAAAAGAGGGAGACATGAAACCGGTAGCTTATTACAGTTGTCAGACTTCACCAGAGGAGCAACATTTTTCGGCTTATGAACTGGAGACTTTAGCAGTGGTTATGTCTTTGACAAAGTTTAGAACATACCTGGCGGGAATGCCTTTTACAATCGTGACCGACTGTAATTCTCTAAGAGAGACATTTACTAAAAGGGACATGTTGCCTAGAGTTGCTCGTTGGTGGAGTCTGATACAAGAATTTAACTGTGACATTAAGTACAAGTCGGGCAAGGGTATGACGCATGTTGATGCATTGAGTAGAAACCCGGTGGAAGGTGATAAGGTTAGTTTAGAGTTCCCTACGGTGTTTAAGATAGACGATGCGTGGCTTAAAACTGTACAGTTGGACGATAGTGAGATCAATAGAATAAAAGCAATACTTTCGGATCCCATCAACGACAACGTCGTTGAGGTTAAAAAGAACTACTGTGTGAAAAATAATAACGTTTTCAGGATCACTCCTGGAGGATGCAGATGGTTAGTACCCAGAGGTGTGAGATGGCAGATTTTGCGTACGTGTCATGACGATATCGGTCATTTTTCAGTTGAGAAAACGTTTGAAAAGGTTTGTGAAAACTATTGGTTTCCTAAAATGCGGAAATTTATTCAAAAATATGTTGGGGCCTGTTTGGAGTGCGCACTTAGTAAGGCGCCTTCAGGAAAAAAATCTGGATTCTTACACCCCATTCCAAAAGTACCAACGCCATTTCACACACTGCATGCTGACCATTTGGGCCCTTTTAATCCTAGCCGTTCCAAAAACAGGTATTTGTTGGTAATTGTAGAAGCTTTCACGAAATTTATTGTACTGAAACCGGTTAAAAGCACCAAAGCGACAGTCACGATTAAAATCTTTCGAGAATATTTCGGTACGTTCGGTCTACCTACTAGACTTATAACAGATCGGTATTCATCCTTCACTGGGAAGAAGATAAAATCATTTTTGAAGGATTTAGGGGTGCATCATGTAATGAATGCGGTTGCTACACCACGTGCAAATGGCCAGGTGGAGCGGTACAACCGTACCATTCTTGATGCACTTACGGCCATGAATCACGGTCGTAATGAGGAACTCTGGGATGAGAAAGTCATAGATGTTCAATGGGGCTTGAACAACACGTTAAATAAAGGGACGGGGAAAACTCCGGCAGAAGTTTTATTTGGTTGAAATTAAAAGGGTTAACGGAAGGTAAAATAATTACGGTTCTGCAAGACGATGATTTGGAGGTTGAAAAAGAAATTGATTTTGATAGTATTCGTTCTGATGTAAGCCAACATATAAAAGAAACACAAGAAAAACAGAAAGAAAGGTTTGATAGAAGTAGGTGTAAGCCGCGAAGTTTCGCTGTAGGTGACTTGGTAAGGGTAGAGAGGAACACTCTTTGCCCGGGAAAAAGTAAAAAATTGAAATCTAAGTGTTACGGTCCCTATAGAGTAGTCGAAAAGTTGCCAAATGATAGGTGTCTGGTAGAGGATACGCCTTTAACAAAAAAGAAAGGTAAAGCAAGTTATAAAGGGGTGCATTCGGTAGATAGAATATATCCGTGGTTGAGTTTCAAGGGTATAGAGGATAGCGGGTCTAGTGAACAGGAAATAGAAGCAGGAAATAATGATGATATACAGGCAGATGTCGATGATCAAGGATATATGGATTTAAATAAAACTTTTGGTTAATATAATATGATTTATTGAGTAATTAATGAAAGTTTTAACTACAAATATCGAATGCTCGGAATAGAGCCAATTTAAGTTAATAGGGAGGTTGTCGGAGGTTTATGAGAGTATTGTAAGGAAAATAAATACTGGGAAAGATATTGGGAGGATATTAGCAGGGTATTGGAAGGATATTGGAAGGATAATCGGAAGGATAATCGGAAGGATAATTGGAAGGATATCGGAAGGATTATTTAAAGGAAGGATGTTTAGTACTAAATACCAGAGTTATGTAAGTTTTATATGAGAGCCTATTTGTTCCCTGGAACCAAGATTTTTATGTTAAATCAGTAGTCCTGATTTTCCTGTTTGTTTTCTTTTATTTGATGCATTGGTTTTCAGAGACAAAAAGGAACTTATTTGATTAAAATTTTGTTAAAACTGTACTTTTCTGTACACAATTGTGATTAAGAGATACACATGATTGTTGAAATGGCGAAAAAAAAAAATATCAATGTTTTATATATTATAGCTAAGTAAGTCACGAGGACGTGACATAGTGGTCAGGATGGACGAATTTGTAAGCTATAAGTATATTATTTTGTACAATTTACATTTAATTTATGAATTATTATTTTTGTTGGCAACATTTATAAACTTCAGTTATTGTGTTTCCGCCGCCAACTTGTTATAAAAGTTTAAAAGTACGAAAACGATTTCTTAACGGATGCTATTAATTCGTTGTTCAGATGGCGCCACTAGTACTCGATTGCTATTGGTTCATAGTTGAGAGTGGCGGGAGCTCTGTTCTTGGTCCGTTAAGGAATGGTCATTACGTCTGGATCGTTCAAGCTGGTAACTTGTAGAATTGAGTACAGTGAATAAATATTAAGTGGAAGTTGGAAGGTTATTGTGAATTGACGGATTAAAAGTTTAGCCGATCAAGAGTGTATTATTGATACTCACCTGATTCTGGACGGATTTGAGGGAAGGATCTAACATTTAAATGAAATAAAATCCGCACTTCCTTTGTACCTGTACAACACTTTCATCACTCTCCTTCCATACTTCACGCTCCCATGATTACGTCAGTAACTGTTAAAAATGTAACATAATTACCGACGCTTTATGTCAGAAAAGAATTAGGTGACCTGTTACAAGAACTTGAAACCTTACAGATACAAATGCATAAGAAATTAAAACGCTAGAAAACTAAATGTAATTGTCGCTCAAAAATTTGGGTAAATGTTGAACAATAAAAGGAAAAATAAATACTCCGTCTGTTACAAAATTTATGAATCTAGATAAAGTTTTGGTTGCAAGTGAGCAAAAAAAAAAAATTAATGATCAAAGAAAAGCTAAAAAAACGCATATGAAAAAAAACGTTCACAAAAATAAAAAACAAAAGAAGCGTATGAATTGCAACTATTGTGCACGGACACCACTATAGAAAAGACAATAAATAATTTTAAATAAGTTTGCAAAAAAAAAAAAAAAACAATTTAATCGAGCTGACTGTACCAGCGGACAGCTTTAAAAACTTCGTTAACGTGATTTTCACACAAAAACAAAAAAAAAATTTAGACAAATGTGGCCGACTGTATTAATACAATATTTAAAATTTTAACAGAAAAAAAACAAGTAATCCGTACACCTTAGCTGCTGGCAACCAAAAAATAAAAACTGAAAAAAACGTTTCACAATACAAAAAAAAACATCAAGCACACATAACCTCAACCAACCTTGGAGCAAAATCAGACCTTATTAAAACCGCGGAAGGGCGCCAGTGCTACGTTTAAGGGTCGGGAGTAAATAAATTAAACAAAAGAAATCCGTTAATATAGATTTATTACTGCCGAACGCCGCGAGCACGCGAAAAAGTCGCTAGGGGGTAGGTTCGTGTAGGCCGGTCTGATTTCACTCCTCGGTTCCACCGGATGGTAACTGCCACCACGCTAGTACTTCCCTGGATCTCGGGAACGCCGTGGAGATGGAACAGGCTGAGGGACGTCAGCCGGCAGTACCAGGAATGGTGATGTTGTACCGCAGAAGTACGCTAACCGTACGGTAGCACCCTGGAATTTACGTCCGTGTAAATTAAAATTGTTCCGCATTCATCTCCGTTGACTGTCACCGGTGTAAGCAGAAGCAGAAGAAAAGAGAAAGTACTGCGTGATGGTGATGGTGAAATGGCTTGGTGAAGTGCGGATGACCAGTCAGACGGAGTTTACAAAATGAAGTGGAAATACATAACAAAATTTGCAAAAGGAACTGAAATTAAATTGACAATCTTCATATTTTTAATTACTTTAAAAATCATTAATTATTACAATTAAGCATGATAAAAATGTGAAAGACATTAACAAGCGAGATCTAGGACTTTAACTCAATTTGCAAGCGAAATCAGAGCAAAGAAACCTGTAACGGAAAAGCCGTTAGAAACGCCTTAAAATCTACCTGCTTTTAATTTGAAGCGTAAGAAATGTTCAACACTTACCCAATATAGGGGTTTACACTGTATTTATATAAATGAGTACATTACTCGGAAATAAAATTGAATTAGACAGATTGGCATGCAACCAGCGCGGACGCGACGCGTGAAGTCGCTGAGATGAGCGAACGTGCGCCCGCGCCGGTAGCCAAATCTGTCTGTCCCCAACCACAAGTAAGGCCGCAGCGGGCAGCGGGCGCGGGCGGGTGAGAGCACCCGGCAGGCTGGTTTTGAACAATAGCAATGCGCATCGAGTACAGTTCGTCATGAAATTAAGTGTCGCGACGAAGTGTATAATTAACTTATTATAGTGTATGTTAAAAAGAAATCGTTACGTCTTTAGATTTAGCTTCTATAGCGAAGGTTATGTAACGATTTACGTTACACCGCAACCATGTTTACAGTACATTGCTGCTGAGAAATTAAAAAAAAAATATTATTATTATTAAATTAAAATTAATTTGGTGTGCAATAAAGTATGATTGTATTGTATTGTATTGTATGGGGTCGTAATGAACTGCAACTTAAAAAAACCTTTTACTTCATGATTACACTAATAAATACTATGTCCGATTTAATTTATCGCCCGTATTAGACTTACACGCTGTATGTGATCCGACGCTTTCTTATTTACTGGCCAAAGTTTGTATACTATTTTTCTGTTCGACGGAGTCAGAAAGCGGCATTTTCGTCTAGCGCAACGGCCGGCAAGGTGACGCTTTCCGGCCGGGGCGGGCAGTAAACTATATTTTTATAATATTATAAGTAAAGTACTCTAAAATCATGAAAACCTTGAAGTCCAAAATATCATTTTCAAAATTTTTATTTAAAGCCGAAAGCGATATCAATCTCAAAATAAAAAAAAATTGATATGTTTTAAAATTTTACGTAAAATAACTGAATCTAAAAAGTACCCGGCTTTAATACAGTGTAGATGTTACAAATTAAAAATAGGTACTTACAGTCGACAGCACAAATATGTTTAATCTTTTCGACTTTATATCATTCGAATAAGGTCGAAAAGTGCAAACATATTTCTGCCGTCGACTGTTCATAAAATTATATTTTCATAAGTGAATATTCCATGAACTCTACTGAACGCCAGAATTAGGTTAACTGGACCGACATAATGTTACCACAATTCAACTAGTGCGGAATTTATTGTCATTATAAAAAATATGGTCAATATATTATAAGAAGTTTGGTTGCCAAAATATGAAGTTCAAAGTGTGGAGCAAAGTTATGCCGATAAAACTTCATCGATACTTCCCTACGACCTTTTTTTTCATACTCGTATTTTTGGCAACATTTATAATTGCTAAAATTCTATAGTTTAATTTTGGCGTTCACTGTACACATTTTTAGACCCGAATAATCTAAGGGTGCAGCTGTAAATAGCTGTGCTTTTTTCTGCTTTATTCTATAGGTTGTTTCATTGAACGTAATACAAATTAAGCAATTCCGGCTCAGTTAACGAAAGATAACAAAATGCACGGGTTGAGTTATTAAAATACATCATAATTAATTCTTGCTAGTGTGCTAACAGAATAAAGAAATTAAAATCTCATCGTGTGGTCACCCATCGTGACGTCACGCTTACCTGATCTGTTTGTTTTTTGTATGATAAATAACTTCAATAATGTGTCAGAAAGCATTTTATTCTAAAGTTATTGACCTAGATAAGATAAAAGGTAAGTGTTCACTACAAAATTAGATTCAAACTTTTTTCTATTTACTCTCTAAGTAGGGTAACCATGAGGAGACCAAAAAACATGAATAACTAAAACAGTGATATTAATGAATTAAGATGTCTGTAACAACACGAGACCCAGCAGAGGGCTTTAGCATCAGGTAGATGAGTTTAAAAAACATGAGTTGTATTACGTTCAGTGTAACACCTTGTACAACAATCTGTATTTAACAACTAACTCATCTCTGTATACTGTAGGGTCTGTAGGCAATGGGCTAGATGACTAAAAAAACTGTTTAGTCCGTCAGTTAGATTATTAAAAAATATTGTACACGTATTTTTCTTTTGTTTGACAAACAAAAATGACGAGGATAGAGTGCTTAGAAGTTTCGAGTGACGTCACTTCTTGGTACAATTTTCACCTAAGAGTGACGTCCAGAAGTTTGATGATCTATAACTTTGTCGATTTTTAATATATTGATTAACCAAAAAATACGTGTCCCATATTTTTCCATAATCTAATTATCTAACTGACGGACTAAATAGAATTATATAGTTTTAACCCAGTCGTCATCCCTATTGAAGAGCAAAAAATATGAAAATATTAAACTAGCCGCTGCTAACGTAAGCTCATGTTCTGCATATCTGTTTGCAGTTATTTTAATAACAAATAAGTGGAGCGCACGCTCACTCGAAACAATGCCATTGTTCCAGTTGTTTTCCGCATACGACTGGCTTTATTGAATTATTGGTTTCATTCCGTGCTCGATTCCACTTGACCTTTTAAAGTTTATTAATCAACTGGTGATTGCGTAAATATTTCATATCATAACGATTCGTTTTGAAACTTATCCTAATTAGGTACACGAATATGAAAATTTGAATGACTTCCTATCCCTATCTTGACATTCATACTTTTGAGAAGTAAAGTAGCTGAATATCGGCGTGGTAATATTATAACTTGATCAATAATTTTTGCTAATGGCTAATACGTTTTGTTAGGGTAGTTACAATGTGCGTTAGGTAAGCGACAAAAGTAGATATTTTCATTGAGAAAACTACTCAGGATAAAAGCAAGCAAAACGACGTTAAAATTAATTTATACTAAAAAAGCAGCGCCAGGAGAAACTAGAGCATCGCCTGCGTGTTGACATCCCCGTGGTAGGTACAAGTTTTCGAAAAGTCGTGAAGTTATTATTTTTCGCATGACTACATTATTATAATTTGTAAGTACCACGGATTTGTTGCTAAGTGACGAGAGTGGTTCTTTGTGAGAGGATCCAACGTCCTCGCCTTGTAATTTTAATCAAACACCTAGCTACCGCACACAAAGTGTGGTGTAGGGAGCGTTTCATAAGCGAGACAACTGGAGGCGAGTAATAAATCCGCCTCATCCATCAGCCTCTTGACAAAGGCTCGCGCAGCCCTTCACGACTTCAGATTTTGTCACACGATTGTGGATTCTACTGCTTTGTCATAAGATCAAGAAAGAGTTGAAGCTGGAGAGAAGATTGGGCGATGGTCTGAGTAAGATCGGATAGCGATTAGACTGATGTACCTACGAGTGAGGATTCTTTGTGAGGACAAGTTCTTAAGAGAAAACGATTCGATAATGCAGACGCAGAACCCTTGGATAATCTAAACACGTGAGTAGATTGAATGTAAGTTATTTTTGGCATGCGTGTCATGTCAATGCTTTTCTTCTCTTATAGGTAATACTGTCCGAGAGCATTTCTTCTCTTATTATACTGTCCGAGAGCATACGGACTAAATTATAGAAGCTACATGCGGTAATTTGTTTAGGTCTCTTTTTGCGAATACATAATTGCAATTAAGGTGTCTGTCCACTACAACGTATCATCATATCATGACCGTACTATGAACGTATCAGACACGGTTTGACAAATGCCGGTCGGTGACGGAACGTGCTAGTGGGCATAGTCTCATACTTTTCAATACAAATAATATTTATTTTGCATGAAACGTTCATAGAGACCTTTATAGTTCTCCGTATCTCGTTCAAGTTATTCTACTCTTAGCATAGAAAACACAGACCGCCGTTATCTAATGTGATGAAAGCACGATAATAAAAAAAATCGGACAAGTGCGAGTTAAACTCGCGTGGAGAGGGTTTCGTACGTACAAAACAATATAACACAATTATACTTTACTGCACAGACTTCTTATAGGTTTTCCTGTAATCTATAGATGTAGGACTATTTTCCATATTTTTTTCAAAATTCTACATCCAATAGTTTCGGAGATAAGATGGTCAATTTTGCCTATTTTCTTAAATAGCCTCAAAACGATTGATATAAAAAGTATATATATATTTGAGAATCACAGTAAGCTCTTTCATTCAATATGTCACACGATATAGTTCGCTAACTTTTTTTTAAATTTTCTAGTTGAGCCCCCAAAAGTGGCCCCCATGATTAAAATTCATATATTATTTTCGTGACATGTCCGTGTTTGGTTCATAAACCTTAATATAATATGTACTAAATTGTAACTCAATCGGACTAGTATTTTCGGAGCAAAGTGGCTGTGACCTGTGACAGACAGACAGAGACGAGTGATCCTATAAGGGTTCCGTTTTTTCCTTTTGAGGTACGGAACCCTAAAAACGATATTCAGCAACCTACGGACGACACGCTTAGCCTAGTGGGAGTGACACCGCCTACGAAGCTAAAGGTCCGGGTTCAAAGATTGACCCGCAATATTTATTTATTAACTTACTCCTCTATCTATTCTCTAGCACTGCTAGAGTGCTAAAGTCTAGCACAAATGCATCACACGCCCTTTTGCGATCGATCCTGGCTGTACCATGTTCTATGAATTGTCGTATTGGTCAATTGAATAGCTAAAGAATATTCTTCTCTCATGGCTCAAACCGCAGACAGTGCGTCCCGTCTCGCAATCACGCCGGTAATTAGACCGGGCGGGACGCGCGCGGCATGCGAGAGCAGCTCGAGCCCGGCCCGGCACGGACCCGGACCGGCAGCCGGCACGATTGTTTGTTGATTTATACTGCCCGCGTGCCCACCAACTTGCTAATTGATATGGGAAAGAAATCATGCGGTTTCACTCTGCGGTTAAGGAAAGTAGTTGATTAAATGCGTGCGTAGTTTGAATGAAGGTTGATGTAGGCGGAAAATGGTTGTGGAAATTGTATCAGTATTATCGCAGGAGTTTTGACTCATGTAGGCGGAAATGAGATATTTTAATATACTCCATATTTTTCTGTAGTAAGTGTGTGTTAGTGTGTAAGTAGAAATTACTCATACTGGGACAAACATCATGAAAAATTAGGTCTATTACTTGGAGACATTAGAATCAAGAAGACTGTGACAATCAATGATGAAAATGTTTATAATGATACTGATAACTTTGCGTTGCGTAAGTATAAATAGGTACTATATATAAAGAACTGTACCTCTTAGTACCGGTCATTACCATTATCCTTAAATTTATACTTACGACAGGTAATGAGCCAAGTAAAAAACGAAAAGCATTAAAAACACGCATACTACCGTGTTACAGTAAACCTAACAAAAGAAAGTACAAGAAGACGTAACGTATCATTCATTTTTATTATGTTTGTTTCCACCTCTTCACGGTGGTTCAAGGAACTTTTTACATTATAGGTAATAGCAAGAAAAAGTGCTGTAGTTTGACTAGCTAACGGAAAATCGCATCTCAATAAAGCTTTTGAATGGGAAGTTGGAATGTAGTCTGCACTTGTAGTTTTTTATTTTATTCCATATTCCCACAGGCGAGATATCAGCGCACAAAGCGTGCGAGCCATCTACAGTTGTCTGGACTGGACCCTAGGCTGAATCAAAGAATAAAAAACCGAGCTCTGGACATCCACACTTTCTGGCGTCCGCTTAGAGGAAAGTTCAATCAAGGCATGTGCGACACCTCGGACTCGCAATATTAAATGTAGATAAATAGACGGCCTCTTGAACGACTATAACCGAAATTTATAAAATCGGCCATTCTCAAGAAGTATGACTGCGTCTAATTACCGCGTCTCCATACATTTAGTATGAAAACAGCGTCGTGGTAATTAGGTGACCGCAGACATACTTCGTGAGAATGGCCGAAATGTATATAAGATCCTGTTAAAATAATCAAAGTCCGGAAATATTATGTTAAAGGTTTGAGTTTGATACCTAACGTGTAACTCTTTTTATGAGCCTGCAAAGATGCGTGAAAAAGCCCATTTCAAAAGTATGAAATTATTGAAAACAATTAATACCATTGAATAACCCATAAGAGTAATATTTGTGATAACTTTTGTTATAGACCCGTGGAAATTAACATTAAAATCGCAAAGCATGATGTAGTTCCGATTTTTTGGTATGTTGTTTGGATTAAGGTAGTGTGAATCAATTCTCAATTTGCAACTTCTAAAAAGCTAGCACAGCTGAGCAACGCGAAAAACTACGCCATTTTTGAACTTTTTTGGATTCCTGCTCTAACAATCTAAGTAACAGCTGTGCCGAGAATCAGCTCTGAATCTAAACAGGTGAACAGTTGCACATAAAGCTTGAAAGAGCACCCCTGCTTTTTGGAGTTTCATCACTTACAGTAAAAAATAATAGAACCTAATTTATAGCAAATAATGTCAATAAGTTGTGCCAAAGATGTTATTGTCAAAAAATATCTTTAGATAGATGCTATTCATTCAACTAAAAAAAACGAAAATTTATATCCTGGTTTTATAAATTATAACATAATAATATTAAATTTAAGTTTATCTATGCGCCTTTGCCCATTTGCAAAGTAGATTAGGTTGGTTAGCGGGAACGTAGGTATTTACTCCGCCATTTTGGTAATGCTTCAAAGTTTTCCTATCTTACCCTATTTATTCTCTAACTGCACTATTATCTGGTGGCGGTATACAGCAATACGGTTCCGGACCGCGCCTTTGTGAGGCGGTGACCGGCGTCGCTGTACAAATAGGAAAAGGACGGAAAACGCCGCCGGACGGAGAGGATGTCGTGCACACGTGCAATGAATTATCTGACGCGTCCGATTGAGACGTCACGTTAGTACGTTTGGCGTCAATGGCAAGGATGGAAAATGTATTGAACAGTTAAGTTATGAGGAACAGAATCAATATTCTTGATATTTTGAAGCAAAGTAAAGCTTATGCTTTCTGCTAGAAAAGTATAGCTACTTGTAAGACGCATTTATATAGTACCTAGTCATGTTGTTTGTTTAACTAAACAACTCGTAGATTAAAAAGTACGCATTTTCAGCCTTCAAGTTGCGGAATAAAATCGTATTTTAAGGACCGAATTTTAGTGATTTTATCTTTCGCTCAGGTGAATTACAGAGGTAATTCAGATAAATGTCTGGGGGCACGGCAGTGCCCCCGCCAAGTCAAGCGCGAAGCAAACACTGCCGTACCATCCTTTACTGGAACCATTTCGCCGCATTTTCATGCCCCTATTTGAGAACCTCTAGATAAGACCAGAAAGCAGAAATTTTCGTCATCTAGTAAGCTATAATCACATACTTAAAATCCAAAATTTCAAGTCTGTAGGTCATTTAGTTCCGAAGTTAAGCGAAAGCAAAGTTTCGCATTTATGACACTCACTCACTCACTCCTGATCATCAGAATAGAACTAGTACTTCCCATAAACTCGGAGAGCTGAATGGTACAAAGTTAGGGTTTAATGGCCACATAAAGGGAAAACTATAAAAACTAGGATAAACGAAGATCTGGAGTACCTGGTGACCCTGATTATAAAAAAAAACTACTCCTAAAAAGAAAAAACTGTGTCAAATAAGAAAATCTAATAAAATAAATCAATATGCCCATGTTTCTACAAAAAGAAGTGAAATCCCACCAAAAACATTCTGTAAAAAACTAGCCAAGTCTCGATGGAGCTGCTTGTTAATCTCTAAAAAGTAATGAAATCTAGACAAAGTCGTGCCAAGTCTAAGGTTCCTTACTACATAGTACATTGTGCACCGAGGGTAGTAAGAAGGGGATTACAAACGAGAGTCTATTAGGAGAGTATTTTAATGACTCGAGTTTGTAATCTCCTTACTGCCCGTGAGACACACAATGTTTTCATCACATTTGCGAGGAAAAAAATAAAACAAAAATCTTACACAGATATGGTTTTCAAACTTGATAGGCAATACCACCAGATTGTACCGATTTTCAAAAGAAAATGTTAACTAAATTAATTTAAATGCATTAAAATAATAGCAAAAATTACTGAAATAATAGTAAAATATACCAAATAACTTTTATATACAGTAAAATTAATTTTGTAACCGAGTTTTGAAGATGGTAAATTAGCTTTGGCTGATTTGAAACCTCCTTCGTCTGAAATGACGTACGGGTAGGTTCTATAATTTAAAACTAAACTCATAACTGGAGTTATAGATTTTCATACAGTTTTTCCTCCCGTGGGAGTTATAGAATTGTGTAACCCGCCGGATGTAAATCGGCTCGAGCTGGTCTATAAGCCCGCGTGTTATAAAATGTTACACAATCTTATGTGTTGTATGTTACACAAATCAAAACCCAAACTAAGCAATGCTTGTACTTTGGGAACTATAGACGGTGATAATACATACTTATGCCATACTATGACTCAGGAACAAATACTCGTGCTCATCACACAAATATTTGCCCTTACCAGGATTTGAACCCGGTACCTCTAGCTTCGTAGGCGGTGGCACTCCCACTGAGCTAAACGTCGTCAGTAGTAAAGCGGCAGTATTAACTAAATCCGGAAAAAAGAGAAACGGTAAGCAATTCACTCCAACCACAAGCCGTCAGTCCGAGCTCCTTTGACGCGCCGCAATAAAAACACCTATCACACGCAACTCTTATCCGTCGCTGCGGCTAAGGGCACAAAGAAACCCATCAAATACAAAGGAAACATTAAATGTAGACGCAATTCCCGGGAATTACCCTCCCTTCCTAGATTCGTAGGAATTCCTATTACAGGTATGAAAATAAGGAAAAGTAGCCCGCTGACAGTTAGAGGCAATATGGCGGAACAAATGACGCGTTGTGTTTATGCCCGGGATTGATTAACCGCTATTCTTACGGATGGTGCCGGCAGCCGGCAAATGAAGTTCTGGAAAAATTGCACGCGATAAAACGGGTACCTAAACCGAAAATACTGGCGTTTGATAAATAGTCTAAATTTGCTTGATCTTATTTTTGAAAACAAGATAAAACCTGTTTTAAAATAAGCTAGTTTCCTAATATTATTATCAAATCGGCTTCTTTATATGAAGTGTCGAAACGCTCAGATTAGGTATGCAGTTTCATAGACAATTCGAAAAAATTACGTCACTAATTCTTATAGTCAAATTGTCTCATTATTTGATTTTTTTATCATTTTAATATCGTTAAAGGCAAGAAAATAAGTGAATCTGGTTTTATTTTGGATCAGTGTTGCAAGCTGAATTTAATAACTAGCGTTGAATAATTTATTTTTACTACAGAATCCCTATCGGCCACTGTATTAGGTACTATACCTACTAGCGTGTAAATTGGCTAGGTAAAGTTTTTCAAAGATGTGTAGTTTATTTTTATTTCGATAGGCCTTGTCGTTAAGGTCCAGAAAATATCGCTACCTACTGCAATTTTATTCCGTGTAATTTTTCCAAAATATTGTTTTAAATTCTCGATTTGACACTTGAAAAAAAAGGGACGCCGAAATGTTGCGTGTGTACATCCATGTTAACAAACACATAAACGATTTTGATAAATGATGCATCATTCGATTCGTCTTGATGGCGCGAGTGTCACTGGGTATGAAGTTCGTTAAAATAAACAAAATGGCGGATTTTATGCAGTTTTAAAGTGCACCGCGGTCGGTTTTTTTTTTAGTAAAAATATTTTCAAGTGCCAAATCGAGAATTAAAAGAATATTTTGGAAAAATGACAGAGAATGAAAAATGCAATGGCGGTATTTTCTAGATCATTACGTCGGGAACTATCAAAAAATATATATACACACCTTTGAAAAATGTTACTTACCCAATTGTAACAATGTAACAGCTTGTATTACTGGAAGCAGTCCGTTTCATAGTTGCACCTGTTTGCTTGCCACATAAATGCGAGTTCTCCATTCTTGTCTGACGAAAGACATCGAAAAAGTGTTTAGGCTTATAAATTTTTTATTATCGCATTAACGTCTGCTAACGGAATTTATGTTTTGTTGAAAGAGAAAATTTAAAAGTTATCTTTCAGGTGGGGCTTTTCTTAACCTCCTAAGGCCCAACGCAAAATAACGCTCATAGTGATCGTGAAACATAGTCCTACAAGTAGTACTATTGTTTTATACTAATTCAGACCCAAGCATTTAAAGACACTTTTTTAATTTAATTGTACTTGTACCAATACCAATAGTTTTGGGGCATAATCCAAAGGAGGACCGGACAAAGTGGTCCCAAGAACCAATAGCAATGTGACATATATCAATAGAAAGGTGTTTTAATATACTACAATAGTTACTATGGGAGCTCATTTCAAATCACTGTGTGAAAAAAGTTATGGTGATATAAAAAAAATATTTTCATAGACGATTTTAAGCAATAAAAATGAATTATTTCGTATTCCTTGACGTTACAGTCCACCTGTTAGGCCTCCCCGGCCCCTCAGGCTCCCCCGGCCCTTCCGGCCCCCCAGGCTGCCGCTAGCAGGCCACCGAAGGCACCCCCCGCACCGTTGACGGGACTCGAGCTGGAGGCCAGCAAGGCGAAAGCTCGAAAGGCCGGAAGCAAACACGCCACTAAGGCAATCCCCGCCCACCCCGCCCCTATGGCCGCAGTCCCCGTGAAGGCGGCCACGTCCGCCTCAGCCACCCCGACGTGTACTGAGGCCCGCTCTCGCTCCCGTTCGGGTCCCCGTAAGTCTCGCCCACGCTCTGCGTGCAGCGACGCTGACGAGGACAGGAACAGGAGTCGGTCCCCGGTACGCGTAAAAACGCCGGTGCCCACCTTGCTATCGCCTCCTGCAGCCATCTGCGTAAGAGTGTGTTAGCTGGGGGCAAATATACTGACGCGATCGTTACCGGGTGGTGACCCGATAACGATATAGGTATGACAGATAAATGCCTCCATCTGAGTCAGGGCTGGGGGTTCGAGAGCGATACAGTGGAAGCTACGGCGGAAGAAAATCGCAGTTCCTCCCGCGGGCCTAGATAGCCATTTCGTAGCCCGGGATTCGGAAAATTCTGTGTGACGGTTTGTAAAAGGTCTCTTGGACCAATAGAATATCGACCGCGTGTTCCCTAATGAACTCGACTAACTCTTCCGTTTTGCCTCGTAGGCCATTGGCCATTAGCGTGGTTTGATCTTTAGACTAGTACTATCCATATTAGTTAGAGATCAAACCGCTCTGAGGAGCGACTAACTGTCCTATTTCGCGCATGATGAGTGGGTCAAAAATGTTGCACGCGGTAGCAAGAGCTCCGTTAAGAGCAGCAAGGCGTTCACTATACGAGCACACTTGCCTCTCAAAATAAGCGGGAGGGGGCGGCCCGGGCCACGGAGGCGATAGCGGCGTAAGATGCCGCTGCCTGGGGACTGGGCGTTGAGAACGCCGGGCGCGCAGATTGCACGGGGGGCGTGGAAGACACGGGAGCAGGGAAAGCGCCCGCCGCAGACGGCGGAAGGTATTTTCACTTATGCGGGGCTGATGCAATGGCCGGGAAGTTCCGCGAATTGCGCTCGGGGGCCACTTTCGGCTTTTTGCAATCGCGCTTCAAGTGGTCGCCCGTGCATTTCACGTAACGAGGGCGCAGGAAACAGCCCATTTGGCTGTGACCGTAATACTGGCAGTTGTAACACTGCCTAGTGTATTCTAGGCGACGCGGTTTTTCGACCCGGAAACCCGTCAGCAAGCAAATCTCTTTCAACTTCCAAATCGTGCGGACTGACGCGTGATTCGGGTCGATAGGACAATATCGAACTTTTTGCCACAGTTTTTGCGATAGCAGCGGTGAACTTCGCGAACAGCTATCCCCTGTCTAACCAGGTCCTCCTTGACCTCTGATTCGGCGAACTCCTTCGGAATTCCCCAGATCATAAGGCGCAGAGACTTCTCATCGTCGAACTGGTTCCTCTTATAGCGCAGATTCAGGCCGTCGAGGAGCCGTCGAGGGCCCGACTCCTGTTTTGGCTGCAAGAATAGGTGGTCCTTGCGGTTTTTATAATTATCGGTAAATGACGACGATTGCTGACCCCCGGGAGTCTGAGAGGTGGGAGCCCCGTCAACTTGTACCCCAGGGGCATCGAACCTTATTGCCTTAGTGGCGTGTTCGTTCGGGCCTTTAGGGCTTTCGCCTTGCTGGCCTCCAGCTCAAGTCGACGTCGAGTCAACGGTGCAGCGGGTGCATTCGGTGCCCTGCTAGCGGCAGCCTGGGAGGCCGGAGGAGCCGGGGAGGCCGGACAAGTGGACTGTAACGTCATGGAATACGAAATAATTCATTTTTATTGCCTAAAATCGTCTATGAAAATAAGTTTTTTCATATTGCCATAACTTTTTTCACACAGTGATTTGAAATGAGCTCCGGTAGTAACTATTGTAGTATATTGAAACAGCTTTCTAATGATATATGTCACGTCGCTATTGGTTCTTGGACCAGCCTCCATACATTTTTGCCGGTCCTCCTTTGTACTAATGATCTTTTGACACATGAAAACATTTGAATTTTGAATACTTTGTGAATTACGTGAAAGTACTGTATGTAGATGGCTCATAGGGATTAGGTTAGGGATAATAACATCGATGATGAACTGCATATGTCAGAGACAGCAGCGATAATTCAAGAAATCCAAGATCGTCAATTGACTACTGTTGTACTAAGTAGATTTAAATTGGCGGCGGCGAACGCCGTGTGACGTAACGACCGGTTGCGGTGCACGTGGGCGGGCTCGTTGGACAAGAGTGTCATTCTCTTTCTGAATGTCGTGGCGACAACACTTGTCTTATGATTCTGTCAGTTCGTCTGCCAGTAGTTAAAGTTGCTATTTGATAATTGTAATTCTGTCGATTAATAGTGAAATGAATCATACTGTGTAACGTAATTGTCTATTCGCTCACTCAAGTACCTACGCCATAATATTGTAACAACTATTGTAATGCCTGATGATTGAAAAGAGAACTTGGTGAGTTTCGTCCGGCCCTTCTTCTCACCAGAATGTCATTTACCAAAGCGGCCAAAAGAATCAGACGAATAAATGATTTGATCTGACATGAATCCTCTTCTTCAATCAACATACCTCAACGGCCACTTATTAATGTCCACAAGATAGACGCGAACACTTAACAAATACTACAAAATATATATGCCCCAGTAGAAACAGTCAAACATGTGATGAAACCAACGTTGATTACACAAAGGACGTGCCTATCAATCCTAGTATGTAAATTGGTTGTGAACACTACACACCGTTCAGCAATCATGGTTATCAAGAGACGAGTCAGCACTCAATAAGATGGATTCCGGTAAATATTTTGTTTTTCAATATTTTTTTTTTACTTTAGACTACTGGCAGACAGCCTACCTGATGGAAAGTGTTTACGGCCGTTTATTTATATTCGAAATATTTAAACACAAATCAGGCAGGAAAAGAAAGCGATCTCAAGCTAACATGGTCATTCACATACCTAATAACTACTCGTACTATTAGGGCATTTTTGTTTTAAACGAAACTTAAGCTATGTTCAAACACCGTCTAACCTGTCAGTTGGTGTCGAAATATATGAAATTTGACACTAATCGTTAGTTTTGTGACGACCTGTTAGCTGCTAGTTAAGAGGACATTTTAAAAGAAAATGCCCATTAACAACACAACACTTGACACGGTAAATACCTCGTTGTTAATAGTAGTTATTAAAAAGCGATATATTGCAGTTGGCGTAGGACAGTCTCTATAAATATGAAGACTGTCTATGGGCGACGAAATTTTCTAAGCCGCATAATTTATCAGCCAGGGTACTCGCACTTTAGCCGGCGTTTAACGTAGCTACCGTTATTGCCTCTAGAGGCGGCGGGTGGCAAGTGTTCTGCGTTCTGTGGGTAAGTGTCGCTACGTAATTGCGTCGAGCGCACACATTACTGTTTGTACCCGCGCGGCCATATTTTGCCGAGCTACTCTCTAATGCAAGTTAAACTGTGTTTTGTTACATTTGCTTCATTTTTCATGTTTAACGAAATTTGAGAATTTGAACAGAATAATGCCGATTTTCTGAAAATATATAGCTGGAAGCTGAATGACAATGTACGGAAATTTGTTAAGTGCTTAACAAATGTTGCCGCAATTCAAGCAGTGCCATATTATATAAAATCTATAAATACAAGGCGTTAAATGGAGCTAAGTTAGAGATAAATTTCATCGAAACTTTACTCAGTGTTTACTTGTTAACTTGTTTGCCTAATCTTGGCGACTCTTTTAAGAACGTTAAGATAAAGACGGATGTATCGATCACCGCGTAAAAAATATTTTTTTAGCTAATAGATAGTTAAATGTTATGACACAATAAGCAAGTGACTGTAATGTTTCGACCTTAATATCTTACGATAACATATTCTAAAGGGTTACTTTGATTTCAAACTCGCAGTTTCAAAATCAAGTCCTATTCAAGCCACTGTAAATTATTAACATGAGTTCAGGGGTCGATTTCAGAGCGTTTCGACGGTGGCGGTTTTTTTCATTCGTGTTCCAGCAAATATAGCAGCAAGCGGTGGTGATCACAGTTAACTTTTATTATAAATGATAGACGGTATCGAGGCTACACATGATTCAATCAAAAGTTGTCGTCACTCGACAGTCCTCCGCGGTAAAAGTCGAGTGACACTAGTTAATGAAATAAAAATAAAACCGGTCAAGTGCGAGTCGGACTCGCGCACCGAGGGTTCCGTATAAACTCATTTAAACCCACTTTAGCCCTATTAAACCAGGAAAAATCTTAACAGCGCGATGCACCGTATGCTACAGCGACATCTATTGATACTAAATAGCGCGTAAATTTTACTTGTAATTTAAATTTAAACGTTACTTTTTGTTATTGGCTGATTTAAATAATTGTTTGTCAACTGAGTTAGTTCTCATGTATCATTTTTCATGAAGGAATCATGTTTTGAAGCACACTTTATTTTAGATTTGTGTCCCTAGATGGCGCTAGTGGTATTTCATTTTTATGGTATTTACTAGTGTCAAATTTCCTAACATACTCCTATTATAGAGTTTTTAATAATTATTGTTACTTTATGTTTTGCCGATTCCTGATCATTGTATTTAATAGACATTTTTTTATGTAATCTGATATAAACCATCGCTTAGTTTTGCTACTCTCCGCTAGATGGCTCTCGTAGGGAGGGTAGAATATGTTAAGATTTTTGTAAATTTTTAAAAAAGTATTCAAGTTAGGAAGAGAAAATATAATGGTCTTCCTAATAATAATAATAATAACGCAGGGCAGCTTGTGGCGAGCTGTTGGGGAGTAGCGACCCCACGTACCCGAGTGCTCCGGGGGGTCCTTAGGGAGGGTCATGGGATTTAGTGAAAGGACCTCCGCCTCTGGCTTGCCTTAACCGGCCGTCCAGATTGGAGTCGCGAGAGCTATATGCTCCAGGCGTGGAAGTGTTAAAGGGCATAACGCCGCGAGTACCCTCGGAGAAAGCGCAGCACACCTCTCGACACCCTGCAGCCCTCGGCAGCGGTGTTGCCCCTGGGCCATTGCTCATAATGTCGCTATTTAACAGGGGCCCATCAGCGGAGGGCAAGTCACGGTCTGTCAGTGCCGCGAAAGCCATGAGACACTTTTCCTGACAGGCGCCGTCATGTCTCAATCCATAGCCCAGTAGCTAGTCCATAATTCCACCACCATAACCCAGTAAAGTTAGATTCCATCAATCAACAATAGTCCTTGCATCTGGCGGGGGCTGTCTCTGCGTGCGTCTCGTGACACGGGCAGGGATAGAATCCGCTGGGTGTACACGTTGCCTTTCATTAAATTGTCGAAAGGGCCTCTACGCGTTGGCTTCGGCTCCGCGCACGCCTCCCAAAGGGCCGGGACACTATTGTCTCGTGTACGGGAAAGACATACATAATAATAATACGCAGGGCAGCTTGTGGCGAGCTGTTGGGGAGTAGCGACCCCACGTACCCGAGTGCTCCGGGGGGTCCTTAGGGAGGGTCATGGGATTTAGTGAAAGGACCTCCGCCTCTGGCTTGCCTTAACTGGCCGTCCAGAGTGGAGTCGCGAGAGCTATATGCTCCAGGCGTGGAAGTGATAAAAGGCATAACGCCGCGAGTACCCTCGGAGAAAGTGCAGCACACCTCTCGACACCCTGCAGCCCTCGGCAGCGGTGTTGCCCCTGGGCCATTGCTCATAATGTCGCTATTTAACAGGGGCCCATCAGCGGAGGGCAAGTCACGGTCTGTCAGTGCCGCGAAAGCCATGAGACACTTTTCCTGACAGGCACCGTCATGTCTCAATCCATAACCCAGTATCTAGTCCATAATTCCACCACCATAACCCAGTAAATTTAGATTCCATCAATCAACAATAGTTCTTGCATCTGGCGGGGGCTGTCTCTGCGTGCGTCCTGTGACACGGGCAGGGACAGCATCCGCTGGGTGTACACGTTGCCTTTCATTAAATTGTCGAACGGGCCTCTACGCGTTGGCTTCGGCTCCGCGCACGCCTCCCAAAGGGCCGGGACAGTATTGTCTCGTGTACGGGAAAGACATACAGATAATAATCCTAATAAGTAGATACATGAATAGTTCAAGAAAAACTGTATGGCGATTAGTTTAGTAGGAGCAAATAAGTATGTGTTATGATTTTTGCAAATTTCTCAAAAACGGTGCAAGTGAGGAAAACCGTTATATTTTTCCTGTAATATTTAGGACGACATTAATAATTGGTAATTATGACATATTTTTCTGATCAGTAACTTCGGAGATAATAGGGGGGGAATGGTATTTTTTTAAACTTTTTTCGCCATAAATCAAAAACTATTTATTTAAGAAAAAAAAAACGGTATTTTAATCTACAAATTAAGCTCTTTCATTTGATACCCCACTCGATATATTAGCCCTACTTTCAGTTTTCAAAATCCCATTACGGAGCCCTTTAAAAAAAAAGTAAAAAAGGTACAAGATTTTTTTTATGTCCTATAAGCTCGGGTTAGCTACTTTTAACACTATTCCAAATTTCAAACCGATAGCAGCAGTAGTTCCTGAGATATTTGGCTGTGACAGACGGACAGACAGACAGACAGACAGACAGAGTCGCACCATAAGGGTTCCTTTTTTACCATTTTGGTACGGAACCCTAAAAACGCCAGAAAAACGCCTCTCACTCTCACTCACTCGGTTCACATACGATGTTGCTGTGCTGACACGAGCTCATGAAATATCACATACAAACGTATTTTTCGTACAAAACGCAATTGTCAGCAGCTAAAATTTACGATAACTCAATTCAGACGAATGACGAAACACTGACAAAGGGAAAATTAACCGCCTTTGTTTTGCTGATAACAGCATTTATTATCACTGAAAGAAATGTATTTATGTATTGAGATAAGGGCTGAAATTATGGCACGTTGATTACTGTATGAATTATTAATCGGGTGGAGGGGTCAGGTTCTGGACGTTCGCCGTTATTTATGTCCCGGGGTTTATTAGGAAATTCTTTGTGGCATTTTTGTGACCGGTTACCTGTTTCCATTCATGAGTTACGTCATAACTTAAAAAAATATTGTTTTCTAGTTAATTTTCTTGTTTTACCTAAAACATGTCTGTTTATTATATATTCCGATAATTTGCATCAAGATTTCCATTTAACATGACTGACGCACTTGACAAAAAGACGACATACTGTTGAGAAAAGCAATAGAAATACGCCAGTTTTACTTTTAAAAAATATACTCTAGCAAATAATTTCAATTCTCTTAGCCTTAATTTAATAGTCTCTGAGTACCGTCTTCAAACAGAAGCGATAATTTCAAGATTCATAGCAAATTTGTTTCAACTGTCCACTATAATTAAATTATTACCAAATGAACAGCTACAGAGTAAAGTTGCTCCAACAGCGTCTAAACTGCAATCTTAATACCTTTTAAGCACTTCGCGATTTCCGAAGACTCCGGCATTATTAAAGTGAGATTAAAGTCGCAGTTCATTTGGCTCGGGTAGAAGGGAGGGGGGGAGGGAGGCTCGGAGTTGAGACAAAGAGCATTATCGCCGAGATCTTATCAGCGTTGCTGCCGGCCGCAGCTCACACCAACCGAGGCATTAAGGGAAAACGCAGTTACTAAACTCACGGACAATGAATTCGGGTAATTTTCTATGAACAGTTATGTGGACAGTGACCCGAATTTATTGTCCGTGAGTGTATATTACACACGTAAAAAGAAGATCAACCGCGGCTGCGATTGCGCTTGTCGCGCGACACAGTATGTCATGCTGGTCACTGCCACGCTGTAACGAACGGAAAAGGATAGGGAGTATATTACAAGGAGTCGTGCTAGAGGTGATTCATGAGATGTGAAGTAATATCCAGCGCGTTACGGTGAAAAATAGGTTACATTGCCAGTTTGGACAATAAAGATTGAACGAAAGTTTTATTGTTTGATGAGTAGATTATTTGCTCCTGTTACAGGCAACACCCGGTAGAGTCTGTGCGGAAAGAGAATAGGCGTGGCGAAAAATGGAACTAACCCGACCAGTATGGCCACAGAACAGAAAATATGGCACATACGGTAGAAAAGCATTACAGCGCCCCTCAAAATTAATCCTATTCTCTTTCCGCACAGAATCTATACGATACGAAGAGACGATTATGTTTGCACTTTACTTTAAATTATTAATTAATATCAGTGAATTTTGATAAAATGAAAATTTGTAACCTCTGAATAGTCAAGTGGGGCAAGTGCGGCTAAGTTGTTCATAGTATGGCGCACTTGCCTCAAGCCAGTGGTTGCAAACTTTTATGATTCAGTATGTTTCCATGGTATCAGTTACCTATGTCTGAAAGTTGCTTTATTTTTTTACTTTTGTCGGCACGGAAATATTATTTCTTGCAGACGTATAAGGTACGACGGTAAAGACGTATTTTATTTTGCATTGATGTCATCTACGTAAATAATATGACGCACTTGACTTGCTCCGACTGAACTTACGTCATTTGCGACATGTTTTCTTCACAGATTTAATAGTTTTTGCACGACACTTCATCCGCGTGGACTAGTTAATTACCTTAAAGGATTTTAGGGTTCCGTACCCAAAGGGTGCCAACGGAACCCTAATACTAAACCTCCGCTGTCTGTCCGTCTGTCAACCTGTCCGGCTGTCCGCCTGTCACAGGGCTCTAACTTATGAACCGTAATAGGCAGAGACTTGAAATTTTCACAGGATACGTTTTTCTGTTGCCGCTATAACGACAAATAATAAAAACAAAATGAAATGAAAAAGGAAAAGGGTTGCCCATACATGAAACGTGTTTGTGTCGGTCAGTCAAAATACTGTATTTATTGAACCGTAATAGATAGAGACTTGATTTTTATAAAAAACGTGTATTTCTATGGTCGCTAAAAGATCAAGTAATAAAATCAAGAACTAAAGGGAGTCCCCATAAAAGAGACGTGTTTTTTGGCGTTTTTGCCCGATCTTAATAATAACATCATCATAGTAATAGGTAGAAATTTTAAATATTAACAAAATATGTATTTTTATTGCAGCTCATAGCAATAAATAATACAAATAGAATAAAGTTAAAACTAAAAGGGGGTCCCTGTACAAGAAACGTGTTTTTGGCGTCTTTTTGGCTTGATTTTTAAAATGGTTATAGGTAGATGCTGGCTTGATATATATTCACAGGATGTGTACTTTTATTGCCTCTATAGAGCAAATAATAAACAAAAAGTAACGTTGAAAATATTAATCCCCATACAATAAATGTGTTTTTGGCGTCTTTTTGCTCGATGGTGGTACGGAACCCTTCGTGTGCAAATCTGCCTTGCACCTGGCCAGTTTTTAGGGTTCCGTAGCCAAAATGGCAAAAACGGAACCCTTATAGTTTCGTCATGTCCGTCCGTCTGTCTGTCTGTATGTCACAGGCATTTTACTCAAAAACTACGTGATGGATATTGATGAAATTTGGAATATAGGCAAAGTATAAAGACAACCAAGCAGTTCGTCTTCGCCGTTTAGGAGCGCGCGACACCAGAGCGTGCCTAAGGCACAGGGCTGCCGCTCGTCGGTTCTGTAAAATACTTACTACGAACGTAACTTTTATTAGGTTGACCTCGATCGAACGAACAATCGTTCGAGGTCAACCTAGTAAAAGTTACTTATTTCAATATGAAAGTATCTGATCGCACACATCTGATGTTAATGTTATCTAAATATATAAAAGAAGAAGTCCTGACTGACTGACTGACTTACTGATCAACGCACAGCCGAAACTACTGAAGTTAGGAACTTGAAATTTTCACAGTAGGGTGGTTATATAACGTAAGTAAGGGATAAGAAGGGATTTTTTGAAATTCATCCCCAAAGGGGGTTAAATGGGGGTTGAAAGTTTATATGGGGACCATACGATTTTTAAAGTAGGAGATCTGAGACTTCGAACATAGACTCTTTAATACAATTTAAAAAAAGTAATTTCACCGTTTTTGGAAATTCATCCCCAAAGAGGGTTAAATGGGGGTTGAAAGTTTATATGAAGACCACACGATTTTTAAAGTAGGAGATCTGAGACTTCGCATATAGACCCATCAAGATGAGTACAGGAAAGTAATTTCACGGTTTTTTGAAATTCATCCCCAAAAGGGGTTAAATGGGGGTTGAAACTTTGTATAGGCACCAAACGGTTTTTGACGTTAGAGATCTGAGAGTTTGCACATAGATCCTTCAATATGACATGAGAAAAGTAATTCCACCCTTTTTTGAGATTCATCCCTAAAAGGGGTTAAACGGGGGTTGAAATGTTGTATAGGGACCAAATTATTTTGAAGTTACAGATCTGAGAATTCGTATATAGACTCCTCAATAAAGGTCGAAGAAAGTAATTTTACCGTTTTTCAAAATTCATCCCCAATGGGGAACATCCTAAATGGGGGTTGAAACGATTTTTGAAGTTGCAGCTCTGAGACATCGTACATAGTCTCCTCAATATGAGTACAGAAAAATAATTTCACGGTTTTTCGAAATTCATCCCTATAAGGGCTTAAACGGGGGTTGAAAGTTTAAATGGGGACCAAACGATTTTTAAAGACGGAGATCTGAGACTTTGCACATAGACCCATCAATATGAGTACAGGAATGTAATTTCACGGTTTTTCTAAATTCATCCCCAAAAGGGGTTAAATGGGGGTTTGAAACTTTGTATAGGCACCAAACGATTTTTAAAGTTAGAGATCTGAGAGTTCGCACATAGATCCTTCAATATGAGATAAGAAAAGTAATTTAACCCTTTTTCGAAATTCATCCCTAAAAGGGGTAAAACGGGGGTTGAAATATTGTTTAGGGACCAAATTATTTTTAAGTTACAGATCTGAGACTTCGTATATAGACTCCTCGATAAAGGTCTAAGAAAGTAGTTTTACTTTTTTTCAAAATTCATCCCCAACAGGGGTTAAATGGGGGTTAAAACGATTTTTGAAGTTGGAGCTCTGAGACATTGTACATAGGCTCCACAATATGAGTGTAGGAAAGTAATTTCACGGTTTTTCGAAATTCATCCCCAAAAGGGGTTAAACGGGGGTTGAAATTTTGTATAGGCGCCAACGATTTTTGAAGTTGGAGATCTCAGAGTTCGCACATAGATCCTTCAATATAAGTAGAGAAAAGTAATTTCACCCTTTTTCGAAATTCATCCCTAAAAGGGGTAAAACGGGGGTTGAAAGTTTAAATGGGGACCACACGATTTTTAAACTAGGAGATTAGTTGCAAAAAGTAATTTCACCGTTTTTCAAAATTCATCCCCAACGGGGGTTAAATGGGGCTTGAAACGATTTTTGAAGTTGGAGCTCTGAGATATCGTACATAGTCTCCACAATATGAGTACAGGAAAGTCATTTCACGGTTTTTTGAAATTCATCCCCAAAAGGGGTTAGATGGGGGTTGAAAATTTGAACTTTGAAGTTAGAGCTCTGAGAAATCGTACATAAACTCCTCAATAAGAATAAAGAAAAGTAGTTTTACCATTTTTCGAAATTCATTCCTAAAAAGGGGTCAAACGGGGGTTGAAACTTTGTATGGGGACCAAACGATTTTTGTAGTAAATCTTGAACTTCGTTCATAGACTCATCCATAAGAGTAAAGAAAAGTGATTGCTGTTTTTTGGAATTCATCCCCAAAGGGGTTAAAATGGGGGTTGAAACTTTGTGTAGGGTACAAACGATTTTTGAAGTTGGAGCTCTAAGACATCGTATATAAACTCCTCAATAAGAGTAGAAAAAGTGATTTTTCGTTTTTCTAAATTCATCCCTAAGAAGGGGTCAAACGGGGGTCAAAACTTTGTATGGAGACCAAACGGTATTTATAGTAGATCTTAAACTTCTTACATAAACTCATCCATGAGAGTAAAGAAAAGTGATTGCTGTTTTTTTGAAATTCATCCCCAAAGGGGTTTAAATGAGGGTCGAAACTTTGTATACGGACCAAAAGATTTTTGAAATTGGCGATCTGGGACATCGTACATAGACTCCTTAATAAGAAAAAAGAAATGTGGTTTTACCGTTTTTTCATCCCTAAAAAGGGATCAAAAGGGGGTTGAAACTTTGTAAAGGGACCAAACGATTTATAAAAAATAAAATATAATTTATTTCTGTAAGTAGGCCCTCAAGGGCTCTTTTACATGTCTTACATTCTTTGTCTTCTTTTCTTTTTGGCGCTTCGGGTAATGACCTTCTGGTGAGAAGAAGCGCCGGAAGAAACTCACCAGTTTCTCTTTTAATAATTTAATATACCTATTACATTACCTTAAAAACTACATTTATAGAGATGTAAAGGGTCTCTCTATGCGTCCAAACAATACAAATAAAAAAATAGAAAATAAATTGATACTAGAATTAATGGAGATGTAAAGAGTCTCCGTTGTCAAAATATTATGTTTTGGAGGTGTAAAGGATCTCCAAACGTCAAAATACAAATTGAAAATACTTATTTACTAAATTAAGTCCATTTTTTTCTTAGAGATGTAAATGGTCTCTAAGTGTCAAAACAATTGGCAAGTACAAAAACAGAAAAAGACAACTAATCAAACATTGTTTTTAAAATATATCTATTTCCAGTCGCAGTTAATCCCACGGTGTTTCATCATTCATGTAGTCTTGTGTGCTGTAATAAGCCTTAGACATGAGTTTACGCTTTACACAATTCTTAAATTTGTTAATAGATAATTCAGTTATATTCCTTGGCAGCTTATTATAAAACCTTACACAATTACCCATGAATGATGTTTTTATTTTATGGAGCCGAGTGGTGGGCACTGCGAGCTTATGTTTATTCCTAGTATTAATATTATGTATGTCACAGTTCTTCTTAAAATTCATGATATTTTTATGGACATACATAATATTCTCATAGATGTATTGACAATGCAATGTCATTACATTAATTTCCTTAAACTTATCTCTAAGTGAGTCTCGATAATTCATCTTATATATCGCTCGAATAGCCCTCTTCTGCAGAACAAATATAGTATTAAGCTCTGAAGCACTAGCACTGCCCCACAGCAGAATACCATACGACATAATACTGTGGAAGTAACTAAAATATACTAATCGAGCTGTTTTTATGTCTGTTAATTGTCGGATCTTGTTGACTGCAAACGCTGCAGAACTTAGTCTATTCGAGAGATTACCAATATGGGGACCCCACTGGAGTTTAGAATCCAATGTTATACCAAGAAAGACTGTACTATCAACTAGTTCCAATTCCTCATCCTTCACAATGACACTTGCTTGCTCGCGATTTACGTTACGCGTGACAAAGTTTATACATTTAGTCTTTCTTTCATTTAACAGTAAATTGTTAACATTGAACCAATTCACTACTTTAGATATAGCATTGTTTACATCATTGTAAGCTTGCTGCTGTCGCTTGACTTTGAAGATAAGTGAGGTGTCGTCTGCAAACAATACTATATCATGGTGGGTCTTAACGAGGTATGGCAAGTCATTTATGTAAATAAGGAACAGGAATGGTCCCAATATTGATCCCTGCGGTACACCCATCGAGACCAATGACCCCGGTGAGTGCTGTCCATTCACGTCAACCCTTTGAATTCTACCTTGTAAGTATGACTTAAATAAATTCAGTGCCGATTCTCTGACTCCATAGTAGTGCAGCTTCCCGATCAATGTTTCATGACATACGCAGTCAAATGCCTTGGATAAATCACAGAAAATACCTAAAGCATCACATGACTCCTCCCAGGCATCGAAAATATGTTTAATTAGCTCGACACCAGCGTCGGTTGTCGAGCGACCCCGAGTAAAACCAAATTGCTTATTATGCATTAAGTTATTTGTATTAAAATGTTTCATTAATTGGGACAAAACTAATTTCTCAAAAATTTTACTAAAAGTT
The DNA here is from genome assembly GCA_947034925.1 of Eudemis profundana. Taxonomy (NCBI): domain Eukaryota; kingdom Metazoa; phylum Arthropoda; class Insecta; order Lepidoptera; family Tortricidae; genus Eudemis; species Eudemis profundana. The sequence goes on from OX344798.1 coordinate 19,965,146, forward strand.
GGTAGCACAGATATTGGTCTAAAGTTAGTGGGGTCAGTAGTGCTACCTGTTTTGAATAAAGGTGTTATTTTACTATATTTCATTAGATCAGGAAACTCACCGCAATCAACACAGTTATTAAACACGACTACCAAGTCAGGCGCTATGATTTCTATTAGGGATTTAACAGCATGGACAGAGACTCCCCAAAGGTCACTAGTTTTTTTGACATTAATTGATTTAAACGCCTTTACTACATCTGAAGTACTAACATGTTCAAAATGAAAGTCTTTACTACATTCTGGGGCGTTATCTTTTAACAGTGTAACGGCAGCCGAAGGTGATGAATTTAAATGCTTAGTTGTGGATACTGGTATCTCGGTAAAAAACTTTTCAAATTCTGTTGCTACTTCTAAATTGGAATCTACAATTTTGCCATCAATTTTTAGTTTAAGATCGTTTACTGAGTGCTTCGATCGACCAGTCTCCACATTAATTACTTTCCAGGTTGTTTTAATAATATCAGAACTATTTCTTATTTTCTGGCTTAAGTAATTACGCTTAGCTAAATGACAATCTATCTTAAATTTCTTCGAATATTCTTTCACGTGCTCTTTAAATTCATCACTCGTATTGAACCGCCGTTCTTCATACAAGGCATACAATTCCTGTCTACGTTTATGTAAGTCCACAGTAGCCCACTCACTAAAAACTGGTGCACCACTAACCACGACCGATTTAGAAGTAAATATTGCGTTATAATGTTCCATAAAGGTGTGAAAGAATGAATTGTACATGTCGCTAGGAGTCGTGTCGGAAGATAAAAAGGGTAGCGCCTGAACTAGACTATGTTTCATTCGTTCGACACGGTCCGTAGTTACTGGTACAAAAGTAATTTGTTTTCTCAAGATATTATTCCTTAATGACTCAAATACAATTAATTGACCTAAATGATCTGATTCCAAATTGCTGATTATACGTTTGGTATTAGGAAGAATATCAGTGAAAATGTTATCAATACAGGTGGCGCTAGTAGCAGTCACTCTTGTTGGCTCCATAAATATGTGTTTGAGATTACACGATTTGAAAAGATTCAACAGTCTGACACTTAATGTTGAATTTTCCAAAATATTTACATTGAAGTCGCCGCATATAAGTAATTTCTTACTAGAAGTAGCAATTATTTTATGAAGCACAGATTCCATTACGTTTTCAAAAAGTTCGAAATCACTTAATGGCGGCCTATAGACACAAACAACAATAAATTGATCTAATTCTACGGCACTTAGTTCTATGGTCCGTTCAACAGACAAGGATACAATATCCTTGCGTTCCTTAAATTTTAATTGTCTATTTAATATGATTAATGACCCACCATGTATGGAACTTAGTCTGGTGAACGAACTACCCACCTGGTGAATCTTAAATTGAGGCATTAGTTCATTATTTTCTAACCAATGTTCGGTTATACATAGAATATCTATATTATAATCGTTCAAAAAAAGTTCAATTTGCAAGTCTTTTCCTCTAATGCACTGAATGTTTTGATGAACCAGGTGGATATGATTTTTATGTTTGCAGCATTTTTCAATAGATTTATTTAGAACTAAATTGCCAGAGACAGAGTCCTCCTTTGTCTTAAGATTTAATTTAAATTGTTGGTTAAAACTGGAACCAACTCCAAGTTCAAACTACTGGACTGCTCAATAGGAGCAGAACCTGCCAAATTCTTGGCAGAAATGTCGAATAAATATGATAGCGACAAAGCTATTTGTCTTTTATAATAATTAGAAAGGTAAAACTTACCTTTAGTCAAAAATACTTTACTAACATATTTGTTTGTGTCTATTATGGTAAACTTACTACTATATGTACAAAAATTATACAAATATATATTTAAGTTATATCTAGCATCATTTTCTGTTTTTGGCACTTGATTACAATAAGGGAATGTGAACATAATAATTTCTTTCACTGTAAGACTGTTTAACTTTTCTAGGAATTTAATTAAATTATTTTTGTTCGCATTGCCCCGGTTGCCTATAAGAATAAGCAGTGTTGTCTTAGAATGAATATTATTATCATTCAAAATTTGTTTCGAGAAATTATCAAGGCTACTATAAGGCAGACAATTGCTGATTGCGCTAAGTCCCTTTAAATAGAAGTTCAAGTAATTGCCCATATTACTTCCAATCTCATCACAGTACATAATAACATTAGGTTTAGGTGTGCTTATTTGTGTAGAGAGGACGGAGCAATTATTTATTTGTTGTTGAGGAGGTAAACTGCCACACAGGTCCGGGCTAGGTACACCAGCAGACAAACGACCACTCACTTGTTGACATACACATGACTGGCCATTTGTCAGTGACTCAAACCGCTCTGAATTATGTTTAATTTGTGATATCAAATCATCCATGGCTAATGAATATTCAGTAATAATGTTTTTTGAACTCTCATTCATTTCATGTAATGATTTTATTGAATCCTCCAAACTCTGAATTTTTAATTGTAAAACCTGTGTGTCAGTTTCATATTTTGACTGACTATGTTGTAACTGAGCAGAACACAGTTCCAATTCATCTACCATATTTACATTAATTTTACTAAATCTCAATTTCCTAAAAAACAATTTATTATGTTTTGATAACTTTTGCGTTTTTTTAATGATTCTGTTCAGTTTAACATATTTCTTTAGTTTTTTACCGCTGCACTTTATTAATGTGGTAGATTCATTAGTTAAGTCTATAGTAACTACAGGGTTTTTAAATTGCAGCGGTAACCAACTTGGGGTCGGGCCCGACTAGTTCCTCGAATAAGCTCTGAGTGTGCACCGCTGTAGCGTTGTCCTGGGCCTCCTGTAGCTCGTAGATTTGCTCATGAGCATCATGCAGTGCTCTCTCCAGTGAGTCGATATCCTTCAGGGCCCGCTCATACGCTGCAGCACACTCAGTAAACCTGTCCACCGTCTCCTGTAGCCGGGCCCGCTCAGAATTTACAACATTATAATCACTTTCTAAAGAACATAATTCCTTTTTTAACTTATCATTGCTAACAAGTACTTCTAGAAGCTCCTTCTCACTGTCCTCTCTCTCACCAAGCAACTGTGCACACAACTCCTTGGATGTTTTTAACTCAAGTAGGGTAAGTTTTAGCTTATCAACCTCTTGCTGGCGAGCTGCAGCGGCTGCTCTGCGAGTAAGCATTATTAATGTTATGATTCTTTAATAAGTACAAACAAGGAATTGCTCACTAAAGCTTGGCGATGTTTAGTACTTACTTACATGAAATCTTGACGTTTCACTGTGCCTATACTGTGTTCTAAATTTTTACAACAATTTACTCTTTATTACAACACAATTGGTATTGACTAGTAAGTAAAAACCAGCAGATAAGATCGTAAGATGAACACAGATTTCGAATTGATAACCTATAACGGTTACAAATTCGAGATATTACAAGGCACTTGTAAACATCACTAAATCACTTCACTTATTATGTATATGTAAACAATTAAAATAAATTACTTATTTCACACCTAATGGGCTTAATATTACACGAAAAATTATTAAATTTGTAATAAATACGAGGGACAAAACGGAATCAGCTGCTTATTCGTTGACAGCTAGTGTTGCCATTCCAACAGCTAGTGTTGCCATTCCATTTTTGTAGTAGATCTTGAACTCATCTAAAAAAGAAAAGAAAAGTGATTGCAGTTTTTTGAAATTTATCCCCAAAGGGGTTTAAATGGGGGTTGAAACTCTGTATAGGGTCCAAAGGATTTTTGAAGTAGGAAATCTGACACTTCGTACATAGATCCTTCAATAAGGGTACAGAAAAAATGTTAAACCATTTTTTGAAATTCATCTCCAAGGGTTATAAATGGGGACCAAAACTTTATAAAGGGACCAAATGATTTTTAAAGTAGGGTATCTAAAACTGATTAAACTGAATAGAACTCAAATGATTTCACGGTTCATTAAAATTTATCTCGAAGACGGGTTGAGTAAGTAGGGGTTGAAAGTTTTTTTAGGGACCCGTACAATTTTTAAAGTAAAAGGTTTTTAACTCCATGCATAGCATATAGCAATTAGTAGATTGTTTTTTTGTGTAAGTAACAAGCGGTTTATTAAGTGCATTTAATTTTTTGGTAATAATCCTTAAATGGACTTAAGAATTGATTTTCACGGTAAATGTGCATTGTGCAGTTTTGGGCCCAATATTTGAGGGTTTTGTTTAATTACAACAAAGTTTATGAACAAATATCAGAAACTATTAATTGCCTATTAAGATTAATTGCCTAATTATAATTTACACCGCAGACGAAGTCGCGGGCATCAGCTAGTTAAGTATAATAGTTTAAATAAATTAGTATTGGTACGTGTACATGTAAGTAACGCAAGGATATTTCGGCTTGTTTCATAAAACCACTCTCGTGTTTAAGGCATTTTACGTATCAATAGAATCAACTACTATTTAATTAGTACACGTTTAAAAAATCTGTTAATTTTACTCATCTCTGTCAAAGAAAATAATTATCTACTCTATTTAATTGGTATAAGTAGTTTGATCACAAAACTATCAAACATTCTATAAACGACTTAAAATATAACATTTATATAGGTACTAATAAAATACACACCTTTCGGGATCCTTAGGAATGCAGAAATATTACGATTCTGGATTTTGCGCATTATTCTTCAAACATCCGAACACACTGCAGTATATACGTCTTCTATACTTTGCTTCGTCCTCAGACATTTTGACGTTCGACCGCTTGCGTCAAGAGCTCAGCCCTGACTAAGCACGCGCCGATGCTTGTCTGTGGTGCGTCCGTACACGGCGCCCACACGGCGCGCACACATGCGCGCTCCCGATGTACCTTTTATCGGAACAAAAACTACCGTCTACCGTGATATAGGTGTCTTTTATGAGTCGCTACTTAGTTTTGTATATAAATAATTAAAATAAATATTTTAAGGGGGGCACTCCATACATGTTAAAGACAGTAAATTTTTTTTTTCAGCAAATATCAACGTGTGGTACATAGTTCGACAGCTCTTTAAAAAACACTATAAGGTACCTAAGTAACGTTTTTGATTAAGTGAATGTATTTGGAAATAATCGCTCCGAAAGTTGTGTAACTTGTGTCCCCCCCCTCTATTTTCTAAACCGTGCGTCCGAAAAATATGAAAAAAATTACGAAGGTAACGCTTAATTAATACTTTCCACGAAAATTATTTTCAACAAGATCGAATGTACCGTTTTTGAGTTATTGCCGATAAACTGCGCTTCTCAACAAAAGGACGTAATTGCTATGAAGATACGTTCTTTTGTTGTTGTACTTTTTTTACATCGTATTTTTTACCTTATAGTTACGGCTATGGAACCCTACACTGAGCATGGTCCGACATGCTCTTGGCCAGTTATTTAAATATTAGATTCTCTTGGGCATTGTATTAAATCACACTCCCATAGAAATTACCACTCCCATTTCACACTCTTCCTGGATATATCCAAAGTGTTCTATTCCATTGTCCATTCCTGGATCTCAAACTATCAGCATAGGCACCAAACTTCATCACAACCGGTTCAGTGGTTTAAGGTGGGTTTAAGCGTGAAAAGGTAATAGACAGACAGACATGAACACAGAGATTTTCGCATTTATGATATTAATGCAGACTAGTGGACCTGCTTTGTTCTTGAAGGTGAAATAAGTCGCATAAAAGGGCATTTCTCCAGAAATATGTCTGCGACTCATTCATCTGTCTCCATACATTTAGTATGAAAAAGGGCCAGATGAATGAGGTGACCGCAGACATATTTCTGGAGAAATGCCCAAAAAGTATCCTAGGTATATGTTATCCGGGGTCGTAATCTACCTGTATAGTATACCTAATTTTATGGAGATCGATCCAGTAATTTTTGGTTGATGCACGAACAAACGTATTTTTTTACGATTTTATTATACTCTTATGTGTAGAATAAAATAAGATTGAACCACAGACATAAATCCAGATAAAATAATTGATTGAGATTTGTATAGGTACCAAGCGTGTAAAGTTTTCGTTTGGCGTTTGATGCCAAAAGTGTCATTTAGTGATGGAAAACATAAATTTTCCATTTCATTTGGTGGTATATGAACAAATAATTATACGATTATTATTGGATTTTCAAATCTGATAATATTGCCGGCAAGAGAAGTTTACTTTTTTTAGCACGCGAGGTGCATAATTTTTTTTTCTACCTCGATATATTTCTGTGGATTGAACTAATCAGCTTACCGCCAACGCATTATAAAATTCGATGTGGTTTATCTTTCGTAAAGTAATATTACAAGCTGTAATCACAAAACTTAAAAAACTTCTTTCCTACTTCCACAACTTGTCACCGCCACAACTTGCACCTGCGTTTATTTTCTTTAAGCATCTTTCTATAACGGAGTACGCTGCAGCACCAGGCGGGCCGCAATTTAAAACTTCAGCCGATTATGAGATGCCGGTGGAAGATATCGGCGCGAACAAATATTTAAACTTTAATTTAAATGGGAAGGCAAAGCAATTTCGGATCCCCTGATAAGCCTAAGTTTTCGGAGCTAAAAAGAAGGAAAACGGTTTAACGGCTGGTAGTTATAAAATGAGAAAACTCAGACGAACTAGTAAAAAAGTTATTTGATTAGGTAAGTTTTATTTAAGAATAACAGAATAGCATTCGTTTCCATAGAAGCAAAAGGATTCAGAGAAGTGTAAAATTTACTTTCGCATGATAAAGCGAAACTTCGACTATGTAGTCATAGTACATTACACAACTAGGGTGGTAATACAAAGAAAACACGAGATCGCAGATGTTTGCGGCCCGAGCTGCAAGCGTGGGACGTAAATATGCGATCGAGGGCTTTCTTTATTACCTCCCGTGTTGTGTACATCATGTTATGTCTACAGTTGGCCAGGAAGCGACTTTTTCCGAACGGAAAAAGCCACTTTATGACCAGATGTGGCATAAAATATCAATCGTGATATGAATAATTAACCCAAATGACTACAGTTTTTATAACGTTTTACACAAAGTGTTGTTTATACTTCATATGAAAAAAAAATGCGAGTTTATTACCTATATTTATTTACATAACAGTTCCGTGATTAAGGACCTGCCTGATACTGCAGACAAGACAACGTACAGTTTAAACTGCTGCAGAGAGCGGGATGCAATGTAAGACTCACAGTTTTGAAGGGAACGTTTTTCGTTTTTTTCGAAACCCAACCCCTAAAGGGTTGAAAGGGGGGATGAAAGTTTATATGGAAATGTCAAAAATTAAAGTGAACGACCTCGCGGGCCGGTCTAGCCTAGAATTCATCATAAAGAACTAAATTTGCACAAAAGTAAATCTGAGTAATAAATCTGCCATAAATAAATGCCATTACTTAACAGGTAACCGGGTCGGAAATGCGTTTACTCTCATCACGAGAGCGATCGCCGCTGCCCGCCCCTAACATAATAAAGAAGCAATAACCGGGCGTACAGTCGGCCAAAGATTTAACCGCAAACCAGGGCCTGAAATATAGGGTAAGGGTGCGTTTCTACTGGTGGATCTGGGCGAAGTGGAGAGCAATCGATTGCTTTCACTGACGCGGAGTGGGTATTTCGAGCACTGGGATTGGTGACGGACCGTGAGTTGTCACGGTCCATTCCACTCCACTCTACGTCAGTGGAAATACACCCTAATCAGAACATCGAATTTAGCTGGAGCAAATACTTAAGTTGCTTTTGATTTGAAAATTGTCCGATTTCCTGTTTTCCGAGTACATGGCGTAAATTGGACAGTTTGTTCGGTTTGCGCTCACTCCTAGCTGATAGGGACCCGGGTATAGGGTTACCATTTTTCAGGCTATTATTTCCTGAAATTTAAGAACTTTGAGCTCATGATCAACACCTTTTTTTTTCATTATAAAAAATATAGAATTTAAATATCAGTGAAGAAAGCGTTACCAAATCTCAGGACTTTTTTGTCAAAATAGGACTTTTTCTGCGGACTTTTCAATTTTTAATCTGGCAACCCTAGCCGGGTGCGGCCGACCGCGATATTAAAAGATTACTTTTTGGCCACGACCGCGCTCGGGCGTTGCAGCTATTGCAACCGCCATCGTCCTTAGAAGCGACTGAGCAGAAAACGATCTATCCAAACTTAATGTGAATCGAGCTCCTCGGTTCTCCATACAAACAAAAAGTGGTTAAGAATCAACTTTAACGACATCTTTGGTTGAAACGCCGGGTCTGCGTAGAACGACACGAGAAGTACTGGTGTTCTAGAGCACCACGAAATACATTTTCGAAGTTCAACATATCGTCGACCGTAGGCTGAATTACGGTAAGGGACATTGTTTTGCCTGTCCCTTACCGTAATTCAGCCTACGGTCGACGATATAGAGCGCTTCACGCGTAGGATAAAAGCTGCTGCATGCTTTTCAAAGATGTCGTTAAAGTTGATTCTTAACCACTTTTTGTTTGTACGGAGAACCGAGGAACTCGATGCATACATTTATTTATGACAACAGAAATTACAAAGTAGAGAAAAAAATAAAAAAAACAAGAAAACACAATAAAGAACCTCGCTGCCACAAAAAGGTCTCACCTCAGTATAATGCCGGCGCTGGTCTTCCGGTGGAGCCGGACAGGGGCGTCGTCACGGCGAGTTGAGTTTGTATAGAATAGCAAACTGCACGTCAAAACTAATGAGCCCAAACACGGTGAATTTATCTTGTGTAAGTTAGATGATCATGTGGCTATCATCCGGCTAAGTCATGAGATCAGCTTCATTTCATAATAATAATATTACATTGTCATCGGAATCGAAAACTGGGAAGTGGGTCAAATTTAACTTGCAAGATTTGACTACAGACAAACAGACAGACATACAGACAGACACCGGGACAGGTGAAAGTAATTAAAAGCTTGTAAAAAGTGCGGATGGTATTTAATTTTTAATAAACCAACATCGCTTTTTGTATTGAACTGAATTCATTTTTATTTTATCGTATCGACTGTAATAGACGTCACAGACAGTATTGATAAGTTGGCGCGCTTTGTTCGTCTATTTTGATCATCGTTATTTTGCGGCTCAGGACTCAGACGGCGAGATTAACTTAGCCAAAATCCAACACAGCTGAGAGTTGTGTCTAGAGATAGGTCTTTACATGTATTTCATTTCATTTTTTGGGTACCAAGTTCAATTCCATTGCAAAACTGAGATATTCACATTTTATTTTTGCTCCGTGCACCCGCGTCTCAGCTAGCGTAGGCCCTAATTGTCCAGGTAAAACACAGTTTCTCATACATACTAAAATATGAATATCTCAGTTTTGCAATGTAATTGAACTTGGTGCGCATAGAATGAAATGAAGTACATGGAAACACCTATTTAATGGCACAACTCTCAGCTCTGTTGGATTTTGGCTAAGTTAATCTCGCCGTCTGAGTCCTGTTGGTTTTTGTTGCACATCCTATACAAAGTCGCCCATGGACCTTTTAGTGATTAAAAAACTATTTCCCAATAGAACGAGCACTTAGTTGCAGTGTATTTGGCAGCAGTTTAGGTGGATTGTTTGTGAGTGGGAGTGAGCACTTACCCGCTAAATTGTTTACTAAGTCGTGCGTGCATAGGTGAGTATTATACATTGACACGCCACCGACGATTTTAGACGTTTTAGTCAAAGTAGCTACACCGATATAATTGTATTTTCTGCGACTGTTTGAAAATCGTCGAGGTAGGTACTTACTATTTCAAATACTTCACACTAATATTATAAATGTGAAAGTTTGTGAAAATGTTTGGAGGTTTGGATGTGATGTAGGTTTAAATAACGGACAATTGAAGGAATTGAGCTGAAATTCAGCATATAGGTAGACCAAGTCCTGGATGCGCATTAAAATTTATTCAATAAACAATATACAAATACACTAAAAACTAAAAGTAAATTAAAATTATATAAGTTAAAACTAAAATATATCTAAAAACGGCCCCTGCGGAATGGTGCCGAAGATGCTGGCAGGATTTCCTCGCTGGATTGTAACATAGGATATTTTATATCCCGGTAAAAAGTTCCCTTGGGACAGTAACGGGAACATCGCGGGTAAATGCTAGTATTTTCATAAATTCGCAAGTGAAAAACGAATAAAAAAGGACTAATGTTGATGTTGAAGGTGAAGTAAAGGTAATTCTTTAGCATCACAAGAAAACCGAATGCAAGTGAATATTGGAATAATTATCGTCTAAACTTTTATATAAATACGTATTTAAACTTTCTTCCATAGTGGAATGTCCTCCACTTTCGGTGATAAGAAAATTCGAGAAAAGGATGGTACGGCGGTGTCTTTACTTTGCTCGACTTGGCGGGAGCACTGTCGTGCCCCCAGATTAGGGGATACAGGTTCAACTGGCCTAAGGAACATAGCTTTGCATATACCTTATGCAAATTGAGCTTATGGTCGACGATATCTGCAATCTGCACCCAAATCCACATACAATTTTTAGGGTTCCGTACCAAAATGGTAAAAAAAGGAATCCTTATGGTGCGACTCTGTCTGTCCGTTTGCCACAGCCGCATATCTCAGCAACCACTGCTGATATTGATTCGAAATTTGAAACAGTGTTAAAAATCGCCAACCCGAGCCAATTGGACATAAAAAAAATCCTGTACCTTTTTACTTTTCTTAAAGGGGGCCAAAATGGAATGTCGAAAACTGAAAGTAGGGTAATTACATCAAATGGGGTATCAAATGACAAATCTTAATTTGTAGATTCCAAAACCGTTTTTACTTTTTTTTCTAAATCATGTAATTTTTGATTTAAAAGGCGAAAAACGTTAAATAAATACCATTTCTCCCTATTTTCACCGAAGTTACAGGACAGAAAAATGCGTAATAATTACCGATTATTTATATCATCCTAAATATTACAGGAAAAATATAATGGTTTTCCTAACTTGGATCGTTTTTTAGAAATTCACAAAATCCTGACTCAAATTTATTTGGTCACTTTCTAAACTAACCGCGACATATGTTGATGTATGAGAACTACAGTTTTCCGACAGCAAAGTTAGGTTGTCTTAATACATTTTACCTTGAACTATTTACATACTACGAGCCCAAATGCATAAAAATTCGTCTATAGCACAAAGCAACTATCACATTTTTCTAAATACTCATTGCCTGTTTAGATCAAAAAACTGAGTGATAGGACCAATGATAGTTATTTTTAATGTATTTTATGTTGATTCTATAATAAAGTCTCTACAAAACCTTTAGTGTAGAATTTTTTTTTCTTTAAAAATTATTGTCCAAGTCATATTGTGCTCGCCTACAGCACTTCTGCACATTTGGGCTCAAAGCAACATTGTCGGTATATCGCAGTGCCGTGTTGTTTTCCTTAGTTATGGCCCTTCTTACACCTTTCGAGCTCGTGACAAAAATAATTTGAATTAGAAAAAAAACCGTTTAATGAATAAATTGTTAGGGTAAAATATTTTTATTCAAAATAAAAATATCAGAGCACTTATATTAAACAGTATGTAACACTTTTTATCCCAAACACTTTTTCAAACAAATTGTAGAGCCTAACAAAATGCTGTTACTAGACGAGATCTTTTGCATCGGGGCTCGTACAAGTTTGTGCGGAACCCTCGGTGGGCGAGTCCGACTCGCACTTGATCGGCTTCTTTTATTCGGTCCGCCTGCTTCTTTAGACAACAGTCAGTCAGTGATATTCATTTTGGTAGAAATGTATTTTATTTTTTAGCTTGATACATTTTATAACATGTCTTGAACGCAGTTTAGCGCAGATGAAATAATCATGAAATATTATGTTGTTAAAGTCGATTCTTAACTCTATTTTCCATGGTATGGAAAACAAAGTGCTTAAAAATTACACCTCGCTAATTTCTTCGATTGTACGATTGCATTATTGCTGTAAATTATTGTACCAAAGCCGAATACAGAATTTAAGCAAAGTATAAAGATAGACGTTCCGAAATAATCATCCGAAGTTTGACTACTTTGTCAAACTTCGGATGATTATTTCGGAACGCTTGATACGTGTTCAAAGTCAAAGCGTAAACAGTGCAATCTATACTGGAGCATGCTTACGCATTCTTAAAACGTTGCTTGTAGTGCGTTTGTACACGGCGCGCACACATCCAAGCGCGCGATGTACCTTTTGTAGGAAGAAAAATTACTGCTATTATACTTACTGTGATGTAATGTAAGCCCCACAATTATTGTTTTCCATTTGAAATCATTAGCATTCTGTTAGCGAGCATGTCGAGACCTTTGTGTTGTGAACAGTCCAAATTACCCTGACTGCCGGTAGCATACTGCAGGGCAGCCTAATTCAGTTTCAGTTCCTGAATACGAGCACTGTCAGAATATACAAATAAAGTAAATTGTTCGCATCGCCCCAATAAAGTAAGTGGTTCTTATTCACACACGCCTGGCTCCGGTACGAAAGCATTGGCTGTCCCTGTCACACAACTGGGATGTGAGCAGTACGGAATGATGTATGAGATGTGTGGGGAGTTCGATGTGGTCTAGAGTGGGGGGATGCAGTGGATGTACACAAAGGTATTAGTGGCGTAGGATAGACTCTTGAGTATTTATTTGATAAGTTATAGGCGGAAAATGGAAACGGAATATTGCTAATGGCAAGATTTTATGCGATAGTTCCTAATGGTGATCACTTTTAATATTTCCGAAATAATGAGAAAAGCCACCCACTGCAAATACCATCTAGTGCAGCGGTAGGCAACCTGCAGCCCGCGGGCCGCATGCGGCCTGTGAACCGCTCACTTGCGCCCCTATATTCCAGTCTGTATTGCGGTCACTATGTTCCGAATAGTCTAAAATCACAAATTATTAGCAAAGTGCTGCCTGCGTCAAGTTCCTTAGCTACTATGTAGCCCTTGGCTGCTAAGCGGTTGCCGACCGCTGATCTAGTGGATAGTTAGGACAGTAGTGATACTGGTCTAAATAAATTGTATCTAGGAACTATTTAATTTGACAATGATGCAATAAACCTACTCTTTAGATTTTCATTGAAACTTACAAAATCTCGTGTAATTTTAGAAACAATCTTAACAGCGCAATCTAGCGTCGACGTTCTGATTAATGAAAGTCCTATTAAGTAGATCTACTTAGCATAATTGAGAGTTTGTGGTACTCACATGTTTGAGCTGAGGCGGCGGAACTTACGAGACACGTCGAGTAGCTCGGGCAGGTTTCGTGTCAGACAGTGAGACAGACCTATGTAATACAAAAATATTTAGCCAATATGCTAGAAAAGAAAATAATATAAAAGAAATAGGTACTCGTATAGGAGAAGGACGAAAAAAGAAAAAATTGGTTGCCTGTAAAGTCGGTATACGGGCGAAAGTTTTACGTGACAACGACTAACCATGCCCGAGTGGAAGGGACGCGTGCCTCTCACTCGCTCTCATTGTGAGCGCATAACGTGAGCGGAGCGTAACGCAGTTTCTTGAAGTGTCACCCGGCAAACCAATTTATAAGACGTTGTCACGTCAAAACGGGTAGAATATCTGCACAGCTCTGAAAACTAACCACATGTACAGTCTGTACAAAGGCGCATTCTGCACATCAGCACTTTCCGCCGAGTTGCGTCAATTTCATTAGTTTTAAGTCAGTGCATTACCGATTTAAATTGATCGATACAATATTGATCTTCCGATGAGACGTCATCAGGTGTCTCTGTAATGTCCTCTATAGTCCAAAATCGACTGATATCTTCAATGTTGTTGACTACTATGTTGCAATGATAAGACTTCATGTTCCCGCATAGAATGTATCCTAGTCGGGACTCTTGCGCTATGGGTGTCGATTCGTCCTTTCTGATAATTGAATTTAAAATAATTTTTGAGTAGATATCGGCCCCGAGTAAAATGTCGATAGGTTGACTGATATTAAAATCGGGATCTGCAAGTTGGATGCCTTCCAAGTGAGACCACGATGGTTTGATAAATGACCGGGTAGGTAAGTTATTGATTAGACGATTCATGATAAACACCTTTGTGCTAAAAGTGTAGTCCGAGTGTATCGATGTGGCCGTGATATTGATAAATCCCTTACAGTGGTTTTCTTTTGTTCCGATGCCGAATACCGAACCATTGTATTTGTGACGGGGAAGGCCTAGTTTCTGTGTAGCGTTCTCCGAAATTATGGAAATTTGTGATCCCTGGTCAATTAAAGCCCGTAATTTGATAAAACTTCCATCTGTTGATTGCACCATAATTTGGGCGGTTGATAGTAACGTTTCAGGGTCATGTTCCTGTGACACGTGTCCTGCATTTTTCGACGTACTTGGTTCATTTGCGGCTCGTTTCTTCTTGCCGACAAAGGCGTCATGGAGTATCGTATTATGTTCACCGCTACATTGCTTGCAACGTTTTTCCGACAAACACGGGTTGCCGTAATGCTTGTATAAGCAATTCGCGCATATTTGACGCGCAGATATTGTTGCAAGTTTCGTTTCAGGTGTCATGCCTAGAAACTTCTGGCATTGAAATAAATTATGATTATAATTGCAATAGGTACATTTTACTGTATTGGTTGCGAATGCTTGATAATTTTTTGCTTGGGTTCCGTGATAATTCTTGTTGGGCGTTGATGGAAAAAATCGATTTTCTTTATAATGATTTTCCACTCGAGGAGTTGGGTATGATGATGGCTTCATGGTGCTGAACCTTTTTTCGTAGTTGGACTGCGGATTGGGTTTGGTCGTTTCCTGTTTACGACGAGATGATTCCAGCGCCGTAAATTTATTCTCCAGAAAATTCAAAAACTCTGATAATGTCGGTAGTTCCCTCGGATCAGCTAAATGTTCAATGTAGTCGTTATGAGATTCGGAATCCAGTTTTTGGGATAGTAAATGAACGATTAGCGGATCCCAGGTAGAGATATCCACTCCCAAGTTTTGTATGGCATGAAGGCTTTCTTTTGTGGTGTCATGCAGTCTTTTTATAGATATAGCTGATTGTTGATGCATGGTCGGTATTGCCAAGAGAGTGTTTACATGAGAGCTGAATATTAATTTTGTGTTGTTGTAGCGGTGATTTAAAATATCCCAGCATACTTGATAGTTTTCCGTGCTAATATTTAAATGCTGAATAAGCTTTTCAGCTTCGCCTTTGACCTTACTCTTCAAGAATTGCATTTTCTGCGCGTTTGATATAGAATTGTTCTTGTGTATAGTTTCTGTGAACAAATCCTTGAATGATGTCCACGTCTGATAATACCCGTAAAAGGTTGGGATCTCAATTGCGGGAGTCGATTTTTCGCGATGAGATGAAGCCCACATTTTGACGTTGATAAGTTTTTTCACTTCATCATATTTTTGCTCGCATGTATTGTATGTTTCTTCATAGTCGGGTTTTTCGTTTATTTGCTCACTGTCGATCTCCCAATGTAAAGAGTCGACCGCTGCCCAACGAGCTTGCACAGTTCGCAAAGCATCTTCAAATTCCCACCGTTCGGTCAGCATTTCCAATTTGATATTGTTGATAGCTCGTTGAAATGCTTTAAAATTACTTTGTTGTTTGCGATACATATCTTCCAATCTGCTTTGATTGCCGCGTTCCACCTTGTTAGGGTTGGACTTTTGCCTGCTCTCCGCCTCCATCTCTGCGTTTGAAACATCCATTCGAACGGTAGGGGTGGAAGCTGTACCGGGTACCGCTGATACCGCTACCTCTTGCTGCTGGTCCCAATTCACATTCAAATTAAATTGCGAAGTAGCGGGTTTGATAATAGATTTTTCTTCTTGATATGGTTGAATATATTGACGAAGAGTTTTACTAGTCTCGTTGTAGATGCTTGATACACGTTCAAAATGCTTTTCTGCAAAGTAGACATAATCTTGATTTTCATACTCGCAAAGTTTGATATGATTAGCCTTGAAATCTGTCCAATATTGCTCTAAGGTATCCAACCTCCTTTTGATATGTTGCGCAGTCTTCCGGTCTGCTCCATCTTTCTTGAAGTTGGTCAACACCGTGCTTATAGCTTCCGCGAGTTGACCTTGCGTGTTCAGTAAGTTCTCCATGATTGATATTCCTCAAGTAGGTACAATTCTGATAAGATAGATATTGATATGATAATTGGAGAATTCAATTTATGTAGATACTAGGTACGCCGTTGATATTTGCACTTTCGTGTTTAAGTGTCCTTCATGAGTATGTGCGCCTTCTCAATCAGACGGTGAGACCCGCTTGTGGGAGGCCGTCTTAACCGATTCGCTACTCACAAGGGATCACTATAGCACGAGAATGCGATATTTATTTTGTATGAGTTGAATATTGGTGACCTTGATAAATGTTGATAAATAACTCTTTTCTTAGTTATTGATAGGTAAATCGCTCCTGATCTTGACAAAAAATCTTGATTTGATATCTTGATACTTGCAAATGATGATCTTGATGTTGAGTCGTATAAGCTTCAGAAGTCACGTTGCGTTATCACGTCACGTGTTCCAAATTCCACTGAGCACTGATTCAAAGTTTGTTCGAAGGACCATAAAGATCAAGCAACTTTCTAACATGGACACTGATGTTGCTATTCATGATAACAACGCCCGCTCAGTGTGACCACAGCCTAACAAATATAAGTAAGCATCAAGGAGTTTACTTCGACAAGGTTTCAAACATGCAACTCATTCACGACGAATGGACACTAATTGTTTACTACGATATGGGACCCTATTGGCAAGGATTAAAACTGCTTCAACAATATCTTCAATCATTAGAAACAATGTGCATTACGGCTGACAAACAATCAAAGTGCGAAGTGATTCTCATACAACTTCGTCACGGCTTCGCGGAACTAGAGTACTACAACAGTATAATGCTCGCTCAGCAAGTCCCACGCTCGGCGCGCGCTCGCCGAGGCCTTATCAATGGAGTCGGATATATTGCTAATAGTTTGTTTGGAATGTTGGACGAACGTTTTGCACAAAAATATGAAAGGGATATCAATCTTATCAGGGAAAACCAGAAACACCTCGCCTTATTATGGAAAAATCAGACCTCGGTAGTTGAAGCCGAATACAATTTACTAAAAAGAGTGGAAGAGGCCATGGACATGCAACATAAAATATTGAATAGCAAAATCAGCGATCTGGAAAAGGCAACGAAGGTTATAGCGAAGGAATTTATTGCTGTGGAAAACACGGATTTTAAATCGGAAACGACGCGCCAGGACGACGGACGCTACGTGGTACGTTTACCCCTAAAACCGGACATAAAAGAAAAATTGGGCGAATCAAGACAGAAAGCAGTTGCACAATTTTATCAAATGGAAAAGAAATTCGCAAAAAACGAAAAATTTGCACGAGATTATAAATCATTTATCAACGAATATCAAGAGCTGGGACATATGCGCGAGTGTGAAAAGGACGGTATTCCCTCCAACTTTCTTCCACACCACGCGGTACAACGCGCTGAATCATCGACCTCGGCGTTGCGCGTCGTGTTCAATGCCAGCGCACCGACAGCGTCAGGCTACAGTTTGAACGATCTAATGTACAGTGGACCAAATTTACAATCAGATTTATTTACATTGATTTTGAAATGGAGACAATATAAAATAGCGTTCACCGCCGATTTAGAAAAAATGTTTCGTCAAATACTGTGCAACGAACAAGATCAAATTTATCAAAAAATCATATGGAGAAATAATCCTAAGGAAGCATTGCGTGAATACGCATTATCAACTGTCACATACGGAACCAAAGCTGCACCTTTTTTGGCGATGATGACTCTAAAACAATTGGCCACTGACGAAGGTCATCGATACCCAGAAGCAGCTAAAATTTTAGAAAATGATTTTTATATGGATGACCTTTTAAGCGGTACACACAGCCCCGAAGCAGCAAAGAAAATTCAAGCAGACCTTATCAACCTTCTAAAAGCGGGTGGCTTCAATTTGAGAAAGTGGTGTTCAAACGACCCTGAACTATTAGAAAACATGGACACCTCTTCGCATCAACAAGCATTTGACTTCAAGTATCAAGAATCGCAAAAAACACTAGGCCTACGGTGGCATCCTCTAGAAGATCACTTCACCTTCCAGTTCAAAATAGACCGACCAACTACATCCAAAATTACGAAACGCTCGCTGCTGTCAGACATTTCAAAGGTGTTTGATCCTCTCGGTTGGTTGTGCCCCACAACAACCAAATTAAAATTATTATTTCAATCGGTGTGGAAACAGAACTTAGATTGGGACGACGAAGTGCCAGAAAACATACAAAACGAATGGAGACATCTGCGACAAGATTTAGACGAATTGAACCACATATCAATCCCGAGATGGCTTCAATGCAGGGAAAATTATGAGATTGAATTATTTGCATTTTGCGATTCATCAGAAAACGCATATGGTTGCGTTATTTACAGTATCGTACGAGGAAATTATCAAGAAGCAAACACCGAACCCCCAAAAAGCACTTTGGTAGCTGCAAAATCAAAATTGGTCCAATCAAAGAAAAGCGTGTCACTACCGAGGCTGGAGCTGTGTGCAGCACTTCTATTATCAAAATTATTGAAGCGCGTTATGGAAGGATTATCAAACAATAATATCAAACTACACTGCTGGACCGACTCCACGGCCGTTTTGGGGTGGCTAAATGGAGATATCAACCGCTGGAAGCCGTTCGTATCAAATCGAGTTCAAAAAATTATACAAATTGCCCCGGCAGACCGCTGGCGATATGTCAAATCCGCCGAAAATCCCGCAGATTGCGCAAGTCGCGGAATAAGTGCGTATCAGTTAAAGATCCATCCGTTGTGGTGGAACGGACCCTCTTGGCTACCTACATTTGAAGCAAAACCTCAAGATCAAACGTATACAACAGAAGAAGATATCAAAACATCAAAACAAATCAACGTCACGACGCTGCATCAAACCTATAACATCATAAGCGACTTAATAAGAAAGCACAGCAATATCAACCGTATAACGCGGATACTGGCTTGGATATTACGTGCTATATCACGAGAAAGGCCAACGTTGCCCTTCCTTACCGTTCCTGAATTACGAAAGGCGAAATATATCATAATCAAACATGTACAACATGAATCATTTCGAGAAGATATCAACAACTTGACTCGCCACGGACAAGTAAAATCAACGAGCGACATTTTATCAGTCAACCCATTCTTGGACGAAATGGGCCTGCTGAGAGTCCGGGGAAGAATAGGCAAGGCAAACATCGACCCCAACATGAAACACCCACTTATCATACCCCATCAAGGTCACATAACTGACCTTCTCATAGAAAACGCACATAAAATAGCACTTCACGCTGGAGCACGGCTGACCTTGAGACAACTTAGATATCAATACTGGATAATAGGAGGGAATCGAGCGGTTAAGAAATTTATCACTCATTGTGTCACGTGTATACGGCACAAGGCCGCAAAACAAGAACAAATCATGGGAGAACAAAAGCTCACCTACGAAGAGCTATCAACACTCTTGACACAAGTGGAAGCTTGTCTCAACTCTAGACCTTTGTGCGCCATCACCGAAGATCCTGACGATCTAGACTTCCTAACACCATCACACTTTCTATCAAGCGGACCAAATCTTACCATCAACGAAACGGAAAGGGATGAACGTACTAGATGGCAACTGGTACAGAAAATATTCACTGATATATGGAAGAGATGGCGGTCTGAATATCTGTGTCAATTATCAACGAGAAGTAAGTGGCAAAAACCCAAAGACAACATGAAGGTTGGAGATATAGTCATCGTGCATGATGTCAATCTTCCTGCCGGGAAATGGCCCCTCGGCAGAGTTGAATCCGTACATGCGGGGCAAGACGGGTATGTACGGGTAGTATCAGTTAAAACAAAAAACGGTATTATCAAGAGACCTATCACGAAGTTATCAAAATTACTAAACAATCAAGAACCCAGCAAGATCACCCAACCAGAACCTGAAGCAGAAAACGTATCAACCGACAACAACACAAGGCGTCGCACCAAAAGATCAAGCAACTTTCTAACATGGACACTGATGTTGCTATTCATGATAACAACGCCCGCTCAGTGTGACCACAGCCTAACAAATATAAGTAAGCATCAAGGAGTTTACTTCGACAAGGTTTCAAACATGCAACTCATTCACGACGAATGGACACTAATTGTTTACTACGATATGGGACCCTATTGGCAAGGATTAAAACTGCTTCAACAATATCTTCAATCATTAGAAACAATGTGCATTACGGCTGACAAACAATCAAAGTGCGAAGTGATTCTCATACAACTTCGTCACGGCTTCGCGGAACTAGAGTACTACAACAGTATAATGCTCGCTCAGCAAGTCCCACGCTCGGCGCGCGCTCGCCGAGGCCTTATCAATGGAGTCGGATATATTGCTAATAGTTTGTTTGGAATGTTGGACGAACGTTTTGCACAAAAATATGAAAGGGATATCAATCTTATCAGGGAAAACCAGAAACACCTCGCCTTATTATGGAAAAATCAGACCTCGGTAGTTGAAGCCGAATACAATTTACTAAAAAGAGTGGAAGAGGCCATGGACATGCAACATAAAATATTGAATAGCAAAATCAGCGATCTGGAAAAGGCAACGAAGGTTATAGCGAAGGAATTTATTGCTGTGGAAAACACGAATGAATTTATGTTATCATCAATAATCACCAACTCAATACTAATCAATCTAAAGGACATACAGGAAACATTATTGGAAGCTATCACCGACGTTCATCATGGCGAATTTAATATCCATTTATTGACTCCAGATCAGCTGCGAAATGAATTAAGCATAATTTCGGGCCAGCTATCAAAGAACTTGGCCATTCCGATTGACAACATACAAACAGACTTGCAGAATATCTATCATCTGTTGAAGGTGAAAGCTAAGATGACATCCAAGTACCTCATTTTTGAAATCAAAATACCGCTCGTCAGCCGCGATAATTTCGAAATTTACAAACTTATTCCTGTGCCTCTACCGTCTAACGAAAATATGATCAACATAATGCCTATCTCAGAATACATGGCAATAAACATACAAAAGGATTCCTATATTCCTGTAACTGAGAAGGAAGCTGCCGACTGTAATCAAGCCGATATCTCAAACCATTTATGTCGCTTACAAAAACCCATTTATCACATGAAATCAGATGACAGTTTGTGTATCAAAAATGAAAATACCTCTGAATGCAAAAGTATCAAGCAACCCTGCTCAGACAAATGGGAAAGATTGACCAAAATAAACAATTATTTTTTCTTTTGCTGCGGACGTCGAACCCTTCGAATCATATGTGAAACTCAAGTTACCGCAGAACACATTACTGGAGCAGGCATTATTTCGCTGGGAGATGGTTGTATCATTAAAAGCGAATCCTTTACAATATTCGCCCACAAAACCCAGATAAATAATTTAAATACGCAACCGGACCTTATAAAAATCGAAATGCCCCCTATTAACAAGGTCATCAATTTATCAATACCTATACGAAAAGCCGACCAGTCGACATCCGAAATCGAACAAAAGTTAAAGAAGGAAATTTCGGACACCGGGAATCAAATTCAAGAAATGAAGGCCGTTGAGACGAGTGAAGTTCTAATCGACAGTATATCAACGCATGACGTACATCAATATATACTTATATACATTTTATTGGGCGCAGCAATTGTTATATTTACATTATACGCATGGAGACGCTTGCGCCGCCGTCGCTCAGAGCGGTTACCCCCTGCGGCTCCTAGCGAACGTTCTACGGGTCTCACCATTCCATATGTTGTCCAAAACCCCGAAATATCTCAAGTATCAAGAACTCAAACCATTGAAAATATCAACATGCAATCACTCGTGAACGCAGGAGTCCGCATACCAAAAGCACGAAGACTAGATAAAGCCACATCACCTATCATTGGATCTGTCAGCGGGCGCCTGGATACGAGTGAATAATTTTAAGAAGTCAACATTTTATACTCATCTCCTTCCTCACTCCTCATCTCGGCGCGGGAGCATGTACAGTCTGTACAAAGGCGCATTCTGCACATCAGCACTTTCCGCCGAGTTGCGTCAATTTCATTAGTTTTAAGTCAGTGCATTACCGATCGCCGCGGAGTGTATTCAATAAGTTCATACTTGTATCACTTTATTACTTTATAAATAAAACATTATTTCGGTATCAAGTTTTATCATTATCAAGTGTATCAAATATAGATAGTGCGAGACTGTCCCGTACACCACATAAATCGGACACATTATAACGTCACTTAAGTTCAATGTTTTGTTAACACCACCATGTTATATATAATCATATTTAATTTAGTCGTGTACTTATAACCCATCAAAAACATTACATGTAAAAAGATGCAAGTCTGGCAACGCAGTTCACCTTTGGCCGTGCCTTTGTTTTGCGCGACTTGGCGGGGGCTCTGGCGTGCCCCTAGATTCGTTATCAGTTATGTGCACGAATTACGCCCGATTTGCATTACACGGCTAAATTAAAAACAGTGGCAAGTGGTGTAACATTCCCGTGTGGTGACTGTACATAGCTGAAACATTTATGACGTATATTGCCCTGTAGGTAGTTAGTGCCTTTTTAATGATTAATAATTGTCGCTGAGTGCTTATCAATTGTAGTACCGCCCACGCGGTCGTGTTTGAGAGGCAAAGCGAATTCAATTAGAACAAGACACCGGCACGCGAGCGGGGCCTACCGGCAAGCATACGCTAATACCTACGTGCAAGATGCACCCCACATTGGCGCAGAGCTTAAAGTATCCTATAAATAACTAACAGTTACCCGCAACATCGTCCGCCACGGAGGAAAAGTAATAGAAAGTACCTAAAATACTTAATTTTATTTATCTCCTATAGCTTATTGATGTGCATGTCACATTGTTCTCAGAAGCGACGGCTGCGGGGCCGACAAGTTCTTGAGTGGCGACCACGCACCGGAAGACGCAGCGTGGGTAGGCTTACCACAAGCTGGACTGATGTCGCTGGAGACCGATGCATGCGAGCGGCACAGGACCGGTAATGGTGGCGTTGTTTGGGGAAGGCCTCTGTCCAACAGTGGACGTTTTTTGGCTTATTATGATGAATTATTTACACGAGTCGCTGAATGCTTATAAACTGTGGTACCGCCAAGCGGTAGTGTTTGAGAGGCGCAGCAAATTCAATTAGAACAAGACACAGGCACGCGAGTGGGGTCTACCGGCAAGCATGCGCTAATATGTGCGAGATGCACCCCACATAACCGCAAAGCAACACACTTAAAGTATTTATTATATGTGACCATCTCAAAATTATCTACAGCAGATAACTGATAGATAGACAAACAGCGGACGTTTAGTAATAGTTCGTTCATTCGCACACATTGGGTATAAAACCCTAAGAATCACCAAAATACATAGTCCTAGAAAATACTCTATTCGTGTGCGTATTGGCAGAATCACAAAAAATTCTATGATTCATACTTTTTGACTAAAATAAAAAAAATAATCCCAGTATTTAATTCTGGCATCATCTATTTGAAGGTAATCTCCACAAAGAAGTAAAAGGTAATCTGCTGAACAACCGTCTTTAAATCAAATCAAGTCGTCCGCTCATGAAACGCAGTAATAAAATTGAGTTTTCCATTTTATTTTTCCACCGAGCTATTACCGCGATGACACGACATTCCAACCACTTTAAGGCGAAAGTTGTTAAATCTCAAATTATGTTATTTGCTCGATCGATTAAGATTGTTTTACCTACCCTGTTAGGTCTCCCACTGATGGGTAAATCCCTTTCGCCTAGACTTCTAGTCATCTCGATATTACGTACAACTACTCGTATATTACGAGTATATGAAATTAATATCACAAAAAAAATTACCCAAATTGTATTTGTAGCGAAAACATCCTTAGGGTAAATATGTACTAAACGAAAAATAAAATATAAAACACAATTGTAGTAGTAATTACTTAACATTCACATTTACGTGACTTTCAGACGTCTCCTCTTTGATTAATTTCGTTTATCTGACTCCCTATTCACATAAATCATGCCGTATGTTTTGTTATTAGTAACTTGTAAACAATTTTGATTCAGGTAATTCCATTCGGTCGGTTTTCCATGCATACTAAAAAGGGGTAATTATTTGCTTCTACGTCATGTGTATGTTTGAAATGTTTATTTTATTTTATAACTCGATACTTTTTATTTGTGCGAAATGACGTGAGAACTCTCAAAAAGCCAAAATAATTATATAATTGTACCAAAAACGTTTAGTTTCTAATGAAGCTGATAAATGTCGCTGACCTTTAAGGTCCAATTGCACGTTATTTCTGGCCTTTTATTATGGCGTTACCACGCGTTATGCCATAGAGAGAGACGGTCGGAT
The DNA here is from genome assembly GCA_947034925.1 of Eudemis profundana. NCBI lineage: Eukaryota > Metazoa > Arthropoda > Insecta > Lepidoptera > Tortricidae > Eudemis > Eudemis profundana. The sequence goes on from OX344798.1 coordinate 19,989,561, forward strand.
TCGGTGCGTTCCGTCCGGTGATCGGACCCAAACGACAGTTTTGTTAGAGAAAGAGTCTTCTGTACGAAGCACTATTAATTATTTTGTGCTTATGCTGATCTTGAACTACCATAAAATCCACACCACGCGAAAGAGGAGAGCAAGTAAGGTTAACAATAGTAACATCGTGTTTATCGTATCGCACACATGGGGTGGTAAAAAACCGAAAAGCATGTCGGACCACGCTTAGTGTAGGGTTCCGTAGCTGTTACAAAAAATGCACTACCTGTACACATGAAAAAAAATATAATCACAAAACAATGTTTTTATTGCGATGTAACTACAAATTTATGGTTTTCCGATTTCTTTATTAACTTATGCTAAATGACATAGCTTCTTGCCAAATTTCATGATTTAAGGTCAACGGGAAGTACCTATTATTTGGCGTAAACTGAGCATAAACGACGGTATCTTTTAATTACGTTGCCTTACAAGTTTGATTTTTTCATCGCTCCAAGGGATTGCAACTGAGTATTTGGTATTAATTTCAGCTTGATACCTCCACGTGTTCCTGAGAAAAAGGGTCTTAATAGAGGGACAGACGGACAAACAGTCAGACAGACGGACAACAAAGTGATCCTTTAAAGGTTCCGAATTGTCTTTTTAAGGTACGGAACCCTAAAAATAACAGCAACGCTATCCGCAAATTATAAGTGGTCATCTTAATTGAGAGCGAGTTTGCATTAAGTACCTTCAATAAATCTTGACTATTCAATCCCTCTTCCCGCACCTTACCGTTGTTAATTTATTAAATTATTTCTACAGTTTTAGAGAGGTTACTCCCGCAAAAAAGGAATACAGACGAACGATGAACAAGCAGTTTTGCTCTCGCCAGCCACCTGGCGCTTTGTGTGTCGTGTTACGCGATACCGAGATGAATGATGGAGAATGTGTCCACCGTGTTATGAATTGCTACATTGTGACGTATTATATTCAGGCATCGGATTCAGATGATTTTATACCTAAAGTTGGCTAAATCTCGGAAAAAGTTAAGCAAATATGGAATCAGCTTCTTAAATTTTTGATTTTAATAATGTAGATTCTGGGGATTCCGCGATTGTACAAAACGTCACCTCGCAAATATATTCAGGTCTCGGCTACTTTTAACTAACTTCAAAAAACGAGTACATTGAAAATAACTACAAATAGTTCATTTAAATATTCAAATAGGCATTATGCGTTCATTAGGTAAGTTTAATAACTTAATTTAGAAATTCCGGGAAATTAATAATAAAATTAAATTGAGTCCGCCTCCATACTACTCAACACCGACGTCGACGCCAAAGTTTAGGTCCAAGCATCCGAATTTCCGATGCATGATATAAAAATAAAACTACAAAATAGGTATAGTAAAAATCAATTATTGCTTTTTTAATGTCTGAACGCCGTGATGCTGTGCCACAAATATGTGGAATGGAAATTAAAAAAAAAAAACACATTGCAGGCCTAGGCCGGCAATTTTTTATGAAAATCCATTAAATGCCAAGTGTCAAGCCGCACCGGAAACGAGGTACTTTGCGGCTTATTATAAGGCACGTACTTAATGTCAATATTTCATAGAATGTTTGAGAAAAGACATTAGGATAAGCTTATGTTTAGCTACGAGAAACTATTAGATAATAAGTATGTAAATGAGTATAAGTATGTAAATGAATAATTTACTTTGAAATATACCCAAATCGCTATACAGGGTGGGATAGACTATACCGACATTCTTTAGCCATGAATTCCTGGTGGTGTGACGAGTAAATAATGTTATATCAACATGCAACAAAATAAATCAGTAAATTCAGCCCCTCGTTATAAACATGTCCTTACTGGAGGAAAAGTTATCAAAAAGAAAAAAAACTAAATGGAAACGAAAGGTCAATTTTTTGGCATCGTAGTCGCTTACCATCAAATATGACGAAGGTTAATTGCTGTTTAGTTAAAGGATTAAAAAAAAATAGTAAAACTATCTTAGTCACATTTATTAGGGCTTGTTACACACTTGGGAGTTTTCATTTAAAAAATAATGAATATCTCTGAAAGTAAGCGTCAGTGTATGAGGTGTGTCTGTAATATTTGAAGATTTAGTTTGATTTCTTCAAGATCCCCTTATTAGATCCTGAATTGGTTACAATCGGACTAACTGGAAACTGTTTTCTTTCAAATAAGAAATAGTTACAAGTGAAAAGGGATATAATGTGGTTTAATTTATGGATAAACAGAAGAAGTACAATGATAATGATATTATGAATTTGTCGGTGGCTGTGTAAATTATTACGAATTACAAAAACTATGCTAAAAACCGCACAATAGGAATATAGGAATTGTGGGCGGTCTGAAAATGCTGAAATCTGCCCACCCCATTAATATTCATCACGCCACCTTAATTAAAAATATGAATTGTTGCTTCCTCATTATGAATATTTATTTTTATGAATATTTATATATATTCAAATGTCAAAAATATTAGTATAGGTACATTGTCCCACAAAACTGTTTCCACAGTTTGACTGTGGGATCCGTGAGTCTATCTATAGGTACACAATATAACAAATCTTCATTACATAACAGGATATCTAGGTAGGTAAATACCTCGTCTGTAATTAATTTAAATACATTAAATACTGTCGAGGTAGTATTTAGACATTTTTATATTTATTTTTATTTTTCTCCGTCCTAATAGCTGCAGGTAAAGCGTTAAGTAAAACTGGTAAGCGCTTTTCGATGAGCCTGTCCCCATAGTAATTGCTTACTCTGGGAACAGCATACTTACCTGCAGCTATAGACTTGGTGCTATGTTTATGACTCATTTGAGATAAGTTAGTCTCTTGATTGCCGTGTTGGTTGACTGGACATTTCTTTATTCAGTAGCCTTGCTTTGGAGGCAAATAAATTTGGTAGTCCTCAATTAAATTGGATACTATCTTACAAAAACACGGCCAAGAGTCGAATTCGCACCGACACAAACACGTTACTTGTATGGGGAGCCCCTTTTATATTTAAGTTTATTTTGTTTTTATTATTTGTTTTATGGCGGCAATAGAAATACACATTCTGTGAAAATTTCAAGTCTGTACCAATTACGGTTCAAAAGATAGAGCCCTGTGACATTCTGACAGACGGACAGCGGAGGCTTATTAATAGGGTTCCGTTGGGACCCTTTGGGTAAGGAACCCTAAAAAACAAACCAACTCACACAACGGTCATTGGCGAGATAAGATTCTTTTCGCTAGATCTAAAAGTAGAAATTTCATTGACATCGACCACAAACCATGCATTAAAGTAGACCCAACAAATGCTTATACTTCGCGTTCCATGATCTTTAACATATGGTTGCGCTTTGCGCAAATTACCTCTTAGTTGCACTGTCAAACGCAAAAATCTGATACCCAACGTTCTCATACAAATCGAGGAACATTTTACTTCTATCTCGATCTCGTTATATTTCTGTGACATCGACATTGTGGGTTGGTTTCCGTTTGCAACTACATCTGATTACAACACTCTAAAAAAAATGTGTTGTTCCTAACAAGATAGGGATAGGGGTCTATATTAAAACGCATACAGTAAATCTTCCTATTTTGACAACGCATACCGTTGTTACGCATAATTGTATATTCGCATAATATTAAAATGTATATTTTAAAAAGCATATTTTTATTCGCATACCATTACTACGCCTAACAATGACTTCGTATAACATTATTCTTCATAAATATTAAAAAGCATAATTTTAATATGCCTAATGGAACGTTGAAAATTCCTTTTTCTTCATTTTTTAGAGCGTAGAGAGTTGGTGAGAATTTGGTGATAATAGAACAAGCAGGAGACAGCTACCAATCCTGATGATGAGAATTTCGTGGACGCTTTAGCTGACACAGAAGGTGACTCGGCGGGAGGGTCATCAGACTCGAAGCGAATTCGCAAGAAACCAGATCGGTACGGTTTTAGTAGTGTATGTGTTGAAAGTGATAGTGTCTGTGATACGGAACAGTATAGTGGACTAACAGTGGACGAGGCATTAAAGGGACCCGAGAGTTTGCAGTGGAAGCAGGCTATGGTGGATGAGCTTCAGTCTTTTGAGGACAATAAGGCATGGGAGTTAGTCCAGGTTCCAGATCAAGGTACTGTCGTTTCATGTAAATGGGTTTTTAAAAAAAAATTAAATCCAGATAACACTGTTCGTTATAGGGCCAGATTAGTTGCTAAGGGTTTTACCCAGAGGCCCGGAATTGATTTTGAGGAGACTTTTTCTCCAGTATTGAGGCATTCAACATTGAGGTTGATGTTTGCTTTAGCTGTCAATTTAAATCTAGATATCTGCCATTTAGACATTAAGACGGCGTTCCTCAACGGTTTTCTGTCTGAAACTATATATCGATACCTTTAGACTCAAAGGGCGTAAACGCCATTAGAACTTGCGGCGTTTACGGCCTTTGAGTCTGAAGGTATCGATATATGAAAAAACCTATTGGTTTAGCATGCAATGATGATAGTAAAGTACTTAAATTAAAGAAAGCTATATACGGCTTGAAACAATCATCAAGAGCATGGTACCAAAGAGTTGATGATCTATTGCGATCGCTTGGATATAAGAAATCACAGTTGGAACCATGTCTTTTTACAAAGAATAAAGGTGATTTTAAAACTATTATTCTTTTGTATGTTGATGATTTTTTCATTTTTTCAAATTGTAAAATTGAGATGAACAATCTGAAGCATGAGTTGGCATCAAAATTTAAAATCAAGGATCTAGGATTACTTAAGCAATGTTTAGGTATGAATGTAAATTATGATAAGAAAAATGGTGTAATATGTATTGATCAGCAAAATTATATTGATCATTTACTGCAAAAGTTTAATGTGGTGGACAGTAAGTCGGCAGAGACACCCATTGAACCCAGACTTAATCTTAATAAGGGTGATGTCTGTGATAAGAAATTGCCTTATCAGCAATTGATAGGCAGTATGATGTATCTGGCTGTTTTAACCAGACCTGACATAGTTTTTTCTGTAAATTATCTAAGTCAGTTTAACAATTGTTTCAAAGAAGAGCACTGGACCTATGCCAAGAGAGTCCTGAAATACCTAAAGAAAACCAAACATTTTTGTTTAAAATATGTTAAGGGTGGTAATGCCCAATTACAGGCTTATGTGGATGCTGATTGGGCCAGCAATTCTATTGATAGGAAGTCATACACTGGTTACTTCTTTGAATTATCTGGTTGTGCTGTTTCCTGGGAAACTAGAAAACAAAGCACTGTGGCCCTGTCTAGCACAGAGGCAGAGTACATGGGGTTGTCAGATTGCTGTAAAGAAGCTATATATTTGAAAAACTTGCAGTATGAGATAACCAATAATACATATACCATAGTGATATATAACGACAATCAGTCGGCTCAAAAATTATCTGCCAACCCAATGTTCCACAAGAGATCCAAACACATCGATGTGCGGTTCCATTTCTGTAGAGAAAATATAGAAAATAATTTGGTGAAAATACAATATTTGCCATCGGTAGATATGCCTGCAGATTTACTCACTAAAGGATTATGTTCCGTTAAACATTATAAGTTTGTGAAAATGCTAGGGTTGTCACCAATGTAGTTTAAGTTTGTATTTTGTTAAGTGGGAGTGTTGAAATATAGATAACAAAATAGAAATTAAGATACCACAGGCGCCATCTAGCCTAACCTGTATGCTAACTAACTTAGTTCAAATAAATCAGTCGTTGTCAAGCATCTCGTGTTTCCTTATAGAATGCTTACACAAAAACAGTAAAACTCACAAAAATAACAGTTGACAGAACTATGAACCCATAACTTTTAGTATACCTACAATTCAAATTGTTCGCAAGTGCCAGTTGTAAGTGCCAACAAAACTGTCGCCACATTTCACAGTGAGGGCCCCCACGAGAGTGTCAACGCGACGAGAACACGTGTGCAACCTCCTTTATTTAAATGTTATACAACTTTGAACCTTAGTCTGTTAAGATAAGTTCTTCTTACATAATTATTAGACTATTGTCACAGTCTAAGCATATACAGTCGTCCCTTTTCGACGCTACTTCGAATATAAAGGTTGCAAATCAGACGCCCTGTCATGTCATAACACTCTCAAAACCGAAAATGATCTTTATGCTGGTGCATTCAGGTTTATATCGCAATCGTGCGGGGCCAAGAGTTAAACGGCAGCGCATTTACTGCCATAACTGTCTCATCCGATAGCAAGGGCACTAAAGTTAACACGTTAACAGTCTACAGCTGTCGCGCTATTGTACTGTTTTCTACCTTCTGAAAGTATGTCCCAAATTGATAATCACGGCAATGTATGTAATAAGGGCTCGCCCTATCCGCGTTTCACCAAGCGGTTCTCACACGATTCTTCTGTCTACGGCCCTGTCGGCCGAATGGTATGTTCCTTATGGCCACATTATCAGGACAAATATTTGCGTTAACATCTCTTTCTTTTTATAATGTCAGAGAAAGAGATGCCAACACAAATATTCGCCGAATAAGGGCGTGAAACAACTGTTTGTTTTGTAGGCTGTGCAATTGTATTGCAACGCGTATAAGTCTGGCACTTCCTGTTCGCGGCTGCTATGCGTCTTAACTACATTATTAAAGGATCAACATTATTTTGCGCTAAACACCTTGCTGCATAGACTATAAGGGTGAATTTCGGTTGTATTAAAGCAAATGAGGTGTGAAGATTGTGATAATCGGTAGAACTATGCACCTGTGTATGAAAGCCTTAGTTTAACGTCAGGGAACACTGAGAGGTTGTTGCTTAATTTACTGGAGATGCTGGAGAAGACAGCTTAATTTGTAGAAGCGGGATATATACTGTAAAATGAGACAAGGATTTCAATGACACATTGTATTATTCCTGATAACTTTGGATTGACTGACCTAAGCACAGAAACATATTTAAATACTCAATAAATATCTTATAAATATAACTGCAATCGATAATTGACCATTATTTGAGAGTGCTATAATATCACAAACAGACTTAGCACACAAGTCCACAAACACGCAAAGGCGTCTAAGCTCAAACTGTCAAACCTTCTTGTCTTTTTGCGCTGGGTTTAAAAATATTTGCCGCTCGGTCAATTAACTAGGCCAAAACTCTTAGTCTGCCATTGCATTGTCTTTAACTGTCTTAATGGACCGAGCGGGTGAAAACTCCGTTTCACTTGGGCAAAACTTTAATTAAGTACCTTAACAGGCTTTCATAAAGGACACACTTCATCACAGAGAATAGAGAGCTCCCCTGAGGAGGCCTGGTGAAAGATCAGGCTCATAATTATGACAAGACAGTAATCCCGAGCATGTCGCGTTATCGTCTCCCCGGGCCACTCGGCCTCGCTGCCTCTGTCCCTTAAACGCTATTTGTTTGCCAAGGCCTAAACTTTTGCTATTTTATTTACATATTTTAATCCTGCCCGGTCGAAGTGGTCCCTTGACCCTCGAGGCCTAGCGCCGCTTTAATTTGAGGATATTTCATAAATGTGTGTTTAATACAGTTTCGGGAAATCACTATTTTTATGTTTACTAAAAGATGCAAGTTTGTTCGCGGAAGTCGCCGCAGTAGGTAGGATAATAATCTAACATTGTGCGTAAAGGGTAGTAAAAATAATGACTCGAGTTTGTAATCCCCTTACTGCCCGCGATACATACAATGTTTTTCATCACATTTGCCAGGAAAAAAGCGCAGCGAGTTGCGAGCGAGTTTTCATACAAAACTTGTCGTGGCGAGCTCGCGGCGAGTTTTCTGCGTTCGAAATCTGTATGAATATCTTGTGCAGTCAAAGGCAAAGATAAATATCCACACAAAGTACCAAAATATGTATACATAAACCTTACTCCCATAATAATAAGACCTGCATACATATTTTTGAAACTTTGCGCTGTATACATTTTGGTCCTCGCATTATTGAAACGACAGTACATAATTGCTGCCGTCAAACCGGGGCTTGCTCTTCACCCATTGTTTTCCTGAACATGGGTTTTTCGCAAAATTCGTACTCACACACTATACCTACGTAAGATATATTCGAACAAACAAAAAACACTACAATAGTAATTGTGTGCTTAAATATTTCTCATTAAAAACAAAAATGTACACCAAATATTGGATTCACGTAGTTAGAACATCGCCATCTGACTCTATGGTGATAGAGTTTTTTCTTTGACATCTTTTTTAGTACCTTAAGAGGTAAATTGAAAGACAAACCAAATAATTACGTACAAAAATATAATATTTACATAAAATATTGTTTTGCTTATTGCTGATTAGTACACGTATTTGAATAAATTATACTCATTTTATTTCACATTTCCTTCCTAAAGCTGGTTAGTTTATATACAATTTGCTACATCAAGTAGGTATATTATTTAATTAAATCCTTCTAACATTAATTATCTGAAATGATTGACGTAGACGAGAAGAACAATACGACATCGTCGTATTGGGAATAGTTGCAAATATTACCAACACTTTTTGTGTTTTTGTGTTTGGAACCACTTTCGTTTAACCTTGAGAAAATGCATTAGCCCATCTCACTACGCCAGGAGATCGCAACTGATACAGTAAGGTCAAAGTAACGTCTAAAACAGTCTTGTAATATGATGAATTAACAGTAACTCTTCGTTACTGTTTACGACATGTGACGCACGGATTTGGGTTATAGCAAGTAAGCATTATTATATTATAAATAGATGTAACTAGCTTTAAGACACGTCTTTGACTTTGGTCTTCGTGTTTGGTCTTTGTCTTGTACTTGATCTTACTATAGTTACACAATATAACGACTATCATCATGAAGGAGTATTACTTCAAACCCCCATAGACCCTGGTCCAACATGGCGACCTTGCCAGCGAACCGAAAATGGAAGAAATAAAACAAGTTATGAAGAACGAAGCCAAAAATTATTTTCAAGAAAGAAGCTCAAAATTAACCTCAAGAAAGGAAATTAAAAATTAATACCAAGAAAGAAGATCCAAGATTATATGAAGCAAGAAAAAAATCACTATGGAAAAAGCCAATAAAAAGATTCAAGTCTCAAGAAAAGAAGAGTCCCCCCCCCGTTATCCCGGCTCGCAAATCAAGAGGTGTCCAGGGAAACCCCGGCCCATGTTCGAGGGTGTCCAGGGTTAGCCCGGCCCGTCATCGAGCATCAGCAGCATCATCGAGCATCGTGCCTGCCAACGTGACCCGCGCCGACGTTACCTAGCGCAGCGTTAGCGTGACTCATTTACAAGAAAATTAACTATGACTAATGTAAGTTTTTAAAATTATTTGAATGTAATTTGATTAGGGTACTATTGGCAATTTTTTTTCTTGCATCACGTAGTTTGGTGAAGTTATTTAATTTCGCGCCTATTAAGATACATTATGCTAATAAATAGTAGATATCAGTTTAGATAAGCTATACATATTTCTGAAATTATATAAGGGTAAAATCTAGTTTATTGTTACATTTTATAATCAGATGTGCTTAGCAAAATTAATCAGTTTACTTTTTACATAGAAATTAAAAAAAATTAACATTATGATTCTGCAGGAATTTTCATTTATTTTTTATTACTTGAATAAAGTTATTGGTATTTCGCAATACAATCAATATGTAGAGCAGCATTGTGCACGGTCAGCACGCGGCGGTCATTGCGCCCGCGCCCGCGTATTGCGTCGACTGTGTCCATTATATTTAGATTTTAGTATGACCTACTTATTAACAATATGTATTTGATTTTGCATTCCAATAATAATATTTCTCCAGGATTTTTTTTATATTTCAAAGAGTTTATCACCAGATATACCCGCATTTCTAGGTCTGATCAACCTAGAGTTCGGGATAGCATCAAATCCTTAAATTGTCTAAGTAACAATATAACTTGAATAATTAATATCATTGGGTAAATGTACCGATACTTAGGAAATGTTTACTAATGTGTACGATTATAATTTATGGCTAAATGAAAGTTATTTTGAATTAACTTTAATACCTTCTTGACCGATATGGACAATAACTTTGATAAACTTATGTATTAGGTAACTAAATGTTTTAATTTATGTAATTTCAGTTATTATAAATACCTACTATATGTTTAAATTTTTTAGTTCATTTTATCAAATAAAGTGTTAGTTTAAATGCTAAAAATAAGAAACAAAAATGTAAAACTCAACTGCGTTCGTCACATTTTTTTGTTGCATGAGGGGGTGAAGAGTGAACTTTCGGGGGAGATGTAATATGATGAATTAACAGTAGCTCTTCGTTACTGTTTACAACATGTGACGCACGGATTTGGGTTATAGCAAGTAAGCATTATTATAATATTATAAATAGATGTAACTAGCTTTAAGACACGTCTTTGACTTTGGTCTTCGTCTTTGGTCTTTGTCTTGTACTTGATCTTACTATAGTTACACAATATAACGACTATCATCATGAAGGAGTATTACTTCAAACCCCCATAGACTCCACCTCAACTTCTCTATTACAGTCTAAAACCTCAACAAGATGTAGCTTGCCCCTTGTAGGGCGGCAGAGGATGGAAGAAAACACTCAACTCAGCACCGGGTACGTCGGTGGCGGCAATGGCGTTTTTATTTTCATGAGAAATAATATGGAATTATTCTGAAATATTTATTTAAAGAGAACTGTCATTGCAAATACATGTAAACACATATTTCGGTAACATTAATTAAATGTTTTAATAGTGTATATCGGTATTTTGCAAATATAAAATCAACTTAAATGGCCGTTTTAGGTCTTTACCGCTATGCATGGTTTCAGAACGTGACTTGACATTTGCATTTGGATATACGTCACTTTCTGTTTTAAAATTTTCTTATTCTACTGGGTGGATAGTAAGGTTATTTATTTAGATTTCCTCACAAGTGTCATGAAAAATATTGTGTGTGCCACGGGCGGTAATTCCTTCCTTACCGCCCCAGACACACAATGTACTATAATGTACGATCCTCACCTACCGAGCCGTGCTGAAGCGCTTGTTAAACAAGTTGCCAAAAGTTATACCTAATGGTTTACAAAGGTTTGGTAAACAAAGGCTGTCGTCATTACAAATTAGCAGGGACCTGCGCTGCGCTCCGGCGCGGCCCGGTAGGTGAAAATTATACCTTATACAGAGTAATCGTCCGGGAGGCAAGTACGATAAGCGGGTGGGCTGTGCTATCTGATAGTTTGAGTGTTGTGTTGGCTTATTGTATGGTTTTAAAGCGCGCCAGGATTAAGGTTCATTAAATCTAAATTGTCGAGAAAACAGCGGAGAAGGTCAGACGATTACGGCTAGTCGATGTTTTTATACCTACCTTTAGAGAGTTGTAGTAGCACGATAAAGTAAAATAGTAGAAACAAGCTGTAGCATGATAAATCACTTTGTAGGGAACTTAATACAAAATCTTAAAAATATTTTCAATCATGATCATTATGCCGTAGCTACAATTATCAAAAAATTGCGCCTACTACACTAACAAAAGCAAAGCTCGACACTTGCGATTATGGTATGTGGCCTAAAACTGTATCATTACTTTTATTACAATAAGTAAGTAACGGATAAAAGTTTTTTTTTGTAAAACTGTAATTAACAGCTGTTCTAAATAAAGACAAAACTTAATTATCCAACTCTAAAGTACACCATGGCACAGGCACCATAAAGCCGACCTTAAAATTTCATCAGGCGTGCAGGCGGTGCGGTAATTCGTTGACCAATACGACTCTATTACGCACAGTAAGATCTTACTAGCGATCGCTTTGCACAGACCGACCACGATACGATTCCGATACGCTGCAGATGCAGTGATGAGCCGCAATTATTAAAACGCGCCCGAGGCAGCGCGGCAGTTCTTGAGCAACACGCTCGAGTCTATTACGCACATTAAGATCTTACTGGCGATCGCTTTGTATCCAACATTACTAGCTCAACATTCCTTTTTTTTAGAAGCAAGTAAGTAAAGAAACGCGGTGTACTTGGATAGATTATTTTCATATAGGTAATGGCAACAAATCCAGCTTGTGACGTCAGCATGTCTGAGGTTAATAGATTGCCAGTCTCGGGAAGAACAGAAAACAATCGAAAACAACACCTTCTCGTACCATGCCGATACCCTTTTTCGGGTTACCTACGTCATTTCGAATGATGTTTTACCGATAGTAAAATTGCACCATTGACGTTAGTTGCACCGCCCACAAGCTATCTGCTTTGCCCTAAGGTTAACTGGTAGAGAATGCCTTATGGCATTAAGTTCGCCTTTTGTATGATAAGTTTTCTTTTGAGCAATAAAGTTTAAATAAATAATCGTTTAATCGAAGACGTTTTATCGATTTTAACTTTGAGGCTTTGAGTTCAATGAATCGAAGACACCACTCATTGAAAAATTTCACCGATGGCACGCTCGATCGAAAAGTTAACAAGTCGAATATTCATATCATCGAAACTGTTTTATTGATGTCGCCAAACATTGTAAATTTGTTAGCACTTACAGTGCAAACATTAACCTAACCCCCTAACCTGAAGTGGCAGCTAGAGTAAAGAAAGTATTGTTCAGGTAAATTTCTCGGTACAGTCGAAAATTATCAACTTCACGGTCGTCCAGTATGAAAGGCCTACAAATGAAATGACTGTTTACATTTTGTAACATTTTATGAGGGTAGGGAATCGGGACGTAATGCGGTCGAACACCTACAATAACTACATTAGTAGGGTGAAATACGAGGCTGGGAGTTCTGACGACCCGCTGTTTTTAGGAGCCGTATATTTGGCTGTTTGCTGCGGTGATAACATAATATTGAAAGTTTCGGGATGGATTTCTGTTTATTACTTACAATTATCGTCCTAGGTGACAATCTCGAACAAAAGGTACCACTTCGTCATTTGTCATACAAAAGGATGTAAATATTACGGACTAGCTGACCCGGTGGACTTCGTACCACCATGTTCATTTTTGTCTAGACTACATTTAACTCCTACTTTAAAAGTTGGTGAGTAAAAACTTACCCAGTTGCGCTATTAAATAGAATTATCATAACAAATCATTTTAAGCAATTTTACGACCTTATGCATGACAGCAGCTGTGAGCTAAAAGGAGCTTTGTATAAACTTGGTTACCCGTTAGATATCATTAGCGGAACCATATATGGTTTACCCCTTTAAACCCCTTCACTGTACAGTTATCACTTGCTCAGTTTATTTTCCCCTTTCTCCCTTTTTCGCTCATTCCCCCTTTCACCTCTTCCCCACATTCACCCTCTTACTTCACGATATCGCCTTTTCGCCCGTTCCAATTTTTCCCTTTTACCTTTCCAACGTTTCACTCGCTTACCCTTTCATCCTTATAATTATATAAATAATATATAAATATATATAAATAAATAAATAAATATTAGGGGACAATCTTACACAAATCGAACTAGTCCCATAGTAAGCTCAATAAGGCTTGTGTTATGGATACTACGAGTAGAAGACGATATATTTAATAAATACAAATAGGTACTTAAATAAATAGAAAACAGCCAAGACTCAGAAACAAATATCATCACATAAATAATATTAGCTCTTACAGGATTCGAATTCGAACCCAGTACCGTCAGAGATCTTATACAGAAACTTGACCTGAAGCCTACGTCAAAAGAGGTAATGACTCATTGTTTGTTCGGCGGGTTTGCGACAAAAAAAGAAGAATATCAAATCTTTAACATATGCGTCAAGAACATCCAAAACAACTTTTGATGAATTTATCGGTTGTAGAACAAACAAATATTTGTTTTTTTTACCTACGAGTAAAATAAGGTCATCGGTAATACTAGATCAACTACGTCAAAAAAGTATTGTATTGAATGACTCGATTGACTCGCCCGACGAAATAAGTTTATTGATTGGTGCTGACTTCTTTGGTTTGATTTTCACTGGTGACTATTTACAACTAGAGAACAACTTAACTGCCATTAACACAAAATTGGGGTGGACAATTCAAGGTCCTATTAGGGTTTACAGTTCCATGACAAATATGATGACAACGACTCTTCATAGTTTAACAAAAATTTATCTTACAGATTTGTGGAGTTTGGAGGCTATAGATATAAAAGATCCCGCGGTATAAGCGACTAAGGCAGCCCACGAACAAGAAATACTGGTGTGCGTGTGGATTGAGTGAGCACCCTTCTGAAATAAAAAAAAACATCCTGTTCATTTAGTAAAAGTTCTAAAACAATTGTAAAACTAAATCTCTGTATTTGTAAAAAGATAAATCAAAAGAAATAACCTTTAACGTGTGCTCACTCAGTTCTCACAAACTACCAACGAAATCAGGGAATGTATTCATTTAACATATAATATTTATATACGAATCTTTAGTAAAACCTATGCTAACTTACCTTTATAATTTGTAGATCACCTAGTAACGTATTTAAGATTTTACAAATAATTTCTTATGCTCACTCAATCCGCACACTTTCGAAAACCCGATTTCTGATGAAAAAACTGAAGATTTAAACTGCTATATATGTGTATATTTTAGTAAAACTAATCTGGGAATCTGTAAAATACAAAACAAACCACTAACGTGGCAGGTTTTTGGATAATAAATGTTTGTGAATGCTCACTCAGTCCACACGTTTCAAGTAAGTTAAAAATGTAAATATCTCAATATTTGTAGTATTACATAAACTATAAATTACTTCAACTTTTAGTAAAAATTTTTACTAAATATCCACCATCTAATATTTTATATTCGTTGTCTGTTTTTAAAGATATTCAATTGCAATTTTTCTAATGTAAGTAGATCGATTAGATTGACCACACTTTATTATATTATGGTCATATCCAAAATACAGTTCATTTAAAAAATATATGAGATCAAAAAGATTACTACCCTTGGTACGTCACTTTGACATTGAAAGATATTTTATTTTTATTTTATGATCTCGGATTAAATATTTTATAGTAAATGAAAG
Source organism: Eudemis profundana (assembly GCA_947034925.1). Lineage (NCBI taxonomy): Eukaryota > Metazoa > Arthropoda > Insecta > Lepidoptera > Tortricidae > Eudemis > Eudemis profundana. The sequence goes on from OX344798.1 coordinate 20,004,566, forward strand.
GTAATAATTACGGATCAGGTAACTCTTAATTGTAATAAGTATGTACTAACCTAATCAAAACAATTGTTTACTTTAAAATTTAATTCATGGACATGACCATAATATAATAAAGTGTGGTCAACCTAATCGATCTACTTACATTAGAAAAATTGCAATTGAATATCTTTAAAAACAGACAACGAATATAAAATATTAGATGGTGGATATTTAGTAAAAATTTTTACTAAAAGTTGAAGTAATTGATAGTTTATGTAATACTACAAATATTGAGATATTTACATTTTTAACTTACTTGTAACGTGTGGACTGAGTGAGCATTAACAAACATTTATTATCCAAAAACCTGCCACGTTAGTGGTTCGTTTTGTATTTTACAAATTCCCAGATTAGTTTTACTAAAATATACACATATATAGCAGTTTAAATCTTCAGTTTTTTCATCAGAAATCGGGTTTTCGAAGGTGTGCGGATTGAGTGAGCATAAGAAATTATTTGTAAAATCTTAAATAGGTTACGAGGTGATCTACAAGTTATAAAGGTAAGTTAGCATAGGTTTTACTAAAGATTCGTATATAAATATTATATGTTAAATGAATACATTCCCTGATTTCGTTGGTAGTTTGTGAGAACTGAGTGAGCACACGTTAAAGGTTATATCTTTTGATTTATCTTTTTACAAATACAGAGATTTAGTTTTACAATTGTTTTAGAACTTTTACTAAATGAACAGGATGTTTTTTTTATTTCAGAAGGGTGCTCACTCAATCCACACGCACACGAAATACTGAGGTATTTTGAACAAAACATTAAGATCAGCGTGATGTTCCGCGGCCACAAACAAATTACGACCTTGCCAGGAAAAGGATGGAAAGCACGATGGACCGTCTCAAATAACTAGGTGAACTCCATGACTCTGATAATGTTTTTCACGAATGGTTACAACTAAACATAAACGAAGAGGCACCCGACCAGTCCGTCAAAGGTTATTATATGCCACACCATGCCGTTATTAAGGAGTCGAGTCTGACTACTAGAATCCGGCCTGTTTTTGACGGCTCGGCTAAGGATAAAATCTCTTTGAATTCGTGTTTAGAAAAAGGCGTGAACCTTTTAGAACATATTCATAATCTTTTAATCAATTTCAGGAAAAATAAAATCGGAGTGACAGCTGATATAGCTAAGGCATTTCTTCAAATTGCGCTTGTGCTGGAGGACCGAGATTATCTTCGTTTCCTGTGGTGGTCCAAGATTGAGGAGGAAGGTAGAACGATGATCACCTATCGTCACAGACGAGTAGTCTTTGGAGTGACGTCTAGCCCGTTTCATCTCGTGGCTACCATCAATCACCACCTGGATAATTGTTCCGAACATCTCAAAGAGACAGCAACGAAGTTGAAGAAATCGTTTTACGTAGACAATTGCGTCACGAGCCTGGTATCAGAGGAAGATCTATAGAAGTTCATGAGCGAACCAAAAGAGGTAATACTTGACGGTATGTTTGACCTCAGAGGCTGGATCACAAGCCCCGTTATCGTAAATAGAAATGTGGAAAGTACTCCGATATTAGGGGTCATTTGGAATGTCAAAGAACTACACTGTAACGTTAATTTTAATAATATTGATAATATGTCGTTTCGGCGAACGGACTTATAGCGAAGAGTCTCGATCACCACCTCAAGAGACTCTCGCTAGATGGCTGGATCAAGGGTCAGATACAGAAAGCGGTTCTTCTGGACACGGCGCGCATCGTCAGGAGGTTCCTCTCTCTGCGGCCCTAACCACCGGTAGCCTGGGCCCCGCCCCGCTGCCGGCGGCACCCTAGGTTAGGTTTTTTATAGTGTGTTTATATTTTGTAATTTCACTTTGTATTTTACTTTTTATATATATATTGTAAAAAGCCTAATCTAAGAAAATAAAGATATACCTGAATTGATAATAAAATGTCGAAAAGAACATTATTGTCTATAGCACAAAGGGTATTCGATCCCATAGGGGTAGCCTGTCCCTCGACCATCGTCCCAAAGATGATGCAAAGGTGTAGGAACTGTAGGAAATTAATCTGGAACGAAGAGCTGCTCAAAGATTTGGCTAAAGAATTTAAAAAATGATTAGAACAAGTTTATGTCATCATTGATTGCACTATCCCAGACGACTGCGAACTTCGACCGGAATAAAGGTAAGGCCTGTTCAGCGTATTTTTCCACTGGAACTGCGGGACGGAGCTATACTTGACTGTTAGGGATCCTGTGACCGAAACCACTGGACACACTGACGCTAACGAAGCACGATCAAAACGAGTCAAGAAGTTGCCGCAGCACCTGTTTGACTATGTTTTAGATTAATTGAGTTGCCTCCCGGCTTTTCCCGCTCGGGAGTGTGACGTATGTTGCTATAGTAGCGAAAGGCGACACTCTTGTCAATGTAATATAGAAAAATTATCCTCTCTCCGAATAAAAGTATTGTATACTGGTTTATAAATACGTTTCCATTTATACGATCCATCACAGTTATATAACATAATGTCAAAAACGACAACAAGACGACGACGACTTGTTTTTCTTGTTAGGATGATATTTTTTTATTGGTTTTTGTAGATTTCGTCGTTAAAATCTGTCGGGTACGACAAAAAAATGTTATTCTGGTTAAGATGTTTTTTTTAATGGTTTTCGTACGTAAAATATTTTTTCTATAACAGAATTTTACATTTCGGGTTCCTCGCGAGCACTTTCGTGAAACGCGACAGATTTTAACCACGAAATCTACAAAAACCAATAAAAAAATATCATCGTAACAAGAAACAGTTTTTATTTGCTGATTTTGACATTTTTTACTCCTAATGACCTCTGGAATGCGTGGTTAAATCTTTTGGATTCCTCATGAACACCTTGTATAACGATGTCGTTTTGCTTTACACCTCCAAAAAAAGGAAAAGTAGTCAGTTCGTTGAAATAGTCTTTTTAACCAACTTTCAAAAGAAGGACGGTTCTCAATTCAACTGTATGTTTTTTTTTGTATGTTTGTTCACAGATTACTCGAAGATCGGTTTATCCGTGTAAACCGATCAGATTTTTTGTTTTGTTTGAAAGAGTATACTTATCAAGATCTGATGATGGGATCTTAGAGAAATCGAGAGAACTCTTTAAATATTACAGGCGTACAGTAGAAATTCTTTTTCTAGAGCGAATTCACTTAGCTGTGTACCTGATGAACAATACTCATTGTCTGCATTGTTAACTGTGGCCACCACTACCACTTCGAAATGTAAGGCATTATAAGTGCAAATAGCTTTTACACTAAATTAGTCTTTAAGTCAAACGAATTAAGGTTTACACTTAAACAAAGAGAATACATCGTTCGTCTTTCTAAGCATCGATACGTACTTCACTGCTCTTTCACTTACGAAGTGACCAACATCTGTGTTCTCTTTGTTTAAGAGTAAACCTTATTTTGCTCGACTTAAAGACTAATTTAGTGTAAAAATTATGTGCACTATAATGCCTTACATTTCGAAGTCGAAGTTGTGGCCACAGTTAACAATGCAGATAATGAGTATTGTTCGTCAGGTCCAAAGCTAAGTGAATTTGCTCTAGAAAAAGAATTTCTACTGTACATAAGTTTAGAGTTTTGGGTATTGTTCATATAGTCAGACAGATTTAGAAAATCCTTCTTTTGTTTAAAGGAGTGAACCTTTTAGTTCTATTGTAATCAGGTTAGGATCTCATGAGGGGATACAAATTCAGGTATTTATTCACATAGTAAAAAGTACAAAATTTGTTACAGAAGATACATCCTAAGTATATTCGGCTTGCTTGTAAATAGATATTTTTACACTCTTCTCTTTTCATGGGATCTTGAAAAAAATCGAGGGAATTTTTCATACATTATACACTCACTTAAGTATAGCGATTTGGGTATTTTTTGTCGGTGTAAGTAATATAATAAAATAATCAAATGCAACTCGTGCGTTTGTTAGTTGAATAGATTTGTTTGAAGTCGGTTATGTAAATACCTTCGGTATATAATACGTAATATACATGCTTTTATCAGAGAGTGTCAATGACTCTCTTACACATAAATTATGTGAAAAACAAACTCAATGTAGCTTGGAAAAACCACTTCGGCAGGGCAAAGTATTGTTAGTTAATGACGCCTGGGCCATTCCATATGATGGGGTGAGTCGCATGATTTTTAATTGTAATAAAAAAAATTGAAAACAATCTTTAAGGAGCATGACTAAAAACATATAAACCACCCCCATTTATTTTTTTACATTGAATAACTTCCGAACAGTGCCCATTTGAAGTTAAATTCTTTGGTCAAATTCATGCTTGTACATAATAAACTCTTACTTTTCTTTTAGAATTGGTATTGAAATGATCATTTCTTTATTTGATAGAGAAACGTGCATTCAATATTGTATGATAAAACTAAACTGGACAAATCAAAAACAAAATGGTGACCAGCTATAAAATCTTAACATAAGTTCTTCGTTTTTGCGATTTTCACCTGTGTATTGTGTCAACCCTGTGGCACATAAAGGATTTATTTATACCGGAAAATAAAGAACTAGCTTTCCTTATACTATAAAATAGTTATCTGTGGTGAAATTGCCAATTTCGAAAAATGTTCGTTTTTGACCCCCTAAAAACCCTTGTTGAGGAAAAGATAAAAATTTTGTATTTTCAGAAAATATAGTATATATCTTCATTAATAACGTACAGTTCAAATTATTCTGTTATTTTTACTCGCTTAAAAAGTATGATTTTTTTTCAACGTACTATTTTTACAAAATTCTGTTGCAACTATTTACACCATTTACGATTTATTAACTCAACTATGGCATTTAAAGATCATGATCATCATCATCATGAAAAGATAATTACCTAACGTGAGGATTACACGTGCAGTCAAGGAATTTAATTTCCTACCCGTTTCATTGAAATGTTGTTAAGCATTCACGATGCATTAAGGTCGAAATTTCTGTTTCAGTAATAGTATTTTCATCACACTTGCTCGAAAATGGTGTCATTACACGTAGGTTTTGCGGGCCGTAAATGACCTATTACGCCCTAGGGCGTAATGGTTTTCTTTTTAAATTTGAAACGCTGGTTCTGTTTTACTCTTATTTGTCATGTTCAAAGAACACGCCAACTTACTTTTTTAACTTTTATTACTGAAATATTTATTTAAAGAGAACTGTTATTGCAAATACATGTAAACACATATTTCTGTAACATTAATTAAATGTTTAAATAGTGTATTTCAGTATTTTGCAAATATAAAATCAACCATTTTAAGTCTTTACCGCTATGGTTTCCGAACGTGACTTGTCGTCTTGATATATGTCACTAATGTCACTGTCAGTTTTACAATTTTATTTAGGTTAAGTAAGGTTATTTTAATCAGATTTCCTCACAAGTGTGATGAAAAACATTGTGTGTGCCACGGGCGGTAAAGGAATTACAAACTCGTGTTATTAAAGCCCTCGGCTTCGCCTCGGCCTTGTAACAAACACTCGTTTGTAATTCCTTACTTACCGCCCTTGATACACAATGTACTATTAAATGTCAATACGTATTATTTGTCACTGCACATTACAGATAACCTCTTTGCGAAGTCATTTGCTCATCTAATTACGAATACGTGTCAGTTAGTGTCAGTGTCAATCGAGAAAATTTTAAAATAATTCCGAATCCAGACTCCGGAAAGTCTATTGCAAACGTTGATAATCTAAATTTCGTTATCTGCGTTCCTTTCATTCGAATATTGCAAGAGCGAGAAAGATGGACTTTCTTCGAATTTCGATTCCGCGGTTGTCGTCTTTTTTTGGTAGTGCCTTGACGTTCCAAATTTCAGTTCACCATGTCAACGTTGTCAATCTGTCACCTAGTTACTGACACGAAACAATGCGTGTGATATGTCAAAGTAGCGTCGTACTCTAGCTAGCTCTTATGATGACAGTATGCTATACGATATTGGACCTTAGGTGGGTTGGAAATTAAATTCCTTGACTGTACCTATCGACTCGTAAGTTTGTCTCAGCGACTCAACGCGGGGGCGAGGCATAACACTCCTAGTGTTATGCTCTACGTATTAAATTACTTAATAGATTCAACGATCGACGTAGCTTATGACGAAAGTGGAAGTTATTTAATATTCGATATCTTGTATGTTAATAACGTATCGTAATGTGACACTTCTTTAAGACTAGAAGTGAAAAGTGAGCGGCAGTTGATCATTTCACCTCCGCGCATGCGCACGTCGCTTGTATAGTGCGCTTGGCACTTTTAAACGTAAACATAAAAACTTCGATTTCTCCACTACGTAACAGTTAGCGTGCAGCGTGTCTTAAATACCGCCATAACTAGTCATCGTAAGAGTTCAAATTGATATGAGAATAATCTTAAAACAGTTTCATCTAGTATTTGAAATTATCGCATAATTTTTGAAGACTAAACATGGCAGCAACGACAGCAAAACCTCGACAAAGTTTGCAACTAAGCAAAGCATATCTAGTAGCCTATAATGGTACTCAGTGTCTGGGTTGGATCTACTTATTCCTGTATTCAGTGATGTATTTTATGAACCGTGGGCCCATCGACAACTTCTGGAAGGAGATCAGGGGTACTCTGCTGATTTTCCAAAACGCCGCAGTCTTGGAAGTGCTACACGCGATACTGGGCCTGGTGCCGACTGGTGTTTTCTTGACTCTAACACAGGTGTCGTCTCGAGTGGTTCTTGTGTGTGGTGTGTTGCTAGTCTCGGATGCAGCAACAGTGAGTCCGGGCATAGCGCTGTGTGTGTTAGTGTGGGCCGTCACTGAGATTATACGATATGGTTATTATGCTGCGAATCTGGTGGGTAAAGTGCCACCGTCGCTGATGCTACTTCGGTACTCGACATTTTACCTCTTATACCCACTTGGGGTAACCGGAGAGCTTCTCTGCATCTGTGATTCCCTGAAGGAGGTAGCCTCCCGCCAGTTCTGGGCTGTTCCGGTATTCACGGATTTGTTTACGATACCAAGCCAGTACCATGTCGCATTTAGCGTACTATATTATTATTTCCTCATAGCGTGGATGTTGATGTATATCCCCATGTTTCCGATATTGTACGGACATATGATGCGTCAAAGGACAAAGACGCTGTCCAAGTTCATTAAAACTGATTGATTTAACACTAATAGACATTCACGTGAAATTAAATGGTTTTTAAAAGAATCATAGTCATGAAACTCATGAATAAGACTAAATCTATTTAAATGTATAATATTATGTGACACATTTAAAGTTCTTATGGTGATATTATTAATTTTAACTTTATTTTTATATCATGTTTGTTTTCATTGTATTGTGGGGCAATATCGTCATATATCTTTGAGGCGGCATGTGTGTTTAAACGCAGAGACTGTTTAACAATTTGGTCAATGTACCGACCATTAGCACAACTTTAAATGTTCAATCTCCCAATTTGGGCCCCCTTTAAAAAAACCGGTCAAGTGAAAGTTGGACTCGCGCACCGAGGGTTCCATACAAACTTGTATACGTGAATAGTTCAAGAAAAACTGTATGGCGATTAGTTTAGTAGGAGCAAATAGGTATGTTTTATGATTTTTGTAAATTTCTAAAAACGATGCAAGTTAGGAAAGCCGTTATCGAGACGCGCTCACACGCTCACACGCTCGCGCTAACGAGAGACATACGTGCGTTTGGTCAGCTCTGCAATTTAAAATCGAAAACTGTGGAAAAAATCTTCGCTAACCATAGTGGGTTGTAAATTTGTGGACCTTGTGAATCATGTGACTAATGATTGCAAAGACTAGTACAAGATCATGTGTAATTGTGAAATTATTAACAATCAAAGTTTAAATTCTACGATAACGGCTAACTTAAATGTGTCACAGTGTAACACAGTGTGCATAGTTGGTAAGGATCGGGTTCTGTGTCGTCCGTGTCGAAGTGAGTCATCGCGCCGAGAACCAAGCGCCGCTTGAGCACTGCGCGGCACTGTGCGCGTTGTTGGAAAGAGACGTGATTTGTGCACGACAAGAGATATTACATTCTTTTCTTATTTACTATTTTTTTTTTTTAATATAATATTAAAAATGGCACCGAAACCAACTTGTGCGAAATGCAATAAGAAAATATTTACTAAACATTACCTTGTATGCTCACTTTGTGAAGATGCGTACGACTTGGGCTGTGCTAATAGCGACAAACTCTACGACTTAATGGACAGAGCCAGCAAAGATGCATGGGGCTGTGCTAAATGTCGACAAGGTAAGGGACGAACACGGCAGAAATCTAGTACGCCAAAAAATCATGTTGCCACTTCTTCAACTCGCGATGTGCGCAAGAAAATTTCAGCGCAAAAACCCGAAAATGCTTCACCGGCGATTTCTGTATCACAGCCACAGGAGCTACTTCAAAAGTCGCCGGATAATGTCACTGTCAGGAAATACAACATCCCTGTACAAAACTCTTTCGACTCTCTGTCTGAGGACGAGAGCACAAATATTTCTTTTCTCCAGAATGAAACCCTAAATAGGAGTTGCCCAGATTTAACTAAAAATTACATACATGACGATGAATTCACGAAAGGTAAAATAAGGAATTTGCAAGAAAAACTAACAGTCTCGGATAATTATAACACGAAACTACTTTTAGAGAATGAGGATCTAAAAAAACGTATATGTGACTATAAGTTACAGATCGAACAATTGAAAATGATATGTAAGGCCACTCCTATAGCTCCAAAAAAACAATTAAACAGTTTAAATAAATCTAGTCTTCAAACATCGTGGAAAGAAGAAAACCGAAACGCGGAAAAACACACAGAAGATCCAAAAATTAAGAAAACCGGTACATCAAATATAAAAAAATTAAAAACTGAAGTTAATTCTCAAAATCAGAATATGGAAAAGAAGACGACTGATAAGAAGATTTATATTCTAGGAGGACAAATATGCAGGGGAATAGCTTCTAAGCTTCTTCTTTCAAGGGAAAAAACTGCATATGGAAAATATAAAATTGCTTCAGTTATAAAACCAAATGGCAGCAGCGAAGATATACTGCAAACAACGGAGACACGTAATGCTACAGCGCAGGATGTAATAATTATTAACGTGGGTGATTGCGATAGAAATCCAGTAAAATTGGTAGCGGAACTCAGTTATTTCTTGAAGTCGAACTATAAGCCGTTTGTTATTGTCACAAGTGTTATAAACAGTGCCCATCTAAATGAGGAAAAATTGAATAACACTTTGAAGGTCTATTGTAAAAATTTCAAAAATTGTACGTTCCTGCCTTTAGACGACTTGGACTTTTCTGATAGTAGTTTTAAACAAAAATTGTGTTCAAAAATAAATCTTCTCATAGATTCTAAGTACTACGACGCTAAATATCTGTGTTTTACCAAAACAAAGCAATATCATAGGAAAGGAACGATACCCTACTATTTCAGCAGGCAGAGTGATTATAGCATAAATATTGACAACATAACTACACCACCTAAAAAGTTAACTCAAAAACACATTACTAACTACTTTCGTAAAGTCAGTGTTCCTGATCATACAAAATCGCCAGATACGGTTTGTTTTCGAAACGAATGAAGCACTTATTACTGTATTCCATCAAAATATAGCAGGGTTAGCTTCTAAACAAGAGTTAGTAGAACTTGCATTACATGAACTTAAGGAAAAAGATACGCGTTTTGACGTATTATGCTTTAGTGAGACATTTATTAAGGCGGGAAGTGAAGGGAATATACATATTCCTGGGTTTAACTTGGCAACATCATACTCACGAGAACACCAAAGAAGAGGTGGTGTCTGCATATTCTGTTCAAAAAATCTTGAAACGCGAGAACTACCGTTCTTAAATGATTTCTCGGAGGACTATACGTTCGAATGCTGTAGTATTGAGGTTGTATCGTTGAAATGTATTGTTATTTGTATCTACAGAACCCCAACAGCTAATGTATCTCGTTTCTTAAGTGTATTAGAGCGCCTCTTAAGTAGGCTAAAATGCAAAGCAAAGTACAAGATAATAATTGCCGGAGATTTCAACATAGACATCCTTAAAATTTCAGAGAGCTCTGCTAAACTTAAGAGAATTGCAACTGTGTATAATTTTAAATTGCATATTCTTAGCCCTACTCGTAAAAGTGCATGTCTAGATCAGATAATGTCAAACATCCCAAATTGCCGAAGTGAATTATACAATTTGGGTTTGTCAGATCATGAAACTGCACAAAGCATCAGTTTCACTTCTATAAGAACAACAAAAAGGTCCATATTCTGGTACCATTTCAGAAGGGATTACAGCAAAGAAAATATCTTGAAGTTCACTTCTTATCTGAAAGAGTTATCATGGTCTGACGTATATGGTGAGAAGGACATGACATTAGCTTTTAACAATTTTTATGACAAATTTGTTTTGTTTTATAATTTATGTTTTCCGTCTAATAAAATTAAGCATGTAGTTAGGGCAAAAGCTACAAACTGGTTTACGAGGGGTATCAAAAAATCTGTCGTAACTAAGAGAAAACTGCGCTTTACATACTATAGAAGCTCAACTAATAAAAAGTACTACAAGGCCAAATATCAGTCTTATTCTAAATTGCTTAAAAAATGCATACATCAAGCCCAAAGACTGTCTAATTGTAAAAATATAGCGGATGCCAAAAACAAATGTAAGGCGACATGGGACGTGATCAAAAACACACAAGAGAAAAATCCTAATGATGTAAATATCAAGGAAATCGTTTACAATGATCAACATGTTAAGGATCCTACAGATATTGCTAATTCTTTCAATGACTACTATATATCTATGAATAATGCAAGTAGTAATACCCCTACAAGCCAGAAATCTGGAATGTCGTTAATTAAATCTAATATTAGCAGTTTGTATTTGGTGCCGACAAATGAGGAAGAGGTAGTAAAAAATATAAACTCACTTAAATCTACGAAATCAACTGGGTATGACAATATACAAACTCATATCTTAAAAATGTGTGTATCACAAATCTCAGGGGTTCTAAGCTATCTAATTAATCTTTCCTTTTTAACTGGTATTTTTCCAGAACCCCTGAAGCTGAGTTTGATCAAGCCGATCCATAAAAAAGGTGATAAAACTCACGTTGAGAACTATAGACCGATTTCTCTGATACCAATTTTTTCAAAAATATTTGAGAAAGCTATGCATGAGCGTATTAGTTGTTTTCTAAAAAAATTTAATATAATTAAACCGGAACAGCATGGTTTTCAGAAAGGAAAATCCACCGCTCTGGCGGCATACTCTTTAATGAATAATGTCTCTAAGCTTCTAGATAAGGGTGCATCGGCCACTGCAGTGTTTTTTGACATGACCAGAGCCTTCGATTTCGTATCACACAATATACTTCTAAACAAGTGCGAACTTTATGGCATGAGAGGCATAGTGAACGATTGGCTTAGGGGGTATCTCTGTGAAAGAACACAATTCGTAGAGATAGCCAATCTCAACTCTGAAAATACAATAACTACTTATAAGTCTGCTACAAAGGTTAACGGTGTGGGGGTACCACAGGGAAGCATTCTAGGGCCTTTATTGTTTCTAATTTATATTAACGATCTTCCAGACTCAACGAAATACAATTGCACACTTTATGCTGATGACCTGTCGATTGTGATACCCTGTGAAGACATGAATATGTATAATGAAAGCATAAATGATACAATTAATAATGTAGTGACATGGATGAGTATGAATAACTTAAATATTAATGTAAACAAAACAACTTTTATTCAGTTTACGAACAAAAATGCAAGTAAAAAGACCTTGGTTGTAACTTTAGCAGATGAAGTTATTAAAGAATCAACCCAAACGAAATTTCTTGGCATTACTCTGGATGACAAATGTTCTTGGAAGGAGCACACAGGCGCATTGTGTAACAAAGTCAACTCATTTGCTTACGCCTTATGGCGTCTTGCAAGGACTTGTTCTAAAGATGCTGCTATTCAGGCATACCACGGCTATGTATCTTCCCTGCTCAGATATGGTATACTCCTATGGGGAAATTCCCATCATGTAAATCAAGTTCTTATAGCACAAAAACAATGTATCCGAGCAATATGCAATGTAGATGTTATGACTTCATGTCGTCCCTTGTTTAAGAAATTACATTTGTTAACAGTGCCATCTATGTATGTCTTTGAAATTTCTCTATTTGTAAAGAGTCACCCAGATTTCTTCAAAACATGCAAAGATGCTTGTAATTTTCCTACACGCTATCCGGATCGACTGGTAGTGCCAGTTAAACGGACGAAATTATACAGCAGAAGTACATACTGTATGGCTATAACTATATATAATAAGCTCCCTGAATTGTTTAAGACAATGTCTATGAACAAGTTCAAACGAGAACTCAAGAGTTGGCTAATACAGAAATGCTTCTACTCAGTAGATGAATACATGAATTGTAAATAGTCTTAAACTTTAAATAATGTTAAATTATGTGTGACATTTACTGCTGGCATCCGACATTAAATAAAATTAGATTAAATTGACATTGATGTGAAATTGGGTACATTATTATTTATTAATTATGAATTCTAAGTCAGTTATTATTATTATTGTAGGTATATTATATTCATTGAACTGATAGAAATATTATTATAAATGTAATTGTGGCGATAAAACGCATTTTACGTGTTGTATTAGCAACAAAACATGTGAGACTATATTGTAACTAACACCTGTTTTCCTTTATGCACCATGTTTTATGTAAAATAAAATTTACTTTACTTTACTTTACTTTACTTTATATTTTTCCTGTAAAATTTAGAATAATATCAATAAATGGTAATTATTACAGATTTTTCTGTTCAGTAACTTCGAAGATAATAGGGAGACTGGTATTTTTTTTTTAACATTTTTCAGCCTAATTCAAAAAGTCTATGATAAAGAAATTTACAAATTATGCCCTTTCATTTGATACAGCATTTGATTTAATAACCCAACTTGAAATTTTTGACACCCTTAAAAAAATGTTTATAAGATTTTTATTATGTCCAGTAGGCTCGGGTTAGCGACTTTTAAAACTATTCCAAATTTCAAATCGATAGCAACAGTAGTTCCAGAGATATCTGGCTGTGACAGACGGACAGACGGACAGAGTCGCACTATAAGGGTTCCTTTTTACCATTTTTGTACGGAATCCTAAAAACACCATATGTATAAGATAACCAGGTAAAGTGAATTTACATTATGATACGAGTGGGCCATCATCATATTGATCATCACAGTCCAGGCTGTGTTGCACAGCCCGAGCCGTGAGGCGAGGATCTAATAATTTAATGTATTGGTATTAAACGAAGACCTTGGCTTACGAGATGAGCACTTTAAGCTTAAAACTAAATTAATATCGGAAAAAGAAAACGACATAATAAATATCATGTACCTTTAAATTGTTCATTGATAAATAAAACTGTTAACGACCACTGCTTCTTTTGTTTACATAATGCACCCTAACCTTGGCACCCTCGGGCTTAATTCTCTAGAAGTAAGGCGTAATTTTCTGGTCTTGACTTTAGTAAGATATTAAAAGGAAACAGGAGGGCAGTTTTTCCATACAAACGTAGTCCCCTGTTTCCTCCCTGGATAATGCCAGTAGAGCAATAATTTTTCGTCCTAAAATCTATGGCTACTATTGATATGTTCCTATGTTTTCCTTTTTACGATAAATTGATTCTCAAAAGAGATATTAACCTTCAAAAACCTAAAAAAAAATCCAGATTTACCGCTGTGTTCACACATCCAGAAAACAAATTTGACTAGATTATTAAAAAAAAACAAAAACATAGGAACACGGCCAAAACCTTTCTTTAAGGTTTAATGAAAAAATTAGTTAAATAGATTAAGTTTTGGGGAAGAAATCAGGAGACTACGAAACGTTGTTTTCATGAAATTTTAAAAGGTATTTTCGGTCCAAGCTGCAGTTGTCTCCATCGCGCTCTGCGCGGGAGAGACGGGCAGTGCGGGACAGCGACACATTTTACAAATACCTAATTTTCAATTCTCTCCACCTTATTGTTTCCTCTTAAGTCGAGATTCGGACCGACCCGATTTAGTGTGTCAACTTGTCCGCCTAAGGCTGCGTTTCTACCAGAGCTGTGCGAGGTAGCTAAGCGGTGTACGAGGAAAAAAACCACCAATCAACGTGCCTAGCCTCATTCAGCGCGGCCCGGCATTAGTGGATTTTTTCCTCGCACACCGCTTAGCTACCTCGCACAGCTCCGGTGGAAACGCAGCCTTAAGAGGAAACAGGAGGGCAGTTTTTCCATACAAACGTAGTCCCCTGTTTCCTCCCTGGATAATGCCAGTAGAGCAATCATTTTTTGTACAAAAATCTATGGCTACTATTGATATGTTCCTATGTTCTCCTTTTTACGATAAATTGATTTTCAAAAGAGATATTAACCTTCAAAAACCTAAAAAAAATGCCAGATTTACCGCTGTGTTCACACATCCAGAAAACAAATTTGACTAGATTATTAAAAAAAAGGAAAACATAGGAACACGGCCAAAGCCTTTCTTTAATGTTTAATGAAAAAATTAGTTAAATAGGTTAAGTTTTGGGGAAAAAATCAGGGGACTACGAAACGTTGTTTTCATGAAATTTTAAAAGGTATTTTCGGTCCAAGCTGCAGTTGTCTCTATCGCGCTCTGCGGGTAAGAGGCGGGCAGTGCGGGATAGCGACACATTTTACAAATACCTAATTTTCATTTCTCTCGACCTTACTGTTTCCTCTTAAGGTTCCTTCCCTTTCCGATTCTTGGTAGTCAGTAGAAGAACTTCCAGCTGCCTATTGCCACCTGCTGGTAGTCGCAACAGCGCGTACCTCCTACCAGCGCGTTTTACTAATTAAAAACATATTTTTAATTAGTCCGTAATTTAGGTTATCAAAAAATATTTAATACGTATTTATTCTTTTGTCAATCAGACAAAAAATTACCAAGATAAAGAGAGTTCAATTTTGGGAGTGGGGGCTCGTGACTCTACCACGTGGTAAAAATCGAGCCACGTCGTGACGTCACGAGGGTCTTTAACGGGCTATATCTTCATTAATTTTGGCTTAATTCACAAAAGAAAAAAATGTGTACAATATTTTTTGATAATCAAACTGACGGACTATGTAACAAAAATCAGGACACAAGCCTAATAGGCTTATCCGTGCTCTGCTGCATCTCAATGAACTCCTTGCGTAGGCACCAGAATGCGATATTTTTGCATATAGATGGGCGGCAGTTTGTAGAGAATGTTTGAGGTTCTGTGAGGCAGATCGGAGAGATTTGCAACCATATGTCGTTAATTCGTGTAGCTGTAAGATTGGATCGATGTTGAAGTACTATTTGTTGCGTCGTTTGTCATTTTTGTACCTACATGTCTGATTTGCACAGTGTCTTAGTTTTGACTGTAATGCTGTGTTTAATTTTAAAAAAAGAATAATAACATTAGAAAATAAGAAAGTATAATACTGCTGATCGTTACCTAATGAAATCATACCAGTTTTTTTATATATAGATATAGACGTGCCTATGTAATATAATCGTAACATGTTGCCACGCTGGTGCAGTGCATCTGCGATGTTTGCCGAGACGCGAACAGACGGCTTTCATGCCATCTTGCGCAAGCGAATGGCATCTTTAATGCTTCGCGCTAGAGACAGCTCCAACAGCATTGTGAAAGTATTATCAGACAGATTTGACTGCAGTGTATGGAAGCACTGGGTTAAGCAGACAGGGAGGTTGTAAGTCTCGGCCCAGTTGTTTTATTAGTATGTATAATCTGTAGTTGTGTATAATAAATAATAAGTAATAACATAAGTATTCTAACATGAGTCAGTAAGTATAGCATAATTACTAACAAATTGTATGGATTTTAATTACCTGAATTAAATGAATAATTATTAAAATATTTAGTACTTAGGTACCTTCAAATTATGCTAAAATGATAAAAATATCTAAGTACCTATGTCAAAACTCGTAATTTTTAATTACATTGATATCATTGAAATAATTATGGTTTGTTGACATTTTAGAGTCATCCTTCATCATATACAGCGTTGTATGTAAGTACCTATTCATTCCATTGGAATTAGGTTAATAATCATATTTTATTGACTTGACATCTAAAGCTTCGTTGATTTACATAGCCATGAGCACATACATATTATATTTACGAATAGTTTATACAGGTCCTACGCAATTAATTCCCTTTTTTTTCTAAAAACTTTAGTTTGTATTCGGATCGGTTATTTTACTGTGGCAACACGCGTGGCCACTCTTCTCTCAGCCATGCAGTCAGTGACCGCTTAGAACAGTGCAACAACAACTTTCCCCTTCACTTACTTGAAATATGATAGTTTACGCCTACTTCTGACTTTTATTGCCCTCAAAATGTGTCTGCATTATTTAATGTGATGCCGGTCGTTTTTTGTCGTCTCTTGTTGTAACTTCTAGCCGCCTACCAGACATGCAAATTTGACAATGAAATTTGAATCTACTTGACGTGGAATAGAGTTGAATTTATATTTTTTTTGTTGAAAAGAAACGAAACAATACCTACATTATATATACATTGAAGTATATGTCTTTTTATAGGTCTTTAGCAGGAGGATAACTTCATATTTTTTTATATATCATTTTATTTATTATTTATATATTCAAATGGTAAATACATAATAATAGGTTTTTATATCACTGTAATCATTAGTTTATAAACATTTTTTTACCTAATCTAATAAAATAAAATAAAAAGTAAACAGTTAAAGATAAATTGCATTGAGAGACTAACTTAGCTTTGCTGTTGGAAAACTGTTATCCTTATACATCGATATAGGTATAGGTCGCGGTTAGTTTAGTAACTGACAAAATAAGTATTTATTGCGATTCTTGTAAATTTCTGAAAAACGATGCAAGTTAGGAAAACCATTATATTTTTTCTGTATTATTCAAGACGATAGTAATAATCGGTAATTATTTCACAGTTTTCTGTTTAGTAACGAGGGGAATGATATTTTTTTAAACGTTGTTCGTCTTATATCAAAAATTGTATGTTTAAGAAGATTTTTTTCCCGTCCAATATTAAGCTCGGACTAGCGATTTTTATCACTATTCCAAATTTCAACACCATCCTGAGATATTTGCCTGTGACAGACGGACAGTTAGTTCTGTACGAGGCAATCAAAATTCCTACTCCAAAACCGGGTATTGTAGTAGGAATTTTCTTTCCTTTTACATTACCGGCACATGACGTTGGTTTTGTACAAGGAAAGGAAATTCCTACTAAAAGACCCGGTTTTGAAGTAGGAATAATTTGTCTTCTCCCAGTGCTGGTTATGTAACTTGGTTATGTACGGAGAACAAGGGACATCTAAACATCCAAACATCTTCACAAAGTGATTTATTCCACGGATTTAAAGAATTGCTTTATCTGCATATTAAATGTCAAACTATTTTCAACACGAGTTGCTTTCAGTTCGGCGGACAGCCACTGAGACAATTTAATTGAATAGTTCGAAGTCTCGTGTCACCGCGCGATTGCATTACTGCCGGGATTCAAGCCCGAGTCAAACGAACCAATGTGACTCCAGCCAATGTATCACGAGCGAGCGGGCTTGTGCCGAGTCGGGTCGGATAGAGAGCTAACCGTGATGGCGTTATCGATGAATGTCGCCAATGATAGCCTGTAGTTAAAGCCCGTAGTGTAACTTGTTTAACTGACGTTGTGAACGGAAACTTCCTTTGTTACTAACATAAACGTGATTACGTCTCATAAGTTAAAAAAAAAATAGTTTCGGATAACACTACTTTGAAAAAAGGCTTGTATTTACAAACTCATACCAAATTTGGTGGAATAAATGATTATTTTCTGTAGTATTTAAGAAATCAATATATTTCGATTATGGTTTAATTAAAAGTGTTTTATGGCTACATATTTTTAATTGAAAATTTGTCTTATTTTTATTTTATTTTTCATCTCTGAAAACGGTGTCGGCCATGATGTGATATCATAGGATCGTAATCTAATTTTATGTCGAATCTTATACGAGTGAAACGAGCCATGTAGCTTTGCTTTGCTGTGACATTGACATAAGTGACTTGGTGGTTTTTTGAGGTTGTGATCGTAATCGTTTCGTTTTGATTAATTGATTACTATTAGCATTCCCCATAAACGCTGGATAAATGCCAAATGTTGGTTTTCGGTTTGAATGACGTCGGGTAATATTTTTTCCGTTAATCAGATAATAATTAATCATATATGACAAAATTTAAAAAGGGGTCAAGTAGCCTATTCTTGTATTTTTGTATGGAAACGCCCGACAGTGAAATATCTGTTTATACTATGTGCGACAAGTTAATGTTTCTGTTTAGCCCATTGGTTGACTAGTAGAGAATGCCTTATTAAGGCATTACGTCCGCTACTATTAATATTGTGGAATAAAGATTAAATAAATAAATAATAATATTCATCCTTGATACTTACATGTTTGTATAACCGTTATACACCGTGGGTACGAGTAACCCGACAAACTTTAACTATAGATTCTAACAACTATTAGGAGTAAAAAAGTTATGTGATGTATAGTCAAAAAACGCTTACTTTCAGAGATATTCATTATTTTTTAAATGAAAACTCCCAAGTGTGTAACAAGCCCTAATAAATGTGACTATATAAGATAGTTTTACTATTTTTTTTTAAATCCTTTAACTAAACAGCAATTAACCTTCGCAGTATTTGATGGTAAGCGACTACGAGGCCAAAAAATTGACCTTTCGTTTCCATTTCAGCTTTTTTTTCTTTTTGATAACTTTTCCTCCAGTAAGGACACGTTTATAACGAGGGGCTGGATTTACTGATTTATTTTGTTCCATAAGACTATTAATGTAAAACGACAATATTCGACCCATGTTGATTTAACATTACTTAGTCGTCACACCACCAGGAATTCATGGCTAAAGTATGTCGGTATAGTCCCTCCCACCTTGTATAAATGAGGTAAGGTAAGGTAAGGGTGAGATAGGTGAGGTATAAGGTTCATCCACACTTTTAGATGCTTGGCATCCCAAGAACAAGCAGACGTCACGCTCTTTTTTGCCAAGAACCGGCAGGATGTGGAATGAACTCTTACCTGATGTGTTCCCAGCGCGCTATGACATGTGGTACTTCAAGAAACGAGTAAACAGGGCTCTCAAAGATCGGCAAAGTATAGGTAACACCTCTGGTGTTGCAGATATCCATGGGCGACGTTGACTGCTTTCCATCAGGCAGCTCGTCTGCTCGTTTGCCACTTATAACATAACAAACAATGAAAATTTTTAGAAATCTAAAAATGGTGTAATGTTATTTTGGATGACCCCATTATGTTATGCAAACAGACGAATAGGCATTTAGTATAAGTTTTTCTATGACCAACTGCGAAAGTTGAATGAACTGTTATGTATGTTAATCAGTTACCATGCGAAAGTAGAACGATTCAACTTTCAACCTATTAGTATGAATATATGATTATAAACTAGTATTCAATACAAGCTCACTCTGTCTTAATTATAAAGATTATGATTTTGTAAATATTATGTAATTCTGTTAAGATGATTTAAGTCGTTCTTAATACAAATAAAAATGGGGTTAAGAATTATTTTAACAACATTAAATTGGGTTGAAATTTATTTCATTTTATAGCCTAATATAATATATTCTTTGCAAAAAACACAAAAATATATATAATCGGCTATTGATGCTTTCACGCCATCTATTAGCATAAATTAAAACTAAAGTTTAGCACTCATGATTATATTTTTGGGTTTTTGCAGTTTCTCATGTTTTGTGTAAAGTACTGTATACTGAAATAAACACACTGCAATACCTAAAAAACACTTGAACCAAAATGGTTGTCGTTTTTTTTAGTTTGTGTGAATAGCAATAAAGTCTGGTACCTACTGTTTATTGCAGATTTACACAGGAACATGATTATAATTATGAATATGATGATCAGTAAGCTACAGGATTATGATTGCTTAAATATATATCGCGTAATATTATGTTAATGCCTCCTCGGCACGTGATTGCCAGACGGTGGCAATTAGCCGCGCGTCCTTTGTAAGGCGTGCGTTTGACAAAAGGTAATACTCGTCATCGCGTGGAGATGACTACTAATACCTAATCCAGGCTGTTTTTTCGCAAACTAAATTATTCAATACTACCCGCCCACAACTTCGTTCGTGGAGGTGATATAAGTTAATGTCTTTTTTTGCCTCACCTAAGTTGAGTAAAAAGTGCCATATGGGTTAATCGGGCTCAAAATCTATCTGTACACCAAATTCCACAGAAATCGGTCTGGTAGTGATGCACGATGCAAGCAAACTGACAAACAGGCAAAAAACTCAAAAATGTTTTACTTACGTATTTTCAACACGCCCCTTTTTTTTGGTTTGATTTTGTAATCACCCTAAAGGTGGTTTTCCACCGGCAGGGCGAGACGAGATGAGACGAGGATTGAATTGAAATTTGTATGAAGTTTTCAATCCTCTCGTCGCGCATCACCGCTCGCGCATCGCGCAACTTGATACAAATTTCAATTCAATCCTCGTCTCGTCTTGCCCTGCCGGTGGGAAATCACCTTAAGGTATGAAGTTACAGATTCACACTGTCTCGTTGTCATGGAAGATTATAAGGATTATGATTGTACAAAGGGTGTGTATATCGTGTATATTATCTGTTAATGCCTCCTCGGGACGTGATTGCCAGACGGTGGCAATTAGCCGCGCGTCCTTTGTGAGGCGTGCGTTTGACAGATCAAAGGCTATACTCGTCATCGCGTCGGGATATCTATACCGGGTGTTGCCTGTAACTGGAGCAAATAATTAAAACGTAGATTCTACTCATCAAACAATACAACTTTCGTTCAACAATTAAAAAAAAATATGTAATCTGTAGATTTTATCTTCTTCATACAAATTAAATAGTATTTTCTATGTACGTTAACATCAGTCTAATTGACGTCGCTTGTCACGCTAAAAACATAGTAATACATTGCGGTTTCAAATAAACTTGAAAGTGTACTAAAAATTAAAACAAGTTATTTTTAAATGTCGCTGAACAAATGTTGTTCATTTTGAGGAGTACAATATACGTTTCAATTATTTGCACAGACAACACCTTGTATAAGGTGCTTCCAAATTAGATACCAATAATTTAAGAGACGTTAACGTAAATAAAAAAGAAATTACTTTAAATAGGAATTAAGAAAGCTTGTTATATTTGTTTTCATTTTCCGAACAAAATAATTATATTAAAATTCTGTCCAAACATCATCATCCTCTGCATTTAACTGACAAGGTGGTTATCATTTTTTGTCAAGTGAGCAGTCTTGTTTGTCACCTTAATCTCTGAATTCTAATTATCTTATTACTGTTAATGAGATAATCAGGTGTTATTACGTGGCACAGTTGTTTGCTCATTTTCCCCAAAAACCAACATAAACGTTAAATTAGTTTTATACTTAAATCTACTTCTAAGGACGAGTACTATCAGCTTTAAAGGTATTGGCATTGAATTTGTAAGCACCTTATAATTATATTCTTGGCCGGTTCCTTCACGAACGAAATTATATTGCTTAGCAATATATGTCGTGTGCTTCTGAAGAATCCAACCTTATCTGTCTTTGAATGAATGAAATGAATGAAAGAATAAAATATATTTAATTATATTTTTATGAATTTGATAAATATATCGTTACAAAAAGATCAATTATCATAATATTGTTTATTAAAATGAACCTCTACAGCGGCCTGTTGCCGCATGTCAAATATGGCGCAGGAGCTGCTGAGGCGCCTTCCACACTCAGCACTGAGCACCACAAAGCAGCTAGTTTTCAATGAATTAATGATTACTATGGGACTATAGTAAAAATAAATTACCCGTGGACCCACTGGCGAAAACTATTTAGAACGATAGGACGAGTAAAAAAAAATACCCGTGGATCCACCAGGGGGTCGTGTTGTTGGTACTGCGGGTTAAAGGGAGTATAGTATAAGGCAATTCGTTAATAATTAAAATAAAAAGAAAACGAGTGATAATTATACATTAAAACGAAGAAATCACTCGCCAGTTCTTTCCCAAATTAGGGCACTTAAAACATCAATAAATTTTAAGGCACTTAATAAAATGGCATTCAGTAACGGGCCATCAAATTTACTTTCTGATACTGGACTAGGAGTATTTTTAATAAATAGGCTTGTTTCCTGATTTTTGTTACATCCGTCAATTAGATTGTCAAAAAATATTGCACACATATTTTTCTTTTGTGATTTAAACAAAAAATAATGAAGATACAGCCGTTAAAGGTCCGCGTCACGAGTGCTCACTCCCGAAATGTAACTAGCTTTATTTTAGTATTTTTTTTGTCTGGTTGATAAAAGATAAAATACGTAGTCAATATTTTTTTTTAATGTAAATTACAGAATAATTCAAATTATGTTTTTTACCCAGGAAATAAACCTATTTGCTCAAGGCGAAAGTTCCCGATCGCCGGATTGACTTGAATTGCGCAAATACTACAACTTTATCGAAAATATTTGTATATTTTTACAAAGTGACTAAGGACCTCGAGTGTGTGCAATAATCAGCAGTTTAACATAGTTACTATTTTCTGTTATCTAAAAAATATCGACATCAAAATGATGTGTGCTTAGAAATGCGAAATCAAACAATCCTTTGTATACGAAATGAAACTTCCATTACAAAGGCAACCGATCTCCAATAACCTTGGTTTTTAATCAGCGAGGAGTCGGCGCCATTTCCGAGCGTTCCTTGCGAGCGGCGCACCTGACTCGGCTGATAGCGACAAACACTGTCGGACAAAAATACCTAATAACTTTTTTTCTGCCCTCCGGCCGGAAAGCGTCACCTTGCCGGTCGCTGCGCTAAACCAAGATGCCGCTTTCTGGCTCTGTCGAACAGAAAAATGGTATACAAACATTGGCCAGTACATAAGAAAGACTCAGATGACATGTCCTCGGCTTCGACTCGGCCGACAATTACATGTGATTTGTGATATTTTTTACTTTACTGGCCTCGGTATGTAATGTACTAATCCACGACGACGGACGGAACTAAAAAGAGGCGATATAATTATGTTTTTGGAGTTAGAGGTTGTCTGTTTGTGTGTTTCTATTGTCATTTTCCTGCAAACATACAAAGCTTCTACATTTGTTGTGCGAGCTGCTAAAGTGATGTGTGAGTGCTCCCTGCCAGCGTCGGTGTTCCAAACTAATTATAACCTGGACACTTTTAGAACCAGAGTGCATTGGGTTCTTCTGGAACTCGTTCCATCGTAGGCTCCATCGATGCTTACCATCAGGCATGATTTAAGTCAAGAGCAAGCCCATTTATTATTTAAAGGTGTCTTGACTCTTGACTGAGAGTGTTCTGAGCTAGATATTACCAAAATCGGTTTAGCTATTCATGAATTTTTCTAATTTGAAATTTAAAAGCCGGTTTTTTTAAGTCACGGGTTTCTAAAATTATAAATTTAGGTTTTTCAGTGTTTATGTTATACACCATGCAACTCGACCAACATTAGCCACATTTGTGATAGTTTTAAGTAAGCGTATTTAAATCATGTTATTTAAATCTCAAGTTGTTTCTTATGTTCATCACACTCCTTTTTTGTTTATATGTTGTAATTACAGATGGGTGGGTTACCACAGGGTAACCCATCCCACCCATGGTAAGCATTAGTGTAGGCAAGGGCCATTAAAACAAGAGGACTGTCATTCTCCATACTTTTAATTGTAACCCGACCGCTAGGGGATTTCCGGGCAAAAACTAGATGGCGCTAAAAAACTAAACATTTAACGATGTTATATTGAACAAAGAAACATGTATAGTAACAATTACTTCGTAAACAGCTAATAATAAATAAATTTTAACATTTAAATACTGTGTTCTGCTTGCAAAGTTGAATAATTGTAAATAATATCATTCTTATACCAAGCTAATACATAGATGGCGTTGTAATATCGGAGAACAGCTTTTTGTATGGAGAATGACAGTCCTCTTGTTTTAATGGTCCTTGGCGTAGGTGCTATGCTCTGAATTTTAGCACGTTCACTCTGAATTTTAAGCCTTACGACTTTATAATAGAGCCCATATGCGGCTTAGTGACACATATACGGGTCACTGACTGTGCACGTGTTAATCGAACGACAGCTATTGTTTAAGTAGCTAAAACGTAAACAGTTATTGTCTAATATGGTACCAATTGTGTAAGCAAATAATGTGATTTACGCTTACCTTCTGAAGTGTCTTCAACAGTGCACACAGACCCTAGTAGCAAGTAAAGAACACAATAAAAGGTCCCAAACAAATAAAGGACAAGCAATTCCGAATCTGAAGCAGCACTTAAATTTTACGCATCAAACTTAAGGAGTCCATTAAATTCCATTGTACCGCTATTCGTGTCCGAGAGTGTACACTTCGATACTCCAAAACTAAAATGTAGATAGTAGGAGCAGAAGTATAAACAAATGTAGACCTAAATAGAACTACGATAAGGTGTAAATTTGAGGTTGTAGATTCTGAAGTTGGTGTTGTCTAGTGTTAAGGGGCAGAAGTGATGAGGGTAGAGTCGAGCTGGCGTCGCCAGGCCCTATCTGCTTGGACCCTCCTTTGTGCGTTCTTTCGAGATGTTCGTCATTTCTCAGTTCCGATATTTCCGATATGGCTGCGTCGTGACGAGCTGACAAGGGACAAAATTGTTTCAATGGTTATTTAATTTTTTTATATTTCAACCGAAATATGAGAAGTTAAAAAAAAATAAAGTTCCTATTTATATATTACAATTAACACATTAGCGAGTGCCTAATAGGCGCAAGCTACTTGCGCCGCGTACAATCACCATAAAAATGTGTCTAATCTTCAAAAATCATAATATTTAAACATGCTTAGATGTTTCAGTTGAAAACCCACGTATAAATAGAAACTTTTTTTTTAACTTCTCACATTTCGGTTGAAATATATTTTTAACATTTTTAGAAACGTATAACAGAAATGGCTTCTAAAATATATTTTACAGAGAGGGTCACCCTTTACGATAGAGTTCCCAGAAAAGGACATAAAAAATCAAAACAGGTGAGTGAAAACCTGTGTCCAACGTCGAGTGCCCCGTGTTAGGTCAGGGAGAAAGGGGAATGTTTATTTCCAGCCCATATAGGGTCAATTTTTAATTCTTGTTTGACTGTTTTTATTTAGGCTACAATGTAACTTTATAATGTTTGAAATATCAAGCTTTTGAATTTATAATGAACGAAACATTATTGTAGGTAGTTTTTTAGATCATCATCATTAATTTAAGAGTTGCACTTTTGTCGATGAAGTATCTTCCAAGAAAGCCAGCTTCTTGACGTCTTGATAAGACAAGACACTTACTAGGTTTTTCCATCATATGATTATGTAGCTGACTTATACCCTACCCAAGTTGCTTCACCAAGACTATATCAGTCTTACCTGTGCATCAGTGTTACGGGTAAGGGTCGGGTTGAATAAAGTTTAAGGTCATATTTTTGATAGGCTTACGTGGATTCCTCAAATACTCATCATTACGCATAACTGTAAAAACTTATACATTTATGCGCATAACGTTTTTAATCATAATGATTAGGAACATACTGTAATGGGCATAAATTAGATGCGCATAAAAATGTTTAAATAATAATCGTACGTAAAAGTAATTATAATCATCAATATTATGGCTTGATAAATGTATGATATTTGCAATTATTACAAAAAAAAAATTATAACTATCAGTATTATGACTAAATATATATGTGACATTCTACATTACGGTTAAACCAATTATGACTCCGTATAATTATGACAGGGAACAATTATGCCATATTACAATTTATGCCAAAAAAACATGAGCATCATGCTTATACTTAAAGTGTTATGAGAATTGATATTATGATAATAGTTGTTATGCAACCAGACGGGCACCCCTTCTGCCTACACGGAAGTGTTGGTAATTAGCCCGTAAATTCGGTAAGTCCACTGAAATTATCTCTGTGCCAATTCTAACCGCCGAACTGTAGTTTAATATTGTGAAATCAATTTATATTCTTGTAAGTTTTACTTGGTTAGCAGCTGACAGTTCTAATAACTGTACAGCTTTACTCATCTTCATCATTGTATTCCTGTTGTAAAAGGAATATTCCAATTTAGTTTGTTATTTTACATTCCTAGTTGTTACTATTTTGTCTACTAACTTTGTACAATAACCATCATATCATTAAAATCACCTTAGTAAATTTCTGTATAACTTGTCAACTTAAATTGTAATTACTGTATGATTTAGTAGACATTAGATTTCGACCTGCTCCCCTAAGCTTCCAGTCTATCTGGTCAGGTCTAGGTGATTGTATGGCGCAAGGGCTACATTCTGGAGCAGTCCATGCTCACACCTTTTTAATCCAGGGTACTACGTTTGGGTCTAGAGGTCCCTTTATCCAGCGCACGGCTTGTGGCTGCATTCTTGCCCGGTGATAGCTAAGCCCAGGGACTTCCGAAGCAGCTAAACTCCGGAGT
This sequence comes from Eudemis profundana, assembly GCA_947034925.1. Classification (NCBI taxonomy): domain Eukaryota; kingdom Metazoa; phylum Arthropoda; class Insecta; order Lepidoptera; family Tortricidae; genus Eudemis; species Eudemis profundana. Next base: position 20,031,197 of record OX344798.1, read on the forward strand.
CTGCAGCAGCCAGAGCAAGCAGTGATCGCACATACCCTCGAGAGACTAGAGCACCTGGAAGACCCCGGCCGGTGGCGCGTTGACATTACTCCTCGCCCAACACCTGTGAGCCTGCTCACCAGACCAACAGCTCAGGGGAGTCAAGCTGACTCTCACCAGTTCCATCTACATCAGCGGTCGGCAACCGCTTAGCAGCCAAGGGCCACATAGTAACTAAGGAACTTGACGCGGGCCGCATTTTAGACTATTCGGGATATAGTGACCGCAATACAAACCGGAATATAGGGCCGCAAGTGAGCGGTTCATGGGCCGCATGCGGCCCGCGGGCCGCAGGTTGCCGACCGCTGATCTACATCATACGTCCCTCGACAGTTTTTCTTTCGTTTGCGAGTGCCAACTCTATCTGGAAATAAATGTATTGAACATTTTCATTCGTTTGAATTAATATCCGGTATGAGTTTAAGCCTTTGTGACAAACTACGGATATTGATTTTTGGAAACGACCCTTTTTAAATTTAATTGCAATAATTTTATTTCATATTTTTCATTACATTTTTAAACATAATTTTACACGCGTACTCAGACAGATACCCAGGTAATGTTACTCGGTAAACATATTCCTGCTACATTTTACACACATGTAGTACTAGAGGTAGCACTTGGATTTTTCCGCCCTGGCCGAGCTGAGCCGGGGGCCTGGAGGGCCCTCGAAGCCCTCATTACGTCCGGATACACGAGAGGGTTGATATTGTGTTGTTTGGTAACTTGATAACGATGGAAAAATAACTTTTAGTGGGAAATACACTACTAATAAAAATACACTAGTAGTAAGGGTTGAGATTATAATAATTAATAAGGTAAATGTGCTAGTTATTAGAAAATAACTTGCGTATCGCTCCAGTCAATCTGAATGTCTATTTACGCCAATTTCTTATTCTCTGAATACCTAATTAATGACTAATTCCCGGAACGTCTAATTGCTAATTTCTGTCTATTACCTCGCTCGAACAGATACCTCTCCACTCCGAGTTATCGAAGGACGAACTAAGATACAAATATACAAACATAGAACACCGATGCGCGCCCCTTGTATTTTTATTGCCAAGTTAGATTGTTACTCTCTCTTTATGGTGAAGTAAAGGTGAAGTAAAAAAAACTAGACAATGATAGCAGATAGCGCCACTATGGGCTGTTTCTTTGATTACTTCTTTATACTACCTAGTACCTACCTTCATACTAGTCCTTTAACCTATTGTATGGCGAGACGTGGATCCGCGTACGAGGAAACTATTAGAAAAAAATAAACGCGGCATACTAGAGGTTAAGTTTAGTGATCAATGATCATGGAAACTGGCTATATTGAAAAAAAAACTCCAGTCTCATCTTAATAAAGTACTATTTAACTTCTTAATATTTATAAATAGATTTGAATTTTTTTATTATATTTACATAGGTCCCAGGATTACTAATCTACTGAGATACAGCTACTAACCCACTAATTAAAATTAAACTAATCTAGAAGTTTGTAAACAAAAAAAATGTAAAAATGTTGGGGTGTAAATGGCGGGCTTTTTACGGATTACGAAACCTTCAGAGTTAATTTTATTTACATACTATAAATACTTGTCTACGTACATAATTCTATTGAAATCATAGAGTAGTTTTATATATTTTTGTTTGTTCTAAGTTATAAGACCGTGATTGAAATGCGATTTCTATAATTTCTATATCTTCACGCTCTCTGTTAGAAGATAGCGGTACTATTAAGAACTACAATGAACATTTTCCGTGAGTTAGCGCTAGCTGCCGGAAAAATGAGGAAACAGAAACGCGTTTAGTTTGATGGGGAAAATGTACTCCGTTGAGCGATGGTCGAGTAAGGGTAAGGCTTTGCTTAGTGCCGCTACTCTGCGAGAGATGGCACTAAAATAAATTTGTCAAAATAATATAAATGTCCATAATAACGTCAGATTAGATTCTTTTTTATAGGTAAAAAAAGTAACTATTAATTTTTTTACTAATTTATTAAAACTTGAGTATGCTCTAAGGTAAGTACGGTAAATTTTTCATTTTTGTTCTTCACGCACAATTACGTTAATAATTCGCAATTCCAAAACAAAATAAAATTGTTACCGATTCATACCTTTTAGATTTTTTATTTTTTATGATATAGATATAAGATATTTGTCTTTTGCAAGAAGTTGTGTTGTATAAACTTAATTTAACGCATGTTTATGTATCCTTAAAAATCATGGTATTTTACCGCCATGATATTTATTTGTAAATTATAATCATTCTATTGATTATTCTTAATTCTCTAAAATACAAAACAACGACGTCATGCAGGTATTTAGGCATTGATTAATTATCTCGCATTTTATTGTAATGAATCCACGTACAGTCAGCATCAAAATAGTCTGTAACATTCAACGCGCCAAATATGCATAATAGCAATATCTTTATACCAGTATAGGTAGATAGGCACAAAGATGTGTGATGATAATTAGGTTTATCTAGCTTTGAATGATACAAACTATTTGATGCTGACTGTACCATTTGAGATTTGGCAAGCGTGTCTAACGTTTTCCAAATCTCATTTAACATCTCAATTACGGGTTAATCTCTCTTAAGCATTTCCTTTCAGAGCGTTTATTAATAGAAAGCTCGCAACGTCTATTTTCCGTCATTTTTAAGATATTTATTCAACGACTTGCAAAAAAATATTGTTACTTAAAAATGTGATAAATATAAATATCTGTAAGGTTAGGGGCGCATTTTAAGATTTTTATTGCAATGAAGAATTAGAATGTTGGTGGTTTTTTTAAGGTACGTAAGCTGTTTTTTTAGGAATCAACAATTAATTAATTCGCGTATAATAATCAATTATTATTTATATATTCATTAATTAACGTGAGACACTAAAAAATAATAATGATATTTTACTATTGGGAATATTTCAGTTTTTAGTCTTGCAAAATAATGAAGAAATGTTTCAATAAATGATACAATTATAAAAAAAATAAAAAAATAGGTACTAAATGTGAATCATAATGCCGTTCAAAGATACAGGTTTGTACTGTAAGATCAATTATCTACACCATTAGAAAGAAATGTTTCAAAAATGTAACGTCGCCAGCTTCCTACAAATATACCCTTTAAAAGGACTAACATGTTCTCATGCTGGATTTGCAGTGGAATGGTCTGGGTGAAGGGGTTTGGGAAGTTCGGGACAATAATTGAATTATACCGACTAGTAAATAGTGCAGAGGATGGTCCGCATTCGGTAGCCTTTTACAATATACGATGAAATCGTCGACTGAAATAGTGTAATTTTGTTTATCATTGGTCAATATATTTGTTCACACTCCAAAAAAACGGAAGTGACTGATAAAATCCCCTTCTTGGGGTACCAAACTGAAGACTAAAAATGAAGGATAAAATTGGGGATAAATGTGAGGCTCCCGTCCTGGGATGAACCTACATTGTTGATGTATGAGAAGGCTACAGCAGCCGCCCCTAGCTCACCGCAGACTCTATGACCAGCGGCCATAGGCCACCCCACGTGGCTGCCATAACCACCGGCTCATACTTCTCTTTGTTGTCGGCCGACGAGGGCGGCCGCCAGCTCGCCCTGGGCCGAGACCAGCTCCTGCTCGCCTGCGCCGACTACCGCCTCCTGACCCCGCAGACGGCTTTCCATGGGCCACCAGCCCGCCACGTCTTCCCGGACCATGGCAGGCAATTGAAGGGATGAGCGTCCTCGCCCATCCAGTTGTTAGAAGGAACCCACCCTAGGAACCCCCTTCACCAATTAAATTGACTTTATACTACATGTCGTTTATTATATAAAACTATTACAGTACAGCAAAACACTACCGTCTTCCGTGAGAGCGGTTAGAAGCGTGAATGATAGAATGAATGACCCTTAGAATTAATGACACATTTGAATGACCTTCGACCAATGGTAAGACATTGAGTGATTGACAGTTTTGAGAGCTCCCATTGGTCGATTATTGGCTTAGTTAACAGCTATCCTCCCTAGATGGCGTCACTAGTCCCAAATGAACTTTATACCATACCAATAAAATATTAATGATAAAAACCCATGTTAATTTGCATTAACAGGAAGTTTCCAATTTATTAGTATCTTTTTTATGCATACTGTATGAAACAAGAGTAAGGGGAACATGTTTAGCAGATTAAAATGTTGCCAAGAACACAAACAAATAATAGACGCACATAGGTAAGGGTCGATAGAATTTTATCGGCATAACTTTTCTTCATATTTTTAACTGCGTATTTTGAAAACCAAACTCTTTGTATCCAAACATTTGTATATTAACGATAAACAATAGTATTAGTTGAAGTGTGGCAATATGTAAGTTGAACTGTTAATCTAGTATGCCTAATTTTGGTGTTCACCATATTGAGATTAAGCATACAGTCGCTTGTAAAAATCTTTCTTGTTGGAACGTACTATTTCGGACGGGGATTTGTGTTACATTTCAGTCATTCTGTCTCAAAGCCAGTATCGTGCACGACAAATAGGCGACTTACCTTCTGTTGGAGCATTTTATTTAAGAAATACCATTGACCATACTAGCACAGAATATAAATAGAGCAGTATGGAAGCTACGCTTACTTTTTGAAATAAATACCTACGCTCCATTAGAGCGTTAGGGTTGTTTAAAATGAAAAGATCGCGGGCTGTCTGGGCGCGCGCACGTAATAGTCTAAGATCCCAGTATAGAACGACCTTCACCGAGCTGGTTAATGGATGAAAATTATTGTATATTGAATTAAATATGTTAATAAATATATTGCAAGTGGGTTGCCTAAAAAAATTCAGTCCAGAATATGATTAATTAAAAATGGGAAAAAAAATTTTTTTTTTAATTTTTCACCGTTTTGTTTAATAGACAAATGACATAGGTACCAATCAAAAGTATGAAGCCTATAGAATATGCAAACGTTAGGTTGCCTATATTTTTCCCGTCATAACTTTTGGGTTGCCAGGCATAAACAGGTACATCATATTAGTAATTTGCACTGGTCTGGTTAATGAATAAACTTTATGCCAAAATAAAGATTATTTTATTACGAACACGGTGATATAGGGTTGCCTGCGAAAAATCAGTCCTGAATTCCGGTTGCCGAGTTTTAAAAAGTCAAAGCCCTTCAATCCCGGTTGCGTTAAGTTTGCACCTGGTTGGTATGTGATGCCAAGGAAACCAGGTGCAAACTTAGCTCAACCGGTTAATACGAAAAATTTAGAATGAAGTCGGCACGGGTACATCGATATTAGTGATTTGCACTGGTCTGGTTAATGAATAAACTTTATGCCAAAATAAAGACTATTTTATAACGAACACGGTGGTATAGAGTTGCCTGTCACATACCAACCAAATCACTAATATCGATGTACCCGTCTGCCGTCTTAGTCGACTTTTTGCTATGGAAGTTCATAGTAAAAACTCGCCTTTTAGACTAGGACGGCAGCCCGACTTCATCCTAAATTTTTCATATTAACCGGTTGAGCTAAGTTTGCAAGGAAACCAGGTGCAAACTTAACGCAACCTTAAGTTTGCACCTGGTTTCCTTGGCATCACATACCAACCAAATCACTAATATCGATGTACCCGTGCCGACTTCATTCTAAATTTTTCATATTAACCGGTTGAGCTAAGTTTGCACCTGGTTTCCTGCGCATCACATACCAACCAGGTGCAAACTTAACGCAACCGGGATTGAAGGGCTTTGACTTTTTAAAACTCGACAACCGCACTTCAGGACTGATTTTTCGCAGGCAACTCTATACCACCGTGTTCGTAATAAAATAGTCTTTATTTTGGCATAAAGTTTATTCATTAACCAGACCAGTGCAAATCACTAATATCGATGTACCCGTGCCGACTTCATTCTAAATTTTTCATATTAACCGGTTGAGCTAAGTTTGCACCTGGTTTCCTTGGCATCACATACCAACCAGGTGCAAACTTAACGCAACCGGGATTGAAGGGCTTTGACTTTTTAAAACTCGACAACCGCACTTCAGGACTGATTTTTCGCAGGCAACTCTATACCACCGTGTTCGTAATAAAATAGTCTTTATTTTGGCATAAAGTTTATTCATTAACCAGACCAGTGCAAATTACTAATATGATGTACCTGTTTATGCCTGGCAACCCAAAAGTTATGACGGGAAAAATATAGGCAACCTAACGTTTGCATATTCTATAGGCTTCATACTTTTGATTGGTATGTCATTTGTCTATTAAACAAAACGGTGAAAAATTAATTTTTTTTTTTTTTTTAATTTTTAATTAATCATATTCTGGACTGAATTTTTTTAGGCAACCCACTTGCAATATATTTATTAACATATTTAATTTAATATACAATACTTTTCATCCATTAACCAGCTCGGTGAAGGTCGTTCTATACTGGGATCCTCTACTATAACAAACGCAAAGCGCGGCCACTCGCCTCCATGCGCACTCGCGACTGACGGCACCGCGAGATTCCCTTAGGGGCCTTGTAAAAGCGCGCGTCTATGTGTGCGTGCGTTTCGATCGTTTTGTTTGTAGCTTCCTTACTGCTTTAGCTTATATATATTCTATGATACTAGCCCTCAGCCAAAATGACGACGCGGGCTAAAAAACCCAGTGAACGTAGGGATGGTAGTACATATATCAGTATTCTTTTTATTTTGAACGTCGATGTAATAATTATTTTGTTTGGTTTCATTATTATGTGTGATTTATTTGATATGTGAACTATTTACTATTATTTACTTTAAGTTATTACTTTTTACCCGACTGCGGCGAAGCCCAAATGTGTTATGTGTTGAACCTGTATGTATGTATGTATGTCCATTCCTATCAGTGGCGTAAAAGATATCCATGGGCAAGCCAGTGCAGATTTGGCGTACATTTTTCTTATGAACTGTGGAATAACGTGCTCAAATGCCTGATATTAGGCAAGCCGGTAGGGATCGAGTTCTTTGGACCCCACGCTACTGGTTCCTATGTCCGTTCGTAACTACTCAACGGCACAACCGATTTTGATAAATGATACATCATTAGATTCGTCTTGATGGCGCGAGTGTCACTGGGTATGCAGTTCGTTAAAATAAAATGGCGGATTTTATGCACTTCTAAAGTGCACCGCGGTCAGGTTTTTTTTGTAAAAATATTTTATTTGTTTAAGGTTATTTTTTTATTATATTTATTTCTAATGCAATGTACTTATTTTTTATATTCACTTACCTATTGACGAATTAGTTTACAATGATATTAAATGCATGCATAAGAAAGAAGTTCATTTAATCTTACTATTTTATTTTATCGACATTATTTATTGTGGTCTTACTACATGTCCCAATGGGTCCCAGCCACGCTTCATAGGACCACGCGAGTGCGAAAGGGATAGCATGATTCTAATGGTTTTATTGCTCCAGTCGTCACTTTGGCTGAGGGATAGTATAATTACCCGACTGCGGCGAAGCCCAAAGGAGGGTTATGTGTTTGACCTGTATGTCCGTTCCTGTGTCCGCTCGTAACTACTCAACGGCACATCCGATTTTGATAAATGATACATCATTAGATTCGTCTTGATGGTGCGAGTGTCACTGGGTGTGTGGTTCGTTAAAATAAACAAAATGGCGGATTTTATGCAGCTTCCAAGTGCACCGCGGTCGGGTTTTTTTTAGTAAAAATGTGGTTATTCGTGTTTTAGGTTTTCAAGACAGGTAAACAAATAAACACGTGACTCGGGTGGTTGAACCGATCAAAGCAGTGTTTTGTATCTCAGGTATAATAGGCAGTATTTTGTTTACCTTTGTTAAAACATAAAGAATGTAGCTGCTAGTTGTCGTCACGAAACTGACGATTAATATTAGGGATTGGTCCCACCGCCGGCGAGTAAGCGAGTAAAGTTGGGCGAGTAGCATTACATTACACTGCGGATCTGGAAAGTTCGATTGATCACACTGTGCCTGGTCAGCCCGGAATAAACTGTTACTCGCCCAACTTTACTCGCTTACTCACCAGCGTTGGGACCGGTGCCTCAAACGGCACCTGATTTGTCACAAGTCGACAGGTTAGACGGTAGTTAACATAACTCAAGTTTGGCTTACTCGTCCACGTTTAAAATGAAAATGCCGTATGTCCAGTCAGTAAATATTTGTTGCCAAGCGATATAACCGTGTTTCGAGTCCAATTTCCATCATCTTGTCTAACCATTTTTTACTGCCTTAGACTGGCAAACAGGCAGATGGCCATCCTGATGGAAAGTGGTTACCGCTGCCTAGACATTTGCAACACTAGATGCATTACCAATGCATTGCCGGTCTCGAACAAATTTGATGAAACCCTTTTAAAATAAATCTATATATATATTTTTTTTTTTATGAAATAGGGGGCAAACGAGCAGACGGGTCGCCTGATGGTAAGCAATCACCGTCGCCCATAGACACCTGCAACACCAAAAGAGTCACAGGTGCGTTGCCGGCCTTTCAGGTGGGAGTACGCTCTTTTCTTGAAGGTTTGAAGGTCGAATCGGTCCGGAAACACTGCAGGCGACAATTTATTCCACAGTTCAGTCGTGCGAGGCAGGAAGTTTCTAGCAAAACGCACAGTTGTGGACTGCCAACCATCTAAGTGGTGAGGATGGTAATATTGTCGCGTAGAACGATGGCGGAAAGATGCGGCAGGGATTAATCCGAACAATCCCTCGGAGCATTCCCCGTTATATAGACGATAGAAGATGCAGAGCGAGGCTACATCTCTACGCAGTGCCAAGGAGTCGAGCCGATCTGAAATAACTTGGCAGCCGACGATACGAGTCGCTCTCCGTTGAATGCGGTCTAGAGGGAGAAGCTGGTACTGGGGGGCCCCAGCCCACAGATGAGAACAGTATTCCATATGTGGACGGACCTGCGCCTTATACAGCTGAAGGCGGTGGGCCGGAGTGAAATACTGTCTCGATCTATTGAGCACACCAAGCTTCTTAGAGGCTAATTTAGCCTTACCCTCTAAATGGCCGCGGAACTGGAATACACTCGATATGTCGACGCCAAGAATTCCGATAGTGGCTGTGGCAGTAAGGGGGATGCTCTCAAAACGAGGTGATGCGACAAACGCGAGCTTTTTGGCGGTGAAGGCGCAAACCTGTGTCTTCGTAGGGTTGAAACGGACTAGATTAAGTCGACCCCATTCTGAAACTTCTTTTAGGGAAGTTTCAATTTCAGACACAAGTCTGTTACGGCTCTCGATGACGCTATCCCGAGAAATATTGGCGCGGCCGGTGTAGGAGGCATCACCCGTGCTATCATCTGTATAACAGTGAATGCCACAGATTTGCAGCATGTCGTTGATATGCAGAAGGAACAACGTAGGCGATAGCACACAGCCTTGCGGGACACCAGCATTCACAGTCATGGATTCAGAGCACTCACCGTCAACTACGACCTTTATGCATCTGCCTGCTAGAAAGCTACTGACCCATTCGCATAACTTCTCGGGAAGCCCATAAGATGGAAGCTTCGAAAGAAGTGCTTTGTGCCAAACCCGATCAAAGGCCTTCGCCATGTCCAAACTAACGGCCAATGCTTCACCCTTAGTCTCGATCGCCTGTGCCCAACGATGTGTTAGGTAGACCAGAAGATCACCAGCTGAGCGGCCTTTACGGAAACCGTATTGGTGGTCACTAAGCAGCTGGTGATCCTCTAGGTACCGAAGGAGCTGGCATTATAGCGCAATGGGAAAATCTTAGCAGGAAGTTCATTTCAAATCCCTAGTGTACGCACCAGGAATGTTTTTTGAGAAGCGGCGCATTGTTGAGTGTAGTGACTCAAGGAAATGGGAATGAACAGCCTGCCGATGATGAGTGGTGCGATGGTAAAGTAATGCGGTAGGCACCAACCTAAACAGTTCTCGTCATTATACAGACGGTAGAAGACGCAGAGAGATGCAAAGTCTCTCCGGACGCTAAGCGTAACCTATACTCCGTTTTTTTTAGATGTGAAAATTTGGTAAACAAAGTTGACATCTGTCAACTTGAGGTTTTTTATCAGGTGCATTTTGTGGCAACATAGTGTAATTAATTTAATTTTACAGTGAATACATGATTTTTATGTAAGTAAACAATTTACATAATTAACAAATCCAAAACATGCATTTTATTTTTATTTTACTTACATTATTCTATAAGCAAGAATCTAATAATTTTTTGCCTATTATTGTGATCATTGGTATAAAATGTTGCACATAAAATACCCAAAGAGGCAGAGGTTTTGAAGCAATGGTCAGGTTTTTAAATGTCGTTGTCGTTATGGTCTTATGGTTAGTTTTTCAACACAGTTGCGAATAAAAAATAATTATTATCACTTAGAACATCTGCTTTTGTATTGATTTTGTGATTTATCAAAGTAAAAAGCACGCGTGTGTAATAAGCTGCGTTCCGCGCGTAAGAATAATGAAATTAGAGCCAGTTTATGAGCAAGTGTGTTGAAATTATTTTTAAGTATACATTATATTATTATGCCTTAGCTTGGCCTACCAAGTGAGCACTTTAGGCTTATAAGTAATACATTAATATCGGACAAAGACAACGACATCATGTTCTTTTAAATTGTTCATTGATGTTTACAAATGTTGACGACCACTGATTCTTTTGTTTACGAAATTTTCACATCTAAAAAAAACGGAGTATAGATAAGTTTCTGACAGAAATTGTATTTTTCGAGAAGCTTTTATTGCCGACTGTACTTTTTTTTGAATTATTCGAATGTACCCAAACACGTTGAGTTTATCTTATGTAATTTAGATGATCTTATGGCTGCCATCCGGCTCCATCATCAGATCAGCTCCGTGTCATAATAATACATATAGCATTATCATCTGATTTACATATTCTTGCAAAATCGGCTCAATCGGTTGAAAATATCTGCTTCAAAACAAAATTGAGTTGCAAGATTCCACCCGAACAAACATGGTTACATATATACAAACATTGCAAAATAAAATAAAAACTTGTGAAAAAAATCACTTCGCCTCAACTGCTCTTTTATCTAATTTAGGAGGAAAGAAGGCAGCCATGCATGGTTGCTGCTTGGGGCAAACTATATACAAATTATTGACTGAGTAAGTAAGCGTAGTGAGCGAGGAATAAGTCGACACGGGTTGACTTCACGGAATTCGATGTTTGTCTGACGAAAACTTGAGTATCTGTATAGTATCTGGTCGGAGTGAAGTATTAGGTTATTATTAGCTCATGTTGTACATGGCCTATATGTGGGAAACTCGGATAGATCGATGGATAAATTTAATTAAAGCACCCGTTCTCACGCTGCTGTCACATTGCGGAGAGCAAAACCTCTTCAGATAAAATACAAACGACCGGATATTAGTAGTATCACTTTTAGCGTATATAGACTGGTTCCTAGGACTTTATTGTTTTTGAGACGCAATTACTTACAGCTGCTTTGAGTTCAGAGAGAGAGAGTTGAGAGAGAACAATCAACAAAAATATGCCAAATACAGATCCATCATCAGTGGTTGTTGGGCGGGGCAGCCGATATGTATACTCGATGTATAGGAACACAGCTGCGCTTCTGCATAGTATCTGTCCTGGGTGGTGGCGCTGACAAACAACCGCACGCTGAACTATACCTACTCAATTAATTTTGAATTGATTCGACCGAAGATACTTATTCTCAACCATGCTTACCATGCCAAGTACACTTTTCCCTCGCTGCTCACCAGCACTGGACGAACGCCAATACCTACTCGATTTCGCGCAAAATGATCCCATCAAAGAGACCAATATGCAAGCGCGACTGATAACTGACAAGTAAAGGTTCTTCCGTCGCTGGCTGCCAGCGCTGACAAACGATCAATTGAGTGATAATACTCAATTATGTGCAAATGGATTCAATCGAAGAGACCAAGACACAACCGAGCTTTTAACTTATAAATGAAGGTTCTTCCGTCGCTGGCCGCCATCGCTGACAAACGATCAGATGACTGATAATACTCAATTATGCGCGAATGCATTCGATCAACGAGACCAATACACAACCGGGCTTTTATAACTTATAAGTGAAGGTTCTTCCGTCGCTAATCGCTAGCGCTGACAAACGATCAGGCCAGCGACAATACTCAGTTATGCGCAAATTAATTCAATCAAAGAGAGCAATACGTAACCGCGCTTTAAACTGTCAAAGTAAAGGTTCTTCCGTCGCTGGAAAGCAGCGCTGACAAACGACCGGACGAGCGACAATACTCAATTATGCGTGAATTGCCTGCGGCATATTAATGCGCCTTCGATACGCGACCGTTTTTAGTACAATTGTGTATAACTCTGCTCTAATTGGGGATTTGTTTCAATTTAGGCGTCTATTATTAATATTCAACATTTTAATGTAACTCATTCAAGTGTCCTACCTGTATACTTGTAACTACTTGTTGTTGTTTCAGAGTTGTATGTCTAGATAGATCAAAATAAAGCGACAATTGCACTAGACTTGAATGCCTCCGACAGAGGTTAAAATCATGTATCAAGTCAATAAATATATGAACTCACCATAAAAGCAGATTGATCTTTCAGGGAGTCGTACTAATTATTTCTTTGTAGAGTTGGAATGACTTAACTATTATGGAATCACTTTCATATAATTTTACCAAAACAATTGTGACTGGGATGTCCATGTTTCATTCCAAGAGCGGTTTTCTTTAGGAAAGCCCTGGTAGACTCAGTTTTGTTAAAGTACCTGTAAAGTAGACGTCCGAGTTCTTTACACTGATCCAGTGGTGGCCATCTTGAATGTTAAGTCATTAGCGATAAAGATGGTTGTCGACTATTGATTGGGCATTAGTGTGTCAAGCACTAGAACGTTTACCTTACTTACAGATCAAAACCAACCACGTTGTCAAAGATTTTTAATGATCTCCGGGAATTAAAATGATGTGCGCACGATGATTAGAGACACAGAAAGAAGCTGTATAACCGACATACGGCTGTGCCATGTATGACAGCGCGTTCGTCCATGTGATACGACAGTTACAAATGAGCGCTGTATATGATCCTGGTAGTACTAGCATAAGTAACAGTATGTATGCACCATAAAGGATCGACTACACCGAAGCTTAATGCAGCATTTACCTATGTTGTGTTTGATTTTTATTGTAGCATATAGCGACTGCCAACGAATTTTATAGTATTTTATGCAACAGTTGTATAAGAAGGTTCAAAAAATGCGAATTGCGTGAGTTGCGATACGAGCCGCGAATGCGGCGAGTATCGCAAATAGAGACGCAATGAGCGTTTTTTGACTTAATTATACAACGTTGCATACAATACTTTTTCTACGACTAGTTTTTTTTTAATATAAAATACAAACAAGGCATAACCTGCAAACAAGGCAAATATGAAGTATGACTGACAGTATGTGTCTATGGTAAACTTTTTTTAAATTTTAAATTGACACGCAGTGAACATATTAATAATACTTTTTTTTATGTTGGAATCAATGAATTTAGTTCGGAAAGTTTTGTTTTTCTTAAAAGCCGTAGGAATTTAATTGTTTGTTAAGTTGGTAGTTGTGCATTTTTATCGTAAAGTTAGAATTGAGCGCTTAATCCTTGACCTAAGTTTAACCTAGATTTAGAAGTCTGTGGCTGCTAGCAATAACGTAAAGTGACTATAACGACACTAGTGCTGTTATGGGGAATAGAGTATAGACTACTCTGAACTCATAATATGTATGTTCTTATATTAGTGTTCGTGACCAAGTAAAACACAGATAAAAGTACAGGAGTAGAAAAAATATTTTATTACAATACAAAAATTTAAAAATTATATGTCTCGGGCGCTCGGGCGGTTGTTAGGGTTTTTTAATTTTTCTCTCCTAATAAAATATTTAGAATTCGTTGGCAGTCGTTAATGCTACAATAAAAAAATCATGTTTGGGTGTAAGCACATCGTTACTGTGGATTTCTCAATACGAGTTGGGACCACAGTGCCATGCATACGGGGTGTAAGGACTCAATGGTAGATGATGCTGAATACGTCACCCAGGATGACGTTACAAATGAAGGGACTGGTTGGAAAATTGGATGACTTGGACAGAGTTTTGGAAGTGTAGTTGGTAACGCGCCTGTGTTTGGCCCGGATAGCCGAGGAGATGCAGGTTCGAATCCTGCCTTAGACATATAATTTTTCAATTTTTTTCTGCTAATAAAATATTTATGTTGTGTTTATACAATATTACGAGTACATACACTTGAACACATTATTAGCTAAGTTGTTATTAATGTCACAAACTGTGGAAATACACAGCCCTTTATTACTGTTTTCTATAATATTTACTATGATGAGCTGCCCTATACAGGGTGGGAGGGACTATACCGACATACTTTAGCCATGAATTCCTGGTGGTGTGACGAGTAAATAATGTTATATCAACATGGGTCGAATATTGTCATTTTACATTAATAGTCTTATGGAACAAAATAAATCAGTAAATTAAGCCCCTCGTTATAAACATGTCCTTACTGGCTGAAAAGTTATCAAAAAGAAAAAAAAAAGCTAAAATGGAAACGAAGGGTCAATTTTTTGGCCTCGTACTCGCTTACCATCAAATACTGCGAAGGTTAATTCCTGTTTAGTTAAAGGATTTAAAAAAATAGTAAAGGTATCTTAGTCACATTTATTAGGGCTTGTTACACACTTGGGAGTTTTCATTTACAAAATAATGAATATCTCCGAAAGTAAGCGTTTTTCGACTATACACCACATAACTTTTTTTACTCCTAATAGTTGTTAGAATCTATAGTTAAAGTTTGTCGGTATAGTCCCTCCCACCCTGTATACTAACACTATATCGATACCTTTGGGTTCAATTGGCGTAAAGGACAAAACGCTGGTTTTGAGGAGAAGCAAAAAACCATTTTATTTTACAAAAAATGGCTATAGTTTTTTTGTTTCTCGACCTATACTTTCGACATGTAAATGAAAAATATTTGAAATGCCCGTATCTTTAACCTGTGATGGTAGTTCTAGCTGTAAACAATGTATCATGGAAGTTAGATGTCCTTTACAACTGGTAAAAATGTTATCAATGTCATTTACACCCGTGACTTTTTTGGGCATTTGGAAATGATGGGGTTGTAAATGATAATCTCAGATGACTTTGTTCCAATTTTGGGGCGTAAAGTTAACAGCTATGTAATAAAAATTGACAGTTTTCAACTTAGTTTACCTTAAAGAGACTTGAAAAATGTATAAAAAGATGATGATTCAGCTAGGCATAATAACTACTATTAACGACGGGATATTTACCATGTATGTTTGTTTTTGTGAGTTCCCGATATTTCGGCACTGTTGCAAGCGCCATTATCACGGAGTAACTGACATGCAGCGAGTTTTTAGTTGTAGTCTACCCACACACCATAGCGATCTACCCTCTTTCGGGTTCGCTTCGCGTTATTACTACCGTCCGCATTCTCACTTGGAACTCGATCACGTTCACGACACACAACACTTACAGTATCACTTCGCGTATTTACTCCTGAACATGTCTTTTTTCCCTTGGAGAACTTACGGATCACTGGATACCAGATGCTCGACAGTTGAAACCCGTCTTCCCGGTTGAAATTTTCATACTTGAGGATTTTGATAGCTTCCTTAACCATTTTGGGTATATAGTGCGCCGAGTTACGGACATGCTTCTATGGGAAAAGTTCACATCCGGATACCAGCACCAAATTTTAGTATGTTGTTAGGCATGGTCTCTGGACCCCAAAACTGCCGGGAGACAGTCTCTGAAAGGTCAAGGTCACCGAATATGACGTCATTCATCTAGCCGCTCCCGCGTTCTTAAGAATGTTTAATTGTGACAAAACTACACATCTCACATCCACATAAGTGATATCAAATGAAAGGTAATTAAATATGCTATAAATGACTTTTAAATTTGAATTTAATAAATGTTATACTTTAGGAATTATTCACACAATAATTTTAATATCGTAAAAAGCAATACGGAAATTCAAGTTTTACAGCAAAACTAAAAACATTTAAGCTATGCAAATGTACTACAAAAACAAAAGCAATTTATTAAGCTTCATAACACAGTTTAAATCTTGAAAATCTGTCAATAAATATAGAAGCTATAGCTCAAAGACCTTGAGCGCGCGAAAAATCTCCCGTAGTGCGCCGAGTTATGGAAAAAAAAATTACTTCCGGATACCAGCACCAAATTTTAGTATGTTATTAGGCATGGTCTCTGGACCCCAAAACTGCCGGGAGACAGTCTCTGAAAGATCAAGGTCACCGAATATGACGTCATTCATCTAGCCGCTCCTGTGTTTAATTGTGACAAAACTACACATCTCACATTCACTTAAGAGATATCAAATGAAAGGTAATTAGATGTACTATAAATGACCTTTACATTTGATTTTATTAAATGTCATACTTTAGGAATTATTCACACAATCATTTCAATGTCAAAAGAAAAATACGGAAATTCAGGTTTTACTGCAAAACTAAAAACATTAAGTTATGCAAATGTACTACAAAAATATAAACAATTTACTAGGCTTCATAACATAGTTTAAATCTTGAAAATTTGTCAATAAATATAGAAGCTATAGCTCAAAAACCTTGAGCGCGCGAAATACTCCCGTAGTGCCCCGAGTTATGGAAAAAAAAATTACTTCCGGATACCAGCACCAAATTTTAGTATGATATTAGACATATACTCTGGACTCCAAAACTGCCGGGAGACAGTCTCTGAAAGGTCAAGGTCACCGAATATGAAGTCATTCATCTAGCCGCTCCCGCGTTCTTAAGAATGTTTAACTGTGACAAAACTACACATCTCACATCCACATAAGAGATATCAAATGAAAGGTAATTAAATGTACTATAATTGCTTTTGTTTTGTGTAGTACATTTTCATAACTTAGTGTTTTTAGTTTTGCTGTAAAACCTTAATTTCCGTATTTTTTTTGACATTGAAATTATTGTGTGAATAATTTCTGAAGTATAACATTTATTAAATTTAAAAGCAACTACAATAAAAACTAAACAAACTAAAATTGAAAGTGAAATTAAAAGTGAAAGTCATTTATAGCATATTTAATTACCTTTCATTTGATATCACTTATGTGGATGTGAGATGTGTAGTTTTGTCACAATTAAACATTCTTAAGAACGCGGGAGCGGCTAGATGAATGACTTCATATTCGGTGACCTTGACCTTTCAGAGACTGTCTCCCGGCAGTTTTGGGGTCCAGAGACCATGCCTAATAACATACTAAAATTTGGTGCTGGTATCCGGAAGTATTTTTTTTTCCATAACTCGTGGCACTACGGGAGTATTTCGCGCGCTCAAGGTTTTTGAGCTATAGCTTCCATATTTATTGACAGATTTTCAAGATTTAAACTATGTTATGAAGCCTAGTAAATTGTTTATATTTTTGTAGTACATTTGCATAACTTAATGTTTTTAGTTTTGCAGTAAAACCTTAATTTCCGTATTTTTTTTGACATTGAAATTATTGTGTGAATAATTTCTGAAGTATAACATTTATTAAATTTAAAAGCAACTACAATAAAAACTAAACAAACTAAAATTGAAAGTGAAATTAAAAGTGAAAGTCATTTATAGCATATTTAATTACCTTTCATTTGATATCACTTATGTGGATGTGAGATGTGTAGTTTTGTCACAATTAAACATTCTTAAGAACGCGGGAGCGGCTAGATGAATGACTTCATATTCGGTGACCTTGACCTTTCAGAGACTGTCTCCCGGCAGTTTTGGGGTCCAGAGACCATGCCTAATAACATACTAAAATTTGGTGCTGGTATCCGGAAGTAATTTTTTTTTCCATAACTCGGCGCACTACGGGAGATTTTTCGCGCGCTCAAGGTTTTTGAGCTATAGCTTCTATATTTATTGACAGATTTTCAAGATTTAAACTGGGTTATGAAGCTTAATAAATTGCTTTTGTTTTTGTAGTACATTTGCATAGCTTAAATGTTTTTAGTTTTGCTGTAAAACTTGAATTTCCGTATTGCTTTTTACGATATTAAAATTATTGTGTGAATAATTCCTAAAGTATAACATTTATTAAATTCAAATTTAAAAGTCATTTATAGCATATTTAATTACCTTTCATTTGATATCACTTATGTGGATGTGAGATGTGTAGTTTTGTCACAATTAAACATTCTTAAGAACGCGGGAGCGGCTAGATGAATGACGTCATATTCGGTGACCTTGACCTTTCAGAGACTGTCTCCCGGCAGTTTTGGGGTCCAGAGACCATGCCTAACAACATACTAAAATTTGGTGCTGGTATCCGGATGTGAACTTTTTTTCCGTAACTCGGGGCACTAATATAGGGTTTTTCTGTCGAGCGAGAGGATCTATGGGTTGTGCAACTCAATCCAATCGTTTCCGCGTTCAGAAGATGTTCAGCGATTGCCGATTTCCGAGGTTCGTTGTTTTTAAACATTCGGATGTGCTCCTTTATACGGCATGAGATAGTGCGCTTCTTCTGACCTATGTAAGAGCTACCGCAGCTGCAGTCAATTTTGTAAATACCTGGGCATTCAAGCGGAAAACGGTCCCTTGGCGTACGTAGATATTGTGCCAGTTTTCTGTGGGGAGTGAAGACAGTCTTCACCAAGAACTTCTTTAAAATATTGGCAACTTTATCTGTCACTCCCTTTACATTTATGGTAGGTACGCCGGTTGTCGTTCAACTTTATAGTCCAGGTGCTTAGGCAAAACGGTGCGTCTAGGTGGTACAATCCGCCCATTATAACCATTTCTCTGTAGAACGTTCTTTAAATGTGTCAATTCACTACCCAAATGATCCTCGTCACATAAATTGTATGCGCGGTCAGTAAGTGACGCTACTACAGAGTACAGTTGGCGAGGGTGGTGGGATCATTTGGGTAGTGAATTGACATTTTAACGCAGGGCAGCTTGTGGCGAGCTGTTGGGGAGTAGCGACCCCACGTACCCGAGTGCTCCTGGGGGTCCTTAGGGAGGGTTCATGGGTAAGAGTGTAAGGACCTCCGCCTCTGGCTTGCCTTAACCGGCCGTCTAGAGTGGAGTCGCGAGAGCTATATGCTCCAGGCGTGGAAGTGTTAAAGGGCATAACGCCGCGAGTACCCTCGGAGAAAGCGCAGCACACCTCTCGACACCCGGCAGTCCTCGGCACCGATGTTGCCCCTAGCTAGGCCATTGCTCCATTTATTTAACAGGGGCCCATCAGCGGAGGGCAAGTCACGGTCTGTCAGTGCCACGAAAGCCACGAGACACTTTTCCTGACAGGCGCCGTCATGTCTCAATCCAAACCCAGTATTTAGTCCATATTTCCACCGACATAGCCCAGTAGAGTTAGATTCCATCAATCAACAATAGTCCTTGCATCTGGCGGGGGCTGTCTCTGCGTGCGTCCCATGACACGGGCAGGGTCAGCATCCGCTGGGTGTATACTTTGCCTTTCATTAAATTGTCGAAAAGGCCTCTACGCGTTGGCTCCGGTTTCGCGCACGCCTCCCAAAGGGCCGGGACACCATTGTCTCGTGTACGGGAAAGACATACAAATAATAATTTATTTATTTCAGGCATCAAAGGCCCATAGATAAATACCTTACAAACTAACATACATATCACATTACAAAATAAACTTAACAACTTAATAATGTCCTACTAGTCTTTTACTCTCTTCCATTAGCACTAAATCATAATAATGGAAGTGACATAGTGGCTAATGATTATCGACATTAGGATGTCAATCATAAGGACGAGTACGTAGTGAGTAAAACACTGTTAATGTAAACAATAAGTATAATAGTATAAAAAATAATGAATTCATCATCTTTTTCTACATTTTTCAAGTCTCTTTAAGGTAAATTAAGTTGAACACTTTCAATTTTTATTACATAGCTGTTAACTTTACGCCCCGAAATTGGAACAAAGTCATCTGAGACCGTCATTTACAACCCCATCATTTCCAAATGTCTAAAAAAGTCACGGGTGTAAATGACATTGATAGCATTTTTACCAGTTGTAAAGGACATCTAACTTCCATAATACATTGTTTACAGCTAGAACTGCCATCACAGGTTAAAGATACGGGCATTTCAAATATTTTTCATATACATGTCGAAAGTATAGGTCGAGAAACCAAAATACTGTAGCCATTTTTTGTAAAATAAAACTGTTTTTTGCTTCTCCTCAAAACCAGCGTTTTGTCCTGTACGCCAATTGAACTAGTCAATAGAAATACGCCAATAGAAATAGTTTAGACCTTTACGATTACGTAAATTGCTTTTATTTCAGAATTTAGACACACATTTGTGGCAATAAATGCCAAAAATAAAGGCTAATCCCTATACAACCCTGCTCTTCTTTAAAAAATGTGCTATAATTAGATTTAAGGCAGGTCTTAAAGGACAAATAAAAGACTTCTTGCCCTTTACAGCCCTGTTCGATTTATCAAATTACGGTATGTAAACAAGTATAATAATTTGAAGGCAGGTCGTAAAGGACGTGTAAAAGAATACATGCCCTTTACAACCTCCTTAATTCTATCAAATAATGGTGTAATCATTTTTTAAGCAGGTCGTAAAGGACGTGTAAAATAATACCTGGCCTTTACAACCTTATTCGGTTTATCAAATTACAGTATTATAATTTAAAAGCAGGTCGTAAAGGACAAGTAAAAGAAAACATGTCCTTAACGCCCACCTCGACTATGCGCTTATGGAAAGTAATCATGAGAAATCAAGGGCTTAAAGGACAACAAGAAAAAAATAGGTCATATACGACAGTATTCATATTTACCGGCGTACTTTACGATACACCTTTTAATTCGTATTTTATAACTTGACACTTACGTCCCTTAACCTGAGCTAGTTTTGCGAATACGATGAATAGAAACTGGGTCGTAAAGGCACTTTTTTTAAAGATATCGAAATTTTAACTACACAGAACGGTAGAGCTTGAAATTCTGAACAAAACTGTATATATAACTCATTTTCGCCAAAATGTCCTTTACGCCAATTGAACCCAAAGGTATCGATATCTATATAAGTATAGTTATAGGTCTGAGGAAAAGGGTTGAACAATGATAGGCATTCTGCTAGAGGACGCTGCGGCCGCGCGAACCGTTTTACGACTTGCTAATATGGCGACCCTAGCCTTTGTGTAGCTTCGACGGTCTTAGTTTTAATTGTATAGGCTGCTATAGCATAGAACGCAATGTGATGCCTTGCTATATTTTTCTCTTATTGACTTCAGTGGGTCACCTTGGAGCGACTGATCTGATCTGACTGATGAAACTAGACCCTAACTAAGTTACCTCAATGATCAGTATTCGTCACCAAGTTTTCTCTTATGGTACGTTAGCTAAACGGTGATATTACCACGGCAATATTCAGGTAATATAATAGAAAAGGTCATTGATATTATGGATGTGCCTCTCTCCTGCGACACAACCTCCGACTGCCCAAAGTTGCCATTAATTAACCAAACGGGATATAGAGTCAATCAACAACAAAAAAGATATACATTATGGCGACCGCTATAATTCCAACCTAAATGTCACGTTTCCGTGTCTACATATTGGGTTTGGGATACTATTGAAATACATATTTAACGATACGAATATATATATGTTGTTTATTATATCGTCGTTTTTTTTTTTCTTTTTTTTTTCTTTTTCTGTAAGAAATAAAAGGCTTTTTTATTTTTTTTTATTTATTTATTATATCGTCATTTAGGAAGGCAAGGTGTGTATCTACAGAGCACGACGGTATGCAAACCGATTCGTAATAAAGGTTCTAAGCATTGACAAAAAACAAAGGGCTGTGTTATACTCTTAAGTGGTGCTCATACGTATCAAAGAGAAAGCTTCCTATATTCACTGAAGCCAGTAGATCCATTTTCAGGGTTCCGTACCAAAATGGTAAAAAAGGAACCCTTATGGTGCGACTCTGTCTGTCTGTCACAGCAAGATATCTCAGGATCTACTGATGCTATCGACTTGAAATTTGGAATAATGTTAAGAACCCCTAACCCAAGCTTATGGGACGTAAAAAAAATCTTGTAACTTTTTTACTTTTTTTTTAAAGGGGTCTGTAATGAGACTTTGAAAATTTAAAGTAGGGCTATTATATCGAGTGGGGTCTCAAATGAAAGGGCTTAATTTGTAGATTTAAACACTATTTTTGTATTTTTTTTTTAAATAAGTGGTTTTTGATTTAAGGCGAAAAACGTTAAAAATAATACCATTCCCCCCTATTATCTTCGAAGTTATTGAACAGAAAAATCTGTAATAATTATCAATTATTAATGTCGTCCTATATATTACAAGAAAAATATAACGGTTTTCCTAGCTTGCACCGTTTTTGAGAAATTTGCAATAATCTTAACACATACTTATTTACTCCTACTAAACTAATCGCCATATAGTTTTTCTTGAACTATTCATGTATCTACTTATGAGTTTGTACGGAACCCTCGGTGCGCGAGTCCGACTCGCACTTGGCCGGTTTTTCTTTATTGTATATTCCAACACTACATTCCTATCCACTAAGTGACCAACGCTTCTTTATAGCAGAAATAAAATTAAGTCATTAAACATTTTAACCTCACGTTTCGTCACGTCACAGACGTTTGAAACAGATGGTCTAGGCGCTCAAAATAAATAAATAAATATTGGGGGACGAATCAACCTAGTCCCAAACTAAGTAATGCTTGTACTATGGGTACTAGACGACGATATACTTACTTATATAGACAAATACATAATTAAATATGCTCCTACCAGGATTTGAACCTGGGACCTCTAGGTTCGTAGGTGGTGTTACTCCCACTAAGCCAAACGTATCGTCAAAGCATGACTTTGATAAAACCTACCCTCAACGGGGTTAAGCCCCTCTCAAACCAACATACTGAATGGCCAAAGCCTAAAAAAAGGCAAAAAAGCGCTAGGACAGTGAAGAAAGCATAACGTCTTCCTATCTTATCTTTTTACTCCGTGTTGACGTGTATTTTTGCCTAAACCAAGTGCATTTTGCCCGATCTCGTTATCTCCGGGCTATGTTTGCGCAGCTTGGCTCTCATTGTTGCACTGTTTGCGTTGCAGAAATGTCCAGTGTGTTGAGTGCACTGAGTGGGTTGCGGTCGGTACATTCAAATGAGCGCACTGGTACTGAGTTTATTTATACAGAGCTGTCGGTAATGTTGACATGTTCTTTATCTTTGGATCTGTCTTCTATCGAAGGTTGATTATTCCCAATTACTCGAAGATGCCTGGACTGATTTCGTAAATGGGCAACAATCTTTGGCACAGAGCATCCCGTCATCTTTGTGGATGACTTTAATGGTAAGCATTTCCACATGATAAAAAAATAATAGATCACCTGTGGGCTTGCTTACAGCGTTTGTTATTGTCATATGATATCATTAAATGTGGTTAAATGAGCCCAGTTCTGTGGGTGCATGCAACAATCATTTCAGCCTAATTCATCTCAAACCAGTGGGTCTTCTTTCCTCCATCAGCTTTACCGTTTTAGAAGCGCAGCGTGATAGGTATGTCGAACTTGATAGGTTCTCTTAATCCCTATATGCTAAGTTACAATTCATTGCTCGTTGGCCTTTAAATTTTGGCATTTAAATTTCGGTTAGCAAGGATAAAATATACGAGTATTAAAACTGGACATATTTTCAATGCAAATATTTTCATCAGTCTCTTGTCACATCAATACTACGACCGTTTTCATTATTAAATGAATTAATTAATTTCTTTCACATATCATCACCAATCACACTATCGGATGAACAAAGTATCATTATGACTTTAACGTTGATTTAAAAGTACTTAAGAATTTCTATGCTACGTGTCAGGCACTTGATTAAAAAGCGGGTTTCTACCTATATGTATAACCACATAATACATTTATGCATGACAGCATAAAAACAACATAGAGAAAAAAGCGTAGTCAGACTATAGTAAATGCTGGTGATGGCCGCCCAATCGCTCATAGATACAGCCGCACCAATAAGAGCTGCTTACGCCACATAATTGAACACTTACAATATAATACTTTCACACATTCAAATGTTACCTATCACTAAGTGCCATTGTACTTTCTGCTCTATGAGTGAAAAATTAGCGTAGTCAGACTATAGTAAATGCTGGTGATGGCCGCCCAATCGCTCATAGATACAGCCGCAGCACCAATAAGAGCTGCTTACGCCACATAATTGAACACTTACAATATAATACTTTCACACATTCAAATGTAACCTATCACTAAGTGCCATCGTACTTTCTGCTCTATGAGTGTCCATCTTTACGGCACAGCACTTAACGCCGACGGGCTTTTGCGTATACCATGCATTATTGCTCATGATAGCCATCAATGCACACGACTGTCAAGTGCAATGACATCACATTGATATAATTTGTATCGTAGGTACTTTGCTTTGAGTGTCTGCGCTTTGTGGAGGGGCTTGAGTTCTGAGCGTTATTGGCTATTATAGTTCTGTGGAAGTTACTCCTCAGGGCTCGCCATTGTCACGCATGCCGATACAGAGTGTCATTTATGTAATCTATAGTCGTATAAAAAGTGTTTAAGTTTCAGAAACTATTAAAAATTTTATGCAAATATCCCGCGCGAAATAAAGGGGTTAAAATTTTTAAGGCACAGAATGCAAAATGGCAGTTTGCATGGGTTGCACGATAATATGTTGGAATATTTTTTTGTATTTCTGTTTTTCCTTAAGTATTCTCATTGGTAAAGTCATCTCCTTACCAATAGACAACAATGCTGCTCAGATAATAGAGGAATGTCGCCAAATGGTTATAATAGTCATATTGGCCAAATATGATTCCGTGGGCAAAGTCACGGGCAAAGGCTTACAGTTATTCAAGTAGGCAATTAATTAATTTGCTAAAATAATAAAAAAATCACACCAGATATCAAAATCCAAAGTTAGTAAGGATGTTGATCAAATTATCGAAGAACAGAAGAAAAGTTAACCACGTTTGACAAAAATCTGGAAAAATATTTAGTGTGAAAATCATTCTACACATTGTACCTATTATATTTTTCAACATCTGTAACACTATGGAAGCATTAAATAAAAAATATATTCATTTATATTTATAAGCTAAATTGTAAGCGATAAATTTAATTTTAAATAATACATTAAAACGGCTTATCAATAAATATAAATAGCCTATTTTGAAACGATTATTTGGCATTTACAAGGGTTATTTATTTATATTCGTAGTTTCCTGTGGGACTTTAACATGCTGACCGTCTTTACCCGACAACGGATCTGGCACGGGTTAAAAACAAATTCCACAATAAACATTTATATAAATTAATTATGCAAACGTACCATGTTATTACAGAAAGGCGCAGTCTTAATAAAACAGCACTTATGGTCTCTTAGCGCTGAAGTTAATTAGGCAGCTGCGAACAAGTGTTTGCCTAAACGGTTACAGCCAGTTAGTGCTCGGGGACAGTTAGTGCCGTGGGGCGGTTAGTGTCGTTAGAGGAAGGGGGAACCCCCTGTATAACCGCTTCAAGATACACTCTGTATAACCTTTGGAATGGTAAATTCAGCTGGTCATTCGGGGTAGCGTTGTTTTTGTTTAAAAATAATTTTGAAAATTAGCACCTTAACATAATATGCTTTTCGTGGCAGAGTACAAAGTTTCACCGTGTCTTGTTATATATTTTTCTCACAGTATTTATTCCAATTTCTTTTGTGAGAAGGCGTGCTTCAAAACGCGTGTTTTAAGGTTTCAGAAAGTCAGTGTAGGTAGCTTTATTTTACAGCCATGTATAGAAAGTTACGGTATTTACTTACAAAAATCGGGATCTGAAACATTTGAGAAAGAATGTTTGATAAAATAGGGACGCATAAAACAAGTAAAACCACTATTTTTGCATGTTCGTTTATTAAAATCAATATGTTCATTCTAGTTTTGCAGATAGATAAAATTTGTAGGGGATATTTGGGCTGTGTATGTGAAATTTACACTGCCGAAATTG
Organism: Eudemis profundana; assembly: GCA_947034925.1. NCBI lineage: Eukaryota > Metazoa > Arthropoda > Insecta > Lepidoptera > Tortricidae > Eudemis > Eudemis profundana. The sequence continues at coordinate 20,057,300 of OX344798.1, forward strand.
GCTTTGCATGAGGTTACGGGGTATAAATACCATGTTGGCGTACTAATTGCCACTCCTATCCACGACTATTTCATCCATTCCCAACCAATCTATGACCTAATTAGGAACAGTTTCAGCGTCAGGTTGTCAAATTACATAGCTGAAATACGGTTTGCTGCATTTGCTGTTGGATATATCAAAGTGATCTCGTATTCTATTCCCGGAGTTGTTGCTTGTTATTACCAGTTACCAGAATACAGTAATGGAGTAAACTTATGTATTTAGTTACATTTATATGTCGATGTTAAAGGAAAGGGGCATCAGGATGTCCTTCGATAGCTGATTATTCGCAGTCGAGCGTTTCCATAGGTTTGTGCACGATAAAATCAATTGCGTCTAGTTATAAAAATGAAGGGAATGCAGTGAGGTTGGATGAGAAATTAAACATGTCTTCTCGCCCAAAAGGCTCAACCCAACCACCGCCGGCCCCAACGGCTGCGGTGACTGCTTACCATCAGGCAGGCCGCATGCTTGTTTGCCACCCTAGTTGTATAAAAAAAAACTCATTGTCCAGCCAGATTCACCATTCTTCTAACATGCCAAAAACTGACAAATCAACAACAAAACTAAGTCAATAAAGGTCATTGTAAAGGACATCTCTTCGTAGGCAGAACATCAACACACCAAAATGTGCAACATGCCTTCAATACAAGAAGCCCTGCAATCATGAAACTGGCGATGCCGAATGCCCAGCTAGAAAATTAGCCGAAAAACGGTAGGTACATAAACTCCATAGATTATGAAGACGCCTAAGTGACCTACTACCGAGATGTCCTACTTACACAATTTCGAAAACTAGGCAAATATCAATCGTACGCCTATAACCTCTAAATGAAATTTAAATAAACTTGAAGAATGCAACATCTATTTTGGCCCAGTTTACAGTTCTGCTGACGCAGAGGCTAGCATGTCACATTGATTCAACGTGATACAAGTTAATAAGATTTGAATTGTATTAAACTGCATATTTAGTATGTAAATATTTAGTATTAGTACAAATGTTTCATAGTCCCTTTTTGCCTGAGATACAGGGAATCTTAGTTCAGGCATATAGGTTCAACTCTCTAATTGTATATCTTAGTCTTTAAATGTCATTGTTGTATAATACGTTGTTTAATAAATTATTCTTATTCTTATATATAAACATGAAATATTTTCAAAATACCTATTTTATAACGCTATTGTAAATAAGGTTTACTTTATAAGAATTCGGAAAAAATTCTGACTTGCGATAGTAAATATGATAAAAAAAATAAAATTCATGATTTAAAAAAAAAGGATGCAATATACGGCCGATGCTACTTTGTCATTCGTCATAGATTGTTTGTAGTAGAATAACGTCTAATACAAATATTGGAAAGCCAGGATCAACAACTAAGTCCATCGCGACGTCTTCATTATTTAAGACAATAGGCCTCCCTCAGCATTAACTCCGTATTGTCCTCGACTACCCAACTTCTGAAGTGCTAACTGGGGACTACAGCTCTAGAACCAGCGACACCAAGTGGGGACACTTTCCAACAAGCCTCTAAGAAATTGGGCATTTGGGGTAAGCTCGATTAATTCTTAAAGGAAAAATAATTAAGAGACATTGAGAAGAGATGGCATTGGAGCCAGGCAGCTGTTGCGCGAAGTTTAGATTGAGTTGGGATAAGACAAATACGATGGACCGAGTTGTGATTAACAAGATTGTAGATTTGAGGTTCATAAGTATTAAATTGATGTCTATCCTAATAAATGTAAATTACAGATAAAAAAAAGTTGATGTTAAATATTAGTTTTTCATCACACTTGCTCGAAAATGGTGTCATTACACGTAGGTTCAGCGGGCCGTAAAGGACCTATTACGCCCTCGGGTATAATTTTAAATTTGAAACGCTGGTTCTGTTTTACTCTTATTTTTCATGTTCAAAGGAAACGCCAACTTACTTTTTTAACTTGTATCACTGAAATATTTATTTAAAGATAACTGTTATTGCAAATACATGTAAACACATATTTCGATAACATTAATTAAATGTTTAAATAATGTATTTCAGTATTTTGCAAATATAAAATCAACTAAAATGGTCGTTTTAGGTCTTTATAGCATAGCGGTAAAGACCTAAAACGACCATTTTATGGGTTTCCGAACGTGATTTGACATTCGCATTGTCTATGGACATATGTCACTAATGTCACTGTCTGTTTTAATATTTTCTTGTCATACTGGGGCGATTAGTAAGGTTATAATATTAAGATTTCCTCACAAGTGTGATGAAAAACATTGTGTGTGCCACGGGCGGTAAAGGAATTACAAACTCTTCTTATTAAAGCCCTCGGTTTCACCTCGGGCTTATAACAAACACTCGTTTGTAATTCCTTACTTAACGCCTTAGATACACAATGTACTATTACCATCTAGAAAGCTCTAATTGGGGTATACCCCAAAAAAAAGGTTTAGTTTTTTTATTCTTATTCGATAAAGGAAGCAAATTTAAGAAATTAATTTCGTTGTTTTTGTAATTAACTAAGTAAATTAATTTATTTAAATTAAAAAAAAAAAACATTATGACGTCATTACATAATCGGTTTGTTTGAGACATGTTTTAAAACTTTGGATACATCTGTAAAATGTAATTGATTGGGTTTTTTGCCTGGCAACACTTCGTTTTTGTCAAATAAAATAACTTTGACATTGACAATTTCAACCGTAGCATAGCCTAGTTTAAAAAAGATGGGTCCAAAATGGACTTATAGCATAATCAATATATTTTTTAAGGGTCTTACATGTTATGTCATGTCAAAAAACACAAAATTCGATGCACTAACATTCCGGACATGTATTATATGTAGTACTATGGTAGATCACAGATTAAATACAATTTACCAATCACGACCGTGACTTCAGTCTATTAGAGGTGAAAGGAAGGGAAAGAGCAAATACCTTCAGACGCATACCTTCATGGTCAAATGATAAATTACAACTAACTATACAATACTAATTTTTAAAAATTATCTGATAACAGAGAATAATTTCTACAACCCTTTTTCTCGAAATGGTTTTTGAATCATCACACATTACAAAATAATGGGATAACCTAATTATACCCTTTTAATTTACTAACATACTGTTCGAAGAGTAATTTTTATTCATTTGTTTTTTAATTCGTTTTGATAGGTAGTGTTATGTTGTTAGAAAATTAAGCTTCCTTCATGTTACGGAGGAGGATAAACCGCTGTAAGCAAGTTATAAAAAATAAGTTTGTATTTCCACCTTTTCGGATCATGAAAGCCACAGAAATAATATCGAGGCCGAAGGAAACAGTGTATGTACGTCGCGTGCGGCGACCTAATTTCGAAAATCTAATAATAATGGTATAATTAATTGTCCAAATACCACCAAATGAAATGAAAAATTTATGTTTTCTATCACTAAATTGCACTTTTGGCTTCAAACGCCAAGCGAAAACCGTTAAGTTCACGCTTGGTTTTGTAATTTTTCTTTTCGTATGTAATAAAGTATGATTGTATTGTATTTGTACATTTTAGCCAAAAGGTATTTGATTGCGTCGTATCTAAGTAAAGGGACGATCAAATCCTTATAAATGAAATGCGAAAGTTTGTGAAGTAGTTTAGTTGTTTGGAATTTTGGGTGTTTGTTACTAAATGAGATGAAATTTGGCTGTCCTGGATTGAAACATAGGATACCTACTTTATATGTATATCGGAAAAGAGTTCACTTGGGAAAATAACGAGAAATCGTAATTACTTTAAAAAAGCATGTATCTGACACTGACTCCAGTCAAAAACGTTTTTCTCTACGATGTTTTTAGATACACGAGTTTTTTTCAAAGTAGTGACGAAATAACGGTAAATACTAGTGATTTATACAGGTTATTTGTGATGCCGAAAAAAGAAAGTATTTGTGTAGATATGTTAATACTTTATTGCACATAAAACCACAGATAAATAATACAAAAATCAATAGTTATGTATACAAAGGAAAGTGAGACGCAAGACAAGTGCGTGCGCAGGAAGACTAAGGAAAATGTTGATGGATAATCTGAGACATGACATGGCTAAATAGGATGTAAGCGTTGAGAGGACAACCTCAAGGAGGAGGACAAGTACCTTAAAATATATAGTCGGACGTAGCCTTGCTAATAAATAACTGAAGCACCTCTAATGATTCAAGTCACTGAGTCGCGTAAAAAATGTCACTAGTGTTAAATTACAAATTTAGCACGAATTTTTTTCGAAAAATCATCTTTTGCCAGGAAACCTCAATGTTGTTTTCGCTCAAAAGTCATTTCGCGCAGATTCATGTTTTATTAGTCGATTACGAATTCATATCTTGTTATGAAGCCGTTTCAAAAGGATAACCCTCTTTTTGCTTAAAAACCGACCGACTCGCATCACTTTGATGGAGAAAAATCTCATTTCATTAGTTTGACAGCTCCTAACGTCGTGTGGAATGATCCCAACGACGGCGGCGCGCATCGCCAGTCAAAGCATTGCCAATACGCGATACGAGTACAACAAGCGCATACATAATGACGACATAATGAATCGCATATGCCATTGTCGGTAGTTTTTCTAAGAGACAATTTTCTGCGACCCTTGCACTATAAACGTGAAAAAAATTTTCGTTATCAATTTAAGACGCTCTTGTCGGTGGAGTAGCTTCCAAGCTTGCATGCTGTACGCCAGCTTCTTAACCTTTTGTTAAGATATGAATATGATACTAGTTTCTTCCTTAACTTGATCTATGTAGGTGCGTCTAGGTCCTTTCCTACCTCTCTTTTCCTCTAATTTTCCTCCCAGAATGATTTTAAAGAAGTTGTTGTGTCTTATCAAATGTACAATAATTTTTATGCCACACCTGGCCATAAACTGGCTTTTTCCGCACGCTGCGCGTATGGAAAAAGCCGCTTTCTGGCCAAGTGTAGACATAAAATGATGTACACAACACGGGAGGTAATAAAGCCCTCGATCGCATATTTACGTCCCTCGCTTGCAGCTCGGGCCGCAAACATCTGCGATCTCGGCCTTTCTTTATTTCAATAATATTCAGGATTTGACATCTTGTGTAAAATTGTGTAAAAAAAAAGATTAACTAGAACACACACATACGCACCTAGGTACATCATCATCATTACTCTCTTATATCTATAAAAGATGATTCAAACAGCATCTATGCAGGAGCACTCGTGTACGTGGCTTGCAAGACGATACGAGAGCGGCAACGTCGGTCGCATTACTAGTGACACACAAAATGATTTTTCCATACGCACCTAGGGCGGTAAATTAACCGATTTTCTTACTGCGTTGCTTAAATCGACTTAGCAGAAAATTACCCCGCACTTGCATTATTTACGTTAGTAAAACTAGATAAACATATTATGTTTATCTAGTTTTACCTTAAGTCTTCATCGAAAAGTTAGACTAATTACCTATATTTTAATGAAACGATTATTGATGAAATGTTTCCTAATAAAGCTTCTCAATTGGCCAGTGATCAATTAAATACAAACCTGGGATTGGTAGCCCGATCTCATTAGTGCGGTGGGAAATAATATTAAAGCAATATATTTCCTCTTTAAACAGCGCATGGATATAAGCGCAGTGACCACGCTGGTACTCAAAAATATCCGGACTTTATAAAGTTGTGAAAATAAATAGTACATTACTCGTACTTACCTAAGGAGGTTAAACAAATAATGTCTCAGATCGCAGGTATTTGACACCCAATCCGAAGGTAAGGGCGATAAATATGCGATCCCGTGGTAAGCAAATTTTACGTCTCCCCCAGGCCAGGAAGGGGTATTTTCTGCACGCTAGCGTGCCGTAATTGCCACTTTATGGCCAGGTGTGATGTTACTAGGCTGTTTGATGGTAGATGAAATCAGCTTCTCTTTATGAAGTGTCAAAATACTCAGAAAATGGACTTTCCAAGAAAAACTGGATGGTCTAGTCACAATCCGTTGAAAAAACCCGGAAAAGAACAGATCTTTTCCCAAATAGCTCGTTCTTTTCGGACTTTCTCGAAAAAAAATACAACGAAAATTTATGTTGCTATTTTAACGAAAAATACAATTTTTGACTTTAACTTTCGCATCCTATGACCTACGGCCATTATACCATCTTCATAAACCACCTAGAAGTACCCAAACATTCATGTTACCCAGTTAGTCACTCAGGTTGTAAGCATTTGGGATTTAGTTATAATAAGATTGTTAACGACGCACTCACGGATCTCGTGAGGTCCCGAAGTTAACAGCGATACAGCTTCGACAGCTCTCTAGGTTCACAACAGAAGTTTGTAAGACTCCTGGATTTTAATTACTTAACAGGGGGATCAACTACTGGCTCACTCAAAGAAAATAAATGGTTCTGATTTAACACTTGTGTTTATTAAATCACTGACTCTAGTGCGCATTTCCTAGGGTTTTACCATGCGGAAGAATAGCGCTAACAAACCAACACTGGCTTAACCATCTTTTCAAAACACTTAATCTATTACACGGGAATACACAAACAATCACAAAAATAATCAGTCAGAGAATCAAGTTATATACAGTAAATAAACACTTATTTTTTCCTATACTATTTACACGTTTAACACTATTAAAAGAATACTTGTTGATCGCTGGGTGAGATCGGCTCACAACGCGAGGTAAAATAATACTTGATTAACTGATTCTAGTCCTACCTAGACTTCACTGAGGTCATAGGCTAGGCATCTAGTGCTTAAGTTCGGATCACTACTGGTTCGGTTCGGTTCAGACTTTCACTATGAGTTTACAACTTGGGTTCGCGACGCCAACTGAGCTCCGAATGAGCTCCTCGGGTATTTATGTAATTGATTGTTGCGCAACAATTGCGTCATATTGCGTGATGGAAAATTACGTTTAGAATGATACCAGAGCACGCTGAATCCTCATGGTAAGCTGGCTCTGACCGGTAGGAGTCTCGAGTGGGTGTGTCGAGAACTCCTACCCAAGTCGTTCACTGGCCGCTCCTAGCACTAGTTGCCAGTGAAATCTAAGTATACTCGATTTACACATTCGTTACGAGTTTTTCCTACTTTTACTAGGGGGATCAGAATTTAAGGTTTACACAGGTTCTAATGAATTGTTAGACACTACACATAGCCTCTTTTATGGGCGAAAAACTCGTAAATACTTAAATATTCCAATATTACGTACTAACTTACGAAACATGGGTCTAGGTTCTAAACCTAGGGCTTACGAGCTACTTACAAAACAGGTTCTTTGGATAGACGTTTTAGGTGATGTTCCTCTTCGTCCTCGGGGTTCAGGGTTCGGTGGGGCTATCGTCAACAAAGATGGTCTTCACTACATAGTATAAAACAAAGTCGCTTTCTCTGTCCCTATGTATGCTTAAATCTTTAAAACTACGCAACGGATTTTGATGCGGTTTTTTTTAATAGATAGAGTGATTGAAAAGGAAGGTCTATATGTATAATACATGCATAATATAATAGAGAAACACCGTGCGAAGCCGGGGCGGGTCGCTAGTAACTACATAAAAGACTCAAAATGACAAGTGTGTAGATTAAATGGATTTTGAATTACGGGGGTCGAAAGAGGCCCGAAATATTTGTGTAATGATTACGCCCGGTGGGTGTCTTAGCTTTAGAAACTTGGCTGATACATTACCGTGTCTCTATATGAAGTATTAATAAATAATCATTACCATGATTTTATTCTCCAGAAAAAAAAGAAAAAAAAACCGTAAAAAAAAACTAGTTGTGTAATGTAGTATTGTAACTTTTGTAACTAAAGTAACACTCGTAATATTTAAGGTTACTCGTAAAGGTAAAAAAAAATATTATACCTTACCTACTTATCCACTGTCCTTATGGCCACCCTACACTATACAACAACACATACGAATAATTGCAACGGATCAATATGGCCGCCTGACGCACCGACCACTCACACACCAGCATCACATCACATCACATCGTATAATATCATATCATGTAGTGCCTTTGAATAATCGCGGGCAAATTAGATCATATGAGCTCGCTGCGGAGTAATGGACTTTGAAAACAAAAGATGGATCGTTTAGGTATAAATAGAAATTCTAGTATAAATCGGTAAGATTTTGTGTTTTATTTAATGAATTATTTTATGTAACGTAGATCATCCTCGGGAAGTATAGAGGATACATATATACTTTGCTGAAAATAAAGCCCAAAACTCTAATGATTTCACAATAAGTTTATAAAATTGATAATACAATATTTGCTTAGTTTTTTTTACTCTACAGGGTGTAAGAATGTACCGACACCTATAACACTGCTTTTAGATCGGACCAAGTGAAAAAAATGGTCATAGGTATTGAACACTCGTTTTTGTTTCACCATAGTTGGGTGTAGAGTTTACACAGCTTTTCTATAGCAATCAAAATGTAATCTGGACATTTTGACGGGGTGTAGCTACAAACCCAATCACTTGAAATATTATATATGACGAGGAAGGCCTAACAGACATTACCATCCGGTTTTGTATCACCTTTGGTCACCTTAGTTATTATGGTATAATCCAATATCTGCACCAGTTTATACAATGTAAATATCGTGTTAATAATAAACTATGAGCAATAACCAAGTTACATGATGAATTCGCAGAGACCAGCCCAATTCCTTACTTTTCCAAAGAAGACTGACATTCCATCTTTCAACTTCATATTTCCTCTTTTTAATCTACAACATAACCAACCTCAAAAAAGATCTAGTACTCGATGGTAAGTAATAACTAGAGTCCTCTCTGTGACCTTATTGAAGCCAATACTGAATCAGATATTTTTGGCTAATGTAACGTTGTTTTATCAGGACAAGACATATAAGTTTATTTCAGGTCAGGGCCCCCCGAAATAAAAATATTAAATACTGGTTAGTGAGTTTCAGTTAAGACTTGAAATTTAAAGCAAATTTCACCGAAAACTTAAACAAGGTATGTTGCAGCCAGGGGTAAATACGGGCGAGCTGGGTTTATTAATTACAGCGACAAGGTTGGCTATTACTGAACGCTAATATTATTCGGTTGTGCTCGACTTGCTTTTCTTGTGAAAATTTGTAAATTATATGACCTGCAAACTAAAATCAGTAGATACATTGTTTCACTAACGAAATATTTTTGGTGTTTCATTTTGTAGGGTTATAAATTTAACATAGCGTAACTTTTGTATAAATTGGTAGTTTCACCCTGTATTACTGAAAATACTTTAAACTATTGAAATAATTTAAAACATCTCTTCCGGGAAATATAAATGTATAATAATATACATTACTTTCAGCAAACACAACAGACTACATTATGTTGAAACTCAGATTTCAACTTTTAATTAAAATTGTGTAAATAAAACTTAAGTTACAAGTTTCTTAATAGATCACAATGTCATGAAGTTAGCTGAAAGACGCAACTCCGAGGCACGTATGAACAAACTTTGCGTAGCTTAACCTTAATAAATTATATTGTTTCTGCTGTAGTTTACTAAGTAGGAAACGAATTAATTCACGAGAGTCAACGTCCGCAAGACACTATACTGAACCCAGGTAGCTCTCAAGCTGTATAAGAGCGTATAAAGGCTTATACAGCCTTTATAATGCTTAAATTTGTGCTATAATGGCTGTATATCAGTTTGCTATTTGGGAAGTTACTGAAGAATGTCACAAAAGTAGAGGATATTTGAAGTCAGATCCCACTTTATCGGTTATCGGTGGTAAAGCGTTTTAAGCCTAATTTTCTTGCTGGACTTTTATTGGCATTTAGTACTAACGATCTTCAGTGCGTGTATTTGTCACCTAACTTCTTCTCATTCGGCTGGACCGATTTGGATGAAATTTTGTGTGTATATTCGAGTGGCTCCCTGGATGGTTTGAAAATACAATGGGACTTGGTAGATGGCGTGGTGACCACGTTTTCATGGTTACGTAGCAAAATATCTAAGATCGAATATCCGATACACGTATGACTAGAATGTCAAAAATCTAAAAGAATAATATTTGTACGTACGAAATACAACACGATTGGTCGAAAGATTATAATATCGAAGTCCAAAATGAATATGATTATTTCATTATTTGATACACGCGTCTAGAATGTAGAAAAGCGAATCAACAAATCCCTTGAGCAAACCAGGAACCGCTCACGATGTCGGTCTTGAGTCAATTTTATGTTATTCATTGGCAACTTATTAATTAGTGAGTTTGCCGCATACCCCTCTACAATCACATAGTTCTGATTTTTTATCTCAAAAAGACGTAACTAAAACGGAATTTCCTTTTATAATATGCCATTTGGTTTAAGATAGCTGCTTTCGTACAGCAGAGGACTTCTTTTTTCACATACCCCTGTACAGTGGGTACAGAGTACCTATAATTATCTTCGATGTAACTTAAAAAGATTTCCTTTAGTAATATGTACGCCGTTTTCTTTTTCAATTCATCGTGTTTTACTGTCGGTGAATCAGCAAGTTTGTCACATACCACTCTAAACCGGTACAGAGTTCTAATTATCTTCTGTTAAAAGGACGTAACTGACACATATTTCCTTTTATAATATGCCATTTGGTTCAAATGCGGAGCCAAGCTAGTAGCCTGATGCATGTAACGTAATGACGTTAGGTTGGTAACGAGCTGTCCTCAAAGAGACCCGACTCGATTACCGACTTGTCGATCGAGGACTTGGTAAAGGCCTCGCTTTGTAACTCGGTTAGGCTGTCAGTAGCAGGCATAGGTTATAATTTCTAGTTAGTGACAAGCAATTGTCGACTACACTGCTCAAGTGCTCATCAGGACTTGTAACAGTGGCGTAGTTAGGGGAGGGAGGGGGGTCATCCCATCGGGGGGTGACACCCACCTGGTCGCGAATAGGAAAGTTCCATGACATGCAATCGCGGGTGCCAACTAGAGATGGTTAAATCCGGACTTGAAGATTTAAATGATTCGAATCCTTAAGCGGTTCCGATTTCTTATCGACTTTTTCTAAATCTTAAATAAGGCGCGGAGCGAACCGCACATTATTATTAGTCAATCAAAATCAACGAGTCCGGAGTGAATTGATCTGAAGGATTCAAAAGAGTTGAAGAGTCGTTACCGAAAGCAGTGCCGGATTTAATGATTCGAATTACTGATCGGAGTCGAGATTACCCATTTTTAGTGCCAACATAGATATCCGCCCCGGGTGTCACCCACTCTATACTCCGTTTTTTTTAGATGTGGAAATTTGGTAAACAAAAGAATCAGTGGTCGTCAACATTTGCAATTATCAATGAACAATTTAAAAGTACATGATGCCGTTTTCTTTGTCCGATACAATTAAAATATCTTTCACACTTTCACATTTATAATATGAATATAGTAAATGTGAAAGTTTGTGAAGATGTTTGGTTGGATATTTGGATGTTTGCTACTAATAACGGGGTAACAACTGGGTGGATTGACTGGACTTTTCTCGGATACTCTTCTTTGCTGCACACTTCCGTCACTAATTTATAAATGTTTACTTATAACCAGCCGCTTGTCGTTGGCAGTTAAGGATATACTTTAATAAATCACAAAATAAATATCAAAACAGAAGTTCTAAATGATAAGTATTAATTTTTATTCGCAACTGTATTGAAAAACTGATCATAACGACGAGTTTAAACACCTAACCATTGTTTCAAAACCTCTGCCTCTTTGGGTATTTTATTGTGCAACATTTCGTACCAAGATTGCGAATATAGGCAACAAAAATAATTTGATTTTTGCTTTCAGAATAAAGTAAGTGCTTTGTTTTTTCAATTTGTTAATTAGATAAATTGTTTACATAAAAATGAAATATTTAGTATCGAATGAAATTATTTCATAATCATCATCCAATACTAGCCGATTTCGGCCACGGCGACTGAACATACTAGCTAGTCAGAGCGTCGTTCGTGTGCTTGTGACTGACACAGCCAATTTTTGCTGCAAATGTACGGCCACAAATGCTGCAAGTCAGCACCCCTCCGACGAAATTATAATTGATGACCACAGGTGGTCGGGTCTTCAACTCGTCGCGCTTAACGTCGAGTTCTTTTCGCCTTTTTCCTTCGAAGGCTTGCACTTTTACCTGCACTGTATGCCTCCAGTTAGGTCGATCTTGGGCCAAAGTCTCCCAGCGCGAAGTTTCGATGTCACATCTTCGCATGTGGCGCTTCAACACATCTTTGTACCTACCGCAGGAGTTGGCCGCCTTGTTTCCGCTTGCCTTCCTGCAACTCTGAGTAAAAGATGCGCTTAGCCACTCTTTCTTCTGACATTCGGGAGACATGGCCAGACCATCGCAGCTGCCGCCTCATTAAATAAGCTTCAATTCCGTTGACATTAGCACGTCGCAGAACTTCCGTGTTCCGAACACGGTCGGACCAGGAAATGTTCATAATGTCACGGAGGCATTTAAGATGAAACCTATCCAATGTGCGAATATGTCTGCGATAGAGGCACCATGTTTCCGAGGCATACAGGAGATTGGGCAGAACGATTGCCATGTATACAGAGACCTTAGTCGGGAGTTTTATGTCATGCGAGCGAAACACCTTGCTGCGAAGTTTCCCGAAGGCAGCAGCAGCCGCTCCGATCCTGCTGTTTATTTCGTCGTCAAGGTGGCACTTAGCAGATACAGTGCTCCCCAGATATCTGAACCTGTCTACCTGCTTAAGCGAGTCACCATCAAACCGTATGTCAGGTGGCGTCAATGTCTCCACCCCCATCACTTCGGTTTTTCGGTGTTAATAATGTGCATTATGTAACTGATAAAAAACCTCAAATTGACAAATGTCAAGTTTGTTTACCAAATGTCCACATCTAAAAAAAACGGAGTATAGCTACGGCACTGACTTTGTAACCGATTAATCGTAATTGGTTAATGTAAAGCATTAACGTGTACACTTCTTGTACGAGGATGGGGAGCCCCCTTGAATTTTCAAATTTATATGCGATTCCCGTCAATAGAAAATTATATACTGTTACTTTTAATAATAAATTGTCATGCGCGGAAAACATTTGACTGAAGCCGCCATTATTCAGATCTGGTCTTTGTTAAGAACATAGTTAATAATAATAATTTAAAGTTGATAACCAAGCTAGTATTTTCTTTAAATAAGTATAGTAATAGTAAGCTCATATTTATCAATAGTGAGTGAAAATTGCCACTTACGGTCTATACTGACGTAAAGTAAACGTCCGAGTGTTTGACACGCTAGTGCCCAATAGTTGAGTTGAGAGCGCAGGCTCAATACAACGTGAGACAACGTCACTTATACGTCAATAATAACTTAAAATCTAAGATGGCAATTACTGGGACAGTGTCCAGCACTCGGACGTCTACTTTATTTTCGTGGAACAGAACAAAAAAAATAACTAAGCTTTTGGTTAGTCGCGAATCGATGACGAGGATGGATATTATCAATATTAATAACGAGAATATTAATATTGATATACATCGTCGCACTCGGTACATAAAGCTACATATCAACCGTTAATATCGGAAATCAGTAATCAAGAGGTGGATCAGGACAGCAATCGAAATGCGTCAATAAAGACTATTTTCCTGTGCATATCAAACGTCAGTTTCGTAACACGCTGTTCGTTGGGTGCAGGCAATTATGGGCTTTGACGAATTTATCGCATATCGCTCTTTATAGAGGTTACGATCAGAACCCGATTTAAAACTGCGCGAATATTATCAAATTAATTGGAAAGTAAATTTTTGGTCAGCCGTTATTAAAATTGATCCGCAAAAAAAAATAAGCAGTTAAATCATTTGGGCAGCATACAAAGATTTGGCTCGCAATAAATAAAATCGGGCGGCAACTCTTGTTCAGCAAACAGTTTAAAAACGGTTAACATTTTAACCAATATTAATCTGCTTTTTTTATCATTTGGCTGCCTAATAAACAGTCGAGCTGCAAAATAATTACTTGGGTAGCAAGATTTTACAATTGGTCAGCAGAGAGTTTAATTGAGATATACAGGGTGTCACTGTGATATATACTGGGTATCACTGTGATATATACAGGGTGTCACTGTGTTATATACAGGGTGTCACTGTGATAGATACAGGATGTCACTGTGATATATACAGGGTGTCACTGTGCTATATACAGGGTGTCACTGTAATGTATACAGGGTGTCACTGTGATAGATACAGGATGTCACTGTGATATATACAGGGTGTCACTGTGTTATTATGTATACAGAGTGTCACTGTAATGTATACAGGATGTTACTGTGATATATACAGAATGTCATTGTGATATATACAGGGTGCCATTGTGTTATATACAGGGTGTCACTGTGATAGATACAGGATGTCACTGTCAGCAGAGAAAACATGTCTGTAAGCAGTTTAATTGAAATATACAGGGTGTCACTGTGATATATACAGGGTGTCACTATGTTATATACAGGGTGTCACTGTGATAGATACAGGATGTCACTGTGATATATACAGGGTGTCACTGTGTTATATACAGGGTGTCACTGTAATGTATACAGGGTGTCACTCTAAAAACGAAACAGCTCCCAAAAATAGGTAGGTTAGGGTTATTTTTTTTTTGATGACCCTAAAACGAAACGGCTCCCAAAAATAGGTAGGTTAGGGTTATTTTTTTGATGACCCTAAAAACGAAACGGCTCCCAAAAATAGGTAGGTTAGGGTTATTTTCTTTTTGATGACCCTAAAAACGAAACGGCTCTCAAAAATAGGTAGGTTAGGGTTATTTTTTTTTCTGACCCTAAAAACGAAACGATACACGTTGTGAATAAATAATATAACTTCTAAACATTATGAGATGTATAAAAAATTGAAATACCAATTTTATATGAGCCCATCACAGTGACACCCTGTATACATTACAGTGACACCCTGTATATAACACAGTGACACTATGTATATATCACAGTTACACCCTGTATATATCACAGTGACATCCTGTCCTGTATCTATCACAGTGACACCCTGTATATATCACAGTATCACTCTGTATCTATCACAGTGACACCCTGTATATATCACAGTTACATCCTGTATCTATCACAGTTACACCCTGTATATAACACAGTGACACCCTGTATATATCACAGTGACACCCTGTATATATCACAGTGACACCTGCTACTTGACAGCTGACAATTACCGAATGACAAAATGCGCACACGATTGGCGGCAGAATAATTGCGCCCAGTTAGGTTTTATTGCCCCCTTTTTTTTGATGAACAAAATGAAATATTTTGCTTACCTACTGATTGCTTACCAAAATTTAATTTACCGTAGATCGCTTAATGCAGCTCAAATATTTAATTTGCTGACCAAAATAATTTAGAGCAGATCAGTATATCATTAATTGCAGCCTGATTTATAAATGTTTGCTTACCATAAGTTGCTTGCCAACTAGCTATTTTGGCTGACCAAATACATATTTCTGCTGACCAAAATATGAATATTTTGCTGATCGATTAAATGATACCCAAATTAATTGGTTAGTTCCTGAAACTGAGCTTCGCGCAGAAGGCAGGTTTTTGTTTTTTCATGCATAACATCTATACCAATAAAGCGATAACAACCAGTATTAGAAAAATCCAGGCCTTGGCTTACCTGTATGCCAAATTGCATCTCAATACATTCAATAATTGTCTTCGAACACATCTTCACAAAATTTCACATTTATATACATAAAACAAAGTCGGGTTGGTTACACCATTTATAATTCGACAACGGATGACCCAATTTTTATGATTTTTGATTTTTTGGGTTTGTCTCTGCCCCAAATAACAGAATAACTATTAAAATATCTAAACATGATCAAGCCACTGAAAGGCTGTTCAAAAGATAGAATCGCATAATGGTCGAAAGCATTTCAGCAGTGACACGAGAACTTGAAGTGCATTCTCATTTAGACCGGCGATTGCACCGGTACATGCGGAAAAACGACGGAAACCGGGTCATTTGATCCTTACCAGCCGGCTATTGTGACGGTTAGGGTTGTCGATGCATCTGACAGTAACTGGACGTGTAGGACGGTGTTACGCAAAAATGTGTTAAGTGCTATGGAAATCCTATGCACTTGACACATTATTGCTTGACAGTTTCCAGTTGTTAGGTAATAAATTTGATACGTTGATATAATTAATCGATAAGTTGACAAAAAAATACAAAGAATATATAAAATTGGAATTGAGATATTGCGTTACTGGAAATTAAGGTCAGTGACTCTGGATTTAGCCCTCCTTTACCACTGTGATGAGTTTAGTTGTTGTGTAGTTACACTTTGAGTTTTTATTGTGATTTACGCCACTCCAGGTAAGTGGCATTTTCCTGCTTAGGGAGGAAATGTCGCGTCCAGGCCAGGGGAACACGTAAAATCATATAAGTACTACGGCCGATAATAAAGAGAGCCCGAAATCACAAATATTTATGGCCACACAAACTTCTGTAACTGCCTCAGACATCATTAAACTCAAACATCAGGCCCCTAAACTGCAGTCTAGAATGTCTTGCACTCCCACGTATAGAAAAATAAACCATATATGTAATTTGAAGACTACGAGTACACAGCGAACCAACATGGTATGCCGAATGTTGGAAAATCTACATTCACCGAGGACCCCCAATGAAAACTCAATCGCCTCAACATCGCAATTGAGTGACATCGAGAATGACACAATTCTATTCAGCATGAAGCGGGAGACTACGGCGTCAACTCCTAAAAAACCTCAAGCTTCAACACCAGAACCTAAGGAGACAGCCAAAACAAGTATATTATCGCAAAAACAAGAGGGGGCTACAATAACAAACAGTAATTCGGAAATTCCACGCAAACTGTGCATTTTGAGCAACTGCAGCAATAATGCTGTACTGAAAAAGGCTGAAAATATTTTTGATGAATTTCAGATTTGTCATTACCTGTATTCTCATGGCGGAATTTCCCAGTTACTGCATGGAATTGATAAAAAATTACATGATTACACGATGGATGATCTATGTATTATTCTGATAGGACACAGTGATTTTCTACAAACCTGTAACTACCGGAAAACTGTATCCATGATTAGAGACATGCTTAGTCTCATACAAAATACGAAGGTTGTCATATGTACTCCAACTTTTAGGCTGAACCGATGCAGTAACTTGTTCAACAAACGAGTTGAAGCATTCAACAACATGCTGTATTACGATATTTTACAGAATGAATACGCGTTCCTGTTAGACACGAATCAAAGTTTAGAATACTCTAGTAAAATGTTTTGGAGCCGGTCAGGCCTAATGAACAACATTGGTTTGTCTAGGATTTTTTATGATATTAAAACTCACCTGTTAGAAAGTTATAGTGCGACAACGACTCAACCGGAAATTGGTACACAGAACCTAGACTCAAATATAACGGGTCAAAAAACAGAAACCGAAACTAATGTGAATTTTTTAGGCCTGACACAGGGTTAAGCGGCACCCGTCTCTCCTCGGAGGAGTTGGGGAACTTAACCCATATTAACATATTTCATCAAAATGTATGTGGTATAACTAATAAAAAGGATGAATTAGAGCTATATTTAAGTAAGGCTTCTAACGAAATACATTATGTCTGTATTAGTGAACATTTTTTGAACAAAGATTCGGCACCTCTTTTCAACATGACCTTGTTCACCATGGCATCATGCA
The DNA here is from genome assembly GCA_947034925.1 of Eudemis profundana. Taxonomy (NCBI): domain Eukaryota; kingdom Metazoa; phylum Arthropoda; class Insecta; order Lepidoptera; family Tortricidae; genus Eudemis; species Eudemis profundana. The sequence goes on from OX344798.1 coordinate 20,075,035, forward strand.
ATGTAAGAACTAATAAAAAAAGGGGTGGTAGTCTTATACTGGTGCGTAAAAATAGAAAAATTGAGGAGGTTCCCTTTTGTAAAAATATTTATAAGTCAGAATGTTTCGAAGTAAGTGGAGTTAAGGACTGCCAAACGAATGTTTATGTTTTCTGTTGTTATCGAAGTCCTTCGGATAATAATTTAGTAGCCTTTTCAGAAAAACTAGAACAATTGCTGGAATATGCATTTACTAAAAAGTGCGTTATATGTGGGGACTTTAACATTGATCTTTTAAAGGGTGATAGAAAATCAGCAGATTTTATGTCTCTTATCAAAAGTTATAATTTTAAGGCACTAGTTACTGTCTCAACCTTCAGGCGCAATCAATCTGAGTCTTGCATTGACAATATATTATCTAACATAACCCAAGACTGCATCAAAAATACGTTAGTGGATCACAATGCGTTAGCGGATGGTCATGCAGGTTTGTTCTGTGAAATAGTGGTAGAAAGTATGAAGGATAAAAAGGATACACCTGCAGTGATCACAGAACGGCGCATGGTGACTCAAAGTAATAAATTAGCATTCAGGGAGGGTCTATTGAAGCAAGACTGGAATTGTATGGGTATTAACACCTTTCTTCGTAAATTAGGCACCTTGTATAAAGATTGTTTCAGAAAAAAGAAAATAAAACTGAAACAAAGAAACTCACACATTCCATGGATCACTAAAGGGCTCAAAATCGCTAGTACAATGAAACGTTTCCTAAACACTGTTAATAAAAATAACTGCGATATAACAATAAAAAATTATCGAGATAAGTACATCTCAACCTACAGACGGTTAATAAGGACTGCAAAGAAGAATGCTGTGAAATTAGAAATTAACAAGGCACATAAGTCATCAAAACAAATCTGGAAAGTCGTTAATAGGCATAGGAATAAGTCACAGGGTAAAGCTGGGGCACGGGGCGACCTGATCCTCAAAACTGACAAGATCATAAGTGATCCACAAGAACAGACTGAGGTTTTTTCTAGCATATTTGACCATAATAACCAGGCTGTTTCATGTGACACTCTTACAGCTTTAGAGTTACTCATAAACAACACTCCAAGAGTTGAGCACTCTATGATATATGAGTGCGTAACATCACTTGAAGTTCATCAGATCGTAAAAGCTATGGAACCTAAACCATCGGTGGGTTATGACGAGATGCCCATAAGTGTGATTAAGGACAACTTAGACGTGTTATCGGGGCCGCTAGCTGTCTTCTTCAACAATTGCTTTGAAGTAAATTTATTTCCGGACCAATTGAAAATAGCCAAGGTATTACCTGTATACAAAAAAGGTAAACAAAGTGATCCCATGAATTATAGACCAATATCTTTGCTACCAGTGTTGTCTAAGATATTCGAAAAAATTATGAAAGGTAGATTGCAAAGACACCTCATTCGTAATAATGTGCTCAACGACCGTCAATTCGGATATCAAAAAAGTATAGGTACTAGCGAAGCAATTGATACTTTGATTTATGATGTAGTTTCTCAGTTAAATGATAAAAAAAAGGTAGCAGGAGTTTTCTTAGACCTCAGTTCTGCTTTCGATACAGTTGACCACATCTTATTATTAAGCAAACTTGAGCATTATGGCATTAGAGATGATGTTCTTAAATTATTTAGGTCATACCTTGTCAACAGGAAACAGTTTGTTGAACTGAAAACAGTAGTGAACGGAACTGAAACGGTGGCACAATCGAGGATAGCTACGGTAAATAGGGGAGTCCCGCAGGGATCAATATTGGGTCCTCTGTTCTTTATAGTATTTTTAAACGATCTCATATATCATATGGTCATTTCTATACCGTGCACTAACTTAATTGTCTTTGCTGATGATACCAATGCAATAATCGCTGCAGACAACATGGAACTACTGAATGAAAGAGTTAATACGGCTTTACTGAGTTTTAACAAATGGTTTTCAGCAAACAACCTTAAACTCAATCCAGGCAAAACGAGTGCTATTTTATTCAAGGCGACATCCAAGAACTCAGACTGCTTAGATATAGCACTAAATGGCGAGAAAATCGTACAAGCTGACGTAGTAAAATTCTTGGGGATTCAGATCGATGCGCGATTCAATTGGAAACAAGAATTGGAGGCATTGAGCAATTCGATCAGCTCTGCTTGTTATGCTCTCCGTAGCCTGCGAGAGGTCATAGAAATCAAGCAACTTAAAATGGTATACCATGCTCTAGTAGAATCCAAGTTGCGCTATAGTATTAAACTGTGGGGTAATAGCTATAGGTACAACGTTGATGCCGCGTTTAGGCTGCAAAAAAGGGCTATTCGCACTATTCTACGCATCCATCAGACCGAATCATGCAAAGATCACTTCACAGAACTCAATATCTTAACTGTGCCGTGTCTGTATATTCTGGTGCTACTGACAGACTTCGTTAAGCATCTACATAAATGGGAGAGCAACGAGGAGAGGGAACACCGGCTGTCGACCAGACGTAAGGACATACCCTGCAGTATTGTACCGCGGCTGAACATTGTGAAACACACGGCATATTACCAGTCGGTGCTACTTTTCAATAAGCTGCCAGTAGATCTCAAAATTATAACTAATCATAAGATTTTCAATGCAAGACTGAAAAAGTTGCTGACTGAAAAGCCGTCTTATTCTATAGAAGAATTCTTAGGAAATTTAGTAGTAAAATAATCTCGAGGACATATAACTTACTATATTTTGATTTAAAAGATTATTAGGATTAGAATATTTATTGGTTTTAATTATCGTTATTATTAATTATTTTGATGTTATTAAATTTTATGTAATTTGTTGACATGATTATTAGGATTAGATATTTGTTGGCTTTAAATTATTTAATGTAGTATAGTATTCGCTTGATGTTATTGACTGTGTGTTTTTATTGGTTATTAATGCAATTTTATTTTTCGTGGACCTGTGTATTAAATTCGAACACAATGTATATTGTTACTGAATAAATGAACTGAACTGAACTGAACTTCTACGATCTGGGACATTTTTTTGGTGATTGATCTTAATTTGTAAAATATTACTCTAACAAAATGTTTTTTGGCTGTTACTTTATTTGTTAATGCAAACTCAGACTCTCAGATAGACTTTTATTCTTCACAATATTAGCAATCAGTTTTAATTCTCGGCAACCCTTGCAAAGCTTATCTATAAACGTACTAGTTCGATATTCAAGCTGAAATCCTTAGGCCTTCTCGCTTATTAATACTATTGTCGAAAAGGACAGATATACTAAGTTCGTTCTTTTCAACCCGTGTTTTCAACCCTGTCAGGTCACGTCAGACCTCGTAGAATCGGCTTCGGATGGCCGCCGCGACAAATTGAAACGTGCTTCTATTGCTTCACCCGTTTTACTAACCTTTCATTCGAAAACGGCCTAACCACCACGATTTATCCAATGAGATATAACCTTTTGTTTTAAATCAGTATTTGAATGTATGTGTGCATCAAACGTTTAATTGTATTTGACTGAGATCGGGAAATCCGTTTGAGTCGAGAGAAAATGAATCAAAAGGAGGAAGGGAAAATACTGGGTGACAATTAATTACAAATTTTAATTGCATAGTAAGCAACGATATTTTCTTTGATGCCATGTTAATTTATTTTAATGAAGGCAAAAGTTGGTCAAAATAATAAAAAAACTAAAAACAACATTTTTTTAAAAGAAAGTTGCTGTGTATGTAAGACTACAGAATGTTCTAAAAATCTTCAAATAAAGGCTAAAAATGGGGGGATAAAGTTTGTAAAAAAGAAGAAGTTCCACGCAGACGAAGTTGCGAGGCGCAATCGAGTTGTTAGAATAAGCTTAACCTAGAAAATGCTTGGGATGACCCAGGATGTCTTAAACACTAAATTATTTATAGTGTAGGTACTAACATAGTTATTACAGTTTCTTTAGTTGTTTACAAATCATATGGATGCAATGGTCCGAAATAAACGATTTTTTGTTTAGTATTTATTGTCATCAAAATGTTAATGAATACTATAATACAATTTATATAAGCACAAATTAAATAATTTGGGTTTGAACTCCGGAAAGTCGAGAGATGGAGCCTCAATGTTGACCTTGGGTTGGATGTCATGATTTTATTTAAACTTGTTTAAATTAGTTTTCACAAAAATGCACACTTCAAATATGTATACATTGTCGTTAACGAAAGTATTTTCAGTTTTTAAATAACAGTCTGCCTGAATCATATGTCCAATTACAGAAATACCTGACCAAAACATGACCAGCTATCAGAACGGCCAGCCATAAAATTGTCCAACTGTAGAACCCGGCAGGTTGCCTTTATTCTCTAAACTCAAATCTACTTTGGTTATTATGTCAAAACTCATAAGAGTGATGGGTAAGGGTAGTTAGTCTCATGTTATTGGACATTTTTACGTTTGGGCAATATACTAGTAATTACTGGTATTTTTTTAGTTGGACAACTTTATCAATGGCTTTATTTGTAATTGGATATTTTTATTGTTGAACAATATTAATAGTGGTAGTGGGCAATTTTATCATTGGCCAAACGTCTATTTGGACATGCCTCTGAACTTTCGTTTTTGAACATCGGTATTGCAAAGGCTATCTATTAGCATAATTAGAAACTAAACATTAGCGAATGATTGAAGATAATATGCCTTTTTGGATTTTGCCGACTTGAGTCACCCAAAGTCAAATACAGCGCACCAAATGAACTCAAACAAACACTCACACTGGAATAAGTTAATATAACTATTCGGGTACTCTGGCCACAACAATGCGAGCAAAAAGCGCGGGCGCCGGCCGCTGGGCCCAGGGGAAATTCGAGAACTATTTAATTGCGGGCGCGGCATTTATAGCTATATACCTACCTAGATACTAAAGATGTGGTGTGATGACAGTGGAACAAGATAAAGACCTTTAGAGTCTGGCTAGCAGTGGCGTAGCGTTGTATGGATGCCTCGGCACTGTAAGACAGCGGTAATTGGAACTAGCAGTGTGTTGTAATAGTACATTGTGTATCTAGGGCGGTAAGTAAGGAATTACAAACAAGTGTTTGTAATAAGCCCGAGGTGAAACCGAGGGCTTTAATAACACGAGTTAGTAATTCCTTTACCGCCCGTGGCACACACAATGTTTACCATCACACTTGTGAGGAAATCTTAATAAAATAACCTTACTTTTCGACCCAGTATGACAAGAAAATATTAAAACAGACAGTGACATTTGTGACATATATCAATAGACGATGTAAGTAGTAGTAGTGGTAAGTTGGCGTTTCCTTTGAACATGACAAATAAGAGTAAAACAGGACCAGCGTTTCAAATTTAAAAAGAAAACCATTACGCCCTAGGGCGTAATAGGCCATTTACGGCCCGCTAAACCTACGTGTAATGACACCATTTTCGAGCAAGTGTGATGAAAAAATCATTTTGGTATCCTTTTTTTTATTTTTTTTAAAAACTGACAAACTCGCGACCCTTATTGGGCATAGCGATCATTATAATTGGGTCATTATTTGAGCGTTTCACCCGCCTCACTTTCGTGGACACATTATTGTTGAGATTCTGGCAGATTTTAATGTAATTTTAAGGTATTTGTTAGTAGTCCCGGATATGTACCAAATAGCTCGATATGAGACTAAAATCTTAGGGAACTTCGACAATAATGTGTTCACGAAAGTGAGGTGGGTGAAACGCTCAAATAATGATCCAATTATGACCGGGTGGCCGGCCGTGGCGTTCTCTGGGGTCGAAACAGGTCGCTAGCCGGACCACCCTGAGTGGAATCGGACTGCCCCACCCAGTCCGATTCCACTCAGGGTGGTCGCTTGTCCTGGTTCACCTCGATTTGGTCGGGCTAGGTGGATTTTGGTATCCGTTAAACAGCAGCAGTTTACATCAAATTTAGGTAATATTTATTTATAAGAATTCCCTTTTTAATAAACAAAAAATTAAATAAAAGTGGTTTATTTTTAGGTAAAAACCCATATAGAAACCCAGTTAAAATATTACAATATGTTAAATTATTAATACGAAATAAGTTACAAAATAAATTTAATTAAAGTGCGATCATTCATTATTCATTACTTCTTATTTTAGACTTACCTTGTTCTATCTCGTCCTTAAAGAGTACTGTCGTAAATATTAGAAGGAGATGATTAGATTAGATTATTTATTTCTCATTTTAAAATTACATTATAAGTTGCATTGCATGTCACGTACGTGTATATGTATGTGTATATTGGGTGGCAGGTACGTATCTACGAGTATGTACCTGCCACGTAAACCGTACCGTCGGTTTTTTTTACATCCTAAGTAGATCCGTATACGAGAGACATTTACATGTACATTTTTACTAAGCAAGCGGCTGCTACGTACAATCAAACTCAACGTCCACTTTTCTTCTTTTTAATTATAAACTCCGGCCAGACAAAATCTTGTCCTACCCGTAGATGTAACCAAAAAGTATATATGTTGTTCTGTTCAGAACACCTGTATTTTAATTAGCTCTTAGTTCAGTTCTTAACTTATATTACTCGAAAGCAGCAACATTAATATTTAAACTAGGCGAGAGTTTTACAGTCTTCCCAGTTTCACCTCAACTTTGAGTTCTGATTCCAGTTAACACTAACTTTTTTGCTTGTTAATTATAATGTTGTGTCGCTTCAGTATTATTATTAATCTTAAAAGAAATACAAGTGATTATTTTGTATAATAAATAAAAAACGAAAAAATACCTACTTTCCTATACCGAGCGAGCTCCTTGCTGCAAATTTTATTTATCCAAATGAAATAAAACAACAACCACAATAAAAGCTCTTCGAAGATTTTTCTAATTCTTAAAAAATAATTCTTCTTAATTAGGGGAGGCCTTAGTCCACCGCTTTTAATAATAATAGATGAACAGAAAATTTAGATGATGTTGGCCACGGCTGTATATGAATATTTCGTGACGCACAGGAATGGAAAGTTGAAATGCTCCGCGAATATTCCCGATTTTCTTCTGTAGAGGTACTCCATAGTCTAGTATCTAAGTATAATGCCAACGAAGTAGTCCGACTTCGGGCGTTGAGGAGCGCGCGAGTCGCGCGACACGTATACACAGGCGCCCGATCGCGCGTCTGTGTGAGTGCTAGCCACACTGGAGAATTATTGCGTACCTATTCCTAAATCTTTGCTTGTAGTGCGTTCGTACACGGCGCGCACACATTCAAGCGCGCGATGTACCTTTCATAGGAAGAAAAATTACTGCTATTATACTGTGATAGTATAACAGGTAACAATGTTAAATTCACATTTTTAGACTTTCCCGAAAATATATCAAAAACGCTTCATACTAAACCCTATTTTAACGTGACTTCACGATATAATACTTTATTTGGGGAAATCAAGAACTTTGGTCTGCAACTATTTATTTTTGAGACATTCAAACATAATTGTTTGAATGTCTTACTGCACTTTATGCTTGTATAGAAATCCGACCATATCGAATCACCTTGAATCGCTTACATTTAAAACCCTAACGCGCATGAATTCGATTACGAACGAACGAAATTCGAACGCGCATTGGAGGATTAGTAGAAATGCATTTATTGTTAAATAAGTAACATTATTGTAACTGAATCCGCGCTAACTAACATCCGTGGAATTGCCGTTAATCCTCTTTGTATAGCGATCTGGACTACGATATAAATATGCATATTGCATATGTATTATGCACATGTAAATTCCTATTGATCGGTGTAAACACAGTTGTTGTTACAATCCGTACCTTGACTAGCACAAGCTTCAAAACCAGAATTTAGAATTCATCTTTTGCAAAATATTAGTCTTACCTGAATTTTAGTACCCCGTCCAGAGTATTGTTTTTTGTATCTAAATCATAAAATCATATCCTAATAATCACGAGCACAACAAGAAATAAATATTACGAAGATATGTCATTGCAGTGGTTAGAAATGGTAAAATATACAAAGTACGGAATCCTAGGAAAATAAATTATAATACAATTTTTTTTTTTTTTTTTTTTTAATGTTCGGGGATGTTTTGTGAGGCTCACACGGATGACTTTTACGCCATTATGCGCAAACGCGTCGCGTCCCTGATGGGGCGCCTGCGCGGCAGCCTGAACAGCCTCCTGCAGACGGTGGCGGTGCTTCTGGACGGCTCCTCCCTGTCATACTGGGACAGGTTGCACAGGGCGTCCAACTGAATGTTTTATACTAGCATAGTGAAGGACACTTTATTACTAATCATTATATGGAATTTTTAATTCGGGAATAAATTATTTTATTGGATTTATAGGAATATGTGTAAGATCAAAAATCCAAATGGAGTTTAGACTAAACATCTTTCCAATGAGAATAACCGTAATAATCTCTATGCTCGTTCGGCTTCTTAAGGTTATTGGAGTCGGTCCGTGTTCCATACAAACGTAAAGACAGTCATCGTTTGCTTCCACGGCGTCAATTATGCTTAGAATGTATTTTATTTTATAGCTTGATCCATTTGGATGATACACATTCAGGAAAACGCGCGTCTTTTCTGTGGACAATACAAAAGTTAACGACTTGGGTACATATCCTTATTTATCTTTGGATATCATCCTTGTTTGTATAACTCTATGAGGATCCAATAAGAGAGTTAGGCTTTAAAGCCTAACAATTTTATAATGTCCACAGGAAGGGCGTATAACCTTAACTCATACTAAAAATATTATTAACCCATTTTGTTTGCGCGAAATTACGAGACGAGAAGTGTCAAAAACAATAATTGCAAACGATGCAACATGTTTGCTAATATTCAAAAAATCCCGTAGCTTTATAATGGCCTTTCTGGGTATTACCTATTGTATTTCCGGCCAGGCGCTACAAATTAACCGAAAATTCCTTTTTAATGAGGCGAAATCTTCTGCATATTTGTGGCCAGTGAAAGATTTCCTTCATTGAACTTACCGTATTTAAGTTAATCTACGATTTTTTACGTAATAAGGCCAAAATCCTTTTTGATGCCTGAAACACGTCCCTTGTACACATCGAGGGCTTCATGCTAAAGGGGCGTATAAGCAAGAACCCTACTTACATACATACGCCCCTTTGGCCTGAAACACTCGACATTAACGCATAATTTCTTACTCGTTAGGATATCCTCCGAATTATTTTTTAATCCAGAATTGCATATGCTCACCCGGATGATAATTTTTATCGATTTATGTTGGCTATGGATATAAAAAAAATATTTTTTTTGGTAACGCAGTGGACACAATATTTGAGGCGACATGGGGACTGGTAACGCAGTAATAATTTGAGTAAAAAATGAGACTTTTTATAATAAAAAGACCCAGAATATTGAGAAAAATTCATCATAAACATTGAAACTTGGTTTTATCTCCATTTTAGGCATTAAAAAGAATTTTGGCCGAATAAAGTTTTGTCACAGGTACCGCCCGCAAACACAATGGCAGTACCTAGCCAAATTTGATTCTATATTATGATAAACAGGAAGCTCACCTTCGGGTCCAATTTGCATCACAAAAGCATTAATATGAAACCCAGGCAGGTTGAGTTCCGGCGCTACCGCGCAAAATGGCACAGCACAAGAATACAATACGAGTACAGACACTGAAAATCAAGCTGCGGGTATGATTTTGCTTTACATTCGAAAATTACCACCGCATTATACGTAAGATAACGCAGCAAAATACACGTAGGTAAATAATCCAAATAATACATATAAAACAGTTCCGGGGCTAAGATGCTGACAGACTAAAAATAAAACTTACATTATTTCTATTTGGATATCGATTGTGTAGTGTAGATCATAAGCAGTATATGTTACTAGGAAACACGATACCTATCTAAAACGAATAAATAAAACGTTGTATTTAATATCTTTAATCCAATTAAGTTTTATTTTCCAGAACGACCTAGTTCGATTCCCGGTTAAAGTACAGGGTTTTTTTTCAAGACTATGTATGCCGTTTTTCTTGTCCCTAAAATCGATGACATGGTTCCTAAGAACAGATCTTCGTATGTCTTATAGTTTTAGACTTTCCCATACTGACCGATCGAAATGACGATCGAAAAGACGTATACAGGATGGCCACCCCTATATACGTCTTTGTGTTTACTATGTTAAGTTGGTCGGAGCTGTACCTCTAGCACAACTGTGACACGCGACTCTTTATCGCGCGACAAATGCTACCTATCTTTTTCAACTCAAATATCGTGTGACAGTGACAGGTGATGCACTGTCGCGCGAGAAACGAAGTCGCGGCCAGTTATGCTAGACGTACTGATGTAAAAAAGGAGTCGCAAATCCTATGATATAAACAAAAGTTTGATATACATATATTTATTAACTCTTGCGATTAGCGTATATGTTTGTTTACAGAACAAATTAAAATAAAATGTAAACAGGGACAAATGGGTTATACCTGTGTAAAACTATTGGAATGCAGGTTCGTCAAATATATTTTTAATTATAAGCAATTATACGTTCGTCTATCACAGCGCTTTATTTGAATTTTAACCGGTAAATATTTGGTTAAAAATTGTACGGTGGCAAGCAAACGTGTTAAATGTTTGCCTAGTCTTATAAAACGAAAATGAACTTGCTACAAATAACACCACTATAAAGTCAGTTAAAGCCGGTGGAAGAGTATAAGGCGCGGGATTCGCGCGTATCTGACGTCAGCAGGCGCTATCAACCGCCCGCCGCCTGCAGCAAAGATGTTTAACCCAGAAAGGTGTCTTATCAAACCTTTGTTTTACCTTCAACTCGCTGGCTCAATATTGCAGCATTCTATGTTACAATTTTAGAGTAGCTAAAATTCTGCTAAAATTAGACTTTGCGTCATTTTGACAATTCCGGACGGGATATTTGTTGTATGAAAACTTCCGACTGTTGTTGTGACAGCTCATAGCACCTGTTCAAGCACAAAAAAAACTTAACTATTCGAGCGCGGCGCTAGTGTCTGCACAATATAGTCCCGATCACGAAAAAAGGACTTTCGCGTACACAGAATGTTCCAAAGTTTATTGCACGATTGTATAGGAGCCGGCCGGAAAGGGCTAAAACTCTGTAATATTGAGCCAGCGAAGTGAAAGAAGAAACTGTAGGTAGTGACCTTAATACCCAGTGAACTGAAAGGAAAGTGAACTAGCTACAAATAAACGCCAGTTCACTGTAAAGTCAGTTAAAGCTGGTAGAAGAGTGTAAGGCGCGGTATTCGCGCGTATCTGTCGTCGGCAGGCGCTATCAACCGCTCGCTGACTGCAGCAAAGATGTTCAACCCAGACATTTAACCTGTCAAACCTTTGTTATATCATTAAGTATCTAGCATATATGGAGCCTACACCGAAAATAGAAATGGTAGGTAGTACGAGTAACATTAACACCCAGTCTACTAAAACGAAAATGAACTTGCTAGGTAACCTATCAAAACTTTGATTCACTTTGAGTGTCTAGCACGTATAGAGCCTACTAGGAACATATAAACTGTAGTAACATTAACACGCAGTCTACTAAAAGAAAACCGGTTAAGTGCGAGTCGGACTCGCGCACCGAGGGTTCCGTACAAACTCGTAAGTAGATACGTGAATAGTTCGAGAAAAATTGTATGACGGTTAGCTTAGTAGGAGCAAATAAGTATGTGTTACGATTTTTTCAAATTTCCAAAAAACGGTGGAATTTAGTAAAACCGTTACATTTTTCCTGTAATATTTAGATTGATATTAATAATTGGTAATTATTACAGATTTTTCTGTTCAGTAACTTCGAAGATAATAGGGGGGTAATGGTACTTTTTCGTCATAAATCAAAAAAATAAAAACGGTTTTGGAATTTACAAATTAAGCCTTTTCATTTGACACCCTATTTGATACAATAGCACAACTTTGATTTTTCGATCACCCATTACGGCCCCCTTTAAAAAAATTAAAAAAGGTACAAGATTTTTTTATGTCAAATAGGGGCGGGTTAGCGACTTTTAAAACAATGTCAAATTTCATATTCAGTAGTTCCTGAGATATCTGGTTGTGATAGACAGACAGACAGACGGACAGATAGACAGACAGACATAGTCCTTTTTTACCATTTTGGTACGGAACCTTAAAAATGAACTTGCCACAAATAAATATCAGTTCACTATAAAGTCAGTTAAAGTTAAAACCGATTGAGTGTAAGGCGCGGGATTCACCCGCATTTGACGTCAGCAGGCGCAGACAAATTGTGTCAAGCTATAAAATTAAACAAACAACAATACAATGAAACAAAATGTGATGTCGTTGAAATGGATTTTTAATCCTCTGGTAATCCTGGTACAGGGTTAAGGACAAGGGTTTTGCAGACATCCTTTCCCGTTTCCCAAATGTTTCAACGTTTTCAATTGTTTGCGGTCAGTTCGTCGGCTTAAGAATACAAAAATAATGTGAACGAATCACATGAAACAGAGCAATCTAGTTGAATAGCTAGATGGCTCTGTTGTTTATGACTATTCCTGATCGCTTTTTTTCATATCACGCTAACCTTAGTCATATGTTCTCATATAAGTGACATTGTGGTGTCATAATGAGAATAAAGTTCTTTAAAACCAAAATGGATGTCCGTTCTGCAAACTGGTCTACTCTTTGACTCTAGAAGCGCGTGGCGATACTTTCTCCTACTAAACTGTTTGCGGTAGTTTTGCTGCCCCGCGCGGGGCAACTCGTTTGTTTTGTGGCAACTTCGCTACTTTTGTTCAGTGTTTATCGTTTGGATTTAGGATTGATAAGCTTTTATTGACAATTTAATTTGGTGCCTAGATACTTTTATGTTTACTAGATATGCTTTTATAAGCAGATTTAACTCTAGGGTATGATTTTGTAATATGTAATAATTCATACGGTAAATTAATAAAACTATTTTTATGAAAAAATAAAAATATTATAAAAAACCGATGAACGATGAACTATGTATATAGTATGAAAATAGAGTGTTTGTTCAAGCTTAGTTCAACAATTTCAGTTGATTGTACTGTACGCCTATAAACTGTTATATATCTAAGTAAAAAATTGGTAGGTACCAATCGGCTTAATTTGAAATTGCCAAATAAACGTTAAAATGTTCATTAAACACAAATAGAATTACTCAATTTAAACGCAGACAAATTATAAATGTATGTATTTAGTTCTGATCTAACGCAATTCCGATGCCCTAACACAAATAACAAACCGGCAACAATTCAAACATTCGTCAATATAACTCGGAACAATCGAATCAGGCCCTAATTATTAATTGTACCACAACAGACGAGACAAAGGAGCGTAATCTACGCGAACGCTTACATTCAATTACTGAGAGACAACCCTGAAACAACAGCTAATAAAAGTTTGTACAAAAACCTAACCGCTTGCTTTGTGTACTGCCGTTTGAGGAAGAAAAGTTTTGTTATAATTTAATCTGTGGCGCGGGCTATGGCTGGCGGCATTCGCGCCGCGGCCGTCTACGCGAGTGGTCTACGAGCCGCTCCGCTGCGTAGCCCGCGCTACGATCGGAAAACTTTGTGGATTGTTGTGAGTGAAATGTTGGTGTGTAACCTTTGAAACTTGAGTGGAAGTTCACAAGTAAGTTTTAATGCATTTCAATAGGATTATGCTAAAATCAGATAAAGTTCGTTTTTAGTTCCTCGCTTAAATTAAATTATATATGACTGGTAGTTGGGCATTGGGCATATGATAGTTAAGGGAATAGGATTCAACCCGTAAAAAAGTTTCATTGATAAGTTTAATTGAAATCCTTGTAGAACAGCGTTTTCCAACCTGGGGTTTATAGACAACTAGTGTCTACGGATTCATCCCTGGGTCGGTGAGCCAAATTCTTATGTTGGTGGGGCACGAAGGGTCCAGTTCTTGAAATAGGATGGGAAATGCTGTTATAGAATTTAGTTGAAGATCAACGGCCGATTGTACTCTGTAACACCAATGATCAGTATATTATCACATTACACACATTTATGTGTATAGTGTGATGAATTGTGAGCAAAGAATATATTAACTTCATGGCTGTTACATTTGTAGTTGATGTTTTCACACTCACTACACTTACTTATAAAGTTATTGACGTTAATCTTATCAAAGTCCCGGTTAACTTTTTCTCTCAACATAAGTTACTATTAAACGCTTAAACCTGGTTCCACGACAGAAAATATCAAAAAACTTTAGTTACGTATCAAAGTATAACAAATTATACAAACAAATATTGAAAATGTTGCAATAATAACGCTTGTTCATGTATGCTCATGCAACAATCAATAAACTACAATATTAATAATGCATACATTTAGATGGAAGTGAACAAAGGAAATAAAAAAGTTAAAAAACGTTTCCAGTATGTTATAGTACATTGTGTATCAAGGACGGTAAGTAAGGAATTACAAACGAGTGTTTGTTACAAGGCCGAGGCGAAGCCGAGGGCTTTAATAACACGAGTTTGTTACTCCTTTACCGCCCGTGGCACAGACAATGTTTTTCATCACACTTGTGAGGAAATGTAATAGTACATTATTCAACTAGGGTGGTAATACAAAGAAAGGCCGAGATCGCAGATGTTTGCGGCCCGAGTCGCAGGCGAGGGACGTAAATATGCGATCGAGGGCTTTCTTTATTACCTCCCGTGTTGTGTACAGCATTTTACGTCTACACTTGGTCAGAAAGCGGCTTTTTCCGTACGCGTAGCGTGCGGAAAAGGCCACTTTATGGCCAGGTGTGGCAATAATCTTACTTAACCTAAATAAACTTTTTAAACAGAAATTCATATTAGTGACATATATCCATAGACAATGCGAATGTCAAGTCACGTTCGGAAACCATAGCGGTAAAACGGTTAATTTTATATTTGCGAAATACACTATTTAAACATTTAATTAATATTACCGAAATGTGTTTACATGTATTTGCAATAACAGTTCTCTTTAATTAAATATTTCAGTGACAAAAATTGAAAAAGCAAGTTGGCGTTTCCTTTGAACAAGACAAATAAGAATAAAACAGAACCAACGTATTCAAATTAAAAAAAAAAACATTACGCCCTAGGGCGTAATAAGCCATTTACGGCCCGCAAAACCTACGTGTAACAACAGCATTTTCGAGCAAGTGTGATGAAAAAAATATTTTTTATGCCACACCTGGCCATAAAGTGGCTTTTTCCGCACGCTACGCGTACGGAAAAAGTCGCTTTCTGGCCAAGTGTAGGCATAAAATGATTTACACAACACGGGAGGTAATAAAGAAAGTCCTCGATCGCATATTTACGTCCCTCGCTTGCAGTTTTGGCCGAAAACTTCTGCGATCTTGGCTTTTCTTTGTATTACCTCCCTAGTTGTGTAATGTACTATATTCTTAAACTGACCTGCAATGGAGTATAGTACCTGATGGTAAGCGATTGCGAGACCAAAGGTGTAGCTCGACATAATTTAATGACAGTACAGATTCTTGTTTAAAAATTGTTCAAACGGTCGAGTTATCCCGGTTAGCAATAATTAATGACCGAGTGAGCGAAGCGAACGAAGTGTCTCTCCTTCAGCTTATGCAAAAATGCTTTCGTATGTCCGGCCGGACGTCTGTTCACCTCTACTTACAGTAGGCGTATGATGCTACCCTTTGTCGCGCGATAAATAAATGATAAAGCATCCGTCACCTTCTGACAAATGGGCCAACATTCTTTTTAGTGCCTGAAATGGAAATAATATTAAAGAAACTTTTAGAAAATTGTTCGTCACAATTTTATGTTCTTAAGGCCTCAATGCTTATTGTGAATTTCCTCGACACCTCGAAATTGTCCGGTTTTTACCCGACTGCGGCGAAGCCCAAAGGAGGGTTATGTGTTTGACCTGTATGTACGAATGTATGTATGTTCGTTCCTATGTCCGCTCGTAAATACTCAACGGCACATCCCATTTTGATAAATGATACATCATTAGATTCGTCTTGATGGTGCAAGTGTCACTTCGGTATGAAGTTCGTTAAAATAAACAAAATAGCGGATTTTATGCAGTTTCAAAGTGCACCGCGGTCGGGTGTTTTTTTTGTAAAAATGTGGTTATTTTAAATATTATTTCATTTATATTATTTGTCGTCATAGCGGTCATAGAAATGTATAAAGTGAAAATTTGCAGTCTCTACCTATTAGTCAAAATATACAACCATATTACAGACAGACGGATGGATAGATGGACAAACGTACATCGGAGGCTCAGTAATAGGAACCCGTTGGGTACTCTTTGGAAACGGAACCCTTAAAATGAATCCGTTACTATTGTAACATAAGTGAATAACTTAAAATGTTATTGAATAAAAAACGAATCACTCTCGTTGTACAGAAGACAAGACTTCCGCTCGACATGTTTCGGGAGCAATCGGCATTCTCTTAATTATGAGTACTAATCAACGGGCAACGTTCACTCGCGAACGTTGAAACTCATGATTAAGGGAATGCCGAATGCTCCCGAAACATGACGAGTGGAAGTCTTGTCTTCTGTTCAATGGAACTGATCCCTTATTACCCGACTGCGGCGAAGCCCAAAGGAGGGTAATGTGTTTGACCTGTATGTATGTATGTCTGTTCCTGTGTCCGCTCGTAACTACTCAACGGCACAACCGATTTTGATAAATGATACATCATTGGATTCGTCTTGATGGCGCGAGTGTCACTAGGTAAATTCGTTAAAATAAACAAAATGGCGGATTTTATGTACTTTTAAAGTGCACCGCGGTCGGGTTTTTTTAGTAAAAATATTTAGTTATTAATTCAATAGGTTTGAGACTCACGGTAATTTTCTAAGTAAAACAGAAAATGTTGTCTGCTGAAGATTTATTTTGCATGTTAGGCAAATTTCGATTTTAGTTTTATAACGAAGGAATTTAATAATCATTTGTTGTCAACAGCGCAGGCGCCTGCGGCCATGATGGCGGTGCTCGCCGTGTTGCTAACTATATCCGGTAAGCGCAATATCTTTGTTTGTTTTTGTTTTTGCTTGATTTGGCGGACACTACCGTACCCATGATTATCGTACAAATAAGTTGAAATCGGTTTACTATTGGAAGGCATAAAATCATTAATACTAATATGGTTACGCATAATTGCTTTTCGCCGAAAATGAGATGCGCATAAGCCTCATTACGCATAATTTTTTACGCATAACATATAAAAGCATAAATACAGAAAGCATAACCGTCATAAAGCCTAACAACAAAAAGCCATAAGCATAAATAGGCATATTAATCAATTGGCATCATATCAAAATGCATACCGCTATTATCCTATAAAAAAATATGGGTAGGGGTCGGGTTGCATAAAGTTTAAGGTCATATTTTTGATACGCATACGAGGATTCGTCATACTCATCATTACGCATAACTGTAAATAGTCATACATTTATGCGCATAACGATTTTAATCATAATGTTTATGCACATACTGTGTAATGGGCATATAGTTGATATGCATACATTTATTCAAGCATACTTTATAATGGGCATACATGGATTGCTCATATAACACTTTAACCATACCAAGTAAACGCATAAAATGCTAAACGCATAAATAGTTTGCTCATACAACACTTTAACCATACTAAGTAAAAGCATAAATTGCTAAACGCATAAGCCTAATTTTAAACGTTTTTTTTAAAGTTCTCTTTTATGTTGCGTCACAGTTCTAACCTAATATACTTTTCTGGCAGCGATTCGGTTATGTGTGAGATAACAGTTCTAACCTAACCTAACCTACTTTTCTGGCAGCGATTTGGTTCTGTGTGAGGTCACAGTTCTAACCTAACCTACTTTTCTGGCAGCGATTCGGTTCTGTGTGAGGTCACAGTTCTAACCTAACCTGACCTACTTTTCTGGCAGCGATTTGGTTTTGTGTGAGGTCACAGTTCTAACCTAACCTAACCTACTTTTCTGGCAGCGATTCGGTTATGTGTGAGATAACAGTTCTAAACTAACCTACTTTTCTGGCAGCGATTCGGTTATGTGTGAGATAACAGTTCTAACCTAACCTAACCTACTTTACTGGTAGCGATTCGGTTATGTGTGAGATAACAGTTCTAACCTAACCTACTTTTCTGGCAGCGATTCGGTTATGTGTGAGATAACAGTTCTAACCTAACCTAACCTACTTTTCTGGCAGCGATTTGGTTCTGTGTGAGGTCACTAATATTGTGTAATGAGTAGAAATTAAAAATACTTCAATAATATAAATCGTTTCTTTTTTGAAGAACCATCGCAAGTCCATTATCAAAATTTATGCAATACGATTGTTATAATCATCAATATTATGGCTTGATAAACGTATTTAATTTACAATTATTACTAAAACCACTTATAATCATCAATGTTATGGCTTAATAAATGTATGAAATTTACAATTATTGCAAAAACGACTTATAATCATCAATATTATGACTAAATAAATGTATGACAATTAACATTATGGTTAAACCAATTATGACTCCGTATTATGACACGGAAGAATTATGCCATAGGACAATTTATGCCAAAAAAAATACATGAGCATCAACTTTATGCTTAAACTGTTATGACAATTAATAATATGACAATAGTTGTTATGCAACCAGACGGCCCCCCAAAAAATATACCTCGAACACAAAATCATGCCGAAGCGCGGCATAATAGATTCGCACATTTTGTGGGAAAACATCATCCCTACTTCTATTACTTAGCAAAAAAGATTACCCAAGAAATAACACACCAAATTACATAAATAGAACAAAGAGAATTAGGGACAGAACCACCACCAAAAAAGAAAAAATACCTAATTAAACAGCAACGTATAGACCACATTGTCAGCAAGAAAAATGAATTTACTACAAAAATAGCATTACTACAAGTCATCGCCAGTAATCTAAAACTGCAATGAACAATCACCATTACAAATATATAATGCATGTATCAAATGAAATATATATGTCGCAGCTAACTGGTTTTATTAGCCATTTGGTTAAATGCCTAGCATTTTCACAAAATTATGACCCGCCAGCAGGTCTACGAAGCCCCGCTACGCGGGGCTTCTATTTCTGGTCTGAGGGACACAAGCTAACTAACAAACCTAACCTAAAAATTAAATGAAAAGGCTAGGCAGTTAACTAAATGGCTAATTAAGCTAGTTGGCGGCGACATATACAATAAATGCATGTTAACAATGAAAGTGAGTTTCATTCATTTAGACAGCTGAAATTATGGATAATGACAGATATACCAAATAATGATTAGCCCAAACAATAGTATGCGTAATGTATATTCGGCCAATACAAATTAGTCCAACTAAAATTATGCTAATAGCGTAGTATGCCAAAAAACCAGTAGGCCAAAATATTACTATGCGAAAGTACTATTATGCCAAACAAATTATGCTAAATCAATTATGCGAAACAGCATTAGTCTAAAAAACATTATGCGATCCAAGGGGATCCCGTTGAAATCATGTCATTCTTTATATGATAATCAACAAATAATATTTGAAGAGTTCTCTCGATCTCTCCAAGATCAAATAATCAGATCTTAATGGTTGCAATGACCACCTATGTAGGGGTATCCTCAAATGAAAAAAGGATTTTCGTAAAACCACTTACAACTTTAATTTACAATGTCATTAAATATTAAATTAGGTGTCACATTCTGGGTGTTGAGCCACGAAATTGGGTACTTGACTGTAACTGAAATTTGTAAAAATTATATAAGATCCTGTTAAAATAAGCAAAATAAGGAAGTAATATGTTAAAGTTTTGAGTTTGATACGTGGAACTTTATGTTATGAGCCTGCAAAGTTGGGTGGGAAAGTCCATTTTCAAAGTATAAAATTATCAAAAACTATTAATACCATTAAATAATAATCCATAAAATATATGGTAACTTTTGTTATGAAACCGTTACGATAAACGCAAGTTTTAATATAGTTGCAGAACAAAGTTCTTGATTTCTGCAAATGTATGTCTCGTGACGCCATGTTATATTAATGGGCGTCAGTAGGAAGCGTTCCGGCACGTATGTGGGAAAGTCTAAAAATGTGATTTTAACATTGTAGTATCTCGATGAATTTTTATGATATTTATTATAGAGAGGTGTTTCTATAGCATATCACAAATAAAAGTTGCCAAATAGCCAATTACGTCGGGCGTTAAGCACATCAGGTCTTTCGGCGGTCCCGTGTACAAATGCAGAGGGAATCGCTGAATTATGTGACATAACATTTTATCACATTATAGTTTCTGCTAAATGCCTATTTCATGAATATGCCATACGTATAAATTCAAATTCAAATGCTTTATTTCGGACAGCAAAGTATCCATAGAGTGTTAGTATTTAACAGTAAGAAATATCTTAATCTAGTATCGTAATATCTTATCTTTATCTAAATTTATAAAACTTCATTTACTTCATCCCGGGCTGTGTGTTATTTTTCCCGCTAAGCAGAGAAAATCCCACTTCCTGGATAGGGAGGGGGATTATGTACTGTAATCAATAAAACCCTACATCGCATATTTTTGGCCTTATGAATGGTTCGGGACACAAACACCAGTGACATTCTTTATTTTACTGCCTGTGGTATATAAAATAGTAATACAATTTATTAGTTAGTTTGTCTATCTTCTTCGATGTTAGTTATTCTTTTTCATTTTCTCAATGGTTAGCTGGAAGGGATCTCTTACAGGGATAAGTTCACCTTATCCTTACATAACCATTAATTTTTGTATAATTTTATGTACAATAAAGTGTTTACATGCATACATACATACAATTTACCACCAATTCAATTCAAAACCTTAATTCTCTGTAACTGTCATACCTACACTAAAAATTAATAGAACCTAATTAATAGCAAATTTAGTGTTTTCTATTTTAGCCGTAGCAACTTTACAAATATTTCCGCGCATTTTTGAGATAGGAGCAAAAGTTTGCAAAAAGAGGCATTTAAATGACAAACTTAACGTTTTTTCTCCTACTGTACTCAGGGGTTTTTAGTGCCTTTATCATGATACCATTTTTAAAACTGCACGAGTCATTTGGTCGGAAATCCTAATTATTTTTAGACTAGCTATATTCACAGGCTCTCAAAAGATGACGAACAAATACGTTACATCTCTTGCCATCGTCTTGTCCGACCTATTCCGTGTTCATTGACATGCATTGTCTATTAAGTTTGGTCCTCACGGCTTAGCCCAGGCGTAAGTCAGTGAGAAGACATGCCCACTTTCATATTTAACATGTTTCTTCCAAAACAACGTCCACAATAAGAAAAGGGACACTATTCTTTCTTGTCCGCATTAGCAATACAGAGCAAAGCCATTCGGTATCAAAAATTCCATTACTAGTAAAAAGCTAGTGTTTCGATGCATAATGCAGAGCGGACGTGACCACGGGGTGACATTACCTAGAACACAAGACATTCGAGTAAGCGGAAAGTTTTAAACAGTGGAGAGAGGCGCAGGTTTGGGTTACTGTTTTATCAGCTTAACAACAATCAACACATAAACAAACACAGATACACACATTTTTCTTTCCTTGGTCTCCCGGACTCCCAATAATTTGTCTCTTCCGGCCAGTTTTTGAGGAAGGTCAAAATGGAATATTGCCCATTCTAAAGCACAGACCCGTCGGTTTATCTATGGTGGCTATCAGTGACAGTTATCTCACATGTTAGTATAGGTCGCGTCACGTAAAAAGAACGCTGGTGGTGGGGCTGCGCAGTGGGCA
The DNA here is from genome assembly GCA_947034925.1 of Eudemis profundana. Lineage (NCBI taxonomy): Eukaryota > Metazoa > Arthropoda > Insecta > Lepidoptera > Tortricidae > Eudemis > Eudemis profundana. Next base: position 20,096,806 of record OX344798.1, read on the forward strand.
ATTTATCGGTCTATTTGGTGGTATGAGGTGCGGCGCGGGGAGGGCGGGTGCCGCGCCGCATCATTGCCGGGGCGCTATTGGTTCGTTAGTCGACCTTTGTTTTCCGCACTGTGTTCACGTCACGTTCGTTCTCAAAATACTGTCGCGCACAAAAGTGTCTTGTTTATTACAAAATGGTTTACATTGAAAAATTATTTATGATGTATATTGTTTGTTTTTTTCAATTCTACACAGAAACATGTTTTTAATTCCATTTAATAATATATCAACTAATAATACTCAAGGATCCCACTGTCAAACTGTGTAAACAGTTATGGGGGACGATGTTTTACTATTAAGCGTCATACCAAAAAAAAATAGGTTAATGAGACGGGACTTTCAACGTTTTAACATACAATATAAATTTAAATATAGACAAACCATTTTTTAAGGGCGTTATATTTCAACGAAGATTAGAAGTTGCGGACAGCTTTGTGTGGGTTAAAAAGTTGATTCACCCTAAATAAATAATAGATAAATAATAGATAATAATACATATACTTTTTAATCGAACCGCGCCGCGAGCGAAAGCGCTAGTTTAAAAATAAAACAATAAACATAGTACTTTCGTGCGCGAGTGTACCAATGCGCAAAAATACCCCCTCCACTTTCTTCCAGCGTTCTTTTTACGTGACGCGACCTGTATATTCCTTTGTCAAAATTCAATTCATCCTTTCTTTGTTACTAACTTTTGCAGGTTGATTAATTTTAGTAGTTTGTATACCAGTGAAATAATACCGCAATATTTGTATTTTAGCGTTCCGTACCCGCTATATTCTTATAACTTGGGGAGATGCTATCAAATTTTTAAAATTTTCCCACGAACCGTATCGTTGTTCTAAGCGACGCGAGTTCGCGCAGCATGACCATTGAGAAATGTTTCGTTTTTTGTAAAGTCTGTGAAAACATAACTTTAAATTGAACGTTGAGTTCTTTAGCATGAAGTTTACTTTAGAAGTGAGAAGAAATAAGAACTTGAAAAGTAGCTTCTTAATAGGTTATTGTGGCACTTACGTTATCGCGTTGCAAGCATTTGGAAGAAATGAAAACCCTAAAAAAAATGTTATCATTATCACGTATCATTTTGTCTATCGTTAAAAATATTTACTTAAAGGTGAATATTCAATTTTTTTTTTATTTACGCATATATCACCCTCTATAAATACGTTTAAAAACCGAAAATTACGACCAGCATAAAGATAAACTGTTATGTTAGAACAAATTTCTTATCTGTGAAAATGTTGCAAATTGCTTCATAAGAACATCAAATTCGATGGTATTATGACATTAAAAAATCGAACATTTCTGAAAAACAGAGCAATTTGATTTGACATCAATTCAATATCAGTCGAAATGATGTTTTATTATTCGAAATCAATTCGAAAACAATTTTAATAAACTCGCAACGTTACTTGATATCGAACGATAGATATAATAAATAGTTGAGGCAGATTCTAGTTTGTCTCAGAATTAAAAAATAAACTACGGTTGCGTGAAATGCGTAAAAGAAGATTTTAATTTACCGCCATTTGACATATATTTAATTTCCGGTCTTTGAACTCATCATAGAGAGCTTACCAATAATATGTGTGTAAATAAAGCAGTGTATGTAACTTTACAGAATTAGGCATTAAAATACGAGTGTGGGTTTATGAAACGAGCCGACAGGCGAATTTTATAATGATATCACCATAGGTTTCATGATGTAACAGTCACATAAAGTACTAATAAGACAGTCCGTCACATAATAATATAATTATATTTATCGTATTATAATGTGCAAAATCTATCATTTATGTAAGACTGATTAATTAATTTTGTAGCTTGTCTTCTTTTTTCCGTCAGTATCACTTTTGCCAGAGTGGTCGTAGTTGTCATTTACAAGTGTTAGTGTCACATTTAACGATGCAGCGCCTTTCCTCTTTAAGAGCAAGGAAACATCTATTGCAGCTTTAAATTGGTCTGTCCAGTGTCCATATCATCTGAAGCTTAAAGGAGATACAAAAAGATATCGACGCATAAAAAAATCGGTTGTCTGTAAAGTCGGTTTACTGACGATAGTCGAACGTGATAACGTTGACCTTGACCCTGACTTTGACTTTGACTTTGACTTTGACTTTGACTTTGACTTTGACTTTGACTTTGACTTTGACTTTGACTTTGACTTTGACTTTGACTTTGACTTTGACTTTGACTTTGACTTTGACCTTGACCTTGACCTTGACCTTGACCTTGACCTTGACCTTGACCTTGACCTTGACCTTGACTTTGACCTTGACCTTGACCTTGACCTTGACCTTGACCTTGACCTTGACCTTGACCTTGACCTTGACCTTGACCTTGACCTTGACTTTGACTTTGACTTTGACTTTGACCTTGACCTTGACCTTGACCTTGACTTTGACTTTGACTTTGACTTTGACTTTGACTTTGACTTTGACTTTGACTTTGACTTTGACTTTGACTTTGACTTTGACTTTGACTTTGACTTTGACTTTGACTTTGACTTTGACTTTGACTTTGACTTTGACTTTGACTTTGACTTTGACTTTGACTTTGACTTTGACTTTGACTTTGACTTTGACTTTGACTTTGACTTTGACTTTGACTTTGACTTTGACTTTGACTTTGACTTTGACTTTGACTTTGACTTTGACTTTGACTTTGACTTTGACTTTGACTTTGACTTTGACTTTGACTTTGACTTTGACTTTGACTTTGACTTTGACTTTGACTTTGACTTTGACTTTGACTTTGACTTTGACTTTGACTTTGACTTTGACTTTGACTTTGACTTTGACTTTGACTTTGACTTTGACTTTGACTTTGACTTTGACTTTGACTTTGACTTTGACTTTGACTTTGACTTTGACTTTGACTTTGACTTTGACTTTGACTTTGACTTTGACTTTGACTTTGACTTTGACTTTGACTTTGACTTGAGTACCAGCCGCCCTTTTCTCAGCAGCAGCAGTGATTTTTTGTCACGATTGGCCGCCCCTAATATCTGGCCGCCCTAGGCCCGGGCCTACTGGGCCTTAGGGCAAATCCGCCACTGGTCTCTTGTCATTCAATAGAGATTTTTGACAGCCGTATCTTAGGGAATAAGGGCTATTTTATTAACAATTTGTAAGAAACTATCGTCTTAACGACTTTAGTGCTGGAATAATATAAAGTACCTATTTGACAGGTAACGACCCTGCAAGGTAACGGGACACTTTTTCGTGCGTGCAGCCGGCTTCATCGATTTATAAGACGTTATCACGTCAAAAACTAAGTAAGTTGTAATACATGAGCTCAAAACTGTCCAAAACTTGACTCAAATAAGACACGTCATAATATGTATAAAACTAGTTAGTGGTTAGTAAGTTCATGTGTTAATGTTGTAATTACAGTAATAACATCAATGTCTCTAGAACGAGTTCGTTCATACTTTTGATGAGAACCTGCATGAAGATTTGCATGCATTAAGAAGTTAGCACCGACTTTACATTTTCTGTAACATGAATTTTGTAGAGTTAAATTCGTATATTATAAAGTTTCCAGGTAACGTATAGTTTAAAGACTTTTGAGTACTAATGCTGAAACTAGTTCCCAATTCACAGATACGGCGACGTACCAAATCAACTCAGTTTCCGTACGCATTTCCTCGTAATTGCGCCGGCAAATAATTTCCAATAAGTTCAGAGCTCTTCAGCGTAAATCATCATATCATAGGTACCGCAGCAATATCAAAGCTTCCTACCCATCCCTACCCGCCCACTAACCAATATTAAGAGACCTTCCTACCCCGGTAAAGACTCGCTTGAATATACTCAGTAACGGTTCAAGTTATCCTGGCTTATCATATGTAACGTAGTCCACTTTTTAATTACATGCATCATACCGCCTGAGTGCAGTTTCAAAAAGGATTTCGAGGTTTGACTTTTAAATGTGGTTTTTTCTTTGTTTTGGTTCGGAATTAAAAAGTTACCGAGTGCGATGCGTTTTCGAATACTAAGTAATGCACAACAATTTGTGGTTGGACTAAAATAGTATCGTCACATGCAGTCATGTGAAAACTATTTACGAGTAGGATTCTGATTACTAATTAAATTCACGTTTTTCTTATTTGGTAACTTGTTATTACATGTTGGTATAAATCTTTTTTTTCTTTTCACTCTGATTGACGACTCAAGCCATCCTATAGATTTTTTAATGTAATTCTTCAATTTAGATGGGCGTTGATAGAGTCGGGAATTGGACATCCTTATTTTATGGAATCTTTTGTTCTCTAGCATGAAACATTATTTTGCAATTAATACATAAGTAACTTTGTTAAAATAATACGATTATTAACTAAAATCATACCTATAAGAAAATAAACGCCCTTAAACCTAGTAGTCTACAATATAATAGTATATAAGAATGCGAGTCTGTACAGTCTGTACGGTTTTCTTAACTCACCTCTATAGGGTAGGTATAGGTACACATGTATGTAGGTATGTTGTATATGTGAGTGCTCAGTCGACTCGTCAGTCCTCAAAGTCAAGTACTACCTTTGATGTTGATACATTTCTAACTTAATTACTGCGACGTTTTTAAAATTGACTCAAAATATACCATCAAAACGGAAATGTGTTTCGGAAATTGCAGTTCATTTATTGGTAATTATTTTTAGCAAAAGTAAATATCTTTAGTCTAAGTAATAAAGTTTTGGTCGATATTCAATTAAGCTCAATGTTTTAATCAAGTTAGTGCAACAGAAACATTCCATATAAAAATGGGCCAAGTCTTGATATTTAATTTCTATACAGTTGCATTTAAACCTTTATATTTAAATATTTGGTTGATAATATTTTGCCAATTGGCAATCATACACCACTTACTCACTGTTCACATACAATATACAAGTTAGAAAAATACTAAGGTAGGAGGATCAATTTACAAAATAGGTATTATCAAGCAAGAAAATATTAAGTTAAAGGGATGATTATAATTATCTCACAACTTTTTATAAAAGAAGGCTAACGAGAACTAGCACATTGGGTGCTTTGAGTGCTGCTGAATATAATAGTTTTACATATGAGTCATTTTCAAAAAAATTGTATACAATTAAGGGATTTAATTAAAACAAAACTTAATTTATTCCTTTGTGTTACGAAAGTCACCCATATAGTTTGTATGCCTAACTTTCGTAACACAAAGGAAGCGATCGTGATTTTGTTATTATTAGGCCCTTAACTACGTATGTACAATTTTTTTGATAATGACTCATATACCGTGAGGTCCATGATGGTCATGAAGGGATAATGAACGTTTAGAACGTTGTCATAGTTTTAAATTAAAGCCAAACAAAATTTCAAATTTGTAGATCTTCTAGTAGTATCTTAGAATTTCGATGATCGTGAATGAGCGTTCCAGTGAAACAATTAACGAGCTTTGACGGGCATTATAGGTCATACTCAATGAAATACAAACTGTTACCTAATTAGGAGGTCTACCGAAGTTCAGTAAGTCCCAATGGTAATCCACAAGAAATATTTGGGGGTGCAGGAGCGCCGTGAGTTGCTTCGAGACAAGGATGGTATGGCTGTACCCGTTGTTTGCTTGACTTAGCGGGCTTGACCTATAGCCACAGAATATATATAAGCTAAAGCAGTAAGGAATCTACAAACAAAACGATCGAAACGCACGCACACATAGACGCGCGCTTTTACAAGGCCCCTAAGGGAATCTCGCGGTGCCGTCAGTCGCGAGTGCCGCATGGAGGCGAGTGGCCGCGCTTTGCGTTTGTTACGTGCGCGCGCCGAGACAGCCTCTAACGGAGCGTAGGTATTTATTTCAAAAAGTAAGCGTAGTTTCCATACTGCTCTATTTATATTCTGTGCTATAGCGGTTTTGGGTGTTAGTTTTAGCTATAGAGTGTTAGTTAAATTAATAACAGAAATATTAGTGGTTAATACAATAAGTAATAGTACCTATTTATTAAGGCTATATTTAGTAAATTTGTATCTTATACAATGATATTTTATAGGTAAACAGGTTATAAATACCTATTCCTGAGGTGAAGCACTAGATAGAACCCAAATGTCAACTATACTGTACCATCTCATTCAGTTGCCCCCGGTCATGCGAATTAGACATGTAGTAATGCGAGCTTCACATAACTACCAGATTTTTTTTGCAAAAAATGCCATCGTATGTGATACGAAAGTAAATATGCTGAAATCCTTTGATTTTTTATTTTTATTGTTTAATTTTAAAATAATTATGACGTAAATAGCTGGGTGACATTTAAAAATCAAACGCGCAAGCAAGGACCATTAAAATAAGAGGACTGTTATTTTCCATACTTTAGATTGTACGCAAGGAGATATCCAGGCAAAAACTAGATGGCGCTAAAAAACTAAACATTTAGCTATGTCATAATTGAACAAAGAAACACAGTACAGTAACAATTAGTTCGTAAACAGCTAATAATAAATAAATTCTAACATTTAAATACTTTGTCACGCTTGCAAAGTTGAATAATTGTAAATAATATAATTCTTATACCAAGCTAATAGATGGCGTTGTAATATCGGGGAACAGCTTTTTGTATGGAGAATGACAGTCCTCTTGTTTCAATAGTCCTTGGCGCAAGTAACAAAAGCCAGCTGTCTCTTTTTTAGGGTTCCGTACCAAAACGGTAAAAAAGAAACCCTTATGGTGCGACTCTGTCTGTCTGTCACAGCAAGATATCTCAGGATCTACTGATGCTATCGACTTGAAATTTGGAATAGTGTTAAGAACCGCTAACCTAAACTTATTGTATGTAAAAAAATCTTGTAACTTTTTTACTTTTTTTAAAGGGGTTCGTAATGGGACTTTGAAAATTGAAAGTAGGGCTATTATATCAAGTGGGGTATCAAATGAAAGGGCTTAATTTGTAGAATAAAACATTGTTTTTGTTTTTTTTTTAAATTAGTAGTTTTTGATTTATGGAGAAAAACGTTAAAAAAATACCTCCCCCCTATTATCTTCGAAGTTACTGAACAGAAAAATCTATAATAATTACCTTATTAATGTCGTCCTAAATATTACAGGAAAAATAAAACGGTTTTCCTAAATTCCACCGTTTTTTGGAAATTTGAAAAAATCGTAACACATACTTATTTGCTCCTACTAAGCTAACCAGCATACAATTTTTCTTGAACTAGGTATTCACGTATCTACTTACGAGTTTGTACGGAACCCTCGGTGCGCGAGTCCGACTCGCACTTGACCGGTTTTTTATTACTACTTTAACTGTGCCCTCTAATGTTACGAAATTTGTTAATATGTGTTTGTGTGTATGTAAAAAGTAAAGTAAAGTATAGTAAAGTATATTTTATATTTGTGAAGCATAGGTTACAAAGTTGGTACATATATTAATCGGCCATTTCATACTAGAGTCTGTGCGGAAAGAGAATAGGATTAATTTTGGGGGCGCTGTAATGCTTTTCTATCGTACCTATGTGCCGTATTTTCTGTTCTGTGGCCATACTGGTTAGGTAAGTTCCGTTTTTCGCCACGCCTATTCTCTTTCCGCACATACTCTAAATGTATGGAGACGCGGTAATTAGACGCAGTCATACTTCGTGAGAATGGCCGTATTGAGGTATATTTTGTAGGTAGGTAAAGTGAAGTTGAATGGAGAAATGGTGTGCTGCCGCAATCATGGAAGCATTTTTCATTTGTCAAGCGTAAGAGGCATCTTTAAATTTCATTGATCTTATACTGCCATGGTAATTTTCTTTCTGGTTTATATAATTCAGTCAAAATTTTTTTATTTCATTAATTTGGTTACGAAAAGCGTTGATAATAACGTCCACATCAAACTTAAACATTCTATACACAGAAAACGCGCAAACATTTCTATAATAATATCCGCTTCGTTAAACTCGCGAAGAAAAGTTCCTCGTATCAGTGTCCGTCAGGCTTTGTTGAGGCCTTCTGCTCCACTTGCCCACTGCCCACCCCACTTTCCCACTCCCCACCCCACGGTCAGCCCACTTTTCCCACTCCCACGGCCGTTCGCACCCGTATTAAACGCTTCAGTTGACCCATCATGGCCGCCACACGTCCGGCAAATATTTGCCTATTGGCCGAACAACGTCCATCAATTAAAATTCAACCTTATTTATAGGGGAATGAGTCGGTTTTTCCATAAAAACGCCGGTGTAAGTTGAAGCGTTAATTAAAAGTTTAGTTTATTTGGAAGCGATATTATTTGCTAACTATGCCCCAATTATTTTGAGACCGAATGTAAACAAAAAGTTGTAGGAATAGGTAATTTGTTACTGTACACATTGGAGTTTTGGTTTTGTGTACTTTAGCTAAAATTGTACTTACTGTGTGTTATATTTTTGTATTTGGTAGGTATTTATAGTTACAAGCGTTGAAATATGATAATTTTAAAATATAAATGTATTGAATGCACGAACAAAACTGAAAAATGTATTGCCAAAAGAAGGAACAATTTATAAGTCTTAAAGCAGCACCGTAGTGACCCGTAAGTTCGCCTAGGGTGCCTATCTTTGCCTAGTTGATTTTCCTAAAAATCTTGTAAGAAAACCTGCACATAAAACTATTCAATATTCAGTACTTATACATTTACTTGATATAGTTTTAGGTAATTGTAGCTTGTCGTAAAGCAAGTTTAGGAAAATCAACTAGGCAAAGATAGGCACCCTAGGCGAAGTTAGGGGTCACTACGGCATACATTGTGATTGTGACAAAGGTTTACCTAGGTATAAAACACCCATTGATAAATAGTTTTCATCTCGAATTTGATCAAAAGTCTATATTTTTTTTTGTTAGTAAACTATATAGCTCTTGTTACACCTTTTGATTTTCTAAAATACAGTATCAGCTCAATATATACAATTTATAACATTTCATGAATTTCCCGGAAATAAAACGTAGCGCCATATAAACATTGACAAATTAGTTCTAGAAAAAAAAATCAATTACGTTCTGAATGTAAATCAACGTGTGTATAATTGTGTATGGAGACGGTAAATAATAACAAAAAGCTGAAATTAAACGACAGCCTGGCAATAATAAAGTACGGTGGCACTTTCCCGCTTTGATAGTGTTCATTGCCAGTGAACGAGCTCTAAAGGTAACGAGTTCAATCTGCCCTGTAAATATTTGTCCAGCGGCTATCGCACACACCTACATAACCCTCTACGGCCGTGTGTGTATCAATGGACGTAAACGTTCACAGGCACACCACCGCAATAATATAACACCGCAACCATAACATAACCGCAACTATAGAACCATTTATGATCACATTATTATAAGGTAAGCCGCAGCACGAGGTAATATCTTGATCACCAGTATTGAATACATATATTTGTTCTTCACAGACAGTAGAATAGGCTACTTTCCTGACAGATCAAATCAGTTACTTTTTATGAAGTGTCAAAACTCTCAGACAGTATGAAGTTTGTATGGAATAAAAGTGAAATGACGTCATTTTACTCAAACATTGGTTTTGGTTTCACACAAAGGTTTTGATCTTTTAAAAATCGTTTAAAACGCTAAATAGGTGATGTTTAGTTCATTTTTGCAAATTTTCGAAAGCTGATTTAATGGCTAGCGTGTAGTAATTTATATTGACTACAGGCAAATACCATATTGAATTACATCAGAAACAAAATTTTGTGCACAAGCCTATTAACACAGCGTATTACGTCGTCAATTTTATTATAAATAAGTATAAAACACTTAGGGTAATTCGAGTCGGTCTGTTCTCCATACAAACATACAGAGGCTCATTGTTTGCTTCTACGGCATCAGTTATGTTTAAAATATGCTTAATTTTATAGCTTGATACATTTTCTTTGCGCAGAATGATACGAAAAGTCCGAGAAAGCTAGAATTAACTTGCAATTGGGCCTTTGAGGTTCGCGTCATCTATCAGCATCATTTGAAAAAAAAAAAAAACGTTTTTTACCAATTTTGCAAATGGCACAACTGCGTCACGCTTAACAAATGTTATCAAACCCTTCCCATTAAATATTACATATTATAATTGTGCGACATATTGGTAATAACGATGATGATAACTTTCATGACGAACGGAGTCACTGCAGTTTATGTCACTCGTACTCTTATTTTATCATAACTAAATCGCACATCACTTTGCGAAATTTTGAGCTATCATTAATTTTTACACGAAAAGGGTCATTATTCCAGTATTTCACCTGCATCATTTTCGTGGACACATTTTTAACCAAATCCCTGCAGGTTTTAGGGAAATTTCAAGCTATTTTTTAGAAGTGAGATATCTATCAAATAGCTCGTAGTTGAAATCTACAGGCATTTCGCCAAAACATTGTCCACGAAAGTGTCGCGGATGACACGCTTGTATGATGACACAAAACACTATTTTTACCAAAAACGGTGCATCTTGTGTGGGTAGAAAGTTGACAACTTAGGACAGCAATGGAGAAGCCGACAGTATGTTGACTATAAGGTGGCGTAGTCCGTACAAACTCTTAAGACCAAATGCTTTCAAACTACGTTATTTTTTGAATATAAGGTAGTTTTTGGCTTGCGTTCGTTTGACAACATTTGATCTTAAGAGTTTGTACGGATTATACCGTGCTAGAAAAACAGACCTCCAGCACATCGTGACAAAACTAGCTATCGTGCGACCTATAACTACCTAACCCTTTCCGTTCAGTATAGTGCGAAAGTGACAGGTTATTCTGTATCACGAAATGCGTAGACGTTACCAGTTTTAGCCCGGCTGGTCACTGCATAGTTAAACATAACACACTCGTCGATAAATCACCCGCCGCGTGACACTGACACTCCGCCAGCTGCCAGCTTATTGATCGAGGGTCTGTTTGTTCCACGCTCATTATTATGTTGCTGGAATCATTCCGGACTAATTGATGGAGGAACAATTTCGCTGAGTTTCAGTTTCCGCGCACCTATGAAACAGTACAAAATATATTTATTTATTTAGACTTGTTACAGAAAAGTACAAACGGCGAACTTAGGTAATGCCAAATAGAAATATTAAATTGTGCATGAACATACAGCCTAATATCGCAAAGGCCGTGCCAGGATAAGCTAAGTGATCCGGCCCACATCGATTTTTGTCTTGTAATTTTTATAGATGGTGTGGCTTTATAAACGGAATAAATTGGCAAAATTTCAGCCCCCTAAACTTAATTTTTTTTTATAAAAAAAACGAAAAGTTAACTTTCATCCATTTTTTTTTCTAGGCGACCGATTTTAACGTGCGTCACAAACATTGTATATGTACTTAAGATGATTATTTTACATAAATTACATTTTCATGTTGTCATACAAAAAATTAAAAAAATGCTAAATGCACTTTTGTTAATTTTTTAAAATTTACTTCTAGGTTAGAGACCGCTCCAGTTTTTTCGCCAGTGGTGCACCCTGTATCGCATAACGCGTGCTCTTTTTAGTCGCTAGCTAAGCCCCTCGGGGGGGGGGGGGGGGGGGGGCAAAATTTGGTACTATTAGCCGCGCGGCGAAATCGCAGAGTGAGCCACTTCTGCCTCAACAAACACAATTATTTATAGTAGAGGAAGAGGATCCCAGTATAGAACGACCTTCACCGAACCGCCGAAATGCTGTAATGGATGAAAAGTATTTTATATTAAATTAAATATGTTAATAAATATATTGCAAGTGGGTTGCCTAAAAAAATTCAGTCCACAATATGATTAATTAAGAATTTAAGTTAAATTTGCACCTGGTCGGTATGTGATGCTAATTAAACGAGGTGCAAACTTAGCTCAACCGGTTAGTATGAGAAAGTTAGGATGAAGTCATTATTATAACTTCTTATTTCAAATAGATTATCTGTGCTTTTTGAAAAAAGACTGTCCGATCGCAGTTCGAAACCAATCAAATTCAGTTTCGGGTTCAGCCGGATGGCAGCCGAAACCGAAACTATGCCGAAACCCGTTTTTTTGCCGAAACCGAAACAGAAATTTCGGGCGGACTCTACTTTATTGTATGCCTTTTTATTTTTGACTTTATTTTGTTCTTATACTTTGTTATAGCGGCTATGGAAATACTTATTCTGTGAACATAGGTATCAAGCGTTCATTGTTAATAGCAGATTGGATATTTTGGTTTTTATAGGTACTTGTGCATTTGTTATTATAGGTTTGTTGAGACAGTCATCCTTCCATTCGGGATACGGCATTTCCTTAACACGTTGATGGACAGAACGCCTATAGGCGTTGAAGGCGTACTATGGGATTACTTTGCCCACGGACAACGCCTATAGGCGTACTGTCCATCAACGTGTTAATCATGAGTAGTATGCTCCCGAAACATGTCGAGTGGATGTCTCGTCTTTTGTACAACGTGAGTGATCCGTTTTTAACCGACTTCCAAAAGAAGGACGGTTCTCAATTCGTGTGTGTGTCTTTTTTGTGTTTTTAATTCAATATGTTTGAGTCTCACGGTAGTTTTCTCTTAAGTAAAAAACAACTCGTACATTGTAGTAGGTACTTATGCGTTGTAGAAGTAGCGCACAAGTTATAATCGGTACTAATCCTTGCATACTTGTACAGGTTACGAGAAGCTATTAAAACTTATCCCCTTAGTCAAAACCGGGTGCTTTTGAAGACTACCTACATCGTTTAACATCTTTATGAGACCTTAGACTAAACAATTTTAAACTCTGATTTTGACAACAAAAAGAATTAAAATTTCTACAATGTGAAGTAAATTATAGACTTTTATTTGAGTCAAAGGATATTTATTTGAGGGAATGGATAACATTTTCTTTTATTTCGTTCAGTGGAATATAAGTTGTCAAAGCGGTTTTAGCTTTGAATAATTTTATTTCAGGGTGATTTTTTACTCTGTATTATTTAGTATGAGATACCTATTAATTATTTGCTAATAAACTACAACCAGTCTAAAGAAAAAAAGCAAGGCGTCTGTTTAATAATAAAGGAAACACGAGTAGCTTAAGTTAATCCCTCGTATATTTAGACACGTACAAACGAAGCCCCTGTTACCGGACCACCCACAGACTTTAACTCGGTGCAATAAAGTTGACATTCGTTTACAAATGTACAGTTAACAGTGTGTTCGATTGTACCAAGTGTTTGGAATTTTAATATGCAGGTGCATCGAGTCGGCCGGTTTTCCCAACAATCGAGTTCATTTACATCTACACACTTACAGGACCAAAAATATCTGAACACGACTCTATTGTCAGGAGCATGAAAGCGTGTTCGGGTAATTGTTTGCTTCTATGACATAAATTAAGTTTGATATGTGTTTTATTTTAGAGCTTGATTTTATTGACATGAAACGACATGAAAACTCTCAAAAGCCTGAAAAATATATAATTTTAGCAAAACACGTTTAGTTTCAAATGATGCTGATAGATGGCGCTGACTTTAAAGACCCAATTTCATGTTAATTTTGGTTTTTTGAGACTTCTCATGCCATTTTGCGCAGACAATATGTATCAAACTATAAAATCAGGTTTATTTTTAACATAATTGATGCAGTGAAAGCAAATAATGACCCTCTTTATTATGTGCATGGAAAACCATCCGATTCGAATCACCTTCATATTTAAATTTCAAGGTTAAAACATTTTAACAAAAATTCTGACACCGCATATATACAACCCTTTCCGGCCGAATATACAGGATGACTTCTTTTTCGTGATACAGGATAATTAAACCTCAATCTATTCATGATTTTGAACAACTTTTACTATGGGGTCAACTTTGTAAATTGCAAAAAAATACTACTCTCTCATGGGCGTTTCTCCAGAAATATGTCTGCGGTCACCTCATTCATCTGGCCCTTTTTCATACTAAATGTATGGAGACAGATGAATGAGTCGCAGATATATTTCTAGAGAAATGCCCTCATACATTTTGTTCTACCTATTGATGACCTTTTCTATGAAACAGTTAATTTTTATTTTGCATTTACAAAGTTGATCCCATAGTAAAAGATGTTCAAAATTATGGATAAATTGAGGTTTAATTATCCTGTATCACGAAAAAGAAGTCACCCTGTATACAATCGTACAATAAACTTTGAAACATTTTGTGTACGCGCACGCGCAAGTCCTTTTTGTGACCGGGCGATATCGATCGTCGTGCAGACACTTAATAGATTTAAAAGTTTTGGACTTTGAAGATTTTTTAAATTTAATCTGTGTATCGAACGAAGATACCAAAATATTCGATTACCGTGTTCTATGGAGGTACTAAGTCTGATGTTGATGGCAAACAAAATTTGCTCCGAAGCGAGCTTACTTAACTAAGCACTTAAGCCCATTTCATGCCTATATTGGGCGCCAGGAATATGCAAAGCCAATGTGTTTCCTACAACATCGTTGCCGAATAGTGCAACTTCGCCTATTTAATAATAACCAAGGGTACTTAACTACAGAGTACAGAGTTCATACACATTTTTGACCCCTCAGATACTAAATACTTCCAGAAAAATCCTTTCTTGGTTTTTCTTCCGGTCCTGGTAGAAACACGTGTAGGAAATATTTTTCTATGTTTAATAGTTTAAACAGTATACTGTATTTACAGAACATGTATTTCTATTGCATTTTTAAAAATTGCAAGTCTGTACTTATTACGGTTCAAAAGTTTCAGCCCTGTTACAGACCGATGGACGGGCAGCGGAGTTTTAGTAATTCGTTCTGTTAGGTATCGGGTACGGAACCCTAAAAAAAAGACATGGGTCTATTCATCAAGAGAAATCAACACCCAATATTAAATGTAAAAAATCCGCTTCAGTTTATAATTGAATCACACGCCGCTCGATGTAAGCGTGGATTAATTATAAATTCGGCGTCGTGACGAGGATGCTAATACGGGGCTTTGCCGGCGTCGGCTTACGCCTCAGATTACAACTTGGAATTCTTAGTCTTGGTACAACAATGACTCATCTTCCTAGCTGAAAGTTAGGTAAGCGAATTTCACCAAACATTTCAGCGTACAGGACTGTTTGCGTTTTTTCGACGTTTCTTAGTGTAGTTTAGCGTTGAACTGGAGGGAAAGACAGTGTTCAAAATAGTTTATTAAGTAGGTAGTGATTAGGAAACGGCCAAGTGTGAGTGGCGGATAATGTATCTATGACAAATAAATGGCCATATCTTTTTATTTTCTTGTCATAAAAGATTCAAATATGAAACCTTTTTGGTACCGCAACTAACAATATTGGAAGTTTTATGGTTTATATTATGTTTCTGATACTCCAGTTTGAACTGGAGGGAAAGACAGTGTTCAAAATAGTTTATTAAGTAGGTAGTGATTAGGAAACGGCCAAGTGTGAGTGGCGGATAATGTATCTATGACAAATAAATGGCCATATCTTTTTATTTTCTTGTCATAAAAGATTCAAATATGAAACCTTTTTGGTACCGCAACTAACAATATTGGAAGTTTTATGGTTTATATTATGTTTCTGAGATACAAAACCTAACGAAGTGAAACACACAGAAATAACAACAGTCGTATTACTCGTATTAATACTGACCTGTACACTTGTATCCATATTAATCATCTAAACCCAAAAGAGAAACTATTAATTACACAGAACCCAAACAAAATATCCATATGTGTGTCTCAATTTCAAATTATATTCAAACACTTGATCCTGCCGGCTTATGGCCTCCGCGGGATCAAATAAACCAACTTATCTAGGATATGAATTAAACTATTATATGCTCTTCGTCCATGTGATAAGAAGTACGTGATCGCAGGTTATATTGGTGTCTGTATGAGTTTGGGTCGATATTCGGTCTGTTCTCACAATAGAAATTATTCGGAAGTGTAGCAATGATGCCTCCCTGAAGACCGATTGGTGTGGTGTGGAGGCAGACCGTGTTGATTTTCCTGTGTGTGAGTGCAAGTGAAACTGAACTTTTAAGGACTAAGTTACATACCTATACAGGGTTGAAAAAATCTATGGGCCCTGTTGGGGAACTACCTTAAATCCATTAGTTAGCTCATTTTACTGAAAAAAAACATTCCTTTATTTTTATAAAGAAACAAAACTGCATTACAAGATTTTCTAAAATTCGCTTGTCTCACCCGGGAATCGAACCTGCTAAAAATTTAAAAAAAAATAAGCTCTCACTATTTTATTCTACTAATCGATAGGACTATTTATTTTATTGGTCAGGATAAAATCTCTCTAATAAATAATTGGTCTTACAAGTAAAAAAGATCGTGAAATCTATCATTAATTTTATTTTACCATCAATTGTAATACAAACGCAAAGAGAATTTAAAAAAATCTTTGAATGCAGTTTTGTTACTTTTCAAAAATAAAATAATGTTTCCTTTAAGTAAAATGAGTTAACTGAAGGATTTAAGGTAGTTCTTGTCCACGGCCCATTGAATTTTTCCACCCTGTATAAGTTTAGGTTTACGCGGACTAGTTTTCCGCAACTTGAAAAATTTGGCGCCGCATTCGAGGGTCAAACCCTAACCGAAATTCACTGAACATCATGACATTATATATTGTTGCTGACGTGGTATTGTACTACAATCCGTCATAATTAACCTATTTCGGTTCATTACTGGGATATTACGCACATACGTAACGAACGCATAATCAGTGTTTAAACTCATTCAGCTATTTTTCAGACTCCTTGCGTAGATGCTTCCATCTAGGGGGCATCCCATACTAAATATAAATAATAATACATATAATATATATGACGGAGAGAAACAGAAGCCTGGCCAGCCGATCTAGACGTTCGTCACGGTTTGGGCGCGAAGATACAGGAATACTCGGAAATTAATAACCTAGTCGCTTCAACTAATCACTTAGGTTCATGTAATCACACTTGCTACTAAATTACCGTGAATTAAAACATGTTTAAGAGCCAATGGTTTAGTTCGCGAATACCAGAGCATTCATTCAAACATTACCGCGCCAACCGTACCAGTTTTTATCTAGCAGTCACTAGCTGTCAACTGTGACTGTTGTGCTCGAAAACTACTCCATTCGGGGTACTGAATTTCCTCCTCTTACATTAAAGCATGTTTCCATTATTGATCACCATTTTTAAATTTGATTTTAACTAGCGATTTATCCACGCTCTGTTATATAATATGACTTAATTTGTTCATCCGGTGGGGTTATATTGACGACTTTAGTTCCCTTTCGGGTTACTTCATTACGAATTCGGTCCTTCAAGGAAACTAGCGTAGTCATCGCTACTCGGCCTTAAATGTGTCTGCCTTAGGCCGAGTATCCACTATAGATACGCGAGGAAGCGGAGCGGTTGCATGAGGAAGAAATGATCCAATGCCGGGTTACGCTGACCGAGGCTACGCAATGATGGGTGGGTTTTTCCTCACGCACTCCTAAAGGTTGTTACCATTTACTTCCACTTAGTATTGCACCGTTCTAACAACATAGCTACTGGGACTTTTTTCTTGCTCTGGTGGATGCTTCGTCTTATCGTGAATAACCCGCTTCAACTGATCGCTTGCGCTCTTAACAAGTTAAGCATATAACTAGTCGGAACCTCCCTCAAAGCTAGATTACCCGCAATTTACACTCCACCTTGTCAGTATTGGGAAATTCGTAGTTCAGATAGTTTGGAATGGAATTCAGTTCGACGAATGTTTGTCGGAAATATAATGTTACATAGCATACCTATACATAGGTATTTACAATATATATCTACCCTCTGTAGCAGAATATAAATGAATTGGAATATGTACAGTCAAGGGCAAAGATAAATATCAGTACAGTACACATATTTTTGAAACTTTGTGGTACATATTGGTTCCCTTGACTGTACAAAGTATTTAAAGTATTATACTTCATACATATGAGCCTATTGATTTGTTTTGACAACATTAGTCAAATGCATGTATAATATGGAGCTCATTATTCTGATAATGGCTCCTTCAGCTTCACCTGACCTAATGCATGTTGGCCGGTATTTCTTACAAACGAAGAGAAGGTTAACGATGCACTTTTACGACTTTAAATTTGACTCAAATTTGTTTAATTTCATAGTTTGATACATTTTGCCAACGCAGGACAATACGTGAAGTAAAAAAAAAACAACTAAACAATTGAACAGAACAAACTAAACAGTTAATAACGGAAAATATACATTTTATTAGCTTTTTGAGAGTTCCCATGTTTGTTTGCGACTTGCGTACAAAAAACATTTCATCAACCAAAACTGTACGTCTAGCATAACTGGCCGCGGCTTCGTTTTTCGCGCGAAAGAGCATCACCTGTCACTGTCACACTATATTGAGTGGAAAGATATAGGTAGCATGTGTCGCGCGAGAAAGAGTCGCGTGTCACAGATAAGCTAGAGGTACTGAAGTCGTTTCAGTAAATTATAAACTCAAATTTTCGTTTGATTGGAGAACTGAGCAACTTGAATCACCATGGTGATTAGAAGTCTCGAAAAAAAAACAGAATTAACGTGTAATTGGGCAGTCATACTTTAGCGTCATTTAAAACTAAACGTTTATGCTAAAATGTCACTTAGCGCAAATAAAATGTATCAAGTTATAAAATAAAATACATTCACAATCGTAGTTGATGCCGTAAAAGCAAGCGATGACCCTTTTTATGTTTGTATGTAAAAGCGACCGACTCAAATCAACTTAACGCTAAATTCTTGGAACGGTATGATTATATAGTAGTTTAGACAATTGGTCTAGTGGGAAATGTATTCACAATTCTAGCGAAGAACTGAGTTTGAACTAAAACACTCAAGTAAGACAATTATAGTAAGGAAGACAGTCAATCAAAATGTCACGCAAAATAGGCCTATTACAATAAAATCTGTACGGAACCTTATTCTACTTACGGTGACAATGTTTCAGTTCATCTGAGAACCAATCGGGTGCCAAATGCTAGTTAAAGGACGTGCACTCAATGCTCGTATTAGTCTCTTCATTTACGAAGCTGAAATGCGTTCTATAATGAACTCTACAGTCATTGGAATAATGGTCACCTTTGACGATTTTGGATTTAGGAGCGCCATACTGCCTTCATAACGTAAAAAGACACAACTAACATTTTTTTTCGACACTGAGTTATATACATATTCGGAATCAGCGAAATTTACTGATTCCGAATATGTAAAAATCTTGATGTCGAAAAAAAATGTTAGTTGTGTCTTTTTACGTTATGACGGCAGCATAGTGGTGTGTTAGGTGGAGTGCATGCGACAATACCTCTATGAGGTTTGTGTGCGTTGTTTTGGACAATACGATATTGACTGACTTTTTTACGTAGTTTTAAGATGTTTTGATGTGATAGGTAAATAAAAACTTTGTTTGTGTAAAAAAACTAAAACTAAAAAGCAGAAAATAATATGTATGTTAATTACCCCAAAGAAATGGATAATCAACGATTCATATATACATATACAGATATTTATAGTTTTTAAACTGTTATTTTTGATGTCAGTGCCTGCCATGCAAAGCTGGCTATGGTGAGCTCCTTAGCTGGCACCGACCGGGAGAATTATTTGCTGTAGTAGCGGCAATAGTTTGTATGGAGATCCCCTTTAATTCCTGATTTGATTGTTTTTATTATTGTGAAAATTTCAATTCTCTACCTATTACAGTTCAACAGGTAGAGCTCTGCGAGTCCTGCGACGTACGGACAGACAGTGGAGGCTTAGTAATAGGGTTCCGTTGATACCCTTTGGGTACGGAACCCTAAAAAAACCCACCAAAGCGAACCCCTAATTCAACGTATACGCTGTGACGTCGTTTACGTCACGTTTTGAACATTGATTTATCATGTCACTAGTTAAGCTTGTCGTGACACCGTGGACACATTCCCTGCCGCATGCCAGCCAAACCAGCCATTGTTCGCGCACGATCATCTCAGCCTCTTAGCCGCATCCCCTGTGATGCAGTACACATACAAGTATACGATGTGGTACACATACCGGAATAGATACATGCGCCGAATGCATCTGACGTGTTCGATAGATGACTGGGCTACATTGTTTTCACTCGAACCAATACTGGAACACAGAACTGGACCATGTTGGGATATGAGCTGTGTTGTCAAAGACGTTAGATATTATCCATATAGGAATTGTTGATTAGTACCTATAGTTGTGACTATATAACATTTTTTACACAAATGGTATTATAAGACGGTTAAAACAAAAAAGCCGGAAGAAATGTTTTTTATGGTTTTTAGGTAAGTACCTACAGTTACAAAAATGTTAAAAAAAAAGTTAAGGAAAAAACAATAAAAGCAATAAGAGACCTACCATTAAAAATTAATAGGAAATATTTTAAATCGTAAAAGGATTTTTAAAATGAAACGTCTTTTTTTATGTATAAAATCTTTACATTAATTACTGTGCCTTTATTAGTTGATCTACAGATAAATTATAAATGAACTGCAAATAAGGTGACATGATAATAATTTTGTTTAATTTGCATACGTGAACAGCAGGCAATGTACTATCGATATAAAGGATTTATTTCCAATGCGGTGAGAGAGACCAATTTGAAAGCGGAAATAGACAGAACAAAGAGGCGAATGTGCATGTGCATATAAATTGTTTTTAACCCCCGACGCAAAAAGAGGGGTGTTATAAGTTTAACACAAATTTCTGTCTGTATGTGTGTCTGTCTGTGGAATCGTAGCTCTCGATCAGATGGACCAATTCCGATGCGGTTTTTTTTACGTGAATTTCCTTGCGAGTGTTCTTAGACATGGGTGGTGAAAATCGATTTAGCAGTTTGAAGAATAACAGCTCTTTTTCAAAACGATGTTAGGCATTTGCGGCATAAAATGGAATTTTAGTAAAAAATAACATTTAAAAAGCATGTAATACAACTTAAATTTAAAATTTAAAAAACCCCGACTAAAAAAATCTGTAAACAATTATATGTATCTACTATATTTATTTTGACATGTTGTTCTGCTTGAAAATTGTAAATACTTTCCTCTTTTTTTGATGACTGTATCCAGAAGACTCTAATTCTACCTATAAGCAGGAATATTAGGTAACTTAATAGTTTCATGCAAGAACTTTCTGGGATTCGAGAACATAAAAGGTTGTATGTATATTTCATTTTGGATTTGTTAAATGTACAGACAGAGAATGAGTTTTTAAACACACTGTTGTTAATTATATGAAATACACAATCCATAGTACAGTCAGATTTAATTAAGTGTCAAATAGGCGCCACGGTCATTTCTGCCCCGAACGGGCTGGCTATGAAACAAGCTTCCTCTTGAGCTGTTTCCGCTGCGCTATGACATTGGGTTATTCAAATATCAAGGTACAGTCAACATCATAAATGTTAGCAAAGCGACAAAATATCTGTACTGCACTCTTACGCCCTTGATATACACCGTGTTTTTATTGATTTCCGTTAACTTCAAGGGCACATTCATCAGATCTCATTAAGTTAATTTCTCCAAAAAACTAATGTTGTAAGTTGTAAATTAACTAAAGGCATGAGGTTTTTCACTAGGTACGTAATAGTACATTGTGTATCAAGGGCGGTAGGTAAGGAATTACAAACGAGTGTTTGTTACAAGGCCGAGGCGAAGCCGAGGGCTTTAATAACACGAGTTTGTAATTCCTTTACCGCCCGTGGCACACACAATGTTTTTCATCACACTTGTGAGGAAATCTAATTAAAATTAACCTTACTTAACCTAAATAAAATTGTAAAACTGACAGTGACATTAGTGATATATCCATAGACAATGCGCAACGTTCGGAAACCATAGCGGTACAGACCTAAAACGGTTGATTTTATAATTGCAAAATACTGAAATACACTATTGAAACATTTAATTAATGTTACAGAAATATGTGTTTACATGTATTTGCAATACCAGTTCTCTTTAAATAAATATTTCAGTGATAAAAGTTAAAAAAGTAAGTTGGCGTTTCCTTTGAACATGACAAATAAGAGTAAAACAGAACCAGCGTTTCAAATTTAAAAAGAAAACCATTACGCCCTAGGGCGTAATAGCTCATTTACGGCCCGCAAAACCTACGTGTAATGCACCATTTTCGAGCAAGTGTGATGAAAAATAGTATATGTAGATTTATTATATTATATTGTATATGTGTAAGTATATGTGCGTATATATAATAGGCACACTTGTCATCTTATCCTCAGTTTTCTTTCTGACTTTAAAGACCCTGCGCCAAGTTTATGTTTCTGTTTAGTCCAGTGGTCGACTGGTAGAGAATGCCTTAAGGCATTAAGCGCGCCATTTGTACTTTCTTATATTGTGCAATTAAGTTTAAATAAATAAATGATTAAACCGTTTTTAAAATATTCATAATCTTAATTTAATCACCAACCAGTATAAATAAGCTGTCAGAATTCCAACACTGTCATAGTTCTTGTCAAAAGTGTATTTTAAAATGGTCATCAACTCAATATTAATTTATTTTCTATGAAAAAAAAAAAATTCAAATGTAACAAAAAGCGATATACCAGGTAGCTTCTGTTGATGTACGAAGCAATGTGTCGAATTTAACGGAAATAAAAAAAAACACGAAGTAAATGCCATTTTAGAAAATTTTGTCACTTCATCTCTATAGATATTTATGATGTTGACTGTACACAGGACTCCCAAAGGTCGGTACAGCGATGACCACTTTCCAACACGTGTCTCGTATACTCGTTTGCCACTTAAACATTATAAATAGTTATTTTTTAAATCTAAATTTCACTAAACACAAAAGCGAATGTAAGTAATTATCATAATTGAAGCTTTGTTATTGTCAATGGAGTTAAATATACGCCACATTATTAAGTTCTCGGTGAAGCTAAGGTCCCGGTAGGCTGCCACGGTCCCAGTAAACATAACATTTAGGTAGTTAGGTAGTTAAAAAGTAGTTTTTCTACTTCCCTTGATTTATAAGATACCAAATGAGACTTTTCGTCTTGCCTCATTTAGCTTGTATGGTTTTTCAGTCGATTAGTATTCTCTCTCACAATCTGATTGTACTGGTTGTATTCATAAAATGTGATACGTGCATTTATATTCACTATAAAAAAAACTCGTCCTATTCGTACGTATGTCGTTATTGAATGTTGTTGGTGTAAATCCCTTATCAATCAAAATACGCTTTCCATGTCATAAAAGTTTATTCGAAAACAAATTAGTAAATATTCAGTGAATTGTAAAATAAACAGGACAGTAATATCCGTAAAACGAAATTAAACCCTGTCGCTTTCACTCTATCACCTTACAACAAGGGAGGGAACGAGACAAAAGAGCCATTTTACTCTTGTTTTTTACGGGCAACGCGTTCTTTCTCACAAACTAGCCATCGGGTTCGGATGAGAGGCATTATGGATACTGGTCTTTTTACGTTCGTTACTGAAACCCGTATAATGGATTTTGGTTTTTTGTTTTTTTTATTCCTTTGCTACTTTTTGATGCTTTAGAAACTAGATTTAGTATCCGATTCGCCCTACGGGATTCGGGACTGGATAAAGCAAAAATGGAATATTTAATAAAAATTCTGTAGTTTTATTCAAATATATCTAATAATCTGTAGTTTTATTTAGTATAGCTTTGTAAAATTGTTAACAAAGCAGTTAAAAACTGAACACAATGTGCTTGATAATATTTTCAGTTGGTGAATAATGGAATCAATTAAAAACGCAGATTATTATTTTTTATCGTAAACACTATAATACTCCCTGCTCTTAGTTTGTAATTCCACTATCGCAGAAAATCTGCATTAATAGAAACAAAAATAGTGATTACATTACACACATCGTGATCAAGGAAATTTAATGTTTAGCTGTTTAATTTAATCGTCTTCTTAACTAGTTCTTATGTATTAGTTCGTATAACGCTGTTCCCCGGGTTCACGTAGGTTATGTCCAAGTTAATTGATAAAATCTGTATAGAAGTTGAATGGAGTACCTGGATAATGTTCTTGTTAGGGTTCCGTAGCCAAAATGGCAAAAACGGAACCCTTATAGTTTCGTCATGTCCGTCCGTCCGTCTGTCCGTCAGTCCGTCTGTCCATCTGTCCGTATGTCACAGGCATTTTACTCAAAAACTGCATGATAGATAATGATGAAATTTGGAATATAGGTGTCTTGTATGAGCCACTACTTAGTTTGATAGTTAAACAACTAAAATAAATATTTTTAGGGGGGGCACTCCATACATGTTACAGAAGCTAAAAAAAAATTTTTCAGTAAATATTAACGTGTGGTACATAGTTCGACAGCTCTTTCAAAAACACTGTAAGGTTTCAAAGTAATGTTTTTGATTAAGTGAATATATTTGGAAATAATCGCTCCGAAAGTTGTGTAAATTGTGTCCCTCCCCCTCTATCTTCTAAACCGTGTGTTCGAAAAATATGAAAAAAATCACGAAGGTAACGCTTAAATAATACTTTCAACGAAAATTATTTTCAATAAGATCGAATTAACCGTTTTTGAGTTATTGCCGATAAACTGCGCTTCTCAACAAAAGGACGTAATTGCTATGAAGATACGCTCTTTTGTTGTTGTACTTTTTTTACATCGTATTTTTTACCTTATATAGTTACGGCTATGGAACCCTACACTGAGCATGGTCCGACATGCTCTTGGCCAGTTTTTTTCATTGTTATCATCTACGGATTTACTGGCATTATCATTTTATTTATATTGCAATACTCGTAGTGTTTTTGTAGAAGTTAATATAATGGTATAACGACTGCACTAACTTTGATCCAGCAAACTAACAACCCTAGCTATATCGCGGTCGCAGATCTTGAGAGTGATAAGAAGTTGCATAAAAAAAAATCTAGCTTAATATTGTCTTCGGTTTCCGCGATTATCACTCATAGTAATAAAACAAACGGATTAAATCGCATATATTACTACATTTTAAGTCCCGACGTTTCGTAACCCTTTTCAGCGTTCGTGGTCGCGGGTAGACTGAGAAAATCATAAATTTCCTCTGTCAAAATTACTGTTGTGCAAATGCAAACCTACCCACTTTAAAAAATACAAATTCAATATTAGTGTTGCCAGATGGGCCTAATGTGTAAATATGTTCACACACATGCCAGAAAGGCTTAAAAACCTAACTTTAGAAAAAACTAACGGCGCTTTCAAAAGTCATTTACCTGGTACCTTAACACTGAACGGTGTTTGTTTCTTCTAAAAATAGCATACCTAGAGTCTTTTTGTTTAAAATATGTTCTTTTTTGCATAAGGCGTGGCTGATAAGTTTCCTTGGCGGATACCCGCGACCACGAACGCTGAAAAGGGTTACGAAACGTCGGGACTTAAAATGTAGTAATATACGCGATTTAATCCGTTTAAGTTCTTTTATTACTATGAAATCTAGCTTAAGTTTTGCCTAACGGTACATTTCAAAATAAAAATGCCCATAATAATATAACGGTCTTCTTATCACACTGACGACACTATATATTTTTCATGCATTATTTGACTGCACTAACGACTTTGATCCAGCAAACTTACAACCCTGGCTATATCGTCAGGGTCGGAGATCTGGGGAGCGATAGGGCCGGTAATGGGCCACATAATGCTCTCGTTTGTCGCTCGTGTCGTCCCTGAGCGCCGACACGTCTATTTTAAATCCTGGATTCCACTGAAATTTAGAGGCAGCTTCTGGGCTTTTGGGAACTTATTTGTCTATCATTATGGTTACTTTTTGTTATCGTGTAAAAGCAAGTTACTAGTAAGTACCTACTTACTTGTATTATCTAGAACTAGCATTCTCCCTCAATCCATTAAGATGCTTCCGCGTTATTTAGTAATAAAATAAACATCCAAATATCCAAACATCTTCACAAACTTTCACATTTATACTCGTAATATTAGTAGGCTAGGATAGGATAGTAGAATCTGTACACACATTTTTATTAATTAGACCAGTGTTTTTCAAAGTGTGAGTCGCGACCCCCTAGGGGGTCGCAGAGCCTCTAGAAGGGGGTCGCGAGGGTCGAGAAACCTCAGACAACAGTGTAAAAGAAATAAAATTCAAGTTAGATATCGTGGAGGATAGGGGTCGAGAAATATTTTCGCATACAAAGGGGGTCGAGCCATGAAATAAGTAGTTTGAAAAACACCGCATTAGACCAACTGCAACTCTTCGTCAGCCGACGCCGGACGGTCAACATCTCCAGCAGCTCCTGAGGATGCCTCGTAGAGAGGCGAAACACGTGTCGAGTTTTTATTTTTGGTGGTGGTTTGTTATACAGGATGAATTTTAAATCGTGAATCGTAACCACGTTTACCGGTAAAGCTACTTAAGACTAATACAGAGCACTAGTGTTAATTAATTATGAACAAAATGGTGGAGGCGCTTATAACATTAATCGTAACAAAACTGAATTATTTTATGAGTAAATACGATTTAAATAGGTACTTATGTTGACAATATCGACGATGTTGACATTATTGACAATACGTGCCAAAATTCTATCCAGCCAACTTCAATATTAGGAGGTTGGATATCTAATGTTGAAATTTTCATGACAAGTACGAAACATGAATGTAGGGTGACCACGAGATTTTAAAAATTAGGATAAATCAAAAAAAGTGGACAAAATAAAAACATACTTAATTTGGGTTTAAAAGCATTGTAAGTTATTGTTAACTATGTATAGACTACAAAAAAATTATTACAATTTACGATTTAAAATTCACCCTGTATTTATTTGCATGTTTTTTCGTTTTGCATGTAAGTGCATGAAGAAATACGCAAGTATTTATAACAGGCTAGCACTAATTATCTAACACGTTATCATATCGCGGATTAGCAAAGCAATATTATTGTTTTAATTAACATGGACTTTTTTATTGTTATAAAAAACGTCCGCAAAGTAACGCCTGATTCAATCAATATTTTATTCTCTTTGGATTTAACGATTCATATATTCATCTACCCATATCGATCCTTTATTGTATCGTATTATGATACGTGTTGTGTGTCTGACCTCAAATCTGGTGTCAATAACTATATGTGCAGTATAAACAACTACCTATTTAACTGTCAGAAGTTCGCAGTTTCCTTAAATGTCATATTGCACGACATAGCCACAGGTAGCATTATTAGCCCGTCTGCTATCGTTCCATCGCTGCGGGCGTAGTGCCAGCAAATAGCATGCAATAACACAAGCACGTGCAATAACATGCAATGCACACATGCAGTTTGGACAAATATTGTTATTTGCTCCCGCTTTGTTAGTAAGGTAAAGTAAATCTTGTTTTTGGTTTGTAATGTGATGTTTTACTTTTTGATGCAGTCAAGTGCTTAGCGTAAATCTGAATGCGAGGTAGTTCTGCATGTTTTTATATACAAAGAAGTGACAAATAAGCATGCAGCCTATCTGATGGAAAGCAGAGACTGCGGCAAATACAAACTTTCAAGTATACCGTGTGTTGTCACTTAAAACTTTCACAATGTTCTCTCATAGTTATACTTTCACGTATTATAAATTAGTCAAATATCTACCTACACCTATATTATCCAGTCATAAAGTTTATATGTGAGCTCTACATAAGGAATACAATTTTAAGGCAAATAAATTGGCGTTACCAGTTTAAATAAAAATGTTCGCTTTGTGGTAACTATTTTCTATCCCATAGTGCGGAATAATAACATATGCGTGCAATACAATTATTTATATTATCATAATGAGGGCGCCAAAGCTCAGTGGAGCACGCCTTTTGACTATCGGAGTATAACTTAATTAAGAGCTAAGCAGTGAGCTAAGGTAGGTAGTTCTACTAGTGTTTCAACCGCTCTATTTTGGTCACACTTATGACTATTTCCTCGATAGTCCGATGGCAATCTACAAAATAACCGAAACTGGTAAAACGAGTCCACAGGGAAATCACCAAAAATGTGACCAGGGTAGTGAGAGCGGTTGAAACGCTGGTAGAACTACCCAGGTATAGGTAACATGGGGTGTGGGGGTTATAATAAAGTTCTACTAGTGATCGTTGCCTCTTCCCGGATCTCATGTATTCCCCGGCTCTCAAAGCAAGACGCCGAATGAAAAAACGGTTGTAAAATTTGGTAATAATCGAGTATATGTATGTTTTATATGTTGCCTGTAGTTTTTAAGTTTAACAATTATTTAGTGAGTAAATGTGTAACTGCGTGACGTGCACCAGCGTTGAGCTACTTCTGTGACTTGACACCATGAAAAGTGGACTCCTTTTTCGCAAAAAAATAATCTATTGTTATAAAGTATCGTATGTAAACGTGAATTCATTCATTCAAAAGAGCATTTCTAAAAAAGTTACGATTTTTAATTGTGAAGTTTTCTACCAATTTTACGTTAGTTTTACTTAGAACTAGCGACCCGCCCCGGCTTCGCACGGTGTTTCTCTATTATATTATGCATGTATTAAACATATAAACCTTCCACTTCAATCACTCTATCTATTAAAAAAACCGCATCAAAATCCGTTGCGTAGTTTTAAAGATTTAAGCATACATAGGGACATAGGGACAGAGAAAGCGACTTTGTTTTATACTATGTATTGATTACGAGCACTTTCAATTCCAAGAGAAGAAAACCCTAAAAAAGGTGTCCCAAATTAATATATAAATAAATATATAAATGGTACTTTCCTTTGTGTTACCGTTATATAAAGTATATGAAAAAAACGATAACATAATAGGAAAAAATATTAGGACAATTAATTGTCCCAGTAAATTTGTGAAAGCTTAATTTTAAGAATTAATAACATAAAATTGGCAGAAAATTGCGCTAAAAAAAATTTTTGAAAAATGCTCACAAAGCTACTTCAAATGAATCTATTAAATTAAAAAATGCAATGTTTCTACAAATAATTAATCCAAATTATAAACTACCGACTACTAAAATAACCGACTCGAAGCTAAACTCTCCAATCAAAAATGCAAGAATGTCTGTATAATGTTAAACGAGTTCCCTCGATTTTTCCAAGACCCCATCATCACATCCTTACCTGGTTACAATGGGACCACTTAAGATATCTCTCTGGTGGTCCTTACGTACATTTTGTTAATTTCTACATTTTGGGTATTCTACTTTTTCAATCGTAGTCTAGTGGACAACCCATAGGATATAGATAGATTTCAAATAAATCAGAATGAACGTTTGTTAGGACGGTCAGCTGAAACCGCAGTTTTTGCATCCATCCGAATGCAGGATGCCGAAACCATTTTTCAATTTCATCCATAAATCCGCATTTCCTTAGTGCAGCGTGCTAGGGTTGTCACTTGATAAATGTGCGGCAACTAGTGAAACGTGGGAAATTTATTCGTGTTCAACCCTACCGACTGAGAAGCAGTCACGCCACCTGACATGATGGGTTATAAATTGGCATGGGAAGGTTATTTGGTGGTGAATTGTTTTTTAAAGATTTTATCAGTGTTTTCAAATTATTTTTTGGAAATACATAGTCGGATAATTTTGATTAACAAATGATGAATGAATTAAAAAATATGAAGATCCTAGCAAAATAATATTTTGTAATGCTATATATAGGTGTACCTTTCTGTTACAGATAAGATTAAAATTAAAATTATCTAAAGAAGTGCTTGAATTGCAATTTATTACTAGTTTATGCAGTGTTTCTCAGACAGTAGGTTCAAAAATAGCGTTTTAAATAATGTCTGTCCAAGATTTCAACCAACTAAACCATACTGATTACTTAGCTAAAAATAAAAAATTTTACACCTCATCCGTCCGTATAATTATATCTATTTTTCATTTCACTAAACGTTTACTATTTAATGTTTATTTTATAATAGTGAAGAAAGGCATTAGCTTGTACAACTGACATAACATTTTCACTAAAGCTAATTTAATATGAAATATAATATGACTTAAAACACTTCGGTTATTGAGAAACATTAATCTAAAACTTAAATACGGACTGAATCGCCCCAGATTTAGTGGTGTCTTCATACCACTTTGATCTTTTTGTTTCAAGCAAGTGTACCCTCGCGGATTACGTTGGCGTTTTTAAAACATATTTGAGCTTTCTTACTGAAACCCCACACCCGTCAAGGAAATCACTCCACAGATCGGCTTATCAAGCGAGGCAGTTGTAAACGGAATGGCGCATCAAAGAGCCCGCATGGCGTTCGGCATAAACCCGCATTGCTACTATTTAATAGTACAACAAAACATTTTAGCTAGTGGCATGAATTTTCACCAAAGCAAATTTAAATGATACGAGTGAAACATTTTGGTTATAGAGCAAACAGAGGCTAACCGTACTAAATCGCCCCAGATTTAGTGGTGTCTTTATACCCCTTTGTTGCTTTTGTTCCAGGTAAGCGTACTATCCCGCGGATTACGTTGCTGTTTGCAAAACGTAACTGAGGTTTCTTTCTGAAACCCTACAGCTGTCAACGAAATCACTCGACAGATCGGCTTATCAAGCGGGGCGGTTGTAAACGGAATGGCGCATCAAAGAGCCCGCATGGCGTTCGGCATAAACCCATCCGCTTTGTCATGCGGCTTTTAATTTGTTCTGCAAGTTGTAGGAAGCGTGAGATTACATATTAATCGTGTTTGAATATTATACAAGGTAGAGTTGAGAATGAGGTTGGTAATTGGAAGTTGAAAATTATATTGGCTGACAACGTTTCCAGTTCTCAAAATAGTTATCGTTTAGTTTTCTTTTATGCCTCTGAATCATAATTTTGGTTCTTGTTGTTGTTTCATAATGCGGTTTATGCATTGAGTATTTAGACGTACATTATGCTAAAAAATCAATAAAGCGATAAATTAAGTTGTTATTTCAAAAACTATTTATTTGGGTTTTATTGCTTATACTCCTCAGTTATTTTTTTCGGAAATACCTATAAAGTACAAACTTAGTCTTTTTACGTTTTTGACTGAGCGAGCGCAAAACGCAAGCAAAACGTCTCCTTTTCAGCTTGGGCAAAAATGCCTTCGTATATCCGGCTGTTCTCCTTACAGGTCATATTATTTCTCAACCGATTCCCTTGAGAGTTGGTGAGCAGTGATTATATGTATACATATATTGTTGATTCGGTTTTTAAAATGGTGGAACAGACACGCGAGTTACTACATAGAAATATAATGAATAGAATAGATAGATAGTGCATGAAATCTAAGTCGGTGCCAAATGGTAAAATGCCCAGATGGCTGGTCGCATATATAGGTAGATCCATCAAAATCACACGCATTTTTAAGACATGGTTGTGCAAATATGTCAGTCTATTTAGGCATAATATTTTTTTGGTTAAATTGGAGTATTCATAAAAGGAATCCATTAATCGTACTTTCGAAAAGTTCCCGTTTCGTTAGCGCCGCTTCCGAACGTTATTAATTCACGGATTTAATTAAAGCAATAAGGGGCGAATCGCAACGGCGTCGGTGATAAATTCGGCCGTTATGTTTTGAAAAATACGAGCGCCTCCTAATGAGAACTAGCGCGTGCGCCCATTGCTATTCGCCCCACGTCTCAGCGCTGATTCCACTTCCACGAGAAATATTTTTTGCCGATTTATTGTGAATTTTATTTATTCAGTACCTAATAGCCCAATCGGGAGTGATTCGCCTTGCATTCTTGCTGAGGCCGTTGAGAAGTTTGCCGGAATTTATTTCCGTATAAAATCAACCGGTATTGATGGACGCTGGTTACGTTACAGAACATTTTTCAAGTGTTTGCGCTGGAAACGAAGATTGAATTGTTTACGTGACGCTCATAAAAATGTCGGGATTACGTATTGTAAATTAAAAGCTTGGGGAAATTCGGAATAAACACAAACAAAAGCGAATATTCTGTGCAATGATCATCGCACGCGCGCTATATATTAATCTAAGTGTACTCTGGGTGTCACAGCACGCTATAAAAGCAATTAGTGACCCACCGTTAGTACCCAGGCTATGTGGGCCAATGGGCGATTTGGCACTACTCCAAAGCGAATGGCTGCGACTCTCCCGCTCGCACGTGGTTGGAGAAATATTGCGGGAATTTCTCATTTTGTTTCGCTTTCTGCCGTCACATTTTCGCATTTTATATTGAATGTCGCGAATAGAGATTGATTATGCATGAGTGGGTAGAGACTGTCAATTGAAATTTGAATTGTGTGTGTGAAATTCGATTTAAAATTATTTCCGATATCAAGCAACGTAGACAGATTTGAAAAGAGTTGTCTTCTGGTAAAATAGATGCACCGTTTCTTTTATAGACTGTCGCAAAATGAACATGAAGATAGTTTGCAAGCGTCTTCCTTCAAGGGGAAGGTGAAATATTTTATAAAAAAAATATTAAATTTAATAGTGGTCGGTTCTCCATAATGCAATGTCGGACGTCATTCGATACCGTTCCATCGCCCTATTTGCGCAACTCAGTACACAGCGGGAGAGGTTTCAAAAATGTTATTTGTCGCACAAACAAATCCCACATGTGCAGTATAAATGGAAGCCATTCATTTGCGCGTTTCATTTCGGACGGACTTTTATGACTTAACTATTCATATAAGTTTAAATTTTATTGTTTAACTTGGGACTTAAAACGTGATCATATAGCTGATATACTATTAACAAAAAAATTTGCAATCATACAACTACCGGCAACAAGACGTAATGCCACCAGCGTAATGGGACATGCCACAGGCAGAACTGTTTGAGGAGGTTTTCTTTTTGTTATGTTTTTTTTTAATATTTTAATTTTATCCCCTTTTACGTTGTTATTTGTGTATTAATTGACAATACTGTACTAAAACTTTGATTGTACACGACGGTGTTTTGGTGTATCATTTTCTTCACAACAGTGCTTGCACCGAACTCTTTCAAATTTGCCAACGTTCGAATAGTTTACTTTATTTTGATTGATTGAGGATTTTTTTTTATGGATACTCATTTTGTACTTCTGACGAAACCTGCGTTGTGGATATGGCAAATCGGTGTTTTAGTTTTTAGATTCTCTTTTTTGTTTCAATAAAGATATTATTTTTGATTGTAAATTTACACTAATGTTAACTAAAATCACCCTATTTCATTTGTGACATGTTTCCCAGAAACGTTATCTGAAAACTCATAATGCAATAACGTCAATTAATACTCTGTAAGTAATTCCATAGGCGACCCGTCTGCTCGTTTGCCCCCTATTTCATAAAAAAAAAAAAAAAAAAAAAAATTCTCAGTCGATACGTAGGTAAAATACACATTTTTCTTTAGTGATATAAGTGGGATGCAAAATGTAGAGGATGACAAAGGAAATCATGCGGCGGATCAACAGCTTCCTACGACAGATTCTCGGAATTTACTGGCCTGGGAAGATTTGTAACGAAAACCTCTTAGAAATCTGTCACGAAACCTCGATCGGTCACCAGATCACACGCTGCAAATGAACCTAGATCGTTTATACTTTTAAAGGAGATCCCAACTGCATACCTAGGCAAGCCCCAGAATGGACACCGCAAGGCAGGAGGAAACGTGGTTCACCTAAGAAATCCTGCCGGCGCTCAGTGGCATCCAATACGAAGACAGTCGGGCCATCGTGGTCCGAGGTGAAGCACGCAGCCTGAGATAGGACGTGATGAACACGCGCTTTGAACACCTTCTGCCCCACCTAGGGGACTTAGGACCTCAAGTCAAGTCAAGATACAAATTTTGCTGTATGACATTCCACCTTAATTGGGTTATATATAAAGATCGTGACTGTACAACAATATCGGAACGCCTACCTACTAGTCCTGTCCTACACATTTAGTTCCTTTCTTAGATACACGCACATCCCCACCAACCAACATGGCTGCCGCCTCATTCCATCAACGGACAATGTCAATATCTCCAGCTTCTCCTGAGGATGCATCGTAGA
The DNA here is from genome assembly GCA_947034925.1 of Eudemis profundana. Classification (NCBI taxonomy): domain Eukaryota; kingdom Metazoa; phylum Arthropoda; class Insecta; order Lepidoptera; family Tortricidae; genus Eudemis; species Eudemis profundana. The sequence goes on from OX344798.1 coordinate 20,130,687, forward strand.
CAGGCAAAACACTTGTCGAGTTTTGTATGTTGGTGGTGGTGGTTTGTTATATTTATTAGCATGTTTTTTTTTATTTTGAATGTGAAGTAATGAAAAAATACGCAAGTAGCTGACTGGCACTAATAGGCTACTTGATGACAGTTCAAATCAGCTTCTTTTTATGAAGTGTCAAAACGGTCCGAAAGTATGCAGTTTAGTATGAAATACTATCTTGTGACGTCATGCTCAACATGGTGCCTTATTTTTAATTTTCGTCATTGTAAAATCGTTGATGGCACGAAAATAAGTGTGAATGATTTTATCCGGGCTGTTTTGGAAGCGTAATTTGCTGGTTAGAGTTAATGAATTTATTTTGATTGTTGTCAAATACCCTATTGACTAACACATTATCATATCGCGGATTAGCAAGGCAATATTTTTTTGTTTTAATTAATGCGCACATCCACTTGCTCGAAAACTTATTTACTATTAAATTTATAAAGTATGTATAACATTCGCTAACTATAAATGCCAAAAGCCTAAATTTTATGTTGTAAATGGTAATTTTGTATTTAGCTAAGAAATTATTTTAACTGAAATGGAGATGGCGGGACGTCCTAGACGCATTCAGTGAGGACTCGCAGACGCATGCTGATAGGCTCTAGTGGAAAAAGGTGGCCTTTGCCCAGTAGTGGGACACCTCATAGACTAGTAAAAAAATTTTTATGCTTTAGACCAAAGTCCACTCTCCAAGCCACTAGACCATCAATGCACTCAAATAGAAATTTCTATAAAAATTATAACTTCTGAAGATAGCCAGAGTCGTAAGCCAGTAGGCGGCGAAGCGGGGATCGCTCGACACCTGATAAGAAGTTTACGAGAGCTGCCTGCTGCTACAGATTAATAACTAATAGACGACGCAATTTCCAATATTTTGAAGCTTTTAATAAGCATTTGGCATGTGGACTAGGGTTACACCCTTACATGTAGGTGCAAAATACTTGCACAAAAAGTATTGCCTCTACTTTTTATATTCATACATACTTCTCGCGAACAAAAACCAAGCCAGCTAAACGTGTCGTCAAGATAACTTAAGAAAAAAATATTTCAAATATTGTGTCGATGCCAATATATTTAATTAAAAAAATATAATTTCGTAATATAATTCGTTCATGAATTAGATTTCTCAGGAAACAAACACTTAAATAACCACAAAATTATAAATTTTCAGTAAAAGACTTTAAATGAACCTATTTTGATAAGCAATAGACGAGTTACTATGAACAATACCCAAAACACTATATGTGTCCCTATAATATTTCGATGGTCTAGTTCACACTCGTACTAAGTACGAGAAAAAAAGTTTCGTAATTATCACGTTAGGATAGAAATCATAATACGAATGTCAAGTCACGTTCGGAAAGCATAGCGGCAAAGACCTAAATCGGCCATTTTTGTTTGTTTTTAAATTTGCAAAATACTGAACACTACACTACTTGAACATTTAATTAATGTTACCAAAACATGTGTTTACATGTATTTGCAATAGCAGTTCTCTTTAAATAAATATTTCTGTGATAACAGTTAAAAAGTAAGTTGGCGTTTCCTTTGAACATGATAAATAAGAGTAAAACAGAACCAGCCTATTGAAATAAATAAAAAACCATTACGCCCTACGGCGTATTAGGTCATTTACGGCCCGCAGAACCTACGTGTAACAACACGATTTTCGAGCAAGTGTGATGATAAAAAACATACAGACGTCCTTTCTTTGAAAGTCGGTTAAAAATACAACCCACTACAAATTCCTCGTTTCTGATGTCAGTCAACAAATACAATTTTCATTTATAATACCAGAAGTGCTAAATAAACATGCGGCATTTATTAAATCGAATTCTCCGAGCTCAGAGATTGCTTTGGAAATCCATCGGTAACTACAGTTTTAAAAGTGGGTTCATAAGTTTTGATCCAGGTTTGATATGTTCAATAAATGAATTGAATTGAATTGAATTGAATTAACCGAAGTTTCGGGAGATTACTCTACTGGCAACTTTGAGATAAAGGGATGATGATATTATTATGTTCAATATATCATGAGTCATGATACTCGTCACTTGAATAGGTGTAGGTAGATGTAGATACCAAATTATTTTAACAGACGGACTGCAGATAAAAGATTGAATTATAAAAATAAATATCAAATACGGGTTGTTTCTTAATTAATCGCTTACAAGTTTGTTTTACAGATATCGTTTTTTTATCAACTTATGGTTGTACGCAATAAAGTGTTTTCATATGTAAATAATTTTATGGGCGGAAAAATCTTGATATACATAAAATCGAATAATTACGTACGTTGCAAAACCAGCTTAGTGTCTTGTCCTGTTGTTTGTTGCAGTATTTATTAGTGACAATTTAATTGTTTTCATAACAAAAACCGAAATTAATAATCTTCTAATATTGCTTAACACCGTCCAAATAAAATAGAGAGCTATTCTTATTTGGACGGTGTTATGCAATACCGAATTAAACGCCTTGGAAATCTTATGCTAAGTGCATTCAATATTGGATAACTCCGTAATATTGTGTTGAGTTATGCGTTACTTCTACAGGTTTAACGTCGAACATAAAATCATCTCTAGAAATATTTTGCGATAAAAAAATAATTGGAAAATCACGTAACGACCGGTGGTAGGGTCTAGGATGTATGACAAAAATCACGTTACCTCCTACCCGAGGTCTCAGAGACCGCTGACCGTGGCTTTACAACTATCAGATCCAATCAAAAACCCATCCTCACCTCTTGAGTGCTTTACGAGGCTCGAATGGATACAAAGAAAAGGTACATGGACTCAGACTGTGGTATGATACGTACACTTCCATATATAGATTTTACATTTGAAGAGGTCTCAGAGACGGCTCGTAGGTGGTTAAAGCGCAGCACGTATATTTGTGAACAGTATTTCACCGCGTGTTAAGGGTATGACACTATTTTATGTTTCATCCATCATGACTGAAGCGGTTAGCTTATAGGCAGCGAAAGGCAGTGGTAGTTTTATGCTGACTTTGATTCATTTCGAATTAATCTATTTAACTATATCAATTTATAATTATTATCCCAAGGGTACCTATACCTTACTAATGTATCTTTCTCTAGTTACATACCAAATTTCAGCTGAATCTATTCAGTTGCTACTGCGTTATTTAGTAACAAACATCCAAACATTTTCACAAACTTTCACATAAATAAAAAAATATAATATTAGTAGGATCCTACACCTTATAATATTTCCTACACCTATATCCTACATAGTGATTTTGGTCAGATTTAGGTACTGCTTAATTTACCTCGCACTTGGCCAGTTTCTTGTTATTGAAAGTCGTGACTCAAATTTCGACAACTTTTTATCAACCAGTATCAGCCGGCAAACCAGCATCTACTCAAGTTCAAAGGGATGCGAGCTCGAGATGAGAGCTCTTCTGTATAAAATTCAAATGTTTTGAGTGCAGGGAACAATACCTACTCGATTCAACTGGACGTCCTTTTTGTGTTGTTCTACAAATATTTGAAACTAAAGATAAAAAATAAAATAAAGATTCCACCATTCCTACAAATGTTATCTACTGACATAACTAGCTCATTCAATTCTACTAATATTATAAACGTGATACCTAATAAATACTTAATGACTCGGTTAGAAGTTCCCTTGATAGTCGCGAGTAAACGGAAGTAAAAAATAAACATGACATGATGATGCGTATGAATAAACAAAGCATATCCATGAGCAAATCAAAAATGTCTTTTTTTGTGCCATCGCTGTATAAATGAAATAGGAAACATACAATAAAAGGTCCTATTATTGCACTTTTCATTTACTACACTCACACTCGCTTCAGGCATAAGGTGTGGAATAATGCTGTGGGGAAGTATGGATACCGATTTACTTCGGAAAGATATATTCCGTCTGCTATTTTGTGCACCCATCTGTTTTGCGAACTCCCAAGATAATTCTTCAAATTAAACTAAAGCTTAAGCACTCAGAATTAATTTCTCGTATCGACTGTGCCGATTTTACTGCGAGGCAGAGAAAGCGCGGGCACGTACTCTCCAATAATTGTCCTGCCGCCGGGGATAAATAAGAATTTAGAAGGTTTCCTTAACAGTAAATTGGTTCTGAGAATAGGGCTCCTTTAATGGGACCTTGATCCTAGTGGATCAAGAAATAATAATAATCCGCTGACAATGACAGACGTCGTCTCCGTTTTTATTTTGATAAAAATGTATTTTAAACGCTTTTTGGACTGAAATCTATGAGATTTTACACCTAAAACACGAAAACCGCGAACACAAACACAAATGGCGAAAATAAAATACTAGTACTACCAGCAGTATATCAAAGATGATTACGAGACGGCGAGCACAGGCGGTCACAAGCGCACGCCCAACACCACCGCCCGTGCCGTCCACCTCCTCAGGATCGTCGTCGGGGGAAGAGTTTGCGACTGCCCCCGACACCAGCAGCGAGTCGAGCGAGGACGCGCGCGGGCCGCCGCCCCCGCCGCCGCGACAACCTGCGCGACGAGGACGGCCACCGCTGCCGGCACGCTTGGGGCCTGTGGGGCATCCTGCCCCGCCCACGGCCCTCGCTACCGGTGGTGTAGTGCGACGCATGCGATGGACTCAGAGTATGAATGAGAACTGCATGCGCGCCTACTATGGGGCTACAGAGGGAGGAACCGTCCTGACCGCGTACCGTGACCGGATGCTGCTTCTGTTTCAGACTCTTGAACCGGCCATCGACGTGTCTGCGCAACGGCTATCGGATCAGGTGCGCGCCATCCAGCGGCTGAAGCGGCTGGATGACGCGACGCTTGATCGACTGCGCCTGGAAGTACTTGCCACCCGCGCGGCCTCCGCTTCGGCTCGGAATCCGCCCGCTACGTCGCCGGTCCCGGTGCCAGCACCCGACCTGGCGCCGGGGGCGCCACGGGAGGATCCCGCTGCCGACGAGGAGGACGGTGTGAGTAGTGTAAGTGCCCAGGCCAATGAGCAATTGAGGAGGGCTCTGGAGGAGGCGATTGAGCAGTACCGATCCACGGCAGACTCTAGGCCGCGTTTACCTCGCCTGCCCACGAATAGGCGTAATCTAGCGCTAGTGGGAGCCCTAAACGCTTTACTAGACCCGTATTTGCGGGCTAGCGAAGATCTCGCTGATACACACGCGATCATGTATTGCGGGGCCATCGCGGCGTGCCGCGTCGCTCGCGTCAAGTTCCCGGACGCTGACCGAGCGCCGCGGACCGCCGGGGGTGTCCCCGCCTGGCAAGTACGGATCGAGCGGCGTATCAGCACGTTTAGGACTCTCATTGCAAAGCTGATTTGCTTCAGGGGGGGTAACAACCGCCCCCGTGTTATGCGTTTCGTGACACAAGCCTTCGCAGGGACTGATATCAGACCCTGCGACTACATGGCATGTGTCACGGAACGCATAGACTTCCTGAAGCAGAAAGTCTATGCATGGGCAAGCCGTATTCGCCGCTATAGAGAGCGTGTGGATCGATACCAGCAGAATCGTCTCTTTCAGAGTGACCAAAGGAAGGTATACCGAAAGTGGGAGGGAGCCGATCAACGTGTGACCGACGGGCAACTACCGGATCCTACCGCCATGATTAATTTCTGGCGTAGTATCTGGTCGGCGCCAGTCGTGCATACCGAGGGCGAGTGGATGACTGTTGTTGAGCGAGAATGTGAGCCCATCGAAACCATGGGGGCTGTTACCATCAGCCCCGATGACGTGAGTTGTGCGGCTCGTGCGACCCAGAACTGGAAAAGTCCTGGGCCGGATGGGTTACACAATTTCTGGATCAAGTGGTTTCGATGCGCACATGAACGCTTGGCAACACAATTCCAACAAGCCCTTGAGCTCGGCTCCCTACCATCTTTCCTAACAACAGGTGTTACCTTCCTGCTCTACAAGTCCGGTAGTACCACGGAAGCGAAGAATTATCGACCCATCACGTGCTTGCCCACGCTGTACAAGCTCCTTACATCCATTCTGAGATCAAAAATCAACTCGCACATTGTTGCGAACAACGTTATGGCCTTCTCTCAAAATGGATGTAGGGTTGGGTCACGTGGTACTAAAGAGCTCCTCCTCATCGACACGGCCATTTGCCAACAAGTCCGGCGGGACAGGGGGTCTCTCTCGGCTGCTTGGATTGACTACAAGAAGGCCTATGATTCGGTGCCTCATTCATGGCTGGAGAGGATCTTGGAGCTGTATAAAATCAATACAGCTTTAAAATCCTTCTTAGGCGCATGTATGAGGCAGTGGACCACAGTCCTTCGTCAACCAGGCGGTAGAGATGGCCCCCCTGGTCCGCATGACTTTATAAGGATTGAGAGAGGTATTTTCCAGGGTGACAGTCTGAGTCCCCTGTGGTTCTGCCTGGCCCTGAACCCACTCAGCACTCTGCTGAAGGAGTCAGGACTGGGCTGTCGGCTTCGGAGAGGGGGTGAGGTCATTTCTCATCTGCTGTACATGGACGACCTCAAGCTATTTGCACCCAAACGCCCAGACTTGCTGGAGCTACTGAAGGTCACAGAAACCTTCAGTAGCGCCATCAAAATGGAGTTTGGTGTAGATAAGTGTGCGGTCATGCATGTACAACGAGGGAAAGTCGTAAATTCCCCGAATTTGCAACTTTCCGAGACAATGACTCTCAGGTCTATCTCCGAGGCTGAAACCTACAAGTACCTTGGTATGTCACAGGCCTTGAGGATTGCGGACAGGGACACTATACAGGCGGTGAAGGAGCGCTTCTTCTGTCGCTTGACAAAAGTACTTAACAGTCTTTTGTCTGGCGGCAACAAGGTGCGGGCCTTCAACGCTTGGGTGATGCCCCTGCTCACTTACTCCTTTGGCATACTAAGGTGGACTCAGACTGAGCTGGACGCCCTGGATAGGCGGGTTCGTGTGCTGCTCACTACATACCGCATGCTACACCCACGCTCGTCAGTTATGAGACTGTACATCCCGCGTAAGTGTGGCGGCCGTGGCTTTTTAAACGCCAAGGACCTCCATAACCGCGAGGTGTGCAGCCTCAGGGAGTACTTCCTAAACAACGAGTGTGGGATACATCGCGATGTAGTAGCAGTAGACAGAAGCCTTACTCCTCTTTCCTTGGCAAACGAGAACTGGCGTAGACCTAAGGTGCTTAGCACCGACGACCGCAAGGACATATGGAAGAGTAAGGAGCTACACGGGCGGTTCTACAAGGCCCTCACGGGGCCCGATGTAGACCTGCTCGCGTCGGTGAACTGGCTACGCTTCGGTGATCTCTTCGGGGAAACTGAAGGTTTTGTCTGTGCAATTGCGGACGAAGTTATGATGACGAACAACTACCGGAGATATATCCTGAGGGACGGTACGGTCGACATCTGTCGGGCATGCCGCCGTCCCGGAGAGTCTATCAGGCATATTATCTCCGGTTGTTCCCATCTAGCTAACGGCGAGTACTTGCACAGACATAATCAAGTAGCCAGGATCATTCACCAGCAACTTGCTGTTCGATATGGTCTTGTGGGGTCTGAGGTGCCGTACTATAAGTACGCACCAACGCCGGTTCTCGAAAATGGTTGCGCCATGCTCTATTGGGATCGATCTATCATCACGGACAGGACTATTGTAGCCAATAAGCCTGATATCGTGCTGATAGATCGATCCAAGCGCCGTGCAGTGCTCGTCGACATCACCATCCCCCATGACGAGAACCTCGTGAAGGCCGAGAAGGACAAGCTCAGCAAGTACCTTGACTTGGCTCACGAGGTTACCGCCATGTGGGATGTTGATTCGACGATCATTGTTCCGATAGTCGTCTCGGCGAACGGACTTATAGCGAAGAGTCTCGATCACCACCTCAAGAGACTCTCGCTAGATGGCTGGATCAAGGGTCAGATACAGAAAGCGGTTCTTCTGGACACGGCGCGCATCGTCAGGAGGTTCCTCTCTCTGCGGCCCTAACCACCGGTAGCCTGGGCCCCGCCCCGCTGCCGGCGGCACCCTAGGTTAGGTTTTTTATAATGTGTTTATATTTTGTAATTTCACTTTGTATTTTACTTTTTATATATATATTGTAAAAAGCCTAATCTAAGAAAATAAAGATATACCTGATTAAGATTAGAAAGGCTGAGTATCTTCATAATAGGAATAGCCTTTTGAAAAGTGCAGATTCTTTAAGCGGTAAATTTTATAAGCAATAGAAGTCGAGCAGTCATTCAGAAAAGTGAATTCTGTAATACCTAGTAGATCTATGAGAAAACGGGTAACTATACATATATCCGTTTTCTCGTAGACGTACTAGGTATTATATCAGAAACACCGAGGATGATATTATGATGTCATTAGGTATCGACTTAAGAAAAAATTGTACCATCTGAATGAAGTCAATCGGTTAAGTGCGAATTGCCTTCATTTTAAACGCAAATGACTAGTCTTCGAGCTATTTCTGTTTGAATTGTGAGAATATTTTAATATTTATCATTAGCTTTTCGATGAAGGTAATAAGCTAGATGTTGACGATGCATTATATTATAAGGTATAAAAGTCATCCAATCGTAGCGAAAGTGGTATTTCGGCTAAAGTAATTGATAATCAGTACAAAAGTAGCTCTTTCTTTGAAAGACTTTCTGATTTCTCTGACAATGCTAATTCTTTGTCCCGAAATGACATTAAGCGCAGCGTTCCTGCACTCACACCATCGCCTCGCATTACCGTGAGCGACCTCTAATCTTCTTACGGGGGTCCCGTTTCGACGGCAATGGCGGCGCTCATTCAATTTACTGCCTCGGGCCTTGTCGCCGCAGGCGGACTAGTCGCGGCTTGTAAGGCTCAAGGAATTTATGCAATTTATTGGCGGAGAGCAAATGGGTGCCAAGGTATGTATTAACTAATGTCCAAGTAACTTTTTATGATCTTTCAACTATTTTAATAACGACTTTTCCTTTTTTTGAATTAGCTTACTAGTGTCCAATTGTTGGTTAAAAGCCTCGATATAACTTATATACCTGCCTATCACTAGCATGGCGTAAATTATAGTACGTTACATATCTAGGGTGGTAATACAAAGAAAGGCCGAGATCGCAGAAGTTTGCGGCCCGAGCTGCAAGCGAGGGACGTAAATATGCGATCGAGGGCTTTCTTTATTACCTCCCGTGTTGTGTACATCATTTTATGTCTATACTTGGCCAGAAAGCGGCTTGTTCCGTACGTGCAGCGTGCGGAAAAAGCCACTTTATGGCCAGGTGTGGCATAAAATTAACATAAAACAACATAAAAGCATAGTTTGTTTTACAATTCTGGTTATACTTATGTGTATATACATGATGATTTTAAAGTAAAAGTAAGGAAAAAAGATTTAGTATGACATTAAATTATTTTCATTATACAGATTGTTTTCATTAAATCACGGCTTCATGCTTGGACATGAAAATATCAGTCTCACCGCTATATCACTTTTGTACAATTCCAGTCGCATACGGTCTGCTATTCCACATTCCATTTGCAAACAAAGAAATGTAATTCCGTAGCACTCACAATCGCTTAAAACTCGCCGCGCAAAAAACTAAAAGCTCAACAATGTGGCTGCATTTTTGATACAACCCGCATCGTGTATGCTCCGCACGCAGGGCTTTGTCGCGAGACGCGTCACTCGCGGGATGGTGGCCGGGTGCGAGCGGGTACGGTGTGGTGTGAGCGACAACCTTCTAGCGTGTACGTTATGAACAGCGACATCATTTAATACCTATTTAGATCCAATTAGTTCCTTGTACTCGTATGTAAATTTGCTTAGAAGAAAAATGTGCTAGGTAATTCCTGCAAAGAGGTGAATCAACTTTTCTTTGTAAACAAAATTTTGCCTTCTCCAACGAAAATTGAAAGGAAATCTTTATTCGGATATTTTTTATTATAATTTGTTTATTATAACTTGTTTATAAGCAGTTACCCAGGGGACATAGCTGTCCCTCACTTTTGTATGAAAATAAGGTTTTGTACCCTGGGTCACCCTATTTATTCATTAAAAACCAGTTTTATTTTTACCTTAATCTATCTCTATCCATTCCATTTAAATCATGTTAAAACATGCAAAAGGTGAACGAATAAGGAAAAAGGGCAATCTTAGCATTAAACAAAAAAAGTTGAATCACCCAAAGGCCAAATATTACTAACGAATTAGGGATAATAATGATCCCAAACACTAGTCAAATTTGAATTAAAAAAATTACCGGTTTCATAATTAGTTCTTTATGTGACTGGTGCATAATGAGAGGCATTAATACACGAGTGTGGTTTTATGAAACGAGTCGAAGACGAGGCTCATAATTAGATCAGTATTGTTATGTAATTACATAAGTATGCGTGCCATTTTTATTTGCAGTTATTATGACAATATATAATAAAAAATATTTTTACTCCGCAATGATGATGAGTGATGAATGATGTGTGTACATCATGAATTACCCGTGCCAACTACACCGCTACTGTCTCGGAAAACACTGAATTATGATATTTTGTGGATTATATTTTCTTTTGTAAATCCCAAATATTCTGCTTCCTTTTTTGCTTTGAAACATCAAAAAGACGCGCAACATCCGCTTACACACGAGTGACCCCACTCATGGTTATATTCAATCCAGCCAGTAGCAAGCTGCGACGAATTAAATATTACCAGCAATACGACTCCTATATCTATGTACGTAAGTGCATTTTATTTGCACTGCCACATCTCATATTTGAACACGCATAGTTTAAACTTCAGGATTGCTGCCGCGTGGCCCCAGGGCGGAATTTGGGCGGGTTGGGCGTGGAATGGGTGCGGAATGTCGGCAGTTTCGGACGCGTGTAGTACGCGGGTAATATAATGCTTGAGAATCTTGGAAGTACGCTAATGCCGTTCTCTGGATAGTATTGTCAAACTGAATACTATCCTTCCGTTTGCACTGGGTAGTACATAGGTTGAATTTCTGAATATTTCCAGGTTCACTAATTTTTACTTTTTTTTACGCTTACTTAATATACTGCCTAATAGCTCTGCCGGAACGGAGACGACGGAATGACCTAGACACGTTCATGATTGATTGGCCAGAAACAGCTAGGGATATTTGTGGAAATCTAGGGGAGAGTTCGGCCCAGCAAAGCAGTGGGAAATACTATCAGGCTAACAAAACAAATATATGTCGAAACATATAAAATAACATCGTTACATTAGCCAAAATTATCTGACCGTTAACTTGGAAATAAGATCGCAGAGCGGACGCTAATTATTAGTTATTACCTATTATCTGTTTTTGAGGTTGGTTATGGAAAAAAGGCAGGTGTAGATTAAAGAGAGGAAATATGAAATTGAAAGCTAAATTGCCAGCTTTCTTTGAAAAAACGTAAGGAATTGTGCTGATCTCTGCGAATCACTACATAGTATAAAACAAAGTCGCTTCCCGCTGTCTGTCTGTCCCTATGTATGCTTAGATCCTTAAAACTATGCAACGGATGTTGATGCGGTTTTTTTAATAGATAGCGTGATTCAAGAGGAAGGCTTACATGGTATAATACATACATGCATTTAGTATCAGCATTGCATCCGTGCGAAGCCGGGGCGGGTCGCTAGTTTATCATATAACGCTCAAAGTTTGTTATCAACACGATATTTAAATTTTGTAACGAATGAACCACGTCAAGAGCAATACACCAGTAATCAAACTGGTGCGGATATTGGACTATACCGGAACCCCCAAGGTGATCAAAGGTGATCAGGAACACGAAGGTAATGCTTTTCGACCTTCCTCGTCATGCACATACTGCCACCCAGTTAGCCGGGTTATAGTCATAGGACGGCAGTATAGGTAGGAAAGGATCACCGCACATTATGTCACTATTATATAACTATACGTTGAGTTGTATCGGATCTAGCCGCAGAATCTTATAGTTGTTGAGCTTGTTAACAATTCAGTGCGATTGCCGAACTGCCAGAACTATTCGGAACTTAAACAATCGTTGAAAGAAGCCCCTGACAGCCTGACAACGGTCCACGTATAATTGGAATTCCGCTTCTGCCTCTGAATACGAAATAACATTATTTATGTAGTAGCATTGAAGTTTCGGAGCGACACGTTACTTTGCGTTTATTATCTTGAGCCGCAAGAAAGGCAAGATCTCTTATATCTTTACACGTAAGATAAGGCCTTTTTTATTTAAAGTGCGTTCTTAACTTACAGTTAGCAGGTTGTCACAGAATTGACGATTAGTGTCAAACTCCATATATTTCGTCACGGACTGACAGCTTAGACGGTATTTGAACATAGCTTAAGTTTCGCCTAACCGTAGATTTTAAAATAAAAATGCCCATAAAGGAAGAGAAATTATGTTTTTTTTGTAAGTTTTTTCTTTTTAAACACAGCAAATGAACCGGGGAGTAAAACAGGCTACATTTACCTCGGAAAATGCGTGGTGCCGAGATATAGAAAAACATCTCTGAGAGCTACCATTCCATAATCAAACTCAAATTACTGTACACTTTACTTACAACAGCTTTTTGGGATTCCGTACCCAAAGGGAGTCAACGGAACCCTATTACTAAGCCTAAACTGTCCATCTGTCATAGGGCTGTATCTTTTGCTCGGAATGTGTATTTCTATTGCACCTATTACAACAAACAAAAACTAAATGAAAGTAAAAATAAAAAACAAAAAAACATGTACAAATAAAATAAAAGTAAAAAAAGACACGTTACTTATACGTGTTTTTTGGCGTTTTTAGGGTTCCGTACCAAAATGGTAAAAAAGGAACCCTTATGGTGCGACTCTGTCTGTCTGTCTGTCTGTCTGTCTGTCTGTCTGTCTGTCTGTCTGTCTGTCTGTCTGTCTGTCCGTCTGTCACAGCAAGATATCTCAGGATCTACTGATGCTATCGACTTGAAACTTGGAATAGTGTTAAAAGTCGCTGACTCGAGCCTATTGGATAGAAAAAAAATCTTATACCTTTTTTACTTTTTTTTTAAAGGGGTCCGAAATGGGATGTGGAAAAAGAAAAGTAGAGCTATTATATCGAGTGGGATATCTAATGAAAGGGCTTAATTTGTAGATTCCAAAACCATTTTTGTTTTTTTTCTTAATTTGGTACTTTTTGATTTATGACCAAAAACGTTCAAAAAAATACCATTCCCCCCCTATTATCTTCGAAGTTACTGAACAGAAAAATCTGTAATAATTACCAATTATTAATATCATCCTAAATATTACAGGAAAAATAAAACGGTTTTGCTAAATTGCATCGTTTTTTAGAAATTTTCAAAAATCGTACACATACTTATTTGCTCCTACTAAGCTAACGGCCATACAGCTTTTGTTGAACTATTCACGTATCTACTTACGAGTTTGTACGGAACCCTCGGTGAGCGAGTCCGACTCGCACTTGACCGGTTTTTTTTGCTTGACGGCGTTATGGTACCTTTCTTGTGCGAATCCGAATCACACTTAACCGTTTCATGTGAAACTTTTCACAAACATTGATTTCCCGCGACAACACAACATTATGATAATTTCAACTTAGGTAAGGGTTTAATGATGGACTCAGAAGGAAGCCAGTGGAATAGCTCATGATGCAAGATAAATCTGTTTAACTTTTTTTTTATTATTATTACATTTTATGTTTTAGTTTGCTTATTAGTACATTGTGTATCTAGGGCGGTAAGTAAGGAATTACAAACGAGTGTTTGTTATAAGCCCGAGGTGAAACCGAGGGCTTTAATAACACGAGTTTGTAATTCCTTTACCGCCCGTGGCACACACAATGTTTTTCAACACACTTGTGAGGAAATCTTAATAATATAACCTTACTAATCGTCCCAGTATGACAAGAAAATATTAAAACATCAAAGTGACATTAGTGACATATGTCATAGACAATGCGAAAGTCAAGTCACGTTCGGAAACCATAGCGGTAAAGTCCTAAAATGGTTGATTTTATATTTGCAAAATACTGAAATACACTATTTAAACATTTAATTAATGTTACCGAAATATGTGTTTACATGTGTTTGCTAGAACAGTTCTCTTTAAATAAATATTTCAGTGATAAAAGTAAGTTAGCGTTTCCTTTGAACACGACACATAAGAGTAAAACAGAACCAGCGTCTCAAATTTCAAAAGAAAACCATTATGCCCTAGGGCGTAATAGGTCATTTACGGCCCGCAGAACCTACGTGTAATGACACCATTTTCGAGCAAGTGTGATGAAAAAAATATTATTAAGTATCTTGGTTGACAGCTGAGTAACTTTTAAATGTAAAGAAAAATCAGCATTTTCAATATTAAAGGTAATGTTGTTGTGATGAAAATTAAACCACCTAAAGGCAGGTAGTAAAAACAGTTCAGATAGAAAGCGGAGTTAATACTCTCATACTTTTATTTTCAGGCGTTTTCTGGTAATACGGGAAATGCAAATATAGCATTCTATGTAACGATCGAATGCAAAACAAGAGCTTCCATACGTCGCGCGGTTATGAAAATATTATTTAACGGGAGCTACATATAAAACATAGCATAAAAAACATTTATGCCACACCTGGCCATAAAGTGACTTTTGCGTACGGAAAATTCTGCTTTCTGGCCAAGTGTAGACATAAAATGATGTACACAACACGGGAGGTAATAAAGAAAGCCATCGATCGCATATTTACGTCCCTCGCTTGCAACTCGGGCCGCAAACTTCTGCGATCTCGGCCTTTCTTTGTATTACCACCCCCTAGTTGTGTAATGTACTATTACAAAACAGAATAGGTTTTCTAGGCGATTGCATATATATATATATATATATTATGTTGGGTAGTTCTCCAACGTTTATTCCGATTTAAAAAAAAAACTATATAAAATTGTTATACTTTCGATTTTACCCCGAAAATGCTATAAATATTTGAAGTGTCTTAATTTAAAAACACAATCTGACACCGCGTTCATTTTAATTACAGGTATGTATATTACAAAATCCATTAGGGACAACTTGACACTGTCCTTGTAGTCGCCATCTTGAATGTTAAGTCATTAGCAGTAAAAGTAACAGCCGGGTGTCAATTATTGGGCATTAGCGTGTCGAGCACTAGAACGTTTACCTTACACAACATTATAATTTTACTGTTTCACCGAATTCTATCCGTCCATCCATATCTGTCTTACGTATTTTCCTAAATGCCAATACCGACAACCCAAAAAGCCACCTCAAAATGAGCTCTTTTGTAGGAATACTGCATAGAAATCCAGCAACGTAGCACCCATGAAGGTTTTATAGGAATCGAAGCTCATAACCGGGTGTATGCGGAGAGACTCAGAGCGTAATCTGGCGCGATTAAAAATGTAACAATGGGTTCTATCGGACAAAGGAAAATGGCGCCCGGCTAGGGAGGACTCAAATTTGAAATTCGAATAACGAGGCGAAGTTGATAAGATTACAGTGATTTTAAATATTTCATGATGGTTGGGACAAGTTTTCCTTAACTTCTAAATTGTAAAGAGATTAATAAGTAAAGGCAAATCATAAAATGCTTCAGTTTGAACGATGTTTTAGGAAAACTAAATTTTAACAACAGAAGTTCTGTTTTACTTAGAAAACCACCGTGAGTCTCAAACATATTGAATAAAAACGGATCACTCACGTTATACAAAAGATGAGACATCCACTCGACATGTTTCGGGAGCATATAATAGAAGAAGAAGAAAGAATAGAAGAAGAAGAAGGAGAAGTATAGAAGTTATGTTACTGCTATGAAACATTCTATTTATTTACATTTGACCGTACAAATCAAATGAAAGTAGGTACGAGGGCTACACTGAAAGTCGGGAATCTACATAATACGTACGAATTTATTTTTGACACATATTGTACCTTTTTGTAATCTCTAAAGTTTCAGTATCTTAACGCACTGGCCACTTAGACAAATAAGCAATGGTTCGGTTCCAATCGCTTTCGAAGTCGCTGCTAAAAATGGAATTATCCCGTGAAAATTTAAGAGCTTGATTTATTATGACTTTAAAAGTTGATTAACACAAAAACAATGTAGAGACCGATTGATTGCTACTTTAAGTAATGAAGCGCCTTCAAAGACGACAATGGTGGTATTCCGAATATCAACGTGGTCGTGTATCCCTTACTGACGACGTGCGAGAGGGTCGACCAAAATCGGCAGTCAACAATAGCAATATTGTGCGTCAGCTGATAAAGGAAGACCGGCATATATCGGAAAATTCAACAGTGTTTGGATATTGGAATGAGTCAAATTCAAATTATTTTACGGGACGAATTAGGTGTGCAAAAATTGTTTTCCCGTTAAATCCCTCAATTATTGCCAGAACAGCAAAAAACGACTCGTGTCAATTGGTGTCTCAAAACTTTGAATAAATTCAATGGAGGAAGCTCAAATCCAGATTTTAGTGTCGTATCAGGTGGCGAGTCCTGGATATATGCATATGAGCCTGAAACTAAAAACCAATCTCGCGTATGGGTCGTTTCGCTCATTCCCAAAATACCATATTTTTAAAAAACCGGATTCTCGATGCACCAGATTCTCCGTATACAAGATTCCCAAAATAACACACCCAACAAAGTGATTTAGATCCTTGAGTAACTTACGATTTTATAATCTAGTGTAACGGGAATGTGGTAAGGCAGGAATCTCATAAATCGAAAATCTGTTTTTTTTGAAAAATCTGGTATTTCGGGAATGCGGTATTTTGGACACGAGCGGTTGTATTCCCGAAACTTTCAGTGTGACCCGTAAAAAAACTTGGTTTAGTTCAGCGCCCGGTACTAAAAAAAATCTTTTCAAAGAAAAATAAAAAATTAAAAAAGGGTTTTTTTTTTAAATCGGAATAAACGTTGGAGAACTACCCAATATAATATATATATATATATATATATATATATATATATATATGACGAAGCGTGGATTTAATTAGTAGTCAAAATCCAATTTAAAATGGAAACATGTTTCAATGATTTGAGAGCGGGCAATTTAGTAACCCGAATGGAGTGGTTCGAAGATTCAATGACATTGACAGTTGTTGACAGTTAGAGTTTCGCGCGGGGGTTTGACGCGATGTGGGAAACTTGATGTGTTGTGTTCGCGAACCAAACCATTGGCTCTTAAACTTGTAAAAATCACAGTAATTAGTGGCAAGAGTGTTCACATTAACCCAAGTGATTAGTTGAGGCAACGAAGTGTGTCCATTTCCGAGTGTTTCCTTGACATACGCGCCCAAATAGTAACAATGATTGAGACCGATCGGCTAAGCTATTTATTCACTTCGACATCAGAAATGGGATTACCCAAGGAATCTCGGAAGTCACATACAGATCAGAGTGAACATATTTCACATAAGTATGAGTGCAAACGATGGGAATCTGCTTTTGGTATGCAACAAGGAAAGTGGACTTGATTCAAGCGATACACTACAAGATTCACACGCTGCTGAACCAGAAATAGCATAAACCAAGTGGTATCTTGATAATCATCTGGCTGTCGACTACAGTAGAGGTTGGGAAATCGAGTCACTAAGAAATCTTCTGTCGGTAAGGTTGTGGAATTATCATATTTGATGATTGAGCACTTGGATAACAGTAAGTAATTAACTTCTCTCTCTCTCTCTGATAAATCTTAATAGAAATGGTTAGTAGGTACATAATCATTGCCCGTGAGTGTGCCCATCAGCCCCGGGCTTGGTGCGGGCTAGTTCTCGGATGTTAGTGAGCAGGCTGTGGTCCCCGTACTGGCACTATGCAGTGGTACATAATTATTGGCATACTCTGTGTCAAGTACATTATGTGTTCATCATCAGCTTAGGAGGTCTTATAAATTAAATTAAAACAGAAGTACTTAATACAGCGATGCAAGACTGGTAAGCATGGCATGTTTAGATGTAATGTGCTCTCCTCTTTTGTATGTCTGTGATCATGATTAAATCTGATTTGATTATTTATTACTCAAATTAAAATTGCAGTATAAGTTGCATATCATGTTCTGAAAATTGAGATAATTTAATGGAATATGTGATTAATACACGGAGGACTTTGGACACTTCTTTTAATCAACTATCACTCTATTTTAATCACAATATTGATTATAAACAAATCTCTATACAAATGACATTTATCTTGCTATCCTGAAGGCTGGGACTGGAGTGAATTGACATGTCGTTCAAAGAATGACATCAACATTCTTACATTCAAATTGAATATGAATCATTCAATTCTAAGCGGCCAGAGTTGATTGTAACAAAACCTTATTACAATAACAGTATAGGTGAAGTAAACTTTTACAAGTTAATATCTAAATTTCCTAGCTTTGATATTTCACACATGCTATAAAGAAGTGGTATTCTAAAAAAACAATGATTATGGGTCAATAAATTCACAGGGTTAGGATACACATGTGTCAGAGTAATCGGAGTGCATAGGGTATAACGGTCATGTTAGTTAATAATAAGGGATTCGTCATGTTCGTTACGTAGATGACTATGACAAGACTGTGTGACAGATACTAGCCTGTGTGGCACATACTAGCCTGTGTGGCACATACTAGCCTGTGTGGCACATACTAGCCTGTGTGGCACATACTAGCCTGTGTGGCATATAATGGCCTGTGTGGCACATACTGGCCTGTGTGGCATACACTGATCTGTGTGACACATAGTAGCCTGTGTGGCATACATTGGCCTTTGTGGCGCACTCTAGCCTATGTGGCACGCATTAGCCTATGTGGCACGCATTAGCCTGTGTGGCACGCATTAGCCTGTGTGGCGCTGACGAGCCTGTGTGGCGCTGACGAGCCTGTGTGGCGCTGACGAGCCTGTGTGGCACTGACGTTAGGTGGAATTAAATTTCCTGTGTGGTAGGGTAGGTATAGCAGTCATCATTTTGAAATAATCTTGTGACCTAAGTAGTATTTGCAAATTAAAGGAATGAACATTCTTTCTGAATAATCAATCTAGCTGGGGGTGCAAATGAGTGTTAGGAATAGAGTCATGCAACATAAGGTTAGTCAGGGTGACCGAGTGGCGTATGGTATAAACCATTGTCTATTATTCAGTCATAAATGCTAAGTGTACGGGAAATAGATTTACACACGAGGACGTGTGACTATGCAGGGTGGCCGTGACGAAGCGTGGATTTAATTAGTAGTCAAAATCCAATTTAAAATGGAAACATGTTTCAATGATTTGAGAGCGGGCAATTTAGTAACCCGAATGGAGTGGTTCGAAGATTCAATGACATTGACAGTTGTTGACAGTTAGAGTTTCGCGCGGGGGTTTGACGCGATGTGGAAAACTTGATGTGTTGTGTTCGCGAACCAAACCATTGGCTCTTAAACTTGTAAAAATCACAGTAATTAGTGGCAAGAGTGTTCACATTAACCCAAGTGATTAGTTGAGGCAACGAAGTGTGTCCATTTCCGAGTGTTTCCTTGACATACGCGCCCAAATAGTAACAATGATTGAGACCGATCGGCTAAGCTATTTATTCACTTCGACATATATATATATTATGTTTTATGATTTATGAGATTCCTGCCTTACCACATTCCCGTTACACTAGATTATAAAATCGTAAGTTACTCAAGGATCTAAATCACTTTGTTGGGTGTGTTATTTTGGGAATCTTGTATACGGAGAATCTGGTGCATCGAGAATCCGGTTTTTTAAAAATATGGTATTTTGGGAATGAGCGAAACGACCCATACGCGAGATTGGTTTTTAGTTTCAGGCTCATATGCATATATCCAGGACTCGCCACCTGATACGACACTAAAATCTGGATTTGAGCTTCCTCCATTGAATTTATTCAAAGTTTTGAGACACCAATTGACACGAGTCGTTTTTTGCTGTTCTGGCAATAATTGAGGGATTTAACGGGAAAACAATTTTTGCACACCTAATTCGTCCCGTAAAATAATTTGAATTTGACTCATTCCAATATCCAAACACTGTTGAATTTTCCGATATATGCCGGTCTTCCTTTATCAGCTGACGCACAATATTGCTATTGTTGACTGCCGATTTTGGTCGACCCTCTCGCACGTCGTCAGTAAGGGATACACGACCACGTTGATATTCGGAATACCACCATTGTCGTCTTTGAAGGCGCTTCATTACTTAAAGTAGCAATCAATCGGTCTCTACATTGTTTTTGTGTTAATCAACTTTTAAAGTCATAATAAATCAAGCTCTTAAATTTTCACGGGATAATTCCATTTTTAGCAGCGACTTCGAAAGCGATTGGAACCGAACCATTGCTTATTTGTCTAAGTGGCCAGTGCGTTAAGATACTGAAACTTTAGAGATTACAAAAAGGTACAATATGTGTCAAAATAAATTCGTACGTATTATGTAGATTCCCGACTTTCAGTGTAGCCCTCGTACCTACTTTCATTTGATTTGTACGGTCAAATGTAAATAAATAGAATGTTTCATAGCAGTAACATAACTTCTATACTTCTCCTTCTTCTTCTTCTATTCTTTCTTCTTCTTCTATTATATGCTCCCGAAACATGTCGAGTGGATGTCTCATCTTTTGTATAACGTGAGTGATCCGTTTTTATTCAATATGTTTGAGACTCACGGTGGTTTTCTCAGTAAAACAGAACTTCTGTTGTTAAAATTTAGTTTTCCTAAAACATCGTTCAAACTGAAACATTTTATGATTTGCCTTTACTTATTAATCTCTTTACAATTTAGAAGTTAAGGAAAACTTGTCCCAACCATCATGAAATATTTAAAATCACTGTAATCTTATCAACTTCGCCTCGTTATTCGAATTTCAAATTTGAGTCCTCCCTAGCCGGGCGCCATTTTCCTTTGTCCGATAGAACCCATTGTTACATTTTTAATCGCGCCAGATTACGCTCTGAGTCTCTCCGCATACACCCGGTTATGAGCTTCGATTCCTATAAAACCTTCATGGGTGCTACGTTGCTGGATTTCTATGCAGTATTCCTACAAAAGAGCTCATTTTGAGGTGGCTTTTTGGGTTGTCGGTATTGGCATTTAGGAAAATACGTAAGACAGATATGGATGGACGGATAGAATTCGGTGAAACAGTAAAATTATAATGTTGTGTAAGGTAAACGTTCTAGTGCTCGACACGCTAATGCCCAATAATTGACACCCGGCTGTTACTTTTACTGCTAATGACTTAACATTCAAGATGGCGACTACAAGGACAGTGTCAAGTTGTCCCTAATGGATTTTGTAATATACATACCTGTAATTAAAATGAACGCGGTGTCAGATTGTGTTTTTAAATTAAGACACTTCAAATATTTATAGCATTTTCGGGGTAAAATCGAAAGTATAACAATTTTATATAGCACGAAGACTAGAAATTTTACCATAGTATAATAATGCCAAATGCTTGAAACAATCAATATCTGCAAGAATATCATTGCTGTTTAGTAGTCATTCGTAATTCTTGGAATTTAGCCGCTTTTAAGCCTTGCATGTTTATAATGATTTTTCAAAGCAGCTTTACTAAAACTTATTATTTGCAAACGATTGTTATTTAATACCTGTAAATGTAGCTGTTTACTTTTATAATAAAAATCAACAAAATGCTCGAAGGCTGACCACAAATTAGGGAGCCTTGGAGATCTCATTCTCTATGAGGCTATCTGCAGTGGGGCATTTTGCCTAGCTATTTAAAATAAAATGCGAACAAAAAATGGAAACCTCATACTCTCGCAAACAGAAATAAGATTTTGAGTTACGTATTGAGCAAAGACTAAGCAGGAGATATGCAAATGCTTTTTCTTACAGGGTGTAAGGGCCT
Organism: Eudemis profundana; assembly: GCA_947034925.1. Classification (NCBI taxonomy): domain Eukaryota; kingdom Metazoa; phylum Arthropoda; class Insecta; order Lepidoptera; family Tortricidae; genus Eudemis; species Eudemis profundana. Next base: position 20,152,532 of record OX344798.1, read on the forward strand.
GACCACATCACGACGTTTAATGTTAATAATGCCGCGCCGTGGTGATGTGACGAAGCCCTAAGGGTTTAAATAACAAAAGCACTGGTAAGTTTTTATGAAAGCAGAAACATCAGCTAATGAATGCACTATTTTTAAGGAATCATCATATTTACTGGAAATATTTTGAATCCTCATAGCTTAATGTGGAAACACCACAATTTTATTATTATTATAGATACATTGAGCAAATGCATTGAAAAATCAAATACGATCGACTACAGCTAATGCCGGATTTGAACCCGCACCTCTGTCATTCCGGGACATGACAGAGGTGCGGGTTCAAATCCGGCATTAGCTGTAGTCGATCGTATTTGATTTTTCAATGCATTTGCTCAATGTATCTATAATTATCTGCTAATGAAGTTTAAAATGTTTTTAAATATTTTAAAGGTCTAACGTGTTTCACCTTTTATTTTCTGACGTTTCAACATAGTTGCATGTGCGTGGATGATTATTATGCGGGTTTGAGAAGCACTAGCGCTATAGTATCACTGACTATACATTCCATACCCATATCTTTCTATTAATACAAAACGAGTGAGACGAAAGATGTCCTATAGTGCGACAAGCGATGACGCGACTGTCGTGGTACGAGTAGCCCTACAGAGTACTCTCTCTTCCTCTAAGGTCACTCCCTCATCACTGAGGATCGTGGTCATCGGCAGATGTGAATGGTTTACACCTAGTTTTTATGATAATTACTCCACCGATGCTTGATCAATCATAAATAAGTAAATATTTTTACTAAAAAAACCCGACCGTGGTGCACTTTAAAAGTGCATACAGTTTTGGTTTTTTAACGAACTTCATACCCAGTGAGTGACACTCGCGCCATCAAGACGAATCTAATTATGTAGCATTTATCAAAATCGGATGTGCCGTCAAGTAGTTACGAGCGGACATAGGAACAGGTCAAACACATAACTCTCCTTTGGGCTTCGCCGCTAAAAAGCAAGTATCAATAATCCGATTAAAAACAGTTAAGAGAAGTCACTCGTTACTCGGAAATTTTATGACCGAGAGCGCCGGGTGCGCAGCGACACTCGGTGAAGGCAGTTAGCAATTCGGTTTAATACAGCCTTCAAAGCCGGCAATCATTTATTCGGTTTATACTTATTGGATTTTCTATAATTAGAGATTTGTTCACTGGTATTGTGCATTATGCATGCACAAAGTGGGTCCAAAAAACCCTCGTCAGTGTTTTGAAACCCAGTGTACAATATTGGTAGCGCTGACGTCTAAAGTACATTGTACTGATTATTTTTCGGTATCAGCGTAATTCGTTCCATTGGTTTTTCGTTCAATTCGTATTTCGTCACAGAATCTTTATCAAGACTATTATTCTTTATACATAAAGAATGTGTTACGAATATAGAATGAGACGAAACACGAATTGAACGAAAAACGAATGGGACGAATTACGCTAATATACCTATTTTTACCCGACTGCGGCGAAGCCCAAAGGAGGGTAATGTGTTTGACCTGTATGTATGTATGTCCGTTCCTGTATCCGCTCGTAATTAATCAACGGTACAACCGATTTTGATAAATGATACATCATTGGATTCGTCTTGATGGCGCGAGTGTCACTGGGTATGAAGTTCGTTAAAATAAACAAAATGGCGGATTTTATGCACTTTTAAAGTGCACCGCGGTCGTGTTTTTTTTAGTAAAAATATTTATTCATCTTAATTCCATTAAAATTGATTGCAAAAATGTAAAAATTACTTATATTTTTGCCACAACTGTCGAGAATTACCTAACAGTATATAGTAGAGTGGCTACCTCTATCTTTATTCGAATAGTTAGTTGCAGTATTTATTTATTCCTAATTTATTAGTTGCAGATATTTTAACACATTATACTTTACATTAATATAATTAACTTTAAATAGAAATTAAGAAATCTTTTCATATAACTTGTTTGATTTCATTTACTTAACAAAAAAATTAATAGGGTATTTGACAACAATCAAAATAAATTCATTAACTCTAACCAGCAAATTACGCTTCCAAAACAGCCCGGATAAAATCATTCAAACTTATTTTCGTGCCATGAACGATTTTACAATGACGAAAACTTTTGACGACCGCTTTAGCTTAGTTGGTAGTGACCCTGCCTATGAAGCAAGAGGTCCTGGGTTCGAATCCCGGTAAGGGCATTTATTTGTGTGATGAGCACGAATATTTGTTCCTGAGTCATGGATGTTTTCTATGTATTTAAGTATTTGTATGTATGTATCTATTAAATATATCGTCGTCTAGTATCCATAACACAAGCCTTATTGAGCTTACTATGGGACTAGTTCGATTTGTGTAAGATTGTCCCCTAATATTATTTATTTATTTATTTATTATTAAAACTAAAAATAAGGCACCATGTTGAGCATGACGTCACAAGCACGTCACAAGATAGTATTTCATACTAAACTGCATACTTTCGGAGCGTTTTGACACTTCATAAAAAGAAGCTGATTTGAACTGTCATCAAGTAGCCTATTATAATTTCGTCAAAAAAAATTACCATGTGCATGTCACAATAACACTATCTGTCATGTCAACAATTGTTTGTCGTAAATGTCGTAACGGTTCGGCGGTAAAACTGCAAATGTCATTAGGATGGGATTTATCGACGTGAAGTGGCCAGTTACAGGTACTAGAATCTGTTCAATGAGTTTTCATTTAGTAAACACATTAACAGGGTGTTATTACGTAGCAAATTTGTTTTTCCTTTTTCTCCAAAAAAACATCGTAAAAGCTATAATGTTTCATGATTTAATATACTCCAGAGACCGAGTACTATCAGCTATAAAAATATCTGCAACTAATAAATTAGGACCTTATATATAAATATCATCTTTCGACTATGTCTTGCCCTAGAAATTTTCCCGTTTCTTTCGAGGTAGGGTAAGTGCTCCAGTGAATGAACAAATCCAGTGAACGAACAAAATACATGTTTTTGTCGTAAAATAAGATTTCTGTACCTATCTACCACGCGTAATATTTTTTTTTCGGTTAGCAACATTATTTGACAAGTTCTGGTAGCACTTACTTCAACTCAAACGCATCAGTGTCAAAATAGCGGCGATGTAAAGTGGGTGGGTGGCTGCTGTTCGTTTTTTATATGGAGGTGTAATAAGGGTTAAGGTAAACTACGTTGTGTTTAATGTGTTACTGCGTGTGTCCCGTGCGTGTGCCTTGTACAGTGCGTGTTTTTTTAAGCCGTAAGGCCATGTTCGTGCCATTAATGTATAGTTTAATGTGATTTATTTTCAAATAGTGGCTTTTAATCCAGTGTTCTATAACTAGATCTCAAAATGGCTTAAATCTAATGAACGAACGGAGGGGTTCATTCATTGAAATCACGTGATTTATTGTTTGTTCAATATCTGACGTTTTAGTAGTAGTTATAAGATTTGGTTTTCTATGACTTTGATAGAAATGTGCTGTTTGACAAAAGGCCAGTGTTCGAACAAAACTTTAAATATTCAATTTTTAACAGTTTATTCAATTTTTAACAGTTTATTCACTGGCCTGAGTTTTTCAGTGAATGAACTACCGCAATGACAGATAGTTCATTAATTAGTTTCCAAAAACCAGTGAATGAACTACAACATTTATTGTATTTTTCATGTTTTAGAACATGGAAACTTCAAAATCATCACACAAAAGATTCCAATATGATCAAGAATCTTTTTCGATTTTTACACCAAAATAAAGCAATATTTTTAAGGTAGTTCATTCATTGGTTTCATTTGTTCATTTACTAGAATTTTGTGTTCATTCACTGGAGATTTTCCATTTTATCCCCTACAGCTTGCTATAATTTAAAATTGTGCCGCACTACTGCAAAATAAAAGTGATTTTAGAAAACTAGAATAGTTGTTTACTCTATAGGTATATTAATATTTGAATTGAATTACTGCTATCTGCCAAAAATATATTTTCAAAGTTGAAAATTTCCTTAAGTGTTCATTCACTGGAGCACTTACCCTACGCTTTGACGGAGCAAGCCATCTAACGTTTGTAACCCTGTGACGGGGAAAGCAGGTCGGCAGGACACTTGACAACTGTGCAAAATAATTGACATCATTTTATTTTTAACGCATCGAGTCACAATTTGACTTCGTAACGTCACCAACGCATACGACAGTCATAGTCATAGTCAAATAAGGAACTCGTAACTATACAAAGAAGTATATGACTGGAATCAAAATAGCATAGGACTGAGCCATCCGTCGTTACGAGTTACGGGTTTTACTATTTTTTTTTTAAGCTTATCCAGTAGCTTGGTCGGCTTCTGCGACAAGTTGCTGCGCATAGAAGGCTCTGCCCTAGCTCTATAGGTATGGTGGCGGTGGTGGTGGGAGCGGCAGCTCCCGTGGTGGTGAGGGATCTAAGGTGGGCTAGTTGCCCGTTTGTGACCAGCCTGACAGCTTGGAGGCGTTGGGCTGGCAAGAGCAGATGTGGGCCGTGCAGAATGGCCGGCCGATAAAGCACAGAAGGTGCAGTGGGACCACGTAAGGGAGAGACTCCCGGGACCTCCCCCGAGGGGGTGGTCCCTGTCAACGCAGCACCGCGGTTCACGGTGACTAGTTATGTCATAACTAACCGAAACTCGTAACGACGGATGGCCCAGTCCTTTAGGTGTATGATGCTACGCTATGTCACGCGATAAATAAATGATAAAGCATCCGTCACGTTCCGGCAATATGTATGTGAGAGTGACGGAGGTTTTATCATTTATTTATCGCGCGACAAAGCGTGGCATCATAAGTCTACTGTACTAAGTAGTATAAGACTTGGACTCTGAAGATGCTACTTAGCATAGGACTGAGCAGCTATCCGTCGTTACGACGTTCTACATTTTACGGTGACTATGTCATTTTATTAAGTCAAACGTGGAACTCGTAACGACGGATGACCCAGTCCTATACTAAGTAGTATAGGACTGGGATAGTAAGTATATATGACTGGACCATCCAACGATACGAGTTCCACTTTGACGGTGACTAGAATGCCTTAAAAATTAAACGATATTCTGTCACTGTCGGCGACGTCTCTCTATCCATCTTGCTCTCTGCCCGCCGTCAGATTGACGTAATCAAATAACCGACCTAAGATTAGCGGGTGTTTATAATTTTAATTAGTTCCGGGCTCTCCCGGCTCGCTGTTTGGCTTTCGAACTTAGCCCCGCTTTCGTAATTATGTAATTTTGTTCGTGTAATTGTTCGCCTGAATTATTGAGGGGTACTCATTTTAATTTTGCTAGCTAAGCGGTTTTTGACAGTTGAAGTTGACAGGTTTAATTGTGAATTAATTTTCTATTTTATATAATTCTTGAAAGCAACTGATTTTTATGGACAACCATCCAATCAGAAGATTAAGAAAAACATTTCTTTAATAGGAAATATTACTTAGTTGAGCCCTTTTTTATTCAGATATTTTGGAAACTGAATGGAAGGGAATTGTTCTGTGCCGGATCGTTTAGATTTTTGCGCTTATTAATGCGGATTGTACTCCCTATACTAGATGTCTGATTGCGGCCTTTTTATTGAGCCGTTTTAAGTACTGTTTGAAGTAACTTAGTAATTATAAAAACAAAAATATTAAAAAAATTGGCTAAGTGCGAGTCGGATTTGCACACGAAGGGTTCCGTACCACCGTCGAGCAAAAAAACGCCACAAAACCCGTTTATTGTATGAGGACCCCTTTTTATTTTTAACTTTATTTTGTTTTTATAGTGACAATACAAATACTCATTCTGTAAACGTCACACATCTATCTGTTACCATTATTAAAATCAAGCAAATAGACGCCAAAAAACATGTTTTTTGTATAGAGACCCCATGTATTTTTAACTTTTTATTTTTATGATTTTTTGTTGTAGCGAAAATAGAAATACACATTCGGTGATTCTTATTTTTAGCATCTACCTTATACCATTATTAAAATCGAGCAAAAATAACCAAAAAAACACGTTTCTTCTATGAACGCCTACTTTAATTCTTGATTTTCTTTTTAGTATTAGATAAATAAATAAATATAAATAAATATTAGGGGACAATCTTACACAAATCGAACTAGCCCCATAGTAAACTCAATAAGGCTTGTGTTATGGATACTAGACCACGATATATTAACAATAACAATACAATTTTAGATCAACAATAACAATACTAATTTTGTGAAAATTTCAAGTCTCTATCTGTGTACTACGGTTCAAAAGATACAGTCCTGTGTGTGACTGACCGACACAAACACGGTTCTTGTATTGAGACCCCCTTTTATTTTTAAATTTATTTTGTTTCTATTAAAAACAATGTAATAAAAAAAACTAGGCAAAAAATTCACCCCTCAAAGGATAATTAATAAGGAAATTCTTTCTCAATCTTACGGGTAGTTAGTGAAAAATGAATAAGTTCACCTCTACGCTTCGCTCTACTCAGCTAAAGACGGAGATTTTTCAGTAATATTACATAGGTAAACACCTAGTAGAAGCTCCTAGATATTACATAATATGAACATCGTTATCGAGGTCACCGTATGTGCATGGTAATTACAGGGAGGTGGTCCGGCGAGTCGATTACAGCAATTACCGCGGCGCTTAAATCTTATCACCGCTGTCTATGTGGCCCAGGTGATGAGAAATCTGTTGGTAAAGTTTTCTTTTTCTGGTAGAATCATAAAACTATGATATGAGTTGAGCAAACATTGCAAGTAGAATAAAAATTACAAAACACTAAATATCTGTCTTACCATTGGTCAAGTGATGCTTTTTGGCCAAGGTGAAGGGAGTTCATAAACTGTGCGACTAAACGATATGGGATATCTCAAAAAACCTTAAAATATAGATTGTTTAATTATAGGAAAAAATAGTATCGAACGATGTTTATAGATGGCGTTAGCGCATCAATGGCCGTTTGCATGTTTTTGTTTTTTTTTACTATTATTTTGTTTTTCGCAGAAAATGTACAAATCTATAAAATTACCAGTTTGGTATAATTAGTTACAACGATGAATATTTATTTATTTCATAATGCATCAATACAATTTCAATACTACTAAAATCTTAAAAAAATAACATTAAGTTACGTACATTTTTTTTCTTAGGTTATTTTTTATAACAATATATCATTATCCTTTGATCTAATCATGGTAAGTATATTTTTCAGCAACAATAGTGATTGTGCCTAATCAAGTATATAAATTAACGCTGTCGTATTTACTTTGGCCTGCAACGGTTCCAAGCAGTTATTAGATATTCCAGCAAACTGTTATGGGGCAATAGTGCGTTAAAACAACGTGCACATTCTCTGCCCAGGGAGCCGCCAGTCGTAACTGGACATTAGCTTTACGGTTCCCTTCATATCGCTAACTGAGATCGGTGACACGTTTTTAGAGGTTCGCTGTTTATTCCCTGTTCCCCTTTAGGGCTCGAGTCCTCCATACAAATGCAAAGCGGCCTGACAATTTACTTTAACGACATCAATTTTGTTTGATATGTGTTTTATTTCAAAGCTCGTTTTGACTAGGCAAACCAAAACGAGAAATCTCAAAAAGCCAAAATATGTAGTAGTATATATAATATATGTCATATTAGTAAAAAAAAAACGCTTTGAATGATGCTTATAGATGGCACTGCCGTATCGTTGGCTAATTGAATGTTTTTTTTTGGGTTGTTGTTGTGCGCAGACGAAATGTATCAAGCTATAAAATGAAACAAATATCCCCCAAATTCAATGTCGTTAAAGTATTGTAATAGTACATTACACAACTAGGGTGGTAATACAAAGAAAGGCCGAGATCGCAGATGTTTGCGGCCCGAGCTGCAAGCGAGGGACGTAATTATGCGATCGAGGGCTTTCTTTATTACCTCCCGTGTTGTGTACATCACTTTATGTCTACACTTGGCCAGAAAGCGGCTTTTTCAGTGCGCGCAGCGTGCGGAAAAAGTCACGTTATGACCAGGTGTGGCATAAAACCTTTTTTCGTTTATACTGTAAACACGACGACTCCTCTCACCTTAAACTGGGTAATAGCACAAAATAGTACAGAAGTCAACCTCATGTATGTACTTCACTTTTCATACCTACGCTCGGCGATCGCGCGAGGGTTGTCAACTATGGCTTATGCACGAAAAACTATCGTGGTACTGGCGCTCCTATCTAGTTGTATGATTTATTGTGGAGAATGAAACGGGAAGAATGGAAATATAAATAAATAATAAGATAATAACTATAATATTTTTATTTTAATGTCATTGTTATATATTACAAATTTGTCACAGAAAATATCTTGCGACGATTTCGACATTGGCGAAATGCACGATTATTATATTTTTCATCACACTTGCTCGAAAATGGTGTCATTACACGTAGGTTTTGCGGGCGGTAAATGACCTATTACGCCCTAGGGCGTAATGGTTTTCTTTTTAAATTTGAAACGCTGGTTCTGTTTTATTCTTGTTTGTCATGTTCAAAGGAAACGCCAACTTACTTTTTTAACTTTTATCACTGAAATATTTAATTAAAGAGAACTGTTATTGCAAATACATGTAAACACATATTTCTGTAACATTAATTAAATGTTTCAATAGTGTATTACTTACTTTTTTAACTTTTATCACTGAAATATTTAATTAAAGAGAACTGTTATTGCAAATACATGTAAACACATATTTCTGTAACATTAATTAAATGTTTCAATAGTGTATTTCATTTTAATTAATGTTACAGAAATATGTGTTTACATGTATTTGCAATAACAGTTCTCTTTAATTAAATATTTCAGTGATAAAAGTTAAAAAAGTAAGTAATACACTATTGAAACATTTAATTAATGTTACAGAAATATGTGTTTACATGTATTTGCAATAACAGTTCTCTTTAATTAAATATTTCAGTGATAAAAGTTAAAAAAGTAAGTTGGCGTTTCCTTTGAACATGACAAATAAGAATAAAACAGATATTATTAGTATTTTGCAATTATAAAATCAAGCGTTTTAGGTCTGTACCGCTATGGTTTCCGAACGTTTCGCATTGTCTATGGATATGTCACTAATGTCACTGTCAGTAGTGTCAGTTTTACAATTTTATTTAGGTTAAGTAAGGTTAATAGGGTACTTTCCTGACAGATCAAATCAGTTACTTTTTATGAATTGTCAAAACGCTCGGATAGTATGAAGTTTTTATGAAAAAAAGCATAATGACGTCATTGTGCTCAAACATCAAATCATCTCCTCATTTATAGCTTTTGGTCTTTTAAAAATCGTTTAAAAACGTTAAATAGGTGAATTTTAGTTGATTTTTGCAAATTTTCGAAAGCAGATTTCAAGGCTAGCGTGAAGTAATTTATATTGACTACAGGCAAGTACCCTATTTTAATTAGATTTCCTCACAAGTGTGATGAAAAACATTGTGTGTGCCACGGGCGGTAAAGGAATTACAAACTCGTGTTATTAAAGCCCTTGGCTTCGCCGCGGGCTTGTAACAAACACTCGTTTGTAATTCCTCACCTACCGCCCTTGATACACAATGTACTATTCATGTGTAATAAATTCGCATTCTCATGTACAATTGTTTACAGTAAGTTAGTGGAAAACACTTGCAAGGCATTGAGAACATTAGAGTCTGTACCTCATGTAAGAGACTTTTTAGAATTTCACAGTTCAAGTAGTTCCTTTTGAAATACCTATACCCTCAAAACATTTATAGTTAACATTGCATAAACAAAGATCGTATTAAGTTTTTGTAATCAGAAACAGTTCCTTAACAAATTCGATTACTATTTGTCACAGTATTTCAAGTGGTTTCAAGTTCAGATATGTTTTAAAATAACCAAAACACCGTTTAATGTTGAATTTACACAACCGCCCACTGAACAGTTATAATAACTTTTTTTTCGTTGCTCCATGATTGCATAAAATAATTAACAGACGCGCGTGTTAAGCGGATCGCACTCGCGCTCGCACTGGTTTGAACTGGCTTGAGATATCGTGTCCGTGAGCAGTATCTATGTGTGCGTTGCTCGAGCGCGCTTTGTATGTTGATTGATTTCTGTACCTATCTATTTTGTGGTAATAGTGTTATTTTTTTAGTAAAATTATTTATTTCGAAACTTATGTAGGTAAATGCTTTTATTTGATCGTTAATTCATAATATGGGATTCGTAAGTGGTACAGAATTACTTTACTAATAAGAGTCGTATTTGTTTCAGGTACGTTTCTCAGTTAAAGTTTCATTATGGGATTTTGTGCATTGGTGGGAAGTGATTTTTTTTTATTTCGGTAAGTTAATAAGTTTCTTACATACCAACCGATGCAGCTAATACGTCACGAATACAATTGTAAATATTCGAATAGTACTAATATTGTAAACTTGCATTTACCCGCGGCCTTACTCGCGTTAATCTCGTTAATGTCGCAAAGGTACTCTGTACTGCGATATTAAGTATCCTATGTTTCAATGCAGGACCAGATCTCCTTGCATGCCAAATTTCACCTCAATCCATTCAGTTGCTACCCCGTTATTTAGTAAGAAACATCCAAACATCTTCCCAAATATTCACATTTATAATATTAGTAGGATGTGAAAGTTTGCGAAGATGTTTGGATATCTGTTTTAAGATGTTTGGAGGTTTGGATGTTTGTTAGGTACTAAATAACGGGGTAACAACTGGATGGATAATTTAGCATGTAAGTAGATCAAGTCCTGGATTGAAACAATAGAATAGGTACTTTACATACCGGCAAAGAGTTCCCTCGGGACATTAACGGGAATAACGTGGGCAAAGCCGCGGGTCAATGCTAGGAAAGAATAATGCATTATGTATTGTGAAAAAATAAGCAACAAGACATTTTACGAAATAATAAGCCAGTCAAAAGCCAGCATGCAAAAATTGCAGCCATGTATCAAACGTGTCCAGTAACTATCTAAAGCAGAAGGTTGCAAATAGTGGTAACAAAGAGGTCTACGATGTAATGCCATAAGTAACTATAATTACACTAGCTTCCTTACTTATTAAACTGCGATACAACTATTGATATTCAACTTTATTGAAAGAAACAAAGAAAGAAAGAAAGAAAGAAAGAAAGAAAGAAAGAAAGAAAGAAAGAAAGAAAGAAAGAAAGAAAGAAAGAAAGAAAGAAAGGAAGAAAGAAAGAAAGAAAGAAAGAAAGAAAGAAAGAAAGAAAATACATTTATAGAACTTAAAAGCGACAACGCAACAGAAAGCGCGTCGACCGTGCGTTTAAAATACGTCGTGTGCATAGGCCCTTACAGTAAATTGAGAACCTGGTATGCGTGAGATGTGGGATTGAAGTGCACAAGGCTGCGTTTCCACCAGAGCTGTGCGAGGTAGGAGAAAATGTCATCCATCATCATTCTGTCAACACTAACTTTCATATCTCGTTAGGCACCCCGCAACAAACTTTTCATTATCTATTTTAAATCACACAAGTTTAAAAACATGTCAGCTTACTTCCACTAACTTTCCGACTGGACTCTTAACTTTTGCAGCATCGTAGCCGGCAACCAGAGAGTATGCAGTTTATAGAGGGTTAAAGTATGTATACGAAAAAAGGTGTCGTAAAATTTACTGCTCAAACATGGCGTTATTATTATACAATTCGTAAAATTGATAAATTGTGTTGTAATAACAACTTTCCGAACACTGATCATGAAACTCCCGATTCCAAGAAAAATCTTAACAGCTTGATATGAAATTTCGTCAGAAAATATGGGAATCGCTTAACATCATCATTGTAGGGCTATCTAATTATCCACATCATGTACAATGTGCACCGAAATGTATTTGTGTCCATATCTAGACAAAACGTCAACCAATTTGAACCGTTTTGTTACAGGTATAGTTGGACATTTAAGAATGGTTGAAGTATAACTTTTTCCTACTACGGTAACATAATAGGAGGTTATGACTTTTTCCTGTCACATACAAAGTGTATTGAGAAAATCAATGATGACAAGAACATCGAAGTGAGCTGATTTTTGTATTTTGAAGACACACGTTCCGCCGTGCAGAACCTCAAGTACAGTAAGTCAATGCGATTTTCTTCACACTTACTGTACATTAGGCTCTGCACGGCAGCGTTTGGCGTTGCGGATAACAAATGGAGTTGCCTTAGCTCAGTGATGGCTGACCCTTGTAGGCATAAAAAATGTAGTCTTTACCATAACGCTCTATTGATTCCATACTCTCTGCCGCCGACGTTATGCAGATTAGCGGCGACTTTCATTATAAATCACTTTGAACGTCCCCACTTGAAATAATTACGGTTGCTCTTAATCAAAATCCCGCGGACTCTTTTTTAATAACACAACTTTTTAAATTATGCAGCCGGTGAGTTTGCACTGCGTTTGGTAAACTTCAGAAAAGGCGATTTAGAACTTTTAGAAGTGAAACCCAATTTAGAGTAAAACAGGCTTTTACCCGTGACTTTGCGCAGAATTTTACTTTGATATACTTTGCATAAGAAAATTGTTGATGCCGCATACACATTACACCCCCCTTTTCCACCCACCTTTAGGTATGATTTCTGGGATTGAAACTATCCTGTGTCTTTCTACGGTCTTAAATAGACTTCATACCAAATTTCATGTATGTTGTTTGCCGATGATTTGCTACATCAAAATTGTGTGATAAAATTCTTCATTTTGTAACTTAATGTACATATTAAAAAATTGTTCGGTTTTTAGAGAAAAGTCACACCGTGAGTTAAGGTGATTTCAATATCTCTACTTTGCTATAATTGTATGACCAATTTTAGTACAGGAAATCATCAAAATACAAATTAGATTTTCATCGAACCATTCTGCAAAACGTTTATAAATTTGTCCTTAGTCTCTGAGTTTTGTTTTTCTGTCCAGGGGCCAGGTGTACAGGGGACACTGCACATATTAGAGATAGATAAACAACTTGGTAATACAGTTTCGAGGTTGTATCGGTTCCGGGTACCTCTTACATCATAATATTGTACACTTCGTGAATGCATGCACTCTTGCTCCTAACAAGATTATGATAGTTATAATCAAGCATCTTGATTCCATACGAGCCTAACAAGACGGTAGATGCACCAACTAAGATGATATTGATTGTTTATCATAGTTCAATTAACAATGTTCTGATTTGATTTAACAAACATTGATGTATAAGATAACTAACATGAAAGAAGAAAATAATGATAGAAACAAGGACTATATTTGGTTAAATTATCAAGATTCTAGATTGTTGTTTTAATCACTAATGAACTTGCTGTTTTAATTAATCAGCTTTCGTTGATATGTTTAATATCTTGTTTGTTTTATTTAAGTTAACGCCAACAAAGAGAAAATCTGTTTTAGTTGGCTCAGATTTTTTAGAGTGTGTAGATGGGGGTGAATGTTGTTCTGAAGGCTTTCTATATAAAAAGGCATAGTTTACATTTCAAGAAATAAATAGAATCAGACATGTAAATGAGCCCTTGAAGGCCTACTTGTAGTAATAAATTATTTACATGTCGTCGTTTTTTAAACATCGTTTACATTAAAAAAAATACGAGAATAATTTAATAGTAAAATGGAGTTTCGGGTGTGGGGTGTGTGCTGTGATTCTTCCATCAGCATATTTAAGTATGGTAGTAGCTGAAAGCATAATGCTATTACAAGAGCTTTCTTTATAAAATGGTGCACGATCTTAAATAGAGCATAATAGCAAAGTAAAAAGACACACAAGTAGTCCAACTTCGGCCGTTTAGTAGCGCGCGATACGTATTCACACAGACACACGATCGCGCGTCTGTGTGAGTGCGATCCATACTGGAGCTTTCTTACACATTCTTAAATCTTTCCTTGTAGTGCGTTCGTACACGGCGCGCACACATTCAAGCGCGCGTTGTTTCTTTTGTAGGAAATTACTGCTATTATACTGTGGTAATACTGATAATGGTACCTTCTTATTTCAGTTTTTTTTTTTTTTTTATTGCTATAGACTGGCAAACAGGCAGACGGCACACCTGATGGAAAGCGGTCACCGCCGCCTATAGACATTTGCAACACTAGATGCATTGCCAATGCGTTGCCGGTCTCGAAGAAATTTGATGACACCCTTTTTAAAAAATCCCATATTGTAGCGCAGTGGGAAAATCTTAGCAGGAAGTTCATTCCAGATCCTTATTGTACGCGAGTATTGTTAATACTTAGTATTGAGCAGTTTTGCTTAGGGATACGGAAGTTATGAAAACAATTTTGTAAATCTGAGCATTGAATGCAATTTATTGATAAATATTGTCTAAGATTATCCTGTTAGTCCTTGTAAAAATATTGATACATAAACAAGCCAGTAATGCATTTTGGCGTGATATCGCTTTCCTGCCGAGACCATTATGAAGGCTTTGACTCCGGCGCGCGGCCCGGAGAATGCATATTGAAAACTGTCTGTTATATCATATGACGGGAACACTTTAACATATTGTGTTTTCAAATTTGTTTGTGTTATGCGAATAAGGAGTGACGTTTTTATTTTTTTTGTGCAAGTAGAACGTTTTTATTTTTTAAGAAGTTTAGTACTTCGCCGTCAATTGCATCTCTAATATAACTTTACTTGTGAACTGTAATCAGGAGTCAAATAAGGTACGGTAAGGTGTAAAAGGGAAAGTTAAAAAAGCTATGGCTTTCAGACTGCTGAATGAAAGGAGGATATTTTTTTATTTATTAGGGTTCCGTACCTCAAAAGAAAAAAAACGGAACCCTTATAAGATCACTTTGTTGTTTGTCTGGCAAAACCCTTTATCTCGGGAACGCGTTGAGGTATCTATCGTCGACTTGAATATAAAACTATATATACCTATATTTGACAACCGCTTTAGCTTAGTTGGTAGTGACCCTGCCTACGAAGCAAGAGGTCCTGGGTTCGAATCCCGGTAAGGGCATTTATTTGTGTGATGAGCACGAATATTTGTTCCTGAGTCATGGATGTTTTCTATGTATTTAAGTATTTGTATCTATTAAATATATCGTCGTCTAGTATCCAAAACACAAGCCTTATTGAGCTTACTATGGGGCTAGTTCGATTTGTGTAAGATTGTCCCCTAATATTTATTTATTTATTTATATACTCAGGTTTACGGTTCCTTGAAGCTGTGATAAAATCAAACTTCTTAGTGAACGAAAATAAAAATATATGCTCGTTTATGCCGCAGAAAACGTATATTTCGACACTCTCAAGAAAACCAAAATGTATGGGGTACTTTCCGTTTAGGTAACGATAACTTTGTCAGTTACAATCATATCAAGCTCCGGACCTTGGCAGCTTGCTGTAAGTTTCATAAACTCGGAATCGTGTTAAAAAAGCCATCTCGGCAGCTTTATTGCAATAACTTGTGAACAATCCAATTTAATCTCTAGAGCTTTATTGCATAAAACCTTTCAAGGGCAGGACAAGGTGGGAAGGTAAACTTCTGACTAATATACCTAGGGTTCTTAGTGTGCTCCAAAAAGTACTTACTGTCAAGTAAAGAAAGTCACAGAGACATCGAATCACCGCTGTCTATATTCAGCGAATTGTTTTTATTTGCGAATAAACTACCGTATACGTTTTCTACTTTTAATTAGGTATGCATGGGCATTTTTATTTTAAAATGTACAATTAGGCGAAACTTAAGCTATATTTAAATAACCTCTAACCTGTCAGATGGTGACCATGATGAAATATATCAGTGTCACACTAATTTTTATTTTTGTGACGACCCTTCCGTACATTATTTTTGTATTAACTGCTAGTTAAGAGGACATTTTAAATGTAAATGCCCGTGTACTCTACGTCTACGTCGTAAAACTAGAGATTTATAAATATTCCTTACTTGAAAATATTCTCATACGAAGTTTCACCCATGTTCACCCTTAAATAATGATTTCTGGAATAAAAAGTATTCAATAGACATAGGATATTTTATTCCAGAAATCATAGGATAATTTATATCCCCAGGGTTTTAAGCAATCTCTATGCTACTGCTATCTCGGTTTAATGGTTTAAGCGTGAAAACGTAACAGACAGAAAGACAGAGTAACTTTCTTATTGATAATATTAATATTAGGAAGTTTTGGTCATAATATCATTTTAAATATACCTAATAAAGGGAAATTTATTCAAAAAACCACAGTATAAAAGAGCATACATATCTTACAAATCCACTACTCAGGCTTCGTCCATAAACAAAATTTGTATCCACCACAGGTTTCGTCATTTTAAATTGTGATGTTTTAGAGACGAAGCCAATTTCTAGAAGCCACGCCAAGGATATGACAAAAACAATGCAACGTTTGAGTAGTTTAATTGCTCGACATTTCAATGACACCATCTTGAGTCGGTTGTTCTGTGCACAGTGAGTTGAGTCGCTGATAAGTTTCATTACCTACATATCTGTTGTTTGTTAGATGCTATTAAAGTACAGGCTATACACGTTTCAGCAATTGCAAGCCGTTGAATTAACGTAACGGTGCAAAATGTCTAGTCTAAATATTGTACTTTTTGTGAGTCGCATCACTAGTAGACGGTCTTTGCACTCTGGTGCACGTAACACTGTCCATGCTATTCATTATTATCCTATATATTTCATAAATGCTGTCAATTTCTAGAACCTTCATCAAGTATTTAACGTTAATAACAGAACGCAGCGTCCCAGCACGAGTTGTTACACGTTTGAGTGAGTTTAATTGCTTGATGCAAGTTATCAACGAAAAAACATGTTAGTTTATTTTATTCCGCAGTCCATCACTCTGCGTATTGCTGGTGCGTGGGTAGAAAAATCCAGGTAAGTATGGTGATCCAAATAAAAAATAAATAAAAATAATAATAAATATTAGGGGACAATCTTACACAAATCGAACTAGCCCCATAGTAAGCTCAATAAGGCTTGTGTTATGGATACTAGACGAATGAATAATATGTTTACAAATGTTTCCCGAGAGATCTTTGTTTTGAAACCCTGAAGAAATCATACGATGCAAAAATGAATGCAACAAAAACCTGCGTATTTTGATTCTTCAGAATAGGTACTTACCTACAAAAATCGCATCGGTGGTCCCTATTGCTCAATATTTGCCGAATTGTCCGAACATGTGCAACGTATTCCACAACTAAGTGGCTTTAATTTCCGTCGATAATTTGCTTTATAATGTTATTAGCCGTTATTGACAATTTGCCACGTAATACTGTCTATACATACGATTTCAAACCGCCATTAATTGTCTTTTAGTTTCAACAAGCTGAAGTATTTTTACAAGCTTTTATTTAGTTTCCCCTAACTCGGTGTCTGTGTGTTTGCGTGACTGTGTATCTGCATGTCTGTGTGTCTGCGTATCTGTGTGTCTGTAATCAAATCTTGTACCTAAGTTAAAATTGACCCACTTCCCGGTTTCCGATTGAGCTGAAATTTTGCAAGAATATCTAAATCAGACGAAAATGCAACATTATTACGACACGGAGCTGATCTGATGATAGAACCGGATGGTAGTAATATGATAATTTAAATAACATAAGATAAATCCTCTTATTTGGGCTCTTTAGATTAGTGTTGATGTGAAAATTGCGATTATACAAAAAAAGTACAGTCAGCAATAGAACCTTGTTTCAAAGAACATTTTTTGGCAAAAACTTATTTCTCATAGAGATATCCTTACACGTTTCAGTGTCTCGTTTCTAATTGCCGCCCGCAGCCAACAGCTTCATCGTGCTTTATGAACTTACGGGACTTGATTGCCAGCAAATATTATTAAAAATATAAACAAATTTTTTAAGGCCATTTTTATTCTTCAAAAAGCTCAGTTATTATCTAAAAGAAGAGATCTCAATAACAGCGTACACGGTGGATGTGTCCGAGCACGAGTTCATCTAATTGTAGCCCACGGTCAACAGCACAGTTGTATACTAGAAAGTAGTAAGTCAGTATAATAACGACTTAGTAGTTACTAGTCTTTATTTTTCAACAAGCTCAGTTATTCTCTAAAAGAAAAGAGATCTCAATAACACTGTGCACGCTGTTATTGAGATCTCTTTTCTGCACAGCCGATGTGTCCGAGCACGTGCTATTACACGTCTGAGTGCCTCTAATTGCCGCCCGCAGCCGACAGCCATATTGCGCTTTATGAACTTACAAGCCTTTATTGCGACCAAGTATTGAGCGTGTGATGCAAGTTTATTGTAATAATATATACTACGTACAAATAGTTAAAAGTAATTTGAGTTTAGTTTTAATTACAATATAAACGTTATACCCGTATATAAAGTCATTACGCCACTCTCATTACGAAAAATGCTCGTTGAAGATCAAATTGTATTAATTATAATATTTAGGCACTTGTTACATTTATAAAGTTCCATATTTTTAGCTGATTAGCTGTCCCGGCAAACTCCGTTCCACCTTTGAGTTTTTTTTAATAGTTATTTTGCTATTCGGGGCAGAAACAAACCCAAAAAATTAAAGATCATAAAAATCGCTGCACCCGTTTTCCAGTATAAATGTTCTAACTAACCCGCCTCTATTTTATGTTTATAATACGGATAAGTAGAAATAAATTTTGAATAGTTTGTTTTTAACAACTTCCTAGGTACACTTAAAATTCACATAAACATTTTATTATCTGTATTTCCCTAAACGCAAATTTAACCTTTACTTGGAATTAATTAAGCAACACAATGAAAATCAAATAAAGGCATAAAAGTAGCCACAGCTAACACTAGCGTAACACGCCAGCAATTTCTATTGAAAAAGTTGAAAACCTCAAGCTTTGCGGAGTGTTTCACACGATTGCTTTCAACCGCTTTTTGAGCACATAAACAGGGTAATTTTCTTGAGAAGATAACGAGAGCCAGGGGAAAGTGCCAGTGGAATATGAGTGGAACAGTGTATGACAGATGCTTTGTGAGATTAGGGATTCATGTATATAATTGGGGCTACTAATGTTTCGCATATGTTTTTGTCATCTTACTATATTAGATTTGAAAGAGATAACTCTAAGCAGAATTACTTATCACATTTTTCTTTGCCATACTTTTCTGACTAAACTAACCTAGACTACTTCCGACTGGCACAAAAAATCATAGCTAGTTATATCAATAAAAGGTTCTTTTCTGCGAAAAAATCATTAGACTACAAGTGTCATTGCAAAATGTTTTATGCGATGTATATTTTGAGAAATTTGTAAGTTACATTCAATAAATATTGGACGCCACGCATTGTTTTCTATTGTCAATCACACAAAAAATTACAAAGTTAAAACGCGTCAAAGTTAAAGAATGGAATCACGTGACGGTACTACGTGGTAAAAAGTGTATACATAGGTTTAGCACGGCATGGTGTCACGCGGAACTTTAACGGGCAATATCTTCGTCATTTTTGTTTAATTGACAAAAGAAATAATAAGTAATAAATAATTATGCCGTAATAGTAAAAAACCGGTCAAGTGCGAGTCGGACTCGCGCACCGAGGGTTCCGTACAAACTCGTCAGTAGATACGTGAATAATTCAAGAAAAACTGTATGGTGGCACAAACTTAACTTTGCTCTTGTAAAACTGTTGTCCCCATACATCGACATATGCCGCGGTTAGTTTAGTAGGAGCAAATAAGGTTGTCTTACGATTTTTGCGAATTTCTATAAAACGTTGCAAGTTAGGAAAACTGTTTTATTTTTCCTGTAATATTTAGGTTAATAGTCATAATCGGTAATTATAACAGATTTTTCTCTTCAGTAACTTCGGAGATAATAGGGGGGGAATGGTATTTTTTTCAACGTTTTTTGTCTTAAATCAAAAACTACATGTTTAAGAAAATAAATAAAAACAGTTTTGCAATCTACATGTTAAGCCCTTCCATTTGATATCCCACTCGATATATTAGCTCAACTTTTGATTTTCGACATCCCATTTCAGTCCCTTTAAAAAAAAAAGTAAAACAGGTATAAAAATTTTTTTCTGTCCCATACGCTCAAATTAGCGGTTTTTAACACTATTCCAAATTTCAAGTCGATAGCATCAGTAGATGCTGAGATATCTTGCTGTGACAGACGGACAGACAGACAGACAGACAGAGTCGCACCATAAGGGTTCCTTTTTTACCATTTTGGTACGGAACCCTAAAAATCGTGTCTAATATTTTTGGATAATCTAACTGACCGACTATGTAATTAACATTTCCAGTATAACAAAGCCCATTGAACTTTCGGTCGACGATATGGTTTTGTATATATCGATTTATTGAATGGTGACGGCGGCAGTAATAGAGAAGAACCAATTATGGTAATTTTTTTCCGTAAAAACCACATTTTAAGTAACGGACGCTACGTTTTTAAACTATCAACACTATGTTCAGATAACTGATGGTCATAAATGGCCGTGAAGTTAGCAGATCAAGTTCCGGCAGATCACAAAAAGTTGGAGTTTTATTCACTTGCCACATAGTTTTATATTTCCCGATACTTTTTAGACATAGTTCTATTGAATTTACGAAAATATATAAACCTATTGTTTTCAACCAAATGATCAGACTGGTAAAGTCCATGAATGGTCGGCTATAGGGCATTGAATCTTTGCTGTCCATTACTGAATACTACAATTGTGTTTAGCATGTTCATGTTCATGATTGGTGCCGTCACCTTATTCTAACCATTTCTGTTCGCTGTTGCTCAAATATTCAAACGATTTAAATGATTGTACATTCGTTAATTAAAACGGGTATCGAGCATTAATCCGAATTGGGGTTTTTGTTTGTATTTGAATCAGTAATTCTCAGTTTAATGTAATTACCAATTAAATATTAATTTATTGTTTAACGGTTGTGCAATTTGCAAATGGGTGTGTTTGTGTGTATCGTATGTTGGTAGGTAGGTACTATTTCAACGAATTATAATCTCTAAGCCATGCATGTCAGCACAGCTAACGGAAGGACTACATCAACAATTTGAAAATAAATGCTGCACTGAAAACAAATCTGCACTCAAAATGTCATCGCCCGTTTCGACCCTTTAGGGTTTAGAATGTTTTTCCTTAATGCAACTTTTCGTCCCCTAAAACACATGTGTTTTAAATTTCATCCCGCTAACTATAGGCTGCACATATGTAGCACCTTACCTTGTAGTACCTTAGTCAAGGGACCATTTTATGGCGTAGGTAGATGTTACGATTCTTGTCAAAATATATAACATTAGAGTACTAGCAAAACAAAAACTCGGCCAAGTGCGAGTTGGACTCGTGCACCGAGGGTTCCGTACAAACTCATAAGTAGATACATGAATAGTTCAAGAAAAACTGTATGTAAATTGATTTAGTAGGAGCAAATAAGTATGTGTTAAGAAGTTTGCAAATTTCTCAAAAACGGTGCGAGTTAGGAAAACCGTTATATTTTTCCTGTAATATTTAAGATGACAATGACATGAATAATTGGTAATTATTACACATTTTTCTGTTCAGTAACTTCGAAGATAATAGGGTATAATGGTATTTTTTTTAACGTTTTTCATCATAAATCGAAAACTATTGCTTTAAGAAAAAAATAAAAACAGCATTTTAATCTACAAATAAAGCCCTTTCATTTGATACCCACTCGATATAATAGCCTTACTTTCAATTTTCAAAATCCCATTACGGACCCCTTTAAAAAAAGTGTAAAACAGTTACAAGATTTTTTTTACATCCAATAGGTTCGGGTTAGCTACTTCTAATACTATTCCAAATTTCAAATCGATAACAGCAGTAGTTTCTAAGATATCTGGCTGTGACAGACGGACAGACAGACAGAGTCGCACCATAAAGGTTCCTTGTTTACCATTTTGGTACGGAACCCTAAAAACGATAACCTAATGCAATAAGCTATTTTGAAACTTTATTCTGTGGTATGTTACAGAAAGACCTCTCAATAATAATGTTAAAATCACCTTTTCAGACTTTCCCAAAAAACGCTTCATACTAAAGCATACGAGCGTTGTGATGTCACGGGGTATACTTTGTATGCGGAAAATTTGTCTTACAGCTATGTTATAACTTGCTTTTATCGTTTACGGTTTTATAACTAAGTTGCCATAAGTTATTCAATGGTATTAATCGTTTTTAATATTATTACACTTTAAAATGGATTTCTCTACCCAATTTGGTTAGCTCATAAAACAAGTTACATTTTAAGTATCGAACTGAAAACTTCGACACAATAATATTTCTTTATTTTGCTTATTTCAGCAGGATCTTGTATAATTTTAACAGATTTCGGGTACTGTAAACATCCCTTCTAATTACCCAATTTGGGTGGCTCATAAAACAAGTTACACTTTAAGTATCGAACTCAAATCTTCGACACAATAATATTTCTTTATTTTGCTTATTTCAGCAGGATCTTGTATAATTTGAACAGATTTCGGGTACTGTAAACATCCCTACTAATTGTGAAATTCAATATAAATGTTACCACAGAACGTGTACTACTTACTAGACAAATTCAATTCGCTTTCTGCCAATTATCGAATAAGGCGACACCAAATCAACAAATCTCACGTCTTTGTTAATACAAAAAGCCCGTACGGAGAGAAAACACGGCAATCCCGCTCTCATCAATGATGCAGGGGTCGCGGACCGTGGCACAGTGGTTTATCAATTTTGCAAGAGCGCCGGCCACAATTCCCTCTGTGCCTAGTAGATGACCCCTGGCCTAGTTGACACAATAGGCTTTGTGGTCCCCGAAATGTACGCTGTCGTTTGTACGCTATAGCTTGGCAACTTCGTTGGTGACACTCACCTGTGTGCTTTTTGCTCTGTGTATCCGTAACTACTTACACAAGTTACCGCCAACACGAACGGTGACCGACGGAGACAGCCTCCGGAGGCCCCCGTTTGTGTTGACGGTAGCTTGTGTAAGTAGTTATGGCTGCACATAACAAAAAGCACACAGGTGAGTGTCACCAACGAAGTTGCCAAGCTATAGTGCTAGACTGGAATACCGAAAGGCTATATTTAGGATAAATATATTAGTGTTTCAGCTTTTAAGTCCTTATATCTCGATTTATTTTTATATTAGAAAAGTTGCGCGCTATCCGATTTGAAATCGGAAAATATAAATCCTGCTTTATATAAAACGTGATGATTCACTGAAATAAGTGAACTAAGTATATATCTTACGCTGTGAAACAAAAAACCTGATTTAATAAAACGAAGAAACGTGGGAAAAAATACCGATAAAATTAATCTAAAATAAAACGAGGTATACACTTTAGAGACGGTCATTTTTACACTACTTTATCTCTCTATCATTGGAAGTACCACAGCACTTTGTGTCTTTTAAATTGGAAATCTCTTTCACTAAGAAAAAGGTTTAGAACCCATTCTGAGTTTGTATTCCACAAAATAAACAGAGTCTTACTCAAGCTGTAGCCATAATATTTATACTTTAACAAAGGTCTTGGTATTGTTTCCACTTTATTTGTACGTGTATTTTTTTACTCTTTGTTGCGTAATATTGAGTGAAATATTTAAGAAGTCACTAAAAATGTTTTTTATAATTGACTGCAGAGGGCTTGAATATTTTTATGAAAAACTTAGAGTAGAATCTAGCATACAACAAAATAATGACGTACCTACTTTGAGTGAAATTGGGTTACACAAATTCTTGTTTTTAGGGTTCCGTATCAAAATGGTAAAAAGGCACCCTTAAGGTGCAACTCTGTCTGTCTGTCGGTCTATCACAGCCAGATATCTCAGGAACTACAGCTGTTATCGATTTGAAATTTGGATCGCTAAAATCGCTAATCCAAGCCTACTGGACATAAAAAAATATCAAATAGGGTCTCAAATGAGAGGCTTAGTTTGTAGATTCCAAAGCCGATTTGTTTTTTTCTGAATTATGTAGTTTTTCATTTAATACGAAAAGCGTTCAAAAAATACCATTCCCCCTTCAAAGTTACTGAATAGAAAATGAGTAATAATTACCGATTATTAAGATCAACCTGAATATTACAGGAAAATTGCAATGGTTTTACTAACTTGCGTCGTTTTTTAGAAATTCACAAAAAGACGAAACAGAAACTTATTTGCAGCTACCAAACTAACCGCGACCTACTCGTATGTCTACGGATACCAGATGACATCAGATTTCCAACGGCAAAGTTAAGTTTTGTACCTCAATACAGTATATCTTGAACTATTCACATATCTACTTCTACCTACAAGTTTTTTACGGTACCCTCAGTGCGCGAGTCCGACTCGCACTTGACCGGATTTTTCATTCCAGGAATGCGATATTGAACCCAAACTACATTTTTGAAGTGATGAAATTTGAAATGTGAAAACGTTTTTATGAAAATCTGAACATAATATAGCTACAGTATGTGAACTGAAAATAGTTCGAATCGCCAACCCGTTTTAATAGCAGTACGAATTAATTAAATGATTACACATTTACGTAGGATTTGCAAAGATTGGGATTACAAAATAATGAATGTTAAATATTAAAATGCTTTCAATTGATTTTGTAGAAATGATCACTCTCGAACATTCTAATAGACATAAGTAGAGCTTTATTTTATTGATTGATACTATTCCATTAATTGTATACCTCTAAGCCTCTAACTTACTTTTTTTATCAATTACAACAAAGAAAAACGAGTTGATAACCTACTTATTATTTTGTAGACAAATTATGATTAAACATAGACAAAAACACATCGAGGGAAATAGTAAACTAAATGTGCTTTGTCAAATTTTCCTTTGTAAAATTTTTAATTTTCACCGTTAATAGGTATGTGAATTTTATTTTAATAAAAAAGTAATTTAGTAAAAATAGATCCAGTAAGTAAGTAATAAAATTTCAATAGTTATGTAAAGGGAAATATCTAACCGTTATTAAAAATGAAAAAATGATCTGGTTAAGTCTGCTGGCTCACGGGGGATGCAGGTAGCTTCCAACCGAACTAATTGGAAATCGATGGGGGAGGCCTATGTCCAGCAGTAGACGTCCTATGGCTGAAATGATGATTACGATGGTTAAAAGATAACATAATTTGAGATTAAACGTCAACACATAAAATATATGAAATGAGGAGGAGTCAAGTCATCATTGTGACTTACGCCTAGGATCACCAAATATCACCTACACAAATATTGAATACCGGCCATGCATTGTTCGCGAATCAATGACTACATACAGCGAGTACATAGCGATCACAGAGCCGTATATAGCGACCGTTATCCTCTCATTTGAAATACGACGCAGTAAAAAAGTGCTATGGCATTATTGTTGCATTGTGTAGGGAAAGTATAGTGGTTATTGTTGCAAATTAAATTTGTTTTAATTTTTGACGTTTGACCTGTTTTTCGACCACTACGTTAAATACCTACTCAAATATGAACTAGAAGAAAGAGAGGACAATAGAAAGATCTCTCTTCAGGCGAAACTTGTGCCTAGGCATTGAAATTTGATAGAAATTAATCGAAAATTCTATTTATGCAACGGATTTAGAAAAGTTCGATAACGCGACATTAAACATAATCAGGATTGACATATGGATGTTGCCTGTTACAGGAGCAAATACATAAAACGTAGATTCTACTCAGCAAACAATAAAACTTTTGTTAAATAACTTTTTAAAAATTATGTAATCTTGAGATTTTCTCTTTTTCATACAAATTGAATAGTATTTTCAATGTACGTTAACATAAGTCTAATTGACGTCGCTTGTCACGCTACAAACATAATTAACATCGCAATACACTGCGGCTTCAAATAAACTTTAAAATGTAGGTACTAAAAACCGAAACATAAGTTATTTTTAAACTAGCGACCCGCCCCGGCTTCGCTCGGTGTTTCTCTATTATATTATGCATGTATTATACATATAAACCTTCCTCTTCAATCACTCTATCTATTAAAAAAAACCGCATCAAAATCCGTTGCGTAGTTTTAAAGATTTAAGCATACACAGGGACAGAGAAAGCGACTTTGTTTTATACTATGTAGTGATGTTGCTGAAGAAAATGTTGTTCAGTCTAAGGAGTACCTTAGTTTTAATTATTTGTACCTAGTACAGGCAACACGTCATATATGCTACTCACCGGAGGCAGGAGACCCGCTACGAAATGTAGAAACCTATGGAGAATAACCACATTTTTACTAAAAAAAACCCGACCGCGGTGCACTTTGAAACTGCATAAAATCCGCCATTTTGTTTATTTTAACAAACTTCATGCCCAGTGACACTCGCACCATCAAGACGAATCTAATGATGTATCATTTATCAAAATCGGATGTGCCGTTGAGTAGTTACGAGCGGACACAGGAACGGACATACATACATACATACAGGTCAAACACATAACCCTCCTTTGGGCTTCGCCGCAGTCGGGTAATAACCACAGAAATATATCGAGGTAGAAGGACAAAGTGTACCTATATGTACCTACCTCGCGTGCTAAAAAGAAGTGGCGGCGACCTACTTTGCACGCCCATTGTTCAAATACCACCAAATGAAATGGAAAATTTATGTTTGCCATCACTAAATTACACTTTTGTCGTCAAACGCCGAGCGAAAAACGTTACATGCTTGGTTCCCCTACAGATCGACCACTATTTACCCGACTGCGGCGAAGCCCAAAGGAGGGTTATGTGTTTGACCTGTATGTAAGTATGTATGTCCGTTCCTGTGTCCGCTCGTAACTACTCAACGGCACATCCGATTTTGATAAATGATACATCATTAGATTCGTCTTGATGGTGCAAGTGTCACTGGGTATGAAGTTCGTTAAAATAAACAAAATGGCGGATTTTATGCAGTTTCAAAGTGCACCGAGGTCGGGTTTTTTTTAGTAAAAATGTGGTTATTCCTTCTATCTCGATATATTTCTGTGAGAATAACATTATAGAAATGAAATGCACTTGCAAAAGAAGCGGATATGTTCAAAAAACCAACACCCAGCTGACAGGCTGATTAATAGTCGTGTACTTCCAAAGTACACGACTTAACAACCCACTGTTCCGTGTTTCTCTTTGTACGATGCTGCTGTTTCAGCCGCAGCGCATTTGCATCATACACGGGCATTGTGTTTGTATTGGTGCTCAAACGGTTGCACGCGTGCTGCACAACTGTTAAGTATACCACGTAGTGCTTTGAACGTAGTTACTTCGATATTGCGCTTGAAGCAGTGTGTGTTTGAAAAAAGATTTTCTTCTTTCATCTTATAACTGAGGTAGAAATACATGTCTCTTTGACGAGACGTCACAAGACGGACGACGGTGTTGTGGTCTGCCTTGAAGGAGATAATAGGACAATATGGCGGAATATTGATTCGAGTCGGTCGGTTTTCCATACAAATACAAAGAAGGTCATTGTTTGCTTCCACGGCATCAATTATGTTTGAATTGAGTTTAATTTTATAACTTGATACCTTTTGTCTGCGCGAAATGACACGAGAACTCGCAAAACGCAAAAAAAATATCCATTTTTACCATAAAACGCTTGGTTTCAAATGATGATAATTGATGGCTTTGACCTTCAACGTCAGATTGCACGTTAATTCTGATTTTTTGAGACTTCTCATGTCATTTCGAGCAGACAAAATGTAAGTATACAACTATAAAATGAAGCATATTTTTAACCAGGATAGATGTCGTGGGAGCAAATAATGTCCCTCTTTGTGTTTGTATAGGCAAACAACCGACTCGACTTACCAATCAATTAAGCTATAGCAAAATCGATGTGAATGCGTTGTTTGATTCGAATGCGTCGGTTTAGCCATAGCTTGGTCAATAAATCTCATCTTAAATATTGCTCATAGAAGAAGGCCGAGAGTATATCCACTCTGGTCTATGATACCTATGTACTTGTAAAAAATTCAAGTAAATTTCCCAAAAAAGTATTTTTGTCCTATGGTAAGTAAGAGACAAAAAACATGAAAAATGTATTAAACAGGGAAATACAGCGCAAAACATAGGTAGGCCTCAAATGAAATGGAAGGTAAAGTAATCAAACGTTTGATACTTGTTATACACGCATCTTGCTCTTATTTTTACCTCATGATCTATATCTTCTCGCTGGCCTTTTAACCGTAAATTACATGTCACGATGTATTTGTGATGTATTTGTATAAACCAGTGTATTTGTACTGATTGCGATGTAGGAAACCGTTGAGTTCATATTTTTTCAATTCTACTATTATTATAAATGTGAAAGTTTGTGAAGATGTGCATA
This sequence comes from Eudemis profundana, assembly GCA_947034925.1. Classification (NCBI taxonomy): domain Eukaryota; kingdom Metazoa; phylum Arthropoda; class Insecta; order Lepidoptera; family Tortricidae; genus Eudemis; species Eudemis profundana. The sequence goes on from OX344798.1 coordinate 20,180,785, forward strand.
GGTTTGGATGTTTGGAGTTTGAATGTTTAGGGCGCGGCCCCATGTCGACGGCACGGCGCCGTTCACCGTGGAACGGCACGACGCCGTCACCGTGCGACGGTACGGCGTCGTGCAGTCGGACGGCGCCGTCAACGGCGCCGTGAACGGTGCCGTGGACGGTGTGACGGCGCCGTGAACGGTGCCGTGAACGGTGTGACGGCGTCGTGGACGGTGTCGTGTACGGCACACGGTACCGTGTGCGGCGCACCGCACACTGCACTCTTCCCGCTACACTGTGGATCGAAAATCGACTCTCCATAGAAATAGGGACTTATTTTTGTAAGTGTATAATTTGTTGATTGAAATCGTATCCTTGTATCATTTTTAGGGTAAAAAATGATTTTGAGAATGGGATTTGGCTAAAAAACCGACGAGTAATAATTTTTTTTCTTTAATTAAAGTTATTATAAAAATTAAACCGTCTTCAAATAAAAGGAAAGATTTATGCCAGCAATTTTTTCTGTCTTCCGGCCGCTTTCCGACTCCGTCGAACAGAAAAATTGTATATAAACCTTGGCCAGTAAATAAAGAAAGCCTCCGATCACATGTAATTGTCGGCCGAGGCGAAGCCGAGCCACTGCCGAGCCACTGCTTACTTTACTGGTCTATGTATGTAATATAGTATTTGAGCGTCTCGTAGCGTAGGTACTTCCAAATATTAAGGCTAACACCGACTTCAAAAAAATAGTGTTCATAAAACTTTTATTTCTTCCCTTTTTGAAGTCGGTTTAATTTTTAAGTATTTTTTTTATTTCTTGATTTTCTTAATTTCAGTAGTGATCGAATTACGCTGTTAAGTAGGTACAAGTTTTCCTAGTGACTGATACACACATAACTCTATCTCAAAAACTACTGAACCCATTTTGATGAAAGTACACATTGACATTGCGAATTAAACCGAATGATGATGATATAATCACAAAATTAAAAAAATTAAAATAACCGACTTTCAGTGAACCTATTTTGATACGAGATGCACGAGTGAATATGAACAATTCCCAAATCGCCGTATACAGGTTGGGAGGGACTATACCGACAAACTTTAACTATAGATTCTAACAACTATTAGGAGTAAAAAATTTATGTGATGTATAGTCGAAAAACGCTTACTTTCAGAGATATTCATTATTTTTTAAATGAAAAATCCCAAGTGTGTAACAAGCCCTAATAAATGTGACTAAGATAGTTTTACTAATTTTTTAAATCCTTTAACTAAACAGCAATTAACCTTCGCAGTATTTGATGGTAAGCGACTACGACGAGGCCAAAAAAATTGACCTTTCGTTTCCATTTTAGCTTTTTTTTCTTTTTGATAACTTTTCCTCCAGTAAGCACATGTTTATAACGAGGGGCTGAATTTTCTGATTTATTTTGTTCCATAAGACTATTAATGTAAAATGACAATATTCGACCCATGTTGATATAACATTATTTATTCGTCACACCACCAGGAATTCATGGCTAAAGTATGTCGGTATAGTCCCTCCCACCCTGTATATGCCTATAATATTCGAAGAGTTCCCTCGATTTCTCTAAGATCCCATCATCAGATCTCGGTTTGATTAGACCACTCTGGAGGACAAATCCGTTTCAAACAAAAAAATAATTTTCCAAAGTGGTCCAGCTGTCTTCGAGTAATAGGGTAAAAAATGAAAACCGTCCTTCTTTTGTGGAAGTTTGTTAATAACGGACTTCAAATGAAGAGATTCGATAAGAAATGTACAATTCACTATGAAAAATACCCAAATCGCTATATTTTTCTCGATTTTCCAAGATTCCATCATCAGATCCTGATTTGTTTGCAAGTGGACTACCTCAGAGGTATACCCTTTCAAATAAAAAAAGAATTTTCCATATCGGCTTAGCCATCTTCAAGTAATCGGGGAGCAAACCTACATAGAATGTTCTCTTTGTTTTGAAGTCGGTTAACACTAGAAATTCATTTGTAATAAGAAATGCACGAGAAACTATAACCAATACCAAAATCGCTATATGTGTGCCTATAATATTTGAAGAGTTCCCTCAATTCCTCCAACATCCCATCATCAAGTCCTGATTTGGTTGCAATGGGACCACCTCTACAATATTCAAACATCATTCTTTCAAACAAAAAAAGAATTTATAATTGGTTCAGCCGTCTTCGAGTAGGTAATCGGTGAACAAACACACAAAAAAAACGTCCTTCTTTTGAAAGCCGGTTAAAAAGTCGCCGCGACCTCACTCATTCTCAGCTCACCGCGATTTTTCTATACAAATTGATGATTCTAGATTCGCCGCAGTGTAAGATTCGCCTAAAACAAAACTACCGAGCCGTGCGCCGTCCACCGGTGCGGTGTGCCGTTCACGGCACCGTGGACGGCGCCGTCACACCGTTCACGGCACCGTTCACGGCGCCGTCACACCGTCCACGGCACCGTTCACGGCGCCGTCCACGGCGCCGTCCGACGGCACGACGCCGTACCGTCGCACGGTGACGGCGCCGTGCCGTTCCACGGCGGACGGCGCCGTGCCGTCGACATGGGGCCGCGCCCCTGCTAGCGCAGTAACAACTGAATGTATTGCCATAACATGTAGTATGCACATGTAGATTAAGTCCTGGATTGAAACATAGGATACTTTTAATATCTTAATAAAGGCATAATAACGGGGTTAACGCCATCGAAGCCACCGGTAAATGCTAATACATCATAAAAAAAAAAATCGCTATTAACGATGTTTTCAGTTGATTGTGTTGAAACAGAATTAGTAACTACGTATACTGGACTACCCCCTCTAGGATTATAGTCGTAAAGCAAGACAAGACAGGATGCGTCAAGTTGTTCTCATAAAAGGAGCGCTTTAGTAACTTACCTCCAGCTCTTTAGAAATATGCAAGTAGGTATTAGGTTTTGCAACAAGTTTTGTGTGTTTTGTGTAAGTGTTTTGTGTTTAACGGGTTACGATTTACCTTCATACAGTACCGGCCAATAATATATCACCATTACGTTTTAAGGCAAGATTTTTTTGATGTTTCATAATAAGAGAATTGTTCATTACATCATCAAGCCATCATAATCATCATCATTTCAACCTTGATCAGGACTGACTCGCTCCGCGATTCCGTTGCGCGGCTATTATTATTAAATTTCCCCACCCATGGGTGGTAATAGCCAGCGACCAGAAGAGCACGCGTTAGTACGCGTTATGCGATAGAGAGAGACGATTGGATGCGGATGAGCTCCGCCCGGTCGTCGGATGCGAACGACAGTGTTGTTAGAGAGAGAAGCTTCTGTGCGTAGTACTAATAATTATTTTGTGTCTTGATACTACTGAACATAAGTCTCCTCAAAGACTTCCACAACAAACGATCGGTTGCCTCCTGCTTCTATCGACTTTCGGCGACCCTAACCTATAGGCTTATGATGCTACGCTTTGTCACGCGATAAATAAATGATAAAGCATAATTCACGTTCTGTCCAATAGTGTGTAAGAGTGACGGATGCTTTATCATTTATTTATCGCGTGACAAAGCGTAGCATCATAAGCCTACAGGTCTATATACCCAGCCCATGATACACATGCATAAATCATACTGCATCAGGTATTAGGTGGTGTGTAGATACCTTGGAAGACCGATGAGAAAACCAGTGGCCACATAAAATAGGTATGGTTTCTCAGTCTCTTATTGTTATTTGAATAAAATACATGGCAGGATTCTTTTATTCGTAGCTCAAAGGTGATATTGGATATATTTTTGCACGGTATTGTATTAAGTAATATCATCATGTCACGCATAGGTACTTCCTATTAAAAAATATCTCTATTTATTTATTGTGTTACTTTTAGTGCCTTATAAAATAAATCTCATGTTAGTGTACCTACTCCCTACTTCACCGGTTAAGTTTATTGATTTTACGCTACTAAATAAACACAACGCCATACTTTAATGTATTTAATAATATGCAATTAGCTCTCAGCGCTTTTGTAGTAAAAAAAACTCATTTCCTTTAGAGCAAGTCCTTTAAGAAAAATACGAAGTAAAATTCTCGCTAACACTATTATTGTTCGCAACAATTTGCCCGTCAGCAGTGTGGCAAGTATCCGTCTGAGACGGCTCTCGACGCGGTAAACAGCATCGGAATTGCTAATGGGCTGTACGTCTGTCACATCATGAGCGTTGAAGCTTGTACTGTGTGCAAATAAGCGCAAATACAATATGCGGTTGGTTGATCAACGCAGTTTTCATGGTAACGTGCTGGAAGCTTTTCATGCTGGAAGTTTTATAGGGATCTGTATGTAATTTATTGATATCATAGAATTCAATAACTACTGCAATTTTACGCGATATATGTAATCAGATTCAAATATTCTATTGTATGTACAATTTAGGGCGGCCGTAAGTTTTTTTAGTGCCTAGAATAAATAAAATAATAATCATTTATGAAGCCTCATAAATCTAAGGGATATAAACTATTATCATGGATATACTATTCAAAAATAATAACTTTTAAAACCAATTTTGATTTCATCAGTAATGTCTCAATTACAAAGAATAAAATAAAAAAGAAAATGTTTAATGGCACACAGAGCTCGACGAAGGAACTCGGCTAGCCACAAATGTAACAATCGAGTATTTTGTTGGCGTCGTATCTAATTGAAATCGTACCGAGTACGTCTGAGGACCCGGTAAACAGTTGCGCATCGGAATTGCTAATGCGACGGCTACTTACCTCCACGCTTAAGGGGAAGATTTCCCAAAACGCAATACCTACAACTTCGCTCGATCATAAAAAATCACGAAAACAGGTATTTTTTATAGTTTTTCCAGTTTTACTTGAGTTATTTATAACACTTTTACCATCAATAAATATGTCAATAAATAGATAAAATAAAATAAAAATAAAATAAAATAATTTATTTCTGTAAGTAGGCCCTCAAGGGCTCTTTTACATGTCTCATCTCTAATTCTTTTCTTTTGGCTTAATAACATGTTACAGGGATCTGTGCGGTTACTTTTTTAGATAATTAATTTTTAATAGCTCTATAGTATATAAATATAACGCTTTACTTCAGAAGCCTATCGGGCGTGTCTGAGGCCGGACCTATGTCGCTCTCGCTCGGGGCTGCGTTGACGCCGCTCAACGAACGAAATAAACATCAGAAAAATTAACCTTACGATAAATAAAACACACATCTGCCGCATGCTCCGTCAACACTGCAAACACACATGAATGACTGTGACTGAAATATTTAAACCAATTGGATCATACACAAAAACCGCACTTAACTAGTGATCAGTGATCTTGAGATGGGTCATTAAATATCGTATTATTGCAACCTGGAGACGTCCTGTTGAACACAGGTCCTAGGTTCAAATAAATAAATGATAAAAATGAATATTGTTGGACAATCTTACACAAATTGACCTAGTCCCAAACTAAACAATGCTTGTACTATTGGTACTAGACAACGATATACATACTTATATGTATAGATAAATACATACTTAAATAGATAAAAAACATCCATGACTCAAGAACAAATAGTCTTCCTCATCACATAAATATTTGCCCTTACCAGGATTTGAACCCGGGACCTCTAGCATTGTATGCGGTGTAGCTCCTACTAAGCTAAATGTGTCGCTCATTCCCAAAATACCGCATTCCTAAAATACCAGATTTTTAAAATACCGGATTTCGATACACCAGATTCTCCGTATACAAGATTCCCAAAATAACACACCCAACAAAGTGATTTAGATCCTTGAGTAACTTACGATTTTATAATCTAGTGTAACGGGAATGCGGTAAGACAGGAATCTCATAAATCGAAAATCTGGTTTTTTGAAAAATCTGGTATTTCGGGAATGCGGTATTTTGGACACGAGCGAAATGTGTCGTCTGAATATTCTAACTAATGTACCTAAAATTTGTAATTATAGCCTGGAATATCTCATATTAATAGGCGATCCTCGTTTAATAATTCACCTAGGCAACAGTAATCAAATTAATTATAGTGAATCATACATGAGTTAATTAACGTATATCAGTCTCGATATAATTACCTCTGAATAGCAGAGGTAATATGAATAGATGCCAAAGACCTGATCAGTTTGTTAATTACTTTATTACCTACAACTACATTACATACATATAATACATTCTTGGTAACGTCTACAGTCTGTTCCGTATAGGAATAGACGGAAGAAAAAAAGGTTCCTTATAGTGCCGGTTTTAGGTTGACATTCAATAAGTGACATTTCTAAAGTATTTGCTCAAAAGTAAAATATTGATGATGTGCATAATTATTGGTTGGCTGGAAATAATAAAAGTGACGTAATAAAATACCCAATGGCGTATAGCGCACAAGGCAGATAGTACCTAGGCCACGATAAAAGTTAAACATGACTTTCTCGGCAAAAAATCTTCCTTTGCGATGTTTGCCTGTCACTTTCACCGCTTACAAATTAAAATTAAACTGGAAATATGAAGGCTCAGTCGTCTGTAAGCATTTACCGGACATTATTTGTGACAAATCATCCGTACTGGTCATCAAACGTATTCCCATTCACAAGTTTTAAGCTAATTTGTACCGGTATATAAGTCAAATGCCCCACCGCCGACGAGGAAGCGAATAGCTACGAGTTATTGACTAATTTCTCGCTCTAAAGCTGTTTAAAGAAAAGTAAAACTAGTAAAACGAGGATGCTCGATAGGAATGAGAAATGAGATTAACAATTGAAGTAAACGTAGTGTTTGATACACTAAGATTTGATAGCCTGCTGTTACCTCTGTTGCTAATGACTGACAGTCAAGACTGACATTTAAGATGGCAACTACTAGGACAGTGTCAAATAGATTGACCAATTCACATTGACAAAGATAATTACATTTTACATTGAAATAGTGTAACGTGACACACAACATTGATAAGTTTAGCAGAACACCATGGCAACGCGAGGTTGCTTGTTTGTCAACTAGTAAACATACTTCAAATAATGTCAAATCAGATTTTTGTAATTTTTATGTTTTAAATGAAAATCAAATTATCATTATTTATAATGTGATTCTAAATACTTTAGATGTGTAAGAAAACACCATCTCTATGTACGTTTGACGTGTTAGGTCTCCTTTTGCAGCGAAATATGGAACAATTCGGCATATTCACGGATATCACTTCAGGTGAGTTACTAGATTTAGTCTGAGACTAATCAAATTGCAACTAGTTTTATAGAACTAATATGATATCGTCGACTGTAAGCTCAATCGGCGTAAGGGACATTGTTGTGCCTGCCCCTTACCCCCATTGAGCCTACGGTCGACGATATGATCACTGGCGCAAATTGCTCGGCAGAGGGAAAATACTAAGTAAGGCCACTCCCCACGAAGTCCGCGTTGCTCTAAGACCTTAATAGTAAATCTCACTTTGCATTGCCGGCGAGAACTCTCGTTCTACTTATTTGTCACAACAGCAAGAACTATCATATCTTAGCGATGCTCGCTTGGTGTTTAAAACACACGCCGAGAGACTCTAGGTAGCAGTTGCGTGGCGTAAAAGATATCCTTAGGCAAGCCGGTGCAGGTTTGGCGTACATTTTCCTTAAGAGCTCTAGAATAAGGTGCTCAAATCCCTAATATTAGGCAAGCCGGAAGGACTCGAGTTCTTTCGACACCACGCTACTGCTAGGTAGTACATACGCATACTAAGGGTTGCCCGTCGCAGATTCGCTGATGGCTCTTTCCTTCCAACGGATTAGTTGGAGCGAAAACTCACAAACCCAATTAATGGCCCGACGAATCTGCCGATTAGTTGGACAACGCGACGAGAGGCTGGCAATCGGATCCAATCAAATTCTTGCAACAGATCCAATTGGAAACGTGTATAATTTACTGAATCTGAGTATTGACTTTGCTTGTTTGGCTTTGAAATGTATGAGAAGTATTTAATGTGATCGACGATGCCATTTAGTAGGTACCTAAGTACATTCAAATGAAAAAATATTATGTTTTTACACTTCACTGTACCGAACTGGAATGATCGAACTTGGGGCTATTCTTCAGAAATATGTCTGCGACTCATTCATCTGTCTCCATACATTTAGTATGAAAAAGGGCCAGATGAATGAGGTGACCGCAGACATATTTCTGAAGAATAGCCCTATAAAAGGTGGTTATTTAGTGTTCGCATATGTGGTAATTTTAGTAGCTAAAACAATCCCTTTAAGTTATTTACTGGAACTTTTTACTTTTACTAATTTCGTGTAAAATTTTCGGTACCTGCACAGTAGCAAACAACGAGTATAATGTAAAATAGTACTTTACTGCAGAGGTCGGGAAGCAAGGGGTTGCCGGCCGAGTACATATAGATGGCCGAGCGAAAGCGAGGCCAGATAGTTAAAAACACTCCAAAAATCTATATTTATTTTCTAGAGACACTAAAAGCAAGGTAGACAAAAAATAGAATTGCAGAATGAAAAATGTTCATGTTCCTTTTCAAAAACTGTTTCAGCGCACATTTTTACCGCGAATATTTAGATGAAGTATTTTAAATGTGTATTCGTGTTGTTAAATTTGCAATTTGAAATTATTGAAAATTCTTTAAAATGTGTTATTTGTTATGTTCATGTTGATTTTATATAAATAAAATAGCAAAATATAGCAAACATCGTTTATTGTTTTTTTAATGCCTGAACGCCGTGATGCTGTGTCACAAATAAATGTGGAATAGAAGTTAGAAAAAAAACATCTTGCAGACCTAGGCCGGCAATGTTGTATGCAATTCCATTAAAGGCCTCTCGTCTAGCCGTACCGGAAACGATGTACTTTACGACCTATCATAAGGCATGTAATGTCAATATTTATTGCATGTTTGAGAAAATATTATTTATCTGAATTGAGCAGAACACAAAAACGACATTCATACCTCAAACGTGATAAAACTCTACTTTTGGACTTGGATACTTTATTGATTACAAAATGTTAGGTACCGCTCACGTTTTTTCGTCTTTTTGGGATATCAGAGGACAATATTGTACGCATCGCTTTTATTCAGGAAAAATCTAACAAAGTTATACTGAAAAAAAAGTATAAAATAAAACTAAGTACCTAGTTACACCTAAAGTAAAAATTCTATCTCTAAAACTAAAATATTGTACTAATTTAACTTATTTCAGTAGTGTTTAAAAGATAACACGACGTATATTTTCTCGTTTCAAGATTTTTGACTTTTAAAAAGCATACATATAACATACGATTTTTCATAAATTAAAATAAAAGAAACCCTTTTTTCAGGTACCTTACAAAAATACTAAAAATATTCACCCAAATATCAATAATTTAGATACGCATAATAATATTCTGTTACAAACATGTTGCGCCGGCCCGGAGAGGTTGTCCGATGGCGTGTGCAGATCGCATGCATATCGGATAGCCCGACAGCTTAGCGATAATCGTTATCGCATGTTTATGTAATAGCATTTCTCGTGCATTTGTTATTGCTACATAATTCTGCATATGACGGTAGTTTCAGGCCTATGCATACCCATGAACGCAGATTTTGTGTATACAGGGTGGGAGGGACTATACCGACATACTTTAGCCATGAATTCCTGGTGGTGTGACGAGTAAATAATGTTATATCAACATGGGTCGAATATTGTCATTTTACATTAATAGTCTTATGGAACAAAATAAATCAGTAAATTAAGCCCCTCGTTATAAACATGTCCTTACTGGCTGAAAAGTTATCAAAAAGAAAAAAAAAGCTAAAATGGAAACGAAAGGTCAATTTTTAGGCCTCGTAGTCGCTTACCATCAAATACTGCGAAGGTTAATTCCTGTTTAGTTAAAGGATTTAAAAAAAATAGTAAAGGTATCTTAGTCACATTTATTAGGGCTTGTTACACACTTGGGATTTTTCATTTACAAAATAATGAATATCTCGGAAAGTAAGCGTTTTTCGACTATACATCACATAACATTTTTTACTCCTAATAGTTGTTAGAATCTATAGTTAAAGTTTGTCGGTATAGTCCCTTCCACGCTGTATAATCGTGTTGACTTCTAATGCCGTGTCCCTTCTTCCTCAGTACAAAAATAATCTAAGAAGGATCTTTAAAGAGCTGTAGATAAGCGTTGGTGGCATGCCTATGACACGTCGCCTTTTTTCTCACTAGTCGCCATTTATACAATACCTTTATAGTTATACTCATGAAAGTTTTAATTACCATTTAGAATTATGTCTTCATCCTGCCATAATATTAAACCGCTTTTTGTCTATCATTAGTTTTCATTAACCTTGTTTTAATTTAAAAATATCTTTTTATTTGTATTTTTACTTGTAAGGAGTACCAGGATACTGAAAGATTGGAAAAGAATAGAGAAAAGTGGCGATTATGTGGTCGATGCAGTGTGTAGTTCTTAAGTTTGATAATTTTCCTCCTGTAACCTGGTAAATACGGTGCATTCCGTCATCTCAGGACATTTAAGACTGATATGGATAGTGTATCCTTTGTTTCAAATCGTGCTCTTCTTAGGACTTTACATTCAATAGTTTGCAGTGGTTATAAGAGTCATTTTCAAAAAAATTTAACACAATTAAGGGATTTAATTAAAACAAAACTTAATTTATTCCTCTGTGTTACGAAAGTTAGCCATACAGTTTATATGCCTTACTTTCGTAACACAAAGGAGCGATCGTGATTTTGTTTTTATTAGGCCCTTAACTATGTACAATTTTTTTTTGAAAATTACTCATAACCCTGTGTTTCTGTAGATGTCGTAGTATCTTAGGAATAACTTGAGTTTGCAAAATGCTTAAAGTAGCATTACTGTTGTTAATCGTTGTGCGCTTGTTTGGGAGTCCAACCCTACAAATGGTCGAGTTTCTCTTTTTACGTGTGAGTGGAACATCGCATCGTGGTTTTGTATTTAATAAGACTTTTCGTATAACGAATAATTGGGCCAGCCTTTAATATTGATGACACGACCCGAGCTCGATCGAATCCCCTTGTATGCATACATAATTGAAGGGATGTTTACAAAAACAACATAACTAACTAAGCTGGTTGACACCTACTGTCATTAAAAATGTTTCTCTCTAAGTATCAAACAGTCTAGTCAGTTATGTTGTTTTTGTAAACATCCCTTCAATTGTATTTGATCCGAACCGTTTGCTTATTAATCTGCCAATTTCGATTGTGTACAGTCGGCTGCAAATGTTTCTGTTCCCATCCAAAATAAAAACTAGCTGAAATAGGTTGATTTATATGACGCATTTCGATGTGGAATATAATATAAGTTTGCGTCAAATTTTAAAACTTAGGTACAGTCGCGGACTTTAATTGATGAGCCACTTTCCTCTATGCGTAGTTTAGCCGTGTAGTGCAAATCAGGTCTAGTCGGTTTTATTCGTATATCCAAACAAGGAAAATCACACTTCTTCCTAATAAAAGAAGAATAAAATAATAATTCTATCTTTTTCATTACATGTTTGTTAGTCGTGAAGTGTCATTTGCGTTAGAATTACTTCCAAATGATGTTACATTTTCCTGCAAAATTAACGGTTGGCTAACCTGAGAGTCGGAACAATAGGCTACAATTCACCAAAATTCAAAAATTATAATCTTTCACATAAGTCTTCCTAACTGTGTCTAACGAGTATTTAACGAGTCAAAGGAGGTCAGAATCAAATAAATTGGATCAACCTATGCAAAATCATATTGATTTATCATTGACAACTCTTTAGTCAACATTTAACCTCTATGGACTTGTATACCTTTTTTCCGACTATTAGTTCTTTGACATCTTGTTTACGAGCACGCGTTTCGTGTTCAATCGTGTAATTTCATAAAGTTATAAAACTACAAAATGACTTGAAAAGTTTCCAAGTGGCTCATCAATTAAAGTCCGTGACTGTACATGGTCCAAAAACCGAAAATTAGAAAGTCAGATTTTAATGTCATTTATGCTTTATAAATGCGTACACGGTCACAATTAATTAAAAATTACCTTCAGAACGGTACATTGACATCAATAGTTTTTGGTTGCGGGTGTGTTATTATTTGCGCATAATGAAACTGGGACAAGTACCTATACTAAACTTGTCTAAGTTACATACTATGAAGACTCAAGGAAACCCTGATACCCCAACCAACGAGGAATCGGTACGAGCAATCAGCATTTCAATCTCACGCTCACATCCCGGGATATTGCTGAGCAGTCAAGCGCAGGCGATGCATTGTGCGCTGCGCTGTGCGATCAGCGGTCACAATGTGATAGTAGGTATCAAAGCAGGAGTCGGGACAATTTGTAGAGACGATTTTGATTCATTGAAGATGAGGGGTTGCAATTCGGAGGCTAGACACAATGGGTTGAGAAAACAAGCACGATGGAGATTTTAATGTTGATTTTTTGCTTGAACTGATAAAAAATGAACGAGTAGGTAAATTACTTTTTTGCGGTGATAACGATGTAAAGATTTGAAGAAGATATTTAATTCAGGTGTTTCATGTCGCTGAACAAACTGTGGACTGTGGAGGTGTATCACGGTTAAAGAGAATATTAACGATCCACCCTTATTTTGTTCAGATTGGTAAAAGTTACCCCATAATTTAATTCAGTACCAAACCAGACAACAATATAAATTATTTCTCCAAAATACGCTTCTACGTCACTTTGTTGTATTTTACACCTCAATCGGAGTCACTGGTGCTACATTGAACTTTGAAGCAAGATATTGAAACAGAACACTATAGAACCACTATAGAAACTGAAGCAGAACATTATACTACTATTCAACAAACATAGAGTAGTGATAACAACAAAAGCAAAAATAACATGATATCACGGGCGCGCAAAAATCTGATTTCTATTTAGTGTGGAGTACCGAAATTATTCAGTGAAACTCATCTGCAAGTATTCTACATAAAAAGAGATGAACAATCTTGCTACATCTTTTGACTTGGTACGTCTTGTAGCAAGACTTCCGGAGTAGACGGCACTTTGTGTTCACACTTTGTGAGAACGATAGGTATCCTGATATCCCTCGCTTTGTCGCCCGACGTTGCACTTGTCTTCAAGTGCTCAATACCATACGCCTTATTGTTTCGCTGCCACGTATATCAGATATTCGGTCGTATGGTACATTGTTTAGACATTGCCGTATTTGCCGCGTGATGCTGATTCTATAGTGATGTTAAGCGAGATTATCAAAAAGTTCTTATTTTCAAATCGGTACAATTGTTGTCAAAAAGTAGTCCTAGATTATGGGGAGAGTAAGAGATGTGCCTCTTCGTTAAAATTCTTTGTACATAATGTTATAAAATTCAGTGGGGTTAATTAAGTCACATAAAAAGCTGGTACGCGACAGAGAGTTTATTTACTATAGCTTGACAACTTCGTTGGTGACGGCGACCGACGGAGGCAGCCTCCGGAGGCCCCCGTTCGTGTTGGCGGTATTAACTTGCGCAAGTAGTTACGGCTGCACATAACAAAAAGCACACATGGGTGTGTCACCAACGAAGTTGCCAAGCTATAAATACTCAAGGAACCGCAACTTCGTCGGTGAAATAAGTTTAAAGTCTGTTTTTTTCTCTGCCATAGTCGGGTAAAAAGTATACTATGTTTTAACGGGAGTCATAATCGACACGGAAATTGATCCCGTCGTTTTTGCGTGATGCGCGAACAAACAAATAAATAAACCGAGAAACCGACAAACATTATAAAAAACTTAAATTCGATTTTATAACTTACTTATAAGGAGAGTCTTTAAATACGATATTACGTACTATATCTATAGATAGATTGATGATACTACTGCTACTGGGATTTTAGTAAAAAATATGTGTGTCGTCATCACGTTTCTTACTGCTAGATGGTGTAGTGTTCAGCACTGGGAATATTATAAAATAAAATACAATTAGTATCGAGCTACACAGAGCGGTTGATTGATAACGACTGTCTGGCCTTACGGGTAGTTTGGCACTGACTGACGTTTCCCGTCAACCGACCGTATACATTTATTTATATATATATTTAACCAATCTGTAACTACACATATTCCGTAGACACTACATCTCTTCCTTTTTTTCAAGTGTTTATTTTACAGGCAGGTATTTATAATCAGGTTTATTATCACATTAATAAATTTTGTTTTATTGTGTTATCAACTGTACATATTGATGAATACAATACCGATTCGAGCTAATTTACTACGATAATTTATGTCGAGCTAATGGGAGTTTTAGTTGTCGGTTCGCTACCCCTAGCCCAGCTAAGAAGACTCCGACAAGAAACTTAGCTGAGCCCGACCATGGTCGGAGTGAATTTAATCCAGGATATTCTGGTCCTGGGGAACATCGCGGTCCTTATGTGATGGTGTCACGAGGTCGAGGTCGAGGTCGAGGTCGCCCTCACCGGCGGGGTCTTGTATCCTGTAGACTTCATATTGTTACAACACGTGGTAATCTGGCTCTGATCCATGCGTATTGTAAGTTTTATATTTAGTAAATGTTCACGTATTAACATTTTTGTACCATCTGATACTTTGTATTTCCAATTTACATCCATGTATTTCAGGCGAAATAAAGTTTCTGAAATTAAATTGCAGTTGAATTGTTTTTATAAAATGTTAATATTCTTCCTGATTACTCTCAATATTATTCTCGTGCTTTCCTTCCTTCCTTTCCTTTAATTTTACTTTTCCAATTTGTGTGTCTTCATCTGGGTCATTTGGTCCATATTCATTATCTAATCTAGGTGATTTTACCTGTAATTTGCCCCGGTGGAACAATCTATTTTGGACCGACAATTAACTCCTTGGAAAAAAAGTTTCCTAATAAATTAATCACAATTACAACCATTATTCATTGAAAATCTTCCATTCTGACCCAAAAGATTATGGTGCTATAACGATATTATAAGTGCGCCATTTGAATTGACGGCTTGTAACGGCCATAAAATAAAAACATCATTCATGAGTAATTGTGTAAGGTTTTATAATAAACTGCCAAGAACCGCAACTGAATTGTCTATTAACAAATTCAGGAATTTTGTACAGCGTAAACTCATTTCCAAAGCTTATTATAGCACACAAGAAGACTACATGAATGATGAAACACCGTGGGATTAATTACAACTGGAAATTATTTTAAAATAATTTATAATTAGTTGTTTTTCTGTTATTGTACTTGCCAATTTTTTGACACTTACAGATATATACATACATAATATCTCATATACATCTCTAAGAAAAACGGTATTAATTTTATTTTAATGTGATAGCACAAATGTGCCTGATTTAATCTTAATACAAAAGAAATGTATAAGGATTTTAAGTAACATACGCAATTGCGAATCGTGTAGACCTCATTTTGTTAAATTAAAAATCCTAACACTAACAAACATCCTTGTATATTCTCGAGACGTGTAAATTCGTGCGGAAGAACCCTAGTCTATACACTCACTCTAAAGATATTATCTATAAAGGTACTCATAGTTTACGACCAAGAAACAAACTGGTACAAGCTGCAGTCGCCAAACTCAAAATGAACTCTAACGGACCGAAATGAATTCCATGTCGATAAAAATATAAGTATTATAATTTACCGAGTACGATTTCAGCCGAAGATAAGTACACAACTTTTGTTGAAAAGCTGAAAAAACTATCTATTGTCTCAAGTTTTTTTTTTTTTTTTTGTGTAAATGTATATTTAAATAAGTAGATTAAGTTAATCTTAGTATATGCTACTCCCTACCAGCAGGGTCCATGTTGAACTTTATAAGTACTTGTAACATCTTGTAATACCATGTTGTGCATAAAATAAATGAAATGAAATAATTTACTTTTAAGTTATATCATGTGAGTCGCAGAATGTTTACATTTCTGTAAGATATTTTAGTAAACAGTCCCATTTTATATTTCGACGTTTGGAGGTCCTTTACACCTCCAAAACATAATATTTTGACAACAGAGACTCTTTACATCTCCATTAATATTACTATCAATATAATTTCTATTATTTTAATTGCCTTGTTTTGAGGCCAAGAGGCCTTTTACATCTCTAAAAATGTAGTTTTAAGTTTATTGTAACGTATTCATGAAATCGGATATAATAATGTCATACTTGTTGTTATATTCAAACATTTTAAAAAAAGTGGCGAGTTTCTTCCGGCGCTTCTTCTGACCAGAAGCAAGCGCCAAAAGAAAGAATAGAATCAGACTTCTTCTAGAATCAGATTTCTTTTTTCAAGATTAGGTTTGGTGAACCATTTGCATGACCCTTAAATAAGAGTAGGTAAGTTTTACCTTGTTGCATGTTCTTTTGTTAAGAATAGGTATGATGTACCTTTTTGTATGCATTTAGGTAAGTTGTACCTTATAGCATGCATGCTCTTTTTTTCAAGATTAGGTTTGGTGAACCATTTGCATGACCCTTAAATATGAGTAGGTAAGTTGTACCTCGTTGCATGTTCTTTTGTTAAGAATAGGTATGATGTACCTTTTTGCATGCATTCCTCATTTTCTTTTTTTTTTTTTAGTAGGTTTGGTGTACCATTTTGCTCGAGCCTTTAGAGAGAGTAGGTTAGGTGTATTGTCTGACCGCCGACTCAAGAGTAAAGGGTTATCTATTATAGAAAGAGTGTAAGTGATTTCTTACGTATACAAAAGCTAACGTAATAGTTAGTACTAAGGTACAATATCAAATGACAGCGCATAAATTGCAAATGCAATAAAAACATTGGAGGGTAGGGTTGCAAAAATCAGGAATTTTCACTAGTACCAGTTCCGTTGAATCTGGTTTAGTGTTTTATGGTTATAGTTTATGGTTTTAATATTTTACTCACTTATTACAGTTTTGACAACCCTATGCAGGTGTGAAGATAGCTTTTGTATTTAGAACATAAAAAGCATTTTGAACTTAACTAGAAAGTGTTTAGGTCGAAATTCACTACTTCGTATTACGACTTGTCACCTTTCGAAGTAATAATGCTATTGTAATAAGTTTTATGGCTTTTTACTCCAACGGCGCCGGGCAGACTACACCTTGTTACATATCTCAGACTTAGACATGATATACCTTTCATTCACCCTTTTGTATGTGTAAACATACGCAGCAACCATTTCTATGAAACTGGTAGTTAGTATTTTTTATGCATATCCCCCTTTTACTGCTACAGTAAGCTTGCAACATGTAACTGTGCGTGAGTGAGTAGAAATAAACAAAGAAAATATACGTATTACTAATAATTTTCATCACGAGTTTATTTAGACATGTTTGAAGTTCTAAATGAACTAGATAGTTAATAAAGTTCTAAGGTAATAGGAAATGTACTTGTTAAGTGTGACACTCTTTTACACGTAATAACAAACAATATTCATATTTTTAAGAAATCAACAATGAATACTCTTTCCCTTATGCTATATAAATAATGTCGGCGGTACCTAGGTTTTTATCCGTAGGTACATTAAACCGATTACATATTAATATAATAACATCGTCATTACAACCGTTATACCGGATGGGCAACGCGCATGAGGCACTTCCAGTAAATGAAAGCATCCATAGATTACGTGCGCTAACCATCAGGAGGGTTTTATGCATATTTGCCACCGACGCGTACATAAAAGTACAATGTAATAATTAGCGTATCAACAGCGACACCCCCAGCTGGCCATTGGTACATAATTTCCTGTTATAGCATGACCTTAGCTCTTTATAACTTTTTAATACACTTGCTCAAAAAGTGGTACTTTTCGTAGCTGTAAATCGTGCGCAAAGTTGTATTTTGCGCACTAGTGCTTTTTACTTTCCAGCTAATTTTTTGAACACTAAATAACACATTTATTTGCAAAAAGTAAAGTACAAAGTAATAATAAATATATATCTTGCTTTTTCATGTTTAAATTTAATTAAATTCTGTATGTTTACTTTCAAAATAATTTCTTTTGATTAGGCTGAATGGTGACAGCTGGTGCCATGATTTTGTTTCACCGACATTTTTTCGCAAATGTATTAAAAAACGTCGTTTGATACACGTGCGGAAGCGTCATTTCCACTCGTCCCAAGTATTTACCCTCGCCTAGCGGCTCGGGCCAATACACCTCGGAACTCGTGAAAAATTACATACTTTCCGCACTTGTATCAAAAAGTACTAAACCAGTTTCGTAGATGGAAGGAGGTACAATAGTTATAATCGGGGCGAAACATTCTCATTGAGTTGATTTGTTCTGTAAACATTCCTGCCCAGATACTATTTAACCATAATTTTTAGTCAGAATTTATCTGTATGTCGCCAGACAGGATTAAGTGAAAATGAGTCGAAGAGATTTGTGGAGTCACGCTCCTTTTTAGGGTTCCGTAGCCAAAATGGCAAAACAAAACCCTTATAGTTTTTTTTCAACTCGGCTCTTACTCACAGGCATTTGTCATTGTTGTGCAAAATGTAGCAATGTTTATGCAAATAATTTCTGTTTTTCTCACTGTTGTTGACTGCACTCGATAATGACCGTCATACTAAGGCTTTTGAAATGTAGGTAAATATTCATGCTTAATTAACGAAAGTTACAACAGTACAATGTTACTCGGTCTATATAGGTGAACCCTTTGACCTTGAACGTATCATTTGTTTACGTTTTAAGTAGCTAATTCAAACATTACCTACTTTTTCGTTTTTGATGCAATTATAAACGTCATGATTTGTGGTTAGATTTTGAGAAATACCGTATCAACTATTGAATATCGTCAACAACAGTAGACTACACAACAATAACATTTATTTCTGTGGTTAGGTTTAGTATCCATGGATAAAAATTGTACTTTTATTTGTGCAACCAATCAGTAACCCATAGGCCTTACCTTTTGTAACATGAAATTGTCATTTATTTACTCTCAAAATCTAAAATTCGAATTAATTCATGCATTAGAAAACAACTATAGTGTCAATTTATAATAGATGAACATTCGCCTGCGGCTTCGCCGGCGTTATTTCGTTGTTATCCTAAGGGAACTCCTTACAGGGATATAAAGTATCCTGGGTTTCACTCCAGGACTTGGTCTACTTGCATGCCGAATTTTAGCTCGAATTCATGCATTTGACACAGCGATATTTACTAACAACCTCCAAACACCTAAACATCTAAGAAACATTTCCACAAACTTTACGTCTTCACCGTGAAAATAGAACGGCAAAATTGAACATAGTCGCGTATCCCTAGGAATAGGGTGATTTGATCTAATAAAAATAAATTATTCTAAAATCGGGTTCTGCTCCCCAAAGTTGCTAGCAAATAAATCTATAATATTTATTTCCGTGTCTTTAAATATCTTTAAATGTCGAAATCAATCATAATCTTCATTTGTTTAAAATAAAGAAATACGAGTACACACGCACGGACGACGAATTCGGGTCATTGAAATACCGCCATATTTCCTAAAATACTTCAAGAAAAGGTTGTGAGATTATTGAAGCCTGTTTTGATCCTTAATTAATGTTAGATATTATCTGCCATAATAACACTGAGAATAGTAGCAATTTCAGGTTTAGATCGATACAAACCTATTAAAAATAATGACGTTAACGGAGTGAAATATCGCAAAAGTCACCATTCTTGGATAATAATATTTTTATGATGGGTAGCGGATATTGCTAATACAGCTAAGGTATTAAAGAGTAGTATGTTATGTAAATGAAACAAGTGTCAAATATTGAAAAAGCACCTATTTCTATTATTTAAATTACGGTGACCCGAATTCTTTGACCGCGAGTGTATTTTAGCACTTGTTGTGACACTATAAAACTAGTTGCATTATCTATCATTTACTCTTTTGTTCTTTTTTTTTTCCAACGATTGCTTGTGATTTCACTACAAACATTTTATCTAAGTAGCACATACCTACGCGTCGAGGTTTGTCGAGCAGTTTCCTTACTAAATACGAATGCATAAATCTTCTATGTAGGTACTTATCTTGAACGAATCATTAAAATGTTCGTTGTTGGAGTACGATGGTCTCCTTTACTATTATTAACCTATTGGTCACTGATTTGTTTGCCATAATTTTGTGCACGCAATTTACTCACAAATTCATCCTAGTCGCCAATGTAGTGTTCAGCACTGGGAATATTATAAAATAAAATACAATTAGTATCGAGCTACACAGAGCGGTTGATTGATAACGACTGTCTGGCCTTACGGGTAGTTTGGCACTGACTGACGTTTCCCGTCAACCGACCGTATACATTTATTTATATATATATTTAACCAATCTGTAACTACACATATTCCGTAGACACTACAGATGGTAAATATAGCCATTAAAAACTTGATGCTGAGTTTCCACGAGGAAATAAAAAATAAAAGTATTTTTATAGAAACAGATGATTAAAGTGTTGAAACTAAGTCACATTCTAAAACGTAAAGGTTGTATATTATCTTGCCAAAGGTACAAAATGTGCAACAGTTGTAAGTGGGGTATATTTAAACTGTGGTAGAAAGTAAACAGAGAGAGGTAGATAAGTATGTATAAGTAAGTAGACTGAGGTTCGGAGAGAGGCGCCATTTTCGATTGGCCAAAAGACCATTTCACTGACCAAACGGGATACAGTCTAATAAAAAATTAAATAAGTAAGTAAACAGTATAATAGAATAGTTTTCTTTTCGACCAACAAGGATCATTGTGTTAGTAGGTAACAATTTGAGACCTATTCTAATGTTAGTAGTTACCAGTGGCGTGGCGTCCATAGAACCCGATTCCCACCGGCTTACCTATTTTAAAGCATATGATCGGAATGTATCTTATCTACTCCTAAAGAAAGAGTAATCCAAATTTGCTCCGGCTTTACTAAGAATATATTTGACGCCATGCCACTGGTAGTTACATAGCTGCGTATCATTTTATTTATTTCTGTGTATATGAGTCATGCAGCAATGAGTCACGTACAAGAAGTCATAACTCTGTTTGCAATCATTTTCAGAATGTTGTTGCGGCCAGCCCACACTCTGTGCACCAGGGATGTGGATCGCTTGCACATAGTGGCGTACAAGTTATTGATCGCCTCCGCTACCTCTCGTAACTGGGTCCGTCATTAGCGATATCTGCCGCCTTCCGGCGCCGGCGCCTGCTACTTTGTGTTGACGTCTTGCATTTGCGCTTGCTGGATTTGAAGCCTCCTGGATAGATAGTGCCTAACTATCATCAAGTCTGATATATCTGTAGTTAATTCTTTCGATCGCAGGCTGTAAGTGTAAGTGATAAGAATATAATTATTTGCTATTGTGTGATTTTGACATGTGTCTAATATAATTTTATGAAATCCTTGTAATACTTAATTTTTTTTGAGCCTGTGATAGCAAAACAACAACTGACCGCCGAGGCGTAGGTGCATTAAATTTACAAATTTAATTTATGGTCAGTAGTTGAGGATTAACAAAAAACTATTGTATTTATTCTCTCTCTGTTACACACACACACACACACAGACATACACACACACACAGAGACAGACACGACAAATATTTTATGATCTGTCATATCCACACACATGTACTAGAGAACAAGAATTCGTTGCCATATCCTGTAAAGAAAACAAATAAACAACGCGAGCAAGGTCGTGGAAACTGCAATATTTCACGTCCTTTGTAGATGACGCGTCGAATGAAATTGCCAATATCGTGCGCAATCGACTTAATATGGCAGGCCTCCACTCGTGACTATATCTGACAACGGAAGGGTTTCGTTGGCACTTAAGTTTTGACGTTATCCCAAACACGACTTATAACTTGATACTTTTTGGAAAAAAATCCTGTTTATAGAGTCTGTGCGGAAAGAAAATAGGATTTAGATTTGGGGGCGCTGTAATGCTTTTCTACCGTATTTGCAAAAAAAAATGCCATACCTACTGGTTAGGTTAGTTCCGTTTTTCGCCACGCCTATTCTCTTTCCGCACAGACTCTATCACATATTCTATCCATGTTATGTAATCGGGGAGAAACATAAGAAAAGTTCAGACGAATAGAGAACCTCCTCTTTTTTTAAGTCGGTAAAAATTGTAGCAAGACTATGTAAGTTTGTAATTTTTTTCCTTACAAGTAGGTAGCCGTGAATGAAGTTCCAGGCATCCTTCATAATAAATACGTATATATCATAACTTTTTTTACATAGGCCTCTGCAGCGGGGTCTGCAAATAGCAGCCCGATGCTGCACATTGTATATGGCCGGAGTTCCTCAGGACCGAGAACGCTTTTCTTCGAGGGCGAAACAAAACTGTTTGTTTGGGATTACGAAATCCAGATTGAACGAAAGTTTTTTTCTCTGATACAACATCAATGTTACTAGGGTAATTCCACGACAGAGTAAGTACCGTGAACTACCAATTTTTCGCGTGTGTCATTATTGATGGTGCAAATTTAGGTATTCATATATCTAGGGATTAAAGTTATACTTATCTAGATTAAAATGAATACTTAAATTTACGCCATAGATAAATAAACACGCGATGAAATGGCTTCCGTTATATTTTCATGGATCGCCCTGCAGAGAGATGTTTTAATATTTTCCTCTTAGCTTTTAACGTGTCCAGTTTAATGAATAACGCAAATAAATAATGTATTTTAAATATTACATTATATGCACAAAGTTACCGTGCATAAAGCAATATGGAACGATATGGAGATCTCATCATATCCACTCACTTGCTTTTGGTAGCTATAGCCTGTCAGCACCCTTATCGTTATGTCAAGATAACATTGAGTTGAACGCAAAATATCAAGCAAGTGAGTGGATAAATACATACTTAAATGTAGTCGTTATTATAATGTGTCGGTGACTGTACAGTTTCTCGCCAGATTTCAGTTTAAAGCTTACGCAGGCCTCGACCACATCTTCCTGCGATAACTGAAGCGGATAACCGACCAACAACTTTGCCTAATTCTGGCAATCACTGAGGGTATTTCTGCTTGCGTTTCGAACCGTCATCGATAAGGCTGAAATTCTGCAAGATTAGGACGGCATTTTAACATATTTTGTTGAGAGGCCTGACGTGTACTCTTAATCGTACAGTGTCCGTCCAAAAACCGAGGCGTTTCTGCAATACCGAGCCCACCCGAGTGACGGTGTCTGAAGCGCTCGATGAAATGCTTAGATATTACTAATTTGGAGCTATCGCACCAGATGGCGGTTACCGGTTATCCTGAGTTTATTACATTGGCACCTTGTCCGTTACTTATTAAGCAAATCCCACCGCTAAATCCTCTGTTGTTGGCGCAGAACAGACCTTAATAAGGTTTTTTACGGTGCTCGCAAAATCATGCTGCTTTGAACAAATTAGGTAATAAAGGCCTGATTTAAAAAAAACTGTTTTAAGATAGGTTTTTAACTTAAGGTGGACATACAAAATTTAAGATAATACCGTGAAAACCTTTGATTTGGTCAATTTTGTCCGCAAGTTAAATTAAAACGGACCACGTTTGAAGACAATAATTTATTCATGCACTTAATTTGTCGTAAAATGTTCACAATAAACCTAGCTTTTTGACCCTCGTGCTCAACACCAACGTAACTATAGTTTCTCTATAAAGATATATGATATTATTATATATATAGAGTTGGACATGAATTAAGCAAATACACATGAACGGTTAAAATATCAAATATCTTCTTTTTCTTCACTGGAGGAAGTCCTTGCATTGTTTTTTTCAGTAACTTTTTAAATTTCCCTTTATCTTTATTTTTTACCATTTTATGTCTTTACTATGTTGGTACCTAGTCCGTTTTGCCCGTTCCATTTTGCCTTTTTGGTTAGTGAGTTTATGGTTAATCATTCTAGGTCCCATTGCTGGTAACCTTTGAATATTGCAGTATGAAATAAAATCCAGTAAAGCAAACTCATCTTGGAATCAAGATCACTAACATAAAGAAGAGGAAAAGTTGATACAAATAAATACTACGAGGGTGGGTTGATAAGTACCTGTCTTGAGGTATTTAGAGTAAAGATAGAAAAACCTTATGTTAATACAATTTGTAGCTAGGCAATTCTAGCTCTTTTTTACAATTTTTTTTTTTATTTACTAGCTCAATATACTAAGTATTATTTTTGTGGCATTATTTTTTTCTTACAAATTACAAAATTGTAAAGTAGTCGCATGACAGGCTTCTGGGTATCTTTACTAGGGTATAACTTTTTTTCTTTTTCTATTTTTTTAACTTGGTGAATACAAATAACTTGCTAGAAATCCAGTGTAAACAATGGTGATAGATCAATAAATACTCGCTATCCTGTTTTTTCCTGAACCCACTTGCAAGTTGAGATCGTGATTCCATTTTTGGTGCTCATTTGGAGCCACACGCTGTTGCTTATCCCATTCTTGTGAATAATGTGTTTAAGTTTCTTAAAATCACCAACACGTAAGTCAAGGACTTTAGCTATCACCTAAATCTTCATCATTGATCACTAGACGTATGGTTTCCAATTTTTTATATGTTTTATTAGTCGGTGTCAATTTTGAGCCAATACTAGGGGCAAGTGCTGTACGTGTGGACGGTTTTACCTGTGGACACTACTCATACAGAGAAAACGAATAACCATAGTCAAATACCAATCACTTATTTGAAAAGTATTTTTTTCATATGGCAACACTAGCTAATCGCCATCTTTACTGATTACAGAAACTGTGTGTTTTGAGGCTGCCGAAAGTTTTTGTGACAAAAAGTAATTTTTTACCTTCTTTTAAAGCATGTTTTATGTAAAATCTCTAAATGTTGCGGGTGTCTTTGCAATGGCATATTAATTTATATGATGTAAACGTTATTTCTACAAGATTTCGTTAATCGTAGGTAGCATTTATAGTGACCGGTATGAATTCAAAATAAAAACCGCCGAAATTGTACCTGTGGATACCTCCGTGAATGTACCTGTGGACTGTCCATAGGTACAGTTATACTGAATGTTCCTGTGGACAGTAAAATTAATATACAATATTTTTGTTTGTTTTAGTGCCTCGTAGTAAAGCTGGGAAAAATAGAGACAAGATATGCCTAGACACTCTGACTGCAGCTGTTTGGGAAGTAGAAAATGGAAGTTCAGTAAGGAAAGCCGCAGAGAAGTTTAAAATCCCAAAATCGACAATCTTTAAAAACATAAAATTAAATCACTGTCAAAATATTGGTGAAGAAGGCTTAGAACTCCTAAAAAATGATGTCAGGAGGATATTTAGCGATACTGAGGAGCAACAGATATATGATTACTTAAAAAAGCAGCATTACTACACACAGCATATTCTTCTGCTGACAATGGAGGCATTTTAAAATCCCATAATTATACTTGAGATTTTGCTAAGAATATTAGATTTCAAGAAGAAAAAAAGTAACTGTGATATGCAGAGCAACATATAATTACATGTTGTTTAATTGTATGTTGTTAATTACGTTATTCTAGAAGTTTATTCTGTTTAAAAGTATGTTGTTGATTAATGTCCGTAGGTACGTTACCGTCCATAGGTACGTTTTTGGAGTCCATAGGTACAGACAGTAGATGTACCTATGGACAAAATGAGTGTTTTTTTTAAAATGCTTCTATCCGCCATCTGCGGATAGCTAGCGTAGAAAACATATGTGGACTTTGAAGATTGTTTAATTGTGATTAAAACAAAATAAAGAATTCATTTATAATACGCGTAGTTTTTGTCTAACAACTGATTAAAAGTCAAATTCTGGAAAGTGTCCACAGGTTGAGCACTTGCCCCTATCAAGAATCGGCTCTTATTTAAAAAAAAATCTATATTCTAATAAAAACACTGTGAACTATAACAGTTAGAGATTCTCCAAAAATAGACATAATATTATTTTTTTCATTACCTATTAAATAAAAAAAATATGTGTGGATCTTGCGGCGAACTGTTTTAATTTTTTCATAGTTACGTCCACGTTGTCGTCGGAATCGTGCAGTTTGTGATCCATAATTCAAAGAATAAAGATGCGACTGTATTGAAATTTGGCCTAAATACTTTTAAGTAATGTGTCATACAATAGGCGGAAACATGAGCATGTCAAGATTCTAGAAGTACTTAAAGACAGGTACTTATCAACCCACCCTCGTATTTATACATGGATATGCTCAAAATAAACTTATTGTAATATATTTTTGATATCAAGTAAGATCGTTTCTAGGTCACTGGCCGCAAATAAGCGAGATACGACTACCAGATTTACGTAAATTTACAATATAATATAGGACTATAATAGGTTCAAAGATAAATTAGCAAGTTCCGTTATACCCACAGGGTCCGTTTTACCTTCCTGTACCCTACATGCCGCGCCCATTTTGGCTTTCGTCATGTGAATCATGAGCAATAATTAAATATGTATATATAGTCACTACTCTGAAAAAACCTCGAATCTAAAAACGACGCAGAGAAAAAACGTCAAAAGTTACATACGAATGTCATATACGCTTACTGCGTTTTTATCTGGATTCAGTGTCAGATAAGTGTTTATTTTAAAGTAATGACGATATATGTCTATATGCATCATATAACTATAGTCAAAATAGTGTACAGTTGTCTACATGAGAGACATGAGAGCGCATCATAGTTTGGGCCATAGTCGTTAGACCATAAAAACCTGAGTTTACGGTTAGTTATAGTATAAGGTTAATGTTGTTTAAAATGTAATGCTTATGTTTGAGGTCAAACATGTAAAAGAGACTAACTTTTGCCCTCGACTTCGTCTACGCAGAATTAGAAATCAAATTCTACAGATATTTGAAAAATTATTGATTCTCCATAGAAACTTTCACCCCCGTTCCGTTCTGACCCTCTTGGAAGTAAATTTTCGGGATAAAAACTACTATGTCTTTTCTAGACTCTCAAATTATATCTATATCAAGTTTCATCTTCATTCACGGACAATGAATTCGGGTCGTTTTCTATATGATTGTTCATAGATAGATAATGACCCGAATTCATGGTCCGTGAGTGAGCGCGAAAAGGTAACATACAGATAGACAGCTTTATTTGGGTAAGGCTCAGGAGTGTTCTAACTGCCCTTTTCTGTGCATTACTAAATATTCATTATATACGACAGCATGAAACTGAAATTTGAATCCACCGATATTTTAATCTCCAAAAGTGTATGCATTTTCCATCGTATAATTGAATACGTAATTCGTAACACATGGGAAAGAGCGGTTGAAACGCTCCTGGGCCTTAACCATTTTCGCATTTATGATATTATACACATGTAAAACCACATACCTAGGTACATTATTATACTACTTTTAATGAAAAAAAATGGTATTCACACGCGTCTTTATTAAAAGTGGGGGTCATACTACGTTGAGGTGTGGCAAAAGGCGCCGACAATAAGGTAGTAAAGCTTCACCCCCACACCTGATGTACGCTGGGTCTTACTCGTAGTTAATTTGTTCGCCTGCAGCTTTAACGAGGGTTGCTATGCAATAGGCGAAGCGGAAAGGAGGCGCTCTCGAACTCTTGAAGGTCGGTCACCTGCGTTGCGTTACATAAAGCTACGGTCTGGACACCATCGAACAGCGGGGCGGATGGCGGGGCGTCGTGCCAGCAGAGTCCATACAAACACGTCCACCTGTATGCATGTCACGCGCCACTTCGTTGCCCGCCAGTCTGAGACTGTCTTTTTTCATCGTCATAAACGAAGACATCATATTGATTTACCCAGCCTTAAAATCAACTCATAAATGAAGTATCAGTCCCAATAACACCCACAAATGAGGTATCTGTCGAAACAAACTGTTAACTATTCATGAGATATTTGAATTTGTGCTAACTTTCTACTGCTTCCCATTCATCTTGAAGATCTTGAATATATTTATTTCATATTTTCAGATATTTACCTTTAAGTAGGAAAACGTAAGCTGTGGTTCAGCTTTTGTGGTTTTAATTATTAATTTGAGTAAAATTTGTCAGAGATACACAGAATAAATTGGTGCTAGCTTTCTAGAGCACGGGTAGATAATTTAATTTGAAACATTGTGAGAGGAGAGTAATCATGATAAGTATAATTATGGCAGCATAATTAATAAAGAATGATCCAGATTGTAGGTGTTTCTGGCCCAAGCCGCTGGTGAGAGCCATAAATATGCTTCCTGGAGCTTTCTGTATTACTGCCCATGGTTAGTACACAATTTTAAGTTTTTCCTGGCCAGGAATAGTACATTGTGCACCGAGGGTAGTAAGAAGGGGATTACTTGTAATATTGTAATCTTCTTAGTGCCCGTGATACACACAATGTTTTTCATCACATTTGCGAGGAAAAAATAAATTAAACAAAAATCAGATTATTTATTGTAAACTTCTTCAATATAGTCTTCCATAGATAATGCTAAAAACTGCGTTTAGTTTAGTTTTCAAACTTTACAGGCAATAAGTACTGCCAGATTGTACCCATTTTCAAGACAAAATTTTAAACGAAATTAATTTAATTGCATTAAAATAATTGCAAAAAATACTGAAATAATAGTAAAATATACCATATAAGTTTTATATACACTAAAATTGGTTTTGTAGCCATGTTTTGAAGATGGGAAATAAACCTTGGCTTATTTGAAACCTCCTTCGTCTGAAATGACGTACGACTTTTAAAACTAAACTCATAACTCCCGAGGGAGTTATAGATTTTAATACAGTTTTTCCTCCCGTGGGAGTTATAGATATTTGTAATCCACGGGAGGTAAATCGGCTCGAGTTGGTCTATAAGCGCGCGTGTTATAACACCTTTTACGAGCAAGTGTGATGAAAATATACATATTTATGCCACACCTGGCCATAAAGTGACTTTTCCGCACGCGTACGAAAAAAGCCACTTTCTGGCCAAGTGTAGGGTTGTCTAATGTTTGCCCGAAGTACATATGCCATACAATTCATTTGCCCGAATTTCATTTGCCCGAATATTTCGTTTACCATAATAGTTATTTGGCATACTCTTGTTTACCCGAATATTAATGCCATAATGATACGATTGCCATACGTATTGTTATCCATGTTATTAAGTGCAATATTATTGTTTACCCGAATATTAAATGCCATAATGTTACGAATGCCATACGTATTGTTATCTATCCATATTATTAAGTGCAATAATATTATGATGTAAACAGGCCAACCTGCAAGTAAGCAAGACAACTAGAAAGGGACAGCAATAGTCGGGAATTGCTAAACATTAGATTTTGAAACCGTAATTTGGCCATGCAACGGCTCCGGCGCTGCGGGCAGTGCAGCCCCATCCGCCTTCGCGAAACGAAGCGCAGCACCCACGCTCACCTCCGCAGCTTCGGCTGGTTGGTTGCTTCGTTCCAGCGGGCGAGGGCTGCCCTCCCTCCGCGCCTCCGGGTTTGCAAAAACACTCTGGGGGTAGGGCAGACAAGACCACGTGGGAGTGGGGTGCTCTAATTCGGTTTTCCATAGTTATATTATGCTATAGCATGTGATTATTATGGATTACGATAATGATGACAAATGATTATGAGAATGATTTTATGGAAAACATAGATTCTGGCATATGATATTATTGAAAATGATTTTATGGGATACAAAGATTCTGGCATATGATATTATTGAAAATGATTTTATGGGAAACAAAGATTCGAGCATATGATTAATATAGTAAACAATGAGTATGACATATGAAATTATGGGAAACAACATTATGGCAGTTGAATAGTATGGCAAATGAAATTCTGGCGAGCAAGTGTATACCCAAGTGTAGACATAAAATGATGTACACAACACGGGAGGTAATAAAGAAAGCCCTCGATCGTATATTTACGTCCCTCGCTTGCAGCTCGGGCCGCAAACTTCTGCGATCTCGGTCTTTCTTTGTATTACCACCCTTGTTAGGTAATGTACTATTTCGTTCACCGTGCGTCACCACTGGTGACATGGACGCAAGCTTCATAAATATTATTCAGAGTTATGAGATCAACAACAAATAAGCGATAAGTCAGTCTTCTGGCAGGTAGTTGAAAGTATGTATTAGCAACATCTAGTTCCTTTTCTTGACAGATTTGAACCAGTGTATCCCCTCCGTCAGTTCTTTCTCCTAACGCGTATTTTCCAACAACTCCTTGAACCTTGCCTTCTCCAATCTCTTTAAGTCACCCATAATTAAAGAGATTTCATGTTTTTTCTTGTTTTCAAGCAACTGCTCCACTTCTTTGTATAGTTCTTCGATTTCCTAGTCTGATTTTTCTGCTGTTGGAGCGTAGACTTAGATGATATTAATATTTCTTGGCTTTGCTTGAATTCGAATCAGCATAGCACGATTGGATTTAAGCACAAAGCTTAAATTTCCTTTTACCATTCTGGTGTTAATGATCACCCCAACTCCATGCAAATTGAACAACTTGTCGGAGCCTGAGTAATACATAACATGATCGAAATCCATCTGGTGCTTGCCATTTCCTTTCCACCTAAGATCACTTAATCCTAGTATGTCAATCTTCAGGCGCTTCATCTCCATGATTGCATTGTATTTCTTTTCTAGACGTAAAAGGCTTCGTACATTCCAGGTCGCAATTGCTAAAGTGTTCTTAAATCTACGGTTGGAGATTCTTCGTACCCCTGTTCCACTGAAGGGAAGCCGGGCACTCGGGGCCGTGGCCTTATTGGACTTTTCCATGGTTTTTATGTGTCGCTGACGACTAGGGATTGTTAGTGCAGTGGTTTCCAGTTGCCTTCTGCATCAGACTTTTAGGAGATATTTCGTCCCCAAGGTCACTGAAACCTCTTCCGAACGGAATGGTTGCTTCTGGCCGGGTGGCTATACCGCCATTGCTCGGTCGCCAGAGCCTCGTCTGTTATCTAGCAGGAGGTACCGCGACAGGTAGGAGACTGCCGCCGCTGACTATTCTGAGTGAATAAGCTGCGCGAGCAGGTGAGGTTGACTTTTGGGGCTAGCTAAATGTTGTTGCCGTTCTCCCCCTTACCCTTCCTTGATAATGACTAAAGATTAGAAATTGTTAGCTTTCAAACATTGTTCAAGTTATCATTTCAAACAAGTTTTTCAAAGTCTGCCGTCTAGCTTTTCACCGTCCTTAGAAATAAACCTCTATTTTCCTTTTGAAAATGTGTCTAATTAAATGAAGCCAAATTTGAAAAACTGCATACGCCAGGCAACCTAAATACAACTCCGCAAATCAAAAAGGGCATAACTATTTTTTTCATAATATGCTAGTTTTGGTCTTATTTGTAGGCGGTGAAGGCTGTTAATTGGGTTATAAGGATCGCGTGGCAGCATTGCATACAAGCGCATCCTTCTAATGAGAGTGTCGTCACGGTCCCTAATGAACTCGATGTGTGAAAGGATGGGTTCGTTACGTAGTGTCTGTGTTGGACGAAATTAATTTAGCCGGTGTCTCTTCACACAATAAGAGATTAATTATTTTTTTGCTCGGGATATTTTGTGTGATCCGTCCACCGTGACGGTGATAAATTGCTTTGATTCTGCCCGTAATTAACGTTGTAAAAATATGTTTTTATTAGATGGCTATTTTTATAATAGTACATTACTTACCTAGGTCGGTAAAACAAAGAATGCCTCAGATCGCAGGTATTTGACGCCCGAGCCGAAGGCAAGGACGATAAATATGCGATCTGAGGCTTTCTCTTTTACCGCCCGTGGTAAGTACAAAATTATATGTCTCCTCCAGGCCATGAAGTGGGATTTTCTGCAACTTTATTGGCCAGGTGTGACGTAATAATTATTTAAAAGACATCATAAACTAAACCGTCAATAAACTCTAAATATAAAATAACTACCCCATGTCTCTTCTGGGCGGTAGGGTGTCCAGAAGGCTGGTGGCCACGCTGAATGGCAATGCCGATTCTCTGAACTAAGAAGGAGCCAACACTCTGGTCACCAGATACCTGATAAAGTCTGTGGGCTATTTGTTTGAATAGTGCGAGCGCACTGGATCCCCACGGCCCCAACGTCTCTACCCCAAACGGCTCAGGCTTTAAAAGAAGGGTAGGTTCAGTTGAACTGTGCAATTAAAATATCATAATTAAGCTGCCTCTCACCATAGCAAGTGAACCCTGACATTTTTATCTTGGTTACAGTTTTAAGTTTGCGAAATCAGGATTGTTTCAACTCAGCTCTATTCAACTCTCCTACTACACTACAGTGGCGTGGCTTAAACGATATCCTTGGGCAAGCCGGTGCAGATTTTTCGTATATTTTCCTTAGGATCTGTAGAATAAGGTACTCAAATGCCTGATATTAGGCAACCCGGCAAAAATCGAGTTCTTTGGACGCCACGCTACTGCTACACTACCACATCTTTAAAAGCCCTGTAACTTAACTGCCCTTACCAAATCATAACTCTCACTGAGACTGAGACAACGTAAAAATATGTCTCAGATGAATTGTATGATTAGTCGCTTTACATAATCACTAGCTGTTTTGCAAAACAGTTCCTTTTGTAAAATCGTTAAAACACGTTTAGGTATCAATTTTTCATAATCATTGAATTTGAGTCAATTAAATGAAATGTTGTAGGATGTCATCTATATAAATATCATAAATCATTAAATATCGGTCGAATGCATCCTTTGATGTCTATATAAATATCCAAACGGTGTGAACAATACCACAGAATATAAATAGAGCAGTATGGAAGCTACGCTTACTTTTTGAAATAAATACCTACGCTTCATTAGAGCGTTCGGGTTGTTTAAAATGAAAAGATTGCGGGCTGTCTGTGCGCGCGCACGTAACAAACACAAAGCGCGACCGCTCGCCTCCATGCAGCACTCGCGACTGACTTTTTTTTTTTTTGTTGAAACCGACAAACTCGCAACCCATACCCGGGCGTAGCGATTGTCGGACCGGGTGGTTGGCTGTGGCGTTCTCTGGGGTCGAACCAGGTCGCTAGCCAGACCACCCTGAGGCGCGACTGATGGCACCGCGAGTTTGCCTTAGGGGCCTTGTAAAAGCGCGCGTCTGTGTGCGTGCGTTTCGATCGTTTTGTTTGTAGCTTCCTTACTGCTTTAGCTTATATATATTCTGTGACCATACTCTACGCTATGCATTTCTGTTACAGAAACCTTTCGAAACTTTTGAAATATCTTGTTAAAGTTATGTTTATAATGTTACCGAGAAGTTGCAAATTCCATTTCTAGTATGCGTCGATGCAGTTTGACCTCAGTTTGCTTTAAGTGGCACACACAATTATACACACATTAGGTGACCTCAATGTGGCGGTTTCCTCACGATGTTTTCCCTGGTCGTATAAGCGTTGGTTACCACAACAGTATTGAGTCACATTGTACATGTACGAGTACATAACATAATTAAGAAAAAAGCAATTGGTACATGGCAACCGCTGAAGTTCGAACGTGGATCTTGTGATCCAGTGTTCAGTTTCCAAGCCACTAGACCTCCAACGCTTCAAATAGCTGCTTTTCTGATTAACTCAATTAAATATAATATAAAGCAAAGTATAAGGAAAGTAAAATAGTCACACATATATAGTTATAAATAGTTATACATAGCGCGATACCTATCAAGGTCGATGTGCAGGGCTGTCGTCCGTCAGGTTTTAGTATACACGGTAACAATACATTTCGCGAGAGCGAGTAAATGCGGCGACGATGTGATCCCGACTGGAGCATTGCTAAGGGCCATATCACACTGGCGACTTGCGAGCGAGTAGCGAGCGTGTTTTCATACAGATTTTGATACAAGTTTTGTATGAAAACACGCTCGCAACTCGCTCGCAAATCGCCAGTGTGATAAGGCCCTAAAAGTTTGCATGAAGTGCGTTGGTACACGGCGCGCACACATCCAAGCGGCGTGATATTACTCCTATACATAATATGTTATATATTATATAATGTGTCTAAAGGCCGTTTAAGGAACAGCTAGTAACAAAAGCCCCTTTAATAAAGATGATGATATAATGACTAAAAATTTGCAGTGCCGGTTGATTGGCTAAAAATGGGCCTTCACTAGCTTTGTCGCGTCTAAAGGGCCCTTCGGCTGATGGCGGGGCTAGAGTGCGGCTTTTAAGAGCTGGGGACTACGGACACGCACAAAGCTAAGTGTGTACTGGGAGGAAATATGGGCGACTTTTTTTCTAGTATAGTACGATTACTGTTATTCGTTTGTTTTAAAATTGCAACTTACTACCAGTAGAAAAATTGATGATGAATATAAGTTAATAAAGTTCATAACAGTGGTGAAGTGTCCAAATAACCCGACTCCCATCGACTACGCTCAAATCGGACAGGAAATAAAAAGATCCTGTTATGAACTAAACTATTTAAACTACTTACTTCTGCATAAATGATCTTAATCGATCTTCAGTCTTTTAGATTTGTTGTAGCAATCGGTGCATGTATGAGCGAAATTGAGCGGACAAAAATAAAAAGCGACCGAAATGTTGCAGACGTAAGCCGCCATGCCGCACGTACCCTACCATGGTACGCTAAAAATTGTAAAGTTAAAGGAGGCTCACAACCATATACATATTATGACAAAAAATGCATGTAAATATACTGCATTTCGAACAATAGCTCCAAACTGAAAAAGTGTATTGTTTATTTATACGAATAATTTACAAATGCGTCCTTCATAAGTCAAAATGGTTACTGGTTCCCAAATCTCAAATTTTGTTCTTGAATTAACGGAATTAAAAGACCGAACTCATTCCTCATGACGTCAAGTAGATGCTACCATCGACTTGACTTTTTTAATTCATTCGTCCATCTTTTCGTACTCTTTGACAAGAAAGAAAGCCATATTTTGTCGAGCTTACCTTAGCAAAAGTTTGACTTCACGCCCTTGGTTTACAAATTGTAATTTTGTTCCTAGCTTAGCTTACATAACAATTAAATATAACAGTGTTTCTTAACCTGTGGCCCACGGACCTATCCTAGGGGGTTCGCAAAATGACAATATCTCGGGCAGAAGGTCCACTGATCACGGCAAGGTGGCTCTAAGGGGTCCACCCATTAAAAAGTTTGAGAAACGCTGAAATTGGCCAATGAAATACAATCTAACAAGTAACACCTTAAACTGACTCGCATCCCACGCTTATGCTTAAACTAAGTAATGCTCATAAAGTGACTAAAACAGGTTAATTCGGTAGTTTACGACCAGGGTGTAAACAGGACTTTGTTACGTGGGAGTTGTGACGCAACAGAGTGTGACAGAATGCTCCAGTAAAGTAATTCAGAATTAAGCCATCAATCTCGTCTATAAATGCGAGCGAGTGCAAAACGCGAGCGAATCGTCTCCGTTTCAACTTTAGCAAAAATACTGACGTATGTATGTTTGTCTACTCGGTACACTGTGCTTGTGTATATCTTTACGGTTTTACCTGACATAACGGTTTTAGGGTTCCGTACCAAAATGGTAAAAAAGGAACCCTTATGGTGCGACTCTGTCTGTCTGTCTGTCTGTCCGTCTGTCACATCAAAATATCTCAGGATCTACTGATGCTATCGACTTGAAATTTGGAATAGTATTATAAATCGCTAATTCGAGCCTATTGGATAGAAAAACTTTTAACTTTTTTACTTTTCTTTAAAGAGGTCCGAAATGGGATGTGGAAAAACAAAAGTAGAGATATTATATCGAGTGGGATATCAAATGAAAGGGCTTAATTTGTAGATTCCAAAGCCATTTTTATTGTTTTTGTTAATTTTGTACTTTTTGATTTATAACCAAAAACGTTTAAAAATATACCATTCCCCCCTATTATCTTCAAAGTTACTGAACAGAAAAATCTGTAATAATTAACAATTATTAATATTATCCTACATATAACAGGAAAAATAATTATAACGCTTTTCTTAAATTGCATCGTTTTTTAGAAATTTTCAAAAATCGTAACACATACTTATTTGCTCCTACTAAGCTAACCGCCGTACAGTTTTTCTTGAACTATTCACGTATATACTCGGTGCGCGAGTCTGACTCGCACTTGACCGGTTTTTATTTATTTAATAACTAGAGCAGTGATCTCGTGAGTCCGATACTCGGGTATAACTTTCCGGAAAATTAACATACAAACTAAGGACTTTAAAATAAATAGCCGGACGTAGCCTTGCTGACAAAAAACTGATGCTCCTCAAATAAGCCGGTCGGTCGCTTAACGCTAGTGTAGAGATGTGTGTGTACTGCTCGTAGTAGGCTACTTCGCTGGTTGATCTGTGTGTGCTGTTCGTAAGTACAAAACGACCGACTTACTAGAGGTGCTTCAGTTTCTATCTAAAAGGCTACGTCTGGTTATTTATTTTAAAGTCTTTGATACAAACATAGAATACCGACACGCGCTATTGTGCCATGATGTGTCGACTCATAGACACACTCGCTTCGCTCGCTCGGTTAAAAAACGGTAGCTATGCTCGCAAAATCACGAGCAAACTCTAGTAGTGTTATTACGCGAAATATACCATTATACTCGTACAGGGTATAATCAAATATAATTGGGTCGTCTGACGCTCGGGGGTGAATCCTTTATATTGGCAATTTTTTGGCCAAATGAGCGCGCATTGCTCATACAATACATACGAAGTTGCGGCAGTATTTATTAAGGACGTAATATAAATAAATCGCAATGTCATCGTTAGCCTGTTTTTGTGTGACAAAAATTTTCCGTTGTGTTTTGTGTAGGCAGGGCATACACTCCGAACGATTTTGTACGAGATGCATATCCTGCTGTGCAAGAGGGATGCGACGATAGGTTCGAACTTTGATCAGTGAAATTTGGAATATAAGTCCAGATACCTATACAATCAGGCTCTGCGGTCACTTTTATAGAAACAATGACTTTGTTACTGAAACTGTGCAGTAAAGGCGGTGATATATACCCAGTAGGTACTGTTCAACTCAGCTTTGTCAACGGACAGCTGAAAAACTATAATAATGAAAATAATATGTTTTTTCATTATAACAGTTTAAAAATAACGAATGTGCGTCTCGACACGAGGAATAAAATGAGACAATTTTTTTTTTTTTATACAACTAGGGTGGCAAACAAGCGTACGGCCTGCCTGATGGTAAGCAGTCACCGCAGCCTATGGAATATGGATGGAATTTTTTTTTAAAGGAAACCGACTTACTTGTTTTTAAGTCTGAGCAGCCGCGCCATAGCTAACCGTACGTATCCTACGTGACCTTAACTAACAACATTTGTTGGCGCCTAACTACTTGAACAAGCAACATGTTACTTTACATGAAAGAATTTTTTTTTGTCTCTTCATTGGTTTTTAAATGCGGGTAAATTGGCCAATGTATTATTATTAATCGTCGGTCAATGTAGATGGCAAGATTGAGGGCGCTGGCTGGGTGCTCCCGTGGCCGAGTGGTTGAGTCGCTGGGCCGGAAATCCAGAGGTACCGGGTTCGATTCCCGGTCAGGACACAGGTGAGTGCCATTTAATTTTTCTATGTACTTTGATTTCTTGTATCTATATATGAAAGCAACATGTTCTTAAATAAGTATGGACATAGCAGTCTATTCAGTTACATTGTACCTACTGAAATATATGTGACGATCCGCCGCAAAAGGTACCTTATGGATATTGTCACTTGCGTCGTATCCGACTCCGTTACTATAGGACATCAAGATAGAAGGACGCAAGCGACAATATCCATAAGGTACTTTTTGCCACGGAACGTCACATATCAATCTGTAATAAAGCTAATACATCAAACTGTAAACATATATTAAATTTCCCTAGCAGCGCTTAACTTAAAGCAACTTAAACTTTGGAATTCGTGCAATTCCACTCAAAATTTTAGTCCTAACTTGGAAGCTACGTGATCTACGGGAGTAGTGATGGGACACTTCGGAAAGTTTACAAAAAGTTTGAAGAAAATTGTGAAACTTACATAATTATCTTCTTATTTTATTTGTTAACCTATCATAGTACCTATCCATCCATTCATGTTGCAAGGCACTCTTGATTTCAATTTACTTTGTGTGAAATTCGATTGAATAGCATTAAAAGAAGTTATTGTGAAAGAAACACGATAAAGCTTCATGTTTACTTATAAATAATTGTTAAAAAAAACTCCTACACGTGTACACAGAGTAGTTTTACAAATATAATTGATGCTTCATAAGTCATAAGTTTCTAATTCTATTAAATTATTATGTGATTTTGCGCAGAGAAATAGTATCATTAATATCATTATATAAATTTAAACCAAGTCTGATGTCGTTAAAGTGGACCCCGAATTCGATTGTATGGAGAACCAGGGACTCGAGTCACCATAGTGTACATACCTACTTACTTGTACCAAGTACACTTTTTAGTGATGTAATGTTTGTTACCTGTTCCAGGCGTATGTCACTCCGCGATTTTGTTGCGCGGTAATTATTATTATATAGATCAAGTTTGTGTTTATACTTTGTTATACAAATAAGACTAACTCCGTCAAGCTTTTTTTTCATTTCTAGAGGATGCGAATAATTGGTGAATCTGGTTCAGTTACGTTAATGTATGAACATTAATAAGATTCTAGTGATTTTGTTAATCTAACAATAAATATCTATCATTGTTTTATTTATTTCGTAAGAAAAGAAAAAGGTATATTTTTCCTTTTAAGTACAATATTATACAATGTAGAAAGCACTAGGGGTATAGGTAAATAATAATAAAAACATTTTTGTTGTGCACCACGGAAAACAAAACCTAATCTACTCGAAATACTATATTATTTCGACTATGTATAAAATCAGATGCCATTGTTAACGCTATACCTTCCTGTAATTTACCATTAATCTGTAATAAGAATTAAATTTTGTCGACAACCCTAGCGGTGGGCGTGGCGACCAGAAAGAGTGCGCTTTATGAGTTAGAGCGAGACGGTAGTAGGTATTCGGCGCATTTTTGTGACCCGAACGTAGGTTGTGTTAAACAGTGCGAGTTCTGTACTTAGTACTAATACTTATTCTGTGCCAGTTCACCAAAATATAATATGATAATCGGTTTGCTTCAGTGCTAGGAATATTTTTATTATAATGAATGTCTTAAACTGCATTAATAACTTAGGTACGTAATAATATTCGTTCATCATCACCATTTCAGCCAAAAGACGTCCGTTGCTGGACATAGGCCCTCCCCAAGGATCTCCACGATTGTCGGCTTTGTGCTGCTATTATCCAGCGGCTTCCCGCGGTTTTCACCGGATCTGGAGGCCTGCCAACATTTCGTCTTCCGGTACGTTGTCGACACTCGAGAATCTTACCACCCCAGTGGCCATCAGTTCTGCGAGCAATATGCCCTGCCCATTGCCACTTAAGGTTTGCAATTCGTTGAGCTATATCGGTAACCTTAGTTCGCCTACGGATAATATTCGTTATCAATGTAGAATATATTAATATTTTAATGCTATTTTTAAATGCTACAGGAGCAGAGGCTGAAAAAAGGGGAGGCCTTTGCCCAGCAGTGGGACACACAAGCAGGCTAATAAAAAAAAATAAAAAAATTTAATGATAGTCAACCCGGCGAAACATTCCTCTCTGTTGTATATGTAGATAGCGTTCTTAAACAAAAATCGACTCAAGAAAGTCGTTAAATGGAATTGCAAATTTAATTTAAAACGATTAGCCGAATCGATATTCGGCGATCTTGAGCTCGTTATTCGTCTGTCGGCACGTGCCTCCATCAAACTCCAGTTAGCGCAGTTTCATAACTCGCTCTTAATCGGGCCCTGAGTAAGTCGGGGCTTAAGTGGACTTATCAGTTAGCGAGAAATGGCAAAATTATTGCGATAGTTGTAAGCGGTTGAAATGCGCTTTCAATGTGCTTTAAGAGTAATTTGGGAACAGTGCAGACGTTTAATTCAGTTTGTGATATAGCTAGGAGTGGAACATATTATGACGGAATACATAATTATATGTCTGTTGTTAAAGCTTTTTCATTGGTTTTTTGGTTCTTTCGGAAGTGTAGTATGAAATACCTAAGCATAGATTCCTTGCAATACCATATGCTTTATAATTTTGAGGTATCTTTTAGATAGTTTCGTTACGTCAATTATGAAAGCAAAAATATAATACAACTACAATATAAGTAAAATACTTCGTTGGAAAATCGCCTACCCGGTTACGAATACTAAGTACAAATACCTTATACTGACAACTCGAAAATTGATTGATTTCTTTGTAAACTATACCATCTGACGTACCCGCAAAATGCCCACTGGAGTGCGTTGTGTGCTGCTTATTATTTTTGGTACACTATTATATTTTACTGTCATCATTCGTCCTTAATTAAAAATGAAGATGATTTTGTCATCTAATAGGTATTAATTGCATTAGTGTGTTTGTTTTAGTTAGAAGCTTAAGTACGCCAGTGTAATCTGAAGCACACCAAGTACGTCTTAGCCCTTGGGGTACAATGATATTTTATAAGAAGATACGTTATACGCATACTCGCCAGCTGAGAAATATGCTTCCAAGAAAGCAGCAGCACACATTGGTACCTCACTGTACGGTGTACATACTCACACATATTAACAGATTGCATAAAAGAGATGGCATAGTTACAATAATGCAAAAAAAAGAGACAGCTAGCTTTTTGTTACTTGCGCGATTAATTTTTAAACGTAACCGAGTGGACCCATCGGCTAGATTCGGATTGACTCGGAGCCTGCTCGGCTATCCTTGTCACTCTCATTGTCAAAGACGTAAGTTTGTCTCTTTCATTCAAATGACCTCTATGGTAGTAAGATGGCGTCGTATTTGAAAAATAAAATAATAAAAATGATAAAATTAAATTATTTCAGCGTACTTACAGGTGATATGTGATCCCTTGCGCTTTGTTGCACTTTTTGCTATGATTGGTGCACTTTCTGATCACACACGACGGCATTTTTTTTGTGAATCTTGTAAATATTCACCCTTGACATCGTCGTGCGTTTCGTTGACCGACCCGCGAGTGACTACCCACTACAAAAAGGGCACCAATACAATTATCGTGGTTTCAGTGCTTCACTTTTGGAGTGCTTGTAACCTATCTACTTATAAAATATCATTGTTGGGGTAGCATCTCATTACTTAGAAACTTTTTGGTATAAAAGTTGCAGGTATTAGGTATATGGCAAAAAAAGGCTGATAAATATATGGGACACTATTGAAGCAACCAACATTTTTTACCAATATATTGCTGACAAATATTGTAGTTTTACATATTCCTCGTCGTTTATCTACAAATCGGTCCGCCATTGTGCGAATGGCCGCGAAATAACTACGCCTGGAGCTGACATACGAGAAATGTGCCGAGACGACGGTCTCCAACAGGGTTACCAAACTATAAAAACTAAGAGTTGGATGCTGATTCTTTTTCGATATTTTTTAAGTGGTGAAACTAGGGACAACACAGGATTATGAAATGGATTAAAGATCTTATTTTACTTATTTGAGGAATTATTGAGGATACACCGGAAACAGGTACACCGAAAAACACATTTATTCATGCCAATGAAAACTACAAATTATTAAATTAAAAACTAAATACTAAACTAAAACCCTAAAGTAGCAACAATATACATCTAAAATAAAAGCCTAAAGTAAAGATTAAAATATACCTTACCGTAAATAATTGTTGTTTTTTTGCAAGATATTTAATTTTACCACGATATCTTTTATTTCCTAATAATCGGCATTTTAGATGCGTGCATGTACGTAATTTTTCTTAATTTTAGGCATCAAATAAGCACTAGCACTAATTAGCTAAGGTTCCTGTTACAGAGCAGTAATGAAACAATTCCAGCCACAGGGGCCTTGCTACCGGATCAACCTCGAAGTAACCGTGGAGGCTGAGTCAGTTAATTCAGAGCATTTAATGTGCCTCGTGAGCTCGAGTTACGAGCTTCCCGAGCACCGTGACGTCACCAGGATCAATTACACCCTGATTGCCTGACGCATAATTTAGGAAATGTGCCGTAGCGTGCTCTGGGTCTGGCATAATTGGCCAATAGCAAATAGGCTAACTAATCCGTATTGTCTCGCTCATTTACGACTACAAACCCAAATTATGCATTTTGATTTTTGGTTGTGTTCTAAGAATCTGTTGTGTGTTTCAAAGGTTATTAAT
Organism: Eudemis profundana; assembly: GCA_947034925.1. NCBI lineage: Eukaryota > Metazoa > Arthropoda > Insecta > Lepidoptera > Tortricidae > Eudemis > Eudemis profundana. The sequence continues at coordinate 20,222,880 of OX344798.1, forward strand.
GTTATTATAAAAGTCAAACTTACTACTTATACTAGTGCTTTAAGAATGATGGTAACAAAGGAGTGGTGAGAAGAAATTGAAATATTTTCGTATTCAGTGATCGATAGGATGAACCAAAGCGGCAAAATACTGAAATTTCGTTTCATCTGCCATGTTCATCTGTCATATTTGGGGACTTCATTCAATTCCTCATAGATCCCACCATAATAAATGAATTTTACATAAACGGGATCAATCGTTAAGCATAACAATTTACAATTTTTTTCAAATTGGTGGTGAATGAAGTTCTTAGGTATAAAAAAATCGACTAGCAATCCTTGATCTTTTTGTGAAGTCAGTTAATAAAAAGGTAATTTTTAGTGGTTATGCGTAGATATTTTCACATTGTTGTTCCACAGCGCACAGCGAGACGAAACGCGGCGACATATTAATTACCGACTTCCGGACGCCGTTATTCACCGGTGCTCTTCCGGTGGGTGGGATGCTACGTATATGCGTTTATTTTCACAGAAATATTTACGGTTGAGGACTTTTTAACATTATTTGGGAAACGTTATGTGAAGTTATTTCACGTGCATAATAAGTAATGTTTTCAGATGCAAGACAACTATTTCCTTATCTTTCATCTAAAACCATTAGTAAAACAAAAGTAAAACTAGAAAATACATGAAATATATCCAGTTCCAAGGACCCTCAAATAAATAGCCGGACGGAGCGTCGCCAACAGAAAGATGAAGCATTTGTAGGGGGCCCGTTGCTTTGTACTTACGAGCACACATCAACAAGTTTTTTCCTACTACCCGCAGCACGCACATATTGACCTGACCAACCAGCGCGTTAAAGAAATCGGTGGACTAAGAGGTGCTTCAGTTCTTTTTTAGCGAGGCGATAAGTTCATTTGAAGTCATTTATTAATAAAGAATGTCGTCATTTTCTTTGCACTCAAAGCCTCATGACGTAGATATTTTTTTTATATTGTCAGTAAGGCTTGAAAATGTTTACTCTATAGGTGCTTGTTTTATATTATAAGTAGGTATCCTTAGTATATTATAGTTGCACCTAGGGTCGATTTCAGAGCGTTTCGACCGCCGCGGTTTTTTGTCATTCGTGTTTAAGCAAATATAGCAGCAATAGGTGGTGACCATAGTTAACTTTTATTATAAACGATAGAGGCTACACATGATTTAATCAAAAGTTGTCGTCACTCGATAGTCCTTTGCGGTAAAAATCAAGTGCCACTAATAAATTAAAAAAACGCCTGACCTTTAGTCCTACGGACACATTTATAATACATAATTACGATGATTATTACATAGTACCGAAGTTAGCCTTAACATACAATAATAATAAATAATAATAAATATTAGGGGACAATCTTACACAAATCGAACTAGCCCCATAGTAAGCTCAATAAGGCTTGTGTTATGGATACTAGACGACGATATATTTAATAGATCAAATACTTAAATACATAGAAAACATCCATGACTCAGGAACAAATATTCGTGCTCATTACACAAATAAATGCCCTTACCGGGATTCGAACCCAGGACCTCTTGCTTCGTAGGCAGGGTCACTACCAACTAAGCTAAAGCGGTCGTAATAATAGGATGGTTGTTCTAATTTGGGTTGCATTTAGCCAGCCACCGCTGCTTATGCAGCTAATTGTACTTGCTAATAGGGTGAACTGGCAACACATGATGTAGTATGTTTGTTTCAGGAGAATGAGCACACAGATGAATGGATAACATTAAATACAGCTACATAATTTGCTGGATATATAAAACAGAAAGAGAATAAGTTACTGACGGACACCGTACAGCCTTAACAGCAGTACAGCCAAGGCACTGCAGATAGCATATAAACAAGACACACACAATAACTACAGCACAGACAAGAAATTCGCATAGGCGAGGTCCGGGGGCGGAAATAGTCTATAATACCTACCTACTGCAGCATAACCTACATGGTCAATGTAGTTTTATTTTGCTGGCCATTATGGTCTCTAAGTTCCGAATTTTAAACGCGGTTTCGATGAGTGATCAAGGACGTAGACGTTTTGATTTTTAGGCGGCATGATCTGAAAGGGTTTTGTTTCCTGCCGCGATCGGCGGCGCGTTGGGTTTTTTCTGTCGGGTGGGAAGTCCGTAACTTCCCGTTTCTGTCGGGATCACCTTAATCTTATTTACGTCGAAGACAAGTTTTGACGCCACACGTGGGCCGTCGGGGATACACCCTAACGCCCCAATCACGAGACGGCGAAGGGACCGCTCGCCCACAAGACGTCCTCAAGCTCTACGAATGCTTCCGCTTACCCGAGTCTGACTTGGTTTCTCTCCGTCTTCATCAGGACCGCACTTTACCAGGAGTATTTGTCGTTAGCCGACAACGTACTTTACGTTAAATTTGTTGGCATTACCACCCCATCATTGCGTAAGCGCGTGAGGTTCTCACCATAGAAAGCGCACAATTATCTAACCCTTGTTGTATTGGCAGGTAAACGAATGATTTCTCTCTTTTTACATTATTTTCTTGATTCTAAAAACGCACTTGTACGCGTAGTTTCCCTTTGGCTAGAATATTTGGCAATCTAAATACATGTCACACCCTACACACCATACACTTAGACTACAAAAGAAAAGAAAAGGAAAAAAAGAAGATAAAAGAATGTAAGAAAGACATGTAAAAGAGCCCTTGAGGGCCTACTTACAGAAATAAATTATTTTATTTTTATTTATTTTACATTACCACCCCCAAATCGCTGTGTTTCTTTTTATCGCCCCCTGACCTTTCTTACTTAGTTGTGAACTTTCTATGTATTGCGGAAATCTAAACCTGCACAACCTCCGTTAAACTATCAACAAATTATAAGCAAAGTTTTAACCTATCCTATTACTTTTGTGCGATTCTTTTTATGTTGGACTTTGGATATACCACCGCTATACGACAATATAATTTAAGTGTTATTTTTACATATGCTATTGCCTGTGGGATTCTTTTTTATGTAGGTATCTTTGCGAATTGTAAGTACGCTTTTGATCTATTTAGTTTTATACTATATTTTGCTTTTGATCAGGATGTTTTATTTCATTTATAAAACCAGTTTATGCTGCACAACCTCCTATTTTTGTCACATAATCACCTACCAGCACATAACATCTAGCAGACCCCAACTTGATATCGTCCTTATAAAATAAGTTAAGTAAGTAAATGTTTTTGGAGAGTTATTTTAAAATCACAATTCGAATTTAAATATTTAAAAGTATTTATTAAGCGAAAAAAATACGAAACTAAATTAAATTTATATAATTTAAACTTGATTTACTCATCAACCTCAGCAATTTTATAAAGAAAATATTATTCTTAGGCAGCAGGACCGCACGAAAACAAAAAACATTTAGTATAAATATTATGTTCATTATTTCTAATAATTCAATAATAAAAAAAACTAACAAAATGCAATTACTGAACAGAATAATAATATTTCTACAGAATTCCAGATCCTCTATATACGGGTTAAACTGTAAAAATAAAATAGCTGTACATCGAAGATTATTTTGATGAAAATAACTAAGTTAGGGTTAGGCAGGATTAATTAAAGGTTGTTAAATAATTTAAATCTTTTTTTTTGCAACAGCAATGACAACAACGAGGGATATTATCCAATTAGACCAGTTATATTTATTTTTGGTAAACAATTTAGGTAAAGTATTACCAATACTAACTTTACCTTGTAAACAAAAAAGATAGAAAGTAAAAGATTTTTTATTTAAATTTTGACTACCAGTGTGTCGCCCTTGTGCTTCGCGAACTTGGCTGACGCACTGAGATGTGTCGAACATCTTGTGCCAGCGACGGAAATCGTATCAACACATTACGTTTATTTCTAAAGTATTTCTATCAACACAGCGTACAACGCACAGCTAAGTATTTCTAACACATTACATTGCAAATCCAAAAATCCGCTCCGCTGCGCAGGTTGATTCAGTTTTATACCTAATGATGCCCGCAGCGATATTAATTACGCGCATCCCTACGAAATTTTCAGTGTCGTGGATGTGCAAATTAGTACATTGTGTATCTAGGGCGGTAAGGTAGGAATTAAAAACGAATGAGGAATTACAAATGAATGTTTGCTTTAATAACACGAGTCTGTAATTCCTTTACCACCCGTGGCAAACACAATGTTTTTCATCACACTTGTGAGGAAATCTAAATAAATAAACTTACTAATCCACCCAGTATGAGAAGAAAATTTTAAAACAGAAAGTGACATAATATATAATATATCCATAGATAATGCGAATGTCAAGTCACGTTCGGAAACCATAGTGGTAAAGACCTAAAACGGCCATTTTAGTTGAATTTATATTTGCAAAATACTGAAATACACTATACGAGTAGATATAGGTTACCGCGGGCTTATTTTCCGCAACTCGACGACAAACATGCGCCTATTTTGCGTGATGCACTGAAATACACTATTTAAACATTTAATTAATTTTACCGAAATATGACGTGTTTACATGTATTTGCAATAACAGTTCTCTTTAAATAAATATTTCAGTGATAAAAGTTAAAAAAGTAAGTTGGTGCTTCCTTTGAACATGACAAAACCAGACACATAACAGAACCAGCGTAACTATAAAAAAGCATTTCGCGCTAGGGCGTAATAGCTCATTTACGGCCCGTAGAACCTATGTGTAACAACACAATTTTCGAGCAAGTGTGATGAAGATTATTTTACTAACCGACTCCATAAAAGGAGGTTCTCAATTTGTTTGTGGCGTTTTGTTTGTTGCCCCAGAACACAACTCCATCGCCTATAAAACAAATAAAAAAATATATATACATATTTTATAAGAATTAGGATTATTAGGAACACAGAAGTTTTATTCCATACTATTGATTACAAATAAAATTAATGAGGCTTACAAAATTTGGTAATCATTTCAAAAATACTTGAGTTGATCAAAGTATTATTAATAAGTAGAATAAAGTGGAAAATAATGAGATATCTCATTTATCAGTGATAAATATTAGAATAAATATCATGTGATAAATAAAATAAAAAAAAAATACCATGGTTTCATATTGTACTTAAAAGAATTTTCCAAAAACTAACTGGGGTTATAGTATTTTATGCAACAGTTGTATAAGAAGGTTCAAAAAATGCGAATTGCGTGAGTTGCGATACGAGCCGCGAATGCGGCGAGTATCGCAAATAGAGACGCAATGAGCGTTTTTTGACTTAATTATACAACGTTGCATACAATACTTTTTCTACGACTAGGCAAAAATATAAAATACATGGACGTCACGCGTGTCTCGTCCGGTCTCTCCGAGTGTGTACAGCCGGCATGACAGTTGTGTCTATGGTAAACTTTTTTTTGATATGGCTGGTGACACGATGTGACGATAATTAAAATACTTTTTTTTATGTTGGCATCAATTAATTTAATTCGGAAAGTTTTGTTTTTCTTATGAATCGTAGGAATTTAATTGTTTGTTAAGTTGGTAGTTGTGAATTTTTATCGTGAAGTTAGAATTGAGCGCTTAATCCTTGACCTAAGTTTAACCTAGATTTAGAAGTCTGTGGATGCTAGCAATAACGTAAAGTGACTATAACGACACTAGTGCTGTTATGGGGAATAGAGTATAGACTTATCTGAACTCATATTATGTATGTTCTTATATTAGTGTTCGTGACCAAGTAAAAGACAGATAACAGTACAGGAGTAGAAATAGTACATTACACACCTAGGGTGGTAATACAAAGAAAGCCCGAGATCGCAGATGTTTGCGGCCCGAGCTGCAAGCGAGGGACGTAAATATGCGATCGAGGGCTTTCTTTGTTACCCCCCGTGTTGTGTACATCATTTTATGTCTACACTTGGCCAGAAAGCGGCTTTTTCTGTACGCGCAGCGTGCGGAAAAAGTCACTTTATGGCCAGGTGTGGCATAAAAGTAATAAAACGGTAATAAAAACTTTTTTATTGTTATTTTTTGTTCACGCACCACGTTAAAAATACTGAACAGATTTTAAAATAGCCGTGGTAAGCAAAGGCGCGCAGATTTTAATTACTGTTAAATAATATAATACAGCGTGTAAAGGTAATTTTACACAGGGTCAGTAACTGACGTCAGTCGACTGCTGAGTCAGTGCTGACCTGGCACTGCCATCGTATAAATTGATTTCAAGTCAGTACAGTACTGTCGCGTCAGCACTGACTTCAATATTCCCGCTTCATATTTTCGGCGTCAGTACGCTCCCCCCGCCACCCGCGCCAGCGTAATTGACGCCGTGTAAATGTCGAAGTCAGTCGCTGGTCAGTCACTGCCACTGTATTGTACGGGGACCACGCTGCGTCGCACCACTCTCACCGCATCACAAAATGGCGCGAAAACTGAGCGACCCGGAAAACTTGAAGCTTATTCAACTATACCGCGATAATGAATGCCTGTGGGATAACTCATCACAAAATTATAGAAATAAAGAAATGCGTGCAACATCATTACAGAATATTGCTCGAGTATTGAATTTAGAAGGGTTTGGTCCGACATGCCAGAAGCCAAAAATGTCAGCGTGATTTCGAGTTTCACTTTGGCTGGCAAGGCGTCTCTCATAAATGTGTCTTGACGCTGAATGGAGCTTGATAACAATATAAGCAATTCGTCGAAGTTGTTTGACGTCATTCTCAAAGCCAGTTTATATTCCCGAGGATCTTCAATTCTCAACTGGTTTAGCAACATAGCAGAACCTCCATGTTTATCTCTGTCATCTATCCATTTTCTCACCCAAATTCTTTTCTGTTTGGATAATTCTTCTTCTAACATATCAGTTACTTCTTGCATCATGACAAACGTAAATTTTCTCAACAAATTATTTAGTTTTATTTTTTGCTGTTTTCGAGAATTCATTTTTCCGCACTGACTTTACAAACGTGTGTACACCGAAAGAAATATCCTCGACTACTGACGAAATACTGACTGCGTCTAAATAGCACGAGTCAGTTTTCGGCGCCAGCACTGACAACAGTTACTGACCCTGTGTAAAATTACCTTAAGTCTAATACGGGCGATAAATTAAATCGGACATAGTATTAATTAGTGTAATCATAAAGTAAAAGGTTTTTTTAAGTTGCAGTTCATTACGACCCCATAATTAATTTTTTTAAATTTCTCAGCAGCAATGTACTGTAAACATGGTTGCGGTACCGAAATGTCAACGAGCGTTTAACGTGAGTGTGTTTGCATTACATTGCGGGCTGAATTATTTTGTATGGACAAAATTATTGCTGCAACTTTAAGTAAATGTTATCTAATTACCTTCACTTTGTCCTATACTCGATGTAACGGTGGTTACCGTTAAGAGATTCGGCCGTATTAGACTTACACACTGTATACGGAGAAAAAATATAGACCGATGTTATGTCAAGGAAATTTGAATTAGAAGTGACATAATTGATCATTACAAAAACGTTGCATAAAAGTATTCGATATGGCCAGTACCTATTAGGTACAACAATTACCTATCTTATGACTATCTTTGACGATTTTCTTATTTAAAATTGCTTTACAGTTTAGAACTTTAATTCCTAGGAAGTTCATCTAACAGGGTTTGCACAAAGACTTTCCAATTTATAAATATGTTATCATGTATGGATATAAAAATTGCTAGCAAGAATTAGGTATATGCATTTTAAAACTACATCCCTATAACAGACTAAAGTGTGCGTGGTTTCCGGCCGACGGCGGAAGTGCCCCCTGGCGGTGCGGCAATTAAACGCAATTTCGCAACTACCCTCACTATGACCACAAAGCAAGGGAGACAGATTGTTCACTCCATACAACGAAGTGTCGCGATTATTCAAAATTATACCAAAGTCTAGCGTAGCGATTCACGGGTTGTATGAAGTGGGTATTCTGTTCAAGCTTATGTTGTGCTAGCTCTGTTCGCTACGGACGTGGGTGATTTCACCCGGTTAGTTTGGTTGGGCACACTTTGAAACTTGCTATTAACTGAAATTTGGTTAATTGCTGTAATGTTTAGTGAAATAATAAGGCGACTGAACCGCTACATTGTTCCGAAAATGTTATACGAATGTGTTATACTTAGTTTAAGTACCTACCTACGTTTTATTGGCAGGCGGACCGACAACATAAGCATTAGGTACTTAGGTCCCTTTAATTATTATTGAAACTTTATTGCACCGTACAAGAAAGTACAATTGGCGGACTTAATGCCGTAAGGCATTCTCTATCAGGCAACCATCAGGGTAAACAGAGACATTATACTTAGGTATTATTTAAAATTACGACTAAATTGTAATTATTTTAAGGATAAAGTCTCTATAACCGTACTAAATAGATATGGTACCTGCTGTAGTAATCTTTAGGAAAATACAATATCAAAAAATGTTTATCAAAACTGGATTTTAAAAGAAATGGGACCAATATGGAAGTATATAATAATCGGAGCTCGGAATAGGTAGTGCCTATTTACCTAAACTTCGCGGGAGGACGTAACTAAGAGTGGTTACAACCACCAAAAATAATTAATTATTTTTATTGATCCCGGGATTTCCCTGGTTTAATAATAATACATTATCCATTTAAATTCACGCTCAGGGTTAGATTATTAATGAAATACAATTGTCTAATGCAGACATTTTGAATGAAGTCGATTTTTGAGTTCTCAATATATCTTGTATTTCATTAATAATTTAACCCCGAGTGTGAATTTATGTATAGTATGTATTCTTATTAATCCCAGGAAATCCCGCGTTCAATAAAAATAAATAATTATTTTTGGTGGTTGTAACCACTCTTAGTTACGTCCTCCTGCGAAGTTTAGGTAAATAGGCACAGCCTATCCCGAGCTCTGATAATAATTGACGCCAATGATCTTATACGGCTAGTACTTTCAATAGATTTCAACCATTTTGTACCATTAACTTTCGCAAGCTCCTTTCATTTTACTACAACGTTGGAAGTTGAACTTTACTGCATTAAATTAAAGTTTAAAATCCTTGAATCCTGATTATAGCTTGGGAGACTTCTCAGTTTTGCCCTCTCATACGTAGCCACCCAATTACGCGTATGTCCCCCTTAGACAGGGAGACAAAAATGGGGGGACGTATTATTTTTAATGATGCCACACCGCATGCACTCGTAAAAGCTGCAAACGGACACTAAGCTGGGAAATTGTAGAAGGTAATCGTTTTCAATATTAGGGGGTATTTCCAAGATTTCGTTTCTGGCACGAAGCATGATATTTCATTTCAAAGTCCTTAGCTTAGACTTTTAAAACATTTCGTAAACTTATATTTCTTTTCACTTATAGTTATTAAACCTATTCCTCCTCCTAATGTCAAATCGATAGCAGCAGTAGTTCCTGAGATATCTGACTATGACAGACGGACAGACAGACACGAGTCGCACCGTAAGGGTTCCTTTTTGTCCATTTTGGTAGGTACTGAACCCTAGAAAACAAATGACAATGTTGTGCTTCAAATATTCTCCATCAGTTATTTATTACAAATATCTCCCAATAAACAGACACTATTTCAAAAAGTGTATAATGAAAGGTAGCAGAACGCCCGCTTTTGCGCTTGCAGCGTATATTTATAGTTAAAACAGCTCCATCGAAATTTATAATTAAAATACGTTAAAATTTAAACGACATTTTGTGTTTTTTATTAACCTAAAAAATTGGTTCATGCGCGATTAAATGCGATCAATAAAAGGGGATATGCCGTGACAAAACAAGTACTTGGTAACAGTTCAAATCCCTTCTACTATAGGTTCAGGAGTGCATTATTTGAGTTCCAAAAATTGAGTCCTCAACTTTGAGTTATCCAAAAATGATATATATATCACATGCCCTATGACGTGCTGAAAAATCTTTGAATGCTGTTCCAATTATTTTATAAATCAAAATAAAATCTCCTTTCACCAAAATATCCTGTCTGCAATATTTGAGGTACTTTCCTTTTCTGTCGCATAGTCTTAGGACACCCTGTTTACTTCGAAACATTACGTTCGAAGCTCGTATCCTGGCGTCCCACGTAGTCAGATATTTTATAATAAAAGAACGAGACGGACCACACAGTACAAACAACGCAATCATTCGGACAACATTCGTACAATCTCATAAAAGTCACTAAGCTTTGTCATTACACGTTCTTACCTATTGGTATCCTTCCAATGGAGCAATTACAAATCAAAAATGTTTCAATTGTATGAGTACATTTTAGGGTAGGTAAATTATAAATTATAAAGTGGCACCTACATTTTTCCGTTTCGCCCTAAAGTTGACTAGTAGAGAAATTCTATTGTATTAAATTAAATCTACTTGTTGTGTAAGAATTTTTTTTTTCGGCAATGGAGAATAAATAAATAATAGTACAAACAATAATAATAATATAAAGAGCTTCAAATCTTTTTCAAAAGATTTATCTAAAAAATGTAACAATATTCTTATTTTATTCGGCCGTCATTAAGGGGAAGTGCTCTCAGCCGCTGTCACCTAAAGTGACGCGCCGAACGAGCTGTTATGATAAACAGTTTATCTCAAATTGGAGTGCCTTAAAATGTCTGTTAGTTTAAGAGAATTTCCGTAACTTTATTACTGAAGTTTAAGGTGTAACGTCCGTAACGGAATTATATACTTAAAGGTGGGCTTTACAATAATATTAACAGGTTGCGTGTTGCGACTGAATTAAATATTATAGGTATAATATTATAGGTATATTGTATCTTTTAAAAATTGGTCAATGTCTAAATAATTCCATATCATAATAATTATTATATAATATTTTCGAATCTCGAAGCTCAAAAGTACATTACACAACTAGGGTGGTAAAACAAAGAAAGGCCGAGATCGCAGATGTTTGCGGCCCGAGCTTCAAGCGAGGGACGTAAATATGCGATCGAGGGCTTTCTCTATTACCTCCCGTGTTGTGTACATCCTTTTATTTCTACACTTGGCCAGAAAGCGGCTTTTTCCGTACGCGCAACGTGCAACACGCTTTTATTCGAAAACTTAAAAATCTGATAAGTATAAATCTAATTAAAATATTACTTCTTACTTACTTACTTCCGGTGGCACTACAATCCTTTGTGGGCCTTGGCCTCCTTTACAATCTTCCTGCAGTTTTCGCGTTGCCTGGCGACCTTCTTCCAGCTGGTAAACCTCCTCATCTTTCTCAGATCTATATTATCTCTACTAAAATGTTAATAAATCTAATTTTACTTACTATAGTATCTGCCGCAGTAGTAGTATCTATGGGAAAGAAAATCAGTATATTTTTTTGTCAGATTATGCTCGCCCTTTTACCTTGCGGTTGTTTTCTTCTTTTCCGCTTCTTTTGCCTAGATTTGCTCCTAAAGTCAGAGCCACGTATATCCACATATACACATGAAAAATGGTAACACTCCAACCTGTAATTCATAAAAACAATACCACTAAACACCGCCGGTGAACCGCGCTACCCTTTGAATATTAACACACCTATTGCACAACCCATAACAATTTCCAATAAATCCTTTCATCCCACTTACACCGGCTAAGCCATTATAATCCTAACCACACATACATTACTGCGTGAAAATGGGATAAACGGAAACTTGCCTTTGTTGGGTAGCGGTGTGTGTGATCCAATTCGGGATAGCCCGAGACGGTGACCGCTGGGGAAAGGTGAACCTTGGTAAATTTCAATTTACGTCTCTCGTGAGCATGTCGCGCATACATATTGGCACATCAAAGGCATTACTCGGGCGGGCCAAGTTAAAGGAGGTGCATATTACTACGAACTGTAATATATAATGGCCATGACTGTAATTCGAAGGTAATTGCGGAGCTATGTCGACGGATCGGGACCGGGCGTTTAATGCGCAGGTATGAATTTCCGTAAATCCATCTAGATACTAGGTTAAGAACACTTCATGGATGTATCTCGTCATTTTGACCTGGAGACGTTTATTGCTGAAGTTAGGTTTCCCCATAAAAACTGTATACCTACATTAACTTACGGCGGCGACCTGCTCGGCTTCTTCCAGTTTGTGGTTTTCATTAGAAACCCTTACGTTACAGCCCATCGGTCATCGGTTCTTTGAGCTATGTGCCCAGCCCATTGTCACTTCGACTAGCTAGCTTGTGCAGCCATGCCATCGTATGTACTTACATACCTTTGTAGAATTCTTATATTAATTTATCGTACATATTAAGTATATATTTAAAATAATGAAATCATTGAAACCAGTCCAAATGTGACTAAAATTATCATCATTCGTCGACTGACGTACGCTATTGGGCATAGGTCTTCTTTAAAGAACGCCAGCATAACTGATCCTGCGGTGCCAGTATCCACCGGATACCAATAACCTTAGCCTGGTCATCAATACACTTTATGAGGGGCTTAATGACGCTGCCTCTTCCATTGCGCACCACGCACCGGAATAAAGCCTTTGTTGAACTTAATTTCAAAACTCCAGTTTCATGTGTGAAGGGCGCTAACATAACTATGTTTATGGGAATATATTACCACTCTTGTAACTTACAGCTCCAGTCCAGAAAGGTTTCGTTACGTGCGCGTTTACGGTCGAAGGGTTAGCAGTTCGGATAGTATTTGAAGTTGCCCGACGGTTATAAACCGGGTCTGCGCCGACCTCATGCACTGAATCAACGCCTGGTTGTAATGGCTCAAAACAACCGGTTGCCACCATCGAAACGGTTTGGCACAAGGTGTCCGCTCCGTTATTAACTATACTCGTCGATACCCACCGCATGGAGCTAGTTCTTTTACCTAATCGTGTTAGTAAGATGCAGCTCAGGTACAAAATTTCGTATATAGACTCAAAATTGTAATGCATCTCGACGAACCTGAAAATCTGGACAATGCAACGTGACTCTTGTCACTTGTTATAATAAAAGCATATGGATAAGTAACGCGTGTCACATAATACGATATGCTATTCAGATTCGTATATCCGTTCGGTGGGTATTAAACCTACAATCAAGAAACTTAGCGTTTACGCGCAAGTTACGCTGAACCCATCGGCTTATGAGACGCCGTAGTTTGATAGTTCAGCTCAGTAAAATACTTGTGTGAATTGTTAAGTAAGTTCGAGTGTGTGTTGAGGAATAATTTCCTGAGTATAGGATGATAAAATTACAATATCGTTATAGTATAAATAAGCAATAGATATCGTGATGTATTGTAGACTGGTTCGTGGGTGTAAATATACGCAATTAAACGAGAAAAACGGAAAACTAAAGATATTTCAAAATTAGATCTTAAATTTGAATGAAATCGTGGTTGATTGCTTTTTGTAAATTTGATTCATTTCTCTTTGTCTATTTGTTTTAAAAAATATACTTTAAGTACTAAGTGTGTTTTCAATTCCTAAAAACTATAAACTACACATATATAATGATATTCTAAACATTATAATAATAAAATAAAGTTAAAAACTAAAACCCGACTACGAAAAAGTCTAAAACAAGAATCTCAGGTTTTAGTTCACCAGGCACAGATAAATTGCAATTTTTTAACTTAGAGAACGTTTCGAGTATGTCGTCAGTCGTTTGTAGTCGGAGGCCCCGGCAAGAAGACAAACAAAAAAGGGGCCTCCGACTACGAACGACTGACGACATACTCGAAACGTTCTCTAAATTAAAAAATTGCAATTTATCTGTGCCTGGTGAACTAAAACCTGAGATTCTTGTTTTAGACTTTTTCGTAGTCGGGTTTTAGTTTTTAACTTTATTTTATTTACGTATTTTTAGTTATTATTCAGTTACGGTTTTAAGCGCCTTTCCCTTCCTAAGAACCATATCAATATCAGCGTGTGAGTCCAACGACCGAGTTCTTTCATAACCACCCTCCATGTAATAGTAATGACAAGAATTACAACAGTAACACATGGTTTGCTTACAACGATATAAGACGCTTTATGCTTTGCTTTTGTCCCGCTTAAAATTACTACGGGACATGGGGTGTTTGCGGAAGAGCTCGGTTTTCGGCCTCGCAGCCTGAAACCCAGCCTTCGGACTTGCAAAAATAAGACTAATAGGTACACGTAAGTAACCAGGGGCGTTCGGTGCCTTTGGTCCAACGCGGTATTCGGTCTTTGCCCCGCTTAAAATTATTGCGGGATAGTGGGTGGGTTATGGGGTGTTTGCTGAGGAGTTCGGCCTTTGGCCTCAAAGTCTGAAGCTCGCCCTCCGGGCTCGCCAAAATTAGACTAATAGGTATACGTAAGTAACCAGGGGCGCTAGGTACCTTTGGTCCAATGCGGTATTCGGTCTTTGCCCCGCTTAAAATTATTTCGGTATGCTGGTGGTGTTTGCTGAGTAGAAGAAGCCTGAAGCTCGCCCTTCGGGCTCGCAATAATTAGACATTTATATACAGTTTGCGTGAAGTAACCAGGAGCGCTTCATGCCATTGGCTCTTTGCGGTATTACTGCTTGCGGAGGAGAAACAACATGAACTGGTATGTTAATTAGTCAAATAGTATGAAAACCGGTGACATACAACCGTAGCAAAACATATACATGCCACACTTTTATAAAATGCTTTTAATTGGAACAACTTTAGAATTAAAAACATCAATTCTAACGTCCTTTTCTCATACTGCAAAATACAAAGAAAAAAAATAGCTTTCACTAACACCTATTTGAAAATCGTGATTCAACGTAACTAAATGTTGTCATATATGATTCCACTCCTCGCCAACAGATGGATTATAACAACACTTTACAACAGTGTCATCTGTTATTGAGTAGAAATAATTATTATAGAGGTGCCACTAAGTGTGACTATAGTGATTTATAGATATCGATTTACAGTCAGCTGTAAAAAGATGATACATGGTTACTGTATTTAGAAACATCTTTACTTGAAGTTTATCGCAATTAAAGAGTTAATATTTTTGAGCGTATTTAATATGTATGTATGCAGTTGCCTGAATCCAAGATTTACTTTTTCAGTTCCTTTGTTTGTATGAAATTATGAAAAATATCTTGGCCGCTGCATATTGTGCTACTGCTACGGGGCTGCGGAAACCAAATTATCCCGGCCAGTAGTATTCATTCACTCTTCTTCTACGAGCGGATCTTTCGGAATCCTGAAAGGGTTCATTTTGTATTTTAGGTGCACCAAGTTATCAATTCATACGTAACCAATGTCTAAAAAATAATATCGACTTCTTTTTATGACACCTCTAGTTGAGTAGCTTAGCAAACTGTCATTGCGGATAGCGAAATTAAACATGTAAAATTATTTCGATATTAATACAATAATACTTACCGGTGATAATATATGCCTCCTCGAGACATATTTTTAAATATGCTCGCAGTGAGGCAGCATAGGTAAAACCGCGTAATATTTACGGGATTACAACGATTTTATTTAAACATTATTGATGTGACACAACACACGCTTCAGTTGCCGGCATGAAAATGACATGTATTCGGCAATGTTCGCAAATACGAAGCTACCCGATATCTCTCAATACGAATGAGACATCTGAAGGTCTAGCATAGAGGCCATTTTGATATTTAGCAGGTGTCAAAATATCAAAATATGTTTTTTCTTTTTCTATGAAATGTATTATGAAAGTAACGGGTGATGTCATTTCAAGCCACGACTGGCATAACGACACATTATGCTAGCCCTTGTCGAAACGAATCGCTGGAGAGCAAGCTGTTGAATATCGTTATTGTTGTTATTAAAATGAAAATATTGTTGCGTAATATACCTATATCAGCATGTGTGATATATTTTTGCAATAGGTTTTTAGAGCTCTTTAATTTGATATGTAACTCGATGCAACTCGATGACTTTTATTTTTTAATCCATGAGTTTTTTGAGGACCACGGTCTGTATATTAAATTTTAGTTTTAACTAATTAGCCTATAACCCGCGCAGAATCAAGACGAATCTAACGATACCCCTCATGTTTGAATCGGTTTAGTAGTTTTTGAGTTATGAGGGAACAAACGAACATACAAACATACAAACATACAAATATACAAACATACAAACATACATACATATATACATACGGTGCTAAAATCATAACCCTCCTTTTTGCTTCGCCGTAGTCGGGTAAAAATGGTTTAAGCCCTCAGCTGGCTGGCGACGCTATGGGACCTTGTGATTCTGATTACATGTGAAGAAAATTCTCGGATATCAGAAATTTACTTTTATTTCGGTGTCTACAAGGTGGACTGATGACCTGGTAAAAAACGCTGAAGGCCATCCATGGTCGGCAAGATGGACATCTTTCGTTTTGATGTTGATGTGTGCAAAAAACTAACAAATAAAACGGAATTAATGCAAACTATTAAAGCACACACGTTCAAAGAACAGTTAATCGTTTGTTTCCAAGAATTCTCCGTACGAGGAACTCGAAGTCAAGTGAACATTTAATTTGCCCCTCTTACCGCCGCCAGGAAGCTACCTTGAGTTTAACGCGGTGGCCATTAACTCTGACGCCGCAATAAAACGCTTATCCATAAAGTATCATCGGATGAAGAAATATAGAAGTCTTATCGTGTTATCGAGCACCTGTCGACTGTCACTGACGCTTTGGGTGTCGTTACACTGATAATATCTTTTGTCAGAAAGTTTTGTAAACCATAGATAAATTTACTTCAAGATATCAATTTCTGGCTTTTTTACAAAGCTACAAGTAACAATTTTACAATCTAAATCAGTATTGTTGTATTTGACCAACGTGCGTGTGTGATTACCGTTATAAGTTAAAGGTAGTCTAAACTATTAGACTACCTTTAACATATAACGGTGATTTTTCTATGGATTTTGAGTACTTTCGAGACCTGTACCTAATTTTGCCTAGAACTATCTTTGTCTACTCGATTTCATAAACTTCCTGTGGGACCAGCTTTAAAACTATTCAATATCAAGTGATAAATAGGTTCTTGATATTGAATAGTTATATGTGCATCTTATCTCAGAGGAAGTCTATGAAATCGAGTAGGCAAAGATAGGCACTCTAGGTAAAGTTACGGGTGTCGATGGTAATTCAGCGCAAACTACCAGCATATAGTGTCTGAAATAACCTTGAATAGCAATTTTCCCCACATAAAAATAAATTACAGATATCTAAATACCGCAGCACACGCACATAACAAAAGAGCTAAGTTTAGTCTTCGTCTTCGTCGGTTTCACTCTTGACAGAGTGCATTCTGGCAAGGGAACATCTACTGCAGCTTTAACCTAAGTTTAGTATCGAAACGGTTATTTTAACAAAACATTTTACTGTTTTATGTTTTTTTACAAAGAGTAAAAAATTGTGATAATAATAATTTTAAGCCTATTTATGGGGTAGAAGATGTCACAACTTGGCATTCAAGCTGACAAGCTTTGTGTCTTAGGACGCCAAGCCAAGGATTTAATCCAAACTCAATTCCACTTTTAAATTAGTTTTGTATCTTCGTTAACAGTTTCACAAAAGTTTCCTTTGTTTTCACAACAAACAATTAACTTTTTTTTATTTTTGATGTCACAAGTGGCTCACAAGCAAAAACATCATCTTGAGATCTGATAGCGAGTGGTCATTGTCATTGTAACTGACAGATACAGGCTGGCTCTAACGACAGGGCTTTAAATGTAAGTAAGCAACGTATTTATTTGTGATACAAAGGTAGAATACATAAGGTGACATTGAAATGTAGGTAGGTACTCTGTGATCTACCGTGAAGGTACCTATACAAATATTTTACGTTATAAATTAACTTGAAATTACAACCATAATAAATTACTAAAGAAACATTGAGACAACTGACAGAATAAACACAAATAAGTTCAGTTCTTAAAAGTAAAGTAAAATTCGATTCTTTTCGCTAAACTGAGATACATTTGTTTTGCAATATTTTCAAATAACTTACATTGTGCTAACTAAGGAAAACATTAAATATTATCTTAACTCTAATAACGATCTACTAGCATATAGTTCGCTCAAAGAAATAAATGTCAACATTTCAAATCAAAATAACTTACATTAAGATAGTTACTTGATCTTCAAAGTTCAATTCAGAAATCTGTGAAATCTGTCTTTTCGTACGTTTGCATGAAAAAATAAAATTAGAATATGATGTGTTTTTAAAAAAATTGCAAAATAAAATGGTTGGTCTGTGTCCTGTTTGGTCAAAAATCCGAATATTGTACTCTATCATGCTAGGGCTACATAACGGAAAATGGCGTTAATATCGTGATGATGGCCGAAGAACGTTACTGTGGCCACGACTTACTTACTATACTTGACATTGACGTTTATAACCAGTATTTTTTTCCGGCCTGATAATTTTCCTTTACTGTCCGCATAGTCTCTCTTTTGTCGATTTAGTATTGCCAGGTGCACTTCACTCGATTTTGGTACGCGGTGGGCGTAGCCGATCCGGTCACCGGAAACTAAAACGTCACAGTTTCACGATAATTATTATCGTGACAGTACGCAAACGCCGTTGATGCTGGCCGAACGCCGGTAGCAAAAACTATTGTACTGTGCGAAGTTTCCGTGCTGTGGCTGTGGCGGTGAGAATCCCTACACTCGCGTCAAAACAATAGGCTTCGACACGAGCGTGGGAATTCTTGTTTTTTGTATGGAAACGCGCGACACTGAAATATCTGTTTATATTCTCTAATCTGTGGTACTGCCACCTTTACTTCCTGCACGTTTCCTATATTACACCGTATCATACCATGACCGTACTATGAATGTTTCAGGCAAAATAAATATGCTTTGTATTGAAGATATGAGGCTACGCCCACGTTGCGTACTATTAGTGCACGTTCCGTTACCGACCTGCATTTGTCATACCGTGTCTGATACGTTCATAGTACGGTAATGGTATGATACGGGGTCGCTAATGGGAACGTGCATCTGTATCGAAGCGGAGTGTACGCGCGTTCTTATTGGCTGTTGCATGCTGGTTCGCGCGCGAGATATGCCGTGGCCATCTTGTGCTAGCCGTGCAGAGACATTTTTATAATAACGTTACCTACCTATACTTTTAAATCACCTATTTGCTCGTTTCTTGAAAAACCTCAATGACACAACTTCATGTAAAACGTGCTACAGAGATACCTCAGTAATCATTTATCAGTTGGTTTATACAACAAAATTAGTGGCACAAACGATACAAAATTATAGTTTAACATAAGAACACAACCTACTTCAAATTAGTTCATTCAATTAACAATTATGCGAGAGTACTCAAATTTTTATACGTGTAACCATAATATTTGTAGAGTTCTCTCAACTTCTCCAAGACCCCATCATCAGTTCCTGACCTGGTGACAACGGAACCACTTCGGAGGTAAACCTTTCCAAATCCGTACAGCCTTTTTCGGATATTTATAAACCATACAAAAATATTCCGACGAACTGAACTCCTTCTTTTTAAACCGGCTAAAAACTGAATACACAAAATATTCAGTAGGAAACGATTGAATATTCAAATATGTCTTTGAAACATAAATGTTAGGATATCAGTAAGTGTATATTTACTTTTTACTAGCAGCGTACATATTATAGTCTTAGCGCCATATTCGTCCGTTTTACGCGCATCTAACCCAGCAGAATGCTCTTTTATAGTCCAGGAGACGGCGCCCAAATTTAAGTGCCCATAGCGCGTGGCGTGTAATTCAGTTTCATTAAGTTAACGTCGCAAGCAAGTTTACTTACGCACCATTTGGTTAAGAAGGCATAAATCGTTTCTTACATCGGATTACAACAGCGTCTTAGGTTAATTTCAACCCGTTTCGAAAAAAGGAGGAGTTTCTTTAGTCGGTTTTTTATGTTTGTTACCTTAGAACTCTGGCGTTTAGGATTTTGGTTTAATTTTCACATGGTTGTAATAATACAACTTTAACGGATTAAATCGCGTATTCGTAACCCTTTCCAGCGTTAGTGGTCGCAGGTAGACTGAGAAAAAACATAATTTCTCTCTGCCAAAATGACTGTTGTACTAAGCAACTCAATTTAAATAGTCAAAGGGTTACGATACGTTGGGATGTAAAATCAAGTACTAATATAGGTACCGATTTAATCCTGTAAAGTTATTTTATTACAATAAGTGATAATCGCGGAAACCGAAGACAATATTTTCCACAATTGTCGCTTTTTTTTAATTCAGCTTTGATGATGTTATCCATGAGGAATTAAGGGAGCTCCTCAAATACTATAGACACATATTAGGTAGTATTTAATTTAATACAAAAATAGCTTTGCTAATCCGCGACCAAAAATACAAAACACGTATTTCGCTTCTCTACGAAGCATCCTCAGGACAAGCAGGAGATGTTGACATTCCTTAACAGCCTGTTGATGGAAATTACATGAGTTATTTTATAGCATTCGTTAATTTCCTTGTGTCTTGTTGTTTTAACGCATTTCCTGTAGAGTGACGAATTGTTTCTGTTATTTTACTGTGATGGAATCGTTACATTACTTTTATTAAGCAACGCCACATTAGACTGTATCATTCATTATCTTAGGTGCATCGAAATGTCGGTATTTGAGTCAAAAGTGTCCTCTAAATATACACAGATTTTGATGAATTTTGAAATATGAGGCTTTGACATGAGCGAGACTCGGAAATCGACCAACGTGAAATGAAAATCAAAAGTTTGGAAAAATGAAACACCCCAATAATATTTAGTCTTAAAATATCCAGAAAATGGTACTAAAACCAAATGATCTGTTAGATGCAAGTAGCGTAAGGCCGGTCATGGTGGCGTCCTTTGGGGGTATCCCAAATCCAGCAGTTGATGATGATAACTTATATAATCATCTCTAAGTAGTGTAACAGAGTACACTTACCACACAGAAGGTATAACGTATATCTTCAACTAGTATACAGAGACTATTCAAAGTTTCTACAGGCAAAGTAAACATATCTTCAATATCTTCATGGGCAATATTACAAAAAAAACTGTGAGCAAGACATTACTTTCCATGAACATTGTTCTATGTTTGTCCCTATGGTAAGATGTGTATATTTATCACGTTCGCTGTACACGAGCACGACATTGGATGCCGAGACACCTTTAGAACTCAAGAATAGAACCCAGAGCAGTACTTCGAGTGTTTATTTTCCGTCCCCGTTACCCGCAAAGCAAATTTGCTAACCGTACAGAATAATTCGACTTCACGGAGTCAATTATAGCACCTTTCATTATGCAAAACAAATTACACATGTTTCGCGTGAGCCGTTGGAACTTGAAAGTCCAGCCTGCTCAGTTTAATGCAGTAACGCGCATTTTTTTACTACCTTACAAAGTATAAAGAGGAAGAGAGTTTAGAGAAAGAGAGAGAGAGAGAGAGAGAGAGAGAGAGGTTGTCTGGAAGAGATCGCTTCCTAGCGATAAGACCGCCTGTTTTCTACCATTACTTTTCTATATCTTGTTTATTTAAGGATCTCTGTAATTTTTTGGTGTGCAATAAAGAGTAAAGTAATGACAGAATATATAGATCATTCATTTCATGAGAAAGTAGCAGTACATATTTGCTTTGAATCCGATATACGAGAATGGTATATCTAGTATATATTTGTATTATTAGGTAATAAGTTAGCTATTTTTTATACAAATGATTAGCAGAGTAACATAGGTAATTTCTTTCTACACGGAAACGTATATTGTGGTAAGTATAAAACTATGAAGATTTATTTATTATTTTGGTCTATGTCGATAAGACTGGTTTTAGTTTACTAATACTTTAAACTGAATAGGATATTATATTTTTCCTTTTGGTGTGTAATGAAAAAAGATTGTGTTGTATTACAAGGAGAATCGATCGTTTTTAGGCTACAGTGATGGGTCTTCGGGAAGGGCTCTCTGGCACGCGCGGCGCTCTGTCGTCGTAATTAGCCGCCTGCCGGCTTTATTGAAATTCCAGCGATCCGACGGTTTGTCGTTGTGTCACTGGTGAGCCCGAGTAACGGCTGCGATTTAAAACAGCTCGTAACCTATTATACTCCAGATTCATTCCATGAGGACGTCCACTTTGTCGTGGCACGTGACAGCTTAAAAACATGTAGATACATTATCAATTCAAAAGCCAAGTTATAAAATATAAATAGAAATTCGTGTATTCGCGACCAATATAAGGACAAGAACGAAATTATATTTTATCAAAACAAGACGTGCAATAGATCTAGATAAACACTAAGAAAAAATGCTTGACCAATTATAGTGCAACTTAAGAAAATTAAATTACCTACTTGCCAACATTATATTTGAGAACTTATTTAAATTGTAAAATTACTAAAATGAAACCTTGAACTTCATGCCGATATCAAGGTGAAAATAGACAGTCGCCGGCGGCTTAATAATGGGGTTTCGCTTGTAACCTCATGCGCAAATGAACTATAAATGTTCCTATGGCAATACATCAAAGGCCCTGAAGAAATACAGTAATCCACTACCCAAAGAGTCAAATATTCTGGACTCAGCGGGCTTTTTCTATGATTCTAACTAGAGTAATGAACTCGGCGGGCTCGTAGTCCTAAACAATTAGGGGGCTTCTAGACCTGCAAGCTTCCATCCACAGCCACTAGTGACTTTTCGCCGAGCGACCAAACTGAGATAGAGAGATTGAGATCATTTATTTGCATTTAAATGATAATATATAGTATTATAAAGATGTTACAATAGAAAACATAAAAGTCGGTCATGTTTCGCCTTTCAGCGTACGTGCCAGTGGGATTATTTGAAGCAATTCTACTAATACTTATTTTATGTGTGTGATAAAGTTAACGCTAGTGAGTAGGGTAGTAGCTTTATTGTCAATGGCTAACCCTAGCCTAGGTAAGAATATTCTGACATTACTTCACTGGACCCGAGGACTTAACCGGCCTCTTGAGTGAACTGTCACGTTAAGGGCTGCCAATATAGATCAGTATTGGTTAAAACCGCATTATAAGAGGCCGAAAACAAACACAAAATAATAATAGCACCCGTTTTACCAAACGGGTGCTATTATTATTTTGTTGTTTGTTTGTCATGTTTTAACTAATAAGGTAATCCCATCCTGGGTCTGCCCGCAGCCTATCGTTTAGAAACCGCGCTCGTCTGATGGCATCCCTGCAGAATTCGCTTTCTACTGCTTTTGAAGTTAGGCCCGACCGTCGTTTACGTCGTTTACAGCTATATTATACGATACATGCAAGAGTAAAAAAGTGTTACCTACGAAAAAACATACAATATTAATCAATCCGAAACGTTATCAACCCTTTGTTTTAGTTTACCCAGATTGTGCAAAAACATTTTATTGCTGGCTTTGATGTAAATAATATACATTTCGTTTTTAGATTAAAGTAAAAGTTACTTATTTCAATATGAAAGTATCTGATCGCACACATCTGATGTTAATGTTATTAAGTATAATAGTTTGAATAAATTAGTATTGGTATGTGTACATGTAAGTAACGCAACGATATTTCGGCTCGTTTCATAAAACCACTCTCGTGTTTAAGGCATTTTATGTATCAATAGAATCAACTACTATTTAATTAGTACACGTTTAAAAAATCTGTTAATTTTACTCATCACTGTCAAACAAAATAAGTATCTACTCTATTTCATTGGTATAGTTTGATCACAAGACTATCAAACATTCTATAAACGACTTTATAACATTTATATAAGTACTAATAAAATACACACCTTTCGGGATCCTTAGGAATGCAGAAATATGAGAATTCTGGATTTTGCGCATTATTCTTCAAACATCCGAACACACTGCAGTATATACGTCTTCTATACTTTGCTTACCTTTTATCGGACAAAAACTACCGTATACCGTGGCCAAGATATCCACCAGATAGAGTCTCAGTTGAGCGTAGGTTTCCATCGATTTCTGCACGACGATTATTAATTGCGACTACCTAGTTATAACAAATGAGGGAATGCAGTGAGACATACGTATAAGCGTAGGTATAACTTAATTGAGAGACTGCGTATTCGTGATGTGCGAATAAAGGGCAACGTTGACAAGTTGTGCTTTGACGATATTCTATTGTATTCTATAGGTACCGATTCATCAACCATTTGTTATTTATTCGTAATTTAACATTATAAGCAGGGATAAGTTCGCCTTTTTTCATAACCATTGATCTTTGTACTGTTTCTGTATGGTTTTATGTGCAATAAAGGGTTTACATACATAATGTGTGTTAGCGTTTTATGTGGAGATAACGGCTAAATTACGAACATTGTAAGAGACTCGTCGATTGCTGCACGCCACCTCACGCAAACTCACACCAGCCTCTCATGCGCCTGGTGTGAGCTTTATAACTGCGCCCTTTAAAAATATCCTGGTCTGGTCCACCTGGCAGCGCTGACACCCTCCTAGTTACGGCACTGCGCCTGTATACGCTTGAAGATAACGATCAGTAACATAATGTTTTTTTTTTCAGTATCTCCCGCGTGGTGCCAGCTCATGTTCCTAATGGAGCCGCCGGCACGACTGGCGTTCTCGAACAGCACCGGGGCTCGGGTGGCGTGCGCAGCGCATGGCTCCCCGGCACCGCTCATGTCCTGGCTGGGAGAAGACGGGGCTCCTCTCATTGATATACCGGGCCTAAGGTAAGTAATACTAATCCGTACCTGCGAAGCAGTGATGTAAGTGCCCTAGCAGAAAAAAGAAAGCCCTAAAAATGCTAGAAAAAGTATCACGAGTAGGACTAATTTGACTCTAAGATCCAGACGTCCTCCTGAAAAATAGTGGAGATCAATGCGTAGTTATAGCATAGTAATGGTTTGTCCATAGCATTTCTTTAGATTCATCTGGAATCTCAAATTAAAGAGTAAAATTTTCAACTCAAAACTACCTACATATATTTGTAGCCAAAACTACGAATCGCTGTTTAAAATCTGTAGTGCAATTTCATTTCTGCAATAAATCTTAAACTTCACACTCATTCCTTAACCAATGGCTAAAGTGATAAATGCACAGAAGTTTGGAGTGGGGCTTGCGAATAACCCCCCACTGGGCTATTACTACTCGCAATACAAACACGAGTCTAGAACAGAAATAACCAGAAGCTAGTAAAAGGGACTGTTAAAAACAGTACGGTAAGTATTTGACAATGATTTATATTCTTAATTTATTTTCTTGGAGGAAATAGTTATGAATAATGGTGTATGATTATCTCACATTTAGTATTCAAATTACTTCCTATACACTAATCCAGACCAATATTTTTTTTATACGCTTGCTCAAAAAGCGGTTCTTTTCGTAGGTGTATATTGTGCGGAAAGTTAGATTTTGGGCACTAGAGCTTTTTACTTTTTAGCTCATTATAGTACACTATAGTACATTACATAGTTTTTTTTTATTTGGCTGAACGGTGACAACCGATGCCGTTTATGTTTCATTCTATTTTTTCGCAAGAGTATTAAAAAAACGTCGATTGATACACGCGCGGAAGTGTCATTTCCCATCTTCCTGAGTCTTGTCCCTCGCTTGGCGGCTCGAGCCAAGACACCTCGGGACTCGTGAGAAATGACATACTTTCCACACTATATCAAAAAGTAGTACTTTATAAAGTGGCAACACATATAACTACGTTACTTGCTTGTATTTTATACATCAGCAATTTATTAGTTTGGTTTCATGGGTTAGGTCATTGAATTTGCTATTTAGGTAGGTACTATAATAGTTTGCAATGAAATTAACCTGAACTACAATTATATTTGTGTACCTATTATAGCGTTTCAACTATAATTTGGGAATATATGAGAGGTATGGGGGAAAGATACGTTAAAGTTTTGACTAGTCTCCGTTCTCTATTATCGCATCTCAGAATCAGTGATTGTATAATTTGATTAATTATGTATCATGCATGAATGATTACTCCGCCACTCAATCAAATTCTATGCTTACAATCACTGTTTCCCTTTCCCCGTATATCATGTTTACTCCAATTCGGTTGCGCCGCGCAACCAAATAGGCCGTGGAGAACCAGACAATTTGATGGTACTGCCATACTGAAATTGCCCGGTTTTGCACGCTTTCCTATAGTACTGTATTATCTTTACCCACTGTTAAGAGCAAGTTCAAGTGGCGTAACGTTTAGCGCCAGACGAACACGGCGGCCCAGAGCTCAGCGATTTATTCCGCAAGTTTTGCCACACCGATACTTTTCAAATTTATTTAATTTGCACTTCACTACTAAACGTTTTGTTTGTTTCAAGTTTTAACATACTTAAAAAAAATTCAATTCGCCGGATTTGGTTTAATGTATATTTTCCGATTTCTCCATGAATGACGGTTGGATCGATTTGGATAAGTCCCAGGTGATCCCATTGTCATAAGGCCAGAAGCTGATGATGGGATCTTGGAGAAATCGACGAAACTCTTTAAATATACACATACAGCGATTTTGGTATACCCTCGATTCTTAATTAAGCTTTACTAGTACGTTTATAATAGCACCGCCGTAGTTGAATAGCAAATTATGATAAACCTCGTTCATTCAATGAGGTTAAAACTACCAATTACTCATTTCATATGTTGCCACGGGTCGTTGCATCTAATTGTTGCAATTTGCACATATACGGAACCGTTTTGTTATCAACTTGTGCTATTATTACTTTTACTACCAACGACAATCAAGAACAAATCGGAATGACCTGAATAAAACACTCACCTCGTTACAAATGGACAGTTTCAATAACATTTATCAAATATATCCCAATGAAATAAAAGCAACAGTTAGATGCATCAAATCATGGCGGCATCTGCAATCAGTTTCACGTTTTACTTCTTTCAAGCAATACCATAAATAAATAACCAAAATCTTTTATATCCTAGCGCTAATTTGGAAGTGTTTCTGTTTTCCTCATTATCGTGGCTTAACCCTATTAGCTCTCACAACTCCTACATTTTTCGCAACTTTTTGCCGCAGCCCCGTCGGTAATCCCGTCGTCGCGTAGATTAACTGTCTTTGCTTTCGGGCTGTCTTTTAACACGAAGTTTTATAGCTATCTTACCTCAAATTACGCTTCACTGTGTTAAAAGAGAAAATAAACAGCAAAGTCTGGCACCCGTATCAGTTTGCATAGTAATTTTTGTCATTATTATTATTATTCCTACACTTGTGATAACAATTGCTCCTATGTTAAATGACTTATTTCTCTTAACAAATCGATATAAAAATTAAGTATCTGAAATACATACAGTATGCACAAAAGCACAAAGAACAAGCCATCAAAGAGTCGGGATCGGGAAACGTTGTGTCTAGTTTGAAGGGTCTTCACCGAGTCTTATCAATGTTTCGCCATATATTCCTGTCTTCAGCTATCTATCTTAAGACGCTGTCAACAGCAAAATGCCCTTGAGGATTCAGGATTTTGGCCCATCCCCTAGCCCCGCCTAATTGCTCCCAGCGCTATTCACAAGTGAGCGGCGAGAAGCGTAACTGTTTGCATTCGGCTTGCGATCGCGATCGAAATAAACACGCCTGCCGGTAGATGGCGTTAAACTCCTGTAGGTTTCCCAATTTCCCATAGAGCGCAGAATAAAATAGACAGGGCGTCGTTAAAATAATATAGTTGATTTTTAATTTATTTTCATAATTAAAGCGTGAACAGATAGAATGAAATTTGGATATGTAATACGTAAATAAGTAATGAAAACTTTCAAGCACATTTAATGAATTTTGGATATGTAATATAAGTAGTTAAGATTTATTAGAAAAGAATACAGTATTTTTGTAAGTAGTAATACGATTATATTGAATTAAAATATACAGCACTTCCTTTATGTTTTTCTTGATGACCTGCAATGTAAGGTCATCGAGAAAAACATAAAGGTAAGGTAAGGTTTACAAAAAAATCAATCGATTTTCGATTTGACAGTATAAGGTATTTATACTTAGTATCTGTAACCTGGTATCCCATCAAAAACATTCTGTAAAAAACTAGCCAAGTCTCGATGGAGCTGCTTGTTTATCTCTAAAAAGTAATGAAATCTAGACAAAATCGTGTCAAGTTTAAGGTACCTTACTGCGATTTCTTTATTATTATACTTAATGTTGTGTGACTTGGCCGTTGAACATTCTTTATTCGTTATAGTAGGTACAAGTCAACAAAGAAACTTTGTAATCGCATGTATTTGTATAGGATTACAAACTTATGTGTGCAGTTGCAATATTTGGAGGTTTTTTAGGACTTGATAGGCTAAAAACTAACTATGTTTAAAATGTCTGCTCTCTGAGTTTATGGGAAGTACTAGTTCTATTCTGATGATCATGAGTCAGTGAGTGTCTGTCGTAAATGCGAAACTTTGCTTTCGCTTAACTTCGGAACTAAATGATCTACAGACTTGAAATTTTGGATTTTAAGTATGTGATTATAGCTTACTGGATGACGAAAATTTCTGCGTTCTGGTCTTATCTAGAGGTTCTCAAATAGGGGCCTGAAAATGCGGCGAAATGGTTCCAGTAAAGGATGGTACGGCAGTGTTTGCTTCGCGCTCGACTTGGCGGGGCCACTGCTGTGCCCCCAGATATGTACCATGCAACTCCGAGTACCTTTAGTAGCTAATGATAATGTATGTTACGTAGGTAATTATATTAAATGAGATTGAATATAATATACAATATAATAAATACTTAGTACCTACCTACCTACCTACCTACCTACCTACCTACCTACCTACCTACCTACCTACCTACCTACCTACCTACCTACCTACCTACCTACCTACCTACCTACCTACCTACCTACCTACCTACCTACCTACCTACCTACCTACCTACCTACCTACCTACCTACCTACCTACCTACCTACCTACCTACCTACCTACCTACCTACCTACCTACCTACCTACCTACCTACCTACCTACCTACCTACCTACCTACCTACCTACCTACCTACCTACCTACCTACCTACCTACCTACCTACCTACCTACCTACCTACCTACCTACCTACCTACCTACCTACCTACCTACCTACCTACCTACCTACCTACCTACCTACCTACCTACCTACCTACCTACCTACCTACCTACCTACCTACCTACCTACCTACCTACCTACCTACCTACCTACCTACCTACCTACCTACCTACCTACCTACCTACCTACCTACCTACCTACCTACCTACCTACCTACCTACCTACCTACCTACCTACCTACCTACCTACCTACCTACCTACCTACCTACCTACCTACCTACCTACCTACCTACCTACCTACCTACCTACCTACCTACCTACCTACCTACCTACCTACCTACCTACCTACCTACCTACCTACCTACCTACCTACCTACCTACCTACCTACCTACCTACCTACCTACCTACCTACCTACCTACCTACCTACCTACCTACCTACCTACCTACCTACCTACCTACCTACCTACCTACCTACCTACCTACCTACCTACCTACCTACCTACCTACCTACCTACCTACCTACCTACCTACCTACCTACCTACCTACCTACCTACCTACCTACCTACCTACCTACCTACCTACCTACCTACCTACCTACCTACCTACCTACCTACCTACCTACCTACCTACCTACCTACCTACCTACCTACCTACCTACCTACCTACCTACCTACCTACCTACCTACCTTCCTACCTACCTACCTACCTACCTACCTACCTACCTACCTACCTACCTACATACATACATACATACATACGTACATACGTACATACATACATACATACACCTTAGGCCTTCATACACAGGGTTTCGCACACAGGCACTGCCGGGTGTGGGCGCAGCCCTGAGCTTGCCTAATGCATTAGGCAAGGAAGAATAATAATTACGTCAAAATAAAATCGCGGAGTGAGACATGCCTGCTTCGGCTCGTTTCCTAAAACCACACTCGTGTATTGATGCCTCCCATAACCCATAATACATAACTATTACCGTCGACTCCAAAACTTTATAGATCTATGCAAACAAAACGTTTCTCGATGGGCGTAGCCAAAACCGCATCTGAAGAAGCGTTGAAATGTGGACCTTATATCCAGTGACATAAGGTCCACATTTCAACAAAAACTGAATGAGTATTCATTTGGACAGGCCAGTGGCTATTGCGGTGATCATACATTTAACACACTTAACTAAATATTTACACTTCTTATATTATAACTTTGATTTATATAAGTACGTATACAGTATTTTAGATTTTTAACACAAGGTTAAACAAATTTTTGCGATGTTTTCGATGCGCAAACGAGAAGCATAGGTCCGTCTAGCACGGCGCGTCAGCGCACACTGTCTATTTGTATCGGAGTAAACGAGAGCCTACTGTCACTGTTTCTGGGCAGCCGGGTCTTAGAAGATAATAATAAATAAAAATTGAAATAAAAAAAAGTGTGGACTATTTGTGAAATGTGACTCGCTAGCGGTTTAGGTATGAATATGTTGACTTCATGTTTTTATTTGCAGACCCATACGTTAAAAAAATAAAGACATAGAACCGTTTAATGATGATTTTAAGACCAATCTTTGCAATTTTTTTCTATCGAGCCGATTTCGTGAAATTATGTATCGCGTCCGTCCACGGTCTTCGAAATATGATGAATATTAACATATATTTTTTTTGATGTGCTAGAACAAATGGTTTTTCTTAAAAAACTGCTTAAATAACATCAATTTCAACAAAAGTAGGTCTTGTCAGCCTCTTAAGGCAACGATCAAGGGGGTTAAGTATTTACTTGGTCTGTCTGTCAAGTAGCATATCGTTCACGTGGTCTTGTTTTCTCCACTTTGCTGACCACCAGAAGTTTTTTAAGTCGGTTAATCCTTTCGGAATCCAGTGCAATTATCAACAATCTCTCGTTTTGGAAAGTACTATTTGAAAATCCACGAATTTATGATCTGACGCAATACTGCACAATAAATTGCATTGCTGCATTGATGTTTTTAATGATGCAATAACACGTATGATATAGCATCATTAAAAACATCATTCAACTTTTACCTTTTGTAAGGGCCGTAGCAAACACTTTCAGTGTATTGTCTGAAAGCTTGGCTGTTAATTACTCTGGGGTTTGGGACTTATCATAAAATAGAGCACAAATTTCATGATTCTTAAATGCGATTGTGTTAATACATTTAAAAACAAAATTTAAAAGTTTCATTAAATCGACCCACCGTCGGAAAAAGTAGTCAACACGCTAGATTAATAATATAAGCTTATTAAACTAAGTTAGCTGGCAGTTTTAGGAGATGGATATGCGGCTCAGAATGAATGATGTGCTTTTATCGCTCGTCGGACTTCGGGCCGCTATTAATTTTTGTCACTAGACAGGTCGAGAATAAGGCACTTTGGAGCAGATCTTTTGTGCGATTCATCCTACGAGTACCAACGTAGAGAGAAATGTATAGTCAGTGAGAGCTAAACTTAAGTTTTCTCAAGTCATTCTTAAAGAAAACACACACTTTGACAGTTCTGCGAAATGCGAGTCATTTTGCGAATGAAAATCTAGTTCATAACGTGCCTATACTGAACTGTCCGGACGCCTTTTCTGGTATACCAATTGGTTGGCTGACGAAATTGGCTCGTTTGAAACAAACTTAATCTACGTTTGAAAGTCATAGGTACGATAGTTAGTAGAGAGAGACCTAAAACATAAGATCACAAAATAATGGAAGTTGTTTATTAAGTGTGTATTGTGTGTGTAATATGTCTACCGACCGATACCCTGTAAGGTTTATGGTAAAAATGTATCGTCCTCTGGCTAACCACCAGAAACGGTGTTGAAGCACTTTATTACACTGTAGGGCCATAATGATGATCATTTTTCAACTTTTATAAATAAACGTAAGTTTATGCTTTTAATTTAGTTTAATTATACAAGGGAATTACGACCTTCGATACATTGTTACTTGCTGCGGTAATAATATTGTGCAAATATACACGTGTTTACAATCAAATTTTTTTCTCACACAGTATAGCCACCCCGTACTTAGTAGTAGCCCTAACTCAATTATCTCCCAAGCCTTTCTTAAATAAGTTACAACCTTATAACTATAACTTTGCTCGCACGTCGTCAGCCGTAGGTACCCTCTACGAATTAAAGGGTTTAAGCGCCGGGAACTCCTATTTATAATACAACCTTTATGTTAGGCTAGTTGCAAGTCGTTAATCTTGCCCTCGTTATAGCGTCGGATTAGCGGGACCCGACTAATTGCTGTGTTTATGTCGGCTTAGACCGTATGTATATTGAACTTAATTGATTACGGGTTGTGATGGGAAACTTTAGTCATACGCAAAGATCTAAGTTTGGCCCGAATATTAATAAAGGTCGGATCGGAAATTGATGGAAATCAGGTAAGACAGATTTCTCTCATGCATTTTGAGTTCCTATGGTTTATGACAAAACAATTTTCTTAATAGCTATATGACTGTTGAGCATTTAAGATACTGGACTGGCTGCATTCGATTAGTCGAATAACATTAGAAATATTTTATTATAAGAGAAAAATTTAAATATTTAGAATTCGATGGCAGTTGTTAATGCTACAATATTAAAACATTAAAAAAATCACATGGTAGCGGACAGCTACCTCGTCAAATCCGTCACATATTAAACGTTTTTGCCAGATAAATAATAAACAGAACACACACATTTGTCAGCTGTAATGTTTTTTTTGTTTCTTTGTTCAAAAAGTATTAGGTCCAATTATTCCCTCATCCCTATATCCCAGGGTTTTTTAAACTGTGGTCCATGGACCCCTTAGGGGTCCGTGATACGAGAGCTGGGGGTCCGTGGCTATGCATACAACACAAACTTTCATGGGCCCTTGATTTTCGTTTTCACTGATTGTATTCGAAAAGGGTCCGTAAGGTTTTCGAAATAATGCAAGGGGTCCGTGATCAAAAAAAGAACCTCTGCTATATCCTAAATGCTCAACTGTCGAGGTAAACAAGCACTGTAAGTATTCCTAGTAGGTATACACTTATACATTTTTCATTACCATTTCGTCCAGTCTCTGCAATGGTAACTTATGAATGATAAAAGTTCTCGTGCGTCTTGTTTTTCGAGAAAGTAGTACCTATAGTGAAATTTTCTGCAGTTAATTATGCGTATATTTCAATCTGTCTATATTTCACTAGCGAGTATAGTCTATATTCTACTATTGAGTATAATTGTTAGACTTAGATATTTGTCAGGGATTCCCTCCAAGCATTTTCTTGGGAAAGGGAGACTCAGATTATATCGAAGTGCCCATGTAGTCGATTTACATTTGAGTAACGCGGATTTCCGAGTTGGTCTAAGCTTACAGAATACCTACTCGTAATTACCTATCAATCATTTATTTATTGTATTTAACTCACACCTGGCCATAAAGTGGCGATTACCGCGCTACGCGTGCGGAAAATTCCACTTCCTGATCTAGGGGAGGTGTAAAATTTTGTACTCTCAACGGGTGGTAATAAAGAAAGCCTCGGATCGCATATTTATGGCCCTTACCTTCGGCTCGGGCGTTAAACACCTGCGATCTGAGAGATTCTTTGTTTTATCACCCTAGGTAAATAGTG
Source organism: Eudemis profundana (assembly GCA_947034925.1). Lineage (NCBI taxonomy): Eukaryota > Metazoa > Arthropoda > Insecta > Lepidoptera > Tortricidae > Eudemis > Eudemis profundana. The sequence continues at coordinate 20,256,443 of OX344798.1, forward strand.
TACTATTGTTTCAATCTCAGTTCTTTGCCTCTTCTTATTTTCTGAGCAGCACTAAGCCTGGAAACCACAATACGGGCCCCTAATCGCCTTACGAACCGGGTCCCAAACTTCGTTATTCCCACATTAGGAGAAACCTAGTCCTTACACTAATTAGTTACAAAATAAATTAAGTACTTTATAGTTGAATCGTACTTACACCCTTTTGGTAACAGGCGGCATGGTAATGAAATAATATTGATTCATTTAGAGCCCCTAAAGTGCAATTTTCTTTTGCCTTTTACCTGCCGGGATGGAATTTAGGTCCTTGTTGGGAAACATTGTTTTTATTAGAGGATTATGAGACGAGAGGCCTTTAATGAAATTTCATACAACATTGCCGGCCTAGGCCTGAAAGTATATATATATTTTTTATTTCTATTCCATATTTATTTGGGACACAGCATCACAGTTCAGATATTAAAAAAACAATAAACGATGTTTGCTATATTTTGCAGTTTTATTTGAATAAAATCGACATGAACATAAATAACAAATAAAACATTATACAAACAAATCCCAATATTTTAAATTGCAAGTTTAAAATATTCGCGGTAAAAATGTGTACTGAAACAGTTTTTGGAAAGGAAATTGTTAATTTTTCATTCTGTAATTCAATTTTTTGTCGACTTTACTTTTAGTGTCTCTAGAAACTAAAGTTTGATTTTTTAGAGTGTTTTTAATTTATTTCATATTTGAGAAAAGCACTTTACATACATCGTCGTGAAAAGGGGTTTCCAGCCTTTTAACTATCTGGCCTCGCTTTCGCTCGGCCATCTATATGTACTCGGCCGGCAACCCCTTACTTCCCGGCCTCTGCAGTAATGTACTATTTTCACATTTAGATGATAATGTTTCACGTTTCTCACTCATTGATTGGTTTGGAATTTTCGAAAAAATGGACGTGACGACACGTCCGAAACATCAAGGTAAATGTGTCATGTTTTTAGGCAATTAAGTCCTATTTTTTATAATAAACAGTTTTATACTTTACACGAAAGAAACATTTTTTGTCTCTTCATTGGTTTTTAAATGCGGGTAAATTACACCACATTTTATGTTACATATGACGGGGAGATGACGGGAGAAGGTGGAACCAAGCCTGGATTGTTGTCTTCGGCCATCTTCTCCAGTCGGTTAACAATCACCAAATAAACGCACAGGTGTATTACACAATCAGTCTTTAATCATTTGATGCTATTACACTCCAAAAATAATGAAAGATGAACAAGATGCAAATCGATTTCTAAATCACATGAAACGCGGAGAGTTCTGTGCTTGCGCCCGTTCGTCACGCGATCCAGTCCCAGAGCTCCCTTCTGGCGGGCTGTCACCTCAGTTGACACTTGACATTGACATTGACAACCTCAACTTAATCGTTCATTCGATTATAGGGTTAATAGAATTATCTGACGTTTTTATAACCACCTGAAACGGCCAAGCACAGACCACTCCCAAGCGATGTTTTGATAGCTGTCATCACTTGACGTTTCAATATCGGTTGTCAACAACGATCGAAGCGCTGCCTCGCCGACACGGCCATCCTGCCGCATCACACGTCCCAGTGTGCGCCTGGAAAGAAAACATTCTACCAGTAATACTTGCAACAGCTCGGTCATCGCTGACCAGTAAAAGGCTGGTACACAAAAAAATCTGATTTATTACAAATTTCCATATGCTACATCATTGATACACATAATTTACAACCTAGCCTTAACTTAAAGCCAAAGAATTCCTGAAGGTTACGCTTTCATTAGCCACTCGTGATCAACACACAGAACTAAACACATATCGCAATTATACACAGTGCCTCTCGCGAGCACACAAGCTGTGATACCCACAATGCCTCCATCGAGCATCATGGTATCCGCCAGTGCCTCCATCGAGCAGTCTCACAACGCCTCCGTCGAGCGTCATGACAATGGTGCCTCCGTCGAGCACTCAAACATATGTACGGTGCCTCCATCGAGCAAAGTACAACTCGCGCCTCCATCGAGCGCCAAAGTAACACCTCCCTCGAGCGTTACTGTGTCTAATCACGCGATGTGCCACTAACACTAGGAGCCTCGTCATCTCCATGATCAACTAACTCCTCTACCACTACTTGACCTTCAGGCATCCTTCGCAACCGATCATGTGCGTACTTGTACGTTCTCCTAGAATCTAACGCTTTCAATACATAACGATCACCAGCTAACAACTCCAACACCTTAAATGGTCCCTTGTACTTTGGGTCAAGTTTAGTCTGGTTGCGTTCCTCGTTTTGCAACAACACATAGTCTCCTACTGAAAATTTGGCTAGCTTAGCTCTACTAGAATCAAAACGTGCCTTGTCATACTGAGCGTTTGATTGCATATTCTCTACAGCAAGAGTTCGGACCTGCTCAATATCGACCTGCTCTTCGTCGACTGCTGTTACAATTCCTAACGGCCTCGCGACTCTACCTATGAGTAATTCGAGGGGACTCGATTTGGTTACGCGGTTCTGTGCACAGTTGAGAGCTAACTGCACATCAGGCAGTGCGTCCTGCCAAGAACGATCGCTCGATTCAACGGCCGTGAGCATGTTTTTCAACGTACTCATGACGCGTTCGACTTGTCCATTGGCTCTACTACTACCTGTGGCGATCAAGTGCAACTGTATGTTGGAAGTAGTACAGAACTCTTTGAATTCGTGGCTCGCGAAACACCGGCCTTGATCCGCGATAATACGCGTTGGAGCACCAAATAGAGCGGTAGCGTACTTCACAGCTCGAATACTGTTCTTAGAGTCGATATTGGGTGTGTAGTGAAGGATGACAAATTTGGTGAAGGCGTCAATTAAAACAAACACATACTCCTTTTTATCATTTTTGCCACTCAATTTACCTGTGGCATCTATATGGAGAGTATGCCACGGAATAGCAACTTTGGGAATCGGGTGAAGTTCCGCCTGAATTTTTCCGGAGTGAGTTTTGGAGACCTTACAGGTGACACAATTATCAACGAATTTTCGGACATATTTCGCCATGCTCTCGAACCAGTAGAGATTGTAAAGCTTCTCTAAGGTTTTCTCCCATCCCAAGTGCATCAGAGACTCATGCGTGTTGTTTATTACCGACCACCTAAGCGACCTCGGCAAAATAGGTAAACAGCGTGTTCGGCCATTTCGCTGAATTTTGCGGTGTAAAATACCAGAGCGAATCTCGTATGTCTTGGAGATGTCATCAGTCAAGTTGTTCTCATTAAAATCAGATATGAGTTTGGCTAGCTCAGTGTCTAGTTGTTGTTCTGCAATCAACCAATTATTGGTCAACTCAGTTACATCAACACGCTTAGGCTCGACTTTCTCGAATGTTTTTGGGGTTGACGGTGGCAGGGGATTGCGTGAGAAGAAGTCGGCATGACACATACGATCACCTTTTCGATGCACGATATCAAAATCGTATGCCTGCAAAAATGCCCACCACCTATGTACCCGAGGAGTAAGGTCGAGCTTCTTTCGCGAAGATTGCAACGAGTTACAGTCTGTTATAACGACAAACTTGCGGCCGTGCAAGAAGTGTCGGAAGTGTTTGATGGCATTTACAACTGCGAGAGTCTCCAGCTCATACGAATGATACTTCGACTCCGCGGCTGTAGTGCGCTTGCTGAAATAAGCAACCACTCGGAGCTTGCCGTCCTTCTTTTGGAACAATATAGCTCCATATCCAAGAGAACTCGCGTCCGTGTGTAGCTCTATGGGAGAGTCAGGGTCGAATATCATTAAGACTGGTTCATTCGTGAGCGTTGACATTATCTTTTGCCTAACGGCCTCATGTTCCGCTGTCCAGTCAATTTTGCCCTTGGAAGTCGTGAGGGCATATAGTGGGGCCATAGTCAGGGAGAACTTTGGGACGAACTGTCTGAAATAAGACGCAAGCCCTATGAATTGACGCAATTGAGTAACCGTCTCTGGAGGAGGGAGACCAGTTAAAGCGTGGATCTTCTTCGGGTTGGGTCTTATTTCGCAATTACTAACGACGTAGCCAAGGTACTCTACTTCACGTTTCAGAAAAGCACATTTTTTAATGTTCAACGAAAAGCCCTTTTCTGTTAGTATCGAGAGTACTGTGGAAAGTCGTTCGAGGGCTTGTTCGGGGGAAGAGGCAACTATCAGCACGTCATCCATATAAACTACCACGTAACTATTGGTAAGTTCACCTAGAGCCTGGCTTACAGCCCGTTGAAAAACGCTCGGGGCATTGCGTAAGCCAAAAGGCATAGCGACATACTCGTACTGAGCCTCAGGTGTCACGAAGGCAGTACACTCAATGGATTCTGGATGTATGGGGATCTGATGGAATCCCGAAGCCATGTCTAGGGTGCTGAAGTAACAGCCATCATGTAAACGAGCTATTTGATCCGAAATCAACGGTAAAGGGAACCGGTCAGGTACTGTGTTATCGTTCAGTTCGCGATAGTCAACACAGAGCCTATCGCTGCCATCCTTTTTCTTTACTAAAAGGATGGGACTCGCAAATGGCGACGAACTCGGACGAACTACCCCTGCATGAACAAGCTCGTCAATCCGTTCCCGTACGACACGACGCTCTTCAGTTGACAGTCGATACGGACGGCGGCAAACAGTCTTATTGGGATCTCTGAGCCTAATCTTCATTGGTTCGGTTTGTGCACGGTGGCTGGGAATGCCGGAAGTGAAGTGTTGCTTAAAGTTATTCAAAACGGCTTCTAATTTGGGTCTGATATCAGGAGAAATATCCGTATCGATTTTATTTAGATCAATTTCAAAGTGATCGCGGACTTCACAAATGTTAACGGCTCTAATCTTTTCAAAATGTAGCTGAGATGCGGTCATATGGACAGCTAAACCTTGTTCAAGTATTTCGCGCCCCACCATAACATTATAGCGTAGGTACTTATCAGGCAACACATGAAAAAGTATCTCTAAACATATGCCATCAATTTCTACAATTGTGAGAACCTGTACCGTGCTAACAACTTTAGCTAAACCGATACCAGTCATCGTTACAGAATTATGCAATCGTTTCCCATGAAACTTATTGCAAACAGTCTCCTTCATAAGTGAACACTCGGCACCCGAGTCATAATAAAATGAAAACTCCTCACCTGAGTGTCTCAGTGTCCCAAATGGAACAGTGACGTCACACACGTCAACTCTCTTCTCAGTAGGTGCAGTAGCCGCTCCTCCGCCGACTGCCCCGTCGCTCGTCTTTGGGCAGTTCTTCGCGTAGTGCCCGGAGCCACGGCAGTTGAAGCAGATGACGCCCGTCTTCGCTGGAGGCTGCTGAGGTCGGGTGTCTTTCCCGGAGCTAGCTGGAGTCTTCGATCTGCATTGAGATGCCTTATGTCCGCTCTTGCCACATTTGAAACATTTCGATGTAGCCACAGTTGTTGAGGTTTTAAAACGCTTCGCGTCAGGCCCGTCGTGATCGTTAAACTTCCTCTTGAGAAACGATACTGCTGAAAGCTCTTGCTGTAGTTTTTCTCTCGATAGTACTTCAGTCGTGAACGATATGCGTTGAACACGTGGATCGAATTGCGCCAGGTGTGCCAAGATGTAAGACACAGCTATTTGCTCTGTGGTGGTGTCTTTCCAGCGTGACGTCAACGACGTGTACATAGAAGCTGCATATGATGCCAAAGATTCACCTTCTTTTGGTCGGTTGTTGTTCATGTTGATCAGAAATGCAGCCGCAGTATCTCGACAATCGTATCTCGCAGTGAAAAGAGATTTAAAATCGGTCCACGTAATGCCGGCGAATGTAACTTGTGAAAACCAGGTGGAAGCTTGTCCTTTCATAGCCTTGCTTAAAGCAATAACAAGCGCAGCCCCTTGTAACGGTTTTTCCGCCATACATAAATCCGCAGTAGTTACCCAGGCGCGCGGATCGCTGTGCTTTATTGGATCGAATTCAGGCAACTTGATAGTATCGGAATGTTGCCGTACCTTCATAGACTCAATTATCGCCAAAAAGTTCCGGTTTTGCTGTTCCAACAAAGCGCGCCACATGTCGTCGTTATTTCCGTGTGGAGCGTGCCGATTAGATCCCAATTCTGATGACGGGGAGATGACGGGAGAAGGTGGAACCAAGCCTGGATTGTTGTCTTCGGCCATCTTCTCCAGTCGGTTAACAATCACCAAATAAACGCACAGGTGTATTACACAATCAGTCTTTAATCATTTGATGCTATTACACTCCAAAAATAATGAAAGATGAACAAGATGCAAATCGATTTCTAAATCACATGAAACGCGGAGAGTTCTGTGCTTGCGCCCGTTCGTCACGCGATCCAGTCCCAGAGCTCCCTTCTGGCGGGCTGTCACCTCAGTTGACACTTGACATTGACATTGACAACCTCAACTTAATCGTTCATTCGATTATAGGGTTAATAGAATTATCTGACGTTTTTATAACCACCTGAAACGGCCAAGCACAGACCACTCCCAAGCGATGTTTTGATAGCTGTCATCACTTGACGTTTCAATATCGGTTGTCAACAACGATCGAAGCGCTGCCTCGCCGACACATATATAGATACAAGAAATCACAGTACACAGAAAAACTAAATGGCACTCACCTGTGTCCTGACCGGGAATCGAACCCGGTACCTCTGGATTTCCGGCCCAGCGACTCAACCACTCGTCCACGGGAGTACCCAGCTAGCGCCCTCAATTTTGCCATCTACATTGACTTCTGTATCATTCTGGTTTAATAGGATATTAACCTAAACGCCATCTATCTTTAGTTTTTCTGTGTACTTTGATTTCTTGTATCTATGAAACAGTTTTATATTTCAATGTTAGCTGTTCCATTGGCCACCTCCTCATTCTATCATCAGACCCTCAACCAAATCAAAATTATCACAATATATTGTCATGGGAACTCAATGTATATTTATGCAAAGTTTCATAAGAACTTTGCATATACACTTTTATGTTCCTTTAGTAAAAGTTACTGAAAAAACTGTCGCAAGATTTGAAGCAAATACACGAGATCAAGCTAGATTAAATTGGACCTACATTTCGGAACTGACATACGTGTAAAAAAAAACTTCCATTAAATTCTCCCTTAGATGCCGGACCTCCCAACCGCCCTCCAAAAGGACCCTTCTAAGCAAACAAACCTCGAAACTTTAATCGATGTATGTACAAAAAACATGCCTCTAATATCTGCTGTTAAAACTTGGCACGGGACACGAGACCTACAAGTTTAAACCGATCATTAATCTTGTTGTCCCTTCCGCGCCATTGGCCCCGAATAATGCCCACTGCCCACTGCCCACTGCCCTCTGCCCACGCCCAGCCCAGTGGGCCGGCAATATTGCACGATAGCGCAACTAACCGCGTACCTAATAGGCGTAATATTAAACTGTTTCAAAGGTTTATATTTAGAAATTTACTAACCGAGGTATTCGCAAAAGCGTAATTGGCTTCAAAGGATGGATTGCTACCTGATAATTAACAATCTAAATATGGTCAGCTGAAAGCGGTTTTTGGGAAATCTGATTGTTATATTATTTTGACCTTAATGAATAATGTTACATCGTTTCAAATAATGCTTTTTGAAGCCAAGCTACCGCTAAATTTCAGAAGGAGGATAGAACGTGGATAGAACAAATCTACGAAGTTACGGTTTAGGGTTAGGTAAAAAATTGAAGCTTTTTAGATATCTAATTATCCCCATAGTGTTCGCTCAGTGCCCCCGTCGTAACGAGGTGCATGCGGGACGTTGACGGAGCACAGAGAATGCCGCGTCAGGAGGTTATTACGGTAACGAAGACAAACTGCGGACGGCACGCGAATATGAACCGCATATGCGGGGCTCAAGTGAGAGAATTCAGCGGGTGTTAGTGATATCAGGAAGACTCACTCGAGTGAAGGTTCATTATTATATCATTTTACAAAGGTAATAAAAACAATGTTTTATTTGAGATGTGTAAAATAAAAGATATCACCTTTATCATGGCCACTAGAAACAAAAACATTCTTAAATACGTTTACAACAATAATATAACAATAGTAAAAAGTAGACTCCACAAAATGTACATTTTTAACTTATTTCACAAAAAATACTATGAAATCCAAAATTAGCTTCTCATGTTCATAGTTTTTGAGAGGCATTAGTCATTTTACTTATGGTGCATTTGGCGGATCGTCCGCCTTGTACTGTGAGAGGACTATGTTATGTCAGCCATTTTCAAATGTATACTCATAATGACAAATAAATTTCGTTTGAACTTTTATTTCGCAAATTATTATACTTACCGTAATCTTCTAAGAGAACGTGGCATTAGTTTTGGTATCAGTAACAAGAATAAACGCCACATTATCTGAGTACGCCCGCCCGCTTCCGCTAGCTCTCTTTCCTCGCGCCTCCTAAGCTTCCTCAAGCCCGCTACCGCCCGTCCCCGCGAAAGCTCCCAGCTTTCATATACATAATTTATCAATCATTTATCTCGCGAATAGCGCCCGCCGGAATTGTCTCGCAAATGAAATTCAACGCGTAAAATTGACGACTTCATTACTTGAATTATGAGAGGTACATAACGCTTTTCAAGCGCGAGTTCGGTTTAGCGATTTTGAGAGATGGTTCTATCGGCTTAGCGATTTAGAATTCGTATTTCAATCCCCAGATTAATGTTATTTTATATGCCATTTTTTTCTCTTTCTCATTAAAAAGAGGGTTCTAATATATTGAAATAACTCGGTTTATTAATATAAATGACTGTAAGATTTATTAACAAAGCTTTTAAATATGTTACAATTGGTTTGCTATACTTATAATTTAACAATGTGATTAAAAAACGCTGTATACGTACCAAGACAAACATATTGAGGATTACAAATATGGCATCGTGCCTGCAGGTCAAAGAACATCATCTACTGTGCAGTATGGCTCTACCTATCTACGACACTAAGGCAAGCATTAATATATGTGAAGCTCAATTAATAAACAATAAAAACATATCGCCTTGCGAGACTACAACAACAGAGTGCACCGACAACTGGATCAGATTACACAAGCCCGGCGCTTGGCTGTTTGCGTGCTGCCAGGAGTGCACTATGCGCACATTTTGTCCAGACGGCGTGACGCCACTCGCACTACACGGAACAGGAATTATCACACTGGATAACGGATGCATGATTAAGGGAGATAGCGTCGTAATCCAATCTCACAACAACTTTCACAGCGAGATGACAATAAGCGAAGATAATATCTACATTCAAGAATCTTCGATAAATCGTGTAATCGTAGAGAAAAACTTCAGCGTCGTGACTGAAGACCATCGAGCGGCGCTAAGCAGACTGAAAACGAGCATAGATACTGTAAAATTGCAACAAGACACCTTGCAAGAGATAACAACAACTCATGAAACGCATCACTACACCTTCATAACATTTATTGTTATCTGCGCGGTTGCCGCTAGCACATGGGCTAGTATCTACATAAGACATAGAATGCGGAACACAGCTACGCGAGCCATCGTCAAAGAGCGACAGCCGAAAAAGGACGTCAGCGACGCATCGTTTCGACATTTTCGGCAATCACCAGACTCGGACACTGTCAGTGAGGTGATTATACATGCCCCAAATAGGTACGGTAATTCTCTCAAAAGGTGTAAATGGCCAGCATACTTACCATGCTAGTCATTATACATTCTAAATTTCGCCAGTGCTTGCTTAGAAATTTAATATACTATCAGGAAATGGAATTATAAGCAATTCTCTAAATCTACTAACATTTACCCACGTCCCGACCCGACGTACCCCCGTCGTGACCCAACGTGGCCCCACTTTATTCCGGAACCGTCTGTCTTTATTACGCGCACCTACGAACAACACTTTATCATGAACTCCCGTCAAACTGGAAAGGCCACTTAGCACCTTTTCGCCGCCAATATTTGGTCTAATCTGGTTTTTGTTGGTAATTTGTTCTGAAAGGTGAGGTTTATAGGAGTTGAAAAAGTTGGTTTTAAACTCAGGTATTGTATTGGTAAACAAATGAACTAAGGTTTTACAGAAAAAATCAGATGCGCTATTTATTACCTACCTAACTATGGCTTTCCGGTTTTGATATTAATCTTTGAGAGGGTGGACAACGAGATTGCTAATGTTGTGGTTCGTTTTTGTGTGTTAGGCATGAGAACAACGGCCAATAGGGCGTAGAGGTTCTCGAATAGAGACCACGGCCCGGAAGGCGCATCCTTGGTCCCCCATAACAGGTCGGTCGGTTAAGCCTGCTTAAGGTTACAGAAAGCCGATGGAGGCTAGAAGTGTGCGACCGTTTGTTGTGGGTGTATTTTGAAGAGACCTATTTCCAGTAGTGGACGTCTCCAAATTATGATAAAGATAATGATGACAAAGCACGAGAAACTACGATTTGGGCACTATACAATTTAAAGGTAAATAAAATCGGTTGTCTGTAAAGTCGGTTTACTGACGATAGTCGAACGTGATAACGTTGACTTTGACTTTGACTTTGACTTTGACTTCGACTTCGACTTGAGTACCAGCCGCCCTTTTCTCAGCAGCAGCAGTGATTTTTTGTCACGATTGGCCGCCCCTAATATCTGGCCGCCCTAGGCCCGGGGCTACTAGGCCTTAGGGCAAATCCGCCACTGGTCTCTTGTCATTCAATAGAGATTTTTGACAGCCGTATCTTAGGGAATAAGGGCTATTTTATTAACAATTTGTAAGAAACTATCGTCTTAACGACTTTAGTGCTGGAATAATATAAAGTACCTATTTGACAGGTAACGACCCTGCAAGGTAACGGCCCATGACGTCACACTTTTTCGTGCGTGCAGCCGGCTCCATCGAATTATAAGACGTTATCACGTCAAAAACTTTATACATTAGTTTTTGACAATATTTATATACGTAAAAAAGCTTGACGCGAAAGAAGAAAGAAGTGGCTCTATAAATCCAATAAACGTTTCTACACCTTTAGTCCTATAGACATGTCAATTTCAGAGCCTCCACTACATCACCCTCTATAAATTGCTATGATTGCAGCCTACATGCCATAGACAAATTTAATATCGTTCCGAATGTAGAGGCCGACCACGTACGGCGCTCGTTTGTCTTCGTTACCGCTCGGCTCGCTCCGGCGATAATTGTAGATGATGTATCTCCGTCTCGTACCTTATAGGTACCTTTTCTATAACATCAACCTTATTAACAAGGTTCGAAGGTTCGAAATAGAATGGCAATCGACGAGTTCATTCGGCGTATATTATGCTAAATCAAGGGTAACACTCGATAAATTCATTTTTTGCCGGATTATGTACGTAATGGGCTTTCGGGTGCGTTATGTGGTACAGTTTATTACGTTTCGTTCTTCGTTAAATTATTTATGAATTTCAATGGCGTCTAGATACATGCCTGAAAAAATATTCTTAAAGGTTGTACAAATAATTTCGCTAATTAAGCGACAAACGATATACCTAGGAACTTAAACAAAACTATTTTTACCAAAATTATTACAATTTCTTTGAAAATGCGATGTTTCTCCTGTTTTTGCAATTAACATTGAATAAAATCGAACAAAAGATAACCACGTACACAAGTTAGGTACGTGGTTAACTTACTATGGTATTTCTTTAAACGACTGTTTTATTAAAATATTATATGTCCTTAGGTACTCTAATCACTTTGAACTGTACATAAAATTACACTCTTGTTACAGCCCAGTGACAGTGACGTCACAGCTGAACGATAGTCTTGTATGGTTCGTATTTTTACGGCTGCATCGCCAGTGAGTCGTGAAGACAGATAGCACTGAAGTTTTCTGTTGTTCACCCACATGTCGGGTCGTCTTGTAGACAGACTTGTATAACAAAAATAGAATTTATTGAATTTCGCATTATTTTGCATTGAAACGCTGCAGGAGGAGTAAAGTGCCTTTAAGTTGTGATACATCGAGGATCCAAACTGAATTAGGTCAATTGCAGAAAAAAATGTACCTTTTACTTTTTTTGTCTGATCATGGTGTGTCTTATACCATTTTACTCAGAATCACGAGCACTTTTCATTTATGAAATAAAAAAGTAGTGCAAAACGTCCCAACTTTTCCGTACAAATTTTGAATTTCTCAGTTTCGTTACGCCCAAACTAAATATATAGGAGAAAATCGTAACGAAACTGTTAAAAAATAAAATCTCAGTTTCGTTACGACTTTTTCCTATATTTGTATGATTTGTATGCATTGTACCTAATATAAAATTGTTGCTACTAAGTCACACAAGTAAAGCAAGGCTTCTTGCGTAAATAATTATGTACATAGACAGTAGGTCCGAGTACCTACCTACACACTCAATAGTTCGAACGATACAATTAAGCTGAGTATATGGGACAAAGTCATTGAAATACATTCACGGACAATGAATTCGGATCATTTTCTATGAACAATTATATAGAAAATTACCCGAATTCATTGTCCGTGAGTGTATAATGTTAATTCAAAAACCATGTCGGGGATAGTCATAAAATGCAAGCAGCAATTAATAGTTGTTCGTCTTCTAAAATATGAGATTTTGAAAAAGAAAGCAATTAATCCTGTATAAAGTACCTACTTGAGTTTTTGGAGTTCAATTTACTACATAAACGTGAGCAGTTTTTGTTTCAATTTTATAATCTTTTCCGCGTTCTTAAATTTCTTTGTATTTCATTTATAAAAGGAATAAATTAATAGATCTGGTCGATCGCTTGTACGTTACTCAAAAATTTGCCCGCGATGGAGCGAAAATTTAAAATGGTTCGAACCAGTGAGTTACGCTTTGACCAAATGGTTACACATAACTCTGAAAAGTGCTGGTCGCTGGTTTTTATTGGTCAATCTTTACGTTTTATTTATGGATAAATGAATGTTTAAATTCAACGAAATGTCGTTAAAAGCTTTACTAGTACTACGAATTATTGATACTCTGAAGAACTCAACAGTTGTCAATAAAATAAAATAATTTATTTCTGCAAGTAGGCCCTCAAGGGCTCTTTTATATGTCTTAGATTCTTTTCTTTTCTTTTGGCGCTTCGGGTAATGACTTTCTGGTGAGAAGAAGCGCCGGAAGAAACTCACCAGTTTCTCTTTTCATCATTTAATATACATGAGATAAACGTCCGTGGGCTTGATATTGTCTCAGTAGTCGCCATCTTGTATGTTATAGTACATTACACAACTAGGGTGGTAAAACAAAGAAAGGCCGAGATGTTTGCGGCTCGAGCTGCAAGCGAGGGACGTAAATATGCGATCGAGGGCTTTCTTTATTACCTCCCGTGTTGTGTACATAATGTTATGTCTACACTTGGCCATAAAACGGCTTTTTCCGTACACGTAGCGTGCGGTAAAAGCCACTTTATGGCCAGGTGTGGCATAAAGTCATTAGCAATAGAGATGACAGCATGGTGTCAACTATTGAGCAGTAGCGTGTCAAAAACTAAGGCATTTACCTCAAGTCAGTTTTTTTTATATTACAGCAAATAAAATTTAAAGGGACGCTCGCAGAAAGAGCTTTCTATATCTTTACTATACCAGACATAAGCCAGAACGATGCATTTATGCCTTGCGTGGGCGTCCGACGTTGCCTTGTTAAAGATAGATGTCAACTTCTTAGTTGATTATATTGTTTTTTTAACTCTATTATATTGAAGTTGCCTGGTCTGAGGCGCAGACCGGTGCCCTGGTGGGTAAGGCTTAATATATTTATGGCGAGCTCGATTTATTTAAGATTGTCAACCAATATCTTTAAACAGTTTTTTAGCTTGACCCCGTATATTTATTCGCTTATTTGATTCAATGCTTGCAACGGCTTTTTGACTGCTACTACTAATATTCTCAGTTTAACAGATTACATTATGATAATCTTGACTCGGCTGAGGGTGATGGAATCAGGAGGAGCTCAATGAAACAGGTGATGACGGAATTTTTAAATTGTTTAGCTTCAAAATGTATTCTCTTGTTGTATTTATTTCTTTATTTTTCCCTATAATTGAAGCCGATTCTCGATGGTGTGAGTATACCGGTGAGTCTGAATGTGTGCGAAGCAGTATGCTTGTAATCTAAACAACTGAATATTTAATGGTAGACGAAGGTCTGTAAAGTTTAAGATAAACTTTACCGCCGTTGTGTTTAATCCTTTTCGGATGGCTGGAAGCTGCGGCAAGAGTTTGGTAAAAACTTAAATAGAAAAAGTTAATGTTAAACGTTGTTTGTTCAACGGCGTTTATTTGAGTACACTTGAATGACTGCAATTCTATTTAGTCTTTTTTTTTACACATTTTAAATTATAGATACTAAAATTTTATCTTTAAGTTAAACTCACTGAAATTAGGTTTATACATTAAAAAACCGGACAAGTGCGAGTTAGATTCGCGTGTGGAGGGTAGACATGCGAGCCGGGTGCGAAACAGTCGGCGGCGGCGCGCCAGCAAAATTTTCGCGGCGGCGGCTTCTAGCCGGCGGCTCGTTTTTGATTCCTACCCTAATCTAACTTTTAGGCTGAAATCAAGCAGTACTAACAGTTAAGTAATAAAAATCTTACTATGATAAAGAAAATGCGAATGACGTTGATGACATAACGATTGATCATTGTTGTAAAAATAAAAAAATACATAAATCAAACAATTATATTTAGACTATTCAGTCATCTGCGTCTGTGATAACACTGCAGCAGTCTTTGCACACACGATAATTATCGTGGATAAATATAATTTTATTGACACGCTGGGGCATCAGGCGTGATCTTTTTGCCGTAAGCACTAGTCCCGCAACAGAAAATACCCGCTCACTCGGTGTGCTTGTAGCAGGGACACACAGCATCGCTCTAGCCAAAGTTGACAGCAACGGAAAAGAGGTTATTCTTTTTTTCCAAAAATATAGCAGGTCGCCATCATCAAGTTCAGTGGGATCGGCAGCTGCTAGATATTTCCACGTTTCTTGATCAATGGCATCTTCGTTTTGAAAGCCAATACTGTTGTAAGAGCAATGCTTCTCGGCTAACTTTAACAACAGCTGACAAGAGTTTGTGTCATTTGTTTCACGGACAGGGACAGTACTAGTGCTGGGAGCTAGTTGAGTGGTCTCGCTCTCACTGGTTCCCAGTTCCACAATATCCTTAAAATACCCAGCCAGAAAAGATGCACGAGTCATATTCTGCCTTTCAAGATACACGTCTATCTCCGTCAGTCCCATGAACCTGTAGTGTAGCAGAGCTGCTGCTACGGTTGCTTTACAAAGCAAATTAAAAATAATTACAATCAAAGAGCGCCAAAGACGGACAACGGCAAGTGGTAGCGAGCCGAGCTGAGACGCGAGTTCGCCTTGCGCTGGCCAATCGCGGGCGAGCTTGCTATCCGCGATCTGCGCGCGGCGCGAATTTTGAACAAGCCGGCGGCGGCGGCGGCGCGCCACCTCTTCATGGCGGCGGCTAGCCGGCGCGGCTCGCATATCTAGTGGAGGGTTCCGTACGTTCAAAACAATATAAAACAATTATACTTTATTGCACAGACTTCTTATAGGTTTACCTGTAATCTATAGGTGTAGGACTATTATCCATATTTTTTCAAAATTCTACGTCCAATAGTTTTGGAGATAAGGAGGGAAATGGTCAATTTTTGCCTTTTTTCTTACATAACTTCAAAACTATTTATATAAAAATTATAAAAAATATACATACTGTCCCAAAACTCAACGATAAGCCGGCACCAGAGGATGGAGCTACTTATGATTAGTCGAGAAAAAATAAGGAAAAAAATATATATCTCAATTATTTTTTGGTGGTTGGGGGTGTGTGGGGTCCCAAACAACATCTCACGGGACCCAAGTCAACCTCACCTGCACGCGGTACACCCTGCTAAACAACAAACGAGGCAAATGGCGACCCACCAACCCGCATTGGACCAGCGTGGTGGGATTACGGTCCAAACCTTCCATGATACACAACTCCCCGATTAGGCCCCGAGTGCCCGGCGGCGCTGGGGGTCCCGATAATGACGGTAGTCGGAGTATCCCTGGCGCCAGGGGTGCTAAGAATCCCCGGGCGACTGGACCGACTTCCCGTCAAACGACTTCGGCATGCAAAATGGATACTGAAACCCTAAACGTTCTGACTTATAACGTCCGGACTTTATTGAAAGATGAGCGCTTAATTGAACTCGAGAACGCACTAGAAAATATCAAATGGGACATCGTAGGCTTATCGGAGGTGAGACGGCAGGGCGAAGAAACGGAAGAAAGACATGGATGCATATTCTATCACTTTGGAGCCACCAGTGGACAGTACGGTGTAGGATTTCTGGTGGCCAAGAAGTGGAAGGATAATATCATTGAATTTTGCAGCTACTCCGATAGGATTGCAGTTCTCAAATTTCAGCTATCATCAAATCGAACCCTGACGGTGATACAGGTTTACGCACCAACATCTGCACACAGTGATGATGAGGTAGAAGACTTTTACGACCTTGTAAATAAGGCTTGCGATGAACATCGGGGATCTTGGAACATAGTCCTCGGTGATTTCAACGCCAAGGTAGGTCTTAGACAAGAACTGGACAACGAGCAAATCTTAGGACCATACGGGTTGGGAAACCGAAATATACGTGGTTCTCGTCTGATACAGTTCGCGTTTGGGCAGAGCCTCAAAGTCTGTAACAGTTTCTTCCCCAAAAAACACCAACGTCGCTGGACTTGGGTATCGCCGGACGGGCAAACTAAAAACGAAATAGATTATGTACTGGCAACAAACAATGAAATAGTAAACAATGTAGGAATTATAAACAAAATTAAATTCAGTTCTGATCATAGGCCACTTCGAACCACACTGGCATTTAATTTTAAAATATACCGCAAAAACCTCTTTTCAAAAAGCTTCAGGAAACTAGATAGAGCTGTGTTAATGAACAACTACGATCAGTTTAATATGGAACTGAAAAACTCATTCAGCACACTAAACACAGACGTCGAAGACACAGACATACAATATAATAATATTCTGAACGCAGTTCAATCAGCGAGTAATAAAGCCAAAGTCAAGCAATACAAACGCACCAAATTGTCGACTGCAACTATAAAATTGTTAGAAAGACGTTGTTGTTTACAAATAGGTCCCGTAGAATACCGTGCTGTAGACAAACAAACCAAACGGAGCATCAGAACTGACATACGCAATCAAAACACCAACTTAATAAGAATTGCATTAACCAATAACAAATCACTCAGAGCAGCAAAACTTGGAATTACAAAAGGAAAAACCTGGATCACGAACTTAAAAGATGAATTAGGCTTGAAACACACCAATAGAAACAAAATAATGGAAATATGTACACAATTTTACACTTCTTTATACTCTGATCCACTCAAAGCAAATAACAGTGAAGAGTACTTCTGTGATGATACCATCAACCCTATTACAGTCGACGAGGTCACTAAAGCGTTATCCACAATGAAATTCGACAGAAGCCCTGGAGTAGACGGGATAAACACAGAGGTCCTTGTTTTTGGACAGCAAAATCTTCTACTTCCTCTAACTAAGCTATTCAATAGCATATTAAAGACAGGCAAGATTCCACAAAAAATGCTTCACTCCAATATCATTCTTCTACACAAAAAAGGAGACAAGAGTGATATTGGAAATTATCGTCCGATAAGCTTAATGTCCCACGTTTACAAGGCCTTTATCAAAATCATTGAGAATCGCATTGCTGGGCAACTCGACCGACAGCAACCTCCCGATCAGGCTGGCTTTCGTCCTGGATTCTCTACAATTGATCACCTCCACGCACTCAACCAAATCATAGAGAAGTTTTCAGAATTTAATATGCCGTTGTATATAGCGTTTGTAGATTACACCAAAGCATTTGATAGTGTCACCCACTCTGCCATAGTCGCAGCACTGGAAAACCAAAACATCGAGAAAACTTACATACACTTAATTAATAACATATACAACAATAGCACAGCAGACGTTAAACTTCAGTCTTGCGGCCAGTCGTTCCAAATCCAGCGAGGTGTTAAACAAGGCGATCCGTTGTCTCCAAAACTATTCACCAGCATACTGGAAGAGGTTTTCAAGAGCTTGGCGGCTTCTTGGGAGGCGAAGGGAATAGTCGTCGGCGATAGAAAGTTATCTAACCTTCGTTTTGCTGACGATATTGTTCTCTTTGCTTCTTCTGCGACCGAGCTCCAGCAAATGCTCAAAGATCTGAGCAGGGCAAGCCTTCAAGTTGGACTTAAAATGAATCGCGAGAAAACTCAGGTGATGACCAACAGCACAAAACGTAGGGTCGAGGTAGACGGGCAGATTATACACTATGTTGACGAGTACATCTACCTGGGCCAGCTAGTCTCTTTCAGCAACAGACAGGACAAAGAAGTCGAACGCCGTGTCGAAAACGCCTGGAAGAGCTACTGGTCCATGAAAGAGCATATGAAGGGGAACCTTCCCCTGTCACTGAAGCGAAAACTCGTCGACATGTGTATTCTGCCTGTCCTAACCTATGGGGCCCAAACATGGTCACTCACTGAGGCGCAGAAGTCCAAATTGAAGGTTTGCCAAAGGGCAATGGAGCGCAGCATCTTAGGTGTTAATAGGACGGATCGCGTCCGGAACACCACCCTGCGTTCCAAAACACGCATAACCGATGTTGGAGCTAAGGCCGCCAAGCTCAAGTGGGATTGGGCTGGCCACGTCTGCCGCATGCACCCGGAGAGGTGGGCTAATATAGCCACCAAGTGGGTGCCGCAAGACGGGCGACGCAGGCGGAGCAGGCCTAGACGGAGATGGCGCGATGACTTGGACGCATTCCTTAGCGACTGGCCTGGGGAGGCATCAAATAGGGAGTTGTGGAAATCAAAGGGAGAGGCCTTTGCCCAGCAGTGGGACACCGCGCAGGCTATATAAAAAAAAAAAAAAAAAAAAAAAAAAATCATAAGTAGCTCCATCCTCTGGTGCCGGCTTATCGTTGAGTTTTGGGACACGTTGTATATTTGAGATTCTCACAGTGAGCACTTTCATTTATTATGTCACACGATATAGCTCGCTAACTTTTTTGTAATTTTCTAGTTGACCCCTCAAAAGTGGCCCCCATGATAAAAAAATAATATATTTTCGTGACATATCTGTGATTGGGTCATTAACTTTAATATATGTACCAAATTTCAACTCAATCGGATCAGTACTTTCGGAGTAAATCGGCTGTGACAGACAGACAGACAGACAGACACGAGTGATCCTATAAGGGTACCGTTTTTTCCTTTTGAGGTACGGAACCCTAAAAAATAAGTTTTAATAAGTATTACTAACACATGATTGTGGTTAATCAAAATCAACGCTAATGATTTTACCGAAATATGTCAATATACCTAGGTAAACTTACATGTTTATAGTGATGCAAACAGCTACGAACAACTGACGCATAATAGGTATCTATTAAGTTATAGTATTTTACGCAACAGTTTTATAAGTAGGCTCAAAAAATGCGAATGGCGTGGGTTGCGATACGAGCCGCCGCGGCGGCGAGTATCGCAAATATAGACACCATGAGCGTTTTTTGACTTAATTATACAACGTTGCATACAATACTTTTTCTACGACTAGGTTTTAAAATATAAAATACAAAATTAAACATAGCGCGCAAACAAGGCAAATATGACATAATGACTGACAATTTAATAAGTATGTGTCTATGGTAAACTTTGTTTTTAATTTGACGTATACTCGCTAGTGACACGCAGTGACGATATTAAAAATATTTTTTTTATTATGGACATCAAAGAAATTAGTTCGGAAAGTTTTGTTTTCCTTAAATACCGTAGGAATTTAATTGTTTGTTAAGTTGGTAGTTGTGCATTTTTATCGTAAAGTTAGAATTGAGCGCTTAATCCCTGACCTAAGTTTAACCTAGATTTAGAAGTCTGTGGCTGCTAGCAGTATCTTTTTGCGACTATAAAGACACAAGTGCTTTTACGGGGAATATAGAGTATAGACTTCTCTGAACTCATATTATGTATGTTCTTATATTAGTATTTGTGACCAAGTAAAAGACAGATAAAAGTACAGGAGTAGAAAAATAATACAAGCTAATTCCGTTATATTCCACGAGTAAATAGACATCAAAGGGTTTTTGAACATAGATGTGCTAAGGTAGTGTACATAAATAAATGTAAAACATGTGGGACCTTAGAGAAACGTTGAAGTAACTGCTGCAGTATAACATGCATATAAAGCTACATATACATAAAGCTATGAACAACCGTCCATTATACCAACTAAGTGGATTATCTTAGCTTAGTCAACTTTTCTTCACTAATATCAATTTCATTACAATGCCAATGTTATAGGCGCTATGCGACGTCGGCGCATACGACTCAGCAGTACTTCGGAAACACGCTCGTATCTTTTCATAGCCGATTCAACATTATTTCCAGGATCGTTTCCATGACAACCGAATAGTTTATCTATACATTCCTTTTAATATAAAGCATATCACAATACACCCGTATTAGCATAAGCCGTAAATCGGAATGTAAGCGCTGGGATACACTAACCCTGATATTGCTCGTGTTTTTCTAATCTGTACCTTATCATGAAGTATTAAGGTCGTTTATTCCTTGTCCTTTTTATAATATTATAGATATGTGTATGTCTCAGCACCGACATTCATAATCGGCAGATATCGTTTTGCGGAAACGGAAAGGCGTAACGGGGGTTCAGTTCCCGCTCAAATAACAAATTATTTAAAGCAATTCGTTTGGCTTCAAAGAAAGGTTTCTTTCGATATATATTTGGAATTAGCAATATCTTATTTTTACGGTTTTGATTAGATTATACCCGTACACAAGGTATGGGTTATTTTTTAAAAGAGCGAATTCGGGTATGCCTCATGTAAAGTAAATATTTACTCGTGAGGTATACCCGAGTTTGCTCTTTGCATATACACCGTGTTTTTATTGATTTCCGTTAACTTGGAGGGCACATTCTTCAGATCTAATTAAGTAATAGTCCATTACACAACCAAGTTGATAATACAAAGAAAGGCCGAGATCGCAGATGTTTGCGGACACACGGCTTAGAAGATAGAGGGGGGGGGGGGGGACAATTTACACATATTTCGGAGCGCTTATTTCCAAATATATTCACTTAATCAAAAACATTACTTTGAAACCTTATAGTGTTTTTTAAAGAGCTGTCGAACTACGTACCATACGTTGATATTTGCTGAAAAAAAATTTTTTAGCTTCTGTAACATGTATGGATGGAGTGCCCCCCCTAAAAATATTTATTTTTGTTATTTAACTACCAACCTAAGTAGCGGCTCATACTATATTTCATATTTCATCAATGTCCATCGTGTAGTTTTTGAGTAAAATGCCTGTGACATACGGACAGACGGACAGATGGACAGACAGACAGACGGACAGACGGACAGACGGCCGGACGGACATGACGAAACTATAAGGGTTCCGTTTTGGCAACGGAACCCTAAAAAACACGGTGTATGTAATATTTTTTATTTTTTTAACTGTCGCGGAACCATATTTTGAAAATGTTGGTGTTTAAATTTTACAACTGCTTAGAGTAAAAAATCTTCCGTTAAAATATCTTAATTACAAAAATAATAACAAACATGCATATGTTAGAGACACGTTCAAATATCTTATAAAAAATAGCACAAGAAATAAAATTTGTGGGCCCATCAAATTCAAAATCTTGAAATATTAAACAGATTTTCATAAGTTGTAACACCAAGAAGGAGCTCAGAAACCTTTAAAGACTTTTCACGATCTACTTTTCACTACACAAACAGAATAAAACTGTATCAATACAGAAATGGCATACGTCGGTATGAAATTCCAGTCACTTATGGTCTTCTGACCACGGAAAACCTATCGGGCGAGCGCCAAGAAAGCAACGGCGAAATGTAACAACGGAAAATGAGTCAAGTAAACGTTGAATGAAACGTTCACACAAACCTATCGCGTTGTGGCAGGCGAGCACAGACTTGGGTGGAAAGCTATACCACTTTATTTGTATGTAGTGGAGTTCAGCAGCACTTTGTATTAAATAGGTAACTACCGTACCGTGGGTACGTAGGTACGTACGACACTCGGTAACCCTAGTCAATTTACTAAGCATATACACTTATAATACTTGAAATGTGTTACCTGTACAAAAAAAAACTAAATAAGAAACATCATGTTTCTTTCATAGAGTTGGAATTTATTTAGTAAGGTTTTTAAAATCATCACGTGAAAGAAGAATAACGTAATAAACGGCATAAGCACCTTGGCCAAAACTAGGGCTCTTATGCCTAACTAGCACTAACCTGCGGCTTTAACCGCTTCACTAATATTATTGTTCCAAGAGAGTTCCTTACCGGGATATAAAGTATCATACCCCTGAGGATACGATTAACACATTAGGCTTTCACCAAATTAAGTTGAACGGATTAAGTCAAAAATCTGCAAATTTCTTCAAATTTTTTGTAATTTTGTACTACTTGTAATTTTAATTTAACTGTCTGAGGAACGAGATAGCTGTTGAAATCGGTACTGGCATGTCCGGACGGCACTCTTGTGGAAAAGTGTCAACCGGGTACCACCCGGACGACCTTTACAGGTGCGTTGATTAAATTTATTTCTGGTGTACTTATATATGCCTATTAACCTAAAAGAAAGTACTGATTATCTCCTTGTCACTGGTTGTTGAAGTTTAAGTTTATTGTAAAGTAATAGATCCAGACACTATACAATCACTAGACTCACTATACTAGGTTCTTACATTGAACTTAATATAACTCATGTTTTTTTAAACTCATCTCCCTGGTGCTAAAACCCTCTGCTAGGTCTCGAGTGGTTAAAGTCATCTTAATTAATTAATATCACTGTTTTAATTATTCATGTTCTTTTGGTCTCATCGTGGTTACCCTACTTAAAGAGTTACGAGAAATAAGTTTGAATGTAATTTAGTAGTGAAAACATACCTTTTTGCTTATCTAGGCCGATCATTTATGAATAAAATGCATTCTGACACATTACTGAGGTTATTTGTCATAACAAACAAACCAGGTTAGGTAAGCGTGACGTCATAACGGGTGACCACACTACGAGATTTTAATTAACACCTTGTATACTAGTACATCTATAGGTAAAAAAAAATTGACCAGTTATTTGCTTATTACATTTTATTAATAAAATTTCATTTAATCATATCACAATTGTTGTTATGCTAATTGTTTTGGAAAGAGAAACTGGTGAGTTTTTACCGGCATTTTTTTAAGCGCTAGTAGAATTAAACCTGTAATAGAAAAAGGCTTGAGTTCATCTTAATTATCTATTACAAAGAATAGAGGTGACAAATTTATTTAGCGATGTCACTCGAATAAAAAAAAATTGTGATGTTGTACAATTATTTCCTCAAATATTTTTAGCTCTTCTGTTGCTCTTATCTATTTTCCATCCATAGCTATACATATTATGTATAAAACAGTTCTGTGGCTAGGCTACTGACAGACAACTTACTGCCTAAACTACTACAGCTGGTGATATAAAATTTTAACAGAACATGTTTAACGGACGTGCACTGAGAAAGGAGTTTTCGGAACTCAGCTCTTAAAAAGGGTCAAACATTTGTGTAAAAAATTGTAAATTCACGTGGATGAAGTTGCGAAGGGAACACAATAAAAAACTATTATTTTACTTTGACTTAAAGTGTGGTCAAGTTACAATTTCTTTTATAACAAATAATAACACTAGCAAATAATTATCTGAATATCTGTCCCTTGATTCATCTGCCCATTCCCGTCTATGTTGCTGACGTCACAAGCGCATTCTTGCGGAAAAATGTCAAACCGATAGCACCGTCCCTTGTAGGGTTCCGCTGATTGATGTAGGAACCCCGGCCCCTCGCCATACGGCGTGGTGTCGACGGGGCGGACATGAGACGAGTTGTGACACGATATGATTTGTGGGGATAGATTGCGTCGATTTGGTCATGCTATGTGTATTCAATTCGATAGGTTTTCTGTTTGACCCTTGTCACATTGGGAGACCAT
The DNA here is from genome assembly GCA_947034925.1 of Eudemis profundana. NCBI lineage: Eukaryota > Metazoa > Arthropoda > Insecta > Lepidoptera > Tortricidae > Eudemis > Eudemis profundana. The sequence continues at coordinate 20,280,531 of OX344798.1, forward strand.
ATTTCTTGCGTTTGACGTAATATGTGGATAGTGACTTGTTTCTAACGTGTATATTTATGGGCTAGCGTAACTTCTCTCATTTACACTTTATTTGTTAAACTTAATATTCGTGCTGCAAGTTGTTGAGCATTAATATTAGTGAAGTGTTTATTTTGTCCACTTTTTTGTAACTATCACTTTGAACTTAGACTTTGTAGCTTGGTTTACCAAACAAAAAGAAATATGGTTAACAATACCGGTGTGAAGTTAGCGGCCAAAGTTATCGGCGAGCGATAACCCGACCAAATTAAGGAGTCAACATTTTTAAAGCGTTTGTGCTCAAAAATTAAGGCTTAAATATAACAATTAATAAGAAAATAAGAGAGCCTACTTCTTATACTAAAGTATTACAAAATATTTGATCACCTGCATAAAATAGAAATAATGTAATCAGTCCTGCGGTCGCGTAGCAACGACACGAAAAAACTAACCACTTTTATACAATAAGACGGTTTCAAATTCACAAAATAAAAGCTCTAAATCACGAGCTTTCATAAAAAGCTTTCAGAGTCCACTAACCTCGCTAACTGTGTAGTCAGTGACTGAAAAATAGTTATCGGCCGAACGGTTTTTGAAGATATCGCTTAATTTGACACACGTGTACACAATAAGACGGTTTCAAATTGACATCAGGAGAAGCTCTACATCAAGAGCTTTCACAAAACGCATTCAGAGTCCACTAACCTCGCTAACTGTGTAGTCAGTGACTGAAAAATAGTTATCGGCCGAACGGTTTTTGAAGATATGACTTATTTTGACACACATGTACACAATAAGACGGTTTCAAATTGACATCAGGAGAAGCTCTACATCAAGAGCTTTCACAAAACGCATTCAGAGTCCACTAACCTCGCTAACTGTGTAGTCAGTGACTGAAAAATAGTTATCGGCCGAACGGTTTTTGAAGATATGACTTATTTTGACACACATGTACACAATAAGACGGTTTCAAATTTACATCAGGAGAAGCTCTACATCAAGAGCTTTCACAAAACGCATTCAGATTCTACTAACCTCGCTAACTGTGTAGTCAGTGACTGAAAAATAGTTATCGGCCGAACGGTTTTTGAAGATATCGCTTAATTTGACACACGTGTACACAATAAGACGGTTTCAAATTGACATCAGGAGAAGCTCTACATCAAGAGCTTTCACAAAACGCATTCAGATTCCACTAACCTCGCTAACTGTGTAGTCAGTGACTGAAAAATAGTTATCGGCCGAACGGTTTTTGAAGATATGACTTATTTTGACACACATGTACACAATAAGACGGTTTCAAATTGACATCAGGAGAAGCTCTACATCAAGAGCTTTCACAAAACGCATTCAGATTCCACTAACCTCGCTAACTGTGTAGTCAGTGACTGAAAAATAGTTATCGGCCGAACGGTTTTTGAAGATATGACTAATTTTGACACACATGTACACAATAAGACGGTTTCAAATTTACATCAGGAGAAGCTCTACATCAAGAGCTTTCACAAAACGCATTCAGATTCCACTAACCTCGCTAACTGTGTAGTCAGTGACTGAAAAATAGTTATCGGCCGAACGGTTTTTGAAGATATCGCTTAATTTGACACACATGTACACAATAAGACGGTTTCAAATTGACATCAGGAGAAGCTCTACATCAAGAGCTTTCACAAAACGCATTCAGAGTCCACTAACCTCGCTAACTGTGTAGTCAGTGACTGAAAAATAGTTATCGGCCGAACGGTTTTTGAAGATATGACTTATTTTGACACACGTGTACACAATAAGACGGTTTCAAATATACATCAGGAGAAGCTCTACATCAAGAGCTTTCACAAAACGCATTCAGATTCCACTAACCTCGCTAACTGTGTAGTCAGTGACTGAAAAATAGTTATCGGCCGAACGGTTTTTGAAGATATCGCTTAATTTGACACACGTGTACACAATAAGACGGTATAAAATTGACAAAAGGACAAGCTCTACATCAAGAGCTTTCACAAAACGCATTCAGAGTCCACTAACCTCGCTAACTGTGTAGTCAGTGACTGAAAAATAGCTATCGGCCGAACGGTTTTTGAAGATATCGCTAAATTTGACACACGTGTACACAATAAGACGGTTTCAAATTGACATCAGGAGAAGCTCTACATCAAGAACTTTCACAAAACGCATTCAGAGTCCACTAACCTCGCTAACTGTGTAGTCAGTGACTGAAAAATAGTTATCGGCCGAACGGTTTTTGAAGATATCGCTTAATTTGACACACGTGTACACAATAAGACGGTTTCAAATGGACATCAGGAGAAGCTCTACATCAAGAGCTTTCACAAAACGCATTCAGAGTCCACTAACCTCGCTAACTGTGTAGTCAGTGACTGAAAAATAGTTATCGGCCGAACGGTTTTTGAAGATATCGCTTAATTTGACACACGTGTACACAATAAGACGGTTTCAAATTTACATCAGGAGAAGCTCTACATCAAGAGCTTTCACAAAACGCATTCAGATTCCACTAACCTCGCTAACTGTGTAGTCAGTGACTGAAAAATAGTTATCGGCCGAACGGTTTTTGAAGATATCGCTTAATTTGACACACGTGTACACAATAAGACGGTTTCAAATTGACATCAGGAGAAGCTCTACATCAAGAGCTTTCACAAAACGCATTCAGATTCCACTAACCTCGCTAACTGTGTAGTCAGTGACTGAAAAATAGTTATCGGCCGAACGGTTTTGGAAGATATGACCTATTTTGACACACGTGTACACAATAAGACGGTTTCAAATTTACATCAGGAGAAGCTCTACATCAAGAGCTTTCACAAAACGCATTCAGAGTCCACTAACCTCGCTAACTGTGTAGTCAGTGACTGAAAAATATTTATCGGCCGAACGGTTTTTGAAGATATGACTAATTTTGACACACATGTACACAATAAGACGGTTTCAAATTGACATCAGGAGAAGCTCTACATCAAGAGCTTTCACAAAACGCATTCAGATTCCACTAACCTCGCTAACTGTGTAGTCAGTGACTGAAAAATAGTTATCGGCCGAACGGTTTTTGAAGATATCGCTTAATTTGACACACATGTACACAATAAGACGGTTTCAAATTGACATCAGGAGAAGCTCTACATCAAGAGCTTTCACAAAACGCATTCAGAGTCCACTAACCTCGCTAACTGTGTAGTCAGTGACTGAAAAATAGTTATCGGCCGAACGGTTTTTGAAGATATGACTTATTTTGACACACATGTACACAATAAGACGGTTTCAAATTGACATCAGGAGAAGCTCTACATCAAGAGCTTTCACAAAACGCATTCAGATTCCACTAACCTCGCTAACTGTGTAGTCAGTGACTGAAAAATAGTTATCGGCCGAACGGTTTTTGAAGATATCGCTTAATTTGACACACGTGTACACAATAAGACGGTTTCAAATTGACATCAGGAGAAGCTCTACATCAAGAGCTTTCACAAAACGCGATCAGAGTCCACTAACCTCGCTAACTGTCTAGTCAGTGACTGAAAAATAGTTATCGGCCGAACGGTTTTTGAAGATATCGCTTAATTTGACACACGTGTACACAATAAGACGGTTTCAAATTGCCATCAGGAGAAGCTCTACATCAAGAGCTTTCACAAAACGCATTCAGCGTCCACTAACCTCGCTAACTGTGTAGTCAGTGACTGAAAAATAGTTATCGGCCGAACGGTTTTTGAAGATATCGCTTAATTTGACACACGTGTACACAATAAGACGGTTTCAAAATGCCATCAAGAGAAGCTCTACATCAAGAGCTTTCACAAAACGCATTCAGCGTCCACTAACCTCGCTAACTGTGTAGTCAGTGACTGAAAAATAGTTATCGGCCGAACGGTTTTTGAAGATATCGCTTAATTTGACACACGTGTACACAATAAGACGGTTTCAAATTGACATCAGGAGAAGCTCTACATCAAGAGCTTTCACAAAACGCATTCAGAGTCCACTAACCTCGCTAACTGTGTAGTCAGTGACTGAAAAATAGTTATCGGCCGAACGGTTTTTGAAGATATGACTTATTTTGACACACGTGTACACAATAAGACGGTTTCAAATATACATCAGAAGAAGCTCTACATCAAGAGCTTTCACAAAACGCATTCAGATTCCACTAACCTCGCTAACTGTGTAGTCAGTGACTGAAAAATAGTTATCGGCCGAACGGTTTTTGAAGATATCGCTTAATTTGACACACGTGTACACAATAAGACGGTATCAAATTGACAAAAGGACAAGCTCTACATCAAGAGCTTTCACAAAACGCATTCAGAGTCCACTAACCTCGCTAACTGTGTAGTCAGTGACTGAAAAATAGCTATCGGCCGAACGGTTTTTGAAGATATCGCTAAATTTGACACACGTGTACACAATAAGACGGTTTCAAATTTACATCAGGAGAAGCTCTACATCAAGAGCTTTCACAAAACGCATTCAGAGTCCACTAACCTCGCTAACTGTGTAGTCAGTGACTGAAAAATAGTTATCGGCCGAACGGTTTTTGAAGATATCGCTTAATTTGACACACGTGTACACAATAAGACGGTTTCAAATGGACATCAGGAAAAGCTCTACATCAAGAGCTTTCACAAAACGCATTCAGAGTCCACTAACCTCGCTAACTGTGTAGTCAGTGACTGAAAAATAGTTATCGGCCGAACGGTTTTTGAAGATATCGCTTAATTTGACACACGTGTACACAATAAGACGGTTTCAAATTGACATCAGGAGAAGCTCTACATCAAGAGCTTTCACAAAACGCATTCAGAGTCCACTAACCTCGCTAACTGTGTAGTCAGTGACTGAAAAATAGTTATCGGCCGAACGGTTTTTGAAGATATCGCTTAATTTAACACACGTGTACACAATAAGACGGTTTCAAATTTACATCAGGAGAAGCTCTACATCAAGAGCTTTCACAAAACGCATTCAGTATCCACTAACCTCGCTAACTGTGTAGTCAGTGACTGAAAAATAGTTATCGGCCGAACGGTTTTGGAAGATATGACCTATTTTGACACACGTGTACACAATAAGACGGTTTCAAATTTACATCAGGAGAAGCTCTACATCAAGAGCTTTCACAAAACGCATTCAGAGTCCACTAACCTCGCTAACTGTGTAGTCAGTGACTGAAAAATAGCTATCGGCCGAACGGTTTTTGAAGATATCGCTAAATTTGACACACGTGTACACAATAAGACGGTTTCAAATTGACATCAGGAGAAGCTCTACATCAAGAGCTTTCACAAAACGCATTCAGAGTCTACTAACCTCGCTAACTGTGTAGTCAGTGACTGAAAAATAGTTATCGGCCGAACGGTTTTTGAAGATATCGCTTAATTTGACACACGTGTACACAATAAGACGGTTTCAAATGGACATCAGGAGAAGCTCTACATCAAGAGCTTTCACAAAACGCATTCAGAGTCCACTAACCTCGCTAACTGTGTAGTCAGTGACTGAAAAATAGTTATCGGCCGAACGGTTTTTGAAGATATTGCTTAATTTGACACACGTGTACACAATAAGACGGTTTCAAATTTACATCAGGAGAAGCTCTACATCAAGAGCTTTCACAAAACGCATTCAGATTCCACTAACCTCGCTAACTGTGTAGTCAGTGACTGAAAAATTGTTATCGGCCGAACGGTTTTGGAAGATATGACCTATTTTGACACACGTGTACACAATAAGACGGTTTCAAATTGCCATCAGGAGAAGCTCTACATCAAGAGCTTTCACAAAACGCATTCAGAGTCAACTAACCTCGCTAACTGTGTAGTCAGTGACTGAAAAATAGTTATCGGCCGAACGGTTTTTGAAGATATCGCTTAATTTGACACACGTGTACACAATAAGACGGTTTCAAATTTACATCAGGAGAAGCTCTACATCAAGAGCTTTCACAAAACGCATTCAGATTCCACTAACCTCGCTAACTGTGTAGTCAGTGACTGAAAAATAGTTATCGGCCGAACGGTTTTTGAAGATATTGCTTAATTTGACACACGTGTACACAATAAGACGGTTTCAAATTGACATCAGGAGAAGCTCTACATCAAGAGCTTTCACAAAACGCTTTCAGAGTCCACTAACCTCGCTAACTGTGTAGTCAGTGACTGAAAAATAGTTATCGGCCGAACGGTTTTGGAAGATATGACCTATTTTGACACACGTGTACACAATAAGACGGTTTCAAATTTACATCAGGAGAAGCTCTACATCAAGAGCTTTCACAAAACGCATTCAGAGTCCACTAACCTCGCTAACTGTGTAGTCAGTGACTGAAAAATAGCTATCGGCCGAACGGTTTTTGAAGATATCGCTAAATTTGACACACGTGTACACAATAAGACGGTTTCAAATTGACATCAGGAGAAGCTCTACATCAAGAGCTTTCACAAAACGCATTCAGAGTCCACTAACCTCGCTAACTGTGTAGTCAGTGACTGAAAAATAGTTATCGGCCGAACGGTTTTTGAAGATATCGCTTAATTTGACACACGTGTACACAATAAGACGGTTTCAAATGAACATCAGGAGAAGCTCTACATCAAGAGCTTTCACAAAACGCATTCAGAGTCCACTAACCTCGCTAACTGTGTAGTCAGTGACTGAAAAATAGTTATCGGCCGAACGGTTTTTGAAGATATTGCTTAATTTGACACACGTGTACACAATAAGACGGTTTTAAATTTACATCAGGAGAAGCTCTACATCAAGAGCTTTCACAAAACGCATTCAGATTCCACTAACCTCGCTAACTGTGTAGTCAGTGACTGAAAAATTGTTATCGGCCGAACGGTTCTGGAAGATATGACCTATTTTGACACACGTGTACACAATAAGACGGTTTCAAATTGCCATCAGGAGAAGCTCTACATCAAGAGCTTTCACAAAACGCATTCAGAGTCCACTAACCTCGCTAACTGTGTAGTCAGTGACTGAAAAATAGTTATCGGCCGAACGGTTTTTGAAGATATCGCTTAATTTGACACACGTGTACACAATAAGACGGTTTAAAATTGCCATCAAGAGAAGCTCTACATCAAGAGCTTTCACAAAACGCATTCAGCGTCCACTAACCTCGCTAACTGTGTAGTCAGTGACTGAAAAATAGTTATCGGCCGAACGGTTTTTGAAGATATCGCTTAATTTGACACACGTGTACACAATAAGACGGTTTCAAATTTACATCAGGAGAAGCTCTACATCAAGAGCTTTCACAAAACGCATTCAGATTCCACTAACCTCGCTAACTGTGTAGTCAGTGACTGAAAAATAGTTATCGGCCGAACGGTTTTTGAAGATATCGCTTAATTTGACACACGTTTACACAATAAGACGGTTTAAAATTGCCATCAAGAGAAGCTCTACATCAAGAGCTTTCACAAAACGCATTCAGCGTCCACTAACCTCGCTAACTGTGTAGTCAGTGACTGAAAAATAGTTATCGGCCGAACGGTTTTTGAAGATATCGCTTAATTTGACACACGTGTACACAATAAGACGGTTTCAAATATACATCAGGAGAAGCTCTACATCAAGAGCTTTCACAAAACGCATTCAGATTCCACTAACCTCGCTAACTGTGTAGTCAGTGACTGAAAAATAGTTATCGGCCGAACGGTTTTTGAAGATATCGCTTAATTTGACACACGTGTACACAATAAGACGGTTTCCAATTCACATCAGGAGAAGCTTTACATCATGAGCTTTCACAAAACGCATTCAGAGTCCACTAACCTCGCTAACTGTGTAGTCAGTTACTGAAAAATTGTTATCGGCCGAACGGTTTTGGAAGATATGACCTATTTTGACACACGTGTACACAATAAGACGGTTTCCAATTCACATCAGGAGAAGCTTTACATCATGAGCTTTCACAAAACGCATTCAGAGTCCACTAACCTCGCTAACTGTGTAGTCAGTTACTGAAAAATTGTTATCGGCCGAACGATTCTTACGGCTTTGAACTTTTCATGTTATTACTTTTCTGATGTGTTGTTTTCTCAGTCAGTTGTTCTTTCAGTAAAATTTCCTATTTACAGTATTTGAAGTACTCCAATTTTTCTATGTTGCAAAGTCATGGGACGCCCTGTTATAAAACAGCAATTATTTATCTATAAATAATTGCTGTTGCTTTTGTCAATTACAAAATTGCCAACGATTTGACATCATACCCGTGGATGTGACCATGTGTCTGTGAGACTTAGATATGAACAGAGCTGAGACGGATTGACATTAACAGAGATTGGTTAGAGAATTGAGCAACCCTGTTATTTACACGCAAAATAGACACTGTTGTCAATTTACGAATAATGCTAAAGATAATTCAGATGGACTAGAGTGCTAACTCCATATATATATATATATATATATATATATATATATATATATATATATTTATATATATATATATGGCCAAAAACGTGCTTAAACCTATTTATAACAAGCTCTAAGCGTGCTTTGCTAAAAAAAAATTAATAAGATTTAAGCTTCATAATCATAAGTATTACGTATTAGGTGATATCACACACAGCTTAATAATTTTAAGTTTTAACATACCTTCCTCATAAACTCCATTCATTTATAGGGGACTTATTAAATAATTGGTAAAAGCTTTTTGTATGGAGTGTGCTCTACAACTAACTTACTTACTTGCAAATCTCGTAATCTTTGCACAGTTGGCATGTTTTATTTAGGAGCTCTACTTTCTCAGATACAGTCATTGACTGGACTTTGGAACTAGTTAATAAGCAAGCCTCTACAAGGTGCGTCTTTCTGAAGCACATGTGACACCTAAAATAATTGACTCCTTCAATGACGTCACGACCACAACTCATGCACATTTTATTTACAGGATCACTGCGTTCTAACAACGTTTTTTGAATAGTTTGCCTATATTTTGTAAAATTTATACCGTTGCCATCCAATTTCTTATTATTAACAATGCACCAAAAGAAGTATATAATCATTGGACCGCAGTTATTATTGTCAGTTTGCTTACGATGTTTTAATATGTCAACTTTATTTATTTCAAAATCGTATTTTTATTTTCTTAATAAATTGTTAATGTAACGTAAGTATTTTTTCTTATATCCAGATTCATTGCCTAAAGGATCAATAATGGTGATGCTTTGTTCGCTTAGTTTTAATATAACGAACGCGAAGTGATCGTTCGTGCAAATTGGAAAAACAGTCTCCTTATCCAATGCCCAATCAAAATGTTTAACGTCATACTTTTCGTACAGACCAAAAATGATTGAGGACAATCCACAATTTTTAACATCGTAATCATTATTTTCATTTATTATATGAAAAGCATGGTCAACGACAGTACTTATTACATGTGTTTTCGGAAGAAGCGAATGGAAGTCAGAGGCTCGCAATTCCTTCACATGTGGTATAGAATTGAGTTTTGTAATGTAATAGTCTCTCGGTGTTACCTTATAATAATTAGGATCAGTCACTAATCCGTTGTGAAACACATCAATATTTGCATGACTACTGCAGTCAGACACTGCTGACTGATATGGTATTGGAGAATGAAGTGATACTATTTTGAATTTACAATATTCGCATACATATTCACCCGAAAAATCATAATCTTTATCTAAAAATTCTTTAGCACACGATTGGTGCACCCATTCTAGGCAAGTCTCACACTGAACCCACTTCGTTATTATTATTTCATAACTGGTGCCATGTCTGCAATATTTACAAATGTAGTGTGTATTTTGTAATGCTTCTATTTCGACATCACTTTCCACTGAAACCGTTTTCAAATGTCGACCATCGAAATGACTATGCACTGGTTTTCTCTTTTTCTGCCAAACTTCTTCATCTTGGTTAACTTTAACAGTTCTCGTAAGATTTTTCTTTGGTATCTTGTTAAGTATTTCTTTTGAAATAGCTTTAGTGTCGCGCATTAAATTTCTAATAAGCTGAGTGCATTTTAAATTATGCCGGCCTTTCAATATTGTTCGTTTTAGTTGCCCAAAATAATTTTCCACAGGGGAGTTGCTAACCCGCTTAATTTTTAATAAATTGCTCCACAGTGGTAAATACGGTATGTATTTGGTAACAAAATCCTCAAATAATTTTAAATCATAAAATTTATTTAATTCAATCCCCTCTGAATCTAGAACTATCGATGAAAGATTTGCCATGCATCTAATGTAAAAAGGACTCTTTGCATAGTTTGCACCGCCTCTACTTTTATCATCGTCAGGTTTCGGTGATGTAACGGATTGCATGTTTTCCAATAACTCGACGACATCTGGACATGTGTCACGGCAAAGGCTTACAAGACTATTGTAAGCATTTACAACATTGCGTGTATGATATTGGGTATGGAGTAAAATGTAAAGATTTGAGACAAAATCGTCGATAGTTTTCAAATCATTCATTAAAATGACACTGACTAAAAAGTCTTTTAAAATATTTTTTTCTGGTGAACCGCATTTATCAACGTCTTTACACAAGCATTTTACGAGATGAGCGCAACATAAAAATATGGGAGTATGAGGTCTTTCTTCTTCACTACCTTCTTCTAAGCTTTTATAGCATTTTTGTAAATAATTTGCTAGCGAACATTCGTTAAATGCTAAACAAACTGCGTTTATAAGGGCGCAACTAAAATCCGTCACAACGCCCGAAAACGCAGGCCAGCAGTTTCTATTGGCGCTGAACACTTTAAAGTCATTCAGTAATTTAAAAATCGTGTTAGTGTCGTGTTTTGATGAAACCATAGCTAGAATGGGAAATATTCTTTCTGATACAGGCGCCTGAATCACGCCAGAGTATAAATAGATCCTTTTTGATTTTTTATTATTATTTAGTGGTCTACAAACTCCACCGGTTGCATCAAAATGTAGTAATGGCCTATTGGCTATTTTCAATACTTTTGTCTGCTCTTCGCAAAACAAGCATAACGGAAAACTCACTTCCTGTACGTAATTGGAGTGGTCTTTTTGAAATAAATATAAATCTAGTACATCATCCTTGGACCTGTCATTCTTAGCTAGTGCTTGTGATCGAATTTTTCGCATGACCGAATCAGATTTAATATTTCTAAGGTTATTGGTACTTTGTAGGTAATGATCGTTAATATTTATTAGACTCTCTTTTTTCAGAGTAAGTGGTTTTGTGTTAACAGACTTATTTTTAAATATAACCCTTTCAATACCCCTGACTTGCTGTGTTAAATGCGACTTATGGCAAAAATTTAAATTATTACTACATACAGTAACCCGACGATTTTCCAAATATAACCTAAATTTTTTGCAACATTCGTGTTTGCAGCGGGCTGTTATTACAACTTTATTCGTACAATATTTTTTATACATAAAAATAATTATGCAAGTATTATTAATGTTTTTTTCAATACTTTTTATCAAAATGAATGGATACATGCGTGAATCTAACTTTTCCCCGGAAAACATTGATTTCCATTGTGAATTTTCTATTTCACAAGAACCTTCAAGAGCAAAAACATTCCCATTACTTAAACAATCAACATTTTTTGTCCCGATGGGGAGCAGGGAGGCGGAATTATTTGCACTAGACATATTAAGTACAGCTTTGGGAACTTCTTGTAAATCTGGTGACACATTGATTTCATTTGTCGGCGCTATGGGCCGAGGCAATGTATTTTCGTTCGGTTCGTATTCAGATTCGTGGAGGTCGATTGAGGTTGACTGAGGTACGTCAATGGAATCATATATTGGTGACGACGTAGGTGAAAATACAATATTGCACTCGTTCATTCTAACGTGAGGCTTGCTAACTTTCTCGCCTTCAGCTTGATTAGGGTTATGATCAAAATTTAATCCTTCATTCAATATTAGATTGCCACGTTGGCTTTTTTGTGGAGGGCGAGAAGAAACTTCTATTGAATCATCATCATACGAATGTACCGGCGAAGCTATGATCTGTCCGGTCGAAATTTCTCTCAGGGCCCTATCCAACACCAACCATACGTTATAAATTTTTATTCTATTTTTATTATTGTTTCGGAGTTTGAAATGATTCGTTAGGATAGTATAAGACACATTTTCAATTTTTCTGGGCGAGATCGGTTTCAGTGGTATATTGTAAACAATTAGCGCACGTTTCAATTCACTTTGTGACAGTTTTATGATGTCAACACTCTTTGCGCTGGAGTGAAAGTGTACATTTTTAAACGTGTTGTTCTTGTTGACAATTTTAAATATTTTACTGGCATACTTATATTTACAAGAACTATTTCGTAGGGCTCTGGAAATTAATTTGCAATTGTCCATAGACACCCTACCGTTGATTTTTAAAGCCGGTGAAATTTTACTTAGCTCGGATGATATTTGTCTAAAAGCTTCAATTTTGGAACGGCTCATGATGCTATTTAAGTACTTAAGTACCTAATTGACAAGGATAACTTGAGCCCCGGAAAACGATTGCTATAACACAAACCGCTATAAAAAAAACCTAAACCCCGAAAAACCAAATTTAAATTAATACCTAAACCCCCGACAAAAGAAAAACTACTAATAATATTCAAACCACAAACAATTCTAAAACCCAAAACCACAAGAGAGCAATATTACCAAGAAAACACTTAAAATCCGAAGAAATTAGTATGAAAATATCTTTGTTATTCACGCGCTTACATCGCCTCGGTCCGGAATGTGGTGGGGAGTTTAGGTATTGCGCATAAAACCGCGCGGGCACACCGCGCGATCGGGCACCGGACTGTGCAGACGTGCGCTGCGCTCCGTATCTTAAAAAAATCAGTTTTATTTATAATTTCATTCTTTGAAAGTTCATCTTCATCTGTGAAGTTTTCAGACTAAAGGTTCCCATAGTTTGAGTTTTATAGTTTGAAACTCGGGGAAGGATATAGGGTAGTTTTTGATTCGATATGCAGTCGCTATGTAGTCGATATGTAGAGTCGATATGTGCAGTCGATATGTAGAGTCGATATGTAGAGTCGATATGTAGAGTCGATATGTAGAGTCGATATGTAGAGTCGATATGTAGAGTTTCAAACTATAAAACTCAAACTATGGGAACCTTTAGTCTGAAAACTTCACAGATGAAGATGAACTTTCAAAGAATGAAATTATAAATAAAACTGATTTTTTTAAGATACGGAGCGCAGCGCACGTCTGCACAGTCCGGTGCCCGATCGCGCGGTGTGCCCGCGCGGTTTTATGCGCAATACCTAAACTCCCCACCACATTCCGGACCGAGGCGATGTAAGCGCGTGAATAACAAAGATATTTTCATACTAATTTCTTCGGATTTTAAGTGTTTTCTTGGTAATATTGCTCTCTTGTGGTTTTGGGTTTTAGAATTGTTTGTGGTTTGAATATTATTAGTAGTTTTTCTTTTGTCGGGGGTTTAGGTATTAATTTAAATTTGGTTTTTCGGGGTTTAGGTTTTTTTTATAGCGGTTTGTGTTATAGCAATCGTTTTCCGGGGCTCAAGTTATCCTTGTCAATTAGGTACTTAAGTACTTAAATAGCATCATGAGCCGTTCCAAAATTGAAGCTTTTAGACAAATATCATCCGAGCTAAGTAAAATTTCACCGGCTTTAAAAATCAACGGTAGGGTGTCTATGGACAATTGCAAATTAATTTCCAGAGCCCTACGAAATAGTTCTTGTAAATATAAGTATGCCAGTAAAATATTTAAAATTGTCAACAAGAACAACACGTTTAAAAATGTACACTTTCACTCCAGCGCAAAGAGTGTTGACATCATAAAACTGTCACAAAGTGAATTGAAACGTGCGCTAATTGTTTACAATATACCACTGAAACCGATCTCGCCCAGAAAAATTGAAAATGTGTCTTATACTATCCTAACGAATCATTTCAAACTCCGAAACAATAATAAAAATAGAATAAAAATTTATAACGTATGGTTGGTGTTGGATAGGGCCCTGAGAGAAATTTCGACCGGACAGATCATAGCTTCGCCGGTACATTCGTATGATGATGATTCAATAGAAGTTTCTTCTCGCCCTCCACAAAAAAGCCAATGTGGCAATCTAATATTGAATGAAGGATTAAATTTTGATCATAACCCTAATCAAGCTGAAGGCGAGAAAGTTAGCAAGCCTCACGTTAGAATGAACGAGTGCAATATTGTATTTTCACCTACGTCGTCACCAATATACGATTCCATTGACGTACCTCAGTCAACCTCAATCGATCTCCACGAATCTGAATACGAACCGAACGAAAATACATTGCCTCGGCCCATAGCGCCGACAAATGAAATCAATGTGTCACCAGATTTACAAGAAGTTCCCAAAGCTGTACTTAATATGTCTAGTGCAAATAATTCCGCCTCCCTGCTCCCCATCGGGACAAAAAATGTTGATTGTTTAAGTAATGGGAATGTTTTTGCTCTTGAAGGTTCTTGTGAAATAGAAAATTCACAATGGAAATCAATGTTTTCCGGGGAAAAGTTAGATTCACGCATGTATCCATTCATTTTGAAAAAAAGTATTGAAAAAAACATTAATAATACTTGCATAATTATTTTTATGTATAAAAAATATTGTACGAATAAAGTTGTAATAACAGCCCGCTGCAAACACGAATGTTGCAAAAAATTTAGGTTATATTTGGAAAATCGTCGGGTTACTGTATGTAGTAATAATTTAAATTTTTGCCATAAGTCGCATTTAACACAGCAAGTCAGGGGTATTGAAAGGGTTATATTTAAAAATAAGTCTGTTAACACAAAACCACTTACTCTGAAAAAAGAGAGTCTAATAAATATTAACGATCATTACCTACAAAGTACCAATAACCTTAGAAATATTAAATCTGATTCGGTCATGCGAAAAATTCGATCACAAGCACTAGCTAAGAATGACAGGTCCAAGGATGATGTACTAGATTTATATTTATTTCAAAAAGACCACTCCAATTACGTACAGGAAGTGAGTTTTCCGTTATGCTTGTTTTGCGAAGAGCAGACAAAAGTATTGAAAATAGCCAATAGGCCATTACTACATTTTGATGCAACCGGTGGAGTTTGTAGACCACTAAATAATAATAAAAAATCAAAAAGGATCTATTTATACTCTGGCGTGATTCAGGCGCCTGTATCAGAAAGAATATTTCCCATTCTAGCTATGGTTTCATCAAAACACGACACTAACACGATTTTTAAATTACTGAATGACTTTAAAGTTTTCAGCGCCAATAGAAACTGCTGGCCTGCGTTTTCGGGCGTTGTGACGGATTTTAGTTGCGCCCTTATAAACGCAGTTTGTTTAGCATTTAACGAATGTTCGCTAGCAAATTATTTACAAAAATGCTATAAAAGCTTAGAAGAAGGTAGTGAAGAAGAAAGACCTCATACTCCCATATTTTTATGTTGCGCTCATCTCGTAAAATGCTTGTGTAAAGACGTTGATAAATGCGGTTCACCAGAAAAAAATATTTTAAAAGACTTTTTAGTCAGTGTCATTTTAATGAATGATTTGAAAACTATCGACGATTTTGTCTCAAATCTTTACATTTTACTCCATACCCAATATCATACACGCAATGTTGTAAATGCTTACAATCGTCTTGTAAGCCTTTGCCGTGACACATGTCCAGATGTCGTCGAGTTATTGGAAAACATGCAATCCGTTACATCACCGAAACCTGACGATGATAAAAGTAGAGGCGGTGCAAACTATGCAAAGAGTCCTTTTTACATTAGATGCATGGCAAATCTTTCATCGATAGTTCTAGATTCAGAGGGGATTGAATTAAATAAATTTTATGATTTAAAATTATTTGAGGATTTTGTTACCAAATACATACCGTATTTACCACTGTGGAGCAATTTATTAAAAATTAAGCGGGTTAGCAACTCCCCTGTGGAAAATTATTTTGGGCAACTAAAACGAACAATATTGAAAGGCCGGCATAATTTAAAATGCACTCAACTTATTAGAAATTTAATGCGCGACACTAAAGCTATTTCAAAAGAAATACTTAACAAGATACCAAAGAAAAATCTTACGAGAACTGTTAAAGTTAACCAAGATGAAGAAGTTTGGCAGAAAAAGAGAAAACCAGTGCATAGTCATTTCGATGGTCGACATTTGAAAACGGTTTCAGTGGAAAGTGATGTCGAAATAGAAGCATTACAAAATACACACTACATTTGTAAATATTGCAGACATGGCACCAGTTATGAAATAATAATAACGAAGTGGGTTCAGTGTGAGACTTGCCTAGAATGGGTGCACCAATCGTGTGCTAAAGAATATTTAGATAAAGATTATGATTTTTCGGGTGAATATGTATGCGAATATTGTAAATCCAAAATAGTATCACTTCATTCTCCAATACCATATCAGTCAGCAGTGTCTGACTGCAGTAGTCATGCAAATATTGATGTGTTTCACAACGGATTAGTGACTGATCCTAATTATTATAAGGTAACACCGGGAGACTATTACATTACAAAACTCAATTCTATACCACATGTGAAGGAATTGCAAGCCTCTGACTTCCATTCGCTTCTTCCGAAAACACATGTAATAAGTACTGTCGTTGACCATGCTTTTCATATAATAAATGAAAATAATGATTACGATGTTAAAAATTGTGGATTGTCCTCAATCATTTTTGGTCTGTACGAAAAGTATGACGTTAAACATTTTGATTGGGCATTGGATAAGGAGACTGTTTTTCCAATTTGCACGAACGATCACTTCACGTTCGTTATATTAAAACTAAGCGAACAAAGCATCACCATTATTGATCCTTTAGGCAATGAATCTGGATATAAGAAAAAATACTTACGTTACATTAACAATTTATTAAGAAAATTAAACTACGATTTTGAAATAAATAAAGTTGACATATTAAAACATCGTAAGCAAACTGACAATAATAACTACGGTCCAATGATTATATACTTCTTTTGGTGCATTGTTAATAATAAGAAATTGGATGGCAACGGTATGAATTTTACAAAATATAGGCAAACTATTCAAAAAACGTTGTTAGAACGCAGTGATCCTGTTCATAAAATGTGCATGAGTTGTGGTCGTGACGTCATTGAAGGAGTCAATTATTTTAGGTGTCACATGTGCTTCAGAAAGACGCACCTTGTAGAGGCTTGCTTATTAACTAGTTCCGAAGTCCAGTCAATGACTGTATCTGAGAAAGTAGAGCTCCTAAATAAAACATGCTAACTGTGCAAAGATTACGAGAGTTGCAAGTAAGTAAGTTAGTTGTAGAGCACACTCCATACAAAAAGCTTTTACCAATTATTTAATAAGTCCCCTATAAATGAATGGAGTTTATGTGGAAGGTATGTTAAAACTTAAAATTATTAAGCTGTGTGTGATATCACCTAATACGTAATACACTTATGATTATGAAGCTTAAATCTTATTAATTTTTTTTTAGCAAAGCACGCTTAGAGTTTGTTATAAATAGGTTTAAGCACGTTTTTGGCCATATATATATATGGAGTTAGCACTCTAGTCCATCTGAATTATCTTTTTCATCACACTTGCTCGTAAAGGGTGTTATACCACGCGGGCTTATAGACCAGCTCGAGCTGTTTTACCTCCCGTGGGTTATAAAAATCTATAACTCCCACGGGAAGAAAAACTGTATGAAAATCTATAACTCCCGAGGGAGTTATGAGTTTAGTTTTAAAATATAGAACCTACCCGTACGTCATTTCAGACTAAGGAGGTTTCTTATCAGCCAAGGCTTATTTCACATCTTCAGAAATTGGCTACAAAACCAATTTTAGTGTATACAAAGATTATATGGTATGTTTAACTATTATTTCAGTATTTAATTAATTATTTTGATGCAATTAAAATAATTTAGTTTAAAATTTTATTTTGAAAATCGGTACAATCTGGCGGTACTGCCTGTCAAGTTTGAAAACTAAACGCAGTTCTTAGCATTATCTGTGGAAGACTATATGAAAAAGTTGACGGTAAATAATTTTATTTTTGTCTTATTTCATTTTCCTTGCAAATGTGATGAAAAACATTGTGTGTACCACGGGCAGTAAGGGGATTACAAACTCGAGTCATTAAAAGCCCTCCGCCTACGGCGTCGGGCTCCTAATAGACTCTCGTTAGTAAATCCCTTCTTACTACCCTCGGTGCACAATGTACTATAGCATTATTCGTAACTTGACAACAGTGTCTACTTTGCGTGTAAATAACAGGGTTGCTCAATTCTCTAACCAATCTCTGTTAATGTCAATCCGTCTCAGCTCTGTTCATATCTAAGTCTCACAGACACATGGTCACATCCACGGGTATGATGTCAAATCGTTGGCAATTTTGTAATTGACAAAAGCAACAGAAAATATTTATAGATAAATAATTGCTGTTATATAACAGGGCGTCCCATGACTTTGCAACATAGAAAAATTGGAGTACTTCAAATACTGTAAATAGGAAATTTTACTGAAAGAACAACTAACTGAGAAAACAACACATCAGAAAAGTAATAACATGAAAAGTTCAAAGCCGTAAGAATCGTTCGGCCGATAACAATTTTTCAGTAACTGACTACACAGTTAGCGAGGTTAGTGGACTCTGAATGCGTTTTGTGAAAGCTCTTGATGTAGAGCTTCTCCTGATGTCGATTTGAAACCGTCTTATTGTGTACACGTGTGTCAAATTAAGCGATATCTTCAAAAACCGTTCGGCCGATAACTATTTTTCAGTCACTGACTACACAGTTAGCAAGGTTAGTGGAATCTGAATGCGTTTTGTGAAAGCTCTTGATGTAGAGCTTCTCCTGATGTCAATTTGAAACCGTCTTATTGTGTACATGTGTGTCAAATTAAGCGATATCTTCAAAAACCGTTCGGCCGATAACTATTTTTCAGTCACTGACTACACAGTTAGCGAGGTTAGTAGACTCTGAATGCGTTTTGTGAAAGCTCTTGATGTAGAGCTTCTCCTAATGTCGATTTGAAACCGTCTTATTGTGTACACGTGTGTCAAATTAAGCGATATCTTCAAAAACCGTTCGGCCGATAACTATTTTTCAGTCACTAACTACTCAGTTAGCGAGGTTAGTGGACTCTGAATGCGTTTTGTGAAAGCTCTTGATGGTGAGCTTCTCCTGATGTCAATTTGAAACCATCTTATTGTGTACACGTGTGTCAAATTAAGCGATATCTTCAAAAACCGTTCGGCTGATAACTATTTTTCAGTCACTGACTACACAGTTAGCGAGGTTAGTGGACTCTGAATGTGTTTTGTGAAAGCTCTTGATGGTGAGCTTCTCTTGATGTCAATTTGAAACCGTCTTATTGTGTACATGTGTGTCAAATTAAGTCATATCTTTAAAAACCGTTCGGCCGATAAATATTTTTCAGTCACTGACTACACAGTTAGCGAGGTTAGTGGAATCTGAATGCGTTTTGTGAAAGCTCTTGATGTAGAGCTTCTCCTGATGTCAATTTGAAACCGTCTTATTGTGTACATGTGTGTCAAAATAAGTCATATCTTCAAAAACCGTTCGGCCGATAACTATTTTTCAGTCACTGACTACACAGTTAGCGAGGTTAGTGGAATCTGAATGCGTTTTGTGAAAGCTCTTGATGTAGAGCTTCTCCTGATGTAAATTTGAAACCGTCTTATTGTGTACATGTGTGTCAAAATTAGTCATATCTTCAAAAACCGTTCGGCCGATAACTATTTTTCAGTCACTGACTACACAGTTAGCGAGGTTAGTGGACTCTGAATGCGTTTTGTGAAAGCTCTTGATGTAGAGCTTCTCCCGATGTCAATTTGAAACCGTCTTAATGTGTACATGTGTGTCAAAATAAGTCATATCTTCAAAAACCGTTCGGCCGATAACTATTTTTCAGTCACTGACTACACAGTTAGCGAGGTTAGGGGACTCTGAATGCGTTTTGTGAAAGCTTTTGATGTAGAGCTTCTTCTGATGTCAATTTGAAACCGTCTTATTGTGTACACGTGTGTCAAAATAAATAATATCTTCAAAAACCGTTCGGCCGATAACTATTTTTCAGTCACTGACTACACAGTTAGCGAGGTTAGTGGACTCTGAATGCGTTTTGTGAAAGCTCTTGATGTAGAGCTTCTCCTGATGTCAATTTGAAACCGTCTTATTGTGTACACGTGTGTCAAATTAAGCGATATCTTCAAAAACCGTTCGGCTGATAACAATTTTTCAGTCACTGACTACACAGTTAGCGAGGTTAGTGGACTCTGAATGCGTTTTGTGAAAGCTCTTGATGGTGAGCTTCTCCTGATGTCAATTTGAAACCGTCTTATTGTGTACACGTGTGTCAAATTAAGCGATATCTTCAAAAACCGTTCGGCCGATAACTATTTTTCAGTCACTGACTACACAGTTAGCGAGGTTAGTGGAATCTGAATGCGTTTTTTGAAAGCTCTTGATGTAGAGCTTCTTCTGATGTCAATTTGAAACCGTCTTATTGTGTACATGTGTGTCAAAATAAATAATATCTTCAAAAACCGTTCGGCCGATAACTATTTTTCAGTCACTGACTACACAGTTAGCGAGGTTAGTGGAATCTGAATGCGTTTTGTGAAAGCTCTTGATGTAGAGCTTCTCCTGATGTCAATTTGAAACCGTCTTATTGTGTACATGTGTGTCAAAATAAGTCATATCTTCAAAAACCGTTCGGCCGATAACTATTTTTCAGTCACTGACTACACAGTTAGCGAGGTTAGTGGAATCTGAATGCGTTTTGTGAAAGCTCTTGATGTAGAGCTTCTCCTGATGTAAATTTGAAACCGTCTTATTGTGTACATGTGTGTCAAAATTAGTCATATCTTCAAAAACCGTTCGGCCGATAACTATTTTTCAGTCACTGACTACACAGTTAGCGAGGTTAGTGGACTCTGAATGCGTTTTGTGAAAGCTCTTGATGTAGAGCTTCTCCCGATGTCAATTTGAAACCGTCTTAATGTGTACATGTGTGTCAAAATAAGTCATATCTTCAAAAACCGTTCGGCCGATAACTATTTTTCAGTCACTGACTACACAGTTAGCGAGGTTAGTGGACTCTGAATGCGTTTTGTGAAAGCTCTTGATGTAGAGCTTCTCCTGATGTCAATTTGAAACCGTCTTATTGTGTACACGTGTGTCAAATTAAGCGATATCTTCAAAAACCGTTCGGCTGATAACAATTTTTCAGTCACTGACTACACAGTTAGCGAGGTTAGTGGACTCTGAATGCGTTTTGTGAAAGCTCTTGATGGTGAGCTTCTCCTGATGTCAATTTGAAACCGTCTTATTGTGTACACGTGTGTCAAATTAAGCGATATCTTCAAAAACCGTTCGGCCGATAACTATTTTTCAGTCACTGACTACACAGTTAGCGAGGTTAGTGGAATCTGAATGCGTTTTTTGAAAGCTCTTGATGTAGAGCTTCTTCTGATGTCAATTTGAAACCGTCTTATTGTGTACATGTGTATCAAAATAAATAATATCTTCAAAAACCGTTCGGCCGATAACTATTTTTCAGTCACTGACTACACAGTTAGCGAGGTTAGTGGACTCTGAATGCGTTTTGTGAAAGCTCTTGATGTAGAGCTTCTCCTGATGTCAATTTGAAACCGTCTTATTGTGTACACGTGTGTCAAATTAAGAGATATCTTCAAAAACCGTTCGGCCGATAACTATTTTTCAGTCACTGACTACACAGTTAGCGAGGTTAGTGGACTCTGTCTGAATGCGTTTTGTGAAAGCTCTTTATGTAGAGCTTCACCTGATGTAAATTTGAAACCGTCTTATTGTGTACATGTGTGTCAAAATTAGTCATATCTTCAAAAACCGTTCGGCCGATAACTATTTTTCAGTCACTGACTACACAGTTAGCGAGGTTAGTGGACGCTGAATGCGTTTTGTGAAAGCTCTTGATGTAGAGCTTCTCCTGATGTCAATTTGAAACCGTCTTATTGTGTACACGTGTGTCAAAATAAATAATATCTTCAAAAACCGTTCGGCCGATAACTATTTTTCAGTCACTGACTACACAGTTAGCGAGGTTAGTGGACTCTGAATGCGTTTTGTGAAAGCTCTTGATGTAGAGCTTCTCCTGATGTCAATTTGAAACCGTCTTATTGTGTACACGTGTGTCAAATTAAGCGATATCTTCAAAAACCGTTCGGCTGATAACAATTTTTCAGTCACTGACTACACAGTTAGCGAGGTTAGTGGACTCTGAATGCGTTTTGTGAAAGCTCTTGATGGTGAGCTTCTCCTGATGTCAATTTGAAACCGTCTTATTGTGTACACGTGTGTCAAATTAAGCGATATCTTCAAAAACCGTTCGGCCGATAACTATTTTTCAGTCACTGACTACACAGTTAGCGAGGTTAGTGGAATCTGAATGCGTTTTTTGAAAGCTCTTGATGTAGAGCTTCTTCTGATGTCAATTTGAAACCGTCTTATTGTGTACATGTGTGTCAAAATAAATAATATCTTCAAAAACCGTTCGGCCGATAACTATTTTTCAGTCACTGACTACACAGTTAGCGAGGTTAGTGGACGCTGAATGCGTTTTGTGAAAGCTCTTGATGTAGAGCTTCTCCTGATGTCAATTTGAAACCGTCTTATTGTGTACACGTGTGTCAAAATAAATAATATCTTCAAAAACCGTTCGGCCGATAACTATTTTTCAGTCACTGACTACACAGTTAGCGAGGTTAGTGGACTCTGAATGCGTTTTGTGAAAGCTCTTGATGTAGAGCTTCTCCTGATGTCAATTTGAAACCGTCTTATTGTGTACACGTGTGTCAAATTAAGCGATATCTTCAAAAACCGTTCGGCTGATAACAATTTTTCAGTCACTGACTACACAGTTAGCGAGGTTAGTGGACTCTGAATGCGTTTTGTGAAAGCTCTTGATGGTGAGCTTCTCCTGATGTCAATTTGAAACCGTCTTATTGTGTACACGTGTGTCAAATTAAGCGATATCTTCAAAAACCGTTCGGCCGATAACTATTTTTCAGTCACTGACTACACAGTTAGCGAGGTTAGTGGAATCTGAATGCGTTTTTTGAAAGCTCTTGATGTAGAGCTTCTTCTGATGTCAATTTGAAACCGTCTTATTGTGTACATGTGTGTCAAAATAAATAATATCTTCAAAAACCGTTCGGCCGATAACTATTTTTCAGTCACTGACTACACAGTTAGCGAGGTTAGTGGACTCTGAATGCGTTTTGTGAAAGCTCTTGATGTAGAGCTTCTCCTGATGTCAATTTGAAACCGTCTTATTGTGTACACGTGTGTCAAATTAAGAGATATCTTCAAAAACCGTTCGGCCGATAACTATTTTTCAGTCACTGACTACACAGTTAGCGAGGTTAGTGGACTCTGAATGCGTTTTGTGAAAGCTCTTGATGTAGAGCTTCTCCTGATGTAAATTTGAAACCGTCTTATTGTGTACATGTGTGTCAAAATTAGTCATATCTTCAAAAACCGTTCGGCCGATAACTATTTTTCAGTCACTGACTACACAGTTAGTGAGGTTAGTGGAATCTGAATGCGTTTTGTAAAAGCTCTTGATGTAGAGCTTCTCCTGATGTCAATTTGAAACCGTCTTATTGTGTACATGTGTGTCAAAATTAGTCATATCTTCAAAAACCGTTCGGCCGATAACTATTTTTCAGTCACTGACTACACAGTTAGCGAGGTTAGTGGAATCTGAATGCGTTTTGTGAAAGCTCTTGATGTAGAGCTTCTCCTGATGTCAATTTGAAACCGTCTTATTGTGTACACGTGTGTCAAATTAAGCGATATCTTCAAAAACCGTTCGGCTGATAACAATTTTTCAGTCACTGACTACACAGTTAGCGAGGTTAGTGGACTCTGAATGCGTTTTGTGAAAGCTCTTGATGGTGAGCTTCTCCTGATGTCAATTTGAAACCGTCTTATTGTGTACACGTGTGTCAAATTAAGCGATATCTTCAAAAACCGTTCGGCCGATAACTATTTTTCAGTCACTGACTACACAGTTAGCGAGGTTAGTGGACTCTGAAAGCTTTTTATGAAAGCTCGTGATTTAGAGCTTTTATTTTGTGAATTTGAAACCGTCTTATTGTATAAAAGTGGTTAGTTTTTTCGTGTCGTTGCTACGCGACCGCAGGACTGATTACATTATTTCTATTTTATGCAGGTGATCAAATATTTTGTAATACTTTAGTATAAGAAGTAGGCTCTCTTATTTTCTTATTAATTGTTATATTTAAGCCTTAATTTTTGAGCACAAACGCTTTAAAAATGTTGACTCCTTAATTTGGTCGGGTTATCGCTCGCCGATAACTTTGGCCGCTAACTTCACACCGGTGTTAACAATTCCCTTTAACGACATCAAATTTGGTTAATACGTGCTTCATTTTACAGATTGATACTTTTCGCTTACTCAAAACAACACGAGAAGGGTATCCAATTGCTAAGGACTGTAAGAAGCAATGTTTATTTGTATGAAGAATCGGATAATTAGAATCACCTTTAATGAAGGTACCCATTCATACATTTTATGCTAACTTCAACAAATTTTGAATAAAGGCAATGAGTATTATACGCTTACATGAAAACTGCAAAAAATGCTTCCAAGTCATAGCGACAGCACACATTTGTATTTCAACTTCACTTTTTACTTTTTACACAAAAATTAACAAATTGTGTAATAGAGATGGCACAGTTATAGAAATTAAAGAAGACAGCTGGCTTTTGTTACTTACGCGTTTAATTTTTTTCTACTCCTGTACTTTTATCTGTCTTTTACTTGGTCACGAACAGAACCCACTCGTACGTCATTTCAGACTAAAGAGGTTTCAAATCAGCCAAGGCTTATTTCTTATCTTCAAAATTTAGATATAAAACCAACTGTACTGTATATAAAACTAATACGATATATTTTATCATTATTTCAGAGAGTTTTGCAATTATTTCAGTAAACATTTTGAAAATCGATACAATCTGGCAGCACCTCGCAGTACCTGGCCAGTCAACATTTTTGGGAAAACTTTTCCTTGTGCTCCTTTTCACCCTTTAAACAACAAATTTTAATTTTGCATCTTTTTCCTAACCGTTGTTTGTCACACTTTATGTTAATAACGAAACCGTGTTATATACCAGGGGCCCGTTTCACGAAGTTACAAGTTACAAATTACAAGCGGAAGTCTCTTTCTATCAAAAGGTATTGAAAAGAGACTTCCGCTTGTAATTTGTAACTTGTAGCTTCGTGAAACGGGCCCCAGGTGTAACATGAGGAAACCGAATCATTTTAACAACGTATTCCTGAGGTGGTAAGAAGCAAAAAATTTTATATGAACCCAGGTCGAAATATGATTTTAATTTTTCTTAATGTTTTCATACATAGGTAATTCATTTTCCTTCACTTCCTTCCTTACAACTTGTTTAAACAAAAACGTAAATATCTCAAAAACCAAGCTGAATCCAGCAAACATTATACGACATTTTTAACTTCAAATATGGTCATGAATACGCTGTTAAAATTATTCGATTTCCTCATGTTACACCGTGTATACCTATTAGTAGAGGATCCCAGTATAGAACGACCTTCACCGAGCTGGTTAATGGATGAAAAGTATTGTATATTGAATTAAATATGTTAATAAATATATTGCAAGTGGGTTGCCTAAAAAAATTCAGTCCAGAATATGATTAATTAAAAATTGAAAAAAAATTTTTTTTTTAATTTTTCACCGTTTTGTTTAATAGACAAATGACATACCAATCAAAAGTATGAAGCCTATAGAATATGCAAACGTTAGGTTGCCTATATTTTTCCCGTCATAACTTTTGGGTTGCCAGGCATAAACAGGTACATCATATTAGTAATTTGCACTGGTCTGGTTAATGAATAAACTTTATGCCAAAATAAAGATTATTTTATTACGAACACGGTGATATAGGGTTGCCTGCGAAAAATCAGTCCTGAATTCCGGTTGCCGAGTTTTAAAAAGTCAAAGCCCTTCAATCCCGGTTGCGTTAAGTTTGCACCTGGTTGGTATGTGATGCCAAGGAAACCAGGTGCAAACTTATCTCAACCGGTTAATACGAAAAACTTAGAATGAAGTCGGCACGGGTACATCGATATTAGTGATTTGCACTGGTCTGGTTAATGAATAAACTTTATGCCAAAATAAAGACTATTTTATTACGAACACGGTGGTATAGAGTTGTCTGCGAAAAATCAGTCCTGAAGTGCGGTTGTCGAGTTTTAAAAAGTCAAAGCCCTTCAATCCCGGTTGCGTTAAGTTTGCACCTGGTTGGTATGTGATGCCAAGGAAACCAGGTGCAAACTTAGCTCAACCGGTTAATATGAAAAATTTAGAATGAAGTCGGCACGGCTGCCGTCCTAGTCTAAAAGGCAACTTTTTACTATAAACTTCCATAGCAAAAAGTCGCCTTTTAGACTAAGATGGCAGACGAACCCGTATGTGATGCCAACCAAATCACTAATATCGATGTACCCGTGCCGACTTCATCCTAAATTTTTCATATTAACCGGTTGAGCTAAGTTTGCAAGGAAACCAGGTGCAAACTTAACGCAACCTTAAGTTTGCACCTGGTTTCCTTGGCATCACATACCAACCAAATCACTAATATCGATGTACCCGTGACGACTTTATCCTAAATTTTTCATATTAACCGGTTGAGCTAAGTTTGCACCTGGTTTTCCCGGCATCACATACCAACCAGGTGCCAACTTAACGCAACCGGGATTGAAGGGCTTTGACTTTTTAAAACTCGACAGCCGCACTTCAGGACTGATTTTTCGCAGGCAACTCTATACCACCGTGTTCGTAATAAAATAGTCTTTATTTTGGCATAAAGTTTATTCATTAACCAGACCAGTGCAAATCACTAATATCGATGTACCCGTGCCGACTTCATTCTAAATTTTTCGTATTAACCAGTTGAGCTAAGTTTGCACCTGGTTTCCTTGGCATCACATACCAACCAGGTGCAAACTTAACGCAACCGGGATTGAAGGGCTTTGACTTTTTAAAACTCGACAACCGCACTTCAGGACTGATTTTTCGCAGGCAACTCTATACCACCGTGTTCGTAATAAAATAGTCTTTATTTTGGCATAAAGTTTATTCATTAACCAGACCAGTGCAAATCACTAATATCGATGTACCCGTGCCGACTTCATTCTAATTTTTTCGTATTAACCAGTTGAGCTAAGTTTGCACCTGGTTTCCTTGGCATCACATACCAACCAGGTGCAAACTTAACGCAACCGGGATTGAAGAGCTTTGACTTTTTAAAACTCGGCAACCGGAATTCGGGACTGATTTTTCGCAGGCAACCCTATATCACCGTGTTCGTAATAAAATAATCTTTATTTTGGCATAAAGTTTATTCATTAACCAGACCAGTGCAAATTACTAATATGATGTACCTGTTTATGCCTGGCAACCCAAAAGTTATGACGGGAAAAATATAGGCAACCTAACGTTTGCATATTCTATAGGCTTCATACTTTTGATTGGTCTATCATTTGTCTATTAAACAAAACGGTGAAAAATTAAAAAAAAAATTTTTTTTTCAATTTTTAATTAATCATATTCTGGACTGAATTTTTTTAGGCAACCCACTTGCAATATATTTATTAACATATTTAATTCAATATACAATACTTTTCATCCATTAACCAGCTCGGTGAAGGTCGTTCTATACTGGGATCTTAGACTATATGAAGAAGACTAAAAGTGAAAATAACTTCCAATTATCAGTAGGTACTAACAATGGTTGGTAACGACCCTGTTATTAATACACAGTATCAATAGACGCATTAGCGCGCCGACACATTAGAGGCGACAATGGACAAACCCGGGGTGACATTGCTTATTGGAGTGTAGTGCTCGTATAATAGACAAAGGCGCTTCTCGGTATTTGTCTCTGTAACATTATATTATTGTGTATATAGAATTTCATATTTACATTACATAAAACAATTATGAAATAGTACATACACGTAATTTATCGTCTATTTGGGTTCAAGTTTTGTCAATGGCTGAAAAAATAATCAATATTCTACCAGTTCTCCGGTACAACTAATTTTGCTTCACAATTAAATAATCTTACATCAAATTTTACGAGGATCTGATTAACAGTTAGTAAAGTAATCGTTGAACAAATGAACACTGAAGAGAGCATCAGCATATTTTATAGGTAAATAGGTTACAGCCAAGCACTTCTAAAGTGAGGCACTAGATAGAACCCAAATGTCAACTATACTGTAGTACCTTCTCGCACAGTCGCTCCCGGGCATGCGAATTAGGCACGTAGGAATGCGAGCTTCACATAACTATAATTTTTTAAAAGATAATTGCAAAACTCTCTGAAATAATGATAAAATATATCGTATCAGTTTTATATACAGTACAATTGGTTTTATATCTAAAATTTGAAGATAAGAAATAAGCCTTGGCTAATTTGAAACCTCCTTAGTCTGAAATAACGTACGAGTGGGTTCTATATTTTAAAACTAAACTCATATCTCCCTCGGGACTTATAGATTTCCATACCGATTAACCTCCCAAGGATAGATTTTAAAGTTTCCTCATGGGGTAAATCAGCTTCAACTGCTCTTTACGCCTGTATGTTAAATTAAACACCCTTTAGGAGCAAGTGTGATGAAAAATGTTTAAATTGATTTCATAATAGGTACTAATACTTTGAGAGTTTTTATCAGTTGATGTTTATCCTTTTTTTCTCTTCTCTATATTTGATAAATTGGCAATTCTCAGCATCTTTGACAAAATTTCATATCTTCAAAATACAATCCTTTCAAAAATCTCACCGATTCCAAATCATTCCAAGTGGACACGGACGTGACATTTACAGTTAGTTACACCCGAAAAGTCTTATCAAATTAATTCTGTATTTCAAAATTCAACCTTTGTCCTTAGGAATAGAGTTGATATCAGAATTTCGGTTTTTGTGAGATATGTGATTGAGTTTGAGGCTAGTACAGTTGACAGAAGCCATTGGTCCGTTAGCCCGTCCGTGTCGCTCGTTAGGCGGCGTTATCGAGTTTAGAATGGGTTCGTTCCCAGGAGAAACACAGACTGGTTTGCTCAAAAGATAAAGGATTGTACATATGCTTTTGTAATGTGACTATTATTAATTGCTTTTGAACAGCGTTTATGTAAATAGCTAATCGCATTTAGTGAGACAACATTTTTAAAAATTTGTATATATTTATGTAAACACTATTGCATAAAAACCAATCAGAAAAATCGGTCAAATGCGTGTCGGATTCGTATACGAAGGGTGCCGTACTATCGACGAGAAAAAAGCGCCAGGAACACACGTTTCTTGTTTAAGGACCCCCTTTAGAGATAATTTTTATTTTGTTTTTATTATTTGTTGTTATAGCCGTAATAGAGACACACATTCTGTGAAAATAAGTGCCTACCTGTTACGATTCAAAAGATACAGCCCTGTGACAGACGGACAGACAAACAGTAAAGTCATAGTAATAGGGTCCCGTTGGCACCCTTTGGGTACGGAACCCTAACAATTTAAAAAAAAACAATAGCATTTACTTTAATCGTGTTGGTGCTTGGTAGGGTGTGCCATGGGGACATTAAAAAAAAGTGATTTTTTCCGTAAATGGTATGCTAGCAAGAAATATAAGGTAGACATCATAGTGCTTGACACTGTCCCAGTAGTCGCCACCTTGAATGTTAAGTCATTAGCAATAGAGGTAACGGCAGGGTGTCGCCTATTGGGCATTGGCGTGTCGAGCACCAGGACGTTTACCCTCTATTAAGTCAGTTTAATGTTATGTCCTGAAAAAAAAATAATCAGTGCATCATCAGTTTCGGAATAGGTACTGAAATTTGGAAGAGTGATAGTTTCTAAATTATAACTTTCAGAATTTATTAGTATACGGGTACATATACTACTACACATACGAGTATCTATAGGTAAAGTCGATGAATGTTCTCACATTTTTAGCAATCGAATTTATTCTTAATTTCGATGCCAGTTCATCCGATACAAATAGATTTTTTTTATTTACAGGTATATAATCCTTGCTGTGTTGTAGGTAACAGTTATTTATTTAACGTTATATCACGTTTCGTCGACGATGTAATTAAATCAGCTTTTTTGACCGAACGATCAAAACGAGCGAAGTGTGTTCTGAAAATGCTTTTGTATGTCTGTCTGTCTGGCGGATGTTCGGATGTTTTCCTCTACAGGTTGCCTTTCTCAGCCAATTCTCGATTAAATTTTGTGCGTAGGGTAGGTGCGATAGATATGATTTTTTTTGTCAATACAGTTTTTGTTTTATTTTTCGAAATGACGGAACTATAGGGATTGATAGGCTCGCGAGGTCCACAGCACACAGAGTCACTAGTTAAAATGATTAATCGCAAATTGAACATAATTATATAGACGACATATTTAGCTTAGTGGGAGTGACACTGTCTACGAAACTGGAATCTCTGGTTCAAATCCTGGTAAGAGCAAATATTTTTGTGATGAACAGGAAATTTATTCTTGACTCATGGTTATTTTCTATCTATTTAAATATTTATTTATCTATATAAGTATGTATAATTATGGAACCCTCGATACGTCGAACCTCGATAAGGTTAAATCCTCTATGACACGAGTTAAAATCTCGTTCTCTTCCCTTCAAGCGCCAAAACTTCCATAACTCGAAATATTAGACCTCTATAAGTCGAAACTACCAATGACTATCTACAAGACATTTTAGTACATTTTTTACCTATGTAACTCGAAATAGATGAACTTTACCTCAATATCTCGAAGACACCGTACTTTTATCACCTCTGTATCTCGAAGTTTGTAAACCTCTGTGACTATGTATGTATTGAGTCTATAGAAAATTTGACCTCTATAACTCGATTTTTTATTTATTTTACCTCTGTAACTCGAAGTCAAAAAGTACAGATGTCTTAACGTCTATAAGTTGAACATGGGCCTATGAAAAACTCTGTACGATTTTTAGCGTTTCTCTTCAGTTTCAACTTATCGAGGTCGCACTGTACAAGCAATACAAGCATTAGTATTGCTTGTACAGTGCGACCTCGATAAGTTAGTTAGTTATGCGGCTCGATCGATTTGTGCAAGACTGCCCTCGTAATATTTATTTATTTCTACTATTGAGAACGGGGTATTTACCATCTATGTTTGTTTTAGTATTGTTAATTATGTGAATGACCACGTTAGCTTGAAATCGTATATATATAAGTACCTAATAAAACAACTTAATCGGAGTAAATCGCGTATATTACTACATTTTACCCTACCCGCGACCACGAACGCTGAAAAGGGTTACGAAACGGTGGGACTTAAAATGTAGTAATATACGCGATTTAATCCGTTAAAGTTGTTTTATTACTATGAGTGATAATCGCGGAAACCGAAGACAATATTATCATATATTTATTTATTTATATATTCATATTGCCTGTAGGTACAATTTTTATAATGCGTTCAATTTAGCTAAAAACTGCATTTATTTATTCGTTTCTACCTGTTCTCGCATAGTAAATATTTGTACGTGTTTCAATTTAGTTCTAGTTTTATTTGAGTTAGATGTAATTACGTACTGCGGATTCCCAAATCAAATATTTGCTGAGCAAATTTGGTTATTCCTTCGGCAATATGAAGCCATCACCTCGGTAATTAGATTCCGAGATAAAATTTATCCCGACTCTTTGGTGTTATTCATATTTCTGAAATAGATCGGTTAGGTTTGCTGCGAGCTTTCACTGTCGGTTAACCAGTGATGCA
Source organism: Eudemis profundana (assembly GCA_947034925.1). Taxonomy (NCBI): domain Eukaryota; kingdom Metazoa; phylum Arthropoda; class Insecta; order Lepidoptera; family Tortricidae; genus Eudemis; species Eudemis profundana. The sequence continues at coordinate 20,312,412 of OX344798.1, forward strand.
GATGGTGGGTTACACCATTAGGGCAGAGATCGGTTAGATATTGCTGCGAGGTGGTGGATTGGTAAACAGAATGTGTGAGTGTGGTAGTCCTGCGAGCTGGTTAGGTGAACGCAATATGTGAGTCTAGTAGTGCTGCGAGCTGGTTAGGTGGACAAAATGTGTGAGTGTCGTAGTCGGCAACTGTTCTGATTTGTACTGTTCATAATGTAAAGACAATAGAGCGCTAGGAAAACGTTGTTTTGAAAAATAGAGCAATAGAGAATGCGTTTTAAATTATTCGAGACATGACCCCTCGTTGAAAGCGGCGCTGGGATCCTACTGGACACATCCCGCAACCAACCCCACTGCATTTTTTCGTTTATTATGATTAGTTAGTGATACTATCGAGCTCCAACTAGACATCTACACTCAACTGCAATTTATTGGCAATCCTGACGACCCTGACGCCGACACATATATGTATACATTTACGAAATTCGGTACACAGTTTAGAAGCTGGTATAGACTAATACAGGGTGGGAGGGACTATACCGACATACTTTAGCCATGAACTCCTGGTGGTGTGACGAGTAAATAATGTTATATCAACATGGGTCGAATATTGTCATTTTACATTAATAGTCTTATGGAACAAAATAAATCAGTAAATTAAGCCCCTCGTTATAAACATGTCCTTACTGGCTGAAAAGTTATCAAAAAGAAAAAAAAAAGCTAAAATGGAAACGAAAGGTAAATTTTTTGGCCTCGGAGTCGCTTACCATCAAATACTGCGAAGGTTAATCCCTGTTTAGTTAAAGAATTTTAAAAAAATAGTAAAGGTATCTTAGTCACATTTATTAGGGCTTGTTACACATTTGGGATTTTTCATTTACAAAATAATGGATATCTCGGAAAGTAAGCGTTTTTCGACTATACATCACATAACATTTTTTACTCCTAATAGTTGTTAGAATCTATAGTTAAAGTTTGTCGGTATAGTCCCTCCCACGCTGTATAGAGGTATATAAAATGTGTGCAATTCTGACAATATTACATACATACCGGTCGAATTAATAACCGCTTTATTTGACGTTGATTAAAAATAAGAGCCGTGAATGCGAATCGAGCTTGAACTTTACAGTGATTTTAGACACTATATAAACTTATAAAAAATTATTATGTATATTTTTCAAGGTTACAAGTTGTAGAAAGTTGAGCTTACAATTTTACTTAGATTAATACTAATTTTACTTAGTGCTTGAATTTTCAGTGAAAAGGTAAAATTTGCTACCATTTCTAAATATATTTCTACCTAAAAGTTAATATACGCGGCGACAGCACGTCAGTTCTGAGCTGAAATTAATATCAACCCCGGCCTAAAAAACCGTATTCAGCGAGATAAACCCTGAAAATTTCCCATAAAATTAAAAACGTCAAGTCAGGAGCTACGAGCGGTACATTATACAATAAATTTACGTATTTTATCAAACAAATACGTGACTGTTAACCTTTATCTACTATCTACTAATTTATTGGTTAAGGTTTTTGGTAACTTGTTGTTTACGACAGTTTATATTGTGATTTTAATCATTTGTTTTATGGAACGATGTCAATAAATATGGACTACAAAATAACGAACATAAACGTTCAAAGTTTATTAATTATTGTAGAATAAAAATCAACACATATAAAGACACAAATGTGACCTTGAGAAACCAAACGCCGCAAGAAAGCTTGGTGTCCGTGTTGCTGTAAGCAAGAAAATGTTCTTTATTATTAAGTAACATTTACCCCCGGCTTCAACTGCGTTATTCCTGTTATTATCCAAAAGGATACCTTACCGTGATATAAAGTGTCCAGTGTTTTAATCCAGGTCTTGCTGTTTTCACCTCTGTTCATTCATTTATTACTGCGTTACAAACATCCAGACAGCCAAACCTCCAAACATCTAAATAGTATTCTCACAAACTGCTAATATTGTAAATGTGAAAACATTTTATTTAGGGTTGGGACTCCTCGTGGCATTTTGGAAATAAAGTGCTGTGGAGTCGTTGTTACCTAGTTAGTTTTTATGATTGAATGAATAAATTATTACTTACATGAATAAAATTAAATGATATTTAGATGGATTATATGTATGTTTTATCTTGTTTTGGCAATCCCCTCAGAGTATTGATATAAATATTTAATCATATGTATACAATATTTGTTCCTGACCAAAAAGTTTTTGATTAATAGTTTTATAATATGGCATTTTGACAGGATAAAAGTCATGTCTAAATTATCAAATTTAGAAAACTGCTTAATTTATCCCATTTGTATGAATTCAATTTCGTTGGTTAGTACTTACTGAAGTATTTTTAATAGCACCTAGTGTTAACAAAATATAAAAATGCTTACATAGGTTTATAGGTATAAACATTTTATTGAGTAGGTTTGTGGAATTACGGGTCAAAGGATAGGTTAAGATACCTAACTTACCTATATTGCAAAATGAGTATAGAGCAAATACAAAGAAATATTAATCATTCAATTATTATTCATTCAATCATAAAAAGTAGGTAGCGACTGCATTGCACTCTATGTCCAAATTGCCACGAGAATCCTAACCCTTTATTAACTTATTAGTAAGTAGGCTGTTACACAGTAATAGTTTACTTTTCTATACCGAATTTCTTTTAGAGTTTAACACACAGAAATATACCGAGTTAGAAGGAAATTGTTCGTCGATTTGTATGAGAACTAAGTGTGTAAAATTTTGCAGTAGACCTTTGACGTCAAGAGTGTAATTCAGTGATGGAAAACATAATTTTTCCATTTCATTCGGTGGTATTTGGACAACTTCTTTTTAGCACGCGAGGTACATAGTTACACTCTTTCCCTTTTTCTCGATATATTTCTGTGGTTTAACACTTAGGCCACACTTTGCCGACATACCTCACCATATAGTGAATGCACTAGCACAGCAACGACCCGGCCGCGCAAATGCTGACGCGTTGGCAACCTGACAGACGGGAACACAAGTATACTAAAGTGTGTATAAACTAGGTAGTAGAGTATTATAATGGTTACAATACTAAATTGATAAGAATGAAAATGGTAGCTTGTAAGTTTTGCTACAGTATAATATTGCGTGCCTATTAGTTGCCTGGTGAAACCCGTTAAGTGACAAAATAAGTTTTTGTATTATTATTGTAGTATTATTAAAAGTATCATGTATTTTTTTGAGTTGTATTAAGTGAGTTTGATCCCACCAATAGTGACTTGAAGTGGTCAAAACTTTTGATGATGGAATTTTTGAAGACACCTGTTTTTTTTTTTAATCCCCAATTACAAGCGGAAAAGTGGCTGTATAGAGAATTATAAAGTCGAGGACACGCGCATCTTGCGATCTGATTGGTCGATTTAATGTTGTCGAGGTATACGAGTTCTCATTGGTCAAATTGCTGTGAACTATTAACGAACAATATTATTGTTGGCGTGTTTGATTACACTATTGCTCGTTTTTTTCGTTGTCTATTGCTACTTTTCCGAGCAGTGGCGTTAAAAAAAAATTGTCTAACAGATTTTATATACAATCTTGTTTTTGTATCAACGTTATGAGAAAGTCCGTCTGATAAAGTCGTCAACCGGCGGCCATTTGTTAGCACGCCCTGCAATAAACAACGAGCCCGACAGAGACGCATCGCCCTCACAAACAATAATACATTATTGTATTAATGCCAGCGATAATTGATGGAAACCGACTGGAACCGGGTGACGTTTAAATTGGAAGCGAGGCTTTTTTGTAAGTTATTGCCACAGCCCTTTGTGAGATGCAAACGAGCGAAAAATACAGTTGGGGGCGCGCGCGGTATTCAGTCTAGTATGGGAACAGTATTTTTTTTTTAGATTAGCGAACGTATAGATCACAATAGTACATTATACCGAGGCCAGTAAAGTAAGAAATGTCTCAGATCACATGTAATCACGCCCGAGGCGAAGCCGAGGACGACAAACATGTGATGTGAGGCTTTTTTACTTACTGGCCAAGGTTTGTATACTATTTTTCTGTTCGACGGAGCCAGAAACGCTGCGCTAAACGACGATCTTCGTTTAGCGCAGCGGCCGGCAAGGTGACGCTTTCCAGCCGGAGGGCAGAAAATTATTTTATTATTGTAACTTTACTGAAAATTATGAATGAATGTTAACCTAAGTAAATGTCAAATATCCCGAAGTCAGTGTCAATGATGGTACAATCGTAAGTATACGTACAGGCGTATTGGTCTGGATTCGAGTCCCGCTCGGACATTTAATTTTCTGATTTCGCTGCTGTAAAAACACTTTGCCTAGGCCGAAAGTGGCATTTTCCATCCGCTGCACGGGAAGAAAATACCACTTCCTGGCTAGGGAAAGATGCAAAATCGTGGGCCCACCGTGGGCGGTAATAAGTATAGCCACAAATCGCATATTTAGGCTGCGGCTCCACTAAGGCAGAGACGAGCAGAGCGGAGAGGAGACGTATAGGGACCGACCAATCACATTAGATTGGTATTCACTGTTACCATTGACATTAACGAGATGAGGATTTCAACTAATGTGCTTGGTCGATCCTATACGTCTCCTCTCCGTTCCGCTTGTCTGCGCCTCAATGGAGCCGCAGCCTTATTGCCCTCGCCTGCGGCTCGAAACACAAACTCCTGCGATTTGGGCTATTCCTAATTATTCCGCCCTAGGTGTGTAGTACAGTGTGTCCCAGGGGCAAGTGACCAGATTGTGAGTAAGGAATTACAAAAGAGTGTTTGTTATAAGCCCGAGGTGAAACCGAGGGCTTTAATAACACGAGTTTGTAATTCCTTTACCGCCCGTGGCACACACAATGTTTTTCATCACACTTGTGAGGAAATCTTAATAAAATAACCTTACTTTTCGACCCAGTATGACAAGAAAATATTAAAACAGACAGTGACATTTGTCACATATGTCCATAGACAATGCGAACGTCAAGTCACGTTCGGAAACCATAGCGGTAACGGCCATTTTAGTTGATTTTATATTTGCAAAATAAAGAAATACAATATTTAAACATTTAATTAATGTTACCGAAACATGTGTTTATATGTATTTGCAATTACAGTTATCTTTAAATAAATATTTCAGTGATAAAAGTTAAAAAGTAAGTTGGCGTTTCCTTTGAACATGACAAATAAGAGTAAAACAGAACCAGCGTTTCAAATTTAAAAAGAAAACCATTACGCCCTAGGGCGTAATAGGCCATTTACGGCCCGCAGAACCTACGTGTAATGACACCATTTTCGAGCAAGTGTGATGAAAACTTATTTGCTCCTACTAAGCTAACCGCCATACAGTTTTTCTTGAACTATTCACGTATCTACTTACGAGTTTGTACGGAACCCTCGGTGCGCGAGTCCGACTCGCACTTGACCGGTTTTTATTAAGCACATCTATAAATAAACACTTTAAAATTGTCTACTGCTACCTCAGCGTCGCCTCGGACTGTTTGTAATTTCTTACTTACCGCCCTTGATACACAATGTACTAATAACAAAGTGATCTTATAAGGGTTCCGTTTTTTCCTTTTGAGGTACGGAACCCTTAAAACGTTTAATTTGAGTTCTTAATTACTTCTCTGTGCCACCCGCCCGAGTTATCCCCGAAAAGCGGGATAGAGCCTGTCCGCGCGGGACATTTAATTTTGATTAAAAAATCGGGACGTTCCGCCAAAATTGGGACGTCTGGCAACGCTGCTTCATTCCCACCAGCTGTACTAGAAATGTTTGACTTGTACGGAACGGCCTTAGGCACAGTTTGATTGATTCTGTAACTATGTTGTCCTCCGTGCTCGAACAACACTTCGTGAATTCAATTTCCCTTTGCGTACGGCACAAAATCAGTAATTAATTGGAAGGGTGATTGTGCTAGGCATTGTGCCGTCACAAAGGGGTCAGAGTTGGTCAACACGGCCAACTTTCGGCAATGCCCGAGCTGTAATGGACTGGAGTGGCGTGTTGCCCTTTGAGACCGTTTTGAACAGAATTCTAAATTGCGTGCCGCTGTCAAATGGGTCAAGTTACTATAAGGAATATGTTCATATTATCCGCAAACTTGTCTTGTAAGAAATAAAATTATTTATGGTTGATTACAATAATTCAATTTCAATTCACTATGAATTACTAAGCAAAGATATAGTGAGATTCGATAGAAATGGACAAACAAGTAAACAAACGGATTTACCTTCATTACTTCGCAATCACGCACTTTTTAAGTACGAACATAGCCTTATCAACAATTTATATACATAAACCTTGTATTTTCATTCATTTTTAAGTAAAATATCCATTAATTATTCATATTTCAGTAAAAACAAACTTAGTCAATACCATTTTTCATTTTTTTTGTTAAATTTGACCCCCTTTCCGATTGAATTGAAATATTTCAAGGATACGTACCTAAATCAGATGACAATGCAATATTAATGGACTTAAAGATGATTTAATGATAGAACCGGACGGTAGTCATAGGATCATCTAAATTACACATGATACATTCACCGTGTTTGGGCTCATTTGATTAGTTTTGACTTGCAGTTTGCAAAAAAGTACAGTTGGCAATAAAAGCTTGCCGCAAAAAAAAAATTGACAAACTTATTTGGGATCAGTTTTGAAAACTGAATTCGACAATTATTTAACGTTGAATAATTCATTTTTACTACAAGAAACTACCCTATTATAATCGTCTTAGACAATGTCGTACATAAAATGACCACAGAATGAAATATAATCGACTTTTATTTTCACTTTAATTTATATGCATAATCTCATACATTGAGTTAAATATCATGTTACTGTTGTGCTTACTCAATTCCTACGTAGGTAGAGGTTATTGGAATTTCGGCTCTGTTTGTTGTTTAGTAGTAAAGTTGGATGAAAATTAGTTTTCACCCGCTTTCGACGTCATAGTTTTAATATTTACATTTAATCAAAACTTGTTTCCATTTCATAACATGGCCAGGGTAAATACAATTAAACGTAATGGAGATAATATTATGTTGCTTTATTTCACAGTAAATATATTAGAAGCGCGTTTTTCCTGACGTTCATTTTTATTTTCTCCGTTGTAACACCTTTTATTTTTTCAAAAGTATGGTAACTGCTCTCAATAATAAGTACATATAACATAACTTTACTTCACCCCATGCCGTAAATGTAAGTTATAGTAAGAATTATCTAAGGTTCCCGAATGTTCTTAAAGCGAATGAACAAACATTCGGACACCTTACATAATCTTACTATACCACCAAACTCCTGCGATCTGGTACATATAATCTTACTATATACCACCAAACTCCTGCGATCTGGGACATGCCTAAATTTACCGCCCTATGTGTGTAATGAACTATTTGAAATCGTCATAACAACGATTAATGAAATGGAACAGGTTTTAAATAAACAGGCAATACAATTATTAAGTTTCTGTAAAAAAACACACACAAGCTTTTTATTGCCTTACTGTACCTGTTTTGTAAAATCGCAAATTAAAATGCACCTTAACAAAGTAGGTTTATCTCAGATAATTATGGCCACTTTCCAACTCCATCAATCGGACGTCAGAAAATGGTTTTAATTTACCTTCCAAGATTCAACCCAAACATACTAACACGGCAAATTCAATAAAAGCTTGTACGAGTAAAACCCCGCAGTTGAATGCACACACGAAAATTTCTTAATTTCCATTTCAAAATAATACAGTCTCCGTTTTCTTTCTTCATACATATGGTTATACTTTTAACTGCGCATTTCTTGATTACCATCCTCCGTAATACACCGTCTTTGTCCCACGGCTCTTACAGACCCTTAAAACCTGCCCAGCTATGCAAGATCAGAACCTAGTAAAGGCCCTTTTAGTAGGTACCTATTTAGTTAGGTAAGCGACTAGCTCTAACTGTACATTTTCTTTTAATGCCATAAACACCGATTACTTTATCCAATAGCCCAATTTCCAACACATGTTTTTTAAACAGACATCATAAAATAAGATTATATCTGGTTTTACGGTATTTAAAAACTTACTTGCTTTTAATATGTATTATAGATATTTATTTAACTAAAAAGCAAGTTAGCTTCTTGGTAAGGTAAGGTCAAAGGATTCTGGAACTTACTTTATAGATCCTGTCTATCATGTAGGACTGGTTTTTAGGCAGGATTCCTCTTATCACATGTGTTGTGTTGTTAAAATACACGTTTTGAAACTTCAAGAAGTAAAAAACTTATTCGTCAGTGAAATATATTTTCGATTCTGTAGAATTTCAGAATCAGAATCAGAAAAACATTTATTGCCACAGAATCTCATACTAAACAAAAAGTATGCACTACAAATAAAAATATACATTTATGCCACACCTGGCCATAAAGTGACTTTTTCCGCACGCTGCGCGTACGGAAAAAGCCGCTTTCTAGCCAAGTGTAGACAAAAAATTATGTACACAACACAGGAGGTAATAAAGAAAGCCCTCGATCGCATATTTACGTCCCTCGCTTGCAGATCGGGCCGCAAACTTCTGCGATCTTTTTTTTTTTTTTTTTTTTTTTTTTTTTTATGAAATAGGGGGCAAACGAGCAGACGGGTCGCCTGATGGTAAGCAATCACCGTCGCCCATAGACACCTGCAACACCAATAGAGTCACAGGTGCGTTGCCGGCCTTTCAGGTGGGAGTACGCTCTTTTCTTGAAGGTTTGAAGGTCGAATCGGTCCGGAAACACTGCAGGCGACAATTTATTCCACAGTTCAGTCGTGCGAGGCAGGAAGTTTCTAGCAAAACGCACAGTTGTGGACTGCCAACCATCTAAGTGGTGAGGATGGTAATATTGTCGCGTAGAACGATGGCGGAAAGATGCAGCAGGGATTAATCCGAACAATTCCTCGGAGCATTCCCCGTTATATAGACGATAGAAGATGCAGAGCGAGGCTACATCTCTACGCAGTGCCAAGGAGTCGAGCCGATCTGAAATAACTTGGCAGCCGACGATACGAGTCGCTCTCCGTTGAATGCGGTCTAGAGGGAGAAGCTGGTACTGGGGGGCCCCAGCCCACAGATGAGAACAGTATTCCATATGTGGACGGACCTGCGCCTTATACAGCTGAAGGCGGTGGGCAGGAGTGAAATACTGTCTCGATCTATTGAGCACACCAAGCTTCTTAGAGGCTAATTTAGCCTTACCCTCTAAATGGCCGCGGAACTGGACTTCACTCGATATGTCGACGCCAAGAATTCCGATAGTGGCTGTGGCAGTAAGGGGGATGCTCTCAAAACGAGGTGATGCGACAAACGCGAGCTTTTTGGCGGTGAAGGCGCAAACCTGTGTCTTTGTAGGGTTGAAACGGACTAGATTAAGTCGACCCCATTCTGAAACTTCTTTTAGGGAAGTTTCAATTTCAGACACAAGTCTGTTACGGCTCTCGATGACGCTATCCCGAGAAATATTGGCGCGGCCGGTGTAGGAGGCATCACCCGTGCTATCATCTGCATAACAGTGAATGCCACAGATTTGCAGCATGTCGTTGATATGCAGAATGAACAACGTAGGCGATAGCACACAGCCTTGCGGGACACCAGCATTCACAGTCATGGATTCAGAGCACTCACCGTCAACTACGACCTTTATGCATCTGCCTGCTAGAAAGCTACTGACCCATTCGCATAACTTCTCGGGAAGCCCATAAGATGGAAGCTTCGAAAGAAGTGCTTTGTGCCAAACCCGATCAAAGGCCTTCGCCATGTCCAAACTAACGGCCAATGCTTCACCCTTAGTCTCGATCGCCTGTGCCCAACGATGTGTTAGGTAGACCAGAAGATCACCAGCTGAGCGGCCTTTACGGAAGCCGTATTGGTGGTCACTAAGCAGCTGATGATCCTCTAGGTACCGAAGGAGCTGGCAGTTGATAATGGCCTCCATTATCTTCGAGAACAGAGAGGTTATAGCTATCGGCCTGTAGTTGGTTGGGTTTGAGCGGTCGCCTTTTTTAGGGATCGGGTGCACCAAAGCTGACTTCCATGAGATCGGGACTACGCCAGATGAGTAAGAGAGCCGAAAAAGACGCGTTAAAACCGGTGCCAACTCTGGAGCGCACATCTTCAACACAATAGGAGAGATTCCATCGGGCCCACACGACTTGTGAATGTCGAGGGAAAGAAGTGCTTTACGCACTGAACTTTGGTGGAACCGGACATCCGGCATATAGTTTCCGCACCGCGGTATGGTTGGCGGCACGTGTCCCCCGTCATCCAGAGTCGAGTTGGACGCAAAGAGTTTGCCCAAAAGATCGGCTTTTTCCTTAGCGTCATGGGCCAACGAATCATTTCCCATTTGTAGAGGTGGAAAAGACGGCTTGCAGAAATTTCCCTGGATAGCTTTGGCAAGAGACCAGAACGCACGAGTTCCCGAAGGAAGGCGCTCTAGTTTCTCGCCAATTCTACCAATGTGCAAAGATTTCGCCCTGGCAATATCCCTTTTGAAGGACTTGGAGGCAAAATTAAACTCCTTTTTCAACGCGCTGGTCTTTTCATCCCGTACTGTTGCTGCATTTATCCAGGCTTGGTAACATTCCTGCTTTCGGCGGGACGCCCTTTTGCAGTTACGACCAAACCAAGGTTGGAATTTGCCACCAACGGGGACTGCAGAGGACGGAATGAAAAGTTCCATTCCCTGGAGTACCACGTCAGCAATAGAGTCAGCAGCAACGTTGGGATCATCCAGCGTGAAGCAAACCTGCCTCCAAGGATAGGATGCAAAGAAAGATCGCATCCCATCCCAATCTGCTGACTTGTAGTGCCACACACGGCGGCTACCAGCAGCTCGCCGACGCAGCGGGCACGTGAGTGGCACCGTACTCCGGACCAGGCAGTGATCCGAGGAACCGAGTGGGGCAATAACGGAAATTTTGTAGCCAGCCGGTTGAGAAGTCAGCAGAAGGTCCAACAGAGAAGAGTCCTGGCTCTCCACATCGGGGATTCGCGTGGGCTCAGTAACCAATTGGGATAAGCCATATGCCAGAGCAAAACCGTACACAGATCTCCCCGCATGATCGGTCTTACTAGAGCCGAGCCATTCAACATGATGGGCATTAAAATCGCCTAGTATCACGATCTCCACGGATGGGATCTGCTGTTGCATGGAGTCTGCAGCTAACTGAATTTGCTCGATGAGTCGGTCGGTTTCAGCATCACCGCTATGGGACCTATACAGGCACGCATAGACGCGAGGATGGTCGTCGCTGTCCACACGTAGCCATAAGGTGGAGAGGTCCCTACCTTCAAGATTGCTGAGGCGGCGAGAGCTGATGTCATCTCTTACGTACACGCACACCCCGGCCTTAGGCACAAAGGAGTGTTCCAGTGCATACCCAGGACGACAGAGGTAGGAAGTGTCCGCCGGAGACGATATCTGCGTCTCGGTCAAAAAGAGCAAGGCCGGCTTTGCTGTCTCGAGGTGATAGTGAACACCATTAAGATTGGAGTGTAAACCCCTGATGTTGCAGAAGTCCACGGCCAGCGAGGCTACTTTGCTCTTGCCCCGAGCAGATGTTGGCTGGTAGAGCGCGGTTTTGCCCCCCCCAGAGTACGAGGGGCAGATCTTGGCCTTTCTTTGTATTACCACCCTAGTTATGTAATGTACTATTAATGTGAAAACACCACAATATTTATTGCAATGAGTTCGTATCATATGAATACTGCAAAAACTAAACGTGTCTTTTTGTAGTCAAGGTCGGATCTGCACCAGCGTTTCAGTCTAGCAACGTGCTAACCACTACACTACCTGGCCACTTACGAGCCACGTTGAAAGTTTCGAGATATTTGTTACAACGTTAATAACGACTTTTTCGTTAGAAAGGCTTCCAACCGATAGCCTCTCTCTTTCTCTCTAGGACATGCTTACGCAGTATCCCCTGTCTACACTCCATTTCCGCAGTGTCAGCAAGAGATGGCTTTCACTTTCTCTTTCCACATATTCTTTCAAATTAAATATTTTTACTAAAAAAAAATCCGACCGCGGTGCACTTTAAAACTGCATAAAATCCGCTATTTTGTATATTTTAAGGAACTTCATACCCAGTGACACTCTCGCCATCATGACGAATCTAATGATATATCATTTATCAAAATCGGTTGTGCCGTTGAGTAATTACGAGCCGACATAGGAATGGACATACATACATACATAGAGGTCAAACACATAACCCTCCTTTAGGCTTCACCGCAGTCGGGTAAAAATAGTAAATTTTAGTACTCTAGCTAGACTACTAGTAGTCTAGCTAGACTACATTGGCATTGGGTTTTGTTCTAAATACGTCATAAATAATTATCATGAGCACGGTTCTGATCCAGCCCAGCCGGGCTTCAATGGAACATGAAACACAGCCTACCTGGCTATTGTGCGACCACCAATTTTCCCGGGAGCCGGGATTTCCCATTATGTGCGGATAAGGGGTGCGATTATTTTAAATGTGTTTTAAGACGTGGAGCTTACGGGATTTTTTAATATAGTGAAAATGGGTTAATATTGCGTGATGAGGTTTAATAAAAAATATACATTTTGTTAGCCCAATTTTTGGTGTCTAAAATTTTTAAACGGAATGAGGCGGTGTGTGCATTTTGTTTTAAAGAGTTAGACTCCCTAGAATTAGTGATTTTGTGTTCGTTACAGGCGTAAGAGGTATTCCATCCGTCCAGTCCTTGAGGAGACAAAATATTTTCAATCTCTTGAGACTTACATGCATATGGCTGCAGCTTTCCATTCGTTCAACAGTAAGCTTGATAATCATTTATTTATTTTATTTAATTGGGTAACCATGACATTACAGACGATCCCATGCGTCATGATACTTATAACTAGCAAATTACTTAAATATTACAATGGCACAGTTGATTCCTTGGCATCCATCGTCTCACTGAATCTCAGACATTCAGTACACACAGCCGCCCATCGCCACGCAAAAAGGTCGCACTCGGGTGCCGATGCCATGAGCGCATTAAGTTGAGAGAGAGTTGAGAGAGATCATACCTATAGCGCAGTAAAAAAGTTCTTACTGTGGTCATTCTGAAAATTTGAGTACTTAATGCCATTAAGTTCGATCGTCTGTATTATGAAGGTAATAGAACAAGCCTTTTATCTAGTATATAAATGAAACAAAGGAGTCAATATACGAACAAAATACCTTTTTATGTCAAAGTAAAGATATGGCAATAGTCCTATTTTAATACAATTGCTGGAATAAAAAGTAAATACATGAACACTGTATAAAAAAAACTGCGAAAAACCCTTATGTCCGGCTATGTAACTAAGTTTTGTAACCAGCTACGAAATGGGAATATTTTTTATCGCTTGGAATCCAGTTATGGAGGAAGAATTGTTTGTCTTTATTTGTAACTCATTTGTAAACTAGCTACATAGTAGGAATTATTTTTCCTAGTTGGAAATCCAGATACGTATAGAGAATTCTTTGTCTCAACTTGTAACTGATTTTTAACTGGCTACAAAGTAGGAATTATTTTTTCCTGTTGGAAATCCAGATACGTGCACCCCAGGCCAAAAGTATGGAAACACAGCCATACAAATCCGAGATTTTCAAACACAAAAAGCTAAATTAAGTAAAAAGGTCCAAGATTTGACAAGTCCGAATTACCTATTTCAGTAGAGTGACTGCCATCTGACCTCCTCTCTATATGTACATATAGCACAGTGCTGCTACCACCGTTTTTTTATGACTTTTAACTAGTTTACAATAAAGTACTTAGTTACAAACTGAGATAGTTAATTCTCAATGCGTAACTGGGTTTCAAAGGGATAAAAATATTCCCAGTTCGTAACTGGTTATAAACAGGGAAAAAGTAGTTACAAACTAAGATAATTAATCCTCAATACGTAACTGGGTTTCAAAGCGATAAGAAATATTCCCAGTTCGTAACTGGTTATAAACAGGGAAAAAGTAATTACAAACTAAGATAATTAATTCTCAATACGTAACTGGGTTTCAAAGCGATAAAAAATATTCCCATTTCGTAGCTGGTTACAAAACTCAGTTACGTAGCCGGACGGAAGGCGGAATTACAAACACGATTTAATATAAAAGGAGTTTGTTCTAAACGCGAGTTAATTACGAAATTCATCTGCCTTCAAATATAAACAGTGGGGCGGGTCACTCCTGTCTAGACTTTGCTGTGTCGACACAAAGTTTACTTTTGAGTGTTGCTGGGGCTGTCAAATATTTGTAATAGAAATAAGTTCGTCGCGGGACCTTGTCCAGAGATGAGCAGTGAGAGAGTTTACTCTCATAACGTTATGCAGGTAAATTTTTGTTGAGATATTTAGTAACGTGAATACAAAATAAAAAAAAACTTAGTATTCATTAAAAAATGTTCAGCTCTCTCTCTCCCTCTCTATCTCTCTTTAGTTCGAGCTCCATTATGAAATCATTTCCATTTATTTACCACCCATAAATATAAACTCGATCGTCTATTTCATACCTTTTTACCCAAAACAATGCCCTTGATTTAAAAATTTAAAACATAACTGATATATTATTTTAGTAAATCTTACGTTTATCAGTAATATCTATGTTGTTGGTGTAAAAAGAATAACCGTTTTAAAACTTAAATTCACCACAATATCATTGAATTCACCGCTACGCACTTATATCAAAGGCCCTATACATACATTTATACATTGTCTCTTGACGGATTTCTGGCGTAGGTTCAGGATCTTGTCAGATCTTCCTAAGACAAGCAATTAGTTTCTAGAATTTATTAGGCACACTATCTTGCTATCGACGTCGAGATCTATACAAGGAGTGAATTTTGTGTAGAGAAAAACTAATTTAACAGCTAGGGTTTTTATTGGTACAGTCGCGAAAAAAAAAAGTTTCTCACTTTTGTTCGTTCGTCTCGTCAATAAGTTCAGGTTAAAGGTTAAAGCACAAATAACAGCTCGGCACCGGAACGGCGGCGGCTCAGCTCGAGCCCGCAGTATTCTTTTCATCACACTTGCTCGAAAATGGTGTCATTACACGCAGGTTTTGCGGGCCGTAAATGACCTATTACGCCCTAGGGCGTAATGGTTTTCTTTTTAAATTTGAAACGCTGGTTCTGTTTTACTCTTATTTGTCATGTTCAAAGGAAACGCCAACGTACTTTTTTAACTTTTATTACTGAAATATTTAAAGAGAACTGTTATTGCAAATACATGTAAACACATATTTCTGTAACATTAATTAAATGTTTAAATAGTGCATTTCAGTATTTTGCAAAAATAAAAACACATTTTAAGTTTTTACCGCTATGGTTTCCGAACGTGAGTTGACATTCGCATTGTCTATGGATAATGTCACTGTCAGTTTTACAATTTTATTTAGGTTAAGTAAGGTTATTTTAATCAGATTTCCTCACAAGTGTGATGAAAAACATTGTGTGTGCCACGGGCGGTAAAGGAATTACAAACTCGTGTTATTAAAACCCTCGGCTTTGCCTCGGCCTTGTAACAAACACTCGTTTGTAATTCCTTACTTACCGCCCTTGATACACAATGTACTATTGTAAATAAGAAACTCCATACTATAACGCACACCTATCGGCATCGGAACGGCAACGTCTCGGTTCGGCACAGACTAGCGGGGCGTGGGCGACTCACGGTCGCTGCGCTTACATCGCGCCACCGTCGCGCGTGCGTATAGAGTAGGTACCCAATATATGATTAATTAGGTGTATAAAATGTAATGCAATGAAATTGAATGTTAATGATTTAGTAATTGTGTAATTTATTGTGTATTAATTCTTCTTTTCTTTTTTATTCTGCTAATAACACGGATTATATCCAATTGTAATAGTTTTAAATATTTTTGCATGCCACTATACTGGCAAAATGTGCTGTCCCATTATTTATATTGACATCATTTTATGTACCGCAATTTATGCAAATAAACACTTCAACGTTGCGGCTCACCATCGGCGCGGGCCCGCTAGTCGCCCGTGCGCCGCTTGCGGCTCACTGACTTGTACCGAGTATCGAGGTGAGCTGCCGCCTAGCGGTAAGCGTAAGACGTTGCGATTCGCTTCCATTACGTGCTTGCGTATGGTTGACGGTGAAACGATGAGGTGAGGCGGTGTCGTTCCGGTGTCCAGCTGTTATGTGTGCGTGAACCTTTAAAAGTGACAAGCCTTTTAATTTTGTATAGACACAAAATTAACATGTAATGCTAACTGTAGTATATTTCAACAGTTTCAATTCAACATAATAAACTTTCTCAGCCGGTAGAGAGAGGTCCAATAGCACGTAACTGTCGCAAACTTTTATTACTTCCAATTTGTTCATGCTCGAAGGTGCCTGTTGTTCACGATTTAGCTGGTCAGGCATAAAAAGTAATATGCCGTACGTTTTATGCAAAAACACTTAACAAAAACCTTTTGTATAGAGTTTTTCTTGCGTAGAAAGATATCGTTTATATCGGATATCTTATAACGACGAGATATACATGTGAAAATTTGTAAAAATGTTTGGATTTTTGTTAATATCGTGGTGACGATTGTATGGACTGAGATGGAATTGAGCAAACAAGCAAATGAGTAAACCAAGTCCTGAATATAAAATGAAAATATCTAGGACAGTTTATATTCTAGCAAGGAGTTCTCTTGGGGTTTGTATACTTGCTCAGCTGAGTAAGTTTGCTCCATCATAGGCCTTTTAGCTAAAAAAAATCATATACCCGTAGACCAGGCCGCTGGCATATTGCATAGAAGCATTTATAGTTTGACTACGGTACTATTGTGTAGATTGGGATCAGCCGAGTTCATTTTCTATTCGTCCGCGCGCAATGGCGCCTGCGGGGGTGGGGGAGCTCTAAGCAACTGATTCACTCGAAGAACCTGGCCTTTAACCAAGTTCTGAATTGAAACATAGAATATTTTATATCCCTGTGAGGAATTCCTTTTGCTATATTTGTATGATTTTATGAGGCTGGTTTTCACTACTGCTACAATAATTAAAGCGTTATTGAGATAGGTTAAATCTTATATGCGACAAATAAAACCGCATTTAATTTGTTCATTACGTAGTCGAAAAGTAGGTAAGTTTTTGCCTGAGCGTTGTCAGCGAGGTAAATAACAGGCCGCGGCCATTTCACGCGCGAGTTACGCGCTCAAATTAGGGCCGAAGCGGACTTAAATTAAAGACGACGTTAACTAACCGTCGGCCTGATTCCACTAGTCGACGCTTAAGTCGTATAACGATTGTATTGCTGGCTACAGGCGGACCATAAAGGATTTAGGCACTTTTGCTGCAGTCAGCGAGTAAACGAGTATATATTGCGGATCTGTAAAGGTCACGTCAGTCCGCAATGAACTGTTACTCGCGTACTCACCGGCAGTAGGAGAAGGGCCTTAACCCTTCGTATGCTTAGGCACTGATCAGCGCAGAGCCTTTGAAACGTATGTTAAAATTTTCGATATAACATACGAAGGGATAAAAACAAGGACCTTAAAAATAAATGGACGTAGCGTCGCGAACAGATAAGTGAAGCACTCATGATGCGCCGGCAATGCGCCGGCGCTTTGTACGCACGCACGCACACATCAACCAGCATAATGGGCCGGTCGGCTGCCATTGGGCCATCAACGCACACATGCTCACTTCGGCGGCCATTGCTTGGCTTCACCCGCGTCTTAGACCGCGCGGTATCCTTCTATTTTATACATCCATGGATAAAAACATAATTTTCTTACAGGATCTTTAGGCTTAGCGTAAACTTAGTACGGTACAGTATTACTCTTTTACTACTAGACCTTTATTATAAAAACATTAATTACATACTTACTCGGGACGTGGACTCTTCAGTTGTTTTGTCCACAGGAAAACAGTTATTAAAAATCTGTATCAGCCAGGAGCACAACATATTTCAGAGCCGATGTATGTATGAGCAGGGTGAGGTATCTACGATAATACTCTATTATTTACCATTGCCGTCTGTTCGTGTTTGATACCTGCCTGTTTGTATATTTATCTTTATCTTATATATTCAAATGAAATCGGAAAGAAATTTGATACAAATACGACAACGAAAAATATAAATAAATTCGCAATTATCCTATATCAAAGTGCATATTCGCTTCATATTTCCAATTCCCCGTTTTAGTGAATACGACTGAACCATCCTAATTTATAAAATGTCTTTATCACAAAACCTTGACATGTAATATTTTATAATATTATCAATAAATGAGTATGAGTATGCCACACCTGGCCATAAAGTGGCTTTTACCGCATGCTTCGCGTATGGAAAAAGCCGCTTTCTGGCCAAGTGTAGACATAAAACGATGTACACAACACGGGAGGTAATAAAGAAAGCCCTCGATCGCATATTTACGTCCCTCGCTTGCAGCTCGGGCCGCAAACATCTGTGATCTCGGCCTTTCTTTGTTTTACCACACTATTTGTGTAATGTACTATTACCACTGACATTAACCAATTTAAGTAAGTAGTGATTACATAACTTTTATCTACACACATATCATAAACTCTTGATCTATAGTGCGTTCAAAAGCGCAAATCATAACCAGCATAAAGATGAACTGTGTGTTGAGGTCTTCAATTATAACTCCAGAAATAGTTTTTATGAATATAATTTGGTAGTACGTTTACAAAAAAGATTATCAAATATTAAGAGGGACGCGTGCGTCGACTACGATCTCTAAATTGGAATGGAGGATCGCCCTCCCCGCGGCGGTGCGGGAGGCATGGGTCCCACCGATTCTGCTTATGCGCCGACACTGTGTTCTTAGAATTTTTTTTTATCTGTGAAAATGTTATTGTTGCTTCATAATAACATCGAATTAAATATTATTATGACATTAAAATTTCGAACATCTCTGAAAAACAGAGCAATTTGATTTGACCTCAATTCTAATATCAGTTGAAATTACATTTTTTCGAAATGAAATCTCAATTGCGAACAAACAATTTTGACAAATCTCACACCTTGTTTGATATCAACCGATAATACTTATAGTACTTATTGCAGTTGCGACCGACTCTAGGTTGTCTCTAAATTAAAAAAAAAGTACTCATTTAGTTAGTACACATTTAGTTTTAGTAAAAAGTTTTCATTTACCGCCATTTGACATTTTATTTTGCGGTTTGAACACATCATAGGGAGCGTATGTAGATAAATCATCGAATGCAACTGCATATAATTAAGCCTTAAAACACTCTTGCGTTCTTATTATTTGACGACCGCTTTAGCTTAGTTGGTAGTGACCCTGCCTACGAAGCTGGAGGTCCTGGGTTCGAATCCCGGTAAGGGCATGTATTTGTGTGATGAGCACGAATATTTGTTCCTGAGTCATGGATGTTTTCTATGTATTTAAGTATTTGTATCTATTAAATATATCGTCGTCTAGTATCCATAACACAAGCCTTATTGAGCTACTTCGATTTGTGTAACAATCTTACATCCCTAATATTTATTTATTTATTATTATTATTTATTTATTATGAAAATCGCCTTCGGCTCGATTCATAAAACCTAACTCGTGTTTTAAGGCCTCTTATTATGTATTAGTTGCATAAACTACTATTACGATACCGTTAATTTACGGTAACAAAATTAGTAGGTTATATTATAATTCGAAAAGTACAAGCTGTGCTTTTCACGCCCGGAATAGCGTCGCATGCAAGACGTCGATACGTAAATCAACTGCCCTCAAACGGTGCGCAAGAATAATTGCGCTCTGCTTTTGTCAGCAGAAGCAACCTTATTCTGATTTACAATACCTACCTAAGTTTTCAAGTTTTAGCTATTGTTTTATGATAATTTCTAATATAAATAAATATTGTGGGACCATCTTACACAAATCTTCCTAGTCCCAAACTAAGCACTGCTTATATTACGGGTACTAGACCACGATATACATATACATATAAAAATAGGTAAGAGAAAGAAGATATATAGATAGATCACCCGAGACTCTGAAACAAATACTCGTGCTCGTCACAAAAATATTTGCCCTTACCAGGATTTGAACCCGGGACTTCTAGCTTCGTAGGCGGCGGGTAGGCGTACTCTCACTAGGCTAAACGTGTCGTCGAATTCCACATGCTAGTTCAGAACTCCCAACTTCTGAATGCGTTTAGGTGTATATTGCATACAAGCATGTGGTGGCCGAAATATACTGGTAACAGTTTATGATCATACTCAGTTAGGTATACAATATTAGTACATTGTGTATCAAGGGCGGTAAGTATGGAATTACAAACGAGTGTTTGTTACAAGGCCGAAGCGAAGCCGAGAGCTTTAATAACACGAGTTTGTAATTCCTTTACCACCCGTGGCACACAGAATTTTTTTCATCACAGTTGTGAGGAAATCTAATTAAAAATATCCTTACTTAACCTAAATAAAATTATAAAACAGAAAGTGACATTAGTGACATATATCCATAGACAATGCGAATGTCAAGTCACGTTCGGAAACTAAAGCGGTAAAAAACTAAAACGGTTGATTTTATATTTGCAAAATACTGAAATAGACTAAGTAAACATTGAATTAATGTTACAGAAATATGTGTTTACATGTATTTGCAATAACAATTCTCTTTAAATAAATATTTCAGTGATAAAAGTTAAAAAAGTAAGTTGGCATTTCCTTTGAAGATGACAAATATGAGTAAAACAGAACAAACGTATTGAAATAATAAAAAAAAAAAAACATTACGCCCTAGGGCGTAATAGGTCATTTACGGCCCGCAAAACCTACGTGTAACAACACCATTTTCGAGCAAGTGTGATGAAAAAATATTTTTAATCACTCCAGGCCACATGTGATCTTCTTCTGCCCAAACCAACCTAGTCTGGGCCTCAACGCTCATCTTGTGCCATGCCGGGGCGCATGCTCTCACTAACTAAATTAGATCATTATGTCATACTCATGTCGAAATTCGTCGTCACAATTTATCAGTACCCACTGTTTGAAAGTAATAATATGTGTTTCTGTTTTCTACCAGATACGCTGCACGCCTAACTCCTCCGGTGCCTCCTATCATTTAGTAGTATAAAAAACCTCAGATGGATGAAACGTAAAGTAAATGTGTCATCCGAATACGTCCGCAAAGAATTGCGTTTTCAGACGAATGAGCATGAAAGACTTGTAATCGTAGACGTGATTATAGCCTTCACGGCGGGACAGTGCAGTCGGCTATTGATAAAACCTTCGTGGCAATGTCAAACTGGAACTTACTTCAACTGTGTTTTATTTTCAAGTCCAGATACCTAGCCGATTAGGTATTTTACTTTCAGAGGATTTATTGTGTAACCACACTTTATGTTTCTATTTCAAGTAATTTCATATTCAAGTTTCTTAATTATTAGATGAAAAATGTCTATTGCTGCACATAGGCATGTTCCAAAAAATGCCTCCATGATTAAACTTAAGCCGCCAGCATCCAACTTTCACCGGAACATCAGTCACCATCAACATTGAGAGGGAGAGTTTAGAGGAAATTCAATCGTAATCATGTTTTTTCTTTCTGTTTTATTCAACATAGACTATACCTACAGAAATGTACGTAAATGCAGAAGAAGGTCCATGAAATTAACCTGAAAATAGTCAAGTTTTCGTTATCATTATCATAATGCCATCAGAAGCCAAAAATTCGTATCTATCAATAAGACTCGTATTAAGATAGGCATTTTTGGCTCAGCAGGGCAAAATAAATTAAATTATTTACACCTCTCAAGTCGTGTTGTAGTTATATATCTGTCCTCACACATGTCTCGCGATATGTTTGCCCATACAGTGTCAATTAGCTAAGTAAGGCAAGGTGCTAAGCAATTCAATTTGGCCACTGACCCTCAATGGCTGGCGAACAATGCCTGCCCTTCCCTCGTAAATGCTATCTGCAGATACAATGCCTAGGGTGTAAGGGATAGACTGTTGGTCCGTCTCGTACTTATAAGATTTTTCTATTGTGATTTTACGAGTACCACAGTATCTTTCTTTTAAAATTTTGTAAGCCCTAATTAAAATAATCAAATTTTGTTAATTCCAGGTAATGAATACTAAGAGTCCGCAAATCTCTAGGTGATTGAAGCGAAATGCGACAGTTGTAGTCATTTTTGCGTTCTAGTATTAGAACCGATAAGTCATCGCTATCGTCATTTTAGCCCACATTCCGCCACTACTGAGTAAAGATCTATTTACTTTCACAATACTTGCGTGAGCCTGTGCTGGGCTGATTAATTATTTTACTGCTAAATTTAAAATGAAATGAAATGAAATGAAATTGATCTTTATTGCAAGATTATGGTGAGTACATAATATGAAGATGTTTAAATTATTTCAAGAGCGCATAATCTACCCATCAGAGCATGCAATAGTTTTAAATATAACTATAATTACATGTAAACTATACTTGTCGTGGTAAAAGACAAACAATAGATAGTCAACATTTCAAATTACGCTATTATAATTTATCTATCATCATATAACATTATTAGTAACAATTAACAATTAATTTAATGAAATAGGAATAAAATTTTATTATAAATTATGCATCAATAAATGTCAGGCTAGAGTCAAAATATTCATTTAAACTATAAAAACAATTCTGAGCGAGTAACTTCTTTAATATCATCTGAGCAACTCTGGTGTAGACCACAACTGACTTTTGGCTTAGTGTTGGTCACCACTCTGTGACCGACCATCATTCGCTTCGATTGTATAGATTGAGACATTTGGTCTAGTATCTCAAATTTTCTATTATGCTAGATCGTCCCATTACGTGTAAACGCAAAGAAACATTAGAATATCATAATCGTTCCATAGTTTTTGCGTATCAAACAACTCGCTACCTCTAAAGCCTTGGATCAATCCCATTCCTGACCGTAGCGTTCTCCCATTGCCCGCACGTAGTTCGGTCCGCACATTGACATGCGCCTCAATGGCCACGCAGGGACCGTATACTTTAACGACAACTCATCACCGCTTCTTTCCAAATGTGTTCTAAAGCTTGAGTTGCGGTTGGGTTTTTAGAGTCTCGGTACTCAGGTCCCGAAGGTTAATTCAGGACTCCGAACATTATTATAAGCAGCGATAAAATAAGTTCAGTATTATGGTGTGTAATCTATGTAGTTGAATGTACATCTTGATCCTATTCAAAATATAGCATGCAGTATCATTCAAAACTCCACAGAACTGTATGAAGCAGCTTTCTAGGTACTGTCGGAATGTTGACAGAATAAGGATGTAAATTTTTCATGCACATGACTAATTGTTTACAATAAAATACTATTAAGGGACAGGCTTTGAAATGGAAAGTACTCATAGTATCAAATCTACTAGCACCTTACATCAGGCAGTTTCAGTCCCTACATTCTGGCATCTTTATCATATTAGATCGTTGGTGCCACTATATTGCATTGTTACCGAACTTAAATAACTATCCCAAAATTGAATACCAGCAAATAAATGAAAAATGGTTAACACATTTTGAAACGGACAATTTACCTACATACGAACATTGCAAGTTAAATAGAGGCTTTTGTATTGAAAACAATAAAACATTTCTAGTACGAGTATTTGGGGTACCGTAGACTGGGTAGCTTTGATTCAGAGGGTAACATTTATCATCGATTATTCAACTATAAAAAGTTGGTTTCAGAATGCATTCGTACCAATTTATTATTTGGGTTGGAAACCTTACTAAAAATACTTCATAAACGCGTTCAAAATGGTATTTGGGTTTGAAAATACACGGTACCTTAGCAAGTATTCGGTCCACCTACATTTCACCAACTATGTATTGTAGGTGAAACCCGGATACTGACCTAAAGCCCGTTGACCTAAAACCCGTTGTTTTACCCCGTTTCACCTTAGTAAGACCCATAACTTCATCACGTAATCAACTAAGTTCCTAAGCCTGCTTAAGCCACATAATCTTCCACACAATACCCTCAACCAATTATATAAAACGGCATTATATTAAAGGCAAAGCATGGTTCTTACGACCTTTCTTGTGCATTTCCGGGCAGAGAAGAGCTTACCTTCTTAGGAAATGAATGCGACATAGGCCGTTTTACTACTAGTATAGTGAATGAGTAACCTGGCCCCGCAGAGATTAAACACTATTTGCCAAGGCTATTCGCACCTTTATGAACATTCAGAGAAGTTTATGTAATTAGCTTTGTTTTGGCCATCTTTGATTTCAAAATTACTCAAAAAGTTTCTTGAGACACCAGAGCCGGGAACTCTTCGGTTTCTAGTAGCTGTATAATAGAGCTATCATTTAACATCAAAACCGTGTCCAGAACTCGTCGAAATCTTTCAGCAGATCATACCTGTATGTAGACAAAGTGCTGATTTCGGCCATCTTTGATTTCAAAATTACTCAAAAAGTTTCTTGAGACACCAGAGCCGGGAACTCTTCGGTTTCTAGTAGCTGTATAATAGAGCTATCATTTAACATCAAAACCGTGTCCAGAACTCGTCGAAATCTTTCAGCAGATCATACCTGTATGTAGACAAAGTGCTGATTTTGGCCATCTTTGATTTTAAAATTACTCAAAAAGTTTCTTGAGACACCAGAGCCGGGAATTCTTCGGTTTCTAGTAGCTGTATCATTTAACACCAATTTTGAAGACCTAGACCTTTTTTTAATTTTTTTAGGATTGATTTCAATTTTTATTTTACATTTTTTTTTAAACTTGCTCATTTTTTACTAATTAAAAGTAGAGGAGTATTTTTTTAAGTACTAGGAACTCTAGTATAGTCATTGCTGAGACGAAATAACTTCGTTTGGTTTAGTTTGGAGAAAATTGATCTGCTATGTGAAATTAGTTAGCAGATCATTTGGTTGAAAACAATAGATTGAGATATTTTCGTAAATTCAATAGAACTATGTCTAAAAAGTATCAGGAATTATAGAACTATGTGGCAAGCGAATAGAACTCCAACTTTTTCGTGATCTGTTGGAACTTGATCTGCTAACTTCACAGACATTGTTTAAATGCGGTATTTAATTTTGAGCGTCTGTAGTTTGACACTCAAAGTGTAAGTCGACTTTGTGTTATGTAGGAAGTATTTAGAATCAAATTAAATAATGAGGGTCATTTTTAAAGAATATTTGAGATGTGCTAACCGGGGTCATAATCTGCCTGTACACCAAATTTCATGCAGATCGGTTTAGTGTCGCGCACAAACAGACAAACCGAAAAACAAACATAAATTCTAAAACTGTTAATTTCGTTCTATTTCTTATTTTTAACACTCCCTAGTTATTTTAGACCCAGACACTGTCTTTCTATGATTTTATTATATTTTATGTAGGATTTATATTCTTTGAACCCTACGTGCGAGAGTAGCATTTTTTATCTAAATATAATATAATCAAAACAATTAAAAAGCCCCTTTTACGTAATAATAAATCGTGTTAAGAGCAATGCCTAGCTGAGCAACTTTTCAAATCTCAAATTTTTGACGCAATGTTTCTGTCGCGCTGCTGTGGGCGGGATTCCAGTTCGTGCGATAAGGACAACTGCAGCTCGGACTAAAAATCCCACGCAAAAAACTCAAAAATCGAGGTTTCGCTCTCGACTGTTTCCTCCTCCAAAACGCAACCAATCATTATAAAATTTTGGGAACTGTAAGAAGAAGAAATAATCTACGCCGCTATGTTTTGATTTTTTTGATATTTATTGTCATATTTGTATACTGTGCCTTTTTTGGCAGCCAATTCAATTAAGCCGTTTTTGCGATTTTCAAGGAGCTGTAAGTTTCTTTAAAATACAAATATCCAATAAGCAAAACATAGCGGCATAGATATTGATGATATTGATCTTATTTGAAAATTTCATTAATCTATGTTCAAAAACCAGAGAGGAAACAGTCGAGAGCGTTTGTATGGGAAAATCGCAAGTAGGCATTACCCTTAATGAAAGCCATTACGTGTGGATAGCAACAAAACTTTTAACCAACTCTCTTTAATAGATGTCAAGCTTATTACAATGTTGTATATGTATACATACATGCACGAAGCAATTATGGATAATTAAATACACATCAGTCAATTTATAGCAATCGCATTCGAGCTTCAGTAATGTTCAAGTAATTAGGTCACTCTCGTGGCTTGTAATTAATTTAAATTCAAGAGCAATATTCAAGTTAAATATTTACAGTAAAATATTAATGATCATTTTAAATTCTACAAACGTCAACGCAAAATTGATCAAACTCAAACATAAGTAATTTCGTATCTTGATCAATTGTGAGCATTTGAATTGCATCTTTATTCCGTGGAACTTAAGGTTCATTTACTAATATCTTTAGAAGCGTGATACGATATTGCAAAAGTAACGGCACGACAATTCCCTTTGCCAACGACTTTGCGTAAGACAAATTGGATCGATGACATTACAATGCGGACTAAATCGCTGACAACGATGGGGGCACAGTCACAGAATATAAATAGAGCAGTATGGAAGCTACGCATTCTTTTTTTAATATAAATACCTACGCTCCATCAGAGCGTTAGGGTTGTTTAAATTTAAAAGATCGCGGGCTGTCTGGGCGCGTGCACGTAACAAACTCAAAGCGCGGCCACTCGCCTCCATGCGGCACTCACGACTGACGGCACCGCGAGATTCCCTTAGGGGCCTTGTGGAAGCGCGCGTCTATGTGTGCGTGCGTTTCGGTCGTTTTGTTTGTAGCTTCCTTACTGCTTTAGCTTATATATATTCTGTGGCACAGTGAAACTAAAAAAGTCAGACTCTTTATACAAAACTAAATTTCGTTGCGAGATTTCGACTATATTATTATGGGTTTAGTTAATTTTATACAATAGGTATCCGTCTGCGTGGGTTGCCAATTTTTTTCATACAAGCCTTTCCGCCCTGTAATGTTTTTACAATTCTTTGCCCTTCCGCTTTTGAACTTGTTTAGACTACCCACAGTCTGTTCCGTATAGGAATAGACAGAAGAAAAAAGGTTCTTTATAGTGCCGGTTTTAGGTTGACATTCTGTATTATTTGTTTACAATTGTAACATTTGTTTCGGGTTGTCAAGTCAAATGACAACTGCAATGTCAGTTAAAGTTAAATAAGGCTATGTGCACACTTATGACTAAATACGACGGAACTCAATGTTTACAATTGTAAACAAATAATACAGGATGTTATAGAATCATTTATCAAATAAATTTTTTTGTATTTCAATTATACATTTTTAAAAGTGTTAGTATTTTAATAATATATACCACAATCTTATTTATCGCCTAGACATGCCCGGATTTAAGTAAATGGTTTTCGTAAGTTTAAATACTGTATATATTTGATTTTTGAGAGTTGTCATTTCGCACAAATAAAATGTATCAAGCTTAAAAATTAAACACGTTTCAAACATAATTAATGCTGTAGCAAACAATTAGCCCTCTTTTAGTTTGTTTTTGAAAATCTACCGACTCGTTTCACCTTAGGCCTCTTACTCATTTGGTAACATTTTCTAGCGATAATTTTCTTTTACATGGGCTGAAAATCCTACTTCTCTAGAGCCACTGCGGATGAACCAGGGCCGAACGGGGCGGGATGTTCGGAATAAAATTATTGAAATTCTTCAATCACCTTAACAATTCCGTGCCGTCACTTCCCAGTATCCGAGGTAATTAATCAAAGCCTCTTTCAATTACAGGATGGTTTTTCTCGGGTTCCCAAGGGCAGAGGTTTAAAGAAATTCTTTGCATAATTCGCGGTGAGCGATTATGGGATAACTTTTTTAATAATCCATGTTAGGTATATAAAAATACTATAATTTATTTTTCATCACACTTGCTCGAAAATGGTGTCATTACACGTAGGGTTTGCGGGCCGTAAATGACCTATTAGGCCCTAAATTTGAAACGCTGGTTCTGTTTTACTCTTATATGTCATGTTCAAAGGAAACACCAACTTACTTTTTTTTAACTTTTATTACTGAAATATTTATTTAAAGAGAACTGTTATTGCAAATACATGTAAACACATATTTCTGTAACATTAATGAAATGTTTAAATAGTGCATTTCAGTATTTTGCAAAAATAAAATCAACCATTTTAAGTCTTTACCGCTATGGTTTCCGAACGTGACGTGAATTCGCATTGTCTATGGATAATGTCACTAATGTCACTGTCAGTTTTACAATTTTATTTAGGTTAAGTAAGGTTATTTTAATCAGATTTCCTCACAAGTGTGATGAAAAACATTGTGTGTGCCACGGGCGGTAAAGGAATTACAAACTCGTGTTATTAAAGCCCTCGGCTTCGCCTCGGCCTTGTAACAAACACTCGTTTGTAATTCCTTACTTACCGCCCTTGATACACAATGTACCTACTATTATGACGCTTTTACCGTAAGCTACGCGTACGGAAAATGCCGCTTTCTGGCCAAGTGTAAACATAAAATGATGTACACAACACGGAAGGTAATAAAGAAAGCCCTCGATCGCATATTTACGTCCGTCGCTTGCAGCTCGGGCCGCAAACATCTGCGATCTCGGGCTTTGTTTGTTTTACCACCCTAGATGTTTTTGTACTATTGCAACGCTCGGAAAGAGGCTATTACATATTTCTTTATTCTTACGCCCGGACTGTGGTTTATTACACACTAGTGCGTTTTTTTGTACCTACGTTACCGTACTAGTGTTTTTCACATTACACTTTTTTTAATCTCCAAAACGAGGTTTTTGTCCAAAAAAGTTTATCATTTTTGTAGATACTTTAATAAATTTCTCTCAGTCAAAATATGATGAGAAAAGATTATACTTCATCTAAGTATTTAAAAAATACAATATCAATCACAAATTATTTCAAAATCTCTTTAAAAATATATAATTACTCTGTTTATTATATTGTGATTTTTTTATGGCGAAGGAGGAAGTTACCTGTGGGTTACGCGGGCTAGTTTTCCGCAACTCGACAACAGATATGCCTATTTGGCGTGATAACTAATTAGGTATATTCATTAACTTGGATTGGGTGTTAAAATATAGCAAGTGATAACAGCTATAACTATGTAGCTTGATAGCTTCTACTATAAACAAACAAAAACAGCCAACAAACCACTTTAAAGAAACCAAATACAGTATTAAAAGCAAATTTAAATAAAAAAGTCAAGTCATCTAATAGTCGGGGAACCCTCCCCACCCGTGACCAGTTTCGGAATGCTAAATCGTTTTAATACAATCGCAAGAAAGATTAATGGTTGATTTTCGGTTTAGAAGCGGTTTGGAATAAGCGGATTTGAAGCGGTTCCGAGGGTGGCTCGGGGCGGCTGGGACGCGGCTAGCCATTAATACTGTGTCCAGTTCAAGATTTGATTTCCGAATTTTCTTTCACTGAATGGGCTAAAAATATACGTGAATTATTTGAGCTGTTATCGTTGAAAGGAATGAATGGGACTGTCGGCACTTAATGTATCATTCGGCTGTTTTCACGTAGCTGGATTTGGTTAAAGGACTTTTAGTATTTTTTAACATTCGGGTACGAGCGTTGGCTGGTTGGTTGGTTTCTTGGAAGGTAGACACTGGAGAGCTCCCAGGTTCGATTCCTAGTGAATGCCATGTACCAATGAGTTTTTTTAACATTACAGCTCTTTGCTTTTTATCGATAATACCACCTATTCCTTACCAAAATGTTAAAAAAGGAACCCATTTTATCATTCAATATTAGAAGAGAAAAATTGGAAAATTATATATCGCGGGCAGGATTCGAACCTTTCCTTTTTACCATTGTTTTCAGATCCATTTGATTTGTAATTGTTGGTGTGCAATAAAGTTATATTGTATTGTTTACCTGGTATACACTTACTTGCCAGAATTTCATTAGCCATCATTTCATCTACCATAATAGTCAGCTGCCATAATATTGTTTCGTTTAATTTCATACTCATTGTTTACTATATTTATCATATGCCAGAATCTTTATTTTCCTTAAAATCTATTTTAATAATATCATTTGCCATCATTATGGTAATCCCTAATCATCACATGTTATAGCATCATTTGCCATCTTTGTAAATGGTGATTATGAGCACAATTATAATAAATTACACCAAACAAGAAAACTTTAGGGCGGAACCGACTTGGATAGCGGATAGGTTAGAATAGAAGACTTAAAGCACGGACCTCCCGCCGTAGTCTTCGAAGTTATCTAAATATATAAAAGAAGAAACTGACTGATTGACTGACTGACTGACTGACTGACTGACTGACTGACTGACTGACATATCAACGCACAGCCCAAACCGCTGGTCCTAGGAATTCCAAATTTAGCATGTAGGTTCCTTATAAGGTCTAGGGGTGCACTAAGAAAGGATTTTTCAAAATTTACCCCCTAAGGGGTTCAAATAGGGGTTCAAAGTTTGTATGGAGAGTGTACGATTTTAGAAGTAAGAGATTTGAAACTTCATGTTTAGACTCTTTATTAGATTACAAGAAAAGTAATTTCAACGTTTTTCGAAATTCATCCCCTAAGGGGTTTAAATGGGGGTTGAAAGTTTGTTTATCAACGCACAGCCCAAACCGCTGGTCCTAGGAATTCCAAATTTAGCACGTAGGTTCCTTATAAGGTCTAGAAGGGCACTAAGAAAAGATTTTTCAAAATTCATCCCCTAAGGGGTTTAAATGGGGGTTGAAAGTTTGTATATCAACGTACCGCCCAAACCGCTGGTCCTAGGAATTCCAAATTTAGCACGTAGGTTCCTTATAAGGTCTAGGGGTGCACTAAGAAAGGATTTTTCAAAATTCGTCGCCTAAGGGGTTTAAATGGGGGTTGAAAGTTTGTTTATCAACGCACAGCCCAAACCACTGGTCCTAAGAATTCCAAATTTAGCATGTAGGTTCCTTATAAAGTCTAGGGGTGCACTAAGAAAGGATTTTTCAAAATTTACCCCCTAAGGGGTTCAAATAGGGGTTCAAAGTTTGTATGGAGAGTCTACGATTTTAGAAGTAAGAGGTTTGAAACTTTATGTTTAGACTCTTTATTAGATTACAAGAAAAGTAATTTCAACGTTTTTCGAAATTCATCCCCTAAGGGGTTTAAATGGGGGTTGAAAATTTGTTTATCAAGGCACAGCCCAAACCGCTGGTCCTAGGAATTCCAAATTTAGCGCGTAGGTTCCTTATAAGGTCTTAAGGTACACTAAGAAAGGATTTTTCAAAATTCATCCCCTAAGGGGTTTAAATGGGGGTTGAAAGTTTGTATATCAACGTACCGCCCAAACCGCTGGTCCTAGGAAGTTCAAATTTAGCACGTAGGTTCCTTATAAGGTCTAGGGGTGCACAAAGAAAGGATTTTTCGAAATTCATCCCCTAAGGGGTTTAAATGGGGGTTGAAAGTTTGTTTATCAACGCACAGGCCAAACCGCTGGTCCTAGGAATTCCAAATTTAGCACGTAGGATCCTTATAAGGTCTCAATGTGCACTAAGAAAGGATTTTTCAAAATTCATCCCCTAAGGGGTTCAAATAGGGGTTCGAAATTTGTATGGAGAGTCTAAGATTTTAGAAGTAAGAGGTCTGAAACGTCATGTTTAGACTCTTTATTAGATTACAAGAAAAGTAATTTCACCGTTTTTCGAAATTCATCCCTTAAGGGGTTAAAATGGGGGTTGAAAGTTTGTTTATCAACGCACAGCCCAAATCACTGGTCCTAAGAATTCCAAATTTAGCATGTAGGTTCCTTATAAGGTCTAAGGGTGCACTAAGAAAGGATTTTTCAAAATTCATCCCCTAAGGGGTTCAAATAGGGGTTCAAAGTTTGTATGGAGAGTCTACGATTTTAGAAGTAAGAGGTTTGAAACTTTATGTTTAGACTCTTTATTAGATTACAAGAAAAGTAATTTCACCGTTTTTCGAAATTCATCCCCTAAGGGGTTAAAATGGGGGTCGAAAGTTTGTTTATCAACGCACAGCCCAAACCACTGGTCCTAAGAATTCCAAATTCAGCATGTAGGTTCCTTATAAGGTCTAGGGGTGCACTAAGAAAGGATTTTTTAAAATTCATCCCCTAAGGGGTTCAAATAGGAGTTCAAAGTTTGTATGGAGAGTACGATTTTAGAAGTAAGAGGTTTGAAACGTCATGTTTAGACTCTTTATTAGATTACAAGAAAAGTAATTTCACCGTTTTTCGAAATTCATCCTCTAAGGGGTTTAAATAGGGGTTGAAAGTTTATATAGAGAGATCTGAATAGGTAGAGTATATTTACCTAAACTTCGAAGAACAAAGTCGAAAAGTGGAGACTCCCTTACAACTAATTTTTTTTCCGGGACTTAAGTCCCGGAATCTTACTAAAAAAATATATTATTCTTTCGCACATTTCTCGAGCATTCTCAGTATAGCTGTCTGTTTCTAATAGTGCTGTCTCTTTCACTCCTTCGAAAATTTCGCCATAACTATACTGAAGTGTAGTTCAAAGGCACATAAGGGGTCCTGAAAACGCCTGAAAACGGGTTTTCAGGTTATTACGCCATCTTATAGAGGGTGTGTGGGGGGTGAAACGGACTGAAAACATGTTTCAGGCGCCTGAAAACAACGGCAACTTAGGTGAATTTTCGATCTTCTACTATGTGAAAGAGCCACCGGCGCAAAAGTAATGTGTGTATGTGTGTTGCGCCGATGGTATAGGTTAAAACTTCAAACGTGATTTTCCGTGCTTTAGAAGCGTTTTCAGCAGGCTGAAAGGTGATTTCAGGCCGTTTCAGAGGTGGCTCTTTCACATAGTAGAAGATTGAAAATTCACCCAAGTTGCCGTTGTTTTCAGGCGCCTGAAACATGTTTTCAGTCTGTTCCAGGACACCCTCTATCAGATGGCGCAATAACCTGAAAATCCGTTTTCAGGACCCCTTATGGACCTTTGAACTACACTTCAGTATATGGCGAAATTTCTCGAAGGAGTGAAAGAGACAGCACTATTAGAAAGAGACAGCTATACCTACTGAGAATGTTCGAGAAATGTGCTACCAATAATATATTTTTTTAGTCAGATTCCGAGACTTAAGTCCCGGATAAAAAATTTGTTGTAAGGGACTCTCCACTTTTCGACTATGTTCTTCGAAGTTTAGGTAAATATACTCTACCTATTCCGATCTCTGGTTATATTAAATTGTATATTTAAACTTTTAACATTCGAAAATCTTCACACTAATATTATACTTAAATGTGAAAGTTTGTGAAGATGTTTGTTACTAAATAACGGGGTAACAACTGGATGGATCAAGCAGAAATTTAGCATGTAAGTAGACCAAGTCCTGGATTGAAACAAAGGATACTTTATATCCCGGTAAAGAGTTTCTTTGGGACAATAACGGGAACAACGCGGGCGAAGCCGCGGGAAATAGCTAGTTTTTTTATAAAAGAGCGGTAAATATTGCTTGCTAACACGTTTGCGTACTACTCACATGCTTGCTATCTGAATTAAAGGATAGGATTATACCGATAAGTATAAAAAAACTATTTTAATCTATCATCGTATATTTAAATATTATTTTAAATAATATTATTGCACTTAATTAATATGGACAACTATACGTATGGCATTCGTATCATTATAGCATGTAATGTTCGGGTAAACAAGAGTGTCAAATAAATTTTCTGGTAATCGAAACATTCGGGCAAATGAAATTCAAAGTATATGAATTTCAGGCAAAAAATAGACAACCTGTTTACCTGAATACAGCTGTAGTAATCAACGTTCGTATAGTGAGAAAAAAGTCGTGAGGAAATCTAAAAATTAAGGTACCTAATTTAATATGAAACTATGATTCTGTTAGTCTGTTTTCCCTATTACAGGGGTTAGAGGGGTCGGATAGCAGTTGGTCCATTGTAATAACTTGACCTGTCATAGTCAAAACGTAGGTATCTCAAAAGAAACAAAAACGCGATAGGACGGATGAAAAGGTATGGAGGGTAGAGGCAAGGGGAATCGTCAAAAGTGCCCATCGGAATGTGTGGTGGCGCTATTATTGCAGATGGGTTAAGTATGGTATACTGCCGCTTTATTAAATACCTACTTTACCTTCAATACCATCGCACCTCACTCCGTGTACAACTGCTAAAAGTGTTAAATTCATTTCATACTCTGCTGCAGCATTCTGGGGAGAATTTGAATTATTATTTAGTGCTTTTAGCTGGACACTTTTTCAACTGATCCCTCATAAGACATTGATCTCGTTACCTCTACCCTCCATACGAGAAGGGATAGGTATTTGGCTATACCCCTAACCTGACTAAGGAATATTTGAGTTAAATACGATTTTACTGTCAACAGTTCTAAATTTAATTTACTTTTCCGAATAAAACCGCTTTTAGTTTCATTAGTCCAGCTTCTATGTAAATAAAATCTGATTTGTGTTTAACTCGTCTGCGGTCGTGTTTCCAACAAATCACATTTCTGTGTAAAAGTTTAATCTGAAGCCAATTCTAACGCGTATGCAGCACTAACTAGGACAGTTATTTTTTTGTTTCACATGTTTTGAATGGTTTAATTAACACTAACTTTATGAAAAAAACATAATTACACTACCAACATCTGGGCTCCGTATGAAACTAAATAATATGTTCTTATGCTGGAACGTATCCGAGCGAATTATGGACAAGTTGGCCTCCATATCCAATACAAATCTCATGCATATCACGTGAAAGTTAGGTACATAAGCTTAATTTGCTAATATGAGGACAAACTCCAAAGGCTCCGGAGAAGAGAGTTATCAGTCTTCAAAATATACTGGTGTTAAGAGTTAAATTAACTCTTAACACCAGTATATTTTAATCAATAATATTATTATTAATTAAGTATCAATTAACTCAGTTAATTGATACTTAATTAATAATAATATTAATATTATCTGTGTGATGATATTTGTTTCTGAGTCTTGGATGTTTTCTATGTATTTAAATATTTGTATTTTTTAAATATATCGTCGTCTAGTATCCATAACACAAGCCTTATTGAGCTTACTATGGGACTAGTTCGATTTTGTGTAAGATTGTCCTCTAATATTTATTTATTTAATTGATAGTTAAGAATCAATTAACTCATAATTAGGAGATTTTTTAGAGGTCTTAATAACAATTAAAGCAAATGCTGTTGTCAATAAATCACCATCCGTTATAATTGTATTGGTGATGAGGCTGGGCGCCGTACATTTCTGCCAATCATTCACTGCACATCATTGATTTTTGTATTTGAGGAAGTATGGAGTGTATCCTTTTGACCAGTTAATGTATCCTAATACTTATATTTGTTTTGGGCATGGTAGGATACACGAGTTACGGGTACGCGGGGAATTGTGTCTAGGAACATATATATAATATTTAAAATAATAAGAGGCATATGCAACAGTCAAGTATTGAGCCTCGTATTTTTTTTAAGCTAACATACTTGCAAGTCTTAGTGACTGTTGCAAAAATCCGTGGCGTTCCCTGGGATTGAACCAGGTCGTTGGCCAAGGTGGCCCTTGAGAGGGTTGAGCCTCGTAAAGTTGTGCATTCCCGATAGGTATGTGTGGCACCGACGCAACCAACGCGGGCGTACCAACCTTCACGGCGTAGCGCCGATGACTCGCTGATGACGCGCGTATTACGCACCCTTAACCTAATAGCCGAAAACATTGACTTATCTTCTTGTTGTATGAGTGAATTCACAAAGGCAGCATCGTTTGTAATATGTT
Organism: Eudemis profundana; assembly: GCA_947034925.1. Classification (NCBI taxonomy): domain Eukaryota; kingdom Metazoa; phylum Arthropoda; class Insecta; order Lepidoptera; family Tortricidae; genus Eudemis; species Eudemis profundana. The sequence continues at coordinate 20,348,120 of OX344798.1, forward strand.
ACATGTGAAAAAACTTATTTAAATAAGAAACAAAATCGTGCATAATAGTCACACTATTGTATTAGGCTTAGTTAGCACCTGTAAAAATAGTTGATAGTGTGACAAATAAATAAAAAAAAGTTAATGTTTCGCAAACTTGCTTAATATGCTGCCGTGTAAGTGTGCTAACGGTACGGTTCTTAGTCTAATTTCATACGTAAAAAGTAACTTTCAATACGATATAAATGTATAATTGTCGGCAGTAATGATAAAAACGTACTAAAAATTACGTATGTTTTATTACAGGATCTGAAAAATGTTTATGTAGAGCTTAGATAAAAGTTTTTCTAGAAATATCTTTGTAAATGAACAACGTACATGGGCCTTTGTTTCCTCGGTTGTAATAAAATAGCGAGTTTAGTTGAACAATCATGCGTTTGAATAATGTATGAGTTACGTGATGACTTGGCAACTCGCAATATGGAACATGTAGGTAATGTTATTGGGTGATCATGCAGAGTGGTTCAATAATACAACAATAAGAACTGTATTGTTCGTAATTTGACGTGAAATAAAGGATACATGCCGTGTAATAAACTCGATTGTGTAAATGTTGATGATAATTGAATTTATTGTTTGTCAGGGCTTATTGGAAAAGCGATTAAACTTTTTGATTATAGCAAGTAATGAAATTGAGACTAAATTGTTTGGTTTTGTTACCTGTTGTGAGTGTCTTTATCTTCTATACAAAAGGCAACCTGACTGACTCATCAACGCACAGCCGAAACTACTGAAGTAAGCGTACTTTAAATTTTTACAGTAGATTGGTTATATAACGTAGGCGCGCACTAAGAAGGGATGTTTCGAAATTCATTCTCTAAGGGGTTTAAATTGGGGTTGAAAGTTTGTATGGAGAGTATATGATTTTTTAAGTAAGAGATTTGAAACAAATCACATTTAGATTCTTCATTAGAATAAAAGAAAATTGACTTCAGAGTTTTACGAATTTCATCCTTTTAGGGGTTAAAATAGGGGTTGAAAGTTTGTATCGGGACTCTACGACATTTTTAAGTAAAAGGTTTGAAACTTCATGTTTAATTCTTTAGTAGTATAAAATAAAAGTTTTTTGCAATTCATCCCCGAAAATGTTTTTTATTAGGAGATCTGAGACTTTATAGATATATTATTTATAATGAGCTGAGAAAAGCTATATTAGCACCGTTTTTCGAAATCCACCCCGTAAAAGAGTTAAATAGAGGTTGAAAGTTTGTATAAAGACAGAACGTAAAACTTATAGATCTAGACACTTTATATTTGCAGAGCTTCCCCTTAAAGGTTTTAGGGGTTGAATGGGGAGGTTTTAAAACTTTACGTATAGAGAAAAGTGATTTCACATATTTTTTCTATGACAGACACATGTAAGAATTGAAAACTCTTTACTTGAATCAATAAAAATTGAATAATATTTACTGGTATAGTGTATATAAATGATTATATTAACATTATGAATATTTAAAAAAACGGTATGAGTAAGGGCATTAGTTTCTTGGAGAAATTAACTAAATTAAATCTGAAGAATGTGCCCTTAACGTTAACGCAAATAAAAAAGCACATATATATTTATTTAATTAAGAAATACATAGCAATTGTTATAAACAACAATTGTAGAAATGTTTCATTTTCATAATTCCACTGATTTAACGCTGCTTTGTTAACTTAATAATTGTTCTACCTATTCTACGAAATTCCTTGTCCCAATTATCACCATCTTACGCCTTGACGTCTCCGTCAGCGTAAATTTGCTAATTGGTGAGCGTAATAAGAGCCTAATTTGACTAGAGTCGAGTCAGGTTGACGCGGATTCAATTTGTGACTAATTTGATTCTACGTGTGTTTGTTAAGTATAGTATAGTGTTTGAACAATATTTTTAATCAGCATAGGTACGTGTGCTAACTCGGGGCACGTTATAGGGATTTGATATCGATAAACAATATGTAAATATTTTAGGTATAAATAGATTTTACATGTACAGGTGCGCATTAAAAATCATCTACTACTTAATATAAAGAAGCTTAATATTATGCCATTTATGTATGATACACAGGTCGAATACATAATAGGTGACATTCAAATATTTTAATAATTATGCTTCCTAGGAAAAACACTCGTGAATAATAAATTAACACATGGATTAGTGATAAATATACAAATACGTGAAGCAAAATTATTTGGCTCTAAATCCATTTTTTAATTTTTTCTATAGAAATTATTAATATTCCTTTACAACATAAACTTCCTCACCAATCTTACTAATTTTCCAGAAATTATCTTGACACAAAATATACATCACCATTTCAAGCTAATTATAGCTGTATTAAGAAATAGAAGGAAAACAACAAAAGGTATAAGTAAGGTATATTTTACAAGTCCAGTACTATTCGTAGTTAATGTTTATATTATTGTTTTTTTTTTTACATATCCCAATACCTATAACAGCTCGGAAAAAACGCAATCTTCACTCATATTTATGTCAACAATCATTTTTAATAACAAGAACTAAAAATAAAGCACCAATTGGGCTATTCTGAGCGGTAAAGTAGCTAGTCAGTTTTTCTTGGAAACTGCAAGCAAACTATCTGAGCGTTTTGATACTTCTTAAAAAGATGCTGATTTGATGTCTCGGCAAAAGCGTAGACTTTATTGTACGTTATAGTCCGAGCAACGTGGTACTCCTCAGACATACAAAGTCCCCGCCACTTGTGGCAAGCGACTTGTATGATAATGCGACGGGAGATGAGTTTCCCCGAGACTCGTAAGTTTGCGAAGTTGCGCGGCCAAGTTTAATTACGTGCCAGATTATCTCTCGCCACTCGCGAACCAGGACTATTTGTGTTGCGAGTGCGATGTAAAAAAATGCTGAGACTGACGATTATTTATTTTAGCTTATTTGATGAGTTGACGGTGATATTATGTAATATGCATTATTATGATTAGTCACCGGTAAAAGTATAATATGATAAAATGAAACGGAGCATGCACAATAGGGTGGAGCGATTTTTTTTATTTTATTTTAATATTCCTGTATTGTCAATCAATGTTCCATCAGGAGTGTTCGTGCAAAATATTAGCTTTTAAAGTGAACATCTTAGGGTGGCGCACGAGGTTTGGTTTTTTGTCATTTTCATACAAATGAAATTTTCTTGGGAGCGCCCAATAGAACCTTTTCGCCATTTTGATACGTAACATCACTAATACAATTAATAACAGCGGTAAACACACATTTAATCTGTTTAATAACAGTAAAAATTACGAAAACAAAATATTTAAAATTCAACTATTTTAATACTAATTTACGAGATCTCGTTGGGAAACAATTTCATGCAATTACATTTTACACGTGAAATAAGACTTCCAAGAAAACAAAAATGGTATGTTTATGAGAAAACATTGCAAAATAAATTTAATTTGCGAGTACAACTTAGGAGTAAAATCTTCATGGCGCGCCACCTCAAGATAAAGTCATAGATTTTTTATTTTTTACAAAAATGTACCTTTTTCATAGGAACATCGACAATGAGTTAAAATACAGGAGTTAAAAAAATAAAAAAAAGTTTTTTTGCTCCACCCTAATGCACAACCTTATCTAACCTTATTATCATCGAAATAATAAGTATGGAAGCGCGCACTACGTGCTAACGGGGGTCGAGCAGGTACGGAGACGGAGTGTTAAAGAAAAACCACGGCGTCAAATTAATTTCTCACGTCATTAGGTTTGTACAAACAGCAACACAGTTAACTATACACTTCAAAAATGGGAAATACTGCAAGAAAGAGAATCACACTTGAAGGCGTCGTGTTATGCATGTGTGCGTGTGTTTATGAGTATAAATTGACTATTATTCAAAAGAGTTTTGAAACAATAATTTTTCTTTTATGGCTGATCCAACGTCATTATTGACATTAATGCCATATTATTGAATTCGTGGAAAATAATGAATGAATAATAAATATAAATTACATTATATTGGTGCATCATATCAAAAATATGATCATATAAAAGCATTAGCAATATAATTAGTTTATTTTATCCCAACGTTCGTCTGAAAGCTAAATCATAATTTGGACAAATTCACCTGTCTTGTTGAAATAAAACCTTTATTTACAGTATGGAAAAAAAAACTTTGGCCAGACAACTACAATGACAAAGCTCAAAGGCACATTACACATACGCAAACGTTATTTGATTTGAAGTTGACATAATACAAATATATATATCTCTTTCAATCGTTATCATTTTCTCTCTGCTCTGTCTTTAATGGGCAGTTAAGTGTGTTGCTGTTTGTACCTAACGATAGATTTTCGTCTTTTAAACGATATCGCTCCTTGAAAATCATAACGTCACTATCCAAAAAATGACGTTTTTGAGTTAACAACGCCATCTAACTCACGTGATTGTAAGGAAGGCCATACAAAGACACCTATTGCTCTAGCTTTATTCAAAACGGCAGGGGGCGCTAGTGTCATTACGGCGAATAGTGGAAATTGACGCGCGCCTTTTTGGAACAGTGTCACTATCATTACAAATACAGTGAAATTCAATGGATTTTGTGAAGAAGGTTGTCATTTTCTGCTTAATGACGGTATTCTGTGATATTAAACGGAAAGTACTACAATTTTTCAATCGAATACAGTATTTATTCGTAATACGTCAGTTCGAACTTTTAATGTAGTATCAATATGAAGACTCAATTTAAAGCAATAGTGTAATTTTCGCTTTAATGACACTTGTCCTCTTGCAATTTTTAATGTTATACTTTGTGTTAAGACTGTTAAAATGACAGTATATCAATAATGACCGTTTTATTTTAAATTTCGAATCTTGATGCAGGCTAATAATAAAGATGTACTGTATTTTTAGTACGTTAAATGACATTGTGGTTTTAATAACTCAAATGATTTTTAGCATTATTAGTCGTCATTTTCGATGTAGTGTCAATTTTGCCAGCTCAAATTACTAAAAATTCACTCGTTTTGTAAATTGAAAAATGCTGTTTTATGTTTAAAGCCATTATAACTGCTCGGAGCTGCTTCCAACATTACTTTTTGATTATTTTGTGACTTCTTGTTTAAAGTCACGGTGTGTAATAGATAAAATTATTAACTGTTTTTGAGACTGATAGTCATTTGAGTTAATAAATGTCATTTAACAAGTTTTTTTAAGAGTTTTTATACAAAAACATGTATTTTTCTTCCAAATAACCCGATATAGTGTCATTGTTCCTTAAACTAAATTAAAGTTTAGGAAATCACAGGCTTGAAAAGTGACATTAAGCAAAAATTAATGGAAAAGTGACATTATTATTTTCTTTAAATTCAATTATCAGATAAATAAAACATAAAAGACAGAATTTACTCTTATCGGTAAAAAGCATAGTCACGTATTTATCAAAACACAGTATAAAAATAATACTTTTATTACAAATAAAGTAGTTTTAGACGTTTTAATATCTCTGAAACTTTCAAGCCCCGTACCCAAAAATCGTGTTTTTCGTTTAATGACGTTATGATTTTCAAGGAGCGATATGTAACCTATCCGAAAAAAACTTTTACTTAAACTTTACATAAATATTTGCCGTAAATGACTTTAGACTCAAACATAGTAAACATTAAGTTGGATATCAACACTACTTGATACCTAAGACGTATTAATTTTAATTTGAGTGGTATGGGGCAAATTTCATCGTTAATTTGTTATCGTTCCATACATTATATTTCTATGCTTATTATTAACTACTATTACTATACTTTTGTAATTTTTAATTAACTTACGCCTCCTTATCTTTAGTACACTATTTAGCGTATAGTAAAGTAAACCTAGAGTTAGTTGTGCTAGCAACCCAACCATCTGTACTTGTCTGGTATAATCCCACATACTTTATTCTCATGGATTTGCTCTCGTGACATAGACACATTTAATTGTTATTATATCTATCTCGATATTTATTATTCTGGCCAGAAGTATGATTAGCATTAAACGATTATACTTGTACCGTTTTCTCGTGGCTGTACAATCGAACACACTACGTTTGTAAACGTATGTCAAATTTATTGTAACGTGTTAAAGTTTATGGGTGGTCAGTTAACAGTGGCTTTATTTGTATATCTACTCTATTCTGTCAGCAAAAATCACACTGTATCTTACACTATTTTTTTTGTCCAACAGAGGCGCGCTTCCAAACGGCACGCTGTGGCTTGGTGCGTTCAGCGCAGCGCAGTATCGCAGCGACGTCCACGCGGCAACGTATCGCTGTCGCGCGGCCAGCAACGTCGGCGCGATACTGTCGCGCGACATGCGCGTCGAGGCGGGTGAGTGTGACATTCATGTACCTATACTTTGTCTGTGGGAATTCGTCGCAGCGCAGTACCGCAACTATACACACGCTTCCAAACGGCACGCTATAGCTGGGAGCGTTATGCCCAACGCAGTATCGCAGCGACGTCCATGCGGCAACGTATCGCTGTCGTGCGGCCAGCAGCGTTAGCGCGATATTGTCGCGTGACAAGTGTGTTGAGGCGGGTGCAAAGAGTATAATAAGTATATAAGTAAAGAGAGGCAACACTGAGAAAATACTCGTCTCGACGCCCCCTGGTGAAAAGTCAGCTGCCTAAACTCACGCACACACGTAAAAGGTCACACATACACACACCCACACACGTATACATAGGTTTGCTGCCGTATCACGCGTATCTCGTGTCACTTAGAAACACATGTTTTGAGATAATCTGCAAAGAAATGCAAATTTAAAATTGATCTCAAAACATGCGTTTCTAAGTTACACGAGATACGCGTGATACGGCAGCAAACCTATGTATACGTGTGCACAACAGTTTGTTTTTATTTCACCATGACACCTACAATGTAACTTCTTAAAGTATAAAAGAAAACGTAGCTAAATGTAATTTTGTTCATATTTTTACAAAACTGCCCAAAACAGTGTTATAGAAACGTTTTCTTCCTTTTTAATTTTTTAATTAATAGCAGATATAAGTAAAAGACAAAAATCGTATTCGTACATATATTTTTCAACTTAATTAACATAATATACAAGATTTAAAGGCATGCTATTACCTAATACATAAAAACTTAACTACATTTAACTGTATGATGTTGTTAGCAATAGAACATCATTAAATCAAATCATTTAACCTGCAAATAAGCTACAGGGACACTTTTACAAGTCTACTGAAACTACTAGAGCGCTTCGAAAAGTAACATCTGAAGAAAATAAACGTGGCCAAAAACTTCTCAGTTACTCTTTTTTCAAAATAAAGACATTGAAACACTTAAACACAATATACATAAGTACACACTTAAACATTAACATTCAAATTACAATTCGGATGTTGACTAATGTTGAATTTTACAACATAATATAGTCACATGGATTGGAAAATACTAAATTATCATAACACAAAAGAAATAAACCAAAAATGTATACAAAATATAAAGTTATGAGACCACAAAGTTTAAAAAAAACTATATTTTTTTTATCGTCTTAAAGAAAAATTAAAGTCAATTTCGGAATGCTTAAATAACACTGAAAAAATAAATGTATGACAACTATGTGCTTAAACGCACTTTTTCGCGCTCAAATTGGCAGAATGCTATTTTTTTTTCATACAGATAGTACCTACAGCGAGGACAAGAGATGACGTCACAGGATGCGTCCGTTTTATATGGGCCGTTTTCAACGCTCGGTGTGGTCGGCTACTTTTAATTACAATTTATGGCCGTTATACTTATACAAATGTATTAGGTGTCATATAGATATTTGTTCCTCACAAATAGTAGAATCGATTTACGACAGAAAAAAATCGAGTCAACAGGCGAATTATGTACATTACAATATTAAGGCAACCGTGGTTAACACATAGATAACCTGTACCTAATACATTTTATGTTTAACCCTTTCAACGCCAAGAGCCACTAAAGTGGTCGTGTGCTGTCGTGCCTACCACGCCAACGACCACTAAATGGGCTATGGCGGACGCTGTCAAAGCAACTTTCCTGCTGACAGGTAAGGTTTATTTTCGCTCTTCATCTTTCCATCTATTGGCGTATAAGCCACATTTTGACACGGGAGGAAAAGCGTTCAAAGGGTTAATACATTTTGAATTAACTACGCAGGGGTCACAAGTGGCTCCAAATGGAAATGTTAACACACTTGCAGTGCCGCCACACACCAAAAACTGAAAAGTCGCCCCAAAAAATAATTAAAAAAACAAAAATCATTTCGAATTTCAGGCAAAGCTTTTCATACCATTACAAAAGATATCAGCACAGCTGGACGTATTTTTATACCATAGAAAGGTACGAAATATGTTAGAGGAAAAGTCTTGTCTCTTTAACTTCATAAAAAATACAAAATACAAAATTATGTAGTCTCATGTTTGACAAAATGTACATAGTACATAATTTGTCTTGCTCATTTAATTCAGAGACAGTTTCTTTCATTTTTAGGGTTCCGTACCAAAATGGTAAAAAAGGAACCCTTATGGTGCGACTCTGTCTGTCTGTCTGTCTGTCTGTCTGTCCGTCTGTCACAGCAAGATATCTCAGGATCTACTGATGCTATCGACTTGAAATTTGGAATAGTGTTAAGAACCACTAACCCGAGCTTATAGGATGTAAAAAAAATCTTGTAACTTTTTTACTTTTTTTTTAAAGGGGTCCGTAATGAGACTTTGCAAATTGAAAGTAGGGCTATTATATCGAGTGAGGTATCAAATGAAAGGGCTTAATTTTTAGATTAAAACAGTATTTTTGTATTTTTTTTTAAATAAGTAGTTTTTGATTTATGGCGAAAAACGTTAAAAAAAATACCGTTCCCCCCCTATTATCTTCGAAGTTACTGAACAGAAAAATCTGTAATAATTACCAATTATTAATGTCATCCTAAATATTACAGGAAAAATATAACGGTTTTCCTAACTTGCACTGTTTTTGAGAAATTTGCAAAAATCTTAACACATACTTATTTGCTCCTACTAAACTAATCGCCATATAGTTTTTCTTGAACTATTCATGTATTTACTTCTGAGTTTGTACGGAACCCTCGGTGCGCGAGTCCGACTCGCACTTGGCCGGTTTTTTTTCAAAAATAATTTTATTTGTCCCTGGACCTAATTTTATTTGTCCTAATAAGTTGCGAAGGGTTTTAGCTGATGGCAAGGTAAAATAGTTTGCTAACATAGAGTAGCATTTTGGACTCTTTTTATAAAGTGATAGAGACAAGACTTTTTCCTCAAACTTGTATCGTCTTCCTTTTGATTTTTTTAATGCTTGGCGGTACTGCATTCCAGTAAAAATACGTCCAGCCGTGGTCATATTTTTTGTAATGTTATGAAAAGCTTTGCCTGCCATTGCTTTTTCGGCTCCCGCGAGACGAGTACGAAATGATTTTTGAATTTTCAATGATTTCTTGAGCCGGTTTTTGAGTTTCTGGTGTGATCTTTTCAGATATTTCATTTTTTTTATTGTTTCCTGTGAGGATTTGCTGCCTGGGTCTGAAAACGAAATAAAACACTTTAGGGCATTTTCTCCACTAATTGGAAATTTTGGACAGTCAGTCAGTTTTTTCAGTAACGAATCAAACAGTAAAAATCTTTTGTACCTATTTTTGTACAAGTATCAATGTTATCAATAATAAATTTAATAGATTTTATAATGTCGCTATTTAACAGGGGCCCATCTAGCGGAGGGCAAGTCACGGTCTGTCAGTACCACGAAAGCCATGAGACACTTTTCCTGACAGGCCCCGTCATGTCTCAACCCATAGCCCAGTATTTAGTCCATATTTCCACCACTATAGCCCAGTAGAGTTAGATTCCATCAATCAACAATAGTCCTTGCACCTGGCGGGGGCTGTCTCTGCGTGCGTCCTATGACACGGGCCGGGACAGCATCCGCTGGGTGTACACGTTGCCTTTCATTAAATTGTCGAAAGGGCCACTACGTGTTGGTTTCGGCTCCGCACACGCCTCCCAAAGGGCCGGGACACCATTGTCCCGTGTACGGGAAAGACAAACAGATAATAATAATAAACTTTTTCAAAATAATCACACTAACATTATAAATGAGAAAGTTTGTAAAGATGTGTTGATGTTTAGATATTTGGAAGTTTGTATATTTAGATGTTTGTTAGTAAATAACGGGGTAACAACAACTGAATAGATTGAGCTGAAATTTGGCGTGCAAGTAGACCAAGCCCTGGATTGAACAAAGGATACTTTATATCCCGGTAAAGAGTTCCTTTGGGACAATAACGAGAACAACGCGGGCGTAGCCGCGGGTAAATGCTTGTATAAAATAAAAACCTTACCTTCTTTACATTCTTCAATCTCATTTGAAAGAGGTTGAATATTGGCTGTAGGAAATGGTGGATTTGCCCTTGTGGCGCAGTAATTATGTTCTAACTGTACATTAAGTCCAGGAGAAGAAAACACCCCTGAAATAAATTTATGAATAAAATAACTAACTATTATTATTACAATTGACACTTTAAAAAATATCATGAGGGGGCCATTCATTTATTACGTAAGACGATTTAGGGGGGAAGGGGGGGTCAACCATGTCTTATTTTTTCTTGCAGGGGGGGTGGGAGGGAGTTTTGATAGTTCTTACGTAAGATCATAAAAATGCGCAAAATAATCTTAACTTTTGAAAAAGCACGCAAATCCGCGCGAGAGTTCAGGCGCGTGCTCGGTTGCGTATAGGTTTTACTAAAATATTAAGAATTATTAGTAAGTATCTGCAAATAAACGTCCCTACAAAAATGATTCTTTGAAAAATAAAAATCAAAACAGCCCAACCGTAAAATCATTTTTCTTTTAGATTCTTACGTAATAAATATTAAATAGGGGGGGAGGGGGGTCAACGATATCTTATTTTTTCTTACATAAGGGGGGGGAGGAGCTCAAAAACTGGCAAAAGTCGTCTTACGTAATAAATGAATGGCCCCGAGTGCCTTAAATGCGTCGTCAAAATGGCAGAAAATTTTCAAATTGGTCATAGAGAGTTGAAATTTTGCATCGGGGTAGATTTCAGGCCCCTGATTCAGATTGTTAAAAAATTTTTTGAAATTAAAAAAAAAAAAACAAAATTGTATGGGCGTTTTTTTTTTAATTGCATTGGCGTAAAAACGGTGGCAGATAGGTACAGGGTGCTCGACCAAATGTCATAGAGGTTGGCAAGGAGATTCTAACTGCATATTTTTTTTTTCAAGATGGCGACTTCAAAATGGCCGCTGATTTTCAAATTGGTCCGTCCGAGGGGGCCCAAATTCGGTATCGGGGGGTTTTTCGGGCCTACGAGTCCGAATCTGGAATCAGATTTTTTTTGTTCATACAAAAAATATTTCTTTTTCATACAACTAAAAAAATAAATTTTGCGAGCCCGAAGGCCCGACGCGTCATCCCCGTTGGCAAGCTCTCCCCATCCCCAAGTAATCTAAAGCGAGGCCGAAGGGTATATAATCGTGTTATTCTAGTGTTTTTTAAATACATGAGTAAAGATAAAACGTGTGTAACTTACCATTTAAGTGAAGGCATGGTACGGTTGATATTTTGAGACGATCGATGGCAAGCAGTTTTATCTTCAGGTCTAAAATGGAAGTCGCATACTCTTTTGTTCTTATACACCCTGAGAGGGTCTGTATAATGTAGTTTGCTTCGAGCTATCGCCATCCATTTTAAAAACTCCTCAGATCGCCTCTCAGGGTGGGGAAAGCGATGCATGCACGCACCTGGAAAAGAGACCTAATTAATACAAGTATTTTTTTCATTACTTGACCGAGCGAGTGAAGTTCGCGAGGTTTGTAAAACTATAAAACAAAGAGATGACTGTCCTAGCAATATATAACTTCATACCAGAAACACTTAACATATTGCAAGATGCAAGTTAAGAAAACCGTTATATGTTTCCTGTAATGTTTAGGATGATATTAGTAATTGGTAATTATTACAGATTTTCCTGTTCAGTAATTTCGAAGGTAATAGGGGGAAAGGTATTTTTTTTTGTCCTAAATCGAAAAGTACAAGATTAAGAAAAATAAATAAATATGGTTTTGGAATCAACAAAATAAGCCCATTTGTTTAATACCCCACTTGATACAATAATTCGGCCAAATTCTGCGCCCTTAAAAAAATTAAAAAGGTATATCATTTTTTTATGTCCAGTATTTAGGCTCGGGTTAGAGACTTAAAACTATTCCAATTTTTCAAATCGATAGCAGCTTCTGAGATATCTGGCTGTGACAGACGGACAGATACACAGACAGACAGAGTCACACTATAAGAGTTCCTTTTTAGTACGGAACCCTAAAAAGTAAAAAAGATATCAGATTCTTTTTATGTCCAGTAGGCTCGAGTTAGAGACTTTTAAAGCAATTCCTAATTGTAAAGCGATATCTGGCTGTGACAGACGGACAGACAGACAGACGGACAGATAGACAGACAGACAGAGTCACACCATAAGAGTTCCTTTTTAGTACGGAACCCTAAAAAGAAAAAAGAAATATCAGATTCTTTTTATGTCCAGTAGGCTCGAGTTAGAGACTTTTAAAGCAATTCCAAATTGTAAAGCGATATCTGGCTGTGACAGACGGACAGACAGACAGACGGATAGATAGACAGACAGACAGAGTCACACCATAAGAGTTCCTTTTTAGTACGGAATCCTAAAAAGAAAAAAGAAATATCAGATTCTTTTTATGTCCAGTAGGCTCGAGTTAGAGACTTTTAAAGCAATTCCAAATTGTAAAGCGATATCTGGCTGTGACAGACGGACAGACAGACAGACGGACAGATAGACAGACAGACAGACAGAGTCAAACCATAAGGGTTCCTTTTTTACCATTTTAGTACGGAACCCTAGAAAGTAAAAAAGATATAAGATTATTTTTACGTCCAGTAGGGTTAGTGGGGGGTTAGAGATTTAAAACTATGTATTCCAAATTTTAAAGCGATATCTAGCTGTGACAGACGGACATACCTACAGATAAATGGATTGGGGTATATATGTATGACATTTGAACCGCCATATCTCGGTAAATATTGATCTGAGAAAGAACATTTATCTAAAAAAACATGCTTATTTTAGCATGTTTTATAAGATTTATTATCAAAACTGAGGTGTTATATTGACATCAATTTCACGACCCCGATATTTTTCTAAGTCCCCGAGTCCTTGAAAATTACTGACATTTGAACCCCAATATCTTGGTAAATATAGAAATATTTGACAAAACATGCTTATTTTAGCGTAATCTACATACCTAAATCAATCTAGCCTAAAAAAAAAATTGTAAAGAAAATTTTGGTGATTTTTTTTCTAAACCGGCGCACCCTTTGCTATACTCTGACAGACGGACAGATAAACAGACAGACAGAATCACACCATAAGGGTTTTTACCATTTTGGTACGGAACCCCAAAAAGACACCGATAAAAAAACAGCAACAGATTATTCCTATATAGGTACGATTATTTTGTGGGGAACAGCACTGAAGTAGAAAATATAGTCCCGATGTACACGGAAAGAAATACTAATTTAAAATATTATTGATTAGGACAGCGGAAAATTTTAAAGAGTGACTTACCAAACTCAGCACAGCCAAACAGACAATATAAATTCCGCTTCGAGTTCATTTTCGCCGTATGGTGAAAACAATTTTTTTAAGGATAAATATGGGTTTATAATATTTATATCTACAAATAAAAGAATAAACAAAACAAACAGAAAAAGAACGACAGCAAGATATAAAATTCGATTTCAAAATTTATGATATTCCCGGTGCCATTTAATTGACAACGGGTAAAGTCATTCCATTCCATTCTACGTATAATTTGGTACCTACGGCCAGAATTTGTTTTCGAGATATATTGCGTTTGAAGTATTTTGTATTATTGCAGTATTTGTTAACTAAAATGAGGTAAACGGGAATATAAGAGTCTCAGATCAAAATAATATCGAATTAATTTTATATCTCAAAATGAATGGGGCGGGCAGTTGATGCTGACATCTATTGGCATTTTTTTACTACTTAGCGAAAAGTTTCCCTGTCCATGCAACTGGTGTCGTTCCTTTCCATACATTTAATTGACAGAGGGTCGCGATACGTCAGTTTCCGACCCCTGGGCGGGTGAATGTCGCATTTACCTACTCTCTGATGATGAAAGTTTGTCGAACGCAGTATCGCAGCGTCGTGCACGAAGTGACGTATCGCTGATGTACGAACAGCAAAGTCAAAATGCGCGTAGAAGGCGGATGAGTGCCAAATTCACGTGCCTATGCTCTGGCTATGCAAGTTTGTCTTAGCGCAATACCGCAGCGACACACTTTGCGTCAAGATATACGAGTATCAAATTCACGTTTGCCTTGACTAGAGTTCGTTGTAGCGCAGTACTACAGATACGTGCACACGGTGACGTATCGCTTTCATCCATATTGTGTTCAGTAAAATTCATTGAGCTCAAACTTAAGAGCTCAACTATAACCGGCTGTTGTGTCAGCCAACTAAATCGGCACAGCGAAATATCGAAAAGCGTCTAATATTTTTATCCCAATAAAATTCCACATTTGGAGTATCCAGCAATTTGGGGCGCGATTTGCGCTCGTCTCGGGGCGCCCTCGTTCCTAATCGCTCGAACAATGCGCTCTTCGGCTCGAGTGTTCCGGGTTTTTCACTCGAGCGCTCGAGTTGCTAAGTTTTTTTAATACTCGAAAGCGTTTGACCGTAATATCGGAGGATGGAAAGTTGGGAGCGTTGAGAGAGATTATCCGGAAGATTATAATTTTTTGTCTTGATATTAGAGTGCTGGACGTTAGGGTTAAGTTTTGCATTGATTTACCGTTATCGTAAATTACCGGTATTGTTTAAGTTATGAATTAATTAAATTTTTTACTTACATTTATTAGGTAGAAGACATTTTGTATACATCTGTTTTTTTTTTAATTTATTTTAAAGGAAAATTGCAAATATTAATATTCGATTTGACATATACTTATCCGAATTTATTATATTCATGGCGTCCTTTCTATATCAAAATGCCTTTCTGATTTATTTCCCAATTTCTCGTTTCAATAAATAAAATAACACAGGCAGACACATCTTGATTTAAAAATGGCTTCTACCATTCACACCAACTGATGAAACTAGTGATAAAAATAATGTGAATACGTTGGTTCTGTTTTACTCTTATTTGTCATGTTCAAAGGAAACGCCTACTTACTTTTTTAATTTTTATCACTGAAATATTTCTTTAAAAAGAACTGTTATTGCAAAAACATGTAAACACATATTTCGGTAACATTAATTTAATGTTTAAATAGTGTATTTCAGTATTTTGCAAATATAAAATCAACCGTTTTAGTTCTATAACGCTATGGTTTCCGAACGTGACTTGACATTCGCATTGTCTATGGATATATGTCACTAATGTCACTTTCTGTTTTACAATTTTATTTAGGTTAACTAAGGTTATTTTATTTAGATTTCCTCACAAGTGTGATGAAAAACATTGTGTGTGCCACGGGCGATAAAGGAATTACAAACGAGTGTTTGTTACAAGGCCGAGGCGAAGCCGACGGCTTTAATTACTTACCGCCCCTGATACACAATGTAATATTACTAGAATCAAGTGTCTTACTGTGTTTCTGTTCCGTTTACAATATTAGGTATGTATTACGTAGAATAGTAACCTTTGAACAAGAAAATATAATTAAATCTTTATAGTGATTAAGTTTAGAATCTCCTTTTTTTATAGTAAATATGAGGATGTCACGATGCTTTTTTTACGAGTCCGCGGAAAGGATTTATGAATAGAAATAGATGATTGATAAAGTGGTCATACTTATACTTCGTAAAGGTGGGTCTTCAAATATAAACTTATTATGTAATTGGTTGAGTATTTTTTGTTCTAAACAACATCCAAAAAACCCTCAAACATAGAACTCGATAACAAAAAAGTATGTAAGGTAAAACGGTCGCCAAGAAACTGCAAGTCTATGACCCGGTAGAAACGTTTTGCTGACAAGGGCTTCAACGAGTCGCGAGCTCGTAGCCGGCTCGTAGACGTATACACGTAGCACATCGTGGCGTAGCACATCGTAGCGTAGCACGTAGACGCGTAGCACTGAGTGGCTTCACTTTTTATTACTTTTATGCCACACCTGGCCATAAAGTGACTTTTTCCGCACGCTGCGCGCTGCGCTGCGCTTTCTGGCTAAGTGTAGACATAAAATGATGTACACAACACGGGAGGTAATAAAGAAAGCCCTCGATTGCATATTTACGTCCCTCGCTTGCAGCTCGGGCCGCTAACTTCTGCGATCTCAGCCTTTCTTTATATTACCACCCTAGTTGTGTAATGTACTATTCTTATACACTTTCTATATTGATGAATTGAAAAGCGATTTATTGTTTACTAAGTTATCAGTGGTTAAATGAGCATTTAAAAAAAAAAATTCATTGTGAAGTTTTCTGTCAATTTAATGTTGTTCTACTTAGAATTACGAGCTTTTTCCATTCCATTACAAGAAAAAAAGTGTCTCAAATTCAATACATTTATGAAACAATTCTATGGAGCAATGGTGACTCAGTAGGAAAAAACTGTTGGGACAATTTTTTGGACTATTGGGACTGTAAAAACCCGTAATTCTAAGTAGAAAAAACAAAAATAGGCTAAAAATTGCACAATAAAAATAAATTTAAATTTTTGGTAATTCTAGGACAGATGGTAACGTAAGTTACCAATTTTTTGCGTGTTTCTTTATTGATGGTGCAAATTCAAGTGTCAATATATCTAGGGATTAAAATTATACTTATACCTATTAATAAAAATTAATACTAAAATTGTGGGTACATGGTAACTTCTGTAACATTTTCATGGAATTGCCCGTTATTGGTACTTTTAGCTATCCGAATTTAAGGTTCATTACCATATAAAACGATTACTTTATTCTAGTATACTTAGTTAAAAACCTAAAATGATTGTCAATTTTATACAGTGGTTAATATGACATCATCATCACCATCAGCCTATATTATACGTCCTACTGGTAGATTAAAATGTATGTTACAAAATGTTTAATCTGGATTCCAATTAATGTACAAAACACGTATTTTTATTGCTGAAATTGTGTAATATTCAAATCGATCAAATAAATTTATAAGTTCCAAGTTCAAATCAAAACTTTATCTAAATGAAAAAATAAAACAATTAATTTCTACTTTAACAAATAAAGATTAGGTATTACTTTATCTCACAATTCAAGAAAACACAAACAATGGACTTCATAGCTTAAAGTTATCAGCATCACAATGACATAAAATAAACACGGTTATGCGGATTCCGGTACCTATATGTATACCTCCGTGGCTCCGTCAAGCGTTTATTCCATTAACAGACCCACAAAGGCCCGGACCTCAATCTGGACCCTCCGACCTTCTCCAATAAAGAATCGTATTTGCATTCTCGCCTCGAGATTGATCCAGACTTGCCTTTCCAAATGTCAATACGCTGGGTCAAGGGTTACCCACATCCAAGGAATGTCACCCTTATCGCGGATGCATAAGGTTCATTTCAGCTTGAAACCGAGTAATGCTTTGTAAGGCTGGACTGAAATCGTTTTCGCCGTATATTGAATTCGGGTTTTTCACCTGTTTTAAACAATTTGTTGTAATCAAATTTGTCTACAAATTTATTTTAAGTGCTGAAAATCTTTGCTTTGTCACGGAATTCGTCGTTTATTTGAAATTTATTGTCAGATTTTTGACGAAAACTAAATAGAAAAATCTTTTTCGAGATATAAATTAAGGCTGAGGATCGAAGTACAGTCATTTTTAGTCGGAATTTGTTCATAATTACGCGTATTGGATTTAGAAAACTTCGAAAGCGCGGTGTTTGTCACGCGCTAGGGAGCTGCGCCACTAGGTGGAGGGATATAAGTCATCCCAGTCACTAGAAGATAATTATTATTTGCTCGGTTTTCACAAATTCATAATATAACTTGCCAAAGGAGGCATCAAATGGGGAGTTGTGGAAATCACAAGAAGAGACTTTTGCCCAGCAGTGGGACAGCAAGCATGCTATTTAAAATATAATTATGTATATATCTTATACTTATTATTTGTTTTATTATGTGATCTTTCATTTCTAACATTTCAGCACAGTTTTTTGAAAATTATCAGACGATTCATACTAATATACCATTGTTACCAGCAGAAAAAAATCGGTCATCGGCCCTTTTTTTTTGAAGCCTGACAAACTTGCAATTCTTACTGACTGTTGCAAAAATCAGACCGGGTGGGGGCCGTGGCGTTCCCTGGGACCGAACCAGGTCGCTTGGCCGGACCACCTTGGGAGGGTCGGACTAGGTGGGGGCCGGGGGCGCATGGGACCTACTTACCAATTTTCACTAAAATCGGAAGAATTAAAAAAAAGTGACAACAAAACAAAAATCGGCCCAAGTATCATTACCGTTTTTGTCACCCTATAAACAACCCGTTGTTTTTTTTTAATTTGCCGCTATTTACTAGTCTCATCTTTCATTAGCCAGACTCTAACAGTAGACCCCACACTGCGTTGTCCGAGGCGTGGCCTCAACGAACTCTGCCTCGTAAGTCATTGATTTTGCGAGCTTTGTGCAAAATATTAATTGATGCTCCAACAATACGTATGCAAACATTATTTTGTGAACTCAGCGACATTTTAGCAAAACAGACAGGTCAATTGGATTATGGGGACAATGTGGTGTATTGAAAATGTACGCTCATAACTCACATGATTAATAATCAAATTAATCTCATTATGACAGGCCAAGTATTTTAATTTTAATTATGTTTGGTTAAAATTATCGATAGTATAAGATAATTAACTGCTAAAATTTATAAGTACTATTTTTACATAATAATCACTGTTATTTACAATGTATGTTTAGTAATTATTATGTGAATGACAATGTTAGTTTGAAATCTTTTATTAATATATTTTTCCTGTTGCCATATGAAGTCCGACATTTGTACTTAATACGTTAAAATATACTAGGTAGGTATCTTCTAATTGTGCCATTTCCATTGTAGGCTGGGTCATTGCTCACCAACATACAATATATCGTCGACCGTAGGCTCAATTAGCGCAAGGGACATTATTTTGCCTGTCCCTTACCCTAATTGAGCCTACAGTCGACGATATGATTAAAGTCAAGAGCATACTTTATTATATAAAAACGAAAAGATGCCGCTCCAAGACTTTTTAATATCAACTTTTATCCCCCTCTTCAACTGACTGGCTGAATATCGAAAATTGTTTCTGAACACGCCTCCAAATCCACTAAATAACATGTATTTCATAATTTAACCTGTCATCTGCAGTGACAAGCGTACAGAATCTGTCAGTATCTTAGTCACTATACTGTTAGAAATAATAGTAGGTACATTACATAACTAGGGTGGTATTACAAAGAAAGGCCGAGATCGCAGAAGTTTGCGGCCCGAGCTGCAAGCGAGGGACGTAAATATGCGATCGAGGGCTTTTTTATTATCTCCCTTGTTGTGTACATCATTTTATGTCTACACTTGGCCAGAAAGCGGCTTTTCCCGTACGCGCAGCGCGCGGAAAAAATCGCTTTATTCGCAGGTGTGGCATAAAAGTACATTATTGTATTTGCACACATCATTAAAATATAATGAAATCTGACATCGCAAGTAAATGTTATACAGATTTCGCCATAAAAAAAAGTCGCTAGACGACTCAATGTTCCCATTCAATAAACGATTCAAATCCTGGTAAGGGCAAATACCTATTTGTGTGATGAGCACGAGAATTTATTCCCGAGTCATGGGTGTTTTCTATCTATTTAAGTATGTATTTATCTATATCGTCGTCCAGTACCCAAAGTACAAGCATAGCTTAGTTTAGGACTAGCTCGAATTGTATTTGTATTCTAAATATCCCTTTTTGACCGATTAGACGCGGAACCTAAAAACATAATACACATGTGTTCAGTAACAAGCCGTTTTCGAAACCCCTTAGAATCTCATCGCGCCTATCCTGAGTCGGGCCACGTCGATTGAATATCAGCAGGCCGATCACGTGTCCTACGTGACAAACAGCTAAAGGGCAACGTGGATTAGCGATATCAGCAAACATATAAGTATACATACTTTGTTGCTTGTTTATGGTTATGATTTACGTGTTTGATTGTAGTAGCTACAAAATGTAGTATGAAACTATCTACCTTATTATTTAAAGAACCAAACTTTTTAGTTTACGCTCTGATATAGAAACTGGTGACCGTGGCAGGACGTGCGCGAACAAGGTTCATCAAACATTTTGAAAACGACTCTCATGGCAATCTTAGAACAGTCATATCGATAGCTTTCTCGAATTAACATGTAAAACAACTCTCTAAAATAAAATAAAAAACTGGCCAAGAGCATGTCGGACCATGCTCAGTGTAGGGTTCCATAGCCGTAACTATAAGGAAATGTGCTACAGATAAAAATAAAGCTAAAAAAAATAACACCTGACTACGAAAACGACCATGACAAGATTTCTGCTTGCGTGAGAAAGAGAGTTAGGTCTTCGGCTTAGCAGCCTGAAGCTCGTCCTTCGGGCTTCCGAAAATGAGACTCAAATATGCCTTTTGCCTTAAGCGGTTCTCGGCCTTCGGCCTCCGTTTGACTTGCTGGGGATATAAAACGCTCGGAGAGAACCTTGCCAGTCTTTGGGCTCGTTTAAATTGTCTAATTTGCTATACGGTTTGTATAAAAATGACCTGGAGCGCTTCTTCCCTTTATATATAACACTTCCAGAAGAGCTCGGCCTTCCGCCTCGCAGCCTGAAGCTCGCCCTTCGGGCTCGCGAAATGACACTGATATATATTTTTGCGAAAGACGACCTAGGTAGGACGCGTCGGGCCTTCAGCCTCACTTGAAATTACTACAGGGCACGTGCAGAGGACCTATTTCTGGTATCACTTTTTAGAACAGATTAAGTACTTGGTGTACGTAGGATAAGGATTTTATTGAAATAAAACATCGCTCAGAACTATTTAACTACCTCACCCGTTACGATATATCTGATGATTGTACATAGGTTAACTGGAAGAGATCCCTTAAAGGGATAAGTTCACCTTTGTACATATACCTTTATTTTGTAACCCTGTACTTTGTCTTATTTTGTGCAATAAAGTGTTTACATACAGACAGTTATAATAGAGCTATTGTACACGTATCGGTGAAGAGCAGCCTTTTGAACGTGTGGTTTGTTGCTATTGATAATTAAACATTGTTCTAATACATACTATGTAATATATTTAAATTGCCATTTAATTCAATACGACTTGATGATGATTTTTAGTCCTTTACTTTTTTGGGGATCACGGACCGTAACTTAATTTTGGTTCCAACTGACTAGCCTACAACCTGCGTCCAATAAAGACAAATCTAATGATACCCGACACGTTTGTACCGGTTCAGTCATTTTTGAGTTATGAGAGAACAGACGAACATACATACGTTTATGTATACTTACGGCACTAAAATTATAATCCTTCTTTTTGCTTTGCCGTAAATGGGTAAAAAATACGATGTAAAAAAAGTACAACAACAAAAGAGCGTATCTTCATAGCAATTACGTCCTTTTGTTGAGAAGCGCAGTTTATCGACAATAACTCAAAAACGGTTAATCCGATCTTGTTGAAAATAATTTTCATTGAAAGTATTAATTAAGCGTTATATTTGGAATTTTTTTTTAATATTTTTCGGACACACGGTTTAGAAGATAGAGGGGGGGGACACAATTTTTACAATTTTCGGAGCGATTATTTCCAATCATAGTGACTTAATCAAAAACATTACTTAGGAACCTTATAGTGTTTTTAAAAGAGCTGTCTAACTATATACCACATGTTGATATTTGCTGGAAAAAAAATTTTTTAGCTTCTGTAACTTGTATGGGGTATACCCTTAAAATATTTATTTTAGTTATTTAACTGCCAAACTAAGTAGCGGCTCATACAAGACACCTATATTCCAAATTTCATCAATATTCATCATGTAGTTTTTAAGTAAAATGCCTGTGACATACGGACAGATGGACAGACGGACAGACGGACATGACGAAACTATAAGGGTTCCGTTATTGCCATTTTGGCTACGGAACCCTAAAAATGTTAATATTTAGCTACTTGCCTTGATTAGCCTAATTTTTCATTGAGCACGTTTAGTTTATCCAATTATATGTATTGTTCTCGATTACGATTCTAGATCTACTCATCCAGGTTGAAGCCAACCTGCCAATTTTCTATTCCTTTTACATTTATTAAATGCCGCATAAAATTCCCGTTTTAAAAATCCGCCGAGCATTATGTAAAGCAGTGCATGGGGAGGCCAGGCCATGAACGCCAGCTGCCGCCGTTCCGGCTAATTAACTTTTCCTCAAGGAAATATGCCAAAAAAAACTGCCCACATAAATTATTTTTACACGCCCTAATTGAAAGAGATGATTTAATCTGTAGCCCTTACATGGATGGGCAAACAGGTTAATTTTAATGTTTATCAGCATACACCGCACAACAGGGGGCATTTTGCGGATACTTCAGATGATAAGTTTTACAAATAAATCAATCAATTTTCGAGTTGTCATTTACACTTAGTATACATAACCTGGTATACGTACTATGCAACTCCGAGTACCCTAGTAACTATTGCTAGGAAAAATAACTAAATGAATAGCAGTTAGCTGCTCATTGCTATCAAAATGTATTTCCTTATATCTTGCAAATGGAATTAATAGCTATAAAATCACATTCTTATAAGTTAAGCAGCTAAGCAAATTTGAATTGACACATTTAACAGTATAGGAATTACGCAGCTTAAAGCTGCATAAATTTTAAACACATTTATTCAAATGACACATCCGCCCGGGCCGTAAAATATTGCCTAAACTTGTTCCAATAACCAAATCTGTGCCGCGTCGCTTGAAACACGTTTTTAATTGAATGCCAACAAAAACGACAAGCACAACTTAAAAATGGAATTTATGAACTCTCAAGGACCCATTTTTCCTAACTCTCCTCCGCTTATCCGACAAATTAAGTTCGTAATATTTAATAGGTTAAGAAGAAATCAATGAGATCCGATTCCGATTAAAGGAAAATGCAATCGTTTTTCAATTATATCTCCCATCTCATTTCGATAAAGGTTTCTCGAATTTTCCAATTACTTTTGCGCTTTTTGCTGTATCCCAAATACGAGCAAATACGATAAAGGATTTTAATTATGAGTAAGTCATTTATTTTCTTTTATTCTCGTAATATCTGGTAGTTGGAACAGTTTTAATATAAGTATTTATGTATATATTTTTTTATTCTTCTTACTCAAGTAGGCAAAAATTATAGTTGAGTTATAAGTTATAGTAGTCTAAATTAATGATCAAGTAAAAATTGGTTATTTTAAAATGCATTTAATTTTGAAGCACCTTTATTTACTTTTAAAACGTTAACAAGCAAAATGTTTTGCGTTCCAGTAATACATTTAAAATGAAATTATTTTGCTATTTGATGTATGCATAACGCGGAGAAAGGACGAAAAAATGCACCATAACACTTTTTTCTCCGCACAGAGAGCTATTAGAAACTTTTAACGAGTATTAATTGCACCTTTAAAACTGAACGTGTAGTAAACCAAGAAGACAAACTATTCGACTTTCAATCTTAGCCCTTTGCAATTAGGTTCAAATAGATGTGGCAGAATGTCGATTTGATGCTTTTTAAGTGGCTTTTTGATCGACAGCAATTCGCCGCACTTGGGAACAATGAGCCTTTGTCGTAACACTCGAGGACTCTCGTGCGCCTACAAAAGAATTGAGAGCCCTTCTACAAGTGACTAGTTACGGTTTATACATCGATGATCTGATTACGTGTCGAGTCTTTATTATAGGGACGAGCTATTGTTCTACCGATTTTAGTACAATTGTATCTGTTTTATATTGTATAGGCAGTCAATATGTGACTAGTACATCGATGTGATTGGTACGACTGAACTCATTTTCTAGCAGTTTTTCGTTTTCATTCTGGGTACGATTTTGATTATGATCCTAGATTTGGCATGTGTACTTCTACAATCGGTTTCTCAAAAACAGCGATAACGGTTTGAAAAAAGTTTAGTATTTATATAATTATGTATAGAGTTTTGTTTTCCTGTCATCAAATAAAATAAAGTTAAAAACTAAAACCCGACTACGAAAAAGTCTAAAACAAGAATCTTAGGTTTTAGTTCGCCAGGTACAGATAAATTGCATTTTTTTTAATTTAGAGAACGTTTCGAGTATGCCGTCAATCGTTCGTAGTCGGAGGCCCCGGCAAGAAGACAAACAAAAAAGGGGCCTCCGACTACGAACAATTGACGGCATACTCGAAACGTTCTCTAAATTAAAAAAAATGCAATTTATCTGTACCTGGCGAACTAAAACCTAAGATTCTTGTTTTAGACTTTTTCGTAGTCGGGTTTTAGTTTTTAACTTTATTTTATTTACGTATTTTTAGTTATTATTCAGTTACGGTTTTAAGCGCCTTTTCCTTCCTAAGAACCATATCAGGGTGTGAGGCCAACGACCGAGCTCTTTCATGAGCACCCTCCATTTAATAGTATTTATGCCACACCTGGCCATAAAGTGGCTTTTTCCGCACGCTGCGCATACGGAAAAAGCCGCTTTCTGGCCAAGTGTAGACATAAAATGATGTACACAACACGGGAAGTAATAAAGAAAGCCCTCGATCGCATATTTACGTCCCTCGCTTGCAGCTCGGGCCGCAAACTTCTGCGATCTCGGCCTTTCTTTGTATTACCACCCTAGTTGTGTAATGTACTATTAATGACAAGAATTACAACAGTAACACTTAGATACATGGTTTGCTTACAACGATATAAGACACTTTATGCTTTGCTTTTGTCCCGCTTAAAATTACTACGAGACGGGGTGTTTGCGGAAGAGCTCGGTTTTCGGCCTCGCAGCCCGAAACTCGGCCTTCGGACTTGCAAAAATTAGACTAATAGGTATACATAAAAACCAGGGGCGCTCGGTGCCTTTGGTCCAACGCGGTATTCGGTCTTTGCCCGCTTAAAATTATTGCGGGATACTGGATTATTGGGTGTTTGCTGAGGAGTTCGGCCTTTGGCCTCGAAGCCTGAAGCTCGCCCTTCGGGCTCGCAAAAATCAGACTAATAGGTATACGTAAGTAACCAGGGGCGCTCGGTACCTTTGGTCCGACGCGGTATTCGGTCTTTGTCCCGCTTAAAATTATTGCGGAATGCTGGGTTATTAGGTGTTTGCTGGGTAGTTCGGCCTTTGGCCTCAAAGCCTCGCCCTTCGGGCTCGCAAAATTTAGACATTTATATACAGTTTGCGCGAAGAAACCAGGTGCGCTTCATGCCTTTGGCTCTGTGCGGTACTGCTTGCGGAGGAGAAACAACATGAATTGATATGTTAATTAGTCAAAAAGTATGAAAACCGGTGACATACAACCGTACCAAACATATGTACATGCCACACTTTTATAAAATGCTTTTAATTGGAACAACTTTAGAATTATCAAAATCAATTCTAACGTGTTTGTACTGCAAAATAGGTACAAAGAAAAAATATTTTTCACTAACACCTATTTGAATATCGTGATTCAACGTAACTAAATCTTGTCATATATGATTCCACTCCTCGCCAACAGATGGATTAAAGCAGTTTACAACACAGTGTCATCTGTTATTGAGTAGAAAGAAATAATTATTATAGGGGTGCCACTAAGTGTGACTAGAGTGATTTATAGATATCGATTTAGGGCCTTATCACACTGGCGATTTGCGGGCGAGTTTTCATACGTGTCCGTTAAGATAGCGTACACCGTAAAGATATTCAGAATCTGATGCAGCCAATAAATAGTACCCAAATAGTACCGACGAAATACCTTGGTGAAAAAAATAGTAACCTTAAACTTTTCGAAATATAAGGCCTGTTCACGGTGTACGCTACTGGGGGTCAAGCAGGCGTACACCGTTTGTATCTCTGGAACGGCTTTGTTTTTGGAAACGCTTTATATCTCAAAAAATAGTACCCAAATAGTACCCTAGGGCCCTAAAATTTCATTTCTGTAGCTATCGTAGAAGCCGTGTTTGTATGAAATTATGAAAAATATCTTGGCCAACGCATACTGTGCTAGAGTCTGGCTAATGAAAGATGAGACTGACATTTATTCCAAACTTTTTAAATGGCGACATTATACAAATGTCAAATGTGTCAAACGTCATTAGATTTCTGAGGATAGTATGCTGTGGTGATTTTGATACTCAATATGCAACATAAGAAAGTAAGTTTCCGAAAATACTTACTGAATTGTTTTTGCTTTTCTTTCCGTGGCTAATGTGGGGAGTAAATATATATCATAAATAAACACTAACACTCTAATAAAAGCTATGTACTTACCAATTTTCACTAAAATCGGAAGAATTAAAAAGGTGACAACAACTCAAAAATCGGCTCAAGTATCATTACCGTTTTTGTCACCCTATAAACAGTGTTGCAACCCGTTGTTTTTTTAAATTTGCCGCTATTTTTTAGTCTCATCTTTCATTAGCCAGACTCTACTGCTACAGGGCTGCGGAAACCAAACTATCCCGGCCGGTAGTATTCATTCACTCTTTTTCTAGAAGCGGATCTTTCGGAAATCTGAAAGGGTTAATTTTGTATTTTAGGTGCACTGAGTTATTCAATTCATACGTAACCAATGTCGATACAAAATATCGACTTCATCTTAGCCACACCTCTAGTTGAGTAGCTTAGCAAACTGTCATTGTGGATAGGGAAAATCGACATGTACAATTATTTCAATATTAATACAATAATACGTACCGGTGATAATATATGCCTCCTCAGACATATTTTTAAATCTGCTCGCAGTGAGGCAGCATATTTACGGCATTACAACGATTTTATTTCAACATTTTTGATGTGACACAACACACGCGTCAGTTGGCGGCATGAAAATGACATGTATTCGGCAATGTTCGCAAATACGAAGTTACCCGATATCTCTCAATACGAATGACACATGTAAAGGTCTAGCATAGCAGGCCATTAGGATATTTAGCAGGTGTCAAAATATCAATATATGTTTTTTCTTTTTCTTTCAAATATATTATGAAAGTAACGGGTGATGACGTTTCGTGCCACGACTGCCATAACTGCACATTATGCTAGCCCTTCTGTAACGAATCGTCGGAAATCAAGCTGTTGAATTTCGTTCTTGTTGTTATTAAAATGAAAATATTGTTGCATAACATACTTTTATCAGCATGTGTGATACATTTTTGCAATAGGTTTTTAAAGCTCTTTAATTTGATATGTAACTCGATGCTACTCGATGACTTTTATTTTTGAATCCTTGAGTTTTTTGAGAATCACGGCCTTAATATTAAATTTCAGTTTCAACTAACTAGCCTATAACCCACGCAGAATCAAGACGAATCTAACGATACCCCACATGTTTGAATCGGTTTAGTAGTTTTTGAGTTATGAGGGAACAAACGAACATACAAACATACAAACATACAAATATACAAACATACAAACATACATACATATATACATACGGTGCTAAAATCATAACCCTCCTTTTTGCTTCGCCGTAGTCGGGTAAAAAAGAAGTCGCTCAAACCATTCAAACACCTAGGAACCTGTCAATAAGTTACTGTAAAACTAATAAAAGAAATGCCTGGTAACAGTATATTAGTTCAGAAAGACCCTCCATCGTAAATGTATATATCAATTTCTTACAATTCTCTACTACCTTAAAGTAGAAGACCGCTGGGAGCGGTTTATTTATGAAATCATTAGGTGGCCGTCTAGACACCGCCGTGGCTCTAAGAACAACATTAATTTTAACTGCTATGACGATAAAAAATGCACTTGTGCTATGGTACAATATTGAGTGATAAGCGGATTAAATATCGAGACCATCTAATTGAACATATTTATGCTTCTTATAAATTTTCACTCGTTGGTAATGGATTTCCTTCATTAAAATGGAAGAAATAAATGTTTGACCTATTACTACAAGGTGAAATTTTTACGTGATACAAGATAATTAAACCTCAATCTATCCATGATTTTGAACAACTATTACTATGAGGTCAACTTTGTAAATGCAAAAAAATATACAACTTTCTCATACATTTTGTTCTGCCTATTCATGACGTTTTCTATGAAACAGTTAATTTCTTTTTTGCATTTACAAAGTTGACCCCATAGTAAAAAAGTTGTTCAAAATCGTGGATAGATTGAGGTTTAATCATCTTGTATCACGTAAAAGATTTCACCTTGTATAAATGTGCCCCTTATTCGACCAATATACTATGGCTGCTGCAAAGACGGATTACTTATTTACGTATCTATCGTAAAGAGAGTAGTCAGAAGTAGTAAGTAATTCAAATTAATCAACTAGCACCCTATTTTATAGATATTGTGATTTATAGTTTGAAAACAAGTCTATAGCTGAAAGATAGAAAACAGATCTCAAGGGTTTAAGACTACATTTATATTCATCTTACTGAAAATCAGCGGAACAAAGTAAGTCGAATTACTTCGTAGAATCAAATCATTCATCTGTTTTTCCCAATAATTTTATAAATGTTATGTATAGTAAACGTATTTTCATGAATACATTTCTATTGATTGATTCATCACATCCCGCCATCTTCTGCCGCTTAAGACACACTCGCCATCCATTTCGGCCATCGGCGACAGGGGAAATCAGAGTCCGACCGCTTATTATTCATGGCGCGGTAGATTTCATTATGGACGCACTGTCACCTTTATCACCTGATTAAACTTTGCTTTTTTATTTGAAAAACATTGCACAATGCCACCTGGGAACACTTGCAAGTTGCTTAGCGTACATAGTTAGTCTGACATCACATACATTGAGGTAAGCTGCTGCAGTATGCCTCGGCATTGTAAGTCGTATCGCATCATGATACGTCATCGTGTCATCGTAGATTTCCACGATAGGATGTTGAATCGTTACATAATATCGCATCGTGCAACGACTTCTCATTGTAACTGTGTTTTGTCCCCAAATCCTTGGCGTATTATGGAAATCGAACCAATGTTGGGAGTAAACCTAGTTAAACATTACTCTACATACTTTTATTATAGTAGTCGGGTCATTCCACGGTAAGAGGTAGCGCGAGTCACGATTTTATTGGTGTAGAATCATCATAATACCAAGTTAAGTGTAAATTTATCTCTATAGAAGTGTTACTTATCATCTCTAGAAATATTGACACTTCAATTTGTATCTTTAATTTAAAAAGCACGCAATAAAATCATGACTGGACGTGGAATGACCGATACAGACGGACTGCAACCCAACTGCAACTCCCTACGATTGCCTCCCTACAAATCGTAGGGAGTTGCAGTTGGGTTGCAGTCCGTCTGTATCGGCCCTAAGTCTTTTTGTGGAATCATACACAATTGCACAGTGAAAAATTAACCGATTAAACAAAAAGGAGGAGGTTTTTAAGTTGGTTGGGGTTTTAATGTTCAGGACTCGGTATTTTTTCTTTAGTTGAAAGATTACAACCATTCAATGTACTTTAAATTAGTCCTATTTTTTTAACTTTTAAACCAGTTTTGATAATGGCAACCCTGAGAAATTGAGAAAGCTCCGAAAGTATCAGTCATTGAAGTCAATTAATTTATAAACAATTCAATTTATGTTAGTACAGTGAACTTTCATCCGATCAGTAAATAAACAAACCCGACTGGACCCTTGTACGGAGGCTTTCCGGGACAATTTTATTCGTAAACGAGTTTAATGTAATTTGCGGATTATGCAAACTAGACCCACGTAATATATAATGTTTGTGGATCTTCACAGTGCCTAACAATGCCGCTAAATATTTAACCCCAGTGAGGCCACTGTGGACATGTACAGTGGACCTACCGAGCAGCACAATAATTTCAAGATATAAGTATAGACTATATATTTACTAAGAAATATCCAGAAGACATGAAAATAAAGGAAAAGTTATTAACTTTATGCCAGTATTTTTGGCTTCTTACAAAGCCTTGCAATAGAGGTAAGAAAAACCAATACATATCTGAAAAAAAGCCCCGTTTACTCGTTTCTTGAAGTACCTTATGTCATAGCGCACTGAGAACACCTCAGGTGGGAGTTCATTCCACATCCTGCCAGTTCTTGGCAAAAAAGAGCGTGATGCCCGCTTGTTCTTGGGATGACAAGCATCTAAAAAGTGTGGATGAACCTTATATTATTCCTGAGGCGGGAGGTATGGTGATAGAAGTGCGACGGAGGCACGAGCCCAAAAAGTTCCTCAGAACACTCCCCGGTGTACATACGGTAGAACAAACACAGAGAGCCAACGTCTCTCCTGAGGTTAAGTGGTTCCAAACCGTATGTTAGTACGGGATCGTCGACAATACGAACTGCCCGGCGTTGGATCGAGTCCAAAGGGAGAAGCTCCAGGAGGGGGTGCTCCAGCCCAGAGATGAGAGCAATACTCCATATGTGGTCGCACCTGGGCTTTATATAGTAAAAGACCGGGAGTGAAGTACTGCTTCGCCTTGTTGAGCACCCCGAGCTTTTTAAAAGCCAGTTTGGCTTTATAATATTGTATCTCGTTGTTCCACTGCTTGTATTATCTTAGTTGTAACCAGCTACGTACTGAACTCTGTAATCCCCGACAGCTCGGATCCCATAAGGCTGCTATATACGAGGACAGTAAATGGAATAGCAACATAGCTTAGTACTAAGCAAATGCAACTAAGGCCAGTCGTTTAAACAAGTGACGCAACAGCGACACGGCGTAAGCTGCAGGCAAAAATTGGTCGTTCTGATTGGCTGGATAGATTAAGGATTTAATCTGATTGGTGAATTTATGTTGCTAGTGCATCGTTTTTCTGCGGTATTGTCTGCCTAAACAAAGAGCATGAGCAGCGAGAGTATTATGCTTGTTGCATTATTTTTTCCCCCCTTTCTTTTCTAAAGTTTATGAGTGTGTTATGCCTTGTTAGTTCTTTGTTTAGCGGTAAATTAATGATAGGTATTCTAAAAAAGCATTAGAAAATAACGCAGTCATATTTGTATTCTTTCTGTTAAAAGCAAGACGACTGGTGTCAGTACTTATATGTTACGAGTGAGGAATATTCCCGGGAACGACATATTATCTCTGGGAACATGTGTTGCGTATTTTATGTAGTAGCTATTCCAAATTTGCATTATTAGGTTGACCTTTGCCATTTACACCACAACTGCCATTTAATCCGTGTAAAACAGCCTATAGATCACCAGTAACCCAGTTCCCGCTAATTAATTAGGTCACTCGTCACGTGACACATTCAGAACAGTGACACGTTAACGACGTTACGTCACTGTTGCAACACGGATCGATGGAGATTACCGGTGTTGGCGTTGCGTTCGTAGAATCGATGCCTATCGCTTGTCGAGTGAGTAAAACTGGGGTACCGACACATAAGGCAAGCGTCCTAGTGTTTGACACGCTAATGCCCAATAGTTGGCACCCTGCTGTCACCTTTATTACTAATGACTTAACATTCAAGATGACAACTCCTGCAATAATTATCAAGTACGTCTACCTTTCAAAGTTTTTAAAGAAAACGATCTATGCAGAAAACCTAGACAGACATTCCTCTTGGGTTGTGGAGGTATTGATTCTGCCCAAACTCTTTTCAAAAAATCGATTTAGTAAGTGCCCTTTAGTGTCGGAGAATTAGTAAAAAAATCATGGAGTTTCCTCCTCGATTTCTCCTTATGTCCTCAGGCGAGTACCTACATGGAGACTTTGTCCTCACTTGAGAACAGTATCAAATAAACAGAAATACCATCATTAATCAACTTTATTTGCATGTATATATACAAAAAGTACTTACTTGTAACTACTTATTATAGCACAGGCTTATAAAGTCAGTATCATAATCATTATTTTAAGTCAGTAACAAAAAGAAACTCTGAAATAAACTATGTATGAGTACAAAAGTAAGAATAATACGTAAGTTGCGTAATAAATAAATTACTATATTTTAGAAATCACAGTTGCAATTTTACTCTTTACCGTCGTCTTCATGCCAGCCGTCTTGACCCTCTGTCTGTCGAAGAATATAACTGGTGGTGGAAAATATAATTTGCGAACATCTGCATTTTCACAATCATATGACAAAATTGGACTAAGAGCTGCTAATTCATCGCTTATTTCACTACGTATTCTTGGACTAGAATAAGTTTCTGTCGAAAAATATTTTTTTTTATATACCAAAGCTAAGCTTTTATTGCCGGTTGTACTTTTTTTTACAATCGCAAACTGCACGTCACAACTAATCAAATGAACCCAAAGCACGGTGATTTTATCTTATGTAATTTAAATGATCCTTTAGCTACCATTCCGTGTTTTGTGTGTGGGCGGAAAATAACATCACATTGGATTTCGATTCATTGAGAACGATGCCATTGGCTGAAAACCACGCGTGGAGTTGGTTCTAAGTATGGTGTATTTTTTGCTCAAGTTCAGTGAACGTGGGTGCATTTATTACCACGGTGGTATCATCCGCGAAGAGAACGATCAGGCCTTCAGTAATAGAAATAGGGAGGACATTTATGAACTTTAAAAACAGGGTATTTCCGAGTGCTGAGTATATCTTCTGTTATCCTTTGAATATTTTCAAAAATATCGCTATCTTCGTCGTCGCTTTCCGATTCAGATATAACGGAACCATTTAATTCAAGACTATTTCTGAGATTTAAACATCATCGCCCGCAAAAACCGTTGGATTCGTCTAAGTTAGAATACTTTTCTATTTCACAGTCCTTTAAGCCTGAAAATCACAAATAAAACATAGTTAACTTTCATCTAAGATCAAAAAAATTGACATTGTTCAGACCGTTTGTACTCTTACGAGAACATAAACATACATGCTAAGACCGATTGTACATAAACTTCAGATCTATTTTTGGCTAAAGTTTTTTTATGTTTGTTGTAGTAATGGACGTGTCATGGGAGGCGCGTGTGCAAGCGACGCACGCGGTCGCCGGTGGCGCGGCTGTGCTGACGTGTGCGGCGCCCGCGCCGGTGCGAGCCCACGTCACCGTGACTCGCTGGTTCCGCGATGGGGTACCGCTGGCTCATGTGTCTGCTGAGGCAGGTAGGTCGACTTAGAAATATTATTCTATAGCTTGGCAACTTCGTTGGTGACACTCACATGTGTGATTTTTGCTATGTTCAGCCATAACTATTTAGTGTCACCAACGAAGTTGCCAAGCTATAGTAACAGAGGTGACATGGGACGTGCGTGCTCCAGCAGGACATTTGTAGACCAGCTTCAGTGCGCGCATATGTCACGTTTAAGCGCTGGTTCTATGGCGGGCTGTTAGTTCATGTATCTACTGAGACAGATAGGCTGATTTAAAAATATTGTTTCAATCACAGACTTATTATAGGACACGTGTGTATAAGCGGCGCATTTTTGGCGCAATTCACTTTCGTAGCCACACCAGTGCGCGCATACGTCACTGTTATACGCTGATTCTGCGACGGGTGCTGCTAGCTCACGTAGACCTAACTTAAATATTTGGGTAGCGTTTTAGTAAAAAAATAGGGTGACAAAATTTGGTGAACATTGACCCATTTTGGTTTGACAATGTATTTTTTGGAAGTTAATATTTACTCTATTTGGTAAGCCGTTAAACAATAGCTGTTTAATAATATGCAATCAACAATCCACATACCCAGGCAACCACCAAATCATGCCACTCAACTTGGTTCGTAACTGTCGTATGAATTACAAATTCTCACCAAAGTTAGCGGCACAGTCGGTCAGTTGATCAGACAAGGCAAGTGTAATATATTGCATTGCTGTCAAACTAGTTGGACAGTTCAGGCAGTAGAGAGTAATTGGCCTCGCAACAACGTCACAGATCGAATATTCGAAACTCGAACTTCTATGGTAAGTTTTGTATAGGTAGGGGCAAGTGCTCAACCTGTGGACACTTTCCAGAATTTGACTTTTAATCAGTTGTTAGACAAAAACTACGCGTATTATAAATGAATTCTTTATTTTGTTTTAATCACAATTAAACAATCTTCAAAGTCCACATATGTTTTCTACGCTAGCTATCCGCAGATGGCGGATAGAAGCATTTTAAAAAAAACACTCATTTTGTCCATAGGTACATCTACTGTCTGTACCTATGGACTCCAAAAACGTACCTATGGACGGTAACGTACCTACGGACATTAATCAACAACATACTTTTAAACAGAATAAACTTCTAGAATAACGTAATTAACAACATACAATTAAACAACATGTAATTATATGTTGCTCTGCATATCACAGTTACTTTTTTTCTTCTTGAAATCTAATATTCTTAGCAAAATCTCAAGTATAATTATGGGATTTTAAAATGCCTCCATTGTCAGCAGAAGAATATGCTGTGTGTAGTAATGCTGCTTTTTTAAGTAATCATATATCTGTTGCTCCTCAGTATCGCTAAATATCCTCCTGACATCATTTTTTAGGAGTTCTAAGCCTTCTTCACCAATATTTTGACAGTGATTTAATTTTATGTTTTTAAAGATTGTCGATTTTGGGATTTTAAACTTCTCTGCGGCTTTCCTTACTGAACTTCCATTTTCTACTTCCCAAACAGCTGCAGTCAGAGTGTCTAGGCATATCTTGTCTCTATTTTTCCCAGCTTTACTACGAGGCACTAAAACAAACAAAAATATTGTATATTAATTTTACTGTCCACAGGAACATTCAGTATAACTGTACCTATGGACAGTCCACAGGTACATTCACGGAGGTATCCACAGGTACAATTTCGGCGGTTTTTATTTTGAATTCATACCGGTCACTATAAATGCTACCTACGATTAACGAAATCTTGTAGAAATAACGTTTACATCATATAAATTAATATGCCATTGCAAAGACACCCGCAACATTTAGAGATTTTACATAAAACATGCTTTAAAAGAAGGTAAAAAATTACTTTTTGTCACAAAAACTTTCGGCAGCCTCAAAACACACAGTTTCTGTAATCAGTAAAGATGGCGATTAGCTAGTGTTGCCATATGAAAAAAATACTTTTCAAATAAGTGATTGGTATTTGACTATGGTTATTCGTTTTCTCTGTATGAGTAGTGTCCACAGGTAAAACCGTCCACACGTACAGCACTTGCCCCTAGTTCCATGGAGTTTAGGTGAATGATCACACATACAGCTACATGAAGTACTCATTGCAAAAAAAAATAATGAATGAAATGAATGAGTGACTAAATAAGCACAAGGGTATAGTTTAAAGAAACTTTTGGTCTATCATGGAATTCACTGTTGAACGCAAGTTCAACCACAATTCACAATTCAATTACTGTTATTTTTTCGTACCGATATTCGATTCGATTTTCGGTATAACAGTAATTTCAAAATCCCGCTGTCATTATATCAAATGTTGTTTTGTGTGGTTATGCACCCCTTTAAAAAAAAGTAAAACAGTTACAAGATTACTGAGATCTGGCTGTGACAGACGGACAGACAGACAGAGTCGCACCATAAGGGTTCCTTGTTTACCATTTTGGTACGGAACCCTAAAAATCTTCATTTCTTTTGATTTGTTGGAATAAAAGGTAAACTGATTAGATCTAAACGCTGCACAAATTGATTTAGATTCGGTTTCGAGTTGATCAGATCGCCGTAAAACTGCTCCTTCCGCAGTTGTTCTGGAAACTTGCCAACTTTAGCTAGCTTTGTGGAATTTTCCTTTTAGTTTTACTACGGTAGGGAATAAATATTGGTTAGTTTGTATGCTACTATCAAGTAATCATTTTACGTTCGCGCTTCCAATCGTCATGTCTATTTTAATCTGCTTAGAATAGTTTATTACCAAGTCCTTGTTGGCATAAAGCAAGTGGTTAGTAAAAATATATTATAGTACCGACAGAGGGCAGTAATAAAATAAAAAAATGTTAATGTTATAAGTGACATACGAGCAGACGAGCCTCCTGATGTAAAATATTCATCGCCGCCCAGGCATTTGATTTATAATCTGCATAATGGGCTCAACTTGACATAATTATATTATGCTTATGTCGACAAAAAAAACTATAGCACAGAAATTAAAAACAAATAAAGTATCATTAACGAAATGAATAAATCTCCTAACTTCAAACGGGTGCAACAAAACTATTTCTCAAGAAAAATGAGTAAAGCTGATTGCACGATTTCCCAAAGCACCCGGGATTAAATTCCCGCCAAGACGCGAATTATTGTCGGCGAGCAAGGGTGAGGCGGCGAAAATGGACCATTTTTACGACGACAAAGCTGTCCGGGACAGAAACAAGCGATTTCTTTATGAGTTCTAATTCTCTCTAGAAATTCGATTAACGTTTCATTTCGGCGACGTTTCCTTTCTTTTTCGATTACTCGACACTTAATGAGTAATTAGAAATGTTCAATTTCAATTCGGCTCCTTTGTCGGCGAGGATTGGCCGAGTTTTATTTACACGACTCGAGATTGCTTTTGTTTTGAGGAGGCATTTGAGTTAGATCTCGAGCATGTTGTCCTCGTTTCGATTATTTACGAGGTCAATGAAAGCTCGAAACGTGTTTGTTTCTTTTATAATATATTATTGAAGCGTTCAAATTCTCACTTATTTCCACGAGGTGCAAACGATGATAAGATCATTTTTGAATGTTGAACAACATTAATAATAATCTAAATCCACGAGAAGAAATGTTACTTGGCGGCTAATAAACTGACCCGATCTTCGTTTATCGTGAGTAGACCTATCACAGTGATATTGTATTTAAATTAGTAAGTATGTGGCACATCTGACGACGAGCTTGGGATACCACGGGCTATCATGCCAACTGAGCGCCGATCGCCTCTCCAGACATGCCACCCTGAACGACATCATCCGCCGGGCCCTCGCCACCGTCAACGTGTCTGCAATCCTGGAACCTAACGGGATCTCCAGAGACGATGGCAAGAGGCCGGCGCGGGATGTCCCTGGTTCCGTGGACGATGGGTCGAGTGCTAGTGTGGGACGCAATCTGCGCGGACACGCTGGCGCCGTCATATCTGCCACGGACCTCTTCCAAGGTAGGGGCGCTGGCATATTATATTACGAGACACTATTAAACTTATGAGACATTTGGTGTGGTCTTATAGCGTTCTCTACAGCGTATTTCACTTTTTTTCTGCAAGATTATTAATGTCTATTTAATATGAATAAAAAACCTATTTGTAATATTTAGCATACAAATAGACATTAACAACAGCTTCATAAGTAAATTATTGATTACATTTCACCCTACGTAAGGTCGGTACCTTACCATAGGTATCTCCTATATATATTGATGCATCGACTTTAATCCCCGTACATAATTAATATCATTGTTTGCTGTGTAATCCAGTTTGAATAATTATCGTGTACTCAGGTGCGTTGGGTACAATCGGATACAAGGCTTATCTTATTATATCTATTCAGTGTAGGTACCTTAATTAATAGAAGGACTTATGAGGCTGTCACGCCTTGATGGCGGCACGTAGGACGTAAAATGCTGCTAATATTCTGCTCTCATTATCAACGAGTTTCATCGTCTCGAAATAGATTAATATTATGACGTGCTTAATTATTTTATTTGATTATAATATTTTGTGTGTAACTTAAAATGGCCTGGCGTCCAAGGAACCCGACTGCCATCTGCTTGCCTATTTTAAAGCATAGAACATATAGCTTACTAGTCCTTAAGAAAAAGTAATCCAAATCTGCTCCAGAATTACTAAGAATATATTTGAAGCCACGCCACTGGTAACATAATGTATAGATTTTAAAAATAAACAGTTTATTCTTCGTCTAGTTGCCAATCACAGAAAACAACTCTCTGTGCCTTTCAAAAATGTTTTTAGTTTTAATTTACGCAGTCCCAGGTTAAATATTTATCATAGCTGTGCGGGGTAGCAGAGCGGTGTGCGTAGAAAAAAAGACAAGTGCGAGTCGGACTCGCCAACCGAGGGTTCCATACGAATACTTTGAATAGAGACTATTTTTTTATGATTTAATTACAAATATATAGTTTTTACATTTTTCGCTTTACTTGTAGTATAAGACGGTATTACACTTGGAAAGTGCCTTATGAATTTTGGCTTCCTTTAGAGTGTCGAAATATACGTTTTGTGCGGCATAAACGGCCATATCTTTTTTTTATGTCAACTTCGATGTTTTTTTTCACAGCTTCAAGGTTTTGTAAACCTAAACATATGGTTTTTAATTTTAGCTCGATACCTCCACACGTTCCTGAGATAAAGGGTCTTGACAGACAACCTTATAAGATCACTTTGTTGTCCGTCTGTCTGTCCAGACGGACAACAAAGTGATCTTATAAGGTTTACGTTTTTTCCTTTTGAGATACGGAACCCTAAAAACCATCAATGCATGTCTGCACTGAGTGCTAGGCACGTGTATTGCTGGATTTTTCTCACGCAACGCATCGCTACCGTACGATTATTGCCACTTTGATACTCCGCAATTCTCGATATTTATCAAGAGAGATCGGAAGTGGAAATGACACGAGACACATTGCTGCATATTCATAATATCATAGTGTGCACTCAACCGTCTGAAACAATAATGTGGATCACCTGCCACAATGACATTTTTGACAGTAGATCTATGAACAACACAGATGTGACTTGATTTAATTATTACATCGCGTTACTACAAATATTAAACTAGTGCAAGGGAATTTACTTATTTTAAGGTGTTATTTAAAATACGAGTAAGTACCAATTGTATGATTATTGATTAATTATGAAACCATGACTGATTTTGAAAGCTTACCCGTCCAGCCCACTAATATTATAAATGCTAAAGTTTGTGAAGATGTTTGAATGTTTGGATATTTTCATGTTTGTTACCTAATAACAGGGGTAACAACTGGATGGATCAAGCTGAAATTTGGCATGCAAGTTGGTCTTCTTGTCCTGGATTGAAACATAGGATACTTTATATCCCGGTAAAGAGCTCTTTTGGGATAATAACGGGAACAACGCGGGCGAAGCCGCGGGAAAATGTTAGTTTGTCATGAAAAGTTGATTTAGTCTATTTCAATATTTAGGATATTCATGAAGTTTCTTTACTTAGTTTGAGGCTTTATTATTATTATTAATGATATTAAATAGATTTGAATATTTTATGCAAGTAAATTCTTGCATTGTATAAACTCTATGTACCTGTACTTTTACGATTAAAACCGAGCTGTCCCGAGTGTCAAAGTGGAAGTAATGGTACTGTACTTCGCTAGCTCAGTACCTCTAGTACAACTGTGACACGCGTCTCTTTGTCGCACGACAAATGCTACGTATCTCTTTCCACTCAATATCGTGTGACAGTGACAGGTGATGCTCTGTCGCGCGAGAAACGAAGTCGTGGCCAGTTATGCTAGACGTACAGATCGACATTCAGCCTTATAGGTACGTCGAGATGAGAAAAACCATCCCGTGGAAATTTTAATTTATGAATGATTGAAGCGGTGTCCACGGTGTTTCGATCAGTTTCACTGTTACGCAATTAAAAAGGTCCTATTTTACAATAGATTACCCTTTGACACGACCTATATTTAACTAACTTTGCATTCATAATAATATGGCCTTGAAGAGAAACCGGAATGAAATGGGTTGTATGAATGCTACGTTACGTGTCGGTTTGTATACATACGTAAAAATAGTGACAGTAAACACATGACATCCAATTAACGTTGACGATAGTAGAGTAGAAAATCAACAGACTGGATTTACAAATATAGTTAGTTTATTATTTATTTTATTACGTATCAATTATAGTGGCTGTAGACAAGCGTCATGCAATTAGTGTAAACGTCAGTTGAACATAAAGGGAACGTAATTAACTACTGAGATTACAACAAGGAATTATCCTCGCGGCCGTAACGGGCCGTGGTGATAATTACTATATCAGCAGCCGGTTCGTACTTCTATGTACGATCTGACACGAAATCTAAGGTTTAAGTCTTTAGATTGCCCAAAAGGACAATTCAGTGACCAAATGGGACACAGACAAATAAAAAAAAACCGAACAAGTACGACTCGCTCACCGGGTTCCGTACTGTAGTTAAACACATAATTTTACAGTACCCTACAATGATTTAATTTTTTTGAGATTTAATTCGTTTTCAGATTGTTCCCAATATTTGTGGTTATAAGACGGTATTACTTGCTGAATTTCATAGTTCTAGGTGAACGGAAAAAATACCCTATAAATTTTAAATTTCTTGACAGTGTCGAAATATACGTTTTCTTGCGGCATAAACGGTCGTATATTTTTTCACGTTAACTTAGAAGTGCGATTCTTTCACAGCTTCAAGGGACCGTAGACTTAAGAATATGGTTTTATTTTCAACTCGATATATAACGCCCATGGGTTCTTCAAGTGATTTTATAAGGGTTCCGTTTATTCCTTTTGAGGTACGGAACCCTAAAAAAACCTGCCAAAAGCCGAGTTCCAAAAAAGAAAGTTCTTTTTAAGTGAGTCGTGGTTCAGTCAGCTTTGGCAACCAATGGCCTAGGCCCACAGTTGATCAAGCTATATCTTAGCGCTTCACAAACAAAGGTGGGTTGAATTAATAACAGTGATAGGGCTGACGAGGGTTATTTCAATTGGGCCCCGTATTAAAATCATCGGACTGGATATACCCAGTTATTGAATCACAGAGTTATGTAGTCCTGAGCAAATAACGTTGTTGCCAAGACAAATGTTTGTCGGATAATTTTATTGTCTGTTGGTAAATTCATTTACAACTTTAGGACAGCTGTGAAGATTTGATTATGCTGGAATTTAACTCGTTCCAATATTATTAACAACGCTAAATATTCTATTGCTTTGTTTACCCGTTAATTTGGGCTTTTCATCTGTCAGCTTTGTTTATATACAACTAAACCTATTGAAGTCTCAACGAAGTTGTAAATTACGGTTATAAAGATCAAGCGGACGAATAGAAACTCCTGAAAACTAAAAGAGGTACATACTGGAAAGTACTTCTAATAGAAACAACAGCGAAAAACTTATTCAATCATGTCTTATACAGTATGTAAACTTACGAAAACCATTTATTTAAATCCGGGCATGTCTAGGCGATAAATAAGATTGTGGTACATAAATTATTGAAATACTAACACTTTTTAAAATTTATAATTGAAATACAAAAAAATAAAATTTAATTAATTAATTATTCTATAACATCCTGTATTATTTACAGTATATGAGTAACTGTATTATTTTCTAACAATTTAAACGACACTTCTTAAAATAAAACAAATGTTAAGGTTTACTATGGTATGGTATAATGTTCCACACACAAGTTTTTGTCACGTGTTGTATTGTTGTTATTTGGCAGAAATATCGTTCCGCAGAATCATTTCGTATAATTATATTCTTTCGGTATGTACCAAAGTGTATTTCGAACAATCAGTATTTTAAATGAAAAAAAAAAACTTGATAAAACTAATAGAGGTATTCCAAAGCAAAAAAGTGTAGAATCGAATAAAGATCTTAAATCGTCTCGCAAACTTCGCGTCGCGGCTCCCGAATGAATGCAAAATTAAAAGTTTCAATAAAACTCGGAGCGTTAATGCAAGTTTAATGTCCGTCTTTGATGCAGTTGCGAGGAATAGCGCCGGAGGAAACTATAGTTTTGCTATGCAAGAGCTAATTTGCTAAAGAAACTTTGTATTTGTTTAAGGTATGAAATCGTTCTAATGGATTTATACTGAACTCGTTTTTTTTTTACGACTTCGTAGAAGGAGAGGAATGATTTCTGATACAAAAATTGACTTTTACCTTTCCCAGGTTCTCAAACTATCGCCATATCATCTGAATCAGTTCAGCGATATAATCGATCGATCGATGTATGAGGTAACTGACCGATAGACAAAGAAACATAGTTACTTTTGCATGTATAACTTTAATACTAGCTGTGGTCGCGGCTAAAGCCATCATACAAGTATTTGTCTTCTTTTATTTTATTTACTCTTTTCTTTCCCATCGTACCCTACTTGTCTTTCCCTACCCTGCCGAAACAAACCTACCATACTCCACCTCACCTTAACCTACACCTTCCCTGCCTACACTGCCTCGCTTCAACCTGCCCTATTGTACCCCATCTTACTCTGACCTATCCTACTCTTTCAAAATTCAAGCCCTTGACTATCCCCTTACGAAGTTGATACAAAAAAATAAAGTTGCTTCTATCAAAATCGGCTGAAACCATATTCTAATTAACTAGCTAACTATTGTTCGGAGTTATTCAGTTTATTCCATTATTTTCCTTATTTTAGTAATTATCTTTAACGACCTATTCAACTGGGTTTCAGTGGAAATGTTAAGTCAAGTACAAAGTGCATTCGCAATGCATTTATGATGAAAACAATCGAGGTCTATTGTGTATTTTATAGGCGCGGGCATAATTCATTTCCATGAAAACTTTAATTCCTTTTCGTGTTATTTAGGTGTATTCATGTCGGTATCTACTATTCATATATTTTCTGTAGAACAGACGTATAGTACATACACGAGTACATAAAAAACACTCACTAACATGCTTACACTTAACGATTGGAAAATACACTGACAATTTCACGACTGCAAAGATATATAGATAGATAGGTTCCTTTTAAGACTAAATTGGTCTTGTAGTTCTTCGGTTGCTTGGCAGAGGTTAACAAATGCCACGTTG
Source organism: Eudemis profundana (assembly GCA_947034925.1). NCBI lineage: Eukaryota > Metazoa > Arthropoda > Insecta > Lepidoptera > Tortricidae > Eudemis > Eudemis profundana. Next base: position 20,391,002 of record OX344798.1, read on the forward strand.
CTCTAAGGTAGCTAAGGTATGGTAGAATAAATAAATCACACTAAGATCGCCCGAGGCGAAAGCAACTATGAGGTCAAGGTGCCTAAGTGATTGAAGTTTCTCTCAATGTAATGGTTGTTTAAAAAAGAGCGTTTCAATCGCCCTTCCCTTGTGATACAAGATATTCATTTATACGATGAAAAATGCAGAAACTTTTTAGGAATCGCAGTAAAAAAAAATATTAAATGAGAAACACAGGTAAACCATGTCCATGATTGAAACAAAGGATACAATATAACTCGGTAAAAAGTTACTTTGGTATAATTTAACTTAAAATATATAAGCGAAGCTGCGGGTAAAAGCTTACAATATTATATATACGAGTAAGTGAAAAATAATGGCATACGAAGCCTTGATAAACGTAAATTTTTTTTATCTTGTATCTCAAATTTGTTTATATTATATAGTCAGTACTCGTACCAGAGAAGCATAACACTGTAAAACCACTATTTATTACACTTAATTCCGGTACTGTTTAAAATAAAACAAAAAGCATGATTACATGTGCTTTTATCGCTAAAAAGCGATCTCATTCAGACAGACATATAATACTTACCTTGTGAAATATACGCTGTACTGTAAAATAATTCACAGCTTGCGCATCAATCTCATATTTAATGTAGTCAAAGTTGAGGCGAAGCGAAGATCGGACCAATAGTACATTGTGCACCGAGGGTAGTAAGAAGGGGATTACTAACGAGAGTCTATTAAGAGCCCGACGCCGTAGGCGGAGGGCTTTTAATGACTCGAGTTTGTAATCCCCTTACTGCCCGTGGTACACACAATGTTTTTCATCACATTTGCGAGGAAAAAAAAATAAAACATAAAAATCAAATAAACTAAACGCACCCGCTAAGAGACAACTTCAGCTGTCAACATTTTTCAATATAGTCTTCCACAGATAATGCTAAGAACTGCGTTTAGTTTTTAAACTTGACAGGCAATGCCGCCAGATTGTACCGATTTTCAAAATAAATTTTTAAACTAAATTAATTTAATTGCATTAAAATAATTGCAAAAATTACTGAAATAATAGTAAAATATACCATATAAGTTTTATATACTCTAAAATTGGTTTTGTAGCCAAGTTTTGAAGATGTGAAATAAACCTTGGCTGATTTGAAACCTCCTTAGTCTGAAGTGACGTACGGGTTGGTTCTATATTTTAAAACTAAACTCATAACTCCCACGGGAGTTATAGATTTTCATACAGTTTTTCCTCCCGTGGGAGTTATAGATTTTTATAACCCACGGGAGCTAAATCGGCTCGAGCTGGTCTATAAGCCCGCGTGTTATAACACCCTTTACGAGCAAGTGTGATGAAAAAACAATTACCGATATATCAGTGACCTGGAATTAACTTCCTGCTAAGGTTTTCTCAATTCACTACAACATGGGATTTTTAAAAAAGGTGTCATCCAATTTTACGTCTGGTGTTAGGCACTGTCCCCACCGCTGGAAAGGCAAGGCAAGTTGGGCTAGTAGCATTATATTGCGGATCTGGAAAGATCGATTGATCACACCGTGCCTGGTCAGCCCGCAATGAACTGTTTATAAAACTAACGCATCTAGTTACAAATGTCTATTGGTGACCGCTTTCTATCAGCTGGGCCATCTGTCTGTTTGCCAGTCTAAGGCAATAATAAAACAAAAATATAGTTGACTCCCTATTACGAACTGTTATTACTAGTTCACGTATCTAATTATATTAGGCACGAGATGGCCGTGAAATATCGAATTGGCTTGCTTTACTCTGCGTCGTTCATCAGCCCCGTGCTTCATGCAGATTAGCAGCTCACTTCATTACACAGTTGCTCCGGCTTCGGTAACCTCACCCGTCTGGTTGGCGCTTTTATCATATTTGAACTCTTGGCACAGAATAAGTAATAGTATGTACTCTCTCTCTCTCGAACAAAACTGTCGTTTGGGTTTTGACTACCGGATGGAACGCACCCAAACGCGTGCTCTCTCTGGTCGCTGGCTAAGACCCCGGCGGGGGCCACAAGGCCGCGCAGCGATATCGTTTAGTGACGCCTGCTTGTCTCAGTCAGTATTGAAAATTAGATGACGTAATTTTTCATCCTAACTTTCATCTTAAATTCAAACCTTTAAAGGTTTGAATTTAGGGTCAGTGTTTCTTAGCGCAGCTCTGGGTTCTTTGTCACTTTCGATAAATTCTGTTCTTGGAGTACCAATTTATTAATATCATCATCATCAGCCTATATTACGTACCATCGCTGAGCACAGGCCTACTCTCATACATGAGAGTGAATGGGCTGTAGTTCCCACGCTGGCCCATAAAACATAACCTCGTGCTGCCCAATGTTCTCAATTAAGAACAAATTAGATTTGATAGTTCCTGCCCAAGCTTTTTTATTTATACTTCCGAATTCTGCCCAGTGTTCTCAATTAATCACATATTCAAATTTGCCGCACAGCGGGCAAATGTTTCGCACTTTGCGATTTTTATTTACTTGTTTCTGATTGGTTGGAGTATAAGCCAATACTTAATCAAGCCCTTGTGGTGAACTTCCGCGGACTCGCCGATCAGTGTCACGCCACGTGTCAAGGATGGTGCAATTTCGCTGGAGAGGTAACTTCCATCCCTCTTTACCTTGATAATCAACCGTGCGTTTTTAATGAGTACCATATAGATGTAAAGCCATATAGCTCTAATATGTCACAATAGCTTTATTTTTGGAAAAGTTTTTATTTTAGATTTTTCAAGGTAACTCATCGAAAAGTGTGATTTATTGAGAACATTGGGCAGAACTGACTACCAATACCGCTTAACTCAAGTTCTATCTACGAAACAGTTAGACATGTCAGAGATGGATGTGGTCGCAGATTTTACGGTCAACATGGTAGTAGAAGAGGTGGTGGCAGAGAGGTAGTTAAAGTAGAGACTTACAAGCTGGATCAACCAGAGGCTCTTTGCCATTGCAGTCGTCACCAGTTCCAATTCCTGCGTGGCTCGATGACTCATTTGCACCTAACTTGCCAGAACAGGTATCAGTCCCTAATTTGTTCGACCACACTGAACGTCGGTCAATTCTGAACTACTTTACTGAACATTTAAACGATGATATTTTGACTGTATGTGTTGAAAAAAACTAACCAGACTGCGGTGCAAAAAACAGGAAATAGCATAGATCTGAACTGTGTGTAATTGAAAAGGTGCAATGGGATAACATTAATCATGGCCACTGTGGACTACCAAGTTCTGTATATGTATTATTTTCCACGATAAAAATCAATTAAAATCCAGGCTCTTTAATTTATTTTCCTTTAATTGTTCAATAAATACTATATTTTAATTATGAAGTTCATGCCCAATGTTCTTAATAAATGCCAAATCAAAGATAATAAATTTACTAAAATCTGCCCAATGTTCTTAATAAATTACATAAGATATCGACGAAATATCTAGCTCAGTCTATTTAATATCTAACCCCTATAACCTAAAAAATAATATAAAAAATCCTACTTACATTTTACACACAAATTTCAGCAAATAATGTCTTGGGCAGAACCCATCAAAATTAACTTGTGCTTAATTAAGAACATTGGGCAGAAACTGAAAGTCTATTTAAATATGTTTGGGCAGGACGAGGATATATTTATTTGATATTAAATTAAATATCCATAAGTAGTATGTTGAGTATGTGTTAGTAGGTAACAAAAGGTTTAAGTGCTAAATGTTGGTAGGAGTGTAGCTAAAATTTCGTAGAGTACCTATCCACCGGCAAAAAAATGCCGACAACGATGTTTAATATTCTTCTATTACAAAAGTGGGGACAGACAGCATTTATTCTCACTCTTTTATTGATGACACACTTGCCAAACCTTCTAACCCATTCTTAAACGTCGGCTTATCTGCGTACTTCACACCGAGTACGTATAGAAAGAGTTGCGACGCTTCTATTCTGTCGGCAAACGACGCACGACAAAGTGGACATTATCGTCGCATCGGTTGCCTGATGGAGCGGCATGCGCGAAGACTAGTTTTAGGAAGGGTTCGAAAAAAAAGTGTAACTAACTAGTAAGTAAACAAAATGTAACAACCCAACAAACCGCATGGAACACGAAGTTATGGAAACGGTAACCCCACAAGTGTTCAGTTATTTTTCTCCTTTTGAAGTACAGAACGCTGAAAATAATATCCTTCATTTTCCCGATAGTTAATAATAAAATACAATACAATACAATACAATATTCTTTATTGTGCACCAAAACAAAAGATTACAAAAACTTAAATCTAAAACAGCATAAATGGTAAACAACAGGCGGTCTAAAATAATTAGTCGCAACCCGTTACCTCCCTTGAAGGTCAAATTATTTACAAAAAAAAGCATGGTTTTCTTGAAACTAAATCAAGCAAATGTTAATGCAACAATTCATCTGCGTTTTATTTTAGTGATAAGTAAGTGGTCATCGTCGTTCATGAATATATGCAGCACCGAAGGCACTGTCTACGAATATAATATGTCGCCGACATTTGTTAGTTCTGTATAAATATACGAGTTTTGAAGAATCCCATATAATAGCGTTGCAGGAACATCTCAGTAATAATTTTAAAAGTAAATAATCAAGGTACACTAAATATCATGATACCTTATAAATAACTTTGGTGGTAGTTACGTAATAACGTTATTTAGTTTAACAACGCGGAATGAACATAAGAGTACCTTTTACAAGTAACTGGCTCGCTGTTCCAAAACTTTTTCGTTTATTTTCTCCAAATAACAAAGTGGATCCCTAAACGAAGTGAGACGCAAGATGTCGTAGTACCGCATTTAGAATTCATTGAAAAACTCGCGAGTGAAAGTTATCTGATCGTAAACCGAGGGTAGGAGAGCAAACAGCGGCCCGTTGCTCGCAATGGCCGCTCGGGACCGACTTTACTGCCAAGTATTAAGTAGACTGTTTTTATTGAGTATAAAAAAAAACGATGATCCATATTTCATTTTATTTGCTTTATTGGTTGCCAGTTTGAAGAGCCATCGTTCGATTTGAGAGTTTTTAGGTTATTAAATGGCCGAGTGGAAAAAATGTTCATGTGTACTCGGGTTACTTTTGTGTTATTTTTTGTTTCTTTTTTTATTTTTGCTTAACTTTAAATGCTTCAATCGTATACGTGATATTTATGAAAAACACAAGTAGTTTTTTACCTCGTTCCAGGATAAATTACAGTTGATCGAAGTATATCTGAAGAGGCAGTTAAATAAAATCAAATTAAAGACGTTGTATACCTAACTTGTAATAACTGGCCTTTTCTTACTAAATAAAAGGCTTTAATTTGATAACGGCCTAACGACATCGGCGGCTTCTTTTATGTGATTAATTTATCGAACATCGATTCAGTGACCATATTCAACATATCGTTATTTGTTCTCTAGGTGGTCGATACATCGTAGCAGGCAGCCGAGGAGATATCCTCGTTGTTCGCGACGCAAGATCGGACGACACTAGCTCTTACGCCTGCGAGGCTCAGCACACGTTGACTGGAGAAAAGAGACGCAGCTCACCGGCCTTATTAGCTGTTTCACGTAAGTTTGGAGTGCTTTTAATCTACCACTTAAACGTCTTGAAACCTTAGCTTCTAGTTTGCTAACGGTTAGTAATAGTGTTTCCGGTTGGACTAAAGCAAAGGGGGCGCAGGACTTAGAAAAATTTTGATGGGGTTGGTGTCATTATGACAACTATTTTTTATGATGCCATCGTATAGAGAACGCTAAAATAAGCATGTTTTGTATGGGCAACTTTTCTCTAAACTTGATAATTACCGAGATATTGGCTCCTAAATGGACAGATTTTTTTGGACTTTAAAAAAATTACGATGGGGTGGTATCATTATGACACCTATTTTTTATGATGCTATTGTATAGAAGACGCTAAAATAAGCATGTTTTGTATGGGCAACTTTTCTCTAAACTTGATAATTACCAAGATAAATGACAGATTATAAAATGTACAATTTTCAATTATGGAATATTATGTATACGATATTAGCCTGCGAAAGTCCGAATTTAGGGCTCTCGCTGGTTAGGACGCGTGCCGACACTGCGCGCCCTAGAGTGTTTTTATAAAGCCGGAGGCGTGGAGGGAGAGCAGCCCTCGCCCGCCATGACGAAGCGCGGGAACGAGTAAGGCGAGCGGCTGAGGCTGGTCGCCGAAGGCGACCAACAAGCCGAAGCTGCGGAGTCGAGCGAAGTGACCGTGCGCCGTCATGCAAGGGCGGAAGGGCTGCTGTTCCCGTAGCGCCGGAGATGGAAAGTCACTATTGACATTAAAAACGAGCTGCTACCAGAAAACTGTGGTGTGCGGATGTGTTATGCGCTCCGATTTAAAGTCATTCGTCGAAAATTTTACAAGTGCTAGAAATTTGCCAACTTTGAAGTCAATTATCTCGGCTATTTTTGATTTTAGAGAAAAAGTTGTTTCTATAAAACATGCTTATTTTAGCGTATTCTCAAGGATAACATCATAAAAAATAGGTGTTATAATGACAACAACATCCATCGCATTTTTTCTAAGTCCTAAAATCGTGCCAACTTTGAGGTCCAATATCTCGGCCATTTTTGATTTTAGAGAAAAAGTTTTTTCTACAAAACATGCTTATTTTAGCGTCTCAAATGAAATTTTTCTAAGTGTTTTATGATTCCTATATAATTTTCACTTTTGATCAAAAATTTTTTAAGTCCTTATTTTGCGCCCCCTTTGCTTTAGGCCGGTTTGGTCCATGACGTCTATTTCCCTGAATGTCTAATTTTTTGGAGGTCTAATTCCCCGAATGTCTAATTTTCCGGAAGTCTAATTCCCCGAATGTCTAATTTTCCGGAAGTCTAATTCCCCGAATGTCTAATTTTGCGGAAATTCAATTGCCCGAATTTCTACTTTCAGACTCGTCGTCCAGACTCCCAACACGTCCACTTACACAACTCGTCAACTTGCTCAGCTCGTCCATCCACTTGGATGTTCACTGGAGTGAAAATATAGATTCCATAATCACTGTGTGTCAATCTAAATATATAAAAGAAGAAACTGACTGACTGACTGACTGACATATCAACGCACAGCCCAAACCGCTGGTCCTAGGAATTCCAAATTTACCACGTAGGATCCTTATAAGGTCTAGGGGAGCAGTAAGAAAGGATTTTTCAAAATTCACCCCCTAAGGGGTTCAAATATGGGTTCAAAGTTTGTATGGAGAGTCTGCGATTTTAGAAGTAAGACCTTTGAAACTTCATGTTTAGATTCTTTATTAGATTACAAGAAAAACGATTTCACCGTTTTTCGACATTCATCTCCTAAAGGGTTTAAATGGGGGTTGAAAGTTTGTTTATCAACGCACAGCCCAAACCGCTGGTCCAAGGAATTCCAAATTTAGCATGTAGGTTCCTTATAAGGTGTAGGGGTGCACTAAGAAAGGATTTTTCAAAATTCATCCCCTAAGGGGTTTAAATGGGGGTTGAACGTTTGTATATCAACGCACCGCCCAAACCGCTGGTCCTAGGAATTCCAAATTTAGCACGTAGGTTCCTTATAAAGTCTAATGGTGTACTAAAAATAGTTATTTCAAAATTCATCCCCTAAGGGGTTTACATGGGGGTTGAAAGTTTGTATAGAGAGATCGGAATAGGTAGAGTATATTTACCTAAACTTCGAAGAACAAAGTCGAAAATTGGAGACTGCCTTACAACTAAATTTTTTTTTATTAGAATCTTACTAAAAAAATATATTATTGGTATTCTTTCGCACATTTCTCGAGCTTTCTCAGTATAGCAGTTGTGTCCAGAACCCCTTATGGGCCTTTGAACTACACTTCAGTATATGGCGAAATTTCTCGAAGGAGTGAAAGAGACAGCACTATTAGAAAGAGACAGCTATACTGAGAATGTTCGAGACATGTGCTAAAGAATACCAATAATATATTTTTTTAGTAAGATTCCGAGACTTAAGTCCCGGATAAAAATGTTGTTGTAAGGGACTCTCCACTTTTCGACATTTTTTTTTTTTTTAAACCTGGCAAACTCACAACCCGGGCAATCGGGCAGGGTAAGTGCCGGGGGGTGCCTGGAGTCGAACCAGGTCACCTGTCCCGGCCTACCACGATAGGACTTTTCGACTATGTTCTTCGAAGTTTAGGTAAATATACTCTACCTATTCCGATCTCTGGTTATATTAAATTGTATACTTATTTAAACTTTTAAAATTCGAAAATCTTCACACTAATATTATACTTAAAAGTGAAAGTTTGTGAAGATGTTTGTTACTAAATAACGGGGTAACAACTGGATGGATCAAGCAGAAATTTGGCATGTAAGTAGACCAAGTCCTGGATTGAAACAAAGGATACTTTATATCCAGGTAAAGAGTTTCTTTGGGACAATAACGGGAACAACGCGGGCGAAGCCGCGGGAAATAGCTAGTTTCGATATAAACGGGCCAAGCTGCCAAAAATCCAGTACATACCGGTTATGTATATAACCAAATATAACCAGCCACCCAATCCTGTACAGTCAAAACCGTGTATGAATTTGTACAACCCTACATTGAAAGAGTATGCATGATGTGGACGTGTTGTGAATGTGAACGAAATGGTAATGTGGACGAAATAGGAATGTAGAACAAATGGGAAGCTAAGTGAAGCTGTTTTTTTTTAAAGATCAGCAATCATCCCACTTCCCACTAATATTATAAATGCGAAAGTTTGTCAAGATGTTTGGATATTTTAGATGTTTGGATGTTTGTTACTCAATAACTCGGTCACAACTGGATAGATTTAATTGAAATTTGGCATGCTGAAAGACCAAACCCTGGATTGAAACATAGGATACCTTTTATCCCGGAATTGGTTCCCTTGGGATAAAGTTTGATTTTAATAGTATTTTATGCAACAGTCGTATAAGTAGGGTCAAAAAATACGAATAGCGTGGGTTGCGATACGAGCCGCCGCGGCGGCGAGTATCGCAAATAGAGACGCCATGAGCGTTTTTTGACTTAATTATACAACCTTGCGTACAATACTTTTTTCATCACACTTGCTCGAAAATGGTGTCATTACACGTAGGTTCAGCGGGCCGTAAATGACCTATTACGCCCTAGGGCGTAATGGTTTTCTTTTTAAATTTGAAACGATGGTTCTGTTTTACTCTTATTTGTCATGTTCAAAGGAAACGCCAACTTACTTTTTTAACTTTTATCACTGAAATATTTATTTAAAGCTAACTGTAATTGCAAATACATATAAACATACATATTTCGGTAACATTAATTAAATGTTTTTTTTTTTAAATAAATAAATATGGCCGTTACCGCTATGGTTTCCGAACGTGACTTGACGTTTGCATTGTCTATGGACATATGTGACAAATGTCACTGTCTGTTTTAATATTTTCTTGTCATACTGGGGCGAAAAGTAAGGTTATTTTATTAAGATTTCCTCACAAGTGTGATGAAAAACATTGTGTGTGCCACGGGCGGTAAAGGAATTACAAACTCGTGTTATTAAAGCCCTCGGTTTCACCTCGGGCTTATAACAAACACTCGTTTGTAATTCCTTACTTACCGCCCTAGATACACAATGTACTATTCTACGACTAGGTTTTAAAATATAAAATACAAAATTAAGCATAGCGCGCAAACAAGGCAAATATGACATATGGTAAACTTTGTTGATTTGACGTATACTTGCTAGTGACATGCAGTGACGATATTAAAATTTTTTTTTCATGTTGGCACGAAAGAATTTATTTCGGAAAGTTTTGTTTTTCTTAAAAACCGCAGGAATTTATTTGTCTGTTAAGTTGGTAGTTGTGCATATTTATTGTAAAGTTAGTATTGAACGCGTAATCCTTGACCTAAGTTTAACCTAGATTTAGAGGTCTGTGGCTGCCAGCAGTACCTTTTTGCGACTATAAAGACACAAGTGCTTTTATGGGGAATAGAGTGTGTGTGTGTGTATGTGTGCGTACGTGGGTGCGTGCGTGCAAGCGAGGGTGTGTGTGCGTGTGTGTGTGTGTGTGTGTGTGTGTGTGTGTGTGTGTGTGTGTGTGTGTGTGTGTATGTGTGTGTGTGTGTGTGTGTGTGTGTGCGCGCGTGTTTGTGTGTGTGTGTGTGTGTGTGCGCGCGTTTGTGTGTGTGTGTGTGTGTGAGACTAGACATTCCGGGAATGGACGTACGGAGACTAGACATTCGGGGACTTAGGCGTACGGAGACTAGACATTCGGGGACTTAGGCGTACGGAGACTAGACATTCCGGGAATGGACGTACGGCGACTAGACATTCAGGGAAATAGACGTCATGGACCAAACCGCTTTAGGCGGACCCTTTTCCTACAGATTTTTTAATTTATTATGAATAAATATAAATGAGAAGTTATTTTATGCCTATACAAAACCTAATTTATATGCTAACAGAGTAAAGCTAAGATATTACAATGTTAACAAAGTCAGCCAGTGTTTCGTATGAACACAAAAACAATATACTCAAAGCGGCCTATCCGAGTTTACCAAACAATTTTACGCTCTAACAACGACTGTATTCAAAATTTTAAGGTTCCCCGATAGGGCTATTTCCGAGAATACCGTTAACGTAAACGTATTATTCTCGACGTGTAAAAAGCTACGGGTAAAAAGATTTCATGCTTCACTCCAATTTCGAGTCGTTCTCGTTACAAATCCCAATATTTTCCGTCCAATATTCGGAACGCAATACAGACCTGTTGCTTGGTTTCTTTATCCAGCGCTTTGCGGGCTCGTTGGGGACCAATTTAACATTTTATCGGCGGTAAAGTAAGTTGAAGAACACTTAAGTTTGTGCTTTGCTCGTTGCTGCTACAATTTTTGTTGCATCGTTGCGGATTAGATTAACTTAGGTACGCAGGTTAGTAGTTATTTATTAAAAACTTCTTCACTTCTTGTATCTTCTACAAAATATGGGTGCTGTTTAGTAATTAATTGGCCCAGCGAAGGAAGAAGTAGTCTGTTGTTAACCGTGCTAGTTTTTAACCGTCGTCCCGAAATGACTCCGAGTGTATTTTTTTTAAATAAGTGTTTGTGATAACAAAATATATTTTAATAGATTAAAAGATTTACCATCAAGGCGTTCCAGTCCTAGGTCTTAGCTACATCATAAGATCAGCTCAATTGTACCACAATATTGAACTGTCACCAAACTTAAATAAGTATGCCAAATAATAGTTGAATCGAATAGTGGTTGAAAATGGTGTGTGAATTTTGAAATGGATATCTTACAAGTATTACAAGTATTATTTGTTATTACGTATTGCAAGTTCAATAAAAGATTTTGAGAAAGAAGAGATTCTTAGTTCATCGAGTCTAGTTAAATGTAAATTTAGGAATAAAAAAAAACGTCGCGAGGATACTACTAGTAGGTAATATGGCTTAACGATTTTTTTTTTTTTTAATTGGCGATACGTACATTAAGAAAACGTATTTTTATTAAGTACTTACGCGGTCTTAACGAGATGAATGAGAGGAATTTGAAAACATCATCAGAGTGCCATTAACGTACTTGTTGTTTTTTCTGTTTATTATTACTTTGTTTACAAACAGATCCATCTGGAAACATGGCGCCTCGGATGCTGATGATATCTGAAGATGAGACCGTAGTGCAAGGCGGAGACATTCGTTTAGTCTGCTGCGCTGTTGGCAGTCCGCCCCCCACATACAGGTATCATTCCACTAATACATTACAATAATAAATACGTGGTGTGGCATCACATCTTTTTTCCCAATATCCTTTGGTGAGCTGGAGCAGATGTAGCTCACTTTTTCTTCAAGAAAAAAGTGCTTACTGTAATTTAATCGGTGAGAATCGTGTTAGGGTGAAGGTCGTTTTTCAAGGATCTGATTTGTCTCCAAAACATTGGCAACGACCCAGTAGATCTTGCTTCACTAATTTACTAACATATTATTATTTTTGGTACTTGTATAAACATGCCACGTTTTATTATACAACAACCAAAAACGCCATGTACTGAGGTGAAAACTGCAGGAAATCAACCAATAATCTGATTCCTCTCGAATTAAATTCTCGGAGAAGTTGAAACCGTATATATTCGATTTAGGTGACTGAAGAGTTTCCTGTTATAGAATTTAACAATAAAACCAAAATTATAATTTGATCCAATTCTAACTGAAGGCATCATTTACGTAGGTATTTAAGTCGGTCCGAAATAAATTGATTTCTGTAAGAGGAGGAGCTTAATTAAACGTCTCTCGGAAAAGGTACAATTAATGAATTCGACCCACGTTGACAATAATTATATCGTTTCAATTTCAAGAATTTGTCTTCTCAGTACCTACCTACCTGAGAAAGTTTTCTTGAAGCTTGAAATAATTTTAACAGTTTCTATCTTAATCATATTTTTTATCTACAGTTGGTTTCGTCACAGCAATGGTCGCCTCAGCCCAGTGTCCAACAGTATCCGCATATCTGTGTCAGACCAGGTTCTGATCATTCGACGGGCACAGCCATCGGATGGCGGCGTTTGGACATGCCGCGCCCACAACCAGTATGGGGAGCAAAGACGTGATGCCCGGCTGACAGTCCGGGCGAGACTGGTGGCTAGTGTGCATCCTCAGTTGCAGGTAAGAAAATGCGAACTCTTTCCCTAATGACAGATTCACATTTACCTGGAATAAATAGCATTTCATTTCGACTGATTTAGCATTCCAGTGATCGAAACCAGCACTGGAGTACCACTGAAATAATGGCCAGTTCATATTATTCCAGTCCAGTGATCCAGCGGGCCTATCCAGTCCAGTTGTGGACTGGAGCATATCGTTTACATTATTCCAGTCTTTTAAGAGTTGTTAACCCTTAATTTGGCAGAGAACCAAATGTTTGATTTCACAAGTTTTATTTATTTTCATTTATTATTTTAGTCTCAAAGATGCCCGAAAAAATATTTAAAAAAATATTGACTGAAGGATTTTCTGAAAATCGTATGTACACTATATTTGACAAAAACCAATGCTCTTATAGCTAAAAGTGTCAATTATACTTCACACATTGCTTAACAGGACAATACAAAGAGTAAAAAAAAAAAATTTTACGCTTTTATACAAAATAATGGTAAAATGCAGCATGAACAGTGGCTATTTTGTTCAAAAAGTTCGGCAAATTGTCGGGTCCCTATCAATTCATCAACCTATCAACTCATTTAAAATGCAACTGGTCTTCGGTTTTATCTAGTCTAAAACGCATCTGGCCTAAATAACTATGTGAGAAATCCCAGTAAATACAATATCATACAATCGGCTGTCGATGTTAGCGCCATTAATTAGCGTTATTCAAAGCTAATTAGGATGTCAACGGGAACCGATTAGTTACTAAAACTCTGCTGTCCGGCTGTCCGTCTCTCCGTTAGTCACAGAGTTATATCTTTTTATCCGTAAGAGGTAAAGACTTGAAATTTTCACAGAATGTATATTTCTATTGCCGCTATAACAGCAAATAATGATAATGAAATAAGGTTAAAATTGAAGGGGGTTCAATACAAGAAACGTGTTTGTTTGGTGTTTCGTGCTTGGCGTGTCTTTTGGTTTTTTGAGACTGCTCATATGTTCTTTCGTTCAGAAAAAAATGTATCAAACTATAAAATGATGCTTTAGACGAGTTGGTACTAACCCGAATAGTGGATGTAAAAGAAAAGTCGCTCCTAGACAAGGAACTACGTAGCCTAACTGCGTTTTTGACGAGTCACTACTTAGGTCAGTTGAGTTTTAAACTACTTTCTACTTTAAATATGAAAAAGGCAAAGTAAATACGTGCTAGCAGTGACACACTGACCTTTTCACTCATTAAATATGGAAAATTATTATAGGAACCTAACAAATACACAAAAATATTAGATCCTTAGTATCGATTTTTGTCAAAAATACTGTACTAGTCTTTCGAACATCAGTATGCTAGATATAAAGTTTTGTCCAAAATACTGTACATATGTGTTTAAGTGCCTATCACATATAGAATAGATAGATAGATTAGATAGATTTATTTATTTCTTATTGAAAATTACATAATGTTTTATTATCTAAAACTAAAATGAATTCACAAAAACATCGTCAAAAATGAAAAAATAAAAACAGAATAATTCATTAAATAATAAATTACAAACACATGTCCATGGAAAAAAATTACTACTACAATGTCAATCTAAAAACTAACGAATATCTAAATATAATGTTGTATATGATCTAGGCCAACCTAGGTAATACAAAGTCAAAACAAACAATTAATTATAATATTATTACAAAAAAAATGTCAGGAAAATTAATATCAAATGTCACATAGAAAATAAAATAAACAATTAATGAAAAAATACAAAAAAGACACAGAATATTTGATTTGACGATTTTTTATGATATATAAAATATTAGTTATCCTATCACATTATAAGTTATAAGATAATGCTGATCAGACATTTAATTTTAACCAAAAAAATGTAAATAATCACATCAAATACCTGAACACGACGTAACGTCGATCGTTTGCTCACTCTTTTTGTTCAAAACTGACAAATGTCAGTTTGTACCTCAGTATGTATTTTTTCCCTTATTCGTAATTATACAAAGAATGAAATAAGATTTAAAACACGGGGAATTTACTAGAAAAATACGTACCTAAATTTTTTCAAAGTAACTGTACAGTATATTGGACTCTGCCAAATTAAGGGTTAAAGACTATTACCAAAAACAACCACGCGTATTCACTATATCACGTTCAATCCAGCACTGGATTGAAGGTTAACACTATTCCAGTGGCGCTGGATTGGGTGAGCTGGAATGAAAAGTTGACGGTCTCTCCAGTCACTGGACTGGAATGCTCACTGGAATGGGTACATTCCAGTGCATTCCAGTGTCGGTTCACATTATTCCAGTAGCATTCCAGCACTGGATTGGGTTGCTGGACTGGAATGCTACTGGAATAATGTGAACTGGCCATAACCGGCACTGGATTGACGGTTTGCTTTTTATTTCAGCTCGCCCAATCCAGCGCCATTAGAATAGTGTAGACAGACAATCCAGTGCTGGATTAAACCTTGAATAGTAAAGACTTTACGTTTACGTTACTGCTCCAACAACTCTTAAATGACTAGCATAAGATAAACGATATGATCCATTGGCCCGCTAAGTTACGGGACTGGAATAATGTGAACCGTAATTATGCTTGGCTCGGTCATTACAAATTGGACTGGATGCTGACTGGAATGGGTATATTCTAGTGCTAGTTTACATTGTACTAGTAGTATTTCAGTGCCGGTTTATATCAATGGACTAGAATGCTACTGGAATAAATGTGAATTGGACATAAAGCGTAATACCAAAGCAGTCTCAACCGATATTCCGAGAGCCAAATAAGACCCAGTCAGACCCAGTAGAAAAGCATACATCTAAGCTTTAACTTATAAATCTTACTAAGTCAATATAAAATAGGTTAATCCCAGTAAACAAACAAGCTCTTCCAAAACTTTGAAGTTTCTAGACTTATCAACTTCTCTTTAGTCAAGGTCGAATAAGTACCTTACTTCGGAAACTTTGCTATTTTGTTAACCTTTCGTGAGGTAAAAGTTAAGGCCCTCGAAGTTACTTTAAGTTGCAAAACATAAAAGACACTGTTTCAAGAAGAGAACTTAATTTTATCAGAATAAAGTACAGTATCATGTCATGTATGCGAGAATTCAGAAAAATAAATTCGACAAATAAATGCCACAGACATTATATAAATCTGTAAATCGTTTAGTGGGGAAAGGTATTCATAGCTCTACTTTCTGATATCCTTCCTCATAAAAATCGTCTGTTAGTACAAAACTATCGATTTGGTAACTTCCAATTGTACTTAAATTTTAGACAAAAACCACATACGTTTAGCTGCTTAGGTACTTGTAGTTCCTGTAGTTCTGGAGTAACAGATCACTGGTACGCAACTTGTCAGTATCCATAAGCGCTAGTTTACTAGGTACACGCTTCGTTGTTCACTAGTTCGGCTAAACGCGCGTTAGCTTCGCTCATTTAACATCAAAGGTTCGAGCTTTAAACATTCCTGACCATCCCGAGTCAAGCCGAACCTCTGGTGACTAGATAACCACACTATTGTAGGTACTTATTGTTGATACCTACCTACTAACAAATTAGTAAATAATATTTTTAATATAAAGTAAAAAAAAGGACATTTCCCGAAAGGTAAGCAAAAAAAACTTTCAACAGATATAACTGATTGTTTTTCTTATCATTCGTAGAAAAATATAAAAACTAGAAGACAGCACGACTTTTTACAACACCTGTATGCCTACATCACTAAAATGGGTAGGTACAATTTTCCAAAACTCGTGAGAAAAATACAAAACGTACGTACACTAAATTCAGATCACAACCTCCATCGTCTCCGGAAAATTGAAAAATAAATATTCAGAACGCATTCTTAGCCGAAAGACACATCCAACCGATGTCATACGTCCGTCGGCGGTATATCCAGCTATTCACCCGAATAATAACATACCTCTTATCACGTTAGCATTTTTTTTTTTTTTTTTTTTTTTTATGAAATAGGGGGCAAACGAGCAGACGGGTCGCCTGATGGTAAGCAATCACCGTCGCCCATAAACACCTGCAACACCAAAAGAGTCACAGGTGCGTTGCCGGCCTTTCAGGTGGGAGTACGCTCTTTTCTTGAAGGTTTGAAGGTCGAATCGGTCCGGAAACACTGCAGGCGACAATTTATTCCACAGTTCAGTCGTGCGAGGCAGGAAGTTTCTAGCAAAACGCACGGTTGTGGACTGCCAACCATCTAAGTGGTGAGGATGGTAATATTGTCGCGTAGAACGATGGCGGAAAGATGCAGCAGGGATTAATCCGAACAATTCCTCGGAGCATTCCCCGTTATATAGACGATAGAAGATGCAGAGCGAGGCTACATCTCTACGCAGTGCCAAGGAGTCGAGCCGATCTGAAATAACTTGGCAGCCGACGATACGAGTCGCTCTCCGTTGAATGCGGTCTAGAGGGAGAAGCTGGTACTGGGGGGCCCCAGCCCACAGATGAGAACAGTATTCCATATGTGGACGGACCTGCGCCTTATACAGCTGAAGGCGGTGGGCCGGAGTGAAATACTGTCTCGATCTATTGAGCACACCAAGCTTCTTAGAGGCTAATTTAGCCTTACCCTCTAAATGGCCGCGGAACTGGACTTCACTCGATATGTCGACGCCAAGAATTCCGATAGTGGCTGTGGCAGTAAG
The DNA here is from genome assembly GCA_947034925.1 of Eudemis profundana. Lineage (NCBI taxonomy): Eukaryota > Metazoa > Arthropoda > Insecta > Lepidoptera > Tortricidae > Eudemis > Eudemis profundana. The sequence goes on from OX344798.1 coordinate 20,408,311, forward strand.
GGGGATGCTCTCAAAACGAGGTGATGCGACAAACGCGAGCTTTTTGGCGGTGAAGGCGCAAACCTGTGTCTTCGTAGGGTTGAAACGGACTAGATTAAGTCGACCCCATTCTGAAACTTCTTTTAGGGAAGTTTCAATTTCAGACACAAGTCTGTTACGGCTCTCGATGACGCTATCCCGAGAAATATTGGCGCGGCCGGTGTAGGAGGCATCACCCGTGCTATCATCTGCATAACAGTGAATGCCACAGATTTGCAGCATGTCGTTGATGTGCAGAAGGAACAACGTAGGCGATAGCACACAGCCTTGCGGGACACCAGCATTCACAGTCATGGATTCAGAGCACTCACCGTCAACTACGACCTTTATGCATCTGCCTGCTAGAAAGCTACTGACCCATTCGCATAACTTCTCGGGAAGCCCATAAGATGGAAGCTTCGAAAGAAGTGCTTTGTGCCAAACCCGATCAAAGGCCTTCGCCATGTCCAAACTAACGGCCAATGCTTCACCCTTAGTCTCGATCGCCTGTGCTCATGGCATACGGTCTATTTTTGAACTACACAGCGGGTAATGTGGAGTGACACCTGACGCGCGTGAGTAGAATGCGTGATGAGGGGAAGTGAACTGTAACACTGCGAAGTAAGGTTGGGAATAATATAGACAGAAGAATTTTGAAAAGCGATAGATGATGTACGCGAAACGGTTTCTGAACAAACTTGTTTTAAAAAGTTTAAAGAATTAAAGTGTTTTAGGTCACCGGTCAATCAAATCAAATGAAACAGGTGTCTGCTTTGCTATAATTTAAGTTTTTTTGTAGACAGGATCATAAGGTATTCATCAGTTATGCCACTTATTTTTTTCATTTTCGCTTTCGACAAAACATTAAGTTATGGGTCATTCTCATTAAGATTTGTGACTGGTCACAGCCATTAGCAGAAAGTCAACGTTGCTTATACTTAATTTTCCTTTTATAACATAGGAATTTAAGCTTGACGAGGAGACTAATTTCAGTATATTATTATTCAAAATTCAAATTCAAATTCAAAAAACTTTATTCGGGTTTTTACATATGTGGTAAAAATGAACAAGGTCGGAACTTTCCATTAAGCAAGTAATATGCTTGTGTCGGGAAGTCCCGCTCTTCCTTAACTCGGAGGTGTTACAAAAACCAAATAAATGTAAATTATACAAGCTTATAGGCTACATGATGTGTGTGTGTGTGTGTGTTTTAATTTGTTAAATTCTAGTTCATAACTAAATACCTATATAATTATCAATGTTTCTTATTTATTAACTTATATGACTAAGAAGTGCTTCAGTTTCTTCATAGCTTAAATTTCTTATCCATGATGTAATTGTTTTCTTACAATTTCGAAGCTGCATTGGGTAGATGTCTAGATGAGCATCAATAGAGTTATATAGATGGGCAGATTGTACCGCAAATTGTTTCCTAGCATACTTAGATTTATGATAAACAGTAGGAGCAGCTTTGGCTTTTCGTCTACGAGTCACGGTCTGCGGTACATAAATTAGAGTTTGGTGAAGTTTTAAAACAGTGAGTGAGATATACCATTTACGCATGGATAGTAATTTAACATCTTTGTACAGATCTGTTGTAGGATATCTGAAAGGTTTCTTGAAGGTTACTTTGAGCAAGCATCTCTGCGCCCTCTCTACTTCAAGGAATTTTGTTTTATTTGCGCCTCCCCATATTGGTATGCAATAGGACATTATTGATTCCGCTAGTGCTATATACAGTTGTTGTAATACTTATGTATTAGAATATATTACTTCCTGAAAAGAATATATTACATCCTGAAAACAATTAACTTTTGCACACGGTTCTGGTACGTCTGTCAAACTATATTAGAATGAACCTTATAATTTGCTTTGTTCTCAACAAACATCTACGATACTCACAAAATTCCGTCACTTGTCAGATTTTGTTAAGGCCGCTACGTTCGTTAAAAGTGGCGTCGACTTGATTCAAACGAACTTTTAATTACTTTGAATTAATTACATGTGAGCCCATTCATTAGTAGCGAATTGTCGTCTTACTCGTTAATTGAAACAAAAACTCTTCTTATTAGGTTTGTTAAAGAACAACAACGTGCCTTCGTGTGCGTAGTGTAATGTAATGTAAAGTAAGTAACATTAAAACTGGAAAATTCTACTATTACTATATTACACATTATTTTTAGTAACTTATTGGTAGCAGACACAATGTCACTTTATCAGTTGATTTACTTTAAATGAAAAAGTCGCCATATACATTAAAAAAGTGTGGTCACCCTTCTTTTGCTGTTTGAGCAGGAGAGGAACGAATTATCAATTATACATATAAGCATACATGATAGGTTGTTAAAAAAACCTTATTTAAAACTTTTCCTTACATAAAATTCCATAAAATGATTCCTACCTTGTAACAGTTGTAACAATATAGGTATGACTAATACAAAATAAGATAAAAAATAAAGTCTTCAATCTAATTTATTTATTTAAAAAATACGAGGTTTAAAAAAATATCCAAGCCACTAATAGAGTATAATGATAATGTTACTATAATATTTTAAGAGTACCTACCCTCGATTTCTTCAAACTCCCAACATCAGATCCTGATCCGTTGCTATTTAATCGGACCACTTGGAAGGCAGTCTAACATTAAAATACTTTTTTTAATCCGTCCAGCCGTCTTTGGTAATCGGAGAATATACGATACAAAAAAAAAATTATGCCGTCGAATTCAGAACCTCTATTTTAAGTCGCTTAAAATTTAATTCTTGATCTTACAACTCAAGGGGACCCAGAATTGAAAGCCCTAGTGTGGTTGATACCTAATTTATCCACTTTAGACCGAGCTTAGTCCAGTACGTCACGACGCTCAGCACAACTGAATAATGCATGGCGCAAGCGGCTATCGCCTGTCAAACCCCCGCGCCTTTGTTTGTGCCCGAGATGGCCCAGTGTTTGGTCCGTTCGGTCCAGTTTTGTAATAAGAGTTGTTTTCCTCTCGATTGATTGTATCGGCTATTCTATTTGGCAGTTTTCTCGACAAAGTTTTAAACATACCTATAATAAAACAATAATTAAGGTTACTTTTTGTGCTATACAAATTTATATTCTTTTTGTACATTTTATTCAAATGAAAAGCTTTGAAAAACAATATCAACGGGAATTTGGCACTCATTATATAGAGATGGCTGATAATATTGCTACAACTAGTGAGAATTTATATCTCCCGTGAGAATTGCCCCTAAACTAGGGAAAATCTATGTTTGAATGTGTTACGATAACGATATTTTTTACTCGTAATATGCCGATATTTTTGGAGCGGACTATTCCATTCTCAAAATACCGATGGCTAAGGTTTATTAAATCGCCGAAGTTCTTGAATCACAGTAATAGTTTTTTGCAGATTATATTTTAAAATGTTAATCCAAATATTAAGCCAAGCTCTACTTGAATTCACAAAATTTTCATAACAATTTTGGTTAAGCATTTCAAAAGTAATCTAATCTTTATGTGTACTAGGTTTTACTAGAAACGTAGGTACCTCTTATTTGACTTCGACAGAACTTAATTTCGAATATTAAAGTTTTCCCTGAATTAAGTTTGGTATCCCAGAAAAATGGTCCGCAGATGCTCTATATGAAATAAAATCAACTGGAAATCGGTTTACTATGTCATAAAATATCTATTAAATTTGCGAGAAACCCTTTGTTTGGATCCCAAATGTCTAAAAGATTTATGAAATAGTTTTCTAGGCAAAATATTGAATCCGCAAGTGTGAAAGCTTTCCATGTAATTTAATCAAGGGAAACTGGCAATGTGTTATTTGTTACAGTAATGTAAGCATTTTTTTATTTAGGGTTTATTGTGTGTTATTTTATTTTACTGAAATAGTACAGAGCAAACGGTTGTTTTTGGTTTACGAGATACTTAGCTGGACATTAATGGATGGTTAGATATGTGGTACTCCCGAAAAGGCGAACCTTTATAAAATAAAGATGGAGCGACAGAATGAAAGATTCGATGACTCAAACGTGGCCCGTATAGCCATAATGATGAGTCTTCCAGAGTGTATAACCGTACTGCACCACAAATAATATTATAATTATATGTATATTTTCCCTCGGTAGATGGCTCGACATGTTCGTGTTTTTCGTATTGTTTAGTTTATCCATTGAACAATAGATGTCGTGCCATGTACTGCTTTTGTAAGTGACATTTAATATTGTGACGTGTATAACACACGAATAGTTCTCCTACTTGCCAATAGATTACACCCATCTATAAAACAGTAATGGCTAGATCGCGCGGACGAGATTTTTCCTAATTTCATAAAACCGCCGATTCAGTTTTGTACAGTACCTACCAAATTAGAACCGAATTGGACCTCAATAAACCACTCGGGACGAACAGTTGTTTCATTTGTTCATGGTCCTTCGAGAGCTGGATTTCCAGCAGGTTCAGTAGTGGTGGCTTTTTACGGATCTAAAGGGAAGCACCCAAAGTCAGTGGGTTGCTGTACGGGGCAAAGCAGCAGGGACGAGCGGATCGTCCTGCAGCCAGGAGCAGCCAGCAGCGGAGGGTGCCCTGGAAGGAGGCCCACGGCAGCAACGAGCCCACCGCCGTGACAGCGGTCACGGAAGGATCACCGGAAACGGTATTAAGTGGTGACAAGTGGAGTGTCAAAATAACCAAAAAACTGTGAGTTACTTTTCATTAAAATATTTAGGCGAATTTGAACCTTATTAACAAAAGTGACGTCAAAAGTGATAGTGCAAATTTGAACCTTCAGTTCATCGAGAAGAAAAAGGGATTAACTTCAAATAAAAAATAATTATTCAAAATTGAACTCTATCTTCAGTTGTAATTTAACTTAGAAAAATTTAGCTTAGTTTAGACTTAGAATTTTAGCCTAAGAAACTTGTATTGACGGGGAATCCATGCCAAAATTTGACTAAGTGTCAAACACTTGTAAAATTTTCAGAAATTCTTCCTATGGACTTGTAAAATTTTCAAAATTTATTCTATACACTTGTAAAATTTTCAAAATTTATTCTATAGACTTGTAATTTTTTCGGATTTTATTATATGGACTTCAAATTTTTTCGGGATTTATCATGTGAACTTTAATTTTTTTTTCGGAATTGGTCATTCATATTTAACCTCTTAGTGATTGATACAGATTGTTTGATTAACTTTAACACAAACTTAAATTAACATCAACATCAAAATGGCCGTCCCAATGGAAACATTGCTTGAAATTCAAATTGAAGGGTGTAACCAAATAAACAGTGCCTTCACAAATTACAAGAAGTCTCCAAAGGACCGCATAACGAAACATTATATTGAAGTGCGACTTCAAAGATTAGAGGAAATGTGGCAAAGATTCTCTGCCCGTCACGAACAGCTCTCGGAGTTGTACGCCAGTTCAGACGAATACAAGTCAAGCGCTTACGTAAAAAAGAGTGTTCATGACGTGACAGATTCACTTTACCTCGAATATAAGGTTACGTTATTGGCGGCTGCTGAGACATTCATTCCAAAGGCCTCACCAGAGACACCTCTTACAGTTTCGACCGAAAAGAATTCAAACAAACACATGGCCATTAAATTACCCAAAATTATTATCCCCACCTTTTCCGGCAAATACACCGAATGGGTCACCTTCCGTGATCTTTTCGAGTCGTTAATCCATCACAATGATGCACTCGATAACGTACAAAAGATGCACTATCTGAAAGGCTACCTAACCGGAGAGGCGGAACAGCTACTCCGCCAAACACCGATTTCAGATGCTAATTACACAATAGCTTGGGGTTTATTAAAAGAAAGATATGACAACAAGAGGTTTATTTGTCAAACTATACTAAAACGCTTCTTGTCTCAACGGAACAGCGCCTGTGAGTCAGCAAGTTTCTTAAAGGAACTCGTGGACACCAGTACTGACTGCTTAAATGCTTTAAACAATATCGGTATCGACGTCAGTACCTGGAACGTGATGATTATCCACTTGCTAACTCTCAAGCTAGATCCAGAGACTAGGAAGCAGTGGGAATTGACGGCTTCGGTGGATTTGGGTACAAATGAGCTTCCTACGTTTACACAATTTAAAGCGTTCTGTACAAACCGTTTCAGAGCGTTGGAATTTGTGGAAACAAGGAAACCGGTTAGCAACAACTCGATTCCCAACACTTTGAAACCGCGAGTGTTCCACGTAGCCCAAGGCAGTCAATGCCCACTCTGTTCGGAACCACACAGAATAAACTTTTGCAAACAATTTGCAAGGCTGGATGTTGACGCACGACGTGAGTTTGTCCAAACCAAGGGTTTATGTTTCAATTGTTTAGGCGGATTTCACTCAGCTAAAGTGTGTCAGAACCCCACTCCCTGTCGAGTCTGTAAGCGTCGCCACCATTCGCTGCTTCATCCCAAGGGTGGTTTAGAGACTGGTACTGCTCCAGTTAAAGTTGTGGAGGGTACTAGTAATGTCGGCATGGTTGATGAAGGTGATGAAACCTTTGCAGACGATTTGCAACCTGCAATCGTCACTTCTTGTTTTTCTTCAGGTAACAACAATCAGGTGCTACTAGCGACTGCGTTAGTTAGTGTCCAGTCGAAAAACAGGGAATATCATACGGTCCGAGCACTCCTTGATCAAGGGGCTCAAGCATCCTTCATCAGCGAAGCCACGGCCCAGCATCTCGGTCTGAAAAAGGAGAAAAATAACGGAATAATTGCGGGCCTAGGCGGTGAACACAACATTCACACCCAATCAATGGTCACACTGAATCTACGATCATTGATACTCCCGGAAGTAAAACTTTCGTTGAAGGCATTCGTACTAAGTTCTATCACCTCCCTTCTGCCTGCTAAGGAGGTAGGTCAATTGAACTCAATAAATCTACAAGGACTACAATTAGCTGATCCGAATTATCACACACCTAACAAGGTTGACTTGTTGTTAGGTGCTGAGGTCTACAGCCAGATAATCGCGGAAGGCATTAAGAAAAATGAACAAGGAACACTAGTAGCCCAATCTACATCTCTAGGTTGGATAATTTCTGGAGTAACTGATTCAAGCGTCAGAAACTTACCGAAATCAAATTTAGTGGTAATGCACTCTCATATCCAGGAGATGAACGCACCTCAGGTAAATGTAAATAATTCTTCAAAACAGGAACAATCTAAAACAGAAAACAGTGTAAATGTAAATACGTGTAAAAAATATAATAAAAAGAAAGGGTACATACAGTCGTGCCATATGAAGAAGAATCCAGAACCAATACACTTACCTGAAGATGACTCGATGACTCTTTGTGAAACTGTAGGAGTTGGCATCATAGATGAGACTATAGTGAATTGTAAATAACAAACCCCATTAGATACAACTATGATTCGAAATTCAGTATTGACCCGGAACTGCAGACGCCAAAATGTATATAACGCAATGAATTTTCCACCAGTAAAGAAACCTAAAACAAAAGAAAACATTATACCTAACGTGTCAAAAATGAAAACAGGAATTTAACATGAGAAATCAAAACGTAGAGTTTTATTTAAATTGGATTTGAGATTAACATACTTCATTGGTTCAGATTAAGAAACTTTATTACAAAAATTACATAGGTACTTACCGTATCATTTTGATTAACAAAATTCATACAATAACCTTCTTGAACACTTACGTTTGGACAACATCACTCGTGTGGTAACACCATGCAATATGGGTTCATTAATGAAATGCCCGGTTTCTAAACTTTGTGTTTTACCAATTAGTGACTAAGTAATTTAATCACTATGTATTTTGTTTAGTATTATGTGTGATTTTCGTTACATTGTTATATTAATAGAAGGATAATGGTTATTTGCCAATAATGTATGTTTGTTGTTTTGATGTGTCGATGTTGAGGAGGACAACCATATTTTTTAAGAAATTGATAAGTTTGTTGTTACCACGATGATCTTAATACGGTGATAGGATTTAAATGTTTTGTTTACGTATTACTCACTGAGGAAGTCTCTTATGTATTTTAATCCTAAACTAAAGGTTTCACGGTGGGCGGTTTGCTTAAGGACGTGAGACGTTCCTTGGTGGGCGGTATGTATAACCGTACTGCACCACAAATAATATTATAATTATATGTATATTTTCCCTCGGTAGATGGCTCGACATGTTCGTGTTTTTCGTATTGTTTAGTTTATCCATTGAACAATAGATGTCGTGCCATGTACTGCTTTTGTAAGTGACATTTAATATTGTGACGTGTATAACACACGAATAGTTCTCCTACTTGCCAATAGATTACACCCATCTATAAAACAGTAATGGCTAGATCGCGCGGACGAGATTTTTCCTAATTTCATAAAACCGCCGATTCAGTTTTGTACAGTACCAACAAAATTAGAACCGAATTGGACCTCAATAAACCACTCGGGACGAACAGTTGTTTCATTTGTTCACAGAGGCTTTCTTGTGTTTCGATACATTTAAATTTTGTTAACAGACGTTTTTGCATTGATAGAAACTCATAAATAGTACATTTTATTCACTTACGTTAAAGCAAAATCGACTGTCATGACTTTATTACTAGGTTAACCGAGCTTATAAGTAGAAATTTATTTTTCCAGGTGGCAAACTCCGGTAGCTCAGTGACGTTCAACTGTTCCGTGGAGGGTGAGGCGCGTGTGCGCTGGCTTCACGACGGCGTGCCCGTGGGGGGCGGGGAGCGAACGCTGCGCGTGCATGGGGTGGCGCGCGCGCACCGCGGCATGTATCAGTGCGTAGCGGAGCGGGACATGGACAGCGCGCAAGCTGCGGCAGAGCTGAGACTGGGAGGTAAGAGCTGGTAGTTTGGTGACGTTCAAATGTTCGTGAAAAGCGGGGTATTGGCTTTACAATGGCGAAGCTGAGATTTAGCCACCCTAAAAACCGCTTAGTCTCCGAGAACGTTGTCTCTTCTGAGACGCAATTGTGTTCGCACCGTGGCATGTACCACTGGACTTGGATGTAAAAAATAAACGATTTTCCAAGCGTTTTTCTTCTCGGCCGTTCCTTCACTATTAAGTATTATGATATACACATAACCCGGTCTTCTCCTGTATGGGCTACTTTTCGGAAGGTAAAAGAGGATTTTTTTTCTATTTTCCAAGCGTTTTCATAACCACCCGTAAATTTGTGGTATTTCGTAGCCATACTTCTGCAATTTTTTCAGTGTCTAGTCAGCAATAGAGAAAAGCTGTTATTCTTCGCTGCGTCAGTTGTTGAAATGAAAGGGTGACACCATTATGTTGCTAGTAAAAACCTTTATTCTAAAATGTAACATAAATCTCAAAAAAATTTTTAGAGCCTTGCCTGAATTCAGTCTCAGTCGTTCGTTGTATCATCACCAGCAGTCGTTTGAAACCAACTGCGAATTATGATTCTCATTTTTAATTCACAATCTGATAAATAAAAGTGACCCTATCTGGAAAGCAAATAATTAAGCATAGTTGGCGACTCCTATAAAACAAGAAGGGTTAGGGAATCTAATCTCGAAGTTTTTTAGCGTCCCCGGAAACAAAGAGGTTTCATTACGAATTAAAATATTCAGACCTTCGGGAAGGTATAAAACGGCAGGATTAAACGTAACGCCATCACAGTAAAGTGCCCCCGAAGTCTAGTTTCCTTTAATTGATTTTCTTTTCTTGGAAGCTTAGCGTGGAGCGCCGAGCTTCATTTGATTTTATGGACACATTACCTTTTACTGTCTCTGGATTTTCGATTTTGGAGCTGTATAACGCGGCTCCATTTGCAAGTTGGGACACTGTTAAGTAGAAATTATATGTACCTTTATAGCAGGGGTATGGCTTTGGCTTTGTCATAGTCTTCTTAGGTGGAAAAAGGATCATTATACTTGTCACTGTGTATTTATACAGTTTAAGTTTGAATCATCCCTGTGATGTGGTATATGATGAAATAACGGTCCATAGTAAGTTTAATAAGCTTCTAGACTACAGTAAACGCTACATGCGAGCAAGGCTGGGTGCACATTTCAGGTGTTTGCGGTTAGGTTCTCCGATGTGGTTAACGAATCGGGGCACTTACATGCCCCAAATCCATATTAAATGCCAGAGCACCGTACACACACGATTCTAAACTTTCCGTTAAAAAAATCTGATGACTTATTTCTAATTAGTATGAATATTTATACAAATTAGCGGTATTTTATTTTGAGAACGGCAGAAAATAACAAGAAACAGTTATTTTAACTTCTATCGATAGGAGCTTAACACGTTCGCGGACAGACATTCTATAGCATTCGAATTTTGAGTAACTTTTGTGACACGCATTCTATAGCAGTCTTGATTTGAGGTTCTTTCCTGAGCGCAAATGCTAAAGAATGCGATTTGCCATAGTAAATACTAGTAGATCTATCTTTACTGTCACTTTTTCTGTAGTCCAGATGCGCTTACTGTCATATTACATGCTTTTCGCACACAAACAAGCTAAACATGTATTGCCGGCCATCGTACCCCCCTCTCATGCACACAGATGCTATAGCAGTCGCGGTTGTATGAAAGTTTGCTTGATCAATCGGCGAGTGCGCCGCTGAGTAGTCTATGGTGATGTTGGTGAATTTCGAGCTACGGAGCCTTTTCGAAGCATTATTTCCATCATCATAAGTAACATTTATTCTATGGTTTTCTAGTATAATATGATGTGTTGCAATGACTAGGCTTATTTACTAACTGTTTATTGACCTATAACTAGTGTTAATGGTGGCAAGGATTTAAAACGCAGGCATGAATGATGATACCTATTTTTTGATAAACTAATACAGTAAGAATCATTTTAGGTAATAATCTTTGAATTATAATATTGTTCGTTCTCTGTTCTACTGCTTGCATTGTAATGGGTGTATGGGTTGCTTAGCACTGTGTAATAAAAGTGTTTACAATTTGGTTTAGATTTACTTCGCCTTTAGACATTCCTCGTCGTGACGAGAGCCCGTTTATGTGCTGCGAAACGAATCAGCCTTATCATCACCCTCTTCACCTCGAAGCGAGCAAGTTAATTCAGCACAAAATGCGCTAACTTTTTCGCCGCAAACGAAGCCTTCCCTTTTGCCACCAATTGAGCCAGCTACTGCGCCACAAGCCGATCCTGACTTTCACTTAGCTGTGCCAGTTGATTTGCCACCAAGCGACTTTTTGCCTTCATCTCCAAACCTGTCAGCATTGTCGCCGCAATCAGTACAAAGCGAATGAGCAGCTTCACCTATCAAGCTTGATAGGTCCAATTCCATCCATAAATGATACTCCATGGGAAGAGACTGGGTGGATTTTAGAGCGTCTCAACCGTCGTCATCACCAATCCCGATATTATGATGACATATTTTTAAAAATAACATATTTTTTGATTAAAACATGAATAAAAATGTGATAAAATATAGCATCCGTGTCACATTGTTACATACTATAGTACAACAAATCAGACGGAGCTGATATAGCATTCGACTTACATAGCATTCACTGTCACATATAAACAGTACACAATGGCACAACTGTGACGAACCTGCTGTAACAGTTCCAAAAATTCCATACAAAATGTTTGTGTCAAACAGGTGTGACTTACTGTCCGCGAACGTGTTAAAATGTCTAAAATCTCTCGACAATATTAACTTTATGTAACCTTGGTATAGGGAAAGAAAATAAAAGAGTCAGCTACGTTTCGACATTCATCAATCACGTCGAGCGTATATTAAATCGTTACTCGACGAAAACCGGGGTCAATGTGACAAATAGAAATATCCTGTTAGCGCCTTTAAGGTAATTCACAACCTTGCTGACAAGTTTGTGTCTATAGCTTGGCAACTTCGTTGGTGACACTCACCTGTGTGCTTTTTGTTTTGTGCAGCCGTAACTACTTACACAAGTTACCGCCAACATGAACGGGGGCCTCCGCAGGCTGCCTCTGTCGGTCGCAGTTCGTGTTGGCGGTAACTTGTGTAAGTAGTTACGGCTGCACAAAACAAAAAGCACACAGGTGAGTGTCACCAACGAAGTTGCCAAGCTATAGTATAATTTGATCCGTGAACGGATCCAACCCACACGAACCAATTTTAGAATTATAAAATTTAAATGCTTAAGCGAAAGGTTGACATTTCACTGATGAATTTTTGTGGATTGGATCCTTTTCCCTAAACCTCGTCCAACTTATGTCAATGACTGAAGGACCACAGCAGCGTGGCCTCCGATTGTGAATTTGTATTACTATAGCTCGGCAACTTCGTTGGTGACACTCACATGTGTGCTTTTTGTTATGTGTATCCGTAACTACTTACACAAGTTACCACCAACACGAACGGCTGCCTGTGGAGGCTGCCTCCATCGGTCGCCATTCGTGTTCGCAGTAACTATATAGTGTAAGTAGTTACGGCTGCATATAACAAAAAGCACACATGTGAGTGTCACTAACGAAGTTGCCAAGCTATAGAAGCTTTCGCTAGAAACTTCGAGCCACTCGGTTAAGGAAAATCGTAAGGAAGCCTACAAATATCCGCAAATTTTTTTTGAGATATATGTGAAGTCCCCCAACCCGCTTACAGCCAACATGGGGACCACAGCCTATTCACTCTCGTCTATAAGACTAGACCTGTACCTAGCAGTGCGTCGTATATCTATAGGCTGGTGATGTGTATTACTATAGTCTTTTTATTTAGGTATTTAAAAAAAGGTAAACAAAAAACTAGTCGATCAGCCATTGGTATTGTGCCACAGACACGAAAAGTTACTTTGATTGGCTGACTTTGAGTCACGTGTTTTTTTTTTAACTTTTAAATACCTAAAAGAACATATCTGTCCTAGAGTTGCGGAAATTATCCCGTGTTAGCTTTTAACCTATACCTAAAAGACAGACTACAGTTCACAGGCAGTGGCGTGCATTCCATAAAGACAAAAAGACACTGTTTACCCTCTAATTTCTTACCTACGAAAGGTAGAGGTATCAGCAGAGTTGGCAGATTCGTAACATACTACTTAACCTACTAATTTGTACCATAGTACCCTATCTTTAGCGATAAGACCGCCTGTTGTCTACTTTTTTTAATTGTTTTAATTAAGTATGTAAGTACGTTTTATAATGTGTTTTTTTAATGTGCAATAAATTATATTTGTATTGTATAGAACCTTAGTAGGTAAGAAATTAGAGGGTAAGTAGTGTCTTTTTTGTCTTTATGGAGTGCACGCCACTGTCCACAGGTTAAATTGTATTAGGGGCTTGATTGACAAAACAGTTGTGAATGCACTGTTAGCGTCAGACCGTTTGCCTTTGCCTTCAGTTTATTGCTTTGCCTACGCTCGAGAGATTTATCGTGGACGTGCTAATTGTTCGGTTTTATGTTGTTTTCGGATACATATTAGTCGGCGTCTGGTTTATTACCGAGGCCGATTATGTCGTGAAACGTGGGGTTAATTGGCTCTTGAGTGATTATTATCATAAAAAGTATTATTTTCATCTAATTAGGAAAAGCTTCAGTCGAGGACACGAGTACAAAATAATAAGTTAAACATTTTTGATGTTGATGTAACATTCGAGTGCTATGTTGTATTTTAGTTTTTCACCCCCGATGCAAAAAAGCGTAAATAGCGTTATAATTTTGACGCCAATGTCTGTCTGTCCGTGTGTCTATCTGTCTGTCGGTGTGTTTGTTTGTGGCTTCGTAGCTCACGAAGGATGGACCGATTTCGATGCATTTTTTTTGTGAAAGCAGGTTTCCTTGCGGGTGTCCTCAGCCATCCAGCAGTTTGAAGAGTATCAGCTCTTTTTCGAAATGTAAGGCATTTTCGGCATCTACATAAAATAAATGTGACTAAGATACTTTTACATTTTTTTTTAAATCTTTTAACTAAACAGCAATTAACCTTCGCAGTATTTGATGGTAAGCGACTACGAGTCTACGGCCTTTTATTCCATTTTAGCTTTTTCTTTCCTTTTTGATATCTTTTCCTCGAGTAAGGACATGTTTATAAGGAGGGTCTGAATTTACTGATTTATTTTGTTCCCTGACTATTAATGTAAAATGACAAAATTCGACCTAGGTTTATATAGTTAAAAAGTCGAGTTATTCGGGCTCACTGCGTATAGATATACAACACAGGCGGTCATATTGCTAAAGAACAATCTCTTTCAGTGAGCTTTATTCACTATACAGTTTTCAATTTAAATCCAACTCATACAGCTTATACTTGGCATAACCCGTTGTGAAATAAGCTGGGCATTAATTACTCCGATTGACCGGCTCGCGATCCCACCCGGGTGGGGCTGGTTATTGATTAACGCAGCGGCAATAACCGGACAGGCCATGCGTCACCCGTCGCTGTGACAAGTGATGAGTGGCGCATGCCACAAGGATGAGCGGTTAGATGCTGAGATGCGTAGGTTAAGTTATAACGACCTGCATCAAGCCACAGCAGCGGAAGCAACGTCACCGTGTGACGTCACCGCATCGCGTGATCGAAGCGCGAGCAGCCACCGCACCGGCGCGGCGGCGGACCTCGCGCCTCACTGCACCCCCGCGACCGACTATAACGAAATTTATATTAAAACGAGCGATTTATCCCTGTTGGCCTGCGCGTGCGTCCCAATAGGACCCTACCTAGGGCTATCCTCTTCTAGGGTGCCTAGATCTCGTCCGTATTTAAAAAGTGAACTCTTGCGTTAACTAAGCTATAAATAAACAGGCATAAAAGCCCTCAGTTTATATTGTATAGTAACCAGTTGTTTTCCTTATCGCCTTCCCTGATCCCACGAAACTGACCTAGACTAGGAAACCCTCCAGATCCCGTCCGGATCGAGGGAAATGGACCAGTAGCTGTCCCGCTACGTCACATTTGGCGCCCAACGTGGGGCGCCAAATGGACCTATCCCGCTACATCACAAAGTTGTACATGTCACAAAAACAAGCATTACGTTACATTAGGTAGATGGGTTACACCGATTGACCAGCTTGCGATTCTATCCAGGTAGCGCTGTTATTGATTAACGCATCGGCAATAACCGGACAGGCGTCATCCGTCGCCATGACAATTGCCGAGTGCCGCATGCCACAAGACCAAGTATTACCACGGTAGATTGCGAGATGTGTAGCTTGAGTTTACATGGCATAAAAACAAGCATTACGTTATTAATATAGGTCAATCGGGGTAACCATCTACTAATGGTATAGTAATTATCCGTTCAACAGAGCTAATGCTGTTAAAGAATACAATACTATTGAGAGGTAAACCACAAATTAGGATAACAAGAATATAGTGTCAATAAAGTATAACTGCCTTGAAAGATCATTACATTATAGATTCTATTTACTAGACAGTAAAGTGTAAATGCAGTTATAGATAACTGCGATCTTAATTTGTTTTGCATTTCACATTCGCCCGACGGTCTGCAAGTGCGTATTCCGTAGAGAAAAGACTTAGAGATACTATGAGCTTTCAACGGATTATCGGTTCTATGACCGTAATGATAAGGCGGCAAATGCTTTCAAACAAAAAAATAATAATGCGTTTTGCTTTTACAGATTCAACGGGGAGCCAGGTAGACCGCCCGGGTTTACTCGTGTTACGCATTGTTATTTTTTTTTTGTGGTATTGTATTACCTCAATGGCATTGTTCGCTCAATGACATTGTATACTTTAACAGCATTAGCTCTCTTGAACGGATAATTTCTATACATGGGTTACCTCGAATGACCGGCTCATGATTCTACCAGTACCCCGGCGGGGCTGGTTATTATCAGGAAGTAACATTTTTTATTATATAGTAACAGTGGTTTTAATTCCTAGCCAAGCTTATAATTTATTTATAAATTTTATAATATTGCATACTTGTAGTGTTGTCATAATAATTATGATGCCTCAAATAACCATAAATAGGCAACTCGGGCACTTTAGATTTCCATTACAACCAAACCACTAATTAACACGTTCAAAATACCATCTTTATCCTGCAAACAATACTCATAACGAGAAATAAACAAATAAGTTCAGAGTAACCGCCAATGAAAGGCGTAGCTAACAATTACGCAATCAGTCCATCAAGGCGGAATATTTTGATATTACTTAATATAAAGCTAACAATGCAGCACAAACGGGCATTGTGCCAAATACATGGAAATGGTCCAAGTTATTAATATATACGATATACAGGTGAATCCATATTAGGCTAGGGATATATGTTAAGTAGGTACGAGTATAACAAGCTTTATTTTCATTAGTTAGGTAGTGAAATAGTTTAAAGACAAGGGTTTATAAATAAAGTCTTAATTTTTTTATACAACTCCAGAATTTAAACGGTTATGCCTTTAATACAGAAGCTGAAATTTTAATCTGCCACTGATATATTATTTTAGTGCTGTTGATATGATTTGTGTATAATAATAATAATTGTACATTTGTATTCTATTTCCTATAAATTTTTGTTTTTAGTCAATAGTTATGATACCTATCTACCTCTCGTAAAGTGTCGTCCGGTTTCAGACCTATCAATAAAATCTTAACGACAGTGCAATTAATAGTCATAGTGAGTTTCTAGTCAATTAAAATGAACGTAACAAAAAACAGACGATTACTAAGCATTTTTATGAAAATCACTGAACTAGGGTCAATTTTCCTATATTTTATAGTCCCGGACTTTTCCATACTGACTGATTTGGAGTGCCTGTGTTTTAAGTAATGTAATGGAGCGCGTAAACTACATTGAACTAAGTTTACCTAATCCGCTACCATTTATGGCTTGCGCCATAACTTGTGTATCTGCATCTAATTATTTCGCTACAGTCTTTTGAATAAATTAGGCTATGTCAAAGCATTATAATGAGTTATATTGGAAAGATGTGCGTCTATTGGACTGAAGTATATATGATCCGCTATTGCTTATAACTCACACCACGCATTAAAGGATCGCCTGTCGCAGCGTCCGGCATCAAGCCTCGTAATAAAGACCTCACGACCGCTGGCCGCGCGCAATTTACAACCCCATAACTCGCGTGCCTGCATCTAATTGTTGCTATACTGTTCCTCGAGACAACATATTAAGGCAGGTTGTAAGCTAAATTATCCTATGGTGAGCGTCTATTAAATTTAACTAAGTATAACTCAAACTATTATTACTCATTTTAATAACACAATTTAAACATATTTAATCGCGTATATTAACTTCATATTCTGTCGTTGCATTTATAATTGTAACTGTTTAAAGCCTGTTCAGTTTTTCAGATAAATTAGGCTATGAATTACAGTCAAATGGAGTGTATCTCTTGGATTAAAGAATCTATGTAACTGGCTTCCGCTTATAACTCACACCACGCGTTAAAGTATCGCCTGTCGCAGCGTCCGGCATCGGGCCTCGTAATAAAGACCTCACGGCCGCTGTCCGTGCGCAATTCACGTCCCCATAACTCGCGTGCCTGCATCTAATTGTTGCTGTATAGTCTTTAAAGACAATCGTAATATTGGATTAGGTTCTGAGTGATGAGGGACGTTCAGTTTGCGTAATTTAATTATAATCCATTTAATTAAATTCAAATCGCAAAAAGAATGCACCATCTCTGGCAGTACGGTTCATCTGTTTTGGTATAGCAGCAAACTCGAGGGAAATTATATTCCTTTCACTTCATTGTTTTATTCCTATGGATTTGATAGTGTTTTACCTCAAAAGCAAAAAATTCTAGTAGCTTTTTACCTTATCGCACTTTATCCCGGAAGAACAAAATCCTATAGATTTTTTTACTTGAAGCAATTTCGCGTGGCTATTTACATTAGTATAATAAAATTAATTTATTCTATTTCAACTAAAATTCGCCTCGCTTTTACAAATTCGCTCGTAACGGAGTGCCGTCATGTATATATTGAAGGACGTCTACGTATAAGTCGTGTAGGTACGTCTAAGAAGTATACGTCTTTCTTTCATTCATAAACGGCCCAATCCATCTTTACGAACAAACATCCAGCCCAATCTACCATAACATACGCTCACGTTTATAATATATCATCAGGATCACGATTATTTATATAAATACAATTTTGCTGACTCCTAACTGGCATGGCATCCAAATCACTATTCGTGTTTGCGAGCGCTGATTGGAATGTGTTTGGTGCGTGTTGATTTATCTAACAATCCGGTGTTCGCAATCATAATTCCATGATATGATTGCTGTCACAGTGGCAACATACTGCAGCTAACATGAACTAACACTACCATTCTCATAATCTACTGCTTTAAGTCTAACCGTACGGTCTTAACCAATTACCGTAGTACTTTTTTTTGCTTCTTATAACCATCGAGGTCACCGATTTGTGAGTAATATTTATCGCTTTACCGATAACATTGTACGTGATATTGTAATCGAAGGTATCATGTTATGAAAATAAAATAAATACTTTTAGTAATATAGTCGCATGAAAATTTCGCAGTTACTTTCAGACGACTAGACTTGCAATGCATTCACTAAGTCAACATTACACGAAGTATATCTCTCTTGACTATGAGAAAATACCAGCAGCTATTTTCAGAATTTGGTGCAGCTAGACTAATCGCCGCGCTGTTCGCAAGTTGCAGTAGCAGTTTTTTTCTGTTTTTCTTGCAACCAAATATTTGGTACCTATAAAATTAACGAAAAAATTGTTTGCTCAAGACATGACCTAACAAAATATACTAGCTAGAATCTTGAGGATTATTATTTGACACAATAGGAGATAAAAACATAATAAGAGATAATGATAAACTACCGAATTCACAGCTTCTAAAGTACGCAATTAATACCTTCGGAACCGGGATTGAATCGTTTTACAATCGCCATATACGATAACGGCAATTGAAATCAAATAATTCATTGAATCAGGCGTTACTTTGCGGAGATCTATGTTAATTATTAATTGGAATCCAATTAAACCAAACTATTCTTCGCAATTAGCACTCTGGGTTAATAGACAAACCTACTTATAATTAAAATTTCCAGTAAGCTGACATAATAAAATAATGTACATATTTTAGCTTTTTTTTAAATCAAGAAACATTTTCACCAGTTTTGTACCATAAAATAACCATAAAGGATGGGACAGGCAAATATCTAGTTAGATTTAGTTGGTACTTCTTTGGCTCGGAACCAATAGTGACATAAATATTAAGTAAAGCAAACTGGTGGTTTTAAGGCAAGAGTGAACTGGGGTCTTCCGGATAAGCGTACTCCATCCCCCTTATCTTCATGTTGCCTCAAGTGAAACTAGGTCAAAAGTAAACCCTTAATAATAAAAAAAACTCAAACCGGTTGAGTCCTTTGTACAAAACAAAGCCTTAATTTTTTTCCCGTTACCTTATTATATTGTTTTAATATATGTGTATTGTAATTATGATCTCAGCTATTTCCCATTCTTATTTATTTATTTTATTCTAAACTGATTCTACACTACAACTGCCAAACATAATTTAAGCAAATGTTCTGATTGATTAACGAATAAATTATCTAAAACGTGACTTCTGTGTATATTTTCCTTGTGTCACGCCAGTAAACATTATTGTCGTATGTTAGCGTGCCAAACATCAGTCTTATTGTTTTTCTTTGCCTTTTTCCGGTCATTTGCGGCTGGCTTCCCTTTGATGGTCGGCTTAATGTTTGCGCCTATCTCGAGTCATTAGGGGAATGAGCAGGGGTACTATTTATTTATGCGATATCGGGGTTATGTGCGTAATGAATAACGATAGCGGTAAGTGGGATAATAGTACTAGTAATACTAATTCAGAGCGTGTAGATAGTTTACGGAACTGCTACCTAAAATATAGTCTATTTTATTTACCTATAATCTTTGCTAATAAATAAGAGCGTTTATCTGTAGGTACCGATACAACTGAAGAATATTTTACGAATGCGCCTTATAAACCTGTCTTAAAAACCGGACAAGAGCGAGTCGGACTTGCCCACCGAGGGTCCAGATTTTACCCTATACTTCTATTATAAGACGGTGATACTTGCCAAATTTCATAGTTCTAGGTCAACGGAACCTACCCTATAAAGTTTAAATTTCTTAAGAGTGTTGAAATATACGTTTATGCCACACCTGGCCAAGTGTAGACATAAAATGATGTACACAAAACGGGAGGTAATAAAGAAAGCCCTCGATCGCATATTTACGTCCCTCGTTTGCAGCTCGGGCCGCAAACTTCTGCGATCTCGGCCTTTCTTTGTATTACCACCCTAGTTATGTAATGTACTATTTTTGCATAAACGGCCGTATCACGTAAACGTTTTACGTAAACTTAAAAGTTTGATTTTTTTCATAGCTTCAAGGGACCGTAGACTTGAGTATATGGTTTTATTTTCAACTCGATACTTTCACGCGTTTCCGAGATAAAGGGTCTTGACAGACAGACAGACGGACAACAAAGTGATCCTATAAGAGTTCCGTTTCTTTCCTTCTCTGGCGCGGAGCCCTAAAAACAGTCACCGCAATATTTTTTCATGTTTTGGGAGACCTCCTCTGTTTAAGCGTTGTAAATACGCGTATAGATTTAGATTTTTACTGTCCGCAGATACAGCACCAGAGCTCCACTACACATTCATAGAACAAGCGCTCCACCCTGGACCTGCGTTAGCGATGCATTGCGCGGCATCAGGCTCGCCACCGCCGCGCTTCACCTGGCTGCTGGACATGCAACCAATCGAGGAGCTTAATACACCGCAGAGGTATGTAGGTACAGTATGGTCATACTCAAGTGGCCAAGTAATTTTTGTTTTCGTATTTACCGATCAAGTCCGGTCACGGACCGGAGAAGTCTTATTGGAGTCTAATACGAGTACATAGTCACGTACATATTTCAATGAGATAAATGATACGACAAAGCATTGATCGCATTCCGATCTCTCTTCCATTCAAGGCTACTTTAACTAAAACGATTCTAATTATAGATACATTGAGCAAAATGCATTGGAAAATCAAATATGATCGACTGCAGCTAATGCCGGATTTGAACCCGCACCTCTGTCATTCCGGGACAGCGAGTTATCCAATTTCTCCAATTAGCTTATGACGTTACCGCACGTAAGTTTTGAATGCATTATGAATCCGTTTCCATAAAATGGTTACAGGACAATAAGTCAGTTTATGAGTGCGACGGGCGACGTAGTCAGCTACCTGAACATCTCGTCCGTGCGTCCAGAAGATGGTGGTCGGTACACATGCCGAGCACACAACTCGCGTGGAGCCGCGGAGCATTCCACCCGCCTGAACGTCTATGGTGAGTGTATTAAACAAGTCAGTGGGCAATAAGTCAGTTCATCAGCGTAACTGGTAACGTAACTTCACTCGCATTTATAATGACGGTAAGAAAATTAAATAGTTACAGCGCCATAAGTCGCTTCATTAGCGTACGTCGTGATGTGGTCAGCTACCGGAACGTCTCCTAGGCTCGGTACATTCAGAACATTTTATCCATTTAATATGACTACGGGTTTTACTGTGAGTTTTATCCTGTCATGTGATGCTTTTTACTTGATATGCATTTGAACTGAATCCTCCTCTTTTTTGCATTTATTTCATCATTATTGGGAGTCTTTTTTTGCGTCTGGTGATACAGCAAGATTTAAATTGGGACTAAGTGCCACTAAAATCAGAAGTGAACACCATGTTCAAGGGTGTTGGTTTGGAATCATGCATAATTAGGTACTAAACTTTGTTTCCAGGGCACCCATCAATTCGCAGTATCGGGGCGGTGCGCGTGGTTGCCGGCGTAAACACCACCGTCTACTGCCCCTACTCCGGATTTCCAATCAGGTTGATGGAGGTGCATTTGCTTAGTAAAACTTATAAGTTTCATTTAAGTTCCTTTTACCCTGTTTCGTCATTTATTCAGTTACCCCTTATTTGTTGAGGACTTCTCGATGTAGTTACTCTTACAGCTCAGTCTTGGTCAAAAATGTCTACGCGCACAGGGTATATAAACATATATGAGCACGACTTTATTTGTCAAAGTCGTAGTGACGTTCAAACATGTTTGACTCCTTGAAAACGTGTATAGATTTTTTGATCGGATACTGTTCTTAGTTTCTCTATTGTGTGTCCTTTAGTGCAAAATCTAAATCGCATGTTTTATGAACAGTTTAAAAAAATCCATTTGTAACAGACATTCTTATGCTATGAGTTCTCAAAATGTATGTATAAATAAAACCATGGAGGGAATTACTTGTTACAGAATTCATTATTTCTTGTGTTGTGTATTTTAAACTGTTTTATACCTATTCCTTAAAATTTCTCATCGAATAGCCGATGATATACCATTTAAATTCAACTAAATTAAATTGTAACTTATCTAAAAAATAATAACATATTTAAATTCGCTTCATTTTCACAGCGAGATAGTCTGGCAGAAGGGAGGGATGGACCTGAGTCCGACCGGAGGCCGAGCGCTATCGGGAATGGGTGGGGAGTTGCTTCTATGGCCGGCTGAGCCTGCGGACGCCGGAGTCTACTCGTGTCGAGTCACAGCACCTTCAGGACAGTACGCGCAGAAGGACGTGCAGATTTTTGTCAGAAGTAAGTCAAAAACATATAAGTTAAGGTACAACGTCCTATAGCTTGGCAACTTCGTTGGTGACACTCACCTGTGTGCATTTTATTATGTGCAGCCGTAACTACTTACACAAGTTACCGCCAACATGAACGGTGACCGACGGAGGCTGCCTCTGTATATAAAAAGCACACAGGTGAGTGTCACTAACGAAGTTGCCAAGCTATAGTATTTGACACGCTAATGCCAAACAGTTGATACGTCATGTCACTTCTATTGCTAACGACTTAACATTCAATGTGGCGAATACTGGGACAGTTTCAAGGGCTTGGACGTCTAACTTAGTTGTGATTTTGTTAAAATATTAGTGTGACATGTTCAATTAAAAAAATGGATCGCTTTCAGTGTAAATGGCCCAAAAATGTACGAAATTTGTTTCGAATGCGTTTTTGATTGAGTTTCACGGTAGCTTTCCAAATAATATTGCTGTGACAACTTTGTAAATTTTTTTAAAGAAATAGGTAATGGCCTCTCATCCTTATCAATAAGTGGCGAAAATTATGATTATTTCCAGATCCCCCAAAAATTGCGGGGTTCTCATTTCCTTCTGATCTCGTGGAAGGCAGTTCCATTCAAGTGCTATGCGGCATCACTTCTGGAGATAAACCTGTTTACTTCTCCTGGTTGAAAGATGGACAGCATATTCCTTCTAATCTTCAGGTATAATGCAAAGGTTAATGATTATACAATTTTTGTTTTGGGAAAAAGCATGGTTCACTGATTTTTTTATTATGCAAGCAAGTTGCGGGCACGCTTATCAATAAAAGAGCAGATACTGTGCGTATATGTAGCCCACCAATAGTCTGTACATTTAGGTATTTAAAAAAAAGTAAACAAAAAACCACATGACTCGGGGCGTTCAGCCAATCAAAGCAACGTTTTGTATCTGTGGTACACGACCCGAGTCACGTGGTTTTTTTGTTTACCTTTTTTTAAATGCCTAAAAATACAGACTTTAATGGAAAACAAAACTATAGCAAACCTAAACTATCACACACAAGCTTTATTTAAATAGACTTAATTAGTTACGTTTATCACCCAGAAGACCAAGATCATATTGCATCAATTTTTTTATATTCTCTTCTCCCTTTCTCTCTTCCTCTCACACTATCTCTCTTTTTCTTTCCCTCCTTCTCTCTCTCACACTTATGTTAAAGCTATGTTCATGTGCAGACCTAGGAATGTAAGGGGCAAACGCCTGACAGGTACTAGAGGTAGACGAAAATTTTTATCGACATTTATGGATATCGATATTTTTGGCATTAACATATTTAAGTTTTTGGTGCAGAGTGGAAAGGCAAGTCGAAAGTTGGCGTATCGATACTCTCGAATGCGATGTGCGATCTCTCTTCGATGCTTTCCGCCTAAACTAGTAATCATACCCAGCTTTGTGTTTTATTTAAGTATATGGAAATTATTAACTTAATAGTCTTCATCTTAAAGGACTTCTTTAGTATTATTTGTCAAGAACTTCATATGGTAAGAAAAGTCGAAAACAAAAATATCGATATCCATAAATGTCGATAAAAAATTTCGTCGTCTACCTCTAGTACCTGTCAGGCGTTTGCCCCTTACATTCCTAGGTCTGTTCACGTGCATGCAATAGGGAATATGCTTGAATTCTTTGTAACAGATTTCTTAACAAAATTTGAAAATACCGTAAAAAAGATGGCATACAGTCAAAATAAAATTGAAATCGACCGAGAAACACGGAAGATATAAACATTTTAAAGCACTAATAAGACAGCGATTAGAGAGAGAGAGTAGTACACGGCCGCCATACAATCTCCATACTATATTCTGTTTTGCGAGAAAGAGATAGAGATAAATCTTTGTTGTGTTATATCTTGGTTATTTTTATAGTTATTCGAAAAATATTTTTTTCCTACTGTTTTTTATATGAATGAGGTTTTATTAAAGTAAATAAAAAATATGATGCATATTCCCTATTACACATAATTGCAAAATATTGTTGCTTTCTGATGTGAGAATTCCGCATCTTACTCTGTACAACGTTACAGGTACAAGAGAAGTCGTTGGACGAGTTCAGTTTTTTGATCTTCTCGCATGTGACGTCAAAGCACAGTGGAGAATACACGTGTGTTGCCACAAACTCTGCCGCGGAAGTCAACCACACCGCAAGACTCGCTGTCAAAGGTATCATTTTGTTTAGTATAATACCTAATACAATATTTGGATGGAGGCATATTTGTCTCCAATGAATATTGTTTCTAAGTGACACCTCCAGTAAAAAATATAGGTATCTAGGGATTCTTCAAGACCGAGGTTTGGGAAAGTGGGACAAAGACGAACTGGGGATACAAATAAATTGGGGAATGTGAATTTAAAAGTAATGTGGACTATGAATGAAATGGGAATGCGGATGAATGGACGATGATGGGCTCAAATGACAGTTCTTATTTTATTATTTGATGATTTTATACTGGGGGCGTATGATGGTAGGCTTTTTGGCGCGATAAATAAAAAATATAGCACCCGTCACGTGTTGACAAATTTAGAAGTGTGAGAGTGACGGATGCTTTATCATTTATTTATCGTTCGACGAAGCCTAGCATTGATGAACCTGACTATCATTGATTAATGATTAATCAGGTCCGTTGTAATTCCAGTGGCACCGTCATGGGTGTACGAGCCGCAAGATGTCTCCGCTCTTCTCGGCACTCAAATTTTGGCGCATTGCGCTACTAAAGGATATCCGGAACCGAGAATCACTTGGCTCAAGGGCCACGGTGAGCTCAACATTACTATCGGCTAATCTTACTAAAACGTCACCTACGGGAGCTGCGTCGATCCGCAGGATACACTCTGTTAAAACTGTATACATATACTGTGTATCGTGGAGCTAATGAATACTATAATAATATTTTTGCTAGATAACACAAATTCATACGATTTTTAAAACCAAATAGTGATAACCAAGCATGTGGTTCAACTAGTGAAAAGCACAGACTACATTTTTGCAACCTTTAAAGGAAAAGACCGTAAATGCTTTGTCATCCCAAGTAATGTCTTATATACTTCTATATGGTTTTAACGGCTTGCAATCTTCAAACTAGAATACAACAATCTCTCTCTTATCCCCCGTAGATGACTTCTAATAACTAGATACTTTATTAGAAGTCATCCAAACCAACAACTGTGACGTACCACCAGTATTACTTAACATTTTTGAGTAGATTCAAAAAGTAATAATTTATTTAGTAGTGGAATTATGGTTTTAGGTTCGGCTGTAAACGACTTCAGACAGGTATCGAACCTGGACCTGCAGTTCTCGATCCTGTCGAACGGGTCGCTGTCGATCTCCCCGGCCGCACATCACCACGAAGGGCAATACATGTGCCGCGCTGAGAATGGCATCGGACGAGGGCTTTCCAAAATCATCTCTGTTTCTGTTAATGGTAAGCAGATAATTAAGAAGATGATAGCTACATTATTTTTCCACTGAGTGCCTTTATAGACATACTTGTATTTCTGTATTGTGTCTCTTCTTACTCCATTAAACCATTATCTCGAAAAGTAACAGGTAAAAAGAGCCCAGCTTCGTTACTTTAAAAATGCTGTGTTAAATTTAAATATGAATTGACGCTAATATATCTATGTCCATCTATTTCGCTGGTGTATTGCCCAAACCAATTAAAGCGACTTCTCATTAAAATGTTTTTGCTTCAACTGGTATTTATCATCGTTATTTTTGATAAAGGTCACGTCAGCAGTCACGTTACGACTTTTTTTAATTGTATCGCAATTATCCATTTAGGGTTCGGTTTTGTGTAATATTTATGTGTTTTTGTGGAATTACAGAGCCAGCACACTTCGAGTTCTCGTCCCGCAACATGACGGTCAAGCGCACTGCGCAGGCGACGTTGGTGTGCGAGGCGCGCGGCGATCCGCCCCTTGCACTGCAGTGGACGCACAACATGAAGCGCGTTGACCTTACCACATATAGGTAGATTCCTAATCACCATCTCTTTCACTCGAAGATGTCAAGTGCTAAATATCCTAAATATAATATATATATTCTCAAAAAACTTCCAAAACAAGCTGTCGCACGCTATTTACCTCCATCGACTTCCGGCGACTTTAATCTAATCTAACCTAACTTACCATTAACAAACTCTTCTTCAAGAAGAGTTTGTTACTGCACCTTCGCGTGGCTGACGCACCCTCGGACGTTTTGTGTCTTTGCTGAAGTTCTTAGCGATCATGGTAATGATGGCGCCATGATGTAGAGTGGTGGTAATGATAATTTAACATGATAATTATATCTGAGAATATCTACTCTGACTAATCGACCATATGCTAATTTTTCAGAGTTTCGGTATCTGAAAAGCGGTCAGACAGCGGAGTCAGTTCTCAGTTAAACATCGCGCACGCCGACCGTCATGATTCGGGCGTGTACCGTTGTCGGGCAGAAAACGCATATGGCAGAGATGAACTACTCATATACCTCGCTGTTCAAGGTAAATATTATACCTAGACGTAAAAATAAACGACAACGTAAGACTACGAAAAATCTAATTTTACATATAAAAGTGACTTTTGTTCAACTATTAGGAGCTTCATTCCAGGCGCTCTACATATTTTAGTTTAGTCTTAATTAATATATATCCACCAGAACTCAGAAGAATTCTTCCTATATGTTTTTTTTTAGAATTTCCAGAAGCTCCTCGAGGCGTTTTCGTGGCGCGTCGCGATGCGCGGGGGGCCACCATATCCTGGCGACGCGGGTACGACGGCAATGCGCGGGTCCGAGTGTACAGACTCCAATACAGAGTGGTCGGGGATCGCCATAGACCAGACAGCAACGACTGGACCGACGCGCCTACGAGAGAAGTCCCAGCGGATAGGGTGTACGAGAAGTAAGTCATTCCACAAAGCTTCGACGTCGTTTACGTCGGATCTGAGGTTTCCTTACCAAAGCATTGCATCGGAAGTCCAGTTTCCGTTTTATCTGTGGAAGGTAGATAAAAGTTGCAAGATTAATTATTATTGACCAGTTAACCTTATTCGGGTAAGACTACCCAAAATATTCGATTGGTACCGCCTGTATTGGTCTCAGTACAGGCAGTACCAAGTCTATTTTGATTTCAAAGTGACAATGCAAGCGAAATAACGTAACGACTTTATCGTACCTGCATTGTTACTTTGGATGTGAGTAACTAAAACTTCTCCATTATCACATTGTATATTCCATTCGTAATATACCGCGTGTCGGAGCCCAAGAATCATTTTGGATCATTGCGCTAGCCTAGTTAGTTAATTAATATTATACAGGGTGTTTGGTCCATCATTTGCCAAATCGCGTCGGCCCTGTAAATTCTTTGAAAACAACAAAAAAAGCAAAAAAAAATACACGTGAGCCAAAAATTTTTTTAGAGAGCGTAAAGGGCTAGGAAACAACCCCATCCATCAGCCATTTTAATTTGGCAAACGATGGACCACACACCCTGTATAATATTCCATTCGCACAAAGCCGATAAGGAATGTACTTATGCTTAACCGTCCTAAATAACTTCGCTCGGTAGAGCATTTATGTTTTGTAGTATTGAACCTTTGACTCATTAGTATAATGCATACACAGGCACATTTAGATGCTCTTTCCATTTGTAATATCAATATGTCCTCGTAATCAAAATGACTTACATATAATGATAAAACTCGTGTTTTAAGTCGTAACTAATTTAATATCAGACAGGAGTCTTCAGACCCTAGCGCGGAAATAATGTTGGAGTACCGCGTGGAAGGACTCCGTCCCGCCACTGCGTACGCTCTACGGCTTGCCGCTGTCAACGCTATCGGCGACAGTGACTACTCTGAGTCTGTCATAGTGCAGACTAAAGAAGAAGGTGCGTTCTATCTTTATCACATTCCAACTTGCACTTAGTCGCGTACTTCTAAGCCTACTGTATAGGTACTATTTATATGAGATCATCTACATTAAGTTTAGTTGATGCATGACGACTACCTACGATTATGAACCGCATAGCCTAGTAGAGATATGGAATTACGGCTTTCAAGACTAGAGTGCATAGCAACCGATGCTTATGCTGCGTAATTTCACTCCTTAGTTATGATAAGATTGATGTAAAGCAACAAGTAATATGGAGAAATTCTGTTTATTTCAGCTCCATCAGAACCCCCTCATAACGTCAACGTCCAGGCAACAGCTCCTGGGGAGTTACTAATAAAATGGGAGGTATGTTCGAATATTCATACTACCCAAATGTTTACTTACTTCACGAAGTCTCCCACTGCCTTAAGGGAAGTAGCACACGGCGACTTTTTGTAGCGATGCAGTTGCAGTAGAGACAGTGCTACGAAACGCGCGACTGCATCGCTACAAAAAGTCGCCGTGTGCTACATCCCTAAGAGAGTTGCTGACTTGAGACTATACCTACGATTTTTTTTCTACGCTAGGCGCCGCCTCAGGACTCATGGAACGGGCAGCTTCTTGGGTACGTGGTAACGTGGCGCGAGGCGGGCGCCGGCGACAACGCGACTCGGGCGCTAACCGCTTCAGGCTGGGGGGCCACTAGCGCCACGCTCGCGCCGCTGCGCACGCACGCGCACTATGACGTGCGCGTGAGAGCGTTTAACGCTGTCGGCGCTGGGCCGGCTAGCGCGCCACTCACTGCTACTACGCTAGAAGGAGGTAAGAAAGTGTTAAGCTAATTTTGTTGCGCATGAGTATAATGTTGAGTTTTTATACCGAGGTGGACATAATACCATCCAAAATCGAAGCCTCTTGAGACAAAATGTAAAATCTACCCGAAAACACCATATGTATAACCTATCCCCAAACGTGTAGGGTGCCGTTAAACCCATACTGCCCCGAAACTTTCAGGCCCAGTCTAACCAAAGACTACAATATTATACGAGGTTAAGTCTAACTGTACTCTATGCCACTCCATCATACGCTTAGTGGCAATTAATCCTCTTTGCCCTCATTCTAGTGCCTGAAGCAGCGCCGCTTCGTGTCCGATGCGAAGCGCTCTCAGCGCAGTCTCTGAGAGTATGGTGGGAGCCTCCACCGCTTGCGCTTCGCGGTGGTGTCCTGCTGGGATATGAAGTTCTTTACGAGGTTAGTTGGCCACTTTTCTCTTTTTTAAAGTGTTTATTTAACTTGCAATATTTGCTAGTATGTTATTATATGTTTGGAGCAAATTTTGCTAATTAGGGCCACTATCTGGCGTCCGATTGAACTCGGATTTGGTATGCTTATTTATCATCGATGACAATGCAATAATTAGATACAATGAAGCTAGTCTGATGATGGCATCGGAAGGTAGCCATAGGATTATCTAAATAACATAAGATAAGCCAACCGTGTCTGGGTTGATTTGATTGGTCTTGACATGCACTTTGCTTGCATACAGTATTACAAAAAAGTACAGTCGGCAATAAGCGTTTGTATTAAAAATATATTTTTTACAAAGTTATTCCTCGCTTCTTCATGGTGAAATAAAGAAACCCTCTTGACTGGGATTGTGACTACATGATGGCATTGCTATGATGACCAAAGCGCTCCACGCTACATGGTTATCCGCGTTCCAAATTGATGCCGGTAGAGGCTATGACAGGTTTCCTTCACAGCATCGATTCATTGGGTCGACGATCTTCCAAGTCTCCTTTTTTCCTTCTACACTATAATATGTTTTTCCAAGCGCAGTATCTGTCTCCCGTCAGACCAAGTGTCCAAAATACTAAAGGGTTCCCAACACGCAGACCGTTGATAAGTATCATCTTGTATTCCAAGTTACTATGGCTACAAAAAATATTATACAAACATTTAGCGTAACTTTTTCAGTTTGAAAAGGGCACATTGCTCATCCAACGTTCACCAAATACATGTCTGTAGTGACAAGCCCCCAACGAACCCCAGTTCGAGTAATCATGCAACAAAAATCTACGTGCCGATCTTTTCGCTTGTTTTAAAGGTCTTCATTTGTTATTTTCAGGCAGTAGATGACCCATCAGGTCAGGTAGAAACTCGACGGGCCGGTGGCACAGAGGCGGTGCTCCAGTCACTACGTCGAGCTGCCAACTATTCTATTGTGTTGCGTGCACGTACCGCTGCTGGATCCGGCCCGCCTTCTTCGCCCGTCACTTGCACTACGCACGAAGACAGTCAGTACCTACACTTTCCTTTGCTATGTAACATCTTAATTTCATAGAGAAAAGGCAAGTTAATGATAAGGCTGTAAAAAAGGAATTTGAAGTGATGTTCGATTCTCATCCGGCTCCACGTTTAGGTAAAGTAAACTGTAGATTATGTTCTGATGCACAGTGAAACAGTTTGTTAACTTACCAGTAATGGCATAATCTTGCCTAAATACTCGTAGGTCATCAAAGTTTTAGTACAAAGCATATTTGAATCCTTTGGTATTACAAAATAAACTCTAAAGCATTTGCATCCTTAGAGTTTCTTCTGATACATATTCTAACAAATTGTTAATAATCAGTTCCAGGTGCGCCTGCAGACATCAAAGCGTTAGCGAACTCCGAAGAGTCAATAGTCGTCAGTTGGCTGCCGCCCGCGCAGCGAAATGGAAGGATTAAGCATTACACCGTCTATAGCAGACCCCAACGGTAAGTGTTTAAGCATATAAACCTATAGGTTTATATGCTTAAACACTTACCGTTGGGGTCTGCTAAACTAACTAACTGCTAACTTATAAGTTATTTTGTGAACAGAAAGGACATCTCGATCAACCATTGAAATAAATGTTCTACACTTAAAGGCTGTATGTGTCTTGGAAAGGAGAAAACCAAAATACCCGGAAGAAAATTTCAAGACTATAAAAACAATTGCATTCATCACTTTTTTTTCTGGTTGCTTATTACTATTATCCCGAATTTCGAGAATCACTTTTATTACCACAGAGCGACTGTATTACGTGTCTTCTAGGCAAACGTGTTCCATCGTAAACCTATCTCTACTTTTATCAGCTGAGACCACTGTCAATCGCAAACCTACCCCATTTATCATAAAAAGTCGGTTACCGTAATGAACTTGTTTCTTCAAGATGTTTTCTTTCAACGCATATCAGTTACTAGGACATTACACGAATTTCAACTATAATGGTGTTGATTCTAGAACCGGTCAGCATGCGCAGCTAATGGTGGTTCACAAGGAAGACGAAGAGGAGTTCTTTGCGGAGCTTCGTGGGCTGCAAGAGCACACCTTGTACGAGTTTTGGGTGACCGCTGCAACCGCGTCTGGGGAGGGCGAGATGAGTGCCGTCGTGGCTAGGAAACCTAATGCTAGGGGTGAGTTCGCTATGTTCAGATTCAGAGTACCTAGAGTTGTCTCATCTCGGGAATTATCCGTGTTGAGTAGGATATTTAACATCGAAAACTATACCACCAAGACCAACACCAAGGAATTCATCGTTTTTAAATCTAATGTGATTCACATTTTGCAAAATATAATTTGTTTTATGCAACGTAATAACATGCTCATTCTGTCTATTTCACAAAACAGGTTATCCTCTGCGTAGTAGTAGTAGTATGAGCGAACTTTAAACCATCACCTAATGAGATTCATTTTCAGCGCCAGCGAAAATACTGTCGTTCGGACGACGCATCGTCTCGGCGGAGGGGTCGCGCGTGCGGCTTCGTTGCGCGGCGGCGGGCGCGCCGACGCCACTTCGTGCCTGGTCGCGTGCACGCCCTGCCCCGCCACTCGCCATTGACCCGAGGATACTGGTCAAAGACCAAACCATCGTTATACAGAGTAAGGGTGTCCCCACCTCTTATCAACGCGGATCGGCTTCAGCACAATCTTTATCACAATTCGCGTGTCGTCGGTACTGTTCGGCTCTTCACAGCGCTATTGAGCCGTTGTCGGCCGGCACTGTCAGATCCTCTTCAATGCTGTTCGGTGGTTTTCGGCTTTTTGGCTACTAAGAGTCTCCTTACATCTATCGCTGCGGAATCAACTCCAGCTGGTCAAAAAGATTAATGTCCACGCAATAAGAGCAAAAAGACGTGGTTCAGCTCAGCTCAGCTAAGTAGTTGGATCTTCTAAGTTTAGTTAACTTAGGTAGATTTTGCGTCAAAAAATGTGGAGAAGCCCTATTTGCACATCAATTACAACATCTCATGTCAAGTGAATGTCCTGTAATTTGAGCACATTCGTGTCGATTGATGGCTCCAGGAACGCTCGTCAGAGACTGAATCCATCGTTACACAGAGTAAGGGAGAGATCATAAACTATGCCGTGCTACTTTTTGCTCGCGAAAAATACTACCTACCCTTTTCCATTCAATACAGTGTAAAAGTGACAGGCTATGCTCTATCGCCGGCCGGACAAGAAAAGCCGCTCATAATTGTGCTAGCGCGGCTGCTTTAGTAAGGTCGGCTAAAGTCGGTCATTTGCGGAGTCCCTTGGGACTAGTTCAACCGTACGGAAACTGCAGATAGAACTACGCAAAAGATTTTTTGTACGGGTTTTATAATTTTTTGCGTTTATAATCATTTTAATACCATTTTATCCGATATTTTCAAGGTCTGTGCTTTATTGTTTGTGTGAGGTCTCTAAATCTTTAATTAAAAATAAATATGGTATTATCAGTTTCATGAAACCAGTTTTCTTCTATTTCAGAGTTGGATCGCAGCTTAGCGGACAACTACACGTGTACAGTGAGCAATCCGTGGGGGGAGGAGCGAGTGACGTGGGAGGTCCGCGCGTTGAGTCCCGTGCCGCGGCCGATGCTGCGTCTGGCGGCCGCTGCGCCGGCGCGCCTAGCTTTAGCATGGGACGCTCCCGCTGCCCCTATACATAGTTAGTAACTGGCTATTACAACTTGTACACGTAGTATTTTGAAAAAAGACCGTAACCCTCTGATAAGCAGTAGATTATATTTAATTTTTTAGGGTTTCTTACACAAAGAGTGTCAATGGAGCCCTATTAACTATTAAGCCTCCGCTGTCCGTCTGTCCATCTGTTTGTCTGTATGTATGTCTGTCTGTCCGTCTGTTCATCTGTCAGTCTGTCCGTCTCTCATAGGGCCTGTATCTTTTGAACCGTAATACATAGTGACTTGAAATTTTCACAGAATGTGTATTTCTATTGCCACTATAACAACAAATACACTTACTTAACTACCTGAAGACCACGGCTTTGGCGTTAAACTCAACTCTTGCACCTTACAGGTTACACGCTCGAATGGTTACGGGCAGGTGAAACCAGCGGATGGTCTATAGTGCGGTTGCCGGCGGAGGTGCGAGCGCATACGCTCGAGCGACTCGCATGCGGTGCTATCTATAAGGTGCGGCTACGAGCTCACAACGCTGCTGGACCCAGCGAACCAAGCGACGAGCTTGCCGTCTCTACAAAGGGGGGGCGTAAGTATTCAATCATGAACATGAACCTTCCGTTTTGCCACCACCGTTATAGACACCGCATGAAATAAAGAATTTGAATTTGCACACGGTACTTAGTTTGCTAAAGTCTTCCGAAGAGTGAGTGAAAATGAAACCAAACTATGATCACAGTTTATCCTGTGGGTACCTAAGTGATGTCAAAGCTAGAGATAAGTATTCAGATATGAGCTTAGGATCTTTAGATTTTTGTCTGTCGTGTGACTCCAAAATTCAAAATTCAATGATAATAATATGTGCCATTCACAGTAAGCACAGCAATATAAATCGAGAAACTTTATCTTGCCTACATGTGTAGGCAAGATAAAGTTTCTCGATTTATATTTAAAATCAAACTTAACGATATAAGATGTTATCGCTTATGATCTCCAACATCGGTAACTAATGCTTCGATAAAATTAATGCATATACTTCAAGTAATATTATGGCTGATGAGATCATTTAACTTCAATGTGAATAGGAAGATTATAACGTTTTCCAGCTTCAAAAGCGGCAGCAGAGAAGGACTTGATAACCACCAACAGCACCTGTGTTCGACTGAATCTCCTGACATGGGACAGCAACGGGTGTCCGTTAACCCAACTTCAAGTGTCGATACGAGGATTCGAGGAGTCAGCCTGGCGGTCTGGTACCGCGACACCTGCTGAACCACTGGTGTGGTGCGAGCTGGTGCCAGCGACATGGTACCATCTGAAAGTGGTGGCTACTAGTTCTGCTGGGACTACTGTGGGGACTTATTATTTCTCTACGCTTACCGAAGAGGGAGGTAAGCGTTTGATTTTACAATTACTACGTGTATTCTAAAACATCAATAAAACCACTGATATGGATTTCGTTTATATTATTTCCTAGAGGTGTTACAGGACTAATTTGCTTCATACCCAATATGACGCGAGTAGCACGGTTGAAATCTTAACAAACGAGGCTCAATAATCTTAAAAGCTACTAAGCCTAGTAAAGCTACTAATTACCTACTTTACTTAGTTTTCCGTGGACTCATGAGGTGCCCTGTATACGTACTGCTAGATTATCCGTATTCTGGTAGGGTTCATATTGGTGCCATAAATTGTTTTGTTCGATGAGGCCATTCGGAGCGTTGAACCAAGCAAATAAATTAAGCCTTCAAAAATTTAGCCTTTTTGTCGAACATGCATCTCGTTTCAAACGTTTTATCCTTTGCAAAACAATTTGATTACAGAACATATTCCTGCGCCAGCGCACTTCCCGCCGGGTAGTGGTGGCGGAGAGCACACCACGCTAGTAATGGCGGGCGCCGGATGTGCGCTGCTCACCGCGCTTCTCCTGCTTGCCGTGCTAGCATGGAAAAGAAGGTAAGAATTCTCGAACAGTTCAATCTTAACGAAAAATAAATTTCCTACCTAGAAGAATATGCGGGGAGACACTCACTATACCAGGTTATCGTCGACGTTTTAGGAGGCTTCCAAGATTACCTAGGCTCTACAGTCAAAGTTCTATCATTATAGGCATAGTACAATGCACTGCCCTCGAAAAGAACTGGCATTAGAAACTTTCATGCTTCAGCACAAGTTTACCTATTCATCCAGGTCCGAAGATCCAGAGGTATTCGTGCATTTGTGATGTGAAAGTTTTACGCATTTAGAAAATCATCTGTTAAAATATAGGTACATACCTTGTCATCATGAAGGGGGTCTCTTCATATGACAGACCCTGTTTATTGATACTTATTCCCAGTTACAATGCATGTTTACAGTGAACCAGCGTCGTGTTTGCGAAAAGGCTATGAACCTGGCGAAGCAGAGGATAAAGCGGTCGAACCACGCGACAATCGCCGTAACTGCCAGCAAGTGTACACCTCTTCGCCTGGCAAGCAGCCGCCACCCTCCAAAGAGCAACAGGGTAAGTAATCCAAGGGTAAAGGTAATCCCCTAGTGGAATTTAAGTTTATTAGTCTCTTTAGTTACTACTATAGTTTTGCTTTGCCGACATCTAACTGAATGTCACATAATATTGTCTTCGGTTTCTGCGATTATCACTCATAGTAATAAAACAACTTAAACGGATTAAATCGCGTATATTACTACATTTTAAGTCCCGATGTTTCGTAATCCTTTTCAGCGTTCGTGGTCGCGGCGCGGGTAGACTGAGAAAATCATAAATTCCCTCTGTCAAAATTACTGTTGTGCAATCCTACCCACTTTAAAAAATAAAAATTCAATATTAGTGTTGCCAGAATGTAGTAATATACGCGATTTAATCCGTTTAAATTGTTTTATTACTATGAATGTCACATGCTAGTTCCTAGAAGCCTAAACCCACACAATTGGCGGTGACTTCATTTGTAGCGCGGCACGTCGTCACCCATCTCTCCCACCTTATAGGCAGCTAATGTTTGTCGCGCGGCGCAATTTTTCTCGCACTTCAATGACGATTCAGGTCATTGCCAGGTCAAAACTTTTGTTATTATTATTCTTATCACACAGACAAGAGGCGACGACCCTAGCGCATTATGTACTATATATGTATGTACCACCATATGTATATGTATACCACGCATTGTATCATCGCACCTCAACACTATCAACACGTGCTTGCAGAGATGTACGAGATCAGCCCATACGCGACGTTCAGCATGTCGGGTGGCGCGACTGGCACGCCGCGTGGCGCAGCGACCGGTGCAACGTTGCGTACCTTCGGGCGCGCCGAGCCCGCGCCGCTCGCTGCCGCGCCACCGCCAAACAAGCAACGCTCGCTCACTAACGCAGGTATACTGATTCTACTCATTGTAGATTCAACGTCAAATCGTCTGTAATATTCAACTCGCCAGATATAGAGATAGATAGAGCTCGCTAGATAGAGTTTGCATTGTAATTTATCTTTTGGTGTGCAATAAAGTATGATTGTATTGTATTGTATTGTATTGTATATCTTCATCTTCACGCATATTTGTGCCTATAGTAATAAAAATGTGTTGCGGTATATATGGCGAATTGGATTATACTAATTGTTTGGTGCTGCCTGTACAATGAGCAGTAAGTTATTTTCAAGTGGAGACTGCGTTTCAGCAAAAAAGTCTAGGAAGGTAAGGAGGAGCGATAACCTGGAAGTGGGTGAATGAGGATCGTGCTTAGTGGCGCACCCTTGGAGTCTGGAGAGGACTACGAGAGATTCATAATTGGGTGACGGTAACTCTACGAAAAGACCCTGCCTTTCATCCATCTACAACGGTTACACATCATCATTTCAGTTCAAATCCACCTACTGCTGAGTAAAAGACCTTTTGCTTTGACACCACTTTGTTCGACCCCGAATTAAGCTCGATGTTTGTGGATGGGCTGTGATTTTAGGTACAATCATAATTAAATGTGAAATCGATGAAGCCGAAGATCGGTTGATCAATGCAAACGAAATATCTACTTATAGCGTTCGAAGTAAAGAACGCATATGTTATGTGCATCTACCCCAAGTTCTGTTTGTGTGCGTTACTGAATAAAGGTTTTTCTTTCTTTCTAAAGATATGTACTTCAAAGCGCACTATTCCTTGGCATTATATAGTTACAACACGTATTACGTTAGTTACCATCGGGAGCGCATATTCGTGTTTCGTAGATTAAACTTGCTACACACTTGCTTGCTTCCTGACTGAGATCTCAAATTGTAAGATGTTTATCTATTATTTTAGATGAGTACACGTTGTCTCGAGCCATGACGCTGCTGGTGCGGCGTTCAGAGTCGGACTCAGACTCGAGCGGCTCACCCTGCGCCGAGTGTACCTCTGGCTCGTACCGCATACCGCAGACTACACCCAAAGGTACCTGACGAGTTTTGCTTCAGTTAAACAGTGATTTTCAGGGACTTGGGCTCTTTTTGAGTGCGGGTTGGATTCTAGGTACGCTCACTCAATCATAGGATTCATCAATTTTCGCTATCAGGGATGATTGAAATCATGAGCACACACATTTAATATAAAAATCGGTGTATCTCTTCTCCCCTAGGGGACATAGGACCTTAAGTCAAGTAAGTCAAAGTATCTCTTCTCCTAATGATCATGAACACGTGTTTTATGATCGTATACAGCTCGCATACGCATGTGAGTTGGTTGACGTAGCCATCATAATCTTTGCAACGTGCCAAGCTATTTGTGTAATACCCATGCCACCCAATAGGAACCCAGACCAGCTTTGTGAACTATTTTTACGCAAAAGTTTGTCTGTGGTTAATTATGTGTATGTCTCGTTTCAAAAATTAATCTTATCTATTCATATTTGTTCGCGAATCACGCAAAACCAATTACTCGACCGATTTCCATAAAATTTGGTATACAGGATTATGCTCCCGGTTAACACATAGCATACTTTTTATTTGACTTATTTCACCTTTGCATTCGAAATTGTGGGCAATTCCACTAGATTTAGTAAATACTAGCAATCCCGGTGAATTTCGTCCCGCCTCATGAAAACACGATCACCACGTCATCTACCGGGTCCATTTGTATTTTCAAACCATCCAGGGCCCATTCAAATATACTTACACACAAAATTTCATCCAAATTAGTCCAGCCGTTTAGGAGGAGTTAGGTGACAAACACACGTACAGAAGAATTATATATTATAATGGATAAAGATGTATAATAATTACATTCTTATTATTTTGCAAATCAAATTCTGCAAACCGTATTGAATATTGTTCTGTTTGAAGCTAAAACCGAGCTTACGTTCTCAAATCAGCAGAACGTGTTTATTGCAGGGGCGGAGGAGGTGTTCCGGGCTGTGACGGACTCCTCGGCGGAGTCTGCGTCGACGGGCGACGCGCGCTCGCTGTCGGCGCGCGCGCACGACAAGGCGCGCCGCCGCCCGCGTCGGCATCACGCGCCGCAGGCCTCCAGGCAAGTAATAAAGGACGGGTTACCATCAAAATCGGCTAAATCTAAGCTAATTAATAAAGGAATTTGTCTTCAAAACTGAAATAATCATCAAAAATTGTCATACCTTCAAAATGTTGATCATTTAGGGCATCGACATATTTTAGGGGTATTCTTCAGAAATATGTCTGCGTCTTATTCCTCTGTCTCCATACATTTAGTATGAAATAGGGCCAGAGGAAAAATGTGACCGCAGACATATTTCTGAAGAATAACCCTATAACACATTTTTTCGTAACAACTTTTGGCTTTTATACGATAAACTTTTCAAAAGTCGCCGAAATCAAACATGTTATAAGGTTTCGTGTGATTTAAAGCAAACACTCTGAAAATAAAATTGATTCCTAATCTTATGAAGTATAAACTATATTGGTATGGGGCTATATGTATTAGGCAAAACAGGAACATCGGCCAGGAATAAGACGATGTAACTGTTAGTAAGTACTACTAGCCTGAAATAGCCAGAATTAAATACAAAAAAGGCTATCTAGATAATTTAAAGATGATTTATTGTTATGAAAATGAATTTGCGGCTTCTCTGTATAGTAGAGGATCCCAGTATAGAACGACCTTCACCGAACTGGTTAATGGATGAAAAGTATTTTATATTAAATTAAATATGTTATGAAATATATTGCAAGTGGGTTGCCTAAAAAGCTTTGGGCTTAAAATCACTAAATCTCATAATGTACCTTATTTGCCAATACACCCTATTTTCAAATTACCATGAGCTCATAAAACCTTAATGTCAAATTGTAACATTCTTAAAATGAACGAAATTCATTATGACTTTGACTTAAAACGGCATATTCTCTAAATGCCTGAAGATTGAAATGCACAATCCTTCAATTACCGAATGGCAGAAATGACAAAATATCAAATCAAAATATCAATTTAGGTATTTTGAGGTTTGGTTGTTTTAAGCATATGTTGTTTTGCCATAATGCTGTTTTGAAGTTTAGGTATTATGAGCCTAAGGTATTTTGAACATCGGCGATATTAAGGTTTCGGTTGATTGTGAAAAAAATTTAGGCATTCTGCAATTTAGGTATTTTGAGGCCATGAAGTTTTGAGATGTGGAAATATTGATAATGAGGTAAAATGAAGTTTAGTGATTTTAAGCCCAAAGCCCTAAAAAAATTCAGTCCAGAATATGAGTTAAATTTGCACCTGGTGGGTATGTGATGCTAAGGAAGCGAGGTGCAAACTTAGCTCAACCTGATAGTATGAGAAAGTTAGGACGTAGTTGGCACGGGTTCCCGTTTACAGAATGAGCAGATTTCTGGTTTAGGGGCATTTTAGCACATAACACTCTTCTATCGCATGGGATGGTTCGCTGGGACATGTCTGTCGCACGTAGGTGAAGAACACACGGAGCGGCGCGGCTTGCTATGTGCTAAAATGCCTAAAAAATCAAGTCGCTTCCTGGCCAAGTGTAGACATAAAATGATGTACAAAACACGGGAGGTAATAAAGGAAGCCCTCGATCGCATATTTACGTCCCTCGCTTTCAGCTCGGGCCGCAAACTTCTGCGATCTCGGCCGTTCTTTGTATTATCATCCTAGTTGTGTAATGTACTATATTAACATATTTAATTTCATATAAAATACATTTCATCCATTAACCAGTTCGGTGAAGGTCGTCCTATACTCGGATCTTAGACTAGTACAACTAGCGATATCTATCGCCGAGATTAAACACTCCGTACTGTGAGACGCTTCAAAGCCTCTAGCTACTTGTTCAGGAAACCTGTACGTTATGAACATCATCATTCTAGTTTAACCGTTACACGTTAGGTGGCGTCGATGTCAAAGTTACTGGCACTACAGTAATAATTTATTTTTCTGTTTTCAGGTATCAACAGCGCCAAGAGCAAGAAAGGAGAGATTTTACGATACACGTATAAAATAAATGACAATAAAGACTGCTGCAAGCAAAATCA
This sequence comes from Eudemis profundana, assembly GCA_947034925.1. Lineage (NCBI taxonomy): Eukaryota > Metazoa > Arthropoda > Insecta > Lepidoptera > Tortricidae > Eudemis > Eudemis profundana. The sequence continues at coordinate 20,449,166 of OX344798.1, forward strand.
ACAAAAATATAGAATGTTAACTAGATAGGTATAATTATACTACTCAATAAGAACTGTAAATATTACTATGAGTTTTGTAAATTTTATTAAAAAAACAAGGCCTATTTGGAATAAAAAAAATGTGTCGGGACTCAAAGTATCATCGATAAAATTGAAAAAAAAATTAAACAAAATTGTTCGAAACATTGTTTTGTTACTTAGTTGTTAAGTATTTGATACGACGACGTATACATAAGAATGATTGTGAGTTAGACTTAATTCAAAAGTTTATCTACCTAATATCAACAGTTATGTCTCTGTTTAAACGCATGCAGTATGCCAACAAAGATATTTGGATAGTGCAACCTTCCCGCAAGTTTGTGTACATATCACCATGCTAAACAGGAGATTGTCAACTGTATGTTTTTAAACTTTGTGTAAATCATGATAATGCCGTGCCAATCAACTCGGCCGTTCAAAGCATCCTTTACAGTGAATGCCAAATTAAGACGAACTAGTTTAACAAATAAAAATGTTGCCAATAATATCGATGAAATTTTATCCACAGTATAACTTTGCATCATACTTTGGACTAAATTATTGCCCCCGAAGACAATTGTTTTTATAACATGCATAAAGTTCTAGGGGGCGTGGAGAATCGAGAAATTTTCAGTATCGGGAATTCCCGATTCTCTCATACAAATTTTTTTGGTTTTGCACGTCCTAAGAGGTTCAGTTGTGGTAATATTTGTATACTCGTAAGTTGAACTGTCAACCTACTTCGCTTACCTAATCTGACGTTGACCTTAGGGGTTTACCTTAGGGTCATTGCACAAAACTATCAATTTTCTATGTTTAATTACTACAGATGTACAAGTTACGGAAAGTTTTCAAATTTTTTTTAGATTAAACTTAAAAAAAATAATAAAGCTTTTTAGATTTTTTTAAAGTTAAATCTAAAAAAGCATTTGGAAACTTGGATGATTCATTACAAAGCATCAGTTACTGGAGGATGGCTAGTAACAGATGATTTACCTTCTAACTGAAGACTTTTTAACTAACTTTTTATTATATTAACTTAATCATCAGTATAAATCGCCTAAGACTGCCAATACCGAGATACTTAGTGTTTCCAACCTACCGATAACGAGACCGATATGTCGTTGACGACATATTGGCATCATTATCGGTAAGTGTAGAAGCGCTTGTATTAATAACAATACTTATTATTATAAGTTGACTGCCCACAAATAATAAGTTGTATACCTCACAACACAACAAATGACTTGTATCCTGAAACATTCACTGCCTGGAGGTTAGTTGTACTTGTAAATATAAATATAAGTGAAAAGAAATGACGTGGCAATCAATAAAATAATGAAGTTGATTATGAGCGTTGTTTTATTTTTACTGCCGTAATATATTTTGGTCTGTTACTTGCTTTAGTTAAGTAAACGTCTGTTAAAATCAATAACGATCTAAATAAAACTAAGGCGAGAACATAAAGTACTAAAGTAACAAAATGTGTTTTTTTTTGACAAGGTGTAACTTGTTTAGAAAATAACACATTTGAAGGGGACCGAAACTTTTCTCTGACCATTAAACTTAAAAGACTTGAAGGATTTGCTTTAACATTATCTACAATTAGGTTAATGCGAGAAAGGTAGCTAAATTCATGCCTTTGTTCTCCACTTGCCTAAAACGTAATATGCTTATGTCGCTGCTCAGTCTAAGTCGCACATTATACAAAACGTCTACTAATTATCATTATGCATTTATCGCTGTTGAACTAATCCGTATTAGGTCTAAAACTGTATTAGCTATATCGCGTTAAGACTCACACGCAGTAGGACTACGTCAGGATTGGGACTAAATCGCGTTAGGACTAAAAAGTCTCAAACCAAATACGCGTTATGACCAATGATCGTACTCAACGTGCTGTTTTGGTAGCAAAGTATGGTTGACAAAAAAACAAATACACAAGTAGGAATTTCAAATATTATATATTTTACAAGTTATGAGATTTATATACATATTTATAATCACCTATCCAAACTATACTGAATAAACGACTAAAATTTGTTCAACAGAGTTGGGTGTCAGTCGTTCACGTCGATTGGAAAAAATCCATTTTAAATAGCTAAATGACCTTTCTACGTTAACAGAAGTCACAGGAAGGTAATTTAAGTCTCTAAAATATTGCACGCAATTTTTATTGATGCCCTCCGGCATATCTACCTCTTTGCCTTCAATCAGCTGTTGCACGACATTTACAGTACTGTAACCGGGGTTTTTCTTCAGGACATTTTTTAGTTTAAAATAAACTTCTTTACCCGTGGGATGTAATCTCAACTTTGCCATTTTTTTATCAGGTCGGAGACAATTTTTAATGAACTTTTAAGGTCTAGTTTTGGATCCTCCAGCATTTGAATGGATTGGGCGATAATGCTGAAGTTTGTGTCAACAAACAATAAGTCTGATTTTAAATTGCGATCACGAAAAATTTTTTTGGCGTCGACAATTGTTCTTGCTTCACGTGAATCTAAAGCATTGATCACAGCCTTGATTTCATTATAATATTTGTTGTAATATGAAGCAGCATTTAACCACGTTCCCCATCTGGTTATCACTGGTCGCGGAGGAAGAGGAATGTTCGGATACATCATTCGGAATTTTTTCGTTCTAGAAGGAGCTTTACGAAAAACTGTTTTTATGCAGTCTATTAATTTGTTTATTGCAGGGTAAAGACTTCTCACTTTTTCTGCGACGCGATTTAGTCCGTGTGCGAAGCATGTTACATGTGTTAAATTTGGATATTCCTGTGCGAGACATTTACCCGCCTTGAGCATGTATGATCCAGCATCAGTTACGAAAAACAGTAATTTGTCCAAGTTCTCATTATATTGATGGCCCCAAAGATCTTGAAGCGTTTCGTTTACTAGTCTCGATGTTGTTAAATAATTGGTTTCCTCCAGAACCTTTGATGTAAACAAATGCATTTTAGTGCTTGTTCCCTCCAATGACTGAATCAAAACGTTCGCCACTTTTTTTCCGCATGAATCGGTTGTTTCATCAACGCTAAGGCATATATGGTCTTATTTTGTAGTTCCTACCTGATTTGTTTTTTTTTTTCTCGTAAAGTTTTGGAAGATATTTCAGCCGTATATTGGATTCACTGGGTAAATTGACGCTATTTCTGTATTTATTGTTTAAAAGGTTTCCCATAAAGCTTCGAAATTTTGGGTTGTCAAGTTTTGACCACGGTATATTGCAATGAATCATAAATTCTGTCAAATCTTTGTTAAACTGCTTTTGTCCATTTTTCACATTATAAAGTTTTTGGTGTGAATCACTTTTCATATGCCTGTCCAAACTAGATAAAGAGGGATGAAATGTCGAATCACACAATTTACAAAATAGCTTATTGTTTTCGAGTTCCAAATCAGGGTTGTCTTTTAAGGTTTGTTGTAGCTTGGAATGCGAGTATGAACCGCTTATTTTATTGAGATGGGATTTTGACTTTAGGTGCTTATTTATATTATGTTTTTTCCTTTTAATATTGATATTGCAAATAGTGCATCGCGTGCCTTCGTCCGTCGTAATAAAATCTGGGTATTGTGTCAAATCCATACTGTGAATGTAAACATGTGCACTTTATTAGGCCTCCGCTTGAAATAGGTACTTGAATATCAACTCTAGACACGAAGTGTATTGGATTATTTAAATTAAAATAAACTAATTACATTTTCAACGATAGTTGTATTATTGTGACATTTAATGTCATTTGACGTAAATTGTTTTAAAAATATATTAGGACGGAAAAGGTTTTATACCGCAAAGAGGTTTTAAATCTAGAGGTAGAAGTATTTATTTTATATTTAAGAACAAAAGTGAATATTCAAATGTATTTGTTTTTTCTGCCAACCATACTCTGTGCTACGAAAAGTGCACGTTGAGTACGATCATTGGTAATAAGTTATTACATATTAAATCCGCTATTAAATCAGTCCTTATTAAGTTATTAATTACTAATAACTTAATAAGCACTGGTCGCAAACAAAATCCGCGCCAGGTATTTTGAATCGGCCTACTCATCAAGGCTTAAAATTTAAAAACAACCTTAAAATTTTAAAAAGTATGCAACCTGTAAATAGGATTATCATACTTCAGCGCGGTGTCAGATGGTCTGTCATTTATCACAACTAAGGTGTTAGTATTTTAACGATATTGATAGTTGAAAGAAAGAAAGAAATAATTAAATTCTTGGATCCCTGCTGTTCTCACCATATGCTCAAGATTGCTACAGTGGTAATGAGAAAAATCCCCCTCTCTTAACAGTCGCAATTCTCCTGACGGTCCCTCAGTAAATTTTTTTGCGCCCTTTGGATCCTTCTTAAATCATTGGCGCGTTGTGCAGAACACGTTGTAGCTCCACGTCAGTGATACACCATGGAACTGTACAATAAAAAAAGAAGTGGAGGTGTAAATTAAAATAACTCGTTAAATATGGGACAAAATGCATGTTGGTTAGAAAATTTAAAGATGCTATGTGAGCAACAGGCAATGGGTTATGCATTGGTCACAATGAAAATGTGTTTTGAATTAAACGTGCATCATTATGGAAGTGTCCCCCACCTCAATCGCCAGAAACGGAGATGGAACGTATTTGTCAATTCATTCAGTTCAAGAAAACCAACTAAGCCAGATTATGCGGGTGTCTGTCTTGCTCATCTGCAGCTACTATCTGTATTTCAGGTAACTTTTGATGTGAATTCTATATGAAGGAGGTTCTAGAAAAAAAATAAAAATCTGTCGAAGGTTATCATAATTATGTTTTGGTAGCACAAACCTCTCAAAAACGTTAGTGGTGTGTAATGGGTTGAAACACGCTTTTTTAATTGACATCTTAAAATATTTGTTAATTTTATTGTGATCAGGGATTAAAAAAATCAGCCCTATAAGATGAAGAGCTAATAAGCCACAGATGTCCCATAGCAGCTTAACATTATGACAGCGTGGCACATGTTGCGGTTGCGTAATCTTAACTTAATACCTATTTAGTATTGTAAGCCAAGCCTACCACATCAGCCTTTAATCTTATTTGCAAAACTAGTAACCAAAACGATTGAGTTGGATTTGCACTTAAATTCATATAACAATCATTTTCATATAAATTTTACGACCCATTTTACGTAAGTCACAGCTCAAATAAAACCGGTCATGTGCGAGCCAGATTCGCGCACCGAGGGTTCATACAAACTTGTAAGTAGACAGGTACGTAAATACGTAGTTCAAGATAAATAGTATTGCGGGACTTTGCTTTGCGTTGTCGCCGTAGATAATTTTGTTTGTAGGTACGTTTTCTTTTTTAATTTCTAAAAAACGACACAAGTTAGGAAAACCATTATAATTTTCCTGCAATATTCAGGAGGATATTAATAATCGGTAATTGGCTACTTGACAACTGTTTTCTGTGATATGTTATAGAAACACCTCTCAATAATAGAAATTTTAGTGAAAAAGCCACATTAATATCATAAAAACTCACCGAGATACTACAATGTTAAAATCACATTTTTAGACTTTCCCAAATATGTGCCGAAATGCTCCCTACTGAAGCCCTTTATACAGTGACGTCACTACTCATACGTTGTTTAGGGAAATCAATAACTTTGTTCTGCAACTATGTTAAAACTTGCGTTTATCGTAACGGTTTCATAACAAAAGTTACTATAAATTTTATGCGTTATTTAATGGTATTAATACTTTTTAAAAATTTTATACTTTTAAAATGGACTTTCCCACCCAACTTTGGAGGCTCATAAAAAAAGTTACACGTTAGGTATCAAACTGAAAACTTGAACATATTTCCCTATTATGCCTATTTTAACAGGATCTTATATAATTTTTACAAATTTCAGTTACAGTCAAGTAGCCAATTATTACACATTTTTCCTAAGCATTTTTCTGTTCAGGAACTTCGAAGATAATAGGTATTCCTTTGAACGTTTTTTGTCTATTGAAATCGATAGCAGCAGTAGTTCCTGAAATATCTGGATGTGACAGACGGATAGACAAACAGACAGAGTCGTACAATAAAGGTTCATTTTTTACCATTATGGTGCGTAACCCTAAAAACACTCGTTTGGCTACGCCCTAAAATCAAAGTTTTTTTTAAAATTACCTATGTTGCAATAACAACAACCACCAACTTTTACTTGTAATAAAGTATAAAATGTATATGACGTTCGAATATCACTAGATGCATTTATATATGAAGAGTGGCTCACTCTGCGATTTCGTCGGGCGGCCTTGAGGCCCCGCGAGGGGGCCTTAGTCAGCGACCAGAAAGAATACGCGGTAACACGCGTTATGCGATAGAGAGAGACGATCGGATCCGGTGAATTCCGTCCGGTGGTCGGACCCGAACGACAGTTTTTTTAGAGCAAGAGACTTCTTTACGTATTCCTTATTTTGTGCTAGTACCAAATAATATGCCAAAAGTTTGATTGAAATTATTAAATTACATTATTTCGCGATCGGTTTAAATAACATTCTTTTCCAAGATCGCGTGAGGTATTTTCTAAATTTCCCATGGGATAATTGTCTTTTTAAGAGATGAAGTTATTCATAATCTCGTTGCTTTCGTGATGTATGGATAGCCTGGGGGACTAATTACATTTTTTTTTTTTCAATGCAAAAATGAACTAAATTTGATTAAAACAACATACACAACACTGTCTTCGGTTTCCGCGATTATCACTCATAGTAATAAAACAACTTAAACGGATTAAATCGCGTATATTACTACATTTTAAGTCCCGACGTTTCGTAACCTTTTCAGCGTTCGTGGTCGCGGGTAGACTGAGAAAATCATAAATTTCCTCTGTCAAAATTATTGTTGTGCAAACCTACCCACTTTAAAAAATACAAATTCAGTATTAGTGTTGCCAGATGGGCCTAATGTGTAAAGATGTTCCCACACATGCCAGAAGGGCTTAAAAACCGCTGAAAAGGGTTACGAAACGTCGGGACTTAAAATGCAGTAATATACGCGATTTAATCCGTTTAAGTTGTTTTATTACTATACACAACACTATTCAAAGCGTTACATTGAAGTTATTTGACTCAAGAAAACGAAACATTCCATTCCAACTTTTGAAATCAAATTCGATACAACTTGATCATCTATTTAATTTAAAATGAATCAAAATGTACTCATCAGCTATACGTAAAAAATAGGTACATTTACTTAAACTTTATGACAAGAATTAAAGAAGATACAAATGACGAACTCAATGCCGTAAAGCATTCTGTACCAGTCAACCGTTAGGCTAAACAGAGGCAGGACAATAAAAATTGTATATAATGAACACACAATGCCCGAACAGCAATCTCAGTACGGTTGCGGATAGATTCCAAGGTCGTTTTCATGAGCACTGGAACGGCTTGCACTGCCCATTGGGTCAGCGGACTACCCGATGAGCAACGAGTGGGTTGTACAGTACCTACTTAGTATAGTTATATTGCCTATTGTTTGTCTTTTGTAATTTATGTTTTTCTGTTAGTAACACATCTTACTAACAACTATGGACTTGTTTTCGAAATAAATGAATATTATGATTATTATGTCTTATCCGTTCACGGGACAATGGTGTCCAGGACCTTTGAGAGGCGTGCGCGGAGCCGAACTCAACGCGTAGAGGTCCTTTCGACAATTTAATGAAAGGCAAAGTGTACACCCAGCGGATGCTGTCCCGGCCCGTGTCATGGGACGCACGCAGAGACAACCCCCGCCAGATGCAAAGACTATTGTTGATGGAATCTAACTCTACTGGGCTATGGTGGTGGAAATATGGACTAAATACTGGGCTATGGATTGAGACATGACGGTGCCTGTCAGGAAAAGTGTCTCATAGTTTTCGCGGCACTGAGAGACCGTGACTTGCCCTCCGCTGGTGGGCCCCTGTTTAGCGACATTATGAGCAATGGCCAAGGAGCAACACCGCTGCCGAGGGCTGCAGGGTGTCGAGAGGTGTGCTGCGCTTGCTCCGAGGGTACTCGCGGTGTTTAACCCCCTTGCCCTTTAACCCCCCCCCCCCCCCCCCTACCTGGAGCATATAGCTCTCGCGACTCCACTCTGGACGGCCGGTTAAGGCAAGCCAGAGGCGGGGGTCCTTTCATTATTACCCAACCTTCCCTAAGGACCCACCGGAGCACTCGGGTATGTGGGGTCGCTACTCCCTAACAGCTCGCCACAAGCTGCCCTGCGTATTATTATTAAATTATTGAGAAAATATTGGCCGCGAAGAGATTGGTAGGTTAAGATAAACCTAACTAAATATAGTTTATCATTCAAACAAGTAAGTACTCACTTAAATTACGCTGAAACTACTGTAATAACTACGTACTAAAAGTTATCCAATATTAACGACCCAATAAACATCAAAGTGAAGTAACTGTTTACTGGCGTGTTTCCAACCAGGATCGAACCCGGACTAAAAGTTCAGACAACTGGCTGCTTGCGACTTCGCAACAAATTGTCGCAAAGTGAAAACCATTACTCGCAACGAGAGAACGATTATTGCGGATAGTTTGGCCTTATTTATTGGCGAACTTAGAACTGGGGTAGTAAACAAAGTGGGATTTATAAGGCTGTTAAACATTTTCAAATACATTATACATATTTTAGTTTAGAAATTCATTCATCAGCGGATGCCGGAAAACTTCTAGTTGAGACGCGGAAAACCCTGACTTAGATGATGATTTGAGTTACTCTTTTTAGAGGAGTTATAAACTTCAATGAGTTATTGGGTATAAAATTAGAAAAGTTCGGAAATGCCTTTGCTTCATAGTGGAATATAATGGATGTCTTTTTAATATGAACGACTATTTTTCACTAATTTAATACGTGAAATCGAAACCTTTTCCTTGTTTTAAATAGTACTTTTTTTCTCGGAGACAAACTGCATATCTGCCTTACTTTTAAGGGAAACTCGTTTTATGACTGTATTGAAGGAATTGAAACACTCAAACGGAGAAAAGAAAAATAAGTAGGTAGGTATATAAAAGTACGAGAGATATTGGAAGTGGCTGCCATTAGAACCTCTGTGCTGGCTTCCGAGTCATAGAAACCGCACTATCGCTAATTGCCTAGCCGCAAGGCGCGGTGATGCATAGTCCCACCTGCGTTCCTCTCCACTAGTGCCACTAGTGCCATCTATCACTCTCACGGGCAACTTAGCGGTTTGTATTAGGAACTATTGTTCTCGTGATAGTCGGCCTAGATAAAACATTGGCTTCGAGTCAAGGACCTTAAAATAAATAGCCGGACAGAGCCTCGCCAACAGAGAACTGAAGCCGTTATTAATAAGCCGGCTGCTTGTACTTACGAGCACACGCACACATCAACTAGTTTTTAGGGTGTCGTAACCAAAATTGCCAAAACGGAACCCTTATAGTTTTTTCCTATTGCGGGCAGCACGCACACATAGGTAGCCGGCTTATTATATATGCTTCAGTTGTTTGGCAGCGAGGCTCCGTCCGGCTATTTATTTTAAGGTTCTTGCTTCAAGTTAATGCATTGTCTTTTCGTTTTCATAATTACATAATGTACTTTTTCTTAACCCTTTGCATGTCTGATAGAACAAAATTTTCAAATACTATCGTCCAACAGAACATAAATTCTGTTAGAATCGTAAACTTTTCAAGAAGGCTAGTCTGGCTACCGACATTTATATTATAAAACGTTGAGATGTGTTTGTAGAGTGCTACAAAAATTATCCCAAAATATCGCATAGAAACTTTCTCATCATAGCATAGGTAATATTGATTTAAACTATCACGATTTTCACTCATCCCCCTCCAGTCCCTTCGCGACCATGAACTTCACGGCACGTCCGAAACGTCGAGGTAATAGCATGTTTTTACGCGATTAAGTCCCGTTTTGTTATAATATAGCATGGGTACTTACTAATTCTGTAACGCATACAATTCTCAGAAATGTCTACACATTTTACATATTTAAATTAATATACCGAGAGCAGAATTTACAAAAAAATATATTATGTATTTGGTTGGGCACTTAACCGAACAGTCCAAAAACAATCAAAAACAATTTCTTTACTTTTCCCGCTAACTACCGGTGTCATTCACAATCCTGCTTGCAGTCCTTATCCAATAACTATGCGAAATTCAACCTTTAAAATCCAGCCTTTTATACTTACGTACTTTTGGTATTTCTGAGCGAGTGAATCGGCAAATGTTCTGGATCTGTAGGTACAATGAAATTACTAGCATTTTGTACTTGACAGCTTCAGATTGAATGGAATAAAACTACCCGATTTTCCCAGTTAATCACTATTGTATTAATATTCTTTCAGTTATAGTTTTAAATGTAATAATTCCTTTAGATATTGTGTCTGGAATAACTGGTCTTATTTATAACCGTCATGAAAAAGTACTTGATGGTTGACCGCTATTGATATGATATGACCCGTAAAAATGTTTTATGTAATGTACTATTGTTGGATCCAATAGTGAAATCACTCAGATTTTCGGTTTTACTGTGGGGATAATAAGACCATAGAATCAACTCTATACTTTGAGTGGATGAAGAGTTTCTGCTTAGAGTTTCCTTGCAAGATTGAATCAGACATGAAGAAATCCGAAGAAGAACTAAAGTGACGAAGTAAAGTAAGTACCGACTTAGCTCTAAAATTATAAAACTTAAATGGTGGGCAGACATTGCTACCGAAGGCCGCTGGGGCCACCACAAGGTAGACCGATGACCTGTTGAAGGTTGCTGGATTCCAATGGATGCAGGAAACGCAGGACTGGTCATGGAGGTGTATTTTGGGGGAGACCTATGTCCAGCAGTGGCTTTTCGGCTGATAACTATAGTGATATAATACTTTGAGTAGGTTTAAGTGGGCGCTCATCAGCAGAAAGACGTAGACGTGCTGTAGACATAGGCCACCTCTTAGAAACAATATCATTGGGCCAATGTCCCGTTATCAGCTAGCTTAGCTGGCCGGTGTCGGTAGTTGTGAAAATACTCTAAAGGAAAATTTCCACAACTAGTTAACAATAACGACACCATTATGTCGTCGACAACATCTCTCTGTCCCTTTCACTTTACAGAAATGGAGAGAAAGAGACAGGAGATGGCGATATACCGGTGATATGTGAAAACGCCTTTTACCTTACGATACCCACGGGTTGATAGAGGTAGTTTACGAGAATACTTCTTCTCTTTGTGAACTTATAAAAATCTTTTGAACCAAGATTGTAAGAGCATTTTGAGCCAACTCTTAGGTTTCTTTTACTGAATACATGCACGCTCTGTAGCCATTACTGGCGTTATCAATAGTGGCTGTTCTGATCCGCGCCGAGAGTCCTTTACCTTCCTCAAGCGCCAACTTCAAAAGCGCGCCGCATCTTAAACAACAACCACATCTACCACCTATCAAATCCAACTACTACCTAAATGTCAACCCGTAAAGTTGAAAATCGAACAACCCTAAAAACGTAGGGCGGCTTAGACTTTGGAGGCTTCGCGCATGCGCTGTAAATGCGGCAGCCATTTTCAGGGGAACTAATACAAATAAACGCCGACGTCAGTACACGTACACAGGCACCTGTCACACACTAGCAAATGTAACAAATCAAGGAAGGATGCGGGCCTGCAGACGGGTGTGTGGAAATTGCGCTTGTGTGCGAGGGATGCTGGGTAAAGCCGTGTTTACATTGGGCGGCATTGCATTTGGCATTGTTTGTTTTTCGGTTGACGAGTACCTAAAGGAACTCTTTTTGTTTTGATTGTTAATAAATAATTGGAGAAGGTTGGGGAAAGGCTTATTTATGGAAGGTCCTATAATAACCCGTTGTAAGAAACTGTGGCTTCAATTTAACTTGATACCTAGGTAATAAAAAATGTGTGTTTTGTAGTAAATGCAAATCTTTCACAAAATCACTTCCAAGTTGATTAAACACTATTGTTTTTGGTTAGTGTCTCACTACCAGACAAAAGTTCATCCCTTACATTTTTACCCCAGCTACCCCACTTCAGTTTCGCAGTTTTTGTTTAAAAACGTCAGCCAGTTATGAGCGTTTTTGAGTGTAAAATACTGTCAGTATAACTCCCAAAATACTACGCCTCGTTGCACGTTGGCAAACCTTCAACTTTGTCTTTGTGACTGTCCATGAGATTTTTTGTAGTTCCATTGTTTTACTACCTACTTACATATTCTGCAATATAGCACTAATAAAGCCCAACTTGCAGCCGTAAATTTACATCAAATATTCAGTAAGTTAACTTCTTACTCTTCCGCAAGCACTACCTCGACTTGCAGCAAACAAGACTTTAAAACAGTGCGTCTAAACCAATCACGGCAAATAAAAATAACAGTTCCTCCCAAATCGCTAGTCCCACTTTAAACATTTATATAATTTATTATTCCTTGGTGAACACGCCCGAACACCTGACCTGACCTGGCGAGAGGCACAGATTTAGTCAGCCTCGCGACGCCACCGTGCGCGGTCGTGCCGACTCGGTCGTGCTGTACAAACTATAACTACCCGTGCGAGAAGTGAAAAAACCGGGTACGTAATTAAGATTATGCGGTAGGGTTAAGGCCCTCTGGAGTGCGGTGGTTGTTTGTGCCCGGCGTCAGCTGTCGCTATCGATTCAGAGATTATAGGACATAGTAATTTTGGCACGTGTTTTTGATAGTTCGCATTATCGCGTGTAAAGCGATACGCTCAGTAAGTAGTAGGGTTACCACGTGTACATATACTTGGTTCTGAATTATGATGATGTCTCATTTATAAAGGCATGCTGAAGTCTGCGGTTTTTTATCATGTTAGATTATTATGTTACTGAATTAAATAGAAATTAATGCGTTAAGGTTAATCGTTATAAAATAGACTGTATAATCGACGATAACGACATTATCACTACTTTAGATTTTAAGTTCTCTCATGATATGACTATTTCAATAAGCCCAGACCAAACCGTTAGGTGGTTGAGTTTTCTCAAAATTACTTGTCAAATTAGGTTTTGAACAATGTAAATTTTCAAAATACTTAGTTGTCACTAAGTATTTTAAAATTTACGTTTGGTTAGTAGATCATTCAAAACCAGTAATTTTAGTTCGTACAATACAAATAACAGCTATACATAGTTCCTATTTAAATATTTTTAGTCGCAAAAGTCATGAATTGATTACTGATAGATATGTGACACATATTTTAAACTTGTTTAAATACTCAAATTTGCTAAAAAGTTTTTAAATATGACTCATGACAGCTACAAAATGAATTTTGCTGTAGATAAACGTATTTGGTAGTGCAATGTTTGCAACTACAACATAGTGTTCAAATTTGTAATACGATTAGAGTAAATTGTGAATAACTTTCCACTTCAGTAAATTTTATTTAGTTAACGACGGATGGTTTGTTCACTATTTAAGATAACTCTGGAGAGTTACACTATGGTGTAATTTCAAAAATATTGCAGTATTAGTATTAGCCTTGCAAATATGCAAATCTTAATTTATAATTTGTATTCGATCTACTCTAATTACTATATGTGCCATACGATTAAATAAAGTTTCAAATTGACTGCCAGTTGTTGGTAAGTTGGAAGTTTCATAAGTGGTTTTTATTATTAGGTATAGTCGCGAAATGAAAAGTTCATCACCAGATCTCGGAATCTAAGGGGCAAAATTAAATGATGGCTAGGGATCGCCTACATCGATAAACTCAATTATTGATGCCTATCCCATATACTAGGTATCGCTTCCAGCATTGTAGGTGATTCCTATAGCTCTCATTTAATTTGTGTGCGGTCAACCTAATCGATCTACTTACATTAGAAAAATTGCAATTGAATATCTTTAAAAACAGACAACGAATATAAAATATTAGATGGTGGATATTTAGTAAAAATTTTTACTAAAAGTTGAAGTAATTTATAGTTTATGTAATACTACAAATATTGAGATATTTACATTTTTAACTTACTTGTAACGTGTGGACTGAGTGAGCATTAATAAACATTTATTATCCAAAAACCTGCCACGTTAGTGGTTCGTTTTGTATTTTACAAATTCCCAGATTAGTTTTACTAAAATATACACATATATAGCAGTTTAAATCTTCAGTTTTTTCATCAGAAATCGGGTTTTCGAAAGTGTGCGGATTGAGTGAGCATAAGAAATTATTTGTAAAATCTTAAATACGTTACGAGGTGATCTACAAATTATAAAGGTAAGTTAGCATAGGTTTTACTAAAGATTCGTATATAAATATTATATGTTAAATGAATACATTCCCTGATTTCGTTGGTAGTTTGTGAGAACTGAGTGAGCACACGTTAAAGGTTATATCTTTTGATTTATCTTTTTACAAATACAGAGATTTAGTTTTACAATTGTTTTAGAACTTTTACTAAATGAACAGGATGTTTTTTTTTATTTCAGAAGGGTGCTCACTCAATCCACACGCACACTTTAATTTTTCCCCCTAGATTCCGAGGTCTGTTCGTCACTTTTAAACTTTAACTCAATGATATAGAGCCGAACCCTTTCATTCCGTTACACTGTTTTGACCTTATTTCATTGGAGTGAGGTCGAAAAATATAAAGATACTTATTTGTGTCTTCAACTGTTCATGGAATGCGCTAGGACAACAAAGAAAACAATCAAATTAGAAATAAAGTTGGTATCCGCTGATGCCACCAAAAAGCGCAGATGACTGCTTTATAATTTATTAAAGTAAAATTAATTATAGAAACATTTTAACAAGTATACTTTTAACGCTTAGGACTTTTTCTTTGCAGAAAACTGCCTTATGCTTTAAAGGCTATGTTTTATATAAATAAACCCTGAGATACTAGCATCGTGCATTTTATTTCTGAAATGTCTCAAGTGAAAATCAAATGCATGTCAATTCGAAATTTCGTAAAAAGTTTGAAAAAGTCGGAAATTGACTTTAAGTTCATGTTTATTTGTATTTTTCATTAAGTCTAATCGTTTCTGATACTGTTTGCACAAGGGTTAAGCATAAAAATTTAACTCTTCTTCTGAATCTTTTTTTCTATGAATACGTGAGAGTTCTATTAAATTTTTGAATATTTACTTAGTCACTTTGCATTGAAGTAATTTGGCCCTGATTAGTCCTACTATATAAAACCTGTGGTAAAACCCTTCAGAAATCCCTGGCACATATCCCTTTAACATTTGATTGCATCACCCCAGTGATTGTTCTATAACGGCTAAACGTCAGTCAATTTGACGAGATTAGCCTGCTAAACCGACCCCGCGGGACGGCCTGGCTCTAATAGGAGTTTAAGGAAATACAGGACAATAGTCTTTTCTCAAACATGCAATGAAATATTGACATTACGTGTCTTATAATGGGCCGCAAAGTACCTTGTTTCCGGTACGGCTAGACGAGAGGCCTTTAATGGAATTTAGTCTAGGCCTACAATTTTTTTTTTTTAATTTCCATTCCATAAATTTATATGTGACACAACATCACGGCATTCAGCCATTTAAAAACAATTAACGATTTTTGCTATCTTTTGCAGTTTTATTTATATAACATTGACATGAATATAACAAATAACACAATTTTATAAACAATTTCCAATAATTTTAAATTCCAAATTGAACTTACACGAATACACATTTAATAGTACATTGTGTATCAAGGGCGGTAAGTAAGGAATTACAAACGAGTGTTTGTTACAAGGCCGAGGCGAAGCCGAGGGCTTTAATAACACGAGTTTGTAATTCCTTTACCGCCCGTGGCACACACAATGTTTTTCATCACACTTGTGAGGAAATCTGATTAAAATAACCTTACTTAACCTAAATAAAATTGTAAAACTGACAGTGACATTAGTGACATATATCAAGACGACAAGTCACGTTCGGAAACCATAGCGGTAAAGACTTAAATGGTTTATTTTATATTTGCAAAATACTGAAATACACTATTTAAACATTTAATTAATGTTACTGAAATATGTGTTTACATGTATTTGCAATAACAGTTCTCTTTAAATAAATATTTCAGTAATAAAAGTTAAAAAAGTAAGTTGGCGTTTTCATTGAACATGACAAATAAGAGTAAAACAGAACCAGCGTTTCAAATTTAAAAAGAAAACCATTACGCCCTAGGGCGTAATAGGTCATTTACGGCCCGCAAAACCTACGTGTAATGACACCATTTTCGAGCAAGTGTGATGAAAAATATTTTATCTAAATATTCGCGTTAAAAATGTGTACTGAAACAGTGTTTGGAAAAGAAATTCAATTTGTTTTATTCTGTGATTCTATTTTTTCTCTACTTTGCTTTTAGTGTCTCTAGAAAATAAAATAAGGATTTTTTTGGGTTTTTGATTTATTTAATTGCATATTTGAAAAAAGTACTATATATAGGTACCTCGGCGTGAAAGGAGGTACCAGCCTGGTATCTATCTATATGTACTCCAACGGCAACCCCTTACTTCCCGGCCTCTGCAGTAATGTACTATATTTATTGTACAGTCACTGGCAACATAGTGCTCAGTCTGGTGGTTGGCTTTAAGAGGTTTTAAGACTTTTGGAACGGTCAACTATTTAGGCAATTTTCTCTATGATTTAAGACAAGCCTTAGGTCGTTTTAAAAAAAAATGAATATAAGTAGTTAATTTGGGGCTTAATTTAACAAAATATTAATCTTGTTCCTTTGTGTAAAGAAAAATAACCATAAGGCTATGGTTAAATTTCGCTACACAAAATTAATTTTTTTAATACACTTGCTCAAAAAGTGGTACTTTTTGTAGCTGTATATCGTGCGCAAAGTTCGATTTTGCGAACTAGTGCTTTTTATTTCCCATTTTTTTTAATTTACTGTTGTTCAAATACATACATCCAACTAATGGTCAAATACGTTCTTTGTTTTTATTACGTCAGTGGACATTGAATGAAAGTATACATTTGATACGTTTAAAATATTAAATCCACATATATAACGTTTGATTGTTTTTATTATAAACAATTAAACTGTTATCTAATATTAAAATTGTTTAAAAAGTATGCTTCTTGAGTATTACCAATGAGTAGTTTAGTCAGCGGTCTCGCATAATACTAGTATTATGCGAGACCCAAAAAATAAAAATTGTCACAGATAAGATAATATGGTGCAGGCTGTTCGAGTTTTATAAATGACAACTAGCTTTCCGGCACTAAAGATTACATTTTACTTGGAAATTAATGAGCTATTAAGTATTTAAATATTTATTGCTTTTTTCCATTTTTAAATGCAGTTAAATTATCTTAGAACGTTTGTCTGTTCCCAAAATAGTTTATTTTTATTTAGCTGAATGGTGACAAACGCTGCCACGTTGGAAAAAGTTCGCAATTAAAAGTAACACATTTTGTTTTATTCCCGCCATTTTCATTCATGATTGTAATTTTGTAATTATTAATTATCACGCATTAGTTTGATAACACTTTTGTGAAAAATGAGCGATTCAGACGATTTTGAAATAAATTCAACACCACGAGATATACTAGCAAAGGTGTCAACGGCAACTACTATTCATTATTTTACCAGAGAAGTCGAAGGAGGAATATCTGGCCGTCTATGAGCAATTCATTGACTGGAAACGAGAAAATCGAACGGCGTCATTCTCAGAAAATGTACTTATGGCCTACTTTCTTGAATTATCTAAGAAATATCAGGCATCTACAATGTGGTCAGGATACTCAACGTGACTCTTAATAAGTGTTCCAATTGAGTGCTCCATTTTTATGAGGCCAAAAAATAAACAAATTTGTCTCTTAATCATTCAATCATTTCATTTTCGTTGTAATTTTTCGCAAATGTATTAAAAAACGTCGTTTGATACACGTGCGGAAGTGTCATTTCCACTCGTCCCGAGTCTTGTCCCTCGCCTTACGGCTCGGGCCAAGACACCTCGGGACTCGTGAAAAATGACATACTTTCCGCACTTGTATCAAAAAGTACTATTTTTTTTAATCCTTAACTATGTATTTTTTTTTTAAACGACTGTCTTCAATCTGTATTTTTTTCAATGTTTTCCGTTGAATTCAGGACTGTTGTGGTTTAATAGTGGCCGGTTGATAATAATATGATTTTTTCGTTAAGAAATGTTATGCCAAATATCACTCTAAATTGCCAAAATTCAAGCTAAAATCAGTTTATTTTTATTTTTTATTCTACAAACATAAGTTACTAAATGTACACGGACACATCACGTTTATAGATGTGTCCGTACGCCAAGAAAAAACATAACAAATAAACCTCCACATTGAGGTAACTGAGCCTGAAACAAAATGTATTACCAACATTTTAAAGGTGCGAAAGTTTAAATTTACTTGACAAGAAATATGATGCGGATAAGGTTCTTTTAGAAACTTAAAAGTATGTAAATAAGCCTACAGCTAACCCAACTCCTTGCGAATTAAGACAAATCGCTTCTCGTCTTCAATTCCCAGCGCTCTCTGTTGGGGCACGATTGCTATCTAAGTAGGGTAATTTGTATTACGATATCTTAAACACGGACAAGTGCGAGTCGGACTCGTCCACCGAGGGTTCCGTACAAATTCGTAGGTACATATATTAAAGTACCCTATAAATTTTGATTCCCTTAGTAAAGTCTATTTTTTATGATTTAATTAAAAATGTAAAGTTTTCCGATTTTTCCCTATATTTGTAGTATAAGACGGTATAAGTAGCCAAATTTCATAGTCCTAGGTCAACGGAAAGTATCCTTCGAATTTTGGTTTACTTGAGAGTGTCGAAATTGACATTTTTTGCAGCATAAACGGCCGTATCTTTTTTTAACATTAACTTAGAAGTTTGATTTTTTCACATTTTCAAGGGACTGTAGACTTGAGTAAGTATATGGTTTTTATTTCAACCTCTACGCGTTCCCGAGATAAAGGTTCTTGACAGACGGACAGACAACAAAGTGATCCTATAAGGGTTCCATTTTTTTTCCCTTTTGAGGTGCGGAACCCTAAAAATACAAAGTTACGTTTAGTGAACCTACTTTAAGTGACCGTTTTATAAAAAAAAAAACTGTACAAACATGTCTCTCAAACATTATTTTTATGGCATCATCTATTTGGGTTTGGGACATTTGAGTTATCGAGACAAATCCAATAACTTAATTTTACAAGTCCAACCGACTGTTTGATTTACACGAGGTAATAAGGAATGTTACATTGCGCATTACTCGTGCATACTACTTGGTAGTTGGGTTAAAATAAAAGTGAGTCGCATCGTACAGCCAAATTCACAAATTCCGCCAGGTTGCAAATTCAGTAGACTATAGACTGTATATTTTTTTAATGTTTTTAAACTGTAAACTGGTAGCAAATATGGAAGTAACATTTAAATGAAGGCGAGCATACTCGTCCATCAGGCCGCCGGACGCTATCGCGGCGATGTGTCTTCGTGCGCGTCAAACTGCATCTGATAAACACGTCGCGCTTTTGTGCACTTCCCTACAATCCAGTTTACTTTAATACTATAAGTCTTATAAAATCCATAATATTATGAAGTTGGTATTAAATAATTGCATTTAATATACTTTTGTGAAGAAGGGCTGTGCTTACTTCACAGTCCCTCAATCGAAAACAATAGTTTTAGATCTTGTGTATGTTTGTATCTTGTGGATATCTGTATGTTGTTGCCACATGACGTCAAATTGGCTAAGTGAGAATTACCAAACATATTGCCTCTTTCTTAATTGTGGAAATCTCTAACAATGTTATATTATTTCTTTTTTGGATTACAAGCTGGTTCAATCCCAATGGGACAAAAAAGTGTTCCAAGTGTATTTTTTTTTATTTGACGATTATAATATGAAATTCATGTAAATTGACTTGTGTAATTGTGACATGTCAGATATGTACTTACTTATATCTGCAATGTCTCTGCTATGTAAACATAATAATTATTTTAATTCCTTTTAATTTCATCGAGTGTAATATTTCTCGCTACCTAAGAAAAAAATGTAAACAAACGACGGAGTAATAAATTAAACATGTACAAAATTGTTTAAACCTAATAAAGTCTAAAGTAAATCATTCATTTCAACTAATATTGGTCCGTATTATTAGCAAGTTAAGGTTTAAGAAAGTTAACAAGCCAATGGATGTAAGTCAATCCTAAAACAACAAAATACGAACACTTCAAGTGTGTTGTTAATTTATTGCTATGAGAAGCAACTTTTTCTAAAAAGGAGCATACAAATTTGAACTCTATTATTGACAGTATTAGTTCTAGTTTAGTGTGTGGTCAGTCAAATGAAGACAAAATTGCCAAGGTGTCCAGAGTTTGTATTGGGCCTAACAAGTCCGAGATGCGTATTTCAACTTTGGACGCTGACAGGTCGAATGACTAGTTAAAATAGTGACTTGAAAGGTAGTTTGTCCTGAAAACTGTATCCAAATTTATACTTTATTATTGATAGAATTAGTTCCAGTTTAGTTTACGGTTAGACAAATGAAGACAACTTGGAAGAGGTTACAGAAAGCGTTAATAAGTCGGACTGGCACGTTGAGTGCAAGATTTCACACGAGGCACAGGATGCATAGGATTTTAAGATGCTAGATAATGTTGAGGTGTCGGAGGAGGTTTTTGATGACTTCTTTAGGCATAAAAGCGGGAGCGTTTAGTTTTTTTGGGACATTCATTTTGTTACGGGCTTGGAGTAAGGTTCTCTGGTTAGGCGTTACGCTGTGACGTATTGTTTGCTAGCTTAGGTTCTGCTAGAAGTCTAGACCGCTAGTAGGACCTGAGTTGGGAAATAATGCATTACATCTAGTTTTGGGCCTTATAGTATTTAATTCAGTTTAGTGAGGGGTTTTCTTAAATTATAGTGAGCGTTTTATAGTGTTTGTAAAAGTGTAATTCTCTTAATTTTGTGATTTAAATAGTAGTGCAGTTTACTTTATTTATTGAGTGTATTCTTTGCTGGTGTGGATTGTGCTGGTGTTTTATAATACTAGTATGGTTTATATCGGTAGATAATATATTTTAATAAATAATGTGGGGTTAGCAGTTTTTAGATTAATTTTAAATTACAGTTGTGGGTTTGAGATTTTTGTTTAGTGTTCAATTGGGGTAGTGTAGTTTACTTTAGTTGTGGAGTGCTTTGTTCTCCGACATGGTTAGTGCTATTATTTCTAAAGTAATGGTATTGGCTGTGATGGTGAATGGTGCATTTTAATAGCTAGAGTGGGGTTCCGCATTCATTTATTAGTGGGGTTTTGTAGTTTTAATATTTCTTTTAGTTGTTTGTTTTGTGTTAGTGGGGTTTTGCAATTTAGTATTTTATTAGTTTAATAATTTGTGGGTAATAAAAGTTTGTGGGTGTGTGTTTTCTTTGAGGACCTAATCCAAGTTTCAGCCAGAGTCGGGTTGGATTTCTAGAACTCAAGGCAGGTCACCTCGCGGTGTTAACTGACAGACTTTTGTTTCTAGAAAGCGTATTTAGTTCGGCGGTCGGCGTTTTTCTGTCTGTTTGGAGTGACGGCAGGGTTTGTTTATATTCAAGCACAAACCTTTAGCTCCCTGGACATTTGTCGGTTTGGGTAGCTACACCAGGCTATTCAAAGTGACCATTGTCTTGACCTAGTGCATCTATCTATTTATATATTCACTTTTATTTTGGCTATGTCCTCGCTGTCCCAATCCCTATCGCGAGACATAGCTACGCACACAAGGAATAGGTGTTAGGTCTAAGGGATTCCTTACCCGACTTATGTAGCTTTAGCTTAGGAGTTTTCCATTGCACAATCGGAAAACATCGCGAGTAGTTTAAATGTGAGATCCGGGTCTCTAGTTTGCATTATCGATTAGAGTAGTTGGTTAGTATAGCTGATAGGACTAGGTTGCTTTGGTTAGTGAGGTTGAGTGGTATAGTAAGTGTACTGCTTTACTTCAAGGTAGTTAGTTTGATTTGTTTCATATTTAGGTAGGTAATAGTTACTGAAGATGAGTGGTATGAGTAAGTGTACTGCTTTTCTTCAAAGCGTTTTAGTCAGATTTGTTTTATATTTTGATAGGTAATGATTAGTGAAGAGTAGTATGAGTAAGTGTACTGCTTTTCTTGTTAGTTATTGGTACTGAAGTAGGATAGAGTATTGATTTTATAGTAGGTGAAGTAGGTTAGGTAGGATTACTGACTGAATGACTTTCTAGACATTTATACTGACTGAATGACTTTCTAGACATTAATTCTGACTGAATGACTTACTAGACAAGATTACTGACTAAATGACTTACTAGACATACTTACATATTAAAGTAACTTCCCGACCCACGGTGGATACTTGGCGTTTCTTTCCATCATATTATCCGGGTCGAATATCCGAAACGTTGGTAGATTCAGACAATTGTGGACTAGACTAAAAATAGCTATTCACAATTAACGAAATGAAAATATTTGTATTAGCTTTCTCTTTTTGTGAGCTTTATACAATAGTATTCTGTTGTCTTGGTTCAAAAGAATCCACTTCAATTATCGGTTGACAGTGACCTTATTGGACAGGCTTGATCAAAGCAAAGCACGATCTTTGGTATATTTGGTATAGCAAGGCGAATCCAAAATACCTATCACCTAAGTCTGGACGATATTGTTTCATTGTTATTCCGTATAATTTGGCTAGAAGACCCTAGCGTGGAATAAAAGGAACTGAGAGAACTGGAATGTTATTTTATACAGCTATTAGTATTTTGATATTTGTGAGGTATTCATATACCTGATATTAAATGTAAAGATATCCCTTTGCAAACATGTCCTCTCACGATTCCAGCAATAGCGTTGCAAGGCTATATTAAGACTGATGACCAAAAGAATATAAAAAAAAGAAGAAAGTTCCTTCTGAACTATGGGGAGGGAGATGCCCAGTCAGGAGACGAGATCTACTGTGCCACGCGGGGCGGGGCGTGCACTTTAACCCCAAAAACAAAAACTTTTGGTATATAAAACATAATAGTTTACTTTCACCTTTTATGAAGTCGGTTAGTAAGATTCCAATTAGAAAACTTTAAACTTAGCAGTAGGTAATCTTGTCTGTTTTAGTTACTTATATTATAGACGTAGTTAAATATTGTAGATGTTAGTTTATTTTAGTATAAGTTTAGAAAGACAAATAATTCCATCCTATTATGTGAAAAGAACTTAAGGTTACTAGCTCCGGACATAACGTGGGTTCCTTTAAGATCACTTGACGATTACTTGGCCAAATCAACGATCCAAACAAAGCAAAATTTACGTTAGGTTACCAATAGTCTTATTAGAATTTTATCTAGGTCTTTGTTAGGTCATAGCTAGATTTAATTCCTAAAGTTAGGTAGGTATTAGGTATTCGTTTATTGTGAGTATTTTAAATAACAAGTAGAGTATCAGGTCAGATCAGAGGAGTAGGTAGGATGAGTAGTTTAAGAATTAGGTAGGTAGATTTAGGGTTAGCATTTTTAGGTCAGCTTAGGAGTTAGTTTAAGTTAGGTAGGATACAGTACATAATTTATATTGTATCTTTACATTATGAAATAAATAAATCTAATCTGATTGTACTTCTTCGCAGTTACCTTAATATACGAATTTTAAACTGGTCCGTATAAAACGTATCGTTCCGTACCGATCAGCAGCCAAAAATGCTAGTACTATTAGATGTGATGATTTATTCTCAAAAATAAAATATGGTCGGCACGCAACGTATCACACCATCGTAGCGGTCTACGAATCTCGTAGACATTCTACGGGCGTAGCACGTAGCACCCGTTAGCACTAAACAGCTGCAAGAGTGAATGCACTGAAGCAACTATTCTAATATTTCCATAAGTTTCCGAGATAAAAGCAAAATTTTTGTTTTCCAATATTTTTTGTTGCATTCGCCTTTTTCCCATTTAAATTTCTTTGGACGCATTAATGTCTATTCGATATTGTTGCTAGATGTATTTTTTAGCATGTATTTTGTCCCATAGTCCGTATTATCCTCGTGCATATTTTTACCGGTAAAACATAAAAAAAATCTCAATATTATTTTATCACATGCTGTGCAGAGCCTGCACAGAACACTCGCGTTTTGCTTGTGGGTATACTTACTTACATTCACCTTTCGTCCATATCGAAAATATTATACACCGTGGGCCCGTACAACCCGACCAACTTTAACCACGTATTCCTGATGGTATTACAAGTAAATAACGTTATATCAACATAGGTCGAATTTTGTTATTTTACATTAATAGTCTTATGGAACAAAACAAATCAATAAATTCAGTCCCTCGTTATAAACATGTCCTTACTGGAGGAAAAGTTATTAAAAAGAAAAAAATAAGCTAAAATCAAAAATGGAAACGAAAGGTCAATATTTTGGCTTTGTAATCGCTTACCATCTAATACTGCGAAGGTTAATTGCTGTTTAGTTAAAGGATTTAAAAAAATCAGTAAACGTATCTTAGTCACATTTATTAGGGCTTGTTACACACTTGGGAGTTTTTATTTTAAAAATTATGAATATCTCGGAAATTAAGCGTTAATCGACTATACGTCACATAACTTTTTTTACTTCTAATAGTTGTTAGAATCTATGGTTAAAGTTGGTCGGGTTATACGGGCCTACGGTGTATACTGATATGCCTGGTTCGTCTCATAGCTAGCAGCTGACAGCGAATAACCTTTCCATCCTGTATATTTTTCAAACACAACATGAGTGTCGTTTTATTATCAGTGAATATTTTTTATGGCGTCTTTCGTTGTTAAAAATAAAGAGGTATATTTATGGAAAAGTGTACAATTTTTGTAGAGTTTTTGTTTTTTTTTCCATTTTTTTCTATGAAGATGTAAACAGTTAGCGACACAAATGATGTTGCCATCTCTTAATAGTCCGCCAAAATCCTTATACGGCTTTCGCTGGCATGCGTCGTTTTTGATTTAAATAACTATCATACCTACAGTAAAAATGTATAGGTATAAACCTAATTCATACCAAATTTAATGTAGTTTATTTGATCTCAAGCAACTATTCCAATATTTCCATAACTTTCCGAGATAAAATCAAAAGTCTGTAAAAAGTGATATTTAAATGACAGTCCCTAGACCCGGGGATTTTAAGTGCCTTGATCTGGACAGCCCAAGGAAGTCCTGTGCCCTTTTTCAAAACTACACGAATTCTACGTGCCGCTATCCTCAATTTTCTTATGCTAGAGGTTAATACCTATAAAAGTACACTTTGTGATAAGATTTAAAAAAAAATCTCTCTAGGCGACTATTAATCAAAAATAACATCCAGAAGCCAGACTCAATTTAGCCCAGCAGAATAGCGTTAACGCTATCTAACGAATGGTTAATTTAGCATAACATCAAATTAAGCATTCCGAAATTGCAGGACAATTATATTATCTATCAATTAATTTCATATTGAATCGTAATCAAATGACCGGTTAAGGGGCATTGCATTTGAACGAAGAGTTCATGATCTGGTAGATATTGTGATATGCATATGCATAGTATTGGGACGCCCTGTAGATGTACAGGGCGTCCCAAGACTATGCGACATGAAGGGATAGAGTAGGTACCGCAAATACTTTAGAGAGGACATTTCGCTGAAATGAGACTAATATGTGATATTGCGCGGCTAAAGGTACCTTATGGATATTGTCGCTTGCATCCTTCTATCTTGATATCCTATAGTAACGGAGTCGGATACGACGCAAGCGACATTATCCATAAGGTACCTTTAACCGCGGAACGTCACATATTTAATTTTTAAAAGCAAGTAATACTGCATTCAAAGATTTTCACTATTTTTAGAAGTACGAACGTCGTCGTCGGAAATAAATAATTTTCTTGAAATTTGAATCAAACATTTTACGCTATTCCTTTCTTTGGAGATACTTTGTTAGGTACTGAAGAAGATTTTTTTGTCCATTCTTTCGATTGTCATAATAAAAATAAGGGGAGTCGTTTTTTTTCACATTTGCTCCGGTTCGATTCCCAAACAAAACAAAGTCATTTTTAGAAAATATTTGAATGCACTTTCAAAAATAAAATAAAGTCTCCTTTCAGCAAAATATCCTATGAACAATATTTGAGGTACTTTCCCTTCATGTCGCATAGTCTTGGGACGCCCTATATACTATTATAACATTGCAAAACCTGGCTTCCGTACCTACTGTAGCACTTCGCCGCCAATTTCGTTCACAATATCATTTGAACTGAAAACTAGTTATAAAAGTTCGTAGCTTTTTTTTATTCGCAATAGGCAAGCATTTAATAAATCACACCTCTTGTTGGTAAGTGAATTTACCTAATTGCATTATGACACCGAAAAATAAGCTACTACTTAAGCTTATACTTTTTTACCTACACATACAAAGTTATGGACAATTTCTAGTTACCAATTTGTACATTATTAAGGTGACGACACCAATCATGGACATGTTAAGCACAGTAGTACCCAGTAATGGACAGCAAAGATTCAATGGCATATAGCCGACCATTCATGGATTTTACCAGTTATGACCATCAGTTATCTGAACATACTGTTAATAGTTTAGAAATGTACTGTCCGTTACTTAAAATGTGGGTACTTGTTCATTACTTGTGCCGTCACTCTACTGTGACAATAGTAATTGTTGGAACAAAAGATAAGTTGCCTCCTTAACAGTGTTACCACCGATCTCCGCAAACTTCGTCACTTCACGAACTTCACCGAGTGTTTCCCAAACAAATTCCTAACCTCATTACTATTTTATTGTAGTCTTATCGCTACCCGGCCTACAAAACTATAACACCTTATGTGTAAAAGAATAAGGGTCATATTTGCCTACCACACAGAAGTCGAAATAAAGTAATGGGTGCTATACTTTATAGGTTCAGGAATGTCGATAAATTATCGTTATTTATAACTAAATTATACGAGGCTGATTAACATAGACATTAAGGTTCGTCGTAAAAAGGTTAGGTTTTATTAGTGTTGGCAGGAATAACAAGCCATAAGGTTAGTAAAAGTACTTAATATAAAAATGGCTGGGAATACGTTGTTTTAACGACCTAGAATCGTCGAGTCGCTTTCATGTAAGAAATTAACTGTTATTACAGTTTGTTTGTTATAAAAGCGGAATTTCAATCCAGTAGAGTATTTCATTACTTTGCCGTCAGCCTATTTACTAATATAATTTGACCCTACTCAGTGGTAATAATAGTTCGCAATCTTATACAATTTATGTATTTTTTTCCATGTAGTTGTTTATTTTATTTTCTCCTTGACATTTAATTGATATTTTATTTTCCTGAAATAGCATTATATTGATATTACGATAAATTGATTGTTTGATTTGACTCGGTACTGCCTATTTTTTAGGTTGACATTGTAATACTAATTTTCTGATGGACGTGTTTTTGTAATTTATTATGTAATTAATTATTACCTACCTTTTTTTATTTTTAACTTTTTGACGATCTTTTTGTGAATTCATTTTAGTTTAAGTCTATAAAACACTATGTTATTTTCAATCAGAAATTAATGAATCAATCTATCTATTAGACCCGTAAGCTAATAAAAAAAATTAGGGGGTCGTATTTAAGTGGTCGAGTGGTGTAGTTGGGCATTTCTCCAGAAATATGTCTGCGACTCATTCATCTGTCTCCATACATTAAGTATGAAAAAGGGCCAGATGAATGAGGTGACCGCAGACATATTTCTGAAGAAATGCCCAGTTGTTAACACGTTATCCCAGCAAGACAAAAACACCGTGTCAAATCCAGCCTTGAGTTCAGTAGGTTAGTATTTGGTGTTTATATCGATGATCATAACTGGTCGTTAGCCTATAATATGTACTAATTTTTGAATGAAGATGCAACGGGTCGTAATCACCTCAAACAAAATACTTGAAATAGATCAGCCTACTCGTATATACTCGTATATGGTCTTTATATCGATGACCATAACTGGTCGTTAGCCTATAATATGCACTAATTTTTGAATGAGGATGCAACGGGTCGCAATCACCTCAAACAAAATACTTGAAATAGATCAGCCTACTCGTATATACTCGTATTTGGTCTTTATATCGATGATCATAACTGATCGTTAGCCTATAATGTGCACTAATTAGGGTTCCGTACCAAAATGGTATTTTTGAATGAAGATGCAACGGGTCGCAATCATCTCAAACAAAATACTTGAAATATATCAGCCTACTCGTATATACTCGTATTTGGTCTTTATATCGATGATCATAACTGGTCGTTAGCCTATAATATGCACTAATTTTTGAATAAAGATGCAACGAGGCGCAATCACCTCAAACAAAATACAAATATATTACTGCTGAGCGCCTAATCTCATGGATTAGAGGATACTGTAATGAGAGGGAAAATACGAGATTCAATGCATACATTACATTTTGTATCAAGACAAATAGCTTTGATTCGATTCTACTGTCAATAATACAAATTGATCTAACATATAAAACATTGGCTACCATTGTGAGCCGAGGGCCGAAACGCGTCTCTGAATAGTCCCACTCCATTATTAACCGCCGTACTGACCTGCATAATTGATCCCAGGCTTGCCAAAGGCATAACACCAGCGTTACCACCCAACCAAACAATTCCCAACCTAAAGACGACGTAATAAGGCCTATTATAATAGCAGTTTTCATTCGCGCAAGCTAGACAAATAGACAACATTTCACAGGGAGATTGTCATGGGAAGAAAAAAAATGGTCGTCGATCTAGAGGCGACGTGTGGGTGCTGTGGATTGGTTGTTTTTGTAATCGTGTCGGCGAAACGAGGCCTGACGTACCTGCTTATGATTAATTTCCTCTGCTTTTGACACACCCCCGAGTCATATAGGTGCAGTCACGATGTTTATTCTGTGATCCATTTCTCAGAAAAGTTTTTTGAACAAATTAACTACAATTTACAATGAATACCATTTTTCGATTTTTGTGACCGTTAAGTATATTTAATTTTTATATACTTACTAATTTCAATGGCTGTATAAGATTGGTTCAATATTACGAGTATTTAGGCATTGAACTATAATTGTAATATTTATAGTATTTTCTTTTAGCTAAACGTAAACAAAAAATCCACGTGACTCGGGTCGTTCATTTAGTGGTATTGTGCCACAGATACAAAACGTTACTTTGATTGCCTTAATGACCCGAGTCACGTGGTTTATTTGTTTATAGGTCGATTCACAAGAGCTGGCACGAATGGATGGAACGAGTGAATGATAATCTTGCCGAGTTTCTTAGCAGATTCTTCTCGGGACAGAGGTTTTACACTGAAACCGGTGGTAAATCTTGACATTCATAGGTGCGTTTATATGCCTAAATTGAAGAATAAAAGTACTTTGACTTTAGTCTTAAAAATGTGCAGATTATATGTATTTTTTATTTTTGCTTGATTATTGAAGAAGTTATGTACTGTTCACAAAATATTTAGACCCTCCCGAATAAGAACCTCACTCAACAATTTTTCATTCATTACTTTCGTTCAATCTTTTCGCGCTAACTCTTGTGAATTGACCTGTACCTTTTTTAAAATGCCTAAAAGAACAGACTATAGAGGCAGGTATGAAAAACTGTTAGGAGTTACGTTTTTGTCGTACCCGTATACCATTACCATTGTATCATATGTTTTCTTAGAGCTACCCTATTGATATTGTGTCAGAAATATGACTTAATCCTTCAAATGTTATTGAGTTTCTTCGTAACTTGCAAGTTTGATATTTCATTAATACCTACTGGTAAGGACCTTAAAATCAATAGCCGGTTAATCTAAATAATAATCGCTACCTAACAAAGAACGTGAGCAACTCTAGTCCACCGGTTGCTTAACGCTGGTTGGTCAGGTCAATGTGTGCGTGCTGCGGGTAGTAGGAAAAAACTTATTGATGTGTGCATGCGGCTCATAAGTAGGTACAAACTGGCGCGCTAGAAATGACTCAGTTATCTGTTGGCGAGGCTTCGTCCGGCTGTTTATTTTAAGGTCCTTGTCTACAGCTTTCTAAATTTATCGACAAAATGAAATAAATAAGCTTATTTCATTTATTTTGTACGAAATGCTCCAGGCGACGAAGGTAATTTCTATTTTCTACAACCTTGAATTGTCTTTCATAGAGAGATAGATGTATTTATAAGTACTGGTACTATAATATTACCAGTAATCTGACTCCGGGCATACCTATAGGAGTATAACGTAAGTAAAAGTGCTTTTAGATACACGGTGAAAGTGACACTACGACTACGACACAATCCGTGTAATGATCCATACATTGCCTAAAAGTTACCGGCGTATTGGCGCGATGTGCTACGCACACACTTATGTAGCGCAATGTTGGTACCTTTCTATGAAATGGTATCAGCGTAATTCGTCCCATTCGTGTTTCGTTCAATTCGTATTTCGTCTCATTCTATATTCGTCACACATTTTTTATTAAGACTATTCTTTATACATAAAGAATGTGTGACGAATATAGAATGAGACGAAATACGAATTGAACGAAAATCGAATTATGCTGATAGGGGAGACCGGGTATGGTTGTCTCACGGGTTGGTTGTCACAGCAGCCATTAAATAATACGAAACGAAGGAATAATTGCATCGCTCGGTGTTAAAAGATCGCAAGAGCTTCACCTCCTTCCCTACTTCACCAATCGATGCACTTATTCCTTCGTTTCGTATTATTTCATGGCTGCTGTGACAACCAACCCATGAGACAACCATACCCGGTCTCCCCTACCTATGAAATTACACTACTGGTTATTCTATACTAATCACAGAAATATATCGAGGGAGGAAAAAAATATATATTGCGTGCTAAAAAGAAGTGGCGGCGACCTTCTTTGCACGCCGTTAACTTTAGTTGCCGTCAATATTATTATTAGATTTGAAAATCTGACAATATTATTCACTTAAGTATAATATTAAAGTATACACATTACCACGTTCCCTGTTCCGTGACCCCACATATGGGTCACGGCAAGCCTTATTACAAAGCCGTAAGGTTTACAATTGAAATTGGGACTGTGAACGTGTTAAATAACCAAATATAAGCTTGAACATACAGGAGAATGTCAGTTTTTAAAAATAATTTTTCTTTTCTTTGAACAAATTTAGCGCTAAATTAAATTAAACTAAATAACCCATTTAATCCTAGAAAACCTCAAGGCTGACCATAAAATGAGCCAATGATGTAAATATACATATACCTTAAAAATCTCATAAAAATAACATTATTTACGAAAAGGACCCTTCAATTTTACTTGCAAATACATTTTATCCGTCACCTCACTCTCATAAATAACTCCAAAAAGTCGTAAACATCGCAAAATCATTGAGTACTTATCAACGTTTTACGATTTGGCACCTTTTTATACACAAAAGATCTCAACAGCCCGAGACAGCCACTGTCATTGAAATTTGCATCAACTCTTTTAGAAAATAAAGTTGAGTTTCTTTTGCCTTTATACCAAAGCATTTGCTTGTACCAAAGCAAATGCGATCTTATTATTTTTTCAAAAGACATATTCTATTGCAATATGTGCTTTCTACAGCACATGGGGACTTGAGACCTTTTGCAAGTCAACATGTTAGAGCATGAAAACTGGTTCGAGTCGCAGGGTTCACCACACAAATGAAAAGAGGGTTAATACCTAACTGACTTTAGCAATGTTAAATTTAGTTGAAATGTGTTTCATTTCATAGCCGGATACAATGTTTTGAATAACAAGAGCCAAAAAAGTGTAGTAATAAAAGATTTAGTTTAAGACGATGCTTTAACATATTTTCTGATGATGCTAATAATTGCCCTCTTTGTCATGAATAGGTTAAGAAAGATGACGTACAGATAAAACGTCTAGCACGCTTACATACATGACACGATACCTGACGTGATGCATTGACCTGAGGTAAAACACAGCATCCTTCGTTAAAACATTTTTACTTAAAAAAAAACCGACCGCGGTGCAAAAATAGCGCGCATTA
This sequence comes from Eudemis profundana, assembly GCA_947034925.1. Taxonomy (NCBI): domain Eukaryota; kingdom Metazoa; phylum Arthropoda; class Insecta; order Lepidoptera; family Tortricidae; genus Eudemis; species Eudemis profundana. The sequence continues at coordinate 20,481,183 of OX344798.1, forward strand.
AAGTGCATAAATTCGCCATTTTGTTTTTTTTTTTTGCAAAAATGTATGTACCCCGTTGTAACGCGGCAAACCTCCTTATCACGGTGAATCTAATGATGTATCATTTATCAAAATCGGGTGTATCGTTGAGTAGTTAATAGCGGACATAGGAACGGACATACATACATACAGGTTAAACACATAACGTTCCTTTTGGGCTTCGCCGCAGTCGGGTAAAAAGAGGATTATCAACCCTCTTTATATTTGTATAGGGAAACAAGCTACTCGACTCGCCTTAAAGTATGGCTCACATAATTGCGTTCGACTCACAGTATAAATTACTGGGTCGTATAACACCCGGAAGGAAAATTAAGATATCGAATTTTAGATACAAAACCATATTTGACTTCGAGGTTTTATTGTAAAATGAACCTTTTTTCGTAAGAAATAAAGGACAGATTTTAATGAAAAAGGAATGCATTGCGGGAGTTTTGGAATACGTCGATAATTGGCACTGACGTTAGTTCAATAAAATCTTATGAGATTTTAGAACAAACTTTCATTCCTTCGTTAATCCAATTAAGAGGTACATTTTTAATATTAATGTTTAGTGATTATGTTTGGTGTTTGTTTTAATAGGAGTCGTTAAACAATACGTCTTTGTTCTTCTAGTTTTTATAGAACTTCAAGTGCCTTATCATACTTGCGATTTGCGGACGAGTTGCGGGCGAGTTTCCATACAAAACCAGTCGAGCGACAATTTGTATGGGGGTAAGGCCGTAAAAAAGGGATGATTTCGTGACTTGTAAGCGTCCGGCATTGTTTTTACGAAAAGTAATTACAAAATTTTACTTTTTTAATTTTCCGTGCAAAATACAAAACTTTTTCTACTAGTTCTAGTCCACTAACAAATGTAAATCTCTGTGTTTGTATTCGAATTTTTTTTTCTTCTATGCAATTACATCGATTTCCATACAAATAAAAATGTCCCAAAAATGTTCCTGAAAGATTGTAATTATCGTTTTTTAGTTTTGTGATATTATACTGATATGTTGGAGTTTTTCTTATAACTGTCATATATTAATGCAATGTTTTTCGAGCTTTAACATTAGCATTGCCCATTTAAAATAATAATTTACGTGTAACATAAGACAAGTCAACATATTGAAGCTTTTAAGTTACTTAATTTAAGTAACCGTTCTGTCTTGCTATTTTAGCAGTTGATTTGCGGAATTTGATTTCATTATAACGGCAACACTATTTATTCTTTAGTCTTGGTATACCTCTCACTGATCGGCCATTTTGTGGGTAGTTCAGTGCGTCGATTCAACTTGTGCCGAGGATTTTTTATGGAATTTAAAAGTTACGAGTGAATTTCATGGTAAATTTGTTCTGTTTTGTATTACGTAATACATTATTAATATAATCTTCATATTAGTTTATAGCTAGGTGTCGTGTTCGAGTTAATATGTTTGTTATTGTTCTATATAATGCAAATGAAAGTGAATAGAGGTTAACTTTTATGTTACTTTTAAGTTACATATGTTACCATTTTAATTTATTTTTAAGTTACGTAACATAAAAGTAAAGTAAAGCTTTGTTCACGCTTTCTTTTCAGTTACAAGTTCTTGCAGTCGGGTTTTTGAGTTTAAAATATTTGGTTTGTTGAATTTTTATACCCAACTGCGCAACACAAAGAAGAGTAACGTGTTTTTAGGGTTCCGTACCAAAATGGTAAAAAAGGAACCCTTATGGTGCGACTCTGTCTGTCTGTCTGTCTGTCTGTCTGTCTGTCTGTCCGTCTGTCACAGCAAGATATCTCAGGATCTACTGATGTTATCGACTTGAAATTTGGAATAGTGTTAAGAACCGCTAACCCGAGCTTATAGGATGTAAAAAAAAACTTGTAACTTTTTTACTTTTTTTTTAAAGGGGTCCGTAATGAGACTTTGCAAATTGAAAGTAGAGCTATTATATTGAGTGAGGTATCAAATGAAAGGGCTTAGTTTGTAGATTAAAACAGTATTTTTGTATTTTTTTTTAAATAAGTAGTTTTTGATTTATGGCGAAAAACGTTAAAAAAAATACCGTTCCCCCCCTATTATCTTCGAAGTTACTGAACAGAAAAATCTGTAATAATTACCAATTATTAATGTCATCCTATATATTACAGGAAAAATATAACGGTTTTCCTAACTTGCACTGTTTTTGAGAAATTTGCAAAAATCTTAACACATACTTATTTGCTCCTACTAAACTAATCGCCATATAGTTTTTCTTGAACTATTCATGTATCTACTTATGAGTTTGTACGGACCCCTCGGTGCGCGAGTCCGACTCGCACTTGGCCGGTTTTTTTATTTTATTTTACATAATTACAATGATTATAACAAGTAATCCGGGGAAAAATTATGATTTAATTTTATTTGTGAAGACAGCTTTTGTGTGGCTATCAGCCTTTAATTACTTATTCATCTTTGTTCAAAAATGTACCAAAGTATATAAGGTCCTAATTTATTAGTTGCAGATATTTTAACACATTATACTTTACATTAAAATAATTAACTTTAAATAGAAATTCAGAAATCTTTTCATATAACTTTTCTGATTTCATTTACCTAACAATAAAATTTATTATAATTTCGTCTAAATAAATCATCATGTGCATTATCACATGTCACAATAACACTATCTGTCATATCAACAATTTGTTGTCGTAAATGTCGTAACGGTTCGGCGGGAAAACTGCAAATGTCTTTTAATTTATCGACGTGAAGTGGCCAGTTACAGTTAAGTGGTACGTAAAAGAGCTACTAGAATCTTTTCAATGAGTTTTCATTTAGTAATCACATTAACAGGGTGTTATTACGTAGCAAATTTGTTTTTCCTTTTTCTCCAAAAAAACATCGTAAAAGCTATAATGTTTCATGCTTTAATATACTCCAGAGACCGAGTACTATCAGCTGTAAAAATATCTGCAACTAATAAATTAGGACCTTATATACCTATTTGATCTCTTAAATAAACACTTAGTACAAAAAGTGTTTGTATTGTAGACATTGTGAATATCCCTTTAGAATACTTTTATGTAACTTTTAAGTTACTCAGTAACATATATTTTTAGTTACTTTTATGTTACATAAGCCCAATTTTTCAGCCTTACCCATGGAACTCCACTTCTAACTCGTCCGCAAATCGCAAGTGTGATAAGGCCCTAAAATACTCTTTATAGAACTTCTCTCTCCCTCTGAAACTTTTATGAAAAACAAATAACCTTATTTACATACAGTATATTGTAACTTAAATCATTGTTTTAAATTTTAATGTACATACCTAAAACCTTAGTACCTACACAATGTTAACAAAAAAAATATTAATGTTTTGTTTTCTATCTTCCTAATGTATGCAACTGATACATATCTAAGCCTTAAAACACTCGTGTGATCTTATTCTGAAACTCATTTTCGACTCGTTTCATAAAATCACACTCGTGCTTTAAGGCCTCTCATTATGTATCAGTTGCCTAAACTTCTATTACGTTAGATTTTTTACAATTTCGTAATCCGTCCAATAAAACGTCTGACGTGAGACTAAAAGATCAACCAGTTTTACATTTCTTCCTTCACTGAATAAAATTGCCAAAAATCCTAAAAATAAAAACAAAAATATTTTTGATTAGGGTTGGGTCACCGACAAGCCACTTCCGTCGCCATTTTGTTGGATATTCCACTTCCGTGGACCGGTAGGCGGGGGTTGATTGATTACTTTTGTGTTGACGAGCTAATGGTGTGATTCGATTTTGTTTTTGTTTGACATTTTAGTTCTTTGTTTTATGTTTGAGGTGTTAAAATGGTAGTTCTTGGAGGTATCTAATGGGTTTTTAATATCAAAACTGACTAAAGACATTCTAATAATGTATTGCTTGAGTAAAATAAATCATCCGTTAATGTTATAAAAATGATAAGTTTCATTCATCATCATCATCGTGATCGGCATTGTCACATTAATCTTATCAAGGTCAAGCAAATGAAAAATTAGCTTACTTTTCTTTATGAACATAAATTACTTAACTGTCTTAAAATAGACAAGCCGATGGGAATTGGATTTTATGAACGCCACGTGAATGTTAGGTATTATATTTAGTACTTATTAAGGTATCTACACACTACACTGTATCATACTATGACCGTACTGTGAACGTATCCGGCACGATATGACATAGTCTCATACTTATGTCTGCTGACACGTTCATAGTACGCTCGTTATTATACGGTCTAGTGGGAGGGAAGATACCTTTTAATGTAATTGGTCATTTTAAATCCTTGCCACTGTAACTAGTTTGACACATTTGACACTGTTAATAACCATGTTCGTTACGCATGCCATGAACACTTAAAACAAAAATGAAAATGTCAATGGTGTGTGTACGACATAATGATACTCTGCCGTGCTAGCGATATATGCAGTAATTACAGTCTAGAAGTATATGAAACGTCATCCTTACTCCAATCGAATACGGTTCACATTTCCTATACCTCTAGACTGTAATTACTGCATATATCACTAGCACGGCGGTACTCTCGTTGTATATAATGTTAGATAAAAATTTCATCAGCTGAAACTGAATAATATTTCAGATTGTTTTACAATAGCCGCTTTAAATAGGTAGGTTAAGTTAGGTTATAGAGTAGGTTATAGGTTAACACGGGCTAATTTTCTATAACTCGACGACAGATAAGCGCCTAATTTGCGTGTATAGCTTGGCAACTTCGTTGGTCACACTTACATATGTGCTTTTTGTTATGTGCCGCCGTAACTACTCACACAAGTTACCGCCAACACGAACGGGGGCCTCGGGAGGCTGCCTCCGTCGGTCGTCGTTCGTGTTGACGGTAACTTGTGTGAGTCGTTACGGCTGCACATAACAAAAAGCACACATGTGAGTGTCACCAACGAAGTTGCCAAGCTATAGTATTCCTCAGAAGTTTTATTTTATACCCGAATTTGTTTTTTTTTTAACCAATCGATCATTCAACGAATTATTACATTTAGAATAGGTATAGCAGTGATAAGACTCATGCATATAGACCACAAGGAAGCTAATAATAAGCAAAATATGTTCGGTGTACGTCAGGTATATAATACTCAGATAAAATATTGACTTTACTGTCTGTTTTGCAAGTCGAGTACACGTTCAAATAGAGCTACTTAACCCCACCCTTCAGCATTTCTGCCCTCCATCCCAATAACCGCGAACGAAAGAGGCTTGAATCCACGTTAATGACCATACCATTTTAGGCTATAAGCATAGAGCACTTAGTATCAAAATCGCGTGTCAAGAAAATGGACATTGTTCAGTGTCTCTCTAAGGTTCTGTCTTCCGGAAGTGAGTCCGCACTTTATCAACGTAGGTACTTTAAAAACTCGTCGCATCCATTTGTTATCGCACAAGATTTATGCCAGCCAGGATTAATTGTTTTTTTAATTCTCCCGGCATCTGTTATGATCCTTTGCAAGGGCCAATTTACGTTAATTTTACAGTTCTGGAAGTTCTTGTTTGATTATTTTTTGAAGATTGAGTATAGCTAAAATGTAACAGTGACTACATCATACTTTCATTATTTTAGCACCCAAAAATAATAATAGTAGCACCTATTATCATTTTAGATTGCTAAAATAAAAATTAACATTAACATAAAATAAAAATTTGAAAATGTATGGAAGATGAAAAAAAAATAATTGATTTGTCACGTCAAGTTTTACTTATTTATTTAATACTAACTTTTGCCCTCGATTTCGTCTGCGTAGAATTACAGTTTTATATACCTTACTTGAGAAATTACTGATTCCCCATATGAACTTCCACCTCCTAAAGGATAATTTCAGAGGTAAAACTATACTTTATTCTTTTAGGCTCTCAAACTATCTTTATGCCAAAATTTATCCCAATCACTTAAGCGATTTAATCCTAAAAAGGAAAGATATAAACAGACAGCTAAACAAGTAGAGTTGATTTTGTACTTATAACATTATATTTCGGTTTTAGGTATAAGTATTTAGATTTATATAATTGAATTTCCTAATGTTTGTTCTCAGATGTCCGAGCCCCAGTATGCCACCAATAGCAATGTGAGAAGCCCGTGACGTCATCATGTGCTCGTGGGTGGTCTCCGCCCTGCTTATCCTGTTTGCTATGGGTAAGAATTCATAAACAAGTTTCTGTCAAAAATAGTACATTACACAACTAGGGTGGAAATACAAAGAAAGGCCGAGATCGCAGAAGTTTGCAGCCCGAGCTGCAAGCGAGGGACGTCAATATGCGATCGAGGGCTTTCTTTATTACCTCCTGTGTTGTGTCCATCATTTTATGTCGACACTTGGCCAGAAAGCGGCTTTTTTCGTACGCGCAGCGTGCGGAAAAAGCCACTTTATGGCCAAGTGTGGCATAAAATAATTATTGAGAGAAGCTTTTTATTGCTCACTGTACTTTTTTAAACGGCAAATGTTAGTGCAAACCAATCAAATAAACTCAAACTCGATTATCATGTTTAGTTTATCAGTTTCTATAGCCACCAGTAGCGTGGCGTCCAAAGAACTCGGCTCGGCTTGCCATTAGGCATTTCAGCACCTTATTCTACAGCTCTTAAGGAAAATGTACGCCAAATCTGCACCGGCTTGCCCAAGGATATCTTTTACGCCACGCCACTGATAGCCACCTTACTACTTCATCTTCAGGTAGCTCCATGGTACCATATTATCGCACTGCCATCGAAGATTCGCAAGTGTAATCCCACTAATATTATAAATGCGAAAGTTTGTGAAGATGTTTGGATGTTTGTTACCTTATAACGGGGTACCTAACAACTGGATGGATCAAGCTGAAATTTGGCATGTAAGTAGACCTGGATTGAAACATAGGATACTTTTTATCCCGGTAAAGAGTTCCTATGGGCCAATAAAGGGAACAACGCGGGCGAAGCCGCGGGAAAATACTAGTACATTATATTCCAAAATTTGACAGGATTAACCCACACAGACAAATACTAACGCGACAAATTAAAAAAATATAATAGAGACAAAATATAATTTTTATTAAAAATAAAGAATATTTTGAGTTATCAAAAGGTAGAAAATTTGTTAGTGCGTTATTAAAATATCCGTATAATCGTTCTTATACGAAATTTTTAACCGTAAAAACATCATGAGCTTTCTAGTGGGGATAAACAATAATCCATGATTTTTTTTCTTGATAGAATAAAAAATTACTGATAGAAACTATGTCAGCCAAATGAATCCATAAAGTTTTACTCCAAAGTACCCGCTATAAACCAATATTTTTAGCGGGTCGACTAAATGGATCTACATGTGAAAAAGAATTCAGCTTCAATAAGCTAAAATCTTTTTCACATGTAGGCCAATTTGGTGACGGTCCCATGGACAATAGTGCACGCCGTGCAACCACCTCGCACCCAGCCAATCGCTCAGCCTCATGCACCGATGAGCAAAAGCCGGCCAATATTTTTACAACTCTAATCCTGGGCCAACAAAGGCGAGATTTACATCGATGTCCTGTCAATTAAAATGGAAATTGGGACCGCGGGCGCGTTCGTAAAACATGAAGCCGTATATTGTTTGTGTGCGGATTTTTAAACGTAACTTTGTAAAAGATTACACGTTGATTTTAAATACTGTTAGTATCGGTTGTATCTATATATGTGCTATTAGTATGTTTGCGTAATAGTTTTAAATCCAAAATATATTTTTTTACGGTTGCATGCATTCTATCAACAACTAAAAGTGGCGGTTACAGTTTTTGATCATATTAACTGAGAAAATTTCTTGTCCTACCTACCTAACCCTTTTTTTTGCCATGGGGAAATGCCTAACGCATACCCGTCCTCTCGTGGGTGAGGGCGGGTTATGTCGGGCTTGCACCGACTAAAACCCCATGGGCTTTCGCCACACCACCATGTGGCGAGGTTACAGGAACGCTTTCGCACTTATCCGCGACCCCGCCGGCGGATGGCCGCAAAAGAGCGGCCCCTCCTCGGGGAGGTCTCTACCTCTTGGCCTCTACCTCCGCTTAAGCACGCCAGGTTTTAAAGCACACCTATCTCCTCGGCCTCCATCCAAAAATGTGGCGATCCTCCCCGGGACTGCTACGTTGAGGCCATGGGCACCGAGAGGAAAAGTCATCCCAGCGCCCGGCGGCGGATCAGATCTGTGGTGTCGCCGACCACCACACCTCGGCCGCAAAGGACAGGGAGAACGGTGCATCGTAATACCGATACTCCTCTTCCCCTGCAGCCCCACCACCGCCGCAACGGTCGCAGGGGGTAGAGAGAGTGGCGCACCTCAATACCATCACACCTCTCCCGGTTCCGGAGGGACAGCGTGGATCAGCTCAGCATCCCCATACTGCCAGATCATTTTCTCGCTGCGCATCATAAACTGGCTTCGCCAGCAGCCCGCTTGGAGCGTCCGCCTCAGGTCAGCCGGGTACGAAACTATCAGCTGACCCGGGTACCCCTTAGCTTCACCGTGACTGGGAGCAAGTCACGCGTACTAAGACCCCCCCCCCCCCCCCACCACGACAAGGCGGGTACCCTTCGGAGAGGACCTAACCCTAACCTAACCTACCTAATGTAAGGACTTATGAGTTATGAACATAAAACTTACTATAGACACTAAACAACAATAAATACACATACTTATATAGATAAATAAATAATTAGGTACACGGAAAATATCTAATAACAAGTAACAAATAACTCATACTCTTTGATAGTAATATTTGCATTTACAATTATTCAAACCTGGGACTACCTTCGTTTAGCCGTGTCACTCGCACTAGACTAAATATATCGCTAAATTTGCCATTCAAATCCTGTAACAGGCACTAGACGGGATTGGTACCAAACTCAGTAATGAAACTCGGAATCGTTTGAAAGCGATTTATTTCAGTGAACTACTTGGAAAGTTTTTCCTCGTAAACTACTTGCATCTTGTACGTTCTCGATTTTCGTCCAACGCCGTTAAACTTGCTTTAAAGGAAAACATTAATTAAGTCTGAATTTTCAACGTTACCTTGTTATTTCTGTAGGATGGTTTCCTGACAAATCAAACCAGCTTCTTTTTATGAAGTCTCAAAACGCTCAGATACTTATTATATGCAGTTTCATACAAAATACAAACAAATCACATCACTGGTGAGATTGGTGAAATAGTCTTCTTTTTTTAATTTTTTATCATTTTGAAATCATTAAATGCCAGAAAATAAGCTATTCTTGAAAACTTAATTTTATAGTTATCATTGATTAAATTATGTTTACTGCAGGAAACTAATCTAAAAAATACTGTATAAAATTACCTACGTATATTATCCTCCAGCCCATATTTTGTAACTATGATAAAACGTTACGATTCATTGTCAAGCTGTTTTGTGAAAGAAAGAAAACAAATTAACACGCTTTCTTAATTTATCATTTGAGTAATTATCTTTAGAAATCAACTAATTATTGATAAGGTTTTAGGAATTATTTCCATTTTGACTTCTAGGTTCTTCATTATTCATTAGTAAAATATTTAAGATTAATGGTAAAGTCTCGTAACAACTAAAAGTTTTCGCATTAGTTCAAGTTTTTGTTGAATTCGTCTTCTCATTCATTAGATTTCGTTTTGTCTAGACAAAACTGACTTTCATCATTTTGACGAAGTTATTTAATATTAATTTCTAATTCTCAAAGGTAGATGAAGTCTTTGTACAGTACATTAAATCTCAGCTACGCAGTGGACGTTCAAGGGTTGTGACAAGTTCTTCAAGTGACTTTGCCTGGGGGATGACGACTGGGTTAAAACTATATAGTTTTATTCAGTCCGTCAGTTAGATTATGGAAAAATATGGCACAGGTATTTTTTGGTTTATCAAAATATTAAAAATCGGCAAAGTTATAGATCATCAAACTTCTGGAGTGAAGGCTTGTGACGTCACTCCTAGGTGAAAATTGTACCTAGTAGTGACGTCACTTGAAACTTCTAAACATTCTATCCTCGTCATTTTTTGTTAGTCAAACAAAAGAAAAAATACGTGTACAATATTTTTTAATAATCTAACTGGCGGACTAAACAGTTTTTTTAGTCGTCTTGCCCACTCTGTCCCGCCGCTATATTTTCTACCTAATTTTATTCACCATGGGCTACAAATCCAACGAAATAATCTATCGTTGATTTTTGTGACAATAAAGCTGAATTACTTTCTTACTGGGTTCGTCAAGTTAAAAGTTAAAGTACAGACAACATCAAAATAATCTGTAACATCTAATGCATGTACATACATTGTACCTGTACATACACCATTGTTCCTATAGTAATAAAAATGTGGGGCGATATTACGGCACTTCATATTTTACAGACTATGAAAATATTTTCATGCAAAAAAAAAATTAGGTACAAATTCAATAAAAAACTAAGACTATTTGATCCATCTTATTTACTTTTACACTCACTTACTGAATGGAAGAGATTTCTTGTTCTTGTTGGAAGAGTTTGCCTTTTTTATTGGTTTCATTTCAACTTTAGGTATTTGGCATCTGATTTTATGTTGATGCACGTACGACTCTGTTTAGCCAGTGGGCTTGATTTGCTACACGTTTTCTTACGCTATCATCTATATACATGAAACAAAGTTGGGTTAGTTACACCATTTATAACTCAGGTTTGTCTCTGTCCAGAATAACAGAATAACTATTAAAACATCTAAAAAAATAAGAATTCTGAGGTGGAACGAAGTTTGCCGGAACAACTAGTTTAATCATAAGAGTAATCATAATCAGCATATTATGTTGTGTGATATTTTGAGACAAATACCATTAAGTATACAACTTCTCACTAAGAACATTTTTCAATCACATCGTCATGGCAGTAGACTTCGTAGCTATATGAATTCAGCAATTTCCTAATATAATCTGCGAATAACATATTTAATCCAAAAATGTTCTCACGTATGGTCTAATTTATTGTCACGTGAAGTTTATTTTAATTGAGAAAAAAGTATAGGTCGATTCATAAGAGCTGGCGCGGACTTTGTATGCGACGAGTGATTATTTCCTGACCTGTAACTCGTTAAAAAGTCCTAATTAACAGAGTTCTCTCTTCTATTTTCGTCAAGTTGTTTTAATGATAACCCTTAAACCCGCCTCCCCTTTCACACCCCCTTTATGGACCCCTAATGAGTTCGCCAGCAGTTTCATTAAACGTCGCGAAAGACTTGTTGTCTCTTGTTTATATGCTAATGCCTTCTGCGTGCAAGATGAACTTGCATGCCGCCAAACTAAAAACAACCTTATCACATACGTTTTAGAGTTGGTTTTTGAACAAGAGAAAGGTTATGAAAATGCAGGGGGTCGTAGGTTACTTTGGAGTTTTATGATGAATGTATTATTTTAAAGTTTACGTGTTAAATTCTTTGTTCAGTTCACGAAAGGTTTTTTTATTGACGGGGCTTGGGGACTTGTACAGTCGAGTTCATCATTATCTGAGCAAAGATCGGATCAAAAATATATGATCAAGCTCTTATGCTTCTGACAATAGGGCCTTGTTCAGTTGTTTTTGGTCCAATCTTTGCTCAGATAATGATGAACTCGACTGTACAACTTTTGACAGTAATTTAAAATTTAATTAAAAATATCTAAACGTCAAAAACGACGTTTATACACGAGTAACTGATTGAATGTGTAAATATATATCAAAGTTAAATGAGGAATCACACGTAACCAACCCACCCCATAGCTGACAATTGACGTTTAATTTTATCCAATACCTAAATTTTTCGTTAACCTTTTTCACATAGACAGTTAATCTCATAATTAATATACATAAAACAATTAAGAACATAAATTAAGTGAAGCCAAAAATGATATGCTACAAAATTCACAGCTAATTTTAATCTCGTCTGTTAATCAAGAGTGCATTGAGCACGGACGTATATCGCCTAATCCTAGATTTTCAGTCGAGTTAACTCACTCGGGCACTAAATTGACTTTCTCTGCGCTGGGTTCCAATTTTAAAGCGCTCCATGCTCTCAATGGCATTCGATCCATAGCGTACAGAGATTACATTCGGCTACATATTTATACAAAGACTGCTATACCTTCAAGGGTAAGAGTTAGGTATGCATTTTATTAACGCCATTTTATGTAATCATGTCACAATTGTTGTAAGGTTTTTGAAAAGAGAAACTGGTGAGTTTCTTCCGGCGCTTCTTTTTACCAGAAAGTCCTTTACCGAAGCGCCAAAAGAAAAGAATCGGACATGTAAAAGAGCCCTTGATACCTACTTGCAGAAATAAATGAGTTTGAGTTTGTATGGATTAATATTTGTTATGAATAATAAAACAATGCCAGGTATTTTATCGACCAAAATTAACAGCTGCACTATTTTTATTATGTGCATACATATTAAGGTAACGTCCGAGTGCTCGACGCCGTCCCAGTAGTTGCCATTTTGAACGTTACGTCATTAGCAATAAAGGTCGACAATTGGGACATTACCGTGTCGAGCACTAGGACGGTTGCCTTATAGTCACTTTTGTGGATGTAATTTCCAAAGATAGATATGGCTAATCTTTAAATAATTCGAAGAAGGGCATATTCGTTTTAGAGACAAAACTCGTTAAATATAGAGAGAAAAAAATTGTCAATAGAACCTTACAGCTATTATGAAGTTTTTAGTTATATATTTCAATAATGAGTATACTAAACTCTCAACTATACATGATAAAATGAGGGTTTAAGAACGATTGTTTTTTCATCTTTAAATTAATATTTCTTACATCAATGCTAACAAATGAATAGAAATGGATATAAATCGTATACCAATTTGATAAAATACGCTAAATGAAATGAAATAAAAAAAATATACACATTCAGTTCTATTGTTGTCCGTTCGTGCAATTCTCCAACAATGCATCGTCGCAGTAACTCTAAACTTTTTACCTTTTTTAACTGTTTTACCTTTTAACCTTTTGGAAAGCGCCGCAGCTAAAACACAATAAAACTGTTTGTTTTGTATTTATGTCAATAATGTGGTAAACAATTTGAAAACGTGAATGTAAATTATATTTTATGCTTATTTATTTAACTTTTAAGGAGTTTTTTTATGCCATTGTTATTAAAAACATCAATTATAAACTTTGCGTTATGGAAAAAAAAGAGTATTTTATTAGCGTTTTTATTCAGTTTGTATAAAAAAGCAAGCTTTTGTATTAAGTACAATATGCTTAATGTAATATTATATTTTTTTCCCGTACACGAGACAATGGTGTCTCGGCCCTTTGGGAGGCGTGCGCGGAGCCGAAGCCAACGCGTAGAGGCCCTTTCGACAATTTAATGAGAGGCGAAGTGTACACCCAGCGGATGCTGTCCCTGCCCGTGTCATGGGACGCACGCAGAGACAGCCCCCGCCAAATGCAAGGACTATTGTTGATTGATGGAATCTAACTCTACTGGGCTATGGCGGTGGAAATATGGACTAAATTACTGGGTTATGGATTGAGACATGACAGCGCCTGTCAGGAAAAGTGTCTCATGGCTTTCGTGGCACTGACAGACTGTGACTTGCCCTCCGCTGATGGGCCCCTGTTAAATAAATAGCGACATTATGAGCAATGGCCTAGCTAGGGGCAACACCAGTGCCGAGGGCTGCAGGGTGTCGAGAGGTGCTGCTGCGCTTTCTCCGAGGGTACTCGCGGCGTTATGCCTTTTATCACTTCCACGCCTGGAGCATATAGCTCTCGCGACTCCACTCTGGACGGCCGGTTAAGGCAAGCCAGAGGCGGAGGTCCTTACACTCTTACCCATGAACCCTCCCTAAGGACCCCCAGGAGCACTCGGGTACGTGGGGTCGCTACTCCCCAACAGCTCGCCACAAGCTGCCCTGCGTATATTATATTTATTATTATGATTGTATTAAATTAAAAAGCCAGGCAAAAATGCTCTTCCAATGCCTACCCATATGTAATAGTACATTACACAACTAGGGTGGTAATACAAAGAAAGGTCGAGATCGCAGCAGGTTGCGGCCCGAGCTGCAAGCGGGGGACGTAAATATGTGAACCCTCGTCGCTTTCTTTATTAACTCCCGTGTTGTGTACATCATTTTATGTCTACACTTGGCCAGAAAGTTATTAATTTTCATAAACATTATAAGCCCTAGGTGAATGTTTTGTTGAAATTATTTATGGCAAATATGAGTTACGGGTCAACGAATGTCAGTTGTTTGATGTGTCAAACAACTGACATTTGTTGACCCGTATCATTCGGAAACATATGTCCTCTTTTTTCCGACCTAAACGCAATACTGCAGCATGGTCGATATTTTATGGTACGGTTATAAGCGATTAAATACGGTTCAAAAATAAACCCCGTCTTCCCACCCGTAATAACAAACTGACAGCTATGCTTCAGGACCCTACTCGACAGTGGCGCCAACTGGTGACCACAAAAACGGTAGCCCTCATTCCATACTCTCGGTAATATCATATCTAAGCTAAGTACTAGAAATACTAACATTCAGTGCTAAGCATCGCTACGTGTGCTACGCCGTAGCCCGTAGCACGTTAAGTGTTGTATGTAGTGTCACCAAAGAATGTATGCCATGCAAATGAAAACCATGTAAAAACCTGGTTTATAACAAACTGGCTGTCCCGGCGAACTTTATTCCGCCTCAGATTTTTTTTGTTTCTTTTAGATGTTTTAATAGTTATTTTGCTATTCCGGGTCGAGACAAATCCAAAAAAATCAAAGATCATAAAAATCGGTCTACCCGTTCTCGAGTTATAAATAGTGTAACTAGCCTGACTTTGTTTTATACAGGGTGATTTCTGGGTCGTGGAGCAAGAAAATAAGGCATAATACAATATTCAAAGATGAACCTAATGGTGTTAATTATTAATTTCTTATCACCAATATTTGTAATTATTTTTCAGATTATAAGTAGATAAAAACATTTTTGCATAAAATTTGGACACCCTAATCAGCGTGATGTCTTGTCGCTTCCCATACTGCGTATGTCCGAAGTCATAGGGTGACCATGATTTACTTAGGAAAATAAGAAAATAAAAATGCTATCATAAGATAATATTGACCAGTTATAGAGTCAGAAAAACTGGTCCGGGATCACGACCCAGAAATCATCTTGTATAGATATAAATAATAGATATTAAACCAGACTTAACTCACTCTCACACAGGATTGGTAAAATCTCAGGATTACCATCTTATAAAGCATTTAAGTTTGGCTGTATCGTCGTTTATTTAAGCCCCGAACTTTTGCTCCATAAACGCCTGCACTCCCTGGGCAAAACTGAATAACTTATAAACTTTAAAACTTGCGCAATTGAGATTTCCATCAAGTTGTGAGTTGTGGCTGTTTCGCTGCTGACGTGACAGGCAGTTGAGCTTTCGAGTTTAGGCTTTATTGTTAAATTTCGGTATTTTTGTTTGATCGTCACGTTGTAAACTTCAATAAAACCAAAACGATAACTGTGTCTATAACGCTTAACCGTATTTCAAGCTTTCATAAAAATATACACCGTTTTTTTTATTTCCGTTAAAGGACAATGCTCAAAAAAAACCCAGGCCCGGCGGAAATGAAATGTATCTCAAATTATTACTAAAAATGAGTAATCAAATACCAACAGATGCTACCTGGTATATCACTTTTTGTTAAATACGATTTTTTTTACTTTTCGTACAAAATAAATTAATATTGAGTTGATAACCATTTTAAAAGACACTTCAACTATGACAGTGTTGGAATTATGTCAGCTCATTTATACTGATTGATTATTAAATTAGGATTATGAATATTTTAACAACGGTATGAGTTACAAAATTAGTTTCTTGGAGAAATAAAATTAATTAGATTTAAAGAAGTTAGCAGAAATCAACGAAAACACGGTGTAAATGCGTATATAAAAACGACCCATGAGTCACAATACGGTGCGTCTATATATTTTGAGCAGTGGTTTGGTCGCACCTTAGAACACATACTATATAGATCGTAAATTATCCTATTTGTAAAAATCTTTTTATTTTATTTAGGGCCGTCTAAGCAAAACAAAGTCGTTGCTTATGTGTCGATTGTGTACCAATCATATACGATTTTAGTTTAAGTTTCTTATCCTTTGGCGTACAAAAAATGTTATTATATTGTATTATACACATGCAGTCCTCTATAGTCATACAAAGTTTTCCCAAGAAACAAAAGTACAGTTTTGGTTTCTTCCTATTAATTATGTAAATAAAGACAAACGATGACACTATAAGCTTATGTTTTTCCCACCTACTTTAAATAAATGTGAAATGTGGCTGCAATTTTTGCTTACCATCAGAAGGGCTATACATATACTTACTTGTCACTTGAGATAAAATAAGTATTGCTTTCTTCCATTAACTTCTATAAACTGAAACTGTTAAAACACATTTGCATGTAATTTGCATCTAAATATAAAATTCGGACATAACTGCTTAGTTCACTAAAGCTATCTAAAGTTTAATGACCTACAGGCTCTACGCCGTAGCATCTCTACGAGTTTCGTAGCCGCTACGATTCTCGTAGCGGTTACAATTCTTCATAACACTCTTAGCAATTCTGCTAAGCGCGACGTAATTTCTTCTTTTTTAACAATCTCATATATCCATACCACAATGGCAGTCATACATGCATTAACCATGCGCTAATTGAAGAATAATGTTTTTATTTCAACTAAATCAATATTTTTTGACTGAAAAACAGGTCTATTAGCTTTTTTTTGGAACTACAGTCAAGTAAAAATAATCCGATAACCATTCTCGGATATCCAACTTCCTTTGTATCAAAATTATCAATATCAGGTTCCCGTAACGTGGATACGAACATACGCCAACAAACATGGACTAATTAGAGGCGCTTTCTTTTTTGCATTTCAATTTCTAGTCATCCTAACTCAATGGTTCATCGGATTATTAGATTTCTTGGTACAAACATCGGTACCGAAAATGTTGTTACTAATTTTGTAAAATCGGATAACATAACCATCGTATTTTATTTTTGGCTTTTTAGAGTTTCGTACCAAAATCGTAAAAAAGGAATCCTTATGGTGCGACTCTGTCCGTCTGTCTGTCCGCCTGTCTGTCTATCCGTCTGTCACAGTCAGAAATCTTAGGAACTACTGCTGCTATCAACTTGAAATTATGAATAGTTTTAAAAGTCGCTAACCCGAGCCTATTAGACTAGCCTTTTTTCCTTTTTTTTAAAGGGGGCCGAAATGGGAGGTCGAAAATTTTAAGTTGAGCTATTGTATCAAGTGGGGTATCAAATTTAAGGGCTCAATTTGTAAATTCCAAAACCATTTTCATTTTATTTCTTATTTATACCCTTTTTGGTTTAGGATGAAAAACGTTCCAAAAAATACCATAAAAAATATTTTCGAAGTTCCTTACAGAAATATCTATAGTAATTACTAATATCATCCTAAATATTACAGGAAAAATATAATGGTTTTCCTAACCTGCACCGTATTTTAGAAATTTGAATAAAAACTCCTACTAAACTAACCGCCATACAGTTTTTCTTTAACTATTTACGTATCTGCTTACGAGTTTGTACGGAACCCTCGGTGCACGAGTTCGACTTGCACTTAACCGTTTTTTTTTACTAGAAAAAACAAACTGTAGGCCGATCGTACCGTTTCTATAGATTGTAGCAATACGAAAATGGCAGAAGAACTAGATCAGACCTTAAAAAAATATTTGCAAGGGCACCTTAATCTCTGTTGATCAGTGTAATAAATAAAAACTTATATCAAAAAATTGCAAATGCATTGTTACTGTGTGTATGCGCTGTATCTGTAATTAATTATTTTTACTTAGAGCTCCCCTGTTTGTGTCTGTGTGTGTTTGTGTGAGTGAGCATCTTCACTACGATGGGAACACTTGGTGCATTCCTGAATCAATACTGTTCCGAGTTTTCTAAAATCAAATGACAAAGGCGAGTTCTGTTCAGCACAGGAGCTTTGAGGACCGACCAAGTTCTGATAAAATGTTCGGAGCTTTTTGTCCGTTCCCTCTTTGACGGAATTTGAAACGAATTCGACGTTATTTTTAGTCCACAGTATTCTCATGATACACTGAAGTGAAAACACATTATTAATAATAGTACATTACTAATATATGGCAGTAAAATAAAGAATGTCTCAGATCGCAGGTATTTGACCCCCAAACCGAAGGCAAGGGCGATAAATGTGCGATCTAAAGCTTTTACCAGCTGTGGTAAGCAAAAAATTTTACATCTCCCCCAGGCCAGGATGTGGGATTTTCCGCACGCGTAGCGGGCGGTTATTGCCACTTTAGGGCCGATACAGACGGACTGCATGCCAGCTGCGATTTGTATGGGAACTGATAAATACGGGAGTGGGAGCGAGTGAAACCAAAGCTTGCCGTTAGCGCACTGCCGTTTATTTACGGAGGTAAATGTGTGGGGGTGGCCACACGCATACATACATAACACTTCCTCCCTCTAGTTACTGTACAGTGAATCTAACTAAACTACAACAATCAAAAATATTTCTTAAAATTAATATTGGTACGCTTACGTAACATTTTGGGCACGCTTGTCTCTGAGCTCTTGGCGTCTTGCAAGACTTGAAAACCATGACCCTCATCTTCCGCCTCATGGAATTCCTCCTCTTCCTCTGATCTTGGCGGCTGGCGATTTGAGTCTCTCTCGCTTTCTGACTCGAGCATAGCTGCACTCTTCCCCTCGCCTACAAATGGCGGTGACAGAGGCTGCAATGATTGCACCGGATCCAGGAGTGGTGGTAACGATATCCGAGCTGTCGACGGTGATACTGACGGTGGCGGCGGTGTCGGCGGCGGCGGTGTCGGCGGCGGCGGTGTCGGCGGTGGCGGTGTCGGCGGTGTCGGCGGCGGCGGTGTCGGCGGCGGCGGCGGCGGAGTTGGTGGCGACGGCGGCGGCGGCGACAGCGGTGACGGCGGCGGCGGCGTCGGCGAAGGTGTCATGACTGAAGTATGTACTGGTAAGTCTTGCCCATTTATTTTGTTATAGTGCCATTTGTTACTGGTACCTTTATACTTAAGTATGTGATCCTTATGTTGTTTAATAAAAACTGAAGAAACATTGTTTTTTATTAAATACATTACTTTTCCAAGTCTCTTTTCGATGATTCCCTTACACCACGTGAATTTGTTCTTATTAACAAACTTTTTATACAAAATTCGCTCACCAGGTGAAAAAGTTACTTTGTTTTTTCTGTTTAGCTTTTTATTCTGTAAACACTGTTTATTATGGACGGCATTAGCCAGGGCGATAGCCGATAACGAGGGCGATGGCGCGATAGGATGAAGTAAATCTAACCGTGATTTTAGTTTACGTCCGTAAACCAACTGTGCAGGTGAAAACCCTGTGGTCGAGTGGATTGAGTTTCGATAATTAAATATATATTGCAATAATTTAATGTTACTATCGCGAAGAGTACGACCTGTTAATATGCTAGATTTGATACCTTTCTTCGTGATTTTTACCATACTTTCAGCCTGGCCATTACTAGCTGGGTGGTAAGCCGGTGACGTCATATGTTGTATGCCGTTTAACTCGCAAAACATTTTAAATTCGCGCGAACAAAAAGCTGCCCCGTTGTCACTTACCAAAACCTCTGCTAATCCGTATCTGGCGAAAAAATCACATAATTTATCTACAACTGCTATAGAAGTCGTATTTTTTCCCATGTCATAAACTTCCAACCACTTGCTATAGGCATCCACGATGATTAAATATGAGCGTTCATTTATTGGGCCTAGGAAATCCAAATGAATTCTATGAAATATCGTGGGTGGCAGTTTCCAGTGTGACAAAGGCACTCGTGCCGGTGACGGCCGTAATTGGATGCATATGTCACAGCTGTTTATCATTTTTTCTATAGACTCGTCTATCCCGGGGAACCATAACCTAGAACGAGCTTCGGCTTTAGTTTTGACTATTCCTAAATGAGAAGTATGTAATTCCGACAACACCTTTTGACGTAATTTTTCGGGAATTACTACTTTATGACCTCTCATTAAACAACCATTTTCTACTGACAATTGTGTCCTACACTGATGAAATGGTTTAATCTTTTCATCGTTTACCTTCCGGGGCCATCCATTAAAAGTATACTTTATTACTTGCTCAAGAACAATGTCTTTAGTGGTTTCGTAGCGAAGTTCCTTAACAGAAATAGGCAAATTACCCTCGGCTACGAAACATATGTACGCGGCGCGGTCGCAGTCCGCACACAGTTCGGGATGCGCTTCGCCCTCCCCGCGCGCGCGCGGGGGCAGGCATGCTCGCGACAGATAATCGGCGCTGTTATCCGCGCTGCGTACATATTCAATTCTATAGTTGTAGCCGCTCAAAAACATTGCATATCTTTGCAACCTATTTGCAGACACTTCAGGGATACCTCGTTCTGGATGGAAAATGCTCGTTAACGGTTTGTGGTCCGTTCGTAAAATGAAAGGAGTGGATCTTCCATACAGATACTGGTGAAACTTACGGATACCGAATATAATGGATGTCGCTTCCTTTTGTAACTGCGAGTACCGTTTCTCGGCGGCGTTAAGAGTTCGCGAAGCGAACGAAACCGGTCTTTCGCTGCCGTCTGATTCAACCTGAGATAAGATTGCTGCCATCCCGGTGGGGGAGGCATCCACTGTTAAAATGACCTTCGCCTTAGGGTTAAAATGCGCTAGTACCTGGTCTGACGCAAGTGCCTGTTTTATTTTGTTGAACGCATTATTATGAACGCTAGACCAGCACCACTTTGACCCTTTTTTCAAAAGGTCATATAACGGACTAAGGATGGACGACGCTTGTGGAACGAAATTTCTATAATAATTCACCAGCCCTAAAAAAGATTGCAGCTCGTTAACATTTTTAGGAACCGGCGCTTTCACCATTGCCTCCGTTTTATCTGACGATTTTTTTAAACCATTTTTATTAATAATGTAACCTAGGTAGGAAACTTCATCTTGGAAAAATTCACACTTTCCCTTTTGTAATGTCAACCCTGCCTCTTGCAACCGTTTTAATACCGAATGCAACCTTTCCATGTGTTGTTCGTCGTTGTTGCCCGTGATGAGCACGTCGTCCAACAAGCACAGCACGCCCTCCATGCCGGCCAGCAGGCCTTCCATAGCGCGCTGGCATATTGCTGGTGCCGATGCCAAGCCGAACACCAGCCGAGCATGATTAAACAACCCCCGGTGAGTATTAATACAGGTGATGTTTTGTGAGTCATCGCTTAGCACAAACTGGTTGTAGGCCATTGATAAATCGAGTTTTGAAAATTTTTTACCACCATATAATTGGGAAAATAATTCTTTCGCGGTAGGCAACGGATATTGCTCGACTACCAGCTGTTTATTAATACTCACTGAGTAGTCAGCACAGATTCTTACTGTGCCATTACGCTTTAAAACGGGCACTATCGGAGAAGCATACTCGGAGTGTTCGACCGGCACTAGCACGCCCAAGCTAACGAGCCGATTTATCTCTTCATCGATCTTATCTCTCAATGCGAATGCAATAGGACGGGCCTTGAAAAAAATCGGTTTAGAGTTTTCTTTTAACGTCAATTTAACTTTGCATTTATTGTAACATCCGAGTTTATCCGAGAATAGCTGTGGATACTCTTTTTGCAGTTTACCCACAAAACTTTCATTACCACAATAAAGCACTGGGGCTAACTCCAATTTAAATAAAGAAATAAAATCCCTTCCTAATAGCGCGGGGCCATCGTCGCATACTACATACGCGTTGAGCGACTGAGTACTTCCAGCAAACGTAATTGGTAACGGGATCATTCCTATACACTGAATGCTTTCACCAGTATAACTATGCAGCTTTTTGTTCGTAGATTTTAACGGAATATCACAAAAATGTTTATTGTATGTATTTTGAGATATAACTGTCACGGCAGACCCGCTATCAATTTCAAATTTAAAATCTGACCCACGAATCTTAACCGTTTCGACCATAGGCTCACCGCGAATTGAACGAATATTATACAACTTACCGTCGTCATCGCCCTCGTCCTCGGTGCCCAAATTTACGTACTTCACTTTCGTGCACATTCTACGCAAATGGCCCTTTACCTTACACTTTTTACACACAAAATTTGCAAAACGACACTCTGATGAGCTGTGATTATTATAACCGCACACTGAACACTGCTCTTTAGACGCTGCTACGCTTTTCCTTGATCCCTTTGTTATCTTAAACAGCTGCTCCACGCTGTGACCGGAATCCGCACTGGAAGCCGCGGCGCCCGCACGGGCACAACGTATGTTTTCAGCCAGTTGAACTGCTTTAGCCAGCGATAAATCCTGTAGATTATGTGCATACAGTTTCTCCTTCTCTTGGCCTGGCAACATGCCCATCACGAATCGGTCACGCAGTGTCTCCTCCACATTGACGAAACCGCAGTGAGCAGTCAGGCCGCGGAGCCTCGCCGCCCATTGCGTGTGAGACTCGCCCGGCTGCTGTGAAGCGGAGTAAAAGTTATGACGCTCGCCGAATCCAATGCGCGTCGGCGTGAAGTGACTGTCTAGAAGAATCAATATATCCTCGAATGGCACGTCGTCTAACTGCTTCGGTATCGCCAAATCCGCAGCTAGTTTGAACGTGCTTTCGCTGAGTGCGCTTAAAAGAATGGCTTTCCTCTTTTGCCCCTGAGGGTCTTCCACGGCGTCAATTTCATTAGCTATGAAATACTGCTTAAGCCTACTTCTGTAGGTTTGCCAACTCTGGTTATTGTGATCAAAAATTGACAAAATTCCAAAATTATGCACAGACATGTTTTCTTTTTTAACGTCGCGGGTAGATCGCGCACGCTCGTCGCCACTGATAAATACGGGAGTGGGAGCGAGTGAAACCAAAGCTTGCCGTTAGCGCACTGCCGTTTATTTACGGAGGTAAATGTGTGGGGGTGGCCACACGCATACATACATAACAGGAACTGCATCACAACTGCGCAGTCGGCGTGCAGTTGTGATGCAGTTCCCATACAAATCGCAGCTGGCATGCAGTCCGTCTGTATCGACCCTTATGGCCAGGTGTGACGTAAAATATATTATAAGTTTTATAAGTAGATGGCACTTTTATATGTCTAAGTCTGTTGTTTTAATAAAATCGAACCTTCTGTTACTCTTTAGTGACAATGAAAACACTATTGCTTAAGTGCAGCACTAGTAGGATAGACAACTTTCTTTTACATTTATGTTGTCTGTGGAATTCTCTCAAATGAAAACTACGTTTCAATTTTCAATCTCGTATTTATTTCTATAAATATACATCAAAGTCTTTCAGCGTTTCGTAAGAGGCGGTCATGTAGATTATTTTAAGATAATAATAAGTAGCTTTACATCAAGAGACTCTTTGATTACAAGATTGAATAAGTATAAATCCTGCATAATTCTCAAAAAAAATGTTAAAATTGATAGAGAATGAAAAGAGACCAAATAATAACACAACATAGAGTAAATTTTATTTCAACAGTGTAAAATGGCGTCCACTTTCTGGGCAATTTGTATGATCATTTCATTATATCACTATCTTTAGCCTCAGAGGCCATAAACGCTTTTGCTGTTTATAACTGTTGCGCCCTTTGAGCCTAAGGTACCTAAATAACGTCTAAGTACGCGCAGCTACATTCAACTCGCATCATGGCTGCTCTAGAAACATTTTTTGATTCTAGAATGGTTAATTGATACTAGGATTACCTTATAGTCATCACAAAACTATAAATGCTACTATGTTGAGCTGTACCGTGACGTCAGAACGAACACAGTACAATCCTAAACCAATCAGCGGGTAGCCTCGTTCAGGTCATGTGATTCAATCTGCATCTGCCCGCTTGGCGTAGCTGCAAATTAACTTTCTTACGTCAGAGGTGAAGATAGCAGACAATACAATACAAATTTACTTCATTGCACATCAAAAAACACATTACAAGTGGTACCTATTTGACATAATAAAAACAATTTAATAGGTAGACATCAGGCAGACTTATTACTTAAAAGCGATCTCTTTCAGACAAATTTTGGGTAGCGGAATTGATACAAAAATAAATCAAAAAAGTAGGTGGTGCGAAGGGTAACAAAAGCGAGGGCTTATAAATGATCGGGCAACGGCATAAGAGCTTATACAACCCTATTAGGACATATTGTTACTAGTTCACGTAGCCGTCAGTAAATTACGGACGAGATTGATGACTAAGTTATGAATTACCTAATTATTCCGCCGTTATACGAAAAAAGGATGACTCTAACTTTTTTTTTAAATCTAGTTACATAAATCAATTCTTGAAGCCGAGCAGCAGAAAATGTACCGCATGCATGCTTGTTATGACATTGCGAGATACGAGCTTTTTTAATGTAACTGCCAACTAGCGTGTTTGTCAACTTGAATGTGTTGCGTTACATTGCGGGCCGAATTATTTTGTATGGTAAATATTTTCATTGTAGTTTTAAGCAAAAGTTATCTCAATATACTTCTTAGGTCCTATGCTGACCACCGTTTCAATTTTCGCCAGTATTGGATTTCCACGCTGTATATTTAGAATCAGTAAAAAGAGATGAATCTACCTTAATATATAATTGTAACTCAATTTTGAAAAACAAGAATGCCACATGCGCCCTTTTCAGTGCGCCTTTTTCCCTCAGACCAGACTAATATGTAAATCATACCGATTAATATTAAATAAATGTGAATGACGATAAAATGTGACAGAACAAAGCATGCAGGAATAATCAACATGCTTTTAGAAGCTGCAGAAATACAGCGAAAACATTATAATACTCTTGAGAGTTGGCCCTTCAGATTTCCATAATTTTCCTCGTGATTAAAATAAGAAGGAACCTGACATTTTTATCTAAAAAGTGAGCTTGAACAATATTTTGGACTACGTCCAGACAATTTTTTAATCTTCTTTTATTTTCGGTTATATCTCCGTTACAGACCGAAAGTAGGTCAAAAAGTTTTAAGCTGTCATTTTAAATTAATCTACATGTTGAAAATTGTCCGTTCAGTAAAGTACACTGAAGTTAATGAGCTCGAGCGTTCTGAGCATGCCGAATATTAAATTTTGCTAAATCCTGCTGATCTGGATCATCCGGTGAGAGGATCAGCCATTTATTTTCCTGGATTATCGTTTTATGCTCTAAGTACTTACTTTGTGTAACTAGTCATGGTTGTAAGAGCACCTTTTCAAGAAGAAATACTTTTATTAAAACAAGTGAACTTTATTATGTTCAATCGTTTTATTTTAAAACATTAGCTATTCCACTGGTTACCTTTTGACTCCATATTCAGATCTCGTTACTACTTTGAAATTGTCATAATGTTGTTTTATTACGGTAGGTAACTCAATGTCTGCGTAAAGTTATACAACGTGTTGCCTATACTAGGAACAAATAATTAAAACTAAGGTTGTACAACCCTAAGACTGAAGGGTCATTCCATAAATGTAACGCGAGTCACGATTTCATTGCGTGTTTTTTTTTTCATTAAAGATACAAATTTTCAGCGACACATTTGTTCAGCGACATTTAAAAATAACTTATGTTTTGGTTTTTAGTACACTTTAGAGTTTATTTGAAGCCGCAATGTATTGCGATGTTAATTATGACTGTTAGTAGCGTGACAAGCGACGCCAATTAGACTGATGTTAAAGTACATTGAAAATACTATTTAATTTGTATGAAAAAGATAAGATCTAAATATTACATAATTTTTTAAAAATTGTTGAATGGAAGTTTTATTATTTGATGAGTAGAATATACGTTTTAATTATTTGATCCTGTTACAGGCAACACCCGGTATACGAGTAAGAGTCGGTTTAGACCTGACCCGTTCAACTATAAATAATTACCTTTCCTTTTGATTTCGCCGTAGTTGTGTAAAATAAATTTAAGAATATCTCTTTGGATGGTATTCCCGTCCCCTAAGTTATAAGTGTTTTAAATTTTACACTCCAATCTGCAGTGGTTTAGGTCGCACGTTATCTGTCTGTACTTTAGAGCTATTACACATAAACACGATACGATATTGCGTCGTGCTACTACACGGCATAGTTTCATGATGCGACGTCGTGTCGTGAAATCAGGGTCATTCTCAAAAAAAGATGTCAATTTGTAGAGATAATTTTCGTCACACAAAGGAACAAGATTAACATTTTGTTCAATTAACCCTTTACTATGGACATCTTTTTTGAAAACGACCCATCATTCAATCAAAAACAACTTTGGCGGATCTCACACTGCAGCGAAAATCACGGCGACACGCGACTCAGCGATTTTCAACTTTGTATGTAGAATCATCGATTTGTATAGAAAAATCGCGGGGTGGCGCACACTGGCGCGTAAATCGCGGCGATTTTTTCCGTGTAGCTGCGCATACACGGAAAAAATCGCGGCGACGGGCGATTTCAGTGTGTTCTTCGCCTTTATGTCAGTGTAGAAATATTAAAAATAAAAATATAATTTTCCCGACACGACGTCGCATTGTGAAAGGATGCCGTATCGTAGCACGACGCAATATCGTATCGTGTTTAAGTGTAAGAGCCCTTAGACATAGAACTGCTTTATAGCTGCAAAAGTGATCTCTTAATTGATTATTTATTTGCAATATACGTAATGGCAAAAGTGCAACAAGAAACCAGTAGTAGATATTTAATTAATTTATTTATTTAATCTTTATTACTCATACAAAATAGTACAAATGGCGGACCTAATACTTAATTTACTTAATTTAAATGTGATAGTGCATATAGTAACTCAATTAACTCAACACACGTAATTGGTAAATCAATATTCGCTCTAGAAACCGATCCCGTCAATCCGTTCTCGAGTTAGCCGCGATTCACCGAATTAGCAGACAGACGGACATGCATAATGCGCCATTTGCATTCCCAACTCCGTCTGAATATCTACTAATTCTGAGCGATGCTGATTTATTTATATACTTACAAGGAAAGGTACCCAACTGTCGGCTCCGATCTGATTTATTTTGATATATGTTAGAGAGTAGTCTAAAATAACAGACACGTATTTTTTTAGCTGCCCAATCTCAACCTATTGGGACAAACTGACCTCCAAAGTACTAAAAAGTGACTAAACCCTCCAACTTCTACAGAAAAAAAAATTAAGCAAGTTGTTAGTTAATTCCTGGTTTGATATTATGTTTGAAAACATGAAAAAATAATAAGCAAGTGTTTCGTTATATCGGCTGAAGCTCATATTTTCCCAAAAAAACACCTTTCAAAGTTTGAGCCCTTTGCATCCGACCTAGAAAACTTGAATCGCGCGATGTGCACATCGCGCGATTCAAGTTTTCTAGGTGCATCAGGGCTTTACTCCATCTATTACGTACTATAGAACATTGTTGTATCTTTAAAAAAGAGAGAAAACGGGATCCCGGCATTAGGTAGCCATACAAAAAATTCCGGTATTGCATCCCTAAATATATGCCGCCAATGGTGACATACAGTTGACGACTTTATGAGCACACGTACTCGTAATGCGAATGAGTTTATCATAATAATGTGAACGTGAATCTCATAGTAAATCAGGGATAAACTTTTAAACCTGTCAACGTCGATCCAAATGAAGCTAAATTAACGAGATCAAAATTTATAGTTGTTTTTGTAACTTACAAACATTGTGTTAAGTTTATATTTAATTTGCCGTTTTTCTTTGCGTAGGTAAGTAAATTAATTAATTTGTTAGTTTGTCTATCTTTTTTGGTGTTAGTTATCCTTTCGCATTTGTTCAACGATTAGCTGGAACAGGTCCCTTACATGGATAAGTTTGCTTTTGTTTCTGTATGATTTTAATACTTATCTTAAACAGACTTATCGGTAAACATGGTTTTGATTCAGCATTTAAAATTCATCCTGTATTCTATTAAGAAAATAACAGCGGCTGTGATGTTGATTCGGTATACTCGTATTTAAAAAATATAAACAACCTACATCCCAGAGTTTCACATGGTCTGTTTTTAACCCCCGACGGAAATCGAGGGGTGTCATAAGTTTGACCTGTGTATCTTTGTATCTGTTTGTGCCATCGTAGCTCCCAAACGGGTAAACCGATTTTGATTTAGGTTTTTGTTTGGTAAGTGATTTAATTAAGAGTGTTTTTAGTTAAGGTTTATCAAAATTGATTTAGCCATTTATTATATTAAAAGGTGAGATATTTTTACGTAATAATATTGTACAAATGGCATTTAGTACAAAATGAACATTTAAAAAGCATGAAATAAATTTTAAATATGTTTTTTTAAAACCAATGACTACAAAAACCTCTAAAAAGTACCCTATCTATTGGCCCTTTATGTTTTTAAGATAAGTTTTAATGTTTTGTTTGTTATCGGGAGACCTATTTATATGCCCTACTAAAACAGAAGGTCTCCCGTTTTTTAGTCGGGGTTTTTTCAATTTTTTATACTTCTATCAGGAATAAAAACTCATCAGTTTTCTTAGCTTTCGTGGCGACCCTAACGTATTCTATTTTTGTCCCAGGCGGCGAGGGCCAAGAGCACGGGCCCGTGTTCCTGATGGAGCCGCCGTCCCGGCTGGTGTTCGCCAACAGCACCGGCGCGCAGGTCTCGTGCGCAGCGCATGGGTTCCCGCCCCCACAGTTGGCGTGGCAGCTGCCTGATGGCGCGCCGCTTGATGACGTGCCTGGCCTTAGGTGAGTCACGGGACTGATATTTCTTGATCATTCATGTTAATGCCCGCCTTCCGTTGCGAGTGGAACCGGCTCCGTACAGATCCTAGTTAACTCGCAATTGTGAACTACATAGAAGTATTTCCACTGAATATGAGTAAGTGGAGCGGAGTTAAAGAGGACAAAGAGTCACAAAAGTAGCCGCAGAATAAAGCGAACATCACACGGGCTCCGCTAGACTCACAACAATGATTCTCGCTCACCGCGAGCGAGTAGGTAAGTGGGCTAGATTGAGCAAAGGCATAGCCAGGAATCAGTTAAGGGAGGAGCGCGGTCTGGTAACCAGCTCCATCTTTGTCGGAAATAGCCTATGTACATATATTTAGTAGTTAGGTATATATAAAGTAACAATCAAATAGGCTAAGTCAATCACGTAGGAGAGAAAATCATATTGAAATCTAATTAGAATCTTTTACTGTTTATTATTGTTTCGTTACTCAATCATTCTACTGTTTAATCAATCAATCATAAATAACTTGTGTTTTACTCTAATTTTAAGATTTATCAATGTCCATCGTTTATAAGAATTTAATTAATTATTGCTATAATCTTTATTTCTGTGTAATGAGAAATTATATGTGTTTTTTAATAAAGTAAATAAACCCCCACTCACGCACAAAAAGAATAGCTGATTCTCAGAACTAGCTCGGCTCATTTCTCAGAACAAGACTCGAGCTTAGCGGGAGTATTCTTAGAATAATCTCCCACCTTCAAAAATAATCTTATAAAATGGCGGTTCCCGGCCATTTCAACTCACTCTATTTTACTCTCTTCAGTCTTTTACATTTATCATCAAGTGATAATCAGCTCTTCAACAGTGCCTAAGTGAGGTAGGCGCTCACTATGGAAAATTAAGTCTTTCATTTATAATACAGTCCACTAAACATCGAAGACCCTTAGACCTCACAATGGTCCTTCAGAAGCCGCATCAAAGAAGAATGGACACACCACAGCAGCAATAAGAAGATAAAGAAGCACGAAGACACAAACCTTCAAAAATCGTCGTCAGCAAAATTATCGCCGAATTGTCCCGTGAGATCTTAAATCCGGGACACGCCGTACTCATCGAAAGAAGATCGCCGAGAAAAGGCCCGTGACTGCATTTCCGGGTCCTCCGTGTTCATCGAATGAGAAATTTTGTCGGTCCGTGACTGCTATTCCGGACCCGCCGTGACGTCGAAAAAAGTGAAGAAAGTGATCCGTGACCGCTATTCCGGATCCGCCGTGTGAAGACAGAAAACCGAAGAAGGGCCGGTCCGTGACCACTTTTCCGGACCCCCCTGCAGCACAATTAAGAAGAACAGCAAGGTGGCGCAGTGAAAAAAGAAGACAGCAAGGTGGCGCAGTGAAAAAACAAGGTGACGCAGTGAAAAAAGAAGACTGCAAGAGTCGCTGAGAAAAAAGAAATACCACCGTGCAAGAGGGTCTTCGCGCTCCAAACTGTTCGTGCCTTCGGGATTAGTGTCTTCGTGTCTTCGTCTTCGTCTTCAGTTGTCTGTGTGTGCCTCAAAAAGGAACTCTAACCAGGGAACAGTGCAAACCCAGTACCTAGCCTGAGTTCCGGGAACCTAGAAGTTTCGACTTCGGTTCTTTTTTGGTCTGACATGGTTCAGTTCCGCCAGCTTTAGCTGATGAGCGGCCAATCTTGCACCTTGCGGTGTTAAATGCAAGAGCGGTTTAGCGAAACTTCAAGAAAGAAGAAAGAAGAAACCGTAGGGACGTTAGGTACCCGAACGTTACAGCGACGTCAATTCCGTAACGTTCGCGTTAGGGCCCGATAGTGTTAGGGACCCCCCACCCCCTCGGTGTACTATGCATAAGGAACAACGCGTTACAAGATCGCGTTCCCGTTCCCAAACAACTCCGTCGTCCGGTCAAACGACAACGACGAGTACCAGTACGTGGAGTAAAGGCACCAGTAGCGCAAACGAAAGTAGCAGTATGCCGAAAGATAACGCTCCCCGTAAGGCTTCGGAAGCCGAGGCGCCCCCCGCGCACTCTGACCCGTCTATCCCCACTCCCGGCGCCGCGCCGCCGGGCCACGCCCCTTTGACCCGCGCGCCGCTCATGGATGATGAACAATCGGTTCACTCTATGGAGAACGAGCAACGTAGTAATCCGCGGACTTTGGTAGGCGTACAAGATGATAGGGCTAGTCAGTTATCAGTCTTAATGGCTGAATTAGAGGTTAGGAACGCCGAATTGCAGCAGGCACAGCTCGCGTCCGCCGCGGCTAGGAGTAGGCTCGAGATAGCTAGGATAGAAGCGTCTCAGGTATCCAGCATGGCGGCGCCGGGTCACGATGCCAGAGATGCTCGCGTATTAGGCTGGGTTGCTCAACAGCAACGCCAGGTAGCCGCGATAGGTGTACACACGCAAGAACCTCCGTACACGCCGCCGCGTAACGAACCCGAACGACCTAGCGAATTTATGAATAGGGACTTAGAATTACTCTCGCATAGGGTCGTAGACGCGGTAACTAGGAACAGGAATGCACCCATGGCCTCGAGGCAAAGTTACGACCTTCCTCATTTCGAAGGATCGCCTCAGGAATGGATCGCATTTAGGGCCGAGTACGAGGATAGTGCACCTATGCATTCGGACGTGTCCAACATCAGCCGTTTACGTCGCGCGCTTCGCGGCGAAGCGAAAATCGCAGTTAAGTCCATAATGTACACTGCGATATCTCCGGCTGAAATTATAGGCGCGTTAGAACGACATTTCGGAGACCCAGAGGAAATAATATTGAACGAAATTCATAACGTAAAGCGTATGCCCAGATTAGCTGAAGATAATAGCAATATAATTTCCTTTGCCGGTCAAGTTGCCAACGTCGTGGCAACCATTAAGTCGTTAAAACAAAACGAGTTTCTATACGCGCCCGAACTCGTCAATAAAATCGTGGATAAAATGAATCTGATTGTTCGATACGAGTGGAATAAATATCGCGTAATTAATAAAGGGACACCGGGTCTAGTGGCTATGGCACAGTTTTTAAACGAGATTAGTAGCGCAACGCGAAAATCTCAAATTCGCAAGACGCGAGCCAACGTGCACACCGCGCAGGCGCACTATGACCCCGCGCCCCTCCCCCTACCGCGCATGCGCAAAGGTCGCCGCGCGCCGCAGTATGACGAATATTACAGTGACTCAGAACAATCAAATTCAGATTATGACGAGCCTAGGCCGTTGATGGTAGCCCAAGTAAATCAGAATAGGTATACCGATAAGCGTAAACCCGTGGAAAAAAGGTTTTCCGCGCCGCCCGCGAAAAATACGCCCGCGAGGGCCCCGCAACCTATTCAAACCACTTCCACCTATGTAGACAAGTGCGTAATTTGCAGAGGCGAACACAAAGTAAGCGAGTGTTCCGATTTTAATAAAATGTCTGTAACAAAGAGGTTGGAAGCGGTTAAGAATGGCAAGTTGTGCTTTAGGTGCTTACAGCCGAGTCATAGACGCGGATATAGATGTAAATACGTAGCTTGCGGCATAGGTAATTGCGAAGCCGGACATCATCGCTTATTGCACGGCATGAGCGCCAAAGCACAGCCGACGCCGGCGCCGCGGACGGGTAACGTTAATCACGTATATAAAATGAATACCTATTTAAAAGTCGTTCCCGTGGAACTGACCGGTCCTCTAGGTACGGTAGAGACATTTTGCTTGTTAGACGGTGGTAGCTCTATCTCGCTTATCGAGCGTCATATAGCTGATCAAATAGCACCACGCGACAACCCGGAACCTCTTTCAATAGAGGGAGTCGGTGGAAATTGTACGTTCGATAGGGAATCGTGTCGAATTAGCGTTACTATCCGCGGAGCACATACTCGTAACATAGAAAAGTTCACCGCATATACGATAGAAAAGTTGAACTTGCCCGAACAAACGGTGAGTCGCGATTTAATTGAACAATGCGATCATTTACGCGAAATAGAGGAACAACTATGTTACGATCATGCCGTCCCAACGATAATTATAGGTCAGGATCACTGGGAACTGATTGTTTCCAAACAAATACTACAGGGAAAAAAAGATTTACCTGTAGCATCGCGATCTAAGCTAGGGTGGCAACTGCACGGCAGTCACGATGCGCCTCGGGATAGATCTTTCTTAGTAAGCCACGTTAGGCCGACGCCCGCGGAAACGGAGATAACCGCGCTCATGAAAGAACATTTCAGCATCGAATGTTTAGGCGTCGAAGGAAAATTACCTAAGACTGATCCGAATCAGAGAGCGATCGATATCCTAGACGCGACATGTAGGAAATTAGAGTCGGAAGATAGGTACGAGGCAGGCTTGTTATGGTGTAGTAATGATGAGACATTACCGAATAACGAGAACCTGGCTCTACGACGCCTGCATAGCCTAGAAACAAAATTAAACGCGGATGAAAAATTGAAAGTCGAGTACTGTAAACAGATCGACGACCTCTTGACAAAAGGGTATGCAGAAGTCGCGCCAGGACCCGCACCTCCGGAATATCCCCGTAAATGGATATTACCGCATTTTCCGGTATTTCACGCACAGAAAGGAACTCTTAGACTCGTTTTCGACGCCCGCTGCAGGGCCCAGAATAAATCGCTAAACGATGCGTTATTACCGGGACCAGATTTCCTACGACCACTATTCGGCGTTTTGTTGAAATTCCGCGAAGGAAAAATAGGAATAGTGGCCGATATTAAGCAAATGTTCCTCCAAATACAAATACCTGAGAACGAGCGTGATAGTTTGCGTTTTTATTGGAGAGGGGCGAATAGCGACATAGAACCGAAAGAATATCGTATGAAACGATTGATATTCGGGTCAGCGAGTTCACCAAGTACCGCTTTATATGTGAAGAATAAAAACGCAAATACTCACCGCGAAAGGTATCCGATAGCCGCTGAATTGACGATTAAGAACTCGTATATGGACGATTTTTTAGTAGCTTTAGACGAGGACATAGATACCGCGCGACAGATAGTCAACGATCTATACGAATTAAATATGAAGGCGTCCTTTGAGCTACGCGGGTTCGCATCGAATCAGCCGGAAGTCATATCCGACGTAGTGACTCCGAGTACGGACGAAAATAAAACGCTAGGAAAATGCGATACGGAACGTACACTAGGTCTCATATGGAACCACAAACGCGACACTATAGGTTTTAACGTAAACCTCCGAAATACGCCGACAGATGTCCTAGATGGGAAAAAAATCGGTTGTCTGTAAAGTCGGTTTACTGCCGATAGTCGAACGTGATAACGTTGACCTTGACCCTGACTCTGACTCTGACTCTGACCCGACTCCGACTCCGACTCCGACTCCGACTTCGACTTGAGTACCAGCCGCCCCTAATATCTGGCCGCCCTAGGCCCGGGCCTACTAGGCCTTAGGGCAAATCCGCCACTGGTCTCTTGTCATTCAATAGAGATTTTTGACAGCCGTATCTTAGGGAATAAGGGCTATTTTATTAACAATTTGTAAGAAACTATCGTCTTAACGACTTTAGTGCTGGAATAATATAAAGTACCTATTTGACAGGTAACGACCCTGCAAGGTAACGGCCCATGACGTCACACTTTTTCGTGCGTGCAGCCGGCTCCATCGAATTATAAGACGTTATCACGTCAAAAATTGCCCACAAAACGTCAAGTAACGAGTAGCGCGATGAGTATTTTTGACCCTATGGGATATATATCCCCGGTATCGGTAATAGGCAAAATACTTATCCAGGACATCTGGCGGACCGGTATAGGATGGGACGAAACAATACGTCCCGAATCTGTCCCATTGTGGAACGCGTTTATTACTAGCATACAGCAGTTAAAAACGCTCGAGATAAATAGGTACGTGCCGGCCGTAAATAGATCGGGATCACTACACGTTTTTTGCGACGCGAGCGAGAAAATATACGCGGCAGCTGTATATTTCGTTAGTCACGGTAGCGAGGGTGAGGCCTATGCTAGCCTCATCGTAGGGAAAGCCCGCGCAGCACCGCTCAAAGTGATTAGTATACCGCGTCTGGAATTGCAAAGCTGCGTATTAGGAACGCGACTAGCTAAGTCAGTATTAGAACATACGGACTATGCTATTGAGAAGTGTCACTTTTGGTCAGACTCGCGAACGGTACTGACATGGATAAAATCGGATCCTAGGTCATTTAAAAGTTTTGTGGCACATAGGATAGCTGAAATCGAGGAAAGCACAACGACCGATCAATGGCGTTGGGTTCCTAGTGCGCAAAACATCGCTGACGTAGCGACAAAGGGAATTCCTAAGAATTTCGATAAGAACCATACGTGGTTCATAGGCCCCGATTTTATTAGACGCGATTCCTCTCACTGGCCGACCGACAAATCGGCCCCTAGCCCGCCTGTCGACACAGGCGAAGAACGACCACAAAAGTTAATACTGGTCGCTAACAAATCGGATAAATTTCCGTACCTACCCGATATAAGTAGGTTTTCTAAATACTCACGTTTAGTTAGGGCCACTGCTACCGTAGTTTGCGCTGCCGAGGTATTCAAAGCCATGATACTCAATAGAAATACAGAAACAGACGTAAGAAACGATCACATCAAGATCGCCGAATTACTGCTTATCAAACGCAGTCAACACGAATATTTCAACGAGGAGATCAAGCTATTGGAAGCCGGACGGACACTACCGAAGAAATCTACGATAAGCAAGCTCGCTGTCAAACTGAACAACAACGGTCTACTACTACTAGACGGCCGGACGGACAGAAAGCAAGCAATACCCGTTTTGCACGCCCGAGAACCGTTTACTCGACTGTTACTAGCACATTACCACGCTAAGTTCAATCACGGCAACCACGCTACAGTCATGAACGAGCTGCACCAACGCTACCACATAGTAGGACTGCGCGGAGCACTGAGATTCATATGTAATAACTGCCAGTGGTGCCGCACCTACCGAGCGAAACCAACCGTCGTACCACCCGGAGATATACCCAAAGAAAGATTGACAGCAAATCAACCCGCCTTCACGTCTACGGCCTGTGATCTATTCGGACCTATAGTCGTAACTGTGGGAAGACGCCATGAAAAGAGATGGGGCGTTCTGTACACGTGCCTCACTACGCGCGCTGTACACATAGAACTCGCAGCATCCCTCTCAGGCTCGTCTATGATTTTATCTCTCCGACGCATGATGGCACGACGCGGAACACCATCTGTTCTGTACACCGACAATGCCACAAACTTCTTGGGAGCAGAACGAGAGATATCTGACGCCATGAGCACCATAGAAAACGAGATGAAAAGCTTCGCGATCTCCAAAGAAATTATTTGGAAGAAAATTCCGCCCGGAAACCCAGCCGCAGGCGGCGCTTGGGAGCGTCTCGTCGGCTCAATAAAGGCAGCTTTGAAGGTCACGTTATGCCAGAATAACCCTCATGAAGAAGTACTCCACACCTTACTTCTAGAGGCAGAACACATCGTCAACTCCCGGCCCCTCATTCCGGTCATGTTGAACGATAACCAAGAAGCGTTGACGCCTAATCACTTCCTTATAGGCAGATCAAACGCCATGTCTCCATTTGGATTCTTCAGTGATGTCACCCTATCGCCATCGTCATGGAAAACTGCACAAGCCTTAGCAGAAAGCTTTTGGAAAAGATGGGTAACAGAATACCGACATACGTTGAGACCACGTACTAAGACTCCGCCCCATGAAAACGTGAAAATCGGCGACATAGTACTCATTGCCGATAACACTATGCCACGAGGCATATGGCCACGCGGAGAAGTGGTAAAAGTCCACCCCGGCCCCGATGGAAAAATAAGATCAACAGAAGTCCGTACCGCAGCAGGATACATCCGCCGTCCGGCTTCCAGGCTCATAATTATTTCCTAAACTACACTGGTGTAGTCACACCGAGGGGGACACTGTCGGAAATAGCCTATGTACATATATTTAGTAGTTAGGTATATATAAGGTAACAATCAAATAGGCTAAGTCAATCACGTAGGAGAGAAAATCATATTGAAATCTAATTAGAATCTTTTACTGTTTATTATTGTTTCGTTACTCAATCATTCTACTGTTTAATCAATCAATCATAAATAACTTGTGTTTTACTCTAATTTTAAGATTTATCAATGTCCATCGTTTATAAGAATTTAATTAATTATTGCTATAATCTTTATTTCTGTGTAATGAGAAATTATATGTGTTTTTTAATAAAGTAAATAAACCCCCACTCACGCACAAAAAGAATAGCTGATTCTCAGAACTAGCTCGGCTCATTTCTCAGAACAAGACTCGAGCTTAGCGGGAGTATTCTTAGAATAATCTCCCACCTTCAAAAATAATCTTATAAAATGGCGGTTCCCGGCCATTTCAACTCACTCTATTTTACTCTCTTCAGTCTTTTACATTTATCATCAAGTGATAATCAGCTCTTCAACAGTGCCTAAGTGAGGTAGGCGCTCACTATGGAAAATTAAGTCTTTCATTTATAATACAGTCCACTAAACATCGAAGACCCTTAGACCTCACAATCTTCTTGGAGGCAGCATAGCAATCATCGCCAATGCACCTGGCTTGGGAGCTGCATGATGGCGTGTCGCTGAACGTGATGGAATAAAAGCAATTTATACAAATAAACACTAGTATATTATGACGAGACGTTTGTCGCGTTAGGCACCCTTTTCACAAGTGACAAGATAATTTTGTTCTTAGAACCGCCGCGAGGTAGCGCGCGTGATTGCCGGCCAGTATGTGGTTTATGCCAGAGTTCCAACAGATCGACGTACTCGGCCTATGTGAGTCACATGTCTGATGTGGCTACTAATGGGACTTGAGCGCTGTGACTTCCCACCGCTACGTGGTTGCTGTCTAATGATATGCTAATCGACGATGTCGCGACGTTACCGATTTGGTTAATCATCCACACTTTAGATACCAAGTTATGGTATCGGCGGGTTCATTTCAACAATAATCGCTATAAAAATTGTGTTTATACTCGTACTATAATAAAGAAAATGCTTAACCTTTAGCAGAGGGGTGCCGCCCTTCTTAGTTCAATGCCACAGTTCATGTAGCTAGAACTAACGTTACTCGACTTGAACAAAATATTCTGTGTGTTTATGTATACTCTTCCATTCATAGCCTACAGCGTTAAAAGGCAGGACTGTGTACGCATTAAGGCCCTTTTGTCTGAGGCAAAGTGCCTTTATGCTTCGGTTACTATTAACAACAGTTTTGTCAATTTGAGGCAAGGCTCTGCCTTGAAGGCACTGAGAAACCTAACTTTACTTAACCTTATGCCACACCTGGCCATAAAGTGGCTTTTTCCGCACGCTGCGCGTACGTAAAAAGCCGCTTTCTGGACAAGTGTAGTCATAAAATGATGTACACAACACGGGAGGTAATAAAGAAAGCCCTCGATCGCATACTTACGTCCCTCGCTTGCAGCTCGGACCGCAAACTTCTGCGATCTCGGCCTTTCTTTGCATTATCACCCCAGTTGTGTAATGTAGGTACTATTATGAAACCAGCCAGACACACTATAAAAAATTTAGGTATGACATTATTATCTAGACACATAATAAAAACAGCCTTCGGTGCTTTTAGCTGCATTTAAAAAAAGCAATTAAAATAAATTAAGTTTATAGTAAACATATTTACAACTACATTTTTTAACTTGTTACTTACATAAGATATGTTTGTCTCTCATTGAAATTCATAGATTTTCCATGGTCAGTTTCATTTGCTTTTAATGGTCAAATAACACTGCAATATGGCGTAAATTTAGTGATAATGAGACAATATGTTATTTTTCAATGCAAGAATGAACCAAAGCAATTATTGGCATTCATATAGAACAGCCATTCTGCGCCGGCGGATCGGAAAGAGACAACATTTTACATTTTTTTTCGCGAATATAGTCACGGGAAAAAAGTAGAAATTTATAACACAAGCACAGTTGAATTTATTCTAACAAGGAAAATATCTCGAAACCGATACTTCCGCGAACACCGAACATCCTGAATAAGTAATCCAAAATTCGAATTGACATTCGCCGCGCTTTGAAAAACACCCGCACCATATACATTTATAAATATTTGGGCTCAGGTGCTGAACGCTCTTTATTAAGGAGATACGGTACGTGCCGCGTCGCTGACATATTGCGCTTGACGCCGATACAGAATTTGTTGCTGAATTCCAAATAGGCGCAGTCACTTGCAATTTTACGTGGGCTTTACCTGGAATTTTCGTAAGTCTCATGGCAATAAAGATAAAGTGGACTACGTTGAAAGACATGACTTTCATCACTGCTGTAAGGTCAACATACTGACAAGCATATTTTTTTTACATGCGTGCTGCGAATGTCTAATGGCATTGATCGGCAGTCAGAATGATACATTATTCAGTTATTCATCATTCATCCCAGATCTGACGCTGATTGGGTTCGAGCTGTCAATTTGGAAATATAAAAATGTATATTGGAACACTCAAATGGTGTATTACCACTCGAATGATTGACTTCTTTATGTTTAGTACTTTGATAGTGATCTAGATAAAATGTTCCAATAAGAACGAGACTTTAGTTTTGATTGAAGCATACTAACGCTAACTCACTCTTGAAATTGCGCTTCAAAAACTTACAAACGTGTAACTTAAACAACTGCTTATGCATTCTATCTTCAAATCCTAAAGACATGCCCAAGAAACTTACAAATTGTAAAAAGTTATCAAACACCGCGTATAAACGATGAGCGCATGGAATATGGAACAGCTGATTTGAATAGACGGTGTATCGGGAGCGTGTAATTATGGGCCCGCAGCAGTCCAGTGCTGCTTTTTGAGTTAGTGTAGTGGAGCATTCAGAGCGTGTTGGGAGACTTCTGTTGGTATTGTGCTTAGATAATATGTGGAGTATTGAGAGGTTGAATAAAGAGATCAAATGCAGTTTCAAGATGTTTTAAAATTTAAACCCTCACGTTTTTCTTACATGAAGTATAATTTTGTTGCGTACCTTACTTAACTTAAATTGTTATTTGAAAAATGTTATGCAATCTATCACAAAATCATCAAGATATTGTAAAAAGTTTGCAAATAGTGGTGTACAAACGATGAGCGCATCTAATATGGAACAGCTGCTTTGAGTAGACGGTGTATCGGGAGCGTGTACTTATGGGCCCGTCATAGTCCAGTGCTGCTTTTTGAAACAGTTTGATAATATGTGGAACATTAAAAGTTTTGCTAGAATATAAGTCAAATAACCACATTTTTACTAAAAAAAACCCGACCGCGGTGCACTTTGAAACTGCATAAAATCCGCCATTTTGTTTATTTTAACGAACTTCATACCCAGTGACATTCGCACCATCAAGACGAATCTAATGATGTATCATTTATCAAAATCGGATGTGCCGTTGAGTAGTTACGAGCGGACACAGGAACGGACATACATACATACATACAGGTCAAACACATAACCCTTCTTTGGGCTTCGCCGCAGTCGGGTAAATATTTGTTACCTGGAAATTTCTACACAATAGGATTTCCAATACCGGTAATTTTATGGGCTATATCCTGGTACTGTACATACAAAATAATAGCAGTAGGTATTGGAGGCCTGGCTACAAAATAACAAAAAATGTTATTCTAGTGTTGAGAAGTTTTTAGATTATTGGTTACCAAATTCTTATTTAATAAAATTAAACACGCCACATCTCGACTTTACATAACTCAGTCTACCAGGAACGCTGAAAAGATGTAAAAATGAAGTAATAGAAGCGATTTGTTTTATTACAATCAGTGGTAATTGTGGAAACCGAAGATATTATTATGCCACATCAGCCCACAATAAATCTTACAATAAACTGTGTACCGCCGAGCTATACACGTCTATGCATAGTTATACTGTTGCGGTTGTTAACTTTTTATACGGCGCAGCGCATAGAATATGGATCAGCAGTTTGCTTTGAATGGACGGATCGCGAGTCCTCTGTAATTAACACGACATT
The DNA here is from genome assembly GCA_947034925.1 of Eudemis profundana. Classification (NCBI taxonomy): domain Eukaryota; kingdom Metazoa; phylum Arthropoda; class Insecta; order Lepidoptera; family Tortricidae; genus Eudemis; species Eudemis profundana. The sequence goes on from OX344798.1 coordinate 20,521,968, forward strand.
GCACGATGTGCAGTTATATGTATAAACTTCGGAACTTATGCCTGTGGAATAAGATTGAAAATCGTATAAATATCTTAATACATGACAGTGCAAAGATAGTACCTACTAGCTTCGTAAACTTTGTTATCATCGAAGGTTTTATATGCAAAATATGTTTTTTATGCAAAAAAGAATATTGCATTTCATGTTTGCTTAAATCCGCTCCCGTGTAAAATATCGTCCAAATAAAACAAATCTGGCTACCAGAAACATGCATTAAAAGCGTACACACAACAAAATAAGATACATGGATACATGTATCCAGATGTATCTGAATCAAAATATAGTACACTCGCATTCACCACCACGCCCAATGCCACAAAAGAGGACAAATGACGCTGGCGGTCACTTGTATAATATGTATAATGTAGGTAGGTGCTGCTCGTAGACGGACAGGACGTAGTCGAATGCGATGTCATCAGCAGTCTTTTTTTCTGGCTGTACCTAACAACATACATAACAAATGTTAAAGTATCTTTCTTCACTGAATCCATTTCAACTGCAGCAAATCGATTCGCAAGCTATTTTGAACGTGCTTCATTCGTTTTGAATAAAAAACTAACCGCACAGAAGCTATGAATACGCTGAAGATTCGTTTACTTAGTGACATGTCTTTTGTGTCCCGACTTTTACACACATTTCGCTGTGTCAACAAACCATCAGAGCATTTCAAACTGGTGAATTCCTTGTTTGTTATCAAATTAGTTGAAATAAGATAAAATAGTATAAGTATAATTATAATTGGGAGTTTAAACGAGGATTTGAATGAGCCAATTAAAATCATATATAAATTTCAACGTTGTTTGTTTAGTAAAATGACCGTATTGTACAAAAAAAGAATATACTGAAATAGTATAAAAAGCTCTGGACAATGATGCAAACATTATTTTATGCGGTATGCACAAATGCACATGTACAGTAACATTGCTCACGTTTAAAGCCTTTGTAAAATTAAGTAGATACAACCTCCTTAAAAACCTAATACTGTAATATGTATTTATAATATAATTTAAATAATTTTAATGTGTTTTGATTCATATTTAGATAACAAGGAATAAATCGTCAATACAACTACTACAGTTAAAAGCAAGCGCTATGAAGCTTGGTTGTATAGTGAGTACACACAAAGAATTTGGTAGAGTGGGGTTAGAATGTGTTAGAATTCGTTTGGTCTAAACCCACCTTAATACGAGCGCTTAACAGGGACTTCAAATACGAATTCTGCATGCACGTTAACAAACGACAATTCTCAGTTAGATCATTTTTGTTTAAAACCTTATGCTATGACATTAAGGGCTATTTTCGCGTGATTGGCCGCGTCAGAAGTTACAGCTAAATGGCTCGACTCGTCCTGCCAAAGGTGCTTGAGCGAGCGTTGCGAGCTGCCATTCCCCGAAACACCTTATTCCGGAACGCGTTACGTCGACGCCTGTTCCGGGGACGTGTTCTGCGTGCCAAGTGCTTTGAGTGAGCGAGTGTGAGTGAGTTTTTTAGCTCAACTGGAGCTAGGTCCAATATCGGTTAGAACAGCTGATTGCATTTGCTGGTATGAGGTTAGAAGTCGTTTTGAGAAAGCAGACGTTTTGAAGTTTAGCTAGAGTTACTAAGTTAGATCCACTGCTTGGAACAGTTATTTAACGGTTTAGAAATATTGCAGGTAAATTCTCAGTTCTTCGGCGTCACACTCTTGGCTGAGTGGTCGTGATTGTCACGTCGTGGTTAGTGGCCTGTTTTACAATGCGACGCCACTCCTCGCGGATTGCTGCTCTTCGTGTGCATTCTAGTACCTAACAGGCCGTCGACAGCTTTTTTAATACGCAGAGACAGCGGGTAAATTACACCACATTTTTATGTTACATATATAGATAAAAGAGACCAAAGTACACAGAAAACTTAAATGGCACTCACCTACGGTCCAGACCACTCGAACCCGATACCTCTGGATTTCCGGCCCAGGGTCTTTACTATTCGACCACTGGAGCACCCAAATAATATTTATATGTTAAATATGTGTGTTGTTACTTTCTATATTACATTTTTAGGGTTCCGTAGCCAAAATGGCAAAAACGGAACCCTTATAGTTTCGTCATGTCCGTCCGTCTGTCTGTCTGTCCGTATGTCACAGGCATTTTACTCAGAAAGTACTTGATGGATATTGATGAAATTTGGAATATAGGTGTCTTTTATGAGCCGCTACTTAGTTTGGTATATAAATAATTAAAATAAATATTTTTAGGGGGGGCACTCCATACATGTTAAAGACAGTAAAAAAAAATTTTTTCAGCAAATATCAACGTGTGGTACATAGTTCGACAGCTCTTTAAAAAACACTATAAGGTTCCTAAGTAATGTTTTTGATTAAGTGAATGTATTTGGAAATAATCGCTCCGAAAGTTGTGTAAATTGTGTCCCCCCCCCTCTATTTTCTAAACCGTGCGTCCGAAACATATGAAAAAAATCACGAAGGTAACGCTTAATTAATACTTTCAACGAAAATTATTTTCAACAAGATCGAATTAACCGTTTTTGAGTTATTGCCGATAAACTGCGCTTCTCAACAAAAGGACGTAATTGCTATGAAGATACGCTCTTTTGTTGTTGTACTTTTTTACATCGTATTTTTTACCTTATAGTTACGGCTATGGAACCCTACACTGAGCATGGTCCGACATGCTCTTGGCCAGTTATTTTATGTACTTTGATGTCTTGAATCTTTATATGTAATAAAAATTATGTTAAGCAAAAGTTGGCAAAACTAGTCTACTCCCATTTTATATACCTAAAGCTAAATGTATAATTATTAGGAGTACCTAATAGTTATGCCAAATATATATTTTCACAAACATTCGATTATAAGTTTTTCTGCAACAAGTACATGTTATGCGAACTGCATTTCGGACAAACAATATAATGCCACCCAGCGTTACCCACATTTTTATTTTATTTTATCAACAACTTTCTTTTCTAAAACCGTAAAACAAACACTGTATGATTAACTGTTCAATAATAAAAAATGAATAATTTGGAAGAACATTCGATGAAACGGTAGTCTAAAATAGGGCAGGTACTTGGAATGATGAGGTGAGATATAAAGCTAACATTATTGAATTTTATTGTTGAACGTATGATAGTTCTAATATTTTGAAATGATTATGACAACGAACTATATTTTATTACGTAGTCAGTGAGTCTTTGATGTTTGTTCTGATTAAGTAAATCTATGCTTAACAATAAGAACATCAGATTGACAGTATCCAGAAGGTGTGAAGGAAACAAAGGAAATGAAGAAAGAAGGAAAGAAAGGAGGAGGTACAAAGGAAATAGAACAGAAGACTATTTCTCGTTTAGTTTCTCAGGCCACGGGTCAATGAAATCCCCTAGATACATTTCTGCAAATAATTTATTTAAACTTTTAGGCACTAGGGTCTGATTGAGGCTGGATTTTCTACCTTCCTCGCGGCGGTTTTCAGTTCCACAGTACATTTGCTTTTCTTTATTACATTTTCGTGGGATGAAATATTAAGGTTGTGCCTTCATAATGAATTCCTCCTTATTGTTTTCTTTCGAGAATCTTTTTTAGGGTTCCGTACAAAAATAGTAAAAAAGGAACCCTTATGGTGTGATTCTGTCTGTCTGTCTGTCATAGCCAGATATCTCAAGAACTACTGCTGCTATCGATTTGAAACAGTGTTAAAAATCACTCCTCTGACCAGGTGGTCCGACTGCTTTGTCCGACTAATCGACAACGTGGATTTTTTTTCCTGATAGTTTGACTAATCGGACTGCATGGAATCTCAATTCCGCTTCATCCGAGTGATCGGTCTACACCAGGGTTTCTTAAACTGTGGTCCATGGACCCCTTAGGGGTCCGTGATACGAGAGCCAGGGGTCCGTGGCTACGCATACAACACAAACTTTCATGTACCCTTGATTTTCTTTTTCTCTGATTGTATTCGGAGGGGGTCCGTAAGGCTCCCGAAATAATGTAGGGGGTCCGTGACCAAAAAAAGTTTAAGAACCTCTGGTCTACACGGACTTTTCTATTCCTATTAGATCGATTAATTGGACTATGAACTATCACCATAACAACGAAATAATTAAAACCAACAAGGACGTTTTTCAATTTTATATTTAATATTTTTTATTTTCTATGGGGAGTAAATGTTTAAGAATTGAGACTATGAACCAGAGGACTCATCGTAGGTCGGCCCCCCACTCTGGACTATTTTCAAATTGACGACCTGGTTAGGGTCGCCGGAAGTCAATGGAGCCAGGAGGCGTGCGACTGTTTGTTGTGGTAGTCTTTGGGAGAGACCTGTCTTCAGCAGTGGGCGTATAAGGTTGAAATTATGGCGATGGTGATGATGAACATTAGAATTTAAAATAATTGTTACTAACACATTATGAGCCCAGTGTCCGAAATAAAATGATATTTAATTTTTAATTTATGCTATGTTCTACATCTAATAAGATTCTTATCTGTCAAATTTTAAATTGTTTGCTACCATTCTGAAACCCTAAACACTATTTAAATGAAGCTAAAACTGCAATAGACTGGAGCTAAATAAAGACCGATCGATGCGTGCAGCGGCCGCTTTGGGGAATTCCGATATAGCATCTACTTTAAACTCGCTACATTTATATAATACAAATGAAAGTCTCAGAGGAGCTAGAACTTTTCAAAGGTTTTACTTCCATTTAATTTATACATTTGAAGTCTCATGTGACTTCACCGATGGCTAATTAATCCACCACACCAATTGCCAAGGCTATTGGCTAATTGAGATGTTAAGAATACCGTGAAAAGCAAAACAGACAGATTTTTTTTAGAATCCCGAACAAAGAGACAGCCTGTCATATAGTTAAGTATATAGAAGTTAGAAAACTATTAACAACAGGCGGTCTTATCGCTAAAAAGCGATCTCTTCCAGACAACCTTCGGTTAGCAGAATTGGCAGAAGTAGTAGTTTATGCAACTGATACATAATGAGAGGCCTTAAAACACGAGTGCTTAAGGCATAATTAAATTAAATAGTATTAAATATATCGTCTTCTAGTATCCATAACACAAGCTTTATTGAGCTTACTATGGGACTAATTCGATTTGTGTAAGATTGTCACCTAATATTTTTATTTATTTATAATATAATTATACAATGTACAGTTACAAACATTGCTTTATCTACACATCTATCTATATATATAAAAGAAGAAGTCCTGACTGACTTACTGGCTCATCAACGCACATCCGAAACTACTGAAGCTACAAACTTGAAATTTTTACAGTAGGGTGGCTGTATAACGTAAGTAAGGGATAAGAAGGGATTTTTCGAAATTCGTCCCCAAAGGGGGTTAAAAGGGGGTTGAAACTTTGTATGGGGACCAAACAATTTTTGAAGTTGGAAATCTGAAACTTTGAACATAGACTCTTCAATATAAGTTATGAAAAGTAATTTCACCGTTTTTTGAAATTCATCCCTAAAAGGGGTTAAAAGGGGGTTGAAACTTTGTATAGGCACCACACGATTTTTAAAGTAGGAGTTCAGAGACTTCGCATATAGATCTTTGAATATAAGTACAGAAAAGTAATTTTACAGTTTTTCGAAATTCATCACTGAAAGGGATTAACTGGGGGTTGAAAGTTTATATGGGGACCACACGATTTTTAAAGTAGGAGATCTCAGACTTCGCACATAGACCTTTCAATATGAGTATAGGAAATTTATTTCACGGTTTTTCGAAATTCATCCCCGAAAGGGGTTAACTGGGGGTTGAAAGTTTATATGGGGACCACACGATTTTTGACGTTGGGGATCTGAGACTTTATAAATAGACCATTCAATATGAGTGGAGAAAAGTGAATTTACCGTTTTTCTAAAATCATGAAACTTTGTATAGGGACCAAAGGATTTTTAAAGTTGGAGATCTGAGAGTTCGCACATAGACCCTTCAATATGAGTATAGGAAAGTAATTTCACGGTTTTTCGAAAGTCATCCCCGAAAGGGGTTAAACGGGGGCTGAAATATTGTATAGGGACCAAATTATTTTTAAGTTACAGATCTGAGACTTCGTATATAGAATCTTCAATAAAGGTCTAAGAAAGTAGTTTTACCGTTTTTCGAAATTCATCCCTAACAGGGGTCAAACGGTGGTTGAAACGTTGTATGAGGACCAAACGGTATTTGTAGTATATCTTAAACTTCTTACATAGACTCATCCATAAGAGTAAAGAAAAGTGATTGCTGGTTTTTGGAATTCATCCCCAAAGGGGCTTAAATGGGGATTGAATCTTTGTACAGGGACCAAACGTTTTGTGAAGTTGGAGCTCTGAGTCGTACATAGACTCTCCATTAAGAGTAAAAAAAAGTGGTATTATCGTTTTTCGAAATTCATCCCTAAAAGGGCTCAAACGGTGGTTGAAATTTTGTATAGGGACTAAACGATCTTTGCAGTAGATCTTGAACTTCGTACATAGACTCATCCAGAAGAATAGGTAAAGAAAAGTGATTGCTGTATTTTGGAATTCGTCCCCAAATGGGTTTAAATGGGGGTTGGAACTTTGTATGGGGTCCAAACGATTTTTGAAGTTGGAGCTCTGAGACATCTTACATAGACTCCTCAATAAGAGTAAAAAAAAGCGATTTTCCGTTTTTCAAAATTCATCCCTAAAAAGGGGTCAAACGGGGGTCGAAACTTGGTATGGGGACCAAACGGTATTTGTAGTAGATCTTAAACTTCTTACATAGACTCATCCATAAGAGTAAAGAAAAGTCATTGCTGTTTTTTTGGAATTCATCCCCAAAGGGGTTTAATTGGGGGTTGAAATACTTCGCACATATATCCTTCAATAAGGGTACAGAAAAAAAGCTGAACCATTTTTTGAATTTCATCTCCAAAAGGGGGTTAAAACTTTGTAAAGGGATCAAACGATTTTTTAAGTAGGGTATCTGAAACTGATTAAACTGAATAGAACCCAAATGATTTCATTGTTCATTAAAATTTATCTCGAATACGGGTTGAAAGTTTGTTTAGGGACTGTACAATTTTTAAAGTAAAAGGTTTCAAACTCCATGCATTGCATATAGCAATTAGTAGTTTTTTTTTGTGTAAGTAACATGTGGTTTAGGAAGTGCATTTAATTATTTGGAAATAATCCTTAAATGGACTAAAGAATTGATTTTCGCGGTAAATGTGCATTGTGCAGTTTTGGGCCCAATATTTGAGGGTTTTGTTTAATTACAACCAAGTTTATGAACAGATATCATAATATAGATTAATTGCCTAATTATAATTTACACCGCAGACGAAGTCGCGGGCATAAGCTAGTATATTATAAGTTCTATATGATATGCTCAAAAACTGCAAATTAAAAATGTCAAATGGCGGTAAGTGAAAACTTTTTCACCCATGTCATGCAACTGACATTTGCAATTGACATTTCATTTTGAATAAAACGTCTTTTCGACTGATATTAGAATTAAATTAAAATCAAATTGCTTTATGTTCAGAGATGTTCGGAATGTCATAATAAAATAACATTGTCACAGATGAGAAATTCGTTCTAACAAAATAGTTTACGTTTAGGCTGGTTATAATTTGCGATTTTGAACGCATTATAGAGGGTTTATGATATATGAGTAGATAAAATATAAAGTCTAACTTAAACTGATTTTTTAAACTGATTAGCTCCGTGTTGGGATACAGATGACCAGCAGTAGCCATAAAGTAGCTTTTTCACCTATAACCCCTATGGCCTTGGCCACCCAAGGCCATAGGGGTCAGGGGTGAGAAAGGGTTTTTCGAAATTCATCCCCTAAAGGAGTCAAAAAGGGGATGAAAATTTCTATAAACAATTTGAAAATTCTTGTCAACTAAGTCGTGGGGCGGCAGGTAGTTCATCCACAAAGAGAGAGACAGAGAACTAAATTCACTATTCAGTTAGTTTCTGATTCCTCAGAACGTAATCGTAATCCCGATTCAACCCCTGTTTATTTTAAACGGCATTAATTTTAATCTCGGCCTCCAATAGGGCCCTAGGAGGCTTTGATTGGATTTCAATTAAGCCTTAAGCCCTTGGCAAAGGAAATCGTTGGATAATTAGCTGTCAGAAGCAAGTTTAAACCGGTTAGTGGCCACAGCCACGGTGTTTAATAAACGAATTAAATTACAAAGACTTTGGTTCATTATACTAACACACATGTTAACTCGGTTTTCCGTATCAGGCTCATAATTTAAAGAAATATCTTAACAACGCGATGCAATTTTTACCTCCTACGCAAAACAGAGAGGTGTTATCAGTTTCACCGCTGTGTGTGTCCGTCTATGGCACCGTAGCTGTTAAATGGATGAATCGATTAGGATGCGGTTTTTTTTCATTTGAAAGCCGGTTTTCTAGCCATGATTTTTACGCTTTATTAAAATCAGTTCAGCCGTTCATGAGATATTCTTATTTGAAATGAGAAGAGTTTGAATTTTTATAGTCGGGGTTTTTATTTTTTTAATTTACTTCAGTGTTTATTATAATATTAACACGTCGAGTCCGCGGCCGAATATGTGAGAAAGCATTATTTTTTCACATCTTCCATCCTCTATCCTCCATATTTGCGTAATAGTACATTACACAACTAGGGTGGTAAAACAACCAAAGGCCGAGATCGCAGATGTTTGCGGCCTGAGCTGCAAGCGAGGGACGAAATATGCGATCGAGGGCTTTCTTTATTACCTCCCGTGTTGTGTACATCGTTTTATGTCTGCATTTGGTATGGCCAGGTGTGGCATAATAGTACATTACTTATCTAGGGCGGTAAAACAAATAATGTCTCAGATTGCGGTGCTGACGCCGGTGCTGAAGGCAAGGGCGATAAATATGCGATCTGAGGTTTTCTTTATTACCACCCGTGGTGAGTACACAATTTTACGTCTTTCCCGGGCCATGAAGTGAGATTTTCCGCATGCGTAGCGAGCGGTTATTGCCACTTTATGGCCAGGTGTGACGTAAATAATTGTTTTTTGTAAGTTTTTAGGGTTCCGTACCAAAATGGTAAAAAAGGAACCCTTATGGTGCGACTCTGTCTGTCTGTCTGTCTGTCTGTCTGTCTGTCTGTCTGTCTGTCTGTCTGTCTGTCCGTCTGTCACAGCCAGATATCTCAGGAACTACTGATGCTATCGATTTGAAATTTGGAATAGTGTTAAAAGTAGCTAACCCGAGCTTATTGGACATAAAAAATATCTTGTACCTTTTTTACTTTTTTTTAAAAGGCTCCGTAATGGGACTTTGAAAATTGAAAGTAGGGCTATTATATTGAGTGGGGTATCAAATGAAAGAGCTTAATTTGTATATTAAAACACCATTTTTATTTTTTTTCTTAAATAAGTAGTTTTTAATTTATACATTTTTATGTACCATTCCCCCCCTATTATCTCCGAAGTTACTGATCAGAAAAATGTATCATAATTACTGATTATCAATATCAACCTGAACATTACAGGAAAAATAGAACGGTCTTCCTAAATTTAATACTTTTTTAGAAATTTACAAAAACTTAATCCATCCATTAATCCATCTAGCGGAGAGTAGCAAAACTAAGCGATGGCCTTTTTCACGCTAGGGGATTTCCGGGAAAAAAACTAGATGGCGCTAAAACACTAAACATTTAACGATGTTATAATTGAACAAAGAAACATAGTATAGTAACAATTAGTTCGTAAACAGCTAATAATAAATAAATTTAAATACTGTGTCACGTTTGCAAAGTTAAATAATTGTAAATAATATTATAATTATTTTACCAAGCTTATACATAGATGGCGTTGTAAATTCGGGGAACAGCATTTTGTATGGAGAATAACAGTCCTCTTGATTTAATGGTCCTTGCTATTAAATAAAATCATTACACGTCAGGTTCTAAATATTACAGGGAAAATATAACTGTTTTCCTAACTTGCACTGATTTTTAGAAATTTGCAAAAATCATAACATATACTTATTTGCTTCTACTAAACAAATCGACATACAGTTTTTCTTGAACTATTCGCGTATCTACTTATGAGTTTGTACGGAACCCTCGGTGCGCGAGTCCGACTCGCACTTGCCCGATTTTTTTTAGAAGTTCAGGGTACAGCTAGCAGCAGTGAGTGTATAGCTGTAGCCACATCGCGTTAATTGGCTTATAGCACTGTAACAATTGCTAAAGTGATGGTAAATCATTCTATAATGATTAATATAAGATAGATACGTTTTGCTCAATAAGTATGGGAAAGCAAAAAATAGATAATGATGTGCGTCAATGTGCGTCTAACCCTCTTTTCTTTTGGTGCTTCGGGTAATGACCGTGATAAGAAGCGCCGGAAGAAACTCACTAGTTTCTCTTTTCAAAAATATTAATAGGTATTACGACAATATGACATTAATACATGAGATTTCATTAATACATTACACCAAACTTAAACTACATTTTTAGATATGTAAAAGATCGTCAAAATCGTCAAAACAAGACACTTAAAATAAAAGAAAATAAATAGATTAGTACAATTAATGGAGATATGAAGAGTCTCCGTTGTACATGACATTAAATGTGAAAATCTGTCAGTTAGCATTTTTAACACCGGGAACCCGCACCGCGGGCGCTTGGCTCGTAGCAAATTTCCCCTACATACGGGTTTCCCCATGTTATCGCCTACGAGCATAGTGCTACAAAATCTTTGGTTGCGAAAGTGTTAGCTATCTTTTCAAAAATCTAACAAATGCCAATATTGCGAAAGCAATATTCAATATTGAAACTATTTTGAAAATAAATATTTTAGGTTACCTAGTATCGACAGCTTATTAAAGTTTGCCGCAACTTTTGGTATAGCTGGTTCTCCCGGGCAGGCTTAACGGCCTAACTATGCGGGCTGTAGAGCCTGAATTACGACCTATTGTCCTGAGAATAGGGGTTATTTATGAATGGCACAGCGTCCAACGTTAACTTTAGTAATATTCAGCTTCAAAATTGTGATCGAAAAACGTTTCGTGCGTCATTTTTTGTCGCTTGAATTTGGGCACCGTGACGGCCGGTGATAGGAATTAAAAGTATGCTTTTCCAATGTTTCCTATTTTAATTTGCCATTTTTGAATTGAACTATATGCTAGCGTTGAGTATTAAATATTATTAGGGGAATTCTGATATCTAACTGATATTTTAACCAACTTCATAAAGTTCCTCAGTTTCATCGAAATCTTTTTTTATGTATTCACGAGAGTTGAGGTGAATGATTACACACACAGCTACATGAAGTACTCATTGCAAAAAAAGTGAATGAATGAAATTAATGAGTGAGTAATAAATACAAGGCTATACCTAGTTTAAACAAACTTTTTGGTCTATCTTGCAATTCACTGTTGAACCTGCTATCGGTACGAAAAAAGAACAGTAATTTCAAAATCCCGCTGTCATTATATGACAGTGTTGTTGTGTGCGTGGCCTCTACTCTCGTGAAATTACCTATATGTTCCCCGATAGCTCGGAGACGGCTGGACTGATTTGGGTAATACTTTTTTTGTTCAAAATTAAAGGGTATACTTGCTAGGTGGTACGTGCACCAAAATAACAGAACTAATATATATATATAATAAACCATACCAAAGTTTGCTTTGGTTTTATTCATATCATATATTTACGAAGAAAATCTACCTACACGAAAAACAGAATCCTAAATTAACTTTTTAGTGGCATAAAACCACTTTTCAAGAACAGTATATTTACATTCATAACGAATCGTTTTTCTCGCGGTTCACAATTAAATTCTCCATTATACTCTGTTCCCCTTTACCTCAGTTAATGGTTATTGTATGGGCATTTACGCTAAATGGTGCGTACAGTCAGCTGCAGAAATATAGGGGCATTTTCACTTTCAATAGGAGTGGCACAATCCGCGATTTCGCCGTGCGGTTACTAGTACCAAATTTGGCCCCTCTCGAGGGGCTTAGCCAGCCTGTCTAGCATAACTGGCCGCGAATTCGTTTCTCGCGCGACAGAGCATCACCTGTCACTGTCACACTATATTGAGTGGAAAGAGATAGGTAGCATTTGTCGCGCGACAAAGAGTCGCACGTCACACTCGTGCAAGAGGTGAAGCAACCAGAAAAAGCAAGCGTTATGCGATAGAAAGAGACGATCGGACCCGGTGCGTTCCGTCCAGTGATCGGACCCTTAGTTAGGAAGATAAACTTATGTAGGTATGTAGTACTTTTACTTATTCTGTGCTTTCAATCACGAACACTAATTGATTCAGATTAAGAAAAAAAAAGTGTCTCCAATTTTCATACAAAATTTTACGTAAGTTTTGTGACGAGCGATATAAACAAGAAACCGACATTTATTTGTAGACACTTATTTTCTTTGCGTAAATAAACCGTACTCATTATTTTGAGTAAGAATAAACCTAAATTGCCGTATACTAAAAAAAGGAGAAGGCACACCTCAATATGAAATGCCCATATTTAACCAGCAGTTTTTAAAATAACTCATTCAACCACCATTTGCTTTCAGATAAAAGTGTTTGATTGGTAATTATAACTTTTAGAAACATCTCATTTTGAGAATTAGTCGCTGCAAAATCCGAATAAAAAATGTTACGTGAATTTCAAATCAAATACTACTTTATTTAGCAAAGCTTAGCTTTAATAGTAGATTTAATTTTTTTAGCGGCATTATTATATCTTATTTAAGACGGTAAGTAAAAGCTACATTGCCAGACTGAAATGTTAAGTTACGAGTTGGGTAAATGATAATTATTATTTTTAAGACATTTTGCGAAATATTGCCGACTGTAGTTACAATTACTGTTCCATTTCTTCATTCAGAATTTCAACACAACCCCTATAAAGGCAAGGATTTTGCAAGTTAAAATTAACTTTTAGAATTTGCCTTCCTTTTTAGAGCAATTTGAGGAAAACTAGTCAAAATCGTTTTGGTTTTATATAAAAAGCCATCGTGCGACTTAATCACACTGAATTAAAAACGGATCGCTCACGTCGCTGTCGTTCGATGTGTTAAGGACGCGAATACTCATGATTAAGAGTGCCCGATGCACTCGAAACATGGTTAAGGCATCCATGTGTGCATCTTATCGTTAAAATGGATTTGTTAACGCCCTTTTTGTTATTATCGAGGACCAGCCAACTTACACCTTAATCATTATTTTTGTTGTCACTACCTGCGAGTTAATGGTACCGTTTTTAATAAAAATATCCACATGCGACAGCACTGATTCAACCACGGTTTTATCATATCCCTAACTCGTGTTGGGGGTTAAAAAGTAATACCGTTCCCGTTTATGATATCACCAAAAAGGACCTTATACTTTACAAAAACCACATAACAGGGTATTTCAATTTAGGCTAATACCCAACTCGTCCGGGCGTTCATAATAAAACAATAACAGGGGAGGAAAATTGGAGCGAAAAGACGTAATGCGATTAACGCCAGTTAAGAAAAAAGTTGCGTGCGTCAGTCGTGGTCGCTAAGGTTCCGTAGCGATTTTAAGTTCATATTTAATTTCACGCGTAATACCTATATTCGAATATTGCAGTATAGATTGAACTGCGATCCCAAAGAGCATTATCGGAAATCTAGATCTAGAGCATCGATCTGCCGAGAACATCATCTGTGTTCGCACTTTACACCTACTCAGATATACAGAGAAAATATAAAGTAGTGTGCTGTTGGTGAAAATGATATATATAGCGTAGGATTAAATACCAAGTGTCCGTTGGTATTTCACTACCACCCGACCCACATGATACAGATGTGAATTTCAAGGCTGCCAAGCTCAAATGGGACTGAGCTGGATTAGGTCTGCCGGATACAATACATCCTGATCAATGGGCTAATATTACCACCGCATCGATCCCGCGGGATAGCCTCCTCGGCTGATTTCAAGTCGGATCGCTGGAGCATGCATAAATCTGAAGCGAGTTGCGAAGAAAGGCGGAGGCCTTTGCCTGGCAATGAGACATACAAATAGGTTTTTTTTCTCAAACACAGTTTTTTTTTACAGCTAGATATAATACAAGATGGAACGGAACGAGGCTCTTTTTTTATGCCACTAGGGTACGGCCCGCCTGATGGTAAGCAGTCACCGCAAATGTGGCATTGTTTAACCTTAGTACATTATTTTTTTCCAAATAAACTATGTTAATATCTTACATAATATATAGATACAAGAAATCAAAGTACATAGAAAAACTAAATAGCGCTCACTTGTGTCCAGACCGGGAATCGAACCCGGTACCTCTGGATTTCCGGCCCAGCGACTCAACCACTCGTCCACTGGAGCACCCAGCAAGCGCCCTCAATTTTGCCATCTACTTTGACTTCTGTATCATTCTGGTTTTAATAGGATTTTAACCAAAACGCCATCTATGAGAACCTGTATTACTCAGGTATCTCACCCCAATGCGCACCTTTACAGCTACGACGATCGAGCGAGAGATGGCGTTAATATTAATACTTTATATGAAAGAAACATTTTATTTCTTCATTGGTTTTTTAATGCGGGTAAATAACACCACATTTTATGCGCACACATCAATAAGTTTTTTCCAATACCTGCAGCATGCACACATTGACCTGACCAACCAGCGTTAAAGAAACCGGCGGACTAGAGGTGCTTGAGTTCTTTGTTAGCAAAGCTGCGACCGACTATTTATTTTAAGGTCCTTGATTACAATTATTAACTGTTTTTAAGAACTGTTTGTGACTGTTATTGCATTATTTAATAGCATATTTCTTATGGCAAAACGAACATGTTAATGTGAACATAATTTTTTACTTGTACAGACCTAGATTCGACTTCAAACAACATTATACAAGGGATAATTAACACATTATATTATTCTCTTATTATTCGTCCTGTCTGGTCTGTGGTTACCTTTCTCTTTGTGTTAAAGGTCTACGCTAGAAAAGTAGCTTTCATTATATGTTACAAGTTTAAAAACGGAAGTACAGATGTAGTTACAAATCATATCTAGTGTTGTGAAACATTCTTAGTAACTGTATTAAATTTACTGAAACGTTTTACTCAAAAACTACCGTGAGACTCAAACATATTGAATTGAACACGGATCACTCACTTTGTACAAATACGAGATGTTTCGGGAGCATTCGGCATTCCCTTAATAATGAGTACTCGTAAACGTCGATTACTCATCGACGAGCAACGTTTACGTTCGACGACGACGACGGGCAACCTCAACTACGTGAGTGATCTGTTTTTAATTCAATATACTTAGTGTTTTTTTACAAATAATATGAACATCACTATAGATAAGGTTACAAAGATATAAGGTTACAAATGATTTCAAGTATTGCCTCCAAAATATGCATGAATTAAACATTCATATAAGTATAAAACATTCCTGAAACCACGGCAACATATTTAACGTTTTATTCCTAGTAGCTGTCCCGAAATATTATCTCGTTTTTCAAACGTTGTGTTTCACAATACATTCTGATAAGAAAGTTTTTCCTGAAAATTTTCGAAATATTATTAGCGTTTTTAGAAAGTCCTGTAATTTTAATAGCGATAAAAGGAACCCTAAAACCGTAGAAATGTTGCAGGTGAGGGGGTTCCGTAACGTAACTCGTGAGCCGACGCGTTTTATAATGCTCCCCGCGGATTTTGCGCCGACTAGGCAATTTGGATAAAAGAGGAATCTTCGATTGTTGGTAGAGATAACACAAATGTTATGGTAAAGAGATTAGGATAGGTTGCCTTTGTAGTAACTTTTAGGAAGGTTTTAGTGTCAAAAGTAAAATATCTTTGCTGAGGAATTTCTACCAAGAACTTTAAGTGACAAGACAGCTGATTCGCGATTTTTTCAAGTCGAGTGAATGGGCACTATTTGCACATTGGCGACATCTGAATGCCAAACCAAATATATGGCATACAAATATCGCGGTCGTAGGTGCTCGCTTTTTAGGGTTCCGTAGCCAAAATGGCTAAAAAGGAACCCTTATAGTTTCGTCATGTCCGTCCGTCCGTCCGTCCGTATGTCACAGGCATTTTACTCAAAAACTACAAGACGTATACTGATGAAATTTGGAATATAGATGTTTTGTAGATGCCGCTACTAAGTTTGCTAGTTAAATAATAAAAATAAAAAATCTAGGCGGGCACTCCATACATGTAACAGAAGCTAAACATTTTTTTTTTCAGCAAACGTCAACTTAAGTTACATAATTCGATAATTCTTTTGAAAACATTATAAAGCTTTTACGTACTTTTTTTCGATTAAGTGAATAATAATCGAATACTTTTGAACCGTAAATCCAAAAAATAAAAAAAAATCTGGAAGGTAACGCTTAATAAATACATTCAACGAAAATTATTTTGAATAGTAACGAATAAACCGTTTTGAAGTTATTGCCGAAAAACTTCTCAACCAAAAAGTCTTAAGTGCCATTGATTTTCACGACACTTAAGACCTTTTGCCAGTTATTTATTATGACGGTTTTTTTTGTACGGTGGTACGGAACCCTTCGTATGCGAGTCCGACTCGCACTTGGCCGGTTTATTTTTGTTTTAATAGTTCAATTTTAAGCGGAAAACTATATAAAATCATATACAACAACCACAATTTTAATTTGAATGTTTTTTATTATTTTAAAAAATATCTATTCATTTAGCTTTTGGTCTTATTACTGTTACCTAATTAAAGCTATAGATATAAATTGGAATTTCAATGTTACAGGAATAAAGTTTATTACTCGAAATAAGCTTTTTATCTTGGTTTAATATAAAGTACCCGTGGGGAACATTACGCGTAGAAAACTTGTAAGTTTTCTGGTTTCCGCAGTACAAGCAATTCTGGTGAATGATTCAGGCAAACACTTATATAATGTATATCTCTATATTATATTGGTATAACTGTTTACAACATTCTTAATTCTACACTATTCTTCAATTTATAAATTAGTCCTTTAGACTTTTTTAAGGTGCTGGTTAAGCCAAACTTAAGCTAAGTTTAATTACCAAGTGACCTGTCAACTTGGAGTGAATTGTAAACATGCTGTTTCACATTAATTGTCAGTTTTATGCGATAAAGTTTTTAAATAATGTATTGTATACCGTAAAACGATTGATTATGACACTTGCTAATTTATATCTCGTGTTGACATCACTCATAATTAAACAATAAATATTTGCTGACCTCTAACTGGTACATTTTTATATTAAATTGCCTTTAAATGTCTTTTGATAACATTTACTAGAACTACTATATAAAAGAAACATGATGTTTCTTTATTAGTTGAATGCGGGTAAGTTACATCACATTTTTATGTTACCCATAATTATACAACGTGTTGCCTGTACTAGGAAAAAATAATTAAAACTAAGGTTGTACTCCTCAGACTGAACAACATTTTGTTCAGCGACATTTAAAAATAACTTATGTTTTGGTTTTTAGTACACTTTAAAAATTATTTGAAGCCGCAATGTATTGCGATGTTAGTTATGTTTGTAGCGTGACAAGCGACGTCAATTAGACTTATATTAACGTACATTGAAAATACTATTTAATTTTTATGAAAAACGGAAAATATAAATATTACATAATTTTTAAAAGTTATTGAACAAAAGTTTTATTGTTTGGTGAGTAGAATCTACGTTTTAATTGTTTGATCCTGTTACAGGCAACACCCTACCTACAAGAAATCAAAGTTAACTATTAAAATGTACTAAATAAATAGTTTAGTTCTAAACTGTAACACTAACCAACTTAACTAGTGCCCTAGTATAGATTATTACTACGACATCGTTGTTTTAAAGTGGACGCAACTACACTGCGACTGAACAATGCTTTCACGTCACACAATGTTAAAGTACTTGTATAATGTCATTGCAGTGCTGCATTAAACTCATCTCCAACTGCCGTGAGCCTGACCGCCATTTTGCGAGCTCCGCATCTGAAATTAAAACATAATGTAATAATAACACTACAGTTTGCTAGGTACACCGAAACCCTATTCAGTATAAACTGTATGATCACCACGCTGTATGAGATAGGGATGTGCTAAACTGGCCGACAAAACTTTAAAGACGAAAAAATTACTCAAATTAAGTACAACTCTCGGGCACTAAGTTAATAGGATTTTAAGCAATTATGCTTTGCGCGTATTTGGTTACATTCGTAAATATAAAATAAGCTTGTTATTTCGAAGCACGATTTACGAATCATTTATTTTCATGAAATTTATTTATCTTAGAAGATAGATCACTTATTTGAGTTAAAGAATGTCAATAATAAAAGTATTTCTCGGCACTTGTTAATCCACCAGAGAGAGAGCACGCGTTAGTAGAGAGAGACGGTCGGCGGTGAGCTCCGTCCGGTCGTCGGACCCGATCGACAATTTTGTTAGAGGGAGAAGCTTCTGAAAGTAGTATTAATACTTATTCTGTGCCTTAGATAGGCACCAGTGGCGTGGCGTCCATAGAACTCGATTCCCATCGACTTGCCTAATATTAGGCAGATCAGCACTTAATTCTAGTGTTCTTAAAGAAAATTGAAGCCAAATCTGCTTCGGCTTGCCCAAGGATTTCTTCAACGCCACGCCACTGATAGGCACAAAGATGTGTGACTTTAAATGTTACACACTATTCGATGCTGACTGTACATTGTGTAATAATGCTCATACTGATTACTTCATTTGAGTAAAATGATATATCGTATAATATACCGTACTGTACCGTAACGTGTCGTCTGTCGTATAAAAATAGTTTGCACACACACAATAATTGCGAAAAATGGAGCACTTTATCAAAGTATAAAGACAATCAAGTAGTCCAATTTCGGCCAAATAGAAGCGCGCGACACGTATTTACACAGATGCACAATCGCGCGTCTGTGTGAGTGTGGTCCATACTGGAGCATTCTTAAATCTTTGCTTGTAGAGTGTGTTCGTACACGGCGCGCACACATTCAAGCGCGCCATGTACCCTTTGTAACCTAGGAACAAAAATTACTGTACCTATTATACTGTGACTTTATCGAGACAGTAAGGTAAATGTCCAAGTGCTCGTCACTGTACTAATATTCGTCACCCATATTTTGATTAGGATAAATAAGATAAAAATAAAAATACATTTGTAGCCGACGTTTTAGCGATGAGATTTATCCGTGGCTTTGATATTTTACTCGTCAATTTTACAATAAAGATGATATTTCATAGTAATAAAACAACTTAAACGGATTAAATCGCGTATATTACTACATTTTAAATCCCGACGTCTACCCGCGACCACGAACGCTGAAAAGGGTTACGAAACGTCGGGATTTAAAATGTAATAATATACGCGATTAAATCCGTTTAAGTTGTTTTATTACTATGAGTGATAATCGCGGAAACCTAAGACAATATTAAGAAGATATTTGACAGGGCTGACATCTATTGGGACTATCAGTTTATTTCATAGTCTCAATGCATGTCATCCTCTTTTTAGGATCCCATAATCAAAATGACTAAAGCGGACTGCTTATAATTTTGTCATATCTATCTGTATGTTCGTTGTATGTATTCAGAAAATGTAAAATATAATATACTGAGATGACATTTATTGGGACTGGCAGCAAAGAGCACCTGTCATTTACTCGTACAATCAGATTGACCAACAATTTATTATTTTTGAGTCATTTCGGTATGATCACCATATAAAACAGACTCCATTTATAAAAAATAAAGGTCACATTTCCCAAACGCATGTAAATGTTTTGCTTAGATGTATAAATGAGTGTAATATAGCGAAATAAATAAATATTTTCTATTGACCTGTCGGGGACTCGGACGTTTACCTTATCAACTGGCTTTACTTAGCGCAGACAGTTCACTGCACACAGTGACACAGTATTTCAGAACTCGTGAATAATATTCGGCACATATTCGGTTATATTCGGCTTAAGCGGGCTACAGCTCGTTGCATACAATCGTCGCGGCGAGTTATGACGTGTCCCGAAACGCCCGCTATCTGAATTATACTCAGTGGGAGTTTACGGCCAGCTATAATTTCAGCGCACGCAGCGCTTATAAACAACAGGCACTATTTCATTTCGTACTCGTACTGAAATCAGAAGTGATATCGCCTATGTTTTAAGTTAAAAATAATTTAATTATTTGTTTTTAACCCTTAACCACCTACGTCCTATTTTTGTCACATAACCAATTACCCAAGGTCTAGGAGACCCGAACTTTATAGATCGCCCCTATAAAAAAGTTCCACGTAGGTATTTGAGATTTTTTTTTTTAAATAACGGTTCGAATTTAAATATTTTAAAGTATTAATTATGCGAAAAATAATGCAAAAATATATTTAATTTATATAATTTTAGCCTTATTTACTCATTAACCTCAGCAATTTTCTAAAGAAAATAATATTTTTAGGTTATCAGGACCCTACGAAGCCAAAAACAATAATATAAATACTATTTTCATTATTTCTAATAATTTAATAATCGAAAAAGCCAACTAAATGCAATTAAGTACTGTACAGAACAATAATATTTCTACAAAATTACAGACCCTCTATATACGGTAGTGAATGCACACGATTGATGTTCGAACTTTTTGCATAAAATAATATCTGGCATACAATTAATATTGTGTTGAGTTAAAATCTATATGGTCCAAATATTTTGTTATAAAAAAATAATCTGAAAATCACGTAGCCACCTACCACCGGTCTCAGAGACCGTGAAGGATGTATGACGAAAATCACGTTACCTCCTACCCGAGGGCTCAGAGACCGCTGACCGCGGCTTTACAACTACCAGATCTAATCAAACACCCATCCTCACCTCTATATGAGGCTCGAATAGAGACAAAGAAAAGGTACATGGAAAATATGGACTTTTGAGGTTTTTCTGGCTCAGAATCGTTAGTACTTTCGAACCTTTTACGTAAAAAAAAGTTTCCCAAAATTTGTATGGATTTTTGTCTTCCACTACGTCACGTTCATACAAACATAATGCAAAATGGTGACGTAATGAGAAAAAAAATTGGGACACTTTTTTTTACGTATAAGGTTCGAAAGTACTAAGGATTTTGAGCCAGAAAAACCTCAAAAGTCCATATTTTGAGAAAGTAGGTACCCCGTTATTTATTTTGGAAAACGCCCTGGTACGATACTCAAATGTAATATTATTGATTTTACATTTGAAGAGGTCTGAGAGACCGCTCGTAGTTGGCCAAGGGTTAAAATCACGTGAGTCAAGCAAGTTCTCATATCGCAAGGTCAGATTGCAGTATCGCTCTAAGGTCACCCAAATCACCTGACGTACTTAATCTAGGATCATGGAAACAGAGTGCTAATACTGGTAAATATCATTACTTATTATTGATGAAGTTTCTTTCACAACGTAGTTAGGGTGATGACTAAACACGGAATAACGATTCTCTTCGAGTTTGTACTGTTGGTTATGTACGCGACTGCAAAGCCACATAGCGTTCGTACCTAGAGCGGCATACAAACCGTGAAAAAATGTCAAAATTAATTAAGACAATGACAACCAACGCTTCAGCGGCTCAACTACGAACTTTTTTGTTCAAAATTCGTCTCCTGCCATCTCTCTTGTTACAAAAAATTGGAGAGAGCGAGATGGCAGGATACGAACTTCGAAAGAAGTATTCCGCTGCGATCGTCTTCTGTACCTACCACTAGCTCCCAGCTAGCTTACCAGGAGTGATTGCCATCAATTACTCTGAACACAATTTGAAACGCTCCAACATTTCTAAAGTGCAGCGGTAATGAAACAGGGCCGCCCGGAATACTCTCTCGTGTGTTGGGACAGGTACCCGTTCAGTAAAATCTTGTTTTGTTTCCCTTCATGCATATTCAGGGAATTATCGGCCTGTGTGCTATCGCGTCCTCTGTATGTATGTTAAGGGATGGCCGGAATTTTGAATGTGTAATTATTGGAATTGTAAGATGACCTACTTTACAGCAGAATGAAGTATTTCCATTGGTTACCACAAACACATCCCTCACTACGCAGCCCTGGTGGAAACGCAGTCTTATCCGATATCCTATTTCAGATACATTACTCCCTCCCGAAAGCGCATCAAACTTCTTAGCTGTCAGCGCCTCCAGCGGATTTAGATTTATTCGCTTTTGTAGATCATACGTGACTTTTCTTCCATCGAAGTATTATCGATGGATGAAATGGTTTAGATGCAACATTGCTAGTTCAATTCCCTTAAGCTGTTCTAGTTTTTACCCTAGTAGATATTTTTATATGAGAATGATGAAACCCAGTGAATGAATAATTGTGGTGTTACTAGCGTTTATACTGCTTTCAGTTTCCTGCTTGCATTACTAACCATTTTCATGCAGGTTTGGATTTGTACTTTTGGCTGTTTTTCAGAATGCCTGACTTCTAGAAAATAACTAAAAATTGTAATCCGAACCTAAATGGAACTTGTTAATAATGTGAAAAGAAAACTAAAGGCCATTGAAACACCAGCCAATGTATTCGATTATATCAAAGAATACTATTGTGATTCAATATAACATCTGCATTCAAACGTAAGTTAAACAAGCAAGCCAGAAAGTAATGTGACATACAAATATAATTCAACAACACAACGAACTTAATCGTCTGCTATCAAAATTATCATAAAGGATATCACCGAAATTAGCATTTTACGTGTCTCAAAATGTTTCCAGAACAATTAAGCATCAACACTAAAGCTCATATTTGTTTTGCTTACTAGCTGTGTGTACAATCGAATTTAAGTTCAGTACAAAGTTCTATCCCTATTTTTATTAGCGATAAGTCTTCAAAAATTGTTTCGTAATGATTACTTACGCTATCTAGACACGTTTACTTTCATACAAAATTCTATAGTTCTGAATCACTATACTACTAAGTCAGTTAGTATTTTTAATCTAATAAATTACATCAAAGTTAGGTGATTCAAAATTATACTCATCTATATACATACAAAACTATACCGTGACTGTGTGTGTACTGAAAGTCAACGTAGCGTCTGAACCACTGCAGATAACGTGATTAAATTTGGAACAAATTATTTTAGGAGAACGAGCTTTACTTCTCCTAAAAAAAACTTTTTTTATATTTAACCCCTGAAATGGTCAAACGGGGAGTTGTATGAAAATGTCAAATATTCACGCAGACGAAGTGGGGGGCAGTACCTCGTCGATTATAAAGTGGACATAATGTCGTTAAGTATTTTCGATTAATGAACTTTGCATAATATTAACATTACGAGTGCTAACTCTCAATGGTACGTATCAACTTATCTATATACTCAATAGCATCTAAGCAATAAAGAGTGTAGGATTCGATGTTGGCTCTTCGAGGGTATAATTTACTTTGTTTTCGCGCTGCTCACTCGTACTATCTGATCGATTCCAAGATTTATAACGTGAAAATAAAATATATTCAAACTTTAATATTTTCAAGAAAAAACTTGTATAAAGTATGTGTGTCAAGATGGAGTGATCGTGATCTATATATTATAGGAACTTAGAAAACATAAATAAAGAAAACATATTACACAAACCGCAATTCGACGTGAAAACAAAGCAGTTTCAATAAAATATAAAATAAAATAATTATAACATCAAAATATTACATAGTAACAAACCGAAATACAATTCATCTACGCTATGCCACTTCCAGTCTGTGTAACTCAGAGTTTTCGTTATCTTGTTTACGTACGACTCGGCGCACGGAGTTTACCTACTGCTGCGTTGACAATATACATATATCGGCAGAATTTTGTCTAAGATTACCCTCTTTTTATGTTCTCGCTCATTACAAACAAGTCTAATTTTAAGTTCTCATAATAAGTGAATTGTAAATTCTTAATGAGAATAAATGATCTTTAAACCTAAACCTATTCGTAAAGTAAAACAAAGAGAAATGATTAGAATATGCCCATATTCTAATTCTTTTTATTTATAAGAATGCTATGGATTATGTATGGTGGCCATTTTGAGACTATGGCATGTTACTTATCACAACTCCGACTTTGAGGTCCAACATCATGGAGAGTTTCTATAAACCTGCACTAGCGATAGTTCGATGTCATGAATGTACGTTGTGCTTTAGTCTCTGGCTGATTCTTGTAGCGGTGTCCTTCATCCCACCTGCATCAGAAATATATGCCAATCCAAAACGTTACGTAAAAACAACATTCAGACAAAAAGAGAACCATCCTTCTTTTGAAAGCAGGTTAAAAAGTCGTTTTTAGGGTTCCATACCCAAAGGGTCCCAGCGGAACCTACTAACAAGGAAAGGTACCCAACTGTCCGACTCCGATTTGATTCATTTTGATATATGTTATAGAGTAGTCTAAAATAGCAGAGTCGTATTTTTTTAGCTGCCCAAATTCAACCTGTTAGGAGAAATTGTCCTTCAAAGTACTGAAAAGTGACTAAACCCTCCTACTTCTACAGAAAAAAAAATTCAAGCAAGTTGCTAGTTAATTACTGGTTTGATATTATGTTTGAGAACATGAAAAATAATAGGCACGTGTTTCGTTATATCGGCTGAAATTCATATTTTCCTAAAAAAAGACACCCTTCAAAGTTTGAGCCCTTTGAGGGTGTTTTTTTTTTAGGAAAATATGAGTTTGAGGTGAAATGACAAAACATGTGTCTATTCTTTTTTCATGTTCTCCAACATATAATGAAACCAGTAATTAACTGGCAACTTGCTTGAATTTTTTTTCTGTAGAAGTTGGCGGGTTTAGTCACTTTTCAGTACTTTGGAGGTCAGTTTGTCACAATAGGTTGAGCTTGGGCAGCTAAAAAAATACGTGTCTATTATTTTAGACTACTCTCTAACATATATCAAAATAAATCAGATTGGAGCCGGACAGTTGGGTACCTTTCCTTGTAAGCCTCGTTGTCCGTGTTTTTCGGCGTCTTTTAATAATGGTAATAGGTAGATGCTTGATATGCTCACTGAATGCGCATTTCTATTGCCACTACAAATAATAAAACCAAAATAGAGTTAAAAATAAAAAGGTGTCCCCATACAATAAACGTGTTTTTGATGTATTTTTGCTGGACAGTGGTACGGAACCCTTCGTGTGCGAATACTACTCGCATTTGGCTGGTTGTTATGTAAAAATATAAATTCAGCACAATTATTCTGTGAATGGTCAACTGGGTAATGAGAAGAGGACACTTAGATAACATGTTTCGGCAGCATATTAACCTTTTGTTTTTTGAAATTGTACATAAGAGTCGCTGAAATAGTCTCTAATTGAGCTCGATAGCTCGATTTTGAAAGCATCATAAAGTCCCTAAAATTGAAAAATAAAACCACATGATATCAGATTATACGGTTTAAAAATAATCATCAGAACATAGAAATACAATAAAATATACATGTCAAGAGGCAGACCAGGTTTTATCTGTATTTATAATTAACGATACAGTCTTTAGTAAATGAAAGTGCATCACACAAAAATATTTCAATTATGTACTTAATTAGTATTAGTACGTGAATATTAACACAGTAGGCACTAATTCTAAGCCCGTGCCGTGTATTTACTGGTCGGTCAATGAATTTAATTGGTTCACGTCACTCACAATGCACACTCACACACGCGTTTGTATGTAGGCCATTGGCGTGCATATAAGTCAATGATTTACACTTTTAAATAAATACTTTTTTATTTGCCGATTACATTTTGGCGTTATTCCAAAGTATAAACATAAAAGTTAATGATACTGACTGAGTGGGTTCACTTTGTAAACAATCCAATTTCCTTCCATTCCCATTTCGTCCATATTCCCATTTTGTATACATATCATTCCCATATTGTCAACGTAAGGAATTTGAAAAATGTCGCGAGAGGTGTTTTATACAGGGTGGGAGGGACTATACCGACATACTTTAGCCATGAATTCCTGGTGGTATGACGAGTAAATAATGTTATATCAACATGGGTCGAATATTGTCATTTTACATTAATAGTCTTATGGAACAAAATAAATCAGTAAATTCAGCCCCTCGTTATAAACATGTCCTTACTGGAGCAAAAGTTATCAAAAAAAAAAAAAAAGCTAAAATGGAAACGAAAGGTCAATTTTTGGCCTCGTAGTCGCTTACCATCAAATACTGCGAAGGTTAATTGCTGTTTAGTTAAAGGATTTAAAAAAAAATTGTAAAACTATCTTAGTCGCATTTATTCGGGCTTGTTACACACTTAGGAGTTTTCATTTAAAAAATAATGAATATCTCTGAAAGTAAGCGTTTTTCGACTATACATCACATAACTTTTTTTAATCCTGATAGTTGTTAGAATCTATAGTTAAAGTTTGTCGGTATAGTCCCTCCCACCCTGTATAGAGCCTGGGGCACAGAATATTTTTAAGGTGGGTTTGTTAGAACAGGACCTCTAAAAAACGGTAAAAAAATGGAAATGTGGACCAGTTGGGAATTTGAACTAAATAGTAAGTGAATGAAACGGGAATGGGGACGTGTAAACACATACGATACTGATTATTAAAGCGTCCCCCCAAATAAATAACTTTTCGCTTAAATAAATTTACCATAACTTGTGATAGATCACGCATGTGACACATGGACATGACATCAGTAGACTACTTTTCTAAGAAAATAAAGATACCAAGTTTTACAGAAAACTAGCATTTACCCGAGAAATAATGCAGATGACGACCAGCATTATTCCACTTATCATCCGGATTTTTATTTTACTGGTCAAGTACACAGTAGGTCAGTACAAGTCAGGACTCGGCCTACTTGCATGCCAAATTGGATCTCAGTACATTTAGTTGCTGCCGCGGTTTTCCCGGAAGGCTACAGTATGCTGTTCTTCAAGAGGGGAGTGAATAGGTTCTTAAAGGGTCGGCAACGCGCACGTAATGCCCCTGGTGTTGCAAGCGTCCATAGGCTGCGGTGACTGCTTACCATCAGGCAGGCCGTACGCTTGTTTGCCACCCTAGTTGTATAAAAAAAACCTCCAAACTTGGTCACAAACTTTCACATTTATAAAACTAGTACGACTAGTTAGTAAGATAGTTAAAAAGTCTTACTCTAAAAAAATCCTCTTTACATTCGCACTTATATACACTTTCAAACCTACTTCAGAGGGTTTAAATAGGGTATGAAAATCCTATGTTATGACATTTTCGAATGATCAGGTGACGCCGCAAGCAAGAATCTAGTTGATATTGAATACGTTTTAGTTTTAAATATGAACGCTGGGCTGTCACGCTAATAATCCCGACGAGTTTGCTGCGATTTACATAATTTAGGGTTGTCAAAGCGAGCGGGTTAAATGCGTTTGCAGGGTCGAACGAGATTACCCTCCTAAGCGGGTCAGTAATACGTTTTTTGCGAATTCAAAAGAGCTTTATAATCGAATTTTGAAACATAATTCGTCTTTTAAAAATACGTAACAAGTTTTGGTTGAGTTTCGTCTTGTTTTGAAATATTTCGATATTCTTTGGTCCTCTTAAAGCCGGTTTCACAAAAGTTGTTAAGCCAAAAATAATTGATTTTGCACGATAAAAATAAGGGCGAATCCCCCCGTAAGAATTCAATCAATTCGGTGCTTTCCATTGTTTTCACCTTTTTATAAAATCAATTATTGTTATTGTTTTTTTTATCTATCTAGTCAAAAGATTATAGAATGACTTAGAAGAAGAGAGCGTACCTATTATAGAAGTTAAGTCAAACAGTTTTATTTTTTGTCATTAGCCACTGGCTCCATCATATCAAACCTTCGACCAAGTCAAAATTATTATGATGTTATGAGAACTAAATATACCGGGTAGAACTATACCATGAACTTTTCTGAAAATACATAGAGTGTCATTTATTTGATGTAGAATCGATTTCATTTAATTGAAATAGTTAAATGCTTGTAATAATAAAGAAAACCAAAACTAACAAAATAATATGTCTGTCGGTAACGTTCCGATACACGGTTCCTACATATTTGTACAACCCTATAATGCTTCACCGCCGCTACCGACTTGTTTTAGGGCCTCCATAGACGGACTGCCCACAATATCGTATTATACCATTACGGTACTATGAACGTATCAGACACAGTATGACAAATGCTGTAGGCGTATGATGCTACGTTTTGTCACGTGATAAATAAATGATAAAGCATCCGTCACGTTCTAACAAATAGTGTGTGAGAGTGACGAATGCTTTATCACTTATTTATCGCGTGACATAACGTAGCATCATAAGCTTACTGGTCGGTGACGGAACGTGCTAGTGGGCATAGTTTCATACTTTTCAATAGGTACAAAGAATATTTATATTATGCCACACCTGGCCATAAAGTGACTTTTTCCGCACAATGCGCGTACGGAAAAAGCCGCTTTCTGGCCAAGTGTAGACATAAAATGATGTACACAACACGGGAGGTAATAAAGAAAGCCCTCGATCGCATATTTACGTCCCTCACTTGCAGCTCGGGCCGCAAATTTCTGCGATCTCGGCCTTTCTTTGTATTACCACCCTAGTTATGTAATGTACTATTACCTGACACGTTCTTACGGTCATGGTATAATACTAGGGCGTGCACGTGCAGTACCGGGAAATTTTAGTAGGCGAGCACCGGGAATTCCCGGTACTGCACGCCCTCTATGATACGGTGCAGTGGGTAGAGACTTTAAAGCTGTGGCTGCATACCGGACTATTAAACATACAGCGTCTTTTAAACGCGCCGTCGACGCGCGTTTCGTAGCGCTGTTTCTGTTTATTTTTATTGTGTAAAAGGGACAGCGCTACGAAACGCGCGTCGACGGCGCGATTAAAAAACGCGGTGTGCACAGGCCTTTGGTATACCCGCTCCCGCCCGTGCCCGCGTATGACGTCTAAAATAAGGTTGGTGTAGTGGTAGGGTTGTTGCAGTTTTTTGCGTCGAAGTTTATCAAATTATTATCTTCAAAACGGTGATAGATATGAACATACTTTATTTGGAGAAAATAATGTACTAAAACTAAACAATTCCACCTTCGCAGGAAAGTCCCTCGTTTCGTTCCATAAGGGCATTTCTCCAGAAATATGTCTGCGACTCATTCATCTGTCTCCATACATTTAGTATGAAAAAGGGCCAGATGAATGAGGTGACCGCAGACATATTTCTGGAGAAATGCCCATAAAGTTTCATAAGAATCGGATTAATAGAAGTACCTAGTTGAAAAAACTGTTGTACTGGACGGATACCTTCTTTGAAAATTGTAATCCGCAGCATTTACACCTATGCTACGGCCATGTAGTTAACTAACTACAGGGTGTGTTGACTCACCGGCCGCACTCAAAGTGAATGGCTTGCCCAGTTCGGCAGCCATTAGCCTAATGCCTGCGCCTTTCAGTAGCGTAATTCAGAAATTCCGCGTCAATCTCTTACTTAATATAATTTGGACGACTGTAGGCTCAATTGGCGTAAGGGACATTAATTTGCTGCTGAACTAGTAATAATATAATGAATAATTATGTAATAAGCAGATATTTGTATTCAAATTTGGTAGCATTTTCGGTACAGGCATCATGGTAGAGTAAGGGTACTATAGTATTGATCTCAATTCAAACGATTTAGTACAGTTAATTTTCTTGATAATTACCTACCTAACTGTAATTGTTAATTTTGATTGTATAATTTCTGACTCCTATGGCACTTTGTCATCATGTCTACCACTAAAAATGCAATCCAATTTACAATTTCTAGTAATAAGTTATGCTGCTCTAGTTTGCAGAGTCGAAACGCTGAGCGCACCGATATATTTTGACATCCGATTACTATTGTTATTAATAGACAACGGGTGAATATATATTAAGGCGAGATTAGCACCAAATGTATGAATTACACTACAGGGGATCGGGGACGGATTCCTCTAATGCACTGATATGTTCGAAGCAATGGGCTTAAGTGTGCGGGCATTTCAACTCCATTCCTAGCAGTCCAGAAACAGCGCCTGCGTTACGAATGGCCGAGAGCGAATGACAACCCCTTGAGATTGTAAAAAGAAAACGGAAAATGCTAAGTGAAACTAAGCAAAACAACAGCACATTTATTTACGAAAGGAAGTTCAGCAACTTCGCTTGAAACCACAGCACAAAGTAATCCAGGTAAGTGTACAGCTTCCCGCCATCTTATTAAACCGAGATGGTTAAATTTTATTTTGTAAGGTTAGCTGTGCACGTCTTATTTGCATACGAGTTTACTTATAGAAGTCATTTGCTTTAGTTAAACGTCGTCTCCTTCTAAAGTAGGTAAAGCAAAATATTCGGAAAACAATATGAGGGTTGCGCCTTTCCTTAGGACATTACAAAGTTAAGGTTTTTAAAAGCTTAATTTTCTTGCTGAACCTTAAAGGCTTTTACTATTACTATACCTTTATAATAAAAGCGTAGACATGTGATGCGGATGAGGATCAATCTACAGAGAATGTACCAATATATGTGGGCAGATGAATAAGATACTCAAATATGGCACCAAGCATTATTCTCACTACCTCTTTAGCATCTTTAGTATCATAAAGTAAATTGTGTTCCTTATTTTACTCGTATTAATTTGTTTTAACATGAAACAAAGACCATCAAAAACACTAACTAGTCCCACAATTAGCGAGTTCTCAACCCTCGACGGAACTCAAACATGATCCGATTCATCCCCATTTCACTATCAACACTTGGCTTGATTTTTTCACCACTCTCGAGCGACGAAACATTCCCTAATGATCCCGCGTCCTTTGAGCAGTGGCCCGCGAAAATTTACGAAGGATGGCTGTGAGGTACGAGGGGCGAGCGCGGAGAGGAGCGTACTTGTCAGGTTTCTTGAGGCACCTACGTCACTCTCGGATGCGTCGGGGTGTAAGGGATGTTTATTTTAGGACGTTTTTAGAGCTTGGTTTAGAATTTGTTTTGCATACTTCTTCATAGTAGATAGATATCCTAATATTATAAGTGTGAAAGTTTGTGAAGATGTTTGGAGGTTTGGATTAAATTAAATTGAAATCTTAACAGTTTTCGATTCGAAATAAGGTAAATGCTAGTGTTTTATACGCTAATGCCCAAAGATCATATACTACTGTAACCTTTATTACTATCGAGATAGAAGAAAATAGGTGGTTAGTTGATTTGTATGGGAACCAAGCGTGTGTGGAAGAGAGGACGTTACAGAGATCTCTCTCCAGGCGGGTGTTGTGCTTGGGGACTGAAGTCCGCTGTTCTGTTTGTTACTAAATAACTGGATGGATTGAGATGAAATTTGCCATGCAAGTAGACCTGGTCTTGGATTGAAACACAAGATACAAGCATTGCTTAGTTTGGGACTCGATTGATTTGTGTGAGATTGTCCCCACAATATTTTATTTATTTTATTTTTATATTTTATATCCGGGTGAAGAGAACCTTGGGACATTAACAGGAATAACGCGGTTATAAGTTTACATGGGATAGTTTTTCGCAACGTCTGATAATTATGCACCTGTTTTGTATGATTAAGAAAAACTCCAGCATAAATATCAACCCTCACTCCGCCATACATCGGGCTACATGGTGTCGCAGGGTGGATTTCACAGCATTTCAAACGCCGTCATCACCAATCCCGATATTATGACATATTTCTAAAAATTACTTAATTTTTGATCAAATCATGAAACAAGTACCATTTTTGGATTTTATCAAAATAATGGGACACATTCTTAAAGAAAATCGTCGAAATTTCGGGATTTACAACGCTAAAAACGATGCTTCTATTGTAAAAATACATATTATTAGGTCGTTTAATTCGTTTATAGCATTATAAATAATATCACGCACGTATCGACACAGCTACTGTGGATAATATATTTGGTGGGTCGTCTACGGTTTTTTGATGTTATAAACAACACCGGAATGATAACGCATATATTGTATAAAAAATAATATAATACTAATAACACTTTATTGCACACCAATAAAATATATTACAAAAACATAACACTATTAAAGCATAGTAGATGCGTTGTTATCTTACCAAGGAGGCGCCTTAACCGCCTGGCCACGACATTACGCGACCAGCGGCAGCGGCGGCGAGTGGGAGCGAGAGATCAGAGTGCGAACTCTCGCTCTCACCTATGGCCACCGCTCGCCGCTGCCGCTGCGCTGGTCAAGCAATTTCGTGGCCAGGCGGTAAGATTTTTACGCTCACTCTTCTAATTTAAGGCACCCAATACCCCGTCAGAGGCTGTCAGGGATTTCGGCTGAAAGATAATTATTGTTGTTGTTTATTGCGTAGTTTCCACGTGGGTTGCCCTAGCATTACCTATAGCCATTCGTTTATCTTTAACAACCGGTAACTAATGGTTTTTCTTGTGTTTTGTTTGTATTTACCGATAGATGAGGCCGACGTGTATTAGTCTTGGACCGGTGTCTAATGGTTTTGGCCTAATTTCATTTTATACAGCGCTAGGGACGAATAGGAATAACAGCGATGTCAATATTGGTGTAATAGCTTTGAAAGGTAAAAAAATCTTAGTGTAGATACCTAATTAGAGGCCAAAGAGTTCTTTTATATGTTAGTCATCAGGTTAATCACACAATTCCAAACTTCTTTCTTTAGTTTTTTTGTGTTATTATGGTTGCAGCTTCTGCTTTTCATCACGCGGACTGCGTACTTGTTTACAACTTGCTAGTACAAAAAAGTATCGTAAAACATTCTTTTGCACGTAAAGAAAGGTCGATAATCTTTAGCTTTAAATTGGCAATTGGATAGAGGGTTTTGTATGAAGTCTCTAAAGCTTATAAAGAACACTAACATCCACAAATACGTATTCTATGAAAGTACATTGTACGTGCACAGGTGTACACATAACTCTAGATTGCGTGGCAGAATACGACTCGATCACATAACCCGAGGAGATTCGACGAGATCTGACGAGACAATGAGATGCATTCACGCCTGGCGCGAGCAAAGAGGGCTAAAGGATTAACCCGGCTCCCAACACTTTCATGTTCAAGTGTTGAACCTAGGACGGGAACAAAACGCTGCATAAATCAAACCATATGGAATGGATTCAATGAAGTGCGCTATCGATTTTACGATGCAATCTTAACGTTAAACTTGATTTACTATATTCCGTTGGTTAGGTAAAAATATGTGAAGGGAACACGGAAAGAAATTGTCTAGTCACCTAAGCAACTTTTGTGAGTTATAGCTTTTTGAAAGTTAGTCATCATGAACGGTTACTATGGTAACCATTTCTTTAAAAGTGAAAAAAATTATATTATTTTCATATATATCCATATTTTATCCAATGTTAAGTTTATAGTACTTTGCCAGCTCTACTCCTACTCTCGTGTCTTCGTTTGGGTAGAATTAGAATATTGTTATTCCTTAGTTAAATGAGAAATGATTAATTCCTCATACAAAGTTTCATCCCCTTTTGATCCCCTTTAAGGATGATTTCCGGGATCAAAACTATCCGATTTCTTTCTCAGGGTCTCAAAATATCTCACACCAAATTACTCGTACCTAAATTGGTTCAGTGAACAAAGCGTGAAAAAATAATAAACAGACAGAATTACTTTCTCATTTATAATTTTCTTCTTTCACGCATGAGAAACTAGTCAATGTAATCTTGTCACGTTTGTCTTATTTTTTGTTGTGAGTGTCTTGTCTTGTTGTTGTCTACCTTTTTATTTAATTGTTTTAATTATGTATCTCTCGTAACGTAATTTTCTGGTGTGCAATAATAGTACATTACATAACTAGGGTGGTAATACAATGGCTTTCTTTATTACCTCCCGTGTTGTGTACATCATTTTATCACTTGGCCAGAAAGCGGCTTTTTCCGTACGCGTAGCGTGCGGAAAAAGTTATTTTATGGCCAGGTGTGGCATATAATATATTTGTATTGTGTTGTATTGTAAATTGTAATCTTACATATATAAAATATGTCCCAAACACTGATAAAGAGTACAATAAGTAGGTAATCTAATAGATTGATTTAAATATTAAGTTCCCTTTAGAGTCCATAGACACAAAACTTGAACGTTCTTCTCAGCTATTTGATCTGACCAAAACTTATCGTCCTATTAACAATTCCTTGCAAACTTCGCGTCAGGTGCTCGTAGTTTGATAGACAAACCGCACTTGTCTCGATCGAGGCTCAAACTGCTAGTTAGGTAAATTGATATTCCAACTCTATCGATGAGGGTTCTCCTTTACTTAATTAGGCTTATGGTTGGGTATTTGTCTTTCTGCTGATGAATTATGTTAAATTACAGTAGTTTGTTAGATATAAGATACATGGCGATATAATTTGAAAAGTATACATGTGAAATTTGAAACCAATCAAGCTTATTTACATTACTCGTATTTACTTCACTTTTAT
This sequence comes from Eudemis profundana, assembly GCA_947034925.1. NCBI lineage: Eukaryota > Metazoa > Arthropoda > Insecta > Lepidoptera > Tortricidae > Eudemis > Eudemis profundana. The sequence continues at coordinate 20,556,388 of OX344798.1, forward strand.
CTGCAAAGCAATAGAGGTAAGGTGCTTTGGGGTGAATTTGAACATGGGTTAATTCCGAAAATTTGGGATTCTAAACAAACTAAGTATGCACGATGTTTGAGGTATATCATTAGTCGAATCATCATCAGCGTGCAACTGGTTACTTTGTAGATAAATATTCATATTTATATACGATGGAAATAGCATAAACTTTTAAGGAAAAGAAAGTATTAGTGGATCTTCTTATCCTCGTTTAAACTCAAAGCAATTTTTATAAGCAATACCTCCTGGATTCGCCAAGTTAATGAGACAATCATACAAAATACCATCAAAATTTCCGAATGAATTTCCCATAAAAATATTTCATAGAAACCTTTACATTAGATAAAACCAAGGTCAAACACAAACCGATTAACCATAAAAAAGCTTTGCCGTGAAAATTACGAACTCATCAAAAATAATCGGCTAAATTGGTCAAGCCATTCTTATACCATTGTCGGTCGTTAAAATTTGGTTTTCATAGAATAGTTGGCTTGTAAATAGTGTTTCAATTTTTTTAATGCCTCTCAAGTCTATTGTTAAGTGATCCTCGCTTGCCAATTCTTATTTGTTCATGGTAATCTTGTTCTAATATTACGATGCTACGAAGAATTTTTAAGAGAACGAAGACTCTGGAAACTCGAACGAGTTTCTCCTATACACCTCCAAATTTTCAAAATTTAATATCAAAACTCTCAATTACACCCGAAAGTTACTCCTCGCCAAAACAAAGTCTAAATCTCGTTAACAAAGAGCGCTCCATAAGCGGCAACTCAAAAACAAAACTTAATAGGCCCTTATAAGCCGGCCGCTTAACTTTTGACATAAATTTTTATCATTGAGTTTAATGAGAAAGTTAGGTCATGTGATTTAAAGGGACTAAGGGCTTTGTGGAGCTGAAATTAGTTAAGTTCTTTGTTAGTGGGAGAACGGGATTCGTTAGGAGCGCCTAAATTCCTTTGAAGGGACGGGGAAACGGGTGACAATATAGGGAGATGTGGATATAATATTTTTTTTACAAAACAAGCCAGTTTAATTTTGATATTTAACAGTTTCCATCGTTTAGTAACAGTCATGATTGAAGTCATGACAGAATTGACAAATTCCTTTTAAGTACACTCACGGACAATGAATTTGGGTCATTTTCTATGTACAGTTATATAGAAAATGACCTAAATTCATTGTCCGTGGGTGTATTAAATACAAGTTGGTTACTTAACTTATCGCGAGGAATTTCATCGCAATTATTGAATTGCGAAAAAACTGATCAAGTCATAAAGAACGTATTTATGCAATAACGTTCCATTCCACATGCAATTTTTTTTGGATTATGGACTTTGTTTTTAAAGACAGAAGGTTGATACTTTGTTTTCTGGGTTGGAACGTTATTGCATAGCTACGTAGAATTTAATATTAATACCTTGGCAGGAGCACGTGCCCCTCTGGTATACACATGTTACTCTTAGTTTATGAAGAATCTTCAATTCGCTTGTGGAACGCGCTGCATGCAAAAAAACTGACTCCAATAATTATTTTTATTTATTTGTGTAATTTCCCTAAATTAATCAATACAATAAAGATTTTTTATAACATCCTAATCCGCATCTATAATAAGACAGACACACACACACACACAGTCACATCGGCAGTTCGGATACAGATCGGATGCATCGACGGATGTCCAAAAAATGCATCGGCGACATTCTTGATTAAAACAATGCGAAATTACCTATAACATTCTTATTTTATAAAAAAACATGCTTAAGTGAAACTAGTGAATTTTAACTTACGTACCTAATTTCATTTTAAGTAACATAACAATTTTATCAACAACTTTAATATTACAATTCACAGAACAATTTGGTACAGAAGATTCCAGTAGTCAAAATGAAGATCAAAAGTCAAATGATAAGCAAATATTGGGACATAACCTATTTTGGCCTAAATAGAGGCACGCATCGATGGTACAGATTTCCCTTGGGCAGTATTTTATCGATATATTATCATAGTAAATGTAACTAACTACGTGTATGATAAGCGCAGCGACACGTATAGACTGTTATAAAACAATGTTAGTGAACATGATTAAATTGTTAAAACAATTTCAAGAGTAAAACGGACTCGAACGTAAACATAATTACCATGTGTGGTAACCGAATAAAACGTTTCTGCGTAAGTAATAAAATTCCTGTACCTATCATAGTTTAGTACATTATGATACGAGTGGGCTATGTTGGTCATTACAGCCGAGGCTGTGTTGCACAGCCCGAGCCGTGAGGCGAGGGCTGTAATAGCTGAGACTGTAATGACCAATGCCCACGAGTGTCATACGACGTTTTTCAACACACTTGCGAATAAAAAATAATACTTGTAATTTAGAACTTCTGTTTTTGTACATATTTATTTAGTGATTTATCTATCCTCGTCTATCTAACCTCGTCGTGTGGTGTCGGTGTAGTGCGGGCGTGCGCACATTTACAGGCACACGGTATCGGCGCTGCGCGGGTACCTAGGTATAATATTCGCGCGCCGAATCCCACGACGCGCGACGGCGTGCTCTCATTGGTCAATTGGCGGTAATTACATCACTTGTGCGGTAATGTAAAGTAAAAAGCACTCGTGTGTAATAAGCTACGTTCCGCGCGTAAGGCGCGCGTGTGGTGTGGTTCAGATTCAATTTGGCGTACTTACCTATCAATGTAATATTATGGCATCATGAAGATGACCGAATGATGGAGTCGGGATATAGGTGCCGAATTTGGGCTATTAAATAGTTATCATGAGTACTTACTTTCTAATAAACAGCTGTTTTTAGGGTTCCGTAGCCAAAATCGCTAAAAAGGAACCCTTCTAGTTTCATCATGTCCGTCCGTCCGTCCGTATGTCACAGGCATTTTACTCAAAAACTAAAATGTGGAAATGTGTGTGCTGAAATGTGGAATATAGAAGTCTTGTAGATGCCGCTACTAAGTTTGGTAGTTAAATAATAAAAATAAAAAATCTAGGGGGGCACTCCATACATGTAACAGAAGCTAAACATTTTTTTTTACAGCAAACATCAACATGAGGTACATAATTCGATAGGTCTTTTAAAACCATTATAAGTCTTTTATGTACTTTTTTTTGATTAAGTGAATACTTTCAGAAATAATCGCTCCGAAAATTGCATAAATTGTGCCCCCCCCCCCCTGTAACTTTTACACCGTAAATCCAAAAAATATGAAAAAAAATTAAGAAGGTAACGCTTAATAAATACATGCAACGAAAATTATTTTGAATAGTAACGAATAAACCGTTTTGAAGTTATTGCCGAAAAACTTCTCAACCATAAGTTTTAAGTGCCATTGATTTACACGGCGTTTAAGATCTTTTGCTAGTTGTTTATTTCGACGTTTTTTTGTACGGTGGTACGGAACCCTTCGTATGTGAGTCCGACTCGCACTTGGCCGGTTTTTAATAAATACTTTATTGGAATTTATATTATTTTCTCGTTTAGATACATTTTATCCGAGTTCAACATCTTATACTCTAGGGTGTGATGTACGTGCCGAAATAAAGAAAATTATTTCTATTCCACTATATTTAGTTTCTGAACTATGTACGAATAAGAAACTTTCGTAAGACCCTTATAAATTCATTTAGTGTACATAAAAGGAGCAAGCTAAACCCAGTACGAGGAGAAATGTGTGCTCCCAGCAACTTCAATAACTGTTATTTGGTTGGTTTAGGACTGCGAGGAGTTAGGAGCTATCTAACTGGCTCAGGACTTGAATATTAGCCAAGGCTAGTTTTAAATAGATTACTTAGTCCAGTCGATTAACTGCTGTTCCGAATGTGCTTAACTTTCAAATATACAATTAGGTCACATTCAGAATTAGATTCTAATTTATCTTCCGTAGACTGCATTAAATATAATAAGTGTAGATACAATTGACTGGAAAACCGGAGTGTCCATTGGGTGTGGTACAGTCAGCGCCAAATACTCTGTAGCATCCAAAGCGCCATATCGATACCGTTAGACTCAAAGGGCGTAAACGCCATTAGAACCTACGGCGTTTACGCCCTTTGAGTCTAAAGGTATCGATATATACCTACGGTGAGAGCGAGTAACCCGACAAACTTCGACTATAGATTCTAATGACTATTGGGAGCAGAATAAGTTATATAATGTATATAGTCAAAAAACACTTCCTTTCCGACAAAATAATTATTTTTTTCTACTCCTGTACTGTTATCTGTCTTTTACTTGGTCACGAACACTAATATAAGAACATACATAATATGAGTTCAGAGAAGTCTATACTCTATTCCCCATAACAGCACTAGTGTCGTTATCGTCACTTTACGTTATTGCTAGCAGCCACAGACTTCTAAATCTAGGTTAAACTTAGGTCAAGGATTAAGCGCTCAATTTTAACTTTACGGTAAAAATGCACAACTACCAACTTAACAAACAATTAAATTCCTACGGTTTTTAAGAAAAACAAAACTTTCCGAACTAAATTCATTTATGCCAACATAAAAAAAGTATTTTTTATTTAAGTATATTTTAAATTAAAAAAATAGTTTACCATAGACACCATACTGTCAGTCAAACGTCATATTTGCCTTGTTTCCAGGTTATGATTAATTTTGTATTTTATAATTTAAAACCTCGTCGTAGAAAAAGTATTGTATGCAACGTTGTATAATTAAGTCAAAAAACGCTCATTGCGTCTCTATTTGCGATACTCGCCGCATTCGCGGCTCGTATCGCAACTCACGCAATTCGCATTTTTTGAACCCACTTATACAACTGTTGCATAAAATACTATTAAAATGAAAAATCCCAAGTGTGTAACAAGCCCTAATAAATGTAACTAGGATACTTTTACCTTTTGTTTATTCCGTTAACTAAACAACAATTAACTTTCGCATTTGATGCTATAACGATATGGGGAAATGCGTCAGATATAAATAAAATACTAGTGCTTCAAAAACGTTCTGTCAGGATCATATGCGGAGTGAAAAAACGGGATTCAGCCAAACCACACTTTGAGAGACTAGGCATTATGACAGTTATATCACTATTCATTTATAACTCCCTAATAGAAATATACAATCAGACTGACTTCCTCCCTAAAATGTCTGATACACACAACTACAATACGCGATCTAAAAATAAATTACTGCTACCGAAATTGAGGCTCAAAAAAACCCAGAAACAAGGTACCTTCTTAAAAATTAAAATGTTTAACAAACTGCCTTTTCAAATAACCAAATTGCCTATTCATAGTTTTAAGGAAAAAATATCGAAGTATTTCAGGAAACACGCCTTTTACTCCGTGTCCGAATATTTAAATACTAATATTGAATTTAAAGACTTTGAATAAAATGTACCAAATTGTATTGTAATGTAATTACCTAATAATTTTAATGACAATTCCTAACTTAACCACATTGTACTCTTGACATACCATGTAATGATCATGTTACTTTATGGTGAAATAAATGAAATCTGAAATCTGAAATCTGATGGTAAGCGACTACGAGGCCAAAAAAATTACCTTTTGTTTCCAATTTAACTTTTTTTCCTTTTCAATATATTTTCCTTCAGTAACATGTTTACAAAGAGGGGCTGAATTTACTGACTTATTTTGTTCCATTTACTTATAATACCATCAGGAATACGTGGTTAAAATTTTTCGGGTTACTCATTCCCACCGTGTATATCGTAACACGTATTTGTGCTCCCTCAGGGTGGTCTGGCTAGCGACCTGGTTCAACCCCAGGGAACGCCACGGCCGACCACCCGGTCCGACAATCGCTATGCCCATAAGGGTTGCGAGTTTATCAGCTTCTAAAAAAAAACGTATTTGTGCTTACAGTAATAAAGACGTGTTACTATATTATATATAGCGCTTTGGACAATACAGACTATTTGAAACTGACTGTACCATTTAATTTTCGACTGACAGTTTGACTAATTTGGCCCACTTTTTTACCGATAATCAAAAAACAATTGCTATTAAAGCTAATCGTTCCAACGATCGTCTACCTATAATTACAACGCTAAAATCGTCGACTTCGATTAGAAACCGGAATAAAGAAAATTAAATTTATTTTTAGGCGTCGTTTGTTCAACGCGCACGATCTCGTAATCGTAAATCTGAAAATTGTGATTTAAACTTAGAACGTGTGGTAAAAATAGCAGTAGAAGTTTAATAAATACCTACTAACACTTTAGTATCCGAAATTATGATTGTAATCTTGATTTGGCGATAACCACAACACCACAAGCAATATGTGTATGCACATTATTTATGTTGTTCTGTTATAAAAAAACCGGACAAGTGCGAGTCAGACTCGACCACCGAGGGTTCCGTACAAATTTGTAGTACAAATATTTAATTAAATATAAAGGATCTTGACAGATGGACAGACAGACAACAAAGTGATTATATAAGGGTTCCATTTTTCCTTTTGAAGTACGCTATCCTCAAAACAGTCGTTGCAAACAAGGTACAGATTCAAATTTAATTCATTTCGGTAGGTATCTATAGGAGTAGAAGAGGAAGGAAAATTACACAAATAATATATTTTGCGAAGTTAAAATGTGGTTTACGATATCATCCCTGCAGACGAAGTTGCTGGCAAACTCCACTTATAAATAATAGCGCAAGAGATATTAATAATGGTATGTTATTTAGGGCAAACAAGCTTTTTATTAATTTTGTGCCCTGCAATATACAAATTTAATTAAATTTTTCCCTACTGCGTTGCGCGAGTAAAATATTAATATAAATTAATAACACATCCACGTCATCATCTTCTAGTAGTTCCGCTTTGACCTCGATGCCTCACTTCAAATATGCACAAGCGAGCACCTTTAAAATATTCCGACCAATCCCGAGGCGCGCCTGGGCGCCAATTACGTTCCTTCTTTTTTCTTTCCACAAAAAAAAACAAGGCAATCTGCCCTTAATTCTGTCGCCTGGCAGTCCGCGTAGGAAATTAAAGTCGAACATTGGAATTTTATCGCAATTGATGAGTTGGCAAATGTTTCGTGCCGCTGATTGTTTGTGATTACCGCTCGTAAGTGAATTACGGTTGTTGCGATTGGGGTTTCCGTGTCTTTGTTATATTGTTTTCGACATAAGGAATTGGATGGAAATACGGCGGCAAGCTTGGAAATAGACAGTACAATATCTCCATAGATATTATAACAATAGCAACGAGGAACGAAAGTCCTTTAAGACGCATAATATGTCCAAAACGGGTGGAATGATCGTTAAGATTAGAATGATGACTATAACCAATTTCTTTGTGAAATTCTTTCATTGAATACATTCTGTTAAATCTTTAAATTATCGTCATCATTAAGTAATGAGCAAAGTTGAGTTTGTAAATAACACACCACAAGTCTCTAGTATTTCTATATACCTACAGGTATGCATTATCTAGAAAAATGTTTTCTCTAAAAAACATCCGCTGGTAAATAGAGAAGCTTTTGAAGAAGCTTTAAAAAGGTAAGTTGACTTTCTTCAACATTGCCGGTATTTTTCCTGACTTCCGCACAATAACAAGACAAAATAAACTGCTTCACTGGGTTTTACAATAATATTGCTGCCATTAAACAGGTTTTTTTTTTTATGTAGAATTTTATAAATAGCGGATGAGTACGATCCAGGTGGAACACAATTCAAGTCATGGTTAGTCAAATTCACAAAGCAAATAGCCATTTTTGACCCGTTTATAAATTTGATCTAATGCAGGAAGCTTTGTTATCACTAGCAAAAATTGAGGATAATATCAACAAAAAAAAATCTACGAAGAAAATAAGATCCGTATATTATTAGTGTCCTTCAGTACTAAAATCTTGATTTAAAGTATATAAACGGTATTTTTTTGAAGTTCAACGCACTATATGAACTCTTGCCCTATATAAACTTGTCTATAATATAAGTATGTAAGTAGTACTAATGTAAGTCCGAGTAACCCGCCAAAAAAACAAGGGACCAAAGAGGAAAAATTATCGAGACGAATCTTTTTGTGTTTTAATTATGCGTATTTATATTGTACTTAGTCACAGTATCGATGTTGTTACAGGCAAGTGCTGGACAACGGCACTCTAGTGCTGCTGCCGTTCCCAGCGGCACGCTACCGCCAGGACGTGCACGCCGCCGTGTACCGGTGTCGTGCGCACAACGCGCACGGCGCCGTCGTGTCGCGCGACATGCGCGCACAGGCAGGTCAGTCTACCACCATAACTGACTACATTTTTGTCTAGAAAAAAAAATTGTACAATAAACATCACCTGGTTACTATAGTACATTACACAACTAGGGTGGTAATACAAAGAAAGGAAATCCGAGATCGCAGAAGTTTGCGGCCCGAGCTGCAAGCGAGGGACGTAAATATGCGATCGAGGGCTTTCTTTATTACCTCCCGAGTTGTGTACATCATTTTATGTCTACACTTGGCCAGAAAGCGGCTTTATCCGTACGCGCAGCCAGCTCTAAGGAGGTAAGTTATCTTTCTTCTTTCTTGCCTATCGTGCCATATCGTGCATTTGGATCCTTAATAGCATTTAATAGCCAAGTTACTGTTTAAGCCTTTCTAGAACCTAAAAAACTATTTGGAATTAGGCGGAATTAATGTGACTAGCAACTACACTTAATATGAATGTCGCTGAAGCCAGCTATTCATTTTAAGCTCTAGTATATTTTTATACATCCCAAAAATCCATATTTATCGGCTCTGACTTTTTTCGCACAAAACTGTCAGATCTGTCAAGTTTCAATTAGCCCATTTCAGCGTTGTGCTGGTCGAGTGGCAAATCATTCAATGATGCATGATTGATGATGTTATCAGACGTGCATAAACAATGAGAAGATTAAATCTGTAAGCTAGAGCGAATTATAATCTATTTGTCACGTCTAAAATCTTACGCATTTTGGCACATGGTTTTCCGCAGTTAAGTTGGGTAACTTGACCATCTGGATATGTTCAAAATTAGTTGAAATAATTTAAACCGTTTTGACATTATGTGGCTACAAAATTCACCCATATAGGGGTCAGGTCACGGGTCCACATAGGTAACGGCGTTGCGCCGTTAATGTGAAACGGTGCGGCGTCAAAAAAAACACGTTGCCGCGTCGCGTCTCCTTCGTCCACGTTCATAACTAAGATTTCGTAACTGGTTATGAATATGGATTTTTTTTCCATGTTTCATAACTAGTTATCAAACCATTTTCATAACCAGAACTTCCTATTTACACATCTAAACATTCGCAATGTCCACTAAGTATTACTTTCTTCACATGTCTTAAAGGATGAATTTAAGTAGGTAATTTAACATTAGAAAATCATAATTTCGAAAAAACTACCAGGGAACCATACATGAATAGGAGGTTCTGGTTATGAAAATGGAACGATATTCTTGTTTGATAACTAGTTATGAAACATGGAAAAAAATCCATATTCATAACCAGTAATGAAATCTTAGTTATGAATGTGGACGAAGGGGTCGCGTCGTGGAGATAAATGTCGCGCACCTTGTAGGGGCTTCCCTCGTCTACCGACACGGATTTACTAGGAGCATTCCACGAAAACGTTTCGTAAGGGACACTACCTTTTTAATACTTTTGACATGTAAAATTAGGAAGCTGAATGTCGGCAAAATAATATTATAACTTGTCTTTAAGATAGTAGTGTTTCTTAGCAGCTAATAAGTTTTAATAGGGTAGCTACCATAGCGTTTCGTAAGGCACAAAAAGTAGTGTTTACATGGAATGCTCCTAAAGCCGGTTCAAATAATCGCCGCGCCATGTATCTTCACCATACTGCAACGTGCTTTTTCCAACTCTGCGCCGTTTCACGTAAATGGCGCGCCAGGGTCATGTTTCCAGGCCAATACATACAAACAACCAAAAAAAATCTAACAAAATATATTTTTCCATTTAGAAATCACCAAATAATTGTATTTTTCACAATAAAAAATTAAACAATATACAGCAATTTCACTTAAAAATAAATAGAAGATTTATTTAGTAATCATTTTGGTGTTCAAGTTTGAAACCTAATACCTTTACAGATGTAGGTATATTTTACCTAAAGTATAGGAGCTGTCTAGCGATTCAGATGAAAATTTAAGCTGTTTAATAGACTGGGTCGGGCCGTCTGCGACTAATAGGCATGCATAATTGATGCCTCCAGCCATTGCAGGTGAGGTGCCTAATAGACAACTTTTGAATTTATTTTAATAATATTCAAAAATTCTATTCTAATTACTGGCATTTGGGCGTTTTTTAAAAAATATGTAGGTAGATGTGTTATTTTCTGAATATAGACTTTTTGGGCTTTTCTTACTTTCCTCCTTTGTACCTACTTTTGAACTTCATAGAAGAAAAAAATGTGTTCCGAAATTTCCATTCCTGATCGTCACGTTTTGTATTTAAGATTTTTATTTTTTATTTCTATGGACGTGACGCAATGGAAACTTATTTCCCTGTACAAAAATTTAGGACACAATTTTCGTGTATTAGGTTTGTAAGTACGATTCTAAGTAAGAAAAAAACCCTAAAAGTCTATATTCTAAGAAAAAACCATCTTGTATATATTTTTTTCAAAACGTTTATTTACCTGCAGTTTTGCCTGCGTTAGGTATTCCCGTTATTATTCCAAGGAAATCGTGAATGAGATTAAAATATCCTTTGTTTTAATCCAGACTTGGTCTTTTGTATGACAAATTTCTCTCAATCCATTACATTGTTACCGTGTTACATATTTAGTAACAAACATGTAGTCATCAACATCAAATTTATAACATTAGTAGGTAATTAAGTACTATTTGTTTATTTTATCAAATAATTTGATTTTTATTTAGTGACTACCATTACTAAGTTTACAACCGTCAATACAGTAGGCAGACTCCCAGTGAACATTTTTTTAGGCAGGCACCAGGTTAGTGTAATTTAATATAATTGAGCAATTAGTTAATCCACTCTGTATGTATATCGAAACCACTGTGGAACATTGTAGAGAGAAGGGAAACATCGTAAGAAAACCTACACATTGAGGTAACTTAATGTGTAGCCGTCGGCCTGATCTCTGATATAGGGTTAAGAGAGATCAGATGACAGCGACCTCCGTGGTAACCTAACCTTACCTGCCAAATCTGAGATCATGAGAAAAATGTCACTAAAAGAAGCGGAAAAAGTTCCAGAGCAGTGATAATGATGATGTACACTCAAGTAAATTGGGTACTTGACTGTTACTGAAATTTGTAAAAAATATATAAGATCCTGTTAAAATAAGCATAATAAGGAAATATTTTCAAGTTTTGAGTTTGATATCTAACGTGTAACTTTTTTTATGAGCCTCCAAAGTTGGGTGGGAAAGTCCATTTTAAAAGTATAAAATTATTAAAAACTATTAATACCATTAAATAACTCATAAAATTTATAGTAACCTTTGTTTTGCAATCGTTACGATAAACGCAAGTTTTAACATAGTTGCAGAACAAAGTTATTGATTTCCCCAAACAACGTAAGAGTAGTGACGTCACTGTATAACGGGCTTCAGTAGGGAGCGTTTCGGCACTTATTTGGGAAAGTCTAAAAACGTTCAAATTCTTTGAGTGTTTACTTGATGATCACCAGTCGGTATGAAATTTGGTACAGTTCATGGATTCCATAGCATTGCCATTACTATCACGATGACGTTAACAGTCCGCTCGTGGGTAGTTAGTACGCGCTAATGAACGTTGCGCTACAATTTATTGTTTGCCGTCGCCCATTCGGACTTTTCACTATAATTGGTCTGTTATTTTATGTGAGGGATATTTGCTCGGATAATTTGATGTTGCATGTTGTCTTTGAAAATATAGTTGCGGTTAACGAAATGTTAACAGGTAGCTTGTAATTGAATTATGATTTGTTTTGAAATGGGAGGACTAACCCATAATTATCAAAGAATAAGTTACAACCACTCGATTTATCAAGTTGTTTAATTATTTTACACCTGTTTAGTTTGTAGTCCCATCAAGAACTAAAAAAATGTACGGTGATATAGTTCGAGTTACCTACACTGAACAAAATGATAGTGAAATTGCATTTAACCTCAACTTACGAGATTTTATTAGTATTTATAGCCAAAGCTAGGGCGAGACTACTAAAAATTAGGTAACGTAGAGGTACAGTCACTACACGGAAATATTACGCCAGTTGCCACCATTCTTAGTTTAACCGTGTAATCACTATTCGGGTTCATTCGTGTGCCAAAAGTACGGCCGATTTGCATTGCACAGTGGCAAGTGGAGTAACATTCCCGTGTGGTGTCTGTAACTTTTGGCAGAGAGGTATTTCGCAATATAGTATTTTCCTCAAAACGCGTCTTGCTCATGACTTGTGAGCCTCATTACTACAAAACCAATTTCGAAGTACATCTTGAATATTTCGAGATAGGAGTAAGAATGCGGAGACGAGGGTATGACGTGACTATTTGAGAGATATACAGTGTATATTATTTATTGAATGTAACGTATGCCAAATTGAACACGCTGCCACTGACATGTAGGTACATTTTATAATAACGAGATATTTATGAAGCATAAAACGTGACATGTAAAGTTATGTATATGGGGGCGGTATTCAGTTTATACACTTTCAACGGATTTCATAGAGGTTCATGTAACAGTTACGTGTGTATAATTTACTATATCTACACACCTATCATAAAACCTCTATAATACGTTCAAAAACCGCAAATTATAACCATCATAAAGATAAACTGTTTTGTTAGAACAAATTTCTTATCCATGAAAATGTCTTAAAGTATCATAATAACATCGAATTCAATGTTATTATGAACCAATACTATAATAATACAAGTCACTGTTAAAGGTTATACTTCCACTTTCGTTCCGATTACGTCAGGTGTCCCCCAGGGTTCCCACTTGGGCCCATTATTATTTAATATGTATATTAATGACGTCATCGCCTGTTTTCTTCACTCCAACATTTTACTTTACGCGGATGATACAAAGATTTTTACGGTTATCAGATCAGAAGCTGACTGTTTTAAGTTACAAGAGGATCTGGACAGATTAAATACTTATTGTCTAAATAATAAACTCTTTATGAATATTGACAAGTGCTCCGTGATCACCTTCACGCGGAAACGTCAACCTATTCTTTTTAACTATCTAATAGGTAATCAAATGCTTAAGAGGGTATATGAGGTCAAGGACTTGGGTGTATATTTTGATAGCGAACTCCAGTTAATATCCCATGTTAATAAAATCACAGGTAAAGCGTATCGGATGCTCGGATTTATATTGCGTCAAAGCAAAGACTTTAAGAACCCCAATACACTACTGCTCCTCTACAATGCATTCGTGAGATCCTATTTAGAATATGCATCCACTGTATGGAGCCCTTTCTATTCAGTCCACGTTAATTCCGTAGAACGTATACAAAAAAAGTTCCTCAATCGCCTTAAATATAAATTCAATTCCTTTGTCTGTGAGAACATTGAAAGTCTTCAAATAAGAAGAGAAAAAAGGGATATTATGTTTTTATTTAAATTCCTTCGTAATATTATCGATTCTCAATATCTCACAAGTAACATTTAGATGTCCAAGCTTTCGAACTCGGTCCACGGACTTATTTTCAACGCCGTTTAGTCGTAAAAGATATGTAAATAATAGGTATGTAGTAAGAGCTTGCAAAATTTATAATAAGAAATATTCACATATAGACATGTTTCAATTAGATCAGCGCAAATTTGTTTCTGTATTGAAAGCAATAGATAAACTATAGTCTACTTTACAAATCTATTTTAAATTATTTCAAAAACATTAAGATTGCAGTATTGAATTAATATTAACTTAACTTTTTATGGTTTTTTTTCTCAATGTTGTTTTATGTTCTCGCAACTAGACAGGTATTAATAACCTGTACGTATACCTACATATAACTTAGATACATTTAATGCATGTTGTTTTTAGTTACTCTCAGAGCAAAAATGTACTTACTATTAGTGGAAACTGTTTTGGCTTCTGTATCTAGCTATATTACTTAATTTATTAAGTGTTATTGTATGCTGTTTGTTTCCCATTACAATAAAATAAAATAAAAAAATAAAATAATAACATATTCAAATTTCGAACAGCAACTTGACCTCATATTAGTCGAAATGAAGTTTTATTCGAAATGAAATGTCAATTGCACACAATTTTGACAAATCTCGCACATTACCTACTAGAAATCGATGATAGTTAGGCGGGCTCTAGTTTGTCTCTGGATTTAAAAAAAACGGACAGGTGCTACATGCGTGGATAAAGTTTTCATTTACCACCATTCGATTTTATTTAATTTGCGGTTTTTGAACAGATCATACAGAGCTTATACTATGTATGTAGATAAAGCAGTGTATGCAACTGTAACACTTGTGTGATCTTATTATGAAACATAACCATAAAACGACATTCGTTGTATTAGGCCTCTTATTATGTATCAGTTGCATAAACTGCTATAGGTAATATAACAAGACTAGTGATGAATTACAGATAAAACAAGTAGGTTTTGTTGTGAAGACTGCCTGTTCGCTGGTACATAAGCGGAGCTAGGCTAACTATTACCCAATAGAATTTAAGATCTGCGTCGGTCCGCTTTAGATGACTGGATTATTACAATCCTATCGGTTAATATTGGCCCAGCTCTCCTTCCACCTCTTCAGGATCTTCTTTTTGACCCGGAGAAATGCATGAAACTGCGTAGCACTACGTAACCTAAGGCCATCGGACCAGATGTTACGAATGGTTATGTGGGGCTTTCGGCTCGAGAAGGGATTGGCCTACCCACTAAAACTCTGGGATGCTGGGACCTGTGCCTTAAATGGTGATGCACTGGAATTGTGCCAGCACTTCGACCACGACATCACCGGCACCTTCGTCCTAGGGCGAGCCCTCTCCGAAAAAGGCACACTGTAGCTTAACCAGTGCCCCCCTTCTGACAGGCGCATTAGCAGCATCGGTAAGTGATCAATTAGGGGTCCCTAAGAAGTCACTTGCCGTTGCTCCCGGGGCGCACCGGCCAAGACGCTTCCCTTTCCTGCGGATCAACCGAATCGAGAGGAATGAGAAGAATCCAGACACTCTAGGAGATTATCTGTCTAGCACTCCACCCCTTCAGGACCTACCTTTTTTCGCCAATATTACCAACGCTTATGTCTGTAACTTGCACCACAGCCAGGGATTAACCAACATCTGTCAGTTGCACCGAAGCGTTGAAAGTGACATTATCCAGTTTATTGCCAGACATTTGTATGAAACTACGAAATATAAGAGGTCCAGTGTAAATAAGTTCACTATATGTTTATGTAATTACATGTTTCGACGAAAATAACGTGCCAGATATTTATATCAGATGAAAATAATTATAATCATGAGTAAATTTTAGTTAAAACTGTTATCATCGAAAGCCATTTGGAATTATGGGATTTTCCAAATGTGTAAAATTACTGTACAGTCAGCTTCAGCTGCAGCATGCAGCAGTAGTCTCTAGCATCCAAAATGCCATACATATCGCACACCTTCATTAATATAGGCGCAAAGATGTGTGACGAAATACCTATATGGTACATGTGCGGTTTCACTAGCCGGCTATCCCACTAATATTATAAATGCGAAAGTTTGTGAAGATGTTTGGATGTTTGGATATTTGGATGTTTGGATGTTTGTTACCTAATAACGGGATAACAACTGGATGGATCAAGCTGAAATTTGGCATGTAAGTAGTCCAAGTCCTGGATTGAAACATAGGATACTTTATATCCCGGTAAAGAGTTCCTTTGGGACAATAACGGGAACAACGCGGGCGAAGCCGCGGGAAAATGCTAGTTATAAATATTTCTAACGCCTTTTATTTTATTCAAAAGTGCGAAAAACATAATTTATGTTGGTATCATAAATAATTACGTAAGTACAGAGAATGGCATGCATGGCTCTAACAGGGGCGTTCAGAACCACGCCAACGGCGGCACTGGAGGTAATGTTAAACCTACCCCCGCTACATATAGTGATTCAGTCAGAGGCGCGCAAATCCCTTCACAGACTAAAAACAATGGGTCTGTGGAGCTATTGCGTGCCTAAAACGAAACACACAAACATGGAAACAAACGACTTCCTAGATCGAATAACGGCCATGGGTGGCGATAAGATGCTGCCAAGGCACATATTCCGAAGGAACTTCAAGGTTCAAATACCGACAAGGGCAGAATGGGCTGAAGGTCGCACACCACCAACTGATGATAGCAGCGACAATATATGGTACACAGACGGATCCAAAATGGACTCCGGTACGGGAGCAGGCGTACATGCAATAGACTACAATGTCAGTATTAAGATGGGAGGTTATGCTACTGTCTTCCAAGCGGAGACATATGCAATAATCGCCTGTGCCCAGGAGAATATAGATAGGCATACCAAGGGGAAAAACATCTATATACTCAGCGACAGTCAAGCGGCACTTAAAGCACTTACGGCGCCGAAAGTGGACTCTAGACTGGTATACAATGGCATCCAAGCCCTGAACAAACTTGGAAGGCATAACAAAGTGAAACTAACGTGGATCCCAGGGCACGAAGGCTTCATCGGCAACGAAAAAGCAGATGAACTAGCCAGGAAGGGCTCGGAGGGCACACTCATTGGGCCGGAACCATATGTGGGTCTCTCACAGGGGACCATAACAACAGCCATAAAGGACCACGCCAAACACCAACACCAACTAGAGTGGAAGAACATGGCGGGCCTGAGGCACTCGAAGCTCTTTATGGAAAGAGTCAACACACGCTGGACAAACAAACTAAGAAAGTACAGCAGAAGACAGCTCAGAATCATAACGGGGGTGTTTACAGGTCACTTCGGGGTCAAAGGACTCCTGACCAAGATGGGACTATCAGACAATGCTGAATGCAGAATGTGCGGCGAGGAAGCAGAGACAATGAAACACATACTGTGCGAATGTCATGCCCTCGCCAGAACTAGAATGAAGGAATTTGGCACTGGCTACCCAGAGCCAGATGAATTCCAGGCACTACCAATGGGGTCCATCATCCGATTTATGGAGATGGTGGAACAGGCCATGGCGTAGATGCGGTAAGGGGTAATTACACAAAAGATCCCATTGGGTCGAAGTGTATCCGCAAGGACCCCTATTACCAAGATAAGATAAGATAAGATCATAAATAATTAACAATATTTTTCCAATTATAGTAGGTTTTTCTCCGATGTCGTGAATAAACACGCATAGAAAACGTATTCTACGTCATAGGCCATTACTGACTTTTTCTGTCATTACTGACTTTTTTTGTGAAAATTTCCCTTTCTGGCCAAGGAAAGACGTCGTGAAGCCCCGTGAAATCAGCTTCTCTCCGACGGTGTTTTGCCATCTGTGCCTGTTTCTGGCATCGTGTAGTTTCGCGCTTCGAAAAATACACGGTGAGAAGAAACGCCTTAAAAAACTCAGCAGTTTCTCTTTTCAAAACTTACGCATAGCAACCATTGTGTACTTGACTGTAACCGAAATTTGTAAAAATATATAAGATCCTGTTAAAATAAGCAGAATAAGGAAATATGTTAAAGTTTTTAGTTTGATACCTACTTAATGTGTAACTTTTTTTATGAGCCTGCAAAGTTGGGTGGGAAAGTTCATTTTAAAACTATAAAATTATTAAAAACTACAAATACCATTAAATAAACTTTAAAATTCATGGTTACTTTTGATACTAAACCGTTACAATAAACGCAAGTTTTAAGTAAATAATTACAAAACAGAGTTCTTGATTTCCCCAAACAATGTATGTCTCGTGACGTCACATTATAATGGGCTTCAGTAGAAAGCGTTTCGGCACGTACTTGGGAAAGTCTAAAAAATACATTATGTAGTATTTGCAATTTAAATAATTAAAGAGTATGAAAGCGCCAGTAGACCTAGATTAATAGAAGTGCGACCTATTTACAAAACACAGCTTGCAATGTTGTTTATCAAATAACGACTGTACAAATAATTGAAGAGTGGAACTCAATCAAATGTTCAAATAAATCAACAAGCATTGCCGTTTTTAAATTAAGCTCACACCTGCGCGTCAATAGTAAAATGGAAGCAGTGGGCGCAAATCATTTCAAATCGCACTGTATTTCACAAAATATGACAAAGTCTACACTTTGTCATATTTTGTGCAATAAAGTACGGGGTTGCAAAATAAAGGTATATGTACAAAGGCGAACTAATTCGTTTTTCGCTCTTATGGCGTGGACATGAAGATTTTTTAACCGTCTTTAGCAGATTCTTCGTCGACGAACGAACCGACACGTATCAAATTGTATTTAAATGCAGATGAAATGTTGATTTCAGAAACTCATGAAAAATTTAAAATCCTTGGAAAGCCGAAGAAAATTTAAAATGTTTTTAATCGAGACCATGGGAAAACTATTGATCATTATCAATCAACTGATCCGAGCATAATATCGCTCCTTTGCTTTCTCAACCACGTATCTACTCGAATAGTTTAATAGAAAAAGCACCTGTGTTACGAGTAGAAAAGTGCGATTTTCCTATGAAACTATTCGAATAGATATGGAGTAGATACGTGGTTGAGAAAGTAAAGGAGCGATTATGATAGTTGTGTTGTTAGCATTAAATGGTGGAGGTGCTTTTTTTTTGTTGGGTGTAGTGCAATACAAGAGCAAATGTAATTTGAGTTTATATTTTGGCAATTTAAAGTCATGTTTGACACAATGTTTTTATTTCTTCCTTTTTGAAGTCGGTTTAATTGTTTAATTACTTTTTTATTTATCCAGTTTCTTAATTTCAGTAGAAATTGAATTATGCTGTGAACGTTTTCCTAGTGACTCTCTATTCACACTTAACTCTCTGTGTCAAAAACTACTTTGGAATGTATATTAGTTAAGTATTTGTTTGATGCATTATATTAATCAAATGGCATGTAATATTTTCACA
Organism: Eudemis profundana; assembly: GCA_947034925.1. Classification (NCBI taxonomy): domain Eukaryota; kingdom Metazoa; phylum Arthropoda; class Insecta; order Lepidoptera; family Tortricidae; genus Eudemis; species Eudemis profundana. The sequence continues at coordinate 20,575,410 of OX344798.1, forward strand.
GTTATTGTAATGCTTAATGTTTTTGAAAAGAGAAACTGGTGAGTTTCTTCCGGCACTTCTTCTCACCAGAATGTCATTTACCGAAGCGCCAAAAGAATTAGATTTGTGAAAGAGCCCTTGAGTACTACTTGCAGAAATAAATTATTTCATGTCACTGAACCGATTTTGATGAAACTTGTACAGTTCCCTTAGTTAGACTATAACTAGTCTAACTAATGAGGATTTTTTTAACAATCCTACTTATAGTTTTCGAAATGTGCGTGAACAAACATACAAACATACACTTACGAAATTTGGCACACAAGTTTAGAAGCTGGTATACAATAAATATATTAAAACTGTGCAATTCAGATGACAATATTACATACATACAACTCGGATTGATATCCTACATTTTTTCAAGTCGGTTAAATATCCTAAATCGATGCGTTTCAAACGTCTAAGGCCAATAAAGCTGCGTTTCTACCACACTATTTAGCGGAGCGAGGTGCGAGAAAAAAAACCACCAATCAACTTATCTTTTTTTTTGTTGACCCAGGAGAAATCCGTAACGGATCCCACCCAGCTCGGGAGAAGCTGGGAGGGTATGTCCGACTTCCACGGACTAAAACTCCTGGGGTGTTCCGCCACTCGCTGTTGGACGGGGTTCCGGGAACGCTTTCGCTCTCCACCAGTTCCCCGTCAGCGTTGCCCTTTCGGGCCCGACTTCAGGCGATGTTAGCCTTCTCCGCTTCTGGCACCCCGGAACACTGCGGGCCTTTCAGCTCACGACCTCTTGGTGCAGGTGATGGTACTCCCGACCCATCACCCGCAGGTCCCGTTAAGGCGGCAGCATGCGGCCTGCAAAGGCCCGGCGCCGCCTGCCTGGTCTTCTCCGACGTTGTGGAGGGGCCGTAGCGTCATCCTCACGCTCCCGCTCCGCCACCTCCTTACGCGACATGACGATGTCACTGAAGACCGTGGCTGCCGCCCAGGCCTCCTCACTGCCGGCCATTCTGCTGATTAAGGTCGGCAGCGAGAGGTGCCAATCAACTTATCTAGTGTAACGTATGCCAACGCCCGCCTGTCATAAAAGCTGCCTTGTTCGCCTTTCTGCCGGACTGCTGCCGCTGTCCGCCGGGCTCCGCCAATGCCCGCCGAGCTCTGCCGTAGCTCCACCAAATGCTGCATTCCGCCAGGCATGCCAGCCTCGCCAATCAGCCAGACATTCGTCCCGCAAACCTCTATGGTGTTTTCCCACATATGATTATTGTGGCAGCACTAGAGCGAAAAAGACAACTGCCAACTAGAGACGCGATGGCGCGAAACGAATTACGTATAAAGTTTGGATTGTCGAAATAATTGCTGTCAAGAAGAATAAAACATTGAAAACTAGAAAAGATTTGGTTTCTCTTTCGCCCGTCGTTTTACTAGCCTCGATCAGCGCGGCCTGTCACTGGTGGATTTTCTCCTTGCACACCGCTTCCCTGCCTCGCACAACTCTGGCAAAGTATAAAGACGAACAAGTAGTCCAACTTCGGCACAACTCCATGATTGCCCAAAGTGGTCATCAACTGACCAGGCGGGACACAGACCAACCAAAAAAAAAAAAAAAAAAAAAACTTCGGCCGTTTAGTAGCGCACGACGCGATAGCACTCTGTGTGAGTTTGATCCATACTGGAGCATTCTTACGCATTCTTATTTCTTTGCTTGTAGTGCGTTCGTACACGGCGCGAACACATTGAAGTGCGCGATTTACCTTTTGTAGGAGAAAAATTACTGTATTATACTGTGACTCTGGTGACCGCAGCCTTAAGTGTATTCTCTTATCCTATACCGCGCCTTGTTATTCATGTCACGCCCAGATATATGCATGCCATGCATAATCGTTACGAACAATGACAAGTCTACTCTGTCTATGTTAATTGTATTGGGACATGCAAAATAATGACTCGAGCAAAACCACTCGCCATTAAAATAATTAAATCCACATGGGAGTGTTTGACAAAAGATATGTTTGCACCGTTGGTGTTTTTACTAGTATTTACCCTCAGCTTCGCATGCGTTATTCTCGTTACTATTCTAAAATCAGCCTATATACGTCCCACTTCTGGGACATGCCGACTCTCACAGATGAGAGTGAATGGCATGTAATCCCCACGCTAGCCCACTACGGATTGGGGACTTCACATATACCTTTGAATTTCTTGGCAAATGTATGTTTTTCCTTCACCGAAAAGCTAATGGTAAATATAACAGAATATTTCGTACATAAGTTCCAAAAAACTCATTAGTTTGCCAAGATTCAAACCCACGATTTCTTCTTGAAGGCTTGTCCGAACTACTCGGCTACTATAGCATCTAATAATACAGGGTGGAACGGAACGAGGGACTTTCCGGCAAATGTGGCATTGTTTAACCTTAGTGCATTATTTCCTCCAAATAAACTAATTAATATCTATCACCATTTTCAAGTTACAGCTTGTTAAACTTTCATGCCAAAAACTGCATGTTTCAATACTATTTAAGGTGGTTTTCCACCGGCAGGGCGAGACGAGACGAGACGAGGATTGAATTGAAATTTGTATCAAATTGCGCGATGCGCGAGCGGTGATGCGCGAGGAGAGGATTGAAAACTTCATACAAATTTCAATTCAATCCTCGTCTCGTCTCGTCTCGCCCTGATAGTGGAAAACCACCTATTTAGAGGCTATACGCGGACACGGGCGGCGGCGTGTAGCGGTAGCTGGCGGCAAAGTAGAAGGGTTGTACAAACATTAAAAAGTACCATTTTGGTAGTTTTGTTTTTCTTTATTATTACAAGTATTTAACTATTGAAAATCGATTCTACATCAAATATATGACACTATAATTTCAGGAAAGTGCCTCGTTACATTCCACCTGGTATAAAGTATACTATATGAATATGACAACTTAAACGGATTAAATCGCGTATATTACTACATTTTAAATCCCGACGTTTCGTAACCCTTTTCAGCGTTCGTGGTCGCGGGTAGACTGAGAAAATCATAAATTTCCTCTGTCAAAATTACTGTTGTGTAAACCTTCTAAAACAGCAGCATAACTAGAGTCTTTTTGTTTAAAATATGTTCTTTTTTGCATAAGGCGAGGCTGATAAGTTTTCTTGGCGTCTTCTTTCTTATCCAGTATGCCTTTTGGAAGCGCCGCTAGTGTCTAAGGTTAGGATAGTAAGCCCTTCTGGCATGTGTGTGAACGTCTTTATACATTAGGCCCGTCTGGCAACACTAAACTTTTTTCTGATTTGTTTTACCAAAAATAGCATACCTAGAGTCTTTTGCTTAAATTATTTTCTTTTTTGCATAAGGCGTGGCTGATAAGTTTCCTTGGCCTTCTTTCTTATCAAGTATGCCTTTTGGAAGCGCCACTAGTTTTTCTTAAGTTAGGTTTTTAAGCCCTTCTGGCATATGTGTGAACATCTTTACACATTAGGCCCATCTGGCAACACTAATATTGAATTTGTATTTTTTAAAGTGGGTAGGTTTGCACAACAGTAATTTTGACAGAGGAAATTTATGATTTTCTCAGTCTACCCGCGACCACGAACACTGAAAAGGGTTACGAAACGTCGGGACTTAAAATGTAGTAATATACGCGATTTTATCCGTTTAAGTTGTTTTATTACTATGAGTGATAATCGCGGAAACCGAAGACAATATTATATGAATATGATTCAATTTTGAGCTTACAAGGAAGGGTACCCAACTGTCCGACTCCGATTTTGATATATGTTATAGAGTAGTCTAAAATAGCAGACATGTATTTTTTTTTAGCTGCCCAAGTTCAACATTTTAGGAGATATTGTCCTTCAAAGTACTGAAAAGTGACTAAACTCTCGCTTTATTTATTTTATTCTTGCGATGTGTTACGCAAGCTCGGGGCGTCAGATAGCCGACCGCAGAAAAGGCGAAACCTAACTCTTCTCGGACAAAATACTTCCATTATCTTGTACAAGCTTGTTTAATATCAATATTAAGGATAACGCCTAATCTTGTACCTAACGTAATCAAATTCAAAGAAATTCTTATAACTTTTAGCAAGTACGTACTTAATATGAAATGAATATGAAATGTGTATTTTTGTTAAAACGCACCCTAATCTATTTGTAAAAAATAAGGACATATGCCAATTTCATACTAGATATCCTGATAACTTATTCGTGCCCAAAGCTACCACGAAGCTGTTTAATTCCACCTGTTATCCAATGGCAATCAGGATATTTAATGCTCTTCCAAAGCATTTCAAAAGCCTGACCATTAGGGAACTTAAGCACAAACTCTCACATTGGCTGCTAAACGAGTGTTATTATTCCCTAAAAGATTATCTGAAACGAGACGAAACTGGTAGCTACTGATTATTATGAAATAATGCTATATTTTGAATTCATATTGACTTGATTGTTTGACTGTATTATAATTTGATTTGTTACTTGCATTGTTTATAATTTAACTGTATTTGCTCAAATTTGCATGTCACCCTGTGACAAAGCATGTCAGATCTGTATTCTATTATATTGTCACCTATGTACCTACCATGTTTTATGCAAATAAATGAATTATGACAGAAACATTTTGTCTCTTAATTGTTTTGTTTTAATGCGGGTAAATTAAACCACGTTTTATGTTACATACATAGATACAAGACAATCAAAGTACATAGAAAAATTAAATGGCACTCACCTCTGTCCAGAACGGGAATCGAACCCGGTACCTCTGGATTTCCGGCCCAGCGACTCAACCACTTGTCCACCGGAGCACCCAGTAAGCGCCCTCAATTTTGCCATCTACTTTGACATCCGTATCATTCTGTTTTAATAGGATTTAACCTAAACGCAAACAAAGCAAGCAATTAAGCAAGTACCTAAACAAACATAAGCAACGACAAATGGATTCTGCAGCCGGAGGCTCGAAAAAAAACCAAAATGATTTTTAAACTAATTTAATTAAAAGAAATTACAATTAAATTAAGATGACGATAGTTCGAAGTATGAACGTAAAGTGATTGAAATTACAACAGATTTAATTAGGTAAACGCGAGTCACATTCTGCTGATGCACATTCTCGTGTCGTTGCAATTGATGCAAGGCCGCTTTCCAGGTCAGCCCAATATCTGCTAGGTTGACGATCCTCTACTGGCAGCATTGCGTAACTCCTCCACCCGCAGACCAGCAACTATTTTCCAACACTCAGTGAAAATATTGCTGGAACATCTCCATTTTCCAAGCTTTCTGGTTCTTCTTGAGTTCTTTTAGGTTTATGCAATCTCCATAAATTATATCTGCGGCCTGTCATTATAATAGCGAATGCGCAGGCACCGATGATGATTACGTAGAGAGGTATGGTTGTGTGGTAAAGAGCATTGGGAGAACTCGTGTCGAGTTGAATTGGGATCTCGAGCATGAGTTTATTCTGGATGCTGTGCAGACTTGTCAAATCTGCAGATTTTAGTCTAATATATGTGGAAATTGCAGTCTGGTTTGCGACGTCCTGGGGAATCTTGGCGAGTTTTAGGGGATGGCCTTTTATGACGTCATTATCATTGGTAATTGTGAATTCTTCTGTCCGTAAGTAGCAGTTGAGTGGAATCGTAATAAGGTAGCTTCCATGTAGTAAGTTGTAGTCCTCCCGCTCACAGGTTAGCTGTACTCTTGTTGGCTGAGGAAATGACACCACGTAATGCTGGTCGTCGAGCTCCTCCATGGCAGGTTTTGATAGGGACACCGTAGCAAACTGGCAGGAATCCAACAGGGCTTGGGCAGTGATGAGTTGATGGATGCAGTCTTGTGCTGTGCGAAGCTGAAGGCTGATCTCCTTCTTGCAGAGATAGTGGTGACCGTACTTCGGGCATTCTGCCTCCATGTACACGAATGCATTCTCGTGAGTTGCTATGTAAGGATAGGAAGGGATAAGGGCCTGCCTATTTTTATTAGGTACTACTGAAAGTTTAAATAGATCGAAGATGTGTATCGAAACTATAGGGAACTCAAATACTATAACTATCTGTTTTTCTGTAAAATAATAACTTGGTAAAATTATGTCATAATATTCTCTTAAGTCTAAGTCTAAAATTCTATTTTTCCCATATATTATTTCTAACTTATCTAACATTTTTCTTAACACGTTAATATCGATCATAGAATGATGAGTGGTAGAGGCGCGAATGAAAGCTAAGCAATTTTCTACTCTTATCAGCTCTTGTCTTAAGTTTTCTACATTTTCACTTGAAATTACCAAAAGTTGGGCAAAATTTGTATACCTAATTAAACTATTTTCTTGATAAGCGCTGTTACTTAAAATTGTTTCCAATGTCGAGTTAATTTTCTTTTGATTTTCGATTAACGTTTCTAAAACATAGGTATGATGATTTACCCAATCTTTGCTTAGACTCACATGGCTATTAAATTGCGATACAATTTTATCCTGGTTAACTTGTAAGTTTTTTAACAAATTATTATAATAAATGGCATCTGATTGGTCAAGGTTACCGGTGATACTTTTTATTACTGAACCAATTCCGTCTACGAGACCTCTTTTAGTTCTTGTAGGTTCTAAAGCTTTTACTTGGTTTAATACTTGATCTAAGCTACCCAAAAGGTAATCTATCTGGTTTTCAAATAGAAGATAAGTATCGTTAATTAATTTCGTTTTATAGGTACGTAATTGCTCGGAAACCGAATTGATTTTATTTTCAATGTCGTCTAACTGAATATACTGTAAGTAGGTATGGTAGTGAGTCGTAAGTCGCATGGGTCCAATCTTGTATGGTAATAGTCCAGGTCCGTCAGCCAGGCTCTCAAGTCTTATCTCCGTCGTGTTGGTGAAAGGCGTTATCAGCAACAAAAGAGTCCTGCAACAATTGAGTTCCTTTAGGGACGCGCTTAAGTCGGGATTTAGCTACTGGGTTGCGTTTTTTGGATGTATAAATATGTATGGGGAGATCTGCTTGTACGATGTCATGAGTATAACGAGGGGCGGTTTTTTGACGGCTTGCTAAGGGATTTTTTATAAATACCTGTTGCTGCGGGGTGTATTCTACTTCATCTTCCCGATTTTTATTTCGATTCTCTATTAGTGCTATCCGGTCGGCAAGTGAGGATTCATTTATGATGTCGTACACCTTTTTCATCTGTTCTCTGTGGTTCTGTACGTATTGTTGTAAAAGTCTTTCTGTCATGTCGATGTCTAGTGGATTTCTTGGGTCAAAGTGTCCTGTCAGTAAGTCAAAAGGTCGGCATTTTGTAAAGCTGTGGATGGAGTTATTGTAGGCTATCAGTGCATATGGCATAAGGTTGACAATCGGTTCATCTTTTTGTCTTAGTTTAAGTATGCGAAGATGTTCAAGTAACGTAGAATGAAAACGCTCGATGATCCCATTGTCATTAGGGGAATGGGGTAATACTTTGTGGTGGTTGACCTTGTGAAGACGCACGAACTCGGAAAATAATTGGTTGGTAAATTCTGTGCCGTTATCTGTGATCAAAGTAAGCGGAACTCCATGGTGTGTCGCATAGTGCAACAATGCCATGAGTACGCTGACGGCGGTTCCATCTCGTAGATGGTACGCTTGGCCGTACTTAGTGAAAACATCCATTAAGGTAACATATTTTTCGTTTTGAACTGTGAATAAATCCATATGGACCGTCTCGAAGGGTTTGGTGGCTGGAGGTACAACGTTAAACTTAGGTCTGATAGGGTTTCTATCATACTTAGCCTGTCCGCAAATGATACATTCGTTTATAAATTTTGAAATTTCATTTTTTAATTTGGGCCAATAATACTTTCGGGAAAGGGCTAGGTAACACTCAGTAATACCACGGTGGTTAGTTATACCCTCATGGTAATGCTGTATTATTTCTTGCTGTCGAAGATAATCTTTGACGTTTTCTAATTCAAATTTAGTAAGCATTAGGTTTAATGCGGCACTTTTAAAGTTATCTTGTATAATCGGTATGATCTTGTACATGGCTAGAGGGGGTTGGATTAGGATTCCTGTTTTAAATTTTGGCGTGACATATTCTTTAATAGCGTTTATTACGTCGCGTTCTAGATCAGAGTGGGATATCTGAATCGCTATGCGGGTGTGCGTGTCAAATGGCTTCGTAGTAGTGGGCTTCTTTTTTACGTCATCTACCATGGTTAAGATTATTTGCTTATGAAATTTGTTGAGGGGCTCATCAGTTATGGGAACCTCTAATATAGGATGTTCTTGACTTGTATGGGCGGTGGCTGTAGAAGAGGTTGCCACAGATCGCGGTCCTATTGAAGGGTTCGGCAAGATCGAACAGAGTTCATCAATTACTATGGATTCGGTTTCCTCATTATGAATTTGAATTCTGGATAGGGCGTCGGCGTTAGTGTTCGACTTTCCTCTTTTATATATGACTGTGAAGTCATATTCACTGAGTTTCAGGCGCCATCTGGTCAGCCGTGAGTTGGGTTCCTTTAGGCTCATCATCCACTGGAGGGGTCTGTGGTCCGTCAGGATTTTGAACTTTCTACCAAAAAGGTAAGGGCGGAAATATTTCGTGGCATAAACTATAGCCAAAAGTTCTTTTTCTATGGTACTGTAGTTAAGTTCGCTCTCGTTGAGGGTTCGAGATGCGTAACATATGGGTCTATCTGACCCTACGGGACCTTGGGACAGTATCGCTCCAATAGCGACATTTGAAGCATCCGTTGTGAGCAAAAACTCTCTGGTAAAGTCCGGGTACTGAAGTATGGGGTCATTGGTTAGGAGTGTCTTACATTTTTCGAAGCAATTAACGTATTCAGGGTCAAGGATAATTTTTCTGCCTTTTTGCAAGCAGGAAGTTAAGGGTTTCGTTATCCGGGCAAAATCGGGAATAAACTTTCGGTAATAACCGAGAAGGCCTAAAAACTGTTTGATTTCTTTCGGAGTTTTGGGCAAGGGGTATTTCTGTATTGCTTGAATTTTATCAGGGTTTGGTTTGATACCATCTTTACTGATCACATGTCCAAGGTATGCAGTCTCAAGCTTCAAAAACTCAGATTTATCCATCTGGATTTTAAAGTTTGATTCTCTTAACCTTTGGAAAACCTTTTCCAGGTTAATTATGTGTTCTTGTAAGGATGTACTAAACACAATTATGTCATCCAAGTAAACGAGACAAATCTCGTTCTGGAGGCCTCTCAGGACGTTGTCCATGACGCGCTGAAAGGTACTTGGACTGTTCTTTAGTCCCATGGGCATTCTTAAAAATTCGAAATGTCCATGTTCTACGTTAAATGCCGTTTTGGAAATATCCTGGGGGTCCATTTCTACCTGGTAGAAACCGCTCGCTAAGTCTAAAGTCGTGAAATAATGACATTTCCCTAATTTATCCAGGACATCGGTAATATTCGGGATAGGATATTTATCGTCAATGGTTTTATCGTTCAATTTACGGAAATCAACTACTAATCGCCACTTCTGCCTACCAGAGGCATCAGCTTTCTTGGGCACTACCCAAATGGGAGAACTCCAAGCCGAATCGGAGGGTCGTATGATACCCTGCTCCAACATCTTAGTGATCTGATCTCTAACTTCCTGTCGGTGTACGAAAGGATAACGATAACTTTTTGTGTAGACTGGTACTTCGTCGGTTGTCCTAATACGGTGTTTAATTTTATTTGTGAAAGTTAATGATTCTCCTTCTATATAAAAAACATCGGCATACCGGGAACAAATTAACTCTAAGTTGGCCTTTTCCTCTTCATTTAAATGATCGGTCCGTAATCGTGATATGACGTCGCGCGCGCGCGGCGTAAGTTGATCGGTGCGCATGCACTCGATATTATAGAGCTCAGCTTGCGCTGGGCGGTCGAGCGAAAAGATGACGTCATTCGGAGATGGGTTCTCGACTTCTATGTAGCCGCGGTTATTTTTAACTAAGGTGAAACATTCGTGAATTAAACAGTTACTTATGGTTTGTTCCTTTACTAGAACCTCACCGTCAGGGGTATCAATGGGGATTCTTATTATTTTTGACGAACCTGCAGGAATAACTTCCTCATAAAAATTTGTGTTACATGAATTGTACATTCGAATCGGGTTACTTGACATACGAGTAACTAATTTTTTCTCTTTGAGGTCAATCTTCGCCTCCCATCTCGTGAGTAAATCTAAACCTATAAGGCCGTCGAAGTAGTCGTGGAAATGGTAAACGAATAGTTTAATATCGTCGGGGTCTTTAAACTCTGAAAAACATGGCAACGTTATCGAGTAACTGCTTCTAGTGGTTGCATGGACATTTGTAACTTCAAATGGGTCATTGTTCAAGGGGTGCTGAGGAAAATAGCGTTCCACGGCTTCGGGACTGATAAAAGATTGGTTAGCGCCAGTGTCTATAAGAAATTTAAGAGGGGGTTCCGTGATCTGAATATAAGGTAATTGCCTTTGCGATTGCAAATTCAACTCTATTTTGGCTTTTGTGACTTGTGGTCCTTCCGAAAATAAGGACGGCTATCATCATTGCTGGTACTGGGCTGGGGTTGACCTTCCTCAACTGATGAGTAATTCATAATTGGGTCAACGACATTGTATTGCTCAATGTCGTCATATTCATTAAAGTCCTCACTGTAGGTAGGGCACGCGCCGTAATATGAGTAGTACTCCGGTTCCGCGTGGTATTCATTATAATTGTAATACGATTCGTAATCGTAGGGTGCGCATTCATTTATGTGCATTTCTTGGGACTTATAAAAGTTATTGCTTGCTTGGGGCAAGACTTTTGGAGTAAAATTTTGGACTCCACTCATGGGTTTGGAACCTGTGTTGAAAGGGGGGTTGCCTCTGGGCTTTAGTCGGAACACATTACTTTGAGGGTTGTAATTCGGTGGTAAAGCTCGGAACATTTGTTGAGTTCTACTAGGCATATGATTACGGGGTTGAGCTTGCATGGGATTGAATTTAAAAGGCTGAGGTGCAGGTGGTGGTGGACGTTGTCCTGCTGGGGTTGCCCAGTTAGGTATCTGAGGCTGATAATTCGGGCGTGGAGGTAAAAATCCTACGCTCGGAAATGGTGTGGTCACCTTAGCGGTCTGTTGAACCTTAGACGGGTCAACGCGCTGCTGTAAATACATTACATTTAATTCTTCTTGAACATATTCAAGGGCTTTTTCTATAGTTTCGGGGCGCATGCACCTAACACGCGACCCTAGGGGTTCGTTTAAGCCTCTAACGAAAGCTTGCGTTGCGACTTTTTTATACAGGGATCGTTTGGCCTCTACAGTGGTGTTTAAAGATTCATGTAAAGAAACATAAGTCATTATGGTGCTTAGTAAAGTCTGGCAGTGTTCATAAAATTCCTGTGGGGTCTTATTACCTTGTCTGGCTATTGAAAGGTCATTATAAAGGGCGGTTTCATCTCGCTGGTCCGAGAAGTTATTAATAAGGGCTGTCCGAATACCTAGCCAATTATCAGGAATGCCATTAGAATTAATAGTGCATGACGCTGTTCCAGTGATTTTATTCAAAATTCCATTTATTAAGCACAGATTGGATAATTCTCTACCCGGTTCGTTACTTAAAAATTCGGAAACGATTTGGTCGCATATTCTAATAAATCTAGTAAGGATGTTAGGGTTCCCATCGAAGTCTGGGACCATGCGAAGGGCCTTGTAAATGGCATCAGTTCTATCCTGGGCCATTATTCCTTCTTCAAATAAACTACGTACGTCTATAACTAAATCTGAGTCGTCTAAGTTCCTATTTAAATCTACTCTATCCCGGCGAGCCTGTCGCGATGCAGGTCCCCGGTCTCCCGAATTTCTGGGATGGAAAATTTTGAACTAATGAATAACTACAGGAGAGTAAGGGAATTAAGCAACACGAGAACGATTCAAGTGTACTTACATAAGTTTCATTTCTGGTCTTCTTCAGGAATCGATTTCTGGATTCGCCTTCGGGTCTGCAGTCCTCAGGTTCTTTCTGATGTCTTGATGAAGCTTTGAAAAGCCAGCTGCCCGCGATCGCACGCGCACGTTTGCGATTTTGATTTCGGCGGTCGCGAAAGCCTCAAGATCCGTACGACTGCGCCACAAATGGATTCTGCAGCCGGAGGCTCGAAAAAAAACCAAAATGATTTTTAAACTAATTTAATTAAAAGAAATTACAATTAAATTAAGATGACGATAGTTCGAAGTATGAACGTAAAGTGATTGAAATTACAACAGATTTAATTAGGTAAACGCGAGTCACATTCTGCTGATGCACATTCTCGTGTCGTTGCAATTGATGCAAGGCCGCTTTCCAGGTCAGCCCAATATCTGCTAGGTTGACGATCCTCTACTGGCAGCATTGCGTAACTAACGTCTGAATATCAGGAATAAATATGAAAACCTCCCCAGGGATTATGCATTATTAGACTTTGGCAGGCTTCTAAGATATGGGAAAGCTATTCAAATTCGGATCCAATTTCTAAAGCCGATAATTCCAGCTACCGACATTCCCGACTGGCAAACCATTATACGAACTTGGGGAATCTAATAAACAAAGCCACATTGTAAACCAAGTAAACTAAAAACCGATCAAATGCGAGTCGGACTCGCGTACCGAGGGTTCCGTACAAACTCATAAGTAGATACATGAATAGTTCAAGGAAAACTGTATGGCGCTTAGTTTAGTAGGAGCAAGTAAGTACCTATGTATTACGTTTTTGCAAATTTCTCAAAAATGGTGCAAGTTAGGAAAACCGTTATATTTTTTCTGTAATATTTAGGATGACATTAATAATTGGTAATTATTACAGATTTTTCTGTTCAGTAACTTCGAAGATAATAGGTAGGTATTTTTTTAACGTTTTTCGTCATAAATCAAAAACTACTTATTTAAAACAAAAACGGTATTATAATCGACAAATCAAGCCCTTTCATTTGATATAATAGCCCTACTTTCAATTTTCAAAGTCCCATTACGTCCCCCTTTAAAAAAAGAAAACGGTTACAAGATTTTTTTTACATGCGATTGGCTCGGGTTAGCTACTTTTAATACTATTCCAAATCGATAGCAGCAGTAGATTCTGAGATATCTGGCTGTGACAGACGGACAGACGGACAGACAGAGTCACACCATAAGGGTTCCTTGTTTACCATTTTGGTACGGAACCCTAAAAACAGATGTTCTCGGGAAAGCTATTGTAGCCGAGTGGTTCGGACATGCGCCTGTCAGTAGAGGCCGTGGGTTCGAATCCTGGCTCATACCAATGAGTTTTTCAGAACGTATGTACGAAATGTTATTAGATATTTACCATTAACTTTTCGGTAAAAGAAAAACATCGTGAGGAAATCTGCATACATCCACGAACATTCAAAGGTTAATGTGAAGTCCCTGATCTGCAGTGGGCTAGCGTGGGGACTACAGCCAATTCACTCTCATCTATGAGAGCAAGCCTGTGCCCAGCAGTGGGACGTATAAAAATAGACTGATGATGTTCTTGGGAAAAAGTTACAAATCCATTACACAGTCGCAAGATTTTATATCGATAGCTGCTATGGTAAAATACTATAGCTTGGCAACTTAGTTGGTAACACTCGCCTGTGTGCTTTTTGTTCTGTGCAGCCGTAACTACTGACACAAGTTACCGCCAACAGGAACGGCGACCGACGGAGGCTGCCTCCGGTCTGGCTGGGTCGGTTGTCGGGTAATTTGTTATGTGCAGCCGTTACTACTTAAAGTAGTTACGGCTGCACATAACAAAAAGCACACAGGTGAGTGTCACCAACGAAGTTGCCAAGCTATAGTGACTCTGTGAGCTATAGACCTTGTAAGTTAGTCAACTCCTATGGTTCCATTATGAAAAAAACTAAAAACTGAATCTAAAAAAATATATATAGTTATCGAACCGGCTCACAAAATTTTACGAGAATCAGTTGAGAAATGCGACCTGTAGAGGAGAACAGCCGGACATCCGCCGGAGAGACGGACAGACATATGAAAACATTTTTGCCTAAGCTGAAACGGAGATGCTTCGCTCACTTCACTCGCTCAATTAATCTAAAAAGTAAGAAACGACGCTAAAGAGCTTTGCACGGCATTTTGCCTGGGCAGGCCATCAACAACTTTACATCCATAATTCAACAATCATTGATAAAACAGAATGCAGAGTGATTTATATATCGTCAAAATATTGTAGTAAAATAAATGAACATAACTCCGTATCGGATTTGAGGAGATTAATGAGGCCAGTCGCCGATCGATGTGTCATGCGATACGGACTATATCTCATTTGTCAAACAACATCGATCCTGACGGGAGCTTCGATATACAGTGTGTTTCCCCTAACTTGGACAATAAGGGAATATCAGGGTCATGCGTGACCTGTCCTTAAAATGAATGAAAGTGACTAATACGAACATAATAAATACTAATAAAAATAAAAAATAATCTTAAGTTATTATAGACTGACTGACTTATTGCACTGATCTGATAGGTATCGACACGATAAAAAAAAGTTTTTATAAATAGCTCGCATATTACCGAGATTTTTTCTATGCCAAAATTGTAATTATAAGTGTTTATTTTCATATAAAACAAATAAGTAGGTACGAATACAAACCAATGCTAAAGGTACCTAAAACAATTTTCCTGTACAGCTTCATCAGTTCAGGAATTCACAGTAAGTATTATTCCAGTTTAAAGAAACTCACTGTATGTACATCGAGAGTTGGATACATGGAGATATATTGACATTCACGCTGGTATCGGTGACTTGATTAATTGTCAAGGTAGGCGTATTATGTTTACAATTGGCCATCAATTATGGTACCCGTATACTACATCGAATTCACGTAATACATAAACAACTTATTATATACAGGGTGTCCCTAAAACCAACTTTGATACTAAAAGGGCTGATAGACCAGCTCATCAGATACCAGATTAAGTAAATTTGACCTCAGTAAAAAAATCTTAGTTTTCGAGATATTGACGTTTTTGCAAAACTCGTGCTAAGTGATACCCTGACTCGGTTATTTGAGTGTCATGACAAAAATATCAAGTATTTTTCAAATCTGGTTTTTGATATGGGTAGCCAGGTAACTATGCTATTGAACGTAATTCCTATTTCTGTTAATTTCTTCATGGTGTGGCCAAATAATTTTCAGATTTTTCCAAATTTCACGTCTGATTTCGAACGAAGGTGGTGAAAAAAAAATGTACCACACAATCTGGCACATGACGTAAAAAAATGGCGCATTTTTTGTAGTTTCTAAAATCGTATAACGTTTACTAAATATTGTAATAGTTTTTGAGATAATGATATTTTTTTACAAAAATAACCTATACTCAGTAAACTTTAACATACTAAGAAAAATCTATGCTTGCAGATTTTACCATGCTATACAATAGCATTTTTTTTCATGACATCTGAAGTACCTGACTTTAAATATAAGTCCACTACCTATATTCCAGACTCCTAATAATACTAAAACCTATACAGGATGTTTTTAAATACTCGCAAAACTTAAGGATGTGATCCTAAAAGGAAGTTATGAGACCTGTTTTTTTTTCTCCTGTACTGTATTTTTTTATGATGGCAATAGCACCCCTAATATGCATCAAACGCTATTTTGTTCATTGTCACAATGCGCTGTGCAAGCTAGACTGCAGCAATCGACCAGATCTAGAACTGTAGTGTATGTATGTAAACACTTTATTGCACATAAAATCATACAGAAACAGTACAAAGAACAATGTATTATTTGTAAGAAAAGCTACAGGAATGCTTAAAAATATATTTTAAGGGAAGAAATTACGTTACCACAATTTTCAATACGAACATTTACCTACGCTACGTTTTGAAGTCTGGAAACGAAACATTAATTAATAAAATGTCAATAACCCGGCTGCAAGCCGCCTTCGTTGGATATAATATAATATTAAAATTGTTTGTAAATATTTAACTATCCATTTCGTTTGTGCATGTAATTTATCACTTAAAACAAGCAACTTTTAATATTGAATTAATGTCAACTTTTGTGCAATGTTAATTAGCAATGTGATATTGTTGAAATTTACTTTAGATTAATTCTGTCGATGCCGTTTAATATTGATGCCTGTTAATATTTACGCATCAAAATGCTTTGTTTTGCGTTTGTACAACCTAATCAGCCCCAAATACATTAATAATTATAATGGAAAAATGTATCGCACGATAATGCCTTACAAAACTAATTTTGAAATTTGTCCCATAACGAACACTTTAACCATAAAATCAAGACGTCCTATGTACTGCCGCCATAACGCAAAAGGGCACAACTAACATTTTTTTCGACACTGAGTTGTATACATATTCGGAATCAGTGAAATTTACTGATTCCGAATATTATGTATAGAACTCAGTGTCGAAAAAAATGTGTTATCAACACCATTACACAGTGGTGTTGATAACCAACTCAATGTTTACTATCTTCGAGTCTAAAGTCATTTATAACAAATACACTCACGGACAATGAATTCGGGTCATTTTCTATGAACAATTATAATTATAGAAAATGACCCGAATTCATCGTCCGTGAGTGTATTCAGATGAAGTTTGAGTAGTCGACTTTTTTATTTAGGCTGCATTTATTGTTTAAAAGACAAAAATCTATGATTCGTTGCAAGCTTACTGACGTGGGAAATTCATTTGACGGGCACTCTATATTAGCTCCAACCACGTTGGCACCTAATCTATGGAGCCGAGTTTGATTGTCAGTTACGTTTCCATATTTTTTATAATTATTGCGATACTATTATACTAAAAAATAGCAACTTCATCCGCGAATCATGTTAGAGATGACGTCATAGAAATCGTACTGTGCAATGTTAGGATTCGTCCTGGAATCAGGACGCGGAGCACGTAAAATTATAGGAAGGTAAATTATACACGTAGTTAGAATCATTCTGATTAGCTGTTAAGTTTCTTGTCTTCTTAGCTGGGCTAGCAAACCGTCAACTAAAACTCCCACTACCTCGATTACATACATACAATAAGGAAAGGCTGAACCGGTTCAACCAATCCCACTGGTCCGTACGCTCACTTTGAGTGGTCAGCGTAAGCAGGGTCGACGTTAGAAGTATGTTTATACTTTACGACCTTATTTCCTTGGAATAAGTTCGAAAAGTGTAAACATATTTCTAACGTCGATGTCGATGTATTGTAAATCCCCCACTTGGTTAGGAATGCTATCAAAGAGCTCAACGAGCTCAGCGCTTATAGTCAGCGTCAAAAAAAAATCGAGTAGTAGATTCCAGTCCCTTTGATCAAACTCCAATTCGGCATTGGTCAGCAATATGTAAACATTTTTGGCAATAAATTGTGGATAGGATTATTTAAACGGTCAAAGCGAGGACGAAGCGACACAAATTGATTCAGCAACTGTCAAACGGCGAGTTATGTGATTTATTCCGCCCTCGGTCTGAGGTTTAGGTTACGTGGCTCAATAACAGGGCGTTTTACATATATTTGACTAAGAGTCGTTTTCCTCTGGCAAAATATAATTAGAGGTGTATTGTGGTGTGTCATTTTATTAACATAACATTAACAGTAACATAACACATCTGGCTATTATGATATTTTCCCCTTATAATACTGTGTTTGGGGAAGACTATGCAAAAGAAATCTTGCAGAAAGTGAGGATGATGTAACCTTTCTTGCAACAAGATGGCGTTCGAATTTCACCGATACAACGTATAGACAATGTTCTTAGAACTATGTTTACAGCAGGTATCAAATGGTGACCATTTACTCTGTGTACCGCGAGATAAAACGCTCGGATCGGGCAGGAAAACATCGGGGTGTGTATAAATCAAGCGGTATCGCGGGACAGCCCGGCCATTAGTCCGGGCGCCAATAATTCAGCTCGGACAACTACATTAGACATTCCATTTAAACGTCCGGCCGGTGCAGTGATTTGGGGTCACCCTAGTGCTTACGTTAGGTTTGAATAAATTGCGCTCAGCTCAAACTAAATTTGTAAGTGACCAAATTTGGGACGTTCGGGCGTTGTAAAGTCGTCCAAGTCACATAATGTAAGGCCTATTTTGTTTCTTGCACAATTTAAACGCCCGGCCGGTACAGTAATTTGTAGTCACCCTAGAGATTTCGTTGGATTTGAATAAATTGTAAGATTGGTTGTACATTTGTAAGTGACCAAATTTAAGGTGTTAAGGCGGTGTAATGTCGTCTAAGTCAAATAATGTTAGCTATATTCTGTTTCTTACTCCATTTTAACATCCAACCAACGCAATGACTTGTGGTCACCAGAGGCCGGCATTTTCACGGCAAAACAAGACTGTCGCAAACTAATCTAAGAATATTTTTTATAGATATCGATAGTTGCGCAATATTATCTACTCCTATTTATTTAAGCTTTATTGCACGAAAGAAAACTTGTCGTACAAAAGGCGAACTTAATGCCATTGGGCAATTGGGCATTCTCTATCAGTTAACCTTAGGGCAAAGCAGATAGCTTGTGGGCGGCCTATCACTATCACAAACCAAAGTGTGGATTTCAAAGAAAAAAATGCATCAGTCTCTATATAATTCTAAACAAACCTCACGTAAAATATTGTATCAAATATATTTTTTAGGACAGATTTTTTGTTTTTTCCGTGAAAATTCCGGCCCAGGTTGTCACCCTAGTGCTAGCGTACGTTTGAATAAATTTCGCTGAGTTCAAACTAAATTTGTAATTGACCAAATTTGCGATGGTCAGGCATCGCAATGTCGTTCAAGTCACAAATATAAGGTCTATTCTGTTTCTTATACCGGAAACAGTTTGCTGACCTACTTAAATGTGCCTGTATGCAGGCTATTTCCGGTTTTCTGTCGCATATAACTGAAGAATGCATTCCGTTACCAAGATATCTCGTTTCTTAGTTCTATTTATCCTTACTTATTATGATTTGTAAGCAACTTTATAACCCCAAAAAGCTTTTTTAGTTTATGTGATCAAGTTTTGTTTTTCAAAAGCTAAATAGTAGTCATTCTGCATATATTTGTTATATACTTGCCATTTCTTAACCGAATCACCCCTTTAGCCTCCCTTAAACCCCGAAGTGATACACCTCAAGGTACCTTAACGCTGTTAAGTACACATTTACATTGCTAGTGTGAATTTTGAATGTGACCCACATCGTGAATAACTAAACCGGCCTAAAACCCGAACAAATCTTAACAACATTCAGAGGGTTCTAATGGCGCTATATTTTCTAGCTAGATAACTGTTTGGCTTTCAGCACTAATGAGCTTACTTCGATAGTGGACAAGGGAGGTGATGTTTAGAAACCGGTCTTTATTTCGGTTTCAGTTTTTAAAGATTGTAAGGGTTATTGTTACTTATTAGTATGGCAATATCAAGGGTCAGATACAAAAGGCGGTACTTCTGGACACGGCGCGCATCGTCAGGAGTTTCCTCCCTCTGCAGCCCTAACCATCGGTAGCTAACATACTTGATATGGATGTACTTGCAAAATAAATGATTGTTTAATTTTATTCGATAATGGTTCTGGTTGTACCAAAAACGTTTATAGACTTCTGTCCAGTTAATGCGTTGTGAAATTCTAGTTCTGAAATTAAAATGATTTAAAAAAAAAGTTAAAATGATTTGTTTTAGGTTAAAACTAGTTTTTTCCCACAATCTAAAGTAATGGTCAAAAGTTTCTGTCAAAAAATATTTTTTGAGATAATCTTTAATTGCCGACTGTACATTTTTGTATAATGTTAGCTACATTATCATCTGATATATATTGTTCTTGCAAAATTCAATCAGAAATTGGGAAGTGGGTAAAATTTAACTTGCAAGATTTGATTACAGACGCACAGACAGAAACCGGGACAGGTGAAACTAAATAAATGTTTGTAAAAGAATTCAATCTTAAGTAGACATTTGTTGGGGAAATGCAATAAAGTGATATTAGTGAGTGACTGTAAAATTTCAAGTAAAACATTCAACTGCAATCTGAACTAAAGTGAAAACTGAGAATGGCTCTATAAAATATTGTTGCTGTACCCAGTTGTGGACCCAGCGACCGAAACCGAAACCAAAAATTACCGCTGACACTACGCTTTTATTCAAATGAAACCTGATGCCAACAGTTCATAACCACTGGCCGCGCAGCATTTGCAATTCTTTTTCATGGCCTTAATTCCCTTAATGTAGGTAATACTTGGCTCTTATTACGCGAGTCGTAAGACCTAATTTAATAAATCATTCTCTATCAAAGAGTCGTGGCCGTATATCATTTGTGGCAAAGACATTAGGCATTCCCCTGACTCAGCCCTGTGATGAATTATTTCCCTCCAGATCCGCCCTGAATCTAATAATGTTTTTTTAACTGAAATGTGAATGTTCGGGTTACCATTTTAAAACTTCCTGGAGCAGCGAGCGAAATGCAAATGCACGGTGGGCGACCCATTTTAAAGTTAATTTATTTTTTGTCAGCTGTTCGCATTTGTTTGCTGTTTTTAGGTTGGATTTTAAAACTGTTGGTTTTTCCTTTGTTTCTTCGAATTTGAAACTGAGTACTGAAAAAGGCTTTATACAATTAAAAATCACTCTAGACGTGAACCTATTACCAAAGAAGCGTTATTACGTAGAGGGACCACAAAGAACGTGATTCAATTTGAAAAAGGTTTACATGCATTTTCTTAGTTTTTGAATCTTAAGCTGTTGTTGTTGTGAAACTTCGAATTTTACCCCTAGAGCCTTATTCTATAAGCGCTGGGTCCCCCAATTCTAAGGTCACGTTTGCAATTTGCCGACACTTATCCTTGCAGGTGACAGGGGCTGTCGAGGGAACGCAATGGAATTGGGTCCTTTACTCCACATACTGTACAACATTATAGATATATACGCTTTTAAAGTTGACTAATGTAGGTAATAATTACGATGTAATTGGGTCTAGTAAATTATAGTTTTTCTTATTTGTAAAATTTATTGACAGATCGAGCGCGAAGCGCGAGCATCGCGCTTTCAGCTTGGCTAAAAATACTTTTGTATGTCTGTCAGGTTGCATTTCTCAAACGATTCTCGTGAAATTTTGTGAGAATAATCACCCTAAAGTGCATCTTCGCGTCGTCCAAAATCCCGTAATATCTCTGTCACTGTACATACTTATTAACGCCTTAGTAGTAAGTAAATAATAGTACATTGTGTATCTAGGGCGGTAAGTAAGGAATTACAAACGAGTGATTGTTATAAGCCCGAGGTGAAACCGAGGGCTTTAATAACACGAGTTTGTAATTCCTTTACCGCCCGTGGCACACACAATATTTTTCATCACACTTGTGACGAAATCTTAATAATATAATCTTACTAGTCGCCCTAGTATGTCAAGAAAATATTAAAACAGACAGTGACATATGTCCATAGACAATGCGAATGTCAAGTCACGTTCGGAAACCATAGCGGTAAAGAACTAAAATGGCCATTTTAGTTGATTTTATATTCGCAAAATACTAAAATACATTATTTAAACATTTAATTAATGTTACCGAAATACCTATGTGTTTACATGTATTTGCAATTTGCAAGTTATCTTGAAATATTTCAGTGATAAAAGTTAAAAAGTAAGTTGGCGTTTCCTTTGAACATGACAAATAAGAGTAAAACAGAACCCACGTTTCAAATTTGAAAAGAAAACCATTACGCCATAAGGCGTAATAGGTCATTTACGGCCCGCAGAACCTACGTGTAATGACACTATTTTCGAGCAAGTGTGATGAAAAAAAATATATAAATACGTGTCGATTATTTTTATTCATATGGGACGAAAAAAGCTTTTCATTTCGAGTTAAGTCTACAGGTTTTTCGTTCGTCACTGGTGCCGTTTTCAATTTATATGTTTTTTTATACAACTGGTGCGCAATATTTCTGTCGCCCCTACAAATAAACCTGAATCATTGATTCACCAGGCTTTCTCTTTGATTACAGAATAAACGCGTAAATAGAAATCGGCTCGTAGTTTATTTGTACATCAGATTTTACTTGTTTGGATGTTGGCGAGATAAATGAATTAGTTTTAAACATAAAGTATTAAATATATAATTTTATCATTCTTTGTTACCTTGCTTGTTTTGTTTGAAAGTCAATTTGTTCAGAGATCAAATTGAGTTGAACTATTTTTCTAACTAACTTCTATATTCGAGACCAAAAAAATGGTATCCTTATAATTTATAATCATAGTGTTTCTGAGGTCGTTCTGCTTTTATGTCAGAAAGTCAGGTGTATCGTGGTCACAAGATACCTAACACTCCTCGCTTCGCTCGTCGTCTTACTTAATGATGACTCTGGGAATACTTTTTTTATTCGTAATCAGCCCGGAAAGTTGCATGCAGTCATAATTTTTTAAATATTTATGGGGGGCTTTCTTTATTACCGCCCTTGGTAAACACAGAATATACACGTAAACACACAATGTGTACGTCTTCGGACGGGTGGACGGTAAATGCTGCTAACTACAGAGTACAGAGGGTGACGTGAAAATTTTAAGTATCGTCAGGAGTGGCTCACTCCTCGATTTATCCGCGCGGCTTTGAGCCCCCTGTGAGGCGGCCTTAGCCAGCGACCAGTACCTCTAGCTCAACTGTGACACGCGAGTCTTTGTCGCGCGACAAATGCTACCTATTTCTTTCCACTCAATATCGTGTGACAGTGACAGGTGATGCTCTGTCGCGCGAGAAACGAAGTCGCGGCCAGTTATGCTAGATCTACAGAAAGAGCACGCGTTATGCGATAGAGAGAGACAGTCAGATCCGGCGTTCGGACCCGAACGACTGTTAGAGAGAGAGAGACTTCTGTAAATAGTACTATTATTACTTATTCTGCGGTATAGTTTACGAACAAAAAACATAATATCAATAGGGCATTTTAGTTGAAATTTCTGAGTGTAAGCTTATAGTTAAAGGATTCAGAACCTTATACTAAGTTAAGTGTAATAATATTATCAATACAAAATAGCAGTAAACTAATACTGAAATACGATACTAAAGCAGTCAACTATTTTAATGGCCGCTATTTCAAGTACTATTTTCACGTTTCCAAATATATTACCAAAGGAAAATAGCCCGGGAGCCCGCCACTCGCAGATACGCTCGGAAAGTCTCCTTCATGTCATTTTACTCCTAGTTTAAAAATAAACTGGACGGGCTGTGGATTCTTTAAATCAGAAAAATACAATACAGTGAAAACACGGACTGAAAACAAAGTAAATGTATTTTATTACAAGGATTAAGGAGCATTGGTTTGTTTAATGTTTCGTCTGTACAAATCTTTTGTTCTTTATATCTTTTTATTATTTTACTACGCGAGTAATATTTTAATTTAATTATGTAAGTTTTACCTACTCATTCTATTATATAGATTTGTTAATGTTTTTAAAAAAGCACTGAAGCTATATGGAGACGGTTTTTCAATTTAAACGTTCAAAACGCAGAAGGAACCAATTTAGATGAAACTTGGTACTAAGATGCATGAGATCCTAGAAATGACATAGATAGTTTTGTATCGAAAATATCCCTTACGGGAATGAAAATGGGGTGGAATTTTCAAGTCACCTGGTGCACTTGGTCGGGAATCCTATCCAAGAGTCAGTGGGACTAGGTCAAATCAGATTCTAAAAAAATTGTATGGGAAATCATTTCTCAAGTAAGGGATATACAACTCTAATTCCACACAAACGAAGTCGCGGGCAAAAGCTAGTACTCTTATTTATTCCAACACTCTATTGGAATCGCAAGCCGAGTTAACGATCGCATCACACGACCGCTGCACTCTCCTTCCATCAATTTAACACTCCCGGAGTAAAAGGCACAGGATGGGGACCTGACCCAATTGCATCGTCTGAAAGGCCTGTATTTAACACGCACTAGTATTTGCACTGTACTTCAGTTTCATATTTCTTTATTTGTTAAAATGTAACTATATTTATTAAACGTGATAATATTATGCCAAGAGAAAATATGAAAAAAAGGTTGTAAAATTCAAGCATGACATTTGTCGTTCTCATAAAGAAAGTACCAATTTGCCGCTTGCCAATAAGGTATTTCTATGAAGAAGATACAAACTTCTATTCAATAAACAAATGCAAGAATAAATTGCCTATATATTTAAAGAGTTCCATTAATTTCTCCAAGATCACATCATCAGATCCTGGCTTGATCGGGGATTCTGAAAATTGAGAAACATGTTATGTACATTAAAAAATAAGCTTCTGGCAAACTAAGTTAATAACCATAAAATTTAAGTCAGTTAAAAAGCGAAACACTTAAAATATCCACTTACGACGATAGTTGCAAATATTCACACATGTCTGGGACGTTTCAGCACATTTCACGTGCACTGCACTCTCATCAACTTGGCTCTAATAGGTGCAGATTAAAGACCGGCGGTAGCGGGTTCAATCCGCGACGGGCTACAGATTGGCGCACCGTCTGAGGCGCACTGCAGTTTTCATTAGGCGAGTAATTTAATCTTTCTGGTATAATAGTGGCTTTATTAGAACTTGCTACCTAGTGCTTTAAAAATATCTAGACAGGCGAAGTTTAAGCCATGAAAAAAGAACTGGTGACGCAGTATTAGTGTGTTTTACGTGAACAATTTGAAGCCACTTTTGACACATCAATAACTCAAATAGTTAAAACTATCCACGTAAAATTTTGAATTGTAATATATTCTTACCTTTTTTGTCTAAATAATGTGATTGTTCAAATTTACGAAGTTATACTTTAATATAGGCCGCATTGTTGCAACAGAAAAAACAAGATGTGGCATTTTAAACTTATTTTAGAATTATTGAACTTTGAAATCTAAGTAACAACAATAGAAATAATAAAGGAAGATAAGATAATGAGTTAAAATGCTTCAAACATAAAAAATAACTACTAATAAATACAAATAGGTAGTTAGATGATTCTAGATATTTCGTTGAAGGATTAATCAACTCGAGTAGGTATGTCATAAGGTACCGGACGGCACTAATGAATTTCAACAGCAATCTATCCAGGACAATGGCCCCTTTACACTCTATTGTCTGTGCCATAAAGATCATTTTTCATACCCTGCCCTTGAGCACAAAACTGTAATCAAAAGAGCATCATTAATCAACCGCTATCTCGTTTGGTATAAAAACTAACGGACGTCCGGTATGAAAAGGGAGAGATTACGATTTTTATGCCACACCTGGCCATAAAGTGGTTTTTTCCGCACGCTGCGCGTACGGAATAAGCCGCTTTCTGGCCAAGTGTAGACATAAAATGATGTACACAACACGGGAGGTAATAAAGAAAGCCCTCGATCGCATATTTACGTCCCTCGCTTGCAGCTCGGGCCGCAAACGTCTGCGATCTCGGGCTTTTTTTGTATTACCACCCTAGTTGTGTAATGTACTATTTACGGCTGTAAAAGAGGAGATTATCTGAAGCTACATTCTATCGCGATTTTTCTCCTTTCCACCTTTTCATTGTTTTGTTTGTTTTATTAGCCCACGACCGCTTACCTAAATGAAATAATGTTTTTTTTTTAAACCAGTAATATAATTAGCTTCAATATTCGGCATAATAAATATTTTCATTTGCAAAGTTGATGTTTAAACAATCCACCACGTAGCACGAAAATTAAACAAAAATATTAATAATGCTCTGAACGAGGTTCATTTTAAAAAATGTATCTGCATTTTGTTAGCTTTAATTTCTGCTAAAACGAAATTGAGTTTTTAAATGTTTAATCTTATCTTTAAGAATTGAATTTTTAGTTACTCAATTTTTTTAGTATTTGCCGTCAAATTAACTATTTCTTTCAACCGGTTAATTGAATCTATTCGCTTTGTACATATCAAAGTCAGGTTATCAAACCACGTAACCAAAACTGCAGTAAAAAAACAACAATCCAAAACCACATTATAGGTACACTTACGACCGCATTACTGCATTTCAATATTCTTAATTTGATTATTAAATTTACATTCATGATAAAACCATTAATTAACAATATTGAGTAACGTTTCAACCGCTATTATTGAATTAGGTAACATTGGACCGTGGAACGAGCGTGTTGGTTTACGCTATCCAGTGTTCATGTAAACCGGCTATCTGCGGGCACGATAGTGCCCCCGCCAAGTCAAGGAAAGCAAAGGCACCGCCATATCATCCTTTTCTCGATGCCATTCAGGCCATTTTCAGCCTCCCGTAATTTTGTACTAGCTAAAGCTAGAACCCCGAATTTTCAGCGATATATAGGGCATAATAAGACTTAAATATAATTATTCTCAATGATATTCAATTTGAACATGTAGTTTAAGAACTATTGCACATCAAAGTTCCTTAGTTTTGTCACTGACTGATTGACTGACTGATCATCATAATTCTAAGATACTTCTAGCAGACTCACAAGCTCCAAATTTTAAACATAATTAGTTTTTAGCCTATCAAGTCATGCAAAACTTGAAAATTCCGTGGAGGAACACATTTTATAGTTCTCAAATAAAAAATCCTTCACGGGTACATAATAGGCAAGTCGGTGGAAATCGAGTTCTGTGGACACCCCCCCGGTACTGAACTGGTTTAACATTAGGTACATCTCATAACTTTTTTGTTGTAGAAGAACTGCGTTGCGAAACTTGCATCTTTTTTACGTTTACTTAATGTTTTTGATGGGATTGTTTTATAAGCATACTTAATAGAGAGCAGGGATATGCGACAGGTGCTGGGAGGGAATCAGAGAACAACACGGTCACTAGTCGACCTTTGTCTTTCTTCAGCCCGCAAACTCTTTAAAATGACCCCTACCCTACCTTCCTGTAGTATACGCTGTACTTTACAGGCAGGTAGGAAAGGGGTAGTTTTAAACAGTTCGGATTTAATTGAATCTTTAAAAGAAGCATTGGCCCCCATAGACGCAATTACCGCGGTTGACCTTATACGTTTATGTAGTTTTTAAATTATCTTGTGCCGCGGAATAGGGACCGTGCACGAACTATAGGTGGCAGCACTGTCAATGTCCAATATAGGGCAGAACCTTTAGATTGGCGTCACCAGTTGGCAGCACCTTCGTCGTGCACGGTCGCTTCACGAACTATAGGTGGCAGCACTGTCAATGTCAAATATAGAGCAGAACCTTTAGATTGGCGTCACCAGTTGGCAGTACCTTCGCCGTGCACGGTCCCTATAAAGTGACAAAATTAATACGTAGGTGTTCGTATTTTATCACTGTATAGTGTATCTACATGTCCGCAGTGCATTTATACAGTTCATGACAGTTTACACGTTTCGAATGACACAAGGCATTCCTTATTAGGTACGTCACTCAACATCTAATAGCTCAGTAACCTCGAAGAAGTGCTCTTCGCGCAAAATCTCTTGCAGTTTCCCAAGAGAAGCGCGGCGTTTACCCGGGATAAAAGGTGTTTCATGTCCGTTTCCGGGATTTGGGTTACACCTTTTAGTATCAAAAGTATGATATTCAATCAATCCGACAAAGAAATCCACTTTCACTTGTGTAGTCGGGGTAGGTAACGATACTCATGAGATTAACTGATGATGAGCTGCATAAAATTACGGGCAAACCTAAAAAACAGCGATTTTGTAACTTAAGTCCGTGGCTTGAGAATCCTCGGACTTAAGTTACAAAATCGCTATTTTTTGGGACTTAAGTTTCAAAATGTATAGGTACATATGTTTGCGCGTGACGGGACTGTACGTCCAACTTACCATGCATGAATCCATTACACATTCATTCATAAATAGCTGAACGGCGAAATTCATAACTTTCATAAGTGTACGGGCGCGTGAAGAGTCTGCAGTCTGCACGTTTCAGCTTAAGCAATGCTTTCGTATGTCTGTTTTCGACGGATATCCAACTGTTCCCCTCTAAAGGCCTCTAATTCTTGTATGTACTATAATACGTATATATATATCTATGTATTCTTGTGTACATTTTAATATTGTCACAGTTTTGTACCACCTACGTTCCTGCTGTTTCTTGCGTCATCGCTACTCAAAGGTTGTCTGGAAGAGATCGGTTCCTAGCGATAAGACCGCCTGTTGTCTACCATTAGTTTTTAGTTTCTTGTTTATTTAAGTATCTCTGTAATTTTTGGTGTGCAATAAAGAGTATGGTATTGTGTATTGTAAAGGTCGCATTTCTCAACCAACTATCGAGGAATTTTGTGAGCAGATAAGCAGGTTCGATAATTAATAAATAGACTTAATCAAGAAAAGCGTCCAAGTCGTCCCGCCATCTCCGTCTGGGTCTGCCCCGTCTAGACTTTTAATAGACTTAAATATTTTTTTCATAATGTCGGAGCTATGGAGGTTTACAGGTCGTTGCGAGGCCTACAGCATTCAGAGCCACCAGTAACTAAGTTGTGGATAATGATAATGACCAAGTAGGCAAAACAACCTTGCTTATGAAATGTCAGTGTCACAAAAAATTAGGGATGTAACGATACCGATACCGATACCGATATATCGGCCGATATATCGGTATCGCCGATATATCGGTATCGCCGATATTATACAACCGATATTTGAAGAATTTGCTGTATGAAAAAGAATCTGCAAAAAATAATTTCAATTTCTGACTTAATTTATGTACTGGTCTATTCTATTACCTTGTGCAATGATAATTACTATGTTAATTAAATCTTTGGTTCTTAATAAAAAAAAATTGAATTTGAGTTGACAATTTATTATTTTTACTTTACACTTTCAAGGTTGACTCTCTGGTAAATATAGCCAGTAGTCATTGCCATTAGTTATAATAAGGACATAAAAATATCTGAAGTTCATACTTCATTATTAAGCTAAGATATCGGTATCGGTATCGGTATCGCCGATATTAACTACTATATATCGGTATCGGTATCGTATCGGCAAAACTGTGTATCGTTACATCCCTACAAAAAATATACTTTTCTCAAACATGCCATGAAATGTTGACATTACGTGCCTTAAAATAGGCCGCAAAGTACCTCGTTTCCGGTGCGGCTTGACACTTGGCACGTAATGGAATTTCATACTTACATTTCCGGCCTAGGCCGGCAATGTATTTTTTTTTTAATTTCCTTTCCACATTTATTTGGGCCACGGCATCACGGCATTCAGCCATTAAAAAAACAAAAAACGATTTTTGCTATATTTTGCAGTTTTATTTATTTAAAATTGACATAAACATAACAAATAACACATTAGCGATAAGACCGCCTGTTGTCTACCTTTTTAAATTGTTCTAATTATGTAAGTACCTCTTGTAATGTGTTTTTCTGGTGTGCAATAAAGTATACTTGTATTGTATTGTATTATAATCAATTTCCAATTATTATAAATTGCAAACTAAACCACAAGAATACACATTTAAAATATTTCATCTCAATATTCGCGGTAAAAATGTAAACTGAAACAGCTTTTGGTTGTGTTTATGGTTTCCGAACGTGACTTGACATTTACATTGTCTATGGATATAATGTCACTAACCGCACTTTCTGATAGAAAGCTTCTAATATTTAGGTTAAGTAATGATATTAGTAAGTTTATTTATTTCATTGCATATTTGAGAAAAGCACTATACATACCTCGCCGGGAAATGGGGTTGCCAACCTCGTAACTATCTGGCCTCGCTTCGCTCGGCCAGCTATATGTACTCGGCCGGCTTTTGGAACCATGCCATTATTCCTTAATATTGATGACTACGAGTATAATATGTAGCACTTACTTCGCCCGCGCATTTTTTTTTACTTTTTCGTATAAGAAATGAACGAATGAAGAAGGATCATTCAGGAAGGATACATTTGTCATCCCCATACAATGGCTAATATTAATAATGGTATATATTTGGAGGAAGTCATTACTTAATTTTCAGTAGTCGTGATAAACTTTGAAGAAACTGTTCTTTGAAGTTTTGAATCGTGGATGTAATAAGATTTCAGGTACGAAGTTTTGTAAAACGCTCGCTGAAAATTATACGAAAACTTTTCAAAGCTTTTCTATACGGGAATGAAAGTTTACGGGATAATATTACCGACAGGAACTAAAAGTTTGTTTTGGCTTAAGCGGCTGGATGAGACATTGGAAAGGCCTCGTCACTCATGCCTCTTGGCAAGCCATCGGTTCTATACAGATCGTTTCTTTTAACTTAAACAGTATAGTAAAACCCTAAACTAAAGAAGATAGACGAAAATTAGACGTAGTTACGCAAAAAAGAACCAATCCGCAAAAACTCATCAACAAAATATCAACCTTCTGAGTTAGAAAACAAGTTTGATAATTATTAAAATGGATTGAGTAGGGACTGAATAATTTTTACTTAACAACGTTCATCGTCTTAGGTACCTTTAGGCTTTTACAATATTATCAGAACTAACCTAAAGTACAGAATAAATAAAAATGTAAGTACAGAAGTTGTCTCTCTGGGCATTTCTCCAGAAATATGTCTGCGGTCACCTCATTCATCTGGCCCTTTTTCATACTAAATGTATGGATACAGATGAATGAGTCGCAGACATAATTATTTTTGGAGAAATGCCCCTCTAACAAAACTGTCGTTCGGGTCCGACCACCGGATGAAACGCACCGGATCCGACAGTCTCTCTCTATCGCATAACGTGTGCTAACGTGTGCTCTTTCTGGTCACTGATTAAGGTCAGGCGGCGAAATTACAGAGTGAGCCGCTCCTGCCTAAAGTGACCTAACACAATTTTTCTGGAGCTCCATAGAAATCACAGACCATGAACCATGAGATGATGAACCGTGAAGTTTTCATGCTAAACAAAAAAATAACCAAAGGGAAGTGAATGAAACGGTGAAAAGTATGAAACGGACGTGTCTTTTTTATATACAATATGAGTTTGAGGTGAAATAACAAAACACGTGTCCATTATTTTTTCACGTTCTCCAACGTAATATAATGAAATTAATTATCAATTTGCTTGAACAAATCTCTCTACAGAAGTTAGACGGTTTGGTCACTTTACAGTAGTTTGAAAGAAGATTTCTCCCAACAGGTTGTGTTTGGCCAGCTAAAAAAAATACGTGTCTGTTATTTTAGATTATTCTATAACATATTTAAAAATAAATTAACTCGAAGCCGGACAGTTGGGTACCTTTCCTTGTAGGTAAGTATAGTGTGACGCCTTAAACTTGTCAATGAATGATGGATGCCCGCAACTTTGCTCGTAGTCATGAAATAAGTTAAATGTCTCTTTTTTGCTTCACCACAGTTGGGTATAAAGTACCTAACCTATATTCTGACCGGGGACATAATCGATCTGTACCAAATTTCGTACAAATCGGTCCGATAGTTTTTGCGTGGACATAGACAAACAGTTTCATTTTTGGAATCTATAATGTACATAAACATTACTACGATTTTATCATCACTACCTAGTATAAAACAAAGTCGCTTTCTCTGTCCCTATGTCCCTATGTATGCTTAAATCTTTAAAACTACGCAACGGATTTTGATGCGATTTTTTTTAATGGATAGAGTGATTGAAGAGGAAGATTTATATTTATAATACATGCATAATATAATAGAGAAACACCGTGCGAAACCGGGGCGGATCGCTAGTTATAGTCTATCCGGCTGCGTAAGAGTGAAAAGCCATAAAACTTGATTACAATAGCATGTTTAGTTCGAGAGGTGACAATTCGTAATACGAACAAGTGAATTTCGACCTAAACACTGTTCTATTAAAGTTTAAAATGCTTTTTATGTTTCAAATACAAAATATATCTTCACACCTGCATAGGGTTGTCAAAAATGTAATAAGTTAGTAAAATAATACCTACATCATAAATAATTCAAAGATATATTATACTACATTAAAAATACATTATTGTAATTATTCACTGTCTTTGTCTGTAACTGTCATATATTATTCGACTTATAAGATCTCCTGTGAAGTTGTCAATTTTAGGGAACTTATTTGCTACTGCTTTGGTAATTCCTTCACTTGTACCGCCACGTACGATTTTGTTCACTGTTGCATATGGCACCTAAGTAAGTTCAGCAGTTTTTTTTAATGCTATGGGCCCTATTTCTGTAAAAAGTCCATTGTACACATTTTTAGCAATTTCCTTACTCTCGCTATTTAAACGAATCCGAACACGAGTACAGTCGGGTTCCTGTTTATCTAGCCACGGACGAAACCTATTTTTAACAAAACAAGTAAATGGCGTATACACGTAACCACCACGTAACGACTAAACCAGATTCAACAGAATACTAGTTGGAATAATTCTCGTAGTAATTCCCGATAAGTAGTTGCAACCCTACCCTCCAATGTTTTTTATTGCATTTGCAATTTTTGCGCTGTCATTTGATATTGTACCTTAGTACTATTTCGCTAGCTTTTTGTATACCTAAGAAATCACTTACGCTCTTTCTATAATAGATAACCAATTAGCTCATTTTTAGGGTTCCGTACCAAAATGGTAAAAAAGGAACCCTTATGGTGCGACTCTGTCTGTCTGTCTGTCTGTCTGTCTGTCTGTCTGTCTGTCTGTCTGTCTGTCTGTCTGTCCGTCTGTCACAGCAAGATATCTCAGGATCTACTGATGCTATCGACTTGAAATTTGGAATAGTGTTAAAAACCGCTAACCCGAGCTTATAGAATGTAAAAAAAATCTTGTAACTTTTTTACTTTTTTTTTAAAAGGGTCCGTAATGAGACTTTGCAAATTGAAAGTAGGGCTATTATATCGAGTGAGGTATCAAATGAAAGGGCTTAATTTGTAGATTAAAACAGTATTTTTGTATTTTTTTTTAAATAAGCAGTTTTTGATTTATGGCAAAAAACGTTAAAAAAAATACCGTTCCCCCCCTATTATCTTCGAAGTTACTGAACAGAAAAATCTGTAATAATTACCAATTATTAATGTCATCCTATATATTACAGGAAAAATATAACGGTTTTCCTAACTTGCACTGTTTTTGAGAAATTTGCAAAAATCTTAACACATACTTATTTGCTCCTACTAAACTAATCGCCATATAGTTTTTCTTGAACTATTCATGTATCTACTTATGAGTTTGTACGGAACCCTCGGTGCGCGAGTCCGACTCGCACTGGGCCGGTTTTTATGACTCTGTGCCCTTAAGCCGGCGGTCAGACTATATATATATATGCCTAGATTCGATACATACAGGAGAGAAAATTTGTTTTAGCTATAAGTACCTAGCTTGCAGTGGTCAGACTATATATATATGCCTAGATTCGATACATACAGGAGAGAAAATTTGTTTTAGCTATAAGTACCTAGCTTGCAGTTTGCAGCCCGCAGTCTATTTGCAGCTTAAGCCATATATGAAACGTGTATCAGCCAGAGTAAGTTAATTTGCCGCTATCTTCTAGCTCGGCAGGGAAGCCAATATGTCCATGCGCCTTTGTAACTAGACTAGGATTTACGTAGAAATTCGTTACATAATACTTTAAAACAAAAATCCCGCAACATATTGATACCATGCATCTATATGTTATGGGTATTAAGGACACGTACTTAAGAAATATTTGAGAAACCCACTAGAACTATTATTGGTACCATTAAAAAGCAATTATTCTATTTTTATATAATCTTATCTAATCTACATGAACTTAGCAAGTCCGTCTTTGGTAAAACATTTTTAAAAAAACCGGCCAAGTGCGAGTCGGACTCGCGCACCGAGGGTTCCGTACAAACTCATAAGTAGATACATGAATAGTTCAAGAAAAACTATATGGCGATTAGTTTAGTAGGAGCAAATAAGTATGTGTTAAGATTTTTGCAAATTTCTCAAAAACGGTTCAAGTTAGGAAAACCGTTATATTTTTCGTGTAATATATAGGACGACATTAATAATTGGTAATTATTACAGATTTTTCTGTTCAGTAACTTCGAAGATAATAGGGGGGGAACGGTATTTTTTTTAACGTTTTTCGCCATAAATCAAAAACTGCTTATTTTAAAAAAAATACAAAAATAGTATTTTAATCTATAAATAAAGCCCTTTCATTTGATACCCCACTCGATATAATGGCCCTACTTTCAATTTCCAAAGTCTCATTACGGACCCTTTTAAAAAAAAAGTGAAAAAGTTACAAGATTTTTTTTACATCCCATAAGCTCGGGTTAGCGGTTCTTAACACTATTCCAAATTTCAAGTCGATAGCATCAGTAGATCCTGAGATATCTTGCTGTGACAGACGGACAGACAGACAGACAGACAGACAGACAGACAGACAGACAGACAGACAGACAGACAGACAGACAGACAGAGTCGCACCATAAGGGTTCCTTTTTTACCATTTTGGTACGGAACCCTAAAAAGGAGGAAGCAGTTCGTCAGAATCGAAGTGGATTGGATCGATTTGTAAAACATTTGTTTTTGTTTGTAAAGTCACACCCTCTAATCCTGGGACCTTCCAATATATAGGACTAGCCAATGCATCGTCAGGTGTGGTCGATCATTTGATAATAGGATCTTAGAGAAGATCTCATCACCAGATAATAATGGGATGGGATTAAGAGAAATCGAGGCAACCTTTTAAGCAATATAGGTATACCTATAACGATTTCGGTATTTTCAGTAATTCATTATATTTGTTTCTAAATAGAGGCTTAAATTGGATTATTTTAAATTGTGCATTAATTCTGGTGATATTTGCCACAAAAATTTGAGCCACAGCCATCTATTAGCATCACTTGAAACTAAGTTTATAATTAATTCATAACGTTTGTTTGACTTTTTGAGACTTTTGCGTGTTCTTTTGTTTAGACATAATGTATCAACAGCAACAAACGACAACACATGGTATAAATAGAACGCATGCAACTAGAAGTTGAAAGTTCAACCATAGTACATTACTTACCTAGGGAAGTAAAACAAAGAATATCTCAGATCGCAGGTATTTTGACGCCCGAGCCGAACGCAAGGGCGATAAATATGCGATCTGAGGCTTTCTTTATTACCTCCCGTGGTAAGTACAAAATTTTACATCGCGATGTAAAATTCCAATCCTACTTCCGGGCCAGGAAGTGGGCTTTTCCGCACGCAATTGCCACTTTATGGCCAGGTGTGACGTAAAAATAATTTATATCTAATAACATGGATCGTTTCCCCCTTTTCGTGTCTATATCGAACCGGCCCACTCGAATGTCCTTAATCTGAAATTAAGAAAGTTGCTTTTATATATTATTTCCAGCCAGTTTCATATTAAAGTTTGTACAAGGCAAGTCTTGCAAAAATGCACGTTCTTATAATGTCTTTTTGATTCTCTTGACTCCCGAGGTGAAACCGTCTTTAAAAGTTTTATCGAAAACTGTTTGTTTCGGAATCGAGTAAAGACTGGTCGTGTTTTAAATTCAGCAAGAAAATATCTGTCCTAACAATCTCTTGAGATTGTCTAAAGAAAACTAGAATTTGAAGTAAAACGCGCTTAATTATTTGACATACGTTTTGTATGTATAAGTATAAAACTTAATTAAGACTTGGTAGGTGGGAGGGTAATGGTGACTATTCCAGCTTTATGGTATATCACCATCGCACCTCACGAGTAACTGCATCTCAAGGTTGGACACCTATTAACGCCGTTCTAACGTGAAAATATTGACCTAATACAATCTCATTGCCACTTTTTACAAATAGTACATTACTGCAGAGGCCGGGAAGTACTGGGTTGCCGGCAGAGTACATTATAGATAGTTACGAGGCTGGCAACCCCTTTTCACGCCGAGGTATGTATAGTGCTTTTCTCAAAAATGCAATGAAATAAATTAAAAACACTCCAAAAAATCAATCTTCGTTTTCTAAACACTCTAAAAGCAAAGTAGACAAAAAATAGAACTACAGAATGAAAAATTTTCAGTTTCCTTTCCAAAAACTGTTTCAGTACACATTTTTACCGCGAATATTTAAATTAAATATTTTAAATGTGTATTCGTGTAGTTCAATTTGCAATTTAAAATTATTGGAAATAAAATTATCTAAGTAAATCAATCAATTAATCAATCAATCATAGTTTATTTGTATAAAATTATTTATAATGTGTTATTTGTTATGTTCATGTCGATTTTATAAATAAAACTGCAAAATATAGCAAACATGGCTGAACGCCGTGATGCTGTGTCACAACGGCCTATTGTAAGGCACGTAATGTCAATATTTCATTGCATGTTTGAGAAAATAAAAGTAGTACATTTGTGAGGACTAAGCATAAACTTCAGCAATATATGAAAGCCTTTACCTACTACCTTCCAACCTTTTAACACTATCCTAAAACAAAACACGACGACAAAATAAACAAAAAATTTCTGCGACGTAAACCCTTCCGTGTCCTAAAAGTGTAGTCTTAAAATATATTTTCTTTTCCCGTGAATGTCGATATCGGAAGCGACGCCATCTTGTCTCCACGGAGCATCCGGCGATAACTAGCCGCCCGAGGCGAAGCTGGGAACTTTGTTATGCTAAATAAAATCTGATTAGCCTATAGGAGGAGTCTTGTGGAATCGCGGCGTGTATGAAATGATCAAGTTTTTATAGGCTCGTGGTCGGAAATATATAAAATAAAACCAATCAAGTGCGAGTCGGATTCGCTAACGAAGGGTTATGTACCATCGTTGAGCATAAAACGCCAATAAAAGAGGTTTTCTGTCCTCCGGCCGGAAAGCGTCACCTTTCGGGCCGCTGCGCTAAACAAAAGTTTCCGCTTTCCGGCGGTAAAAATAGTTTGTACACCTTGACCAGTAAATAAGAAAGCCTCAGATCACGTGTAATTGCGAACACGTTATGTGACATTTCTTACTTTACTGGCATGTATGTAGTTAATATACTATTTTTTTATGGGCGCTCCTTTGATTTTTTTTTATAGCGGCCATTTCCAGCTCGCCTAACTTTCCTTCGACATGCTATTAAATAGAAATATACATTTTAAATTTCAAATCCCAAAAAACTTTCCGAATTAAATTAATTGATGCCAACATAAAAAAAAAAGTATTTTTAATACCGTCACTGCGTGTCACTAGCGAGTATACTTAAAATTAAAAAAAGTTTACCATAGACACATATTGTCAGGCATATTATTCTTATTTGCCTTGTTTGCCAGCTATGTTTAATTACGTATTTTATATTTTAAAACCTAGTCGTAGAAAAAGTATTGTATGCAACGTTGTATAATTAAGTCAAAAAACACTCATGGCGTCTCTATTTGCGATACTCGCCGCCACAGCGGCTCGTATCGCAACTAGCGCCATTCGTATTTTTTGAGCCTACTTATACAACTGTTGCATAAAATACTATTATGTGTTATTTTTTCATTAATTATTAATTTTCTCAAACATTCAATGAAATATTGTAAAGTCCTCGTTTCCGGTGCGGCTAGACGAGAGGCCTTTACTGGAATTTCATACAATATTGCCGGCCTAGCCCTGCAAGATGTTTTTTTTTAATTTTCACTCCACATTTATTTGTGACATAGCATCACGGCGTTCAGCCATCAAAAAAACAATAAACAATGCTTGCTATATTTTACAGTTTTATTTACATAAAATCGACATGAACATAATCAAATTTGTTATTTCCATTAAAAACAATAATTTTAAATTGCAAATTTAACTACCTACACTAATACACATTTCAAATATTTCATCTAAATATTCGCGGTAAAAATGTGTACTCAAACAGTTTTTGGAAGGGAAATTCATTCTGTAAGTCTATATTTTCTACTTTGCTTTTATTGTCTCTGAAAGTCTTTTTAATTTATTTCATTGCATATTTGAGAAAAGCACTATACATAACTCAGCGTAAATAGAGGTTGTACCAGCCTCGTAACTATCCGGTCTCGTTGCCGCTCGGCCATCTATTTGTACCTACTCGGCCGGCAACCCTTTACTTCCTGGTCTCTGCAGTAATGTACTATTGATTTCCTTGCGGGAAAACCACTATTTTGATGTTAAGTTTGTATTTACTTTTTCGTAAATTACTTTATTTTCAACACGTTAAATATGTATGTTAATCAGCTGAAATGCCGTAAATTTTACGGTTGTTATACGACTCTTTTTTAATTACTGGAATAGACCTCAGGGGACGCGTAAAGGTGACTTTTGACAAATTCTGCAAAAGAAAATAAATGGCTTTGTATGTTCGAAATTGGCGAAGCCCCCCGTAATAACCAAGACTACTTTAACTCAGGTAGGTTTGTTAATCACCTTGCGTCCTTCAGAGCGGAAATAGAAGCCCCGCGCAGCCTTTGTGTCCACAAAGTCAAGTTAGGTTAGGTTTTTGTCATCGTCATCATCACCACCATTATCATCAGTACCATCACCGTCATCTCTCAAAACTTTTTTGTTGTATATACACATGGTAGATCAGGATCACACAATGTTTGCATTGTCTTTAAAATCACGATTATGACCGGATGTTCTTAAATTGAAAAGTGCCACTTTGAACCCTCTTAAGAGGAAAGAAAAGGTTTTTTTCTACATAGTAAGAACAACGCAATTTGTTACAAGCTTTTATTAAGATAATAGATTATGTCACTCCCACGAAATCGGCCTAGCGAATTCTTAAAGTAAGTTTGAACAAACCAAAATAAAATGTCTCTTTTAATTTAACCACACACGTTAAATTTGGTAAAAACAAAACTTTTCCCACTTGACCCAATTATTCCAGAAATAAAGAAAGTAGGTATATTTACACAACCGATTTTATTCACACAAAGTGATTCCACGGAAATCCTTACCGTTCAGTGATTTTTATAGGGTATCATTTAATCGATCAGCAAAATATTCATATTTTGGTCAGCAGAAATATGTATTTGGTCAGCCAAAATAGCTAGTTGGTAAGCAACTTATGGTTAGCAAACATTTATAAATCAGGCTGCAATTAATGATATACTGATCTGCCCTAAATTATTTTGGTCAGCAAATTAAATATTTGAGCTGCATTAAGCGATCTACGGTTAATCAAATTTTGGTAAGCAATCAGTAGGTAAGCAAAATATTTCATTTTGTTCATCAAAAAAAAGGGGGCAATAAAACCTAACTGGGCGCAACTATTCTGCCGCCAATCGTGTGCGCATTTTGTCATTCGGTAATTGTCAGCTGTCAAGTAGCAGGTGTCACTGTGATATATACAGGGTGTCACTGTGATATATACAGGGTGTCACTGTGATATATACATAGTGTCACTGTGTTATATACAGGTTGTCACTGTAATGTATACAGGGTGTCACTGTGATGGGCTCATATAAAATTGGTATTTCGATTTTTTATACATCTCATAATGTTTTGAAGTTATATTATTTATTTTTTAGGGTCAGCAAAAAAAAAATAACCCTAACCTACCTATTTTTGAGAGCCGTTTCGTTTTTAGGGTCATCAAAAAAAAATAACCCTAACCTACCTATTTTTGGGAGCCGTTTCGTTTTTAGGGTCATCAAAAAAAATAAACCTAACCTACCTATTTTTGGGAACCGTTTTGTTTTTAGGGTCATCAAAAAAAATAACCCTAACCTACCTATTTTTGGGAGCCGTTTCGTTTTTAAGGCCATTAAAAAAAATAACCCTAACCTACCTATTTTTGGGAGCCGTTTCGTTTTTAAGGCCATTAAAAAAAATAACCCTAACCTACCTATTTTTGGGAGCCGTTTCGTTTTTAGGGTCATCAAAAAAAATAGCCCTAACCTACCTATTTTTGGGAGCCGTTTCGTTTTTAGGGCCATTAAAAAAAATAACCCTAACCTACCTATTTTTGGGAGCCGTTTCGTTTTTAGGGTCATCAAAATAAAATAACCCTAACCTACCTATTTTGGGAGCCGTTTCGTTTTTAGGGTCATCAAAAAAAATAACCCTAACCTACCTATTTTTGGGAGCCGTTTCGTTTTAGGGTCATCAAAAAAAAAATAACCCTAACCTACCTATTTTTGGGAGCTGTTTCGTTTTTAGAGTGACACCCTGTATACATTACAGTGACACTCTGTATATAACACAGTGACACCCTGTCTATATCACAGTGACATCCTGTATCTATCACAGTGACACCCTGTATATAACACAGTGACACCCTGTATATATCACAGTGACACCCAGTATATATCACAGTGACACCCTGTATATCTCAATTAAACTGCTTACAGACATGTTTTCTCTGCTGACAGTGACATCCTGTATCTATCACAGTGACACCCTGTATATAACACAATGGCACCCTGTATATATCACAATGACATTATGTATATATCACAGTAACATCCTGTATACATTACAGTGACACCCTGTATATAACACAGTGACACCCTGTATATATCACAGTGACATCCTGTATCTATTACAGTGACACCCTGTATATAACACAGTGACACCCTGTATATATCACAGTGACATCCTGTATCTATCACAGTGACACCCTGTATACATTACAGTGACATCCTGTATCTATCACAGTGACACCCTGTATACATTACAGTGACACCCTGTATATAACACAGTGACATCCTGTATATATCACAGTGACATCCTGTATCTATCACATTGACACCCTGTATATAACACAGTGACACCCTGTATATATCACAGTGACACCCAGTATATATCACAGTGACACCCTGTATATCTCAATTAAACTCTCTGCTGACCAATTGTAAAATCTTGCTACCCAAGTAATTATTTTGCAGCTCGACTGTTTATTAGGCAGCCAAATGATAAAAAAAGCAGATTAATATTGGTTAAAATGTTAACCGTTTTTAAATTGTTTGCTGAACAAGAGTTGCCGCCCGATTTTATTTATTGCCAGCCAAATCTTTGTATGCCGCCCAAATGATTTAACTGCTTATTTTTTTTTGCGGATCAATTTTAATAACGGCTGACCAAAAATTTACTTTCCATTTTTATAACCACCTAAGTGCTTATTTTTGTCTTGTTCCTTTATTCTAAACCTACTTCTCTATGACGTACGGTATAATTTTCATTAACACTTGTGAAAATTATACCCCTTTTATGATGTAACTCCTCCACTGATCTGGGGTCAAACCTAAAACAACACCAAGTCGTATATAGGTACCTAGTTCCGGTTCGCGGTTCATGTTTTTGTAATGTAATATTGTTTTTGTATTAAAATTGACTGTATCTTAAGAGGGACTTTGGTTTGAAGATTTTATGGTGAAATGCTTGTGAAATAAATGAAAATACTTTCTACTACCTTTGTAAACTATATACAGTACATATCTGATAGTAAAGCAAAACTGTGAGCTGGCCAACGTCGATATGAAGTATAGTGTAATGGCATAGTTTGTATCACTGTTGCAGCAGTTTTTTTTAGATTGAATAAAAAAAATCTTAAGTACCTCTTATTTGCAGATGATTTTGAAACAGCCTGTGGATGTAAAAAATCTAAACGTCATTGTCTTATCGTAAACATAAAAAACATAAGTATCATCACAACGTACTTCAGATTATCGCATTTCATCTATGATGTCATTAATTTCTGTTTTCGTTAAAGCATAAATGCGTGTACTTACTACACACACACACTTACACAAAATTATTTGATATTGATATTTTTTGCCAACGGTAAAAATGACTGCATTTCAATAAATCAGGTACCTTTGTCATATTTACGATCTGACTCTATCAATTACGTGGCACATTTCTTTGCTTTTCGTTTGGTTACATACTGTATATAGATATAAATAAAATAGAGTTTGGATGAGTAGCAAAGTAGGTAGTGATACTTATTAGAAAGTAGAAACTAGCATTTACCCGCGGCTTTGTCTGTGTTTGTCCCGTTGTTATTTCAAAGATACCCCTACTGGAATAAAAAGTACCCTATGTTTCAAATCAGGACTTGATCCTCTTGTGTGAGAAATTGCATCACAATCCATTCCACTGGTACCGCGTTACTTAGTAACAAACATCAAAACATCTGCATGAACTTTCACATTTATAATACTAGGACTTTTTTACTTGCACCTTACAGTTCATTAAACTTATATGGGTGTAAGGAGCTATAAAGAAATTGTGTTATGAAATGAGTAGGTATACAATACAATACTCTTTGTTGCACATCAAAAAATACAGAGATCCTTAAATAAACAAGATACTAAAAACTAATGGTAAACAACAGGCCCTCTTATCGCTAGGAAGCGATCTCTTCCAGACAACCTTTTTAGTATAGTTCATTTCTACGCATTCGACGAAATTGACAGTCGGTTTTTTTTCACAGTGGTGTGGCAAGAATGGCAGGCGCGCGTAACCGTCACATCAGCTGAGGTGGGGGGGCCCGCGCTTCTAAGCTGTGCTGCGTCGGCCGCCTTGCGTGAGCACGCATCCGTCGCGGCCTGGTACAGAGATGACATTGTGCTGCCAGCCTCTGAGCACCTTTGTAAGTAAAAACTGTCGGCCTTATTGTCTATATCAGGGGTCTCCAAACTACGGCCCGCGGGTCAGGCCCGGCCCGCAGCTGGTCCAATCCGGCCCGCGGAAGAGCCCTTTTGTCCGGCCCGCGAGAGCTGGCTCTCCAATGCAACACCCCCAAGGACGCCAGCAGCCGAAAAAAGTCCGTGGTCGACCATGTCGTGTGGCCCGCGCGAGATTTTCAAAGGTGCAGTCCGACCCTTTGCTAAAAAAGTTTGGAGACCACTGGTCTATATTATCTTTATGACAGTTGTGCAAGAGTAGAAGTAGTAGCTTGCTCCAGTTGAGCCAAGGAACCTATCGATATAAAGCTGAGCTGCATTGCCGTTGCGAGGCCAGACCAGAATCGGGCACGGAAGCCTAGTTTCCAAATCATTTTTAGAGCACTTATTTGACTCTTAGGTCACTGTAAAACATATATAATAATATTCAGAACTGTATCTAGGGCTTCCTCTCACTTAGAACACGATAGCAAACACTTCGCTCGATAGAAAAGTAGCGCGAAAACACTATAAAATAAACTATTTTTTCCATTTTTTTTCATTTTGTTCATTACCAGTTACCTTTTCTGACAAAATTAATACCTGACAATCATGATTTCACAGTCATGCAGGGCATCCTCTCATGTTTGGGTTGATAACGTATACTTTTATGTTAGAAATCGAAGATAATCTGCAATAATCTGCATTCCGCTCGACCCTAGTTTGTATGTGAAATGCGAGCCAGGTCCTACCTCGCCTTAATGCATACATCACAATGCTAGGAACACAACCGAACACAAGAGAGGTATGACATTATTTTAGGTAGGATCTTAGGTAATTATGTACCCTAACCTTTATGCAGTGGTCGGTGGTGAAAATGAAGTTTACAATCAATAATTAAAATCAAATGTTAACAATTTTTTTGGTAATGTATTTGAGTATTTTTAATGA
This sequence comes from Eudemis profundana, assembly GCA_947034925.1. Lineage (NCBI taxonomy): Eukaryota > Metazoa > Arthropoda > Insecta > Lepidoptera > Tortricidae > Eudemis > Eudemis profundana. The sequence goes on from OX344798.1 coordinate 20,618,718, forward strand.
TTCCTCTTTACATTATATAAAATTCCGTTGTTACTTTTATTTATCTAAAAGTTTTCATTCAGGAACAAGTGCCGAAATTAGGTACTCTGTCAAGATTCAGAATCTCCGAAGGTAAATGCTAAACATATCAGGCTAACCAAAGTTTACCAAAAAGCACGAATACGAACGGAATCAATAGACCGGCGAAACATTGAAACTTATTAACTTCCTCTTTGCTACGAATTTATTAAATTATTGAAACGTATATAACTGCTTGATATTCTAATTCCCGTATTAATTACACTCATATTGTAGCCTAATATAACTATTAATACGGGACTAAATACTGTGACCTGTTTTATGAAAATAATTGACACCAAATTATGACCAAAATAATTTTCATGTTGTAGCCTAAAGTTAAACTCAATTTAATGTGGTATTGTGGCTAGTACAAATAAGCTTTCCATTGAATTAATTACGGAAAGGGTCTGTTTTGATACTAAACAGTTGTTAATATGTGTAATAATTATTTTATTTGATTTCGTGCAACTAGCATAGTGTATAAGTTGTTTACTAAATGTTTACTAAAAGTTGTTATATTGCATTGAATGAAGCAGTAAATTGCTATGTTGTCCTAATAATGTCTTTGTATTTTAAAATAAAATAAATATTTACTAACACGTTTCAACGTCTATTGGCGCAGTGGTTAGTAAATCCTGCTTACTGCGTTAAAAGTTCCGAGTTCCATTGCCAAAATTGCCTGGGTCTGATAGGTTAGATATTATTTGTTATATAATTATTTTGATAAAGGTAAGAAATAGGAAAAGATACAAAATATCCTACATTAGAACCACATGTTTCATCATTGCACATTGTGGCGGCCTACATTAGAACCACATGTTTCATCATTGCACATTGTGAGACTGAGATGTATTGGACAAGATGTGTTTGATTAATGTCACAACGTGCAAGGTGCTTGTACTGTGCCTTGTGCTACTTATTGTCCAATTTTAACGTTCACATATGTGTTTGCAGCTGGCTCAACACTGTTAGTAGACGAGGGCTGGAAGCTGGTAGTGCGCTCAGTGCGCGCTGAAGATGCGCGAGCACAGTTTTCCTGCTCAGTGCTCGACTCTCTCACCGGCGAGCGGCGCCGGAGTACGCCCGTCAGCATTGACGTTGCGCGTGAGTAGCATCCATGAATACTATACTATACAATTGGGTAAATGTTAGCAAACAGAAAAGTAGCATCGATGTAAAAGTACTGTGAAACTGGTTAAATGTAAGCAAAAGGAAGGTGTAGTCAGAGCGTAAAGAAGACGCGCGAGCGCAGTTCTCCTGTTGAAAAAAAAAAAACAATATAACTGCTTGCTTGACTTTGTAGATGCTAAAATATAGTGCAGCACTCAATACAGGCAAAAAATTGCTCTTAGTATTACACCAGCGTCCTGTTCAATGTTTTCCTGCAGGAAAGTGTAAAAGCGACATCGCTACGAAACACGCGTTGACGACGTACGTTGTTGAAACGTGTGCATAGGCCCTAACGGTGCCTCGTTTCCAGCTTCTACTGGTGCATCCGCTCCGCGCGCCATCGTCCATGGCCTGTGGGAGGCGAGCGTGCGACGCGGTGGCGACGTGGTCCTGCCCTGTCTGGTATACGCCAATCCACCGCCCACCATCACGTGAGTAACTTTTATCATTCACTTGTTTGATCACCATCTTGGAGTACTAAAGTCATGTGTGTCACACTAGCAATGTAACGAGTTAATTTTTTCCAACTCAAATAAGTAAGTCGAGTAGTAAAAAATACTGATTCGAATTGAAATCTGAGTCGATTCGATCAAGTGAAACGGCAACTCGACGACTCGACAAGCGGCGAGTCAGCGAGTTGAGTCAAGCTTGATTCGACTCCATCGGCTCCCCGAATCAGGCGAGATGGCGAGTTGAACGTAAATCGGTGATTCATTAGTTCATTCGAGTTGTGTGGGTATGAGTTTGAGTTTGGGAACTTTTTCCTAAGAGTTTCGTTTAGACTTTGATTCGAGGTATTCGAATCTGACAACTCGACTCACCCATCGCTATAACACGCCAAATCTTTTTAATGGACGTTGCATGGATAGTGTCTGCATTGAATGCAGTAACCGGTGACGTTGTAATCACGTCAGTAGGTTCGTAACACTATTGAAAGTTCTTAGCATCCAAAGATTTATAGTTTGGCTAAACTTGTTAGTTTTTTGGTATGAATTATCTGTATTACTTAAAACCTTTCTGGTAGCCGCCGTCTACATTATTTTGTATGCAGGTCTCAAGGATTATAAACACATTTGAGTCCTTATGGCATGCTCATGATAAGCTTTTCGTTGCAATGAAAGCTATCTATTATTATTATAGCCACAAGTGTTCTTATCAAAATCAGTCTTTAATCGTCACTTTTTGCGTATCCCACTTTGTCTTTAAACATTTTGCTAACAGCTACTGACATGAAAGGAAAATAATAATAGATCATTAAAACCGGGAACAGGAACGAAAATAGAAGGTACTTCTAAGAAATGGTGATTATTTAACACGTGTATACTGTATAGAGCACAATAACGCTTACCTCAAACATTACATTTTAATGTATCTGACGAATTCTCTCGAACATAATTATATTTTCCTACTCGAACGTTCAACATTGTTTTACCTTGATTTACCAGTATTATTACGTGGAACTCGAACAATATTATCTCATGGTAATGTCAGTGTATTCGCGACTATGGTCGGTAAAATTATCCGACGTAATTCCGACGTACAAAATATTTATAACATAGTGAGCGCAGTAATTTTCTTTTTCTATACACAGTGCGGCAAGTTTTAGGTCAAACGGCACCCGAGGGCGACATTCGGCAAATCCTAATGAAGTTCCCGTAATGTGCGGACCTCGAAACTCGACATTGATATTAGCGTTAATCTACGTGCGCAGTTAAAATTACGGTAGTTTACTGAATAGAGGTAGGCTTTAACGGACTTCGCAAAATAGTCGGTTGTATTTTTCGCCCATGCCCAAAACAATTTTTTTAAATACCAGATTCTCGATTAATTAGATTCCCGTTACACTATAGGTAGATTATAAAATCCTAGGTTACTCAAGGATCTAAATGATTTTGTTGGATGTATTATTTTGGAAATCTGGTGTATGGAGAATCTAATATCGATACCTTTAGACTCAAAGGACGTAAACGCCGTAAGTTCTAATGGAGATTACGCCCTTAGGGTTCCGTACCCAAATGGTACCAACGGGACCCTATTACTAAGACCACGCTGTCTGTCTTTCTGTCTGTCCGTTTGTCCGCCTGTCACAGGGCTGTATCTTTTGAACTGTAATAGGTAGAGACTTGATATTTTCACAGTGCGTTGTATTTCTATTGCCGTTTTAACAACAAATAATAAAACAAAATTAAATTAAAACTAAAAGGAGGTCCTCATACAAAAAATATGTAGGTATCTGTGGTGTTTCTTGCTCGACGGTGGTACGGAACCCTTCGTGTCCGTATCTGACTCGCACTTGGCCGGTTTTATTTTTTGAATTTGTTACCTTGGTAATACGTCGATTATGAACCGATTTGAAAATTACTTCCAGATTGATCCCATTTTTTTCAAAATCGAGTTATGTTGATGGGGTCGGTGAGGAATTGAATTTTGTAGGCACATATACAGTCAGCACCAAATACTCCGTGACATCCAAAGCGCCATATATATCGCAACACACCTTTATTTTCATAGGCACAAAGACGTGTGACAATATTATATGGCTCTTTGGATGTTACAGACTATTTGATGCTGAGTGTAAATCAATTGTGAGGTTGTCGCAACACACGCTGAGTCCGTTCCTTTTGTCACACGGAATTAGTTATTAGATATTTTATTGTAAAATTGTCTGTATATGTTTCTCTTTGTTATTCTGTGCCTACTGTGTAAGTTCTACTGGTCTGCGTTCAGTGTGGCAATAAATGTTTCTTATTCTTCTTATTCTTAATTTCAGTATTTTTGTAATATCTCCTGAGATCGCTATCGAGATTCAATTCTTGAACCTGGTTTATTTTTTTTAAAGTTATAGTGAAGTAAACTTTTTAACTAGGTAATTAAATATAGTATTTAACTCGTGACTCAGAGATACGTATATCATTAATTAGTTCATGGAGCAGAAATTTATCTAAGTCCTTTTTCATTATATATGTATTACATTGCTACGTTAACTTTGAATACAATGTACGTAATGTTCCATTCAAATTTAAAGTAGTAAATTGGTAAGTTATACAAATGTATTATAGTAATCCCTTAGTAAAATAAAAATCTTCCAAATCAGTCAAACGGTTTTCGAGCTATCCTTTGTTGAACCTTTTTCTTTTTTGAAATAGATTGAAAATACACTTTAATTAAGACTATAACTCCTTTTAAGACTCGCGTAAATAAAGCAAATCACATAAATGAAAAAGAAATAAAAGTATTTTTCGATCTCACAAATTAAGCAAATATTAAAATGTTCACGTTTAAGCATTAGGATTGATTATACAGAGGTCAAAGACTGATCAAGAGTTATTTGCACGTCTGGTACCTTCATCAATTTGAATTATTTTTCGAGTCGCTGACTAAATTTAGTGAATTTAATTTAGTTTACAGGTAAAAAGGGTCTTATTCGGCAAGGTTGTTCTAACCTTCTATTGATGGTTTTGGAAGGATCAGTTAATTAAATTTTGTGTTAATAAATTTACTTGTTTAGTAACTTGCACCGCTTTTTTCTTGGTTTACAGTTTGATGTCTATATCGAAGATGAAACGAAACAATGTCAAGGAAACGGATATAATTATTATTATTTAAATATCGAAACTTTAATGAACAATACAAAAAAGTAGAAAGTGCGGACTTGCCGTGAGGAATTCTCTACCAGTCAACCATTAGGCTACAGTATTTGATATGTAAGATTGGTCTTTTGACACATGTTAACACCCATACAATGTAATATCAGAAATCATAGAAATTATAAATCAAATTAACTATTTAATAGCTTTTAAGCTAAAAAATTAAACACAAACGCTATGTATATTCCTTTTACCACCATTGAAATGAATTAGTAGGTATATTTTTTCTTAACACGCAAAGTGTAATATTTCGAATCGAAAACTCGTTTATACATTGTTTATGTTCTAGGACTTCCTTTTTTAAAATGTACAGCTGAGCGTATACCATTGTTTGGAATATGTTGTAATTTCAATAAATCGATAAAAATTTAAATCGTATCTCAAAATTAATAACTTATCTCAATAGCGATCAAAATCAAATACATTGAAAATAATAGTCGAAGAATTATGAGTTGGTTACCAGTCGAGCTTGTATTTCATGAATTTAGAATAGGATTCTGATCATCAATCTTAATCGCTTATTTTATTAAACGATTTAGTTTAGCCACATCTCTAAATACGCCATTGACGACGTGTGAAAAGACCAATCTTACAGGTCAAATACTGTAATGCTGTTTACAGTGCACACATTTTAAGTGCGGAATTTATGTTCACAAGTGTTCACAGCAAGTGTTCATTCAAATTTTAAATTATTTTCAACCCAATACTGAATAACAATGATTAATTTGCCTAACTGAAAGGCAAATTAATCTTGAGTCTTGTGCTGGATTTACGCAATAGAACTAGACTGGATGAAAATAGAACGTTACTCGTACGTTAAAATAGATAAATATTTTAAGCATTTAACTTTCCTTTGTATAATGGGAATCTATAAGCTTAAGACAATCTTTAACTTCTGTAAAGGGAACTAAAGAGGCTGACATTATGACATTTACGAGTATATGTATATATTTTTAAACACCTGAGTAATGCATCAAAACAATACTATAAAGTAAAGTAACAAGACTTACCTATATTCAAATAAATATGAACAAATGAACGGTAAATAACGGCGATTCAGTAAATTAACCGTCGTCGTTTCTCCCATTCCTTTAAACAACTTTTTAAGCCCGGGAAACATTTGAGCAGAGCCAAGCAACTCATTTTCGCCATTAGCTATCATAACAAGTGTAATAAATTTTTGCGATGCTTAACCCAGCTTATTCGACGTACTGTTTTAAGTTAATGCGGTGTATCCAAGTAATATCAGTTGTTTAACGGACTCTGCAAGTTGCGAAGTAACCGGGTTGAGTTATGGTTTCGAAAACTTTGTGTACCTAGTACAACTTTTATTAAAATATAAGCAACTAAACAACAAGTAAATGAGCAACTAAAACCGTTGGCTTACTCTAGCCCTTTCTGTTCGGGGACTTGAACGCCTAGCACCACCTCAATACGGGCATGTATTTGCGAGAGTCGGCGGTTAGACATATTATCACTTACGTGTATTTTCTGAAATATAACAGCTATGTGCTTGAAATTTTATACACACATTAAAAACATTATGCACGTTTGATAACGAAAGAGTCTTGTCCAATGCGCGCAGCGACGTAGACGCATTGATGACTAATTAATTAATTAATTGCGGAATTAGCGCGGCACGGCCGCTGCTAATAGTTTTGAAACGATGAGTAAAACCGTCGTGAATAAGCTCCTCACCTTTCTGCTGCGGATACTGCGGGAAGATGAGTTGGACGCGGAGCAGGTGTGTTTGGCGAGCTTCAGTGCTACCGACATCTACGCAGCGAAGAAGGTGCTGTTCGAGTCCCTCGGGATCGCCGGCACAGTTATACCTCACCGGAGAGGAGACGAATCCGGAAAAAAATCCCTTAAGGACATCGTTGATGTTCTGAGGGAGCGAGAGAGCGACTTGCCTGAGTTCGTGGCGACGGAGGTCTCCAGATTGCCGTCCTGCATTCCAGAACATGTCGACGTGAGTGGCCTGCTGAAGGAAATCGTGGCCCTTAAAGCAGGCATGGCTGAAATTTTGAGAAAATTTGACGATTCACAGGCTACTATAGCCGAGTTACGCAAAGAAATCATCAGTTTGCGTAATAGTGCCCCAGAAACTCGGTCACCAGTGACGTCAAATTCCAAGAGTAATGACCGGGCGTCAAGTGTCGACTCGGTCAGTTTGCATGTTGCTGACACTGCGCATGCCGTTCCACTGCCCGCGTGCCCCCTCCGCGCCGGGCCTCCCCCCGCCCCTTCGTCTAAATCACGTCATCGCTATGCTGATGCCGTAGCCGGTCGGTCTGTCGCAGCCAATCGGAGAGACGCGCCCTCAAGAGCGCGTGAAGTTCGGGTTCCTCCAAAGGAGAAGCCCCCGCGCACCGATGTGGATAAGGAGGGCTTCACAATGGTGTCGAGGAAGCGCAACCCGCGCAAGAGTCAGTGTGGTACTGCAGAACCGGTCGGTTCTGGTCTGCGGGTCGCCACACCGGGCAAGGCGCTATATGTATCGCGCCTACATTACACCGCCACGGCTGATGAGGTGGCGGAGTACGTTCGTCAGAAGACCGGCTTCTCGCTGAGGGTGTTCCAGCTGCGTTCGCGCCACTATGTGCACTTCAGCTCGTTTGTGGTGCGCGTGCCGCGGCCGCTGCAGGAAACCATCGCAAGTGCTGACTTCTGGCCGAAGGGTGTCGTGTTTCGACGGTTTCGGGGCAACCTGCCGAATCCTACACCAGAGACGACGATGCAACGGGGCCACGCCGTTTCGTCGCCTAAATAGTTATTTTATTTCTACGTTTCATGACGCATTGGTTTTTTTACTGTAATGTCATGTTAACATGTATTAATAAATAAATAAATAAATAAATAAATAAATAAATAACTACTCACTTATTGCACTTATAATCACTAATACTATATATTTCATGAGTAATATCTCTCACTAAAAAAATAAAAATTTAAGTTACTATAAGCGATTTTAACTATTGTTTGTTTTGTAAATATTAGTTTATGATATTTTGAATAGAACAAGGCCTTGAAATGATAATATTTATAACAAAATGCAACAATATCAACCGTTTAAACGCAACACTTTCAACTGGCCCCACTACTAAAACTCAACTAAATATAAAATAACACCATTTGCCGCCATATTGAGTTACTTTTTCTGCACTTGTGGAGTACGGTTGTCAACCCCAGTTGACAGAAAAAATGCGGGATTTTTAAATAAGTATTTGTTTCAGCGCCATCTACCAAAATGTTCTGGCATTTTTTTCTTTGGATCTATACTAATGCTACTACTAAATATTACCGTTATTACCAAGACATAAGGTCTAAGTTTGTTGAAAAAAAATATCGATTTTCGTCCTTGTTTCGATCAAGTATAGTTGACACCCGTTCTACAGTGATGTTGCCTAATTGGCAACTCTGGTTGCCACCCGTACAGAAAGGGTTTAATTTTTAGCTATATTTAGTTTTAGGTACGTAACACACTACCTATGTATTTTATCTTGCTAAACTATACTGAAACTCCAGTGAAATGAAAGAACTAGTTGGCTACAGCATAAAGCAGTCCGTATTGATTATTTCGGTTTCTTTTCAAAAGCGTTTGACAAGGATCTCAGATTCGACAGGTCACGAGGTCAACTATAACGTTGGACCGACTGCCATCGGGCTTTCGTTACTTCTGTGGGACACAAGACCACCAAGATCAAAGTGAACATTAAGTTACCGCAAGATATTGAATAGGTTTTAAACTATTTAATTTCTTCATCTAAGATATACGAGCAATACTTCAGTCTCTGAAAAAAATAAACTAGATAGCAAAATTAACTCGCTGGGGATGGCAGAATATCATATTAACCCGGCGGGAGTGTGGTGCCGTAAAGTTACTTAGAGTGCGTGGTGGGAGTTTTCCACCAAAATAATGTTAAATGACGAGACAAACATACTCGTACATACCAATAAATAATTTAAAAAAATAAGTGTAAAATCATGAGGTTTGTTCGAATTTAACGGTATTTCGATCATTAATACCTACACACATTTGATGCACAGAAACAAATAGTAACATACCAAACAGTGTTTGCTTTCAGGCGTAAGTAGGTACTTTAAATGTGAATAAAGTAGCAAACAAGCGGAGTGACAAGGAAGCAAACAATTACAATGGCCTATTTACAAATATAATAATTTAGTGCACAGAAGAAAAATATTTACGAGACGTTGATACAACGTAATCTAAAATAATTGGTACCTACATTTTTTTTTACTCAAAGCCCTTATACATACACCATGGGCCCGTATAACCCGACCAACTTTAACCATAGATTCTAATAACTATTAGAAGTAAAAAAAGTTATGTGACGTATAGTCGATTAACGCTTACTTTCCGAGATATTCATAATTTTTAAAATAAAAACTCCCAAGTGTGTAACAAGCCCTAATAAATGTGACTACGATGCTTTTACTGATTTTTTAAAATCCTAACTAAGCAGCAATTAACCTTCGCAGTATTAGATGGTAAGCTATTACAAACTTACAAAGCCAAAATATTGACCTTTCGTTTCCATGTTAGCTTTTTTTTTCCTTTTTAATAACTTTTCCTCCAGTAAGGACATGTTTATAACGAGGGACTGAATTTATTGATTTGTTTTGTTCCATAAGACTATTAATGTAAAATGAGAAAATTCGATCTATGTTGATATAACGTTATTTACTTGTAATACCATCAGGAATACGTGGTTAAAGTTGGTCGGGTTGTACGGGCCGGGTATATTTTATTTAAGATAAGTTAGGTACCACAAACGAACGTGACAAATAGGTGAAGATTTATGTGACAAAAAGCTAATGATCCCGAAATGGCCGGGCTCACGAAAATGCGTGGTACAGTCGGCGACAAAAACGGCGATACACGCGACAGCTAACGAGCGGTCTTCATTACCGCCGTTTCGAGGGCTTTACGAGTTTTTATTTGACCCGTATGTAATGGGGATCCTTGGGAACATACAGAGCGAAATTAAGAGCAATTGACAACTCGGTGTAAGTTTTTTTGCAATATTTTTTCTTAATCCCTGGAATTCATTCGACATGTTTGATTTGGCTGTCTAACTCGACTTGACATAGGTACTAATTTATTTGTTTACTACTAATCTCTATTTTCAACCAAAATTTAATAAAAATATTGTCTTCGGTTGCCCCGATTACCACTCATTGTAATAAAATACCTTAAATGGATTAAATCGCGTATATTACTATAATTTTCAGTCGGGTAGTCTACCCGCGACCACGAGCACTGAACATAGTTACGAAACGTCGGGACTTAAAAATGTAGTAATATACGCGATTTAATCCGTTTAAGTTATATTTTATTACAAAAAATCAAGAAGTACATGCTCTGAGTTCTTTTGAGGAAAGGGTGACACGGCTGCTCGACTTGGCGTGCGTACCGCACATGAGCATAAGTATTATAATTTTTTTTGTACAAAATTTTGTTTAAACGCGCCAACTGATACAAACGTCTTTAACTCCCATTATTTTATTACCATTTTTAATGATTGATTATTTTTCATAAATCAACAAAATATCAACCAATAATAAATAGTCATCAAAAACAGTGGTAACCAAATAGGAATCAATGTAGGATTTATTAATTGATGTACAAACCTATTTGGAAATACCCAGATAATGCGATTCAATTGTTTGACGCTTACAAATAATTTCACTATAGTGATGCATCTTGAACGACCAGTTTGGGCTCCCTCCCTCTCTTTCTATCATCCCACATACACTAAACCAACTCGTCTCCTCCACTTTACTCTGTCCTCGACACCAGTATACCTGACACTTAGTCGGGTTTTTTGCACGACATCATGTTTAAGAGGACATAGAGGTGCACTAAGGAGGATCGCTCGAAATTCAGCCCCTAAAGATTGAAAACGGGGGATGGGATTTTTTTGTATTCAGGGGACATTTTCAATTAAAATGTCCTCCTAACTTAGTAAAGTTAACAGGTCGTCACAAAACTGACGATTAGTATCAAACCGCATATATTATATGCGGTTTGATACTAATCGCCAGTTTTGTGATGACCTGTTAACTTTATATCAAACTGCATAATAATATATGCGGTTTGATATTAATCGTCAGTTTTGTGACGACCTGTTAACTTTACTAAGTTAGGATTATTTCGACACCAACAGACAGGTAAGACGGTATTTAAACATAGCTTAAGTTTCGCCCCACCCTACATTTTAAAATAAAAATGCCCCTGAAAAAAGGCATCTGGACACAAATAAACTTGTAAAACGCACCTGATCTTCGTACCTACCTTAGTAAACAAGTCATAAAAGTAGGAACACCGTTTTCATTATCCACGTAAGACTCACCAAGTCCTGGTATAGCCTTAACACAGGATAGAGGCTATAAACAGTTGACAGAAATATAAGGATATGGTTAACTACTAAAAACTTTATTTTGTAGAATTTTAACTTGCAGAACTTCGATTGTCGCCTGTTGTTTACCTTTATCTGCAGCAAGAACATAATCTAGGAAACATTAAATAAATGATACCGCTCTGATTAGCAGACGGATTAATAGGTACCAAAAATAGGTAGCTGCACTAGTACTGAGAAGTACACCAAATGTGCTACAAATTTAAGGTTAACCAAATTTTAAATTCCAATTAGGAATCAAGGATTTAAAATCCACAGTATTCCTTCTCCTTTGCCCCCGTACATTAGGGTCACCGCATCGTAAACGTACGTAATAAAACGTAACGGGAACGCGCACGTTACGCGGCAGTTAAAGATTTAACCTCGTTAGCGATGATGCGGAGCGAGTTAATAAACTGCTTTTATACTTGTACTGCGGATAGAGCCAGTGATTAAAGCACTGGACAAAATAAATTACTTGTGATATAATAACGTAGATAGCAATAAAGGATCAAACACACAGAAGCAGTGTTGGTGTTATGCGTCGTTGGCGTCACGTTTTATACGACACATTTGGTTGTGTAAACGCATCGTCAGCTTATTTTGAGTGGCGGTGTTTTTTTTGTGCACAACTGCTAGCTCTTAGAGTTGTAACAACTATCGGACAGCGTAGGCATGCCTGAGCAAAATCTCAGCGCGGTTATTCAACGGCGTGCAAGGGAAGGGCCTTTTGGCCGCCGTGGCATAGTGAAATAGGATAAGTAACGGCACTAGGGTCCTTTAGGAGACATAATTGCTGACTGATAGTGATGTGATAGTGTGTATACGCAATCGCGGTCATGATGGCTCGGCCCCTCATAAAATCCGGTAAATTTCTGTAAATACAATGAGTGGCGCGAGCGATGAAGCGGAAAGGAGCTAAGGCCACGTGATGTACTGCTCTCTGCATAGATACGACAAACTTCTTATTTCATGTTATCTAACCATTTTGTTAGGACCCATCACGTCGTAACGTTTCTCTGAAGCTCCATATATAGGTATAGTGTATAGTGTATATATATATAGCTCCTGTCACGATCACGCTAACGACTATCAGCGATCATAATAAACCTAATTATGATAAACTCCGTCACTTAACTGCCTTAAGCTGAACTACGTCACCAGGCTCCATCAATCTAATTATTGTGCAAAAATCGCTCCAGACTGAAATGAAACATAATCTTTGGGACAAGCAACTGTCAGCCACATGGCAAAGAAAATAAGGTTTATATAACCATGTATCTGCACCCGAGACGTCCTAATTGACCGTTGTTTATAAACGCGAGCAGTTTAAAAAATACAAACTTTTTGCGATTATCAATTGCAAAGTAGGATTTGGAAAGAAATGGTCACCTACACCTACATTTTGACAAGAAAATATCGAAGGCTGCCGAACAAAGATAGGTAGTTCAAAGATAAACTAAACATAAAAAGAGAGAGCAGTAGCTAAAGAGAGAAAGGATCAGATGAAAAGTTCTGCATGTTATATAACTATATATGACACTGATATAAGTTTAATCTATTATAATGAACGACCATGAATTAGGATAGGAAAAGACCAAGACATTATTATAGTGATTGCTGAAGGAAAGAAGCTTCTGGTGATGATATATTTAAGTTTTTCTGGAAGCAATCATTACGCCCAAAGATACTTAGGTTTGATACTCGTACTTATGATAAGTGTACATTTCTGCGAAATGATCTAATAAACTTTAAGATTTCTGCGAAACATGTTACGCGGTGTGTATTTCCGAAAATCAATTAATATGCCTAACAAATGCGTGACGACAATAAACCTACAGACAAAAAATAAGGTATTCTGAATTGTTTTAATAACCTCAACCTTTGGTGTAACGTCAACATCCCTCCCCATACATCGTCCCCCCAACCTCCACAAAAACAAGAGCAAAGTGTGGAACAAACGACGCGGTCCGCGCTGTCAACATGACAAGAGAGCGGCCATGTTTTTTCACCGTGACGTCACGGGATAAGAATTAAGCTGCTTTATGCAAATGGTGGTTAAATTATAATATAATATCTCTGTATTCAATGTTGTTTACCATTTATGAGATTTCTCGTGATTTTTTGTCATGTTTTGCTTTGTGTTGATATTACCTACATATTAACTAAGTATTTTTATATCAATTTGGTAATAATTAAAATAAAAACATGAATTTAAAATAACAACGTCAACATGTTATTATTTTATAACAATTAGTGATAATCATAATCACGGAGACCGAAGACAATATTATGCGGATAGGTTAAAAAGGTTCGTAAAGTACTTTATCTCTTGAAATTATTTTTTTCCTAAATTGAATAGGTTTATCCCATAGTAAGGTAAGAATCGTTAGTTAATTTTATATTACCACGTAATAATAATGTGTTAATAACTAATTCGCATGTTGTATTTTACTTTTTATATACATAAATATTGTAAAAAAACTAACTTAAGAAAATAAAAATACAAAATAATATGTTAAAACCTAAGTATAGTCTATTTTTCTAACTATAAAGTAGGTCTGAGGTCACAATCTCCGTTCTTATTTAGTTGCAAGCCGGCGTTCCCATTTAAGCCATACGAAAAGTAAGATTTCACTGCCTTCAGAATTGAACTTTGAAGATTAATTAACTGTCTTAATTTAAGTTATTTGAACATATTGCAAAACAAAAGTATCTCAGTTAGCGGAAAGGATCGAACTTTACATTTAAACCCCATCGTTAGAACCAGCTTGTAAATAGTATAACTAACCTAACTTTGTTTATATTATACTAGCGACCCGCCCCGGCTTTGCACGGTGTTTCTCTATTATATTATGCATGTATTATACATATAAACCTTCCTCTTCAATCACTCTATCTATTAAAAAAAAATCGCATCAAAATCCGTTGCGTAGTTTTAAAGATTTAAGCATACATAGGGACATAGGGACAGAGAAAGCGACTTTGTTTTATACTATGCAGTGATATATAGATTAAAATTCATCTTAGACTGTTTCATTCATCCCCTCCTCCTGGCATAAAAACTTAAGAAGTTATTGCGTAACAAAAGTACATATTTGCCAATTTTTTCATGAAAATAAATAATTTAAAGTTATATAAAATTTTATTATAAACAAGATGCCTCCAATTTTCTTTGTGTAAATATTTTGCACGCCTTGAAAGCCGCATTTGCGTACTTAATTTGAATAAGCCAATGAGCGCGTTGTATTCAGCCTTAGTACTTTAAAGTTCAAACAATAGACTATAATAATAATGTTTATTTATATCTATAGCTGCTATAGATATAAATAAACATTATCATTATAGTCTATTTTAGCTATAGTATAGCAAGACGCTGCCACTACCACCTACTGCTGAAACAACGGAATAACTAAAAAAAGCTCTCAGTTTACTCAAGCATTCCATCACAAACAAAAAATCATGTGCAATTTCCTATAGCTTTCCAAATCTGTACTCTCCAGAGAGTAAGCAAAAAATGCATTTTCTCCATCCGGGCAGCTTCCGGTGCTGTGAAATAATTTCATATTACAATTGCCAGATACTGGAGCGAACGTTAAAAGTGCATTTTTCTTTTGTTTTTAATCTTTCGAATAGTATTGTCATTCTTTTTTTGTTTGGCTAAGCTTGCATTTAGGTACATTTGGTATAAAAATAGACACCGTGATTAAATTACCGATGATAGCAAATATGAGAGCTAAAGAAAGCAATTTTAGTAATAGATATGGTAACGTTATAAATACCTATCTCCTTTTATCTCTAATTGAAGATTTATCGAGATGTTGTGAGCATGACATTAAAGAGTCTTGTTTTCAAAAAGTAAGAAGTGTTTAAAATGCTATCTTACTTCCTATTATATAATTTTATAAATGTGAAAGTTTGTGAAGATGTTTAGGTATTTAGAGGTTTAGGGGTTCGTTACTAAATAACGCGGTACAGTTAAATGTATTGAACAGAAATTAGGCTTACAAATAGATTGAGTCCGGATAGAAACATAGGATAGTTTATTTACCGTTAGGAAGTTCTCTTGGAAAAAGGCAATGCAGCCGAAGGGCTCTTACATACAAACATTACACGTTACGACATCGCATCGCAACGTGAAACGTTGCCGTGTCGTAGCATGTTGCGACGTCGTGTCATGGAAATCTACGACGAGCAAAAAAAAATTCACGACACGATGTCGCAAAGCGCCACGACACGTACGATGTAGTGAATAATCCTTTCCTTTCGTATTTTCCCGGAAATGTTCGTTTTTGTCTTACTACTTCACTCGCACTCAGTACCCATCGAGACAACGTAGGGAACGGTCGCATTGCAAGAGGAAGTATCTATATAGAGTAGTTAATACCACAGAAATATTTTGTTGATATTTATGTTAGATTTTGTGATAAACTTCATGGACTCGTGTATTAATGCAGGCCACCTATATTTTGATAGACTTTTTACATATCACTCTTGTCTGTCATTTTTGTAAATAATAAACATTGATTTTATTCGATCCACATTAACAATTTATAACAGACATGCCGAAATCACTAAGAAAAGGGAAACGTTTAGATCGGCAAGCCTGCGAAGTTATTTTCAATATTTATTTATATTAATTTCTCTGCTGGTTTGTTTTGTTTTATGTTGAGGTGTCTTTTTTGTTATGTCATAGTATTTTTAATTAATTGAAAAAATTAATTGTTATAAAAAAGGTCTGCAAAATCCTAGTGTAGTTTTGACTTATAGTTAGACTTTTGGGGTTCCAATCCTTATAGAATCATTAGATCATCCCAACCGGAATTTGGTTTTTATCAGTGCGTATTATTGAAATAAAACGTCCTCGGTAACTAGTTATATTTTTGTTTACCTAACGAATTGACAATATTTCAAATTTTCTACTCCTTCATTTTATGAGCTGGATAGAAAATAGGTGGAATTTTAAGCTACCCGTATTTTTTCTTTTTCGTTTTAACTCAATTTTTCAATTAAAAATAGCAGTTTGAAAAGTAGCTCATTCTAAAACGGCGTATGTAGAAAATGACGTCACTTTCCCAACTAGAATCCAGAGCGACAATTACGATTTAAAAAAACTAGAATCCAGAGCGACAATTACGATTAAAAAAATAACTGTCAGGCGTTACAGCGTTGTCAACATAGGAAGTTCGGGAAGACAACGATGCTTTTGCTCCTCTTATTTGGGCTGGATTATATTTATCACTTGCCGATGTGTACTCCATCATCATAATTTCAACACGCGGCAGATTCGTGCTATCAGCCTGAGAAAAACCTTCTGATGTCTTCATTATATGAAAAAAATCGGTGTCCGGTAAAAGAATGCCAAGTTAATAATGTTTGAATGCGTTATCGGAGTCCAGTGGGAAAGTGCCAAGTCTTTTAAGGTCTTCGAAAACGTGCAAATGAACCAACGGTAAGAAAATTAAACTTCTAAAGCCGGTAAGCAGTTGTAACAATTTTCAAAACAAATAAACGTCAGACGGCAATTATGTCAGAAAATGACAACCGGATACCATACACTTTTTAATCGTTTCAGCACTAAGGTCTCTCTCGATAATGCAGGGAAAATGACGTCACACTTCCGGTTCACATTAATTGACGATTTTTTCCAAAATGAATGGGGAAAAAAATCCAAAAATATTTTTTTTGAGCATAAAATACAGTTTTACCCAAATGGTTTTCGAATTAAGATCTTTTGAAAATATGAAATGTTGTCAATTCTTTATATGATAGAATCGTGGTGGTTTTAACATCTCAGTGTAATATACGTCAAACGGGCAGTTTGACATTTGACATTGATAAATAAAGTATGCGATTTATTTGATACCTACACGTAATTTAGTAATACAGTAATTCATAGACACATCGGCACCATTCGGGTGTTATCGTTGTTCCGAGTTTTGCCGATAGGAAAGGATTATTCACTACATCTGTACGACGTCGTGACGTGGAAAATTATATTTTAATTTTTAATCTTTCGACACTGACATATAGTGGTTTTTTAATTAATGTTTTCTACGTCACGCGACGTCGTACCTTGAAACGATGCCGTGTACGACGCGATATCGTGTCATGGCATGTTGCCATATCTTAGTTTACGTTGCTCGTCGTAGATTTCCACGACACGACGTCGCAACGTGCTACGACACGGCAACGTTTCAGGACGCGATATCGTAACGTGTTTATTTGTAAGAGCCAGAAGCCGAGAGCAAAATGCTAGCAAGTATAAAGCGTAAGTTTTCTTGTAACTAACACAATATGGATCAAACCTGTCTGAAATAAACAAATTTTATTTTATTTATTTTTTTATTTATAAAACGTAAATAAATGGTTTTTTTTTTTGGATTAATGTCTGTTTGTTCGCACATCCCCTAGTCTATAAGGGTCAATTGCAGAAAAAATGTACGTTTTACTTTTTTGTCTGATCATGGTGTATCTTATACCATTTCATTCAGAATCACGAGGTTTTTTCATTTATGAAATAAAAAAGTAGTGCAAAATGGTCAATTTTTATGAGCTTTGATTTTTTTCGGGTTTTTCTTTTGCCCTGAATAACAAAATAACTGTTATTTTTTTTACACAAATTTATTTAGTGTGTAGTTTTGCACATCCTATAAACCATACAGTTGAGATACCTAACTTCAAACCCAAGGATGTAAAGAGGCTTAAATTAGTGGTAAAACTGGACCCTCGTTTATAAAAAGCCCGCCATAATCCTTAAATATGGCAACCCTAGCTTAGGCCCTCATTAACCTCTACGAAGTGCCCCTGGTACCGTCGGCAGACGCATAAATGCGACATTAAATGTGCATATCGATGGCAAAAAGCGAGAACGTAGTAACCGCCAAAATGCAAACTTTACACCAGAGCCAAAAAACTTTTCGATTTCAAGAAAAAAAATCATAACTCTTTCATTTATGAACGAAAATGCTTGATATTTGGATCTAATTCATAACTTATGGTTTTCTTTCAACTGGCATATTTAATATTTAACAAAACAGACTGGTTTACGACTTAGTGGCGGTTACGACAATTGAACTCTTTTTTTCGTTACGCGAAAACGCTGCAAACGCCAGAAGTAAATGTACTAAAATGGTGAAACGGGTATTATTTCCATAAAGCATAAATGCTGTAACCAGATGCATATTTATTTTAAGATTCAATAATTTTGACGTAAATGTCATTACGTTCTTTATAGGACTAACTGAAATGTGGTAAGTGTCCACCGGCAAAAAGAAACTGTGAAAATAAAACGACTTAAGGATCAATCAACTTTTATCAACATACTTTTTTAAAATGTTTCCAAATTTTAAATGCAGGTTTCTTACAAATTAAAAGATCAGAAGCAACAATTACCGTCTTAACATAATCAAATACTATCTAGTCTCAATTTCTCTGTATAAAAACATTACGTTTCTCTCTGTATAAGCACAAAGCAAGTTCACATTCAAGCGCATGTTGCGCAAGCATCTCTTCAATGCTGTCCAAAACTAATTATCGACATGAGGTTTTCACAAGGTACGTAAAGTAGTATATGTAAGTATATCATATAATATTGTATTTGTGTAAGTATATACTGTATGTATGTATATTGTAGGTATATTTGTAAATTTATCTTAAGTTTTCCAATTGACGTTAAAGGCCCTGCACCAAAACAATGTTTCTGTTTAGCCCATTGGTTGACTGGTAGAGAATGCCTTAAGGCATTAAGTCCGCCAATTGTACTATTTATATTGTGCAATAAAGATTAAATAAATAAATAAATAATTACGAAAATTACTTAAAACCTCCGTTGCTTATTACATTTCAAAAGGCTAATAAAATCTCTCATATAAAATCACAACCTTGTACTTATCGTGCTAAAAACAAACATAAATATTCTTAGGGTTAATCAGACTATAATATTGTTATCCGCTAAAACTAAATATTATAGGTAATGAGGTTTAATATTCCCGTGTAAACTTTAAAACTCTCTACATTTTATCTTCAGTTTTGGCATTAAATTGTCTTTTAATTAACTTTTATCGATATAAAACTCACTACCTATTAAACCCACTAACTATAAAAGATGTTTTGTATGTAAGTATTACTTATTATATAAGTTTTCAACATAATTCTTAAACAATTGTTTGAACACAACTATCACCTCAATTATAAAAATATTTCACTTCACGGACACACAGAGTACACAGACTACGCACACCCACTCGCTCCGGCGATCGCCGATAGACGAAATCACAGGTCGTATTCACGAGCCACATCGCCGCGAGCGCACATTTTTATTGCTGTATCTTCAAGCACTACCCACTTCACGTTGTGTTTCAAATGTCGTTACTGTAGCTTGCTGTTAATTCATTTTCAAATGAAATGTAGTAAGCGTCAATCATAGATAATTTATTTTAGGATAATTGCAGTAAGCTTGGTTCGTAATTTTTTCACTACATGCATAAATGCTGTAACCGCCACGGAACGAAATTTCGGCAACGCTGTAACCGGCACACCCTTTGATTTATGAAAAAACAAAATTAGCGTAAATGTACTCGTTTAGAAAATTGCTACTATTTGGATGTTTACAGCAATTAGATGTGGGCATCGTCAAAAAAATACATTCGTTTTGCAACGTAGTCCAGTTTTTTCTAAGCGTCGTAGAGCCATGGGACCCAGACCAGTCGACGCAGAAAAATTCGCTGATTCCGAATATGCAAAAAAAATTTTTTTGACCAAGTGGCGGTTACTACGTTCTCGCTTTTTGCCATCGATATGTTAAGCGTCTTGGCCCAATTAGGAAGTACCTTTTATTATAGAGGATTAACTGTGGTTAGCTGTTACGTCGTCTTTGATCTTTAATAATGTAACCCTTTTTCATAATGCAATAAGGCCACTTACTAACCTGTAAACAAATCACGGTCTGCTGCAAAAAAATTATGTATTTTTTTATGTTATAAGTGGCAAACGAGCAGACGAGCTGCCTGATGGAAAGCAGTCAACGTCGCCCTGATATCTGCAACACCAGAGGTGTTACTTATGCGTTACCGATCTTTGAGAGCCCTGTTTACTCGTTTCGTGTATGTATGAGATTCGATCTTAGGTAGGTGCGGGTCGCTCCGCAATTTTGCCGCGCGGCTACTATTAGGACCAAATTTTGCGCCTCCGGAGGGTTTTACAAGGAAAGGTACCCAACTGTCCGGCTCCGATCTGATTTATTTTGATAGAGAGTACTTGTTAGAGAGTAGTCTAAAATAATAGACACGTATTTTTTTTTAGCTGCCCAATCTCAACCTATTGGGACAAACTGACCTCCAACTTCTGCAGAAAAAAAATTCAAGCAAGTTGCTAGTTAATTACTGGTTTGATATTATGTTTGAGAACATGAAAAAATAATAAGCACGTGTTTCGTTATATCGGCTCAAACCCATATTTTCCTAAAAAAAACACTCTTCAAAGTTTGAGCCCTTTTTTTTCGAACCTTCCCTTGTTAGCGTAGCCAGCGACGAGAGAGAGTACGCATTATGCGATAGAGATGATCGGATGCGGTGCTTTCCGTCCGGTGGTCGGACCCGAACGTCAGTTTTGTTAGAAAGATAAACTTCTGTACGTAGTACTATTACTTATTTCGTGTCTTAGGTGGGTGCCATATTTAAGATCGTGACTGTTTGCGGCACACAACTGTTTTTAGGGTTCCTTACCAAAATGATAAAAAGGTACTCTTATGTGTGATTCTGTCTGTCCGGCCGTCTGTCACATCTCAGGAGCTACTTATGTGATCAATGTAAAATTTGGAATAGTATTAAAAATCCCCAATCAAAACCAACTGGACATTAAAAAAATCTTACCTATATCTTTTTTCCTCTTTTTTAAATGGGGCCCAAATGCGATGTAGAAAATTCAAAGGAGAGCTATTATATCAAATGGGGTACCAAATGAAAGGGCTATATTTGTAGATTACAAAACTATCTTGAACTATTTAGATATACCTACTATAAGTTTGTACGGAATCCTCGATGGGCGAGTCCAACTCGCACTTGATCGGATTTTTTATTAATTTACTGTGTTCCCATTACATATCGTGACTGGTGTTTACGTTATGATCGTCAATATCGAATTAAAAATATCAAAATAATACAATTACATAACTTGCATACTTTAGCAATAGCTCAAGTAAAATAATATAATAAATGACTCAGAAATAAACTTGCACAATAATTTTATCTTACCAGGAATGGAATCTGGAGGTTCAATTAGAGAGTTGAGGAAAAAAAACGACGAGAAATGAATTATGTTATAAACGTACGCCTTGCAAAAGTAAACCCTTATTTTTTAGACGGCCATACTTGCACACATACTTGTAGAGCCGCGCCTACATATATAGATTATCGGTAACAAGAACGTACAAAAAACTTCAAGAGAAAGCAAGTAAAAGTTGTGATGCCTATCAAAAATAAACTGAACCGATTTAAGTTAACCCGTGTAATTTTACTACACGAACAACCTTACGTGAACAGTCAACTTTTCATCTACTTAGGACAATGTAAGAAAGATGGGACAAACGATTGCCAGTTTTTATATTCGTTACTGATAACATTTCCGCCCCTTTTCTGCTGTCCGTGCTCTCGCAAAAACCGCCTAGTTACAACTGTTTTACCGCCGCCCCCGTTTTATTATTTCCTTATTCAATTACAGCGAGTTCGCTCGCGTTTGAGTTACGGTCTCGAGTCAGGACATTCGTTTCTGCCCTTAACTGAGAAGGTCGTTGTTCGCTACTCTCACTACACGCTTATAAGCTAAGTTTGTGCATTTTTGACCAGATTTGTCCTTATTTTGTTTGATAGCGTTTACCTTCCAGGTGGTTTAATTGTCATCAGGTCAGAATTTACAGATGGGATCTTGAAGAAATTTAAAGAATTTTTCATAAATTACATTATAGGCACCTTTTGTTTTTTATATTTTTATAGTAAGTATTCGATTTTTTAATGGGATACATTAGTTTAAAAATATAAAATATACAATTTCTTTTTTTTTCAAAATCTCGTATTAGGAGTTTATCGTTGTTCATACTCACGCTCATGTTAAGATCGTAAACGGTTCCTTAACTTCCGGGAATACATAGGATGCGAATTAGAAAGAAATACTGAAATAAGATAAAACGATTTCGCAATATTTGTAAGATTCACTTCATTTGCTGTCTCCATACATAATTATGATCAAGTCCTCACGTCCCGTGTTCAGCTTGGCTGACTGCCCATCAGTCAACAACGTAGCGTCTGTATACTTTCCTTTCAATTATTTATCAACGATCCACGATCTTTTAAATATTCAAACGTTCTTTCACTAATTTGGGATCATTTGCCGACATTTCGGTCTCGCTTTTGACCATCTTAAATTTATTATGATGATGATAATAATTTAGTACACATCTAACTCGGTCTTCCTTTGAATCAGGGGCAGTTTTCGCATGACTTCTTTGTGGATAGAACGAAAATTTATTGGTCTTCTTCTACTTCTTTCATGTTTTTGTCTCAAGAACAACCATTCCTACTCTACTCATTTTAGTACGACACAACATTAACCTTTTCATTTATCTGTTCAAAGTAATTTCTTCTTGGTCCAGTGTTTCCTTTTCCAACAGTCTCGTGGAAAGAGTCGCGTCTATTCGGTGCTAAATCATGTTTCTTCTTTGGGAACATATGAATTCAGTAGCCTGCTTTTCTTTTCTTTTTTGTTTCTTAGTCATTAATAATCATTATCACCCTGAGGCTTTTAGTAATTTTTTAGAGGTGCTTTTTGACGATAATTTCGAAATCTGAGATCCCTGATTTCCTAGCGTATATATTAAATTCGTTTCGTCTGAATTTAAATTTTCTTATCTCTTGACATTTACAGTTCATAATAGTTGTAAATTGCAGCAAATTACGAATGCCTAAGAATAAGTCCCTCAATTATTCCACGTAGTAACATATGTGAACGCACGTACGTCATCCATGTAGGCTCACGCGGCACGAGGGCCCTCATTAAGAGGCGCGCGTGCCGCGGCAGTTAAGTTTTAAGCATGTGTACTCTGCGTTACAGTACTTGCGTTACCCACGGTATGATATGGCACCGAGCTTGTTTGACTTTCGTTTTGGTTTTGAATTTGGGATTCGAGAACCTTGGAACTTGAGGTCCTTGTTTAGTTTCACAATTACAATTAGGTCTTTGTTGTTTGTTCATTTTGATCGTTATAAATAAGGAGAATGCTGAATAAATTACAAGAATTATCAATTTAAATATGGTGGTATGTTTAAGTTGTGTCATTGTTCTCATAAGTTCTTGCTGCTATATTATAGCAATCTCAATGATAAAGCTAGGAGTTTCCATCTAGGACTTTGGGTCTGAACAGGAAACTGCAATTTTCTCTCTTCAAGCATTTATTATTTATTTACATCCTGAATAAATGCTCTGTCATTTACTTTCGTTTATTGCGATAAGATCTTCGTGAATAGAAAAGCACTGAATGATAAATACATAATTATAGTTGACTGAGCTGATTACAATTACTACTTGACCTATTAAACTGTTAATTGAATAATCTTTAGTTATATGCGTACTTAATAAATCACATGTATACAGTCGGGTAATAAAAAGGATAAGCATACTAAAATAAAATAATTCTTTTTCGAGCAGTAAATCACATCTATAAACTGTTAGATTATATTAATTCCTAAACCTCCGTAATAAATTAATGAAATACAAAACTACAAATTTGTGTCCATCAGACAAAATAATACTATTAACTCAATCAGTCAGACGACCACTTTAGCTTAGTTGGTAGTGACCCTGCCTACGAAGCAGGAGGTCCTGGGTTCGAACCCCGGTAAGGGCATTTATTTGTGGGATGAGCACAAATATTTGTTCCTGAGTCATGGATGTTTTCTATGTATTTAAGTATTTGTATCTATTAAATATATCGTCGTCTAGTATCCATAACACAAGCCTTATTGAGCTTACTATGGGGCTAGTTCGATTTGTGTAAGATTGTCCCCTAATATTAAATATTTATTAGTTTGTTAATGTTCACCGCCGCTTCCCAGCTCCCTCCTCTCGGACGTATGTTTTCAGATATTGCGACTGGTGAGAGTGGCAGTTTGACACGCATTTTACTCTTCGTAATTTTATTTTATCTACCCAATCAGGCTGTAGCTAAATCATTAAAAATGTCTGCCTTTCGTTGTAGTATTATAATACTATCAATTTCCGTACGGAAAACCAGGAATATTTAGTTTGAGCTATGCGATATATCAACATGTGTCAGGTACACAGAAATTATTTTTATTACTTGTGCGGACCGTATCTGAGGTTTAATGCATAATTATATAATACGCTTAACTATGCAAAGTCAAGACGGAAGCTACTGAAAATAATTGTACATAACATTCAACAATTAACTATTTGACAACTTTTTTCTGTGATATATTATAGAAAGACCTCTCAATAATACAAATATTAGTGAAAAAACCAATTCAATATCATAAAAACTCACCGACATACTACAATGTTAAAATTACATTCCCAAAAACTTGCCGAAACGCTGCATACTGAAGCCCATTGTACCGTGACGTCACGAGGCATAATGTTGTTTGGGAATATCAAGAACTTTGTTCTGCATTTATGTTAAAACTTGCGTTTATCGTAACGGTTTCTTAACAAAAGTTACCATACATTTTATTTTATGGTATTTAATGGTATTAATAGTTTTTAATAATTTTATATGACAATGACGTTAGTGGAGATACAGAATAAAATTAAAAAACTCAAAAATAAGGGTACATGCCTTATTTTTGAGATTTTAATTTTATCTGTTCGGTTTTACTCCAACATCCATTATTCGAAGTAAGCTTCTTATCATAAGCATGTTCAGCATTTTCAAATCGACCTAAACTTCATCTGGTTTAGAATATAAAGTTACTTATATTATACGGGAAGTATATAAAATAAATTTTAATGCTTGAAAAGCAATTTTTGAGCATAGCATATTCGTGGCATATTTTTATATCTAATGCGTATAGTATTTCACAAAGTATGGGTCGATTCACTATGTGTGCATCAAACAATTATTAAATACATTCCATATTGTTGTTGGGTTGATTCCATAAGCGACAAGTGTTTTTAGACAATCTTGTCTCATAACTTCGTAATGCAGTCTGCATTGTGCATTTTACGAACAAAAAAATCCCTACTTATATAATCGCAACCTTACTTGCACAGTTCGCAGATTGCGGTGTCAGTGTGAAAACAGGGTATAAACTAAATAAAAACTCCATGATAGTAAAATGTTTGTAGAGAACCGTCAAATTTATCTTTTTGCCGCATTACAGTTGCGTGCAGATTATAATTATATATTTTTTTCTTGAATGACGATGAAGTGTTATGTACTTGCTTAAAAATATTTGGAACCTCCCGTATAAGAACGTCACTCAACAGTAACAAGTGACATTACTTTCGGTCAATCCATTCGTGCCAGCTCTTGTGAATCCACCTGTAACTCATGTTTCTTTGGGACCTGTCATGTCTGTCGTAATTTAGTTAGTTTTGGAAAGCTTAGTAACATGCAGACAGCATTGTAATCTAATAAGACGTCTCTGTCGTGAGCCGCGTATATGCTTTTAACCTTTGTCTCGTATTGCTTTGTGTAATGTGTCACCTAATAAAACATTACTTACAAGAATTTGCAAACTTATACTTAAATTCTAAGTGTATACTTAAAAATCCCTTGAAAATTATTGAATGACTATATTTATTCCAAAAAAACGGATTCGTTACTTACTCTTAAATTACTTGTAGTATGAGGTTATTTTATTGTTTGTTGCAAAACTTTGCTTCCAACCGCAAGTTAACTTGCGCTGCCTAGGCTTAAGCCTTTGATGGGTTCTCAACTCTTCACTTCTTTATAGCTACCTTAAAATGTTCCCCTGTTGTCCATTATAGGTACACATAAAGGGCGTGCACGTGTAAAATTTTCCATTTTGGTTCCCAGCAAAACGGTAACAAACAGATCATAAGCCACAGCTCTACGCTCAATTCACTCCCATTGACGAAATTGCTACATAATTGACAGGAGTCAAGAAACGAGCAAAGTGGGAAAATTCCGTCGTTATGTTGAAAATGTGATTGAGAAATGATCTCAGTTTTTCTTTTTCCTCGACTTTTTCCGTCTTACAACGCGGCAATGGTTAATGAATGTTCGGCCTGATGATTATATTCTCAAGAGAATCCACTTTGCGATGTTCGTATTGGTAAGATTTTCTATCAATATTATTCTTTTAAGTCCTTCCAAATGGAATTAGTTCGAGTATTGCGCCAGAATTTCGCGCAAAGTTTGCATGTGTAATCGCGTTGAGCACCAGAGGTATTACCTCGGTCTCAAACGCCTTGGAGCAGGGTCCAGAATTAATCTGACCCCCCTTGCTAAGTCGGTTGAACCTTCACAAGCCTTGTCGCATTAGAACCGGCCCGAACAAACATGCATAACTTCGTTGTGCTCATGAAACTGTTACTAAGGTAAATAAATAGAAAGGTAAATGTAAGATATCCCTTGTACATTACACTACTCTATAACAGCCAACGTACCTATGGCCTTTAGTGAAACCTTGTGTCGTCGTTTATTTGGCTAAATGTGAACGACGCTAGTGATCCGTTTACTACAAATAGGTTATTGGACTTTACTTGTGCGTAGCTAAAATTAGAATTTAAGTACTTATGCATTCCGTAGATATATTTGAGGATTTATTAATTTAACATTTCAATCAGAAGTCCGTTTTCAGAGTTTTGCATGCAGGGGGTACTAAATAACAGAGCCTTTATCAATGCACGCTACGCTTTCATTTTTCCAACTTGCTTTTAATTAGGCAAAATATTTTGTGTATGAAACCGCGTTTCTTTTATGGGTACCCCGTTTAATTCTTGATTTGATTTTATTTTTCGGTCAGTCCTGGGACTGACCGACACAAACACGTTTTTTGTATGGGATGGGGACTCCCTTTTATTTTTAACTTTATTTTGTTTTTATTATTTGTAGTTATACCGGCAATACACAATATTATTTGGAAATTTCAACGTATCTACCTATTACGGTTCAAAAGCTAGAGCCCTGTGACTCACGGACAGACGGACAGCGGAGGCTCAGTAATAGGGTTCCGTTGGCACCCTTTAGGTACGGAACCCTAAAAATTATGAATTATAAATCATTCTGGTATACAATGAAATCTTTGAAACAACTCGTACGTCCAGTTATCTATGAATAAGTTGTTGTTTAGGTAGGCACAGTCCACGCAGAATAATTTAAATAACCTGTAAAGTGTACCTTAGTAAAAGCACACGTCATGTCGTTAGGATTGACAGGGACGCAATAAAAGGAGCATATTTCTGGAAAACTCAAACGTGGCATAATTATCCTGCACACGGCTTCGAGAGGATTCGTCTTGACAGTTGTGCCGCAGTAGATGGGCTCCAGAGAAGATAAGGTACTTGTTTGTAACACCCGATAGGATTTTATAATATTATGTAACTTATAGCCCTTTTACTCTCGTCATGAGCGATATTTTCGAAAATTCTTTATTTACGTAAATTGCAAGAACAGTGGTAATACGAGTATTTTGCTTATTGGTATACGTACTTTTTAGGTTTTGCGTTGTCTACCATGCCAGTGATTGTTATTTTTTTTTTAATTAAACACGTCATCAAAAAGAATAATAAAACGTACTTTAATCTATATATATAAAAGAAGATGTCCTGACTGACTGACTGACTGACTTACTGGCTCATCAACGCACAGCCGAAACTACTGAAGTTAGGAACTTGAAATTTTCACAGTAGGGTGGTTATATAACGTAAGTAAGGGATAAGATGGGATTTTTCGAAATTCATCCCCAAAGGGGGTTAAATAGGGGTTGAAAGTTTATATGGGGACCACACGATTTTTAAAGTTGGAGATCTGAGACTTTGTACATAGACCCTTCAATATGAGTAAAGAAAAGTCATTTCACCGTTTTTCGAAATTCATCCCTAAAATGGGTTAATCGGGGGTTGAAACTTTGTATAGGCACCAAACGATTTTTGAAGTTGGAGATCTGAGACTTCGAACATAGACTCTTCAATATAAGTTAAAAAAAGTAATTTCACCGTTTTTCGAAATTCATCCCTAAAAGGGGTTAAACGGGGGTTGAAACTTTGTATAGGCACCAAACGATTTTTGAAGTTGGAGATCTGAGACTTCGGAAATAGACCCTTCAATATGATTACAGGAAAGTGATTTCACGGTTTTTCGAAACTCATCCCCGAAAGGGGTTAAATGGGGGTTGAAACTTTGTATAGGGACCAAACGATTTGTGAAGTTGGAGATCTGAGACTTTGTAAATAGAACCTTCAATATAAGTAGAGAAAAGTAATTTCACCGTTTTTAAAAATTCATCCCTAAAAGGGGTTAAACGGGGGTTGAAACTTTGTATGGGGACCAATCGATTTTTAAAGTTGGAGATCTGAGACTTCGGCCATAGACCCTTCAATATGAGTAGAGAAAAGCAACTTCACCCTTTTTCGATATTCATCCCTAAAAGGGGTAAAATGGGGGTTGAAACTTTGTAGGGAGGAACCAAACAATTTTTGAAGTTGGAGATCTGAGACTTCGAACATAGACTCTTCAATATAAGTTGAAAAAAGTAATTTCACCGTTTTTCGAAATTCATCCCTAAAAGGGGTTAAACGGGGGTTGAAACTTTGTATAGGCACCAAACGATTTTTGAAGTTGGAGATCTGAGACTTCGGAAATAGACCCTTCAATATGATTACAGGAAAGTAATTTCACCGTTTTTTGAAAATCATCCCCACAAGGGGTTAAATGGGGGTTGAAAACTTTGTATAGAGAGCAAACTATTTTTAAAGTTGGACATCTGAGGCTTTGTAAATAGACCCTTCCATATGAGTACAGAAAAGTCATTTCACCGTTTTTCGAAAATCATCCCCAAAAGGGGTTAAATAGGGGTTGAAACTTTGTATAGGGACCAAACGGTTTTGAAGTTGGAGATCTGAGACATCGCACATACATAGACTCCTCAATAAGAGAGAAAAGTGATTTTACCGTTTTTCGAAAGTCACCCCTAAAAAGGGGTCAAACGGTGGTTGGAATTTTGTATAGGGACCAAACGATTTTTATAGTAGATCTTGAATTCATCTATAAGAGAAAAGAAAAGTGATTGCAGTTTTTTGAAATGTATCCCCAAAGGGGTTTAAATGGGGCTTGAAACTCTGTATAGGGTCCAAACGATTTTTGAAGTAGGAAATCTGGTACTTCGTACGTAGATCCTTCAATACGGGTAGAGAAAAGTAGTTTAACCATTTTTTTTTTAATTCATCTCCAAAAGGGGTTAAATGGGGGTTGAAACTTTGTATAAGGACCAAACGATGTTTAAAGTTGGAAATCTAAAACTGATTTAACTGAATAGAACTGAAATGATTTCAACATTTTTTTTATATTTATGTCCAAAACGGGTTGAGTAGGGGTTGAAAGTGTGTTAAGGGACGCAGGTAACATATACATATTAGAAGAGTAACAATGATTTGAAACTTTGTACTCTTCAATTAGTAGATTGTGTAAGTAACAGGTGGTTTATGAAGTGAATTAAATTTTTTGGAAATAACCATGAAAATCCTATTCTTTTGTGATCAGATACAAAAGAATAGGATTTTCATGGTAAATGCTCAGTTTTAGGCCCAATATTTGGGGATTTCTTTTAACTACAACGGAGTTTATCAACAAAATATATCAGAAACTATTTATGAAGACTAATTGCCTAATTATAATTTACACCGCAGACGAAGTCGCGGGCATCAGCTAGTTAGGTATGTATAATTTAAAAAAATCTAATCTCGATCTAAATCTTTTCTTTTATGGTTTTTGCTACAATCCATGTATTATTTTGGCTTTTATTTTTTTATTTAAGACAGCTGCATTAAAATATGAGAAACAACTATTCGAAAGGAAACAAGCTACTTACAACACGTGAAAGGAAGGGGTGTCCCTCGAGATCCCTAACATCGTTAGTCCTAAAATCACTTGCCCTAACTGTTTTGTCCTAATGGGTATTTGACCTAACGATCAGTTGTCATAATAAGGTTTTTGCATAATGCTATTTTTGCCATAATACTCTGTTGTCCGAAGCTTTTTAGCCATAACTATTAATATTCCTAATGTTATTTTGCATATTCCTCGCGATCCCTAACATCGTTTGTCCTTAAATAACTTGGGCTAACTGTTTTGTCCTAATGGGTATTTGGACTAATGATTAGTTGTCATAATTATTACTTTCAATAATGTTATTATTGCCCTAAATCTAAATTGTCCGAAATATATTTGACATAACTATCAATATCCCTCACGTTATTTTGCAAGTTTAGTTTATTAAGTTGTTATATTTTATTTGTATATGTCGGCTATTATATTAAATAAAATTTAAATAGTTTAATCTTCTGCATATTCCTCGCTATCCTTAATAACGTTTGTCCTCATATTACTTGCACTAACTGTGTTGTCCTACAATACAATACAATATTCTTTATTGTGCACCAAAACAAAAGATTACAAAACTTAAATCTAAAACAGCATAAATGGTAAACAACAGGCGGTAATACTTATTGGGATGATCTATTTTCTTCTGTAATGTTGTGATTGTCCTAAAACCCATTTATCTGATGGATTTTTACCATATATGGTATCCCAAAATTAAAGATAATTTTGCTAAAGTTATCAAGGCGCATTTTGTATATGGGTATTTATTGAAGAACTCTTAATATTAAGGGTATAAATAACATTATGTAAATAAATGTAATATTTTATTAAAGAAATCGTTGTTTATTTGTGGAAATACTATTACAAAAAAAAATATTTGACAAAAAAAATATAATTAATTTTAACATTTCGACACATAGTGGCGATATTTTTTTTGGGTGCGCCAAAAATCATATAAAATTGCAAATTAGATTATTATGCTAGGTTAGATAGATAAGTATGTTAGGTTAGATTTGAACTGTGATCCTCACAAAACCGAACTGCTACCAGAAAAGTAGGTACAGTTTGAACTACGATCCTCACAAAACCGAACTGCTACCAGAAAAGTAGGTTAGGTTGGGTTTGAACTGCGATCCTCACAAAACCGAACTGCTACCAGAAAAGTAGGTTAGGTTGGGTTTGAACTGCAATCCTCACAAAACTGAACTGCTACCGGAAAAGTAGGTTAGGTTAGGTTTGAACTGTGATCCTTACAAAACCGAACTGTTACCAGAAAAGTAGGTTAGGTTTGAACTGCGAGCCTCACAAAACTGAACTGCTACCAGAAAAGTAGGTTAGGTTAGAACTGCAATCTTCACAAAACCGAACTGCTACCAGAAAAATAGGTTAGGTTAAGTTTGAACTACGATCCTCACAAAACTGAACTGCTACCAGAAAAGTAGGTTAGGTTAGGTTTGAACTGCGATCCTCATAAAACCAAACTACTACCAGAAAAGTAGGTTAGGTTAAGTTTGCACTGCGATCCTTACAAAACCGACTGTTACCAGAAAAGTACGTTAGGTTAGGTTTGAACTGCGATCCTTACAAAAGCGAACTGTTACCAGAAAAGTAGGTTAGGTTTGAACTACGATCCTCACAAAAACGAACTGCTACCAGAAAAGTAGGTTAGGTTGGGTTTGAACTGCGATCGTCACAAAACCGAACTGCTACCAGAAAAGTACGTTAGGTCGGGTTTGAACTGCAATCCTAACAAAACTGAACTGCTACCGGAAAAGTAGGTTAGGTTAGGTTTGAACTGTGATCCTTACAAAACCGAAGTGCTACCAGAAAAGTAGGTTAGGTTAGGTTTGAACTGCGATCTTCACAAAACTGAACTGCTACCAGAAAAGTAGGTTAGGTTTGAACTGCGAGCCTCACAAAACTGAACTGCTACCAGAAAAATAGGTTAGGTTAGAACTGCAATCCTCACAAAACCGAACTGCTACCAGAAAAATAGGTTAGGTTAAGTTTGAACTACGATCCTCACAAAACTGAACTGCTACCAGAAAAGTAGGTTAGGTTAGGTTTGAACTGCGATCCTTACAAAAGCGAACTGTTACCAGAAAAGTAGGTTAGGTTTGCCTACAGTGTGCCGTTTTCGTAGAGGGTTAGCCCTAGGGCGGAGGTGCCGGTGATGGCGTTGTGCCATCGGATCCCAGACCATCACTATGAAAGCACAGGTTGGAAGCATCCCAGAGTTTTAATGGGTAGGCCAATCTCTTCTGGAGCGGAGAGCCCCACATAACCAATGCGTTACATTTGGCTGTCATTACCCCCGATGGCCTTAGGTTACATGGTGGTATGCAGTTTCATGCATTGCTCCGGGTGAAAAAAAAAGGTTAGGTTATGTTGGTTTGGTTAGGTTAGGGTTATTGGTTGGAACATATAATATTTGGGAAATCACAATTAGGGAAAAAAATCGTGAGGACAAATAATGTTAGGTTATACAATATTAGGATAAACTACATTAGCCCATATAAAGTTAGGATAAATGACGATTAGGACGTGTGATCTTTAGGGTTTATTAGTAATTATGATAAATGACTATTAGGCAAAATGTCATTAGTATAAATAATCAATATGGCAAATGACATTAGGTAAAATGAATATTAGGGCACAAAAATTTCATCAATATGATGTGAGGGAATCAAATATTAGGGCATGTGAGTGTTAGGACAAATGATCATTATGACAAACAGTATTAGGGAATGCAAAAATAGGTTAAAAAAATTTAGGGATCCCGATATAGATCCGAAAGGAAGAAAAAGTGAGTAGTAACTGCAACGACGAACACGCAATATAGCATTCGTGACAATTATGTCACAAATGCTATATTGCGTGTTCGTCGTCACTGCTTCACGTAATAACACTTAGGCGATTCAATTTTTTATTTATCTTTAGTATTCCGTCGAATACTACCCTCACCGAGTTTTATTTCTGGAAAACCGCACATCATTTTTTATGCTTAGGGCGTAAAACTGTAAGAAAAGCGGTAAAATTTTGCTCAAGTTGTTAAAGTTTTTGCCAAGTTTCTGCTTAATGTTTTAAAGAGCAGATCTAGAACTCTTTGTACCCTCAAACAACGGTTAGACAACGTTTAAAAAGTACTTGTAAGATAATAGCATTTTATATTTGTCAGTTTTACCAAAATAAGTTCTAAGGTGTTATTGAATATGAATGATAAATACACGAATCCAGAGATGTAATATGAAATAAGCTAATGTCGTTCGTAGAAATTTGAAAGATATTTATTAGCGATAAAATAATTAAATAGTTCTTTTCTCTCGTTAAATTCTGAGGAAGTTACTTATTTATGTTCACGTGATCAAGTTAGAGCTTTGATTGTTTGAGTAGGAATATATATCGGAAAATACATTTTTTGTCAATATACAAGCAAATTCATAACGAAATACTGAACACGACAGCGTCAGAAATAATATTTGTATTTCTAACCCTAGAAAATGACGTGAATATCTATACAATTGCTCAACGTATTTTTGTTTCTTGGCATTATTGGAAAATATCTGCGAAACTGTTTGTCCCTAGCTCTATAAAGGTCCGGCGATTTGCAAAAGTCCCGCGGGCGCTGTTTGGCCACGACGATAGAAAACAAAGCAATAGCGGCTTTTCAAACATACTTTCTTCCATTTTGTTTGTATTTTGAAGTATACCATGTAGCAGAAGACTTAAAGTCTAATTTAGAAGTACAGTTGCTAACATATAACTCCTTTTCGAAAACTATTCCTCAAGTAATGGAAACCTAGGCCCAATCCAGTGTTTGGCAACAAATCTTCCAGATAGGCCATTCAGGTTACGGAGATAAAAATGGACACTTGTTTTTAGGTTGCGAGACATGTCATTATAAATCATAGGACTATTGTTTATTACTCTACATTATTATAGTGAAGACTCATATTTCTCGGCAATGTACCAAAACCATTATGATTAAGTTTTAGTACTTTTTAAATGCCGAGTCCACGATATAAATGAGGCGTTTATCAGTACAGTCGCCATCAGATATATCTGAGCTGTCAGTGTACTCATAAATATCTGAACACGGCTCTATTTTTATAGCATTAGAGCCGTGTTCAGATATTTATGAGTACACTGACAGCTCAGATATATCTGATGGCGACTGTACATTTCTAAGGTTTTCTAGTTGAATGAAAAAGGTTATACCAGTCTAGTCTTTTTATAAATGATTCTCTGCAGTGGGGCCTGCGTCCTCCTTGAGGTCGATTTCAGAGCATTTCGACAGCGGCGGTTTTTTTCAGTCGTGTTCCAGCAAATATAGCAGCAAGCGGTGGTGATCACAGTTAGGTAACTTTTATTATAAACGATAGACGGTATCGAGGCTACACATGATTTAATCCAAAGTTGTCGTCACTCGACAGTCCTCCGCGGTAAAAGTCGAGTGACACTAATGAAATAAAAAAAACGCCAGCAAAACGCCTGAAATCGACCCCTTAGGAGCTCTTAATTCACAAGCAAGTTTTACACTTTCACGCCTTCACTATTTACCATGACCATGACTCACATAAAATAAAAAAAATACAGAAAACGACTAAACCCTTTTTATCCCGATAAGTAATAATAGAAGACAGGAATACTTATCAACAAAATTATAATGATATATTTTACGCGCAAGATGCCACAAAAGCCATTGACTTATACAAACTTCATTATATGATAGCTCCACGGTTATAATGCTTAATGAATCTTATCCACATCCCACTCGACACATTACACCACCGCACTTCGCTATAATCGTATTATAGTTTTGGTTGGCTAGTCCCGAATCTACGCCGGGGTCCATTTACCAAACCATCCGCCATTTGTCACGTGTCACTCATCCCGGCGGCCACTAATGGATCTTTCTCAGAATACACCCTCAACGCCTTTTATTACACAGTAACACAGAATATCTTGGAGAACAAGACTTGGTTAAGGAAGGGAATGACAAGCGTAAGTATGGAGTTTATGCTGATGAATAAGGTGAGTTTCTTGAGTGAGTTTTCTTCTTAATTTACAAAGGTATATTTTCGGGTAGTTGCAGAAAATTTAAATTTACAAGACTTTGCTCTAGAGATAAAGGGCTTCTTATGTAAGCACAACAATCTTACTCCAACAAATTAAGTGCTGAATTGTAACGTGAAATTATGATTTTGTGTTTCTTTTTTCTCAATAAATAAAGAGATAGTTTATGGCTCATACAGAAACCTAGACTACTTTTTATTGCGAGATAATTCAACTTTCTTGTACAGCGCTAGAGAAATAAAACCGGCCAAGTGCGAGTCGGACTCGCGCACCGTGGGTTTCGTACAAACTCATCAGTACTTAGATACGTGAACAATTCAAAATAAACTGTATGGTTGGACAACCTTAACTTTGCTCTTGAAAAACTGTTGTCCCCATACATCGACATATATGTAGCAGTTAGTTCAATAAGAGCAAATAAGTTTGTCTTACGATTTTTGAGAATTTCTAAAAAACGCTGCTAGTTAGGAAAACAGTTTTATTTTTCCTGTAATATATGGGATGACATTAATAATCGGTAATTATTACAGATTTTTTCTGTTCAGTAACTTCGGAGATAATAGGGGGGAATGGTATTTTTTTACGTTTTTTGTCTTTAATCAAAAACTACATGTTTAAGAAAAAAATAAAAAACTGTTTTGGAATCTACATACTAAGTCCTTTTATTTGATGTCCCACTCGATATAATAGCTCTACTTTTGATTTTCGACATCCAATTTCGGTCCCCTTTAAAAAATAGCAAAAAGGGTTTAAGGTTTTTTTTTCTGTACAATAGGATTAGGTTAGCAGTTTTTAACACTATTTCAAATTTCAAGTCGATAGCATTAATCGATTCTGAGATATCTTGCTGTGACAGACGGACAGACAGACAGAGTCGCACCATAAGGGTTCCTTTTTTACCATTTTGGTACGGGACCCTAAAAACTTGCAAGCAACATAGTTCGAGGAGAATCATAGAATTTTATTACAAGTCATAATCATAATAGATGAAATGTATGAGGATATTGACGAAGTGATACTTTTTTTGGCAACCATCCAGTGACTTCTACTTCTGCAAAATCGTTATTTTTTAGGAAGTAAATACAGCTCCGTTTGCAGAATTTATCGAAGGTATTAGTAATACCAAACTGCGTTCCAAAACAGGCATCACAAATGTGTTTAGACCATCAAGCTCAAATAGGACTGGGCTGGAAATGTCATCCTGAGCAATAGGCATCGAATCGATCCCGCAAGATGGCTACAAGAGCAGAGGCAGACCGAAAAGGAGAAGGCCCGGATTCATTTCAAGTTGGGTGATAGAAGCTTGCATTAAACGGGACAAGTGGCGGAACAAAGGGGCCCTTTGACCAGCAGTGGGTTATACAAATAGGCTGATAAAAAAATTAAATAAAAATTGTATGTGAAAGAGCTCCCCAGACGACTAACTATATTCGGCTGACAATGGCCGATTGCTTGCGTTTTTGTACATAGATCAGCGACTTATGTCAGTCATCTGCGTAGTCTCTTAAGGTGGCCAAACGTCAGAATTCTAAGATAATATTGACAATGTTTATTTTTGTCAACAGTCCAGGCTGTCCTAACTCTGTGTTCTGTGAGTTTAGGGAAACAGAAACTGGGCAAACATGTTTGCGCTGAATTGATAAATTGTTTTATGCTAAGCGACAGTTTGTGACGTTTTTACTTAAATTCTGTCTTTGATCCCGCTATATACGGAATATTGGTATTTGTAAGAATAGCGAGGAAAAACAAAGTGTTTATCGCAGTACCTAGCTGTGGCAAAGAAAACAAGGCACTGATGGAAAATCGATTGCAATCATACACTATCGTATTTCTTCTAAGGCAGTCAAAGGTTGTTTATATCTATCATATTTTGACGCCATATCAACTTACCTACATTGTATCAGAACTCGAAAGATATATTGTTATCAATTGGTATTCATTCATGTTTACGATTAGGTGACTAAAAATTTTGCTTCTTTGTTAAACATCTTTTTGTTATGATTCAATAAAAGACATTTTTCATTTAGTCTTTTTTTCCTGTGTAGATTTCATTTTGTTATTATAAAGGATACTTTTTTAAAGGGTAAGACAGACAGATAGCGTAATTTCATGAACTTGTCCTAACGAGAATCTAAAAAGACAAAGAATCAAGATTTCAATCAACTCACGTTGCAAAATAAAATGGGCCGAGATTTCGTTAGTAAACGTTACATATATTTGGAAATTCAACGTGTCCACAATGGTCTATGCTCTATACAAATCGTCATCTTATACAAAATACGTACACAAATTCAGGACAAGAGTGAGCGATAAATATTCAACAGCCGAACCGCCCCAGTCTGTATACATCATAAATAACGAGACCCTGAAATTGAATCAGTATGGAACATGCAAATTTACAGACTACTGATACCAAACATAGATCTAAAGCCACATACACACATCACTGTGTCGCGGACGGCTCACCGCACGTGCCTGAACCGTGTGAACGTGAACGATGTTCGCTTTGAACATTTTTTTTCATCATGTTGCCCTGCTTTATACGTATGTACAGTCAGCATCAAAAGTCGCTGACAGTTTTAGTACTGGCACATGTCAAATTGCATACTAAAATTGTCAGCTACTTTTGATGTTGACTGTACAACACCATTGAGAGCTGAGAGATGTGAAGTCAAACTCAACTCACGCATACCGCAATTCTTAATTAATTTGTACTTATACTTATACCTACGAGGCAAAAAATTCTCTTCTGGACTACTGCTGATCTCTAACTGGATCCATATTTTAGAATCGGATTTTGCAATTTCAAAGGAAACAATTTCAGAATAGGAAAATATGATTCGTAATTTTAGAAATCAATTAATGGACCGAAATATAGTTGAATAGTAGCACCAAATTTGCTAAATAAACTTAGAAACGTGGTCGAATTCTTCGTTAGAAGTAGAATCCACATTCTAACGGACAAATTACAACGATCACAAAAAATAGCCCTGGCCAGATAAACCGGTTATAAGTAGAGGTACAATCACCGGTAATAATACATGATGATACTCGGCCCACGTAAATATCTTACACGATCTGATGTTCATAGTAATTATAGTGGTGTTAGATATTTGTTTATGCTGCCGAGCATAAATAAATATCTAACACCACTATAATTCATCATAATGTTATTGCAGGTGACTGTACTAGCCCTGGCCAATATTTCATGAATGCGTCTAAGTTTGTCTGGGCCAGCCTCTCTATTTGTGATGTTTGTGCACATTATGAACTATTTCTATATAAATAATCATGTAATTATACAGTTAGCCACACAAAGTTATACCCATCTACTTTGTCTCCTTATTCTGTTGTGGTAAACTGCAAAAATATAACCTTATTTAGCTGACTGAATCCATTCACGGCAAGTATTTGCCGTGAATGGATTCAGAATGATTATCTATGTGGGAGAAACTCATAAGGTCCTGAACTGAATTTCTTCATTATAATCTAATGGCAATTGAAGATTTGATGGACTTCATCGATTTTGGCAAATTGACAGCAGTGGGAGGGTTATTGTTCAGAAGTATATTTATCGCGTGACAAAGCGTAGCATCATAAGCCTATAAGTCCATGTAATGACAATATTTTAACCCCGTTATCTCGTCGCACTGACGTTGCTTTTTCGTAGGGATTGCATTTTTTTTTATCGACCGTCTCGATATCGATGTTTGTATTATGCAACTATACGATTGATTTTTCGCCTTTTAATCTCAATAGCGTAGGTATAAAACCTCTTAATTAAAAATAAGTAGATAACCTCAAAAACTATAAATATGATCATTTATTAATAATCATAATATTATCACATAACCAAGAGGCAAGAGGGTCTAAAATTATTAGCTACTTAATATTATTACACGAACATGAACTAGGAAAATCCTGTGTCAGGCAATGAAAAAGTGAGTACATAAGGAAAAAACCGGCCAAGTGCGAGTCGGACTCGCGCACCGAGGGTTCCG
Source organism: Eudemis profundana (assembly GCA_947034925.1). Taxonomy (NCBI): domain Eukaryota; kingdom Metazoa; phylum Arthropoda; class Insecta; order Lepidoptera; family Tortricidae; genus Eudemis; species Eudemis profundana. Next base: position 20,658,169 of record OX344798.1, read on the forward strand.
TACAAACTCATAAGTAGATACAAGAATAGTTCAAGAAAAACTATATGGCGATTAGCTTAGTAGGAGCAAATAAGTATGTGTTAAGATTTTTGCAAATTTCTCAAAAACAGTGCAAGTTAGGAAAACCGTTATATTTTTCGTGTAATATATAGGATGACATTAATAATTGGTAGTTATTACAGATTTTTCTGTTCAGTAACTTCGAAGATAATAGGGGGGGAACGGTATTTTTTTTAACGCTTTTCGCCATAAATCAAAAACTACTTATTTAAAAAAAAATACAAAAATACTGTTTTAATCTACAAATTGAGCCCTTTCATTTGATACCTCACTCGATATAATAGCCCTACTTTCAATTTGCAAAGTCTCATTACGGACCCCTTTAAAAAAAAAGTAAAAAAGTTACAAGATTTTTTTTACATCCTATAAGCTCGGGTTAGCGGTTTTTAACACTATTCCAAATTTCAAGTCGATAGCATCAGTAGATCCTGAGATATCTTGCTGTGACAGACGGACAGACAGACAGACAGACAGACAGACAGACAGACAGACAGACAGAGTCACACCATAAGGGTTCCTTTTTTACCATTTTGGTACGGAACCCTAAAAACAGCTAACTAAACTTGAAATAAATTCGAGTACATGGTTTTAATTCTACAGTGGATATTGACATATATATACAAATTACTACTAAAAAATTGAATAATACATTGGTGTCTCCTTTAAACTTGACTTTTTAAATTTACTGCTTGTGTATGATAGACACCCGAGACTTTTATTTATCGACTTTTTCTTCTTCTTTTTTATCATATTTATATCCGTTAGTACCTAGTGATTGCCTTTGACTAATTGTTGGTGACATATAAGTGTAAGTACTATTTCGATATTCTATAAAAAAAAACATTCAGTGCGATAAGATAACGGGGTTTAATAATATTGCATTGTCAACCGATGTAGATATCCTTGCAAATTTTCAGCTTAATCGGAAACCAGAAAGTCAAATTTGACTTGCAACAATTGATTACAGACAGACAACGGGACAGGTGAAACGGAACAAAAGCTTGTACAAATACTCAATAAGTAGATAGAAGCCGTAAAATTATATACTTTCACCAATATTTTACGTTTTACAAGAAGTGCAAACATATATTCCTGCCTGTTTACTGCTTGAAACTGCGTTCAACCGGAAAACGACGAGTTGAAAACTTTTCTTTATAAATCGAGACTGCATCGGACGATACTTTTAATTGATTTGCAGTTGAACTTTTCCTGTTACCATTTCAAGTATTATTTCTTAAGCATTCGAACTTGCAACTTTGCTATAGGTATTGTTGGCGTGTTGTTTTATATATTCTTTAAGTAGTTTTCGTTTTTTCTTGTCTATTAGCTTTCTTGGGAATACGTTACGAATCTTTCATTTTTATGTTCCTTCTTGGGAATAGTCAAGGTCAGGCGATTTAGCGAAAGATATTTTGATGTTAACCCTTGCTGATGACAAGATTCCGCGATTATGAAAACGTGAAGCCGTCTATCCGGTTTAAATTACGGTTTTTTCTTTTTATTTCAATTGCTTAACGATCAATTCTATTATTATTATAGGTATGTATTACTATCAAGCAAGTCGACGAAAGCAAAAAGAGCTTTTACCATACCTGCGATTTGAAAGCGAGCTGCGGGCGAGTTAGAAGCGAAGTAACATAAAAATAGAGATGTGCCATTCTCGGAAACGTTCTCCGTTTAGTATGGAGAGAGAACGTTCTCGAGAACATTTCCCATACAAAACTGAGAACGGCACAACTCTACATACAAATGACGCTTCCACCGAAATGTTCGCCGCGACTGTTTTTGTAGGGCATTTCTCCAGAAATATGTCTGCGCCTCATTCATCTGTCTCCATACATTTAGTATGAAAAAGGGCCAGATGAATGAGGTGACAGCAAACATATTTCTGGAGAAATGCCCATGAAAACTCGCCCGCAGCTCGCCCGCGTGATAAGGCCCAAAGAGTGCGACTGGTCGTTGTGGAAGTCACTGTGGGAGACCTATGTTCAGCGATGGACGTTTCAAGGGTGAAATTATGATAAATATGATTGGATTTTTCTCACCTTGGCATTTTCTACCGCCTCTGCTGCTGCTGCCGCCCTTATGGAGGTTCGGTGGAGATGTGATGGGGCCAATATGTGATGTGTGTCGATCGAGTTGTAACCCTCATTATGCAAAGTGGTAATGAAGACTAAGTGCGGGTAGTACAAAAAGCTCGCGCCCTAGTCCCTTCGCGATCATGTACTCAATATGGTTTAGCGTCATTTCACAAAAAACATTTCACAAATGATAATTTAACAAATAACGATTCACAAACTATTCATTTCACAAATATACCAGTTAACAAAATCCTCATTTTATAAATGATTATTTGACAAATGTACATTTCGCAAATGTAACACTTTGCAAATATATTGAATGTTAAATAATCATTTAACAAATGTTCAATTCACAAATAAATCATTTTTAAAAGTAGTTGTTTTTTATTAGGAGCAATAATATAAAGACAAGTACTCATTTCATTCAAATACACGTTGTGCAATATACATTATTTTAAACCCTGGTTTGAGAGGACTCAGCGGTGACTTCGGTATAGTAAAATACTTACAATCATAGTGTTTATGAGGTCGTCGTGTCCGTCAAGATAGCGTACACCGTAAAGATATTCAGAATCTGATGCAGCCAATAAATAGTACCCAAATAGTACCGACGAAATACCTAGGTGAAAAAAATAGTACCCTTAAACTTTTCGCAATATAAGGCCTGTTCACGGTGTACGCTACCGGGCGTCAAGCTGGCGTACACCGTTTGTATCTCTGGAACGGGTTTGTTTTTGGAAATGCTTTATATCTCAAAAAATAGTACCCAAATAGTACCCTAGGGCCCTACAATTTCATTTCTCTAGCTGTCGTAGAAGCCGAGATATTCCATGACTTAACGGTGTACAAAATTTCACACCGTCAAGCTGGCGTACCCGGGAATTTCTTATAGAAAGAGCTTATTTATTTTATTTTTAAAATGAATATTTGTGAAACGTTTTTTGTGAAATGACTGAACACCACTCAATATACACGCCGTGGGGAGTAATAAAGAAAGCCCCAGATTCCATATTTATATACACTTGCAATAATTGTTTTATCTTCCTTGGTGTGTAATATACTATTACGTAATTAAGTTCCGTTTTATAATAATAATGAGTGAAAATTGTAAAAATATAAATATATTGTTCATTGTACTAAATAACTCCTTCGATCTCTAATTTAACTTTTATCTCATACCGACAGAGATATGTTTTTGTGGCACGAATAAAATTGTCCTAGGGACTTCCCAACAATAGTATATTATCGATAAATGCTGTCTTATGATAGTTATGATTATGGGCTATGAATGTATACTATGAATATAATAATAATAAAGCCATTTATTCCATATTTCCAATTGTGATTACATATCTAATGTTGTTAGTAATTAAGTTATAAAAAAAGTATCTTAAAATAATGTTAGTTTTCTTTTGTTGAAATATGGATCCCTGTTTGGGTAAAGGCCTCCTCCAATCCCTTCCATGACTCCCTATCTTTGGCTGACTTAATCCATTCATTTCCAGCCAATCCAGTATAAATATGCAATTTGCATACTTATTATACAGTATACAGTCAGATTAAAAAAGATAACCTATCAATCTACCTATATTTTCTTTTGTATTTGAGACTTGCCCATATATTTTCCGAAAACTGAGTAGGTATTAACTTAGAGTATACTACACATTATGTTACACAAATTCAAACAATTTACCTAAATTGTCCTTAGTTGCAAAGAACTCTTGGTTTCGGTTTACTTTGTATAGAGATCAATTGAATAGCATTAATAGTACATTACTGCAGAGGCCGGGAAGTAAGGAATTGCCGGCAGAGTACATATAGCTGGCCGAGCGAAGCGAGGCCAGATAGTTACGAGGCCGGCAACCCCATTTCCCGCCGAGGTATGTATAGTGCTTTTCTCAAACATGCAATGAAATAAATAAACTTACTATAATACCTTACTTAATATTTTATAACACAAACTGGCTGTCAGAAAGTGACATTAGTGACATTATATCCATAGACAATGTAAATTCGGCCAAAAGCTGTTTCAGTTCACATTTTTACCGCGAATATTTAGATGAAATATTTTAAATATGTATTCTTGTGGTTTAGTTTGCAATTTATAATAATTGGAAATTGTTTATAATGTGTTATTTGTTATGTTCATGTCAATTAAAATTAATAAAACTGCAAAATATAGCAAAAATCGTTTTTTGTTTTTTTAATGGCTGAATGCCGTGATGCTGGGGCCCAAATAAATATGGGATGGAAATTAAAAAAAAATACATTGTATGAAATTCCATTCCGTGCCAAGTGTCAAGCCGCATAGGAAACGAGGTACTTTGTGGCCTATTTTTAGGCACGTAATGTTAACATTTCATGCTATGTTTGAGAAAAATAAGTTTTTGTGTAAGAAACACGTAAATAATAAAATTGTAGTTTTTAAAATTGATGTTTATTTGAGTTTTAAAATCCCTAAATAGTATGCCTATGAATTACTTAAATTACATATTATCATCTAGACATAAAATTGTAATTAAATGTAATATAATAAATTTTGTAGGTACTTGATGAATAAAGAGCCATACGATAATAATAAGTAATTATAACATAAAAACAACGATGGGTGGTGATCAGCATTTTAGTTAATTTCTATTTTATTCGGTGAATTTAATGTCTACTATGAAATGTTACTTCGAAATAAATATTTGAAACAATCATCGATAAATGTAATATCGGAAGGACTAGGGACTAATATTAATTGACGTTTTTGCCACAATAACTTCTATGTCTGCTCATAAACCATATTTCAATTTACAACATAGGAAACAAATGATATAACCCAATTAATGACACAACACGCAGAGCCTTGTTATCGTTGATTGGCCTGTAAATAAAATAGTTTTGATTTATTCCAATTGCCGCGTATAAATTTCATCCAAATATCGCCCGGGGTGTGAATTGCGACAGGATTTTACAATATTACACCAAAAATTTATTACAAAGTTCCATTTTCAATCCTGAAACCTCGTCGAACTTAAAATTGTAGAATTTTTCTGTTTTTTATTGTATTTTGTTTAAGACTATAGTATTTTTACGCACAGCAACATGTATACAGCTGAGTAAGATTACGATACATTTGGAATCGGACAAGAGGGCTATTCTTCAGAAATATGTCTGCGGTCACCTCATTCATCTGGCCCTTTTTCATACTAAATGTATGGAGACAGAGGAATGAGTCGCAGACATATTTCTGAAGAATAATCCAAGAATTCGCCTCAGGCAGAATTCATAGCTTTTTTGGCTTCAGCATAGTGTGGTTAAACTATTGATACTTTTTAGTGGATATTTTAAAGGAAGGGAGACTTCGCATCTTCTGGGCGAGTTTTGACATAAACCTTGTCTCCATTTTCCATCAGGTGGGACCACGATCAAACGGAAACTCATTTATCATTAAAAAATATACACATGCAAACATCCAAAAATATATTAAAATCCGGAACCAAGACGCCGCTTGGGGAAAATATCATATTAACATTTTCTATAACAAAGAAACTTAGTCAAGTAATAACATTATTAATCCATGGAACCCAGTTCTTCACAATACTTACCTGAGTGACGTCATCAATTACGTCGTCAAATCGTGCGTATGACGTCACGGGTCGTAATGGCCGAGCAAGGTGGATGAGCTTCATTTCGAATGATGGCTGTTTACGATGCTTAGATTAGACGGCCGTGGATTTGGGTGAGGCTCTGGTTAAATTGGAATCGTCATTCTTATCTTGCTAAAGGAACCTGTCAACGATTCAATACTATATTATTATATTGTTATAAAATATTTATTTTTTAACAACAAGGTTTAAATGGAAAGTACTCATGATAACAAAACATGCTAGCTCAAATTCGCATTAGGTACAGTCGAACGATTTATCGTTCGATAAACATATTTGTCCATCGACTGTATCAGCATTTATACGAAGTGACAGAGTCCCTTCATGCCGGCATCATTATCAGATCAACTCGATGGGATCATAATACTGTATTGTCATCAACCCCTTACGCCATATCCCACATTTAAATTGAATTACGTCATTACATTGAAAAAACACGTATCTGAGACTGACTCCAGTAGGCTTATGATGCTACGCTTTGTCACGCGATAAATAAATGATAAAACATCCGTCACTTTCTGACAAATAGTGTGTGACAGTGAAGTGCTGCTTTATCATTTATTTATCGCGCGACAGAGCGTAGCATCATAAGTCTACAGGTATAAACGCAGTAAGTGGCTATGACGTTCGTACGTAACTTTTGACATATTTCTCTACGACAATTTTAGATAAGAGTTTTTTTCAAGGTAGTGACGATTAGACGTACAGCACTATTCGGTAATATGCAGATACATATCAGCAAAATATTAAAAATCTGTCAAGTGCGAGTCGGATTTGCACATGTAGGGTTCCGTACCGTAGGGATGATGCATTAAACTATTTAAAATGTAATCAAGCAAGAAACGTAATAAAATACGTGTCTTATATGGGGATCGCCTTTTATTTTTAATTTTATCTTGTTTTTATCAGTTGTTGTTATAGCGGCAATAGAAATACACATTCTTTCCTCATATCAAGTATCTACTGCCGTTATTATAATCAAGCAAGAAACACAGAAAAAACACGTTTCTGGTATGGCCTCTTTTGCTTTCATTTTATCTAATTTAATTATAAATGAGTTAGGTCCGAAGTTAACCGGAAACAAAAACAAAAAGTGTATTATAAAGAACACTCGCTGTCCTACCTCAGCACCCAATTATCTTGTAATTACCAACTAGTGTAACTTACGAGTAGGTACATTGTATTTTCTAACATTTATTTTTAAGAACCTCGTTCCAATGAAAAATCTTCAAACATGTTTGTATTTAATTTCTTCACTAAATGAAAATAGTACATTACTGTCCTAGGGCGGTAAAACAAAAAAATGTCTCAGATAGCTAATATTTGACGCCCAAGCCGAAGGCAAGGGCGATAAATATGCGATCTGAGGCTTTCTTTATTACCGCCCGTGGTAAGCACTAGTACATTGTGTATCTAGAGCGGTAAGTAAGGAATTTGTAATTCCTTTACCGCCCGTGACACACACAATGTTTTTCATCACACTTGTGAGGAAATCTTAATAAAATAACCTTACTAATAGACCCAGTATGACAAGAAAATATTAAAACAGAAAGTGACATTAGTGACATAATATGTCCATAGACAATGCGGATGTCAAGTCACGTTCGGAAACCATAGCGGTAAAGACCTAAAACGGCCATTTTAGTTGATTTTATATTTGCAAAATACTGAAATACACTATTTAAACATTTAATTAATGTTACCAAAATATGTGTTTACATGTATGTGCAATAACAGTTATCTTTAAATAAATATTACAGTGATAAAAGTTAAAAAAGTAAGTTGGCGTTTCCTTTGAACATGACAAATAAGAGTAAAACAGAACCAGCGTTTCCAATTTAAAAAGAAAACCGTTACGCCCTAGGGCGTAATAGGTCATTTATGGCTCACAGAACCTACGTGTAATGACACCATTTTCGAGCAAGTGTGATGGATTTGCGAGAAATTTATTATTAAAAGTAGTGGGGGAGATTTAATAATTATAAACCGTTGCGACGTTTCCCGCCATCGCGTCCGCTTCCGCTTATCGAATTGGCAGACATCGGACAGGATTTCTGCCATCAGCAAAATAAAGTCGAGAAAATAAAACTTTCTCCGTATTCTTACACAACCTTAGTGATTTAGTGCACTTCAATTATTTTACTTATTGAACGTTCAATATGTCTTTATTCATTTGTATGGTATGCTCTTAAACGGTTAAATTAGATTTTGAGTAAAGCGTTATGGCAGCTTATTTTCTATATTCTCCCTTAGTTCTCTTTTACTTACCTTGAATCTTAGTGTAAAATAAAATAAATCTTTTGAATTGAATATACAAGCGTAGCGAATTATGCTATAGCTTGGCAACTTCGTTGGTGACACTCCCAAGGTCCGCGCGGTGGGCGGGGGACGATGACGTATTGAGCACCGCTATACACGGTGCGAATTACGTACGGATATGTCTGCCGATATCCCTAAAGGCCGAAGCAGTCTTTCGATGCTTTCTAGCTGCAAATTCAATTTGAAGGCAGATTTTTTGCAGTTAAAATAACTGCACGCCTAGGTACTCCAAGCGAACTGCGAAGTTGGTTTACAATGATGATGCACGTGCAAAATGTCACCTGGAAAAGAACTGCCTTCTAACTGCACTTTTGCAGTTCAGAAAGCAATTTTTAAAATATCATTTCAGTTGGTTGTGTAACACGTTGTATAATGAGAGGGTTTAGGTGGTTCAACAAATAGGGCATCTCTATATCTACGTGCTTGATTTGACCAGGTTAGTTAAGGGTTTGTTGTTAAATTTGATCCACTTTCCGGATTCCGATTAAGATATTGCAAGGATATGTTTATGTATATCAAGTGATTTTTTTTACTATTTTCCTATCTAAACTACTTAAGGTAAATCTACCGTGGTTGGGCTCATTTGATTATTTTTGGTGCAACTTACACAACAAAATATAAATACACAAAAAACATAGTCTGCAATAAAAGCTTGTCTCAAAAATATTTTTTGACACAAACTTATATTACGAAATGTATTTACTACCATTTCGTAGCAAAACAATTTTATTTGTCATTTCATTTATAATAGTGACTACCCGAAATCCATAAGACGCGTCGAATACCTACAATACTAGAGCACGAGTTACCTTCATCTTCCTCCCCTAATATGTCAAGCAATGCTATTCCCATAGGATAACACTTAAGGCGCGGTAGGACCTGGCTCGCATTTCACATACAAACTAGGGTCGGGCGGAATGCAGATTATTGCAGATTATTTTCGATTTCTAACATAAAAGTATACGTTATCAACCCAAACATGAGAGGATGCCCTGCATGACTGTGAAATCATGATTGTCAGGTATTAATTTTGTCAGAAAAGGTAACTGGTGATGAACAAAATGAAAAAAATGAAAAAAATACTTTATTTTATGGTGTTTTCGCGCTACTTTTCTATCGAGCGAAGTGTTCGCTATCGTGTTCTAAGTGAGAGGAAGCCCTAGATACAGTTCTGAATATTATTATATATGTTTTACAGTGACCTAAGAGTCAAATAAGTGCTCTAAAAATGATTTGGAAACTAGGCTTCCGTGCCCGATTCTGGTCTCACCTCGCCTTAATAACGTCTCAACAACTCAGCTCTCTTCTCTACAAAAGGACAAAACTGACGCTACATGCGTATGGGCATACGCTCTTTTGTCGCCGCGAGGTAAATATTAAGCTCCAGCGATTTTGAATGCCTCGATCGTCACATTCAGGTGGAATTTGGATAATGAAGAAGACTTGAATTGATCGAGCCCTCGTATTCCGTTTTTGAGAGAATCCTTTTGAATAGAAGGCACATGACAAAACCGATGACTACGTCCCTAAATTTGTTCCTATTATTATATAACTTATGCAGGCTATATATTAGTATACATCTATTAGATGGTATTACTGACTGATGATATATCTTTACGACATTTGGCGTTTCTTCTCAGCAGAACTAATATTATCTCCCAAACCACTGGCAGAAACAGACCTCTAAAACGCTCATAACGAAAAAAAAACACTGCCTACTCGTATACTCCCTAACAGCTCGCCACAAGCTATTATTATTATTTCTCGTATGTCTTTATTGTCTTAGGCTAGGTTTTTTTTACAATACAAATATATAAAAAGTAAAATACAACAAGCACATACAAAATATAAATACATTTTAAAAAAACCTGACCCAGGGTGCCGCTGGCAGCGGGGCGGGGCCCAAGCTACCGGTGGTTAGGGCTGCGGAGAGAGGAACCTCCTGACTATGCGCGCCGTGTCCAGAAGTACCGCTTTTTGTATCTGACCCTTGATCCAACCATCTAGCGAGAGCCTCTTGAGATGGTGATCGAGACTCTTCGCTATAAGTCCGTCCGCTGAAACGACTATCGGAACAATGATCATCGAATCAACATCCCACATGGCGGTAACCTCGTAAACCTCGTAAGTCTAGGTATTTGCTGAGTTTGTCCTTCTCGGCCTTCAAGAGACTCTCGTTATGGGGGATGGTGATGTCGACGAGCACTGCACGGCGCTTGTATCGATCTATCAGCACGATATCAGGCTTATTGGCTACAATAGTCCTGTCTGTGATGATAGATCGATCCCAATAGAGCGTGGCACGGCAATTTTCGAGAACGTATTATTAAGACCGAATCGTCTTTTTCGTTTGAACTATCATTATCATTTTTTATAACTTTTCTTATGTTATCTAATTAACATACCAAAAATTATTTGTGGTATATAAATGTTTCACAAACCCAAACATCAAAGTTGGTTGGAATGGTTATACACTCGTGGGAAAATAAAATAATTCTCAAGGAATTACTTCAAAGCATTTAGTTAATAAACAAAATTAGTAAAATAATTGTGTGTAAGTAAAGTCAGAAGCAATTTGTGGCATCATGTAGACATAAATTTTTGCCGTGATGTTTTAGTTAATAAGCCGGCTTGTCACTACTTTATATATATGTTGCGTAAGTCGTATATTATTTGCAATATAGGCAATAAAATGGATTGTAATTTTATTACCTAATTGTTTATCTGTATCAACGCGGATTCATTTCAACGGTTACTAGTTTGTTAAATTAGGTGCTGCAACGTGTGTAAAACTTAACGTGTTTTGCAAAATAAATTAGGAATTTAAAACGCGCCGACGATGCTTGCGGTTTAATGAAGATTTTTGACAATTTCCGCACCTATAAATTAAAAGGTAAATTAATGAGTTTATGAATTCTGTTACATTAAATTGTCCATTTTCAGGCGCGGAGTGTACCATTATTAGCAAGTTGGGTAATTTTACGCCACTCCGGGCACGTTAGGCCGAACAAGCTTCTCTAAATTGAACTAACGACTCATAGTTCGCTTTGCTTGTAATTAGTTTATGTAGAATTGTGCCCCGATTTGAAATCTCCAGGGAGCGACAAATAGAGTTAACTGAAAGTCAATATAGTTTAACGTATATAAGTATACCTAAGGTGCTAACAAATTAGGTACCAATATTTTAAGAGATGTTAACTTACATTAACACAATTAACTAATAAATAAGTAACGAAATCGTGCAAATAGTTACACTATTATCTTAGCATCTGTAAAAATATTTGTAAGTGTGGGAAAAAAAACAATAAAATAAAATAAACTTTTTATAGAAATTAAGAATTTTTATATGATATTTTTGGTTTTCATTTCCCGAACAAAATAAATAAATTAAAATTCTACCCCAACCAAATCATACTGTTAATTTAACTGACAAGAACATTTTCTGTCGAGTGGACGTCGTTTTTTGTGAAGTGGCCAGTTCATTCATATTGAAAATATAGTAACGCATAAGATAATCAAAGAGGTCTTAATCACTGATTATGTTTGCTTGATTTACAGGGTGCTTTACGTAGCAAACTTATTTCCCTAATGTTCTCCAAAAAACATACATAGGTAATATTGCCCTTTCACATTTTTCACTTATTTGAGCGACTCGTATACCGTTTAAACACGTTCCCGGTCCCGGTGCCACCAATGTGGGGTCATGTCTTTAAGGTTTTTTTCAGGAGTCCGTGCTTCCACTACGGGGTCACTTATACCAAAGTATAAAGACAACCAAGTAGTTCGTCTTCGCCGTTTAGGAGCGCGCGACACCAGAGTGTGCCTAAGTCACAGGGCTGCCGCTCGTCGGTTCTGTAAAATACCTACTTACTACGAACGTAACTTTTATTAGGTTGACCTCGATCGAACGAACAATCGTTCGAGGTCAACCTAGTAAAAGTTACTTATTTCAATATGAAAGTATCTGATCGCACACATCTGATGTTAATGTTATTAAGTATAATAGTTTAAATAAATTAGTATTGGTACGTGTACATGTAAGTAACGCAACGATATTTCGGCTCGTTTCATAAAACCACTCTCGTGTTTAAGGCATTTTATGTATCAATATAATCAACTACTATTTAAACGTTTAAAAAATCTGTTAATTTTACTCATCACTGTCAAACAAAATAATTATCTACTCTATTTAATTGGTATAGTTTGATCACAAAACTATCAAACATTCTATAAACGACTTAAAATATAACATTTATATAGGTACTAATAAAATACACACCTTTCGGAATCCTTAGGAATGCAGAAATATGACAATTCTGGATTTTGCGCATTATTCTTCAAACATCCGAACACACTGCAGTATATACGTCTTCTATACTTTGAACGTTCGACCGCTCTCGACGATGTCGCAGCCCTGACTAAGCACGCGGCGATGCTTGCCTGTGGTGCGTCCGTAAACGGCGCGCACACGGCGCGCACACATGCGCGCTCCCGATGTACCTTTTATCGAAACAAAAACTACCGTATACCGTGCTTATACTGATTGCACAGTTGGGACTTGTGACATTGTCCGATAGTTTTGTAAAAGGACAGTGAACGTGTTAAAAGCACAACTCGTATTTTCCGGTTTCAAGAGAATTTTCCTTGAAACAGCTTGATGTTTAACGCGCGATTGTTACAATCTATTGCTTTTCTAAAAAACTGACTTGAAACATTGAATCTACGTCACTATCAAATTCACGTGAATACTATGAAAATACTGAAACTGCTATATGTATACTCGTATGATCCTGCAATATACACTTACTTACATAAACTTCCTCACAAATCCTATCGATCGTCAGGACTGAATTTTAACAAAAACAGACTTATCTAGAAGTACTCTTTTAATTTAAAAAAGTTTTTTTAATCGGCTCATAAGCGAAGGGTTTCTAAAGTAACGAACATTATAAAAAACAACAAGAGAGCCTCCTCCTTTTGTTAAGTTGGTTGAAAATAAAACGAGGGATAGATAAAACTGGAGAATTACCTATTTGTTCATGCAGCTTAATTTTCGAACTTAAGGAAATTGCTAAATAGTTACTATCAGGTAAGGAATATCAAATATATTGAAGTATTTAACATCAATTTATAATATTTGCCCACCTGTAATACATAATTATGTTTGTACCTAATAATTTATTTTTCTATTCATATATTTTATATTTCTTGAACGAGGGAACAGAAAATGATAGTTAAATAAAGTGGGTGTTATATCTGAAATAAATGTTTTTTTTTTTATATAAATAACGGGTTGAACAAAAAGCACGTAAATATTGAATAGCGGCCAAGGTTTTTTCTAACCCATGGACAAAAAAGCCTACTTGTCCAGTCTGACGTCAATATTTATAACATCGTCAATTAGGTTCCTTACGCTTTAACGAAAATCGATGCTCGAGCCATTCCCCCATAACATCGAGCCGTACTTCATAATTCAGGAGTCGTAATATTTGATGTCGATGTTTGCGGAACCTATAGCGTGGAAACAAATTCAACTTGTAAATTGCGTTTGCTTACGATACCAAAATATTTTGCTTATACATACTATGTTTGTTACAGTGGATATTCGCTTAGTCGAAACAAGAAACTAATTGATTTGGTCGTAACTTTGTTAAGTTTCATTTCAACTTAGTCCTATTGGGCTTTAGAGGAATACCTTCAAAACGCCCAACTTCATTGATACTTATTTAAATAGTTTTACAAGTCCAACGAATTAGAACTGTTTATTATCAAAATGTAACGCAGAGACCTGGAATACACTCTCATACCTTTTTTTAATGCTATGCTATCGTCATTGAAATAATTTTTAATAAACTTTGCCAATGATCGTAGTGCGAAACGATGAGATTTTCTTTGCCGCAGGATCTTATGGCGGGAAATTGCCGACAAACTTAAACAAGTTGTTCAAACTGGGGATCGCCTTGCATCGGCTACCGCGTTTACTGTTGACAATAGATTGTTTAAAGTTTGCTCATTACAAAGGGCTTAGTTTTAAAACAGTTTCCTAGTGTAAACATTCCATCGATCGTATTGTTTGCCAAGTTCCGACAATCTGGTTCCAGGTAACCACATCGGGTCGTTGTGAAGATTTTCAGTTTCAATTTTTATTTAACAGTTGTTTAAGAAAGGGTACTTTAGTTAAATGAAAATAGTCGTCCAGTAAAATATTGGAAGCTATTCACGACTTCAGCGTCAATTTTGTCTCTAATTTAATTTGGACGTAAACTAGTAGTAATCGGTGGTCACGCTGCTGTAATCCACCAAAGAAGTGAAGGATCGAGGAGACCGACATATTTTGACCCCTGATACTTTTTTACCAGTACGTGATACCGTGACGTGATACGACAGTATAAGTACTATTATGATACAATATTTACAGATTAGATTATGAAATAAATAAATCTTACCTAATCTATTTACTGTACCTAATAAGACCTTTCATCGAATTTGTTATATTTAATAGGTATTTCATCAAATTTTCCGTCGTAAACTGTTTGACAGACCCTAAGACCGTAAACTGATTTTGGAAAGGGTCATCATAATAGTCACCATTAGGTTAATTTTATTTTGATTTATATATATCCCAATAAAAATGCTTTCAGACATAAATTCACGGGCGTAGCCAGGGGGAGGATTTTAGGGGTTCAAACCCCCTCTGAAAAGTTCAGATATTAACATCCTTAGAATTAAAATATGAACAGGCGTGCGGCATATCTCACTACTAACTATCCAACTATCCCCCCCCCCCCCCCTATACTAAAACCTGGCTACGCCCGAGGGGTATCCCTCAAACCTTCCTCAACATTTTATGTTTATCGCTACCAAGTCTTCTTCTGTTTTTTTTATGTAAAGGTGTTGAAACTGTGGACTGGACTCTCGTCGACATTTATTTTATTTGTCTTGTAGATGAGCGGTCGGCAACCGCTTAGAAGCCAAGGGCCACACAAGGCTGAGGAAATTGACGCGGGCCGCATTTTGTTCATAATTTGTGATTTTATACTATTCCGAATATAGCGACCGCAATACAGACCGAAATATAGAGCCGCAAGTGAGCAGTTCACGCACCGCATGCGGCCCGCGGGCCGCAGGTTGCCGACCGCTGTTGTAGATATATCTTTATTATAGATACTGCGTTGATTAGCAGCGAACCGCGGGGCGTCGAATCAAATTACCCCCATCGACACAGTTTCATACTAAATGTATAATTGTGTACGAAGGTAGGTAGTTATTGTAATTTGATTCAACTCGGCTTGGCGGATAGTGGACCGCACCCTGTATAAATGTTGTGCACATTTTGCAACGCTACCGTATTACTAATTACTATTAATTACGATGAATATTAATATAATACCCAAGCATAATCAGTGAAAGGATCGACCGAATACGAAACGCTACGCTGCGTTCTAAATAAGAAAGAAAGAAAGAAATTTTATTTGCCATATAGTAGGTACATTTCTATGATAAGCGGGTTACAAGACATTAAAATACATTTTTAGAGCATAAGATATAACGGTGGTTCTCACACTAGGCTGGGCCTGTGTCGTGAGAACCTAAATAGAAAATAGTCCTTAAATTAAACATTAGAGTATATCGGAGTTCGGTGAGTATGAGAATCTTAGAATAAGTCACAGAGTGCAGTAATCGGCTGTAGTAAAAGTAAGCTGTTTCGGACTAAGAGTCTACCACTCATCTTTCAAACTATGCACAAAATTCAGTAAAACAAAGAAAAAAAAAACAGAAAAGAGAAGGCAGATCGGTATTTGCAACTTGTGACGTCGCAGGAGTGATTTTCCAACAAACTTCGTTTTCACAAAAAGTTACTGTTTCGAGTTGTAAGGAAATTGGCCTATTTATTGGGTATGTGTAATTTGTGTGTGGGAGGTATGGGAGTATTTATGTGTGAGTGTGTGGAGGTATGTGTATTGTGAGTGGGTGCTGTAAAGATTCGATATGCGGACCATTTCTTCGCATTCCTCGTAGCTACAAGAAAGCAGAAGACTATGGATTAGCTTTTTGGCCTCATATAGCTGACAGTTTTGGAAATCACAAATTCTGACTAACTTATTGTATACGTGCGGGAAGAGAAACGACTTGAACCGTTTAGCGAAAACCGTTTTGACAGACGGTTTAGGGCCCTGGAAAATCCTTTTTTTTAATAAATTGGTCAACAATTCCGACTTAGCAGTTTGTCTATGCATAAACAAGGCGAGTCGCAAAATAAACAATTTTCGAACTGTTAAAACTTCGGCTTCTTTATAGAGATTTACGGTTGGATAACGACGCGGCCGTCTCTAAGATACTTTTAGAACAGCTCGTTGAGCTCTCTCGAGGGTTATCAAAGTCGACTTTGCGGAACCCCCCCCCCCCCCCCCCACCGCAAGAATGCAGTAGTCCAAAATCGATTGACATAGGGCCAGATAAACCACCTTCAACGTAGCATCACTTGCTTCTCTTAGCAGCCTCATAGTGAAGATCAGTTTCCGAACTCGACCTGCTGTAGTTGAGATATGGCTTTTAAAATTCAGATTCTCATCTAAGACAATACCGAAATATTTTAAAGATCTGGCCCTATTTATAGAGTCACATGGACAAGTTTGAGAGAGTGGGGTTGCAGCACAGTTAACGGAATGTATTTTTAGAGAAGTAAAAGAAGAAGGGCGGGAGGAAGCTGTTTTGTGAAAACATAGAAACTTACTCTTGGCTGCATTCAGAGTGAGAAGGTTCCGATCCAACCACTGAGACAGTTTTCGAAGACCTTTTGTTGATATGTCCTGCACCTCCAACCAAGAGCGACCATGAAAAACAATAGCTGTGTCGTCAGCGTAACAAAAGACTTCACTATTTGGTAGTTTAAGATTGATAATGTCGTTTATATACGCAGTGAACAGAGTTGGGCCTAATATGCTTCCTTGCGGTACGCCGAAAGACACAGGTGCCCGTCCGCTGACTAGGTTACCAATTCGTACACACTGATGCCGTACCGTCAGGTAACTGGAGAACCAGTCCAAAGCTGTCCTGCGAATACCGAAAGATTCTAGCTTCTTGAGCAGTATAGGAGTCGAGACCGTGTCAAACGCCCTCGCCAGGTCAAGAAAGACACTGATGCAACATCTACCCCCATCAAGCTGAGGTACGATAGTGTCTATTAGAAGAGTTACAGCCTGCTTGGTGGACTTTCCCCGACGTAAGCCGAATTGACGGTCAGAAAGAACATGATGTCCTTCCAGAAACCTGACGAGTCTTTTGTTGACAATACGCTCAAGAAGTTTAGAATAGGCACCAAGGAGAGATATGGGGCGGTAATTACTGGGGGAGTCTGTTTGCCCACTTTTATGGATTGGAATGATCGCAGCCGTTTTCCAATCCTGTGGAAAAGAACCCTCTGAGATGCTCAGATTGAAAATTGCTGCAAGTCGCTCACATATAAGGTTACCAATATTCTTTAGAAGCCTATTACTCACAGCCAGTGGCGTTACTCTCATCAAGATTTCTGATAAAAATTGCGGTCGTTGATGCGAAAATGGGACTGGGCTATGGGCTAGTCATGTATGCCGTATGCATTCACAAAGACGGGCTAAGGTATAGTGGACAAGACGGGCGATGACCCAGATGGAGATAACGGGATGATTAAGACGTTTATCTCAACGATTGGCCACAGGTTACATCGGATCGGGATAGCTGGAAGTCTAAGGGCAAGCCTTTGCCAAGCAGTAAGAATGTGTAACTGGCTATTCAAAAAATTTATAATACGTACGTATAAGAATAATAAATTTACTCTTATTATTAGTCAGGTCAAGTTATGGAAAAAATATCAGTGATGATAGCACTAATCTAAGTCCGTCTTTATACGATACATTTTATTGTGTGCAATAAAGTTCAAATAATCAAATTCAATTAAAATTGAAGCCAAATAGTAATACATTTTGAAACTGGGCGTGATTTTTCGTCGCAGTTTAATGCGCACTGTCTTAAGAACGGAACGTGGTATTTTCGTCATCAGGCTACGTGGTTGCCTGAAACCCGACTTATTGCTTATCGAACGTACCTATCTCCGCCTGATATCCCCCCGGGGCACAACAGCCGTTTCCCATTACGCCGCGGGCGAGCCGACCATCTTTTGCTTTCAGCACAAACGTTATTGGATACCCATGAAACTTTTACAGCCAAAGGTTTAGCATGAAAAGATTCAAAAGTTAGGAATCCTTGCAAACTTTCCATTAAGAACGTCGATTCAATCGCATTCATTGCCTTATTCCATTTTCTCGCAAAGTTTGTTATTACGTTTTCCTTCAGTCTCAAATTTCGTTCGGGGGCCTTTTGATATTTTGTCGCTTCAAAAATTATGAGGTTACGGAAAATGTACCCTCGCACTGAAATGATATGATGTCACAAAAACACGCGTTACGTGTCATATTCTGGAGAAGTAAATGGGAACATCCGTGGCGATGACATAAATAATGTCGGTCGGTATCAGGATGCTGCCTTTTTGTAAAGTAACAAGCGGGAGACCTCAAGCTAAAATAAATTGTATAGTCATGGTCAGCGAGGAAAATCATGGGAAAATAAGAAGGACCGATAGCTTATTATTCAGCAAGTTCATTACGTACAAAATTGTTCCTGACAGTAAAATTCGATCCGAAATGCTACTTTTTGTTAGACTTTTTTTTTTAATTGCTTTTGACTCGTTCGGTCAGTATAGACGACCAAATGGCGGGGAGATGAAAATAGTACGGTATTCTGGATTATTGTATAAGTAAAAGAATAAGTAAACGCCTTACATTATCGACATTTTAGAAGGTGGAATACATCGCAATAGGAATAGTGGTGTACAATAGTTTCAACGTTTTAATTATTAGTCAAAAAACGACTAAAATCGTAAATGGAACTGCCTGATTGAAACCGCAAACACTGCATAGGTACCTACAACTTGATCGCTGCATGCTGTAACTTGGGTAAGCCCTGCGTTCCGCTTGGCCCCAGGCGTCGTATCATGCCACTGAGCGTGCTCCCTGGGGAGCCCAGATTGACCAATAACGCGATAGCCAATCTGATTCGGTCCTTGCAAAAGCGTATATTCCGTTTTCATTAAATAAATCAAATTAAACGATAACTTGTCCTTTTTGATCCGTTCAGATGTCGAAAATCATTTAATTTTTTGAGGGCGACCGGTTTGTATCCTACTTCCCGGTTTTCGACTAGCTGAAAATTTGCAAGAATATGTAAATCAGATGACAATGCAATATTATTATGACATGAAGCTGATCTGATGATGGAACTGGATGGCAGCCATAGGATCATCTAAATTACACAAGATAAAGTCATGGTGTTTGAGCTCATTTGATTAGTTTGACGAGCAGTTAGCGATTATACAAAAAGTACAATAAGATATTGGTCATTAAGATATTCTCTTAAAAAAACATTTTTTAACAGAAACATTCATATTCAAAACCTTTTTAGTATCTATTTTTAGGCTTCTATATATTATAGTTTTTCAGCATAGACAATTCTATTGCAAATGTTTATTATATTAGTTTTGACATTGAATTGAAGTGATGTTTACTAAAACAACATAACTAACTAAGCTGTTTGAAACCTAATGTCACTAAAAATGTTCCTCTATAAGTTAAGTGTCTACCAGTCTAGTAATAATAATAATAATACTCCGCAGGGCAGCTTGTGGCGAGCTGTTGGGGAGTAGCGACCCCACGTACCCGAGTGCTCCGGGGGGTCCTTAGGGCGGGTCATGGGATTTAGTGAAAGGACCTCCGCCTCTGGCTTGCCTTAACCGGCCGTCCAGAGTGGAGTCGCGAGAGCTATATGCTCCAGGCGTGGAAGTGATAAAAGGCATAACGCCGCGAGTACCCTCGGAGAAAGCGCAGCACACCTCTCGACACCCTGCAGCCCTCGGCAGCGGTGTTGCCCCTGGGCCATTGCTCATAATGTCGCTATTTAACAGGGGCCCATCAGCGGAGGGCAAGTCACGGTCTGTCAGTGCCGCGAAAGCCATGAGACACTTTTCCTGACAGGCGCCGTCATGTCTCAATCCATAGCCCAGTATCTAGTCCATAATTCCACCACCATAACCCAGTAAATTTAGATTCCATCAATCAACAATAGTCCTTGCATCTGGCGGGGGCTGTCTCTGCGTGCGTCCCGTGATACGGGCAGGGACAGCATCCGCTGGGTGTACACGTTGCCTTTCATTAAATTGTCGAAAGGGCCTCTACGCGTTGGCTTCGGCTCCGCGCACGCCTCCCAAAGGGCCGGGACACTATTGTCTCGTGTACGGGAAAGACATACAAATAATAATAATAATTTATTTCGTGAAAACAACTTAACAATGGTTACAAGTGTTGAGCCCTCCTAGTAGGTATGTAGACACCTGTGTCAGGAGGACTCGCTCTTCCTGAGGTGGTAATCACAATTGTTTTTTACCCACTAGTTATTATACAATTTATATACTTAAAATTAATTACTTAACTATATGTATTGCTAAATGTGTGTATGAGTATGTCTGAGTCTGTGTGCACATGTGCGTAACTATGTGAGCGTGGTAATGAAATTGCTTAGTTAATAATTAAAAACTACCCTTACATACATGTCTGTTTTATACTCTTACTAGTAATAGGTCTTCAACTTCATCATACTTAGTAAGTTATGTTGTTTTTGTAAACATCCCTTCTATTGTGCCTGCCTGTACCTCTTATGTATTATTTGCTCAAGATACCAAGCCTTATTCAGACTAAAGTAATCTCCTTCTGAACACTCTGATTGGGTAATGTAACTTTTCGACGATCTCATCGTGAAATCTCACTGACAATCACTAGTGCAGCACTGGTAGTTACCGAGAAATGCAAAAGCCTTTGAAGCCACTTGGGATATCGCTACAGCTTGTTACTTGCGATATAAGCCGCGGCCCGAGGCGGGCTGTATCCATCACATATCGCTGAGTGGGGTCCCTCGAGGCCTGTCGACTCCGTGTGGTCGTGTGGCTATATTCAAGGCAAACGATTCTGAGGAAATCTTAACTAAGCTTAAGATGGTAATATGTTGCTAAACTGCAGTTAAGTGGCCATTTTTGTATGTCTCAAACACGGGTGCATTCCGTTTTATTGACAAACATTTCATCGAATGTTTTATTTCATAGAATATTCATTTCGTTGACAACTTTTTCTTGTGATACGGTTCCCCTCGTGTAGCGTTACTTTATTAGTCAGAATCAAGGATTAAAATAAATAGCCGGACGTAGCCTTGCTAACAGACAACTGAAGCACCCCTAATGGGCTGGTCGCTCTGTGCTTAACGAGCCGCACGCACACATCAACAAGTTTTTTCCTAATACATGCACACATTGACCTGACCATTGTTCGCCCGAATACTCACTCATACATTATATTATAGTCAAAATATATTAAATGATCATCAAAACGATACTCAACGATGTAATACAATTATTTCATTTAATCGACTTGGCAAAATAACTTTTGTTAAGTTTTCTACAAACAGCTACCTAAATTGATAATCAAACGGATATAACGCGATACCACAACCGCGATCATACTGCTGTTACGTTTCGATAGCATTTAATTAAGTGATTTTGACGGTAAATTACTTTTAACATCAAGGAAATCAAACAAATGTGGTTAATTGGGAGTTTTTCAAGTCGTTTTAGCCCGACGTGATGATTTCACGCCGCCGTGCTTGTCACGTCATAGCGACCCGTGTAACGAAGTTCCAAAGGGTACAGACGGTTCAGCGAACATGATATACAACATTTCCACGGCCCTATTTACACGAAAAAAACATATCTTGTTAGGAAATTCTCGTTAGTTAAGGTCAGCCAGAGCCAATTGTTGAAATATATATTACAATTTTGGTTAAATATCAATACCTTAGTATTTAATACTTTTAAACCCTAACAGTACCTACTTATTTTTACTTTCATGGTATATGGCATGTTTTTACCATTTGTTTTGTTTTTAATTAATTATATCCAATAATTTAACCGGTAAGTTTGAATGTACCAATTGTAATTCTCATATAGTCCTTCACTCCGTGTATTCTTTTATTTACATACTGTTGACAAGATTGCAACAATGTTTGTTAGAAAGAATCTACACAGTTTCTCAACGAATGTTGATAAGCAAAAAGTTACCAAAAACGCTTAAGGAATCGTTTTACAGACTGGCAAAAACAATGAATTAATTCCTGGGAAATTGTACTAAATTCTATGATAAAATTCCAAAAACAATCACATAGCTAACAGATTCTAAATTTAGTTCTGTCATAAAAGAAAAACTAATTACTTGGGCTTAAGTACTATAAAATAAACGACTACGTCTTGGACAGGGATATCTGGGGGAAAAGAAATAAGTCGGATAAAAAGTATCCTATGTGTTAATTGGGGTCCTAAGATACCTGCATACCAAATTCAAAGGAAATCAATCTGGTATCTTTACGTCATTCCCGAACAAACACGACTTTTCTACGATTTATTTCAATATCCAGATCTCAAGCAGATACGGCAAATTAAAACAGAAAGCTACAGCCAACGGACGCATAGAAAGACAATTAAACAGCTCGCAAAACGATAGCCGTCTCGCATACAGATCTCTTAAAAGCACCAAGGGATACAAAGTTCTTAGTTGTGAAGTTGTTTGCTTATATTTAAATCCCTAGCCGGTACTGGGCTTTATGGTAACTGTATTCCTGGTGGGCTCGTCAGAACCAATAGCCGCGCTTACGCCTCGCTGACTGCTTTTGCATGCTGATCTGGAGATTTAAGATTTCTTAAGTCGCATGATAATATAATATGGTTTAAAGTAGGAAACTGTCAATAAGTGTATTTTTTTTTTAATTCGATGGCATGCGCCGGATTTGATGAGTATATGAAAATATTGATATTTGACACCAGACTCAGGAAAATAATGTTTAATAGTATTTTTTTAAGCCAAACAAATACATTAGGGACAATGGGGGATCCTATTACTAAGCCTTCGCTGTCGATCATATACAGAGTGGCCCATTTAGATCGGTTAGTATGGGAAAGTCTGAAACTATAAAACATACGAAGATCTGTTCTTACGAACCAATGTCATCGATTTTAGGTACGAGAAAAACTGCAAACATGGATATGTAATTTGTAATTTCCAATAAGAAATAAATGAATCTAATCTAATCTAATCTATGAAAAAAAAACTTTGGAAAATATCTTCATACTTCATACTTAATTGAATTAAGTATGAAGTATGAAGATATTAAATACAATGGATTTTATTCGTTTCGAATATCGTGTTACCTAGTAACATTAACTGCTTATTATGAGCTACACAATCGATATCCAAATAAAAATATAATTCAAGTTTGGTTTTTCAAAACGACCGGGTTCGATTCCCGGACCCCTCGTTTACGAATCTGACTCGCACTTGACCGTTTTTATAAATATAATATTTATGTTACTTGCAATTTTTGACACGGCTATTTTGTATTTATTTTTAAGACAGTTGGCTCGATATAACTACTACTATTTTGGAGTAAGTACAAATTTGTATTCTCAGTAAAAATTAAATCTTCCTTAATAATTTTTGGTCGTCTCCAAATATGAAATTGATTCTCAAAATGCCTGAAATTCGTACAAAAATTCAACGGAAAATTTGTTGTGTTATTTATATACGTATTTCCAACAAAATCAGCTTTTCAGGGAAGTAATTAATTATTATAGAACCTCACAAAGGAAAAAAATATATACCTTTTATTAATGCATTACGGTCTACAGCGTCAGCCACATTTTTGCTCTTCTGCCGTAATTATACTGTTGCGGATACAGGATAATATTGAATTTCAGTATAAACAAATTAAATTTAACCAATTTATAATTGCTGAAGCAATTCCCCCATTCCTGAAACTGGCTTAAGTGTTATTTTTAAATATACTAGCTGTCCCGGCAAACCTCGATCCGCCTCAGAAATTTAAATTTTTTAGATGTTTTAATATTTATTCGGGGTAGTGACAAACCTCAAAAATCATTTAACTAACACGACTTTGTTTTGTATTAAGTAGAAGTTAGATTAAGGCCGGTGACCTGAATATATTAGCCAAAACGAGTCTCAGTCCTGTAAACTCACCAAAATTAAGAGCTTTAAAAGTCTATTTTCTTTCTGGACCGTTGTAGGCATGAACGTATTATGTAGTACTGCTAGACCTTTGAAATAAGAACATAATGATAATATTGTGTACCCAACGCCGTTAACTATTGTATTATCCATAGGAAAGACACTCATTTTTTGGAATATCTTTAATCCAAACAGGAATACCTACATGATTTCAATGTTGTCTTATCGAGTTATACTTTCCTATTTTATTTTTCCAATAGACTAAAGAGTGTAGTAAACATAACGCTTTTGTCGAAAGGACTTGAAGCATTTTTTTTATAATATGCAGCCTCATCATCAAAAATTCACCAGGTAAAATTCCTGACATCTTAGTCATCAGTGAATCTAGCTTCTACATATCTAAAAAAGCCATATTACGCGCCACTTCTACACTTCTAGTTTCCATTTGCGCTTCACCTCATACAAGTTCTTCAAGAGGGGAGTGAATAGGTTCTTAAAGGGTCGGCAACGCGCACGTAATGCCCCTGGTGTTGCAAGCGTCCATAGGCTGCGGTGACTGCTTACCATCAGGCAGGCCGTACGCTTGTTGGTGCTGTTTGCCACCCTAGTTGTATAAAAAAAAAATATACCTACAAAGAATATTGTGTCGATTACGATGCCGCGTCGCGCTCCTTAGTGCGTTTGTAATGTACAAGCGTGAAGGCAACCTATCTTTGAAGACAACGTAGTACGTTTCACAATAGCCGTTAACAAGAAATCGCCCCCCCCCCCCCCCCATCGAGACGGGTCTGTATTTAAAATTGAGTTGTGTTCGACTCGTGAACAGAAGACATCCCGTCGTAAACCTGATCGTCCCCCACTTTATTACACGGTTTTATTGCGTGCTGGCTATTGCCCGCGACTTTGTCCAGCTTTTAAACTGCCTTCTACATAGATTGGGGTTTCTTTGGAGACTCGAAAATAAAACCAAATAGAGACATCACAAATCATTACCAACCAAAATATACATTAATGTATACTTAATTCTCATGTTTTTTACCAAACCGATGAAGAAACTTTTGTTACTATACTACACTTTTGTTGCTTTTAATTGAGTATTTTTAACTCCACTACTTTTAATAATGTATTAAAGCAATTTCATTGCAGTGTTAAAAGGTATGAGTGAAAAATTTATTGAATCAACGAAATTCCTTTTTATTCCGACTTTAAAAAGTCAAGGGCTTTTGATATTTGTTCCGTATAAAACTTGGCCAATCCACTTACAGCAATACTTTGGTGACCTACGTTGTCATATCAACATACATTTTAGTACTTGCGTTGTGGATATAGCAAATCTTCTTTTGGGTATTTTTATTTTGATTGAAATAAATCATTTTTAGGGTTCCGTAGCCAAAATGGCTAAAAAGGAACCCTTATAGTTTCGTCATGTCCGTCCGTCCGTCCGTCCGTCCGTCCGTCCGTCCGTCCGTCCGTCCGTATGTCACAGGCATTTTACTCAAAAACTACAAGACCTATACTGATGAAATTTGGAATATAGATGTCTTGTAGATGCCGCAACTAAGTTTGGTAGTTAAATAATAAAAATAAAAAAATCTAGGGGGGGCACTCCATACATGTAACAGAAGGTAAAAAAAAATTTTTTTCACAAAATGTCAACGTGTGGTACATAGTTCGACAGCTCTTTTGAAAACATTTTAAGGTTCTTAAGTAATGTTTTTGATTAAGTGAATACCTTTGGAAATAATCGCTCCGAAAGTTGTGAAAATTGTGTCCCCCCCCCTCTATCTTCTAAACCGTGTGTCCAAAAAATTTAAAAAAAATTACATAGATAACGCTCAATTAATACTTTCAACGAAAATTATTTTCAACAAGATCGGATTAACCGTTTTTGAGTTATTGCCGATAAACTGCGCTTCTCAACAAAAGGACGTAATTGCTATGAAGATACGCTCTTTTGTTGTTGTACATTTTTACATCGTATTTTTTACCTTATAGTTACGGCTATTTACGGAACCCTACACTGAGCATGGTCCGACATGCTCTTGGCCAGTTATTAGTATTAGTTTTGGACAGACACACCACATACGCCAGTGTAACATTAGTTCAGTTTTTATAGCCCATATTCTCGGGGTTTCTTCAAATCGCTTCAACCGTTACCGAGTCTCTTACAAAGTAGGAGAGAACATATCTTTTACTGGCTGTTTGTCGTGGTTTCGTGCTCTTGGGATTAAGAATTGAAGTAATAAAGTATGTCAGAGTCGAACTCTGCCAGAAGTATAGTATATAGGTATAGTTTTCTAATGTTTCCAGCCTTGAACATTTTAGTATAGTGCATTGGGGTAATTTCGAACATGGGATAATTTAGAAAATTAGGAATTTTCAGTAAACTACGCAACATTTTTGAGGTTTATAATTAGTCGAAGCACTATCTACTGTTAGTGGTTCGACTAGACATGCTTGTCTAGTACAGTGGTAGCGTATTAAAGTAAATATATGTTGCATGCATTATGAGAAATTCTTGATTTTCAGAAGTACCCCGTGCTCGGGTTTACCCCCCATGCACCCTATATAGCAGTAAAAAGATTATTTTCCCTGACAAAGAAACTAGGTACTTATTTCTAAAATAAGGATTAAAAAATTATTCTATTTTTATATTTATGTACCTACTTAAAATAAAGTTAACTATAATTATAATCCATGGAGTAAAAGAAGTTAATTGTGAATACACAGGTAATATAAATAAATAGGTAATCTATTTTTTTCTGAGATTTTATATATTTTACGTTACGTCACACCTGGCCATAAAGTGGCAATTACCTCACGTTACGCGCGTGGAAAATCCCACTTTCTAGCCGGGGGAGACGTAAAATTTTGTACTTACCCACGGGCGGTAACAAAGAAAGCAGATTCAGATCGCATATTTATCGCTCTTGCCTTCGGCTCGGGTGTCAAATACCAGCGATCCGTGACATTCTTTGGTTTACCGCCCTAGATAAGTAATGTAGGTACTATTCACGTATCGCCCATATTACGTGGCTTATCAAATTCCAAAGTCTGCACGATGCCTCAAATTGGCAGTAAAATATAGAGAGAATGCACCCTTTGTGAAACTGAGCTCACTTGATGCCTAACCCCAGCGTTGCGAGAAATTGCTGCACTCTTTTGTTATACAACCCCTATTTTTAACCCTTGACGGGAGAGGTCCGTTCTTAGGTACACTGTCTATATACTCTGTCCGTGGAGCACCGAAGCATAATGGAAAAGTTAGCTAAAAGAAGGTATTTGTTTTGACGTGACATCATGACTATGAATAAAAGTTAACTAATCTGATGTTACAAATAATATATTTGTGCTGACAGTTTTTGGGAAAGCAGGTTACACACCCATTCAGTACTTTTATTCGAGTATCATTATAAATAGACTGTAGGCGAAAGTGGACGTCCGCCATTATTCCTTTTTTGCGTTTATATGCAGACCTGGGTGACTCAAATCACAATCTTTTAATTATGTCAAGCACATATCTTAACTTTGAAACCTTTGATATTTGAAAAATATGTGGACTCTTTAACTGTTATTTTATAGGATATGTCTGGATTATATTTGTTTGTATTGGCTCTTTTCTAGTGTTAATTATTAGGGTTCCGTATTCAATGGGTGCCAACCGAACCCTATTACGAAGCCTGCGCTGTCTGTCCGTCTGTCTGTCCGTGAGTTACAGGGCGGTATCTTTTGAACGGTAAGAGGTAGAAACTTGAAATTTTCACAGAATGTGTATTTCTGTTGCATACTATAACAACATGCATTAATAATAAAATGAAATTATAAATAAAAGGAGATCTGCATACAAGAAACGTGTTTATTGGCGTCTTTTTGCTCCACGGTCGTACGGAAGCCTTCGTGTGCGAATGCGACTCGCACTTGGCTGGTTTTTTAAACCGGTCACCAGCGCCGCGGTTTTCTGTAGCACGACGTTGAGAGATTTTAACCTCGTCTGTTCCAAACGGGCAGGTTTGCCTGTTGCCTGTAAATAATTAATTTTGCGACAATATTTTTTTCCTCGTCGTATTTACTCAGCTCTTTCATGCTCTTTACTTATTCTATTAATTTTTGTAGGTTTTGGGATAGGATTTAATTCCTCCTTCCTTTTCTTTTGTCACTATAGCGTAAATACTCTTGTTTGCGTTTTGTTAACTTCGTACAGATACATTTGTTCCAATCTTATAGCAAAGATATAGATTGCAATAAAGGTTAGCTTAGCAATCAGTTTTCGAAAACAACAGATTTATCGTTTTGGTTTCATTCGATTGAAAAAATGTTTCATCTTTATTTTCTACATAAATAAGTGAAAGTTAGATCATCCATTAGGCGCGTCATACCTTGATGAATTTCATCCATAAAGGCATAAGACAGGTTTCAAATTAAATTATCCCGCAGCCCAGCGATGTAAAGCCGCCTAAATGCAAATAAAGGAATTTGAATTTTAAATTGTACAAAGAGGAAATATGGCTTAAAAATACCTAGTCTGTCTGAATAGAACGAGTATAACTGGGTAATAAAAGTAATTCATTAGAGAATGTGTTCATAATTTACGGTTGAGATCGAGAATTATTTGTATACTTAAACATGGTAATGACATTAAGATATACTATTGTTATTTTACTTAAAAATCGATATTCTGGTTGAGTTACCGCCAGCCAGCGAATAATCTGTACACTGACTATTTGTCGCTTTTCGCCTCTCATCTCTTAGGTTAAGTTATTTATTAAATGTTTTGTATTTTTTGTCAATGGATCCACTGAAAATCAGCGTCGTCGACACCCTGTGCCCCGACACATGCTGAGTGGCCTCCTTTTTGGATACATCTCAATATTGTACACGCTTCCATTACTAATACCATACCATTTCAATATTGTAATAGATCCAAATAAATATTTCTTTCTTTCTTTCTTTCTAAGATGACATAATAACAGTCACAAGAATGTCGGTTCCAATACTACATATAAATGAGTATAGAACGATGCCGTCTACTAGCAAGCTAAACCTACTTACAAGCAAGGACCTTAAAATAAATGGCCGGACGGAGCCTCGCCAACAGAGAACTGAAGCCATTTTTAATAAGCCAGCTGCTTGTACTTGCACACATCAACTAGTTTTTTGCTATTGCGAGCAGCTCACACACATAGTTAGCCGGCGGATTAGACATGCTTCAGTTCTTTGTTAGCGAGGCTCCGTCTGGCTATTTATTTTAAGGTCCTTTCTTGCAAGATAGTAAGCCCCACTTGGTCAGGATTCTTATCATAGAGCTCTTAGAGTCAAGTCAGGTGCAAAAAGTTATTAAAATGTATGTTCTTTTTCTGATGGCCCATAGCTTTGCCAATATCTAAAGAACATGCAGTTGACCAATGGACCTGTTTATACAGATTGATGCGGGGCCCCAACTGCATACATCGCCATGCTTAGCAATTGGCTATTTGACAATTTTTTTTCTGTGATATGTTATAAAAACAACTCTCAATAATAGAAATATTAATGAAAAACCACTTCGATATCATAAAAACTCACCGAGATAGGTACTACAATGTCAAAATCACATTTTTAGATTTTCCCAAATACGTGCCGAAACGCTTCCTACTGAAGCCCATTATAACGTGACGTCACGAGTCATACGTTGTTTGGGGAAATCAAAAACTTTGTTCTGCAACTATGTTAAAACTCGCGTTTCTCGTAACGGTTTAATAACAAATATTGCCATATATTTTATGGGTTATTTAATGGTGTTAATAGTTTTTTTTTAATAATTTATTAATACTTTTAAAATGGACTTTCCTATCCAACTTTGCAGGTTCATAAAAATAGTTACACGATAGACTAATCCTGCTCTTGAGTTTCGTACCTGCCGCTTTTCAATTAATGGACAATTTCAAAATTTCACTAAAGTAGCGTTTCATCGCCACTCGCCTCTGAACTTATCTCTACGTCAGTAATGAGATTAATCCTAGACTCCTAGACTAGTTTTCTAAAATTAAATTACTTCCATCTTTTTATCACTTTAGCGTCTTCAATAGACAAAATATAGGTATTTACCTAAATAAACAGTACTCGGGACAGCCATTTGTTATTCAAATTGGAAGGGCTTACTGAAAAAGGTTCTGCGCCCTTCCAAAATACAGCTAAGGTTAAAAAAACGGCCGTCGCACTGTTAAGCGTGATCGTTATACAACAACGGTTGTAAGAAATCAAATAAATAATGATTTCTCGTCCATATTTGCGGATGCACTATGCTTTAATCCTTAAGTTAAACTTACATATATTTTGATGTATTATTTATATATTTTATTTAACTAGAACTTTTGGCAAGTTTAAATTCGCTGAGACTTAAAAAATCGTATTTTCTGGATTTTAGCAAATTAATATATATATTTTTTTTTTTATTTAGAATATCTGTCACAATCTTTATTAAAATCTGAGAAAACATACAAAAAGGAATAAATTTAAAATTAAAACTAAAATTAACTAACTAAACCCTAAACACCTTATTATTAAACAAAAAAAAAATACAAAGTCAGACTTATACAACAAAATAAACTTAATTACAAAAAAACAATAAAACAAACTAAAAAAAAACCTATTCAAAAAGACCCCCCCGCATTACTCCCGGCGCAAAAGTGCCCATCAGACTCGCGGCGTTCCCGCGCTGAACTGCGATGGACAGCCTCTGCGCCAGGAAGACACCGGAGCGGGGGTCATGACCCCTCTCACGTAAGCGACGACCCAGCTCCCCAAGGAAGGCCCTTGCTTCCGCACACCAGCAGCCGGACGTCTCCACCGCAAGGGGAACAAACAAATATCCAGACAGGCCCGAGTACTTGACCCTCTTGAGCAACGCCGCTTGCTCAGCGGCCGCCCAAGGTGAGCGGCAGCAAAAGTACTCACGCAAGTGGCATCCCACAAGAGGCACCGGCCCTTCTCCCAAGGTACCAGCGTCAGACCGTCCGGCCTCTTGCCATCCGACCTGCTAAGACCCGGTGGTTCCAGCACACAAGGAACATTATATTTATTATTATATTTATATATATCCGTGTTACAAACGAAGTATGTACACACTACACAGGTATCTATTTATCCGGGGTAAAGGCGTGAGATGCACCTACATACCTACATAATACAGGACCAATTTCGACGCAGTTTTTACAATGAATGTTTATAAATTTTGTCATGAATTACAACAATTAGCGAATTTCTTATATCAAACACGTGATACTTATTTACCTAATAAACTAACAATTTTACGAAATCAAAGGCTTAACCTAAAACTTAAAATTAATTTCATTTACTTATCTAAAAAGGGCCGCCATTGCATGGTGCCAAAGATGCTAGCAGCATTTCCTCGCTGTATAGGTATTACGGCTTTTTAGGGTTCCGTACCAAAATGGTAAAAAAGGAACCCTTATGGTGCGACTCTGTCTGTCTGTCTGTCTGTCCGTCTGTCACAGCAAGATATCTCAGGATATAGACTTGAAATTTGGAATAGTGTTAAGAACCGCTAACCCGAGCTTATAGAATGTAAAAAAAATCTTGTAACATTTTTACTTTTTTTTTAAAGGGGTCCGTAATGAGACTTTGCAAATTGAAAGTAGGGCTATCATATTGAGTGAGGTATATAATGAAAGGGCTTAATTTGTAGATTAAAACAGTATTTTTGTATTTTTTTTTAAATAAGTAGTTTTTGATTTATGGCGAAAAACGTTAAAAAAAATACCGTTCCCCCCTATTATCTTCGAAGTTACTGAACAGAAAAATCTGTAATAATTACCAATTATTAATGTCATCCTATATATTACAGGAAAAATATAACGGTTTTCCTAACTTGCACTGTTTTTGAGAAATTTGCAAAAATCTTAACACATACTCATTTGCTCCTACTAAACTAATTGCCATATAGTTTTTCTTGAACTATTCATGTATCTACTTATGAGTTTGTACGGAACCCTCGGTGCGCGAGTCCGACTCGCACTTGGCCGGTTTTTATTTGGTACTATATCAGTCCGATCGATACTTAATGAAACAAATAAGCTGCACAGGAGGGACTAGAATTTTAAAACAGCCCTATTCCATTCAATTTCAGTATATTGCTGTAAGTTCACGAACATATGAAACACCTTACTAACCAAGTATTTATCCTTGCACAAAAACAACTAGTACCAACTTTACAGCCATGTTAAATTATTTTACTCACCTTAGACTTTACATCACAATCGTGAAACAAAGAGAAATGATACTACACGGTGGAATAAAATGGTAAAGTTTGGAACAAAGATGCTACAACAAAATTACAAATTGCACGCCACGGCAACATATGGGTCCAATCACCCGCAGTGCATCATTTAGAGGTCGGCTGCTTTTACAGGCTGTAAAATTGGCGTAGTTTCAATGAAAATTGTTGAAGTTCAATTTCAATGAGTACCTATTTGTACGTGCGTGCATATGTGCAAGCGGTATGACGTGCGTGTGTATTTGTGTATGTAATAAATTTAAAACTGCATTTTAAAATACGTCAGTTTTACTTAAATAATTATTTGGCCCTGTCACCATTCGACAGCCTAACTTCGCAATCTTCTTCGCAATAATATACACAATTCGTTGTTGTTTTTTCAGAAATTGATATTGAATAGTGATTATTGTTTCTATAGCCGTAATCGCAAATCGGGTGAAATTAAAATAAAGAACTCTTAAACGTAACTAGAGCTACACTTTTTCTTTTGCCCATTTACTCGGGCTGCGACTGACGTCAAAGGCAGAATTATGCTCCATAATTACTTTGAATTAGACCCATCGCTTCAAACGTAAGAGAAAATACCTTCTGTCAAAGGAATTTAACAGACAAAATAATCCCTTTGCGCCCGATCACCTGGAGAAAATACTTTGTTCCATTGACAACTACCCAATAATATTTTATCGGTATTTTTATCCGACTTTTATTTCATATAATGATGGCAAATAATTTTAAACTTATCAGATGTCGCTTTTGTTGAAGGAACTGAATATCTATTCTATATTTTCTATGAAATATACGTTACAAAATGATCATTTGAGAGCTTTTTTCTAAAAATGTATTTATTGTGAATGTCAGTCATAGCCTCGGAAGTGAACCTTGCACCGCCGTGACATACATAATACCTCCGCACACAGCATGTAACAGCCAATGGGAGCGCAACGTACGAGCAGAGATCCGAGCACAGAAATACAGCGTGTAAGTCTAATACGGGCGAACAATTAAACCAGATATAGCGTTTAGTAGTGTTATCATTATATAATATGATTTT
Organism: Eudemis profundana; assembly: GCA_947034925.1. Taxonomy (NCBI): domain Eukaryota; kingdom Metazoa; phylum Arthropoda; class Insecta; order Lepidoptera; family Tortricidae; genus Eudemis; species Eudemis profundana. The sequence goes on from OX344798.1 coordinate 20,691,756, forward strand.
TTAAATTACACTTAATAGTGACCTCGTAATTAATTTTTGAAAATTTACCGAGCAGCAATATACCGCATACATGCTTGTTATGACATTGCGAGATACGAGCTTTTTTAAAGTAACTGTCAACTAGCGTGTTTGTCAACTTGAATGTGTTGCGTTACATTGCGGGCCGAATTATTTTGTATGGTAAATATTTTCATTGTGGTTTTAAGCAATAGTTATCTAAATATGCTTCTTAGGTCCTATGCTGACCACCGTTTCAATATTCGCCCGTATTAGATGTACAGGCTGTATAATATCGAGATAGAAGTAAATAGTTCGTCAATTTTTATGAGGATTATCTTCGAAGTTACTGAACAGAAAAATTTGTAATAATTTTTTTTTTTTTTTGTTAGCCTATTGTAGTGTCCCACTGCTGGGCAAAGGCCTTCTCCCTTGATTTCCAATCGTCCCGGCTCCGAGATTCTAATGTTATAATTACCAATTATTAATGTCGTCCTAAATATTACACGAAAAATATAACGGTTTTCCAAACTTGCACCGTTTTTGAGAAATTTGAAAAAAAACTTAACACATACTTATTTGCTCCTACTTAACTAATCGCCATAATTATAGTTTTTCTTGAACTATTCATGTTTCTACTTATGAGTTTGAGACTCGCACTTGACCGGTTTTTGCTAAGATGCTTTACTTTCGTTATACTTAGTTGGTATTGCAGTTTTCAATATTGCCATTTGTTTTTCCCATTTGATCCGTAGGCATCTGCTCTCAGCATTGCCTAGCGTAGGTACCGCAAAAGGAAGGACGTTGCAAAACTTGAAGACCGCGGCTTGATTTCTGGGTCACAAAGATGTTTTGATGTTGCCGGCAAGTTTTGCACTCGTAAAAGTTTGATGATGTGATATTTTTGTGTGTATTTTACCTTGTGTCTGCAAATGTGAAAATACTCCTTGGAAAGTCATATTTACTATGCTATGTACTATCTATTGTATCGTGCGATGTTGGGAGCAAAAGGTGTTATTTCAATACTCAATTATTTATTGCATTCCACAATGTTAGTAGTAGATTTTAATAAGTTTCCATACAAATTACACTTCTGCTTGTTTTACCTAGTGTTGTAATAAAATTTCATTTTATTAACTTTAAATAAATTACTCCTTAACAGAAACACTGGCATTAATGCTATAGTAGTAATTAGTAGTACTTTTTTTTTAATGAGTCGCTTTACATTATGTAACTGTTTATAATAATTGGGGAGAGATGGGAGTGTGTGCGTGTTACGCTGCATGCTACAAGTTACAGTCATTTTAAGTTAATGCTGCACCCTTCACCATCTCAGTGCGTTATAATATAGGCAGGTTATTAACTTACTCAACTATAACCCATGTGACAACGAAGCCTGGACAAATCTTTTTTTTTATTCCGCATTTTGCTTCAAATAAATAACCGACCCATCAAAACGTTATATACGTTTTTACTCAGTTAATTCACATATATTTGGTTTGAGTGGACGATGCCTTTGTTCAGCTGTGGCACAAACAGTCGTACAGTAGTAATTATAATTTATTGGTCACTTTTACAACGCAACCACGCAAATCTTAGTTGAAATATTCCGCGTTCGTATAGTCGGACTACGCTAAGTTTGCAGAGATCGATAAAAGGTTTTATTCAAAAACGGCAACATGGAGAAACTACAGCAAGAGGATTATTTAATCTTGGTACTTGGCAACAATTCTTCGCTTTATTACAAAATGTGTCCACATAACTAATGAAATAAATATCTGAGTCAGTCTTGCACACATCGATCCAGTTTCAACCAAACTAAACAATTTGTTCCAGGGTCTTGGATAATGTCTATGTATTTAAGTATTATATTTAAAAATGTACATGTATTCAAGCATTGCCTTGTTTGGTTGTGACTAGATCGATTTGTACAAGACTGTCCTGAATATTTATTTCAGTGGGTATGTAAACACATTATATAGGTACTTAATAAACGGAAATATATTTGCCAAGTATCAAGACTAATTAATCCGCTTTCTTGTGATGCTGCCATACGCATTTTTTTAAATAAAACCTTTTTTGACCTCTGCAAACTTAGCTTAGTCGCACTCTATTTACTTTGCTCGGCAAATCTAACGTGACGTTCACGCAACTGTTCGCGTAATCCCGCCGCGTGTTTGTCCCGCTAATGACGACGCGCGTGCCGTTGCCGAGTTACCAGCGGGCTATCCTTCACTGAAATTTAATTTATTTAAGCTTACCAAAGGATCTCGTAGGCAGTGAACCCCAAAAACGGAACGAGATTTTTTTACTAACAACTCCTCAATTCCTGTATACCTCTTGTGTATAACTTAATTGGGAGCTGGCGTATGAGTGAGGTACGGGGGTGAGTTACGACGAAGCTCGACTACTCACCGTAGGCCTCTCCCTGCACCTCATGCATATGCATATTGCGGCTCACAATTAAGTTGTACTTTTATACGACGGAGATTGTAGGGACAATTATAAAATTTCACAGTCACTTAGAGATGACAATGGCAATAGGCTTCTTCTTGGGTAATAAAAGCATAATTTTGATTAGTCCGTAAGTACACTCTAAAAAATCTGAGCCAACTAAGATAGGTTTTCTCCTTGTTGGCGTTAACTTAAATAAAACAAACAAGATATTAAACATATCAACGAAAGCTAATTAATTAAAACAGCAAAGTTCATTAGTGATTAAAACAACAATCTTAATAATTTTAACAAATACATTCCTTGTTTCTATCATTATTTTCTTCTTTGTATGATTCGATCATGTTTAATTAGTTAACTTATACATCAATGTTTGTTGAATCAAATCAGAACATGGTTAATTGGACGATAATAAACAATCAATATCATCTTAGTTGGTGCATCTAACGTCTTGTTAGGCTCGTATGGAATCAAGATGCTTGATTATAAATAACTATCACAATCTTGTTAGGAGCTACCCATTTTTTAGAGTGTAGATTATCAAAAAATATTGAATAGGTACGTGTTTTTTCTTTCGTCAGTCAAACAAATAATGACCAAGATAAAGTGAGTTAAATTTAGGGAGTGGGGACTCCTAACGCTACCACATGGTAAAAGTTGAGCCACTTCGTGACGTCACCCGGACTTTTAACGGGCTATATCTTCATTATTTGTTGTTTTATTCATAAAAGAGAATATACGTGTCCAATATTTTTCGATAATCTAACTGACGGACAACGTAACAGATATCAGGACACAAGTTTATTGACCAGTTAAAAACTGTCAAGCGATAATGATTGACCAAAGTTGCTTTTGTCAGACGTTGCCGGGTTCATACAATTAAAGATACCATGTTCAAATCGATATTATTTACTGGAAATATGTTGGTTGTTTATAACTTGATGTGGAAACATCACAATTGTATTACGCGACTGCAACACCGCCAAATGAAAAATAAAGGGCGTTTTTTATTTGTCGAACCAAACTCCATACAATATTTCGTCACCAACTGTCAGGTGAGACGGTATTTAAACATAGCTTAAATTTCACCTAACCGTACATTTTTAATAAAAATGCCCTTAAACGTGACGTACTGTATGTAACCAAGCTGGACTTTAAACATCGTCTCTGTTTTACCAGAACAGCAAAAACAGAGACGCTGCTTCGATTCGGGCCAGCTAGTTGATTATATTATAGTTCTTGGATTAATTATTGTTAAACATAATTATGTATACCATCAAAACAATATTTACAATCTCGCGATTTTCATGTAAAGTAACGTCTTGATCGCACTGAGAATCGAGCACAGAGCAGTGATGATACGACTGAAAAGGCAATTCCGTCATTATAATACCGACAGTATATTATCAACAAAGAAAATGAGAAGCTGTATTTATTCAATTACGAGAACATGTGTAAGTAAAAGACGGTACACAGAGCTTCCGCGGTCGATGCGGATGGCGGCACTTCAACCTAATAAGAAGATGTGGTGCCGAGTGTGCTATAGCTTATTTATATCTAACTATATATTTGCTGCCTCTTTCAGTGGCGTAGAATGCAAAGTAACACTAACTGAACTGTATATTTTTAAGAACGAGGTACCTACCTACCTTACTGTACTTGCTTACGTTACGTTAAAGGTGCAAACCGCATTTACACCTAATTGCCTACATCACATGTTAAAAAAGATCATTATAACGGTACTTATAAATATTTCATTACTGTATTACTACGACCATAACTACCATAAGTTACCTTCTAACAAAATTTTCTCGTAAATTGAACAGCTTTACTCTTTGTCAACAGCTGGTACCGAGAAAGCGCGGCAGGAGTGCTACGGGAGCTCCGAGACGGCGAGGCCGGCGGGCGCTATACACGCGCCCACGACGCGCTGGGCGTGCGTCGCGCCGACGTGCAAGATGGCGGACGGTGGGCGTGTCGCGCAGCCAACGCGCACGGCCACGTCACGCTGCGGCTGCAACTCAATGTCCGCGAACATCTTACTACCCACGTGCAGCCGCATACACAGGTGAAAGCCCTTTTTTATCGTCTGGATCCCGTTTAGTCAATAAATGGCCACTTTGAGCAGACGAAAGTTGTGCCTCTCTCCGAAGGAGACAGGTGAGAGCCCCACGACGCGCCGGGTATTTAAAATGGCGGTCGGTGGACGTGTCCGGCCGCCAACGCCACCTCCATCGTAAGGTTCGGTCACAACATCAGCCGCGAGCGACAGCGGTGAGCGATGGTCGTATGTAAGTAGCTCCCACCTATGGCCGCCGCTCGTCGCTGCCACGTGTGTTACTATGACTATGACACGTGCAGCCACATACGTAGATAAGAGAACCACTGCGACATTTGCAGAACTGAGATGCCAGATGGCAGTCAATGGGCATGCTGCCGGACTCATAGGCAGTTTCACAATGCGATTGTGGTCACACACGTTCCTATGGAAAGACTTACAGAATATAAATTATACATAAACATTTTCATAAGCCATGAAAATGTTTAATCGTTTAGAACGATATACGATTTATACCTACTTATAGATAGATAGATAGAACTTATATAGTAGATAATAACGTATGCCAGTTTTTTCTTCAGACTTGTAAACATTTCAGAAGAAGAAACTCATCAAAGAAATTTTTAGTCGTAAGTTATTAAATAGGTTTGAATACCAACGATAATGTTCCATTCTGCGTTTATTCCTTCTATGAATTCGACTGGGATAATGTTATCTATTAATTTATATTTTGCTTTCAATGTAAGTCATCTTTCGTAGCTGATTTCATAAACTCGGAATATTTTATTCACAAAGGCTTTTATCTATATATACCAGGACGGTTTATAATGAAATGATTATAAATATTGAACATTTTATGAAAGGCGACTAACTTTTTGTATACTATTATAGTATTTATAGTCAGTATTAATTACAAAGAGCCTTTTGGTATAATGACAATTAAAGTGCATTCTAGTACTAGTAAATATAGCCATTTTGCGTATAGAACCTTTCTCGTAAGTGCTTTTGACATCAGAATATCGTAATATTATTTTATGCCACACCTGGCGCTGCGTGTTCGGAAAAAGCCGCTTTCTGGCCAAGTGTAGGCATATAATGATGTACACAACACGGGAGGTAGTTCGCTCGCAGCTCGGGCCGCAAACATCTGCGATCTCGGCCTTTCTTTGTATTACCACCCTAGTTGTGTAATGTACTATTAAACAAGTAAGTATTTGGACCAAAGGGATCAGATTAAAGGCACATCTTCAATGGATAGCGAACATGAGTGATGATTTAGAAGATGAATACTAGAAGATCAATTTTATTACAGAATAATGAAACAGAGCTAGGCTAAAGTTCTCTGCCCACTACACCGTATCATACAATGACCGTACTATGAACGTGTCAGACAAAATAAATATTCTTTGTATTGAAAAGTATGAGACTATGCCCACTAGCACGCAGTGTTGGGCAAGCCGGTGCAGATATGGCTTACATTTTCCTTAAGAGCTGTTGAATAAGGTGCTCAAATGCTTGATATTAGGGCCGATACCGACGGACTGCATGCCAGCTACGATTTGTATGGGAACTGCATCACAACTGCACGCCGACTGCGCAGTTGTGATGCAGTTAGGGAATCGAGTTCTATGGACGCCACGCTACTGCTAGCACGTTTCGTCGCCGTAGCGTAATAATAATAACTAGCTGAAAACCCGGCTTCGCCCGGGTAAAATGTAAAAAATTACAAACCCCATTTAACCCTTTCACCTCCTTAGAAATACTGCCGTCCTATGTCTAAAACTGGACTAACCTCTATGGAGTTGTATAGGGGTTAGTCCAGTTTTAGATATCGGACGGCAGAATAGCATTACCAAGAATCTTTTCAATTAGGTACATTTTGTTATTTATCTTTCGAAGCCTTTTATTTTTAACCGACATCTAAGAAAGTGGGTTCTCTATGTAGTTATGTTTTGTTGAAATTGAGGGAACATCACGAATATTTAATGTATTAGGTATGTAATTTATATACCAAGTTTTACTTTCAAATATCTGAAATAACAGATTCCTATTCATAATTTTACCCCTTCTAGAGCCAAATCCTATTTTTTAAGTCTAATTATTAATGTCCCACTGAAGCTGAAGGGAAAATCTATCCCGCTTGCAATGGTTCTGGTCCAAAGGACCACCCTGACCAGCCGTTAAAAAAAAAAATAAAAACATACAGACGAATTGAGAACCGTCCTTCTTTTGGAAGTCGGTTAAAAATACGTCTAGGTTGTCCTGCTATTTTCACCGTGGCATGCTACGTCCTCGCCACCCAGCCTGTACCTCAGGCTCACCCCACCCCAACATGGTCTAAATATTTAATTTAAGCCCTCGTCCATAATATGACAGTGAATTACAAAATATGACAGCCGTCCCGGTCCCGAGCTAACTTTGGACAGCCGTTAAGAAATACATTCAGGTCGTCCCACTATCTTCGCCGCGGCCTGTTCTAGCGTCGTCGGACTGGCCATATAGTTAAGGTGGTGTTTTCCAGTTTTCCTAGCCGCCGCGGGGCCCGCACGGGCCGGGCCCCCGGCTTGTGGTTGTTGTTATTGGGCCCCGGACTGGTGGGGAGTCGGAGCCCAGTCCGGTCCTGTCCATTCAACATGTCACACCCAGTTCGAAGCCAGTTTAGCCCGCCTATGTGGATACTTACTACAGACGTGGCCGGCGTAGTCTTACTTCAACCTAAGGGGTAAGCATTCACATCAGGGGTTTCCAAACTTTTTTACCAGAGGGCCGTACAGCACCTTTGAAAATGTCGCGCGGGCTACATGACATGGTCGACTTGAAGTTACGTATAATCTTTTTCGTCCTGGGGGTGCTGTGTGTCTCACATCTGTAGGTACTTTACTGTGCAGGCAGGGGAGGCTTCTATACGCGGGCCGGATTAGAATGCCTCGTGTGCCGGATTATATAGGCCCTCCCGCTCTGTCAGTTTTTTACGCTTACTACGTTCCTGATTGGGTTTGATTGCTGCGTGCGTGATTTGACAAACCTTAAATTTTGTCTTATTAATTTTACCATGTTCTTCACAAACTACGGAATCATCTTATGGAGGTAAAATTAACCGGCATTGTTGCTCCCCGTAGGTAGAAAATAAATTTTTGAAATCATATTTGAACGTTCTTATTCCTACCTCAAACATGAAAAACTCGTAAATAGATGCGTGAATATTTTAAGAAAAACCGTATGGCGCTTAGTTTAGTAGGAGCAAATAAGTAAGTGTTACGATTTTTCCAAATTTCTAAAAAACTGTGTAAGTTAGGAAAACCGTTATTTTTTTAAATAATATTTAGGTTGATATTAATTATTGACAATTATTACAGATTCTTCTGTTCTGTAACTTCGAAGATATGTATTAATAATGGAAGGAGGGGAATGGTATTTTTTTGAACTTTTTTCGTCCTAAATCTAAAAGTAAATGCTTAAGAAAAAAACTTAAAATGGTATTGGAATCTACAAATAAACTCCATCCTTTTGATACCCCACTTAAAACAATAGCACAACTTGAAATTTTCGACCTCCCATTTCGGCCCCCTAAAAAAAGTAAAAAAAGGTATAAGAGATTTTTTTTATGTCCAGTAGGTAGCTCAGGTTAGCGACTTTTAAAACTATTCCAAATTTCAAATCGATCGCAGCAATCGTTTGAGATATCTGACTGACCTATGAGAGACGGACAGACAAACAGAGTCACACCATAACGGTTCCTTTTTTACAATTTTGATACGGAACCGTAAAAACATTCAGACCTGCATTATCTTTATTATGGTCGAATATTTCAAACGCCTAGTAATTTTTTTGTTTTCACCTAAATGATAAACATTGATTTTCAAATTTCTATCTTTGTACCAAAAACGGGTATAATTTAATTTGTTTTTGATGTCAGAATAAATTTAAAAAAACTTAAAAGCCCCTACAGAGTTTCGCCCTAACTTACCACTTCACCATCAGAGGAATTAAAAACAAATGTGCCTATTCCTTTTTTTTCGTTTAGAAATTTATCTGACACCTTTGCCAACGTTTGTTACTTTTTTTGGGTTATGTGTCAATAATATTGTACAATATTATTATATTATTTTTCAGTTATGTCAGTAACTTATTAATATTTTCCCGTTTAAAGATTGTTTTCTTTGAAATAAAATTATGGAAACGTATGATTATTCTAATTAAAATAAAAAACGGGTTTCTTACCCATGCCAAGTATGTACAGCCGCGCCCGCAGTTATATTATAGTCGCATGCTACGTACCCCTGCACTAAACTGTGACAATTTCCGAACGAACTCGAATTGACGCAAGCAAACATGGCCGACTGTTTTTGGTATTATTCGCATTATTTTACATCTTTATACGCTTATTTCTGCGTTATACGAATTTTGCGAATATAAGTTGTCGATTCGAAAGTGTTATTTTTTTACGCTTTAATTTTTGAGACGCTTTTCGTTCAGGTCTACCGTAGGGCCCGGCTAAATTATTAATATAGATATTCAACTCTGTGAATCCAAAGGCCTAATAAATAATAGTATTTTATGCAACAGTTATATAAGTGGGATCAAAAAATGCAAATTGCGTGAGTTGCGATACGAGCCGCGAATGCGGCAAGTATCGCAAATAGATACGCAATGAGCGTTTTTTGACTTAATTATACAACGTTGCATACTTTTTCTGCGACTAGGTTTTAAATTATAAAATACAAAATTAATCATAACCTGGAAACAAAGCAAATATGACGTTTGACTGACAGTATGTGTCTATGGTAAACTTTTTTTTTTAATTTAAAATATACTTAAATTAAAAATACTTATTTTATGTTGGCATCAATGAATTTAGTTCGGAAAGTTTTGTTTTTCTTAAAAACCGTAGGAATTTAATTGTTTGTTAAGTTGGTAGTTGTGCATTTTTACCGTAAAGTTAAAATTGAGCGCTTAATCCTTGACCTAAGTTTAACCTATATTTAGAATTCTGTGGCTGCTAGCAATAACGTAAAGTGACTATAACGGCACTGGTGCTGTTATGGGGAATAGAGTATAGACTTCTCTGAACTCATATTATGTATGTTCTTATATTAGTGTTCGTGACCAAGTAAAAGACAGATAACAGTACAGGAGTAGAAAATAGTACATTGTGCACCGAGGGTAGTAAGAAGGGATTTACTAACGAGAGTCTATTAGAAGCCCGACGCCGTAGGCGGAGGGCTTTTAACGACTCGAGTTTGTAATCCCCTTACTGCCCGTGGTACACACAATGTTTTTCATCACATTTGCGAGGAAAATAGAATAAGACAAAAATAAAATTATTTATTGTCAACTTTTTCCTATAGTCTTCCACAGATACCTAATGTTAAGAACTGCGTTTAGTTTTCAAACTTGACAGGCAGTACCGCCAGATTGTACCGATTTTCAAAATAAAATTTTAAACTCAATTATTTTAATTGCATCAAAATAATTGCAAAAAATACTGAAATAATAGTTAAATATACCATATAATTTTTGTATACACTAAAATTGGTTTTGTAGCCAAGTTTTGAAGACGTGAAATAAGCCTTGGCTGATTTGAAACCTCCTTAGTCTGAAATGACGTACGGGTAGGTTCAATATTTTAAAACTAAACTCATAACTCCCTCGGGAGTTATAGATTTTCATACAGTTTTTCTTCCCGTGGGAGTTATAGATTTTTATAACCCACGGGAGGTAAAACGGCTCGAGCTGGTCTATAAGCCCGCGTGTTATAACACCCTTTACGAGCAAGTGTGATGAAAAGAATTTTATATTACCCTTAAGTCAACATAGCAAAGCAATAAGGAAAACAATATTGTTTTTGGTTTCAAGCAGGAAATTGTAATTTGAATTAGATTACCCGCTGATTGGGTTGACGGGAAAAGTCTTACCTTGGGGCCGTTTCATGCAACAGGGATTTAAAATATTGTTCCAGTAGAAATGTTTGTTATGTGTGAAAAAGAAGGCACTATTCTGCTGTAAAAAGTAAAAAAACCTTATCTACTCGTTATCAGTCAGATTCGTATTAAATATGCTTTTGGCTTAGCAAGGCAGTATTGGTATTAGAATGAATGGAATTGATTCAGTCCATTTATTTATGAATTCAAATTAAGCAGGTAAGAATTTAAAAATCGGCCTAGTATACGGCCGTAACACCAATGGACAACCAAAGTAAAAATATTCTTTTGATGCACTTACACCTTAACCACTCCGGTACTTTCATGTACCTCGTATGTTCGTAAGTTTTGAGACGAACAAAATCATGTTTTTCTCGAACACGATTTAACGTATTTAAACGAAATTTAGACAAAAGAAAAATCATTATACTACGGTAAAAATAAAATATAAATTATTCAAAATGGTCGCTATTGTGCCGAACACAGGCCTTCAATCGTGTGGGCCATTAGTCAATAGAGGCACGAACCGCTTTAGTTGATTAAACTTTTCTTCGACGGTGAAGATTTTTTCGTTGGTAAACACAATCTTTTTGGGATCGTGTCTCCATAGCGACGAGGCGATCGTTTAAGTAATAGACTTTTCTTCGACACTATGCCCTTTCGATCATATCTAAATGCCTTTAGATCATATTTCAATATCCGGTTCACCGAAAAATAGCACCCGAATCATTTTGTTTTCTAATTGACAACGTTTAAATTTAAAATTTAAAAAGTTTGTATCGAGCCGCCAGTTCAAAATTTATTTTTTTGGGCCTTTAAAAAAATTGTCTCAAAACTTATGAACAGAGGTAAGTAATATACATAAAACAAAGTCGTGTTAGTTACACCATTTATAACCTCAAGAATGGGTGGATCGATTTTTATGATTTTTGGTTTGTTGGGTTTGTCTCCGCCCCGAATAGCAGAATAACTATTAAAACACCTAAAAAGCTTGCTGCTTGGCTGAGCCTGTATCTCGGGATCTTGGAGTGCACTATCCAATAACAGTTTAACAGTGCGCAGCTAATTAATCATAAACTGAACATTTTAATCTACTTTACATTAAAAAAAACTCATTCTTTACATTTTACTACATTCATTTGTTTCTGTGTGAATGACTTTTTTTATTTATTTCAGAAACTGAAACAAAAAACAAATCCCATTCGATTCACTCGAATCGAATGAGAAAGAGTTTAGAATTGGGTAAGTCAAGATTTTCAAAAGTGTGCAATTTATATATTTTTTCATCACACTTGCTCGAAAATGGTGTCATTACACGTAGGTTTTGCGGGCCGTAAATGACCTATTACGCCCTAGGGCGTAATGGATTTCTTTTTAAATTTGAAACGCTGGTTCTGTTTTACTCTTATTTGTCATGTTCAAAGAAAACGCCAACTTACATTTTTTTACTTTTATGACTGAAATATTTATTTAAAGAGATCTGTTATTGCAAATACATGTAAACACATATTTCTGTAACATTAATTAAATGTTTAAATAAAATGTTTCAGTATTTGGCAAATATAAAATCAACCATTTAAAGTCTTTACCGCTATGGTTTCCGAACGTGACTTGTCGTCTTGTTATATGACACTAATGTCACTGTCAGTTTTAGAATTTTATTTAGGTTAAGTAAGGTTATTTTAATCAGATTTCCTCACAAGTGTGATGAAAAACATTGTGTGTGCCACGGGCGGTAAAGGAATTACAAACTCGTGTTATTAAAGCCCTCGGCTTCGCCTCGGCCTTGTAACAAACACTCGTTTGTAATTCCTTACTTACCGCCCTTGATACACAATGTACTATTTCGATAGTTCCCGACGTAATGATCTAGAAAATACCCCTATAGCATTTTTATTCCCTATAATTCTTCCAAAATGTCGTGTTAAACTCACTTAAAAAAAAACCGGTCAAGTGCGAGTCGGACTCGCGCACCGAGGGTTCCGTACAAACTCGTAAGTAGATACGTGGATAGTTCAAGAAAAACTGTATGGTGGTTAGCTTAGTAGGAGCAAATAAGTATGTGTAAGATTTTTGAAAATTTCTAAAAAACAATGCAATTTAGGAAAACCGTTTTATTTTTCCTGTAATATTTAGGATGATATAAATAATTGGTAATTATTACAGATTTTTCTGTTCAGTAACTTCGAAGATAATAGGGGGGGAATGGTATTTCTTTTAACGTTTTTGGTCATAAATCAAAAAGTACAAATTTAAGAAATAAAACAAAAATGGTTTTGGAATCTACAAATTAAGCCCTTTCATTTGATATCCCATTCGATGTAATAGCTCTACTTTTGTTTTTCCACATCCCATTTCGGACCCCTTTAAAAAAAAAGTAAAAAAGGTATAAGATTTTTTTTCTATCCAATAGGCTCGAGTAAGCGACTTTTAACACTATTCCAAGTTTCAAGTCGATAGCATCAGTAGATCCTGAGATATCTTGCTGTGACAGACGGACAGACAGACAGACAGACAGACAGACAGACAGAGTCGCACCATAAGGGTTCCTTTTCTTACCATTTTGGTACGGAACCCTAAAAAGGAGAGGCTCAATGACGACAAGGATTTGGAGAGAGAGCGTAGGGCGCTGGCAATCAGAAGTAATATGTTGATCCGTAGGTTTGCAAAATGTACTGACAATGTAAAGATTACCCTTTTTAAAGCATTTTGTCAGTCTTTCTACACCTGCAGCCTATGGATCAACTTTACTCAAAGAGCTTACAGCGCCCTACGTGTCCAATATAATAATGGATTTAGGATGTTGTTGGGGCTGCCACGCCATTGCAGCGCGTCGGGGATGTTTTGTGAGAAGCATACGGATGGCTTCCATGCCATAATGCGCAAGCGTGTAGCATCCCTGGCGAGCCGCCTGCGTGGCAGCCCGAACAGCCTCCTGCAGACCGTGGCGGCGCGCCTAGATGGACCCTTCCACTGCTACTGGAACAGCTTGCACAGAGCTGGGCCGTCTAGTGGACGCAGATAGGGTATTAGGGACTAGTGTGTGTGTATTACTTACATATTTATTAAGTATCATTGTTACTAACAAATTATGGAAATGCTTCTGAAATAAATAATTTGAATTTGAAAGGGACGCCGGACTGACAAAATTACTATCTAAATTCGTAAAAAAAAAAACAAACGTATCTGGTAACGGACTGTCACAATTGTCAGCTGACACAGACTTCACACAGATACGTTTGTTTTTTTTTACGAATTTAGGCACTAATTTTGTCAGACCGGCGTCCCTTGTTTTAAATGAGTTTAACACGATATTTTGGAAGAATTACAGGGAATAAAAATGCAATAGGGGTATTTTCTAGACTATCGTCGGGAACTATGGAAAAAATATATAAATTGCACACATTTGAAAAACTTGACATACTCAATTACTTACTTACTGTCACAGTAATGTATATACAACGAGAATATAACTTTCTGTGAAACGAAGGGTGCGGAAGGGTGAAGTAAGCAAACGTCCCTAGAGGTAACTAATTTGTCCTTTCCGACCCGTCCAAACTGCCCTCGTTCGGGTCAAATGATAATAATATATTTTCGTTTCATACTCGTGTTTTGGTCGAGAATTTTATTATTGTGACTAGATTACCCGACTTCGTAACTTAATTCACTGACTTATACCCGTACTAGCATTTTTGTAATTTACTTTTCTGGTTCCGCTCTTGGAATTATGGGTATTACTTATTCTTTTATTTTACGATTAACATAGGATTATCTACCCATATCTGTCTTTTATTTAGTCAGACACCCATTAATTTAAATAAAACTATTCTAATCGGATAATGTTGCGTATATTATATCGCGTATATAAAAACATTTAAATCAATACTTTTTCTGTAAAATATTCTTACTAACTTTTTAGTAATTCCTGCAGTTTGCTGTTGAGCTTGCTGTCGGTTCGAAAAAATAACACTAATTTCAAAATCCCGGTATCATTACATTTATTTATTTATTGAATTATAACATACAACATGCAATATTACAGTTAACATTAACACAGACTCCGAAACTTAGTAACTAACTTACAGCTACAAGATATCTATCTTGCTCTCTCTCTGTAGCATTCTCTTCCATTTTATCATCAGTCTCGCTATACCAGTCACAAACAAATCGCATTCAGAATGTCCCGCGGGCAGAGAGTTGATGAGCGCAGTCGCGCACAGAACGAGGGAGTGCAGGCGCAGGCGCGTGCGCGTGTGCACTGCGGCCATCATCAGGGGCGGGCGCCACCGTCTGCCGTAGTATTCATCGGGTACTGAGAGCCTTAGGATTTTTTTTCCGAAAAACCGATACTATCTACATTACACCTTAAAATTTTAATAATATAGTGAATCGGTCCCAGATTTCTTCACAGCTCTAGAAAGTCGTACCCCAAGTGTCCCTGGAAAAAAATCGTGGCGGGTAGGTACATAAAAGGGTAACGATGTATTTTCCTGTACACATTACCAACGCTGGCTGTATGGGTATGGGATGATAATTTTCCACTTTTAATTTTGATACCTTTTAGGAACTGGAGTGACACGGGATAATTTCCAGATACTCGGGTACTCCCCAGTATTAAGATCAAGTAAAAAAGGGTAATGGGTTTAATCAGCATATCTATGCATCCAGGGCCAGCAAAGATGCCGGCTTGTAATCGTTTAACAGCTTGTTTAATCGTGTCAGCACTTATTAATTTGATGCCAACTAGCCGTGCTTTGGCAGAGGTCTCCGAGCTGGCCGGTTGAGGGTTGGACGGATTGGAAGTAAGCCGCAAATGCACCAGCTCCTTCAGCTCCACGTCGCCCCATGTGACCGTAGGTTCTATTCCTTTGCGGCTCCTCAGTGTGTTTACATATTCCCAGAATTGAGTTGGGATTACGAGATCCGTTAGTAGCTTAATTGTCATGGGCTAACTTAATATCGCGCTTAATTTTTGAACGCAATTATTTCAGTGCGGTTAGGGCATCCACACTCTTCGCTTTTTTTAATTCCCGGTGAAAACGGGTTTTGCTTTCAATGTCACGGATAATAGCTTTATACAGGGTATATACGACTACACTTTGCCATCCGTATTTTTTTGGAACACAGTCGTTAAATAATCTATATGACTTATTAAATGTTTCTACCGCGTCGTTGGAGTTGGTAATCTCAAACAGATCAATCCAATATACATCCCGAATTGAACAATAGAGAAGGTAGAAGTCGGCCTTTAAGAAATTCTATTTCTTTCGCACTATCAATATTTGAGGGATATAATAACGTCGCCTCTTTAGAAAAATTGTATTCGATAGTTATTAGAAGCGGCGGGTGGTGAGCATCGATGTTGACTAACTCGTCTCCCGGCGCCGCACGTCCCACGCTCACTGCGCTCTCCGTCTCCGCACTCTTCAGCATCACATCAAGCATTCTATCATTCGCATTGACCACAAAATTCTAATCTGATAAATTACATTTTGGCTGGCACTAAACAAATTTTATTCAGATCACCCAAGATTAATATCTTAGTACTAGAGGAGGACTCGAATACTTTTGACGTGATAACGTCTTATAATTCGATGAAGCCGGCTGCACGCACGAAAAAGTGTGACGTCATTTGCCGTTACCTTGCGGGGCCGTTACCTTATCAACTCGAAAAAACAGTAAGCGCCGCAGGATTTCATACATCTTACGCGTTTTTGCGCAAACTAACTTTATCAACTCGAAAAAACAGTAAGCGCCGCAGGATTTCATACATCTTACGCGTTTTTGCGCAAAATAGGTACTTTATATTATATTATTCCAGCACTAAAGTCGTTAAGACGATAGTTTCTTACAAATTGTTAATAAATTAGCCCTTATTCCCTAAGATACGGCTGTCAAAATCTCTATTGAATGACAAGAGACACTGCTGAGTTTGGCAAAAATCTTTAAATTTAAATAGTGGATGCTGCTTTGGCAGTTCCGTTTTACGCCTGCTTTAATCGTAGTTTAAAAATTATTAAAACAAATCTTTGACATTATATTCGTGGAACGGCAGATATTTACACTGGCCACTTAGCCATCATTTTAGCGTGTCAATGTCATTGTAGCAGCTAATTGGGAAAAAAGTCGAAGTCCAAGTCCAAGTCCAAGTCCAAGTCAAAGTCAAAGTCAAAGTCAAAGTCACAGTCAAAGTCAAAGTCAAAGTCAAAGACAAAAACAAAGTCAAAGTCAGTCAAAGTCAAAGTCAATGTCAATTTCAGTCAAAGTCAAAGTCAGGGTCAACGTTATCACGTTCGACTATCGTCAGTAAACCGACTTTACAGACAACCGATTTTTTTCAATTTTAAACCATGCAATATACATTTCATCATAGGCTCTGGGCGGTATGTAAATAACACATATTAATAGGACCGTTCATCGACAACAAATCTTGCCCAGAGTACAGAATAATAATTAGTAGGTAGTACGTATAGAAGCCTCTCTGCCAACCCAACACACGTTCAACACTTCAACGTTATTTACAGAACCATCTAAGTTTGCCTCAGTTGCTGCTGCTGTTTGAAAAAACTCGGACGTTAGATGGTTATTTCTCCATTCAAATAGTTTGGTTTTGAGGGGGTGCGTATCGGGTCGCATAAATTTGAGTCGCGTTTTGAGGTCTTGAGTCATCTCAGGTTTTGGTAATTATAGATTTATATATTTTTGACGTGATAACGTCTTATAATTCGATGGAGCCGGCTGCACGCACGAAAAAGTGTGACGTCATGGGCCGTTACCTTGCAGGGTCGTTACCTGTCAAATAGTTAAAGTGAGATTCAATAGAACAGAACAAAAACAATAACAAATATGTTGACTGACAATTTGGATCTATTGTCTATGGATTTACTGTGAAATAGTGATGGGAAAGGTATAACATTAATTAATCAATCCATTTGACATTCATGAAATTATTATTAACTACAAGTGAGAGGAACTTAAAGTATATCGTACTATTATTAATCAGATACTTTTATCATTATTAAATATTTTGTAACAATGAAAAGCTAGGGCGGGGAACTATGTTTTTACCACCCTAGTTGCGTAATGTACTATTCTTTTTATTTTTACCACACCGAATTTAGGGTTTGGAACTAAGACGCGACGCAATTTTCCATCGCTGATTATTTGGAAATATGGTAGAAGTATCGCAGGGGTCTTCCGAAACCAGCAAAATTTTGAAAGTGGTCTACGAGAAACGAAAGCTTGGGAACCTCTGTTTCAGATAAACCATATGGGACACCCTAGTTCTGTTCACACTCGTATTAATTACGAGAAAAAGGTTTCGTTTTAGTAAAATGAGGGTATTTAGAAATCAAAAATCCACCAGCTGGCAGCAGGGTGGCGAAAGGTCTATTTGGCAGTAGATGTCAAAATCAGGTGGTGTGATTGGTGGATCTTGACGCCTACTGTCAAAAAGACCTTTCGCCACCCTGCTGCCACCTGATGGGTTTACGAGTTCTAAACACCCTCATTAGCACGTTAGTTTATACACATACTTACATTACACGTACATTGCGATTACGCACTGCCATTGTCACTGGTGATACTGTCACTGTCAGACGTATCATTGTCAGTAACAGTGATGATGAAAGGCTTCGTAGTTGCCTCATCATCGATCGCGGAGTCTGAAATCCCGTCTAAGGTTTTCATTTTCGCCTCTACTTTTTCGACATGCCTCACACAGTTCGCCCATTGTTCGGCTCCGACTTTTGCTAATGCATCATTTAGCAATGTCTTTACTTCCATCATTTTAAATGACCTGTTATTCCTTCCCACATATGATTTCACTTGTGCCCAAACAAGCTTAATAGGGTTTAGCTCGCAGTGGTATGGTGGCTGGCAGGCGAAGCACAGTGATTCCTTTTGAGGCAGCAAGATCGTCGACGTATTTGGTTTTATAATTTTCTTGCTCGAATTTCAGTACCTATTAATGCGGCTTTTTCGAAGTCAAGAAATGGGAAAGCAAAGTCGTATTTCTAACAAAATCGGAAGACCAGAATAATGCGAATAAACGTTTCTTTAATCTTTGTCACTTCTTGTCAGTTATGGTTATTTTTTAATTAAGGCCATAGAAAGCTATGGCCTTATACCAGACGACGACGAAGCAGAAAGGAGGATTATAGCGCCGTATGTAAAATCAAGGCCAAGTGCGGGTAGTTCGGAAAACACGCGCGGCTAGAAGATGTTGACACCCGCCTCGCCAGTCTTTTCACAACCATGGACGTCACGGCTTGTCCGAAATGTCAAGATGATGGTCAAGAGTTGATGTGATGGATGAGTATGATTTCACCAAGCCATTGCTGCCCTTGGCTGCCCGCCTTTGTGCGAAACCTATGCAGCAGTTCCTCTTTATTGTCGTCGTGTTTCGACTTCCGGCGCCCGTATCACCTTGGCGCCTGTGTGCGCTGCACACTTCGCACACAGGGGCGGCGCAGCCCTGTACCAGGCTCACATAATTTGTCACTTCTTTTGGCGGTTGTAATCAGACGAGTAAAAACGCAAGGATCTTGTTTTAGCCTTTTTCGTAGTTGGGTTTCCCTATATACATTTATTGGATATGGCATTCATTGCCAAAATTTATAATTAACAAATAATCTTTCCGAAATACTAATCGATATCAAAATGTCATTGTTAATAAAAAGTAATACATTTTTAAAGAACGGACATTCCCATCACTACGAATCCAAAGACATTATAGATTTTTACATTTTAGATGAGTAAAAAAATTTGAGTAACATTTGACATATAGAAAAATGGTATTGACTAAGTTTGTTTTTACTGAAATATGAATAATTAATGGATATTTGAATTAAAAATGAATGAAAATACAAGGTTTATGTATATAAATTGTTGATAAGGCTATGTTCGTTCTTAAAAAGTGCGTGATTACGAAGTAATGAAGGTAAATCCGTTTGTTTACTTGTTTGTCCTTTTCTATTGAATCTCACTATACTTTATATTATTCCAGCACTAAAGTAGTTAAGACGATAGTTTCTTACAAATTGTTAATAAAATAGCCCTTATTCCCTAAGAAAGGCTGTCAAAAATCTCTATTGAATGACAAGAGACCAGTGGCGGATTTGCCCTAAGGCCTAGTAGGCCCGGGCCTAGGGCGGCCAGATATTAGGGGCGGCCAATCGTGACAAAAAATCACTGCTGCTGCTGAGAAAAGGGCGGCTGGTACTCAAGTCGAAGTCGAAGTCCAAGTCCAAGTCCAAGTCCAAGTCCAAGTCCAAGTCCAAGTCCAAGTCCAAGTCCAAGTCCAAGTCCAAGTCCAAGTCCAAGTCAAAGTCAAAGTCAAAGTCAAAGTCAAAGTCAAAGTCAAAGTCAAAGTCAAAGTCAAAGTCAAAGTCAAAGTCAAAGTCAAAGTCAAAGTCAAAGTCAAAGTCAAAGTCAAAGTCAAAGTCAAAGTCAAAGTCAAAGTCAAAGTCAAAGTCAAAGTCAAAGTCAAAGTCAAAGTCAAAGTCAAAGTCAAAGTCAAAGTCAAAGTCAAAGTCAAAGTCAAAGTCAAAGTCAAAGTCAAAGTCAAAGTCAAAGTCAAAGTCAAAGTCAAAGTCAAAGTCAAAGTCAAAGTCAAAGTCAAAGTCAAAGTCAAAGTCAAAGTCAAAGTCAAAGTCAAAGTCAAAGTCAAAGTCAAAGTCAAAGTCAAAGTCAAAGTCAAAGTCAAAGTCAAAGTCAAAGTCAAAGTCAAAGTCAAAGTCAAAGTCAAAGTCAAAGTCAAAGTCAAAGTCAAAGTCAAAGTCAAAGTCAAAGTCAAAGTCAAAGTCAAAGTCAAAGTCAAAGTCAAAGTCAAAGTCAAAGTCAAAGTCAAAGTCAAAGTCAAAGTCAAAGTCAAAGTCAAAGTCAAAGTCAAAGTCAAAGTCAAAGTCAAAGTCAAAGTCAAAGTCAAAGTCAAAGTCAAAGTCAAAGTCAAAGTCAAAGTCAAAGTCAAAGTCAAAGTCAAAGTCAAAGTCAAAGTCAAAGTCAAAGTCAAAGTCAACGTCAACGTCAACGTCAACGTCAACGTCAACGTCAACGTCAACGTCAACGTCAACGTCAACGTCAACGTCAACGTCAACGTCAACGTCAACGTCAACGTCAACGTCAACGTCAACGTCAACGTCAACGTCAACGTCAACGTCAACGTCAACGTCAACGTCAACGTCAACGTCAACGTCAACGTCAACGTCAACGTCAACGTCAACGTCAACGTCAACGTCAACGTCAACGTCAACGTCAACGTCAACGTCAACGTCAACGTCAACGTCAACGTCAACGTCAACGTCAACGTCAACGTCAACGTCAACGTCAACGTCAACGTCAACGTCAACGTCAACGTCAACGTCAACGTCAACGTCAACGTCAACGTCAACGTCAACGTCAACGTCAACGTCAACGTCAACGTCAACGTCAACGTCAACGTCAACGTCAACGTCAACGTCAACGTCAACGTCAACGTCAACGTCAACGTCAACGTCAACGTCAACGTCAACGTCAACGTCAACGTCAACGTCAACGTCAACGTCAACGTCAACGTTATCACGTTCGACCTATCGTCAGTAAACCGACTTTACAGACAACCGATTTTTTTGGAATGCTTAGGTTATTTTGGTCCTTTTCGAGTTTGCTGGATCTTTTTTTGATCCGAAATAACCACTTTTCGACTGAGAATCCTTTCAGCCAAAATTGAGGGTCAACCAATTAGTTAAACTAATCGATTGGCACACCGACTTTGAACGACATGTATGAGCTAGGGTTTGATGCATTACCGTATTTTTACGCAAACGATTTTACTTCTTAATATCGTCTTCAGTTTCGATTGTTTCAGTACAATGATTTTACTTCTTACTATCAAGTAATAACTTGCAAAATATTTTTTTATCAAAAGTAACAATATTATTTTATATTAATATTATTATCATGCGAAAATTGCCTTCTAATTATATTTATTTTACCAAACACTGGTCAAATAATAGAATAGTCAATAGCCTAATGGAAAAGCGAGCTATGAAATGAAATCAATAATTGACTATTAAATTACTGATTAAAGCAGGTACCTATATAGGTATTTTGTAGTCCCAATCCATCGAATGTGTTAGCATTTAAAATATTGCTCTATTTAAAATCTACCTACTCTCAACCCCGAAAATAATGGAGTCCGACCAAAGTTGAAATGTTTTAAAATAAATTGGCGCGTTACTTCCATTTGGCGGTAATGGCTGTGGTTTGTGACGTCACAGAGAGCTCGCTCCGGATTGGGGCATAAAGCGAGCTGTTGATTGGTTTAAAGTGCATTCTGATGCTGAGTGTTTGTGTTCTAATAAGAGAATTGTTATACATGGTCGTTATTGACATGTTTTATGCACTTTAGAAACTAATTTGGCTAAGAGAAAACGTGTTTGTGCAATCAAAACAAACTTAAATCAAATTAAATTTTATACCATCAAATTTATCACCATACAAATAAACCCTATGCGCTGATTGTGCAAACGCAAACTGCAACACATTGTACCGTCCCTCTATTGTAATCTGAATCGATATCATTAGAAATTAAAAATTTTAAATATCAAACATGTTTCGTATAAGTCAGACCAAGCATTTACTCATATCCGGCTATCCAGGTTTCACAGTTTCTGAAGACAAACACAAATACTGCTGATTCTTCGTCGAACACTTAAAATTCGTGACATGTAACAAATCTCAAGCTGAAACAGCAGTAAGAGTGACAGCCCCTTCCTGGTTGTTTCAATTGGACTGGACGACACAAACATTTGTTCAGGTTCCTGACCCTTTAGGAATAAGGAATTGCAAATGAGATTGGGGAACAGTAGCGATGTAGGTTGCGTTTTATTTTTAAACAGACCGTACCTACATTGATGAAGTTTCGAATCAAATACTGGAGATTTTTACTTAGGCATTTTGCTAACAATGGCAAGTGACGCGTTAGGGTAAACGAGGGCTATTCTTCACTATTGTGAAGCTTTCAATTCATACTTACTTTCAATTAAAACTTAATCAAAAACATTACTTAAAAACCTTAAAATGTTTTTAAAAGATGTAAGTAGGGGCAAGTGCTGTACCCGTGGACGGTTTTACCTGTGGACACTACTCATACAGAGAAAACGAATAATCATAGACAAATACCAATCACTTATTTGAAAAGTATTTTTTTCATAGGGCAACACTAGCTAATCGCCACCTTTACTGATTACAGAAACTGTGTGTTTTGTGGCTGCCGAAAGTTTTTGTGACAAAAAGCAAGTTTTTACCTTCTTTTTAAGCATATTTTATGTAAAATCTGTAAATTTTACGGGTGTCTTTGCAATGGGATATTAATTTATATGGTGTAAACGTTATTTCTACAAGATTTCGTTAGTCGTAGGCAGCATTAATAGTGACCGGTATGAATTCAAAATAAAAACCGCCGAAATTGTACCTGTGGACACCTCCGTGAATGTACCTGTGGACTGTCCATAGGTACAGTTATACTGAATGTTCCTGTGGACAGTAAAATTAATATTCAATATTTTTGTATGTTTTAGTGCCTCGTAGTAAAACTAGGGAAAATAGAGACAAGATATGCCTAGACACTCTGACTGCAGCTGTTTGGGAAGTAGAAAATGGAAGTTCAGTAAGGAAAGCCGTAGAGAAGTTTAAAATCCCATAATCGACAATCTTTAAATACAAAAAAATAAATCAATCTCAAAATATTGGTGAAGAAGACTTAGAACTCCTAAAAATTTATGTCAGGAGGATATTTAGCAATACTGAGGAGCAACAGCTATATGATTACTTTAAAGAAGCAGCATTGAGGTGGAAGAATCAAAACGAGCCAATAATAAGCAGAAGAACTCTACTGAAAAAAATAGTAAAAAAAAAAACAAATTATTTAGAAAATTATGATATCACTAAAAAAACCATTAATTCAAGCAAAATAAAGACGAAAAAAAGGAAAAAAGTACCGAACACGTTAGATAAAGATACAATCGAACCAACTGAATCATGACCCACCATAAGCTTATTTTGCTAAACCCCTTAAATGCAAGTAGGTCGAAATTCGCTTGAAGAATTATTTCCTTGGTAACGAACTTGTTATCATTTGATTAGACACTGACATTTACTGAGTGCACTGTTAAATAAATCGGACAATATCGACTAAGCTCGTATATGAAAAAGAAGAGATGATGGTACTGTCTTTATCTGTATTACGTAGGTAAGTATAGGAAGTTTTCTACGAACGTAATGGTGCCACTTCACTTGGTCGTATTAAATTTGCTCAACTATTAGTTGCATTTATTTCTCTAGAATATAAAATCAAAAATAATGCAGTCATGTTTGGGCAAATACGGCCAAGTGAAGTGCCAGCATAAACTTTAGATTACAGGTTTCAATCACGTCATTCCTATAACTATTTTAAGGACAGAAACTTGCCATTGTTGGTCTTTCAAGCTATATAAGTAAAAAGAGTAATAAAATTTGTGAAATGAAAAAAAACTTTATTTAATCTTTAACAGATCTAATTTAAATTATAAAATTCAGTATCTAAAACCTAGTGTGTGCACCATGGTTATCGATAACGGCTTGTAATCGGTCACGCATTGACCCTATTAGACGACTGCAAATGTCGCTGTCTCTCAAGTAATCCCAAATTTCGTTACAATGTTGCTCAATTGCTTCCTTTGTTCTCTCGTTTCTGTTATCCCACATTTGGACCATCAAACCCCACAAATTTTCTATTGGGTTGAGGTCTGGGGATCTACTCGGCCATGGAATCAAAGTAACTTCATCATTATGCAGATCAAACCAATTTGAGACTACCCTGGCAGTATGCACTCGACAGTTGTCATGAACGTAGGAAAATACTGGCACATCTTCACGCGGGTAAACTGTTCGCACTGTCGGTAACATAGATTCTTCTAATAGATCGACATACTTCATCGCGTTTTGCCGAGAAGAAATATGGACAAGCTCACCTACTCCTCCGATACCCATCCACGCCCACATATTCGCTGAAATGCGACCGGATAACTGATTAGGCACGACGTGATCTTCTGTGTACCGGGTGTTATCGTAACGCCACAAAGTTAAGCGACCGTGTTGAGAAGATCGAAATGTTTTTTCGTCTGTAAATATAGTGTTAGTCCAGTCGTAGTCTAAATAAGCGTTTGCAAAATTCCTTCTCGCTGTTTTATGATCATCCGTTAAGGCTACTTTCTCAGCATAATGTCTGTAATGCAGTCCAGTGCCGTGCAAATAATTTCTAATAGTTTGTAGACAGACGTCATGTTGTGCCGCAAAATATCGGGTGGGAGTAAAAGGATGTTCTTCGTAATGGTGTTGCATGTCCACTCTTTGTTCGTTCGTGAGTCGGCGAACGCCGTGGTTATGGCGTCGTCTGTCCTCGAGGATGCCCTCTTCGGCGTGCCGTCTGATCCAGGTCCTCACTGTATTCCGAGAAATATTCAATTCGCGTGATATTTCCCGTATGCCATAGCCTTCCTCACTTAAGACTACAATCCGAACTCTTTGTTCTTCTAAATTAGCCATTATTAAAAATTATTAAGCATTTAATTTCTATTTTTTCACATTGACTGACAACTTGACATAATATGACACACTTGTAGAACACCCCATTTTTTAAATTTATTTTTTCCATCATCAAAAAGTTTAGGTTAAATAAGCGAGAACTAGCTCGAAATTCAAACAATGACTGTATATGTGTGAAATGTGGTTTTATGGCAATGATAACAAAGGTTAAAATTGCATAGGTCTGCGACCTGTATTGACGTAATTTTATTAGTACCTAAAACGTCGTAAGTGCATTATACGCTATAGATCTTACAAGTTTGAAAGTTTCACACGAATTATCAGGCAAGTGGGTCATGATTCAGTTGGTTCGATTGTACATCTTGTTCCAATAAACTTAAAACAATACCTGATGCTAAAACATTATGTCTTGTTGTTATGTGTGTTATATGTAAGAAATATAGTAAGAAAAGTTTACTCACCTGCAACATTTGTAAAGGCAGATATCATAAAAAATGCATTTTAAAGGCTCACAAAGAAAATGTAGATTTGGATGACAAATCAGGATTTCTTTGTCAAAAATGTTAACGATGATTCCGATGACTTTGCTGGCCCTGAAGATTCTTCAGAATCAGATAACTACTAAAGAATATAGCAATGCAAAAACGCGAAGGATGTATTAAATTATGTTGTTATTGATTGTTGATTAGTTTTGATAAAGAATATTATGTATATATATATTTTTTTTATATATTTTTCGAGTAAAATGCCTGTGACATACGGACAGACGGACGGACGGACATAACGAAACTATAAGGGTTTCGTTTTTGCTATTTTGGCTACGGAACCCTAAAAATTAACGCATTCACTGCCAAGCATCGCTACGTGTGTAACGCCGACTACGTTACACACGTAGCGATGCAAAATTTCAGCTCTCTGTGACGATGGAAACGCGTGCCGACTTGGCTTCAAAGTTTGTATGGAGATTTGCTTTTTGGGCCAGTCTAACCTGCACCATATGCAGTGGCAATAAGAACTTCATACGTTACGAATTATGAAACGATTTTTTCAATACAGGTTTTTGCACTTGACTGTACCGATTTTTGATGGAAAATGACGTGGTTGTATGTATAGTGTATAAACTTAAAATGGCATAACTTTCAATATAGGTCTTAAGTAGTCTTTATTAAGTTTGTCTTGCCATACAATGTAAGCCATATAACGTAGCGAAAGTTCACGTATGCTACAGGGGGCTTAGCTTGCAAAGTTTGCGTCCATTAATGGACACCGCCCTAACTCTAATGTAGCGTTACTAGAGAACTTGACTAAGTTTAATAGGGGTTGAACATGTGGACACTATTTAAGCTTTCAAAGACACAACAGATTATAAACTGACTTTGAAACTTCAGATGTTTCTCCAAAGCACTTTGAATTTTGGAAATCCGAAGTACATATTTCATCAAAATGCCAATCTCGTTTGGTTACCAAACTAAATCTTTATCCAACTAGAACAGGTGATTGTCTAAATTCGTAGGGGAGACCGGGTATGGTTGTCTCACGGGTTGGTTGTCACAGCAGCCATTAAATAATACGAAACGAAGGAATAATTGCATCGCTCGGTGTTAAAAGATCGCAAGAGCTTTACCTCCTTCCCTACTTCACCAATCGATGCACTTATTCCGAATAAGTGCATCGATTGGTGAAGTAGGGAAGGAGGTAAAGCTCTTGCGATCTTTTAACACCGAGCGATGCAATTATTCCTTCGTTTCGTATTATTTAATGGCTGCTGTGACAACCAACCCGTGAGACAACCATACTCGGTCTCCCCTACGTTGTAAATTATATGCAAGTATCAATGTCAATTATAAATCGATTTGATTATTCTTTTTCAGTTACTGGTTCCAAGGGTACTGTAGTATAATTTTGATACGGACGTAAAATTAGGAGATAAACTTTCAAACTGTACTTTTAAATATTTAAAAGGCGTGTTTGAAATCGATTCAAATTAAATTTTAATCTATTGGTCAGGTGGTGAACAGTGGTGGCACAGCCACCATCAACTGCTCTTGGAGTGGTTGGCCGTTACCCAGGCTGGAGTGGCTCCACAACGGCGTGCCCCTGGGGGCTGGCGTCACGGGAGGCCGCGTCAGGATCTTGGAGAACGGAGAGCAGCTGGTCATCTCGGCTGTGCATCGAGCTGATAAGGGGGTGTATCAGTGCATGGCCAGGAATGAGAGGGACTCTGCGCAAGCGAGCGCCGAGCTGCGGCTGGGAGGTTAGTTCTAGATTTTTTTATTTAGTGTTAGCTAAATGAAATTCTGAACCACCATTATGTCAAGGTGACGCTATGAATTAAATTGTAACAACTCTATTACAATTTGACTTTACGCTAATACGTAAACTCGGTTGCATGGACGTTCCGGAATTCATTTTGTAGCTTAAGTATATATATATACATTCACCCATCTACATCAGCTGTTAATAATATCAAAATTGCAATATTTGTTTATATAATCACTCTTCTTGTTCAATTGGTTCTAAACGATAATTTAAAAAATAAAGTTTCTCTAAGTTTACATGTACAAATATAATTTAATAGCTAAGGAAGCGAGGCGTTCGCAAAAATCTACAACCACTACATAATTAATTCTTCGCTTAGGTAGTTTTGCTCGTGACCGCACCGCTAGTGAGAATTGGAGTATCGTTTTATAACACGAGACTTCTTGACGTAGATACATTTTTTCTTCATGTTCTTTACTACCTAATAAATGTTGTAATTTTTCTACCAGATACCGCGCCAGAACTCCAATACACGTTCATAGAACAAGTCCTGAGGCCAGGACAGGTGGTGACCCTCAAGTGCTCGGCTGCTGGGTCACCGCCTCCGCATTTTACTTGGATGCTAGATGGGCAGACTCTTAACACAATGGCCAAAGGGCACCGGTGAGAAATCAATAATATTCTATATTTATACATTTTATTCACCCATTACTTTTACGCACAACTAGGGTGTGCAGAACCGGGAAATTTTAGTCTGGTATAACGGGAATTCCCAGCTCTCTAATATTAAAATTTCCCACCTCTACACACATACGCACGACTCATTTTACTTTAGATATCTAACCTAGTTAATCAGTTAAAAACATCGTACAGTAAACTACATTTTATACGTCTTTATGGTGTTATTGACGTGAAAATTTAGTTTTCAATTTTCTTACACTAAAAAGATAGATTTTAAAAAAGTTGATTCGTATTCCTTATCTTTGAGAGCAACGCGAACTTCGTTGGATGTAGCTTTAGCCAGACTTTTCGCTGAGCCAAGCAACCGTCAAACAACATGACCAGTTGGCACTATACACAAAACTTCCTCTCACCCCTTGTACCGGATAAATGTACTAAGGCTATAGCCCCTTCCGTGTTGCGTTAAGATTTATCCTGATTATTCTTCGCAGTATTTAAGCAAAAAATATACAAACAAGCGTCTTATTATATTTTACGTTCAGTTACAGCGTAGAACAATTTGCGACAAAAACTAACGATGTGGTGAGCTACCTGAATATCTCAACAGTCAGGTCAGACGATGGCGGCTTGTATACTTGCAAGGCGGCTAACTCTCTCGGCGAAGTATCACACACCTCTAGACTTAACATTTACGGTAGGTTTCATTCAAAAATCAGCCTTACCTAACCACATAATTTACTAACTTTTTCGATCTTAGTCTCTGCGCAGTTTTGTGTGACCCTGTATCTCTTTACAACCATAGCTCTTTCAATTTGGTACCAGGCAAGAGAAACGGTTTATGTACCGCACGATAAGCAAAGTTGCAGTCAGTTGTACTTGCCCGGAAGAGAATAAAGGGAATTGAATTGATTAAAAGTTTTAAGGAATCAATTTTTGCTTGAGTTCAAGAAATTAAATAATCGTCTATTTTTACAGGCCCACCGTATGTCCGATCAGTGGGCCCCATAAGAGCAGTAGCTGGTAGAGAGTTAGTGATGTATTGTCCTTACTCCGGCTATCCTATCAGGTAAGAATGTACTTGAACGATAACAATACTCTATGGAGCATGTTGAGTTTTTAAAACGATATAACATTAATGGAGATAAATAATGTAGCGAAACTTGATTGATAGTCGCAACATTATTAGTATTTTGTATAATGTTGCGACAATCTGTAAAATTAATCTCTTATCGTCCACTGTATTGTCAAGATCTTCTATTAATTTTACCGTTTTTCTTTTACCCCATACCAAAACAGAACAATGCAAATACATATTCATTCAATTCAGAGGAACCTATTTATTATACTTTTTCAGTTCAGTAAAATGGGAGCGGGAGGGAAGCCCCGTGGAATGGGATAGCAACATGGAGGGAGCTCTGCGGGTTTCACGGGTGGATCCGTCGCAGGCTGGGGCCTACATGTGCACTGTGACCGGCCCCCATGGAGAGATAGCTCGCAGAGAGTTGCAGCTTGTAGTTAGCAGTAAGTAGCGTACATAGAGTACGTATATTCAATTCAAAAAAGATTTTTACCAACCATTATTAAAAATTGTAAAAAAACAATATAGTCAAAGCATAAAAAGATTAAAAAAACCGGCCAAGTGCGAGTCGGACTCGCGCACCGAGGGTTCCGTACAAACTCATAAGTAGATACATGAATAATTCAAGAAAAACTATATGGCGATTAGTTTAGTAGGAGCAAATAAGTATGTGATAAGATTTTTGCAAATTTCTCAAAAACGGTGCAAGTTAGGAAAACCGTTTTATTTTTCCTTTAATATATAGGACGACATTAATAATTGGTAATTATTACAGATTTTTCTGTTCAGTAACTTCGAAGATAATAGGGGGGGAATGGTATTTTTTTTAACGTTTTTCGCCATAAATCAAACACTACTTATTTAAAAAAAAATACGAAAATAGTGTTTTAATCTTCAAATCAAACCCTTTCATTTGATACCCCACTCGATATAATAGCCCTAATTTCAATTTTCAAAGTCTCATTACGGACCCCTTTAAAAAAAAAGTAAAAAAGTTACAAGACTTTTTTTACATTCCATAAGCTCGAGTTAGCGATTTTTAACACTATTCCAAATTTCAAGTCGATAGCATCAGTAGATCCTGAGATATCTTGCTGTGACAGACGGACAGACAGACAGACAGACAGACAGACAGACAGAGTCGCACCATAAGGGTTCCTTTTTTACCATTTTGGTACGGAACCCTAAAAAGTTAAATTATAAAGAAGTTCAATTTTTTCCGGTTTATATCTGAAATACGACAGTAGACAGGTACTTAAACTATCAGTTTATATTCAAAATATTAGCAGGAACGTTCTTTATTTCCCGGTTCTATATCACAAAGACTAGGTACTTTAGAGTTATAAAAGATTTCTTAAAACGTTCCTAGTGCATAATTCGCTTAATTCATTACAATAGAGTGCCTTCTTAGACTCGCTTTGTTATGAATTGAAAAGCCGGGTCTTTGTCATGTTAATTTAAGTCTAATTAGGACAATCCAATTGTTAAGCATGAATAGTTTGCCTAGATATCTACAAATATCTAGTGTTCTGCCTTCTGCCGAATATTAGTATTTTTTAAGTTTCTAAGGTAAGGTTAGATTATTAGGGTGGATTTTCGTCCGTGACATTTGTATGCCAAACTAAATGTATGGCATACAAAATTGTATGGCGAAAATCCACCCATTAATAGTTATTATATATACACCAACCGTGCGATGAGTATATTACCTTACAAAACATTTACAGCGGTAGATAATTGTTGCCTTCTTTCTTATATCACAAATGTAATTTGTGATTTTATTTCTTCAGTTAGGTACCGGAACGTTACATACCAAATATTCCTACATAATAGATACTTACAAACTGTGCAACTGACACGGCCTCATAATATTCGTCTTCTATATCACCATACCTACTCCCGTCTTTAATTTTACTATAAGTCCTATCTTACATCGGTCCCTAAACCTCGAGCAACAAGCTTTGAACGTGACTCCAGAACTTGACAGCAACCTCAAAAAACTTTTATTTTTAACTTTATCAATATTAGAGTTCTCTTCTCCAGATCCTCCAGAGATTGAGCCGTTCTCGTTCTCCGCGAACCTGCAGGAGGGAAAGAGGGCTCAAGTAAGCTGCAGCGTGACGTCAGGAGATATGCCAGTACACTTCACCTGGCTCAAAGACAATGCGCCCATACCCTCATCTCTTCAGGTTAGTCAGCTATTTATAGTTGGTAGAGCATAACATCACCTTCAGATACCGTTTTACGTCAAGTTTTGTATATTTTGTAAGAAATTTCTACACCCTTTGAATTCGATGCGTTAAAATGCCAATTCAGATTTCTTGATATGTTGTCATTGCTCGCTTCTCTCTCTCCACTGCGCGCGTGATATTTTTTGACAATTCTCAATGTTGAAACACTCAAGCCTATCCAAGAAGAAGACTAACAACTGTGCCGAGAATGAACTCTGGGTTTAAGCGGCGACAAAGCTTAAAACACCCTTGCTGTTTTGAGTTCCATCAGATTCAAAACCTCAGTTATCTGTAACTATCATACCTACACAGTAAAAATAAGTAGAACCCTATTTATATGCAGTTAAATTGTGTTAAAATGTTACTGTCAAATATCCCATAGTTAGAGCAAAAAGTGAAAAATTTCGCAGTTTTTGCGTGGTGCGCAGCGAGCACAACTTTTTCGAAGTTGCAATAAGTAAAATTTACTCAACGCTAACTGGTCTATACAACATATACCGATAAATCAGAACTACATCATGCTTTCCGATTTTAATGTCGATTCCTACGAGGCTAGTCATCAAAATCTGCTTTTCAACAATTTAACTAAATATGCATTCTCGCCGTTCTAAGTACTTGTTTTTTTTACCCGACTGCGGTGAAGCCCAAAGGAGGGTTATGTGTTTGACCTGTATGTATGTATGTCCGTTCCCGTGTCCGCTCGTAACTACTCAACGGCACATCCGATTTTGATAAATGATACATCATTAGATTCGTCTTGATGGTGCGAGTGTCACTGGGTATGAAGTTCGTTAAAATAAACAAAATGGCGGATTTTATGCAGTTTCAAAGTGCACCGCGGTCGGG
The DNA here is from genome assembly GCA_947034925.1 of Eudemis profundana. Lineage (NCBI taxonomy): Eukaryota > Metazoa > Arthropoda > Insecta > Lepidoptera > Tortricidae > Eudemis > Eudemis profundana. The sequence continues at coordinate 20,723,847 of OX344798.1, forward strand.
TTTTTTTTAGTAAAAATGTGGTTATTTGAAAGTGTGACTGACAGAAATCGTATTAGTTAGTTCAGTAGCAACGACAACGACTTCTATATAGCTATAAGTAGGATATGAATTTGGTACACGTATGACTATATCAATGAATATAAATACTTACATAGGTGGAAGAACGAGGCGCCGATTTCTTTAGCAACCTCGTATTCAAAGAGGTGTCCGCGCGACACAGCGGTCTGTACACTTGTGTCGCGTCCAACTCCGCCGCGAAAGTCAATTATACGGCCGAGCTGGTCGTCAAAGGTACACCACTTGCGCACAAGCACCCACATGAGCACTCGAGCACCTGAGCATCCAAGCACAATGAGCACGATCACGCTTAACGAGCACTGAGTTCTGTTTGTAAAGGATTGGCGATGTTCACTTCTCATCTAGTTTTAAAATGTGCACTTTGTTTGGTTTGTGTAAACTGAATCTTACGGTTAATGATATAGAGTCTAAATCAGAACGAAATAGAAAGTTTACGACATTAATGGAAATAAAAGAGTCAGTATGTACATGAACCACGCATTTTATTTATTAGCGTTTTACATCCGTTTCCCCACAAAAAGCACTTTCCTCCGTATTTAATGTTCACGATTTCATATGCAGTGTTATACCTAAAGATGTATTTTATGTTTGTTTTGCTCAGCATTGGATTACAGATGGCTAGAGGAGATGGTAATTTCACAAACAAAAAATTAATTTAAGAATAACTTTCCACAAATCTAAAGCTCTAAAGGGCGAAGATTGTCATCGTCATGGCACGGATACGTCCCAACACGATTAAGTGAATTGAACGATCTACATATTGTCTAGTAATTCTGAATTTCCGAAGAGTTGATACAAATTGATGGTTATAATAGATGTCAATTGGGGATTTCTTCTTAATGGAAATCCAAACATTGTAATAAAACAACTTAAATGGATTAAATCGCGTATATTATTTAATTTTTCACGTCCTCACGCTTCGTAACCTTTTTCGACGTTCGTGGTCGCGGGCAGACTGAGAAAATCATAAATTCTCTGTGTCAAAATTTAACTTAAGAAATCCAAATAAAAATAAGTGTTGCTAGATGGGCCTAATGTGTAAAGACGTTTACACACATGCCAGAAAGACTTAACACCCTAACCTTAGAAATTAGCGGCGCTTCAAAAACTACATTCTAATAAGAAAGAAACGCCAAGAAAACTTTCAGCCTTGCCTTATGCATAATTTTAGACAAAAGACTCTAGGAATGCTATTTCTAGAAAAAAAAAACAAACATCATTCATTGTTAAGGTCTTTCAGTGCTGTTTCTTGCCTGTCCTTTGGTGGGATCTTCTCTATTGAATAAGGATACTTTTTGATATCAATAGTCTCGCGAAGCATACTTGGAAAATAGCGCTTTTCTCTAGCAAGGATCGAAGCACCATCGAAGAGAGAAACGCTATTTTTTAAAGTGGGTAGGATTGCACAACGGTAATTTTGACTGAGAAAATTTATGATTTTCTTTGGCTGCCTGCGACCCCGAACGCTGAAAAGGGTTACGAAACGTCAGGACAGGACATAAAAATTAAGTAATGTACGCGATTTAATACGTTTAAGTTGTTTTATTACAATGAGTGATAACCGGGGAAACCGAAGACAATAAATTCCAAACACGTATTAGTTTAAAAGTTTAAACACAAATGGTAATAGGCAATGACTTAAAAAATGCTGTTGGTAGAGGTAAAAGCACTTCATTAAGTGTTTTCCTCAACCTTAAAAAGCATCAATAACATATTCAAATATTTTATACTGTCAGTGATTTGTTTTTTAAGCCGCAGGATAAGGTAAAGTTTGGGTAACATTTAGTGTACTTTTTTGTCTATGTCCCCGTTATAAGTCCAGAAAACATTTGATACGGTACAGTAAACGAAGCAGCATGTCAATGTATGTCCAAAGTATAAAATAAGTAATCGAGTATTAACCGAAAATTTATTTATTTTGAAATCTAAACTGTTGTCTTACTTTCATGCTGCAGTGTCTCCAAAATGGATGACGGAACCAAAAGATGAGGCCATCTTGGCTGGGGAGCCAGTGGCACTGCACTGCCAGACCACAGGCTCACCTAGTCCTCAAGTCACGTGGATGAAGCAGAGAGGTACGGTGATGGTGACATGTGTTATTATTGGCAAACCTAAATCAATAGTGTGCAATTTCCTGAACAATAGAAGACTTTCAATGTTGAATTGTTGTTGATTGACTTAAGTACCTACATATATTTCAGGGCCTGCATCATCCGACTTCATTCCACTCGTGAATCTCGGTGGCCGATTCCAGTTCTACTCGAACGGCACCCTGTCGATCGAGTCTGCGTTGCCCTATGATGAGGGGCAATACATGTGCAAAGCGGAGAACGGTGTTGGCTCACCTTTGTCTAAAACCATCAAAGTTGATGTCAATGGTAAGTTGTTCAATAACCAGAAGAATATAGATATCAAAAAAAAACAATTGGTAAATTCTTTTTTCTCTTTTCATCATGACAGAGGGTGGTGCATCAAAGCTCTACTCGTTATCGCTTTCCCAACTGACGCCTGAAGGGTTTCCTCACCAGACTTCCTTCACGGCATCGGCCCTTTGAGTCAGCGATCTTTTACGTCCTCTTTTGTGTAACTACATGATGGTTATATTTTCTTCAGAGCCAGCGCGGTTCGAGTTGACGTCGACTAACATGACGGCTCGGCGTGACTCGCCCGCCACTCTCCTCTGTGACGTGCGTGGTGATAACCCCATCCGGGTGCAATGGTCGCACAACATGAACCATCTAGATCTTAATACATATAGGTAAGCTCTAAAACTTCCCAAATGACAAGAAATAGAACCATATAACATAAATATGATGCATTAAAAACCGGCCGCTTGTTTCTCTGAAACTCTTTGTATTCTCACAATATTGTTTACTTCCAGGCTAAGTGTCTCCGAAGCAAAGACTGATAGTGGTTTAAGGTCCCAATTATATATCAGCAGAGCCGACAGACAGGACTCTGGGGTGTACAAGTGCCAAGCCGTCAACGCCTACGGTCATAGCGACCATTACATTTATTTATCCGTCCAAGGTGAGAAAGAACTTTATCAGAATTATGTAATTATCTTACTACTAAGCAAAACTCTCCTCTAGATCCCTATAAACTCCTTTTAGATTTAATATCTGGTTCTCTTAACCAGATATTGAGGAAGATATTCAAGTTGTCCTGCCCTCTTCATTTAGGTTTACATCATCCACGCAGCCCATTTTGTGGACCTCACTTGTTGGAACCCACTTAAAATAAACGGTAGTAATAAGTTTATCCATAAATTAATCCTGTTGGAACCCACTTAAAATAAACGGTAGTAAGAAGTTTATCCATAAATTAATCCTTCTTTTAAGCTGTTACAAAACATTTTTTCTTTCAGTAGGTATAAAGATTCTTAACTTTAATGAGGGTTTACCATCAATTCGCAGAGAAACCTGACATGCCGCACTCTCTATCCGTGACGGAGATCCTGAGCCGTGCAGTGCGGCTGTCCTGGAGCCAGGGTTTCGACGGCAACTCGCCGCTCATGGGCTACACCATCCAGCATTGCACGCTGAGCGCCGTCGGTGCCGTACGCGTCGACCAGTGGCACGCCGCTGTCACCATCAACGTGTCCGTCCATGGGGCGACGCAGCAGCCGCATGTCGCGTGAGTGAAAACCGGCTTTAGAAGGGCACCCTTAAATTTATATGAAACAAACAAAGAATAGTACATTGTGCACCGAGGGTAGTAAGAAGGGGATTACTAACGAGAGTCTATTAAGAGCCCGACGCCGTAGGCGGAGGGCTTTTAATGACTCGAGTTTGTAATCCCCTTACTGCCCGTGGTACACACAATGTTTTTCATCACATTTGCGAGGAAAAACAAATAAAACATAAAAATCAAATAAACTAAACGCACCCGCTAAGAGACAACTTCAGCTGTCAACATTTTTCAATATAGTCTTCCACAGATAATGCTAAGAACTGCGTTTAGTTTTTAAACTTGACAGGCAATGCCGCCAGATTGTACCGATTTTCAAAATAAAATTTTAAACTAAATTAATTTAATTGCATTAAAATAATTGCAAAAATTACTGAAATAATAGTAAAATATACCATGTAAGTTTTATATTCTCTAAAATTGGTTTTGTAGCCAAGTTTTGAAGATGTGAAATAAACCTTGGCTGATTTGAAACCTCCTTAGTCTGAAGTGACGTACGGGTTGGTTCTATATTTTAAAACTAAACTCATAACTCCCACGGGAGTTATAGATTTTCATACAGTTTTTCCTCCCGTGGGAGTTATAGATTTTTATAACCCACGGGAGGTAAATCGGCTCGAGCTGGTCTATAAGCCCGCGTGTTATAACACCCTTTACGAGCAAGTGTGATGAAAAGCATATTTATTCAATATGTTCAAATCAATACAATTTTTAAATATGTGTATGTATAATTATACTAGAAATCTTTATAATTTATACTACTTATAAGAACACTCGTTATCTATGCAGTAAAATAGGTACGTTGGTTCAAGTCCGGCTTTGATTACAGTAGGTCACGTTTCTTTTGTCAGTCAGTGTACTTCTTTGTATCAAAAACCATATTTATTCAGGATCACATTGTAATGTTACAATTACAATCACGTATTTAGTGGGAACCAATTTAAAAACTAAACACTAAATTAGTAGCGACATTTCGCTTGTCATCAAAGAAAGGAGTTACTGGTCTCTCGACACTATATGAAATAGAAAGAGATGGATGACAACTTGCCATCCATAATAACGCCACGAATATATTTTATCTGGTTTCAGGCTCACCAAGAAAGGTGATATCCACTACGAGGCACTACTCAGTGGCTTGAAGCCACACACGGCCTATATGATCCGGCTAGCAGCCGTCAACCAGATCGATACAAGTGGTTACACAGAACCTGTGGTCGTTAAGACTCAAGAAGAAGGTAAATAGTTAATATCAGCATAATAAGATCGTCGTCATGAAATACGAGCTTATTTGTCCTTACATTACTACATAGTTTGTATTAACTGATGATTTAACTTCAAATACACGTAGAGAGAAAATATTGAACTTTTGATGAAACTTCTCAAAACCAGTTTTGGAAGGGAAGATAAACTGATCAGATCAGCTACAGAGATCTAATGAAGGAAAAAGCTCATCAAAATGTCAGGGCGCTGACTTACTGCAGGCAATATTGAAAACTGCTCCACCCATGGATGTATAAAATAGAAGGATACCGCGCGGTCTAAGACGCGGGTGAAGCCAAGCAATGGCCGCCGAAGTGAGCATGTGTGCGTTGACGGCCCAATGGCAGCCGACCGGCCCATTATGCTGGTTGATGTGTGCGTGCGTGCGTACAAAGCGCCGGCTCATTGCCATCATGAGTGCTTCACTTATCTGTTCGCGACGTTACGTCCATTTATTTTTAAGGTCCTTGGCTCCACCTATAAGTCTTAAATGAAGATAATTCAATGAAGATATAAACCTCCACAGCTCCCTCGGAGCCACCAACAAACGTGCACGTGACGCCGGGCGGGCCGGGCGAACTCCATGCCGCGTGGCGACCGCCTCCACGAGAGGCGTGGCACGGCGAGCTATTAGGCTACACTGTGTCCTGCACAGAGATCAGTCCGGGAGGAGCTCCCGTAAGGAACTCTACTAGGTAAGGCCTTCTTGCTGATTGATCATCTGGCTTCAAAGCCTCTGTAAACATCTTTGCTCCTGCACATCCAGTTACCTTCAGTTGACTTTGTTCCTGTGACTTTATCTTAATATTCAGTTGGTGATGTAATATTCAACTGGGGGAATGGTTCAATAGGTTAATTGCAACCATTACCTACCAAATTAGGACAGCATTGTTAAGTTCTTACGGCATGTTTAACTGTTGCAATTATAGGCTTTTTGGCAGGACTTGATTTGTTTTGGTATAAATAATGTTAACGCTATTTTTCCAGGACGCTGACAGTGAATGGCTGGTCAGCAACAGAGTTAAGCTTATCAGCTCTGAGAAAGTTCACTCGGTATGAAGTGCGCGTGCGCGCGTTCAACGGTGTCGCCGCTGGACCGCCGTCTGCGCCAGTTACTGCTACTACTTTAGAAGGAGGTAAGTCAAATATTAGGTCATTTTATGTACTTAGTTAAATGATTATTCTAGTCTGAACTTTTATTACTAAGTATTAGCTCTACTATGAGTATCTTATTATAGCTACTGGTTATAAATGATAAAAAATTGTAAATCTTACTGGGTATATCTTAGGCAACGGAATGTAACTTCAGAAGCAAAAGGATGTTCTTGTCTCCAGGATCAAAGTTTATTTGTAGAAAGTGTTGTGTTCTTATCTGTATGAAATGACGACGATGACCAACACTGCCTGTTTCTTTCATTCTCGTTGACCTTGCCTAGTTTTCGCGCAGAATTCACTTTATTGTTATGCATGATGAATTTTTACAGTACCCGAGTCTCACCCGACACGAGTGACGTGCTCTCCCCTCTCCTCATCAAGTATGAAGGTATTGTGGAGCTCGCCGCCCCCAGGACAGCACGGTGGGCTCATCCAAGGATACAAGGTCATCTACTCTCCGCTTAGCAGTGACCATGGTAATTATTATGGCGAGAGTGCTTTGGTTCGCTTACGACATTGACTCGGCAAGCCGGAATAAATCTCGGCATCCGCCGCGATGGAAGAGAACGCAATAATTGTTCTGCGTTACACCAATTTGGGGTGATAACGATCTGGGGTAGTGTTTGAGAAAATCAACAGGATATTTTCCTTTTAGCCGCATATGCGCTCTTTTCACTACACAATTGTCTTCTACCTTTTCAGGTAGATGAGCCAACAGATTCGTTTCGAGAATATCTGAATGCTACTACAGATGTAATTTCTAAAATTGACATTATCACAACAAACAACTAAGTAACAGCATGCGAATCCTAACGATTTTATGTGTGAATACATCCTACAGTTTTGACTTAAGTACAAAGCAGTTCTGTAAAACTACAGTTTAAGGTTCTCAAGCCATATTCCACTTTTTAGCGGACGTTGGTGAAATCAAGCGAGTCACAACAACTGATACGTACCTGCACACTCTGCGCAAATATACCAACTACTCCGTGCAAGTGCTGGCCTTCACTAATGCGGGGGACGGCAAGCGAAGTCCGCCAGTCTACTGCATGACTGAGGAAGATGGTATGTTTTACATTTTCCTTTGTTATTTAGTGGACAACATATTATCTCTTGATTATATATAATAAGCCACGATTTTAATACCTTGTAACGTAGTTTACCTAAAATTATACACGTTAGAATTTTAATAACATCAATTAATTTAATAATAAATGCCTGTAATGCTTCAACCTTTATGGAACTTAGATTTCACGTCGATCTTCATCCATTTTACTGTGATTTTTATCTCGATTTTCTGTAAATATTCTGTTGTTTGTGCTATTTGTTAATGACACTTAATTTTAGCCTTTGTTGAGTGCAATTTATAAGCAATTTTTATTTTGTCGTGTTGTCAAATAGTAACCTTTGTGCAAAACCATCAGTAAATAAGTAATGAACAGATTATTGAACTATTAGAGACAGCTGACATTTTCCTTTCGTTTTTACAGTGCCTTCAGCCCCCCAAAAAATCAAAGCATTAGCATACTCCATTGATTCCGTGCTGGTGAGCTGGCTGCCTCCACTGCATCCTAACGGCGTTATCTCGCATTACACTGTCTACTGCAGGGAGGCGGGACGGTAAGCTATCTAATTGCATATATTCAAATCGAGTCAGTGCCGCAAACACCATATTACATTTCCGTACAATCCGATTCCCAACGGGTTGCCATTTTAGGGTATTTTCAACACGTTTTTGCTCTTGAGGAAAAGGCAAGCGAAGTGTGCTCTGGGTTTTTTATGGGTTAATTACACGTTGCACCATTGTTATATTTATAGAACAAATTAGAGCTTCAATTAAGCCTTATAGTTTATGGATCCCTATAGTTTGACCAAAGTCCTAATCGATCTAATAATTATTGTGATATAATTATTTGTGTATTTTAGCAGTGGCGTCCGTCCGTAAGCCACTTTTTGAAGTACTACTTATTTGTTTTTTCCGTCTTCCATAAATAATGTAACAGTATTTTGAGAGGACATTATGTTTCAGGTTAGGCAGACACCAGACCTATACTATGACCGTGGACAAGGTGAAGTCTGAGTTGGAACTAATGTTCCCCGTGCGGAATCTACAAGAGAACCAGCTGTATGAGTTCTGGGTGTCAGCTACTACGGGGTCGGGGGAGGGCGAGTCTACGCTCGTAGTGGGGCAGGGACCAAATGCCAGAAGTAAGTTTTTTTTAGTTCCCAGCAGTGTGACTTATAAAGGCTGATGATGAAGTTTCTTTTTAACGGCTTTGTAGGCTAATTAGGTTTCTGCTGAATTTATACAAATATCATCAAATACCAAGATCTGACACAATAGATAAATTGCAAAAAATATCAGTTTAGTTTTCGGTTCAAACAGCGCCGCTGTAGTCACTACATGGGGTCTGCGTTATCTAATTTGTGAATTCCATCATATTATTATTGGTACGTCATGCATATTGAGTGGTAACGGGCTGGTGACAAAATAATCTTCTCAAGTTCATTCAAAATCACTCTCGCTCGTCGTAGGCGCTCTCAGCCAATTAGTAGACTGAGAGGGGTGGCATAATAATAAAATGGGAATACAGACCCGACACATATAGGAACAAATCGCGCTGCGTTAGTTTCCATCTGTGAACTTAGCTACTAGGTAGGTAGGCTAGCGGATAACTTCTCAAATGCAAACTAACGCGGTGCGAAACAATTCGCAAGTTCGTTGTATATGAAGTCGAACTTCGAGGTTCGGTCTATATCAATATTGCTTACTTCAGTTCCAGCGCGCATAGCGTCGTTCGGAGGGCTAGTGGTGCGCGGCGCGGGGCACGCGGCGCTGTTGGCGTGCACGTGTGTGGGGCTGCCGGCTCCACGCTCGCGCTGGACGCACGCGCGCGCGCCCGTTACGCACCACGCCTTCTACCAGGTCACGCCGCGCGGACACCTGCATATCAGAGGTACCCCTTATTAGTTATAACGTGTAAGTAACAGTTACAAAGAATATAGCGCCATTCGGCGGACTAAAGGGGCGCGGCGCGGCGCTGCATGCTGGCGTGCACGTGCGTGGTACTGCCGAGTGAATTTGGATGGGTGATTTGCCTTAAACAAAGAGTTATATACTTACCTCTTCTCAATACTTAGTACAAGGGATCCTTGTAGCTTTTGTCAAATGTATACAGCCTGGACTTCCTCAACCTTATCATAGTAACGTTGGTCACTGATATAAATCATACATCTCGTTCTAACGATCATGTGTAACAGCATTAATATGCTTGACGTCGGCTGGAAATGATATGGCACCTATCTATTGATTCACCTCTTATTACCTCTTTTTTGCAGAAGTAAACGAACAATCGTCTGGCAACTTCACGTGTACTGCTAGTAACACCCTAGGCGAAGACGCCATCACGTATAGCGTGATAGCAGTCTTGCCGCCCGGAGCGCCCGCGCTCACGTTGCAGTACACTACGGCGTCCAGTATACGCCTCCATTGGCTGCCGCCGGCTGATGGTGGCTCACCTCTCTTAGGTAACTTTAGCAATTTATGACCACAAGTGCTGAAAACTATTTTTAATTTTCTTTTTTTACTACCTTTATTTGGAAGCAGCTACTTTTAACTTCGTATGTACTATTTTCTACTTGATTCAGTAACAAAATCTCTTTCTGTGGTAAGGAAAATCGCAGTTTTCCAGGGGTCCCACTTTGAGTACAATATTTGCCACATCTGTTATTTCGATTCAGTGGTAATTTCGATCTACAACTTTGTAGGCAATCAGTAGACTTGGACATAATCGACTAAGTTCCTTTTCAACTTGGACGCCTTTTGAGCTACTCAAACTATTTGAACCTTGGAGCATAACATTTTGTTAGAGCAACCAATCAAACTAAAACCATTTATCTTTACAGGTTATATCCTCCAATACAAGCAGGCAGATGACACCGACTGGCACACCGTTGAACTATCGCCTGAAGTCACATCGTACACCATGGACATGTTGAAGTGTGGGTCCACCTACAACGCAAAGATACTAGCACGGAATAAAATCTCTATAGGACCACCTTGTGAAATGCTCACAGCAACAACTAGGGGAGGAAGTAAGTACTTAATTCATATTATATAATTTTATTTATTTTATTTTATTTTTTATTCATTAAATTTAATAATATTTAATAGTCAGTCACCTGAAATCATTATCTTATAAAAGTATTTTCTTAAATGCTTAAAAAGGTTTACTACACTAATATTCTTTCTTTGCAGGACCTAAACCCCCAAAACCAGAAGACCATGTGTACATGAATTCAACAGCTATAAAGATCAACTTCTACGCGTGGCGCGACGGTGGCTGCCCCATACTGGGGTTCCGTGTTTCGTACAGGAGAGCAGGCACAGAGCATTGGATCAAGGTAACTATGGACATGAAGAAGGCACCTGAAATAATAGGGTAAATTGCGTAATATTCACTCGTGTTTCATGAGCTCTAGCAATCAGTTTATCTAAATAACCTCTTTTTTTGAAGTCGGTTAGTTATCAATGACTACGTATGTCTCTATCAAGCTCACAGTTGTCGTTTAAAGTCCAGAAAAGAAGAAAATAAGGGATTACTCTGAACGCATTTTACCGAGAAGCCGGTCTTTATGACATTTATTTAAATTTTTTCATTGAATTCATGCTTACATCTTCAGGTGGGAGATAGCCTGAGTTCAGCCAGTCACGTCTTAGGTGACCTGTCACCGGCGACGTGGTACGAGCTCGCTATAGAAGCGGTGAACGACGCAGGTGCCGAGCGCGTCACACTTCTAGCGGACACACATACGTTAGCTGGAGGTATGCACCATGTTTAATTTCATGTATCTTCGAAAGAAAACAGAAATCCATTTGTACAAGTTCTGAGCATGTTCCGCTCTAGCATTTCTAGTTGTACGTCATTGTCCAGTCCTTTTGATCCTTCAGTCATCACTACTTTCGTGTATGGATAACGATTTCTTTACTTTGTCCTCTGAATTTTGATCATTATGAATATCGATATTTTTTTTTACTTTTTGGAATGCAATGCTTCACGATTTTTTATCACGTACCGCACCGTACGTATTGGAGTTAGTTAATCATTTTTAATCTTTCAGGTCGAATACCTCCAACAAAACCGATGTCTCCCCTGTCGGGAGGAGACAGGCGCACGTCGCTACGTACAGTGGTGCTGTCTTGTATCGCCAGCGCTGTTGTGATTGTCGTCACGGTCGCCGCTATAGTGTGCGTAGTGCAGGGCAAGCGCAAGTGAGTGGATAGTAATGAACTTCCAGGTCGGATGGATACCTCTAACAAAACAGAGCCACAGTTAATCAAAGTGGTTGAACTAAAAAAATGCATTATAACCAAGGGATACGGAGACTGTGCTTGCTACTCAAATGAAGGCACGGATAAAAACTAGGTTTAAGAATAATAAAATAGACGATGAATTGAACCATCTTACCCACAATACTTTCAGATTCTTCTGTATATCCAGCGACCACTACATGCGGGACGACCGCAAGCTAAGCGAGAGCAACGAAGCGGAGCGAGAGAAGCTAAGAGAGGGCCAGAAGCTGTACTCCTCTTCATCTATCAACGGGAATGAAAAGTCAAATGACGACTCCTCTGGTAAATCATGTTTGAAACCCTTAAAATAACCCGAGTGGTGTGTTCGATAACTTTTTGCGATGAATGACCCTTTGATCAGTGCTGAATTAAGGCAGCAAAAGGCGCGTAGTAAATTTTTTCACAAGGCCCTTGGTGTGGTCTAATAAACCCTCAACCAACCGACCGATAACTTTTTATGTTACGCAACGATGACACAAGCAAGGAAAAAGGAATCAATTGCTATTCTTGGTATATAGCTAATTTGACGCTGCTTTCGACTCAACTAGTGACCATGGCACGAGACATGAGAGTGATATCAAATACCCTTTTTAATTTTGAGTTAGTCTTTATAATCCACGTTACTGTATTCCAGCAGAACTGTACGAGATAAGCCCGTACGCGACGTTCGGCGTGTCCGCGGCACACTCGCTCCAGTTCCGCACGCTGGCGCGACGCGACGACGATGCCGCACCGCCGCACCGCCGGCGGCATCGCACGTGCGAGCACTACCGATATGGTAAGACGGGAGTGACCTAAAATGTCAATATGAGAAAAGAGTAAGACTGCTAGTACACCAGTGCGGCAATGGTTGAAACTGCCAAAAAGTGAGTAGCTGTATGAAAAAACCCTTATGTCTTTGGCGTGTCTGCAGCGCACTCGCTGTGTACGGTAAGACAGAGTGACTTGAAACCTCTAATGAATTTAGCCTTTCGGATGCCGGAGAGGCTCGCACACTTGTAACCGACTAATTTCTTGTCCCGTATCCTTGCCTATACTGGCAATATTAGTTGCATACGGGAGTCGCATCTCCGGGTATGTGACTGGTATAGGAACGGATACAGGTCTAGGTATCCAAAAGGTTATAGTTGTGACTCGTAGATGAGATCGTTAGTACCTACGCCAGTGAGTCAATGGTTCAATTGAGTTCAGTGACTCAACGACAAAAAATACCGCAGTCTTTTGATACCATGGTCCGGTTCGCTGGCTTTTCGTGCATGCTGAAATCATAGACTCCACTACTTGCCATCAGGCATGATTGAAGTAAAAGCAAACGGATTTAAGTAGGTAATGCAATACAACTAAGATAATGCTTTCATTGTTGACAAATAATTGAAAAGCTCGATCTGGATACAAATCCTTGAACCAGAATTAGCGTCAAACATCAGTCAACATTGTCTAAAACACACTCCCTTAAAAAAAATAGAAACAAAATTCTCCCCATTCCCTAATTGGCTGGTAGTTCCCTTTTTACACCCTCTCGTTCGGGGGGGAATGAGACCGGCCTTCTGCGCAGATGAATCGAGCCTGTCTAAATGCTCGACAGTGGAGGCGCGGCATCGGATGCGCGCGGCGTGCGCGAGCGCCGGCGGCGCCGGGTGGCGCGACACGCACACAGACTCGGACGACAACAGCGACAGCGCTGCTAATACTACTACTAAAGGTACCTTACCAATGCAACATTTTTCTATTTATTATTTGTGATTTTTACGTAAATAGAATACAGAGTACCTACTTGGCGAGCATAGGTAGCCATCTGCTCTTGTACAGACTAAGTATTGAAATAACTTGAAAGTTGTAACATTTAAAGCGGCATTCGATACAGAGCAACTACGCTACGATAATGGGGGTTTAAATGCAAGGATCGACTGTATTCAAAGAGAAATACCTATTATAAATTTATGAAAATATTACCTATATTGATAGAGTGTAACATCTAAAACCAGAGTTTGCTGGATTTATACGTAAAATTCTGATTGTTTTGCCACACTTTTCCACTTCCCACTTTCAGAAATACTTATAGGTCTTCAGAAATACTCTAAGAACAAAATCATCTGCAACCACTACCATCAAAATCATTTGTAGTTAGTAACTCACTTTTTATGTACCTAATAAGTAATTACTAAGAACTTGTTATATGTTATATGCCCTACTCACTATTATCTTATATATCTATCTTGTATTCGTGTATACTATACTTTCACACCAAGGTTCAGGCGGTTCTCCGGGCAGCGTGTACGGCAGTGGACGGCGCAGCGCGGCGCGCACCACCAGCAGGTAGACTCAGGTACCTCCCTGCCCCCCCCACACCGCACCCCGCCACGACGCGCCGAATGTACCTTACACTGTACCTTATTGTGACTGCTACACTACTCTCCACCTCTACTGAGTACCGATCCGAAATCGGGTTAAGCCGGTCAGAAAAAGTGCCGACCGCCGAGGTGAACAACGTCTTTTTCGCTTTGTTGCGCGGACATAAAGTTTTTTATGCCACACCTGGCCATAAAGTGGCTTTTTCCGCACGCTACGCGTTCGGAAAAAGTCGCTTTCCGGCCAAGTGTAGACATAAAATTATGTACACAACACGGGAGGTAATAAAGAAAGCCCTCGATCGCATATTTACGACCCTCGCTTGAAGCTCGGGCCGCAAACTTCTGCGATCTCGGCCTTTCTTTGTATTACCACCCTAGTTGTGTAATGTACTATTTGTGCCGGCTTAAGCCGATTTCGTGTTTATTGATGTTGGAAGACTTTATAACCAAAACTATATCAATTTTTTATTTTGTAGTGAAATATTGATAAAACGTAATAGAGCAGTCGCATTTGTAAATGTTCTTTAAGCTTTTTGAAGCATTTGTACCTAAAGAAAATAAACATGGGTTTTAAATTTAAGTACGTACTTTAATGAGTTTGAGTATTAAACTGTATAATATAACGAAGCTTAACGAATGTCGAAAATAAACACTAGAAGCACATGTAGTATTTAACCTATCGAATATCTATATTTGACTATCTAGCATGATTAAGTAATTTTGTAAATAACGTCAATCGTTGGCAAACCACGCAAAAGTTTAACACGTTCACAGTCTCAATTTAAATTATAAACCTTACGGCTTTGTAATAAGCCTTGCCGTGACCCATATGTGGAGTCTTGGGACAGGGAACGACGGAAGAATTGGGAAGGCGTCAACAACGAAAATTAATTTGTTTACAACTTTGCTCCCTATATATTGGTACCTGGTACAGTCGCCATCAGATATATCTGAGCTGTCGGTGTACTCATAAATATCTGAACACGGCTCTAATGCTATGAAAATAGAGCCGTGTTCAGATATTTATGAGTACACTGACAGCTCAGATATATCTGATGGCGACTGTACTTAAACTTTTTTCAACATTGGTTAACTGCTTAACTATTACGCTATGACGAAGAATAAGAGTATTCAATAAGATTCTTTAAACTTGAGCGTGGTTATACTGACCTTAAATGATTACCATAATTAACATTTTTGGTGTCCTAAAAAAATATCTATTAATTTTAATTCTTCTATTATTTTTAAGCTGTTAAATTACTCGCTTACTTATTAATAAAATTAATGACATGTGATGAAATACTGATTACCCATACTTATTAAGTATAGGTCGATTCATAAAAGCTGGCGCAGATTTTGTATGCAACGAGTGCTTAATTGTATTAAATCCGCTCCAGCTTTTATGAATCGACATATACATAAAACATGAACACTTCATATGCCAATTATGGTTTTGAATATTGGGGTGGATTTTCGTCCGCGACATTTGTATGCCAAACTAAATGTATGGCATACCAATTTGTATGGCGAAAATCCACCCATTAATGCAG
Organism: Eudemis profundana; assembly: GCA_947034925.1. Lineage (NCBI taxonomy): Eukaryota > Metazoa > Arthropoda > Insecta > Lepidoptera > Tortricidae > Eudemis > Eudemis profundana. The sequence continues at coordinate 20,739,284 of OX344798.1, forward strand.
TAGAAAGTTAATACAAAAATAGATTACTTAGGTACCTACAATCTAATCTACTGTCAACATAGATAGCCAACAGGTAAACAAAGCCAATCTTGTTATATACATTCCTAACAATATACGTTTACCTTTTTTTCAAAAATTACCTACTAATTTAGAAGGACTATAAAATGTATATTTAACGCTTAATCCCCGTGCTGGCTTTTATTAAATTGTGTGTTGCTCCCAAGTAAAAGAATTTTCGTTGCCGCTTGAAAATAGGTCTTCATAACAGATTACTAATAAAAAAATTAAATCACCCTGTGAGAGCTGGTAACTTTTACTTGTAGGTACCTACCTTTGAGCTTCGGAACTGCACATTAAGCTTTTTGCTACAAATTGTTCCATATGAGCCATTTTAGGCGAGCTATCTGTTAGAATGAGAAATAAATATGCTATCTCTTTATGCTGTATGACTACTTACGTCCCTATCGGTTTGGGCCAATTGGACCGGATCAGTAATGAAATTGTTCTGTCTGGCCAGTACATATAGGTACAAAATGTTTCACGGCTATTGTCCACAGCGGAGGACCGAACGGGAGCGATGGACACTCGGTATACGCACCCGTGCCTGCCGATATATCCTCACTCATTGACAAGTGAGTATTCAATTTCAGGTCGATTAGGTACTGATCCCACCGCCGCCGCCGTCGAGTAAGCGTGTAAAGTTGGGCGAGTAACAGTTCATTGTGGACTGACTAGGCCGAGTGTGATCAATCGACCTTTCCAGATCCGCAATGTAATACTACTCGCCCAACTTTACTCGGCGGCGGATGGACCAGTGCCTAATGGTGGTTTTCCACCGGCAGGGCGAGACGAGACGCGACGCGGATTGAATTGAAATTTGTATGGGAAATTTTCAATCCTCCGAAGATTGCGCTAGGAGAGGATTGAAAATTTCATACAAATTTCAATTCAATCCACCTCGCGTCTCGTCTCGCCCTGCCGGTAGAAAACCACCTTTAGTCTCAGCATTAATATCCTTTCGACCTTTCTAGTAATGTTTTGGTACTAGAATGTCCACAGAACGGTTTCGTAGAACTGTTCTGACATCCGTCATCTATTTCTATAGCTGTTGCGTGGATTTTACAAAACAAACAATTTTTAATTTTCATCACACTTGCTCATAAACGGTATTATACCACGTAGACATATAGAGCAGCTAGAGCCGATTTACCTCCCGCGGGAGTTATAAAATCTATAACTTGTAAATTGGTATGAAAATCTATAACTCCCGAGAGAGTTATGAGTTTAGTTTTAAAATATAAAGCCCACTCGTACGTGATTTCAGACTAAGGAGGTTTCAAATCAGCCAAGGCTTACCTATTTCCTATCTGCAAAACTTGGCTACAAAACCAATTTTACTGTATATAAGTCAGGCCAGTCAAGATTGAAAACTAAACGCTGTTCTTAGCATTATCTGTGGAAGACTACATTGAAAAAGTTGACAGTTGAAGTTGCCTTTTAGCGAGTGCGATTAGTTTATTTGCTAGTTTATGTACCGCTATAGAAATACTTTTTTTACAGGTATCAACAAAGAAAGGAACAAGAACGTCGAGAATGCACAATACACGTTTAACAGTAAAATTGACCAATGACTACGTATAGTCAAACGATTTGGACCCTAGGTATTTTAAAGTTTTATATCGCGTCTCGTTAAGTGTGCCATGCCGTGATTTGATTCCAACAATTGCTACAATCTTGAACGGAGTATGTATAACAGTGTTCCAGACGTTCATTACACAAAAACTACTAGTCAAAATGAAGTCTCGGTTTGGGTGCAATATTATTTTCCTACTTATTACCATGATGACCTACGTAATCTTGACTTGAACTATACAATCAACTGTTTGGTCCGTCCAACATTCAGATGCCGTTCTTGAGAGTATTTACTCAAATATTTCGATCGTCCTACAAACGCTACAGGTATAATTGGGGTTAGTTAAAATTCAGTGGTGGTCACATTTGAAGGGCATATTCGGAATATGGACGAGTAAGGTTTTTTGTATTATTACCGCCATGCACCATACCTGTAAGCTGTAAGGATTTCATGGATTCAGATTTATATATGTATAGTTAATAGTAATTATACCAATAAACTGCCTATTACTTTTAGATTTTGAACCTAATTTAAATTCAAACTATTTTCTAATTATGAGACCACTATGAAAATTAATAAAAAAATAAAGATCTAAATAATAAACTATTGCCTAATCAGAATGGATAATATTACGTGTTATTTATGCGTACGTTGGTAAAATGCGGTATATTTTATAAACGAGAGTAAACTAGAAACATCAAGCACATTTTGGTGGGCTATGAGAAAATGAAGTAAACTTGGTAACACTGGTTTCGAATACGACATACAGCAGTTATGACGTATGTAAATACGTAATTCTAACCATTCTGTTATAGTTTCTAAAGAAAGGGCTAAACCAATTGTGATGCGATCTCGCTACAAAGCGATACCCCGAAGCTGTTAACGTTAAATTGTTGCAGTATTTATTTGATACCGTGTTTTAAACTAATGCTGTTATTCTATAATAGTTTGGCTGCTCTTGTAGTGACATCTGCGATAGCTGAAACATTTTCTAATTATTCGGCCTCTGAAAATGCAGTCCATGATTTTAATAACAATGATCGGAATCATTTGGACCAACAATAACCGAAACACATTTAGGTATCCAAAAACTCGACCTAACTTAAATCAATTCTGAGCGTTCCGTTGTTAAAAAACTGGTCAAGAGCATGTCGGACCATGCTCAGTGTAGGGTTCCATAGCCGTATCTATAAGGAAATGCTATAGATAGAAATAAAGCTAAAAATAAACAACTGGCAAAAGGTCTTAAATGCCGTGTAAATCAATGGCACTTAAAACTTTTTGGTTAAGAAGTTTTTCGGCAAGAACTTCAAAACGGTTTATTCGTTACTATTCAAAATAATTTTCGTTACCTTCCCGATTTTTTTTTCATATTTTTTGGATTTACGGTTTAAAAGTTAAAGGGGGGGGACACAATTTATGCAACTTTCGGAGCGATTATTTCCGAAAGTATTCACTTAATCGAAAAAAAGTACATAAAAGCCTTATTATAATGTTTTTAAAAGAACTGTCGAATTATGTACGTCACGTTGATGTTTGCTGAAAAAAAAGTTTTTTAGCTTCCGTTACGTTTATGGAGTGCCCCCCCTAGATTTTTTTATTTTTATTATTTAACTACCAAACTTAGTAGCGGCATCTACAAGACATCTATATTCCAAATTTCATCAGTATACGTCTTATAGTTTTTGAGTAAAAGGCCTGTGACATACGGACGGACGGACGGACATGATGATACTATAAGGGTTCCTTTTTAGCCATTTTGGCTACGGAACCCTAAAAAAAGATGCCAAGAAGAATATAGCTTTCGTCTCATTTACTCTCTCGACTGTGTTGATATGCGGATAACAGTTTCTTTTTATAGAAATATCCAAGAATCATTCCATATTCTGACCAAGAAAATGTTTAGACCAGCTTGCAAAGTTCACAAGAGCAGTGTTTAGATTTTTAATAGCCTGTAAGATTGTACAGTTAGATGTAATGTTTAATTTGTTTGCTGTTGAGTAACAGACACAAACAATCAATGGATATTTTAGGAACTGAAAAGCGAAAAAGCCACACGAACAGCAATTTTAGCCATCGTCTTCTTGCATGGTTCATAGAGAGTCATTTGCATGGGCATTCATAGGGTGACTGTGTCTGTTACTTTTAAAAATTCGTGTCATCTAATGGCGCGTAGTGACTTGTGAAATATTTGGCCTCTTTGAAGTTGTCAGACGTTGTTTTGTTGTTTGTAAATGGTAGTTTTTTACAAAATTACTTAAGGTTATAGTGAAAAAGTTGTATTATGGGATAGTCGGTTTCAAATTGATTAGAAAAGGTTCTTTAAGATTGTTGGTTCTGTCTGACTACCCAAACTTTTATAATGTACAAAGGGTAAAATATACGAATAGCTGCCTGGAAAAAAACCTAAAGGGTTTTCAACAATTCTGCAGACGATGAATGAAATAGTGATTGTTAAAAAATAATGAACAATAACACAGAGTGGCATACTTACATCCCAAAGTGATACAATAATTAAGTACTACTAAAGGGAAATATATCAATTTGAAATCAACTTTATCATAACGGTTAATGTATAGCCGAGTAAAAGCATAATGTTCCTTTCTAGTCAGAAAAGGATAGTAGTTACAGTCACGGACTTTAATTGTTGACCCATGTGGGGTTCAACCAGGGCCGCGCCGCCCCTGTGTGCGAAGTGTGTAACGCACACAGGCGCCAAGGTAATAGGGGTGCCGGAAGTCGAAACACGACGACAATAAAGAGGTGTTTCATAGGTTTCGCACACAGGCGCTGCCGGGGTTCGGCGCGGCCCTGGGTTCAACTTACATTAGCCGTGTCATAGAATGTGTATTATCTACACCACAAAATTAGACTGAACCCTAAATGGCTTAACAATTAAAGTCCGTGACCGTACTACCACCTCGGTTATAAATTAGCATTAGGTACCTTTAGTATATTTCATGTGCATTTGTTATTCGAAGTAATAACGGTATATACCTAATAATCAGTGCTTAGCTTGATATTAGCTTATTACTCCACGAAAAGTAATAATCGATTTTACTTGTAATATATTTGTCACCAACTTTATTTAGGAATGAAATGCACATGAAATGTTGAATACTTCGAAAATAAGTTAATTATTAATTAATTATAACGATAAATTAATGTAAACGGCTGTTCCAAACTGCAAAAGATACATATCATTATAATAGACTGCCAATATTTAAGTGATTCGTAATTCTTTTACTTATTGTTGATTAATATAGTCAAATAGCTATTAATTATACACTATTGTATAAAAATCTTTCTATATACATGTTGTGTAATATTAAAATTAAAAATATAATTAGTATGATGAAAGGAAATAAAGATGTGTGTTGTGGTAACTTGTAGTTTATTTTGTTGGTACCTTATCTACAATAATTGGGCTCCAGGGGTCATGGGCAAATGTGTGTGGCACCTAGTCCAAAAATCAACAGAACCAAGAGTTCAGTCATTTAATAGGTACCTATTTTTATAAGACCTTTTTATCTATGGTCCTTTCGACATAACTACCTACGCCAGTTTTCCTAAGTATTAAGAATACCTAAGATCATTGTTATTTTGTAAAGCCTCGTTAGTCCCTTTGTACTACACATAGCACACATTGGATTTTAGTTTTGCACTTCTGTTGAATGAAAGAAAGTTACAATTTCAAAAATACACAAAAAGATATCTGGGACTTACCATGATGATGGTGATGGAGAAGGCCCCTTTTACCCGTCGTCCCACCAACATGTCCCCCTGGTGGGTCCACGGGTATTTTGTTTTACCCGTTGTCCTACCGTTGTAAACAGCGGGTCTACCGGTAATTTACTTTCACCATGGTCCCACCGCACTAAAAAATAAAAATTCATTTCTTAGACAATTAATTTCAACAACAATCATAGGAAAAGTTTAGGATAAAAAACACATTATTTATATTTTACTAAATAAATCAATCATAGGTAAAACACCGTTTTGTACCACCGAATAGCTAGTTAGGGTTCCGTACCAAAATGGCAAAAAACTAAAAAAGGAACCATTATGGTGCAACTCTGTCTGTCTGTCCGTCTGTCACAGCCAGATATCTCAGGAACTATGCTGCTATCGATTTGAAATTTGGAGTAATAATAAAAATAGTTAACCCAAGCCTTGGACATAAAAAAAATCTTATCGTAACTTTTTTACTTTTTTTAAAGGCGTCCGTTATGGGACTTTGAAAATTGAAAGTAGGGCTATTATATCAAGTGGGGTATCAAGTGAAAGGGCTTGATTTGTAGGTAAAAATACCTTTTTATTCTTTTTCTTACATAAGTAGTTTTTGATTTATGACAAAAAACGTTAAAAAAATACCATTCGCTCCTATTATCTTCGAAGTTACTGAACAGAAAAATCTGTAATAATTACCAATTGTTAATGTAATCTCAAATATTACAGGAAAAATATAAACGGTTTTCATAACTTGCACCGTTTTTTAGAAATTTGCAAAAATCGTAACACGTACTTATTTGCTCCTACTAAATTAATCGCCAATACAGTTTTTCTTTAACTATCCATGTATCTACTTATGTTTTTGTACGGAACCCTCGGTGCGCCAGTCCGACTCGCACTTGACCGTTTTTTTTTTTTTTTATTAATGTTTACCACTTAGTGCGGTGGGACCATGGTTAAAATAAATTACCTACACTTTTTTTTTTTTAGGAACTGACAAACTCGCAACCCGTACATGGGCGTAGCGATTGCCGGACCGGGTGGTCGGCCGTGGCGTTCCCTGGGGTCGAACCAGGTCGCTAGCCGGACCACCCTGAGTTTGGTCAGACTGGGTGGGTGCCGGGGGTGCCTGGGGTCGAACCAGGTCACCTAGTCCCGGTCCACCTCGATAGAATCGAGATAGGTTGGGGCCTGAACGCCTGGAGTCGAACCAGGTCGTTTGGCCAGGGTCACCTTGACTTTGCGCTGATTGCTCAGAGTGAGCAGCGGACCAGCGGGAAGGGTGACACGGGTCGTCCTGTCCTTATGTGAACTTGTGTATCGAACTAATGGGAGTTTTAGGTGCCGGTTCGCTAAAAACCTAGCCCAGCTAAGAAGACTCCGGCAAGAAACTTAGCTGAGCCCGAGCGAGGTCGGAGTGAAGTTAAACCGGGTCATTTGGGTCCTGGGGCAAGTCGGGACGCGGCACCTACAGACCCACTGTTTAGAACGGTAGGAGAACGGGTAAAAAAAATACCCGTGGGGCCGCCAGGGCGACATGTTGGTGGGACCACGGGTAAAAGGCGGGAGAAGGCACTACTCATCAGTACTACGATTAGTTTCTACCTATGAATTGCGCCGAACTTCAATTCGCCTAACATCAGTTACGTCATGTTCGTAATTGTTTAAAAAAGAAAAAAAAAGTAAAGTTCAATGATATACCTAGATACTCTCAGATTGCTTGCTCATTGTTGTCTCAGTCACGTACGTAGATTTTTAAGGGCTCGGACTCCGTTTGCGTGCTGACCACAAATATAATTATTATTTTGATTATTACCTTAAAGGGAGCTCACCTGAACCGATAGGTATGCTTAACAAATGGGCAATATTATTTTTTGGCGTCACTAAAGTGCTTCACAAAAGCTGAAATTACTTGCACAGTGCTGAACTTCTTCAACTTCTACAAATTTATTCAAATATACGCGCGAAACGTCTGTGACAACAGAGTTCATATATTTTTGAGTTGTGTTTGAGCATTTAAACGTATTGCTCAAATAGAATCTTCTGGAGCAGAGACATTTTTCGGATATGTTCAAACGTATTAGTGTGTCAATTTAGGTAATTAAAAAAGATAAGAGGAGGATAAGAGTTAATTTAGGCAAATATTATTACATATTGAAGTTATGTTATTAGAGTAGCTAAAATATAATTTTGCAACTTATTAATAACGTATAACTATACAATTTTGAATCAAATTCAAAAGATTAGATCATGATCATAATTAGATCGTAGTAGAAAACGCCTCAGTATCTACTTTCCATCGCTTCATCGCGCTCGTAAGTGGGGGCTCAGTATTAAAATTTAGGTCAAAAATGATTGTTTTCACACTGTAAACAATGATATTCGAATTGGAAATATCCTAAACAAACAGCCGGATCACATTCATAATAATAAATATGCGAGTGAAGCATGTAAAACCCTGATTTATGTGTTGTTTTGGTGCCACTCACTTATATTGATTTATCGTAAGCCAGTGACCTGTTTTTCGTGTTACAAATGTGTTACTCGTAAATAATTAATGAAATCATTAGTAAAGCGTCCGGGGACAATTGAAGATGACTTTCTGACAATAATCTCATCGTATTACCTAGAATAATGGAAAGAAAAGCTATAAATATGGGTACGAGATCAAACTTTTGTAAATGGTGTTGAATGTTAGTTAAATAATTGTTATTTCGTTATGGTGTTCTTGTCTCAACATGATGACGCCAATTGAGGAGAATAAAGATGATAAGGTAAGTGGTCTTCACTATTGTGTGTTCATATAATTGGCAGGGTCTAGGTAACTTAGTTCTTGTTTGTTTTAATTAAACATCATTAACTTTGCTCGTAGAAGTGGTAATTTCGAATTAATTACTTGAAGAATTATACTATTTTCATTTTTAACACAGATTAAAAATAATGAGGTTCTCAATATATTCTGCACTGTTTTTCTTTTTATATATTTTATCAGATTTGTGGCAGTAGCAATAGTACATCTGAGTACCTTAATTGATTCTGAAACATATAGCATTATAATTTATCATAGTAGAAGTGACACTGCTTAAAAGCTGGAATTCCTGAGGTCTAAATCCGATTGGGGCAAATATTTTGTGTTATGGGCACAAATATTTGTTGGCAAACCTTGCATGTTTTCTGGATCCTAACATAGAGTATCCTAATACTCTATGATTATAATACTATATTGTTTACCAGTCGTGGGCAAAGTACGGCCCGTGGGCCATCTCCGGTCCACGGGCCATCTCCGGTCCGCGGGAGGGTTTAATCCGGCCCGCCAGCGGTCCTTCAAAATAAGTAGTACTTATATGGCCCCTGATAAAACAAAATTGATTTTTGCTATAGTTCTGGCCCTCTGAAATTTCTTATTTTTCTGGCCCGCCATTAAAAAAACTTTGCCCACCACTGCTCAAGACCATAAAGTTTTTTGTCTACAGAGATTAGTCAGTAACACTATGGCAATGCGAGGTGGGTAACAAGTGGGATACTAAGCAGCAGCCAAATTGTCAAAAAATTTACTAAAACCTGCCCCAAGTTGTAGGAACCGGGCGTATTATGTAGGAAATCGTATTAAACATGATTTTATTAAGTGTCTTCTAATGTAATCATAACATTTTTTTAATAGATCCGCGTGGGCATGGTGCAAGTGTCAGACGGGAAGTCGCGACCGCGGCCCGCGCGGCTCGTACTTAGCATGGACGCTGTCACTGTTCAACGAGAGGCGCCTGTCGTGGTTCCCGTGCGCGACAAGACCGTACCACATGCTAGGGTAAGTAAAAAAAAGATGCCTCTAAAGACACCATAAAGAAAACGAGGTTGCCCTAGAATAACTTGGTGATGCGCAGTAGAACTAGCGATGGGCATGATGGGGATGACATGGGAGGATGTAGCACTAGCTACCAAAGATGAAGATGGAGAAAGTTGATTGATTTTGGGTTGTTGATTGGTGTTTGCCCTACACCTCTGCAGAAGGTAATATAAAAGAAGAAGACTAAGACATTGTAACTGATGTATTTATTGTGTGAAAACAGATAGGTTTTATTCATAATCAATCATGGTTCCAGCTAATGGTTTATTTATGTCATAACACTTCTACACAGAGTCCTCCTTCAAAATATAGTCTTGCATGCCTACAATACTAGTGTTATCTCAAGCTTTGGCATTTTTCTCACCTTTATTGGATTGTGCGAGTATAACATGTCCCTAATGCAATATATGATATAATGTTTATTATAACTAAATTTTTTATTGAAAAATAATCCCTATTTTCAGGAGCGTATGGTGCAAATAACTCGGCAGAAGGTCGGCGGATTGGGACTCAGTATAAAGGGTGGTGCGGAACATAAACTGCCCATCCTTATATCCAAGATATACAAGGATCAGGCGGCAGATCATACTGGACAGTTGTTTGTTGGTGACGCTGTTATAAAAGGTGAGATTATCCCTAAGTCAATTAAGTATAATTCATTTAAAATCATTTTGAGCATTTCGGAAAGGGTGTATTTCTAAATATTTATAGTGTTTACAATCACGCTTGAAGATTTTTATTTTTTCTAACACGAACATGCTTGCTTTGCAAATGCAATGCTCTTGAAAATTAAATTAAGAAATTTACTTCCTACCTAGAAATCAAATAAATATATGAAAACTCAAATTCTGCTAGAACGAAAGATTAATACTCTGATTCTGCTCCCATACAAAAATTTTAAGTTTCAAGAAAATAAATGTCACATAAAAGTGGCCCGCGGGCGGTTTTTTAATATGATGCCTGCATTAACTATTCTTTAAATCTTATATCACTAATATTGCATTATTAAACGTGCTCTATCCTTATCAAACTAAAACAAAAAGTTTTAAACACAAGTCACTATAACATCATTTAATTTCAGCATTTTCTAATTCTGACTTAATTTTTCCAATTTCAACTTTTTTAATGAAATGAACTGAACTCGCAAACTCTTTAGATATGCAAATTGGCTCCTAGTTCGATTCAATTAGACAGGACGTCTGCGTAATTGAGGGCAATCAAGCCCCAGACAGCGACTTGAGCTAATTGCACAACTAGTGCGAATTCCTGGGCTAAATGAGCTCACAATAGATTCCTAATGTTATTGATGGCATCATTTTCGACCAGAATGAAGCACATAACGGCAAATCAGTTTTTAAATTTGTTGTCAAAAGGTGCCTAAATTCAGTATAAGACCTCTGGTTCAGCCATCACCCATACAACAGTCAAGCAGTGGATGAGGCTGTCACTGGCGAGCGTAATAAAAAAGGGGCTTATACCCCGAACATATAGATAACACATTTGAATGAAATTAACATGATCAAAAGACATGTAAAAGAGCCCTTGAGGGCCTACTTGCAGAAATAATTTATTTTATAGTATTTTTTATGATGTATCCATCCCTTTCATACTATATTAGATCAAAAAGCATGCCGTCAACTAAGTTTAAATAAGGTATCTGCAACAGCATGCTCGCATGGCCATACAGCCACATTCTAACTTAGGTGTATTAAGTTAAGACAAAGAGATGGATAACGAAGTGACCCAACTAGAGTTCACTGTTTGCCTTTTAAAGTACTGAACCCTTTCTTGAATAACCCTAAAAACTACAATAGTAATTAAATAAGAATCGCATGGCTGCGTCGAGCTGAGTTTAAATGTTTGATGTTCGACAGTGAACGGCGAGTACATAACTGCGTGCTCCCACGACGACGCCGTGACTATACTACGAAACGCTGGCGACATTGTAGTGCTCACTGTGAAGCACTATCGCGCAGCCACACCGTTTCTGCAGAAACAAGGTTCCATATCCTACTAATATTATGAATGTGAAAGTTTGTGAAGATGTTTGGATGTTTAGCTGTTTGGAGTGGATGTTTGTTTTACCTAAATAACGCAGTAACAATTGGATGGATTGACCTGAAATTTGGCATGCACATAAGTGACTTTAGAGAGTCCTGTTTAAGAATTCTAAGTCATATGGCAACGACAATAACCCAGGAAAGACATTCTCAGTCTGCAGCCTGTACTTTCGTAACAAAAAGAAGCGTGATGGTCTTATTATTTTGATACTATATATATATATACATTCGATTGTAGATCTTGAGTCCAAGTAGATATATTTGCAAGAGTGACTGAGGGCCAATACAGACGGTATGGGAACTGCATCACAACTGCTCGCCGACGCGCAGTCGGCGTGCAGTTGTGATGCAGTTCCCATACAAATCGTAGGGAGTTGCAGTTGGGTTGCAGTCCGTCTGTATCGGCCCTTAGCCCCATTTTATTGTCCGCTCAAGTTAAATACAGGTATTTTTACCACTTTATTGTTATGGGCCAACGAAGATGTTGAGTTTTTCTGCCTAATGCAGTATTTCCGACAGATTACACAGTGCACAGGCAGTTTTTTGATGCGTTCGCTTTCACGTCGACTGCTTTTCATGAAGCTTTATTGAAGTCCAGCAATCCAATCATTTTAATAATGTATGTTGTTTTCAGCGGACGGTGCGTCTGACACGGATAGCAGTACCGGCGACGACCACCCCTCGCTGCACAACAAGCCCGTCGACGCCAACTGCAACGAGAAGCACGCCGAGCAAACCAATGGCGGCTGGCAGGTAGACCTCCATTATCACCAGGGCGATTCTCCGAGCGTTTTGACCGCGCGGTTTGACAATCATTGTTGTCCGACGATTATTTACTATAACGAAAGGACAAATCGTGACAATTTTGATAAAACTAGACTTAAACTCGGGACTGTTTTTCGGTTTCATAAAAAGTTAACTCTAGGCATCGTTTTTTTGAACAATATTTACTGAGACAATAATGACGAAAATAAAACGCCGTAAAAACGCTGAATATTGGCCCACCAGTAGTTTGAACAGTGACCTTGCAGCTTCCTTTTCTCCGTCGTAAAATTGGCTGATGAAACTCCTCTTTAACCAAATTTAAGAAAAAGGGATCACAGTTCAGGCTAACAGAATTTTTAAATTCAAACACGAGTAGATTGGTATTACGGTGGTTCGGCGATCGCATTCATTATTGAACATAAAAATTCTATTGTCCTCAGCTACTCTTGTACCAAATTGCGAAAATATCGTATAATACTCGAGTTATCGTCGAACCAATAAATATAAGAACGCCGGTGTGTGCCCCTAGCCAGTGTTGTGGTGAAGTAGACTCATAACCACTCTCGCTACGTTAGCTCAGTAAATAGAATCCTCACATTGGGCCACTAGTGACAGCCACAAGCTGCGGGAGTTTTTTTTTCATACATTTTGTATGGCACCAGTGCACACCGGGCGTTCGAGTGGCCACGTTCGGCCCACAAGCTACAGGGGGTGGCGCGCGCTCGCTTGCGGCCACGTTTAGTGGACGCCACTAATGCCCTCGCCGTTATCAGTCTATTGTTTTTCGCTCCACTTAGAACAGTTTAAAGTCTGAGAGGTACAGTAAAAAGTGATCGCAGTTGAGGTGACCAGACCAATATTATTATTAACCATAATCATCCTACAGACGGCGTGGGGCGAGGAGGAGAGCTCGCGGCCGGGCAGCGCGGCGGGCTCGCTCCGCTCCCGGCCGTCGTCGGTGGCCTCCGACCGGCTCGCGGCCGACCAGGGCGCCAAGGAGTGGAAGGACGTGATCTCAGGTACACACGCACACGCGCACACACACGCACGCACACACGCGCACACACACACACACAGTCCCGCTGACGGCGCGGGGCGAGGAGAGCTCGCAGCTAGCTCGGTGGTCTCCGACCAGGGCGCCAAGGAGTGAAAGGACGTAGTCTGAGTTACACACACACACACACACACACACACACACACACACACACACACACACACACACACACACACACACACACACACACAGTAGTGCAGTGGGCGAACAAGAGTAGTCAAACTTCGGCTGTTTAGGAGCGCGCAATACGTATTCAACGTCGAGGTACACACGGTGCGATTCGTACTGGAGCATTCATACGTATTCGTAATACTTTGTGCGCTCGTTCACGGCGCGCACACATACAAGTTGCGCGATGTACCTTCTAGAGGCACAAGGGCCGCGTCCCGATTTGCCCCAGGACCCGAATGTCCTGGTTTAACTTCACTCCGACCTTGCTTGGGCCCAGCTAAGTTTCTTGCCGGAGTCTTCTTAGCTGGGCTAGGTTTAGCGAACCGGCAACTAAAACTCCCCTTAGTTCGATACACACGTTCACATAAGGACAGGTTGATCCGCTTCATCCTTCTCGCTGGTCCGCTGCTCACTCTGAGCAATCAGCGAAAAGTCAAAGGTGGCCCTGGCCATCGTCCTGGTTCGACCCCAGGCGAACAGGCCCCCACCTAGTCCGACACCAATCGTGGTAGGCCGGGACAGGTGACCTGGTTCGATTCCAGGCACCCCCCGGCACATACCCAGCCCGATGTGCGTGCCGACTGTGTGTACGGCACACGGTCGGACGCCCTTGGGTGGTCTGGCCAGCGACCTGGTTCGAGCCCAGGGACCGCAACGGCCAACCACCCGGCCCGACAATCACTATGCCCGGTTATGGGTTGTGAGTTTGTCAGGTTTAAAAAAATAAAAAAATAAAAAAAATAAAACCTTCTAGAGGAAGAAAAATTACTGCTATGATACTGTGGCTTTTGGCGAGCTCCGTTGGTGACCTCCGAACGGCTCAAGGCTGATCAGGGTACCAAGGCGCCCTGCCTTCGGCCTTCGGTTTGACGATTCCAGTGGCGATTTTTTTTTAAACTGCGTACTGAGAACATACGTGGAAGTGGTAATAAGACCTCTTATGACGTTCAACGGGCCGTATAATGGATTATATAGTATCGAAATAACGAATGTAACTAAGTACAAGTATGTACTTAATGTCTACGGTTTTGTACCTAAGGAAGTCTAAATTTTCAATTTCATTGTTTACAGTTCCTTTGATGATGGGATACGTCACGAGATATGTCTTCGGGACGGATAAACTAAGACCAGGTGCTTTTGAAGTAAGGATAAATTTTATTTATAATTCTATAGTAAATTATATGGGCATTTTCTTTTAAAATGTCCTCGGAACTAACATAATTTAAAACAAAACTGTCGATTAGTGTCCAAACTGCATATATTTCGACACCAACTGACAGGTTAGTTAGACGGTATTTAAACATAGCTTAAGTTTCGCCTAACAGTACATTTTAAAATATTTGAGGTTGAGACTCAACTACGAACTCGTTCGCTCATTATAGGACAATTGAGTGAACCAGGCGGCAGGGATACACATTTCGAACATGTCTCAGATCACATGTAATTTGATCACAGAAAACATGTGATCAGAGGGCAGAAAATCTTATTTTCATCGCACTTGCTCGTAAAGGGTGTTATAACACGCGGGCTTATAGACCAGCTCGAGCCGATTTACCTCCCGTGGGTTATAAAAATCTGTAACTCCCACGGGAGGAAAAACTGTATGCAAATCTATAACTCCCGAGGGACTTATGAGTTTAGTCTTAAAATATTTCAGACTAAGGAGGTTTCAAATCAGCCAAGGCTTATTTCACATCTTCAAAACTTGGCTACAAAACCAATTTTAGTGTATATAAAACTTATATTTAACTATTATTTCAGTATTATTTGCATTTATTTTAATGCAATTAAATTACTTTAGTTTAAAATTTTATTTTGAAAATCGTTACAGTCTGGCGGTATTCCCTGTCAAGTTTGAAAACTAAACGCAGTTCTTAGCATTATCTGTGGAAGACTATATTGAAAAAGTTGACTATAAATAATTTGATTTTTGTCCCTCGCAAATGTGATGGAAAACATTTTGTGTACCACGGGCAGTAAGGGGATTACAAACTCGAGTCATTAAAAAAGATCGATCTCCTAATAGACTGTCGTTTGCAGTGGCGTGGCGTTGAAGAAATTCTTGGGCAAGCCGGGCAACTTTTCTTTAGGAGCACTAGAATTAAGTGCTGATCTGGCTAATATTAAGCAAGCCGATTAATATTAGGCAAGCCGATGGGAATCGAGTTCTATGGACGCCACGCCACTGCTCGTTAGTAATCCCCTTCTTACTACCCTCGGTGCACAATGAACTATTATGGCACAACTGGCCATAAAGTGGCTTTTTCCGCACGCTGTGCGTACGGAAAAAGCCGCTTTCTAGCCAAGTGTAGAGATAAAATGAAGTACACAACACGGGAGGTAATAAAGAAAACACTCGATCGCATATTTACGTCCCTCGCTTGCAGTTCGGGCCGCAAACATCTGCGATCTCGGCCTTTCTTTATATTACCACCCTAGTTGTGTAATGTACTATTCATTATGTATGTTATTGTGTAGGTGCGAGGCGCGCGGCCGCAGCTGACGACGGGCGTCATCCACGCCGAGGACCCCGCGGCGCTGTCGCAGTGGCTGAAGAGCATATCAGACAATATCGTCGGTCTTACCAATCTACAGGTATTTCTTTCGGTCTTACCAATCTGTAAAATGATGTAGAATATGGTGGTCCGGCCAGCGACCTGGTTCGACTCCAGGGAACGCCACGGCCCCCACCGGGTCCGATTTTTGCTACAGCCAGTGAGGCTTGCTAGTTTACAGGCTACAAAAAAAAAATTAATCATTTTTTAATAATTTATGAGAGTAGTCCTCTACTCAGCAGCTCTTCGGTGTCGTGTCTCCCCTGGTCTACACCCGGAGGGAGACATCATTACTGGGTTTTGAATTATATGAATTGAATTATATGTGAATCACATCAGTACTAGTTTTGGATTCCATTTGAAGTACTAGAAGATTCCTGATGTCTCGAGATAGATCAGGGGAGACACGATACCTAAGCACCCAGTAGTGGGGCGTATATAGGCTGATGATGATGGAACTTGAAAGACCTTAAACGTTTGGAACGCTCATCGATTTAGGCTATTTTCTCTAAGCCTCTGGTAAATGCTAGTTAACAATGCCTTTGTCATAGTCTCGATTGAAATCATTTACGAATGTTACGCAACGTCCATTGGTGAAGGGACTCTGAAAACACGGTTGTCTCATCTAACCACGCCAGCTCCTCTAACTGACCGTAAATATGCAGAAACCGACTAATGCTGAAAAACTGTAGGCATAAAACTAAACTTTCTGCTTAACTGCGTGAAGTATATAAGGGTAAGGCTCAGGAGCCTTTCAACGGCCCTTTCCGTTGTGCTACCAAATATTCAGATACACGACGAAGAATACATTAACTTTCAAGGAATATAGATTAATACTGGCGGATCTTCTTATTTTCATTTAAATTAAAAGGAACGGAAAGGGCCGTTGAAACGCTCCTGAGCCTTACCCATAATCCAAGTATACGAAACTTGCCTCTAATCTGTTTCTGCAAAACTTAAATTTCCCTGACTTTCACAGATGAAGCTGTTCAACCGGCAGCTACCCGTAGGGGAACGCATCGAGTATATGGGCTGGGTGCACGAGGGGGTGCTGTGCGGCGGGCAGCCGTGGCAGACCTACCGGCCCAAGTTCCTGCTGCTCAAGGGCACTGACGTCATGCTGTTCGACGTGCCACCGGTAAGTGACACTCACGAGGGGGTACTGTGCGGCGGGCAGCCGTGGCAGACCTACCGGCCCAAGTTCCTGCTGCTCAAGGGCACTGACGTCATGCTGTTCGACGTGCCACCGGTAAGTGACACTCACGAGGGGGTACTGTGCGGCGGGCAGCCGTGGCAGACCTACCGGCCCAAGTTCCTGCTGCTCAAGGGCACTGACGTCATGCTGTTCGACGTGCCACCGGTAAGTGACACTCACGACGGGGTGCTGTGCGGCGGGCAGCCGTGGCAGACCTACCGGCCCAAGTGCCTGCTGCTCAAGGGCACTGACGTCATGCTGTTCGACGTGCCGCCGGTAAGTGACACTCACGAGGGGGTGCTGTGCGGCGCGCAGCCGTGGCAGACCTAACGGCCAAGTTCGTGCTGCTCAAGGGCACTGACGTCATGCTGTGCGACGTGCCGCCGGTAAGTGACACTCACAAGGGGGTGCTGTGCGGCGGGCAGCCGTGGCAGACCTAACGGCCAAGTTCGTGCTGCTCAAGGGCACTGACGTCATGCTGTTCGACGTGCCGCCGGTAAGTGACACTCACGAGGGGGTGCTGTGCGGCGCGCAGCCGTGGCAGACCTAACGGCCAAGTTCGTGCTGCTCAAGGGCACTGACGTCATGCTGTTCGACGTGCCGCCGGTAAGTGACACTCACGAGGGGGTGCTGTGCGGCGGGCAGCCGTGGCAGACCTACCGGCCCAAGTTCCTGCTGCTCAAGGGCACTGACGTCATGCTGTTCGACGTGCCACCGGTAAGTGACACTCACGACGGGGTGCTGTGCGGCGGGCAGCCGTGGCAGACCTAACGGCCAAGTTCGTGCTGCTCAAGGGCACTGACGTCATGCTGTGCGACGTGCCGCCGGTAAGTGACACTCACAAGGGGGTGCTGTGCGGCGGGCAGCCGTGGCAGACCTAACGGCCAAGTTCGTGCTGCTCAAGGGCACTGACGTCATGCTGTTCGACGTGCCGCCGGTAAGTGACACTCACGAGGGGGTGCTGTGCGGCGCGCAGCCGTGGCAGACCTAACGGCCAAGTTCGTGCTGCTCAAGGGCACTGACGTCATGCTGTTCGACGTGCCGCCGGTAAGTGACACTCACGAGGGGGTGCTGTGCGGCGCGCAGCCGTGGCAGACCTACCGGCCCAAGTTCCTGCTGCTCAAGGGCACTGACGTCATGCTGTTCGACGTGCCGCCGGTAAGTGACACTCACGAGGGGGTGCTGTGCGGCGCGCAGCCGTGGCAGACCTAACGGCCAAGTTCGTGCTGCTCAAGGGCACTGACGTCATGCTGTTCGACGTGCCGCCGGTAAGTGACACTCACGAGGGGGTGCTGTGCGGCGCGCAGCCGTGGCAGACCTACCGGCCCAAGTTCCTGCTGCTCAAGGGCACTGACGTCATGCTGTTCGACGTGCCGCCGGTAAGTGACACTCACGAGGGGGTGCTGTGCGGCGCGCAGCCGTGGCAGACCTAACGGCCAAGTTCGTGCTGCTCAAGGGCACTGACGTCATGCTGTGCGACGTGCCGCCGGTAAGTGACACTCACGAGGGGGTGTTGTGCGGCGCGCAGCCGTGGCAGACTTACCGGGCCAAGTTCCTGCTGCTCAAGGGCACTGACGTCATGCTGTGCGACGTGCCGCCGGTAAGTGACACTCACGAGGGGGTGTTGTGCGGCGCGCAGCCGTGGCAGACTTACCGGGCCAAGTTCCTGCTGCTCAAGGGCACTGACGTCATGCTGTTCGACGTGCCGCCGGTAAGTGACACTCACGAGGGGGTGTTGTGCGGCGCGCAGCCGTGGCAGACTTACCGGCCCAAGTTCCTGCTGCTCAAGGGCACTGACGTCATGCTGTTCGACGTGCCGCCGGTAAGTGACACTCACGAGGGGGTGTTGTGCGGCGCGCAGCCGTGGCAGACTTACCGGCCCAAGTTCCTGCGGCTCAAGGGCACTGACGTCATGCTGTTCGACGTGCCGCCGGTAAGTGACACTCACGAGGGGGTACTGTGCGGCGCGCAGCCGTGGCAGACTTACCGGCCCAAGTTCCTGCTGCTCAAGAGCACTGACGTCATGCTGTTCGACGTGCCGCCGGTAAGCTACACTTCATCATTTCAAGCTCCACTGCTGAAGAGACTATATAGGGTGGCCCATTTCGATCGGAAAGTCTGAAACTATAAGAGATACGAAGATCTGTTCTTAGAAACTATGTCATCGATTTTGGGGACTAGAAAAACTGCATACATAGATTTGAAAAAAAAAACTTATATTTCAACCGGGAATCGAACCCGGTCGTTTTGAATAATAAAATAAATCTATTGTATGTAATATCTTTAATTCAATTAAGTTTAATTTTCCAAAACGACTGGGTTCAATTCCCGGTTAAAGTAATTTTTTTTTCAAATCTATGTGTGCGGTTTTTCTTGTCCCTAAAATCGATGACATGGTTCCTAACAACAGATCTTCGTATGTCTTATAGTTTCAGACTTTCCCATACTGACCGATCGAAATAGGCCATCCTGTATAGTGTAAATGTTGCTGCCAACTGGTTTAATTAGCCATTTGGTTAACTGCCTAGCATTTTCATTAAACAATGACCCGCCAGCAGGTCGACGACTTCTATTTCTGCTCTGAGGGACACAAGCTGACTAACAAACCTAACCTAAAATAAGGAGTGTGTTTAATGAAAAGGCTAGGCAGCTAACCAAATAGCTAATTAAGCTAGTTGGCGGCGACATATACGTTATAACATAGCTTCTACTACTATCATAGCTACTTTTTATAGCTCCTAGTTATATTTTCTACAATCATGTTCTTAATTGTCGTCGGTTTCCGCGATCATCACTCATTCTAATAAAACAACTTAAACTGATTAAATCGCGTAATTACTTCATTTATGGCACACCTGGCCATAAAGTGGCTTTCTGGCCAAGTGTAGACATAAAATGATGTACACAACACGGGAGGTAATAAAGAAAGCCCTCGATCGCATATTTACGTCCCTCGCTTGCAGCTCGGGCCGCAAACTTCTGCGATCTCGACTTTTTCTTTTTTTTTCACCCCAGTTGTGTAATATACTATTTTACGTCCCGAAGTTTCGTAATCCTTTTTAGTGGTAGCGGGTAGATTGGCCGGTTCTACCCGCGACCACGAACGTTGAACGGCGAAACGTAAAAGTGGAGTAATATACGCGATTTAATCAGTTTAAATTGTTTTATTATAATGTTCTTATTGTGTTAAAATTTACTAACGACCCGCCCCGGCTTCGCACGAGTGCAATGCTGATACTAAATGCATGTATTATACATATAAACTTTCCTCTTGAATCACTCTATCTATTAATAAAAACCACATCAAAATCCGTTGCGTACCTAGTTTTAAAGATCTAAGCATACATAGGGACAGACAGACAGCGGGAAGCGACTTTGTTTTATACTATGTAGTTATAAATAAATGTGTCCACAGATGAACATCGCCGAGCTCGCGAAATGCCCAGAAACCCTCAAAGTGTACCAGACCATGTTCCGAACAGTGAAAGAGAGCGAGACGGTGGATTGGCGGCAACACTGCTTCCTGGTGCAGAGTAGTGGCGCGGGCCCGGGGGGCGGAGCTGGGGGCCCGCGGTACTTTAGCGCCGAGACGCGGAGGGAGCTGCTGAGGGTCGAGGCGGCGTGGACGGCGAATATCGTCAACTCTGTCACTAGACTCCAGGTCAGTGAAGATTTTAACAGTGTCAAAAATGTACTGAATAGCAATAGAGAACGAGACGGTGGAATTGGAGGAAGCAGTTCTTCCTAGTGCCGGGCAGTGGCGCGGGGCCGGGGGGCGGAGCTGGGGGCCCGCGGTACTTCAGCGCGGAGGGAGCTGCTGAGGGTCGAGGCGGCGTGGACGGCGAATATCGTCAACTCTGTCACTAGACTCCAGGTCAGTGAAGATTTTAACAGTGTCAAAAATGTACTGAATAGCAATAGAGAACGAGACGGTGGATTGGTGGAAGCAGTTCTTCCTAGTGGCGGGCAGTGGCGCGGGCCCGGGGGGCGGAGCTGGGGGCCCGCGGTACTTTAGCGCCGAGACGCGGAGGGAGCTGCTGAGGGTCGAGGCGGCGTGGACGGCGAATATCGTCAACTCTGTCACTAGACTCCAGGTCAGTGAAGATTTTAACAGTGTCAAAAATGTACTGAATAGCAATAGAGAACGAGACGGTGGATTGGTGGAAGCAGTTCTTCCTAGTGCCGGGCAGTGGCGCGGGGCCGGGGGGCGGAGCTGGGGGCCCGCGGTACTTTAGCGCCGAGACGCGGAGGGAGCTGCTGAGGGTCGAGGCGGCGTGGACGGCGAATATCGTCAACTCTGTCACTAGACTCCAGGTCAGTGAAGATTTTAACAGTGTCAAAAATGTACTGAATAGCAATAGAGAACGAGACGGTGGATTGGTGGAAGCAGTTCTTCCTAGTGCCGGGCAGTGGCGCGGGCCCGGGGGGCGGAGCTGGGGGCCCGCGGTACTTTAGCGCCGAGACGCGGAGGGAGCTGCTGAGGGTCGAGGCGGCGTGGACGGCGAATATCGTCAACTCTGTCACTAGACTCCAGGTCAGTGAAGATTTTAACAGTGTCAAAACTTTACTTGAGACAGTCGTATAAAAGAAAGATTCTGATGACTTACTATTGTTCGAGTATAATAAGAATTGTGAAATTAAATAAAAAACCATTTTATTTGATAAATCCATATATTCTTTAACTATCGAAAAGCACTAACTCAAGTGTCGCGGTATGTCTCCATTAGCTCCTCCCTTACTTCTGGATAGGGCTGGATGCATTCTTCAAAGTCCTTGTTATTTAATCTGTGAAATATCAGTGTTGTATCTTTAGGGCGCACTGTTTCACGAAGGTACAAGATACAATTTTCCTAGTAAAATTGATCGGGGGCAACAAAAATGCGCGCCCGCTCGACGCATCCGCCTCGCCCTGAGAGCGTTCTTTGCGTTTGTTTGTGGCTATCGTTTTTATTACAAGGACGTGATTGCAATTATAACTTTCTATTAGTTTTTCATGCAGTGGCCTGAAAATCTCGCATACATTGTGGTTGTTTACAACGCACAGGAACGTCGCATTGTCGCGCCGTGCGCCCTGAGAACTGGGTACAAAACGCTTTTTATATTTTCTCCCTAAACTGGCAACATTGGTCAAAACATTTTTCTCGGTGGCAATAATAAAATAAAATAAACTTATACATTTCTTAACTACTGTGTACGTGATTGCGAACGTAATAGTATTTTATGCAACAGTTGTATAAGAAGGTTCAAAAAATGCGAATTGCGTGAGTTGCGATACGAGCCGCGAATGCGGCGAGTATCGCAAATAAAGACGCAATGAGCGTTTTTTGACTTAATTATACAACGTTGCATACAATACTTTTTCTACGACTAGGTTAAAATATAAAATACATGGATGTCACGCGTGTCCCGTCCGGTCTCTCCGAGTGTGTACAGCCGGCATGACAGTTGTGTCTATGGTAAACTTTTTTTTGATATGGCTGGTGACACGATGTGACGATAATTAAAATACTTTTTTTTATGTTGGCATCAATTAATTTAATTCGGAAAGTTTTGTTTTTCTTATGAATCGTAGGAATTTAATTGTTTGTTAAGTTGGTAGTTGTGAATTTTTATCGTGAAGTTAGAATTGAGCGCTTAATCCTTGACCTAAGTTTAACCTAGATTTAGAAGTCTGTGGATGCCAGCAATAACGTAAAGTGACTATAACGACACTAGTGTTGTTATGGGGAATAGAGTATAGACTTCTCTGAACTCATATTATGTATGTTCTTATATTAGTGTTCGTGACCAAGTAAAAGACAGATAACAGTACAGGAGTAGAAAAAATTACGAATGTGATGCGATAACCCGGGATAGAGACTCACACATATGTCTCTGTGATTTCAAGCGCGGTCACAGTGATTTTCGCCGGTTTTTCAGGATTCAATATGGCGTCTTCACCGAAAAACCCGCCGTCGTTCACGTGTTTAACCTGAAATTAATGGATAATTACTGAGATTTGGCAAGTTTGCAACTATTAGGAACAGTGTCAGACACTCAGACGTCGTTTAGCTTACTTAGGTATAGTATTTGTATAGAGCACATTTCGGTTTAAAGATTTTATTTTCTCATTAAGGCGAGGTGAGACCAGAATCGGGCACGGAAGCCTAGTTTCCAAATCATTTTTAGAGCACTTATTTGACTCTTAGGTCACTGTAAAACATATATAATAATATTCAGAACTGTATCTAGGGCTTCCTCTCACTTAGAACACGATAGCGAACACTTCGCTCGATAGAAAAGTAGCGCGAAAACACTATAAAATAAAGTATTTTTTTCATTTTGTTCATCACCAGTTACCTTTTCTGACAAAATTAATACCTGACAATCATGATTTCACAGTCATGCAGGGCATCCTCTCATGTTTGGGTTGATAACGTATACTTTTATGTTAGAAATCGAAGATAATCTGCAATAATCTGCATTCCGCCCGACCCTAGTTGTATGTGAAATGCGAGCCAGGTCCTACCGCGCCTTAAGACATTACAATGTCACTTACATGAGACGTTATGGCTAAGGTTAGGGTGGTTAGTGGAACATGGGCAAAGATAATACGAGTAGATGTGATTTAAAATACTACCTATATAAAACTAGTGAAAAGTAAATAACGTCCCGTTTGAAAAAAAAACAATCGTTAAAAATAAATACAATATTTTTTTAATGTAGGTACATTTTTTATAATTTTTATTTTCGATACCAACAATTATACAGGGTGGAATGAAACGAGGGACTTTCCTGGAAATATAGTGTCATATATTTGATGTAGAATTGACCTGCAGTAATTAAATGCTTGTAATAATGAAGAAAAACAAAACTATCAAAATAATATATCTGCGATCTCGGGCTTTCTTTGTATTACCACCCTAGTTGTGTAATGTACTATTTGTTTAACCCTAATGCTTCGCCGCTGCTACCGCCGTGTCTTACTAAACGCGCTCCCGCCCGTGCCCGCGTGTGACTTCTTAAGAGGAAACAGTAAGGTCGAGAGAATTGAAAATTAGGTATTTGTAAAATGTGTCGCTATCCCGCACTGCCCGCTTCTCACCCGCAGAGCGCGATAGAGACAACTGCAGCTTGGACCGAAAATACCTTTTAAAATTTCATGAAAACAACGTTTCGTAGTCCCCTGATTTTTTCCCCAAAACTTAACCTATTTAACTAATTTTTTATTATTTCATTAAACATTAAAGAAAGGCTTTGGCCGTGTTCCTATGTTTTCCTTTTTTTTAATAATCTAGTCAAATTTGTTTGCTGTATGTGTGAACACAGCGAAAAATCTGGCATTTTTTTTAGGTTTTTGAAGGTTAATATCTCTTTTGAGAATCAATTTATCGTAAAAAGGAAAACATAGGAACATATCAATAGTAGCCATAGATTTTTGGACAAAAAATGATTGCTCTACTGGCATTATCCAGGGAGGAAACAGGGGACTACGTTTGTATGGAAAAACTGCCCTCCTGTTTCCTCTTAATAGCGTTGAAACACGTAGTTTTTGTATGAAAGTTTAACAAGCTATAACTTGAAAACAGTGATATGGTCTATTTGGAGAAAATAACGTACTTAGACTAAACAATGCCACATTTGCAGGAAAGTCCTTCGTTCCGATCCACCCGGTATATTCACCTCTATTCCATTTTCATCATTTACCACCACGGTCCCGTAATAAATTAAATAGAAGTTGCTATTCGGTCGCCCACATTTAATTACCGCCTGAAAAGGAACGAAGGAAATCATTGTATGCAAAACACAATGTCACTTAATCTGTATAATGTTAGCCTAAAAAATACCTGTCCTGGTATAAACACTTCTTGCTTGAGACTAAAGATCATAGTATTGATCAGCGATATAGGAAAGTCTTCGAACATGGGAACAGTCACCACCAGTTGCCGGCACGTATGCATGTTGATGTCATGCTTGATCTGCTCATTGATAGTATCCAAGATGGCTGCCTCATCCATATAACTACCTCCAAACTTGTAGTTGACAAACAACCATATCTTCTGCTGCAACTGCTTCGGCAAACGCTTGATAGTCATATACTTCTCTAAATCTCTCTCAGCCCCATCGAACATGATATAATTAGACTGGGAACACAGAACTAAGCGAAGGATAGTCATGAAAATAAATATTAAGAAAATTAAGCTAACGGTGCCGCTTATGCAGTTTTGGACCATCTCAGGCAAAACATAATATTTCACGGGAGGACAGTACCCCGCGCCGATGGACCTTCCAGCCACGTAGTATAAATTCGTAATGTATTTGATGTACGCACTCGTTGTAGTGTCTACATGGAAGCGCTCTAGCCACGCGGCCTCTGCCACCCCCAAGTTATCCATGTCATAGTAGTGCGTCCAGAGTGCCGGCACTTGATACTGCCAATACGTCATCCAGTTGAAAAAAAATAACAGCCTGATCATAACCATCAGCAGCACGCTGCACGAATACGACATTCCCAACTGTTCCATCGAACTGTCCCACTTTTGTTTACAACTGTGCCATCGCAACAATTTGAATGGGAAAAAAACCGTATGCGATGGAAACCGACAGTCACTGAAGGGCGAGTAAAGCTGGAAAGGCAAGGCAGAAATGACGTCCAATATGAAAGACCCTTTTAGGTAGTGTATAGCGATCTTTTTTGGCTCGAGAACGATTTCTTTAATGTCCTTGTCGTTGTAGGCCGAACAGAATACGACGATGATGTCGAAGAACGCTGTGATATCTGCTGCCAGGATGAAGGGGTCCGCTGGATTTGGACCTGAAAAGTATTATTTTAATTCTTAAATAGTTTCAAGCGATTCCTATTCGACTCATCCTGTGTAGGTTTGGTCGAAAAATAAAATATTCTCTTGAAGGAACGAATGCTTTAAAAGGTACAAAAATTCCGCATGCAGCTAATAAACATGGTTTCTTACATTGTCGTGTGTTGTCGTTAATAGCAAATAAACATATTCATCATTTTTTTTTTCAATAAAAAGTACTAAGGCTGAATACAACGTGCTCATTGGTTCATTCACATTAAGCACGCTAAGGCGGCTTTCACGGCGTGGAAAATATTAGACTAAGAAAACTGCGGTGCGGGCATTTATCTTATTATAAATATTTTCAAAATTTAGATATTTATTTTATGGAAAAAAAACTAATATGTACTTTCGCTATACTATCAAGAAAAATGTAATTACTTCTTAGGTTTTCCTGAAATATAGTCAGTATAATAAATACATGGATGAAATGGATTTTATATTGATATTGATTTTTAAATAAAGACCTACTTTTAAAGCTTTTGTATATTCCATGGGCTTTATACAACTAAAATCTTGACGCTATGTGTTGTGAACGCCGGCTTGTAACCAATAAGAAGAGAGAGCGTCGTCCGAGTGATTTATAGTAATATTAATATAGTAATAATATAAAAAATTGAAAAGATTAGTCAGTTAGGACAATAAGAGTTACAAAGTGGCCAGGACCAAGAGGAAAAAGAAGAGTGGGCAGACCAAACGCAAGATGGGCAGATGACATAACAAAGATTGCCGGACCACAATGGCTTGATCGTGCCCAACACCGGGATGAATGGAAAGGCTTGGAGGAGGCCTATACCCAACAGGGGTCCTTAACAATATAAAAAAAAAATACACTTTCGAATAAACTTTTTATTTAAAAATACTGCAAAAATGTTTAAGGAATAATAAAGGCTATTTTATTTTATTTTTATTTAATAATATAAAAAATAGACTATAGCATGTATTTAACAAGTCTTCAATACTTACATTGACGGAAAACCTGCCACGGCACGTAAACGCCGATGATAGCGGTCAACGCCCATACAAAGCAGTCCCAATAGAACTTGAAGGGACTGTACGCATGGCAAATGAACCAGTATCCTGACTTGAGCTGTCTCTCCTGCTCCAACTCCAGGCTCTTGCGGCTCCTGAAGAAGACCTGGCAACCGTGGTGCCACTCGCATGGCAGGAGTAGATGACGCCATCGTCGCCTACGCGTCGATTTAATTCTGATTATGGAATCATCATTGGCTGGTCCTTACCCCTTTACTGGGAGGCGGCAGGACCTACCGTTTTTAGGGTTCCGTACCCAAAGGGTAAAAATGGGACCCTATTACTGAGACTTCGATGTCCGTCCGTCTGTCACCAGGCTGTATCTCAAGAACCGTGATAGCTAGACAGTTCAAATTTTCACAGATTATGTATTTCTGTTGCCGCTATAACAACAAATAATCAAAACAGAATAAAATTAATATTTAAGGGGGGCTCCCATACAACAAACGTGGTTTTTTGCTCGTTTACCTTGAAAACCTCGTATCTCGGGTATCTCATGAACCGAGATAGCTAGACAGTTGAAATTTTCACAGATGATGTATTTCTGTTGCCGCTATAACAACAAATACTAAAAACAGAATAAAATACATGTTTAATAATATTTTTTCAATTTATTGTATTTACATCTAGCGCCTTTCGAAGATTTACGAGCAAAAGCCTCCTTTCGAGAATTAATAGCAATTTTATTATAGATAATGGTACGGAACCCTTCGTGCGCGAGTCCGACTCGCACTTGGCCGGTTTTTTACTACTAATATATTTCATAAACCATACTATCATGCAGAGCCTAAAATGCAATACATTAATATGTCTCTAATTGTTGTTTTGTTTTTTAATTATTTAAGTACATCAGCATTGTATTGTAACCGACTAACATTGTTATTGTACTTTAGATTCTGCGTGGCAGCTCCTTATGCTTAGGCTAACTCCTCTATAACACTCCATATACCTACCTAAGTCAATAGCTCTCGTATCGCCAAGTAATGTCCGAAAGGCTTATTTTGGGTACTTTCACTCTATATTAACATATGGATTAGACCTATGGGGAGACGCTGCTGATCGTGAGAGAGCCTTCAGGTTGCAAAAACGGGCAATACGCGTGATCTCGGGAGTACAGTGGGATCACCCGGCTAAAGAATTGTTCAGACAAAATAAAATCCTTACGCTACCATGCCTCTATATCCTAGAAATAGCAAAGCTAGTCAGGTGCAACCCCGAACGGTTCCAAACTAATGCAGAAGTGCTAAATTTTAATTCGAGGCGACTGCACGAGCTTCGTCCGCCCATCACGAGATTGGTAAAATCTAAAAAGTGCCTACATACAAGAGGTCCAAAAATTTATAACAAACTGCCAGAAGTAATAAAAACTGCTACTTCAGTTAAATCATTTCTTACGAAACTAAAAGCCTATCTAGCCAATGCTGCCTATTACTCGTTGCAAGAGTTCTTCTCTGAGTGAATAAGTTAGTTAGTCTGGGTATGACAATGTAATAGTAATTATGCGCACGATGATTGCTGCAATATCTTAAGTAGAATAATATGCTTAATATAAATGTGAGAATTTTAAATTAATGAATGTTTAAATTTGAATAATGTTCTTATGTACCTAATATTGTAATTATTGACGTGTAAAATTTTATTTTATTAATAAATGAACTGAACTGAACTGAACTATACATAATCCCACTAATATTATAAATGCGAAAGTTTGTGAGGATGTTTGGGTGTTTAGATGTTTGGATGTTTGTTACCTAATAACGGGATAACAACTGGATGGATCAAGCTGAATTTTGGCATGTAAGTAGTCCAAGTCCTGGATTGAAACATAGGATACTTTATATCCCGGTAAAGAGTTCCTTTGGGACAATAACGGGAACAACGCGGGCGAAGCCGCGGGAAAATGCTAGTTATTTCATAAGAGTACAAAGTTGGCTGATAAAAAATTACGGCATTCTCGGTGTTTTTTGTACCTGAGACGCTGCCAAATGTTAGCCGTGGGGTGTAAATCGTCGTAGATGGGTTGTTTAGGAAGCATGCATGCGTGCCCTGTAATTTCCATTCTTATAAGATCGAAAAACACAAATGAAAGAAGAACATTCGATATTTCGACACTAATTAACAAATGTCGTCGTGACGTTGACGGATACTTCTGTACATAGCTTTTTTATTGTTCTGTGATTCTGTCATAGCGATTTCTTTTTCTAAATTTAGGATAAGTGCTTACAAGGGGAACTCCCACACATAGGTACTCCGAAATATTTTATTCCGAATGTACTTATTCTGAATTTCAAAACTCCGTTTTTCGTAAATTAAAAATTAGTATTCCGAATATTGAAAAACTCGATATAAAATTTTATTACGCCGAAAAATTACCTTTTATTAATAATTTATAATTTAAAAAATATTCTTCTGATTGTTCCGTGTATTGTCTCCTCGGCATTTTGAAAATCGTAATTCTTACGGTTAGAATTTTAAAAATCGTTGTTTTGATATTCGTGATTCTGAATATCGGAATAAAACTTCGTATTTATGTAGCTTACAAGGGTGGGTCATTTTACTTTATTGTGAAATTTTCCACATTTGCTAAAATAAACATAAAAAAATTGTGAGGCAGAACTTAATCACTTTTTTGATGTTTTCAAAAGTAAAATTTAAACTAGATATGGTATGAAACAGATTATTAGTCAAAGCCTTACTTGTTTCTTGATTGCAACATTACATTGCTATTATATTTTTTGCAGAAGAAAACGTTCACCGTAGTGCACGGTGGTCGCGCGGCGGGGCTGACGTTAGACTGGGCCGCTGGCTTCTCGTTAAGTGAGGGGACCCCTGGCGCGCCACCCGTCTGGGCATACAGGTAATTTAATTAGTAATAGTCATCGTTCGGGGAAGCCGCTGAATAATAGCAGCACAAAGAAAGAAAAACACAATCGTGGAGATCCTTGGGGAAGGCCTATGTCCAGCAGTGGACGTCTTTTGGCTGAAATTATGATGATGATGATGAGTCATCGTTAAAGACAAAAAGTTAAAATAAGGAGACACCTTGACCATAACAACAAGTGATGTCATTCGTTCGTATTTTCTATGAAGCTGCGTACTATCTGAGCATTTTAACATTTCATAAAAAGAAGCTGCTTTGTTTTGATCTGTTAGAAAACTAGCCTATTCATTACGTGCTAGTGTACGTTAAGCAGACCCGCCCTCCTCCCCGATAAAAATGACAGGCTCCCTTCCGTGTTGCTCTAAGGCGAAGAACACACTGAAATCGCCCGTCGCCGCGATTTTTCCGTGTAGCTGCGCATAGTAGTTGCGAGTCGCCGCGATTTACGCGCCAGTGTGCGCCACCCCGCGATTTTTCTATACAAATCGATGATTCTACATACAAAGTTGAAAATCGCTGAGTCGCGTGTCGCCGCGATTTTCGCTGCAGTGTGAGATCCGCCTAAGGGTCTTTGAGTGAAGTAAGATTTGTCTGCAAGTGGCTAAAACTTCCCTATCTGTTCAGGTTTTCGCAGTTACGGGGCTCGAGCGACGACGGCAAGTCTAAACTGAAATTGCATTTCCAAGACGCAGAGACTAAGGTTATAGAAACAAAGGTACGTTACAGAAATCATACTGCATTTGCGACCGCTTAAAAAAACTATCTCAATTTGACGTTTTGGCAATGGTGACATGAAAAATAAAAACAAATTGGATTTGTACAGTAAGACATTTAGCTTTTTATGAAGTGACGGACAATGACAACCATACTACCGTAAATAGGTATTTAGAATTAGGTAATTTTTCAGTTAAGTTTGGAAATAAAAAAAATATTGACACGTTATCTTGTTCCATTCTACAAGCATTTATTGCGAAAAAATGCGACGTTGCCAAACGTTGTATTTATGGAATTTCAACGATACTTAAAGATGTGCTCTACCATAAGTTGTCCAGAATTAACGGTCAGATACACTGTGTTCAATGTCCAGTTTGGACAACGAACATTATTTTTTCTTTGATATTAGTATGAATGTTGATGCAGGAGTTGGAGTGCCAGATCCTGCAGAGCCTATTGTTCTGCATGCACGCGTTCCTGACAGCCAAGGTAGCCTCCGTCGACCCGGCCTTCCTTGCGTCCATGCACCAGAACAACTGACAATCAGGTACTGACCTATGTATAAAGTATGTATGACAGTAACGTGCGATAAGAGTTGGAAAAAAATACAAAAAGATGGCCAAAGAATTTGTGAACTGTGGTGCACATTGTCAAGTTAATGGCTAAAAGTAGGCACACAGTATACCCAAATTAAATTATGTTTTTTTTTTTCAGAGAACAACGATTAAACGTATTAGTAACGTTTAGTCGTCGGTAGCAGGGAGGAACTCTTAAAGTGGTAACAATAAAGCTCATTTTGCTTTGACATCTTGCCTCACTGAGGCGTTGTTTATCGTTTATCTAGAACTGTTACATTTTTAATGATTATCGTACTAATAAGTCTTACATTAAATTTTGCTGAGGAAGCTTGGCGAAGTGTAACATCTATGACTATGGGGCAAAACATGAAATGCATGGATTGTGTGTAAATATTATTCGATGTCTGAAATTACTGTGTTTTTCTCTGGCCCCAAAATATGCTTCTCCTTTGTACTCGGTTGCACCAGCCGCATGTAAAAAAATTATAATTAGGGGTCATTCGTTTATATACAAATCGTGTATTATCTAAAGTTTTGCCCCTAAACCCTTAAAAAGTTAAAAAGTCGTGTTGGATTCTGTCATAATGACAGCGTAGTTGAACTTTTAAAATATTTTAGGATTTTCGAAACTTAAACAGCGAATCTGGTAACTCCGTTTTTTCTACAATTCTTCTATTCTTATATTATCATTAATAAATCTGAACCGGTAATACATAGTTTATATAAATCTATTTACTAATATTTTTATGTGAATTTAAAACAAAATCATAGGAACAAACGTGTAATTAAAAGAATGGGAGCTACCTACCTTTTAAATGAAGTATCATTAAAAGTGAGGTGTTGATATACCAATAATACATACTTAGTCTGACTTTAGAAGGCTATATATACTTAGTATATTTTTTGGACAAATATTCTTATCTGTTGTTTAGTTTGTTACACTTTTAAGACAAAACTATTTATAAAGTTATTACAAACGTAGACAAACTCCCACGTAAACAATAACCCGACGAAAACTTACATAAAATAAGTTACATTATGTGAATACTTACATTAGGTCAAAACGCGTTATTTAAATATCGAATCTAATCCCGTATCGAAGCCACTAGCTCGTGGCTTCGTTTTTCCTTGAAGAAATGTATAAGTTGGTGCCCTAATTTATATGTAAGTGGACAAGTTTTGCGTTCTATAAACGCTATTATATTCATTAACATTTCAGCCATTTCTTATCGATCGATAGTAATATGAGTATTATACATACTTACCTATATAGTTGGGGACCGGTTCAGATAACTAATATTTAATGCTGTGGCATTAGCATCGCGTGTCTTCCTTGCGATTTCTTCTATATCTCAAATCTATTTCATACTTTTCTTCTAATTAAAAAATACTCTAAGATCTGAGATTTTTAAGGAATTATTGGAATTTCTTATCCATGAATGGATAGGCTCGGGGGGTGTCATTTTATTCAGTATTATTCATGCTTGCGTATGTGACCCTGTAAGATTATTGTCTAATAAGCCTTTTTTACTAACGGCATTAGTTCAGACAAGTACTCATCGAATTTGTTATAATTATGTGAAATAATTTTCATCTTTTATATACTATAATTTATAATCTATGTAGTGTTAGTTGTTAAGTAAAGTTTTAATTCCATGTTTGAATATGATATTAAGTGATACTTACCGATTTTCTTACCAAAGATTTTTACTCAAAACTGAATCGAACCAAAACTTTGTCACAACTCGGACTAAAGACGATATATAAATGAATTAGAGTTTGCATTTTATAAGTGTAAGTGTTTATAGTTGTCCGATGTATGAATAGAAAGTATACCTAGCCATATAGACTGTATTTTATTTTCTCTCCCTCGCGGCGACGTGCGTTACTGTCGAAGGGACAAACGGAAATAACTTATTTTATACTTACGGAGGCTATAATTTGGACTGAAATTATTATATTGAAATAATTAATTAAGTTGTTTAATTATTAACCGAAATATGCCTATAATTATAAATTAGAGAATTTTGCGCTTGCATCATATCATTAAATTTAAGTGAAATTAAATATATCGCTATATCAATTATGTGTTTAAAACAATATGAGAAATACATTCTGTTCATAAATATTTGGTTGTTAAATTTTCATATTTTATCACGATGAACAATCTGCCTGAAAGAAAATGGCTTGTTATATATAGTATTTTCAATATAGTGTTTTAAAATAGACTACTAATTTTGTCTGTGAATGGGTAAAATTTTCCGTGGCCACAGTACATTGCATCCAAAATGTATATGAAAAATATGTCAATCCATAGAGTATTTTATCGATAAATAGCAAGGACCATTAAAACAAGAGGACTGTCATTCTCCATACTTTGAATCGTAACCGGACCGCTAGGGGATTTCCGGGCAAAAACTAGATGGCGCTAAAAAACTAAACATTTAACGATGTTATAATTGAACAAAGAAACATAGTATAGTAACAATTAGCTCGTAAACAGCTAATAATAAATAAATTGTAACATTTAAATACTGTGTCGCGTTTGCAAAGTTGAATAATTGTAAATAATATAATTCTTTTACCAAGCTTATACATGGATGGCGTTGAAAATTTGGGGAACAGCTTTTTGTATGGAGAATGACAGTCCTCTTGTTTTAATGGTCCTTGATAAATAGTAATTTGATGCAGCTGAAAGTGATATTATTATATGAAATGAAATTATTTATTGCAATTGGGCCTACAAAACTTTACCCAACGCTAGTAGGTACTTAGTACTCTACCTATACATATTTAGTTGTTAAGGTCTTTCTTATGAATTGAATTGTTGACTATTGATGTTTATGTGGGAGCTCTAAATTTTTATATTTTAAAATAATATTTTAATAGTCGCATGAAAGTTATTATATGAAAGTGTTTTAATATTATCAGAACATGTTTTATACGATGCATGGTCATTATTTGCTAGCTAATATTATTTGCGATTAAATGCTTATATTAGATCTGACTAGACGTTTATATATATAGATTTTCTTTCCTGCAAAATTTTATTTGTATATACATACATTATTATATGTATTCGCCTTGCGTAAGGTCAATTCGTAGCAAAATACTTATTATTTACTTTAAATTAATGAACAAACGGGTTTTTAGCTAAATTTATAACATGTAATCAATACTCATTATCAAGGTACGCGTTTTTAAGTAAGGGTTTTTTATAAGTAGTTTTTATTCTGTTCTGTGCTGTCAACAATAAAGGATGAGCTCGATAGTAAAAAGCTAATCTTAGTTGGCAACTTTGTACAAAATTGAAACACTTAATTTTTTATGCCACACCTGGCCACTTTCGGCCGCTTTCTGGCCAAGTGTAGACATAAAATGATGTACACAACACGGGAGGTAATAAAGAAAGCCCTCGATCGCATATTTACGTCCCTCGCTTGCAGCTCGGGCCGCAAACTTCTGCGATCTCGACCTTTCTTTATATTACCACCCTAGTTGTGTAATGTACTATTTTCATTAGGATTTGTTTTAAATATTTTTTTTAACTTGACAATGTCCCTTTGAACAAGGGTATAACTTTTAAAAATATGTGTAGGTATGTTTTAGCTTTAATTATTTGCTGTTTCACTGGTCATCTCCTGACTAGATCAGCAGACCCTCAATGAGGTTGAAATTATGATAATATTGTATTTTCACGGGAACTTAATGCTTGTGCAGAATTTAACAACAGTCGGTTTAGTAGAAATATTCGAAAAAGCTATCGCAAGATATGGAACAAAGCCCCAACTAAATTAAACTGATTAAAAGGGTAACATTAACACGTTGCCTGTCCCGGTGCTCCTAATGTGGGATCATGAAAGTATTTTTCACGAATCCGTGCTTCCACTATGGGGTCATTTCCCCATACTGATGGCACAGTTGGGACTTGTGGCATGTCCGATAGTTTTGTATGGGGACATTGAACGTGTTAAGGTAAAGCTCAACGCTGCCCCAGTAGTCTTGAATGTTAAGTCATTAACAATAGAGCTGACACTAGTGTGTCAACTATTGGTCATTAACGTGTCAAGCACTGGGACGTTTACCTTACTGTGTGTAAATAGTTACATTCTCAGTAACATATCACACGTTGGTACGAATTTGGTACATTTCGTTTGATGTATGCAGCCATATGATAGTCGCGTTTATTGTTATAAATTAAGCACTCATCTGATAAGCTAGTTTACCAGCATTGGTAGCAAGTAAAAATGTATTTAAATTGTTAAAGAGCCGTGTTTTGTCTGCGATTTCCTTGAATTATTGGTTGCCAACTGAGGTAAGTTTATCGTTTTTAAATATAAAGTTAGTGTACGTTCTGAGACCTGCCCTCCTAGCACGATACCGTTCATGGTTGACGTAACGCATTCATCCTAATACATACTTGTTAGAGAGAACCATACTTCACATAGGCGATAAACGTTATCAAGCCAAGGGGGCAGGAGTGACTGGGTATGCTAAGTAGATTTTGACTTTTTGAAGCTATGAGGTGTAGGTGATAGGAACCAGGGAGACAATGATCTGCACACTGGATTACATAATCCATACTAATATGCTGTATAAAAATCCTGGAAAGGGCATATCGACAAGTCTTGGAAGTATTCACATACCTACCTACATTTTTTTTCACTAGGCTGGGTAAAGTACATGTATATCATGATTGTTTAAAGTTATCTGCATGACTTTATGACTGTCCAGTGTTAAGATCAGTGTCTGATAACCGTCACTGTCAAATACGACATTGACAGGTGTCAAGATGACTTGTCTAGAAATTACTTAGCTTCGAGTGTCTATTATATGGATTCGTTACTGAGAGAAAAGGTTATAATATAGGAACAACGAATGTACCTAAGCCTAGAAAGTAGTGTGAAGTTACCTGTAAAGTTAGTTTCGAAACCTTCCGCCTTGTCACGTATTGGGTCCTTAAAGAAGAACGTAAACTTAGATCTTCAGTGCCGACAATGCACAAATGCGTTCGCGTCCCTACTAGTTTGTTCATACGTTTTGTACCTCAATACTGTTACGTACGTGGGGTTGGTGACGTGATAGAAACATACACTAATTAACCACTAATAGGGTATTTGACAACAATCAAAATAAATTCATTAACTCTAACCAGCAAATTACGCTTCCAAAACAGCCCGGATAAAATCATTGAAACTTATTTTCGTGCCATCAACGATTTTACAATGACGAAAACTAAAAATAAGGCACCATGTTGGGCATGACGTCGCAAGCACGTCACAAGATAGTATTTCATACTAAACTGCATACTTTCGGAGCGTTTTGACACTTCATAAAAAGAAGCTGATTTGAACTGTCATCAAGGAGCCTATTAAAAAGGCAAACTTTATTACAAAATTTCTAATTAACAAGACTTACTTAATAAAACACTACTAAATCACTTCACTATAACGCACTTATTCACTTGTCTCACTATTCGCTTCGAGATTCGCACTGTTCGCGGTTTAGTTCAAGCGTGACATTGCATAGCCCGCTAAAAACACTTCTAAAGCACGGAAAATCACGTTTGAAGTTTTTGCCTATACCACCTGCGCAACAATACCATTGAAAGCAATGCCTATGAAAGCTGATTCAAACAACGTCTGTAGAAGTACGGTACTTGCATAATGAATAGTAAATATTGTACACCATAAAATCTGGCCATGCATGATCTGGTATATTTTTCTATTCACTGCTAATTTCTAGGCAGCATTTTTTTATATTTTTGATGCTATACAAATACAATTTTATTAAAATCATACTAAAATATATGAGCGTGAGTGAGTTTTCTCTATAAAATATTTCAGGGTGCTTACAATCTTTTGACCACATAGTTTAGTTTCATTTTTATTTAAACTGGTGTTCCTAAGTATGTCCAAATGGCTTTAATCTCCTCATCACGACAGTGCCTCCGCCAAAATGATATACTCAGAGGAATACTTAAAAGTCACCAATATTTAAAAGATTCCTCCTCACTGGACTGGCATTCGTTGGTTACTTGTTAGAACTTGACTGATTCTACATTGTAACCAAAAGTCCAATTCTAATAGGGCAGAATCTTCTCAGTATTCACCAGTATGTCATGACAGCGAAATTACGTTTTTGAAAATACACCCAAATATTATTGCCATAAATACGTGACAAGGCGACCAATGGTAATTTGACCAATCTAAAACATGCATAATAATTGCCACTGATCCTGTTGGCCCGTCCAGTTTTTACCCGAGCATTTTGATTACTTTAATTGTAGTTTTGTATTCCAAAATTAACAATCAGTATGTTAAAATTACTTACCGTGATATGTGAGTGTAAATACTGCGTGAAAATTCAAATTTGAATGAAATTCCAAATACTGATTGGCCGGTATTTGCAGCTGTGATTATTGAAATTCAATGTTGTATACAATTGTTTTCTATTGCTCTAAAATTCAATGTTCTTTGTATTTGTTTTTTTATAACTATAAATGTATTAAAATAACCATTCAAATTTTATAATATAAGCCTATGAGCTTTTCTTTCATTATCGAATTATGGTCAATAATCTAGAATATACCCTACTAATAGTGTAAGTGCGAATGTGTTTGTCTCAACTATAAGCCTATGCGTGTTACACGTTAAGCAGCAAACTTATAACATTAGATAAACGACCGGTCGGCAAGATAGAGTAAAACACTACCCTATTTTGTGTCATTTCGCGCCAGTCTGGGGTTTTAAGGGCTAAGTCATTACATACCGAGACCAGTAAAGTAAGAAATGTCTCAGATCACATGTAATGACCTAAGGCTTTCTTATTTACTGGCCAAGGCTTTATACTATTTTTATGTTCGACGGAGCCAGAAAGCGGCATCTTCGTTTAGCGCAGCAGCCGGCAAGGTGACGGTTTCCGGCCGCAGGACAGAAAAGTTGTTTGTAGACCTCGTCTCTCCAGCGGTATGTGGGTCGACCAACATCAAGTTGGTGTGTTGGTTTACTACTCGGTCGATTTTGTTGGACCTAACTTAATATAGCTTATCGTGTAACACTGTAGGTGTGAGACAGTTGGTTGTTATAAAATACGGAAACATGGAATCAATCGATTAGTCAATTTAGAGAGTATACTCAAGACTGAACTGAATGTTGTCATTCGCAGTTTGTTTCGCCGATTCTTCACAACGGGTCGAAAGCATTGAGGCATCATTTTAAAACAGAAAAAGAGCTGTGCTCTGCTCGTGTATATACAGATAAGGTCAAAATTGTCTATACAGATAAATAGTTCAAAATTTATGAACACCGACCTTGTTGTCAAAGGCATAAAGGTGTCCAAATGTTTGTCCCCTTCATAACGTGCAATCATGACCTCGATCGTACACCATATAGTCTCATATACGCGTTTGATCGAATAGTTTTAAAACCATAATATACCAGAATAGTAGTAAGATCTCAAAAATACTATTATGCCACACCTGGCCATAATGTGGCTTTTACCGCACGCTACGCGTGTAGACATAATAGTACATTACACAACTAGGGTGGTAATACAAGGAAAGGCCGAGATCGCAGATGTTTGCGGCCCGATCGGCCGAGGGACGTAAATATGTGATAAAGATGCGGCCAGGTGTGGCATAAAATGATGTACACACCACGGGAGGTAATAAAGAAAGCCCTCGATCGCATATTTACGTCCCTCGCTTGCGGCTCGGGCCGCATACATCTGCGATCTCTCGGCCTTTCTTTGTTTTACCACCCTAGTTGTGTAATGTACTATTCCAAGTAGAAATAAACTATTCGCCCGACAAACCAGTCTGATGCGTGGTTGAATAAGTAAAGGGACGGTGTTGCGATATTTTTTCTGTTTTTGATGAAGGTACTCGGTGTTTTCTAAAAAGCGTGACTTATTGTTAACTTTTCCACTTAAGACTATTAAATGTCCGTACTTTACACATCCGGACTAGTTACGATTTACCCCGTTACACCCACTTGCACTAATTATTTGGTTTCAGCTAAACATATTTACTTTGCTCAATTCATTTCAATTCATGAAAGGTGGACGGGAACGAGTAAATCTACAGAATGCTCTAACAATGCGGGTACCAGTGCTATTGCTACCAGGACGGCACTCCTGGGCATTTCTCCAGAAATATGTCTGCGGTCACCTCATTCATCTGGCTTTTTTTCATACTAAATGTATGGAGACAGATGAATGAGTCGCAGACATATTTCTGGAGAAATGCCCTCCTAGTACTGGGGCTGATCAATATTCGAAATAAAACTGTATGTCGGTGGGACAATCGGTAGTGCGTCTACGTGGCAAAGTTAGAAATACGGGGTTCAGTTCCGCCCGCCCTACTTGTCTAGGGAATATCCCCGGGCACATCTCTAGTCCCGCCTGACTTACAATTTTTGTTAAAATGAAAAACAAAACAATTCATGCAAGACTCTTTTAAAGGCCTCATCACTTGAAACCACATCTGGTGAGCTGAATTCGATTTACCCTCATTCGATTTTCGTAAAAACTGAGATGTTCTGTAGTTTACCCTAGATGGTGGTGGAAACGAATCGACGTATACCTGTTTACGGTAACCACTTGTATTAGTTGTGGTCACCTAGTTATTTATACATACTGTTGACATGTATTGTAACTATATTGTATCCATTAGTGAAAATAAACATTTCATAAGTAGTGCTGCTTTTGATTTTGGATGCCTTGACCTTTTTCCCCAGCTGTAGTAGGTAGGAATCGTTCGAAAATGGTTTGTTGAAACGGGAACTTATGTAAAACTCATAATAATGTTCCAAATATAAGTTTATTATCACACACATGAAAATAGGTCAGTTACATACATATACGATTAAAGTTAGTTTTCACATAGTTGTCACATAGAAAACATTTCACACGCGCTGTCGGAACGGTACTGCTCGCCGCGCGGGCGACGATTGAGCGCGGTGAGGCGCGTGGCGCGAGAGGGGCCCCTGGAGGGGTGAGGCGCGGTACATTTGGGCGCGAGCGTTATACTCCCCCTCTAGTTCGAAGGTAGCGCCCCCGCTTTCGAACTAGGAAGAACCTTAACCTTACGGCGATGTCGTTGAAGATACTGGCTATCAAAAGATCGATGAGAACCGAACTATAGGCCGCAAGTGGTCGAAATGCGATACTGCCCTGCATTGAACAGATACCCTCCCCCTGAACGAATCTACCTTAAACGTTACTTATTAATCTAAATATCGGCGCGGTCTTCCGCGCTTCCGTTTCTCCCTCACGGCGGGTTGAGCGTCGCCGATGAAAGGGGTGAGCTGTGAGACGTGGTACTTACCCAATATCACTCCATCACTAATACGTTCCAACGTATAAGTTGTAGGGCTGACAATTTCTCGGACTCTGTACGGTCCGTCCCTCCGTGGTATAAACTTGGGTGTCTGACCCGCTGCTGTATCATTGGAGCCCTGCGTCTTCAGCAATACGAGAGTTCCTGGATCGTAATCAGGTGCTGGCCGACGGTGCTCATCTGTATACTGCTTCTGACGTGCCTGCGCGCGCTCGTGTACGTCCCGAGCGTGCAATAACGTACCGGCCAGCCGTTTCAAGTACGGTGTCACCGCTGCCACCACGGTGTCGCCCTCTACTATCGCGCGCATGTCGGATGCGGCGTCAGCTGGCGCACGTAGCTCCCTGCCAAACGTCAGGAACGCAGGCGAATAACCAGTGCTAGCGGTTACTGCTGTGTTCATTGCAAACCTGATGGCTGACAGATGGACATCCCACGAGCTGTGGTCGTTACCGACTAATATTGCCAGCTGCGGTTTCAAGTCGCGGTTCTTTCTCTCGATCGGATTCGCTTCAGGATGGTAATAAGGTGTCAGCGACTGCTCGACCTTCATAATATGGCATACCTGTTGCATGACTTCGCTGACAAATTGGACTCCGTTGTCGCTGATCATCCGCCGAGCGACACCGTAACGTAGAAAAAGTTCTGATGCGAGTACCTTGGCACATTCCAGGCTGGTGGCCTGCTTCAAGGCGAATAACTCGACCCAGCGCGTGCACACGTCCTCTACGATTAGAATCCATTTGTTACCTTCAGTGGTTTCTGGAAGAGGCCCGAACAGATCGACCGATACGACCTCAAACCTCCGAGCCACGGCGGGGGTCTGCACTAGCCCCGCTGGTTTCCTTGTATCTACTTTATAGCGCTGACACGCCACGCATCGCTTGACATAATCGATAACGTGCGTGCGCATACCTGACCAATAATACTTCTGCGAGATGCGCTGCAGCGTGCGTTCGGCGCCAAAATGGCCGGCAGTGGGTGCGTCGTGATAGTCTGCTAGTACCTGTGCACGTTCGTGTTCAGGAACCACGAGGCAGGCTCCATCTTCTTCTCCATCAGGTGCGTACCTGAAGAGTACGCCGTCGGAGAGCAGGTACCCTCGATCTGCCCACTGTCTCCCCCTAAAAGGAGCGTCATCGGCTTCTAGGTCTTCCAGGATTTTGCGCACCTCTGGGTCCTTCAATTGATTGTCGCGTATGTCACTAGGTGTACGCGCGGGGAAATCGACGACGGCGTAGCCCAACTCGCAGTCGTCTCTAGACTCCGTCGCATGCGGCGGCCGGGAGAGAGTATCCGCTATCACGTTGGACTTGCCAGGCGTGTACTCGATGCGTAGATCGAACTCCTGTAAGATCAGGGCCCATCTTGCCAAGCGGCCGCTTGGCGAGCGCAGACTCATCAGCCATCGTAACGGCTGATGATCGGACCTCACGACGACCTGAGTACCTTCGATATAGCCCCGAAACTTACTTACTGCCCAGACGACGGCCAAAGCTTCGCGTTCTGTAGTTGAGTAGTTTCTCTCAGCAGGGTTCAGCTGCCGGCTTGC
Source organism: Eudemis profundana (assembly GCA_947034925.1). Lineage (NCBI taxonomy): Eukaryota > Metazoa > Arthropoda > Insecta > Lepidoptera > Tortricidae > Eudemis > Eudemis profundana. The sequence continues at coordinate 20,781,227 of OX344798.1, forward strand.
GTACTCTATTGGCCGCTCGTCGGTCCCCTCCCCCTGCATCAGAACGGCCCCGATGCAATAACCGCTGCTGTCCGTGCGCAGGACAAAAGGCTGTGTCTCGTCGGCTTGACGCAGGATTGGCGCCGACGTCAGTAGCTTCTTGATGCCCTCGAAGGCCTGCCGTTGCGCCTCTTCCCAACACCAGGTGCTGTCCTTCTTCAGTAAATTGGTAAGAGGTCGGGCGACTGCTGCGTAATCAGGAATGAACCGCCGGAACCAACTTGAAGTCTGCAAAAAGCACTTCAGCTGCTTAACGTTTTGGGGCTGGGTCATACCTGTGATCGCGGCGGTTTTGTCAGGATCCGTGTGAATACCGCCAGGTAGGAGAACGTGTCCAAGAAACTTAACCGAGTCGCGAGCAAAGCAACTCTTTTCTCGGTTGACACGTAGTCCGAACATGGAGAGCCTGTTGAAAACGGCTTTCCAGGTCTTCCAGGTGTTTCTCGAACGGACCGGGTGACAGAACGATTAGGTCGTCTAGATATGCCAAAAGCGTTACATCCTTGAGGTTAGAGCGGAACCTGTCGATGAGCCGCTGGAACGTGGCTCCAGAGTTTCTGAGACCCATCGGCATCCGTTTGAACCGATACGTACCTAATGGCGTTACAAACGCAGTCTTGTCTCGGTCATCAGGATGGACGTTAACCTGGAAGTAACCGGATCTGAGATCAAGTGTGGTCATGTACTCACTGGTCCTTGCTGCGTGTAGGATATCCTCGATGCGAGGAAGCGGGTATCGATCAGGTTCGGTTACTGCATTCAGTTTCCGATAATCGATGCAAAGTCTAAGACCCCCATCCTTCTTAGCCACCAAAACGACATTGGAAGCCCAGGGCGACTCGCATTCCTCGACTACATCATCTCGCAGCAGTTTTTCCAGCTCGAGCTTGAGAGCTTCGCGGCGCTTTTGGGACATCCTGTATGGTGGTGAAGCTATAGGATCTTGATTCTCACTCACCTTGATCCTGTGCGTGGCGAAATCGGAGGCGGGGCCGCTGTGCGCGAATTGAGCTGCCTTGCTGCTGATAAAGGTGTTGAGCATGTCCCTCTGCTCTGCAGACAGCTTCGGTCCCTCATCGCTGCGCAGAGTCAGGTCCCCCGTCTCTGCCCGCATCAGTTCCGCATCCTTCACATCACCCAGGTGATACTCGTACACAAAAGGGAAACGGCGTTCCGGGTCGTCGGCAAAGCACCACGAGTCCTGGGAACCATCCAGCACCATTCCAGCACCTGATAAAAATTTAAACCCTAACAGTGTTCTAGTCTCACAACCAGGGATTACCATGAAGTCGATAACGAAATCGCGCCCTTCGATTGTGACGGGTACATCAGCTGTAAGCACGTCACGGGGCTGCTGCGAACCATCGGCCAGGCGTAGCGTTCGCTGCGTGCTCTGGAATTGTACACCTTCTGCAATGAGAATATTATACAGCGCAGGGCTCGCTAAACAATGCGTAGCACCGGTATCAGCGATCGCTACGCCTTCGCGGCCCAAAATACCTACTGTCACTAACGGGTGCGACGATACCGCATTCAAACAAATTTCGGTATTATAATTAAAATCAGCGCGTTTCGATGCCTTGCAGGTATCGCACTTCGACCTCACAACGCCCTGCTTACCGCAGCCATAACACCGGATAGAATCGTAACCCGTATTTCTAGTAGTACTAGGTTCGTCGACCTTATTCGAATTAGTACCTACCGTGCTCACAGAATTTTCGGTTTTAGAACGCAAATTACGACATTCCTCAACGCTATGGCCGTAGGTTTTACAAAAGGTACATTTCACTCTATTACGTTTACTTTTATTATCACTTGCGCACGAAATAGCCCCTCCGTTGCGCGTACTAAAAATAGATCGATTCTCGGAAGCGCGCGGCGCGGCGGCGTTCGCGCCGTTTCCGGGAATATTGGGCGTACCTACGGGTTTCGACACTTGTTTAATATTGTCTTCCGCGATGCGTATCTTATCTATTAAACTGTCCACACTAACCACGTCGTCACGAAGCACACGTTTTTTTATTCGACGATCTAACAAGCCGTAAATTATATCGATTTTCATCGGCTCGGGCACGTCGTACGGCAATCTAACTATAAGCGCGCGGATGCGGCACGCAAATGCTTCGGCGCGCTCGTTCTGCTGCTCGGCCTTAAACATTTCACGTAGCAGCTCGTAGCCAGGACGAATATTTTAAGGTGTAGGTTTTTGCAAGTTTACATTGTTTTTAATTTGATTTGCAGCGGGGCCTGCAGAGGATCATTTAAAAAATAATAGTTCAAAAATTGCTGCCTGCTGGCCCGTTACTGCACATCGTATACGGCCGGTGCTCCGAACTTTTGAATATTCACGATTGTTTATTTAAATGTAACTTAGATTGAGAGTTAGGTTTTTATAAGTCAGCCATCCTGAAATATAACGTTTTCAAATAAAATCTGGATTTTGAAACATCGGGAATAAGGGAAAAATATTGCGGAATTTCGATAGGCCAACCAACAGGTCACAAGTATAAACTTGCAAACGAATATAATCTTTATTGACAAACGGAGATTGGTACATTTTACTTGAAAACGTCACAGGTAGGTAACCAAATGTTAGCTGATTAGTCTTTACACGACAAAATGAGAAGGTAAAATGAAAGTCATAATTTCACTGTAATATTTAATCCAAGCTTGAGAAACAAAGTAAATCTACACAATAGAACCTATGACAAGCGACACACTGGTCAGGCACCAAACTAATTTACTATGGACTGGAAACCATTGACATCCAAAACGCACACAAGTTTCAGCTTTACCTATTGTGTAACGCACAAGTTTCATTTTCCGCAACTTGCTAGCATTTTGGGCGAATCCCAGGTCAATAGAAACGTTGAATATATCAGAGAAACTTTCCTGTTCAATCAATTTTACCATTTGAATAATTTTAATACAGTTTGCAGTTTTAGAGCGATTTCATTATTAGTGTGTAAATTGTGGACACTTTCGAAAACGCTGTGAATGTTTCGGAACGTTTCCACAATAAATCTGCACAGACAGCTGCTGAATCGCTCAAAGGTTTTTTTTTTCCGAAAATTAAATGACAAAACTATTTTCAAAACCCCCTGGAACTTAAATGAGTAGGAGTCTAATTGTACTTGGGTTAAAACGCTACATAGTCAAAATGTACAATATGCTATGTTCATAATGTTCTCGCGGCATGAATTATCCTATGACAGAATACTACAATGTCAAAATGTGCAATCTACCTAACGTGTAATGGGGCATTTCTCCAGAAATATGTCTGCGGTCATCTCATTCATCTGGCCCTTTTTCATACTAAATGTATGGAGACAGATGAATGAGTCGCAGACATATTTCTGGAGAAATGCCCAATGGTCAAATTGTCTCAAGGTCTAAACCTCTGAAAATAATATGTCGGGGAACAAAACAAAAAATCCATATATAAATTATAATTTAATTAAAATATAAATTATAATTTATATATGGATTTTTTGTTTTGTTTCCATCCAAAAATCCATATATAAATTATAATTTAATTAAAATATAAATTATAATTTATATATGGATTTTTTGTTTTGTTTTCGTGAAGAATGATTTGTCTGACAGGTAGCGTGACATTCATACAGTCAATATCGTGTGGGCTTTGAAAAAAAATGGAAGTTTCTACGTCAAAATCGACCTAGTTTTAGTAGTTCGGTGATTTTAGTCCGGTTCATACCTATATATTTGTTAGAACCGGACTAAAATCACCGAACTACTAAAACTAGGCTACAAAATCAGTTAAGACGAGCAGTTGCGGCAGATGAAGATAAATGCCTTATTAACGGGTGCTCCGAATTGAGACTTTACCGGCCTTCCAATTTCCAACGAAACGCGACTGTGTTCGCATCGCATGGTCAGTAATTACCTACATTTTATCAGTGACAAGTATGATTCCTAAGCTTATTAGTAAACGTTTTGACCATTGTACATTTTGACGATGTAGCGTTTTAACCAAAGTACAATTAGATTTCTACTCATTAAAGTTCCGGGGGGTTTCAAAACTAGTTGCTATCTTACTTGTTTATGTGCAAGCGCTGTAATACCTCACAAACATTTTTATTGACGCGGATTTTGATACAAGCAAAATACAAAGCATTTTAGAAAAATATCTCTGGACAATGTATCTAATCTTAAATTATCTACGGAATTCGCAATATGAGATGCATGACCTGATATGTAATGAAAAATATGCTATCCTCTGGAGTTATTGTCTTATTCGCAACAGCTGTCACATTTAAAACATACGTAACGCGTCAAGGTCTCTTTTTTATATATTTTTTTTACATTTTCCGTAAATTTCATATAAAATCGCGAAGTATAAACAGGCTCTGAAAACACTTTGCGACTACGACATAGGTACAACACCGATATAATAAATATATATATCGACATCTATATAATCGGTATATAACGCAAAGATCTATTTTAGTGGCTTCACAGTACAGAATTCCTTGTGCGTATCTATTACGTGACTACAATATATACCTTACACTAAATAACTCTGTTTCAATAAAAAATATAATATGCTAATCGAAATAAATATAATGGGCAGCCGATGTTACTACTGCTACCATTATTTTATTATAAGAATAACACAATCACTCGCTGCTAATATAATTACACCGTACGTAGTCACTTAGGAATGTTACTTATAATGTTCACTGAAACATTGGTATATACTTTACATCAGCGGTCGGCAACCCGCGGCCCGCGAGCCTCCCTGGCTATTTTGTACGTAAAGATCGTTATGTTGACCGTTATGTCAGAATCGTATTAAGTCACAAATTATTCACAAAGTGCGGCCCGCGTCAATTTCGTTACCTACTATGTGGCCCTTGGCTGCTAAAAGGTTGCCGACCGCTGCTTTACATGATCATGTGTAATGCATCATAAATTAAGATTGTGTACCAAAGTGTTTACCTACAATAATACAAACAAAAAAGCCTGTAAAAAGGGAAAGATTTATTGTAACCAGGTGTTCAAAAATGGGCCACTAAATTAAATCCTAAGTATAGTTTAGCTCTTTCTATTTACATAGAATCCAACGCTATTAGGAATTATAATCGTCCCGCTTCTGCCCAAAATTATACATTCCCAGAATACCATATTTTTCAAAATACCAGATTCCCGATTTATCAGATTCCCTGTATACCAGATTCTGGTATTTTGAAAAATGTGGTATTCTGAGAATACGGTATTTTGGGTATGAGCGAAACGTCCATGCACTTCGTTTACCTACGGCAGCGTTTCCCAACCTTTTTCAAAGGCAACAAAGAGGCACTTGAGCAGATGCCATGATCCGCCCCTAAAAAAATAGTATTTTTATTTTGAATACTCACAGACGGCTATTTTGAACGCGGATCGCAAGTTGGGAAACCCTGACCTACCGAATACTCTTTCTATTTTAGATTAGAAGGTTAGCGGTTATTTTCGCCACATTTCGTAGTTTTTCTTGAATATCAGGTGATAATGAGCGTTTCTAAAAAAAATGCCAGTTTTTTCTGCATTTTTTGCCAATTTTGTTATTTTACTTACTACTGTAGAATAGGCTTTTACAATCCCAACGGGACAAAAAGTGGTCCCACATTTTTTCCCTATTGTGTTATCATTTTTCCATATACATTGTGTAACGGAACACAAAGGAAAGTTTCATTACCTACACGATGAAGAAGATGGCATTATTTTTAGAAATGTTCAAGTGTTGTACTATATTTTCTTATTTCAGTATCTTATTACATTTTCAAGATAACGCGACTCATATTTTCCGATTATACGATGGTTTTCCTTAAAATCGCATGACGGATAACGCACGATGGTCCTAATCTAAAATTAAAATAGGTATAGTTGTTACAGGATTTGCTCCAAAACTCAGTAATTGTGACTTATTGTGTAAAGAAAATATTAAATAATACAAGGTGTGACGATATCAATAATATCAAATATGAAATAAATTCGTGAAGCACTTCTAGCACATTCAAACTGAACCGAGCTTTGGCGAAGATTCTACAATTTACACAAACAAGACTAGGTGTTTTTAATACTCTTTGGAAAAATATAGATTTACAAAAGACTTTTATATTATTTATAATTCATTGGGTTTTGGGCTCGTCATTATTGTCAATTCACGTTCAATTTTAGTTTTAATTTAATTTTGGATGGGTTTAGATAAAAGCAAATACCTAGGATACATTTAAATATTTAGGTAGGTATCTACCTTAAAGTAGGAATTGTATATCTTGTAACACGGTATTGTCTATAATTATTATCAATTAATGTAACTTTGGAATAAAGATCTTATAAAACTTCATATAAGTATTATTGTCAAGTTTGTATTGAGCTTAAATCGTCTATCACTTCAATGTTATACAGCGAAAACAATCGTTGATATTAAGGCCTGAAATCATCTGTATAAATATGAACTTTATTTTCTAGGTAGTATGCAATATTTTCCTACAACGTCCAACATCAAATATGGGCCAGTAGGTACTAACACAGATTTACAGACACAGCTAAACATGTATGACACAACCTTTATGTTAGACTGAGAGGATATGACTTTTCTAAAAACAAATACAGTTTGGAACGTTTCATTTTTAACCGCCACAGCCTTTAATCGCAGACTTAACCTATTACTTAGCGTGTGTCAAAAACAAACCCTGGTCAACTTGACGCCAACATCGAAACATCATCTCATAATGACGGAAGCGGTTAAAACGTATAAATCTTCTAGATATACATATAGCCCTTAAAACAGAATCGGAATAAGCGTCTCAACTAAAATGTAAGACTTAGATTAAATTTGAATACAGTAGAAATATGTTTACATTTCCATTCATATACAAAACGTTATTGTCTCTAATTACTCTAGGTTTGTGACCCCGCAGGCTCGAAGATATGACCTGAACACTTAACATTGCCTACTTAGATTCCGAACAGCAATATTCTACTAATCATTCGCTTCGTTATACTCAAAAGACGTCCTAACTTCACAAAGATATATAGATCAGGGTTTCCCAAACTATGGGTCGCGCGCGAATATTGAGTGGACCCTGCCTGTAGAACGACACACCAACCGACCGATCTATGCCCGAGTCCATCTTCCTTTTACTACCTCATACCTATGTGAGGCCGGATTTTCTAATACGGTAAACGTTTAAACTAAATACCGAATTAAATTGGACTTATCGCAGTTTAAACGCAATGAGTTTTCACTGCGATTAAAAGTAACTCGAGTTGAAGTTGATGTCAAAACTGTGCCTAATGGCAAAACATTTCTAGGAGTGGGTCCAGAGTTTGCAAACTTGTATTTGATGGGTCGAAACCCAGACAACTTTTGGGAACCACTGCTCATAGTGCCTAATAAAATATTAACTATATTAATTTAAGAACGTTCATTCCGAGTTGGCAAAATCGCATTATTTGCTATTTTTCTTCATTATTTAGGAAAATTAGAATCAAATTTAAATATGTGCCCAATACAAAATCTACATAATTAGGTATGTAGAATTGTAGAAGGTTCATGATTTTAAAGCAATAAATTCGCTGGTGTTGTATTTTGTCACTGTAAAAACTGTTTTAAAATGCATTTGCACACATTTTGATCATACCTTACAATTAAAAACAATACCCCACGCGGAGCCTGTTTATATACTAGATATGCAAGTATTGAATATAATTTTAACTCAAAATTTGCAATATATAGATAATTAAGGAAAATGACAAAATGCGCGATGTTGCTAACTTTTTCTAAATAAAAAGCTCTTAATTAATAAAATCATTACTTTAGTTTATTCCTCATTAAACCGTTCTAGTTAAAAAGTAGGTAGGTACCTACTTCATTACAGTCTTTTTTTCGTAAACCTATATTTTACACATTACAGACATCTCGTCACTTCGCTATTTTTTTTTGATTCAAAAGTAAATCAGAGTGGAGATCTCTCTAACAAAGTACTGAAAAGTTTGAACCTTTTGAGGGTGTTTTTTTTAGAAAAATATTACTTTTAGCCTATATAACGAAACACATGCTAATTATTTTTTCGTGTTCTCAAACATAATATCAAATCAGTAATTAACTAACAACATGCTTAATTTTTTTTCTGTAGAAGTTGGAGGGTTTAGTCACTTTTCAGTACTTTGGAGGTCAGTTTGTCCCAATAGGTTGAGATTGGGCAGCTAACAAAAAATACGTGTCTGTTATTTTAGACTACTCTAACAGATATCGAAATAAATCAAATCGGAGTCGGACAGTTGGGTACCTTTCCTTGTAAGTTTATTGAAACCCATAAAGTCTGGATTCTACTAAACTCTGGACAGGCTAAACGATTCCTTTATAACTTGTAGGTAATTTATATTTAGGAGCTTTTAGATAAAATGGTAGTACTTAAGTCTGCTCTTGGAGAAAGTTTAGGTACTGTACTCGGTATCGTCATAACGTCTTTCAAATATATATAAGCGAATGCTATATTATAGTATACAAGTAGGTACATTACAAACAACTTGTATTTATTACTTGTCTACCGTCGTATTCTACACTTAGAGCTGTAGTGCATTATACTACACATGTTCTATGATAAAGCCAAATACCAATGCATTTCTTTTATGTTATTTATAAAGTTTAGGTATCATTTTATAGTTGTAAGAGTTCTATTCCGTTTCTAGTAGAGTATTTTACAATTTAACACAACGGGGCTCATTATTTCGGGAAAATAAAACTTTTATTGGAAACGCTTCGTTAAGAAAACCTGTATAAGGAAAATAATTGGGATTTATATAATGTTAAATATACTTGTATAGGTAGGTATTTATTGTCAGATTCTGTTTAGCGGTTTTACTTTCATGTCTTTCATATCCGCTTTTATTGTAAATATCGGTCCATCTAGCCATATAAATCCACAAGACCACTTTTGTGATTGTACTTACAATATTCAAAAGCGATTTTGATCTCATTTAAAATTTCCAAAACATCAAATTGACTTCTAATTGTAACATGGTAAATGTTAACATGTCGAATGGCTATCAACCTTCAAAATTACACTTTAACAGTCATTCTCTCTAGACTTTTCTGGAATTAATAGTCATTATTCACTATATTTTTATTCAATCATATTTATCTAGAATCTATGTCAATTGTTTTGAACAGTTTGTGGAAGATATTGAAGTACAAAAGTCATAAGTTTTACTTTCGATTGAACTACTAGTGGTTCAGATAGATATATTATCCTAACTTAACTACTCTACTTTACTAATATTCTACTAGATCTTGAAACTAAAATGATTTTTTCCTCTGGTTAATTTCCGTAGATTTAAAAATCTTTGGGGGTTTGTTGGTTTCCTTCTTCAGATTTGTATGGCAAATGAAATCTTTTGTTCCACCTAGAAAACCCAACTTGATAACTAGTTATCTAGGGGGAACATATCTTCCGCGGAGTAAACCAGTTATGTGGGTGGAATTGTCCTTCCATGTTCGTAACCGAGTTTGATAACTAGTTGTCCAGGGGCAACGAATCTTCCGTGTAGAAAACTGGTTAACAACGTGGACTAAGATTTCCATGTACATAACTAACAACAAACCAAGAACTGAAGCGTTAGCTACGCTTCAGTATTTGGTAAAGAGACATGTAACATAACAGGGACATATGATATCTCAAGAGAAAATGAGTAGATACTGAATAATAAGAGGTCAACAATGGTTAACAAAAATCTTTATTTTCTTCTACTACTTACATCCAAATTCAGTAATAAAAAAGTTAACCAGTTTCAAATTCAGTAGGTACTCTTGAGATATCATATGTCCTTCCTTACTATGCTACATGTCTCTTTGCCAAATACTGGAGCGTAACTAACGCTTCAGTTCTTGGTTTGTTGTTAGTTATGTACCTACATGGAAATCTTAGTCCACGTTGTTAACTAGTTTTCTACGCGGAAGATTCGTTCCCCCTAGACAATTGACAACATTTCATTTTAAGAACACTTTAAAATGTATATACGATTCGAAAGTATTTTACCTCCTGAGCAGTACACTATTTTTATAATTTTTATATATTGCTTAATATAAAAAATACAAAAGAATAAAAAATATATTCTCATTGTACCAGTTCTACGGCACAATAGATGAAATGCCAGTGCCTTTTGCCACAGAAAAAATAAGCTGTCATAATTTTGAATTTGACATTGTCAATGTATACTATCGATGTTTTTCGATCGCGATAAGACTAAAGTAATGGTCTATTCTGCCGTAGAACTGTAGTTACGCCCTTTTAGAATAAGTAAAAATTAATATATTAATTATAAATTAAATACAAACCCTCGTGAAACGAATAAACTATCAGCGTATTCGTCTTTTCAAACCAAATACAGAGAACCAATAAAATTAAAGGCTCAAAAAAATGAAAGGTTGTCAATTAGTTATCAAACTCGGTTACGAACATGGAAAGACAATTCCACCCACGTAACTGGTTTTCTATGCGGAAGATATGTTCCCCTAGATAACGAGTTATCAAGTTTGGTTTTCTAGATGGAACAAAGGAATGAAATATAAATAATGAGGTAAGTATTTTTATTCTTCTACGAATTCAATATTGACGTAAATTGACTAATATACTTTATATTCATTTAAAACACTGGTATAAGTGATAGATATATTTTACCAATACATTCAGCATTTTTTAAATCTTTTAATAAATCCATTTCAGCTTTATACCATCAGTTGGGTTCCACCCTTTTTGCCGTAAGTAGTAATAATTTCACATGACTTTAAAACTGATAATAATCATTAAATTCTCTTCCATTAAAATATGTTAGGTATTTTCATATAAAAATTTCAACTTTAACAATTCTAGGAGAAAGCTCGAATAAGAAGAAGACTCATAAGAGGTCGACAACCATACTTCCATTATATTTACTTACCTAAATAGTTTATTTAGAATTCAGGGCTGTCAAAATTTTGACGCCGTGGAAAGCTACTAAAAATAGTACTTTTTGATATAAGTGCGAAAAGTATGTCATTCCTCACGAGTCCCGAGGCGTCTTGGCCTGAGCCGCTAGGCGGCCGAGACTCGGGACGAGCGGAAATGACACTTGCGCACGTGTATCAAACGATGTTTTTTAATACATTTGCGAAAAATTGACGATGAAACAAAAATAAGGCCGCGGTTGTCACCACTCAGCACAATAAAAAAAATATATTTTGGAAAGAAACATACAGTCATGAAAATTTAATTACATTTAAACAAGAAAAAGCAATAATTATTTTTTCATTACTTTATCGATTTATTGCAAATAATAGTACATTACACAACTAGGGTGGTAATACAAAGAAAGGACGAGATCGCATAAGTTTGCGGCCCAAGCTGCAAGCGAGGGTCGTAAATATGCGATCGAGGGCTTTCCTTATTACCTCCCGTGTTGTGTACATTATTTTATGTATACACTTGGCCAGAAAGCGGCTTTTTCCGTACGCGCAGCGAATATACAACTTTTTGAGCAAATGTATTAAAATCTATTTTTCAAAACTTATTACAGTTCATCCTGGCTATATATATATATATTTAATTTATTGATAATACATACGTAGGTAAGTCTGAAAACAATCAATGGACAGCCCCGATAGTAACATTAACATTGAGCATAGCTTGTCCTACGTCCATTAAGTTTACAGTAGGTAATGTTCGATCCCATAAAACACTGAAACCTGGAAATAATCTAATTTATAGGAAAAAATACAGTCACTATTAGGCATCTACTAAACAATTTTTTTTGACTTATACAAGTCCTGCTACTCTAACTACATCTGTTAGCATCTATTTAGTACTCTTATAATCTATTAAAGCTATTTCACTAATTTCTTAACGTACCAGTATCTTTTTTTTTATAAAATGTCACTATCTAACTACTAAACAGTTAAAATCAATTTTGTAAATAGCATTTTCAATATCAGATTTCGAAATTATTTCTGTAACTACTAGGATAGTGTACACTTTACAGCTAAAACTAAGTTTTGTAAATATATTGTCAAAAAATTAAGGTATTGTCATTAGGAAAGTCATTAAAGGTTATTATTATTGTCAAATCCTTTACGTTTAGACCTCAGACACGTTCGGGTCGTTCTTATAAACATTCTTTACTGTATAAAGGAAGTGCGCTTCAAATAACACGTGACTTATTTTAATACATTTATGTTGCGACAAACTACATGGAAGTAAGAGTACCATCAACATATTCCCTACGGCAAGGAACTCCGAGATAATTTGTCGATCTATTGTCAAAAGGTTTTGATCGACAAATTCCAAATGTCTACGAGAGAATCTACTATACCAGACTACTATCGTCAAACTCAAACGACACTTATATCCAATCTATAAAAGCACTTTTCCCTAAACTACTAACACCAAACATCAAACAAACAGACACTCAATTTATAATCGAGACTAAACGTCCAACGACACTGAATAGAAATGAAAAAATCAAGGGACATAATAATCTTCTCAAAGATTAGGCTAAAGCTTCACGAACCTACTTAACCGTAAGCTGGTTACATCCAACATTCACGTTAAACAATATAAGTATATCTATATCTTACCTAATACTTATAATCCCGAGAAAAAGTATCGAGAGTTTAAAAGTGTTGACGTCGTGAGTAAACTTTGAATACAATACGATTGATCTCGTTCACAATACGCAAGTAAGTATCACAGCTCCAGATTTACTTCACGCGATAATCGAGTGATATGTAAAAATATTTAGCCATTTCATTCGTGTCGAAAATTATTGTCAACAGTATTATTTATTGTCATTATTCGTGAGCGCCGTCTGGCGCTCTGTAAAATTCCTATCAATTTATATCTTCAGATGAAAAAGTCTTATTCGCTAATCAGCGTAAAGTAAACACCCGACTGATGTGGTTGCTGTCTTTTCTCTTGTGCGGGTTGGATTGGGGGGTTCCTCAAATGTCCTCGGAGGGGGCTTTGGCATCGTTGTACAACTCTATCTGCTTCTCTATCCAAGAGATGTATTTGGGCACGTAGGCGTAAACGCCTGGCAATCGCGGGTGAGCACACTTGATGCCCCAAGAGACGATTCCGCCCACGTACCAGCGTGAAGAGTCGTTCGGATCCTTGCAGAGGAGGGGACCACCAGAGTCACCCTGAAAATCGCAAAAAAATGCATATGAAATCGATTTAGAATGTAGAAGCACCGGATTTAATAAAATGCTTTTTTTACTTACAAGTTTGATTCGACTAACGAACATTTGTTTGCCAGCACGCGAGTACAAACGATTACGAAATGCCTCTAAAGAAACTGTAGGGGCTCAGAGCAAACATTGTCGAGTATTCTTACGGAGGAGTTTATTGGTTATCGAAGATTACGGACGCGTAAGGGCGGACCCTTGTCAGGCCTACAGTTGTAACCCGTTGTAAATATTCCTAGTAAAAGATTGCTTAGTATCGGTAAGCGGTTTTGACACCCTTATATATAATATTAAAACAGACTATATAAAATCAGAATAGATTACTGTTTAAGTAATATCCTACTAATATTATAAATGCGAAAGTTTGTGAAGATGTTTGGATGTTTGTTACCTAATAACGGAGTAACAACTAGATAGATCATGCTGAAATTTGGCATGCAAGTAGACCAAGTCCTGGATTGAAACATAGCGTACTTTATATCCCGGTAAAGAGTTCCTTTGGGACAATAACGGGAACAACGCAGCGAAGCCGCGGGAAAATGCTAGTAAACTATAAATTTTGGTTTTCTTGAGAGCGTCAAAATATACGTTTTTTTGCGGCATAAACGACTTAGAAGTTTGATTTTTTCACAGCTTCAAGAAACTATGTGGTTTTATTTTCAACTTGATAGCTCCACGCGTTATCGAGATATACAGACAGACAGACGGACAACAAATTAATAACTAAATATCGGGGGACAATGTTACACAAATCGAGTTAGTCCCAAACTAAGCAATGCTTGTACTATGGGTACTAGACGACGATATACATTACTCAGGAACAAATATTCGTGCTCATCACACAAATATTTGCCCTTACCAGGATGTGAACCCAGGACCTCTAGCATCGTAGCCGGAGGTACCGTTTTTTCGTGTACGAAACCCTAAAAAGACTCCCAGTAAAATGGGATAAGGGTAAGCGAGTTTTTTACCTGACAAGCGTCCTTGCCGCCCTCAGGGTAGCCCGCGCAGATCATACCCTCCGTGACATTGAGGTCGCGGTGCTCGAGCCACTGGTTGCACAAGTCGCGGTTGAGCACTGGAACCTCAACCTCGTTCACTGCTGGCTCGTACTCAGACACTGCAACAGAAAATGAAATATAGGTAATGTTTAGAAGAACGGATTGAAAGAAATAAAAATGATTTAATCCAGCACACAAAATAAGACTTATAACCCAATGCCCATGCCCAATTTTGGAAATGCTGATATAAACACTAGGTACGTTTATAATCTTTGCATACTGAACTACCAGTCATACAAATGCCTACATTAGTTCTTAGTAAAAACAGTTATCTACAGGGTCATTCCGCGTAAATGGAACGTGAGTCACGATTTCATTGCGTGTTTTTTTTCATTAAAGATACAAATATTAGTGTTAATATATCTAGGGATGATAAGAATGATACATTATGTTTCTTTATTTGTTTTTAATGCGGGTAAATTACACCACATTTTAAGTTACATATATATAGATACAAGAAATAAAAGTATATAGAAAAATTAAATGGTACCTGTGGTCCAGACCGGGAATCGAACCTGGTACCTCTGGATTTCCGGCCCAGCGCCTTAACCAATTTGGCCACCGGAGCACGCAGCAAGCGCCCTCAATTTTACCATCTACTTTGACTTTAATTTTTGTATATACTTTGATTTCTTCTATCTATATAAGTAATGTTCAAGTTGTTCAACAGCTAACACTAAATATTTAAGTTCCCTTACTATAATAAGAATAACCCTTATAAACTTGGGTCTGAAATAAAAACGCGCTCTCAGTCTCTTCAAGGAGTTGTCGGAGAGACTCAGAGAAACCACGAGAGACCGAAGACTCCGCATCAGCCTCACAATCCAGCCCAGCGAGGAAACGCTGCCAGCATCGTCGGTACCATGCCACAGAGGCCATTTTTAAATTTATTTTAGTTTTAGTTAATTTAATTTTAATCTAGTTTTCCTTTATATTATATTTTTTTTTTTAATCTAGCTTTAGTTACTGCAAGTTTTTATTTTTGTCTGTCCTATTAAATAAACCCTTTCATTTAAAACCAAGGACCTTAAAATAAATAGCTGTGTTAAATATATTAAGCATGTAACATAACGCAATGCATGACAGTGACAGCTACATGTCAACTTATTTCTGCATATCCGTTTCCGTTCAATCTTGTTGTTGTCGATCTGTGCTTAACCTCTTCGATACAAATGTTTGTAGCGAGTGTCGTTTCATCTTTAATTATAATTTACCCAAGTAATCGGACATTGTAACTGGTAGATTTATCATGGGAATAAATGCTGCTACGTTACAGTATAAAAGCTGAAGTTTATTTTCACTCCGAGGCTCCTCAACATACGTACCGCCTAACAGCGGAGAGCACGTTTAAAGGACGATCCTACACCGGACCTTTAATAAGCTGGACGGAGCCCCACCAACAAAGAACTGAAGCCATTTTTAATAAGCCGGCTTCTCGTCTTTACGAGCCGCACGCACACATCAAGTAGTTTTTTCCTATTGCGAGCAGCACGCACACAGGTAGCCGGCTTATTACACATGCTTCAGTTCTTTGTTAGCGAGGCTCCGTCCGGCTATTTATTTTAAGGTCCTTGTTGAAAACAATTAATTTATTTTGTCTTTATGACGTGATAGACGCAATACAAAGATCTGCACAGTAAAATTCTAACAATGCGCTATACTCACTGTCCTTGTCATCCCGCTTGCCCCAGCCGATAACAGTGCAGTAGGTGCCAGGGGACAACACGCGATCAGCTGGAGGGAGGCAGACAGGCGACAGTTGCTCGTGGTAGCGTACTCGAACCGCCAACTGTTGAAAGGAGTTAATGTACTGCGGCTGACAAGATATTCTTTAATATTTATATATTTATCTTTCACGATTTTCAGTCATTAGCAGGCATTTTACAATGACTGCCTTTTACAATGCCTGCATTTGGTAGCATTTTCAGTACATCTATCATGGTAAAATGCCATACGATCTATTCATAGGTAATTAATCATTTTGATTGTAATTTCTCACTCTTAGACCCGTACCATTATCTTATGATGCTTGAACTGAAAATTCTGCCAAATTTACTTATACTTTTCCCGTTCACAGGACCATTGTCCCGGACCTCTGGGAGGCGTACGCGCAGCCGAAGCCAACCCGTAGAGGCCCTTTCGACACTTTTATGAAAAGTAGTAGGTACCCTGAGCGGATGCGGATGATGTGGATGCGGAGTGCGGCTGCCCGTGTCCTGACCGCACGCAGAGACAGCCCCCGCCAGATGCAAGCACTAATTGTTGATTGATGGAATCTAACTCTACTCTCTCTATGGAATGGTGGTGGAAATATGGACTAAATACTGGGCTATGGATTGAGACATGATGGCGCCTGTCAGGAAAACATTCAATCAAAAAACAACTTTATGTCAATAATGTAAGATTAAAAATTAAAATATAATTTTCCACGACACGACGTAGCATCGTAGCACGATGCCGTGTCGTAGCACGACGCGATATCGTATTTGTGTTTATGTGTCTTACACACGATATCCCCCCTAGCCCTAGCTAGGTTTTTGGCAATGCCAGAAATAAATGCAGTCCCTACCTGGAACAGCGCGATGTCGTTGTCATGAGCCACTCCGATATTATACAAGGGATGCGGCACGACGCGCCGCACCTTCACCTTCTGTCCATAGTACGCGTGCGAGCGACGCCGCGTGATACCCAGTTGTATCGTCCAGCCGTTCACGTCCGAGTGGCTGTGGACATATTTATTGTTATAGATTCTGATAACAGGGCACAACTAAGTATAGAAAAGGTTCGTCCGATACCCCATCTCGTGAACGGTCTGTGTTTATAAAGAAAAATGAGAAAAACTGCTTATCGTTATGCCACGTATCTTATGCACAATGAGTTACCTTTATGTTGTTAAAATCCTCACCTAACAATCAGCCAGCAAAGCCGGTTCAGTAAAACACCTTGAGGAGTTTAAAGAACAATGGCTTGACACAACAGTCAAAGGAATTTTTAAGCAATTTTCTAAACTATTTTTTTTTCACTATTCCTTTGGAAGCAGCTTAATGTGACGTGCCGAAAGCTCACTCACTAGCAACAATAACGAAACAGCCTCCCACCGAAGCAGTTCGAAGTAGTAACTATGAAGCAGTGGCGAGGAAACACTCACTTCCCCACGCAGTGCGACGCGGTTAGCACCCACTGGTCGGCCACCAGCACGCCCGCGCAGTAGAACACCTCCTCGGGCCCGCCGAGGATCGCAGCGAGAAACGGCCAGTCACCAGGCGTCGCTTCAACTCCACCCACGATCCGCTTCGTGCCCCCACCAGCTGTACGGCGTCGACCACATTCTGGGGACAAGGAGTTTTGATAATAAGTAATCGGGCCAGCTGATCACTCGATCTGACTGACAAACTGACTGACGAACTGACAAACTGATCTACTCGGAATCTGACCTACTAGGAATCTGGCGAAAATTGAATCTGACCTACTAGGAATTTGCCGAAAATTCTATCTGACCTAATAGGAATCTGTCGAAATCGGAATCAGACGTATGTGGCACCTGACGAAATCGGAATCTGACCTACGTGGAATCTGCCGAAAACGGAATCTGACCTACATGTCATCTGACGAAATCGGAATCTGACGTACACTACCGAAAGCTAACTTATGTAGGTAGTGACGAAATCTGCGTTGCGAATTTATACTTATGATGTCTTCTCCTTTTTGTTATGTGTTTCGAATATATATATATATATATATATTTTTTTATTTATTTATTAAATACATATTAGTTCTTACTTCTAAGGCAGTTTCCTGCTAAACTGTATAAACAGTTTGACAGCAGGTTATTTTCTATACATATTTAGATATATACTTCTGTAGTCTTAATAGGTAAGTAATGATAAGCTGGAAAGACGTATCAGAAACTTACATTGTATTAATGTAAGACCTTGTTAGTTCTTCCAGTAAATGATCCAAGGTACTTTTGAAGAAAGGATATTACACAACAAAAGACGAGTAGGGCGTCTGTTAAACAAATTAGAGGACAAAAATGAAATCTCGGGTTGGAATGAGTTCGTTATTCACCCAGAGAAACGTCCGGAGTGTAATTGAAAATAAAAACCCCTTTTCGTGGTGCGGTAAACAAATTTATAACGAGCGTTCCTAAACACAAGAATAAGCGTTTTATGAAAATAATCATGTTTTTAACGTTGAGAAAATGCGAACATTCCTTCTGACCAGGTACGTGTTTGACGGATTTTGGAAAATGTTGTTCGAAGTAGTACCATTTAAAACCCATCGATTGCCTTCCCTGCCTTTAGAGAGGCACCGCAGGATCGCTTAAAGCATTAAAGTAACCGTAGGTGCTATTTTATAGTTTCCGTTCTTACGGACAGAAACGAAAATAGAACATACGTAATTAAATAAATAAATAAAAAATAAAAATAAAAAATAATATGAAACAAAAATTAAACTCTTATAAAATTACGAAACACATATTTTCATCACACTTGCTCGAAAATGGTGTTGTTACACATAGGTTTTGCGGGCCGTAAATTACCTATTTATATTTACATTATAATGCCCTAGGGCGTAATGGTTTTTTTTAATTTAAATACGCTGTTTCAGTTATACACTTATTTTTCATGCTCAAAGGAAACTTACTTTATTAACTTTTATCACTAATATATTTATTCAAAGAGTGTTATTGCAAATACATGTAAACACATATTTCGGTAACATTAATTAAATGTTTAAATAGTGTATTTCAGTATTTTGCAAATATAAAATCAACTAAAATAGACGTTTTAGGTAACAAACACTCGTTTGTAATTCCTTCGTTACCGCAAATGTACTTTACGGGGACGCCCGGTTTACTCGTTAGATTGCCGCAAAAGTCGTCGGCCGGATGTTAATATTGCTTGCCTGTTTTTTGCTTTGACGTCAATGCACATAATGAACGCGTGATGAACGAGTGTCATACAATTCAATGCGTAAGTAAATCCTTATAAATCCTTATGTTTGCCACATAATCGAAAGTTTGGTCTGGCGAGTCATAAAATAACTTATGGTGTAAAATGTTAAAATTCATCTTGGTAAATTATACAATGTCAAAAATTATAATCCATCCATTATTATTATACTAACTTTCGATTATGTAGCAAACGCACGATTTTATTTACGCATTGAATTTTACGTTGTTTGTTGTTGAATGCAGTGGTGTTCGGCAGTGTAGGTCAGATTCCAATTTCGTCAGGTGGAGTGGAGGATTATTGGCATATTGGTGTTTGCCCTATTTGTACCAATTTCTTTGTTGCGAATTAATGCAGCACTCTCAAGTTAAATTCTGACTCCGCTAGCTCTTTTAACTTACGTCCCCACCGCACACCTGACGGCCTTTGTTGGTCTCCACAAAAACATAATTAGAAAAGTTCGTGTAATCGCCCCCCGTCAGCATTTATATTAAGAAATGTCCCCGCCACTTGAGACAGGGTTTGTGTTACTGTTTAGAGCTGGATTCTTCTGAAAAATATCAAAATAATGTGAGCAAGTTTTAAAACATTCTCAGAAAATTGAGAATATTATTGGAAATTTCTGAGAACTTTGCTTGAAAAGATTTTGACATATTTCTGACCCACATGGGACAGATACACACATATTTATAATATATTATATAGTATTTTTGACCTTTGCGTACCTAAACGGAAACGGCCAACCGGTTTGAGTAGACGATATCCTGTGTGGTTCACGGCTGACCTGATCAGTGACATCAAACTGAAAAGTAATCTGCATCGGGAGTGGAAGATTACACGGGATAAAGACGTCTACAATAAGTTTGCATTCCTGAGATCAAAGGTGAAAGAGCGTTTAGCGTCTGCTTATGACTGCTACATTGAACGAATCCAAAGTACAGTTAGAGTCAATCCCCGCGCTTTCTGGCAGCACGTAGGTGGTCTCAAGACAAATGGTGGTTTCGTTTCGAGAGTGAAATTTAAAGACGAACAATTTGTCGGTAGGGAGGTGGCCAGCACTTTTGCTGACTATTTCTCAGAAGTTTTTCTACCTCATGTGCCACTTCTTGATCCGAAGTTATTGGGAAATGGAAATCGGAAGCCTGGCGTCAACTGCATTGATATCAAATCAATTACTTTGCAGGAAGTTGAAGCTGGGATAAAACGCCTGAAGGCCAATAGCTCCGTTGGACCTGACAACTTACCGGCGTATATTGTAAAGGGTTGTATGGAGTTTTTAAAGATCCCGATACAATATATTTTTAACCTTGCGCTCTCTTCTGGGTCATATCCTCGAAGGTGGAAGGTGTCTAGAGTGAGACCGATCCCGAAGGCGAGTGACACCTCCGTGGTTGAGAATTATAGACCGATAGCTGTTCTTCCTACCCTTGGCAAGTTGTTCGAGGCCATACTTCACCGAACTCTATCTTCTCAAGTGCGGCCCTTCTTGTGTGATGCGCAGCATGGTTTTCGGCCTAGCCGCTCGGTCAACACAAATCTGATAATTCTTACGGACAACATAGCTGTGCATCTTGATAGAGGTATTCAGGTCGATGTCCTCTATTTCGATTTCACGAAGGCTTTCGATCGCGTGGATAACGACGTTCTACTTAGGAAACTGGATGAAATTGGTTTCTCTCCCAAGTTGCTAACCTTTTTTGCCAGCTATCTGCGCGATCGACAGCAGTTCGTCCGACATGGTTGTTTTGTCTCGACTCCTTACCATACCCGGTCTGGCGTCAGTCAAGGCTCCATATTAGGGCCCTTGTTTTTCGGGATAATGATTAACGATCTCAAGTCAGTTCTTCGGGCGGCTCAGTGTCTCTTGTATGCCGACGATCTGAAGTTGGTGTACGGGGTAGAGCAAAGAGCTGATTGTGAGACGTTACAAGGGGACATCGACCTTGTGTTTCGGTGGAGTATGGAGAATAAACTTCATTTTAATCCGGCCAAGTGTTGTGTGTGTACATTTACCCGCTCTCGTACCGCAATATATGCGCAGTACTTGCTAGGGTCAGAGCCGATAAATCGGGTCTCCTCTGTCAAGGATCTGGGCGTGGTGTTCGATACGCGGCTCACTTTTCACGAGCATATTTCTTCTCTTGCCACGAACTGCTATCGAAAACTGGGTTTTGTTATCCGTAACCTCCGCCATTTTCATGACCCTGTAGCCATTAAAATGGTTTATAATGCCTTAGTAAGGAGTAAGCTGGAGACTTCGTCGATAATATGGAATCCCTACGAATCGACATACGCTTTACTTCTCGAGAAGGTTCAGAAGGCGTTTCTAAGGTTCCTTTATAAAAAAATATACGGATCCTACCCGTATTTGTACCCAACAAAATATCTTCTCGGCGCCCTTGGGTACAACTCTTTAGAAGTCAGGCGAAATTATTACTTGATGATCACGGTTTGTCGAGCCTTGCGTGGTGATTCGGATTGTCCTGAAATCGTAGAGCGTGTCGTGCGGTTATTTGTCCCAGATATCCCGAGGATTACCCTCAGACCCCGACGATGCGACCTGTTGGCCGTGCCGCCGGCGCGCACTGTGTCGTGCAGGAACTCGCCGCTGCCCCGTGCCCTTTCACACCTCAATGCGCTTCTGGCATCGACACCTGAGTGTGACCTGTTTGCGTGGCGATGGGCAACAGTGTGTAGTGAATGTTTAAGATTCTGTGAGGTGATGGATGCTAGGTGCTCATCTGTTCCTATGTAATTTTTCTCTATTTGTTATTGTGATTATTGTTTGTGTGTAGACGTATCTTTAATTGTTAGTCTAAGTTTCGTAACGCATTGGGTTCACTGTAATGTTATGTAAACATTTTTATCAATAAAATAAAATAAAATATCGCGATAACGCGAAGATTCGTGAAAGCGTCTCTTTCTCGCACATACAAAAATAACGAGACCTCAACACGAACATTTGCGTTATCGCGATGTGTGTAGCCGTAACAAACAGAGATATTTCTGAGATCCCACGATAAAGTATAGTTTTCATCAAGTGAAAACATCGAGAAAATTCTCATATAGTACTTAAGTAACAATTTCTTACATAGAACGTTTTGAGATTTAGAAAAATGCTAATTAAAATGAAGCTCTCCATGTTAGTAATCATCAAGGAACAAACAAAAAACAATCAATCTCCAAATAGCTCTATCACTTGTATAATAGAACAACTTCCCTCAAACGCCAAAATAATACCCATATTGTAGCATTTATTACGCCATCACATTGTCGCAGAACTAGCAAATCTTCCTTTATACCGTCGGAGACAGTGATTTACTCCCAATTTATTAGTAAAGGCGCACGCCGACGTGGAGTGATAGCTCGCCAAGATGAATGTTGGTAAACACTGTTCACGAGTACGTATACTAAAAATTCTCTCTCGGCCATTTTTAGGATATTGAGCGTTATAAAACGAAATATGATCGAAGCCTCATTTGACTTTATTTTTCTTAAAACCGTAGGAATTTAATTGTTTGCTAAGTTGGTAGTTGTGCATTTTTATCGTAAAGTTAGAATTGAGCGCTTAATCCTTGACCTAAGTTTAACCTAGATTTAGAAGTCTGTGGCTGCTAGCAGTATCGTAATGTGACTATAACGACACTAGTGCTGTTATGGGGAATAGAGTATAGACTACTCTGAACTCATATTATGTATGTTCTTATATTAGTGTTCGTGACCAAGTAAAAGACGGATAAAAGTACAGGAGTAGAAAAACTAATAACTTGATAGTTTGTTCAGTTTTTGATTTTCTAAGAACTTTCAGTTTGACCCTCGTATCTACTTATCAGTTGTACGAAACTCTCGGTACATAGGTCCGACTCGCACTTGACCGGTTTTTTTAATTTTAATTCGAACGACTAGACATTGATATTGGGACATTTATTACCATTATTCTCATTTTGTATTTTGAAGATCGTGACGTGAATACCTACTTGTAACTTTGTCTATATGTCGCAGCCAACTGGTTTAATTAGCCATTTGATTAACTGCCTAGCATTTTCACTAAACTATGACCCGCCAGCAGGTCGACGAAGCTTCTATTTTTGCTCTGAGGGACATAAGCTGACTAGCAAACCTAACCTATAAAATAAGGAGTGTTTAATGAAAGGGCTAGGCAGCTAACCAAATATTTAGTTAATTAAGCTAGTTGGGGGCGATATAAACAGCAAATTTATACTATTTTATTCTCGTGAAATAAGTAATCCCTATGTATCTTACATGAATACCGAGAGGACATTTTTTTTGGAGCAATCAAAAAGCATTTAGATATACAAGTAAAGTGACAATACAATTTCACGTTACAGATGTATCTCGAATAACCCGAGAACTCGGTTTCATGCGTGATATAATACTAACTGATACACTAGTAGCAATTCTGAGAATAGCCTTTGACTGCCTGCAGCATAAAATACTCAACATTTAAAATGAAAAGTGTCAGTTTTAGGCGTTTTAAGCCGAGATAACAACGGGGATTCCGTGCAAAATGCCGAGAGCTCTTTTGTGCAGCACGCAATTTAGGGAAGGGTGGACGGCTGGGCCGGCTACACGCCTGTTTCAGCAAATTTTTGGCATATTAAAACGATTATACTTTTACTGCGAAACTATGTAATACCGCAGTTGGTAAAACAACTAGCAGGTAATTTTCCAAAATCTCGACTGCACAAATTATAGTTTTCAGTTTCCCTGTTCCAAAATTGGTTGCTCCTAACAAGATTGTGATAGTTACAATCAAGCATCTTGATTCCATACGAGCCTAACAAGACGTTAGATGCACCAACTAAGATGATATTGATTGTCTATCATAGTTCAATTAACCATGTTCTGATTTGATTCAACAAACATTGATGTATAAGCTAACTAATTAAACATGATCGAATCATACAAAGAAGAAAATAATTATAGAAACAAGGAATATATTTGTTTAAATTATCAAGATTCTAGATTGTTGTTTTAATCACTAATGAACTTGCTGTTTTAATTAATCAGCTTTCGTTGATATGTTTAATATCTTGTTTGTTTTATTTAAGTTAACGCCAACAAAGAGAAAATCTCTCTTAGTTGGCTCAGATTTTTTAGAGTGATATAGGAAGGATTTTTAAATTTGCTATTGTACCTACCTATAAAAAATCATATAATCTAGCCTTTAGATTGATTTAATATAAAAACCAAAGATTTAATATAAAAAAAAATTGCACGAAAAGGCATCCTCATGCGTAAAAATATTGCTTGACAACTAAGGCACTGGTCCCACTGCCGCCGGCGAATATGCGAGTAAAGTTGGGCGAGTATTACATTGCGGATCTGGAAAGGTCGATTGATCACACTGTGCCTGGTCAGCGCGCAATGAACTGTTACTCGCCCAACTTTACTCGCTTACCTACTCGCCGGCGGTGGGACAGTGCCTACAGGACTAACAAACTAACCATGTTTTTATAAGATCCATAGATATATGAGTGTCAACATGGGCTTTACTTTCCTTTTGAAGACTCATATCTTGTTAACAAACTGATACTAAATCATCAATAGAACGCTTTGATTATTGCAACTGATCAATCATACTGATATACGCCATCTTACTTTTTTGTACAAATGCATAAAAAACTGTTTTACTTTGCCTATGCCAAGCATAAGCAAACTAAGTACATTACAAGGCCGACGTGTAAAAATTAAATTTGTAGTCTACATATATACAGTCGCAATATTTAGTATTCCGTGGTTAGACAAACTATTGCTATGTAGGGTATCATCGCTTGCTTGACGCTTCAACAAACCATACCATTTTTTAAAGCAACATAACCATTTTTTAAAGAAGCTAAGAATTGAATTATTTATTTGACAAGGGTGTTAAAACAAAGAATGTCTAAGATCACAGACCACACAGGTGTTTGACGTAAGAGTCGAATGCAAGCGCGATCGATAAATATGCAATCTGAGGCTATCTTTATTTACCGTCCGTGGTAAGTACAAAATTTTAGCGTAGCGGGCGGTTTATGGCCAGGTGTGACGTAAACACCACTAAGACTATAAACCAATTGAATACAAACTGAGGCTAAATCATCAGTAATCATAATTATCACTTCGCCATTCATAGGCTTAAGCCCTAATTCGCGGGCTGTATTTAAAGATTAGAGCATAGGGCTATTTCAGTCTGTCTACGCTGAGCACAAACACGTACATTACGAGCACGAGTGAAAAGTCAATTTATAGTCGACAGACAGACGCAGCATTTGTATTCCGTGGTTAGACTGGATAAACTATCGCACCGGTGTCGCGGTAACTTTAACGTTCCAAACGTTGCTGCGTCGGCAATTTATTCGCTGTCAAAACAGCCCTTTGTCCTGAAGGAATTTAATAAAACTTGGCATTAATCTAAACCCGTCGCTGTGATGCTAGAATAATGGCGGTGGGTTTGTGAGCAAAAATGCTTATAATATTACACCAGGTAGTACATTGTTGTAGAGGCCGGAAAGTAAGCAATAGAAGGACGTGTGGCCTCGAAGAATACGAGTCCATCTATTGCACTTTCGGCCGAGATTAAACATAGTGCTTTTCACGTCTACTGCGAGAAAATATAAAAAAATAGCATAATAACAACTAAAAACACCTCTCAAAATTCTCAAATCGTCTAAAGAAATCAATGTGTGCCAGTCGGACGCGCGGCGAGCGAGCACCCAGCGCGCTGTCGCCGACGGTGGCGCACACCACCGATAATTTTATCGCTGAAGCCAACAGCGTTCTGTGATTGGTAAATTGCTAATGTAAGCCCTACAACCTACAACAATGTTATTTCTGTCGTGCATGATTACATTTTTGGCTCGCTGGTGCGCAGTCCAAGAATTCGCCGTTTTGCGGTCCCGATACCGTCTATCTGATTGAACTGTCCGAGCAGTGGCGTGAAAAGGTATTTTTCCACATCTGCTTTCCTCACGAGTGTCCCGACATTTATGAATTTTGAAGTATTTTTTACCTTTAAATTAAAATAAAATAGACTCCTTTCGCAGCAATTGTAGGATTTTTTATAATTTTTTGTGCTCAAATGGATAGTAGTAGGTACTATCGTGATATCATTTACCTACACACATTTCATAAACCCTCTATAATGCGTTAAAAATCGCAAATAACAACCAGCATAAAGATAAACCGTTTTGTTAGCACAAATCTCTTTTCAACAACTTTCAAACCTAAATTTGATAATAATAATAGGTATGTGTGTAGATAAAGCAGTGTATGCAATTGTACATAATAAAGCTTTCAAACACTCGTGTATTCTTATTATGAAACTCACCTTCGGCTCGTTTCATAAAACCCCACTCTTGTTTTAAGACCTGCCATTGTATCAGTTTCATAAACTACTATTATGCCACACCTGGCCATAAAGTGGCATTTTCCGCACGCTGCGCGTAACGGAAAAAGCCGCTTTCTGGCCAAGTGTAGACATAAAATGATGTAGACAACACGGGAGGTAATAAAGAAATCCCTCGATCGCATATTTACGTCCCTCGCTTGCAGCTCGGGCCGCAAACTTCTGCGATCTCGGCCTTTCTTTGTATTACCACCAGAATGTGTTCGTTATTTGCTATAAGTCCTATCATTGTAACGATTTTAATATACTTAATGAAATCTTCCTCGGAAACTATTTTTGAATTATGTCAACCTATTTATACTTCACGCTAAACGAAATCAGATATAGAGTTTGTTCGAAATATGTTTAGCTTTAGCTATAATATTTTGTCAGTAAAGCCCGATCAAAAATACTTCATATTGTAATTGCATATCGCGACTACGAGTGTACATAAGCATAGTAGGCAAAGAGTGCCGTAGCTTGTTTCTTTGCGAATACACTTTATCTTTTTAGCTGTTCCTGTGTATCTATTCAGCCACAGACTGTACCAACATTGTCACCACTATAGGTATTGTAGTAGATATTAGACAGATTAGCGAATAGCGTGCGAACTATTCCTAGTTTAGTTAAGTATCTAAATATAAGCCTTTATAGGCTTATCTTTTGATAGAAGCTTAGCGCACATCTAATCCATAGTGAAGAGAGAAGAAGTAGGTCGTCTGCAAAGCTACACGCACCAGCAACACAAACTCTCATGCATATTTTTATAACATTTTATTTTTTGTAGAATCTTGCAACTCAATTTTGAAGTAGATATCTTCAACAGATTGAGCTAAAATTTTGCAAGAATATGTAAATCAGACATGGAGCTGATGATAGCCATAGGATCATCTAAATTACATGAGCTAAATTCACCGTGTTTGAGATCATTTGATTAGTTTTGACGTGCAGTTTGAGATTATACAAAAAATGTACAGTCGGCAATAAAAGCTTGTCTCAAAAAAACATCTTTTGACAAAAGCTTATTCTAATGTTTGTTGCTAGGGGTTTCATTAACACTCAGTGTCACGGGGTCTCACCGCAATATAAATACTTAGCGAGGCCCTCTTTTAGCGTATACTGAATTCTAACTGTATTGTTTCTGTTTTTATTGCATGATATTACGCTAAATAAATATATTGTTCTTCTTTTAATTGTAGTTATACAATTATGTACATTGTATTTTTTATCAGATTTGGGGATGTTTATTATTCTGTGGTTATTTGTTGGCAGGTACTTAATTTCTATTCTGAGGAGCTATTTAAGCTTCTTGGAGTTGAACACCAAAAAATACCGTGAGGTTAAAAAATAATCGCACCTTTCGCCCATTTTCCCATACACAAGAGCCCAGAAACTCATTACTCACAAACCTACGTTTCAAAGTCATACCAAGTGGCTATGTTTTCTTCGTGATGTAGATTGTAGATGTTGTACGTTTCTCTTCAAACTATGTCTAAGCGGTGCCGAGCAACGTTCGGGGATTATACACGTTTAGACGACGCGTTTAAGGATAATCACGTCATATGCTTTGATATAAAGCCGAGTTATTGTATAATTAGTGAATACCTGCCTACAAAGTGAGAGGGTAAGCAGATTCCTGGAAATGTACGTGATTATGATGTCTTTTGTAATCAGCGGGGTCATATTTTCCATCTTACGTAAACAAATGTAATGTACAGTCTGTCTAAGCAAAGTCTGCAGGTGTCCAAAAAAGGTTTACAAAACATATGGCAACATGGTGAAACCACAGCCAGAGGGGTAATTAGTATTGATACTTGGCAATCATCCTTCCCTTTATTATAAGAAATGTCTACATACCTACTGAAATACATATCCAGGACACTCTTGCACAAATTGATCTAGTCCCAACCAGACTAAACAATTTGTTCCAGGGTCATGGATAATATCTATGTATTTCGGTGTTACATTTATATAATATTCGTTTCAGCAGGTACACACACTAAATACATACTTATTAAACGGAAGGGTGATTACCAAGTAGCAAGACTAAGTTATTACTCTTGCTCTGATGTTGCCATATGTATTTTTTTAACATAAAACCTCCCTTTGAGTTCTCTAGACTTAGTTTGGGCAGAATCTACTAGAAGGTAACAATGTAACCGACCGACCGTCTCTCTCTATCGCGTAACGCGTACCTACATAACGCGTGCTCTTCATTACCACCTATAAGGCCTGTTCACGCTGGCGTACACCGCTTGTAGCTCTGGAACGGCTTTGTTTTCGGAAACGCTTTATATATGTATGTATGTATGTATGTATGTAAACACTTTATTGCACATAAAATCATACAGAAACAGTAAAAAGAACAATGGTTATGTACAAAGGCGAACTTATCAACTTATTATTATATATATTTCGAAAAGTTGAGGGATAATATTTTTTTCATCTAGGTATTACGTCGCTAGGTACTATTTAGGTTCTATTTATTGGCAGCGTCGGATTTTGGATATCTTTTCGGTGTACGCCATCTTGGTGACGGTAATTAAACTAAAGCGCGCATAGCGCATTTGATCTGACTCAAATTGAAAAAAAATCCCCAACACTTTATAGCAAAACGTAACATTTATGCGACATCTTTTATTCGCGCTCGTAAAAACCACGACGACGGGCCTATGCGCGGGTATGAGTGATGGCCGATTGAATTAAATCGGCGAAACTTATGGGTGGCCATTACGCGTAATGAGACCACTGGGCCCCCCCGCCAAGGAAATGTCAACCCTGACCCCCAGACATTAAGTCTCATTTCGACTAACGAGAAAACCTTATCGCTTTTATGGCCGCGTAGAGGTAAAAAATCTAAGGTAATGAGAAAAGTAATACCTGGCTAATTTACTCGTCTATCAAACGTTGTTTTACGCGTGTCTTTGCTTAAATTAAATTTTGACTGCGGATGTAAAAGTTACTGACTTTCTTTACATTTTTTCACATTTTAGTCTTGCAGTGTTAAAACGTAGAAATATTTTATGGAACATTATTCATAATATTATATATCAGAACAAGAGAAAGCAAAGAGAAGAAGAAGAACTGTGCGATTTATCTCGTAATCAAATTGAATTAAACTTGCACAATTTTATTCCTGGTTACGTACATTATAGTAGCGTGGCGTTCAAAGAACTCGATTCCTACCGGCTTGCCTAATATTAGGCATTTGAGCACCTTATTCTACAGCTCTTAAGGAAAATGTACGCCAAATCTGCACCGGCTTGCCCAAGGATATATTTTACGCCACGCCGCTGGTCCATTACATAATGTTAAGTAGCAATTTAATATAAAACACTTTAGCTACACTACATATATGCACTAGTAAGGCCTGTAATGGCTTACAGCTGGCGCTCGCAACCACGTAACTTACTCGTAAGCCTAAGTACGAGTAATGCTTGTCTTAGACTTAACTGCTTAAGGTGATTCGAGTTGAACGGTTCTCCATACAAATGAAAAGGAAGTTAATGATCTATTTTTCATTTCAATGTGCGAATTTCTTATCATGACGTCGCCCCTGTCTGGTTCCACCGGAAGACCAGCGCTGGCTCTAAGGTCGGCATTTTGCTGAGGTGGAACCGTTTTGTGGCAGCGTACCTACCTTCTCTATGCTCTACCCTACCTTATATTATTACTTTTTTTATTTTATTTTGTGCTGCCATGAATAAATGTATTTTCTTTCTTTCATTTTAAGGACACGAATGTTAATTACATTTTGTCTGTGAAACAACATGAGAAGTATCATAAAAAATAATATCTTGAGTATAATAAATATAATTATTATAATGAAACATATATTTTCTAATCATACTAACTACCTTTCCTGTTTTTTAAGGACTTTTCTTGTGGTTTTCGTTAGCAAAATGTAGCAAGCAAGTTACGCAATGAACGAAACTTTGACCAAATTCGATGTCGTTATAGTGAAATATTGAGCAACTTGTTGTTCGTATGAAGCACCTTTAACTAGAATCACATTAACTACAGACATGCACTAGGAAGACTTGTAAGCCAGCTCGCAAATACGTAACTCCTAAGCCTAAGTAACGTTTGTCATATACTTAACTGCTCAAGTCTATGCCTAACTATTACAATGTGTAGGTATTAGCTTGCGTTACAAAACCCTATATGAGGCTTATAGGTATTAGGCCTGAACCATCTGCAATGCATTCAGATCTATGGGCATTAATGAGGAATTAGTGGCCGCCTCGGGCAACCCCAAAATATATGACAACTGTAAATTGAGATGCACATTTGCCTCACTTGGAGTTTAAGATTGAATAATTTTGATCCACAGTCACTCGAAAGCCAAAAATGTAGGGGAAAGAGTTACACAACACGGGAGGTAATAAAGAAAGCCCACGATCGCACATTTACGTCCCTCACTTTCAGCTCGGGGCGCAAACTTCTGGGATCTCGGCCTTTCTTTGTATTACCACCCTAGTTATGTAATGTACTATTATTTCGCTCGTTGAGGCAAAAGCTGCGAAGTCACGTCATACGGGCGTTCACCGACTTTAAACTGTGGCAAAAATTTCAAAAAATACCACTTGACCTGACTTTACCCTCTACCAGACTACATCATTTTCATTCAACAAACGTCCTAGCCCTGAGAGTATAATCATCATTATAACAAAATTCGATATTGAATAGATGGGATCGAACCCGCGACTCGACCCTTGCGGTCCATGTTCATTACGTAGATGCGAGTTGAACCCTGATTTAGTGCTCCAAGACAATGGAGCACCTTTTTAGGCATAATAGCTTAGCTGAGAGGGTAAACGAAGAG
Organism: Eudemis profundana; assembly: GCA_947034925.1. Classification (NCBI taxonomy): domain Eukaryota; kingdom Metazoa; phylum Arthropoda; class Insecta; order Lepidoptera; family Tortricidae; genus Eudemis; species Eudemis profundana. Next base: position 20,812,722 of record OX344798.1, read on the forward strand.
CAAAGTTTGACAAAATTGATAATTTTTATAATCATATTTATTTTGTGTTACAGTACGATCATTTCCACTTTGACCTTTGAGAGATCGGATATGCAAATGACACGAGATACATTGCTGCATATTCATAATATCATAGTGTGCACTTAACAGTCTAAAATAGTGTAATGTATATCACCTGACAAAATGACGTTTTTTCATAGTAGACCTATGAATAACACAGAAGTGACTTGATTTACATCGCATTACTAAAAACACAAATAATTATGTATTTAATAAGTCCAAGGGAATTTACTTTTTTAAAAGCGTTATTTATTGTTAGGCTTTAAAGCTTAATTTTCTTACTGGATCCTCAGAGACTTATACAAACCGTTTTTTCTTTAAACCTGTATGATAAAAGGATAAGTAAAATATACCCAAGTCGTTAACTTTTGTATTGTCCACAGAAAAGACGCCCGTTTTCCTGAACGTGTATGACCCACGTATTTTAGGGCGAACAATTATTGTAGAGTCATCTATGGGAAAACGCACGTTTTTGAGTTCTATGAGGGAAGCTTGGTCGCCCGGTATTGTATTACTTATTAAGTTACACAAATTCACGAACGTCTAGGAAGATGAATCTTAAAAAAAAAAAATCAGAATCCTAAAAAAACATACTGACCATTTTTACAGCGGCTACCGTGCGTGCTGTGACGTAATTAGCAACATGGCGTCGTTTCGATCATTTGGCTGACAGATAAATGAAACTTAAACTTATTAAAATAATATTAATTTATAAAATCACTTTCTTTGAAATGTAATGAGTTATTAATGTTCTAGGAATTATAAGCTACATTTGACAATACTTTTTATGATTATTAATTACATGTGTCAAGTAGGTACCCTATTGTGTGAATCCTCCCCCGCAAAAATTGGCAGACTGTGTGCCCACTTGTGCGTTCCGTTAATTTAAAATCCCTAACGCAGGCCAATACAGCCTGAAAACAACGTCCCAATTATCCTCATAAAACGTCCGCGTGTCTAGCCGTTGGAATGGGTAATTAGGAGATCCGGTGAGGGGGGAGGGGTCATCGGCCGAAGGACTGCACACTTGTACAATCTACTAATACGGTGAAGATTTTTGCTTACACAGAAATTACGGGTAAGCTGTTAATCGACTCGCTCAGCAATTAAAAAAGTAAAGAATTATTGAACTTTGCTGAAACATTCTCTAACTCTATATTACAAATTAGAATTATCTATATATAGTACATTACTCAACTAGGGTGGTAAAACAAAAAAAGGCGGAGATCGCAGATGTTTCCGGCCCGAGCTGCAGGCGAGGGATGTAAATGGTTCTTTTCTTTTTTATTTTATTTTGTTTTTATTATTTGTTGTTATAGCGGCAATAGCAATACACATTCTGTGAAAATGTCAAGTCTTTACCTATTATGTTCAAAAGCTAGAGTATTATGACAGACGGACAGACAGCGGAGGCTTAGTAATAGGGTTTCGATGGCACCCTTTGGGTACCGAACCCTAAAAAGACCGAGATTGCGTATTTATGGCCCTCGCCAGTGGCTCGGGTTACAAAAACCTGCGATCTGGGCCGCGCACTACATACTATTTTAACACCTAATTTTATTATATAGGCATGAGTGAGGAAAACTAAAAGAAATATAGTATAATAATATAAGTAAATCCGTAATTGCCCACTGTTCAGAAAAAAAAAATATTTATAACTTCTGCTGTGGATTTTATAACTAGAGACCGGATTTGAAGTAGCGATCTCAATATTAATATGGATATGACTAGTGCAATTTGTTAAATACATGTCATGTTGGTTATATAAGGTCTTAATTTTTACTGTGAATTGTGCAGAAGAAATATTAAAGAAGAACTTAAAAAATAAACTATTTGAAAAATTAACAATGTTTTTATTTATTATCACCATAATTTTTGACCAGTATTTACAAAAGCTTCCAAAAAGGTTTTTACTTTTTTGTTCCGATAAGTTACATTACTTTTGAGTGTAGAAAAAATAATAAATTATACCAGTCATATCCATATTAATATTGAGATCGCTACTTCAAATCCGGTCTCTATTTATAACAATAAAAAAAAATAGTTTCAAACACAGAAAGCAATAAAATTTCGCATAGTAATATTTTCCCACTCAAAACTAGCTGTGATTAATTGATAGTGTTCTAGAATTCTAGATCATATAACTTCTTGTTAGTTATAATACTTGTAACAGAAACTAAACTCAACAAGCATTACGAGATGACAGTTACAAAGTACCTACGAAGGCAATGCACGACCAAGAACATTCCCGAGTAAACTTTAAGAGAATCCAGATGCTAAAGTAAAAAAAGCATTGCTGCCCATTTTTATATAAGTAAGTAACGTAAGGGCGAGGTACTTTGGCCAAATGTAGGGTAACTTTGCCCACCTTGTAAATCAAATCTCAAATCTATAAGGTATGATAATAAAAATAAAAACATGAACGTTCAGCTAAAATCAACCACATGGCAATGTGCCGTAATTAAAATGCAATAATAAAACCTGAATCGAGTTAATCCCTATGACCAAAGTTACCCCCTATGTTATTATTTAATTTTTTGTTAGCTTACCTGTATTTTTTGTTTATTTCGAAATATAATTATAATTTCCTTGACACTTAAAAAATGGTTTTAATTGAAGATTAAACAATTATGAATACATATCAAAAACCAACCTAATTTGGCAATTGAATTCGTGTAGGTGTTTCAAGTTCAAGTATATTTTGAAAATACTCGTGTATTTTCAAAATATACTTGAACTTGAAACATACCAAATTTCAAGAACTTGGCGATTTTGACACACCTGTATTATGTAATTTTCAACATTTCGTTTGCACAGTTAATAAGTTTATGCGTAAAAAATACTTTAAGACAAGTTTTTAACTGTACCTTTTGGGTCATTGTCAGATTTAGATTCGCGTCTTTCTGGTGGACATAAGCGAAATTAAGGATTTCAGGGCCTAATTTTCTGATAAAACTCGTATGAAAATAAAGAACGTTCTCTCGTCTATAATCCGATGTAAATAATAGCGACATGAGCTAGATTCATACACGTTTTTGACCACCGTAGCAGGTGCACTTCACTCGATTTTGGCCTCCCGCGCGGTGGGCGTAGCCGATTCGGTCGCCGGCAACCAAAACGTCACAGTTTCACAATATAATTATCGTGACAGTACGCAAACGCTATTGATGCCGGCCGAACGCCGCTAGCGAAACCTATGCGAGAACGTATTGTACTGTGCGAAGTTTCCGTGCTGTGGCTGTGGCGGTGGGAATTCCCACGCTCGCGTCAAAACAATAGGCTTCGACACGAGCAAGGGAATTCTTGTTTTTTGTATGGAAACGCGCGACACTGAAATATCTGTTTGTATTCTCTAATTTGTGACCGTATAGGGACTTATATACGGAGGGGTTTATCGTAAGTAATTTAGACTACCCTATGGCCATGGCTACCAGTACCCATCGTCAGATCAGCTACATAGTACTATATTGTTGCATTGTTGAGGTGATACGCAAGTATCACATTTGAGTAAGGTGCAGGCTGAAAAACAGCGCTGGGGCCCACAGCATACGCTGAACTTGAGCCTGTTGCCACAGTATTAATAATGTTATTTAGTTTAAGTCACCTTCAATTTAATTTATTATGTAATTGTTTCTTGTTCTTGTGGCAATAAATCATTTTTCTGCCCTCCGGCCGGCAAGCGTCACCTTGCCGATTTCAAGATGCCGCTTTTTGACCCAGTCATTTCGAACATTCGAGGTCGCAAAAAATCGCACAACGCTAAATATATTGGGATGTTGTTAGGATACATATAAGTAGTTTAAACTCGATTTTGCAGTTTCGAAAAAGTTGTGCTAAATTTATGGTGCTCGAAAAACACCAAAATTTTCGGTCATTTTTCAGATTTTGGTCTGTATCTTCTAAAAATCAGATTTTTGGATAAAATTGTCTATGACACTATTAAAGAAGATAAAATTCCCTACAATATGACTTTACCCTCAACTCTGCATGTTCAGAAAATGTTGAGATATAGCACTTCAAAAAATTGCAAATTTTCCTTAAAAGTTCGAAATTGCACTTTCAGCTACCTCTCAAGCTGAATAGCAGCTGAAATACTGATCTTACAATGACAATTAGATGTTTGAAGTTATAGAGCAATTATTGAGCTTTATTTTAAGTATAATTTGAACCCTGTACTTGCGATAATTCTCTTGTTATCGAAAAAAACCAAATCATTAGAGAACTCAGATTTCTCAGGAAAGAGTGCTCCTAAAGCAAATTGTTAGTATATTGCGCAGTTATTCATAGGAAGTTTTAAAAATGACTTTATATTTCTAAACATCATTCATTTAAAAAGTTCTGAGGGGCCATGATGATCGCGTACATCGCACATTATGTAAATGACAAAAGCATCGTCACATTTACATACGTGCGTAAATTCGAGAGTGTTGAATACTTTATTATTTATTTATACTGTGATATGTGCAACCATCATATGCCCGCTAAATTAGTCTTAAATACACATTATATGATCTTGGTCATAAAATGTGAAAATCAACGTGTACAGGACACCACGTAAATTCGTATGTATTGTAATAAGTTACAACTTAGAAGTGAGTATGTAGTTCCTATTGGAACATTCCATGAAAACATATTTTTTTGTCGCTTACGTAATGCTATGGTAGCAAACCCTAATATTCTTTTAGTTACTACTAAGAAACACTACCAATCTTAAAGCCAAGTCTTGATATTACCATACCGATATTCAGATTTTAATTTTACCTGTAAAAAGTATTAAAAAGGTAGTGTTCCTGACGTAACGTTTCCGTGGAATGCTCCTACGGTGTTTGAGATAACACCTTTTTGAGCCGAGGAAAACTTTGACTCGGCTTCCCGTTTCTTAACTATTACCCCAACCCCACTCATAAGGATCTCATGTGGGGCTCCTTGTCCACCCAAATTTGTATGATGGACTTTGGCACTGTTAGAAGATCGTACACGTATTTTGTAACATTAGGTTGGTCATCTTGCCTACGTTACGCATATTGTTAGCTTATCTAGCATATAATTTACGTATTACACACAACTGTTGGCTACATCCTACCCATCACGATTCAGCATAGGCATACGATACGGCCCCTACTCCTTCTTCCTGCCATGCGACTAGTAATTAGGAGCTTCTCCAGACTATCCGGACCTGACCTGACCAGATGCCCGAAGAAGCTTTGGACACGTTGTGTACAGATTGTGGAGTCTCGTTTTGATGTTGAGCTCGTCGAGAATAGACTCATTAGACGAGTACATAGTAGAAGACAAGCTAATATTAGTAAAAATCCATACAAACTTACTTATAATATTATCTCGTACTTTGTTATGCAATAAGCCCCTGCTTGACTACTTAGCCATGAACATGATTTTGACGACACTTTTCTAGGTGTAATTCAGAAGAATACGACCATTTAGCCAATTGCGTAAAAGCAAGCCTAATATTATAAGTACCTACTTACACAAAATAGGAGCATAATTAGACGCGGAAAACTAGTAGGTGTAAATGTATAACCACGTATAACTACACAAACCTACCGGTTGCGTGACGTTTCGTTGACAAACGTTGAATCCAATGTTTTATGTCATCGAAGATAACTTTTTGCCGGATTCCGTAAAATGTCAGCAATTCAAGGGTAACTACATAGCCACTCTTTAGTGTAAGTTATTGCGATAAATACTAATTTACATTGCGTCCTGTAATTCTATCACTGGAGCCGAGAACTCGCCATCACTTTACGTTGATTTTCACATTTTATGACTAAGATCTTACGATGTGTATCTAAGACTAATTTAGCGGGCATATGATGGTTACGCATATCACAGTATAAATAAATAATAAAGTATTTAACACACTCGAATTTACGCACGTATGTAAAAGTAAATGTGACGATGCTTTTATCATTTACATAATGTGCGATGTACGCGATCATCATGGTCTCTCAGAACTTTTTAAATGATTGATGTTTAGAAATATAAAGTCATTTTTAAAACTTCCTATGAATAACTGCGCAATATACTAACAATTTGCTTTAGGAGCACTCTTTCCTGAGAAATCTGAGTTCTCTAATGATTTGGTTTTTTTTCGATAACAAGAGAATTATCGCAAGTACAGGGTTCAAATTATACTTAAAATAAAGCTCAATAATTGCTCTATAACTTCATACATCTAATTGTCATTGTAAGATCAGTATTTCAGCTGCTATTCAGCTTGAGAGGTAGCTGAAAGTGCAATTTCGAACTTTTAAGGAAAATTTGCAATTTTTTGAAGTGCTATATCTCAACATTTTCTAAACATGCAGAGTTGATGTTACACTCATATTGTAGGGAATTTTATCTTCTTTAATAGTGTCATAGACAATTTTATCCAAAAATCCGGTTTTTAGAAGGTACAGACCAAAATCTGAAAAATGACCGAAAATTTCGGTGTTTTGCGACCACCATACATTTAGCACAACTTTTTCAAAACTGCAAAATCGAGTTTACACTACTTTTATGTATCCTAACAACATCCCAACATATTCAACGTTGTGCGATTATTTGCGACCTCACCCAGATTTTTATGTTCGCCACGACGGGGGTATTTTGGCTCCGTCGAACAGAAAAATAGTATACAAACCTTGGCCAGTAAATAAGAAAGCCTCAGATCGGGTAGGGGTCGGGTTGCATAAAGTTTAAGGTCATATTTTTGATACGCATAGGAGGATTTTTCATACTCATCATTACGCATAACTGTAAATAGTCATACATTTATGCGCATAACGATTTTAATCATAATGTTTATGGACATACTGTGTAATGGGCATATAGTTGATATGCATACATTTATTCAAGCATACTTTATAATGGGCATATATGGATTGCTCATACAACACTTTAACCATACTAAGTAAATGCATAAAATGCTAAACGCATAAATAGGTTGCTCATACAACACTTTAACCATACTAAGTAAATGCATAAATTGCTAAACGCATAAGTCTAATTTTAAAAGTTTTTTTAAAAGTTCTCTTTTATGTTGCGTCACAGTTCTAACCTAATATACTTTTCTGGCAGCGATGCGGTTATGTGTGAGATAACAGTTCTAACCTAACCTAACCTACTTTTCTGGCAGCGATTTGGTTCTGTGTGAGGTCACAGTTCTAACCTAACCTAACCTACTTTTCTGGCAGCGATTTGGTTCTGTGTGAGGTCACAGTTCGAACCTAACCTAACCTACATTTCTGGCAGCGATTTGGTTTTATGTGAGGTCACAGTTCTAACCTAACCTACTTTTCTGGCAGCGATTCGGTTATGTGTGAGGTAACAGTTCTAACCTAACCTATTCTACTTTTCTGGCAGTGATTCGGTTATGTGTGAGATAACAGTTCTAACCTAACCTAACCTACTTTACTGGTAGCGATTCGGTTATGTGTGAGATAACAGTTCTAACCTAACCTAACCTACTTTTCTGGCAGCGATTTGGTTCTGTGTGAGGTCACTAATATTGTGTAATGAGTAGAAATTAAAAATACTTCAATAATATAAATCGTTTCTTTTTTCAAGAACCATCGCAAGTCCATTATCAAAATTTATGCAATACGATTGTTATAATCATCAATATTATGGCTTGATAAATGTATGAAATTTACAATTATTACTAAAACCACTTATAATCATCAATGTCATGGCTTAATAAATGTATGAAATTTACAATTATTACAAAAACGACTTATAATCATCAATATTATGACTAAATAAATGTATGACAATTTACATTATGGTTAAACCAATTATGACTCCGTATAATTATGACACGGAACAATTACGCCATAGGACAATTTATGCCAAAAAAAAATATGAGCATCAACTTTATGCTTAAACTGTTATGACAATTAATAATATGACAATAGTTGTTATGCAACCAGACGGTCCCCCCCTCAGATCACATGTTTGTCGTCCTCGGCTTCGCCTCGGCCGACAATTCCATGAGATCTGAGGCATTTCTTACTCTACTGGCCTCGGTATGTAATGTACTATTTTATTCTTATTTTTTGAGCCCAATTGAATCGGAAGTGGTCTTAATTCAGCTTGCAAGATTTGCTCTGAACCAGGAGTGGCTCGCTCCGCGATTTCGCCGCGCGGCTAGTACCAAATTTTACCCCTCTAGAGTGGCTTAGTCAGCGACCAGAAAGAGAACGCGTTATGAGATAGAGAGAGACGGTCGGATCCGGTACGCTCCGTCCGGTGGTCGGGCCAGAACATCAGTTTTGTTAAAGAGACTTCTGTACGTATATTACTTATTCTGCGTCTGAACATATTAACAAACATTGCAAGTTAATAAGAAACTTTTAAAATTCACTCATACATACAGCACGGTGTACTTAATAGGCAGAAACACGCAGAGTGTTATATTCTATTGTGGTTATTAAATCACAAAGTGCAAATTAAAACAAAATGAGGGATTTAATGGCGCAAGCGGTGATGAGCTGCGAGCTCCCATTAGCGGCCGAACGAATCATTCAACGTTCCCCATTAAAGATCAGGCCCATGAAATTCAATCTTTTACATAGGTAGGTATGCGTATGTACCCAATGCTTAGAGCAACGCGGACGTCGTAGGGAATGGCCTTCACTATACCTACTCAGTATTTAAAAAAAGGTAAACAAATAAACCATATGACTCGGGTCGTACAGCCAATCAAAGTAACGTTTTGTATCTGTGGGACAATACCACTGGCTGAACGATCCGTGTCACGTGGTTTTTTTGTTTACCTTTTTTTAAATAGGTACCTAAAAGTACAGAGTGTCCCTCTGCTAAGCAATTTGCGCAGTGGATCGTATTCGCTCTATAAAACTAGTTGCAGTCGGATTGCTCGTCAGACTAAATCTAGTTACGCACCTGAACGGGTCTCTGTGAAAATGCCGAGTTGTGCTGTATTTTGCTGTAAACGGAGATCTAACACGTCAAATGTACAAAGGGATGGCGTTTCCTTTCACTTGTAAGTATTTTGAATCACATATCACTATCTACTTCCTAATCGAGGTTGGCGTTATTTCCTCGCCATAGAAATTATTTGTAGCATTCCATCAGAAAGCAAAGCAAAGCAAGGGTAAAACCGGCTGAAGAAATGTACTCGACTGCACAGCAATCAACCTTACAAATGAATGAACCTTATTGCTATAGAAACACATTTAAAAGTCTAGCTAATTGTGACAATTATATTGGTTAGTATAAGTCATCTCTGCTTCGTCTCGATTCCGTGAATAAGCAGCCTTATACCATACTTTTTAACCGACTTCAAAAAATGAGGAGGTCCTCAGTTCGTCGGAACCTTTCTATATGTATGTTCCCCGATTACGGGCATCCATATAGTACGTCACACCCAATGGGGGGGAGGGAGTCTAGCCAAATGTGACAGCCTATACTAACAAGGTCAAATATGTGTTACACGAGCTTATAGGTCGAGTTCGCTGGAAGTCAACAGAGGCAGAAATGTGCGACCGTTTGTTGTGGAAGTCTTTGAAGGAGACTTATTTCCAATGTTTGGATCTGGGGTGCAATTTGGGGTATATGACATCTAACGTTATACAGAAGCATGGATGGTCCTCTGGACTCGGGGAATGAATTATTACTATAGATGTATATAACAAAAAAATGCATCTAAAATAATATCCATTCCCAAAATCCCGAGGAACATCCATGTTTCTGTATAACGTCGGAAGTCATATACCCCAAATTGCACCCAAGATCCGATCTCTGCTTATGTCCGTTCAACGGTTGATATCTCCGGATTGAAATAATGATTCATACTCTTCCGGGCTAAAAAATGTTCTATGTCCATTCCCGGGTCTCAAACTATCTGCATACAACAGTACCGTGTCTGTCTCCTTTGTGACATACTGTTACTTTTGCATAAGTATAATATTATTAGGATATTAGTATGTACTCTTAGCATAACTAGTATACTTGTAGGGGAGACCGAGGGGTTTTGAAACAGAGGTGAGTTGAAACAAGGTCAATTTTGCGGAATCTGTAACCGTTATCGAGCTGGAAATAACTCTGTTTAGCCGTGCCCTAGCACCTACGGGCCCTCCAGCATGCGTCCTTGCCACAAGGCGCGTGGTTGTGGAGTTCTAGCACCCATGTCTAAAAAAAACACCAAAAGTAAGTTTTAATCGTTTTTTTAGGTACCTATAATTTGGTAATGTGTTAGTATTTTGGCTTGTGTTATGTATGTTTCGAAAGCTCATTAACTAAGGATTGAATTAATACTCATAGAGATGTTGCAAGCCATTGCTCGTTGATTTACTTTTCGGTTGTAATTTTATAACAGATGTGAAGATTTTTGCTACTGAGGGGATTTGAAACAGACTGTTTCAACTCTCCTCGGTTCAATTTTGTATGGCTGATTTGCTAATACGATAAAGTAATTTTTTTTGAAATTTTTTTTTTGACTTTTTTTAATTTTAGCATACCTACTGAGTACCACGGAAAAGGTACAGATGCATGGTGAGCCAGGAAATATATAATCTCACGGTAAAAGAGGTTATACTGCGCCAAAAATGGTTTCGGGATGCTGCCTTTAGTTTTCCTCAACCTGAATAGGAAATACTTAAAAACGATGAATGTTTATTTTTGAATTTTGATTTTTTAATAAAACCCTTCACATGACATCATTTTTTTCTAGTACACAACCCTAGTTCTTCAAAATCAAGAACTGTTTCAACTCCCCTCACCCCTTGTTTCAACTTACCTCGGTATTAGGGGAGTTGAAACAGAATGACTTGTCACACTTAAATTAATTTTTCGCGCAAACAGCCATACTTACGCGTTTTTTGTTGATGTGATATAAAAGCCGAAGAAATGAGCTATCGATAAGTCTTAATCTCGTACGATTCTAGCCAATCGATTTTTGTGTACGACCCAAAATGTCAAAATTGTTTCAACACCCCTCGGTCTCCCCTACTTATGAATATGGTTTGTTAAAGGGACAAACCTTTGCAAATCGAAAACAGCGAGTACTGCTATTCCGAGACTGATACTCGTACAAACAGACTTCTCTGTTGCAATCCAATTAGTATACCTTACAAATTGCTAACTTCACTCATTGTTGTCCAACTTCATATTGGAAGTTAGTTGGAATGGAATTATTGATTACTGCCACAATACGCAACCGGCAAAGTTGCCGCAGCGCGCCGCGGCCGACCTGAAGTATTTAATACAAAGCGGTTAGAGCGGTTAAGGCTACGCGACCATCACAGCAAATTATTTAAATCGAAATACTAAGGTAACGGCGCCTATTACCGTGGTGTTTAGGTAGTTTTCAAATGATTCCAATAAATGATGGGTATGAGAGCTCCTTAACGCCCGAGATTATTTTTTTTATTTTAGAGTGTCTATTAAATTTTCCGAATCGCTACTTTTTGAACTTATTTTATGTTATTATGTTTGACAAAATAATTATTGAAACCAGAAAGGGAGAATCTTCTATTACCGTGGTAATGGATAGGATGTAATTCTATTACCGCGAATTTAGCTTCTAATACCGAGGGTACAAAAAGCAGCATTTTTTACCATCGGTAATAGTAAACTGATACATAATTCGGCACCCAATACCGAGGGTTAAATAATATTTATGAGTTTGGTTCCGTACATTATTATTATACCTATTTGTAAGTAAGTACATCAAGGTTTTTGGAAATCAAAACAAAATGTTATGTTATGATTTATTTTAAGAGAAGATTGAAATGTCACTCGGTAATAGATCCTTCTGTTATATCTATCACCGACCCAAACAAATATTGAATGGGTCGCTAAAAGATTCCCATACATTCTATTACCGAGTGTCATGTGATCGTACCATCGGTAATAGACTTCATTTGGATTTTTGTAAAATCTAATTTCGACCCATAAAAACTTTTGGGTACAATTGCAATTTCATTACAAATCAAACATCGTTTTAACAAGCTTGCTATAAAACCAAAATGAAAAAGCTGGTATGTAAATATAGTTAATTATTACAATATTTAAACGACATGACAAAATCAGGGTTTCCATAGAAACTGCAGATTCAGTACTGAAGTTTTGTTTAAAAATTAAGGGTTTCTTTAATATATTCCATAACACGGAAATAGTTTTTTAAAAGCTTCAATAGATCAAAATTTAAATAACTGTAAGAGAGCATGTAACCGTCAACATAAAGAAAAGATAAAGCAAAAAGAATCAAATTACCATCTTACCTATTACCGTGGTATACCACGGTATTAGTTTCCCCAACCAAAAATGGCGTCTATCACCGCTGTATTTTATTTTCCAATTTAAACACATTTCCAGGCCAAATAAAATATAAACTTCACGAACAAGTTGTGCACAAAACTATAAACAACCATTAAACAGTCGTAGCATTCGTTCAATAGTGGTAGCTATTACGTAAACTAATAAATAAGGTTCGGGTACACTCGCATGTGACGTGACGCGTTTGTACTACACAACCACTTCCTACGCCGCCGTCGCGGGAACTGACGTATTACGAGCTTGTTGTTAAAATCACACACACTTGCATAAACAGATCCGTTAGTCAACTAGATAAGGTTCACTTTTGTATAAATATGTTTTATTGTAAAACGAACGGCTTGCTTATAAAACGCATATTTTGAAATGCCGCGGTAATGGGCGCCGATTTTGATACCCCCGGTAATAGGCGCCGTTACCTTATATTACAATTATTGATACGAGACTAAGTACACTGACCATTTAACGTGACCTATTGTAGTCAAGCCGGATTCGAACCAGCGTATTTCATTTGCCGGGACAAAGAGGTCGGGAACTATCTAAGGTTAGGCAATATCATGGGCATTTTTATGTTCATCTTGTTTACTGTACTAGGCTAGGTATCAGACTCACGAGACATAACATATGCTCTGCCCTTATAAGGCAAAAGACCATCGCATTTTGCGTAGTCTGGAAAAAATATGCAAATTGATTACGACATGAAAATGTATTTATGTTTATGGTAAATTATGGTACTTATAATAAAGACAGCTGATACAAAATATCCTTAGCTACACGATGGTATAAACAACTCAAAAGTTTGTTAAGGTAACTTAATACGTTTAGTCAATGGATCCATAATCATTTTTGTTATAAAACATCATGAAAAAATGCATGGTTTTTGGCAAAGATAGGAAGAGTTCATCTTAATTTGGGTATAATACAAACCTCAAATATTTGGAATTTCCTTTAGATTTCAGTGTTTCCGGTCAATCATCATCCAAGGCATTTTAAGGTCAAAGTGCATCGGAATCAAACAAAAGCGACTCAGGTCATTTGATACAGTCTTCAGTTCGAACCACCGTAAAGCCTTTTTTACAACCGGGGAATATTTTTTAGCCCGTAAATGTATTGTTTCACACATCATCATTAGTTTCAAGAACATTCCTGTATGTTAACCAGACGTGACACGGTGACAGCCTGAATCATCACGAGGTTCCCTATTTTGCAACCCTAAACACCGGTAACTTGGCTCCTGCCCCGCTGCGAGCGGCGCTCTATGATTTTTTTGGTGATTTTATTTTGATATTTTTTACTGTATTGTATTTTATCCAAAAATATACATAAATGGAGAGAATATTTTATATTCCCCTTAAGCGTCGAGTCATGCAATAACGCGCTCGGCCTTTTATTTACATTGTATAAACGCGTAGGGCCACGCGTTGGTTCGCCTACCTTCAAATTGTTGGCGATTTGGTTCTATTCCATACACGAATTGACTTGATCTTTTGACTAAATGGTGTTGCTAACAAATACTAAGTAACTAATATTTGTTCGTTACAAAAATGGTTTCAACTCCTTTCAAAAGAGCAACGAGGAAATATAATTGCTTTTAATTTTTCTGCCCTACATTGACCATTATGAAAACAGCACGTTTTTATTTACGGCGAAGACTTAAGACGACTATCTTTGTTTTATTCCACAGAACATTCTCAAAATCATGCTTTAAAATGTAAAGCGGTAGATCTCAATTTAAATATTAAGTTTCAGAGCAGTATGGTCTCAATTTAATTAAAAATATAGGTGACAAGGGAAACAACTCACGCGTAAAAATTGTCGAGCTCTGCGAATCGCAAGCACAGCTACCTCGATGACGATTCACCAGGCGACTGCGGGCATTTATTGCACGCATTGACTCCCCTCACCTCTGTATTTACGACCCTTTGTCATGTAAAATTGAATACCATTGAGTGGTACAAGTCGACCTGTACTAATTATTATTTAATGTTCAGTCGTAAATATACATTGAAGTCGATTTATTTTTTAAGTTTTTAATATTGTTCGCGTCAAATGATATAAGTTAATTTAGATCTTTTTCTACTCCTGTACTTTTATCTGTCTCTTACTTGGTCACGAACACTAATATAAGAACATACCTACATAATATGCGTTTAAAGAAGTCTATACTCTATTCCCCATAACAGCATCGTCGTTATAGTCGCAAAACGATACTGCTAGCAGCCACAGAGTTCTAAATCTAGGTTAAACTTAGGTCAAGGATTAAGCGCTCAATTCTAACTTTACTTGCACTCGCTTGCATCTCGGGCCGCAAACATCTGCGATCTCGGCCTTTCTTTGTTTTACCACCCTAGTTGTGTGGGTAATGTACTATTTTATCACGACAATCGCCACTTCTTTGGCTTATTTCCTCATTTTGGGCCATTATAACCCATAATAACCCATAATGTTTCTAGTTGACACGTGTAATAATATGGCTGAAATATTCTTTGAGACAAGGTTTTTACACGTAGCCTCAAAGTATCCGCATCCGTAACATCCATGAATGTTGCGTCTGTTTGTAAAAACTACTAGATTATCAGCGCCTCATCCTCAGTTAAATCAATAGGCATTAAACACCAGCGGCGCCGACGGAAACCTCCAAATAACGCTGATTAGATTCGATTTACCTTTCACGAAAACTTAAGAAAATAACGGCCGATTTTCTCCAAAGATAGCAGGCCCGGGAACATTCCACTTTACGACAGGTATCACCTAACAACGCCTTTACGATCCTTATAATAAGGTCGAATTTCATCCCTCGCAGGCTGGGTAATGGAGATCGCTCGATAGAATACAATTATGATCTGTGATTTCGTTTTTATTGGATTTATAATGAAATAAAAACGTTTGTTGTTGATTTAAAGGGGAAAGCGGTCGAATTTAATTTGGTACAGTTGATTGTTTTCTGGCGTTGTTTTTAAAGGCTTATGTTTATGAGATAAGCTTTATTGATTACATGCGATGCGATACACGTGGAGAGGCTTATCCAGCAACTATGAAATGTGGTGCCAGTAGGGTAGTTCAGATCTTAACTGTCAAACTAGCCCCTAATATTGGTTGGCACTTTCATTAATGGTCGCGTTCACTATAAGTGGGCCGAGTCGACCAAGCATTAGTATATCATGTCAAATCATCCTGTCTGTCTGTCCTGGACCCGTCATGTAATTATCTCGTCATAACATTACCCCTGTCACGTTCAACTTTTACATAATATTTTTTTATTGCTGTATTTTCATTTAGTGCTGTCATGAATATATTTCTTTTTCTTTCTTTCCTAATATAATTTGACCCGTAAACTAGTCCGTGATCAGGAGTCAACAATATTTTCTTGCGTTCGTGGCTTGGACTATGTCGGACTACAGTAGCATCCGATTACAGACAGGTTATTAAAAGTTTATATAATTATCTAACCAGTCTGTCTAGCCACTACTTTCCCAAGCTGAGACGGACGAGAATGAGTTCGCCACAGAAATATATATCGAGAAATAGTTCGTCGATTTGTATGAGAACCAAGCGTGTAACGTTTTTCGCTTGGCGCTTGACGCCAAGAGTGTAATTTAGTGAAGGAAAACATGAATTTTCCATTTCATTTGGTGGTATTTGAACATTTAATTATACTATTATAATCAGATTTTCAAATCTGATAATAATATTGGCGAAAACTGAAGTTGACGGCGTGCACAGTAGGTCACCGTCACTTATTTTTGGCACGCGAAGTACATACACTTTTTCCTTTTACCTCGATATATTTCTGAGAAGTTCGCGCTCGCTCGGTCGGTGAAGTTCTGAATTACCCCACTCAATTGTAAAGGCACTCTAGATATCCGTTACAAATCAATAACCACAGAATGCGAGCATCGGGTTATTTCGGCCAATCTCCCTCGCATTCACAGGCTGCATATCTGCCGTCTTGTGACTAAAAGACGGCTAACTGCTATGGAGTTGTAAAGCAGTTAGCCGCCTTTAAGACATAAGACGGCAGATGTGGTCTAATTATTATGTACGTTAAATTAATTAATTTATGTATAACTAGAAGATGCCCATACTTTTATTTGGGATAACTTTGTAAGTCCTAAAAAGTCTCGTGTGTTTTAACTGGGATCATAATCGACCTGTAAGAACAGCAAATTCCGTAGCATTTGGACATAGTAAATGTCATCATACAAAATGTTGACAATTTATCAACTAGTTGTATCAAGGGTAGTGTACCAAAACTTCTACCAAAATACGCAAGGCAATTTCGCGTTTGTTAGTATGTAATGTACATTGTAATTGTAACCCAAACCCGCCAGAGAGCAGACACCGGCAAGTGCAAACACCACAGTAAATGGCATAGAAAATCGCCAGTCTAGGGCCGGCTGGCCTAATAGTGCCAGACATCAGATAACGAATGGCATATAGAAATTGCCAGTCAGGCACCGGCCTAACAGTGCCAGACGGCTGCCGACACGACGGCAGACATTTCGCCGAAAGGTATTCCGGGAGCGTCGCTCGCTGACAATGGCGAATCAGCGTTGCATTTTAGGAGTTGTAGAAAATGTTGAATCGTGGAACTGTCAAAGTGAACGCGGCCGCGGAAATTCTATGATGTTGAAATTTTTACCGAACTAAGTTAACAGCGTTAGGCTGACGTAAAAGGAATTGATAGTTGGGCTTTTTTATTTAAAGTGCGTTCTTAACTGACAGTTAGAAGGTAGTCACAAAACTGACGATTAGTGTCAAACTCCATACATTTCGTCACGGACTGACAGGTTAGACGGTATTTGAACATAGCTTAAGTTTCGCCTAACCGTAGATTTTAAAATAAAAATGCCCAGTTACAATGCTAACAAAAATGCATTAACTACGAACGTGACATAACATGCCTTCAGGCATTAAGCCCGCCAATTTAACTTAATGTAATAAAGTTTAAATAAATAAATAACATGCTGTATATAATCATAGACATAAAATATAGGAGAAACCACCGTGTCTGCAATAGTTTCTGTAGTTTCTGTGACGGTTTTCGAATAGTTATTTATGTAACTGGTGCCTAATGATGTACAGTCGCATACATAACTTTATATATATGCATATTATAAGTTTTCTACAAATGTACATATATAGCCTGCATTTTCAAGTTAGTGGTACTATTAACTTATTTGTGGGTATAAAACCTAAGTGTGTAAATTAATAATAAAAGCTACAATCTTATTTTTATAATAATTATTATTATTACTCGTAACTACACTTTGTATGGTGCAATGAGAAAATTTAAGTATCGGTTATCGATACTTTAATGTAAACATTAAATGCCACCACTGGTAGGTACAGTCACCATCAGATACATCTAAGCAAACAAGGCGCTCACAAACATCTGAACACGACTTTATTGTCAAGGCGTTAAAGTGCATGTTCAGATATTTATATTATAATCACCTGTAGTGTATAGTTGTATCTAATGGCGACTGTACAGGTTTCTTAATATAGGCTATTAGCTTATCATTTCTGAACATACTGTAGAAAAGTTATGATATGGACATAGATAAGGTTAGTGGCACTTCCTACCTTGTGATATTGCCACCAGCATAGTAATAGAAAGTTCAGAGCGATGTGAGTTCAGTGATTAAAAAAGCAAAATATTTATTTTAATACGATAAGTAATTAGATAAACCAACCACATTACATGCTAAAATCCTAAACCGTTGTGCATTCTGGCCACGCGGCCATTTTGCCGCGGCCGCGAGCCATCGCTGCGGCTTCATTTCACGCGCGATCACGCCGCGAACCATTACGATACAAACTGTTGTCCCGTTTATTTGCTCACGGAATTTCGCTGGGAATCCGATGGATATTTCAGACTGGCTTTGTCGATATTGCGAAGTTTGCGCCATTACTATGGATTGGGTTCGATTAGTTGTTTTTGGATTATTAGGTATGTCTGATTAGTTGTTGTGACTGTTTGTTAAACATTCCATTACTTGTTTCCCAGTTGTTTGACACTAAAATATAATATTGATAATATTGTCTTCGGTTTCCGCGATTATCACTCATAGTAATAAAACAACTTAAACGGATTAAATCGCGTATATTACTACATTTTAAGTCCAGACGTTTCGTAACCCTTTTCAGCGTTCGTGGTCGCGGGTAGACTGAGAAAATCATAAATTTCCTCTGTCAAAATTACAGTTGTGCAAACCTACCCACTTTAAAAATACAAATTCAATATTAGTGTTGCCAGATGGGCCTTATGTGTAAAGATGTTCACACACATGCCAGAAGGGTTTAATAACCTAACTTTAGAAAAACTAGCGGCGCTTCCAAAAGGCATACTTGATAAGAAAGAAGGCCAAGGAAACTTATCAGCCACGCCTTATGCAAAAAAGAAAATAATTTAAGCAAAAGACTCTAGGTATGCTATTTTTGGTAAAACAAATCAGAAAAAAGTTTAAAATAAAAAATAAAATAGTTTATTTTTGCAAGTAGGCCCTCAAGGGCTCTTTTACAAGTCTGAGTCTAAATATTTATGTATTATTTCATTTCTTTTCTTTTGGCGCTTCGGGTAGTGATCTTCTGGTGAGAAGAAGCGCCGGAAGAAACTCACAAGTTTCTCTTTTTTTAAAAACAGGTATGACATTATTACATTCTATTTCATTAATACGTTATAATAAACTTATAACTACATTTTCAGAGATGTAAAAGGTCTCTAGGCGTCAAAACAAGACAATTAAAATAATAGAAATAAATTGATAATAAAAATTCATGGAGATGTAAAGAGTCTCCGTTGTCAAAATATTAAGTTTTGGAGGTGTAAAGGACCTCCAAACGTCAAAATATAAAATAGGAATGTTTATACTAAATATATTACAGAAATGAAAATATTCTGCAACTCACACGATATAACTTAAAAACTAAATTAAAATAAAATGAATACAGTTTTTTCTTAGAGATGTATATGGTCTCTAAGTGTCAAAACAGTTGACAAGTTCAAAAACAGAAAAAAATCAACGAAAGAGACATTATATTAAAATGTAGTTATTTCCAGTTGCAGTTAATCCCAAGGTGCTTCATCATTCATGTAGTCTTGTGTGCTGTAATAAGCTTTGGACATGAGTTTACGCTTTACACAATTCTTGAATTTGCTAACAGATAATTCAGTTATGTTTCTTGGCAGTTTATTATAAAACCTTACACAATTACCCATGAATGATGTTTTTATTTTATGGAGCCGAGTGGTGGGCACTGCGAGCTTAAATTTATTTCTAGTATTAATATTATGTATGTCACAATTCTTCTTAAAATTCATGATATTCTTATGTACATACATAATATTCTCATAGATGTATTGACAATGCAATGTCATTACATTAATGTCCTTAAACTTATCTCTAAGTGAGTCTCGATAGTTCATCTTATATATCGCTCGAATAGCCCTCTTCTGCAGAACAAATATAGTATTAAGCTCTGAAGCGCTAGCACTGCCCCACAGTAGAATACCATACGACATAATACTGTGGAAGTAACTAAAATATACTAATCGAGCTGTTTTGATGTCTGTTAATTGTCGGATCTTGTTGACTGCAAAAGCTGCAGAACTAAGTCTATTCGAGAGATAAGCAATATGGGGACCCCACTGGAGTTTATGATCCAATGTTATACCTAGAAAAACTGTACTATCAACTAGTTCCAATTTCTCATCCTTCACAATGACACTTGCTTGCTCGCGATTTACGTTACGCATGATAAAGTTAATACATTTAGTCTTTCTTTCATTTAAGAGTAAATTGTTAACATTGAACCAATTTACTACTTTAGAGATAGCATTGTTTACATCGTTGTAAGCTTGCTGCTGTCGCTTAACTTTGAAGATAAGTGAGGTGTCATCTGCAAACAATACTATATCATGGTGGGTCTTTACGAGGTATGGCAAGTCATTTATGTAAATAAGGAACAGGAATGGTCCCAATATTGAACCCTGCGGTACACCCATCGAGACCAGTGACCCTGGTGAGTGCTGTCCATTCACGTCAACCCTTTGTATTCTACCTTGTAAGTACGACTTAAATAAATTCAGTGCCGATTCTCTAACTCCATAGTAGTGCAGCTTCCCGATCAATGTTTCATGACAAACGCAATCAAATGCCTTGGATAAATCACAGAAGATACCTAAAGCATCACATGACTCCTCCCAGGCATCGAAAATATGTTTAATTAGCTCAACACCAGCGTCGGTTGTCGAGCGACCCCGAGAAAAACCAAATTGCTTATTATGCATTAAGTTATTTGTATTAAAATGTTTCATTAATTGGGACAAAACTAATTTCTTGAAAATTTTACTGAAAGTTGGTAGCACAGATATTGGTCTAAAGTTAGTGGGGTCAGTAGTGCTACCTGATTTAAATAAAGGTGTTATTTTACTATATTTCATTAGATCAGGAAACTCACCGCAATCAACACAGTTATTAAACACGACTACCAAGTCAGGCGCTATGATTTCTATTAGGGATTTAACAGCATGGACAGAGACTCCCCAAAGGTCACTAGTTTTTTTAACATTAATTGATTTAAACGCCTTTACTACATCCGAAGTACTGACATGTTCAAAATGAAAGTATTTACTACATTCTGGGGCGTTGTCTTTTACATTCTGGGGCGTTGTCTTTTAGGCCCATCTGGCAACACTAATATTGAATTTGTATTTTTTAAAGTGGGTAGGTTGGCACAACAGTCATGTTGACAGAGGAAATTTATGATTTTCTCAGTCTACCCGCGACCACGAACGCTGAAAAGGGTTACGAAACGTCGGGACTTAAAATGTAGTAATATAACGCGATTTAATCCGTTTAAGTTGTTTTATTACTATATTATTGATATTTTCTAAAACCTACTAGGTTCGGTGACTAATAAATTACTACTAGGAAGCGATTGGATAAACCGCGACCAACGTCCGTCGCAGACAAAACTGGCCTAAGCTCGAATAGTCACCGTTGCCACACATTGCCCTGCCTGTCCCCGCATCCATGGATCTCAACTAAGTTGTGTGTGCATAATCACAGATTGATTGTTTAAATAAGACACCGTCTGACGAGTACATACCCGGCAGTGCACCTAAAGGGGCGCGCTATGAAGAGCAGAAAGGTACTTTTAAAAGGTCGTCCTAGCGTCTATAGGTCGTTTGACATACATTGAACATCACGGCTGTTGTAGAGAATTGACTGACCGCATTGGTTGCTGATGAGCTTGATGTGCGTGCTGTCCTTGCTGCAGTCGGGCAGCTCGCTCAGCAGTCCGCCCTCCTTGCGTAGGAACGCGTTGTGCATGTGCACTGCGCCGTGCATATGTCGCCGCCAACTGGCTTAATTAGCTATTTGGCTAGCTGCATAGCCTTTTCATTAAACACACTCCTTATTTTAGGGTAGGTTGGTTAGTCAGCTTGTGACCCTCAGAGCAGAAATAGAAGCCCCGCTGCGCGGGGCTTCGTCGACCTGCTGGCGGGTCGTAGTTTAGTGAAAAGTCTTGGGAGTTAACCAAATGGCTGGTTAAACCAGTTGGCTGCGACACACACATCCCGCGCGCGACTGCTTTATCTAAACGTTGCTGGCCGACTGTTCCTTAGACTGTGTCGTTTGGGAGAACTGACTGACCGTATTGGTTGCAGATGAGCTTGACGTGCGCGCTGTCTTTGCTGCAGTCGCGCAACTCGCGCAGCAGCCCGCCCTCCTTGCGCAGGAACGCGTTGTACATGTGCGCTGCGCCGTGCACACTGCCCGCGTGCGACCCGGTTCCACCAACCAGCGCGCTGAAGTTCACGTTGCTGCCGAGAAATGGCGTATTAGATTCAAAATTGGCCACTTCATAATTTCAAGTTATTATCGTCTCATAATAATTTGGACTTTAGCTGACTTGCTCGGACAAGATGTTTAGTAAACTGACTGCCTATCTAGTCTATGACTTCATTTAATTTTGAAAACCTACTTCGTATTATAGCTAATACGAAGTATAGTGGAGGTACCAAAAGTAAATGATCGCAGCGCACGCCTTGGTAAAAAAAATGAACTTCAGAGGACTAAAGTGGTTGCCATTGCATTGGTGGTGGCCATTGTCTAAATGACAGACCGTTCTAGTTTGTAACACTAACTTTCTACGGCCACTGAGACTGAATAGCCAAAGATGCTCAAGGAAAAATGCACCAATTCCATGCAGCACTGAGCAATCGCTAACCACTTAGCAACTAACACGGCGATCGTTGGTAGTGCAGCTAAAATTGTAAAGGGTTCCAGTGTAACTCACGAGTATCCCATCATGGAGCAGAGCTCCGCGGCCGTTCCGTTGTCAAGGTTGTTCATGCAACCGTTGAACCAGGACTGGTTAGCAGCGCTGTAGACCTGCAGTACCCCCTCTCCGACGTCACCGTTCGCCACACTTAGTCTCACTAGAACAATACAAAAACAAAATATAAAACACCATTAAAAACACTATAGCACCACCTTACCCACATCATAATCCGTAACAAAAGACGTCTACTCTCATAAATGTCCTCCAAATACTACCACAATAAACAGCCGCACGCTTTTTGTCATTGACTGTCGACGACCTTACTAGTACCTACTTTTAGCACAACTGTGACTCTTTGTCGCGTGACAAATGATATCTATCTCTCTCCACTCAATATAGTGTGACATTGACAGGTGATCCTGTCTGTAGCGCGAGATACGAAGGCGCGATCAGTTATGCTAACCAGCCATGTCGTCAGATCATCTTGTGGCGGTCTGACCCACGCTGTGTCTTTCGGTTTGTGGTTTCCGTTCGAGAACTTTTACAATCCATTAGTCATCGCTTCTTCGAGCTATATGCCCAGCTTATTAGCACTTCTACGTGCTAACTCTGGCAGCTATGTCGGTCACTTTAGTTTTTACATTGACAAAATAAGTGAACATTTAATTCTATGAATGCATAGCCGCTAGAAGGGCTCCGTCGCTGAACATCATTTTCGCGAAATATGATATTAGCAAAAAATTATATTCTCAAAACACGATATTAGCAAAATATGATATTCTCAAAACACGATATTCGCAACAAATCATACTGGCAAAACATCATATTCGCGAAACATCATACTACTAGTAAAGCATCATATTAGCAAGACATTATATTCGCAAAATATTACAGCAATACACTTGTTGCCGACTGTATCACCGATCACTAACTCTGTAATTAAATAGAAAACTAAGGTAGTGCATAGAATGGTATAAGGAAACGAATTCTGCAATAAAAAAACCATGCAACAAAAATTACTTTCATAAAAGACTGCGTATCGATATCGAACTTGGTTTTGGCTCGTTTGGTTTCTATTTAATTACAGAGTTAGTAATCGGTGATACAGTCGGCAACAAGTGTATTGCTGTAATATTTTGCGAATATAATGTCTTGCTAACATGATGTTTTACTAGTATGATGTTTCGCGAATATGATATTTTGCTAGTATGATTTGTTGCGAATATCGTGTTTTGAGAATATCATATTTTGCTAATATCATGTTTTGCGAAAATTATGTTCAGCGACAGAGGGCGAAAAAAGTAAGACTTGAAGGTTTCACTTATTATTTCTAAAATCAACGTTTGTAAACGCCCGTATTGCGTACAAATAAAGCAATCAGGCTGTCGTGATAAAAAAAAATCTGACAAAATCCCGTTTTGAGCGTGATGCGGGTATGTCGATTTATCAATACGCAATTACGAAAGGAATCCTAAAAATGTCCGATAAAAGAGCAATTTGGGAAGGTCTATTCAACGTCAAATGTAATTAACTGTATCTTTATCCTACAATATGATGAACAAAGACTTTTCTGATAAAACCGTAGAAAAAATGTTCGCTAATATGACATCTATTTTCTTACTAATTAATCTTTTATGTTAGATAGTAGTCTTTAATTACTTATAAAAGTTGTATGTATGCGCTAAGAAAATGTTTCATTAAAATACTACTTATGCCAAAACCTATTCTCCAAATTGTTCTCTATCTCTTTTAAAACTCTTAACAATTTTTATTTAAAAAAAAAAACCTACAAAATTAACAAGAAAATAATGAACACATCATTAGGTACGATAGCCTCGTGTACTTAAATCTCTTGATCACAGCATGCCGCATGGGAGCCACATCTCTCTGGATTAAATTGCGAAAGAAAGTGGGCCCACGGGATACATGAATATTTATTTTTCGCCGTCACTTACTATACTTCACCTTTAATGAGAGAAGGGTCTGCATGACGTTAAACACACCTTTAAATTTCGCGCCAATTGTCTACAATATACAACCAAAAGCAGTCAATCGTAGTCTTGTGTCTAGCCATTTCTGATATTTTAAGTTTTTATATTATTTAATTTACTAACCACCGGTTTCTCTCATCCTGTCAGTCGACGTGCTCGTTACACCGCCAGTCGTGCGGGATGCAGCACTTCACATCTCATTAAGAAGCTCTTAAGGCACATAGATAATGCTGTAACACCCACCACAGTTTCTTTCAACTTGCGCCCTCGGGCAGTCGACGTGCCCATTGCACCGCCAGTCGAGCGGGATGTAGCACTTAACATCTTATTAGAAACTTGTAAAGCTCATTGATAATGCTATAAATAATACTCACCGCAGTTCCTCTCATCCTGCGCCCTCGGGCAGTCGACGTGCCCGTTGCACAGGTGGCTCTGCGAGATGCAGTGTTGCTTGCCGCAGTGTACGTCGCCGCTGCGCTTGCACATGCGGCAGTTGAGCTCGTCCGAGCGGTCTGCGCAGTCGACGTGCCCGTCGCAGCGCCAGTCGTGCGGAATGCAGCGCCTCACGTCGCATTGAAAGCCGGTGGGGCACACTGGTAAAATAGATGAAAAAAGTCTAAAGTACCAAATATGGAATACTAGCATTTACCCTCGGCTCCTCGGCTTCGCCAGCGTTGTTCCCGTTACTGTCCCGGAGGACTCTTTACCGGGATATAAAGTATCCTATGTTTCAATCCAAGACTTAGTCTATTTGCATGCCTAATTTCAGCTCAATCCTTTCAGTTGTTACCCCGTTATTTAGTAACAATTATCCAAACATTCAAATATCAAAACTCCAAAATCTAAACATCCAAATATTTTCACAAACTTTCACATGTATAATATTAGCGTGATGTGAATTATTACACCGCCGTAAGCGATAACTTCCCATTGTTTTTAAATAAATGTGCACATTTTTTTTTGTGGTGTGCATTAACATATTATTGTAATTTTACAGGTCTATATCAGAGCTTTGGGAATGCTTTTTACTGTCATTCCAGAGTGGTTGTGGCCATCATGGTCGTGGATAGTAAGTTTTACCAACTTTATTTTAAAAAATTGGGTTCATTGCAAAAAAAACCGGTCTAGTGCGAGTTGGACTCACCCACCGAGGGTTCCGTACGAATTTGTAGGTCATATTATTTTTTTGCGGTAAAAACGGCCGTATCTTTTTTTTATCTTAACTTAGGAGTTTGATTTTCTCACAGATTCAAGGAACTGTAAACCTGAGTTTATTGTTTTATTTTCAACTCGATAGCTCCATGCGTTCTCAATATAAAATGTCTTGACAGACAAACAGACAGACAGACGGACGGACAGACAGACAGACAGACAGACAGACGGACAACCAAGTGATCCTATAAGGGTTCCGTTTTTTCCTTTTAAGGTACGGAATCCTAAAAACGAGGGAAGGTCGCCGTTAGGGCGTACCTATCTTCTATTATTTGTGATGAGTGATGACTTACCAGGCTTGGCAGCGCGGAACCTCGCCTCCTTCACCTCGCGGTTGCCGAGGCAGACGTCGGTGTCCGTGGACTCGGGGAAGATGTCGCACTGCAGGTAGTCCGGCATGGACAGCCCGAACACTTCGAGGAAGAAGCCGCAACGGCGCATTGTTTCTGGTGAGCAGAAACAATCGGCAATCCGGTCATAGAGTGCGACTATGATATCGTTGCAGTGCGGAACATGGCAACACCTCCGTTTAAATGTCAAATTTCTATGAAAATGCAATTCATTATATATCATTTTTGGTCACAAGACAATGATGCGATAGAAACACTACTACAAGCGTGCGGCGACTGAGTGCGTGTCCTCCGGTTTTCGCTAGCTACCCGCGTGAGGCACTTGTACCACCACCGGCGAGTAAGCGAGTAAAGTTGGGCGGCTAACAGTTCATTGCGGACCAACAAGGTACAGTGTGAACGATCGACCTTTCCAGATCCGCAATATACTGCTACTTGCCCATTAAATATCACTCGCTTACTCGCCAGTAGTGAGGCAAGTGCCTGACGCATTGCCTTGCTCGTTGCTCGTCGTCGTTGACAACAGTAATGCCAAAATTAGAAAAGTAACATAGCTTCGTAACAAACCTTGACAAAGACTCCTACAAGGCCGCACCATGTGCCCCAGGGGCCCGCACTTGGGTACGAACAGCGAGCACAGGAACAGCGCGGTCAGCTCGTAGCACCGCACATCCACCACTGCGTCGTAGATCTCCAAATCCTGGTGGAAAGTCAACATTTCAAGCCTAGACAGTAATACTAATTTTAAAAGACCAACCACTCTATTACACGTCACCTCATGATCGTTTACGATAATATTAATAAATGCATAAGTTACAAAACATACCCAAATCGCTATCGGTGTAGCAACGGTAATGCGCGATATAACGATAACGGTAGGTTCTTAAGTAATGTTTTTGATTAAGTGAATACCTTTGGAAATAATCGCTCCAAAAGTTGTGAAAATTGTACCCCCCCCCCCCCCCCCTCTATCTTCTAAGCCGTGTGTCCAAAAAATATAACAAAAAAAATCAAAGATAACGCTTAATTAATACTTTCAATGAAAATTATTTTCAAGAAGATCGGATCAACCGTTTTTGAGTTATTGCCGATAAACTGCGCTTCTCAACAAAAGGACGTAATTGCTATGAAGATACGCTCTTTTGTTGTTGTACTTTTTTATATCGTATTTTTTACCTTATACGGCTATGGAATCCTACACTGAGCATGGTCAGTTATTCGCCAGTCTGTCTCTTGGCCAGTTATTTAAGGAAAAGTGAATTTTCCATGTCGGTCTAACCATCTTTCAGTAATCGAGGAACACATATAAAAAAGATTTCGATGAACCTTCTACTTTTTCTAAAAGCGGTTAAAAATTAAATTAACTGAACCAGCGCGGCACTGAGCTTAATGCTGAATTCCAAAACTTAAATTACCAATTTGGAAACAAAGGTAAAGAAGAAGGGAGA
Organism: Eudemis profundana; assembly: GCA_947034925.1. Classification (NCBI taxonomy): domain Eukaryota; kingdom Metazoa; phylum Arthropoda; class Insecta; order Lepidoptera; family Tortricidae; genus Eudemis; species Eudemis profundana. The sequence continues at coordinate 20,840,373 of OX344798.1, forward strand.
TTATGGATGTCTGCCGAACGCAGTCGAGCCAATTGGCTGAAATATGACGACATGTTTAGCCTAGTGGGGGTGACACGGCCTACGAAGCTAGAGGTCCCGGGTTCAAATAATGATATGTATGTGATGAGCACGAGTATTTCTTCCTGAGTCATAGATGTTGTCTACATATTAAGTGTGAATTTATCTAAGTATATAAGTTTGTATATCGTCGTCTAGTACCCAATAATACAAGCATTGCTTAGTTTGAGACTAGATCGATTTCTGTAAGATGTCCCGCAATATTTATTTATTTTATAGATACAAACTAATTGGAACTGAGGTACCTAGATCAGAAAAAAGACTGAACAATTCTAATAGATCAGGAAATAAATTTGAATAGATTAGAAACAATAGTATTCTAGTAGAAAATATAAAGAAAAAGGAAGAAAGAAAAAAATACCACCTGTTCAAGTAAATAATGTGCCAAAAATGTTTAACGGTCGGCCGATGTGAAATGACGCAGCTATATTTTCCTCAATGATATCATTTAAATCGAAAGTTCTAAGTAAATATTTTGTAATTCAATTTATACTTTTCTCTCCAGTTCACAGAAGCTTCGAAACGATCAATTTCGAGTGGAAACAAAGATAAGATTAACAATAAGTAAATTCGCTGTTGTTAAGAAGCTTCAAGGTTATTACTGAGAGGGAACAAAATACAAGAGAGAAAATATTAGAAGGTTTATAAATGAACCAACTTACAGAAAGTCAGTCAATACTGTCATAAATTCACGATAAAATCTACATTTTAAATTAGATGTAATATAAGATACATTAATATTTATTTATAATCACGCATGTTTATAATCAATAGTAGGTATTTTTGTATTTAAAATCCGTTGCACAGTTAAACATTTTTACTATTTTGAAAAACATAAAAAATTAAAAAAGACCCCGATTAAAAAAAATGCTACTTTATTATATCAATTTAGAATATTTCATGAGCGGCTGAACCGATTTTGATAAAATATGTCCAAGAACTAACGCCACATAGAAAACTGGCCGTCAAATAAAAAAATCGCATCTAAATTGTTTCACACACACCTAGCGGTCAAACTCATAACACCCCTATTTTTGCGTCGGCGATTAAAAATTACCTGCAGTCAAACAAAGAGAGAGGTTCACCTTGCCATACAAACATGTATGGTACGGTCATTTCTTATCTCTGTAGATGTCTGTAGCTGACTGAGCTCAGAAATCATGTAGCGGTTAAGTATCATCTTTAAATAGGTACTAACAAATTCTGAAAAGAACTCCAAACTTGAGCCCATAAAATGTTTTCGAAAAATAATATATAGAGACCTATTTTACTACACCCCACATGAACGTAGAAACCAAGCACGTAGGTACACGCGTTAAATAGTTGTCGGAACAACTAAGTATTTAATAAATTTCATATCTAAAGAACCTACTGTACTTGCTTCTCAACTTTGTATCCTAACCGAACAAGTTGCGAACACGCAACTTTGTTTGGTTACTAAACGACGAAATTTCATTAATTCTCGCTATTACCGAGATATTGTAAAGGTTTAAATGGTTTACTTTGAAGAGTTTTATTTTCTCGCGAGATTGTTTGACGCGAAGTGGTGCTATTGTTTTGAAGGATTTACACGTTCCATTATGCATACATCAATTTTGTACACGCGGTGGAAAAGAGTACTTATATCGACAGATGTTATAACCATACATTCCAGCGACTATTTGAAGTAAAAAGTCATTATAATGTCAATTCGAAAAACGCGTACTTTTCAAAATATCGACGTTTTTCTAAACACTTTCTAAAAGAAAAATCCCAAGCGTGTTACAAGCCCTAATAAATGTGACAGTAGCACCTGATGGTAGGTAACTGATTATGAGACCAAAAAGTTGACATATTGTTTGCATTTCAGTTTTTTTTGTATTTTGATTATGCTACCTTCAGTAAGGACTTACTTACATAGGGGTGCCGAATTTAGGCGACTAACTTAGTAATGTAAAATGACAGAATTTGACCTATTTTGATATAACATCTTTTACTTGTAATGACATCAGGAATACGTGGTTAAATTTGTCGGGATACTCGTTCCTATCATGCATTTTTGTACGTTACTATCTCCACACCATGGATGGCAACACCGGTGTCATAGTTCAAAAATAAATACAATTAAATTTTCCTTGACTTAGTGCCAGATTAACCACGTAGCCAAAGCCACCAAAGGACACCCCTTCCTCCGTTCAAGCTTTAGATTCTGCTACCCTTGGGAATTTGCCACCTCGGGCATAATCCCCGCCCACGCCCATGCCCATAATACTATAATATTAAACCAAGTCAGTACCGGACAGGTGTCCACAGAACTCGACTTCCACCGACTTGCCTATTATTTACTCGTCGAGGAACACATTTTATAGTTTTCAATTAAAGAATCCTCCACAGCTAAATAACAGGCAAGTCGGTGGAAATCGAGTTCTGTGGACCCCACGCCCTCCCCCCCCCACCCCGTTACTGACTTGGTTTAACATTAAGTACATCAAAAAACTTTTGGATTATAGAAGAACTGCGTTGCGAGACTTGCAGTTTTTTACATGTAATGTTTTTGGTGGGATATTAATTAGCACACTTAAACTACTAAAATTTGAAGCTCAAAAGCATTGTAATTTTTAGTTCAAATATTCCGAAGGGCAGGTATTAATGAAACCGCTAACGTGTAGGTTGAAATTCCATATGCAATGTAAATAATCGCATTATTTATATTTATGTCACACCTGGCCATAAAGTGGCTTTTACCGCTTGCTACGCGTACGGAAAAAGCCGCTTTCTGCCCAAATGTAGACATAAAATGATGTACACAACACGAGAGGTAATAAAGAAAGCCCTCGATCGCATATTTACGTCCCTCGCTTGCAGCTCGGGCCGCAAACATCTGCGATCTCGGCCTTTATTTTACCACCGTAGTTATGTAATGTATTATAACGCAACTGAATGTGAACTAGATTTCATTCACTGTAAATCGTGTATTATATCGTCGACCGCAAGCTGAATTACGGTAAGGGACATTGTTTTGCCTGTCCCTTACCGTAATTCAGCCTACGGTCGACGATATGCTCTGCACATCGATATTCATAGAATCACACATTAACTGATAATTAATTATTCAAAGTGTTACTGTATAAATAATAAAAATAGTGTTTGGAATAATCTTTATTGTAAACAAGAATGGCTATCAATAACTGCTACCTATTTACCCACCTACAAGGTATGAGTAGGTAAGGTTTTAAAATTGTATGTTTGTAATCAAATAATGCGGTAACAATTTAATGGATTGAGATGACTAAGTTATTTTTTTTCATATAAGTAGACCAAGTGCTAGATTATCATAGGATACTTTGAAACCGCGCGTAAATGCTAGGGTTTATAATATACGGAAATAGTTTTGCGACCAGCAATAAGCTTAAACAGAAGTTTGTCTTTGCAATAAGCAAAGGGAAGTGTTCAACTTGCTTTGTTAGAGAAGTTACAGAACATAGGTACCTTTGAATGTAGAACTAACGAGAGTCACTTTAGTTCTACATTCAACGTTACGTGACCCAACTAAAATTGTAGGTATTATTTTCATATGAACAAAACGAATGTAGCGATTGGTAAGACTTTGTTCGTGTTAAAAAATGCGTGGTTACGAAGTTATGAAAGTAAATCCGTTTGTTTACGTTATTGTTCATTTCAAAAAAATCCCACTTTACCTGATTTATTGTTTTACAAATTTCAACCTGATTGATTATTTGTAACCAAAAAGGATATTTAAATAGTTTTATGGGCCTAATGCGATTATACTTAGCTGTTCGCTTTTTATTACTGGTTCCGTACCCAAACGGTGCCAACGGAACCCTATTACTGAGCCTCCGTTGTCGCTTCGTCTGTCCTTGAGTCACAGGACTGTATTTTTTGAACCGTAATACATAGAGACTTGAAATTTTCACAAAATGTGTATTTTTATTTTTGCTAAAACATCAAATAATAACATATATAGATACAGGAAATCAAAGTACACAGAAAAATTAAATGGCAATCGCCTATGTACAGACCGAGAATCGAACCCGGTACCTTTGGATTTCCGGCCCAGTGACTCAACCATTCGTCCACCGTACACTCAGAAAACGCCCTCAATTCTGCTATCTACCTTGACTTCCGTATCTTTTCTGTTTTAATAGGAATGAACCTAAATGTGGTGTAAAATTTTCCCGCATTAAAAACCAATGAAGAGACAAAAAATGTTTCTTTCATATAAAGTATCAAATAATAAGAATAACTAGAATTAAAGAAGGTCCTCATACAATAAACGTGTTATTGCGTTTTTTGCTCGATTTTAATAATGGTGTTAATGGTAATAGGTAGACGCTTGATACATTTACAGAATGTGTATTTCTGTTACCGCTATAATAACAAATAATAAAATAGTACATTACACAACTAGGGTGGTAATACAAAGAAAGGCCGAGATCGCAGAAGTTTGCGGCCCGAGCTGCAAGCGAGGGACGTAAATATGCGATCGAGGGCTTTCTTTATTACCTCCCGTGTTGTGTACATCATTTTATGTCTACACTTGGCCAGAAAGCGGCTTTGTCCGTACGCGCAGCGTGCGGAAGGAGTCACTTTATGGCCAGGTGTGGCATTAACAAAATAAAGTTAAAAATAAAAATGAGGTCCCCATACAATAAACGTGTTTTTGGCATTTTTTTGCTGGACGGTAGTACGGAACCCTTCGTGTGCGAATCCCACTCGAGATAGTTTAAAGTGTTATATTACAAACCGAAAATCGAGATTTGTAATGTCATCAAGAAAGTGAAAGCTGTTGAAACACTGTAACAACTATCCAACAATGTTATATTACGTAGGTACCTACTTTAAAATAGGGTGTGTGCGGAACGGAATAAACATTGTTTCAGATTCATTCCGCTGGGATACAGGTCGTTGACCCCACACCGTGCAATCTGACGCGAGCATTCTTTGCTGTACTGGAATGTGCGACATTGTAGGTTATACGACGCAAAGGTTGGACGTAATGAAAATATATGAAACTGCCAGCTATTCTAGGATTTTTCAGATTCTTCGCAGTCACAAAATGGATAGCTGTTTAGAATTGAGTGGCATATTGTAAACGAGAAAGTTAAATATGGAATGATATTTCTACAGGGCGCCTTTGTAGATAAAAACATTTTTTTCTTGGTATTTACTAAACTATTGATGAACTTGCGATACAAAGTTCAAAGAGATTAATTTTGTATTTCAAATATGTTATGAATTGATACTTGAAGATTGAAATATGAACAAAATTCACTAAAGCCCAGACAAAATGTGAAGCGAAAGAATAAAGGAAGCTTCTTTTAAATTCACGAAATCATAACATCGTTTGCGCTTGGTGAGTTGAGGACCAAGTTTACTAAACGACTTAGTTCCACAGTCTTGTATTATTGCCAGAAACAATTTTCTTTCGACGAAGAAGTAAAATTTAAATACTCCATACCCTCGTCTACAGTAGGTAAGTTTTGTAAGAATTTAAGGAATCCTCTACAATTCAGAGCTGTGCTTAAAATTTACATTGGCATCGCCCTCGGAATCTAGGGTCCCCAAGTCCCAGCCAGCATATTTATGTCCCCCGCCTGCGGCTCGGACCACAGACAGCTGCAATTTGGGCCATTATTTATTATACGTCACTTTCTAGCCAGCAAGGCTTAGACGTCAAATTGTGTAGGTACAAACCACAGATGGTAGTAAAAAAACCCTAGATTGCCCTGGGTGTGAAATGATACACAGTGATACCATGTTTGAGTCACGTCTGCCTAATAGATACGGTTTCATGGTAACTAACACCAACGTATTTTTAGCATCGATATGGTCGATTCCATATACAATCATTCAGATGTACATATCTCGTCTGATAAAATTGATTTATTATCATTAAAACGAAGCTGAAATTTTGCTGCACATTATTTGAACCATATACTAGTAAATATATTTTTGCCAAGCAAACCCAAAAAGGTAATGAATCGATTAAAAATTGTAAAACCGCCCCCTGCCTTCCCACCTGTCAATTATGAACAGTATTCTACAAAAGGCCTGGCACAATACCGAACGATCATTAGGGGAATCGATCAACGTCAGGGGACAATATCGGCTTGTTTAGATTAGAACGTAACGTCGAACACGGGGGTAATGAGTCAGTTGGGGGTTTTGTTTCTAATTGCTGTGCTGCTGAATTTGCCTTTGAATCTGATTTTGAAAGGATTCAGTAGTAGATAACAAAAATCATCATCATTATATCAGCCGAAAGACGTCCACTGCTGGACATAGGCCTTCCTCAAGGATATCCACCAATGTCGGCATTGTGCTGCTCGCATCCAGCGGTCCCTAGCGATTTTCACCAGAGTCTTCCAGTACGTGGTCGCCACTCCAGAACTTTAACGCCTCAACGGCCATCAGTTCTGCGAGCAATGTGACCCGCTCATAGGCTTTTAAGGTTTGCAATCCCTTGAGCTATGTGTCGGTAACCCCAGTTGTTCTACGGATCTCTTTGTTTTTGAGTCGATCTCGGAGAGAAACGCCGAGCATGGCTCTTTCCATTATCCTTAAAGGATAATGGAAAAAGCCATACCAAGAAGACTCTTATGACGCCCATTATAAACGACCACGTCTCGGCGCCGTAAGTCATCACTGGCAACACACACTGGTCAAAGACGTTCGTCTTAAGACACTGCGGGATTTGGGACGAAAAGATGTTACGCAGCTTATCGAACGCTAAGTTGGATTCGACGATTATATAACCTCTTTCTCGAATTACGTCTACCTGGGACAAGAAATCCAGTTAGGAAGGTCCAACTTCGAGATAACAAAAATAACGAATGTAAAACATATCATCATTAATTAAAAAAAAAAACACGTAACTGACACTGACTCCAGGTAAAAACGCTGTAAGTGTATATGACGTTCGTATGTAACTTTTGACGTTTTTCTCTGTGTCGTTTATAGGTCGTTCTTTTTAAAGTAGTGACGATATCGTCTTTACTTGAATTTGCATTTTTGTCTGCTGGTCGGTACGGAACGATACGTCCTGTACAGACCAATTTAAACTTCGTATATTAGGAAACTGTGAAGTACAATCGAAGAGTAAAACCACTCTATAGTATTAAGAGCAGTTTATTCCGTGGACGGTGCAAGCAAAGACTACAATAGGTGTGTTAATTACACATAGCAACCGTCATCATAAAAAGAACGTCACTACAAAACTGTCAGTTTTGGGACCATGTAGTATAAATAGGTTCCAACATATGCTAGGTACTAAATAGTACAATTTGAGTATATGTGATAATTTATTCTCAAACACAAAATATGGTCGGTACACAACGTATCTCCTAACAGAATGACATCTACCACTGTAGATATCATTCTGGTCTCACTAGACCTTGACATTGACAGTAAAGGAAACTTCTAAATAAGGGAAAGTGTTCATACATCCTCCTAAAACCTAAATAAATGGCGGATTGCCATATTTTTTCAAAAAAATCGAGTACCGCCTTTCCGATCTTCCTGAAATGTAGTAAAAAGGTAGTTGAGGTCGATAGAATTTAAAAATTCAATTCTGGCCTCAACTCGCAAGAAGAGGTGTCGCAGCGTCAATTTGGGGCGAACTTCTGTATATATTTTTCGTATGTAGATTAGAATTTCAATGATCATAACTTCTTCTTTTCCCTTGGATATCAGAGGGTAATATTGAAAGTTCACTTATTTCGATATCTTATTACCTACGTTTAAAAAATACACGAGTCGTGTTACACCACTCATATTTCCGGTTTCAATACGGTTTTCCTTGTAATCATCTAACACACGATTTTTCGAATCTAAAATTGAACGAGGTATAGACGTACAGAAATATATGTCTTATTTTTATTAGGTATATATCTTATTTCGAGGTATAGATGAAACGGTTATTTATACCGGCTAACTATTGATTAAATACGAGATACGTTTTTTAAGGATCTGATTATTCCGTGGTTTAACCGTGTTTAGTAAATGAAGTGTGCTTAAACCTATCCTCTCATCTCATTTAGTATACAGGGGTGATCGACCAAAGGCAATTAATTGAGTGGTGTTAAGCCGAGAACGCGTTCTGATGGCACGCTTGCTTCCCACCCAAAATTTGATAGCGCTTTGTGGCGTTTCGTTATTAAACCTTTGAGCGTTATAGTTACCTTTAAGTTATAATACCGCGTCTCTTTGTTTCGCGACAAATATTACCTATCTCTTTCCGTATAATATAGTGTGAAAGTGGCAGAACGCCCTCTGTGATGCGATGTCACCTGACTCTTTCTACGCGACAAATGCTACCTATCTCTTTCCACATAATATTGTGTGACAGTGACAGTTGATGCTCTGTCGTGCGAGAAACCAGAAGCTTACTACCCAAAGCGCCAAAAGAAAAGAATAGAATCAGACTTGTAAAAGATTGAGGGCGTACTTGCAGAAATAAATTATTATATTTTTTTATTTGCAAATTATTCCACAAATCTTAGACTGTTAAAAATACAAATAAAACAGCAAGCTTTAAAACCATAAGGAAAACAAATCTTTTAATAAGCAGCAGCGTGGTACAAAAACGTTTTGCGCGTTCTTCTGTAAAAGGCTCTTTAAAAATCCTCTTATTTACAAAAACTTGAACCGGCGACATCGTTTTCTTTAAAAGGTCTGTAAAATTAAAAACGTTCGCAGTCGGCATAAAACTGCTTAGTTTCTTACTAATTGGAATGGGGTGTAGCAACGTTTAATCACCCCAAAAGCCTTATTAATTGGTAAATTTTGCGAAAACAATGTTAAATGGCTCGTAAGATTCTTGCTTTTGCTTAGATTACTTACTTTGTGAGTGTTATAGATGTTTTTAATTAGGCTTAACTGCTTCACAAAGGTATTTAAGTTTCTTATAAGTTATTGTTATTATGAGATTAGTACGGGCACCAAAGAGTCGGTCCGGGAATTTGGGAAAGATTAAACAAAATTCTATTTCTACTTAGGTTATTTCGTTCTCTACAATTAGGGGAATAATATTCCCAGATTTAAAGCACACGCCATGTGGTCCTAACTTAAATTAAATCCATAGCCTCATTTTACCTAATAGTATCTGATTAAAGTGGGTATTTAATCCTACATATTACATCCAAGGATAACGTAAAGCTGAAATTAAAATACCGTTAGCTTATCTTGTAAATATTAACAGGGCTGTCTTTAACCTATTGGAGGCTCTGGGCATATTAGGATAATGGGGCCCCTATGACTTTGACAGAACACTATTTTGTTAGATCCCTACACCTGACGATCGCGGGGCCCTGGGCGCTTGCCCAAAGTGCCCATTGGGAAAGACGGGTCCGAATATTAATACAGTACGTAAACCTCCGAGAACCAAAACATTAAACCCGTTGATGGCCAAGTCGAGCTTAATACTATTTCGCACTTTTTGTTAGTGTTTATCGATAATCTTTAGATTTATAATTTTATTCAAATTTACAAGTTATACCTTTTACCAAGTTGGTTAACACTTCTCGTATCACCTGTGGAATGTTATGTAAATGTCATAACAAAAACGGATAATCCCATCGTTGTAAACACATCACTTGATTTATCACTATTATTAATGCATTTCAGTAAGTGTAAGCTATTAAAAAATAACTGGCCAAGAGCATGTCGGACCATGCTCAGTGTAGGGTTCCATAGCCGTAACTATAAGGTAAAAAATACGATGTAGAAAAAGTACAACAACAAAAGAGCGTATCTTCATAGCAATTACGTCCTTTTGTTGAGAAGCGCAGTTTATCGGCAATAACTCAGAAACGGTTAATGCGATCTTGTCGAAAATAGTTTTCGTTGAAAGTATTGATTAAGCGTTATTTTTGTATTTTTTTTATATATTTTTCGGTCACACGGTTTAGAAGATAGAGGGGGGGGGGGGGGGGGACAATATTCACAACTTTGGGAGCGATTAACTTCAACCAACAACTTCAATGTCAATTTCTTTTTCTTTTATAATTTTAAGAAATAAGGTTGCTAGCGATGAATCGGCAAAGCATTTTCAAAATGTAATTTTTTAGTCATGGACGTGTAAACAATAATTATTTTGTGTATTCCTGTACAATGCCATTCAATTTTAGTGCTGAGGAGATCATAGACATGATTGTCTTGTCATCTACGGTGAATGTAGAAATAATAGTAGGGCAGCTCTACGAATGTGCGTGAAAGATTCCGGCAAAGAAAACAGCCTAAAAATGTAAGCTATAATACCTGACGTATTATACTCAATTGACCAGTTCTTTGAAACTGAGCAACCTAGTTAACATTAATAAAATGTACATATTATTAATAATGTAAGATTTTAATCATGTTATATAATCCATTCTTTTTTAAATGTAATTGTCGTAACTTAATTTTTCCTTGAACTATAAGAATGTTTTTATGAATAAATGATTGAATTGAATTGCACATTTTATTGTAAAGGCGTGCTCGGCAAAAACTACATTTAATGCGAATCGTTGTTGCGTCAAGTCATAAGTAACGTTGGAAGAGCTGCATCGTATTGAACCGTAAGTGTACACATATATACATGTCGTATCGTGGTAAAATAACAACGTTACATTAGCCAAAAATATCTGATTATTGGCTTGGATAAAGTCGCAGAGAGGGCGCTAGTAATGACTGACCATTTAGTATTAGATCCTTTTTGAGTAATGCAGGCAGTTTAGATTAAAAGGAGGAAATATGACGTTGATGGATGAATTGTCAGTCATCTTTGGGAAATGTACGGAATTACGTGGCTCTCTGGGAATTTATCGTGTAACTTTGTTTATTATCAATGCGACATTTAGATTGTGTAAAGAAAGGCACGAAGAGCAATACACCAGTACTCAAACTGGTGCGGATACTGGGTTATTGGATGATTATTGGACCATGCCACTAGGCTGGCCAAAGGTGATCTGGAACCCAAAGGTATGGTTGTAGGCCTTCCTCGTCATCAGAAGTGGGATACGGAGCTACTTGCCCCACATACATTTGAAGATTTGGTATGTCATAATTTCTAGGAAAAGACACTACGTGTCATAGTTTACGAGCACGGAGAACACAGTTTACGAGCACGGAGAACGCAGGCAAGGGTAGCATGTCAAACTAACCCAGCAACGTAGCAAATGTAGAGTAAACGCACCTATGGGAGTCATGTTGTAATTCAACGAGTAATGTCCGTTTCTTTGTGTATCGGAAACGTATACAGTTTGTACTTAAATAACAAAAAAACATAGACACGCGTTTGGAGCACCTTAGTGCCATATCCCTCTCTCCAGAGGATGACAGTTGGAGCACCTCGGTGCCATATCCCTCTATTTCAGAGGACGACGATTGGAGCACCTCGGTGCCATATCCCTCTATTTCAGAGGACGACGATTGGAGCACCTCGGTGCCATATCCCTCTATTTCAGAGGACGACGGTTGGAGCACCTCGGTGCCATATCCCTCTATTTCAGAGGACGACGATTGGAGCACCTCGGTGCCATAACCCTCTGCTTATTCCAGAGGACGACGTTCATATCACACTCAGTAGACACAACACATGCCAAACCGTATCCGATTCCGTTTTCTTTTGTTATAATGACAGTAGTTATTGTTGCTAAAGTTTAATTAAGTAGTGAAGTACAAATTGTGGTCAGGAAACGGCCGAGTCGGTGAATAGAGGTTCTGTCCTTTTGCTATCTCATGTTACAGAAGAGTCACACTGTCACACGAGGACGTGTGACTGGTCAGGACGGCCGTGTCGTATCGTGGTAAAATAACAACGTTACATTAGCCAAAAATATCTGATTATTGGCTTGGATAAAGTCGCAGAGAGGGCGCTAGTAATGACTGACCATTTAGTATTAGATCCTTTTTGAGTAATGCAGGCAGTTTAGATTAAAAGGAGGAAATATGACGTTGATGGATGAATTGTCAGTCATCTTTGGGAAATGTACGGAATTACGTGGCTCTCTGGGAATTTATCGTGTAACTTTGTTTATTATCAATGCGACATTTAGATTGTGTAAAGAAAGGCACGAAGAGCAATACACCAGTACTCAAACTGGTGCGGATTGTGACGGAACGTAGCCTCGTCATCATATTAAAAAATAATTTACAGTTCATTCAGAATTTGAAACTTCAGTTGCAATCTTCAGTTACGGGTTTCAGAGCTGGAAAAATTGTAAGCTTTATTTCCTAGGAGATTTTTACAGAGCGATGGATAGATTCGAACATTGCTCAAACAATTACGTTAGGCGTTTGGAAAAACATTATATTAGGAAAAGATATGAGTGAATTGCAATCTTACCTAGTATAATTATCCATGGACGTTGGTGACGAAAGCACCCAAGGAAGGGTATATTTACAACCCTGGCACTTATAAACATAACATAGGACAGTTGCAGATTATTCCAATACTTAATTAATTTTCTTCACCACATGAATGTAAACATCGAATGATATCTAAACTGACCGAATGAATTCAAAGTGATGTAACGAAATACGATCGCGTAAGTTATGGTTAAGGGAAAGTTATCGGAATTAAGATAATGTTTTAATTTAGTTTAATTATATTATATAGATTAGAAAATTAAGAGAAAATTATTGGTGAGGTTATGAAAGTGATTTGTGATAGCTAAATTAATAATATTATTTGCGGGTTCGAATGGGAAAACTTAGTTAATACAGAACTGATTGTCTATGGCAAAGATAAATAATCGAAAGTACCCGCTGATAAGATTCCTAAGGAATAGACCTTTTTCTCTTAGACATAAGGTTGATTTTGGGCAAACCGTAAAATATTGGCGCCTTTTTATGGACCAATCACAAAGCGTCCCAATGATATGCATATGTGTGCAGTATTCTTGGACTGTTGGATTATCGAAAAATGTTGCCAATTACTGGAGGAGCAAATTGGATTGGAGAATAATTGTATGATTAGATAATAAAATAGGTAGACTATAATTAAGCTTTCTAGTAATTAGAAAAGGACATTAAAAGGATAATTTATTTATGTGTTATTATACGTTAGGACAACAGTATTTTAGCATAAATGGGAAACATTCGGGAATTTATGTTTCAATAATTGGGATCACCGCTTACGAAACGGACGGTTATACGGACTACCCTCAGAATAAAATTCCTCAAATCAAACAAAGAAATAGGCTGTATGTCTTTAGTCATAAGGGCGATATTCAGCCAAATGAGAAAGTGGCGTGATCTTGCTTCTTCCAATCAGAGGATGTCCCGGAACTATGAATGTGTGAAATTTACCCTGATGAAGAATCGTGCATAATGAGACTGAGATATCGAAGGACCGACATAAGGTTGAAAATCATGTACATACGAAAAACCGGGAGAAACGTCTATAAAACCCGATGTTACCAGTATTTCAGCGTTCAGTCTCGCCTCGGCGACACTGAAACCAACCTCAGCTCTCGCGAGCTGCCATCAATAGTCTACGTCGTCAAACCAGCCCTGGAGGCTGCCAACATTTAGTCGCCGATACTAGATCTCTGCGAAAGCTGTACAGGCCGGTACAGGCTATGTCTAGTGTTAGGAAATAACTGAACCTTTGCGAAAATCTTTCGAGATTATGTTCAGTTATTAGTCAGATTAGGGATCTCTTCAATTATTCTCATCTGCGGCTTGCCGACGGGGGGGTCATCGCCATTTTTAGCCAGAGTTAGGGACTTCTTCAATTATTCTCATTTGCGGCTTGCCGACGCGGAAGCTATGCCCAAATTAAGTCAGGTTTTAGGCACATTTTAGTCACATCTTAGTCGAGGGTTTATGACCAAATTGGGGAAGGCCTACATCCATTAATTAGTCCAGGCTGGGCCTACGCGGGAGCCATGCCCATTTTTAGCCAGATTTTAGGCAGATTTTAGTCTTAGTTTAGTCACATTTCAGTCAACAGGTCCTATGTTCGTTAAGTTAGTCCAGGCCTACCTACAAAAGGGTCATGTTTTAAATAGGAAAGATTTATGTCCATTTTCAAAAGTTCTGTCTTGCATACAAGGGGTTCTTGTCAAAAAATTTAGGGGAGACCTACGTTTAATCTAGGCCGACAGTCGGTAAGAATCCTGCGATCATAGTTTGAACCATAATATGAAACTTAAATCCACGTTACAGCGGAGGGAATCGTCAATAATCAACGGCGGGGCAGCGGGGAGGACACCCTCGGCTTGCCCGTGCTCTACGGCGTGCACCTGGTCCTAGATTGAAGATAACAAAGACAAACAAGCAACGGCGCCGCGGAGGGCTGGCTGGCGGTGAACGTGCAGACCACGGCGGCGGCGTGTTCCTGTCCTTACAGCGGAGGGAATCGTGACTATCGGCGGCCGAGCGGGTCGGCGGCGGGCGCGTCGTCCTGGGGCAAGATCCGGTTCCTGTTCGTAGAGGTTTGAAGACATCGAGGGGTAAGTGTTTTATTTTATCACTGGTAGGGCTATCCGTGTGGGGGTTGCTTGTTTTGGGAGTCAGAAAGTCATAGGCCTGTTTGGTCCTAGAATTGTCTAAAGTTTACTAAAGTTAGTATCATATTAAATGCATTTTGAGTCAAAGATAGCAACAATTTCGGTTGAGACGTCAAGCGAAATTGTTAGCATATTTTTTTTGATCGAGCATAGGCGAGGCTACCTAAAGGTTCTTTGTGCATGTGAATCTTTGTGTATATCATCATTATGTTACTATTTTCCTACTGAAACCTTTTATGACATTGAACTATTGTTTGTGTAATGTGTACCGAATATGAATGTGTTTATACCATTTTACGAATTTTTCCTTACGATTGTTGTGTATGAAGGTATTTGTGCAGAACAAATTAGTGCGCGTCATATTATTTAAATTACAGCTAATTAATGCGATAATTTCCACTCGGTTTATGGGGATAGTGTGTGTCTATATATGTATGAATAGACTTAGGTCGGCTTCTACATTTTACTATGCGGATTTACATAGTTACCTGCTAGCGATCATATGTCTTATGAACAGGGCGGATATGAGTTTCGTACACGTATGAATAGAATTAAGTCGGGTTTTACGTTTTACCTCACGGTTTTACATAGTTGTAAGCTTGCGTTTAATTGTTGCGTAAACTACCATTTGTTTATGAATAATGAGTTTATGAGTTTCGTACAGGTATGGTTAGATAGATTTAAGTCAGGTGGTACGTTATCGTATCGTGGTGTGAATGTGCGGTTTCTCATGAATTTTATAAGTGTTCATTTATCTGAACATACATATTTTCTGCTGCGTATTTGCGTGTGCAATCATACCCTCAATCTTTACTATACTGAGTTATGTATGCAACTTACTTCCTAGGAAGTTTTATTTACGAATCTTTAAGAGTACGAATTGGAACATATTCAAAACACCGAGACCTTTTGTTGGTTTCACTGGGATTTATTTATTTTAATTATTATGCATTTATGTGTTGTGAATGTGATGAGACGAATCTATTGTCGGATACTTGCATGTAATATATTGGGATGGTTTTGTTACTTATTGCATTTCTATGAGTGGATGCTTTTATATTTTATGATGATAATCCCGTGTTCAGGCAATTATTACCCGATGTTTATTCATGTTTACATAAACTTTACACACTCAGCCACACATACTTGCACATTAATTTAGTATAGGGTAAGTTAGCAGCTGATAGTCATAAATTTATTTATTACTTATAGACAACTTCAAGCATTCTTTTGGGAACCGAGTAGGTAGTAAATTGATCTTAAAGGGGGGGGGAAAATGAGGTCAATTTAATAGGTGGATAGGGGGTGTATAGTTAGCAATAGATATATCATTACTATATGATATTAGGTAGGTGCCGTGGTAATCGGGGGGAGACGGTTTGTCTGCCATATTGCCGTAATGTGACAGGGGAGCGGTCTCTGCCTCCGGACTGACTGTACTTACGAGATAGGCTAGTAGTTCTGGGGATAGGTTTCAGAATTGTACTCATGCAGGCAGGAGTCCTGTCGGCAAGGTTGCAGTTCCTTAGGGGTTACTGATAGTAGAGGTTATTGTCATTAATATTGATCCGTAGTTTATATAGCTCATCCAAGCATAGTCACGCCGTTTGTGGACCCATGGGTAACTCAGGCTGACGTGAGTGTCTACTGTACTTCCCCCTAATGACCGTGTGACTGTGGGAAACCCTAGTGTGGTTATGTGTTCTTCACCGACGCATGCCATACAAACAAGCTTGCTTGTCCGGCTTTGCCGAGCATTTGGCTGATGGAGGATTGTTGGCCTCTCCTCGGAGAGTTGAGCCCTGCCTAGCGGGAAATCCGAAATGCAGTCATACCCCTGTTGTATACTCGAGCTTAGTTCGCGATTTGTTTGACCCTTTGCTATTAGTGAGCCATGGGTATTTTATAGGGGGAGCTTAGTTCAAGGAATACCGACCAGAGTTGATTTGTAGTATTACCATTTCTTATATCGTCACGCCACATTATTATACAATCCCGGGGAGGTCAGAGTCCATATCCCCGCAAATGTTAGTGGGAGTCATGCAGGTTACGACCGGTGTCTGTTGAGTATGTGATTTTGAACTCTTTAGCGTGAGTGCTTTGGGAGCTGTATTATAATTGGCTTAGGGAGAGTTTACTCTCAATTACATAACAAGTTTGAACACTTGATACACCACTCTTATTCGTCAATAAGAACCAGCTCTGGGAGGACCCTTGGTAGCTATTCGAGTAGGGATTTAGGTACACTGGTTTAATCCTAGGTTCCCACATACCGACTTTTAAGACATTAAAGTCACACTTAATACATATCACATTATGATTTAGGCTTTATTGACTGCTTACTTTTGATTTGTTCTTTATCATATTATGAAATAGGGTTGACTGACTGACGTATTAGTATAGCTAGGCCAAGATACTTGACCGTTATAGGGTTACTGACATCCTGCCTTTGACAAGACTACTAGCCTGAATACTATGACTAGACCCTCTACATACAGTGACTGTAATGGTAGGTTAACTGACCGGTGGATGGTTATTTTGCGACGTTTTTTACCATTCGCAAAGCCCTACCTTACAAAACGTTGGTAGTTTCATGAATTGTGAAGATTGAGCAAATTCCATAAAATAATCCATCTTTCACAATTCTTCTTGCCAGGTATTAGAGCAGAATCAGTCTATAAATAAGCCTGTATCTTAGCTTATGTTGTCCTGCATGTGGGGAGCTGGGACTGACATATGCTATAGATACAGCACCTTAGTTATAACACTACGTTATAACCTCCCTATTTGCTGTCCTCTCAGTAATATTGGCATCTGAGCCGATACAAGAATTTCCCATAAATGTTATATGCCTCCAGGCATTTTTGTGGAGGGGGCTCATCGTCTTTGGCCGGAGCTACTGGTGATAGCGGGGATAGGAGCGTCACCCTTGCCACATCTCTAATACCTTTTTTATACTATAATATCAACGACTATAATCATACAAAAAGACTACTTCAATTGACAGACAATTTTGTATAGAATGACTCATGACTGCCTTCCCGCCTCTCTAGAACCTTCTATATAGTCTAGAATATAGAACTCTAACATGATATCATCTCTTATTAACATTACGCCTTTCTTACATAAGATAATAAAAAGTTAGCTCATTTATTTTATATCTACCATACTTACATTTCCTTCAATCAAGTCAAATATTCCTGCGGAGTCCCTGTCTTATCGAAAAGAGTTCTGGGTTATCTACATCACAACGAAGGGTCCTACCAATACTAGAACGATCACGCCATGGCCAAAGACAAGCTTTGATTAATATTTTAGGTATAGCATATCAACCATTCAGTAATAAGTATTATAGGAATAGTTCAGTTTTAACAGCCTTCAGTACTTACACTAGACTCAGAGAAAATTACCAGTAGTTTCAGATTCTTTAGATTTTCATTCAGTACTAAATTTCAGTAGTATAGTTTCAGCTACAAAATTCATCGTCATGTAATTTCAGTAGGGCAGATTTTCTAGGGCGAATTTCTAGGGCGGGAAAGAAGAAGTAGAGTAGCGAGTGTAGTAGTATATTAGGTAGGATAGAGAGATACTACAATATGTGATGCCGTGATACCAGGATTAGTTAAAAGCTAGTTTAATCAGAAAAGTTACATTTATTATCATAAGCTTGTCTGTAGTAACCCAACAATGGGTTACAATTTGTTGTCGTTAATGGATAGAAAGATGGGGGGCCGCAGGGATTTATTGATTAAATTATGTGTATTTCAAAGTCTTCATTAATAATTAAACCAAATTTAGTCATGAGCACAGGGCAGGTATCACTTCTATTAAAATAACTGCATAACTGTTTATTACCAAGCAGGAACAACATTATTATCTTTTTGCCAACACTTCATTATCATGTATTATCTTTTCACTCCACTATTAATCTGAAACAATAGAATAATTTATTTTTTATTAATTTCATTTTCAATTAAAACCACAGAATTATTTTTAGAAATTTACAGAGTTTTATCTTACTAAACAGGTGGTTACCTCAAACCATGACAATAGTTATAGTTAGGAAATAATCAGAAAATCATTTCTCAAAAATACCAACAATAATTATTTGTTTTATGACTCAAGTAAGAAATTGAGAAATTAATATGAATATAAATAATAAAGCAGAAACGTGCAATTAAATTATCAATTAAGGATCATACCAACCTTGTTTTATCAGTATTCATCACTGTAGAAAGAAAAATCCGTGTTTGGAAATTTTCTCCGGAGACTCTCCAAAGACAAATTATGATTTCTAATCGAATTGTATTCTGAGATGTAGTTATGTTGTAGTAGACTCATCATTAAGCTGGGCTAGTTATGATTAGTAGATAATAAAATCCACAAATAGGTTCCCAAGCACTTTGCAACTCTTATCTTTGCTTCATGAAGGAGGTGGAGGAGGGGTCAAGGCCGACGGTCACCGACATCACTTAATCATTAGAAAAGTTTGTGTTTGCTTGGTGATTCCAACCGGGCACTGCAACTCTTCGTGTACAATGATAATTGAAAGTCAGATTTCAAACTATTTTTCAAATTAAAGGACATGTTTTCATAATTAAAGAAACCACTTTCATAGGTTATGTTTCCAAAAAATATTATCATGGTTTGCAGTAATGTAAAGCTTGCTGTTTGTACACTAACATAATTAACTCACAAAACAGTTCATTGTTGTACATTTTCACACTCCAATATGCTTAAAATTTTAACATTTTTTTTATACACTCACTAGGTTATATTTGCTTTGTATTATTTGATTCATTGTTTAGCATTTACAAATTGATACCGGTAACCTGCTAGGATACATGCCCAGTCCTTATTTATCACACTTGAGAAAAACCCAGGTAGCGTTACGTATTTTTACTACACAATAGTCAGGCAACAATTACAAGGAAAATAGGTTATGGCACTTGTGACAAATTTAACACTCCCGACGCGTTGTCATAAATTAGGAGGGTTTGGCTTTCTAAGAAAACATCGCTGTAGCAATGAATGACTTTGATAGCGATAGTGATGAGAAACGTCATGTCAGTGTCATCACAATAGGGTACTTTCCTGACGGATCAAATCAGTCATTTTTTATGAATTATCAAAACGCTCGGATAGTATGAAGTTTCTATGAGAAAAAGCATAATGACGTCATTGTGCTCAAACATCAAATAATCTCTTCATTTATAGCTTTTTGGTCTTTTAAAAATCGTATAAAACGTTAAATAGGTGAATTTTAGTTGATTTTTGCAAATTTTCGAAAGCAGATTTCAAGGTTAGCGTGAAGTAATAAATTACTTGTTGATTACAGTACATTATTGACTACAGGCAAGTACCCTATTAGAATGTCATCCGGCCGCGTGATGGCATTACACGTCGTTCAGTAGCGAGAAATATAAGCTTAGTTTGAGTAACAAACTATATCTCGTGCGGTACAAAAATAGATTGTATTTATTCCATTCGTGACACATAATTATAAAGATATATTTGGCACTATTAGGGCATTTATGTTGAGAAAATTCGTAATGATGAAATATTAGGTTAGCTGTAATTATGTCCACCTTACAGGAATATATAGGTAGTCGATTAATTATATTACGGGAATTTCTTAACGTAATAGTATTTCTTGTGCATCCTTCCTTTATGACATAACTATAGCTACTTTCATAAAACATAAGTAAATTATTGATAGCTTTAATTGTCCAGTAGTAATTTTATAATACAATACTTACCTTTATGAAAAAAAAAAAATTACAAACAGCATACAGAACGCAGAATTTTATTTAAATCAGTGTTTAGTAAAATCGTGATATTACATTTTTGAATATGAAGTGACATTACTAAAATTGCAGTCAGTACATCCCTAGGTAAGATGACAGATTATAGATAGGAAACTAAAAGTCAAGAGAAAAATTATGTATTAGGCAGATGAAGGGTTGAAAATTGTTTGAGTTATGTCATCGTACTTCAAGCAATTTTGTGGGCGTTCATGTGCCATTTTCGTCACAAATTAATTCTCCTATATTAGATAGGTTATCCCCAAGACCTGTTTAGTTAAAATTGTCAAATCAAATTATTTAACAGCCAAGCAGTAGGGAGCGAGCACGGCGAATACACCGCCAATCCAAATCTTGTGCATTGTTATATTAAGGTCACATTGATATAAAGTGTCAATAATATGACTTGTATTGGTATGACCACGACTTACTGTATTTGGAATTGACAATTGTAGATGGTTTATGATTATTCAGGCCTGCTAAGTTGCCTTTTCCATTCGTATAGACCATTGATATTGCTTCTAGGTCCCTATAGTAAAGAAAAGTTATGTAGTCAAAAGTAAAATTGTTTTTTTTTGATACGGATATTTCTAGAAAATAAAAGGGAAACCAACAACATGATACTTTATTATTAATAGAATATTTGCTTAGATAATTGCGGTTAAAACATTGAGATTTATTGTTTGAATTCTACATCTAGACAATTAGGACAAAGTCATGAGACAATCAAAAATTAAATAGCCATTATTTCAAGACATTACTTCAAGAATATAAACATTTTATTAGCTAGTAACTTCTATGGAACAAATTACATCTTTGGCACATACCTGCTTTACGATTAAACTTTATTTTAAGGAATCAGCCAGTAGATTTAGGATAGTTTAACCAAACCTCAATAAAACTGAATCGACAATTACACCAAAGTATTTTAGCACCTGCAAGTTACACAAATGACGGGTAGACTATTGAGAAGGAACTTATTTATTAACTTATTTGTCTAGATCAAATTGCTTAAAAAATAAACATTCTAGTAGGGTCTTACGACTATGATTTTTTTTTGTAGCATGTATTACAGTACCGGATATGACTCATAAAAATCAAGAAAAAAAATAAAACATTTGGTTCTGTAAGTGGGTCCTCGGGGGCTCTTTTACATGTCTTATCTCTAATTCTTTTCTTTGGCGCCTCGGGTAATTGACCTTCTGGTAAGAAGAAGCGCCGGAAGAAACTCACCAGTTTCTCTTTTCGACCAAGAAATATAAAATTAAAAAACTTAATTAGTATTGGATATTAGTTGCAATACTGAAAGGTTCTAATTGATAGTACTATGATTTGTCCGTGAGGTTTCATTTGGTAGTTGACAGCAGTAGGAAATTTCAATGAGTCCAGGAAGTGGTTCTCGAGTTCATCAGTTAGAGGGTCCGGGGGCCGCCTGAAAAGTTTAAAATAAAATTTGGTAAAAATCGTTAAACAACAAAAAGAAAATAGGGAACGTTACATAGGTAGACTGTGGCACGGGTTAAAACTAGGAAACAGAAAAGAGAAAGTTCTGACACCTTATAGTATGGTATTATGGTTCCTTACTTATAATACTAACAATGATCGCTGTCTCCGAGCCATAAATGATAGTTTATAGCAATAAGCTCTTGCATAACAAGATATTACCCATCACCACTATCTCCCATTATAACAACCATTCTACACATATGGGCAGTATGGACGACCGTTAGCGCATTTGCCCATTGCTCGACTCTCCGTAGATAAATTATAACCAAGTTAAGACCAGATAGGGTGTGTGATAGGCAGTGGTCATTTTATCCAGTCAATTGGTGGAATAATGCATAGGCATTATTATACTTATAGACTGAATTAGGATTAGCAGACAGAAGAAATAATACTTACAAACATGATATTCAATAAACCGGGTCCGACATCTGGCATAGCTTTTTAACCATTTATTTTGTTTAGATTCCATTTACTCATGTTCCGATTATTAAATCGACATAATATATAATAAGCAACGTTATGAGTATTACTTTTAAAGAGTCACAAAGAAGTCTGGTAACGTTGAAAACCTGTAAAGATACAAAATTACACGTTAAACTCAGTAGGAAATATTTTATATTATATCACTGGTAGCAACATTTAAACGTGGCCTAACAAAGGTAGTATTATAAAACTTACTTAGAATTTCGGTGCCATAGAATCCTTTGGCGTTTCCATTATATTATATGTCCAACATTAACTTACTTGTATCACATATACTATTTGCATACTAGAAGTAGTTTACTAAATTATCCCTTCATTGTAAGTTCTCTTAAGATATGTCCTTTGCTTCCTGTGAAAGATTTTAACGATGATTACAAAGTCAGTCTGCTGGTATAGTTTCATGTACAAATATAGAAGATAGGCATTACACACATACTTACTCTTTTATACGTCATAGCCAATTCATCCACTAATTACTATATTATATCACGAATCCATTGGTAAAAAGTTAGTTATATTCTTCTTGTGGAATATTATGAACATTTTCAAAAGAGCTAACAGACAGCCGACTACTAGAGATGTCAAATGGAACTATGGAACCGCGGCTGAGTAAAGCGACAGAATTAGATATCACACGCAGGTAGCGAACTTTAACACTGGTATTATCCTATCAAATTTGGTCGGATTAATCCATTACCATAGAGAATAAACGTAAAGGTGTTTACACACTTGAACGCATGGAATTTTGCATACTTTATGGCTTTATATCCAACTTGAGAAAATGAAAATAATTACGATCACGTATTATCGTAAAGGTCTTTTGAATGCAAATCATTTTAGATTTATTACTTTTAGGTAGATTAGAACTATCGAGGTTTAGTTTAGTCTTATACGTAGTTTAATTGTATCAGTTTAGGATAAATTTTAAGTCATTTTACGTTTTCTATGATCTTGTTATTCTTTGAATTGCCAATTAAATATATATATTTAACGTTTTAGATTTTAACATTTATGACAGGTTAAAAACGAATTAGGGCGATTCTCCGAGCGTTTTAACCGCGGGGTTTGACAATCATTATTGTCCGACGATTATTTACTACAACGAAAGGACAAATCATGACAATTTTGATAAAACTAAACTTAACCTCGGGACTGTTTTTCGATTTCATAAAAAGTTAACTCTAGGCATCGTTTTTTTGAACAATATTTACTGAGACAATAATGACGAAAATAAAACGCCGTAAAAACGCTGAATATCGGCCCATTACAATTACAAAATTATGGCACTAAAAATCCATATTCAGCGTTTTTTTTACGTCGTTTTATTTTTATCATTACTACTCAGAAAAAAATGTTCAAAATCAATGACTGGAATTGACTTTTTTTATGAAACCGAAAAACAGTCCCGAGATAAGTATTATCAAAGTTGTCACGATTTGTTGTTTCGTTATAACAAATAATCGTCGGACAATAGAGATTGTCAAGTCGCGTGGTTAAACGTTTAAATATTTTAAGGATTTTCGGAAATAATCAAAGCATTAGGAATATTTCACATTGTATCCAATATCGGAACAGGAAGTCGGATACAACTCATACATTTTAAGTACCTGGCTAGAATCGTATCGGGGGTCGGAACTGATATCAGGTCGGGGCATGTGAAATTTCTTTAGCCATTGACAATAGTACATTGTGTACAGTTCGCGTCACGTAAAAAGAACGCTGGAAGAAAGTGGAGGGGGTATGTTTGCGCATTGGTACACTCGCGCAAGAAAGTACTATGTTTATTGTTTTATTTTTGAACTAGCCTTTCGCTCGCGGCGCGGTTCGATTAAAAAGTATATGTATTATTATCTATTATTTATTTATTAATAGGGTGAATCAACTTTTTAACCCACACAAAGCTGTCCGCAACTTTTAATCTTCGTTGAAGTATAACGCCCTTAAAAAATGGTTTGTCTATATTTAAATGTATATTGTATGTTAAAACGTTGAAAGTCCCGTCTCATGAACCTAATTTTCTTTTTGGTATGACGCTTAATAGTAAAACATCGTCTCCCATAACTGTTTACACAGTTTAACTGTAGGATTCTTGAGTATTATTAGTTGATATATTATTAAATGGAATTAAAAACATGTTTCTGTGTAGAATGGAATAAAAAATACAATATACATCATAATCATTTTTCTATGTAAAACCATTTTGTAATAAACAAGACACTTTTGTGCGCGACAGTATTTTGAGAACGAACGTGACGTGAACACAACGCGGAAAGCAAAGGTCGACTGACGAACCAATAGCGCCCCGGCAATGACGCGGCGCGGCACCCGCCCTCCCCGCGCCGCACCTCATACCACCAAATAGACCGATAAATTGCGTACTGCGCAGCCCCACCACCAGCGTTCTTTTTACGTGATTAGTATTGTATCAGGGGCGGTAGGTAAGGAATTGCAAGCGAGTGTTTGTTACAAGGCCGAGGCGAAGCCGAGGGCTTTAATAACACGAGTTTGTAATTCCTTTACCGCCCGTGGCACACACAATGTTTTTCATCACACTTGTGAGGAAATCTAATTAAAATTAACCTTACTTAACCTAAATAAAATTGTAAAACTGACAGTGACATTAGTGACATATCCATAGACAATGCGCAACGTTCGGAAACCATAGCGGTACAGACCTAAAACGGTTGATTTTATAATTGCAAAATACTGAAATACACTATTGAAACATTTAATTAATGTTACAGAAATATGTGTTTACATGTATTTGCAATACCAGTTCTCTTTAAATAAATATTTCAGTGATAAAAGTTAAAAAAGTAAGTTGGCGTTTCCTTTGAACATGACAAATAAGAGTAAAACAGAACCAGCGTTTCAAATTTAAAAAGAAAACCATTACGCCCTAGGGCGTAATAGCTCATTTACGGCCCGCAAAACCTACGTGTAATGCACCATTTTCGAGCAAGTGTGATGAAAAATATATTTTGATTGTCTGTGAATATTAATAGAGTCTGGCTAATGAAAGATGAGACTGACATTTATTCCAAACTTTTTAAATGGCGACATTATACAAACGTCAAATGTGTCAAACGTCATTAGATTTCTGTGGATAGTATGCCGTGGTGATTTTGATACTCAATATGCAACATAAGAAAGTAACAGTTTCCGAAAATACTTACTGAATTGTTTTTGTTTTCTTTCCGTGGCTAATGTGGGGAGTAAATATATATCATAAATAAACACTAACACTCTAATAAAAGCTATGTACTTACCAATTTTCACTAAAATCGGAAGAATTAAAAAGGTGACAACAACTCAAAAATCGGCTCAAGTATCATTACCGTTTTTGTCACCCTATAAACAGTGTTGCAACCCGTTGTTTTTTTAAATTTGCCGCTATTTTTTAGTCTCATCTTTCATTAGCCAGACTCTAGATACCATATTTGAAAAAAATTGGGACCCTAAGTGTTGCCATATATTACGGTAAAAATTTATAAGCTGAGATTAAGGGAAAATTAATAACCGACCAAATCGGGTGTCAGTCGTGGCCAATAAGTTTAGCATCATGATTGAATTTGACATTCTGCCAGGTTGACCAACTTTGAATTAATAAGAAACTATAAATTGTACTCACAAAGTCCACCATTTGACACCTTATAATTGTATAGAAGAAGTGTTTCTGAACGTACCTAGAGTTTAGCCGGAGTTGCCAATGTAATATAGTTTGAGCTGAATAGGATATTTTGGTAGTAACATTTTCACATGTCAAAATGACAGAACAATTTTATGAGTTACCAGTTATACTTATGATGAGATTAACGAATTAATCGGAATTTGACATATTTTGAGACGGATTGTTGGCAGAATTTACTTGCGAAACTATTGAGATGGTAATTAATTAATATGGACTAGATACTATTAGAATAATTTTATAGAACGGTGTTAAGTATTCAAAGTAGTGCAACACAGTCTGTTTGGCTAAATTTAAATGACGCAAGCAACACTGAAAGATAATTGTCATTGTCATTGTCAGATGTAACCGCTAAAAAAAAAAAAAATATTATGTTGTTTGAATCATGTTTGCAAAGAAACATAAAAGTTTTATCAGTAAAATTAATGGTGATTATAGTTTTGTGTTAGGAGGGTGTTCAAGTTGAAAAGTGAGAACCAGAGTGATGAGTTCATTTTCGTGAATATGAAGTTAGTAATAACAATCCGATCCGACTCGAAAATATAACACCCTAAAGGTTAGTATAATTTTGTCATAATCATACATTCTGATAAATAGACTGTTGAAAATTAGGTAGAAACATCGCGTCCATAGGTTACATTCAATAAAAGATGCGGCCTTATCAAGAATAAATGTTATAATGATTGAAAAGAGATTTGACAATAGTTGTCAATTAATATCAGATCTAGTTGATATAAACATTTTACCATCCAGTTAAACGTTTTACAATTAAAATAGTAAATTTACACACTAATTTTGTCGAGGAACCTTTTATGTTTTTAAGGTTCCTCTGCGAAACATTCCGGAATATCAATAAATACAGTACCTATAAATGTTTGTGTCATTATAACATTTTTATTCTACATATGATGACATCGCATAGAGGTAACTAAAATAAACATCTTTTATACGGACCACTTTTCCCTAAAATCAATATTTACCGAGCTATTAAAATTCAGACCAAGCAAGCCCGAGCAAATTTTAAAAACTTAGAAAATTCTTGGAATTTTTTTTATGTCAGTATAACCCTCTACTATTGTCACTAGATCTTATAAAACATGATAAAATAAGCATGTTTTATTATATAAACTTTTTCCCTTAGATTAGAATTTACTGATATATTGGGGTCAAAAGGTTATTAAATTTATATGGCCCTAGAACAGAAAATTTTGAAGGTAAATTTTGATGTCAACATAACCTTACATTTTTGCTAAAGAATCTTATAAAACATGATAAAATAAGCACGTTTTATTACATAAACCTTTTCCCTCAGATTAGTATTTAATGAGATATTGGGGTTCAAACGTTATGAAATTTATATGAATCTAAGACTTAGAAAATTTTTGAGGGTAAATTTTGATGTCTATATAACCCTACATTTTTGTTGAAGAATCTTATAGAACATGATAAAATAAGCATGCTTTGTTATATAAACTTTCTTTCTCAGGTCAATAATTATGAGAGTAGAGGTGGTTCAAAATTACAAACACCCGAGGACATTTAAATTTTACCTTCTCTTCCTATAATTTAGGCTAGTCTTTTGCTTAGTCACAAATATAGAAGCATACAGGGTATGAGTACAAAGTAGGCTGTTAGAAGAGAATATTGCCTTCAAGTATGACGGGTGGATTTTAAATAATGTCATCTCGCTCATAGGTCAAATCCACATTTACACCTGTAAGAGCTCTTTTAATGAAGATCAATGAATTTGAATAAGGTAGATATATACCATCATGAGATATCTTGATGAAGTTCTTAATTTATTATCGCAGGTAGCAACTAGCAGCGATCGAGTCTTTATCTCAAACACCCACAACAATGTACGCAATCACATAGATATCTATAGTAGACTAGACGAATTACCGTTAAAAACTAATACAACTCGCTCCGTCCAGTAACGGGTACTAGGGCTATCTTAGGTAACCCGTTAATTTGTAGATGGCGCTGGCGTTGAAATAGATCGCGCGTTTTCAAGTACAACCCAGAAATACCAATTTGAAAATTCAAGTATTATGTTGTTTAATCTCATAAACCATTAAATGACGGCAACATCAAGATAGATCTCATTATCGTTTGTTTAACTTGGAATTTGTAAATAAGGTTTAAGTAATTTTGTTCTATATCAAATCTCAACTGGCGACTTCATGTGAGTGCAAATTGATTTCAGTAGCTCAGGTTAGTACGGAGCCATATTTAAGAAGCCTTAGGAGAATAACTAGTTAGCCAATCGAAGTTAGTACCTAGTAGAGGTATCAACTGGTCTTGTTGGCCTAGGGTAGCTCAGGGCCCTACTTGTTTGTTATTAAAATTATTAATGTAGTTTTAGGGTTCAGTCGTAATGAAGTCCTTTGGTCACTCGTTCTCTACACCAGGGCTCCTGCCGTTGCGGTTGTGTGAAAGTGTATACTTTGATGTTACCTGT
Organism: Eudemis profundana; assembly: GCA_947034925.1. Classification (NCBI taxonomy): domain Eukaryota; kingdom Metazoa; phylum Arthropoda; class Insecta; order Lepidoptera; family Tortricidae; genus Eudemis; species Eudemis profundana. The sequence continues at coordinate 20,868,888 of OX344798.1, forward strand.
TAGAACGTTATAGTAGGGAAGTTTTCACCCATCATCATCACCATTAACCTTTAAGGGCGCTTCATTTTTCTTTTTCCGTATAAGGGTAGTTAAACTGTTACAAAACGAAAACAAAAATAGGACATTAATCATTAGCTAGTAAGGAAATGGTTGCCTGTATTTCTTATGTTGCATCGGCATTAGTTGAAAGGACATTTTTCCTGGAAGAAAAAAAAATGATTAGGGTATTTATGATATTATTAACTCAATAACTACCAATGATTATTTTCCATATTTTAGACTGATAGTCATTTATAAGCTATTCAAAACAAGGTCATGCCTATACTTTTATGATTATTTCATAGTATAACTTTTGGAAGTTTATTATCTTTTGAATTTCGCTGCATTTTATGACCTACATAATTGCTTAATTAATTTGATGCTATGCCATGAAATGGAACAAAGTAAACGGATATGTACTATTTTAAGATAAGTTAAAGAAGAAGTAATCCATGTTAAACCTTGAGGGATTAATAGGGGTTTTTAAAAGGGTATTCATTAATTTCCATTTTACAATGTAGACATTATATATTATATATTTATTGATATACAGGATGACTCTGAATATTGCAAATATAGGGGTTAATAATCATAACTATGGAATTAAAATTAAAGGTACCAATTTGGAAAAAAGTTTTACTTTTATCATGAGTGGTGGCATTATAACTCTATCATTATAGTTTTAAGTCTTGAGAGAGGAACCGGTATTATGTATCTTTTAAGGTATATCATAACATACAAAGGTATGATAGATATATTTTTTTATTTCAGGCTAAGGACAGTCTGTGCTGAAAAAAATTTTATGAATCATTTTTAATTTTTTTTTATAGTTTTACTGGTAATACCTTGTTTGGTTGTATGAAATGAAAGTAAAAGGGGATCCCAATGAAAGATAGATGGTGTGAACTTTATTAATGAGATGGTGAGTAAGGAAGAGTGTGTGGCTAGCTGTGAAGGAATAAAAAGGAAGGGGGGGGGGGGATTTTTGATATGAGATGAATGTCTATGTGATGTGGTGTATGATAGTGATGAGACAGTGAAGATTGCATTTGATTAAATGGGTTTCTTCAACCGGACAAGGCTTTGCTGTTTAACTATTATTATAAGTTAAGATTTTATTTATTTAAGAGGAACTATTATTCTACGTTAGAGCCGAAGGCGACCACTGCGCATAATAGTTGGGGCCGGCTGTGACGGAACGTAGCCTCGTCAACATATTAAAAAATAATTTACAGTTCATTCAGAATTTGAAACTTCAGTTGCAATCTTCAGTTACGGGTTTCAGAGCTGGAAAAATTGTAAGCTTTATTTCCTAGGAGATTTTTACAGAGCGATGGATAGATTCGAACATTGCTCAAACAATTACGTTAGGCGTTTGGAAAAACATTATATTAGGAAAAGATATGAGTGAATTGCAATCTTACCTAGTATAATTATCCATGGACGTTGGTGACGAAAGCACCCAAGGAAGGGTATATTTACAACCCTGGCACTTATAAACATAACATAGGACAGTTGCAGATTATTCCAATACTTAATTAATTTTCTTCACCACATGAATGTAAACATCGAATGATATCTAAACTGACCGAATGAATTCAAAGTGATGTAACGAAATACGATCGCGTAAGTTATGGTTAAGGGAAAGTTATCGGAATTAAGATAATGTTTTAATTTAGTTTAATTATATTATATAGATTAGAAAATTAAGAGAAAATTATTGGTGAGGTTATGAAAGTGATTTGTGATAGCTAAATTAATAATATTATTTGCGGGTTCGAATGGGAAAACTTAGTTAATACAGAACTGATTGTCTATGGCAAAGATAAATAATCGAAAGTACCCGCTGATAAGATTCCTAAGGAATAGACCTTTTTCTCTTAGACATAAGGTTGATTTTGGGCAAACCGTAAAATATTGGCGCCTTTTTATGGACCAATCACAAAGCGTCCCAATGATATGCATATGTGTGCAGTATTCTTGGACTGTTGGATTATCGAAAAATGTTGCCAATTACTGGAGGAGCAAATTGGATTGGAGAATAATTGTATGATTAGATAATAAAATAGGTAGACTATAATTAAGCTTTCTAGTAATTAGAAAAGGACATTAAAAGGATAATTTATTTATGTGTTATTATACGTTAGGACAACAGTATTTTAGCATAAATGGGAAACATTCGGGAATTTATGTTTCAATAATTGGGATCACCGCTTACGAAACGGACGGTTATACGGACTACCCTCAGAATAAAATTCCTCAAATCAAACAAAGAAATAGGCTGTATGTCTTTAGTCATAAGGGCGATATTCAGCCAAATGAGAAAGTGGCGTGATCTTGCTTCTTCCAATCAGAGGATGTCCCGGAACTATGAATGTGTGAAATTTACCCTGATGAAGAATCGTGCATAATGAGACTGAGATATCGAAGGACCGACATAAGGTTGAAAATCATGTACATACGAAAAACCGGGAGAAACGTCTATAAAACCCGATGTTACCAGTATTTCAGCGTTCAGTCTCGCCTCGGCGACACTGAAACCAACCTCAGCTCTCGCGAGCTGCCATCAATAGTCTACGTCGTCAAACCAGCCCTGGAGGCTGCCAACATTTAGTCGCCGATACTAGATCTCTGCGAAAGCTGTACAGGCCGGTACAGGCTATGTCTAGTGTTAGGAAATAACTGAACCTTTGCGAAAATCTTTCGAGATTATGTTCAGTTATTAGTCAGATTAGGGATCTCTTCAATTATTCTCATCTGCGGCTTGCCGACGGGGGGGTCATCGCCATTTTTAGCCAGAGTTAGGGACTTCTTCAATTATTCTCATTTGCGGCTTGCCGACGCGGAAGCTATGCCCAAATTAAGTCAGGTTTTAGGCACATTTTAGTCACATCTTAGTCGAGGGTTTATGACCAAATTGGGGAAGGCCTACATCCATTAATTAGTCCAGGCTGGGCCTACGCGGGAGCCATGCCCATTTTTAGCCAGATTTTAGGCAGATTTTAGTCTTAGTTTAGTCACATTTCAGTCAACAGGTCCTATGTTCGTTAAGTTAGTCCAGGCCTACCTACAAAAGGGTCATGTTTTAAATAGGAAAGATTTATGTCCATTTTCAAAAGTTCTGTCTTGCATACAAGGGGTTCTTGTCAAAAAATTTAGGGGAGACCTACGTTTAATCTAGGCCGACAGTCGGTAAGAATCCTGCGATCATAGTTTGAACCATAATATGAAACTTAAATCCACGTTACAGCGGAGGGAATCGTCAATAATCAACGGCGGGGCAGCGGGGAGGACACCCTCGGCTTGCCCGTGCTCTACGGCGTGCACCTGGTCCTAGATTGAAGATAACAAAGACAAACAAGCAACGGCGCCGCGGAGGGCTGGCTGGCGGTGAACGTGCAGACCACGGCGGCGGCGTGTTCCTGTCCTTACAGCGGAGGGAATCGTGACTATCGGCGGCCGAGCGGGTCGGCGGCGGGCGCGTCGTCCTGGGGCAAGATCCGGTTCCTGTTCGTAGAGGTTTGAAGACATCGAGGGGTAAGTGTTTTATTTTATCACTGGTAGGGCTATCCGTGTGGGGGTTGCTTGTTTTGGGAGTCAGAAAGTCATAGGCCTGTTTGGTCCTAGAATTGTCTAAAGTTTACTAAAGTTAGTATCATATTAAATGCATTTTGAGTCAAAGATAGCAACAATTTCGGTTGAGACGTCAAGCGAAATTGTTAGCATATTTTTTTTGATCGAGCATAGGCGAGGCTACCTAAAGGTTCTTTGTGCATGTGAATCTTTGTGTATATCATCATTATGTTACTATTTTCCTACTGAAACCTTTTATGACATTGAACTATTGTTTGTGTAATGTGTACCGAATATGAATGTGTTTATACCATTTTACGAATTTTTCCTTACGATTGTTGTGTATGAAGGTATTTGTGCAGAACAAATTAGTGCGCGTCATATTATTTAAATTACAGCTAATTAATGCGATAATTTCCACTCGGTTTATGGGGATAGTGTGTGTCTATATATGTATGAATAGACTTAGGTCGGCTTCTACATTTTACTATGCGGATTTACATAGTTACCTGCTAGCGATCATATGTCTTATGAACAGGGCGGATATGAGTTTCGTACACGTATGAATAGAATTAAGTCGGGTTTTACGTTTTACCTCACGGTTTTACATAGTTGTAAGCTTGCGTTTAATTGTTGCGTAAACTACCATTTGTTTATGAATAATGAGTTTATGAGTTTCGTACAGGTATGGTTAGATAGATTTAAGTCAGGTGGTACGTTATCGTATCGTGGTGTGAATGTGCGGTTTCTCATGAATTTTATAAGTGTTCATTTATCTGAACATACATATTTTCTGCTGCGTATTTGCGTGTGCAATCATACCCTCAATCTTTACTATACTGAGTTATGTATGCAACTTACTTCCTAGGAAGTTTTATTTACGAATCTTTAAGAGTACGAATTGGAACATATTCAAAACACCGAGACCTTTTGTTGGTTTCACTGGGATTTATTTATTTTAATTATTATGCATTTATGTGTTGTGAATGTGATGAGACGAATCTATTGTCGGATACTTGCATGTAATATATTGGGATGGTTTTGTTACTTATTGCATTTCTATGAGTGGATGCTTTTATATTTTATGATGATAATCCCGTGTTCAGGCAATTATTACCCGATGTTTATTCATGTTTACATAAACTTTACACACTCAGCCACACATACTTGCACATTAATTTAGTATAGGGTAAGTTAGCAGCTGATAGTCATAAATTTATTTATTACTTATAGACAACTTCAAGCATTCTTTTGGGAACCGAGTAGGTAGTAAATTGATCTTAAAGGGGGGGGGGGAAATGAGGTCAATTTAATAGGTGGATAGGGGGTGTATAGTTAGCAATAGATATATCATTACTATATGATATTAGGTAGGTGCCGTGGTAATCGGGGGGAGACGGTTTGTCTGCCATATTGCCGTAATGTGACAGGGGAGCGGTCTCTGCCTCCGGACTGACTGTACTTACGAGATAGGCTAGTAGTTCTGGGGATAGGTTTCAGAATTGTACTCATGCAGGCAGGAGTCCTGTCGGCAAGGTTGCAGTTCCTTAGGGGTTACTGATAGTAGAGGTTATTGTCATTAATATTGATCCGTAGTTTATATAGCTCATCCAAGCATAGTCACGCCGTTTGTGGACCCATGGGTAACTCAGGCTGACGTGAGTGTCTACTGTACTTCCCCCTAATGACCGTGTGACTGTGGGAAACCCTAGTGTGGTTATGTGTTCTTCACCGACGCATGCCATACAAACAAGCTTGCTTGTCCGGCTTTGCCGAGCATTTGGCTGATGGAGGATTGTTGGCCTCTCCTCGGAGAGTTGAGCCCTGCCTAGCGGGAAATCCGAAATGCAGTCATACCCCTGTTGTATACTCGAGCTTAGTTCGCGATTTGTTTGACCCTTTGCTATTAGTGAGCCATGGGTATTTTATAGGGGGAGCTTAGTTCAAGGAATACCGACCAGAGTTGATTTGTAGTATTACCATTTCTTATATCGTCACGCCACATTATTATACAATCCCGGGGAGGTCAGAGTCCATATCCCCGCAAATGTTAGTGGGAGTCATGCAGGTTACGACCGGTGTCTGTTGAGTATGTGATTTTGAACTCTTTAGCGTGAGTGCTTTGGGAGCTGTATTATAATTGGCTTAGGGAGAGTTTACTCTCAATTACATAACAAGTTTGAACACTTGATACACCACTCTTATTCGTCAATAAGAACCAGCTCTGGGAGGACCCTTGGTAGCTATTCGAGTAGGGATTTAGGTACACTGGTTTAATCCTAGGTTCCCACATACCGACTTTTAAGACATTAAAGTCACACTTAATACATATCACATTATGATTTAGGCTTTATTGACTGCTTACTTTTGATTTGTTCTTTATCATATTATGAAATAGGGTTGACTGACTGACGTATTAGTATAGCTAGGCCAAGATACTTGACCGTTATAGGGTTACTGACATCCTGCCTTTGACAAGACTACTAGCCTGAATACTATGACTAGACCCTCTACATACAGTGACTGTAATGGTAGGTTAACTGACCGGTGGATGGTTATTTTGCGACGTTTTTTACCATTCGCAAAGCCCTACCTTACAAAACGTTGGTAGTTTCATGAATTGTGAAGATTGAGCAAATTCCATAAAATAATCCATCTTTCACAATTCTTCTTGCCAGGTATTAGAGCAGAATCAGTCTATAAATAAGCCTGTATCTTAGCTTATGTTGTCCTGCATGTGGGGAGCTGGGACTGACATATGCTATAGATACAGCACCTTAGTTATAACACTACGTTATAACCTCCCTATTTGCTGTCCTCTCAGTAATATTGGCATCTGAGCCGATACAAGAATTTCCCATAAATGTTATATGCCTCCAGGCATTTTTGTGGAGGGGGCTCATCGTCTTTGGCCGGAGCTACTGGTGATAGCGGGGATAGGAGCGTCACCCTTGCCACATCTCTAATACCTTTTTTATACTATAATATCAACGACTATAATCATACAAAAAGACTACTTCAATTGACAGACAATTTTGTATAGAATGACTCATGACTGCCTTCCCGCCTCTCTAGAACCTTCTATATAGTCTAGAATATAGAACTCTAACATGATATCATCTCTTATTAACATTACGCCTTTCTTACATAAGATAATAAAAAGTTAGCTCATTTATTTTATATCTACCATACTTACATTTCCTTCAATCAAGTCAAATATTCCTGCGGAGTCCCTGTCTTATCGAAAAGAGTTCTGGGTTATCTACATCACAACGAAGGGTCCTACCAATACTAGAACGATCACGCCATGGCCAAAGACAAGCTTTGATTAATATTTTAGGTATAGCATATCAACCATTCAGTAATAAGTATTATAGGAATAGTTCAGTTTTAACAGCCTTCAGTACTTACACTAGACTCAGAGAAAATTACCAGTAGTTTCAGATTCTTTAGATTTTCATTCAGTACTAAATTTCAGTAGTATAGTTTCAGCTACAAAATTCATCGTCATGTAATTTCAGTAGGGCAGATTTTCTAGGGCGAATTTCTAGGGCGGGAAAGAAGAAGTAGAGTAGCGAGTGTAGTAGTATATTAGGTAGGATAGAGAGATACTACAGGATACTGGGTTATTGGATGATTATTGGACCATGCCACTAGGCTGGCCAAAGGTGATCTGGAACCCAAAGGTATGGTTGTAGGCCTTCCTCGTCATCAGAAGTGGGATACGGAGCTACTTGCCCCACATACATTTGAAGATTTGGTATGTCATAATTTCTAGGAAAAGACACTACGTGTCATAGTTTACGAGCACGGAGAACACAGTTTACGAGCACGGAGAACGCAGGCAAGGGTAGCATGTCAAACTAACCCAGCAACGTAGCAAATGTAGAGTAAACGCACCTATGGGAGTCATGTTGTAATTCAACGAGTAATGTCCGTTTCTTTGTGTATCGGAAACGTATACAGTTTGTACTTAAATAACAAAAAAACATAGACACGCGTTTGGAGCACCTTAGTGCCATATCCCTCTCTCCAGAGGATGACAGTTGGAGCACCTCGGTGCCATATCCCTCTATTTCAGAGGACGACGATTGGAGCACCTCGGTGCCATATCCCTCTATTTCAGAGGACGACGATTGGAGCACCTCGGTGCCATATCCCTCTATTTCAGAGGACGACGGTTGGAGCACCTCGGTGCCATATCCCTCTATTTCAGAGGACGACGATTGGAGCACCTCGGTGCCATAACCCTCTGCTTATTCCAGAGGACGACGTTCATATCACACTCAGTAGACACAACACATGCCAAACCGTATCCGATTCCGTTTTCTTTTGTTATAATGACAGTAGTTATTGTTGCTAAAGTTTAATTAAGTAGTGAAGTACAAATTGTGGTCAGGAAACGGCCGAGTCGGTGAATAGAGGTTCTGTCCTTTTGCTATCTCATGTTACAGAAGAGTCACACTGTCACACGAGGACGTGTGACTGGTCAGGACGGCCGTGTCGTATCGTGGTAAAATAACAACGTTACATTAGCCAAAAATATCTGATTATTGGCTTGGATAAAGTCGCAGAGAGGGCGCTAGTAATGACTGACCATTTAGTATTAGATCCTTTTTGAGTAATGCAGGCAGTTTAGATTAAAAGGAGGAAATATGACGTTGATGGATGAATTGTCAGTCATCTTTGGGAAATGTACGGAATTACGTGGCTCTCTGGGAATTTATCGTGTAACTTTGTTTATTATCAATGCGACATTTAGATTGTGTAAAGAAAAGCACGAAGAGCAATACACCAGTACTCAAACTGGTGCGGATACTGGGTTATTGGATGATTATTGGACCATGCCACTAGGGTGGCCAAAGGTGATCTGGAACCCAAAGGTATGGTTGTAGGCCTTCCTCGTCATCAGAAGTGGGATACGGAGCTACTTGCCCCACATACATTTGAAGATTTGGTATGTCATAATTTCTAGGAAAAGACACTACGTGTCATAGTTTACGAGCACGGAGAACACAGTTTACATTTTTATTGGAACGGATTCTTGATGTTTTGATGTTGACCTTGACTTGTCAGATGATAAGATTGATTCTAAATAATAAATTCAGGATGTTGCACAATTTTAATTGGTTTAGCACTATTTTTAACCAAATTTCAAAAAGTTATTGTATTTCAATAAGTTATTAACCACAACTCTCTCTCACCTAAACTTGCACGAGTTTTAATATGTGGCTCTCGTTAGTTTACATATAGAGAAAGAAATCTGAGCCCTTGGAGCTCTGAGGACTTGATTGAAGTTGTTGAGTACCACGGTACTTTAACAATTTTGGGGCTGTTATCTTTCTATTATTATTATTAGGTACCTATCACTTATAAACTCCAATTAAAAAAAAAGGAATACATTGTGTTAGCACTCTAGCTCACACAGTGTGCTGTGCTGTGGTAATACACAAAAACCGTTTTGACGCTTCTTATACGCGCCATACCTCAAGATTTTAGTACAGCGCGACACCAAGAGAAAAATACGGATTTCTTAATTTTCTAGGGAGATTTATCCTTTGGTTTTGCTATTTACCTGCTGCGCGTCCCTCTGTCCAAAATGTCCGATGTAATTGGGGAACACGGTGAAGTTGTATGACACCCGATGTTGCTGACAGAAGCTGACGATGACGGGCAGGCACACCCCGGGCGCTGGGTTCCGGGACCCCGGAGGCTCCGTGGGCGCCGGCCACGTCACCACCGTGCTGCGGTTCACCACTTGCGACACGTACTGAAAAGAGGTGCTTCTGTTAAAAGGCGCCATTGGCTGTGCAAAGTGCATGGTCAGTCAGAGTACAGTAAGCGATCGCAGCGTAAGCCGTGGTAAAATAACGTAACTTAGGAAGACTGGGCCTATACTCCGAAACGCTACTTTTGAATTCCGTATCCTGCCGTCTTGTTCACTCAAATGTTCTCTAAGGAAAGAACGAGAGAGATGGCACGAGACGAACTTAGAACGAAATCGTTCTTAGTTGAACCCCTGAAGTGATGGTTGTCATTCTCAAAAATATTTTGACATCTCAGTCGTGCACATAGCTAAAAGCTGACAGAGACTGCATTGATAAACGACATCACATGACAAAATCTAGGTTGGATCACCCCTACTTCCTATATTGGATGCAATCATCCATGCTGATACTATGGCAGTGGCAGAACGCAAAAAAATTAATAGCTATAAAAGAAACTCGTTGCTGACACAGAACACAAGTCCATCAGTCTCCATAATTTCCAAAAACCCACACCTTGAATCCGCGCCAAAAACTAGCCCAACAAATTCGTAATGGACCTAAAAAATGTACGCAGAATTAATTTAAAGAGCCGCTGGCTTAAACCGTGCCGACATTCCGGCATAAGAATGGCTGTCCCTAAGCAAAAATTTTGTTAGATATGCGGTAATTAAGCGCCCTGGAGGCTTTTTAAGTGCTCCTCATTATTGCTGTTACGGGCAAAATGTGTGTTTTTTTATAACGCATGGTAGCGCCTGTTACGGTTTTTGTGGGTTTTTTTAGTAATATAACTGACTGACCTGCTATTGGAGTTGTGTCTGTGTCATTACCAGGAATATAATGTCACTTGTATGATTAATATCCGCACCTCGTGGAAACAAATGGGATACATATAGGGAATCATACATACGGCACATCACTACCTGCGATTACCCTCAGTAGCGCCTGATAGTAAGCGGAATATGGGAAGCGTTATAAAATTCACTCCGGACTTTTCTAATGCTAACAACAAGTTAACTGTGAAATAGCGTCCTATCCGATCAATTATTTACAGCCGAATTTTCAATGACATTAGTTATCTGCACTACACAATGTGCAACAGTACAACTTTTGAATATCTGTAAGTAAGTGTATGTAGCAATGTTATGTCGATATCATGGATTACCTACAATTATTTTTTTTCGTATTCTTAGCAACATTTTTATCTCACTGTAGTTTGACTAGACTATTATGCGTGCAATTTTCTCGTTACAATTATCTAGCCATCGCGTCGATTGATCCGTGCAGCTGCAGGCGTATGGGACGGCTAGTGACGCATTAATCCTACGAGGAGCTACCGTCGGATTATGCGGCTCAAGTTCACTCGTTAACGTGATTAAACGTTTAACAATCTGTGATTGTCTCCTGATTGATAGATTATGTTGACATATTAAACTAGTTGACCCGTTCTTGAGTAGAGACCGTGAACCGATAAGGGGTTACCTCTATTTTGCATACATTTTATATTTGTCGCATAATTTTTTTCCAGCTTTACCGGTAAATATTTTTGAAAATCTTTTACGTAAGTCGTTTAGAATATGTTGCGCTTGGTTAAATTTCCTCAATAAATATTTTGAAGAGTCAACGGTATCTGTAATATAACAAGTATTCGTAGGTAAATAGTATTCGGTCAAATATAAATAGAATACACAACCACGCACCACCGGTAAGCGCACAATAGGACGGTTACTTTACGGTCTTAGTAGAGTAACAAATTGTAAGGCGGCTGTTAAGAATAGTAGCTGGCATGAGACAGGCAGCTTAATTTTGTTTAATGGCATGTAACTATAGCTTGGCAATTTCCTACGTGACACTCCCATGGTCCGTGCGGGGGGCGGGGAACGCAAAGACTAACATTATACTAGGTTATAGAAAGGCAACTGGGCCAAATTTCTAAGCATCGTACTTGTGCTGCCATCCATCCTTCATTACAGGTAAAGAAATATACATATACACCGTCACATAACTTTTTTTACTTCTAATAGTAGTTAGAATCTATAGTTAAAGTTTTTCGGGTTATTCGTGGGCACGGTGTATATATTGTTTATTTAATTACATTCACATAATTACGTATATTAAAAAAAGCTCAAGTGGTTTTTGTAATGTAAGGTAGACGGCATTCAAAGCAAACTGCCCGGTTCTTTTCGATTGAGTTACCAATGCATGGCTCTTGTCAGGCGGTCCCCGTTGCGCGCGCACTTAAAAACACCCCCGCCCCCGTCGCCCGCGGACCATGGGAGTGTCACGTAGGAAATTGCCAAGCTATAAAGAGCCCTAGCTACTTCTGCAGGGGCAAAATATTGAACATTTTTTTTTCTATATTATAAAGTATCAAACGAAAGTTTGATTTAAATTTCCTAAATACCTATAGTAGTTTGTTGATTGATCTGTCTGCGGACATGTTTACAGTGAAGCGTTAATCCGATAGCGCGGCGCCGACAGATTAAGCGGCCTCGGTAACCGTGGTGGCAAGTTCGATCGTTAAAGTGATGTGGAACATTACTGAACAAGCCCGATAATTTGCATTGATGTGACGCGACAGCGGAAACATGTTTAAAAACCTTCCTTTAATTACTATTAGGTATATCAACTCGCGGATACGCCTGCGTTATTTCCGTAACTATCCCTAGAGAACTTCCTACCGGGATATGAAGTATAGTAGTAGTCTATATTTCAATCCAAGTCTTGGTTTAGGTACTATGCCAAATTTTATAATTATGATGTGTTATTTAAGCCCTTTGCCGTGTACGAAACCGGCCGTTCGTAACCAGTTACGATCTAACACTTTTTAGTCCCTGTCCCAGTTGAGATCAAAGATTTTTTATTCTTTGTACGAAACCAGTTGTAACATTTTTTTTCGTAATTTGGCGGTTGCGACGGAGCCTCCCTCGCGGGGCTCCTTGTCTAGGCGATTTGCCCTTCACGCTTCTGAAGCTACCTAATAAACCCAACCTACCTAGTGTTTTGCAATCGCAAGGGGTTTCCTATAAGGACTAAAAAAGTCTTCGATCGTAACTGGTTACGAACCACTGGTTTCGTACGCGTCCGAAGAGAACTAAGCAACTGTCAGCAACAGAGAATAAGTACCGTTGAGAGCTGTAACTTTGCCTAGTGTGCCTATCGTTGCCTACTTGATTTCATAAACTTCCTGTGTGACAAGCTGAACATAAAACGATTCAATATCAAGTACCTATTCATTGAGCTTATCCTAGAGGGAGTTTATGAAATCAAGTAGTTAAAGATAGGCACCCTAGGCAAATTTACGGCGCTCGACGGTAGCTGAAAGTTTACGATACATATTTCTGTGGAAAATTTGTACCATTTGTTATCTATGAGCTGAATGTTTTAATTAATACCGCATACTTACAGAACTTGTGCTTACATGTGACAACAAAAAGGCAGAAATAGTGATTTTCTTCATTCTCCTCTTCTTTTTCGTTTCGCTCTTGGCAGAGCGGTCGTGGTCATCATGAGGGAGGGTTGGAGGCTGTTGTTGCCCGCCTTACGATATCTCGCCATCTCGTCCGATTCGTAGCACTTCTGGTGCATTCATGCAATGGGTTACCCAGAGCAGATTTTCTTCATTAGGAAGCCAAAAACAAACAAAGTAAAACCCACCAAGCACACCCAAAAAGAAAAAAAAAAATAATAGTCGTGATTCTCAGCACGTGTTGCAGCTTGGAAGCCGCATCGCTGATTATCCGCTTCATTCCCGTGAACCTTTTTCGTAATCCTGTGCTCCTTTAGACTCGTCCGCCCCACAAATCAGGCGAGCGTGGCCAGACGTCGGTCTTTGAACTAAAGGTCAAATTACGAGCATCGTATATTGACTCGTTTCGTTCGGGAATTCTTTCGTTGCTCGAATCAGACTACATGTGACACAAGTCTGTTGGAAATACTGACATATAAGCCGTTTTGGAAACAACGAGATGATAGGTTTACTTGTGACGGTTGTTTTTTAATCCACTCATGTATCTTGAGAGGATATATCTATAGCTGGGATTCATTTCATGGACGCAAGAACTTAATTAACTTTAATACGGAATTGCTGATTGTGCCAGTGGCTTTTTTATTATAGCTAAATAATCACTTCAAAATCCTGATCCCAAGCGTGTGAATGAATGTCAAAAAGTAATGAACCTAATCAAAATAATTGAATAAGGTTGACAACAGGCGGTCTTATCGATAAAAAGCATTTTCACACCACAAATCGGTTATTATTTCACAAAAAATCGAGTAAGTATCCGATTTTCCTAAACTTTATACATACCGAATTCGTAATGATCCGTCAAATTTGGAAAACAGAAATGAAGAAAGCCGCAAGGTCTATTTCCAACTACTATTATTAAGCAGGCACCCTCAGCCATGTCGAAGACCCAGCCAATACCAAAATGGAATCAAATAAACCAGCTTTCCGCTGTATATACACTGAATGCTGGCTGCCGAATAAAGCGGCCGATATTAAGCCGCGACGGGCCGACCTGCCGGTAATAGCGACAGGCTGACGAGGGATCGGTAAGCCCGGAGACACTGAAAAGCCAATGACACAAACTAGACACTAAAAGGTATTAAGGCAAATGATAACATAATAATAGTTTCGACATGAACTAGTCACTAAAAGTTGTTTAAATCTGTGAGTGGTAAACATAATGAACGAAAATGAAGCTTGGTACTTTGGTAGTTCAAACGATTTTGGATGCGACCAACAGAAACCTAAACCAACTTAAAACGCCATTTTCAAAATTAAAGCTCGTCACAAGTAGCCCCCATTATATGACGGTCAACATATACATACAATCCAAATTCTATAAAAAATCTGGACAACCCAAGATTGTTTAACAAACAGTTGATATTGTTTTTAATTAACAAATGTTTTTTTATAATTTGAACGATTACTATAATGATGTCAGAATGTAAACAAGAAATTTACCGAGTGTCTCTGTTTATGTTAAAAAGCTCATCGCGTAAGTGTTGAAACCGTTAGACCGGCTCGACCGGAGGATTCTCTATGGGTTCGCGCCATCTCTGATCGATGCATATTTTATTTACTACTACTACTAGTACACGCTCTTTAACACCCTGATTTTAAAACTTGAATGAAAAAAACTGAAAATATATCCTAATGCTACAAATAAGCACACAAGTCTGGCACCCACTTAGTCAGAATGCATTACAAGTAAAAGGAAACCTAGTGTCTAGTAGTCATGTTTGAAAGGCATACAACTTCTCAACCTATCTCAGAGTTTCGGAGCGATGTTACGTTGCCTCAATATGGGCGTAACTTCGAAATCTGTGCATTGTATTGCGATCTACGAGTATGTATGCCAAATTATAACAGAAAAGCAAAATGTAAAAATACTCCGACTTTACCGGTTTTTATATTTAACATTTCCATTCCATAAAGAATTTGTTTCATTTCTCGTTTTAATGTGTATAATTTTCACACTTAGCACTCTCTTCACATGCAATGGAAACAAAAGCACAAAGGGACCCGGAGCTGAGATTTGTCAAGAGGCAGCAGCAATAATTCAGCCTTTGTACAAGCGCGGTCTTTTCATCTTAGAAAAACTTTCGCAATACAATCCGAATTGAAACACGACTTTGAATTATAAAGAAGGTATGAGATTTTTAGAACGCTTTGAAAAAGTTTTCGTGGTCGCTTTCAGTGTTCGCGAACGTTTCTCGAAAGTATATTGTGCAAATATTTATTTAAGGAAATGCTTATTTTCCTGTTCCTTTTGTTTAATGTGGGCTTTTATGTCCAAAATCCATTCTAAATAGCTCGTTGTAGAACTCCTAACAACACATTGGTAAAGTGTTGGTAAGTGTTGTTACGCAACTGAGGGCTTGAACAAAAACGCAGGGTTGCCACTAAAATTTAAAAACCGTTAAATTTACTAATTTTACTGAAGTGATCTGCACTAAGCATAAGTAAGAAACACCGCAAAAAAAAACAGCAAAATAAATTGATCCACGCGCTTTTGTACAGATAGACTGACAGAGGCAGCAAACTTGTATTTCATTGGTACAATGAGATGGACATATGCTTAGAAAGGTTGTAACTTACAATATTTGTATTGAAACTTTACATACCTGTACTGCCGGGTTTGCCCTGAAGTACGCGAAAAGTGCCCCTGTAATGGCGAGGAGCGCTACAGCGTTGAGTGCCAGCTGCATCATTCGGAATTTGTGCGGCGAGCCCTCGTTGCTCACACCTCGCATGTCCCGCAGCATCTGTTGACATAATTATGTGGTCAGTTCAACGTGTTGTGTAAGTAGCTAAGAAAAAAAATTGTGCCCAGTTATTTACTTGTATGTAATCATGTCACAATAGGCTAGACGACTAAAAAAACTGTTTAGTCCGCCAGTTAGATTATTGAAAAACATTGTACACGTATTTTTTCTTTTGTTTGACAAACAAAAAATGACGAGGATACAGTGCTTAGAAGTTTCGAGTGACGTAACTCCATGGTACAATTTTCACCTAGGAGTGACGTCACAAGCCCCCCACTCCGGAAGTTTGATGATCTATAACTTTGTCAATTTTTAATATTTTGATAAACCAAAAAATACGTGTCCTATATTTTTCCATAATGTATCTGACGGACTAATTAGAATGATATATTTTTAACCCAGTCGTCATCCCTATTGTTTTAATGCTTAATGTTTTGAAAAAAGAAACTGGTGAGTTTCTTTCGGCACTTCTTCTCATCAGAAGGTCATTTTCCGAAGTACTACATGTAGTCCTGGTCAAGAGCATTTCCCAATGATAACATTTGATCTTCCTCCCAAAAATTTCATCCCCCATTAAAGCCTTAAGCTGATACAACTTCAAAAAAACTCTGGTTCATTTTATGTTATGCTTTTTGTGCGAGAAACTCTTGCAAGGCTTATTATTTCGCTAGTGAAACCTCGGCCTAAAACGCAATACACTTTGCTCTGGTATCTACTGAATCCGTGTAATTAAGAGTACTCGTTGCAATGAGCGCCAATATTTGCGGTAGGTATTCGGAGTCACTTGGTGCGGACGATTTAGCATTTAAAGCCTTTGCAGCAGTTTAGCATCTACAACTTCGCACCTTTTTTTTTTATTTTGTGGGATTATACTGCGGGAATAACGTTGACATCTAATGGGGGCTAACCATTTTAAACTGGAACTGGGGTGGGGTCTATACTTTTAAAGAAACTAAACATCGATAATACTTATTGTTTATGCCACACCTGGCCATAAAGTGTAGACATAAAATGAAGCCACTTTCTGGCCAAGTGTAGACATAAAATGATGTAGGTACACAACACGGGAGGTAATAAAGAAAGCCCTCGATCGCATATTTAAGTCCCTCGCTTGCAGCTCGGGCCGCAAACTTCTGCGATCTCGGCCTTTCTTTGTATTACCACCCTAGTTCTGTAATGTACTATTATCTACACCCATATCATAAATCCTCAATTATACGTTCGGAAACCACATATAATGACTGGTGGTCATATATAGGTATACGTTTGTTGCAATCTGTAATATACCTAACATCAATGTGTTATCTGTGCCAGTGTTATTACAATGTATGAAAAATCATAATAAAATCGAAAACGATGGTATTATAAATCTAGTTAGTCATAGTTTGAACTCTTCAATTATTATAGGTACCTATGTCTATAGCAATTTGGATATTTTTATACTAACTCCTGCATTTTTTAAGCTAAAGCTTAGCTAAGCTTAAAATTGATTATAATGTGTAACCCTCATTAAAATGTCGCAAGAACGACCTTTTTCACTTTCTATTCCATCAGAATACAGAAACGTTTCACGCCGCCCAACTCGTCATTTGCTGTTTCTGTCATGTTTTCCGATAAAACAATTTCCTATTAGCTACATCGGTTAGTGAGGTCTGCGCGTTGATTGAAAGGGAACAGAACTCATTAGAGCCCTTCGCAGATGTCGATCACTGAGTGCAAACACCTCGACCTTTATGGGTTTAGTAGAAGTGCTTTTGCTTACTAGCATTAGTTTTGTATACATTTGTTTGTTCTGTATACAAATGACTACTCTACTCAGAAATCGATGGTCAACGTTCGCGAGTACTCACGAGTAAGGGAATGCCGAAAGCGCCCGAAACATGTCGGGTAGATTCTCGTCTTTTTTACAACGCGAATGATCCGTTTTCAATACAAAATGTTTATTTGTTTCTTCTATACCATAAACATTGGAAACACTACAAACTTTTTTACTTCTCATGCTCTTAAAATGTTAATTTAGTCTCTGTATATCGGGACTAAAGCTCCTTATTAATCTCTAGGGATTAAAGTAAATTTTTTTTAATTGACTTTGAAAACCCCTAAACAGCCAATCGGGGTGTTTGTGGTTGGAATATTGTCGCCATTTTTAGTGATTGTGTATAGATAATTTTTGGGTGTGAAAATAACCTAAAAAGACAACTGTGCAAAAATATTAAAAAAATAACGATTTAATATAGTAATAATGATTAATTATTACGAATATAAATCAATTTAACTAGATTAGGGGTAACTTAATTTTATTTTGCATGATCCAATTAGTTTTAAAATAGGTAGTTTTCACGTTTGAACCTGTTGGCTAAAAATGCCAGCATTTAAAGCCTGAGTGACTTCACTAAGTAAAAAAAAAAAAATTCTTTGCTTTTTGAATGTTCATTAATCGTATTGAGCACAATATTTCAACAATTAATGTGTATAGTGAACTTTATACCGAAAGTACGGAACAATAAATATTGTAATTTTGTGTAATAGAACGTCGTTTTTTTCCTCGCATTCAAAGTGAAAAGTAGAGTGTTTAACGCGGGACTAAACAACCATAATGACACTCGATCTATAGTCACCCTCGCTACGCTCGGGTGGCTAAATACCTCGTGTCATTATGGCTTGTTTTAGTCCCTAGTTGAACAATCTACTATTTCTTTTAGGTTAGCTTTATTAGTCCGCTTGTGTCCCTCAGAGCAGAAATAGACAACAGCTTCGTTGACCTGCTGGCGGGTCATAGGTTGTTTAGAAAGAAAACCCTAATCTCCTGATAGTTGCCCTACTAAACGAACGGCCTAAACATTGGCCAGTCATATCATTAATTGATACATTGACGCATTGGCTAAATGTCATCCAGGCAGTTAACTAAATGGCGCCGTTTAATCGAAAGGCTAGGCAGTTAACCAAAAGGCTAATTAAACCAGTTGGTTGCGTAAACGCATCGTCAGAGTATTTCGCACTTCTTTCAACCGTTTCGCTACCGGGATGGTTGGACACTCGAGGATGTATCCTCTGTTTTTAGGGTTCCGTACCCAAAGGGTAAAAACGGGACCTGGGACATTACTGACACTTCGATGTCCGTCCGTCTGTCATCAGGCTATATCTTAACAACCGTGATAGCTAGACAGTTGAAATTTTCACAGATTATGTATTTCTGTTGCTGCTATAACAATAAGTAATCAAAACAGAATAAAATTAATATTTAAGGGGGGCTCCCATACAACAAACGTGATTTTTTGCTCGTTTACCTTGAAAACCTCGTATCTCGGGTATCTCATGAACCGAGATAGCTGAACAGTTGAAATTTTCACAGATGATGTATTTCTGTTGCCGCTATAACAACAAATACTAAAAACAGAATAAAATGCATGTTTAAAAATATTTTTTCAATTTATTGTATTTACATCTAGCGCCTTTCGAAGATTTACGAGCAAAAGCCTCCTTTCGAGAATTAATAGCAATTTTACTATAGATAATGGTACGGAACCCTTCGTGAGCGAGTCCGACTCGCACTTGGCCGGTTTTTTATTATATAACGAAAAAAAGAAGGTATTTTTTTACCATTCTAAAGTATTTCGTGTTAGCTACATCGGTTAGTGAGGTCTGCGCGTTGATTAGAAGGGGGCAGAAAGGGGAAAGAACAGAAAAGGGGAATGTCGAGCACTGAGTGCAAACACCTCGGCCTCTCAGAGTTTAGTAAAGGTGCTTTTACTAACCTAACTAGCATTATGTGTTAACGTAGTTATGTTCTTACTATACTAACTATAAGCTAAACAATTCCTACTAATAATTAATATTAATTCATAATTTAAAATTTTTGATTTGTGATTTTTTATGATTTCTGTTGGTCGTTTATAAAAACTTTTTTATTTGCCATTTGTTTGATATGTATTATATTATGATACAAGTGGGGTATGTTGGTCATTACATTACAGTCAGTACTGTGTTGCACGTACTGTAATAGCCAAGACTGTAATGACCGATACCCACGAGTGTCATATCATACTACGTTTTTCAATACACTTGCGAGAAATAAAGATTATAATAATAATAATAACAATAGTCCTTGCATCTGGCGGGGGCTGTCTCTGCGTGCGTCCCATGACACGGGCAGGGACAGCATCCGCTGGGTGTACACGTTGCCTTTGTCGGAAGGGCCTCTACGCGTTGGCTTCGGCTCCGCGCACGCCTCCCAAAGGGCCGGGACACTATTGTCTCGTGTACGGGAAACACATACATAATAATAATTCAGACGACATAGCCACAAGTAACAGTTACATTAAAATGATTAATCACCATTCATAAATTAATACATTTAATTTAAGAATTACAAAAACTACAAAAAATAAAAAAAAAATACATTCGAATAAATTAATTACGTGCAAATTATAAAATATTAATCACAGCTAAATTTATTTAATGACATGAATCATCATGCAGTATGTATGGGCAGTCAAATATCCCCGCGATCAAATTCAAAATGGTGTTGCGCCTGGCGCTCACTCTGCTGAGCAACGACGCGCACCGCTTGCGCAGAGTGGCAAAGGTTTTTTTTTATCCGAACCGTACTTTTAACATGGAAGAAATGCATCACAGCGAGCATGAATATGATGAACGATATTAGGCCTAGGTTGAACAAAAAATCCTTAACAAAATGCAATATTCCACAATATTGCCATTTCTTATATCGAGACATGTTAAATCTTACGTAAGGCTGTATTATTCGGCCATGTTTACACTGTCGGGTGCCACCTTACAGCTCCATATTGCTATTTACTTAGGAGGGGTATCTTGTGTGCAACGGTTTACATTTTAGAAATAGAGACTCAGTTTTCAAATTAAAAAAGATAATATTTGAAAATATAATAAGCTGGTGTGTGATCTGACTTTTTGAACGGTCGAGAGGTTTCGTACAAAGAAGAAAAGTGTTCGATCGTAACTGGTTACGAATAAGTAGAAATTAGTTTTTGATCGCAACTGGTTTCGTACAAGGCAGAAATAGTTTTCGATCGCAACTGGTTACGAAGCTCTGGTTGCGTACGCGGCCGAAGGGAGAAACCATATCTGATATCTATCTAATTGTAATAAATAGATTTTTTGTGTATATCTATGTATATTAAAATGAATTGCTGTTCGCTAGTCTCGCTAAAACTCGAGTCAGCTAGTTTATCTGGGGGCATGGCAGTGTACACGACAAAACTCGCACAGGCATGGCCGTACCATCCTATTTTCGAAGCCGGTCAGGCCATCTTCAGCTTCCAGTTAATTTGTGGTGACTAAAGCTAGAACCCTGAATTTTCAGGGATTGTATAGGGCATAATGAGACCTAAATATAATATACTCAATAACATTCAATTTGAACTTACGTAGAACGTAGTTTAAGAACTAATGCACGGCAAAGTTCCTTAGTTTTGTCACTGAATCACTCATTCATTCACTCACTCACTGATCATCATAATCGATCATCTTAGCGTTACAATCATCAAATATCACCAAGGGTGAGGGGGGGTCAAAAAATAGGCCAAATTTGATCACACGATCTCTGGACGAGCCCTTTTTTAGGGTTCCGTAGCCAAAATGGCAAAAACGGAACCCTTATAGTTTCGTCATGTCCGTCCGTCTGTCCGTATGTCACAGGCATTTTACTCAAAAACTGCACGATGGATATTGATGAAATTTGGAATATAGGTGTCTTGTATGAGCCGCTATTTAGTTTGGTAGTTAAATAATTAAAATAAATATTTTTAAGGGGGGCACTCCATACATGTTACAGAAGCTAAAAAAAATTTTTTACAGAAAATATCAACCTGTGGTACATAGTGCGACAGTTCTTTCAAAAACATTTTAAGGTTCTTAAGTAATGTTTTTGATTCAGTGAATACCTTTGGAAATAATCGCTCCGAAAGTTGAGAAAATTGCGTCCCCCCCCCCCCCCTCTGTCTTCTAAACCGTGTGTCCGAAAAATATAAAAAAATACAAAGGTAACGCATAATTAATACTTTCAACGAAAATTATTTTCAACAAGATCGGATTAACCGTTTTCGAGTTATTGCCGATAAACTGCGCTTCTCAACAAAAGGACGTAATTGCTATGAAGATACGCTGTTTTGTTGTTGTACTTTTTTACATCGTATTTTTTACCTTATAGTTACGGCTATGGAACCCTACACTGAGCATCCCATGCTCTTGGCCAGTTATTGTAAGGTAACTTGAGAAACAATAGTACGTACTACCTTAATTTTATATTACATGACTTTAAGTTTATTGATAACAAACGAGTTCCGATATTCTTATCTTCTTAATAGAACTTGTTAAGAACTTTATAAAGTACCTATCATTTTGAAGGGCTGGCACGTGGCTGGCACGTTCTTGTTTTACTGCGAAACTGTTTAAAAACCCTCACGGGTATTGCTCGGCGCATTTACTCCGAGTTAGGTAAGGGTCCTTAATTACCTTCTAAGTGTCTAACTAAACTTGAATGAAGGCTGAGTATCCACGAGAGCTGTGCGAGGCAGTGGAGCGGTATACGGGGAAAAATATACCAATCACGGGCCGGGCCAGGCCCGTTGATTGTTCGTTTTCTTCTTCGCACACTGCTCCGCTATCCTGGCCAGCGACGTGGTTCGAGCCCAGGGACCGCAACGGCCAACCACCCGGCCCGACAATCACTATGCCCGGTTATGGGTTGTGAGTTTGCAAGGTTTAAAAAAAAAAAAACCGCTATCCCGCACAGTTCTGGTGGATATTCTGCCAAAGTTAAATTACACCTATGTAGTGGCGTCGAATAATTAATTTAGCATGCCGCGTTTCGTCAAAATATATAGTTTTTAGTACGTTATTCAGTAACAAACACACGTATCCAATAAACTTTCACATTTTAAGACTGTCTTTTCAGAAGGACTTATTTTGCTGTGATTTTCATAGAGAAATAAGGCCTTTTGAAACGACACTCCTCATGTATAATATCGATGGGATAGAATTGGACGATACGTTTCTCTTGGTCGGAAATAGTAATGAAAAGTGTTTCAGATTCCGCGGACCCCTAAAGTCATTAGCATAGAAATTACCAATAGCAACGTAACGTCCCTTCACTTTGACGAACTCCAAATGGGTTCGGCTGTAAAACGGGTTAAGTGTCTACAAATTGGTTGCCGGCAGTATTTTACGCTTAGTTCAGGCGAGATATTTTACTTTTATCTCCTTTTGAAAGGTTTGAGGGTGTTGTTGTATAAACAATGTCGAAGACTTAAGTCGTAATTAGTATACAAATTTCAATCCTCAAGATGGAGTTTTTACCGATATTTTGTGGATAAAGAAAAGAAATTCTTTAATGTAGGGACTTCCAATACACATATTTTTAATAATTACACTCCATAATACTATAGACTAACATTTACCGCGGGTTCGCTTGCGTTATTCCTGATCCCAGTGTTATAATAGAAATAGGAATAGGAGCAATTTTAACGTCTTTAGATATTATGCAAATTAAACTTTTCAAACTTAGGTCAACTGAACTTATGAAAAACGCTGTTAGAATTTTCATATATTAGCAGTTGTGTGTGTACATTAGCCATTAATAACGCAGGTTATTTGGTCGTAGAACATACGGTCTTAAGAATTTCGTACATTAGAAATTGGAATTCGAAATTTTGTTTTTCGAAATTTTCCTACGCACCCCCAGACATTCATTGATATATTATTAAAATGAAGTTATTTATGACTGCATGGAGTGAATCGACCGCTTTAACCACACACAGACACTAAATATCATACTCCCCATAATTACGCGCCGCTGCCCATGACATTTCATTACCTACTTTGAAAATATCTGCGGTGCTGGTGAATTGAATTTCCAATAGAAATTTCGGTATCAATTCGATTGTAATTTATTGTTTTACTTTCAGGTATGCACTGAAGCGAATATCTTCGTAATTATAACAGTCAGTATTTATAATATTTTGTCTACACACATGATCTGATTATATGTGACATGTTTGTCTGCACACATATGATCAACCCTCTATAATGCGTTCAAAAACCACGAATTATGACCAGCATAAAGATAAACTGTTTCGTTAGAACTGATTTCATATCTGTGAAAAACAACCTAGGGTACACTCGTGGTTCAATGGCTTTCATTATGTAACAGTCACATAAACGACTATTATGCCACACCTGGCCAAAAAGCCATTTCTAGCCAAGTGTAAACATAAAATGATGTACACAACACGGGAGGTAATAAAGAAAGCTCTCGATCGCATATTTACGTCCCTCGCTTGTAGCTCGGGCCGGAAACTTCTGCGATCTCGGCCTTTCTTTGTATTACCACCCTAGTTGTGTCATGTACTAATTAAGCAAAATTTTCATAAAGAGATCGCAGTTATACCCAATAGGTATACCCATAACATTAGATCCTTACTAAGATCATTGGATAACCTAATGTTACTAACTTTACTACTTCCTAGGGACTACTTCTACAAGATTTTTGTCTTTTGTGTCTCTTGTCAGGTAACCTTCATTCACTTCTGATCATGTAAATTACCTACTTGAGACACCGTCAATATCATTGACAACGATATAACAACGAATGTAACTTAATTTCGATGTTTAAACCCCGACAGTTAAATACGAGTACCTAAAAGAAGAGGTCGAAAGGTTACAATAGTACATTGTGCACCGAGGGTAGTAAGAAGGGATTTACTAACGAGAGTCTATTAGGAGCCCGACGCCGTAGGCGGAGGGCTTTTAATGACTCGAGTTTGTAATCCCCTTACTGCCCGTGGTACACACAATGTTTTTCATCACATTTGCGAGGAAAATAAAATAAGACTAAAATAAAATTATTTACTGTCAACTTTTTCATATAGTCTTCCACAGATAATGCTAAGAACTGCGTTTAGTTTTCAAACTTGACAGGCAGTACCGCCAGATTGTAGCGATTTTCAAAATAAAATTTTAAACTAAATTATTTTAATTGCATCAAAATAATTGCAAAAAATACTGAAATAATAGTTAAACATACTATATAATTTTTGTATGCACTAAAATTGGTTTTGTAGCCAAGTTCTGAAGATGTGAAATAAGCCTTGGCTGATAAGAAACCTCCATAGTCTGAAATGACGTACGGGTAGGTTCTATATTTTAAAACTAAACTCATAACTCCCTCGGGAGTTATAGATTTTCATACAGTTTTTGTTCCCGTGGGAGTTATAGATTTTTATAACCCACCGGAGGTAAAACAGCTCGAGCTGGTCTATAAGCCCGCGTGTTATAACACCCTTTACGAGCAAGTGTGATGAAAAATACATTATGGCGTGCCAGTGTTTAATGAGTCATTTTCAAAAAAATTGTACACAATTAAGGGATTTAATTAAAACAAAACTTAATTTATTCCTCTGTGTTACGAAAGTTACCCATATAGTTTGTATGCCTAACTTTCGTAACACAGAGGGAGCGATCGTGATTTTGTTTTTATTAGGCCCTTAACTATGTACATTTTTTTTGGAAAAGACTCTTATATCTCCTTGTTAATGGCGCGCGTTGTGATACAGCCGCCGCGGCGGCGAGTATCGTAAATAGAGACGCCATTAGCGTTTTTTGACTTAATTATACAACGTTGCATACAATACTTTTTCTACGACTAGGTTTTAAAATATATAATACAAAATTAAGCATAGCGAGTACTGACAGTATGTGTCTATGGTAAACTTTTTTTAAATTGACGTATACTCGCTAGTGAAACGCTGTGACGATATTAAAAATACTTTTTTTTATGTTGGCATCAATAAATTTAGTTGTGTGAGGTTCAGTTGGAAATCAAGTAATCCCATTATTTCAACTACACCATCGTATACCTACACACTTCTTATTCTCCTTTTTCCTTTCATTACTGAGGATGGTGGGATTGTGACCCACTGTAACGTCCCTCCGCCAGTTATACACATTAATTTTTATTCAATACCTACCTATATTTGTAAAGTTTAATGAGCGGGTGCTACTGCAAATGAGTATTCAAACACGTTTTCATTTAATAGGCTAGATGACTAAAAAAAACTGTTTAGTCCGTCTGTTACATTATGAAAAAATATTGTACACGTATTTTTTGTTTTGTTTGACAAACAAAAACTGACGAGGATAGAGTGCTTAGAAGTTTCGAGTGACGTCACAAGCCCCCACTCCAGAAGTTTGATGATCTATAACTTTGTCGATTTTTAATATTTTGATAAAGCAAAAAATACGTGTCCCATATTTTTCCATAATCTAACTGACGGACTAAATAGAATAACATATTTTTAACCCAGTCATCATCCCTATTCAGACAGTAGTCGACATCAAAAGCGGATCATACTACTACTACAACGATATTTTAGACACTGTTACTTTGAGCCAACGCAATTCCCGAACACGCTTTGATTAAACCCCAAAACCAATCAACCGCTCCAAAGGATATTTCCATCACTGCCCGTGATGCAAATGACTACGAGCATTTCTATGGAATAACTCTTCCCTGTAAACTATTTCCTTACGCCGGTTATAACCGGAATATATTTCAATGTAAACAAAAGGCATTCTGACAATCCCATTAGTGCATTGAATGAAGGCGCCCCGGGACGGGCGCCGTTCAATCTAGATGCACCAGACCTAATTAATTTTCAACATTGTGTCACCGGATAACTTCGTACATAGAGTGTATGTAAAGAGAAATGGTTCAACTCATCAAATTTGTGGCATATTCTTGATAATCAGCACCAAATCTTGCCTCACAAAACTATTGTCCGAGCTAACTGTTTCAGGTTGAGCAAAAATACTTTCGTATGTCTGTCCGGCTGTTCAGGCTGTACAGGAACACAGATAGGTACAGGTTTTTAGTGACATTTTGTGAGCAGCAATATAATTTCGCCTTTCAACCTACGATATAGCATTTTTTATAGATTTAGCTTTTAGTAATTTTTCAATACTAAGTAATTTTTCAGACTCGCAAGGTCTATAGCTCACAGAACCAACAGGTCACCTGATAGTAACTAACAGTAAGTGACTTCTGAGGCCCATGGACAATTGGACATTTACAATCTGTTCCCAAGTAAGTATGAAAAACAATAGGACTTACAGTGTTATGCTTCTCAGGTACGGATACTTATTACAAATTCGTCGCCAACCCTGAGTTGTGGGGGAGGAGTTATGTATAAGTCCCCCCTGAAGTCTTTCCATTGTGCTATACATGGTTATAATGGTAGTCAGTTCTTGACGTGTTGTTACGTCCATGGGCATAAACTAAAAGACAAAATTTAAAAATCCCCGGTATCATCGGTTTGCGAACATTGCTGAAAACCACCGCAAGGAAACCATTTAAGTATCTAATTCAAAAGATTGCATTCAAACCGATCGACTTGATTAAGCGCTACCATACTACAGACATACGAATATAGGAGAAAGATTGTAGCGTTTGTTAAAATTAATGCAAATGTATAATAAACTCACCCGGTGTTGCAGCGACATGTTGCTCCCGTTCTGAAAGCGTACTATAGTCTGGAGCGACGCCGGAGTCGACATGCTCTTCGTTATGGACGAATTCCCCGAATCTTTGTCCTGCTGCTCTTTCAACAGTAACCCTCTAGCTATCTTAGCATTTAAACTTTTGTTCACGTGTTGGTGAGGAAGCAATGGAGCTTCCATGGTCTTCGTAGTATAAGACGGTGATGATGTTTGGCTGAATGAGTCCGAGGACACGTTCGAGTCTTGTCTCACACTTATATTCGATCCTGAACTTGGAGATCGTTTTATCGTCTGATTTTGCGTAGGGATTGGTGCAGGCGTATACGGTGTGTCCGGTAGACTTTTCAAGGGTCTTCTAGGAACTTGTGGTTGTGGGTTGCGATTGCAGTCGAGTCGCGGTTGCGGTGAGACCGCTATGGTTCGTTTGTTGCCATTGGGGTCGGTGGCTGGGCTGGTGGCCGCTGGCCTAGGGGGTGTGGGGGGCGGGAGGCGTCGCGGGGGCTGCGGTGAGGAGCGGCGCGGCGGCGCAGGGGGCGGAACCGGCAGTGGTGCCGGTGGTGTCGTGCGCTGCGGAACCGGTGGCGGCGCGGCTTGCACTGGCTGAATTATTTGTGGTGGTGGTTGCAGCTGGAAAATAACATTTTTATTAGAACATTTTTTTAAGATCTTTAATAGACAAACATAAATAGAAGAACAATCGGGGACATTTTATGGTTTAGTTGGTTCAACGTTTATCAGTTGCTAGTGGCAAAGCATCTGTAGAGCTAGAAACCAATCTGAATTGGCGTCCCTTTTCAGGCGGAAAAATCGCCTCACTGATATTGAATCTACTATAATTTGTTAATGCGATGAGTACCTTGAGTATAGGTCGGGATGGCGTTATCCTCGACGGTGGGCAGTAAGGTAGCGCGTCCGATGGGCAGTACACGAAGCCCGAGGGGCGCGGCGGCTGCGCGGGCGCGCACGCCGCGGTGGAGTGCCGCCGCGGCGCGCCGGCGCTGGGCCGGAGCAGTTCCAGCAGCTTCTCGCCAGGT
Organism: Eudemis profundana; assembly: GCA_947034925.1. Classification (NCBI taxonomy): domain Eukaryota; kingdom Metazoa; phylum Arthropoda; class Insecta; order Lepidoptera; family Tortricidae; genus Eudemis; species Eudemis profundana. The sequence goes on from OX344798.1 coordinate 20,897,104, forward strand.
GTCGCGGCTAGGCTGCCGGCGCGGCCGCATCTATAACAAACATATACAACGTTTGCATATCGTCTATTCAGAAAAAAACATTGCCCCCTCTCTCATCGTTCTCTCGTGGCTGAGGATTGCGGTCACCATTGGATGATACATATCGACGGGTGAAAGGCTATTTGGTTTAAACGCTAATGGAACCCCTTGGCGCTTAGACCAAATATTATTTACACCCGTCGTCGATGTGCTATTTTATACAAGTTTTATATAGTTTTACATGTCCTGGTGCCTGTCTGTCTGTGTGTTTGTATTCAAATCTTGCAAGTGAATGTTTAATTATTTAAGAATTTGGCAAACGATTCAATCCTGAGTTGGAAATAGTACATTACACAACTAGGGTGGTAATACAAAGAGAGGCCGAGATCGCAGAAGTTTGCGGCCCAAGCTGCAAGCGAGGAACGTAAATATGCGATCGAGGGCTTTCTTTATTACTTCCCGTGTGGAGTACATCATTTTATGTCTACACAATACAATACAATACAAATATTCTTTAGTGCACACCAGAAAAACATATTATAAGGGTACATTACATAATTAACATAACTTAAAGGTAGACAACAGGCGGTCTTATCGCTAAAAAGCGATCTCTTCCAGACAACCTTTGGGTGGCGGAATTGACGCAAAACACTTGGTCAGAAAGCGGCTTTTTCCGTACGCGCAGCATAATATATAAACTTACTTAATGATACTTAACTCATAATTCTTTGATATATCCGTCTCAAAATCCATTGTGAACTTGAAGAGATGAATTGAATACTACTGCTAAATGAATAGTCCTTGGAATAGCTGAACAGGGGAGAAATTTACGCCGTTGCGAGTAAAAACAATAAATCCGCTCGCTTTAAAGCCTGATTCCGGAATTACGTAAGGTAACTTTGTCAATGGATCCATTATACTGAACTTACTTTCTTCCTAGTTTTTAATTTATATTCCAGTTTTCAAATGAAAAAGAATGACCCATATGAGACTTTTTATGCCTTCGAATAACACTTATTTCTTCATCATTTGATTATTGAGCCTCTTTTTCTTTGACCAAAATGTACTAAGATAGTTGAAACTCAGCTTTTGTTAGCGACAAGTATGGGATAAAGCTCAAACAATAATTTACAAGATATTCCACTTATAATTACTTTAGCACATACAAATAAGATTCTGCTAAGCAAACTTCAAGTGTAAACCGTAAGTTTTTTCGTTATTAATAAAGTTTTGAACCCCGTTTCGCAGAACTCTTGTTGTAATAAAATATTCTATGTAATTAAGTTTTGCGGTCGAGAATTCTGAAACCTAACAAATCTGTCTGCCAAGTTTTGTTCGCTGACAATAGTCAGCGAACAAAATAAAAGGGAATAATTTATAAAGTACTATTTTCGATGCAAATAAATATATTTGCATCGAAAATAGTACTTTATATTGTATTTACTTTCTAAACCACAAAATGGGCGACGTAGGCGTGAAGTTCTTGTGCACAAAATATCAGTGCCTCGAGTGGAGAACGGAACAACATGAGTTTTTTCCCTTTGAATTTTATTGCACCACTTTCAGCTCGTCGCACTAAGTAACATATCGCCGGGTGAGAATACGTTTGTGCCATATCCACTCGATTTGTATGGAAATCGCTGGATATGGCACAAACGTATTCTCACCCGGCGATATCCAAAGGGCATATCTCGAGCTGTCTCCTAACCTAGTTTTTTCGATGATCCTAACTAAAGGCACAAGTAGGGTGTTCTTAAAGGTATAAGTTACGTTATTCGGCATTGCCGACATTATTATTATTATGCCGGTATTATATTATCTGGGTTAGCTGCCTTGTCTTTTCATTAAACGGCGCCATTTAGTTATATATAAGTGCCTGGATGAACATCGGGCGGTCGACGCCTTCTATCAAACGGTTAGGCAAACTCACGGCAAACTACTTTCGTTCGACAACATTAAATAAACCGCCTAGCCGAGTCCATCAAATTTTAGTTGTATAAATCTATTCCATCCTAGAACCTGTACTCACATGGGGGGACTGGGGGGCGGAGCCCCCCACCAGGAGGGCTCGGGGGGCCGCATGGAAAAAGTGAACAAAACAAACTCCTTTTTTAGGTTAGGTTGTTAGTCAGCTTGTGTCCCTCAGAGCAGAAATAGAAGCCCCGCGTCGACCTGCTGGCGGGTCATAGTTGTTTAGAAAGAAAACCCTAATCTCCTCTTAATTACCCTTCTAAACGAACGGCCTAGGCATTGGCCAGCCATATCGTTAATTGATACATTGATGCATTGGTTAAATTTCATCCAGGCAGTTAAGTGAAAAGACTAGGCAGTTAACCAAATGGCTAATTAAACCATTTGGCTGCGACAGGTATACTACCAAATGACTACGTTTATTCGAGATATTACGGCTGGCACCGACCTCAGAAAATTTGTTTATTTCTTCGTTTTTTGAAGGCGGTTTAATTTTTTTAAATTACTTTTTTATTTATTTATTTTCTTAACTTCAGTAGTAATTGAAATTACGCTATTTAGTCTACGACACGTTTTCCTAGTGACTGATACACACTTAACTCACTATCTCAAAAACGACTGAACCGATTTTGATGAAACTTGCATAGTTTCATAAGTTGGACTATGCCTAGTCCAACTAAAAAAGATTTTTCGAAATCCAAATTATGGTTTTTGAGATCTACGCGGACAAACATACATACATACAACACTTACGAAATTTGGCACACATGTTTAGAAGCAGGTACAGCCTAGCATATATAAAAACTGTTCAATTCTGACAATATTACATACATACGGGTTGAATTGATAACCTCCTTTTTTGAAGTCGGTTAATAATATGAACTCACACGACAGACAGCGCCATGGTAATCATCATTTGGGCTCATCCCACCTGAACCCGCGTCTAACCCCGTAATTACTTTGTCTATTTATAAAAGTCTCTCTTGAAATGAAATTTATTTGCTTGGACATGGAACAATTTTGCTAGGATTAGCACACCTCGTCAACATTTGGACATGCAAACTTTACAAACTTATGACCAGACGTAGAAGTTTTTGTGGCACGAATAAAATTGTCCTAGGGACTTCCCAACGATATTCATTTATCGATAAATTATACTTTGTCACTTCGAAATAAGTATTTGAAACAGTTATCGATAAATTTAATATCGGAAGGAAGTCCCTAATTTATTGACGTTTTTGCCACAAAACTTCTATGTCTGCTTGTGACTAATTTAATTACAATTATTCTCGTTATTAATATTACATATTTTAATTACACTTATTCTTGTTACTATTCTTGTCATTGTTGACCGACTGTATGTATCTTAGACTATGGTAAATTGTCCGCTAGCGCCTTTTGTCTCAGCAAGACAAATGCTAGCATTAGGCAAAGGGTGTTTTTAGTTCTATATAAATAATAAGGTAATCAAAGGCTTGAATATAAAGTCTTTGTTGCTGTTATTACCTTTAATTAAAGAGCCCTTTTATACATATATAAAATAGTAGATGAGCATGGAGGTAAGATGAGAAATTGCTATACGTAACGTGAACAGGAAGCCTAGCTGGGGGCTCTTGGCCTTCGTCACTATTTTGAGCGTAAAATAAAAGCCAATATGTAGACTAGTTCGCGGTAGAGATGTGGCATTCTCGGGAATGTTCTCAGTTTTGTATGGAAAGAGGCAGAGGTTATAATTGGAATTATCCATTTTAGCCAGAATTCATTTGTCCACGCGCCGTTATATGATTTCGACCAACACACGATAAAGTTTCACCCAATAATTTCGTGTAAAAGCCCATTCAAGGCATGTTGAATCGTTCATTGAAATGTAGGGCGAGATTGAATGATATTGTTTCTTGAATCAACTATTTCGGTAAGGTATTGTGTTCCCGAGTAGTTTGATAAAGACGTTTAATTTATTCATTAACCTTTGACTTTCGATCCAGGATGTTTTGGGTCGAGAAACTAAACTTCAATTACTAAGTACTAAGTATTGTGATTTGTTGTAAATACATTATCTCACTTATATCAATTTCAACTTGTGATCCAGGAAATGAAAGTGTCAAGAAAAATTGCTTTAGTTTAAAAAAACTGGTCAAGTGCGAGTCGGACTCGCGCACCGAGAGTTCCGTACAAACTCGTAAGTAGATACGTGAATAGTTCAAGAAAAACTGTATGGCGGTTAGTTTAGTAGGAGTAAATAAGTTTGTGTTACGATTTTTGCAAATTTCTAAAAAACGGTGCAAGTTAGGAAAACCGTTATATTTTTCTGATATTTAAAATGATATTAATAATTGGTAATTACTACAGATTTATCTGCAAAGTTGAGCTTAACACATCTTTAAATTTTCGATCTCCCGTTTTGGCCCCCTTTAAAGAAAAGTAAAATAGATATAAGGTTTTTTTATATCCAGTAGGCTCGGGGCAGCGACTTTTAAAACTATTCCAAATTTCAAACCGATAGCAGCAGTAGTTCCTGAGATATCTGGCGATGACAGATGGACAGACAGACAGAGTCGCAGCATAAGGGTTCCTTTTATACCATTTTGGTACGGAACCCTAAAAAGATACAAACGGCAAAAAAACACATACAAGGTATTGAATAAAAATGAAAATGCAATCTCAGTCTATTTCTATCTAATATTGTTATTTAAATATACGGAACCCTAAAAAAATAGTACTTTTTAACTTGAACCACAGAATAAGAATAGTACGGCGTACAGAACTCTCTCTAACAAAACTCGTTCGAGTCCGACCACCGGACGGCACGCACCTCAGTCTTACGTTTTAGGGTTCCGTACCTCAAATGGAAAAAACGGAACCCTTATAAGATCACTTTGTTGTCCGTCTGTCCGTCTGTCAAGACCCTTTATCTAGGGAACGCGTGAAGATATTAAGTTGATAATAAAACCATATACTTACTCAGGTATATGGTTTCTTGAAGCTGTGAAAAAATCAAGCTTCTAAGTTACCGTGAAAAAGAGATACGGCCGTGTATGCCGCAAAAAACGTAAATTTCGACACTCTCAAGGAAACTAAAATTCAAAGGGTACTTTCCGATGACCTAGTTAGAACTATGAAATTCGGCAAGTAATACCGTTTTATACTACACTAGCGACCCGCCCCGGCTTCGCTCGGTGTTTCTCTATTATATTATGCATGTATTATACATATAAACCTTCCTCTTCAATCACTCTATCTATTAAAAAAAACGCATCAAAATCCGTTGCGTAGTTTTAAAGATTTAAGCATACATAGGGCCAGGGACAGAGAAAGCGATTTTGTTTTATACTATGTAGTGAAGTACAAATACAAATCTGAAACTATACCTACATTATTAATTAAATCATAAAAAATAGACTTTACTAAGGGAATCAAAATGTATACGGTATTTTATTATAATATGTACCTACAAATTTATACGGAACCCTCGGTGAGCGAGTCCGACTCGCACTCGTCCGGTTTTTAGGGTTCCATAGCCAAAATGGCAAAAACGGAACCCTTATAGTTTCGTCATGTCCGTCCGTCCGTCTGTCCGTCTGTCCGTCTGTCCGTATGTCACAGGCATTTTACTCAAAAACTACATGATGGATATTGATGAATTTTGGAATATAGGTGTCTTGTATGAGCCGCTACTTAGTTTAGTAGTTAAAAATCTAAAATAAATATTTTTAGGGGGGGCACTCCATACATGTTACACACATTAAAAAAAATGTTTTTCAGCAAATATCAAAGTGTGGTACATAGTTCGACAGCTCTTTCATAAACACTATAAGGTTTCAAAGTAATGTTTTTGATCAAGTGAATATATTTGGAAATAATCGCTCCGAAAGTTGTGTAAATTGTGTCCCCCCCCCCTCTATCTTCTAAACCGTGTGTCCGAAAAATATGAAAAAAATCACGAAGGTAACGCTTAATTAATACTTTCAACGAAAATTATTTTCAATAAGATCGGATTAACCGTTTTTGAGTTATTGTCGATAAACTGCGCTTCTCAACAAAAGGACTTAATTGCTATGAAGATACGCTCTTTTGTTGTTGTACTTTTTTTACATCGTATTTTTATTTTACCTTATAGTTACGGCTATGGAACCCTACACTGAGCATGGTCCGACATGCTCTTGGCCAGTTATTTACATCGTATTTTTATTTTACCTTATAGTTACGGCTATGGAACCCTACACTGAGCATGGTCCAACATGCTCTTGGCCAGTTATTTTTAAATAGCGTATCTAAGTGTCCCGTTTCTGGGCAAATGCCTACCTTCTTCTCCGTCATTGGTCCCATTGAGTGCGTCTTCCCGCCACTGCTTCGGATTAGGTATTATGTGTCTACTTTGTCCCTTACAACCATTGGCCAACTATAAATGATGTCTGAACCGCATTAGTCCGGTTGACGGCTTCGGAAGCATTCGGTCAACATCGGGAGGCTTCGGGCGTTGCGTTGCCGAGCTGTCAGCTCGCAGATTAAGTATAAAGCCGTACTAACGGGAAATCCTATTTATTCCGAGTATTTGACTTTTCAGCTAACGTTCTGTTTTTGTTATTGTTTCTAAAGCATGATTAAGGAGTAAAACTTTGTTCTTATTGCTACTAGATATTTTAACAGTTCAAGTGATCAGTAAACGTACGCTCTTATTTGCACTGTACTGTGAAGAAATTCTTAAGGTGATTCGAGTTGCGTGGTTCTCCATAAAATGCAAAGCGTGTTAACAATCAACTTTAACGACGTCAATTTTCTACTTTCTTATAACGAGACAGCAGACATCAAATTCTGCGAAAAACGAGGCTACTCAGTATGGAATCAAGTCACAGGTGTCTCAAAACAGACAGGCAGACAGACTGACGAACAACAAAGTGATCTTATAAGGGTTCCGTTTTTTCCTTTTGAGGTACGGAACCCTAAAAAATGAAAATGGCTCAAAAATCTGTTCTCTCTATTACCTTCTAGTTAACATTATTGAAACTTCTTTTTTGTTTTTTTCTACTCCTTGTACTTTAATCTGTCTTTTACTTGGTCACGAACACTAATATAAGAACATACATAATATGAGTTCAGAGAAGTCTATACTCTATTGCCCATAACAGCACTAGTGTCGTTATGGTCACTTTACGATACTGCTAGCAGCCCCAGACTTCTAAATCTAGTTTAAACTTAGGTCAAGGATTAAGCGCTCAATTCTAACTTTACGATAAAAATGCACAACTACCAACTTAACAAACAGTTAAATTCCTACGGTTTTTAAGAAAAACAAAACTTTCCGATCTAAATTCATTGAAGCCAACATAAAAAAAAGTATTTTCAATATAGTCACTGAGTGTCACTAGCGAGTATATTTCAAAAAAAAAAAAGTTTACCACAGACACATACTGTCAGTCATACGTCATATTTGCCTTGTTTGCAGGTTATGCTTAATTTTTTTTTTGTATTTTAAAACCTAGTCGTAGAAAAAATATTGTATGCAAAGTTGTATAATTAAGTCAAACAACGCTCATTGCGTTTCTATTTGCGATACTCGCCGCTGTCGCGGCTCGTATCGCAACTCACGCAATTCATATTTTTTGAGCCTACTTATACAACTGTTGCATAAAATACAATTTTTTTCATCGTGTTTGACCCATAAGGATACAGTAATTCACATAAAAAATTCGTGATAACAAAATATTCATTGATAAGAAATTTTATTTGTACTCGTATAAGGTAAACAATAACATTTAAATAAAACAATAACAATAAGAACTAAAACTATAAATTAAATATAAACTAAAGGTAATAAATTTGCTCCAAATCGCTACCAGTGGGGAGTGTGCCCAGAAGGCTGGCCGCATTGCCCTGAGCGAAATACTGGCCAGCCCTCTGGTCACTGGTGGCCTCCACTAGACGCGCCGACAGATCCTTAAAAAGCCGGCGCGCACTAGGTCCCCAGGGTCCCAGCGTCTCGACCCCAAACGCCTCAAATATGTAGCTACTACCGAGGCTTCCATATTTGCGGCGTTTGAGGTCTTCTGCTGAGGATGCGGCAGCGCCAGCCTTTGTTCTGGAGCCTGGAAGATGGGACGGCGCGATATAAGAAATTCATTAACGAAAATCATGAATATCTGATATTTCAATTATTTTATAATTTGGGTAGTATACTGGACTACATTCCTGAAACAGAAAGGAATGCCTAAATGTCTCCAACGTTACTGAAATAGCCGAGAATCCGAGATTACTAAAATACAATAAATATTAAAGACATTATAAACATGAATTATTACGGACTAGGATTTCTTCACGTAAATCAGAATCTTATTCTGATAGAATAACAAAAAGTTACGTCATATGGGATTATTTTTGAAACACATGTCCTTGCCCACACATATTCGCGAATAGCTTCTAAAATCGAAATGAGCATTTTTAAATAAATGTCGTTTTTAGGGTTCCGTAGCCAAAATGGCAAACACGGAACCCTTATAGTTTCGTCATGTCCGTCCGTCTGTCTGTCTGTCTGTCCGTATCTCACAGGCATTTTACTCAAAAACTACATTATGGATATTGATGAAATTTGGAATATAGGTGTCTTTTATGAGCCGCTACTTAGTTTGGTATATAAATAATTAAAATAAATATTTTTAGGGGGGGCACTCCATACATGTTAAAGACAGTAAAAAAAATTTTTTTCAACAAATATCAACGTGTGGTACATAGTTCGACAGCTCTTTAAAAAACACTATAAGGTTCCTAAGTAATGTTTTTGATTAAGTGAATGTATTTGGAAATAATCGCTCCGAAAGTTGTGTAAATTGTGTCCCCCCCCCCCCCCCCTCTATTTTCTAAACCGTGCGTCCGAAAAATATGAAAAAAATCACGAAGGTAACGCTTAATTAATGCTTTCAACGAAAATTATTTTCAACAAGATCAAATTAAGCGTTTTTGAGTTATTGCCGATAAACTGCGCTTCTCAACAAAAGGACGTAATTGCTATGAAGATACGCTCTTTTGTTGTTGTACTTTTTTTTACATCGTATTTTTTACCTTATAGTTACGGTTATGGAACCCTACACTGAGCATGGTCCTCATAAAATCTAAACATTAGTTATGGTGTATTATCAGTGGCGTGGCGTCTAAAATATCCTAGGGCAAGCCGGAACAGGCTTAGCTTACCTACTCTTTAGGATAGGGAACGTGCACGACGAAGGTGCTGCCAACTGGTACCGCCAAACTAAATCATATACCCTCTCATGCTGGGGCCACATTGACGAAAACGCCGTTAATAACGTTAATTTATCGCGTTGAAGGAAGATTAACGTCATTGATACTTGCATATTATCATTGACATTGACAGCTTGATTTGACAGGGGCGATAGTTTCCTTTATTTTCCGCCCGTGTCTCTTTTGTCGTTTAGTGCTGCCACCTATAGTTCGTGCACGTTCCCTATAGAGGGAAGGATAAAGGGTTCAATGCATTAAAATAGGTATGCTGGTGGGAATCGTGTTATATGAACGCCACGCCACTGGTGTCTGTATAAGTTGATCTACAGATAAATTATAAATGAACTGCAAATAACGTAACATGATAATTATGTTTGGTATGCAAAAATAATTATTTGATACTCTTTTTTAATTATTCAGCTTTTTTTTATAGTTGATAGTTTTTATATGAAGTATGCTTTTTAATATTGAAGTAAAAGCTCTTTTTATCACTCCAAAGTCCCTCCAGGTCCCACAAAGTGCAATTCGCCATTTAGGTGCTTTTATACATATTGAAGCTAAAAACGGCTCAAAATATGAAAGCACAAAAATGCATTAATGAACATTTAAATAGACAAAAAATTTTGATTTATGCATTTTTGTGCTTTTTAATTTAGATAAATCGATTTATGTCTAAATATTATATGATTTAAAATAAAAATAAATAAAATAAAATAATTTATTCCTGTAAATAGGCCCTCAAGGGCTCTTTTACATGTCTTTCTTACATTCTTTTTTTCCTTTTCTTTTCTTTTGGCGCTTCGGGTAATGACCTTCTGGTGAGAAGAAGCGCCGGAAGAAACTCACCAGTTTCTCTTTTCATACATGAGATTTCATTAATACATTACATTAACTTAAAAACTACATTTATAGAGATGTAGGGTCTCTCTATGCGTCCATACAAGACAAATAAAAAATAAATTGATACTAAAATTAATGGAGATGTAAAGAGTCTCCTTATTATATTATTTCTTTTATTTTTGGGGCCCACCAAGTAACTATCAGATGTAATTTTTAGATCTCAAACATTTGCATTTGCGTAGTTCTAAACAGAATCTACATCTCACAGAAAAAAGCTCAATAATGAAAAAGATGACTATTTAGATTTTTTTGCTTACCGTTTCTGCAAAATTAAAACGAATGATCGTCTTAATTTTGCAGAAATACTAAAAAGATCATTTAAATACGTGCCTATTTAAAATATCCACTAGAATGGTATTAAGAGGTTACTGTATAAAACCTGTCAAATTCTACAATGTAAACAAAAATTTCTAGTGTCGCGGAAGCCTTTGAATATTGGTGACCAGGGAATAACGTCTTCAAAGAATAACTCTCTGGGTGTCTTTGTTGTCTCGTTGTAGCACTTGTAGAGTGACACGTGTAAGAGGAGGCCCTTGCCTAGTGATGGGTCGGCGGTAACATTTCCGTTACCAGTAAATTTCCAACTGGAATATTACTAGTAACTTACCGGTAAGTTACCCATGATCGGTAAGATTGGGTAATATTGAAAAAAATGTTAGAAAGTAGATGTTTTATTCGTGTTAACTACTAACAGAGTTTACATTGCACCGATTTATAATGATAAAAGTTACAAATCTTTTTTATTTTAGTAAATTACCAATCTTACCAGTAACATTCTCAATGTTACTGGGTATTTTCCCAATGCTACCGGTAATATTACCAGGTAAGATACGGAACTACAGTGTTACTTGAAATTTATTGATCAATTACTTAGTTCAAGGTGCAATATATGAATATCTGGAGGCACGGTAGTGCCTCGCCAAGTCGAGCAAAACAAAGGCACGGCGGTACCATCTTGTTTTCAAAGCCATTCAAGTCATTTTCAGCGTCCTGTAGTTTAGTGCTGGCTAAAGCTAGAAACCTTGAATTTACAGGGATATATAGACTTAAATATATTTTCAATAACATTTAATTTGAACGTGTAGTTTAACAACTATTGCACGTTAAAGTTCTTTAGTTTTGTCACTGACTGACTGACTGATGATCACCATAATTCTAAGGTACTTCTAGCAGACGCCAGACACACAAGCTCTAAATTTTTAGCTGTTAGGCTATCATGTCATGCAAGACCTAAAAATATTCCAATTTCATAATCATCAATATAAACTGCATAAGTAAGTTTGTAATCCTATACAAATACATGCGATTACAAGGTTACTTTTGTAGTTCAAATAGGAAATAGAATGGATAGACTGCGTTGCAAAACTTAGATCTTTTTACATGTAATGTTTTTGATGAGATCTCATTTCTTTTTGTAAGTGGTCTTCCTTTATTATTACATTCCAATCCATTCTATTCCCATATTTGAACTACAAAAGTAACTTTGTAATCGCATGTATTTGTATAGGATTACAAACTTACTTATGCAGTTTAAATTGATGATTAAGAAACTGGAATATGTTAGGTCTTGCATGACATGATAGCCTAACAGCTAAACATTTGGAGCTTGTGTGTCTGCTAGACAGTCAGTCAGTGACAAAACTAAAGAACTTTGACGTGCAATAGTTGTTAAACTACACGTTCAAATTAAATGTTATTGAAAATATATTTAAGTCTTATTATGCTCTATATATCCCTGTAAATTCAAGTTTTCTAGCTTTAGACAGCACAAAACTACATGAGGCTGAAAATGGCTTGAATGGCTTTGAAAAAAAGATTGTACGGCCGTGCCTTTGTTTTGCTCGACTTGGCGGGGCACTACCGTGCCCCAGATATTCATATATTGCTCCTTGAACTAAGTTATTGATCAATAAATTTCAAGTTACACTGTAGTTTCGTATCTTACCTGGTAATATTACCGGTAGCATTGGGAAAATACCCAGTAACATTGAGAATGTTACTGGTAAGATTGGTAATTTACTAACTTAAAAAAGATTCGTAACTTTTATCATTAAAAATCGGTGCAATGTAAACTCCGTTAGTACTTAACACGAATAAAACATCTACTTTCTAACAATATTTTCAATATTACCCAATGTTACCGATCTTGGGTAATATGACTGGGAATATTCCCGCCTTTAGTAAGTTACCGGTAGCGACCCATCACTACCCTTGCCCAATGGTGGCACTAAATAGGCTAATAAAACCATTCGCATGAGGAAAGAAATATCTTTTGGGTTCATTCCGTTCACGTTCCTATTTTTTCAACAATATCACTCCGTCCATATACCATTACCATTTCGCCTAAATTCCTGATTCGTCTGCAGTTCACTACGTTCCTAGTTCGTATGCACTTCTAGTTCGTCCCTGATCCCAGTTCGTTCAAAATTTTTTTATGAAATACGGGGCAAACGAGCAGACGAGTCGCCTGATGGTAAGCAATCACCGTCGCCCATAGACACCTGCAACACCAGGAGATTCACAAGTGCGTTGTCGGCCTTTCAGGTGGGAGTACACTCTTTTCTTGATGGTTCATATTGTCACTTCGACCCTATTTCCGGTTTGTTCCTATTCCCCGTTTGTCCCTATTCCCAGTTCGTCCCTATTCCCAATTTGCCCTTATTCCTATATCGACCACATTTCTAAACCTAAGATTTATAATAATCTTGAGAGATTTAATGGAGATTTTATAAGGGGTGCAATTTGGAAAAATGACGGAATGGACCAACTGAGAGTGTGGATGATTTGATTTGAATTGGACAGCCATATTTTCGAATAAATGGATATTTATTTTATAATGTCTATAAATTTAAGCTTAAATAAGTTTATGTCAAAAAATGTTTTTTTGAGACAAGCAAGCTTTTATTGTCGACTGTACTTTTTTTTGTATAATATTGCATTGTCATTAGCTTTTAACTCAATCGAAAACCGGGAAGAGGGTCAAATTTAACTTGCAAGATTTGATTATAGATACACAGACACCGGGACAGGTGAAACTTAATGGAGGCTTGTAAAAAGACTCGCAATAAATTAGCTTTTGCGATAATTATCTATTATCAAAACATTGCAATCGGCTTACCTTTCCGAATAAGACTTTTACCTATCGTTTCCATTTCCGAATAAGACTTTTAAAATGTATTAAACATGTATTTTCATGATACTCCACGGAATATTCTTCAGTATTCAGTGGCTTCCAAGCTTTTCATTGGTGGAAAATCTCTAGTGATTGGCGTAATAGCGTAGCTACGCGCGACGGGCGTACAAAGCCCCGACATATGCTACGTTCACACAAAAGGACGGATTTTAGCCAGAAAATCCACGTCAATTACGCCTTTATATGCACGAAAAATGTGAAACCTTCGATTTTTTACATCGATAATAAGCCTATTGATGAGGTTATTGCAATATTGTCGATGGTTGGTTACCATGGTATCTGAACTTGTTGATTGTCATGGTATGTGAGATATGGTTTGTATTTAGTGAAAAAAATAAAGAAGAAAGTGTACGGAATATTGGTTTTACTACTATAAACAGGAATATGGTGATGGTGACTTCCGGGCGCGAAGGATTTTAACACCTATCAGTGGCAAAATCAGGAAAGACTGTATATCATAGTTTCGAATACGTACTCTCGGAATATCATGCTATCGAATGTTCGTTGGCTCGACTGTTATTGTATCGAATACTCGCTGGATCGAAATACTTGTGGTCGAAATATGTACAATCGACTTCAAGAATCTTGAATGATATGGTTTCGATCAGTGGTATATCGAATGCTCGTTGGCTAGACTGTTATTATATCGAATATTCGCTAAATCGAAATACTTGTGGCCGAAATATTGCTGGCAACACACCTGCCTACGCCATTTAGTTACGCTCCGCACGTCAGTTGGCCACGTGGCTTTCTCGTTTTTTCAAAGTATTCGATAAATTTCTCAGTTTCTAGCTATTGAGGTAAAAGACTAAGAAATGAAAAATATAGACATATTAACCGATTTATTGATTCAACGTTTTTCGACCCAGCAAATATTCGATTCAGTTACAGTCGAGCCAACGAAAATTCTTGTCAAAGATCTTCTGTGGGATGATCATCGGCACCTCAATTTCGATTTGACGATTTATTGTTTCAACGCTTTTCGACCCAGCGAATATGCAATTCACTAGCAGTCGAGGCAACGAAAATTCGTGTCCGAGATCTTCTGTGGGATGACAGTCGACACTTCAATTTCGATTTGACGATTTATTGTTTCAACGCTTTTCGACCCAGCGAATATTCGATTCAGTAACAGTCGAGCCAACGAACATTCGATAGCACGATATTCCGAGAGTACGTATTCGAAACTATGATATACATACATCAGGAAATTGTGTTGTTGCTTGATATTCTAAATATTACTCGTATGTATGTATACAATCGCTTGAAACTTACAAGTTAATGCATCTTAAGTAAACTCAGTACTTGAAGATTCGGAACTAAACTTTTATTTGAATCAAATATCCTATTAATATTATAAACGAGAAGTTACCCGCGTCTTCAGCCGCGCTATTCGCATTAGTAACTCATGGGAACTACTTTTTCGGTTACAAAATATCCTATGTTTTAATCTAGGACTTGGTCTATTTATATGTAAATTTTCACCTGAGACCATTCAATCGGTACCGCGTTTGTTATTTGTAACAAACATCCGAACATTTAAACCCCTCAGGTTCACTTTGTCCACATTCCCTACTCGTCCATATTCTCATCTCGTCCACATTCAGGGGTTCACAGGGTCCCAAAATACTAAAGCACCTGACGTCACTCGTAATATTAAAAATGTAAACACCACTCAAATAAAAATAGTGCATCAAAACATAAATAGACTTGGAAACAAAACGTACAAACTGGAATGCGAACTCCAGCTACTTAACCCACCTGTGGATATTTTGTGCCTGACGGAACACTGGCTCCAGACCTCTCAACTATCCTGTGTAAACATACTAAACTTCAGCCTACGTGCCCAGTACTCTAGGCCATCACGCCGTGGCGGAGGAGCATGTATTTACGCCCGATCTGATTTACTAACAATAGAAAGGAAGGAAATCTCTGAGCTATCCGTGGAAATGCAGTTTGAGGCCTGTGCGGTGGAGTGCGTCGGCGAAGATGTCATCATAGTCTGCATATATAGACCGCCTAGTGGTGATGTACAGTTATATATTTCTAAATTAACTGAGGTACTTAATTTAAACGCAATACAAAATTATAATGTTATTTTAATTGGTGACATAAATATCGATCTAATGACCAAATGTAATATCTCAAATAAATTAAATTATGTAATTAAGCAATTCGGTTGTAGGCAATTAATAAATACAGCCACAAGAATAACTCCGTCTTCTAGTACTTGTATCGATCACGCGTTTACAAACATGTCAAAGTCGTGCATAGAAAATGTATCATGTATGGACCTTAATCTATCTGATCACTTATGTATAAATGTAGAAATAAAAATACAAAACAACAACTTGCTAAATAATCACGTCCTCAAGCGAGATTTTACTAAAAATAACATAGCAAATTTTGTAACAAATCTTGACATGTATAATTGGAATAGTATTAGGTATAAATGTAACTGTCCAGGCGAACAAGTTGGACTAGTAATAAATGTAATTAAACACTACTTTGACATATGTTTCCCACTTAGAAAAATTTTAGTAAAAAAACCTGTTAAAGGTTGGGTCAACGACACTCTACGACAATTACGTCATCATATACGTAAACTAAAGTTGAAATTATCTCAGGAACCTAGTGACACCGAGCTACTTCCGAGCCTGCAGAGGCTAGAAGTACTATATTGGTCAATGTTAGCAAACGTGCGTAGTGACTACGTGAACAGCCAAATATCTCAATCGGATAAAAATATGTGCCGTAGTGTGTGGCGCGTTATAGCTTCGGAGACGTGCAAAATCAACGGTAAGAAAAATAGTGCATTAAATGTGTTTGTATCGAAGTCAGCTGGTAACTGCCCCGCGGCGCGCGCTGCCGCGGCCGCGGCGCAACTAAACAGGTATTACATTAACACAAATGTAAACAATAACCCTCCCTGCGCTCAAACCGCTCTTAATTACTTAGTTAGGTACTTACCATTGCCTGTGCCGTCAATTCAATTCAGACCATATACACTGGATAGCATTTTAAAAGCCGTCAAAAAGATAAAACGGAAAGAATCGAAAGATATCAACGAAATGTCAACCCACATACTTGATTACTTACCACCTATCGTTATTTCGCTGTTTCTTCTCCTATTTAACGAGTGCATCGCTGCAGGCATATATCCCGATTCATTAAAACAAGTTAAAGTCCAACCCATTTACAAGGGCAAGGGAGATGCTACCTTAGAAAAATGCTACCGTCCTATTTCTCTAATACCCATAATCTCAAAGGTATTTGAGTGCATGATGAGTGATACACTAATGAAATATTTCACCTCGAACAATTTGTTAAGCAAACAGCAGTACGCATACCAACCCGGCCGCTCGACCGCTGACGCGACGCGCGATGTTGTTGCGCGAGTGCTGACGCACCTCGAAGGCGGGCGGCAGGTCGCAGCGATATTCTGCGATTTGTCGCGCGCCTTCGAGATGGTCGACCACACTCTCCTGCTTGAAAAACTCTCCCGATATGGTGTAAACGGATGCTTTCTCCAAACAATTCGTTCATTTCTATGGAATAGAAGGCAGAGTACGTACGTTAATGATTCAAGGTCGAAGCTGGAGCCGGTCGGTAGCTGTGCTGTCCCTCAGGGTTCGGCAATGGGTAATAACCTATTTCTAATTCTTGTCAATGATATCTCGACAGCAAATCCCGACCTTGAGTTTATATCTTTCGCTGACGACACGTGCGTGCTGGTCGATGCACATAGCCTGAAATCCTTGGAACGTAAGGTTAGCAAAGCAATCTACCAATTGTCACTGTGGTTCTCCGCAAATGGTATGCTACTAAATATAGATAAGACCAACATTATGAACTTCAGGTTAAAAAGCAACAGAGATAATGTGTTAAATGTCACACTCAACGGCACTCAGGTACCACAAGTAGAAAGGGTTCAGTATTTAGGCTGTACTATAGATTCCGCACTCACATGGTCCCCTCATATAGACTCAATGTGCGACAAGTTGGCGTCAGCGTGCTATGCGCTTTCCAGACTCGCCCCAAGCTTGACTCGGGACAATTTGAAAAAAGCCTACTATGGATATTTCCACTCCATTCTAACTCAGGGGGTAGATCTATGGGGCATGGCGGCAAATCGTGATAAGGCATTCAAAATGCAAAAACGCGCCGTCAGAATAATAACACGACAACCCTATGACCACCCAGCGAAAGAACTGTTCAGGGAAGCTAATATTTTAACACTTCCTGGCGTCTATATTCTAACAGCCTGTAAATATGTAAGAACTAACTTGAACAGCTTCACCGCACCCCAGGACCAAAACAGGACTAGGCGCAGGAAGCCTCTCCTACTCGTACCACAACGTCGACTAGCAAAGGCTCGTAAGTCACTTGATGTCACTGGCCCTAATAGTCCACCAAACGAAGTAAACTCAGAGGAAAAAACTCGTGTATAAGCGAATTTTGGCATAGTTGTAAGGAATGGGGTTTTAAACGACATACTAAAAGTACTGATGGGTGGGGGTGAAGCTAACGGGGGGAGGGGGGTGTAAAGGTCCCTTTTTTTAGTTTTTTGCAAAAAACTCGTAAACTGTGGCCTATAGCTAAAAATAGTCTGAAACACAAATAATGTACGTAAAATTCTCTACAAAAAAGATGTAAACGTTTTTTCTCTGGGATCAATACTTCATTAGATATAGAGGGAAGTATATGACCAATAAAGAAAACACATTTGTTTAAGTACGGCACGTATATTCCTAAAGATAAAATCCCTAATTATTGTCTAAATCTAAAATATTATCATAATCATCGTCGTCAGCGGTTACTTCGATAGGAGCTCCGTTAGTGCATGGGCCGGAGCATACACCGCAGACCTTGGAGCAGGGAATTCCAGCTTTCCGGCAGCCACATCGCATCCCACATCCCGTCTTACACCGGCAAAATATGGTTTTGAGAATTGAGTCAGGTGCCACTGGGTCGTCGGTTGTCTCTGGCTTTAGGATGCCATCGTCTCCTATCAAGTCGACTTCATGTCACCGAATTTGCTGCCTGTGAAACTTTGCATTGTTTTGTTTCCAATATCTAGGGCTTTGTGGCAGTTTACTTTAGAATTTCCCAGGATCTAAGGAGAACGTGGTTTTATCACTTGCCAGTATGAGCAGTAGCATTAAAATCAATGACGAGACAGTTACTATTAACCCTCTGACAATTTTCCAAAGAACTGTCATAGCTAAAAAGAACGAAGAAGATGTTGCAGACCTTTTGACCTATGAACTGACTCCATTCCCCATGGCGCTGTTCTTCGAGGGTGGAATACGAAAGGGGAAGAAGTCATCACTCTACGATGTATTGTGCCAGCAGAGAACAACGTTGCTCTTGATCTACATCAAAGCTTCAAAGTAGTAAATGGTGGTTTTCTACTGCACCGTATGAAATGGAAACCGTCCTCCAGCGTTTCTTCGATTTGCCATCAATATATTACTTATGTACAGAAACAATACGGCCCAAATTGTAAAGTGATTTTTGATGGTTATGGTGATGTCGACAGTACTAAACGAGCAGAGCAGAAGCGACGAGGTCTGACAAAAACTTCGGTCGACATTAATTTTAATGAAAATACAATCATCACCATTCCACAGGAGCATTTCTTCGCTAACGAAAACAATAAAACAAGGCTGATTCAGTTCCTTGCCGAGAAGATGACAGCAGCAGGGATTGGAACAACCATTGCTACAGGAGATGCTGATGGCATTATTGTCAGGTGCGGGTTGGAGATGGCTGCCTTACATCCAACTGTTGTTATTGGGGAGGATGTCGACTTGATAGGAGACGATGGCATCCTAAAGCCAGTGACAACCGACGACCCAGTGGCACCTGACTCAATTCTCAAAACCATATTCTGCCGGTGTAAGACGGGATGTGGGATGCGATGTGGCTGCCGGAAAGCTGGAATTCCCTGCTCCAAGGTCTGCGGTGTATGCTCCGGCTCATGCACTAACGGAGCTCCTATCGAAGTAACCGCTGACGACGATGATTATGATAATATTTTAGATTTAGACAATAATTAGGGATTTTATCTTTAGGAATATACGTGCCGTACTTAAACAAATGTGTTTTCTTTATTGGTCATATACTTCCATCTATATCTCATGAAGTATTGATCCCAGAGAAAAAACGTTTACATCTTTTTTGTAGAGAATTTTACGTACATTATTTGTGTTTCAGACTATTTTTAGCTATAGGCCACAGTTTACGAGTTTTTTGCAAAAAACTAAAAAAAGGGACCTTTACACCCCCTTCCCCCCGTTAGCTTCACCCCCACCCATCAGTACTTTTAGTATGTCGTTTAAAACCCCATTCCTCACAACTATGCCAAAATTCGCTTATACACGAGTTTTTTCCCTTGACAGGCAAATTTTGGTCTTCGTTCGGTGGGCTATAAATTATATAACCTTCTACCGTCGGAAATAGTCGAACTATCAAATGACAAATTGTTTGCAAACAAACTGAAACACTTCCTAACCAACCTAGCGTGCTATAGTGTTGAAGAATTTATAAATAGGGATCGTTGACCTAATTGAAATATTTAATAGAATATAAATTGTCTTAGCTAATTACTGCTAGCATTAATTATATATATTTAATTAAAATGACGTGTAAAATATTGTACCTACCTATTTTATGAATAAAAATCTGAATCTGAATCTGAACATTCACAACCCGTCAACATTCCCATCTCGTCCTCATTCTCAACTCGTCCACACTCCCAACTCGTCCCAAGCGAAATGTGCGAATTTGTACAACCTTGCAGAGAATGAGTAGGGATGCGGACGAGTTAGGAAAGTGGACGAGATGGGAATGTCGACATGTTGGGAATGTGGGCGAGATGAGAATGTGGACGAAATGGGAATGTGGACAAAGTGAACCTTAAGGACCTAAACTTTTGATGATGGAATTTTGAGAAACGGAGGCAACTCTGCTAATATTAGTTATACTTATGTACGTACACATAATATTAGCGATTTGCGTCTTTTTGTAGTACCTCGCCCATTTATCATTGAATAGGTTCACCAACAAGATGGACAGATGATCTGGTTAAGGCTGCTGGCTCACGGTGGATGCAGGTTGCTTCCAACCGAACTAATTGGAAATCTATGAGGGAGGCCTATGTCCAGCAGTGGACGTCCTATGGCTGAAATGATGATGATGAGGTTCAATTGCAGTCGGTTATTAAAAAAATAGTATCAATTAATTATGTGTCCATTGCCACGAAAATTAATCTATTCCCACTAAAAAACCAATTTAAGAAATTCTCGTAATCCACGCAACATAATATTTTATTTACTGTAACACGCTAACACTGTACTAGACACGCCGAGTGCTCGACTAATTGTACACCCTAAAAATTTTGCACAAATTACCCGAATGCATTTTAATTGCCATTTTGAATGTTAAATCAACATTAACAACATAGGTGACAGTTGGGTGTTAACGATTAGTCATTAGCGTGCCAAACTCTAGGCTGTTGGTGTTTACGAGGTGTTTACCTCACTTGGCTTTAGCCAGTGACCAGAAAGAGCATGCGTTAGTACGCGTAATGCCATAGAGAGAGGTTCGGTGGTCAGACTAGAATGACAGTTTTTACCCGACTGCGGCGAAGCCCAATGTATGGCCGTTCCTATGTCCGCTCGTAACTACTCAACGGCACATCCAACGGATTTTGATAAATGATACATCATTAGATTCGTCTTGATGGTGCGAGTGTCACTGGGTATAAAGTTCGTTAAAATAAACAAAATGGCGGATTTTATGCAGTTTCAAAGTGCACCGTGGTTGGGTTTAGGTATTTTAATAAAATGTGGTTATTTTAGAGAGAGAAGCTTCTGTACGTAGTACCAAGGACCATTAAAACAAGAAGACTGTCATTCTCCATACTTTGGATCGTGCCCCGACCGCAAGGGGATATCCAGGCAAAAACTAGATGGCACTAAAAAACTAAACATTTAACGATGTTATAATTGAACAAAGAAACATAGTATAGTAACAATTAGTTCGTAAACAGCTAATAATAAATAAATTCTAACATTTAAATACTGTGTCACGCTTGCAAAGTTGAATAATTGTAAATAATATAATTCTTATACCAAGCTTATACATAGATGGCGTTGTAAATATCGGGGAACAGCTTTTTGTATGGAGAATGACAGTCCTCATGTTTTAATGGTCCTTGATAGTACTAATACTTATTCTGTGGGATGGTTACCTTGCTTTGACGTCGACGTCGTCGGCCGCTCCCGGCTGCAGCTGCATACCGCCCTGCGCCCACGTCACCGTCAGCCAGTCTGGAACAACCATTACTTATTCAATTCAACCATTTATTGGTAAAATATAAGGTATTTTACATGTCACATAATACATTAAATAAGATGTCATGGGATACAAGTTTTTATATTCATTCATATTCTTGTAAATTTTACTACTGTATTTAGCCTGCACGCCTGCACAGCGCTTAGCAAGCGACGAGGAACGATTGTACCTCGGATCTTCTGGATGGAAACATAGGATAATTTATTTCCTGGTAAAGAGTTCCCTTGGGATAATAATGGGTATAACGCAGGCGCAGCCGCGGGTAAATGCAGGTAGCTTGTAGCTTATATCTGTATAATAGGCTAGATGACTAAAAAAAACTGTTTAGTCCGTCTGTTACATTATGAAAAAATATTGTACACGTATTTTTTGTTTTGTTTGACAAACAAAAACTGACGAGGATAGAGTGCTTAGAAGTTTCGAGTGACGTCACCCTTGACTTGAGTACAAATTGTACTCAAGAGCGACGTCACAAGCCCCCACTCCAGAAGTTTGATGATCTATAACTTTGTCGATTTTTAATATTTTGATAAACCAACAAAATACGTGTCCCATATTTTTCCATAATCTAACTGACGGACTAAATAGAATTACATATTTTTAACCCAGTCATCATCCCTATATATATATTATTCTTGTGTACGTGTGTTTGTCAACTAACTCCTACTGATTTTTTTTATGATTTTACACTGCTAGTCCTTAGGGCTATAGCAATAATCGGACTGCATGGCGGTAGGTAACCGCAGCTGAACCTCAGCACCATGGCAGTAAAGCCAGGTTTATACTTGTCTGATGTGACGAGTTGTGCGCATCAGATCGGAATCGGTTTCATACATTTAGTGAGGTAACGTTCACACTAGTGTATTGTGATGTGACAATAATCTAGTACAAAGGATGCGTCACAACACGTCACGTCAGACAAGTATAAACCTGGCTTAAAACGTTGACGTGCTAGGGCAGTCGAACCAAGGTTAGTGTTCGTGTGTGGTCTCATAAGGTAGTTGTCCGACGAAATACCTAATAAGTTATATTGAGTCGATCCCTGGATGGTTTGTAAATACTATTAGACCCAGTAGATGGCGTCGTGATCGGGCTTTCATGAGGGATTTACTTCAGATTATGATGATTTTGAGGCGGAACTAGTAATAATTCATAAACACATTAGTTGAATTGAAAATTGATACTCAGCGCCTTCAGACGTCCAAATCCCCCATTGTAAGAAACCATCAAACCCACGTTATATCGCTCCCTATTTACAAAGGCGTTCGTGTCAACAAAAATAATAAGCCCCGAAAAAATACCGTAGCAATTTTCCAGGACGAATTATGTTTACTTAATTCGTATTCCTGATAGTCGCCAAGTCGACAAATCCTCGTGATAACCTATGAAAACGGTACCTGCAAATATGAGTGAAAAGGAAATCAATTGGTCCACAAATGTCTATGTATTAAGAAAAATGTTTAGGCTTAGGCGGCAGGTAGGTAACTACTTGGAATCTTTTATTTAAAAGAAAATTCTGATTTTAATGCTTTGCTTTTCGTTAAAACTTTTATTCACTGGGCATTTCTCCAGAAATATGTATTTGACTCATTCATCTGTCTCCATACATTTAGTATGAAAAAGGGCCAGATGAATGAGGTGACCGCAGACATATTTCTGGAGAAATGCCCTACCTACTGGCAGCTTTGCACGTGTCATTTCCATTGTTATTATCCCAAGGGAACTCTTTACTAGGATTATGAAGTATCGTATGTTTCAATTCATGGCTTGATTTACTGTATGCTTAATTTCATCCGTTGCTTTCGCATTTCCGTTCCGTTCCCGTGTAAATTGACTACTACTACTTAAAAATGAGCAAAAACGACTATTATAGTTTTTGACGTGATAACGTCTTATAATTCGATGGAGCCGGCTGCACGCACGAAAAAGTGTGACGTCATTTGCCGTTACCTTGCGGGGCCGTTACCTTGCAGGGCCGTTACCTGTCAAATAGGTACTTTAAATGATTCCAGCACTTAAGTCGTTAAGATGATAGTTTCTTACAAATTGTTAATAAATTAGCCCTTATTCCCTAAGATACGGCTGTCAAAATCTCTATTGAATGACAAGAGACACTGCTGAGTTTGGCAAAAATCTTTAAATTTAAATAGTGGATGCTGCTTTGGCAGTTCCGTTTTACGCCTGCTTTAATCGTAGTTTAAAAATTATTAAAACAAATCTTTGACATTATATTCGTGGAACGGCAGACATTTACACTGGCCACTTAGCCATCATTTTAGCGTGTCAATGTCATTGTAGCAGCTTATTGGGAAAAAAGTCGAAGTCGAAGTCGAAGTCAAAGTCAAAGTCAAAGTCAAATTCAAAGTCAAAGTCAAAGTCAAAGTCAAAGTCAAAGTCAAAGTCAAAGTCAAAGTCAAAGTCAAAGTCAAAGTCAGGGTCAAGGTCAACGTTATCACGTTCGCCTATCGTCAGTAAACCGACTTTACAGACAACCGATTTTTTTTAGGGTCCCATACCGAAAGGGTGCCAACGTGACCCATTACTAGATAATCCTGCGCTGTAGCGTCCGTCTGCCTGTATGTTCGTCGGTGTCGCACGGCTGTATCTTTGGAACTGTTATTACAGTTGAATATTTCAAGTCAAGTTTGTGTTAGAAAGAAAGAAAGAAAGAAAATACATTTATTTAGTTGTTAGGAATTAGTATACCAAAATAAATACCCAAACATTTTTTTTTCTTTACACAACCACATCCAAATATCCATGCGAAATAGGTGGTTTAACATTTCGGGGAAAGTTAGTTAAAATGCCAATGAAAGTCACAGGTTGCTATTTGTATACAGTAAATACAAACAGCAATGTGCGACTTTTATTACTTATCGATCTTTCATTTTTACTGTGAGAAAAAAATAGTCAAAACTTTTATATCCCCCAAATATGTGCACTGTTTGCTTGTAGGATATTCACTTTCATAGAATTTAAAAAATATATTTATATTTGGTAACGTAATTGATGATTTCGGGTTTTTTTTCTTTGCTGCTATTGTTTTATTATTTGCAGATTTTCTTATTTTATTTGTACCTATTTGACTATAATTTTAAATTAACCCTGCGTATTTTTAATGTATTCTTATACACCGCACTCCAGGGGGCATTTTGCGGGTTCGTCAGATAGAGTGCGACTACGCTAAGTTTGCAGAGGTCAAAAAAAGGTTTTATTAAAAAAAAAATGGAAACATGGGGAAACCACAACAAGAGGATTATTTAATCTTGACACTAGATAATAATTCTTCCGTTTATTATAATAGGTGTCTACATACCCACTGAAATAAATATTCGGGTCAGTCTTGCACAAATCGATCTACTTCCAACCAAAATAAGCGATTAAAAAAGAAAACGTCTTGAAAAGGCCGGCATTGTTGTATGAAATTCTATTAAAGACCTCTAGCCGCACCGGAAACGAGGTAAGTAGTATATACACCTTGGCCAGTAAATAAGAAGTGATAAGAGACTGTGCCACTGGCGATGACGATATCGTTCAGTTAAGTGTAAAAATATAAGTTGCATACAAATACTCAAAAATATGTCCGCATACACCTTCTGTAGTAGCCATAAAAACTTTGTACAATACTTATGAAACGAATTATTCGATAAAAAAATTTATGCCACACCTGGCCATAAAGTGTCTTTTTTCGCACGCTGCGCGTACGGAAAAAGACGCTTTCTGGCTAAGTGTAGACAAATGATGTACACAACACGGGTGGTAATAAAGAAAGCCCTCGATCGCATATTTACGTCCCTCGCTTGCAGCTCGGGCCGCAATCTTCTGCGATCTCGGCCTTTCTTTGTATTACCTCCCTAGTTGTGTAATGTACCATTGCACTTTACTGTACTAGCCGTGCTGAAATACAATAATCATCACAAAGCTGAGATAAACAGCCATTCGTAAAATAAACTGCCATTTTCAGAAAGTACTGTCTTGAGAGAATATTGAGCCAGCCAGCTAGGTCTTCTGTAGGAAGTCCTCTCTCAGTCTTCGCGTAATTGAAACGGTCCTGATTTGATATTACAGGTGAGCACAGATTACTTGTCTACAGCCAGTGCACTCAGTACAGTCTATGTCAGAAGTAACCTTTACTTTATACTTTATCGCAGTACTCTGATATTTGTAACAATAGGACTTAAGCAGCACTGAAGCTGGAGCGTGTGTAGCAGCTTATTACAACTATTATGGCTCTAGCTGATACTTGAGACGATTACAAATGCCGTTTAAAATGTAACTCAACTGGACAGTAGATGCCGCTAATAAATGAACTGATTATAAAGTTCTATGACTCGGGTACTTCTCCTTATGGCAGGATTGGTTTCCACCCCTGCGTGTAGACTGAAGAACTATGGAAGACAGGTTTCAGTTTCACTTAAAGCGTATACATTAAATTTTTTGTTTTAAACATTTTCATTTCAATAACAAAAGTTTATGCTTTAAAATTTCATAAGAGACTCAACACAATAAGGAAGTAGGAGGATAAGTTCGCCTTTGTACATACACCTTTATTTTGTAACACTGTATTTTGTCTTATTTTGTGCAATAAAGTGTTTACATACATACATACAATTAACGCTATAAAGCAAGGTGAAAATACAAAAACACAGAAAACGCCGGCCATAATGTAAGAAACATTCCAAAATCCACAGTCCACACACGCAATTGTTATCAACATTTAAAGAACTCCTGTGCTTAATTTGAGCATCAGTAAGCTGTGTTTCAATATAATAAATCAACGATAAGGAGGGGCGATATCGCGCTCCCTGTCGCGCGGGAATTAAGTCAGCAATCTGGAACTTGGACTGCCTCCAGCCAAATCTTATGCCCTAGATAGAAATGTGTTTTAGATGCGACGACGTTCTCAGTACCTCCTCTATGTCTTGTTTTACTCAATTTTATTCTAGTCTCGTTTCTAAGTACGTAAGGGTAGTAAGTAATATCACACTATAATGTTAGACATGTGAAAGATTATGAAGATGTTTGGAGGTTTGGAGTTTTAGATGTTTGTTACTAAAATAACGGGGTTACAACTGAATGGATTGAGCTGAAACTTGGCATGCAAGTAGACCAAGTCCTGAATTGAAACATATAATGACGGGTGGGCTTGCTTTCGGGCCGCGTGTAGTTAATGTGTCTTTTGAAAATAAATAGTTTTCAAATTATATTAAAC
The DNA here is from genome assembly GCA_947034925.1 of Eudemis profundana. NCBI lineage: Eukaryota > Metazoa > Arthropoda > Insecta > Lepidoptera > Tortricidae > Eudemis > Eudemis profundana. Next base: position 20,923,989 of record OX344798.1, read on the forward strand.
TGTTGCACTCTGAGCTACAATCCCACATTTATTATTGACGAAAACCTATCGTTTCGTCGTTCGCCATTTTGTTTATTACTATTCATCTTTTCTTCCGAAATTAATACCTGAGTCACACATAATGACTCGCTTTAAAATTTTCCTCTATCAAACTTTCCTATAATAATAGCTTACCCTTTCACGAGACGATGGTGTCCCGGACCTTTGGGAAACGTGCGCGAACCGGAGCCAATGCGTAGAGGCCGTTAAGGCAAGGTAAAGTATACAACCAGCGGATGCTATCTCTGTCCGTGACATAGAACGTACACAGAGATAGCCCCCGCTAAATGCATGGACTATTCTGAATTGATGGGATCTAAATCTAATGGACTATATGTAATTAATGATGGTGGAAATATGGACGAAATGGATTATAATAGCTTATTGTTATAAATATAATAATACTATTAAATAAACAACCCTAACGATATCTCTCAGACTGACTTTATAAAGCAAAATGTCCGTGAAGCTTTATGTCGGCTAAATATTTAGAGTAGCGGCTGTGACAGACGGATTTATCCATCTAGTCATTTTGCTCGCATTAAGGCGTCTTCGTCAAGGTACGTAAATTATGGTTTGTTTGTGGTTCAATATTTTTGTATAAGTTAGTATTGTAATTTATCTTCTGGTGCGCAATAAAGTATGATTGTAGGATGTCCCTTATTAGGCATAACTTAATAAACCTAATATTAAAATGCATAACAGTTTAGGCATACGATGATTAAGCATACCGATTAGATGGCATGGCATAATCATAAAAACGCATACTAGTTAATTTACATACCGATTGAATTGGCATACCTGAAATCCGCATAATGTTATTAAGTATAACGAACGCATACATTTATGCGTTCGCCATACGTGAGGCTTTACTTGGAAAAAAATTACTTAATTGGTCCTTGTTGTTTACAGAATCCCTACTTTTTGGGATTTATCTACTAATACTATTGTTTCTAATACAATAAAATATGTTCCCATTTTTACAATGCTTTTTTTTAAATTTTGTGGTTAATATATTCCCCCTATTTATTCATTTGTTTTTATGCATGTATATGTAGGTTTATATTTGCGCCTGCGATTATATCTTTTTGGTAATTAACTCTCGCTTTTGTTACCCTTCGCACTACCTACTTTTCTGGTTTATTTTTGTGTCAAATCCGCTACTCAAACGTTGTCTGGAAGATATATCTGGGAGATATCGCTTTTTAGCGATACGACCGCCTGGCCTACCTTTTTATTTTAATTATTGTCGCATATTTATGCACAAATAGCTGCGATCTGAGACTTTTTTATTTTACTTACAACCTTAGGTGTGTATTATAAAGTATAATAATGCCTACGTAGGTTTTATAAACTATCCAGTTTTTTTATGCCTTATCTTAAAGGGATATTTACCTTGTTTTTTGCGTAATTTAGTATTGCAACTATTTAAAATCAATCTTCTAGTTTAATAAAATAAGAACCAAACTACCTTTGCATAGAGTAACAAGCGGGCCGAGCTGCAAGCGAGGGACGTAAATATGCGATCGAGGGCTTTCTTTATTGGGTAAGTAATAAAAGATATAAGAACTAATACTATAATATTCATATTATATACGCTCATATTGTATAAGCTTGTTTTGTATACGGTTCAAGGTGTATAACGAACGTTTTGTATAATATCAAATTATCTATTTTTATTAAGCATAACGTTTGTTAAGTATAATATCATTGTATATAACCATCATTATGCATAACGTTCATAATATCTCAGCTTTATAATGTATATTCTACAATACATCTAACACCATAATGCATAATGCAATTCCAAACCTAACCTAAACCTAACTTAACCTAACCTACTTTTTCTTTTAGCAGTTTATTTTTGTTAGGGGATGCAGTTCAAACCTAACCTAAACCTAACTTAACCTAACCTAGTTTTCAGCCAACAGTTCGTTTTTGCTGGGGGACGCAGTTTCAAACCTAACCTAAACCTAACCTAACCTAACCTAGTTTTTCTGCCAGCAGTTAGTTTTCGTTGGGGGACGCAGTTTCAAACCTAACCTAACCTAACCTACTTTTTCTGTCTGCTTTTTTCCATGCGGGGGGCTTCGCCCCCCGAGCCCCCCTTTTTAAGCCTTTTCGTAGTTAAGAACTCGTGCATAACTCTAGTTGCTTAAATGTTCTGACCTAATATAAGCCTACCTACTGTTCTGCCAACCTCTTGTTTTCTACAGGAGTAGCAGTTATAACTAATTTTGTATATCATACGCTATTATATTTTATAAACATTATACTAAAAGATAGTATATTTTATGATCGATATACGTTATGCATGTTATATAAACTGAATTTAGAGTATTTGAATGTTATATAAAAAAACTTTATACAAAATGAGTATTAGTTTAATTAACTGTTATTCCTAATAAAAATATTGATTTCGATGTTATAGCAAACTTTCATTATATCTTGTGAACGTTATTAATATGAAATTATATATTATGTAGTTATATCTCGTGGGACGCACCCCTTTATTACCTGCCGTGTTGTGTACATCATTTTATGTCTACACTTGTCCAGAAAGCGTCTTTTTCCGTACGCGTAGCGTGCGGTAAAAGCCACTTTATGGTTAGGTGTGGCTTAAATATTTTTTTTTTACTTTTTAGAGATTTTTTTGTCGGGAATTTTTTATCTTCACTGTAGTTGAGGCACTAGGCCACTAACTGGGCGTACTGGGCGTTTTCTTAAATAAATAAAATTGGCTTATCAACATATACTATAATAGTGTGGGTATTTTAATAAATAAATTCGAGAGAAAGTACTTTTACGTAATTAAACTGGAAGCGACAGTTAGTTTTCAAAACAAGTAATGGATATGTCACTTTTAACATACTTGTACAAATTCTGCGATACCAATTATTCGATTGAGCATCTAAAATTAAAATGTCTGATTAGACCTATTAAAATTATACTTTTTAGTATTTATGAACACTAATGTTATACCAAATAATTGTTATACGTTTTAATAGTATGCAAATTAAAATATGCGTTTAATATTATACGACTATACAATTATGCGTAACAACGGTATGCATTGTCAAAGTAGGAAGTTTTACTGTATGCGTTTTAATATAGACCCATGATTGTATTGTATTGTATTGTAATGATATTAGCTGCATGGGGACCCGCCCGCAAATACAAATGAAATGTCTCTTTTTAACAGACTAAGAAAAAAGAGGAAAGGTTCTCAGTTCGTCACAATGTTTTTTTTGTGTAGGTCTGTGTGTTCCCCGATTACTCAGCTGGACCGATTGGATTTTTTTTTTAAAAGAGTACGTCTTTCCGTTGATCCCATTGCAAGCAGCTCAGAACCTGATGATGAGACCTTGGAAAAATCGAGGGGACCCTTCAAATAATATATAACTCATTTCATATCGAATAGATTCAATTGAAAACGATTATTAAAAATATTATAATAATTTTGTATATTTTTTTGCTTCACCATAGTCGAATAAAAAGTGTCCTATAACTGTTTGGAGATGTCTAGTCTATCCCTATAACAAAAACCGGACAAGTGCAAGACGGACTCACCCATCGAGGCTTCCGTACAAATTTGTAGGCACATAAATATTAAAGTACCCTTACATCTAGATTCCCTTAGTAAAGACTATATTGTTTATGATTTAATTACAAATGTATAGTTTTCAGTTTTTTTCCTATACTTGTAGTACAGTCGCCATCAGATATATCTGAGCTGTCAGTGTACTCATAAATATCTGAACACGGCTCTAATGCTATGAAAATAGAGCCGTGTTCAGATATTTATGAGTACACTGACAGCTCAGATATATCTGATAGCGACTGTATAAGACGGTATTACTTGCCAAATTTCATAGTTCTAGGTCAACGGAAAGTATCCTATAAATTTTTGTTTACTTGAGAGTGTCGAAATATACGTTTTTGCGGGATAAACGGCCGTTCCTTTTTTATACATTAACTTAGAGGTTTGATTTTTTCACAGCGTCAAGGGTACGCAGACATGAGTATAGTCCTCCACGCGTTCTCGAGATAAAGGGCCTTGACAGACAGACAGACGGACAACAAAGTGATCTTATATGGGTTCCATTTTTTCCTTTTGCGATACGGAACTCTAAAAATGGTTGAAAAAAGGCAATGTAGCTACGTTTAGGCACAAACATCCAAAACTCCAGAAAAAATATTTTTATTTTAAAGACCTCCAATAATCTATTACAGTCTCTCTCATCAAGATAGATATCCCACTCAAAGGTCGCCAAGTTTGTATACGGTTTTTTTAAAACATAGTGTACGAATTTGGTAACCTTTTTGTTTTTTTTAGGTATTTGCATTTTTTATTGTATTTTTGCTTTGAAAATTGTACGGTAGAGGCTTAATGGACCTGGCATAGTCAGTCTGACAAATGCTCCCTAAAAATAAATATTAAAAAAAAAATTCAAAATATAATAACCTGTTATTTAAACCTATTTGGTTCGCGGATAAATTGCGTTTTACTCCACCAAGGGTGCTTATAAGGCCGCAAATATCTATACCTGTTTGGTTCGCGGATTAGATGCGTTTTGCTCTATCAAGGTCGCTTAGTTATAAAACCGCGAGTATCTATCCTAATAGTGGGCCAAGTTCAAAAGTGAAGATCATTACTAAGAGCAATTAAGGGGCCGGGGCAACTCAAACATTGCACGATAACTCAACTGCGGTGGCAACTCCTCCGAAGTTTCGCCTCTTGATACGTTACTGTGACATGTTATACATGGTGTACCCAAAACTAAAACCCTGGGTTTAGACTATGATGTCGACACATTTCAGGATACACATAAAAATCGCCTTAGTTCTCAAACTTGGGTTTGTCAATTTGAAGTACCTGGATTGTTTCATGAAAAAAGTAATTCCGTTACCTATACGCTAGAACTTAGGTGATTCTGATGCAAATATTTCAGATCACTAAGTAAAATATAATGTTATTTCTCAAAAACCAATGCAGCTAGCTTGTTCGAACAAATTAGACAGTAAAAGAGGTTTTTTTTTACTGAAATGCATTATTGCTCCTTATGAACTTATGTTCATGTTCATGATATAAGTATTCTAATTTGAAACGATCGGAGATTTTTAGTATGTACCGTAAAACTCCTCAACTATAGTCTGGTCCACCCAACTATGATCCAAATTTAGTACAATCTTACTCGTTAATGTACATATAACAATGATTACGGGTAAACTCTAAGATGAACAATCTAATTAAACAAATTTAAATAAAAACCTACAAAACCACTGATAGAAAATGGATATTGATAGAAAATAATTAGTTTTATTTTGGACCATAGTTGGTTGATTGGACTAGTTGGGCAGTTTTACATTGCTTAGGTTTTAGACGATGATTTTTTAAACTTTTAATTGAAGTTTTTTTTATTAGTGATCCGGAATAGTAACGCAATTTGTTTTTTCATGAAACAATGTTCTTCAAATTGACAAATCACACTTTGAGAACTTAGGCGATATTTATGTGTGTCCAAAAAGTTAAATCAAATCAATCACCTTAGCAATAAGGCTCCGTTGGCAATAAAGGAAAATTAGGCTCCATTTAGACGGGGCGAGAACTCGTATGCGAGTTTGAATACATTGCGGGCTACCTAAGTACGATGAGTAAGTAAAGTACAGTTGATCGACCGCCGCAATTAAATGAAAATAGCATACGAGTTCACGGCACGTCTAAATGGGGCCTTAACCTCTATTTGAGTCAAAATTGAGGGGCGCTGCCCAATTAACAATTTCCGTTGTTTAATGATCGAAAAGACATTTTGGTCCAACTTAAGGTGATAATAAGTGTCGCCCGGTTTTCCATACAAACAAACCAAAAGAAATACCACCCCCCCCCCCCCCATTATATTCGTAGTTACTGAACAAAAAAATCTGTAATAATTACCAATTATTAATGTCATCCTAAATATTACAGGAAAAATATAACGGTTTTCCTAACTTGCACCGTTTTTGAGATTTTTGCAAAAATCATAATACCTACATACTTATTTGTTCCTACTAAACTAATCGCCATACAGTTTTTCTTGAACTATTCATGTATCTACTTATGAGTTTGTACAGAACCCTCGGTGCGCGAGTCTGACTCGCACTTGACCGGTTTTTTTTTCCTATTGCGAGCAGCACGCACACATAGGTAGCCAGCAGATTAGGGGAGACCGTGTATGGTTGTCTCGCGGGTTGGTTGTCACAGCGGCCATAAAATAATACTAAACGAAGGAATAAGTGCATCGATTGGTGAAGTACGGAAAGATGTACAGCTCTTGCGATCTTTTAGCACCGATCGATGTACTTAATGTTTCGTTTAGTATTATTTTATGGCCGCTGTGACAACCAACCCGCGAGACAACCATACCCGGTCTCCCATGCTTCAGTTCTTCGCTAACGACGCTCCGTCCGGCTATTTATTTTATGTTCATTGGTCGGACCGTTTTGGCTGTATAAAAATCGTGTTGATAGGCACTTAGTGCCTTCTGAGCGTACACATGATCACTGTTACCACCAGTTAGTACTTAGTAGTAACAAGTGATCGGCGACCGGTAGCAATTTTTCGACGAAAGTATAACATGGATATGGATATGAATAAACTTTAAAAATGTATCCAGTTTTCTATCTAGCAACACAGACTTATCTATATTAGTCATTACGTTTGAGGTTACAGTGACATAAAATGCTACCAATCGCCGATCACTGGTAGTAACACAGTGTCGTGACTCATGCGTCACGTATTTCACGCGTGCCTTCCAAACCGATGCTTAAAATAAGCATGGATATTTATATATATTTATTTAATCTTCATTGCACAATACAAATAGCACTAATGGCGGACTTAGTGCCTTAAGGCGCTCTCTACCAGTCAACCAATACATACAGTACATGAACATCACACATATTTTAAGCACTGGTTTAAAAGGTAGGCTTCAGACAGGTGATTCATGAGTCACGTCACTACGTTTACTTAGCGTCACTTTCTTTTAAGCAGCGGTGTGGGCAAACGTGACTCATGAGTGACGTCACTGCGTTTACGGTACGTCAACGTATTTTGAGCGTTTTAACGCACCCTAAAGTCATTAGTTGGCAACCGCAGTTTTTAGGTACAATCGAACCAACTGAATCATGACCCACTTGCCTGATAATTCGTGTGAAACTTTCAAACTTGTAAGATCTATCGCGTATAATGCACTTACGACGTTTTAGGTACTAATAAAATTACGTCAATACAGGTCGCAGACCTATGCAATTTTAACCTTATTTTCATTGCCATAAAACCACATTTCACACAAATACAGTCATTGTTTGAATCCCGAGCTAGTTCTCGCTTATTTAACCTAAACTTTTTGATGATGGAAAAAATAAATTTAAAAAATGGGGTGTTCTACAAGTGTGTCATATTATGTCAAGTTGTCAGTCAATGTGAAAAAATAGAAATTAAATGCTTAATAATTTTTAATAATGGCTAATTTAGAAGAACAAAGAGCTCGGATTGTAGTCTTAAGTGAGGAAGGCTATGGCATACGGGAAATATCACGCGAATTGAATATTTCTCGGAATACAGTGAGGACCTGGATCAGACGGCACGCCGAAGAGGGCATCCTCGAGGACAGACGACGCCATAACCACGGCGTTCGCCGACTCACGAACGAACAAAGAGTGGACATGCAACACCATTACGAAGAACATCCTTTTACTCCCACCCGATATTTTGCGACACAACATGACGTCTGTCTACAAACTATTAGAAATTATTTGCACGGCACTGGACTGCATTACAGACATTATGCTGAGAAAGTAGCCTTAACGGATGATCATAAAACAGCGAGAAGGAATTTTGCAAACGCTTATTTAGACTACGACTGGACTAACACTATATTTACAGACGAAAAAACATTTCGATCTTCTCAACACGGTCGCTTAACTTTGTGGCGTTACGATAACACCCGGTACACAGAAGATCACGTCGTGCCTAATCAGTTATCCGGTCGAATTTCAGCGAATATGTGGGCGTGGATGGGTATCGGAGGAGTAGGTGAGCTTGTCCATATTTCTTCTCGGCAAAACGCAATGAAGTATGTCGATCTATTAGAAGAATCTATGTTACCGACAGTGCGAACAGTTTACCCGCGTGAAGATGTGCCAGTATTTTCCTACGTTCATGACAACTGTCGAGTGCATACTGCCAGGGTAGTCTCAAATTGGTTTGATCTTGCATAATGATGAAGTTACTTTGATTCCATGGCCGAGTAGATCCCCAGACCTCAACCCAATAGAAAATTTGTGGGGTTTGATGGTCCAAATGTGGGATAACAGAAACGAGAGAACAAAGGAAGCAATTGAGCAACATTGTAACGAAATTTGGGATTACTTGAGAGACAGCGACATTTGCAGTCGTCTAATAGGGTCAATGCGTGACCGATTACAAGCCGTTATCGATAACCATGGTGCACACACTAGGTTTTAGATACTGAATTTTATAATTTAAATTAGATCTGTTAAAGATTAAATAAAGTTTTTTTTTCATTTCACAAATTTTATTACTCTTTTTACTTATATAGCTTGAAAGACCAACAATGGCAAGTTTCTGTCCTTAAAATAGTTATAGGAATGACGTGATTGAAACCTGTAATCTAAAGTTTATGCTGGCACTTCACTTGGCCGTATTTGCCCAAACATGACTGCATTATTTTTGATTTTATATTCTAGAGAAATAAATGCGACTAATAGTTGAGCAAATTTAATACGGCCAAGTGAAGTGGCACCATTACGTTCGTAGAAAACTTCCTATACTTACCTACGTAATACAGATAAAGACAGTAACATCATCTCTTCTTTTTCATATACGAGCTTAGTCGATATTGTCCGATTTATTTAACAGTGCACTCAGTAAATGTCAGTGTCTAATCAAATGATAACAAGTTCGTTACCAAGGAAATAATTCTTCAAGCGAATTTCGACCTACTTGCATTTAAGGGGTTTAGCAAAATAAGCTTATGGTGGGTCATGATTCAGTTGGTTCGATTGTACGAACGCTAAAAACTAGCAAATGTGCCAGTATTGTTGCTTACAACTTATTAGGACAAATAGCGTTATCTCAACGTAACCTCCTGACCTTTTCCCTAGAGTGGAACAGTATCGTCGTCTCGCTCGTGTTGGCGTTGTTATTAGCTCTCACTTATTAGGGCGCTAAGTGTTAAAATGTACACTAGAGGCCAAATAAAAGTTTCACCCCGCTAGCTCATTTTTAGGGTTCCGTACCTCAAAAGGAAAAAACGGACCCTGTATAGGATCACTTTGTCGTCCGTCCGTCTGCCTGTTTTTATGACCCTATCTCGGGAAAGCCGCAAAATACGTATGTTTCGCCACTCTCAAGTTGACCTAAAACTATGAAATTTGGTAAGTAATACCGTCTTATACTACAGGTATAGTACGAGTATATAGGAAAAATCTGAAAACTATACATTTGTAATTAAATCATAAAAAAGAAAATATATACTTACAGTCTTTATTTAAAGTAATTCGGAACCCTCGGTGGACGAGCCCGACTCATACTTGTCCAGTTTTTTTAATCTTATCGAAGTTTGAGGCCATTCTCATTTTGTGTACACAGACACTTCCATGAATGTCACTATCATGTAGCTTGAAAAGTCGCAATAGCAAAGCGGGACCAATAGTTAATAAATAAATAACAAGTTTTCCAGTGACATTGTCCGCCAGTGTACGCCATATCGCATTACGCAGGCATTGCTCGTAAGTATAATGTGTGTCGCAAGCCCGCCAGTGTACCAGAATAACAGCATTATCGTGCTAATCATACGATCTGCGCTAATTGATATCATTAGTGCTTAAGATTGTGGTGATGTTTAGAGACCGGACTTGAAGTAGCGATCTCAATATTAATATGGATATGACTGGTATAATTTATTATTTTTTCTACACACAATAATAATGTAACTTATCGGAACAAAAAAACCTTTTTGGAAGCTTTTGTATAAATATTGGGCAAAAATTATGGTGATAATAAATAAAAACATCGTTTGTTAATTTTTGAAATAGTTAATTTTTTTAAGTGTTTCTTCTTTAATATATCTTCTTCACAATGCACAGTAAAAATTAAGACCATATATAACCAACATGACATGTATTTAACAAGTTGCACTAGTCATATCCATATTTAATATTGAGATCGCTGATTCAAATCCGATCTCTAGTGATGTTAATATCAACGGGAAAATACATAGGTACATATTGGTATCTGTATGAATGACGTTTTTGCCTCTGCTAACGTTGCGTTTGGTGTTAAATATTTCGAACAATATGTGTATTTCCAAGTTATCATACCTTTAGTAAAGTCGTTGTTGTCTTTTAGTTTTAATTTCGTCGAGTGCAATTTCTTGATGCAAATATCTTGAGAGAGAAATTATGTCTAGTTTTCAATGTATTGCAAATTTTATAGATTTATTTACTTATGTGAAAAGTAAAGATTAGGTATTCATACCTAAACCATAAAAACTTATAAATGTGACTAGACGCCGCCACGTGATATCGGCCGTGAAAATTTTCGACTTTTTCAAACAAACGTTCATCCTCCTTTTCGAATCTTTAGGGGTTGTATTTTGAAAAATCCTTTCTTAGTGCACCTAGCTTAAGTCCTTTACAAAAGCTAATACATAAAAATATTGCTTTGCTTATCCGCGATAAGATAACGTCTTAGTCAATTAGTGCTAAGCTAACCCGTTACAATAGGGAATATGCATGATATTTTTTATTTACTTTAATAAAAGCTCATCCATATAAGAAACAGTAGGAAAAAAATATTTTTCGAATAACTATAAAAATAACCAAGATATAAGACAAGAAAGATTTATCTCTATCTCTTTCTAGCAAAACAGAATATAGTATGGAGATTTTATGGCGGCCGTGTACTATGACGTCATAGTCCATATCGGATCTCTCTGTCTAATCGCTGTCTGATTAGTGCTTTAAAATGTTTATATCTTCCGTATTTCTCGGTCGATTTTAATTTTATTTTGACTTTATGGTATGGCATCCTTTTTACGGTATTTTCATATTTTGTTAAGAAATGTGTTTAATAAAATTCATGCATATTCCTTATTACTTGCGTATTTTTTCTTGCATTCATATGCAAGATAAAAAAACATGCAAATAAATATAACAAACCACCACCAAAAATACAAAACTCGAGACATTTTTTTTTTATTATTTATTTATTTAAAAAGAACATACTACTATCTTTACAGGCTTAACCTAATACGACAGTGTATCTAAAACTAAATTACATTTTGACACAGAAGGCTGGAAATGTTGACAGTCCGGCGTCCGTTGATGGAATGAATGAGGCCAAACCATCAGCATCATTTTTGGCCTCATTCCATCAACGGACGCCGGACTATCAACATCTCTAACTTCTCCTAAGGATAGACATAGACGTAAAGAGGCGAATCACATTTTGAAACGAAGCTTCAATCACGGTTGAAATTCTCGAAGTTAAGTCTCACGTAAAACCTTTATGATTTTAACCCATCATAATCATAATTCACAAAACTATTTCCAATATCCGAAACAATATTATGGGCATATTTCGTCCAATAATATATAGTGCCGGGTAAACGAAAACCCTTACGGAAAGTTACGCATTGTTTCATATCATAAATCTCACTAACTATTAACGTTCCAAACATATTATACCCATTTACTGGAGTTATGCGGTAGGCGAAGAATTTTCATCATTCATCATCATTATCAGCCTATACTCGAATACGTCCCGCTGCTGAGCATAGGCCCATAGACGAGAGTGAATGGGCTGCGGATTTTACTTTTAAATAATATGGTTTAGTGTAAAATCGACTAAAGCACTTTCTTGTATATTAAGTATCAGCTACTGGACCCGCCTGCAAATTTGTACGTGGATGTGAAAGAAATTGAATGTGTTAAAACACACATTCAACTTATTTCACCGGGTTAACGCATTATGTTAAGCGCGATCATAATCTTCCTATACACCAAATTCTATGGAATCGGTTAGGTAGTTTTCGTCTGTTGCGTGAATAAACAAACAGAAAAATCGACAGACAAAAATTTCAAAAACTATTTATTTGCGCTTTATTTGCGTGTATTACCTTTCCCTTTTTATTTACATAGCAATATGACGGTGGCCCGTCGTTAGCGCCATCTGTTTGCGCAATCGGAAGGGTTGTGGCTGTAAATCAACGCCCTCTGTTGACAATATTCCAAATGATGATTGATCTATGGTTGATTTTGAAATAAGGTAGCTTAAAATAGTTTGCTAGCAGAAATATTTAACCCTCTTTTGTTTTGTCTAATTTACACTTTGTTTTGTAATCTAGTAACCGTAACCATATAATTAAATGATACAATAACAACAGCATAGGCCTTAGCTTCACCTGATTTAAATACTCCTCATCATCAGCCCATACACGTCCCACTGCTGGGCATAGACCTACTCTCATAGATGAGAGTGAATAGGCTGTAGTCCCCACGCTAACCCACTGCGGATTGCGGACTTCACACCATTGAATTTCTTCGCGGATGTATGCAGGTTTCCTCGCGATGTTTTTCTTTCACCGAAAAGCTAATGGTAAATATTTAATAATATAGCGTAGGTACATAAGTTTCGAAAAACTCATTGATATGAGCCAGGATTCGAACCCACTACCTCTGCTTGAAAGAACCGAACATTTCGAAAATTTCCGAACCAGTCGGCTATTACAGCTAAAATAGTTCTAAATCCGACAATATAATCACGCGTGTGTCGAATAGAGGTCTTGGTTAAAATAAAATAATGTACATATTAAATCGTCAACCCGCCCTAACCTTTTCAACCCTTTCGATAAGACCGGGGTTTGATGGAACCCGAATGCATAATCCAGATGGGATAAACATACTTACATACATTATAATCCTCTCCCGTGGGTTTATGCTAGGTGTTATGACTTATGGTAAAAGGTCGGAGATTCAATAGAAAATAATAGAAATTCAATTCTATAGGCCCCAACCCAACACAGGCAATTTTTGCTGACAGGGCGGCTTCATCCCTTGGACCATTTAAATTAAAGCGTGTTTTTTATGCAATAAAGAATTTTGTATTTTTTTGTATTTTGTATAGAAATGTAGCAAGCTGATGGCTTTTAGACTAAATATAACCTTCGTTTCTGTAGACTTTTAGACTAAATAAAACCCTTGTTTAATAACAGAGAACAAGTTTTTGTTAAAAATTACATTTTAACTCTCAAAAGCACAACGTCCATGGACGTCGAATTTGTAGGCTTAACAACGCTTAATTGAATTTACCGTACCTACATGAAAGTGACAATGTTAATACTGGCTTGCAGCCTTTAAAAAACATTTATTTTCGACTTCCTAATTCTTTTACAATCCTACTTTGTCCAGCGGTCTAATTCGTCCTCTTTTAGAACTCTGCTACTTCCTATGTCGTCCACATTCTTTTCTCTTCCACATTCCTACATATTTCTAACTCGAGTCGGGGACTTTCACTAGAGCCGGGGACACGCGGCCAAGTTATTGTAGGTTAGGAGGATAGGAGATATGTTAGCTTATTCATATATAATGTTATAGAAGGCTTGCTTAATTATTTAAAGGAGTACGGTTAAATATCTTTAAAATGTATGTACTTAATTATAAAATAAAAATATATTATATAAGAGTTAATAAATACGTAAATGGAAATATTTTTAGTTAAATAGACTTAAAATGTAGGGTCCTTCAGGTTTAACCTGAAGGTACATTTTAAGTACAATTTTTACATCGACGTCTGTTACAGGTCGCGTCACGTAAAAAGAACGCTGGTGGTGGGGCTGCGCAGTAGGCAATTTATCGGTCTATTTGGTGGTATGAGGTGCGGCGCGCGGAGGGCGGGTGCCGCGCCGCATCATTGCCGGGGCGCTATTGGTTCGTCAGTCGACCTTTGCTTTCCGCGCTGTGTTCACGTCACGTTCGTTCTCAAAATACTGCCGCGCACAAAAGTGTCTTGTTTATTACAAAATGGTTTTACATAGAAAAATGATTTATGATGTATATTGTTTGTTTTTTTCCATTCTACACAGAAACATGTTTTTAATTCCATTTAATAATATATCAACTAATAATACTCAAGGATCCCACAGTCAAACTGTGTAAACAGTTATGGGGGAGGATGTTTTACTATTAAGCGTCATACCAAAAAAAAAATAGGTTCATGAGACGGGACTTTCAACGTTTTAACATACAATATAAATTTAAATATAGACAAACCATTTTTTAAGGGCGTTATATTTCAACGAAGATTAGAAGTTGCGGACAGCTTTGTGTGGGTTAAAAAGTTGATTCACCCTATTAATAAATAAATAATAGATAAGATAACATATACTTTTTAATCGAACCGCGCCGCGAGCGAAAGGCTAGTTTAAAAATAAAACAATAAACATAGTACTTTCTTGTGCGAGTGTACCAATGCGCAAACATACCCCCTCCACTTTCTTCCAGCGTTCTTTTTACGTGACGAGACCTGTACTTGAATTTGCATTTTTGGCTGCTGGTCCGTACGGAACGAGCACGATATTAGGATAATGCGAAGAGGTACAATTATTCTATGTTACAATAGTTAAATAGTACAATTTGAGTACTATATTATGCAATGATTTATTCTCAAAAATAAAATATGGTCCGTACGCAACATATCACACTACACAACCTTGTAGGTATAAATTAAGTTAATGAGGGCCAGTCTGTAGCAAAAGTTGGATCGTGTTGTAGAATCCCTAAAAATGTAACAAAACAATTATGAAAATAATGTAAACAATACATTCTTAAAAGTATGGTGGAAATGTTCTGAGCGCCTAATTGTTTGGACTTCTAAGACAAAGAAATAAATTTCCATCACATTTTCATACATTGTTGTTGGGGGTTTTGCTTACGCCACGCTTACGCCTCTTTGGTAGAGAACCGCAAGTTCCATCTTTGTATCTAATAAGTGGCAAACGAGCAGACGAGCTGCCTGTTGGAAAGCAGTCATCAGCCCGCTTGTTTTTGGGATGCCAAGCGTCTAAAAAGTGAGGATGGACTTTATTTCAATGCATTATTATTGCGATGTATAATATTTTTTCTCTAGGTTTAACGGAAAAAAATTGGAAAATATTTTTCGTAAGTCAATTAGTATAGATAAGGTTAGGTTAGGTTTTTTATAATTATTCTGAAAAGTCTATGGTGTCTGGTAAAATATCAGTTATGCGTTCAAAGTATTTAGACAACATTCCCGGACAAATAAAATTATGCCAAAACAAGGGAACCGTTGCATATACCTACCTTTATAGGTAAGGTTAATATCCATAATGTTATCAGTCACATTTTATTCAATTTTTGTCTCCGTTACACATTTTTAGTAAAAAAGGGTGTAACAGAGAAAAGTATTAAATCATTCTGAACTTGCACAAGTTGACAACATAAGAGGTCAGCAGGTTTATGATGCTATACGAGAAGGTAATTTCACGAGAGTTGAGGTGAATGATTACACACACAACTACATGAAGTACTCATTGCACAAAAAGTGAATGAATGAAATGAATGAGCGAGTAAATAAATGCAAGGCTATAGTTTAAACAAACTTTTTGGTCTATCTTGCAATTCACTGTTGGACCTGCTATCGGCACGAAAAAAGAACAGTAATTTCAAAATCCCGCTTTCATTACATGACAGTGTTGTTGTGTGCGTGGCCTCAACTCTCGTGAAAATTACCTATACGCATAAGAAGCATCCGTCACTCTCGCTTACATACTTGTCAAAACGTGACGAGTGCTTTATCATTTATTTGTTGCGTGACAAAGACTACCATCATACGCCTAC
This sequence comes from Eudemis profundana, assembly GCA_947034925.1. Taxonomy (NCBI): domain Eukaryota; kingdom Metazoa; phylum Arthropoda; class Insecta; order Lepidoptera; family Tortricidae; genus Eudemis; species Eudemis profundana. The sequence goes on from OX344798.1 coordinate 20,939,949, forward strand.
AGTTTATTTACAGGTCAAAGACAACACAGGGTAGTTCCAGCCATGGCGACATCTACAATCAGCTTCCCGGTTTTAACTTCATTGTATTATCCAGGGTAAATACCTAAATATAATAAATAATAGTAATAAATACTGGGGGACAATCTTAGGGTACAAACTGAGTGGACGCTCGAGCGGGGCGTGCAGCGGGGCATTCATGTTAAACATAAACAAATGTATGTGAGCGTCCTGAGTGCACGCTGCACAAAACCCATACACGCAGCCCGCTACGCGGGACGCGACGCAACGCTCGACGCTTGCCACTGAGGCCGTACACTTACACAAATCGAGCTAGTCCCAAACTAAGCAATGCTTGTACTATGGGTACTAGACGATGATATACATACTTATATAGATAAATACATACTTTAATAAATAGAAAACATGCATGACTCAGGAAGAAGCACTCGTGCTCATCACACAAATATTTGCTGTAACCTGGATTTGAACCCGGGATCTCTAGCTTTGTAGGCGGTGTCACTCCCACTAAGCCAAACGTGTCGTCAAATATAAAAAAGTTATTGTGCAATACACACACACAACTTTAGAGAAGCCTTTTCCCTCAAGCAGTAAAACAGATGTTTTTCTCGCAGAGAAAAAGTACTGACGACATTGTAAAACTTCGAACACATCGTAATCACTTCAAGCCATTAGGGAATTATTGTTCGCAATTGTTCAGATTTACACCGAATACGTCTAAACAGAGTTCGTTAAGCAAAGTTGGCAACTCTGTTTCATTAAGTGAGAGTTAAAACTTAGTTATCTGGAACTCGGGGCTCAGAAGCACATCCTACGTGTGTTACAATGTGTTTAAAATTAAATTACCTACGCCTAATGTTGAGCGCACCTGACATTCAATTATGTTTTTAATAGAAAACTACCCTCAGACACATTTAAAAATGGTCACTCACGTTAGATAAAACCGATAATTTCTCGACAAATAGACTCGTTTCCAGTGCATTTGGTACTCTTAATCTTTAGTACCTATTCGCAACCATAGCTAGTCGAATATTATATGCCTATTTATTTATTTTTCTTGTTTTGACGCCTAGAGACCGTTTATATATGTAAAATTTGTAGTTTAAGTTTATTGTAACGGATCCAAAGACTATATACATCTCTCGGTAAAAAAACGGTGCCCAGTTATTTGCATAAGTATTGCATTTTTATTAATGAAATTTCATGTAATTACATCACAATTGTTGTTGTGCTTAGTGTTTTTCAACGTGAAACTATTAAGTTTCTTGCAGTGATTTTTCTTGCCAGAAGGTACACTTTTATTGGCCAGCGCCAACACTTTTATTGGCCAGCGCCAACACTTTTATTGGCCAGCGCCAACACTTTTATTGGCCAGCGCCAACACTTTTATTGGCCAGCGCCAACACTTTTATTGGCCAGCGCCAACATTTTTATTGGCCAGCGCCAACACTTTTATTGGCCAGCGCCAATAAAATTGTTAAGCGCCTGGCTACAGGGTGCCAATGTGACTATTACCAAGCCCTCAGTGTCCGTTCGTCCGTCAACGGGCTGTATCTCATGAACTCTAAACAGGTAACAGTTCAAATTTGAATATCAATTGCCGCTATAACAACAGATAATAGATACAAAATAAAAGTATAACCCCTACTCCCCCCAAAGTACTAAGTGTTAAATCTTGTACGACGGCAAGGAACTCTTCATGTGCTAGTCCAAATCTCACTTGGCCAGTCGTTACTAGGAACTAAAAAATATCCTATTGAAAATCAATGCAATTTAAATTAAATAAAACTACTTACTAAACATTATCCCACTTCCCACTAATATTATAAATGCGAAAGTTTGTGAAGATGTTTGGATGTTTGGTACCTTATAACGGGGCAACAACTGGATGGATCAAGCTGAAATTTGGCATGCAAGTAGACCAAGTCCTGGATTGAAACATAGGATACTTTATATCTCGGTAAAGAGTTCCTTTGGGACAATAACGGGAACAACGCGGGCGAAGCCGCGGGAAAATGCTAGTAAACATTATAAAAATTAAAACTAAAACTTGTATTGTTTTTCAATAGGATATTTTTTAGTTTCTATCTTTGTACAAAATACTCTAATTTTTTTTGAGACTAAATTCACTATTTATCGTTACTTATGTACGTATATTTTCTTGACCTCACGCATAAGTAATTCTTACCTTAGGTCGCGGAGCTAAATTGACCGAACACCAATTGCCTCAATGTTGCGTCGACAGCTTTACGACTAGCCTATGCAGAGGCAAACTTTGCACTAGACCTATTTACGACGACACTTGACTACGACGTATGCCAGGGGCCTTCAACCTTTTCCAAATCAAGGGCCAAGAATGTTTTTTTTGCATAGCATGCCGCATCATAGGTATTAATACCGATTTTTTTTAATTAAATAAAAATTGGGCCACATTCTATTCTTATACATAAAACCACGGCGCTCCCTTGCTCCTGTGAAAGATGGCCAGCAGCAAAACCGACAAACACACTTTTGAGTTTATACACCGTGCCCCCGAATAACCCGAAAAATTTTAACCACGTATTCCTGATGGTATTACAAGTAAATAACTTTATATCAACATAGGTCGAATTTTGTCATTTTACATTAATAGTCTTATGGTACAAAATACTTCAGTAAATTGAGCCCCTTCTTATAAACATGTCCTTAATTGAGAAAAAGATATCAAAAAGGAAAACTAGCTAAAATGGAAACAAAAGGTCAAAGGTTTGGACTCGTAGTCGCTTACCATCAAATACTGCGAAGGTTAATTGCTGTTTAGTTAAAAGATTTAGAAAAAAATGTTAAAGTATCTTAGTCACATTTATAAGGGCTTGTTACACACTTGGGAGTTTTCATTTAAAAATAATGAATATCCCGGAAAGTAACCGTTTTTCGACATACATCATATAACTTTGTTTACTCCTAATAGTTGCTAGAATCTATAGTTAAAGTTATTCGGGGGCACGGTGTATAGCAAGGCCCGCGGATTGATGACCCCTGACGAATGCAGTAGTGGAATTATTTGCATCAAAGAGACCTATCACAGTGAGCTCAAGCGTAAATTGCTCAGTTCCTGATTAACACATGAAAGGTGTCAGTTACAACCGTTTTACATTAATAACATAATAACTCAATTTATCGATACTTCTAGAATCGCTTGTATTCTAAAGGCGCGTGTACAATATAAGTTTTGCACTGCAGAGCATGTGACAGGGCATTTTTTAAAGTACTAACACACACTTAATTTTTTTAATTTGATAAATTTAATGTAATTCCTACTCTTCTAATCGCGAGTACCTACTATCAACTTTGAAAAGAGAAAAAATGGGTACTATTTTTTTTTATTCCCATTCTGTTACATTTCCATACACACTTAAATGCTCTGTAAATGATTTTTAACATGAAGTATGTTAAGGAGGTATTTTATTTAAAAACGTGTTTGGTTTAAAGTGGGTCATGTCATGATCATAATTAAAGGTTAATGATAGCAATAATCATTACGCATTACTGTAACAAAAAGGCCTCGTTCAAAAAGTAAAATGGTTTTGGCATAAAAATCTCTAACCCGAGCCTACTAGATATAAAAAAAATCTTATACCCTTTTTACATTTTTTAAAAGGGCCGAAATGGGAGGTCAAGAGGTCGCGACCTATGTCAATGTATGGAAACAACAGTTTTCCAACAGCAAAGTTAAGTTTGTCCCACCATACAGTTTATCTTGAACTATTCACGTATCTCTATTCATTTTTCATTTCATTTATTCAAAAACAACTTATACATTGTGTATGAATGCCCTTACAGTTAACAAAAAAAATCTACAAAGCAATGAATAAAGTACTCTAGACAAAGTTAATAATTATGCTTAAATTAATACTATACTTAATAATGTTTCAACAAATACATAACATTGATTAGTGATTACCTATGCTACGCTAACGAATATTAATGTCCGAATTTATACTTAAAAAAATAAATAAATACAAGAAAGCTATAAAATGTCAAAATTCTTGATTATTATTTTATTTGTAATTCTATTCATTATTGTTCATTTACAAAATCTGTGACCTATCTGCCTACTTACGAGTTTGTACGGAACCATCGGTGCGCGAGTCCGACTCGCACTTGACCGGTTTTTATATTCATTATGATAGGTATTGAGAAAATCCGGCTTGACGCTCCACCCTAGTGATCAGCAGTGGAAAGGTGCAGAAATGTTGTATTGTTGGCTACACGTTCTATTCTATGCTTTATTATGTAGGCCATTACCATCATGTTGGGAGCCATCTCTTGTAGCTCGGAGAATTAATGGATTGAAAAGGTATTCTCTATGAAAAGCTTTTAGTCGACCATTTTTCAAGTGGTCACCGTTGTCCTTTTTAATCCCGCTATTTTATTCCTGTAGCAACTTTTGCTTCTCAAAAAAGGGGAAAGTCGGTTTGGACAGTCGAAATCGGCAGCAAAAATTCTACTAATTTTATATATTATGGAGTAACTACTAATATTCAAACACACTAAGTACAATGCCTTGGAACCAATGTACGATTTCGTGCCAGTTGCGGTGGAGACAGCAGGACCTTAGGGTGCGGAAGCCAAGGCGTTTATTAGGGAAGTGGGTCGCCGTCTGAGGGATAGAGGTGGTGATCCACGCTCTGGATCTTATCTGGTGCAGCAAATTTCGTTGGCGATACAGCCTGGCAACGCCGCCAGCGTCATGGGCACTTTTGAACCAGATACGATTCGGGGCGATCCTTTTTAACGTAAGCTGAAGTGACGAAGCCTGTTGCGGATTACTTTTGTTGGTAAGTGTAACGAAGCCTGTTGCCGATTTGAAGTTACCCACCTGACGAAGCCTGCGTTGCGGATTTAATCTTATGTGGTGATCTTTTTTTTTTTTCATTTTATTATGAGTTGATTAAATTGAGTTTTTTTAAATAGGTATTCAATAACACTTGTTAAATACATAACATAATAAATATACCGATCTCTTTCTAATACGCATAATATACATAAAAAGATGTATGTCATCAAAGTAAAATTTTAACATCTTCGTTTATATGGAAAATCAGTCGCCTCGAATCGCCTTAAATAACATTGAGGGTTATCCGAATTTGCTTTCCTGTATATTGCTACAATCACAAACGGCTGGCCAGACGAGGTGTAAAGGTGTCTTCCCAGTACACCGTATCATACCTACATGACCGTACTATGAACGTGTCAAAAATAAATATTCTTTATATTGATAATAAGAGATGGACGAGAAATTACGAAAAATACTGAAATCGCTATATGTGCGCCTATAATATTTGAAGAGTTCCCTCGATTTCTCCAAGATTCCATCATCAGATCCTGATTTGGTTACAATGGAACCACCTCGGAAGTCTACCCTTTCAAACAAAAAAAGAATTTTCCAAATCGGGCCAGCCGTCTTCAAGTAATCGGTGAACAAACACACAAAAAAAAATAAAAAAAGACATACAGAGGAATTGAGAACCGTCCTTCTTTTGGAAGTCGGTTAAAAAGTATGAGACTATGCCCACTAACACGTTACCTCACTGCATTTGTCATGCCGTGCCTTATACGTTCATAGTATGGTCATGGTACGATACGGTGTAGTGCAGTGGTTCCTAACCTTTATTGCCACATTACCCACGGGCCCCCTCTAGATTTGTTTCTTTACCCCTCCAAAAAATAGGTAATACAGACAAGTATATGAAAATACTCAAAGAAAAACGACTTAATATGAGGGGTACTCCCAAAGGGGTAATTACCCCCAGGTTCGGAACCACTGGTGTAGTGGGTATAGAGACAATAAGAGATAACAATTGCTTACTCGTGGCCGTTATCAGTTCACAGCCCCTTGCACCAGTACCGGACGCATCCTGCTGGAAAACGTGCAAAGCGACGCGACGTTTCAAGTCCAAGAAACATACAGTCGGCCGACGGAGATGTTTATCACACTTGCGATTTGCGGACGAGTTAGAAGCGAAGTTCCATACAAATGTCGAGTTCGCTGCGACTGGTTTTGTATGGAAACTCGCGCGCAGCTCGTCCGCAAAAATCGCAAGTGTGATAAGGCACTTAGGTAGAGTAGAAGCAATAGTGCAGGGGCCATGGGGTACGCGGACGGGGAAAGTACGAATGAGGACTACCATGGCACTGTCATATCTTATCTTGTCACATCTTATCTTGTCTATGACTTTATTTTATTTTAAATTCTTAACCCATTTTGGTTTGCATGGAAAACCGGACGATTCGAATCACCTTAAGTTAGGTTGAGGGTTATTGGATTTTGATATTCTGCACATGGCTGCAATTAGCAAAAGGCTGGCCACACTTTGTATAAGAGATAGCAGTTGGAAGTGTATTTTCAAAAGGGCTTATTCCTTTATGAAAACCATAGTAATATAAGCCATTTTAAAAAGACACTCCGCAGTTGTTTGTTCGTCGCCGTTATCAGTTCACAGCCCCTTGCACCTGTATCGGACGCACCCTACTGGAAAACGTGACAAGCGAAAGTACAACCAGTCTAAGAAATATACAGCCGATCGACGCAGCTGGAGACGTTTAGACAGAAGCAATCGTGCAGGGGCCACGGGGTACGCGGGTGCCGCGACACTGAGGACCACCATGGCACTGGCTATCTTATCTAGTCTATGACTTCATTTAATTTCGGCCCATTTGTCAAATAAACGTTAAGTGTGACCAGATTGTTTTTGTCTAGACAGTGCATTAGAACGATATCCTTATCGGTCGGCTAGCGAAATTGGCTCGATTGAATTTAGCTTTACACATCGCCATATTTGGAAATTTGAGACATACTTTCAGTCGTAACGGAATACTTACTATCACGATGGTTCAACACGTATTATTATTTATTAGGTACTATACGTACAAAGATGTGTCGCGATATATCTGGCGCTTGGAATGTTACACACTATTTGATGCTGACTGTACCTACTATCTCGTGTTGGTTTGAGGAGGCAAAATGTATCATAAACAACCAAATTTGATGTTGTTATAATGGTTTGCTAACCCACTTTTCGGTTAAGGACCAGACAATTTGAATCAGCTTAAGTAACAACGAGCCGAAAAGCCCGAGAACCAGTTCCTACATTGAATTGGAGATCCAACTTGGCATGTTCGCGATTCAATAAAATTTGTAAAAAATAGATTCTGGCAAGATTGAACAAATCAAAATCAAATCAAATCAAATTGTTTATTTACATAGTAGGATTTTACAACCTACTTACTTTTACTTTTTACTTTTTTTTGTTTTTTAATTTTTTTATTTGGGCCTTCAACAATAAGCATACTGTTACATTTTTATATTGTTACATGAACAGCTTAGGTCTAAGTATCTTATTACTTACAGAAACAATATAACTTCACATCGCAGAAAAGGTCAAACGAAACAGGATTAAATTTCGCATAAAAGTAGAATCGCTTTGATGCGATTAGGCAGAAATTGATTCGAAATTCATTATATTAGAAGTGGAATTAATTTTTAAAATGCTTTTGAAGGTCGCTATTGGTTAACGGCTGTTTCCATCAACGTTAATATTTTATTTTACGCCGCCCCTGGCGAGAGTCATTTGAACATTTGTAAAAAAAGATCCAATTTCTTCATTGTGAAGTTTTCTATAAATTTTATGTCATTTGTACGAATTACGAGCCCTTTCCATGCCAATAGAAGAAAAAAAGTATCCGAAATTTTCCATACTTATGAAACTTTTCCTTTGTGAAATGATGTGTTTGTATTGGCAACCCACATTGGTCTTGAATTAGAATTCGGAGTTTAATGTAGGTACTAGGCTTAATAATAATCATATTTTTTGTAGGTATAGAGATTCTACTGATATTATATCACTATATATACATATATATATAATTATTCTGTACGTGTGCTTGTCACCTAACTGCTCCTAAATGGCTGGACTAAATTTTGTGCGTATATTTGAGCCGATCCCTGTAGGGTTTGAAACCTCAATTGGACCCGGTAGATGGCGTCGTGATCGGATTTTCATAATAAATTTAAAATAAGTAATGGCAGTCACTTACCTTTGAAGGAGGCCATGCTGCGCCTGCGCGTCGGTTCTCATTTAAGAATTAATCGCCCAATATTTCGCAGTCTTAATTACCGGCGGTACCAATCGCGATGCATTTATCTGGAAAAGACGAAATTTGTTTACAATACCTTTTAAAATAGGTTTACTTATAGGATCTTTAATAGCTTAACCACAACAATAGACTGAATGTTTAATGAGATGCATGTAAAATTATTAAATTATCTCAAGTAAATTAAAAATGAAAAAAAAGTTAAAAAACCTCCGTCTGATTTCAGTGAAATTTGGCTAAGAACACTCTCGGTTAAGTCAACTTAAAAACAAAAAAAATCGCGTTGAAATCGGTCCAGTACTTTTCCAGGAAAATGGTAACAGACACGAACACACACGAACAACCTCTAACCCCAAAACCCAATACTGCCGCCGTTCCATTCCACCGGTCGTGGATAAAACGAAGTCTTTTTACCCGACTGCGGCGAAGCCCAAAGGAGGGTAATGTGTTTGACCTGCATGTATTACCCGACTGCGGCGAAGCCCAAAGGAGGGTAATGTGTTTGACCTGTATGTATGTATGTCCGTTCCTGTGTCCGCTCGTAACTACTCAACGGCACAACCGATTTTGATAAATGATACATCATTGGATTCCTCTTGATGGCGCGAGTGTCACTGGGTATGAAGTTCGTTAAAATATTCGTTATTATTTCGGATTTTATGTACTTTTAAAGTGCACCGCGGTCGGGTTTTTTTTAGTAAAAATATTTATTAGGATTCCATACCCAAACGATGTCAACGGAACATTTGTCTGTCAGTCCGTATGTCTGTCTCTTCGTCTGTCACAGGGCTGTATCTTTTGAACCGTAATAGTTAGAGAGTTGAAAATGTGTATTTTTATTGCAGCTATAATAAAAACAATAAAAGTCCTCATACGAGAAACGTTTTTTTTGGTGGTTTTTGCTCGACGGCGACACGGAACCCTTCCTGTGCGAATCGGACTCGCACTTGGCCGATTTTTTCATTCAATGACTGTCCACAACACACTGAAAAGGCTTTTAGGAGATACCGGTTGGTAGAGAGAGAGTAACTCCTAATTAAATGATACTCAGATGCGTGTCGGAATCGGAATAATTTATTTACAAAGCTACAGGCTCAACAAGTTTCAATCGTTTTTGTTTCATTCCAGTAGGTACGATAATAATATATTTTATGCCACACCTGGCCATAAAGTGGCTTTTTGGATGGAAAAAGCCGCTTTCTGGCCAAGTGTAGGCATAAAATTATATACACAACACGGGAGGTAATAAAGAAAGCCTTCGATCGCATATTTACGTCCCTCGCTTGCAGCTCGGGCCGCAAACATCTGCGATCTGGGGCTTTCTTTGTATTACCACCCTAGTTGTGTAATATACTATTTTACCCAACTTCGCGGGCGAAGTTATGGGTGAGACTCGGGCGTGACATCATTATCGATACTGCAAGCATATTACATTACACACGCTTGCCTCCAGCTTCTTATGAGTAATAAAAAACAAAAGAAACTCATGCAATATATCATTACAATACAATCCAAACATTCTTTATAGCACACCAGAAAAATATATTACAAGAAGGACATTACATAATTAAAACAATTTAAAAATTAGACAACAGGCGGTCTTATCGCTAAAAAGCGATCTCTTCCAGAGAACCTTTGGATAGCGGCATTAACACAAAATTCAACCAGAAAGTAGTCGTGCGCAAGGTAACAAAAGCGAGAACTAATTAGGTATCAAAGATAAATAACCGCGGGGATACGCATAAACATACATAAATAAAATAGATATATAAACCTACATAAATATAATAAACAACTGGGGTTATTACCCGCCAAACACTCAGCAGATATTTTAAGCAAGCAATTTGGAGAAGTACACAATTTAAAATGTTATGGTAGGGATGGGCTCTTTAATTTTGGTCATATAGTTTTTATGTGTATTCAAAACTTGCCCTATTTTCTTTGTGTAGGTAAGTAAGTAAATGGTTTAAATCTGTTTGTTTGTCATTTGATGGTTTTTAATGTTAGTTATTCTTTCCCATTCAATGTTTAAAGGTTAAGGTTAGTTGAAAGGTTGAAAGCAATCCTTTACAAGGATAAATTTGTCTTGGTTCAGAACCATTTATTTTTGCATTGTTTTTGTATGATTTCGTATGACGTAAAGTTTTATGTATACGTGTGTACATATCAAATCTCCCTTACGGATTTTCTCAGCTATGCAAAATGGGGAGATAAATAGATGACCATACATAGAACTTTTTGTGGCACGAATAAATTTGTCGTGGGGACTTCTCAACGATATTAATTTATCGATAAATTGTACTTTCTTGTGACAGTTATAACTGAGATAATAGTAAAAAAAAAATAGTTGTTAAAGTTGATTTTTATTTAAATTTTAAAATTCCTAAAAGTATATAGGTAAAATTGATAGATAGTAATCAGCATATTTTATTTGATTTTTAATTTATCCGATGAACTTAATTATGAAATGTCATTTCGAAATAAGTATTCAACTAACGATAAATTTCATATCGGAAGGAAGTCCCTAGTTAATTGACGTTATTGCCACCAAAACTTCTATGTCTGTAGATGACACAACGCCACAACCCTTTCAGAGCTCCACCTGAACAATTACAGGTTTAATTTCGTTATAAGATGCGAGGCATTGTACGTGCTCTTTGTCAGCAAATGGCGGAGAATTTGGTTAAGCATTATGTTCGCTGCGTACTCGAAATTAATGGCTGATTTGTACCAGGTGGAATTTGTGCAGACGTAAGTAGGCTAAGGAAGTTTGAATGAATTAACGAGGAAACTGACAGGGTTGATCATAAAATATTGTTTATACATATAAACTATGCCACGTGTTTTTGGATTAGAGTTTTTACGGTCATTTACGTCCACGTTTTGCCGTTTCCCTATGATATCAGTGGGTAATTTTGTACAAATTTTACTTATTCCAGTAACTTGTTACATTTTAAAAATAACGCAACGCACATTTTACCGATTAAAGATTGTTTTCCTTGCAGTCGAAAGTCGGATAACGCACAATTTTCCTAATCTGAAAAAAACAAAGTTTCAGTCATAATATTGTCTTAGGTTTCCGCAATCGTCCGCGATTACAATGAAGTTTATTTTATTATTTAATTACAATAAAGTATCAGTCCTCAAAATTCTGGCATACTGGAAGTTGAATGAATGATAAGGCAGGCAGACCGAATATAGAAAAAAACACAGACTAAAAAACAAACTAGACGGCTATTAGACTATCGAACAAGGAGGAAAACTAAATAAATGATTGACTAAAAGTAACTAGGACTGGCAAATAGACTCGAAGACAGACCAGCCATATACCAACATTGCTAACTTGTAAACTACCAGCTCTAAAATATATAATAGCATACAAATAAACAGAACCCTCTGCAAAACGGAAGACTATAGAAAGCGCTGGAAAAGTGACAGCTATCAATCAGCTGATTTATATTTGGCGAGCAAACCGGACTGGACCCAGGAAATGAGTTTTCTGCCGATGCACTCCAATGCTTTCCAAAATAAGTATCGAGCTCTGAATTTCTACAGTTCAATTTAATGTAAAAATGGGAAATGATTTTGTCTCCTTGGCTTCGGCCGTGGACTACGCGTTTTTTGGGAAAACAGACAATACCAAGTTTTTTTCTGTTTTCCAAAAGTATAAAATAATGCCTACAGTAAAATATCTTGACTAACAATATTTAAGGCGCTTGTCATGGTAGATTCCCCTCACAATCCCAGTGAGTATTCAATTTGGCTTTTAAGTTAGACAGAGGTACAAATCTAAACTTAAATCAATAATCCCGGACCTTAAGCAATCTGCTTTGACAACAAAGAAACCTTAATTATGGTGATTAAAATTATTTGAAAAATCTTACAGCTGCAAGATGGTTTCAAGAATGAATGAAGGCGAGGACATTTAAAATAATTACCTGATTAGGATGAAAGCTACGGTTTTCTTAATAAATAAGAGCCCCTTTGTTTTCATTAAATTAGATATTTTGTTTATTTTCTATTAATGGAATATGAGCATAGTGGGAGTGACACTGTCTACAAAGATAGAGGTTTCGGTTCAAGTCCTGGTTAGAGTGTTGTATGATAAGCAACTTGATTCATGAATGTATTCTATTTTTTTACATTCTCTATGTATATGTAGAATTATACGTATAATAAAAACCGGTCAACTGCGAGTCAAATTCGAACACGAACAACCGTACCACCGTCGAGCAAAAACCACAAAAAGACACGTTTTTTCTCGTATGTGGAGTGGACCCCCTATTTTTTTGTTTTTTTTTTGTTTTAGTGTTTGTTGTTATAGCAGCAATATAATTACACATTCTGTGAACATTTCAAATCTCTACCTATTACGATTCAGAAGAAACAGTCCTGTGACAGACGAATAGATGGACAGACAAACGGACAGCGGAGTCTTAGTAATAGGGTTCCGTTGGCACCCTTTGGGTATCGAACCCTAAAAACATAAAAATACTGTGTTTGTATACTAATTATTTTTCCAACAAAGCAACTGAACAAGAGATGATTAACTTATTTCAACTTCTGTGACGAAGTCTAATTATGTATGTGAATGTAAGGAATCGTCATTCAAATTCATATTTTCACTTTATCACTAAGTCGATTTGTATAACGCTCGTCGATCAACCTAAAACCTCACGATTATTAAGTATAAGGTTTTGTATTATTTGCCCTTGAGGTTATTTCACTCTAACAAGGAAAGGTACCCGACTGTCCGGCTCCGATCTGATTTATTTTGATATATGTTAGAGAGTAGTCTAAAATAATAGACACGTATGCTGCCCAATCTCAATCTATTGGGACAAACTGACCTCCAAAGTACTGAAAAGTGACTAAACCCTCCAACTTCTACAGAAAAAAAGCAAGTGTTAAGTTAATTACTATTATGTTTGAGAACATGAAAAAAGAATAGACACGTGTTTTGTAATTTCACCTCAAACTCATATTTTCCTTACAAAAAACACCCTCAAAGGACTCAAAGTTTGAAACACCCTTCAAACTTTGAGTCCTTCTTAGGTGTGAGGAAATAATGAGTTTCAGCTGATATAACGAAACACGTGCTTATTATTTTTTCATGTTCTCCAACATACTTAATATCAAACCAGTAATTAACTAGCACCTTGCTTGAATTTTTTTTCTGTAGACGTTGGAGGGTTTAGTCACTTTTCAGTACTTTGGAGGTCAGTTTGTCCCAATAGATTGAGATTGGGCAGCATACGTGTCTATTATTTTAGACTACTCTCTAACATATATCAAAATAAATCAGATCGGAGCCGGACAGTTACCTTTCCTTGTAAGTTTCATATTTATAAAAATACGGTAACGACCACGAAGCTCTTGGCAGAAGTCCAATAGTGGTTTCAAGACAGCCATGCTGAATCGCTATAATGTTGTGCTGAGCCAGAAATATGCCAGTCTCCTACTGAAACATCTTTGGTAAATGTTTTAAATATGCGTAATTATTTTATTTCTCTACAAACTGGAAATCTCTCAGAGTATTTTGCTTGAATATTTCTATAAATTTAATTAACGGAATTATGAAAAAGATCCTTCAAAGGGAACCGCAACTTTGTATATAATTAATGTATAATATAGTGTTATGTTTAATGATTTTCGTTTGTTTAATGTTTTCACATATTAAATATAAATAATTCTATAAAACTTTTTTAAATTGTAAACTCTTATTTATATATTTATCGATTGTGTTTTAATTCAACCTTTAAGATTATGGGTGAAGATGTGAACTATTAGTTTCATCTTATTATAGTTTATTATTATAACAAAACGGGACTTAATCGCGTAAACACATGCTATTACCTCGACGTTCGTTCGAAATCAGGTTTTGTTATAATAATTAGTGAAAATCGTGAAAGTTTAAATCAATATTTTATTATAGTTTCTTTATCTACCAAACTTCGAGTGTAGGTAAGTACGAATTATCCAGTATTTGGCTATTTCAGCAAACCGATTAAATTACTATGCTTCTCGACGTTTGAAATTTAAAATTGGTTTCGTAAGTCCCAGAGTGCTGTTACAGTTTATTTGGCTTAGGGTCTTCCCACATTATTGATGCGGAATCGGCTTAAGCTGTTCAGAAAAAGCTTTATGTTCACGCAACAATAGCGAAAAAAACGTCATTCGGGACAACGCACGCGGCGCGAAGCACGCGGTTGATAGGCGGGTCGATTTCAGGCGTTTCTCCAGCGTTTTTTTTACTTCATTAGCGTCACTCGAATTTTACAGCGAAGAACTATCGATAAACGACACTTTTTGATTAAATCATGGGTAGCATCGATGGCGTAGGTATATCGTTTATAATAAAAGTTAACTGTGTTCACCATCGCTTGCTGCTTTACTTGCTTGAACACGAATGAAAAAACAGCTGCGGTTGAATCGCTCTGAAATCGACCCAGGCGCCGACGGATATAGAGGGACCTTTAGCATTCAATGCCTAAGATTAATAAGGACACTTTCCAACCCCCGACGCAAAAGGACACTTTCCAGCCCCCGACGCAGAAAGACGGGTGTTATAAGTTTGACCGCTATGAGTGTGTGTGTGTGTGTGTGTGTGTCTGTCTGTCTGTGCGTCTGTATGCATAATAGCTCTTAAACGGGTGTTTGTCGGTTTAGCAATGGTTCTTAGATAATGTTTCATCAAAATCGGTTTAGCCGTTCATGAGATATAAAAAGTTCAGAGGTTTTTTAGTCGGGGGTTTTGTAAATGTTTATATTTTAAGTACTTTTTGTTTTTCTTCACTGGCATGTCGTTTATTACCATACTATTCGTGTATTTTTTTATAATTTGGCCACACTAATCAATATTTTGATTATAATCGAATATAAGGCATTTCAAAATATCCCGCATCCTGACATTTGTTTACGATACAACTGGCCAGTTTTGACATAAAATTGATTTTGATATTTCTGGTATTAAAATGGTATAATTTTATATACTAGGTAGTATATACCTCACAAATATAAATCTTTACACATTTTCTCTCTAAATTATATAATAATATTTATCCATCCTCAATAACATACACTTTTTATATAATTCAAATACAGAAATAGTAATCATACCGGTATAATGACTGTGAATGGCAATAATAGTTGTATAACAAGCTTCCATGTTACTAATATAACGGCTTTGTAATGAAAACGGGATAGCTATTATGAGTCTGTATAAGCCGCATGGCACAAATAAATCCCGCGGGCTGTGTGCTTGTAAGAGGCTGTAATATAGTTGTATAAGCTTTATACGAGTGCATTAATCTGTATAAGCTGCTTTCATATTGCCTTAGTTATACTTTCTGAGTTTATTACAAAAAGATGATCATAGCAAAATGAGATATCTTAATGTTTATAAGAATTCTGTGCGTCATTCGTTCAATTTATCTAGAAATAATGAAACTGTATCAAAACAGGTTAGTAACAAAAAGTTTGCATATGTTCCTTAACAACGGACAGCAAGGCGCACGAACCAGTCGATACTATCGGAGCTCAAGCTTAACTTGCGACTGTCCACAATCTGCGAACAACGCACTTTACTTTGGCCATATTAGACGAAAGTTTGGAAAGGTTAATCGTTGCTGGAAATATGGAAGGCAAAAGATCACGTGGCTGATCGCCAGCACGATAGCTTAAATGCGAGGAACCATCTCAAAAATTCTACGATGTTGTGGGGAATGCGATGGACTGGAGTCGATGACGGGGACGTATTCATGCCAGAACGATGACCACGATCATCAGTCATGATGGACACGACTTAGAAGAAGGTACAGGAACCAATTTTTCTCACTAAGATATAAGTAAGGCGATAAGACCACCTGTTGTCTCACCTGTGTTCTCTGACCCGTTTTAATTTAAGATGCGGTCAAACCGCTGCTCAAAATACGTTGACGCATTGTAAATGTAGTGACGTCGAGCCGCGGTAAACTAGCCCGCAGATACCTATAACCCACAACCTCTTAAAAGTACCAAAAGTTAATTTCTGGCGCGAACGGGCAGGCTGTGGAACGAGCTCCCATCTGAGGTATTCCCCCTGCGCTATGACATGAGGTTCTTCAAAAATCGAGTATACATGGTTTTCAAAGATCGGCAACGTATAGGCTCCTCTGGTGTTGCAAATCCTCAAAATTCTGGCATACTGGAAGTTGAATGAATGATAAGGCAGGCAGACCGAATATAGAAAAAAACACAGACTAAAAAACAAACTAGACGGCTATTAGACTATCGAACAAGGAGGAAAACTAAATAAATGATTGACTAAAAGTAACTAGGACTGGCAAATAGACTCGAAGACAGACCAGCCATATACCAACATTGCTAACTTGTAAACTACCAGCTCTAAAATATATAATAGCATACAAATAAACAGAACCCTCTGCAAAACGGAAGACTATAGAAAGCGCTGGAAAAGTGACAGCTATCAATCAGCTGATTTATATTTGGCGAGCAAACCGGACTGGACCCAGGAAATGAGTTTTCTGCCGATGCACTCCAATGCTTTCCAAAATAAGTATCGAGCTCTGAATTTCTACAGTTCAATTTAATGTAAAAATGGGAAATGATTTTGTCTCCTTGGCTTCGGCCGTGGACTACGCGTTTTTTGGGAAAACAGACAATACCAAGTTTTTTTCTGTTTTCCAAAAGTATAAAATAATGCCTACAGTAAAATATCTTGACTAACAATATTTAAGGCGCTTGTCATGGTAGATTCCCCTCACAATCCCAGTGAGTATTCAATTTGGCTTTTAAGTTAGACAGAGGTACAAATCTAAACTTAAATCAATAATCCCGGACCTTAAGCAATCTGCTTTGACAACAAAGAAACCTTAATTATGGTGATTAAAATTATTTGAAAAATCTTACAGCTGCAAGATGGTTTCAAGAATGAATGAAGGCGAGGACATTTAAAATAATTACCTGATTAGGATGAAAGCTACGGTTTTCTTAATAAATAAGAGCCCCTTTGTTTTCATTAAATTAGATATTTTGTTTATTTTCTATTAATGGAATATGAGCATAGTGGGAGTGACACTGTCTACAAAGATAGAGGTTTCGGTTCAAGTCCTGGTTAGAGTGTTGTATGATAAGCAACTTGATTCATGAATGTATTCTATTTTTTTACATTCTCTATGTATATGTAGAATTATACGTATAATAAAAACCGGTCAACTGCGAGTCAAATTCGAACACGAACAACCGTACCACCGTCGAGCAAAAACCACAAAAAGACACGTTTTTTCTCGTATGTGGAGTGGACCCCCTATTTTTTTGTTTTTTTTTTGTTTTAGTGTTTGTTGTTATAGCAGCAATATAATTACACATTCTGTGAACATTTCAAATCTCTACCTATTACGATTCAGAAGAAACAGTCCTGTGACAGACGAATAGATGGACAGACAAACGGACAGCGGAGTCTTAGTAATAGGGTTCCGTTGGCACCCTTTGGGTATCGAACCCTAAAAACATAAAAATACTGTGTTTGTATACTAATTATTTTTCCAACAAAGCAACTGAACAAGAGATGATTAACTTATTTCAACTTCTGTGACGAAGTCTAATTATGTATGTGAATGTAAGGAATCGTCATTCAAATTCATATTTTCACTTTATCACTAAGTCGATTTGTATAACGCTCGTCGATCAACCTAAAACCTCACGATTATTAAGTATAAGGTTTTGTATTATTTGCCCTTGAGGTTATTTC
Source organism: Eudemis profundana (assembly GCA_947034925.1). Classification (NCBI taxonomy): domain Eukaryota; kingdom Metazoa; phylum Arthropoda; class Insecta; order Lepidoptera; family Tortricidae; genus Eudemis; species Eudemis profundana. The sequence continues at coordinate 20,957,854 of OX344798.1, forward strand.
ACTCTAACAAGGAAAGGTACCCGACTGTCCGGCTCCGATCTGATTTATTTTGATATATGTTAGAGAGTAGTCTAAAATAATAGACACGTATGCTGCCCAATCTCAATCTATTGGGACAAACTGACCTCCAAAGTACTGAAAAGTGACTAAACCCTCCAACTTCTACAGAAAAAAAGCAAGTGTTAAGTTAATTACTATTATGTTTGAGAACATGAAAAAAGAATAGACACGTGTTTTGTAATTTCACCTCAAACTCATATTTTCCTTACAAAAAACACCCTCAAAGGACTCAAAGTTTGAAACACCCTTCAAACTTTGAGTCCTTCTTAGGTGTGAGGAAATAATGAGTTTCAGCTGATATAACGAAACACGTGCTTATTATTTTTTCATGTTCTCCAACATACTTAATATCAAACCAGTAATTAACTAGCACCTTGCTTGAATTTTTTTTCTGTAGACGTTGGAGGGTTTAGTCACTTTTCAGTACTTTGGAGGTCAGTTTGTCCCAATAGATTGAGATTGGGCAGCATACGTGTCTATTATTTTAGACTACTCTCTAACATATATCAAAATAAATCAGATCGGAGCCGGACAGTTACCTTTCCTTGTAAGTTTCATATTTATAAAAATACGGTAACGACCACGAAGCTCTTGGCAGAAGTCCAATAGTGGTTTCAAGACAGCCATGCTGAATCGCTATAATGTTGTGCTGAGCCAGAAATATGCCAGTCTCCTACTGAAACATCTTTGGTAAATGTTTTAAATATGCGTAATTATTTTATTTCTCTACAAACTGGAAATCTCTCAGAGTATTTTGCTTGAATATTTCTATAAATTTAATTAACGGAATTATGAAAAAGATCCTTCAAAGGGAACCGCAACTTTGTATATAATTAATGTATAATATAGTGTTATGTTTAATGATTTTCGTTTGTTTAATGTTTTCACATATTAAATATAAATAATTCTATAAAACTTTTTTAAATTGTAAACTCTTATTTATATATTTATCGATTGTGTTTTAATTCAACCTTTAAGATTATGGGTGAAGATGTGAACTATTAGTTTCATCTTATTATAGTTTATTATTATAACAAAACGGGACTTAATCGCGTAAACACATGCTATTACCTCGACGTTCGTTCGAAATCAGGTTTTGTTATAATAATTAGTGAAAATCGTGAAAGTTTAAATCAATATTTTATTATAGTTTCTTTATCTACCAAACTTCGAGTGTAGGTAAGTACGAATTATCCAGTATTTGGCTATTTCAGCAAACCGATTAAATTACTATGCTTCTCGACGTTTGAAATTTAAAATTGGTTTCGTAAGTCCCAGAGTGCTGTTACAGTTTATTTGGCTTAGGGTCTTCCCACATTATTGATGCGGAATCGGCTTAAGCTGTTCAGAAAAAGCTTTATGTTCACGCAACAATAGCGAAAAAAACGTCATTCGGGACAACGCACGCGGCGCGAAGCACGCGGTTGATAGGCGGGTCGATTTCAGGCGTTTCTCCAGCGTTTTTTTTACTTCATTAGCGTCACTCGAATTTTACAGCGAAGAACTATCGATAAACGACACTTTTTGATTAAATCATGGGTAGCCTCGATGTCGTAGGTATATCGTTTATAATAAAAGTTAACTGTGTTCACCATCGCTTGCTGCTTTACTTGCTGGAACACGAATGAAAAAACAGCTGCGGTTGAATCGCTCTGAAATCGACCCAGGCGCCGACGGATATAGAGGGACCCTTAGCATTCAATGCCTAAGATTAATAAGGACACTTTCCAACCCCCGACGCAAAAGGACACTTTCCAGCCCCCGACGCAGAAAGACGGGTGTTATAAGTTTGACCGCTATGAGTGTGTGTGTGTGTGTGTGTGTGTCTGTCTGTCTGTGCGTCTGTATGCACAGTAGCTCTTAAACGGGTGTTTGTCGGTTTAGCAATGGTTCTTAGATAATGTTTCATCAAAATCGGTTTAGCCGTTCATGAGATATAAAAAGTTCAGAGGTTTTTTAGTCGGGGGTTTTGTAAATGTTTATATTGTAAGTACTTTTTGTTTTTCTTCACTGGCATGTCGTTTATTACCATACTATTTGTGTATTTTTTTATAATTTGGCCACACTAATCAATATTTTGATTATAATCGAATATAAGGCATTTCAAAATATCCCGCATCCTGACATTTGTTTACGATACAACTGGCCAGTTTTGACATAAAATTGATTTTGATATTTCTGGTATTATTAAAATGGTATAATTTTATATACTAGGTAGTATATACCTCACAAATATAAATCTTTATACATTTTCTCTCTAAATTATATAATAATATTTATCCATCCTCAATAACATACACTTTTTATATAATTCAAATACAGAAATAGTAATCATACCGGTATAATGACTGTGAATGGCAATAATAGTTGTATAACAAGCTTCCATGTTACTAATATAACGGCTTTGTAATGAAAACGGGATAGCTATTATGAGTCTGTATAAGCCGCATGGTACAAATAAATCCCGCGGGCTGTGTGCTTGTAAGAGGCTGTAATATAGTTGTATAAGCTTTATACGAGTGCATTAATCTGTATAAGCTGCTTTCATATTGCCTTAGTTATACTTTCTGAGTTTATTACAAAAAGATGATCATAGCAAAATGAAATATCTTAATGTTTATAAGAATTCTGTGCGTCATTCGTTCAATTTATCTAGAAATAATGAAACTGTATCAAAACAGGTTAGTAACAAAAAGTTTGCATATGTTCCTTAGCAACGGACAGCAAGGCGCACGAACCAGTCGATACTATCGGAGCTCAAGCTTAACTTGCGACTGTCCACAATCTGCGAACAACGCACTTTACTTTGGCCATATTAGACGAAAGTTTGGAAAGGTTAATCGTTGCTGGAAATATGGAAGGCAAAAGATCACGTGGCTGATCGCCAGCACGATAGCTTAAATGCGAGAAACCATCTCAAAAATTCTACGATGTTGTGGGGAATGCGATGGACTGGAGTCGATGACGGGGACGTATTCATGCCAGAACAATGACCACGATCATCAGTCATGATGGACACGACTTAGAAGAAGGTACAGGAACCTATTTTTCTCACTAAGATATAAGTAAGGCGATAAGACCACCTGTTGTCTCACCTGTGTTCTCTGACCCGTTTTAATTTAAGATGCGGTCAAACCGCTGCTCAAAATACGCTGACGCATTGTAAATGTAGTGACGTCGAGCCGCGGTAAACTAGCCCGCAGATACCTATAACCCACAACCTCTTAAAAGTACCAAAAGTTAATTTCTGGCGCGAACGGGCAGGCTGTGGAACGAGCTCCCATCTGAGGTATTCCCCCTGCGCTATGACATGAGGTTCTTCAAAAATCGAGTATACATGGTTTTCAAAGATCGGCAACGTATAGGCTCCTCTGGTGTTGCAAATCCAGGGGTGGCGATGACCATTTTCCATGAGATCACTCGTCTGCTCGTTTGATGCGTATAAAAAAAGAAACCTACTAGTCGTAGACTGTTTCAGAAATTCTAAATCATTCAAATAAGCTGGAATAAGTTTGTGTCCCCGGGCCACCTGAGCAAACAACGACGAGGCGTGCCAAATGGATCGGCAAATAAAGATCGAACATTCTCGAAACAATACTCGAAGTCTTCGCAACTAAAGATTGCCATTGAGTGCAAAGTTGAAAGGCAACTATGGCTTGAAGGAAATAACTAGCGGAAAGCCTTTTGCGCTGTTGCTGAGCCGCGGTAGTATTTGTGTCAAGTGATCAATGCTTTTCTATAGCGCGTCTTATGAAGAAGTAGAAAATACCTGCAATTTCGCCCACCATGGTGATTAAAGAGATGTTGTATTTTATATTTTATTTCTAACTGCTTATGTTTGTTGCGCAACGTAGCATAATTTCGAAAATGAAAAATCTTACGGTATGTAATGAAAGAGAGGTTAACTGATTGTAGAACATACTTACTTCTACAATCAGTTAACCTCTCTTAAATTATTAAATTGAAATCGTAACGGAGTTTAAACTAAGATTATTTCTGTGAGAATAACCAAAATAAGTCGGTACTTTACTTAAATAAATAGTACCTAAAACATCAAAGACTCAGGAACAAAACCTCGTTCGTGGGCGGGGATTTTTTAACATACGGGTAGCTGAATTATTAGATAGTTACACAACATGTTTACGTACCTATATAACGTAAAAAATAAGGCTTTTTTTCACATCTAGTGGGCGAGACATTATACGTGCGAACTGTATAGCCCTAGTAGGAATTAGAGTTATTTTTGGACTGGTTCATGGAAAGAATTCGAAATGATCTGAGGTCGATGTTGGCCAAGCTGGAGCGTGGAGGAAGTTTTATGAAAAGGGAATTTTACCTTCATATCCAATAGGTAGACTGCGAAAATATATTTTGAATAAGGGCTCGTTCAGACACGCGGGAACCGCGCGATCATAAATCGTGCGGTTTGAATTTTGGATTACTTGAGAGTGACGAAATTTCGTTTTTGTGGTATAAACGGCATCTTTTTTTCACATACAGACAGACAGACAGACGGACAACAAAGTAATCTTATAAGGGTTCCGTTTTTTCCTTTTGAGGTACGGAACCCTTATGATAAGTAATAAGTTACCATTTTCTGAACTAGGCAGAGGTTGACCACTGGATATCTAAATGAAACTAATGTATTATGTTTAAGAGTTTTTCCAAACTATACACAACTACAAGCAAGGGAAAAAAACGTGAAAAAATGTGTCCCAAATTTAATTTTCCATTACGTCACCCTTTTGTGCCTATGTTAGTATCAAAGTGGCGTAGTGGAACAAACAATATTTTTCTGTACAAAATTTTACCAATTTTTGTAGTTGGCACCTCATGTTGCACAATCTTTTTTGGTCGAATCATCATTTGGCAGAATTCATCATTTGGCATAATGCATTTTATTCTGAAACTGTAGAATTTTCAGGACTCTTTAAGGCATTATCCTGTTAAATAGGTTAGGTTAGGTTTGTTTTATAACAATCCCGAAAAGTTTAAAGTTTCAGAATAAAATGCATTATGCCAAATGATGAATTCTGCCAAGTGATGATTCGACCAAAAAAGATTATGCAACATAATAGTAACCCGTAGTTATATGGTTCGAATATTGTTGAGGTTTTATACTGTATTTTATGTTGTCTATGTATTCTTTATTTCTTGTTGTATTTTTACACCTTTTGTTTTAAGTTAGTTGTCAAATATAATTGGTAAAGTCAACTGCCTGATTTTCTTTTAAATTAAGTTCCGTACAAATGTAATTACGATTCTGAGCCAGAAAAACCTCAAAAGTCCATATTCTGAGAAAGTAGCTACTTCAAGATTTATTTTCAAAAACGCCCAAACATAAAAATTATGCGAAATAAAAATTATGAACGTACCCTTTCAGAGTGCGATGCCTCTAAGCGACTCCATAAATCTGATTTATAGGCCCCAGGGCAGGTCGCAGGTTCGATGTGTACCCAAATATAAACATTGCCCATCCATTATTCTTTAACCGGTTAAATTGGCTATGAATTTGTGAATTCCTTTTTATGTCGATAAAATTTGCCTTTTTACTGTCCATACACAGACCGAGCAAATGGTTGATTAAAATTAAAATGCTTTTGAGGTTTTATTTGCGTCAATTTGTAGGCCTGTGTATATTTATTTATACAAATTAGATATTATTAAAAAGTTGTAAAGGGCAACTCGGACAATCGTTGGTACAAACTGTATTTTCACAACAGACTAAAACAGAGAAATATAAAAATCTCGCGCTCCCTACGATAATCATTCGTCAGCTGATTGTGTGACATGTCAGATATGTACTTACTTATATCTGAAATGTCTCTGCTATGTAAACATAATTATTTTATTATTTTAAATAATTTAATTCATTTTGCATGTCGGGCCTCGCGCTGGGCCTCACGGCGTAGAGGAGCGTCCCCCGGGTGGTGGATGGGGGGGTGGTCGGTAGTACAGCCCAGCTACACTACCCGGCTAATTCCAGTGGAATCGCTAACCAAAGACGGATGTGGTCCTCCAGCAAATTGGGGGTTGTGCGGCGGGTTAACACCCCTCCCACGGAAAAACTAAACAAGTTACGAAACCGAATAGAGAGAAAATACGATCCGATCCCAACACCGACGACTCAAAGCATGCTAACACGGACTTAAGATTTGCTTCATGGAATGTGCGTTCCCTATTTAGACCTGGAGCCATGTACCAGTTAGGAAAAGAGCTGTTAAGGTACCGAGTAGCCGTTGCAGCTCTTCAGGAAGTTAGATGGCCAGGGAATGGGGAATGCAACGTCGACAATGGAATCATCTTCTACAGCGGCAATGACTCCGGCCAACACACCCATGGTACAGGCTTTTTCGTGGCCAAGAAATTTATAGGCAATGTGATTCGGTTTGATGCTGTGTCGGACAGGATATCTATCCTTCGTATAAAGACCAACCTATTGAACGTATCAATAGTTAATGCATACGCACCTACTGAAATAACCAGCGATGAAGTAAAAGACGAATTCTATGAACACCTAGAAGTGGTATACGACCAACTACCGAGCTATGACGTAAAAATTCTCGTCGGGGACTTAAATGCAAAGATTGGAAAGGAAGACATATTTGTGCCGACTATTGGGAAACATAGTAAGCACGACGTATCAAACGACAACGGTCTGAGACTAATTAGTTTTGCAACATCAAAAGACATGGTGATAAAGAGTACGATGTTTCCCCATAAAGACATATATAAAGGTACATGGAAGTCCCCTGATGGGCATACCATCAATCAGATTGATCACGTGCTTATAGATGATAGACACAAAAGTACTATACAGGACGTCAGGACATTTAGAGGGGCTGACTGCGACAGTGACCACTTTATGGTAGCCATCAAGTTAAAAATTAAAATTAAAGCTATTAATCAGATGACACAAAAACACGAATTTCAATTAAATATAGAGCAGTTAAAAGATCATGATATTAAAAATAGATTTCAACTAGAATTGAGAAACAGTTTCAATGGGCTAGCTGCTGATGACGATATTAACAAAACATGGGAAGATATAAAGACAACAGTAAATAGAGTGGCATTTAAAGTACTGGGTCGCAGAAGAAGGAAAAAGAGGAGGAAATGGTGGAATGATGAATGTGAGAGAGCCATAGAAGAAAGAGCTAAATACAAAGTCCTCTCCTTACAAGACACACGATGGGAGAATAGGTACAAGTTTTTCCAGACGGAAGTCAAGAGGACTATAAAAAAGGCAAAAAGATCACATTTAGACGGCATAGTAAGAGGGATGGAAACGTTACTTAGAGGGAATCACTCCCGAAAATTCTACAAAGAGCTCAATACTTTTAAAAAAGGGTATCAGCCTGTCACTCAATTGTTGGAAGACGACAGCGGAAATTTAATAACATCCAGAGCTGAAATTAAGAACATGTGGAAGGACTACTTCCAACAATTACTGAATTGTCCTCCTTTAGATGAGCCAATCCCTCTCAACGATGCTGACAATGATGACAGCGAAGTCCCCCCTCCGACCTTTGACGAAGTTTACCAAGCGATCATGCGTCTCAAGAACAATAAGGCTCCTGGAATTGATGGCTTGCCATCAGAAATATGGAAAAACTGTGGCGGCATTGTGCAGTCTAAAATCTTTGAACTTGTGCTTAAGATATGGCAACTGGAAGAACAACCGCAGGAATGGAATGTAGGCGTCATCTGCCCTATCCACAAAAAAGGCTCAAAGAAGAAGTGCACCAACTACCGAGGCATTGCTCTTCTTACAACGGCGTACAAAATCTTGTCTAATGTGCTGCTTAAACGACTGGAACCACATGCTGAGAGAATCCTTGGGGATTACCAATGTGGTTTCCGCAAAAATCGCAGCACGATAGACCAGATTTTCCTGCTGAGACAGCTCATGCAAAAAAGATGGGAGTACGCACAGAGCATCCACTCTCTGTTTGTGGACTTCACGAAGGCCTACGATAGTATAGATCGAGAGGCTCTATATTCCACCCTCGTAAATTTTAACATCCCAAGAAAACTAGTTGCTATAATCACTACAGCGACGAAGAATAGTACAATGCGTGTCAGAGTAGGGGGAGAGCTTTCGGAAGAATTCCCGGTGATGACCGGTCTAAAGCAAGGGGATGCCTTATCACCAGTGCTTTTCAACTTAGCCCTTGAACATGTCGTCAGGAATGTTTTAGCACTAGACGTAGGTGTTGAGTTGGGCGGCAGGCACAAGGTGATAGGGTACGCGGATGACCTTGCTTTATTAGGGGAAAGCCGGGATGAGGTGGCCGAAGCGGCCAGAGTCTTGGAGCAGGAGGCGTCAAAGATAGGTCTCAGGATCAATCAGGCAAAAACAGAATACCTCCACATGAAACGTTACAAAGACACACGGGCTCGGCGTGGTAGTCTTCATGTTGGGGGTGCCGTCTACAAGGGGGTTGACAAATTTCGGTATCTTGGATGCACCATAACCGACACTAACACCAGAGTGGAGGAGATAAACATCCGCGTCCAGAACACCCTGCGATGCAGTGCAGCCCTCCACAAGGTGTTGGTGTCCAGGCTTCTCAGCAGGAATACAAAGCTAAGGATCTATAAAACTGTCTTAAGACCCATCCTTATGTATGGCTGTGAGGCCTGGACACTAACGCAAAAAGAGGAATGTCAGCTCCTTGTAGCGGAAAGGAAGGTTTTGCGTAAGATCCTGGGGCCTGTCAAGAGAGACAACGGCACTTGGAGGATCCGTAAGAACGTAGAGATCCAGGAGCTGGTGGCCGAACCCAACATCATCGGCGTAACAAAATCACACAGACTTCGCTGGTTTGGTCACCTACTCCGAATGGGAGAGGATCGTGCGGCCAAGAGAGCGTACGTGGGACGACCGACTGGTCGCCGCCCCGTCGGGCGACCCAGGTACCGCTGGGAGGACAGTGTGCAGGCGGATCTGCGACATCTTCAAGTCAATAACTGGCAAGAAGTTGCGCACGATCGGGACAGATGGCGTGCTCTTGTTTCGGAGGCCAAGACCCTCTTTGGGTCCCTGAGCCAAATTAGTTAGTTAGTTTAGTTGCATGTCGGGGATAGTATTTCACATCGCTAAAAAAATGTAAACACGGCGTAGGCTAATAAATTATTAGGATACAAACAAAATAATTATTTTGCAATCGAGTAACTTAAATGACTTTCAAATTTAAACCTTATTTCTAATCGGTTAAGAGAACTATACTTATTTAAAGTATCTATCTATATTCTGTAAAGCTCTCTTGGTCAAGTGGAGACGCTAACAAAATATAGGGTCGAAAGGTAATAAGTAATGCGAGTTTGACCATATGTTGAACATTATGTCTTTTTAAGAAATAGGGTGCAAAGTTGATTAAAATTAAGTCATATTTGGGAGGTGACGCTAAAATATTGATGTTTTGATTCTATAAAACTGTTTGGAATCCAGAAATCAGGGCACTTTTAGTTTGTCACGGGCTGAATAGGGTCTCTCTTGCGTCATAGTAATTTCTTTTGTTTTAATTACGCGATTTAGATTATTCCCTAAATATATTGTTTTCTTGCTTGTGATATGCTAACATTTAATATGTTGGTATTTCTATTGTTGGAAAACTGTATACTTTGAACTTTAGTGTGGGTTTATAGTGTTAATTCAGTTTAATTTTATTTGATACAGTGTTTAATAGAGCGTTTCAGTTTAGCTTATTTGTGCAGTGTATTTTTCTCCGAAATGGGCCATGCTGGTATTTTATAATGCTCGTATGATCTGTATTGGAGAATAATATATTTTAATAGTGTAGAGTTCCGTATCAGTTTATTAGTGGGGTTTGCAGTTTTAGTTTATTTTAATTATAGTTTGGTGGGTTTGAGAATTTTAGTTTAGCGTTAATTTGGGGGGGTTTTGTTTTAGCAAGAGAACCTTATTTATGCTCCAGCCAGAGTCGGGTTGGATTTCTAGAACTGAAGGCAGGTCACCTTGCGGTGCGAACTGACAGACTTTTGTTTCTAGAAAGCGTATTTAGTTCGGCGGTTGGCGTTTTACTGTCTGTCTGGAGCGACGGCAGGGTTTGTTTATACTCAAGCACAAACTTTTAGCTCCCTGGACTTTCGTCAGTTTGTGTAGCTACACCAGGCTATACAAAGTGACCATTGTCTTGACCTAGTGCATCTATATATTTATATATTCACTTCTATTTTGGCTATGTCCTCGCTGTCCCAATCCCTATTGCGAGACATAGCTACGCACACAAGGAATAGGTGTTAGGTCTAAGGGATTCCTTACCCGACTTATGTCGCTTTAGCTTAGGAGTTTTCCATTGCACTATCGGAAAACATCGCGAGTAATTTAAATGTGAGACCCGGGTCTCTAGTTTGCATTATCGTTTAGAGTAGTTGGCTAGTATAGCTGATAGGATTAGGTTACTTAGGTTAGTGAAGATGAGTGGTATAGTAAGTGTACTGCTTGTCTTCAAGATATTTTAGTTTGATTTGTTGTATATTTTGGTAGGTAATGGTTAGTGAAGAGTAATATAAGTAAGTGTATTGCTTTTCTTGTTAGTTACAGTGTTCTGAACTAGGATAGTGTATTGCTTTCAATAGTAGGTAAGGTAGGTTAGATATATACTTAGGTAGGAATACTTACTGACTGACTGAATGACTTACAGACATATTTACATATTAAGTACTTCCCGACCCTCGGTGGATACTTGGCGTTTCTTTCCATCATATTTTCCGGGTCGAATATCCGAAACGTTGGTAGAATCAGACAATTGTGGACTAGACTAAAAATAGCTATTCACAATTAACGAAATGAAAATAATTGCATTAGCTTTCTCTTTTGTGAGCTTTATACAATAATATTCTGTTGTCTCGGTTCAAAAGAAACCACTTCAATTATCGGTTGACAGTGACCTTATTGGACAGGCTTGATCAAAGCAAAGCACGATCTTTGGTATATTTGGTATAGCAAGGCGAATCCAAAATACCTATCACCTAAGTCTGGACGATATTGTTTCATTGTTATTCCGTATAATTTGGCTAGAAGACCCTAGCGTGGAATAAAAGGAACTTAGAGAACTAGAATATTATTTTATACAGTTATTAGAATTTTGATATTTGTGAGGTATTCATATACCTGATATTAAATGTAAAGATATCCCTTTGCAAACATGTCCTCTCATGATTCCAGCAATAGCGTTGCAAGGCTATATTAAGACTGATGACCAAAAGAATATAAAAAAAAAAGAAAGTTCCTTCTGAACTATGGGGAGGGAGATACCCAGTCAGGTGACGAGTCTACTGTGCCACGCGGGGCGGAGCGTGCACTTTAACCCCAAAAACAAAACCTTTTGGTATATAAAACATAATACATATTTCACATTCACCTTTTATGAAGTCGGTTAGTAAGATTCCAATTAGAAAACTTTAGACTTAGCTGTAGGTCATCTTGTCTGTTTTAATTACTGATATTATAGATGTAGATATATATTCTTCTATTTTAATGTTCTTTAAGGGTTTTATTTTGTATTAGGTTCTCGATGCTTGTATTAATAAAAACTTTTTAAATACTTTCAGATGTTAAATTATTTAAGTAGTATAAGTTTAGAAAGACAAATAATTCCATCCTATTATGTGAAAAGAACTTAAGGTTACTAGCTCAGGACATCACGTGGGTTCCTTTAAGATCACTAGACGATTACTTGGCCAAATCAACGATTCAAACAAAGCAAAATTTACATTAGGTTACCAATAGTCTTATTAGAATTTTATCTAGGTCTTTGTTAGGTCATAGCTAGGTTTAGGTGTGCTAAAGTTAGGTAGGTATTAGACATTTGTTTATTGAGAGTGTTTTAAATAATAAGTAGAGTCTCAGATCAGATGAAAGGAATAGGTAGGATGAGTAGTTTAAGAGTTAGGTAGGTAGGCTTAGGTTTAGTATATTTAGATCATTTAGAATAAGAGATAGCTTAAGTAGGTAGGTATACGGTACAATTGCTAAATAAATAAGAACAGAAACCATGTAATATATATTATTGGACCTATATTATACACGAAATAATAGTTTGTACGAGCGAGGACAAATACAATGTGAAGATCAAAATGAGCTCTAAGTCACCTTAAAAATACTATCTTACTAATAATTAAAGACCCATCAAAAACATTATATATAAAAAGATGCAAGTCTCGCAACGCGGTTCTTCTACAACAAAAAAGTTTTGAGGTGTAATTAAATTAAACCAAGTCAGTACTTGGTGTCCACAGAACTCGATTTCCACCGACTTGCCTGTTATTTAACCGGGGAGGAACACACTTTATAGTTCTCAAAATAAAGAATCCTCCACGAATAAATGGCCTAAATGGCTTCGAGAAAAGGATGGTACGACTTGGCGGGGGCACTGCCGTGCCCCCAGATGCGAATTTTTTATGAAGATGTTGGTTACTAAATATCGCGGCAAGAGCCTTATCACCTGGCGATTTGCAAGCAAGTTGAGCGTGTCTTCATATAGATTTCGATCGCGTTTCGCGTTTTGCATAAAAACACGCGAGCTCGCAACTCGGTCGCAAATCGCCAGTGTGATAATGCCCTAATAATTAAAGGGGTTGAGATGAAATTTGACATACTGGTAAACCAAGTTCTGGATTAAATCATAGGATATTTTGTAGATATTTGTAAGGGTGATGTGCCCGAAGAATTTGAAGATTCGTTCGCGGATTTGAGACTGTGATAATCTCTCTTTAATGTTGAGGGCTACATGGCATCGCATCACGAGAGAAGCGGTGGCAAAACTCGACCAAGATATGACCACGACCACTCTGCCAATAGTGCACGACTAAGAAGAGTAACGCGGATTATTGCTAGACTCGTGTGAGATGAGTTAAAAGTAGCATTAACGGAGCCAATATGTATTTGGTTTTGCTTGTAGTTTTAGCTTGAAATTTGGCAATTAATCAGTAGTAAATTTCACACAATATTCATCTATGAATAATTAAATAGAAAATCCCCCTCCTCCATACAAAAAGCTGTTCCCCGAATTTACAACGCCATCTATGTATAAGCTTGGTATAAGAATTATATTATTTACAATTATTCAACTTTGCAAACGTGACATAGTATTTAAATGTTAGAATTTATTTATTATTAGCTGTTTACGAACTAATTGTTACTATACTATGCTTCTTTGTTCAATTATAACATCGTTAAATGTTTAGTTTTTTAGCGCCATCTAGTTTTTGCCCGGAAATCCTCTAGCGGTCGGGTTACGATCCAAAGTCCAAAGATGACAGTCCTCTTGTTTTAATGGTCCTTGATATTATGAATATGCAGCAATGTATCTCGATTGTCGTGTCATTTGCACTTCCGATCTCTCCCGATAATTGTCGAGAGCGTGTGTCAAAGTGGAAATAATTGTACTGTAACGTATTATATTTTTGACTTAGAATGCAAGAATATAGTAAATACGCACACCTATGTAACATATCCGTGTTTTCGTGCCTTTTTCTTATCACACACAGTGAAATAACTAAAATTAGCATTAAACGAACTATAAAATGGATGCAAGATATTGAAGATAAAAACAGTTTTATTTTATAAAACTAAGAAATAAGTATAAAAACTCGTAGGACGAGATTAAAATGCATCGCATAAACTATAAACCAGCTTAGAAAGAAAGAAAGATGGTAACGCAAAGTTCCTAAGAAATGGCTCATACAGATTTCAGATAAAGTTAACGGCGTGGGTACATCTACATAATTATCACCATGCTTTTAACCGACTTCAAAAAAGGAGGCTATCAATTCGACTCGTATGTATGTCATATTGTATAGGTACTTATATATTAATCCATGTGTGCCACTTAATGTATGTATGCTTGTCCGCGCATACGTCATAAACTAATCATCTATTTATTTATTCAACGGTAATAAAACAAACAAAAGTAAAGAATTACACTATAAACTAAAACCTAAATATACCTAAAAACGAATTTCTCATAAACTATATGTCGGACTCCAAAACTTCTTTTTTAGTTGGACCAGGTACAGTCTAACTTAGGAAACTATGCAAGTTACATCACAATCGTTTGAGTAGTCAAAGTTATTGACATAGCGAGTTAAATGTGTATCAGTCACTAGGAAAGGAATAGGTGTTGTTGGCTAACAGCGTAATCCATCTTTACTACTGAAATGAAGAAAATAATGACACTTTTAAACAGCATATCTCTGCATTATCTAGCAAAGTTAGGAACTGTATCAATATAACTGTAAAAATATATAGGTAATGAAGCAACTTCGTCGCTGCGCCTCGGACAGGACCCACTTTGGGTCGTATACTATGCGCTGTGCCAATGTAATATGGAATCTCCTTCTGCAATATGGGATCTCAGTCTGAGGCAATGCTCCAAAAAGCACTCTGCTAGTGCACTTTATTCTAACATACACTCATCATTACCAGCCAGCATGCAAAGAATATTTCATCCGACAACAGGCACAAAAAACCAACGGACGGCAGCCCTGCGCCAGACCTGCAAATAGGTATCGCATGCTCGTAAAGGGTCGAAGTGGGAATTTTTCTTTCCTTAAACTTTGCCACAGGAAAGACGCAAACTAACACATACTATAACATCTGTATGATCCAAATACGAGAACTCAAAATGATATCCCAATTTTATTCATACAGGGTGTCCCTAAAACCAACGTCAATATGAAAAGGGCTGATAGACCAGCTCATAAGACACCAGAGTAAGTAAATTTGACCTAGTAAAAATCTCTTAGTTTTCGAGATATTGACGTTATCGTGTCATGACTAAAATATCAAGTACTTTCCAAATCTGTTTTTTGATATGTGATGCCAAATAACTATGCTATTGAATGTTATTCCTATTTTTGTTAATTTCATCATGATGTGGCCACAGTAGAATAACAAAAAATATTTATCAGATGTTTTCAAATTTCACCTCCAATTTCGAACAAACGTGGTGAAAAAAAATTACTAATTTAACCTGGCACATGACGTCAAAAAATAGCGCATTCATTGTAGTTTCTGAAATGGTATAACATTTGCAATCTGTAAGTTGTAATCGTTTTTGAAATATTAATATTTTTTTACAAATAGCGGTGGCATTCAAGTAATAATGGCGACAGTAATAAAAAAACTGGCTAATTCAATTATAGCGAAAACTCCTAAACAAGTCCCCGGAAAGTTGACAATGTTTGCAAATATACCTAACTTTGGGAAGGGATAAAAATTTGATATAAAGTTTGTTCGGAAAAAACGGGAAACGTGAAGGCGGGGACAAATTGAGTTGGAGGCTGGATTACGGTTATGAGACGAGACTTGAAAATCGTGTAATAAATTACATGAAAATCTCTAACACATCTATTATTATATATAAAATAAAGCCGGTTTCTTAAAACTTGCCATCTCTGACTTTACTGGATAATGGGTAACTGGGACTGTTCGTGATTTTTATGCTGGTATAATTAAATCCTCCTGTGTATCTTTAGTTTAGACCTATCATCTGGATTTAATTATTGACGTAGATAAGGGTCCGTCGGGATGTTAGATCAGAGAGCTGGTATTTCGTAGTCGAATATAGACACAGAGACTTAAAGCACGCTTAGAGGCCCTTTCGGCAATTTAATGAAAATCAAAGTGTACACCCAGCGGATGCTATCTCTGTCCATGTCATGGGACACAAACAGAGACAGCCTCCGCTAAATGCAAGGACTATCGTGAATTGATGAAATCTAAATATACCGGGCTGTGGTGGTGGAAATATGGACAGAAAACCGAGTTAGTGAATGAGACATGACGGCGTCTTTCAGAAAAAAGTGTCTCATGGTTACTATGGCACTGACAGACGGTGACTTGCCCTCCGCTAGATTACTACTTAGATTATTATGATGCTACTTAACTTGGGCGTATTTGCCACAGTAAAGAAATGCAAATATTTGACATATAGGTACGGCCAAATGAAGTGCCACCCAAGGACTTTAATAGTAGATTACCCTTAGCTTCGACTCGGGCGTCAAATACCTGCGATTTGAGACATTCCTTGTTTTACCGCCCGTGGTAAGTACTAGTACATTGTGTATCAAGAGCGGTAAGAAAGAAATTACAAACGAGTGTTTGTTGCAAGCCCGAGGCGAAGCCAAGGGCTTTAATAACACGAGTTTGTAATTCCTTTACCGCCCGTGGCACACACAATGTTTTTCATCACACTTGTGAGGAAATCTGATTAAAATAACCTTACTTAACCTAAATAAAGACAGTGACATTAGTGACATATATCAAGACGACAAGTCACGTTCAGAAACCATAGCGGTAAAGACTTAAAATGGTTGATTTTATATTTGCAAAATACTGAAATACACTATTTAAACATTTAATTAATGTTACAGAAATATGTGTTTACATGTATTTGCAATAACAGTTCTCTTTAAATAAAAATTTCAGTAATAAAAGTTAAAGAAGTAATTTGGCGTTTCCTTTGATCATGACAAATAAGAGTAAAACAGAACCAGCGTTTCAAATTTAAAAAGAAAACCATTACGCCCTAGGGCGTAATAGATCATTTACGGCCCGCAAAACCTACGTGTAGTGACACCATTTTCGAGCAAGTGTGATGAAAAAAATTTTACGTCTCCCCTAGGCCATGGAGTGGGATTTTCCGCACGCGTAGCGACTAGCGACCGATTATTGCCACTTTATGGCCAGGTGTGACGTAAAATAAATAGCCGGACATAGCCTCACTAATAGATAACTGAAGCACCTCTAGTAAGGTGATCGCTTTGTACTTACGAGTGACACGCACAGTCGCACACATCAACCAGCGTAGTAGCCTAGTACAAGCAGCACGCACGCATCAAACAGCGCTAACTGACCGGCTTAAGTACTTCAGTTATCATCTGTTAGTCAGGCTAGGTTCGGCTATTTATTTTAAGGTTCTTTATGCCAACATTAGATTACGTAAAGGTGAATAAGAGTTCTCAATCTTGAAAGCCCTCCATGGTCCGACCGGACTAAAAAGATGATTCCACAGAATGCAACCCGACAAATTGCGATTTCTGCTCCAAGTCACTTTTATTGCTTTTTCTTATCGCGGGAATTTTGACACTCACTTTCAAAAGACCTTATAAAGCCAGTGTGGTTGCTTGAAATTTGAACTGTATTTACATTATTTAAGGTCGTATTTATAATGGTGATTATACTAAGATGTGATGATAGTTCCTAAATTTGTTCGAGATTATAATGACGTTGGTACTTTAAGGCAATCTACTTAAGGCACAAGTTTATTATAATGAATTTTGTATAATAGATGGTAGTGAACTTGACTTATGACTGATTGAAATATGCTTTATCTTAAATCACTCAATCAATATTTAAAAATGTGTTTTTAATAAGCTTTTATTGTTATGTTTCTTTGTAAATCCCATCCCACTATCCCACTAATATTATAAATGCGAATGTTTGAATATTTGGATGTTTGGATGTTTGTTACCTAATAACGGGGTAACAACTGGATGGATCAAGCTGAAAATTGGCATGCAAGTAGACCATGTCCTGATTGAAACATAGGATACTTTATATCCGGTAAAGTGGATAAAAGGTAAAAGGGAAAATGTTAATTCCGTAATTGGAGTTCAAATTATGTTGGTCCGTTCCTCGCTTCAACTTCGACGAGCCACAATAGCATCACCACCGATTTCAAACTATTACCTACTAGTTCACTAAATTCAACACATCACCAGAGTTGAGGACTTTAAAATCTTATTTTTCCTTGGTCCAGACTCACGCACAATTCGCACATAAAATGTAGTAAGGTCAACTGTCAGTCAACTTGTAACTTGAAGTATACGCTGTACTTTACAGGCAGGTAGGGTAGGGGTAGTTTTAAAGAGTTCGGATTTAATGGAATCTTTAAAAGACGCATTTGCCCCAATAGATGCAATTACCTCGGTTGACCTTACCTTTAAGATATAAACAATGATATGTAGGCACTCATTTTCTAAAACATATGGTTACGGTCATATACTTACCCTAACTATAGAAATTACCTGAATTATTGATCTATCGTAAACGTCCGATTGCTCGACACTGTCCCAGTAGTCGCCATCTTTAACGTTATATCATTAGCAATAAAGAGCAGGATGTCGCCTATTGGGCATTAGCGTGTTCAGCACTGGGACGTATTTTTATAATAAAATTGTAGAAACACTGTACATTAAAGATTTTTTCAAAAAAGTAACTGGGTAGTGTTAAAAATAAGTAAAAAACGTGTTTAAATAGTTTTGTAATTTCGTCGGTTTGTCTGTTTTTTCACGCATCATGTATAATAAATTACCGAAGGAACTAAAACAATCGCCAAAAAATTATTGAAAATACTTATAAACAACTGCTAATACTCTATTTTCGATTACTTAAATGATGACATGAAATATTAATTAGCCTTTTATTATGTTTAAAATTGACATACCAATTTTGCACTTCACAGTTGTCAATTTATTAATTTAGTCTAGTGGTTTGGCTTTGGCTAAAATGTAACGTTTTTGTACGCCCATCGGCAAAACATAGCAGATCATATGTATTTTTAATAGCTCCATAAGTTTTCACATTTACCTACGTTTCACAATACACACTTTGACTCGTTATTGATCCAGTTTTTCGAGCTAGTCACTGACGCCTGGTATCGCAACTTACTTACGAGTTTCTGTGTCCAATCAGGTGAATTACATGCTTATTTGTCACGTGGTGGTATAAATAATGCTTTGTCACACATCGGAATATAATGTATGGAACGATAACATCTAACAAAACTGACGTTAAAGTTTGCCCCATAACGCCCACTCTATAAAATCAATATACGTTGTATCAAATGATATTGATAACCAACTTAATGTTTACTGTGTGTGAGCCGGAAGTCATTTATGACAAATATTAGTATTGTGTTGGGTTTTTTGGGAAGACTGCAATTTCGAATAAATTGCATTATCGTTTATCGTTTGGTTACAAAGCTACAAACGTGAGAAATTCATTTGACGCTCTAGTAGGCTTGTGCACTAAATTTGGTTTCTGATGAAATGAAATGAAATGAAATAATTTATTTCTGTAAGTAGGCCTCAAGGGCTCTTTCACATGTCTGATTCTTTCTTTTCACATGTATGATGTAAATTGATTCTACTATTTGTGAGGAACAAATATATACCTATAACTACTACACTTGAATTACTATAACAGCCACCAATTGCAATCAAAAGTAGCCGACCGCACCGAGTGTTGAAAAAGCCCCATACAAAACGGACGCCAACGGTGACGTCATCGTTGAGTCCTCGCCGTTCTGTGCTTGAAAAAAATGCATTTTCTTATTTTGAGCACGAAAAAGTGCGTTTAAGCACTTATTTGCCATACACTATTTTTTTCAGTGTTATTGAAGCATTCCGAAATTAACTTTAATTTTTCTTTAATTAAATTCAAACTTAGTGGTCTCATAACTTATATATTTTTTGTTTATTTATTTTGTGTTATGAAAATTTAGTAGGTATTTCCAATCCATGTGACTATATTATATTGTAAAGTTCAACATTAGTCACCATACCCGGTATGTGTCAGTGGCGTGGCGAAAAAGATTATCCTTCGGCAAGCCGGTGCAGATTTGGCGTACATTTTCCTTAAGAGCTGTAGAATAAGATGCTCAAATGCCTGATATTAGGCAAGCCGGTAGGAATCGAGTTCTTTGGACGCCACGCGACTGCTATGTGTAGAACCTACTAGCTCCGCCCCGTTTCCATATTTATTCTATATCGATGTTGTCACATCCACTCAAACACTGAAATTATTGTTATAATACGCAATTATAATATTAGACTCAAGAATGACTTTACGGGCAATAAAATTTAACAATCCAAGTCGTAAGTCCGAGCATGATTGGCGCAACTTTTACAATATCCCGAGCTACGTACCCCAGGCCTCTTATTGATCTTTGTACTCCAACTGAAGTTACGTCCATTTTTTATAAAAAAAACTTTTTTGCACAGTATCATTCTTATGACAGGTATTTATAAACTTTCCTTATTTTTCTCTTTTCTCTGTTCATGTACGACTATATTAATAATCGTATACAATATTCAAAAATCTAAAAGTTTGTAAAGATGTTTGGACGTTCAGAGGTTTGATGTTTGCAACATAGTGTATAATATTGCAGTGGCGTGGCGTTCAAACAACTCGATTCCTACCTTCTTGTCTAATACCAGGCTTTTGACCACCTTATTCTAGAGCTCTTAAGGAAAATGTTCGCCAAATCTGCACCAGCTTGCCCTAGGATATCTTTTACGCCACGCCACTGTTATATTGTATCGTTTGCAATTATATGTACCAAATTTACATGTGGGTGCCTGTGTGTGGTGTTGACAATAGTAATGTATCTTACACAACGTTACATTATCCACCCAAATCACAGTCCAATTATTTTCGTAACAAATTATAAAATTCCATTTCAATTAAAGTACAAACTACGGAGTAACACTGGAACAACACTGGTAAGTGTTGTAACCATGGGACCGATAACCAAAATCAACAATTATCATTATCATTGAATAAAATGACACATGAGATAAATAACACATGATCAATGTGATTCGAGGCGGCTACCATGCGAGTAAAAGGGGATTTAAGAATCTATTTTAACGTCATTAATTTTGGTTTAATTCATAGCTAAAACATAGCCAAAAACAAACACAAGAACACTCAGATAGCTAAAAAAATGGAAAAATTAAAATTTAGATTTGAATGATGCTACAAGATGGCGCTGTCCTATCTATACTCAGTTGCATGATTTTTTTCCAGAGGATTTCACTTGTTATTTTCCGCAAACTAAATGTAGGTAGATATAAAATAAAAACAATTCAACCAAATTTTATGCGTTAAACTATATTGTTGACCCCCTTTTCGTTTGTATGGAGAACCGAGCGACATAAATCACTTTAATACGCGATTGTAGCCGTTACATTAAAATTATGCCAACTAAAATCATCTCATACATATACTCGTAATATATCTATAATATATAATATCTTCGCCTCACAAACGTAACCAATATTTATTAGGCAACTTGTCGCATTAATTTGGCGTACCCATCTGGTGCGAACTTGACCTAGTTCGGTCAAGGGTCCTCTTCCGTCTTACTCTGCGCCGAGGGAGAGAAAGAGACTGGCGATGTCTTGAAGGTTCGTGTAAGTCGGATGTTATGAAGGGTTGGTTAAAGAGCTATGGGCTCAATTTTTTTAAGTTGTATATGAACCTGTCATACAAAATAACGTCAAGAAATTGGCTGAGATTGAGACAATTGACCTTTTGGAGCATAGTCAGTGTCAATTAGACTAAATATTTTTGAACTTGGTCACAGTAAGGTGAAAACGCGATGCGGTACAATAAGTGCATTTGCTAGTGTCGTTGTGATTCAATGTTTAAAGTTTTTTTAGAAATTATATGCTAAAGAAGTAATTTCGTTACATTTCTTTTTAGGGTTCCGTACCCAAAGGGTGCCAACGGGACTCTATTACTAAGACTCCTCTGTCTGTCTGTCCGTCTGTCACAGGGTTCTATCTTTTAAAAATTATCATAAAATGTGTATTTCTGTTGTTGCTTAAATATCTAATAATAAAAATAAAATACAAAAACAACAATTAAACGGGGTCTCGACACAAGAAACGAGTGTTTTGGGAGTTTTTTGCTCAATTTTAATCATGGTAAAAAAAATCTCAGTTTGGTTATTATTTTCCCCTATATTTAGTTCGGGCGTAACCAAACTGAGATTCAAAATTTCTATGGAAAAGTTGGGACATTTGGGACAGCTTTTTTTATTTCATAAATGAAATGTGCTCGCGTTTCTGAGTAAAATGGTATAAGACACACCATGATCAGACAAAAAAGTAAAAGGTACAATTTTTTCTGCAATTGAACCATAAGGCTGCTTGATTATGTTCACAAAATGAGTATTTATATTGCTGCTATACTCGTAACAACAAATAATAATAACAAAATAAAGCTTAACATAAAAAGGGATTCCCATACAAAAAACATGTTTGCTTGATTTTAATAATGGTAATAGGTAGATGCATGATATATTCACAGGACGTGTATTTGTATAGCCACTGTAGCAAACTAAAAGGTAATAAACTAAACTAAAAGGTGGTCCCCAATTCCCCATACAAGGAACGTGTTCTGTTTGGCGTCTTTTTGCTCGACGGTGGTATAGGCCGACTCTTCCCAGGTGAATTTTTCGCTTCGAGCCTTAATCTTTCAAACAAAGGCCATTGTATCTATTATGGCAGCTTTGCCATAATAGATACAATAGCCTAGCGCCAGGCGCTACAAGCTAGCTAGCGCCAAACAAAGGCCATTGTATCTATTACGGCAAAGCTGCCATAATAGGTACAATGGCCTTTGTTTGAAAGATTAGGGCTCGAAGCGAAAAATTCACCTGGAAAGAGTCGGACTTTACTAAGGACCATTAAAACAAGAGGACTGTCATTCTCCATACAAAAAACTGTTCCCCGATATTTCAACGCCATCTATGTCTAAGCTTGGTATAAGAATTATATTATTTACAATTATTCAACTTTGCAAGCGTAACACAGTATTTAAATGTTAGAATTTATTTATTATTAGCTGTTTACGAACTAATTGTTATTGTACTATGTTTCTTTGTTCAATTATAACATCGTTAAATGTTTAGTTTTTTAGCGCCATCTAGTTTGTGCCTGGAAATCTCCTTACGGTCGGAGTACGATCTAAAGTATAAAGAATGACAGTCCTCTTGTTTTAATGGTCCTTGGTGGTACGGAACCCTTCGTGTGCGAAGGAAATGGTGTCAAATAGTTTTTGATTTCGTACTCTTTCTTAGAATGACACCAGTCAGAATAATTTTTCGTTTTCTTTAAAATTACCTAAAACTTGACGTGTATGAGAGGGACGTAAGATGTATAGTAAGCTTAATCACGCGCATGGAATAGAATCGTGATTCTAAACAACTCAAAAAATATTGACTAAAATAAATTATCTCTCTGGCTGGGGCGTAGCTGCTACGCCGTAGGCCTGCTACGACGATGTATTTCGTAATTTTAATAAGGTCTCTAAAAATACGCACTCGTAAGACCTAATCAAGCTTTTTTTTACATTATGTGGCCCTTTATTCCTCTATGAAATAGTACATTGTGTATCTAGGGCGGTAAGTAAGGAATTACAAACGAGTGTTTGTTATAAGCCCGAGGTGAAACCGAGGGCTTAATAACACAAGTTTATAATTCCTTTACCACCCGTGGCACACACAATGTTTTTCATCACACTTGTGAGGACATTTTAATAATATAACCTTACTTATCGACCCAGTATGACAAGAAAATATTAAAACAGAAAGTGACATTAGTGACACAATATGTCCATAGACAATGCGAATGTCACGTTCGGAAACGCGGTAAAGACCTAAAACGGCCATTTTAGTTGATTTTATATTTGCAAAATACTGAAATACACTATTTAAACATTTAATTCATGTTACCGAAATATGTGTTTACATAAGTATCTTTAAATAAATATTTCAGTGATAAATGTTAAAAAAGTAAGTTGGCGTTTCCTTTGAACATGACAAATAAGAGTAAAACAGAACCAGCATTTCAAATTTAAAAAGAAAACCAGTACGCCTTAGGGCGTAATAGGTCATTTACGGCCCACAGAACCTACGTGTAATGACACCATTTTCGAGCAAGTGTGATGAAAAATAAGATGAAGCCCGTTTTTATATTAGAGACATTAATATAATAGAATAGAATCATTTATTGTCAGAAAGTGAGTAGTTATAAATAGATGTTAACAATAGTATTTTAGTTCGTCACTAAAGTCGCCGTCAATAGAATTTGCTAACTATGTAAACAAAAGGCGTAACTTTGTTTTGTCACTGTTTCTCCTTGAATTTTCACACCACCTCATCAAGCACCACTGAAACCATACACTATTTAAACGGTCGTTGCCGTAAAATACAAAACCATACAATAAATAATTGAATCTTGGATATTTCATTAAAAGTTTAAAATTTAATTAAATATAGGTTATTATGACATAATGGAATGACGTTTTTGTTTCTTTTAAATTCTACACTTGTCTATGATGATAGCGTTGTGACTAAAGTTGGTGATATTGTAAAGCTGCTACACACTACCTAACTTTCGCTCTGTACCTATGAAAATAAAATGAAATATTCAGACGGCATCATCGATAGAGCTACGGATGAAATAACGGCACCTTTTGTGATAAATACTGATGGATACATAATCTTCAAGTAACGATTCGTCTTCTGATTAAGTAAATTAAAAATACCTGTTTCTTGCGTTTCGAAAATAAATTGCGTATCGAAATAGTCCATATGTTTTGACATAAAAGAGTAAAGTAGGAGTCTTCCCCATCACTAGTAAATTCATCATTCAGAGACAATTTCAATATGGCGGATTATTTACAAAGTCAGCAAATTCTATTGACGGCGACATTATGGGAATTTCTCAATGATTCTCAATTAACACTTTTAACACAGGGAACCCGCTCCGCGGGCGCTCGGGTCGTAGCAATTACGAATTGCACATGGTTTTTCTCATGTTATTGGCTACGAACGTAGTGCTACGAAATATTTGGTCGCAAAAGTGTCAAATGTAAAGTAAATGATGATGATGTAATGTAAATGACTGAAGATGGATGACAATAACAACTTCATGCATGAATCATCACTATAAATCAGGGACTGTACCCAGTATTCTGAATATGGATTATAAAAAACCGACCAAGTGAAAAAACCAATACAAAAAACGCCAAAAACAAGTTTCTTGTATCGGGGCCCCTTTTTACCCGACTGCGGCGAAGCCCAAAGGAGGGTAATGTGTTTGACCTGTATGTATGTCCGTTCCTGTGTCCGCTCGTAACTACTCAACGGCACAACCGATTTTGATAAATGATACATCATTGGATTCGTCTTGATGGCGCGAGTGTCACTGGGTATGAAGTTCGTTAAAATAAACAAAATGGCGGATTTTATGAACTTTTAAAGTGCACCACGGTCGGGTTTTTTTTAGTAAAAATATTTGATTTTATCATTATTTGTTATAGCGGCAATAAAATACATGTTTGGTAAAAATTTCAAGCATCTACGTATTACGGTTCTAAAGATGCAGCCCTGTGACAAACGGAGAG
This sequence comes from Eudemis profundana, assembly GCA_947034925.1. Lineage (NCBI taxonomy): Eukaryota > Metazoa > Arthropoda > Insecta > Lepidoptera > Tortricidae > Eudemis > Eudemis profundana. The sequence continues at coordinate 20,983,148 of OX344798.1, forward strand.
CGGATGCTTAGTAATAGGATTCCGTGGGCACCCTTTGGGTACGGAACTCTAAAAAAGAATATTCGGATTAGCTTTATTCTCGTTACTCCGTCCGTCCGTCTGGCCCTTGTTCGTCTGTCACGGGTCTGTATCTTTGAACCGCGATAAGTAGAGACTTGAAATTTGAACAAAAGGACCCCGTAGCAAACTTAGGGAAAAGTGATTTCAGTCAATCTCACTAAATTTTACTATGATGTAGATTCAACTCTCCTGATTATTTTTTATAAGGGCACAACTCTCTCAGATGTATACTTTCTGAAATAATCAAGCATATATTTTTGTGTTTTCTAAATTCAATATATTACGAAATGATACGCACTGACTGATTTCTTGCTGTCATCATGTGTTGTAAGTATTTTTCTTATTTTTATTCATGTCCTTATTATAACGTAATTATCGATTATAAAATATGACCTTTGTAATGTTTCTGTCACGTTGACATTTCATTTATAAATTATCTATGTTACGAACGACATGCATAAGAGAGCAAAAAGGAGGAATTACCTACTTAAAACATATATTTTGTATAAAACAATTAGATGATTATTTCAGAAAGTATACATCTGAGTGAGTTGTGTACTTATAAAAAAAATAATCAGGAGAGTTGAATCTACATCATAGTTAAAATTAGTGAGATTTCACTGAAACCACTTTTTCACTAAGTTTGCTGCGGGGTCCTTTTCTTCAAATAATAAAAAACACAACAAACTTTAAAGTGGGTCGCCATACATTAATATACATTAAACATGTTTTTTTGGCGTTTTTTGCTCGACGATGGTATGGAACCCTTCTTGTGCGAATTCACTTCATCGGTTTTGGATATTGTTTTTTTTTTCTTTTTTTGTATTGGTATTAAAACCAAATTGGTTTTAATACCAATACTGATCGAAACCAAAAGCAATCTAGAATGTAAAAATATGGCGATGTAAATAATTAGTGATATTTTAATTTACTTATTTATTTTATTCTCCTGTAAACTATTTTGAAATAATATTTATCTAGTAGAAATAATTTTATCTACACCTATTTTATAAGATTTGAATCAAAAAATAAAAACATGGCACCCACTGCGGATTGGAGACTTCACAGTACCTTTGAATTTCTTCGCGTATGTATGCAAGCTTCCTCACAATGATTATTCGCGTAGTTTTCTACAATTCAAAGATAGCACGGGTCATATTTTTCGGTTTCAAAATGGTTTTTCTTCAAATCGCGCGAGAAATAACGCACGATTTTTTACTTCTTGAATATCTTATTGCTAGCAGCTAAAATATCTCAACCTTGTTTTTGCGTCATCTTAATCGAGTTAAAAAGGATCTTATACAACCCACAAACCTTGTACCAAAAACGTTTTAGCTTTTTTGATGTAATTATTAACATACAAAACTAAACTGCAATATAAAAATATTAATCAAATCAAATCAAATTTCTTTATTGCACTCATGTTAGTATAAGGCTCTTAAAGTAGGTAGGTAGGTTAAAAATATGTATGATGCCATTTTCTTCAATACCTATAAAAATGTACAAGCATTTTATAATATCGTGAATCACTTTAAATTCACTCCTGTGGGGAAAGATATTAACACATTTTATTGACAAAGCACGTCTTTGTCTAAAAAAACGAGCCAATTGGATTAGGATTTCTACTTTTAATTAATAATTATAATTACTTCTTTTCATAGCAAAATTTTAGACAAAATATAGTTTTTAATTTCTGTTAAACATAGATCAACGAATTTTCTGTCAGTCTAGTAGTTCAAAATGCAAGTCAATTCATGATCTTCTATCTTTGGTTTGAAATTGAAACATGAACGAAGAACACGCAATTTCAATTGCTCGGTTTAATTGAGAAGATCAAATCAATTCATAAATAAATATATTAAAGAAGTAAATGTACTGAATTACGATTTAAGAAAGAACAATTCTTCTATAATAATCCACAGTAGGATTAACTGACGTAAAGGGCATTTATTTGCCTATCCCTTATGCTAATTGAACCTTATATAAAGGAATTGTTTTTGGTTATGGAAAATTACCGGAAAATCTAAAAAACCTACCTCCAATCACCTTAAACTTTATATACAATCACAAACATTCATCCAATAAAGTAAAAAAGAACATTATTGAAATGAATAAAGTTTTATCGTATTATTCAAGTAAGCTGTCGTTTGATTTTAGCCTGAGAAGAGGTAAAATACGCTTCCTTCCAGTCTAGTGAACAAAAAGCGATTAGATTATTTTTCGAGACTCCCTCAACATTCCGTTGTGTCTCGTTTTCACGATCATAAAGTACAGCTAACATAAACTACCATATATTAATCACATAGTCAAAATCACATTTTTATATTTATCGCGACTGGGTTACATTAAACTCATGTACTATTTAATGCCTACCTAAACTTTGATAAATGACATATTTAAATTGTTGTCATTAAAATCATAGCTGATCTTATCACGACTTAATTACTTCATTATAATCTGCTTATCCTTCTCATTACTACACTGGCGACTATTCATGTTATCCTATAATTAACTTCACTATCTATTTTATGTATACACACTGTTGTTAAGCTGGTTCCTCAGAAATAAATTTCGAAGTAAAATAATAAATCTAGTTAATTTTATTTCTTTAGTTTCAGCATAAATAATAAGAGCATTTTCACTTAAAAATGCATCATTAACAGGTTAGTGGACGTAACAAAACTGACGATTAGTGTTAAAAGGAATTTGTTTCATCACATACTGATAGGTTAGACAGTAGTTAAGCATAATTTAATTTTCACCAAACCCATGTTTAATGAAAATGGTAATAAGAATGTTGGATGTCTCGACTCACCTCATAGCGCGGAGTGTACACTAGAGGCACTCGCAGGGCGGCGGGCGCGCGGCCCGGCGCCGCGTGGAGCTGTGAGCGCGGCGTACGCACGTCCGCGCCGGCGAGCGTGGGCGGCCGTCTGGCGCCCCGCGCGCGGCCCGGGGGGCGCTCCAATATTTTATATCGAATTTCGAGTTTAATGTTTCTTTTGCGGGATTTTGAGGTTATTGAGCTGATTAATTTGCGACCAGAGTGTACTAGTCGCCGGTACTCGTATTTATTTACTTTTCGATGCCCCTGTGAATTGAGAAGTTATTACTAAAAAATGTCTAGAAAATGTTTATCTAAAAATGCTTATGAAAATCAAAGTCAAGGAGTTTTTTACGTCAGTAAATTGTGGTAAGTAAGGTGGGGTAAGACGAACACCGGGACAAGACGAACACTTGTATGGAATTTCCATACTGTCCGTCTTACCCCGGGCAAAATAAACTATGTTCGTCTTACCCCACCTTACCTTATATAAAATTGATGTCAATATAAATAATAGGATAGCACAATTTGCCAATAACACACACATAATAACGTATAAGAATAACATGAAAGAATACCATTGTGTTTGTAGTATGTTTTTAATTTTTTTGTAATTCAGAATAGCATACTTCACTGCTCACCCTGAATGATAACTTTTGTCGAAATATGTGGGCTATGAACATAAAAAACAATTTTTTGCTAACACAGTGGACACTTAATTGGAGGCGACAAGGGGACTGGTAACGCAGTGGTAATTCGAGTAAGAAATGAGACTTTATTGCTATAAAAAGCCCAAAATATCGGAATAATTCATAATAAACATTGAGGCCTGGTTGCGAACTAACCTTAAACTGTACTGACTATTACACAACTAGGGTGGTAATACAAAGAAAAGCCGAAATCGCAGAAGTTTGCGGCCCGAGCTGTAAGCGAGGGACATAAATATGCGATCGAGGCCAAACAGAACTTCTCCTAGCAAACAATCACTACAAATCAGCGATCACAATCGAGTTAATAAATACATGGTATAGTCTGTCCGCCAACTTAAGAGTAAAGAGTCATAAAAAATGAGCTAATTGGTTATCTATTATAGAAAGAGTGTAAGTGATGTCTTACGTATACAAAAAGTTAACGTAATAGTTAGTACTAAGGTATAATATCAAATGACAGAGCAAAAATTGCAAATACAAAATAATTTGTATTTAAAACATAAAAAGCATTTTGATCTTTAATAGAAAGTGTTTAGGTTGAAATTCACTACTACGTACTACGACTTGGCACCTTTCGAAGTGATAATGCTATTGTAACAAGTTTTATGGCTTTTTACTCTAACGGCGCCGGATAAACTATAAAATAGTCGCCTAACAACGACCTTCCCCAGCCATTTTCTAAATGGAACTAATTTTGCATGCCATATCACGTAAAAATAAACACAATACGCCATGATTGCCTCCCCTTGTCCTGGCAAGCGTGGGTGAACTGGCGCTTCTCCATACAAAAAATATTTTTTCCAGGTTTTTTCTACTAAATAGTAGATTTTCTGAACCCCACACCCACACATATGGAAATATATGTACTTTTATAGCAAACTACTCCAAAATTGGCTAATTTAGGGTTGCCGCGATTTCGATGTTAACTTGTTAAACTTCTGTCCGGCTGTCCATATGTTCGTCTCTCCGTCTATCACAGGACTTTACCTTTTGAACAGTAATAGGTAGAGACGTGAAATTTTAACTTTTTCTTTTTGTTAGTCAAGGCATTATGTACTCTGTTAGTATTTCGTGTCATTTATTTATTATTATTTAAATATCTTTTGTATCTTAGTAACATAGACTGATGATCCATTATTGGGGATAATAGTAGTACTTAATAAATTGTATTTTGCCTAATTTATTTGTGGACATAGCATTGTATTTAATTTGATTGAATATTGATTATATTTGTTTTGATGATCTTAATACTGATTCATATAAATAGCCATGTATTATTTATTATGTAATGTTGTATTATCAAAAAAAAATCTAATCTAATAATTTTTTTCACAGAATGTGTACAACAAAATAAAATAAAAAATAAAAGGGGGTCTTCATATAGGAAACATGTTATTTTTACTGAAAAAACGTTTTTGCTCGACGGTGGTACGGAATCTTTCGAATGCGTATCCATTTCGCACTTGATCGGTTTTTAATATTTAATGAATCACACAATTTATTTGCAACAGTAATAGTCACCCTACAATAACTAATTAATCAAGGTAAAACCTCATTAGAACTGTAATAAAAATCATAGCACTTTGGATACGAACAAAGTAGAATGTCACATTTTTGCAATGTCAACGTTTGCGGAATCGCGAATAAAAGTGAAGTATCGGTACTTGACGTCAGTATCAGGTGATGTAGAGTGACAATGATTTAGTCAAAAATTTAAATTTCCGTGATTTTTCAAAACTATAAGGAAAATAAACATTGATATTAGGTCTCTGCCCATTACACCGTATTATACCATGGTCGTACTAATGAAAGTTTCAGGCCAAACAAATATTTTTGTATTGAAAAGTGTGAGACTATGCCCACTAGCTCGTTCCGTTACCGACCGGCTTTTGTCATACCTTGCCTGATACGTAAATAGTACGGTCATGATATGGTACGGTGTAGTGGGCAGAGACCTTAAGGGTCCGGTAGAGTAGCTTATAATTTACTGAGTCGGTCAGAGTGGAGCCCGATTACTGATGGAAATTAAAAAAAACCTCTTGAAGGTCTCGGCAATGTTGTATGAAATTCCATGAAAGGCCTCTCGTCTAGCCGCACCGGAAACGAGGTACTTTGCGGCTTATTATAAAGTACGTAGGGGAGACCGGGTATGGTTGTCTCGCGGGTTGGTTGTCACAGCGGCCATAAAATAATACTAAACGAAGGAATAAGTGCATCGATTGGTGAAGTACGGAAGGACGTACAGCTCTTGCGATCTTTAAGCACCGATCAATGTACTTAATGTTTCGTTTAGTATTATTTTATGGCCGCTGTGACAACCAACCCGCGAGACAACCATACCCGGTCTCCCCTAATGTCTATATTTCATTGCATGGTTGAGAAAATTGGTTGTTATAAATTTCAATGTCAAGTATCATCATCGCGATAAAGGCGTTTTTAGGGTTCCGTACCAAACTGATAAAAAAGGAACCCTTATGGTGCGACTCTGTCTGTCTGTCTGTCCGCCTGTCACAGCAAGATATCTCAGGATCTACTGATGCTATCGACTTGAAATTTGGAATAAGTAGTGTTAAAAATCGCTTACTCGAGCCTATTGAATAGAAAAAAAAAATTATACCTTTTTTACTTTTTTTTAAAGGGGTCCGAAATGGCATGTGGAAAAGCAAAAGTGGAGCTATTATATTGAGTGGGATATCAAATAAAAGGGCTTAATGTGTAGATTCCAGAGCCATTTTTATTTTCTTTTCTTAATTTTGTACTTTTTGACTTATGACCCAAAACGTTCAAAAAAATACCATTCCCCTTATCTTCGAAGTTACTAAACAGAAAAATCTGTAATAATTACCAATTATTAATATCATTCTAAATATTACAGGAAAAATAAAACGGTTTTCCTAAATTGCATCGTTTTTTAGAAATTTTCAAAAATCGTACACATACTTATTTGCTCCTACTAAGCTAACCGCCATACAGTTTTTCTTGAACTATTCACGTATCTACTTACGAGTTTGTACGGAACCCTCGGTGCGCGAGTCCGACTCGCACTTGACCGGTTTTTCGTTAATGTGGCCCCAGCATGATAGAGTAAGTAAAATAGCCGAATAAAATAATGTTGTATATATACAATGCGTGTATGAGAAAAGTAAAATAAATGAGCCGTAGTAAAATGGTATAAGACACATCATGATCAGACAAAAAAAGTAAAAGGTAAATTTTTTCTGCAATTGACCCAAAATCGACCGGTATTTGAGCAAAAGTTACGACCGCCTGCTAGGCGGGTTGTTCGTCGTGAAAGTGTTAATAAATTTCACAATCCAAACTCACAAGTTATTTTAACTGTTCCATTCTGAACTCTTGAACTTTGAAACTTTATCATCTTACTTAGTTTCGTTTCTAGTTACGTGATATACGAGTATAAAGCATTCACATCATTAAAGACGTCTTTGAGACAACCTTGTAAGAAAAGTATGATTTAAAGTAAAATATTGCAGATTTTTTGAAACTTAAGTACGACTACTGACGCGCTTGACAGCCAGCCGCAGCAGACAGCCTTCTTATAGGTAATGATGCGAAGGTAGTTTCTAGTTTACTTCAATGTACTTAAAGTAGAAGACTTACTAACCAATCTATAACGAAGGATATTTTTCTTACATATTTATTGACTATCAAGAGAACAGAAAAATATATCTCAGGTACAAACGTCCTAGTGCTCGACACGCTAATGCCCGATAGTCGACACCCTGTAGTTCACTCTATTGCTAATGACTTAACATTCAAGATGGCGAATACTAAGGCAGTGTCCGAGCACTCGAACATTTACCTTATTTCGAAAATCAAACCTATGACCAATTTTCGATAGGTACGCGGTACGTAATAAAATCCTTTTAAATTTATAAACATGGAAAACGGCTCCCAAACTACGATTTAAAAAAATATTTAATGCGCATAAAATATGTGTTTTTGCAGCCACGCAAGACGACTGAACGGACTTTAATCATTTTTCGTACATTTGTATGCAGTTTTATTTTTGAAATAATACTAGAGATGAGCCGACTAGTCGGGAACGCCGACTATTCGGCATCATTTGTAGTCAGCTGATTAGTCGGCGACTAGTCGGCAAAAAATGCCGAATATACGGCACTATTTCCTAGCGGAGAGTATAGGACACAGAAGGAATTAAACCATATTTTTGTTAATAATTATTTTATATTTTTACGTACTTCACTAAACACAAAAAAAAACTTAATTAAAAAGTGATCAAAACTCGAACTATTGAAAACAAAGAAGCGAATATCTCTAAATAATACCAAATATAAACTTGTTTACGTCTTACGATAGCACTAGAAAATCAGCTTGACGCTTGATATGTTCACAGAATGTGTATGGTGAATCAACTTTTTCTTGTCAACATAATTTCAGCTTCTCCGACTAAAATTGAAAGAAAATCTTTATTTGGATATTTTTTGAATAAAATATATTCTTCTTTAAAAAACAGATAATAAAGCTACGTAACGCAAATATTTTTTATTATAATTTGATTATCATAACTTGTTTATAAACAATGACCCAGCGGACATAGCTGTCCCCCACTTTTGTATGAAAATAAGGGTTTGTCCGCTGGGTCACCCTATTTATTTATTAAAAACCACTTTTATTTTTATTTATACTTAACCTATCTCTAGATGTAAGATCTTGTACTATTTAAATTATATTAAAACATGCAAAAGGTTAACAAATAAGGAGATAGGGCAATCTTTGCATAAAGCAAAAAAAGTTGATTCACCCATTTACATTGGCCCTATAACAAAAACTTGCGCGGGATTTTTAATTTATTTATATTACTTTATGACAAACAGTGCCGGATTAGCCACGTAGCAAGAATAGCAAATGCTACGGGCCCCGCGCATTGGGGGGGCTCTCACGCCCACTCGCAAAAGACCCCCGTCCCCCCCGTAATGTTATTTCGCCACGTATAAAATTACCGGTCAATCGGTATTAAGCATATCCGAGATCAACCAAGCGCCTCTTTGAAGAAATGCTACAGGCCCCGCGCTGGCTTAAGGCGAGGTGAGACCAGAATCGGGCACGGAAGCCTAGTTTCCAAATCATTTTTAGAGCACTTATTTGACTCTTAGGTCACTGTAAAACATATATAATAATATTCAGAACTGTATCTAGGGCTTCCTCTCACTTAGAACACGATAGCGAACACTTCGCTCGATAGAAAAGTAGCGCGAAAACACTATAAAATAAAGTATTTTTTTCATTTTTTTTCATTTTGTTCATCACCAGTTACCTTTTCTGACAAAATTAATACCTGACAATCATGATTTCACAGTCATGCAGGGCATCCTCTCATGTTTGGGTTGATAACGTATACTTTTATGTTAGAAATCGAAGATAATCTGCAATAATCTGCATTCCGCCCGACCCTAGTTTGTATGGGAAATGCGAGCCAGGTCCTACCGCGCCTTAATGACAAACATTTGTAGCTTTGTTCATACTCATCATTTTTAGAGTTCCGTACGCAAAGAGTCCAAATGGGACCCTATTACTAAGAGTCCACTGTCTGTCTGTTCAGACGAACAGACAGACAGCGGAGTCTTAGTAATAGGGTCCCATTTGGACTCTCTGATAGACATCACGGGGCTGTATCTTTTGAAACGTAATATGTAGGGACTTGAAATTCTCACAGAATAAGTATTTCTGTTAGGTGTTGTGCGGCAGCTATAACAATAAATAATAAAAAATAGTAAAAACATAATAAAGTTAAGAAAAAAGAGGATCCCGATACAAGAAACGTGTTTTTGGCGCCTTTTTGCTCATCTGTAGTACGGAAACCTTCGTGTGCGAATCCAACTCGCACTTGGTCAGTTCTTTATGTCAAATTTGAGTGGTTCAGTTCCTAATTATGCAAAGAATTTTTCAGAAATTCAGGTTTTTTACAATATATAAAATTAAAATACAAAATGCAAATACAAAATATAAACACATTATAAAAAACTTCACCTAGGGTGCCGCCGGCACCGGTGCGGGGCCCAAGCCACCGGTGGTTAGGGCTGCAGAGGAAAATGTTTTGAGGTTTGGATGTTTGTTACTGAAGCATACGGTAACAATTGAAAGCATCTGTCACTCTCACACACTATTTATCAGATCGTGGCGGATGCTTTATCATTTATCTATCGCGTGACAAAGCGTAGCATCATACGCCAACTGCATTGAAACATAGGATACTTTGTAATCCTGGTAAGGAGTTCCCTTGGGATAATGACGGGAAATAGCGCAAGCGAAGCCGCGGGTAAATGGTAACCTAACATAGGCATAATTTTCGTGACACAATGGGAACGTAAACAAGCCAGTATTTACGCAGCCAGCTGATCGGGCGTCACAACAGTACTACGTCGTACTACGAGCGTACGGCACGCCCACGCAGGCTCGCAGCTCGCGTACCCGTCCAATTAGGGATCGCTCTCCCAAGTTTAGTGCCTCTAGAAGTCTATTGTGATATTACAAAGTTACGCTACACTATTCTCGCTTTGAGGATGGATTCCGATTAAACTGCATCACATCACAAGAGAGCGACATTATGTATTAACGACGTGGGTGTGCGTTGAATCTAGAGTGTACCGAAGGTTTCTACAAAATATGAAAATTGTGCTACCATGTGACACGTACCGTTTTTCACTCCAACTATAAGAAATGTATGCATCGAGCAAAGGTATATCGTATCGGGTACCTAATCCTTGTGTGTAAACTGTAAGCAAAATAACGATAAGGGGCCATTCATTTATTACGTAAGACGGTTTCAGGGGGGGACCCCCCCGGTCAACCATGTCTTATTTTTTCTTACAGGGGGGTGGGAGGGGGTTTTGATCGATCTTACGTAAGATTACTTTGCGCATTTTTATGATCTTACGTAAGATCGATCAAAACCCCCTCCCACCCCCCTGTAAGAAAAAATAAGGCATGGTTGACCGGGGGGTCCCCCCCTAAAACCGTCTTACCTAATAAATAAATGGCCCCTAATGACCAAAAATCTAAAAAATATACTGATATCCTTTAACAGAAAAAATAGCTCATTGATTACTCCTAAAAATCGGTTGTTTTCTATACTATAACGTCAGTCAGGCTTGGCAATCGAGTAAACAAGTGATTTTATTATTAGGCTGCCTAAAAGCAGTGGTGCTAAGAACCATTTGCCTTACTTTACAGTAAAAAAATCAAAATACGGTTAGATATAAATAATATTTACACTCAGTCAAAGTCAAATCTAGCTGTAAAAATCATTTATTTATGGTCATAAAGTAGCTTTTACCGCACGCTACGCGTACAGAAAAAGCCGCTTTCTGGCCAAGTGTAGACATAATATTATGTACACAACACGGGAGGTAATAAAGAACAGCCTTTCTTTGTTTTAATCACTACAGCAACGAAGAAGAGTACAATGCGTGTCAGAGTAGGGGGAGAGCTTTCGGAAGAATTCCCGGTGATGACCGGTCTAAAGCAAGGGGATGCTTTATCACCAGTGCTTTTCAACTTAGCCCTTGAACATGTCGTCAGGAATGTTTTAGCACTGGACGTAGGTGTTGAGTTGGGCGGCAGGCACAGAGTGATAGGGTACGCGGATGACCTTGCTTTATTAGGGGAAAGCCGGGATGAGGTGGCCGAAGCGGCCAGAGTCTTGGAGCAGGAGGCATCCAAGATAGGTCTCAGGATCAATCAGGCAAAAACAGAATACCTCAACATGAAACGTTACAAAGACACACGGGCTCGGCGTGGTAGTCTTCATGTTGGAGGCGCCGTCTACAAGGGAGTTGACAAATTTCGGTATCTTGGATGTACCATAACCGCTAACACCAGAGTGGAGGAGATAAACATCCGCGTCCAAAACACCCTGCGATGCAGTGCAGCCCTCCACAAGGTGTTGGTGTCCAGGCTTCTCAGCAGGAATACAAAGCTAAGGATCTATAAAACTGTCTTAAGACCCATCCTTGTGTATGGTTGTGAGGCCTGGACACTAACACAAAAAGAGGAATGTCAGCTGACATTCCTCCTTGTAGCGGAAAGGAAGGTTTTGCGTAAGATCCTGGGGCCTGTCAAGAGTGAAAACGGCACGTGGAGGATCCGTAAGAACATAGAGATCCAGGAGCTGGTGGCTGAACCCAACATCATCGGCGTAACAAAATCACACAGACTTCGCTGGTTTGGTCACCTACTCCGATTGGGAGAGGATCGTGCGGCCAAGAGAGCGTACGTGGGACGACCAACTGGTCGCCGCCCGGTTGGGCGACCCAGGTACCGCTGGGAGGACAGTGTGCAGGCGGATCTGCGACGTCTTCAAGTCGTTAACTGGCAAGAAGTTGCGCACGATCTTTGGGTCCCTGAGCCAAATTAGTTAGTTAGTTTCTTTGTTTTACCACCCTAGTTATGTAATGTAGTATTATGGAATTAGTTGTGACGTTTCCAGGCAGAGGCAAAAGTAGTACTACTTTGCCACTTTCAATAAGGGCTTTACCACTTTCAGTCAGGGGATTTTTAATTGCATAGTAACCTAAGGCTGGAACTTTATTACTGCCAGCTAAATAAGTAAACATTTTGCATAATTACATTTAATTATATCAATATGGTATCAGTAAATTTTCACAGCGCCTACTATCCAATCCTTATATTAGAAACTTCATCCTATCTAATTTTCCTGTTTTCAGGGCCGATACAGACGGACTGCAACCCAACTGCAACTCCCTACGATTTGTATGGGAACTGCATCACAACTGCACGCCGACTGCGCAGTTGTGATGCAGTTCCCATACAAATCGTAGGGAGTTGCAGTTGGGTTGCAGTCCGTCTGTATCGGCCCTCAGAGGTTTAAGCGTGCGTTGTCTGTCAATAGTGTTGTGAAAACGCTAGCCTTGAAGAATCCAAAGGGTCACGAACCTTGGCGGTTCGAGTGCTCAAGACTCGAGCGATGAAAGCCTTAAACTATGAAAGAACCGTAGACCTACACTCGAGCTCCGAAAACCAAGTCTCGAGCAAGAGTCTTCAAGAGTCCAACGCCTTAAATTGTCGAATCTTAAAGACTCTTGAGTGTTCAGGGTTCAGCAGTAACAACTCTAGTCTTAAAGTTTACATTACGTTAAGTTTACGATAAGCTCAAACTCACAACACTGCCCGTCAGTTGTTAAATTATACAGCCAAAATATAATATACTCGTTCGTATCCCAAACAAAGGAAATAAAATTCAACATCATACCTGTTACAAAATTATTCATGCAAACATTCACCAGTTGTATGCTGGCTTTCAATAAAATTCCTGCCACGTAGCTCACCTGCAATTCCCCAGCCTTCATACTAACCCGAAGCGTGAAAATATGCCAAGTGCGAGCTAGACTCACATACGCTGAGTTCCTTACTACTTTTTAAAGATGGTTTAGTCAATTTTGATTATCAGTGTTGTACCTGCAACAGTTGTATAAGTAGGCTCTAAAACTGCGAATTGCGTGAGTTGCGGCGAGTATCGCAAATAGAGACGCAATGAGCGTTTTTTGACTTAATTATACAACGTTGCATACAATACTTTTTCTACGACTAGGTTTTAAAATATAAAATATATACCTAATTAAACAGCTCTCAAACAAGGCAATTATGACATATTGACTGACACTTGTGTCTATGGTAAACTTTTTTTTTAATTAGAGCTCATTCGTCAGTGACGATAGTAAAAATACTTTTTTTATGTTGGCATCAATGAATTTAATTCGGAAAGTATTGTTTTTCTTAAAAATCGTAGGAATTTAATTGTTTGTTAAGTTGGTAGTTATGCATTTTTATCGTTAAGTTAGAATTGAGCGCTTAATCCTTGACCTAAGTTTAACCTAGATTTAGAAGTCTGTGGCTGCTAGCAGTATCGTAATGTGACTATAACGACACTAGTGCTGTTATGGGGAATAGAGTATAGACTTCTCTGAACTCATATTATGTATGTTCTTATATTAGTGTTCGTGACCAAGTAAAGTACAGATTAAAGTACAGGAGTAGAAAAATGCTATTAACAAAACGGAACTTAATCGCGTTAAAAACATTATGTATTTATTTACCACGACATTTCGATAGTCGTAAATCATATTATTTATATAATATTTTTATGCGATTAAGTCCGTTTTCATTACAATAATGAGTAGAAATCGTGAAAGCTTCAATCAATTTAAGCTTTCACAATTTCTACTGAATTCAATAAATTGTGTTCTACTACAGTAATGAAAAATCTCAGAGTGTTTACCAATATCCGGACGGACAGACTTACAGACATGGAGGCTTAGTAATAAAGTCCGCCAGTATCTTTTTGGGTGCGATCCAAAAATAATTTGAGCATGGTTATTTACACGTATGCTTCACGGTTCTGCAACCCTGGTACTCGACGCTATAAAATATCGAATCCATGCTCTGTCGAGCCGAGCTGTTGATTTTAATCACAAGTTACCATTCTAGTATATAAAGCACTTAGCAGATAAATAAAAAAGTAGTCGAACTTATTTAAATTATATTAATTGAGTCTCTAAATCGTGTAGGTGTTTGATATCGCCTGGTATATAATTATTTATTTCTTCATGATATCCTAGTGAAAGAGAGTGCGTAACAAAATTACGAAAATTTAAATTCCTACGCACAAAACTTCGAAAATCAAAATTTCTAATGTACGAAATTCCTAAAAACGCATTCCTAAGATACTTTTATTCGAATGATCATTTTCGAAAATCATAATTCCTATGTACAAAATACTGCCAGTATTTCGCCGTATCCCTCATCCGCCGCCACGCCGCCGCCATCATACTAACCCGGAGAGTAAAAATGATTTGAGCGCCGCAATGTTATTTGCACGTACGCCTCACGGCGCTGTGCCCCTGGTACTTTGCGGTGTAAAATATCGATTTCATGCTCTATCGGGCTGATGGTTTGCAAGCACAGGCTAGCGTTTTTGTAAATAGGATAAACGTCCTCGTGCTTTACACGCTGACGTCCAATAGTTGACTATTTGGGTCGATTTCAGGGCGTTTCGACCGCGGCGGTTTTATTCATTCGTGTTCCAGCAAATATAACAGTAAGCAGTGGTGATCACAGTGAACTTTTATTATAAACGATAGACAATATCGAGGCTACACATGATTCAATCAAAAGTTGTTGTCACTCGATAGTCCTTTGCGGGAAAAATCGAGTGACCTAATGAAATAAAAAAAACGCTGCAAAAACGCCTGAAATCGACCCATTTGCTATCACCGTCATTGGACAGTAATGACTTCATATTGAAGACAGCAACTACTGGGCCAGTATTAATACGTCTACGTTAGCATTTTATTACCTAAAATGTAGTCTCTCACATTATTAAGGTAATTAAATGACAGTAGGCTAGACGATTAAAAATAAATGTTTAGTCCATCAGATTATTAAAAAATATTGTACACGTATTTTCTCTTTTGTTTGATAAACAAAAAATGACGAGGATACAGTGCTTAGAAGTTTCGAGTGACTCACTCTTTGGTACAATTTTCACTTAGGAGTGACGTCACAAGCCCCCACTCCGGAAGTTTGATGATCTATTACCTATGTCGATTTTTAATAATTTGTTAAACTAAAAAATACGTGTCCCATATTTTTCCATAATCTAACTGACGGACTAAACAGAATGATATACTTTTAACCCAGTCGTCATCCCTATTTTCATTAGGCCGTTTCAAATCACCTATTTTGAATCCCTCATACTCACGTTGTAAAAGCTGGTTTTAACTAAAATTCTTGCCACTATCCCACATCTGCAATATCCATCGTAACGACCATGCTAACCCAGGATATTGGTGTATTTATTAGACACCTTGGGCGGTAAAATTAAGAATGTCCCATATCGCGGGTTGTGCCATAAATATGCGATCTGGCGCTTTCCTTATTACCACCCGTAGTATGTACATTTACGTTTGTATTATACCTGTATAAAATAATAAATAAATATCGCGGAGCAGTCAACACAAATCGATCTAGTTCTAAACTAAGCAATGCGTGTATTATGGGTCCTAGGCAACGATATACATACTTGTATACGGTGGGAAACGAGTAAACCCGACAAATTTATTAACCACGTATTCCTGATGCTATTACAAGTACCTAATAGTACATTACATACCGAGGCCAGTAAAGTAAGAAAAGGCTTCGCCTCGGCCGACAATTACATGTGATCTGAGGCTTTCTTATTTACTGGCCAAGGTTTGTATACTATTTTTCTGTTCGACGAAGCCAGAAAGCGGCATCTTCGTTTAGCGCAGCGCTCGGCAAGGCGACGCTTTCCGGCCGGAGGGTAGAAAATAATGTTATATCAACATAGGTCGAACTTTGTCATTTTACCATTAATAGTCTTATGAAACAAAAAAATCAGCCCCTCCAAAAATCCCCTCCAGTATCAAAAACAAAAGAAAAAAGTTAAGATGGAAACAAAGGGTAATTTTTATGGCCTCGTAGTCGCTTACCATGTAAAGTTACGGAGGTTAATTGCTGTTTAGTTAACAAAATTAAAAAAATATATAAGTAAAAGTATCTTAATCACATTTATTAGGGCTTGCTACACACTTGGAATTTTTCATTCTAAAAATAATTAATATCTCGGAAAGTAAGCGGTTTTCGACTATACATCATTTAACATTTTTTACTCCCAATAGTCGTTAGAATCTATACTTAGTTAATGTTTGGGTTACTCTTTCCCACCGTGTATAAATAGAAAAAATATTTTTACTAAAAAAAACCCGACCGCGGTGCACTTTAAAAGTGCATAAAATCTGCCATTTTGTTTATTTTAACGAACTTCATACCCAGTGACACTCGCGCCATAAAGACGAATCCAATGATGTATCATTTATCAAAATCGGCTGTGCCGTTGAGTAGTTACGAGCGGACACAGGAACGGAAATACATACATACATACAAGTCAAACACATTACCCTCCTTTGGGCTTCGCCGCAGTCGGGTAAAAAATCATGACTCGGGAACAAATACTCGCGCTCATCCTTATCACACAAATATTTTCTCTTACCAGAATTTATACCCGGGACCTCTAGCTTCGTAGGCGGTGTCACTCCACTAGGCTAAACGTATCGTGTATTGTACTCATATATATATAAAGTCTTTAAATATACCCCCTGTTATCCATAACATGTAAACTGTATAATTACGGACACTTTTTAACTTATACAATAAAATGTTCGGTCATCAGCAATGTCCATTAAGATGGGCCGATAGCTCTAATGGATTGAGCCGTGACATCTTAAAGAATCGAATCAACTGATGGATTCTGGGGAAAAATTGGATTTTTATATAAATGAAATCGTAAATTGAGATATCCTCTTATGTTATTCGTCACATTCGTGATGCCTCCCGTACACAACAAAGTTAGTACCTACTTATGAATTGGAATGGCATCATGTAAACTCTACAAAAAACGCAGTGAAACTCACTTATATTATTAAAACATGATTCAAACTATTAGATTAATAGACCTCAGTAATCATTTCAGCCCAGTGACGTCAACTGCTGATAGGCCTATCGCCTATTCTATGCCCCCGAAAACCTTCTACAATGAATACCGAACTGTTGTAAATTTTTTCCTCCATCGACTTCTCGGCACCCTTACCCGGTCGTTAGACCATCTTCTGGGGCATTATAATACACCTACTTACTTATTATACCGTACTTGATATAATTTCAACTTGATACCCGCACGGCTAGCACAAAATGGTTTCATTTCAATGTAACTGTACCTATGTACTTAGATAACGAAGTAAATAGCATACAGTCAGCCGACGAAAACGTTTAAACGCGTTATACGTTACGTACGGACCATATTTTATTTTTGAGAATAAAGCATCGCATAAAATAGTACTCAAATTGTACTATTTAGTACCAAGCATAGAAACAGTACAATTTGAGTACTATTTTAACGAAAGCATATCTGCGGGGGTGAAACGCGAGTCGGGTCAGACCTAATGCCCTAATGGCATATATCGCTGTGCTTAGCATTCGGGACATGCATTCAGACCATCACATGCATATCAGCGCAACAACTGACATAGAATAGGTGGATGTAAATCAACTGTGGGTTATTGTTCAAAAATAAATGAATTTCTTGTCCACTAGGGTGGAGCGTCAAACCGGATTTTCTCAATATTATAATTGAATAGCCTAAATGCTTGTGTAATTTTATACATAATTTAGGGTAAATTAATTTAGAAAATCTAACTATATACTTTGGGCCAAGGACCTTAAAAAAAAAGCCGGTCGGAGGCTCGCTAACAGAGAACCGAAGCCATTTCTAATAAGTCGGCTGATTGTACTGACGTGCCGCACGCACACATCAACTAGTATTTTCCTATTGCGAGCAGCATGCACACATAGGTAGTCGGCGGATTACGCTATTTATTTTAAGGTCCTTGCTTTTGGCCCTCTACCGGCAGTTTTTAACATTTTTATTTTTTATGGTCGAAAACCATTATATTCTTTGAACGAAACCTTTTTGGTAAAGGAATTCTTAATTATTATTACTATTCACGTTTAGATCACTTTTAATCATGACCCACTTTAGTCCGAAAAACGAGAAAATAAAAAAACACATGGCAAATACTGGGACGATCCCGCTTCCTTAAGCTGGCGACTGACTTTTAAGATTTCAGTGTAATGTAACACTTCAGTCGCCAGGTTTAGATTTCGATTACAGTATAGAACCTGCCAAGATCTACAAAGTTACCAAAAATTACATTCTAGTGATGAAGAACCTTCTGAGTAGGTATGTTTCTTCAGGAGAAGGATGTTTTCCATGAATAACAGATTGAGCATTGTAGGCAAGGACCTTAAAATAAATGGCCGGACTGAGCGTCGGCAACAGATAACTGAAACATTTATAGTGTCCCGGCGGCTTTGTACTTACGGGCCGCACGCACACATCAACAAGTTTTTTCCTACTACTCGCAGCACGCACACATAGACCTGACCAACCAGCGTTGAAGAAACCGGCGGACCAGAGGTGCTTCAAATATTTGCTAGCGAAGCTACGTCCGGCTATTTATTTTATGGTCCTTATTCCTCATCGCTCCTTTTTACCCGACTGCGGCGAAGCCCAAAGGAGGGTTATGTGTTTGACCTGTATGTATGTAAGTATGTATGTATGTATGTCCGTTCTTGTGTCCGCTCGTAACTACTCAACGGCACATCCGATTTTGATAAATTATACATCATTAGTTTCGTCTTGATGGTGCGAGTGTCACTGGTTAGTTCGTTAAAATAAACAAAATGGCGGATATTGTACACTTTTAAAGGGCACCGCGGTCGGGTTTTTTTACCCAACTGCGGCGAAGTCCAAAGGAGGGTTATGTGTTTGGCCTGTATGTATGTATGTATGTATGTATGTATGTATGTCCGTTCCTGTGTCCGCTCGTAACTACTCAACGACACATCCGATTTTGATAAATGATACATCATTAGATTCGTCTTGATGGTGCGAGTGTCACTGGGCATGAAGTTCGTTAAAATAAACATAATGGCGGATTGAATGCAGTTTCAAAGTGTACCGCGGTCGGGTTTTTTTTTATAAAAATGTGGTTTAGTAAAAATATTTAGTTATTTTCCTTGGTCTTTAAACTGTGCTTAAACTGCAACTACGTCTAGCACTGTGGAATACTAAAACAATACGCGTAATAACTGGGACTGGCGCAGTAGCCGTCGCAGGTGCATTGTGGGGCGACGCAAGTTGTCCGATCGTTAGCCGGTTCCGCTTTACAATCCTCGCCTATTCAAACTTATAATGCAGTTACAGGACTTCTTTATATCATACGACGCATACAACTGCTATAGGGTGAAATCGGAGACGTAATCAGAATAGTACATTACACAACTAGGGTGGTAATACAAAGAAAGGCCCAGATCGCAGAAGTTTACGGCCCGAGCTGCAAGCGAGGGACGTAAATATGCGATCGAGGGCTTTCTTTATTACCTCCCGTGTAGTGTAGATCATTTTATGTCTACACTTGGCCAGAAAGCAGCTTTTTCCGTACGCGCATCCACTTTATGGCCAGGTGTGGCATAAATCACTTTTTCAGGCTTGGCAATTGATAGCTATTTTAAAGCAACAGTAAAACAAAACATTTTTTTTTATTATTTTTTGCATTAAATAACTCCTCGATGCAAGAAATTATGTTAAACCGATTCTTGGAATCTCTTTTCTTTGGATTCACATTCAGGCTATTTCATTTTATAACATTTGTATAATTTACAAGGACAACATATTAATTGCCAGTCATTGCCAATGTTGGACACTTATAAAGGACATGTGAGACTTGTCTGTTTTGCATCTCTTTCTTTTTAGCAGGGTTACACATTGTTTGCAATGTACTTATCACTTGAGAATTTTGTGTGATTAAGCATAATTAACGCATTTAATGTTCTTTATACTTGTGTTATTATGATTCCGTTTTAATTCTTAATTAAGTGATATCAAACCGATCACGTCTCCGATTTCGCCCTGTATAGAGCCAATAAAGAACTCAAAATGAAGAGTATTTAACATTCATGTGATTAATTGAATTCACTACAAGGAGAAATAAATAATGAAGAAGTAAAAATTGTAACTTTTATGCCATTCACTTCGTTTTTCGCTTACCTACCCTACCGCGCCTTTCCCGCGCCTGCAGCCTAACTTTTTCCAACCGACAAGTCGTCATTTGTGGCAAGCTTTTATTTAATTGCAACGTTTCTTGGTAACACGCGACATTAATTATTTACTTGAGTTGTTGTACGGCCATGTAGTTCTTAGTTACAAAACAATAAAGGAACAGAAAAGCATGCCAATTACTCTGTGTTCCTCAATTCTTTTTACGAGGGTCGATTTCAATTGAACTTGGTATGGGCAGCCATCGCGCGTACTTTTTTATCCATCGGGACTTAATTTACGACAGTGGAATATAGAGTATTATAGTCCAAGGACCTTAAAATAAATAGCCGGAGCCTCGCTAACAGATAACTGAAGCACGTCTAGTAAGCCGGTCGCTTTGTACTTACGAGTGACACGCACACATCAACCAGCGTAATAGCCTAGTACGAGCAGCACGCACACATCAATCAGCGCTAAGTGACCGGTATACTAGAGGTGCTTCAGTTATCTGTTAGTGTGGCTACGTCCGGCGATTTATTTTACGGTTTTTGATATAGTCACTTTTATAAAGTCATTGTAACGTGAAGTAAACCACACTAGACATACATAACATATTCAGTACCAAGCATCGATCGCTACGTGTGCTACGGCTACGCCGCGCTACGCTACGTGCTACGCCGTAGCACACTAATTGCCATATGTAGCAAAAATCCTTCGTATACGTCGAACCCGACTATCAGGTCGGTGGCACTCAAAGTGATAAACAAACCAACAACCATTCTTTCGCATTTTTCATATTGTTTAGTGTGGATCCGTCATTTATGAAAGATTTGACACAAATGCAATATAGTATTTTATACTTTCGAGCTTTGAACACATCCAAATCCATCCATCCAAACTAATACTCCAAATGCGATAGTAATTCCGTCTGTCTGTTTATATATCTGTCTGTTACCTTACTCGTATCACACTTAAACCGCTGAACAAATTTAGATGTAATTTGGTGTTTTTTTCTAGAAAGAAAAATTGAAGGAAAGATAGGGAGAGGCAGACCCCGGAGAATCTTTGTGCAACAGCTCAAAGAAAAGGTCAATGTCGTGTCATACCAGGACCTAGAATGCATGGCTGAGGACCGCACAAAATGGCGTCTACTCCACCGACAAGAGCAATGCTCTTAAATTGTGATGATGATAATTAGTACGGAGATAGTTTGAGAACCCGTGAAGGACGTAAGATAGTTTATATCTTGCAGTAGCGTGGCGTCCATAAAACTCGATTCCTACCGGCTTGCCTAATATCAGGCATTTGAGCACCTTATTCTACAGCTCTTAAGGAAAATGTACGCCAAATCTACACCGGCTTGCCCAAGGATATCTTTTACGCCACGCCACTGATATCTTGAAAATGGGAGTGGAAGCTTCTGTGGGAATCCGATAATTCATACGTCTCCTGAGTCAATCTAATAGCAACCATCCCTTAAGGTGAATCGAGGCAGTCAGTTTTCCATACAAATGTAGAGACGGTCATCGTTTGCTTCCACGCGCTTGCGTTTGATGCATTTTGTTTGCGCGAAACGACACAAGAACTCCCAAAAAAACATTTTTTTTATACAACTAGGGTGGCAAACAAGGGTACGGCCTGCCTGGTAGAAAGCAATCACCGCAGCCTATGGACGCTTGCAACACCAGGGGCATTACGTGTGCGTTGCCGACCCTTTAAGAACCTATTCACTCCCCTCTTGAAGAACTCCATACTGTAGCCTTCCGGGAAAACCGCGGCATTCCACATTCGGATTGTGCGCGGTAGGAAATTAACGTGCAATTGGACCTTTAAGGTCAGCGCCATCTATTAGCTTCATTTGAAACTAAACGTTTTTTGCTAAAATTGTATATCTATTTAACTTTTTGAGAGTTCTCATTATGTCATTTTGCACAAATAAAATGTAACGAGCTATAAAATAAAACACAATTCAAATTTGTTGCCGTAGAAAACCGACCGACTCAAATCACCTTAAGGCGGTTAATGAGTCTACGTGGACAAATTGCAGGTAAAAGCTCATCAAAGATATATTGGATATCTACCGCGTCCTTAGAGCAACATGGAAGACAGTCGCCATAGCGCGTTTTTCTGCCATTATTAGCGGGGGGGTGATCGACGCAGCGTACACTTATTTATGCTTGGTTTACACGAGCTTACTTAGTACTTGTCATTAAGCTAAGTTTACACTTTGTTAAGTCGCAAGTGCGAGTGCGAAGTGTAAGTGTAAAGTGATTAGTAAAATGTAGGTGTAAACGGTCACGCTGATAAGTGACAAGTGCGAGTGCGAAGTGCGAGTGCGAAGTAAAGTGAATAGACGCTCGGTCTATTTTGGCTGTCAAGTAGCTACCCCCTCACACCCGCATACTCCCCGCGCTCGCCGTCACGGCGGGTTAAATGCATAGTATGGACACGAACGGTACAAAAATGAGGTGGACTGAGGAGCAAACGTTGAATTTAATACCTCATTTACGATTTCTGAAGCAATGCCTTTTTAAAATATTTCGTAATTCCAATCGTTGTTCGTCGTCCATTTTGTTGCTTTGCACCTGCACTAAACAATGTGTAAACGATTTCTTAACACTTAACGCTTAACATCCAAAAAACCTGTTAACTAATCTCTTCGCACTCGCACTTGCACTTAACAAAGTGTAAACTTAGCTTTAGTGTACCCGTTACAAATTGTTGTAAGTAAACGGTATTAGTTAAAGATTTCGACATGGATTACCGCCACCTATTTGTTGTGAGAAATATTTTAGGCATTATTCTAATATTATTTTATCGACAATGATAGAAGACAAAGACTATTTGGCACATAAACAGTATCAATTCCACTGTCTGAACGAACTGAGTTTTGTATTTTTTTTTCTTGGCCTGCCTGATGGTAACCAGTCACCACAGCTTATGACTGTTCACACTACTTGACTAGTCACTAGTATTAGTAGATTTTTAGTTTGGAGGAGGGAGTTGGTAGGCACTTGCCGCTTAGTAAACAGGATCAGGCTTCTAATCACTTGCAGCTTGCACGAATACTAAATAAGCTCTAATAAAATATGTTTACACGCATGTGACAACTGAAAGTAACAAGTACTAAGCATTAGTTACTAAGCTCGTGTAAACCCAGCATTACACACGCGCACGTGAAAAATCGTCTATCATTACGAAGCTAACACAAAACAACACATTGACCAATGCACATTCACAAAGATACATTTGCATTGAAATAGTGTAATGAGCAAATCATGGCAACGAGTGCGTGCGTGTTTGTCAACTAGTAAACAAACTTGAAATAATGTCAAATAAGATTTTTGTAATTTTTATGTTTTAGAGGAATTCAAAATACTTTAGACGTGAAAGGAAACATCATCTCTTTGTACATTGTATAGATGGGAGTGAATTACTGAAGTGAGTGCATTAAAAGTATGTTTCTTTGTCGGCTTAATCGTCACTTTCCAACAGGTGATATTGAAGTCAAATGAAAAAACAAAAACAAAAAATTACGTGTTAGATCTCCTTTTGCAACGAAATACGGAACAATTCCGGATATTCACGGAAATTTCTTCAGGTGTCTTACTTGATTTAGTCTGACGACTGATCCAATTGCAACTAGTTTTATAGAACTAATACGATTACTGGCTCAATCTGCTTGGCAGAGGGCAAATACTTACTAAGGCCCCCTACAAAGTCTGCGTTGATCTAAGACCGCATCAAACCCGAAAAAAAATAATTTTATTAAATGCAGGGTAATCAACCTAGCTAGGCTGATACCGGAACCCATCCTATATTTGTAGTTAAGTATGAGTAGTTGAATATCGCACGGTATAAACGGGTCTCCAAGCGGCCGGTGTATCGGCATGGAGGATTAAGTTTTAATCGGCCGGCGCGGCCGTCCGTTGGTCCCCGCGCTACGAATGCATTCGGATAAATGGAACAATAAGTTTGCACAACTAAACTAATTATGGAATGCCATAATTAATGCAATTTACGCCGGACGGCGAGAAAAAGTGAAGTTGATATTCGGTATAATTTATCTACTCTTTTTCTCAGCATATAACTGTCGACTCAGTTTTTGGATATTTTTCAAAATGGCGGCGGTTCACAGAGCCACTAGTAATATTTTGTTTCTCATAATCGTTACAAGTAAACAATATGTTTATAGTATAAATATATTTTGTGGCAGTACGAAAGGCACGGATGCCTTATTGTTTAATCTATTATAATAATGGATATTATCCAAATATTACTCTCATGGAATTTAACGTTGGTATGTCTTTATTTTTTGCCGTCAAACGAGGAAGTTTATATCGTATATATATTTGCCACAAAAGTAAATAAGTAGGTATAGTTATGAAGTTATTATTATGGTAATAGTATAATAATTATAGTTGCAAATATTGCAAAGGACACATCCAAAAATAACGTCATTTGTTTTTATTTCAAGATTTTTACACTTTCTCCCGTTTGTTACGTTATATCCAACTTCACAAATAGGATGTGATTCTAAGTTGTGTTTTATTTAATGTCATGGTCAGCTGATGACCCAGCTCTCTAGCGTAGTCTTGGTTACCTCTCTGTGACTGTCAATCGTTGTTCCGTCTGCCAAGTGTCCCGCCCATTTCCACTTTAATTGAGTTATCCGTATACCAACATCCGTTACTTATCTCGGTATTTGATACGTATCATAAAATATGATAACCAACTATCAAGTTCTACCAAGTATCAAGTTTGAGAAGTCTTAATTTTTGGATAGGTTGCATATCGTTTAAAATACAAAAATCTGTGATTGGTTACAAATCCTACTGACGTGAGAATTTCATTTGCCGCTACAGTTTTTTCTTCGGTACTAATAGGGAATATGCATGAATTTTTTTTAACACATTTCTTAACAAAATCTGAAAATACCGTAACCCTCACCCTGTTGTGGCATAATTTTGTAAGTAATAATTCTTTGTGGCATAATGTATATAGTCATATTAGGCTTTGTGCATAAACTGTCATCGCAGAATCTATATTCGCATAATTTTATTACGCAGAATTACGTTAGTCCGAATATTATTTGGTCCTACTTTTCATGTTCCGAATCATATTTATACATAAATTAAATGATTATAAAATTATAACACCGAATGCTATCGTGGCAGAAAGATGTTTTGTCATAATATAACTTTTAACTGTATTGTCGACGACAATATATGGTTTTGTAACCTAACCTACTTTTTCTTCCAGCAGTTCGTTTTTGTTTGGTGGTGCAGTTCAAACCTAACCTATACCTAACTTAACCTAACCTACTTTTTCTGCCAGCAGTTCGTTTTTGTTGGGGGACGCAGTTCTAACCTAACCTACTTTTTCTGTCTAATCTTTTTTTTCTTGCGGGGGGCTTTGCCCTCCGAGCCCCCCTTGTGGGGAGCTTCACCCCCCGTCCCCCCTTTTTTGGCCTTTCCATATCTATGAACTCGTGCAAAACTAACTTAACCTAACCTACTTTTTCTGCCAGCAGTTCGTGTTTGTTAGGGGATGCAGTTCAAACCTAACCTATACCTAACTTAACCTAACCTACTTTTTCTGCCAGCAGTTCGTTTTTGTTGGGGGACGCAGTTCAAACCTAACCTAACCTACTTTTTCTGTCTAATCTTTTTTTTCTTGCCGGGGGGCTTCGCCCCCCGAGCCCCCCTTGTGGGGAGCTTCGCCCCCGTCCCCCCTTTTTTGGCCTTTCCATACCTATGAACTCGTGCAAAACTAACTTAACCTAACCTACTTTTTCTGCCAGCAGTTCGTTTTTGTTAGGGGATGCATTTCAAACCTAACCTATACCTAACTTAACCTAACCTACTTTTTCTGCCAGCAGTTCGTTTTTATTTATCCGTCCGGGCGCGGAGCAGCTGGGCCATTTATTTGGTGCGGCTGCTCTGCGTGCGGACGAAGCAATATTATTTTTTTTCCTTTACCTGTGTCTTGTATTATCTACTCATCTATTAGCAGGGTGACTATTCTCTCACACACTTATTATCTGGGGTTATCTGGTGGGGACCGATGGGTGACGGAGAATACTTCTGTCACTTGTCGGGTTTCACCGGATGCCCCCGAACATCTTCTACAACCAATACCAATTTCTTCAACCACTTAACTTTATTTTCAACTTGCTCACAGAGCGGCTTCGTGGGGGGTCGGCCGCCCGCGCATCACTGGTGCGCGGGTGGCCGGCCTGTCGCCTGTCGCCTTATTGCCGGTATTCTGTAATTCAATAACACCTCAAAAACACTTCACTTGCACACCAAAATAAAGCATGCTGGGACCGGACGCGTAGACCGATAGCGCCGAAGGTTCCAGTCAACACTTTACATGAAACGGGGGAGGCTTTAGTCCGTAGGCGTTTAGAAATAGAGTCGAGACAACGTGACGCTGGACTCTATTTCTGAGCGAGTCGGGCATGCGCACCAGGACCGGCCTGGTGGTATCCAATGAGGATCTCCTCCCTCGGCGAAAAAAAAAAAAAAACCTACTTTTTCTGTCTAGTCTTTTTTTTCTTGCGGGGGGCTTCGCCCCCCGAGCCCCCCTTGTAGGGTGCTTCGCCCCCCGTCCCCCCTTTTTTGGCCTTTCCATAGCTATGAACTCGTGCAAAACTCTAATTGCTTAAATGTTTTAACCTAATCTAAGCCCCTTTTCTATCAATTGTTTATTTTGTAAGGACACAGTTCTAAATCTAACCTAACGTTTTTAGCAACAGTTCTTTATTATGAGATTTGTGAGGGATCAAAGTTCTAGCCTAACCTACTAAGTTAGGTTAGAATTGCTAGATGTTAAATGTTATTAGTTCATCGTTATACTGAATGAACAAGATGTTCAATGGAATTATATCACTTGATTATTATAATAACTTACCTCTCCTAAACCTACTCTATCAATCTCGGACAATCGATAATATGCCGAATAAAATTCTGCACAATAGAATTATGCGTAAAAATAATCGGTCATAATAATAGTATGCGAACTTAATTTCAGACAACTACATATTCGGGATGTAACTAATTATGCTTAGTAAGGTTTCTGCCACATTACCATTCGGCGAAAACCGATTATGCCACATCTGTTATGCTAAAACAGTTTCGGACAATAAATGTTATGCCACATAGAGGGAACCCTAAAAAAGATGACATAAAGTTAAAATTAAATTAAAATCGACCGAGAAATACGGAAGATATAAACATTTTAAAGCACTAATCAGACAGCGATTAGACAGAGAGATCTGATATGGATTATGACGTCATAGTACACGGCCGGCATACATTCTCCATACTATATTCTGTTTTGCTAGAAAGAGATAGAGATAAATTTTTGTTTTCTTATATCTTGGTTGTTTTTATAGTTATTTGAAAAATATTTTTTTTCTATTGTTTCTCATACGAATGAGCTTTTATTAAAGTAAATAAAAAATATCATGCATATTCCCTATTGCAAGTGAGGGGCGGAGCTAGCCGCCCCGTTAGTGCTTATTTCGTGGGGCCATTTTTGAGCTTCAGTTACGCTTCTATACTTATTATACCTATTTCGATGGGCCTGCTCCATGGTTATTGGTTCTTTATGCGACTTTTATTTGGTGTATATTTGCTTATGTGGGCATGTCACAGGCCACAGGCCTACTCTCATACATGAGAGTGAATGGGCTGTTGTCTCTACGCTGGCCCTGTGTGGGTTGGGGACTTCACATGCAACTTTGAATTTCTTTACGGATGTATGCAATGTTTTTCCTTCATCGAAAAGCTTATAGCAAACATCAAATCATATTTCTCACATAGCCCAAACCAAAGCCGAAACCAAAACTTACTTCAGACCAATTAACCCTTTCCTAGCTCTCATTCTTTACGACTGCATCTGAGTGTATTTTAGCTGCGCAGCGGACAATTTACTGCGTTTTTTGCTCTGCACTCTCCGTCAGAGTAACGTGGAATCGATAGTAATTCTATTGGGACCGGTGAAGTGGGTCAATCGAGCGTACTTCTGTAAATGATCTGTGTTTGTACAGAACGTTTCTTCGGACTCGTATAGTTTGGGTAAATTACACTACATTTTTATGTTACATAATATAGATACAAGAAATCAAAGTACATAGAAAAATTAAATGGCACTCACCTGTGTCCAGTTCGGGAATCGAGCCCGGTACCTCTGGATTTCCGGCCAAGCGACTAAACCACTCGTCCACCGGAGCACCCAGCAAGCGCCCTCAATCCTCCATCAATTTTGCCATCTGCTTTGGCTTCTGTATCATTCTGGTTTAATAGGATTTTAACCTAAACGCCATCTATCAGAACTTGTATTACACAGGTATCTCACCCCAATGCGCAACTTTACAGCTACGATCGACGATCGAGCGAGAGATGGCGTTAATATTAATACTTTATATGAAAGAAACATTTTGTCACTTCATTGGTTTTTTATGCGGGTAAATTACACCACATTTTTTAGTATAGTTTGGTAAAAATATGAACGGTCTAATGCAATGATGGATGTCCAAAATTATTGTAGTTCTCACTACCTAAGTACGTTTTTTGGACACGCGTATATAATTTGTCCGAATGGCATACTTAGTTGAAATTACAATAATTTTGGATATTCATCACCGTTTCATTCAATATCCAGATTTAAACTTTCAGGATTTTCCCTCATTAATATAATAAAACGGGACTTAATCGCGTAAAAACATGATATTACCTCCACGTTTCGGACGTGCCGTGACGTCCATGGTCGCGAAGGGACACGCACGGAGTGGCACGTCCGAAACGTCGAGGTAATAGCATGTTTTTACGCGATTAAGTCCCGTTTTACCTATTTGTAATTCGAAGTAAGTACGTCATTCATTACTTATTATTATTGTAGTCACTGCAGACCCTTCATATAAAAACAACAAGGAGAGGATACATCTTTTATATTTAGGTCGTTTTAAAAAATAAATGTCTTTAATCAAAGAATAAAAAAAAATATGGTCTTTATTTAAAGTATTTGTACGGAACCTTCGGTGAGCGTGTCCGACTCGCATTTGTCCGGTTTTTTTATTAAAAGGCAGATTATTGCTTCAAATAAGTATATTACCAGCAATCTTAGAATGATTACTTACAGCATTCAATGTATCCTTAAAAGTTATTCGTCATTACAGTCTGCATTGTTCCTCCATCTGTTCACATACAGTCTCTTCGTATTTTTCCACACGTAGTAAAAACCACTCGACAGGTTTAATACTCTATCAAGGCGCAAAATACTTTCGTTCACGGAGAATCGGACGCCAACACCGACACACCGACACTTCTAGGAACAAACACATTTTACCGATCTCCGCTTACCACCAATCACACCGAAGAAAACCTTTACGCAATGCAATAAAAGCTAACCGAGCCGCAAACTTAACTTGGTTTGCAATCAGTTGAAACTCGCACGATGCCGATCAAAATCGAATTCTATGGTTTTGTAATACGATTACTGTTTCGTTGCTTCCGCAGTGGTTAGGTATATCCACGTGTCACAGGAATGGAGAAGTAGTTTATGGTTTTCAGATAGAGCAAAACCACTGAGCGGAGCAAACGGTTGTAACAATGTATGAGAGTCGCAGTTTCTTAGTGCATTTTTCTTTCAGATAAGTGTATACGTTTGGAGGATTGTGGACTCGCACTATATCCACGTGTAGGCGATGAATATAATAAATTGTTTCCGATTGGAATATGGATATCGAGTAAATCGGTAGCTGGATTGAACGCGGTTTTCACGGCTTTATTTGTGACGGCTTTTGGCGATGATAAAAAATCGTCATAATAGTTTCGAACTCGGAGAGTGACGAAAATCTTTAGAATCCTGAGACTTGCGTCAGACATGTGCTCCATCATCCGATGTCACATATATAGTAAAATCGTACCTACGACTATGTTTTTACTAGAGATGGGCCGACTAGTCGCCAAATAGTCGGGAACGCCGACTATTCGGCATCATTTGTAGTCGGCCGATTAGTTGGCGACTAGTCGGCAAAAAATGCCGAATATTCGGCACTATTGCCTAGCGGAGAATATAGGACAAAAAAAATTAAACCATATTTTTCTTAATTATTTTATATTTTTACGTACTTTACTCAAATACAAAAAATAATAATCAACTCAATTAAAGACTGATCAAGACACGAACGCGTGACAATAAATGGCGGGGAGACGAAGCGAACCGAGCGTTTCCGATTGCACCAGAACATAGCTAATAACTATGATCGGCAATGCCGACTAGTCGGCCGATTAATCGGCAATAGTCGGCCCATCTCTAGTTTTTACATTAAAGATTTTTCCAAAAATTTATAAGAAACTGTCAAGAACATGTAATAAAAAATAACATTAACACCGGGATATTAGTAGTTAGTTTTTACGAGTTCCCGATATTTCGGCACTGTTGCTAGCGCCATCATCACGGAGTAACTACATACAATGCTAAATATCCCAGTGTTAATAGTAGTTATTAAAATTTTATATACGTAATAAACCTCAAATAAATAGATTTTGATTTTTTTGTCTAGTGTTGACGGTTTGTTTGTTTACGCATTACGCTAAAACTACTAAGCCGATTTACATGAAATTCGGTATACAAGTAGATTATGACATTAAAATAAAGGACTTTTTACTTTTGACTAATTACGCGTACAAACAATTTTGACAAATGTCGCACGTTACTTGGTATCGAACGATATTATGGTCGAGGCTGACTGTAGTAGTCCCTGTAGTGTAGTGTAGTTGTCCCTGAATGAAAACAGTATTCATTTACCGATTGACATTTTAAATTTGCGATTTTTGAACACCTCATAGAGAGCGTATGTGTGTAGATAAAGCAGTGTAACTATGCATCTGTACATAATTAAGCCTTAAAACACGTTTCATCACATCAGCCGAAATACGTCCACTGCTAGACATAGGCCTTCCCCAAGGATCTCCGCCACTGTCGGCATTATGCTGCTCGCAT
The DNA here is from genome assembly GCA_947034925.1 of Eudemis profundana. Lineage (NCBI taxonomy): Eukaryota > Metazoa > Arthropoda > Insecta > Lepidoptera > Tortricidae > Eudemis > Eudemis profundana. The sequence goes on from OX344798.1 coordinate 21,014,430, forward strand.
CTAGCGGTTTCCCGCGATTTTCGCTAGATCTTCGGTCCACCTTGTGCTTAGCTAAAAACACTCGCCTTAAGCTCGTTTCATAAAACCACTCTTATATATCAATTGCATAAACTAATTATAATAATTACTTAGCGGAATAGAAAATAATTATTTTCTATCCCGCTATGTCATATTAATCATATTATAGAGACGTTACATTTATTATAAAAAAGAAACGCATGAATTAATCAATCACATATACTTTCGAATAAGAACTTTGTCGTTCGTGATAATACGAAAGATTAACGTCTTATTTCAAAACGGGCGTAAATGCCATTGATATTCAAAATTTCTGAGGGTCCTCAGAAATTCACATCATTCACAAATGGCATAGCAACGTCTCCACCACTATTGTAGAACGTAGAGTGACAAGCGGGCAGGAAGTTGGGCCGACCCTTGTCAAGTCATCGCTTACACAGATTGTGTAACATGTCAATTTATTTTGATACTTCATAGGGTCCCGTACATCTACGTGCCTTATCACACTTGCGATTTGCAAGCGAGCTGCGCGCGAGTTTCCATACAAGACCAGTACCTCTAGCACAAATGTGACACGCGACTCTTTGTCGCGCGACAAATGCTACCTATCTCTTTTCACTCAATATAGTGTGACAGTGACAGGTGATGCTCTGTCGCGCGAGAAAAGAAGTCGCGGCCAGTTATGCTTATGCTAGACGTACAGTTTGCTGCGAGCGACACTTGTATGGAATTTCGCGTCTAACTCGCCCGCAAATCGCAATGTGATAAGGCCCTTAGTATAAGGCTCGTTATGTAAAAGAACCTTTATCCTAAAGTATTATAAATTTACTCGTACACATGATAAAGAGAATTCATGATAACATAAAGCTTTTTATTAAACGTTCAGAAAGTATAATTAAATCGACAGTAGTGACATCCACGGAATAGCGAACCGACTACTAAAACTCCCATCAGCTCGATACACACTACTAACATAAGGAAAGGTTGAACCGCTTCAACCAATCCCAGGCCCGTACGCTAACTTTGAACGGTCAGCGAAAAGTTACTAGTGGCCGCATCTAGCAAACCTCCTTGCAGATAGTATGCCCCCCACTTCGTCAGGATTCCTATCCAAGAGCTGCTCAAAGATATAAGTTACGTCAGGTCCTAAAAAAGGACATCCGCGGAGCACACACACGTGGAGCTCACAGTGTGCACAAAAAATAGAATGGCCCAAATACTTAGGGCAATTAATTTCCAGCAAGCTAAAGATCGTTTTAATACCTTCATTTGGTTTTAAATGCGTGTAATCCAAGTTTGCGCAACGCCAGGACATACGTCCTAGGATTGCCTAACTAGGGAAGTAAAAATGTTCAATGAATACATTCAATGTTACACTTAAGTAAACAAACATTTAGAATTAAACAGCTATAAAGTGTGAGTTTAGTTCTATTATTTGGTAAAAAAAAATTAGGGTTACCCAACTGTTCAGCTTCGCAGCTAACACGTCTAACGTATTTTGACAACAAAATAAGATCTTTTGAAAGGCATACTCAAGAATTGTGGTAGTGCACAGGGACCAACCTAACCTATCTATTGACAAAATAATCAAGTCTCTAGGTTCAATAGTTTTTTTTAATGGTGCAGTTGCAATAGTCTAAAACCGGTTTCTAAGACAATTTTGTTTAAAGTTTGCGGCAGCAAAAAATTTACTTCTACACGGAAATTAAGGAATGGGTGGCATTAAAATAAACTGCATACTTAGGTAATTTTTGCGAAGTTTAGTAATAATGCCCTTAACTCAGAAACTAGAACCGTAAATAAAAAATACTTTACAGGTTGCTGCTTGCATGCTTTACAGCTTTGACTAATAGAGAAATATCATGCTACTTTCATATAGTATTGGTATTAGCGCCATCTCTCGCTCGATCGTTAAGGATTGCAATTCAAACCAAACCTAACCTATTTTTACCCGACTGCGGCGAAGCCCAAAGGAGGGTTATGTGTTTGACCTGTATGTATGTATGTATGTATGTCCGTTCCTGTGTCTGCTCGTAACTACTCAACGGCACATCCGATTTTGATAAATTATACATCATTAGATTCGTCTTGATGGTGCGAGTGTCACTGGGTATGAAGTTCGTTAAAATAAACAAAATGGCGGATTTTATGCAGTTTCAAAGTGCACCGCGGTCGGGTTTTTTTTCAGTAAAAATGTGTTTATTCTGGTAGCAGTTCGGTTCTGTGAGGGTTGCAGTTCTAACTTAACCTACTTTTCTCGTAACAGTTCAGTTCTTTGAGAGTCGCACCCTCACCCAATCTAATATAACCTATTTTTTTTTAAATCAAACATAAATCAAATATGCTTAAGAATGCGTTTGATGCAAAATTATATTGATAGAAATCGTTATGTAAAATAATTTATAGTAGGTAATAAATATTAGTAATAGAGATATGTATATAATTTTTTTAATATGTATTGCAAAAAACTCAAAATTCTAAGTTACAAATATTTTTAGTTACAAATAAATTATTATTATTTTGTTAAAATGCTCGTAATACTGCATTTTATAATTATATACTTAATTCCCAGAAAAAAATTGTCTGTTTATTTATTGTCCAATGATTTTCTGCTTTAATAAAGCCTTTGATAAAAGACCAAATGCCTTATTTTTCGTGGTAAAATTCTGCTGAGTGAAAATTTTACGAAATGAAAATGTGCGTACTAAAATTATTCCAAAGATTGCATTGGCTAAAATCTGTTTGGGTAATGAAATCTTAGCAAAACGGCAGGATCACGAAAAAAAGCTACATTGGTTATTTTCTTCAAAAATCGTTGTAAAAGATCAAAAAATTAAGTTTGTTACTAATTATAATTCAAACCTGTATATTCATTACATTATGCCAAACTAGAACCGACTACATAAACCCGGACACTTTTATTCAACGTGACAATGGGTTTTCCCAGTCGAGTGCATTCTTTTAAATAAATAAGATGAGGTGTAGAGGGCCCTCCAGATCGGACATCGATTTGAGGCACTTAAGGCCCCTTGTCCGGCCCCGGCTCCATTAGAAATCGACAGAACCTCTCTGGTTAGTGTAACTGCGAGTCGTTCTTTGAGTGCCAGAATATTTAAATGTGTAACCCTAAGGGTCTTTACACACTGTATATTTCTACGGCACGTTTTGTAAACTCGGTAAGCTAAACGACTAAAAGCTGCGTTTTGCGTAGAAGTACTCGTCAATGTTTTGTATTATTAGCATTACTGACATTGGACAATATTAATTACTGAACTTAACGAGGATTTTCTCTACCGTGTGTGGCGACACTGCCACCTAGTGACACTCGTTGGAAGAAGAAGACAGTTATAGCAATTCCACGGCAGATGGCGCTTACATCAACGCCCATACAAATGGCACAATTCCCATACTGTTCTGCATCACACTATCCAAGTGTTTATAACGCGAACACACATATACCACTTACAACGAACTTCCTTCGCACTTCGGTCCCCAGGCACAACACCCGCATGGAGAGAGATCTCTCTATTGTCCTCTCTTCCACACGTGAATCTTATCTTTTAAATCTTTGGGCAATCAAGTTTCGCCAAGTGAGATGGCTCGGTCTGTTGATTTTTTGACCAGATGAATGATTACATAAGACACATTATTGATAACATTTTACTTGATCACGGTGTCCCCTACGCCAGGTAAGTCCCCATCTAGCCCGATTCTATCGAGGTGGACCGGGACTAGGTGACCTGGTTCGACCCCAGGCACCCCCGGCACCCACCCAGTCCGACCAAACTCAGGGTGGTCCAGCTAACGACCTGGTTCGACCCCAGGGAACGCCACGGCTGACCACCCGGTCCGACAATCGCTACGCCCATGTATGGGTTGCGAGTTTGTCAGTTCCTAAAAAAAAAAATCATTTTACTTACTCCGCGATCGCCCCGCGTTGCCTTGAGGCCAGCCGTGATTTTAGCCAGCGACCAGAAAGAACACGCGTTAGTACGCGTCATGCGATAGAGAGAGACGGTCGGATGCGGTGAGTTCCGTGCGGTGGTCGGACCCGAACAACAGTTTTGTTAAAGAGAAAAGCTTCTATACGTAGTACTACGAGTAATAAAGCCTTATTCTATGCCTATACAGGGTGGGAGGGACTATACCGACATACTTTAGCCATGAATTCCTGGTGGTGTGACGAGTAAATAATGTTATATCAACATGGGTCGAATATTGTCATTTTACATTAATAGTCTTATGGAACAAAATAAATCAGTAAATTCAGCCCCTCGTTATAAACATGTCCTTACTGGAGGAAAAGTTATCAAAAAGAAAAAGAAAAAGTTAAAATGGAAACGAAAGATCAAAATTTTGGCCTCGTAGTCGCTTACCATCAAATACTGCGAAGGTTAATTGCTGTTTAGTTAAAGGATTTAAAAAATTAGTAAAACTATCTTAGTCACATTTATAAGGGCTTGTTACACACTTTGGAGTTTTCATTTAAAAAATAATTAATATCTCTGAAAGTAAGCATTTTTCGACTATACATCATATAACTTTTTTTACTCTTAATAGTTGTTAGAATCTATAGTTAAAGTTTGTCGGTATAGTCCCTCCCACCCTGTATATACTTGTGTAGGAAGTAGGATTTTGAAGACACAGTTAATGTATTGAGGTTGCAATATTTTCATGACTATTTCTTAGAGCTCTATACGTATTTCAATAAGCAGAGCACAGAAATAAAGGCAAGAATACCCATTTGAATCAATATTTCCTCGACGTTCTAATTTTCCGATCGCTATGCAAATAACTGCATGCCATAGAAGCCCCACGAAGTCCCTGATGCCGCCTACAAGACAAGGCTGCAACGCAATCAGAACAAGAGAACTACGGAGTAACGAAAGCAGGCAGTCTGCACACGGAGACTTGTTTACATAGTACCACACATCATCAGACTGTCTTTCACGGAAAAGCTAATGATAAGTAAATATCTAATTAAAACAAAAATATTTCTTTGCTAATCGCGGATTAGCGCAGCAATATTATTGTTTTAATTATAATTGATTTCTGAAAAGCAACGCCCAATTCAATCAATTAAGTAAATATCTAATAATATTTCGTACATAAGTTCCGATAAACGCATTGGTGCGAACCAGGATTCGGATTTCGGACCCACGACGTCTGATTGAAAGGCGCATATCTGAACCACTCGGCTACCATAGCTTTTACATACCATTTACCAATGATTTCAAAAGTAAGGATAGGCCCATCCGAACAGTTCGGAACTATTGTCTCCGTAACAAAAAATGCAGCTATAAAGACCAGCTGCGCAGTGCACGCGCCGCGTGTGGCACTGCCGGCTGGTACTGATTTGGCGGTATTTTTACCGCCAAAGCGTTGGAACAGTCTGCGCGCTCGCATAGCCCTGTCCTTTGTATACGTCAATGCACTACATACTATAAAAACCAAAAACTAGCCCCTCCATTGTTTAAAACTCATACACAACTATCAATTATATACTTTAATCCGTAATTTGTTATTTACACTAAAAAATAAAAAATACTATAATTCTACATCCGTTGGTTGATATTAGAAAATATGAAAACATTTAAAATTCTGTAATGCCTTTTAAACTAATTTATAATAACCTTATTTTCCAAAAAAATAAAGTGCGTAAAACCCCCATTTTGTTTTTTTAGAACTTTTTCTACTCCTGTACATTTATCTGTCTTTTACTTGGTCACGAACGCTAATATAAGAACATACATAATATGAGTTCAGAAAAGTCTATACTCTATTCCCCATAACAGCACTAGTGTCGTTATACTCACATTACGATACTGCTAGCAGCCACAGACGTCTAAATCTAGGTTTAACTTAGGTCAAGGATTAAGCGCTCAATTCTAACTTTACGATAAAAATGCACAACTACCAACTTAACAAACAATTAAATTCCTACGATTTTTAAGAAAAACAAAACTTTCCGAATTAAATTCATTGATGCCAACATAAAAAAAAGTATTTAAATTATCGTCACTTCGTCTCATTAACCAGTATACTTCATATTAAAAAAAAGTTTACCATAGACACAACTGTCAGTCAATATGTCAAATTTGCCTTGTTTGGGAGCTGTTTAATTAGGTACGTATTTCATATTTTAAAGCCTAGTCGTAGAAAAAGTATTGTATGCAACGTTGTATAATTGAGTCAAAAAACGCTCATTGCGTCTCTATCGTATCTTATACAACAGTGACACTCGCGCCATCAAGACGAATCTAATGATGTATCATTTATCAAAATCGGGCGTGTCGTTGAGAAATTACGAGCGGATATAGGAACGGACATACATACATACATACGTACGTACAGGTCAAACACATAACCCTCGTTTTGGGCTTCGCCGCAGTCGGGTAATGATAACAATTCGGATGCGATCTTCCTACTCACGGCACGCTGTACGACGTATCGATAGGAAATTGGATTCAAGTTGGACTTTTCCACAATAAATAAAATAAAGTTAAAAACTAAAACCCGACTACGAAAAAGTCTAAAACAAGAATTTTAGGTTTTAGTTCACCAGACACAGATAAATTGCAATTTTTTAATTTAGAGAACGTTTCGAGTATGCCGTCAGTCGTTCGTAGTCGGAGGCCCCTTTTTTGTTTGTCTTCTTGCCGGGGCCTCCGACTACGAACGACTGACGGCATACTCGAAACGTTCTCTAAATTAAAAAATTGCAATTTATCTGTGTCTGGTGAACTAAAACCTAAAATTCTTGTTTTAGACTTTTTCGTAGTCGGGTTTTAGTTTTTAACTTTATTTTATTTACGTATTTTTAGTTATTATTCAGTTACGCTTTTAAGCGCCTTTCCCTTCCTAAGAACCATATCAATACCAGCGTGTGAGGCCAACGACCGAACTCTTTCATAACCACCCTCTATTTAATAGTAATGACAAGAATTACAACAGTAACACATGGTTTGCTTACAGCGATATAAGACGCTTTATGCTTTGCTTTCGTCCCGCTTAAAATTACTACGGGACATGGGGTGTTTGCGGAAGAGCTAGGTTTTCGGCCTCGCAGCCTGAAACTCGGCCTTCGGACTTGCAAAAATAAGATTATTAGGTACAAGTAAGTAACCAGGGGCGCTCGGTGCCTTTGGTCCAGTCCAACGCGGTATTCGGTCTTTGCCCCGCTTAAAATTATTGCTGGATACTGGGTTATTGGGTGTTTGCTGAGGAGTTCGGCCTTTGGCCTCGAAGCCTGAAGCTCGCCCTTCGGGCTCGCCAAAATTAGACTAATAGGTATACGTAAGTAACCAGGGGCGCTCGGTACCTTTGGTCCAATGCGGTATTCGGTGTTTGCCCCGCTTAAAATTATTTCGGAATGCTGGGTTATTTGGTGTTTGCTGAGTAGAAGAAGCCTGAAGCTCGCCATTCGGGCTCGCAATAATTAGACATTTACATACAGTTTGCGTGAAGTAACCAGGAGCGCTTCATGCCTTTGGCTCTGTGCGGTACTTCTTGCGGAGGAGAAACAACATGAATTGGTATGTTAATTGGTCAAATAGTATGAAAACCGGTGACATGTACAACCGTAGCAAAATATATACATGCCACACTTTTAAAAAGGCTTTTAATTGGAACAACTTTAGAATTATAAAAATCAATTCTAAAGTGCTCTTCTCATACTGCAAAATACAAAGAAAAAAAATAGCTTTCACTAACACCTATTTGAAAATCGTGATTCAACGTAACTAAAATTGTCATAATTATATGATTCCGCTCCTCGCCAACAGATGGATTATAACAACAGTTTACAACAGTGTCATCTGTTATTGAGTAGAAATAATTATTATAGAGGTGCCACTAAGTGTGACTAGAGTAATTTATAGATATCGATTTACAGTCAGTACTTTACTTGAAGTTTATCGCAATTAAAGAGTTAATATTTTTGAGCGCATTTAATATGTATCTATGCAGTTGCCTGAATCCAAGATTTACTTTTTCAGTTCCTTTGTTTGTATGAAATTATGAAAAATATCTTGGCCGCCGCATATTGTACTAGGGTGTATTTTCTGTGGCGTAATTACTCTGGCCACCAATATTTAAAAGATTCCTCCTCATTAGCCTGACATTCGTTGGTTACTTGTTAGAACTTGACTGATTCTACATTGTAACCAAAAGTCCAGTTCTAATAAGGCAGAATCTTCTGAGTATTCGCCAATATGTCATGACAGCGAAATTACGTTTTTGAAAATACACCCACTACTGCTACGGGGCTGCGGAAACCAAATTATCCCGGCCGGTAGTATTCATTCACTCTTCTTCTACGAGCGGGTCTTTCCGAATCCTGAAAGTGTTAATTTTGTATTTTAGGTACACCGAGTTATCAATTCATACGTAGGTAACCAATGTCGATAAAAAATATCGACTTCATCTTATGACACCTCTAGTTGAGTAGCTTAGCAAACTGTCATTGCGGATAGCGAAATTAAACATGTACAATTATTTCGATATTAATACAATAATACTTACCGGTGATAATGCCTCCTCGAGACATATTTTTAAATATGCTCGCAGTGGGGCAGCATAGGTAAAACCGCGTAATATTTACGGCATTACAACGATTTTATTTAAACATTATTGATGTGACATATATAACATTATTCACGCGTCAGTTGCCGGCATGAAAATGACATGTATTCGGCAATGTTCGCAAATACGAAGTTACCCGATATCTCTCAATACGAATGAGACATCTGAAGGTCTAGCATAGCAGGCCATTTTGATATTTAGCAGGTGTCAAAATATCAAAATATGTTTTTTCTTTTTCTATCAAATGTATTATGAAAGTAACGGGTGATGTCATTTCATGCCACGACACATTATGCTAGCCCTTGTCGAAACAAATCGCTGGAGAGCAAGCTGTTAAATGTCGTTCTTGTTGTTATTAAAATGAAAATATTGTTGCATAATATAGCTGTTTCAGCATGTGTGATATATTTTTGCAATAGTTTTTTAAAGCTCTTTAATTTGATATGTAACTCGATGCAACTCGATGACTTTTATTTTATAATCCATGAGTTTTTTGAGGACCACGGTCTGTATATTAAATTTTAGTTTTAACTAACTAGCCTATAACCCGCGCAGAATCAAGACGAATCTAACGATACCCCTCATGTTTGAATCGGTTTAGTAGTTTTTGAGTTATGAGGGAACAAACGAACATACAAACATACAAATATACAAACATACAAACATACATACATATATACATACGGTGCTAAAATCATAACCCTCCTTTTTGCTTCGCCGTAGTCGGGTAAAAATAGACGAGAGCGAACAAGTCGACTGTTCTTTGTTTTCATGACCTGCACAACGCGGAGCGTGTTGCCATGGTGATACTACTTCAGGGAGATAGTAAGATTCTTAGAAGTCTGTAGAATGTTTTACGTATTACCTGTAGTACAGTCAGCTATAAAAATACTAAGGTGGGCATTCATTTTTCACTCTATTCCAATTAGGGCTTCCAATACAGGTTTTTTTTAATATATCTAGGGATGTAACGATACCGATACCAATATATCGGTATCGCCGATTATATACAACCGATATTTGAACAGCGCGAAAAGAATTTTCTGTATGAAAAAAAATCTACAAAAAGTTATTTCAATTACTGAGTTACTTTATGTATTGGTCTATTACCTTCTACAATGATAATTACTATGTTAATTATATCCTTGGTTCATAATAGGTATATATATTTTTTAATATTGAGTTGAAAATTTATTTATTTTTACTTTACACTTTCAAGGTTGACTCTTTGTTAAATACGGGGTGTTTTTGGGGTCATGTAGCAGGAGTGAACGGAAGAGCCACACTGAGCAACTCTCACTTCCTAATTAAGAGTTAATTGATACTTAATTGATAGTTAAGTATCAATTAACTCATAATTAGGAGATTTTTTTCGCGATTTCGTGGTTGTCCCCATAGTGAAAGTTGTTCAGTGTAACCCTCCCCAGTACCCCGTCACTCCTGCTACATGACCCCAAAAACAGCCTCTATAGCCAAGTTTTAGGTATAATAAGGACACAGTTACGTCTGAGGTGCATACTTCATTATTTAGCTAAGATATCGGTATCGGTATCGCCGATTATTTACTACAACAATCGGTATCGTATCGGCAAAATTATGTATCGTTACATCCCTAAATATATAATAAACCATCGAAATATAATAAGTATGGAAGCGTAACTGAAGCTCAAAATCGATAATAAGTACTAACGGGGCGGAGCCAGCACTTAGTACTGAAGAAAAAACTGAAGCGGCTAATTAAATTCTCACGGCTGTAGGCTTTGTAACCAATCACAGATTTTTGTCTTTTAAACGATATCCAAAAAGAAAGACTTGTCAAGCTTAATAAATACTTACTAAAATTTGTCATAAATGATTTTAGACTTACACATAGTAAACATTAAGTTGGTTATCAATACCACTTGATACATAAGAAGTATTGAATTTAAAAAGTGGGTGTTGCGGGGCAACTTTCAACGTCAATTTTGTTAGACGTTATCGTTCCATACATTATATTTCGATGTAATAAACAAAGGAAAAAGGCTTGTTTTCTATAGGAGTATGATGGTAGGCTCTATCTTGCTATGTATAAATGATAAATCACTCGTCACGTTCTGACAATATACAGGGTGATTTGAAATTCGACGTATTCCTTGAAAGGGGTTATTCTATAGCTTATTTGCAATGATTTAAGTCTTATCAACCAGGGGTCAAAACTCAATGGTTATCAAGTTATTTGAGTTTTAACTTTTTTTTAAAGATCTAAACCTGTTAATTGTGAAAAAACTACTTAAATTAGGAATGAAAAAAATCCAACATCTAATAGTCAATAAACGGCTGATTAAGTAAAATCCAAAAGACAACCAAAACCTTTTTAAAAATTTTACGAATAAAAGGATTTGAAGTCAAAAGTTTTTAGATTTTGTTCAAAATTTTGTAATTCTTCGAGTCATTACTTAAAAAACATTATGACACTTCGCGTACAAATTACGAAACTTAAACTGTTTCATAATAAATAATAAACAAAATCACAATTAGCAGTTTTAGATCGAAAGGCGGCTTTAAAAAAAATGTTAAAACTCAAATAACTTGATAACCATTGAGTTTTGACCCCTGGTTGATTGGACTTAAATCATTGCAAATAAGCTATAGAATAACCCCTTTCAAGGAATACGTCGAATTTCAAATCACCCTGTACAACGTGTTACACGACCAACTGAAAACCTGAACACTGTTTATTCAGAATCAAGAGTAGAATCGATTACACTATATTTAATTACATGTTTTTTTTTTTAAATTTCCTCTTTTTATCTTGCCCAGTCTACGACTACTACCAAAAGTTACGAGAGCAACACACTATATCTTTGGCAATCATACACGGATTTAAAAACAAATACTATAGACTAATTCATAATAATATTTATAAATCAGTTGGGGTGTCTGAGGTTTTCAATAGGTGGTGTAACACCTTGTATAAGTGTGAGAGTGATGGATGCTTTATCGGTCATATATCGCTCGACAAAGCCTAGTATCATACGCCCGCTGTATAGGCAAAGTAAAGTAAAGACGAACAAGTAGTCCCACTTTGGCCGTTAAGGAGCGCGCGACACGTATTCACACGGACGCGCGATAGCACGTCTGTGTGAGTGCGATCCATACTGGAGCATTCTTACGCATTGTTATTTCTTTGCTTGTAGTGCGTTCGTACACGGCGCGCACACATTCAAGTGCGCGATGTACCTTTTGTAGAAACAAATTTTTTTTTTATGCCACACCTGGCCATAATGTAGCTTTTTCCGCACGCTGCGCGTACGGAAAAAGCCGCTTTCTGGCCAAGAGTAGACATAAAATGATGTACACCACACGGGAGGTAATAAAGAAAGCCCTCGATCGCATATCTACGTTCATTGTATTACCACCCTAGTTGTGTAATGTACTATACTACTCATACTATAGTATAGGTATAGATAGATTACCGAGAGCACGGAATTGCATATGTAACGGTATTGTGTGTTTACAGGCATTCTATATTTGAATTTTCTATTTTTCCGTACTATCAGCATAAAAAGAGATTTGTTATATAATGTCGGTGTCAAATTTTTAATATTATTTTAATTAAGAGAAATACTTAAATTATTCCCCTTTTTATGCGAACGGTACAACCAATGCAAATGCAATTCCAAGGTCTCGATAATTATTTTATTATGATAAAAGGCACTTCAACATTTTATTAAGAGAAGCTCAAAATACCATCTCGATAAAATACAATATGTAATTGAAAACAAAATCCCATTTTTCTGAGAAGGTTGAGACCCTTCTCAAACCTTGGAGGAGATGCCATAACTGCGATACAGCCTTCAAACCCGATTTAATTGAAATAAACATCAGCATACCAACAAATTGGCGTTCTTGCATCGCTTTACTTGTTATGACTAAGCATTAAGGTTGAATTTCGTGCAAACATGGTGTGGAAATAACATTGTTAAGTGCCTGTCTAATTTGAAAAGTTTCTGTCATAGATGCTATCGACGATAGATGAAATCTGGAGTAGATGTGGACGCAGGACCAGGCATTATCTATGGAATGCCCGGTACTCCCAAACAGAATTGACCATAAGTGCCAATTTTCATTATACATTCATTCAAACGAATATATTGACGGTGTAAAGGAGAAACCCTCTAAGCGACATTTTTCTCCGTCGTTTGAGCCTTACTTTATGCGACACAAAATTTGAGTTAAATTTAATCTGTGTTACTTAATTCACACTTTCTTAAACGTATGCGCTTAAAGTTTTTTTTAAAAACACTCGTATTTAACGGTAATGTTGCTAAGCGGTTTTTTTTTCATCGTCTTAATTAAAACGTCGCTTAACTGGTTCTTCTTATAAGAAATTAGAATTCTAGAAAATCAGACGATGTCGCTTAAATGTTTCTTAAGGTAACATTTTGAGGGTCATTTCACTTAAGTGACATTTATTTAATAGCTCCTGCAATCTTACATAATACGTGCATATAAGTCCCAATTGACTAAAAAAAATGCTACGATTTGTTTCCAAAAAAATGTAAAGTTAAAGAAAATGTCGCTTAAACGGTTTCTTCTTTTCACCGTCGAATTATTATAAATGCGAAAGCTTATTAGCTTTTCACGCTTAAACCGCTGAACCGATTGAGATGATATTTGGTAAGCAGATAGTTTTAGATCCAGAACGGACAAAAATCACCTTTTATCGCGGGAAAGTGTATAATGGGGGTGGAAAATTCTATGGGAACGATAATTAAATAAGTAATACTAAGCAGAAGCGAATAATATAGCAGACATTTTTTACGGCAATTAACAAGTCCTTGCGCAAAAAGTCGCGAGCAAAAGCTATCATTTTGATACATTTGTTAAGGTTTTTTATTATGAAATAAAGATATTTAACACAACATTAATTAAGGCGCGTTGGTAGTGCAACGTTGCGGATGTCAATGCCAGCGGTTGCTACGCACTTATATATTTTTCTAACTTTATACTATACTAGCATTTTCCCGCGGCTTCGCCCGCGTTGTTCCCGTTATTGTCCCAAAGGAACTCTTTACCGGGATATAAAGTATCCTATGTTTCAATCCAGGACTTAGTCGACTTGTATGTGTCGCCGTCAACTAGCTTAATTAGCTGCCTAGCTTTTTCATTAAACACACTCCTTATTTTAGGTTAGGTTTGTTAGTCAGCTTGTGTCCTTCAAAGCAGAAATGGGCGTTTTCCAAAAAAACGTGTCCGAAAATTTGCATGGATTTTTTTTCCACTACGTCACGTTCATACAAACTTGTATGAACGTGACGTAGTGGAAAAAAATCCATACAAATTTTCGGACACGTTTTTTTGGAAAACGCCCAAATAGAAGCCCCGCCCAGCGGGGCTTCGTCGACCTGCTGGCGGGTCAGAGTTCAGTGAAAATACTAGGCATTTAACCAAATGGCTAATTAAACCAGCTGGCTGAGACAGTATAATTCGCCATATCATGATATTCCTATGCATATCATGATATGCCGGCATCCATATAAGGCATTTGACCAAAGGGGTTCTTCTTCGAAAAAAATTCAGCCAGACCTACTCGGGCCACGCCTTTAAACCTATGTAATGTACTAATGCCGACAGAATATTTCTAAAAGTGCGAAAGATTTCGGTAATATTTAAAATTTCCCACAGGGAACTTCGCAAAAAAAACCTTCAAAAATTTCTTGTGAATTTTTATTTCAAATTTCCGAGTGTCTTCCCAGCTTTTTGGAAACTTTTCGCTACTTATACATCTGTATACCTTACCTACCTATGTATATTTTAGGGTTCCGTACCTGTAAAGGAAAAAAACGAAACCCTTATAAGATCACTTTGTTGTCCGTCTGATCATCTGTCAAGACCCTTTATCTCGAGAACGCGTCAAGATATCGAGTTGAAATTAAAACCATATACTCAAATCTATAGTCTCTTGAAGATATGAAAAAATCAAACATCTAAGTTAACGTAAAAAAAAGATACGGCCGTTTATGCCGCAAAAAACGTAAATTTCGACACTGTCAAGGAAATCAAAATTCAAAGGGTACTTGCCGTTGACCTAGAACTATGAAATTTGGCAATTAATACCGTCTTTTATACTAAGTATAGGGAAAATCTGAAAACTATACATTTTTAATTAAATCATAAAAAATAGACTTTACTAAGGTACCTACAAATTAGTACGGAACCCTCGGTGGGCGAGTCCGACTCGCGCTTGTCCGGTTTTTTTTTTATTTTCAATGCTGCAGCTATCGAATCTACTAAATAACATGCATCTACCAGTTTGTTTGCGTTTGCTTACACTTGAACATCGTTTGACTATCGCCTTTGATGACTGATTGAGATTTAGATTCGCCTTTGAATCTGAAATAACTTTTATTCGTTAATTAAACACAAACAACGGTTTAATGATACCTACCTACTAGTGTCGTCTTTCGTTGGTTTGCCGAATTAAATTGGAATTGCGAGAAATGTAGACTGTTTGATGTTAAGAAATAATAATTTTAAATATTATGTTTTCATAATGAAATTAGGTTTAAGAAAAATGTTTGGTATTTTAAGTATATTTAAGCGATTGCTGTCTTTTCATAAATGTTGCAAGTTGTCCCTTCAATTTTAACAGTCCTTCAAAGGTTAACGATAACATAAAAAAACTGGCCAAGTGCGAGTTGGATTCGCACATGAAGGTTTCCGTACCACCGTCAATCAAAAAGCCGCCAAAAACACGTTTATTTTATGGGGTGCCCTTTTTATTTTTAACTTTATCTTGTGGTTATTATTTGTTATTATAACGGCAATAGAAATACACATTTACCTATAATCATTATTAAAATCGAACAAAAAACGTTTCTTGGGAGCCCCCTTTAATTCCTGATTTAATTTTCTTTTTATTATTTGATCATACTTATGTCATTATGTGAAAAATTCAAGTCTATCTATTACGGTTCAAAAGATACAGTCCTGTGACTGACCGACCAAACACGTTTCTTGTACAAACGAAGACACAGTTAAGTGACCATCAGTAGACCTTAATCTTAATACATTGTAATAAGGGTGACAAGTTGTCACTTAGCAGTGTCTTCGATTGTACCTACGGGGACCCCCTTTTCATTTGAGGTGACATGGGGTACTGGTAATGGTAATTTGAGTAAGAAATAAGACTTATTAAATATAAAATGTGATATAATATTGAGAAAATTCGTAATACACATTGAGGCCTGGCTGAGAACTACCTAATGTAAAACTGCTTTAAAAATATTTCGAGACGTCTGCAGTTTTATAAAAGTGCCTTTAAATTATCATTTTCACATTTAGTGCTGAAGAAAAAACTATAGCGTCAAATGAATTTCTCACGTCACGCGTCAGTAGGTTTGTAACCAATCACAGATTTTTGTCTTTTAAACGATACCTATCCGTCAAATATCGTCTGCTCAAACTTTAATGATACCTGTCATAAATGATTTTAGACTCTAACATAGTAAAAACATTAAGTTGTTTATCAACTCCACTTGATGCATAAGACGAATTGATTCTATAAAGTTGATGTTACGGGACAAATCTCGGCGTCAATTTTGTTAGGTTAGGTGTTATCGTTCTACACATTATTATTTCGATGGTTGCGTCGGGCGGCAAAGGAATTGGCGGCCGGATATGCCTTTTTTTTGGAAACTGACAAACTTGCAAGTCTCTTACTGACTGTTGCAAAAATCGGGCCAGGTGGGGGCCGTGGCGTTCACTGGGATCGAACCAGGTCGCTTGGACCGGACCACCTTGAGATGCCAGCCCAGCCCAGCCCAGCTAGTTAACCAATAACATGTCAGACTACGTTCTTGTTACCGTGTATGTATAAAAAGCAATGTCTCATCAAACGGTTGACCTTTTCGATCCTGGCGTCACTTAGCACTCTACAGGAATGCGTCAACTACTTACCGTATCTCACTACCTCTTACTATTACAATACCAACCTTAACGTCTAGGAAATAAGGTTCTATTTACAAGATGCCCGAATAGGAAAATTTTCCGTTAATCGTTTAGAACGCCGACAGAGGGGAAGTTCTTTTTTAATTAAAACTCGAATGCCTTCTCCGCCAGTTATTACGCAAGTTCTCAGTTTTTCGCATTTTCTGAATTTCTTCGGACTCGAATCTCAATCGTGAAAGGTTTAAATTTCTACACTTAATTGGTTCTAGGAATCGATTATGAGTAACTTTACCGTTGCAAGATATTTCGTGACATTGATTTTATGACATTTCACCGGGGAAATATATAGATATATACAATATTAACTCTGTTTTTGCTTTGTCGCTAAGTAATTTTTATATTTCTTTATCGGTAGTTACTTATATATTTCCAAGATAATTTTCGTCATTGAGATATTCGATCATGATATTTTGCTGTAAACGCCTACAAATGTTTGCGTAACTTTTGAATTCTTACTAAATATGGATATTAAACACAGCAATTTCATTGCTATTTGCTTTGCATTTCAATTTAATAAGCATTTAGGACTGTTTACATTCAGCAAAATTAATAAAATAACGTTCACCGCAGGCTGGTCTGGCCTGACGCGCTGCGTCATCGGGCCTGATGGACGCTACAGCTTGTATTTACAGTAAGTCTATTTTTTTTTCCCACAAATTGGTGATTCTTCTAGTGTTATTCCTCTGTTCACAGATATATTGGTGATTTTTCATCAGTAGCGTAGCATATACTTTTTGGGCAATTGTGTAACTCTTGCCAAGTTCTATGCAACCACCAAAAACTGTCGTGCAGTGCAGCTAGCGTCGTGTCGGAAACCGGAGGAACAGAAGAGGACATCGCTTCGAGAGTTGCCAAAGCAAGAGCCACCTTCGCACAGCTTCGCCCCGTATGGCAATCGCGGAAATTGACGCGAAGAGTCAAACTGAAAATATTCCGGTCCAATGTAAAAACGGTATTGCTGTACGGATGCGAGACGTGGAAGGTCACAAAAGACATCTCGCGCCGACTTCAGACCTGCGTCAATCGCTGCCTACGCCGGATTCTCGGTATATACTGGCCCGAGAAAATTTCCAATATAAACCTATGGGAACGCTGCAATGAGACCCCGATCGACCAACAGATAAAACGCCGGAAATGGAACTGGATTGGGCACACGCTCCGAAGGGATCCTGAACATATACCAAGGCAAGCCCTAGACTGGAATCCTCAAGGAAAGCGCAAACGTGGCCGTCCTAAGCAGACCTGGCGGCGGACAATCATTGCGGAAGCGGAGGCAATAGGGAAGACGTGGAGCGAAGTGAAACGCAAAGCTCAAGACCGTTCGGGATGGCGGCGCACTGTGGACGCCCTCTGCCCCATCTAGGGGACACAGGACCTTAAGTCAAGTAAGTCAAGTGCAGCTGAGGCGGGACCTATAGGGAATTCGACAATATTTGACAGAGGAATAAGAATGGACCCACTCATTGTTATAAAAAACTCTCTATGTGTAATAAGAATTTTATTTTTGTCGACAACCCTAACGGTGGGCGTGCCACCAGAAATAGCGCGCTTTATGAGTTAGAGCGAGACGGTAGGACTCGGCGCATTTTTGTAACCCGAACGTAAGCTGACTGAAATGAAAACAGTGCGAGTTCTGTACGTGGTACTAAATACTTATTCTGTGACTAAACTTTTAAAAACCCTTTTTTATTGCTCACCTATAATAAGGTGCTAACAAATTAGCTACCGATATTTTAAGAGAAGATACTTTACGTTATAATAATTAACATTAACTAGAAATTAAGAAAATTTTTCATACAGGGTGAAATTTAAATCGTGAATCGTAACCACGTTTACCGGTAAAGCTACTTAAGACTAATACAGAGCACTAGTGTTAATTACAATTAAAGACTCGCTTAATTAATTATGAACAAAATGGTGGAGGCGATTATACCATTAATCGTAACAAAACTGAATTATTTTATGAGTAAATACGATTTAAAATAGGTACTTATGTTGACAATGTCGACGATGTTGACATTTTATTGACAATACGTGCCAAAATTCTATCCAGCCAACTTCAATATTAGGAGGTTGGATATCTAATGTTGAAATTTTCATGACAAGTTCGAAACATGAATGTAGGGTGATCACGAGATTTTAAAAATTAGGATAAATCAAAAAAAGTGGACAAAATAAAAACATACTTAATTTAGGTTTAAAAGCATTGTAAGTTATTGTTAACTATGTATAGACTACAAAAAAATTATTACGATTCACGATTTAAAATTTACCCTGTGTATTATTTTGGTTTTCATTTACCGAATAAAATAAATTAAAATAATTAAAATTCTACCCAAACTTAATCATACTGATAATTTAACTGTCAAGTGGACATCGTATTCTGTTAAGTGGCCAATTCATTCATATTGAAAAATTAGTAACCATAACATAATCAAAGAGGTCTTAATTACCGTCATTGTTTACCGCATTAACAGGGTGCTTTAATTAGCAAACTTACTTCCCTAATTTTCTCCAAAAAAAACATACATGATTTGTTTATTGTTTTATACATAAATAAACTCAGAAAGTTAAGTACTATCAGCCCTGAAAATATTGGTATATAATTTATTAGCACGTGTATATATACATACATTATAACTGTTATAAGTTATAACAGGTATAATTTACATTTCAGTGTCAGTTAAAAAGCTATTACTAATGTGTACCATCATCGTGTATATAATTTTATGATGGGGAGACTATCTAGTCTTACTTAAGCTATGCCACCCGTATTTACATGGCTCGTCTATCATTCTGGGCTTATGCGTTAATAAACAAAAAGGGAATAAGTCCTGTAAAAACGGGAATGATTAGATTTCTATGATTTACGGTGTTTCACATTAGCCTATTCTTTTATTTAATACTTTAATGTGAGCCATTTTACATAAACTACTTTTTTTATGATTCAATATGAAGAGATATGCCATGTCCACAATTATGAGCAAATGTCCTAAAATAATGTTACAATTCACAATCTAAAACTACTTAGTAAACTAAAATTAACTATAAATGAAATTAAACCTAAAAAGCTAAGACTAAATTGTATAAAAAAATATCAAAAATATTGGCCCCCCTTGGCATGGTACCGAATATGCTAGCAGCGTTTCCGCGCTGTATAGCGATGCCGTTTCGCTGTGCCAGGAAGCTGCCAGCCCTTCGGTCACCAGTGTCAGTCAAGCTTGAGCAAATTACATATCTTTAAATTCGACGGTAGAAAATGAAGTAACCCGTAAATTCGTATCCGAGGGTGAAACAAACCTATACCTACTGATAGCCTGGTGAAGGGTTTCCGCTGGATCAAAGCATAAGAAAAGAAGAGTAGCCACACTGCGGGCCTTTAGGAGCGCGCGATAGCTATTGTAGGTCGGGGCGCAGGGCTGCCGTCCGTTGGATTCTTCGCACACGTTTACGGCGCATTGGTACGCATTCCTAAATATTTGTTTGTAGTGCGTTCCTACCCAGTGCGCACACATGCAAGCGGCGCGATGTACCATAAGGCGAAGAACACACTGAAATCGCCCGTCGCCGCGATTTTTTCCGTGTAGCTGCGCATAGTAGTTGCGAGTCGCCGCGATTTACGCGCCAGTGTGCGCCACCCCGCGATTTTTCTATACAAATTGATGATTCTACATACAAAGTTGAAAATCGCTGAGTCGCGTATCGCCGCGATTTTCGCTGCAGTGTGAGATCCGCCTAAGCGGGGGTGTCATCAAAGGGTGTAACCGTGTTAGTATGGTATGGGGGATTGGCCCCAGACACCAAATTGATTGTCGTTTTGCTGATTTATTTTCCCAAGCATAAAATGCAATTTCACCAAATATTGAGCCAAAAGTGCCATAGGTTTTCGAGAAAATAAAAAAAATGAAAATCGGTTTTTATTTATTTTTATAATAATAAAATAACAATTTGTCACATTCTAAATTCAAATCACACAAGCGGCGGTCGATATGGAATTCTCGGTTGTCGTAACTATTTACGTACATACCTACCAGTGGCGTGGCGTCCAAAGAACTCGATTCCCTCCGGCTTGCCTAATATCAGGCATTTGACCACCTTATTTTAGAGCTCGTAAGGAAAATGTACGCCAAATCTGCACCGGCTTGCCCAAGTATATCTTTTACACCACGCCACTGATACCTACACATGGTGTTCTCACCCCGTTGATTAAGGTGCTCCTTATTTTGTCGATTTTTTTATTTTTTGCGACCCCTTCCTTTTGTTTAGATTTTATATGTTTATGTTTTTTTTAGATTTTATTCTTCAAGTTTTAGAGGTCGCTACCAGCAGTTGAATACCGGCTCATAAAACAAGTTACACTTTAGGTATTGAACTCAAAACCTCAACATATTTTATTTATTTTAACAGAATCTGTAATTTAAAAAAAATTCAAATACAGTAATATAGTACCTATTCTTTCTTACGTCGGAAGTTAAGAAGCAATCCTTCTGGCCAGAAAATACTATGTCTTACAGTTGTGCATAGCCATTTATAAGTAACTCTGATCCGAAAGGTCAGACAGTTGCGTAACTAATTCCTGTAACCGGAGAGCATCTGCGATCGAACGGTTTGGGCTCATTTAAATCCAAGACGCACTTCTCAACGTCGCGCGGCAACGGGATACCGACAAATTGCCGCGAGGGCCCGAGGGATAGCTGTTGCCAGCCGAGAAAGAGTAACAAGTACTGGGTCTTTACAGACTGGCGTCTTTTCAACGTGTGATAATGTTTTTACCCGACTGCGGCGAAGCCCAAAGGAGGGTAACGTGTTTGACCTGTTTGTATGTATGTATGTATGTATGTCCGTTCCTATGGCCGCTCGTTACTACTCAACGGCACAACCGATTTTGATAAATGATACATCATTGGATTCGTCTTGATGGCGCAAGTGTTACTGGGTATGAAGTTCGTTAAAATAAACAAAATGGCGGATTTTATGCACTTTTAAAGTGCACCGCGGTCAAGTTTTTTTTAGTAAAAATATTTTGTTATTACATACGTGCCTTTCCTGGTGAGAGGTAGTTAGGTGGTGGAAGGTAGGTTTGATGTACATACACTAAAGATGTGCCAACGAAAAACTTTAAAAATTGCGAAACTTTTCACACTTGTTTCCAACATTTCGGTAATTTCTCAAAATGTTCCATAGGGAACTTGACAAAAAGGAAACTTTCAATAATTTCTAGAAATATCCGAGAACTTTCCCAGCATTTTCCAAATACTTTCCGCAACACAACTGTCAATTTCATGTTTTTGGGGGTTTGAGCAGTTTGGTCACTTTGAGGAGAGCAGAGATCTACCCTTCCCCGATCCACTATTACATTACAACAGTCACCAATAGCACTAAGCGCGTGCAAGCATTTTCAATCTTATTTTAAACGCGCTTATACACATAGGATAAACGCCAGCCTGTAAAGACTCTAGGGAAAACGGGCTATTAAAAAATAGCAATATCTTACGTAGAAATACGTGTTTGTGTAGTCCAAGGTGGAGAAAACTTCGAATAGGTTATCCATACAAATCGCACCCAAAGAAAGCTCTTTGGTACAACTTGTGATATATCATAAGATAAGGTAAGCGTCCTAATGCTCGACACGCAAAGCTGTCGGCTTTTGGCCCTGGTGTCACCTCTATTGCTAATAACTTAATATTCAAGATGGTGACTGGTGGACAGTGTTGAGCTCTCGGACGTTTAACTTATCAACAATACGCGAATTTGGAATTTTTATAGAAAATATTGACTGCGAATTTCTCCAGAAATATGTCTGCGACTCATTCATCAGTCTCTATACATTTAGTATGAAAAAGGGCCAGATGAATGAGGTGACCGCAGACGTATTTCTCGAGAAATGCCCGACTACAATTGACGATAATAAGAGAACCTTAATAGGATGTTGGATGAATTGAGGTGAGAGGTAGTTCCTGTTCGTTTGAGATCACTTATGTCAGGTCTGGAGTCTCCAAACTTTTTTAGCAAACGGCCGCACTGTACGTTTAAAAATCTTGCGCGGGCCACAGGACATGATGGACAACGGAGTTAAGTAATTTTTTTTCTCGGCCACTGGGAACACCGCCCGGTGTTTCATTGGAGAGCAAGCTCTCGTGGGCCGGACCATGGGCTCTCCCGCGGGACGTAGTTTGGAGACCCCTGATTTATGTGAACAAATTCGGATTGAGATATCAAATGCCTCGTAAAACTATGATTAGTGTGACAAGCACGAGTAATAGGAAGCAAAAAATCATTCGATGAAATAAACGATGGGTAAATACTAGAGATGGGCCGACTACGGATTTTGCCGACTAGCTAGTCGGCCGACTAATCGATTCTCAATTTGCCGACTAGTCGGCATTGCAGATCTTAGTTATTAGCTCGGTTCGGGTGCAATCGGAAACGCTCGGTTCGCTTCGTCTCCCCGCCATTTGTTGTCACGAGTTCGTGTTTTGATCAGTTTTTAATTTAGTCGATTTTTTGTGTTTGAGTAAAGTACGTAAAAAGATAAAATAATTATTAAGAAAAATATGGTTTAATTTCTTCTGTCCTATATTCTCCGCTAGGCAATAGTGCTGAATATTCGGCATTTTTACCGACTAGTCGCCGACTAATCGGCCGACTACAAATAATGCCGAATAGTCGGCGTTCCCGACTAGTCGGCGACTAGTCGGCCCATCTCTAGTAAATACACATGTATAACGTAGTGAATAAACAAGAATCAGAAGAAATAACGAGAAAAAATATACTGGGTAATTTAGCTGGTTCACTATTATCTGGCAGAAACTTTTTTGACGTATATTTGGTTCGCATAATAATACTTAGCAGAAGTATTGTTTGGCAGAAACACCTTACGCAGATTTTTTTTTAGCAGAAATCATTTCACAGAATTTTATAATCCCGAATCTGTTGGCATAATGTTGATGGTCATAACAGTCTTCTAAAAGAAAAGTCATTTCGTAGATTATTTTAATTCTGCATAATATTTAGGTGGCATAAAATTTGCTTAGCAGAATAACATTTGATGTCAAGGTGAACTTCGTTTACTACTCTAACTGTACTAGACATATGCAGGATAGGATAAATTGCTCATAAGAATGCAGTTCGTTTTTGTTAGGGGACGCAGTTCAAACCTAACCTAATCTACTTTTCTGACAGCAGTTCGGTTTTGTTCGGGGACGCAGTTCGAACCCTAACCTAACCTAACCTAACCTAACCTAATTGAACTTATGGTTTGAGTTTTTTTTAATGCCCCCTTGTGGGGGGCTCCGCCCCCCCCCCTTCCCCCCTTTTCGTTCTACGCCCTAATAATTTACCCAAGCAGAGAGGCTTTATGGGCTGCTGTAAAAATATTATTTATGGTTTTGTATAATATTATTAGTATTTGTGTATAGTTATGACTCGCAGTGGCGTAGCGTCGTGCCCACGGAAGAAAGGTCGTGCCTAACCGAAATCTGACCTGCCTGAAGGTAGAATACGTAACGATTCTGACTTCACGCCTACCATAGTTTAGTTTAGGAGCTATAAGTGTAGCCAATTTAATAATAGGCAAAATAATTCTTAGGACAATTCATGTTAGGAATATTAAGCTTTAGGTAATTAACCTAACCTACTTTTCTGCAAGCAGAAAAATCATTATGCCATAATAGAAGTATGCTACAGGACTATTATGCTACATAAAATTATGCTAAAAAAAAATCTGCAAAAGTCATTATCTGCAAAATGATATGCTACAAAATGTATTGTATGCCTAGAAATAATAATGCCAAATAAAGTTTATGCAAAACTACCATTCGACTAAATGTGTTTCTGCGAAACATGTTCTGCGGAGTGTATTTCTGACCAATATTATTCTGCCAGATGAGGGTAACCCAATTTAGCTACACAGTTGGTACGGACTTGATATATTACAAGACATTGGTATTCTTAAGCATACCTCAATGTTCACGGGAGCTGATTAAAAATGAAGGGATGATTACAAAAACAACATAAGTGACAAGGCTGGTTGACACTTATAGAGAAACGTTTATAGTGACAGTAGGTGTCTACCAGTTTAGACTTTTAGACAGTTAGGTATTTTCTTTTTGTAAACATCCCTTCAAATGATCTTTTTTGACATAAACCATTTATTTTCTTTACCCAAGACGCTGGCAGACCTTGACCCGATGGCCAGACCCTCCCTCCTACGTGCGCTGCATTCTCAATCATTCGATACCCGTGATGAGAGTAGACGAATAGACTCTATGTCGAGGTACTAAGAGATATTATTGTGTGTTTATATCGTCAATGTATGCGTCGACGCATCGAAATTGCCAAGGTCCATGCAAATAGTGATAAATCGCTATAGGACCAAAACTTGTGTATTTTCAAAAATAGAATTAACTTTAAATTGTGTCCATATCAAATAGCCCAAGTCGAGCAAATTAGTGTATTTTTAAAAAGGAATTTTGCGTGTGGAATGGGGAATGAATTTGTGTCTTTCTAAAATTGATTAATTTCAAATTACACTATTTTACTGCTGCGCGTACGGAAAAAGCCGCTTTCTGGCCAAGTGTAGACATAAAAAGATGTACACAACACGGGAGGTAATAAAGAAAGCCCTCGATCGCATATTTACGTCCCTCGCTTGCAGCTCGGGCCGCAAACTTCTACGATCTCGGCCTTTCTTTGTATTACCACCCTAGTTGTGCTCACACCTGGCCATAAAGTAGCAATAACAGCCCGCTACGCGTGCGGAAAATCCTACTTCATGGCCTGGGGGAGACGGGAGACGTACAATTTTGTACTTACCACGGGCGGCAATAAAGAAAGCCTCAGATCGCATATTTATCGCCCTTTCCTTCGGCTCGGGCGTCAAATACCTGCGTTCTAAGACATACTTTGTTTTACCGCCCTAGGTAAGTAATAATGTACTATACTTACGTTTTCAATAGAATGTATCACTATTTACTATCGATAAAAAAAAATTAAGTACTATTTATTATTTATTTGTAACAGAGTGTTATTCCTTGCCAATATCCTCAATAGTTCGCCTGTTTGTGTAATAGTAAGCAGTGGTGACTTTACTGGTTTGTGCCTAAATAAATATCAAAACAATTATTCTACATAAGGTGGATTTAGTCTTCTAGGTAACCTGTTAATCATAATACATAAATTAAAATAAAATATTTATAAGTATTTAAGTCACCACGGGCATTTAGTAATATTTACCGCCCGCTTAGCAGACAAAAAATTGCACTTCCTGGCCACAGGAAGATGTAAACCTATTTATATATTACGGGCGGTAATAAAGAAAGCCCCACATCGGATATTTATAACCCCCGGACCTTAACCTCCGATTTGGGTAATTCTTTACCTTTACCGCCCTAGGTGTGTAAAACGCAATAGCATCGCTTTAAAGCCAAATCGATTCCCCATAGACTCGAAGCCAAGCAAAGTTTATTAAAGCTCAACCATTAAAAGGTCGTAAAGAGCGAGTGGAAAGTTCTGGAACCGTTCAAACTGTCGTCGCCCGTGATGGCGTGCATCCATCAAACCCGGCAAATGAGTCCGCTGCTTACAGCTGATGTAACTGACGCCCGTAGAGTATAACAGCGCTGACACTTACAGCCAAAGACTACAATATTATATTAGGTTATAGACAGGCAACTCGGCCAAAGGTACAGCCGTACACAAACGAAATAGGGCTAGGTATGTAGGTAAATGTATCTGCTACTCAGTGGTATAAGTCGCATTCTTGTAAACCATGGGAGAATTGAGAAAAAAATAAAAATAATTTTTCATCACACTTGCTCGAAAATGGTGTCATTACACGTAGGTTCTGCGGGCCGTAAATGACCTATTACGCCCTAGGGCGTAATGGTTTTCTTTTTAAATTTGAAACGATGGTTTTGTTTTACTCTTATTTGTCGTGTTCAAAGGAAATGCCAATTAACTTTTTTAACTTATATCACTGAAATATTATTTAAAGAGAACTGTTATTGTAAATACATGTAAACACATATTTCTGTAACATTAATTTAATATTTAAATAGTGTATTTCGGTATTTTGCAAATATAAAATCAACCGTTTTAGGCATTTACCGTTATGGTTTCCGAACGTGACTCGACATTCGCATTGTCTATGGATATTATGTCACTAATGTCACTGTCAGTTTTACAATTTTATTTAGGTTAAGTTAGGTTATTTTAATTAGATTTCTTCACAAGTGTGATGAAAAACATTGTGTGTGCCACGCACGGGCGGTAAAGGAATTACAAACGAGTGTTATTAAAGCCCTCGGCTTCGCCTCGGCCTTGTAACAAACACTCGTTTGTAATTCCTTACTTACCGCCCTTGATACACAATGTACTATTTTATCATTATAGCATTTTTCCATAAAACACGCACAAGTAGATAGTCGATAAATAAAAGAATCAGAAACATCGAAACGACAGTTGACGTACGACTGCGAGGCGGTTCAAGCGATGGCGTCGTATGCGCATTTTGGTACCTACCCGTCCTACCCACAATTGACAACATTTTTTTTTATATACCGTAAAACGGTCCTACTTTGCTCCTACAAGGATAATTACCTATGCTCCAACCCCGAAAACATATTGAACGGGTTGTTTCTTGATATCTATGAATGTTGGTACGTATATAATTAATATTGCATCCGATACGAAAACAACGACAGACGATCACACCACTTTTTCTATCTCTGTTATTTGTTTTATTACGGTTCCCATTTTATGAGCAGAGGTCTACCTTTGCTCCAGAAACATTTAGTATTTAGGAGCAAAGTATTGCCGCGTCTATGGGTAACTTTGCTCCAAATTTATTGTTTCTATATATTTGACGAAATAGATAGTGGCGTATTTTTTTATTTGTAACGCGTTAGGAAATACATTTTTCTTGTTATATATAAAAACAGTATGTCTGAAAATTCAAAATTGACAATTTTATTTCGAATTTTCTAATTTTGGTGCAAAGTAGGGCCGTTTTACGGTACATATATATATGGCTTTTACACTTCGCGCGTTTTTGGCGAGGTGGATTCTGCCAGTGTCTATGTGTAGACTTTTAACTTTTTACAGAGAATTGTGCATGAACCCCACCTTTGCACAATGCTGAAATTAAAAATATTAATTAACAGTATCACTACATCGTACACATACTGTTGAATAACTTTTTTCTGCCGGTTGATACATAAAAAAAAATACATTTTAGAAAAGTGAGATTAAATTCTCTATTTTAAAACTAGTTTGGTCTCTGTACGCGAAAGTTCGGAAAGCGGGACAAAAACGCCCAATGACCTTTCTAATCATCTTACTTGTGCTGCCATCTATCTTTCATTACACGTCAACAAATCTACACACACACATACATACACCCACACCAAAGATTACAGAATACTAGTACAGATACCCAATCTCAAACAAATACGCGTAGCGTCCTAACTCTGCTATCTGACTAGACTAAATTAGTTCCATAGTGTGATCATAGGCGGCAGCACTGAACTGACGGTATCTAGCTCAGCAATCGATCCTACTAATATAATGATGCGTCACTAGATGGCGTTCGTCAAGGTCCGATCGCAGGCATTTTAAAGTAAATGACTATATCACGATATAATATAGTTATACATATAAAGCCTAGCTTACGACTCCACATTCGACGCGCGTGTGTCCTTGAGGGGTTCTTTTGGGTTGTACGTTTGATTTTATAAAACATGCATTATGAAGTCTTTCACACTGGCACAATATAAATATCCTTGCAGTACGCAAACGCCGTTGATGCCGGCCGCCGTCGCGATCGAGAACTGTGCGAATTATCAATAATGTATTTTAAATACATATAACGTATTCGTTTTCCAACTCATTTGATTAAGAAAATCTGTGAATACTATCAACTTATATTGAATTGCAGTGATACCTACCTTAGTTTGTTTGTGTATAAACAAAGTGCTAAATTATTTGAGTTCATTATTAGACCATTTAATTATTAGACCACGGATGCTTTAACATGAAGTCTTAACATATTACAACACACAAAGAAACTTCGTGAGATGGAAACAAGCACTATCCGCACCTACCGGCTTGAATTGTGGCGTAAGACAAGGAGGCAGCATGTCACCGGCGCTATTTAATGTTTACATGGATGGACTGTCAGAAGCTCTGACGCAGACCGGGGTAGGCTGCTCCATTAACGGCACAATGACCAACCACTTATCGTACGCAGACGACATGGTCTTACTGGCTCCATCAGTGGCCGCCATGAGGGAACTTTTGGCAGAGTGCGAAAGGTACGCCCTCCAGCACAATATGGCGTACAATCCTGATAAGTCGGAGTACATGCTCATGGAGGCGGTCAACCAACCGACACAAATACCTCCGCTGCTGCTGAACGGCAAACCGTTGCGACGAGTGCACGAGGTCAAGTACCTGGGCCACATTCTACTGTCTAACATGAAAGACGACAAAGACATAGGGAGGCAAAGACGAGCTATCGCGGTGCGGGCCAATATGTTAGCCAGAAGGTTCGCCAAATGCAGCGAAGGTGTCAAGAGGCAGCTATTCCTGAGTTTTTGCACTAGCGTCTACACAGTAGAATTGTGGTCGCAATACACCTGTGCTGCAGTGAGGGACATGCGAGTGCAGTACAACGACGCGTGGCGCGCCATGTTCCGGCTGCCGCGCTGGTGCAGCGCGAGCGCCATGTTCGCCGAGGGCCGCGCGTCGGGTTGGGCCGCGTTGCTGCGCACGAGGAGTGCGAACGCCAGGAAGGCTGTTTACGCCTCCTCTAACACCCTGCTAACAGCAGTGAGAGAGTGGGATGCGAGTCCGCTTCACGAACGCTGGAGGCGTTATCACAAGCCTATCATCGCGGGGCCGGGGTGATCCGTGGTGTCTGTGGGCCCTTTTTGAAAAATTATATTTGTCTATGTTGTTGTTTTTTGTTTGTGTCGCGTCTTAATGTAATTCTATGGAGCTTGGCTCTGGAATAAATTATTTTCATTTCATTCATTTCATTTCATTTCATTTCATTAATAATTATAATTTTCGGCGTCGGCCAAGATCGAATAGGGGGAAACGTACTGTACTGCGTGAAGTTTACCGTACCGTGACCATGCTGTAGTTATTGGTGGATGGTTTTAATAAGTGCTTCAGACAATTAAAAAAAAGAGCTTAACAACATTTTTATGTTTATGTGTTTACGCCCTTTTTAAAATTTACTAGACTACTTACTACGTATTGAAATGGAGGAGTCGGAAGGGTCCGAAAATTCCCACGCTCGAACAATAGGGATTGTTCGAGCGTGGGAATTTTTGCGTATGTACGTCTTGTTTTTTTGTACGTGTGAGAGTGAAATATCTGGTTATATTCCTATAATCTGTGCAGAGGCAGAGGTCTAGAACAGTTTGACACAAAGTTCCAATTTATAAAATACCACCTAATATAACATTATTATGATGTTCTTTATTCATTTTCTTCCAGTCTAGTACAGTATAAGTGCAATTATTGTAATATCCATTTAGCTACAAATTACTACAGCAAAGTTGTAAATAGTATACTTCTTGTGACCAAATGTATATTTAAATGTATATTTCGTGTGTAAATTTTATTTAGATTCCGAAGGTGGGAGAAATTTACGCTGGCTCTTTTGTACCTAAGCCGGTTACGTAGCAAAATACTTAAAAACACATGTTATACGGTTACGATCATGCTATACGTTTTGCGTACGATCAAAATACATAAAGTAAAATTGCAGAACGTGCGGAATTCATAACATATTTTATCATAGGATTTAAATATATACGGGCTAAATTCACTACGTTTATAATCTATGTTGCGGAATAGGTATCTATAAAGTTCAAAATAAATAAAGCCTAAAATAAATAAATTTTATTTTGTATTTTGACAATCTTAATTTTTAATTTATAATTTGACTTATGATGTAATTTTGAAATGCGAAATAAATAAGCTAATCTCATTTTCATTGTACAAACTTAATTAAGATTTTACTGCACATGTTTTAATAAAACAATTGCCGCAGAGCACCCTAATACTACCGAACAACATTACAAAAAAAAACAAAACAACCATACGCGCGCGCCATATTACTTTGACGAAAAGGTTTACAATCTATGATGCTGGCGGTATGCCACTGTGCAAGCGGGAGAGCAATATAATTAATTACGCGCGTGCGATAGAGATACGAAATTTATGTTGCGACTTAGCACCGCCGCTACCTCTCACTAGATGGCGCTAAAAGCATAGCGCCATCTATTGACAGGTAGTGGCTTTACCTGCGTAAAGCCACTACCTGTCAATAGATGGCGATCAACCGAAAGGATTAATTGCACGTAATTCTTAATTTGAAACCTATCATGCCATCTATGGAAATTTTTAGGTATTAATTCTAATTTGTTAGCATTGGGAGCCCATGCCCACACACATACACACGCATACAAACATAATTATAGCTACGTATATATAGGCAATTATAGTTTGGCATGGTATGACACAATCTTAGAAATTACGTAGAAATAAGTTTCTAATTACAATCACCAAGTTTAAATCAAATGCGCCCAATAAAGCAAATTCATTTAAATTTAGTGACCTCAACTAAAAACTTATTTCTACGTAGCTTCTAAGACGTGCCACACTGTATAGTTTGAAAGAGGATTACTAAGGAGCAGTGTAAATAAAAAGACCAGTTTCCATTTTCTAGTTTTACGTATATTTCAAAGGCGAATTTATCTTCGCATTCGTTTTTAACTTCGCAAGAAAATGTACTTACTTATTATCTTTCCCTTAAAAGTCAGATCCACAAATGTGCTTCGATATTTTAAACTTTTCTGGATTACTAGCAGGATTCCGAAATCTATGCAATTGGATCCCTGAAAGAGTAATAAAGATGATATCAACGCCGAAATACGCAAACCTATTTAGTACCACGAAACATTTATTATAGAATTGGTAATAAGGTTCACTTTGTTGGATATTCATAAGCGATTTCAATTCCGTGTATATATTAGGTATAGTAGACCAGCTTTGATAAAAAACCCAGAACTTGATAATTAACTTCTCCGTCACAAACTTTGCAGCCGGATAGTCAGCAAACTCTGACCGACATTTTGTGTATAACAAAACTTAACACAGCAGAAGTGTAACAGCACATACAACGGGGGAATTAATGCTCAACTCGACGTTGAAATGAAATAAATAATGGAAAATACTGCAAGCGACAAATTAAGTTTCCCGACATTTTTCATTTGATTGATGTCAACCAGCACCGATTCCCTTTTTTTGGGAATTTTATGGCCAACCAGCACCGACTTGACCGACTATTGCTGCCATGTAACAAACAATAAATAATATCTGGTGCTAAAAGATCGCAAGAGCTGTACATCCTTCCGTACTTCACCAATCGATGCACTTATTCCTTCGTTTAGTATTATTTTATGGCCGCTGTGACAACCAACCCGCGAGACGACCATACCCGGTCTCCCCTACCTTAGCCTCGAAATTGTTTTAAATGTATAGATGATTTTTAAATCACCGACATTCGCATTCAAATAAACAATAAAAACACAATATAGACAGGTTTGGTGGGTGCTCTCTTCTCTTTAAATGTAACTTTCGAAACATAATCTTGGTTTGTCTACGCCTGCCCTCTCCCCCCCTTCCCACCGCCTCCGACAAAATCCTAGCTACGCCCTTGGGAATTGCCCGGCTATCGTAATTGAAATAGTATATTACACAACTAGGGTGGTAATACAAAGAAAGGCCGAGATCGCAGAAGTTTGCGGCCCGAGCTGCAAGCGAGGAACGTAAATCTGCGATCTAGGGCTTTTTATATTACCTCCCGTGTTGTGTACATCATTTTATGTCTACACTTGGCCAGAAAGCGGCTTTTTCGGTACGCGCAGCGTGCGGAAAAAGCCACTTTATGGCCAGGTGTGGCATAAACAACTTTATTTAGCAGCGCTGCTAATGATACGGCGGGGAAACTTCCAAGTAACCCCTCTGAAAGTACTATCTGCGCGAAAAAGGCTTTGTTTTGCGTCGACGGCAGCCGGGCACTTATTAATCAACTCGCCGTGCGAGCTGACGGCCCATTTGGCTAAGTAACCTCCTCGTAAACTTGTAAGCCCGCTGCCTTTTTACACGTCATGTCAAAATAATATTCCGTTCCTATGATTTGACTTTTTGCGGTCTAGAGTGTACTCGTATGTACCTTGCGCGCTATAAAGAAGGGGCCTTCTTTGATTAAACTCTTGACCTCAAACGTATACCGCAAAATCTTACAGACTTGGTTCTTATACAAATCGAGGAACTAGTTCCTTCTATCTCAATATATTTCTGTGGCTGTGTGCGTGATCGGCTGCACAGCGCTGTTTCTCACCCTGCACCTTAGGCGAAGAACACACTGAAATCGCCCGTCGCCGCGATTTTTTCCTACTAGCTACACGGAAAAAATCGCCGCGATTTACGCGCCAGTGTGCGCCACCCCGCGATTTTTCTATACAAATCGATGATTCTACATACAAAGTTGAAAATCGCTGAGTCGCGTGTCACCGCGATTTTCGCTGCAGTGTGTTCTTCGCCTTACTCGGGCTAATTGCTTCACTATTTACGAGCTACGGCCATCAGTTCATCGAACTATAGGCCCAACTCATTGCCACTTCAACTTATTAACTAACTGCGAACTACTATACCGCTAACTGTAGTTCATCTACGGAGGGCTGAATTAGCTTCGGTTAAATTTAGTTTACTGGAGAATTTAGCCAAGTGTAAATGCGGTTATCATCTTAGAAACACAGTTTAACTTACAGTAGCGACCCGTAGCTTCACTTTGTATAAGTAATCGCAAACTGCACTTTAAAACTAATCAAATGGTCTCAAACACGGTAAATTTATCTTGTGTAATTTAGATGATCCTATGGCTACCATCCGACTTCATCATCAGATTACCTCCGTGTCATAATAATATTACAATCAGAGATTGTCATCCAATTTACATACTTATTCATACAAAATTTCAGCTCAACCAGAAACCGGGAAGTGGGCCAATTTTACTTGCAAGATTTGACACACAGACAGACATCGGGACACAGGTGAAACTAAATAAAAGCTTGTAACTTATCATTAATCTGATTCGACATAAGAACATGGAAACATTTCATTATGTTCAGTATTTATAGACGCGCTATCGAACCTCCGATAATCCGGATTGCTGGGTACATACAATTGACTCTATGACGCTGTATGTCAAGGACAATTCAGTGTGTTTGTATCGGAAGCCTCAAGGCGCCGCGTGTCCGTTAAAAGTTTTTTTTTAGTGAACGAGCTGTGCTACATTAACTACTGGATCTTCTCCAGGCCTCTGGAAGGAAAGCGGCAGGCACGCCCAGTGGTGAGTCCCCTTCATTATCGTTGGGTCGGTAGCGCGGGCGGAGCATTCAGGGGCAAATTATCGGCCAGTGGCGAGATCACTCGCGACCCGATCGCGAGAACACATTGTTTAAGAATAAATGTAACTTATCACTAAGAAAAAACTGTATTAATTTTATTTTAATTTACTTTTTAAGTTATATCATGTGAGTCGCAGAATTTTTACATTTCTGTAAGATATTTAGTAAACATTCCCATTTTATATTTTGACGTTTGGAGGTCCTTTACACCTCCAAAACTTAATATTTTGACAACAAATTTTACTATCAATTTATTTTCTATTATTTTAATTGTCTTGTTTTGACGCCTAGAGACCTTTTACATCTCTGAAAATGTAGTTTTAAGTTTATTGTAACGTATTAATGAAATCGAATGTAATAATGTTATACCTGCCGTTGTTATATTTAAACATTAAAAAAAAAGAGAAACTGGTGAGTTTCTTCCGGCGCTTCTTCTCACCAGAAGGTCACTACCCGAAGCGCCAAAAGAAATAATACATATTTGGAATCAGACTTGTAAAAGAGCCCTTGAGGGCCTACTTGCAGAAATAAACTATTCTATTCTATTCTGGTTTGGAATAAAACATGGGAACATTGTTTAAGAATAAATGACAAAGCTTTGGGATAACCGCTAGTTTACTATAAGGCCAATGTTTTGTAAACATACGAGTATGTTATCCGGTACGTGAGCCCCTTAACAATCTGAAGGGTCCAATGCCTTGCTTACACAACAGGGGTACTTTAGTGGAAAAATTACGTCACTTAAGTCCTTTTCTTAGTCCCTAGTCTGTCCTTAGTCTTGAGTGGATCGTAGCGAGCTGTGTATCTAGGTCAAATAAAATAAAATATATTTTATATCGGCTGTGCTTTGTGTAGTAGATGATTTACCGTCTTGGCGGGCGGAGTAACACAGCTTGCGATTAATGCAAAATTACAAAAATAATACTCAATACCTACTCAATCATTAATTGCAATTTCACAAAAGTAGTTAAAGATGTTAACTTAAAGCTACATATAATTGTGTACCTTTCAGGCGCTGCAATGTTAGGGAGAGAAGGACTTACCTACTGAGCGTTTATAATTTATCTTCTAAGTACCTATTCATTTAGCGTGTAATATGATGTAAGTTAGTAGTAGTTGCTTTATTTTATTAATGTATTTTTTTATTATCGGTTGATGTTAGGTGGTTTATGAGGATAATTATGGTAAAATATCCTCAATTGAATCATAATTATAAAAAATAATCGATAATATTTTTGTTAATCATTAAAAAAATTATAACAAAAAAATAGAAAAGTAAATGATTTTTGTGACAGTTAACGTGTCCATACAATTGTTTGTATTTGTACTAACTTAAAATAAAAATAAATATTTCTACAAGTAGGCCCTCAAGGGCTCTTTTACATGTCTGATTCTATTCTTTTCTGTTGGCGCTTCGGGTCAGGTCCGCGCCACCCCTGTGTGCGAAGTGTGCAGCGCACACAGACGCCAAGACGATAGGGGCGCCGGAAGTCGAAACACGACAACAATAGAGAGGTGCTTCATAGGTTTCGCACACAGGCGCTGCCGGGGGTCGGCGCGGTTCTGCTTCGGGTAATGACCTTCTGGTGAAAAGAAGCAACTCACCAGTTTCTCTTTTCAATCATATTACAAGTATTACAACAATATGACGTTGATACATGAGCTTTCATTTATACATTATATTAAACTTAAAACTACATTTATAGAGATGTAAAGGGTCTCTCTAGGCGTCCAAACAAGACAAATAAAATAATAGAAAATAAATTGATAGTAAAATTAATGGAGGTGTAAAGAGTTTCCGTTGTCAAAATTATTATGTTTTAGAGGTGTAAAGGATGTCGAAACGTCAAAATACAAAATGCTAATGTTTACTAAATATCTTACAGAAATGTAAAAATTCTGTGACTCACATGATATATGTAACTTAAAAACTTATTTAGAAATGCTCAAATATCTACGATACCCTAAAAAGGGGTCTAGATTAGTAAAACCGTTAGATGTAAAAAGCAGAGTGGGCAACGGCTGCGAGAAACGGACAGCCTGGCTTAATGGCGGGCACTTAGCAGCTGTTGTGGTACATAATTACATTCGGAACGTAATGTAAACAAAACTCAGGATTACAAGCTCGATTATGTCGGCCCTAAAACGGCATTGTAATAGTACATTACATACCGAGCGAGCGAGGCCAGTAAAGCAAGAAATTTCTATACACAAACTAAAAAAAAGCAAGGTGACGCTTTCCGGCCGGAGGGCAGAAATAGTAGGTACATTGTGTATCTAGGGCAGTAAGGAAGGAATCACAAACGAGTGTTTGTAGAAGCCCGAGACGAAGCCGAAGGCTTTAATAACACGCGTTTGTAATTCCTTTACCGCCCGTGGCACACACAATGTTTTTCATCACACTTGTGAGGAAATCTAAATAAATAACCTTACTAATCCACCCAGTAGGAAAAAAACCCCCAAATAAATTTAAAAAAAATACCTAAAAGTGTAACAAGTATGCAGCCTGATGGTGAAAGTAGAATGCAGTCATATAACAAATGCAACCTCTCTCAACTAGAAGTTGGCAAATGCCTTAGAAGAAGAAGTTACCTGATGTGCCTGTAATTGACTTTTTTGTTTTTCAAACCGTAACACAGTAATGTAATGCTTAATTTAAGATGATTTAAGATGTTTACATAATATCTAGGTAAATAACACTTAACAGGCAGCACTTTCTAATGGTTGACAACGGTGATTTAAGAAGGGTTCCGTTTTTAGGGTTCCGTACCAAAATGGTAAAAAAGGAACCCTTATGGTGCGACTCTGTCTGTCTGTCTGTCTGTCTGTCTGTCTGTCTGTCTGTCCGTCTGTCACAGCCAGATATCTCAGGAACTACTGATGCTATCGATTTGAAATTTGGAATAGTGTTAAAAGTAGCTAACCCGAGCTTATTGGACATAAAAAATATCTTGTACCTTTTTTACTTTTTTTTTTAAAGGCTCCGTAATGGGACTTTGAAAATTGAAAGTAGGGCTATTATATTGAGTGGGGTATCAAATGAAAGGGCTTAATTTGTAGATTAAAATACCATTTTTATTTTTTTTCTTAAATAAGTAGTTTTTAATGTATACATTTTTATGTACCATTCCCCCCCTATTATCTCCGAAGTTACTGATCAGAAAAATGTATCATAATTACTGATTATCAATATCAACCTGAACATTACAGGAAAAATAGAACGGTCTTCCTAACTTTAATACTTTTTTAGAAATTTACAAAAACTTAATCCATCCATTAATCCATCTAGCGGAGAGTAGCAAAACTAAGCGATGGCCTTTTTCACGCTAGGGGATTTCCGGGAAAAAAACTAGATGGCGCTAAAACACTAAACATTTAACGATGTTATAATTGAACAAAGAAACATAGTATAGTAACAATTAGTTCGTAAACAGCTAATAATAAATAAATTTAAATACTGTGTCACGTTTGCAAAGTTAAATAATTGTAAATAATATTATAATTATTTTACCAAGCTTATACATAGATGGCGTTGTAAATTCGGGGAACAGCATTTTGTATGGAGAATAACAGTCCTCTTGATTTAATGGTCCTTGCTATTAAATAGAATCATTACACGTCAGGTTCTAAATATTACAGGGAAAATATAACTGTTTTCCTAACTTGCACTGATTTTTAGAAATTTGCAAAAATCATAACATATACTTATTTGCTTCTACTAAACAAATCGACATACAGTTTTTCTTGAACTATTCGCGTATCTACTTATGAGTTTGTACGGAACCCTCGGTGCGCGAGTCCGACTCGCACTTGACCGGTTTTTTTTCCTTTTAGCTACGGAACCCGAACAGGCGTTAGTCGCTTGGAATCCGACCGCAAACGAAGAAATATGGCGCCGCGCGGGGATCAATTAGCTTGACACATTAATATACTGCCTAACGCACCAATATAATACAGTATGGCGCATCAATAGATCAACAATGACGATCAAAAGGGAAAAACGAAGCCCTTACAGGATCTGCCTATAAAAGTCTATTTTTTAGGTTTTTAGCTTTGGAACTCCAATTATTTATTTAAACGTTACAGCGATTTAAGAATGAAAAGAAATCATTTATTTAGCGCAAAACATAACACAATAAAATAACAACGATATGTGATGTGGTAGGTAAGCGCTAAATAAGGCGGATCTCACACTGCAGCGAAAATCGCGGCGACACGCGACTCAGCGATTTTCAACTTTGTATGTAGAATCATCGATTTGTATACAAAAATCGCGGGGTAGCGCACACTGGCGCGTAAATCGCGGCGATTTTTTCCGTGTAGCTGCGCATAGTAGTTGCGTACTATGCGCAGCTACACGGAAAAAATCGCGGCGACGGGCGATTTCAGTGTGTTCTTCGCCTAAGGACCTCACTCAGCATATTGGTACGGCAAGCAAGTAACGCCGTCGGAGAGTAAAACTAAAAGTGTTTAAATTAAATTAAAACTAAACGTTTACACACAGTGTGATAGCGTAACTTAACATCATTAGCACAAATTTTCATCCACACTCTGGTGCACACTGGTGCTCAAAAGAGAAGAACGAAGCTTACAGGATTAGCCTGTACTCGTAAGAGTCTCGTTTCTCCGTTTTTAGCTACGGAATCCAAACAGCTCGCTTGGAATCCGACCACAAATGAAGAAATATGGCGCCGCGCGGGGATCAATTAGCCTGACGCATCCTTCCGCCGGGAGTGCTGATAATGCTTTATGAGGGAACGGGAAGTTTTTGCTACCAAAGTATCTAGATACGTACTTTGGTAATATTCATGGTGTCTTTGACAAACATTTTTTTATTAATGATTGTTTTATAGCATTAACGTAGGTATGCTAACGAATTCTAACTATTAGGTACATTGAAAGCGAAAATTGAAAAATTAGATGTCTGCCCCGGGCAGCGGGCATTTATTTTTTGCATTACTAAATTTAAACTACGAAAACGACTTTTCGTTTACTTACCCATAATACACTTCATACCCATTGTAAACTTTTTTTTTTAAATAATAGACCTTAATCTATTTAATTAACAAATGCACATGTTAATTTAAAAATACCCAATTTTTATATAGGTATTCCAATAATATTCGAAGTTTGAGTTCTCTCGATCTAAGATCCCATCATGACATCCTGATTTCGTGCAATATCCAAAACGTCCAATTAAAAATATAGAAATAACCCTACTAATTTAAAGCGTCATAGAACAATGTCACTAAGTAATGCGTAAGTGTTTCTTGAATTTGTTTGATTAATATTGACGATTGTTATTGTTACTTAGACAATGATCCCTGTTGGTCGAAAATAAAGCATTGTATACTATTATTATATTGTTCATATAGTGAGTGAGTGGATTGTTTCTCATCTCAGAACAAGTTATTGTGAATTGCAGTTTCTTTTCTTAACATTAAAATGCGAACAAAATTTCAGTTATGCAGTAATTATATGGAAAGGTAGGTTACCTACTTTGTTAAAGATTTTGTACGAAGTTAGTACTATACCCTTCTTACTTTGATTGGGCGATAGGTACAGTTTTTCTGCTGAAATATTTGGTTTTAAGTGGTTAGATAAACTCGAGGAATGTATTTTAGTTTAAGTAGAGTGCGCCTTCTTTCAATGTTTTGACAGAAATCGCAACCTTAGTAAGCGCTGAAGAAAACC
Organism: Eudemis profundana; assembly: GCA_947034925.1. Lineage (NCBI taxonomy): Eukaryota > Metazoa > Arthropoda > Insecta > Lepidoptera > Tortricidae > Eudemis > Eudemis profundana. The sequence continues at coordinate 21,054,203 of OX344798.1, forward strand.
ACAAGAAGGAAGGCCCGCTAATCTTCGACGCTGAAATTTTAAATATAGCATATTCATATAACATAATTATTCCACGTAACGTTAATAATGTCGTATTGGCCTTATTTTTGTATCTCATAAATGAAATAATGCACTAAACAATAATTATAATCCGTTTTCACGCTCCAATTTGCCAGTGAGAGAGTTAACTACAGTCGATACGGTATTTTTCGATGGCATCTGTCAAATGTGTAACTCATGGTACCGATATCCTATAGCAACAGCTCCAAAACGTTACTCGCTAGCGTTAAGAATTCGATAGGTAATTTACCGTAGAACTCATACTAGCGATCGTTGGTTCTACAAGTGACCTCTAGAGGCGCTGTACAACTGACCATACAAATCATTTACGCACTCGCTAGTGAGTACGGTCACTGTAAACTCATGGTAAAGCTATTGTAGCTATAACCACTTCACGTGAAACGCGCTATCGCTAGCGAGGGCATTGTTTGTTACTTTTAGTCGCGTTGCAGTCGCTGTAGAAGGGGTTCGCTGTGCAGCGCTACTGTAACGCAAGCACAACTAAAACGCCTACATATGAAAGCGCTGTAACACATTAACTCACAAGCAAAGCCGCAAACAATATCATCAACACAGGCCTCTGTCTCGTACCAAACGTAGGTCCCGGTTTAATATTCTAAAAGGAGTCAGCGTGATCTTGATTCTGTTCTCTCGAATCTGACGGAAATTGATAGCCGTCGCGCGGGATAGCCGCTTATCGGGAAAGAGATTAGATTAGGCCAGTGTTATTAAGCGAACTCGTTACGTTGAGATGAAATAATAGATTTTAAACCAACTTCACAAAACAGAGGTTCTCTAATCAGTTTCTTTTTTATGTTTATCACCTCAGAACTCCGTTGTCTAGCAACTAATTAAGTTAATAAATCTAAGACATTTTGTTGCTGTAACAGTATAATATGCCGCAAATCGTTAGTGTTATATCGTTACACATGTTACCTTAATACTTAATGATATAACGATATGTATAGCAGTAGCGTTGCGTCCAAAGAACTCGATTCCTGCTAGTGCCCCGAGTTACGGAAAAAAAGTTCACATCCGGATACCAGCACCAAATTTTAGTATGTTGTTAGGCATGGTCTCTGGACCCCAAAACTGCCGGGACACAGTCTCTGAAAGGTCAAGGTCACCGAATATGACGTCATTCATCTAGCCGCTCCCGCGTTCTTATGAATGTTTAATTGTGACAAAACTACACATCTCACATCCACATAAGAGGTATCAAATGAAAGGTAATTAAATGTACTATAAATGACTTTTACATTTGAATTTCATAAATGTTATACTTTAGGAATTATTCACACAATAATTACAATCTCAAAAAAAAATATACGGAAATTTAGGTTTTACAGCAAAACTAAAAACACTAGGTTATGCAAATGTACTACAAAAACAAAAGCAATTTATTAAGCTCCATAACATAGTTTAAATCTTGAAAATCTGTCGATAAATATAGAAGCTATAGCTCAAAAACCTTGAGCGCGCGAAAAAACTCCCGTAGTGCGCCGAGTTATGGAAAAAAAAATTACTTCCGGATACCAGCACCAAATTTTAGCATATTCGGTGACCTTGACCTTTCAGAGACTGTGTCCCGGCAGTTTTGGAGTTCAGAGTAAATGCCTAATATCATACTAAAATTTGGTGCTGGTATCCAGAAGATTTTTTTTTTTCCTTAACTCGGGGTACTATGGGAGTATTTCGCGCGCTCAAGGTTTTTGAGCTATAGCTTCTATATTTATTGACAGATTTTCAAGATTTAAACTACATTATAAAGCTTAGTAAATTGTTTATATTTTTGTAGTACATTTGCATAACTTAATGTTTTTAGTTTTGCTGTAAATCCTAAATTTTCGTATTTTTCTTTTGACATTGAAATTATTGTGTGATTAATTCCTAAAGTATAACATTTATTAAAATCAAATGTAAAGGTCATTTATAGTACATCTAATTACCTTTCATTTGATATCTCTTATGTGGATGTGAGATGTGTAGTTTTGTCACAATTAAACATTCATAAGAACGCGGGAGCGGCTAGATGAATGACGTCATATTCGGTGACCTTGACCTTTCAGAGACTGTGTCCCGGCAGTTTTGGGGTCCAGAGACCATGCCTAACAACATACTAAAATTTGGTGCTGGTATCCGAATGTGAACTTTTCCCATAGAAGCATGTCCGTAACTCGGGGCACTATGCCGGCTTGCCTAATATCAGGCATTTGACCACCTTATTCTACGGCTCTTAAGGAAAATGTATGCCAAATTTACACCGGCTTGCCCAAGCATATCTTTTACGCCACGCCACTGATATATAGTATATCTCTATTCATTACTATTACATATCTTAATATGAAGAAATATTTTTTACTATTTCCTGCACTCGAAATAGAACCTTATGCATTTGGTATATAGTTCAATATCCTTTTACGATCTACTCTCATTTTATCTTGTAAAGGACACTTCAATATAACTACTAATAGTCGAAGAGACCTCTTAGCGACCACCTTCCCTCATCCCTTACTTTGATGAAAGAAATTGCGACAAGGTACAAATTTTAAATTAATGCAATAAGAGGTAAAAATACACACAATGCCTTTATGTTTTTTAATATCGATTGGCATTATTTCTTACTAAAAAAAATTACCATAACTGTCAAAAGGACATTGGTAGTAAATAATTTTCAATTAAATATAGCCTTGCCAGGATATAGAATAGCAACCTTAACGGATTGTGTTTATTACCCGACTGCGGTGAAGCTCAAAGGAGGATTATGTGTTTGTTCGTATGTCCGCTCGTAACTACTCAACGGCACATCCCATTTTGATAAATGATACATCATTAATAGATTCGTCTTGATGGTGCGAGTGTCACTGGGTATGAAGTTCGTTAAAATAAACAAAATGTCGAATTTTATGCAGTTTCAAAGTACACCGCGGTTGGGGTTTTATTAAATTAAAATCTGGTTATTTTTACATCTGATTAGATACAAAATTGGTTTCATTAGGAAAATGGATGATGGAAGTTCGAAGTAGGTTGTATCTTAGACTATAATTATGATTCAGTGGGTAGGGTATGTTGCTAAGTTACCTTGCTTTGAATGTCGGAAATATGGATCCCTTCAAAAACATGTAAAAAGATGCAAGTCTCGCAACGCAGTTCTTTTACAACAAAAAACAAAAAAGTTTGTTGTCATGTTAAACAAAGTCAGTACCGGGAGGGTGTCCACAGAACTCGATTCCCACCGACTTACCTATTATTTACACGTGTAGGGAGGATTCTTTATTTGAGAAGTATTAAATGTTCCTCCACATTACTCACTGTGTATAATAAACGTTTGACCCACGGCCTAACTCGACAAGTAGCGTGCCGGGGGTCTACCTCGACTACAAGATTTTTGCAAAACTCATTTGACTAAGTTAAAATGTGAATGAATTCTTTAATATTTATCGTAATGAAAATATACTGAATTAAAAATAATCAATCAATTTTATATTCCTCGTTTCGTTCCTTTATCGATATTTGTTTTGTATGCGTAATGCTACTTGCACAGCACTGCGGGTGCGAGTCCCGCTGCATAAGGCCGTTCAGGTGCGAAAGAGATAGCACGATCCCGATGATGTATGACCCAACTCACCACTTCGTATTGCGGACAGTATAGTTCTTAAAGGCAGTCGCCCGTGGTCGCCCGGCTATCGCGCTATTTTTGTCACACGCCATGGTACAAATTAGCGGGTAGACTGAAGATGATTGAAATTAGGGATGTAACAATACCGATATATTGGTATCGCCGATTATATACAACCGATATTTGAAGAGCGCGAAAAGAATTTGCTGTATGAAAAAAATCTGCAAAAAATAATTTCAATTACTGACTTAATTTATGTATTGGTCTACTACCTTGTGCAATGATAATTACTATGTTAATTAAATCTTGGGTTCTTAATAAAAAAATTGGAATTTTGAGTTGACAATTTATTTATTTTTACTTTACACTTTCAAGGTTGACTCTCTGTTAAATATAACCAAACTTTAGGTATAATAAGGACATATAGTTATCTGAAGTTCATACTTCATTATTTAGCTAAGATATCGGTATCGGTATCGTCGATTATTTACTGCGATATATCGGTATCGGTATCGTATCGGCAAAACTATTTATCGTTACATCCCTAATTGAAATTATCTATGATAAAACCGAGCGAGTGACATGTCACCGAGCGACGTATTAAAGTTGACAAGTTACACATCCCCACGCCTAGGTAATTAGGAGTGAAGAGGCTTCATTAATTACAAACAGGGAGACAAATTAACTTGAAATTAATTTACGCGAATGCACGGTTTGAATTGAGAAATTGAGAAATATGTCTGTATTAAATTTGCGTAAGTATGCAATATTTGAAATCAGAGTACGAGACGAGTAATATCTTATTTGTTTATTATACTAGCATTTACCTGCCTTTGCGTGCATTATTCCCGTTATCATCACAAGAGAGTTATTTACCGGGATATAAAGTATCCTATCCTATGCTTCAATCCGGGACTTGGTCAACTTGCATGCCAAATTTCAGCTATAATGACTGCAGTAACACTGCTCAAGAAAGTTTAAGTAGGTAGCTCAGTTATTAAGGGACTTATCACACAGCCGTTTTGCCAGCGGCGCAATTGGGTAGGTCGAGTATTTCAAAGATGTGTAGTTTATATATTTTTTCGATAGACCTATCACTACTGCATTATATATTCCCTGTAATTTTTCCAAAATATTGTATTAAATTCGCGATTAAAAAGGGACGCCAGGCTGACAAAATTAGTGCCCAAGTTCGTAATAAAAATCAAACAATTGTCTATGCGAGGTCTGTGTGTCGGCAGTCAGCTGTCAATTGTAACAAAACAAATTGTAAACAAATATTGTGAACATCAATATAAGAGAAGTTTGATAGGTATTTAAGTATACAGTTATCGAAAACTTTATGCTAATGACGAGTATGTACATGAATGCTTTAACACCTCTTACTTTTAGCAATGTTGTGCTTATCAATCATCTGAAAATATTCAAGGATCAATAGCATAGCCATCTCACAAATTCTCGTCTCCGCGCACGAACTCATTTTAATGTATTCAGCTTCAAGCTTCAACTTTCAAAATAATTTGACATCAAGGGTGAAGCTCTAGAATTCTTGCAACTCTTTCTACTTTTTTCTTCACTCCAAAGGCCAGCACAAAGATCTAATAACACCAAACACACAAATACCTTAACAGAATCATTGATTTATATGGCTGTCGCAAATGAAACTTGTCAGTCGACACACCACACCTATTTCCTTAAGACGGACGTACACACTCGATATTTCGGCGTCCTTAATTCAAAGCTGTCATATCGGGCATTTAAAAAATATTTTACAAAAATTACTGGGAATAAAATTGCGATAAGCGGTATTTTCTAGTTCATTACGTCGGGAACTATCGAAAAAGAATATAAATTACACATCTTTGAAAAACTCTACTTAGCCAATTGCCCAGTGAGTTCACCCAGTCTACGCAGCAAACCGATAGCAAAGGAATTATTAACCGTACCAATTACGCATAAGCACTAGTTAATTGGCCAAAATCCTTCAAGGTACAGCATTAGACGACTCGTCGGAACGTGCAAAGTGACGCTTAACGTCAGTGAATAAGGTCTACATTCGTTTGTTAGCTGAAACCTTAATGACCGCTTCAGAGGATTTGCTTAAGATGCAGGATTATTAGCCGAGAGACCAAAGGGAGGTTAGCCTATAGCGGTCGTGTTAGTTACAAAAACAATCCATATGCCTCACAGACTGATCGAGTCGGTAGCTTTTCCCGAGAGACTATTCACTCAGATGAACGTTAATTTTTCGGTCAATTTTGTTCTACTTTCTTAATCATCTTCATCGTACAAGTAGTTGCGTCTTCAGCGTAGTAGTTACCTACTTACCATCAGGTATCACTATAAGGTCAAACTCTGGTCACTTAAGGAATATAACTACCTAAATTAAACCGACTTCAAGTCTCGTACCGTTTATTCCATAGTAAGGCTGGCACCGACCCCAAAAAAATTGTTGACATTATTAACTTTAGATTTTTTTTTTTAGTTCAAACTTATTTATTTAATTTTTTATTTAGTTTAATTTTTTTATTAATACTTTTTTATCTCTTAATTTCAGTAGAGTTATAGAATTACACTGTTGAACACGTTTTCTTAGTAACTGATACACACATACTCGTAAGTCCAGGCATCGGAAATTCTAATGCTTTTATACCTAAAGTTGGCAAAATTTCGGAAAATGTTAAGCAAATATGGAAAAAGCTCAGCTTCTTAAAAATCTCAGTAGTACAGCTTCTTAAAATTTTGATTTTAATAATGGAAATTCCATACAATGGCGCTCGCGGGTTCGCAGCGACTGGTTTTGTCAAAAGAAAAAGAGTCAAAAGTCAATCATTTAGTTATTTGTTAAAACCGGTTTTCAAAACAGGTGTTACAGGCTAAGCCTTGGAAGAAGTTCTACACTTTCTGTACTATCTATATTATTTTCACAATTATTTAAGATGAAACGTAAAAGAATATAAATATAAAATAAAAAGTGTTGTGGAAAAGTATAACAATTTAGGGATAAATAGGTTGAGGAAAAATACGCGTTTCCAAATTCCCAAACACAATAAAACCGATACCTCCGTTAAGGGGCTGTCAAATAAGCGTTAAAGAAACAATATTAGCCGTGGCCGCGTCCAGGCGGTTTAATTTCCATAACCAAATAATAAAAATGGCGGCGCCGGCGTTCGGTTGTCACGCAGCGCTACCATGGTAATTCTTCTTTCTTTTTACCCGACTACGGCGAAGCAAAAAGGAGGGTTATGATTTTAGCACCGTATGTATATATGTATGTATGTTTGTATGTTTGTATATTTGTATGTTTGTATGTTTGTATGTTTGTATGTTCGTTTGTTCCCTCATAACTCAAAAACTACTAAACCGATTCAAACATGTGGGGTATCGTTAGATTCGTCTTGATTCTGCGTGGGTTATAGGCTAGTTAGTTGAAACTGAAATTTAATATAAAGGCCGTGATTCTCAAAAAACTCAAGGATTCAAAAATAAAAGTAATCGAGTAGCATCGAGTTACATATCAAATTAAAGAGCTTTAAAAACCTATTGCAAAAATGTATCACACATGCTGATAAAAGTATGTTATGCAACAATATTTTCATTTTAATAACAACAAGAACGAAATTCAACAGCTTGATTTCCGACGATTCGTTACAGAAGGGCTAGCATAATGTGCAGTTATGGCAGTCGTGGCACGAAACGTCATCACCCGTTACTTTCATAATATATTTGAAAGAAAAAACATATATTGATATTTTGACACCTGCTAAATATCCTAATGGCCTGCTATGCTAGACCTTTACATGTGTCATTCGTATTGAGAGATATCGGGTAACTTCGTATTTGCGAACATTGCCGAATACATGTCATTTTCATGCCGCCAACTGACGCTTGTGTTGTGTCACATCAAAAATGTTGAAATAAAATCGTTGTAATGCCGTAAATATGCTGCCTCACTGCGAGCAGATTTAAAAATATGTCTGAGGAGGCATATATTATCACCGGTACGTATTATTGTAATAATATTGAAATAATTGTACATGTCGATTTTCCCTATCCACAATGACAGTTTGCTAAGCTACTCAACTAGAGGTGTGGCTAAGATGAAGTCGATATTTTGTATCGACATTGGTTACGTATGAATTGAATAACTCAGTGCACCTAAAATACAAAATTAACCCTTTCAGATTTCCGAAAGATCCGCTTCTAGAAAAAGAGTGAATGAATACTACCGGCCGGGATAGTTTGGTTTCCGCAGCCCTGTAGCAGTAGCACAGTATGCGTTGGCCAAGATATTTTTCATAATTTCATACAAACACGGCTTCTACGATAGCTACAGAAATGAAATTTTAGGGCCCTAGGGTACTATTTGGGTACTATTTTTTGAGATATAAAGCGTTTCCAAAAACAAAGCCGTTCCAGAGATACAAACGGTGTACGCCTGCTTGACCCCCAGTAGCGTACACCGTGAACAGGCCTTATATTTCGAAAAGTTTAAGGGTACTATTTTTTTCACCAAGGTATTTCGTCGGTACTATTTGGGTACTATTTATTGGCTGCATCAGATTCTGAATATCTTTACGGTGTACGCTATCTTGACGGACACGTATGAAAACTCGCCCGCAAATCGCCAGTGTGATAAGGCCCTAAATCGATATCTATAAATCACTCTAGTCACACTTAGTGGCACCCCTATAATAATTATTTCTTTCTACTCAATAACAGATGACACTGTGTTGTAAACTGCTTTAATCCATCTGTTGGCGAGGAGTGGAATCATATTTGACAAGATTTAGTTACGTTGAATCACGATATTCAAATAGGTGTTAGTGAAAAATATTTTTTCTTTGTACCTATTTTGCAGTACAAACACGTTAGAATTGATTTTGATAATTCTAAAGTTGTTCCAATTAAAAGCATTTTATAAAAGTGTGGCATGTACATATGTTTGGTACGGTTGTATGTCACCGGTTTTCATACTTTTTGACTAATTAACATATCAATTCATGTTGTTTCTCCTCCGCAAGCAGTACCGCACAGAGCCAAAGGCATGAAGCGCACCTGGTTTCTTCGCGCAAACTGTATATAAATGTCTAAATTTTGCGAGCCCGAAGGGCGAGGCTTTGAGGCCAAAGGCCGAACTACCCAGCAAACACCTAATAACCCAGCATTCCGCAATAATTTTAAGCGGGACAAAGACCGAATACCGCGTTGGACCAAAGGCACCGAGCGCCCCTGGTTTTTATGTATACCTATTAGTCTAATTTTTGCAAGTCCGAAGGCCGAGTTTCGGGCTGCGAGGCCGAAAACCGAGCTCTTCCGCAAACACCCCGTCTCGTAGTAATTTTAAGCGGGACAAAAGCAAAGCATAAAGTGTCTTATATCGTTGTAAGCAAACCATGTATCTAAGTGTTACTGTTGTAATTCTTGTCATTAATAGTACATTACACAACTAGGGTGGTAATACAAAGAAAGGCCGAGATCGCAGAAGTTTGCGGCCCGAGCTGCAAGCGAGGGACGTAAATATGCGATCGAGGGCTTTCTTTATTACCTCCCGTGTTGTGTACATCATTTTATGTCTACACTTGGCCAGAAAGCGGCTTTTTCCGTATGCGCAGCGTGCGGAAAAAGCCACTTTATGGCCAGGTGTGGCATAAATACTATTAAATGGAGGGTGCTCATGAAAGAGCTCGGTCGTTGGCCTCACACCCTGATATGGTTCTTAGGAAGGAAAAGGCGCTTAAAACCGTAACTGAATAATAACTAAAAATACGTAAATAAAATAAAGTTAAAAACTAAAACCCGACTACGAAAAAGTCTAAAACAAGAATCTTAGGTTTTAGTTCGCCAGGTACAGATAAATTGCATTTTTTTTAATTTAGAGAACGTTTCGAGTATGCCGTCAATCGTTCGTAGTCGGAGGCCCCTTTTTTGTTTGTCTTCTTGCCGGGGCCTCCGACTACGAACGATTGACGGCATACTCGAAACGTTCTCTAAATTAAAAAAAATGCAATTTATCTGTACCTGGCGAACTAAAACCTAAGATTCTTGTTTTAGACTTTTTCGTAGTCGGGTTTTAGTTTTTAACTTTATTTTATTCCTTTCATTTCAATGTGTGCTGGGCTGGTAAGCTGGACTAGCACAACAGAGTCCTGGAGAAAAAAAAATGTTTATAATTAAATTAGTCCATGAGACTATCAAAAATTTTTGGACACATATTTTTCTTTTGTCAATCAAACAAAAAATTACAAGAATAAAGCGCGTCAAAAATTGGGAGTACGGGTTCATGACGCTACCACGTGGCCTGGTAAAAAATTGAGGCTCGACGTGACGTCACGCGGAACTTTAACGGGCTATATCTTCATAGTTTCTTGTTTAATTCACAAGAGATAATATAAGTGTCCAAAATTTTTTGACTATCTAACAGACGGATTATGTTAAATAAATAAGAACACAGTCACTGCGCAGACAAAAACGTCGGCGTATTATTTCACGCGCGACACATGTTACCAACCAATAGGAACACGCATCTATAATAATCTGTATTGCAGCGAAGTGTACGCGAGTTTTTATTGGATGTTGCTGTGTCGCACGCGAGATATGTCGCAGCTATCTTGAGCTAGACGAACGCGAGTTCGCTTGTCGTGCGACAGGGCATGACCTGTCATTTTCGCATAATATTTAATGGAAAAGAATTAGTAGGTATTATTTGTTGCGCGACAAAGAGTTTTGTGACACAGCTGTGCTAGAGGCATGAGATACCCTCTCTCTCTCTCTCTCTCTCTCTCTCTCTCTTCGGGATTTATTTTGCAAGTACAAGATGTTTGCCTATTTCATCTTTGGTACTACTTTCGTTTGTTTGCTTGTAAGGAGAACCGAGCAACTCGTCTACGTCTTAAAGTACAGGTCGATTCACAAGAGCTGGCACGAATGGATTGAACGAGTGAATGATAATGTTTATGTGTTCATCACAAAATGATTAAATACAGGTTGATTAAATAAGCGATAATAGTGTTTTAGAGTATCTCGTCTCATAATTTCGTAACTCAGTCTGAATTGTGTATTTTATGAACAAAGAAAGAAATCTCTACCTGCACAATCGCATCCTTGTTTGCACACTGACGACGTGAAGCGCAGAAATTGCATCGAAACATCTTAATTAAATATGAGTTTCGCATATAATTATTTGCCATGATTTCGTAGATGGAGGCGTCAGTGTGAAAACGGTATAAATTAAATAAAAACTCCATGATAGTAAAATATTTGTAGCGAACCGTCAAATGTACGTTTCTGCCATATCATTTACCTGCTTAGTCTTAATAATGTGCAGATTATATGTATTTATTATTTTTTTCTTGAATGAAGAAGTGTTATGTACTTGTTTACAAAATATTTGCATCCTCCCGTATAATAACGTCACTCAATAGTGACAAGTGACATTACTTTCGTTCAATCCATTCGTGCCAGCTCTTGTGAATCGACCTGTAAAACACAGACACTAATTAATATTCTGTGGCAGAGCTGCTTAAAAGGTAAAGGTAAGTTTCTTTCAAGCCTGCAATTCGTGTCCAATTAAAATGCAGGATTTTCAGCTGAAGTTTAAGGCAAATTCTTTATTATTTATGGTATAGTCGCTCTGGTTCCCAGTGATAAGGCTTAGGTAGGAGCGGCATAACCTTAAGCTGTTCGCATTTACATTTTATTTGCAAAAACGGAATCTTCTAAGGCCTTTGAATAATTTTTTAAGAAACCGTAACTGTCCAATTTGCTTTATCTACTGTGTAGGGACCTATACAATACCTAAGTACATTCTAAATTCTATAAGCATTAGCATTTAGAGACATTATTCTTTGTGTCATTCCATAGTTACTTTTTTTCTGTACAGATACAAGAGACCGATATGAAGGTAGAAAAATCTGATAATAATGGTTTAACGAATTGATGAAATACCACCACTTGAAATGGAAAATTGATGTTTTCCATCACTAAATTACACTCTTTACATCAAACGCCTACCGCAAAATCTTACACACTTGGTTCAAATCGACGAACTATTTCCTTTCATCTCGAATTTCTGTGTTAGCAATATTGTTGCTTTCCTCAAAGCCAGACTGTGGTCATTGGGTTTTAATTTAGTTGTCCGGCGGGTTTACTCAAGAGACGAGACGTCTAGCACCCACCGAGGGGCTCGCGCTAAGGCACATCCCGATTGGATTGGACAAGCTTTTAATTTAAATTCAGTATGTCGGTGTTCGGAATGTTTTTTTTATTAATTTCTATCATTTACCAGCAGAATCGCCTGTGTCATTTCCGTGGTTTCCCCGAGGCAACTCCTAACCGCACTTTGTTGATTGACAAATAAATGATAAAGCATCCGTCACTCTCACAACTTGTCAGAACATGACATGACGGATGCTTTATCACTTATTTATCGACCGACCAAACCTAGCATCACAAGCCTGCTGGACTTTGTGTACTTGTATACCAATACAGTCAGTTATTACCACGTTATTTAGTAACAAAACATCCAAACATCTTCACAAACTTTCACATCTATACCTACTTATAATAGGTTAGCTGGAAGAGATCCCTTACAGGGATAAGTTCGCCTTTGTACATAACCATTGTTCTTTTTACTGTTTCTGTATGATTTTATGTGCAATAAAGTGTTTACATACATACATACATATAATAAGTTAATACATACGATACTTACCTTTTACTCGACTTATTTCAACTCCGCGGCCGAAGTTGCAAGAATTCTCTAGTTTATAATATTAATAAAGGGCGTTTTTCCAGCATTTTTTTTATTTCATTCGTGTCCCTCGATTTTTACCGCGAAGTACTATCGAGTGAGGACAACTTTTGATTCAATAACGTGTATCCTCGATACCGTCTATCGTTTATAATAAAAGTTAACTGTGATCACCACCGCGTGCTGCTATATTTGCTAGAACTCGAATGAAAAAAAAACCGCCGCGATCGAAACGCTCTGTTATCGACCCTAAACTAAGAAGGATGGTAGGATTATAATATTAGTATTAGGATACATTTATTTATTGTTTAACTTATAATAATGACGAATCGATCCATGCACATACAGGGGACAGTCTGTCTCCGAGACACGTGTCGGTCTAATGAGTCTGCGACACGCGCCGGCACGGCCGTGCTGTTTAATGGCTTTGCTCATAATGTGAGACCTCTGAACCGTCTCGTTTACTCTAAACAATATTCTTCTAAGTTACAAGCACTGATGGTCGGGGACTGCACAGGTACCACGGGGAAATGTTACGCCACTTGTCTTGATTTTGCCGTGTAATCATAATTCGTTAGCAGTCGTGTGCCCGAACTACGCCCGATTTGCATTACACGGCTAAATTAAGAAGAATGGCAAGGTGCGTAACATTCCCGTGTGGTGACTGTACTACCTACTGCTATTCTGACTACCGGGGATGTTATGAGTACTTGAGTAGGTTGCGTGTCAGGTAGCATAATTATTTAAATTTACAATGTACTGTTTGTACCTTATATTTTATTCTCTGAAAGGGAAACTTGTGATCCATCCAAGCAGGGACTGAACTCTTGGTGACGATGATGGACATATAACCACAGGGTACCTACATACAGCATGATTCAGTCTAGGGTTTACATTCATTTAAGTATCTTTACCGTTTACCGTAAATTACCGGTACTTCTGCTTGTGAAATTTCCCTTGTTGTATACTTCAAATATTGGATTATCCAACAATTTCCATGTATTTCATTAGCCATCCAAATTGTGTGTTGTAATGAGATTAATCTTTACGACCGAAATATTAGCTTTTGAATTAAACGGGCACATAATATAGGTACCTAATTGGTATTTACGCGATTTAATATGATTAAGGGGTCTAGGTGAACAGATTATCCGGATAAGTACATGAAAGCAGCTTGTATTGGGTAACTCAAGGACTTGTCTCGATCATTACGTAGGTAATCTTCCAATACCGTCGTCAAAACGGGTAGGTACATTTTGTATCACTTTTCTAAACACAAGCTAAATATCTGCCAGGTGGCAGCACTGGGCGAGCTATCAAATTTAAACAGCTGTTCGATACTTACTTTATTTTAATAGTTTATCTATAAGTACAAGTGATATATTCATAGGTATTAGAAATAGACGTGATAATTAATTAAGTGATCTAAAAAAGCACAAGAAAATATAACACCAGCAAAAGGAAAATCGATCACAAATGCGGTTGCGGCGGTTGACAGGTTGTTGGAGGTAACTTTAAATTTGAAGGAGGAAATAACTGAGATGAAGGGTGAAATAAAATATTGTCATGATATTATACTTGAGCAACAAAAACTACTCACAAGCCAGACAGACCAATGCAAGGAAACAAGAAATCACAATACATCTAAAGGGTTATTCTTTAGAAATATGTCTGCGACTTATTCCTCTGTCTCCATACATTTAGTATGAAAAAGGGCCAGAGGAATAAGGTGACCGCAGACATATTTCTGAAGAATAACCCTAAATTGGCCACGCGTTTAACGCTACAGTCAGGTAGGCAGGCAGACCCCTTGAGTTTTTAACTTAGGTATAATACCAGATATTTTTTGTCCCCGTAAATTGAAGTTTTCGTTTAAAGTGTATTTAGATACTATACGTTATAACCAAAATCAAAAGAGCCGGTTACCAGTTCAGTGACCCATTCGAATTGAGTCTGTTGTCAATAATGATGTAAATGATTACTTATATAAATTTTCTGGCTCACCACAGTGAGCAAATAGCTATAGGTATATAGTTTTAATAATTAGTTCCATCATTTATAAACAAATAAACACGCCTGGCTCTAATTACCCACCTCGCGTTCTAAATAAATTTGACCTGAAGCTTATTAAAACTCGGAAAATGCAACAAGTAAAACTACATCACATGCGCTTTCAAACACTTACTCTCAACCTTAATACCTTAAACATAAAAACTACGACTAAAGCATTGAAGTTAGTTTTAGCTTATAGTTGCAGTTGGTGTACTAATAACTTTGAATTAGGCTTTATTTCCTAGTAAATAAAGGCGATATAGAACGCAGAGTTAAGTTTGTTCTTTTTACGGTCGTAGTTTCGACGCAAACCCACTAGACTATAAATTCAGTTAATCCCGCGCAGTTTTCGCATTAATTATGGGACATTTTTTGCCGAGTTTCGTTTATGGCATATGGTTATGTTATTTACCTAGTTATTTTGCATAGAAAACTTGTTTTAAGATTTCTTGCTAAGCTCAGTAGTGTGTTTTCATAAGCAGTAGCATTACGAGTATAGGGAACGCGTTCTATGCGGACAGTAAAGTAAAATTATCAGGCCTGAAAAAAACAATACTGG
The DNA here is from genome assembly GCA_947034925.1 of Eudemis profundana. Taxonomy (NCBI): domain Eukaryota; kingdom Metazoa; phylum Arthropoda; class Insecta; order Lepidoptera; family Tortricidae; genus Eudemis; species Eudemis profundana. The sequence continues at coordinate 21,069,245 of OX344798.1, forward strand.
TTATAAATGTCAATGTCAAGTCGTCCACCGTCGTGATATTTACGGCATATTGCAATTTTTTTGCGAAATTTACAATATTTAGGGGTCGTTCAAATTCGTAAATAATTGTATGGAATTAATTTGGGTAGTCGCCGAATACCTGCTTACAATGGCCAAAATTCAAAATTATCGCGATTCAACCTCTTGCTTTATATCGCATTAGTCATAATTATTCGCGTAGATGTGGCTAGGAACATCTATATTTTACGAGTACCTATTCTAAAAATCTTCAAATTTGAGTAACCCCTAAATATTGTCGGATTTTGTTTTAAGTCTTATCAAATAAAAGAAGCCTTGTGGAGAATTTTTGTTTGGACAATCCTATTGCGCAAATACCTCCGCAAAAAAGGCATACTGTTTTGTATCGGAATAAAAATTTAAAAACTCCCCGACTAAAAAAAACCCTACAAAGTAAGACCCTACCGAGATGTACCTACCTACTGGCCCTTGTTTTTAAGATACTAACTAACACTGTAGCTCAGTGACCCAAAAAGGATCTTGGATCCGAAACGAGAACACGCCACTTAACCCGATCCTGCGCGGTTTCTTGCCAATCCTCGGCTTGAAGCTTACGCAGATCCGCCTCGACCACGTCTCCCCAGCGATACCTAAGACGACCCACCGGTCGACAGCCGGTTGGTCGCTCTAGGTATGCCCTTTTCGGTGCACGATCCTCTTCCATTCTATGCAGATGACCGAGCCAGCGAAGCCTATGGGACCTTGTTACTCCGACAATATTGGGCTCGGCCATCAACTCCTCAATCTCCGCATTACGTCGGATCTTAAAGGTGCCATTCTCTCTTTTGGTTGGTCCCAGGATTTTCCGAAGAACTTTCCGTTCCGCCACCAGGAGTTGACTTTCCTCCTTGAGCGTTAGTGTCCATGCTTTAGTGTTTTAAGATAAGTTGTAATATTTTATTTGCTGTCGGGGGACCTCACTGTTTTAGTATTGCATGTAATAAATAGGTCCCGCAAATAAAATATTACTAAATTTTGAAAATGTTCTATGGTAATTCCCTTCCGGCTCTGAGAACAATAATGTGAACAATTTTTTTCTTCCCCATACATTCAATCACAAATCCGACAAATCGCAACAAGTTGGCAGTGAAGTTGCAGGGTGAGTTGCTACATGACAGATTAAAGGGTCATTCATATATTACGTGACATACGTAAGGAGCTAGCTATGTTACAAAGATGGGAAATATTGAGGAAAAGGTAATGATATAGGACGAAGGGAATTTAGTTTTAGTAGTTGGGTCGATGTTAGTTAAACTACGCCAAGGAAGCAGGATTATAAAATTCAGAAAAATTGTGTGACATATTTGGATGACCCCTAATTAATATATATAAATATTATAGCAAAAAGAAAAGTCACAAAAATAAAATAGACGCAAACTGAAATTTAAATGTTAGTGTATGTACGTAGTACTTTAGGCCTGCCTCCGTGTGTTACTCGACATTTTAGGAGTTGGTCTTCTATTTTTATATTTATGAAAAAAAATGTACCTTTTAAAAGGAGAGTGGAGGATGTTGTCGTCGTCACGGGCGCCGGCTCCTCCGGTCAATAAGGCAACGGACGTGCCCAGCATAGCCCTGCCCGCATTAAATATTACTTACACCTTCATTATCGTGATTCCGTGGGCAAGGAGCCCGAATGAAACCTTATTATGGTGAATTTTAATAATAATAATAAATATTAGGGGACAATCTTACACAAATCGAACTAGCCCCATAGTAAGCTCAATATGGCTTGTGTTATGGATACTAGACGACGATATATTTAATAGATACAAATACAAATAGAAAACATCCATGACACAGGAACAAATATTCGTGCTCATCACACAAATAAATGCCCTTACCGGGATTCGAACCCAGGACCTCCTGCTTCGTAGGCAGGGTCACTACCATCTAAGCTAAAGCGGTCGTAAATTTTAGTTAAAACAGAAACGTTTGCTAATGAAATCAAAATGTAGAGCCGTGGATCTCGAGCGGGGAGTCCCGCCCGAGGCATTTAAATTTTGTGACCGTCAAGATGGCGTATACCGTAAAGATATCCAGAATCTGAAGCTGCCAATAAATAGTACCCAAATAGTACCGACGTAATACCTAGGTGAAAAAAATAGTACCCTTGAACTTTTCGAAATATAAGGCCTGTTCACGGTGTAGGCTACCGGGCCGTCAAACTGGCATACACCGCTTCTATCTCTGAAACGGCGTTGTTTTCGGAAACGCTTTCTATCTCAAAAAATAGTACCTAAACAATACCCTAGGGCCCTAAAATTTCATTTCACTAGCTATCGTGGAAGCCGAGATATTCTAATTATTCCTCATTTCGGAATTCGAAGTCTTTTTATGTGAAATTCCAGGGTACGCCAGCTTGACGGTGAGAAATTTTGTGCAAGTATAATACAATACAGTATTTTTTCTTCATACAGGTACCAAACCACCCAGGGGTGGATTGTGTGTATGTTATGTTGTATGGGGTTTGCTACCCGTGGAAGTGTAAGACACTTGTTAGCAAAATATACTTACACAAAGTTTCAACCTATATGTTTCGACATTTGCAGACCCAAGGTATAATCCCATCCCACTTCCCATCCCACTAATATTATAAATGCGAAAGTTTGTGAAGATGTTTGGATGTTTGGATATTTGGATGTTTGGATGTTTGTTACCTTATAACGGGGTAGCAACTGGATGGATCAAGCTGAAATTTGGCATGCAAGTAGACCAAGTCCTGGATTGAAACATAGGATACATTATATCCCGGTAAAGAGTTCCTTTGGGACAATAACGGGAACAACGCGGGCGAAGCCGCGGGAAAATGCTAGTTCTATATAATTATCTTACCGACTGCTAACTGACTACTGCTACCGAACCCTAAAATGTTTCCAAGGCTGGCAAAATTAACAAAACCGTTTTCAGCGTGTTGTAGGTATATTATTTTCTTTAATTCTCGTAAGAAAATATTAGCCGCTTTGCGGGGTTAAAGCTCATAAAAACGTCTATTACCTTTATTTTTTATAGATAAGCTTTTGTAATAGTTCCGTTACAACCTGCCATAATCCATGAAAGGTGAGAAAAATTTAAGCGAAAAAATTGTCTATTGAAAGGGAGCAACGGGTGTGAAATAACTAGTGCTGCACCAAAATATTATATAGGTAACTTGGTTTCTAAATTGATAAAGTAATTTAGGACTTTCTATAATACCTACCCTTCTCACGTCAAGACGCAGGGTCCACATTAGCGTTCAAGGTAAAAAATGTCTAGGAATTACAAAAAGTTTGGTTTTCAAAATTGATAGTTCAAACTATGGACCAAAATTATGTTGATTAGACATCGATACCTATTTACATAACGACTTTTTACAGTTTTCGTATTATTTTTATTTGTTAACTTGTTCGCGTAATTCCACCATTCACAAAGTGCACCGAAACCGTTACCAATTCCGCACAGCTTTAATTGTGACGTTTACAAGATAGGTAATTCAATCAGGCAAATTTTCTCATTTAAAGACGTAGGGTCCACATTAGCGTTCAAGGTAAAAAAGTCCATGTATCCAAGTTTGTTTTCAAAATGGGTACTTTAAACTATGGAGCAAAGTTATGTTAATAAAATTTGGTCACTTACATTCCAACCTTTAAGTTTTTCGTATTCTTGGTGACATTTTTATTTGTTTAATTTGGGGTAGAAGAAGTTTTGATCACAGTGGATGCCATAGTCCCAGTAATTACCATTTCGAATGCTAAGTCTTTATCAATAGAGATGTCAAAAGGTTGCTTGGAAGAGATCACACTTTAGCGATAAGTACGCCTATTGTGTTTACCTGTGCCCCTCTCTTTCGGAGAGGGGCACAACATCAGTTTTACCAGAAGTGGTCAATATTGACCAAACGGGAGACAGATCAACCAAAAAAACGCCTATTGTTTACCACTGTTTTTATATAAGTTTGAATAGTAATTTTCTTTTGGTGTGCAATAAAATATGATTGTATGATTGTAACTATTGAGCATTAGCGTGTTAAACACTAGGACGTTTATCTAAGTTCACCTAATTCTGGCAGGCACATTCACAAAGTTCACCGAAACCGATACCAAATCCGCACAGCTCTAATTGTGACGTTTACAGGAGAGGAAATTATATCAGGCGACCCTTCTCAGGTTATCACATAAAGATGCCGGGTCCACATTAGCGTTCAAGGTCGCTGTATTTTGTTATAATTTCCTGGCCGTTGGTTTAACAGAGTAGCGGTTCGATCCTGGATCATGGACATTTTTCAAACGACTTCACAAAAAGGGGGTGCTTTACTCGATTGTATTTTTAGGGTCCGTTTCCAAAGAGTGCCAGCGGGATCCAATTACTAAGCCACCGCTGTCCTGTCCGTCCGTCACAGGGCATGATGAACAATTCACAGAATGTGTATTTCGATGCACGGGCGAAGCCAAGTTCAGATTTTAACATTCATGGAATTAAAATAAGAACAGGCGTGCGACATATCTCATTGATTACTAACTTAACTATTAACACAAGAGCACATCGATTTATTAGCATTTTATGTACTTTCTCATTTACACCTCCACCATGTCAAGTCTTTGGGAGGATCGGGGACTGATACAAGGCAATATCTTCAGTACTTTCGTTTATTCAACCGTACGTTGCTAGGTCTACAATAGAAGTGATACATTTGTTCTTCCGCTAGAGCGAGACAGACTCAATTCGATTAGATTTTAATATTTAATAGTTCCAAAGGCTGCCAGTCTGTCATACAAGGCGGTAAGGTTTGCATAGCACGGTACAAACCTTACAGTACACTTTTTAAATACTAATTAAATCCATTCGCAAATTATTAACTATTATAAACTATCTCGTCGCCTCCGACTTTCGCACATTTCACACTTAACCAGAGACTCTGTGTATTTTGTTTCCACGATTATCACTCATTGCAATTTGTGTCTTTTTATTTAAACTTCCCATTAGATACTGCCCAGTTTACTCGCTTCTAAAAACCTTTGTCATAACGTATTTTAGGGATATACTAGTTCTTACTATCGTGCTTCCCTAATGAGAACTAATAGGGACTTTTTGCACTGTACAAGACCATCCATCAGCATTACTAATTAATTAATCTCTACAACTCCAGTAGGTAATTCATAATTTTGTCCTCAATCTTGCTACTAATATAATAGGGATGATGACTGGGTTAAAAATATGTAATTCTATTTAGTCCGTCAGTTAGATTATGGAAAAATATGGCACACGTATTTTTTGGTTTATCAAAATATTAAAAAACCGGTCAAGTGCGAGTCGGACTCGCGCACCGAGGGTTCCGTACAAACTCGTCAGTAAATACGTGAATAATTCAAGAAAAACTGTATGGTGGGACAAACTTAACTTTGCTCTTGTGAAACTGTTGTCCCCATACATCGACATATGCCGCGGTTAGTTTAGTAGGAGCAAATAAGGTTGTCTTACTATTTTTGCGAATTTCTAAAAAACGCGGCAAGTTAGGAAAACCGTTTTATTTTTCCTGTAATATTTAGGATAATATTAATAATCGGTAATTATTGCAGATTTTTCTGTTCAGTATCTTCGGAGATAATAGGGGGGGAACGGTATTTTTTTTAACGGTTTTTGTCTTCAATCAAAAACTACATGTCTAAGAAAAAAAATAAAAATTGTTTTGGAATCTACATATTAAGCCCTTTCATTTGATATCCCACTCGATATATTAGCTCAACTTTTGATTTATGACATCCCATTTCGGTCCCCTTTAAAAAAAAAGTAAAATAGGTATAAGATTTTTTTTCCGTCCCATAGGCTCGGATTAGCGGTTTTTAACACTATTCCAAATTTCAAGTCGATAGCATCAGTAGATCCTGAGATATCTTGCTGTGACAGACGGACAGACAGACAGACAGACAGACAGACAGACAGACAGACAGACAGAGTCGCACCATAAGGGTTCCTTTTCTACCATTTTGGTACGGAACCCTAAAAATCGACAAAGTTATAGATCATCAAACTTCTGGAGTGGGGGCTTGTGACGTCACTCTTGAGTACAATTTGTACTCAAGAGTGACGTCACTCGAAACTTCTAAGCACTCTATCCTCGTCAGTTTTTGTTTGTCAAACAAAACAAAAAATACGTGTACAATATTTTTTCATAATGTAACAGACGTACTAAACAGTTTTTTTTAGTCATCTAGCCTATTAGACCCAAAAACTAGTAGGTAATGGAGCATTTTCGCGAGAAGAATTACAGGTAACTTAGCTGTTCGCGGCGGTGACAAAACTGACAGTAATGTCAACAGCAGAGGTTTGGTTACAAAGTGGAAAGTTTAGACGGCATTTAAACACAGCTTAAGTATAAGCTAGAATGCGAGCGTAGAACAGATGAGGCCGAAAGGTTCTCGAATGGAGACCACGAATCGGCAAGCGCAGCGTCGGACGTCCACCAACAAGATGGACAGATGATCTGGTTAAGGTTGCTGGCTCACGGTGGATGCAGGTTCCTTCCAACTGAACTAATTGGAAATCTATGAGGGAGGCCTATGTCCAGCAGTGGACGTCCTATGGCTGAAATGATGATGATTATGAAGTATAAGCTAATGCGACTTCTGCTCGGGAAAGTGTTCAATAACATTTCGTAATCGGAGCTGCTGTGCGTCAAAGTGAAGCGAAAATACCGACATTTATTGACACCCGATTACAAAGTGTTGTGATTATTCACCGTTCAAATTACATTGCACAGGTACAGTACAATAGCAGTAATTTTCTTCCGTCAAAAGGGACCTACATCGAGTACGAACGCACTATAAGCACGGAAATAATAATGCGTAAGAACGCTCCGCTCCAGTATGGATCGCATTCACACAGACATGCTATCGCGCGTCTGTGCGAATACGTGTCGCGCGCTCCTAAACGGCCGAAGTTGGACTACTTGTTCGTCTTATACATTGCCCATGATAAACTCACGAATCTACCACTTTGAGAGATTCACAAATTCGATCGTAATCTGTATAGTTTTAAGTCTAAAATCCAAGTTCACCAACAAGTTTACCATGGGCGTCGCACCCAAATATTAGGGACGAGATTTACGAGGAAGGTTTGAATTATCCTTCAGCGCAGTGTGTGCGTAAAAGAAGACGCGTAAATCCAAAAAGTAATAACTCCATAATCAATTTATGCAAATTGGATCTTCACTCAGCTTGTTTGAGTCCAACAAAGTTGGTAACATAATACTGTTTAGTTTTGTGCATGCTGTTTGCCTTTCCCTCGCGTATAATGTATAGAAACGGAGCAAAAATTGGCAACACTAGGGCTTCATGCGAGATTGACGTTGCGATTTTAGCCCATCAATGGCGCGGCGATGTACATGCCCGACTCGATTGGGAATGGGGTCCAGCGTCACGTCATCTCGACTCCATCCCCAACCGCCTACGGACTAAAACCTCCCCCGCGTCGTGTGGAGTGTGGATTGAGAGACCCGCGGCGCTAACGGTTTACACGTTCTGTTAGTGCCACTTAGACACCGTAAAAAATGCCGCCCTATTACCCATATTTTGCACAGAAAAAAGAAACTCAAACCCTTTTTGCCGCCCCTGGGAATCTGCCGCCCTGAACACTGGACCCGAGTGCCCCTAGTGTAAATCCACGGTGTCTTTGCCGAAAATCGAAAAGCCAACGTCGAGTCCGGTCGCTAAAGCTACCTTAGACCCGTAACTATGACGTCACATGTCTTTATTCCGCCCGACGGCCTAAGCTCGTGGCAAAAACTGAGCCCTTGTCAAGCGACAGCCTTTTTGCGAGGCCCTTCTGGCCTTCAGAGTAATAAATATGTGAGAGCCGTCATTTTAATTTAATATCTCGTAACATTCTCATAGCGATACGTAATAAAAAAACTGTAATGAGGCTGTAGGCATTTATCGTTTATTAAACCTGTATGTGAAAATAAATGTTGTCACCACAGAAATATAACGAGATATAAGGAAATACTTTGTCGATTTGTATGGATACCAAGCGTGTAATGATTTTGTGAGTGATTAGATCTCTTTCCCGAAATCGTTAATTCCGCGTAGCAAACTTTCCATTCGCATTTTTCCCCACTCGGATTTCTTCCCGCCACTTTTTTTTCTCATTTGCTTACCTCCTCATTCTCAAATATGGCCAAACGACATTTATCACAATATTTATAATTCTTAAACGATATTTTTCCGAAACTCGAAAGTTTCCATGTAATTTTTTCCGCAATAACTCATTTTTATAAATTGAAGTAACAAATCATATGCAATTCAGCTAGAAAACATGAAAATAAAGTTTATTTAGGTAAAGAGGAGTAGTCAAGATAAAATGGCAGAAGATAAGGTAATATATATCATGGATAGGTACCTAATATGATGTCCTAATAGATACATACCTATTCCTCTTGTATTTATCGCCAATATTAGAAAAAATAATTACGTAGATTTTATTAGAAAACTGGGATTAATCACAAATAAAAAAAAACGGTTATTTACGCTATTAGGAAATTATGATTCTGGTAATATTCGCGAATGATAAACAAAAAGATCGGATAAGTACGCTATTAGGAAATTATGACACTGGCATTATTTATGAATGATAAAGAAGGCGAATAGGTAAAAGTTCGAGTGGGGAAAAATGCGAATGGAAAGTTTGCTACGCGGAATTAACGATTTCGGGGAAGAGATCTAATCACTCGATTTTGTGTAATTTCATGGTGGGAAACACACATTTTCCATTTCATTTGGTGGTATTTGAACAATTAATTATACAATTTTCGACGACTGCTTTAGCTTAGTTGGTAGTGACCCTGCCTATGAAGCAAGAGGTCCTGGGTTCGAATCCCGGTAAGGGCATTTATTTGTGTGATGAGCACGAATATTTTTTCCTGAGTCATGGATGTTTTCTATGTATTTAAGTATTTGTATGTATGTATCTATTAAATATATCGTCGTCTAGTATCAATAACACAAGCCTTATTGAGCTTACTATGGGGCTAGTTCGATTTGTGTAAGATTGTCCCCTAATATTTATTAATTATGTTCAAAATTTCAAATCTGATAATAATATTGACGGAAACTGAAGTTGACAGCGTATAAAGTAGGTCACCATCACTTTTAGCACGCGAGGTACATATACTTTCCCCTTCTACCTCGACATATTTTTGTGGTTGTTACCTACTAGCACAAACAAAAAACTGCCACAGGAAAGCTATACCACAGATAAATACTACTAAATATTTTGTTACGAAATGTCGAAATGGCAGTTACCCTCACATCATTTTTGATTCTAGAATTATTGAAATATTCTACGTGGCAAATCAAGAAGCATAAATGCTGCTAAAATAGAATATTATGAAGGTTTATAAAAAAATACCTTCAGACGTTATTGAATAGTGTTTTGAATTAGGATACCTGGCAAATTTAAATGCTAAGATCAGTTTATATTCAGTGATGTTTATTAGCAGTACTTATAGTTTTCTAAACCATCATATTTAAGAAGAATCCCACTGATAATCAGCGCCACGACTCGCTCTGGCGTTATGCTGAGTCCTATTGGACATGCCTATGTTAATTTGTTATTTTTGCCTCATTTCTTCGCTATCGTGACGTACGTTATTTGATAATAATTATCTTGCGGTGTCGAATCGAAACTTGCGGTGGCGAAGACCGGGAGGTGGGCTAAACATGTTACTGAATTGTGGCTTTGGTGGCCAAACATAAATTCGTGAAGACTAGTAGTTCGATAGTCAAACGACATCCTCCCGCACCGCAACTAACAGTGAATAAGGCGGGCGCAGGATCGACGAGAGTGGCGTAATAAAGAAGAACCCTAAACAAATAAATAAAATATTATACGCAGCAGTGGTAAGATACATGCTAAATAGATACATATTATATATCTAAGTAACTCATAGATAGCTAGCAGCTGTAGGTTACCTGTCCGCGAGCTAAGCGCTTTGTTTACGGTCATTGTTTCAAGGGTTTCGTAGATTCACGTCCGAACTGCGTTTAGAGAGCACGTTGGAGAGAAAGTGGTCAATAAAATGTAATGAGCCGTGACGTAGCCCGCGAGATAAAGCAAAAAATTATGCCAAGTTCAGTGCCTGCTTTAGGCTGGGGCTGGGCGGTCGCCGGGCCGCCTAGGCTTAGCAGGCGCCTATGCAGTATTTCGAATAAAATATAGTACCAAAAGGGCGCCAAATGAATGACACGCCCGGGACGCCTGAACGCCGGCTCTGGCCGAGTTCTCTGTGGCCACGACTATTCATGCTGTAACGGGTTCAAAATGTTGCGACGAAAATTAAAAATAATCACGATATAATCCTTTAAATTGGTTTTAAGTAAATTAGGAATACTTAATTGTGGAAATCGGGGACGTATTTACCCTGAGGTCAAAAGGCCAAGGGCGCAGGGCCGCGAAGGGCAGCAGGCGCAGACCACGAGGAACGCCGCAAGTCGCTCTCACGCTGAATTTCAGGCACGAGACGCCCCTAGTCGGGTGCCGAACTGGCTTGGGCCTCGTACGACAGAGAATGGCCTGTCTGATAACAGACAACAGATAACTGTTTTACTCTACAATGAGTATAACGTACGATATGTTGGTAGGTAAAATGCAAGGTATGTAATGTACAGGCCAGATACCTTTAGTTATCAACATGTTTTATCTATATACTTTCTGTCCCTTTTAATATAGAACCTTTATGAACTCTCAAAACAGTAATAAACTGGAAGTGGCGAAGTAACGCGTAAAAACCGTGCTTAGCTCCGGGCCGGTGTGTGGACAGATTTATTCCTCGCCTAAATTTATGGCACTGGACTAGAACAAAGCTTGCAAATGGACAGTTAGGATGTTTGTTTGTCTGTAACAACGGTAAATGCGGGTTTGGTATACCAAATCCGCACATTTACCGACAGCAATCGCATTCTAAAATTCAATTACCTTGAACACTAACATTTTTAATGCACTATTTTAAGGAATCATCATATTTACTGGAAATATTTTGAATCCTCATAGCTTAATGTGGAAACACCACAATTTTATTATAATTATAGATACATCTAGCAAATGCAATGAAAAATCAAATACACCTAAGCCTTTCAAACAAAATGGTACAGAGGGCGCTAGTATCTCGATCGATACGAATGCATTCAAAACTTACGTCGCTGTCCCGGAATGACGGACGTGCGGGTTCAAATCCGGCATTAGCTGTAGTCGATCGTATTTGATTTTTCAATGTATTTGCTCGATGTATCTATAATTATAATTACTAACATTTTTTTTTCTTCCATTTAAGACCTATGGTGGAGCAACAGATTAAGGAGAAGGTTAAGGTTGAATCGTATCAGGAGATGCAAAGGAATTGGCGCAGATTAGAAAAGATTAACAATGTTACGTAACCGACATAGTTGCCAGAGTTACCAAATTAAATTGGCTATAGGCTGGGCATATAGCTCGAAATGCTAGGACGACCTGGTTAAGGTGGCCAGAAGTCGATGAAGGCAGAAGGCGTGCGACCGCGTAGTGAAAATCTTTGAGGGAAACCATGTTCAGCAGTCGACGTCTGAAGGTTGATGATGATGATGTACGTTATTACGTAAAGTTAATACCAATAGCACAATCCAAACATATCTACAGTCGGAAGATGTAAACATTTAGGTAGATCAGACCATGAGCACAAAGTAATAGTACACAGAATAAGTAATTGTACGACGTACAGAAGTCTCTCTCTAAGGGCCGATACAGACGGACTGCAACCCAACTGCAACTCCCTACGATTTGTATGAGAACTGCATCACAACTGCGCAGTCGGCGTGCAGTTGTGATGCAGTTCCCATACAAATCGTGGGGAGTTGCAGTTGGGTTGCAGTCCGCCTGTATCGGCCCTAACAAAACTGTCGTTCGGGCCCGACCACCGGACGGAACGTACCGCATCCGATTGTCTCTCTCTCTCTCTCTCTCTCTCTATCGCATAACGCGTACTAACGGTTTGCTCTTTCTAGTCGCTGGCTATGGCCACCTACAGGCTCAAGGCCACACGGCAAAATCACGGAGTGAGTCACTCCTGCCCTAGGCAACGTTTGCTTATAAGTGGCGCGTTATTTAGTTTGGGAAGGTAACATGTGCTTGCAAAGTGTTAAATTAATGTATTTAAAACCTGACGGACCTTTTTATTCCACGACTGTACATAGTCGTACTGGGGATATAAGAACCATCAAGGATTTGAATGACAAAAAAGTTACCCTTGGGGTAAAACGGTTTTACACAGCACAGATGGCCAAATTCACATACGCTACTCAATAGAGAGTGCTTATAGCTTAGCAACTTCGTTGGTGACACTCACATGTGTGCCTTTTGTTATGTGCAGCCGTAACTACTTACACAAGTTACCGCCAACACAAACGGCGACCGACGGAGGCTGCTTCCGCAGGCAGCCGTTCGTGTTGGCGGTAACTTGTGTAAGTAGTTACGGCTGCACAAAACAAATAGCACACATGTGAGTGTCACCAACGAAGTTGCCAAGCTATAGTTTCCTTTAGTCCCACGACTCCCACGTCTACAGATTCCCAGTTCTACAGATTCTCAAGTCTAAAGATTCCCAATTCCACTGATTCCTCTACAGTATATTAATATGATTAAAGACAAAAATAAGTAGTTAAAAAGAAAAAATCAATACTTTAAAATCTGCGCACCAGTTTTTTGTTGCCTCCATATCCCCTTTGACGTAGAAATAATAGGAGCTAAAGGGGAAAATTAAATTAAAAAAAAGAGTAGTCAGCTTTTATTTTTGCCAAGGCGTGGCCAAAGGCGTTATAAATCGAGAAAGCGAACAAAGAAGTGCGGAGAGACTAGTTCGCCATAAAAACTAGTTGAGAAATAAATAACTTTTACGAGATTCGGAACGACTTACGAACCGCCTCGAATTTTTACCCTAAGGGCTTACTTGAGACGTTTTTTATGGAGTAGTGGAACAAGTGGTCAGAACTCTTAAATTGCGTCTAGTATTAAAACAAGTATGTACCTACGTATAGCATAGTAATTTCATAAACTTTTGATTAATTAATCGAGAGAGGGGGTGCGTTTGCCCAGCATTCGAACAGTGTAAGGCTACTTAATAAGATAATTAATAAGAGTATTAAGATAATAAATTAAGAGAATAAGATTATTAGTAGAGATGGGCCGACTAGTCGCCGACTAGTCGGGAACGCCGACTATTCGGCATCATTTGTAGTCGGCCGATTAGTCGGCGACTAGTCGGCAAAAACTGCCAAGTATTCGGCACTATTGCCTAGCGGAGAATGTAGCGAGGACACAAAAGAATTTTTTAGACATATTTATAAAGCGATATTTTTTAGACATAATTGTTTTACAATTTTTTTCTTCTTTACTGAATACGCCGACTAAACAATAACGTAAACAAACCTCACTAAACTGGTCAAAGCACGAACGCGTGACAATGGGGTGCGTAACGATGGCTATAAAAATTTTTGGTATAATATTAGTCGCAATAACGCTCATTTGATATAATTATTAAATCATATAACAACACTTAATATATTTACATATGACATAATTATTATTTCTTATAATGATCATTTGATAGAATAACATTTAATAAAGCATTCTTTAAGTATAATGCTTATTTCCTATAATGAACTTATGGTATAACGTTATTTTCATATAAAATACAATTGGCATAACCATTATTGATATAATGTATCAAAAAGTAGGTTAGGTTAGGTTTGAACTGCGTCTCCCAACAAAAACGAACTGCTATCAAAAAGTAGGTTAGGTTAGAACTGCGTCCCCTACCAAAACGAATGGCTATCAAAAAGTAGGTTAGGTTAGGTTTGAACTGCGTCCCCCAACAAAAACGAACTGCTATCAAAAAGTAGGTTAGGTTAGTAAATTATAAGGGCACAGAAGAAAAAGGGGGGACGGGGGGGCGAAGCCCCCCACAAGGGGGGCTCGGGGGGCGAAGCCCCCCGCATTAAAAAAAACTCAAACCATAAGTTCAATTAGGTTAGGTTAGGTTAGGTTAGGGTTCGAACTGCGTCCCCCAACAAAAACGAACTGCTATCAAAAAGTAGGTTAGGTTAGGTTTGAACTGCGTCCCCCAACAAAAACGAACTGCTATCAAAAAGTAGGTTAGGTTAGTAAATTATAAGGGCACAGAAGAAAAAGGGGGGACGGGGGGGCGAAGCCCCCCGCATTAAAAAAAACTCAAACCATAAGTTCAATTAAGTTAGGTTAGGTTAGGGTTCGAACTGCGTCCCCCAACAAAAACGAACTGCTATCAAAAAGTAGGTTAGGTTAGGTTTAGGTCACAGGCGTTACAATTTCAAATATATAAATGGTAATAAAGATTTATATACCTATTATACCTCTTGATTGTTATATATTATGATTTGTATATAAAATGAGCGTTATACCATATAATCGTTATAAGAAATAAGCGTTATACCGAACGTTAAATATACGAAATAAATGTATATATTTTAAAATTATACCAAACGTTTATTATACACAATGAGTGATTATACCCTTTGAAATTATATCAAATGTTGATATATCGATAGAAAATATATTAAAAATTTTTATATCGATCATTACACACCCGTGACAATGACAACAAATAGCGGGGGAGGAGACGAAGCGAACCGAGCGTTTCCGATTATTGCACCCGAACATAGCTAATAACTATGATCGGCAATGCCGACTAGTCGGCCGATTAAGTTGATCTCAAAAACATTTTTGTTGTGATCTCCGTAATTATTAACTCGACATCACCCTAGACTTTATGCCGTTCCTTTCGGGGAATACCTTAAATCATGGTCACAAATTTAACACATCAATGTACCTAGGAGTGACTGCCACCTGACGGGATCATGGTTACATATCCAGTTACCTCCATTTGCAGGTCCCCTCACAATTCTAAGTACCTACCCTACTAAACCTATAGTGAACAACACAAAGCTAGATGTATGGTGCATTGGGTAAATCTGAACACGGGGTAGTGCCGAAAATTAAGAATGATTTACTTTAACGCCACACATTATTATTTACTTTAACACGCTAACACTATACTAGACACACTCAAAGTGCTTTGACTTATCGTAAACCTCAAAAAACTTCCACAGTTTAGTGGATATTACTAATTTTCAAAATTACCACACGTTCGAAATTGCCCCATTCGCGCCTTCATAAATATTGTATTAACAGATCGGAAATTGGACAAACACAAATACAGTATTTTTCATATTTATATACGTATACTCGTACCTTACCTACGTATACCGCACCTCAAACGAATTATTTTGTACTTTCGTGGTTTAGGTATATTTTCTTGCCGGGCGCATAAATGTTATTGAGAATTGACAAAGCGAAGAATGGAAATCTTCGGACGTCGTAGCTTATGGTTTGTATGAAGACAGATTACACCTGAGCAAACCGCTGTGATCCCGCGTGATGGATGATGTGTGGTAATAACGGGGACGCTCCCCACTGAGCGATTATCACCAAGTATAACCAAGATTTTATGTGACAATCCCAGATTTCTCGCTTGTGTTCTGTTTCTGTCACACATTTGAATATATGTATTGTTAGAAATGGCCCGGACAAAGACCGAAAGTGACCCGCATATCCCGAATTCTAAATTATTTAGGTTTCATTCGCAGCAAGCACGGCCAGTGCGAATCTTTTGGTCTAATTCTGGATAATTTTGACTCCTGACCTTTACTGTTTTTTTTTAAATTAGGTTATCTTTATTCCGTTATGTCAGCAAATTGCCATTTTGGATATTCGTAGTGTCTCAAAGGCACCTTTGTCTTAATCATATCCTACTTTATCTTTAAGTGAATTTGGCCGCGCGCGCGGTACAGTAACGCCAAGACCCCTCCGGTCGACTCTGACCACTTCCTAATTTGTCCATTTCCAAAATTGACCACTTCCTAATTCGTCCACTCCTACAAGGTCCTTTTCCTAAATTGTCTCTTTTTATGTTCCGCATTCGTCCACTTCCTATTTAGTCCATTCCTAATTTGTCCACTTCCTATTCAGTCAATTCCTAACTTGTCCACTTTAGTTAGAAAATTTTTCATCATTTTTTTTTTGCCGTTTTTAGGCTTAGATTCTATTGATTCGTGTAGATTACGCTAAAATAAGCATGTTTTGTAAAATGAACTTTTTTTCTCCGACCAATATTTACCAAGATATTGGGGTTCGAAAGTCAGTCATTTTTATAAGAGCTTCTGGACTTAGAAAATTTTTCGATGGGTGTGTTGTCATTATGACACCTATTTTAGACGACCGCTTTAGCTTAGTTGGTAGTGACCCTGCCTATGAAGCAAGAGGTCCTGGGTTCGAATCCCGGTAAGGGCATTTATTTGTGTGATGAGCACGAATATTTGTTCCTGAGTCATGGATGTTTTCTATGTATTTAAGTATTTGTATGTATGTATCTATTAAATATATCGTCGTCTAGTATCCATAACACAAGCCTTATTGAGCTTACTATGGGACTAGTTCGATTTGTGTAAGATTGTCCCCTAATATTATTGTCCCCTAATATTATTATATTATTATTATTATTTTAAACGATTGTAACGTATAGAACACGTTAAAATAAGCATCTTTTACTTGAAAACTTTTCTCTAAAATTAAAAATGGCTGAAATAGACGCCTTCAAAAATAAATATTTTAAAACTTGGATTTTTTTTCGCCGAAAGTGGTGTAATTATGACACCTATTTTAAATGATTGTATCGTGTAGATTACGCTAAAATAAGCATATATGGCAAATAAACTTTTTTTCTCCGACCAATATTTACCGAAGTATTAGGGTTCGAAGGTCAGTCATTTTTACGATTTTGGCCATTAACGTCGGGATGGCAAAATGACGAGGTACAAAAATGTCGAGAAACATTTAGGAACAAAAGGTTGAATTCCTAAAATGTTGAGTTTGTAAGAAATTGAATTCGCAGCATGTTGAATATTAAAATGTTGAATTCCTAAAATGTTGAGTTTGCAAAAAGTTGTATGCGTTGGTGTAGATGCCAGGAGCCTTGGTCGGTCACTGCCTGTCTCGGAGTCAAGAAGTGAGCTTAGAGTGGAGGCTAAAGCTATATTATACGCGTGGAAAATTAGTTATTGCCAACATTAGTGAAAGTATTATAAGGTCGAGGAATGAAAATGTCAAAAATAAAAACTGACTTCCAAAATCTTAAACTAAAAAGCAGAAAATAATATGTTAATTACCCCAAGGAAATGTATAATCAGCGATTCATACAGGGTGTATTCGTTAAGTGTAGCCAGGCGATTATTACGTAAATGTAACAGATATCAGAAAACGTTAAACTGATATCGAAAGTACGTTACCCAATGAGTAAATTCACATCAATAACGTTATTTTAATAAAACCAGCAATATCCCAATTACGGTAAGGAAATTACAGCCTCAAGGAACGTCGAATTAAATGTATGGGAGCGTTTAAACTTAGTATTTTTAATATTACTACTATTATTTAAGAAAAGTTATAAATGTGATTTTACTCATTGGGTAACGTACTTTCGATATCAGTTTAAAATTTTCTGATATCTTTTATATTTATGCAATAATCGCCTGGCTACACTTAACGAATACACCCTGTATATACATACACAGATATTTATAGTTTTTAACCTGTTATTTTTAGTTTAAGTTTTTGGAAGTAGGTTTTTATTTTTTGTTTTAAAAATTTACTTTATTTTTAAATTTTTAGTGGCGCTGAAAAAATATTGTTTTAAACAAATAGACTGGACAGGCATTTTACTCAAAAACTACACGATGGATATTAATGAAATTTGGAATATAGGTGTATTGCATGAGCCGCTACTGGTAGTTAAACAACTAAAATAAATATTTTTAGGGGGGCCACTCCATACATGTTACAGAAGCTAATTTTTTTTTTCATGAAATATCAACGTGTGGTACATAGTTCGACAGCTCTTTCAAAAACATTATAAGGTTTTTAAGTAATGTTTTTGATTAAGTGAATATCTTTGGAAATAATCGCTCCGAAAATTGTGAAAATTGTGCCCCCCCCCTCTATCTTCTAAACCGTGTGTCCAAAAAATATAAAAAAAATTATAAAGATAACGCTTAATTTATACTTTCAACAAAAATTATTTTCAACAAGATCGGATTAACCGTTTTTGAGTTATTGCCGATAAGCTGCACTTTTCAACAAAATGACGTAATTGCTATGAAGATACGCCATTTTGCTGTACTTTTTCTTGAACTATTCATGTATCTACTTATGCGTTTGTACGGAACCCTCGGTGCGCGAGTCCGACTCGCACTTGACCGGTTTTTTTATGAAGCCTTTCTCGACATTTTTATACCTCGTCATTTCTCCATCCCGACGTTAATCGCCAAAATCGTAAAAATGACTGACCTTCGAACCCCAATACCTCGGTAAATATTGGTCGGAGAAAAAAAGTTTATTTGCCATATCGTCGGGGATAGTGCAATACCGCGTAAGTAGCATATGTAGGTAAGGTTCAGTTTCAAGCAAATTTGTTAGAAATTGAAACCTTATCTACATATGCTACTTACGCGGTATTGCACTATCCCCGACGATATATGCTTATTTTAGCGTAATCTACACGATACAATCATTTAAAATGGGTGTCATAATTACACCACTTTCGGCGAAAAAAAATCCAAGTTTTAAAATATTTATTTTTGAAGGCGTCTATTTCAGCCATTTTTAATTTTAGAGAAAAGTTTTCAAGTAAAAGATGCTTATTTTAACGTGTTCTATATGGTACAATCGTTTAAAATAGGTGTCATAATGACAACACACCCATCGAAAAAATTTCAAAGTCCAGAAGCTCTTATAAAAATGACTGACTTTCGAACCCCAATATCTTGGTAAATATTGGTCGGAGAAAAAAAGTTCATTTTACAAAACATGCTTATTTTAGCGTAATCTACACGAATCAATCGAATCTAAGCCTAAAAACGGCAAAAAAAAAATGATGAAAAATTTTCTAACTAAAGTGGACAAATTAGGAATTGACTGAATAGGAAGTGGACAAATTAGGAAGTGGGCAACTTTGGAAGTGGACAAGTTAGGAAGTGGACGAACTAGGAAGTAGACGATTTTGGAAATGGACAAATTAGGAAGTGGTCAGAGTCGACCGGAGGGTTGAACGAGTGCTTGCACTGTAAACAAGTCATTAGATCTTATGGAGAGCCAAGCTAGCCTAACTCTACACGCCCTAACCTAATACTCGTACTTAACATAGCATTTTTTAAGTTCGAAACAAACTAAGGTGTAGTAGTCAAAATGTGTTGCCTAGCCGTTTCGTACGAGTGACGTCACAGAATAAGTATTAGTACTATTACGTACAGAGGGTTAAAAGGGACTAGATTAAGTCGACCTCATTCTGAAACTTTTTTTAGGGAAGTTTCAATTTCAGACACAAGTCTGTTACGGCTCTCGATGACGTTATCCCGAGAAATATTGGCGCGGCCGGTGTAGGAGGCATCACCCGTGCTGTCATCTGCATAACAGTGAATGCCACAGTGCAAATATTGCAAACACAGCTATTCCCTCATCTACCTAGTCGGTTTATAGGTTTTGAGTAAGACTAATTAAGTTTGATTAGTCTTAAGGTAATCGCAGCGTAAAAAATATCTCTTCTAACATGTTTTTCACAAAAAATACTAAGAAAAACGATTTTTTAATAGTTTTTGGTAGTATTCGAATAATATTCGAATTATTCGAATATCTACAAAATCATATTCGAATATTCGAATATTTGAAAAAGTCGAATATTTGCAAGCCCTATTTGCATGGCAGGCACCAACTTCAAAAATAACAGGTTAAAAACTATAAATATCTGTATATGTATATATGAATCGTTGATTATCCATTTCTTTGGGGTAATTAACATATTATTTTTTGGTTTTTAGTTTAAATTTTTGGAAGTCGGTTTTTATTTTTTGTTTTAAAAATTTACTTTATTTCCATGATGATTCACATCCATCCTACGACTAGGTATGGGTGAATTAAAAAACATAGAAGTGCTACCACGTGCAACCAACAAACTTTGTAGTCTTCTAGCATAAAGATTACTTAACATTATTTAAACAAAATATAATTAACAGTCATGACCGCATTACTTTTTTATAAATAATTTCTAGGTACAATATGTACCTATTACCACTAATAAAAGACGTAAAAATTAAGCTGCCAAACTTTCTAATTGCTTTCTAAGTAAATAAGTACTTTTAAATCTACTGTCTAAGAATAGAGTACTAAAACGTCTGAGATGGAAGGTCAAAGTTCACAGACTTTTGTTTTTTTACGTGAAACGTCTTTAAAATCACACTGAAATATATGGGTGCCAGAAAAAAAAAGTGGAACGTGAAGAAAAGGTCTATATCGATTCAGGTTTAATAACATGAATCTAGTGTGGGTTTTAGATTATTTAGTCAGCTCACTATTATGCTTATGACTTTTCATCGGCGGGAGTGGGGCAGTGGGGGCCTTCCCCCACTGCCCCACTCCCGCCGATGAAAACGGAATAGAAAGGAGCGAGGACGTGAGTTTCTTTCAGGTCTGGCTAGCGCCCTGGTTCGACCCCAGGGAACTCCACGGCCAACCACCCGGTCCGACAATCGCTACGCCCAGGATGGGTTGCCAGTTTGTCAGTTTAAAAAAAAAAGAGTTTCTTTCATTCTACTCCATGCCCTTGCATGGAGTAGAATGAAAGAAACTCACGTCCTCGCTCCTTTCTATTCGGTCACAGAATAAGTATTAGTACTACGTACAGAACTCGCATTGTCTAACAAAACCTACGTTCAGGTTACAAAAATGCGCCGAATCCAACCGTCTCGCTGTAACACATAAAGCGCGCTCTTTCTGGTCGCCACGCCCACCGCTAGGGTTGTTGATAAAAATTAAATGCTTATTACAGATTGAGTTTCATGGTAAATTACCTACAGGTAGTTATGGTATTGAAAGATTGAAAAGATTCACAGAAAAATGATTGATCCGAATTTAGTCCGTACTGCGGCAACCTTCCGCAATGCAATATCTTTTTTTTTTGTTTGACGATTCACATCTATTTTGGTCACGTCACTCATATTTGTAATGCGCGAGCGACACGCCACGGTGCAGCGCGGACACGAGCGCTTCCTGTCGGCGCGCGACATCCACTGACTTGCCTAATTAGGCAAGAAATAATAATAATTACCGCGCAACAGAATTGCGGAGTGACATACGCCTGATTCGGTATAACTGTCGACTGTGATTGTTGCACACACTCATAGTTTTTTTTAAATTATCGAATCCTATAAAACTTAGTCTGCAATGTTCATGGTTAAAAACTAGCAAAAAGTGTAAAAATAATAGGAAAATTCAGTATATCAGCCTAAGCTCGTGTTAAAGCCAGCAAGCAATATAAGTCACGGTTATCATCGCAAAGAGAAGGTTATAATAGGCCCAGATGCGCCGAGCACGCATAGCAAAGATGTCAAACGCGCTTAGCAAATGACGCCGACTCCCTGCCGTTATGCGACACAGCAGCCCCACCCGATTTTCTTGTGAATTTGGAACCATTAAGATATTATGGCAAATCTACTCGGTTACAAATTGACTAACTACAAACGCACTGCCCAAATGCTTCAAAATAATAGCAAAACATTACCTACAGTCAACATAAAAGCAAAGCGTTACAGATGCACAAGCTGCGAAAAGTTTCCAAAGAGTTGGGAAGGTTCTCGGAAGTTTCTAGAAACTTTAAAAGATATTATTGAAAATGTCCTTATTGCGAAGTTCTCTATTTTGAGGACATTTTGAGGAATCACCGAAATCTTTCCATGTGGAAAGTTTCGCAAATTTGGTAATCCTCTATATTCGAAAAGGCTAAAAAGTAGAGATGGGCCGACTAAACGAAAAAAAAAAAGTAATAACTATGATCGGCAATGCCGACTAGTCGGCCGATTAATCGGCAAATGGAGAACCGATTAGTCAGCCGACTAGCTAGTCGGCAAAATCCGTAGTCGGCCCATCTCTACTAAAAAGACGATTTTAGCCCACTTCTAAAGTCGGTTGCTAAGCTTCAAAGCAATCCACCCTGAGATTCTAAAATTCGATATCTTCTGGCAACATAAGTATTTACAAGTACTTTTCAGAACTTTTCCACAACCCGATAATTATACGTGCGATTTTCCCTTTGTTACGCAAAGTATTAATTAGTTTTTTAAAAGTTCTGCTCGTTTCTTGATCTTCGCTGTGAAGTTGTGATATTACTTTGCTTGCCATACGTTGATGAAATGGGAGTTAAATTATTAGAAGTGTAAATTTTAGGTGATGTTTTTTGACATATTTCAGTTCGTCTCTAAGTGAATGATGAATTAATCTCTATGATGTTTAAAAATATAAATGATGAAACAAGTTATGTACATAATAATCCTATTATTTGCTTCATTTTCTTCTTCTTTTTCAGTCAGCACTCTTTTACATCTGTGTAAAACAGTGGTGACGGTCGTGGTTATACATTGTTCAGTCCTATCGTAGTCGCTACTTTCTGTCACTAGATATCTGTGGCGTGGCGTCCAAACAACTCGATTCCTACCCGCTTGCCTAATATCAGGCTTTTGACCACCTTATTCTAGAGCTCTTAAGGAAAATGTAGTCCAAATCCGCACCGACTTGCCCTAGGATATCTTTTACGCCACGCCACTGCTAGATATAAATACCGTAATAAACCTCAAGTATAAACCTATTTGTGACTGCGACTAACTGATGTGCAGATGGAAAGTTTAAAAAACTTTCCACTTGGAAAAATCTCAATAAAACCTATAAGGACTTTTCCAAAATGGAAGCTTTCTTAAAATGTTTCCAGAAATGTCTGAGAATTTTCCCATCTTCTTGGAAACTCTGCAACTTGCACTGTAGTTCCAGCTGTGGACACATAGCGGTGTACTTGTATAGCGGTGACACGAGTAGGACGGTTCATTTGGCCGGCATTACCACTCGCTTTCATTCCCCACATTCCGGACATACTATCGATTCCTTCACGGCCACGAAGCCAGGAATAGGTAGATGCGTTATTAAGACAAGACGATGTGTTTTTTTTGTGCTTGAACAGGTGATAGCTCTAGGAGCTGTCATAACTATCGGACTTTGTGGCGATAGGCTGCCTCAGTAAAACCTCAGCACCACCACCACGGGTGAGTCATGCATGTTTGACTCACCCGTGGCGTGCGCGGGCCGCGGGCACAGGACCACAGTGAAACGTGTACCTAGACTATTAAGATTGCGGAGATTGATCGTGTAAGTTTATTAATTTAAACATAATATAAAACATAGAACGTCATAGATTAAAAAAGAAGTTGTTTTCCTAACTGAGATGCAAGTGTAGTCGAGAGGAGACAATATTTGTGTGGATTATCGCGGAGGCCGACCCCGCCAGACAATGAGGGCTACCGTTTTTGTGCTTACCAGTTGGCGCCACTGTCGAGTAGGGTCCTGAAATATAGCTATCAGTTTGTTATTACGGGTGTGAAAATGAAGTTTACATTTCAATCTTATTTAATGCCTTAAAACCGTACTATAAAAATATCGAGCATGAAATGTAGAATAAGTTTCCGAATGATGAAACTATCTCAATTATCTCTAACCACTGACATTCGTTGACCCGTTACTCATATTTGCCATAAATAATCTCAGATATTGCAAAATATTCATAAGTAACATTATTCTAATACAAATAATCCCGTGTAGTGTCACGAACAGTGTCATTTGACATTTATCGGAGACCACACGCTACACCAGCGCCTCTAGGGGCCAAATTCATTCGCGGTGCTCTCATTGGGATCGGTTGATACAAAGGTTGGTACCGAGGTCAAATTTACTTAATCCAGACTCAAACCCAAAACTCATACCCATATGGGTTCTGGTCTATCAGTCCTTTTCATATGTACGTTGGTTTTATTTATTTTTTTACCGCTGTATATTTTGTGCTGCTGTCATAAATAAATGCATTTTCTTTCTTTAGGGACACCCTATATATGCTACACCTGTGGACACACTGTCACCGAATGTTTCAACGGGATGTACAGGTGCACCAAGAAAGGATTTTTCAACAATACCCTTTCAGACTGGATTCGTAGAATAAAAAATTGTAAGAAAATGTTGAAAATTCACGCAGATGAAATAGTGGGGCAACATCTAGTATTTCTATACAAACAAGACTTCCAATTTCGGCCAGTACATGTGCCGAATTTTCCGTTCCTAAAATTCCATTTCAAATTTCGCTCAACCTCTCGAAAAGCAGCGGAATATTGGCTTCGTGGTACAATTGGCCAATATACGTACTTGTTGTGTGCCCGCGTCTAGTAAACCGCAATTCGGTGTAGCCATATTAGAGAAGCCACATACTAGCAACTACTAGATTAAAGAGTACAGCTCCATGAGATTAGTTGTCTTTAAACACGACAGCCCAAAAAATGAGTGTTATATTATCGGGTTTCATGTAAGTATGATTTATTTATACAACTTATTTACTCCATTTCAGCTTGGGTCAGAATGTTTTCGTATGTTTGTCTGTCCGGATCTCTAGCTGAATTTCTACAGGGATCGAATACCGGTATTCTCTCCATACAAAAATACCGGTATTTTTTTCGTTCATTGGTTTATTATTTAATTTTTAATCGGACAATCTAATAGTAAGACGTCATTACTTAAATACATTTTTCTACTCCTGCACTTTTATCTGTCTTTTACTTGGTCACGAACACTAATATAAGAACATACATAATATGAGTTCAGAGAAGTCTATACTCTATACCCCATAAAAGCACTTGTGTCTTTATAGTCGCAAAAAGATACTCCTAGCAGCCACAGACTTCTAAATCTAGGTTAAACTTAGGTCAAGGATTACGCGTTCAATACTAACTTTACATTAAAAATGCACAACTACCAACTTAACAGACAAATAAATTCCTGCGGTTTTTAAGAGAAACAAAACTTTCCGAATTAAATTCTTTGATGCCAACATAAAAAAAAAAATTATATCGTCACTGCGTGTCACTAGCGAGTATACGTCAAATTAAAAACAAAGTTTACCATATACACATACTGTCAGTCGTAAATGTCATATTTGCCTTGTTTGCGAGCTATGTTTAATTTTATATTTTATATTTTAAAACCTAGTCGTAGAAACCTAGTCGTTTTAGATTCTCGATTTGACACTTGAAATAACTGGCCAAGAGCATGTCGAACCATGCTCAGTGTAGGGTTCCATAGCCGTAACCATAAGGTAAAAAATACGATTTAAAAACAGTACAACAATAACAAAAGAGCGTATCTTCATAGCAATTACGTCCTTTTGTTGAGAAGCGCAGTTTATCGGCAATAACTCAAAAACGGTTAATCCGATCTTGTTGAAAATAATTTTCATTGAAAGTAATTAATTAAGCGTTATCTTTGAATTTTTTTTTAGGACACACGGTTTAGAAGATAGAGGGGGGGGGACACAATTTTCACAAGTTACGGAGTGAATATTTCCAAAAATATTTCCTGAAAAAAATTTGACGAAAACTTTTACATGTTAGGAGCGCCCCCCCCCCCCCCTCCCCCCACACAAAATATTTATTTTAGTTTAACTACCAAACTAAGTAGCGACTCATACAAGACAAGACACCTACCTATATTCCAAATTTCATCAATATCCATCGGGTAGTTTTTGAGTAAAATGCCTGTGACATACGGACAGACGGACGGACGGACATGACGAAACTATAAGGGTTCCGTTTTTGCCATTTTGGCTACGGAACCCTAAAAAGGGACACCAGCCAGGCTGACAAAATTAGTGCCTGAGTTCGTAATAAAAACAAACCAATTGTCTATGCGAGGTCTGTGTTGGCTGTCAGCGTCAGTGTACAAACAGCAACACACTTAACTGCCCATTAAAGACAGAGCAGAGAGAAAATGATAACGAATGAAAGAGATATATATATTTGTATTATGTCAACTTCAAATCAAATAACGTTTGCGTATGTGTAATGTGCCTTTAAGCTTTGACATTGTAGTTGTTTGGGCAAAGTTTTTTTTTTCCATACTGTAAATAAAGGTTTTATTTCAACAAGACAGGTGAATTTGTCAAAATTATGATTTAGCTTTCAGACGAACGTTGGGATGAAATAAACTAATTATATTGCTAATGCTTTTATTGGTGCTTCATATTTTTGATATGATGCACCAATATAATGTAATTTATATTTATTATTCATTCATTATTTTCCACGAATTCAATAATATAATATGGCATTAATGTTAATAATGACGTTGGATCAGCCATAAAAGAAAAATTATTGTTTCAAAACTCTTTTGAATAATAGCCAATTTATACTCATAAACACACGCACACATGCATAACACGACGCCTTCAAGTGCGATTCTCTTTCTTGCAGTATTTCCCATTTTTGAAGTGTATAGTTAACTGTGTTGCTGTTTGTACAGGAAATGTAAATAAATATTATGAAAATTATTATAAGTTTGATAGGTATTTAGCTATACAGTTATCGCAAACTTTATGCTAATGACGAGTACATATATCAATGCTTTAACACCTCTTATATCAGCAATGTTGTGCTTATCGCTGGTCTGAAAATAGTCAAGGATCATAGTCATCTTTATAATTGATGCAATTCTTTCTACTTTTTTCTTCAATCCAAAGGCCAGCAAAAAGCTAATAACACCGAACGCACAAATAATACCCAGAATCATCGTTATGTTTTGGTTATGTCACAAATTACACTTGTAAATCGACACATCACAGACTTCGTACAGATACCTGTTTTATAAATACGGAGGTACACACACGACATTTTGGCGTCCTTAATTCGAAGCTGCCATATAGGGGACTTAAAAAAATATGTTAGAAAAATAACAAGGAATAAAAATGCAATATCTGTATATTCTGGTTCATTCCGTCGGGAACATTACGTTCGGAACCTTAAAGAGCCACGGTATGTTTTAGGTTTTTTACTGTAGGTATACCTAATTTTTTTTTAAGGGAAATTTGAAGAGCCGCGGCTGACCCTACAAAGAACCGCATATGATGTGGCTCGCGAACCGCGACGACCGCGACTATCCGACCCCTGGCTTAAGCAAAGATGGCAATATCTCAATAGTAACCGTCTCGACGAGCTATTGCACAGTACATTAGCCCCGCCATTTGTATCGTGCACTTCAGTACCCACTAACTAGCCTGAGTAAATCAAGCAGTCTACAGATTTTGATTCGTTTAATGGAATATGTACCATGGTATATTTCCTGTAAAAAAATCTGGGTAATATGTTTGTGCAGGTAAACTCTTTATGGTACATAAATCAAAAAATACCTTTTCATCACACTTGCTCGAAAATGGTGCATTACACGTAGGTTTTGCAGGCCGTAAATGAGCTATTACGCCCTAGGGCGTAATGGTTTTCTTTTTAAATTTGAAACGCTGGTTCTGTTTTACTCTTATTTGTCATGTTCAAAGGAAACGCCAACTTACTTTTTTAACTTTTATCACTGAAATATTTATTTAAAGAGAACTGGTATTGCAAATACATGTAAACACATATTTCTGTAACATTAATTAAATGTTTCAATAGTGTATTTCAGTATTTTTCAATTATAAAATCAACCGTTTTAGGTCTGTACCGCTATGGTTTCCGAACGTTGCGCATTGTCTATGGATATGTCACTAATGTCACTGTCAGTTTTACAATTTTATTTAGGTTAAGTAAGGTTAATTTTAATTAGATTTCCTCACAAGTGTGATGAAAAACATTGTGTGTGCCACGGGCGGTAAAGGAATTACAAACTCGTGTTATTAAAGCCCTCGGCTTCGCCTCGGCCTTGTAACAAACACTCGTTTGTAATTCCTTACCTACCGCCCTTGATACACAATGTACTATTATCAACTATTATATAATCTGTGCTATTATGCCACACCTGGCCATAAAGTGGCTTTTACCGTACAGTACGCGTACGGTAAAAGCCGCTTTCTGGCCAAGTGTAGACATATAATTATGAACACTTTTAATAAAGAAAGCCCTCGATCGCATATTTACATCCCTCGCCTGCAGCTCGGGCAGCGAGCATCTGCGATCTCGGGCTTTCTTTGTTTTACCACCCTAGTTGTGTAATGTACTATTATACAGGAAAAACATGTACAAAGGCGACCTTAACTCTGGTTTTCTTTCAGGATGTAGATGTAGGTATTTATTTTTTAAATACAAGCTTTGGTTTTAGTTTACACCTGTCCCGGTGTCTATCTGTCTATGTGTCAGTGTGTCTGTGTATCTGTAATCAAATCTAGCAAGTTAAAATTGACCCAGTTCCCGATTTCCTATTGAGCTGGGATTTTGTAAGAATATGTAAATCACATGACAATGCAATATAATCATTATGATACTGAGCTGATCTGATGATGGAGCCGGATGGCAGCCATGGGACCATCTAAATTACACAAGATAGATTCTTTACGTTTCACTCACTCACACGTTCGGTTCATTTGGTTAGTTTTGACATTGCGATTTAACAAAAAAAGTACAGTCGGCAATAAAAGCTTGTTTCAAAAATACATTTTTTGACAGAAACTTAATTACTCCAAACTTTTCTTCCATTTCACATTTACTTATTATTCCACAAGGTGGTGGAGACAGCTTTCCGAACTCGTCTCTTTCACTTCCTTCAGTCCTCGCTACAGTCTTCGGATAGTTAACGTTAACACTTAGACACTTCCTTGGCACTACATAATTCGACCTTATTTTGTTTTTTTTTTCCTGAAGCTTCGACCAAAGGCAGAAAGTTGTAGTACCAAATTTTCAACGTATTTGAATGACCTTCTTTTTACTTCACGGTACAAAATAGTACAAATAAAATAAATTTTCAGAAAATATACCCATATTATTATACCTACCTATATTTTTCAGTCGCAATCTAGCTTCTGATAATTTTAAAATGTCCTGTTTTCTACGTAAATTGTTTTAAAAACACATTTCATCTGATAGCCTAAATTTTAAACCAATACATTTATATAAAAGCATTTTAGCGTTAAAATTACGGCGCGAGAAAAGCTATCGAAAGACAATATTACGTAGATAATTCACTGTGATTGCTTTGATGGATCATGTAATACTTCACGCCGGCGCCAGCCAGCTGCGCAGTAGCCTCAATCTCGGCGATTGATTACTTGATTACATATATGTAGAACGAATTGGCTAAGTAAAGTTTTTCATATTGAGGTGAAACCTCTTTGTTTATTGTAGCGATGTTAAATCTTTATAGAAAAAGCCAATGTCATGTCATGTATATTGATTTGTTATGGTCTTGTAAAAGTCATACGAATAAAAACTGATTATCGTTTTAAACTATATTTATTATGTGCTTTATCTAGTGGTGCACACTTCGATCCGCTCTGCTAATACGCCAAAAGGTTATGGTCGCCGCACGAGTGAAGTGAAAAATATAACACCATGGAATTAAGTAAAATCCAAATCTCCAAGTTGGACGGCACCAACTGGGTGCAGTGGAGGTACAGAATGACTGCACTTCTACGTGGGATGGATGGACTTATAGATATTGTTCAGGGAAGTATAAATAAGCCTGAGAAGCCGACGGTGAGTGGTGGCGCAGATGCTGCTGCGGTAGCGGCAATGGCTACTTATAACAAGAATTTGGGAGAGTACCTAAAGCTGGAAAGTACTGCTCTTTTATTGATTACGAACAATATTACAGATGAAGCACTAGATAAGGTAATCAGGTTCACAAGTCCTAAAGATGTCTGGGATGAATTGCATCGGTTGTATGATGGCGTGAACGATGACCGTCTCTATCACGCATGCATGGAACTGTTTCAACTCAAGATGGACATCTCCGATGACATGGCAACTCACATCTCAAAAGCGAAGAATTTATGGCATAAACTTAACCAAGAGCTCATAAAAGCGGACGAAGGGAAAGAACTCCCCGAGCTACTTTTGATCTGCAAGATTTTGGATACCTTGCCGGAAGAATACTTTTCTTTTAAATCGAGTTGGATCATGATGTCAAGGAAGGACAGAACAATAGACAATTTGACTAGTCAGCTGTGTGCTCATGAACGGGCCTTGACGACAACCTCCAAGGAAAACAATGGGTGCGTGTCAAGATCATCTGGTGAAGCACTGGTAGTGAACAGCTCTAAGAAGACCATAAAGAAGAAAACCAAAACGTTCAAGTGTCATAGCTGCGGGGAAGTTGGACATTTCAAGAAGGACTGCCCTAAGAAGGAACGAACTGGAAAACCTGGCATGACGAACATGATGGCTGTATTAGCTAATGTCACAGATTGTAATACGGAACAGGACCTGTGGTACGTTGATAATGGGGCCACGCACCATGTTACAATGAGAAGTGACATGTTCCAGGATTTTGAGCGTTTCCAAGAACCGCATATGGTGACCACTGCTGATGGGAAGACAATTGAAGCGTTAGGAAAAGGTTCTATTCTCATGAAGACTAAGAAAAGGACATTCGTAATGAATGATGTGTGGCATGTTCCGAAGGTCACAAAGAATCTCTTTTCGGTGCTCTCAGCACATGATGTCAACAAGGAAAGTTTGTTTGAGTCACGAGGCACAACCTGTTCATTCACTATCAACGGGGAATTGTGCGTGACTGGTAGCAGACAACAGCATGGCGGTTTGTACAAGCTGAACTGTAGGCCGGTTCAACCCAAGGAAAGCGTGACGGTAAATGCGGTTGACACTTTACAGCTTTACCATGAACGTATGGGTCATCAAGACAAACGCCATGTGAAGCGAGTCATAGAACGAGAACTTGATGTGAAGTCGAAGGACACAGGAAGTCTATGCGAAGGATGCATCTTTGGGAAAACACATAGAAAGAAATTTGGTGTTCGAGAAAAAGCTGTCAGTCCAGGAGAACGCATAAGTTCTGACGTTTGTGGTCCGTTCCCACCAAGTTGCTCGAAGTCTCGGTACTTTGTCCTATTCAAAGACGAATTCTCCAAGTATCGATACGTCTACATTATGAAAAATAAGTCGGAGGTACCTGAGCTGCTACGTCTGATGCTGGCAGAAGCAAAGACAGCAGGTCACCGAATTAAAGAATTTCTAAGTGACAATGGCGGTGAATTCGATAATGAGAAAGTAAGGAAAGAATTGGAAAAACATGGAATACACCAACGCTTGGTTATGCCCTATACGCCAGAGCAGAACGGTAGTAGCGAAAGGGAAAACCGTACAATCGTCGAAATGGTCCGAGCAATGATGTTTGCACACGAAGAGCTCCCTCAAGTTCTGTGGGCAGAGTTGGTAAATACTGCTGTCTACATATTAAATAGAACAGGACCAACGCCTGTGGAAGGAAAGTCTCCGTTCGAGTTGTGGTTTGGGAAGAAACCGCAAATAAAACACTTGAGAATCATCGGTTCTACGTGCTACGTGCATGTTCCTAAACAAAAGAGGAGGAAAATGCAGAAGAAGGCACAGAAGTGCACTTTAATTGGCTATGACAATGACGACGGGTACAGGCTTTGGAACAAGCAATCGAACTCTCTTGTAAGATCTCGGGATGTCACATTCGACGAAAGACCCATAGAATCAAAGATCGATGTCGAGGATTCTGAAGTCGAGAAAGAAGTGACTGAGATGGAAGTTCCCTTATACGTCAGAAACGAGACCCCTGTCACTGGTGAGGACGACGAGGCGCCTGTCGGAGAAGAGGCAGAGTTCGAGGATGCTTTGCCAGAGATGCCAGGACAAGACGAATCTATTGAATTAGAGGGGGAGAATGAGGAGAACCGTGAAGAAGAATGCGCCATAGAGAATGATGATAACGAAGGCGAGGTAATCGAGCAGTTAGCGAGACATGGTATGCATTTAAGGGACCGCTCTCTCCTCAGACGTCCGGTTAAATTCAATGATTATGTTTCTTACGTTGGCACAGACTGTTACGTGGAACCTAACACGTACAAGGAAGCAATAGCCTGCCCTGATAAGCAACTGTGGAAAATAGCTATGGAGAGCGAGATCGAATCCCTGAAAGAGAATGAAACTTGGATTCTAGAGAAGCTACCTAAAAACCGGAAAGCGATTCCATGCAAATGGGTTTATAAGGTGAAACTGAACCCTGACGGAACAGTTAGTAAGTATAAGGCGCGGCTGGTAGTAAAAGGCTTTCGACAAAGAAAAGGAGAGGACTACGACCAGACTTTTAGCCCAGTAGCCAAGATGGCAACTGTTCGTGCTGTGTTAAGCATAGCAGCTAGTGAGGGTATGAAGATAAGTCAATTTGATGTCTCGACAGCCTTCTTGTACGGCTCTTTATCTGACGAAGAGATTTATATGAAGCAACCGGAAGGGTATGATGACGGGACGGGTCGAGTTTGCCTGCTAAAGAAGAGTCTTTACGGTCTAAAGCAAGCTCCTCGTTGCTGGAACAGGACTATTCTGGACTTCTTCAAAGAAATTGGACTTGTAGTCAGTGAGGCCGATCCATGCCTATTCAAAAGAGAGAACGATAATGGAAAACTAATTGTGGCTCTCTATGTCGATGATGGCCTGATTGCTGGTTCATGCGACGAAGTAATTGAAGAATTCCTTGAACAAGTAAGAGGAAGGTTCAAGATTACTACGAAAGCTATCTCGTATTTTTTAGGGATAGAGATAGAAACCAGAGAAGGTGGTGATATAAGAATTCACCAAAGAGCCTATGTACAGAAAATTTTGAAGCGGTTTGGAATGCAAGAGTGCAGACCTGTGACCACTCCAATAGTAAGAGAAGAGATAAGTCAAAAACCGGAGAAGGTTGAAGACTACTTTCTCAATAACTACAGACAAGTGGTTGGAGCACTCGCATATCTAATGGTGGGAACTAGACCCGACATAGCGTACGCTGTGAGTGTGGTCTCCAGAAGCCTAGAGAATCCAACCCAAGCAGACTGTGTAAAGCTGAAACGTATTCTCCGCTACCTGCAGTATACTCCAGATACGGGAATCCTTTATAGAAGGAGTTATAAAAAGGGTCACATTGAATGTTTTAGTGACGCCGACCACGGTGGAGATATTGCGACAGGCAGATCAACATCTGGCGTTTTATGCCTATATGCTGGTGGAGCAGTATCGTGGCTCAGTCAGAGACAGCAAAGCGTTGCAATTTCAACGACAGAAGCTGAGATAGTCGCAGCCAGTGAAGCGGCAAGAGAGAGTGTTTGGTTAACTCGTCTCATCGGTGGACTTGTAAAGATAGAAGGTCTACCAGTACTATATGTAGATAATGAGGCTGCTGTACGTTTGGCTGAAAACCCTGAGTATCACAGAAGAACCAAGCACATTCGCATACGGCATTTCTTTGTGCGTGAATTAGTAGCGAATGAGACGCTCATTGTGAGAAAGATCAGCACGGAGCTACAGTTGGCTGACATTTTTTCTAAGCCGCTGGCCAGACAAAGACACAAACAGCTGTCGAATCAGCTGGGTTTAAACATCGAGAGAAGGTATTGAGGTGAAACCTCTTTGTTTATTGTAGCGATGTTAAATCTTTATAGAAAAAGCCAATGTCATGTCATGTATATTGATTTGTTATGGTCTTGTAAAAGTCATACGAATAAAAACTGATTATCGTTTTAAACTATATTTATTATGTGCTTTATCTAGTGGTGCACACTTCGATCCGCTCTGCTAATACTCCAAAATTTCAAAGATGTGTAATTTGATATATATATATATATTTTTTTTTTCAATAGTTCCCGACGTAATGAACTAGAAAATACCGCTATTGCATTTTTATTCATTGTAATTTTTGTAAAATTTTTTTTTTAATACACTTGCTCAAAAAGTGGTACTTTTTGTAGCTGTATATCGTGCGCAAAGTTCGATTTTGCGAACTAGTGCTTTTTATTTCCCATTTTTTTTAATTTACTGTTGTTCAAAATACATACATCCAACTAATGGTCAAATACGTTCTTTGTTTTTATTACGTCAGTGGACATTGAATGAAAGTATACATTTGATACGTTTAAAATATTAAATCCACATATATAATGTTTGATTGTTTTTATTATAAACAATTAAACTGTTATCTAATATTAAAATAGTTTAAAAAGTATGCTTCTTGAGTATTACCAATGAGTAGTTTAGTCAGCGGTCTCGCATAATACTAGTATTATGCGAGACCCAAAAAATAAAAATTGTCACAGATAAGATAATATGGTGCAGACTGTTCGAGTTTTATAAATGACAACTAGCTTTCCGGCACTAAAGATTACATTTTACTTGGAAATTAATGAGCTATTAAGTATTTAAATATTTATTGCTTTTTTCCATTTTTAAATGCAGTTAAATTATCTTAGAACGTTTGTCTGTTCCCAAAATAGTTTATTTTTATTTGGCTGAATGGTGACAAACGCTGCCACGTTGGAAAAAGTTCGCAATTAAAAGTAACACATTTTGTTTTATTCCCGCTATTTTCATTCATGATTGTAATTTTGTAATTATTAATTATCACGCATTAGTTTGATAACACTTTTGTGAAAAATGAGCGATTCAGACGATTTTGAAATAAATTCAACACCACGAGATATACTAGCAAAGGTGTCAACGGCAACTACTATTCATTATTTTACCAGAGAAGTCGAAGGAGGAATATCTGGCCG
Source organism: Eudemis profundana (assembly GCA_947034925.1). Classification (NCBI taxonomy): domain Eukaryota; kingdom Metazoa; phylum Arthropoda; class Insecta; order Lepidoptera; family Tortricidae; genus Eudemis; species Eudemis profundana. Next base: position 21,104,019 of record OX344798.1, read on the forward strand.
TCTATGAGCAATTCATTGACTGGAAACGAGAAAATCGAACGGCGTCATTCTCAGAAAATGTACCTACTTATGGCCTACTTTCTTGAATTATCTAAGAAATATCAGGCATCTACAATGTGGTCAGGATACTCAACGTGACTCTTAATAAGTGTTCCAATTGAGTGCTCCATTTTTATGAGGCCAAAAAATAAACAAATTTGTCTCTTAATCATTCAATCATTTCATTTTCGTTGTAATTTTTCGCAAATGTATTAAAAAACGTCGTTTGGTACACGTGCGGAAGTGTCATTTCCACTCGTCCCGAGTCTTGTCCCTCGCCTTACGGCTCGGGCCAAGACACCTCGGGACTCGTGAAAAATGACATACTTTCCGCACTTGTATCAAAAAGTACTATTTCAATTCCCGATATGACAGCTTTGAATTAAGGACGCCAAAATGTCGAGCGTGTACGTCCATCTTATCAAAATAGGTATCTGTTGAGGTCTGTGGTGTTTCGACTGACAAGTGATTGATAAATACCGCTATTGCATTTTTATTCATTGTAATTTTTGTAAAATATTTTTTTCCATTCCCGATATGACAGCTTTGAATTAAGGACGCCAAAATGTCGAGCGTGTACGTCCATCTTAACAAAATAGGTATCTGTTGAGGTCTGTGGTGTTTCGACTGACAAGTGATTGATGTGTCATATGCGACAACCAAAACAAGCGATGATTCGGTTTAGGTATTTGTGTGTTCGGTGTTATTCGATCTTTGTGCTGGCCTTTGGATTGAAGAAAAAAGTAGAAAGAATGAGGGTATTTAGAAATCAGAAATCCACCAGCTGGCAGCAGGGTGGCGAAAGGTCTATTTGGCAGTAGATGTCAAAATCAGGTGGTGTGATTGGTGGATAGCTGGTGGGTTTATGATTTTTAAACACCCTCATTGCAAGAATTCTAGATTCACCCTTAATGTCAAAATAAATACATCAAAATGAGTTCGTGCGCGGAGACTAGAATTGTGAGTGGAGGTGAGATTGCTATGATCCTTGAATATTTTCAGACGATCGATAAGCACACTATTGCTAAAATGAAGAGGTGTAAAAACATTGATGTACGTACTCGTCATTAGCATAAAGTTTTCGATAACTGTATACTTAAATACCTATCAAACTTCTCTTAGGTATATTGATTTTCACAATATTATTTGTTGACAGCTGACAGCCGACACGGACCTCGCATAGACAATTGTTTGATTTTTATTACAAACTTAGGCACTAATTTTGTCAGCCTGGCATCCCTTTTTAATCGAGAATTTAATACAATAAAAACCTATATTAATAAAACCCTGTCCAAACTGTTGTCTTAATTTGTAATTTATGAGGAAATAGCCATTTTTGGCAAAATGGTGCATCTTAAGGGTAACGATTTATTTACTGGAGCATTCCATGAAAACATCTACTTTCTGACGCTTACGTAGCCACCCCAATAAAAAATATTGGCTGCTAAGAATAGTACATTACACAACTAGCGTGGTAATACAAAGAAAGCCCGAGATCGCAGACGTTTGCAGCCCGAGCTGCAAGCGAGGGACGTAAATATGCGATCGAGGGCTTTCTTTATTACCTCCCGTGTTGTGTACATCATTTTATGTCTACACTTGGCCAGAAAGCGGCTTTTTCCGTACGCGCAGCGTGCGGAAAAAGCCACTTTATGGCCAGGTGTGGCATAAATGATATTATTACCATACCGATATTCAGCTTCTCAATTTTACATGTCAAAATTATTTATATTAAAAAGGTAGTGTCGCTTACGTGGAATGCTCCTACTACTGAAAATCGGGCTGTAACTCAATAATAGGTATGAATAAACCGAGAAATAAGGTTGGCGAGATCCTTATTTGTGGATCATTAATTCATAGGCGCGCTCGCCGGCGATCGTCTCAACTTTGACTATACTATCAGCGCCAAGTCTTCAAATCCCCGATCCCAGAGATAGGGTTATCATCACAGAAAATATATCGAAATAGAAGGAATTTGATTGGTTTCAAACTGCGATCGGACAGTCTTTTTTTCAAAAAGCACAGATAAAACTATTTGAAATAAGAAGTTATAATACAAGGTGTTTCATTGAACGTAACACAACTCATGTTTTTTAAACTCCTCTCCCTGGTGTTAAACCCGAGAGGAGGTCTCGTCGATTTGTATGTGAACCACGCGTGTAACGTTTTGCGTTTGACGTCAAGAGTGTAATTTATATGAGATGAAAAACAGAAATTTTGAACACTTGGTGTTATTTGAACAATTATTTCAAAATGTCAAATCTACCATTATTATCAGATTTTTCAAATCTGATAATAATGTTGACGGCGAGCAAAGAAGGTCCCTGGCCCTTCTTTTTAGCGCACGAGGCGCTCTTTTAGAGTCCGACCGAAATTTCGGTTTCGGTTTCGGCCTAGTTTCGGCCAAAAAACGGGTTTCGGCTGCCATCCGGCCGAAACTACTGCTGAAACCGAAACTGAATTTGATTTTGGTTTCAAACGGCGATCGGACAGTCTTTTTTTCAAAAAGCACAGATAAACTATTTGAAATAAGAAGTAATAATACAAGGTGTTTCATTGAACGTAATACAACTCATGTTTTTTAAACTCCTCTCCCTGGTGTTAAACCCGAGAGGTCTCGTGTTGTTAATTAAGATAAATTAATTAATATCACTGTTTTAATTGTTCAACTTTTTTTGGTCTCATCGTGGTTACTCTACTTAGAGTTGAGAGAAAAAAGTTTGAAGCTAATTGTGTAGTGAAAACTTACCATTTTGCTTATCTAGCTAGGCCGATCATTTAAAAATAAAATGCATGCATTCTGACAGGTTATTGAAGTTATTTGTCATAACAAACAAACAGGTCACGTAAGCGTGACGTCATGAGGGGTGACAATACCCCTAGATTTTAATTTCTTAATTTTGTTAGCAAACTAGCGAAAGTTAATTATGACGAATTTTAATAAATCAATTCGTGCATTTTGTTCTTTATCGTTAACTGAGCCGGAATTGCTTAATTTGTATTACGTGCAATGTTACACCCTGTATGTTATATTAATGAGTACTTTAAATATCAGAGACTCAGTAATTAATATGTTATTTAAAAATGAAGACTGACTGATTATGATGTCATTTTTGTTACATTCCCACGACAACATGACCTTATATGGAAGTTTCGGTTTCAGCTCTCGTTTCGGCCGAAACTGAGATCAAAGCCGAAATTCGGTTTATATATCTTATATCAAACACTTATATATCTTCATTAATAAATACATTTACATATATTTAGGTTTCGGTTCGGCCGTCAAAACTAGTTTCGGTCGGACATTACACTCTTGCCATCTAAAATACATTTCTGTGGTTATCATCGATAATGGCGAAGAAAGTATATGTTATAATTTATTCTAATATATGTAAAGAGCCAGTATTTATAACTAGTGGACCCACAGTGGACCCGCTCGCGACTTCGTTCGCGGAGGCGCTGGCGGTTAGTCTGTTTATCTGTTTGTTCTCGTATAACGTACAAACTATCGTGCCAATTTTCATGAAATTTGGTATACAGGAACAATATTACTCCGGTTAACACACGGGATACTTTTTATCCGCCTAAGCCGAAGCAAGAAGAGACATTCAACTAATTTGTTTTATATTATGTGGTTAAATACTCTATTAAATCGGTAAAAAGCCAGTTTGTACAATTCTTTATTTAATTAAAATTTTACTTTGCGTGCTTTTTTAAAGCAAAGTCGTGTATACATTTGTCAATGTCAATTTGTATCTCACGTTCGATGGCCAATAACATACCTGGGCGTTTCTCCAGAAATATGTCTGCGACTCATTCATCTGTCTCCATACATTTAGTATGAAAAAGGGCCAGATGAATGAGGTGACCGCAGACATATTTCTGGAGAAATGCCCACCTAATGGTCTAGGAAGCACGGGCGAAATGTTCGTCTGATTTTCTCATGAAAGTGCTCTGTTTCGCCATTATTTCGGTGTACAGCCACAAATCTCAATGTCTGGCACCTCGGTGCGTTTGCCTAGGGGAGGACCGTAAACTTGCAAAAAATTCTAGATTGCGACTGCAACTTTTCTACTTGACGTAGCGTCGAAAAGGTTAATGGCCGTACTTAATCACGGCATTTATTTGTGCGATGAGCACGAATATTTGTTCCTGAGTCATGGATGTTTTCTATGTATTTAAGTATTTGTATCTATTAAATATATCGTTGTCTAGTATCCATAACACAAGCCTTATTGAGCTTACTATGGGGCTAGTTCGATTTGTGTAAGATTGTCCCCTAATATTTATTTATTTAATCCAAACTAGTAGAGTCTGTGCGGAAAGAGAATAGGATTAATTTTGGAGGGCGCTGTAATGCTTTTCTACCGTATGTGCCGTATTTTCTGTTCTGTGGCCATACTGGTTAGGTTAGTTCCGTTTTTCGCCACACCTATTCTCTTTCCGCACAGACTTTATTAAGAATGCAAAAGTTCTCTCAAAAAAAGGATCTCTGGCTCTCTTAACCCGTTGAATTGATTTTGTCCAAACTTAATTAATATTACATGATATATAAGGTGCTAACAAATTAGGTACCAATATTTTAAGAGATGTTAACTTATATCAACACAATAACTATTTATAGATACTAAGACAACTTTTTATACGATATTTTTTGTTTTCATTTCCCGAACAAAATAAATAAATTAAAATTCTACACAAACTTAATCATAATGTTAATTTAACTGACAAGAACATTTTCTGTCAAGTGGACGTTGTTTTCTGTTAAGTGGCCAGTTCATTCATAAATTGAAAAGTTAGTACCTAACCATAAGATAATCAGACAGGTCACTGACTATTGTTTACCTCAGGGTGCTTTACGTAGCAAACTTACTTCCCAAATTTTCTCCAAAAAACATACATAATTTGTTTATTGTTTTTACCCGACTACGGCGAAGCAAAAAGGAGGGTTATGATTTTAGCACCGTATGTATATATGTATGTATGTTTGTATATTTTATACATAAATACCTAAACTCAGAAAGCTGAGTACCTACTATCAGACCTGCAAATATTGGTACCTAATTTATTAGAACCTTTATATAATAAAGACGTAAAAAGACTGTGTTTGTACATTAAAGATTTTTTAAAAGAAGTAGTGTTCAAAAGAAGCAATAGAACGTAAATAAATAGTTTGAAAATTTTGTCTGTTTGGCCACGCTACGCCATTGGCTCTGCGCTCTGTAACGGATTAATCCGGCGTTGATGTTGAACCTGTGATGCGGATAATAATTATCCGTCGATCCGTCGTTGGCGTCTGAAAGATTAAAAACGATTAGAATTGTATAAATAGATGTTCATCAGATGTAAGGTAACAACCCTGACACCGGGATTACCTCGGGATCGCCCCTAATGGGCACTGTCTCTGTTTACATGCGCCAAGTGGGCCATATTGTTTTCCTATTGCGTTACCGTTTTTCCATGCACTTTGTATAACAGTAACACAATAGAACAGTTGGGACACTTTTTTTCTCCTATTGGGATGGAAAGGGCTCGCAATTCTCAGAAAAAATAAAATAAAATTTGTTAAACCTTAGAATGAAAAAATTGGGCATTTTTTAGTAATGCTCTAACGAAGGAACTTGCAATTCAGGGAAGAAATCACATATTCAAAATAAAATTAAGTACCTAAGTATACATGCCTCGTCTTTTTTATCTCAGAGAAAGAGACCAACACATCTTCGCGTGTGCTTTACAGATCGATTTCGGAGACCTTCCGAGTCCGAAGTGTCAAGAAGAAACAAAGAGGAAAATAGAAGCACTGCAGCGTATCATATAGTACATAAGTAGGTACCTAATAATAATAATATGTTTTATTTCAGGCAGTGTACCCATATTACAATGTTAAAATAAATTAAATTAATATTATAAACAAAAAAAAAATAAGTAAAGATAAAATACAATATAGACAAGACATCACTTCTTATTGCTATCACGGTGCACAGATAGCCAGCGCTTCAGGATTAGGCAGTCCAGCCAGGCGCTCGGACAGGGTCTTGAGAATCTCATTGTAATAGGTATTCAAATTATCTAAATTATGAAACGAATTACTTACCTATAGTAAAGTTCCTAGAATATTTATATCACTAACAATGTTAAATGTAAACCTAGTACCACCTACAAGCACGAACTAATGTGTAAGGTCTTTAAAAACTGATTAGCTGGGCAAAAGAAATTCAAGTCACAGATGCTACATGAAACTATAACTCAAGAGGTAATTCAGTTTTACGAATACGATGGGTTGTAGTATTTTTTAAGAAATCGTAAAATACCGACAAAACTGAAAAATTAATAACCTATTGATAAAATGTAAGAGTTTTAAGATATTGGAAAAAACTTCAGCTATCTAAGCCGTTTTTAATAAGCTGTAAAGGATAAAAATACATTATAAATTGGATTTGCCGTTGTTACGCAATTCAAGCTAATCATCATAAAAACAAAACAAAAGGGCGAAGAAATTAGTGTAGGTATTTCATGACAAGTTAGCCTTTGTAGAAACACGCATCACAGGCAAAGGCAACGCAACGAATTTGGATCTGCACTTGGTCATTTTAAAGCCTAATAAGTCGCACGATCGGCCGCGAGTCAGCAGATTGCAACTGCAAGGCGTGTAGGGTGACTAGGGTGTAGGCTAGCATTGATTACAAGGTTACTGGTGACTTGTCTTCCCCGTACCAGAATCACAGTCTCTCACTGCGCGAACGTTGCGCGGTAATTTTTATTAAATATCACCACCCTGGGGTGGAAAAAAGAGCACGCGGTATGCGATAGAGAAAGACGGTCGGATGCGGGTCAGCTTCGTCCGGTCATCCGACGCGAACGGCAGTTTTGTTAGGGAGAGAGGCTTCTGTACACGAAGCCACTGTTAACTGACCACCCATACATAGACTTTAAAACGTTGCAATAAAGTTGACATTCGTTTACAAATGTACAGTTAACAGTGTGTTCGATTGTACGTAGTACTAAACTAATTCTTATACTGCGCCCATACCATACATTCAACCGCCACTCCGACCTATCGATAAGTTTCGTTTTTTTTTTTTAATTTTTTATTGCGTGACCATGTGCGGCATGCATATTCAGTCGAAATATTAGAAATACATAGAGAACCTTAAACTATTCGCTGAATGCGCCAAGAGCGCGATGCCATTAAAAAATGATGCCATTTAAACTAAGTTAAAGTTCAAGGTGTATTGCTTTATATATTACTTTACTCTTTGGTGTATTGTATTGCTAGGTGTACGTCTAATGCAGAGGTTCTTGAACTTTTTTTGGTCACGGACCCCCTACATTATTTCGAAAACCTTACGGACCCCTTCCGAATACAATCAGAGAAAAAGAAAATCAAGGGCATAGGAAAGTTTGTGTTGTATGCATAGCCACGGACCCCCGGCTCTCGTATCACGGACCCCTAAGGGGTCCATGGACCACAGTTCAAGAAACCCTGGTCTAATGTATCCAGAACAAGCGTAATGTTACGTCCAAACGATCCAATTTTGATATCCAACTGATAGGGTAGAGACACAGTTATTCGTCAAAAAGAGATAACGTCACAGCTGCGTCCCTACCGGTTGGCTGATAAAATTGGATCGTTAAGACACGACTTAAATATTTCAACTCACAACATGCTTTAGTTTAACTCCTCGAAGACGCTTTAATGTTGTCAATGTCACTAATGTCAGTGTCAGTGTCAAATTCACTATCAAATCAAGGTCAAGATATTTGCTGGAGATAATTACTAGAAAAACACTGTTTTTAAATATAGGACTGATAAATGTAACTAATACTCGTAACGATAAGAACTTTATATCAATAGCCAGTGAATAACAAAATGATATAACACACCCACAGTCAATATGGCTCTGAAAACATTAGTTTTTCGGTAAGTCGCTGATACGTTAACGGAATAAATTAAAATAAACATATAGATTAATGATATCGGTGTTACTGGGATCAATATTTAAGTTACTAATATTTGCCTAATGATGTTCGTTGCGCTGCAGTTTCTTGCCAAAAATTAGGTTACAAAACATGAAAAGATGAAAGTGAATAAACATAAATAAAAGTGATTATTATATATACTGCATATAAAATCTCATACTTCGTATAAACTGCAATGTCATTTAACATTGATTTCCATCTTTGTAAATATATTTTTTAATTTTAACTCTTTTTTCAGCATTGTGCAACATAAGAAAATAGTGAATTATGCACCAATATTATTACAATGCGGAAGATACTACAGTCATGGTGAAGAGAGAAGGGGGTTTAGGAAAAAAATTACAGCAGTCTTGTTTGGATCAGTACTTGTTGGGAAAGCATTAGCAGGCAAGTCAACATCAAGGACCTTAAAATAAATAGCCGGACGGAGTACCGCTAACAAAGAACTGAAGCATGTCTAATCCAGCTACCTATGTGTGCATGCTGCTCGCAATAGGAAAAAACCAGTTGATATGTGCGTGCGGCTCCTAAGTACAAGCAGCCGGCATATTAGAAATGGCTTCAGTTCTCTGTTGGCGAGCCACCGTCCAGCTATTTATTATAAGGTGCTTGGTCAACATTAACACTTTCACAACCACAAACCCGCCTAGCGGGCGCTCGTAACTTTTGCTCAGATGCCGGCCATTTTTTTCGTACCTCATTATTGTGCTCTGTCAGTTTCCGGGGTCATTTTCAATTTTTTGTCTAGTTGTGAAAGTGTTGAAATAAAAGTAATTAAAAAGATTACTTACATTTCAACGACAACAACGTACATGGTGCAAAGTGCTAAGGAGTTGTTCTGCAATTAGAATCATATACGTTGTTGTCGTTGATTTATATTATAGACAGTGGTTCCGAACTTTAATAACCCCTTTAGGGGTAAAATGATGTTTACTCAGGGGTAATACACACAAATATCAAGTCGTGTTCTTTGAATGGTTTCTTATACTGTCCTGTATTACTTATTTTTAGGCGTAAAAATACAAATGTCGAGGGGGCATGTGGCGATGTCGTAATATAGGTTAGGAACCACTGACTTAAGAGGTCAAATACCTGAGGTCACAAACAAAACATGAGTTTAGAAGCTTATTGAATTTGATTTCTCAACTTTCAATTATTTCGTAACAACTTCCATTTAATTCAGATTTATTAATTTTTCCATTATCCTCATGAGATTCCATTCCGCATATATCATTTATTCAAAATATTATTAATATTATTATTTTATGGGCGCCGACAGCCAATTCCACAGCCGCGGCATGGCCATGGCCCTTGAAATTTTTATTAAAGCCTGATTTGTAAAAAAATATATAAAAACCATATTCTTGATACCAAAGTACACTGAAATTTTCCTATAAGTGCAGTCACCTATACGCAACGGGTATAACTGTGGAAACTTTGTATAATATGTCACCTGTGTACTTTAAACCGTGCACAGTTATGCAATAAATATTTCTATTTCTATATTTTACCCCTTCATCTTATAGATCTAAGAAAGAACTAAAACTTCTGGGAAGAAACCATACTTTTTTTATGTTTACTTTTAAAGTTATTTTAAAACTTGAGAAAAATTCATAAAAACCATAGAAATTTTGTTTTAAATGTATTGTGATTATCCGTTAATGCAATGGGGTATTAAATCCTCCACGTAAAAAGAATCCTCCACGGGTAAATAATAGACAAGTCAGTGGACATCGAGTTCTGTGCGTTGCGAGACTTGCATTTTTTTAGGTACATGTACTAATGTTCTTGATGGGATACATACTTTATTGCACATTCGGTTTTTTTTTCATATTGTAATAAAACAACTTAAACGGATTTAATCGCGTATATTGCGTTTAAGTTGTTTTATTACAATGAGTTGTAGTCTCGGAAACCGAAGACAATATTTTTTTTCATATTTTGAGAAACATTTATATCTTCACCAACCGTACTCTGATACTATTACAACAATGTTTCAGATGATGTCAGTATTCAATCTCAAGATAGTGACGAGAAGCAGAATAAAGACAAAGATAGCAGTAAGGAGCATGGCGGAGTCATTGAGGCAGGAGCTAAGAAACCAGGCTTGCCTGTGTACAGCGCAGAGGAAGTTAGCAAGCATGATACTACGTAAGTATACATATACAGGGCGTCCCAAGACATGAAGGGAAAGTACCTCAAATATTGTAGATATTTTGCTGAAAGGAGACTTTATTTTGATGTTAATAATAATTGGAACTCCATTCAAAGATTTTTTTAAAATAACCTGCCTTAACCAGAAATCGAACCCACTAAATATTAATAAGAAACAGTTTTTCATTTTATTATACCATACCGATCGAAAGGGTTACCCATTAGAATGATTTTTACTTAAATATACAGCATCTTAAAAAAAGGAAGACAATACAATACAAATATGCTATATTGCACACCAGAAATTAAAACAATTTAAAGAGGTAGACAATAGGCGGCAGTGGCGGATAGCAAGAGTAGCAAATGCTACGGGCCCCGCGCCTACTCGCAAAAGGGTACCCCCCTTCCCCCCCCTCGTTATGTAATTTGTCACGTATAAAATTACCGGTCAATCGGTATTTAAGCATATCTAAGACTAACCAAGGGCCTCTTTGAAGAAATGCTACAGGCCCCGCGCTGGCTTAATCCGGCACTGATAGGCGGTCCATGAAATTTAACATTTAAATTATTACGTATTCCATGGTGTCGTATACGATTTTTTCAAAAATATGTGAATGCAGTTTAAGTCATTTGTAAAAATAAAATAAAGTCTTCTTTCAGCAAAATATCCTAGAGTCTGGCTAATGAAAGATGAGACTAAAAAATAGCGGCAAATTTAAAAAAACAACGGGTTGCAACACTGTTTATAGGGTGACAAAAACGGTAATGATACTTGAGCCGATTTTTGAGTTGTTGTCACCTTTTCAATTCTTCCAATTTTAGTGAAAATTGGTAAGTACATAGCTTTTATTAGAGTGTTAGTGTTTATTTATGATATATATTTACTCCCCACATTAGCCACGGAAAGAAAAGCAAAAACAATTCAGTAAGTATTTTCGGAAACTGTTACTTTCTTATGTTGCATATTGAGTATCAAAATCACCACAGCATACTATCCTCAGAAATCTAATGACGTTTGACACATTTGACGTTTGTATAATGTCGCCATTTAAAAAGTTTGGAACAAATGTCAGTCTCATCTTTCATTAGCCAGACTCTATCTACAATATTTGAGGTACTTTCCCTTAATGTCGCACAGTCTGCCAATCCGGCACTAATACGGAATAGGAATAGTTACTTCCAGAATACCCTTTAGAAAATAAATACTCGTGTAGGTGGCGTATTTTTTTTCGATTCTTATGGGAAAAAAGTCTGTAAAAAGCCATTAGGGATGAAAGTGACTACGCTTCAGTAGCGTGGTGTCCAAAGAACTCGATTCCTAACGGCTTGCCTAATATCAGGCATTTGAGCACCTCATTCTCCAGCTCTTAAGGAAAATGTACACTAAATCTGCATCGGCTTGCCCAAGGATATCTTTTACGCCACGCCACTGCTACGCTTAGAATCTTATTGTAGAATCTTGAGCAGAGCGAGGGATTCAATTAACACCTAGCCACAAATAGATAATTTTGCTCCCTTGTGACACAATCTGCTACTATACTATAGGTAAATTTATAAATCCAGTTAATTTTACAGGGATAGCTTTTGGGTGACGTACAAACATGGCGTGTATGACGTCACATCGTTCCTTCCTTCCCACCCCGGTGGGGAGCAAATCCTGAACGCAGCCGGCCTCAGCATAGAACCCTTCTGGAACGTGTATGGAATGCACAAGACTCAAGAAATCTACAAGCTTCTAGAATCATACAGAATAGGTAAGCATATTTCTATCCAGCATGGTTAGGACAAGATGACTACGAGAAGTAAGGGCCAATGAGAACATGCAACTGTAACGCAACGCAAAGGCTTTGGGCTTAAAATCACTAAAAAAAAAAAAAAAAAAAAATTTAAACTGTTTATTTTAAAGAAATAGGTACAATTTTTTTCATGCACAGCTTAGAGTAAATCTTTATATACCTTAAAACCCTTTAAACTAAATCTCATAATACCTTATTTGCCAATACACCCTATTTTCAAATTACCATGAGCTCATAAAACCTAAATGTCAAATTGTAACATTCTTAAAATGAACGAAATTCATTATGACTTTGACTTAAAACGGCATATTCTCTAAATGCCTGAAGATTGAAATGCACAATCCTTCAATTACCGAATGGCAGAAATGACAAAATATCAAAACAACTCAACCTCAAAATACCTAAATTTAGGCATTTTTCCAAAAATACCTAATTTTTTTACGAGTGTTTATTTGATAGTATAAATTTAGGTATTTTGAGGTTTGGTTGTTTTAAGCATATGTTGTTTTGCCATAATGCTGTTTTGAAGTTTAGGTATTATGAGCCTAAGGTAATTTGAACATCGGCGATATTAAGGTTTCGGTTGATTGTGAAAAAAATTTAGGCATTCTGCAATTTAGGTAGGTATTTTGAGGCCATGAAGTTTTGAGATCTGGGAATATTGATAATGAGGTAAAATGAAATTTAGTGATTTTAAGCCCAAAGCACGCAAAGCTTTGGGCTTAAAATCACTAAATCTCATAATACCTTATTTGCCAATACACCCTATTTTCAAATTACCATGAGCTCATAAAACCTAAATGTCAAATTGTAACATTCTTAAAATGAACGAAATTCATTATGACTTTGACTTAAAACGGCATATTCTCTAAATGCCTGAAGATTGAAATGCACAATCCTTCAATTACCGAATGGCAGAAATGACAAAATATCAAAACAACTCAACCTCAAAATACCTAAATTTAGGCATTTTTCCAAAAGTACCTAATTTTTTTTACGAGTGTTTATTTGATAGTATAAATTTAGGTATTTTGAGGTTTGGTTGTTTTAAGTATATGTTGTTTTGCCATAATGCTGTTTTGAAGTTTAGGTATTATGAGCCTAAGGTAATTTGAACATCGGCGATATTAAGGTTTCGGTTGATTGTGAAAAAAATTTAGGCATTCTGCAATTTAGGTATTTTGAGGCCATGAAGTTTTGAGATCTGGGAATATTGATAATGAGGTAAAATGAAATTTAGTGATTTTAAGCCCAAAGCATTAAAATAACCTTACTTAACCTAAATAAAATTGTAAAACAGACAGTGGCATTAGTGACATATATCCATAGACAATACGAATGTCAAGTCACGTTCGGAAACCATAGCGGTAAAGACCTAAAACGACCATTTTAGTTGATTGTATATTTCCAAATTACTGAAATACACTATTTAAACATTTAATTAATGAAATATGTGTTTTCATGTATTTGCAATAACAGTTATCTTTAAATAAATATTTCCGTGATAAAAGTGAAAAAAGTTAGTTGGCGTTTCCTTTGAACATGACAAATAAGCGTAAAACAGAACCAGCGTTTCAAATTTAAAAAAACCGGTCAAGTGCGAGTCGGACTCGCGCACCGAGGGTTCCGTATAAACTAATAAGTAGACCAACCTTACGACTAACAGCAACCCTGCCTTAAACCCGCTTTAGCCCTATTAAACTAGGAAAAATCTTAACAGCGCGATGCAGCGTATGCTACAGCGACATCTATTGATACTAAATAGCGCGTAAATTTTACTTGTAATTTAAATTTAAACGTTACTTTTTGTTATTGGCTGATTGAAATAATTGTTTGTCAACTAAGTTAGTTCTCATGTATCATTTTTAGCCACAAGCTACCTTATTTTAGATTTGTGTCCCTAGATGGCGCTAGTGGTATTTCATTTTTATGGTATTTACTAGTGTCAAATTTCCTAACATACTCCTATTATAGAGTTTTTAATAATTATTGTTACTTTATGTTTTTTTCCCGATTCCTGATGAGTGATCATTGTATTTAATAGACATTTTTTGTAATCTGAAATAAAAGTTTTGCTACTCTCCGCTAGATGGCTCTCGTAGGGAGGTTAGAACTAATATGTTAAGATTTTTGATTTTAAAAAGTATTCAAGTTAGGAAGAGAAAATATAACGGTCTTCCTAATAATAATCCTAATAAGTAGATACATGAATAGTTCAAGAAAAACTGTATGGCGATTAGTTTAGTAGGAGCAAATAAGTATGTGTGTTATGATTTTTGCAAATTTCTCAAAAACGGTGCAAGTGAGGAAAACCGTTATATTTTTCCTGTAATATTTAGGATGACATTAATAATTGGTAATTATGACACATTTTTCTGATCAGTAACTTCGGAGATAATAGGGGGGGAATGGTATTTTTTTAAACTTTTTTCGCCATAAATCAAAAACTATTTATTTAAGAAAAAAAATAAAAATGATATTTTAATCTACAAATTAAGCTCTTTCATTTGATACCCCACTCGATATATAAGCCCTACTTTCAATTTTCAAAATCCCATTACGGAGCCCTTTAAAAAAAAAGTAAAAAAGGTACAAGATTTTTTTTATGTCCAATAAGCTCGGGTTAGCTACTTTTAACACTATTCCAAATTTCAAACCGATAGCAGCAGTAGTTCCTGAGATATCTGGCTGTGACAGACGGACAGACAGACAGACAGACAGAGTCGCACCATAAGGGTTCCTTTTTTACCATTTTGGTACGGAACCCTAAAAAGAAAACAATTGCGCTCTAGAGCGTAATAGGTCATTTACGGCCCGCAGAACCTAAGTGTAATGACACCATTTTCGAGCAAGTGTGATGAAAAAATATAAACCCACACAGTTTCAAAAATATGTACACATCAACTCTACTGTCATAGCAATATACATATTTATGACATTTTGTGGTGTTTACTTATTTTTGCCCTTGTTTCGTGCAAGCTGTGTACACAAACGGACGTAGTCAAACGTAACTACAAAAGTTACAGTATACTAATAAGATTTTTGAGAGGAATAATGGCTACCAAATTAACAACGTATTTTTACCCGACTGCGGCGAAGCGCAAAGGAGGGTTATGTGTTTGACCTGTATGTATGTATGTATGTCCGTTCCAATGTCCGCTCGTAACTACTCAACGGCTCAAACGATTTTGATAAATGATCCATCATTCATTAGATTCGTCTTGATGGCGCGAGTGTCACTGGGTATGAATTTTGTTAAAATAAACACTTAAAGTGCACCGCGGTCGGGTTTTTTGAAGTAAAAATGCCTAATTTTAAGTACAGTCGGCCTCAAAAATAGCTGGACACTTTACTCTTTTACCCAGGTAACCTCAGAGACGAAGATGTAGTGGACCATTCGGACGACGAGATGTGGGTGAAGGAGCCGCTGCGGGACCGGCGGCTGCTCGTCAAGACGGCCAAGCCGTTCAACGCGGAGATACCCATGAAGCTGCAGGTGCAGCACTTCGATACCCCCAAGTATGTCACTTGATAGATCATCATCATCATTCATTTAAGAGTTACACTCTTGTGGGTGGAGTAGCTTCCAATCTTGCCTGAAGTACGCCAGCTTCTTGACATTTTGATAAGACACAACACCAACTTTTTCCTTCACTTGGTCCATGTAACTGCGTCTAGGTCTTCCTCTACCTCTTTTTCCCTCTATCTTTCCTTCCAGTATGGTTTTAAAGAAATTGTCGTGTCTTATCAAATGTCCTATCATTTTTCCTCGTCTATTTGCAATAATATTCAGGATTGTCCTCTTGATAGATATAGCAAATTAAAGGTACCATATTTCTCTCTCTGTTCTCAATGGTTCCCTCACTGCTGAGGATCGTGACTCCTTTTGATTCTGTCAACCAGCTGTCTCCACCGGTTACGCTCCGTTGCTTGGTGGAGTGCGGCGCTGGCAGATATTTCCAGCTGATATCTGTTCTAACCACTGTTTGAGAGAAGTCCCTCTAGGTCTTTTTCATTCAGTTTTTCGAGTTACCACCAGGCATTCCAAGTTCTAAGTATATCTACGTGCAACATAGCCAAAGTACCGCACTATCGTTGCAAGCAGGTAGTGGATAAATGCGGTGTGTTCTCTATTTTTTACTGTTTTGAAATAGAGACATTTGTGCGGAAGGCTGTCCATGGTATCTGCAGCATACGGCGTCAGCACCACATCTCAAAAGCGTCGATTCTCTGCCTATGGGCAGCTTTAAAAGTTCAAATTTCAGCGCCGTAAAGATCGATGGAAAATATAAGGGTAAATACACCTAGATGGGCAGAATTCTGGTCTCGGATCTCAGCGGTCGCCACTAATGAGTTCTTCTAACTTAATTTCTATAGTTGAATGTTTATTTGTCCGGCGATAACGTCGGTATCATTTATCTGATCTTCCTGAAATTTGGTACGAAGGTAGTTAAGGCCAAGAAGAGAAGAAGCCATACATGACAAGAAGAGTACAACTGAACATAATCAGAATCGTTTGCGACCGAATGTTGTAAATTTTTGCTCTGGAGTTCACCATAAAATACCCGCCAGAAAACATTATACAATAAAAAGTAGTTAACTAAATAAGATTTTTGTCCACAGCGAGCTATTCTACGTCCGTCAACATATGCCGGTGCCCGAAGTAGAAGCGGAGACACACACACTCACCATCCACATCGCGGGCCGCGGCGCGCCCGTCACGCTCTCGCTGCCCGAGCTCGCCAAGTTCCGGCAGTCCACTGTCCGGGCGGCGCTCATGTGTGCAGGGAACAGGAGGAGCGAGATGAATAAGGTTTCTGTCTCTTTCACTCACACATCGCGAGCCGCGGCGCGCGCGTCACGCTCTCACTGCCCGAGCTCGCCAAATTCCGGCAGGCCACAGTCCCGGTGGCGCTCATGTGTGCAGGGAACAGGAGGAGCGAGATGAATGAGGCTTCTGTCTCTTTCACTCTTACACTCACACATCGCGAGCCGCGGCGCGCCCGTCACGCTCACGCTGCCCGAGCTCGCCAAGCTCCGGCAGACCACAGAGGAGCGAGATGAATAAGGTTTCTGTCTCTTTCACTCCGACATGCCGAAACTCACACACAACGCGGGCCGCAGTGCGTACGTCACGCTCTATGCTGGGTGACTCGATAAGTGCGGTATACATTATTCGTACGTAGTAAATATAGCAAATACATAGTACAGGTTTCGCGTCCACTCACAAAACCAACCACCTGTTTCGTCATTTGATAACGTATAAAATTATCGTTCACTCGATGCTTGAGGGGGTATATTTAAGTCTACATATACAGCATATCCAATAATAACAAAAATCTCTCCATACTTCCTTTAATAGGCATGTTTTGTTTCAGGTCAATCACAAAATTGGCTTTATGTAAGCAGTTGAAATTTGTGTTTTATAATAATAATAATTTAATAAATGCTGAATTTATGTATTTATTTATTTATTTAAACTTTATTGCACAAAAGAAAACTTATCGTACAAAAGGCGAACTTAATGCCATAAGGCATTCTCTACCAGTTAACCTTAGGGCAAAGCAGATAACTTGTGGGCGGTGCTACTAACAAAAAAAAATAATACATGATATAATACACATAGTTAATATTTGTGTACATTGTCGCCATAAAACGTTTTTTAACTGTTATTAAAAGCACGACTTGTTTGTATTCATATTCGCCGCTGCCCTTGGGACAGTCACACACGAGGAAAAGCACAATGACAAAACCTACCTACTACAGAATGTGGTTTCGCCATGGTGGTGGTCATTGCTGGACCACAGAAAAGTTAGAGACTATTATTGCGCATCCATTATTGCAATCATGGTTACCTATCATAAACTCGAAAATTGTAATTTCTAATATTAAAATCTCGAAAACGTTTCCCTTTGTTTTTGAGTTGGCCTACATTTTGTTTGCCCAAAATTACATTTCCCATATTATTATTTTTTTGCCAATTCTCATTTGGTTGCAATTTTATTTTGCTTATGATTCGAATCGACACTTAGGTAATAAAATTCTGAAGTATCATTTGTCTACTACTTTTTGTGCCGACAAGTATTTAGTCCGAAATATTGTTATCCCGCTATATCGGAAGATCGAAATTGTAGCATGTCGAACCAAATCATCAAAATATGTATTAAACTTAGGTATCGTTTTATTTATCTACCTCGTGGCGTCAAATATATTCTTAGTAAAGCCGAATCCATAACTTTTTCTTCAGGAATAGTAGACACTCCGGTCATATGCTTTAAAAAATAGGCAAGCCGGTGGGAATCGGGTTCTATGGACGCCACGCCACTGCTACCTATTCAATACCTACTTATTCGATGACAAAATAGAACCCGCCAAAACAAATAATGGCGACGAAATTACTAGAAATAGAAATAAGTTGTGTCCCGAATACATACTTTCTCGTGGACTAAGTTGCGGATAAATACAAGTATCCAAACCATGAATATGAAAAATATCCATTTAACAAAAGTAGGTATCCTACTAACATTACATATGTGAAAGCTGTGAAGATGTTTGGATGTTTAGATTTTTGTTATCTATTAAATAAAGCGGAAACATTTATTTATTGAGACGAAATTCAGCATGCAAGTAAACCAAGTCCTGTATCGAAATATAGGATACTTTATATCCTGTACCTCTAGCACAACGGTGACACGCGACTCTTTGTCGCGCGACAAATGCTACCTATCTTTCCTTTCCACTCATTACAGTGTGACAGTGACAGACCAGTTATGCGGGATATACAATAACGGGAATAATTCGGGCGAAGCCGCTGATAAATGCTAGTGATCTATAACTTAAAGATAACCTATTCCAAGTATGTGACTGTCTTCACGCCAACGCACGCAACTAAAACTCCAGAGAACTGGCATGGTAAAGCTTTAACGCCAGCGTGTTGTATATAGAAAAAAATCATTTAAGTAACTGGCCGCCTGATGTCGCTTTTGTCTGCGTAAAGCAGGTGAAACCGGTGAAAGGTCTGGATTGGAAGGGCGGAGCCATCAGCAACGCGGTATGGAGCGGGGTCTACCTTCGCGACGTGCTCAAACACTGCGGTCTGGATATGGAGGATACGGAGGGGAAGCACATCATTGTGAGTATAACGGACAGGTCTGGATTGGAAGAGCGGCGCTATCAGTAACACGGTGTGGAGCGGGATCTACCTTCGCGACGTGCTCAAACACTGCGGTCTGGATATGGAGGATACGGAGGGGAAGCACATCATTGTGAGTATAACGCATAGGTCCGGATTGGAAGAGCGGCGCTATCAGTAACGCGGTGTGGAGCGGGGTCTACCTTCGCGACGTGCTCAAACACTGCGGTCTGGATATGAAGGATACGGAGGGGAAGCACATTTTGTGAGTATAACGGACAGGTCTGGATTGGAAGAGCGGCGCTATCAGTAACACGGTGTGGAGCGGGGTCTACCTTCGCGACGTGCTCAAACACTGCGGTCTGGATATGGAGGATACGGAGGGGAAGCACATCATTGTGAGTAAAACGGACAGGTCTGGATTGGAAGAGCGGCGCTATCAGCAATGCGGTGTGGAGCGGGTCTACCTTCGCGACGTGCTCAAACACTGCGGTCTGGATATGGAGGATACGGAGGGGAAGCACATCATTGTGAGTAAAACGGACAGGTCTGGATTGGAAAGGCGGAGCCATCAGCAACGCGGTGTGGAGCGGGGTCTACCTTCGCGACGTGCTCAAACACTGCGGTCTGGATATGGAGGACACGGAGGGGAAACACATCATTGTAAGTATAACCACAGGTCTCACAGACGAGAGTGAATGAGCTGTAGTCCCACGCTAGCCCACTGCGGTTTGGGAACTTCACAGACACCTTTGAATTTCTTAGCGGATGTATGCACGTTTCCTCACGATGTTTTTCCTTCATCAAAGAGCTAATGGTAAATATCTAATATTTCGCACATTATTTCCGAAAAACTCATTGGTTCGAAACCTCGGCTTTAAAGGCGTATGGCCGAACTTTTGCCTTATAGATAGCAAGATACAAGAATCCAAAACTGTGCGAACCAAACGGGATCTCTTAACACACATGACATTAGAAGATCTCGCGTTTTTAGGTTATCTTTTGTACATATATCCCGTTACCGTTGTTTTATCTCTTTCATCACAGCAAAGTTAGCCGCTTCCAAACTAACTTAACCTTACAGTTCACAGGTTCAGACATAGACGCGACGGGGCACAACTTCAGCACGTCGATCCCTCTCCACATGGCGGTGGATCCTAGTTCACGCATACTCCTGGCTACGCATATGAATGGAACGGTGTTACCACCGGACCACGGGTATCCATTGAGGGTAGTTGTACCAGGAGCACCTGCAGTTAGAAGTGTCAAGTGGCTTGGTAAGTAATAGTAACATAGGTACACGATCTCGTCGTTCTGCTAATCTTATTCATGGGATCCCCTTGTTGTTAAGTTTTAAGTTAAAATTTATGGGAGACGATATAGACCCCTGATTCACACAACTAGTGAACCTGGCCGCAATTTTTGTTGCCGAGGTGATATAAGTTAAATGGCTCTTTATTACTAATTTTTAACACTCCCCAGCTACTTTTTAAAAAAAATCTTTAATGTACAAACCAAGGACCTTAAAATAAATAGCCGGACGGAGGCTCGCCAACAGAGAACTGAAGCCATTTCTAATGCGCCGGCTGCTTGTATCGACTAGTTTTTTCCTATTGCGAGCAGCACACACAGATAGGTAGCCGGCTGATTAGAGATGCTTCAGTTCTTTGTTAGTGATGCTCCGTCCGGCTATTTATTTGAAGGTCCTTGGCTGGCACAAACACAGTCTTTCTACGATTTTATTACGAGTATATGGATAGATAGCCGTCCTGATGGCCATTCTGCTGGTGATCTGTTCACTGACTTGGCATTTTCGCCGGTATCAACCATCTTCCCTTCTTCCGACCAAGTATCCTTCCCTTTTCCTACTTCTTATATGAACTGGAATTCTGTTGCCGACATATCATGGGTGTTGAGATTTATTTGTTTATGCCACAGCTGGCCATAAAGTGGCTTTTTCCGCACGCTGCGCGCACGGAAAAAGCCGCTTTCTGGCCAAGTGTAGACATAAAATAATGTACCTACTCAACACGGGAGGTAATAAAGAAAGCCCTCGATCGCATACTTACGTCCCTCGCTTGCAGCTCGGGCCGCAAACATCTGCGATCTCGGGCTTTCTTTGTATTACCACCCTACTTGTGTAATGTACTATTGTAACCCGCGGTAGTGAAATGTCAATTGAATTGAGAGTATATTAGTCGTCCATCCCTGACTACGCTTCTACAGTTTAATACTTGACTGTGTTTTTCACGCACTTCTTTCCTCCAACAGAATCAATAACTATATCTAAAGACGAAAGCTCGTCCCATTGGCACCAAAAAGACTACCGCGCCTTCAACCCGTCCAAGACGTGGGAGACTGCAGACTTTGCCACCGCGCCTCCCGTGTACAGTTTACCCGTCACCTCAGCCATATGCGACCCGGCCGACGGAGAAACGGTCAAGATGAAGGATGGATGTATAGAAGTCAGAGGTATATCAATATAACTACAATTCTATCGGTCTAGTGAAAAGGGGTTCAAGTCAGATTTAACCTAGGAGCAAAAGAGCTTAAGTCATACTATAAAGTGTTGTGATTGTGACCTTTGGGCCCTGGTACAAATTTGACTTGTAAGTATCATGCTATGTTCTCTTAGTATATTGAAACAGGACCGCTAAACACATCTGCCATCTATCCCTTGTGAACGAAACCTCTAACTACTTTTTGTTTCTAAAGTCATGATCACAATCAAAAGTTCAAAATCAAAAATTAATTCAAGGAAATAAGTAAAAACGTCAAAAATATAAACAATATAAATAAGGAATAATAATAATGTAAATTTATTAAATATTCTTATAGTAACATAATATATCTTGATCGCAGCCAATCTAGATAATTAAGACTTTTCTTGCCAGCATACAGGACGAAACTACCATTGTCATCATGCATAATAAAAATCTTTTACAAATTATTTCATTATTATTACTATTTTTGAATTAACACGTTTATTGAATAATTTGTACGTCATAATTTCCACCTTTTGACAATTCTCAACCTAAAATAAAGATGAAGTAGATTAGAATGGTAGTACGACTTCAAATGTTATGGCAACACAGTACACATGTCAGTTGTAAAACTGTTTTGGTTTTTTCTCTTTTAAAGTTTGTTTATATTTGTTGTCGGCATCGGTTAAATTTCATAAAGTTCCTATTTGTTCAATCGGGGATCTCAATATTATTTTAACGTCGAGTTGAGCGTACCGTTTACATCCTCCGTTTATAATTTGAATCTCGTTATTGTGAGCAGACTCGTGAGATAAGACTCTTTGTGTTGCGCTTTTTGGTTTCAGATAAAAGACTCGTGTTATTTATTGTGATAAGTGAGATTTGACTTGTGAAACACACAAAGAAAGACTGAAAGCGTATTTTATTTAAAAAAAACTGTCCGAATTTTTATCCAAAATTGGTGCAAACTCATTAACAGTCTTATGTCGTAAACACAGCTAATGGACGATTTAAAAATTTTCAAATTTGCCTTTGAGCACTTCCAAAAATATAAAACTAGAAAATGAAATCTTGTGGTTTATTTTTGCATCTATGCGTAACTGCCCATATGTACACATATCGTCAGATGCCATGTAAAACTTACTTACTGCCGAACAATTAATGATTTCGGCATCAAGTATACGTTTTACTGACCATCTGACAAAATTGAAGGGTCCACTGCAATAATGAAGAATGTTCAAAATTATTAAATTTTAAGTAAATACGTGATTCGCGTCATGTGTTCGAATAGCGTATTTACTGGGAATTACAATAATTTTGAACATTCATCTTTATTGCAGTGGACCCTTCAAATACGATAAATTACAATTACCTTCCTATATATATCTATATAGGTACGTATATAACTATATATATGTATATATATATATACATATGTATATATATATATATATATATATATATATATATATATATATATATATATATATATATATATACGTATTTTAGTACCGTTCACACGGGATAGATGGCTGCACATGTAGGTTGCCTTGAAATCGGCTGAGTTGCCAGTCTATACCCAAGTATACAATAGTAGTCTTTGGTAAGTATCCCTTTTCAGCTGCAATTGTTAGCTGCAATCGATCTATAATTATATATTCCGTCTCTCTACTTTTCGCACAACCCTGTCCTGTTCTATTTCTGCATTGTTATACTTTGGCATTCAGGCTACGCATACTCCGGTGGAGGCGCGAAGATTCTACGCGTGGACATCAGCACAGACAGAGGCCAGACGTGGGTAGAGGCGGAATGTACGACCAGCGACGACGCGCCACCGTACCACTACTCGTGGGCGCTGTGGACAGCGCGCCTTCCAGCCAATAGGGGAGAGGTGAGTGCGACAACAGCAGAGGCCAGTCGTGTGTAGAGGCGGAATATACGACCAGTGACGACTCGCCACCGTACCAGTACTCGTGGGCGCTGTGTAGCGCACCTTCCAGCCAAGAGCGGAGAGGTGAGTGCGACAACAGCAGAGGCCAGTCGTGTGTAGAGGCGGAATATACGACCAGTGACGACTCGCCACCGTACCAGTACTCGTGGGCGCTGTGTAGCGCACCTTCCAGCCAAGAGCGGAGAGGTGAGTGCGACAACAGCAGAGGCCAGTCGTGTGTAGAGGCGGAATATACGACCAGTGACGACTCGCCACCGTACCAGTACTCGTGGGCGCTGTGTAGCGCACCTTCCAGCCAAGAGCGGAGAGGTGAGTGCGACAACAGCAGAGGCCAGTCGTGTGTAGAGGCGGAATATACGACCAGTGACGACTCGCCACCGTACCAGTACTCGTGGGCGCTGTGTAGCGCACCTTCCAGCCAAGAGCGGAGAGGTGAGTGCGACAACAGCAGAGGCCAGTCGTGTGTAGAGGCGGAATATACGACCAGTGACGACTCGCCACCGTACCAGTACTCGTGGGCGCTGTGTAGCGCACCTTCCAGCCAAGAGCGGAGAGGTGAGTGCGACAACAGCCGAGGCCAGTCGTGTGTAGAGGCGGAATGTACGACCAGTGACGACTCGCCACCGTACCAGTACTCGTGGGCGCTGTGTAGCGCACCTTCCAGCCAAGAGCGGAGAGGTGAGTGCGACAACAGCAGAGGCCAGTCGTGTGTAGAGGCGGAATATACGACCAGTGACGACTCGCCACCGTACCAGTACTCGTGGGCGCTGTGTAGCGCACCTTCCAGCCAAGAGCGGAGAGGTGAGTGCGACAACAGCAGAGGCCAGTCGTGTGTAGAGGCGGAATATACGACCAGTGACGACTCGCCACCGTACCAGTACTCGTGGGCGCTGTGTAGCGCACCTTCCAGCCAAGAGCGGAGAGGTGAGTGCGACAACAGCAGAGGCCAGTCGTGTGTAGAGGCGGAATGTACGACCAGTGACGACTCGCCACCGTACCAGTACTCGTGGGCGCTGTGTACAGGGCGCCTTCCAGGCAATAAGGAAGAGGTAAGTGCGACAACAGCAGAGGCCAGTCGTGTGTAGAGGCGGAATATACGACCAGTGACGACTCGCCACCGTACCACAACTTAGGCGCTGTGGACAGCGCGCCTTCCAGCCCAGAGAGGAGAGATGAGTGCGACATCTGCAGAGGCCAGTTGTGAGTAGAGGTGGAATGTACGACCAGTGAAGACTCGCCACCGTACCTGGAAACTTAA
The DNA here is from genome assembly GCA_947034925.1 of Eudemis profundana. Lineage (NCBI taxonomy): Eukaryota > Metazoa > Arthropoda > Insecta > Lepidoptera > Tortricidae > Eudemis > Eudemis profundana. Next base: position 21,128,812 of record OX344798.1, read on the forward strand.
TGATAAGCCAAGTACCTACACAGTGCCGCGTCATTAATATCTCTAAAAGGCCTCAAATCCTAAGATCTCCTTACGATATAGATTACAGCCTGTTAACTCGATTTTTTTTTTCACTAGATGGAGCTATGGGTGAAAGCAACGGACAGCAATTTCAATACTCAGCCAGAGAAATTCGACGATATTTGGAATATCCGCGGCATTCTTAGCAACGCTTACCACAAGATCAAAATACAAGTCGACTGATTACTTGAGTTATTGTAAGCGGATTTAATGATCTACAAAACAAAATCACTTGTATGATTATACAATACCAAGTGAAGGTAATCAGGAGATATCAAATAAGTACATACATACACAGAATCTAGTCTAGGATCCCATCCAATGGAGTCCTACTTCCATCTATTTTTAATAATGAATTTGAAACCGATACATAGGTATAGCTATGCAACAATGGGAATAGCTTCCTCTGATGTGATTAGGTACCATATTTGAGAACAAAGTGAAACTTAACAATCATGCGATTCACAAATCTAAGGTTGAAATTCAAGGGAGTTTTATCAATATTATTTGTTGGAATGAAACCGAATAGTCTTAATTAATCCCATTCATTCCGTCCTATGCGTAGAGATGCAGTAACAATTTATACCTTTAAAGTTAAACTAATTTGTTAAGCTTTACATTCGGTTCAAAGGACCATATTTAAAAGAACAAAGCCCTTCAACAATGCTTGTAAATCAAGTATACACGTGACTTTAGAGAATTATAAATGTAATGTAGACTTATTTATTTAATGATTAAATTAAAACAATGCTATCATAATAACGGTACACCAATAGTACATTACATAACTAGGGTGGTAATAAAAAGAAAGGCCGACATCGCAGAAGTTTGCGGCCCGAGCTGCAAGCGAGGAACGTAAATATGCGATTGAGGGCTTTCTTTATTACCTCCCGTGTTGTGTACATCATTTTATGTCTACACTTGGCCAAAAAGCGGCTTTTTCCGTACGCGCAGCGTGCGGTAAAAGACACTTTATGGCCAGGTGTGGCATAAATTATCTTTCAACAACATGGTTGTTTCATGGTTGTAATATAGGTACTTAGATAAATTTATTTGCTTTTTTAAGTTGACTGTTGTTGAATAAATGATATCAATATTAGTTTATAGTTTTATTTGTAGGGTACATGGTTAATGTTCATATTTAAATCTTGTCTCAAAGTAAACATGAGTTGCACTCCCACATTGTGGGTTCTTTATTTTTTAAGATGTATTTTCTTTCATCCTTAGCGCAAGTTCAAACCACAAGTTTTATGATAAAGTCAGAAATTCAATTCGGTTTGCGTAACAAAACATATGCTCTGATATAATAATAACATAACAAGAAAAACCAGATTGAAGAGTGAGCAAAGGTCGATTACAACAGCTATATTGACCTAACGCAATTAATTATACAGTTTAATTACCTACTACCACAATGGTTAGTGTCAACTAACTTATCTCCTTATCATTTCGCATTGAACACAATAGCATAATGCTCGCGTTGAGACAGCTCTACACTGCGAATAAACTAATATCTAAAGTATTAAAAAATTGCGTTAGTCAAGTGCATGCACAAAATGTGCTATTCAAGCCAACTGACACGCTAAAAGTAGTTGCAAGTGGACAGAAGTTGCAGTTTCCTTATGTGTGGTTAAGAGATAACTGCCAGTGTGAAAGTTGCTTCCACCGGTCAGCGAAAAGCAGAACAGTGGACTGGAGCAAATTCAATGTGAACACAAGACCGATAGAAGTCCAGGAAGGTGAAAATTCTGTGAAGCTAACATGGGATGATGGGCATGTATCCGAGTTTGATCTCAAATGGTTGAAGTTTAGAAATTTTACTGAAGAAAATAAGAACATTTATGATAGTGCAATTTACAAACCAAAGAAAACTACCTGGGAAGGTAAGGATTTTCAGGATATCTGTTCTAAACATGATTATAACGAGATTTTAAACGCAGATAAAGCTCTGTACGATTGGTTGCACAGTTTATCAGTTTATGGAGTAGCTCTGATTCAAAATACGCCAAACTCTGCTACGGCTATTGACAAAATTGTGGATACCATTGGGTTTACGAGAAGAACACATTATGGAGTCAAATTTATCGTACAAAATGTGCCTAACACGAGTAATGTGGCGTATCTAAACACGAATTTACAAGTACATATAGACTTGCCGTATTATGAATACTGTCCAGGTGTAAATATGTTGCACTGTTTAGAGCAAACTGAAAGTGAAGGTGGAGAAAATATCCTATCAGATGCTCATCATGTGGCTTCATACATGAAAGTGCACCATCCGGAACAGTTCAAGCTCCTAACTGATGTTGAAATTGAATGGAGTGATATCGGAACCGAAGATGGTAATGAATTCTTCAAACTCTACCGATCACCAGTAATTTGCTTAGATAAACATAAAGAAGTAATGAGAATTAATTTCTCTGTTCCACAGCGAGGGAGTTACTTTCCCGGACCTATAGAACTTGTGCAACCTTGGTACGAAGCTTGGGCATTATTCTTAAATCTGAACCACCAGTTTTCTGCAAAATTTAAAACAAAAGCTGGAGATATTTTGACGTTTGATAATATAAGGCTGCTTCATGGACGGAATGCTTATGAAGATAGCTCTAATAATGTCCGGAAATTAATTGGCGCCTATGTGGATTGGGATGAAATATATTCACGATGGAGATGTTTGAAAGTAAAATTAGAAAAAATTGATGGTATTGAGAACAAGAATGAGTGGTTACCAATTTAAAACAAAACTCATTTATTAAAAAAACAGTGATATATTATAATAAAATAAATAAATTATATTTTATTATTATATTTTCATCATATTGTTAGGGCCGCTACAATACAGAACTGGTTAATCCTTACTATATGATGTATATACCTTTTCCACAGGAGTTACAGCTTTTTTAATTACTTATTTTTCTAAAGCTTATATAGGTGAGGCATACAATATACAAATAAAAAGTAAAATACAAAATATACTGCTATTATTAATAAAAGATTATTCCACCTGTTACAAGCCGCGATGCAAAAGTTCTCGTCTAGTAATTTTCTTAGGCTCTATAATTTTTTAGGAAAAAATGTTTGAGATAATAAATGTATACTGTTTAATACAGGTGCTCTAATATTTTTATTTAAAATAAAAATAATTTACCGTAACAATTTTAAAAGACAGGAAATACGAATTTTATGAGTAAAAATTATTCAATTTCCTAATTTAAATTATTTTTTGTCACAAGCTCGAAAGGTGTGATAAGGGCCCTACTAAGGAAAACAACACAGCACAGCAATATACCGACAATGTTGCTTTGAGCCCAAGTGTAGAACTGCTGTACGAGAGCACGAGAGCACAATATGATGTGGACAATAATTTTTTAAGAAAAAAAAATTCAACAATAACGGTCTCTTGGAAACTTTATCATTAAATCAAAATATATTACATTAAAGATAGCTATCATTGGTCCTATCACTCAGTTGTTAGATCTAAACAGGTAATGAGTATTTAAAAAAGTGTGATAGTTGCTTTGTGCTAGACAAACTGTTATGCATTGGGGCTCATACTAGATTTTAATGGCAAAAATGGAAAAGTTGTTTTTACTTTATTTTATTTCAATATAGCTATCAACATTATAACATCTTACACTAAATCTCCTTAACGGAATAATATTACTTGTCTCCTCTACTGTCCCCTCTACTTCAACAAGAGGAAAATCTTCCAAATCAGGATTATTGGCCATTGTAATAGCACTGGATTCATTAGTATGAATAAATATAGAGAAACTACAATCTTCGGGAGCTATCAACTTATCACTGTTACTAACCAAGTTCAGACAAAACGCACGTAAGTTTTGCTCTGTTTGGACCAAATAGGCGTCTGAAGTTTCGTCGAACAGTGGATTTTTCTCAAAATCGAAAACAAACTTGATTACAGGCTTGTAGTTACTATCTGTAACGGAAAACTCCGTAAGCTTCAGTTGTTCGCTTTTTAAACATTCTGTAATGCTCTTGAGGCAGAGGTCGATGTATTGGTTGACTTCTGGATGTATACACTGGTACACGACGACACTGTACTTCTTTCTCGTTTCGAAAACACTTTTTGGATAGACGGAGGCGTAATAGAGGATATTGTGGAAAGCGACTGCTAGAAATTCGATCGTAATGTCCACGAAACAATTATCAATCATCATAATAGTAATTATCTCCTTACATTTTACAGATTTTATTTTAATAACTGTTCTTCGTCTTCACTTCACTTTCCCGTTTCCCGGCTTCGGCTTTCCCGCTTTATTTTAGCAACCTTTATACTGATACTAATACATATTTATGTTTTGTTTATGTTAAGCAAAAGTAAACCTAAACCGTTATGATTACCATAGATAAAGAATGACATTTACGTTCCAATTTACGCAAGAACAGAAAGTCTTAACATTTTTAGATCTATATGTACATAGATGTTATACGTATGAAATATATAATTGAGTGATTAAGTCACTGACAGACAACGTAGAGTCTAAACCACTGCAATTTCGTACATAGACCCTTCAATAAAAGTGAAGAAAAGTAATTTCACCATTTTTCAAAATTCATCCTTAAAAGGGATAAAAGGGGGTTGAAACTTCGTATAGGGGCCAAACGATTTTTGAAGTAGATCTGAGACTTCGAACATAGACTCTTCAATATAAGTAGAGAAAAGTAGTTACACCATTTTTTGAAATTCACCCCCAAAGGGGTTTTTGAAGTAGTTAAGAGATCTGAAGGTGGGTTTCTTAGGAGGCGCCTTCAACGCATCTTTCCGAACAAAAAAGTCTGCCGCATTCAGAGGGGGGCAGGGTAACACACATATAAAAAAACTACCCACAAATGCAAAAGTCTCTCTCATTGCTACGCACTCATACTAAAAAAATACAACAACACAAATTTAACTTTTCACACTAATGCAAAAAAATGCAATAAAAAGCAAGTAAATACACAACTCGCTTCATAGGATGTAGGCGTAATCGCCTAAAATTCGAACCGATTATTGGGCTGCGAAGTGGTTGGCGTATATCGATATCGATATTTTTTCGAGACGGTGAAGATGGCGCCTTGGTGTACGTATAAAAATATTTCGTCAATTATGGAATAATTTACTGGATTATAAAATTGAATATACTACTATAAATATGCTACTACTGCATTTAATTCGGTTTTCTATTTCACTTAGAATCTCAAAAAATTATATTTAAAACATGAACATTATACTTTAAACAACTAAGTCGAAGTATAATTTTAATAAAAGTGTTATAATAAAAATTGATTAGAAATAAAAAACCAATATGACTAGGTATTCTTTATCGATACTTACACAATTAGGTTTGGTTAAATTTTTACAATGTGGTCTACTTCGAAAACTATTTCGAGGAATAACCTGCTAGAGCTGGAGCAGTTTACTTTAACGTAATAATATCAAACCAGTAATAAATTAGGTTATAGGAAATTAGGTGGATCCGAAATGAACACTATTTAACATATCTAATAGGTACCACCAAGGTTACGTTTTATAGAATACCTTTAAGAACAATAGGGAATATGCATGGTTTTTTTCTTTGCTTTAATAAAACCTCACCATTCATATAAGAAACAGAAAGAACAAATATTTGAAACATGAAAGTTTTAAATTCTTATTAGTTATTTGTGTTTTATTCAAACTTAGGTTTTATACCTACAAATAAGTTAATAGTAGGTACCACTTGAAAACGCAGGCCATATTTGTTAATATTGTAAAAAACTTATGATATGCATGTAAATAAAGTTATGTATGCGACTGTACTTAATTAGGCATTAAATCACTCATGTGATCTTATTATGAAACTCGCCTTCGGCTCGTTTCATAAAACCACGCTCGTATTAATGCCTCTCACTCATTATGCACCAGTCACATAAATAACAATTATATTGTGAAAAAAATTAATCTATTTATGTATTTTTAAATTCAGCACCATAGAGCTTATCAAAATAAGACTACATAACGTTTAGGTACTATGTACAATTTATTCACAAGAATTGTTTTCTGTCAGTAAAAATAAACATCACTACTATGATATACTTTACGAGTAAAACCCGATATCAATAAGCTCAGTGGTAACAATTTAATGTAGTACTGTATATTTACAGTAAATTAAATTATTCACTTTTTATCGAAAAAATATTCGTCAAATAGCGTAGCACTACTGTGGCAGATTTATGACTTCACGTACACTTTAAAACAGTTGATATAATTTTTAACGAATCGACCTTATAGCCGTAGACACAAGGTTCATTTTTCAATTAAGTAAGAGTTGGCTTCCCTACAAATGTTGCGAAGTGTCATATTGGCTTGTGTTTGCATACAAAATGTTGAAGACAGTAGTCCTTATTACCTGAAATACGGTGAGACGTCAAACGTCAAAATAGACGCCATTTTGTTCTTTCCGTTAGGATCTAAATGAATGTCTTCAAATCGATTTTATATAATCGATACTTCGCTTCGAACTTTAAATAAAGCGTTTAATACGAAAATAATGTAAATATAGTGAAGTTAAAGCAAATATTTACTTACATGTGAAATGATATTCCATCTTTTTGTAGATTTGATGTGGTGGAACGTTTTTTGCACCCAAAAACAGCACATAACGGCATTTTCACGGAGCTCGTCATGCGCTGAGAACGATTTCGAGACTGCGTATAATCGATTAATTGAAGTAGTTTTTATAATCTGCATGCACATTGTGCTTGCGCCTTTGGCAGAGGGGAAATAATATGAAAGGCTTCTCCAGTCTAAATGCTCTAAGAGTACGTATTCTGTGCTCTTGGTAAATAAAACACTAAAAAGTTAATTTTTTAAATTAGCATAATTTATTTATTTTACACTACAATAACAGCACGGATTTTATTCTTCATCTGGAATAGCATCAAGCCCCTGGAAACAAGAAGACAACATTAAGTCCACCCAGATTTTAATTAGAAATGAGGTTTTGGGTTTGGGGAGATTTTTTAACATGTTCCCTTTGCCGGTGCCGCCAATGTGGGGTCATGAAGGTTTTTTTCAGGAGTGCATGCTTCCACTATAGGGTCACTTCCCAATACTGATTGCACAGTTGGGACTTGCTACATTGTCCGGTAGTTTTGTATGGGTTTGAGTGAATGTGTTAAAAGTGGCTTTCTCGAAATAGTAAATTGATCAACAGCCTCACTTCTTCTAGCTTTAATAGGCTTAGGTTACAGGTTTAGGGCATTTCTCCAGAAATATGTCTGCGACTCATTCATCTGTCTCCATACATTTAGTATGAAAAAAGGCCAGATGAATCAGGTGACCGCAGACATATTTCTGGAGAAACGCCCTTTACACAGGCTAATTTTCCGCAAATTGACTGCCTCCATGTTTTTAAATTTGGGTTTAGGTGATTTGAATCGCTTGGTTCTCCATAGAAACGAAAAGAGGGTAAAGAATCAACTTTAACAGCATAAAATTTGGTTTAAACGTATTCAATTTTGTAGCCTGCCTGTTACAAAACAATGTGGCAAGTCCAAAAAAGTCAGAGAAAGTTTGCAATTGGCCTTTTATGCTATGCCATCTATTATTTAGCAACACTCAAAACTAGAGTTTTAATTGGAGGGATGTTTACAAAAACGATATAAGGGTAAAGCTCAGGAGGGTTTCAACGGCCCTTTCCGTTGTGCTACCAAATATTCAGGCATACAACGAAAAATATATAACTTTCGAGGAATATAGATAACATACTGCCAATTTTTTTAATTTTCATTTAAACTTAAAGCTATTGTATTTCTCAATATTTGGTAGCACAGCAGAAAGGGCAGTTGAAACACTCCTGAGCCTTACTCATAGCTGACTAGACTGGTTGGTACTTACGGAGAAACATTTTTAATGACAGTAGGTGGCAACCAGTTTCATCAGTTATCTTGTTTTTGTTGATATGGTATGATATGATATTTTTTTGGATTTTTTGAGACTCCTCATGTTATACTTCGCACAGGAAAATTAAGCTATATTCCAACCAAAATTGTTGTTGGTAAGTAAGTTGTTTCCCATGCCTGAATATATGTTGATGAAACAGAGATGGAAGCGCCAATGGCTTCCATAGGTGCTTAAACCACATAGCTTTTCACCCGTTGATATATTTTTTAAAATAACTAACTTATCAGGATTGTTAAAAAGAGCACTAGTGAATTATTTAAAATGTAATTTAGGAAAATTTGGTTCAAAAAAATCTGGGTAAAAAAAACATTGTAGGAATTGAGAACTGTTAAAAAAGTTAACCAAATAATCAAAGTAAACTTACAGCCACTTTGTAGGGATTGCCGGTAAGCCTCACATCACGCTGGTAGTTGTGGCGGTCCCATCTATCAATCAGTGAGCGTCTGTAATGCTGAAACAGTTAAAGTACTATAATTCTGTTTTTGATCAAGATCAGGATAACTGTGTAGTGTGTACCTATATTTAGTTACAAACAAAGTTTGATTTCCTTCATATATTTTAGTAATGGTTTATTTTTGAACTTGTTTATATAAAGAGAAGGGAGTAAGAGTATACTGGACGTACAGAGAAGTGTCATTATTATAACCTCCCCACCTCAGTCCTAATCCTAACCCATTGGATAGTAGGTAGGCCTACTGCTTGTTATCTATTCTATGCTGTGTTAGTGCTAACAGAAAAAAAACAGTGAACAAACAAGCAGATAGTATACAGTGGTTTTTAATTTTATTACAAAATTGCTATTTCCATTTGTAAGCAATTTATCATTAATTTGTGCTGTTTCAAACGAAATCACAAGTGTTACCTAACAGGTTGTTTTGATACGGTACTTACGTTGCCTAAGATCAAATTGTGGCAATGATAAAGGCCCCATCCAGGCAAGCCTAAAGCTGCTGTAATGATGCAAAAACTCGGCAGAATTTCGTACCACATTTTATTAAGTAGCCAAGCAAAATATTACAGAAATATTTTATTGGTACGAAAAGTGACAGTAGACTGTGTGTTGCCAATAAATGTGATAGAAATGAAGCAGAAAATCAAAGACAGTGCAGGAAAAAGTAAGTTAAACTTAAATATTTATATAATTATTTATTTATATTAATTTTAGAATGGAGGACAGAACTAAATATTTAAGCTACATAGGTAATGTATTGCAAGATGATACAGGCAAGTTTCGGCGCCCATAGCCCAAGCCCAGTGGTATAGGTAGCTGGGGGGTAAGGTAACACCTTGGTAACACCCAGAAAAGGAACATTTCATGAAATGCAATCGCTGAATATCTTTATGGATGATACCGGAATCCCAGCATTGCCCATACAAATAATTCCGATATTGGAGGTTTGACTTGACTACCACTCTCTACAAATTTTGCGCTTCTTTACACTCGCTAGTTCTAGTCACTACCCGTTTGGCCTGCTTCTGGATTCATCGTTACGTACGACTTACATATGTGGTAGTATCGAATAAAAGACAAATTACAGGTGTAGCAACGATTGATTGATAATTTATAATATCAATCCCCAATATGCCCAATAATTGGGCACTCGTACTGTATCCTACGTAGCGAGTCTAAAATAAGGATAGTAACCCAGGTTCATTATAGACAATTTCATTATTAGACCTTAGAGATGGATGCTTAAACACGAAGTCTTCACAAATTAATATAATCTTCGGCGTCGGCCGATATCAAAGGAAGTACCAGTAGTAGGGAAACGTCCTTACTGTCAAAGAGTAAAGAGTATAACTTACTGTACTGCGAGAAGTTTGCCGTACCGTACTGTGGCTGTGGGCGTGGCCTCTGCGCGCGCGTCGAACAATGCTATTGTTTCGTGGAGAGCACGGTTTATATTCTCTTATCTGTAATAATACGTAAAATACTTACGTTTCCATTGACTAACCAGTGAGTCCACCATAGTCCGTAGCCAGGCAACATCACTCCGGCTTGAATTATAAGGAAAGATGGGATAATGTTGAACCACATTTTAGATAGATTAAGATTTGATCGCTATAAGCTATATATTATAAGCAATGATTATTGTGAAATATTTTATTTTCATGTTCTGTCAATGTCTACATTTTTCATAGAAAATAGTTTGTAAAAAGCCAGTAAGTTTTGTATAAGGCCGGATTTACACCTGTAAGTTTTACTTACGCAAGTAAGGACGCAGCTTTACGTTACACACACGCTGCGGTAGTCGGTAGACTGATTATGTCAGTGTAACTTATAAGTGTAAATCCGGCCTAAGACAATAATAAAACCGTTTAAAAATAATCGTTCGTGTATTATTAGCCTTAGTACAAAATAAATTTTGACTGTTTTCACTTTTCTTTCTCGGGCAACACTAGGTATCGGGTCATCAAAAATGGCAGACGTTCCGATCGACTGTGAATTCCCTGTTTGGGGATTATTGCCAAAAAAAGAGACAGGGGTTGTCTCATTTGTGAATAAAAATCCTCTCTACGATGGCCGAGACACCGTTATTGCGATTTTCGATTCAGGCGTCGACCCGGCAGCATCAGGTCTTCAGGTAAAAAAGTTGTCTTGTCATGGTTTGTTTCGTTCGTATTTTAGTGGGTTTTTAAATAAAGTTGACCGTGATTCTGATTTTCAGGTGACGAGCACGGGTGAGACGAAGGTTATAGAGAGGTTTGACTGCAGCGGTTGCGGTGATGTGGACACGAGTACGGTTATTCGTAAAGTTGTTGACGGTTGCGTTACCGGCCTTACGGGGCGCAAACTGAAGGCAAGTTTCCTTTCACGGCTAAGTAAAAAACGGTTTATGTTTATTTGTGCATTGTAAGTTGTCAATAACTCCTACTTAAGTAAAGTTTCAATCAGGGCTTGTAATCTTTAACTTTTTCCCATACTAAATTAACCAATTAGGGATTTTCGTTACTGATTGTAGATGCCAATTTTTTGTGCTTTAAACAAGTTTCATTGCATTAGTTGAAACCAGGGCTTGTAACCAGGTAATCTTGAAATCTCTAGGTTCAGACGTTTGCCAGTTTTTTATTTTGTAGCTCACATTTGTTTACTTTGATCAAGGACGATTAAAACAAGAGGACTGTCATTCTCCATACAAAAAGCTGTTCCCCAAATTTACAACGCCATCCATGTATAAGCTTGGTAAAAGAATTATATTATTTACAGTTATTCAACTTTGCAAACGTGACACAGTATTTAAATGTTAGAATTTATTTATTATTAGCTGTTTACAAACTCATTGTTACTATACTATGTTTCTTTGTTCAATTATAACATCGTTAAATGTTTAGTTTTTTAGCGACATCTAGTTTATGCCCGGAAATCCCCTAGCGGTCGGGTTACAATCCAAACTATGGAGAATGACAGTCCTCTTGTTTTAATGGTCCTTGCTTCGATCAACAAAATAAATGTAAACTTAAAAGTTTTCATGGTGTTTATTTAACTGCTCAGATCCCAGAGGCCTGGAAAAACCCGACAGGTGAATGGAGGGTGGGCGTACTGTACCCATTCAGCTTGTATCCTTCAAAGCTCAAAGAGCGCATTCAAGAACATAGGAAGGAGCACTTGTGGGATGTTGGGCATAAGCCAGCATATGCTGAGTCTAACAAGCAGTTGCAAGACTTTGAGAGTGATGTTGGTAAGTATACAATCAATGAAGTAATCTTATAATCAGACCTTGGTAGGGGGGCATAACATGGACATACCTTATCATTCAATGGTAGATGTGGTGTAATTTAATAACTAATGAAATCATTTTATTTAGGCTGCCTTTCTACTACGATCTTTACATCGCCATTAAAACAACTGAATTTTATAGCAAGCTTTTTTAGCACACTTCTTTAAATGTAATTTTAATGTACAATTACACTCCACTCACTTCAGTGGATGTAGAAAGATCTTTTTCTATCTATAAGTGAATATTAAACTCAAGAAGCAAACTGTTTGGATTTCAAGTTTTTGCAGTATAGGGATAGCTGGACATTGCCAGATGGTTAGAGGATACTTTTTTCTAATTTATATTTAAGCAAATCTTCAGGGGTCATGATATCTTAATCTTAGTGAACTAAGTTACAGGCAACTTCTATTAGTAAAATGCTTCCATCAAAGTTGTTGATATTTGCGAATCTGAAAACTCTTGTGATTTACCATAGATCAGGTTTACTTTGATTACACATGGTTTTGGCTAAGCATTAATTTTTATTTAAATTGTAAGAATTTTGATTCCGAAGGATTTCATAATTGTTAAGTCTGGCAACATCATTTAGAACACTATGAACATGTCCCAAAACATAGGTCTTTGAGTTTAAAAGTCAATGATAAATGTAACCTTGACATTTCATATACAATAGTTGCGTCAAAATGATTTTGGATCTGTTTTTACCTAAATATGGCAAAGCCAAGAGGTTTTTTTTTGTGTTAACTGTGGATCTGCTATCAGTCTTTAGACTATGATCAGATATGTTGTAGCTTGGATTCTCTTGTAGAGTATGCCTTCCAACGATGGCAATCAACAAAGCCAAGAAGATGGTTATTTTTTTTTTTTACTTTACAACTGACAACAGAAAACAATGGACTGTAGGATTTTCACAATCAAATTGTTTTCTTTTATATTTCAACAGTATCTAAGAACCCAACCCTCAGTCCTGAAGACAAGCTGCTTAAGGAAGAGCTGGAGACCAGAGTGGAAGTTCTGCAGGCGGCGGAGAAGAAGTACACGGATCTGGGACCCACTTATGACTGTGTGCTATTCCATGACGGGACTGCGTGGAGGTAATAAATTAAGATTTACGGTCGAATAATGGTAGCTACATTGAATGTTTACTGTGCAATTGGATGTGTGAACATTTCACCGGATGAAAACTAAGGCAGCAGACTGAATGCCAGCGTGCGGCAGGGCGAGCAGCGGGGTGGTGAGCCCATATCAAATAAAAACACAAACACGGCCCTGCCTCTCGCAGTTTCATAACGCAGTTGTGTTACACAGCGGTCGGCAAGAGGCGGCCTGCGTTCAGCCACCGGTTGTTAATAAGGCGTTCCTTGTATAATAATGTATATTAGAAGTCCTCCTTATTGACAACCGACATTATACCTTTTGCCTGAGTCAAATTGTTAACAGAGTGCGGCCGCGTCAATTTCGTTACCTATGTGGCTCTTGACTGCTCAAAGGTCAATGCCTCCATCACTTATAAGTTCATAATGTTAACTTCAGTTATAATTTCTTTGCAGAGCCTGCATAGACACATCGGAGACCGGGGACCTAGCCTCGGGGCCGTGTCTCGGCGAGTACAGTGCGACGCACGAGCACTCCCACTTGACGGCGATGGACGAGATGACAGTCAGCATAAATGTACATGATGAGGGACGGACGCTAGAGGTCGTGGGGATGTGCTGTGAGTAAAGTCCCTTTAGACCTTAGCGTCGCTGGGCGGGCAGAAGTCGCTGTATTGTTTTTTTTTTTCGATTCTAGTTTTGTATGCCGTTTTGAACCTTGAAGTTATTAAAAAAATAGAAATCGAAAAAAGCAAGCGACTTCTGCAGGCCCAGCGACTTTTTTTATGAACCATGCAAAGTTGGGTGGGAAAGTCCATTTTAAAAGTATAAAAATATTAAAAACTATTAATACCAGTAAGTAACCCATAAAATTTATGGTAACTTAGGTCATGAAACCGTTAACGATAAACGCAAGTTTTAACATAGTTGCAGAACAAAGTTCTTGATTTGCCCAAACAACGTATATCTCGTGACGTCACGTTATAATGGGCTTCAGTATGAAGCGTTTCGGCACGTTTTTGGGAAAGTCTAAAAATGTGATTTTAACATTGTAGTCGCTAGGTGAGTTTTTATGACATTGAAGTGGTATTTTCAATAATATTTCTATTATTGAGAGGCTTTTCTATAACATATCACAGAAGAAAGTGTTTATTTACTCCCTCATTCATTTCATTCATTCACTTTTTTTGCAATGAGTACTTCATGTAGCTGTGTATGTAATTGTAGCGCGGTACGTACTACGAATAAAAATGTCTTATAGTTCGGAGAACAAAGAAACATTCAAGTTCAAACAACACAGTTTATTACACTGAACACTTTACATAAATAGTCACGGTACGGAAGGCACAACACAGCACAGAAGTTAAAGTTCAGTCCAAGAAGTGAAAATAGGAAGATAGAATAGCAAGCGAAAGCTAAAAGCAAGATAACAAATAATTTAAACACGTAACAGACGAATAACGGTTTTTGTAAGCGAGGCGAGCGTGCGTCTAGCGTCAGAGCGTAGAAGACAATGGCGAGCAGCGGAAACACCCGAACTCCCCGCTCCTGCGCATCTCCCGAACATCGCCGACGACCGCCGGAGATTGCAATACAATCACTTCGCTTGAGACTGGCGCATCCTTTGCATTCGCTCAAATAGTGTGCGACTTGAAGTCGCCACATAGGTCCCCCACCGAGACCGGTACTCTACGGTCGATAGTAATCTGGAAAATGCACTCTTCTACCACTCCTTGTGCGTCTCTCAATTACCTCAGGAACAGGTGTAGGTGTAATTCCCGGAGTGGCAGGTAGTCCAGCAGCCTCGTCGGTGGTGAAAGCCGGTTTCAATCGGTCGATAGAAACGTTCGCCGGTGTGCCCTGCACCAAAATCTTGAAGTACTTTTCTTTGCGCTCGATTACCTTATAGGGGCCGGCGTATGGTGCTTCCAAAGGTCTTCGCACTCTATCCAGGCGCAAAAATACGTGAGAGCAATCTGCAAGGCTTTTTGGTAAGTAGAATGGAGCACTACGATGCCACTTAACTGGTTTTGGTGTAAGTTTGGCCATATGCAGCCGTAGACGGGAGGCGAAGCATGTAAGGTCTTCGACGGTGTGGCTATCTGATGGGGATAGGAACTGACCAGGTAGCCGCAGCGACTCGCCGTACACCAACTCCGCTGAAGATGATTGGATGTCTTCTTTCCATGAGCTGCGGATACCTAATAAGACAAGAGGTAAGGTCTCAGTCCACTGTGGATTATCGTGGCACATGATGGCACTCTTCAATTGTCTATGCAGTCGTTCCACGATACCATTGGCAGCAGGATGGTAGGCAGTGGTGCGGAAGTGATGCGCTCCAACCATGCTGGTGAGAGCTCGGAACAAGTGAGATTCGAACTGTCGGCCACGGTCTGTAGTGATCCGCTCCGGGCAGCCAAAGCGAGATATCCACCCCGATACTAGGGCTGCTGCGCACTTCTCGGCCGTAATGTCCTTTAGCGGTATTGCCTCAGGCCATCGGGTGAAACGGTCGATGACAGTAAGGCAGTACCTGTAATCACAAGACAGAGTTAGGGGCCCCACGAGGTCAAGGTGAATGTGGGTGAACCTCGAGGATGTGACAGGAAATGAGGAGAGAGGAGCAGTTGTATGACGGGTAATTTTACAACGCTGGCAGTTTTGGCACAGCCTAGACCACTCTCTACAATCTTTGCGGATCCCTGGCCAGACAAATCTTTGAGAGACCAGTCGCACTGTAGCTGTGTTTCCTGGGTGGCTTAAGTTGTGTAGCATGTCAAATGCTTGTTTCCTAAAACTCGGAGTGACGAAAGGTCGTGGTGGCTGGACGGAAACATCGCAATACATTTTTTGATCTGAGCCTGGTACTACAATCTTCTGTAAATTTAGCGAAGATCCGATAAGAAGTAGGTTTTGCAGCTCAGGATCTGTCTCCTGCGATCGTGCAAGTTCTTGGTAATCGAAAGCCGAAGTTACTTCCTCCACTCGAGACAACGCATCCGCCACCACATTTTCTGGGCCCGGTATGTATCGGATGTCGGTAGTAAATTGAGCTATATAGTCAAAGTATCTGTATTGACGTGGCGATGTTGTATTTTCTCTGGGAGTAGCAAAAGCGCCCGTAAGCGGTCGGTGATCAGTGAACACAGTGAAGTTCCTGGCTTCAATCATGTGACGGAAGTATTTTATTGCTTCGTATATCGCCAGCAGTTCACGATCATAGGGGCTGTATTTCTTTTGAGATGGCTTCAACTTTTTGGAAAAGAAGCCTAGAGGTTCCCAACCTGGACCTTTGCGTTGTTGCAGGGCGGCTCCTATGGACACGTTAGAAGCATCTGTGATTATGGACAGGTCAGCCGACGGGTCTGGATGTACGAGGAGAGTTGCCTCGGCGAGTGTTTTCTTGCATTGTTCAAAGGCACTTAGCTGTTCAGATGTAAAGTTTACCGGATGTGCACCTTTGACTTTAGGGCCTTCTAGCAAAGCATTTAACGGTGCCTGAGTTTTTGCTGCTTTTGGTATAAACCGCCGGTAGAAGTTTAACATACCCAGAAATCTTCTTAACTCCTTCACAGTTCTTGGCACTGGAAAATCCTGGATCGCCTGAACTTTGGTAACGAATGGCTGTGTTCCTGATGCAGATACGTTATAACCAAGGAAGGATACCTCAGATTGACCCCATGCACACTTGCCTGAGTTAATTAAAACGCCATACTCACTTAGCCGTTCGAATAACTGATGCAGATGCTTCTTATGTTGGCTCACGGATGGGGGAAATACCAAAATATCATCCAGGTATCCGAAACAGAAGTTGTCAAAGCTGGTCAGCACCTCGTCTATAAACCTTTGAAAGCTCTGGGCTGCATTACGTAATCCAAATGTCATGAATGGAAACTCGTAGAGGCCAAACGGTGTAGTTATGGCAGTTTTAGGGATGTCAGCAGGGTTTACAGGTATCTGGTTGTACGCTTTGACCAAGTCAATTTTAGAAAATATAGTACAACCAGATAATTGTTGTGAGAAGTCTTGTATATGCCGTATGGGATATCGGTCAGGAATAGTGCGAGCGTTGAGTGCCCGATAATCCCCACAAGGTCTCCATCCATCATCTTTTTTCTTAACTAAGTGTAGGGCAGAAGACCAAGGACTCTCTGATCTCCTAGCTGTACCAGCTTTCATCATATCGTCAAATTCTTTCTTAGCGGCCTTCAAGCGATCAACATCTAAGCGGCGAGGGCGGCAAGAGACTGGAGGGCCCGGCGTAGTTCTAATAAAGTGC
Organism: Eudemis profundana; assembly: GCA_947034925.1. Taxonomy (NCBI): domain Eukaryota; kingdom Metazoa; phylum Arthropoda; class Insecta; order Lepidoptera; family Tortricidae; genus Eudemis; species Eudemis profundana. The sequence continues at coordinate 21,145,912 of OX344798.1, forward strand.
TGTGTGTTATGCTTAGGCTTTGTTAACGTACCGGCAGGGCGTGTGATCTCTGGAAACTGACGTAGCAGGTCATGAAACTCGCTTTCGCCGGATACTGTTTTAATTGAAGCGATGATCTCTGGAACCTTCTGGCGTTGTGCCGCCACGGATAGCGAAGTCGTTCCATCTATGAGGTTCTGACGTCTGCAATCCACAAGCAAATTATAATAACTTAAAAAATCCACGCCTATGATTGGTTTCGCTACATCTGCAATGGTAAATTTCCATGAGAAGGTGCGCCTGAGTCCTAGGTTTAAGTTTAATTGTATAGGGCCGTAAGTATTGATGACTGTACCATTTGCAGCTACAAGGTTATACTTTGTAGGTATGCAAGGCATCTTGACGGCCGACCGCGGAAAAACACACAAGTCGGATCCAGTATCTATAAGAAATAGCATTTTAGTGGTTTGATCAGTGACAAATAGCCGGCCTGTTTGCGTTGAGCAGTCGTTGGCCGCTACTTCCGGCTGCTCCTGGCGTTTACCGAGTCCCAGCTGCAAGGTGGCTGGCATTTGTTCGCTCGAGCCCCAAACGTAAAGTGATACCAGCAGTGAGGGTGTCCAGGGGGAGGTTGCGGAGTTCTGGACCTTGACTGACTACGACCCCTTCTGCCTCTTGAAATGGAACGTGACCGTGAGTAATATGGCGAGTCCGCTTGATCACGTCTACTCGTAAGTTTAGATACTTGCATTGAAAGCTCACTTATCTGTTTAGCCATTAAGTCGAATTGCGCACTAGTAACGTATGACGAAGTTGCAGCTGCTGAAGTACTGGCTACCTGCGGTGGACCCATTGGAGCAATCTCATACACTTTGTCGGCTATATTTGCTAAACTTTCTAATTTTAACTCTGGCTGAGAGGCTACGACGGTTTGAATATTAGCCGGCAGTCTGCCAGTCCATATTGTTTTGAGAAATTCGTCTGTCACATCGCTACCGGCTAAATCTCTAAGGTGTCTTAAAAATTGCGACGGTTTCCGGTCTCCCAGCTCTTCATTCGTCAGCAACTGGTTTAGCCTTAATTGACGGGACGCAGACAGTCGATTAATAAGCTCCCTTTTTATTGTCTCGTACTTATTTGCAGCTGGCGGATTAGTAATTATATCTTTTACCTCCTTGGCGTATCGGTGGTCGAGTTGTGCTACGACTTGATAAAATTTTGTAGCATCCGCCGTTATATTAGACAAAATAAACTGGCCTTCCATCTGCGCGAACCATAACGCGGGCTCCTCCGGCCAGAACGGGGGTGGGCGAACCCCTACTCGGTATGTTTCACCAGCTGTACCTTCTCTGTTCTGTTCCTCCGGTGGGGCCATTTTTCAACAAAATACGAGTAACACTCCTTTGAATTATTGTCCAATGTCGTAGGTCACCAATTGTAGCGCGGTACGTACTACGAATAAAAATGTCTTATAGTTCGGAGAACAAAGAAACATTCTGTAGGGTTAACTGTCCTTACGGTTTAAGTCCTTGATAGACTAAATTATAGGTTGCGTAAATGAGAAAGCGTGTTAACAGGAAGATGGTTTATTCCAGACTAAATACTTATACTAACTTATGCGGCGGTGCAACCGCCCCTATATCGCCGCGTTACATGTAATGTGTCCCTACAGTATTCCCCCCCTTTAATCTTAATTAACACACACTGAAGATTAGGTACACTGAGGGTTATCACTAATCACTAGGTTATCACTACACGTAGCCGGCCACCGGCGCACTCTGCTGTGGCGCTGGTGTTGGGTTGGGGATCTGTTTCCTCACCCATGTCCTGGCCGCTCTTCTGCATTGGTTCCACATTAGACCAATCAGGACGACGCAAAACATTATTGTTACTGCAATCAGTACCATACTGATTGTACTCAACTTCTCATGGAACTGCTGATTCGTGACTGTTTGCGTTTGCGTAATAACGCTCTTGTCTCCTTCCTTGCTCTGTCCCCACCCCATATTTACGAGGTTATACACAAAAATACAATATAGAGTCCGAGCAACAAACGGTACGTGTCTCGATCAAAATAACAATTTTAATGTACAATATTTAGAAAACATCTTTTTTATATGCTAATTATCTAGATTTTTACAACTAAGTAAAACTGCATTTGCCCCAGATATTTTTTAGCACATCTTAACTCTTAACAACTTGCACTTACATAACTAATTCTAATTATATGTCTTATTCTTATACAACCAAGACATATTTCTCCGTGTAACCATACACTAATTAAATCATACGATGTTATTGTTATTATTGCTAGTAATTATTAGTACATTGTGTATCAAGGGCGGTAAGTAAGGAATTACAAACGAGTGTTTGTTACAAGGCCGAGGCGAAGCCGAGGGCTTTAACAACACGAGTTTGTAATTCCTTTACCGCCCGTGGCACACACAATGTTTTTCATCACACTTGTGAGGAAATCTGATTAAAATAACCTTACTTAACCTAAATAAAATTGTACAACTGACAGTGACATTAGTGACATATATCAAGACGACAAGTCACGTTCGGAAACCATAGCGGTAAAGACTTAAAATGGTTGATTTTATATTTGCAAAATACTGAAATACACTATTTAAACATTTAATTAATGTTACAGAAATATGTCTTTACATGTATTTGCAATAACAGTTCTCTTTAAATAAATATTTCAGTAATAAAAGTTAAAAAAGTAAGTTGGCGTTTCCTTTGATCGTGACAAATAAGAGTAAAACAGAACCAGCGTTTCAAATTTAAAAAGAAAACCATTACGCCCTAGGGCGTAATAGGTCATTTACGGCCCGCAAAACCTACGTGTAATGACACCATTTTCGAGCAAGTGTGATGAAAAATATCATATCACCTAGCTTGCAAAACGGATCGGTGCCTTTATGGCACGTCCACTGCGCGTCGTTCGCGGTATATGGTTACTAGAAGTGACATTGTTGTGTATCGGTCTATCCTGTATACACTTATTTGGTAAACTATCTACAGGATTTTCCTCACTACCATAACTATCATCTATTACATATGCGGGTTTTAACCTATCTATAGATACAGTTGTTTGCCTATTTTCTAATTGAATTACAAATGTTTTTCCTCTCCTACTTATGACGCTGTAAGGGCCATCATAAGGAGGTTGAAGGGATTTACGAACTAAATCGTTCCGTAAAAATACATATTTACATGTCTTTAAATCATTATGGACAAACAATGAACGTGACTTTCCATGACTTGGTGGTCTAGGTTTCAACTTACTTATGGAGTCTCTAAGCTTTTGCAAATATTCCGAATCAGAAACCTTAACTTTAACTTGGTCATAAAATTCACCAGGTAACCGAATAGTTTTGCCATAGGTTAACTCGGCTGCGCTCACTCCAGTGTCACTTCTAGGAGCGGCGCGCACGCCTAACATCACTGTTGGAAGTTCCTCTACCCATGACGTATTATCCTTTAATCGTGCCTTAAGGGCCGTTTTCATAACTCTATGGAAACGCTCAACTAGACCATTACTTTCAGGATGATACGGCGTCGTACGCAATTTATGTACACCTAGGTACCTCATTAATTGCTGAAATAAATCGCTTTCAAATTGACGACCACAGTCACTAGTAAGCCTTGAAGGACATCCAAAACGAACTATCCATCCTTCATATAATACTCTGGCGACTGTTTCTGCCGTAATGTCATGAACTGGATATGCTTCCGGCCAACCTGAAAATCTATCTATCATTGTTACGCAATAACGATAACCATCGCTGGTAGTAGCTAAAGGTCCCGTGAGGTCGATGTGGACATGACTAAAACGATCAGATTCCGCAAATTGTTCTAGTCCTGAAACCGTATGTCTTATAACTTTTGCTTTTTGGCACTGAATACATGATCTAGTCCATTTAACAACATCCGCGTTCATTTTCGGCCAAAAGAATTTCTCGGTAATTAAACGTTTAGTAGTTCTGATGCCAGGATGACTTAGATTATGTATTTGTTGCCATGCTCGCTTTCTAAAATCCTCAGGTAAATAAGGTCGAATATTATTCGTAGAAACCTCACAGTAAATTGTTTTCTCACAGTCCGGTAAGCTTATTCGCTTGAATTGCAAGATATCAGGTGACGCGCGCACACTCTGTTGCAAATAATCGTCACTAGCCTGTTTTTCTGCTAATTCGTCGTAATTAATTCCCGTGGGACAGTAAATCGCGTCTATCCGTGAGAGAGCATCAGCGACTACATTTTGCACACCACTGATATGTTGTATATCTGTGGTAAACTCACTGATGTACGACAGATAACGAATCCTTCTAGGACTCTCTTTGTCACTGTTTACCTTAGAATAAACGAAGGTCAAGGGCATGTGATCCGTGTAGACCCTAAGGTCACGTCCCTCTATTAAACTCCTAAAATACCTAATAGCCATATATATACCTAACATTTCCCTATCATATGTCGAATATTTAACTTGTGTATCAGTTAACTTCCGGGAAAAATAGCCTAATGGTTGCCAAACGTTGTCAACATTTTGTTGCAAAACAGCACCTACACTAACCTCAGACGCATCCGTCATCAAGGCCAGTTTTACGTTAGGTAAAGGATGAGCAAGCGTAGCGGCGCTTTTTAAGCTTTCCTTACACTTCTCAAATGACTCTATAGCCTTCTCCGTCCATTGAATAACTGTCTTATCGCGCTTCTTAGCATTATGTAAATAATTATTTAATTCCGATTGGTACTCGACAGCCCTAGGAATATGCAAACGATAAAAATTCAACATACCTAGAAATCGGCGTAGTTGCTCGACGGTTTCTGGTTTCGGGAAATTAACTATTGCTTGCACTTTGTCGTCTAAAGGTCGAATTCCACTTGTCGACACCTCGTAACCTAAAAAGTTAAGTTTAGACTTGCCAAACTCACATTTAGACACGTTAATTGTTATGCCATATTGATTAAATCTTTCAAAGACCTTTCTTAACTGCTCTTTGTGTTGTTCTTCCGTTTCGCTTGCGATAATTACATCATCTATTCAGGGATGTTGCAGATATTCGCATCCGCATCCGCAACCGCGGAACTTCCGCATCATTTTCAAAATCCGCATCCGCATCCGCATCCGCAAAAATCGATGCGGAGCTGATGCGGATGCGGATGTTGAACAATTCAGTACAGGAACGACTTAGCGGCAGCGCACGTGCTAGGTATTTTCGCCATTAGCCAATAAGAATCGTTACTTTTTTGTGATTCGTCAATCGAGCGCTTCCCCCACACACAAACAGCAACAAGAAGCGACGAGTTTGTTTTGTTTTGATTTCAGTATTGTAATGCGATTGTACGGTGAAGAGTCTATATAAGTTGTGTTAACAAATTACAAATAGTTAGTGAGTGGTAGTGAATGGATGTTTACTTTTGTTGTGAACTTGTGACTTTTTCGGTTCGAGTGAATAAAAAAACAATGGCACCGCCGGCGCAAAGTGCCATATGGACTTATTTTAAGCCAGATCAAAATGACCGTGAAAAAGCTCAATGCAAAATATGCCTCAAAACTTATTCTCGGAAGGGACGTACAACCACTTCCTTAAAAAACCACCTGAAATCAATGCACCCGGAGCAATATTCTTCGTTCAGCGGTGAAATTGATAAAAGATTGCAAGAACAAAAAGACGACTCGGGTAAGTTTTAATTTTGATATTTTTATTTTTCTAGTACAGAACTATAATTGATTGATAGTTAATTTTTTATAGGTAAATAGTTAATTACAGTTTGTTACATTTTATTTTAAACTCGGCATAGTGTGCGTTTCTTTTAAACTTATTCATTTTGGAAGTTGTTATTTAAAATAATTGTCATGCAATACTTTTGTAATACAGTGTAAACTCTTGATAACTAATTTCAAGGGACCGGCCATTTCCTTTCGTTATAAGAGTTTTCGTTATACGGAGGGAAGAGAAAAAATAAACCAAACTTAACCAATTACAATAATTTCTAATTTTATTACTATCAATACAATACCTAGGTAAATTATTTTAAACACATACATATATTCTGTTAACTTTGGCTGACGTGTTTTGCTATGCCAATATTTGTTTTGTATTTTTTTAAGTTTCAAAATTTCCTACAGACAATTTCGTCGCCTCCACGCTAAACTTACATATCTGTAATTTTGGTGAACTTGGATTTTAGTTAGACCTAAAGCTGTATAGGTTTAGGTCTAAAATCCAAGTTCACCAAAATTACAGATATGTAAGTTTAGCGTGGGGGCGACGATGTAATCTAAGAATAATGGCACACGTGTTAAGGCAATTAACAATAACAAAAACGAGACGGCTGTTTATGTATGACCTCAGGTATCTTTCTTAGAGATTTCGGCACCTCAAAAGATTAGTTTTGTAAGCTGGTTATAAAACAATTACACTGTTCAATATGTTGTTGATGTCTAAATTTTTCTTCGTAATAGAGAATGGCTGTTGCGTTATAAAGAGTGAATTAATGTAGGTATGGGTTTTGTAGTAAACCAACCAAATTAAACTAATTTCTACGTTATAGAAAGGTTTTCGTTATAACGAACGACGTTATAAAGAGTTTACACTGTAGTTAAACAGTTTAATCTGAATCTGAACTGAGGGAGGATTATAAAATGCCGTTAACATTAACTAAATAAGTTTGTTTGGATACAAATCCTACTATTTAAATTTACATCATCTGGGCACGGCGGTGCCCCCGCCAAGTCGAGCAAAACAAAGGCACGGCCGTACCATCCTTTTCTTGAATTATATTATTCCCAATAAATCAAAAGTTAAATAATAATATGTATAATTATTAATTATTATAATTGTCTTGTTGATCTAATTGGGAATTTGGGATGGCGGGTTTAGGTATTATTTGCAGATAGCTTAGATTAGATTCATTAGATGATCTACAAATAATACCTAACTAGGGTGTTTTTGCGAAAATCTAAACTGAATAACTCATACCGCTTACCTAAATGGGTCTTGCCACGTAATATATGATTAAGTCTAAGTACCTATACAAAACAGTTGGCAAAAAAGTAAAAAAAAAAGTATTTTGCACTAAATTGCTTATCCGATTGTTTTTTGTTCCAGATAAACATGTCACACCTTTGCAAGCTGCTAAGAAACAACTTTCTTTAGAGGAAGTCGTCCAAAAAGAAAAAAAGTGGGACTTGAACCATCCCAATTCAAAGAAAATTGACAAACTCATCGGAGAAATGATTGCACTTCAAAATTTACCATTTAATTTTGTTGAAGGACTAGGATTTCGGAGACTTATGCAAGAAGTTGCACCAAAGTATAATTTAAGGGGGCGCAACTTTTTTACTGATTATGTTTGCAATGAACTGTACGAGAAAGTTGCTGAAAAAGTCACGGAATCGGTTCAAAAATTTGATTACATGTCGTTTACTACTGATATTTGGACAGATCCAAGCTCTAATGCTTCTTTGCTTAGCCTGACATGCCATGGAATAGCGGAAAACTTTGATCGATCAGCTATTGTGTTAAAATGTGAGACATTTGATGATCGTCATACTGGCGATATAATTGCCGAAAAATTTGACTCAATGCTCTCTGAATGGAATATTACAAAGGAACAAGTACACTGCATGATTCGTGACGAGGGGTCTAACATGAAAAGAGCCATGCGAGAAGCAGGTTTAAATGATTTAGATTGCACGGTTCATAAAATGCAGCTAGCTATACGACGAGGTTTAGAGTCTCAAGAAAATATAAAACAAGTCAAACAAAAATGTAAGAAAATTGCAACTCATTTTAATCATTCCACAATTGCTCAAAAAACGCTTGAAAAGATTCAAGATAGACTTAATCAACCGCATCTCAAAGTATTCCAAGACTGCGTAACCAGATGGAACAGTACTTTCTATATGTTCGAGCGATTTTTAAAGGTAAAAGACGCATTAAGTCTTTACATGAATGACAGTGGAATGGACCCAATCATGCCAGAAGAGTGGAAAGTAATCGAATGCTGTGTCCAGTTACTCAAGCCTTTTGAAGAAGCGACACGAGAATTAAGCAGCTCTGAGACCCTCATATCATCTGTGATTCCAATAACTCAAATGCTTATGAAAAAACTGGATGATAATTTAACTAGATCACAGGACTTTGATCCTATTCGGCTGGCTGTCACCACTTTAAAAACGGAAATGTCTTCTAAATTCTCGGCCTTGATAGAAAACAAATTATTTTCTATATCCACTTATTTAGACCCACGCTACAAGCACAAATTCTTCACACCGTTGACTGAAGAAAAGATAAAAGAAGACATATTACAGGTGAACAGAAACCGTCGTCATGATGATGATGACAGCACGTGTTCTTCAGTCTGCAACCAATCTAAAAGAATGAGAATGGAAGATTCATCAGATTTGGTACAATCGATAGACTATTCATCATCACAACCTGGCACATCGGGCATCGCTCGGAAGCCCTGCTTAAAAACTGATCTGCAAGCGATGCTAGACTCCTCAAGTGAAGAAGAAGACCTTGTCCAGCAGAGATCTGACAGTCCCGGAACAGATCTTAAAAAGGAGTTGGCGCAATATCGCAGCAAGAAACGGACAAATGTATCGGATAATCCTCTTATCTGGTGGAAAGATAATGAAGAGTTTAAATTGTTATCTGGCATAGCACGTAGATATTTATCTCCTCCCCCAGCCAGTGTTCCTAGTGAACAATTATTTAGTGCTGCAGGTCTCATCTATGACCCGCTGCGAAATCGTCTACACCCAGAAAAGGCAGCCAAATTACTGTTTATTAAATATAACATACCTACGTTTATGTTCAAATATTAAAAATCTATTTTTTTTGCTATATAAATGACTGCAATGTAAAACTTGATGTTTTTTTATGTACCTATTTTGACATCCGCATCCGCATCCGCATCCGCGGATGTGGCCCGTCTAAAATCAGCATCCGCATCCGCATCCGCGGATGTCAAAAAAACGACATTCGCAACATCCCTGCATATACGCAAACAAAAAATCAAAATTTCGTAATACTACAGTATCCATAAAACGCTGAAAACTCTGCGAACTATTGCGAAATCCAAATCCAAGTCTGGTAAATTCGAACAACCCGAAGGGCGTTATTATAGCAGTCTTTTCAATGTCCTCCGGGGCCACCGGTATAAAGTGATAAGCTCTGTTTAAGTCTAACCGGGTAAATATTTTCTTTTTACCCGCCAACAGATACGTAAAGTCCTGTAAACGAGGAATCGGATAGCGGTCTGGCTTAGTAATTGCATTAAGCCTTCTATAGTCACCGCAAGGTCGCAAATCGCCATTTTTCTTAGGCACAACGTGCAATGGGCTAGCCCACGCACTTTTCGAGGGCCTACATATTCCGAGCTCTACCATTAATCTGAATTCCTCTTTTACTTTCTGATATCGGTCTGGTGGCAAAGGACGAGCTTTAGCATATACCGGGGGTCCCGTAGTTTCAATATAATGAACCACGGAATGTTTCGGGGTGTCCTTGTAAGACACTGGTTTTGTCAAATCCGGGAATTCCAACAACATTTCATGCCAAGGATTATTTACATCTATTGACTTAATTGACATGTCAGTATTATCATGGCTAACAACTGCAGTGAGAACATTTAAATTTGTAACTTGATCCCTCAATTTCCGAGAGCTTAAATCAACTAACAGCTTATAATGGCTTAAAAAATCAGCTCCAATTATTGGCTGTTTAACGTCCGCAACGATAAAAATCCATCTAAATGTTCTCCTGAGATTTAAATCTAAAACTAAACTACGAACACCATAAGTTTTTATCTCACTGCCGTTCGCGGCATATAACTTATATTTATCACTCACTGAATCGGGCGTCGCGCACTTTTTTGATGCGGGTAAAACCGATACGTGGGCACCTGTGTCTATTAGAAATTTTAAACGACTATTTTGGTCCGTAACACATAGGCGGTTATTTGATAACCCGATACACATCTCCGCCTCCGACTGTATCGTGCCTAGTTTTCCGTTTCGGGCACGTCCTTCCAGTTGCACGGTTTGATGCATTTCGCGGCTTTCTTTCCATACCTGAAGTGGTAAAAACATAACCATCCTGCCTTACGACCATTCTTACTGGCATCTCGCGAGCGAGATTTCGATCGTGACCTTGACTGCTGATGTTTCCTTGAGGTGCTGTCCTTGAACGGCTTCCGCGAACGCCGTAACTCAGCCACCTCCATTGAAAGCTTATCCAACTTGGCTGCCAAATCGGTATCCTTGTTGCGATACTTTCCGCCAGCTATCTCCGCCACTTCCATTCGACGAGTCGCCTCCATGACCTTATCTGCAATACTCGCCAATTTCTCCATGTCGGTGACCTCGGATGCGGCTAAGACTGCCTGCACTGCCGATGGGAGATGACCATTCCACATTATTACCAGTGTCTGGTCAAGAATCTTACCTCTCCCAAGGTCACGCATACGTCTGAGTAGTTGGGACGGCTTTTGACTGCCTAATTCCATTTCACCCAGTAGCTTTTGAGTCTGCCTCGTATCTGACTCTTCATAAATCTGCAGCAACCGATCTTTGAGAGCCTGATATTTGTTATTCTCAGGAGGTGATAATAATAAGTCGCTCACCTGCTGTATGGCCTGCTTACTCAATTTCGTCATCACCAAATTCTGCTTCGCCAAGTCAGCTAACCTCTGGTTTTCCACCGCCGCCTCGAACTGAAGAAACCAGAGTCTTGGCATGTCGCTCCAAAACTCAGGTACCCTCGAGGACACCGTGATGCTCGCCAAAGCAGTATCATTTTCTCTGCTGGGCTCCTCACTTCGCGATGCTGGCTGCGGGGCACTTTTACCTTGGGCCGCCGTTGGCCCTGAAACCGACACGGGCCCTTGCGCAAGTCCGGGCGCTGGCGCATTTTGGGTATGACTCATTTTTACACGCACTCAAAAAACACAAAAGTCTTCTCACAAAAGTTCAAAATTTTCGGGTCACCAATGTAGGGTTAACTGTCCTTACGGTTTAAGTCCTTGATAGACTAAATTATAGGTTGCGTAAATGAGAAAGCGTGTTAACAGGAAGATGGTTTATTCCAGACTAAATACTTATACTAACTTATGCGGCGGTGCAACCGCCCCTATATCGCCGCGTTACATGTAATGTGTCCCTACAATTCAAGTTCAAACAACACAGTTTATTACACTGAACACTTTACATAAATAGTCACGGTACGGAAGGCACAACACAGCACAGAAGTTAAAGTTCAGTCCAAGAAGTGAAAATAGGAAGATAGAATAGCAAGCGAAAGCTAAAAGCAAGATAACAAATAATTTAAACACGTAACAGACGAATAACGGTTTTTGTAAGCGAGGCGAGCGTGCGTCTAGCGTCAGAGCGTAGAAGACAATGGCGAGCAGCGGAAACACCCGAACTCCCCGCTCCTGCGCATCTCCCGAACATCGCCGACGACCGCCGGAGATTGCAATACAATCACTTCGCTTGAGACTGGCGCATCCTTTGCATTCGCTCAAATAGTGTGCGACTTGAAGTCGCCACATAATCATTCACCTCAACTCTCGTGAAACTACCTATAATAATGTTAACACCGGTTTGGAAAACGGGTCTCAACATATTTCTCATTTACAGCAACCCACGGCACCCATGTAGCAGCCATTGCTGGTGGTTATTTCCCGGACGAGCCTGATAAGAATGGAGTTGCCCCGGGGGCCAAAATAGTGTCCCTTACCATTGGAGACAGCCGACTAGTCTCTATGGAGACCGGGACGGCGTTGGTTCGGGCGTGCATCAAAGTCATGGAGCTAAGTAAACGGATGAAGATAGATGTTATCAATATGAGCTATGGGGAGCACGCGCATTGGTGCAATACTGGGTGAGATTCTGATTTTACTTATTTATTAGGAACTTACAAGTACCTTTTATTTCTAATAAAAGTTCCCTTTATTGGACACCTTGGAATACAAATTATAAAAATACGTATACATATACATATTATAATTTTCAATTTACACTTTGTTAAACATTGAAAGACGAAATATTATTTTCATCACACTTGCTCGTAAACGGTGTTGTAAAAATCTATTACCTCCCGTGGGTTATAAAAATCTATAACTCTAACGGGAGGAAAAACTGTATGAAAATCTATAACTCCCGAGGGAGTTATCAGTTTAGTTTTAAAATATAGAACTTCTCCGTACGTCAATTCAGACTAAGGAGATTTCAAATCAGCCAATGCTTATTTCCCATCTTCAAAACATGGTATATTTTACTATTATTTCAGTAATTTTTGCAAATAAATTAATTTGGTTTCAAATTTGATTTTGAAAATCGGCACAATGTGGCAGTATTGCCTGTCAAGTTTGAAAACTAAACGCAGTTCTTAGCATTATCTGTGGAAGACTATATTGAAAAAGTTAACAGTAAATAATTAGATTTTTGTCTTATTCTTTTCCTCGCAAATGTGATGAAAAACATTGTGTGTATCACGGGCAGTAAGGGGGTTACAAACTCGAGTCATTAAAAGCCTAATAGACTCTCGTTAGTAATTCCCTTCTTACTACCCTCGTTGCACAATGTACTATTGTTTTTAGGCGGGTGGGCGACATAATCTGCGAGGTTGTGAACCGCTACGGCGTCTCGTGGGTGGTGTCGGCGGGCAACCACGGGCCCGCGCTCTGCACCGTCGGCGCGCCGCCCGACATCGCGCAACCCGTGCTCATCGGTAAGTGTAACTGGTACTATTTTTGTGGCCGGGCGAATTAATCTGCGAGGTTGTGAACCGCTACGGCGTCTCGTGGGTGGTGTCGGCGGGCAACCACGGGCCCGCGCTCTGCACCGTCGGCGCGCCGCCCGACATCGCGCAACCCGTGCTCATCGGTAAGTGTAACTGGTACTATTTTTGTGGCCGGGCGAATTAATCTGCGAGGTTGTGAACCGCTACGGCGTCTCGTGGGTGGTGTCGGCGGGCAACCACGGGCCCGCGCTCTGCACCGTCGGCGCGCCGCCCGACATCGCGCAACCCGTGCTCATCGGTAAGTGTAACTGGTACTATTTTTGTGGCCGGGCGAATTAATCTGCGAGGTTGTGAACCGCTACGGCGTGTCGTGGGTGGTGTCGGCGGGCAACCACGGGCCCGCGCTCTGCACCGTCGGCGCGCCGCCCGACATCGCGCAACCCGTGCTCATCGGTAAGTGTAACTGGTACTATTTTTGTGGCCGGGCGAATTAATCTGCGAGGTTGTGAACCGCTACGGCGTCTCGTGGGTGGTGTCGGCGGGCAACCACGGGCCCGCGCTCTGCACCGTCGGCGCGCCGCCCGACATCGCGCAACCCGTGCTCATCGGTAAGTGTAACTGGTACTATTTTTGTGGCCGGGCGAATTAATCTAAGAGGTTGTGAACCGCTACGGCGTCTCGTGGGTGGTGTCGGCGGGCAACCACGGGCCCGCGCTCTGCACCGTCGGCGCGCCGCCCGACATCGCGCAACCCGTGCTCATCGGTAAGTGTAACTGGTACTATTTTTGTGGCCGGGCGAATTAATCTGCGAGGTTGTGAACCGCTACGGCGTCTCGTGGGTGGTGTCGGCGGGCAACCACGGGCCCGCGCTCTGCACCGTCGGCGCGCCGCCCGACATCGCGCAACCCGTGCTCATCGGTAAGTGTAACTGGTACTATTTTTGTGGCCGGGCGAATTAATCTAAGAGGTTGTGAACCGCTACGGCGTCTCGTGGGTGGTGTCGGCGGGCAACCACGGGCCCGCGCTCTGCACCGTCGGCGCGCCGCCCGACATCGCGCAACCCGTGCTCATCGGTAAGTGTAACTGGTACTATTTTTGTGGCCGGGCGAATTAATCTGCGAGGTTGTGAACCGCTACGGCGTGTCGTGGGTGGTGTCGGCGGGCAACCACGGGCCCGCGCTCTGCACCGTCGGCGCGCCGCCCGACATCGCGCAACCCGTGCTCATCGGTAAGTGTAACTGGTACTATTTTTGTGGCCGGGCGAATTAATCTAAGAGGTTGTGAACCGCTACGGCGTGTCGTGGGTGGTGTCGGCGGGCAACCATGGACCCGCGCAACCCGTGCTCATCGGTAATACAAATGGATAGCTCACTTAAGACACTTTTCGTACACCCTAAAACAGTAGACTCAACATGCCTAATAAATAAACAATAAACAGTGCAGTTATTTTATAATCTTTGAAAGATTGCATATTATAAAAAATACATATTTCAAAAAGAAAGTTACAGAGAAAGAAACATAAAATCAATTTAAATAAAAAAATCATACAAAGTCTATTACATTAAGTATGGGACCTTAAACGTACAAAAAAATAACTTAAACATTTCTGGATTAATGAAGTATGGAAATGAAGTTCATTTTCTTTTATCCTAAGTTACTGTTAAGTCCACGTGTTATTACAGGCGTGGGAGCTTACGTATCGCCGGACATGACGTGCGCGGCATACTCAATGCGGGCGCGCGTGGCGGGCGGCGCCTTCAGCTGGAGTTCGCGCGGGCCGTGCGCCGACGGCGCGGCCGGCGTCGCCGTCTGCGCGCCCGGCGGCGCCGTCACCTCCGTAGCTAGGTAACTGTAGCTGTAGCGGCGCCTTCAGCTGGAGCTCGCGCGGGCCGTGCGCCGACGGCGCGGCCGGCGTCGCCGTCTGCGCGCCCGGCGGCGCCGTCACCTCCGTAGCTAGGTAACTGTAGCTGTAGCGGCGCCTTCAGCTGGAGCTCGCGCGGGCCGTGCGCCGACGGCGCGGCCGGCGTCGCCGTCTGCGCGCCCGGCGGCGCCGTCACCTCCGTAGCTAGGTAACTGTAGCTGTAGCGGCGCCTTCAGCTGGAGTTCGCGCGGGCCGTGCGCCGACGGCGCGGCCGGCGTCGCCGTCTGCGCGCCCGGCGGCGCCGTCACCTCCGTAGCTAGGTAACTGTAGCTGTAGCGGCGCCTTCAGCTGGAGCTCGCGCGGGCCGTGCGCCGACGGCGCGGCCGGCGTCGCCGTCTGCGCGCCCGGCGGCGCCGTCACCTCCGTAGCTAGGTAACTGTAGCTGTAGCGGCGCCTTCAGCTGGAGCTCGCGCGGGCCGTGCGCCGACGGCGCGGCCGGCGTCGCCGTCTGCGCGCCCGGCGGCGCCGTCACCTCCGTAGCTAGGTAACTGTAGCTGTAGCGGCGCCTTCAGCTGGAGCTCGCGCGGGCCGTGCGCCGACGGCGCGGCCGGCGTCGCCGTCTGCGCGCCCGGCGGCGCCGTCACCTCCGTAGCTAGGTAACTGTAGCTGTAGCGGCGCCTTCAGCTGGAGTTCGCGCGGGCCGTGCGCCGACGGCGCGGCCGGCGTCGCCGTCTGCGCGCCCGGCGGCGCCGTCACCTCCGTAGCTAGGTAACTGTAGCTGTAGCGGCGCCTTCAGCTGGAGCTCGCGCGGGCCGTGCGCCGACGGCGCGGCCGGCGTCGCCGTCTGCGCGCCCGGCGGCGCCGTCACCTCCGTAGCTAGGTAACTGTAGCTGTAGCGGCGCCTTCAGCTGGAGCTCGCGCGGGCCGTGCGCCGACGGCGCGGCCGGCGTCGCCGTCTGCGCGCCCGGCGGCGCCGTCACCTCCGTAGCTAGGTAACTGTAGCTGTAGCGGCGCCTTCAGCTGGAGCTCGCGCGGGCCGTGCGCCGACGGCGCGGCCGGCGTCGCCGTCTGCGCGCCCGGCGGCGCCGTCACCTCCGTAGCTAGGTAACTGTAGCTGTAGCGGCGCCTTCAGCTGGAGCTCGCGCGGGCCGTGCGCCGACGGCGCGGCCGGCGTCGCCGTCTGCGCGCCCGGCGGCGCCGTCACCTCCGTAGCTAGGTAACTGTAGCTGTAGCGGCGCCTTCAGCTGGAGCTCGCGCGGGCCGTGCGCCGACGGCGCGGCCGGCGTCGCCGTCTGCGCGCCCGGCGGCGCCGTCACCTCCGTAGCTAGGTAACTGTAGCTGTAGCGGCGCCTTCAGCTGGAGTTCGCGCGGGCCGTGCGCCGACGGCGCGGCCGGCGTCGCCGTCTGCGCGCCCGGCGGCGCCGTCACCTCCGTAGCTAGGTAACTGTAGCTGTAGCGGCGCCTTCAGCTGGAGCTCGCGCGGGCCGTGCGCCGACGGCGCGGCCGGCGTCGCCGTCTGCGCGCCCGGCGGCGCCGTCACCTCCGTAGCTAGGTAACTGTAGCTGTAGCGGCGCCTTCAGCTGGAGCTCGCGCGGGCCGTGCGCCGACGGCGCGGCCGGCGTCGCCGTCTGCGCGCCCGGCGGCGCCGTCACCTCCGTAGCTAGGTAACTGTAGCTGTAGCGGCGCCTTCAGCTGGAGCTCGCGCGGGCCGTGCGCCGACGGCGCGGCCGGCGTCGCCGTCTGCGCGCCCGGCGGCGCCGTCACCTCCGTAGCTAGGTAACTGTAGCTGTAGCGGCGCCTTCAGCTGGAGTTCGCGCGGGCCGTGCGCCGACGGCGCGGCCGGCGTCGCCGTCTGCGCGCCCGGCGGCGCCGTCACCTCCGTAGCTAGGTAACTGTAGCTGTAGCGGCGCCTTCAGCTGGAGCTCGCGCGGGCCGTGCGCCGACGGCGCGGCCGGCGTCGCCGTCTGCGCGCCCGGCGGCGCCGTCACCTCCGTAGCTAGGTAACTGTAGCTGTAGCGGCGCCTTCAGCTGGAGCTCGCGCGGGCCGTGCGCCGACGGCGCGGCCGGCGTCGCCGTCTGCGCGCCCGGCGGCGCCGTCACCTCCGTAGCTAGGTAACTGTAGCTGTAGCGGCGCCTTCAGCTGGAGCTCGCGCGGGCCGTGCGCCGACGGCGCGGCCGGCGTCGCCGTCTGCGCGCCCGGCGGCGCCGTCACCTCCGTAGCTAGGTAACTGTAGCTGTAGCGGCGCCTTCAGCTGGAGCTCGCGCGGGCCGTGCGCCGACGGCGCGGCCGGCGTCGCCGTCTGCGCGCCCGGCGGCGCCGTCACCTCCGTAGCTAGGTAACTGTAGCTGTAGCGGCGCCTTCAGCTGGAGCTCGCGCGGGCCGTGCGCCGACGGCGCGGCCGGCGTCGCCGTCTGCGCGCCCGGCGGCGCCGTCACCTCCGTAGCTAGGTAACTGTAGCTGTAGCGGCGCCTTCAGCTGGAGCTCGCGCGGGCCGTGCGCCGACGGCGCGGCCGGCATCGCCGTCTGCGCGCCCGGCGGCGCCGTCACCTCCGTAGCTAGGTAACTGTAGCTGTAGCGGCGCCTTCAGCTGGAGCTCGCGCGGGCCGTGCGCCGACGGCGCGGCCGGCGTCGCCGTCTGCGCGCCCGGCGGCGCCGTCACCTCCGTAGCTAGGTAACTGTAGCTGTAGCGGCGCCTTCAGCTGGAGCTCGCGCGGGCCGTGCGCCGACGGCGCGGCCGGCGTCGCCGTCTGCGCGCCCGGCGGCGCCGTCACCTCCGTAGCTAGGTAACTGTAGCTGTAGCGGCGCCTTCAGCTGGAGTTCGCGCGGGCCGTGCGCCGACGGCGCGGCCGGCGTCGCCGTCTGCGCGCCCGGCGGCGCCGTCACCTCCGTAGCTAGGTAACTGTAGCTGTAGCGGCGCCTTCAGCTGGAGCTCGCGCGGGCCGTGCGCCGACGGCGCGGCCGGCGTCGCCGTCTGCGCGCCCGGCGGCGCCGTCACCTCCGTAGCTAGGTAACTGTAGCTGTAGCGGCGCCTTCAGCTGGAGCTCGCGCGGGCCGTGCGCCGACGGCGCGGCCGGCGTCGCCGTCTGCGCGCCCGGCGGCGCCGTCACCTCCGTAGCTAGGTAACTGTAGCTGTAGCGGCGCCTTCAGCTGGAGCTCGCGCGGGCCGTGCGCCGACGGCGCGGCCGGCGTCGCCGTCTGCGCGCCCGGCGGCGCCGTCACCTCCGTAGCTAGGTAACTGTAGCTGTAGCGGCGCCTTCAGCTGGAGCTCGCGCGGGCCGTGCGCCGACGGCGCGGCCGGCGTCGCCGTCTGCGCGCCCGGCGGCGCCGTCACCTCCGTAGCTAGGTAACTGTAGCTGTAGCGGCGCCTTCAGCTGGAGCTCGCGCGGGCCGTGCGCCGACGGCGCGGCCGGCGTCGCCGTCTGCGCGCCCGGCGGCGCCGTCACCTCCGTAGCTAGGTAACTGTAGCTGTAGCGGCGCCTTCAGCTGGAGCTCGCGCGGGCCGTGCGCCGACGGCGCGGCCGGCGTCGCCGTCTGCGCGCCCGGCGGCGCCGTCACCTCCGTAGCTAGGTAACTGTAGCTGTAGCGGCGCCTTCAGCTGGAGCTCGCGCGGGCCGTGCGCCGACGGCGCGGCCGGCGTCGCCGTCTGCGCGCCCGGCGGCGCCGTCACCTCCGTAGCTAGGTAACTGTAGCTGTAGCGGCGCCTTCAGCTGGAGCTCGCGCGGGCCGTGCGCCGACGGCGCGGCCGGCGTCGCCGTCTGCGCGCCCGGCGGCGCCGTCACCTCCGTAGCTAGGTAACTGTAGCTGTAGCGGCGCCTTCAGCTGGAGCTCGCGCGGGCCGTGCGCCGACGGCGCGGCCGGCGTCGCCGTCTGCGCGCCCGGCGGCGCCGTCACCTCCGTAGCTAGGTAACTGTAGCTGTAGCGGCGCCTTCAGCTGGAGCTCGCGCGGGCCGTGCGCCGACGGCGCGGCCGGCGTCGCCGTCTGCGCGCCCGGCGGCGCCGTCACCTCCGTAGCTAGGTAACTGTAGCTGTAGCGGCGCCTTCAGCTGGAGTTCGCGCGGGCCGTGCGCCGACGGCGCGGCCGGCGTCGCCGTCTGCGCGCCCGGCGGCGCCGTCACCTCCGTAGCTAGGTAACTGTAGTATACAGCCGTCCTGATTCCAAAGGACGCATCTAAGTTTCAAAGGTTTTGAGAAACAAGCAAATTTAGTTGTGGAAATGGCATGATTTTAGAGTTGCTAAAGTTTCTTAATTACTTTTAGGAAAATTTTATGAACTAAGATACTCAATTGGCACATCAGTAGTTCAGTCGGACAGGAGGAAACAACCAAATGTGCAAATGTATATTTTTGTCAATGTAAAATTCGTGCAAAACATTCTAAAACCCATGAAAGATGTGACTATATGAATTAGTTAGCAACTTGAAAGTTTATCATATTTTTTCCTTACTTTGTTCTAGGTTTACATTAAAAAATTCTCTACTAATGAACGGCACTTCGATGGCCGCACCGCACGTCGCCGGTATAGTCGGTAAGTTATTATAATTCCTTTTTTTCGTGACACAGAGAACTAAGGTTCGATTCGGAAATATTATACTTGTAGACAAACGTGTCATAAAAAAACTTTGTTTCAGCGGCACTTATTTCTGGTTTAAAAAGCAAAGAGTTACCATATTCTCCATACTCGATAAAGCGGGCGATAGAAAACTCTGCCACATACCTCAACAGCGTAGAACCGTGGGCGCAGGGCTGTGGACTTATCAATATTGAAAAGGTACACTGAAATATTAACCTTATAGTTTACAGGGATCAATAGTAGATTGTGTCACAAGGGAGCAAAATGATGTATTTACAATACAATACAAATATTCTTTATTGCACATCAGAAGAACACATTACAAAATGTACATTACAAAATTAAAACAATTTAAAAGGGAGACAACAGGCGTTTTTATCGCTACAAAGCGATCTCTTCCAGACAACCTTTGTGTATTTGACACAAAACCCCATTACTTTTTAGGCGTTTGACCACCTTTCAACATATCACAACGAGCCAGAACGTGACGTCACATTCAACCTACAATGCGGTCCTAGTAACGGCAAAGGAATTCTGCTTCGACCGAAATTGAACGATGTGTGCAAGGACGTAGGCATCACAATACAACCGCTGTTCCTGCAGAGCCATCTGGACATGGAGAGTGAGTATTAAGGTGGTTTCACTTCATACAAAAGTTTTTGCACATTCACGGCCAAATAGCAGGGTTTTTTAAAAAATTAATTCGACGAACTCTATTCCCGTGATGAACGAACTATTTACATACTTACAAGTTTGTACGGAGGCGTAGTTGCGCGAGTCCGACTCGCACTTGACCGATTTAATTTTTACGTTCGGCTTTTACAATCTATATGCCTGCCTTTTCTATATGCCTGCGCTTTTTACCTTTTTACCTTTGCTTTTTACCTACCTTCGGTTTTTGCCGTTACATTTACCTCGGATCATAACCTTCACCTTTTACCTTTAATTTTCAAAATGACACGTTTGATATTTTTTTTGTCATTAACGATATTATTAGTGAGTAATACCAGAGTACACCGAGTAGCGTCACTACGAACAAAGGTACATCACGTGGCCTTAGGTCCGTTCCGCTTCACCGCCCGCGGCACTCATTGTATTTACAGACATTTACCGGATTTTAGTAGGGGCCGAGCCATCGTGACCGCGATGTGTGTGTATGGGTCAGCAATTAAGTCTCCTAAAGAGACCTAGTGTACTTATCCTATTTTACTACGGTAATACTACAGTCAGATGGAGCAAGGTAAGCCGGGTAGTGTTTCATCTTTGAGGACAAAGTTGAACAAATTCGAGATGATAATGTTGTGTTTTACTTCTCATAGGCTCGGATACAAACATGAAATGTAAAATGAGTTCAGAAACTGTGTTCGTTTTACAACGGTTCTTTGACGGTATGTTTTTATGTTAATTGCCTGTAGTTAGTAGTAGCATTCGTAAAGTAATATACGTATTCGGCATATTTTCCTATGGTAAATTAATGATATAAATTAAATTGTTATTGAATATCTTTAACGTCGTAGGTAGTCACCAGAAAAAAATGGAGTTGTAAAAACAAAGATATTATAGTTACATAGAATAAAATGTATTATATTGTATTTTAGTATTAATACATAATTATTAATAGTACTTTGTATAATCAGGAATTAATGTCTATTTCGTTACATGTTCACACCTAAATTTTAAATAACATATTGAACTGTTAGAAATATTTCAAAATTCTGTTAGCCGTCATTTTTAATTTTCTGTGTGACTTTAAAAAACCGGATTACTTAAACTCGTCATGTCGCACCCTTAATAATAAACCGTGCTAACTAAAAAAAATTGAGAATTTATTTTCAATCTTAAAAAGAATTCAAATGGTTTCAACCTTTAGTATTTTTTTTTCATAGCAATGCAGTAGTTACAAACAGATACACCAAAAGCTATATAGCCTGACCGTTGCAGACAAGGCGCTCATCCCGCGTCAGATCGACTTCACCATGAAACTGGCTTTGTCCTGCAACGCTGAGTGGGTCTCTGCTCCCGCCTTCCTGTCTCTGGCCAATACCACGCGACCTGTCTCCGTGAGGATACAGACCGCTGGGTTGTCGTCGCAGCCTCATTTCACTAGGTAAGTGGTTGCAAATGATAACCTGTATATGGCCCTTATTATCTCTGGTTTCGTCTTCCAGTCTTTAGCCAACATTATGACACCTGTCTCTGTGAGGATACAGACCGCTGGGTTGTCGTCGCTGCCTCATTTCACTAGGTAAGTGTTGGCAATAAATAAGTGGTCTACGGTTCTTATTGCTCCTTATCTCTTGCTCCTGTATGCCAGTCTTTAGCCAACATTATACCACTGGTCTCGGAGAGGATACGGACCGTTGGGTGGTCGTTACAACCTCATTACAAGAGGTAAGTGATGGCAAGAGAGACGAACTTTAGTCTGCGGCGCTGAGAGTGTCTCTGCTCCTTCATTCCTGTCTGGCCTATACCTTGCGACCTGTCTCTGTAAGGATTTTCACAGACCGCTGGGCTAACGTCAGTCTCATTAAGTTATAAGATTATTTCTATTTTAAAAAGTACAGTTTAGCGAAGTTAAGTTATGTTCAAATGCCGTCTAACCTGTCAGTCGGTGACAAAATATATGGAGTTTGACACTAATCGTCAGTTTTGAATAAAAAAACCCATAGTAGGTGATGGCAAGAGAGATCAACTTCGGTTTTTAGGGTTCCGTAGCCAAAATGGCTAAAAAGGAACCCTTATAGTTTCGTCATGTCCGTCCGTCCGTCCGTCCGTATGTCACAGGCATTTTACTCAAAAACTACAAGACCTATACTGATGAAATTTGGAATATAGATGTCTTGTAGATGCCGCTACTAAGTTTGGTAGTTAAATAATAAAAATAAAAAAATCTAGGGGGGACACTCCATACATGTAACAGAAGTTAAAAAAAATTTTTTTCACAAAATGTCAACGTGTGGTACATAGTTCGACAGCTCTTTTGAAAACATTTTAAGGTTCTTAAGTAATGTTTTTGATTAAGTGAATACCTTTGGAAATAATCGCTCCGAAAGTTGTGAAAATTGTGTCCCCCCCCCTCTATCTTCTAAACCGTGTGTCCGAAAAATATAAAAAAAATTACAAAGATAACGCTCAATTAAAACTTTCAACGAAAATTATTTTCAACAAGATCGGATTAACCGATTTTGAGTTATTGCCGATAAACTGCGCTTCTCAACAAAAGGACGTAATTTCTATGAAGATACGCTCTTTTGTTGTTGTACTTTTTTTACATCGTATTTTTTACCTTATAGTTACGGCTATGGAACCCTACACTGAGCATGGTCCGACATGCTCTTGGCCAGTTATTTTCATTTGTTTGTACTTTGTCTGGTCAACAAAAATGGCCAATGGTTAATCGGCTAATAATAAAATTTTGTATTGGCATAATTACAATACAGTCGTGCACACCAAAAGAACAAATTTTATTTTTATTTTTCTGGCAAATAAATGTATGTCAAATAGAGGAAAATTATCGGAAATATCCTCTTTCGAAGCCAGGATGGAAGAACTTCGGTTTATATTATAACCATGACTAGGCTCTACTCTCGCCACCATTAATAATACGAGGGTGGGTTGATAAGTACTTATCTGGCTTTAAGTACTTCTAGAATCTTGACATGCTCATGTTTCCGGCTATTGTATGACACATTATTTAGAAGTATTTAGGCCAAATTTCAATACAGTCGCATCTTTATTCTTTGAATTATGGATCACAAACTGCACGATTCCGACGACGACGTGGACGTAACTATGAAAAAATTAAAACAGTTCGCCGCAAGATCCACACATATTTTTTTTATTTAATAGGTAATGAAAAAAATAATATTATGTCTATTTTTGGAGACTCTCTAACTGTTATAAGTTCACAGTGTTTTTATTAGAATATAGATTTTTTTTAAATAAGAGCCGATTCTTGACAGTATTGGCTCAAAATTGACACCGACTAATAAAACATATAAAAAATTGGAAACCACATGTCTAGTGATCAATGATGAAGATTTAGGTGATAGCTAAAGTCCTTGACTTACGTGTTGGTGATTTTAAGAAACTTAAACACATTATTCACAAGAATGGGATAAGCAACAGCGTGTGGCTCCAAATGAGCACCAAAAATGGAATCACGACCTCAACTTGCAAGTGGGTTCAGGAAAAAACAGGATTGCGAGTATTTATTGATCTATCACCATTGTTTACACTGGATTTCTAGCAAGTTATTTGTATTCACCAAGTTAAAAAAATAGAAAAAGAAAAAAAGTTGTACCCTAGTAAACATACCCAGAATGCGACTACTTTACAATTTTGTAATTTGTAAGAAAAATAATAATGCCACAACAATAATACTTAGTGTATTGAGCTAGTAAAGAGCCTAGCTACAAATTGTATTAACATAAGGTTTTTCTATCTTTACTCTAAATACCTCAAGCCAGGTACTTATCAACCCACCCTCGTACCTTCCACTGATTTTGAAGTGCTTATTCTAGTATCGACGCATACGACACGAACTGCATAGAAAAAGGCCCCGTCTTCCGGATACCTATAACCGTCCTGCAACCTGAAAGAGCGGAGCCAGACTCGAAAGGGTTGCTCATATCCGAGTCCGCCGTGTTTGCTCCACACACCATCAAAAGGCACTTCATCATACGTAAGTACACAATCTACACATACATACATAACGAAATCTGAACCTATACATAAAATCTAGTACTTTTTTATTTTATTGATAAAAACGTTTAAATAAACATTACAGTATAACCAATGCGTCACGAAATTAAGATTTAACAATTATTGATGTAATAAAAACTTTAAATTTTAACGTTGCCAATAATCTGATCTTTATGAAATTTACCGATAAGACCAGTACGTCTAGCATAACTGGCCGCGACTTCGTGTCTCGCGCGATAGAGCGTCACCTGTCACTGTCACACCATATTGAGTGGAAAGAGTTAGGTAGCATTTGTCGCGCGACAAAGAGTCGCGTTTCACAGTTGTGCTAGATGTACAGCTTTGCTTAGCAATTTTATTTGCATTCTACACAGAGAGCACAAGACAGCCGCGATGTGGTTCGTGCACGACGCAATATAAAATATCCAATGAGAATGTGCGTATAGAGAATGTGCAGGAACACTAAATCGACAAAAGAGACTATGCGGACAGTAAAGGAAACTTATCAGGCCTGATTTTTTTTGTTATAAATGTCAATGTCAAGTATAGTAACTTGTGGCCACACTAACGTTAATCGTCCACCATCGCGATATTAACGGCGTTTCCCGTTGATGTAGCCTCAGCATGATAGAGTACAAGGATCGGATTGGGGGCACCAGTTGGCAGCATCTTCGTTGCGTACGTTCCCTATATCGTTCCTTTACTTTCTCAACCACGTATCTAATCGAATAGTTTGATAGAAAAAGCACCTGTGTTACGAGTAGATGCGATTGTAGTGCGATTTTGCTATGAAACTATTCGATTAGATACGTGGTTGAGAAAGTAAAGGAACGATATTCCCATCTTGCGTTAGCTGTGCTGGTTTGTTTTATAATTGTATTGTTGCGTGCAGCACCCCTGGAAGCCACATGGGGGGTCCTCAAGCTCTCTACGAAAGACAAGGAGCAAACTGGCCGCTTCCTCGTCCACATGATGCAGTTGCTACCTCACGAGAGCTGCCGCATGCACGAGACGCAGAAGATGATCTCAGTCACCGCCGAGGCACCTACTGTTCTACCCTTCGCTGTTGTGGTGAGTTCATCGATGCCACTTCTTGCAGCTGTAAGGTAGTACTCAAGCTTTTTACGTAAAAAGAAAGAGCAAACTGGCCCCTTCCTCGTCCACATGATGCAGTTGCTACTTCACGAGAGTTGCCGCATGCACGAGACGCAGAAGATGATCTCAGTCACCGCCGAGGCACCTACTGTTCTACCCTTCGCTGTTGTGGTGAGTTCATCGATGTCATTTCTTGCAGTTGTAAGGTAGTACTCAAGCTGTCTACGTGAAACAAGGAGCAAACTGGCCGCTTTTTCATTCAAACGAATTTTGAGGCATGCTTGAACTGAGGATTGAAGTCTATTTTTATCTATTATTTTAAGTGTATTGTATTGACGCCTAGAGACCCTTTACATCTCTAAAAATGTAGTTTTAAGTTTAATGTAACCACATCACATGTAATAATGTCATAATTGTTGCTATATCTAACATTTTAGAACAGAGAAACTGGTGAGTTTCTTGCGGCGCGTCTTCTCACCAGAAGCGCTAAAAATATAGAATAGAATCAGACTTGTAAAAGAGCCCTTGAGGGCTACTTGCAGAAATAAATTGTTTTGAACTTGTTTTTTGCTTGCTGAAGCTAACTGATAGGGCAAGATAAAAACTTTTCCGACAAAATACGATGGTAAAACATGATCCACTTTAGCTGTAGTCATAAGTATTTTTTTTTTTCAGGGCGGTGTAACCTTAGAAGTAGTTATAGCGAAATACTGGGCGAACATAGGTTCGCTAGAGACTGATTACACCATAGAGCTACACGGGCTGAAGCCTAACTGTGGGTCGCGGCTACGTCTGCTCGCGTCCGAGGGCCCGCGGGGTACTTCGCTTACGTCCCTACGGCTGCAAGACGCCCAGCCAAACGCCAGCCTCAAATACAGTGAACCGGTGGTTAGGTAAGAGAAGATTCTAGATTAAATGTTGATAGCAAAGTACTAGGCGAACATCGGTTCCCTAGAGATTGACTACAGCATATTGCTGCATGGCTTGAAGCCTAGTTGTACGACTGTAGGAAGCTCAGTCAAACGCCAGCCTCAAATACAGTGAACCGGTGGTCAGATAAGAGATGGTTTTAGACCCAACGTCTATAGGAAAGTACCAGGCGGATATGGGTTCGTAAGAGATAGACTAAACCATAGAGTTGCACGGGCTATGCTATAGTCTGGTTATTGGCCGCGGCACCGCCTGCTATAAAAATAGAATTAAAAATAGACCTTGTTGCTAAGCGGCAAAGCGGTATATGTAGTTCCAGGAGAGTTGAGGTGAATGGTTACACACACACTGATTGCGAAAAAGGTGAATGAATGAAATGAATGAGTGAGTAAATAAACACAACGGTATAGTTTAAAGAAACTTTTTGGTCTATCTTGCAATTCACTGTTGAACTTGCTATCGGTACGAAAAAAGAACAGTCATTTCAAAATCCCGCTATCATTACATGACATATTGTGTGCGTGACCTCAACTCTGTTGGAACTATCTATACCTTTGCTTTAACATTTCACATATCGTCGGGGATAGTGCAAAATACCGCTTATGTAGCACATGTAGATAAGGTTTAAATTTCTAACAAATTTGCTTGAAACTGAACCTTACCTACATATGCTACTTACGCGGTATTGCACTATCTTCGACGATATGTTTCTATTAGTGTTCAAGAAGTGTGTAAATGGTTTAATTTTATTGTATGACTGTATATTCAGGCCGTCGGAATCGAAGCTGTCGCCTCTAACACCGAGAGATGTAGTCCCCCCGAGTAGACAGATCTACCAGCTCATCAATACGTACAACTTCCATATCGCCAAAGCCACTGAGGTAACTATCTGCAAATTTACGTAGTTAGCTAAACTCTAAAAGATCCTCTTTATTAACATAAAAAATGTAATGTATTCAATTCATACAAGAATAACAAACTAAAAAAGTTAACTGACAAAGTTTGAATTAAAATGTCGAAAATCGTAACAAAAAGGTTCACGGAGCATTGTCCATCCAACTTAATAGTGTTTATAATTCTTATATACTTGAATGTTTATTTATTGAAGAGTAAATTGAAAGATTAAATGGCTCGGTCGGAACTCAAACCCGCATCTCCTCGGCTCCAGGCCGATAAGGGCGGCATTTAGTTTCCTCCACCGAGGCTACATTTGAGTCATTTCAACCTGACGCCCTATTGAGATTTAAATATAAAAAACAATTAAAAATAGGTTTTATTCGTCGACCTGACAGGTCTACGTTAATAGTGGCACCACTAAGCGAGGTGGCTTTAACTTCCAAACTCCCTGCCGAATGCAGAGGAGAGCATTCGAGTGTCCTAAGCTGTGTTAACTTTGACAGGTGTCACCCATAGTGTCACCGCTGTGCGACATGTTGTACGAGTCCGAGTTCGAAGCGCAGATGTGGATGCTGTACAACAGCTGTAAGCAGCTCATGTTCGTTGGCGACGCGTACCCTTCTAAGGTAACTTTTACTTCTGCCTTCGAAAACGTTCTGTAAGCTTATGATGCTGGGCTTTATCGATCGATAAATAATAGTAGAGTCTGTGTGGAAAGAGAATAGGATTTAGATTTGGGGGCGCTGTAATGCTTTTCTACCGTATTTGCCATACTGGTTAGGTTAGTTCCGTTTTTCGCCACGCCTATTCTCTTTCCGCACAGACTCTACATTGTGTATTGAGGGATGTAAGACGGTTAACTTGGCTACAAAACTAATTTTACTGTGTATAAAACTTATGCGGTAGGTACACATATTTTACTATGAGTTCAGAGATTTTTGCAATTATTTTATTAAATTTTATTTTGGTGATCGGTACAATCTGGCAGCATATACTTAGTAGTATCTGTGGAAGACTACATTGAAAAAGTCGAAGTAGTCTTTTAGCGGGTGCGTATCGTTTATTTGATTTTTATGTTTTTTCCTCGTAAATGTGATGA
The DNA here is from genome assembly GCA_947034925.1 of Eudemis profundana. Taxonomy (NCBI): domain Eukaryota; kingdom Metazoa; phylum Arthropoda; class Insecta; order Lepidoptera; family Tortricidae; genus Eudemis; species Eudemis profundana. The sequence goes on from OX344798.1 coordinate 21,173,812, forward strand.
AAAACGTATCACGGGCAGTAAGAGGGTTACAAATGTAAACCGTCCTTACACATATATTTTCTTTCAGTATTCTGTGAAACTAGAAAAAGGCGACTACGTACTGCGATTAAATGTGCGGCACGAGAACAGAGCGCTATTAGACAAGTTACAAGAGCTGCCAGTAGTGATACAGCAGCGGTTGTCGCAGCCTATCACTTTGGACGCGTACTGTACTAGAGCGCAGGTCAGTTATTATAAATATACATATGTATATAATTTTTTTTAAGTATTTAAGGTGATTATAGTCGCTAAGTTTGCATAGGTTGAAAAAAGGTTTTAAGAAATATGGCAGCGGCAAATAAATATATGGCAATATGTGGAAACTACAGCAAGAGGATTATTTAATCTTGGTCCTTGGCAATAATTATTTCCTTTATTACAGAATGGGTCTACATATCCAGGTACTGAAATAAATATCTGGGTCAATCTTGCACACATCGATCTAGTTTCAACTAAATTAAGCGATTAGTTCCCGAGTCTTGGATAATTTATATGTATTTAAATATTATATTTAAATACGTACATGTATACAAGCATTGCTTAATTTGGTTGGGACTAGATCAATTTGTCCAAGAATGTGAATTTATTTCAATTGGTATGTAGACACATTATATACGTATTAAACCGAAAGGTTCTTTGTTTTACCACCCTAGTTGTGTAATGTACTGTTGTATTCTCAGGCGTTGACCAGTGGCAAGAAATTCAGCTCAGCGTCCGTCCCTAGCGGAGCCATTCTACCTGTATATTTCGCGCCAGTGCCTTCTGATAAGTAAGAGTCTTGTTACATATTCAACATAAAAACGTATCACCTTAAAAGACCGAAACCTCGGTATTTATTAGTCAAATATATACAAGTTACTAAGCTAACAAAATAACTGATAGGGTCGGAACGCTCTCAAGGGGACCGGGACAAGCGACCTGGTTCGACCCCAGGCGCCCCCGGCCCCCAGCTAGTTCGATCCACTCAAGGTGGTCCGGCTAGCGACCTGTTTCGACCCCAGAGTACGCCACGGCCCCCACCTGGTTCGATTTTTGCTACATACAGTAAGGATTGCAAGCCGGGTTCCAAAAAAAAATATCCTAAGATTTGGGTCGTTTCTTTACTTATGTGGGAAGAAATTTACAATATCTGACATGGCCAAAACATGCCAATTTTTTTTTGGGAGTAGATTAAGGTATCCTAAGTGTATTTTTGAAATCGAGAAGTTGCGGAAAATCATAGGAAAAAAGTTAAAAAATTGAAAAAAAAAACCGAAAATGAGCATTTTTTGAGGTTATTTTGGAGTCTGACCGACGCGATGGACTGAAAATGCGCTTTGATTAGGGATTTCTTTGTAAACAACTATGACCCGACAGCAGGTCGACGAATCCCCGCTTCGCGGGGCTTCTATTTATGCTCTGAGGGACGCAAGCTGACTAACGAACCTAACCGAAAAAAGAGGTTAGTTTTGTCTATCTTTTTCCATGCGGGGGGCTTCGCCCCCCGAGCCCCCCTTGTTGGGGGGCTCCGCCCCCCCCGTCCCCCCTTGTGAGGTCTAAGATAGATAACAACTGACAAGACAAACAAAACAGACGTGGTTCCCGATACGGCAGCGTCTAATGGCGTCCTTCCCCTCTCTGCCCCTCGCCCCTATTGCGTTCCGTTCGTCACATTGTAGTATATTGCTACAACATTGCTACCATTAATATTTAGCAAATGTTAACATATTAACAACAAATGACACTTAAAAATTACCAAAAAAAACTAAATTCATTGCATACACAAGTATCCTTATAAATTATGAATTCATTATTACAAAACATAAGCTATAATTCGTCACCATGTGACAGCTTAAATTTACGCGTGTAACGGAACGCTCTCAAATCTGTCAAAAAATCGGCTAATTACGCCTATCAACGCCAAAAATTGCGAGTTTGTATGGAAACTTTGATATTTTTTTTCTCGAAAACTATGGGTTTCCGCAACTTCAGATTTGGTGAAAAGACATCTTATTGTGAGCTCTATCTGTAAAAAAAATATGGACCCCGAACTCGATGTCAGATATTCTAAAGTTGAGCCCTTATGTGCTTTACGGCTTTGATAATAAAGCACCAATATCGCATCTTTAGGTTTATTAGTAAACCAACAAACATTTTAGAATGTTGACTTTATACATTTATTTAACGTTTATTAGAAAAGTATATTTTTCGGTTCGATATAATTCTAAGGATGCGATATATTTAATTATTATATTCTTGATCCTTACATTACATCATTGTTATTATGTCGCTTCCAGAATTAGCCGTTCCAACCTATCCATCGGGCACACTCTGACAGGCACAGTGACGTTCGCCAAAGACGAGCTAGGCCGGAAAGTCGATACTTACGATCTGCAATACGTTGTCTGCGAGCCGCTGAAGCGAGCCACCAATAACAATAGGGACAAGGAGAAGAGCAAACCGTGCGAGGATTATATGGAAGCCAGCAAGGAGTTCATGACCAACTGGCTGACTAAGTTAGGTGAGTTGGATCCACATATATCGGTCATATTAGGGATGGCACAAGCTACTGTACATGCTCTGCGAGCCGCTCAAGTGGGCCAACCAATAATAGGCATGGAGAAGAGCAAACTGTGCGAGGATTATATGGATGCCAGCAAGGAGTTCATGCCAACTGGCTGATTAAGTTAGGTGAGTTGAATAGGCATATTACTTCTGTGTGTCTTAATTTTTAATAATTAAATTTCATCTAATCATGTCACGGTCGTTGCTATGCTCAATATTTTTAAAAGAAAAACTGCGGAACATCAGCTACTTATGTGGCGTTTCTTCTCACCGAAGGTTATTTTCCGGAGCGCTGGTAGGTAGGATCCAGTAGCGTGGCGTCCTAAGAACTCGATTCCTACCGGCTTGCCTAATATCAGGCAATTGAGCACCTTATTCAACAGCTCTTAACACGTTGGCTGCCATGAGCATCATCGGTGGGACCATACCGATGTAGGTGTAGTATGGTGGGCAGCCAAGGTGTTAAGGAAGATGTACGCCAAATCTGCACCGGCTTGCCCTAGGGTATCTTTTACGCCGCGCCACTGGTAGGTTGATCCTACATCCTACATCTAAAGGAGCTCTTGAAGATCGTTTGTAATATTTTTAAATCTAAATTTAATCATTTTTATTTTGTTAAGTTTGCCATGTTTGAGGCCTTGCGAAAGTCTTCCCTTAAACCAGCGGTCGGCAACCTTTTAGCAGCCATGGGCCACAGAGAAGCTAACGCAATTGACGCGGGCCGCACTTTGTTAATAATTTGTGATTTTATACGATTCTGAATATAACAACCTTTACATACAAAATAGCCAGGGAGGCTCGCGGGCCGCAAGTGAGCTGTTCGCGGGCCGCATGCGGCCCGCGGGCCGCGGTTTGCCGACCGCTGCCTTAAACTATGATCCGTGAAAGACCACTATAATATTCGAGTTGCAAAAATTGATAGCTAATTTATGAAATTATTTTCAGAGGGTGACAAATTAGAGCAAGTATATGAAGAATTATTAGAGAAATTCCCCGGATACTTGGGGGCACATATCGCATATTTGCACGGCATCGACTCGCCCACGGATGCTAAAAAGTGAGTGGTATTGCGTTTTTCATACATTTTCTACTTTATTATATAAATAAATACGGCTAATGCTATCCATCATGAAGAGTTCGGCTTTCTAGTTAATGTTTAGATTTGCATGATCCGTGATGATTAGTGTTGGTAGTGATTCCTAGGTTCGAAACCTTGAAGAATTGAACTTTGTCCATTACTCGAGTACTGCTGTAGTAACCTACAGTTGTATGGTGAGAGAAACCAACCTAAAAAAATCAACTTAACGTATGTCCATTATCCTGTCGGTCTGGTTTCTGCATTGCAGGGGTTACGGTGGTCAGACAGTCGATCCAAGGTAATAATAACCTGGCTGTCTAGCATAACTGAGCATAACTGGCCGCGACTTCGTTTCTCACGCGACAGAGCGTCACCTGTCACTGTTGCACTACATTGAGTGGAAAGAGATAGGGAGCATTTGTTGCGCGACATAGAGTTGCCTGTCATAGTTGTGCTAGAGGTACTAACCTGCCAAGTCAGGGATAGTTAAAAATGTACACCGTAAATAATAAAAAAGCGCCAGAATGGTCCGACCCCATCGAGGTGGACCGGGACTAGCGACCTGGTTCGACCCCAGGCGCCCCCGGCCCCCACCCAGTCCGATCCACTGAAGGTAGTCCGGCTAGCGACCTGGTTCGACCCCAGGGAACGCCACGGCGGACCACCGGGTCCGAATATCGCAACGCCCAATATGGGTCGCGAGTTAGTCAGGCCCAGGCTTTAAAAAAAAAGCCAGAATGGTCATGATTTAGATTAACCTTCTGTTTTGTTTTGTTTTTGTTGTTGACGATCATAATATGAAATCGTGTAAATTGACATATGTAATTTATAATGTATTTTATATTGTGAAATAAAGAAATCTAATCTAATCTAATCTTTTTAGACTGCCCAACGCTGATGAAGAAACTGATGTCACTACCGCATGGTGCGAGCAGCTCATCGCCACTTCCGAAAAGGTCATCAAGCAGATCGATCAGGACAAGCTGCTGGCGTACTTGGGCATGAAGAATGACACGAGGAGCGACGCCACCAAGATCAAACAGTAAGCCAAGATAGTGCTCATATTCACAGTATAATAGCAGTAATTTTTCTCCCTACAAAAGGTACATCGCGCGCTTGAATGTGTGCGCGCCGTGTACGAACTCAATACAAGCAAAGATTTAAAAATGCTCCATTATGGATCGCACTCACACAGACGTGCTGGCGCGCGTCTGTGTGAGTGTTGCGCGCTCCTAAACGGCCGATGTTGGACTGCTTGTTCGTCTATATACTTTGTCATATTACTATCATATGATAACGAAGTCTCGTTGCTGACACGGTGCGCATTTGTTTAAAAAGTAGCAACTTTTTTAGATACCATGTAGCATTTGCCTTCGAGGCGCACAAGCCAAAGGTACGTTTGAACTCGTTCTAGAAAGCGAACATATGATAGAGTGGAGCCAGGGATAACAAGGCGTAATATTGTGGCAGTCCGCTATACGGTTAGGATACCAGTTTTTTTGTACAGCTTATTTGGTGTCCCAGTGTTGGGCAAAGGCCTCCCCTCTCTCCTTCCACTTCTTAAACCAAAAAAGAGATGGCGGCAGCCGACACAAATTGTTTTTTTTTTATTACGAACTAAGATACTACATTTCTCTGCCCGGCGTCCTTAATTCGAAGCTGTCATATCAGGGCTTAAAAAGAAATACAGGAAATAAATTGCATTTTTATTTTCTGCAATTTTTCTAAAATATTTTTAGCTGTATTTTCTAGATACGTCGGGGACTGTGGAAAACAATATGTAAATTACACATTTTTGAAAAAAATTGACCTGCCTAATTGTATGCTTACAGGGAACACGAGAAACAACGTGGGTACCTAATCGACGCTCTGTGTCGGAAAGGCACTGCACTATGCCGCCTCAAGGCGCTCGCGCAGAGCCCCGCCGCCAAGGACAAGCTGCTGGGGCAGCTCACCGCCAACATGGCCGACCTGCTCAAGTTCACCGACCTCACCGACGCCAAGGTCAGTAGATAACGTCCTGATTATACCTTCTGTTGGAAAGGCACCGTCCTGTGCCGCCTCAAAGCGCTCGCGCAGAGCCCCGCCGCCAAGGACAAGCTGCTGGGGCAGCTCACCGCCAACATGGCCGATCTGCTCAAGTTCACCGACCTCACCGACACCAAGGTCAGTAGATAACGTCCTGATCATACCTTCTGTTGGAAAGGCACAGCTCTGTGCCGCCTCTAGGTGCTCGCGCAGAGCCCCGCCGCCAAGGACAAGCTGCTGGGGCAGGTCACCGTCAACATGGTCGATCTGCTCAAGTTCACCGACCTCACCGACACCAAGGTCAGTAGATAACGTCCTGATCATACCTTCTGTTGGAAAGGCACAGCTCTGTGCCGCCTCTAGGTGCTCGCGCAGAGCCCCGCCGCCAAGGACAAGCTGCTGGGGCAGGTCACCGTCAACATGGTCGACCTGCTCAAGTTCACTGACCTCACCGATGCCAAGGTCAGTAGAACAGTAATTCCAAAAGTAGGGTGGATCGTCTAACAAGTTCTTCGACTGCGATTAAAAGAGACTATTGGGATTAGGAAGTCACTCCAAGACTAAATAAAATAAAGTTAAAAACTAAAACCCGACTACGAAAAAGTCTAAAACAAGAATCTTAGGTTTTAGTTCACCAGGCACAGATAAATTGCAATTTTTTAATTTAGAGAACGTTTCGAGTATGTCGTCAGTCGTTCGTAGTCGGAGGCCCCGGCAAGAAGACAAACAAAAAAGGGGCCTCCGACTACGAACGACTGACGACATACTCGAAACGTTCTCTAAATTAAAAAATTGCAATTTATCTGTGCCTGGTGAACTAAAACCTAAGATTCTTGTTTTAGACTTTTTCGTAGTCGGGTTTTAGTTTTTAACTTTATTTTATTTACGTATTTTTAGTTATTATTCAGTTACGGTTTTAAGCGCCTTTCCCTTCCTAAGAACCATATCAATATCAGCGTGTGAGGCCAACGACCGAGCTCTTTCATAACCACCCTCCATGTAATAGCATGACAAGAATTACAACAGTAACACATGGTTTGCTTACAACGATATAAGACGCTTTATACTTTGCTTTTGTCCCGCTTAAAATTACTACGGGAGATGGGGTGTTTGCGGAAGAGCTCGGTTTTCGGCCTCGCAGCCTGAAACCCAACGTTCGGACTTGCAAAAATAAGACTAATAGGTACACGTAAGTAACCAGGGGCGCTCGGTGCCTTTGGTCCAACGCGGTATTCGGTTTTTGCCCCGCTTAAAATTATTGCGAGATACTGGGTTATTGGGTGTTTGCTGAGGAGTTCAGCCTTTGGCCTCGAAGCCTGAAGCTCGCCCTTAGGGCTCGCCAAAATTAGACTAATAGGTATACGTAAGTAACCAGGGGCGCTCGGTACCTTTGGTCCAATGCGGTATTCGGTCTTTGCCCCGCTTAAAATTATTTCGGAATGCTGGGTTATTTGGTGTTTGCTGAGTAGAAGAAGCCTGAAGCTCGCCCTTCGGGCTCGCAATAATTAGACATTTATATACAGTTTGCGTGAAGTAACCAGGAGCGCTTCATGCCTTTGGCTCTTTGCGGTACTGCTTGCGGAGGAGAAACAACATGAATTGGTATGTTAATTAGTCAAATAGTATGATAACCGGTGACATACACCGTAGCAAAACATATACATGCCACACTTTTGTAAAATGCTTTTAATTGGAACAACTTTAGAATTATAAAAATCAATTCTAACGTGCTCTTCTCATACTGCAAAATACAAAGAAAAAAAAGTAGCTTTCACTAACACCTATTTGAAAATCGTGATTCAACGTAACTAAATGTTGTCATATATGATTCCACTCCTCGCCAACAGATGGATTATAACAACACCTTACAACAGTGTCATCTGTTATTGAGTAGAAATAATTATTATAGAGGTGCCACTAAGTGTGACTAGAGTGATTTATAAATATCGATTTACAGTCAGCTGTAAAAAGATGATACATGGTTACTGTATTTAGAAACATCTTTACTTGAAGTTTATCGCAATTAAAGAGTTAATATTTTTGAGCGCATTTAATATGTATGTACCTATGCAGTTGCCTGAATCCAAGATTTACTTTTTCAGTTCCTTTGTTTGTATGAAATTATGAAAAATATCTTGGCCGCCGCATATTGTGCTACTGCTACGGGGCTGCGGAAACCAAATTATACCGGCCAGTAGTATTCATTCACTCTTCTTCTACTTCTTCTACTGAAATGGTTAATTTTGTATTTTAGGTGCACCGAGTTATCAATTCATACGTAACCAATGTCGATAAAAAATATCGACTTCTTTTTATGACACCTCTAGTTGAGTAGCTTAGCAAACTGCCATTGCGGATAGCGAAATTAAACATGTACAATTATTTCGATATTAATACAATAATACTTACCGGTGATAATATATGCCTCCTCGAGACATATTTTTAAATATGCTCGCAGTGAGGCAGCATAGGTAAAACCGCGTAATATTTACGGGATTACAACGATTTTATTTAAACATTATTGATGTGACACAACACACGCGTCAGTTGCCGGCATGAAAATGACATGTATTCGGCAATGTTCGCATATACGAAGGTACCCGATATCTCTCAATACGAATGAGACATCTGAAGGTCTAGCATAGAGGCCATTTTGATATTTAGCAGGTGTCAAAATATCAAAATATGTTTTTTCTTTTTCTATCAAATGTATTATGAAAGTAACGGGTGATGTCATTTCAGGCCACGACTGGCATAACGACACATTATGCTAGCCCTTGTCGAAACGAATCGCTGGAGAGCAAGCTGCTGAATGTCGTTATTGTTGTTATTAAAATGAAAATATTGTTGCATAATATACCTATATCAGCATGTGTGATATATTTTTGCAATAGGTTTTTAAAGCTCTTTAATTTGATATGTAACTCGATGCAACTCGATGACTTTTACTTTTTAATCCATGAGTTTTTTGAGGACCACGGTCTGTATATTAAATTTTAGTTTTAACTAATTAGCCTATAACCCGCGCAGAATCAAGACGAATCTAACGATACCCCTCATGTTTGAATCGGTTTAGTAGTTTTTGAGTTATGAGGGAACAAACGAACATACAAACATACAAACATACAAATATACAAACATACAAACATACATACATATATACATACGGTGCTAAAATCATAACCCTCCTTTTTGCTTCGCCGTAGTCGGGTAAAAATAAAATAAAATAAAGCGCTCCAAGCGGCAAGCCCTCCTGAACTCAGACCGTACTGGACGCTAGTGTAATTTTGAGATCCAGGAAGTTGAGTTTGAATGGCTAACAATAACGAAATATGTACCGAAAAATCCTATTTTTTCCTGAGGACTGAGCTGGTTCGCTGGTGTCTCTATAAAAGTAAAGTCAGTAAAGAGATTAAAGGCATGTGCCAAACTTTAAATATATTTATTTGGGTTATTACTCATTGTTGTTCTTTGTAGAAATATTTCAATTACACTTATTTTGATTATTATTCCAGGCAATCCACTACGGCATATGGCATTGCTTCACTCTCAAGCACTGGGGCCGCGCCATCAAACTGCTCACTAAGTTACAAGAGGACCGGCCGTCCCGCGAAGTGGAGGACCGACTTATACAGGCGTATAAACAAGTCGGGTGGGACTACATGGTTAAGTTTACGCAATTGTCGCTGCCAATCAAGTACCCTACCGGCTATCGGCCGTTCTAAATGTAAGTTATGTTGGCCATGCCCTCACACAGTAGTTATAATAGAAGATTGTTAAAACCATTATGAAACGAAATGACTTATTGTCGAGCGAAAACAGTCTGGGGTCCGTAATGACTTAGTGTCGCGTGAATCATTACGTTTTACCTCGATTGCTAGGAAGAACAACCATACGTGTGTGATATTCATTAATACTCTAGGGCAGGCGTCTCCAAACTATTAGCAAAGGGCCACATTGCGCCTTTGAAAATCTCGCGCGGGCCACACGACAACGTCGACCACGGAGTTAAGTAATCTTTTTTCTGAGTTCGTTCGCGGGCCGCATCCGGCTCGTGGGCCGTAGTTTGGAGACCCCTGGGGCCCGTTTCTCAAAAGCTTGTAACTTGTAATTACAAGTGGAAGTCTCATTCTAACAATATGTACTAAAAAGAGACTTCCACTTGTAATACAAGTTAGGAGCTTTTGAGAAACGGGCCCCTCTAGGGGCTTGTTTTAGGTACACAAAAGATCCCATTGGCTCGGAGTGTATCCGAAAGGACCCCTATTACCAAGATAAGCCCCTAGGGGCTAAACTAGCTTCTTAGCTCCACTCTGCGCATCACTGGGATCACTCATGTCCAAAATACCGCATTACCAGAATGCCAGATTTTATTCTAGGGATGTAACGATACCGATACCGATATATTGGTATCGCCGATATTATACAACCGATATTTGAAGAAATTGCTGTATGAAAAAAAAAACTGCAAAAAAGAATTTCAATTTATGTACTGGTCTATTCTATTACCTTGTGCAATGATAATTGCTATGTTAATTAAATCTTTGGTTCTTAATAAAAAAAAAATTGAATTTTGAGTTGACAAATTATTATTTTTACTTTACACTTTCAAGGTTGACTCTCTGGTAAATATAGCCAGTAGTCATTGCCATTAGTTATAATAAGGACATAAAAATATCTGAAGTTCATACTTCATTATTAAGCTATAACTATATATCGGTATCGGTATCGTATCGGCAAAACTGTGTATCGTTACATCCCTATAAAACACCAGATTCTCAATTTATCAGATTCCTGTCTTACCACATTCATGTTACACTAGATTATAAAATCGTTAGTTACTCAAGGATCTAAATGATTCTGTTGGATGTATTATTTTAAGAATCTGGTATATGGAGAATCTGATACATCGAGAATCTGGTATATTAAAAATCTCGTATTCTGTGAATGCTTTGGGAAAGAGCGACTGGGATGTTCTCCTAGCATAGGGTTGCCATACGTCCCGGTACGCCGCGACATGTCCCGGTTTGAAGCATAGCGTCTCGGCGTCCCGGCCAATAAGCAAATTGTCCCGGTTTAAAAATCATAGTTATTTAGTAGGGGGCTGGACCTATTAAATAATAATATACCTACAATAAACACGACTAACTAGCTACCTATGCTAATAATACGTGGATAGAACGACGTAAGCGCTGACACTTGTCCGTTCACTTTTTACGAATTTACGTCAACAGTGTCAACACATTTTGGGTTCGCGGACTCTCGGCTTTGACAGAGTGAGAGCGCACTGGCACACTATCAAGTTCCTTTTTTTCCTACCTTTACTACTTCCTTAAATGTACCGGTCTGAGTCCCCACCTTATGGCAACCCTATCCTAGCATGACAAATGAAAAACGTATTATAACTACTTGTGTGGAAGCAATAAAGCCACAATAACAGGGTTCGTTTAGCAAGTGGTGCGTGATGTGGGCTTAGTTTCAGTAGTTCGATTTATTAGTACGGCGCATATATCAGTTCGAACAGGATTAACACTTCGTTCACTGTCCGGATCTGAATTGTAAACCTTTTTAATAGAGGTTTGCCGTGACCCATATACGGGTCACGGGCTGTGAACGTGTTAATATCACCGAACTACTAATGCTAGGCCGTGATATTCCCCGCGACAGATTATCATCAAACCTACCCTATGATAAGTCATCTAGACACTCAGTAAATCACTTGCTGTGAGGCGAACCATGTCAAGTGTGGCCTAACCTGTGGAAGGACTGAAGTGAAATCGAAATAACGTAAGCATTGGAACGAAAGTTCGTTACATCTTGTGAGGAAAATTTAAATGAGGAAAGGACATCAAAAGATATAGGAGCAGAGTTTGGAAAATTTGTGTTAAATAATATTTTTTTACCTTTGTATAAATATTAAAATTTATTATAAATATACCGTTTCTCTTCTTCAATTTAGTAGCGTTCTTTATTATGAGTAGAAATAATTGAACAATTTTAAATTCTAATATAATGATAAACAAAAAATCTCAGACGTAGCGGATGAGATTTCTTTAGTCGGTTTGCTGCAAAACTTTGTACACACAAAAAAACTATAGTTGTGTAATATTAGAAAAAAACACGGTCCGCCAAATAAAAAATATATTAAATACAAAATTATGTCAAAATCTTAAACGCACCAATTACAATGAGTTTTATAAATTTGCTCCCTTGACGTAGAGTGAAGCTGAACGTTCATTTAGTATATATAAATGGCTTTATAGTGATAAACGAAACAGAGAGAACGTTGAAAAATTAATAATTATCTACTCCTATCACTATCACGAACCAAATGAAATGTCTTGTGCCGCTGTGTGTACTGACGTGGATTTCTAAGAAGTTTGTATATAATTTTATACAAACCTCGCGTAAAATTTTGTATTAAATATATTTTTTATTTGGTGGACCGTTTTTTTCTACTATTGCCCAGCTATCGATATCGGTAAAAAAAAATCTAAAACTAGTTTGATTGTGACAGTCTGTTTTGCCAAGAAAATTCTGACCTCTGGTGATTTTCTATAGGTACTAAAATAACGAGAGCGTCTTACTATTTCTACTATACTAGATAGAAAGAGGACGGAAAGGCTCAATCGTAAGCAATAATCCGGGCACACATTTATTGTCGTTAGGTTAAATTCTACCAGATACACCTAATACTAGCAGTTGATCACGACCGCTCTGCAAAGAGTGCAACGGCTGAGAAGAAGACAGCGCTCCTATTAATTAAGGTCCAGAATACAGAAAACGGCCTTCCAAATCATCGAGATTGTTAAAAATCCGACTATTTTCCTATAAATGATCGTCTAGAATCTATGTTCTCAATTATATATATACACACAAATTTATTAAACCTCTACGACGACTAAAACTTGATTTTGATAATATTCAAAGTAAACGTAATAGTCGATAAGTCAAATGAAACAAAACAAATAAGATTGGTAATCCTTTGTTATCATAAAACACTTAAGATAGGTAATCTTTTGTTCTCACAATAGTAAGTTACGTTTTATATTTAATGTCTGCAATGTCTTGCAGAACCTAAAGTGTTAAAGTTCTGCACGGCAGTACAAATCGTGTCCATCCCACTATATATTGACAAGATGAAAACTCGACTTATTGACTTTACTCGTAATTAGAGATGTTCCCGTGAATATTCGTCACTTATCTTGGGAATATTCCCACCTGGGGAATATAAACCATCCCCATACAAGTGGGGAATATTACTTGGAACGGCATATCTCAACTCGTCACTAAACCAAGTCGCCATTGGTAACGCACAGAATAAAAAAAAACTAGTAATTTAGCTTAGTGAAGTATCTTAGCAAACTCGTATTTCATAACAAACGATCTTATAAAAGGGAATTTTAGCTATAGGTAATTTCACGAGAGTTGAGGTGAATGATTACACACGCAGCTACATGAAGTACTCATTGCAAAAAAAGTGAATGAGTGAGTGAGTAATAAACACAAGGCTATAGTTTAAACAAACTTTTTGGTCTATCTTGCAATTCACTGTTGAACCTGCTATCGGTACGAAAAAGGAACAGTAATTTCAAAATCCCGCTGTCATTACATGACAGTGTTGTTGTGTGCGTGGCCTCAACTGAAATTACTTATACATGCGGGATACGAGTTTGTTAAGTACCCTTCAATGTTTAATACTCGAGACACAAAAAGATTAGTACAGAAGCCTCGCTCGCTAGTAAAACTGTCGTTCGCGTCGGATGAGACGGAGTTGACCCGCATCCGACCGTCTCTCTACGCATAACGCTTACATAACGTGCTTTTTCCGGCAATATTTCCCGCGCAACTGCATCGCGAAGTGAGTCATTCAGGACTGACTCGAGATAAATATAATTTTACTATTATTATATTGTTTGCAGCTAGCAAAGCAGCTAGCAATACGGAAGGAAGTCGCCATAGTAATTTTATTCGATATAAAACAGTCTGCCATTTTGGGGGATCTGCGCAATGTACACCTTTACACATGCGTACATAAAATCGTCTGTCACTACGACATAAACACATAACCAATGAAACAACACTTTTAAAACGAACTGGTCATCCTGTTTCACGGTCGCTCGTCTGTGGGTAACATTGCTCTAAGGTTTATAGTTTGTAGTTCCTCTTAGACACAAAATCTTATCTGCCTGTGTTTAAGGTTTAATTTACCATGTCTTAACAGCATAAAGTCTCGAGTATTACGCATTGACTCTTATTATAATGAATAATAAAGTATAGTATAATCATTTATTTTTTGTACACGTCAAAAACCATAAATATACTAATGTTGAATATCCAAATACAATTCAGTATTGTTAGCAGAAAAAATAGTGCCCGGTTTTTGGGTAATTTTCCATGAAGTCTGATAGTGGAGATATTTAAGATGAACTTAACCTAACTTAATAAAACCTTATGCTATTCTTGAAAAGGTCAAAAATCAAAGGGAAACTATAAAATATCACCTTGGAACGTAAAAGGGATGTCTTTATATTCAGCATTGGATGAAAAATTACCTACCCACCCTAGCAACATTTTTGTTTCGAGATAAACCACAGAATAGTTCTACAAATGTTTTGTGGATAGTCTAGTAACAAAAATGCCTCTATAGTATAGTATGCAATAGAAATAGCTTTGTATTGAAGCTTGATATAAAATAGGTTAGTTGTGAAAGTACATGATTTCATTGAAGTGTTCATACGGTTTTAGACCACTATAATTAAAATGTACACTTTATTGTATACTCTTAAAAGTCTTCTCCGTACTGCTTCACTGCCGAGTTAAACACTTTATTTAAATAGTTTTTGTTCAATCATGGTATTTTGTTTTCGGTACCTTACAGTCGACTTCACCTAATTGTCTTTTAAACACTGACTTTATACTTTGCTAGACCACGCATACGTCCAGATATGGTTTATCTCGATTATGGGCATTATGGCATTGGAATCATCACACTGTTTTGTAGAGGTAAAAACACCGAATTTAGGTAGTTCGTCTGTGAAGTATTAATTGAACATTTGATTTTATTAAAGAGGCCTTTTATAAATGTTACCTCAAAAATCTAAAAACATTGCGGTTATTTTTTGTGAACCATCACTTAAAACTGTCAGAATTTGCTTTTTCATCTCAATTAATAATACCATATATTTCAAATAATTTCTGACGCAGTATTAACTGAACTAGTAAACAAATAAATAGAGGGCCTCTTACCACAATTATTTTAGTGAAGTAGTATTGGGCATTTTAGTAAAAAACCATTTAAACAGGGTGCTTTTTATTTGTGCTCAAACTATTCTAGGACACCATGATTTTTTTTTATTGTTAAGACTTATCTCACGATGTAAACAATACTCGTAAGAGACACTTGCCAGTATTGTATCAATTTTAAACTTTTTTTTATATATATCTGATACTTGTTCTCAATTTTTAATGTTTTTTTGTTTAGATATTCTTATGTTTCTTTAAAATCGATGAAAAAATTGAAGATACATGGTTATTGTATGAAATGAAAGTGTCCCTTCAATTTATGTTTTTTTTTGACGAAATTGTAAACGAATGACCTCACTAGTGTAATAAAAAAATATATGTGTATTGTATTACACCGAATCGAAAATAAAGCAATATTTTACATAGAATTATGAAGGTGAAAAATAATAATGGTTATACGTGAAATAAATATTTTAAGCATATTTTTTATACGCTTTCTTTGTCCTAAATAATAGAAAATACAGAGAAACTGTCAAAAATCACCCGTTTTTTTAATAAACCATCTTTTTGCGAATTGCGAGTAACAGTAAATATAATATTTGACAACACCATTTTAATAATATAACACAATACGAATCTCTTTAAAACATACACTAGCTACAGTTTTCATACTTCATTATAAAGAAAATAACTTGATAGCAAATTACCGAATTGTTAAAAAAAGCATAGGTACGTAGGCTCATTAATTTTCACGTTAAACATTATTATAGAAACTCTTTTTATATATTAACGCAAGAAACTCGTCCATGCATATCAATATTCACTTATCAGGAAGTGCAGAACAATATGGACCTACATACAATGGCATAAAACTCAATTTTGCGTTTAACATTACCATAACGTGGCGTCTAAGTGCATCATTTTTGCGTTTACGTAGAGTTAGGAATAATTTCCCATGAAACTAATATTCCCGGAATCGGCACATCACTACTTCATTAACAATAGGCGCAGCGTTAGGGGGCTTAATGTTCTGTACAGTCAGTCGAAAAATCAGGCATGCACCTTGCTATTTTTTGCTTACTTATCTCCGGAGCCGGGTGTACCAATCCTGCAGTCTGCAAAGATGTCGGTCTCAGGAAAAAAGCGACACTTATTTGTCAATAAGTGTTAGCACTAAACGTCACAAATGGTGTTTACTGTCCTCGTTTGTACTGCTATACGTTAATATTTAAAAAGGGTCACCATAGGGCTTCTAATTCCGGTGTTTGTTTATACCGGTAACATACAATGAATACCGGTATTGGTAACCTTTGTAACCACAATCGCCTTCAAGTCATTTAAGGTGCTTACCATATAGTCAATCACGCCTTTAACGTAGTGGGTTTTAGTTTGGCAAATGTAATTAATATTTTAAAATATTTCTAATTTGATAAGGTTATTTTATATATTTATATTATAATACTAGTTTAAAATATAAGTGAATTATTGTATTATGCATTTTTAATTCAACATAGATGCAATCATTAGAAAAGTAATTTATGATATTTATTTGTAAATGTGAAATATATTATGTATTTATTAGTATTGTTACTTCTACACACTCAAGCACGGACTACCATTGTGTATGCAGTAGATTTAGTCTTAAACCACGTAATATCACTAAATAATAATAAATAATAATGCGCGATTATCTATTTTTCTAAACTAAAACCCATTATATGTGAGTGGAATCCCACTGAATCTCCCCAAATTATTGGAGATTTTTATAATACCTAATGAATTAGTGCTTTGCGATTATGATAGGCAATGTTTTTTTAATGAATTGTTGATAAGCAGAAATAAAACGTTTATGATGAATTTGATTTTTATTTTGATTATAAACCCAAAATACCTATGATTAAAATGTTCACTGTCCGAATCTGAATAGTAAACCTTACGGCTTTGTAATAGAGGCCATGACCCATATACGGTTCACAGACTATGAACAATATGAACTCTGGGCATACTCCGAAATTCTTCATTCGAAGTTTGTATCGTGACGTCCTTTGTGCACTCTTGTTATGTATTGCCAAACCAGGTGTAACATTACAATGATAATTAATTACGAAACAGCGAAAAATAATTTCGGTTTCGTAATCATATCATAGATATGTTAATATAATCATATCATTCTTATTTCGTAGATAATTGCGAAACTTGATTACGATAACAGCAAATAAATTCTTGTTTGGTAATTAATTGCGAAACAGCGAAAAATTATTCTTCTTTAGTAGCCAATTGCGAAACCGCAATTGTGAAAACGGACTAAAGGACTTTGAGCCCAAGTGTGTAGAAGTGCTGTAGGAAAGCACAATTAGATTTAAACAATATTTTTTAAAGAAAAAAATCAATAACGGTTTCGTGGAAACTTTATTATACAATCAAAATAAACGACATTAAAGATAACTATCATTGGTCCTATCACTCAGTTGTTTGATCTAAACAGGTAATGAGCATTTAGAAAACTAATAGTTGCTTCGTGCTAGACGAAATTTTATGCATTTGGGCTCGTATTTTAAGTACTTTTGAACCGGGTAACGAGTGTAGGCATTTGCCGACGTGGCGATATACGTATATGCAGCGGGACCCCATGTAATTATGGTTTAGGTCCTAAATAATCGAGTTGGTATATATTTCTACCTGTCGATTTATGTACCTACCTTAAAATTTCTACCTTTGCAAATTAATGAAAAAAAAAATGATTCTGTGCCAGCGGGCCTTTGTTAATTATAAGTTTACAGAGTAAATGAATTACTATTCTTGGAGCCTCTTATTTCTACCTTCCAAATAACTTTATGCCACACCTGGCCATAAAGTAGCTTTTTCCGCACGCTGCGCGTACGGAAAAAGCCGCTTTCTGGCCAAGTGTAGACATAAAATGATGTACACAACACGGGAGGTAATAAAGAAAGCCCACGATCGCATATTTACGTCCCTCGCTTGCAGCTCGGGCCGCAAATTTCTGCGATCCCGGCCTTTCTTTATATTACCACCCTAGTTATGTAATGTACTATTTCACTACACCCTAGATATAAATAGTTTTTGAGAAATACGCGTTTCAAAAATTTTGTCCTTCTAGCAGGGCCCTTTGGTATTTAGTGACTTACATGACCCCAGGTAATTTTAAAAAACAACCGGGTATTTCTACTTACTACCCCCTATTTTATACTTTTTTTTATTTTTAGATTTTTTCATACGCTTACACACAATTACCGAGTTGGATTCCAAATTTCATTAATGGTTCCAACGATACAATTAAAAAAAAATTGTATGGGGACTCCCTATTTCTTAACTTTTTTTATTTTTAGATTTTTTCCTACGCTTACACACAATTACCGAGCTGGATTCCAAATTTCATCCTTCTAGGTCATCTGGAAGTAGGTTAAGTTTAGCTACTATATTATGTGAGTCAGTCAGTCAGTCAGTCAGTGCTAAAATTTACGACTTTTTGACCTTCATATCTTTATAACCGTTTGAGCTAGCTTCATGAAATTTGGGCTTCTAGATGTCCTTATGGATATAATTAAACACACGTAGTTTTATGTGTTTGCGTTTAAGAGGTTTTGAGTTATAGAAGGGTCAAAAGTGGCACCAAGTGGTTCGTGTAATATTACACTCGGCGCTGGCTAGCCAGTTTTGCTTCAACTTGGCTTGACACGCTGCCGCGTGTCTAGATTCCACAAATGGAACATAACTGTCCATCGCTATAGAGTGAATGGGATAGGTGATGATGTTGTGAACGACATATCGGTGTTGTGGGCGATATAATTATCACGACCACGATAATTATATCGCCCACAACACCGGTTCGTAATCGACCATTTGGAAGACTGCGGAGCAGTTTATGAATGGCTGCTCTAATCTGTCTTTCATAATTGTAGCACTACAATAAATATATGTACCCGATTAAGAACAGGCACATCTCTAGCTGGTCATAAAGCAAAAAGGCATAAATGTCTCCAACATTCAATCAGCCCACCCATTCAATTTTGTCGGCCGCAGTGGCTGCAACTCGGATAAATCTGTGAGAGCGGCAATCGCTAGCCGTACATACCTGCTTCATGGATTTTGGCAGAGCCTTAGGTCTCAGCGGAACACACTGAGAATTCCTAAATACTCTAACACACTTATAATTAACGCACTATAATCTTCGACTTGTACCGGATTAAGTCCGATCGCATCGCGTCCCTAGTTGGTCATAAAGCAAAAAGGCATAAACGTCTCCAACATTCAATCAGCCCATCCATTCAGCTTTGCCAGCCGCAGTGGCTGCGACTCGTGTAAATCTGTGAGAGAGGCAATCGCTAGCCGCCGGATCACGCGAATTAAATTAAGACTAGCGGCTGGATTTGCATTTCAGAACAGAGTTAGGCTTATTACGAACGATACTGGGAAATGTTAACTCGAGTTTCACTCGAACGACTTAATTTAGAACCAGTGTATGCGAGAGTATTGAAGTAGTGAAGTAGGTATGTCAACGCTCAATTACTGTTGCCATGTCCCCACAGTTCACCTTAGAGCAACGCGTAATTTATTCTAACGACCTCACGCATAGGTACCTCACTTCTTAATTACCTATGGAATGTAGTACCTATGGAATGTGTCGATTTATACAAATTACCTACAGGCGACTAAGCTAAGTAGCCATCTAAGCTAAGTAGCCCACCAACAAGAAAGTAGAACCTGTATCACATAATATCTGGAGAATGCGTTGCAATTGCGTTGTAACCCGGAAGACTAAGGTGTAATGTTTCATGTAAATATCAGTGGCGTTGCGTCGATAGAACCCGATTCCCACCGGCTTGCCTACTTTAAAACATACGACCGGAGACCGGATACTATTCCTGAAGAAAAAGTAATCCAATTCTGCTACGGCTTTACTAAGCATATATTTGACGCCACCCCACTGGTAAATATGTACCTGCAAGTACAACGACTCTGACACTTTAACTTACCTACTTTTCCTTACTCTTCAAATCGGAAGTAAACAATGTAATACTTATCAACTGGTGATTGGTTGGTTTTAGTATTCAGTGGGCCGGCTCAGAATCCTACGAATAAACAGAGCCTAAATGTGCTCAGTGCTAAACTGGTCGTCATCATTGTAGCATCTGAGAATTCCATTTTTGGATATACGCTCCACATTCTTCAATGTCTGACGGCAGGCAGATGCTGTGGAACCTCGATAAGTCGAAATTCAAGGGAAACGCTAAAAAAGGAAAAAAAATGGACTAAAATGTCTTGTAGGGAGTCATCGGTAACTTCGACTTATGGAGGTCTAATATTTCGAGTTATGGAGGTTTTGGGGCTTGAAGGGAAGGGAACGGGATTTTATTTCGTGATATAGAGGATTTCGTCTTATCGAGGTTCCACTGTACCTACATAAAACTTATATACCTACTTAACGTAGGTATATCCAAATATTGTATTGTAGTGCCACGAAAGCCTCACTACGTAGGTTCGATTCGCACCGGAACAGCTCTAGCTACACACGGTAGTAAAGTTTTTGATAATATTATTCGTGTCGTAATCGTGAGGCGTCGGCGTAACGAAACTGAGAAATTAAAAATTTGTACAGAAAAGTTGGGACATTTTGCACTACTTATTTTATTTCATAAATAAAAAGTGCTCGTGATTCTGAGGAAAATGGTATAAGACACACCATAATCAGACAAAAAAAGTAAAAGGTAATTTTTTTCTGCAATTGACCCTATTATGTATTTTAAATTCGTTGAAAAATGCAAATATACAAGCAAGCCAACCAATTCATATGCCGAGCACATTTTTAATATGACAACAAATGCAAGTTGCAACCGAGACATAAAATAATCATATATCAGTTGCGAGTATAGAGCGGAACAGCCTTTGGCCGAGTGCCCAGTTGCACAATTCGGCTATTTTGCATGTTCCCTGCAGCCTCTTATTACCAGCTCAGATAATGGCTTTCTTAGCTCAAGTCGGAGCTAATTTAGCTCAGTATGGCCTTTGTGGAGTTTACATATAATAGAGCTGGGCACTCAGCAGTTTGCTGATAAATTACGTGTCTCCGCGCTTTGTAACTTTGTTGTAAGTACTGACAAGTTTAACTTCAATGATAAGTTCCTTAATAAAGTGTTAACTTGTCAAGTTAACAGTATATTAAGGAAGTTATCATCATCATTTCAACCCAAATACGTCCACTATTAAACGTAGGTCCCCTGTCCCCCAAGACATCTACAACGAATGGTCGTAGGGCATTTCTCCAGATATGTCTGCGGTCACCTCATACATCTGGCCCTTTTTCATACTACTTGTATGGAGACAGATGAATGAGTCGCAGACATATTTCTGGAGAAATGCCCCGTAGGCTTTATGCCTCCATCGACTTTTGGCGACCTTAACGTGCTAAGGCGGATCTCACACTGCAGCGAAAATCGCGGCGACACGCGACTCAGCGATTTTCAACTTTGTATGTAGAATCATCGATTTGTATAGAAAAATCGCGGGGTGGCGCACACTGGCGCGTAAATCGCGGCGACTCGCAACTACTATGCGCAGCTACACGGAAAAAATCGCGGCGACGGGCGATTTCAGTGTGTTCTTCGCCTAATGCTATCCGTTACACCACCTAACCAGGGCCTCGTTTCACGAAGCTACAAGGTAAAATTTTACAAGTCTAAACTATAGCTTGGCAACTTCGTTGGAGACACTCACATGTTTGCTTTTTGTTCTGTGCAGCCGTAACTACTTACACAAGTTACCGCCAACACGACCGGTGACCGATGGAGGCAGCCTCCGGAGCTATAGCAACATTGGTAAAATCAATTTGACCAATGTTGCTAGTTTGTATTTGTAAAATTGTAACTTGTAGCTTCGTGAAACGGGGCCCAGGTGGTGTTACGTCGTACGCATACGTAGATACGTTTAATTTATATATTAATATTACATTGAAGGTGTAATAACTGTTTACAGAGCAAGACCGTCATTCATTTCACTGGATACATTAAAAAAATACCACTCTTCGGGCCAACCGAGTCTACGCTCGAGTCATCCGATCTAAATCTGTCGCTCCATCTTTATTAGCCTCGGTTGCCCGGGGATAATAAAAAGTAACATTATTTCCCGCTCATAGATTTCCCCGTATAAAGCCAATTTCTTAATAAACCGAGAACGCCGGTTTTCCTGTTTCGCAAAACCTCCGACGTCCGCCCATAAATACACATTTACAAGCTAAACCACTTGTTAATTTGTTCGCTATCGCACGGCTTTTGATTTTTATAGCGGAGCTCATTGACTTATATATAAGGATCGGGCCAACAAGCGTGACTAATGCATTAGTTATAAGGAAAGGTTGAACCGCTTCAACCAATCCCGCTGGTCCGAAGTAGTCAGCGAAAAGCTACTAGTGGCCACGGCTAGGGTATTCAGTACCGGTATCACTTGTATGGGTCAATACCGGGATCCCGGTATTTAGCCATACAAATAATTGCATGCCCTAGCCACGGCTAGCAAACCTGGTTGCAACATTGTAAGCCCCCACTTGGTCAGGAATCCTATCCAAACGCTCCCCGAGCTTATAGTCCGTAATTCCAAGTCGAAATAACATAAAATTGGCAAAAAATTGCGTAATAAAAAAAATGGCGGTTTGTTTTGGAAATTGGTGAACCAACTTTTTTTTGCTTTATGCAAAGATTGCTCTTTCTCCTTATTTGTTCACCTTTTGCGTGTTTTAACATGATTTAAATGGAACAAGATCTTACATCTAGAGATAGATTAAGGTAAAAATAAAAATAGAACTCGTTTTTAACAGTTTAAATAAGTTATAATAAACAAATTATAATAAAAAATATTTGCATTACGTAGCTTTATTATCTGTCTTTTAAACGAGCAAACACTTTATTAAAAAAATGTGACGTTCCGCAGGAAAAGGTACCTTATGGAGGGTCGGCACTTACGTCGTGTAGCATCAAATGAATATAGGAGTGCCGTTAATAACAGCGTAAGCGCCTACCCGCCATAAGGTACCTTTACCTGCGGAACGTCACAAATATCCGAATAAAGATTTCCTCTCAATTTTAGTTGGAGAAGGTGAAATTTTGTTGACAAAGAAAAGTTGATTCACCCAAATCCTCTAGTCGGCTGTTTGATGCGACAGCGTCTGGTAGTCAGTCGACCGGTGTATAAATGCCAAGATGTGACGTTAAAAATTACGATACGAAGCTTAAAATAAAAATAAACATGGGATTGGGAACGTTCAGGAACACACACACACACACACAGGTGACAGCACTAAATCAACAAAAGAGACACTAAGCGGACAGTAAAGTTATCGGCCCTGAAAAAATGTCTGGCGTTTCCCGTTGAGGTTCCCCAGCATAATAGAGTACGAGATTCGGATTGGTGGTATCAGTTGGCAGCACCTTCGTTGTGCTCGTCCTCTAAATATAAACTGGTTTTAGGTCCAGCGCGGTAATACTATTTAGTCGCGCGCGTTGACCGGGTCCTATATTGGGTATGTGCGTGACTGCAGAGCAGTGGCGTAGCGTGCCTTGGCGGGGCCCCGTATAAAAATTTGTTTGGGGGCGCTTACGAAGGGTAAAGATTTCTCACGTCGGAGGCCCCCGTAGCCCGGGGGCCTCATATAATAGATACGGCAGATACGGCGGTAGCTTCGCCCCTGCTGCAGAGCCACGTAGCGCTCGTAACTAGAGCGGACTGCCAACCGTGAAAAACTGGCAAAGTAATATAGACAATAACAACCACCATTTCAGGGGCTCAAAATTCGTCTGCGTTCGAAGTTCGTTCCATGTCGTCTCTCTCGCTCTATCCTTAAAAGAGCATTTGAGTGATCGAGACGGTAGAATACGAACTTTGAATGAAGTGTTTAGGAGTATAGGCACTTGCCCCATCGCCGGCGAGTAAGCGTATAAAACGGGCAAGTAGCATTATACAGCGTGGGAGGGACTATACCGACAAACTTTAACTATAGATTCTAACAACTATTAGGAGTAAAAAATGTTATGTGATGTATAGTCGAAAAAAGCTTACTTTCCGAGATATCCATTATTTTGTAAATGAAAAATCCCAAGTGTGTAACAAGCCCTAATAAATGTGACTAAGATACCTTTACTTTTTTTTTAAAATCCTTTAACTAAACAGGAATTAACCTTCGCAGTATTTGATGGTAAGCGACTACAAGGCCAAAAAATTGACCTTTCGTTTCCATTTTAGCTTTTTTTTTCTTTTTGATAACTTTTCAGGCAGTAAGGACATGTTTATAACGAGGGGCTTAATTTACTGATTTATTTTGTTCCATAAGACTATTAATGTAAAATGACAAAATTCGACCCATGTTGATATAACATTATTTACTCGTCACACCACCAGGAATTCATGGCTAAAGTATGTCGGTATAGTCCCTCCCACCCTGTATTGCGAATCTGGAAAGGTCGTTCGGTTACGCTGTACCTCGTCAATCCGCAATGGACTGTTACTCGCCCGATTTACCTCGTTTACTCGCCGGCGGTGGGGCAAGTGCCTTAGGCCCAGTTGTATTTTTTTCGCGTGCGCTGCGGTCGTTTACGCACGTAAACCCCTACTACAGAATAAGTAATAGTACCTACTGCGTACAGAAGTTTCTCTTTCTAACAATACTGACATTAGGATCCGACCACCGGACGCACCGCACCGCCAAAGTACACCTAAAAACAAAGAAGTAGTCCAACTTCGTCCGTTTAGGAGCACGTGACACGTATTCACACAGACGCACGATCGCGCGTCTGTGTGAGTGCGATCCAAACTTGAGCATTCTTACGCATTCTTAAATCTTTGCTTGTAGTGCGTTCGTACACGGCGCGCACACATTCAAGCGCGCGATGTACCTTTTGTAGGAAGAAAAATTACTGCTATTATACTGTGGCACCGCACCGGATCCTGAGGGCATTTCTCCAGAAATATGTCTGCGGTCACCTCATTCATCTGGCCCTTTTTCATACTAAATGTATGGAGACAGATGAATGAGTCGCAGACATATTTCTGGAGAAATGCCCCCGACCGTATTCTCTATGGCATAACGCGTGCTCTTTCTGGTCGCTGGCCACGCCCCTTCGGAGGGGCCAATTTGATACTAGCAAAGTATAAAGACAACCAAGTAGCACGACGCGCGTCTGTGTGAGTGAACGCCATACTGTGGCATGCTCGCGCATGCTGAAATCCTTGCCGGCGAAATCGCGGAGTGAGCCACTCCTGTGCCCACTATCTATGTTAACAAGTCTCACACAATGAGTCAATAAGTTTATTATATAAGTTAATATAGCGGAACCCCAATCGCCGCCGGAAGCTATAATTTTATTGAATTCCGTTGTTTACGCCGGCATGGCTTTAAAAGGTTTTTTTATTGGCTTACTCTGTTACCATTATTATTCGCGTGGCTTTTGATCGCGCTGGCGGCGTTTGTCTTGCATTTGCATTCAAAATGGTATAAAGTCTGGCTATTTTGAACTGAATTTAATTTTGCAAACAATGCTTATGAAACTTGTTATTCAGTGCACTATGTTATTTGATATTCTTGTTTAAATAATTAGGAACAAACCACAAATTTCAGAGTAGGTGCAAAACAATATTATTCCTCGTTCGTCCTCCAATGTTGCAAGTGTACATAAGATAGGTAAGCTATTTCTTATCAGTATATATATCTTCTATAATATATATATATATATATATATATATATATATATATATATATATATATATATATGTATGTATATATATATATATATATATATATATATATATATATAATCTATGTCCTGACTGACTGGCTCATCAACGCACCGCACAGCCGAAGCTACTGAAGCTAGGAACTTGAACATTTCACAGTAGGGTGGTTGTATTAGGTTATGGCCGCCAAAAATTGTACATTAACGGTCGTGAACTGGTAACGCACGGTAACATACGAGAATGAATGTAACACACGTGAAATTCGTAAAGCCTAGAGCACATAATGGATTTTTTTTTATTATTTTCAATGGTTTGATTTGGGATACTCAAAATAAAGAACAAGTTTGAACAAAAACTATATTTGATTGCTTGGATTTTATTTGTTTGCTTGGTCTGAGGCTAGGCTTTATATACCTATTTGTCACAGAAACATCAAATATTTTTAGTCAATACCAATTAGTAGTAAATCACTACGTTTCAATAGTGCACACTCGGCTTAACAACAGATCACGAATGTTACGTAACACATATAGTAACACATGGTCTCATTCGTGAATCGAAAATGCTGTGGACATAAACTTAAAAATTATATATTTGGTGAGTTTTGAAGTTAGAAAGCACCTAATAACTTTATTTATTAAATGAATAGTCTACCTACGTCCACAATTTATAATTATGTAATAAAGTTGTGTTCCTACCGTGAATATTCACTGTATTTTTATTTTATTAAAATAATTCAACAGAAAAGTAGCAAGTTTAGTGAACAACGTTAGCTATTCCGAACTTATAACGGGTATGAATCAAAAATATATTTTTTCTAACTTCGATCTGCGAGATGTCGTAATGGGACACAGAATTTTTGTATGAACGTAAAATATAATTCTTTCAAAAAAGACGCTTTTTTAACAGGAAACGTTAACTAACTTAAATTCTACTTAAATTACATTGTATATATAAATACGAAATTCTGCTAATCAGACATACCTTTACAAGTTATTATAAAATAAAATGACGTAAAAGTTATGCATATTTAAGTGAGAGGGACATTGTTTTTTTCCAAATGTACAATTTTTGGCGGCCATACCCATTAACGTAAGTAAGTGATAAGGATAAGAAAGGATTTTTCGAAATTCATTCCCGAAGGGGGTTAAATTGGGGCTGAAAGATTATATGGGGACCACACGATTTTTAGAGTAGGAGATCTGACACTTCGCACATAGACCTTTCAATAAGTGTAACGAAAAGTAATTTCACCGTTTTTCGAAATTCATCCCTGAAAGGGGTTAAACAGGGGTTTAAACTTTGTATAGAGGGACCAAACGATTTTTGAAGTTGGAGATCTGACACTTTGTAAATAGACCCTTCAATATGAGTACAGGAAAGTGATTTCACGGTTTTTTTGAAAGTCATCCCCGAAAGGGGTTAAACGCGGGTTGAAACTTTGTATAGGCACCAAACGATTCGTGCTTGCAGTGTCTTTTATCAAGTTGTAATTTTAAATAATCATGTATACCTTTCGCGTGCTACTATTTTTCTGAACCACCCTTCATGTTTTTTTTTTCTATATGTTTGTTACGCGAGTATTCGAAGACGGCCGGACCGATTCGGGAAATCCTTTTTTTAAAGGGTACAACTCCGAGGTGGTCCCATTGCAACCAAATCAGAAACGTTTTAGTTATTTTCCAGAAGTCCAGGCAATTTGCAAAACGACCGAATATAGTAATCAGAACCTACTGAAAAAAAATTCATAACTCGACCAGGAATGTTAGAGTGGTTTTTCAACCACTCTAACTTTCCTCATTTTACAAATATGAAATTAAATACCATATTACCGTTCCCAAATAGGTATTTTGAGCGTGTGCTCGAGCGATCGAAATAGAATAGACATTATAATAATATTGTTATGACACACGGTCTTACGCAAAACGTATTTAAAACCAGCTATCTAGTTTATATTGCTAAATAAACGAACATTTATGTGTAAGAAAATACAGCGCCTGTTATGCACTTAGTCGCCCATGCGAGCCTGCCATAACAGAGCGCATAATAGCTGCTGGTAATATAGCCAAGACTCGGACATTCTAGGAAAATGTTATTAAATTTCCACGACGTTCCTAGGATGCCGCGAAACGGCCGCAAGTTTTAGAGTTACGAAACATTATGGTGTAGTCTATACTGTGTATTAATGTTAGACTAGATGCCACGCCAAGGTTATGTCCACAAAAATTGACCACAGGGCATTTCTTTAGAAATATGTCTGCGGTCACCTCATTCATCTGGCCCTTTTTCATACTAAATGTATGGAGACAGATGAAGGAGTCGCAGACATATTTCTGAAGAATAGCCCCACATGAATTTCCGAGTTTTTCATTTACAAATATATTTTTTTGGTTTTTTTTTTCTTTATAATATTTTTTATTAAATATTGTTTATATTACGCCATGGTAAGATACAAGATGTTACAAAGTATTATAAGCAACTCATGGACTATCCAAGGTTTAAAGCAATTTTAGAACTAAGTTCTTAAAATATAAAGCAACGCTATTTTAAACATTACTTAAGGTGATTCGATTTCGTCGGTTTTCCATAATTTACTTCGACAGCATGAATTATATTTGAATAGTGTTTTATGTTACCTATACTCGTAGCTTGGCTTGATACATTTTGTTCGCGCGAAATCACATAAGGCATTTTAAGAGTTCTCGTGTTATTTCGCGCAAAGAAATGTATCAAGCTATTCGCTAGGTGCAAAGTACTAGGTGGGGGTAACATAATCTATCGCAGCGCGCGTCATGGTCATGGCCAAAAAAGGAACTTTCAGCAGACCAGCTGTCACTTTTTACTAGCGAATTTTACGTTTTTAGTTGGCAAAGTGCCTTGCAGCAAAAGTCACAAAAAAAAGTTCGCGGTATTTGTAACCGCTAGTTGGCGCTGTCATCGCGCACCCAGCGAATAAAATAAAACACACTTTAAACATAGTTGATGCTGTGTAAGCAAACAACGACACTCTTTATTTTATGGGAAACCGACCGACTCGCATTACCTTATTGTAACGTATAGATGAGTTTAACACAATAATTAACATCAGCACACCCGCGTATACACAAAAATAGAACTAAAACCAAAAAACCCCAATGAAATCGAAGTTAAATCATAATTATATAATTTTTAGGGTTCCGTACCAAAATGGTAAAAAAGGAACCCTTATGGTGCGACTCTGTCTGTCTGTCTGTCCGTCTGTCACAGCAAGATATCTCAGGATCTACTTATGCTATCGACTTGAAATTTGGAATAGTGTTAAAAACCGCTAATCCAAGCCTATGGAACAGCAAAAAAATCTTATACCTTTTTTACTTTTTTTTAAAGGGGACCGAAATGGGATGTCGTAAATCAAAAGTTGAGCTAATATATCGAGTGGGGTATCAAATGAAAGGGCTTAATATGTAGATTCCAAAACCGTTTTTATTTTTTATCTTAGACATGTAGTTTTTGATTGAAGGCAAAAAACGTTAAAAAAAATACCATTCCCCCCCCTATTATCTCCGAAGATACTGAACAGAAAAATCTGTAATAATTACCGATTATTAATATTATCCTAAATATTACAGGAAAAATAAAACGGTTTTCCTAACTTGCAGCGTTTTTTAGAAACTGGCAAAAATCGTAAGACAACCTTATTTGCTGCTACTAAACTAACCGCGGCATATGTCGATGTATGGGGACAACAGTTTTACAAAAGTAAAGTTAAGTTTGTCCCACCATACAGTTTTTCTTGAAATATTCACGCATCTACTGACGAGTTTGTACGGAACCCTCTGTTGCGCGAGTTCAACTCGCACTTGACCGGTTTTTTAATTTCCCGTTTCAACGCTTTATGGGTTGAATTTCGAAAAAATCTCTCTTAGTGCTCCTTTATCCCCTATAGAATAAGTGGTTTAGGCTGTATCGTGCCTGTCAGTAATTTAGTCGCGGAACTGTTTTAATACATAATGTAAGAATCTATCTTATCATATATCTTTAATCCATCTGATAGATATTCTGCTATTAATGCAATAGGGATGACGACTGGGTAAAAAATATATAATTGTGGAAAAATATGGGACACGTTTTTTTTGGTTTATTGGTGTATCAAATTATTAAGATAAGATAAGATCAGATAAGATAGCATTTAATTATCGAATTAAAAATCGACAAAGGTCATCAAACTTCCGGAGTGGGGGCTTGTGACGTCACTCCTTGGTGAAAATGATACCAAAGAGTGACGTCACTCGAAACTTCTATTCTAACCACTGTATCCTCGTCATTTTTTGTTTGTCAAACAAAAGAAAACATTTTTTAATAATCTAACTGACGGATTACACTGTTTTTTTAGTCGTCTAGCCTATTAACCTAGGTTGTCCATTAGTAACTACCCCTAGAAGTATTTTCGATTTAGTACACATTTTTAGCTGTTCTAGACGATTTTAGAACAGCTGTCTGTGGCCATTTTAGAACCGTAAAAGGTACTCTGGTTAACACTGAACGAGTAGCTAAGCTAAGTAAGCATAACTAAAAAGTTAACTCCACACTCGTTGTTCAACGCCGTCCATTATTCAAGGAATTTGCAACGGAACCCCAGTCGAAGCGGTTTGCTCTGAAAACTTGCTCCATTGTTATAATTTTCCGGTAAAGCATAGTTCGCTGTTCTTGCACCATTGACGTATATGCATAATATACCTGTGGTCCATTTCACCAAGCTAGAAGTTACAATTTACTGGTCTAAACTAGGGCTCGCGCTCGTGTCCGGGTTTCGTGTAAACGTTTCTATTACCCGTTTCTGAGTAACACGGACACGGTTTTCTGGCCCGTTCCGCACGGGTAATTAGGAAACGTGTAATTAAGATCCGTTTCCACGGGTACACGGGTACCCGAAGAAACGGATCTTATTTACTCGTGTCTCCGGATCCGTCCTTAACGAGTAGCGAAGGTACATATCGTGGTTCGAGCTACAAATTAATAGACACAATATTTATAAGTTTCGAGCATATCTTATTCCGTGGTGTATAATATGTAAAGCCGAAAGTCAATAAACAGTCTATTGGGCTAAGGGTTCGGCCTTTTAAGAGCAGGTAGTTTTTGCTTAGAATACGCGTAGACATTTTTATATAAGACTTCGAAGTTCAAATACTAGCACTTTTTAGGGTAAAAACGAGACCCTATTACTAAGAGTCCACTGTCTGTCTATCTGTCTGTCCCTAGGCTGTATCTCATGAACCGTGATAGCTAGACAGTTAAAAATTTCACAGATTATGTATTTCTGTAGCATCTATAACAACAGATACAGAAATGGTACGGAAACCCTTCGTGCGTGAATCCGACTCGCACCGGCTGGTTTATTTATTTATACAAAATAGCGTTACGTTTATATATTTTTTTACATAAATAAAATAGTTAAATAATTGTACTTACTCGGTGGTCGTCGGGTTTGTTGACTTATGGTGAATTGTTAATAAATGTCTTCCAATCGCTCCTGTCGTCTATATAGTAGTCCTGATTAATATTACAAGAAATCTCGTTGTTTGTGCGATAATTGAACAATGAGCAATAAGCTTTGTCATCGACTCTTGTGGCAAAATTCCACACCCAATTTCTTCTATTTTTTTAACATTTAATAACAATCTATCGCATTAACAGTATATAACAACAAAACCAAACACAACAAAACAAAAAAATACGAATTTAAAATAACTTGCAACGAAACTGTATTACTCTGGAACTGGAATCATAGGTACTAAAAAAACAACTAGACTAGGTACCTTATTTCCAAAATCTTACCCATTTCTTGTTCATTCTAATTGTTTTTGCTCTGCCTTTTTTCATAGTAAACTACTTGTTAGTGCGATGTGATTTACTTATCTAATCTTTTAAGGTTTTGCCGGGGCATTTGTTGAAATTTTTGGTGCATAAGTTTTAACCTTATTGCTACGACATAAAGCTTATAATTGGTAGTCGTACTTGTGATGATGGTTTGGGAACCTACTTCTTTGTTCGCTTCGTCAGACAAAAAGGCGTACGGCGTTCAAGTTTATTACCTTAACCCTATTGTGAAAGTCACTCAAGTAAACTTGAATGATTACCAATTTTAGGATTTATCTTAAAGAAATAAGCAATCTTATCGCAAGTTAACTAAGGTAACATGGACTTTTGTGGTTCTCGGGTGAAATTCAGTTATGAATAATCACATGATAATGGCGCTTATGTTTATCTTTTTTGCGCCATTGGCAGATGTTTGTTGTTTTTGCGAAGTAATTCATAATTATATTCTAAACTGTTATTTTTAATTGATATTTTAGTATATCTGCAAACCATATTCGTCACATATCTGATATGCCATTATAAATAAAATGTTGTTTTTAATTAATTGACTTAGAGAAGACGCAATAGGTTTTAATTTTTATTAAATCTAAACCTAACGCATCAGAATAAAGTTTCTAAACTAAGAACGAGCAGATTTAGAATAATATACAGCAGACAATGTAGAATAACGATGCCTACTTCGATTTATATAAAAAACATATTTTAAGTAGTTGGCTAAATATGATTTTCCAACACGGTTACAAACTATTATTAAACATTCGTACGCCAAAAGAGTTCATCTGAAGTCAGCATTAAATAGTAGATATTGTGTGCCTTGACTCCGACTGTTTCGGTTCGTTCGTACCCGTTCGGGCCGGTTTTAAATACACGTGTACCCGCGGACACGTAGAACGGGTACGGGTACTGGAAACGTTTCTGAGAAACTTTTCCGGTACCCGGCGGGTTTGTGTAATCCGGGTTCTTAGTACCGCCGGTCTTAAGAACACGGGTATCCGTTTCGGCGTGTAACACGTGTAGCGGGAGCCCTAGTCTAAACTACTTAGCAACATTGATCACACAATTTTAAATTATTTAATGGCGCGATCCCTTTTGTATGCGAATATGTATTTTCTTTTTTCCTTTTTGCCTGAGGTTTCTCGACCCTCGCGACCCCCTTCTAGAGGCTCTGCGACCCCCCAAGGGATCGCGACCCACACTTTGAAAAACACTGCACTAACCAATGGTGTTTGACCCAAACTTTTAAGCGAGTGGAAGTGCTGTTAAAAATTGCGGAGAAGCCAATTCGAATTACTGCCACGAGCCAACCTCCTAAAATAGGGTGCGATTTTTAGTACAGTAGGGCCTCGATTATCCGTACACAGGCTAATCCGAACGTCGCAATAATACGAACTTCCGAGTGATAGCCCAACTTACGCAAGAGACTGACGAATCGGGATATGACGAGTCTTTTATTGACGATTCTTCGGCCTTTAACGTCCAGAAAATTCCTCACTCGCAAGCTATATCGGCACTGACCACTTATTTCGACTGGGCTGATGAAAATGACCTGTCATTGTCCGCAAAAATGATGCTGCGTAATTTGAGGGACAAAGCCGTTGCTTGGTCAATAAATAGAACCTGGGCGTTTGTAGTTTGTATCCATACAAACGCGCCGTAAAAAAAAGACGCGCAGGTGACGTGCGCTTGCATCGATGCATACGCGCGTTTGTATCGCCACAAACGCAAACAAACGCGCCGTAGAATAAAAAAACGCGGTGTGCACAGGCCCTAAAGCAACTTTCAGTCGCCTCCGTTGGCCGGGCCCTTATACAATATAAGTCAATATCTTGCACGTAGCACACGTGACTTATATCGCATTTGGGGCCCACTGTATTGTTTCGCTAAAGGTTGTTACACAGAGTACGCTATGCGGTATACAGAGTGTATAAGTAATACGAGTGAATGTTTTTATGTACCTATAACACATACACACAGAAGACACTGCACAGGAGAATTCACGATCCTTAGTAATGAGGAATTCGACGCGAGGAGTAGTAACGTTCCAGACTGAACAACGTAAATCCGTTACCCTACAATCCATTTAAAGGAATTATAATAATCCGCATAACATTTAATTTCATTACGGAGTGGCGAAGGAGTTTCTTGTGTACTGTAAGGGAGTGCTATACCGAGCTTTTTAAATATCATATCATCGGGGATTCGTATTATTATAATATAACAATTCATTTACCTAGACATTATTGCACAAGACAAGAAAATGAAAATGACAAGCGGCACCACAAAAATGGATTTCTATTTTCAGCGTAAGCGTTATTTTCAGTATTATGCATAGGTAAAAACATCCACAAGGAAACATGTTCAAATACAACAAGAAGTATATTTCCCTAAGGTAGCCTGCACCGCAAGATAATATACTTGTGGCAAGGCCTTGCTTACAAGCAAGATGTGACCCTGTATGCCCTCGACGATAGTAAATTCAGAACGAAATGTAGACTAAGTAAAAGCGATACTGTCGTGAAAATAGAGATTTGATAAAAAACAATTGCGGTCTTCCTAAACAAAGGCAAAAATCAAACGCGATGTATACATATATCCGAGCAACTCAACTGGATATTCTAAACATGGACAGACCAGGTTAAAACCGGAGTAGACGTTCCCTTGCACGAATGCACCAGAAAAGCATCTCTTCGAGAGGAATGTGGGGGTGGATTTCAGAGCGTTTCAACCGCCGTCATCACCAATCCCGAAATTTCGACGATTCTCTTTAAGAATTTGTCCCATTATTTTGATAAAATCCTAAAATAGCACTTACTTTTTTCATGTTTTCATCAAAAATTATGTAAAATTTTAAAAAGACTTCATCATTATATCGGTATTGGTGATGACGGCGGTTGAAACGCTGTGAAATCCACCCGGGGATGTGTCGTAAAGTGTGCAACCAGCCCCTGTACGTCTAGCATAACTGGCCGCGACTTCATATCTCGCGCGACTGAGCATCACCTGTCATTGTCACACTATATTGAGTGGAAAGAGATAGGTAGGATTTGTCGCGCGACAAAGAGTCGCGTGTCACAGTTGTGCTAGAGGTGCTGGAACGATGATAACAACCACTCTGTCAAGCTCAATAGCGCATTAGCGACGAACATCCTTTTAAGAGATCTTCAAAATCGTCCTCAAATGTCGATTCGCTTAGGTCAATTTCAAAGATCCTAAGGTCAGTGCAGTGTTGGTGGTTCAAGTGTCATTGAAGGGGTAATTACTTATACATACAAGGAATTACAGATATTCGGATTTTTGAGTGTTGACGATCGCCACTTCCTATACCTAGTTTCCGGGCTAGTCTTGCAAGAGACTGTTTGTAATACATATTAATACAGGGTAAAAAATATTTAAAGAACTACGCTATGTCCTATGGACTTCAAAGTTCCTGGTCAACTTTCAAATAAACAGAAACGGCCACAAGAAATACATACCAACTAGTAAGTGCAATATACAGAAACTGCAGGCCAGCATTAGCCATGCGGCCTGTCCCCGGGTACGCGCTACGAGTGCATCGCTATTGGACGTAAGTTTGCCGATGCCGACGCTGCTTTGAATAAAATATCTACCTAGTCAGCTAAACGTGGCATTGGAAAATAGAGGCAATATCAAAAATAAGAGATAGATAGCTTTCGGAACTAGATAGAGCATATGCACACGGCGTCTTTTAAACGCGCCATCGATGCGCGTTTTATAACGTTGAAAAAATTAAAAAAAACACTTTTCGTATTTGTCCTATAGAAAAAAATCCAAGTTAAGGTTGGGCCCCCTCGGCAGAGTGCCCATCATGTAGGCAGCATTCCTGCGCTGTTTTGTTTGTTTGAAGCCTGACTAACTTGCAATCCTTACTGTAGATGTAGCAAAAATCGAGCTAAGTGGGGGCCGTGGCGTACCCTGGGGTCGAATCAGGTCGCTGGCCGGACCACCTTGAGTGGATCGGACTAACTGGGAGCCGGGAGCGCCTGGGGTCGAACCATGTCGCTAGTCCCGGTCCCCTTAAGAGGGTCGGACTAGGTGGGGGCCAAAGCGCCTGGGTTCGAACCAGGTCGCTAGGCCAGGGCCACCTTGAAGTAACGCTGATTGCTCAAAGTGAGCAGCAGACCAGCGGGAAGGTTGAAGCGGATCAACCTGTCCTTATGTAAGTGTGTGAATCAAATGAATGGGAGTTTTAGTTGCCGATTCGCTAAACCTAGCCCAGCTAAGAAGACTCCGGCAAGAAACTTAGTTGAGCCCGAGCAAGGTCGGAGTGAAGTTAAACCAGGACATTCGGGTCCTGGGGCAAGTCAGGACGCGGCCCTTGTGTGCTGTTGTCGCAAGGAGGTCGACCCCGCCTGGCAGGGTCCAAGCCTTATGACGACCGGCAAATGGTCGGAATATGTCGTAGTAAATGTAGGTACTCGTATAAGTATAACTATGTGGGTATGCCTAAATAAATCAGTTACTTTCGACAAGCCTAACAGAGTGTTTCATTGCTATCGACTCCTGAATACTACATGGTGTCAGGTGTGGTTGTTTGAAGTGTTGATCGCGTGTGAAGTGTTGCATAAAGTGTAAAATCATGCCTGATCAAAGTGCGAAGGTAACTCCCGGCGGGTCGGCGCCGGCCGCGGCCGTGTACTCGGCGATCCAACAACCGGCCGCCATGAGCGAGGAAGGGAACGTGGCATGCAACTGGCGAGAATGGAAATCTGCCTTTGATTATTACTTAATTGCATCGGGCAAGGAAAATGCACCGTCGCGAGAGAAATGTGCATTATTTTTACATGTAATCGGAAGACGAGGGCGAGAAATTCTCGAAGAATTGGATCTGTCAGACGAGATTAAAACTAAGTACGAGGCATTAGTGTCGAAATTTGCGCAGCATTGTGACCCGGCTCGTAATATCAATTACGAAAGACATCTGTTCTTCGAA
Organism: Eudemis profundana; assembly: GCA_947034925.1. NCBI lineage: Eukaryota > Metazoa > Arthropoda > Insecta > Lepidoptera > Tortricidae > Eudemis > Eudemis profundana. The sequence goes on from OX344798.1 coordinate 21,210,291, forward strand.
ACTTATCAACAAGAGAACGGATTTGACAAGTTTTTAAGCGACTTGAAGATTAAAAGTAAATCATGCGAATTTGGATCATTACGGAGCAGTTTAATTCTTACACAGTTGATCAGAGGATTAAAGGATCCAAACATGCGTGAGAGATTGTTGGCAAAAAGTACATTGCAACTAGACGAGGCGGTGTTGTGGTGTCGGGCTAGTGAAAATGCCGGACGACAGGCGGAGGCTTGCGGCGGAGGCGCCGGCGTTGTGGGGCCCGCGCCCGCGCACGCGCTGGAGGCGCTGGGCCGAGCGCCGCGCGGGCGCAGTGCGGTGCGTGGCGCTCATGGCGCCCGGGGCGCTCATGGCGCCCGGGGCGCTCGCGCCGCAGCGCCGCAGCGGTATCGCCAGGAGGAGTCGTGTGCTAACTGTGGTCGTAAACATGGCACCAACGGTAGGTGTTGGGCACGTAATGTGAAGTGTTATAGGTGCGACCGTGTCGGGCACTTTGCTAAGATGTGTAGATCGCGATATGTTGGTGAGGCGGTACAGGACGACCGAGAGGACTTCGAACGGGACGACTACGTGGACAGTGAGTTCATTTTAAGTGATTTGTATTTAGATGCGATTGATGACAGCAGTGATTGTGGGCCTTGGTATGAAACTGTGCGTATTAATAATGTAGGGGTGCGTTTTAAGCTCGATAGCGGGGCTGATGCTTCAGTAATGTCCCTAAAAGCATTCGAAAGCGTAGGGTTTCAAAAGAACCTTTTAAAAAAGGATAAAACGGTGTTACGGGAAATAAGTAAAGCGAAGTTACCAGTCGTTGGGTATTTTGAACCTATATTTTCTTACAGGCATTATACGACGCGACAAAAACTTTATGTGTTGGATGTTAATTGTAACAATCTTTTAGGCCTTAAGGCGTGTACAAATCTGCAATTAATTAGTCGCGTTTGTGAAATTTCACAAATTATTGATGAAAGCGTATTTGATGGAATAGGGTGTTTGCCGTCTGTTTCGAAGATAACAGTCGATGAAAAGGTGCCTCCCGTCGTAAATGCGTCTAGGAAAATTCCTATTAAAATGCAACCTCGTCTTAAACAGGAATTAGAAAATATGCAAAAATTAAACATTATTGTAAAAGAAGAAATGCCTACAGACTGGGTTTCAAATATTGTTATTGTCGAAAAAAGCAATAAAACGATTCGCCTCTGTTTAGATCCGTTTCATTTAAATAAAGCCGTACGCCGTTGTCACTTTCCATTGCCTACGTTAGAGGAGATCACAAGTAGCTTATCAGGAGCCTGTTATTTTTCTAAGTTGGATGCAAAAAACGGTTTCTGGATGTTGAAATTAGATGAAGCTAGTTCTAAGCTCACGACGTTTGCAACGCCGTTTGGCAGGTATCGTTTTTTACGGATGCCATTTGGAATTAATTGCGCGCCAGAAATGTTTCATCATGAAATGTACAAAATATTTTCAATGCCAGGGGTCGAAGTTTACTCGGATGATGTGTTAGTCTGGGGGACAACGAAGGCCGAGCATGACCTACGATTACAGGAGGTAATGAAGCGAGCAGTGGAGAATGGGGTTAAATTTAACAAAGATAAGTGTGTATTTGGGGTCGAAGAAGTGAACTTTTTAGGTCACGTGTTTAATAAGCAAGGTATACGTCCAGATAAAAAGAGAGTAGAGGCCATAACTAATATACCTAAACCCAAAGAGCGCAAAGATCTGGAGAGATTTTTAGGTATCACTAATTACCTGTCTAGATTTATTCCTAATTATGCTAATGTTTCGACGCCGTTAAGAGACCTATTAAAAAAAAATGTAGAATTTACTTGGTGTAGTATTCATGACGGGGCATTTAATACGTTAAAAGCGTTAATTAGTGCGGCTCCGGTGTTAAGGTATTACAACCCGCGCGAGGCCGTGACCCTTTCGGTGGATGCTAGCGGTGCAGGATTAGGGGCAGTCTTGCTGCAGGCCGGCCAGCCGGTGGCCTACGCTGCACGCACGCTCGCGCCCGCCGAGAAGCGCTGGGCGCAGATTGAAAAAGAATTGCTCGCAATTTTATTTGGATGCGTGCGTTTCCACCAATACGTCTATGGGCACGATAGGGTTACGGTACAAAACGATCACAAACCATTAGAGGCAATTTTTAAAAAAGCTTTAAAAGAGACGCCTGCTAGACTACAGCGGATGTTACTTAAGCTACAGTCGTATTGCTTAAATATTGTGTATACGCCGGGTAAGTTTATGTTTATTGCGGACGCGCTGTCGCGAGCGGCCGTCGACGGCATGCAGGACGCGGACGCGGATGTCAGTGATAACGTCGCTGTCCATGTTAACGCGATGTATGAAGGCGTAAAAGCGACCCCAGAAAAATTAAGTCAAATTAAAACTGAAACTGGCAAGGATGCTATTTTATCACGAGTCGTTAGGTATTACCGGGACGGGTGGCCTCGGAATAGAAACGATGTCGACATGGAAGTGCGATCGTTTTGGTCAATGAGAGACGAGCTGCATGTCGTTAACGATATTTTGTTTCGCAATGACAAAATTGTTATTCCCGTGTCACTCCGCAAGGAGATGTTAGATCGCGCACATGAGGGACATTTAGGCATAGAAAAAAGTAAAAGGCGGGCGCGTGAAGTGATGTGGTGGCCGGGCATGGGTGCCGACATCGAGCAGAGGGTATCGCACTGCGAGCCGTGCGCGCGCCATCGAGCCGCGCTGCCGCGTGAACCGCTCGTGCCGCACGCTACGCCCCAGCGCCCGTGGCAGTTGTCGTAGTTGTCGTTCATGTAACCAGTTCTCCTTTATATCCCAGATCTAATGGGTTGGCAGAAAGGAACGTTCAGACTGTTAAACGATTACTAACGAAGGCTTACGAGGACGGTACCGAATGGCAGTTAGCGTTACTTAACTTTAGAAACACGCCAATCGCGGGCGAAAAATTCTCACCCGCTCAGCTATTGATGAGTAGATCCTTAAATACTCGCCTACCGGTGAGTCATGAAGCGTTAGTACCGTGCGCAGTAGAGGCGAGCATGGTGCGCGACGCGCGGGCGGCTCGCGTCGATAAGATGAAACGGTATTATGATCAGTCGACTAAACCGCTGGAACCGCTAGCACCCGGAGAGCACGTTCGCGTACGAGATGGTAAAGTATGGATCAAAGCGACCATAGTAGACGTGTTAGGCGACCGGACGTACCAGTTGAAAGTGAACAACGGCAGTACTATAAGGCGTAATCGTTCTCATATTTTGAAATTAACAAATCAATTAGAACCGAGCGCGAGCACGGATCTTCATAGATTCGAACCGTTGGCGCTCGAGCAGTCACCTAACAGTTGTAAAGGGGCTGTTCCACCAAGCCCGGCCCAGGTGCGCGCGATCTCGCCGCCCGCGCCGGGCCCGGTACCTGCGCCGACACATGCACGCACACACGCGTCTGCTTCGTATGTCACTCGAAGCGGCCGGGTAGTAAGGCGTCCCGATAGATTTTAAATTACCTATAATTTGTTATTTTTAATTAAATTCTCAAGTTAATTAAAAATATGCAACTTTAGAATCATGACTACGTAAGTGTAGGTATTGTTTTTGTTTAAAAGTTATGAGTTATGGTGTAGCTGAATACTATTGTGTGAAAAAAGTAGAAAATTTTAGTCATAGAATCTTAATTATACTTTAAAACAATTACGGTGAATGGTTAGTTATAGATACATATTTACATACTTACTGGGTTTATACAAACATACTTACCTAATGGTTAAGTTGAAGTTTTTTTTTATGGTGAAGGGGAAGGGGATTTAAGGAAATTTGAATTACATTACCAATCTATTATCACTTTAAGATAAGCTTTACTCATATTATAAAGAGGGAGATGTCGTAGTAAATGTAGGTACTCGTATAAGTATAACTATGTGGGTATGCCTAAATAAATCAGTTACTTTCGACAAGCCTAACAGAGTGTTTCATTGCTATCGACTCCTGAATACTACACTGGATTTACTTTATATATCCTTATTTTAGTGCTCTTTGAATAACTATATATTTCGTTATTTTTGTAGGTAGCGTTTGTATTTGAATTTTCCTCATAGTCAGTGTGAAAAGCAGTATGTCTCAAGGTAGCCAAATTATTTTCACCACGGGCGTTAACACTTGAATACCTCACTATAGTCCGGATTCAATATACGCCCTCGCCGTAAATACATAATTTTGCTCCCTTGTGACACAATCTACTATTGAAGGCTTCAAAATACTGAACATAATAGTAGATTGTGTCACAAGGGAGCAAAATGATATATTTACGGCGAGGGCGTACATTGAATCCTGAACGAAGCGAAGGATTCTACAATTGAAACCCGAGCGTAGCGAGGGATTCTAAAGTAGAATTCGGAGCGTAGTGAGGGATTCAAGTGTTAACGCCCGAGGTGAAAATAATTTTGCTACCTTGTGACACATACTGCTTTTCACACCGACTATGGGGAAAATTTAAATACAAATGCTATCTACCAAAATAACGAAATATATAGTTAATCAAAGAGCATCACACATTTTTAATAAAATGAAATGTTGAATTGTTCAATTTATTGTCTCTTATTATGTTATAAAACGTGTATTATTTTTTACGGACGGGACGAATTTACCACTTCCATATTATATTTATGGCCCTCGCCTGCGGCTCGGACCTCTAACACCTGTGATCTGGGCCATTCCTTATTATACCGCCCTCTGTGTGTAATATATTAATAAAGCCGTCTATGGTATGGCATATTCTAAGTAGGTTCAAACTAAAAATACCCTGTTGTCCTTGAACAGAAAAGTATCACTTTGATCCCTCTTATGAGGGATCAAAATACTTTTTTCTGAACAGGAGGTGTGAAAAAACAGTTACTAGGAAATTATAAACGGATGAAAACGGTAAATTCCGCAGCACACCCGGCTCATATTTTCCGAGGCACGTAGGTTTATCTCTTTTAAAAATTCTGGGTGCGTTCCAGCGGTCGAGATTCACTTCGCTCCTATTTCGTAGAATGAACCTCAATCGCAATTCCATAATTCCGTGGTGCTGTTTTCATGTATGGTTACCAGATGAAAAAGTCCTGAGGACAAGCTCCGTTTTTAAACGGTTTTATTATAAAAAAAGTTGTGAGATTTTGTCACGATCACGATTCACACTTTGTACCAGACGTTTTAAAAATTAAAAATCTTAGGTATAAATAAGTGGGGTGCTAGACAGGAAACCTCCCAGAGTGTCTGGATTCTTCTCATTCCTCTTGATCCGCTTGAACCGCAGGAAAGGGAAGCGTCTTGGCCGGTGCACCCCGGGAGCAACGGCAAGTGATTTCTTAGGGGCCCCTAATTGATCACCTGCCGATGCTGCGAATGAGCCTGTCAGGGGGGGTTGGGGGGTCCCGCACCGGGTTTCCTCTGTTAGAGGACTCTCCAGGTGCGGCACGCGAGGGCGGAGCGTCGGCCACGGGCAGCATCCCTCCGACGTCTCCTTTTGGGGAGCACTGCGGGCAGGCACCAGACGGGTGACCTGTGCCGCTGCGTGGTGGCGATGGACTAGTCCTCTGCGTCCCGTTAGCGGGACGTAGAGGACTGGTCCATCGCGGTCCGTAAACCTGACTGTCCCCAGCAACGAGGGCTGGCGACGGTCAGGAACGGACGAGCGAGTGTTTGCGGGGTAGGGGCGTGTGTCCTCCCGTCGACGGCTGCGGGGCAGGGGCGTTTGTCCTCCCGTGGCGGTGAGGGTGGGACTGGCGCCGGATACACGATTGGACCCCGTGTGTACGGTGCCGGTTCCTGGTTTCCCCGGGGGACGGCCGTTGGTCGGGGGGAAGCAGGTGAGGGAAGGCACACTGGCCATGCTACAGCGTGCCTTTTTCGGAGAGGGTTCGCCCTAGGGCGAAGGTGCCGGTGATGTCGTGGTGGCTTGCTAGCGATCCCACGGCATCACCAGGTGGAAGCATCCCTGAGTTTTAGTGGGTAGGCCAATCCCTTCTGGATTGGAGAGCCCCACATAACCAATGCGTAACATCTGGCTGTCACCCCCGATGGCCTTAGGTTACGTAGTGGTATGCAGTTTCATGCATTTCTCAGAGTTAAAAAAAAAAGGTATAAATAAGTAATCAAAGAAAGAAATACCCCACCGAGAGTTTTGTTCAGAAAATGCGGATATCCTGATATTTTGAAATGTCCGTCCGTAATTCTGTCATGAGCTCGAAAACCCATAAATCTCAGGATAAATCCGAGATATGGTAACATTGGTAACCCTAATTGAATGTGTGTTTACAGTAATCATGTTGACAAAGTCGGCGAGCCTTCATCAGATGTTGTTCTGAAATGTTAAAAAAGATGTATATATATTGAGACCAAACTTGAGAATTATAGAAATCTTATCTTTCAAAGTAAACATGCGGCCTAGTAATAATAACTGGCCATTAAAAAAAGAATTTTCTCCTTAATAGGAATCGAAACGCCTTTTGCCGATTGAGGATAATAATGATAAATTACAACATTCTTAAAATTATTAATTCTATTCGTATTTATTACACGGGCCTACTCTTGTACTCGTAATAGCTACTATTAACGACGGGATATTTACCATGTATGTTTGATTTTGTGAGTTCCCGATATTTCGGCACTGTTGCAAGCGCCATCTTCACGGAGTAACTGATGTGCTGCGAGTTTTTAGTTGTAGTCTACACACACACCATAGCGATCTACCCTCTTTCGGGTTCGCTTCGTCCGCGCGTTATTCATACTCATACTACTACCGTCCGCATTCTCACTTGGAACTCGATCACGTGTCCGTCAAGATATCGTACACCGTAAAGATATTCAGAATCTGATGTAGCCAATAAATAGTACCCAAATAGTACCGACGAAATACCTAGGTGAAAAAAATAGTACCCTTAAACTTTCCGAAATATAAGGCCTGTTCACGGTGTACGCTACCGGGCCGTCAAGCTGGCGTACACCGCTTGTATCTCTGGAATGGCTTTGTTTTCGGGAATGTTTTATATGTTAAAAAATAGTTCCCAAATAGTACCCTAGGGCCCTAAAATGTCACTTCTCTAGCTATCGTAGAAACCGAGATATTCCATGACTTTACGGTGTATAAAATTTCGCAGCGTCAAGCTGGCGTACCCGGAAATTTCATACAGAAAGACTTAAAATTCTGAAATGAGGTATATACCAATATATAGTACTATAAATAGTACCCCTTTCTCATTAATAATAATATACAAAAACTATATAGAAAACTGAAAAAAATCACTTCTCCAATTTACCAATTATTCGCATTTTCCAGCAATGGAAAAAAAAAAACATGACGGAATTAGTCTTATTTGTATAACAAAGAACCACAAACTTTATTTATATGTATAAGGGTTATTATTCTTCAGAAATATGTCTGCGCTCACCTTATTCCTCTGGCCGTTTTTCATACTAAATGTATGGAGACAGAGGAATAAGTCGTAGACATATTTCTGAAGAATAACCCATAACTCAGTGATCCGAATTTAAGTCCGTAGTCCGTACTGTGGCAACCTTCGGCAAAGCAATATCTTTTTTTGCATGACGATTCATTCATGGTCACTCGTAAGTATTTCTAATGCGCGAGCGACACGCCACGGTGCAGCGCGGACACGTGCGCTTCCTGTCGGCGCGCGCGACAACCACCGACTTGCTTAATGCATTAGGCAAGAAATAATAATAATTTCCGCGCCATAGAATCGCGGAGTGACATACGCCTGGTACAGTGTTTTAGTGTTATTGATTAAGTAATTTTGTAATAAAGTGTGTGTTTTTCATTAGTGCATTTTCATATTACGTACCTACCCCACGAACGTAACAGTACTTATGTTTATTAGATGTAATTACTTCTTGGGTAATCAAAGTTAGAGATAAACAAGTAGTTCGCCCAGAACAGTAACCTCGCGACTCCTAAGGGAGTGGGCAGTTCTAACAGCGTTTCAACGGCTCTCATTTTCCTGGTCGGATTACCCATTTCCCTGTTGGTTTGGATTACCATTTCAAGTAATTTTCTATAGGTCCAGGTTATCTATGCAACGACTGAAAATAGTTATCCGAACCTGTACGGTAATGGTTCATAATTAGACTAGGAAAGTGAGAGCGGTAGATCGCTGTTAGAACTACCCGACTTTCCCACCTTCTGCAGTTTGGTCGCTGTCGCTGAACCGAAAAATAAAATAAGTCTGAAGATGAGCAGATTCGGTTCCGGGCTTATAGAGCTTAGCATTGTCTTCAAATACCCTCTTACCAAATTTTAGGATGATTGTATACATCGTACTCGAGTTATCGTCGAACAATAGTATATTACACAACTAGGGCGGTAAAACAAAGAACATAAATAAACATACTCACATAGAACGCTGCCAAAGTCTAAAGACGAACAAGTAGTCCAACTTCGACTGTGAAGGAGCGCGCGACACGTACACGTATCGCGCGTCTGTGTGAGAGCATGGAGCATGGAGCATTCTTACGCATTCTTATTTCTTTGCTTGTGTGTGATCGTACACGGCGCGCACACATTCAAGCTTGCGATGTACCTTTTGTAGGATAAAAAAAATCTGCTATTATACTGTGACGCTGTCAGCTGCCACATACCATGAACCCCTGGTCCACACATTGTATCCTCGTTAATTTCGTTCGATCAGTCTATCAACCCAATTTATACAAAATTTTGGGTAGCAAATGCTACATTAATAATCTGCTGAAATGTGTTCGTCATTTCGTTCCATTTAATCGGAATTCAATTTAATGAAATAATTAATTTGTAGTCACGTGTGGTTCCACAACGTTATTTTAGCGGAACGTGCAAGTTAATTAAATACAAAACTAACATTACTGCAGAACGCTTTTCTGGCGCACACAATACAATGCTTAATTAAGCTAGGATATTGAAATTGTAAATAAAATTGAGTTCATCATTATCAGCCAAAAATTGTCCAGTTCTGAATGGCTGCGGATCAAAAGATTCCAGGTTCGAATCTTGACAGGGTCGCCATGTGATGAGGACTTAGGCTTATCGAAGCATAAATGTAATCCCGAGAATGTACCACATTTAACTTAGAGCTACATGATGAAAGGGGCACGCACTTTTTTTCTAATACAAAGCGGTCTGCCATATGGTGTTGAGGGATATCTGCGCAACGTGTGCTTACACAGGCGTACTTAAATAACTTCGCGCACACATTGAAGCGCGCGATGTAACCATTAGTAGGAAGAGAAATTACTGTGCTATACATGTAATAATATTACATATATAGATACAATAAATCAAAGTACACAGAAAAATTAAACGGCACTCACCTGTGTACAGACCAGGAATCGAACCCGGAAATCGATCTCCGATCGGATCGGGGGCCGGAAATCCAGAGGTACCGGGTTCGATTCCCGGTCTGTACACAGGTGAGTGCCATTTAATTTTTCTGTGTACTTTGATTTCGTGTATCTATATATGTAACATAAAAATGTGGTGTAATTTACCCACATTAAAAAAAAACAATGAAGAGAAAAAAAATGTTTCTTACATATAAAATGTAATAATTATGTTTGTGCACACGTCCCACAATAACTATCGGACCAATTTCCTAGAATTTTGGTATACAGGTACATTATGACCCCAGGTAACGGAGAAGATACTCCTTACCTGACTACGGCGAAGTAAAATTGAAATAGGTACTTAGCTTATTTCGCCGCCGCGATCAAAGTTGGCATCCTCTAATACAGAATATGTGCAGGAAAGCATTCCAGAGTAGATTCTAATCTAAATATTTCATCAAAGCATATTAGGAGCATTCTTTGAAAACATCGACTTTTTGTCGCTAACGTAACGCTATGGTAGCTAGCTACCCTACTAAAACTTTTTAGCTGCTAAGAACACTACCAATCTTAAAGCCAGGTTGACATTATCATATCGATATTCAGCTTTCTAATTTTACATTTCAAAAGTATTAAAAGGGCAGTGTCGCCTCCGTAACGTTTCCGTGGAGTATTCCAGGAAAGCTGCTTTCCACGATTTATGTTTCTCTCTCATGCTGTTTACTTTTATTCACATCAAAGTAGCCACTTCTGAAAATGCCCGTTTAATTTTAATGCATATTGCAACGGACACCTGGGTTGCAAGCCTTTGGTCCGGCGGTTATCGCGGCTTTTCTTGGTTTAATTAAATTTCAGAGAGGTCAGCTGACTGCGGCGACCGGCGCGACATCTTAACAGTGCAAGGTACGAGCGACCAATTTAATTCATATCGAATCTATAATTGATTTTATGCTACACCTGGCCATAAAGTGACTATTACTCTTTGGCTACGCCCAGTCTAGACATCTTTAATAATGTAGACAACACGGGAGGTAATAAATAAAGGTCTTTCATTGTTTTACCACCCTAGTTGTTGTGTACACCCATATCATGAAACCTCTATGATGCGTTCGGAAACCGTATACAGGGTGGGAGGGACTATACAGACATACTTTAGCCATGAATTCTTGGTGGTGTGACGAGTAAATAATGTTATATCAACATGGGTTGAATATTGTCATTTTACATTAATAGTCTTATGGAACAAAATAAATCAGTAAATTCAGCCCCTCGTTATAAACATCTAAAATGGAAACGAAAGGTCAATTTTTTGGCCTCGTAGTCGCTTACCATCAAATACTGCGAAGGTTAATTGCTGTTTAGTTAAAGGATTTAAAAGAATTAGTAAAACTATCTTAGTCACATTTATAAGGGCTTGTTACACACTTGGGAGTTTTCATTTAAAAAATAATGAATATCTCTGAAAGTAAGCGCTTTTGGACTATATTACTTTTTTTACTCGTCACACCACCAGGAATTCATGGCTAAAGTATGTTGGTATAGTCCCTACCACCCTGTATAATGACCACAATCTCAGACCAAGAAAAAAAGATAGACATGACACCACGAACAATCTTATGAGGCCGTTTAAAACTACGCCAAGTTAGTACTTACACGGCTCACGCACACAAATACAATTCAATCTACGCCAACTGCTCCTCGTTACTCGTCCCGCTGCGGTGAAGTTAATATGATTAATTCCTGTAGAAAAAATGGTCTCCTTCGTCGTAAAAGGGTGTACAAAACACAGTGCGTCAACCAAAAAGTCGGAGGGAGTAACTTTTCACGTGTAAGTATCAAAATAATACCAAACATTTTTAATAAACACTCAAAACCTCAATAGTCTGTCAAAGTGACAAAGCATGAGTGTTACCAGAGTAAGATTTCTAATTACCCCAAACGATTACGGACCGTACGTGAAGTCGTCGTCAGCGCCATCAATACGTACTAATCTCTTTGATCTTTGTACCTACTTTAAAGTTTGACAATTTTTTATGTTTAATCATTAAAGGTTTCCACTAATATTAAAAGAAAACTTTTAACAAATTACCCAAATTATTGGGGACTTTTTTTTCAGATGGCAACACTTACACACACACACATCTTTAAAAAAGTGGCTTCGTTAGATTGTTCGTGGTGTCATGTCTATCTTTTTTTCTTGGTCTGAGGACCACAATATTGCAACTAGTAATGTAACATCAGTGTGGTGTCCGTACAAGCGTAATTGGGCATTTTTATTTTAAAATATACGTTTAGGCGAAACTTAAGCTATGTTCAAATATCGTCTATTGTCAGTTGGTGACGAAATATATTATGGTTTGACACTAATCACCAGTTTTGTGATGGCCTGTTAACTGCTAGTTAAGAAGACATTTTAAATAAAAAAGCCCAATTAGATAGTGTCCCGCTAACGCTTATGAACTGTTCCATAGATTAGACTGGCCACTGTTTCTCCCCGACCGAGGCGTCGCTATCTTATAATGAATTAAAAATATTTATTAACTCGGCGAGAAATTGTTTGTGGCCTCTGGCAAGTCAATTAATGTTTATAATCACCCAGGAAAGATATGAATTATATTTGATTCAAACACACGGGCGAGTTAAATGTATCTAAGTTTGTAAAAAACATAAATAACTTAATAAAAATAAGCTTATCAATTTTATCCTTCATCATTAGCAGGTACCGTTAGTCACTCCTGACTCCATGATCACCCTCAACCAAGTCGAAACTCGAAATTATCATCATAATACATATATAGATACAAGAAATCAAAGTACAAACGAAGACACAGTTAAGTGACCATAAGTAGACCTTATTACATTGTAATAAGGGTGACAAGTGGTCAGTTAGCAGTGTCTTCGATTGTACACAGAAAAATGTATACCTCCTAAAACCTAGTCCTATTAAAACAGAATGATACGGAAGTCAAAGTAGGTGGCAAAGTTGAGGACGCTTAGTGGGTGCTACGGTGGACGAGTGGTTGAGTCGCTGGGCCGGAAATCCAGAGGTACCGGGTTCGATTCCCGGTCTGTCTGTACTCAGGTGAGTGCCATTTAATTTTCCTGTGTACTTTGATTTCTTGTATCTATATATGTAACATAAAATATGGTGTAATTTACCCGCGTTAAAAGCCAATGAAAAGACAAAAAAATTCTTTCATATAATGACTCAATGTGTGTGCAAATTTTCGTAAGAATCGGTTAAGTAGAAGTAGCTGAAATTTGTCGTAAGATTTGAAACAAATAAGGTAAACGTCCTAGTGCTCGACACGCTAATGCGCAATAGTCGAGATCCTGCTATTACCTCTATTGATAATGACTTAACGTTCAAGATGGCGACTACTGGCATAGTGTCGAGCACTCGGACGTTTACCCTATTTGGGGTCAAGCTCACTAAAACTGTTTATAAACTGACTTAATCTGTAACAAAAGCGCTCTTTAGATCTCAAAAATGAAAATATACAAATAAAATATATCAAATATGAATATATTAAAATTATTTACAAAGTTAAACATACGATCTCATCAGATAAATATTTGTTTTTACCGGAATTTAAACCCGGGGACGCTAGTTTCGTAGGCAGATACCATAGGCCGAGTCGTCATAAGTTTCCTTTGACATTTCGATCATAACGGCTATGTCAAAAGATAATAGACAGATGCATTTATTTCTGATTGAAATTACATCGTTTTTTATTGACTAAAACTAAAACGAATTCACAAAAATATCACACATAAAATTGATAGAGAAAATTCATGCCATGAATTTAAAGTTAAAGCAAAGGTACAGTTCCTTGCCGCGTTTCTGCAACGGCACTTTAAATATTGAAATGACGCTCCAAGTGCTTTATAGTTCATAAAGTTAACTAATTTCCATTGCTTTCTCGGTAGGTATTAAATAATTAATACAACTAGCTCGCCGAAAGGTCCGAAGCGAAGTTTAATAAGTTCTCTTACTTCAATTTTTATGTAAGGCTTATTCGACCTCGTTCGAGATTTTTTATTTAAAACACTATATTTTTTCTTGTTGTTACGCTTAGAGACCTTTTAGATAAATCAGTCAGACCAGATGATGAGTTTAAGGAACGGAACTCCTCAAATATTATAGATGGATACCTAATTATATTATAGTTGGTGACTGTTCTTACTCTTTTTGTAATGACCATAATTATTTGAGATGTCATTTGCAGTATCTTTACGTTGACGCAAGGGACCCAGGATTTTTTGGGAGTCACGCAAATCCGCCCTTGCGTTGGCGTATTCTCTACACATATAAAATTTATTCTAAAAGCGATTCAATTTAGGTATAGTTACATTTTAATATTTAATATAGTGTCAGACATGATTACCGAAAACCTTTTACAATTCATGAACAGAGGCGTAATCTGTCCCAGACAGTGTGTTCGCAGTAATAGCCAATCCTCAGTTAATATGCATTGAGTGAACCTTTCATTTGAGACCTAGAACTAGAACCGATCCAATCAATACAAGTAGACACACTTAATAGTTGTTAGCCGCAGCGGACGTGATCCAATAACAAAGTGTCTACAACATCGAATAACCGCCAATTTTTGGGAGCCTGCAGCTTCCAAAACCGATCCCAAATAAATTAAGATTCACTTAAAGGTTCCTGTCTTTAACGAGTTTACAAAGACCTGAAATTAAATAAGAAGAAAAGTTTACTATGAATCCGCATACTACCTAAGAGTTTTGACCCTTCATAATAATCACATTTTTACTTAAAAAAACCCGACCGCGGTGCAAAAAATACTGTGCATTAAAGTGCATAAATCCGCCATTTTGGTTATTACTTTATGAGTTCACGTACTCGGTGACACTCGCACCATCAAGACGAATCTAATGATGTACCTATCATTTATCAAAATCGGGTGTGTCGTTGAGTAGTTACAAGCGGACATAGGAAAGGACAAACATACATACTTACTTACATACATACATATATATAGGTCAAACACATAACCTTTCTTTTGGGCTTCGCCACAGTCGGGTAAAAACAAACTGATTTGATCTGTTGGGGAACTTAGCCTATTGGTTAACATTTGAACTAAATCGTAAGTCACACCAGACGAGACTCAAACTGGACACTCGGCCATTCTCACGAAGTATGACTGCGTCTAATTACCGCGTCTCCATACATTTAGTATGAAAACAGCGTCGCGGTAATTAGGTGACCGCAGCGCAGACATACTTCGTGAGAATGGCCGACAAGTTAAAGGTTAATATCGCTTATAAATCTGGCTTATAAATAAGGCATCTTGCCTTTATCTGTCCACGCTCCACGATGCTGGAAGGGAATTCCAATTCAGCGTTAAAAAATAATATGTGCCTTTTATGTTTTAAGATAAGTTGTTGTCGAGGGACATATGTCCCTCGACAGCAACTTATCTTAAAACATAGTTAGTACTTATCTTAAAGTATAGTAAATTCCTTAAATCACGCAGTGACTTGTTGAATTTTACAACATAATAGAGTTATCATAACACAGACAAAATAAACAAAAAATATATAAAAGTTATGAAATTACAAAGTTTTAAATATTTTCGATATTTTTTTATTATCTTAAGGTGGGTTTAGACCAAACGAAAGAATGCACATTCTAACCCCACTCTACCAAATTAACACAAAGAATTTGGTAGAGTGTTAGAATGTGCATTCGTTCGTTTGGTCTAAACCCACCTTTAATTAAGAATCAAACGAACTTACCTTACGTGATGTTTGATTCCAATTATGTGAGTATCCCAACCGAAGACGATTACTATAGTTTACATGCAGCAGTACATGATATGGTGCTGTCCTTGTCACACATTTAGAGCTATAAATCTTAAAAAGCAAAACCATACTTCCATCTCTCTCCCGCCGGCATCGGCATACCCTCGCCTGCGCTTACCTGACCTCATTTTTTCAGAGTTAGATATTTTGTGTTGTAGACAAGTTTTTTATTTTTTATTTTATCCCTTGGGCTAGGGTGGGATGGGACGATGTAATCGTCTTCGGTTGGGATACTCACATAATTGGAATCAAACATCACGTAAGGTAAGTTCGTTTGATTCTTAATTATATTTCGTATCCCAACCGAAGACGATTACTATAGTTTACATGCAGATGTTCAGAGCATTGTTATGTTCAATATGTGAAAAATGAAAAGTAAAAAACTGGTAATTCCAATCATTATAATGCTGATTAGCTACGAAATTGAGAACAATATTCTGATGACCTAATTTAAAGTTCAATTTACATTTATCAGATTCTTAACTGTTTAATTTTAATGGCATAAATGCAATTAATCCTATTTAGCGAATGTCAGATATAGCATACGTAAAATTATTTTCATTTGATTCCAGGGTATCTCTACAATATTACTTATTAAGATAGACATTGGAACGATCACTGCAACCTGCAGCCTTGCAAACAGTCTCCAGATTAACCCCGGCACGGTGCGCGGCAGATTTTCATGCTACCCGTGTACTGTGAGCGCTGAAAATACTTATGTCAATGCCATTGTCTCGTGATACCTTTTTAACCCAGTGTGCTAAGGTCTGAGATCCAACGTTTTTATAAGGCCTTCGTACAAAGAGGTATCCTTTAGTATGATGGCGTCTCAATTCATTTGTCCTACTAACATAAGTTCGAACTGCGAGTGCTGGGCAAATAAGGACTTTCGCGGATATAGGGTAATCTGTTGATTGGTTAACAAGCTCCAGGCCTCGAAGTATTAATTAAATTTGTAACCTTGATTATATTTAACATTCAGATGACTCCTGGAGGAGTATCATCTCATTAGCTATACTGTCCAGTACCAGTGCTAATGAAGGTGAAGCCATAATTACATCATTACTTATTGGCATATTATCTAATTTTATCAGTAGCCTGATCGTGTGCATCCTTTGTGCCGAAACAATGGCGATAAAAGTACAAGTTTTATATGATAAATCAGTTAATGAGACATCTTCATTTCGATAAATATTTAAAAAATGATTTAGAACTATATTTGTACGTGGATTTATATTTTGGGTTCGGAGGTTTAAGTTTGTAAGCCTTTAAGAAATCGATTAACCCAATCATTTGACGTAACATTCGTATTGCGATAAGGCTGATCTGTGTATGATCAAACAGCTATATCTTAAAATTTTATGGTCAAAAAGACATCATCAAAAAGACAAGACGGTGATGTGTTAACCAACACATCACCGTCATTAGCTTCATAAACATCGAGATTTCTCGTTTTTTACAGAGAAGCCCCCAGGATTTGAATTAATAAAGTTTTAAATTATTGCTTTAAAAGTATTTTTGCTAAAGAGGCCATCACTATATTTAGTGATTCATGTGGTAGGCCACGCTTTATTATCATATCCCTGATAATTTAGCTGCCACCAGGATAAGGCTGGCATGAAGCGGGAGGCGCGTTCTGAACGGAGAGACTAATAAAGATCCGTCGGAATCAATAAACGTTTTTTCAGGTACGACAAGACTAGACCACAAGGAGTACCATGCTTGTGATGGCCAGTAGGGTACTACAACGATACCTTTAGCTTTATCTGAAATGATTTTTCTAATACTTTGCTCACTAGGCTGAATGGGGGAAAGACATAAAAATAATATTTTCCCAACTAAAAGTAAAGGCATCGACTATTTCTGAATAAGGATCTAATTTCGAAGACGCATATCTACTGCAGTAGGCTGTAGTTCTGAGGGCTGTCAAAAAGGTCAAATGCCGGTGTACAGCTAACATATGAACAATCTGTGAAAATATATGACCAGAAATTTCCCATTCAGTGTCTATATTCATTTGGCTGGAGTCCTAGACTCCCGATCTGCTACTACATTATCGCAAGACTGTATGTATGATGTAAATACATAGATATTTTTTGACTCGCACAACTGCCAAATGTTTCTTGCATACTTATTTAAATGGGGATATTGTACTTCCCCATTCTGTTAATATAACATGGCAGGTGTGTTGTCTATTCTCAGTAAAACGTTGCAATCTTTTAGATTTGCTGTAAATATCTTCAGTCCATAAAATGCGGCTATAAGTTCCAGCGTGTTTATATGAATGAAGTGTCAGTTCACTGACTGTCCAGTTGCCACTAGCGTTTGGGCACCACAGGTCGCGCCCCAACCAGTTATAGATGCATTACTATACATTTCTAACAAGTAGTTATTCTTGCGGATCGGGGAGAATGTATCATTATTTATTAATCCGCCATGAAAAATGTGGACTTAAATATTTTTCTAGTTTCATTTGTTTGTTGTAATTTTCCGAATGATCCAGAGCTAAAATATTTCTCGTTCGAAGAATTTAGTATACCTACATCCTTCCGTAGTTGACGGCTGGACATACGGAGGGCAAAAATCTGATGAATTCAGCTAAATATCAAATTGTAACATTTGTGCGGTTCATCTAGTATCGCCTCCACCACGTGGTCGCGTAATGCCGCGTGTAGCCGGTCGGGCGGTGGCCGCGCGGCGCGTCTGTGCGACGGTCCCACGGCGGCCGGTGAGGTGCAGGGGGCGGCCGCGGCTCGGCCGCTGCTGCTACTCGTGGCGGCATCCCCCTCGAGTTTAAAGCACTCCGTTGTTGCTGTGCTTCTTTCTACTGATGGTTTGTAACCAGGATTCACAACTGTCGATTTCATTTCTGAACCGGTTTCAATGATCGCCTTTGAAAACTTGATATGCTCTGTTAAGGCTGAATGGAAGAGATGTTCATCCATTTTTGGTATTTTTGACGGTATCTCTAATATTTTAATTAAGAGTGTTTAGGGCTGCGAACCGACGAGACTGAGATTCTCTATAATAGCTGTTGTACTTATATGAGCTTGCCGGCGTCACTCAGTGTTTATTATGTCTTGAGATGCTGTATTCTTAGATGACAGTGCCTAATTTAACACTTGTCCTATTGCACTGAGACTACCGAACAGCTGGCTCTGCTTACTTTGGCCGTAGAAGTCCTTTTACACATTGATTTCCAAAAGGGCTGCTTTGATCTCAAGATTTAGCATCGGAAACCTCATATTGGGGCAATTTTCAGGAGGCAAGTAACGTCTGATTAGTTCCAGGTGAAAGTTCTTAGCTAATCCATTTGCCAAAATGGGTGCCGACTTGGGTGCAATATCTTTATGTAGGTTTTTGCCGTATTTTTTGTTATTAGTTGGGTCCTCGCCCAGTAGTTCTAATATTTTCGGTTCCAATGACGGTATAGTCTCGCCACGCTATCAAGGGGTCCCGCTGTGGGGGTGGACAAGGCAAGTGCCGCCAGGCGGCGTGGGCGCTTCGATCATTACGGGCTCGGCCGGCGCGATCGGCGCGGGCGACATACTCGGCAGTAGTAGGTAGTTGTTGCTTCGCCCGGCTCGACCAACTCAGGGTCCGAGGCCTCCGTGTCCCCGTAAATATGAAAGGCATGAAGAATGTTATTATGGTTTTTTTTTTTTTTTTTTTTTTTTTTTTTTTTTTTTTTTTTTATATTTATATATAAAATGGAGCACATGTTGAATAGAACGTGTGTATCCTCTACACGGTTCATGTGGAGAATGAAGTCCTCGACACCGTTAAAATGGAACTGATGTTCTTGTATCCTCTACACGATTTACGTGGAGTATGAAATCCTCGACACTGTTAAAGTGGAGCAGATGTTCTGAATAGAACGTGTGTATCCTTTACGCGATTTACGTGGAGTATGAATTCCTCGACACTGTTAAAGTGGAGCAGATGTTCTGAATAGAACGTGTGTATCCTCTACACGATTTACGTGGAGTATGAAATCCTCGACACTGTTAAAGTGGAGCAGATGTTCTGAATAGAACGTGTGTATCCTCTACACGATTTACGTGGAGTATGAAATCCTCGACACTATTAAAGTGGAGCAGATGTTCTGAATGAAACGTATGTATTCTCTACACGATTTACGTGGAGTATAAAATCCTCGACACTATTAAAGTGGAGCAGATGTTCTGAATAAAACTTATGTATTCTCTACACGATTTACGTGGAGTATGAAATCCTCGACACTGTTAAAATGGAGTAGGTAGACGTAAACATCCGTATATAATAGTCCTCTACACGGCTCGCGTGGAGTATACAAATGTCAACATTTTGTAACGTGGATGATCAATATGATCACACTTGAAATCTTCAACACGATTATCGTGGAGCTATACACGTGTAAATACATCTACATGTTTGTTTCTTTTTGCCAGGCAAGGTGATAGTCATTACACGAACCCTAAAATTTGCCAATTTTACTTGGCGTCATAACACTTTTATCACTATTGATGACGAACCCGAACGACTTAAAAAAGTCTTGTAGTTTTTACGTTTGTTAAGTAATTAATTGTATGATCTTACTAATAAAAAATCGTTTGCGATCATTTTCATCAACATATATCAGAAAATAGGCATCTTGTAGATCTATAGTTGCCATAACACACCTTGCAATACCTTACATAAAATGTACCTACATGTAAGCAATTAATAAATGAAATGAAATAAAGTAATCGGTACGTTACGGTAGTGCTACCGCAGTCATCCAACTTAAAGTGATGAACCGTAGTGAATTTGTTTAATTATTTTAAACTTACAATTAGTATGAAACGATGAGTTCCGTTAGGTTTAGGTACTGTGAAAATAGGTGAGACAAATTGTCCTTCACATGGCATACACAGTGATATGAAGTTAGTTAGATAAAAACTCAGCAAATCCGTTATACATCTTTCCTAATTATATAACTTTATACCTACACGTATCTTTACTTTTTATTCGTAAATATGTAAGTAACCAGGTTTAATGATTTTGTAGGTAAGATGCGTAAAGGAAATTTGAAAGTACCGTTATTGGCAGTGCCGTATTATCTAAAAACACTTTATAGTAACTAGTAATTTTGTTAAAATGATTACAAATTTACCTTCATAATCCGGTTGTATTTTCGATCCCTTGATCGCTTTCGTTTTCACTTCACTACACTATTTTTTAACGTTATATTTAAATTTCGTGCGACTCGGACAACACCAAAAAATGTAATGAGGTCAGGTAAGCGCAGGCGAGGGTATGCCGATGCCGGCGGGAGAGAGATGGAAGTATGGTTTTGCTTTTTAAGATTTATAGCTCTAAATGTGTGACAAGGACAGCACCATATCATGTACTGCTGCATGTAAACTATAGTAATCGTCTTCGGTTGGGATACGAAATATAATGAAAAATAAAACCTAATTCCTGAATTCTTAAATAACACTGAAAAAATAAATGTACGGCAACTATGTGCTCAAACTCACTTTCATGTTTTAAATGACTAATTACTATTTTTTGCATACAGTTTTAGTACAGCGACGACATGGTGACGTCACAGAGTGCGTCCGTTTTGTATGGGGCGGTTTCAACGCTCCGTACGGTCGGCTACTTTTGATTGCAATTTGTGGCTGTTATAGTAATCCAAGTAAGTAAGTAAGTAAGTAGTAGTTATCGGTGTGTATTTGTTTGTTCCTCGCTAATAGTAAAATTGATATACATCAGAAACAAAATCCATTATTCCAGCTGAAATTGTATTTTTGCTCTTGTATTACACGCAATAAAATCAAATATTAGCACCGTCATCGTCTTTAACTCATATAAAATTCTCGTCATACTTCAATCAGTTGGCTAAAATGATCAATGATCAACTTTTGTCTTAATCTGGTCCGACAGTGTGTCCTATTGATTAAAATATTCAGCCATAAGGTAAAGCAAGATGCAAAAAAACTACATATCGGCAATACAATAAATCACTCGGCAGCAATTCAGAGCGATCTCAACTCTGGGAATACGAGGAGAAGATGATCGTGGGTCTGTAAAAATGAGCGATTACGGTCAAGGCAATAGGCGGCCAGTCCAACTTGAGCCCCCGTAACGAGCAAGCACCCTTGGGAAACCCAAGATTGAGGGCTTTTTATCACTGGTTCGCACAGATTCCCTCTGTTAAAGCCATTTCTAAGCCAAATTTAGACCTGTCTTTGTCGCTCTTCGCTCGTTACACGATCCAATAACAGAGATAGAAATATAGGAGATCCGTTTTTAGTCCAGATTAGGCTGTTTGAGTTCGCATTTGAGTCGGAACGAATTTATGATAGTCGTTAAGTTGATATGTGATATTTGAATGTAGTATAATAACGGGGTTGGCGCGGATGATATGACGTTTATATAATGGTCATTTAAATTCGCGTTAGGGTGTATGAGGAAGGTTTCAGTCTGTGCAATTACGAGCAAATGATTTACAATACAACAGAACAGGTAGCGTGCCGTATGTGCTCCCAATTTTTGCATGAACGGTTCGTACGATGTGGTACCTTTTTTAATGTTTTTTTTCGAAACTTTCATTAAGCGGTCCTCTATACCTTGAAAAAACTGGCCAAGAGCATGTCGGGCCATGTTCAGGATAGGGTTCCATAGCCGTAACTATAAGTTAAAAATACGATGTAAAAAAAGTACTACAGCAAAAGAGCGTATCTTCATAGCAATTACGTCCTTTTGTTGAGAAGCGCAGTTTATCGGCAATAACTCAAAAGCGACTAATTCGATCTTGTTGAAAATAGTTTTTGTTGAAAGTATTAATTAAGCGTCACCTTCGTGATTTTTTTCATATTTTTCAGACACACGGTTTAGAAGATAGAAGGGGGGGGGGGGGGGATACAATTTACACAACTTTCGGAGCGATTATTTCCAAATACATACACTTAATCCAAAACATTACTTTGAAACGTTATAGTGTTTTTTAAAGAGCTGTCGAACTATGTACCTCACGTTGATATTGGCTGAAAAAGCTTCTGTAACATGTATGGAGTGCTCCCCTAAAATAGTACATTGTGTATCTAGGGCGGTAAGTAAGGAATTACAAACGAGTGTTTCTTATAAGCCCGAGGTGAAACCGAGGGCTTTAATAACACGAGTTTGTAATTCCTTTACCGCCCGTGGCACACACAATGTTTTTCATCACACTTGTGAGGAAATCTTAATAAAATAACCTTACTTTTCGACCCAGTATGACAAGAAAATACTAAAACAGACTGTGACATTTGTCACATATGTCCACAGATAATGCGAACGTCAAGTCACGTTCGGAAACCATAGCGGTAACGGCCATTTTAGTTGATTTTATATTTGCAAAATAAAGAAATACATTATTTAAACATTTAATTAATGTTAGCGAAATAAGTGTTTATATGTATTTGCAATTACAGTTATCTTTAAATAAATATTTCAGTGATAAAAGTTAAAAAAGTAAGTTGGCGTTTCCTTTGAACATGACAAATAAGAGTAAAACAGAACCAGCGTTTCAAATTTAAAAAGAAAACCATTACGCCCTAGGGCTTAATAGGTCATTTACGGCCCGCAGAACCTACGTGTAATGACACCATTTCCGAGCAAGTGTGATGAAATAGTACATTACACAACTAGGGTGGTAATACAAAGAAAGGCCGAGAGCGTAGAAGTTTGCGGCCCGAGCTGCAAGCGAGGGACGTAAATATGCGATCGAGGGCTTTCTTTATTACCTCCCGTGTTGTGTACATCATTTTATGTCTACACTTGGCCAGAAAGCGGCTTTTTCCGTACGCGCAGCGTGCGGAAAAACCCACTTTATGGCCAGGTGTGGCATAAAAAATATTTTAGTTGTTTAACTACCAAACTAAGTAGCGGCCATACATGACACCTACGTTCCAAATTTCATCAATATCCATCATGTACTTTTTGAGTAAAATGCCTGTGACATATGGACAGACGGACAGACAGACGGACGGACGGACGGACATGACGAAACTATAAGGGTTCCGTTTTTGCCATTTTGGCTACGGAACCCTAATAAAAAAACAGGGACGTTTATTTATGTCCTAGAATCAGAGTTGGGCAAAAATTTAGTTTATATGAAAGAAACATTTTGTCTCTTCATTGGTTTTTTAATGCGGTTAAATTACACCACATTTTATGTTACATATATAGATACAAGAAATCAAAGTACATAGAAAAATTAAATGGCACTCACCTGTGTCCAGACCGGGAATCGAACCCGGTACCTCTAGATTTCCGGCCCAGCGACTCAAGTCCCAGAGAGTCGCTAGGGTCATTGATCTCGGTGTACGGCAGGGACCATTCCTGTTCCTTATTTACATGATATTAGTATTATTTGCAGACGACACCTCACTTATCTTCAAAGTTAAGCGACAGCAGCTAGCTTACAATGATGTAAACAATGTTATCTCTAAAGTAGTAAATTGGTTCAATGTTAACAATTTACTGTTAAAGCTGTTTAATGAAAGAAAGACTATGTAAATAATGGCCTAGTGCTCAGACTTTATTGACAAATAACAACTAATACAATTTTTTTGGAATCTTCAATTTCTTGGGAATCATACATAAAAGAATTGATTTCGATATCTATATCAAAATCATATATATCTATGCATAAAACAAAGTCGTGTTAGTTACACCATTTACTCGAAAACGGGGGGTCCGATTTTTATGATCTTTGATTTTTTGGGTGTGTCTTTACCCCAAATAACAGAAAACTGTAAAAAAATTAAAAAATTCTGAGGCGCAACGAAGTTCGCCGGGATAGCTAGTAATAAATAATACAAAGAGCCGGTTTCCTATTTTTTCTTATTTCATAAAGACTAAATAATCCCTTTTTATACAGTCATACTTCCCCGCCATCAATCACTCTCAGCATTTTCTTTTACGAAGGGAAATCGCGCCATTGCCAAATGCCAAGTTCATTGTTACTCAGTACTTCACAACTTATTAGAGCCTCAAGAAAGTTGCCAGACTCACTTTCAACTTATTAGGACCTTTGGATCACTTAGCACCAAGCTAACTGTTGGGTAGGCAGTGGATGACCACCATTATGTCACAGAACTGCGAAGGCAAGACATCTGCGTTTTATTTAAAAAAATATTAAAACCAAAAAAGTAAAGAATTAGAAAGAAAGTTATTCAGCGAAAAAGGAGATTAAAAATTGTGCGAAAATAAATCTTGCCAAAATGCGTTCTAAGATCGTAATTTTGTTTTTATTCTGTTCTGTGGCATTTTGTAACGCGTTTTCCGAGTCTCAAGGCGTCGAAGCGAGAGGAAAGAAAAAGAAAATCGCCTTGTTCAGTAAGTATTTAAACCTGTTTTCTACAATTTGTGAAGTAATTTTTTGAAAAGTATGAATTTGATTAAATACGTAGATTAGGTATATAATTAAAGAATTCTATTTCTGACTGTGACTTTTTCATGATACAGCAATTGATAAATATGACTTTTTAATTTTTTATCGATTTTTCACTTATATAACGATATTGATAAATAAAATTAAACTAAACTAAAACAATGATAGTAAAATCTAAAAAATAAATCATTTTTATCAAATTTATGATATTAGTTTGGATTCGAGTAGTTGCTGTTATTGCTTAGACTCGGACTCGCCCACCAAGGGTTTCGTACAAAGTAGGTACATATATTAAAGTATCCTATAAATTTTGATTCCCTTAGTAAAGTCTATTCTTTATGATTTAATTAAAAATTACAAAAAACCTATAGTTTTCAGATTTTTTTCCCTATACTTGTAGTATAAGACGGTATTACTTGTCAAATTTCATAGTTCTAAGTCAACGGAAAGTAGGTACTACCTACCCTTTGAATTTTCATATATATATTATATATATATTGTTTTCACGTTAACTTTGATAATGTTGTCTTCGGTTTCCGCGATTACCTATCCACGAACGCTGAAAAGGGTTACGAAACGTCGGGACTTAGAAAACGTAGTAATATACGCGATTTAATCCGTTTAAGTTGTTTTATAACAATTAGAAGTTTGATTTTTTCACAGTTTCAACTCGATTACCCCCACGCGTTCCCGAGACAAAGGGTCTTGACAGATGGACAACAAAGTGATCCTATAAGGGTTCCGTTTTTTCCTTTTTAGGGACGGAACCCTAAAAACGGAATTGATTGTTCACTGACATACATACGTAGCCATCCATTCCCATTTACATGCCATCGGAACAATTTAAAATAGCTGGAGGCATATGGACCGTGAATGGCGCGATAATGGGTTTTCAATCGGCGCATATTTTAGTTCCTATCTGTGTAATGCGCGCGCTACGAACATTTGCAAAGCTGTTATCTGTTCCTCGTGTGTTACTAGCTTTATTCGTGGGGATAATGGATTCTGTAGAACAACGCGGGCGATGCTTTTATGCAGGCCTATGAAGTTAATCTTTATCGACCGTTAATAAATGATAAAGCATCCGTCACTCTCTTATACATACTAGTCAGAACGTGCCCGATGCTTTATCATTTCTTTATTGATTGACAAAGCCAAGCATCATAAGCATACTGGATTCTATAGCATGCGCAATAAGTTAAGGCGATGACTTAACTTATTGCGCTTAACTTGACGAGCAATTTAACGGCATTTTTGTGTGATATTAAATTACCAAACAATAATTGTAAATGACGAAAATGATGGCAAAAAAGCAATACCTATCAGTTTACAATTTAACTTGAGTTATAATGTTATTTTCGTCGTAATACTTATTGTGTTTGGTACAATATTTTTTCTTTAAATCGTTCATTTATTAGGGTTTGTAAAAAATCTGAAACAAAGATGACGGTTTCAGAGGGAAAACATGGCAAACAAAAATTATGTATAACACACACAATATTTCATTTTGACTTTCAATTATTGTCAAAAACAGAAGCCCACGAGCAGACACGCAACCCCCAAAAAAATAGTACATTACACAACTAAGGTGGTAATACAAAGAAAGGCCGAGATCACACAAGTTTGCGGCCCGAGCTGCAAGCGAGGGACGTAAATATGCGATCGAGGGCTTTATTTATTACCTCCCGTGTTGTGTACATCATTTTATGTCTACACTTGGCCAGAAAGCGGCTTTTTCCGTACGCGCTGCGTGCGGAAAAAGTCACTTTATAGCCAGATCAGATGTGGCATAAAAAATTAAATAAGTGTTTTTTTTTATTGTAGTATATTTTGCGGACTTGGTACTAAAGAAGTTCTTCATCCTCAAGCTGATATACGCCTTCGTGTTCTGGCTGATCATCCACAAAGCGGGCTATTTCCTGAGCTGGTTCGTCAGCTACCTCAAGGAGAAGAAGGAGACCTACCACGAACCACATTATGTACCGCATCATCATTACGATGGACCCAGTTATGGACCACCGAGCCATGGGCCACCTAGTTATGGATCTAGCTATGGGCCATACAAGAGACATAATTAGTTTAATGTTATATATGTATATTTAATAAAGACTTACGACTTATAGCAAATCGAGAAACGTCATAATCACATTATTATGTGGTGATATTATGACAGCCGCAGTTATGGGCCACCGACATATGGCCCATTATTATGGTTCCTCAGAAAAGTCAGACATAACTATTAATTTAATTTATTTATTTATAATTATTAGTGATGTAAGACTAAGGTAACAATATAAAATTGCTGGGCAAACATTAGTTTATGTATTTGTAAAGCAAACTGAGAATATAATAATACCACGATATTGTTTTTTAAAATTATCACAAACAAAAAAATGTGTTATGCACAGTATACCTAATATGAAAATTCCCTTGTTTTATGGCAACTCAACCTATTGTTTTACGGCGGCGGTCTATTCTATAAAGGTTCGATAGATTTATTATCGGACGATAAATTCTAATAACTTTGCCCAAGAATCATTATCTATTACAAGGATATAAAGGGAAACTTTTCTGATAAATTGTTTATTACGGGTGTAATAATTCATAGAATTTCGTACAGGTGCAATAGTATTAAAGATAATGGCTTTTGGGAGGGATTGATTTTTTTATGTATGTGTCATAAGAATGTAGAAGACTACGCGCTAGCTGGGCTAGGCTGCTGCGCGTACGGAAAAAGCCGCTTTCTGGACAAGTGTAAACATAAAATGATGTACACAACACGGGAGGTAGCTACTTTAAAAGTCGAATAAAAAAATACGGCGGAAGTCTATTTGGTTCAAAGTATTTTAAATTTTATTCCTTTTTATTGCGCCCTAATAAATAATATGAAACTAAAAAATAAAATCAATAATACATTTATATTGCTACACTCTTTCTAGTAATAAGCTATATTAATGTTTGTAATAAATTAAATACAAATACTTTATTGTTCTTGTTTTAATTTTGTATTGATTACTAAAGGGGAAAATTTTATGCAACTGTATTTTTTACACTTTGCAAGATTATATCTTTGCTAACAAATACCCAAAACATATTGTTTGTTTCGTAAGATTTTTTTAATGGCCGTTATGAAATCAATTAATATATCGATGGCAAAAAGCGAGAACGTAGTAACCGCCAAAATGCAAACTTTACACCAGAGCCAAAAAACTTTTCGATTTCAAGAAAAAAAATCATAACTCTTTCATTTATGAACGAAAATGCTTGATATTTGGATCTAATTCATAACTTATGGTTTTCTTTCAACTGGCATATTTAATATTTAACAAAACAGACTGGTTTACGACTTAGTGGCGGTTACGACAATTGAACTCTTTTTTTCGTTACGCGAAAAAGCTGCAAACGCCAGAAGTAAATGTACTAAAATGGTGAAACGGGTATTATTTCCATAAAGCATAAATGCTGTAACCAGATGCATATTTATTTTAAGATTCAATAATTTTGACGTAAATGTCATTACGTTCTTTATAGGACTAACTGAAATGTGGTAAGTGTCCACCGGCAAAAAGAAACTGTGAAAATAAAACGACTTAAGGATCAATCAACTTTTATCAACATACTTTTTTAAAATGTTTCCAAATTTTAAATACAGGTTTCTTACAAATTAAAAGATCAGAAGCAACAATTACCGTCTTAACATAATCAAATACTATCTAGTCTCAATTTCTCTGTATAAAAACATTACGTTTCTCTCTGTATAAGCACAAAGCAAGTTCACATTCAAGCGCATGTTGCGCAAGCATCTCTTCAATGCTGTCCAAAACTAATTATCGACATGAGGTTTTCACAAGGTACGTAAAGTAGTATATGTAAGTATATTATATAATATTGTATTTGTGTAAGTATATACTGTATGTATGTATATTGTAGGTATATTTGTAAATTTATCTTAAGTTTTCCAATTGACGTTAAAGGCCCTGCACCAAAACAATGTTTCTGTTTAGCCCATTGGTTGACTGGTAGAGAATGCCTTAAGGCATTAAGTCCGCCAATTGTACTATTTATATTGTGCAATAAAGATTAAATAAATAAATAAATAATTACGAAAATTACTTAAAACCTCCGTTGCTTATTACATTTCAAAAGGCTAATAAAATCTCTCATATAAAATCACAACCTTGTACTTATCGTGCTAAAAACAAACATAAATATTCTTAGGGTTAATCAGACTATAATATTGTTATCCGCTAAAACTAAATATTATAGGTAATGAGGTTTAATATTCCCGTGAAAACTTTAAAACTCTCTACATTTTATCTTCAGTTTTGGCATTAAATTGTCTTTTAAGTAACTTTTATCGATATAAAACTCACTACCTATTAAACCCACTAACTATAAAAGATGTTTTGTATGTAAGTATTACTTATTATATAAGTTTTCAACATAATTCTTAAACAATTGTTTGAACACAACTATCACCTCAATTATAAAAATATTTCACTTCACGGACACACAGAGTACACAGACTACGCACACCCACTCGCTCCGGCGATCGCCGATAGACTAAATCACAGGTCGTATTCACGAGCCACATCGCCGCGAGCGCACATTTTTATTGCTGTATCTTCAAGCACTACCCACTTCACGTTGTGTTTCAAATGTCGTTACTGTAGCTTGCTGTTAATTCATTTTCGAATGAAATGTAGTAAGCGTCAATCATAGATAATTTATTTTAGGATAATTGCAGTAAGCTTGGTTCGTAATTTTTTCACTACATGCATAAATGCTGTAACCGCCACGGAACAAAATTTCGGCAACGCTGTAACCGGCACACCCTTTGATTTATGAAAAAACAAAATTAGCGTAAATGTACTCGTTTAGAAAATTGCTACTATTTGGATGTTTACAGCAATTAGATGTGGGCATCGTCAAAAAAATACATTCGTTTTGCAACGTAGTCCAGTTTTTTCTAAGCGTCGTAGAGCCATGGGACCCAGACCAGTCGACGCAGAAAAATTCGCTGATTCCGAATATGCAAAAAAAATTTTTTTGACCAAGTGGCGGTTACTACGTTCTCGCTTTTTGCCATCGATATATTTATATTTTCTATTACAAATGTACACTCCTTTTAATGGAAATAATAAAGTGTATAAATGTAAAACATAAAGCATTCTGCTGATAGGACAAAGTAAGCTTTCGGATTGTTGGTTAATATTTAAAATTCTGATGAAACGTGCAGGCTCTCTGTATTTTCGACGGATTGTAATTAAAGTAATGATTTTATTTACCTCTATAACTTCCTGTGATTTCGTCCATAAGCGTAAAAAAATATATTTTATGCCACACCTGGCCATAAAATGGCTTTTGTCCCACGCTACGCGTACGGAAAAAGCCGCCTTCTGGGCAAGTGTAGACATAAAATTATGTACACAACACGGGAGGTAATAAAGAAAGCCCTCGATCGCATATTTACGTCCCTCGCTTGCAGCTCGGGCTGCAAACTTCTGCGATCTCGGCCTTTCTTTGTTTTACCACCTAAGTTGTCGTAGTCACCTTACCACCACCTGATTCGAATTAAAAGACGCTGGGCCGGAAATCCAGAGGTACCGGGTTCGATTCCTGGTATGGACCATGGTTGAGCGAATTTTTTTAAAGTATTTACTTTGATTTCTATATAAAACCAAAAATGCTTGTTTTGTTTTGATATATTTAATATTTATGTGGATTAAACAACATCTTCACAGAGGTACCAAAAAATATAGTTTTAACTTAATGTGGCAAGGGAACAAAATCATACGTAAGTATATCAATAATTTCATTCACATTTATTATATTTAGACAACATTATTTTAGTGTAAATGTTGATTTGCGGACTTGTTTAAGTCAAAACTAGGATAGCACCGCCAATGTTATTTAACACTATCGCGTGAGCACCAATCAATTAAGCGTTGTTAAGCCTACATTTTCGACGTCTATAGACGTTGCTCGCGTTGCTTTATAAGTAAATTACAGTTTAAAAACAGTGATATCCAGATCCGTCACAATATACATTGTCCTACATTTTGTTAAAAATAAACCAGTTTCTATCCAGGCCCGTAATCCGGGTTAACGAATATCCGTAAATACGGACGCTCCCGATTATAAACCGTTTACGCGTGTCATAAAACGGCAAAGAGCTAAACAAGGAGAAGGGTCAGGGTTTTTGATTAGTTTAGGATTAGGTATAGTCGGACTACGCTAAGTTTGCGGAAGTCGAAAAAGGTTTTATTAAAAAATATATACATGGCAACATGCGGAAACTACGGCAAGATTATTTAATCTTGGTACTTGGCAATAATTCTTCCCTTTATTATAAAATAGTCTACATACCTACTGAAATAAATATCTGGGCCAGTCTTGCACACATCGATCTAGTAAATCTAGTTCCAACCAAACTAAGCGATTTGTTCCAGGGTCTTGGATATTTTTTATGTATTTAAGTATTATATTTAAACATGTACATGTATACAAGCATTGCTTAGTTTGCAGTTTGGTTGGAACTAGTTCGATTTGTGCAAGATTGTCCTGAATATTTATTCCAGTAGGTGTATAGACACATTATATACTTATTAAACGGAAAGATATTTGCCAAGTATCAAGACTGATTAATCCTCTTTCTAGAGATGTTGCCATATGCATTTTTTTAAAATATTACCTTTTTTTGACCTCTACAAACTTAGCGTAGTCGCACTCTATAAGTACTGATGTACCGGAGAACTGATAACCGTTAGAAGCGAAGTTCCATACAAATGTCGCTCGAAACTCGCCCGCAGCTCGCCCGCAAATCGCAAGTGTAATAAGGCTCTAAGGCTGTAAAGTCCCTAGAGTGGAAACCACGCGTAAGCGCAGTGTAGGAGGGCATAACGGGGAGCCGGTGGATGCGACCTGCACAGGACTGCACTTTGCGGTAATCCATTGGGAAGACCTATGTCCTGCAGTGGACATCTGTGGCTGATAGATAGGCTGATGATGGTCTATTTCTCGACGTGAAATACATGTTTCCCATTTTGTATTTTGACGGTTGGAGATCCTTTACTCCTCCAAAACATAATGTTATTACATCTGCATAAATTTTAGTATATGTCTATTTATTTTCTATTTTTTTAATTTTGTCTTGATGCCTAGACACCCTATCTCTATCGCAATGTAATGGATTGTTAGAAAGAGAAACTTCTGTACGTAGTGCTATTACTTATTCTGTGTTGTGACGTCAAATAAGTGCATCTTTTTCCCTTCAATATGCTCTGGAGTTGTCGTGCCACGCCAGGACGGCGGGTCGGCTAATTGAATGGGAATTCCTTGGAGCGTTCCCGTACGGACGGCTGTTGGAATTTTTATTGAACGCACGCACGCTGGCAGCTTCGGCGTACGTTCCCACTGGATGATATGCGATACGGTGTAGTCAACTTAGTACATTTAGTGCTAATTTATGCTCATTTTCGACCGTTTAAGAGGCCTTAGAAAATTTAAAATGTTATCAATCGAGAATATGACAAAAATATCAGTCATGTTAAGCATATGAGAGTTTTGTGCGAGTTTCAAACGGCTATGGAGCTAATATTTGATTTTATTATGTTAAGTGTAATACAAAAAACGCGATTTTAGTCAGAATTTTACCAATTCGAAATGTTCGACACAACATAAATCAAAAACGTCACCTGGACCTCCTGCTTACTGTGACGTCAAAAAAGTACATTAACATGCTCTGTAGGCTTATGAGGCTACGCTTTGTCACGCGATAAATAAACGATAAAGCATCCGTCACGTTCTGAGAAATAGTTTGTGAGAGTGACGGATGCTTTTCATTTATTTATCGCGCGACAAAGCCTAGCATCATAAGCCTACTGGACCTCCTGCGTACTGTGACGTCAAATAAATGCATCAACATGCTCTGGAGTTTTCACACGCCAGGCTGTCTAGCATCCGCGACTTTGTTTCTCGCGCGACAGAGCATCACCTGTCACTGTCACACTATATTGAGTGGAAAGAGATAGGTAGCATTTGTCAAGCGACAAAGACGCGCGTATCACAGCACAGTTGTGTTAGGGCCTTATCGCTCTTGCGATTTTCGGGCGAGCTGCAGGGGCGTTTCCATACAAAACCTATTGCTAATACAGCATTG
Source organism: Eudemis profundana (assembly GCA_947034925.1). Taxonomy (NCBI): domain Eukaryota; kingdom Metazoa; phylum Arthropoda; class Insecta; order Lepidoptera; family Tortricidae; genus Eudemis; species Eudemis profundana. The sequence continues at coordinate 21,243,028 of OX344798.1, forward strand.
AAGAATAGTATATTATGTAAATGGAACATGTGTCATATATTGAAAAACACCTGTTTCTATTATTTAAATTACGGTGACCCGGATTCTTTGACCGCAAGTGTATTATTGATCGCTCGATAAAGCGACAAAAATAAAAATTGGCATCGTAAGTCTGCAGATGATGACGGTGATGGTCAGCTCTTGTCGTGTCTGTGGGCGGCTCATCCCGGGCGCCCGGGGACTCGGTTAACGATGATTGCCTGGGGTTTTGTAGCGTTGTATTGTTGCCGAATATTATCCCGCTGTTGCAGCCTGTCTAAATAACGTTCCGTTACAAAGTTGCCTTCTAAAAATAATGCCCACAGTTTTTACTTACGGGCATTTTTCGAACCAAAAACATCGGCGTAAAGATCTTTATTTTCTCAAAATAATGTTTAATGAAGCATGATTTAAAATTGAATAATTTTGGCAATTGATATTTTTAACCGACTTCATAGAATAATTAAAGGTAGCCAACCGTAATCAAGGCCGAATTCTAATCAGTCTCTGTCTTCCCAGGACAACGTGGTAACCACTACATGTATTTGCACGGGAACCTATTGGATCGCATAATTTTAAAAGGCATAATGCATCATTTGGCATAATTCATCATTCGGCATAATGCATTTTTTTCTTAAACTGTAGAATTTTCAGGACTCTTTAAGGCATCATCCTGTTAAATAGGTTAGGTTAGGTTAGGTTAGGTTTGCGTTATAATAATCCTGAAAAGTTTACGGGATCAGAAAAAAAAGCATTATGCCAAATAATGAATTATGCGAAATGATGCATTATGCCTTTTAAATTTATGCGATCCAATAGTAAACCTATTTGCACTATTACTAACGAGTAACTAACCTTTTTACGTTTGAAAGGCTTCATTTCATGCCTTGGCCTCACTCTAGAGTACGAGATTTTTTTTATTTTTTTGGCCTTTGTATCGATAATAATTAAGATTGTGTTTCCATATTAAATATTCTAAAAACACACTTAATAGGTATAGTAAGAATTATCTAAGGTGTCCGAATGTTCGTAAAGAGAATGAACAAACATTCGGACACCTTAGATAATTCTTACTATATGTGGACTGAATTTTATTTCTGATGTAAATTGATTCTACTTTTTGTGATGAAAAAAATATATACCTATAACTACCACATATTGAGTTACTATAACAGCCACAAATTGCAATCAAAATAGCCGACCGTACCGAGCGTTGAAAACGACGCCATACAAAACGAATGCATTCTGTGACGTTGACGTCATCATGTGTCCTACTACAGTCTGTTTCGTATAGGAATAGACAGAAGAAAAAAAAGGTTCTTTATAGTGCCGGTTTTAGGTTGACATTCAATAAATGACATTTCTAAAGTAGATGCTCAAAAATAAAATATTGATGATGTCCATACTTTTTGGTTGGCTGAAAATAAAAAAGTATCCTTATAAAATACCCAAAGAGCCAGAGATAAGCAACACTCAATAATAGGGGCAAGTGCTCAACCTGTGGACACTTTCCAGAATTTGACTTTTAATCAGTTGTTAGACAAAAACTACGCGTATTATAAATGAATTCTTTATTTTGTTTTAATCACAATTAAACAATCTTCAAAGTCCACATATCGATGGCAAAAAGCGAGAACGTAGTAACCGCCACTTGGTCAAAAAAATTTTTTTTGCATATTCGGAATCAGCGAATTTTTCTGCGTCGACTGGTCTGGGTCCCATGGCTCTACGACGCTTAGAAAAAACTGGACTACGTTGCAAAACGAATGTATTTTTTTGACGATGCCCACATCTAATTGCTGTAAACATCCAAATAGTAGCAATTTTCTAAACGAGTACATTTACGCTAATTTTGTTTTTTCATAAATCAAAGGGTGTGCCGGTTACAGCGTTGCCGAAATTTTGTTCCGTGGCGGTTACAGCATTTATGCATGTAGTGAAAAAATTACGAACCAAGCTTACTGCAATTATCCTAAAATAAATTATCTATGATTGACGCTTACTACATTTCATTCGAAAATGAATTAACAGCAAGCTACAGTAACGACATTTGAAACACAACGTGAAGTGGGTAGTGCTTGAAGATACAGCAATAAAAATGTGCGCTCGCGGCGATGTGGCTCGTGAATACGACCTGTGATTTAGTCTATCGGCGATCGCCGGAGCGAGTGGGTGTGCGTAGTCTGTGTACTCTGTGTGTCCGTGAAGTGAAATATTTTTATAATTGAGGTGATAGTTGTGTTCAAACAATTGTTTAAGAATTATGTTGAAAACTTATATAATAAGTAATACTTACATACAAAACATCTTTTATAGTTAGTGGGTTTAATAGGTAGTGAGTTTTATATCGATAAAAGTTACTTAAAAGACAATTTAATGCCAAAACTGAAGATAAAATGTAGAGAGTTTTAAAGTTTTCACGGGAATATTAAACCTCATTACCTATAATATTTAGTTTTAGCGGATAACAATATTATAGTCTGATTAACCCTAAGAATATTTATGTTTGTTTTTAGCACGATAAGTACAAGGTTGTGATTTTATATGAGAGATTTTATTAGCCTTTTGAAATGTAATAAGCAACGGAGGTTTTAAGTAATTTTCGTAATTATTTATTTATTTATTTAATCTTTATTGCACAATATAAATAGTACAATTGGCGGACTTAATGCCTTAAGGCATTCTCTACCAGTCAACCAATGGGCTAAACAGAAACATTGTTTTGGTGCAGGGCCTTTAACGTCAATTGGAAAACTTAAGATAAATTTACAAATATACCTACAATATACATACATACAGTATATACTTACACAAATACAATATTATATAATATACTTACATATACTACTTTACGTACCTTGTGAAAACCTCATGTCGATAATTAGTTTTGGACAGCATTGAAGAGATGCTTGCGCAACATGCGCTTGAATGTGAACTTGCTTTGTGCTTATACAGAGAGAAACGTAATGTTTTTATACAGAGAAATTGAGACTAGATAGTATTTGATTATGTTAAGACGGTAATTGTTGCTTCTGATCTTTTAATTTGTAAGAAACCTGTATTTAAAATTTGGAAACATTTTAAAAAAGTATGTTGATAAAAGTTGATTGATCCTTAAGTCGTTTTATTTTCACAGTTTCTTTTTGCCGGTGGACACTTACCACATTTCAGTTAGTCCTATAAAGAACGTAATGACATTTACGTCAAAATTATTGAATCTTAAAATAAATATGCATCTGGTTACAGCATTTATGCTTTATGGAAATAATACCCGTTTCACCATTTTAGTACATTTACTTCTGGCGTTTGCAGCTTTTTCGCGTAACGAAAAAAAGAGTTCAATTGTCGTAACCGCCACTAAGTCGTAAACCAGTCTGTTTTGTTAAATATTAAATATGCCAGTTGAAAGAAAACCATAAGTTATGAATTAGATCCAAATATCAAGCATTTTCGTTCATAAATGAAAGAGTTATGATTTTTTTTCTTGAAATCGAAAAGTTTTTTGGCTCTGGTGTAAAGTTTGCATTTTGGCGGTTACTACGTTCTCGCTTTTTGCCATCGATATGTTTTCTACGCTAGCTATCCGCAGATGGCGGATAGAAGCATTTTAAAAAAAACACTCATTTTGTCCATAGGTACATCTACTGTCTGTACCTATGGACTCCAAAAACGTACCTATGGACGGTAACGTACCTACGGACATTAATCAACAACATACTTTTAAACAGAATAAACTTCTAGAATAACGTAATTAACAACATACAATTAAACAACATGTAATTATATGTTGCTCTGCATATCACAGTTACTTTTTTTCTTCTTGAAATCTAATATTCTTAGCAAAATCTCAAGTATAATTATGGGATTTTAAAATGCCTCCATTGTCAGCAGAAGAATATGCTGTGTGTAGTAATGCTGCTTTTTTAAGTAATCATATATCTGTTGCTCCTCAGTATCGCTAAATATCCTCCTGACATCATTTTTTAGGAGTTCTAAGCCTTCTTCACCAATATTTTGACAGTGATTTAATTTTATGTTTTTAAAGATTGTCGATTTTGGGATTTTAAACTTCTCTGCGGCTTTCCTTACTGAACTTCCATTTTCTACTTCCCAAACAGCTGCAGTCAGAGTGTCTAGGCATATCTTGTCTCTATTTTTCCCAGCTTTACTACGAGGCACTAAAACAAACAAAAATATTGTATATTAATTTTACTGTCCACAGGAACATTCAGTATAACTGTACCTATGGACAGTCCACAGGTACATTCACGGAGGTATCCACAGGTACAATTTCGGCGGTTTTTATTTTGAATTCATACCGGTCACTATAAATGCTACCTACGATTAACGAAATCTTGTAGAAATAACGTTTACATCATATAAATTAATATGCCATTGCAAAGACACCCGCAACATTTAGAGATTTTACATAAAACATGCTTTAAAAGAAGGTAAAAAATTACTTTTTGTCACAAAAACTTTCGGCAGCCTCAAAACACACAGTTTCTGTAATCAGTAAAGATGGCGATTAGCTAGTGTTGCCATATGAAAAAAATACTTTTCAAATAAGTGATTGGTATTTGACTATGGTTATTCGTTTTCTCTGTATGAGTAGTGTCCACAGGTAAAACCGTCCACACGTACAGCACTTGCCCCTACGAGACAGCTCAGAGCTGTCATTATTATATTTTACTATCAAATAGTTATATCGAATTTGTATGTTTTTTTTAATTGTATACTGTTTCTATTATAGTTTGTCATTCCTAAGTATTTGGAGAATAGTTATTTGTAACATTCAATATGAGTGATTCTGCGGGGCAGTGGAAAAGGCGTTTGCTCTAGCGTGTGTTGTCACTCGACCATCGCGAAGAAGAAGAAGTGAAACTTTACAGAAAATGTTTCGAATCTCTTCTTCTGTGTCCCTCTAGAGTCTATTGTTATCCGGTACGAACTATAAGTCTATATGAAAAAATTGCAATTTTGAGCCAAATATCACTGTTTTGAGCACAAAAAAGTGCGTTTAAGCACATAGTTTCAATAAATTTGTTTTTGTCAGTAGTATGTTAATTTAGTATTTTCCAATCCTTATGACTAATTGACTAGATTGTGTTGTTAAATTCAATATTAGTCCACATCCCCATTGATTATTTATTAATTATTATTCCTCTCAATTTGCAACAACAACATGCGCCAGGCTAGATCTCTAACACTGACTTATCGCAATGAACAATTAATGATACTTGAAAGGATAGAAGATTAAGAATACACACAGAAGATCCCTGTACGGAACCTGTGGTATGTCGCAACTCCACGGAACCCCGAAACGAGTAATAGAAAGTAACTGGCGGCGCATGTGACGGCGCGAAACCAATTTCAAGGTGAATGACAGCTGAGACCCTGCGTCGGACTGCGGGCACCATGTCTATGGGATATTTTAGGACAAGAATTTTAATTTCCTTGGTTTTTTTGTGGTTAATGAGCTTATGTTTGACCTTGGTCTCATCTGATGAAAACTGTAGTGATAAAATCACTTTCGGAAGGCCTCTTTAAGGGACTGGTGACGCGATACGGGAGGTGATTGGCGACAAATTAAACATAATTATGGCAATCAATTTGAGCGTTTATGAAGAAGCATGTTCTAGCACTTTTTGTTTCTATAGACGTTCTCAGTCTCAACAATCACCATGTTTCATTTGTCTGCACATTATGCCGCCCGACCACGCCTTGCGCATCGCGTCACGCGTTGAAAGAGGCCAAAATTTATACACGCAACAATAACACTACAATACCTGTCTGAGCCGTTGTCACCTAAACGAGTCACTCATCGGTCACACAATAACTCTCAAAAACAACAGAGTGATGAGAGCATAGAGCACATTCCCAAAAGATATGTTGCGGCACCGAGGGTCAACCAATTTTAGAAGAACGATAAAGTACATATCATTATTACATGCATTATTAGTTATTTCAACTGTTTGTTTGATTAAAATACTAACATATGATACTTTAAGCATTTGACGACCGCTTTAGCTTAGTTGGTAGTGACCATGCCCACGAAGCACGAGGTCCTGGGTTCGAATCCCGGTAAGGGCAATTATTTGTGTGATGAGCACGAATATTTGTTCCTGAGTCATGGATGTTTTCTATGTATTTATGTATTTGTATATCAATTAAATATATCGTCGTCTAGTATCCATAACACAAGCCTTATTGAGCTTACTATGGGGCTAGTTCGATTTGTGTAAGATTGTCCCCTAATATAAAAAAAATATAATATAATATATAAGTATAAAGTATCCTATATTTTAATCCAGGACTTGATCTAGTTGTATTGTAAATTTCATCTCAATCCATTCAATCGTTTCCGCGTTATTTAGTCACAAACATTCACACATATTCACAAACTTTCATATTTATATTATTAGTAGGATAGGATATTATTTTTTTCAGAGGCGTCGCGTGGTCACCGTAGCTATTTAAGCTCATAGAGGGTGTTTCACCGCGAATTCCGCTGATATGAAAGCATTCCAAGCGAGGCCGCCGCGTGTCTGCGATAGAGATCATCCCGTATCGCCTACATGCCGATACTATCAATACTGCGTTGAAAGATGTTATGTTCAGTCAGAGCGCATGTTTCGTCTACCTGTTCTACTATTTAAGTAGGTATTTGGTTAGGTAATGTATGAATAACTAGTACACTCACGAATAATAAATTCGGGTAATTTTTTATATAATTATTCATAGAAAATGACCCGAATTCATTGTCCGTGAGTGTATTTACTCGTGCTTTCGCTTGCGTTATTCCCGTTATTATCCCAAGAAAACTATTGACTGGGATATAAGGTATCCTATATTTCAATCCAGGACTCGGTCTTGTTGCATGTCAATCATCTCAATCCATCCAGTTGCTACCCCGTTATTTAGCAACAAACATCCAAATATCTTCGCAAATTTTCTCATTTATAATATTAGGAGGATAGGATATGAAGTAGGATAGGATTAGTAGGCCAGGATATTATTTTTTACATAGGCGTCGCGTGGTTATCTTAGCTGTTTACCACGAATGTTTTGTTTAATGTTTCACCACGAATTCCGCTTACACGAAAGCATTCCGTCCGAGCGAGGCCGCCGCGAGTCTAATAGAGATCATTCTGTATCGACTACACGCCGATAATATCAATACGGCAATGTTATGTTCAGAGCGCATGTTTCACGTAGTACGTGTTCTACAATTTGAATATGTATTCGGCCGGGGGATGTTTATATGAATAACTAGCATTTACCCGCGGCTTCACTTGCGTTACTCCCGTTATTGTAACATGTGAACTCTTTACTGGAATATAAGGTATCCTATGTTTTAATCAGAACTTGGTCTACTTGCATATCAATCATCTCAATCCATCCAGTTGCTATCCCGTTATTTAGCAACAAACATCCAAACATCTGCACAAACTTTCTTATATATAATATTAGTAGGATAGGATAGGTATTTTTTCAGAGGCGTCGCGTGGTCACCATACTTTCTAAACTCATACAGGGTGTTTCTCCGCGAATTCCGCTGATATGAAAGCATTCCGAGTGAGGGTGGATTTTCGTCCGCGACATTTGTATGCCGAACTAAGTGTATGGCATACAAATTTGTATGGCGAAAATCCACCCAGATCATTCCGTATCGACTACTCGCCGATAGTACTATCAATACTGCGCTGAAAGAAGTTATGTTCAGGGCGCATGTTTCACGAACTGTTCTACAATTTGAATATGTATTCGGCCAGGGGATGTTTACTCGTATATAAACAACTAGCTTTTACTCGCGACTATGTTCTCGTTAATCGCCTATAGGGAACGTACACAACGAAGGTGCTGCCAAATGGTGCCGCCAACTCGAATCTTGTACTATCATGCTAGGGCCACATTAACGGGAAACACCGTTAACATCGCGATAATGGACGATTAACGTTAGTGTGGCCATGAGTTATAATACTTGACATGGACATTTAAAACCAGTATTTCAGGACATTTTTCCAGGTCTAATAAGTTTCCTTTACATTCCGCATAGTGTTCCCTTTGTCGATTTGGTACTGCCACCTATAGTTCCTGTACAGTTGAGGTTATAAATATGTTTGCACTTTTCGACCTTATTCCAAGGAAATAAGGTCGAAAAGTTAGTATTAAATCCGCGCTAGCTCCTTTGAATCGACCGCTACACCATAGAAAATGCTGCAACTAGGTACTTCAAACTTTTTCGGAGGGAAAAGTGTTTTATGTCGGTTGTCCATTCCGGATCTCAAACTATCTGCATATCAAATTTCATCACAATCGGTCTTCGGGTTTGAGCGTGAAAAGGTAACAGAACAGACAGATAGACAGAGTTTTGCGTTTATAATATTAATATAATATATCGTTTATGCAGTATGAACTACAGTGGCTTTTATAAGCGATTATTCGATACAGTACAAATCCGTTCTAAATTTAGGCTTTGGTGAAGGTATTGGTGAAACATAATGGCGTATTTCGACATGATTACTAGATTACTAATTAATACTTATAGCACAGCCGTTTCGATAAATTATTCAATAACTAAATAATAAATAACAACAACAATAAGTTATCCTAAACTAACATTAATGTACTAAACTAAAACCGACCTTCCTAGCTTCCGACTAGGCTAAACGTGTTGTTAATTTAAAACATCATTCTAAAGCTTGAATTAAGCAAAGTTACAATTAGCGAAAACGAAATTAAAAAGTATTTTCCCCAGACCGGTTGAAAAAGAATTATCTGGCTCACGAAAAAGTCTTTTATACGCCGAAATTAAATGAAATTAGGTATGTTTCCCTTCGAAAATCTGATCTGTAAGACGTTTAACCAGATCCTATGAAAGGGATCCCAACCTAATGGATTAAGTCGGGGAATAAAAGTGAAAAAACCTTTTAAATTTCTTTATGTTTTTCATTTGTGCACGCAAAGAGCTCGAGAGATGCTACTGAGAAATCAGTTAGCTCTGAGTGTTATTCAGATTTGTTTGGGATTCCATCGTATTAACATGTGATTGAAAACTTGAATCAAAAATGTGAGTAAAGGGCAGATAAAACAGATACGAGAAAACTGTAAAATCGAAACTCCATCAAATCTGGCTGGGTTCGCTCAAATAAAAATATCTTTATTTTGCTTAAAATGTGGTAGTATTTGATGAAGATCGCTCAGCTGGCAAAAAATTTATTAAATCAGTTATAAATCTGTTTATATACTGTAACGTCAAATAAGTCCTTAATTCCATACGTATATGTCAGGAATAATAGAAATAGTACATTACTTACCTTTTTTTATTTATTGTCTTTACATGAATATTACATATTTCAGTTACAATAGCATCGTTAAACCACAAGTTGGTTTATAGTAATAAAACAACTTAAACGGATTAAATCGCGTATATTACTACATTTTAAGTCCCGACGTTTCGTAACCCTTTTCAGCGTTCGTGGTCGCGGGTAGCGGGGAGGGCTTAAAATGTAGTAATATACGCGATTTAATCCGTTTAAGTTGTTTTATTACTATGAGTGATAATCGCGGAAACCGAAGACACAAGTTGGTTTGTCTCGATGCTAACCTAGGACGGTAAAACAGAATCTGAGGCTTTCTTTATTACCGCCCGTGGTAAGCCACTTTATGGCCAGGTGTGGCATAAAATAGTACATTACTGCAGAGGCCGGGAAATAAGGGGTTGCCGGCCGAGTACATATAGCTGGCCGAACGAAGCGAGGCCAGATAATTACGAGGCCGGCAACCCCATTTCCCGCCGAGGTATGTATAGTGCTTTTCTCAAATATGCAATGAAATAAATAAACTTACTAATATCCTTACTTACCCTAAATATTATTTTAATCAGAAACTTTCTATCAGAAAGTGACGTTAGTGACATATTATATCCATAGACAATGCAAATGTCATGTCACGTTCGGAAACCATAAACAACCAAAAGCTGTTTCAGTTTACATTTTTACCGCGAATATTTAGATGAAATATTTTAAATGTTTACTTATTCTTGTGGTTTAGTTTGCAATTTATAATAAGTGGAAATTGTTTATAATGTGTTATTTGTTATGTTCATGTCAATTTTAAATAAATAAAACTGCAAAATATAGCAAAAATCGTTTTTTGTTTTTTAATGGCTGAATGCCGTGATGCTGTGGCCCAAAAAAATGTGGAATGGAAATTAAAAAAAAAAATACATTGCCGGCCTGGGCCGGCAATGTAAGTATGAAATTCCATTACGTGCCAAGTGTCAAGCCGCACCGGAAACGAGGTACTTTGCGGCCTATTTTTAGGCACGTAATGTCAACATTTCATGCCATGTTCGAGAAAAATATTGTTATTGTTTTTATTATACGTTGTCAAACAATATTGTGAAATAAATTAATGACATAAATTAAATTAATTTCATCCACAGAAGCTGATGAGAAGACTCAACAGCCGTTTTGGCTTTACTTTGATCACAGTTTATATTAAGAACAGGCAGTTTATCAAAATATATTTTTCTCAAACATGGTATAAAATGTGAACTGAAACAGGTTTTGCATTGTCACTAATGTCACTTTCTGACAGAAAGTTTGTGTTATAAAATATTAAGTAAGGTTATTATAGTAAGTTTATTTATTTCTTTGCATATTTGAGAAAAGCACTATACATACCTCGGCGGGAAATGGGGTTGCCAGCCTCGTAAATATCTGGCCTCGCTTCGCTCGGCCAGCTATATGTACTCGGCCGGCAACCCCTCACTTCCCGGCCTCTGCAGTCATGTACTATTTCTTTAATTAATTTTTTAGGGTTCCGCACCAAAACGGTGAAATAAATCCATAACAATCAGATAAAAGTGTTAATGTTAACTAGCAAAATATCATCCAGAAAACGAAAATGAATAACATTTTCGTCAAAATAAAAGCAAACAATAATAAAAGCTTCACCTCCCAAATCCAAGAACAACACAATCTTTTTAACCCTGTCACACGACACATTAGCCTAAGTAACTTCCCGAAATTTCGCCAGAAAACTTCGTCCATTATTTTTAAGCCCCAAGAAAAACAGTGAAAAGAATTGTACGCACAATGTCATCATAAATTTGAAATATCTGACACCGCGAAATATAATCCTGTAGGTAGTATTATTTTATAAATCTTTTGGGATTTTAGTTATTATCTTAACGTGAAATAAGAAAGTAAAACTGGCCTCAAACGAATGCTCTTCGATTTTTCCATTTCCGTAAAGAACTACAATTTTGTGGTTAGAAGATTAAAAGTAATAAATATGAAATAAGTAAATAAAGTATTTAAAGATTCTTGGATAACCATGCTTGTACAGTCAAGGAATTTAATTTCCAACCCACCTAAGGTCCAATGTCGTATAGCATACTGTCATCATAAGAGCTAGCTAGAGTGCGACGTTACTTTGACATATCACACGCATTGTTTTGTGTCAGTAACTAGGTAACAGATTAACAACGTTGACATGGTGAACTGAAATTTGGAACGTCAAGTCACTACCAAGAAAGGACGACAACCGCGGAATCATAATTCGAAGAACGTCCATCTTTCTCTTCTTCTTTGTCTTGTCCTTATCCCACATTAGGTGGGGTCGGCTCTCCTAATCCTACGGCGCCAGGACACTCTATCCTGGGTTGTCGGGTCGGGTAATTGGGCTACCTTCACAAGTTTGGCCATACTAGTCCACCACGTCAAAGGGGGCCGTCCTCTCCCTTTCTTGCCCTCAGGGAGAGCCAGTGCTTTCTGCACGACGTGTTCGTTGTCCCTCCGCATCACATGGCCATACCACCTTAGACGGGTCTCGGTAAGCTTTTCGGGCAGGGGTCAACCTTAAAACGTCCATCTTTCTCGCTCTTGCAATATTCGAATGAAAGAAACGCAGATAACGAAATTTAGATTATCGACGTTTGCGGTAGACTTTCCGGAGGCTGGATTCGGAATTATTTTAAAATTTTCTCGATTGACACTGACACCAACTGACATGTATATTCGTAATTAGATGAGCAAATGACTTCGCAAGCAGGTTATCTGTAATGTGCAGTGACAAATAATACGTATTGACATTACTGAAATAGAAATTTCGACCTTAATGCATCGTGATCGTGAATGCTTGACAACATTTCAATGAAACGGGTAGGAAATTAAATTCCTTGACTGTACTGATCGACTATTAAGTTACTTAAACTAAAAGGTAAACCCATACGTCACAAACAATCTATAAATGTCAGAAGTGGCGTAGTAATTTTATAGTAAAAAAAAACCGGTCAAGTGCGAGTCGGACTCGCCCACCGAGGGTTCCGTACAAACTCGTAAGTAGATACGTGAATAGTTCAAGATAAACTTTATGGTGGGACAAACTTAACTTTGCTGTTTAAAAACTGTTGTCTCCATACATCGACATAGGTCGCGGATAGTTTCTAGGGAATGTAATGCCCGGTCTAATGAGAAACTCGGGTATTACCCGACTCTAAATAAAGTCGGTTACCCGGGTCCTGAGCTGCATTCCCTAATAGTTTCGTAGCAGCAAATGGGTAATTCTCAAAAAATGATGTCCGTAATTAGGGCTTTATAAAACAACCTCTTAATCTTGTTACTTTGTGTAACGAAACTTACCATACAATTTATATGGTTAACTTTCGTTACACACACGAACAAGATTAAGAGGTTGTTTTATAAAGTTCTATCTACGGATATAATTTTTTGAGAATGACCCAAATAACACAACCTTGTGTTACGATTTTTGCTATTTTTTTAAAAACGACGCATGTAGGAGAACCGTTATATGTTTTCTGTAATATTATGTGATTGATGATATTAATAATTGGTAATTATTAAAATTTTTTCTGTTCATTAACTTCGAAGATAGTAAGGGGGAAGGGTATTTTTTTGAACGTTTTTCGTCCTAATTCAAAAAGTACATAATCAAGAAAAAAAAATAGAAACGGTTTTAGAATCTACAAATTCATTTCATACCTCGTTTGATATATTAGCCCAACTTTAAATTATCAAACTCCCATTTCGGCCCCTTTTAAAAAAAAATAAAAAAGGTATAGGTTTTTTTTTATGTTCAGTAGACTCGGGTTAGCGATTTTTAAAACTGTTCCAAATTTCGGGTTCCTTTTTTACAATTTTTGGGACGGAACCCTAAAATGTTGTCAAGAATACGGTAAATTTAATAGCCGTGTGTCGATAAAATCTAACGATTTTGCTCCATACTTTTGACTACATATTTTGAAAGCCGAACTCTTTTCATCTATAACTATTTTTAGGGTTCCGTAGCCAAAATGGCAAAAAGTTTCGTCATGTCCGTCCGTCCGTCTGCCCGTCTGTCCGTATGTCACAGGCATTTTACTCAAAAACCGCACGATCGATATTGATGAAATTTGGAATATAATTATTAGGTGTCTTGTATGAGCCGCTACTTAGTTTGGTAGTTAAATCATTAAAATACATATTTTTAGGGAGGGGGGGGGGGGGGGAGGGCACTCCATACATGTTGCAGAAGCTAAAAAAACTTTTTTCAGAAAATATCAACGTGTGGTACATAGTTCGACAGCTCTTTCAAAAACATGTTAAGGTTCTTAAGTAATGTTTTTGATTAAGATACCTTTGAAAATAATCGCTCCGATAGTTGTGAAAATTGTGTCCCCCCTCTATCTTCTAAACCGTGTGTCCGAAAAATATGAAAAAAATTACAAAGATAACGCGTAATTAATACTTTCAACAAAAATTATTTTCAACAAGATCGGATTAACCGTTTTTGAGCTATTGGCGATAAACTGCGCTTCTCAACAAAAGGACGTAATTGCTATGAGGATACGCTCTTTCGTTGTTGTATTTTTTTTACATCGTATTTTTTATCTTATAGTTACGGCTATGGAACCCTACACTGAGCATGGTTCGACATGCTCTTGGCCAGTTATTTTATCATTCAAATTAGAACTGGTGGAATTGTGGCAACATTGGTGTATGAACTGTCAATCTAGTACGCCTAACCTAATTCTATCGTGCACTGTAGCTTCCAGAATATGTTGAAAGAAAATCACTTACCCTTACCAAGAATACCAAATGAGAATAACAATTTACAAAGACTCGCGCAGTTCAAGTAAGCAAAATGAGCAAAATCACTAGATGAGCGCCACGAATGCAAAATGAGCAGAGCGAGCGCACTGGGATTGAGCAAAAATCACCCTGCATTTGCATGCATCGGTGCAATCAGCTTTATAGACATGGAGTCGCGAAAAATAAACGGATGTTGTTGAGTACGTAAAAAGGACACACACGCTCTATATAATCTGGGGGCACGGCAGCGCCCACGCCAAGTCGAGCAAAACAAAGGTACGGCCGTACCATCCTTTTCTCGAAGCCATTCAGGCCATTTTCAGCCTCCCGTAATTTTGATGTTGTACTGGCTGAAGCTAGAACCTGGAATTTTCAGAGATATATAGTATAATAAGACTTAAATATATTCTCAATAACAATCAATTTGAACGTGTAGTTTAAGAACTATCGCACGTCAAAGTTCCTTAGTTTTGTCACTGATGGACTGACTGACTGACTGACTGATCATCATAATTCTAAGGTATTTCTAGTAGACCCACAAGCTCCAAATTTTAAACATGCATAATTTGATTTTAGCCTATCAAGTCATGCAATTTTTTTTTAAATATTGCAATTTCAATACAAACTGCATAAGGAAGTTTGTAATACTATACAAATACATGCGATTACAAAGTTACTTTTGTAGTTACAAAGTTACTTGTGTAGTTACACAACACGGGAGTTAGTAAAGAAAGCCTTTGTTCTGCCACCCTAGTTGTGTAATGTACTATTTCCTTTGAATTATATATAATTACTATGATACATTTGTTATTATGAAACTAAAAAGGAACATCTAGGGCGCGGACCCATGTCCACGTCACGGCAGAAAGTGTATAACGGGCGCCATGTCGTTCCACGGCGTACGGCGCCGTGCCGTGGACATCGGTCCGCACCCATAGATTATATATTAATGGTTTAGTGTACTCGATGACTTTGGCTTCTTTCGAATGTGTCAGGGTCTAATACGATTTCTCTAAGCGAACATCTTGGAGCATCGACGGACTTGGAAAATAGCACCCGATGATATTCCTGAATAGATTTACACTGAGAATAGATACTCTGCTTTTTGCGGTACAGTCAGACGCAAATACATACAGACAAAGCGCACTTAAAGATATGAGGTAAATTCGAACGTGGGATAATTCCGAAAATGCATCTTATGCCCAGTTCACACCTATTCCAGTAGCATTCTAGTTCAGTGATCGAATCCAGCACTGGAATGTACTGGAATAATGTGAACCGGCACATACCAGTTAGTGTGGCGACACTGCCACCTAGCGACACTCGTTGGAAGAAGCGGACACAGTTACAGCAATTCCACGACAGATGGCGCTTAAATCAACGCCCATACAACGACTGTCATCTCCATACCGTTCTACAACCCGCTATCGAAGTTTCTAAACCCCATTCCGATATATAACACTTCCAACCATCTTCCTTTGGACTTCGGTCCCCAGGCACAACACCCGCCTGGAGAGAGATCTCTCTATTGTCCTCTCTTCCACATTAGAATTTCAGTCCAGTGACTGGAATTACGGTCTACTTTTCATTCCAGTTCGCCCAATCCAGCGCCACTGGAATAATGTAAACCGTGAAGCCAGTGCTCGATTAAACGTGATATAGTGAATACGCATGGTTGTTTTTGGTGACAGTCTTCAACAACTCTTAAACTGGAATAATGTACACAATATGATCCAGTCCAGCACTGGACTGGGATACTACTGGAATAGGTGTGAACTGGGCAATAGTCTCTGTGTAACTGGAGTCAGGAGTGGCTCTCTCTGCGATTTCGCCGTGCGGTTACTAGTCCCATATATTGCCCTTCCCGAGGGGCTTAGGCAGCGACCAGTAAGAGCACGCGCTATACGATATAGAGAGAGACGGTCGGGTGCGGTGCGTTTCATCCGGTGGTCGGACCCGAACATCAGTTTTGTTACAATGAGAAACTTCTGTACGTTACTGCAAAGGGCGAGAGATATTTGTAATTCCTTTAAAATACGTGTACTGATCATTTTGAGCTATAGCGGACTGCATCAAGTCAAATTGTTAACAGTTGCACTTGATATTCCTTTGACTTTAGCGTTAAAACTAAGTCGTTAGGTACTTACTTTACTTAATTCCAGAGTTCCTCCAACTCGGAGCTATAAAGTGAAGTGGAATAACTGAAAAGCGGCGTTAAGAGGCCCTACCCTACTTCCATGTAAACTTAAAAAGTGTACATGAAGTTTCGTGTACTTATTAGGCTCGAAAGTATAAACGGTTCTGAGTAAGAAAAACTCAAGTTAATATTCTAAGAAAGAAAATCCTGGATATTTTTACCTAATACTACGGAAATAGATCGAGATAGAAGGAAATAGTTCGTCGATTTGTATGGGAACCAAGCGTGTAACAAAAGTAGGTTAAGTTTCATCCTGAATATTACAGGAAAAATATAAAGGTTTTCCAAAATTGCATCGTTTTTTAGAAATTCACACAAATCGTAATACAAACTTATTTTGTCAGTTGCTAAACCAACCGCGACCTATGTCGATGTATAGGGACAACAGTTTTCCAACCGCAAAGTTAAGGTTTGTCTCTCAGTGCAGTTTATCTAGAACTATTTACATTTTATTTGTTTTTTCTTTTATTTTATAAGGCCAGGTAACAAAATATAAATTAATAATTACAAAGATGTGAAATGTATAAATACTACAAGTTTGTACAGAACCCTCGGTGGGCGAGCCCGACTCGCACTTGACCGCATTTTTCTCACTTATATGCCACTAAATGTTATAAAACTAAATATTAACTTCATCAGCACCTGTAAGTCATACCACACTATTTATAATATATGCCTACTTCGTTATTACAATGATACATATTGTCAACTGGAATGAATATATAAAATAACACAATAAAATGGGACAAAGTAATTATAAAATTCAAAATACCTAAAACTAAATAGATATAAAAACTAAATACTTTTATGCCACACCTGACCATAAAGTGGCTTTTTCCGCACGCTGCGCGTACGGAAAAAGCCGCTTTCTGGCCAAGTGTCGACATAAAATGATGTACACAACACGGGAGATAATAAAGAAAGCCCTCGATCGCATATTTACGTCCCTCGCTTGCAGCTCGGGCCGCAAGCTTCTACGATCTCGGCCTTTCTTTGTATTACCACCCTAGTTATGTAATGTACTATAATCAGTTGGGTGATATTAAGCATCAACACTTTTGTCATAATATGGATTAAATACATTTGAAATTTTCTGAGGACTCTTAACTGAACTTAAACCGGAAGTTTAGTGCGAGACATCAAAGTTGCTCGGCAAGGAAAATGAAAGGAGTCTTTATAATTTAGGTATGCGCTTGCAAGGATATATGTTCTAATGAAATTAAGGTAACAATGTCGCTTTGTTATACAGTAAGCGTTTACATTACAATGATTCCGTTTATAACGTCCAACCGGTTTAAGCGACTAACTCTGTATTTTAGGTTCAAAACTACAGCCCTGTGACACATGGACGAACTCACAGCAGAGCCTTAGGCTCCATTTAGACGAGGCGAGAACTCGTATGCGAGTTTGATTACATTCCGGGCTAGCTGGGTACGATGAGTAGAGGTGATCGATTAATCGCCGCAACGTCTAATCCGATTCGATCGATTAATCCTCGCAATGGGGCCTTAGTAATGGGTTCCTTTGGCATCATGATAGTATTACTACGGAGAACGGGAAGTAAGGGGTTGCCGTCCGAGTACATATTGACCGGATAGTTACGAGGCGGGTAACCCCTTTTCACGCCGAGGTATGTATAGTGCATTTCTCTTAACGCAATTAAATAAATTAAAAACACTCCATGAAACAAACTTTATTTTCAAGAGAAACTAAAATAGACAAAAAAAATTACCTACAGAATGTATGTAATTTTTTTATTTTCTTTCAAAAAACTTTTAACTGAATTACGGAATGAAACATTTTCAACTTATTTTCCAAAAACTGTTTCAGTAAACATTTTATCGCCAATATTTAGATGAAATATTTCAAATGTGTGTTCCTGTAGTTCATTTTGTAATTTAAAACTATTGGAAATTGCTTATAATCTATATATAATATAATGGAAATCGATTTTATATAAATAGAACTGAACCAAAAAGCAAATATCGCTTATAGTTTTTTTAATGGTGTGTCACAAATAAATGCGTGAGGGAAATAAAAAAAAGCATCTTGCTATTTTGTATGAAATTCCATTAAAGGCCTCTCATCTAGCCGCACAAAAAACGTAACGTCAATATTTCATTGCATGTTTGAGAAAAGATTATTAAGTATTATAAGAGCAGTAATAATGTTAATCACAATTATCCACAGTACGCGTATAACTAAAACACTTGTCTTAATCGTAATACGTCATTACAAACGAAGCCGTATAAAGGCTCACACTTTTCTCCATTTCAAAGGCAAGGGAAATTCCTTTGCATGTTAATACCGCTATTTGCCTGAAAAGGAGAAATTTTTCAAAAGCGTTCGATTTAAACAAACGCGGAACGCGACCGTAATACAATGGAGCTAATAATCGTTTCCTAACACGTATATTAGTCACGGATATACGTTTAACTACTGAAAACAATGCACAACTTTCATCTGCAGAATCTATGGGTTTCTATGTTCGACTGTGTATAATACACCTTATTTATTTACGGGACACCAGGCTGAACAGTTCAGTTCGATTTTCAAAATTTAAAAATAAGCCGCGCGTTGGCTGGTTTGAGTTCTTTCGTATTTTGAAAAGTAAAAGCGCGGCGTTTAAGTTTTGAGATTATATTAATAACAATGTTGAAAACTCTGACGGTTTTGTCTGCGTTATTGGTATGTTGTTACTGTGAGTCAAATAATACTTTGGTTGACGAGGCGAGGGCGAAAAAGAAGAAAAATGTGGCGCGACTCTGGAGTAAGTGATATAGAACTTTTTATTAACTTTTACCCTAAAAGGTTACGATGACTATGGGACCGAGATTATGGTACTAATTTTTTTAAGACTTATTGTTGAAAGTTTTTCTCTGTTAGTTACATGTAAACGACCATTGTTTTTTGTTATTTAGGTAGGAATGAATAAGTATTTATTTTTTATTGTTAAAGGAAAGTAATAAACTGCATTAAGGTGGTTGCGTTCCCATACAAAAATTGGTGCACATTCATGGGCTAAAACATAAAACGAAGTTAGTAAAAGACTTTAAATCAGGGTCTTAAGGGAATGTATAGGGAATGAAAGTTTGTATGGACATACTATCGAATATATGACCGTTATACTTATATAATGTTTTTTAAACAAATATAAAAATAAACAAGGACGAGAATTCATGTGCAATTCCACAAAAATAAAACATAGAAAGTTAGCGTAGCATTAATAATATTATTACCTATCAAAAATGCTACTTAACATGTATTTTCCATGAATATTATCTCACAATCAGATTCCAGCATTTGCAGAATTCACAGGCTCACTGTTATCTAAATTCAAAGCGAAAACGTCATTTAGGAATACGAATACAAATTATGATAAATACAAATACAGAAATACATCGGCTACAATGCCGGAGGGAGCGATTTGTATGCATAGAGGCAGTCACATTACGACCATTTACTTCACCAAAATTGTATATTTATACATCCCGAGTTTTCGAACGCAACCTTACTGAATTGTGAGTAGTGACAAAATTGAAAAGCAGCGTACACACTAGATATGAGCTTGAGAAAATAAGGGGACGATTAGCAAATATCGAGATACGTCGGCGTTGTGTGACACTACCCTAATTTGCATGGTAAATAGGACGATTTTCATGAATAATTTCAGCGGGATTTTTATTGCTAATTTGTTGTTCATTGCCGTTTCTGTATCTCTAATGATCTAAGTTATCAGTCCCTTCTTACGAATAATGATTACGTATTTACGAATTCGCATATGCGAATAATGATTATACGAGTCGCAACGCAAGCCGTCTTCTGTTTAGAATTAGAAAGTTATATTTTGTTACGAATATACATCAGTAAGCCGCTACAAATATAAATATTTTTTCTGAACATGCTAATATTTTACGCATTTTAATCTTTAAAATTAGCGTCCATTTTTATTTTTGTGCTAACTTTGTAATCGCATGTATTTGTATAGGATTACAAACTTATGTGTGCAGTTGTGACTGAAAATGCAATATTTGTTGGTTTTATTGGACTTCGATAGGCTAAAAACTAACTATGTTTAAATTTTGGAGCTTGTGGGTCTGCTAAAAGTACCTTAGAATTAAGTATGATGATCATGATCAGTGAGTCAGTGAAACAGTGACAAAACTATGGAACTTTGACGTGCAATAGTTCTTAAACTAAATGTTCAAATTGAATGATATTGAGAATATATTTTAGTATTATTGTGCCCTAGATATATATCCCTAAAAATTCGGGGTTCTAGCTTTAGCCAGTACAAAATTACGGGAAGTTGAAAATGGCCTGAATGGCTTCGAGAAAAGGATGGTACGGCCTTGCCTTTGTTTTGCTCGACTTGGCGGGGGCACTACCGTGCCCCTAGATAGATGCCTCTTTTTGGCGTAATTGCAGATGGCATATGCAGAGGCAACCAAGCTATTATAGGTCACTTGTATTTTTACTTGTTTAAATAAAAGACTATAATATTAGCACGCCTATGCCTCTTACAAGAATAGCATATAATTTGTTTGTTATTAAACTACATTTTTAGTATAGCATCCTTATTTGTGACCAATAATATCTTGGTTTACCTTACAAGGTCAGTTGCATGGTCTGTCGAGCATTTTTTGCCAATGTAATTTAATCAATTACTTACATTAGACGAAAATCTTTTACCATACGCTTGGAACAAAGTTTGTCTTATTCCATACAAAACTTGAAATGTATGATTTAACCAGCATTTTTCTCTTTTTCAGTAATGATAATCCTACTCATCTTCTCAAAAGTGGCAGTTCTCAAGGTAGTGTCCGCGTTTTTGTTCATGGCCTTCTTCCAAAAGTTCTGCTATATCATCGGCCTCCTCATCAGCTACTTCATGAAGAACAAGGAGGTGATGAAGCCGCCCTCGGCGCTCCCGGCACCTCTATACGGGGCCCCGACCGACTACAACACTATTGGGTACAGTTATGGGCCCCCTGAAAATGAACCCTTCACAAATGCTGACAACGCCGCTCCGGGGTATCCCGATTTGGGAAACTTCAACTGGCCTTTTAAAAGGAATGTTTGAATAGTTCTATTTAATTAATTGATAAGTATTTATTGAATTAAATGTACGTTTCTGATTAGTCGTTTGTTTATTCACTACTATAGGCATATATATGTATGTATCAGTGGCGTGGCGTCAAATATATTCTTAGTAAAGCCGGAGCAGATTTGGATTACTTTTTCTTCAGGAGTAGTAGATACTCCGGTCATATGCTTTAAAATCGGCAAGCCGGTGGGAATCGAGTTCTATGGACGCCATGCCACTGGTATGTCTGTATGTAAACACTTTATTGCACACATAAAATTATACAGAAACAATACAAAGATCAATGGTTATGTACAAAGGCGAACTTAGCGCTGTAAGGAATCTCTTCCAGCTAACCTTTCAGCAAATGAGGAAGAATAAATAACATCAAAGAAAATAAATAAAACTAACAAATTCAATTAATTTATTTACACAAAGGAAATAAGGCAAGTCAATTAAATAAAGCAAGACAATATGTTTGGTAAGGTACACGTTTAAGTGCCTGACACTATCTCAGTACTGCCATGCCATGGCAAAACACTGTAACTATGCCATGGCAAAACACTGTACTGTAACTAGATTTCCTATACCAGATACAGTGTTTTGTCATGCTACGGCCGTAGTAGCAAAGTTAAGTCATCAGCAATAGAGATGAGATCAGGGCATTAACTAGGACTTGGACATTAGCATGTCAACACTAGGGATTATATATTAGGTTTATGCCATTATTGTTTCTTCCTATTCGCGATTCTGCACAAAATAAATTCCACACAACTGAATTTAACCACATGCGTAATTTTATTTTATTTTATTTTATTTTATTTATTTGGCACACTAAACAGATAACATTCAAGACATGAAATTAAATAATAACATAGAAGGTTTTTAGAATAAACATTATCCAATAATGCTTCACAGTCATTATTTCTACGCAATCTTGTGTCTTCCTACTAGCGATTCTGCACAATATGAATTCCACATAACTGAATTTAATCACATGCGTTATACTTAACGATACTATCTTAATAATGATATAGATAAATGAGGTATCAAATGATTATTTAGATAGTATCGTGAAGGATAACGCATGTGATTAAATTCAGTTATGTGGAATTCATATTGTGCAGAATCTCTACTAGGAAGAAACATGATTGCGTAGAAATAACGACTGTGAAGCATTACGCATGTGATTAAATTAATTTGTGTGGAATTTATTTTGTGCAGAATCGCGAATAGGAAGAAACAATAATGGCATAAACCTAATATAATCCAACACTAGGACGTTTATCTTACTTCTAATAGGGTCGATTAAAAAAATTAAAGACTCTTCATAATGAAGATAGACGCAAAAAATACGATTTTAAGAACCTCTTCTCTTCAGCTACTTTCAGGCTAAGCCTAAAATATAATTTTATGAGTGTTTCTATAAACGGAAACTCGTATTAACGAAGAAGGAACGCGATTAAACCCCTTTTAATATTATTACATTACCACCTGACCGGAGTCTTTGTAAATATACAAAGAATAATAACACGATTATTAATGTGTATTAGATAAACAAATTATCTTGTTAGCTTAACTTCTGAAGAAAAAGTACTCTTCCATTAGGAAGAGTCTTCTTTCTCTAGTAATAATAATAGTTTAGTCAAAGTATAAAGACAACCAAGAAGTACGACTTCGGCCGTTTAGGAGCGCGCGACACGTATTTACACAGACGCACGACACGCGTCTGTGTGAGTGAACGCCATACTGTGGCATGCTCGCGCATGCTCAAATCCTTGCCTGTGGTGCGTCCGTACACGGCGCGCACACATGCGCGCTCCCGATGTACCTTTTGTAGGAAGGAAAACTACCGTATACCGTGGTGTGGTTTAGTCGTTGGACATATGATAGTGACGTAATCAGTTAGGTACAGTCGACGCCAGAAATAAGTTTTTCATCACACTCGCTCGAAAATGGTGTCATTACACGTAGGTCTTGCGGGCCGTAAATGACCTATTACGCCCTAGGGCGTAATGGTTTTCTTTTTAAATTTGAAACGCTGGTTCTGTTTTACTCTTATTTGTCATGATCAAAGGAAACGCCAACTTACTTTTTTAACTTTTATTACTGAAATATTTATTTAAAGAGAACTGTTATTGCATATACATGTAAACACATATTCCTGTAACATTAATTAAATGTTTAAATAGTGTATTTCAGTATTTTGCAAATATAAAATCAACCATTTTAAGTCTTTACCGCTATGGTTTCTGAACGTGACTTGTCGTCTTGATATATGTCACTAATGTCACTGTCAGTTTTACAATTCTATTTATGTAAAGTAAGGTTATTTTAATCAGATTTCCTCACAAGTGTGATGAAAAACATTGTGTGTGCCACGGGCGGTAAAGGAATTACAAACTCGTGTTATTAAAGCCCTCGGCTTCGCCTCGGCCTTGTAACAAACACTCGTTTCTAATTCCTTACTTACCGCCCTTGATACACAATGTACTATTTCGACCTTATTTCCTTGGAATAAGATCGGAAAGTGTAAGCAAATTTCTGACGTCAACTAACACACTACTAGCACAGTATAATAGCTGTAATTGTTCTTCCTACAAATGGCACATCGCGCGCTTGTATGTGTGCGCGTCGTGTACGAACGCACCAAGAGCAAACATTTAGCACTGGGTAAGATTGCTTCAGTACGGAGCGCACTCGATGGCGAACGCGATCATGTGTCTGTGTGAATACGTGTCGCGCGCTCCTAAATGACAGAAGTTGGACTACTTGTTTGTGTTTATACTTTGCTACTAGTGGCGAGGCGAGGCGAACCAGAACAATAGATATTCTGTAAAAACAGTCTGTGAATGAAATGTTTATCACGTATATTGAAGAGTTGACACAAAATATCGCTCTGTCCCTAGCAGTTGTTAACCCCGAGAAATTTCGATCCTAATAATTCATAACACTTAACAGACTGGAAAAAACTTGATTATATACGTATTCAAATTTTATTCCTACACCACGAAACTGTATTTTTAATCAAAAAATACAAGTTCATACAGCGAATTTCGAAAAATATTATCAATGTAAAATTCATTGTCACATACTTTGCATCTTCCACAAGTTTTATGCAAAATGATGCAAATAACCGGAGAGGTCCATGAATATTCAGATTCACTAGCTTTACATTTTTACTTAAACCCTGATTTCGGGATAATTACCCTTATAAGGCTTAGAAAATTCAAGTTTGAAATTTTGATAAAGTTTGGAGGCTTATATTATAAATATTAACTCGTGGCAGACTTGGTACACGTGCAAGCGAGGCTGAAGCATTTTAGCTGCGAATTTTCGAAAATATACGTTGAATATATAGATGAGAAATCGTCGAAAGTATTTTTTTCCCAAAATGTTATTTTTAGGAACTAATAAAACAAACATAACCCAGCTCAATAGCTTCTTGGAAATGAAGCTGAGTGATAAGACAGTAGACAAATCGAGAATTATAGTAGGTACTTACAACTAATAGTTTCGACGTGATCAATGCAATACCTTACGAATTAAACACTTCTTTAAGTATACGAATAGATTACTCCACACATTTAAGGCATATATCATCATCATCATTTCAACCCCGAGACGTCCAATGCTGAACAAAAATATTTCCACAACAAATGGTGGCACGCTTATTAACTTTCAGCGACCCTAACCAGTAGGCTTATGATGCTACGCTTTGTCACGCGATAAATAAATGATAAAGCATCCGTCACGTTCTGACAAGTAGTGTGTGAGAGTGACGGATGTTTGACGGATGTTTCTACAGGTCGTCAGATTATCTTGTCGACCCTCGCTGCGTCTTTCGGTTCATGATCTCCATTCAAGAACCTTTACGCCCTACAGCTACATACTTCGAGCGATAAGGTATACATATGGCAACATTAACACACTAAGAACTCGGGGTAAAATTCCCTCGATTAGGTTAGTATGATCGCTGAGTAATACGCCCGGGGCTCGCCATGCATACCAATAGGGTTGCCAGACCCGGAGTTTTGTCTAATTCTAACTTGCGATATCTAATTATCTAGGCTATATTTGGTTAGGCTGTTAGGAAGCACGGTACGAAGAGTACGTGCTTTTATTTATTGAAGAGGAAAAGAGGATATTTGTTAAAATGGGATGTAAGTACCTATCCTATTTAACCGAATATATTTTGTACTTTTATTTTTTGGAAATGGCTGTAATTTGATTAAATATTATTTCTAATTTGATCTAGATAGGTTTCACCCCAAAACAAAAAATTGTTCCTCTTAGCCATCTAACTCAGCGAAGCTTTGCCCACGAAGCGAAGCCGCGGGTAAATGCTAGTAAAAAATAAATACTTACCCTCCTCCACTCAATAGTTATTTTTGCTAAGGTTGTAGGTATATCAGTGGCGTGGCGTAAAAGATATCCTTGGGCAAGCCGGTGCAGATTTCGTGTTCATTTTCCTTAAGAGCTGTAGAAAAATGTGGTCAAATGCCTGGTATTAGGCAAACCGGTAGGAATCGAGTTCTTTGGACGCCACGCCACTGAGGTGTACCTGTGAACAATGCTTGCACAAAAAATTGTATTATTATGAGCCCGTTTACATTATTTGCGGAGTATTTCAAAACGTTCGAAAGAAGACTTCGTTATTGGAAAGGTAATAATAGTAAGTAAATGGTTCCGTAAGTAAGGGTACTTAATGAACGGATATACTCGTTGGTAACGTACTTACAGTCAAAACTACTGCAGATAGCCTAATTAAATCTCAAACACTTAATTTTAGGGGACGAAGAAGTGCAGGATTTTTCTAAAGTCAACCCTTGAGAGGGATGTAAATTTGTACCTATTACCTATCTCAAAGTTTGGACGAAGACAGCAGATGGCATCTAGCATCCTGGAAAAAATGGTAATAACGGTGTACTGAGAACCAACGCTGTTGCAAAAAGATATAGCCCAGCAAAATAATGAATATTACCACATGAGAAGCATCCGTGTCTCTCGCACTTACAGACTTGAAAGAAAAAAGCGAATACTCTTTATCCGGCCGTAAATTATATCGTGTTTCTACTAAAGTAACGAGTATAATAAAATAACGAGTTGCGTTTTACGAGAAATGAACCCAATTACTGCAGATGTGTACTAATATACGATAGCTGAGTACATACATATTCACGGGTTCCATACAGTTGGGGATTTTATTCGATACGAGTATGCATCTGGGTCATTCCACGTAAAAGTAACGCGAGTCACCCATTGGGTGTTTTTTTCATTAAAGATACAAATTTAAGTGTCATCATATCTGGGGATAATAATGCCTTGATCACACGTACCGAGTAAACGGGGAGACGGTGCCCTCGGCCGAGTACCTACTCGGTTCGCGTGAACGGTGTGCTCGGCCCAGTACGGGAAGAAATCAAGAAACGTACTGGGCCGAGCACTATCTCGCCCGTTTGCTCGGTACGTGTGATCACGGCATAAGTAACACTTCTTTAGGGACAATTAACGCTTATGCATTATGATCAGAGCTCGGAATAGACCGTGCCTATTTACCTAAACTTCGCGGAAGGACGTAACTAAGAGTGGCTACAACCACCAAAAATAATCAATTATTTTTATTGAACCCGGGATTTCCCTGGTTTAATAATAATACATTATCCATATAAATTCACGCTCAGGGTTAGATTATTAATGAAATACAATTGTCTAATGCAGAAATTTTGAATGAAGTCGATTTTTGAGTTCTCAATATATCTTGTATTTCATTAATAATTTAACCCCGAGTGTGAATTTATGTACAGTATGTATTCTAATTAATCCCAGGAAATCCCGCGTTCAATAAAAATAAATAATTATTTTTGGTGGTTGTAGCCATTCTTAGTTATGTCCTCCCGCGAAGTTTAGGTAAATAGGCACGGTCTATTCTGAGCTCTGATTATGATGATTCAACACGCAATAAAACCGTGACTCGTGTTACCTCTTACCGTGGAATGACCCATCTCACGAAATTGGGCACTCAATAACTCCCCAGGTAGCACACAAGTTGTATAATAACTTATGCAGCCATTATACAACTAATTTAAGCACTGTCTAAGTAAGTTTAGTTTTAGAGTACGACGCTAGATGTCGCTGTACCGGCAACGGTCAATTCCTAGATCGCGCGAACGACTTGTCTTCGCAGAATCTATGAAGCATTTCTTATTTTTGTGTAAATGTTCCTTGTTGTTGAATAAAGTATATAGTTGACGATTCAGAATCCGACTTTACTTATTCAGACCTCAGTACACCCGTGTACATGGTCCATCGACTCGGACGTTTTTGAGGCAGTGTTTAGTAGTTCGGCGTAGAACTACGCTCCGCATCGCGCCCATAGTAACAGTGGATTGCTGTTCGGAGGGCAGCGAAGGTTTTTTGGTAAAATAGCAGCTACCACTAGCGCCATCTGGTGGCGAGTAGCAGCGGCAGGACAGCGATATTCTTGGAGCAACAGTTGAAGCTAACAATTAGCAGCGCCATCTGTTGGCGAATAGCAGTGACTATAACAGCGCCATCTGTTGGCAACAAGTGGTGACATCGCAGGCGGCGCATGATTCAAAGGTGGATTGTGGCTGCCAGGAGTACAGCGGAGTGCAGGAGAGTATCTACGTCTCAACGTACACAGGAGGTTTGAGTGAGTGAAGTGGTGAAGTGCAAACCGTGAGTACTTTTATAGTTTATTTACGGGAATCAGAACTTTAAAGGCGAAGATTAAAATAGAACAATTTAGCAGATATTGGTGTTACGAATTTCAACCTTATTATAAAGACAATTGTATTTGGTAAACTCACCAAGAACTTTGAACCTTATGTCAAGGCAATCCTGAACTTAGATTATTTCTTTAACTTGTGTATTTACTTAACATAACTTTGAATAATTGTTCTAACAGTAGTATTAGGGACTTAGAATTTTAAGTGAAAAAACGAAGGTACGGGGAACCTATGCCCAATTTCACCCAGAATTTTGCAAGTTAAAAACACTTGTAATTTTTTCGCGATTAGTATTCTAAATTTTCTAAGTTAAAAAGACTTGTATTTTTTTCGCGATTTGTGTTGTGAATTTTCTAAGTCCAAGTTTTTATTAAGTCTGTTAGTTGATCAGTTGTTCTATTAAACCACTTAAGTTTTATTTGTTTCATAATGGAAAAATTGATCAATTGCCAAGATGACCTGTCTAAAAGAATTATTAAAGCACGGCAGAACTTTAAAAAATCGCCTAAGGATCGCATAACCAAAGTTTATCTAGAAACTAGGCTTGAGTCATTGGAACAGTTGTGGGCCGAATTCAGACAGGGTCATAAGGAACTCATGCAAGGTAGTGATCCAACTCTATTAAAACAACATAAATATATCACAGGAGAGGTTTATGATGTCACTGAAGAGGAA
This sequence comes from Eudemis profundana, assembly GCA_947034925.1. NCBI lineage: Eukaryota > Metazoa > Arthropoda > Insecta > Lepidoptera > Tortricidae > Eudemis > Eudemis profundana. The sequence continues at coordinate 21,271,858 of OX344798.1, forward strand.
TTTACTAATTTTAAATGTGAATTAAAATTGAATTTAGAGATTTTTTCAAGGAAAGTGACTACAGCACAAGTTAACGAAAATGAAGGGCAAGCGAGCGCAAGGTCAACCCTAGTCAAGTTACCAAAAATTAGTATTCCTACATTTTCGGGTAAATATACGGAATGGACTACTTTCAGGGATCTTTTTGTATCCATGATTGATAAAAATGATTCCTTGGATAGTGTCCAAAAATTACAGTATCTAAAAGGTTACTTGACTGGGGAAGCCGAGCAATTAATTAGATATATACCAGTTACAGAGGCGAATTATGACAAGTGCTGGCAAACATTAAAGGAGCGTTACAGTAACAAAAAGTACCTGTCGCATTGTATTTTAAAACGGTTGCTCAGCCAACGCAATGCAACAAGTGAGTCGGCAAGTTTCCTGAAAGAACTAATGGATACCTCCTCAGACTGTTTGAGTGCATTAGCTAATTTAGGCATCAATGTTTCGACTTGGGATATAATTGTAATCCATTTGCTTTCACTGAAATTAGATCCCGAATCCCGCAAGCAGTGGGAACTGAATGTTACAACGAATGTGACTTCAGATGACTTGCCGACCTTTGATCAGTTCAAAAAATTCCTTACGAGCAGATATCGCGCCTTAGAATTTATTGAACCAAAAAATGTAAATAAACCCACGACGTCTTATGCTAGGCCAGCACCAGTCAGTCATGCTAAGGTGTTGCATGCCGCAAATATAACTAAACTAAGTTGTGAGTACTGTAATGAAGATCATAAACTGTGTTTCTGTAGAAAGTTTGCAAGTTTAAGTTACGAAAAAAGGCATGAGTTCGTCACAAATAACCGTATATGTTATAACTGTCTAGGAAGTAACCACGGGGTACGATTTTGCCAAAAACCTACATCTTGTAGAGTGTTTAAGAAAAAACATCATTCATTGCTTCATCCAACAGGTGTTCTTACCTCCACTGTTAATTCAGGAAAGTCAGGTCAAACAGTGGAAGAAGTTGCAGGTGAAGTTGGCGAATCGAGCAATGTGCCAGATACTCCGCGCATAGCATCGCACATGGCATGCAGCAATGTAAGTACTCAGGTGTTATTGGCCACTGCTTTAATAGAAGCTGAAGCAAGAACTGGTTACCAAGTGATTCGTGCCTTGCTAGATCAGGGTTCTCAGGCTTCATTTGTGACGGAAGACACAGTGCAAAGATTGGGCCTAAAGAGAATACCTATCAATAATGCTATTTCAGGTCTAGGTGGAGGCAAGGCCATGGTTTCGAAATATATGGTAAGGCTGAAAATAAAATCAAGAACGGAACCAAACTTTGAAATGGAGGTGAGAGCATATGTGCTAAGCAGTATTACCACATATTTACCTGGAAAAAGAGTTCAATTGGAGAGATGGGTTGAGTTGCATAAGTTATGCTTAGCTGATCCAGCCTACGAGGTACCTAACAAAATAGATGTTCTATTAGGTGCAGAGGTCTACTGCCAGATATTAAAGGAAGGGGTGCGACGAGGTCCCAGGGGATCTCCCGTCGCACAAAGCACCACCCTTGGGTGGATCCTATCTGGGCCAGTAAGTTCGGAGAGAGGTCAAAACAGTATCACGGTGTTGCATGCACATGTTGAAGAGGATGAGATACTGAAACGCTTTTGGGAAATGGAATCCGAGCCTGTAGTAAAATCTAAAATGTTAACACAAGAAGAACAAAGGTGCGAGGATATCTTTGCGGCTACCACACGCAGGGCTGAAGACGGTAGATACGTGGTAAAGCTACCGTTTCGTGATGAAGAACCAGCCTGCAAAGACGGGGACTCGCGGAGTATTGCTGTAAAACGACTAGAGAACTTAGAGCGAAAGTTTGCAAGAAACACTGTACTGAAAGATAGATATAAAGAGGTCATAAACGAGTACATACAGTTAGGTCACATGGTAGAGGTACCGAAGCCAGATGTAAAAAGAGCTCAGGCGGTATACTTACCCCACCATGCCGTCATCAGAGAGGATAAATCCACCTCGAAGGTCAGAGTAGTCTTCGACGCGTCATGTAAGAATAAGGAAGACGTGTCCCTGAATGACACTCTCATGGTTGGACCCACGTTGCAACCAGAGCTGCGACATTTGATCATGAACTGGAGAATATATCCCGTATGTTTAATCAGCGACATTGTCAAGATGTATAGAATGGTAAGGGTGGCCGAGGAAGACGCTGATTTCCAACGTATCGTTTGGAGAGAAGAGTCAGAACAAGAGATAAGTGACTACAAGCTATTAACAGTCACTTTTGGAACGGCCTCGGCACCGTATTTGGCCGTTAGGGCGTTAAACCAAGTAGCTGCTGATCATAAAGACCAGTTTCCATTAGCAGCAAGTAGAGTGGATAAGGAATTTTATATGGACGACCTAATGACTGGAGGACAAACCACCGAAGAAGCGTGGCAACTATACATAGAGATGAAACAGCTTTTAGGCAAAGGAGGATTTATACTGCAAAAATGGTCGAGCAACGATGAAGAATTATTAAACCGAATTTACAAAGAAGAAAACGATGAGAATGTAAAAGAAACAAAGGATTTAGAAACGAAGGACAACAGTACAATAAAAATTCTAGGGCTAACATGGAACCGAAAAGAAGACGAGTTCCGGTATTCAGTGAAGTTGCCCGAGTTAACTTCTCCGGTGACAAAACGGAAAATAATTTCCGACATCTCTAGGCTATTCGACCCGTTGGGGTGGATAGCACCGTGTGTCATCAAGGCCAAAGTTTTCATCCAATCTTTGTGGACTTCTGGAGTCGGATGGGATGAAGAGCCTCCTGCTAAGCTCTTAGAAGACTGGTATAACTACCGAGAAGAGCTAGCTCAGTTGAATACTTTCTGCATTCCCAGGTGGCTGAATTTAAAATCCGACAATGAAAAGGTAGAGTTACACGGCTTTTCAGACGCATCCAAGGTCGCATATGCGGGAGTCGTCTACCTTCGGGTAATAAGTGCATCGGGAACAGTCCATGTGGGTCTTGTTGGGGCTAAAACAAGAGTAGCTCCAATAAAACAAGTTAGTATACCGCGATTGGAACTATGCGGTGCAGTTCTACTGGCTAAATTGCTTCTGGAGATCGCTGATGTTCTAGACATTCCGAAGAGCAACATCAAGGCGTGGACTGACTCGACAGTCGTCCTGGCGTGGCTAAACAAGCACCCTAGTAACTGGAAAACCTTCGTAGCTAATCGAGTGTCTGAGATCCTGACAACGTTGGACTCATCACATTGGTTTCACGTATCTACGAAGGAAAATCCAGCAGACTGTGCGTCACGGGGTTTACGGCCAGCAGAATTAACTAACCACAGCATGTGGAAAAATGGACCGAGCTTTTTAGGTGTCGGACAAGTCAAGTACAGTAAGTTAAAGAACAACGACACTACTGATGAGCAGGTGACCAATTTACATATAAATGTTGGCGAGGACATGGCATTTTTAAATAAATATTCAAGCCTTAAAAGGTTGATCAGAGTAGTGGCGGTATGCAGACGGTTTATAACAAAAAGGGACTCACGCTACTCTAATCAAAGCTCATCATATTTAAGGACATGGGAATTGGATGAAGCATTGACAGTTTGTATCAAGTTAACTCAAGAAGAGGAATTTGGGAAGGAGATTGCAGAAATTAAGAAAAAGGGATTTATACAAACAAAGTCTTCAACAATATTGAAACTTACGCCGTTTATTGACCAGAAAGGAGTACTCAGAGTAGGCGGCAGGATATCCCAATCGCAAGAGAGTGAAAATGTGAAACATCCGATTCTGCTGTCCAACAAATCACATTTTTCTAAGCTGATAGTGGCTGACGCTCATGAAAAAACGCTCCATGGTGATATCCAGCTAATGATAAATTATGTTAAATCAGCATATTATATCACAAGATTAAAGGACCTGGTTAAACATCATGTCAGCCGATGTGTAAAATGCATCAGACACAAGGCCAAATTGAGAACGCAGCTGATGGGATCTTTACCTTCAGTCAGGGTCACACCAGCTAGAGCGTTTAGTCGAAGCGGTGTGGACTATGCGGGGTCTATTGGCCTGCGCACCACGAAAGGAAGAGGACATAAAGCATATAAAGGATACATATGTTTATTTGTATGCATGGTGACTAGGGCTGTACACATCGAAGTTGCAAGTGACTTATCTTCTAGAGGTTTCTTGGAAGCCTTTAAACGGTTTGTAGCTCGACGAGGTCATTGTGTCGAGCTCTATAGTGATAACGGGACCAACTTTGTTGGAGCGTCCAAGGAACTGCGAGAAATGTTTCAAGAAGAAAAGTCAACCATGCTACAAGAGATACGAGAGAGTTTAGCAACTATTGGAACTACCTGGAACTTTATACCCGCGCGCGCTCCTAACTTCGGCGGTCTGTGGGAAGCAGGTATAAAATCAACAAAATATCACATTAAACGAGTAATTGGCGATGCTACTCTCACCTTTGAAGAGATGTCCACTCTCCTAAGTCAAATAGAGGCATGCCTTAACTCACGCCCAATATCAGTGATCAACAATGATCCTGAAGAGCCTAACCCTTTAACACCAGGACATTTCCTGATAGGTGAACCCTTGGTGACAGTTCCTGAAGTGTGTTACGAGACATCTACTCTCAGCACGTTGAAGCGGTGGCAATTAACCCAGCGAATGCTTCAAGGTTTTTGGCGTCGGTGGTCAGCCGAGTACCTGACACATTGCTTGCACCGTTACAAATGGGCCTTTCAAACCCCGGAACCTAAGGTTGGAGATTTGGTACTAGTAAAGGAGGACGATTTGCCTCCTACAAAGTGGCTTTTTGGCAGAATCGTACACAAGTATCCCGGGCAAGATGGACTAACGAGAGTAGTCTCATTAAAGTGTAAAGGCTCTCTAATAAAACGACCAACATCAAAACTTTGCCTTCTGCCTGTAAGTGAATAAGGTAATTTGTTTATGTATTTAGTACAATATTATTTTTATTGTGTGTCACGTGTAGATTATAGATTAAGTAATGAGAATTGTATATTTAGTGAACGGCCAGTAGGGACCGACGTCGTATAGCTCAACCCACTGATTAACCGAGATTTTTGTAGAACGAGTTCGAGTTTGCACGGTGGGCGGCGCTAATGAAGGACAGTCTGTCCTTGGTGGGCGGTATGTCTAAGTAAGTTTAGTTTTAGAGTACGACGCTAGATGTCGCTGTACCGGCAACGGTCAATTCCTAGATCGCGCGAACGACTTGTCTTCGCAGAATCTATGAAGCATTTCTTATTTTTGTGTAAATGTTCCTTGTTGTTGAATAAAGTATATAGTTGACGATTCAGAATCCGACTTTACTTATTCAGACCTCAGTACACCCGTGTACAAGCACTGCAGTATTAAGGTGATTCTAGTTGGCCGGTTTTCCATACAAACGTAAAAAGGGCCATTATTTGCTTCCACAGTTTTATTTTACTGCATGATACCAAAATTAACGTGCAATTGGGCCTTTAAGGTCAGCACAATCTATCAGCATCATTTGAAATTAAACATTTTTTGGCTTTTTGTGAGTTCTGATGTAATTTTGTGCAAATAAAATGTATTAAGCAATAAATAAAACACATTTCAAACATATTTGATGCCCTTCTTTTGGTTTGTATGTAAAACCGACCGAATCGAATCATCTTAAGCTCTTATACAGCTTGAGTGCTTCCTAGTTCTGGTCAAATTGCCAAATGGCGACCAAATGTGCGAGAGTAATGAGTAATTTTCCACATCTTTTGCTCTGTTAAATTGAGTATATGCCGCCACCAGCTAGCTTAATTAGCTGCCTAGCCTTTTCGTTAAACACACTGTTTATTTTAGGTTAGGTTTGTTAGTCAGGTTGTGTTCCTCAGAGCAGAAATAGAAACCCCGTGCAGCGGGGCTTCGTCCACCTGCTGGCGGGTCATAGTTTAGAGAAAATGCTAGGCAGTTAACCAAATGGCTAATTAAACCAGTTGGCTGCGACATATATATTGCAAAGTCGACTATGTGACGGTCAAAGCAAATTAAATGGAATAACCACGGAGGCAGATTGTCAAAGTTTAGGTCATGTTTAGTGACAGATGTGCAAGTTGCGCATAGTTTCCAAAAAGCTTTTTAAATTTAACCTAAAAAAGTTTGATGAGGGTTTCGTCTAAACCTCACCTAAACTTTGACAATTCCCTCCGCGGCTATTCCATTTAATTTGCTTTAACCGTCACATAATCGACTTTGCAATATATATGTCGCAGCCAACTGGTTTAATTAGCCATTTGGTTAACTGCCTAGCATTTTCTCTAAACTATGACCCGCCAGCAGGTGGACGAAGACCCGCTGCACGGGGTTTCTATTTCTGCTCTGAGGAACACAACCTGACTAACAAACCTAACCTAAAATAAACAGTGTGTTTAACGAAAAGGCTAGGCAGCTAATTAAGCTAGCTGGTGGCGGCATATACTCAATTTAACAGAGCAAAAGATGTGGAAAATTACTCATTACTCTCGCACATTTGGTCGCCATTTGGCAATTTGACCAGAACTAGGAAGCACTCAAGCTGTATAGGAGCTTAAGATGATTCGATTCGGTCGGTTTTACATACAAACCAAAAGAAGGGCATCAAATATGTTTGAAATGTGTTTTATTTATTGCTTAATACATTTTATTTGCACAAAATTACATCAGAACTCACAAAAAGCCAAAAAATGTTTAATTTCAAATGATGCTGATAGATTGTGCTGACCTTAAAGGCCCAATTGCACGTTAATTTTGGTATCATGCAGTAAAATAAAACTGTGGAAGCAAATAATGGCCCTTTTTACGTTTGTATGGAAAACCGGCCAACTAGAATCACCTTAATACTGCAGTGCTTAAATTAGTTGTATAATGGCTGCATAAGTTATTATACAACTTGTGTGCTACCTGGGGAGTTATTGAGTGCCCAATTTCGTGAGATGGGTCATTCCACGGTAAGAGGTAACACGAGTCACGGTTTTATTGCGTGTTGAATCATCATAATCAGAGCTCAGAATAGACCGTGCCTATTTACCTAAACTTCGCGGGAGGACATAACTAAGAATGGCTACAACCACCAAAAATAATTATTTATTTTTATTGAACGCGGGATTTCCTGGGATTAATTAGAATACATACTGTACATAAATTCACACTCGGGGTTAAATTATTAATGAAATACAAGATATATTGAGAACTCAAAAATCGACTTCATTCAAAATTTCTGCATTAGACAATTGTATTTCATTAATAATCTAACCCTGAGCGTGAATTTATATGGATAATGTATTATTATTAAACCAGGGAAATCCCGGGTTCAATAAAAATAATTGATTATTTTTGGTGGTTGTAGCCACTCTTAGTTACGTCCTTCCGCGAAGTTTAGGTAAATAGGCACGGTCTATTCCGAGCTCTGATCATAATGCATAAGCGTTAATTGTCCCTAAAGAAGTGTTACTTATGCCGTGATCACACGTACCGAGCAAACGGGCGAGATAGTGCTCGGCCCAGTACGTTTCTTGATTTCTTCCCGTACTGGGCCGAGCACACCGTTCACGCGAACCGAGTAGGTACTCGGCCGAGGGCACCGTCTCCCCGTTTACTCGGTACGTGTGATCAAGGCATTATTATCCCCAGATATGATGACACTTAAATTTGTATCTTTAATGAAAAAAACACCCAATGGGTGACTCGCGTTACTTTTACGTGGAATGACCCAGATGCATACTCGTATCGAATAAAATCCCCAACTGTATGGAACCCGTGAATATGTATGTACTCAGCTATCGTATATTAGTACACATCTGCAGTAATTGGGTTCATTTCCCGTAAAACGCAACTCGTTATTTTATTATACTCGTTACTTTAGTAGAAACACGATATAATTTACGGCCGGATAAAGAGTATTCGCTTTTTTCTTTCAAGTCTGTAAGTGCGAGAGACACGGATGCTTCTCCTGTGGTAATATTCATTATTTTGCTGGGCTATATCTTTTTGCAACAGCGTTGGTTCTCAGTACACCGTTATTACCATTTTTTCCAGGATGCTAGATGCCATCTGCTGTCTTCGTCCAAACTTTGAGATAGGTAATAGGTACAAATTTACATCCCTCTCAAGGGTTGAATTTAGAAAAAATCCTGCACTTCTGCGTTCCCTAAAATTATGTGTTTGAGATTTAATTCGGATTTAATTCTTAGTTACGGAACCATTTCGCTTTGCAGGATATTGTGTCACGAAAACCAACTGAGTATTACCATTCCAATAACGAGGTCTATTCCATTTAATTTGCTTTAACCGTCACATAATCGACTTTACAATATACAAACCGTTTAGTGCGATATTAGGACGATAATTTTCACGTCGGCGTCGCACTGAAAGTGCTATATCTATATTGACATGACGCATTTTAGCATCTATCACGGATATATACGTTTCAGATATCCGCGTCGCACTGAACATAGCCTTAGGTACTTTGACATTAATATTACACAATAGTGACAACTATTGCCCGTGGACTGGGAAATTTTCCTTTGTATGAAGAATCGATAAATAAATATTGGGGGACAATCTTACATAAATCGAAGTATTCGACGTAGAGGACGATATAAATACTTATACCTATACATAAATCACATACTTAAATAGATAGAAAACATCCATGACTCACCAATGGACTTAAGAGTCATTTTCAAAAAAACTGTACACAATTAAGGGATTAGATTAGGGGACTAGGCGACGATGTAATTATATACTTATATAGATAAATAAATACTTATTGAATTTGTAATTAAGGGATTTCATTAAAACAAAACTTAATTTATTCCTTTGTGATACGAAAGTTACCCATATAGTTTGTATGCCTAACTTTCGTAACACAGAGGAAGCGATCGTGATATTGTTTTTATTAGGCCCTTAACTATGTACAATTTTTTTGAAAATGACTGTTAAATCACCTTACAATTTACTGCACCTATCACATAAGTACATATGGAACAACTGGTCTGAAACAAACAATTTTTATTTAATTTATTTTTTTAATTCAACGACTGGGGAACTCAAAAAATATACGGTTTTGAGCTACCCCGCAATAAATATAACCAAATTCGTTATTCACAAAAGGCGTATTGTTATTCAATGGTCTTGCAAAAAGAAGGTATATTTTAGCGAGTCCTTATAATTATTTTAAAATGGAGAAATATCAACGGACGATAAAAATATTGATTTTTATTTATCTCTGTTCTATTTAAGATTTTGCATTTGACGTTTGCCGATAAGAGCGTAATTTAGAAATGAGAAACATTAAACCGTATTACACCGATTCAAAAGTATTGATTAGTATGCAGCAAACCGATTTTATTACCGATTATTTCTATTACTTATATCTGATACGTAATAGAAGTTAATAGAAATAAATTAACCATATTCCATCCTGAAAATGTGAAAATAATACAGATCATCAAGATAAATCGGCGTAGCTCGGTAGTTGAACAGAAATTATCTTGACTAAAATGTATCGAACACATCCTGTGTTTGGCAGGGAGCATTTTTTGCGATCCGTTGCTTCAATTCACTTATTTTTATATGAGGAACTGAAATCAAATTGCAACATAGGAGTAGGTAGGTAACCATAACTTGTTCCAATAATATTAGCTTTTCGCTACCTACACTATGAAGGTACATAAGAGTATATAGTACATTACACAACTAGGGTGGTAAAACAAAGAAAGGCCGAGATCGCAGGAGTTTACGGCTCGAGCTGCAAGCGAGGGATGTAAATATGCGATCGAGGGCTTTCTATATTACCTCCCGTGTTGTATACACCATTTTATGTCTACACTTGGCCAGATAAAAAATATAATTACCATTAGCGTTACCTCTGCTTTCAACATCGATTTTAATCGTGTAAGGAATTTGCATTGAAAATTGTAGGGTACAGTATACTACTCTTACAGTTGGCAGAATAAATTACAAATCGACCTTGATTGCGAATCGATACTTTGGATTGCTTATTTTTATATTGCTGGTTTTTAACGCACGCAAATTCTCTCACGTCAAATTAAAACCGCAATGGAAAACTACCAAACAGCACACAACACAATCGCCCGCTACTGTTTTGACGAAAATATTACAGAGCAAGAAAATAAATTATTGTATAAATAATTACGGATATCTTAGCACACATCCCTTAAGGAGATTAAGTAAGTCGAGGGAAAGGCAATTAAGTATGACTTATTTAAAAAAGTTGATTCTCTAAATCGAAGCGATGAATGAATCTCTTTCAGAGCAATCAAAATAACTATTCATTGGCCAAATCCATCATTCAAATTGGACTGATTTCCGATGAACAGAAAAACTATAGCTACCTTTGATAGGTGTTTAATAAATATAGGTCTAAAATCCATCACCATTGCCATCTCACGGTTCGACCTGACCACTTAGCATGATAAATGACATTCCTTATAACGTGGACACTTTACTGAATGATTTATACCCTAGCGTATGAAGATCGATTTATGTTCTAGGGCTAGAAGATTAGGCTCGTTCTCGTAAAAGGTGATATTGACATCGGAGTCACGTGTCTTTCGTGGTGAGGACATCACTAATCCCAGAAAGGTGGTCCAGGGATGTACTGGTTGACCTGGGTTGTACCTACTCTGTAGGGTATCCTTTAATTTTCGAGAATTTGGTAACGCATAAACTCCGCGAAAAAAATTCAAAGATTTTCTAAAACTAAGGACACCCTATTCAGTACATTTATTTAAATCACTGTCATTATTTAGTCTGAAAGATCTCATATTGGTTCACAAGTTTTGTCTCCAAAACCGTTCTTGTCTCTAAGATAGACATGATCAGATCATCGCTAGATAACTATAACCTGAATGTAACTGAGATCCTGGAGTTCTATTCAACATATTCTAAAGAAAACTCACATTTTCTATTTCAAAAGAGAAGGGTCGCAGTTTGACCTGTATGTAAGAATTGAGCATAATGTTGCCAGCCTTCTGGGCACCCTACCACCAGGGAGAGACTTGGCCGAATTATCTTATATTTAAAATTGGTTTAGATTTACTTTTCTGTCATGTAATTTACAATGACTGACTTTACTTGAAAAGATTCCTCCTTACTCCATATAATTATAGTAATAATTACATACGCAGTGAACTAGTTAGCGCGGTCGATAAAACTGCTGAAGTTGAAATTGGCTGCCGCGTGTGTGGCCCGTTAGCGGTTTTATGGACCTATCAAGATTACCTTCACTGTAATGGCTTTTAACTTTTTGTATTCAATCGTAACTTTTTCTGTAGAAAGCTATTCCGACATTTTATTAGGAAGTTATATATTACAAAGGGCGTAAAAACCGTAGGTGCTAATGGCGTTTACGCCCTTTGAGTCTAAAGGTATCGATATTATAATCCTAAATCTCAACACGTTATCTGTTTCCCGTACAAAAACGACGTTACTACTAAACTGCTACAACTAATTATTAGCTGTATAAAGTCAAGAAATAAAAAAAAAGAATAATAAAAAGTTGGCGTCACGTTGCTTGGTTGTTACAATTTATTTTTGTTTAAGTAATCTCTTTCATTTTAATCATAATGAATGTAGCTGCATAATCAAACGAATCGCTGTTACCGAAATCAGATAATATTCTAGATGACCAGTTACAACAAGCGTTGCCATATGTCAGGATTTATCCATACATGTAGGTTAGGTACTGTATTCAAGGACTCTTATCAGAATTGTAGCCGAACAAGGAAAAGGTCAGGATTTTCAAAACATCTATTCTATGATTTAGAGCTTGGCAAACTTATTTATAGGTGTCTTGAGTAGAATATTAAAGACAGAACCGTCGAAAGCTACCACGCGGGTAAAGGGCGACCGGGAAGAAGTACGGTTTCGCGGCGGCTATAGGTGGGAGTGAGAGACCTCGCTCCGACCTCCCGCTTCCACCTATGGTCGCCGTCAGCCGCTGCCGCTCGCAGCCAATGCTGCCAGCCATCTAAGCCATCTTTTAGCATCCAAGACTATATGTGACAGTCCGCGGGCAAAGGTGCCTTTTGGATATTGTCGCTTGCGTCCTTCTATCTTGATGTCCTATAGTAACGGTGTCGGATACGAAGCAAGCGACAATTTCCATAAAGTACCTTTACTCGCGGAACGTCACATATATCTACTTACTGAAAAATATCTAGTTATTGAAAAATATCAGGGTATTTAAATTTAAGGCAGGATTTTTTCCTCTTTACATTGTTACATTATTTAGTGTAACCTGGAGTGTAACCAGTGTAAATATATCGTTTTCTATCTATGTCATATTTATTGAGTTATGTCTAGATCTAAATAGTCTAAAAGTGGTCAAGCCTAGAGGTTAAAGGTCACCAGACAGATGACGTTACAAAAAAATACTGGCGAGACGAAGCCAAACATAAAACTAAAAGGCATGTTTGCTTTCTGTAAGTCACAATATTAAACGAAAAATCAGTTTGATGCCATTTTCCAAACTATCGTTTTGTATAGTATATGAAATATTCAAACAATTTTTTAATTGTCTTCGAGTACGTGCAACTTTATAATAGTATGAATTAATTTAGTTTTATAACTAAGATAAAATAAACCAGGTACGATATTTAAGTACTTTATTGGCAATTTTCTTAGTTAAACATTTGAAGTTGTGGCTCATCAAAAATGTGGTTAAGATCAAATCTTCTCAATTATCTCTATGACACGTTATGGCTATTTAAATATTTAAATTCGATATTATGTTTTATTATTTATATGTCTTTATTCTAACACCGGTCCACGCATATGCTTATCAATATGCCAATCCTTATGCATACCCAAATTTTAGTCACACACACACGCAAACCGGTATGCATACCGACAGTTACCATTTTCCGCGGCTTGTCGGTTTTTTTGGCGCTCATTGTATAATTAATTGGTCAAACACCACGAAATGTAATGGAATATGTATGTTTCCCATCACTAAATTATACTTTTGGCGTCAAACGCTAAGCGAAAAACTTTACACGCTTAGTTCTCATACAAATCTACTAAACTAACTATTTTCTTCTATCTCGATATCGTCGACCGTAGGCTGAATTAGCGTAAGGGACATTGTTTTGCCTGTCCCTTACCGTAATTCAGCCTACGGTCGACGATATATTTCCGTGCTTGGGACCAAATGTGGTGTGTAAGCGCTTTTAGGCTGAACGGTTTCTTGGCAAGATTCGGCTGTTCACGTCTGGATGGCGATGGACTAATATCGCGCGTGCGGCAATCACCGTTAAACTGGGAATAATGAGTTCGCTTTTACGGGGAGGATATGGCGATAGGGACGTTCCGATATCGATAAATGTTGATGCGATGGCGCCGTGGTGGGAACGGCGTGCTGCACGAGACTGGTACAGGATAGGGTATTTGCCTGTAGTCAATATAAATTACTACACGCTAGCCATTAAATCAGCTTTCGAAAATTTGCAAAAATGAACTAAACATCAGGTGATGTTTAGCGTATTAAACGATTTTTAAAAGATCAAAATAAGAAGATGATTTGATGTTTGAGTAAAATGACGTCATTTCACTTTTATTCCATACAAAGTTCATACTATCTGAGCGTTTTGACACTTCTTAAAAAGTAACTGGAAAGTAGCCTATTCTGTGCTGGGTCAGGTATCATAGTATTATCATAGGGTAAACGTCGAAGTAAATAAAACATCGCCAGTGGACTAACACTAGTCTTAATTTACCTATTTTTAGAAATCCTACATCTGGAATTGAATTATACGTGTATTTTTTTAGTACTTTTTCGTTCGCTTTGCGGTTGCTTTAAATTTTATCTTTGGTTTGGTTGACCTATTACTAAAGATTAAAACTTGACATGTTGCGCTAGCGTGAGGACGTTTGTGTTTGATGTAGTGTTCTTATTAATCATTTATAAGAATTTTATTCTTATTAGAGGTGAAATTTCATCGATAGTTGAATAGATCCATCATTCCCCTCCCTGGTTCGCGTCCGTGGGAGTTAAAACGTCTGTTTCGTTTTGATGGCCGATGAACTTGTAACATCGCGTGATTAAGGAATTAATCTTCCTACATGCCATAACTTGAGTTAGCTCAGCTAGTTACGACTGCAGCATTGTCTGTGTCGGTGTGCAAGATATTAAAATATAGGTACGGAGCAAAAACTATGAGTGTAAAAGTAGGCGTAGTTTTCATGCGCTACCAAAAGTAGTCGTATTTATTCGCAATATTTCGCAGTATTTGACGGCATCAATTACGTTTGACACATTTCAAACTTAATTGATGCCGTGGAAGCAAGCGATGACCCTCTTCCCTTACAACCAGTAAGGAAAAGGCCTAGTTTCAGTAGTTCGGTGATTTTAGTCCGGTTCATATATATTTGTTTGAACCGGACTAAAATCACCGAACTACTGAAATTAGGCCAAGGAAAAGTGACCTACTCGAATCACCTTAACAGGACCCTGCTAATAAGGAAAGTAACAAAATGTAAACAGTTTTTGTAAAAGTATGTACCAACTTCCTTTACGAGTTAAATCTGGTGCCAAATTAAAGTGAATGCACACGAGGGAGGACTCGCTCTGCGGGTTTTATTACCCGCAGGAACATGGGTTCCACCCGCGCGAGTTTGCGGCGTACATTAGTGCATCAGCCTTTGAGCGTCTTGTACTCAAATGTTAATGTGTAGGGATAGTACTGTAAACCGAACAAGTAATAGCACACATAGTAATAAAACGACTTAAACGGATTAAATCGCGTATATTACTACATTTTAAGTCCCGACGTTTCGTAACCCTTTTCAGCGTTCGTGGTCACGGGTAGACTGAGAAAATCATAAATTTCCTCTGTCAAAATTACTGTTGTGCAAACCTACCCACTTTAAAAAATACAAATTCAATATTAGTGTTGCCAGATGGGCCTAATGAGTAAAGATGTTCACACACATGCCAGAAGGGCTTAAAAACCTAACTTTAGAAAAACTAGCGACGCTTCCAAAAGGCATACTTGATAAGAAAGAAGGCCAAGGAAACTTATCAGCCACGCACGCCTTATGCAAAAAAGTTGTTTAGTTTAAGTTGTTTTATTACTTTGAGTGGTAATCGCGGAAACCGAAGACAATATTAAGAAATAGCACAGTTAAATATTTGTACTACAAGTTTAGTTTCGAGCCGGGCGGTCCTCCCTACTCCCGGTTGCGGTTGGCATATGTTAGGATTTAACACGATCATTGTCCCCATACAAAACTATCGGACAATGTCACAAGTCCCAACTGTGCAATCAGTAAGGAGAAATGACCCCATAGTGGAAGCACGGACTCCTGAAATACCCACAAGTTCACATAAGGACAGGATGACCCGAGTCATCCTTCCCGCTGGTCCGCTGCTCACTCTGAGCAATCAAGCGCAAAGTCAGGGTGGCCCTGGCCAAACGACCTGGTTCGACTCCAGGCGTTCAGCCCCCACCTAGCCCGATCATATCGAGGTGGACCGGGACTAAGTGACCTGGTTCGACCCCAGGCACTCCCGGCTCCCACCCAGTCCGACCAACTCAGGGTGGTCTGGCTAGCGACCTGGTTCGACCCCAGGGAACACCACGGCCAACCACCCGGTCCGACAATCGCTACGCCCAGGATGGGTTGCGAGTTCGTCAGTTTCAAAAAAAAAAAAAAAATCCAGAGATACCTTCATGACCCCACATTGGGGGCACCGGGATAGGGAACTTGTTAAATTAGGGCTAATACAATAATTGTATGGCTACCGGGATGCCGGTATTGCATGTTTTCGGTGGTAATAATGGCACAAGTTATCAATTCAGTTTATTTACTAATGGCAACATTAGGTACTTCGAACCGCGGCGCCGTCTGCATCCAGCTTCGTGGTTTGACGCATTGGATGTTTATTGACAACGAAATCTTGTAAAATTTTCCAAGGCTCGATCGCTCTCATTGAAATATAATGCATGGATTATGGAACGATAACATCTAGAAATAGAAATATCGTTTATTGCACCATATCTAACAAAACTGACGTTAATTTTTTCCTATAAATGTATCAAGTGATATTGATAACCAACTTAATATTTACTATGTGTGAGTCTAAAGTCATTTATGACAAATAAGCCTTAAGTTTGAGAAGATTGCAATTTCGAATAGGTTGCATATCGTTTAAAAGACAAAAATATGTGATTGGTTACAAAGTTACTGGCGTGATAAATTCATTAGACGCTATAGTTTTTTCTTTTGCACTAAGTACTGGCTTCGCCCGACGCCCCGTTAGTACGTATTCCGTGGGGCCAATTTTGAGTATCAGTTACGCATCCATACTTATTATATTTCGGTGGTCGCTCTCCACTATTATTATATATGTCTTTCCCGTACACGAGACAATAGTGTCCCGGCCCTTTGGGAGGCGTGCACGGAGCCGAAGCCAACGCGTAGAGGCCCTTTCGACAATTTAATGAAAGGCAACGTGTACACCCAGCGGATGCTGTCCCTGCCCGTGTCATGGGACGCAGAGACAGCCCCCGCCAGATGCAAGGACTATAGTTGATTGATGGAATCTAACTCTATTATGGACTAGATGCTGGGCTATGGATTGAGACATGACGGCGCCTGTCAGGAAAAGTGTCTCATGGCTTTCGCGGCACTGACAGACCGTGACTTGCCCTCCGCTGATGGGCCCCTGTTAAATAGCGACATTATGAGCAATGGCCCAGGGGCAACACCGCTGCCGAGGGCTGCAGGGTGTCGAGAGGTGTGCTGCGCTTTCTCCGAGGGTACTCGCGGCGTTATGCCTTTTATCACTTCCACGCCTGGAGCATATAGCTCTCGCGACTCCACTCTGGACGGCCGGTTAAGGCAAGCCAGAGGCGGAGGTCCTTTCACTAAATCCCATGACCCTCCCTAAGGACCCCCCGGAGCACTCGGGTACGTGGGGTCGCTACTCCCCAACAGCTCGCCACAAGCTGCCCTGCCCCATATATTATTATTATAAATTCTTTATTTCGGAATTAGATCCATAGCATGTTAGTAAACTTAGACTAGGTTGTTAGTAATAAATTATTTTAAAAATTAAACATACACAAACAAATAACAGACCTGAGGAGAACAGGGAGATATGAACAGGGGTATGCGCCAGTCAGTTGCACTCACAGAAATATATCGAGTTAAAAGGAAAAAGTGTATGTACCTCGCGTGCTAAAAAGAAGAGAAATTTATGTTTTCTATTACTAAATTACTCTTTTGGCGTCAAATGCCTAGCGACAAACGTTACACGCTTGATTCATATACAAATCGAATAACCACATTTTTACTAAAAAAAACCCGACCGCGGTGCACTTTGAAACTGCATAAAATCCGCCATTTTGTTTATTTTAACAAACTTCATACCCAGTGACACTCGCGCCATCAAGACAAATCCAATGATGTATCATTTATCAAAATCGGTTGTGCCGTTGAGTAGTTACGAGCGGACACAGGAACGGACATACATACATACAGGTCAAACACATAACCCTCCTTTGGGCTTCGCCGCAGTCGGGTAAAAACGAATTCCTTCTATCTGGATACATTTCTGTGGTTGCACTAATTTTACAAAGGAACCGAAGGAGCGTTAAATGCTAAGAAGTTCCTCGTTAAAACTTGCCTCAAAGTGTTTCTTTGTTAAGGAAATATTTTGCATCATCTCCCGAGGCTGTTATAAAAGCTGCACCGCTAGTGTATAAGTAGGTGAAGTTATAAAACTCTGTACCTTCTGATACTTATTTAATTTATAAGTAGCTACTACACAACCTACAATCCAAACACCATAAAATAAAACTTGATCGAAAATCATTAGGAATATAAGGGCATGCAGGGTTGTGATTGTGCAACTGGAGTCAATTCATTTCAATTAATTTATCCCCTCCCATCATTATAATATAGTATTTATACTGGAAACAACTACATTTATAATTATTATTTAAATAAAATTGTTTACTAACCAATAAAAATCGTGTAACCTACTAACAAAAATATGGATCTAAAATCTGAAATAAACATTATTCATTCATTCATAAAAGGGAGACCAAGGACACAGTATTTAAACAAAAGCTCAAAATAATGTTAATTAGCAAGGTATATGACGACCGCTTTAGCTTAGTTGGTAGTGACCCTGCCTACGAAGCAGGAGGTCCTGGGTTCGAATCCCGGTAAGGGCATTTATTTGTGTGATGAGCACGAATATTTGTTATTGATTCATGGATGTTTTCTATGTATTTAAGTATTTGTATCTATTAAATATATCGTCGTCTAGTATCCATAAAACAAGCCTTATTGAGTTTACTATGGGACTAGTTCGATTTGTGTAAGATTGTCCCCTAATATTTATTTATTATTTATTTATTTTATTTATTTATTTATATTATTCAACTGAAGAATTCGTTAGCGATAAGTTAATGTGATCTCAAATAATTTTGTGCATAGCTAGTTTTGTTTTTAAGTTATGTGTGCCATATCTCGTATTACGAGAAACATTGTTCTTTAGTATGTATGTTTTGTACGTAATTGCAATGCCCTAACAGGGCCGTACTCTTAGACCTAAGTCAAATTGTACCTGCACCTGCATTCAATAAATTCATATGAATAAATCAGTATCTAGGGCTCTTTTACAGGTCTGATTCTATGAGCGCTTCGGAAAATGAACCTACTGGTGAGAAGAAACGCTGCGAGAGACTCACCAATTTTCCTTTTAAAAACATTAAGTAAGTATTACTATAACAACAATTGTGACATGATTACATGAGATGTCATGCAAATTACTGGGTACAGTTTCCGTAATTGTAATGAAACTACGCGAGTAGGAAACAACAACTGATTTATTAACACAAATGTAGGTACATCCATACAAACATATTCTACCTACAACATCTCCCCCAAAAGGAGTTTCATGTGATAAACATGAAACATGTAACAATAACACCTAAACCCATCACCATTATACAAAATTATAATTGATTTACGAAGCCTTAATATAATTAACACCTTATTATAATAACCCTATCCCCCATATAAAAAAAACTGTGACTAATAAACTAATGTTCTGTCTTAGTAATTATGTGCAGTATAAGTAGGTACGAGTATACTCGTATGTGACATACATCTTCTTAGGCGACATCCGATGTTGTTTATGTTTCATTGTTACACGGATAATTAGTGTGTTTTGTTATCACATATCAGTTAATTATTTAATAGTTTCGAATTATAACAGCCAATATCTTATTGAACTTTTAGGAGAAAAGAAAAAGTTAGATTAAATATACTTTACGAAAGTACTTATACTAAATTGTTAACACTTTCAAGTGCACAACGTTTATAAACGTCGAGTATGTAGGTTTACAACAATGATTAATCGAATTTAGTATACAAGAATAAATGAACCTGAGTTTTGGAATTCAAACAAACCAAGTAAATATGAATAATGATGACTTGTCAATTATTTATTTTTATTCGTTTTGTTCATTTTTCGTATTTTGATTTAACATATTTTTAGCTCGGCTACG
This sequence comes from Eudemis profundana, assembly GCA_947034925.1. Taxonomy (NCBI): domain Eukaryota; kingdom Metazoa; phylum Arthropoda; class Insecta; order Lepidoptera; family Tortricidae; genus Eudemis; species Eudemis profundana. The sequence continues at coordinate 21,291,450 of OX344798.1, forward strand.
TGTTATTGGAAAAGTAGCCTCATTACCACTTTCAATCTTATTATCTACAGCGGTAGGTTCAGATTGACATTGGTCGGTGTGATTTACCTCGTCGCATGCGTCCCTAAACTCGTCAGCGGTATCATTTTCTGCAATATCGCGCAAGTCCGAGGACGATGCGACGGGGTTGATTTCGCACTTGATTAAATGGCGGCGATTACGCCTAAGTCTACCACCTAACTTGTTTTCTATTATGAACGAGCGAGGAGTCGCGGCCTTGCCCACAACAGTGGCGCGAGTCCTCGCTTTTCCATCAACACATACAACTTCATCGCCCGCGCTGAGAGTTGGTAATGTCTTACTATGCTTATCGTACAGCTGTTTCGCTTTAATCTGATTACGCAACATGGTCGTGTGCTCGGATGGATCGACGGCTCGCGGGGTCAGTAACTCGGGATGTACTGGTAGTTTACATCTGAGCTGTCGACCCATCAGTAGCTGCGCTGGAGAGCTCAAACCGTCCCTTGGAGTATTTCGATAGTTTAGGAAAGCTAAATAGAAATCCCCGTTACTGCTTACTGCTTTTTTGAGAAGTGACTTTACTGTCTGCACCGCCCGTTCGCTTTTCCCGTTTGCTTGAGGATAGTTTGGCGATGACGTCACGTGATCGAATCCCCATTCTCTCGAAAAATGTTTAAACTCCCGACTACTGTACTGAGTCCCGTTATCACTGATCAGTAGCTTGGGAATTCCATGGCGTGAAAAAACTTCTTTCATATTTAATATTACCGAGTTTGATGTAATGTTAGGTAAACCGCACACTTCGACATAGTTGGAGTAGTAGTCTACAATTATTAAAAAATATTTCCTTTTAACCTCAAATATGTCGGAACCAACTTTATGCCACGGCAGCTTAGGGATCTCAATCGGTATCAATGGTTCTCTGGCGGGGGTGTTTGAACTCTCCTGACAGGTGCGGCAGCGCCTAACGAACATCTCGATATCCTGCGTGATACCGGGCCAAAACACTGCTTGTCTCGCGCGCCTCTTGCACCGGTCTATGCCCATGTGGCCCTCGTGTATAATACTGAGCATCTCCTCTCGTAAAGTTCGCGGAACTAAAACTAAATTGTTTTTAAATATTACCTCATCGACTATAAAAAGGTCCTCTCTAAACGACCAATACAATCGTAGTTCACTGACCACATCAAATTTGTGTTCTGGCCAACCCAAATTTATATATTCGCTCAGTTTTATACACTCAGGGTCACGTCTTGTCTCCTTTTTGATGAACGACAGTTTGTCATTCGACATAGGTAAATTACTCACGACTAATTGGACCTGATATAAATTGTTTTTATGTACCTCTTCACTATAAAGGTCGGGCAGTGACGCGCGAGACAATGTGTCCGGTATGTACATGTATTTTCCAGGCTTATAGGTAACTTGCAAATCATAGTTTTGTAAACGCAGCATCATACGCTGTAAGCGTGCTGGGACGGACATTAAGGGCTTTTTAAAAATACTCTCCAAGGGCTTATGATCACTTTCGACAACCACTTTTTCTTTACCGAAAATATACTGGTGGAATCGCTCACACGCGAATACAATGGCTAAGAGCTCTTTTTCAACCTGTGCGTACCGGCGCTGCGCGTCGGTGAGCGTGCGTGAGGCAAACTCCACAGGGCGGCCGCCCTGCATGAGCACCGCGCCCAATGCGTCGCGTGACGCATCCACAGACAGCAACGCCGGAGCCTCCACATCGTACAGCGCAAGCACGCCCGCACCGCACACGACATCTTTTAGCTCGGCGAAAGCCTTTTGTTCGCTCTGGTCCCACCGCCAATCATTGTCTTTTTTCAATAGATTGGTTAAGGGTGTCGCGCGTTGTGAATAGTTCGGTATGAATTTGGATAAGTAATTGACGGCCCCTAAAAACCTTTCTAAACTTTTCCTATCCTGCGGCGGTGCCATTTCTTTTATTGCCCTAACTTTGTTGTCGTCGGGTCTCATGCCGTTCTCGTCGAATATATGCCCCAGATATGTTACCTCCTGTACTCCTATTTTGCACTTCTCCTTATTGAACTTGAGATTAATTTCTTTAGCTCTGTTTAAAAGCGCAGCTAGTCTCTCGTCATGTTCGCGCCTAGTCTTTCCCCATACGATTATGTCGTCAATAAAATTGTCTACTCCCTCCAGATCTTCTAAGAACTGTCGCATTTTACCATGGAACACCTCTGAAGCGCAGTTAATTCCAAAAGGTAAGCGCAAAAACTGATACCTTCCGAATGGCGTGGCAAATGTACATAAGTCAGCGCTCTCGTCGTCGAGTTGCACCACCCAGAAACCCGAGTTGGCATCGAGCACTGAAAAGCAGGTGGCACCGCGCAGACGAGTGGCTAGCTCTGTTAACGAAGGCAGCTGGTAGTGCGCGCGCCGCACCGCCACGTTCAGCGAGCGCGGGTCTAAACAGATGCGAATGCCCCCGTTCTTTTTAGCGACTAACACTAGTGGGTGAACCCATTGGGTAGGATGCGTCACCTTTCTTATAACCCCAAGTTGCTCCATCTTTTTAAGTTCATCTGACAACCGATCCCTCAAACCCAATGGAATTTTCCTAGTAGCGCTGATGACTGGCGGAACCCACTTATCCACCACGATGTGGTACTTACCCGGAAGACATCCTAAGCCCTTGAACAGCTCTGCAAAATTGTCTAATTTTATAATATTAACACGAGAGATCAACCCTATATCCTCACATGACTGTCGTCCTAACACGCTTTGACATTTTATATTGGCCACTGCAAAATATAAGTTATAAGGTTTATTTTTGTACCACCATACTAAATTACAAACGCCTTTTATTGGAATTATATCGCCCGTGTATGATTCCAATTTTATTTTTGCAATTTGTAATATGTTTGTATCGAACCCTAAAAACACAAATCTTTCAAAAGATATGACGTTTATGTCGGCCCCCGTGTCAAGTTTAAATTGTTCTGCTCCATTCTCACAAAATAAGGTCTCCGACCATTGATTTTTGCCGCTAGAACACGAAACCATATCCATATAAAATGGTTCAATTTCATCGGAATCACTATTACACGAACTGTGCTTCTCTATTTCATATACCTTTTTTACCCCATGGCTACTATTAACAAAGCGTGACTTACACATTCTGGCAAAATGTCCTTTATTACCGCAAGTGAAGCACGTAACGTACTGCGCCGGACATTCGCGCGCCGCACAGCGCGCAGCGGCCCCGCCGCAGCCGGCGCACTCACGGGGCGCCGCGCGGCCGCCCGCGCCGCCACCGCCGCCGCCACCGCGCCCGCCGCGGCGACCGGCCCGTGCACCGCCTCGGGCGCGCCGCTCTACTGCATGCACTTGAACACCACTCGAACACTCACTCGCGAATCCTAATTGTTTACCACTTTCTTTTGACACCTCCTCGGCTTGACAGATCTTAATCGCCTTGTCCAGGTCGAGATCGTCGCATCTCAATAACCTGTCCCTCACCGTGGTGTTCCGAACCCCACATACGTACCCGAAGTGACCAACGTAATCCTGGAGGTAGAAGCGGGCATATGGTCAGCGGCAAAAGACCAGAAGGTCAGGCTGGGATACCAGGTTATCCCAGCCTATGACCAAACGCCGCTGATCCAGTGTTTCGCCTGCCTCAGATTTGGTCACTTCGCAAAGGATTGCACTCACTCGATAACCTGTGGCTATTGTGGAGGCCCTCATGACACGAGGGAGTGCCCAGCAAGGAGGTCCCCGCCCCAGTGCACAAACTGCCTTAGGCTAGGTAAGTCAAAAGAAGAGGCTGAACACGCGGCGTATAGCCACGAATGCCCAGAATGGCAAAAATGGGACCGTCTAACAAGGTCACAAGTGAAATACTGCTGAGGGCACCCCCACAGACCCCAAAGACACCCCAAGACAGCCGAGGGCTGAACACAAAAAGATGAGCGTAGTCCAGGTCAATTTGGGCAGAGGATTCGCGGCCACTAAGGAACTTATAAAGGAAGCGGAGGAATCCGGAGTCACGGTGGCCCTCCTCCAGGAACCTTATGTGGGGGCAAAAGGCTACATGACTTCCAGCCATAGACTGGTCCAGCAGATGAATGGGGAAGGACCGGTCAAGGCGGCTATTCTGATTTTGGACCCTGCGGTCACCATCTTTGTCGACCCCACTCACCTTAATAAAAATATCGCGGTAGCAACAATTCAACTAGGCGACGAAAAAATCTGCATGGCCAGTATGTACCTGGAGGGGGACAAACCCATCGACCCATACCTCAACATCATAAAAAACGTAGTCCAAGCTGCAGGGGAAAACGGAGTCATGATGGGGGGAGATGTCAACGCCTCTAGCCATTGGTGGGGCTGCGACTCGGAGGATGACCGTGGATCCGCAATCGGTGACCTCTGCGCGGAATGTGACCTAAACGTCCTCAACAGAGGCGCAACCCCCACTTTTTACACTCATAGGGGTGGACGTCTATACAGCAGTATTGTGGACATCACCCTCTGCTCCGATAAATGGCTAGGAAGAACACTAAATTGGCACGTGAAGGCCGACGATGCCGGACTCACCGATCATAGGAGAATTCTTTTTAATATACAGATGCACCAAAGCAAAGGCCCGGTGCCTACGGCTACCACAAGACGCTTTAACACGTCTAAGGCGGACTGGCGAAGATTTGCCGAGGCCCTAAAAACCCAACTGGAGGAGAAGCAGCTAACCGCGGCAGCGGTAGACAACATAACAAACAACCAGGACCTCGACAGGGCAACCGAGGGCCTAGTAGAGGCCATACAAAACGCATCTAACCTGTCCATGCCAGCAGTAAAATCAAGAAATAAATCCAAAACAGAGTGGTGGACCGAGGAGCTCGACGACGCAAAGCAGAGGGTGAAAACCCTCAGAAGACGTATAGCTACGGCAAACCCTGCGAGGAAACCCTACGTGTACCAGGAGTACGCCGAAGCCAGGGACGCATACAAGGCCAAAATTGAAGCCACCATCACCGCCAGCTGGAAGCAATTCTGCTCCCAACAAAAAACTGAGGAAATATGGAAGACCTCTTACCGTGTGATAAAGAAATGCGCAGCTGGCGAAACGGTGATGGAGAATCAAATCAAATCCCCTGGCAACGGCGTGGTCCTGGACCCAAAGGAATCCGCTACACTGCTGGCTAACGTTTTCTTCCCACGGGACGACCCAGCCAGCGACGACGTATGGCATAGAGCTACCCGTCAACGGGATCAAGCCATACGGCAGCTAGCCAAAACACTTCCCTCCACGGACACATACCTACCCTTCACGATAGAGGAGGCGGAGGATGTGTTCAATAGCATGAATCCCAAGAAATCACCCGGCGAGGATGGGATCACCTCAGACATTGGCCACAAAGCATTCAACGCAAGCCCGATCGTCCTAGCCATCTTTAACCAGTGCCTGAGGCGCTCCCATTTCCCCGGATGCTGGAAAAGAGCTTGGATTCGGGTGATCCCCAAGCCGGGGAAGGAAGACTACTCGGCGCCAAAGTCATACCGCCCAATCGGCCTACTACCGGTCCTGGGCAAAGTACTGGAAAAGATGGTGTTCAACCGAATCAGCTGGCTGCTCCAAAGCGGCGGAAAACTGAGCCCCAGACAGTACGGTTTCACCCCCCAGCGCAGCACAGAGGACGCGCTTTACGACCTCATAACATACGCGAAGGAGGGACTAAAAAAGAAGGAAATAGTAGCCCTAGTTTCCCTGGACATAGAAGGCGCTTTTGACGGAGCGTGGTGGCCAGCAATAATAACCCAGATGGAGGACCACTGCCCGGACAGATGGCTCATGGGCATCCTGTGTAGCTACCTGGAGAACCGCCAGGTAACACTCAATTACCTGGGGGAGCAAGTTGAGCTACGGACAGAACGGGGATGCATACAGGGCTCCATAGGGGGTCCACAGTTATGGAATTTGCAGCTGGACCCACTGCTGTCGCAACAACTCCCGAGGGGAACGCAAATTCAGGCTTTCGCAGACGACATAGTTATAATGGCGAGCGCGGGAAATACCGAAGAGCTGAACAGGGGGGTAAACAGCGTCCTGGAGATGGTGGCCAGGTGGGGGACGAGGCACAAACTCAAATTCGCCCCACACAAGACCCAGGCAGTCATCATCACCAGGAAACTGAAATACGACGAACCCTCCTTCAGTATCATGGGCACAACCATAGAAATGTCAGACAGCATAAAGCTGCTCGGACTCACTATAGATCGATCCCTGGGTTTTGGCCCCCACCTGGATAGAGTGACCACCAAAGCCATCAATCTATACAAAGTAGTCTCCAGAATGGCGAAAACCAGGTGGGGCCTAAACCCAGAGATCATACGGACCATTTTCTACACAGTGGTTGAGCCTACGGTCCTCTACGCAGCCGGAGCCTGGGGAGATGTAGCGGGCAGAGCCCACATCAAGAAACGGCTGGACCGAGTGACCCGTGCTTTTGCCTTAAAAATCTCCAGAGCCCACAGAACCGTCTCCCTGACCTCCAGCGCCATCATGGCAAGGGTCCTACCTCTGGATCTGAGGCTCAGGGAAAATTACCACCTATACCAGGTAAAACGCGGGAAGGAACTACCAAACATCCCAGGGAGAAAACTCCAAACAAGGATCCACCCCTCGTCCCTCCCGCACCCGGCCAAAAGGAAACGCCGAAAGTTCGAATGGAGGACAGAGGAGCAGAGCCCTACTGAGGACCCCGACATGGATGCGGAGACAACCGCCAGATTTTATACGGACGGAAGCAAGATTGAGGGAAAGGTGGGGGCGGCCATATCTGTCTGGAGGGGGGAGCGAGAGTCCAGATTCGTTAGCTTCAGATTGGGAAACCATTGCAGCGTGTACCAAGCTGAGATGGTGGCGTTACATAAGGCTACCGCAATGGCCCTAAAAAGCAAAAAGAAAAATTGTATCTACAGCGACTCTCGCTCCAGCCTCCAGGCAGTCTGCGACCCAAATTCCTTAAACCCTATTGCGGCCGAAACCAGGGAGAACCTGGATGCAGCGGAAGAAAGCGGGAACCCCATAAACCTTTACTGGATTAAGGCGCATGCGGGACTGGCTGGTAATGAGAGGGCGGACGAACTGGCCAAGAACGCCGCTCTTAAAGACAAAAGAGCACCGGTATACGACCGGTTCCCGCTTTCTTTTGCAAAGCAATCCTTAAGGAAAGAAACCCTAACTGAGTGGCAGAAACGATACCAAGGGTCTGAGACTGGCTCGGTCACCAAGCTTTTCTTCAGCGATGTGGGTGCAGCCAGAGCCTGCATGGAAAAGATAGGAAATAGAACCACCATAGCACAGCTTCTCACGGGACATGGAGGCTTCAGGCAGTACCTACATCGCTTTAAACTTATAAACAGTCCCTACTGCCTGTGTGACGACGAGACCGAAGAAACGGTGGCGCACATACTTACAGTATGCCCAAGGTTCGCCAGAAAGAGATGGGAGTGTGAGATGGAAATGGGGGTTAAAATTGAAACGGATACCCTGAGAGACCTTATGGCAAGGGACGAAATCAGGAAAATATTCCTGAAATTCGCCGAAACCACCATCACTAAGGTCACCAGGAATAACGGAGCCACAGCTATGTAGCCCAACAAACCACTCCCAATCCCTTACCACCACAAATCACCCCACCAGAACCAAATCACCGCGGGGGAGGGGATGGCGTCGGCTCGTGAGACGACTCATGAGACGTCTCATGAGACGACTAATGAGACGTCTCATGAGACGCCTCATGAGACTCACCGGAGTTCCGGGGGAAAAATGAAAGACAGATAAATAATACAAAAGAAATTTAATGGAAACCGCAACCAACAAAATAAACAAATTAACAAAAATAACTGGGTAAACAAAACAGATATAGAATAAAAATAACAAAACACAGCACTAACTAATTAACTTAAACTAAAAAACTTAACCTACTTCCCCAACCAGGAGTGATCCACCCCGTCCAACTCCTGCAAAAACGGAGAAGGTGGACGGAGCGATCTAGGGCACCTGGTAAAGGGGGTTGTTGTTACTCGGAACATCCCCCATCTCTCATAGAAGATGTTGGCGTCCGGCACGCTCATTCGCCGGGCATGTACTAGATTAAAGTGACGGCGCTGGTTTCTGCTCGCCGAGACCTTGCCGCACAGGGCACATTGACGCTGAGGACCTTTGTCGCGGGGGGCCGGCCGACCACCGGGAGCGGAAACCGGACGGAACTGCCGCTCGGCGGACTTCTGTCCGCCCCCACGGTACAGACAGACGGACCTCCGCACTAGCTCGGCCGACTCTGGCAGGGAGGGGGCCCAAGAGGAGTCCCCACTGTATGGGAATGGCTCCTCGGGCTCCGGCTCTGCTTCGGACCCGCCCCGGGAATTGGAGGGCTCGCGGGGGGGGGGGTACCTCAGCCTTAGGGGCTGTACCCGGCGCTCCCGAGACGGGCTCCCCGGGGCTGATCCGGAGGAGGTGGTGCTCGAGGGAACCCGGCCCCGACGACCGCCGGTGCTAACAGGCGCCCGCACCACAGTAAAGGCTGACGGTCCGGACTCCCCCTGGGCCGGGCTTGAGACGAAACCGGTCGTCGACAGAGTCGAGCGGCTGGATCGCGGCGCAAAGGCTGGCACTGCAAACGTACCGCCGGACGCCTCCCCTGCCTCGCCCGCAAATGGAACCCTGACCGGACTGATCGGCAGAGGAGTCGAAGAGGCGGCAGGCGCGCTGACCCCGGAAACCGCGATGGTGTCCTGCATCGGCGAAGCGGTGGGTGTAGCGCCGGACACGACCACGTCAGCCGTCTCGGGGGCGGGCACAGCCGGGAGACTTAAGTCCTCTGGTGAAATCAGGTCCCCCGACCCTGACCGTGGCTCCTCTGAGCGACGAGACAAGTGGCTCGCGGTGGACGGTGCGGGTGAGGCGGGTGGACCCGGCGAAGAAGGAGCGGGACGAGCGGGAGGGCAAACCCCATCGACCTTGGCAGTTGGGGCGTCGGAAACAGGGTAACCCGGGCACCCGGAGTCGCCGCACCAGCAGGCCGGGCGACCCGGATGATGACCCGGATGATGCCGGGAAGGGGGGCCGCCCAATTTCGCCCATAGCACCTCCGCCGGATCCAGGTTGGCGCGCAGGGCCACCACCCGGGCAAGGTCTTAAAGCCCCATATCAAAAGTGAGGCAGTCGGCACCCTCGAAATCAGACCGCCGGGCGCCGGTCCTCCTCAGCGTGGCCGAAAGCACCGCGACGGGGTCTTGACCGTCGCCCGGGGCCACCTCCCGCGCGAGGTCGATCAGGGCCATGGCGTGCCGGAGGCAGCCCACCGAGCAGACAGCACGATGCAAAAAGCGGGCCATCTGAAATAAAATAGAAAGGCTATAACAAAATACCAATAAACGGAAACGGGGCACATCATATCTACCCGCCAACAACAACATAAAAACATATCAAGATAGCTTACCTTAAAGTGGATTCCAAGTCAGAAGAACAGCAGCGGGGAAGCTGTGGCGGGACGCAGCAGGATACCTGAAACAAAACAGAAAGATTAAAATAAAATCCTAAGAAAACAGAAACGGAGCATATCTACCCGCCAACAACAAAACAACAAAAGGGAAAGGTATCAAGATAGCTTACCTTAGTGTGAACCCCAAACTAAGAAACAAAACACTGGCAGGAAGGCAGTGGCGGGATGTAGCGGGTATATCTGAAACAAAGTGGAGGGTTAAAATCCAAAGAAAACAGAGACCGCCGCAAAAATGTAATGTAGACAAAAACCGGTCGTTGCTACGGCAGTACGGCTATTTACTCGACTCTTGCTAGTGTCCAAGGAAATTACCTTAACACTAGTCACAGGCGAGGAAGACAAAAAACTAAGGGATAAATAAATGGCAAAAAGGAGCGCGCGCTCTCGCCAACGTCTCGCAGGCGACTGAGCGGCGAGCGCGAGGGTCGGCCGGCATACCGGCTCCCAGGTGCGCAGGCGCGCGGGGGAGGGGCATCGTCTCATGAGACGTCTCACTCTCAAAAACATCTCATGAGACGACTCATTCTCATAAACATCTCATGAGACGACTCACTCTCAGAAACATCTCACGAGACGTCTCGCGAGACGTCTCGCGAGACGTCTCAAAACCGTTCCGAACAAACAGTTTGGCGGCCGCCCACGAGGCCGTATCATGGGCGCTTCATGTTCTAAAGCTCTGCTCACTTACCTACCTACCCTGACAAAACCTCACCCTGACCCTGGCCTCGCGATCGGTCCCATTAAAATAATGGCTGGATGGCTCTAATTTGTCTAATTTGTCATAATATGAATCCTGAATGAATGTAATTAATAATAAATTATTGAATGTAATTAATATATATATAATAATTATAATACTTTTAACCTAACACAACCATCTCTAGGCACTAGAGAGGCGAGGAGTGGCGTTATAAGAAATGATAATATGAATCCTGAATGAATGTAATTAATAATAAATTAGTTAAGGAAGTAGCATAAGCACTTTGTACAGGGTGCACACCTGGTTTTTTAGCCGGTAAAAGTCCGGCACTGCCTGGGTCCTCCCTTCCCAGGCGTCCAATGAGGATTTTTCCAGATGTGCATCCTTATTTAAGTTAGTACATAAGTAAAAAGAAAAGATACACAAAAGAAATACTAAGTGAAAAGAGATAATTAATAAAAAGAATAAATTGATAAAAAGAAATAATTAAAAAGAAATAACAAGACAGATTCAAACTGCGAAAAAAATATCGCGGATAATAAAAAAGAAATGGAAAAAAAAAAAAAAAAAAAAACCCCACATACGATGCGATCCTTAAGCAATTCATCTTGCAAGGAACCAAATTTACAACTATTACTCAACAGCCTCAGCGCTGTTACATAAGCCTGAATAGACTCGCCCTCTTCTTGGTTTCGCGTAAAGAATTTATATCTTAACAACGTTATATTCACTTTTGCACCAAAGTAGATGTCGAACTTTTTTATTATGACGTTTACGTCGTCTTTTTCTTGTTCCGTTACGAATGAAAAGGTTTGGTAAACGTCGAATCCCTCTGGCCCGATTAGGTTGACGAGCAAACTGGCTTGTACCCCGGCGGCCTCACCACTCACGCCGGACGCCTTCAAAAATAGTTGGAATTGCTGCTTCCACCGTTTCCACGCATCAGCACGAGTAACGGGACCGCCCTCCATGTTCAATTCGGGCGGTGGTCGCGCGTGTTCCATAATTAAACAATCTTCACGTTCCTTGACGGCTAATGTGATTTTTCGTTTTTTCACAGTACTAGTTAGATATTTAGTACATCGAAGCAACACTTTTATGCCTTCAATCCGATTAAAACGCACAAAACAAAGCACCGCTGCCACCATGTAATGAAACTACGCGAGTAGGAAACAACAACTGATTTATTAACACAAATGTAGGTACATCCATACAAACATATTCTACCTACAACAGTAATTTACTATAAGATGTAGTCTCCGGATCCATTATACTGCAATAAACTTAAAAGTACTACAATTTTTAAATTGTGAAAGAAGTCTTTGCACTCCTTTTACTTTAGCCGCAATGCTACTGCTAAATACAGTTGCATACTCGATAATCAAGAAGTATTCATTTATATTTATTTTTCAATTCCAAAAATACTATTCTTGTAAAGCATGTTCTTGTTAGGTAGATCCGTTTCATTGGTGAAAACTCAAACACGGTAATATTACATGTCACAACACACCATTTAACGCGACGTGAAAATTAGAGGCACTTTCCCGCTTTCAATATTTGCTTTGTAATTATCGCATGTAACAGCAAAATCAGCGTTGGTGTTATGGCATTACGCTTCGCGTTTCGGTCCAGATCAGTTTAAAAGTTTAGCTTTAAGAATAAAATTTTGTGTTATCTATCCGTTAGTCGCTGCCGAAGATTAGCGTAATCTGTGTGTTCGAAATTCAAACTTTTGAAATTGAGATTTTTCATTCGACTGCTTTTGTTTTTTTATATTGCGTGGAATTCGTTATTTATGGTATCTGTTTTAAATATAGAATGCGTCAAATTTAAGCTATTATTGTGTTGAAAAATTACCAGGGTGTTAGAAGTTAGTACGAGGAATATGATGAATTATATTTTGCTAGCTGTGTTATTGACCATGTATGTGGTAGAAGCTACTGAGGACAGTGCTGAATTAAGTCTGGTCGAGCCGAGAGGACCGGTAAAATATGCTTTACTGAGTAAGTATAAGTTTAAAACATATAAGGTGATTCGAGTACGTCAGTTTTTTTATGTTTATAAAAAGGATCATTGTTTACTTCCGCGGCATCAATTGGCTAGGTAAAGTTTTTCAGATGTGTAGTTTATATTTTTTTTCGATAGGCCCTGTCCTTAAGGTCAAATATCGCTACTGCGTTTTTATTCCCTGAATTTTTTCCAAAATATTGTTTTAAATTCTCGATTTGACACTTGAAAAAAAGGGACGCCGTAATGTCGCGTGTGTACTTACATCCGTATTAACAAAATAGGTATCTATATGAGGTCTGTGGTGTGTCTGATTCTGTTTAGGTATGTGTGTGTTCAGTGTTATTTAATCTTTGTGTTGGCCTTTGGTTCGAAGAAAAAAGTAGAAAGAATGGCAAGAATTCTAGAGTAAGAAAATAAATACATCAATATGAGTTCGTGTGCGGAGACTAGAATTCGCGAGATGGCTATGATCCTGGAATATTTTCAGACGAGCGGTAAGCACAACATTGCTGAAATGATAGGTGTTAAAGCATTGATGTATGTACTCGTCATTAGCATAAGATTTGCGATAACTTTATAAATAGCTAAAACTTCTCTTATAATCATTTTCATAAAATTTATTTACATTTAGTTTTGTCACAATTGACAACTGACAGCCGACACAGACCTAGTATAGCCAATTGTTTTGTTTTTATTACCAATTTAGGCACTAATTTTGTCAGCCTGACGTCCCTTTTTTCAAGTGTCAAATCGAGACTTTAAAAGAATATTTTGGAAAAATCACAGGGAATAAAAATGCAATAACGGTATTTTCTAGATCATTACGTCAGGAACTATCGGAAAAATATATTTTTAAATTACACACCTTTGAAAAACATTACTTACCCAATTAAAATGTAGGTTAAGTAATGTAACTCCTCAAACTAAACCGCATTTTTTCTGCCACATTTAAAAATAAAGTACGTTTTGATTTTTCGTATACTTTATAGTTTATTTGAAGACGCAATGTACATTGAAAATACAATTTAATTAGTATGAAAAGGAAAAAATCTAATAAATAAATAATTTTAAGAAGTTTTTGAATAAAAGTTGTATTGTTTGAGGAGTAATATTTAAGTTTTAATTTTTTCTACGCTCGAAAGGCTATTTGATCTTTTGATCTAATAAGCACTATTGTTATTAGTCCTATAGGCACTTAGACCAAATAGCCTTTCAGCGTTGATTTGCTACTATTGTAGGCCGCACCTGGCATGGATTAATATTTCCACTCTGTAATTCAATCAATCTTCTATAGCGATTGAACAAGAAAAAACTTGGTTCTAAACTTTCAAAGTTAATTAGATTCCAGACTAAGAAGTTAGATATCTAGCAAAACCAAGATTAAATTCAAATGCATTGAAATTTAGTTTTTATTATTTTTTTTTTTTTTTTTTTAATTTATTTATTACCAGATATAAGTTTACATTTACATATATATATCATCTGCCAAACTGTATAACAGTTTGTTGGCAGAAAACCAAGCTCGGACGCTTCTGTTCCATGCATTTAGTGACATAAGTTCACTATCTCACAAATTTATTTAAAACTATACTTATTGACTAGGTAATAGAGTTTTATTTTGTATTAACGAAAATCCGTATACGGCTTTGCAAAAGTTATTATAAGCTTGCATTTAGCGGATGGAATTCCAAGTGAAATCAGAAAAATTTTACAGCTTCGAATTCCATTAGCTGGTAAAAGGAATTATTTTCATTTAATGTCATTAAAATAAACTTATAAGGTTTTGTGCAACCTACAACTTTCCATAATAATTTGTCATAAAGTTACTAGTACGTAACGGTAGTTGGCGTTACAAAGCTTCCAATAAAGAGTCTTATGTACGATTCCCATTGACCGGGCCGGGCCGGGCGGCACCGGAGCGCGTCGCAGCTTCATATTAAATGAGGATGTAATGTTCAATTTTACAACATTATATAAGTAGTCATATGGATTGGGAAATACTAAATTGTCATAACCCAGAAGAAATAATCAAAAAATATGTAAAAGTTAGAAAGTTATGAGACCACAAAATAAAATAAAAAAAGGTTTTTTTTATCGTCTTAAAGAAAAATAAAAGTTAATTTAGAAATGCTTGGATACCACTGCAAAAATAAATGTATACTAACTACGTGCTTAAACACACTTTTCATGCTCAAAATGACAAATTGCTATTTTTACATACAGACATAGTACCGTAAAACGGGGTGAGTAGGGGCAAAATTGACATTCAAACCTCGATAACATTTTAATTTTACATATGCAAACTGAATTGTAAATATAATAATTGATCCAGTCGTTTGTATTTTAGTCTTTTTATGATTTTGGGTAGTTCCATTTCATAACTAACGATAAGCACAACATCCTTCCTCACCCCGTAGTCCCTCGTAATTGGGGTGAGATGGGATTTCATACTAAGGTGAGTTAGGCAAATTATTGGATCGACACTTTTCGATTATGAATATTACTATAACTCCATTTGTAATAAGAATATATTATTTAGGTAGCAGTAGCCTTTAAAAACCCAACTGCCCTCGCAATCCCTACTCACCCCATTTTACGGTACAGTGAGGACACATGATGATGTCACAGAGTGTGTCCGTTTTGTAAGGAGCGTTTTCAACGCTCGGTACGGTCGGTTACTTTTGATTGCAATTTGTGGCTGTTATAGTAATCCAAGTGTAGTAGTTCAGAGGCCGGAATTTTCATAGCAAAACAAAAGACTGTCGCAATCAAACTAGTGTTAGAAACATTTTTTTATCGATATCGATAGTTGTGTAATATGAGAAAAAACGGCCCACCAAATGGAAAATAAATAATGCAAAATTTCACATAGGTTTTTATAATTAATTATACAGGTACAGATGCAATTTCTTCCTCGAAATCCACGTCAGTACACACAGCAGCATATGACATCTTATTGGGTTTGTTATAGTGATAGGAGTATATAATCATTAATTTTTCAACATTCTCTGGGAGAAGACTGTTTCGTTTATCACTATAAAGCCATTTATGTATACTAAATGAACGTTCGACTTCACTCGACGTCAAGGGAGCAAATTTATAAAACTCATTGTAATTGGTATGATGATCAGGTTGTGTAAGATTTTCGGATATTTCTCGTAAATGGTCATAATCGGGATTTCGGTCCAGTACGGCTTCAAATTTGCGTATCACCGGTAAAAGTTTACTCCAGTTTACGTAACAACGAACAGTGTCCAGAATGAGGAATGATTCCGTAATAGACAAAGTTGAACATTGTAACTGGTCTATGGAAGAGGCAATTACTTCGTAATTGTCGCGAATGAAATTTAGGTCTTGTTGTAATTTTCTCTTTCGGAAGATTTTTTTTGCAGTTCTTATAGCTGCCGATTCATTAGCAAGTGTGGAGATGATATTACGTATTTGCTCGTAGTATTGAGCGTAATATACAGCTGCTTTTATCCAAGTACCCCATCTGGTGATTATAGGCTCGGGAGGTAATGGAATGGACGGATATTTTTCCTTAAAAAAGCGTACACGTTCTGGAGATTTTAAGAAAATCTTTTTGACATTAGATATTAACACGTCCACGTCTTTAAAGTTATCTCGCACCTCTTCAGCAACTCGATGCAGACCATGAGCTAAACACGTAATGTGTTTCATTCGAGGAAATGTTGCTTTTAAAATACGACCAGCTTTAAGCATATATGCGGCAGCATCAGTGCAAAGTAAAAGTACATTATTAACGTTATCGTTAAAAGAACTTTGAAACAAAAAATTTAATTGGTTTATTATAAAGTTAGCTATTGTTTCCCCATTGACCTTCCCTAAAACCTTCGACCCCAAAAGATAAAATTGCTGAGAATAATTTTTTTGCAACGATCGAATCACCACATTAGTCACGCATTTTCCCATAAAATCTGGTGTTTCGTCCACAGATATCCATAAGTGATTGGTGTTATTTGCCTCTCTTACACTCTGAATAGTATTTTTGTATACAACATTTAAATATACTTTGCGTAATAATGATTCGTCCGGTAGCGACTTTTGTGAGCAATTGCAGCACAAATATTTATTAAAAAAATTACGGAAGTTATTGTTGTTGACTGTTGTCCACGGTATATTGCAGGAAATAAGAAATATTATTAAATCGAAATAAAATTGATGTTTGGAATTTGGTTCTTCAGTACGGTTTTTGTGTCGGTCGCTTTTAAGATGAATATCAATGTTATTTTTCTTTAGTTTTAGATGTACATCACACTTGGAGCAGTATACAGTGGAGGTGACTTCGTTGTAGACTAGTTCAGGGTGATTGGTTATCCACGTTTTAATACGATCTTTCACATTACTCATTTTAAATTTAAATAAAAACTATATTAAATCAATTATCAACCACGTCCGTTTCAAACAGTTTTAAGATACAAATAATAATTATCTACAGAGACACAACTTATATTTTATCGCTGTCATACGCAATGAAATGAAAATAATGACATTCAATGTCTTATGGAATATTAATTTTCTGAAGTGTCTATTATTTTCAATGAGGTTGATTACCTCTTTGTCACCCGACTACGGCCAAGCCAAAAGGGAAGGGTTATTACTTAATATGAAATATAAGTAACGTTGATAATATAAGTTACGTTGCATTTTAGATGAAATAACACATATAAAACAAACCCTTAAATTACTACTTCTTTTGCGTTTGGCGTGAATGATTATAAAATAATGTACCTAAACATATCGGTATGATTTTTTTAGACAAAACTTACTCGATATCGATAAAAAAATGTTTCTCACACTAGTTGAATTGCGACAGTCTTTTGTTTTGCTATGAAAATTCCGGCCTCTTATAGGTATAATATTTGTCCCTCAAAAATAATAAATAGTAGTATCGATTTACATTAGAAACAAAATCCAGTCAATTCCTGGCGCCCTGGCCCCCACCTAGTCCGACTCTCTCAAGGTGGTCCGGGCCATCGACCTGGTTCGATCCCAGGGGACGCCACACCCACCCGGTCTGATTTTTGCAACAGTCAGTAAGACTTGGAAGTATGTCATCATAAAAAAAAATCGGTTGACGGCAGCCGACCGGCTGCCAAGCCGTTTGCAAAAATGAACTTTAACTAAAATGTTGACACTTCAATTTCCATAAGCACATTGCGAATTGCGCTCTGTCAGTAAACCTTGCAAGTATGCCAGCTTAAAAAAATCGATTGACGGCAGTCGACCGGCTGCCAAGCCGTGTGGAAAAATTAACTTTAACTACAATATTGACACTTCAATTTCCATAAGCACATTGCGAATTGCGCTCTGAATCGGCACGGTCTATGAGAATCATACTTAATAACCACATTTTTACTAAAAAAAACCCGACCGCGGTGCACTTTGAAACTGCATAAAATCCGCCATTTTGTTTATTTTAACGAACTTCATACCCAGTGACACTCGCACCATCAAGAAGAATCTAATGATCTATCATTTATCAAAATCGGATGTGCCGTTGAGTAGTTACGAGCGGACACAGGAACGGACATACATACAGGTCAAACACATTACCCTCCCTCCTTTGGGCTTCGCCGCAGTCGGGTAAAAAGATGAGGCGACTAATTGAAAAATTTGATAACGTACCCACGTTATCAAATTTTTCACTTCGCACTTCGGTGGCACAATAATTAGTAGTGCTGTCTTGGCCCTGAGAGTCATTGGAGATGCAGATGCTGCCCGCGGCATTTAATTTTTCAGTTTTAACTGTCAATAAAACATTAGGTAATTTAAGTTCACTTAACAGTAATCAATACAAAGGGCAAACAAAACGAAGAAACGACTTTTTTGCTGTAATATTCCCCATTCCGGAGAACTTCTAGAAGAAAATAAGCGAAGTTTTAATTAAATATACAGAGAAACTCCAACTCCATACTTGTTTGTTCACGCAATATTTCCTTCAAGACGATTGCTAAGATAATAATGGTAGGAACTTAGTATATTCTTATCCTTACTTTACTTTTAAAAAGAGCGTAAAACATTTATAAATTTATGTTTATACGCCCTTTTTAAAATTTTATCTGGACCACTTAATGGGTTTTGATATGGGGCAGCCGTCTTGCTTACCTATTATTAGTGTAACTAGTGATTCGAGTAGTTTGGTTGACCATACAAACAAAAAGGCGGATTATCAGTCCATTTTATCAGGACATCAAATTTAGTAAAAATTTGGGTCATTTTACAGCTTGATACATTTTGTCTGCGCAAAACAACATCAGGAGTTTGAAAAAAAAACAAAAACATGCCATTGGCTGTTGATGCGTCAGCGCAGCGCTATCTAGTTTCATACGAAAGTAAGCTTTTAATTACTGAAAATATATATTTCATAACCTGATACAAAACATTTAAAAATGAAATACAAACCTTTGATATTGTTAAAGTAAATTCTTAACCCTCTTTTCGTTTCAACAGCAGGCCGAGTAAGGGTTGGTTACTTTCATGTACAATAACAGGCAAACGTGAGCTTAAAAAAAAAAATTAGTTAAGTCGTTTTAAAATGTTGCCAGTAGTTCAAAAGTAAAACATAATATTATTTTTGCCATTAAGGCAAAGTCTGGAGCGAGGGAGCTTCCAACTTGTTTTAATTAACACAATTTTAAAGAGCTTAATTAGGAACTTAGAAAACTGTTTTCTGCTTAGCGGAACATGGAACAAAAATAATTATCTAATACAATAAACACACGGCAAATTGTTAAGTTACGCGAGCATAAAGGCCATTGTTGCCATGGCCCGGGCGATAGATAGATACCAGATGTATGGCAGATATTTTGGCCTTATCAATTTACCGCACGTTGTCAATTTAAAAATAGAGCGTCTTTGTTGCGGCGCATTTAGCGTTTCTATTGGCAGTTATAGCTGGGCTCTACAAGATATTCTTGAGTATTGCGCTGGTCATCTCGTGCATAAAAGCCATGGTCGTAATGGCCTGGGCGCTAGCTATATCCAAGAATCCAAGCACGCTCCAGACGTGTGGAAAGTATCTTGCGCCCATTTCATTTCTATTTGGCCTTATCACGTTACTATATAGCCAATTTTAAAACAGAAACTCTTTGTTGCAGCGCATTTAGCGTTTCTGTTGGCGGCCAAAGTTGGGCTCTACAAGATAGTCCTGAGTATTGCGCTGGTCATCGCGAGTATGAAGGCCATGGTCGTCATGGCCTGGGCGCTAGCCATATTCAAGTACGTCCCAGACGTATGGCCCACGTACAAGCACGCTGATTTTAATTACCACGGATACGACAAATATCATGACAGCACACACGAGCGGCCTAGTAATTTCTTGGATTACGTTTTGGGATATTTAAAACCATGATTTAGGTAAGATAGTCATTGGTTACCCTGAAATTTTGATCTTCAAGAAAAACCGATTGATATTATGTCCAAAATAATAACTTAAATTACATGAGATAGGTACTTTAATTATAACTTTATACTTAAATCATAACTGTCTTCAAAACGAATCTACCTATTTAATTTGCCAAAAGCACGAAATACAATTAAAATATCTTAAAAAATTACAAAAAAGATGAAATTTAAAATGTACTCCTTTTTTAAGTATGAGTACACTTTAAATATCCATTTGTTTTTAGATTACAGCTACAGTGTCCCATTGTACCTATGTACTGAGTATTGTACATAGGTACTTACTCTTAAAAAAAATTGTGAATTCCTGCTATTTTCACTTCCATAAATTCCATATTTTCTTTGTCCTCAGGTCACTTTTTCTACGTTGTAGTTACCAAGCTGGTGGTCCTCAAAATAGTCTACGGCTTCATATTGTTCGCCCTACTCTCAAAAGGCTGGCATTTCGTCCTCTGGTTCATCCACTACCTTAAGGAGAAGAAACGCGACCACGAGTATATCGAGTTTGAACATCACGACTATGGAAATCATGACTATGGACATCATGACTTTGGACACCATGACTACGGTCATCATGGGCATTACGAACGTGAGCCTTACAGCGATAACGGGTACGCTTCTTATGGCACAGGTGATTACTATCAGCAAAAAAAGAGAGGAGCTTATGATGCTGATGGCTCTTATTCTGTGAAGGGCACTAGTTAAAAATAGTATATTACTTACCGAGGGCAGTAAAACAAAGAATGTCTCAGATCTGTATTTGAGGCCTGAACTGAAGGCAAGGGCAATAAATATGCGAAATCTTTCTTTATTACCGCCCGTGGTAAGTACAAAATTTTAAAGGCCAGGAAGTGGGATTTTTCGCACGCGTAGCGGGCGGTTATTGCCACTTTATGGCCAAGTGTGACGTAAAAAGTGAAACCTTTTGCATATCGGACTCGTGTATGTAAACGTTGTTTTTTTAACCTCTGAAGTGAAGTTGTAGTCTTGTCTCATAAATATAATTTCTTTGTAAATACCTTTGTTATGAAAATATTAAAGTCATTCTATTTTTAAGAGGTAGCTATTATACTCGTACTTAGTTAATTAGAATAAGTTAAGTTTTAGCGTAAGTATGTATTTATGAATAAGTATTGAAGCCCAATTCCAAGAATTTATTCATTTTTGTATTATTTATTGAAACTGTAATACTTTTATAATGGTTATAGTAGCTCCAGCTGAATAGAACCATACAGGAGTAGGACTAACTGCAAACAAAACCGTAAATTAATAGAGATTATTAAATGTGAATCAAATCTAGTCTCACTCACACTCGAATCAACCTCATGTAAGTAATAATGATACGTTATAAAATAAAATAGTTTATTTCTGCAAGTAGGCCCTCGAGGGCTCTTTTACAAGTCTGATTCTATTCTTTCTTTTGGCGCTTCGGGTAATGACCTTCTGGTGACAAGAAGCGCCGGAAGAAACTGACCAGTTTCTCTTTTTAAAATATTTAAATATGTAACAGTATACAAGTACGACATTATTACATTAGATTTCATTAATTCGTTACAATAAACTTAAAACTACATTTTTAGAGATTAAAATAATAGAAAATAAATTGATAGTAAAATAAATGGAGATGTAAAGAGTCCCGTTGTCAAAATATTTTGTTTTGGAGGTGTAAAGGATCTCCAAATATCAAAATATAAAA
Source organism: Eudemis profundana (assembly GCA_947034925.1). Lineage (NCBI taxonomy): Eukaryota > Metazoa > Arthropoda > Insecta > Lepidoptera > Tortricidae > Eudemis > Eudemis profundana. The sequence continues at coordinate 21,312,829 of OX344798.1, forward strand.
TGGGACTGTTTACTAAATATCTTACAGAAATGTAAACATTCTGCGACTCACATGATATAACTTAGTAAATTAAAATAAAATTAATACCGTTTTTTCTTAGAGATGTATATGGTCTCTAAGTGTCAAAACAATTGGCAAGTACAAAAACAGAAAAAAAACAACTAATTACACATTATTTTAAAATATAGTTATTTCCAGTTGCAGTTTCATCGGCCATGTAGTCCTGTGTGCTATAATAAGCTTTGGAAATGAGTTTACGCTTTACAAAATTCTTGAATTAGTTAATAGATAATTCAGTTAGGTATGTTTCTTGGCAGTTTATGATAAAACCTTACACCCATGAATGATGTTTTTATTTTATAATAAGTATAATAACCATGTACTCTAGACTGAAAACATTTAAATAAAAAACGGTCAAGTGCGAGTCGGACTCGCGCACCGAGGGTTCCGTACAAACTCATAAGTAGATACGCGAATAGTACAAGAAAAACTGTATGTCGATTAGTTTAGTAGGAGCAAATAAGTATATGTTATGATTTTTGCGAATTTGTAAAAAACAGTGCAAGTTAGGAAAACAATTATATTTTTCCTGTAATGCTTAGAACCTGATGAGTAATGATTCTATTTAATAGCAAGGACCATTAAATCAAGAGGACTGTCATTCTCCATACAAAAAGCTGTTCCCCGAATTTACAACGCCATCTATGTATAAGCTTGGTAAAATAATTATTTACAATTATTCAACTTTGCAAATGTGACACAGTATCTAAATGTTAGAATTTATTTATTATTAGCTGTTTACGAACTAATTGTTACTATACTATGTTTGTTTGTTCAATTATAACATCGTTAAATGTTTAGTGTTTTAGCGCCATCTAGTTTTTGCCCGGAAATCCCCTAGCGTGAAACAGGGCATCGCTTAGTTTTGCTACTCGCCGCTAGGGATTTTAAGTTTTTGTAAATTTCTAAAAAAATATTAAAGTTAGCAAGACCGTTCTATTTTTCCTGTAATATTCAGGTTGATATTTATAATTAGTAATTATTACACATTTTTATGATCAGTAACTTCGGAGATAATAGGGGGGGGCGTTTGCACTTATAAATCAAAAACTACTTATTTAAGAAAAAAAATATAAATGGTGTTTTAATCTACAAATTAAGCCCTTTCATTTGATACCCCACTCAATATAATAGCCCTATCAATATTCAATATACCAATATTCAATTTTCAAAGTCCCATTACGGAGCCTTTAAAAAAAAGTAAAAAAGGTACAAGATATTTTCTATGTCCAATAAGCTCGAATTAGTTACTTTTAACACTATTCCAAATTTCAAATCGATAGCAGCAGTAGTTCCTGAGATATCTGGCTGTGACAGACGGACAGACAGACAGACAGAGTCGCACCATAAGGGTTCCTTTTTTACCATTTTGGTACGGAACCCTAAAAACGAAGAATACTTACCAATAATTATCAACACCTATATCTCCTCTTATTGACACTTAGTACTTGAGCCCTTACTTACGGTATCCCATTACCTTCTAATTGATCTTCAGACCAACATAAAAAAGAAATTATTACCTTATCCTAATATTCCAATTTCAACCTTATGTCCTAAGTATTAAGATCCATTACGGAACAAGTGGGAGTACCGTTAGTGTGCTCATTAAAAATAATAAGCCTGCGCGAGAAATTGTGGACGCTTTGATAATCGCGCATTCCTTGATCACTGAAAATGACAGGGGGGCAATCTTCAAAGTGCTAATATTTATTTATGTTGTACGCGAAAGTATATAAATAGTAAGACGGGAAATAGTTCATAAAAATACAGTTATTTTTGTCATTGTAGGCGCACTTTTTTTTATTTGCATTATACCTATATTTTGCACTGAAAGAATAATTGTAAATGATAATATTTAGGACACTTTTTTGACTTAAAAAAGATTGATGATTTTGAGCAAGAAAAAGTCTAAAAGTAACCATTATCGTACGATTTCTTCCGCAAACACCCAAATATTATTTTATCCAGGAACTACGTCCAGATATTATTTGTAAATAATGTACGTATCTTTATATATTTGTAATTTTTCCTAGAGATAACTGACAACATGGTATACCTACAGTATTCAAGGAGTTTAGAAAAATATCCATACTTTAAAATGTTTGAAATACCAAATAAGGGACAAGTAGGTTAGGTATAAATACAGAAGTTTAACTACTGCGCAAGGGTTCCCTCCTTTACCCTTGTGAAAACTTTTCCCCGAGTTACAATAAACTGGGTTTATATTACTTAATTTAAATAAGAACAATTCTGTGACATTGATTAATTACTTTGTTGATTGATTGTGATTGTGATAAGTATAATTACTTTAGCAATTGAAATATTATAAATTTGTTTAAACACAAACAACTGAAACTTACAAATTGATTATTATTATAAGAAATCGGGACTTAAGGTGATTCGAGTCGGTCGGTTTTCCATACAAACATAAAGAGGGTCAGTGTCAAATGAAAATATAAATGAATGTGCAGCGTCTGATTACTGAAAATTGAACTAAATAGGGACTATATGAAAGAAACATGATATTTCTTTATTAATTTTTAATGCGGGTAAATTACACCACATTTTTATGTTACATATATAGATACAAGAAATCAAAGTACATAGAAAAATTAAATGGCACTCACCTGTGTCCACCAGACCCGGGGACTGGGTCCATTTAATTTTTCTATTCACTTTGATTTCTTGTATCTATATATGTAATCGGTAAGGAATTTAAGCACATATAAGCTAAAATATTTTTTAAGGTGTACGTCAATGAAACTCTCAGGGCGAACGTGTAGCAATTATATACTGAACTTCTTTACAGAAGATTAAATAAGAAGAGGAGCCCGAACATAACACTGAATATGTAGTACATTACAAAACTAGGGTGCTAATACAAAGAAAGACCGAGATCGCAGAAGTTTGCGGCCCGAGCTGCAAGCGAGGGACGTAAATATTCGATCGAGGATCATTTTATGTCTACACATGGCCAGAAAGCGGCTTTTTCCGTACGCGAAGCGTGCGGAAAAAAGCAACTTTATGGCCAGGTGTGGCATAAGCATTATAGTAGTGTACTTGGTTCAAACTTCAGTCTTCTTTCATTTACTTAAGAGCTATGCTCTTTTCGGTGACCTTTCCTTCACCTTCTGGTACGACCCGACCTTAACTTTCTCCTTCATCTGTTCAAAAAAGTCTTCTCGATCTTCTCCCCCTCTATAATAGACCTGAGTAAGAAGTCGTGTCGCAACAGGTGTCCTATCATGATTCCTCTTCTGTGTTCTGTCAGTCAAACTTCAGTACCAAGCCTAAATATCGATTACGTAATGTCTACAACGATGTCGCATAGTTTAGAATTGACCCCGTATTTTCATTTCTTTTTACGCCGCACCGTGTTATTGTGGGTCCGTCATGTGTGATGACATACAATTCTCGGTATAAGTACGTGTACGAAAATGTTGATACTAGGAAAATCTGGCTATAAATTGATACATAAAGTCTAACTTTAGGTGTTTGTGTTTTATCGCGGGTAAACGAATACCTTAATACAGAATTAGGTACTACCAAACCAGCGAACCCGAGTATAGAACCGAAACCGAGTAAGAACAAATAAGATTTATGATTTATCTTCCTCAATCTTCAGGTTTCCTCAAGATTTCCCTCACCATGCCATGCGAGCCTACTGCAGTATTATTTAAGTGATGAGCATACGTTAAACTACTAGTAGTTACAAGCTTGTAAAAACCGATGATATTCGAACACGGAATCTAACGATCCAGTGTTCATCTCCCCGAATTCGAATCATTCACGCCTACAAAGAACATACGCGGTTAAAACACGTGTATCGATACAGTCGCAAATATGTACGATCCCCATTAAGAGGCAATCTATCTATCAAGCGAGTGCGGGTCCCCCAGGGGCGACCGGCCCCCGGGCCCATCTAAATCTAGATTTAATGCCCCTGTCTAAATCTAATGGAGCTAATGGCCGCGGCCTTCGGGTGTACGCAATTTGGGCGATTCTTTTGGAGTTAATTCTTCTTTTTTAATTCGATGGTGTAAGGAATTTATGTGGATGCGTGTAGCTATTCGTCGTAACCAGCTTAACTGTTTGCGTCGTCGCACTTATGAAGCCTTAGAAGTTCTTTTAGTAAAATGCTCATCGATTTAAGCTGTTTTCTTTCCTATTCAATACGAGTCTTGACGTTTTATACTTTACCGTGAAGGTCAGTAAGGTTAGCACAATTGGAAGCGACCTCACCTGCCATGCGATAAAGCATGACCTGTCACTTCCTCACTGCATTGAACAGATAAGGATGAGTAGAATTTGTCGCGGTACAGGAATGTGTGTGGTTTAATATCATGAAATTGTCATATATTTTATTCATTTTTCATGGAAAAATCCTGTGTCAAACATCACTCCATATTACTAAAATTCAATTTGAAATAGCTATTTTTGTTTTCCTATTCCACTACACCCATATATTAAGCCCTTTTATCGATTAAAACTCACGCAAAACCATAATTTACACTCCAATTACTTGGCAGAAGTGATCAATAATTTTACTTAGGTCTCTGCCCACTACAACGTAGGTATCATACAGTGACCGTTCTATGAACGTATCAGATGCGGCATCACAAAATGCCGGTCGGTGACGGAACGTGATAGTGGGCATTTGTATCAATTAAATATATCGACGTCTAGTATCCATAACACAAGCCTTATTGAGCTTACTATGGGGCTAGTTCGATTTGTGTAAGATTGCCCCCTAATATTTATTTATTTATTATTTTATTTATAGTCTCATACTTTTCAATACAAAGAATATTTATTTTGCCTGAAAGGTCTATACGTGTGTCTATACCGTAGTGTCGTCTATACGTAACGTGCGTCTGGATGCGGGGAATAAAATGAACCAAAAAACTATATTTTGAAAAAAGCGACTTACTTGTTTTTAACTTTAAACAGCCGACCTACATTTGAGACTGTCGTTGGTACATGTCGTTCGTGTGTAAGAGTTTTATGTGCAACTACATGATTGATTCCATGTATATCGCCACATATAAGTTTCATTTATTTCTCTTCGTCTTAAGTCCGTGATATTAGTATATCCAAACCGAGATTCAAGATTTTAGAGAATCAGAGTAAAAACACGCCATTTGAAGCTAACTACATTACAAGTAGTAGCCATGTTGGCTGGGCCAGGGGCTGATCGGTAACGTTGTTAGTGCCATCTATCGGCGACGACGCTGCAGGGTGGAATAATGCAATGAGAGGACGGAAGCAGAGCTACCGATATGTTTACAGATGGACTTCAAACTTAATTATGTAAGTACAGGGAGACATGGAAATCTATAATCTGTAGTCTAGTATTTAAAAAAAGGTAGAAGGAAAAAGTGTATTTACCTCGCGTGCTAAATAGAAGTGTATATACTTTCATAAATCTTTGACTCAAAAACAATATCCGTTAGTTAATATACGTAATAATAAGGAATAAATTATATGTAATGCAATTGCAGCTGACATTCAAAGTCCTCCAATAATATTCACGATATTTAACCGACGTATTATATAGGTATTAGTTCATAGAAGCTGGCGTGGATTTGTATGCAACAAGTGTTGATTATAGACTAAAATTACTAAATCATCACCAGCTCTTATGAATTGACTTATACCTACAATATGATTGAAACCGTCACAGGAACTTCAGTTTCAAATCACAACTTATAACGAAATTCACCAAACTCTGCCACTTCACACTCGAATGTAGAAACTTGCGCCGATCTGAATAATAGTGTCAAAGTTTGAGTGTTGTAGAAGGATCTCGATTTCGGTACTGAATCAGATCCTCAATAAAGACCATATCGCATCGACGAATGACGATCACAGAATAAGCGCTACTACGTAGTACTAAGTACAGAAGTTTCTCTCTTTAACAAAACTGACGTTGGGGTTCGACCAACCGAACGCTCCGGATCCGACAGTCTCTAGTCTATCTAAAGTTATGTTTACACTTTGTTAAGTCGCAAGTGCAGGTACGAAGTGCAGGTGTAAAGTGATTAGTAAAAACAACGTGTAAACGGTCACGCTGTTAAGTGACAAGTGCGAGTGCGAAGTAAAGTGAATAGACGCTCGGTCTATTTTGGCTGTCAAGTAGCTACCCCCTCACACCCGCATACTCCCTGCGCTCGCAGCCACGGCGGGTTAAGTGTATAGTATGGACACGAACGGTACAAAAATGAGGAGGACTGAGGAGCAAACGTTGAATTTAATACCTCATTTACGATTTTTGAAGGAATGACCGCGACTATCCTTTTTAAAATATTTCGTAATTCCAATCGTTGTTCGTCGTCCATTTTGTTACTTTGGACCTGCACAAAGTACAACTAAACAATGTGTAAACGAATTCTTAACACTTATCATCCTAAAAACACTAATCACTTCTTACCTGCACTTGCGACTTATCAAAGTGTAAACATAGCTTAACAGCATAACGCGTGTTCTTTTTGGTCGCCGGCTAAGCCCTCTGGAGGGGCAAACTTTAGCCGCACGGCGAAATCGCGTTGTGAGCGATTTAAATATATTGACATTGCCTTGCCTTTATATATATGAGATATCGATCTACGTCAAATGTAACTTGAGTCAATTTCCATCATTTAAGAGTTTACGGCAACAATTAAAAATTAATAATAGACCATCAAAGACTGCTTTCTTGTCAAAAAGTATTATTGGGATGGCACCAAGAATATTTAATAAATTACCGACAGCAATTTTAAAGCTGGAAAACATAAATGAATTTAAGCACTCATTATTTAAGTTCTTAGCATCTAAGGCTTACTACTCGATTCCAGAATATTTAAATGATACCGTATAAATAATCTGTGCATGCTACACACATATACCTAGGTTATATTTGCATGTCTCTTGACGAAACATGTAGTTCTGTAAGTAGATTTAAGACCATCTGTATATACCATGTTTAAGCAAATAAATGTCTGATTCTGATTCTGATTCTGAGCTACTCCTGCCCTCTAATACAGTCAGCTGCAGAGAAAAGTAACTTCTTTGCCATACTACTAATGCATGACAGAGGGGTTCCTTTTCTCTGCAACTGGCCGTACTTACATACGATTTCGAAAGCATGCTGCTAAAGAGCCTTGAAAAAGCAGTGCCCGCGACTCCATTCGCGTATCTCTGTCACAAGCACAGAGATAGAAAGAAACAGTTTGTTGATTTGTATGGGAACCAAGCGTGTAAGATTTTACGGTTGACGTTTGACGTCAAGAGTGATGGAAAACATAAATTTTCCATTTAATTTGGTGGTAACTTATTCTGTACTACTAAGGGCATATATAGATAACGATTTTTATCTGTAAAGACGACATTTTGATCACACAAAATGACCTCTCCAATCACACGTCTCATTTACAGTTGTGGGTGAAAGTATCGACGGGATTTGGGCAGGTTTTTAATTACTAAAGCCTTTCATGATTAAAAGGGCGTAACTTCATGATAGTGAATACGACGCGTATTGCCTTTCTCGCTAGAGTTGTGTACCGCTACAATGTGATCCTGTTTTAGTGCTTAAGAATATTAAGCAGCTGATTTTGGATCTGGGTTGCGAGTTAAAAAACCCACTTTTTTAAAGAAGCTTTAGTATAAAATGTTTTTAATTGAGGCTAAGATTAAAGTATCAACCTTTTAAGCTGTTTTATACAAGTTATGATTACTTAAGGGTATAACTCAATATATTCACATAATTTTTATATAATTTAGCAATAAAACGACGTATACCGTTACAACGTGCATAAAAGAAGAACACGATTTATACCATTATTCACTTTGGTATTTTAGGAATAACACAACTTATTAAGCTTGGAATTTATTACCTAACGACTATGCAATAAAACAACCATGCCTATAATTTAAAAGACTTTAATAAAATCAACATCTATTGTTTATTGCTACATAATGTATTAATGAGTTGTTCCTTTATGCTCACGCTAACTAACTAAAACTGCATTTATGTCAAAATACTGTTAAAGCATATTGGAATAAAATAAATTAAGTCTTTATTAAAAAATATAGCTGTAAAGATGCCTTTGGGTTCGTGAGTAGGGCATGCTCCCGGTACTGAATTTCCATACAAATACGGTACCGGAACCGGGAATTCCCGGTTCTCGCCATACAAACTCAGTACCGGGAGCATGCCCTACGTGAGTAATTTTGACTGGAGACCACTTGTTCCTTTGCAACTGTCGGCAATGCTGGATAACGTAACTCATAGCTTTAAGAACACCTAACTTGTACCCTTTATGTTCGGTCATCCAAAAATACTAGGTTAACCCTTAATTCGACAAGAAAAAAAAATAGTGAAATTCAGTTAGTGTTATCGTTTTTATGGACATTTGTATATTTATATATAATGGAAAAATAACTAAAAAAATCTGTTGTGGATACTTTTCAAGAAATCGTATGTCAAGTATGTTGGACATTGCCAATTATGTAAAGAATAGGAGGGTAGTTTGAATGTACAGTATTTTGGACATTGCCGAATATATGGTGTGTTACGTTACTAAAGGAATCTTACGTATGTTTATTAAATTTACATTTATATAAAAGAAAAACCTTAGCGGGCGTTCACATTGAGGGCGTGCAGGGTATCCTGGGTGGCGGCAACCCTCTTAGCCGGCGATCCCCCTTGGGAACTCCAGGCGGAGGTCCTCGCGAAAGCCTAAATACCGCCCGGACCTGAGGGCCCGGGGGGAGTTCTCGACTCCGAAGGAAGTTGAAGAGGTGCGAAGGAGAGGACAGGCAGAGGTGCGTCAGAGGTGGACGGAAGATTTAGCAGTGGCAGCTGCGGGCTGGGGGGCCCTAGATGCATTCGTGCTCAGTTTCGACCGGTGGGTTACCCGAAAGTGGGGAATGCCCAAATACCATCTGGTGCAGGTTCTCACCGACCACGGCTGCCTTGGTGAGACCTGCACCGAGAGTTGCGTGCAGAGAAGAGACACCAGTAGCGTGGTGTCCAAAGAACTCGATTCCTACCGGCTTGCCTAATATCAGGCATTGGAGCACCTTATTCTACAGCTCTTAAGGAAAATGTACACTAAATCTGCATCGGCTTGCCCAAGGATATCTTTTACGCCACACCACTGAGAGACACCCTCATGCTACGAATGCATTGCGCCGGTTAATATTGTGCGTCAGACAGTAGAGGAATGCGTGGCATGGGAGCCTCAACTGCACGAGCTTACCGCAGTAGTGGGTTCAGATCTCTCGCTGTTGACCATCGTTACTAATATGCTCGACAACGAGAGGTGCTGGAAAACAATGGTCGCCTTCTGCACATCTGCTATGATGCAGAAGGCGGCAGAGGAGCGGAGACAGGAGGACAATCCTCTTACTATTCCCAACAGACGGAGGGTAGGGCGTGCACGCTGGCGATTTGCGCATCTGCTCCCTCCACCGTAACGGGTCGAGTGGCAGGGATGGGGTCCCGTCTGCCACCCATGAAAACCCATAGACAAACGATATTGTGGCCGATAGAAAAACACGAGGCAGAAGGCGAATTGATTGGTTTGTAGTGGGTATACGTAATAATGTATTTTCCCAGCCTTAAAAAAAGTGTCGACAAGTGAACGCACGGCAGATGTAGGTACGCTATTTGACACTACACGCGAAGATATGGCAGGATTAAGTCGGTGAGATGAAGACGTCGCTTCAATATCTTATAATTAACTTCACCGTTACGACCGCTTTTATTATAGGAGATAGAAGATTTTCTTCATCTTCATTTATAAATATCATTGTCTGAATCTTCTTTAAGCTCCAAGTAAATTAAGTCGTTCCAGTGACGAACTGGAGCTTTCTATATCTGATAGTGCATTGCATTGTGAAACCAATTCAACAAGTTTTCGGCCTCTCAAATACTTTTGCATAACCTGAGAGCCGATTGTTTGGTGGTATGATTCTGATTAGATTGTGCTTACCAGAATGATACCACCAACCAATCGGCTAATTGGGACTTACGTACAAAGAGTTCCGTACCATCGTGTGCAAAAAACTCCAAAAAGAACCATATTTCATGTATGGCGACACTCATAATTTTTTCTTTATTTTATTGTTATCATTTGTTGCTAACTGGGTCAAATACAGCATACACTTCTTGAATATTTAAAGTTTCAATCTGTTATGGTTCAATAGATCCTGTAACAGACAGGCAGAGCGGTGGATGGACAGGCAGACGGACGAAATTACAAGCAGAGCCTCAGTACAATTGGTTCTCATTGATATCCATTATGTACGGAGTCCAAAAAGCTACGACCAATTCAGTTATTTCAAAATAATATAAATAGATAAGGAAGTTATGTCATTAATATTATTACATGCATCATTGGCAATGTGTATTTTAGTTGACATGATAAAAGTTTACTGAAACACAGCAATATTGGCAACGGGAAAAATGTTGGACATAGAAATAACGACTTAAAACGCCGCATCATTGGCAACGGGAAAAATACTGGACGTTATAATATGCCAGCATATAACACATCAATAGAACAACTTTTGAATGTCAATTAAAGAGAAACACATTTTTCAATTGTTAATCAAAAACATATGCAAATTGATTTAGGTGTTGTCATACAAAATTATGTCAAAATATTTACTTCCCGTAACTCCGCGAGACGGGATTTTTCCTCTCAGCATTTTGGCGGCCACTGCGCACAGAAAAGCGTTCCAGTGCCCTTGGCGTATTTTTTGTGGTAAAAAACAATAATATTCCATTCACTTACAACATTTAAAAAAAACCTAAATATATTAGTATTTTGTGTAGATTTTTGTTTTAAGAACGTCTAGTATTTTACCCGTTGTCGAATTAAGGGTTAAGACACAGCTAGAGATACGTCCTTTTGCTATGTTGTGCGACGAACTGAATCCAATGGTGCAATAATATCCAAAGCACGAGTTATTCGTGTTGTTCCGTTCTTCACTGGAGGCACTGAAATATTGTAGATGTGACACCATGCATAGCAATTTCAGTATTTTTTACAGTATCTCGTACATTTGTTAGTGTTATAGATTCAACGTATAAACTTGTGAAGACGGTTATCCTTTTTAAAAAAGTTGTTTAATGAGTGAAAATTAGTCGCCGATTTCGAAGCAATTAATCAATACGAAAAGTAAAAGGTATGTAACGAAAGGTTCTTTAAAAATCCTAGCATAAAATTGAGTAATACAATGTTAATCCACTGTTTCTATGACTTGGTCGAAATAACTCAGCGTAATTCCGGAAATACTGGTTTAATACCTGAAACGAGAGACCAGTAAATGCATTAAACAAACAGACTGTACACTTCATTTAAAAATAAGGTTAAATTGAGTAGTAGATATGCACAGTCTAGACTGAGCCGATGATTCTAAGGGCATGGTATTTTGCACAGGAGTATTACATAACGATGGAAAAATAACTAAATAAAAAATATTGGGGGAAAACGTTATACCATCTACCTAGTCCTTAACTAAGCAATGCTTGTGAGTACTTAACTCGAATATATTGAATATAAATATAAATATTTGTGTATCTTATATACCTAAATAAATAAAAAAAAGTATAGCGATACAGCGAGGAAACGCTGCCAGTATCTTCGGAACCATTGGGAACCAAACATCCGAACCAAACATCCGAACCAAACATTCGGAACGATTTTTTAGATATATTTTAGTTTTAGATGGGTATATTTTAATTTTTACTTTAGGCTGTTACTTTAGGTGTATTTTGTTTCTACTTTAGGGTTTTAGTTTAGTATTTAGAGTTTAATTTAATTTGTAATAAATATTTGGATATCTTTATTTCCTTAAGTTAGGTTTTTTACCATAATACATATAAAAAGTAAAATACATGATAAAAAAAACCTACCAGCGGTTAGTGCTGCAGAGAGAAGAGCCTCTTGACTATGCGCGCCGTGTCCAGAAGTACCGCCTTCTGTATTTGACCTTTGATCCAATCTAGCGAGCCTGCCCTTACCGCAAAGGTAAATTATAGGATAACAGGGGACGAAAGCCGTGCAGAAATTTCGCCGGGAACGGGACTAGTACCTACAAGTTGTAATATTAACTGTTCCAGTTACAGAATACAAACTGTCTCAGCCATTTAGGGCGTCCGGGTGACAATTATGCAGATACCTGAGCTACGACAAGTTGTTAACTGTCCAACTCAGTATCCTCTGCCTTGCTCAGTATCAACTGCCGGCTTGTCTAACTTATATCACCGCATCTATTAACCAAATTTTGGTTAGTCGCTTGATATTTAAATCTAGAGGTACCATTTGTCAGGGTTTGTTTTCAAGCCACACATTATGGCACCTAAATTCGAGATACTGTTTTTATTTTTATTTTAACGTCCCCTATTTTAAGATACTTGGGTTGCCGAGACAAATACCTCAAACAATACCTTGATGAAACTATGAAATAATATTACTTACATTATGATACAAGTGGGCTGTGTTGGTCATTATAGTCGAGGCTGTTATAGCCGAGACTGTAATGACATTGGTCATTACAGTCTCGGCTCACAGCAGCCCACAAGTATCATACGACTTTTTTCAACACACTTGCGAATAAAAAAACCATATGTACATATCGTTTAAAATTTATATTTTTGTATTTATTTTCTGGGTTATCTTTTTTTTTAAAGTCTGACTTACTTGCGACCCATATTGGGCGTTGCAATATTCGTACCTGGTGGTCGGCCGTGGCGTTCCCTGGGATCGAACCAGGCTGGCCGGACCACCTCGAGTGGATCTGTGGGTTGCATGGTGTGGTGCGGGGCGCCCGCCATGTAGATACGGGTTCATGGCACTGAACGGTGGCACGCGCATAATGGCGTGCTCTCAATGGACAATTTGCGGTAATTACAACACTAGTGCGGTAATGTAAAGTAAAAAGCACTTGTGTGTAATAAGTTGCAGTCCGCGCGTAAGAACCTTGAAATAAGAGCCACTCTATGAGCAAGTCTGTGGAAAACAAAGAAAGGCCGAGATCTTAGAAGTTTACGGCCCGAGCTGCAAGCGAGGGACGTAAATATGCGATCGAGAGCTTTCTTTATTACCTCCCGTGTTGTGTACATCATTTTATGTCTACACTTGGCCAGAAAGCGGCTTCATGGCCAGGTGTGGTATAAAACTCATTTAAATCATATTTGGTATCCTCAAAGTAAATTATTAACCCTCTTTTCATTTTTATGAAGAACCGTGTTACTTGAATTACCTCAATCTTGGATAAGTTTACCTGAATCAGGAACACATATTTCCAAGGAATCTTAACAGGGCTGCGTTCTATAACGATATTTCAAAGCCAGAGGGCGATTATATTACTATCAACGTGTACGTTACCTATATACCTAATTGCCTTGTGATCATCATACGATCGCATATCAAATTTAGCCCCAGGCGCAACATATAGGTATCTAAATCCGATCCTACTTGAATATAATTGTTAAAGTTTCTGAAGATCTTTGGAGGTTTGTCAGTAAATAGCACGGCAGTTAGACCAAATCCTGGATTGAAACATAGAATTTACATATATTTCGACAAATTCGACAGATAATAACGGGAAAAACGCAGACGAGGCCGGGGGCGCATGCTAGTACATGATACATATTCATAGCGATTAGCACCTGCTTAGGTTGTTGTTAGGATTTTGCACCCAAAAATATTATTTTAAAGGTCATTGGGCGTTTTTGACCCGCTTTCCGAACTTTCGCATACAGAGACTAGTTTTAAAATAGAGAATTTAATCTCACTTTTCTAAATATGTATTTTTTTCATATGTCAACCGGCAGAAAAAAGTTTTTCAACAGAATGTGTACGATTTTTTATCATCAAGAAGTGATTGACGCGCCTGTTTAGACGAATTAGCAATTGATTTTGATCAAGCAGAATAAACAATTGGTTTTTAAAACTGGATTTTATTTTTATTCCTCTTTATATTAAACAATATAACTACAGCAACGCAATATAACAGCAGCTATTCAAAGTATTTTTGAAATAATTCCAATAGTTCTGACTTAATTCATTGCAAAAATGCTATAATGATAATAAGAAATGATTTTTATTTTTTTTCTCAATTCTTCCATGGTTTACAAGAATGCGACTCATACTACAGAGAAACAAAACGCACGTGTTTTAAGCCATATTACATCGATGGTGTTAGCTACAGATTTTTGGTATTAAAGGATTCGATGGTTATAGGATACCTTTGACTATGTCAGCACGCAGGGTTGTGACTTTTTACGCTATGGACAAAGTATAAAGACGAACAAGTAGTCCAATTTCGGCCGTTTAGGAACGCGCGACACGTATTCACACAGACGCGCGATAGAACGTCTGAGTGAAAACGTTGCGCGCTCTGGAGTATTCTTACGCATTCTTAAGGTGGGTTTAGACCAAACGAATTCTAACACATTCTAACCCCACTCTACCAAATTCTTTTGTGTGTACACAAAGAATTTGGTAGAGTGGGGTAGATAGGCATCGTCCTATCGAAAAGCGAATACGCGATTATCGCGCGAACACGCGAAAGTATGGCCGCAATCGCGTGTTCGCGCGGTAATCGGGTATTCGCTGTTCGATAGGACGATGCCTTTATTTCTTTGCTTGTCGTGCGTTCGTACACGGCGTGCATACGTTCAAGCGCGCGATGTACCCTCTGTAGGAAGGAAAATTACTTCTATAGACTGTGCTATGGATCAGCATAATTTGATGACAGATCAAATCAGCTTCATTTATGAAGCATAAAAACGCTCAGATCTAATATAGGGTATTCATAAGAGCTGGCACGGTTTTTGTATGCAACGAGTGCTTATTTCATGTTAAATCCGTGCCTGGAGCATTCCACGTTACATAAGCGACACTACCTGTTTAATACTTTTGACATGATAAATTAGGAAGCTGACGGCTTGGTTGGTCGCGTTTTTTAGCAACTAATAAGTTTTATTATAGGGTAGTTACCTAGCGTTATGTAAGCGAAAAAGTAAATATTTTCATGGAATGCTCCATCTGCTCTTATGAATCGCCCTATATGTATAATCTATACAGTTTAAAAAAAACACTAATATCACTGCTCAACATGGTCCAATTGGTGCTTTATTTTTAGTTTTCGTAATTTTAATATCGTTGATGGCACGAAAAGGAGTGTAGCTGGATTTTTTTTCCGTGTAGTTTTAGAATTTGATGGTTACGAGTAGCATTGATTAATTAATTTTAATTGGAACATATATCTATTGTAACATAAATAGATACAAGAAATCAAAGTACATAGAAAAATTAAATGGCACTCACCTGTGTCTAGACCGGGAATCGAACCTGGTACCTCTGGATTTTGCGGCCCAGCGACTCAACCACTCGTCCACCTGAGCACCCAGCAAGTGCCCTTAATTTTGCCATCTACTTTGACACATGTAACATAAAATGTGGTGTAATTTACCCGCATTAAAAACTAATATAAAGGAACGTCATGTTTTCTTCATATAAAGTATAATATCTATTGTGTTGTGTCCTATCTGTTTTTTGGTCTTACTGAACATTGTATCGCGAAATACGTATTTTTAGTGTCTGTTAAGAAACGATAGCAGCAGTAATAGAGGTCGTAAAGCAAAGCGAACAAGTGGCGTGTCCTAACGCGTGGGCCGTAAACCGAGCAACGCCGCGGCACAATGTAGTTTTATTGCTTCAGTGTTTTGAAGTGCTGCAGTGCTTAGTTTTTGGGATGGGTTGATCTATAGTAGAGGTCCATATGCCAACTTATTTAAAAAAAGTAATGGAAGAAAACTAACCTAACCTTAACAGCGGGCGAGCTGCTGGCGAGTTCCCATACAAAACCAGTTGAACATTTGTATGGAACTTCGCTTATCAAGTCGCAAGTGTGATAAGGCTCTAAGGCCAATATTATCTTGAATAACTAAATACATTCACGGACAATGAATTTGGGTCACTTTCTAGAACAATTATATAGAAAACGTCCTGAATTCATTGTCCGTGAGTGTATTATAGAGAATAGTCCTGCGGTTGAACTGTTTTGTAGGTAACTGCCTTAGAATACAGAAATAATCTGGGGGCACTGCCGTGCCCCCGCCAAGTCGAGCGCGAAGCAAACACTGCCGTACCATCCTTTACTGGAACCATTTCGCTGCATTTTCAGGCCCCTATTTGAGAACCTCTGGATAAGACCAGAACGCAGAAATTTTCGTCATCCAGTAAGCTATAATCACATACTTAAAGTCCAAAATTTTAAGTCTGTAGGTCATTTAGTTCCGAAGTTAAGCGAAAGCAAAGTTTCGCATTTATGACACTCACTCACTCACTCATGATCATCAGAATAGAACTAGTACTTCCCATAAACTCAGAGAGCTGAAATTTGGTACAGAGTTAGGGCTTAATGGTCACATAAACGGAAAACTATAAAAACTAGGATAATCAAAGATCTGGAGTACCTGGTGACCCTGATTAGAAAACACAAGAGTCCAACCAAAAATAAAAAGAAAAAAAAACTGTGTCAAATAAGAAAATCTAATAAAATAAATCAATATGCCCACGTTTCTACAAAAGAAGTGAAATCCCAACAAAAACATTCTGTAAAAAACTGCCAAGTCTCGATGGAGCTGCTTGTTTATCACTAAAAAGTAATGAAATCTGACAAAGTCGTGCCAAGTCTAAGGTTCCTTACTGCGATTTCTTTATTACTTTATTATAGTTAATGTTGTGTGACTTGGCCGTTGAACATTCTTTATACGTTAGTCGGTACAAGTCAATTTGCGTTTACGTAATTAAATTATACGTTACGTTAGTGGGCACAATCCACAACAGCCTAAAATGAGACACTAGCGTCCAATTACCAATACCAGTATGGGCTATTATCTCGCTTAACAAACATAGGTAGTTACGACAGATATAACATTACGTGTAAACAAAATTGACTTGTATTGTACCCACTAACTTATAAAGAATGTTCAACGGCCAAGTCACACAACATTAACTATAATAATAAAGAAATTGCAGTAAGGAACCTTAGACTTGGCACGACTTTGTCTAGATTTCATTACTTTTTAGAGATAAACAAGCAGCTCCATCGAGGCTTGGCTAGTTTTTTTACAGAATGTTTTTGGTGGGTATTTTTTACATTTTTAGTTATTAAATAACATATAAAATTACAGTAATTAATAGGTTTAAAAAATGTATGGGGTATCCTAGTGAACGGATTGGATTACCTGAATAACCATTTTTATAAGGAAAAAAGTACTTTCGTTTTAACTTTCTTTTACTTTTGACAAGATATGGTTTTCATTCATTAAAAAAACAAGCATAAAAAATAATAACAGTCAATGTATATTAAGCTAAAAAAACTATACATGTTTATGTCTGAGTTAATGTACAAATTTCATAAAATTATCTCAAAAGCGTGGCAAAACAAACACCCCGTCTTTCTAAAGTATCTGGTGTCTAAGTATAAATTATAATAAACATAATTAGATTAAGACGTAGTTTAAGTACACCGTCGTCGCGTCTCAAATTAACTTTTCTAAAGACAAAGTATGTTTAATTTGGGCCATAAATAATACACCTGAAAGTTAAAAGAGTCGACGCATTTATAAGGTAAAATTACATTAAGACCAGCTCTGTTATTTGTCTTTAAAAAATATGCGTCTAGATTTAATAAGGCGTGTTATAGGATAAAATCATATCAGGTGTCTCTATAAAAATTAAACTAAACTTTAATTTTAATCCGCAAGGGGGGCAATCCACGAAAACGTCTACTCTGTCGGGCACGTGACGGCTATGGCAGCTACCTTAAAAACAAATAAAAAGTCCTAAATGACATTATCAATTCAGCAACCAAAATATAAAATATTGACATACCAAAACTGTACTTCCTAACTTTGTTGGAAGTAGGAAAAATATGGCGTCACGTGCCCGACATTTTTTTGGAATGCCCCAAGGGCGGAAAAAGTCATAAGTCTAAAAACATATAACCATCCTGTGAGGTCCGATTATGAAAGAAAGTTGATTCTGCCATTTTCCTATGTTTGGACCAGGGGTCGGATACCGGTATTTTCTCCATACAAAACTACCGGTATTTTTCCCGTTTTTTTTTTCGTTTTTGGTTTATTATTTAATTTTTAATCGGACAATCTAATAATACGAAGTCATTACTTCAATAAATTATTGAGCCCTAAATAAAATGCATAAAATAATTCAAAATATTGTGCTATTTCAAGGTTTTTGCAAAACACCGCTTCGGAGACTTGGTTTGGACACAAACATACTTACTCAAACACGCATTGTTTAAGAAATATAGCCATTATCGCATTAACTTTAGAAAGTACTGAACTGATCGTTCATACGTATATAACAAATCAAATCAATTGAAATCAAAATATTTGTTTTGCGTAAAAATAATTAATACTTACTGTCGCATCCAATACCTACATTCCCCTGTTCTTGATAACTCTTAAATAAATTTATTTTAGATATCAATAAGTACATACCATTTTCATCAACACGGTTTAAAAATATGTACATTATTTTCAACTACTATCTGTACGTCTAGCATAACTGGCCGCGACTTCGTTTCTCGTGCGATTGAGCATCACCTGTCACTGTCACACAATATTGAGTGGATAGAGATAGATAGCATTTGTCGCGCGACAAAGAGTCGCGTGTCACAGTTGTGCTAGAGGTACTTGTATCCGATTGAGCTACAATTTGGTTTGGTAAGTTCGGTGACGATATAAGGTTTTACTGTCATCGAACTGGTTTGATGATGGAGCTGGAAGGTCATAAGGTCATCTAAATGACATAAGATAAATCCACCGTGTTTGGGCTCGTTTGATTAGTGCATGCAGCCGGGATTAAAAGCTGATTTTATTTAATATATATAAGTAGAGGAGTTGGTATTCATTGAAGAATAAATAGAAACTATACAGTTGAACTAAATCTAAACTAAGTGAGAGTCTCGACCACTGAGATATATCGAGATGCAAGGAAATAGTTACTCAATCTGTATGGGAACGTTTTTCGCTTGGCGTTTGACGCCAAAAGTGTAACTTAGTGATGGGAAACACGGTGGATTTATCCACCGTGTTTGGGCTCGTTTGATTAATTTTGACATGCAGTTTGCGAATATACAAAAAATGCAGCCGGGATTAAAAGCTGATTTTATTTAATAGATATAAGTAGAGGAGTTGGTATTTATTGAAGAATAAATAGAAACTATACAGTTGAACTAAATCTAAACTAAGTGAGAGTCTCGACCACTGAGATATATCGAGATGCAAGGAAATAGTTATTCAATCTGTATGGGAACGTTTTTCGCTTGGCGTTTGACGCCAAAAGTGTAACTTAGTGATGGGAAACATAAATTTATGCCACACCTGGCCATAAAGTGGCTTTTTCCGCACGCTGCGTGTACGGAAACAGCCGCTTTCTGACCAAGTGTACACATAAAATGATGTACACAACACGGAAGGTAATAAAGAAAGCCCTCGATCGCATATTTACGTCTCTCGCTTGCAGCTCGGGCCGCAAACTTCTGCAATGTCGGCCTTTCTTTGTATTACCACCCTAGTTGTGTAATGTACTATTTCCATTTCATTTGGTGGTATTTGAACAATTAATTATTTTCAACAGATTTTCAAATCTGACAATAACATTGACGGAAACTGAAGTTGACGGCGTGCAAAGTAGGTTGTCGCCACTGCTTTTTATTACGCGAGGTACATACCCTTTTTGCTTCTACCTCGATATACTTCTGTGGTCTCGACTGCAAAGGCACATGCTGGTCTAAAATCTTGTCATAAAAATAGAATTTTTGTTAGAAACTTATCGTGTGTTAGAGATAAGCGTCGATTTGTCTCGACTATAGCTATGGCGTAGTTAGGGTACATTTTACGCCGCATAATACATGTCGTTACACTCATCACTTGCTGCCTTTACGACCGCCGCAACAGGAAACGCGCAGTAAAATTACATAAATCGGACATTTCGCGGTGTAACGTCGAGGTACAGGCCCCTTAGCGGAAAAGGGATTAGGTCTTCTTATATAGCAACAGTACTTAAGTCCTTGTGGAGTTGAAATGACTAGGAAGGGAAATGGAACATGAGAACGGCGGGTGCTAGAAAATAATAACACGTATCGTTAAAGTACCATATTGTCTCTTGGGCCACATAACATATAATTCTGGTTTGAATTAAGCGCTTTAAGCGTTTGAGACGCCCATCGATTTAAGCTATTTTCTGTGTGATTCAAGACATGTGATGATGTTTTTTTCACGTTACCGTTGAGGTTTACGACTGTTGCTTTTATACCACCCAATCGATATACCGTGGGCCCTAAAAATTTAAACGTAGATTCTACTCCTTAAACAATGTAACTTTTTTCCACCAAGTAATAAATATTGTGTCTAACAAACAACCCTCTAAACTAAATTGCAAAAAACTGAAATTGCGTTTTTGGTTCTAGTATTCCACTCCACGCAATAAAACCAAATACTTATTAGCCGTATATACCTTTCAAAACTCATACACGACTATCATAATTATACTTCAATTATTTTGCTATCTTCATTTCAAATTTCCTATGAATATTTGATAGGAGAATGAAACAGGAACATCCACTATCGATTCAGGTCAAAAGTAGCTTTGAATTTTGATAATACAAGGAACATATTCTTACTAGTTTAGTGTTGATAATAGGTACCAATAATACTTCTATTTCGTATTCACTATTTACACTGTGATTACGAAGTAATATAAATATTGTTTATTAAAAAATCTCTTTCTGATGTAAACAAAAGCCTTATTGAAGCTATACTAAGCCTAATTTATCAAAATGCATTATTGAGAAATAACTATCGCAATAACGTTTCTACCCAAATGATGAAAACAATAGTTTTGTATTATTAGAATAAAGTTTGAATTTGTAACTCACAAAAACCACGATTCGACGTTGCGATTGTGATCATTTTGTATAAATTAAGATATACTGCGTGGAGTCAAATAAAATGAAACTAAAAAGTAACTTACAATAAATAACATCTTTATTCACGAAACAAAATAACGCTTATAAATCTTAGTTTAGCCTCTAGGTACAGTCTGACTTATAAAGAAAAAGCTTTCAATGTGTGCCATCTCAAACGCACTCACTCTTACCGTGTATAAGTGCCACTGTAAATGGCAATTTAGGCACAAATACACAATCTAAAATCAAGTCTAAAATTTAAAGATACAAAATACATACTTTAGGAACCTTGTCGTATTAACATACCTAAATACAATCCTTGAATATTCTATTTAAGGGTTAACACGACAGGGTACCATATTGATTTCCGAAGCTGTACGTTCGAAACCAACCGAGATTATTTTCACAGCACCGCTTTAAAGCTATCAGTCTTTTAATGTAGAACTATCCGTGTGTTCACTCGTCCGCTTCGATCAACGCGTAGTCTAAGCCGTTGCCTTCGCTCTTCGTCACTTCGTTGTCCTTCACGTGCTTTGACGTGTTTTTCAGCTCCTTCTTCCTGATCTTTCCGATGTGGTGCTTCCTGTCGGCGAGACGGAACTCCATCAGAGAGTCGTCGGAAGGATACGTTTTTTCTGACGACGTATCGACTACGTATGACAGAATTTCCGGCTTTTCAGATGAAGCTTGCGCTTTTTCCGATGAAGGCTCGATTTTCTCCGACGACGTTTCGATTTTTTCTGAAGAAGTTTCTATTTTTTCTGAAGAAGTTTCTATTTTTTCTGAAGCCGATTCGATTTTCTCCGAAGAAACTTCAATTGGGTTCTCTGAAGATGTTGATGGTTTTTCAGATGACGGCTCCGGCAGTCTCACTTCAATGGGTACAATCCTTTCTGGTAGAGGTGGTGGAACTTCGTGTCTTGGTGCGGAAATGCTCAGGATTCCAGTCTCTTTCAAGACAGCCTTCACTTCTTCCTGTTTGGTTCCCGGTGGTAGGTTGAAGCGCTGCACGAAGTGGTTAGCCATGAACCGGTTCATACTGTCCGATGACACTCTATGCCTTCCCTCCACAATGATGTATTGGTTTTTCACCTTAACTCTAAGTTCTTCAGGTTTAAACCTCTTCACATTCATATTGATTTCGAATCCTTTCGGATCCGAGGTGATCTGTGGCTCTTCCAGATTGTCCTCGTCGTCCATCGCGGCGGCAGCTTGTACGAGTTGACTCCATGGCCAGAGATAGTGGAACGCTAAGGAGTGAGATAACTGTTGATCGAGGGCCGCGAAGGGATCTTCATATTTGTGTTGGTGTTTCCTCGCTTGCGCGCACGCAAGGAGCAGCAATACAAGTGCAGCGTGCTTAAACATCGTTCGTGTGTTCTCGTGTGACTTTCGTAATAGTATGCCGGCTGCGGTGACTGGCAGGGCTTATATAGGCTTGGCCCGTGTGGGGCGAACGTTCCAGAACCGTTCATTGATAACTGCGACCGCGCCAGTGGTCGCCAACTGTTTGCCACGGCGTGTGAAAGCGGCTGACGCATATTTATTTAGCTGGTCTTAAGTAAATGTCTATGCCAATTGTATTGATGAGTAATTTTCTTCGTCACTCAGATAGGTATGGTATTGAATATGCTGTATTTACCAAATATGTAAATAATATTGAGTCAAACGCGCAATAAATACTTCCATTCGAATATTTTTGTCCAGTTTAAACGAAAAACATTTCAGTAAAAGTAAGTCAGTAAACTTAGAGTGTAGATTAGATAAGGTTTCTTTTATAATTATTTTGAATAGTGTATGGTATCTGTAAACTAACTATATTATATTATCCTGAAAGTATAAGAAAGTAAGTATTCGGAAAAACAATATGTATATTAGGACGAAAAAAAGGTGTGAGAACAAAGGAAACCGTTATGAATAATCAAATCTGTCTATCTATTCTATCGATAAATCCTCTCCTATAGATATGAAAGTTTGAGAAGATGTTTGGATGTTTAGTGCGTGTGATTTGTTTGGATATGTTCACGACTAACTTATGCAGTAACAATGAATGTAATGAGATGGAATTTGGTATACAAGTAGACTATTTTGGTAATAGTTTATTTCGGATATCCGGCCGGATTACCGGATCCAATCCACCGGATTGCAATCCCTACTTCGACCCCTTCTTTTGTGTAAATCATAGAATAATTCCTTAAAATACACTGCGTTGGTGTGTGAGGGTCATAAGGCCCAAGGGAGATTTGCAATTAAATAAAACTGATGTATCCGAATCAATATGTTTTATTGTGAAATGAATCTATTGATTCGTTACTTTAAAATATAAACAAAAAATATTACTTCTATCATAAATAAAAATATAACTAACCATGTTTGTTAGGCCTTATTACCCACACCTTACAGACTAACGCAGTGTATTTTTACACCAACTAGTATGAAAGCGCTATACTAGGCACAAACACCGTAAACGTCATATTATCATATTCTAGAAAATACTTTCTCTATATCGGACCAGCGTTTGACCACTCCTGGGCCGGCCGGCCGCCGTGTGCGTGTACCGTTAGCAGTAGGTCACTTGACGCGTTTACGTTTTCCTTGTTTTGTTGACGGTGCTTTTCAATGGCTTTTTTCAAGTGTTTTGGGATTCCCAATTCCCACTGGAGAAAGTAAGTTTGTTTTTTTAGGTTGCAATTGATTGCCATTTGATTGGCAGCTTTTTGTTGATTCAGACGTACTTTCTAGGTCTATTTAGATGCATAAAGACTACCTCTCTTTAGATACTAAAGTTACCTACTCCACAGTTGCTTATATAAAAATAATAATTTGCCAAATGTTCCAGCCTTTGTTAAAAAGATGGAATATGTTAGGAAAAAGTGTGACATTGGGGACGAGAAGGGGGGGGGGGGGGGCTCTAAAATTCTGAAAAATCGTATGATGTACTTTGTGGACGACCCCTAATATAAGTATACACCGTGGGTACGGGTAACCCGACAAACTTTAACTATAGATTCTAACAACTATTAGGAATAAAAAAAGTTATGTGATGTATAGTCGAGAAACGCTTACTTTCAGAGATATTCATTATTTTTTAAATCAAAACTCCCAAGTGTGTAGCAAGCCCTAATATATGTGACTAAGATAGTTTTACCAATTTAAAATCCTTTAACTAAACAGCAATTAACCTTCGCAGTATTTGATGGTAAGCGATTACGAAGCCAAAAAATTTACCTTTCGTTTCCATTTTAGCTTTTTTTTCCTTTTTGATAACTTTTCCTCCAGTAAGGACATGTTTATATTGAGGGGCTGAATTTACTGATTTATTTTGTTCCATAAGACTATTAATGTAAAATGACAAAATTCGACCTATTTTGATATAACGTTTGTCGGGTAACTCGTACCCACGGTGTATAGATTGGCTGTGGCCGTGGTTAAAACGTAGAAAACTTTTTAACCAAATAAGGCGAAGCAAAAAAGAGATATTTTTAACTTAATTCACTTCTTTGAACGAAGTTGCGGGCATCCTCTAGTTATTCTAGTACAAAATAATATTAAAATAGTAATTAAAAGATCGAAAAAAATAGCAGAGACTAAAGAAAACAAAAATACATATTTATAACTGACCTTTTGGTATTTAACGTATTGCACTATATGTATATACATATATATTATATACTCACGTGTTACAATACTTCATTGGAATGCGCATTTAATAGTTTAATCTATATATACCTAATGGTATCACCTACATTTTTATTTCAAAAACAAATTCCACTCCAATGGCTTATGTTATAAAATACCTTTCAATTTGATTTCTAGATAAGACTTTTCAATGTAGAATGCTCCAGTCAAATGAAACACTATTCATGATTAGTTAGTGCCTTATCAGTCTTATTAGTACACTACACGTTACACTTGCGTTTTTCGGGCGAACTGCGGGCGAGTTTCCATATAAAACCAGTCGCGGAGAACTCGAGTTCCCGGCCAGCGACATTTGTATGGAACTTCGCTTCTAACTCGCCCGCTAAGCGCAAGTGTGATAAGGCCCTTAATGTTCGTAAATATTTTTAAGTCCTTGAGAATCTATTGCCTATACATATTGATAAACAAAGAAACAGGTGTGTATTTTGCTAAACATAAGTGTATGGTAAGTTGGTAGTGCTTACCTCTTTTTGTTTGTTCGATTGTACATGCTGATGATGTTAAAATAGAACGATGTATGTCAAAGAAATGATAACAGGTTTAGTAAATGGGAAATATTTATTTGTGAAATTTCTAGATCTCAAACATTTGCATTTGAGTTGTTTTATTCTATGTTTCAAAGAAAAACGCTCAATCATTAAAAAAAAGCGTGTTTTTGCTTACTGTTTTTGTAAAATTAAAACGATCATTTAAATATTATAAAGATCATTTAAATACATGCCTTAGTAAATCTGAAACGAACAAGAAGAAAATGACCCTCTACTACCGCGCCACCGCTGGAGCCCCTGCTCGCGGTGGACAGAAGAGGACGGACCAGCCGACGCCGCCGCTCGAGCGCCGCTCGCGGCATCCCCAAAATGATGGCCCATGACCCATGCCCATGACCATATCATATCATCACGCACCCGAGACCCCGCTTCCGCACTCGAAAGCTTAGACTTGTTAGTGCTCCCCAAATTCCGGCAACCCCGCCGTAGAACTAAAGAAGAAGAAGTGTGTCTTCTCGTCTAAATCTAAATCATAGTCTAATATGTATTTCAAACCTTGTTGTCAATGACCCCTAAGTGAGAAGCAAACAAATCAGGTATTTGGAGTCACAGATGACTCACGTAAACAAACCGAGAGTCTGCGTTACGCAATAAAGAAAGTTTGTTTATCACTGTTTTTATCATAATGTAGGCGGTAGCGTCAGCCATGTACCGGTTATATGTATGGGTTCCATACAATACAGTATCATTGGACATTTAAACACTGTACAAGGTAAGACGACGGCACAACGGCATAGGTATGTAGAATTCGGAGAAATGGCGAAATTTAGGAGTTGGTGGTCGAGTCCATATTATCACTCTCCCTGCCATGGGATCCGCCAGCGACCCCCAGCTGACCTTGTACAGCACGCCAAGCTATTTTTTTTTAATCAACGTTTCCATACGCCAGTGGCCTTTATATGCAGCTGGCAGGGAGAGTGTTAAAGGAGTAAAAAAGTCTCATGGTCTTCACTGGCTCGGTCTACTGCGGAGAATGGAGGACCGAACAACAAAAAGAGCATACCTGGTACGATCAACAGGTTATCGACCCTTAGGCCGTCTTAGGTATCGATGAGGAGACGTGGTCGAGGCAGACCTGTGTAAGCTTCAAGCTGAAAACTAAACCTGAATATTTGTGTGATGAGCACGAGAAAATGTTCCCGAGTCATGGGTGTTTTCTATCTATTTAAGTTTGTATTTATTTATCTATATAAGTATGTATATCGTCGTCTAGTACCCATAGTACAAGCATTGCTTAGTTTGGGACTAGCTCGATTTCTGTAAGATTGTCCCCCGATATTATTTTTTTTAACTAGCAAGATGCTGCGTCACGTCAGGTTGGATCAGGTCAAGTATCATGCTCTCGTTTTGGTGGCCGAGATGCTTTTTAGGTTATCATCATCAGTCAATGTAATATTCTTAAATTTCCACTGTTGGACACAAGTTTATGGATCTAATAGATTATTCAGTATCTTTCTATTTTTGGGCCACTGCGCCAAAATAGTCGTACATAAGATGCAGAAAACTACTTGCATATTTCTTATAGAGCCCGATTACCCAAAGTAAGTGCCGTGTAAACAAAATAAAACAGAAAGCTTGTGAAATTGTTGAATGACGTCCCGAGTTTACCGCAACAACTCTTTAAGGGCACTGTCTAGTTTCATTATATTCCGACTAGAATTCCAATATACCTGAACATGAGAGTCATGTTAAGAAGTCGATAAGTGTCGAGATATGTCTGATCGGAATATTTAGTCCCTTAGAGAATTCAAAATAGCAAAACGAGTACGTGCGACTTTAAACATCTATCAATGTATGTACACGAGGGACAAATATTATAGCTACACTATATAATATTTCGAATAGTATAGATAGAGATTAATTTTTAGGGTTCCGTACCAAAAGGAAAAAACGAAAGCCTTATAAGATCACTTTGTTGTCCGTCTGTCCGTCCGTCCGTCCGTCTGTCTGTCTGACTGTTAAAACCCTTTATAAATAAAAATAAGCTCGGGTTAGCTACTTTTAACACTATTCCAAATTTCAAACCGATAGCAGCAGTAGTTCCTGAGATATCTGGCTGTGACAGACGGACAGACAGACAGACAGACAGACAGACAGAGTCGCACCATAAGGGTTCCTTTTTTACCATTTTGGTACGGAACCCTAATAAAACCATATACCTACTCAGGCCTACGGTTCCTTGAAGTTGTGAAAAAATCTAACGTCTAAATTAACGTAAAGAAAATTTATAGGGTACTTTCCGTTGGCCTTGAACTATGAGATTTGGCAAGTAATACCGTAGTAGTAATACTTAAGTATAGGGAGGGGAAATCTGAAATCTATACATCTGTAATTAAATCATAAAAAATGAAGTCTTTATTTAAAGTATTTGTACGGAACCCGCGGTGGGTGAGTCCGACTCGCACTTGTCCGATTTTTTTCAGAGTACATTCACATGCATGTCACACAGGACAAACCAGTGAACCGTATCTCAAAAAACTGTTTGAAATCTGTACTTATAAGGATTTGCGGGTATTTTTTTAGTATTCATCATAAAGTTTGATAGAAGATTTCATTACTATTAATCAAGGACCAGTGAAGGACCATTAAAACAAGAGGACTATCATTCTCCATACTTTGGATTGTAACCCGACCGCTAGGGGATTTCCAGGCAAAAACTAGATGGCGCTAAAAACTAAACAATTAACGATGTTATAATTGAACAAAGAAACATAGTATAGTAACAATTAGTTCGTAAACAGCTAATAATAAATAAATTCTAACATTTAAATACTGTGTCACGTTTGCAAAGTTGAATAATTGTAAATAATATAATTCTTTTACCAAGCTTGTACATAGATGGCGTTGTAAATTCGGGGAACATCTTTTTGTATGGAGAATGACAGTCCTCTTGTTTTAATGGTCCTTGCTATTAATGTTGGCAAGAGCCTTTAGACACTCGTCCCACCGTTGGCGAGTAAGCGAGTAAAATTGGGCGAGCAGGATTAGATTGCGGATCTGGAAAGGTCGGTTGATTACACTGTGCCTGGTCAGCCCGCAATGAACTGTTAGGTACTCGCCCAAGTTTACTCGTTTACTCGCCGGCGATGGGACTATGTCATAGTCTGTATCCATGCAAAAAAGGCGCATATCAGATGCCAAGTTGCCGACAAAACTATACCTCGAACCTATACCATTAACCAATGTTAAAAGGATTAATGCCAAATATTTTTTAGTTTTTACAATGTTTCATTTTATTCGTATACCGGACTTAGTCGAAAAGATTGCACTAAATTCACTCACTAAAAACACGCCAGACGTAAATCCGGCCACTTTAAAACAACACTAACAACCTGTCATCATAAGTGTAGCAGCGCATTAAAGAAAATTCAACTCTAAATAACCACGTTAAGGTTTAGTTTTCATTCAGAAACTTGTAGTAGGTACGTACTATAGTGTTCTAGAAGCCTTTCGTGTAATGCCGGCAAAATGTAAACAAACTCGTTGCAACAGGTGGGGGGACTGGAGGGGAGACTGGGGACTTGTTTATTGAAGGCCAAGCGGTAATACCTCGACGATGGACGCTAGAAAATTCTACATTTAATCGTAACATTAGATGTGCAAGCGAAGTAGATGGGATATGTGACTTGCTATGATTGATTTCTTACACTCAAGGAATTTGAATGTTTAGAAGGCCGCGTCCGACGACCGGACGGAGCTGACCCACATCCGACCGCCTCTCTCTATCGCATAACGCGTACATAACGCGTGCTCTTTATTTCCTACCATGGAAGGCGATATTTAATAATAATAGCCACGGAACGGAATCGCGGAGTGAGTCAGTCCTGTCAACAGTAACGTCCAAAATCATAATCAGTAGGCTTATGATGCTACGCTTTGTCGCGCGATAAATAAATGATAAAGCATCCGTCACTCTCACGCACTATTTGCCAGAACGTGACGGATGCTTTGCCATTTATTTATCGCGTGACAAAGCGTAGCATCATAAGCCTACAGGACTCGTCTTGAAACGCAGCAAAAGTCGGCCAAGTGCGAGTCAGATTCGCGCAAGAAGGGTTCCGTACTACCGCCGAGCATAAAGGCGCCAAAACACCTTTATTGTACCCCTTTTCCACAAGAAGGGTTCTCCTGTTTATTTATTCTTAACTTAACTTTAACTTAAGCTTAACTTTATTTTGTTTTTATATTCATTGTTATATCGTACACATTCTGTGAACATATCAAGCATCTACCTTATACCATTTTTTAAATCGAGCAAAAATCGCCAAGAAAAACACGCTTCTTGTTTGGGGACCGCCTTTGATTCCTGATTTTTTTATTATTCGATCTTTTAGCGATAATAGAAATACAGTTCCTGTGAAAGTTTTAAAGTCTCTGTCTATTACGATTCAAAAGATAAATCCTGTGACTGACCGTCACAATCACGTTTCTTGGGGACCCCCTTTTCTTTTTAATTTTATTTTGTTTTTATTATTTGTTGTTATAGCGGCAATATTTAGAAATACACAATCTGTGAATTTCAAGTCTCTACCAAAAGCTAAAGCCCTGTGATGGACGGACATACGGACAGCGGAGGCTTAGTAATAGGGTTCTGTCGGCACCCTTTGGGTACGAAACCCTAAACATAGCCAAAATCAATAACCGTTTTAAACGTCTAAGAGCTTATATCATAGGTACATCGGCGATATTTGTGCTAAAACGAGATAATCTGTAAGGTACAAAAAAAAATGCTAGAAATCCTAAAATAACTTGTTAAACTTTACATAACGCCACAGTGACTGATTGATTTACAAGATTGTTCCGGCAACGACTCAGATTTCTTTGTGGCATTGACGTAAAATCCAATTTGCATGATTTATGGTGAGTGTTTGTGAATTTACTGCACTTTTTGTAATAGGAGCTAAGAGGAAAACTCTAGCTTTAAGGTTATCCTAGTCGCTCGGTTCTCATACAAAGGAAAGAGGGTTAAGAATCCATGTTAACGACATCAATTTCTGTTGAAATATGTTTTATTTTATAGCTTGATATACATTTTGTTTTCGCGAAATAACATGACATGTCTCAAAAAGCCAAAAATATACAAAAAAAATCTTGTAATGGGTAAACCTGGAATTAAAACCATATACTCAGCTCTATAGCTCCTTGAAGCTGTGAAAAAATTAAACTTCTAAGTTGACGTAATAAAAGATATGGCTGTTTATGCCGCAAAAAACGTACATTTCGACTCTCTCAAGGAAACCAAAATGAATAGGGTACTTTCCGTTGACTTAGATCTATGAAATTTGGCAAGTTATACCGTTCTATGCTGCAAGTATACGGAATAGTACATTACACAACTAGGGAGGTAAGGTAAGGTAAGGCCGAGATCGCAGAAGTTTGCGGCCCGAGCTGCAAGCGAGGGACGTAAATATGCGATCGAGGGCTTTCTTTATTACCTCCCGTGTTGTGTACATCATTTGTGACGTTCCGCAGGAAAAGGTACCTTATGGAGGGTCGGCACTTACGTCGTGTAGCATCAAATTAATATAGGAGTGCCGTTAATAACAGCGTAAGCGCCTACCCGCCATAAGGTACCTTTACCTGCGGAACGTCACATTTTATGTCTACACTTGGCCAGAAAGCGACTTTTTCCGTAGGTACGCGCAGCGTGCGGAAAAAGTTACTTTATGGCCAGGAGTGGCATAAAAATCTGAAAACTATACTTTTATAATTATATCTTAAAAAATATAGTCTTTATTTAAAAGGTTTGTACGGAACCCTTGGTGGGCGAGTTCGACTCGCACTTTTCCGGTTTTTTGTTTGTGTGGAGAACTGAGCAATTCGAATCACCGTGACGTAAGAACCTTTCAATATGATGCCATGGAAAAGGGTGGTAAAATAGATGTAGGCAATCAACGTTATGGATGTAACCCATAGGGTACAAATGATCGAATATACATCACATGGTATGCGTAGCTTTTTGAAAAATTAGGTTAGTTTAACTCTACGCGTGACTCAGCCTAATTGAACAGAATGTAGGTACCTATATGCGTGTGTGGTTACTTGAAATATTTTATTGGCATTACACTATAAATTGATGTAAGTTATAGCAACGTTAAGCGGTTTGGTGTAAATGAAACATAGTTGGGCCAAAATTCTTTTAGATGCCTAATAAAATGTCCCTTTTACATTTTGACGCATAATTTCTTACCTTAGTATAATCTCCAAAAACATATTATTTTGTAATTGACTGAATCATAACTTTTGTCGAAATATGTCGCTATTAACATAAAAAACAATTTTATGCCACACCTGGCGATAAAGTGGCTTTTTCCGCACGCTGTGCGTACGGAAAAAACCGCTTTCTAGCCAAGTGTAAACATAAAATGATGTACACAACACGGGAGGTAATAAAGAAAGCCCTCGATCGCATATTCTTCTGCGATCTCTGCCTTTATTTGTATTACCACCCTAGTTGTGTAATGTACTATTTTAGTAACGCAGTGGACACTAAATTGTAGGCGACACGGGGACTGGTAACGCAGTGGTATTTCGAGTATGAAATGAGAATTTTTGTTATAAAAAGCCCAGAATAGCGAAATCATTCACAATAAATATTGAAGCCTGGTTGAGAACTAACGTAAAACTGCACTAAAAATATTACGAGATATCTGCAACTCTGTAAAAGTGCCTATAAATTTTCATCTCCATTTTAGGCACTAAAAAGAATTTTGGCCCAGTTAACATGGCGTTATTTACGATAAAGGGTCGTCTTCCAAGCAACAAACAAGCTGTATAAGAGCTTAGCCTTACAAAACTGACAGCCCTAAACTGGAGGTATAGTGGTTGTATAAGTTCGTTATACAACTTGTGTGTGCAACGTTATTGTTATTAAAAAAAAAGTTTTTTTTCCACGACACAGCGACATCTTATTTCCGGCTCCGCGTCAGGAGTGTGTCGCCCGCGATTACTAATACCAAAAGTCAAAAAGTCCAAATATTCTTTATTCAAGTAGGCCTAGCAACAAGCACTTTCGAATCGTCAGTTTTGTAACTCATGAGCCGGGGTCGAACTTTTTGTGCCGATGACGTCAAGCTACATACAGTTTGTTTCAGTTTAGGTTTTACATTGATTTACCGTTACCGTAAATTACCGATATCGTAAAAATTATAAATTAATTATGTCACTACTTTCATTGGTTGGTGTTAATGGTAGAACACGTATACTAGAATTAATTCTCATAACTTTAACAATACCGGTAAATTCCGGTAAAGATAAATCAATTCAAAACCTGGAGTGAATCATGCTGTATGCATCCTGCGACATACAGAGTGATTCAGTTTAAGTTTTACATTGATTTACCGTAACTGTAAATTATCGGTATCATAAAATTAATTAATTAATTCTGTCACTACTTTCATTGGTTCGTGAATGGCAGAACACGCATACTATAATTAATTCATAACTTTAACGATACCGGTAAATTCCGGTAATGATACCTAAATTAATTCAGAACCTGGAGTGAATCATGCTGTATGCATCAAGATGCCCCTAATAATGACGCCAAGGCATCATTTTGACGTCATCGGCTCCAAAAGTTCGAGCCCTGCTCATGAGCATTATTTAGAGCATTTATGAATGTAATTATTAATCGTAAGAAAACACAGAAATTAAGGAACAAATTTCGCCTCCGGAGAGGCTTAGCCAGCTACCAGAAAGAACACGCGTTATGCGGTAGAGAGAGACGGTCGGATCCGGTGCGTTCCGTTCGGTGCTCGGACCCGAACGTAGTTTTGTTAGAAAGAGAAACTTCTGTACATAGTGTCTGTGCGGAAAGAGAATAGGCGTGGCGAAAAACGGAACTAACCTAACCAGTATGGCCACAGAACAGAAAATACGGCACATATGGTAGAAAAGCATTACAGCGCCTCCCAATCTAAATCCTATTCTCTTTCCGCACAGCCTCTAGTACTATTACTTATTCTGTGTCCGTGTTTTACTTCGACGGTGCCGCGCCGTGGTGTTGTAGCCAGGCCCTCGTCAGTTAATGTGTGTAGTTCTGTGCCCCAAATGACGTCCTTGTCAAAGTTGGACGCATTTTACGTCCAATTGTCCCTGCTCTCCTCTCGTAATGGGCGGGAATTGGACGATTGCACAAATTACGTCGGTGTGTAGCCACAATTTTCTCGAAGCGAGAAACTGTTGCATCCTTTTCACGCGACGACGTCGATTTAAAAGGAAAGTACGAGAATGAAGACCAAAGGCTATAACGTGGCTAGTAGTAACGATGTATCTAAGGCTCCATTTAGACGGGACGAGAACTCGTATGCGAGTTTGATTACATTGCGGGCTACCTAGGTACCATGAGTATAGTTGATCGATTAATCGCGGCAATGAAATGGGGCTTATGAAGTGTTTTATTAAAGGGTTATTCTTCAGAACCCGTCTATTACCTAAAAAGATCCACTCGCTGAGAACAAGCTCCCGTAAAGTCGTCTTGAGCACAAAAGGCATGCTAGACGGTGATTTGAATGAACGATTTGCATCAAAACTAGAGTGTGAACTTACGCCTGATGTAGTCGAGAGAAGCGCTGAGGACCTGTGGCTTCTAATCAAGGACGTGTTGACACGGGCAGCCACGGAAACGTATGGTAGGGGACGGAAAGAAGATGTCGACTGGTTTGCCGCACACGAGCAGGATTTGCAGCCTTACATTGATCACAAGAGATCCGCCCTTACTAACCTGTTAAATGATCCGACAGATATAGTCAAGCAATCTATCTACAAGGCTGCTAAAGCGGATTTGCAGCGCTCCTGTCGACACTTTGCAAATATATTCTGGGTGGATCTATGCAAGTCCATTCAGCACTGCCGTGACATAGGCGATTTTCGGGGAATGTATCAGGGTATCAAGAAGGCTACAGGACCAAACGTCAGGAAACGGGCGATGATTAAGGACGCAAATGGAAATCCCATCACTGATAAAGGTGAGGTTCTGAAGAGATGGGCCCAGCATTACTCTCACCTCTACTCCAAAGAAGTTAGCATCGATGCGACGGCGCTTGATTACTTTCTATCCTTTCCAACTGCATCCGATTTAGACGCTCCTCCTTCGTATGAAGATCTTCGCACTGCTCTGCGTGGACTGAAATTTGGCAAAAGTACTGGCCGTGATAACCTGCCTGCTGAACTTCTACATCTTACATGTGTGTCACACTCTCTATACGCTCTCCTTTTTGCGCTGTTGGAGCGAAGGCACAGTACCGCAAGATATGAGGGACGCAGACATCGTTACTCTGTACAAAGGCAAGGGTGATCGTGGGGATTGCAACAATTATAGAGGTATCTCGCTATTGAGTATTGCTGGTAAAGCGTTTGCAAAGGTGGTTTTGAAAAGACTTGAGATCTTAGCAACGCGTATCTATCCTGAGTCTCAGTGCGGCTTTCGCGCAGGCCGTTCGACAGACGACATGATTTTTACCCTTCGTCAACTCCAAGAAAAGTGCCGCGAACATCGCGTCCCGCTCTACATGGCCTTCGTTGACCTGAACAAAGCGTTTGACACCGTAAGCCGGGAAGGTCTCTATGTGGTGCTCGATAGAGTTGGTTGTCCGCCTACTTTACTATCTTTGATTAAAGCTTTTCACGATGGCATGTGCGCTTCCGTGGTGTTCGATGGCGATACATCAGAGCCCTTCAGCGTGAACCGAGGTGTCAGGCAGGGCTGTGTTCTTGCGCCAACTCTTTTTGGAATATTCTTCTCGGCGCTGCTTGCAGTGGCTTTCAAGGACTGCGACGTTGGGGTGCACCTGCATACTAGGAAGGATGGCCGACTATTTAATGTCAACCGTCTTAAGTCAACTACTAGGCGGACTGACTTAATTGCCAGGGAGCTCTTATATGCAGACGATGCCGCATTTGTTACCCATTCTGAAGAGGACCTCCAGATACTGATCGAGAGATTCGGCCATGCTTGTCAGTTATTCTCCATGAGCGTCAATGCCAAAAAAACCGTGATTATGGTTCAGGGAACGGACAGCACTCCTAACATCCAGCTCGATGGTTCAATACTGCAAGTCGTTGATCACTTTTGCTACCTTGGTTCTATAACAACATCTACGCTTTCTAACACCAAAGAAATAGATTCTCGCTTGGGCAAAGCTTCCACTTCCTTTGGACGACTTCATACTCGGGTTTGGAGAAACGATAAGCTCACTATTAACACCAAAGTTCTCGTGTACCAGACTTGTGTACTCAGTACTCTTTTATATGCATCGGAGACGTGGACTACTTACGCTAAACAAGAGCGCCAACTGAACGCTTTCCATATGCGTTGTCTAAGATTTATTCTGGGAGTGACCTGGAGAGACAGAATGTCTAATAGGGCTGTTCTTGCGAAGACTGGTTCCACCAGCATTACAGCGATCCTTAAACAGAGGAGACTCCGCTGGCTGGGCCACGTATACCGAATGGACTCAGAGAGATTACCCCGCCAAGTAATGATGGGCCAGATTGCACACGCAAAAAGACCTGTGGGACGTCCAATGTTGCGGTTTAGGGACTCTTGCAAGCGTGACATGGAATGTTTTGGCATTGATACTGGCGGCTGGGAACAAAGAGCAGGAATGAGACCAGAGTGGCGCAGGGACCTCAGCACTGGAATTAAGAGACACGATGAAGTGTGGCTGGATAACCTGCAGCAAAAGAAATTAAGGAAACTTCGCTCCAGTAATGATGCTTCACTTCCTGCACTACAATATGCATGCGACATCTGCGGCAAAATATGCCGTGCCGCCATCGGCTTATATAGCCACAAGCGAAGCTGCAACCGAAACACACAAATGTAACGCAGTGTTGCAACAATCATCCGTCAAGGATGCAGTGGCCATTGATGATTCTTCAGAAATATGTCTGCAGTCACCTTATTCCTCTGGCCCTTTTTCATACTAAATGTATGGAGACAGAGGAATAAGTCGCAGACATATTTCTGAAGAATAACCCATTATATCATTGAGGCCTTCTAATAAATTTTGGATGTTAGAGGGTAATTTCTGAAAATTATCATTTCCCTGTGCACACATTTGGTGAATATTCAGAAGATCCCGCCTTTTTAGAATAGCATTTTTGTTATTGTGTAGTTCCGGCCAAGCTCTACAAATTAACTAAAAATACTATTCTAATGAGGTTTGAATGAGGGAATCTTCTGAATATTTGTGGGAATGAGATCCTTTAAAAATCATCCTTTATCGAAAGCGAAAATTTAAAAATTATACCTAGACTATAATATATACTTTGGGCGGGACCCAAACTTCCATCTACAACGGCTTTACGGGCCAAATAATTGAATAGTCGTAAGTATCAATGATATTTTGTTCGACATAACTTTTGTTCTATACTTGAACATAAATACATTTTGTTAACTAAACTCAATACTCACTAGATATCGTAATAAAACAATTTAAACGGATTAAATTGCGTGTACTTCATTGTTAC
The DNA here is from genome assembly GCA_947034925.1 of Eudemis profundana. Taxonomy (NCBI): domain Eukaryota; kingdom Metazoa; phylum Arthropoda; class Insecta; order Lepidoptera; family Tortricidae; genus Eudemis; species Eudemis profundana. The sequence goes on from OX344798.1 coordinate 21,349,605, forward strand.
GTCCCGACGTTTCGTAACCCTTTTCAGAGTTCGTGGTTGCGGGTGACCACGAACGTAAAAATTAAGACGCGATTTAATCCGTTAAAGTTGTTTTTCTACTCCTGTACTGTTATCTGTCTTTTACTTGGTCACGAACACTAATATAAGAACATACATAATATGAGTTCAGAGAAGTCTATACTCTATTCCCCATAACAGCACTAGTGTCGTTATAGTCACTTTACGTTATTGCTAGCAGCCACAGACTTCTAAATCTAGGTTAAACTTAGGTCAAGGATTAAGCGCTCATTTTTAACTTTACGGTAAAAATGCACAACTACCAACTTAACAAACAATTAAATTCCTACGGTTTTTAAGAAAAACAAAACTTTCCGAACTAAATTCATTAATGCCAACATAAAAAAAGTATTTTTAATTTAAGTATATTTTAAATTAAAAAAAAAAGTTTACCATAGACACTGTCAGTCAAACGTCATATTTGCCTTGTTTCCAGGTTATGATTAATTTTGTATTTTATAATTTAAAACCTCGTCGTAGAAAAAGTATTGTATGCAACGTTGTATAATTAAGTAAAAAAACGCTCATTGCGTCTCTATTTGCGATACTCGCCGCGTTCGCGGCTCGTATCGCAACTCACGCAATTCACATTTTTTGAACCCACTTATACAACTGTTTCATAAAATACTATTTATTACAATGAGTGATAATCGCGGAAACCGAAGACAATATAAAACTAGATTTTTTTATATCTATAAAAATATCACTATCAGAATTGTAGGAAAATATGTATGTTGACCTGTCAATCTAGTTCGCCATTAAAGACCGGAGAGCCGTTGTAGATGCAGTCTAGCGCTCAACAAAATATTTATAATGTATGATAATAACCGAAGACTATCTCATTCAATAAAGCAGAAGTTGGAACTAGGTGACCGAGAAGCGCAGAGCCTGGGTCCTCTTTCAGAGTACTTAATTGGAATGAGGTCAATCACAAATCACAGTACATCCAGTACCAGAGAAAGAAAGTACATTTATTCATGACAGTACAAAATGAAAAAACAGTAATAAAAACCGGTCAAGTGCGAGTCGGACTCGCGCACCGAGGGTTCCGTACAAACTCGTCAGTAGATACGTGAATAATTCAAGAAAAACTGTATGGTGGGACAAACTTAACTTTGCTCTTGTAAAACTGTTGTCCCCATACATCGACATATGCCGCGGTTAGTTTAGTAGGAGCAAATAAGGTTGTCTTACGATTTTTGCGAATTTCTAAAAAACGCTGCAAGTTAGGAAAACCGTTTTATTTTTCTTGTAATATTTAGGATAATATTAATAATCGGTAATTATTACAGATTTTTCTGTTCAGTAACTTCGGAGATAATAGGGGGGGAATGGTATTTTTTTTAACGTTTTTGGTCTTAAATCAAAATTACACGTATAAGAAAATAAATAAAAACGGTTTTGAAATCTTCATATTAAGCCCTTTCATTTAATATCCCACTCGATATATTAGCTCAACTTTTGATTTTCGACATCCCATTTCGGTCCCCTTTAAAAAAAAAGTTAAAAAGGTATAGGATTTTTATTCTGTTCCATAGGCTCGAATTAGTGGTTTTTAACACTATACCAAATTTCAAGTCAATAGCATCAGTAGATCCTGAGATATCTTGCTGTGACAGACGGACAGACAGACAGACAGACAGAGTCGCACCATAAGGGTTCCTTTTTTACCATTTTGGTACGGAACCCTAAAAATGGTACATTACATAACTAGGGTGGTAATACAAAGAAAGGCCGAGATCGCAGAAGTTTGCGGCCCAAGCTGCAAGCGAGGGACTTAAATACGCGATCGAGGGCTTTCTTTATTACCTCCCGTGTTGTGTACATCATTTTATGTCTACACTTGGCCAAAAAGCCACTTTATGGCCAGGTGTGGCATAAAATAATATAAAGGTAGAACGCTGCCACAAAATGGTCCCACCTCAGCAAAATGCTTCCGACCTTAGACCCAGCGCTGGTAGTTTGGTTCTTCTGGTTCCACCAAAAGAAAGATATGAATGTGTGCGTGGCACAGCATGCCAATAGAAGTGCATCATTTTGATATATTGGAATATAAAAGGTCGTCAGCAAGGAACGATTGCACCGTGGTGCCATGCCCACCGTGTAGCAGCGATGGTACTTGCGTTACACAACCTAAACACCCCGACTTCGACTACTGGGTTACGCGGCCCCAAACAGGGCCCATTTACAGGGGCTAGGGGCATATTTTATCTGTGTGCTATAATGCCCGTCGGTTACTCTGTTGCTATGTAAATAAAATAAATAAATAAATATTAGGGGACAATCTTACACAAATCGAACTAGCCCCATAGTAAGCTCAATAAGGCTTGTGTTATGGATACTAGACGACGATATATTTAATAGATACAAATACTTAAATACATAGAAACCATCTATGACTCAGGAACAAATATTCGTGCTCATCACACAAATAAAGGAAGCGAAAACCAATAATCCAACACACTTTTCTATTATTATTATTTTGTCTTTAGTTTTTGCTAGAAGGAAGGTGGGTGGTGTTATATTACAACGTTCAGAGAGTTTGGCTGTAAAGTTTTGTATGTACCAGACCGCTTCTATAATATAGAATATAACATATTAGATATGTTAAATACGATGTGTTTCGAAAAAACGTTGTTTGAACAAATGTTCCATGCAAGGTTGTTAGCAAGAAAAATATCGGAAAACTGAAGCCAGTGAGCTATTAAATTGTATGTAAGTAAATAAAATACAAAGAGTACAGCAATAAATTAAAATTAATAATGACACCGTGGAACTAAGTAAAGTCTACATCTCATAATGTCGCTCGGCTGAACCATAATATAATTGTAGTGGAATCGGAATATAGCTGAAAGTAAAATATGTATGTAACTGTACTTTTCTGGAAGTTTCAAGTGAACGTAGTGAAACATCCATATAAAAACCAAAGTACGGTAGCCGTTTTAAAATATCAAGCTAAATTAAATGAAACTCAGGTTTTAAAAAGGATTAGGTATATCTATGCCGCAAAATTCTTTCTGTTACCTTTTGCATAAGAATTTTAAAGCCCGACCTCCATACAAAGAAAGAAGTGGTTCGTAATGTCCACTTTACCTATAGATAGTTCCAGTAGAGTTGAGGTCACGCACACAACAACATGTCATGTAATGACAGCGGCATTTTGAAATTACTGTTTTTTTGTCGTACCGATAGCAAGATCGCCAGTGAATTGCAAGATAGACCAAAAAGTTTCTTTAAATAGCCTTGTGTTTATTTACTCACTCATGCATTTCATTCATTCACTTTTTTGCAATGAGTACTTCATGTAGCTGTAATCATTCACCTCAACCTCTCGTGGAACTACCTATACCAAAATGTAGTTCGTTTGGATGCATCTCGTTAAACCTTTAATGCATGATGCAGGATGCAGCCTACATCACTACCAAAAAATAATTCAATAAAAATAGAAATATTTCATTTGTTCCTAAGAACGATTCTGCAAGGAAAACTAACGCATTTTCATATTTATTACTAATTTGTTGGCAAAGCTGTTAGAGGAAGTTAAATTTTGAAGGTTTTCGTTGAGTGTGTTTGGCGGTTTTTAACTAAGTAATTATTTTTCATTATGATGTTGTGATACATTATCATAAAAAAATTAAGTTTACAAAATTTAATAAAACTGCTCTGGATTGATTTTAATGTTTTTTCTCGTGTTATATATAACCCTATTAGGTTTATTATTACGTTGTTGGTTAGTAAGGGAAAAAACATGCATTTAAGATTACTGTGTATCCGAATGACTACACTCTATAGGTCCCCCGTGCACTGGAAATGACTTTGATGAGTGATTTTACATTTTTCTTTAATATCATAATAATTACAAAAGACCTAACAATGATTTTGTAGGTAAGCTACACCTGATTAATCGGTTAATCGTTTCCCAGTGTCGCTGGTGGCAGCTGGAAGATTATGACAGAGGATTGTGCTTAATAGCGCACCCTTGCATACCTTTTAAACCTTAGGTACCTCCCTTTTTTATTGCCTCAGACTAACAAACAAGAAGACGGTCCACCTCATGGAAAGGGGCACACTAAATGTATTACCAATGCGTTGCCGGTCTCGAAGAAATTTGATGACACCCTTTTTAAAAATCCCATATTGTAGCCCAGTGTTTCCACTGGACTACTTAATCTATGTGCAGCATAGGACTGCGGCAGGTTGATGATGAATGATGTGACCTGATTAACTAAAAACCGTATGATAAACAGAAGTTGCGAAAAACTTTATTTTTCCTCTCAATCTGCGCGGAAAATACCGTTAGTAACCAAAATCCTCCTCCAACGAACAGCGATTTAATGGGAAATATTTGCCCGAAAATATTTTCACATAAAAAAGGGAAATGGATTGTTTCGGCCATTCGAAATAGATCACCAACTTGTCGTTTGACCGCACGTCAGTCGCTCGATATATCATCGTTAGTGTAGAAAAATGGACGTTTTTGTCGTTTATAGGGTTCTGTTAAAACGTACGTATTCTATTATGTCGAGTTTTTGTTGCAGGGTTGTCTATATTTCTGAAGCAATGACGTAAATGATTTATGATTTAAATGGTAGTGACGATACAGTCCACAGTAGTTTCCTTTCTATATAATAGTTCCTGCAGTAAAAATAAAATATTCACTTTGATTATAAAATTCAGCTATTGATTTACTTATTTTGCCTTTGACGATTGGTCGTTCGTTCGATCGCTTGTTACTAACATAGATTGTAAGGTTTAGTTAGGCTGCGTTTCCAGCAGGGATGCGTAGCGAGGAATGTGTTTGTGGTAACAAATGGAAACAGCTCAGCGGAGCGAGGATAGGTAAACGAAGTGTTTCCATTGATTACCACAAACACATCCCTCGCTACGCATCCTTGGTGGAAACGCAGTCTTATTGTTACTAATATGATTTGGATGTACTTCCCAAATATATATATATTTTTATTATCAATTATATTTATTTATTTTGGGCAAGGAACTAACCTAAAAGTTAAAATAAAACTAAAACCTTAAAGTAAAAAACAATTTGAACTACCTATTGCTAAAATAGGCCCCGGTGGCATTGTGTCCCAAATAAATGATTATTTAAATTAAAATGTCAAAAAATTTAAATTAGGAGACAATTTTGACTACAAGAACCAGTGATATCAATAATTCGTATTTTTTATGAAACTCTATAAGTGCATACAACAAAAGTGTTTTGACAAGAAAAAACCGGACAAGTGTGAGTTAGACTCGCGTGGAGAGGGTTCCGTACATTCAAAACAATATAACACAATTATACTTTACTGCACAGACTTCTTATAGGTTTTCCTGTAAACTAATATAGGTGCAGGACTATTTCCCATATTTTTTTCAAAATTCTAGGTCTAATAGTTTCGGAGATAAGGGGGGGGGGGGATGGTAAATGTTTGCCTATTTTCTTAAATAACTTCAAAACTATTAAAATAAAAATTAAAAAATATATATATTAGAGATTCTCATAGTGAGCCCTTTCATTTAATACGTCACACGATATAGTTAGTTACCTTTTTTTTAATTTTCTAGTTGACCCCCCAAAAGTGCCCCCATGATTAAAATTTATATATTTCCGTGACACGTCCGTGTTTGGGTCGTTAACCTTAATATATCGACACTGGAAATTTCAAATGTCGTAAGGGACATTTTGTCGTAAGTACACTAAATATACCATTGGAATCAGTATTTTTTTCTCTATCGATCTGTTCGATTGAAATTTTGATAACCCGTCAAATAAAAAAGTTATGAGAAGATTAAATTTTGTCGTAACTTCCTAAAATTTAAAGTTGACCCATACAACATAGTGCCATATAAATTTAGTATACAAATTTATATTTTCATACATTTTATGGTTACTTACTTCATTAACCTGGAAACCATAAATATAACTTACAACAGAAATTCGCAATGTACAAATACGCTTTTGGTAGTTACGACAATATGATAATATTTTTAAGAAAAAAACGGGTTATTTCAGATTCGTAACGGACATTTTCGTCTTAAATTCACTGCGTAAGGGACACTATTTCCTAAACTATTAAGGTTATAGATTTCCAATAATTAGTTCGGTGTAGATAAAGTTATTTGAAAATTATAAATCTGAGAATCATCCTAATCGGTTAAGAAACGACCGAGTTACGATTTTTTTTAAATTGAATTTTGTTTTTTGGCTCTCCTGAAAAGTCGACCTTTGTCCCTTACGACATTTGAAATTTCCAGTGTCGATATGTAGGTACCAAATTTCAACTCAATCGGTTCAGTACTTTCGGAGCAAATTGGCTGTGACAGACAGACAGACAGATTGACAGACAGACAGACAGACAGTCAGACAGCCACACATGTGATCCTATAAGGGTTCCGTTTTTTTCTTTTTGAGGTACGGAACCCTAAAATCTAATTTGATCTGTTGGGAAACTAGCCTATTCTATGCTAGTGGGTAGATTTAAGAATCAAACGAACTTACCTTACGTGATGTTTGATTCCAATTATGTGAGTATCCCAACCGAAGACGATTACTATAGTTTACATGCAGCAGTACATGAGATGGTGCTGTCCTTGTCACACATTTAGAGCTATAATATCTTAAAAAGCAAAACCATACTTCCATCTCTCTCTCGCCGGCATCGGCACACCCGCGCCCGCGCTTACCTGACCTCATTTTTTCAGAGTTAGATATTTTGTGTTGTAGACAAGTTTTTTATTTTTTATTTTATCCCTTGGGCTAGGGTGGGATGGGACGATGTAATCGTCTTCGGTTGGGATACTCACATAATTGGAATCAAACATCACGTAAGGTAAGTTCGTTTGATTCTTAATTATATTTCGTATCCCAACCGAAGACGATTACTATAGTTTACATGCAGATGTTCAGAGCATTGTTATGTTCAATATGTGAAAAATGAAAAGTAAAAAACTGGTAATTCCAATCATTATAATGCTGATTAGCTACGAAATTGAGAACAATATTCTGATGACTTAATTTTAAGGTTCAATTTACATTTATCAGATTCTTAACTGTTTAATTTTAATGGCATAAATGCAATTAATCCTATTTAGCGAATGTCAGATATAGCATACGTAAAATTATTTTCATTTCATTCCAGGGTGTCTCTATAATATTACTTATTAAGATAGACATTGGAACGATCACTGCAACCTGCAGCCTTGCAAACAGTCTCCAGATTAAACCCGGCACGGTGCGCGG